>OX382297.1:15401050-20400317 GCA_947507805.1 Aporophyla nigra | reverse complement strand
GGGAAGAATATACATACATCCAAAAATAAATATTTAACACGAAGCTAGTATAAAAAAAATATTATTTAGGTAGGTAATGCCTTGCCACAACCGGACTATTTTATGGGTCAGCCCCAAAGCACAATCTGTAGCTATATAAGTTAGCCATTAGACTATCAGGGTCCTTAAATCACCAACTAACCTGTAGATAGCAGTGCATATACCAGGCGGCCGTCTTGCCATCATTGACGGACTCCACCGTAGTCTCGGCGACGCCCGCGAGGTCTCCTCCTATGAACACCTTCGGGTTGCTCCTACTCTGCATGGTCGCTTCGTCAACCTCGGGCAAACCCCAGCGGTTTAGTTTTACGCCTGACATCGCGTCTTTAACTGGAAAATTAAAGATTGAACAGGCATAAGCGTCTTGTGATTATTGGGTAGTTTTTGAACGAATTATAAAATAATAATAACATCTTAGGACAACCAACACACCGTTATCTGATCCCAAACAGGCAGAGCCTGTACTATGGCAACCAGACAACTGATAAATATACTTATATAATTCTAAATACATACATATAATAGATAAATTACACCCAGACACAGAACAAATGATTGTGCTCATCACACAAAGATTTGTCCTGGGTGGGAGTCGAATACGTGACCTCAGTATTAACAGTCAGGGTCACTAACTACTAGATTAACAAACAGGCCAGTCAAATATTGTAATAGATTGAGGCGATTTTGGCTGAGTTTTCGCCATAAGTCCATTATTTGAGCTACTAAGTGCCGCGGTCACTAAACTACGGGTTTTGACATTCTAGCGAGAGTTACCTAAATTATCTTCTTAAATAATCTGAAAGTGGCACCGTTAAGTGAAAAGTTGTGTGCAAATTGGTTGTCTTGAGGATGAATATGTTGTGGGGTAATGGTTGAGTGCTAAAGTCGCTGGCGATAAGAGTAGGGGCAGACCAAATAAACGATGGATAGACTGTGTGAATGACTGAGTTAGAAATGGAGTAACTATGCAGATGACTAAAAGAGAAGTATGGGTAAAAAAAAGGTTGCTTTGACCCTAAATAAATTGAAATAAGGGCAAGAGAATGATGATGAATCTTCTTAAATAATCTGGGGTGTCAAAGAGTATTTTATACGTACACACGGCTATATCGGCTGGAGGTCTAAAAAGTTTACTTTTTAGAAATCGCCGGGCAAAAATCCGTTTAAGTAGTCAGAATCTTTTTCAGATTAACTACGAGATGTCCAACAAAAAAAAAAAAAAAAAACACGGCTATATATCAAGCTACATATTTCCAGTTTTAACTGACCTCGCATTGTATAGACTCTCCGTACAATGAGAAGTCAGCTTATACTGGAAGTGTATAGCTTATGTGACCGTGCGTATGAACATTGCTCTTACGAACAGAAAGATAAAGATCACAACGATAGTAAAAAGTAAAAATTAACTTTCTCACCATCAGCTTCATAAAGTCCAGAGCCAAAAGCAGAGATAATAAAGTTAGCTTTCAGCTGCATCACTTGATCTTCATCCTCGATCCATTCTCCGTCATCCAACTGTTCAGTACGACACATCTTTAACGCTGCAATCTGTAATTCAAGAAACACAAAGTGTTGATGAGATTTGTATGTTGAAATGCCCTATATAAAACTTTGCTGTACCAAATCATAATAAATGGTAGATAACAGCCTATTTTATGTTCTTTCAAAATAAATAAACGCGGGTTTGAATAAACTTATTGGATGTTGAAATTTCTTATAGCTAAATATGAATGACAGGACATACCTTTCCATTCTTGACGGTGACTTCTCTTGGAGACATGAACGGTACAAACTCGCATTTCTCTTCTTTTGCTAAGTCGACCTGAAACAAATAAAAATTTACAAACGATTGAAGCGAATAACAATATTAACAACAACAAGAACAACATAAAGTGAAATTCCATTCTCTCTCTCTTCTTTAAGTTTAATATATCGCTATAGTTTAAGTATCACATTATCCGGTTAGACTGGAAGCCGACCACAACATAGTTGGGAAAAGACTAGGCAGATGTTGATGCTGGGCGGTTGAGCTCGGCCGCTTATGCTGTTAGAAAGATAAGACAATTAACAGATGTAGAAACCGCGCGTTTGGTCTATTTTAGCTACTTCCACAGCATTATGTCGTATGGCATTTTACTGTGGGGTAGGGCTGCTAACATTGAATCCATTTTTATTTTGCAAAAGCGAGCTGTCAGAGCCATTTATAATCTATGTCGCGGCGAATCCCTCAGGGAACTATTTAAAAGGATTAATATTATGACGGTACCTTGCCAATTCATTTACGAAAATATTATGTATGTAAGAAAAAATCTACATCTTTTTAATAAAATAAGCGATAGACATAATTTTAATACTAGAAATAAAGACAAGATAGATCAACCATTTTTCAGATTAGCAAAAGTACATACATCTTTTATGGGGTACTGTGTTAAATGTTACAACAAAATACCTTCTGATATATTGCAATTAAATGAAAGGAGGTTTAAAAGTCATATTAAAAGTACACTTTGTAAACGAGCTTATTACAAATTAGAGGACTACATCCAAGATAAGAACGCTTGGAAACATGCTGGTCTCGCTCCATAGGACAGTCTTAGAGTTTATCAAACTAGTTGCTAACTTAATTGTGTAGATAATATTTATTTTTTCTTCTATGACACTGTTTTACATTCTGTAATTACTGTAACTCACACACTGACAGTTTATATGGGTAGTTCATATAATTGTTTTTTTATTTATTTTTATTTAACTGTTTTTGTTAATTTATTTTTATTTTCTTTTAATTTCATTTGTTGTGTATATGTATCATTTGCATCGTTGTATATGTAAGCGGGCACGCCCTTTATGCCTGAAGGCTTTAGTAAGGTTTTAAGTTTTGTTTACGATTTTGTTTCATTATTCATTTCAGCTTGAGTTTAGTTTTCAATGTTTTGTTGGTATAATGGCGTGTTCTAGCTGACATATGGCGAATAATGTATGTTTTGTTTTATTATATTAATAACTTATACAATATTGTATAGAATCAAGTTCTTCTAACTTAACAGACAGCAGTGCTGCTGGGGAGTTTGTTCCGCCACTTCTTCTTCCCAGCCAAAGCACTAGGAAGTGTCGAGGGGCGGGCGTTTTGGGGGAACTGTCTTATGTGACTTTGACGTTCAAAAAGTGCTGACTCTCAGCCTAGTTTGAATAAATGACTTTTGATTTTGATTTTTGATTTTGATGAATTTAAGTATCACGTAACCGAGTTATGTGTGGCTGACAGATATACAGTTGCTCCATGTATGTAATGCTTTTTTTTTGACTGGCCTGTTAGTCTAGTGGTTAGTGACCCTGACTGCAAAGACTGAGGTCGTGGGTTCGATTCCCACCCGGAACAAATCTTTGTGTGATGAGCACAATCATTTGTTGTGTCTGGGTGTAATTTATCTATAATATGTATGTATTTAGAAATATATAAGTATTTTTATCAGTTGTCTGGTTGCCATAGCACAGGCTCTGCGTAGTTTGGGATCCGATAACGATGTGTTGGTTGTCCTAAGATATTTATTTATTTTATTTTTTTGGTATTTATCTTTATAGAAACCCGACCCCAACATAGAAATGCAAAGACTAGACAGATTAAAAAAAAAAAGTTCAACAGATTACATGCAAAAAATCAAAATCAAAAGTCATTTATTCAAACTAGGCTGAGAGTCAGCACTTTTTGAACGTCAAAGTTACATGAGACAGTCCCCCCAAAACGCCCGCCCTTCGACACTTCCTAGTGCTTTAGCTGGGAAGAAGAAGTGGCGGAACAAACTCCCCAGCAGCACAGCTGTCTGTTAAGTTAGAAGAACTTGATTCTATACAGTATTGTGTAAGTTATTAATATTATAAAACAAAACATATATTATTCGCCATATGTCAGCTAGCACACGCCAATATACCAACAAAACATTGAAAACTAAACTCAAGCTGAAATAAATAATAAAACAAAATCGAAAACAGAACTTAAAACCTTAATAAAGCCTCCAGGCATAAAGGGCGTGCCCGCTTACATATACGATGCAAATGATACATATACACAATAAATGAAATGAAAAGAAAATAAAAATAAACTAACAAAAGCAGTTAAATAAAAACAAAAAAAAAAAACAATTATATGAACTACCCATATAAACTTTCAGTAGGAAGACTAATTCTGGATTGAAAGAACATAAACATTGTCTTGAGTTGATCACAGCGACCAACTATTCTTCTAGGCGCCACAGCAAAGCAACAAGTGTTTTGAAGGATAATAAAAATAACCATCATCTACCTAGCCTTTTCCCAACTATATTGGGGTCGGCTTCCAGTTTAACCATATGCAGCTGTGTACCAGTATTTTACATGGAGCGACTGCCTATCTGACCTTCACAACCCAATTACTGGGTAATACAACACCCCTTGGTAAGACTGGTCGGCAGACTTTCGGGCTTCTGACGACCCGTAACGACTGTCTAAGATCTACGAACGACAGCCGGGACCAACGGCTTAATGTGCTATCCGAGACAAGGAAGGGTCTTGGTACGTAAAGATGGTCACCCATCCACGGACCAACCGCGGCAAGCGTAGCTTAACCTGAACGATCGACCCTTGCGGCTGTTATTACTTGACATTATCTAGATTCTTTACAGTTATGTAAACAAATAGCTCACCTCTTCCGGCACCGCCCGGATGTTGGTGACTCCCTTCCTGAACACAACGTAGACCCGCCTGGCACCACACCTGAGAGCTGACGTGGCGCAGTCGAACGCTGTGTCGCCTGCGCCTAACACTATTACGTTACCGTGTAGAGATGGCAGCGAGGATTTACAAGCGCATAGACCTGAAATGGAAATTGAAGGTAGCATACATACATACATAAATTCTCGCCTTTTTCCCATGGGGGTAGGCAGAAACTATAGAACGCCACCTGCTACGATCAAGATTACATACAAGGTGAAGGTAGCGTCTTGAATATATACAAGAGCTTAATGAATTTTAATGTTTGAGGATCTTCCTAAATGTACAGACAAGCACATCAAGCTACCCGAAACTGTCAAATCTTGAACCTAAAACTTAAGTTGAAAATCTATTAAAGAAATTTGACAGTTTGTAGTAACTTGGTGTGCTGGCATCCGTACATTCAAATTTAAGACTCGCTTCTGTCCGCGACTTCATCCGCGGAAATTTTTTTTGCTCCCCTGACCCACCCTGTCGCATCGAATCGCCAGCAAGTATTTCGTATTCGTGACATTTTATTTTTGCTCGGCTCTGAAGGGTCCTAGCGCGATGTTATATAGCCTATAGCTTTCCTCGATAAATGGGCTATCCAAAACTATAATATTTTTTATTCGCACCAGTTGTTCCTGACATTATCGCGTTCAACCAAACAAACTCTACAGCTTTATAATATTAAAGATAGTAGTATAGATGTCAAAATCAAACCATTTATTTCTAACTAGCTTCTGCCCGCGACTTCGTCCGCGTAAAATTTTTTGTTCCGGGCCCTTCCCGTCGCGTCGAATCGCCTACCCGTGCGATTTTCCCCGTTTTTGCAACATTTTTCATTAGTGTTCCGCTCCTCTTGGTCCTAGCGTGATGTTATATAGCCTATAGCCTTCCTCGATAAATAGGCTACTCAACACAAAAATATTTTTTCAATTCGGACCAGTCGTTCCTGAGATTAGCGCGTTCAATCAAACAAACAAACTCTTCAGCTTTATAATATTAGTATAGATAGTCAACATTTACGATATGTTTTTAAGTCTTGTTAAAGTGATCGAAACAGCATGAGACAATACATAACATATTCAGCCTATAATGTTCCCACTGCTGGGAAACAGGCTTCTTTAAGAAGAATCAACGACGCAGTCTCACTGCGGGTTGGTAGATGTCTTCGAATTTGTGGTTCTAGGACATGCTGGTTTCGTCAAGATATTTTCCTTCATCGTTTTGAGAGCAGTGGAGATGAAGCGCCTGTCTGGTTTCCAACCTACGACCTATAGAACTTGCAATTCGCGGCCGTTACGACTGAGCTACTACTAGTTCTATGCTACATGAGGCAATCTTTTGCTGCGTTTCTAAGAAGTTAGTGAACTGAAACAGTGAGAATCATCAAATAGTCGAAATGATGTTCTCCAACTCCAAATAAAGGTAAGTAAGATGCTTCCGCTTATTGCTTGATTTTATCGTTTTCCGAAGTCCAAGAAATAACCCCTCGTTGAAAATAAGCCCTATTTTTCACAAAATAACACAAAACAGCAGTTAAGTCCACGTACCTTTCTTGCTTCCCTTAGATACAAGAGGTAGGAAGTCCTTGCTGGTATAGAAGCCCATTTCTTGGTTAAGGCCTTTGAAAATTGGAATGCTCTTTGGTTCCGGGAGGCCAATTCCTAGGAACACAGCTGCATGTCCGTCTTCTAGTAGGCCCTAGAAAATTTTCAGTGGTAATCATTAGCTGTGATCACAAAAAAGAAAACAAACAAGCTATGAGACGAGTCGTGCTTGCCTGTCGTCATTAACAGGGAAGCAGGGAGATCAACAAGAAAAAAAAAATCAGCTGTTTCATAAATTTTCACTGCATAGGTATTGCACAATAGTGACAGAGAACACAAAAGTGAAGTATAGTAGTGTGTGTGAAGTGTGTAGTTGTGTTTTCGTGTACAATTGTTTTATGTTTACTTGGTTTTTATTTGTATGTATGATAGTCTGTCAGGTATTTATGATATGGGTCTTTGTTGCCCGAAATACATTGATTTAATTTGATTGCACATTTCTATGAAACAGACTACGAGTTTTTCATGTCTCAGTTAATAATTATGTACTTACTGAATCCATGTATCAGGTTGTGTGACCCTGCCACCCAGCTGTTGGTACCTATACACTCTAACGTATCGCGTCAGTAACTGTAATTTTTCACCATCTTTCAGTCTCTTGTTTTGTACTCACATTGACAGTAATGTCCTGTGTAGACAATTTCCTGCCGGTGACGAATTTGACTCCAAGGTTCTTGACGAGGTCCACTTCAAACTGCACCACATCGAACGGCAGCCGATATTGAGGGATCTCTGCTGAACTGGAATATGAAAATGAGTATTTATCATAAATGATAATAAAAGTTAGCAAAGCAAACCATGCTTCACAAATACAGCTAGGAATTAGGGCTTTGATTTTTCTGCAGTTGTATTGCTGCGGCTTGTATATCATGTGTGCTTTGACAATGCATAAAAGTCAAGGAATAAAAGTGTAAAGCACCTTAAGGTTCATTTTTTAATTGCAATTTATTTTGATTACATAAAAATTCTTTTAACATTTTCATTATTTTTATGTTTTTGGTTTTTAATTACTTCTATTATTTCCATTACATTTATTATTTTTATTATATCAATTTTTTTTATTCCCAAAATTTGATGTTAAATCCGCCTGCTATTTGGGAAAGAAAAAGCGTATGATTTCGAAACTTGCTTATTTGAGTGTTTTGCTTTCAAATATGTTGAAATAAGATGGAACCCGTATTATGACTTGAAAGTTAAGATCTTTAAGCAACTGAGTTGATTAAAGGTTTTAAAGATAACACTGTGAAAGTTTAAAATTTGCTAAAGATCTTCACTTGTTTGTGGTACCTATGGTATGATCATCATCATTTCAGTTGAAACCTGTCCACTGCTGGACAAAGGCCTCCCCCAATTTGGGGATTTTGCCATAATCGCCACCCTTCGCAGGCGGGTTGGAGATCGCATTATGGTGGTAAAAGACATAGGAAACGCTGCTGCCCATTTTCTAGTAAGTCCCTTAGTCGCCTCTTATGACACTCACGGGAAGAAATGGGATAATGCTATTATGTTCGGAACTATACGTAAAATACCTATATATGGTATGATACCCTTCCCTAGAATAAATACGTACCTCAGTCCACCCAAGTATTTCTCCTTCTCATAGACAGTAACGTTCTTATAGCCCAGTCTCGCTAAGAAGCAGGCACAGCTAATGCTGGCCGGTCCACCGCCGACCAACGCGATCTTCTGGTCACCGCCGTTGGGAAGAGGCTTGGTGGCAGGGTCCAAGGTTTGGGGGATGCCCATCTTCATGAATACCTGGAGTTAAGTTGATTTTAGTTGGGGAACCTGGGTTTAAGGACAAAGACTGCACAGGAGTCAAATCTCTTTCCAAGTTCGGTGTCCATGTTTGGTAATGGATATTTGTAAGCTGAACTGCTTTTTAATGTTTTTTAGACATATCGCACCTTCGGTGCAGCAAAGGCACAACAGCTCATTTTTAAATTTTACAGTAGAGGACTTTTAAGTTTTTTTTCGCATTATTGCCTTATTTCTGGCTTACTAATTGTAGTAGGTTTGAAATCTTTCTATAGTTGATTGGTTATTGATTTTGCTGTAGTTTCAAGTAAAAATCTTCTTTTGAATTATTAAAAAATACCTAATAAAAGACAATAAAAAAGTGTCCTGAATTGTGCCTTTGTTGCACCGAAGGTGCGTAGCAAGGGCAACCACCAAAAAAAGTTTCTGGAATATCGATCTTGAACTGGGAAACAGAGCGTTGACCAGTTGATTTTAAAGCAGAGGTCTTTCTCCAGCAATATACGTTTTTCACCTCAACCCACAAATATCTGCCTAGCCTTTTCCAGTCTAACCGTATGCAGCTGAATACCAGTATAGTACCTATCTGACCTCCACAACCCAGTTATTGCCCCTTGGTAAGACTGGTTGTCAGACTTTCGGGCTTTTGACGACCCGTAACGATTAACAAAGATCCACAAATGACAGCTGGGACCAACGGCCTAACGTACTTTCTGAGACACGGAGGGGCCTGGGCATGTAAAGATGGTCACCCATCTATGAACCAACTGCGGCAAGTGTAGCATAACCTAATAGATCGATCCGTGCGGCTGTTATTGCTTAACCACAAGCCCTTCTAACAGCACCAGTTTAACAAAATTATCTTAACGTAACTTACATCAACAGCAAAATGCTGTAATCCACCGATGTTGATGGCGCCCTCTTCACTAGCATGCAGGTTACACCCTCCAACACAGAGGTCGCTAGTAGGGCACACCATACCACATGTTAATCCTAAAGGATTGTCTGAAAGAATCGCCTTGGCCGCTCCATAGTAGTTCTGTAAACAAATGACGTATTATTCCCCTGTAACATTACTTTATTTTTGTTAATTTTCGTAGATATGATAAATTTGTAAGAGATGATGTCTAGAGGATATGTATACATACTTGGAGAGTGGCAATATAAGATAGAAGTTACAATGGAACCGGCGAATCGAAGTTCTATAACAATAAACGTTTATTTCAGATCCCAGAGAACCCATACAGTACAGTAATGTAAGTAAACTTTAAAAACTACACTCGTAATTTATTTTCCTCTACCATAATCGTCTACTTATCCATTAGGAGATTACATGCGTCAAAATCGCATGTTGGTATACAGGATGGCCGGGCCTCGACACGCAAACTACAACCATTAATGCAGCACATGAATTTAGAATAAGCGTAGAAAATTTTAGTCAGTATTAAAAAAAACTGATGTTTCATATCAAAGTGCATCTTTTACTCGGTAAAAATGAGCGGTAAGTTACGGCGAACGAGATTATTATTAAAAAATATATTTATTAGAATAAAAACAATGTTTATTGATTGAAATGTTCTACAAGACTGATTTACAATTATTATAATTCTATTAACTAAAACTTATTACTATAATTCACGAATCTGCAATTGTGCAGTTTATTATTGACGCACGGGCGCATCCGCTGCATTAGTCAGCGATTACGTTACTCAGGCGATTGCCTAACTCCTCCCTCCTTAAGATGGAAGCGCGTCCCGCAGCTTCCCGCAGCGTCCTCGGTGCGAGGTTCAATCTGTTTTGGGCGTCGCTGTTTCCACTGCCAAAGCTTCCATAGAAGAATTGTCATCAGGATGAGGTACAGTCCTAGTGTTGACCAACTGGGCGTAGCCATCATGGTCTGCCAGTCAATTGTGGGTTCTTGTAAGTTGTCGGCTCGTTCTATCAGTTCGTGAATGCTGTCCAGTGATATATCTTCCAATTGTAGGTTGAAATGGATGTTCTCTTCTGTAATCACGGCTTTACTGGGAAGTGGTATAACTTCGTCTACTGCGACAGTATTGATGTTTGTTGTTAGTGTTCGGTTAAGAACTTGCATTTGGCAATCGCTTGTAATACTGGCGATGTGTATTCCTGATATCCTCTTGTATTCAGATTTAGTTCCGCATTTACTTCTTAGGACTTCTTCTTCCTTCAGGATGATAAGCCACTTGTTGTCTTGGAGTTTCTGGATTCTTCCTTGTTTGAGGTCTATCTTGGCCCGTGTGCAGTTTGCGTTTTGGGGTTGCACAAGGGATATTATGCAGTCTTCTGATTTATCAACAGGCTGGGTGTTCAACGACGTGCAGAGTTGTGTATCTTGTGTGATCCGTTTGCAGTCTTCCTCTAGGTACGAGTACTCGTTGGTGCCCAGTACAAGGTATTTGGATTTGGGAATAATTGTCAGGTTTTGCTTGTCGGGAATGGAGTATAGATGGATTAGGTCGTATTGGTTTGTATCGATGGAAGGGATATCTAATATAAACGTTAACGTGTGATCTGCGCTATACGCTTTTACACTAATAGACTTCTCTAAGCTATGTATATTGTTAATAGTAACGCTATCCACTGGTCTAAAGTTGTATGATTTCTGAATGGCTAACATTTCGTTTATAAGAATGTGTGGGGATACAATGCTTGGGTGCATGACTTCTAGCTGGGCAAAAGTCATAGCGTCTTCTAGAATTACTAACTTGTCTAACAGCAATTGCAGACTGAAATCTATTTGTATATATAAATCTAGAAAGTGCAATCTATTTACTAAAACATTATTATAAAAAATGGTATTTCTTAGCATTTGGCTTAATTTTTTCTGGTTCTCATCTAACACCTTTATCTGTTTACTATATTCTTCTACTGCGTGTTTTGCTATGAATAATGATTGCTTTTGAGACAAATTTATTTTACTTACTGAATTCTGTAATTTTGATATTTCGTTTTCGAATTTAATAGCATCTTCGTAATCTAAATTACCTGTTATAGTTTTAACGATGGAACCTAGGCCGTTAATAAAACCACGTCTAGACCTATGGTGTGGTGTTATAAAAACTATTTTCTTACCTATTAAGTTTAAACTATTATCTATTTGATCTTTGTATGCTTTATTTAGTTGTTATAGCGGATGGTCGTATAGTCCCTGGTCGCAAAGGCAAAGGTGTTCCGCCCCGGCGTTATTCGCCAGGCTAAGTTTTGCGTTTCCGAACGCGCCCATAGACACTAAGGTTTGTTTATGGGCGCTCTAACCAATGATCGCCACGGTCACTTGAAGGACAAGGCTTACTGATCCGTGGTTGGTCAGTTTGAATTATTTTAAAAAGCTTGTAAGAACCAATCAGGGTATTGAGAGAGAGTTTTAAGAAAGCAAATGGCGCGTTTGTACAAGGTTTTAATAAAAGTTTTATCGTGTAACAAAGCTCTTTAACTGAACCTGACCCACCCCGACTACATTTTGGCGCCCAACGTGTGTTTTGTGATAATAAAAACGAGGGGTCGGTGTCTTTGTGCGCGAATCGATTTTTTTTTCTCGTCACGGGTTTAAGAAAAGTTTTCGGAATCTTGATACGACTGACACTACAATCGACAGAGACTGCCGTTGTTAGCTGTTTTGCGTTCAGCTTCGTTTATTTTGCTGGCTGAGAGAGCCACGAGCCGTTGGTTCCAAGTTTTCACCAACGTGTTTGCAAAATGCCGCGAAGACGTAAGTCGTTACAAGCAGCCGACGAGTCAATTCTCGAAGAATCAGAGCCATCCGGCAATATTTCAATGACTCAAGAAGCGCTTACTACATTGCTTACTACTCTTCAGCAGTCGCAAGCCGAGTTTTGCAATCAACTCTTACGTGAAGTACGTTCGTCGACGCCGCACGTGTCTGTAGACGCAAGTACATGTGCCGCCAACGCCGCAATGGGCGTCATGAGGTCTACAACAGCCAATTTCTCGAAGTGCACATCAAAGTTCAGCGGAAATCCAGAAGAATCCGTGGAAAACTTTATAGATGCAATAGAAGTTTATAAATCATGCCTAGATATAAGCGACGCTAACGCGCTTTAGGTATGTCCATGCTGTTGACTTCATCGGCGGGAACGTGGTGGCAAGGCGTCAAGAGTACAACGAAAACGTGGGATGAAGCCATCATGAGGCTACGAAGTGCCTACGGCGAACGCCGCCCACCGTTTCGTATTTACGTCGAGTTATTCTCCCTCTCACAAGGTAAAGAAAATACGGACTTATTCATTGCTAAGGTCCGAGCCTTGTTAGCCAAGTTACCACAGGAAGACCTATGTGAACGGGTCGAGTTGGATATGGCATTTGGGTTATTGGATCGCCGCATTCGGAAGCGAATCGACAGAGCCGAAGTTTCGACGTTCGACGAGTTGCTAAAGAAAGCAAGAGCCGTAGAAGACTCTCTAAATGAGTCACGAGCTCAGAAACCGTCATCAAGCCGCGAAGAGGGCTCTCGCGCTGCCGCCGCCGCCGCCGCCGCAGCCGAGCCTGCGCGCGCCTCCACGTCGGATCATTCTTCTCGCTCTTCCACTGCAGCCGTCGGTAGTCGTACGAGCGACTCAACGACGAAGAAGGCAGGGAATTCGAAGTTATTCTGTGTTTACTGTAAACGTAATGGTCACACCAAGGAAAAGTGTGAAAAGTTACCAAATAGTGACAAAAATATCTCCAAAAGTGAAGACTCAAAAGGCATTAAGTGTTACGGTTGTGGTGCCGCGAATGTAATAAAATCGAAGTGCGCGAAGTGTAATAGTAATACCGGGAAAAATGGTGAACATTCCGCGTTCTATTCTCTAAGTTCGGCACGTGATTATTGTGCACCCACCGTCCGCGTTAAATCGAGTTGTACGCGCCCTTCGCGTAGCGACAAACGTGACGAAACCAGCGCGCCGCCACCGCAAGCGCCTACCCCGCCACTGCAAGATAGCGTGATGTTTACCGGCAAGGCGAACGCGCTCACTCCTTCGTGCGCCGAGTCTACGTCTTCTCACATTGTTGGAGGTAACCCCACGTATGTCACTGGGGGTTCTGTTACTAATAAAAGTTCTTGTAATTTAACTGATAATGTTAATGTCACTATGGATACTTACTATTCTGATAATAGTGTTCCTTATAGTAAATGTTTACATAAACAAGTAGCTTCTAATTCGCAGAGTTTATGTTCTAATTTAAATGATCATTGTGGTTCACAAGCGATGTCTTTCGTTAATAACGATGTAAATGTTATTTCTGTGCCTTTAAATGATAGTTTTTGTATCGATAACAGAGTATGTAATACTTCTATGACTCAGAGTGGTCATTTTGGAAACTGTTATTGTGTAATTAAGGAAAATGTTTGTTTATGTACTGAAACGTGTGTTTGTACTAAATCTACGATGTGTGTTTATGCCACTTGCGACCAGGGGGAGTTCGCGTCGCCATCAAAGTCGAATAATGATAAAAGCGATTTACGGTCGGTAATGTTCAATGGTTGTCAATCATTATCTGGTAAATTCGAAGGATCAAAATCTAGTGCTCACGATTTTATGCCTAATTCCAGATCGGTTAGTGATTTTAATCCATTTTATAACAGCACCAACGACTCTCAATATATTTCCGATTTTGCAAGTGGCCGTCAACATTTTTCCGTGGAAAACAGTGATCGTCAACATTTTTCCGTGAAAAACAGTGGCCGTCAACATTTTTCCGTGGAAAACAGTGGTCGTCAACATTTTTCGGTAAATTCCAGTGGTTCTCAACATTTTTCCGAGAACACAAACGATGTTAATTATTGTTTTAAAAATGTTGATTGTCAACAATCGTGCGGAATTACCATTGGTTCGCAAAATTTTTGCGGTAATAATGAGATTCAATCTTTTTGTCGGCCCGTGCTAAAAATTAGTATTTTAGGTGAAAACGGTACCGCGATGGTAGATTCGGCAGCTAAATGCTGTGTTGCTGGCCATACGCTATACGCTCTCCTAAAGGCCAAAGATTGTCCTATGTCCTCGCGCATGGAAAACGTAAAACTCGCAGATGGTAAAAGTAGGTTATTGAATGTACTTGCTACCGAGGTAAATGTTACTCTTGAAGGTAGAACCAGGCTCGTCAGTTTTTTAATTTTTCCGGACGCGGATAGTAATGAAAGTCTGTTAGGTATAGATTTTTTGATTAATTTTAATATTAGTATGGATTTCGGTAATGCAAAATGGCACTTTGCTGATAGCTCTGAGCAGTTCAATCTTCTTTTTGAAAAACCAGCACACCACGTTAAGAGTGTGTCTATAAGTAGCGTACTTAGGGACGAGGAAGCGTCACAGCTTAGCGACGAGCAGCGCGAGGTTCTTGCCAAATTTCTGTCTGAAAATCAGGATGTTTTTGAATTAAGAGGCGAACCAACTACATTTGCAGAGCACGTCATCGATACCGGTGACCACGCTCCGATCGCAGTCCCTCCGTATCGGTTAACTCCAGCTAAAAGAGAGCTTATGCATTCTGAAATAGAAAAGATGTTAGCTGATGATATAATAGAAGAGTGCGAATCAGCATGGGGTTCTCCCGCTTTGTTAGTGCCTAAGAAGAACGGTCAAGTTCGTTTTTGCGTAGATTACCGAAAGCTTAACGCAGTTACGAAAACTGATGTATATCCGATGCCGCTTATAGACGAATTAGTGCAGTCTACCAAGCGCAATTGCATCATGAGTACACTAGATATGCGTAGTGGATTTTGGAACGTGTCTGTCCGCGAATGTGACAGAGACAAAACGGCCTTTTTAACGCCTTTCGGTACTTACCGTTTCAAAAGGATGCCGTTTGGTCTCAAAAACGCTCCTTCCACCTTTCAGCGTCTCATTGATAAGCTGCGCACAGGCGCCTCACTTAAGAATGTGACACTATTAGCTTATCAAGACGATTTGCTCGTTATATCAGAGAGTTTCGATCAGCATGTGGCTGATTTACGTGCAGTTTTTGAGAGGTTGCGTATGTTTAATTTACGCGCCAACCGTGATAAGTGTGTTTTCGCTCGCGAAGAAGTGAAATATTTGGGCCATGTCATTACTCAGGATGGGGTTTCGCCTGATCATGATAAAGTTCGCGCTGTGGCGGACATGAAGGTACCGAGCACTCCACGGCATCTCAAAACTTTTCTTCAGACCTGTTCGTGGTTTAGAAAGTTTATCTTGAATTTTTCAGAGGTTGCTGAACCTTTAACACGTCTTTTGAAGAAGAATCAAAATTGGGTATGGGGCCCTGAGCAAAATCAGGCGTTTCAGGAGTTAAAAAAACGTTTAACGTCTGCGCCCATACTTGTCCAAGCTGATTTCTCGAAACCATTTGTCTTGCGTACAGATGCGAGTAGTTACGCTCTCGGTGCGGTACTGCTGCAAGGTGAGGGAAAGGATGAAAGGCCTATTGAGTATGCAAGCCGCCTTTTAAACCCAGCCGAGCGTAATTACAGCACTACCGAGAGGGAAGCTCTTGCGGTAGTGTGGTCAGTTGATCGGTTCAGAGGTTATATTGAAGGTCAACAAGTTATAATAGGTAGTGACCATCAGCCTCTGAAATGGTTGTTGAGTTTGAAGTCGCCGTCTGGTAGATTAGTTCGGTGGGCACTGAAGTTACAGGAGTTCAATATTCAGTTCGAATACACTCCAGGCAGAGCCAACGTTGTCGCCGATACGTTAAGTCGTCCTACCTGCGAAGAAGACAATAAAGATCAGTGTGGTATTTGTTCAGTCATTGTTGACTTACCCACTAGAACTCCCACTGATTTGCGACATGCTCAATTAGATGACCCAGAATTAAAGAAAATAGTCAGTGGTCTTGAAAGTAATGACGCATTAGAAGAAAAACGCTGGTCCGAGCGAGGTTACTTTATGCAGCAAGGAGTTCTTTATAGGTACAATCCTGATGTCGATGTTGAGGAGCCACAGCTTGTAGTTCCCGTAAGTTTACGACTCGACATTTTGAAGGAATGCCATGACACTCCTATTGCTGGACATCAAGGTATTGATAGGACCTTACACAAGCTATCACAGCGGTTTTTCTTCCCTGGAATGAGACGGTTTGTCGCCGACTTTATTAAGTCTTGCGCGACGTGCCAGCGCTACAAGTCGTCAAACTTGAAGCCTTCAGGCCTTTTACAGACCCCAGTTTTACATCAAAGGGGAGAGATCTTGGCGATCGACTTGTTTGGCCCGCTCCCTCCTGGCGAGCAGGGGGAGAAATACGTTTTATTAGTCGAGGACACAGCTACTCGGTGGGTCGAGCTTTTTGCTCTTGTTGATGCCACTTCAGAGGCCTGTGCCCGTACACTAATCGAGGAGTACTTCCTCAGGTATGGCCTGCCGCGCCGTATTGTCTCGGACAATGGGGTACAATTTGTATCAGCCGTTATGCAACAGTGCATGTTTATTTTGGGAATTAAACAGGATTTGTTACCTTTATATCATCCGGAGGCAAACCCGGCCGAACGGAAAAATAGAGATCTTAAGGTACAGCTAGCACAGTTGGTCGACACTGAACATTCTTCTTGGCCGAAACATTTACCATCGGTTCGTTTCTCAATGAATTCAGCTATGTGTCATACAACAGGTGTTTCACCAGCTTTTCTGACCTTCGCTAGAGATCTCCGTTCACCCATTGACGTTCATTTTGATATTAGGGCTGTCTTACAGAAAGATAATTTTGTTCCACAAATCACACCTTACCTTAAGAAGTTTGTAGACTCTTTAGTTTCTATTAGGGATAAGGTAGAGAAAGAACAGGACAGACGTAAAGACTATGCTGACAAGGGTCGCAAACCTGAAGAATTTGATGTCGGTGATCAGGTTTTAGTAAAGTCACACGTATTGAGTAATGCTGGTAAAGGATTGTCGGCTAAGTTTGTGCCAAAAAGGGATGGTCCTTACACGATCCTTAAAAAAGCTAGTCCTACCAGTTATTTAGTTTGTGAACTGAATGCTCCCAACAATGTCTTAGGTAGGTTCCACGCGTCCCAACTCACGAGATTTGTTAATAGAGATGACGCGCCTCCTCTTCCGATTATGCCAAAGCGTAACCGAGGCCGGCCTCGTCATATTCAGCCTGTTTCTGACGTTCTTGAGCGGGTTCCTGAGCGAGGACGCTTTCATGAACCCGAGGGGGAGTGTATAGCGGATGGTCGTATAGTCCCTGGTCGCAAAGGCAAAGGTGTTCCGCCCCGGCGTTATTCGCCAGGCTAAGTTTTGCGTTTCCGAACGCGCCCATAGACACTAAGGTTTGTTTATGGGCGCTCTAACCAATGATCGCCACGGTCACTTGAAGGACAAGGCTTACTGATCCGTGGTTGGTCAGTTTGAATTATTTTAAAAAGCTTGTAAGAACCAATCAGGGTATTGAGAGAGAGTTTTAAGAAAGCAAATGGCGCGTTTGTACAAGGTTTTAATAAAAGTTTTATCGTGTAACAAAGCTCTTTAACTGAACCTGACCCACCCCGACTACATTGTTCATTATTTTCAGCAGCTTTAGTATTGGCATATAAAGACATAAGTTTTAAAGTTGTTTCAAGAGTCGTAGGTTGCGCAATCCGCACGCCGATAGAAACGTGAAAGTCCAAATGGTTAATGTATTGATCTATGACCATACTCTCATAGTATGACTTATCCGTGTGCCTACCTACTACGTTTAAGGTGTCTAATATTTCCCGTAGTCGTTTACCAAAGGTCTCAGCATCTTCATTTTTATTACGACGCAAACGCGTTAGTTCTTGCATCAGCTGTATTTCATTACGCGGTTCCCCTAATCTACGCGTTAACGCAGCCTTAATTGTCTGCCAACTATCCACCGTTTCTTCAGATGCTATTGCACTGATCGCCGAACCGCTTAATTTACTTTTAATTAAACTAACAATAGCAGGGTTTGCCCTAACTTGTGGATCCAGTAATACCATGACATTTTCAACTTCTCTAATAAAGTAATTTAATGTTTTAGGATTGCCATCGTATTTCGGCAATAGCTCTGAAACGAACTTGAAAGTCGCTAGATCAATGCTTGCCATAGCCATCGTAGTTTAATTTGTTAAAAGGAATAAAAATAAAAATTAATCACTATAAAATACTATTGAGATTACGTCTAAAAATAGTTTCGTTATAAATACTGCCTACTCTCTAAGAGGTTAGCTTGAAGTTATTTTAATTGTGTCATACGAACCGCGATTATAGCGAATGCGTAAACAAGTGAATATCTCTTGTTACCTACAGAATAAACTGCTGTGAAATGCAAAATGTATACCGCGATTTTAGCACGTATACATGAACACTGAAATTAAATTGAATCTAATAAACTCATATAACTAATGTAATTTGCCTATAGCGATTCTAGCCTATAAACAAACACACAGGGTAACATTTATAAAAATACGGCAGGAAATATAGCATAGGAAACTGGGTATACAACAAGCACTCACCACAGTGTCTTCTGCATCTCTAGCCGGAGTCTTGTAGAACAGCAGGGCTCCTAATTCTCCAGGACTCCCGCAGGTTGCTCTTGCTCGCCTTTGTAGATTCGAATTTGCGATCGCGAAGATAACGATAGATACCGTTCACTCTTACCGAAGAGTTGTATTCGAAGTAGAGTGTCGCGATCCTACCGACTGCGCCAGTTAAGTTACGGCGAACGAGATTATTATTAAAAAATATATTTATTAGAATAAAAACAATGTTTATTGATTGAAATGTTCTACAAGACTGATTTACAATTATTATAATTCTATTAACTAAAACTTATTACTATAATTCACGAATCTGCAATTGTGCAGTTTATTATTGACGCACGGGCGCATCCGCTGCATTAGTCAGCGATTACGTTACTCAGGCG
Source organism: Aporophyla nigra (assembly GCA_947507805.1). Lineage (NCBI taxonomy): Eukaryota > Metazoa > Arthropoda > Insecta > Lepidoptera > Noctuidae > Aporophyla > Aporophyla nigra. The sequence goes on along the minus strand of OX382297.1, from coordinate 20,381,307 downwards.
ATTGCCTAACTAACAGCAATTTTTTTTTTTTTTAATAAGCCTACGTTAAATTTCATGGAAGACGGGTTCAGAATCTTAAAACTGAATCTATGGTAACAGGTAGCGGGTCGATGTACCTAGCACCCTGTATAATACGGCTAAAGCAGAAGGTATAAAATCAATGAAAGCTCATAACCATAATACGTGTATTGTGACATACAAGGCTCGGATACCGGTTAAATTTTCAAACCGTTATTATGTACTTGACGCAAAACCTTTTACTTTTGGTTTCGTTCGCATAAACCGGTTTTTTTAAACCGATATTTGGAAGAGTTTTATATAAAGGTTTTTTCGGATTAAACGGTTTAGAGCAATAAAAACCGGTTAACACGGACGCACTATAAAGAAACGCCACGCGCTGTTCAGTTTTTATTCAGTAATAAGAATTTTTTGTTTCGGGTCGGACGTTTATGTCATTGTAACAATCCGTATCATCTCATAATGTTAAACTCTTAGAATGACAACCAGACGCAAAATGTCCACTTCTCAGAATGTCAACTTCTTAGAGTGTCAAATTCGCATAATGCCAATTTCTCAAAATGTGGAATTCTCACAATGACAAATTCGCATAACGTCAACTTCTCATAACGTCAACTTCTCATAACGTCAACTTCTCATATCGTCAACTTCTCATAACGTCAACTTCTCATAACGTCAACATCTCATAACGTCAACTTCTGAAAATGGTAAATTCGCTTAGTGACAACTCCGCGTAGTGTCTACTTTAACAAGGTCTTTTGAATATGGTGATAAGTAAAGTTAGGTACACAAAGGGGCATATTAAGGTAGGTTTAAAAATATCTGTAGACTTTAAAAATAAAATATTTAAATTTATAATCAATCCACTGTATGGTGTGTCTTGTTCTATTTTAGGTACGTTTTTCGTCATTTTGATTATGGTGTTTTTTTTGGGGTGTAAGGGAGAGCATATAACAACCGGACTCCCCAAATGTCCATCACCTGCACGCGGTACACCCTGCCACTCACAGACGAGGCGCTGGCGACCGATTGATGGCGGTATAACCATCCAACAAGCCAACCTAAATTCTCCAGAGCGATGACGGGCAGCAGCGTCATCGCTGCGAAAGGAATGGCTCTGCGGTCACCAACCCGCTTGCCCAGCGTGGTGACTACGGGCATTAAACCTCCACATGATTAAAGTGCCAAAACAATGGCCCCCAGTTCCCGGTGGTCCCGCTATTCCTGGTCAAGGTAGCGGTCACGGTAACGGCGGGACGGGGGTGCAAAGAATCCCCGGGTTACGGCAGGTTACCAACGACGACTACATCTGGCTACGTACAATGGACGTTCGATGAGGCTGGACCATCACCTTGCCTAACTTGAGGTAGAGTTAGGTCGCATTAACTGGCATATACTGGGGTTATCGGAAATCCGAAGACAGGGGGAGGATACGATAACCTTGGAGTCAGGCCACCTATTCTACTTCCGCGAAGGTGATCAGCTCTCCCAAGGCAGTGTCGGCTTTCTGGTCAACAAGGAACTCACTAGCAGCGTTGTAGAAATCAGTTATGTGTCGACACGGGTAGCGTACCTTGTACTGAAACTCACTGACAGGTACTACCTGAAAGTGATACAGGTATATGCGCCGACTTCGACATACTCTGACGAGACAGCCGAGGCCATGTACGAAGATATTGCCAAGGCAATACACAGTACAACAAAGGCTCACTACAACGTTGTTATGGGGGACTTCAATGCCAAGGTGGGAGTACAAGAACGCGGCGAATAGAAAGTCGGACCATTCGGCTTGGGGCGCAGGAATCACAGGGGGCAAATGCTGGTCAACTTCCTAGAGTCGGAGGGGCTTTTCATGATGAACTCGTTCTTTGAAAAGAAACCCCAGAGGAAGTGGACCTCGCAGAGCCCTGATAACGTGACGACGAACGAGATAGACTTCATCATGACGGATAAAAAGCATATAATAGGTTGGGGAAAAACTTTCTTCGCATTTTTTAAGAAAATTCAAAACATTTTTTAGTAAAGTTTATTTACATTTAACTAAAGTATGTAGGTACCATTTTGTTCGATAACTTTTTGCCATCTTGTAGGTAGGGACATGATCCCATTGCTATAGAAATTTTGGGACTTCTGGTCAAAATACTACGACAAGTGGTTTTGGCAGTCCTCTCGTGATGTTAACCTGACACTGCCTAAAGAATTCTGAAGAGACCGAAACAGGTGGAAATCTGAAGGTGCAAGGTCAGGACTATACGGCGGATGCATTAACACCTCCCAGCCACACTCTTTTAATTGTTGTTGGGTGGCTAAAGATGTGTGAGGTCTAGCGTTATCATGATGAAAAACCACACCCCTTCTGTTGATTAATTCCGGCCGCTTTCTCTCAACTTCTTGCTTTAATCTCATCAGTTGTTCGCAGTAGAGTTCAGAACCGATGGTCCTACTTGGTGGTAACAGCTCATAATGAATAATGCCCTTCCAATCCTACCACACACACGGCATCACCTTGTTGCGAGTTAACCCGGGTTTCGCCACAGTCTGTGAAGCCTGACCGGCCTTTGACCACGACCTTTTTCGCACGTTCTTGTCATACGTGATCCACTTTTCATCACCAGTTATCAGCTTCTTCAAAAATGGTTCGGTTTCATTACGTCGTAATAAAGAATCACAAATGAGTACACGGTTCATTAGGTTTCTTTCAGTGAGCTCGTGAGGTACCCAAATGTCGAGCTTTTTTGTGTACCCAGTTTTTTTCAAATGCGCCAAAACTGTTTTGTGGTCAATTTCCAGTTCTTCAGCTACATCGTAACTACTGGTATGCCGATCTTGCTCCACTTTTTCAAAAATGGCATCCATTTTATCCGTAATAGGGCGACCAGAGCGACGTGCATCTTTGACATCAAAATTTCCGGATTGAAAACGCTTAAACCAAATTTGTGCTACTCTCTAGGTCCATAAACATCGCAAATTTTTTTCGCGGCTTTCGTTGCATTTTTACCTTTTTTGTAGTAAAATTTTAAAATGTATCGAATTTCTTCATTAGATTCACTCATCTTGACGGTACGAAAAACAAATGAAAATCACACATTTTCCTAATTTGAATTTGGAATTATGTTCTTTAAAATTTAAACTTTCAATGATACCAAAACCAGCCAGATACAAATAGTATAGCCAAAGAGATTTTATTACAAGTTCATACATACTATAATGCGAAAAGACTTTTTCCCCAACCTAATATTTAGAGATGTCTCCGTGATCAGCAGGTTTAATACCGGAAGCAATCACAGACATGTACGAGGCACTCTAAATATAAATTTTCGTGCTGAGAGAATCCGCATGATGAGGCCTACCCTCCGACCTATGCAGCTCCAAGCTGCTTTGGGATCCGAAAAGTTCCTGGAACTTCAAAATCGATTCGCTCTGCTGGAAATCACCGGCACTGTCGACGAGAAAGCCGATGAGGTGGTCAAAGCGCTATGCGAAGTATCCCGCAAACTTTTCCCGTCGCAGCGAAAAAGTAAGGTGTCGAAACTTTCCTCGGAAACTCTCGGACTTATGAAGGAAAGACGAGAGTTGCCATCCACGCAGCCGTCTTCGTCAGATAAGAGGACCTTAAACCTAAAAATTAGAAAGCTGACACGACGTGATCTTCAGTGCTCCAACACTCGTGACATCAAGGTTGCGATTGAGCAGAACCGAGGATCGAAAGTGTTCGCTCGGCTATTAGGGAGGTCTCATCTGACGAAACTAAGAACGGCGGATGGCAAAATCGTGACTTCGAAGTCCGAGATACTCGAGGAACTTGAAAACTTTTACGGGCATCTGTACTCAACGCGGACGCTGAAACCAACGGGACATAGCGAAGATGACCATCGAGCCGAACTAACGCGCCACTACACGGAAGACATCCCGGATGTCAACCAGTGCGAGATTAGGGCGGCTCTCGAGTAGCTTAAGAACAATAAGGCACCAGGTGATGACGGAATAACGACAGAGCTCCTTAAAGCGGGCGAGGCTCCAGTCATAAGAGAGCTCGCGAGTCTCTTCACCTCCGTCATCCTACAGGGTACAACTCCTGAAGCGTGGAGCAGGGGTGCGATGGTTCTGTTCTTCAAAAAAGGTGACAAAACCTTGCTGAAGAATTATAGACCCATCTCATTTTTGAGCCACGTATACAAGCTGTTTTCGAGGGTCGTCGCGAACCGTCTCGCCAGGAGACTTGACGAGTTCCAGCCACAAGAACAAGCCAGTTTTCGAAAAGGCTTCAGCACCGTAGACCACTTCCATACTGTTCGGCAAATTGTACAGAAGACCGAAGAGTACAAGCCGCTGTGTATGGCATTGTGGACTACGAGAAAGCCTTTGAAATTTGGGCAGTTCTGGCCTCTTTGCAACGATGTCGAATTGACGGCAATACATCGAGGTGATGAAGTGTTTGTATGACGCTGCAACGATGACTGTCCAGATCCAGGATATAACAACCAGCCCAATCAAACTGCTCAGAGGGGTGAAACAGGGGGATGTGATATCCCCGAAACTGTTCAGCAACGCGCTGGAGGACGTATTTAAGACGCTAGAATGGACTGGACAGGGGATCAACGTAAACGGCGAGTACATCTCACACCTTCGTTTTGCCGACGACATTGTCATAATGGCAGAGACACTGGGACAGTTAGACCAGATGCTGCATAGCCTAAATGGAGTCTCTCGGCGGGTAGGCCTCGGCATGAACTTGGACAAGACCAAAGTCATGTTCAATGCGCATGTCTTGCCGAGTCCAATTCGCATCGAAGGGTCGGTTCTCGACGTTGTGAAGGAGTATGTCTACCTAGGGCAAGTCATCCAGCTTGGTAGACACACTTTCGAGAAAGAAGCCAACGGGAGGATCCGGTTGGGTTGGGCAGCGTTTGTAAAACTTTGTCCAGTCTTCTCGTCGTAGATACCGCAATGTTTGAAGACCAAGCTTTTCAACCAGTGCGTCCTGCCCGTTATGACATACGGTGCCGAAACGTGGACACTGACAGTTCAGCTAGTCCACAAATTTAAGGTCGCTCAGCGGGCTATGGAGCGGGCTATGCTCGGAGTTTCTTTGAAGGATAAAATCAGGAATGAAGTTATCCGGAAAAGAACTGGAGTGACCGACATAGCTTGCAGAGTAAGCAGTCTGAAGTGGCAGTGGGCTAGCCATGTCTGTCGAAGGACCGATGGCCGATGGAGCAGACGCGTCCTGGAGTGGAGACCGTGTATCGGCAAACGTAGTGTGGGACGCCCCCCAGCTAGATGGACCGACGACCTCAAAAAGGTGGCTGGGACAGACTGGATGCGGAAGGCGGAGGACAGGATGTTGTGGCACAGCATGGGAGAGGCCTATGTCCAGCAGTGGACTGCGATAGGCTGAGTTGATTGATTGATTGAATCAATTGTTTAGTTACCCGTAAAACTTGTTCACAGTTTTCTATTAGACACTTTGAAGTTTTATTGTTTTCACTGTAGTCAAAGTATGTATAGATTTAATTCGTCCGCTTTCTACCCATTTTAAACACAAATAATAGACAAATAATATAAACTGGTGATTAAATCCCACTGCGCAGCAGACGTCTACCTACAAAGTCAAGAATCGAATGAAAAGAAATATCGTAACTAGTACGTCTTCATACCGCGCCGCTATACGCGGCATTCATACAAGTTGCAAAGCGTTTATCAACATATGCCGTTCGTCGAATAAACCGGTTAATTTGGGTTAAAATAAAGTTCTAAAACGGTTCCGGTTCTTAAGAAAAGTTCGGAGGAAAACCGAAATAAACCGGTGTTAACCGGTATTTTTCAAACCGGTTCCGAGCCTTGGTGACATAAACGTGAACGGATTTCGTTCGATCAAAAACCAGTAGATACGCTAAAACGATAGATAAAATTGCACTTGGGCATTTAACTACTAATTTCCGGTGTTTATCATTCAAAACATAATCAACATCACGATAACACTGTCAATGACAATTTATAGATCCATTGTAAATCGAAGAATATTACAAAACAAGTAGGTAAGCTGGTGATGCAAGCAGAAACAGAAAACGTTGGAGGGATTTGGGGGAACAGAACAGAGTTGAAAAATTACATGTCATCATATGACCAAAACTACAATCATATTACATGTAATTTTGGTCAGTAGTAGACAAAAATAAAGGATTTTTTATTTTATTTGTTTATAAGCTGGTGATAAATATTCGTGAAACAAACAGGAATAGGAGATAGAACGCCCAGTAATAGACATATGCGTCACGTTTGTACTACAAAAACAGGTCTTATTACTACGAAATAAAGGCGCAGAAAACATCAAATTGTTACCATAGACGTCCGCTTGATTTTACCTGGTTAAGAACTACATGATTGTATCTGTTTAGCAAATAGTCTTCTCACCTTTGTAGCAATGCTGCTGATGAAGCTCTTGACATCTATCTGCGTGGGACAGGATTTCTGGCACGGTGCGTCTGCGCACTTCAGGCATCGTGCAGCCTCTTTCAAAGCACCACGCTCAGATAACGTTGTGTGTTTAATGTCGTCGAAGTTCTTCGTGAGCGTTGGACAGGCCTGGAATGAATTATTAGTATACTTTTATTCATAGGTAATCTACATAATAAAAATCTCAAAATCATTTATTTAGAGACTACGCACAGCCTAACCGACTGGGGTTAGAAGTATAAAATTTTGCGCAAGACTTTCATAGTACAACGTAGGAAAGCACTAATAAAAGAATTTGGAAAATTCATCTCCTGGAGGAGTTAAAAAGGAGGGAAAATGATTGTACGGAAGTTTGCCATTTTGTCGATGAGAAAGCCCATCGGGCACATGGCTTGTCTCAGATAATATTACATTGCATCACCACTTACTAATCTATAAGTAATTAAATAAAGCTTAAGAGTTTTTTGTTTGTTTGAACGCGCTAATCTCTGGAACTGACAGTTACGATTTGTTTTTTTTTTTTAATTTAACTATGCAATTCCTGAGGAAGGATATAAGCTATCTAATGATAGATCTGAAGGGTCCTAACGATCACGCTAGGACCCGCTGAGCGGATAATCGCTACCCGCCCGAGTCCTGTCGGAGGAAGCATCAAGTGTCCTGGGGCGGGGTAATGTTGGCGGTGCTTAGGACTCGGGCAAAAACAATAGAGAGACAAAAAGAACGGTGAGTGAAATCGAATTAATAACGCAGACAGGCGATACAAGGCGACGGGCTGGGTTCAAGGAACAAAATATTTACCCGGCCAGTAATAAATAAATCTATCACATGTTATCAACAAGTAAATTCACGTGCATGCACTTTTACTATCAAAGATAAAAGATTGTGAGTGTATGTAGGTAAACATTTAGTGCGATAAACTCTAGTAAATCCCCGGTAGGTAACGCTGCGTCAAACTGTGCAGGCAATATTTGCATCGGCTATCAATTTATATCGAGGTTTTCCTCTCGTGATACTAGTAAATATAACTGGTAGTATACAAGGTTACCTATTTATTAATTAATCCTACCACTGGTTCATCATATCATAATCAGCCTCTTGTTTTCATTGCTGGGACATAGGCATCTCATCGGTGAGAGCGAGTGGGCCGTAATCTACCATGCGGGCCCGGTGCGCGTTGGTTGATATCACATGTATTAGATTATTTTGGTGCTGTCTAGGACATGCCGGTTTCCTCACGATATTTTTCTTTACCGTTTTGAGAGCAGTGGTGATGAAATTATTTACAAAAAGTAAAGCATCTGCCTGATTTGCCATATAGCAATTTCACCAAAGGGACAACAAATTACTGTATGTGCTACTTTCCGTCCATCTTGTGCGCGGTGGACATCGAACAGGCAGCGATTGACGCACGCTCACGCAGCATCAAGACTGTCACGACTCTTCTCCATAGTTCCATAACTCCATCGACATTTCGCACATTCTTTGCGATTTTTGAGCCCAAATAAATTTAATGTCGATGGCTATAAGAATAGGGGGAGACTAAAGTAACGATGGATGGACTGTGTGAATAATGATATGGAGAGAAAGGGGTCACCTCTTTCTCTACCGAGATGACGACTAATAGAGAAGTGTGGAAGAAGAAATGACTGGCCTGTTAGTCTAGTGGTTAGTGACCCTGACTGCTAAGACTGAGGTCGTGGGTTCGATTCCCACCCAGGACAAATCTTTGTGTGTTGAGCACGATCATTTGTTCTGTGTCTGGGTGTAATTTATCTATAATATGTATGTATTTAGAAATATATAAGTATGTTTATCAGTTGTCTGGTTGCCATAGTACAGGCTCTGCCTAGTTTGGGATCAGATAACGTTGTGTTGGTTGTCCTAAGATATTTATTTATTTATTTTATTTATTTAATGCTGTGCCAACCAAAAATAAATTGGGATAATGGCAGGAGAATGATGATATAGGTATGTACCTACATTAAAATTGAAAAAACAGTATGAGATTTGTCATCATCATCATGATCATTTCAGCCGCAAAACGTCCACTGCTGGACACTGCGTCCAGTGGATTCCTGCGGCCTGCACAAGGTCATCGGTCCACCGGTAAGATTTGTAACATTCAACTAATAACAATATGCAGAAATAGCTAATAGACGAAGATAAACAAAAAAAAAAAAAATATGCGAAAAATGTGCATTTTTATAAACATTAAGAGACGAGGTAACGAACGCTAGTAGGTATTGATGTGGTTATAAATGATAATATTCAAAACATTACAAGGTAGATATACTGCTACTTAGGTACTGCTAACATTCGTTTCAATAGCCTGTACCTGACAAATTGATAAGTATGAAATCTGAATAATAAGTGCGCACTTATGAATAGTGGTGGCCTAATCAGGGCTGTAGCTAGACTCGAATTTGAGGTAGGGCAGCATTGGCTACAGGTAGGGCGGAAGTAAAAAATACACTAGTCACAAAAATTAAGGGATATTAAAAAAAATCCAAATTTTTGGGTGATTTTCAACAAGCTGTAAATCCGAGGAAAATGATCGTACAGCAAAAAATAAAAAACATACAAGTGAAGCTAATATAAAGCGTGTAAAAGCATGTTGTAGCTCCATGTATCTAGTTTTCAGATACGGCCATGAATTTTTTTATTATGTTTGGGTCTGAAGAAATAACGAAACAACAAAAAAAAAAAAATTTACAAATATTTTCTCGTCTTAATTTTTTTTTCCTTTGTTTTACTCATAAGTTCTTTTAGAAAATTTAATGCCCTTTACTTTGACGTATCCAGAATGCCTATACGATGATTTGCCGCGGAGTTATCGTCAGTCAAAGCAAAAAAGTACTTTTTAACTTTGACAATTAATAACTCTAGAAATAATGATTGTATAGAAAATCGAAGGAGGGTTTTGGAAACTGCATAACATTTTCTTTAAGATACTCTGAATGGCTTTTGTCAAAAATTTTTTTTTTACTTAAAAGCTTTAACTGAAAAAAAGACAAAAATTCGCATAATTAAGTATATTTGGATAACTTGGTATAACTTTGGATAAAATGGATTAACGAAGGATATCGTGGGTAATTTTTCAACCTCAAAGTATCCCCTAAAATCCCTGAAAAATTCAAAGGGCTACGATTTTTTTTTCATAGTGCCCCGAAGCTTCAAATTCTTTGTTTTTGCAAAAATCACCATTATGAACAATTTTTATTCGTTTTTTCGATGAAAAAAAATGTTTTTTCTCAAAAATCTTTATTTTTTCGATCAGAGATTGATTTTTCAAGAAATTTAAAAAAAAGTAATTTTTTGTTTTTTTTTTTTCAAAGTCTTATATGGAGCATTCCATCATTGTCAAAAAAAATTACTCGATTTTTTCTGACCGCTGCCACTGTCTTAGTTTTAAATCTCATTTAAAAAAAATCAGTAATAAAAAATCGATATACCCTCCGCGGATTTCGGCACAAAAGGGCTACTACTACTAGTCACTACTACTAGTAGTACTACTAGTCAGGTGGAAGTACCAGCTTCTATGGGAGTGAGCCAGTCCTTTGTCAGTCGTGCTTATGCCCGAATTAACGCGACTCAAAGTTACGATCGTCGTCCGGGTCAAGGCAGACAACGGATCGCTACCGAGTGTGATGCTCAAGCTATTCGGGAAGCTCGTCGAAATCCTACTGCGCACGCCCATACGATCGTTAATCAGTTCCGCAATCGTCGACAACGCATTTCAGCATCAACGGTCGAGAAAATTAGTAATCTTTTTTTCATTTTTCAAATTTCTTGAAAAATCAATCTCATTGATCGAAAAAATAAAAATGATTGAGAAAAAAAAAAACAAAAAAAACTAATCAAAATCGAAAAATTGCTCATAATGGTGATTTTTGCAAAAACAAAGAATTTGAAGCTTCAGGGCACTATGAAAAAAAAAAAAACGCAGCGCTTTGAATTTTTAAGAGATTTTAGGGGACACTTTGAGGTTGAAAAATTACCGACGTTATTCTTCGTTCATCCATTTTATCCAAAGTTATACCAAGTTATCCAAATATCCTTAATTATGCGAATTTTTGTCTTTTTTCAGTCAAAGCTTTCAATTTTAAAAAAATATTTTCAACAAAACCCTCCTTCGATTTCAATCATTATTTCCAGAGTTATTGATTGTCAAAGTTAAAAAGTACTTTTTTGCTTTGACTCACGATAACTCCGCGAAAAATCATTGTAGAGGCATTCTGGATACGTTAAATTAAAGGACATTAAATTTTCTAAAAGAACTTTTGAGTGAAACAATGGAAAAAAAAATTTGAAACCCGTAGACATTTTTTAAGACGAGAAAAAATTTGGAAAAATTTTTTTTTCTTTGTGTCCTTGTTATTTCACCAGACCCAAACATGATAAAAAAATTCATGGCCGTATCTGAAAACTAAATACATGGTGCTACAATGTGCTTTTTAATTTTTTGCGGTACGATCATTTTCCTCTGAGTTACAACTTGATGAAAATCACCCAAAAATGTTTTTTTTTTTTACATCCCTTAATTTTTGTGACTAAGTATATCATAATTGATCTGCTCTGAAGCACGGGCTACTAAATCAATCAACATCACCTCTAGGTCAGTGATGTAAATTCAATAGCTATTCATAGACAAATAATTTCTGTGACAGAACTTGAGCATGGATCTAAGGACAGCTATTAAATCCTCAATGATGAAGAACAAGCGAACAAGACGGTTGAAATTTTTCTCTGCATATTATAATTAAATAGACCCATTGCTTCATGTGATGGCGCTTCAAATGCCATCTATACACAGAGAAAATAATTATTATAATATGAAATGAATGTCCCAAACTATGGTATTTTCGGAAAAGTTTAGATACCTACCTATTGCTAATTTTTTTTATCTAAAACTATAAACATACAATCCAATTCTAATAGGTTATCTTCGTTTTTGGTATTTTTAAGGTAGGGCATTGTGATTTCAAGGTAGGGCATTGCCCCACAATGCCCCCCCCTAGCTACGGCCCTGGGCCTAATGGTGTTCCGCGCATTCTCTTTACGTGCTGGACATTTTTAGTGTTCCGTTCCGTGCCAACGGGACCCTATTACAAAGCCTGTGCTGCCCGTTCGTTCGACTGTCAGCCGCCTATTTCTCTTGAACCATAAGAGGTAGACAGTTGAAATATTCCCAGAATGTGTATTTCTGTTGCTGCTATCGTATAACGTTTACTGTTAAATATATGTATTTCATACATAATTCTGTCTCTGCCATCTTCAAAGATTGACACAAACGGCGGGGTAATTGTTCAATGAAATTCATTGCATTATTTAAATTCTGAAGCAGACAAATTTTCTGAACATATGAAGATTAACAATATTAGTGCCTATTTTAAAAATATGTATGATTTTTAGATTTTTATTGCAAGTGAGCCCAGCTCATCCCTATCTGAACTAAACTACCTATCAAGGACGAGTTAAGGATTGACTATAAAGTCAACGAAATGAAATATTAAGCAAATTGACAACTACGTCGCTTTGCCTTGTTACATCCATTTCCCAAAACTGTCAAACGGATAATTGAAATGGGTGGTAAATTTTCTCCAGTTTACCTATTTCATAAAAAATTACAAATACAACAAATATCTTGATAATACTCACGGTACATTTTCTGTCTTCGTTCCTCTTCCAGTGTTGCTTGTTCCTCTTAGTTTGGGCTGAAGGGACCAAGTTGGTATATGGTTTTACCGTCGGATTGAGCCTTAAAAGGTTCTGTAATAATCAACAAGAAATGATCACTAAAAGAAAATAATAGGTTAAAAAACTAAAAAACACATTTTCATAGAAACCTAGAAAATTTTGAAAAAAAGCCTGGGACGCTTGAAATCTTCGTGGTTTTCTATGAAACCGTGTTTTAAACTATTATTTATTTTCTGTAGCTGACACGTTTTTTTTTTTTTTGCCTAAGTGATGATCCTGGCCAGGATAATGGAACAAATTCTTGATATTATTGTATTGTCATCGGTCCTTGATAACTATGCAGAGTTTCAAATTAATCTGACGTTTTGAGGGGGATGAAAAACACGTTAATAGATTCCGTTACATACATACCAAGCTAATAAAAATGCGTGCTAAAAATTTTTGTTTTAAGGGAAAATCAAGAGAAAAGTTCGAAAAAAATCAGCTATCTTTATACAGGATCATTTTTTATCCAGTGCGCAAACTGTAACCATGAATTCAGCATTTCATTCTAGACCCCCAGTGTAGAAAATTTTCGTCGGTTATACAAAAAATATCAGCTGTTTCATACATTTTGACCCCGTAGGTATTGCATTTTTCTATGAAACCGCAGATTTTTTTTTGTAAAACCGACGAAAAATTTCTGCGCAATAGGGTCTAGAATCCGGGGATACCGCACGGTCTCCTGCGAGGCGGCGAGCCTCCTTGCCGGAGTGCCGCCATGGGATCTGGAGGCAAAGGTCCTCGCCCACATGTGGGAGTGGCGCGAGGAGGCGAAACGCCTGGGCGAAACTCCGCTGCCGCGACAAATCATCGCGGCACGGCGGACAGAGCTCCGACAGGATCTCATGGCGACATGGCGGGTACGATTGTCGCATCCCAGCGCAGGGCACGCCACAGTTACGGCGGTAAATCCCCTCTTTGAGGAGTGGATAGAGAGGCGTCACGGCGTCCTCACCTTCCGCCTGACGCAGGTTCTCACCGGGCATGGTTGCTTCGGTGGGTTCCTGTTCAGGATAAAGCGGGAGGAAACGCCCGGGTGTTTCCATTGTGAGGATCGTCTAGAGGACACGGTGAAGCATACGGTGGAGGTGTGCCCTGCCTGGGCGGAGCACCGCCGTGTCCTCGTAGAGGTGATCGGCGGCGGCGACCTCTCGCGTCCGGCGCTGGTGCGAGCCATGGTACGGAGCGAGAGGGCATGGGAAGCCGTCACCTCCTTCTGCGAAGCAGTAATGCTCGCGAAAGAGGAGGCGGGGCGCGTGAGGGAGTGGCAGTCTCTGCGCCCTCGCGTCCCTAGCCGCCGCAGGAGGAGACGCCCCGGGCGTCGGGAGTCGATAGCAGACTCCCGGCCACCGTAGACGCGAGCTTGCGGGCGGTGAGCAATGGGTAGCTCGCCGCCCGGTAAGGACCAAGCTCGGGTCGACGGCGCGTAGTGTTCCACGCGCGCCTCAAAGAGATGTCAGCAAAACTGAAGGGGTCTGCTAGGACCGATGCCTGCTATGGTCGCGAGATTGTTTGAAAGAGATACCGTGACCCTGGCACATGGGCAACTGAAGGAACACGGGTGCGTTTTAGTCAGTAAAAGTCTGACATGCCCTTCCGCTCCGCCCAGAGCGGGAGAAGTCATTTCATGATTTCCCATCCAAAAAAAAAGGGGGTCTAGAATGATATGCTGAATTCATGGTTACAATTTACGCACTAGGAAAAAACTTATCCTGTATTAATTGGGTATGACTAGAGCTACATAGTCCGTACCGTGTGGTGCCGGACGTAAAGAATAACACCACCCCATTTCTTCCCGTGGGTGTCATAAAAGGCGACTAAGGGACTTACTAGAGAATGGGCAGCAGCGTTCTCTATGCATTTTACCACCATACTGCGATCGCCAACCCGCCTGCCAAGCGTGGCGATTATGGCAAAGCCGGGAAATTGGGGGAGGACTAAGTCCAGCAGTGGACGTTTTACGGCTGAAATGATGATGATGACAAAGTCATTATGATGGAGGTTTTACTCCATCATTTGTATCCAAAATAATATTGATTTTGGAGACTCATTAAAACAACTAAGTATTTACGTTCCATGTTGACTGTACGTAAACAGATGATGGCCTTGATTTTAATGCGCAGATAATAAAGAATATTTCACACATATCTTTAACAAAAGGTAGCCTTTGACACTAAGTTATATTGTAACTATCTTCGTAATCGCATCATATGCCACGAAATCCTCAAATAAATCTTTGAAATGTCTATCTATGTGGTTTCGACGGTGCGGCGCGTTGTGATTCAGGCGCGCCTGAAAGAGATGACAGCAATAATTGGGTAGATGCCTGTCAGGGTCACGATTTGTTCGAAAGAGTAACCATCGGCCTGGCACAGGCAACTGAAGGAACATGGGTGGGTTTTAGTCAGTAAAAGTTGACACGCTCTCAAGAAATCATTTGATGATTTCCCACCCAAAAACAAAGACCCTATAAGGTGTTACAAGAGGCGTTAGGAATCAGTTAGAACCCCTAGTTTCCTAATTCTGTCTCCCCCTTTAGAATAGTCCGGTGCGATAGTTGTAAAATACAGGCAGACCTATGTTTTGCCCCATAGTTTAATTATTCGATTTGCCGACGATATAGTAGTCATGGCTGAGACTATGGAGGACCTCAGTACAATGCTCGATGACCTCAGTAGAGCTTCCGAAAGAGTGGGTCTTAGGATGAACATGGACAAGACAAAGGTCATGTCCAATGCTCGTGTGATACCCACTCCAATGAAGATCGGAGGCGCTACACTCGAAGTTGTGGACGAATACGTGTACCTAGGACAGACTGTCCAGTTAGGTAGATCCAACTTCGAGAAAGAGGTCAATCGTCGAATCCGACTCGGCTGGGCAGCGTTCGGGAAGCTACGCAATATCTTCTCGTCCCAAATACCGCAGTGTCTCAAGACAAAAGTCTTTGACCAGTGTGTGTTGCCAGTGATGACATATGGCACTGAGACGTGGTCGCTCACAATGGGCCTCATAAGAAGGCTCAAAGTTACTCAAAGAGCAATGGAGAGGGCTATGCTTGGAGTTTCCCTACGCGATCGAATCAGAAATGAAGAGATCCGTAGGAAAACCAAGGTAACCGATATAGCCCGAAGAATTGCCAAACTTAAGTGGCAGTGGGCAGGGCACATTGCTCGCAGAACGGATGGCCGATGGGGTCGGAAGGTTCTGGAGTGGCGACCGCGTACTGGAAGACGGAGCGTTGGAAGGCCTCCCACAAGATGGACCGATGACCTGGTGAAGGCCGCAGGAATAAGTTGGATGCGAGAAGCACAGAATAGGTCGAAGTGGCGGTGCTTGGGGGAGGCCTATGTCCAGCAGTGGACGTCTTTCGGCTGAAATAATGATGATGATGATGATGATAATTATAATATTTTTAGATATGTTCTATAACGAAATCTACAAAACAATTACTTATTGAAGACCAATCTTGGCACTACCTACACACTAATGTGCCCGTGCTAAATCATTACCCTCCTTTTGGATATCACCGCAGTCGGGTAATAAACGATCTTGTACTACCTACTTCTAGCAATGTACACTAGAGCTTTAAATTACTGTAACGTATGTTAGCAAACTATTAGGTATTGGCCTCGACAGAAGCAAAAATGTGTTGTATTGAAAATTGTAACCAACTACACAAGTCCGTGTTATTTAATATGTCCGCAATCGTTACCCGGAATTACTAACTTGTATGTCTTTGTGTTTATTATTATTATGTCAATATATTTACATGATGAAATGGATAATTTATTAACGTTTGAATTAAGTACCTATTATTGTTTATTTTGAAGACGGTACCTATTTTGCGATAACTATGCACCTCCTTTGTTATCAATTACCGAAGCAGATAGACTGACTGGTTCACCGTACCGATACAAGAAACGTGTTTTAAATTATCTAACACCAAGACATTAGTGAGTAAATAGAAATAGGAATAACTAACCTCAATATCAGGCAATTCCTTACTCAGAAGCACTTTCGACATTTTGGAAAATAAACTTTATATAGTTTCAGATTTAAAGTAAATTTTTTGGTGACACGTTTTAATTATTTTGTTGTTTTTAATTCGCGGGACAGACGCAGGGGACTGCTCACTGGCAGCGCCACTCAAGCGACTGATTACAAAACGTCTCGTGAATACTATCTTTATTCGCATCCAGTATAAACTGAACTTTGTTTATCGCCTCGGATTTAGTGAGTAGTTCCATTTCGAGAGGAGGGGCAGGGCAACTAACAGTGGTTTAAATAAACTATGATACGCAATAGACCTTTTAATGATCATCGATAGATAATTAATACATCAGTCAAGATAGATCATACTGGTCAGTTTTGTATCCATTTTGTAGCTTTTGTCTGGTTTTTTAAATCGGTAAATCGTACGATTTCCGTATGCCTCACTGTGTTGTTCAGAAGACCTTGACACACAGCTGTTGACTGCAATCATGCATTTAGTCGTCTGACGCGTTGTCGAGCGTACTTTGTACTGTAGAATTGTACATTCATTCATTTTCTATGTACAACAATGGATATCAATTCTAATAATTATACAATACTTCACTTTTCTTTTAGAACAGATATTTGCCAGATAAATAATTTATTCGAATTTATCTGGGAATGTTGGAAGAAAAGGCCGTAAGGATTTATTTTTATTTTTCGTTTCATTAATAAAGTATATAATCGCCTGCAATGGTAGGTATCATAAACATTAATATTTTCTTAACTAAGCCATAAGTATATAGCTACTTTATTCTTTTAATTACATTATCTAAAGTAGGTTTTGATATCTGTTACCAAGGTTGCGTAATTTTTATCTTTATACTACTTGTACCTATGAGTGGCTACAGTTCAATAACGACTACTTTTATCTACTTACTTAACAGATTGCGATTCTTCACATAAGGTCAACGGTATTTATACATATTTGTCCTAAGAGCGCAGACCTCCATTATTAATATTAAAAAGGCTGTTTCTTTGTCTCTGTATATTAGTTTTTTCCTACCGATTTTCGAAATTAAATAAATTTTTCACTTTGTAGTGTTTTTTTGGAAGTCGATTTTTTTTTGCAAAAAAGTTTTTATTTTTTCACTTTTCGCTTGTCGCCTCACACTAATTCCGGCAATTTTGATCTACTTACATAAAACTCACAACGCATCTAATATTTAATTGAATAAGGATTAATACTGTATTATTCAAAATAGCTTCATATAAACCCATTATTTTTTGCAATACGTCATTTCGATGCCTTAGTTCACAATTGCACTAACTACAAAATGTTCAATTTTCACTTTTTAATGCCAAACACACTTTTTATACACTACAATATTGAGACATTATGATGTAGTTAAAGGACTAGTCTTATGAATTACTTATTTGATTTGTTGTTTTACTTTGTTTTTGTACTGTTCTGGTCTAAACTTTAAAACTCTCTCCTCAAAATTGTCAATTTTGTAGTTAGTGCAATTGTGAACTAAGGCATCGATTTATAAAAATGGTTACTGTGGGTTATCATTAGGAGATAGACATATACCATCGTAGACATTTCAAGATATAAAAGTTTGCTTTAATAGAACTATTGCACTAGAAAGTGGTGAAGGCAGGGCATTTGGAAGAATGTCTTATGTAATTTTGACGTTCAAAAAGTGCTGACTCTCAGCCTAGTTTGAATTCGTTCAGTCATTCATGACTTGATTTTGATATATAATTCCGTAGTACATTATTTTGATGTATCTCGTAAGGTTTAGCGCCCGAAAATAAGTTTTTCTTGACATAATTACAAATATTTGAAATTCTCGCCTTTCCCTACGATAATATGCAAACAATTTTCTAAATTATAATGAAAACTATGTTAAATAAATATTTAAAAAAAAAAAAATCCGTTGCGTGGTTTCGAGAGAAATAAGAGGAGAAACAGACGAGACGAAAATAGCTACTTTACTGCGAACTATTTAGAAAAGAGATAGAGATTTTTAAGTTTCACTTCTAACACGAGTACGATGTTGCACACGCATTAGAAAAAAAAAATGATATACATACAAATAGGATACATAAATAAAACACATAGTGTGAACAGTTAATATAAATATATTTTGAATTATTCAGAGGCTTTACAATATTTGGAAGAATTACTCGACAGCGTTATCTAACTAACATATCAATCGAATTATAGACACAGCGCATATCTATACATAATACAATTTTGTATAAAAATAATAATATTATACAAGCCGTTACTTTGAATGAAAGCAAATGCAGTACATGGCATAAGTGACTACATATACAACAATACAGTACAATCAACAAGATGACAACATAACGACAATACAAATGTGTCTAACATACGCTACAAATTATATACTTAAGGAAATTTTGGACTAACAGACATACTCAATGAATAAACATACATACTTTATTATAAAATCGTTATAATAGTTTACAGATTATATGCATTTGATAAAGCTGGTGCCGATACATTGGCTAGTGTGACGGTTTCACTCATTTCTCTCTGTTGAAAAAATATTGACAAATATTTCATACTTTTTTTTCCTGACAAAATACTTATATCGCATCTGTTTCAAGTTTAAAAAATATTATTTATGTTTCACATCTCGTTTCTTCGCTGCCTCAACATGTTTAGTATATTGTTGACCTATTATTAAAATTATATATTTTATAACTAGACATAATATAGTTAGTCCATTCAACCATAAACATATTACTATACGAGAATACATAAAACTACACGGTGAAATTATTATTTTAATTTTGCATTAGAAAGTCCATTTGTTGTGAAAAAATTGGATCTAGTATAAAACTTTACACCAAATTAAATGGCGTGTGTATTTTATTTTTTGTATTTAATACTAAATTACCGGTATTTACATGCTGATTCTTCTAAATATTTGCATCTGAACAATACATACATTAAAATCTTACCGCTAGGGATGTTCTGTGCAATTGTTCGAGCTTTTTAAATTTAGAAACAGAACAATAAAAACTCAATAGTAAGAAAAAAAAAAACTTTTTAAACGAATAAACTCTATGGCATCTAGATATAAACGGCGTGCCGCGTTCGGTGACAAGCAACAACAATTGCACACTTAAACACAAACTTACGTGTACTGTTTCTCTTATCATAACATTTATATTTTAGGAGTGGATTTAGACAGTAATTAACTTAGTGCCATTTTATTAACTAAAGAAACGATCTGTAGAGTCTACGACAATCGTGAAGTTAGGCGTATAAGGTAAAAAAAGCGTCTCGTATCTAGAGGCCGTGTAAAAATGTCTGACAGTCAATTAGAGCCTAAACCCGTTATCACATTTTTTTGCGAAAAATGCCTCCCGTGACAGTAATGCGACCGAATCGAGATGGTCGGCGAGCGAGACTTTGTAGAACTGAATGCTGTCCATCGCGATTCGGTCGGTTAATGCTAAAAGTAGTTGTGCGGATTTCACATTAGCCGTAGAAGACTAAACGTTTGCGATACAATCTTGTTGCTTAATGAAAACTGCTCTAGCGGCCATAGCTCTGCGATTCCAAACTTGAAGAAATACTTTACGATTTGCACGAGCCACTAAAAGTTATGTCCATACGTCAATATGATAAAATTGACTCTAGTCTTACGGAAATAAGGTTTAAAATCGCAAATCTATCGCTACTAGTATTACAAAGACGCCACGATAGCATAGCTACACTTTACCAACGATATGTATCTAAGTATTGACCATTCACGCGGGCGCTTATACTCTTAAGCTTTCAGCCGATTTAGAGAAATAATACGCAGTAATGAAATATAGTCATTGCATTATGCTACGTGTGATGGCGGCATAAGACTCAAAATACAATGTTCACACAGCTTGATAAATGCAACGGCTATTTTCTTATAAAATGGCATAGTATAGACCAAAACACTTTTGATTTAGTTTCTGACTCCAATCATAGTCGACTTCAGCATGAGTTACTTGAAATTATTTAAAGTTACGAATGAATTTGTAAATGCAGAATTATGTGCTTGGGTTTTACATTTTGTACAGTACAGTGGGTTCTTATTTAAGATATTTTAACCTACAAATCACATCGAAGTCAATTTATCCTGGAATCTGCGTAGCGTATTAAAACGAAATACAGTTTACATCATACATAGGTACATATTATAACGTTTTAATTAATTAAATATACAATGAATACGAAACTTTAATGATTAACCATATTCTTACGAACGAATGCTGTACTTATGACGCCACTAGTCCTAGTCGACATTGTAACTCGTACACAGTTTGAACCTTAACACACAAGAAATAAGGACGAAAATGTATCCGAGTTTGAGTCGACTGTAAACATTGTTAAACACAACAATGTGGAAACAAATTAAAAGCAATAATAAATCGAAAAATATAATCTCTGGCAAAAAAAAATTTCAACAATTCCATTTTTAAAACAACCGTTTAGAAGTGACGGTGAAGAAGTTTAAACAATTTGTACCCGAAATTATCATAGATGTAGGAATGTAATTACATTTTCGTAATAGCGACGGTTAAGTTATGATAAAGCACCCAAATATGAGTTACACTCGGATAGTTACCTAGCAGTCACTGACAGGCGGTGGTATGGCTACCATGTGAAATAATGTACAAAGATTATGAATTATTGGCTAGAGGTAGAAATTCACAAGTATTACGACAGTCCCACGACATACAGACAATGAAACTACGACACAATTTGAATAAAGAATCCAGTGACATCCATAGACAAACTTCTGCAATAGACAAAGGTCATCCTTAGTGCAGCCTACAAACTGCCAGTGACGAGAATATCCAGTGTCAATATAAAAAAAAAGCGTTATACATAAAACGGACCTCACTCACACCAACCCACGTTACATATTAATTAATAATGCGTACTTTAACAGTAAAAATTAACATCTATGTATGCATTTATTGCAGTCCATTCGTTACAGCGCTCGTGTTTTATGCACATTTATACTGATGTTGGTGCGCGCTATTGTAAGCTATGCTGTTTACACTGGCATCGACGTCTGTACTACGCTATCTGTAAACAAAAAATTGGAAGCATTCATTTTCTGAACAAGGAGTGGGAGTTCCAAGACTCATTGCATATTTATTTAAAAGATGATGAATAATCATGCAAGACATTCATCATTTCAGCCGTACGACGTCCACTGCTGTACATAAGCCTCCCCCAATTTGGGGGGATTTGCCATAATCGCCACGCTTGGCAGGCGGGTTGGCGATCGCAGTATGGTGGTACAAAGCAAAGAGAACGCTGCTGTCCATTCTCTAGTAAGTCCCTAAGTCACCTCTTACGACACCCAAGGAAAGAAATGGGATGGTACTATTCTTGCAAGAAATTCACCATTAATTTATTAAGAGCCTTGATAATACTATCACACAGTCTTCTTTCATTACCACAAATATTCTAATAAAAGTAATGTGATAAGTTTTCTTTATTTTGCAAACTGTATTATGTTAAGGTATGCTACAGTGTGGAAGGGTAGTGTTAGTGATGTGTGGGAGTATGGGTGTGTGTGAGTGAGGGTGTGTGGGTGGGAATGACAGTGTGTGTGAGTGAGTGCTTGGTGTGGTAGTACCTTGTTTGAGGTTTAGCAACATTACCCTTCTTTTGGGCTAGAAAAACATTCAACGTAAAGAAAACGACTTGGCATAGTTTTTGTTAGAAACCGATTTTCACATTTCGGTAAATGATTAATCGATGACGATCAAGGGGCATTAAGCTCGGTCAATACAAAATTCAGGTGCACCTGAGACATAATACTAATTGATGTAATTCTAATCATTCAACTTTTATCGTTTGCCAGGTTTGTTAATAAGTCAAACGAATTTTACTTCATCAAGAATAAAGTTAAATCTTTCCGAGGGGAGTTATCATCCATGAGGATATCCACAATAGCTTATTTGGGAAGGTTCTTCAGCGACCGGATAAGATTTCGTAACGGCATTTGTCACTATTTTCAGCAGTACTTAGTATAATATTTACTTCAGTTTCGTGTCTTTTTTTTACATTAAACTTATATCTGGCTTTAGGCTTGTTGAAGGCTTCAGAACAAACTAATAACACCCGCACGAGTCGATCGATCAGGTTAAGATACGATTGGCGCAGTTGGTCCGTGGTTGGGTGAACATCTTTACATATCAAGACCCCTCCGTGACAGCAGGCGCGGTTCGAGGAGGGGGGGGGGGGGGTCCTCGGGGTCATGACCCCCCCCCCCCAAAGACAGTCATGCTGTCGAAACCCGGAACGATTTGCCTGTCTTACTATCTTAAAATTATTCTCACTTGAGCCACGGAGACTCCGATGGACATTTGCAAAAAGATTATAACCCGGGACATCATGCTGATCAGTACCGCTTGCGACTACTAGACGAAAGAGGATGTACCTTCCTAAAAATATTCTTCAGTACTCATGGTGACCCCCCCCCCTCCCCCCCAAAATGTTAGGCTGCGACCGCGCCTGCGTGACAGTGACCCATTCGTGGATCTTTGAAAGTCATTACGGGTCGTCAGAAACCCGAAAGTTTTACTTAGTTAACTGGGTTGTGGAGTTTAGACAGTCGCTACATATAAAATACTGGTATTCACCTGCAACCAGTCAGACTGGAAGCCAACCCCAATATAGGAAAACTCTAGGCAAATAGATTGACACTTAAATCTGGCGACACAGTACATCATTGCACATCAAGTATGGAAGAAAAGCCATGAGGCAGCGACCCCAAACAAATTCGGATAAGGTCAGGAGAATGATGATGATGATGATGATGATGACAATGATAATAATGATTCTTCTAAGTAAAACTGACGCATGATATTTTTACTTCTTGTTAAAAATGTTCCTTACCTTATTTGACAGTGCTACACATTCCTTAGAGCAGTCTACACTTCCGCCGCGGTTTGATCGGCTGCACGGGACACAGAACGGCGCGGATGGCTTCGTCGAACACCGTCTTCAGACCCTTCTGCGTGAGCGCAGAGCATTCCAGGTACTTCACCGCGCTGATCTCTTTAGACATGCCGAGGCCCTGGAACATGATTTACGTTTATTAGTGAACTGATGTGGTGTAGACTTGGTGGAACTTGTTTGGGTCCACTATGTCAGTCTCTGCACTCTGATCTTATTTCTAAAAATCTAGTTTCTAACTAAATCATGTAAGCCTCGCAGGCATGTTTTTCTGGGTGTATGTGTATATTAGTAGCATTGTAACAATGTTAATGTATTTTATTTTATTGTTTTAATGATTTTTATGTATTTTTTGTATTTGCGATTTGGTAATTGGGATTTCTTGCCTTGGTAAATAAATAAATAATAATAATAATAACCAGAAAGTAAGAAAAAAATAAAGGGGGTGGTAAAATAAGAGAAAGAATGAAGAAATAATGATCGGTGAGCAATTAAGGGATCTTATTGTTTTTCTTCAACGAATTCAATAATGAACTGAAAGCCCGAAGGCTTGTAAAGTACGTAAGACGAATGAAATGCACCGACTCTAGCGTGGATGGACCAGACTGGATTAATCGTATGAACCCCAAAGTTGTTTAGCCCTTGAAGCTCGTGAACATAATGTTTCATGGTGCTACAGAGACTGAACCAAAGAACACCGAAGACTTGAAAAGTACACAAGTTTATTACCTATTCAAGCTTTAATTTTTACCACAATACCAAATGATATAATTCCAACAACATTCCAATACATACACCGTCATCCATAACCACGATCCAGCTGCATAAGATAGAACGCCATAATATTCGCAACCCATACGCGAACATTTGTAATATCCTGCGGGCGACAGGCGACGCCACTTCCCACCTCGGATATAACTAAGGGTGCCCCGAAAATACATCAAGTGTCAAGCACATATTGCCGACCTGAGGTTTCTGTTTACCTTGGGTTCAATTATTGGTGTGAGGGACGGAAAAATATTTGATTTATTTTAATATATTTTATTCCGTTTTATCCTGTTAAATATGGGCTGATTTAGCTTTCATCATCAAAATACAATATTGGTAAAAAAATATACTAAAGATAAAGCTGAACAGTTTGTCTGTTTGAACATGCTCGTCTCTGAAACCTACATCGGATTTGAAAAACTCTCTTTGGAGTAGATAGCTCAATTCTTGAAAAAGATTTAAGGATATTTAACAGCATACTACGACTTTTAGGAGAAGCGCAAAAGAAAAAAATCGGAAAGAACGCTAAACGAAATCGAAATAAAAGCGCAGAAGGGTGATACGAGGGACCAAGAAATTTCAGGGCAGAAGCTAGTTGGTATAATGAACTGTCAGAATGTTGAGATGTATGTGTAGAGTGACAAGACTACATTGAATGCAAAAGAAATAAAAAAAGAAGATTTAGTGGCGCCAGTTAAATAAAGTTAAAAGTATCAGTTTATCTTGGTATATGCATGTGAAGAGGAGTGACAAACATGCAACACATGTTATAAAGGAGTGATTAATATAAATGTTGAGTGAATGATAAGGTAAAAAAGCAAAAAGAAGAAAGGAAGAAAAACATATTGAGCAAATCCCAAGTAACATGGGCCAAGCGGCAGCTGAGGATTAAAAAGAACAAAGTACCTGTGTGTAAGTGATGGGCGCGAGTTTCTTGTCCTTCAGCTTCTCAATGGTGTCCTTGTCTTCGCGCAGGTCGAGCTTGGTGCCGACCAGGATGATGGGCGTCGATGGGCAGTGATGCCTCACCTCGGGGAACCACTGGAAAATGCAGAAGACAAGATTAGTTAGAGAAAAGTTTAGTATATAGTATGTATCTATTAAATAAGTTGTCAGTTTTCAAAATGCGTTATATCAACCTGCCTAGCCTTTTTCCAACTATATTGGGGTCGGTTTTCAGTCTAACCCGGTAAATATCTCTCACCTGAAAATATCAGTATTTTAAATGGAGCGACTGCCTATCTGACATCAAAAATCCAGTTACTGAGTAACATTATATCCCTTGGAAATGAAATCGGCACGGCCTGTCTCTCAGAACAAAGGCATCCTCAAATTCTCACGGTCGTTTGATATTGTGGTCTTTCGAAGCCATTATGTTTATCACGCGATCTAAGATTTGATGTGGAAAGGGTTTACATGGACACTATCGTACTACACAAATCCTGAATCAAGTAGACACTTTATAACAGCGCTACACGAGATATCTTTGAAGATTTACGTTCTCCATTAATTTGAACTTCCTTATTACTCGAGTCATATTATTCCATAGAAATAACTAATTGGTGACTTGCGCAAATCCGCAAACAAAGAACAGTAGCAAAGACACATGTGCAACTGTATGTTATGTTCTGTTATCAGTTGGCACGAAGATTTGACGACTTGCTATTTCAGCACGTTTTGACGTGATAAAGTCTTACTGCGCAGTCGAGTATGGACATAAAGTTTCCCTTGTCTTAAATCTGCTGTTTCTAGGAAATTGTAAGTAATATTTGGAGGTATGAGGACAGGGTGTAAAGTTCACTGAATCACCGTAGAAAAGGGAGAACCCTCCGACCAGAAGACTCGTGTTTGGTAGGCATCTGACCCGACGATTGATTTCGGGACGTTGTATAGAGTAGAGATGCCACGAATATTCGGCAACTATTCGGCATTCGGCTATTCGGCCACTTTTTTTCGCTATTCGGTATTCGGCAGACTCTTGCAAACTATTCTGCCGACTACCGAATAGCAAATCATGAAATAAAATAATGCAAAATATTACTCATAAGTCATAGATATGTTTATTTAACCAACAAATTAACATATTAATATTTAAATCTACCAGTGGTAAGTTATGTTATGATGAATGAAGACATTTTTTTGCATTTATCGATAGCAAACGATTGCGTTTTTCCTCATAAATTATACCTGCTTCTGAAAACTGTCCGATCTAAGCGAACAGATGCTATATAAAAATCAAGTTGCAACCGAACTTTTCTGATCCACACCTTCATCTGAACGTACATTTTCTGCAGCGACTTCGTCAAAACAATTCCAGAAACTATCATTTGTGTCTCAATGATTTTGTCATTTTCACTGTCATTCCTTTTCTTCATTCATATGAAAAGTAATATTTAGTATACAGTACGTACAGTATGGTGCACCAACAATAAACAAATAAAGTGTGTTTTGACACGACCGCGACCTAATCACAAATGAAACAAAACTACCTGCGCCTACGTAGTAATTTAGCGATGCAAGTTTAAACTCGTAAGTAACGGACGAGAGGTGACTTGACTCCCGCAGAAAGTACTAAGAGTTGCCGAATATTCGGCTAAGAGCCTAGCCGAATATTTGGTATTCGGTATTCGGCCAAATAACTATTCGTGGCATCTCTAGTATAGAGGTCGAAACTGCTCTTTTTAAGGCATACTGACAGACTTTTTATACCTGCGCCCTGTGTATATATTCTAGTTGCGCGGTAAACTCTGCTTGCGCGATTCAGTATTAGCGTGACATCAGTGTGATGCGTAGCATGTGGCGGTGTAGATGCCGCTAAAAATACATACAGTATCTTTGTATCATTATGTCGCTCAAGATCTTAACTAAATCACACAGCCAATTCATTTTTAACGAGGTTTGATTATCGTCACTGCAGCCAAGACTGAACATAAGAGGCTCAGATCCAGCTCGTAGTGTTCTGAACATTATGAAAAAGAAATAGACAGTCTCGGTCCTAGTCTACTACCGTTCCGCAAAGGTCCAAGTGGACCAAAAGACAGCACACCATATGCTTAACCCACTTTCAAACGCAATCCGAAGGAAATTCCTTACCCGTCACTTCGTCATTTGCTCGACATCGTAAATAAATTGAGGAATATTGTTGAACTGTAAAAACTAATTCATTGCTATTGTAAATGTGCTACGCAATTCTCCAGTAGATTCTATTGAAAGATGCAAGACAACAACCTACCTTAGCCCGGACGTTTTCGAACGAAGCTGGGTTGACGAGCGAGAAGCATATGAGGAAGACATCGGTCTGTGGGTAGGAGAGCGGTCGCAGCCTGTCGTAGTCCTCCTGACCTGCCGTATCCCATAGACCCAGGTTGATGGGTTTGCCATCCACCATCACATTCGCCGAATAGTTGTCGAATCTGAGGACGGTTAAAGGTTCTTGTTATAGATGGAGATTTTTAAAACTGTTGATGATCTCTTTAGAATTTAGATGATCTTGATTTTTTAAGGTTTTTGCCGCATCTTTCCTGTTTTGGGCAGGCTAGTCAACCTTGCATAAAATTCTGGCAAAAAAAAAAAGAAGTCGTGCTGGTTTCGCATCTGATGTTTTAATAACAATTCAAATTAATTCCTTATCACACTTAATGCAGCAACACTATCAATTATTTGGAACTTAAAGCGTTCCGAGAATCGCCACCACCAAATAGATTGGACGTTGTTTTACAAATTAAATCATTATGATGAAGCATTCTCTGGATTCTGCTACGAAATAGGTCAAGCCAGCTACCAAAGTATCTCATATAATACCATCTTGTTACATTTTGTTTGATTTAGGTAAACTTTGCTAACGAGCGGCGCATAACTTTGCCAGTATTCAACGTTTCTGTTTAAAATTCCAACAATTAGTGATACTTACACTGTAGGTATGTACTCTCCTGGGAAGGCATTTGTGGTGTAACTGATGAGCAGACATGTTTTACCGACGGCTCTGGGGACAAAGAAAAGAGAAACATTAAACATTGCCATATGTAGGTTGACAAACGGAAACTATTCGGATACACTTTTGTCCATTTCGATGGAGTTGTGACGACCGTTATCAATTCATAAATCTCTAAAATAGAATGAGATCATGAAGAGGACCAAAAACCTACAAAACTTTTTTCAACGGAAATAGCAACCTCATTTCAAAAAATGATGTATATTTTCAAATCAGCTAAAAATTTAAATTAGTTTCAAATATGGAACGTAGAATTTTTTTGTCCGCATAACGACTTCAAATCATTGAGCTGTCTGGTAAACTGCCAGTGGTTCCTTTTTGTAATTTAAAAATAATGAGGCAGTATAGCGCATTGCACTGACCCAAAGAAAAAACAACACTTGAGCACGTTCTTGCGTGCTAAGGATGAAGGATGTGATAAGTTAAGTGGACAGCACATGCTTGCCACGGCAAAAAAAACAGAAAATCTAGACCTCAATGTAGGTAGAATGTATGAACCCTGACACATTTAGGTAAGTAGACTAGACTTGCAGCTTTATTTATTAGAAACAGAAGTTGCAGTAACTATTTATGGCTTCGAAAATATACACCGAATTTTTACGCGTGTTGTGCAAGAACATTTAAGAAAAACCAACACTAACAAAGGTAAACAAAAACAAACAGATTCATTAGCTCGCATGTTGGGAAAAACATTACGAAATCATGTAACCGTTATCAGAATCCAGCTTAAAAATACCATACACATTGTTGTGAGCTGCTGTAATGCCGTTATAAATAAACTAACACTATTTTCGCCACCTACGAGTATACCCTCCGAGCTTGCATATAAATCCTGCGTTTAAAACAACACAGCGCTGTCCTCTATTCTCGGCCACGTCTAGAGGTCACAAGTGCACAACATAAATTGGCCGTATTATAACGATCGCTAATATTCTGCCCTCGTATCGTGTCGAGTACGACATCCTGTCAGATATTCCTGGTAAGGGAATGTCGATGTCGATAAACTCGTTTTTGTTTTAATATGCAGAATGTCGTTTAATAGATGGATTTGTATTTCAACATAGCAAACTATATATCACACTAATTACAGTTATATATCTCGCCTAGAATGTGACTTCCAAATACAAGATTTGCTAATGCGTCATGAATTCATGATTGATTCTGTGCTCCGTTACCGCTCATGGATCCTTATTACGGATTTTCGTACGGTATCACAAAACTACATCAACTAAATATGGATTTAAATATGAATCACTGTAGCGTATCGCCAGTGCGAACCCTAACGAATATAAAGAAGGAAAGATCGTCGACTGACCGCCCATAACCCTCGACCCGGCGCGTACGCATCTCTAGAACGCTCGCTCTCCATTCCACAAATGAATCACGTTGCATAACAGCGTGCAGAGGAAATATTGAGCATGGGAACATCTGACCTGAGATTGTTAGTCACCGACGAATAGGAACAAAAATAAATCACTACTAGCGTATCCGTATGACTCATTGAATATCATGACAGCAATCAGAATGATATTTTATTATGTTGATGTTTTCCAAGAAGAGTTTTATCAGCGTCTGATAGACGTTATCGTGAATCGATGGGTAGACTCAGTCCACCATTGATTTATGGCGAACGACGCAATGTCAGGGTTTAACCTAGGGAAAGTCCTATCTACTATCTATTCTGTGCCACTGCGGGCTCTGCGGACCACACTCTACTAAAATTAGATAATAAAACGATAAGATAGTTACCATAGTTGGTCTTGCTCTTCACTCAAATAAACGGCATGGCTGCCGATTAACCACTGTATTTTGGATTTCAATGAGATGCTCGATACAGTAGTTTTAGTTGAATCAATTAAGAAATAACCCACCGGCCATCAACAGCCTTGAATTATGTTTACAACATTTGGTTATATTATTGAAAACCAATCACCGAAATGATACGTTTACTGACTTAGTGACATGATACGATAAACGTAAAATACAAGCCAACACTAATTAAAACAACAAAACTGTGAAAACATGTAACAGCCCCAAAACATTACAAAGAACGTGACACTTGGGTATCAAACAAATGAAGCCGATGCGTCAACACTGGCATAACGATTCGATAATATCGCTTCGTAACTGACTAGTCATCATCCATGAGTCAACGAAGGTCAGGAAAGAAAACGTTCAGCACCTGCTTAGCCTTTTCCCTATTAAGTATGTTATGGTCGGCTAATCAGCTTCCAGTCTTACCGGATGTAACTGAATACCAGTATTTTACATGCAGCGATTGTCTATCTGACCTCCCAACCCAGTAATTGAAGAATAATCTTGATAAGACTGATTGCTTGACTCTCGGGCTTCTGAAAACCCGTAACGACTATCATAGATCAACAAATGGCAGCCGGGACAACGTCTTAAAGTTCTTTCCGAGGCACAGAGGGTAAAGATGATCACCCATCTACGGATCGACCGCAGCAACCGAAGCTTAACCGGATCGATCAATATGTGCCGCTGTTATTATTATTACATATCCCCGATATTTTGTGTAAATAGAAGTGTTTGCCCGACCAAGATTTATATCGTAATATTTTCCTGCAATAAAGACCGTGTGACGTCGCTCTTCGCCCGTCCAAATATTGGTGTTTGTATTCTCGCCTCGAGTAGTTTCTCAAAATTGGGGCGCAGTAACAATCGTATTAATCTTTCCGGTCTGCCTGTGCAGGCAGGCCCCAGGGTTGATTTATTTGTGAACATAAAGTTAGCGTTATCTTTGGATGCTTCTTTTACATTCATTTTAACTTCACTCTATAGTATCTCCGCACTGATCCATTATCTAAACTAGTATTATAAGAGAAAAGATTTTTTTTGTATGTTCGATTGTTACGCTTTAACGCTAAAACGGCTTGCACAGATTTGGTTCAAATTTGGCACATGGGTAGACCATGACCTGGATTAGCACATAGGATAATTTTATCCCGATATTCCCACGAGATCGAAACTTATACGGGCGTAGTTAGCTTATACGAAGCAAAACCTTCATTAAATGAATAAATCTGCGAGTGTGGCCGAATAAATTGGAGTCTGTCCCACACTTTGTATGCCAGTAACTATTTATCAAAGGAGTCGTTGGTCCACTGATAATTTCGAATTAAATTCTCGAATCGTTTAAAACACATGTTACATTATAGCTGGTGACACGTAACCATGTATGTAACTCGCTTAATTATCGCGTTAACTCACTCAGGGATCATTGTGTTTCCATGTGAAATAACAGCGCTTCGCGAGTTCGACTGCTTAATATTCAATTAGTCGGTAATTCCAGCTAAGGTCATTCGGAATACCCTGTTGGAAATCTCGTGAAAAGTAATTACGTGCAGCAGACCGACAAAACATCATTAATTTTAACAAATAACACAGCGGCGCTCAAAGGCAAGGAAGGAATAGAGCCTTCAAATACTTGACACAATTTCCTTTATTACAGAAAAGTTTGTAAGAATATTTTTGGGTGAAAAAATATGAGTTTCACAACGAAATGAGGACGAGTTACTGGAGTTGAAACGTAGGGCTGTCGCGAAATCACAACACCGCGGGAGAGTTTTACTAACTTTATAAATAGACGGAGTAACTGACGACTTATGGCTGTATCAACACATGAAGTCATTCATCGTTATACTCTACTGAGAAGAAATAAGTTTTATCTGTCTAGACTGGACTCATTTTAAGTTGCCATGTTTTCACTCACGGTCGAGTGACTGCACCTAAATGAGTTTAAAGAAATGGATCCTTTAAGATTTTATTTGTAGGCACTTGATAGTTTATCTATATGACGAATGGACTGGATTTACTTGAATTGTGAGAAGCTGTCTTTCTACTTTACTAAACCGTAGATTTGTGCACAATTTTCTATTTTGTTAAGTACCTGTAGTTGTTGACTGTCCTCCTAATTTGAAAACATAGTAAAAGTAATTTTATTTTAAAAGAGTAACCGTAGCCTGTAGAGTTTCTTTCCGGCACTTCCCTATAGGAAACGATCAATTGGAACCGAGCACCTAGCTTCTGACGTAGTCTAACCTACATGGATAATTATAGGTGCCCCATGTAGGTTTATCTACACTAATATTATAAGAGCAAAGTTTTTATTGTTTGTAATGGTTAAATTCAAAAACAACTAAAATAATTTTAAAAATTCTTTCACCTGTGGAAAGCTACATTATTCCGGAATAACATGAGCTATAAAAATCACCTGGACAAATTCGCGGGCGAAGGACTAGTGCGAAATTAAATATTTTGATTTGATTTCATACCATCTTTGCTTAATTTAATACACATGACGAGACAAAGAATTCTTAAACGGAAGTTCATGAAACCAATTTAACGTTTTTCGGCTACGATGACGTTAAGATAGCCTTCAGGTTTGTTTCTCAATGTTTTCCTAGTAAAGTGGTTAGTTGAGACAAGTGTTTTAATAGCTTCCAGGCATTGTTGTGATAGTATCAACATCGTGTTTTGACTAATCTCACGTCTTGCGGTTTTAGCAAAGATTTAAATCGCTCGATATGGCCTCACCGTAGTTATGGCTCTAGCCAAACTTCTGGGCCGCCCTGAAGTTGGCTTTCCGAAGCGCAGGGCACGGATCGGTGCTGTTTTTCACTCGACTTACTACTGCGCAGCCATTGTAGCCAACTTCAGGGCGGCCAAGAAGTTTGGTAAGAACTATACTCACGCGAAAGTGTCCATACTGAAAAGTGTAATCTTATAAATGATTAAACAACGTTTCCATGACAATCAAGTCACTGCGTCATTATGTATCATCATCATCATTTCAGCCGAAAGGCGTCCACGGCTGGTCATAAAAGCCTCCCCCAATTTTGGTGTTGCCATAATCGCCACGCGTAGCAGGCGGGTTAACGACCGCAGTATGGTGGTAAAATGCATAGAGAACGCTGCTGCCTATTCTCTAATAAGTCTCTTAGTCCCCTCTTACGACACTCGCGGAAAGAAATGACATGGTGTTATTCTTTACCCATCAAAAACATAATTATGTGAAATTTAATGAGAGCCAAGTTCAACATTACGATATATGGCTTGGTTGTTGATTTCAACGACAAAAGAAGTGAGATCTAAATGGGTGTCAAGTTATTAGTATTATAGCCTAAGGTCTGACTTGGCTAGTTCTCATAAACTTAGTTCATTGTGTGTAAGAAATGTCAAAACGAAACTATCTTTTTGCCCGTTTTAAATCCGATTTAAATCTTTGGGTTCCACATGCTCAAGTTTTTGTTACCTTCAAAGTAAATGTTTGCTTCTAACAATTTTGCGCTGCTATCTTTATTGTTGTGGTACTTGTGGTCTGAACCTTACACCAAGAACCGTCTGCTTGAAATGTTTTACAACATCGCGGATTTAGTTTTGCCGCACCGGAATTGTTTAAAGTTATCTTGAGGAAGTGTTCAAGACAGACTAAAACAAGGTTAAAGTCTAAGGCTTAGTCACGGACAATACCTACTTTAGTTTTGTTCTGTGACGCCACCAAAGACTATTTATATTCTCTTTGGACGCCACAAATCATTTGCAAGTTACATCTAAACTAATATTATTAAAAAGAAAAGATTTTTTTTTTTTGTGTTTGTTACGCTTTCGCGCAAAAATGGCTGAACGGATTTGGATGAAACTTGGCACAGGTAGACCATGACCTGGATTAGAACATAGAATACTTTATATCCCGATATTTGCAAGGTATCTAGACTTATGCAGGCGCAGCTAGTTGTAAATACAGATAATAATCCGTCCTGATGATTAATTTATACCAAATGCGAATTGGTGCACAGTATTGGGGAAAACTAATAAATTATAATCCTTGTCCTGTTTGAGTAATCAGAAACCGCAGAGACAATACAAGTGGTTGAACTCATTTTCCATACCGCAGCACGATTAACAGATATGTCACTTCCTTATAAAAAAATAAAGTAACAGCCAAACCGGATGACGCATCGCTTGCTAGTTACTTTGTTTTGTAGGCGCAGCTGACTCGAACGATCTTTGCTCTTTTATTTCTAAGACGACTAATGTACGATTTTACGTCAATTTGTTTACTTTTCTTAAATCCCAGAACTTTCTGTTTGCTGTTTTCCGTGAATCAGTTTCAGTAGCGGAGGTTAACTATCAGTTAATTAAAGTAATCGAGCTCCATTTTAAAGCAGGAAAAGATTTAGTTGTGTTCCCGGAAAACCAGGATTACCTCACCTCCCGGTACACGAAAATTATACAATAACATAGATATCTATTTAAGTTTCCTCTGACTTGATGACGCATACAATACCGAGACTTATCGAATATATTTAAGGACGCTATAACATTTTTCTACAAATATCGGTGGTTTTCCAGTACCAATTACATCAAGAGAAATCACAACTGCGAAGTCAATTATGGTCTTTGATTAAAGATAATTTATTCATCTCCATTATGGTACCATAAAAATTATATAGTCCCATACAATATTTTCACAAAAATACGTTTTCCCCACCGCAATAATCCAAGAAAATGAAAAATAATGGGGTCTGGAAAGGTACCTGTATAGTGAGATCAACTGCATATTTTAACTTCAAAATGACAACAAATTGTGGCTAGTATAATCTTCTACGTTTTGCCTAAATATTTTGTAATTAAATACATAACTTTTTTATTTATGAGAAAAATAAAGAACGTTCTCAACTTTCTTCATACATTTTAAACTCGCGGCTTCTCATTCCGCGCTCAGACGCGCCCTAGGAAGCACGGGCGTATCGCTTTTTTGTACAAAATAAATACGATCAAAATAATAATAAAGTGAGTGCCGTGCTGTATACTGTGGTTGAAAAATGTTGATACTTTTCGGACCAAAACTATGAGTACCAAACTTATTATCAGAACTTGATTTAGAAATAAATAACTCAAATTCTATTGGGATTATTGAGGTAGGGTAATTATGACTATGTATTCATTTTCAAGAATTCAAAATGGCGGATAATTATTCAATAGAAAGTTATATTTTCAACGTGGTAATTAAATTATGCAAGTGTCGTCCATTTTTGGAACGAAATTCTTTAATGTAGCTTGCGGTAGGGGTAAACAAGGGTGCTGAATCTGATTCAAAATCAAAAATGGTGGTTACGAAAATTTTCAAAATTTTCATCATGGGTGTCGTTTTCAAGATTTTCGAAGGTGCTGAAGCCGAAAACTCCATACAAATTACATTTGGAGCCAAAAAAAGGCGACCCCACAAGTTTTTCATTCAAAACAACGAATATTTTAATTTTTTAAATAAAAAGTGGGCATAGCTATCAAATTTGGATAATTTTAGGATAGTTATTACGAATGATTCATCTAAATTTGATCCAAATACGGCGGGTATTGTTTTTTTATAAAAAGATCTTTATCCATATTGGGGGTAGGGATTATAAAATCTTCGATTTTTAATTTAAAATGGCGGATGTACTTTTATGATGAAATGTCGACATGGGTAACAATTTTGGGGGTTTTGCTAGTTTGTAGTCATATTTAACGTAACTTTAATTATTTACATAAATAAAAAATTCTGAATACGCGCTGCAATCTCAAAGGTGAGGGTCGCGCGTCACACAATTTTTGCTTAGTTTTCTTTAAGGAATATCCTGTATATTTTCAACGATTACAACGATATTATACGATCACCATCAGTTATATTTGTTTATTACCCAAAAATATTGTTAAAGTATTTTATTGTTACACCTCGTTTTTTTTTAATTGTCAAATTATACGTTACCCCAAAAATATTGATGATCATGGTAGTAAAAGTTATTTACTGTCACTAAATTCAGATAGTAAAGTTACTTTACTACAAATTTTACTCAACAGTGCTAGTAAAATAAAATAAATAATACCTTCGAGTATCAAGATTAGTTAACTAATGTTTAAAATCGAGCAGACAATGGTTTCAATGTGTGCGTGCGCGTAATGTTGTTGTGTGGCGACTCAGATACCTAAACTTGAGCGATTCAAAAATGTTATAGCGTCCTTAATAGAGTCAATAAGTCCTTGCCCCATTCAATTTCTTTGAAAGTCAATGAACTGACGCTTCGCGCATACACATTCAGGCATTCCTATTTTATTATAATATTTTTACAAGTGAGTTGTACTGTACTCGTGTGGGTACAGATGCACCATGCGATGCCAGAGGTCAACGCCCTTCGCAGTCGTATTTTGTTTATTCGGATACCGTATCACACTAGTTTGTGTTTATGATAACGCTGTAAACTAATTTTATGTTTAGAATATAGGTTAATTTTGCGGAAAACCATTCAAATATAGCCACCTATAATTTGTGTTTGGTTTATGATACTGTATAAATGTTTTTATATTACAAATATCGGAAAGAGCCTGACATGATGATTTATTTCATTCCTTTCAGATTGCGTGGACGTCAATCATCGCTGTAAAATGCTCGGAACTTACCTACCTACTTACTTTTTTATTTCCTCCATAGCCATACAAAGGAGTATTACTAATGTAACTACTTTACTACTTCGTTGATTTACTGGTTGCAAGCATGGTCCTGGGTTCAATGCCCAGGTCGAAAAAAGTGTTAATGGGTTTTTCTATCTGGAATTTCACAATAGAAGCACCGACTCTGGATTTATGAGTCAAGTTGATGGCAATAGGCTCGCCCTCTTTTACATGGGACTTAAACATAACTGGCAAAATATGGCTGTACTATAGGTTCTCTTCTGGAGTTAGAATTGAATGGAGTTTCTTGCCGGCTCTTCTCCATATGAATCAACGAAATGGAACCGTGCAGCTTCTGACGTTTCATAAGTTCCCATGTAGGTTTATGTGAAATAAAAACATTTTGATTTTGACTTTGCCTAAACCTACGACTACGAGGATACAAAGCGTGAACCACTAACCGCTTCTGTTAACCACTTTACTGAGAATCTACAACATTAACTTTTCACTACAACCAGTGTTATCTTTACGAGGTGAAAACTAGAACAAGTACAAAATAATTCAACTTTAAATGTTGTCGGTTAAGCTTGCTTACATGGGGTTATTATCTAATGGTGGTATCGTTATTCGGCGCACAAAACTAACTGTAGAAGAGATAATGTTACGTTGCAGTGCACTGATTACACAGTCTGGTGATAAGAGCCGCTAGATACCGCTACAATTCGGATTGTACGAAATTGTTGAAAGGTTCTGTATTCTAGGAGCTACAGCACATTCCTATGGAGCATTAACATGAATATAGACTGTTACATTATTTGTGGCTAAGTAATAACAGCTGCAAGGACCGTTCAATGAGGTAAAGCTACACTTGCCGCGGTTGGTCCGTGGATAGGTGACCATCTTTACATACTAAGACCCCTCCGTGCCTCGGAAAGGAAGTTTAAGCGTTTGGGCTCGACTGTCTTTGATGACTATGGGTCGTCAAAGTCCGAAGTCTGACAACCAAGGGGTATCGTGTTAGCCGCCTAGTAAGTACCAGGGTGCTTACTCTCGAATATAATTCCAATAGATCGACATTGGTCAAACGTCAGTTGGTTGAGTTAAACGTCAGGGATTGGCTAGACTCAGTGAGTCCACCCAATCCCTGACGTTTGACTGACAATTCCAATGTCGATATATTGAAATTATATTCGAGAGTAAGCACCCAGGCCCGGGTCGACGGACGGCGCGTTGTGATCCACGCGCGCCTTAAGCAATGTCAACAGCATTTCCAGAGGTCCGCTAGGGCCGTTGCCTGCCAGGGTCACCGATTTGTGCAAAAGAGTTACCGTGGTCTTGGTACAGGCAACTAAAGGAACACGGGTGGGTTTATCGGTACTGTCTGTCTGTGTCTGTCACGCCCAGCCGCTCCGCCCAGACCGAGAGAAGTCATTTGATGATTTCCCAACCTATAAAAAAATGAGAGTTTCGTATTACCCGGTAACTGGGTTGTGGAAGTCAGATAGGCAATCACTCCATGTAAAACAGTGGCGTGCACAGGGTTTTATGATCGGGTAGGCAGTTCAAAAAAAAAACGTCTTTCGTAATTGCTCAAGTTAGTGAAGAAAAACTCACTAGGTGGTTTAAAAGTTTGAAATGGCGATTTCCTGATAATGCTAATAAATGATTTCGGCTACCTCAAATGTCTGATCCAGGTGAGTGATAGATGAAAAAGGCCCTTCATGTGATTCGTATATGTAAATATATTTAATAGGTAAATTAAGTACAGGTAACAGCAAAAATAATAAAGTAAACAAACTCATTTATAAATGACATCTACGCGCCTATCTTTTTTAAATATGATTTTAAACCA
Organism: Aporophyla nigra; assembly: GCA_947507805.1. NCBI lineage: Eukaryota > Metazoa > Arthropoda > Insecta > Lepidoptera > Noctuidae > Aporophyla > Aporophyla nigra. Next base: position 20,343,057 of record OX382297.1, on the reverse strand, counting down.
TCGTCATAAAAAGTTGGTATGCGTCTTCATTCGACCAATAATTCTTTTTCCGTCGAAAGCACAGAAAGATGTGTAGGTACTTGTTGTTGACTTTGTGTGTTTCTTAAATAGGTACGTAAGAATACGTTGTAATGAAAAACTTCTTCGTAATACTTCTCTCAATACGATAATTACCAAAATCTTTGAGCAAGCCGCGGGATAGTAATCATGTAAATCTGCAAATCCCGAACAATTCCACACTGTACTCGAACTACTAAACTAGCAAGGAAAAAATTAATTAAATATGTGTAAACAACAACATAGCCGGTTTTAGTTGCTTAATTATTAAGTACTATGAAACTTACGAGTTGCATTATCTCTTTGCTGGGTTATAATTCTCGTTACTCAGGTACACATTTCCATTTAGATACACTTTTTAACACACACACATTTTCAACACAAACCTCACAATCGAACAACATTTTGAAAAAAACAAACAGCGTAGTAAGTAAAAATTAAAACAATTCAAAAAACTAATTGAAATAAGCAACAAATCTACCTAAATATTAACGTTTGTAAATGAATTAATCACAAGAAAACTCAATCAAAATAAAAACATAAAACAGCGCGCTTCACATGTACGAAATCAATATGGATCCTTTCGTAAACAAACAATTTCTAAATTTTGATAACTAAAACGTTGACAAATAAAATTGCATCATTGCGAATCGTAATGTTCCTGAGGCTACGTACATATTCAACTTGATCGCATAATACTCACAGCGCGCTGTGATAATACTCACCAATCACAGGCGCCCATGCGCCATTATTGAATGGGGCAGGGTCGCCTGTGATTGGTTATCCTGCGGCAGGAATTCGCTTTATGTGTGCAATGTATAGACACGAAAATGTAGAAGAAATTACCACTACATGCGTACATTTATGAATGAAATAAAGACACGATCGTTCGCTGCCTGCTTACGTTGCGATCTGTTATGAATGCGTTGCCGTAGTAAATAGAACGGTATGAACGTTGCTATTATATTTACATTAGGCGTTTAAACTTTTTGAATGGTTTTATTACTTACTGTTAGTATAATTCTTTTATTTTTGAAATATTAGTAACTAGTCCTTATCTAGGGTCTAGACCCTAGGGTCTGCAGTGTCTTTTTGCCTATATGGACTGCACGCCACTGATGTATAATACTGGTATTCAGCTGCATTCGATTTAAATGGAATCCGACCACAACATATTTATGAAAAGGCTAGGCTGTTAATGATGGTATTACAGTTCATTTGAGGAAGACTGATTTATGTATATAAGACGTCATTAAGGCCGACGTGACCGAATGTTGTGTGGTGTAATCATAGGGCCTTCCCTATAAATATTGTAATCGCTATTATTGACTCTGGATTCAGTTTCATATGATGATGAAGTCCTCATCACTCTACAATGTGCAGTAATCAATAATAAATGTCTTTATTGCCATAAAATTTGAGACCCTGGCTCCAGAGCTAGGCTAAAGTACCTGTATTTCAGGAGCCAAAACTAGTATATGGGATATCCTAATTGATTGTACTAATTATAAGCAAGTTCTTGTGAACCTTTATTAAATATTTATCAAATTCAGTATAAATTAAATTCGCATATAATTTACCTGAACCCCATAAATAACACGCACAACAAGTGATACATTTTAATTTTCCATATTCCAATGCAAGAAATTGTTTTTCGAGTCAAAGGATGTTGCATAAAACATAGGCTACAATTTGACACGGCATATAAAATTGTTTTGTTAACTCTTAGTTACTTAATATTGAATAAGCGATAATAAAGTAGTTAGTTGCATAATTACAAATTATGTATGTAAATAGGTTCTACAGATAAAAGATTTATCAAGACTTGATAATGTAAAGTACAGAGTTCATGCGTGCAAAATGCATAGTAGATTCTGTCTTTGTTTATTTACTGCACGTGCATCACATCAATTAACATTCAAACAATTAACATACACGATTGGTTTGCTACGGACGAAGCCTATTTCAGATTGATTTAATAACTTATGAGAGGCTCGAATAGCAATTCATTTCACATTAATTATAAAAGACTAACTGACCCGACAGACATTGTCTTCTCCAAATTTCATAAAAAAAAACCATAGAAACAAAACGATCAATTGTCCGAATTTGAAAAAAATCCGTAGACATTCCAGTAAAATTCCTTTAAGACCTAATTCAGACTATTACGAACATTTTAAAACAAAAATAGCCAAATCCGTCCAGGTGTACTCAAATGGTGCGCTTACCAAAGAACAGCATCATTGTTATTTATAAGGTAAACAAGAAGATTATAAATTACCAAAGCGATGAGCGTAACAAACGAAACTGTTGCAGCCGAAATTCTCAGAGATGAGAAAAGTTGGCAAACCTCGAGATCGCATCCAAGAATCAGCTATAAACCTTACATATAGGGGGCACCTCTAAAGAATGGTTAGGTAACCGATATAATCTGTATTACCCACTAAATCTATTTAGCACCTCAAGTACCAGCCGGCACTACTCGGGTGAGTAATGAATCCATGAGTCACCCAAGATTCTCATTAACTTGCCCGTCGCCTGGTAACGAAATTGAACAAACGGTTCTCCTATGTGTGACTCAAGAAACGTTAAAATATCATTAAGTGCAATAATGTGCACTTTACACCGCTATTTGAAAACGTAAGAGCTTGTGTGTAATCATGCGTAGGCTTATGAATTCTAGTGCACTTTATACGTCACAGCTAACTGTGCTTTGAATTCTGTTCAGCATCTCTATTTGAAGTCTATTCATGGAAAACCGTTTATTATTCAGAGCACACTACTGTTCCATTATTAAAACAATAAATTACATTTTCTTAATATCACATTGAGGAGTAGTATCATCTAGCATCATTAATATCATGCTCATTCTTAGCTACTTATATCGATAGAACTCAAAAGCATGTTGCAATTAAAGCCAGTCTTTTAAAATGAACTAGTTGCTGTCCTGCTGTCGCGGCTTCACTCGCGTTGATGTCGAAAATTATCCCACGGGAATGTGCTACCGGGACAAAGTACCCTATGTTATTCCTTATAACATCAGCTATTTGCCAGTAAAAGTCCCATCAAAATCTGTCCAGCCGTTTCGGAGATTAACCGGAACAAACAGATGGACAGCGATGCGATCTTTAATACCGTGTATTGCTTGTAAAGCTGTTATTTTGACATAACAAACAGACACAGCTATTTTAATTATTAGTATAGAGTATAGATCGATAGTTTCTACAAGTGGTGGCTAGTGCACCGCGCCCTGTCTCCCCTCGTATGATGTACGAGCGTTATGCTAATTTCATTACTGCCAGGCACTCAGAGCGCGAGTAGTGCGGCTATAGCTGGATCGCTTAATGGCCCGCTATTGGTCCAAATTGATTTCGTGTGAAGTGAATTTCGAGTGCAAGCTTTTCATATGACGCTGGTAAATTGTTCAGTTAAATTCTGATAGTCGCCTTTAAGGTGAATGCCTAGATAGCCCTCGCCATACATTTTTCAGGTGTGGAAATCTCGGTAAATAAACAGTTTCTGCAGAATAAAAGCAAGTATAATGAGACTTTATAATGTATTATGTTCGCGTATGGCCCAAATTTTATAAAAAAAACAGTATTTCTAGGAGAATTAGACCGAATAAAAAACGAAAAATCTTTACATGTGTGAGTGACCTGAATCGCGCCATCTGACGGAAATTTATAGAACCACCGAGAAAGTTGGTTGCTGTTGTGTTACGAGTTTACGATTAGTAAACATTCATAATAGATGGCGCTGTTCGATATTCGAACGTTTTAAAAGAATTTATCTTTTAAATTCGATAATGCGACGTTGCCATTCAAGCTTAGCAGCGCTCGCACCCCGCGTTGTTGCCATACCGTCAAAGCGTGATTGCTTGAGTCTTGAAAACTTGCGAATCGTTTCCAGAATATTGTGTTTCTAGCAAGTTAGCGCCGGGCGCGCGGGTTTGCCCGCGCAGTTAACATTTTATGATTGATAAAATGTTTTTTATTATGGAATGAGAAAGAATGCTTTACATAAAGTGAAAAAAATATCTATGCGATCTGCCCTTGGTTCACACAGATACAATACTAATGTAATTATTGTATTATCTAGTTTAAATATGTAGTAAGTAGTTACTAGTACACGACTTTCCAGATTTAAAAATCTTTTTAATGTATGTAAGTAGGTACTGATAACATTCTGATACGCTTAGGTACTAATCCATTGGTTTGGGTTGAATAAAATCAGAGAATAGAAATTGATGTATAAGTAAGTTATGACTAAATCAGGCGATCAGCGAAGCTACCTACACAATGGTGAAACGTAGGTACTACGTACATCTATTGATTGAATCATATTTCATTCATGTGAAACCAGCAAGATTAGTGAATACACAGACAAACCACTTTGATTTTTCATAATTCCTTATTTTACTAGTATTATTAGCACACACAAAATGCGTCAAGCAGGGTTGCCAACTTTATTTTTTAGAAGATCGTACCATACATTTTAAAAGATCGTACTTTGCTAAGAATTCAAAAATAAAAATAGTACGCATTGAAATTTCAATAAAATAAATGGTAAACAAATGTGGTGGGTGTTACTAAAACTTCAACGCAAAATTTAACATTTTGGTATAATATTTAAGAATCTGGACACCAATTTAGCAACTAAACTTTACGACGAGGTTTTTTTTATTAAAGAAAAGGGGCTCGGAAGAGACTTTGTCATGAAATCCACACGAAACAATAAACACCAGTATCATTAGAACTTAAAACGGGATATTTACCATGTTTATTATTACTTAACAAAACTGTGCTACCTACTACTGAGAACCATTCAAATGAGTGCCATCCGTGAAACAGTTTTTATCAGGGCTTGTTAACGTTACCAAATTCACACTATAAGTATCGTTAAGTAACGTTATTTTCATAAAGTTAATATTTTAACGGTAAAACGGGTAACGATGCTTTGGTATCGAATCTATAAAATAACGTTACCAATTAACGTTACTAGTATCGATACTTTTACATACATACATACATAGAATCACGCCTTTTTCCCATGGGGGTAGGCAGAAACCACGGAACGCCACCTGCTACGATCTCTACACACTTCTTTTGCCTCGTTTAGGTTCATAAAATTGGTCATACACACACGCCGGTTGCGAGTACTACGCACCTGACCTTTCTGAAGAACATCACCAATAAGGTCCCTATATGTCCTCCTAGGGCGTCCCCTCCCGGTGTTTCCACTCACATCTGCCTTGTAAATACCTTTTGTGAGCCGACCTTCATTCATCCTCTCAACATGACCAAACCATCTAAGCATACTTTTTTCAATTTTTGTCACTACATCTTCTTTTACACCACACCGTTCTCTTATCACATCGTTACTTAATGCGTTGTTGTCAACCTGCGCAACCTAAGCGGAACGCCATGGGCGGCGGCGCTCTACGGCAACATCGCCAATCAAACGGTGCAAATGCAACTTCAATAATGTAGACGAAAGAAAGAGATGAAAGAAAATAAATAAAAAAATAACGGTACTCAGTTACCGGTAAAACGTATGCCAAGTATCGTTACCAAGCATTACGTGACCTCTACTAATAACGTTATCTTCGTCCGATGAAAGTAACGATACCAAATTTTTAACGTTATTCAAAGCCCTGGTTTTTATTGAAAAGTGAAGTGTTTTTGTGTTTTATTGACGGTAAGTGTTATTTTTATGTGCAATGAATGATTTTCAAGGTGATATAGAGTATTATTATAATGGTAATTAATTACCCTTAAAACTTTACAAAAGTGTAAGATTTAGAAGATGAAATACAAAATCAAACGTTAGCAACACTCGTTGATTGTCGTCACATGACATACTACAAATTTCAAATATTCTCTCTGAAAACAACAGCTTGGTGGTGGTGTTATTTCTGTTTCTTGAAACATTTCATAAATAAGATACATTTGCTGTTGTTTGTAATTATTCTTTTTGATTACAGATTGAATTGCAACTGAACTGCCTAAGATAAACCCGACTAATAAACTTGCATAAATGTATACGACATGTGTATTCAGGACCGCGAAAATCACGGAAAAAAGTGCAAGCAGTATTCAAAAGACATCATGGAAGTTCTTTTAGTGATCTATAGTGAGTAAATTAGATTCCCATAAGATTTCGAATCAGATTTACGTGAGTGGAGGTTATTTGATACTCGTTGGTTCGTGTTGTGTCTTATCTGTGTACTTTTAACTGTACCTATTTCATTTATTTATCTTTTATTTCAGTCCACATTCAACTCAAGATCATCATCAGCTGTCCAACCATTCGACAGCTGAAGATACGCCCTAAACCTATTCGCGTGGTATACCAGAAATTCGATACGAAGCCATAGCCTGCAGCTCTAGCTTCAATAAGTTGAATCTGTTACAGAGCAAGTAGAGACTGTTGATTTTGATTGGCCACAACCCGATTCAGAGACTGAAGCTTATCAACTAACTGTGGAAAGAACATCAAGTGACAACTTCTCAGGTTTGGTAGGGTACCGTATTGTTGACTTGAAGAAGGTCATATGGTCACAACTTTGATTCTTCATCTGGAATGGTAAGTCCCAACTTGATACCATATTTTTGTGTTCATTACATTAGTACGCTTTTGCTTGTTTGTAGTGATGAAGTTTTTGTTTGACAATACCAAAGTACAACATATTTTACACAATGTTCAGTGTAACAAATATCATTATTTCTTGGTATGTATGTATAAAAATAATGTATTTCTTTGATTGTTTCTTTTTAACAGCTATTATTATTTTGATTCTAGGTCCAGGGTCAATTGCGAATTACCAAAATGAATAAATGTTACTTCATTTGCTTTATATCTGTCACCCAACCATTGACTGTCATAAAAGTTAACCGGGATGAGGAAGTTATCAACGCTATGATGCCGAAGTTGGTAACATTTTTTAAAACATGTGTACTGCCGGAAATTATTTTGAGAAGAGTTGAGAAAAATGCTAAATGTCTAGACATCAAGGAATTAAAAGGTATAAAAATATAAGTCTTACTCATTTCCTAACTTATTCCGCAGGTCTCTGAGGTGTGGGTTCAGTAAGAATAGTCTAACAAAACTGTAAATTCATTTGTTGCAGCGAAAACTGCGTCTTCCAGCATTTGATTCAGATCGCACGGAAATTATATAAATGGAAGTAAAAAGTGACAAGCAGAAGACTGATACGGCGCGGCGGCGGCGGCGACTGCAAAAAGTAGCGCGTAGAAAAGAAGATATTTTATTATAATATTTATAAGTATCTTTGTATGGTGGTACGAGTCGATGGTTCGAATCCAAGCCGGCACTTTGCTTTGTGTAAATTATTTCATCACCACAGTTCAGAGGAGGCCTGAGTCTCAGCAGTGGGAACATTATAGAATAATTAATAAGCTATTTTTGCACATAGCGATGTATAGTTTGTGTTATTTTGTTAGTTCATAAGATTTTTCTGTGTAGATAAGTTTCACTCATGTATTTAGGTACCAGCCTAACAATTCAATTGTAAAAGAATATTTATTGCAGTTCAAAATTGTATCATAAGTAGGTATTCTTGAAACATAAATAAATGTTATGGTTAGCTAGCAACCACTTTGTGTTGTTGTGTAAGATACATGTGCCGTTATATATACTTACGTATGATGTTATTTATATTGTAATCTACATACATAATTCTTTCTAATACTAAATTCAAAATCATAATTGTAAATATCAAAATATTTAAAAAAGTATGTTATCTTTGTATGGTGGTATGACTCGATGGTTTGAATCCAAACGGAAACTATCTAAGTAAATGTAGTGAGAGTAAATAAAACGATTATTTTTATGAAAATATTAACCCCTTTTTACTAAATAAATATTATTAATTTATTAGTAAGGTACAATAAAAAGCTTTACAATGTAATAAATAGTCTTTTATTTATTTATTTAGTACACGTCACTATTTACACTTCCATTCCTTCTTCTTCCTTACATTTCTTCCCGTGGGTGTCGTAAAAGGCGACTAAGGGATTTACTAGAGAATGGGCAGCAGCGTTCTCTATGCATTTTACCATCATACTGCGATCGCCGACCCGCTTGCCAAGCGTAGTGATTATGGCAAAGCCCCCCAAATAGGGGGAGGCCTATATCCAGCAGTGGACGTCTTGCGGCTGAGATGATGACTATTTACACATTACAATTTAGGTTCAGTCACATTACTACAACTTATAGGGACAGTGTACCTATATTAATTTCATTATAAACTGTTTGAATAAAACGACATCTAGTGGTGTCGAAAGTTACTACTATTTACTTTGCATGTGTGTGTAAAGAGTAAAGTCAAGCGGCTAAATCTTTAGAATGTACAAATCTTTGTATGAGACCAGTTAACAAGCACAGTGACTATCTAAAAAAATCAAGTTAATGCCCTAGGTTTCGCATATAATAAAGTTATCTATTAAAGATTTCTAAGTTAGGCGTAAAAATTGAAAATGTTCCAAATTGTGGATCTAGCGCCATCTAGCGACAAAATGGCATCTGAGATAATCATCCATCCACCTTAAAGGGAATCCGTGACGTTGTTATACCTTTTCCATCATGCAATTATTAATATGGATATTTGGTTCATTTCCAAGGTAAATTCCAAAAGAAGGAAATTATAATTACGCAAAATGACAAGCACATCATCATCTGCTTACCTTTTCCCAACTATGTTGGGGACAGCTTTAGTCAAACCGGATGCAGCTGATTATCAAAATTTTACATGGAGCGACTATCTACCTGACCTCAACAACCCAGTTACTCGGTAATATGATACCCCTTGGTAAGACTGGTTCTTTCGGGCTTCTGACGACCCGTAACGACTGTCAAAGATCCCCGAATGCCAGCTTTGACCAAAGGTTTAACGTGCTTTCTCGGCACGAAGGGATCTTGGTATGTAGAGATGGTCACCCATCAACGGATCGACCGGGGCAAGCCTAGCTTATCCTGATTTAGCCACAAGCCCCTCTGTACATAACAAATGAAAACTTATGATATCAATCACCACACTATTACTACGCTCCTTTATCCACCCAGCCAGGTTCATCAGCTAGATACATATCCACTTTAAAAGTTGGCATAGTTGGTGCAAGCAAATATTTGCGGTATTCCAGACGTCCCACTATGTTTGGACACGCTCTGAAATCCCAGGTATTCTCGAGATGAACGTCAAACATTAATGTTATTACCGCGTCCCCTGTACGAGGAAGCTGTTACATTCGTGGAAGTAATTTAATCTCTACCTGTTTGCTTTGTCATAACACCAAATGTTATTTCAACGTATGTTTATGCATTGTTAATTAAATTCGCATACTTTGTTTAGCTACAATAATTTTCATTAGTGTAACGAATGAAAGTTCCTTAATTATGAAAATGTCATTTAGGGCTAAAGGTGACACTAGACGCTTCACGCGTGAAGGTTTATTTCTGTTTCATTCCACGTTCACAAGACAAAGAGAAAATGATGTAGGGTGCCAAGGATATCGACGTTACCGTGACCCTGGCTATTCAGCCTTTTTTAGTTTTATAAACTATTATTTTAATAACCGACAAATAATTACAACGCAGGTTCAGAATCATCTACTGAATTTATGGTAACAGGTTGCACGTGAATTAATCTGATGTCTTGTACTAGGGGAGATTCGAGTTTCAAGTTTCCGCTACATAGATAGATACAGGCGAAGATAAAAGGAACGATTGGATTATATCTCACCAAACTCTGCAGCAATAACAGTATTTAATGCTTTTCTTAGCACCTTTAAAAACGCAATATGCTCTCGACTCAGTTATATATAACAAGAATAATTTTATTGCCTTGATCAACATCAAACTTAAAATAATCTTTCTGTTGAATTATGTTTTATGTTAGTTGTTTAGTTCAATGAAGCTAGCGGGACTAAAATAAAACGGTTTAATGTACTAGTAGCTCATTCTGAAGTACTAAAAGCTTTCCCTCAGACACTCCTTTTAAAATAGTGTAAGGTTTTTTTGCAGCAGTCATTAAGTGCATAGACGATAGTAGACTGTAGTTAGTAGAAAATAAACGTTTTAAAATAATCTTTCTGTTGAATGATGTTTTATGTTACTTGTTTAGTTCAGTAAAGCTAGCGGGACTAAAATAAAACAGTTTAATGTACCAGTACCTCATACTGAAGTACTAAAAGCTTTCCCTTAGACACTCCTTTTAAAATAGTGCAAGGTTTTTTGCAGCAGTTAAGTGCATAGATGGTAGACTGTAGTTAGTAGAAACTTTGATTCTGATGCTTCAGAAACATTGTGATTAATATGATAAGGAAAGGAACTTAACAAAGCATACAATTATGGATACCGCCACTCTGCTAGCATATTTCGGCCCTTTTCATATATTATCATTTTTTTAAAGAAAATCGAAAATCCTGAAGGTGTTTAAGGTTTTTTGTACCGAATGCCAAAATGTAATTTATTCCTGACCGCCGATTTTGTTATTTATCCCAAGTCATCTAACACAATGGATCACCCATTTTCTTTCTTCCCCTGTTTAACCCCCTTTTTGAAGAATATTCGAAAATCCTGAGACAGGTGTGCAAGCCCAATTATCATTGATTAAACCCAAAAAATTACTTGTTTGACGTTAATACAAACTTTAAAAGAATCCTGAAAAGCGTGTTTCATCGTTTTTTAACAAAAACCCAAATAAAAATTATTGATTTTATTTTTACTTTTAAATACTTTCAACAGGCTCCTTTGACATAGGCAAAATGTATTAAAACTTAATCTAGAAGATTCAAGACGTGTACATACATGTAAATATGTAGCAGTTGAACGCGACACATTGATCAAAGGCTTCGCGGACTAGCGAAACATCAAGATAAATGGAACGGAACCAAATATTGTATGTCATTCTTTGACATTGCGTCAATGGTTTATCAAGATGAATCGTTACCTGTTTCCGAAACCTCTTCATTGTGTGATATGATACTTATTCATATTATACCGTCATAGTTATAATATTTACTAGCTTTTAAATTTCTTGTATCTCCGACCCACTGCGTCGTGTCGCATCGCCAGATGCCCCACGCGTTTACTTAGTTTTAGCTTAGCATTTTTAGGGTTCCGTTGCCAAATGGCAAAAAACGGAACCCTTATAGATTCGTCATGTCTGTCTGTCTGTCTGTCCGAGTATGTCACAGCCACTTTTTTCCGAAACTATAAGAGCAATGTATTGAAACTTGGTGAGTAACCACATTAAAATTTTCACACAAAAATAGAAAAAAAAAACAATAATATTTGGGGTTCCCCATACATAGAACTGAAACTAAAAAAAAAAAATTTCATCAAACTCATACGTGTGGGGTATCTATGGATAGGTCTTCAAAAATGATATTGAGGTTTCTAATAGAATTTTTTTCTAAACTGAATAATTTGCGCGAGAGACACTTCTAAAGTGGTAAAATGTGTGTCCGTAACTTCTAAAATAAGGGAATGATAAAACTAAAAAAAATATATATGATGTACATTACCATGTAAACTTCCACCGAAAATTGGTTAGAACGAAATCTAGTAAGTAGTTTTTTAGGGTTCCGCACCTCAAAAGGAAAAAGCGGAACCCTTATAGGATCACTTTGTTGTCCGTCCGTCCGTCCGTCTGTCAAGACCCTTTTTCTCAGGAACGCGTGGAGGTATCAAGCTGAAATTCATATCAAATACTCAAGTCTACTGTCTCTTGGAGCTGTGAAAAAATCAAACTTCTAAGCTAACGCAATCAAAAGATATAGCCGTTTATGCCGCAAATTTCCGCAAATTTTCAAAACTCGCAAGGGAATCAAAACCTAAAGGGTACTTTCAGTCGATCTAGAATTTTGAAATTTGGTACGAAGCAACGTCTTATAGCACAGATAAAGGAAAAATTGCAAAAACCGTAAATTTTTAGTTACATCATATAATAAAAAATAAAATAATATTTTAAACTTTATACCTACAGGTTTGTACGGAACCCTCGGTGCGCGAGTCCGACTCGCACTTGGCCGGTTTTTTTTTAATACGTCATAAATCGTAAACCACAATTTACCTTTCATAAGGTCAACTCAAATACAAAAATTAAAAAAAAAACTTTTAATTTCATAAACATAAACCTTATGCATAAACCGTGAATACCTGCAGGTTTGTACGGAGCCCTCGGTGCGCGAGTCCGACTCGCACTTGGCCGGTTTTTTTTCTTGCTCGGCCTCTGGTGTTAAACTGGTGAATTGGGGCTCAAGAATTTGATTATTTTTTATCTAAGCTAACGGGTAGTTCCAGAGATAAGCGTGTTTCAACAAAACACTCTTCTGCTTTATTACAGACATAAATCTATACAAATAAATAAAATTGGAGTATCTGTTTTTAATATTAAAATGACTACTTTTTACTAAGTGTATATGGATGTGTACATGGTACATATTGACACACATTTTTTACAATTTTTTTCTGTCTGTCTGTTCGTTCCGGCTAATCTCTGAAATGGCTGGACCGATTTTGACGGAACTTTCACTGGCAGATAGCTTATGTAACAAGGAGTAACTTAGGCTACTTTTATTTTTGAAAAAATAAATAATAGTTTAAAAAACCTAAAAACACGCTGAATTTTGAGACGTATGTCAGCGTAGTTTTCAAAGACAGTTTTTATGACAAAATTTTTGTTAAATACCACGCAGACGAAGTCGCGGGTAACAGCTATTACCTATAATATAACCTGAATTAACACATCTTACCGCAGTAGTACGTCCTCCTGCGTTAATTTCCGACATCCACGCGGGCGAAATCGCGGGCAAAAGCTAGTATTGAATAATATTAAAAAAGGTCATGTAAAAATATGCCTTAGTCGTAATTGAGGAAATTTGTAATGTCTTCATTGTTGTTTTTACGTCAAACAAAACATACAATTCTATGCTGGATTTATAAATAAATACAATGGCCCTACAAGGGATCGACCATTGACGTTAGTGCGGTTACTAATGTAGAAAATATGTGAATATTAACACTTTTATTCCTCTTTTACCGTAAACATTCAACCGCACACTGAATGGTTTTGCCATTAAGCCGGAACTTTTCACTGCAAAATGGCGGGCATTACGAAAATGTGTTTTCCAACTTTTCGATTCCCAATCGGAAAGCAAAAGCGCATACGAAAATAAATATTTACGCAAACACGGGAAAGCTCCACAGAATTTCTCTTTCATTTTCCATTTGTATTTCGATACCATAATTTTGGTGTATCGCACAGGAAGCGACCGACGCATAGGAATTTATCCGCAGTACCGTATCCGAAGTATCTGTGTTCCTGTACGTTTTTGAATTAAGGATCGATATGACCCACTTTTTTGCGAGTACCCAAAAGGTAAATATTCCCAGCCGTGATCTTCAGATTATCTTTGCAATAAGAAAGACTTTTCTTGTTTGAATACGCCCGGAATCTTCTTCGACGAACATTTTGTGCACAATTTAGGGAAAAATATAAATTTTAATAAAAAAAGTCCGTGTATTTCATACTCATTTAACAGTCAGTATCTAAGTGGCATAACAGCTAAATCCAGACAGTATCAATATGAAAATACGTAAATACACGTTATTGTTCTGACTCACTCAGATAACAGCTGTGGGCAGACAATAAATAAAACTAGTACCTATGTTGATTTTGTAAAAACGAGAAAAAGATGGCGTATGTTAGCCCCTTTTTAGGCATCACATAAACCGCATCCCTTTTCAGTCGGGAAAATAGAACAAAAGCAAAGCGCGCACCAGGGAGCACTAACTTCGTGGAAAGGCGAAACCCTACTTTGCATAGAAGAGCTCAAAAGGAACAATGTAAATTATGCTTTATGCTGACGTGATAAGCTCTAAAACAACAGTCGAGATAAACTTCTATTTGTTTTACAAATGGTGTACTAAATGAGGAAATTATGATTTAGTGACGTCATGTCATTGCAGGCAAACGAAGTGTTACCACAAACGATTATTTTTGAATGTGAAAAATCACACAAGTAGGAAAACATACTTTACTTTGAATTGTTCCTGTTATGCGATCTTCTCATTTGTAAACAATACGCAAGTATTTGAAGCATGACGTTATTGTCCGTTAACTTTCAGGAAAACGTAATCGTATTGCGTAAGGTTTATAATTTAAAGTCGCAAGGGAATTTTGTTGTTTTTTATGGCTGTACATATTTGAACTACTGTCTGAAATATGTCTTGATTTGGTAAAGTGTAATTTTTAACATCTAAGTAATATTTTGTTACAGATCACTTTTTACGAACACATCAAGATTCAAGACTCGTCTTCTCTCTATCTTTTAGACAACATTTTACATCAGTTATTAATATTACAGTTTAATGTTACAACATACATTCATCATCATCATTACAGCCGAAAAAAGTCCACAGCTGGAGACATGCCTCCCCCAATCGCCATAGCCTTGACCGCTACCGTAGCTTAGAGAAGGTTGCCCCTAGTTTGTGAGGTTTGCCATAATCGCCACGCTTGGCAGGAGGGCTAGTGTTCACAATATGTTGGTAAAACGCAGAGAGAACGCTGCCCATTCTCTAGTAAGTCCCTTAGTCGCGTTTAAGAGTCGAGAGAGCGTCGTTTAAGAGGCGAGAAAGAATCACCATCCCATATCCCTCGGGTGTCGCCCAAGGGAAATGGGACGGTGATTCTTTACGTCCGGCACCACATCGAAATCATTTATTTATAGTGTGGCGTAGGCTTTATTTTAAATCTAAACTACAAACGTAGATAGATAGACATGTAACATAAAACCACACAAATCAACATATAATCGTGAATTTATACCGGATGACATTTTTTACCGTCTCGACCTTCATATGGTGTGTTGTGTAACTAGAATAGAAGGCAGGAAGGCCTTCAGATTCATCGTAGGTGACTAAAGGAGCGCGGGACGCGGGTGGACAGGGATGCGTGTGCGGCTCGTGCGCCTACGAAAGATCAATGAGGCCGCCTATCGGCCGGTTTCAAAGGGTAGGACCGCGCTCCGAAATCAATGATACATGCCGCGCATTGAGTAGGGTGCGTATGATTTGAGTTTCGATAGATTTTAATTATAATTTTTTTTTGTTTTTTTTTTTCCAAATTTCTGTTTTTGTTGTTCTAGTATGAAAATGTTACTTTAAATGTGTAGTATTTATTACAAGATCAATTTAATTACATGTTATTCAAAAATAAAAATCATAAAAATTTCTATGCCAAAAGCTTCTATTCCGTTCACCTATTACCCCAATTTTTTTTCAAGACGCTAAAAAAAGTTACCCAGTATAAAGTAATTGAGGAACCAACAAAA
Organism: Aporophyla nigra; assembly: GCA_947507805.1. NCBI lineage: Eukaryota > Metazoa > Arthropoda > Insecta > Lepidoptera > Noctuidae > Aporophyla > Aporophyla nigra. The sequence goes on along the minus strand of OX382297.1, from coordinate 20,327,641 downwards.
CATCAATTTTACAAAAGCGACAGCAATAATTTGGAAACAATAAGAACATAATAATAACTTAAAAGTAAAATATCACAGTATATTATTTCACACGTCCGTGACACAGAACAGAAACCAGCGCGTGCTTTACTGCAATAACAATAAACATTTCGTTTTCAAACACTTCCTAAACAATTGCACTGAAATATGGCTGAAAAGATCGTAACAGGTCAACTATGAATAGACGGCAGGTGTATGGGCATAATGCAATATGAATAAGACATTTTATCGAAGTCAGAAAACGTTTTCCAGTTTTCCTATTCCACCAAGGAACTGGCATAGGTTTGCAATATTATATGCTAATGTGCAGCGGGAATGAACTCCAGAAACCCATACGTAGGTACAATAGATGTAAGTTTATGAGGAAGCTCAAGTCATAAAATATGGGCTCGAGTAAAGTGGTACTCATGGGCGCAGAAAACGCAACGGAAGGGGGTAAAAGAATAGAATCAACATTAGGGCTGGCAGATTTTAAACTGACTTAGATATGAAACCTGCAAGAAGGGCGACTTAGAAAAGCTCACAAATACCGAGGGAACAAAGAGTTCAAATGTTGGTAAAGTTATCTTGGGCCTAAATGCTTTAATTGTTCCCAACTGTTTAAATTGCTCCAAAATTGCGCTAAGTCAGCAAACTACTACGTTAAGCCACAGCCGAGTTACACCCACTAAATCCCGGAACTTACAAGTACTAACAACTAAAACTCAGTAAATCGCAGCCCTATTACTTACTCTGCTATAGCACTCAGGGCCTAAAAGCAGTCACATCTACCTAATGCTCCTATTCTGAAAGCAATTCATTTTACTCTTGCAACGTTAGTTTTCAAAGCACCATTTACATGGTTGTCCTCAGTGGAAATGCTTTAGCAAATTAAGAGATGAATTATTGTGTAATGGATTTAAAAGCTATGCAAAGTTCTGATAGTCTACTGCAATTCTTGTTTACAACAATTTAAAGTAACGAATTGTAACTGACAGCAGTATTACTTAATACCTTATACAAAAATCTTCATCGATGAAATAAATCTGCATGGACATTGACATGATGAGCAAAAATAATACCACATTTGGTACAAACTAGTATAATGACCGCCTAACGACTATGTTGTTGACTGCAAATCGAAAGGTCACCGGTTCAATGCAATCCATTTCAATAAACGTAAAGCAGGAATATTAGTGACAGACATACAAATATAGCTTTATGTTTCTACTTTTTTATGGAAAATTTGCTTCCACGTGGTATTTTTCCGCTTGTAAAAATCCCGTTCAATTTATATGTAGTAAAATGCATCGAAACTAGGTCCTCACGCCAGGTTACACAAAAAGCTCATCTATTTTGAGTATGGTTACCTAACAAGGGGTATCTGTTTGAACAACAAACAACAGACTGCGATGAACAGTGAACTCATTTACTAGTTAGTGCCTGGAGATGCTAACATGGTGGAGTAAAGTAGCTAGGGTCTATGTAAAATGATAGTGAACATGAATGCTCACTTATTTCGACGGCAAACTGTTGTATCTAAAAGTAAAGGATGTCCATACTGCGTCATATTTCACTTTTCATAAGCCAGAGCACGTCCCAAAATGCAAGCGCATTAATATACAAAACCACTGCTCATCAGAGAAGGTCTTAACAAAGTATTAGTTCCAACCTAGGATTCCAGGTTATGAATTTTCATAAGCAAAATGTTTCATGTTGGAACGAATTTTGATGAGACTCTAAAGAACATTTCAAGGAAACTAATTTAGCGAGTCTGCCGCTAACTCAATTTTCTCCGCAAGTTCGATCCAGATTTTCGGAGACGTGTTCAGTTCCAAATTAAATTTTCCAATGCCGATGGTTCCTTTTGATGTTACCAACATGGGATCACCCATGTATAAATAACCCTTGTAATGTTACGATTATGATCCCAACACGCGGCACATTCGATGACGCAACTAAAGCGCGTATGCCAGTCGTGGCAACAATAACTTTATTGTTTGGACTCATGATGCTATTTCTTATTCGTAATAGTTGCTGGCGTTGATAGCGTAATTATTTTGACCCCATTGTTCAGACACAAAACGTACAATAATTGTATTACTCGCATCCGTCACGTAACTCGGCGTACTACTACCGAATTTATCTAAAATAGAGTGTTTTTGTTGCAGTTAATCTTTCATTCACAAATTGCTGTAGGGGCCTCTATTTTAATCGTAGCAACCCAGTTGCCCTCGGTAACCTAAATTCGTCTATCAGACGCTCTCGGTTGAAACTCATCGATTCAACAAACCGATGCAGTTTGCATTGAAAGCAAACAGGTCAGTCGACTGACTAGCCGGGATCACAGAGGCACCAGGAATTAGGGCAGAGCAGTAATTACTTACACGCTCAGCGGCCTAGGGTCGAACCGGCAGAGCTGAAAGGGCTTTGTGAGGGAAATAGTCTCTTGTTACGGCTTGTTGAGCATTTCGTGCCATCTCAGCTACACGGCAAAACGGAAGTGGGTTAACCCTAGAATCCTTTGTTTGTTTATTGCTTGCTTCTCTGTAATAAACATTGTTTTGGACATTTTACTTTGCTTCATTCTTGGCTTTGAGGCATCCAGTAGAAATTAGAAAGTCGGCTTCTTCTATTTTTCTTTGTGATTTATTATAGGTTTCAAGTGCTCGTGAATAACATCCATTATCGCCCGAGTGGCTAAGTACCACCAATCAAAACAAGTGCTTTGCAATCACTTTCACAGAAAATAGAATTATGTAGTCTTGTTCTTGAACAGCTGTCTAGTATTTGAGTTACAATTTGAACGCGACCGCGTGCGATACGCTTGTTTGTATTAGGAGGTGTACAAGTATGCCATGGATATTTAAATCCATCGCATTGTAGCTCGGCGGATTGTAACTCGTCAGTCCAGCCTTGGTGGAACCCACGCGTATCTTATTGCTTCAGGTTTCTAAAAAAGAAACTACCTACGTTTTGTAATTCCAGATTATCATATTGTTCGAGTTCGATTTGCTCTTGTCCATAATGTTACGCAACTGATACCATTTTTTCTCAAGCTGACTTTACACTTTTGTAACGTAGGTAACTATGTGTTTCATAAATATTGCGGCGCAGTGTTTGCTTTTAGCCCATTCGATATCTATAGTAATTCGTTCGTAAAGAGAACAGGCTGTGCGGAGCTAACCACATTTCTTGATCCCTGACCATTATTTACTTTCCCGTCTGTGAACAGTCGTGAAATGTATCTCGGGGGGATCGGGAGAGCTCGGCTGACTGGATCCACTATTGTCTCCGAGTGAAATTCCGGTATACGCCGGATCGACCGGTTCCTGCAGGACGAGGGGAGCGCAAGGTTACGCGTTATTTAGCACGCACGTGCGACGCAGTACTAACGTCGTGATCGAACCGAAACTGTGTTCCAATTCCATATTTGGTTTGGAACGTAAGATTTTGTTTTTTTTTAAACAAAGAATATCTCACTCACAGCATTTACGTCAATCGAGCGCTGAGTGTCATCCAACATAATATATGGATAGTTGGTGCGAGGTTCCCACGGTCGTGTTGACTGTCATTAATGGCCTCTAAGGTTAATTTTGCCGCATTACTAGACACGATGCTAACCGATGCAGTTATAATTTACATTTTAAAGAATGACCTCTGGTTTTAATGACAAAACCTTCCTTCGACAAAGTCATGATTATAAAACATCGACTTGATCGAACTACAGTATCAAACAGTGCAGTTACCATTATCACAAAGAATATACAATAACCGTAAAGAAATACAATCTATACAATATCTGTAGATAGAATTACATAACAATGGGCTTGCCTTCCTGTTCCCACAATTTCGAATTATCTGACGCGTCATAAAGTTTTACAGAGTTTAAAATTACCCTCATTCCAGATAAGGAACTTGGTGCTGCGTACTTATTGACACACGGAGTCCTGGATTATATTAAACAGGTCAAAGTGGAAGGAGATTTAAATTACATTTCCGCTTCTCTTAAATGTAATAACAAAGGCGTGCGAGAGCTCGCGATATGGAGACTCAATTACGGGTTGAAGTGGCTCGGATAAAAACAGGCTGAAAAACGAAGCCCTACACTACACAGTACCTTGCCATGCCGAACCGAGACAGAAAACAGAGGAATGAAAAATTAAATTCCAAACGGAATTTACGACTTTTTATGATTAACAGTGGCAGACTGACAGCGATAAAACAAAAAAATGTTTGAGAACATTAATTTTTCAGTGTGGCGTTGTTAGGGCTTCAAACTCCCAGAGTATGGATGTTGATTTAGAGGTGTTTTAGTACGAGTGGACGCGGAAATTAAACATACTCAAATCGTTGTAACCAAGTAGGTATGGCTAGAATCATTAAAATAGCCTACACAATTGAATTTAGATTTTTAATTTATATTGTCAGAATAGAAGCTATTAACGATTACTATTATTTATTCTGTGCTACTACGACGTTGATTATGTAAGTTTGTTTGTAGACAATACCCACTTTTCGGGTCACAGTTTTTGGCTACTGAATTACTGACACAACTTTTGTCGTTTTGTAGCAATATCCTTATAATTTCCATAATTACGGTTCATTTGTATTACCTTGGCGTCGTTTAGGGAATTAGGTACTTAAATAAAATTATAATACTTTACGAAATTCACTGGTAAACTCTTATCTGAAACAAACTTAGTTTCTATTATAGTTTTTTTTTTCCTCAATGTAATATTGGAGCACAGATTGTTCTCAAATATGGATTTTGTTATCAGGGTTCGATAAAATAATTATAATAGTATTGGTCCATAGTCAACATCGTCAAAAAGGAAGGAAAATTCATAACAATCCTTATAAATGGTATATAACATAATTTAAAAATAAATCTAGGTTTACAACTAAACCACTCATGTTTATTTTTATCTGATAATAATATATAATAATTATTTCATGTGTAATAGAATAATACATATACTCAAATAAACGTTTACGTCTTGCGCAGCGGTTTTATTGCATTCCTACCTAATATTATTGGCAAAATATACCGAGGTTTGAAACACAAGCCCAGAAGTTTAGCCTAAGGACAAACATAACAATTCTTAAATAAAAACGAAATCATTAGCAGGCAATTAAGGAGAAACTTAAACGATCTTCTGAGCCAAGTTTAGAAAACGTGGCTCTCAAAAATCTTCAAAAACAAAATACCTCGAAGCCAATTAGGCTACCGCGATTAAAAATACCAACCAGACGCCAGTACTTCTCTTTAATTAGATTATTTTAGCAATCCATACCGTACTCATGAATGATATTTTTGGGGCCCACTTGAAGGCTGAATCATAACGAATTTCAAAGCAAACGATACTCGTGTTCCTCTTCTTCATTCAAGCGTTACTGTCTATGGCCAAGGTTCGGTTCACTAGAAACTGGTTGTGAACGTTTTTAGCAAGGACAGACTTAATTAATAGCCGTATTACTGCGATTGAACGCAGAAACGCTATTATTCTTCCAACTTTTGCAAAATAGCACATCATCGTTAAGATCTATTTTTAGAACACGAGGTCAACGTCTGATACACCTATGGGCTCTGATCTCAGCGTAATCTTGCGTCACACTAATGCTTAGTTACATAAAATAGTACAACCACATACCGTAGAATTACATAATCCCATAACAGGGTCTCAATCGTTTATCAAACAAACATCTGTCTACTTAGCTGCCAGCATCCATCACTTAATAAAAGCAATCAGATTGTTAAGTTACGTCCGTGGCCAAGAGTAGGATTTGTACGCCTGGTACACTAATTTGATTACGTACAAAGCGGGTTTTGTATGCGGGTGCGCGCATTGTCTGAAGTCGTGGGGACAGACGGTCTACCGTTTGCAACAATGCCCCAGGCTGTCTATGTCTAATTCTATTGATTGCACAATAAAAACGAAAGTAGACTGTTACATGTCAGATTCAACTGTCTAACTAATGGCGCTCATTGTTGGCAATAATACTGGATGTTAATTGAAAAAAAAAACTATTATTATTTGCTTTCTATGCGAGAATTTGTGGTCTCTAATATTTGAGTACGGCTCAGAATTGTTACGTTACTGAAGATAAGTCATAATGTTCTGTTTTCATTTAATTACGACGATTAGTGAGTTTTAATTGCAAGTTAATGTCGCCTAAGGTTATCTAGAGGTAGGCATTAAACGATAGTAAAAACGTAGATTGTTTCTAAGAACGCAAAAGCCTACTAAACGTTATCGTTATCGATACTAATAAAATACTCGATCAATAGTCGATTGTTCATAGTGATAACATGGACGTTCGATATAGTTGATAGCAGACGTAATGTTCTGTGTACGTCTTTTTAGGTGACAAATAATTTTCAAGTAAGTACGTAAGGAGAAAATCAATGGAATTTCCATACCTCAGATTTTTGGACAGATTCATTTTGCCAATTTCTGATACAATATTGACTTCCTTTCAAGTCCGTTAGTAGAAATAAGACTCGTGTAAAGGAATTAATCATTGATTCGTAATGAGTTATGAATGATTCATTTATTATAGCGAGTAAGAGACAGGTGCATATATTAATTTGATAATCGGATTAATCAGAAAACCACAAAGTATACGCTAACTTTATGTTGATTACTATTTTCCATACGAAAACTAAGGCACCCTTAACAAAAGATACCTAAAGTAAAAGTGTTGTTATTTAGAAAGGACTGTATTTTAAGGCCGTGCCCTATTTGCACTACACAAATGAAAATCCATTGTTTCGTTCACAATGACTGGAAAAGTTGCCAAAAGGTAGAAAGTCTATTTCCAATCTTGGTGAACTAACACAGGAAATAGGTTGAGGTTACGCTTACGACGATGAAAGGTGCCTAGTACCTACCTGACTGTACTTTAGGAGTTCGCAATGTGTCCAATAGTATAAAAAAACTAAAAAACACGCTTCCATTGAAAACCAAACTAAAAAGTACAAAATAATGGAAAAACAGCGTGGGGTACTTTTTAAGGTATTTTTTTTATTGATATCAGGCACCCCACGCTTTTTTTCCATTTTTTTGTACTTTTTAATTTGGTTTTCAATGGAAGCGTGTTTTTTAGTTTTTTTAAACTATTATTTATTTTCTATTTTTTAGGGTGTTTCGAATTTTGAGACGTATTTCAGCGTTGTTTGTGGCGTATGTCAGCGTAGTTTTCGAAGACAGTTTTTTTTGCTGTCCTGGTAACCCTGGCAAGGGTAATGGCACAAATTAGTTTGTGACGTATGTCAGCGTAGTTTTCGAAGACAGTTTTTTTGCTGTTCTGGTAACCCTGGCAAGGATAATGGCACAATTTTATGAAATTATTGCATTGTCATCGGTCCTTGACAGGTGTGCAAAGTTTGAATGAAATCTGGTCGTTTAAAGTGGGTCAAAATCGCGCTATAAGGAGTCGGTTACAAACAAACATACAAACATACAAGTGAAGCTAATATAAAGCGTGTAATAAATCCATTAATACCGGTAAACCGTGTTACTTTCAGTGGACATTCTTTCTAACATTTGCAAAACAGATAAACAACTGAGATACACCTTTTTCCATACATTTAGCTATCAAATTGTCCTCGCCTTTTAGTGTCATGGTTTGATCGAATAGTTCATTCCGTCACCGGCTATCTATGGGTTAACAATACACCTCTGCCCTTTGAGGATCAAGGCTATGTCCGTTTGTTCATCCATCTATCGACGAAAGAGATCGCTCATCGTTACCCCTCCTGCCAAATCCATACGTTAGCAGGACTTTTATAAGAACGTCAAAGTCTTTCTAACTTTCTATGGCCAAAGATTAACGTGATTGATTCGTTGTTAATGTTATGTAAACCCAACGAACTCTGTGATCGTGCACTTCTTAGAAAAGAGTCTGCAATCCCTTTCTTGTAAAATGCTGAGTAATACATTTTCAAAGTCGTTCGGAAACTTGATGGTGGGCTGGCGGGAAGCTTCGCAAATAAATCTAAAATGTTCGAGAGGCTCACGGAAACTGGTTTGAAAGTTCTGCAATAAAGTCTTTCCTTTATTTTTTCTTTAGTCTCGGTTTGGGAATTGCGAATGTCTATAAAGCATTCCTGGAATTGGGGAATGAATGCCTGATATAAACTAGAAACCTTAGTTCTTTACGGTTGAGATCACGAGAGTTTTTACAAATGTCATGTGTCAATACTTGTAGTCTTCTTAGAAAAAGGCATAGGTTATCCTCTCATGAGACCTCAGGACTCCTCTTTGAATGAAATAGGAAGGATTATTTATTTATTTATTTATTTATTAAAACTTTATGCACAAGTAAAAAATACTGTACAAAGGCGGACTTAATGCCTGAGGCATTTTCTACCAGTCAACCTTAGGGTGATGCAGAGACAAAACATGGTAGGTGCAACATAGGGATAGATAATTCGGAAAATAATACATATAAATACATAGATACATACATACATATATATATAAATATAACGAAAATAAAAATTGTCTGGAGAAATAACGATACGTGGAGGAGAAAACGAATCCAGCAAATCAGCGCTGTGATGAATCTGCCAACTTCTTACGAATATGCTCACGTACTTTCACTTTAAACGATAACCGACTGGTTGCCATCCTGATATTCAAAGGAAGCGCATTCCATAGAAAGACCGCCTGGACAAAGAAAGAAGATTTAATAAAACCAGAGCGGTGAGAAGGACATCGTAGAAGACGATTGTTAGAGGAACGGAGATTTTTACTATGTGCAGAGCACAAGTATTGAAACTGGGAAGTCAGGTAAGAAGGAGAAGTGGGTTTGTCAAGTATGGAAAACAGCACTGACAGAGCCCTCAACTCTCTACGCTGACGGATGGGTAGCCATTTTAAAAGCAACCGGTGCGCGGACACATGATCATACTTACGAAGATTGAAAACGAATCGAATGCAGTTATTTAGAAGGCGGTCAAGTTTATTGAGGAGATCTGCATTCAGGTCATAGTAACACACATCGCCATAGTCAATTATGGGAAAGATTAGGGACTGTACAAGCAATGCCTTTATGTGTGATGGAAGAAGGTTTTTTAACCGATAGAGCGACCGCAACGTTCCCGTGACTTTTCTACTGACAGTCGTGACCTGCTTTCGCCAGTCAAGACAAGTGTCCACATGCAGGCCAAGATCCTTAACATCAGAGCTAAACGGGATTACGGAGTTGTCGAACATTACAGGTGGCACAGTTAACCCATTCAACTTCCTTTTACTGTGGGGGCTCCCTACAATGATCGACTGACACTTTGCAGGGTTAACCGCCACCCCAAATCGATCAGACCAACTTTTAACCACCTCTAAATCCCGGTTTAGCTCCTCAACCGCATCGGATATGTTGTCAACACTTGCCTGGCAGTAAAGCTGCAAGTCGTCTGCATAAAGATGATACGCATTCCGAAGTTCAGTGGTAATGAGATTAATAAAAATAGAAAACAAAAGAGGAGATAAAATACCGCCTTGAGGGACGCCAGCTGTAAGATCACACAAACTCGACGAGGAGTCTCCAGCACGAACAGACTGCTGACGCCCCTGAAGATAAGAGGCAACCCATTCCAATACCTCCGGAGAGACCATAAGATAGGAAAGAATGGATAAAAGGACTTCGTGACTGACGGTATTAAAAGCATTGGAGAAGTCTATTAACACTAAGACTGTGACTTTAGTGTCTTCCATCCCCCGCCTAATATCGTCAGTCACTTTTAGGAGAGCTGAAGTGGTACTGTGCCCTGGCCTGAAACCGGACTGGAATGGACTGATGAGGGAATTGCAGTGAATAAAGTGCGAGAATTGTTTATGCACAACGGCCTCGAGCACTTTAGACAAAAAGGGAAGGATGGATATTGGGCGAAAATGACTAGGAATAGAGGGATTGGGTATCTTAGGCAGGGGGCGAACAAGGGCTATACGCCACAGGGAAGGGAAAACACTGGTATAAAGGGAGAAGTTTATGATATGGGAGATTGCAGGAAGGAGTTCATCCAAAGCCGCTACAATCATAAAGCGGCTGATATCATCGCAGCCTACGGCTTTGGATTTAATGGAAAGGATAATCTTTTTGATCTCTTCCGGATCGACCGGGGTGAAGATAAAGGGGTTAATATTTGGACGCGTCAGACCAGCAAGGTAATCGAGTGTTTGACATTTGGTTTGATTATCCAGAATAGGAACGGTGGAGAAATGGCGATTTAGGTCGTCTAAACCAATTGTGTGAGGAAGGTCCGAATGTCGCGATTTGCCGATACCCAAAGTTCCAAGAAACTTCCAAATATCGGCAGGAGAAGAAGAAGTGATATTATCTAGAATGTGGCGGCGTTTAGCGTTGCGTATCATCTGATTACACCGATTCCTAGCAGCCTTGAAGAAAGCCCAATTGTCCTCCGTGCGATCCTTTTTAAACTTCCGAAACGCGCGGTCCCTCCGTCGCATTGCCATCCTAACTCCCCTGTTCATCCAAGGTGCAGGCGAACGCTTCAACTTGACTTTCTTGACAGGAGCATGGGCGTCATATAGCTTGACCACAACATTGTTGAAGCAACTAACTTTGTCGTCAACTGAGGCAGCTGCCTCCAGGGGTGACCAATCAATGTTGGACGCATCTTGTCGAAGCCGCTCGCTATTCATACGCGCAAAGGCACGCCTGTACTGGAACGTTGGTTTAGGTTTAGGGGGTTTAAGGACATAGGATAGGAAAATAAGGTCGTGATGGGAAAATCCAGGAGCATCGTGTTGCCCATGTAAGGAAATTAGGGAAGGATTGGAGGTGAGGAGCAGGTCAAGCCAAGTATCATCACCAACTAAATTATGATGAGTGGGATCGAGTGGCAAAACATGCAAACTGGCTGACTCGATTATATGCAGGAGTTTAAGGGACCGAGGGGAGTTGTGGGCAAGGAGGTTGGTATTAAAATCCCCCATAACAATGTGATGTGCATACTCCGAACCCAAAGATTCAAGTACCGATTCGAATTCAGTGAAGTAATCTATAGAAGGGGGGCAATAAACGACACCAAGGACGGTTTTAGCTCCTTTGACGCAAACCTCGAGGAAAAGAAACTCGGCTGAATTGTTGGGAGAAGAAGAAGCTAAGATTTTAAATGGGAAATTATCGCGAAGGTAGATGGCTACACCACCCCCCCTCCTACCAACACGGTCATTCCGAAGAAGAACGAAACCGGGGAGCGAGTAAGTGGTTGAAAGCAGATCAGGTTTAAACCAAGTCTCTGAAATCAGGATGGCGTGAACGTTGTTGTCGGCAAATGTGTCATACAGTTCGTTGTAGTGACTGGGTATGCTTTGAGCATTTAGGTGGCATACGTTAAATAGTCGTGCAGAATTTTGGCTGAAATTTTGGCGTAATAGAACACCTAAGGTGTCTGGAAGAGAAGTAAAACTTTCATCGCTGGAAGATGCACTAGATTCCTTGGCAGAGTAAAATGTTTCATTATCTGAAATCATTAATATAAATAAATAAAAAAAACTAAGATATTATATAAATTAAAATAAAATGCTAAAAACACAATACAAATGACTGGTGCGACGTTTGCATCTCTGCACCACCCGCCAGCTCACAACATCATCTAAATCTAAACATTGGTTTAACAAATTAAAAGGAAAAAATAAAAAGCACACAGAGTAAATAAAACAAAATAAAATATCTAAAGAAACAGAAATGTGAATTAATTAAAAACTCGATTAACTAATGAGAACATCGTGTACGTATCCGATTAGAATACAGATTGAAACGAGCATTTTGACGTTTAGACATAGTCTGTGGCAAAGGTCTGTGGACTTTTAACTTTCACATTTGACACTTGACGTAAACACACGAATAAAATGATTGTAAATACAAAGCTTGTTGAGGGTAAAATATTATTATCTAAAGTATCTCAACTAAATTATATAACAAGACTAAGGGAATAACTTAACTAATAATAGAAAGACATAAAATAAGACAGAAACAAAGATCATGAACTAAGAAATAACAGCTGTAAGTAATTCCATAATATCAATTGCATGCGATTATTTCTTATTTCTATTAATTATAAACAACATATTACCACTATTGACCCGTTGTGTTTTGCAGGCTATCTCCAGTACCTTTGGCCTTCGGATCATGGACCTTTGGATACCTCGCAAGCAGAGGATTGAGCTCATCCAGTGATGTTACTTTATGCCTACTTCCGTCAAAGGCCTTTAGAACAATAACACCGTCTTGAGTCCAACACGATCGCATTCCGAAGTGAAGACGCGCCTTTCCAAAGATGGATTGCCTGACTCTTGTCAAGAACTCCTTAACTGAGATGGATGTTCCCTTCAACCGCGTCTTAGCTTTCCAGACTACGGATTTGTCATCAAAGCTAGAAAACCTCACCAGTATGGGCCTGTCATGCTCTTTATTGGCAGCGCCAAGTCTGTGACAGACCTTTATGGAGGATGCAGAGAAGCTCTTGAGGGCCAGCTTATTGTTAAAAATATCAAGGATGACTGCATTGCTATCTTCACCATCAACTTCCGGAACACCTTGCAAAATTAGTGCTTTTCGCCGATGTCTTGTTTCCAATCCATCAACCAACTTAGTACACTCACTGATTTGAGTCCGGAGCAACCCAAGCATGCTGAAGATAAGTTCCCTGAAGGTCCGGAACTCCTCAGCCACCCTTGCCACGGTGTCCTTGGCAGGTCCAGCGCACTGAATTTGTGCTTCCAGTGCTTCCATCTTACGAGTGAAGGTCTCTTCCAGGCTTTTTTGTGCAGTCAATATCTCAGCAAGTTGCGACATATTGTTCCACTAGTGCCAAAGTGAGTGTGCAGTGACTATTCAGATGATGAGCTGGCAGGTGGTGTAATTTTATTATTTGAGTCACATAAATGTGGCACAAACGTAAGTACCCGTGTAATAAAGGTTAAAAAATTAAACTTGATAAATATTTTGGCAAATAACTGTGTATTTTTAATTTAAATATAAATTCAAAACCAGAGACACGTCTTATCTTTTTTTACACCTACCCACGAAAAAAAAAGCTCTTCAAAAAAAAGATTATCAACTCGTAAAATATAATTAAAAGTAATAGATGCGCGTCCAATTCTGTTGAAGACGACCTTCAAGCCTCGTGCGGATTTTGTAAAAATATCAGAATGTGTGACGAATCGAAATAGATGTTTATTATTAGTGTGGTAAGTAGGCTACATTGGCCTAGGTCCTAATTTTCTGGTGCAGAAAAACACTGCGTTGCATACTACACGAGATTCGGTTATAATGGCGGAAAAAAATCCGTCATAATATTTGAATCTGTCTACGATTTCGAGATTGTGTGCACAAAATGAGGATGGCACAAAGGTCACGAGCGTGCGATTTATACTCGAGTCGAGTTTAATTATTTATTTGGGATTGTTTAAGCTCCGAGGAAAAATCAAGGGCCTTGAGATAGCTACAAATCGGGCTACGACTTTTTGCTGGCCTGTAAAATGTAATGGAGGTACCTACATAGTATGGTTGCAAGCAATCCAGCAAAATACTGGGTAAAAGCTTAACTTTTATAGAAAGAACTGCACGAAGTCTAAATTGCGTTTTTTTTTTTTGTTATTCAAATATCCATCTTTGGTCTACTGCCATGCAAAGTTGGCTGTTCTTGATCTATACCAAAAACTAACAAAATACAAGGTAGGCACTTATGGATCTGGGCAGCCAGATTGTGAAGCATTCAGCATACGTGACTGCATGCATTTATTGAGGAAATGTTCACATATCTAACTTTAACATATCACATATCTAAATATAATCTTTTGACATAAAAAAGTGGTGACTCTCAGCCTAGTTTGAATAAATGACTTATGATTTTCAATAGGAATCATTGATCAGCATTCTTAGCATAGAAAGAATACTGCTACTCCCTCTCACCACCTTACTCTTCTTTTCTTTTGTCTTATTTCGAATTAACCATGTACCGGCTATTAAAAAAAATATTAAAAACATGGCTGTTCAAATAGTAAATGCAAACAGCTGCTCAATTGAATAAGCAATTCAGAAGGCATTTCTAGGTAAGGAGATTACTACATAGTGCTAAAAGGAAGCTAAATATTAGCCCATTGAGACTGTCCTACTTGCAGTCTTGTTGTGAGAAAAACATACCTAAAATACAATTTTAGCTATCGTTTTTATCTCGAAAATTTAATAAATACTTACTGGATTCTTTTGTAGGAGCCATTTATGTTAGGTAGTTAGTCTGATATTTACTTTGTTTATTTGTTTATTATTAAGTTTATTTATGGAAACAATGCAATTAATTGTTCTATAATAAAATCAAAATTAATAATAGCTATGACCTTGACAGATTAGTGATGGACTTATTAAATCTTACCTAAAGTAACTCAACTGAAACATTAATTTCATTTTTTTTTTAATATCACAATAATTATTTTATATACAATAATCTGTATGATCTACCATGGGTAATAGGTAGGACGGGCTGGTGTCCGCAACTCCATGTCTGAGCGTGTATTTTGCGTATAGATGATCTACCATACAAATAATATACAAATAAACAATACACATTTGAATATACATAAGTGTCTGTTTGTAATGTCAGAATAACAGCTTTTTACCAAATACATAATTTAATCATATGAAAATGGTAATTCTGTCTGCTGGATCTGGCTAATTTTCGAAATGGCTGGACCAATTTTGACAGGACTTTCACTGGCCGTCGGCTAATGCTATATGGAACAACATATACTTTTTGACCTAGTTGCATGTTCCTTTGGCATAATTTCCGACATCAATCAGCCGCAGCTGGTAATAAATAAAATGCCTATTTTTGTCAGATTACTTGCAATTTCTTGTTCTGCCTGACATAACTGCCTTTTGCCAGCAGAAAACATTTTATGAACATTACCATTTTAGTACCCTTTGTAAAATCCTTGAACAAATCGATTTCCAACTGCACACAGCTTCTTTCATGGTACATGATCTCATAAAGTACTATGTATTACATGACTCAGTAAGGGCAGGTTCACATTGCAAAACAATATATCACAGTATCAATTAACTGTATAATATTGTGTTACTCAGCATCAGTGCGACTTGGGATGCAATCTGAGATTCTAGGTCACCGAAGATGTTCATATTAACATAGGCTAAACTAGAATGATTGGTATATTTGATTAACTGGATGTGTTAATATACACCAAGAGAATAATTTTTGCTGTATAATATTACCGACCCGCACTGGGCCCGCGTGGTGGATTATGGCTTGCTCCCTCTTTCCGAGAGTAGGCCTGTGTCCCAGCAGGGGGAACGTTATAGGCTGCTGATGTGATATGTGTATGAGTATTTCCTTTATTTGACTAGATTTGTTTTATCTAAGAAATATTATAAATTAAAGTATCTTTTCGTGCCTATCTGTAAGACTGTGTTGTTCTTCGAAACTTCACAACAAATTTTGAAGCTGTTTTTCATAATTATTTAGCAAATTTATTTTGAAAGCGTCAATAGTTTTGATTATTTTGAGTATCATAACTGCAACACTTAACATAATGCAATGACAAAGTTTTACTATAATTGTATACTTACTTTACGCTTATTACTGAATCTCTTAATCATCAATCTGAACTCTTATTATTATCATAAATGCAATTTCTGCAGAAAACACAACTTAGAATAATTTTATTGTATTAATATTTATAGCAAAAATTTCCACCTCCTAGAATTTATGATTTCAAGACAAACAAGCATTAAATGTACCTCTGTTGATTTTTATCACTTCTTATCATAATTTTTATCTATTCTCTGTAAGTATTAGGTTTCATGATAAGATATCAAATCTCCTTTTATATTATTGTGTTCAATGAAAGGTCAAAATACCATTAAATACAAAACACACCATTTTATCCTCGGTTTTGTATTCCTGGCACATATGATTTTCAAACAGTGACTTCCTTTGTAACTGATTTAAAAAGTTACATATTCAAATTAGGCTCTATGGTAAGAGTACAGTTGAGTTGGTATCCTAAACTGGAAAAAGGAATCACTTAGCTATGGCAAGTTTTTAAATTTAGAACAAAATATGTAAATTAATATCAGAACAATAATAAATTGATAAATCCCAGGTTCATTTTGTTTTATCATTAAATATTGATGGCATTATGCCTTTCAAAGCTTTGAATAGAAAAACAAGCCATGATAAATATGATTGTCTATAAAATAGGAGTTGTTTCATGTAATATTTCTGTAAAAAACTTTTTTACCGTTTTCTACATTGAAGTAAATACTTGATGGAATGTTTGAGTGTCCAAAAGGATACTTATGAGGAAATTGACCAAACAATAATAACTATGAGTAGGTATTCCTTTTCCCTAATAATTATAACATCCTATTACCATCCAATGAACTTTAATCAGAAGAAACATTCATCAGCATTCAAACAGAAAATACAATACCTAAATGTGCCAGCTAAAGCATTCCTTCAGTCCAGATGGCTGTATAAAAGTGACCCTAGCCAAGACGGCATATGTTCCAAACGTTGCTAAGGCCGAGAACAATAACCTACAGGTTACTTGGCGTGTTATTTTTTATCACCTCATTACTTATACTTTGCCAGTCCTCGCGTAGCCCGAGAACACAATGGGACAATGGTAATACGACCATATACGACATATAATAATAAAACGTGTATTAACGTTGTATAACCAGCACTAATATCGAACGCGCTGGATACGGCTCAAACCAACTTCGCATGAAGTCGATTCAATTTAAAATATGACGTCAGAGTCATACAGTTTACCAATAAATTGTTACGATAGGAAGGCATGCAGTTCAAGTAAATATAGAAAACTTACCCGTCACCGACCACTACACATTTAATCGCCTGCATTTCTGCGTTCTACTCGACCGTTGTCACTAATAAAGCACAATTAACAAGGGTGGCTTAGGATATTTCGGATTTGCGAAAACTGCACTGTTACCACGTCTAGTTGCAATCAATACACATCCGCATCACAATCAACACTTAAATGAGTGAACTGCACAGTTTTTAGATAAAAATATTAATTTCATATCTCTTTGCTGGCGATAAGAGTAATTTGTTCACGAATCCTCCGTGTCGTTCACTTTGGAGACGTTTCGCTCGCCGATTACGTACGTTCGGCATTAAAAAATAATGTTGCCAACAATGAATTCAGTTTCACCAACCAAGTTTTCTACAACTGTCCGCAACCAAATGCCAAAGCAAAGTTTGACATGTTGTGGGAAACTTGAAAAAAGATAACTTCGTTGTAATTACTCGAGAACGTTGATTTTCATTATTAAAAAATAGATTCCCCTATAGACCCAGGGAAAAAGTCAAACGCATTTCTCGAAAAATATGAGGCTAAGCTGACGTTGTTAATTAATTTTTTATTGTTACTAAAGTGGTCAAATTTCAGTTTTTTTAGTTGTTGTGGTCGAAGATTCAGAATATGAAAAGAAAGACCAGTTAACGCTAAAAACTCCCGTTTTCGTTCGTACTTTTTTCATGCTAAGCATATTCTACTACCATAAACAATAATTTTTATTTTTTTCGAACACATGACAAACTTGTTGTACCGAAGAAAATGAATTAACATTTTTTAAAGAACACAACTTTAAATAATGATTTTATCGAAAAAATGTTTTGAGGAATAATTAAGATAAATCAATAATTCGATAGAAAAACAATTTTATTTTCTTATTCACCGAAAATTGCCACTTTACGGTTGTTGGTAACAACTGAATCATAGCCAAGGAACTTATACCCAGCACGTTTTTGCGCGTTTGATTTTCTATAATCTATGGCAAGCTATTATGGCGACTTCGATAGATCGCGTTGCGCGGTATTGCGTGATAAGATTGCTGAATTCCGTTAGAATATGGCAAAAGGTGATAAAGAGTTAGAAAAACCTATAGTGAATAACGAAGTACCTAATCCGGATTGTCGGAGCACTGACCATGAAGACTCAGAATCGACCCAGGAGCAGCCTCTCGACATCGGAGAGCATTATTTGGTGCGGCGTTCGGATGACTCATGGCACCCGGCTGAGATTATACAGACGCGATACAATGCCACGGAGGGCTGCTACGAGTATTATGTGCACTACGTCGGCTACGATAGAAGGCTCGATGAATGGGTATCCCGCCATAAGGTTATGTCGGATAGATTCGACATGTGCGAACAGTCTAACAACAACATAAGCTGTGATCACCTGCTGACCGACAAGTCCGGCCGGAAAATAACAAGGAACCAGAAACGTAAACATGATGAAATTAATCACGTTCAAAAGTCTTACGCGGAGATGGACCCCACGACAGCGGCGCTCGAGAAGGAACACGAAGCTATCACTAAAGTAAAATACATCGACAGGATACAGTTCGGCAAATATGAGATAGATACGTGGTACTTCAGCCCTTACCCCGACGAATATGGCAAACAATCGAAGCTTTGGATTTGTGAGTACTGCTTGAAATACATGAGAATGGAAAAAACATACAGGTATCATCTCAGCGAGTGCACAGCACGACAGCCAATAGGTAGTGAGATATACAGGAAAGGAACAATAGCTATATTTGAAGCAGATGGCAAGGAACACAAAATTTACTGTCAAAATCTTTGTTTAATCGCAAAACTGTTCTTAGATCACAAAACATTATATTTTGATATAGAACAATTCTTATTTTATATATTGTGTGAAGTTGATAAACATGGAGCACACCTTGTTGGCTATTTTTCTAAAGAGAAAGATTCTCCAGAAGGAAACAATGTTGCCTGCATACTGACGCTACCTCCATATCAGAGACAAGGCTATGGTAAGCTGCTTATAGCATTCAGTTACGAGTTGTCCAGGCTTGAACATGTTGTGGGTAGTCCTGAGAAGCCATTATCAGATCTGGGGAAATTAAGTTACAGGTCCTACTGGTCC
Organism: Aporophyla nigra; assembly: GCA_947507805.1. Classification (NCBI taxonomy): domain Eukaryota; kingdom Metazoa; phylum Arthropoda; class Insecta; order Lepidoptera; family Noctuidae; genus Aporophyla; species Aporophyla nigra. The sequence goes on along the minus strand of OX382297.1, from coordinate 20,308,646 downwards.
TTTGTCTTGTTAGAAGTATTAAGTGTAAGCCGAGGTACATTGAGTATCAAAGATCTGAGTTCAATGACAGGAATATCTCAAACAGACATCATATCCACCCTACAGTCTATGAATATGGTGAAATATTGGAAAGGGCAGCATGTCATATGTGTTACACCGAAGGTAGTTGCAGAGCAGTTAGCAAGCTCTCATTTCAAGAAGCCTCGGTTGGCTGTAGATCCATCAGCATTGAGGTGGACACCTCCGCACAAACAAGGGAACTCAGCTAAAGCTAAAAAGTAGTACAGGCTAACAGGCACAGCTTAGGGATAAAGTAAATAGTCACAACCAAAGGACTCTCTCTAAGTGCTGGCCTGTTCTAAAAATACAAATGAATTGTTTAATGATGTATAATATTAATGTTGTAGGATGTAATTTTAACATCACAAATGAGTTTTATGCCTAATTAATTAGAGCTGTATTGGCTACATCAATCAGTTTAACTACGCTTTGTCGCAGATGGATAACCATCTTTACATACCCTTCTCTGCCTCGAAAAGCATGTTGCCATCATTATGGGGCATCAGAATGCCGAAAGTGTGACAACCAGTCTTATCAAAGGGCTTCATGTTACCCAGTAATTGGGTTAAACAGGTCAGATAGGCACTCGCTCTATGTAAAATACTGATATTCAGCTGAATCTGGTCAAACTGGACATCAACATAGTTGAGAAAATACTAGGCAGATGATGAAATGAATTTGTTGGTCTGGTGTGGTTCAAAGTGCCTTTAGAATATGCATTGGATGTGAATCCGGTCCAAAATTGTTATAAAAAATTTCACAATCTGTACATAATTCTAATGGAGAATGTCACGTTAAGGGGGGAGCACCAGGGTAGCCTGGGCCTTAAACATTTTCTTACGTTTTGTTGCAGTTTGCGGAATGCTGCCAAGTTGTATGTTAATTAAAATATGATTGACAATCGTAACACTTATGGTACATTTACAGAATTATTATCATCAATACAACCCTAGAAGTTAATTTAATTGCATTAATAACTATGTCATGAACAACAAGTCATTTAATGAAATGAAATTAACTTAGAGGATTATATTGAGGGGAATGAGTTAAGTGATTATAATTATGTAAAGCCATATTTGTTACGGTTACGAATTATATTTTATTCAACATACAGCCTGAATTGACCTCCAAATTGTAAAAAAACACGAGAATATAAGAAATTCACGGGCTACCATGGAGGTTCCATCTTAAAATTTTGAGTTAGAGCGAGGGTCTTGAATGGGGTTTGCAGTGAGATTGATCATTTTTTATTAACAGTTACTCAATTTGGATGTTAAAAGTACATCTTTGTGTTATGCAGTGTATTATAGATCATTGCTAGAGTATTATTGGTAAGTTATGGATCATTCTTGCTTTAAATAAATTCAAATGTTATTTAGCATTTGTTGTAGAAAAAGAAATAGATTTAAAAATTGCTCTGAAGATATACCAGTGAAGGATTAACAAAGCATTTCAAAATAAAAGTAAAATAGGCAAAATTTAGAAAAATAAGTTAAAAAAAAATTATAATATTTGTAAACAAAAAAAAAGAAAAAAATAGTTATACAAGGTAATAAGTGCGTAACAAAACCTTCAATTAATAGGTTTTTTCTTTTCAATTGAATTCATGAATTAAATTGTAAATAACATTAATAATGGACTATTGAATGTGGCTAGATAATGTGTGTATCATAATATCATGACCAATTACATGCATTATGTATTCAGCTGACTCAAACCACTCATAAGTAATTATGTATTCTTCATACCTCATTTAATTACACTTTTATGAGTAGCAGATTCTAACTAATCATTATACCGGTTCTTTAAGAAGGATGTGCGAAGGTAACCCGCGAACATCATTTTTTTTTACATTTATTATAATTTGTAGTGTGTCATGCATGATGGTTAAAATATAATTTGCGACAGTCACTAATATGGCTTTACTACTAAATAATTATGGCTTTAATGATTATAATTCTGTAAATAATAAATGTGTTACGGTTGCGAATCACTTCGTTGTTCATTAAATAGTTATGATTGGAATTAAATGAACTTCTAGGGTTATATTAATGATAATAATTCTGTAAATATACATGAATTACGGTTGCGAATCTTATTTTAATTAACATGTTTATAACCGAACACTGACTTGCAAAATGCCAAAAATATGATAAAATTTTTATTTTGCGGTCTACCTTGGCAGATCATCCTGTTGATTTTTTTAAACTAAACACTTGAAGAGCTGTTAATTTTGGCAGTGATTTTTTTAAATTCGGAAATGGTGGAATAATATAGTAATTCTATTAATTTGACGTCTTATCTGAGGGACAATTCCTGTATTTTATTTCGTTTCGGCATTCGTATTCTAATCTCAATTAAATCTTTCAAAAATAACTTTCCGAAATTGATTATCCCTGATACGAGGTTGCGAATAGATTATGAACGTCTTTTATTACGGAAATATTAGCCTTTCAGGTGGTTGCTACCTATGGTTGGGAATGTTCATTGGAATAAACACTACCACTTTCATCCCAGTTTGAACTGTAAACTAGATCTGTATTCTACATCATATTCAGTTCCTTTTTATACTGGTAACAGTGATACTAATGATTAAGTTTCTACAGTGATGAATGAAACTGTCTGACAGTATGGATGTATAATTTAGCTTTAAGTATATTCTCGTCGTTCACATGTTTACGACTTTCTGTAAAGGCTCCGCAGACGTGCGACGTGACTAGTAGAACAATTTGCATGAAAAAGAACTTCATGGAAATCGATCTATCAGAATCGCTTCGCACCGTGGCGTCATGTGTGTCTGCGGCCTAACACTGTTACAAAAACTTAGAAATTTAAGGAAGACTTTTATTGACAAGATAGCGCCTCTGGCAATTTTGCGCACTTTGTCCAGTTTAAACTGTCTCAGAACATCTCCATACCAGAGCGTGGTTCAGTGTTGATAATAACTATTATTCAAAACCCCTTAAGTTCAATCAGAAGGTGGTATTGATCAGTTGTTTAAAATATCTGTAAAATAAATGTTAATGACCCTGCTGAATTAGCAACGTTTGCGCTAATTTAAAACATAAATAAATATTACGTCATAAGTATTTTTACTCCGACACAGCTCGGCCCACATCGATTTGGAAAATAGTCTATTATGTTAATTAGGCGATGCCCTAAAACGGGCGTGCGTGTAAAAGTAGGTCCGCGTAGGCAGCGTTATTGTCAAAATATTCTTCTGAACAAGCCTGTTCTAAATACTACGTCATCTCAGTAGAAAATGCGCAATCTGGTTAAGAACAAACTTCTTCAGTTTGTGTGAATTCGCACTAATGTACAAACGTAAATGTATGTGAAAACCCCGACTTATTAATTAGTAGTTTATTGAATGTATTTCATTTGTATTATAATTAGCTTTTTCTGTGTCTGGTGGTTCCATTCTGTTTCTTTAGTTGTTATTCGTAATCTAGAGAACAGTGAAAAGGATTAATACTCGTGAATCAAATTGTTCATTCAAAATCTGTAATTCAACAATGGTTTTTCGAGTGTAGCGTGTGAACTATGCTAATTAACAGCTACTGTAAACAGTTGAATGACTTTAGTTGCTAGCTGGGTGTCCTCTAAATAGTGTCGCTCTGAAAGCCATTATTGCATCACCCGTGAGGTGAGCATGCTGAAATGATTGTGAAATACTTATTTTTGAAATAGTACTGAACAATTTCTACGATATTTTTAGTGAGATAAGTTTGTGTTAAATTCTGTAATGTTATTTTGCAATGTAAGCATCTTAAATTGATAATAATTTGCCACTGTTTGTTGTGTCAAGTTGCATTAGAAATTTAAAGGTCTACCCGTTGCCGTTTATTAGATTCTGTGAATCATCAGTAATTTTCACTGTTTATTTGTGATAATTCTAATTGTAAGTAAAAGTGTCAAATAAAATGAATGCCGAAAGCAATTCGTTTATTTACTTTCTGCCCCAATCTAAACCTTTTTGAAAACATTTTTTTTTTAAATTTAGAATTGAAAGGATACCTTGGAATCCCTTTTTTGACATTTTTCGCAAATATGTCAAAAACTTGACGTCCCAGAGGGGTAATTGCGGAACTTTTTATCGGTAGGAATTGGTTTAATATTCATAATTAAGGTGAATGCTTCAACCAGCCCGCGAAATTCAAATTTTCTTACGTTTTTTGCAATTTGCAGGCCAGTGCTAGGTTGTATGTTGATTAAAATATTATTCGCGCTTGTAAGACATATGTAGTTACAGAATTATAATCATCAAAATCATCAATACAACGCTCTAAGTGCATAAGGCTGTAGGAATGACTTTTTCTGTTTTTTTTTTTTGTTCTTAGGCCTTTATGAACTTGGAGGGTTGTATTGGTGATTTTAATGATTATAATTCTGTAACTACATACGTCTTACTGTCGCGAATAACATTTTAATCAACATACAACTTAGCACTGGCCTGCAAATTGCAAAAAACACAAGAAATTTTGAATTCCTCGGGCTGGTTTAGAGATTCACCTTAAACAACATTCCTTGCGTTATTTACGTTGCTGAGCCGACAATTTATTCGAACAAATGACGCAATGGTTTAGGAATAATCTTCAATCCGATTCAGATTCTGATAGTGCGTTTCGCAATTAGGGTGCAGGATCGCAGAGCACAGGCTTAAAAATATCGCGCACTGGCTTTTCAATCCTCGGCGTTGAACCGAGTATTGAGAACCTAACAACTCCGGACGTCGAAAAAACACTTAAATTTTGAACTATCGGCGCTAAGCATTGCGCTGAAGATCCAGTATCTACCGACGCGTAAAAATCGCGCCACGACATTTTTACGCACGTGTGAACGTGAACTTGAGCATAAATTGGTAATAGTGAAAATCGGAAGTAACCCCACCTCTTCCCTTTCAATAATATCTCATTATGTATATGTTTCTTATTTTTCAATTCTACTTCAGAAAGTGCTCCCGTGTAACAGTGCTACAATAGCGTGCTGATAATTTTCACGCAACTGGTCACAAATTGAACACGTAACCCCCAGGATCAGAAGGCTGGGATAGACCGCTGCCCCTTACGCCCCCCATTTTCTACAAAGCCAATCGCATCACTTGATTTGCGTTTGATTTGGACGCGTTCAAGTTTTTGTTCCAGTAACCGGGCGCGTTAGTCCGCCACTGACTGGGTCTCGTACCTCCTAACAGAAATGGACCTCTGGACCACCTACCATTTGGCTGGATCTACCTAGCATTTTTCCATCTGTATTGGGGTTGACTTCCAGTGTACACGGATGCTAAATACCACTATTATACATGTAGCGGCTGCCTATCCGACCTCCACAACCGAAGGGGGGTAATGGGTAATACGATACCCGACGACTATTGACGACTGTCAAAGATCGAAGAATGACACCCGGGACCAATGGCTTAACGAGCTCTCCAAGGCACGGAGGGGTTTCGTTAGTAACTTTCGATCGACCCATGCTGATGTTATAATTTGGCCACGAGCCACTCAAAATAGAACAGTTGGACAAATAGATGGTGAAAGGTCTGGGTATTAAATAAAACACTCCGTCCACAATATCTAGTATTCCAATTAATTTTTATTTACCATTATTTCATTTGCACATTATTATCGAACATCTAAACACAGTACATAAAGGTGTATACATAATGAATATAATTATCGAATTGAACTCATTTAGGTTTGTGCGTTGGGAATTGTATCCATAACGAAAATATCGCTTTTTTTAGGCAAGTGGTCAGGTATAGGTTGGCTTTTTATTTGAACCTAGCTGAAATGAGGTTCAATAAATACCGTGGCCCTGGCGTATGGGTAACTGAAGGACCACGGTTGGTTTTTAGGCAGTAAAAGTCTGACACGCCCTCCCGCTCCACCCAGAGCGGGAGAAGTCATTTAAAGATTTCCCATCCAAAAAAAAAAAGGATCAATAAAATATTCTTTTTTGTGATCGGCATCATTCTGATGCGTTTATAATCGTGTTTCGTCTGTAAATATAAAAATCAGGTCACTGAATTTTATGATAAACTACGTTATCTTGGGCTTATCGCATTATTGTAAACTGTAGCTGATAACAGCGATAACCGATATTTGATTAAATGTGATGAATATTTAAGCTTTGATAGTAACGGTTTATTTCCAAACTTGCAACATCGTTTTAATGTATTTTTGGGATTCCCTGAGATTTTTGTCACTCACACACATTGAAAAATAAAACTTTTCTTATTATGTATTTTTATAATTACATAATAAAATTTAAGCAATAATGGTGGCTACCTTTCATATCCAAAACGATAATTATATTCAAAATGTACAAAATCACAAATGATCCACGACAAATTATGAACAACCAAATAAATACACAATAGGAAGATAATGTCTTTATTCCGAGATGAGATGTAGTTTTATATGGAAGCAAGTAGGTACCTACTTAGGTAATAAATGACAGAAAATTTAAGATAAGACAGTACCTACAAGAACCGAGGTACCAGTAGCGAATTACACTCAGCTTAAAATTCACACAGAAGCCTTGCAGTAGGGATGTCCGATCTGAATCGATCTTTCAGAAGATCGGTTCATGACCATACGATATACCGATGTTTTAAATCGATTCAACAGGATACGATCTTCGCCAGATCGAATCGTATGCGCGTATGAAAAAATCGTATCAACTAAAACCTAAACAATGTAAGTACCATACAAACTACAACTTGTCGTGTATTGCATTCCCTTTCGAAAGTCTGTTTTTATATTAAATTAATAATTTTGAAAAGTATAAAACATGTTTTACATTACAGATTCCAATTATATACATTTTTCAACTTTTCAAAATTGATAAGTAATTTGGAAAGACGCACTGGATCTAGCCTATTACGGCTACCGGTCAAAGTATTTTCAGCTAGAGAAAAAAGACGTTCGGAAGGGAATGGTAACATACCCGCAAAGTTGTAATTCGTACGATACGTTATTTATGTTTTGATTGATACGATTCACTGGCTGAATCGCCTGTTACAGCTATCTGTCACGACAGCGTCCGTGGCACACTTTGTAGTAGATCTATTGAGTTGATTAAGTTGAAATAAATAATTTTGCAAGCATATTGTGCTTTTCATTATTATTATAAAATTACGATACGATCTTTTGAGATCGAGTAAGATTATTCAATACAATACGATTAAGATCGTGAATCGATTTACGAAGTTACGATCCAGAAGATCGATTCAAAGCAAAGAATCAAGCATCCCTACCTTGCAGTCATTTCTTGTGTAATTTAGCTTGAAAGAATAACGCACAATAGTCTCTGTTCGTCTCAAAATTATTCACGATGATTTTGCAAAAAGAAAATGAAGTTTTACTACGAGTTAGGCACCTACCCACAAAATACAAAAATTAGGGATTGAGATTCTTATAAATTATCATGCAATTATGGAGCACTCGAGTTAAATATCTTCGAGATTCTAGAACTTCCCACATCCCATCTCCCAGAAATCTTAAAATAAGTACAATACATAAATAATAATAACTACTAATAACTAATAATAAATAAAATAGGAAAAAATAAAACCTTTTTTATACACTCATCTTAATATTAAGTATTTACCGAACACTGAACGACTTTAGCATTAAAATACTCAACACTTAATACAATATTTTTTTTACTGTTTAGTAGATTTTTTTATTATCTTCAGAACTACTAACCAACATACAAGGTACATTTCTACGGCTAATAATAACTACGTTATAGTTTACAGATGAACGTTTACATTTTAGCGATTATGTAAACAGATACACTTTTTTAAATAGATACTTTTGTTTATCAATCATGTGCTTGAAGGGCATTTTGTGTTTTTTTTATAACAAAAAAATAAAATATTTTTGTGATAAGTGGTATTTTTGTACATAAAATATATTCACAAACGGACAAAATGCAATCGCTTTTCACTACCTTCACCTACACTTTTATTCTGTATTTGGTCATCATAAAGATACAATACAGACTTCATGAGCCATTGAAATAAAGTAACCCATCAATAGAAAGAGACAGAAAATGAATTGGCCCATTTGCATCCTTTTGCTTCTACATATGACGGTGGGTCAAGTCATCTTCTATCTCTTTCTTATTATACTTCTAGTTGTCCGTTTATTATATGTAATATTTCAGATTTAACATACATTTGCAAATGCATGAATTTATCGATTATTATGGAATGTGTAAAAAGTTTTTGCAAAGTGCATACTATTTAGAACGTTTAATAATATCATTTTATATATTTACCTAAATACATACCTTTATTGAAATGTACTTTTTAATATATTACGACGATGCCCTTAACACATAAGACTGATATGAACTTTACACAATTCAGATGTACTCAATACTCGTAAGCTTGCAAGCGTAAAAAATCGAAGTGCTGCCAACATTAACGGTGAATAAATACTTTTTTGACTAAAGAATACATCTGAATACCGATATTATTGCTAAGATTTTTATAAATTATAGTGCAAGCTATGGAAGTGATAAAGACAACTACAGGCTTGCTGACATATGAAGCCAACATTGATAAATATCACGCTATTATATTTATTTATATATTCGAAATTAACTTCAAGTTTAGAACCATTATTGCACACGTTTAATATCCTAGAATTATTTAAGAAATGCGAATCCTTTTCACACGATTCTAACGCACTGTAAAATTATATTTGAGTTGAAAAATATTTTTTAAAGAGATTTTCATAAATATCTTTCCACTTACATTATTTGTATAGGATACACTTTCCACACAATAAGTACTTTTCTATACATAGTGAGTACAACAATCACACTTTATATTTTAATAGTTTTCCATTAATAAACATCAATCTATCAGCAAGCCGACTCCTCAAAGTCCTACTAGGACACATTTCAATTATTCACCCTGGGGTCAAATCTTTTGTACTCAATTTTAGACCTTAACAGTACTTCAATAACCTCAAATTACACCGACATCTTAGCACATTAAGACCATTAAAAATATTCAAGAGTAATAATAAAAATGTGCCCGCAAATTAAATATAGTCTAGTATAAGATAGCATTTCTTAGTATATATTTTTTATTTAAAAAAATACTATGATCTTGGGTAAAGCGCTTACGTCATACATAATAATATAACTTATATATTAATACTGAATGTATTGGATAGATAAGTTACATTTACTGGATATTGAGAGACAAATATACTATCTTAAGTAGATGTCTCGAACACTGCAACCTCTTAAAAAATATTGAGAATAAATTATACAACATATTGTCTTTGCAGATGCAATACACAGGCTGAGTTTTTAATGTCAGTTTCTTATTTTTATGAATAAAACAAATCAACAAGCACCTGAATAGATTTCAAGTTGATGTTAAAATAATTCTGTATATTCTTTTTTAAATCTGCAATGAAAGTGCATCCAAAGTAGACTAAAACTACGCACTTCAAAAGCGTTTGAAATCTAACATGTGGTAACAAAACATTATATATTGCACAAAAACCAAGTAAATAATGACGATATGCTGTTTAAGAGTAAATATTAACTAATGTAATTAATATTTCGTTCTAGTTATAAGATTATTTCAATATTTTCAAGCGTGGTTACATTGTACATTATACAGGGTAGTCACTAAAATATAATTTTAGATAAGTACCTATATATTATCCTTATCTAAAATGATGTTATACTTATATAATGTTGTTTTTTTAATATATTGATATATATGTTAGATATATTGTAATAATATAATTTTAGTCGACTAACTGAGGGTTTGTATACTGATCAAATCCAGTTTTGCACTATCTCAATAAGGTATGAAACTAGTGATTGATATTCGTTTTAAGCCAGATGTTTTATTATTAAAATAAACTATATTAAAAATAGTGCAATTCTTGTTTGATCAGTTCACTTAGAAAGTTACAAGGCCAACTTGATGAATTCTAGGATAATTTGAAGAATATTTTTAACAACTATATAAATTTTTGAATGTTTTATTTTTTTCTTAGTAACCACTCTGCTTCAAGGATTGCTCTTAAATATATTTATGTATTATTAAAATGATTATCCTATACGACGTAGCTACAATGAGGTATGTGTGACTTGAAACTGGCTGATTAGGACAAAATAACACTTTTTATTAAAAAATATACGCTCTATAAAGTTTAAAGACATGGCACAATGATAGTGAAGAAGTAATTAAAAATAATATATCACATGAAACTGGGTTTGTAGTCTCAAACGACAGGTGGCAGTAGCAACGAGATGGCTAAATTATTTTTTAAGTCTAAAATATGAATACATAAGGAACTGTCGTTTTTAAAATCCCGACGTAAAACGTTTTCTGTCTGTCTGTGACATCGTAGCTCCGAAACCAATGAACCGATTTCAATGCCGTTTTTTCATTTATTCAGTTATCGTTTGAGACCCGGAATATTTTCATAAGTATTTAATATCTGTTACAATATATTGTTATTTACATAATAACATACGATGTTATATTACATTATATACGTGAATATTGTCAAGATATACCTACAAGCAGGTACTGTGAAGCGATACACGTTTTCATATCCATCAATATATAATATATATCATCTGATTACAATATACATGAACTTTGGTATAATTTAATGTAATAATGACTGATTATGACTACACTTAATAAATAAATAGAAAAATAAGCTTCATTAAAATAAATGGACATAATTGCTATCTCTGAACTAACTTTTAGTAATAATAATAATCAATAATTACAAACATTTTTGTATGTACTGAATAGTTTGGTAAATCTTTGGTTGTTATACTAAAATAGGTATCGACTATCGATTATGAAAATCGAGTTTTCTAAATCGGTTAAAACGAATTAGTCGATTTTAAGTAGTGGGTATTTAATTATAATGATCTTCATCGGTATTGCTTTAGTAATAATAGATAATTATCACTTACGCAGCACTTAATATGTGAGATTGCAAATAAAACTTGAGAATCAATCAACTTGAATTATCCAGATGCCGTGAAACAGCTTAGTAAGTCGGGGCCGTGTAGTCGATGTTTCCTGAAATGAAAATAGGTCATATTAAAATCACAACCTAGTAACTATTTATTGGACATCCTGTATACATCTAGAACACTTTAGGGAAAGACTTTCCAAAATGTCATATTACCAGCCAAGAGTTTAATCTGATGAAGATGGCACATTATAAGACTCCTAGTAATACATTGCAAAGCAAACTCTATGGTCTTTGAGGATTGCATGTGGTTTTTAAAGTATTCGGTGAATTAAATTACTTAAAACTTTTCACTTGATTTTTTATATTAATGAGAGACATTTTGAGATATGTGTTCATCGCTAGGGCATTCGACTTGGTTAGGCTGTCAAGTACTTACCAGAGCCATGTGTCTGCGAGAAAGGCGGGTCGCTGTAGGCAGGCTGTGGGTCGGGAGCGGCGGGGTATGCAGGGAAGGCGCCGGGGCTGCCCACCGCACCTTCTACCTCGTACGCCGGCGCAAACGCAGCATCGGCGCCCACGCGGAACCGCTGGAAGGCGAAGAAGGCACAAGCCACCTGGGGAGAAGAGAGAAGAGTAAGAAGTCCATCTAGCTAAGTTCCATGGGCGTCGACCTCTTCCTCCTCTTGCCTGGATGATAGTGGTGTTCGGACTGCTTAAATATTGTATTGCGCTCTAAAGAAGCAACAACTCATAGCAGTATATTTTACATACTATAAAACAAAATCACTTCCCGCGTCTGTACGCTTAGATCTTTTTAACTACACGACTGTTTTTATACTGTTTTCATCAATAGACAGAGTGATTCAGGAGGTAGATTTATATGTATACTACGCAGGCGAAACCTCTTGCAAAAGCTAGTTATTAATATAATTTTTAAATAATTAAACTAATAATTTTTCATAGTCCAACCGTGGAGTTTCTTGCTTCGTTTCTTTTATAAGGGAAACAACCTATAGAACTGTACACCTAGCTTCTGACGTTTCATAAGTGCCTAAGTAGGTTTCTTTTTCTATTAAAAAATTTTACATAGTGATTTTTGCCCCACTTCTGATCCCCCTTTTTTATGTGAGTGGGAAATCATCAAACGACGTCTCTCGCTCTGTGCGGAGCGGGAGGGCATGGCAGATTTTTATTGACCTAAACCCACCCGTGTTCTTTCAGTTGCTTATGCCAGAGTCACGGTAACTCTTTAGAACGATTCCACGACCCTGGCAGGCACTCCTGATTCCTAGTTCTTGGCGTTTGTCCACAAGTTTAACTGTAACTTATTGGGCAATCGTGAAAGTCTATGACGTCCTACCGACAATTAAGTACTGATTAACTAAGTTACTTGGTTAGTTTTGGTGGTCTGAGAGTTTTATCGACTTAGGTATTAAATTCTGGCTGTAGGTACCAACGTTGATATGATCATTCGACATACGGAAGGAAGCCGAAATCACAATTCCAACAAACTTTCCTGCTGCAATAATAATATTTCTGCAAATTGCATTTATAATTAAACAGAAATTGTCATGTGAAGCAAGCAAATATTTTGATGAAATATACCGTTTCTATTCCATATGCACCAAAATATGGAGATGTGTTAGGCGCTGACAAAAGGTACAAATCATAAGTAATATAGCGTATTCTACCGGGGTTCGACATGAAACTCTCTCCTTTTTTTCATTCGCCATTATTTTTTATAATGTGCAAATACTTAGGGGAGATCCTTGTACCTTGGGACACCTTGTACCTCGGGACAAGCTCATTAAATCAAACATTTTGCCTTGAGAAGTGGCAAGTGGCGACAATTAGTAGCTATTTCAATACAACATTCATAATGCATGCAGTAAAGTTGGCCATTTCGCCTCGTTCCTTAGATGTGGTATGCTGTGTGGTTTTTTCATACGATTCTTTTTTTTGTAATCCACTTGAATCTTTGTTAATATCGAAATATTTTGAGGTAAGTATTTTAATTATGATACAATTAGTTGTTATTTACATTCGTAATCACTTATTTGATTATAATTAACAAACTTCCGTAATTCAAAAAATATAACCACATTTTGTTTTATACAATTGACATTTGTACCTCGGGACAGCTGTTTTTTTGTACCTTGGGACTGTCCCAAGGTACAAGTTATTGCTTTTTTTCAACTATTAATGTTAATGTTATATATTTAATTTCTGTTTTTACGTTTCTAGATGCCGCGACGTAAATATAAAGTCACCCGGCCAAAACCAAGTGAGGAAAATGTAAATAATGCAGTTGAAATGGTCATTCCAAAACGTTTATCTATTAGGAAAGCTGCCAAAGAATTTCGTTGTATCAAAATGTTTAATAGGCCTAATCTTTAATAGGATATTATATCTTAGAAAATGATGATTCATGTGATTTGCCATAAACGCAAATTAATGGACATGTGCATTCTCCCTATCCTTACCTACGGCGCTCAAACCTGGTCGTTGACAGTTCAGCAGAGGACCAGGCTCGAGGTTCGCCAGCGAGTGATGGAGCGTAGTATTCTCGGAGTTAAACTTACCGATCGGATAAGAAACACGATACTGCGCTCTAAGATACAAATCGTAGACGTCACCCAAAAAGCAGCCAAGCTCAAATGGGACTGGGCTAGACACGTTTGCCGCATGTCAAATGCAATGTGGGCTAAGACTACCATAACGTGGGTCCCCGAAAATGTCATACGGCATCGCGGAAGACCCAGGCGTAGAATATGGCGGGACGAACTCGATGCCTACATGAGGGACTGGTCCTTATTGGCTCAGGATAGAGTTGAGTGGAAAAAAGAAAGGGAGGCCTTTGCTCTGTAGTGGAACAATACAGGCTGATTATTATTATATTATTATTATGTGATGGCGTTCAAGAAGAAAACAATCGTTTGGAGTACGGTGAAAATTATTTTACTACTGCGAGCACAGAATACTGGATTCAGTGTGTCACCTGTCTCAAAGAGAATATAACCACTAGAGAGCGTATAGGCCGATTTCTGCTTAGCACACGACTCACCACTGCGGGCCGGGGGACGAGGAAGAACGTGCGGCTGCAATTGGTCAATTCAAGGTCAAGTTGCGTAGGTATGCCCATCGTAGGGCAGCTCTACTTCATTAAGGGAAAATAGTCGATATCGATAAAATGGATTTTAAAATTGTGATAGATACTCAATTAAAATCAAAGAAATCATATTTAATCAAAATCAATCACTAATACAATGAAAACTAGAGAATCCAAGAACAAAACTTTCGCCACTATCATATTCGACGAAATAGCAATCAGAAACGGTGTCGAATATCATCCCCAAGGCAGAAGGTACTATGGCCACGGTAGTTTTGGCGCCAGTTTACAAACGGATTGTCAAGACGAAGCTAAAGAAGCCACAGTATTTCAATTAAATAAAATTTTCATTCATTTTAATTTAAATTTTCGATAAAGACTTTCAGCTATTAAAAGGAAACAGCACTGATTTTTACGATAAAAATACAAAGTGAAAGTAAGGGATAGATGCATTAGAATTGTCTAATGAAAGAACGAGACTTTTCCAAAAGACATCAACGCGGGACTCACACAGTGTGCTGGTTTACCCAACCACCATTTTAAATAGACCCCTACGGTGGATCATAATCTGATTAAATCACAATAATTTTTCGTACTGTTTATTTACTGATGAAAAGTTATGCGATCATTTTTGTAACTAGAAGTCTTGGAATGTTTCCCACACCACTTCACCGCACATGAAGGTATTTTGATGCGTTATAATTGCAGATTTAGTTATATTATTTGCAATAATTTAGCGTGCACAGAGGTCTAACAATTGGTCACAACTGAAATGACTACTTGAACCGCAGCCTATGCATAGGCGACAAAATACTAATAGTTTTCGAGCGTAGGGGCACTGTATGCGCAGTCAAGTGGTTATATAGTCTTTGACCTGTCTATTCTGGGTACACAAAGATTGCATCTTTTTTGAAAATTACTGTCAGAAATGCGGTAAAGATCTAAATTCGTTTCCAATGTCTTAAATATCTTTAACAGAGTATTTAAGCTGCCCATTTATACTTACATTTCCAGCATCTGAAATATTTATGTCAACTGATAGAAATAATATTCGTCTAGCGGAGGTTACTTTTACAAAAAATGTGTCCCAAGGTACAAATATTGGTGTCCCAAGGTACAAGCCATGGTTGTACCTTGGGACAAATATCCTAAACTAATTAATTGTAATTTTCTCATTGATAAAATACAATAGGCCGTGTGTTGCATAATTTTATTGTAATTTTATTGGCTATATACTAGAAATTTCAAAATTCATGGCCATAGATTAATTTGAACTTAAATTATGGAGGTTTAAAGAAAAGTGTCCCAAGGTACAAGGATCTCCCCTACTCTGTAATAACCTGCTAGTAAAAGATGAAAATTTTATCTAAGGGATACTGTTCTTTATTATTAACTACATACACTATAAGTCTTGCAACTAAATAACAAGATGTCGATCGATCAGGTTAAGCAACTCTTGCCACGGCTGGTCCATGGGTGGGTTCTTTACAAATCGAGACCCTCTGTGCTTCGGAAACCACGTTAAGCTATTGGTCCAGGTTGTCATTCCTAGATCTTTGACGGGCGTTTCATGTAGTCAGAAGCCCGAATGTCTGAGAATCAGTCTTACCAAGAGCTATCGTAACTGAGTTGTGGACGTCAGATTGGCAGTCGCTCCATGTAAAATATACTGGTATTCAGCTGAATCCGGAAACCCCAACGTAGTTGGAAAAGGCTAGGCAGATGATAACACCACAAGATGGAAATTATTTTTAGGGGTATGATCCAGTCCCGCAAAGAAATAATACTACGGCATGATCTATTCTCATTTAGTGTCTCCTTGCCGATACAACAGAAGACTCTGCTCCTCTTTAATATCAACAGCCGAATATTCGCGCCCGTAACACTTAACTTTTTTTGTTATATGGCAACTCAAGGCAGGGTTCTCTTCAAAATTTTTGTTTGATGCAAAATGCTTTCCCAAACTTTAAAGAACTTACCCAGGCGAAGATGGAGAAGAAGCAGAAGGCGATGGCTCCCTGCATGTTGTTGGCGGTGCCCACCGGCGGGTTGTCGGTCTTGCCCCAGGCGTTGGATAAGTAGCAGAAACCGACGAAGTAGAGGAACGCCCAGAAAGCTGAAGACAATGGTACACATAGTTACATAGTGAACACGATATACATATGGCAGGGATATCAACGCGCAAACTGTAACCTGAATTCTGCACATGATGAAAAATTTCAACGCAGGGCGGTTCAGAATCATGTACTGAATCATATGTGACAGGTTGGGCGTCGTTCACCCTGCTACCTTGTTTAAAACGTCATCTCAAAACTATAAATTACAGAATAACAAGGCACTAAATTCATGTGGCATAATATTTAAGTATGTTTGTAATAGTTGGCGTGAGTATAAGGACACCCAAAAAACACCTTAGTTAATTAACAAAGGAGTTTTTTAACATACATATTTTCAGGGAAATTACCATAGGAAAACAAAACGTGACGTGTTATATTTTTTATGAGTAATGTAATATCGTGCAGTCAATCTGAAAATAATAAAAAAGTAGATACCTACTGTAATTAACAAATACAAAAACACATTCGTGACAATGAAACTGGGAGTATTTGCATATTAGATAGTAAATAGATATATTTTATTAGGTATAGCGCATATTATTTTGACTTCTTCATGTTCTAGTATTTTCTCGGTACGGACCAAGAAAATTTTCATTACGCGTAAGAAAAGTGGCTTTCCTTGTAAGGACCGCATTCGACCTCGTAAACGTGAATCCGTTTTCACACGATAAGTAACAAATTAGGGTAGATTTTACGATCTATAAAATTTTCCACCCAAAGAGAGGTACCCATTGTAGAGCCGATCGAACCGCGTTAGAATCCCGTTGTTGTGGACTCATAAAAGATCGAATGACCTGACTTTAATGGGAGTTGTAAAAAATATGGACGCAGCTTAATTTTATTTTATAGGAGGTAATTAATATTGTAAGTATTATGGGATATTAAACAAGGAGTATCTCTCTTAGGCCTAGGTGCCAGGGTTGCGATTTGTTCGAAAAAAATACCTGGCATAGGCAACTGAAGGAACACGGGTAGGCTTTAGTCAATAAAAGCCTGACACGCCCTCCCGCTCCGCTCAGAGCGGGAGACATCATTCAATCTACCAAACAAAAAAAAAAAACAAAAAAACAGAGCTGGGGAAACTTTGAGTGTAGAGGATACACACTTTTTCAAGCTAACCATCTTTTCCTGCTAATCCGCCAGTCCACAATTCGCACTGAATTGAAATCTTCATGTGATTCAATCTTTGGAAGGATATTTTTAATGAAGGGATTATGACGTATACAATGCTGGCATAGTAGCTTTAATAGGTCAATGTTGTTTACTTGAAACTAAATTGAATGCAAGCTTATTTGCTTAAGTAAGTACCTAGATACTTCCTTTAATGGAAATTCGTGTCGGAAGTTAGGTATATGTATTATGTTTATGATTTAAATAGGTAATACGTTTTTAATTGAATATCTTCAAATTCATTGCACCTACCACTGTTTGTCTCTGCACCACCCAGAGGTTGACTGGTAGAAAATGCCTATGGCATTAAGTCCGCCTCCGTACATTTATGTGCTTAAAGTGATAAATAAATGAATGAATAAGTAGATTTGTTTTCGGTCGTGTATTCAGGTTCTCTCTATTATTGTCGTGCTCTGTGATCTGTATGTTTATTGTCATGACTAGTCATGAGCAAAGGCAAAATTATAATTAGCTCAGCACACAGATCACTGCATTCCCCATGATGATCCCATTTCTTCCCGTGGGTGTCGTAAAAGGCGACTAAGTGACCTACTAGAGAATAGGTAGCAGCGTTCTCTTTGATCGCAGTATGGTGGCCAGCCAGTATACTTCGATCGTCCACCCGACCTCTAAGCGCGGCGATTATTGCAAACCCCCTCCATAATGGGGGAGGCGTATGTCCAGCAGTGGACGTCTTCGGCTGAAATGATGCTGATGAAAGATGACCGATTACCCATGACCACTACGCTTTAGAAAACGCGATGCTCCATCAAAATTCTATTTTCGAATGAAAAGCATCTTTAAGGAGATTTAAAGTTCGAATTTCAAATAACCATTAGTTTTGTTTTTTTTTTGTTTTGACTTCCCACGTTTTTTGCATTTAGCCAGTGTCACGTTTAGATAACCCTTTAGTTATACACTGATCAATCTTTATCAATTCAAAAGTAGAACTCGAAACGAATGCTTAGCCTTCCATGTCTGGAACAATTTTATTAATTCGAAGCGCCGATATTCTTTTGTTTTCCGTTCTAAATAGGTGCACGTCTTCATAGAATCAATTTGTGGCACAAACCTCGACTGCAATTAGTACATACGTACATTCCAATCGTTATGATATTCTCCTTAACCTTCTCGACACGGAATGCACTACAGATATAGGTATACATAAATCTGCCCGCCATTGATGAGGGCAATCAATTCGACCTCAAATTCAATTTAGATCCTCTTCGAGTTTATTGACATACTTGACTTGCGATGAATCTTATTATAAAAGTCCTTTTGTTAAGATTTTGCGGGATCGTAAGTTGCATTCTTGATAGTAGTAATGGTACCAAGTGGGTAAGTGGCATGGTCCTAATATTTTGCCGTGCCCACCAGGGTCAACTTACATGATATCATAAAATTTGAAGTTATACATTTTCGAATGCAAAAAACAATTGAGTTTAGAGTATGAATCAATCAAATCAAATCAAAAGTCATTTATTCAAACTAGGCTGAGAGTCAGCACTTTTTGAACGTCAAAGTCACATAAGACAGTCCCCCCAAAACGCCCGCCCTTCGACACTTCCTAGTGCTTTGGCTGGGAAGAAGAAGTGGCGGAACAAACTCCCCAGCAGCACTGCTGTCTGTTAAGTTAGAAGAACTTGATTCTATACAATATTGTATAAGTTATTAATATAATAAAACAAAACATACATTATTCGCCATATGTCAGCTAGCACACGCCATTATACCAACAAAACATTGAAAACTAAACTCAAGCTGAAATGAATAATTAAACAAAAATCGTAAACAGAACTTAAAATCTTACTAAAGCCTCCAGGCATAAAGGGCGTGCCCGCTTACATATACAACGATGCAAAGGATACATAGACACAAAAAATGAAATAAAAAGAAAATAAAAATAAATTAACAAAAGCAGTTAAATAAAAACTATGACCTACTTATTTTAACTTTCATGGTGGCTTTTTTTTTTTTTTTTTTTTTTTTTGGATGGGAAATCATCAAATGACTTCTCCCGCTCTGGGCGGAGCGGGAGGGCATGTCAGACTTTTACTGACTAAAACCCACCCGTGTTCCTTCAGTTGCCCATGTGCCAGGGTCACGATATCACTTTCGAACAATCACGCGACCCCGGCAGGCATCGGTCCTAGCAGACCCCTTCAGTGTTGCTGACATCTCTTTGAGGCGCGCGTGGAACACTACGCGCCGTCGACCCGAGCCTGGTCCTTACCGGGCGGCGAGCTACCCATTGATCGCCACCCGCAAGCTCGCGCCTACGGTGGCCGGGAGTCCGCAATCGACTCCCGGCGCCCGGGGCGTCTCCTCCTGCGGCGGCTAGGGACGTGAGGGCGCAGAGACTGCCATTCCCTCACGCGCCCCGCCTCCTCCTTCGCGAGCATTACTGCTTCGCAGAAGGAGGTGACGGCTTCCCATGCCCTCTCGCTCCGTACCATAGCTCGCACCAGGGCCGGACGCGAGAGGTCGCCGCCGCCGATCGCCTCCACGAGGACACGGCGGTGCTCCGCCCAGGCAGGGCACACTTCCACCGTATGCTCCACCGTGTCCTCTAGACGATCCTCACAATGGAAACACCCGGGCGTTTCCTCCCGCTTTATCCTGAACAGGAACCCACCGAAGCACCCATGCCCGGTGAGAACCTGCGTCAGGCGGAAGGTGAGGACGCCGTGGCGCCTCTCTATCCACTCCTCAAAGAGGGGACTTACCGCCGCAATTGTGGCGTGCCCTGCGCTGGGTTGCGACAATCGTACCCGCCATGTCGCCATGAGATCCTGCCGGAGCTCTGTCCGCCGTGCCGCGATTTGTCGCGGCAGCGGAGTTTCGCCCCGGCGTTTCGCATCCTCGCGCCACTCCCACATGTGGGCGAGGACCTTTGCCTCCAGATCCCATGGCGGCACTCCGGCAAGGAGGCTCGCCGCCTCGCAGGAGAGTGGCTTTAGAATTGAATATTTGTACATGACATGACCCATTGATAAGTACCTAGTCCCTAGCTACAAATATAGTAATTTCAACTTTTGTTATAAGGCAGAGGAATTTTGAGTGGAAAATCAATTTAAAAATCTTGCCAAAAAGTTGTGTAATCATAGTTCTTATTTAGGCTAACAAATCTCACAAAATCGGAACGTACAGCATAAAAACTCACACTAACGTCTTAAAAAAGTGACCTCGACCTTTTGATACTACGCGTAAGGTTATAAGCGGTACAATTAAGTGCAACATTTAAAGTCAAGACGTCTTACAAAGCAACTCCTTTATGTAGTATTTCTCTCGTGGCATTTACCACTTTTACTTTGATATTAGAACCCACTTACTCATTATTATACACTCGCTATACAGGTGTAAAGATGCTTAACGAAGCCGATCATACCTGGGAACCTTGTAGGTATTGAAGGTCAAATTTCAATCTTTTTTTTTTACAATTTTGCTGTCTTGTGCGTGTAAAAACGTCAAAACAAGTTTTGTCCAAGAGTAGCGATTTTTTTTAAATTATTTTAGCTTTGCGTGATGTGCAGAATGCTTAGATAACAGCTTTTGGTCACCAATTGGTGGATTCTTTTAACATCGTGTAGAGTTAAGTTTAGCTTACATTTTGGCACGTAACTCATGCACGAAGTGTTTCTCGGTTCTATCATTACTATGGGCTAAAGAGTATAATACATTTACATTACATAACTCGTGACTAAGCACCTACTTATTACCTACTACAATATTATATCGAAGTTTCATAGCATTATAGACTGTAAACATTAGCATGCCTACTTCCTTGTCAGGTTTTCCTAGCAGGTTCTATATATACACATAAAATACTTACGTAACACCACTTGTCTTTCATGTGATTATTAAACTTCTTGCAACGAAAAAGTAAACAGGCAGTCTGAATAATGCCTCAGTCAACCACAGGGTGATGAAGAGAAAACAAAGCGTTCGATGTCTATATTTCAAATTCAAACACTCAACGTTCTTTTTTCAAAAGACAAAAACAAAAGAGCATCAACTTACCAGAGAATCCCATGTCAGCCAGTACGTAGTGCTTCCTAGTCTTCACAGAGGACATCTGCTCGAAGAGGTACTCTCCGGCGATGAAGCCGATAGCCGCTATGAAGGCGATGACTGATATGCCGATACCATAGTTGCAGGCATTCGTGTCGTCGTTGTAGACGCAGTGCTCCTTGCCATCCTCTCCTGTGCGCCAGCCCTTGGCTGATATGCAGCCCATCACTATTACGCTGAACAACTGGGGGAGAAAGGAGTATAATATAAGCATAACGTAATCAGCTAATGTTCCCATGCTTTTTTTTTGGGTGCGAAATCATTAAATGACTTCTACCGCTCAGGCGGCTTACTCTAAAACCTAATTTTAATTCCAATCTAAAGCCAATACGATTCCAATGTTAATTTTGCATACACGTGATTCGGTACTCTTGAAAACAATAGTGTCAACATTGGAACAACAAAAACGCCCGATCTCGATTCCACTTAGTTCTTCAAAATGGACACCCAATTTAAACACAATTTGGCGCTAGCGTCGAATTCAAGAAAACGGAACGTCAAAATTCCAATGTCAATCGATCGGAATTAAAATCAAGAGTAAGCACCCTGGTTTGAGCGGAAGGGCGTGTCAGACTTTTACTGACTAAAACTCACCCGTTTTCCTTCAGCTGCCTGTGCCAGGGCCCGGTAACTCTTTCGAACTAATCTCGCGACCCTATCGGGGGAATGTTCCCATGCTGGGTCTCTGGCCTCATCTCTGTGTGAGGGAGCAGGTTGTGAACCACCCACATAAATAGATGTATATTGATACGAAACTTCTGACTGCTGGGTCGTCATTGTTAAAGAACATCTTAGAGACGACTGTTTGTGCAAAATTAAATGACTAATAGCAATCTGAGTTAATCTCTGTATGACAAATTCGCCTGTTTGCTCATAACAACGATCACTAATCCATCAAAGCCATGATAAGGGCAAGACGATCCCAGCTTTAAATGCTCCTGCAGACCTACGAGACGAGACAGCGCGACGCGTCTCTACTAGAACGATTCCTATGAAAACTTTAAAGAAATTGATCGTGGTCCCGTCGCGCCTGTCTGTGTGACCCTTTTTTATTTGTAACGAATAGGGCCTCACGTTTTCTGTTAGTGTCTATAATTTAGCCAAGGAAGAGCTTTATTTTTAGATTAACCGCTAATTGTACTTGCTTACAGACTTTCAATGAGCTACAGGAATTTCTATTGCAGTATTTGTTTGAGGGCGTCATCGTCATCGCGACTCATTTGTTCTTGGTAATGGACTCTGTTTAGAAATACATTAGGTAAGTATATATAACATGTATTATAACTACATAGTTCTATGTTAAGAAATTAAGTATAGATACAGTCAGGGGTAAAAAGTCGATTACATGCACATACAGATCACACTTCACTGTAATGACTGAACTAAATTTATTACTTTATTATCGCAACGCAAGAAAATTTAAAGAAACTGACCTAATTAATGAAATGCTGAAATACAATTTATCGAAGATAATAAAGAGAAATTAGATGATCTGTATAAACGGCAGAGTTATTCGACTTTTGTAGCTGACCGTACCTAAACTTAGTCGTTGAATGAATTGTGTATATTTGAGAATTATCACACTGCAAAACCTACCTGAAGGTTCTGTTAATATTGCCACACACACACTATTCGGTTTCAGTCATATAGGTTATACTAATTTGTCAACAAAAATCGTGTTGGTGCGCCATAGTATAACTGCGGCTGACATAAGTTCACCACTCCGGATCTCTTACGTAAGGACAGCATGAAATTTGGTGTCAGATATGAAGTAATCCAAATTCTTAACAGCTATTCTAGTTTTTTTTTAGGACCAAAACGTAATTTGGCAGATTTAATGTCAAACTCTTATACAAAGGATTTACAAAGAGACATGAAATGTCAGATTACTATCTGGGATTAAAGTATGAACTTTAGTAGGGATACTTATATATTTACTTTAGGCCTAACCGCGAAGGGACTAACATAATATAAGTTGATACATAGGTAGGTAGGTTCGTAAGTACTACTAACACCTACTGTGGACCAAAGTTGTATTTTAAATAAATGAGTATCTATTAATAGATAGGTACTCAAGCTTATAACCCTGATTTTATGGTGATAGATCGACGAGAGCGTAATGCAATGTTTGTTGATATCGCTGTCCCTCATGACCAGAATCTCATGAAATCTGAGAAAATTAGAAAAAAAATCAAGTATCCTAACTCAGCACACGAGATTGTCGACATGTGGGACGTGGACTCTGCAATCATTGTACCGATATATAATCGTTATAGTAAATGGCCTTCAAGCGGAAAGCCTCGACCTACACCGCAGGAGGCTCTCATTGGGGTCAAGGGCTTGATTCAAAAAGCGGTACCTACTCCATTACACGGCATGTAAAGTCAGGAGGTTCCTATCTTTAGAGCCCTGACCACCGGCAACTTGGAGGCCGTTATAGAGAGCCCGATACCTATGGGCTACAATTGCAGTTTTTTTTTTTCGTGTATCAATTGAGAATGTTTGTAATAAACTAAATAAAGGCATAAAATCGAACTCCGAAGCGCGCAATTAACTGAAAAGGGCCTCCATCGCTGTAGACTGGTTTTTACAAATACCAGTCGGTTGTATTTTTTTTTAAACATGGCAAAATTGATGCTACTAGAATAAAAATCTCGTTCAAAAAGGGGCGGACCGCGGAAGTGATCAAGTCGGTTCTAGGGGCCATCTTCTGTCTCATTTTAACTGCTGAAGAATTATTTATATAAGGCTGCAAACTTACATGCATGATCTAGTTTACTGACCCACTTTAACACCATAGGACATCAATAATTAATCGAACTGTCAATCTGAGTTATGTGGACGTAAAACAGAACGCGAAAGGAGGTAAATTACCATAGAATACTCTTTGGTGTGTTTTGTAATTCATTTCTTTAGTCCATTTACAGCTTTCAACCACTTAACTAACAATCACGTAGATAGAAGGACAGATAAAATTGTGGGTGTACCATTTTTAGGTACTTTTTATTGATTTCATATGAACCTACGTAATTACATGTCTACTAGAACCATCAACATTCACTATGTAATAAAATAATGGGTTTTAGGTAGGTATCTATCTAATGACTTGGTATGTAGGCCATAGGTACTACCTTTTGGATTGAAATATCATTTTTGTGGACTACTAGCAGTGCTCCGCGGATTCACCCGAATAAGTCTGGATCCCGTGGGAATATCGGGATAAAAAGCACCTATTCTATAATGTTAATCCAGGTTATTAACTATTATGTATGCGGAATTTCATAGGTTTCATAGGTTTCCGTTCAGACGTTTTTGCGTGATTGAGTCACAAATATTCAAACATACAAACATTCACATTGTACTAGTAGGAGTACAAAACTGCATTATATATAGTTTAATGGGTATATTTAAAAACTATGAGTAAGCTTTGAAGTTCTGTTAACCAACTATCTTTTTAATGTAGCAATGTTCCAGAAATATTGTCCTGATTACGTCAATTGACTTTTAATTACGTCAAGATTGTGTAAACTAGGAAAACCGATGGAAAGTAGTGCCGAATATGATTGTATTTTTTTTTTTATTCATAAATGACGATACTTAATAATAGAACCTAGAGTATAAAATAGTCACGACCAATAGTTTTAAAATAGAAAATCTATTATACACTGAAAAATAATGATCCAATGCGACCCAGTTATAGAATCTATAAATATTTTATTAGTTACATTTTAAATCAAGCCCGATACTGTAATCAGTGCATAGCCACTAGCCAGTGTGGGTGTAACAGAAGATTCAATTACGACTATCAATAAGTTGGTACAGATAGTAAAATAATTGTCTATTCTTCGTTACATAGCTCTTTATTTATCAGAAGGCCAGTCACATGCTATATAAAACCTACTTCCTAAGATTCTATATTTAAAAATAAGTCCATACTGAGATAGAAATGCCTTTGTGGATTTGGTTAAATAGGGTTCCGAATTTAAAAAAATAAATCCATTTCTAGAGATGTAGGGCTTGTTACCTAATTACTTAGACATTATTTAAAATGTGTGTGTAAACCGTCCTTAATACGTTATAAACAGGCAAATCATTTATCAAATTAAGGATCCTCCTACATTCCACGATCGTAATGATATTAAGCATGTAGGTCTGTTTTCCCTTGAAATAAAAACGCTAACTGACGTAACTCATTCTTTCTGACCTGGAAAATTAATAAAAGCAATATCTACGCCTTACATGAGGTCCGCATATAGTGCATACAAAGTATCTTACCCAACAGACCGCCCTGACGATTACGGGAGGCCTCTGGATGAATTGCTGAGGATCGAAGGCACCCCCAGCCTTGCCGCCACCGTACGCCCCGCTCGTATCCATTTTTATCACTTTAGAATGAGAATTTTGCTACTCCAAGCACCAACGTTAACTATGTCTCCATAAACGTCCCAATAAGTATTCAACCTCTGTAACTACGAATAGCCAATTCGTGTTATCGATCGCGCAGACGAAATTCACAGATGACAACAGGAAAATCTGACATTACTGCGTTCTCTATGCCCGCGTTTCGGCATCGATCTGCTGTAGACCCTAGAGCGCTCTGATTGGTCGAAATGAAACGACTCGAGTAGAGTTGCCAATAAGCATCCGGGAAATTCTGTTTATCGGAAAATATGCCATAAACTTATGAAAACGTGCTGTCGACTAAATACCTATAATACTGAGATGTATATTTATATCAGTACTTACTTACAATATTGTTTATAGTTTTATTTATTATGCAAAAATTGCACTTATTTTATGTTACTGTTTGTGATATATAAAAGAGCGAGGTACCAACAAGAAAATGCTTTTGTTTGACGAAGTAGGTTAGAAATGGTGCGGTGTGGCGGCACATATTTACTTCCGGTTTTTCCGGATAGCGGAAATGAAGTAGTGAATAGAGCGCGGTATTTGTATTTATGTAGGTCACCGATAAAATTAGCTGCATATTTTAAAGTTAGATAAAGATTTGTATTCAACTGATAAAGTTTTTCTCAGTTTCCATGTATAATTAAGGTTATCCAAGGATTAGGTACTTTTTTACTCAATAATTTTTCATGTCTGTCATGATTATTTACCTACTCAAGATAGTGCTCTTTTCTTACACGGTATTGTACTTACATTTTCCACATTATTGTCATATGGATGTTTTGTACTGTAAAATGCAATTTTCGGAAGCGACTACACATACAAATCTTACTGTGATGCATTGAACACAGGTTGTAATTTTCAGTGAATTTACCTTCTACTTAATACAGGCACAAAAGAGGTTCAACTCGGAATAGGACCTAAGAATAGACTGGGATTTAAACACTGCAGTCTTTTTACTTTTGGCGTTAAAATTCAAATAATTTATGCTTGTCTTCATCATATTTTTTATTTATATGAAATGGCAAGTAAAGCCGATCTCGACTATTCTGCTGCGGTAGAGATGTTCTACTATTTTCGTCGTCATCTTTATTACAAGTCTGATAGGTAGGATATGTTTAGGATAGAATGGGTTTAGGGGTTCGAGATTCAACACAGGGAAATAACTCAGATTAGATATTACAAATATATTTATTGAAATAAGAAACAAACTAAATGAGGATCATAAGCTGCTCAATAATATTAAAATACATTTTAAACAATTCTGATTTAAAATTATAAATTGCTTTCATTTGCCGCCACTCCAAAGAAATATAATTTTGACTAGTTCAAAGAACAATATAACTAAAAGTATGTTGGGTAAATCATTTTGCTTTATTTTTCTAGCACCTTATAAAATATGAGTGACGGCCAAAATGTGTTTATAACGTTAACAAGTAGGTATACAAAATGTTTACATTTGAGAGTGAATATCAAAGAAGACTGTATAGAAACACTGATTTCTATCAAGATATTTACAAAGTTAAGCCTAAATATACTGTTCTACATTTTATTAAGATGTTATTTTAATTACATTCACGGTGTTAGTTACGGTTTGTATTAGTAATTATTGTTTCATTATTGTGGGCTATATTTTGTATACAATGTTAGGTAAAATATAAAATCAAGACATTATAGATGACATTGTTAAAATAATTAGAATAAAACAATCATGGTTACCTTAGCCAACTAATTCCAAATTGAAAATAGAATTAGTCATTCCACATAAATATTTAAATAAGGAATGGCGGATTCAGTGTTTTTGCAGTTGTCTATGGAACGTTTCATTTTACATAACATTGCTATCACAAAATATTTGCAGTTTAATGTTATGGCCGCTTGATATCACGTTGAAAGTGGACATGCGTTGAAAAGTGGAAAATAATATAGAGATCACGTTTTGTGAGTTAAAATTTGGGTGAAAACAGTATAAAAAGATTTTCAAATGTAATTCGGTAACACCATAAACATTTTAGCGAGGGCGATTCTGCATTCCGTTGCAAGCAGGTGTTGCTAAGCTTTAGATGGAGGAATATGACTATTTATAAGTGGGAGCATAACTTTGTAGTCGTTTTCAATGATGGGGTAAACGGCATGTCCTTAATGCGTTACAAGAATGTTAACATACAAGGTCTATGAGGTCTATAGCTAACTTTATAATTGTCTATAATACATTAATATGTAAACCCTAGTTTTTCACACTATCACTAGACTAATGTTTTGTATAAATTCTAGCTACATTAATCTCTACATCATAATCAAATACTCTACAATTATTGTACATGAAAAACTAACTACTGGGATATATTTTATCTATGACATAATTTAAGTAAAACAATATTTACAAAAATAGCCATTTTTGTCTGTTTTTTGGATCCGTCTAACATCTAATTCCTTTACTATCCCAATAAAAACACTCAATTTTTAATATTACAAGGAACTAATTATGTGTAATAACAAAAATACACAGCTCACTTAATTTAAATAACAGAGGATATTTAGCAAACTATATGTTTAAATTACAAGTTTGTATAAAATGTACTACGTCGGTACAAAATGCTACAAAACTATTATATAGTACGTATGTATATTATCCGTTTTGTCGTGTAGGAATAGTTTGATGGCAAGTGACAACTATCGTCTAGTGTTAGCTTCATGTGTAGCGAGCTCGGCGTGGAAATGGAATGGTCACACATTATGAAGCAACATTGGTAAACAAAACAGATTTTAGTCACATTAAAATTTGGGGGACTAAATCCCCCGTTAGACTTCGAAAGTCGAAGTTACGTCACATTCTACTTTACTCAGTCCTTTGACATAGAGGTAAATATAAAGATGCAATGGAAGAAATTGTTACACAGCTCAGTTTTGATTGTATATTTTATAAAAACCTAACATTCTGAGTCAAAAAGCTTCTCAATAAAACACTAAATCCAATAAACTATAATCACGTTATTCGGAATTCACAATCGTCATAACGTTGCAATACACAAAAAGATTGCTTTCATATTGCTATCTTCTAAAATAATGTAGATGCTTATTAAATAGCTGCTTGCGTTATCAAAATGTCAGCATTTCATTAAATTAGTGGAAGTCTTTGCCGATGTCCAATTCTTTGGAATTTTTGACAAGTTTTAATGTATTCGAGTACAAATATGTATTCTAGATTGTGTGTGGGTTTTAGGAATCCGTGAGTCCTTGGCGTTTTTCTTCTTCTAGCATGGCGTCGAGTTCGTCCGTGAGGTTGGCGAGCATGTTGCCGATGTCGTTGAGTACGTCGACGGGCTCCGTGCTCTTGTCGTCCTTGTGGTCGGTCTGCGCGTGCGGCGCGTGCGGCGCGTGTGCGGCGGGCTTGTCGGGCGCGCGCGGCGGCAGGCCGCCCAGCGCCATGGCGGCGCGCCCGTACTCCACCGCGTGCGGACGGCCCCCTATCTGACCCCGGTTCTGTTTTATGGTCCCGGCGTTTTCGTTCGCGAACGGAATACTATCCGATTCTGTACTGGAGCTTGACTGGAAGAAAGAAAACGGGAGCACGTAAGTATAAACTTGTATTATCACTTGGTTCGATCAATGTTGCTGAATTAATCAAAATTGAAAAATGTTTACTGGGGATCTAGATTCAAGCACGTCAGGTGGAAAAGTAACACGACTGTTACTTCGTTGCAGTTCATACAGTAAACTCACCTTAAAACTAGCGTCGGATCCCGTGCGTAGCTTATCATCGTCGTACCTCCGGGGAGGGCTGGAGGGCGCGGGCGGCGGCGGCAGCAGGCCCGTGCTGTCCAGCGACACGGACAGCGAGTCTGAGCTCGGGTACGCGGGAAGGGACAGCGGGAGGGACTTCTCAGGGTGAATCTCCACCGTCGTCTGCCCGAAACGAGAGAACGGTGCGTACTGAGAGCTCTGACGCTTTGGGGGATCCGGCGGCGGCTTTCGCGCCACGTGTGGACTCGCCCCATAAGCCACACGCTGCAGACGCGCCGAGTACGCGATCTCGTCGTAGGTGTAGTCGGGCGACTTGTCCCGGTAGGCCGGCGTGGCCGCGATCTTGGCCACAGGCCGGGGCCGGACGAGGCCGCGCGGCCGCGGCAGCGTGCCGCCGCCCTCATACGAACTGTCATTCGTGGGAGTGATGTCGCCGTCGTCGTACGAGCGTCGCCACTGACCTCCCCCGTAATAGAACCCAGCTTCGGGCGAAAACGTGGTATGCGACGCTCTTTCTGAAGGATCCTCTAGACTTTCTAGTGATTTCCCGCGCGGGTGACGTATCTGTTGGCATTTACAACACATTTTAGATCCATTCCGAATTCTTAAGTTTTCAAATTTAATTTTGAAAGTTATATTACAGAGAAAGTTTGTTCAAAAACATTTACAAACAACGGCATCAACTTATTTTACAATTCACGTTAATGTCGCTCCTCTTACCATGCTGTCTGTTTAAGATTTTGTTTTGTCAATCATTCATCCAAATAATTATAACGTTAGCATTATTAAAACCATGCGCAGTTAGTATATATTGCATTAATTCATATAATAATTAAAATTAAAGTGTAAGATCTAACTACCGTGCAGGAAAGATCAATCACAGCGGTTTCTAGGGTAGTGTGGAGAAAAGGCTTAAAATAAAAACACTCATGGAAAAAACTGCGTTCACTATAACGATAATTCGTGTGCACATAAAAGCTGGGTGCTCGGGTGCATCGAGAACAAACTGACAAGACCTGTGCCAAAGGAGGTTGTCTCATACCTGGATAGGGACCAAATCTGTGCCACAAAGGGGCGTCGGTATGGCATCAAAGTTTAGGTCGGGGGGTTTATGGTAACTCCGTTGTCTCTCCCAAGGCTGGTAATGTAGCTCCCTCGGATATAAATCCTTTAGCCGATTATGTCCAAGGTGCGGTTTGTGTTTGGAAAAAGAAAAGAAAACAAAACATTCACATGCTGCTTCGGGCTAGTGGTATGAGGTGGATGCAGCGGATGGACGTGTGTGCTGGCGGATCACAACCCTGCGACTCTGACTCTGTGACTGTCCGGTTCAGCCATCTATCTTTAAGGTTAAGTAAGAAGAAATGCCGTCCGGCTAAAAGACAATTTACAAGGGTAACATTTTCTTCTCAACTGCTCGCTTTATTAATAAGAGTTAAATATCAAAATTAATTCACGGTTACGTTAGTAACAGTTAATTGATTCCGTTTGTTAAATGTGGGAATAAAACATGTTATGATTGAGGAGGGGATAATATCGCAGAACTGTTGGACATCCGACCAGCGAAGGCGATGGCAATGGACGACACCTAAAGTCTAAGCGAAATGATAACGACGTTTCTGAACGCATCGGGGAAAGTTCACAAAATTTTAACACCACACTCATTATTTATTATTGTTATTAACTTTACGCCAATCGGTCAATTACATCAGTTTTCCCATAATGTGTCAGCTTTCGGCTCGGCAAACAAAGCTTTCCAGCCATTTCTGTGCTACAGGGTCACACAATATGGATCTAACAACAAAAGCCTGGACAGGCTTAACGGAAATCTTTAATTAGTAAAATACAGGTCAAAATAATGAAGCTATTAAAACGCTTTAAATTGTTAAAATAACGCTGTTAGTATAAAAAGAACAATAATTATGTAGGTAAGTATTAGACTTTTTATTAAAATAGCTTCGTTTCTGTTAGAAGATTTGGCGGTAAAAATCAAGATGGCCGATGAATGAAATGAGATGTAATGTGAAAAAATTCAAATCATAAAATTATGACAAAATAAAATTTAAAAAAATATTGATTTGAAGTGATGCTTCGAAAATAATCTTGTTCGATAGAATATAAATCTAATTTGCTCTCTATTGCACGGTCTATTTAGTATTTTATTACGAAAGCGGATTTTCATAGACAATTTAATGGTTTTTTTTAAATATAATATCCGCTGTCATAAATAGGGCTGTTCTTATAGCAGACTATGGGTTGCAATTTGAAGATATTTTAAACACAATACTTATTTTTATCTGCATTTAAACAGTAATGGACAAGAGCATTTAGAGAAATTTAAGGGCTTCCAGAGGCTGCTAAAAATCGAGCCCTAATCTATCAAGAGTCTAAATTCTAAAACATCACTACAAACACAATGACACTGGGACTATTAGTGCATGGTACTGACCTGGCCCGGTTGTATTCTTGTAAAGTCCAACGACCCTTGGTTGCTAATGCTTCTCTTGCCTGCTCTAATGTCTTTCACTCTTTTTATAGCAAGAATTATTTTCTTTTGGTGGCCCAAACGGACTATGCCCATGTCTTCTAAATCCTGAAAGGGAAATGGAAACGGTTTATTATTTTTTCGCGCTCTCGTTCAGTATAGCTGATCGGGACGTTTTTGGCTTAATACTGCAGTACCTACCACGGAACATCCATCTGATTGTAGGAACTCTAGTAGAGAGTCATCCTTTTTTACAGAATTAAGTACTTATTGTATCCATGGCAACAAGTTACGCGTCTACAGGGTGTCCTAAAAATCAACGTCAAGCCGAAAACGGTTGATAGGCCAGCTGGTGACAGTTATCAGAAAAATAATAAAAAAAAATCTAAGTTAAGCATTTTTTTTTCAGTACCGTCAGTTAAATTTGGGCGATGTAATAATTTTTAGTACATGGTGGAGCAAAAAAGTGATGTTTTCTTTAAAACTGAGGTAGTTGTGTTTTAATTTTGGACTGTAGTTTACAGAAGGGTTATTCAGGGTTACATCACTCACAAAAAAAAATATGAAAAGTAAAGATTTGTAGTCACAATAATTTGGAAAGTACTTAACTTAGATTTTTTTAATAATTTTTCTGATAACTGTCACCACCTGGCCTATCAACCGTTTTCGGCTTGACGTTGATTTTTGGGACATCCTGTATACGAGTGGTTTTTTTTTTTCTTAACGTAAATTAATGTAAAAGAAGTATCCTCACCTCCCAAGCGAGTTGCGTGACGTCATGAACGGTGCGGTAACCCTGTGCTACTAACGCGGGTCCGTACTCTTCCAGTCGAAGTAGTCGCAACCATTCTTCTAGGGAACCCTGTAATGAGAAGAAGTAACGTTTTAGTAGGTTCGCATTTGGAAAAAGAACGAAAATTGGAAAAGGCTGATGTAGAGTGTAGACTTTTGAATGTGAGTAAAGAGTTTCTACGATACTGAGAGAGCAGAAACGTAATTTTTCAATTTATGCAGAATGGTGGTAAAATGCATTGAGAACGCTGCTGCCCATTCTCTAGTAAGTCTCTTAGTCGCTTTTTACGACACCCAAGAGAACACTCGAGTCAGTTACTTTAATTATACAGGCAGGTTTTGTGAGTATCCGAAACAACCAACAATATGGCACTATGTCCGCTTCTGTGCATTTGTGTGCTTAAAGTATTAAATAAATGAACGAAATTCCAATACGGTAAGTATTGATGAAATGGCGAAGTCTTCCACTGCCAAGAAAAATTGTCTGCATACTTAACTCCGTACTCGTATACCGTAGGCTAGCGTTCGAAGGGTTAAATAATTTTAGATTCAAATATTACATCTAGTTTGCCTTTTCGCACCGATTCTGTTATTCTTTGAGTGAATTTATAAATACGTATATTGTTTGTAATAAGTTACAACATTGAATTATTGCCGAAATAATAAGTTAGGATAACAGTTACTGCCAGGGTCGCGAGATTGTTCGAAAGAGATACCGTGACCCTGGCACATGGGCAACTGAAGGAACACGGGTGGGTTTTAGTCAGTAAAAGTCTGACATGCCCTCCCGCTCCACCCAGAGCGGGAGAAGTCATTTCATGATTTCCCATCCAAAAAAAAAGACAAAAAAGGATAACAGTTAAATAAGTAGGTACACTATCGCATTAAATTTAAAAAAAAAACCCTGTAATGATAGGCGGTACTAATGATGTGACTGGATAAGATGTAAGGGGACGTCCTAGGAGAACATATAGTAACCTTATTGGTGATGTTCTTCAGAAAGATCAGGTGCGTAGTACTGTGTAGTAACCAGCGTGCGTGTATGACCAGATGTATGAACATAAACGAAGAAAAAGAGTATTTAAGGATCATAGCAGGTGGCGTTCTGTAGTTTTTGCCTACCCCTTTGGGAAAAGAGCGTGAGTTTATGTATGTATGTATGATAGGTGTAAGATGGATAAATAAACCTTTTTTTAAATACATACCGGTATATAATCTGGCAGGTTATCCGGCACGTTTAAATTAGCCAGTTCTGCCTTTAACCTCTTGCGGTGGTTAGGTTTCTTAATGCCCACGGCCGTGAGGTCTTCGGGCGTCATCCGAGTGACGGTCGGCAGGTCGTAGCCGGCGTCTATGAACAGTCGGGCGTACTCCTCCATTTGAAGGTCTGCTAAACACGCGTGGATAATGTCTGTGTCCTGAAATGTTAAAGGGGAATATTTAGCTGGTAAGCTGGTAGGTCTGATAAGAAATTCGAAGTAGATTAAAACTTAGGAACTACAATAAAAAAAGCTTTTCATACTCTTTTTATGTTTTCAAAAACTTTGTCACTTTTACGGTTTTATTGCTTGAATAGGTAGAGCCATTGGCTCTTTATGGCTCAGTCTTAATTATGCAAGTAGCCTTAACAAGATCATTTCCGTAGCTATTTAAACAACAAAAAAAATACAAAGAAATTAAATACGATTTTTTTTTGCTTGGAAAAGGGAGGCCTTTACCTTGTAGGGAGACAACAGGCTAAATAGACAGATCGATCATTCAATTTCTATTGTTTGTATGTTGGGTTACTGCTCAATCATTTTCCATTGTTTCAATTTCTTACACTCACCGGCAGACCCTGTGCTATCATCGCCCGCACCCTATCAGCCAGGTCCCCGCAATGACACGCGGCGTGGTGGTGGTGGGGCATGCGACCTGACGCGCGACCGCTGTCCAGTGAGGCCGAGGAGTGGCGCGAACCTGACCCGGCGGACCCTGACGAGGAACCGGGGCTGTCGCGCCCAGGACTCTGGAAATGAGCACGAAAGAGGTGAACACAGGTTTCTGGAGTTTTTGTATGTGTGGTAATAATGGGTGGGTTTATATAGGTGATGATTAAAGGAGTAAGTGAAGGTTACATATTTGTATGAAATGGTCGACAATTGAAATGTCTTCAGATCTTTACTGCGATACTTTCAAATTACAACTTCAGGCTTACTGATAGTAAATCGACTTTGGACAGCAGTGCATCAAAGATAGGGTCCAAAAATACCGAAGTTTGTCTTGCAATCTCACCTGTGTCATATCGATCCCCTGATCATCGCTGAGTGCTAACTGATGGTGGTAGTAGACGGCCGCCTTGTGTGTGAGTGGCTGCGCAGGCGGCGGGAACGTGAACGTGCCGCCCCCTGCCGGACTCTTGCCGAGACTCCCACTCGCGCCTGATACGCCGGAGACGCCGGACACTGTGCTGCCGTAGTCTGAGTGGTCATCTGGAATGGATGGATTAAATTCTGGTTAGATATCGGTACAAATTAATTGGTATAAGACAGAGTGACCCAGAAATCAGTTTATCAATATGAGCTCCAGCTGACTCAGAAACTAACCCATTCAAAGGAGATTAATCGATGTCAGAAATTGGCTTCTATCTGGCCCTAACGCTCTTAAAAATTGTTGTGTTGTGGTATCAAATTATTCCAGAAGTTACATGAATTTATAAAACAACTCGTTGATTAATAAAAAGCGTGGATTGCCACGTCGATCTTCCATAATAGAGTCATAGAGGCCCATGGTCTGACTAAACTAAAGAGAACCAATTATTAATTGTTGTTACTATGCTTACCTCTGGTATGTGAAGGCGTATCCGGAGGCTGTGGGTACGGCTGTTCCTCACAGGAGGCGTACCCTTGTGAGCCGAAGCTGGAGCCGGAGTGGCGGTGCTGTGGCGTCCCGAAGGCGTCTCCGGGGACCGCCGGCGGGGGCACGCGCTTGGCGGTAGCCGTCTTCCCGGCGCCGCTCCCGCCGCGAGACATCCCGCCCACTGGAAAGAAGAACCAGGTTTAGTGGAAGTGTTGCTAATGCTACCAGGTTTTTATAAAGAAAGAAAATATGTATATTAGCGGTAAGACAAGACCCAAAGAAAACAACATAAAAAGAAAAAAATTGAGGAAACTATGCGTCGTATCCACGCAAAACGGCCAGCGCTCAGCGTATACTAAGACCCTATGCGAGACCGAGCCACGGAGCTGGTTTTCTTGTATCATGCACGCACGAGGTATTGGTACGAGAGATTTTATGGAGCGGTATCCCTAAAGATTGACATATCAACTAGGCTGGTTGGAGGCTGCATATCTAGGGTATATCCGTATATGACATGCCTAGTTTTGTAGTTTTGTTTAATATTATGAAGATAAAAAAACATAGTATTTAAGTAAGTAAATTACTGTAATGTTCAGAAGTTTATGCTAATTTTCGCGTCATGCCGACTAAGGTGAAAGACCTTTTACGGCAATACATTATCAATAGCTCGTGAGCTAGTCACATGAATTTATAGTTTTTTTTTTAAACGGTGATAATTAAAGAAAATAGTGATAATGAAGCGATCAGTTTTCCTGTAGGCTGTTAAGTCTACATTATTAACAAATAATGTTTCTACTCAATCGCAGACGCCACCTACGTCATTTTCAACCTCGTCTTGTCGTGTTACCTAAACTCCGTACAATATTTGCTCAGACCGAAATCTCATCAGTCAAATAAAGGGTTCGCCTTTAGACCCTTAAAACCCAATATAATGAATACGCAAAGGAACCCAAAGGGATGTAAATGAAATAAATGAAACCCTTCAAAGAGTTCAAACGCTGTTATCAGGCTTAAACACGACGTAACCGCAATCTCGTAATGAGAAGCTCCCCCCCGCCCACCCCGCTGTAAGCTGATAAGCCGTGGAGGGGATAAGTTCGGTAATAAGGTAAAAACGTCATCAATCATGTTTGGCCCATCGCGGAGATCGGACGTCGGACGGCCCGAATCGGATCGACCACCTAATTGCTTGTGTCGAATCCATAACGTTAACTAATGGGCGGGAAAAATCGACATCGAATTAATTGCGATGCAAACCCCTGATAGGAAACCGTGGCGAATTTATGCGAGAATGGAGTTTTTTAAAAACAATTAATTTCTCGCTTGAATAATAAGGTTAGTGTTGTTGAAAAAGCCTTTTTATTTTGTAAACAGCTGGCTTTGTTAATTGGCAGAGAAATTGTTCATTAGATTATTTCAACGAGGTTGTTTTTTCTTAATAAAAAATAAACAAAAACGACGAATGAGATACAGTGAAGGTTCTCAGAACAGAACATGTAGGTACAGTTTTTAATAGCGTAAATATTATTTTATATCCCTCGGCATACTTTGGTACTAAAAGTTATAGCTTCAATTACACGCACGCAATATTGGGATATAAAGGTTCAATCAAGAAATAAATAAAATATCGGCGAACATCTGAATTGAAAAGCGTGCGAAATTGTAGGAGATTAAAATGTGCAAGTTCTGTGGAAAAATAACGAAATAGTGGGTACTCGACGAGACTTAAATAATTTCTTAAATCGTATTTTAACATTTTGATTTTAAGGTTTTCTTAAATATGTGATTAATTAGTAAAGTAATAATAGTACCTACTTATTGTACAAATTACTTTTATAAAATATGTGGGATGCATGGTAGTGCATCTCGAAAAGTTCGCATAATAATAGCGACCAAAATCAAACAAGAAACGGGACCGAGGCAAATCTTTAAGTGAATTTATTTAATTCTTGTGTCCCTCCCTATGGTTGTTTAAAAAAAAAGGTATAATTACAGAGCTTAACTACTCAAAACGTAAGTAAAGAATGTCAGATAATGATCCGAGGCGACTGGCTGGTAATCCTGTAAGCATTGCCACCCACTTTACGTTTATTACCCTGTCATTATCGTGGCGGATTACCCACCTGGCCAGCTTACGCTTTGATGGATCATTTAGACGTGGCTTCAAATCACAAAAAAAAGTTCGCGTCTTTTCATTCCCTGTCATTAAAGACGGCGCGACGTAAAACAAATGGTTTTTAATAGTTGTTCGCCCAAAGGCTGAGTTAATGTCTGACGTACGTTGTCAGATTGTGATATTGTTATAAAAGCATAGACGAAAGTCTAGCTGGTTTAATAGTTCATCCTATTAACTTCTACTTATTGCTTTATAAACACGCTTATTGAAATAACGCCCGCGAGCTGAGTCTTATATGGACATATTATAAATTTATGGACGTAAAATAAACTTTCAAGCTCTTAGCGTCTTATAGAATATTAAAATGTGTCAATTATAAAGTAAAAGTAAGACATCGAGGTACTCATTAAATTAAACCTTTCATTAGGTTAAATTAAATGTACAGCAAGCTTTCTTATAGTTATTATAGTACAAGTTAATAAAGTATGAGTCCATAA
This sequence comes from Aporophyla nigra, assembly GCA_947507805.1. NCBI lineage: Eukaryota > Metazoa > Arthropoda > Insecta > Lepidoptera > Noctuidae > Aporophyla > Aporophyla nigra. Next base: position 20,270,258 of record OX382297.1, on the reverse strand, counting down.
AATTTGATTATTATATCTATAGAACTATTCGTTTTATAATTAAGATACAAACAGATAGCTTTAATAAGCGCAGTAGTAAATTATGATTATCAAAGTGTCGAGCCAATAGTTCCTGAGGTTTGAGTTGCAATAACTGGTAATAAGCAACACGGTAGCAGTTCTGGCGCGTAATAAATAAGTGCGTATCTGCTAATTCCCGACGATTAAGCCACTATTACTAAGCGAAACAAACTTACTTTTTGCAATTGGTTTAATAAACTGCAGTTCGATGTACACCTTATGTGCGTACCTTAAGTGTTACATTAACGAAGACATGGTGACAGACAACTGTATTACCCTACTGACGCCATCTAGTAACGTCGTATGGAATTAATAAGACGTATCTGCAGAATCAAGCAAGTATCTATTGACATACGCAAGCGACCCGACGTTATTAACAATTATGCGGCGCCGACATCAATGCGTTGTTTATTTTTAGAAGCCCATATTAGTTATATGGCTGCATGCTTACCAATGAAGCATAATTTTAAAGGCCCGATGAGTTTGATAAGGTGGATACTCGTAAACACGATAAGTTAGGCATGCAATAAACTGAATAAAACAGAGAATTCTCACGGGAAATTAAAACGGATAGTATTCAATATAGCAATAAAATGTAACACTTGATAGGATCGATTGGGACGTTTTAATAGGTATTTATTACGTTAGCTAAATTTATTGTCAGGCGCCATATTAAAGTTTTGAAATCTCGTTCAAATGTAATGAACACTTCGTTCATGAAGTGAAATACCGTTTCCTCTTTCTCTCTATAATTAAAAACAATGATCTCTTGAGAATTGCAGGCTCAAATATCAAGCAAACCTGAAATAATAATACATCAGTTTGTTTTGGATACGAAAGAGTCTTACGGTAAATAGTTATAATGGTCTTAAATCATCTAAAATACATATTAACAACTATCGTTAACTGTAGTTAAAAGGATTAATTGTTAGGTACTAAACGTTTGCAATATAATAACTGTCATAGAACTCGTAATGTTCGGAAGTAAATTGCTCCAGTATTTTACAGAGAAACATTCTATGGAACCCGGGCATTTATTTGACACATGGAGACTTAGGAAGACACTCACTCGTTCATGACTGACAGAGAGCCAGTAAGTATCTCGAACGAAAATAATCGCAAAATTTCTGACAAATAGTCAAGCGCGTGTTAACAGCATTTTACGCTTGCTTGACAATTCGGCATAAGTATACATTTTGTGACAATTTGCATTTGACAAACCGACCCACCGTGATGTACCGTGTGGTGCCGGACGTAAAGAATAACACCACCCCATTTCTTCCTGTGGGTGTCGTAAAAGGCGACTAAGGGACTTACTAGAGAATGGGCAGCAGCGTTCTCTATGCATTTTACCACCATACTGCGATCGCCAACCCGCCTGCCAAGCGTGGCGATTATGGCAAAGCCCCCCAAATTGGGGGAGGCCTAAGTCCAGCAGTGGACGTCTTACGGCTGAAGTGAAACCGACCCAGAGTCATAGAGTCGAGACGTCATCGCTTTACAAAGTTGAACTTTTTCTAGTACTCAGACATTTATTTATTTATTATTAAACATATTGTAGACTTACAGGTAAACCCAAGACGTCCACAAACAAGTACATTTTAGTAGAATACACGTACATTGCAGTTACAATTTGTTGCCAAAATATTATTATTTTTTGCATAGTGGTGTTAGCTACTAACTTACAGTTACAAACTTATTACTTAAAACTCAGTGTGCCATATTTCCGGCTCACTGTAGGTACTTTTGCTAAACATGGTAATTGTAATAACGAAACATAGAACCGCAATTTTTTAAATATATTACTTTTGATGCACAAAAGTTCATGCGTAATAGAACTTGGCGTTGGCACTGCAATGCAAAAAGTATTACGCTAGAGGTGGTAGAAAAATAGGTTTACGATTGTGCAATTTGGCTCTATTACTACCATTAATTGTAAACTGGATGGCCAAAAGGTCATGAAATTAATGCCTAGTTACTAATCGTCCTAATCTAGTAAATTCAAAACCGTTTCCACAATCCCGCCAACAAAAATCGTCGCTAGCCTGCCCTTGTCCGTGTCAAAGGAATTTACGCATACAGCCTTATGAGGTTGGTTATCAACCGTTTGACTAATTGACTGGCGAACAATGGCCCAGTGTGTAAAGATATCGGAGCCATGTTTTGACTTTCTCTACCTTAACTACAGGCGGCTCTGAAATGCTTTAATGGTTTTAGAAAATTACAAACGCGTTTTAAATTCACTTATCGATAGTGATGGCCACTCCTACCGTTTAAAACTACTTATATAGATAAGCTGCTGGTCTTTAAAATATAGGTGAAGGAAAGTTTAGTTTATTTCAAAACATAGAAATTGTAAGTATAAGAACATACATAAAAATAACAAACTGAGAAGAGAACCTCATCCTCCTTTGAAGTCGGTAATAAAGAAAAAAATCTGCATGCCAATGATTTATGTTTCAAGACGAAACTTCACGCGTTCTTTCCCCAAAGGGTTCGGCAGAAGTGTTCCCTATCTATCTATAGTACTAGCACAGTTCGCTAGTTAAGGCCTACGTTACGTCGCTCGCGATTCGGCGATTTATATCCGTAAAACAATTTGTATGACCGTGTCGCGGCGCGACAGGTCGCCCCTGTGTGAACGGCCGCCCGCGCTTTCATAGAAATTGTTCTACGGATATCAATCGCCGATTCGCGCGCGACCTTCGGGTCGCGTTAGTCTGAACGAGCCTATATAGGAGGCAAACCTATTCCATGAGCCGGGCACAAATCCAGACACTGGGTTGCTATTGAGAAAATCCAGATAGAAAAAAACCTTTTTTTTGTGGGTGGGAAATTTTCAAATGACGTCTCCCGCTCTGGGTGGAGCGGAAGGGCGTGCCAGAATTTACTGGCTAGAACCCACCCGTGTTCCTTCAGTTTCCTATGCCAGGGGGCCACGGTAACTTTTTCGAACAATTCCGCGACCCAGGCAGGACTTTGTTCGACCTGGGAATCGGAACCAGGACCTCATGGTCAGCAGAAGCGCTTGTGACCACTAGACCAACGAGGCAGTCCAGAATTGTATTGTTGTCCTGAAATGCAGGCGTTATGGGGGACTGTCTTTTGTAATTTTGACGTTAGAAATGTGCTGATCATTAGCTTAATTTGAATAAATGACTTTTGATTTTTGATTTGATTTGTAGTCGTATTTCAAATTAATTTGTAAACACAGTTACAAAGTTTGAAACGCAACCCATCTGCAGTTTGCAAGGATTGTTTTCCAAAGCTATTCGATTCCTCAGTTTGTTTATTGTACGTAATTTGATCAGTTTGTTATCAATCATGGATCAATTAGTCCGAGTAACAATGAGTATCGATGACAAAGTGTATTTAATCGGCGCAAAAATCGCTAGTAAAAGTTATGTAGCGAAATTGTTTTTTCCTGATTTGAGTTAACTTAGAATTGTAGGATTTGTATCATACTTTGGTGAGGGCATGGAATAACTTCCATTTATTTACATAGTAATTTGTTTTACATACAACACAGTATAAAACAAAGTCACTTCCCGCATTTGTACGCTTAGATCTTTTAAACTACGCAACGGATTTTAATGTGTTTTCTTCAATAGGTAGAGTGATTCAAGAGGAAGGTTTATATGTATAACTAGCTTTTGCCCGCGGCTTCGCCCGCGTGGATGTCGGAAATTAACGCAGGAGGACGTACTACCGCGGTAAGATGTGTTAATTCAGGTTATATTATAGGTAATAGACTTCGTTCGCGTGGTATTTAACAAAGAGTTTTTCGTAAAAACTGTCTTTGAAAACTACGCTGACATACGTCACAAACTACGCTGACATACGTCTCAAAATTCAGCGTGTTTTTAGTTTTTTAAACTATTACCTATTTATTTTTTCTAAAATAAAAGTAGCCTAAGTTACTCCTTGTTACATCAGCTATCTGCCAGTGAAAGTTCCGTCAAAATCGGTCCAGCCTTTCAGAGATTAGCCGGAACAAACAAAAAAATGTTGTTTTGGTATATGTACCGTGTATACATCCATATACACTTAGTAAAAAGTGGTTATCTTAATAATAAAAACAGACACTCCAATTTTATTTATTTGTATAGATGTATAGATTGTATAGATGTATGGATAATATGCCAATGAAACTACTGGCATAGTTATACATATACCTAGTCATAACGAGTCACACGTCGGTTACCGTTGCAGATTCATTCAAATCCATTTACCTTCTGAAATTATCCCGGCCGCGCTATTACTTACTTCGATTTCGCTTACCGTTCGCTCTGACTTTTTTTTAAATTTTAACTCGTCTCCCAAGGGTCGCAGCGTGATGTTAATTGCCCTATAACCTTGTTCAAGAATTGACAACAAAAATAATTTTTCAAATCCGACTGCAAGTTGTAGAGATAAGCGCGTTCAAACAAACTCATAAGCTTCATTATATTAGTAAAAAATATACATAAATAGATTCATTGGACAGTCACCAGATGTTTTACGAATTTCTGTGGTATTTACTCACATTTGTTTTCATTAACTGTCCAAATAACAAATATTTACATAGTAAAAATAAACTTTATTACATTAATATGAAGTAAAACAGATACCATGAGGAAATACACATGGCAACATAAATTGTGTTTCTGTTTGTTATTGTATCACGAATGACGCATGTAGAGACGCTTTCAGTAAGCAACCATGACATGCAACATAAGTTATAGTCAAGTTGATGCAGTTGCGATACCTCCAAAATCTGAAATAAGTACACCTATATATCTTTGGTACTTAGATTTAAGCCTTTTTTTTCTGGGTGTGAAATTATCAAATGACCCCTCCCAATCTGGGCGGAGCGGGAGGGCATGACAGATTTACTGACAAAAATCCACCCGTGTTCCTTCAGTTGCCTGTGCCAGGGCCACGGTAAGTAACTCTTTCTTTTCAAATCCACGACCCTGGCACGCATCGGACTCAGCTTGACCCATTTAGTAACTTAGATGCAAGCTTTAAATATACGACTAAAGGAATGGACAACCCTGTAGGTATCTTGTCTATAGAATGATTTCGAAAACTGTAGAATCCTGTTGATCCCGTCTACACTGGCTCAATAACACCTCAAGCCTCTGCAGGGCCACTTCACGTTGAACCTTTTCCCGCCATTTGTGATAACTGACAGATGATGTTAAAGTGTGTTCAAAGGGACGTCCCTGAATTAGGTGTGGGACTAGAAGAAGCCACCAAGAAGCCGTCGACGGTGTGAAAACGAGTAAGTCTACCTTTCTTTCCCTCCCAATTCTGTGTTAATGCATGGCTAAAGGCTCATTACCTTTCAATATTTTGAGTTATAACACGTAATAACTCAATAAACATTAACAGATGACATTAGGACAGGTGACAGCAGCTAGGTACGTCACTATTTGTGTGAGTGAGACAGTGTTTACATAACTAGTAATTTAAATACACTACAAAAATGATCGCGGTTGTCAATTGGTTTTTGGCTGCCAAGTTTTTGATTAGATACTACCAGACAGACAAGTGTAGTGAATATTTAATTAATTAGCATCTCAATCGAATGCCGTCAACTGCTGGACATAGGCCTCCCCCAGTCTAGGGAGGGGGGTTTGCCATAATCGACATGCTTGGCTGGCGGGTTGGTAAAATGTAAAGAGAACGCTGCTGTCCATTCTCTAGTAAGTCCCTTAGTCGCCTCTTACGACACCTATGGCAAGAAATGGGATGTTGCTATTCTTTACGTTCGGCAGCAAACGGAACCCACGGAACCCCTCCACACGGAATATAGCATTAGGTACAGACGCCACCACATCGAGCTATCCGAAACTGTCAAATTTTTGCCAATCAATCTTAAACCTCTTGCTTCAGCGATTAAGTTGAAACCTATTTAAGAAAATTGACAGATTGTAGAAGCTTTATGTGTCTGTACGTATTATTGTAGAGTAACCCACAAGAGCTTAGGCTCATTTGCATTATGCAAAAACGATTTAACTAAGAAATAAACGATTGAGAACAGAAATTCCTGAACTTACGCCTCTAGGCATGGCATTCATGACTTCGTCTTTCAAACTGGATATAAATTACCAATGCAAAGAGGATAGTTGCTCAATCACACTAAACGTTCGTTGACTGATGATACTCATTATGCCACATACACACACACGCTATTTCCGCTGTGAGGTAAGAAGGTAAGGAATGACGCTTGGAGCAAAATCTACGCAAATACTTATCAACGTTCAAAATTGGAAACGTCGTCTTTTGAGCTTGTCTATGAACTGATGAAAAATTGAGATAGAAGTAAGTGAAGGGAAGGGAAGTAATTGTTGAAAACAGAGTTTGATTGCGTTTCTCTATCGGATCGAAAGTAAAGCTTAGCTAGCCGCGGTCGATTTCGAGGTTGGGTTACCACTGAGCACTGACCATCCATTACATATCGAGACTCTTCGGAAAAGACGTTAAGCAATTGGTCCCGGCTGTCATTCGTAGATCATTGACAGTTGTTACGGGTAGTTCGAAGCCCAACAGTCTGGCAACTAGTCTTGCCGACGGGTATCGTGTTACCCAGCAACCGGGTTTTAGAGGTTCGACAGGCAGTCGATACATGTAAATATTGGTATTCAAATATATCCATTAGACTCATTGATTTTAATAGTACGCAGTAATATAATATGTCAATGATTAGACTGGAAGCCGCCCTTACATAGTAGGCAGATTGATCTCTAGTAAAATCTTGATACTTCGTTTTTAAATAGTAGACATTTGGCTATCATTCTGGATCCTTTAACAAAACCTAAGCTACCATTCTCATATTCGCCCTCCGGCCAGCTCCGCATGATCAGGCATTCGACTCGAGACAAGATGTCTTATATATCTCGATATTCAGTTGTTGAATTTACGATGCACGATTAGAAAGGACTTGAGATTAACCACTCGAACGGAGTCGTAAATACTAATCCTATGCTAAGATATAAAGTTTGATTTTAACTTATGTCACAAACGCGGCTGGTAAGCGTGGCTGAGGCAGCGGATTGGCGATAGATCGATTGTGGTTTTTTTTGGCATTTGTAAATGGTCTACTAACACTGCTATCTAAAAGTAGAGCGAGACTATACGAGTTATATGGTTTAAAAAAATATATATTTGATACTCCTTTTCTAGAGTATGTCAGAAATTATTCAAAGTTATTTAAAAAAATCTGTGCTTTCGCTAAATCTAAATTTTTAAGCGATACCATAAAAAAATCCAGTAATAAAATAAAAACCACTTGGAAAATTATTAACAATGAAACGGGTAAATCGATTAAACAGGAAAAACAACTAGAGATTATGATTGACAACAAATTGGTTAGTAAAGCTGCCGACGTAGCTGAGGCATTTAATGAGTTTTTTGCCAACATACCTATAACTACGACTTGCTCCTTAAATTCGTCCCCGTCTAAAGCTGAAAACCTTTTGCATAGTAGTGTGCCCAGATGTAGTCGCTTATTTAGTTTCGAACATGTGACGCCTCGTGACGTGGTTAATATTTTTAACACACTTAAGTCAAAAAACACTGGAGATTTCTGGGGCATCTCCGTTAAACTGTTAAGTAATATAATAGACATCGTAGCCCCCTATCTAGCTATAACTTTTAATAAATGGGTTGATTCAGGATCTTTTCCTGACCTCATGAAGAGTAGTAAAGTCATACCATTATTTAAAACAGGTAATAAAAATAACGTTGGCAATTTTAGGCCCATTTCTATCATACCTGCATTTAGTAAAATATTTGAAAAATTAATACTCAAGCAGTTGCTAAGACATTTTAATTTAAATAGTCTCCTTCATAATGAGCAATATGGCTTTACAAAAGGTCGTTCGACAACAGATGCGGGTGTTGCTCTGCTGAAACACATTTTCAACGCATGGGAGAACTCGCAAAATGCTATCGGGGTTTTCTGTGATCTCTCCAAAGCTTTTGATTGCGTTCACGATGACACACTTTTGCGTAAACTACGTCATTACGGTGTTCAAAACGAAGCTCTCAATGTCATAAGTTCTTATTTGCAAAATAGGCACCAATGTGTAGATGTCAATGGTGTAAAATCTTCCGGGCTACTAGTTCAGTTAGGTGTACCTCAAGGCTCAATACTGGGTCCATTCTTATTCTTAGTGTATATTAACGACTTACCATTCTATTTAAAGAATGTCTGTGACATTGTACTATTTGCTGATGATACCTCACTTATCTTTAAAGTAGACAGGAATAGAAAAGATTTTGATGACGTGAATAGTGCGCTCTCAATGGTTACGGATTGGTTTACCACAAATAACCTAGTTCTTAATGCTAAGAAAACGAAATGTATAAAGTTCGCCTTACCGAATGTTAGGAATCTGGGACCCAATGTCGTTTTAGATAATGAGGTGCTTGAAACTGTACACTCGGCAGTTTTTCTCGGTATAACAGTAGACGCCAAACTTCAGTGGGGATCACATATATCAAGCCTAGCGGGAAGGCTCAGTTCGGCCGCCTACGCCGTAAGGAAAGTTAGACAGTACACGGACGTTGATACAGCTCGATTAGTCTATTTTAGTTATTTTCATAGCATAATGTCCTACGGCATTCTGCTGTGGGGCAAAGCCGCGGACATTCAAAATATTTTTGTTCTTCAAAAACGAGCTGTTCGAGCGATTTACCAACTAGGTGCGAGAGTTTCTCTGAGAGATTTCTTTAAAGATATTGGTATTCTTACGGTGGCATCACAATTCATCTTCGCCAACATCTTATATATTAGGCAAAATATACACCTGTACACTAAAAACAGTGATATTCATAATATTAATACTAGAAGTAGGGATAAACTACGTGCTCCCTTTCACCGGCTTCATAAGGTTCATAATTCTTTTGTTGGTCTTGGTATTGTTACGAGCTGGGTTTCGGGATAAATTAATTTAAGCCAAAATTATCGAAACACACCACAGTTTAATTAAACAATCACAATATCGCAATAGTCAAACAGAGTCACTTGTTTCGCTTGTAATGTATCGCTTGATTCGTATTCGCTCGCTTCCGAAATCGAACTGCCCATCGGGCCGACAATCCGCTATTTATATCCCGAGCAGAACATTCGCGAACATTCAACACTTTTCCACAGTTTACAAGTAGATTCGAAACTTCGAGAACCTTCCACAGACATCTATTTACTGTTTAATCCCGCTACTCAACAATAGATGGCGGTGGCGTCTACGTACAATTGTTCGTAGTACTTGCTACTTGATAACAGATGGCGTTAGCGTGTCGTATCTAGAAGTTTCAACACTGCCCCATCCTTAGATGGAATTAGCGTGACGTTTCTAGACTTTTCGATCTACGTAATGTTGTCCCTTTCTGAGATGGAGTTAGCACGATGTTTCTAGACTTTACGATCTACGTAACACTGCCCCCTCCTTAGACATGCTCGTCCCGAGCATCATTATTCCCGTAATATCGTGCCAATCGATCTACATGAACAATTTTAGGCGCAGTTCGCAAACCCTTTTGTATTCGGTAAGTGACGTCATTGATCTTGATCACAATCCGGTACGGCCCGTCCCATTTTGCCTGTAGTTTAGGGGACTTCCCTTTGCTGCGCACAGGGTTATGCAACCACACTAGCGAACCTTCGTCGAAGCCAGTATTGTTCATCTTTCGATCATAACGAGTTTTCATTCTCTCGGACATCTGCTGGCCTGATTCTCTGACATGCTCATATACGTCATTCATCTTGTTGCGCAGATCATTTGCATAATCTGTTATACTGCGTGGTGAATCAGGCGGAATGCCGGTTATTAGATCAGCTGGTAACCTTAACTCCCTTCCAAAGTTCGCGAAGGCTGGCGTCACAGTTGTACTCTCGTGAACTGCACTTCGGTATGACAGAAGAAACGGTTGTATGTGCTTGTCCCAATCCTTTTGTCTGCTTGCTACAACTTTTGCCAGATATCTTTCCAACGTCTGATTAAATCTCTCCACCATTCCGTCAGATTGTGGGTGGTATGAAGTGGTTCTGGTTTTGTGAGTACCCATAACCCGACATGTTTCCTGAAACACTTGAGACTCGAAATTCCTTCCTTGATCGCTGTGGATTTCCAAGGGTACCCCAAACCGACAGAAGACTTCGTGGACTAATTTATCAGCGACTGTTGAAGCTTCTTGATTAGGGATGGCGAAGACTTCCGGCCACTTGGTGAAGTAATCCATGACAACCATGAAATATTTATTTCCACTTTCACTTTCGGGAAATGGCCCAGCGACATCTAATGCTATTCGTTCCCAGGGGGCTCCTACGTTGTACACTTTCAATGCACCCCTGCTGCGTGTGTGTGGTCCTTTTACCGCTGCACAACTGGTACATCTGCGACACCAGTCTTCCACATCCTCTCGACAATGGATCCAGTAAAATCTTTCTCGGATCTTTAACAGAGTCCTTCTTACTCCCATATGACCTCCTGAAGAACCATTGTGGTAGAGCTGTAGAATTTCTGGTACCTTCGTTTTTGGGACTACCATTTGCAAGTGACAGCTATTCCCTCGAGCATTTTCCCATTTTCGGCACAAGACACCATCTTGGATCACCAAGCTCTCCCACTGTGCCCAATAACTTTTTGTGGTGGTACTCATCGCTGCAACATCACACCATTTCGGTTTGGGAGCATTAGCTTTAATCCACTCGAAAATTGGCCTGATATCTGTGTCACTTTGCTGAGCATGCTGTAGGGTTTCCTTCCATTCGTCACTAAGGTCCGTTCTTAGCATCCTGACAGGTACTGTTTCCTTAGCTTCTTGCCTGACACAATGCTTGCAGTCTTCAGGACAAGGTCTTCTTGATAAAGCGTCCGCGTTACCGTGAGACTTCCCACTACGATGTTCAATTGCGAAGTCATACTCTTGTAGCAGTTCAATCCATCTCGCCACTTGTCCTTCTGGATTCTTAAACTGCAACAACCACTTTAATGCAGCATGATCAGTTCGCAGGTGGAATTTACGTCCAAGCAAGTATTTGCTGAAATGCTGCAATGTCTTTACTACGGCAAGAAGTTCACGTCTCGTGACACAATAATTTCTTTCTGGCTTTGATAAAGATTTGCTGAAGTAAGCTATCACAACTTCATAATCTCCTTTCCGTTGAGATAACACACCGCCAATTCCAGTATTACTTGCGTCCGTGTCAACTATAAATTTATTTTCTGTGTCAGGGTAGCCCAAAATTGGGGTATTGCACAAACGTTCCTTTAAATCTCGGAATGCTATGTCACAATTCTCATCCCAACAGAACGGTCTCTTCTCCTCAGTAAGCTTGTGAAGAGGTTTGGCAATGTCAGCAAAATTCTTGACAAACCGTCGATAGTACGAGCACAAACCCAAAAATGCCCTGACCTGCGTCTTGTCTTTCGGGACTGGCCATTCCTTAACGGCGACGATTTTCTCAGGGTCTGTTTGGACTCCTTCCTTCGAAACCACGTGCCCCAAAAAGCTTACTTGCTGTCTGAAGAATGAGCACTTCTTTGGACTTAGCTTGAGATTGGCTCCTCGGATTTTTGATAGAACACGTTCCAAATTCTGAAGGTGGTCTTCGAATGTGCGGCCCACGATGATGATGTCATCTAAATAGACAAGGCAGGCATCTCCAATTAGTCCCGTGAGAACTAGCTCCATTAGCCTTTCAAATGTTGCAGGAGCATTGCACAATCCGAATGGCATGACGTTAAACTGCCATAATCCCTTTCCCGTAGAAAATGCGGTTTTCTCCTTGTCTTTAGGGTCTATTTCCACTTGCCAGTAGCCACTTTTTAGGTCTAACGTGGTAAACCACTTCATTCCTGACAGCGTGTCCAGTGTGTCGTCGATCCGGGGCAGTGGATAGCTGTCTTTCTTAGTAACGTCATTCAATCGACGATAGTCTACACAAAACCGCATGCTGCCATCTTTCTTTTTCACCAGGACCACAGGAGAACACCAAGGACTAGACGAAGGCTCTATAACTCCATCCTTTACCATCCCTTTAATCATGGTATCTACCTCCTTTTCTCTTGCCACTGGTAGTCTTCTGGGTCGCTGTCGTATTGGCAACTCATTTCCGGTATTAATTCTGTGTTGAACTAATCCAGTCTTCCCTATGTCAGCATCATTTCTGGAGAATATGTCTGCATACTGAAGTAGCATCTTCCTAGCCTTCTCTCTTTCTTCTTTTGATAAATCTTTACGACAGTCTTCCAAAAGATTTAACACGTTAAATCTTGCAGATTGGGTGTTATTTTGAGAAGGCTGATATTGGCATTCACGCATCCAAGCTACTTCCCCACAGGAACCCATCAACGCACCCTTCTTGATTACTTGCTCCTTTTCACTTGGGTTCAGTATGCGTACGGCTGCAACGTCAATTGCCTTTACCAAGGTCCGCGCAATTTTCCATGGAAGGTTTTCATCCAATCCTTCAATGAGAATACATCGGTTCTTCTGCCCGGAATTATGTGGGAGCCTAACTGGAACTATTGTTTCCGATCGGGGAGAAAGAACAATATTCTTCAAGCAGTACACTTTCCCTGATGGTGCACCTTCCATGAAGACTTCTTCTGACCCACATTTTAGGACTCCTTGACTAACGTCGATCTCGCAACAGTGCTGCCGCATGAAGTCCAAACCTAAGATGCAGTCGTCCACTATGTCAGCCATGATGACCTTATGCCGGTAGATAGTGTTTCCCAGTTTTAACTCCACTTCCTTCTCACCACGGACGGTTATGTGCTGACCGGTAGCTGTTACTAATTTTACGCCGTCATGCTTACCGAAGAAGTCCCCAACAAAACGATTCGCTAGTTGGGAACTGACAACCGTGCGAGAAGCTCCAGTATCCAATGTCAGCTTACATGGTCTTCCGTTCACTTCACCTTTTATGACTAGGGTGTTCCCATCATGGGCTTGTGAGACCGAAATTCTTGGGGCTAATTTAACACCAGCCAGCACCCGCCCCGCAGTCCTGGCTTTGACTAGTTTTCCTGCTGCTGGGCGGTGATATCTGCCGCCTTTCTTTCTTGGGTCTGGTTTTCGTTAGCTGTGTTTCGCTTCGGGCAACTTGACCGAAGGTGACCTTTTTCTCCGCAAGTGTAGCACTTAGGGCTGTACCTCGGACGGTCACGGACAGGTGATGCTGCAACCTCCCTGATGCGATGGGCTCGATGATCTTGCCTCACTGCCTCCACTTCCAACGCATGGGCCAAGGCGTCTTTCAGCGTCTCATGATGCCCAAGTCTTACAGCAGCCCTTACTTCCAGATCCCGTATCCCATCTATGAAGGTTTGAATTAGTATACCCTCGATGAGCGCGGGCGCAGACTGGTATGCCTTTCGAACCAGCTTTTCGATTTCTAGGGCCCACTGCTGCAGGTTTTCACCACTGCGCTGCACACGATCCTTCAACTGGGCACGAAAAACGTGTTCCAGGTGCGCGTCACCGTATCTGGCTTCTAGCGCCTCAACGAGCTGCTCGTAGGTAACATTTTTGCCGAGAGCCTCTAACACAGTTAAGGCCGGGTCGCGAAGGGCCAAAGTAAGCGCGGTCATGGCCTGGCCTGTTGTCCACCCATTTGCTTCCATGACAGCTTCAAATTGAATTTTGTATGCCGACCAGGAAGATGTTCCATCGAAGGGTGGCACTTTGAACCCGCGCACAGAAGGTGCAGCAACTATCGAAGCCGCCGTCCGGTCTCCAGCTTTCAAAATTCCAACCGCTTTTCTTATATCAGCGATCTGGACTTCGGCCTCGGAGATACGATTTTCATGTACCTGAACAGTCTCCTTCATGGCTTTGATGTCTTTGCCAAATGTCGCGTGTAGATCTTTCAAGAGGAGAACCTGCTCCTCTTGCCGGCGAGCTTGTTCCTCTTTGTCCTGCTGCAGCTGTTCTTGCAGTCGGCGGGTCTGTTCTTCCTGTCGGCGGGCCTGTTCTTCCTGTCGGCGGGCCTGTTCCTCTTTTTCCTGCTGCAGCTGTTCCTGTAGGCGGCGGGCCTGTTCTTCTTGTCGGCGGGCCTGTTCTTCCTGTCGGCGGGCCTGTTCCTCTTTGTCCTGCTGCAGCTGTTCTTGCAGTCGGCGGGCCTGGTCTTCCTGTCGGCGGGCCTGTTCTTCCTGTCGGCGGCCTGTTCTTCCTGTCGGCGGGCCTGTTCTTCCTGTCGGCGGGCCTGCTCCTGCAGCATTGCCATAAGAGCAGAAAGATCCATGACTGGTGATGCTGTAGGAACACCAGACGCTTGGGAAACTGGCTCCGTCGTCGGCTGATTACCCCCAGGTGTCTGTCTAGAAGATCCTTCAAACCGCCTCTGATCCACCTCCTGCTGGCGCTGACTCCTGGTACGGATACCTTCCGTATCCTCCTTCGGTAAAACTGGCATAATTTATCCCTTACTTCTGACACCAATTGTTACGAGCTGGGTTTCGGGATAAATTAATTTAAGCCAAAATTATCGAAACACACCACAGTTTAATTAAACAATCACAATATCGCAATAGTCAAACAGAGTCACTTGTTTCGCTTGTAATGTATCGCTTGATTCGTATTCGCTCGCTTCCGAAATCGAACTGCCCATCGGGCCGACAATCCGCTATTTATATCCCGAGCAGAACATTCGCGAACATTCAACACTTTTCCACAGTTTACAAGTAGATTCGAAACTTCGAGAACCTTCCACAGACATCTATTTACTGTTTAATCCCGCTACTCAACAATAGATGGCGGTGGCGTCTACGTACAATTGTTCGTAGTACTTGCTACTTGATAACAGATGGCGTTAGCGTGTCGTATCTAGAAGTTTCAACACTGCCCCATCCTTAGATGGAATTAGCGTGACGTTTCTAGACTTTTCGATCTACGTAATGTTGTCCCTTTCTGAGATGGAGTTAGCACGATGTTTCTAGACTTTACGATCTACGTAACAGTATTACCTTTTATAACAAGCTTCCCTCTACTTTGCTAGATTTGCAGTTTAATGAGTTTAAAGCTAAAGTAAAATCCAACCTTTGTTCAAAGGCATACTATTCTATCAACGACTACTTAAACGATAAGAATAGTTGGTCGCTGTGATCAACTCAAGGCAATGTTTATGTTCTTTCAATCCAGAGTCTTCCTACTGAAAGTTTATATGGGTAGTTCATATAATTGTTTTTTTTTTGTTTTTATTTAACTGCTTTTGTTAGTTTATTTTTATTTTCTTTTCATTTCATTTATTGTGTATATGTATCATTGGCATCGTATATGTAAGCGGGCACGCCCTTTATGCCTGGAGGCTTTATTAAGGTTTTAAGTTCTGTTTTCGATTTTGTTTTATTATTTATTTCAGCTTGAGTTTAGTTTTCAATGTTTTGTTGGTATATTAGCGTGTGCTAGCTGACATATGGCGAATAATATATGTTTTGTTTTATAATATTAATAACTTACACAATACTGTATAGAATCAAGTTCTTCTAACTTAAAAGACAGCTGTGCTGCTGGGGAGTTTGTTCCGCCACTTCTTCTTCCCAGCTAAAGCACTAAGAAGTGTCGAAGGGCGGGCGTTTTGGGGGGACTGTCTCATGTAACTTTGACGTTCAAAAAGTGCTGACTCTCAGCCTAGTTTGAATAAATGACTTTTGATTTTGATTTTGATTTAGAGTGCGGCGTCTAGGCTTACCGTTGTAGCACCTGTAGGTATTTCACATGGAGAAACTTCCTATCTGACACACGATGCTCCTTGGTAAGATTGGTTGTCAGACTTTTGGGCTTCAAACTACCCGTAATGACTGTCAAAGTGCTCTTTGAACTACGGAGGGGTATCGAAATGTAATGGATGGTCATTGGTCACCCATCCATGAACTTACCACAGCCAGTGTAGGTTAACCTTAAACTAACCGGTGCGGCTGTTATCATTTGGCATTTGTACATGGTTATGCGTTTTAAACGGAATGTGCGATATTGATTTTGGTATTGTTAATATGTATCTAGTTTATTGTTTTCGTTTACTTTAAATATCAAGATTTTAATAAATGAATAACTATTAATATGTGGCAGCATGGGCAGCCTGGCAGGTGATCGTAGCTGTGATATATAATTATCTGTAACAATATCCTAGGTAGACACCTATTACAATTGATAATCTAGACCAGCCTTTCCCAAAGTGGGCGATAACGCCCCCTTGTGGGCGCTGCAGGCCTAAACGGGGAAGGTAAGAGACCCAGAAAAAAAATCGGGGCGTTCCCCCCCCATTTTTTTGCAGCGCCCACAAGGGGGCGTTATCGCCCACTTTGGGAAAGGCTGATCTAGACTATTTTCTATCTGTAATTTCTCAGTAGCAACCCGGAGTCTGGCCACCTCCTATTACATGGGACTTAAACATAACTGGCTAAATGGTTTCGGTACTATAGGTACGTCTCTACCTAACCCATTGAGAATGACCAGCGTGATGTTACGTTACTCCCCAAAATAGCCTCAAGACTAAAACAATTCCATGCCACACTCCTTATTAGATATTAAACTTATTTCCAATAACAATTCCAAGCTTTATCGCTTGCTTCACAAAATTAGACCACTCGAATAACTCTTTAGTTATCTTAATGTCACTATTTGCGTAACAATAAAGCTTTAGGCGCAGACATAGCTACTATTGATTTAACTTACAACTATTGTTCGAAGGATCGGGTTACAAAGCGGCCTGCGAATACTAATGGTAATCGCTTTAGGAATTTGTGTTTTATATCGAACTAGCTTTTGCCAGCGACTTCGTCCGTGTTTTATACATATAAAAATTCCTCTTAAAACACTCCGTCTATGAATGAAAATTGCATTCAAATCCGTTGTGTAGTTTAAAAGATCCTGGCACAACTCCTCGAATAATGTCTGTAATTTCCTACAAACTCTAAGTCACGAATTTCACTAAAATTAAGTTGATTGCGCAGGCGACGCCGGTTCCTTCTCTACGGTCTAAACGTTCTTCCCGTAGACTGTAGAGCAACCTCGATTAAGAGCATTCTTCAAGCAAATATAAAACAAAATCCACACTACCGAATGACTAACGAAAATCAAAAGGTAACACTTTTGGTTTCGTCAATTTAAGGTTAAAATTCCGAACAATCATCTGTCAAATTCAAAATTTCGTTCGTAACATTTATGAATTAGAGTAGGTTTAGAGAATCTAAATGTCAAACAATGGAACCGTGGTAGGAAACACGCGAAATTCGATCGAAACTTCGTTTTTCGTTGAAAGAGAGTAGACCGCCTTAGCGTACAAACACGAAATGCGACTTTGTGTTATATGATACTACTATGTAAAGATACATTGTTTGTTTAGGGTATTCAAGCATAATCAGC
Source organism: Aporophyla nigra (assembly GCA_947507805.1). Classification (NCBI taxonomy): domain Eukaryota; kingdom Metazoa; phylum Arthropoda; class Insecta; order Lepidoptera; family Noctuidae; genus Aporophyla; species Aporophyla nigra. The sequence continues at coordinate 20,252,837 of OX382297.1, read as the reverse complement.
ATATAATGTTCTCACTGCTGGGACACAGGCCTATCTGTGAGAGGGAGTGGGCCGCCAGTGCGGGTTGGTAGATGTCACGTCTTAATTTTTTTTTTGGTTCTAGGACATGTTTCCTCACGATGTTTTCCTTACTGGCATTTAGTGCTTGAAATATTCTGCATAATAGTGTCAAAGTGCTTTGAGCTTCGCTTCGGAAAAACCGGAATTTATAGAAAAATGTTCCGTTTGTTGCCGGACATAAAGAATAGCACCATCCCATTTCTTCCTGTGGATATCGTAAGAGGACTTCTTAGAGAATAAGCAGCGGCGTTGTCTCTGCATTTTACCACCATACTGCGATCGCCAACCCATCTTGCCCCCGCTACCCAAATTGGGGAAGGCCTATGTCGGGCAGTAGACGTCTTGCGGCTGAAATGATGATGATTTTAGAAAAGACTCGAGATTAAACCACGAAAAGTTTTCCGTAGTGTGTTGCATTTTTCCGATAGGGCGTAGCGCATACGGTTAGACTTAGAAGCCGATCCCAATAGTTAGAAAAGGCTAGGCAGATAACGATAAAAAGAAGTAAGACTTTAAGTCAAAGTCAAAAACGTTTATTGCGAACTAAGTGTACAATGTTGGTGTTATCTAACCATGAAAATTGCCGGCAATATTGCCAAAGTTGCCAAAACTGCCGGGAATGTTTCCAAACTTGCCGGCAACATTCGGCAAGAAACGTATAAATTGAAAACAACTTTTACTATTATAATTGCTTAGTAGAATAAAATTGCCGTATGCAGGATGGTAGTTGCTATGCTTATCTATAATATCCAACCTAAAATTTTCGTTTTTACATTTATTTACTTACTGATAAACTAAGGAAAAGAAACAAGCTATCCATGATTGTTCATTGGTGATGAAACCACAACTATTTTAGAGATATCGTAATATTTTTTCTTTTACGTTCTTATAATTTAACTTTACTTGAATGTAAGAAAGTATATATATCTATATGTTTACAAATCTGTATGTATAGAATGGTCAAACCTTGCAAGACGATCAGCAACAACAAGTTGATGTTTTTAACCGATTTTAAAAAGGAAGTTCTTTATTTGATATGAATGTATGTATATATGTATTTTTGTTTGTTTGCGATTTTCTCAAAAGGTACTGATCCTATTTTGAAAATTCTTTTGATGGCATGATTTTTGCAGTGGGTAAGCGACTACTGTGGGGTACGTATTATTCAACATTTAAGCTATCGTAAAACAACATAAGGGTACAAGAAGTAATATGAACAAAAAAAAAATCAGTAGGTCATGCTTATTTATTATAATCAGTAATTAAAGGGGATTTTGATAACGTAAAAAATATTCTGTAATCTATACTAATATTATAAAGCTGAAGAGTTTGTTTGTTTGTTTGATTGAACGCGTTAATCTCAGGAACTACTGATTCGATTTGAAAAATTATGTTTGTGTTGAATAGCCCATTCATCGAGGAAGGCTATAGGTTATATAACATCACGCTGTGACCAATAAGAGCTGAGCACCAACGCAAAATGTTGCAAAAACGGGGTAAATTATTACGTTCAAGAGCTTTCATTGCGTGCGCTCCTTAAACGGTTAAAGTAACGCAACAATTATGTAAGCCGTAATTGTTCCTCTTAAAAAGTTCTAAAAAAAGTCCGCGACAGCATATGTCCACCTTTTAAGGTTGGCGAACTATGTTTTTTCAAATTCGTTATAAAAAATGCATTATTTGCGAAGGTGTTTTCATAAGACATGGATATAATCCTTATCCATTGAGAAGTGTTTAATTTGGAACAAAGTTGCCCTTACATTATTTGAGATTAATGAATATCTTACGAGATATAACAACCTGATTGCTCAACACTACGTATGGGCCGACGCGTGGCGATTTGATTCGACGACGGGGTGGGTCGCGAGAGCACGAAATTTGACGCGGACGAAGTCGCGGGCAGAAGCTAGTGTAGGATATGTGCACGAGTGCTATAACTTTTCGTTCGGCATAACGAAGGCTCTATGCAAGTTGAGTGAAAAAAGAGGCCATAAAGCTATGCATAAAATACTACATTTTGTCATGGAGAGTACGCGGCAGCAAAACAGTGGCGATCACGATAGTCAATTCTCTAAACTAAACTAAAAATCACTAAAATTTGGTTTATTCCTGTCAAACGACAATTTCCTATTCTGAAATAGACTATAGTGACACAATTTAACTATATTTTAGTTTGACAGCACTAAGATTGCACTGAGTTATTAGTTTAGTGAAAATGACAATTTTGCTATTCTGAGTTTGCCGGTTTTCACCAAAAATTTTGACAATAATCATTTATTTTGACTAAATCTGACTATTTTTAATTGCGATTAAAAAGGTGTGGAATAAAACTAGTGGTCATGAACAAAAATTCACACCAACGCCTCGCCTTCACGTGCAAAAACAGTGCTGTATGTTATATTTTTTCTTTTGCGAATATCTCGAAAATGGCGTGTCCTATCGCAAAAATAATGAAATTTTCGACCCCCTTTGTTAACCTCGGAACATATAAATCTCAACACGTGGGTAATATTTTTTGTATATTTTTAAACAAAAAGTGAAAAATTCCATATAAAACACGTCCAGGCTGCCCCCTTGCGCGCGCCTTCGTCTCTAAAAAATTCATTGCGTAGCGCACACAAGTACCACGTTGCGAAACCAAAAGAAAAAAAAAACCACGTTGATTGTCAAATTCGTTTTTAGTCGTGTCAAAATAATTTTTAAATTTAAAGATTTTTTCTTGCAGAATAGCGTTAAAATTCTCATAGCCAAAAGTAAGGAATTTTAGAGATAGTTTAGTTAGTTTAGTTCGCTGTACAACAGAATCGGCACCAATATGAATTAATTTTATTGTTTTATTTGTTTTTTTTTTTTACACATTAAATTCTCTGGCAGACGGAACACACACGGACACAATAGACCTAAAACTCATGTACCCACCACAAGAGACCAATCTAAAAAGCCCAATCTCGTTTGGTTTAACAGAGCGTAGATCCTATGACCACCTTCCAACTCCATCATTAGGCTGGCACAAAGTCATCATATCATTGCGTTCTAACTAGACATACATATATATTTATATATATAATTTTAGCGCTATCAGACTTCAGGAAATAGATTAAAATCGATTTTATTTCAAACAGATGAAGTTCTTGATGACAAGTTGAAAATATTTACAAAATAACACTACACAGTTGTTTGATTTATATTTACTTCATTTGGTATCAATACCCTCTTTCTTTTTGTATAAAATATATAAGTGATATTCTTAAAAAACTATGGGTTTAGCTATCATGAAGTTACCAATGGCATAATTTAACTTTATCTTCACATATAAGCATGGATAATTAAGAAATAATTATAATTATGAATTAATAATACAGGCTTACTAATAATACGTATAATTACACCATTACATAAAACTTCAGGAGCGCACAAACTTTGAAAATGGCATTTGAAAAACCCTATGTAATCTGGCAACTTTGGCAACATTCCGGCAATATTGCCCAATACTGCCGGCAATATTGGAAACTTTCCTGGTAACTTTCGGAAACATTCGGCAATTTTCATCCCTAGTGTTATCCTATGTTAGTACTTATGAATTAGCAGCCAATTATTATTATTCGCCTGCCCTATTATCATAAATTAGCATGCATTAATCATATTTTTTACATAATTATTTTCTTTTACATTAATACAATTAAACTGAGAAATCATGGATAGTCTAAATTAAATGTCAGTAATAATGAATATAAAGCAATTATTCTGCAATGTCAAAGCAAGATTAATGTCATTCATTTCAGGTAGTACAAATTTTAATTATTATTTCTAATCTGCACTGATCGAGCGCCTCAGCAGCACACGAGTCGGTTGCTTTATTGATGGAGTCTGCTTCAATAATTTAAGCTATGCAGACGACATGGTGCTGCTGGCCCCCTCGGTCGGTGCGCTCCGTAAGCTTCTCGATATCTGCGAGTCGTATGCTGCTTCTCATGGCCTTGTATACAGGAAGATTTTTTAGTCACCGTCCAAATTTTTTCTGGGCATTAGGTATCATTCAATAAATCCATTTTTGAAAAAAAAACGATGCATAAAATTTTCATTTTAAATCATTTTCTCGAAAGAATTATCCTCTCTGCGTGGTCACTAAGTTAAACGTTAATAATACTACACTTGTCGCCCGTGACAGTATGAAGGGAAAATTTGCAACTTTGTTTATTATTTTTTTCAATTAACACGGGGTGGGCCGCCGAAATTAATACCTAGTGCGGTGCATACGCACTAGGTAATAGCCCGCACTATTACCTAGCGCGCGGCGGTGTCCAGAATCATCAACTTTTTATAGATAACTTTGTGATGTGATATCTCAATATTTTTGTATTGAGTGATACTAAAAGAAAAAACACGTATTAAATGATTTTCGCAAAATATTAATATATTATAATTTGGACGGTGACTAAAAAATCTTCCTGTATAACGAAGGCAAGTCAAAATACATGGTCTTCAAGTCCGATACCAAGGGTCCCCCCACCGTCCCGCCTTTGTTACTAAACGGTGTGGAGTTGCACAGAGTGTACTCTTTTAAATACCTGGGTCACTTGGTCACGGACGACTTGAAGGACGACGCAGATATGGAGAGGGAGCGCAGAGCATTGTCGGTTCGAGCTAATATGCTGGCCCGCCGGTTCTTCCGGTGTGCGGCGGCGGTCAAAATAACATTGTTTAAAGCATATTGCACGTCGCTGTATTCGGGGAGCCTGTGGTTCAGCTACACTCAGAAGGCCTACAATGCTCTGCGGATCCAATACAACAACGCATTTAGAGTGCTGTTGCGGCTGCCTCGGTTCTGTAGCGCGTCTTCTATGTTCGCTGAGGCACGTACCGACTGCTTCAGTGCTGTACGTCGTAAGAAGGCGGCGTCGCTGCTAAATAGACTCCGTGGCAGCCCCAACAGCATTCTACGCGTTATAGCCGGGAGACAGGACAGCCCGTTGGTGACGTCGCTTGTCACCTGTACACTGTCTGTGTTATTAGTTAAGTACTAACATAGGTTAAGACTATTGTTACTAACCCAATGGATTTTTGTTATCCGATCAAATAAATAAATAAATAAATAATTGTTTGTATAGGACAGATCGCCACTTTTGTATATGGGAGAAAATTGTCATTTTAAGCTAGACTCTAAATATTATTTTATTGAGTAGAAGCATTTTTGGATTAGGAGTCATAATTACCTACATCACAGCATTTTGCACGATTATTTTAGTTGTCTATTTTGACATACCATGAAGGTGTAGAACGGAAATTTAAATGAAAAAGCAATGTTTGAGTCTTTAAATTACTTAGCTCTCGCTGTCTCCATCTATGTTCTCATCACAATAATAAATAATTCAATACGCCAAAGTACTTAACTTACTAAGATGTAACAAACTGACATAATACACCCTAAAGGCATAATGGAACCTCTTTAGTCGTAATCTCTTGGTCGCTTTCACTTAGGGTACGTATTACGTAAATCATTTTCATACACTATCTCGATTCGACTTTTATTGTGATCAATCAACGAAAGTAATCGTTTATAATTGTGTGTTGGGCTCGTGATTACTAGTATCTCGACGTAAGGAATTATGAAAGTGTTTTACTATCCGAATGGTTTCGTTAGGCAATCAATCACGGCAACCGATTGATTGATGTATTTTAAGCTAAGTGACGCTATCTAGATCTTTGCACGTATATAATGTTTGGTATTATTAAATTGATATTAGTGAAATAATGACAGGACGCGATCATAAAGTTTGTTCGCGTATCCATTACTCAAAGTATCGTAACTTCTTCTTCAATTTATGATTCGCTGTCTAATATTTTATTAATAAACTTAATTTAGAATGTCTACTTTATAATTATTACAAAATATTGAGACTAGACTGGCGTTATTAAAAGACGAGCGATCTAAACAAACACAATTGCAACTGAAAAAAACCGGCCAAGTGCGAGTCGGACTCGCGCACCGAGGGTTCCATACAAACCTTCAGGTATTCACGGCTTATGCATAAGGTTTATGTTTATGAAATTAAATGTTTTTTTTTTAATTTTTATATTTGAGTTGACTGAATGAAAGGTAAATTGTGGTTTATGATTTATGACGTATTAAAAAAAAACTACTTACTAGATCTCGTTCAAACCAATTTTCGGTGGAAGTTTACATAGTAATGTACATCATATATTTTTTTTAGTTTTATCATTCCCTTATTTTGGAAGTTACGGGGGGGGGGGGGACACACATTTTACCACTTTGGACGTGTCTCTCGCGCAAACTATTCGATTTAGAAAAAAATGATATTAGAAACCTCAATATCATTTTTGAAGACCTATCCATAAATACCGCGCACGTATGTGTTTGGTGAAAAAAAATTTTTTGAGTTTCAGTTCTATGTATGGGGAACCCCAAATATTATTGTTTTTTTTTCTATTTTTGTGTGAAAATCTTAATGCAGTTTACAGAATACATCTACTTACCAAGTTTCAATAGCATAGCTCTTATAGTTTCGGAGAAAAGTGGCTGTGACATACTCGGACAGACAGACAGACAGACAGACAGACATGACGAATCTATAAGGGTTCCGTTTTTTGCCATTTGGCAACGGAACCCTAAAAAGGTTGTCGAAAATAGTTCCTAAATGACCGAATGGCGTAGGTCCTACCTACCGTCCGTTAAGTGAAAACAAAGGGCACTATTATCACTCATTAGGGCTACAATGAGGGCCGCGGGGGCATTGTACGGTAATGACTTAACCGACACCAATTAGCTCTACTTGCTCAACATTTGCCGAACTTTATGTCCAGTCAACTTTGTTAATGCTTCACCACCCTAAGGTTGAACGTCACTTGGTCGTAATAAACGACAAGGTCCAAAATAAATTTAAAAATCATTTATTCAAATTATGCTGAGAATCTCTGAATAGTTTACCACCATACTGCGATTACCAACCCGCCTGCCAAGCGTGGCGATTATGGCAAATCCCCGCAATTTGGGGGAGGCCTAAATCCAGCAGTGGACGTTTTTCGGCTCAAATGATGATGATGAGGCTGAGTATCAGCACTACAGGTCAGAATCACCACTTCTTCGTGCATCAGCTGGAACGAAGTGGCGCAACAAACTCTCCAGCAGCACATCTGTATGTAGTTAGAATAACTTGATTCCACACAGTAGTATCCAAAGTAATTTGATAACAAAACAAGATAATTTCAATCTCAGCGAAATTCTAATGTACCTACTGGGAATTCTTGTCAAAAGTGAAAACCATTTACGAGGCCGACGATACCTACGAACGTGCTAATTCACATTTCACGCTAAATTCTCTGTTCTATGCAGCGTTGCTGTAAATTAAATCAGTGCTGTACAAATTTTTTATAGACCAATTTAGTTTCGGCTCGAAAATTGGCAAATTGTTTTTGTTAGTGTTATTGAACTGATTCAAGGTCGTACTGAACAATCGTGTTTTTGTTTTCGCAAATAATAAAAATAAACTTTTAAGACAATCTCTATAAATTAATTAATAAGCTCAAAATCTTATCGTTTGTCAAATTAATTAAACTAGTTACGCAGATTACAGGTCTAGACGTTTAATTAAAACACTGAACAAAGAAGCTCTGAGAATATACGCCCTTTTGTTAGTTTACACAAGATCATGATAGATGGCGTGACTGTCCTATTTATTCAACCTTTTTGTACAAGATATTCAATTAAACTTAAAAGTAATTAAAAATATGATTTACGTGAAAAGATTATCATGATCTTTAATAGATATTTCATAAAATGTGGATATTTTATACGTTGGTACGAACTTACAATGTTAATTTATTATGCAAACGAGTTTTAATGGACGATTAGGTCATGCTCCATTAGAGTTCCATTTATAAAATTATGAATTGTTCAATTCATAATTCGAATTTTAAACATTCAGCCATAATTTGTCAGTATTTTACGGTTGAAATTAAAGTTTAAACTATAAAATTCTAATTCGGGTTTGTTGATTGATAATTAAACTGTTATTAATGAATTTTATGTATGGAAATCAATAGTAAATATTTCGTTATATGCTTTTTCACAGATATTTTCAGGCGATATTTTAAAACTTATCCAACGTTATCTCACTCAAGATGTTACGCAAATTAATTACTGAATTTGAGGAGGGTTATATAATTTTAATTAAATGTCTGAATAAAATTTCCTTGCAATATTGGCATATTATATTAAAAACATGTTCGGGCTGCTACAGAAGCCGGTGCCTCATTGGACAATCCCTGCTTGTTGCTCTTCACCCATTATTCTACCACCGCTTTTAAGCATCGCTACATGGGATAGTGACGCTATAACAACCAGTGGAAACATTGTAGAAAAATATGTTAATTCTTGGTTCCGAACTCGCGTCCGCAAGTGTGGGAGGCGGCCTCCTTATCCGCGACGCCACACGGCGTATCTTGGAATGAGGCAAAAAATAGTTCTGTTTCTATCAAGCTGAAAACAACGCCATCTATTGGTGTAATGTGGTATTTGACAGTTGAGGGTGACAGTTTTGCATAAAAACAACAGATTTTTTCTGCCATCATCGCGGGAAAATGACGACCGCATTTTTCCATTAGCACTTTCGCTTTCCGGAAGTATATTGTATGCCAAAGGGGTACCTAATTAATGCAAACATTTAAATTATATTTTTTTACAAAACCACTACAATTCCGTTTCGCACTAACTACAAGCGGCTAAGTTTCTCCACACATTTAAATGAATTCCGTGACCATAACTCCTTAAACGGGAATGTACAGAAAGTTGTATTGGACACTGTCACACAATGTCGCCAATTCGCGATCTATTGATAACCGTGGGATATCGCAGACTCGAGGTCCGTGGAGGAAGTGAAACAGAATCCAATCGCGGACCGGACGCTGCGTCCGTTGTGCATGAGCCATGGCATCCACTTTCCCTCTCTAACGGAGTTATGATTAGTAATAACTAGTAACTGGCAACTAACGCGCCAGGTGGTGCCCGGACACTGTTAATATCTATATTTTCAAGCTGTTACCTTGAAGGATGGGCTGCGCAAGAAGGGGATATGTTTTATGGAGGACAGAATTCAATGCTAGGTTTATTTTGTACTGGGATTTTTTTAAATGTATATTATTTGGCTCGAATTAAAAGCTTTAGCAAAAGCAGCTGACCGATATAACCGTCATTTAGTTTAAATATAATGAAAGCTGCAACTATCGATTGATCGCCAGCTGGCTGTGCGTTAGATATTCGATATCCTTGTTGTCTTGTGCCTATAGTTTATGCTATTATGTCCACGATTTAGAGTAGCCATTTCCTTTAGTCATTTTATCCATAAAACATTTTAGAGTTTGAGACCGTAAAATTGGAATTTTATTGTATTTATCGTGTTTCCCATAGGGTATCACATTAATTTGATTCTTTTAGCGAAGCGTCTTATAAACTCTATACCTATAGGTACAGGAAACCCAATATCTTTGCCATGAACAAATATCTAATAACATAAAAAAAAACGTCCTACTGTGTATAAATAAGTTTCTCGTATTGGCATAACATATTTCCCACGTAACACAAGCAGTCAAAGTACCGCCAATCACACGAGAAGACAGCCGAATGATGCCGAGCGGCACCGAAGCGTTATTAGATCTGCTCGACATTATCTATCATCTTGTCGGTGCCCGGTAGACCCTGGGAAATGGCTGTCAGAAGACGTGACACATGTGATCGCCATTTTTTTGCTACTCAAATACATACTTGTTATTTTTGATCGAAGAGTAGTAGCAACTCTAAAGTGTTGTGGTTTTTAAACGTCAAAAGTCTGTCTTCTGCAATAACGCTCAGTTTCGATTTTAGTTTTAACATGTCAACTGCCATGGCTAAAATCAGAAAAAAGTCAAAAAATATACTTGGTGTTATTTCACTTTAAATCGATTATTTATTCCATGAATACATTATTTATTCCAAAAACATGGCCGCCAGGCAGCAACGACAGTTTCAGATTTTGTATGTGTTGTCGGTCATATAGTCCGACAAGGCCTAAATGGGACAAAAAGTGTCGGACACATAGTCCGACATGGCAGTTAACATGTTAACTGATTTCATACTTAAGTCTATTTAGATCGAGTTTCACAAAAGGAATATAGGTACTTTAGTAATAGGACCCCAAGTTTCTGTTCAGAACATACATACTGTAGACGGCAGTTTGAAATTGAGTTTGGTTTCCACCTAATCTAGTTCTTAAACGTATGAACAAGGTACGCTATACTTGGCTTTACAGTGTTTCATATTTTTCTGTATCGTACCGTACCTACGTCTTACTACCACTTTCTCTACGACGCTGATGCAACTTTAATCCCATACATTTATTTCGGAGACCTTTTGTATTATTATTTACTTGGTACATATTTCGTAACGATTCTTTTATCGGGACTGTCACAGTCCAATGGATATTCTCTGAGATATGTTCGCTCCACGTTTTATTCAGTAACAAGGCCCGTTGTCAAGAGATTGTGGACAACAGCTCATAATAATTGGGTATCCCGACATTACACACGATTTCACCACTTTCTTTGTATCAAATAAATATCACTGAAGTATCACAAGTGTCGAGAACATAGGTAAATTGATTACAGTTCTTTATTGTGGGGGAGTAAGGTGCAAAATTGTAGGGTAGTCCCAAAAACGAGTAGGTAACAGTCTCTTTCAGTAACGGGATTATTTCGAAGAAACGGCCATTGAAGCCCTTCGTTTCATCTCTAATTGCTTCTGGGGAAGTGATGTTATTAAATTTGTGGATCCTCGCATCGATCCGCGGCGTTTTTATGTTGCCATGTAATACTGAAATATTGCTTTATTTTATTTATTGCTGGGGTAACACTGAGGCGCGGCCTCTTTGGGGCTTAAGCTACCTGATGGCCATTATGCGCTTTGTAAAGGAACTGTGAGAGGGAATTGTTTTGTAATTTAATTACCTTTTAGTTTTAATAGAGCTTAATTAGAGGGAGACCTTAATATTGCTCTTTAATACAGGGAACAGGTATTTGCTGCCTACAGAAATAAATGGATACATAGGTACGTGATAATTTCATGTTCTGTATATTAATCATCATCATCTGCTTAGCCTTTACCCAACTATGCTGGGCCTAACCGGTTGCAGCTGAATACCATATCTTAGATAGAGCGACTGCCTATCTGACCTCCACAACCCAGTAACTGCGTAGTGCGACATCCCTTGGTAAGACTGGTTATCAGACTTTCGGGCTTCTGACAACACATCGTTACGTGTCGTCAGAAGCCCGACAGTCTGCTGTCATTCGTAGATCTTTGACATTCGTTACTGATCTACGTATGACAGCCGGGACCAATGGCTTAAAGTGCATTCCGAGGCACGGAGAGTTCCCGATATGTAAAGATAGTCAACCATCCAGGGACCAACCACGGCAAACGTAGCTTAACCCGATCGAGTTTAAGTTTATTATTGCTTAGTCACAGTAAGTCTCTAAAATCATTGTAAAACAGCAGATCTATAAGACGAACTACTAAAATATTGCCACGCACAGTTCCACCCAAAATTACCTTTTAACAATTTCACTATCGTGTACAAAGCAACAAACGTGAAATGATCGGTAAAAGTTACGGTTTTGTTTACCGTAACCGCTCCCTGTTCACCCCTAGGGAAGACGGCTAACCGAAAACAGGGAGTTTCATGTTCCAACTAGTTAAAAACTCCGGCGCTGCTCGCTTTTAAAACTTTATCAAACAAATCCATATAAAGAAAAAGAATAACACCTTAATTTTCATACTTTTGATTAACATAATTTTCAGACTTCATCGGTGGTCGGGACCTAAAATCGATCCCACGGATGGGAAAAGTGTTGATTGTAATACGTTTTCTATTAAATGTCAAGCTAGATACATAATATTAATATCTATGGCTATAATAGAATACTCTTTATGTGTATCATACGAAATACAGATAAAAATTTTGAAATTTGAGCGGTTTTTTCTAATTGCTAAGAATGTTCCAGAGAGGTAATTGCGGAACTTTTTATCGGTAGGAATCGGTTTAAAATTCATAGTTAAACAACATTCATTGCGTTATTTACGTTGCTGAGCCGACAATTTATTCGAACTAATGACGCAATGATTTAGAAATAATCTTCAATCCCATTCAGATTCTGATAAATTGTGCGTTTCGCAATTAGGGTGCAGTTTCCGGAGTAACTTACGACTCAAATTTTCTTACGGTTTTTACAATTTCCAGCCTTTACAGGTCAGTGTCAGGCTATATGTATAAGATATATCTATATCATTATAATTATTTATACAATTATATTATTTGAATTATCATTATTAAAATCCCATTGAGACCTCTATGTTCATAATATCCCATTGAATGAGCATTTCATGAAACATTCCCTATCCCTTTAGAGTTACAAAATAACTGATAATTGCAACATACTGTGTGGTGTAGACCCTGCTGGTCTGCTATACAGGTATTCCTTGTACAGCCACCAGTCTCTTACAAGATGGTGTCACATAGTTTTTAAGCTATTTGTGAAGAGAAAATTAATTTGATTATGTAAATCCATACGTGTTACGGTCCCGAATCATATACTACCTGCAAATTGCAACAAACTTAAGAAAATTTGAATTATGGGGGCTACTTTATCACATCCCCCTTAGAAACAAAAAATCTACCTTTCTAAAAGTTACAGACAGACTAGTTACAGAGTTACAAACGAACAGACACACCGAAATCTATTCGTATCACTTCACAATACACCGATGAAAAGGCAGTTTCACATGTTAGAATTAAATTTGTGGCTGGTAACACGAATTTGGGTTGCCAACTAAACTACACGTGAAAATTATATGGATATACACGAAGGTTTTACCTAACCCTATTATTTTAATGTAATACTCGCACATTTGGAAAATTAATTTCGTGTGAAATTAAATTAATACCTTACATTTGAGTAGGTAGGTAATAGGTACCATATAGATATGATACCTATTAACAGACTACTTTTAATTAGGACATATTGTGACCTCATTAAGGGCTTTACGGGTCGATCGATCAGAGTCTGTGGATGGGTGGCCCTGACCATCTTATCAAGATGCCTCCGTGCTTTGGAAAGTCGTTGGTCCCGGCTGTCACTCGTGGATCTTTGATAGTCGTTTCAGGTCGTTTGAAGCCCGAAAGTCTGACAACCAGTGTTACCCAATTACTGGGTTGTGACGGTCATAGGCAATCGCTCCACGTAAAATACGGGTATTCAACGGCATCCTGTTAGACTGGAAGCCTACCCTGACATAGTGGAGAAAAGGCTAGGCGGATGATGATACAGTGACCTTATTGATGATTTGGTGCAGAAAGGTCAAGTGCGTCGTAGTCGCAACCGGCGGGCGTGTAAAACCATGAAATCATGTATCAAATCATTTATTTGCCAATAATGTAGGTATACAGATATGATGGTTATTTTGATGAGAGTCCCGATACATTTTGCCTTATGGCATGCAACATTGAATGAAAGTAACGGTAGCAAAAGAAGTACCTATGTAAAATTCGTAGCAGGTTCTATAGTGTCAGCCTACCCCCCATGGGAAGAAATTGTGAGTTTATGATAAATAACTCTATTTCAGAGTATTCATTACAGAATGTTCACATTACTTACTGTTTTGGCAATAGCTTTTATTTACTTGTCGGTATCGACTTCAGTTGAGTCTAAGTAATAAAATTAAATTTATATTCCACGGCTATTATTAAAAACGTAATGAAATGTCAATATCTCGTTTATAGTTAAGCCGTGACTACAACAGCTGGAACCCAAGTTGTGAAAATAGGATCTATAAATAAAATAGATTGACATGTAATTCATTGTACAGTCTGATCAGTGGGCAGTACCTACTGTTACAATTGGTTTCATTGAAAAGTTTTCGCAATATCATACGAAATGGCTAATTTAAAAGCTGGTATAAAATTTCAGGCGTGTCGTACTTGCAAATGAAGAAGCACTGCAATTGCTTGCATAAAGATGAATGTAAATGAAGCAAAAGAAGTATGTGAGTATCGCAACTGGTAGTGTTGTTTAGTTTCTGCTTACCTCTTTTTTATGTTATTTGGGTGGGAATTCATCAAATGACGTCTCCCGCTCTAAGTGGAGCGGAAGGGCGTGTCAGACTTTTACTGACTAAAACCCACCCGTGTTCGTTCAGTTGCCTTTGCTAGGGCCACGGTAACTCGTTCGAACAATTCCGCGACCATCAGGCATCGGTCCCACCGAACCTTTTAAATGTTTGCTGACATATCCTACACCTATGGTAAGAAAGCGTGAGAGTATGTATGTGTATAAAAATTAAGTTCGTGAATTTGTCGGTAGTTTAAAAACCCTAAAAGGGTGTTCATTGGCCATCTTGTCCTTCATAAACAATCCTGAGTGCCGTGACTCCTCATACTTGATACGAAATCCCATTCCAATTAAAATCCCATAACGGTAACAATTTCCATCAATTATAATTTAATTTCAATAATTTTTATGAAGACCCTACCTAAATTACGCATCGCATAACTACTGGATAATAAATTCATGTAACAATATACGACAAAATTTAAAATGTAATTAAAATGGCCGACTTGCCGTGGGGAGCCGACATCATTAAACGGTCAGGTAATTAGCAATTTTGTAAATGGTCTTATTCATTATTTTGTTGGGGCTAAATTAAATGAGGCTGTAAAAAGTCGCCTCTTCAGAAAATACCTTGTTGTTCGTAATTTGTATGCCATGCCTTATTTTTTTTTTATTAGTCGCACAATAGGACGGAAGAATGTTGCTACTGTAAAAAAGTTTTCTCTTAAATTTTCATTTTGGATTTTGGTATAGCTCTTTCATTATTTATTGTAATAGGTATTTTATTATTCAAATAAAAATGTAAGTATCTGCAAACAGTGATGATAACATTTTGAACATTAGTTAGATATCGGTAACAATAACACGGAATGCAGCAGTAATATTTAATTATACACAGATTATTCTATTATCTGTGGTCGCTGACGTCATTAGGTATCACAACAGATAATTCCCGATATTGAAACATATCTATTGTACCTAATTAACACGAAACACTAAATTATTATTTTATTGCCTACGTTTGCGGCAATCGCATGAAATATAGTCGACACTAAACAATGATTAAACAATTCTTGCCTATTGAATTCAATGAAATCATTTTAGTGCAAATTAACAGATTGAAATGATTTTGGCGAGTTCATTTACTTGTCTGTTAATTGGACTAAAGCGTTACGGTGATTGGTGAATTTATGTAGCTGTCCGATTCGATCTAAATACATAATTTATTTTAATTTAACTATTTATTTTTATTAAGCATCGGCCGTAACTCTTGGTAAACTTTACGGTTAATTTTCATTTGGTAATAAACTTAGCCGTGTTGCTTAGCTGTGAGGTGAATGCGGTCTTACCTGCAAAGAAAAGAAAATGGCCATTAGAAAAAAATATCAAAAAAAGAAACAACAAAAACAAAACAGACTAGAGTTACAATTATGCAGGGAATTTTATTAATTGGATTAATTGGTGAAACTGCAGAGTCGGTACACTTAAAGCAATAAAACAAAAAAAAATATGAGTGCTGAGCCGCGATTATCTTAATTCAAAGTACGAATACATTCATTCTAAAAGACCAAGTAGGAACCTATGTTTCACTATAACACCTGCTTGCTCTTTGACTTCTTATTTCAAAACAATCAAAACCATAACCAAGCAAATCTATAAAATGCATCCTACATACACACACTCCATACGCTTATACAACAGCAAAACACAATTTAAAAAAAAGAATTACAATGACTCGTGCATCTGCATACGTGAGCCGGCTTCGTCGGGTACAGTCTACAGATGATCGTGACTAGCCAGTGGGTCAAGTCGATCTATTAAATGGTAATGGTTTACTGTTCGACAAGCACGTACTTACGAACGTTCGGGGAACAACAGATCAAATATGTCGAGGGCTCGGTGAAGACGACTGTCGCCTCTAATAGGACGTCCATGCGAGTAAGAGATGGGCCTTAAGTTGTTAGTAGTTCGCAATTTGATTGGCAAATATTCTTAGTTCTTTCATTACCTTTAAGTATTTTTTTTATGAAGATTTTCCCAGTTTCCTAATGTTACAATTCAAAACTTGAAGAGTTTCCTTTTAAGGGAAGCGCTAGAGTAGCTCAAAGAAAATATGTATCGCGACCGTAACAAATTTGCATTTACAGAATTAGAATGTTATCAAATATGATCTAAGAGGGTTGAGTTGATGATTTTAATGGTTAATATAATACATAATTACATACAGTCGCGAATTATATTTTGATCGACATACAAACTGACACTGGCCTGCAAATTGCAAAAATCGAAAGAAAATTTTAATTTCACGACCTACCCTGTGTCCGCCTAAAGATAGATCTATAGTACACGGTTATAAAGTTGAAATAATCAGAGTTAATATAATAGACAGTGGCATTTCACCCTTCCTCACCTACGAACGCTATGTTAAATTAGAATAAGTTTTCATTACGTATATATTTTATCTGCGTGCCGCGCAATACGTCAACATGTCGTACGCAATAAACCGCTCGCTCCATTGCTATTCATACTTATACAGATATTTTGTCTCTCAGTTAGCTGCTAATTCTACGGTTGTCTGAACATGTTTTAAAGCGTATCGCGTTAAAATGACAGTTTCAATAACCTGTTTATGAAATATAAAATATATTATTTATTGCAGTTTCTCTTAATTCAAAGCCGACGAAACAATAAAAGTAATAAAACTGAGTAAACGTCAAACTCTAAGGTGATTGTCAAATGCTGGGTTAGGAATTTTGGCGCCACACGTATGGAGAAAGCGTGCCGACTCGACCCTGAGGCAGAATAGATTGGTGTCAGTGCTAGAGAAGTGGTATAAAAAATGTTTTGATTTGTGAATACGCTTTCAATGTCATTGTCAAGTTTGAGAGAAGCATTACTGTCACGTTAATTATTTTGTCAATGATGATAACTGCTTTGATGGAATCTATTCCGCTTTAGTGAAAATAGCTATCTCTGTCTTCAGTCCATCTGGAAATTATTGCTCCTGTTTCCACATCATTAACATTTCCGGATGAAAGGGGCTTTGCTCTTTCCACATCTGCTATACGTATCAATGTGACGTGCCAAGTCCAATATCGTGTGGGAACGCACCAATTCTTAGAAACTGCGAATTCCGATTAATAAAATAATTAGATCTTCTTTTGTAGGTATTATTTTCAAACTTGTGTCCCAGTTCTTCTCAAGCTAAGTATATTATGCCCAAATTAAAAAGCTAAGGCACCGTTACTTCGGAAGTTAATAAAACCCGATTCGGTGAAGTCTTCTCGTAACTTCTAAGCGTTAATAAATCCTAATTAAAACATCATTAGCTTTGTATTTTTAATCCCCATTCAAGTTTATGCTTTGAAGTTTCTATTTGCGTCTTAAAGTTCATTTACCTACATTCAAGATGATGGATTGCACTGTTTGTCGTTTAACAATAATTTAAATTTGACTTACGCTGCATTAAAATGCCAACATGCTAAGACGCCCGATTATTGGTTGTCAGTTAGTTATGTCTATTTATTTCTCTTGTCTAACGTAATTGCATGTGAAAGGCAAATATGTCTGCCGAGATTATTAAGGAAATGTGCAGCAAAAAAACAATGAAGTGTACAGTCAAAGACTTAAGACATAGACTGAAACGGTCCAGCTTTAATTTAGTATCAAAAAAACCTCAAACACGTAAGAAATTAACGGTGAAGACGATAATGTACAAACAACAAATAGCATCTATACAGACATTAGCAGACCGTTTCACCCTAAATAAATTGAAGTTGTATCAAAATGCAAATAGGAGTAACATAACGATTTGTCCATGGCAGATTATAATCTGAGATGAATGTATCATTGTGCATTCGGCGTGCTGGATAAATAGTGCCAATTGGCTGTAGCAAATTGTGGCTATTTGTTTGTGAAACTGAGCTGTGTGACAGTTTGAGACACATTTTGTGTTCCGAATTACGTTTCTGGGATTGAACTCGTGTAGACCGTAGAAGGACCTATGTTTGTAATGCTGAAATTTAGATTATTTGCATTGTCACTTTGGTTACTTCGTATTGTTTGGTTACCGTCTCAATGGTGTAGTTCAGCCAGGATATAAAACGTGAGATCATCTTAGACTTGGTTTATATTTCTAATTATATTTTCTGTTTAGATTCGCATAAAGCAATGAGGTTACTAAGGAAAAATCATTACGAAATACATGACTTCATTTTGTTTTCGTGTCATCATTTAGTGAGAATGATGACTTTGCAACAATAGTACGATTTGGCACAAAAACTTGTGAGAAAGAAAATGTCATTTAGATCCCAAAGCCAATATGATGTGACAAACTTGTCTCGCCTGATGACAACTGGTATGATGGCGCCAATGAAACAGGTTCCATATTTATGTAACCTCCTTACGAATTCACTGATTAATATTCACAACGCACGTGTCAGTTGTTGTATTATGTACCATATTTTAACACTTTTAATATTTGAGTAAGTGCTTATCGTGACAAATGGCATAAACGTCGTCGTATATACTCTGTGGGATTAACCTAACGAACCTTTACGGTAACTTCTCTGAGAATACAGTAGCAGCACTTCTTCAAATATAGCTTCACTAGTATTTGGCGACGAGTAAACGAAACGAGTAAGTCTGCATACGCCCTGCACACATTATCTCATATAATAAACACGGATGCTCTTCTTACCGCTTATTACGGGATAGTAGAATCACATTTACAGTACAATGATTTGTTCTGCGTCTGGGTGTAATTTATCTATAATATGTATGTATTTAGAAATATATAAGTATATTTATCAGTTGTCTGGTTGCCATAGTACAGGTTCTGCCTAGTTTGGGATCAGATAACGTTGTGTTGCTTGTCCTAAGATATTATTTATTATTTACGGTATGGGATCATATTTTGGGGAAACTCTACGGAAAGAGAGACTGCCTTCAAGGTGCAAAAAAGATGCATTCGGGCGATGTTTAAACTTAAGCCTACTGATAGTTGTGAACCGTACTTTAAAAATTACAAAATATTAACTTTGCCATGTCTGTATATATTCGAAGTAGCTGTGTTTGTTAAGACACATCCGACGGGAGTCGTTTTAGACGTCTATCAGATGTCGTACCCCGCAATAGACGCGACAATAGCGTGCTATGTCTGGAAACAGCCAAGACAGCACTTATGCGCAAAAGTGTCTTCTGCATGGCGCCTGTTATTTATAACAAATTGCCCAAGACATGGAAAGAGCTTCCCCCTTCATTATTTAAGAAGAGGCTCCGAAGCTTTTTAGTGGCTAAAGGATATTATAACATTAAGGACTTCCTAGTTGAGAAAGTATTTTTAAGTTAGTGTAATATTTAGTTTAGTTTAGTTTTTGAAATTGTATTTAATAATTTAGTTTTAAGATCAATGTTTTAAATCTTTTGCATGCCTACGTGGTTAAATATGGCTGAACTCATATATTTTTTGTCATCATTTGCTGTTACCCATATTTGCAAAATAAAATTATCTTTATCTTTGGTATATTGTTCTACTGCCCCATCCCTCTTCATGAGCATTTTCATCTAGGCCTGCTTCGAAACCGCTTAGTCTTCATTCTGTACCTTTATTGCTGGAAAGTTCTGCGGGGTAATTGTGTAACATACTAACGGTAAGAATCGCATTCATTTTGACAGTTCAACAACATTCATTCCGTTTTTTACGGAAATGTGCAGACAGTTTTTTCGAATATATGAAGCAATGGATGATACTAATTGATAGTGTATTACGGAATTACGGTTCTGGTCAGTAACCTTATCATCCATATCATCTTCGTATATACCTACAGCAACTATAAAAATTACACGTCATTTCAAAATTTTCATTTTGATTACTTTAGGGAAATGCATATGACTGATTTCACCACCTTTACGAGCAGAAGTTATGCCTATAACCAGTAGTGGCAGGTTAAGCTGCCGGGACAGCTCCTGATAGCCTATGACATGGGATTACCTGAGAATATAACATGTTTACTGCCAGTAAATTTTCAGATTATCGACTTATTATAGAATTATTGCTGGGAAATTATTATAGTACTGTATAAGACATAACGTTGAAAGGTATATAGGGACCTTATTGGTGATGTTCTTCAGAAAGGTCAGGTGCGTAGTACTCGCAACCGGCGTGTGTGTATGACCAATTGTATGAACCTAAACGAGGCAAAAGAAGTGTGTAGAGATCGTAGCAGGTGGCGTTCCGTGGTTTCTGCTTACCCCCATGGGAAAAAGGCGTGATTCTATGTATGTATGTATGAAAGGTAGAAGTGATGTTTGTTCAATCTTAAATTACGGGAGTCCGTTTCTACACAGTAAGATAGTGGTCAGGGCCAGGGCTGTTCTATACCTCACCTACATTAATGAATATTAAACCCTAATGTGTGTTATTAAAACTGAAACTATTAGAAGCAAAAGACCCAACAGGGGTAATTATCATGGTAGTCAAGCCATTATATTATTGTGTATTTGATGAGGTCCTGATGACCGATACAAACGTGTACTATTTTTTACCATTAAATTAAGCTGTTGTCCAATGTGGAGGAGGAAATCAATTTGAGACGGACATTTTTGGAGACTAGGTAACGTAAAATACCTTTTTCTTAAACTGGATCCCCAATACATTCAGAGTTTAGCAAGAAATATATACCTATGAATTAAATATCAACATTTGAACATCATAAATATTTTTCATATCCTTAAAGGAAACATAAGAGACAGCCTAAAATCGATTTCGCGGTAGAATGACGCGATCCTTGCATCGCGCGACGCCAATTTCCGTTTGGTGTTTTAAAAAAATTGCAACCATCTGAGTCATTGCTGGCAACACTAACAGGTTTTGTTCTGACATCATCTTGTGTTTCTCTCACTGTACCTGTGGAAGTCACGTAAGCAAGAGCGCGATAGTGCAGTAAGCTGCCTATCGCTGCAAGGTTGTGTTAATTCTAGGTATTGTAACTTCTGCGTACTGTAGTCCATTTACATTTGTTGATAGGTCTTTTCTTTTTGTTTTTTTACCTGTGTTAGGCTTTCTTATTTACCAACTTTTTATTACCTGGGTAATTTATTTATCTTTCGCATTGCATTGTTGTGTATTATACAACATTAAGAAGGCTATCAGAGAGTTTTCTTACAAAGTGTATATAATGCGGAGTGGCAACCCGCAACACGTCAGTAAATGATGACGTTTTGTTACATGTCATTTCGCCGGTCAACCTAGGAAGTTATCGGTTGCTTAATCAGACTTGCCTCAATAAATTAAAGCGTCCAGCCAGTGTTTAAAAACTACTACAACGAATATATGCTAAGGGCAACCCCTGTGGGGTACGGACCTCTAATGATTACACTGGCAATAAGAGTATTTTAATTTAAATCTTCTAAATTTTAAAGTTTTTATTTTTCAAACAAATTAAATAGTACGCATGTGTCGACTATGGGATTTGGTAATCTCTGACTAGCTATAGTAAGTAAACTACTGATTATATGTATATACTTAATTGAATATTCGTATGCAGACTGGGAACAGCAACATATACACAGTTTAATGTATTGTCGCCTGAAACCTATTAAAGAAATAAAAACCGGCCAAGTGCGAGTCGGGCTCGCGCACCGAGGGTTCCGTACAAACCTGTAGGTATAAAGTTTAAAATTAAAAAAAATATTTTCATTATATGATGTTACTAAAAATTTACGGTTTTCGCAATTTTTCCTTTATCTGTGCTATAAGACGTTGGTTTGTACCAAATTTCAAAATTCTAGATCGACTGGAAGGACCCTTTAGGTTTTGATTCCCTTGCGAGTTTCGAAAATTTGCGGCATAAACGGCTATATCTTTTGATTGCGTTAGCTTAGAAGTTTGATTTTTTCACAGCTTCAAGGGACAGTAGACCTGAGTATTTGATATAAATTTCAGCTTGATACCTACACGCGTTCCTGAGAAAAAGGATCTTGACAGACAGACGGACGGACGGACAACAAAGTGATCCTATAAGGGTTCCGCTTTTTCCTTTTGAGGTGCGGAACCCTAAAAAGGAGAGGACTGAGTCAGAAAAGAAAAATAAATACATAAAACGACTAAAATAACAGTCAAAACATTCAGTTATACACAAACAAGATTCAGCATCAATCAAACTCAGTCTTAAGGAAAACACATTAAATCAAACACAAGATGGCTAATTTATGAGTAAAATAAATAGCTCCTTCGTTGATAGATATTGAAACACAGATCTCGATGTGTTCCTTAATCAATCAGCTAGCAACTACTGCCCACTGATTTACAACGTTTATTACGCATATTATTTATTTATTATATTCAATGAAACATGTTTCTCACAATCTATTAGTTCATACGGAGAAATCTATGTCTTTATCGCTTCAAGGAAAGCTAATATCTTCAAACGAGTTGAGAATACTTTCATGGAGAAAAATCTATAATTGTTAATGATTGCTTCAGGAAATTGATATAATTTCCTCGGTAAATGTAGTTTAATTAAGTATCTTGTTTTATGGCATCTGTGTGTTTATGATCGTTAAAAAGGTATGATTGGTTTATTGAGATCGCAAATGAAAGTGGTTTTTGAAGTGCTGTTAATTAACAAACCTAGTACTTATGGATAATTCGATATTAGGTGCTGATTTGCTCTTTTCTTCACCACCTCAGCTAAAGAATAAATAAAAGTATTGTTATCTCTTACTGGCAGATCGCGAAAAGACAACAGACGCTTTAGAACTGGCAAATTAAATAATGTATCGATTGCTTTGAATTTTATGTGATTTATAGTATCTTCGTTCAACTAAATTTGACAGCTCTAATTATTTCCGTCTCCTTTTTGTTTAACTAAAATGAAAAAGATAGCAACAGCTTAAAGTAAGTTGAGTTGGTTGTTAACAGAATAATCACGATAGCCAGACTAAGCCAACATCTGAAAGGCTCAGCTTCCTACAATGAAGAAATAGAACCCATGAGTCTGTGACCCTGAAACAATGGTGCACGGCTACTGTGAATTGGGTCGTCTGATTCATGTTAAAGAGATATTCTACGTGCGAACAGCAAAAGTATCGTTGTTACTATATACATAAGTATAAGGATTAGTGTTTTGTTCGCTAGATGGCACACAGCAGGGGTCAAAAAGCTATCTGACAATCGTAAAACCGGATCGTCGCTTGTATCCCAACAAAGCATGGACCGAGATGCAGTTTTGCATTACGAAAACAGTATGCATCCTCAGTCTTTGGGGCCCTAAAATGTAGCATGAACAAGATTGTTCCATTTAAAGTTATTTCCCGGCGGCGTGGTACGATTTAAATTGTGATAGTCTTAAGTGGATGTTCCCAGGTACCCGCACTATATTAGGTGCGTAAGTTACGCAGGGAGAATATTTAGGTACTTGTTAAGTTTGCAACTTACCTTACTGCTTAGCGAAATAAATAGAGGTGTTGTGTTACTTCAGAAGTGACAACAACAGGGTTTCAGTAAGTTTCTAACTTTATATGTTAGGTTGCTCGTTCAGTGTCTAACAATTTTTTGCTTTATGCGACTTTTATGACTCTCGAGGGGAAATATGTTGGTAGATCACGCCCATATTTTTTTCAGGTTTTGTTGGTGTCGTCATGTTCAACCTTGTTGTTAACCATAAAAAAGGCTAAGTTTAAAACTAAACGTTTTGTTTTAAACTTAACACATGACATCACGATAGCCTTGTGTCCCCGAAGGATTGGGCAATGATGTACCTATAGTACACTCACATTTCGCCTGTTATGTTTAAGTCCCATGTAATAGGGGGCGAGCCTATTGCCATCAACCGGGTACAGACCCAGACTCCGGGCTACAACTGAGAAATTTCTGATAGAACCACCCAATAACACTTTGCCCGACCCAGAAGTTTAACCCAGAACCTCATGTTCAGAAAAAATGTTAAAAGTCACGTTACGTGTGTGTATGTGTTATAGTAAAAACAATATAAATATATTATAAATCAATATGTTTGGTTCCAGGAGTCCAACAATCCAATTAGTCAACTTAAAAACACTGCAAAAACATCCGAATTTTCACAAAACAACATAAACACGAGTTCGATAAATCAAATTGAAATCGAACTCCCGTATTTAGCCAGCCCGATTTTTCGCAACTGAAGTGACATGAGCACATTTTAACGTCCAGCGGGCGATGTCAGCCGCATTGTGGCGCGGTATTGGGCGATGTTAACAAATGTTATCGACTGGCCGCGCCGTTGACATGCCCGTTATTAATGATACCACTATCTACACCGGTAATATCTAACAATATTCGGTACATGCGATATTATTGTTTTTGTCGTCAGTTTTAGGAGGTTGGGTGGTCCGGAGGATTTGATCACATGACAGCAATGTGAGACCGTGTTTGTTTTACTGACTAAAGAGAAAGTTGGAGATATAACTGTAATTCCTACTAAGGTTTAAGACAATTGGCAATTTACCACTTTAAAAAACTTCCAGCTTCTTCATTCCAAAAAAATACGGTAACGATCCAAAAAGATGCGCCCACGACTTCCTTATCCATGATTCAATTAAAGATTAAAACTTTTCAATGCTCTTACAAGAAATCGTGTGCAAAAAGATGAATTCTTCCTTCTTTCCAGCGTAGATTGAATGCCATCATCCGTTTATGTGGTTCGACCATAAAACGTGTCACGTGATTGCCATCGGCATTCCTCTCCCTATCTGAGGGTATTTACGGCGAAATTTTATCACAAGCCGGTATGAAAGAGGGACAGGTTTCAGTCGCCGTGGGACGAACTGGCCGACTGGACCTGCTTATATAAGCTTTGGTGTTAAATATCGAATCTGTACGTTTTAATTGGTGTCGCCGTCTCAAGGGCGTTTCTGTATCTGGAGCGTTGGCTCCTAATCATTCTTTTTTACTCTGTGACTTCTTTGATTTTTCTTTTCGTGGGATCTGAGAATGATAAAATGTCAAACTCATTTGTTTCACTATTCTGAAATATCTTTAATCCAAAAAGAGTGTCGGTTTTATGGGTCCGCTATAAAGTACACAGTTCCTAGTAGATTAAAGTTTAACTAACTCCTTCCTCAGCTGCGGATGCCCGTCTATTAAATCGTCTTAATGTTTATACATGTGAAATCTGATTAAGTTGTCGTCAGTCGGCTAGGTTTCATTATAATGCCTTCAATAATGTCCTGCCTCTAAATGTCTTATAAGCAATTACTGTCAATGGGGTTACAAAATTACCATTTATTCGCACCTTAAGGTGTTAATTTAGTTATTGGAGATTTATTTATAGAACGAGTTGCAAACACAACAGGTTTGTAATGTGTTGAGGAAATAACTATGTCACCAAAGTAAACATACGACGGGAACCGTATTCATTTTGATAAATTGTCGTATAGGCGCCGTATTTCAATATGGCGGAGTGCATTGCACGGAGTTGTGCAGGCTCACCGCGCACGCAGCTTGTTAGCGCGTTCAGGCAGGTCGCGCGCATTTTTCACAAAGATGGCGGGCGTATGTTACCTCTTGGCGCCAACCCACTCGATAACCGATATACGAACGATTTATGATGCCTGCCTCCATTTTATTAGTTCAGCACTCAATCGACAGTCGTACGAATTTAATCGAATGCTTTATTAAAAATAAGTTATGTCTACACCGCCGTGCCATTAAACGGTTTGAATTATGTTATGATCTGTCGGTTGTTTGTCGGTGCTGTATATCAAAGTGCCTTTATTTGAAAACAAAAGTGATCATACGATAGATCAAAGGTTTATTGTCATTTATAACGGTTTATATTGGCCAACACCTGGAGTCTTGAATAGAGCTTTTCCTATTCTAAAGTGCTAGTAATAAAACGAAGTATTTAACTTAACTATCGGTAGTTCGACGGTTGTAATTCAATAGAGGACTCTGCGCACATTTAGAGAGTTTGGCTTTCCTGAGAACAGTGTTAATAACTCGTTACTAACTGTATTACCAAGGAGAAGTCGTAAATGTGTCCACACTGGATAACGATATTAGGCGAGCGGTTAGCTCTTAGAGTATGAAGATATAAAAGACATTCACTAAATCTAATAACTGTCGCAATTCAGGATAAAGCTATTTATAAAGCCTAGATCATGCTATGCTAAACGTTAGTAAGCCATCTGTGTAATCTTCTTGAACTTTGCAAAAAAGCGTATTGAACTTTAGCTGCTGCGAGTGGTGGGGGCATATAAAACGCGAGTGCATAAGTGATTTATTGTGAGTATCGTCGCGTCGTTCGTGGGCGTCATATCTCTCTGATAAAGTAGTTCTACTGATCTAAGTTTCGACTTGCAGTTCAATCTCGAGTTAGCATCTTTCAATCTAATGGGTTTTCGTTACAATGATTCATGGTTTGTTTATACAAAGAGAAAGCGAGGATTTACTATTCAAATGAAAATTCAATTTCAGTGTTTGTTCGCTAAATGAATATGTGTGTTTGTTTAGACATTATTATATATAGTGATGGTTTTACTATGCTATAATATTAGGCATTGATGGTTGGACACGATTCTCATATAAATCTTTATTTATTACTTTTGCTTTTGTTTGCAGTGGGTGTGTGATGGATTAATTACAAGTAGTTATCGTTTTTGACGTAATTATTCTATTGCTTCTTCAGAGTCATATAATATAGCCCTTTTTCTTCTTGTCTTACTTACCTGACAATGTTTTCAGTTGCTAGGCCTTAGTTCACACTAACCTACTATCGCATAGGTCGTTCCACATTCTCCTACACATTTGGAAGTTCAAGTTTTCTAACTGAAAGACGTATTGGTACACTTGTTTGAATGTAACCGACATTTCTACACTAACGATTAGCTTGTCTTGATTATGTTATATCCGTACGAGGGAGATACATGTTACTCAAGTACTGACTGGAATCAGTCAATTATACCATATTGGTTTACGCAAAACAGCTAGAGGTGAGACCTGGAAAGCGATTCAAGTTTATATGGTTATATAGAAAAACGTCTTTCTGTTCAGTATGTAAATGAGTTAACTACTGACACCTAGTGTGGTGTTGATACAGATTTACATGTAAATATTGATTGAGATTCGCGTAAATTTTGTTTGGTTTGGTTTTATTACAATATTAAGTAAATGTAGTCTAGTTCGTTAGTGCTACTTGGTAAATGAAATAGGTGGAGCTCTTTTAATTAAAATACCTATTCTTAATTCGGTACATTTTATGTAGTCTGTATTGATCAATATAAAGTTAAGGATATAACAATCTGTTCCATCAGTGAAATAACTGATGTCACTCAGAAAGCGTTCCTGCTTGCTTGGAATTGGGCTGGACCTATCTGCCGCATGTCAGACGATCAATGGGCCAAACTTACGACCCAGTGGGATCCGCTTCATGGCAAACGACATCGCCGCAGGCCCAGACAGAGATGGGGGATGAACTGGATCCTTGGCAGCTCGGGACAGAGAGAGGTAGAAAAGTGGAGGCGTTTGCCTAGCAGAGGGACATAAATACCTAATAACAATTGATCAATCTGTCTTAAACATTTTCGGTGTCCCAATTTTTGTACCGCCTTACCCCTTGGCTCTGACTAACACCAACAATTTGGTAACTCATAATAGTTTACAACTCGCTAAAGAAACACAAAGATACGAACTGAAATGTAAATGAACGATAATTAGAACTTTACTGTGCCAGGCGCCATTCAATTTGGGCTAGTCGAGAAAACTGTGTTGCCGGAAATCACGTATTTGAGGGTACCTGTCAGATTCTTTGGTTATTATGACTACTGTCATTTGTTTTATATGATAGTACAGAGCCTTAAAAGTTAACGAGAAAAGTGGAAAGTAAGAGTGTCATGTTTTGTTCAAACAATCTTGTTGGATGACCAACATACTTGGTTTTTTTTTATTGCGATTTGAGATATTTGGAATGAGAGTTGACAGAATTGTCAAAATACGTAACGGGTCTAAAACGTGTAATGTGGTTTAAAACGGTTTTGTTCGGCTGAATATACAGCCGAACAAAACCGTTTTAAAGCATAAGAAGTAAGAATCCAATTTACATCAGAAACGCTATTGAATATCAGTATTCAGATGCAGCAATTTAAGGACCCACGATTAAAATAAAACAACTACCAATAAATATCTACGTAAAAATTATGTCCATTAATTCTAACACAATAAAATAAAACTACATGCACTAAAGTGTATTTTTACCAATAAAAAATAATTGAATCATTTAGCCGTCAGTGTTGACGTGATAATGTGCAATAGAACCAATAAAGCCCTCCATCCACCGCAGGGCTATGGGCTATAATTATTGCACTGCAGTGTAAATCGTCATTATGATAGAAATCGGTGACTGAAACACTGCGGGTCCTGTTATAATTGAGCAGTTGTGTAGTGCAATACAAATAAATATACTTAGTTTGTAATAACCCTAAATACTGACACTGTTAGCAGTTAATTGTGTCCCTTTATATTTTGTCTGCTTTTGTTGCCATGTTTACATAATTTACTGTTTTAGTATAAACATTAAAGCATTTGTAATCGTTTAGTTTAGTTACAAAATTATTGCGACTGTTTTACATGTTAAAGGCAAAGCGCTCTTAGAAAATGTCACTAAATTTAAGCAAATCAAAATCAAAAGTCGTTTATTCAAACTAGGCCGAGAGTAAGTCACTTTTTGGACGTTAATATTGCATAAGACAGTCCCCCAAAATGCTCCCATCACCACTTCCTAGTGCTTTAGCTGTGAAGAAGTGGCACAACAAACTCCTCAGTAGCACAGCTGTCTGTCCAGTTAGAAAAACTTGATCATATGCAATAGTAAGTAATTAACATTACGAAACACATTTATTTTTTGCAAAAGGTCAGTTAGCAATGCGCGCTTATAAACAAACAACAAAACATTGAAGACTATAATCAATCAGAATAAATAACAAAAACAAACTCTAAATAAAAGTATGCAGGCATAAAATACTAGGTCGGTAAGAACATATATCTCAGCCAGTTTTCCGAAGAAAACCTCAAAGAAGTTCTTACTTCCCATTCACAAAGAAGCAGCCTCGGTTTCGCGACAAGGAAGGGAAAAAAAATAAATGTAATAAAACCTAGTCTCATATCTAGAGTTCAAAGGAGTTAATATAAATCTAGCGAGTGGAAATTCTTACAATTTCGTTATGTTCGTCCATATGTTACTTCCCTTATAAGTCGTAGTTTGCGTCAGTGCGTGATATTTCCTAGTAAAATATGACAGTTGCAGGATTTTCGTCATAGAAAGTTTTTAGAAAAAAATGTCTATGAAGTTTTCCGAAAAAGTGAGGGGATTTCCTAGTTTAAAAAAAGTCCCGTCATTTGGTCCGTTGCGGCATTTATTTATGGTTAGGGGAATAGATAACTTCTTATACCGTAAAGGAATGCTACACCAGAACCATAGACATAAATAACTATGTGCATGGTTCTTTTCTAGAGCGGGCTATAACTACAGACTTCGGTATTTAAAAATGAAGAACGTCACCATAATGAGAGCTACAGATATTGCTAATTCTAAAAATGATTTCAAATTGATTCTCTACATTTTTAAAAGTGAAATTAATCTGGCTAGTAAGCTTATCGTTAGAGGTTTATTCACCTCATTAATATCAAGAAGATAATTTATGACTGACAATGCAATGATAGCATTATGCAGCATTTAATCGTTTATTTAGAGTAGGAGTGATTTAAGTACACGACATTTGAAAATACGGTCCTGTTCTACGATAAAGCTAAATGGCTACAAATTAGTTAATTCAGCTTTTTTGCTTGTTGTATGGTCAACAAATGTTAAAAAAAAAACTATTCTATTATAAAACTCATTTTGAAACTCAGTTCAGCATCCGCACTGTCAGTTCTGAACGAATCTGTGGACGCATTAGTGCGTTGGGTCGAAAGTCAGTTTTGGACAGAAAAGTACTACCAGTCCTTTTTTTTTTTTGGATGGGATATCATCAAATGACTTCTCCCGCTCTGGGCGGAGCGGGAGGGCGTGTCAGACTTTTACTGACTAAAACCCACCCGTGTTAGGTTTAAAGAATCTTTATTCTCAATTAAAACATACACAAATGTCACTTACTTGAGAACAATAAATTAATGTTAACAATATAAAAAGGTGTTCCTTCAGTTGCCCATGTGCCAGGGTCACGGTATCTCTTTCGAAGAATCACGCGACCCCGGCAGGGTCACGCGACCCCGGCAGGATCACGCGACCCCGGCAGGATACCCTTAGTTTTGTAACCAAAAATATCTACTTAACACCAGAAAAATAAAGTCTAAAAATACAATAGTACCAGCTATTTTAGTCACGACTCCACTTTAAATTGTATTCGACCACCAAATTTAGTAAATGATCACCAAATCTTAATAATTGGGTGTACTACATGAGCTCGACAAATGAATGTACGAATGCACGCTTGTGCGACACACTCGAGCTCACATAGTACACTAGGTTAGGTTAGGTTAAAACTGTGACCTCCTACGCACGAGCCGAGCGAGCGAAGCGAGCGGTGCCACGGCAGCGGCCGGCGAGTGCTAGAAACGACTTGATTCAGTGTGCCGCACAAGCGTGCATTCGAACTATGTCAGTCGCAATACAGTTTTGTCGCTCAAGTGTTATTCGCACATCCATTTGTCGAGCTCACTCTTAATAATTTGGTGTTCATTAACAATTTTTGGGTTAACAATGATTTTTTTGGAGTCAATTTACTTAAATAGGATAGCAAGATGTAAAAATTTTGGTTATAATTTTACATTAAAACGCTGGTTTAATTTTGGTGATCATTTACTACTTTTGGATTAACAATGATTTATTTGGAGTCATTTTGCTTAAATAGGATAGCGAGATGTTAAAACTTTGGTTATAATTTTACATTAAAATGCGGGTTTTAATTTTGGTGATCATTTACTATTTTTGTCTGTTATATGTTACTATATCTGGTGGTAAGTTAAACATAAGCCATAAAATAATTGCATTGACTGCTTTTTGCCACCAATTATACATATTATTTAAGTGTTTTATTCCATTTCTTTCATTGACAGCAGTCGCATGTTAAGGCCGCATACCCAATACGTCGGCAAACAAGTAATGGATCATAAAAAATAATCGTTATAGTCCCGTTGAAGGGTTTTTCGATCCATTTTTATTTAGAATTTCCACATTGTATGTAATTTCGTTCAGTTTATGTAGGTTCAAAGCCATTTTCATTCAAAATGTGTAACTTTTATAGCTATAACAGTGTGTTGGGATATTTTCACGCAATGTTGAAGACATTATTTTGTATATTCATCTTATGTATTGAATCGTGTTTAGTTGAAATGGTTTCAATAATGTTATCACCAATTGCGGTTGAGTTAATGTTATGATTATAGCTTCATTAGCCTAGCCCACTACAAGTTCCCATGTATTAATTTTGTAAGACTATGTTGTTGCCATGTTTAAATATAATCCTGATTTAATTTTTACGCTGGTGATTTTGATATTTTTTTTTGCGATATAACATGCAGAATAGTCATACTGACGATTATTTTATGACCTGAAGTTCATAATTACATAGTTATTTTTTATCAATAAGTCTGTCAAAACTCATGAAAACTTAAGTGAAGTCAGTGTTGCCAGATCAGGAAATTGAAAATGCGGTAGTGTTGCTTCAAAAACGCGGATTTTCAACAAAAAATGCGGAATTTCTTGTAACATTTACATCGATTTTTTTCACTCAATTATTGATTATAAGAACAAGGGAACTTACAAATAAAAGAGTTAAAACATAATATGTGAGTAAATCTTTTCTTAATTAAAACATTATTAACTTATCAGTCATTCAAAGGAGAACACATCCTCAGCATCGTCTCCGGATTCTCCGACCTCCGTTTTTGGGAAGTTATAAATTTGTTTGGCAGTCATTTTTGACAACATGTTTCGAGATGGTTTAAAATGTTTGCAGCAGCCCTCATTTTTCCTAACTGCCTGATCTGCTAAAAGGACTCCATTTACAGTTGGCGTTATCAAACGATTTCGCTTGTCGGTTTTTATGTTATTTATTTTAGAAAATTTCCTCTCATAATCGGCATTTGAAATCGGAATGGACAGAGCTGCGAGTGCAAATTCCGGTAGATGCGTGAACAGCCGTTCTCCAATTTCGTCTTTGTGCTGCCCAATCTGTTAAAAGAAATATTCATTTCATGATTCATCATAATCATCCTTTCAGACTACAAAATGTCCGCTGCTGAACATAAATAGGCCTAACTAATCTCTATCTTGAACGATCCATTGATGAACCTTTGAACTAAGAAATCAAATGAACTATTATATACCAAATCGGTTAATCTCTAGTAAAATAAGCCTGTAAAATAAATTCACATAGATAGAGAGAGATGGCACGATAGGCGAAAGACGTCGCTTGACGATCAAACTGAACGCAACCTTGTCTGCCTCGACGATTAACCGCCAACATGAGTGAAAAAAAAAGGGGTTATTCTAGTAGATTTGAAAAAAGCGGAACCGCGTAGGATAAAAGAGGAACGCGGATCCTTTGTAAAAAAGGCGGGGTAAAAAGCGGAAAAGCGGTGCATCTGGCAACGCTGAGTGAAGTGCTACATGGATCTAATGGCGCTTGACTGACATTGACAGAAGGGGGCTGTTGGTCGGCTATTTGCGGATGTTTTGTGAAATTGCATTGAAAATACAAGATGGCGGCGTTAGTTCTGACTTTGGTAACGCGCCAAAAGGCACTTGCCGCTCTAAGTTGTCAGTTTTGAAAAAAGAACTGTATTCCTTTTTCTATTACGTTAACTTACTTTAAAAAAACTGGCTCGTTGGTTTAAACCATACCTAAAGAAAATTGATGTTTTGTAATAAGACCGTGTAAGTTTAAGTTGGTAGTTATTACTTGAGATTTGACGCAGCAGATTTACTGATCAAGAACTTGATCAGGTTTTAAACTAGTGGTTACATTTACACAGTTGCAAACTTGTCGAGCAAAATTCATAACGTATAAAGGCGGGCACACACTTGCAGCAAGTAATTGAGGCGTAAAGCCGCGATTACATCGGCGCGGGTGGCGTTGTCTCGACACGGGGCCGTATCTTAATTGATTGGACCGTGCCCATTACACACCATTGACTTTCGGATACTTTAGGGCTGCTATTAATATTGTCGGATTGGGATATTTAAGGACCAAAGTGTCCTTGAATGTTTTAGAGTTGTTTGGCCCCGTTTGGGACCTAAAATACCTACACGTTTTATCGTTTTTTTTTATGTTTTGTGCTAAATGGCAATTAAAAACCATTTTAGAAGTCCTCATTTAGAATAATGGTGCCATGTGTCAAAGATAAGAGTTTTCTCTGACGCGTACCGGGCACAGATAAAAATAAACCACTTCTCCAAATTCAAAATAACTTCCGAAAGTACGACTTCTAACTTAGAAGTGTGGCTACCCTAAGTTAGGGCTGTCATGCATTAATTTTGCGTCCGTCGTGGGTCCATATCTAACCTTATGATAATTCGTGCGTAATTTGATTAGATGTCGATATTTCGTCAAAGTAAGCTCGCTTGTTAGTGCGGGGCTCGTAACTCTCTTAAAATGTCAATAGGACACTTTCGCTGAAGTAAAAATCGATTTGTGAAGTGAAAGAAAGTAAATTGTTCGTTTACCTGCTTGTAATTTCCTTTTTATTTTAAACAATTTTACATTGGCAGAAATCATAATTGAGTCTGTAATTGATATGGGTGATATTTACCACTTTTCTCAAAAATATTCTGTAATTTTTTATCATTAAAGACGTAATCATCTCAACTTATGCAGTGCCGGTTAGGAACGTCTTATAGTTAAACCAACTTGATAACCCGTGTTAAAAGTACAGTTAATTTAATTTCCACTCATCCTCGAACGGAGGACAATTTTATCTCTACGTGTCCATTTAACTAAATTACAGTGCAGTCTTCATTGCATATTTAAACCATTTTATATCCATTTATTACGAAAACCCATCAATTAATGACAGTTACGCAGATCATACATCTTTAGCACATCAAGGGGATCTTTTAAACCCTTATATTACGCAACATACATCTCTTTTCGCGTACTCGTTAAAACCATCCAGCTTGTTACAAGTGTAACAAATCAAAACGTAACATGTTACAACGTGTAACAAATCATATCACGGAATATATCATGCTGTCATCCAAGGCCCCGGGGCTCCGAACTTCTTGTAACTTTTCGTATTATTTTTTCGATGTTGAAAGGGTTATTTCGAGGGAATGCTGATTGTATGTAATTTGGGCGAGTTTCGAGTGTTTGTGAGATCGTATGGAGAAAAAGTCAGAAGCAAATGATAGGGATGGTATGGAATACGGAATATACCCAGGCTACAGGGATGAATACTACATATTAGCCCATTGTAAGTTCTACGATAACGAAGACTAAGTCACAAGTTTACGATTTGAGTTCACTCGGCTGTAAACTTAAACTGTACGGTAATAAGTAATTTAATTGTCTAACATAGGAAAAC
Organism: Aporophyla nigra; assembly: GCA_947507805.1. Classification (NCBI taxonomy): domain Eukaryota; kingdom Metazoa; phylum Arthropoda; class Insecta; order Lepidoptera; family Noctuidae; genus Aporophyla; species Aporophyla nigra. Next base: position 20,218,063 of record OX382297.1, on the reverse strand, counting down.
CGTTCAAATTGTATTTAAAAAAACAGTTGAAACTCGTAATAGAGTTTTCACAGAATATTACTGCCAGTTCTTTTGGCAATTGATATTTTTGACGTTCGAAAGTGCTGATTCTCAGGCTAATTTGAATAAATGTCTTCTAATTTGATTGGATTTCATCGAATACGCGTATGTTATTGTCTAGCTGTCCAACAATTAGACATCAATATAATCGAGCTGGCTAATCAAAAACGCCAACGTAGTTTAAACAAAACCAATTTCACAGAAATGCCCACTATACACTTGTCCTAACGACTAACAGTGTCGTCAACACCGTCTGCGAACGACGACAAATCGGCTCATCTCAACAGCATCACGTATTCTTTTATGCATCATTGTGCAACAGGGATGCAGCACACGCGTCGACCCACACGCAGAATTTGTAATCGGCTCGTCGTAAATAAACGAGTTGGCACAGCCCTATTCGGCGAGATGCGCCAGGGATGCCTGCGTGTTTTATTAAGTTGGTTTTTATACTTTTTATAAGTTTTCTTGGAACTTCCAGTCAGGTTCTGTATTATATCGCGGTTGTTCTTGAGTTTTTGCTGTGTAATTGTTATGGTCTCTAAGTTTAATGAATTTCATGCCGGTTTTTCTTGATTGTCAACGGAAGTGTTTGACATTGATAGTCAATCGAGATCAAATAATTTTAGGAGCCAGAGCAAGTAGAAAAGTAAGTATTTAAGTTATATGGTTTACGAAGTAAAAAAAAATATGTGACGCTAAGACGGTCGAAACACAAGTAAAAACAGATGAAACAACTTATTGCCAACATAGTGTCTTCTGCAGGTTCTTTCGCAATCGACTTATATACCCTCGACTTGGCGCAGTTGTTTTTGTCTTTCCAGCTTCTCATTCCATTGCCTTTCTGTGGTTATTTTCCTTTCATATTTTTGTATTATGATTGCATCTGTCGGCAGCCCTATCAACCCGTAGTGTGGTGGGCGTCTCGGATTTATGCGCCGCGCCGAAATTTAGACGTGCTCACTCGGCATGCACAATATGCACGATAACATTCATGGCGCATGATGCATTACTTATGTTTTTCCTTAAAATGCAAACGTGTTGCAAAAATACGGTTTCGAGGTGTGGCTTGATGACAATGAAAAAATTAAGAGCAACCAAATTTGTTTTATGTCCTCGGGCTGATTTTAGGATTTCCAATATTATTTATGACGAGCATGATGCCAAATCTGAAAGTTGGTAGCTCCTTATGTTTGATTAAAAATGAAGTGTATGTTAAATTTGCGATTGCAAAGTCGCAATTTGTAATATCGTAAGGTCGTACTAAGTGCAAAATTTAGGCTGCAGTAAACGTCTGCAGCATATTTTACTTCACCTGCTTGCAAATTCGATATTTATGCGTCATTAGGCCAAATTTCGACCGCACAAGTGGTCGCAAACGACCAGTGTTACCCGAGGTCTTAATAATGCATCGATTAGACTTTTATGTCGTGGAACAGAGTCACATGTATTTTACCTTTGAGGTAATTCAATATTTTGCTTGTATCAATACTGGCTGTGGTATAAATTCACTTTATTATTGCAACTCGCGTGTTCTTCATTTAAAATTAAGTATAGTGTTCGAATTTTGTACGTGTGTCATTTGCAACGCGTGTATTGCAGCTTCATTTGAATTCAGAACACCCAGGCGTTTGACCCCACGCTCAAGTGAAAGACTTATGGAAGTTAGGTTGTTGCTCAAATTGAAAGTGTCTAGAAATCGCTAAGCCTTGGGTACTAAAATATTAACTTGCATCTTGCAGTGACGAAGGAAAAGCTTAATTGCTGTAGGAAAACCTTTCCATAATTTTAATACCAATATGCTTAATTTAAAACGGGCTACCTGTAATCAAACCTTCTTATAAATAAAATATTTGCTTAGGTACCTTTATAAAAATCAATTGCCGTTTCGCTCCTTGAAAGTGAACCTCAGTAATAATAAAAACCAAAATAAGTATTTTAAAATATCACAAAATCGTTTGCATTATCATACAAAAGGCGTACAAGTCATCGTGTTATTTGGTCGTGAGCTTTATGCCAACGTACGGCACGATCCCCGAATGCGACCATTCGACGAATATTAATAACCATTAACCATAATATTGTAAAAGACGCCATGTTTTTTCTAAATTTGAATTTAGAATTAACAAAGATTTTCAAAATGATATTTTGAATCTGTGCAATGAATAAGGCAATGGATACGTTTGACAACCTTTCGTGGAATCTTAAATTATACGCGGATGTTCGTAGTTAAGAAAACTTATTGCATATTCCTAATTATTATCAATGTAGGTTTATGGGCATCATTAAGTTTTACGGTAGCTAAACTACACGCCGTAAACCGAATTTATTGATTTAATTAAATTAATTATATGACTAACCCGTTGAGATGTGCAAAAACCGTCGAATGATTTTCAGTAAGTATAATAAAATAATTTTGGTATAAAATTCTAAGAAAAATTAGCAAAAATAAGCCTAATTTATATGAAAATAACTTAATATTTATTTATGAATAATGCTAACAATGGATTTTATGACGGAGCGTCTCCATCGGTGATGTGCTGGGACTTTAAATGACTTAAAACTTTTATAAATAGACTTTATTGTGACAGTTTGATTATTCAAGCGATAATATTTGAAGAGGCTATGAAAATAAGGAAGCATTAGTGATATTATTGCGTCTAATAATATTTTGTTTGGATTTCATTATAGTTTCGAAACGCAATCGCTTCCTTCGAATAACTGTGCGTTTTATTTATGCCTGGGCGTTATAAAATCTTGTCATTACTTTGTAGCCAATAAAATATAGGTTTTTATGGATATTCAGACTTGATTTCCTTCAAAGTAACCAATTTGTAATACACCTACAATTTTCATCGTAATGGATACTCATATACCACCATTACGTCCTGAGTGACACTGTAGACTTGCAGTGTGTAGCAAACAACAAATAAAAACGATTGCATTGTTCAGAACAATGCTGAATAATGCAATCCAAACACATTACTCTTTGATTTCATCACTCAAGTGGTTCGGCAAAGGAAATCCCTCATTCCAACTCAATTACAGGAACCTACCTACCGCAGAAGAAGTGTCAACTTATGAATATGTATACCTACACAAAAACGGGAACCGTGACGTAATGACATCGTGAGTAGCATTTCCTTTTCGGCCTTCGTCCTCGGCTTTCGGCTTCGAACATGTTCAAGATTAAAACTCCATATACATGCGACGACGGTCTTTAGGAGCAGGAAATTAAAAATGAAAATTAGCTTTTTTGATTTAGCCGCGTAGGGGAAAGACGTGTTTTGTGTGTCTTGCAACTACATACCATCAGGTAAATAAAAGCTTTTGCTTTTGACCCTCAAAGTTGGTGCTTTTATCGTAAAAGTTACACGTGTCATTGGTTGTTTTAGAGACTTTTAATTTATTTGCTACTTTATTCCTCTATGAACAAATCGGTAGCACAAACTTTTGATGTCGACAGCTATAATTCTTGGAATTTTTACTATCTAAACATCAAAGCACTTTTTAGGTAGTTCCCCGAATGACTCATAATTACGTCAGCTTGTAAACCTACACTTAAAGTGTCATCGTAACGCCGAAAAACAAAGTCCAAAATAAGCGGAAAAACTTGTCAAATAAATAGTGTTGTCATAAAAACTTCTTGTCGCGCCTGTTAGAACGACTTCCCTTAATCGTTAAAACTGTTGTGACTATGTTTAATATAGTTAATAGCGCAGCACTCGTTAACGCTATAACGGCTAATTATTACAACACTAAATTTAAAAATAACTGTTGAGATTTTTATCGCGCCTTCAGCGTTGTCTTTACTCTCTCTTTACTCTATGGTTTATAAAAAAAAAGAACAGTTAAGTTTCTGTTTCGATATTTATGGACAACTAATGAACTAAAGAATGATGAAATTGTAATATCGCCATTACTTATTTATGATTTCCTTTGCTTTATTAAAAACTGGATTTTATTTATTGCAGTATCTGTATTATTAAGGTCTTGTTATTGAAATTAAATATTAAGAAAGTAGACCTATGTACATAAGATTCATGTGATTAAATTTAAATTAAGGTCTTGAACTATTGCACAGTGAACAATAATGTGGAGTTTGATTGGTTACCTAAGAACTGCTGCGTATACAGTTGACTTTGTATGTCTTTAACCTGTTGTGGTATGGTCATTTTATTCCAGGTGTATCGTCTTCACATATAATTATTTAAATATTATACTAATATGGAAAAACATTTCAAAGAGTAACGATTGAGATTTTTGCCTATTTTTCTCCATAAGAATCTACCTTTTGGACGGGGCGACTAGAGTCAATTCTATTTTAATGTAAATGCTGACGTTCAAAAGTGCCAAATACTAAGTGCCAAGTATTTGTGTCTAACTTGTTCCAACCAAGGAAAATAACACAATTTGTAAAAAAAAAACAAGTTTCTCTGCAAATTAGAAACACCATGCCCATATGACCACAAACAGCCAAGCCAATACATTGAACACAAGTTTTAAAACTCCCCATACAAAATATTTAAAACCGTGCAGAGTTTAGGTGTTCCCGTCACGTCCCCTGTCACATGGTGGTAGACAATGGGGTATAAATTATGGCATTAGCACGCCAGTATGGGACCCTATGGTAATTCACCATAGCAGAGGTCGCGCCGTGCCTCCGACATCATAAGATTTTATGTGAGGAAACTTGTACCTTGGATTATTAAAACTACGGAATAGGAAAGCATGTTCTGTGGCCATGATTTATTAAATTTTAGTATTCTGACACGATTGTGATATTCAAAGGTTCGCTGATGATAGCTTTAGATCGTTTTGTTGCTAAGTGATAAAAACTATAAATACATTAAGTATATCTCCTAAAAGAAAGGTTACATCGGAACCTCTATATAGTGATACATCGTTGGTCTGTAGGTATGTCACAGCTGTTTTACAGTCACTCCTTCACTAGATACTCTGTCTGCCGGTAAAATGTCATTTTTCGTAGTAGAAAACTTCAGACTTTTTACGGGACAAACGAGTTTGCAATTTGAATATTACCTGTAGTAGTGGTATCAGTCTAACCGAATGCAGCTGAATACCAATATTTTAGATAAAGCGACTGCCTATCTGACCTCCACAACCCAGTTACTGAGTAATACATACCCTTTAGTAAGGTACGACTGGTTGTCAGATTTTCTGGTTTCTGACGACCTGTAATGCTGTCGAAGATCCACAAATGACAGCTGGCGCATGCCGGGACCAACGGCATAACGTAATTTCCAAAGCATGGTGCTGTGTGTTGTCTTGCTATGTAAGTGTGTTATGCACTATGCAAGCTTTGAAAACAATAGGCGTTCTAGAGACGCGAATATGATTTATCATAAAAACTGTAATACATGATGACATGGTAACCCTGATTATTCTAGTTATTAAAATGAGTCTGTTTGCTTTATAAAACTAATTAAGACGTATAACGCTAATTATCTTTTATGATTCAGTCGTTAATCCAACGAAAATGGGAGCTTATAAACTCTAAACAAGAAGTTCATCATGAGATCTACACTAATTAATTATTTTAATAACTAATGTTTATTTAATTAATTAAAAAGTACCAGTATTTAATTTGGAGATAGTAATTTTGAGCTTCAATTTCTTTTCAGACGCTTTTCACAGAGACAGGAGCAAAAAGAGAGTCTTAAACTTGGGAAAATGTAAGTAAGAAGATTTGCAAGGTCTTAAGTTTTTTAATTTCCAACGTATTATTATTTTACCTTAATACCGGTACTCATTAAGCACAGCGCTAATTACCGAAATAACGGTTATTTTAGAAACGAGAGCATCTTTATTGAAAACAGAATAATTTATGGCCAAATCTAGAGCTCCAAATTAAGAATAAGTAATTGTTACAACGTTTAGGAGTGAACTAAATGGGTGATATAAATAATTTATATTTATTATTGTAACTCTGATTAATTTTAAGCTGTTTTAAAGTAGCTGTAACGGTTGTAATATAATTAATCACGTTATGTTAAGAAAAAGCCTTTATTAAAAAATAAATAAAGACCTCTTAGCAATATTTTTTAAATCAAATTTATATTGTTATTACAATTCCAATCTTCCAAAATTATAAAGAATTGTCATTTTGTATTTATTTTGACAATATTTCTTCATTGAATATTTTAGTTTTTTATGTCTTGTATATATGCCTACTTTAAAATTAACGACATCATAAATTAAATATGAAACTATTAAATTGATTCTGCTCTAATTGGGGACAGATATCGTTTAACGTAGCGACGAAAAAATAAAAAATGTAAAAATGGCTACTTCCCCCACATGGGCTGATAGAGACATAAAAATTTATGAATTCGTAGTCCGTTTGATTTATTCGCGCTTCCTTTTACGATTTTTATGGCTGAAAAGATATATTGTAACCGTACAGTAGTTTGTTTTTATTCCTATTTTAGAGTAACTGACATTTAACGTCACCCTACTTTCTCCAACTGTTAGAAGTGATTCATATACGCCAGGTGACATGTTTATTAGTCACGGTAAAGAGGAAATTAGATCAAAAGGAGAGCACTTAGTACGTGAGTCGTCATTAATTGTTTCTTTTGGTGCGTTTAAACTTATTGATGGTACGTGCTCGTCCATTGCATAATGTCTTATTTCAATAAATCAGTCACGAGTTCACGACATTGAATATTATAATAATAATAATAATAATATTCCACAACTATCACACAACGCCATCTAGTCCCAAGCTAAGCAGGGCTTGTGTTATGGGTACTAGACAACTGATAAACGTACTTATATATTTCTAAATACATACATATTATAGATAAATTACGCCCAGACACAGAACAAATGATCATGCTCATCACACAAACATTTGTCCTGGGTGGGAATCGAACCCACGACCTCCGGCATAGCAGTCAACATAATAATAGTCAATAATATAGTCAATATAATTGATTAATAAGTATTACTATTGGTGCGAGATACGTGTGTTACAGACATAACGTTTTTCACTTACAAAATTTATAAGTAAAGAATTTTTAATAAGGTATTTTTTTATTAAAAAAGATACCGCTTTCAATTTACCAAACGTCACATTTAATCGAAAAAGTGACTGAGGAGCATCACTATTTTGAAATAATCCGATATTTTATTATTCCTTATTGTTAATTTAATTATATTAACGAGTAATAAATATGATAGTGCCTACCGTGCGCAGGCAATATTAATAATTTATTAATAAATAAAGTGTGTTATTTAATTACGGTTCACGGCACCAATTTGTAATGTGAACGTTTGACGTCGGCACATTTGTAACGGCAATGGGCGTAGAAATGTCTGATAGTTATGCGATAGGTACCGTATTGCTAACAACAGCCTGCTGATAATATAATAATTATTAATGAATAAAGCTCGTAAGACACCCACGTAGTTCGCACATTAGTAATTAAAATAGCAACGGTACCGTAACATACAATTTAACGGATTGGTTTTTTTGCGGTTCATAATTATATTACTTACCGATTTTAATTAATCGCTGCTTTTTATAAATGTTTTTCAGATGTATATTTTAACTTATTTTGACAGCTACAGTTGCTTTTAATTTTAACATTTCCTCCACATAATTATCCCTAGACAAAATTACTTTCTCGAACCTTTTCCCTTATCATCAGTTTTTATTGTATTTTTTTTTTTTCATAATTAATCATTTTTCTTTTTAAGAGGTCAAATAATATCAACATTTACTCCTGCATTAGTTAAATCTGGCAAAATTTAGTTTTTCAAACTTTATATTGCCATCAGTGTTTATCGACAATTATTCATATATATTTTAATTTTTTTAATAATTTTTATTTTCAAGAAGGCAAAATAATTCTCAGGAGATCGGCCAATAATTACAAAATCAATCAACAAAGACCAATTGTTACAAAATGACATAAACAGAAATAGAAAGACGGAACCGTTTACAAAGCTAGTTTCGAACCGCGGAGGCGTCAGGGGTCAGCGGAGGTCAGATACCCGATATGATTTATAAGTTCTAATTAGACCAGAGACAGTACCTATTGATAGACGGTAATCGTTTCGTAATAAGGTTACTGATAGGAATTTGTAATTATAATTAACCATAAGTAACCTATGTGTAATCGATAGTTTTGTGATACTGGGAGTGGAGGTGACGAAAATTGAAGATTATTTGAGGCAAGTATGGTTTGTTTTTCAAGAATGTATAATATAATGGAATACTCTTTATTATAAAGGGCTTGTGGCTAAGTAATAATAGCCGCACGGGTTGATCGTTCAGGTTAAGCTACGCTTGCCGCGGTTGATCCGTGGATGGGTGACCATCTTTACATACCAAGACCCTTCCGTGCCTCGGAAAGCACGTAAAGCCGTTGGTCCTGGCTGTCTTTCGTAGATCTTAGACGTCGTTACGGGTAGTCAGAAGCTCGAAAGTCTGACAACCAGTCTTACCAAAGGGTATCGTATTACCCAGTAACTGGATTGTGGAGGTCAGAGAGGCAGTCGCTCCATGTAAAATACTGGGACTCAGCTGTATCCGGTTAGACTGGAAGCCGATCCCAACATAGTTGGGAAAAGGCTAGGCAGATGATGTTGACTCTTTATTTTGTACACTATAGTATGGATTACATATCATATAGGTGGCGTAAGAGGCAACTATGGGACTTACTAGAGGCAGGAGCGTTCTCTATGAATTTTACCACCATACTGCGATCGCCAGCCCGCCTGCCAAGCGTGGCGATTATGGCATAACCCCCAAAAATTGATGAGGCCTATGTCCAGCAGTGGACGTCTTTCAGCTGAAATTATTATAGATTACAAATATAAAAGTATGAATGTTATATAGGGTGAGACAGTGGGTGGTCTTATCGTTCGAAGCGATTAACTTTTAGATGGAATATAATGTGCAATGTGCAACAAAGTCAGGTTAGATACCATTGCCACTTAATTTGATAGCGGAGGATCACTTGTTGATAACGTAGTTTAAGATGACTAAGACTGAGTTATCAAAAAACGATCTGGAGAAAATTGCATGACAAATTTTTCAACCTTCCAGCCCGTATCTAACCGTCCCTATTAACCACTTACGTCAACTAATGAATACCGATTAAGTAAAATGTGTTCAATCTATTTAAAACATAACTTATCGTAATCAGGAAGCAGTAAAACCGTTTAGCTGTAACATTATATACAAAACTTATTTGCTCATGGCAACATTTTGCGGCTCGGCCCACCGCTAACGTATCGTGGTTTAATTAATTGCCGTAACGACCGATTTATTTCAAAACTAGCACAAAATATAGAACATTATGTAGGACGATGGTATAAAATAATCGGGTCTGCGTGTCCTTGTGGCTTTGAAAAGTGGATCAATGAAGAGTTTTATTAGTTTAATGAAAAAAAATTGTGCAGTGATGTCATTTCAAAATTAGAACATATCTTGCATCGTAGATCTTGACCTACTTTTGTTGAAACTTTTCTTTTTTATCTGTGAATATAACCCAATTAAAAAATAATAGATTTTCAGCTAGTCTCCTTTGAATTTAGAATACATAAAGGAAATTTAAAAAGTCTGTTCAATTACACATCATGTTCTCGATTCGAATTTCGAAACAATTGCTACATTTCACCATAGTGATGTCTCATTACCGTTTGTGGAGAAAAGTGAACAATTTTATACAATACATCAGGTTACGTTGGGCAACAGCGCATAACTAGAGAAAGCTGGCTGCCATCGCCTACGTACAACAATAACTAGTTTCCCTTAGCGTTACAAGTCGCAGGATGATAAGATGTTGACACAGGTAAATACTTGTTATATTCAGAAACTAACTGAATTTATTGGAAATTGTCATGGATATTTTCCGTCTTAGAACATTTTGAACGTCTTCTGATTATAATCTCTACGTGGCGATTCTCAGTGCTTTATGAAAGGGGTCTCTGCTAAAATGCACGTGATCTGTGGAACCTTCAGATTACTTCGGTACCTCATTTGTTTCTTTTATGGGAAGAGATGGATTAGCTAAGGTATACAAGGCAAGGGTCCCCCATCCCTCGTGCCACTTACCCCTATCTACTGCCGTCTGTGGCATTATTATTATCAACAATAAGGATAAGATCCTAATCTTAGATAAGTTCATCTTGATATTAACATCACAAGAGCCATTCGGGAATCCTCATTCAAACAGCGAGACCGTCCATCTTTCACACATCCATAAACGAACTGTCAGACGATATCGTTGTCAATCTGACAGCAACTAACCTTTAGTACCACACACTTTATTGTCAATCAGATATATATGGAAATAATTATAGTGTGCTTTGACAATAATTCTCCATACTGCATAAATAAAAAGATAAATATCTACTGACGTGGAAATCGATTCCACATCCTGCAATATAAACGGCTGAGGTAACAAGCTGACTTAGTTCATAAAATCGCGTTTATATTTGAAGCTGGTCGCACTAAATATACAGTGTGATTGGATTTAAAAAAATTATTGACGCGACTAAGTAAAAATTGCTATAAAAATCAACATTTAGGAGATAAAACTCGAACACAAAGTAAAATTCAAGCGAATTTATTGAATGTGCATAAAGAATGATTCTCATCAAAATTTACATACGTATGCAATTTAAACTTGTTAATAACGCAATATGAATTACTCTGTCTCAGCACCCTGCCCACACAAGACGCTACCAATCGTCATCGATTAAATAATAATGAATTAATTAAACGCCACGATGAGATCCTAATCGTAACATGTCATTTAGCAAAACGTATAGCGACATTACGTGTCGGCTGACAGATCGCTTGGCTTCCCGCCAATCGAAGCTCGTAACATGTATGGAACACGACGCCGACCTAATCCAAGCGAGTGTTCGGAAATTAAATTTTTGAAAAACAATACGGTGAGCGAAGCGTGGACGGCGCTAAATTGAAACGTTTGACTTTTGTGTACTCTTGACCGCTTTTGAAAACAGAAAACAATTGTGTTAACTTCACTTCACTTTCATTCATTCTTGGATCTGAACTTCAGTTCATTCTCATTCGATTTGTAACAGTAATAACATCAGTCAATGCCGTTCCCCCTAGCAATGCCTAAGTTATGAAGTGCCTAAACGATCATTAATTCAACGCGTGCATTGGTAATAATTTAGAGCTACAATATAAATTATTAATGCTTAGACCTGCATTGTTCTATTCCTAGATTCGAAGAAGTCGGTTAAAGAGGTTTAGTATTCACACGAAGCGAAAATAAGCGTGTGACACTAAAATACTAAGAGAGATTGAATATTCGCAGTCCGAAATTAAAAAGGACTTCCAAAAAAGTCGCTACAATTGGAAAATAGCATTAATTTCGGATGTGGGTGTCTTTGGTTTGTTTCTTTCGTGTTTAAACCACTTATCAGAACTTGAACAAATTATATGGGATCACTTTATAAATATATATTATTATACCCTTTCAAACCAAAGATTTTTTCAATTCGTTTTATAATTGACGGAGTTCTGAGGTAACAAAGATTAAAACAAAAAACGAGAATTCAGAATCTCCTTTTTTTTTGAAGTCGGTTAAAAGCATCATCACGCACGGTATTGTTCTAAATTAAAAGAAAAGTTTTCTTTAAATTAAACCCTATTTATAGTAACGGTCGACGAGCAAAAAAGCGTTGAAAAGGGAGAGTGCTTCGTGAAATATTACTTCGTCACAGGAGTGAGAGACAGAGGGAGTCCCGTTTTGACATGTAATGAAAGAAAAATTACACCAGCCAGCCTTTGTACAGTCGCCACTTTCATTCCGACGAAATTAACTTTTGGATGCTCTGCACTTGTGTAGCGGTACTCTGGAAACTCGATGTTGAGCGAAAAGTGAAAATTTTTTGGTCTCATATTTTTTGTTTCAGAGAAATTTAAAAAAAAATCTTTGAAGCAGAAACAAATTTTAAAAAATCTCCCTTCTCCGCAGTCGAGTAAGTAATAAGAAGAATGACTATTTTCATTCGTTGCCTGCACAACAGTGATAATTTTGTGAGTTCTTGTATTAGGAGCAGATTCAAGAGATCCTCTTGAAGCGTTCTCCGAATGTTCTCTTCGCAAATAAAATTAAATTGAAAAAAGGCGGACCCGGGGAAATGGCGCTCTACAAAACTTTCCAATCTCTCAGATTTTCACTTCATAAAGCAGAATAGATGCTCCAACATTATTAGAAACACCAATTTATTTGACTAAATAATTCATTCGCTGAAAGGATAATTCACAAAGCGATGGTGCCGTTCTTCCCCTGTAATTAGAGAGAGATAGCAGACGAATGTGATTGTGAATAGATCTCTCTCTGTCGCGAACGTAGCAATAAGATTTTAAATGTGAATTTCTGTCTAAATGAACTCGGTCACATTGACATGGCGGGTATTTATGTTAGTCAACTCGTTCATTTTAATTAAATTGTGATAAATAACGTTTGTTTGTTCATTATTGTGATGACTGCGCAATATGTAGCAAAACATTACACAAATTAAAGTGAACTGTTTTGCTTATACAAATAACAAGTATTGACTTTATTTGCATTGTTATTTATTAATATTACTGACAAAGATATAAATTAAATCAAAAGTCATTTATTGAAATTAGGCTGAGGATCAGCACTTTTCGAACGTCAAAATTAGAAAAGACAGTCCCCCAAAACGCCCACCCGTCGCGCACTTCCTAGTGCTTTAGCTGGGAAGAAGAAGTGGCCAACAAACTCCCCAGCAACACAGCTGTCTGTCCAGTTAGAAGAACTTGATTGAAAGGTTACCTATGTAGTTCACGAGGGGTTTGTGGCTAAGTATTAGCAGCAGATTAAGCTACGTTTGCCACAGTTTGTCCATGGATGAGACACATCAAGACCCCTCCGTAAACCATTAAGCCGTTGGTCCCGGTGTACATTCATGGATTGACAGTTGTTACGGGTCGTCAGAAGCCCGAAAGTCTGACAACCAGTCTTGCTAAAGGCTATCCCAGTAACTGGGCTGTGGAGGTCAGATAGGCAGTCGCTCCATGTAAAAAAATTGGTATTCAGGTGCACCCGGTTGACGGAAGCAGAACCCAACATAGTTGGGAAAAGGATAACATCTATGTACTTCACGAAATACTTGAAGCAAATCATTATTTGTACACACTCAGCGCAGAAGAAGAGCGAAAGTACCAACATGCAAATTGTTATTCCAAACTTGATTTCGAATGTACAGAACATAACTTTAAAAGCAGACTAGAAAACATCACAGCGACACGAATTCCGTCAGAGGCTAAAACAAATAGCATCGCTCTATCGAGACGGCAAACAGCATTTTTTGCGAATACCAAGATAGCATTAAACATCGATCACCATACTTGGATAAAAACCCGTTGCCAAGTTGATTCAGCTCGGCTTTCCGTGTGAATGTTGATAAGAGATATACATTCATTAGAACCACTGAACACATTACTCATTTAGCGGGAAAGTTGGCTAAGGTAAAGAATTTTGCAAACACATGAGCGGATGTAGAGGTTTAACTGCTTTTCAGCTTCTGGTGGTCTAATTGAAGATTGGTGATTTAAATGGGAAAAGACCTCGATTTTTTTATGATCATTCTACAATGTTCCCATTGCTGGAACACAGGCATCCTCTCTGTGAGAGGTCGTAATCGAATACGCGGGCCCAGTGCGGGTTAGTAGATGTTACATCCATCTATTCACTAATAAATTAAAAAAACCTATTATTAAGTAAATGTTATTCCAGTGTTAACGAATATTTAAATGATAATCTTTGAAACTAGTTTAGAAAAACCCAAAGCATGTATTTTATTGATTTTTAATTATTATTTTAGAATAAATTACATTATAAGATAAACAATAGGTCCTCATCTCTACCTACTGTATTTCCTTTGCTGTGACCGACAGGGTCCACGATTGTATCTAAACCAAATGTTTTACCACCTAAGCATATACATTGTGGAATGCAATAAAGTATTGAGTACATGAATTTTCGTATTTTGTGAGCAATGATGTGGAGCTGCGTGGGTTCGAATTCATGACCTACTACTCGTAAGTCCAACAAGACTTACAACTCATATGAATGATCATAATTATGGTTCAATACTCTTTTAAATCAAGCGTCTAATCAACTGCCCAACTCCTCAACTGAAGCGGTTGAGCAGAAAATAAAGCGCCGTAAAAGTTAACCCTTAATTTTCCAGTTGAAACGTGAAAAAAGAAACATTCAGCCCGCTTTCGCGTGATATAGAAAAAAAACCGGCCAAGTGCGAGTCGGACTCGCGCACCGAGGGTTCCGTACAAACCTGCAGGTCATCATCATCATCATTCGTCATCATCGTTTATGAAATTAAATGTTTTTTTTTTTAATTTTTATATTTGAGTTGACTGAATGAAAGGTAAATTGTGGTTTACGATTTATGACGTATTAAAAAAAAACTACTTACTAGATCTCGTTCAAACCAATTTTCGTTGGTAGTTTTCATGGTAATGTACATCATATATTTTTTTTAGTTTTATCATTCCCTTATTTTAGAAGTTACGGGGGGGGGGACACACATTTTACCACTTTGGAAGTGTCTCTCGCGCAAACTATTCAGTTTAGAAAAAAATGATATTAGAAACCTCAATTTCATTTTTAAAGACCTATCCATAGATACCCCACACGTAAGGGTTTGATTAAATTTTTTTTTGTGTTTCAGTTCTATGTATGGGGAACCCCAAATATTATTGTTTTAAAAAAAAATGATATTAGAAACCTCAATATCATTTTTGAAGACCTATCCATAGATACCCCACACGTATGGGTTTGATGAAAAAAAAATTTTTGAGTTTCAATTCTATGTATGGGGAACCCCAAATATTATTGCTTTTTTTCTATTTTTGTGTGAAAATCTTAATGCGGTTCACTGAATACATCCACTTACCAAGTTTCAATAGCACAGCTCTTATAGTTTCGGAGAAAAGTGGCTGTGACATACTCGGACAGACAGACAGACAGACAGACAGACATGGCGAATCTATAAGGGTTCCGTTTTTTGCCATTTGGCAACGGAACCCTAAAAACGCGTTTTTATATGTACAGCGTGAATACAAAGCGGGTAAGTCAGCTGATGAAATCGTCGTCCAAACAAGCGGTCGGGGGATCCTGAATAATTTATACAGAGGAAAAGAATGGTGGGACCCCTGTGTACGTTCGCTTGTTGATTTTCCATGGGGATTGCTTCTAACGCGGCCTCTGAAACCCACCTCTCCCTCTCACATACGTATTATAAGCGGGACAGGAAATATTTGTTGTGTATCGAAGCTGGATTGAAAAGGATTTGAAATTTCGGCGGGATGAAGTAACATTTAGATGGACGCGGGGGAATGAAATGAATGTAGATTTAAATGAAGGTTTATGTATCTGACGATATTTCTTGGTGAATTATTTAAATATGGAATTTTGGGACATTATATTCACTTTTTATAACGTAGCTGGTACGCTAGGGCAAGGAAAATTGATTGAAAAAGCCGCCTGCGAACGGTATTGAAAATTTTGTTCAAAATTCACACATTCCTCTAGTTTAGGACGTTAGGCAAGCAGTTTTGAAACCGTATCTACCTGAGGGGTTTAAATAAAATTCACATTATATTACACGCAAAAGTTTCTAGTTAATATTTATAATACCAGTGACCTATTCGGGCTTCATCTAACTAATGTATAAAGCCCTAGGGATAGATCGCTATCAGTTTTACTAGAGTGCGAACTTTAAACACCTAGTTCGAATTACACAAGTTGCCCATAAAATCATGATATACGAACATTTTATATTAGTCACGGGAAATGTTCCAAGAACTTAATCTGACAGGCGTAAAAACGTCGTAAATATTGAAAATACAAAACCTATGTACCCACACGCCACCTACGCAGTGCACTATGGACGGTTCTCAGAAATAGCGAATTTAACTCTATCTGCATGTACGCATACTATAAGGTATTAGTATGCTTTAGGAACGAACAAAGCCTGATTGCATAGCTGATGTCACATATATCGTTATTGATCATAGGAAGCAGCCCATTGTCTGATAGTCGGTTAATGCTAAACAGTCTGTCAGATACAATCGTCTGGTTTAGAAATGTAGGAACACCATATTTGGGGATTGATTTTAGGATTATAATCGACTGTTGATATTTTAGAAAATATTACCAAATAACAAAGGTCCCAGTGGCGCTGCTTGGGGCAGGCCTATGTTCAGCAGAGGACGTTTTTCGGATGAAATAATGATGATGAACCGAATAAGGGAGGCGTATGTCCAGCAGTGGACGTCTTCCGGCTAAAATGATGATAATGATGAACCATATAAGAGTATCTATGTAAAAGAAACTTGATAGAGAATATCTGGACCATGTTTCTTCTACCTGATCTACCTATCAAAAAACGAAAAAGCAATAACTATGGTCAGATAACAAATATTCCTTTTCCAGGTAAATGTAAAAGTAAAGTTTAAAGGGCAAAATGAAATACAGCTTGAAATACTAAAAGAGAAAATAAAATACGACGAGGTTGGCAATCAGGCGGCGGCCCGGCCCTTATTAGAGAACACCTACACATTCGTTGCAGGGATTATCATATTTTTTTAAAGGTGAAAATGTATGGCTGAACTGTGAAACAGAAATGAATATAATATTTTACCGACTTCAAAAAGAAAGAGGTTTTTGTACGTAAGTTCTGCGATATCTCCAGCGTTTGTTGATACATTTTGAAAATTCTTTTTAGTACATAGGATATATCTCCGGTGTCCCATACCCTTATACAGTTTATTAACTTAACTTGGATAGTTTTTGCGTTTGTTTCGATAATACGTATTTAATCTAAAAACTTCATCTAAACTTCTATGAAGTACATACGAGTATCTTGTTAATGTTCTAATACTTCCTGTCACTGTTGTTTAGAGAGCAAGTCGTGGTATACGAATTAGTTTGGGAAGGCGGAGGATAACTTAACTAAAAAGTAAAACTTAAAAAAAAAATGTGTTTAGGGTAGGTAAGCCAGTATTTGCAAACATTATGCGTTACCATAAAAACTGTATAATAAAAATGATACTTAAGAGAAAACTTGTGGTTCATTTGTGGCCTTGGTCCAGAAACTACACATGGCAACAACAGATCGAACAAAAACTACTAAGATTCTAGTCCCTTATGATTGTATTGTATACCTTCTGTATTAAAATCGTAGGGCCATCCAAACATAAATATCTCTAGCAACTACCATTTGTTTCATTTCCCCGTCGTCTCATCATTCCCTTGTAATTTTACAAGCTTCTCATTTTTCCGATTGTACACTCGCACAATGCACGTTCTCCTTAATTTAACCTTTTGGATCGCATGTACGGTTCCCAGAACGGCATGTAAACGTTTTTCCTCGTTCCGTTCCGATTTTACGAGTTTTAGAATTGCTTTTATGGTTTCGAAGTACCCCTGCCTATGTCTGAATTATTAAATTGAATACTGTAAACGCGAGTATTGCGTCGTGAACATATAGTTTCACTGTGCTGTTATTTATTTATTAATATGATTTTAGGCAGGGGAATTAGATTGGGGGATTGTTAAGAGATTTCATATCTGCGAGACCTGACGCCCTGTAGAGAACGCTGAGCATTCTGAAACGGCGGGTGGTAGCGGCAAGCTGAATATTAACACCGTATTTCGCAGTGTTCACTTCAAATAAGGCTGTCTGTTACCTGCTAGCTGGCAAAAGTCTCGTACTTACCTAAAAACAAAAAGAAATACAGATTTAATAAAGGGCACGATGAAAATCTTAATGTTCTCAAAACGTGGTACACGTACAAAATAAAGTGTCCCAAAGTAACCGTATCTACGGCAACGCTATGAACTTCGTCCTCTTATCAAGCTAGAGTACACAAACAGTACACCATTAATTTCGACGATATTATCCAACATAAATTTATATTCAGACGTATATAATTAGCTGCCCACGCGCAAAGGAAAAAGCGTACAGAATTTCACAATCCTGGCCGCCCACACTCCGCCCGAGCCTTTAAAATACGCGGACTATTTACACGAAAACGGACTTTTCTAAGATTAAAATGTTGTCGGATTTGCATTGAGGCGATAAGAGTATAATGAGGCGGGCGGTCGCCGGCGCCAATAGATCACGGTAGACGGCGCCACTGAGACGCGCTTGCGCAAGCGCCGCACGCAGACTCCGCACTCGATCATAGATTAGATCTCAAAGATACGAGAGGAATTTGCAAAAATACCAAATTATTGAATCCTACTAATATTATAAATGTGAAAGTTTGCGAGTATGGATGTATGTTTGTTACTCTTTCACGCAAAAACTACTGATCGGATTTAGATGAAATTTGCCACATAGATAGTTTATAACCTGGGTTAATACATAGGGCACTTTTTATCCCGGTAGTACGTTCCCGCGGAATATCCGACCGCCGCGCGGACGTACCCGCTGGCAAAAGCTAGTAAATTATATTTTTTGATATGTGAATGATAATAACTTTGCGAATAACGTTCGTATGCTAATTATATCGTTCATTAATATGTATTAAGATTCGTTTTGATGACACGCTATTAATCTTTAATAAGCGTAATCTCACTTGTTATGTTCGCCGGATTAAATACGAATTAATTATGTATTTGCATTTTTTAAGGACGATATAGTCAACAGCTGATAGCGGTATTTTTTAATAATAAATTAAGATTTAACGAACAATTTAAATGTTACGGTATGTCAATTAAGTTCTCTGTGTTAATCCCTTAATCCAAATCAGCTGAAGCAATAATTTAGGCTGTAGTTCAATATTTATACCTTTTCAAAGTTTCCTTAAAAGCCTCCTACGTTTTGTAATTTACAGGAACTTTCTCCTGTAGTGAGTGTGGTCACAAAACAGCACTAGCAAGGAGAAGTATTTTAGGCATGGGTCCGGTTATATACAATAAAATTCCTGATAGCATTAAGAATGAATTTCGCAGAACTTTAAAAGAAAATTAAAGATTTTTTTAATAGAAAAATGCTACTATTCAATCACCGAATATTTGAATGACACGCTGTTATAAAATTTCTGACATTTCTTATTTTACAATTATTATATTATCTTCCATATTAACAATTTAATTTATGACATCGTTCAAATTCCTTGACATTCTTTTAGAAAAGTGCGGACATTTATTTTTTATTTTCATTATTTTAATTTTTTTCTCACTACACATAATTTATGTAATTGACATTGTTCAGTGTGATTGAAAATTCTTAATGCTCTAATCTAATTAATGTACTTGTTTAATTGTAGTTCATGTGTCTAAATTAATTTCTTGTTTAATTATATTACATGTATGACTACTTTTGTACGCCCTAGAGGCAAAACATAGCGCCCTCAATGTTTACCAAATAAGAACTAATAATGTACCTATGTTTTACAATACATAAATGAACTGAATTGTTTAAATTCAATACTTATTGTATTTAATGTACACAATAAAGTAAATTCTAATAATTTATCATCTTCATCTGCCTAGCCTTTTCGTAACTACGTTGGGGTCGGCTTGCAGCTGAATACCAGTGTTTTATAAGGAGCGACTGCATATCTGTCCTCGACAACCCAATTATTGAGTAATGCTATACCCCTTGGTAAGACTAGTTGTCAGACTTTCGGACTTCTGACGACCCGTAACGACTGTCAAAAATCCGTGAATGACAGCGTAGACTAAAATCTAATCATTGATATCTACCCTTTATTAAATTTTACTGGAATTCAAACCATTTATTTCAATTCAATCACTTAGAGGCACTTTTAAATTGTCAACTCTTTCTTGTAGTCAGTACCCATCTACGACTTTTCTAATCTATGCCTATTTAGCGTTGCAAGACGGGCTGTCTTCAATGCCTCGCGAGGCATGCCTATAAATCGGCCTCTATTAGCCGATAGGAGTTCCTTGATTACTTGACTGACTACCGACTCAACATCATACTCACACGTACACTCGGCTGTGAAATATCAGAACCCAGTATCTGCATAAAACTAAATTTTACAGGAGAGCCGAAAAACGATTTCTGTAGAACTAACTTTTGCTCTAGGTACAGACGCCAGCACATCGAGTTACTACATTCTGTCAAATTTCTTTAATACATTTTCAACTTTATCGCTAAAGCATTGTACCTTGATGAGCTCGCGTCTGTAGTAGATTTCCGATTTTGTATAACTTCGTATTTGACTAATTTCTGTGAGTTTTTGCTAGCCAACTATGTGGAGGGTGGTCTATAAGGTCGAAAAATGCTAAAACACCACACTCACAGCCGCACTGTAGAATTAGGTAATTATACGCAAGACTTAAATACTAAGCGTTAAATTATGTCGTTCCACGTAGTTTTCCTAAAGGGGTTGACGGAATTTCAATTAAGAAAAATGGACAATATGGACATTACTTGTTTAAGGTATTGTGTCAGATGTTTAAAGTTGAAAGCAGAGGTTTCACCAAAATGGTCTTCGAAAATGTATCAGCTACCATAAAACTCTATAATACTTCTGAGCTGGTCGAGGCAGGCCTGCTCTGTGAGTCCGTCAACAAAGACGCAAGTTCATCCGAAAAATTTCGAATTTCGAAGCGAACCCTCCTATCGTACCTACCGATGATTTAACTTTTTCAAATAAGCAAATAACACATCGAACGTCAACTGTCAAATTGTGTTATCATTCATTCTTAGTTCGGAGTAAGAAATGTTGGTAAATTTCGGTCGAAACTATGGATTTCGTGTTTATGGAGTAGACTTTCAGGTACTACGCTAATTCATTGCAAGCAATTAATTTTGTTGAACTGTCAAAAGTGTGTTACGGAATTACCCTCTCTTTAACACGTTAACTGCCATGGTGAAAATAAGAAAAAATCAAAAAATGTACTTAGTGATAATTAACTTTAAATAGTTTATTTATTCCATAAAAACATATATATCATATTTATTACATTATATACAGCCTACTTTCATAATTTAATTCCTTACTTTAATTTTGTCTTCATACTTTACAAAAAGTGTATGAGAGTAAATGTAAACAAAACTTATACCGGATGACATTTTTTACCGTCTCGACCTTCATATGGTGTGTTGTGTAACTAGAATAGAAGGCAGGAAGGCCTTCAGATTCATCGTAGGTGACTAAAGGAGCGCGGGACGCGGGTGGACAGGGATGCGAGTGCGGCTCGTGCGCCTGCGAAAGATCAATGAGGCCGCCTGTCAGCCGGCTTCAAAGGGTAGGACCGCGCTCCGAAATCAATGATACATACCGCTCAATGTAGGGAGCGTATGATTTGAGTTTCGATAGATTTAAATTTATTTTTTTTGTTTTTTTTTTTCCAAATTTCTGTTTTTGTTGTTCTAGTATGAAAATGTTACTTTAAATGTGTAGTATTTATTGCGAGATCAATTTAATTACATGTTATTCAAAAATAAAAATAATAAAAATAATAAAAATTTCTATGCCAAAAGCTTCTACTCCGTTCACCTATTACCCCCATTTTTTTTCAAGACGCTAAAAGAAGTCACCCAGTATAGACACAATGGTTTTTGTGCTCTACGGGACACTTAATATAGCTGAAAGAGTAATAAGCATGGCCGCCAAGCAGCAACGACACGTTCAGAATTGGTATGTGTTGTCGGTCATATAGTCCGACAAGGCCTGAATGGAACAAAAAGTGTCGGACACATAGTCCGACATGGCAGTTAACGTGTTAAACATTACAACTTTTCCTTCATTATAGAGATTCATAGTCATAAGTATTAGAAATGAATAGATGTATTGCTAAATACAGATTAGTTTCACTTGTTTTCGTTGGTTTTATGTTCATTGAGTGGAATAGTTTAAACGACAAACGTTTAATAACCGGCTTATATTGCTTCTACTTCCCTTGAAAGCTAGGAGAAAATAGCCGCCGGCTTATTGTAAGCGATTAGCGTACAAGTAATTTAATTAGCAATTACAATACTGAGAGCTTTGCCCAGGAGTGGGAAAGTGCAGACTAGCAAAAAAAAAAAAAAATTGATATGGCTATAAAGCGGGGTAATTGCGTAACACATTAATAGTAGGGTTAAGTCCCATATATAATAGCGGGAGAGCCTAGCCATCAACCGGGCACGAATCCAAACTCTGGGCTGCTACTGAGAAGTTCCAGATGGAATAACTCAATAACACTGCCCGGACCGGGAATCAAACACAGGACCTCATGTTCAGCAATAGTACTTGCAACCACTAGACCAACGAGGCAGGCTTTTTATTTTTCGATTCAGTAAATAGGTACTGATAAATCAAAATAATTTCTACCAAACTGAACAGCCGGTAAATTGAGACATAAAATTATGGCTTTCCAGTTTTCCCATACTTACATAAGAAGTCTGCCATATATGCGTTCGGTAACTCACGATTTCATTTTACAATAGCTCATATTACCTGTGCCCATATAGGGGGAAGCAGTTGGAAATAAAGCGGGCTGAGAGGCAAGGAGGCTGGCAGCCAATAAGGTCTATGAAGGCAGACGCTTCGTTGCACTAAAATAAAGTTAATTGCTCGTAAAAGGCTGGCTAGGGCGGCCATTTTAGAAATCTTGTAGAGCTGTACCAACTGGTTGCTTTCAGAAAAGTGTAAGTGGAAGAATGTGATATCTGTTGAGTTGGTCAGTTTCGTCAAGTTTCTTTGAAAGGAGTATTAATGTAATTGATTTTCGAGTCATAATTCGGGGGGTCATTTTTTGGGTTTTAATTTTTTGTGTTTTCTGGAACTTCTCAGTAACCCGGAGTCTGTATTTGTGCCAGGATGATGATAATCGGCTCGCCTCCTGTTACATGGGACTTAAACATAACTGGCGAAATGTGGGTGTACTATAGTGTACACCTCTGCCCTACCTTTTGGGGACTAATGCGTGATGTTATGTGATGTATGAATTAAAATATAATTTCGCTGTAATTAGATTTTTTTGAAAAAGAGAGAGAGAGGTTTTTATCTTTAACACGTTAACTGCCATGCCGGACTATGTGTCCGACACTTTTTGTTCCATTCAGGCCTTGTCGGACTATATGACCGACAACACATACCAAATCTGAACATGTCGTTGCTGCCTGGCGGCCATGTTTTTGGAATAAATAATGTATTTATGGAATAAATAATGTATTTAAAGTGAAATAACACTAAGTACATTTTTTACTTTTTCTGATTTTAACCATGGCAGTTAACGTGATAAATGTGGAAGGAGTTTCGAATCGTATCGTAGAATTTTATACACCACTGTTAGTTCCTTAGTTTATATAAAAGGGGTTGATAAATAACAATTTACAAAACCAAATTTTGGGTACTCATGATTAATCCGATTTTGATCTTAATCTTGGACCAAAACCGCTACAGTACTTTTTCTTAACACCAGGAATGGGCAAGTGGCCCCACAAAACTGAGACTCGGTTGTTTTATGACCCGGTTTATGCGTTTATGTTGATTTGTGTAAATCAGAGGAATATTTGACTTAGGCGGGGCGCCGGTGGTAGCGTGGGCGAAGACCTGCCGAAGCCCTGACCTACTAGAGACATGCCATAAAACCTATTTCCAAAATATACACAAACAACTGCAAATTGTATTCAAAGATACCAAACACATCATTTGCAAAACTAATAAATCTATCTTTCAGTTTCTTCAGTTTCTTTTTATATAAATTATGACACAAAATATAAACATTGTAAAATGTTTTATGTAAGTCAACTATATCTTTAGGCTCAGTGGGCCCAATTCTTTTAAAATAAATTATTACTATGTTTCAGAAAAACTGGGGCAGATTCAAAGAGAAAATAAACTTTATTGACTAGAGAGCACAACAAAAGTAAATCTATGATATGATATGTAAGTGGATACTTTAGATAAATTGATGTGTTTTGTCTAGTGAATGATATTGAATTGAGTATAGATAAAGAAAATCTGTTTTAGGAAAGGAGAAGTTGTTTTGCTGTTGAATAGTGAGAATGTTCAATGCACAGTGTAAATCAAAGTACACGAGGACGTTATAAAAGTCCTGGTGAGATTTTTAGACGCAGGATTTTGAACTCTTGATCAATCAAAATAAACTCACTTATGAGTCGTAAGTTATGACACGTCAGAAGCTAGGTGTACGGCTCCAATTTGTTGATTCCTATGGAGAGGAGCCGGCAAGAAACTCCATGGTTACTCTTTTAAAATAATATAATAATTATTATAATAGAGAAATAAAGATTTATTATTATTAATTGGCTTTTACAATGGTTTCAAATTAGTGTTAATAGGTATGGAGGACAGTGTACGCCTGTCAACAAGTACCAGGTACTTAATAAAATAGAAAATTGTCTACAGCCTACAAAGCGTACAACGTTCTCACATTCACAAAATAATTAAAAATGTTGGTGATGTTTATGTTGAACCGAGAATTGAGAATTCAATAGAGTACATTTTAGCGCGTCGATAAATCAAACAGTGTGTTTTACTGTTCTATTTTCAAATGTCTGCGCTGAGCAGTAGATTGAAAATCCAGTGCACGAAGAAATCCCGCCTCAATTTTATAAATAATTATAAATAAAAAAAAATTACATTTTAATTCAGACTTCAGAGAAACCATAGAATATTAGTACTGTAAAAATTATGAAACTAGTGTTAGTACTTACTTAAAAAATAAACATTAAAGTAACTTATTTCCTAATATGGGTATTACGTAACGCATGTTCAGTCTATCCGCAATAACAGCCAGGATGCTGTGCTGTGTGTTTATTACGTCGATGTGTACGTGAACCAACAATATTGCATGCACACTGAAACAGTACCCATAAATCAGTAATACAAAAAGCCGACGACACAGTACTAAACTCGTCTATATTCCTAAGTTCGCATCACGAAATCACGAGCGCACCTTTACACTATAAATCACTATTGTTGTCCAGTTTAATTACGAGTGGAGCTTTATCTAGGATTCGACATTCATAGCATATCGGAGGGACTGTCGCACCCACGGCTCTAGGCGCCGGCTGAACACGTGGGCGACACAGAGTGAAAGGAATCAGTGGAGTGTTATTTATAGAAAACCTGTGTCGAATTCACCTGCTGTTTTGCGTACTCTGTGGTTACGTAAAAGAGGATCGTTTTTAGCTGCTTAAGTCATGGTGCTGGTCCTAAAGAATAGCACCATCTCATTTCTGCCTGTGGGTGTCGTAAGAGGCGACTGAGGGAGTTACTAGAGAATGGGCCGCAGCGTTTTCTATGCATTTTACAAACATACTGCGATCGCCAATCGGCCTACCAAGCGTGGCGATTATAACACCCCCCCCCCCCCCCAAATTGGAGGAGCTCTACATCTATCAGTGGACGTCTTTCGACTGAAATACTGATGTGTATTGTTATTTTAATAACAGTTAAATACTTCCTTTAATTTCTTACAACATTGCTTTTCGTCTTGGAATTTCGTCCATGAGTGTTGTATTCAACGGCACGGGATGGCATTTACTAGGAGTGGTCGTGAGTGGCTCAGTAGCTTGAATAATCAGCGTTGTACCGGGATATACCAGTTCGTCATGGACACAGTACAACAGCAGCTCCCTCTCTTTTTTTGAAGTGAAAACTTCTTTAGCGGCGTTGAGCACTTTTTCTGTAATGGGTATAAAATCTTAAACTCGCGTCAGGACACGTGACCTGATCGAAAAAGCGTAGGACGGATGGAGAGTAGACAGCTATCCCCTCTCTACGGCGCGGCGAAAATGTATGCCTGGGCCTACTGTTTCGTTTAGGCGGCGCAGGGCGCTTGCGCGAATGTTCGTCTATGTTACAGCGTGCCACGCGCATCCATGGATGGCTCGACCGTCTGTGTAATGATCACATTGTTGTGTATTCGTAAAATTCGTGAATATAAAGTGCTTAAAATATGGAAATTGAACAACAAATTATTCCCTAACCATTCCAAAATATCAAACATGCTCAACGTTAATAATCAAGTTTTCACTTCTGCCGGCACTCCCGGAGTGCAATTTTTTTTCTTTGGGTCCAGTGCGGGTTGGTAGATAGGTTTCCTCGCGATGTTACCCTTCACCGTTTTGAGAGCATTGGTGAAGAAATAATTAACACAAAGTAAAGTGACTGCTGGGGTTCGAACTTCAAACCCACGTCCACCTAAGTCGTGGTCGTTACCACTGAGCCACAACTGCTCTGACTTGCCGTTACTTGTACGGCGTCTTAATTAAAGATTTTTGTATTCAAAATACCACAGCATTCTTCGTAACCATTACTCATACTGAACATAACCAAAAAAACCCTGAATACATTGTTACATTGAGGTAACTTGATCCTCTCGTAAATTAAAAACGACACCTACAGCTTTATTACATAAAAGTAAACAACAACCGCAGAAACCAATAAAACGTCATAATGTTTATGAAAGATTACGACCACACGTAAATCTCACCAATTTTACCGAGACCCCTAATAACCTCAGCATTTTAACTACCTTTTACAAGTTTTACGAAGCGAAGGGGTCGTTACCCGTGTCAAGATATACTGGTTAATTCTATGTAAGGATGTTACATCTAATAAACATCAGATAGATAAACATACAGATATGGAGCGGATAAACGACTGAGGTTATTTACCCAATCTATTACAATTTTTGTTGCCGTGATAAGCGAATATAGGCCTTACTGCGTAGGCGTTTAAGTGTGTAATAAGGTGAGAATGCCAGTGATAACCGTTGGGCGCCTAGGGATCGCTCTCACGACTATTTCGCCCACTCGTTTTGGGACTAACCTAGACTAGTATTTAAAGTAATCGAACTCATTTGCACGTAGGACAAAATGGTTGGAAAAGGCCAAATGTTTGGCAATATATTTCTGTCCAATTAAAACGAAACGTTCTGGTCGGTAAAAGTTATTAACTTTCGCATTGCTACATACGTATACCATACCATCACGTATAGTATTCCCCAAAGGGTTATCAAGAAGTGAACCTATACAGGGTGTCCCAAAACGTTACGTAGCTGGGAAGGGGGGTGATAGCAGTGGTCACACACAAGGGCCACCAGAAAAAAAAAAATCCCCTCTAGGTATTTAAAAAATTGAATGGCATTTTTTTTTTAAACTAAAAATTTTACACCTTGTGGGTGGCTATTTTGCTAACTGTACCTACAAATATTGTTTTATTTAAAAAAAAATGCTGATACATATCTAACCAAGATTTTAAAGAAAATTAAGTTCTTGTCCAGTCAAGGATGTAGTAATTACAATTTCACTCAACTTCCTCCAAGTGTAATGAAAAATAAAAGATTTTTTTTTTCTGGTGACCCTTGTGACCACCCCTATCGCCCTCCTTCCCAGATACGTAACGTTTTGGGACATACAGGGTCTATAACTTGCAAATGTTGAAGAAACAGTCGATAGACCGTGCTCATCATGAATTATCAGTAAGAGTCTTTTTCCCACGACGAAGGTTTTAGCACATACGCACGAGCTGGTCAACATTTCTGGCCCAAATCACCTTTCCTTTTAATAAGCCTTTTCGTCAATAAACTTTTACAACTTAAACACGACAAATATACGACCTCTTTTTCCTTGCTTAGTTTTGAAGACAATTTTTGGGATTCCGTATCCAAAAAGTACCATCATCATCATTATCATTCATCATTTCAGCTGAAAGACGTCCACTGCTGAACGCAGGTCTCCCCCAAATTTGGGGGTTGCCATAATCGCCACGCTTGGAAAGCGGGTTGGCGATCGCAATATGTTGGTAAAATGCATAGAGAACGCTGATGCCCACTCTCTACTAAGTCCCTACTACTAAGTAAAACTACTATTAGTAGTCCCTAAAACCCACCCCCTTCAGTTGCCCATGTGCCAGGCCAAGGTATCTCTTTCGAACGAATCTCGCGACCCTGGCAGAAAAGAGATATTGTTTCCACTGGGGATCGACCCTACTATCACATGTTTGGTCGCCTCAATGTTGCGTCCGTAGTTCCGTACCGTTCTAGCTATCGAAGCTTACGGAACCCTTCATGTCCGAAATCGACTCGCACTTAGCCACTTTTTCCTTTCTCCCTCCCACAACCAACTGACAGTTTTTATTCCCTCGATCAAACCTTAATTAATAATTTCGTAATATCAATTCGCAATATCAGCCGGTTCGGCAATAATTTACATTTTATGAATATTTATTTTGACCCGCCGTTAACTAATTATAATAATTAACGATAATTGGATTAATAAGACGTGTTATTAATACTTCAATGATAAGTTTGACGTCGATCTGATTTTAGAAAGCATTTGCAGCAATTATTGGAATTAATCTGTTTTATGATCAAGTGTATCTAATGAATTTTATGAGCCGGATCATTTGCCATCGGAAACTGATAAACGTTGTATTGAGATTAATGAGTTGGAGGTTGCAATAAGTTCTATAATCCTCTACATGTAGGTCTATACAGAGTGGCAGGGACCATTTATATATAAAAAAAAAGCATTAAAAGAATAGGCCAACAGCATTCCATCCACAATTTAATTTCCTGTCATATTCTTTGACATTACATAAATGCTGCTTCCTAACTTTCTTGTACACACGGCTACACATAGGGCTACACATTTCCAGCTTTAGCTGACCTCGCATTGAGTAGATTTTTCGTGCGATGAGAAGTCAGCTTATACTGGAAATGTATAGATTGACCTGTAGCGTTGCGTACAATTCGTCACAGGACTTACACTTATTTATAGCACATAATATATTAAACGAGATGCTCTTAAACTGCTCTCCGTAATATATTCGACGTCGTAATGATACGGGACTAGTTGCGACGTCCCTTGAATATGTAAGCGTGTGCGCAGCGTTTGACGGCGCGGCTTGATTTGATTTTCTGTAAATGGTTGCATGTAATGCCTGGTATGGTATGACGGCGACATTGTTTTGTTTGAATTAATTTATTCAGGCTAAATATAGGGTAACATTAAATTAGTTTTAGCGAAACTCCACCGACATCTGAACACGGCGAATTAAATTAATGAGATGATTATTTTTGGTGGGGTCATCGATTACAAATAGTGTAGTCTCTTGAAATATCTGTTTTTTTTTTATATTTTCACATTAACACAGCCGTAACGAGTATATAAGTCGTAGGTTCGAACCCAGACAGGTGATATACTTTGTGTAAATTATTTTATATTATTGTTAGCAGTGGGAACATTAAAGGTTAATTAATTATGATTTATGATGAATACTTAGGTGAAGTGAGTCTATAGTGAGCTGTCATTTCACCTAATCTTAGGCATTAATATTATTGATTTGATATATTATTATTTATGATTTGTTCGAAAGAGTTACCGTGGCCCTGGCATAGGCAATTGAAGGAACACAGGGCGGGTTTTAGTCAGTAAAAGTCTGACACGCCGTTCCCTTTCGCCCAGAGTGGGAGCCGTCATATCGACGGTTGTAAGGCTATTTGATCTAAGCGACATTTTTTGAAAGTTGCAGGAGAGTGATTCAAAGTTTTATTTTTCGAAAAAAAAAATCATTATAAAAGAACTAGTGAGTGGATTTTGGAAAAACTGAATTATATTTACCAAAATCCACTCACTAGTTCTTTAAAAAGGTTTTTTTTTTTATTTCGAAAAATAAAACTTTGAATCACTCTCCTGCAACTTTCAAAAAATGTCGCTTAGATCAAATAGCCTTTCAACCGTCGATATGACGATTTCCTACCCACAAAAAAGGCATTAACATGAGATACAGCTCATTCACCTACTAAGGTAAATGAGCTGTAGGCTTTTTTTTTTTTTTTTTTTTTTTTGGATGGGAAATCATCAAATGACTTCTCCCGCTCTGGGCGGAGCGGGAGGGCGTGTCAGACTTTTACTGACTAAAACCCACCCGTGTTCCTTCAGTTGCCCAGTGCCGGGGCCACGGTATCTCTTTTGAACAATCACGCGACCCCGGCAGGCAGCTGTAGGCTTCACGGTGAGATTTTTACAGAATTCTACGACCATAACTCGCCCTTATTTCGACAGATAACAAAAATTTGCCAACTGTGGGCGTAATGAGCATCATGAAATTAATATAAGGTAAACGAATCTTCGTTGTATGTCATTCGGGATTATTTCAGTACTTTTTACTTTTTACTTACAAATCAAGTCAATTAATTACGAATTTTAAATTCAGATGTAAATCCGATTCCAACTACATTCGTTAAAACATTTTATTAAACAAACTTCATCAGAAAACGGGGTTTAAGCTCAATTCATAATTAACCTCAGACAGGGCGTGAGCTTCAAAAGATCCCAAAAACCGCAGAACTCAACCCCGTTACTAGTTTAAACATTTGACATCATTAATGTATGGTGTAACTGAATAATCTGTTCAACAGATTAGTGTGGTTTCTAATAGCTAAGACCGTGGATTACATCAGAAATAGGACGGGTTCCACAGTCAGCGGGGAATCTTAGGCGGAAGCTTTGAGGCAGAGTCTACAGGCTTAGTAGAACGTGATCATAGTTTTGGAATGTGCCAATTTTTTTAATTAATGATCAGGTTAGCTTTGAACCGGGTTTATTGGTTATTTATTGGTTTTATGATGGAATGCGGCAGTAAAAACGGTGAAACCCAGATTTGTAAACGGATTGTTGTGCTTGTTATCCTTAACTACCAATGTTTATAAATGAAAGTGTACGATATTGATTGGAAAAAGTGGCGCCTACAACTATGTTTTCAGTGTTTATTTTTTAGTGTTTATTTCCATCTAGACAAAAATCGTCACTAAAAGAATAAAGAGATAATTTCAACACACTTTTTTTTTGTTAAAAGATTTTCGCATCTGGATTTTTTCATTTTATATATTTTTATATTTACTCATTACTAAATTTCCTTCACCGCTTACTTCATAGCCTGGTCCTAACATTGTGGGAATGTCACGTGGATCTGTTTCGCTTTTGTTATAACACTCAGAGTTATTAAGAGTAATGCTCTGTGAAAGCGGTATAGCTTAGATTTATATGCATAAGACGTACTCGTGTGTGGGAAGAAATTATGGGACAAAGTATTGTCACTGATCAGTAGGCTGTTGAATACGTAATTTTTCAGAAAAATAAGAATATAGACGCGTGAGGAACAGGGCGTAAAGTTCACTCTTCCTCTGTAGAAAAGAGGGACTCTTCCGACCAGACAGCTGTCGTGTCTGGTGAGTTACTGCCCGCTGGTTGTTGTCGGGACGTTGTAAATATGCTAGTTGCGCGGTAAACTTTGCTTGCGCGATGCAGGATTTTTGCGTGACGTCAGTGTGATCTCCATCGCCAGATACCGTAGTTCGTATGTGGCGATGGAGATGCCGCTATACGAATACGCAAATCCATCAAGAAGCATAATTTGTATTTTAGCTTTTCTGTTGCGTTCTGTTTTGAAGATTAGAGAAACGCCAAAAAATACTGGCCACATGAAACAACTAAAATACTAGGTTTTTTACCTAACATAAGTTTTTAGCAAGTATTTCCAAGATGACCTATCTATCCTCATGTCAAGGAAATTTTAGTAAGAGCCCTATTTGACGACCACGAAAACTAAGTCTTCGTAAGTATAAGTAAAATACAGTTATTCTTATTGATCGTAACATTCCAAGATATTCCACTTTGTAAGATCGAGCGAGTATGTTTAGAATTACAATTTAGCGTCCAGTTCCCGAGTGAGTGACGAACTGACAGGTGACACATTGCTCAATGTTTGTCCTCCATTGTCCACTGTGGAATCGTTGAAATCTTCCCGGATGGTCCAAGTTGGGAGAGACTGTTTGGCAAAGGGGTCAAAGTCCTTCATACAGATATTTTTCTTTTAGGTTTAACAACTCTTGATTTGTCGCTGGTAGATGTACAAGCACAAAGAAGAGTATACCTTGAAAAGTATGAAGTAGCCTTCGATTGCCTTTGAAGTCCTGGATATTCCTCATTTGCCGTCCGCAAAAATGGATAGATCGGGATCTTCATCGAAAATCAACCGAAGATCAAAAAAAAAAGAGGTGCCCTTAGTGAGTAATCGCTCTAGTTTTAAGTTTTTTAAGTCCTGGGTGTAATCCTTAATTTATTAGGTAGTCACAGGCAAGTCCGGTTAAGCAGCCGACAACCTCATAGGTTGACCTGCGAGATGTCATTCACGAAAAAAGCAAGCCTTCTGCAATTCTGCACATACCACACAAAAATCAAGCCCTGACAGAACCTTCTCACAAATTCGACCTGTATTCCTTTTTTAAAACCCAAATTCAGTGCTTCCTATTCCCGCTACCACATACTCTTTGCACCGTCTGCTCTCCGACGACCAGTCACTTGAATAGCCGGCAGTCAGGCAGACGTGGCGCATAATTATGTTACCATTTGGAGCTCAATAGAACCTCATTAGCATACGGTCATCGATGTTGTTTTACTGATCAAACGAGGAATGTTTTTGTTTGACTTCATTTGTGGGAGAATTTATGGTTGTGACGACCGGATTTTGACTGCAAATTGCAGACTGTTGAGGTTAGGTTACGGTAATATGTACTTTGCTTTCCATATCTTTAAGTAGGGAATCAAAAGTGTGGAATTTTCTAGTTTCGAAACGTTGAAAACTTTCTTAACTATTATATATTCTCTTCTTCTTGTATTAGCTATTTCCTAATATTCATGTAATACGTTATTAATTCTTAGTTTCTTTTGTATGTCTTGTTATGTCTTGTGTGTGCGACAAATAAACTATTTATCTATCTATCTACGTTTTTCTAATGATTATTGTTTAGTTTCCATTACCTGATGTACCATCTTCCCCATATAGTATATCCCCCTTCGAGCCATCCGTCGCAGTATCTTGCTGCGGGAGAGTGGGCTACCACGCTTGCCGATTCTCTCATAAATTCCTACATAAGTCAGACTGTCCCTATCTATAATACTTCCATCTTTCCCCATCCAATCATAAACAAACATTCCACTAAGAAATTCCTCCATAAAACAATCCACTCCGACCAATCGAAGACTACAATCCAAGTCTTTTATCTCTTTAAAATACAATAGGGTTAGCCGTAACACGGAGGCTGGCGGAGTTAATGCTATTGTTACTGGTATTTATAATGCCGTAATCCCACTACAGGCTGCAACTACAAGCCGGGGGCTTTCAATGCAAAGTGCAAATTGTAAGGTCCCCGATACGATGAGACAGCGCTGTACAGAGTCTTCGAGGTGCTTAGCGATACTGTAGATATGATCCTGAAGGCTGAGCATAATCTCGGAGATTGCAATCTTTGGCGGTTATTTTTAGATGTGATTGTTTTAAAAAAATAAAAATAAAATAAAAAGGTTTATTTCAGAAACTTGTACAACTTTTACAGTAAATCTTACATAGGGGCCTCCTTTTAAGTAAAAAATATACCTGTGCTAGGAGGTCCCGCTCTCCAATGACAAAAATATAGTGGTAAAAGTGGTGTACAAACTGAAACTATTATTTAAACAAAGGAAATTACAAACAAAATCTAAAAAAAAAAAAACAAGGCAAGACTTGAACTATAACTAAATATAAGAAAACAAAAAAGTAAAATGAAAAATAAAAAATTAATAAAAAATACAAACTTAGAGATATATCCTAGAAATAGTGTGTATTGTGTGTGTGTATGTGTGTGTGTGTGTGTATGTGTGTGTGTGTGTGTGTATCTTTTCAATCTCATATTGACGATGCTTGCAGTAGTAATTCAATGTCCTCGTAGGTCTTAAGTTTTAGCCATTGAACTATTGCCTTTTTGCAGTCTTTAGTGGTCATGGGATAGATGTTAATTATTTTATTTATTTTATTATATAGAGCAGCGGAATTTCTATTAAATTGTCGTCTGGCATACGCAGTTTTAACAAATTTTACTGTTGCAACACTGTATTTTCGTCTTCTTTCCAGATGGTGAGGGTCATAGGGCAAGACTTTGTGTAATTTTAAGACTGCATGTAGTATATATAATTTTCTGACTGTAAGAATACCGCTAAGGGAGTATAACTCATTGGTTGGGAATCTGTACGGTTTGGTATACATGACCTTGATCAGAGATCTCTGTGCTCGCTCTAGCTCAAGAAACTTCGTTTTTGTCGCACCGCCCCACACGGGTATACAGTAGGTAAGAATTGACTGAACTAGAGAGACATAGATTTCATTTAACATTTTTTTAGTTGTTACATGTCTTAGGTTCTTAAATATCCAGATAAGTTTTCTCGTACGGGCCATGACCATATCTGTATGAGTATGCCAAGATAACCGCTGATCAACGATTATACCTAGGTATTTTATGTGAGTCACTTTTTCAATACTTTTACAGGAACAGTTTGTGCTAAGTATATTATTACAAGTGTGGATTTTGAGAGTTACGTTAGGTCCAGGTTGAGTGTTGTTGTAGATTGTAAATGTAATATACTTTGTTTTAGAGATGTTTAGTGTAAGAAGATGTGAGTTCAACCAGTTAGCAATTTTGGTAGATAGTCTATTAATAATGCTAATGGGCTTCCTCTTACGCCTATACCCTCCAGACTACGCACAAGAGTGGGGACAGAAACGGTATCGAAAGCTTTTTTCAAATCTAGAAATACAGTTAGACATTTTTTTCCTGAATCTACTAGGTTAACAATATGAGTGGTTAAAGCTGTAACTGCGTCATCCGTAGATAATTTTTGTCTAAAACCATACTGAGCTTGTGAAATAATGTTATATTTATTAGTGAAGCTGGTTAGTCTAATATTAATTAGTTTTTCAATTATTTTAGATATTGCAGGCAAGACAGAGATAGGTCTGTAGTTGTTAACGTCATTTCTGTCTCCACCCTTGTGCACAGGAGTGATTATGGCTTGCTTCAGAACTGGAGGAAATTTCCCTTGGATAAAACACAAGTTAGCAAGATGCGATATTATGGGTACGACTAATTCATGAGCAGTTTTTAGAAATTTTGTTGTAATATTGTCCCAGCCTGGAGCGCTTTCAGATTTAAGGCTCATTAGCACGTTATAGACTTCTCTAGAGTCCGTTTCGAGAAGCACGAAGGAGGAAGCCTGTGTATTTATTAAATGATCAGAAGCGTTATGGGATTGTAATCGGTTTCCGGAGGTAATGTCTTCAGCCAGAGTTTTCCCAATGTTAGAAAAGAATTCGTTTATGTGGTTCACCGAAGCATCAGGGCTGGTCCTTATCTCTAATAGTTCTGAGTTAGGACTTTTTTTAGGTTTGCGATGAGTTATATTGTTAATTGTGTTCCATATCTGTTTTGTATTCTTGTTTGCTTTTACTAGTTGTTCCTTATCATATTTTCTTCTAAGCTTTTTAACTAAACTGTTGCAATAGTTGCGATATCTTCGGTAAGTAATTTGTAATAAACTGTTTTGTGGATCAGATCGTAGTTTTCTTTGCATGTTATTTCTGTTTTGAATACAGCGCAAAATTCCTAACGTTATCCATGGCTTAATGATGCGATTATTTCTCGGAACTAAAGTAGTAATAGTGTTTTGCAGAAGGCAGCTTTGGAGTTTATCTATTAATTGTGCAGATAAGGTGACTGGATCATTGATTAAAATAAGTTCAGAAATATTACTTAGTTTTAAAGCATTTGTTGTTTTCTCAAAGTCCACATGTGTTATAGTTTTCGAGCATTTGTATGAATTTACTAAATTTGATAATTTAAGGAAGATCATGTAGTGATCCGTGATAGTGGTATTCAATACAGCAACAGAAGCAGCGTTTTTTGTCTTGTCTATTTTTAAAATAAAGTGGTCCAAACAGTTTTCGCCTCTGGTAGGTAAGGAATGTCCCGGTAACAAGCCATGCATTGCAAGCATGTTTAGATAATTTAATCTGTTTGTGCGCTCATTCGTTTGTTTTGAAGGCTTTTCGGATGCGTTGACACTGTTAGCACGTTTAAGACAACTTTGGATACTGGTTATGTTTAAGTATGTATGCTTAGTGAAAGATTAAAATCAATGAATGAGGATTAACGGCAACTCGAAACTGATCGGTTTGCTCCTCCAACCTTGAGGAGCAAACCGATCAGTTACTTATCATGTACAGACGCCAGCACATCGAGCTACCCGAAACTGTCAAATTTTCGCAATCAATTTTGAACCTTATACTAAAACGATTAAGTTGAAAACCTATTAAAGAAATTTGACAGATTGTAGTAGCTTTATGTGCTGGCGTCAGTACCTAGTATTTTTCCAACTATATTGGACAGTTGAATACCAGTATTTTACATGGAGCGATTGTCTATATGACCTTCATAACCCAGTTACTGGGTAACACGATACGTCATGATAAGAATGGTTGTCAGACTTTCGGGCTTCTGACGACGAGTTCCTAGGGATGTTTAGTACAGGAAATAACCTTGGAATTATGTATATAGCAGAAAATATACCTCTTAATAAGTTCATGCAAATTAAACTTTGCTCTAATGAGCAACAGGATTTCAACGGCCAATTAAAAATTACCAGTTCAATTAATACTCCAGCAAATTTTTCTGCACCTGTCTCCACCGCCATGGAGGCTATAGTCAAGACCGGAGCCCCGGTTATCGCTCAATTTGCATAATCGGGCGGTGTGTATGCCGGCCGGGCGCGCGTTACACCATAACGATCGAATTAACCAATCAGAGGCGACAGCCGCCAGACTTTAATGCCGAAAGGGTTATGTGAAAGGATTCTGTGAGATGACACACTTATAATATGTATGAACGGTTATTATAGGGATTTTGATTCCTATACTATTTCCCTTTTGTTTGAAATTGAATGTGATGGTTCTTGGATTCGGGATTTTGGGTGTAGAACTTGAGTGATTTACCCTTATTGATTCTCAAATCTTTCTCGGTTCACTCTACAAGCATAATATGCATATAGAATCTCAAGTGCAGTTAATGTAAATTGAAATATTTCACAAACAGGACGCTATATAACCAGAATCATTATCACAAGTGGCAACACTCATGTCGATGTTGCCAGCTACGTAATATTATTACAACCTTTTAATAGAACATTATTGCATGTAACACTGGTATTATCGAATCAGTCGACGCGACCAGCCATTTTAATACCGTAGCGGTTATGTGGAACGAGAATTTCGTATTAAAATGAGCACTTAGGGATGCAGGATTTTAATTGGGAGTTATTGAAATAAATGTTTTTAATATTAATGGCGAAATACGGGCTGAAGAATAATGATGACGGTGGAAAGCAGGTGGAGTTATAACTTTGTGCGTATATGTGACAATCATTTGCGTAAGTATATTGAATCAAGATTCAAGATCCCGAATCAAGATTTATAATCAACTAGCTGTACCCACGGCCTCACCTGCGTGGATATTGCGAATAACCCCATCGAAACGTGCTACTGAGGGAGCCCATGTTATTCCTCATTACAGTGATAGTCCCGAGAAAATCTGTCCAGCCGTTTCGGAAATTAGCCGGAACAAACAGACAAACGAGCAGACAGACAAAAATTTGAACTATGAACCATATAAACATTCTTAAATATACCTTAACTTTCCAGAGACTTAAATTGTGTTTATTTCTATGTATGTATGGATTAAAAAACCGTTTGTTTCTGTTCCTACTACTATTTAGCTACTTCTTGTAAACGCCCGCGCCTGTCGTTTACAAGAAGTAGCTAAAGTGTAGGTAGTCTTTATTTGTTTACATAAAAACAGTGACCTATGACTTGCCTACCCATTACTCCGACTACTAAAGTCGTTCAACTAGAGCCACCGTTACTCTCAACACTTCGCCTGAACAACTGACAGTTACTTCTTTATTAGTAGTAATAACGAATATCGTCACGTTAAGGCTACGTGTAGGAGCTTGTAGGTCGTAGCGTACAGCCGTGGTCGCCGCAAAATTACCAGCAGCTGTTACAGGCTTTAACATCACACGTATTAAGCATATACGTACTATATACGAGTATATGAGTCACAAACTTTGGTATAAGACCAAATTTTGACTATAACTTAGACCGATTACGTTGTAGAACAGAGAACTTTGGACATATAGAAAGAAAGCATATACATTTATTTAGTAAAAGGCAGACAATATTCGAATGAATAAATGAATTAAACGCACCATCTTCAGCGTGGTTTGACCCGACTTGATTAATCGAATGAACCCCAAGATTTGCACTAGCCCCAAAGGCTTATGTCTCATGGTGCTCTGCATATCATCAAGGAGTAGACTGGAGGGCGTTGTAATGGTTGGGAAGATGTGCCCTTAGAATAGGGAAGGGTTGCGACTCGTACCGGATATGCACCTTCAAATAGACTTCTCTAGGATGAAATATTATATAATCCATACAATATACAGCAACAAAAAAATAAAATAAAATAGAGTAAGAGAGATATATTTTTGGGTGCATTTGATTCCTGTAATGTAGCTGTATTGAGTGAACACTGATACCCGTGTTTTATAGAATTGCAAAATGCATTACCACTGTTGATGGAATTTAATAGATGGACTTTCCTGACAGTTTAAACAAATGGATAGATAGTAAATGGAAAGAGATGGATTGGGTTACGTAGAGAAACTCAAGCAATTTAATAAGAGCTTCCTACGTTGTGTAGGTAATTCACATGAATATTATCATGAACCGTAAACTTGAATGATGC
The DNA here is from genome assembly GCA_947507805.1 of Aporophyla nigra. Classification (NCBI taxonomy): domain Eukaryota; kingdom Metazoa; phylum Arthropoda; class Insecta; order Lepidoptera; family Noctuidae; genus Aporophyla; species Aporophyla nigra. Next base: position 20,179,319 of record OX382297.1, on the reverse strand, counting down.
GTATATGCATCCATGAAGGTAGCAACATAAAATTTATAAATTGTACATGAATTCTTCCTACCCTTTAGTACAATGTTGCACTTCATTTATGATGTTTACAGAAGCTTTTACTTAATTAAAAATAAAACGAGTTTGTTTAATAATTTTGTTCAAGTTTACTACATTGTAAAATAACGTTCCCAGGACCTAAACCCTTGGAAATTATGATGCTTATTAAAAATTCTAGTAGCAGTAAGCTCGTTCGCACTTAACTTGGCTATCACTTGTCCATTTCTGCGCCAATTACCTTCCTAGCCACGAACCAGGCTATTTCATATATAATTTCCCGATTAAGCCTGTGGTATGTTACATATCACATTAGTATAGGGTGCGTTTACATTATTGAGTAAGGTAGGCTGGTCCATTCATTCTATCAGCCTATCTAAGCCTCTTTTAAATTGTCAACAATATCCAGTTCCATTTTGTTGCTAAGATTGAGCGCAGGAAATACAATTTCTAGCACTAGGCGTATGGAATCGTGACAAAAGGACTAGTGTACACTTCTTTTTGATTAGATTAGACGTAGCATTTGAGTTTTCGGGCTAACTCTGGCAAAGCTTGATGACGAAAAGTTTGGTGTTTCATTGATTTCTTCTTTGCAAATCAATGGCTTAGCTTTACCATATTGTTGACTAGTAACTGGCCAATAATTCGATGCCCATTACTGTCTTCATCAAATCCACACGTTACTTTGATTTGAATTTTAAAGTGTGTCATAGCCCGAAGTATCATCACTAATTCACACGTCTTCTTTTCTTCTTTATTTTGGATATTGGGTGTCTTGTCCTTCGCTATTTCCTAATATTCACCTAGTTAAGTAGTTATTACTTTATCGTCCTTTGTATGTTGTCTTATATCTTTGTCTGCACCAAATAGACGATTTATCTATCTAAATCCTCCCAATGTATTGTCCGTATCTAATAAATACACACCCTTACATGCGGTAGTACCTACGTATGCCACTACCTATGTCTAGTCACATCCAGTTAGCTTACTGATATCGTGTCATTTGCATAATCGGGCCGTATACGGGACAGGCACGGCTCGGGCACGGGAATTATCTCGTGTCACAGTTTGGACGCTTCCGTCGATAGTTTTAGTTTTTAGAGCTTGCTCTGAAGTTACATTATCGGTGTTTAGTCAGGGTGAATGACGCAGTTCGTTGGGGTTTGTGGCTTTAGGCGGATAATTTTCTACATGGTTATTATGTTAGGAGAGTTAATGCTATAGTGTTTCTTTTGCAAGGAGAGGTAGTCCTCGCAAAATGATTCTCTCTTGTCTGTCAATGACTTATTCACTGATAGCAACATCATCATTATTCATAATTTCAGCCGGTTGACGTCCACTGCAGGACATAGGCCTCCCCAAATTTAGGGGGGTTTGCTATAATCGCCACGTTTGGTAGGCGGGTTGGTGATCGCAGTATGGTGGTAAAATGTATAGAGAACGCTGCTGCTGATGATTCTCTAGTAAGTCCCTTAGTCGCCTCTTACGACGCCCACGGGTAGAAATGGGATAGTGCTATTCTTTACGTCCGGCATCATACGGATCTGATAGCAATAGTATCTAAAGGCTTTTCTTTGTCAGTCTTTATTAAGAGGCCATCATTGGCAGTAAATAATTGATAATTATGACGAAGAATCTCAGCTGCATTTGAATCACATACCAACACAGAGTTACCGCTTACCATAATCCGTGTAGGTGACCAATTTTAAGCCAAAATACCATAATTGGGACAGCATTATTCAACGTCATTAATTTCTGACAGTCCCCTATTGTTACAAATCAAGTTCTAAGTAAACAACAATAGTTCTGTAAAGGTCACACAAGTCACAATAGTATTGAGTCCTGCTTCTTGTAATGGCTTCCTATCAGGTTACAACCAGTCTGTCACACTACCATCTGGGCACAATCTGACATGGCTCTAGGAGTTTAAGGAGTCTATTAATAACCTGGTGAACTTTAAGATTGAATGATGCAAATTGTGTCTACTATCGTAGATATCGTTCTATTTACGAATGCTGTACGAAAATGCAAAGATTTTGTGGCATCTGGGAATGAGTTCTGGGTTTATTGGGATGTGTGTATGTATGTTTTTTTAGAGGCATTTGCTAATTACCTACTATGAAAATTACTTTTGTTGTTTTTTTTTATTAATTAACTAGCTTTCGCCAGGGAGTTTACCCGCGTGTATTTTGGAAATTATTCCACGATTAAAAAGGGCCTATGTGTTAATTCAGGTTATAAACTATCTGTGTGGCAAATTACATCCAAATAAGTTCAGCCTTTTTTGCGTGATTGAGTAACAATCATCCAAACATATACACATTCATATTCGTAGGATTTGAAAATCTCCTGGCATCCTAACTGTCTACAATTTGAAGAGACGTGCTGAACGTACTGAAGTTGCTACTAAACTATAAAATTGCTTTTAATTCATTCAAAGTCCATAGTAACTTACACCTCAATGCTGGGGACAGTATCTATAGTCCGCAACGACAGTTAATCTCTAGTCCATATTCTATAGCTTACCAATACTGTAAAGACCAAACATTCCGGAATGCTAATATCATGTTACGAAAGTCTTTTGATTACACCTGATAGACACGCATGCAAATTATTGTTAATAGAAATTGCGAAGTGCTGTCCCAGGCAAATCTTGTTCGTTTCTTATAAACTTAGCTAACATTACACTTAGTACAATCGTATATTTGTTTGAAGAACCATTTTGGAATTGTTATCAAAGCGCTGCATTTGGTTACAGTTCTAAAACGTCTGTTGTCGGTTTTGAGTGTACTTAGTTTTGGTACATCTACTTGTATATTAGACATAGGCCTGTGCTTCTCACATTTAGCGGATTCCGGCGGCCTTCACCAGGTCAATGGTTCACCTTTTGGGACTAAGTCCAATAGTATATGGTTTTGGCTAAAATAATGATGATGACTTGTATATTTCCATCATTGTGAATAAATAGAGCTTCTATAAACGATTCGGCATCTCCAGAATTGAGCACTTTGAAGCTTATGTCCGGACTTAGAGACTGTCATCTTTGAGTTTGCTTCGGCCTTTCTTCTGAGAGTATTCAAGGAGGAAACACCGACCTCATCTAGTTTCCAAAATATCATTGACATGTAAAATTGTACAAGCTTACTTGCAGAAATAAAATCTTTTATCGTTAATTTTGGTAGCCCTTCTCCTTTTAAAATATGACCGTTAAGACGGTAAGTCACCTCTACCAAGGATGCTCCTTCGAAAACCATTTTAAACACAGCAACACCGATTTTAACCTCAAAATTAACCAGTTATTTAATTACAAAAGCTTATTAACACATTATCATTGTATTTCATGGCTTCCAAAATATTCAGTAGCTTACTCTTATTCACCTGTTCTTAGCCCCCGTCGTAATAGTAAGATTGCTTGCTCCCAGCATGTTGGGGCCCATAACTTGGGGCCCCGCGACGCTCAGCAGGGGGTCATTATCGCCACAATACACAATATGAGTTATACCTTTACGTAAGGCTTGTTTACACGTCACATATAGTAAAGGGTGCAAGGCAATTCGTGTTTTAAGCAAGCAAAGACGTTAATTCATGCCATTTACAATTTTTGATTTGATTCTATTCTTGTCCTTAAAATCTATTTTGTTCAAGACCTGAATTCGCTCAGTGAGTAAAAACTAAAAGACAATGCATGTAAACGGGGTATTATGTATGAATGGTAATGAATTTTCCTTGTGAGACGTAAAGATTTGTGTGTGCGTAATTCTTTAAAATGTGATCTTGTCTGCGTATATTTAAATAACGAGTCTTGACTGTGCCTGCTGTAAAACTTTAAGAATTAAAATGCCTTTAGATTTTCGTGGTTCTTCACCATAGTTCTTCACAATACCTACAGCAAATTAAGACACTGTTTAGTAGCAACAGAACAGGGGTTTCTCTATTTAAAACTAGAAAGTTTATTGCCAACTTTCCTAACACAATGAATAAGCAATTAGTTTGAAGCTTTTGCCAAAGCTTGTTACTAACCTATTAAGAGTTTAGCGATCTTTTGTTTTAATGAAGCCTTCACAATGGTATATTGTGAATAACCTGCAATCCTGCTTTTTGTACCGAAGGAGAAGCTTGAATTAAATTATCAAATTCTAACTCTAATCCAACTGACTGTCTAGTTTTTTTGCAGTCTGAATTTACATCATTGTTTATGGCACACGTTTGTTTTTAAATTTTATGTCTATGCACTGATGTCATAGACATTTTGACATTTGCTAACGCTGTTCATTCACAATTCGTATGTTCGAAGTTCAAGGTTTTATTCAAATTTTAATGGCCGGATATTCGATAATCTTACGTCCCATGGAAAACTCGCGCCTACGCTTCAAGTGGGCGAATTAAATAATTTGCTTTCAAATTGAGTTTCATTTAATAAGTACCATTAGATAAATGAAGTACACGTTAATGATAATTATTTAATGGTAGGATGTGAAACTGAGGATGTTATTAAGCTAAAATATGACGTTGAGAAAGACCTCATGAATTTATATGGGCACTGATAAATTTGAATAAAGATCGCTTGGTTTTACGATGTTGGGGTTATATGTCAAAAAAGTGTTTTATTGTAGAAATCTAAAACACATAAAATTTAAATAATCGTACCAAAATTTCTTTGATAAATGGAACGAAACTATACAATTTTATTTATGTTCGACGTTGAAATGACTGCGTCGAATCGAATTTACGTCCAAATCGATGAGAATTGTCGAGAACGGTGCTTTACTACTTAAAAAAGTGCCAGAGACAAAGAAAAGAAGAAATTCTTTATTCAAAAGTGTCACAAGCACACGCACGAGTTGACAACGTTACAACGGTTACAACCATTGCATCTTATAACATAACTTAAAAATAACGGTGTGCCCCATAGAACCTTGAAAAGCAGAACTATTTCAAAACGATTCCGATGCAGCTAAGTAAGCAGGTAATAAATAAGCAATTCTAGATATAAAGGTCTGGTTCGACCTGCTGGCGTGGGCGTGTGGACTGGTTTTACACTTCTTTTATTTTTAATTCTCGTTTCGCTAATAACGCGGTGTGAGACCATCTCTCGAGTTCAATACACTGATTGTGGTATAGGTACGTTTAGTGTAGAACTGGCTTTATTGTGGGTACAGAATTTATTGTGTTCCTAAAACGAAATTCGGACTGTTTCTTTCTTTTCTGGATTTCTTTTGTGCCTGTTGCGTTTCATTTTATCATACTTGATTAAATTGAAGATATATTTTTACTAAAAAATGCGTGGTATTTTTGTTAGAAACGATGATAATGTATGTATTTAATATTTTATGCAGTTTAATAGATAATTAATATCACCTAGTCTACTGTATAAGGAGCTGGTGACAACTGAATTGCCCCAGGCTTAGACTCAATTCTCAGGTGTTAGCCTTTATGTGCGAAGGATAAAACAATGTTTATTATCATATTTCACGCAACAATAAACTGACAGACAGCGCAATTATTTAAATTGTTGTATTATGTGTTCATTTTGTTAACCAACATTCCATAAATGTACGTAACTACGTACAACCTACGATATTTAAATAGCCTATAAAACTTTGACTTGCTGAGAATTTTACTTTTAGTAGATAAATACTTAAGAAGAAAATTTCATAAAATGAATATGGGCATGAATAGTTTACACCTGGTTTTATACTGTGCAATAAATATTGTGTTTTAATTCGAGAACATGGCTGTGGGATCTGGATTATAATGTCAACAACAATTTCAATGTTTTGTTGGTATAATGGCGTGTGCTAGCTGACATATGGCGAATAATGTATGTTTTGTTTTATTATATTAATAACTTATACAATATTGTATAGAATCAAGTTCTTCTAACTTAACAGACAGCAGTGCTGCTGGGGAGTTTGTTCCGCCACTTCTTCTTCCCAGCCAAAGCACTAGGAAGTGTCGAAGGGCGGGCGTTTTGGGGGGACTGTCTTATGTGACTTTGACGTTCAAAAAGTGCTGACTCTCAGCCTAGTTTGAATAAATGACTTTTGATTGATTTGATTTGATTTGAACAATATGGCTGCGTACTCTTGATACAAATTAAGTAATTGACGGCATGGGCACTTTATCTGGGTATTTGTTTTACAATGTTAAACCTAATCGTATTGTTCGTGTTAGATAAGAAAACTTGCGGAATGGATTGGAAAAGAATTAGTATTATAAAATTTCAAATTCGAAACCGTAGATTTTCCTTTATCTGTGTTCGTAACATAAAAAACGGCGCCAAAATTTGACATTTAACATGTGCTTCCACGGCCAACCGTGATTATTTTGAATAAAATTTAAATTGAATTCTGTGACAATGGCCATAATCAGATTCAGCCGAATATTTTTTCAATACGATAAATATAAAATATCATAAATGTCAATTAATTTATACAAAATTTATTTGATATTGGTTTCGGTCGGTTGTTCGCAGCGGGGGCTGGTGAATGCCACAACTAATGGCGCCAACATAGTTTATTATATTGAGATTTGTTATTCAACAGTTTGTTAACGTTATTATTTTATGTAGGTGTTAATTGAATTGGGAATATTCATTAGTCGGTCATAAAACTTTCTGTGATCATTACTATAACGACACGGGCTTTATTATCCAGTAAAGATTAATTCCCGTTAAATGTTTTACATAATATTTAACTCGTGGTTTACTTTTGGACGTGTTACAAATTGCATCAAAATGTTGATTTGATATTTATTCCAAATACATTTCGTATGCTAAGGGCGCGTACACATAGAACATTCGATTTTACAGGATCCTTTTTAACTGATCTGTCGCTACTGGAGGTAATATTCACACAGCATTTACAGGACCGATTTTAACAGATGCGACGCTACAGGAATTTCGTTCTTCAGTGTATCGCCTACTTGCTACGAGGATGGACGTTGTCGTGTTGTATTGGTGCTATATCGTCGTCTGCGTTGGAAGAAGCCCCGGCGTTATTGAATACATCCATTTTTAAGGCAAAGATTTTATTTCCGTTGTGCGTTGGATTTTTTACTGTATCCGGAATATTGTCATATGTGTGAACTGGCTTATACAACTTCATACGCTAATAATATATACGTTTAAACGGACATGTAAACCGGATTGCTGGTTATTTTGTCGGATCGGTATTTTTTACTGGACCCGGAATACTGTATTCTGTGTGAACTCGCTCATACAACTACATACGCTAATAACATATACGTTTAAACGGACCTATAAAACGGACATTCTATGTGTACGCGCCCTAACGTGTGCAATGTGCAACCGCACACTAAAGCAGGGTTGTCAATTCGCAATATACCGACTGACAAAAGTTCTTTATTTTGTATTCCTTTTTGATCAATTCCGCATTCGAAATTAGAATCAAGAGTCTGTTATCGTTGGAAACTTTTATCTAGGCACAATCCTGCTACCACTGACGGTCATATAAACCTACCAAAGCCATATTAGGGCACTTGGATCTGTTTAATTTACATTTTCCATATCAACATGTCTGTAGTGACATAACATAACTGGATAGTGATCAGTTGCACAACGAGAATGTCGCTCCTTCTCCTTTTTGTTTTATCTGTGAACTGTATAATTTTATTTTTGCTTACAATTCTAACTTGAATTACTCCACAGCTAAAATTAGCTTTAGAATCCTTTAAACGACTACTTTTACGACATTTCTTACAGAACACTGCTTCTCAACTATCACTTTGACACATGACACTTCAAAATAGTTGACATTAGCTTTAAACATTAAAAAAAAACTTTACCAAACCATAAACTCTACAAAGGTCAGGTTTTAATATCACAGACACCGCTTAATAGTTTCTTAAGAAATTAACAAAACTTATCTTAATGATACAGTTTATGAGTGGTTTATCTTCGAGGAAACGCCTGCATGTTTGCTCGTGTTCCTTTAGACACGCCGCGAGAGGAACCGCCCGATTGTTTTATAACATGCTGGGAACTTTGTTATGAGTTCATTAAGGGGAACTAAAAAGGAAGTAAATTATTTATGGTACAGTAAGATTACACTTGTTCCGTGTCTTGCTGGACGTAAAGAATAGGCACCATCCTATTTCTTTCCGTGGGTGCTGTAAGAGGCAGCTATGGGACTTACTAGTGAACGAGCAGCAGCATTGTCTTTACATTTTACCACCATACTGCGATCACCAAACCACCTGCCAAGCGTGGCGATTATGGCAAACCTCCCCAAATTGGGGGCTACCTATGTTCAGCAGTGGAAGTTATTCGGCTGAAATGACGATGATGAGTGTGGGCTGAAACTCTGATATATTGTAGTTATATACTATCCTATAAAACTAACTATAGTACAGAATGATCAAATTGGAGTATATAATATCCCAAGATTTTTATGCCACAGCAAATCAGAGGGGTAATTGCGGAACTTTTTATCGGTAGGAATTGGTTTAATATTCATAGTTAAACAACATTCATTGCGTTGTTTACGTTGCTGAGCCGACAATTTATTCGAACAAATGACGCAATGGTTTAGAAATAATCTTCAATCCCATTCAGATTCTGATAAATAGTGCGTTTCGCAACTAGGGTGCTGAACAAAGCAAAGCAAGCGAGACGAAAACTCAATTTAATACGAGAGCATTGACTGATAAGATTAAGGGGGAACCGATAACTGACCGAGTAGATCTCAATCGTAATGATAAACGAAAATTGAGAACGGTGACCCACTTAGTTTTGATAACAGCTGCATTTTATGTTGCTGATACACGCAATGGAGTTTCATACTATGTGTTACAAAGGATATTCAGACTTCAGCTTGAAGAAATTGTTTACGGTCTTTTGAATTTGTCGCTTTCATTATTATTGGAGTGAAAATTTATTTAGGATCTTTGAGCGATTTTTGGTAGGGGATTTATGGGTTCGCGTCACAGATATACATAGTTAATACTTACTTATACGTGTAAGTGAAGTTATGACGTGGTGAGCTTGTTTCATAGTTTGAAGTTAGCTGCGTATATTCTGTTTTTTTTTTTTCTTTAATTTGCTGTGTTTTATTTGGCAAAATGTGAATCGCGTATTTTTAGGGGTCCGTACCGGAAGGGTAACCAACGAGTCCCTGTTACTAAGCCTCCGCTGCGCTGTCCGTCCATCCGTCTGATAGTGGGCATTACCTCATGATCCGTAATAGAGGGACAGTTGAAATATTCACAAAATGTGTATTTCTGTTGTCGCTATAACAACAAATGATAAAAATAAAAACAAAGTAACAAAAAAAAAAGAGAAAAAGAGGTACCTAAAGTAAAAATTAAAGGGGTGTCCATCCAGGAAACGTGATTTTTCCGCGATTTTTGCCTTGTGATACAGAACTACAGACCTCTTCATGTGCGAGTCCGACTCGCACTTGGCCGATTTTTTTTTAAACATCTCATTTACACGTCGAAGTAGGTAACACTTATGTATTAAATAAAGCATATTTTCCTTAATCCAACAACATGGACATTTATCGTCATATTTTACGCAACAAACCGGTAATTGTGCTACTTGAGAGCGTTTTATTTTGTCTTTCCCACATCTTAAACTGACAAAACTCGAGAATCTCACGTGTAGCGGTTCCAGTTTAATTTAATCTTTATAATCTTGAATTTTGGTGTCCATATTGAGACATTAAGGAAAAGTAGAATTACATGGCGATCCAAATACGTTGTGGGCCGCGAAGAAAGCGGCGGTGATCGCTGAGCGATAGCCAAATGACGGTGTAGATGGCACAACAATCTTGAGAATATTTTTCTGTCAACAAATGACCCAATTTCTAAATCACAGTTGTAAGTACATTTTAAAAGACAATGGTGCGCCAACAAAAAAAAAATATCTATGGTCAAGGAACAGAACCAGGGAATGGCACTTTATTACGGAAATAATATCTCTACTAAGTAATTTCGCAAAATTGACTTAAGAGCAAGAGAGATACTAAGATATCTTTTCCTTTATCATAGCAGATCATCGTCTTTTCCAATTAACTTGGGGAATTGACTACCAAGAATCTAGTAGAGAATACAACCAACCTACTGTCTATGGTTCCTCTATCCCGCGCATTTCAAAGCCACAGGATAATTATGGAAAGTGTCAAAATGTACATAAACGAGTACTAGTCAATTTACAGTGAGGACATTATGTTAAACCACGGGCGGTGACCGGTATTGACCACAGGAGACCACTTCAACAACCTAGTGATATTGTAGTTAGCTGTCAAATTATTGTCATTACATAGTTTGGTTGTGTAAGGTACCGTGGGAGAGGTGACGGGTGCCTTAAGTGCGATGCTGTGGAGATTATCATTGTGAACTTGTGAAGCAATTGGGAATGAGGTTAAGATTTTAAAGATGGCGGTGTGGTATGGTAATGGAGATGTAAACGAAGCGAGATTGGATAATATCTTTTATTGTTGGAAATATACTCATAAAGGCTTGGTCGCATTTCACCCGTGGGTGTCGCAAAAGGCGAGTAAGGGACTTACTACAGAATGGGCAGCAGCGTTCTGTATGCATTGTACTACCACACTGCGATCGCCAACCCGCCTGCCAAGCTTGGCGATTATGGCAAAGCCCCCCAAATTGTGGAGTCGTATGTCCAGCAGTGTTTCGACTGAAATGATGATGAATGGATTCGTATCTATTCATTTTTAGTTACGTCATCAATTTTCAACATTTTTAGTGTATAAACCACATGTTTTGTATCAATATCAATACATTTTTATGTCCGATTAATTTAGTATTCCGTTAGTTACTACAGATTTATCGGAGTTGTTTTTGTACATCATTAACTAGACCAAAGTGTCCGCCCTGTCTCTTTGGTCGTGTATATAAATGGTTTACTTTTAAATGATAATTTACGAATTAGTTAGAATGAAGTAATCAATACTTCTTCCTTTTACTAATTCGTGAATTGGATTGATTATTCAGTTGATGTAATATCTTGTTATTTATTTTAAGATGGCTGTCTTAGGAGCCCAATTCTTAAGCTATAGCTGGAGTTAGTTTAAACTAATACTAAAATACAGGGTCTCATAAAATTTGGTAGCGAAACTCTACAGACATGAAGGGAATCAAATCAGATACATAATGGCACAAATTTATGAAATTATTGCATTGTCATCGGTCCTTGACAGGTGTGCAAAGTTTGAATGAAATCTGGTCGTTTAAAGTGGGTCAAAATCGCGCTATAAGGAGTCGGTTACAAACAAATATACAAACATACAAGTGAAGCTAATATAAAGCGTGTAAAAAGATTTTCTCAACTCGTAAGTATTATAATAATACTATCAGCGGTTGTTGACTACTCACAAAAAACATCTAGTTTGAATGAACGATATACACCGACTGCAGCGTGGTTTGACCAAACTCGATTAATCGAATGTACACAAAGAGTCGCACAAGCTCTCAAGCCTCATATTTCATGGTGCTACAGAGAGCATATCAAGAAGTAGACCGGGGGGCGCTGTAATGGTAGGGAAGACGTGTCCTTGGGATAGACAAGCGAGCCGTACTGGATATACATACTAGAGTAGGCACTGGACTAGTGGAGAGACGGGTGATATTTATCTTTACGAAGAGGCATGTTTTTGACGTCGCTGCAACGTTGGATGTTTCTATTCAATATTTTACTGCCAAGTTTCACTAGCTATATTAATGTGACTCAGTATAATTTGACAAAACTTTCTAACAACTTATTCATTGGCTTATAAATAAAACAGTACGCATAAAGTGTTTGATTTCAATGGCAGACGCGGACCATAAGTCTTGTTGAAAGACAAGCTACGAGGAATTGCAATGTCAATGCGTGAATGCAGCTAGAGGTGTCCCGATGCCGGACGAAGATTTATCCCTTTATTGATGTTTGAGTAATTGCTTAGCGGCCATGTCTTTGGAAATTAACGTGTTCATCTTTTAAGGACGGTTGGTTAGCTGCCATTGTGGAGATGTGGGTCAGGACGAGGAAGTGAGGGCTGATTGATTCGACTGAAGGTTTCGTTGTGATTGTGAGTGATTGTTCGTGGTCGGAGCGAAGAAATTTTTGAATGTTTGATACAGGAAAATAATGAAGTTGAATTGATTTGGAGAAGACATAGGCAACTGGGACATCAAAGGGCATTAGTAATCTTTTTGCACCAAAAACTTTTTTTGGCTTTTTTATTTTATTTGAGAAAGCATACCTATATTACAACAAAATAAACAGGCAATGAGAAAAACAAAGAGGTAACATAAATATGTGTTAAACACATAGACCTACATATTTTGGACACAGTAAAGAAAGGGGATAATTAAAACCTACATAATATAACTACTGAATTAAAACCTACCTAGCCTAACCGCATGTTGTTACATAATCTGAGGAATAATCCTTTTCACATAGGTAAATGTATAAATCACATAACTACACAGTTTACGATCAACACACGGAAGCGACAATAACGCATTGTGTCGGTTACATTGACAGGCGGCAGCGATCATTTCAAAGCGACTGACAATGTAAACGCGCAAGGGAACGATAAACTGCAAATTGAATAGACGATGTTATGATCGAGTTGTTACTACACAAGTTTGATGTTTGTGGCGTTTGTACGGAGATTCAGATTGTTTCAAAATTGTTTGTGTTGGTTAAGACAATGCGCACGCCAAAGTCAGTTTTGTGTGTAGTAGACAAAACAGTTTGGTCTGTCGTAGATATAACTGTTTCGTCTTGTGTCGAAAAAGCTTTTTTTGGCACGAAGTTCCTCATTGCACGTTAGTCTCTGCCTCGCTGTTATACTGTCTTTTGCTAAAGTATTCGTTTAGTTTTATTTAGTTACTCTAAAGCGTTGTTAATTTATTTCATCGTGGTTGTTATTTGGAACATAATATACAACGGAAGGAACTTCGTACCAACCGATGGAGTTTCTTGCCGACTCTTCACCATATGTATCAACAAATTGGAACCGTGCACAAAATTCCAATTTGTTGTTCTGACGTTTTAAAAATGCCCATTGTAGGTGTATGTGAACTAAACTATTTTCCTTTTGCTTTTGGACCCGGTGTCCCGTGAAGCCTCTCAACATTTTTTTGTGTTGCAACTATGCTTATCATCTCTGTTTTTTTATAGAGCTTTTATGTAATGTATCCAGAGTAAGGTCGATTCTTTCATCATAATTTCCCTGAAAGTCTTATTTTTCTGAGTCTTAGGAAGGAGAGTTTCTAGTATACTCACTGCGGTACAAATAACTGTTGTTGCTGTTGTTAATGATAATTTATAACTGATATATTGAATGATAGTTATATTTTTCAATTGATTTGTTTCTCAAAATGTAAGGAAAAATTATATAAATAATGTAAATGTTTGCATGCCGCATGGTAAAATATGGCTGAGCTTTAACGTATCATAACATAACAACTTGTGTATTACCCATATTTGCAAAAAAAAATCTATTCTATTCTATTCAAATCCTTTGGCATCATAAACAACTGTATATTTAACGACAACCATATTTATTTGTTCAGGAAACCAAGAATATATAATATATTTTTATGGTCGTTTGTTTGCTTAATTCGTTCCGTCCTCTCTAGGTTATTGCCTAGGTCACAACGAAGAGAAACGTAGGTAAATAGTGTCTTTTGTTTCCAATGACTTAGCTCGTACTAACGTTAGCGAGTAATATTTCAATATTTAATTTTACGAGTCAACCGACACTGCTGACTTTGTGTGGTTCGATGAACTTAAACCTGATTAAGTTTAAAGTTAAATTAATGAATTTTAAGCTCTAAAGACTGCACTCACTAGAGTCAAAACAGGAGGTCTACTCCCTAAGCAAGAAAACCGTAGTTTCGGTCTATTCCTACTCAGTGTCACCTTCGGAGTTCGGACAAACGATTAGTTTAGGGCCAGACCTAAGGACGAATGTCATTACGATTTGACAGATACCAAATATCTCTATCCGTTCGAAAAAGTGTATTTATCGGGTGTAGGGTTCATTCTGAAGTTTCGAACTTTTTTAGACGGCCCGTATCTTTGTTGACGCACTTAGAGAGTAGGCCCCACGGTGGTCCCCCATCTAGGGATGAAAATTGCCGAATGTTTCCGAAAGTTACCAGGAAAGTTTCCAATATTGCCGGCAATATTGGGCAATATTGCCGGAATGTTGCCAAAGTTGCCAGATTACATAGGGTTTTTCAAATGCCATTTTCAAAGTTTGTGCGCTCCTGAAGTTTTATGTAATGGTGTAATTATACGTATTATTAGTAAGCCTGTATTATTAATTCATAATTATAATTATTTCTTAATTATCCATGCTTATATGTGAAGATAAAGTTAAACTATGCCATTGGTAACTTCATGAAAGCTAAACCCATAGTTTTTTAAGAATATCACTTATATATTTTATACAAAAAGAAAGAGGGTATTGATACCAAATGAAGTAAATATAAATCAAACAACTGTGTAGTGTTATTTTGTAAATATTTTCAACTTGTCACCAAGAACTTCATCTGTTTGAAATAAAATCGATTTTAATCTATTTCCTGAAGTCTGATAGCGCTAAAATTATATATATAGATATATATGTATGTCTAGTTAGAACGCAATGTTATGATGACCTTGTGCCAGCCTGATGATGGAGTTGGAAGGTGGTCATAGGATCTACGCTCTGTTAAACCAAACGAGATTGGGCTTTTTAGATTGGTCTCTTGTGGTGGGTACATGAGTTTTAGGTCTATTGTGTCTTCCGTCTGCCAGAGAATTTAATGTGTAAAAAAAAAAACAAATAAAACAATAAAATTTATTCATATTGGTGCCGATTCTGTTGTACAGCGAACTAAACTAACTAAACTATCTCTCTCGCTGCAAGAAAAAATCTTTAAATTTAAAAATTATTTTGACACGACTAAAAACGAATTTGACAATCAACTTGGTTTTTTTTTTCTTTTGGTTTCGCAACGTGGTACTTGTGTGCGCTACGCAATGAATTTTTTAGAGACGAAGGCGCGCGCAAGGGGGCAGCCTGGACGTGTTTTATATGGAATTTTTCACTTTTTGTTTAAAAATATACAAAAAATATTACCCACGTGTTGAGATTTATATGTTCCGGGGTTAACAAAGGGGGTCGAAAATTTCATTATTTTTGCGATAGGACCCGCCATTTTCGAGATATAAGCAAAAGAAAAAATATAAAATACAGCACTGTTTTTGCACGCGAAGGCGAGGCGTTGGTGTGAATTTTTGTTCATGACCACTAGTTTTATTCCACACCTTTTTAATCGCGATTAAAAATAGTCAGATTTAGTCAAAATAAATGATTATTGTCAAAATTTTTTGTGAAAACCGGCAAACTCAGAATAGCAAAATTGTCATTTTCACTAAACTAATAACTCAGTGCAATCTAAGTGCTGTCAAACTAAAATATAGTTAAGTTGTGTCACTATAGTCTATTTCAGAATAGGAAATTGTCGTTTGACAGTAATAAACCAAATTTTAGTGATTTTTAGTTTAGTTTAGAGAATTGACTATCGTGATCGCCACTGTTTTGCTGCCGCGTACTCTCCATGACAAAATGTAGTATTTTATGCATAGCTTTATGGCCTCTTTTTTCACTCAACTTGCATAGAGCCTTCGTTATGCCGAACGAAAAGTTATAGCACTCGTGCACATATCCTACGCTAGCTTCTGCCCGCGACTTCGTCCGCGTCAAATTTCGTGCTCCCGCGACCCACCCCGTCGTCGAATCAAATCGCCGCGCGTCGGCCCATACGTAGTGTTGAGCAATCAGGTTGTTATATCTCGTAAGATATTCATTAATCTCAAATAATGTAAGGGCACCTTTGTTCCAAATTAAAAACTTCTCAATGGATAAGGATTATATCCATGTCTTATGAAAACACCTTCGCAAATAATGCATTTTTTATAACGAATTTGAAAAAACATAGTTCGCCAACCTTAAAAGGTGGACATATGCTGTCGCGGACTTTTTTTAGAACTTTACATAATTGTTGCGTTACTTTAACCGTTTAAGGAGCGCACGCAATGAAAGCTCTTGAACGTAATAATTTACCCCGTTTTTGCAACATTTTGCGTTGGTGCTCGGCTCCTATTGGTCACAGCGTGATGTTATATAACCTATAGCCTTCCTTGATGAATGGGCTATTCAACACAAACATAATTTTTCAACTCGAATCAGTAGTTCCTGAGATTAGCGCGTTCAATCAAACAAACAAACAAACTCTTCAGCTTTATAATATTAGTATAGATTACAGAATATTTTTTACGTTATCAAAATCCCCTTTAAGGCGCGGACTGACTACGATTTTAAATGCTACAACTACATGCTACAGCTCCAACAAATAAGGTTGAAAATTGAATAAATATTTGGATTGACGATGTGACTAAGCTGCGAATTGGCATTTATTTTACGGGTTTTATTTAGATTATTCGGACTACACACATTAAATTAAATAATTGTCTGGTTAAAGTTTAAAAGCAATGTTTATTCTATTGAACTCTTAAAAAAATAAATGTTGTTATCGCTGAAAATACAGAGATGTTCGACGTCAAAGTTTTTTTTGTGAAACAATTTTTATTGGGAATATCAAACAATTTTTCACTATTCTATTCGGTTAGAATTTTTCTTTAAACCCTTCTCTGTCCACTGTATTTTTTGTGTCGTATATTTTCATTGCGTTACGTCATACTCGATTGTCAAAGACACCAGTGTTTTGTGAATATTGAGGTAACAGCGCGCCTTAATTACTGATAATAATAAATAAGCATGACCTACTGATTTTTTTTTTGTTCACATTACTTCTTGTACCCTTATGTTGTTTTAGGATAGCTTAAATGTTGAATAATACGTACTCCACAGTAGTCGCTTACCCACTGCACAAATCATGCCATCAAAAGAATTTTCAAAATAGGATCAGTACCTATGAGAAAATCGCAAACAAACAAAAATACATATATACATACATTCATATCAAATAAAGAACTTCCTTTTTAAAATCGGTTAAAAACATCAACTTGTTGTTGCTGATCGTCTTGCAAGGTTTGACCATTCTATACATACAGATTTGTATACATATAGATGTATATACTTTCTTACATTCAAGTGAAGTTAAATTATAAGAACGTAAAAGAAAAAAAATTACGATATCTCTAAAATAGTTGTGGTTTCATCACCAATGAACAATCATGGATAGCTTGTTTCTTTTCTTTAGTTTATCAGTAAGTAAATAAATGTAAAAACGAAAATTTTAGGTTGGATATTATAGATAAGCATAGCAACTACCATCCTGCATACGGCAATTTTATTCTACTAGGGTCGTTGTCAAATTTTGCGCAGGAAAACTAGTCCCTCAACTGTATTATTTTATTATTAGTAATAATCACACAGCCTCTTACAAATTTTACATTAAATTCAAAATACTTCGCATTAATAAACATTGATTACTAAAATAAAGACTCAGTTTTGTTTTTTAATATATTTTTTTAAAGTAACATTGTGGTAATTTCTGGTAACAGAATGGTTTTCCTTCCAAACTCTGTATGTCCCTGGTTGCACTCTGTTATAATAAAGATCAAATTATTTCATTTTCTTCTATAAAAACCTACCTTAAATAAATTATTACCATAAACAGAGTATTGTTAACATTCAAACAATATGTCTTAAAAGCGGTGAGTATCAAAATTCACTAAATTAACCATTTTTTTAAACTTCGTCCCGCGCATTGTGTGAAACTGTCTGGAATACTGTGTTACTGAGTTAATCGCAACTTAATACAGAGATGGCGCTGCTTAAAGTTTTTACTAGCTTGGACGGGATGTCTGCATTAATCGTGGTTGACCGGTACATCGGGGAGAGGGGTACAGGAGGTTGTCAGTCGACCGCGAGGCGTTGAACAGGCTGCGTATTTTTATTGTGCATCCACTTTGTTACCTACCTATTACGTAAGTAAATCAGCGTATTTTTTCATTATTTTAAGTTCAGTATGTTATCAAAGAGGTATATATTCTAAATATGAAAGAAATAGTGTACTTTACGCTTTATTTTATGACTTGTGAGTTATGGGATGTAAAATTTACTACTCTGTTACTATGCAACTCTGTTACCTTTTACTCTGTTATCTTGCTTTGAAAGATGTTAGTAAAGTGAGACTACATCTGATAACTAATGAGGATATTGAACACAGTTCAACTCAGATCCCGGAGCATATCGTGCCATTAATAGGTACCATGAAAGTCCATCAAGTTTTCACTGAACAGGCTGGAGTTCTAAAGTATAGAAATTTGAGTTGTTTTTGTCAACGCGGCTTTTGTTCTTGCATGAATCTCAAGCAATACATTCCATTAAAAACTGCAGTGGAAAAATCAACTTCTTCCACGTGCGACAACAATTTTCTGTCCGATATTAGCAACATTTGTCAAAAGGGAGCAAAAGGCTTTTATAACATTGTCTACAGCTCAGACTCCGATGATGACGATGCCCCTCTTATATCATTAAAAGAAAAACCAACTAGCACTCTTCTGGCAGAACAACCCGGCACATCAAAGCAAACTGACGAGGCTTTGATCGAGAAGGAAAATATTCATGTTAATAAAATAAAACAAGGTATTTGTGTCTTGGTTAAAATTTCCCGTTTAAAACAGGACTACGTATATCTGGGAAAGGCCGTATCGGAGGTAGAAGAAGATGGTGAGGTTAAAATAATGTTTTTTAAGTCCATCGATCATACTGCAACAAAATTTAAATTAGTTGATCTTATGTGCCTTTTGATAATTTACTTGCTATTGTTCCAGAACCTAAAATAGTCTGTAAAGGTAAAAGAATATACTTCCATTTTGATACTGCTAGACATATTTGAGAAATAAGCAACTTTCACTTTCCAGTTACTCTTTCAAGAATATAAGTTTTTTATTTTCATAAAGTTAATTGTACATTGGTAAATACCAGTCATAAAGTTTATTGTTATTAATATTGATGGTATTTTTTTTTTTGTTATTAAGATCTCAAGCTCAACCAAGTGCAATTTAGTCAAGTAAGATACAAAAAAGAACAACTATGTTACCGTGCTACAACTCTGTTACTTTTCTGTCCCAAAGATTAAAGGACATACTTTAGATTTTTAGGAAAAGCTATTAATATAATTTGGTAATATAAAAATACGTTAATTTGTTAGATATTTATACGTTCATATGTTATAGTTAGCAGTTATTACATGAATATTTAGAGTAATTAGGTAGAATTTAATGTCTACTAAAATTCTAGAAGTAACAGAGGTGTTTGGAATTTAAATAAATGATTATTAAACTTTAAAAAAATGTTGTGATTCTGCATGTGATTATAAGATAAAAGACTGTAATTAACATTAGTGCCAAAATATTTGGGACTGATTTGTTTAATTTTATAACAAAAATTAAAACGTTATGATAACAGAGTTGTATTTTTTTTACACCCTAACTCGCAAAATCTGGAATAAATCATAAATCACTGGTGAAACATCGCGGCCGACTGTAACACAAACAGTTCATTGGTTTTAACAGGCATTGATACGAAGAAAAGTCATGTTTAAGTATTTTCATTTTTTTACAAGTTTATAATTTTAAGCCACGGCTATCTGCGCAAAATTTGACAATGACCCACTAAGCAATTATAATAGTAAAAGTTGTTTTCTATTTATACGTTTCTTGCCGAATGTTGCCGGCAAGTTTGGAAACATTCCCGGCAGTTTTGGCAACTTTGGCAATATTGCCGGCAATTTTCATGGTTACCCATCTATGGTAGGCCCTTAATTTCTTGTCTTGAATCAAAACAATTTAGTCTTGAATAAAAACAGTTTTTTCAGTAAAATAGTATATTTCAGACAATTTAACGAAAACACAACTGTTGTGTTACAAGTGTGCGCCCTAGGATTATTTTCATAGACCGATAGTCTCTTTAAAGACAGTTTAGAGACTCCGGTCTACACTGCTCAGGGGATGCAGACTAACACTGCTCTGCAAAAAAACGAAAATTTGGATAATGCGGGTTGCATTACCGCATCCATCATCATCATCATGATTTCAGCCGAAAGACGTCCACTGTTGGACATAGGCCTCCCCCAAGCGCCGCCTATCTGACCAGCTCATTTTTTAGGGGGCTTTGCTATAATCGCCACGCTTGACAGGCGAGTTGGCGATCGCAGTTTGGTAATAAAATGCATAGAGAACGCTGCTGGCCATTCTCTAGTAAGTCCCTTAGTCGCCTTTTACGACACCCACAAGAAGAAATTACCGCATCCACCTTGAAGAAAACAAATGAGCATCTGCGTTGTATAGTTCCTGGCACATGACGTGAGATGCAAACACAATCACACACTGCAGTCATAGCCCTCCATAATGGCGCAAAAACGGTCGCCTGACATAAGAACAGTTCCACGAACCGAACAGATCGGGTTCGGCGACTGGCAAGAACGCTGAGACGTGCTCAGCAATTCTGCTTAGAATACTGTTTCCATTGGCACTTGAGATCGTAAGCAACAAGTATTAGTTTCCAGTAAAATTAACTCGCACGAAGCTATACAGGATGTCCCGAAAATCGACGTCAAGCCGAAAACGGTTGATAGGCCAAGTGGTGACAGTTATCAGCAAAATAATTTAAAAAATCTAAGTTGATGATGACTTTTCAAATTATTGACATTAAAATTTTTTTTGAGAAAAAACTGTCACCACCTGGCCTATCAACCGTTTTCGGCTTGACGTTGATTTTTGGGACACCTGTATATTTCGCAATTCTTGAGTTGGTGATTCGCCGACAAAGAAATGAAATTTGAGCGAGATTACTTATAGAAAATAATATATTAAAACTAGGTATATAAAAATGTCCATTCGCCACCTTTGGGCGAATTCATTCGTGCGAAACAACTAATAAACCAAATTCTCATGTAGATTTAGATTGAGTAGGAATGTCAGTCATGTAATGTAAGCATCTGTACGCTACAACGGTATTTTAATCACAGTTGGAAAACTTAATTGATATGCAAGAAAACTTCCTTTTTCAGTAACAAGATATAATTAGATTAAACGTTTAACTCCCTGAGTGAGTTCTTAAAGAAATTAATAGGTACAGTACCTAGTGCTCGAAGATAAGTAAGGAATGCTAAAGACTAGAGCGCTTGAGTTTAAATGCATCTTAGAAAGACATGCAAGTTAATAACGTTGATGATTGTTGTAATCTTAAAACTTGATGAAGCAATTTGATTTAATCAGCACGGACTTTCTAAGTTAGGGGCCTCGTATTACACCAAACAACTTCGTTTGCATGGAATACGCAAATTGGAGTAGCACTACTTTTGCGGACGGACGTGAGACTGACTTAAGGCGCGGACTGACTACGATTTTAAATGCTACAACTACATGCTACAGCTCCAACAAATAAGGTTGAAAATTGAATAAATATTTGGATTGACGATGTGACTAAGCTGCGAATTGGCATTTATTTTACAGGTTTTATTTAGATTATTCGGACTACACACATTAAATTAAATAATTGTCTGGTTAAAGTTTTAAAGTAATGTTTATTCTATTGAACTCTTTAAAAAAAAATGTTATTATCGCTGAAAATACAGAGATGTTCGACGTCAAAGTTTTTTTTGTGAAACAATTTTTATTGGGAATATCAAACAATTTTTCACTATTCTATTCGGTTAGAATTTTTCTTTAAACCCTTCTCTGTCCACTGTATTTTTTGTGTCGTATATTTTCATTGCGTTACGTCATACTCGATTGTCAAAGACACCAGTGTTTTGTGAATATTGATGTAACAGCGCGCCTTAAATTAGACTGAATAATCTTAATCATTTCACTGACTTCAGATAAATTAGATTCAGTCATTAACTGAAATAAGTCCACAGATTAGATCAGACCTTCTTTATTCAAATTCCGAACAAAAACTGACTGCCAACATCATTAATCAAAGATCTTCTTTAGGTTTTTATAGCAACGTTAAACAAATTCTAAATTTAAAAAGTATAAAAGCAGTGAACAAGTTACATCAGGATGTTCCATGTCTCGCTTCAAACCAGTTTGTGTTCATTCATAAATAACAATTCTAGTTTTTTATCTAAATTGGCAAAGATCCCGGGCGTATACAGCCTTGAGACGGAACGATTGGTATTGCAAAAGAATTGTTGTGTGTATCCGAATGAATGACAGGTTATACTTACGCAATATTATCTGTGGCTGTCATAACATGTTCAAAGATTCTGAATTTAAATTTGTTCTTTGTCCATTTTGACAATTGATTATTT
This sequence comes from Aporophyla nigra, assembly GCA_947507805.1. Taxonomy (NCBI): domain Eukaryota; kingdom Metazoa; phylum Arthropoda; class Insecta; order Lepidoptera; family Noctuidae; genus Aporophyla; species Aporophyla nigra. Next base: position 20,156,957 of record OX382297.1, on the reverse strand, counting down.
TCATTGAAATCTTTTAAATATCTAGGTGCATAATCAGTGCCAAGATTTATTAAGTCTAGCGGCACATTCTGACCACAGGAACTAGTTTTTGATAGGTAAAAAATCAAGTACCGAATTAAATCTAATCATATAATGAGATGGAAGATAAGCTTAACTAAGAGATAATCAAATACCGCTAACATGGATTACTTTTTCAAAGCCAATTACGTGATAGAGTTGCTTTCAACCTGTCATAAAACCTGCTCCATTATACGGAACCATAAAATGATTCGAACTATTCGATATCAGTGCTCGGCTTAAATCGATAATTCGATATTAAACGGATTCGAGTGCTCGTGCTCGTGCTCGCTGATTAACACCGTTTTAATTTAGTTTGGACAATGAGATTAATAAATGCTATTGAATATAATGAACCTCATTTGAGTTGATTGTTTTTGGTGCAAAGGCCGAGTTATTAACATTTCGATGAATTCATGGAATTACTGCACATTTCAATATAGGTACTTATCGAGTAAACACACTACGAATTTTGTCGAAAATCTTGCATAAGGTTTCCTCGGCAAAATAAAAGCTTTCAAGTGCGAGGCGGACTCGCACACGAAGGGTTCCGTACTATCGGACCATACTAAATTTAACACATATTTTTGTTTCTTTATGACCGTTTTAAATTAATTTTTCTTTTATTATTTGTTGTAGTGGCCAAAGTAGTTACAGTTACACTCTGTGAAAATTTTAAATGTCTACCTATTACGGTCAAAACGATACACCGCTGTGACAGTCGGACGGACAGCGGAGCCTTAGTAATAAATAGGGTCCCGTTGGTACCACTTACATAAGGAACTCGAAAAAGAAGAAGATTAAATTTACTCAAGAAATAATCTTTAAATGAAAAGATTTGATCAAAATAAAGATCCGAGCAACATACGAACATTAAGACGAGGAAGGGGCCAGATAAAACTGCAACAAATCGAATGTCAGGAGCGCGCCATATTTGGCGTTTCCCGCCAAGGCATGGCACCGTTACACTCGCAGACTTAACTACAATATTATGAAACCTCCTGACACGGGAATCAAAGCTTTAAAAGAAAGAGATAAGAATTAAAATAAAATACAATCCGTGAGATGAAACGCGAAAGGCGACAAATTGGGAATGTTGGTGTGACGGCTAAGGAACCGGATAATGTCGGCTATTTGACTGCACCAAAGTATTTTTACATATTAATTGTTGTCAATATTTCGCAAATATATCGACATATTTGGATGTTTCACTTAAATCAGGAAGTTTAAAGAAATATGTGATCAATTTGTCGAAAGACAGAAAGTAGCGAAGCAAGTTCTCTTTTAATCATAAAAACAAACAAGTCTTGTGTTACTTGCATTGCATTATCCCACTTTTATAATGAGTGTTGCCATTAAAAGGTACATTAAAAAGGTAATATTGACTGCAAAAGTAAAAAGTTACGTATCGTGAGGTCACTGAAATCTGTGAAGTCAGAGGTGTATTACCTCAATTATTTCTTCTTATTATGTTTTATACAATACTTTCGTTATTTCCTCTCATTAACGTGCCAAAATCAAAACTTTTTGGACCTATCTGTTTCGTGTTTATAAGTCTGATCAAACTGCTCAAGCTGACAAAACAAAACACTGTGTGTTGTGTTTTGGCAGTGTTTTGTTTTGGCCAGACATAAAAATTGCACCATTTACTCCCGTGGGTGTCGTAAGAGGCGAATAAGGGACTTACTAGAGAATGGGCAGCAGCGTTCTCTATGCATTCTACCGCCATACTGCGATCGCCAACCCGCCTGCCAAGCGTGGCGATTATGGCAAACCCCCCCAATTTAGAGGAGGCCTATGTTCAACAGTGGACGCCATTCAGCTGAAATGATGATGATGATGTCACGTATATATTATCGAAATCGCCTAAAAAACGTCAGACCTTGCACTCTTGAACCACCATTCACACTAGATCTTTGATCTCTAGCACCTGATCGTGTTCCACATTACTTCGACGGTGGGGGAGTGAGGAAGTTCAAGATACCACGGTCGATGACGTCACAGGCCAGGCCGGTTGGCCCGTAATGTGCTCGACAATCTGCCGTAATTAAAGATGACGTGACCACCGTTTGGAGTAAATGAATAAACAATTGACGATCATGGTTTTAGAGCTACTAAATTGTAGAAACTGATTTTGTTTGTTTAATTTTTGCGCTATAGTTCTAAGTTCTGAGCTAACACAATAGCGGAAATTGTCTTACCAATACGAGATGAGTGCTGCGTCTATTTATGGCAAAGTTTATGTGAACTTACCTGAAAGAAGAGAAAAAGAACAAATTAATTCCAATTTATCAAGCGACAGTTATTATCTTCAATATAATTATGTAGTTATTATATATTACAGTCACTGTAACTTTAACTGCATGAGCTGTTTATCATTAAGTCAGGTGGAAAAGCTTACCCAAACCACTAGACATCTTACGTATTTTTGATTGAATTGCAATCCTAACATTATGGAGCTTCATCAGTTTACATAACCTTTTCCCAACAATTTTTGGCGTCGGGTCCAAGTCTATCTGGAAGCAGCTGAATTCCAAATTATAGAGTGTATGACATATTATGTTTAGATCGTAAGAGAGACTCAAACTAAATGATGTAGATTTTACGTGGTTAGTGATCTTAATCGCTTACGTCCTCGCTTATAGCATTATCAACAATATTTGCCCTGCCTGCCCCGTTGGTCTCGTGGTCGCAAGCGCGACTGCTGAGCGTGGGGTCCTGGGTTCGATTCCCGGGTCGGGCAAAATGTTACTGGGTTTTCCCATTAAGAATTTCTTAGTAGCAGCCCGGAGTTTGGAAGTTGGCGGTGTAATACCCCCATGCCTCGGAAAGCACGTTAAGCCGTTGGTCCTACGCCTGATCTCTTTCCGGTCGTGTCGGATTGCCGTCCCATCGGACTATGAGAGTGAGGAAAGAGTGAGTGCTCTTGTGTCTCCGCACACACTTGAGCACTATAATATCTCCCGCGCCGATGGCTAGTCTCCGTTGAGATTGGCCGCCGTGGCCGAAATTTGGTCTGGGGGACTATAATATATCAACAATATTTGGTAAAAAATTGAACAAATGCTCGCTAATAAACCTAAGTAAGTAATTGTCAAAAAAATATACTTTGGTCGGAATAGTCCAAATGATTGTTTTACAATAAATATATACAAAACAGAAACTCTCGCAGGATACAAAACTTTCGCTGAAGATGCAGAAGCCTTATTCCATTCGAGACCACGTCTGTGACCAGTCCATTAATCTGGCAAGGATTCAAAATCTTCATTGAATGGTTTTATTTTTCTACAGTAGTTTTATGTAAGGTTTAATGGCAAACTATAGTAAACCACCAAGGTCGACAAACGGCAGTTAAGTTATGACTATGACGAATTAGATTTGCGACGATTCGTCGAGAATGTCGTGCCGACTTCGCGTTAACTCGTTTTATTATTATTTATTATTCAATTGCTTTATTTACGACTTACGACGTTTCTGCTTCTGGTTTAGATAACGACAGTTAAAATAAACCTTGGTTATGTTTTATTTTAGGTGTTCTTTTTGCAGAAGTTGTAATATTTTTGTACGTTTGGTGTTAACGTCTATGCTTGATTGTGATTGGAACTTTTTATGTGGATGTTTTGTACAGGAGGCCTCACTTTAGTGGTAACATTTTGACCTTGGGCTGGAGTAGCGTTGCACGATATAGACCAACTTATGGCATGTTTAATACCCTCTACAAGGTAGAGTTAGAACGGAGCTTCAATAGAGTTGAGGCCAGCTTGTGGCATGTGCAACGCCGTGTATGAGGCGGAGTGTGTTGACATTATCCCGGCGGTGTGCGCCATAGAAGCCAGGAGAGTTATGGACACCCATTTACTTATACTCTCCGACAGCGCCCGAGTTCTCAATACTTAGGGAAAAATATATTCCCTCGGATTTAACTCTAGAATGTCACGCAACACAGTGACAGTGACACTGCAATGGATAAAAGGACTCAGCAGATCACTAGGTAACGACGTCCGCCTCGACCCTTGCTCGAGCCAGCCCGCTGCTGAGCCAGTCGCTTTAAATTCATCCCTAAATAATATTCATTCAGATCCAGCCCCTCCCTTGCTGCCCTCTACCAGCGATGCTCTAAGCCAAGGCCCATACCCCACAGGGGGTGCCCTTAGCGAGTAGTCGCTCTAGTTTTAATTTTTTAAGCCTTGGTTGGAGGCCTTTCTTTTTTTTGGATGGGAAATCATCAAATGACTTCTCCCGCTCTGGGCGGAGGGAGGGCGTGTCAGACTTTTACTGACTAAAACCCACCCGTGTTCCTTCAGTTGCCCATATGCCAGGGCGACGGTAACTCTTTCGAACGAATCTCGCGACCCTGGCAGGCATCGGTCCTAGCAGACCCCTTCAGCGCTGCAGACATCTCTTTGAGGCGCGCGCGGAACACTACGCGCCGTCGCGCGTCGACTCGAGCCTGGTCCTTACCGAGCGGCGAGCTACCCATTGCTCGCCGCCCGCAAGCTCGCGCCTACGGTGGCCGGGAGTCCGCTATTGACCCCCGACGCCCTGGGGCGTCTCCTCCTGCGGCGGCTAGGGACGTGAAGGCGCAGAGACTGCCACTCCCTCACGCGCCACGCCTCCTCCTTCGCGAGCATTACTGCTTCGCAGAAGGAGGTGACGGCTTCCCATGCCCTCTTGCCCCGTAGCATGGCTCGCACCAGGGCCGGACGCGAGAGGTCGCCGTTGCCGATCGCCTCCACGAGGACACGGCGGTGCTCCGCCCAGGCAGGGCACACCTCCACCGTATGCTCCAACCAAACACTCTGTAACGACGTAACTGACGAACTGGCTAGAAGAGCATCCAGCGCGTCAGTCTTTGGACCCGAACCTATCGTGCCCATCCTCCTCAACCAGCAGTCATAACATGACATAGTCTAGACAAGAGACTACGTCGCCACGTACCAACTAAAGTAATGCCTACCATATCTAGATCTAATTATCCGTTCTCATTCAAATTTCCAGGAATGTATTCCAAAAAGATAAACTTTTATACCTAATTCTCTATGACTAAGTATCGAAATATATTGGATAGTCGTGCGCAAATAATAAGCGTGCACTAGTTACGCTGTTATTACTAATTCGTAATGGCGGAAAGTTAGAACATTAAATTTATTATAGTAATAAACTAAACTCATAAAATTATCAAGGTCTATATGTATTTTAATTACTTTTTTTTATATAACTTTAAAATTATGACTTGAAAAAACAATAAAGTAAAAGTATCGTATTTTACAATAAACAGTTGGATCAAAATGGTAACGTTCGTTGAGCACTATAGCATTTTATTCTTTAGACTTGATGAATAAATCTTTCATCCACACACTCAAAAACTGCTCTCACCGCTTTCCTATAGAGAATTAGCAGTTAATTCCAAATACGCAAATAAAATACTAGAACTAAAAACCAATGGCCCTTATCTAAATCCCTTACTAAGCTTAAAACCTTTGGTAGACCAAAGCGTAGGTAATTAGACGGAAATATTTGCAGCCGGGACTCGAACTCACTATCTGCCGACATCGCGGCGACGGCACTACCCGACAATGTGCTCAACAAAAGGTTGCAGGTTTTTTTTTTCGAAACTCAAAAGCCGAGAATGTCCACATTATGTTCGGGCGGCAGATTAAAAAAAAAGGTTTGGTATCGTAAGATTATCGAGTGGCTTTTGTTTTGTTTTCAATATTTGAAAGAATCGATTTTATTTTTTCTTTTTATTTTTATGTCCGAATTATTGTACCCAGTTAGATTGCATCAAGGACCTTTTGGCGACTGAATGACATTGACAGGGGATATACATTTTGGAACTACGTAAAGTGCACGCATTTTGCCAGTTATGTTTATGACTGAAATATGTATCTCGAAATATGCATAATCTGCCACTAGCAACTCCTGGCGTCTGACGCGTGACTGTGGAAAACAAAACCCCTTATAGAAGATTTAAGACCTAGTTGAAGTCTAGAAATAATCCGCTTTATTCAATCCAATTAAAAACTGCGTCATACAGACGTATCCATGAACTACAAAAAAGACTTCGGTCACAACAACGCACTTTTTAGAAAACATGTTTTTTTTGTTACAGAAAGTATCGCACAGAAGAAACCGCTTTAGGCCATTATTTAATGCTTTTTATTTATCATTGTAGTTTTGATAATGATATCATTTATAAATCAATCAACAGTACCTATTAGAAAGCAGTTATACATTCTGTAACTTACTGACTGGTGAGTAAAAGTTCCATGTTGTGTATGTAGACGTTTTCCTGTTTCTGGAGCTTATCGTATAAATCGAGATCGATGGTATCGAAACCACAAACTAAATTAATGTTCACAAAGCAGTTTTAATCAACCTCTTTAGAATCTCAATAAAGAAAGAAAAGCAAAAACTAGTAAGCCGGATCTTCACCTCTTCTTGCATGAGCCAACGGCATAAAAATTCAACAAAATGACTTACAATTAAATGTAGATCTTAGAAGTGTCAATACTGTTCCACATACCTTATTTCTAATAGAAGGGAAAGTTTGTACATATATTAACATTGATTCAACAAATGTGCAAGCAAACCTGTACTCCAAACACATTACCATGCCGGTTGCAGGCAGTTTAAATGACAGAGAAAGACTGTACCAGTAAATAATTACAGGCAAAGATGCCGCAGGAAGCAGGAAAAATACCATTCAAATCGAAGAACTCGCACACACACTATATCCTCTAGCCCTTTCCCGATTTATTTGGTATCGGCGTAGAATGTCATTTTTCTTTAACAGTTATGCTAAATAATAACAGCCACACAGTTCGATCGAAGGTACTCGAACTACGCTTTTATTAGCCGTTATCTTAGTGTTCTCTTGTTACAAGTCATCTTTCACAAAACCAAAATTTTCTTCGGTCCGCTGTTTTTTTTAATAGCTTACACTATCCATGGAAGGAAATGACGACATGGAGGAAAATGGTAATTTATTCAAATAGGGCTAAGAATCAGCACCTATTGAACGTTAAAATTACATAAGACAGTCCCCCAAAACGCTCGTCCTTCACCAGTTCCTAGTGCTTTAGCTGGGAAGAAGTGGCGCAACAAAATGCCCAGCAACACAGCTGTCCGAAAAGTTAGAAGAACTTGATTCTATGCAATAGTAAGTAAAGATAATTAAAATATTTGCCATTATGTCACCTAACACACGCCAATATCCCAAGAAAACATAGTAAACCTCATTTCGGAATGTGGAGACAATATAATAGATGCTACTCGTATTTGGAGATTGTACTCAGTTTCAATGCCAGAGAAAGGCAGTACTTACTGATAAATAATTACAGACAAAAATGCTGCAGGAAGCAATAAAAATCAATTTCAAATCGAAAAAACACACATATTCATCACAATTTAATTAGGGTCTTCTTGAACCCCACTTTCTTCATCCGTCATCATATTGGTAGCTTCCTTCCTCGATATATCATCTTTTACAAAATCCACCTTTTCTTTGCTCTGCATCTTTACTTGTAGCCATCGACATCCATCGAAGGACACACATGTGGCAATAAATATCTCATACCTAACCTCAGTTCGGAATGTGGAGACAATATAATAGATGCCATTTGGGCCCACACCGCCAGGAATGCGCTACCTACGCCGACTTCTGATCCAATACTTGAACACAAAACATTAAGTTTCATAATCCTCTATGCTATTTCTGTGATACCGTCGACAAATATATTGACAACAGGCCAGTAGTTGAACTAGTTTATAACTTTCCGGCTGGTTAATATCCTGAGAGCATGATACGGGCTCTTAAAGTTATCGAATGTAGTGGCGAAGTGCAGCTGAATGTTTGAATAAGTAACATATATGAAAGTGGATGCATTCACTGTGAATTTAAGGTGGAAGGAAACGCCAGGGTAGCCAGGTAATTAAAATTGCAGGTGAGTGTGAGGCTGTATGTTGCTAACAATATGATTCACGACCGTAACAAATATAGATTTACATAATTATAATAATTAAAATCATCAATACAAACCCTCTTAGTTCATATAATCCCATTAAATTACTATTTCATGAAAAAGTCACTGAAGACACTAGCCGGCAAATAGAAAAAATAATAATTTCAGGAGCTACATTAGAGCATCCTTCTAAAGGGCTTATTTTTTTTTGGATGGAAATCATCAAACGACTACTCCCGCTCTTTGTGTCAGACTTTTACTGACTAAAACCCACCCGTGTTCCTTCAGTTGCCCATGTGCCAGGGTCACGGTATCTCTTTCGAACAATCTCGCGACCCTGCCAGTTCTTAAGGGCTTGTTTTCTAATAAAATAGCGTATTGTCTTTGAGCTCTTCTTGACCTGGAATCACATTCTTGTCGTACAAGGCGCTTGATCTTCAAATCCTATCAGAAACAAGTTTAACGGTAGCTTTATTATCCAGTATCCAAGTATCCATCCTTCCTAGTTGAGTTACGATACTTTTAAACAGAACAGAACACGCAGTCAATTGTTTCTAAACAGGAAGGCTTACTTATTGGACGTGGCAATAATGATCCACAGGATGTGAATGTGAGGTTTATATGAAATAATGATAACATTACACTGTGGAGTTTATTTATTGACGCGTAGTCGGAACATACAGTAACCATTGTGCCGGTGGCTTGAGCTGGATTGTGAATATACATTTGGTTAGTAAAATGTAAGTAAATAAGAGGTTGAAATAGCAACAGAATATGATCCAGGGACCATATTGGAGAACCAGAAAACACCACATTCATCATAATCAGCCTGTACTGCTGGGATACTCTTCGAGAGGAATCTGTAATCTACCACGCGAGCCTATTTTGGGTTGTTAGGTGGTTTCTACACGTTTTCCTTCGCCGTTTTGAGAGCATTGAATGTGAAATTATTTACAAAAAGATAAGCCTGGACTGAAGCACAAAGACAAACAGCAAAACTCAGAAAACGAATAGGTAGCTGAACTAAACAGTGTGCAACATGACGAAACTGATCTTTAACATCATGGCCCCGTTTTAGAGGAGTCAGTCCAATTTTAATGGGTGCCAAGAGAACAGATCTCGCCGCAACCTTTAACACTGCAGCGGCTAGTTACATGACGTGATTTGTAAGTAATACTCCAACCATCGTCCCACACTACATCTTATTGGTCCAAAATCACTTTAGAACGCGCATTGGCGTTCAGGTGTCGTAAAAAACACGGACTATTTTATTGTAGGGACCGAAATGTTTTAGTGAACCTCGTAAAATAAAAAACGCTGTAAAATTCACGCATTGTACCCGACGTCCATGTTATATTTATGACTGCCGCACATACCATCCCTGAAATTATATGTTACGAAATGACATTTGCTTATGTTCCTTATCCAACGTTTGCAAAGTCTTTGCGGCTGCCGAATTGTTCGAACTTATACGGCAATGTAAAGCTAACATTGACAAAACATCACAATTCTGAGTGTACAAAAACATTTGACACAAATATGTAATTTGTCACAATTTACGATCAATCCGTCTGAGAATAATACGCGAGTCGACAAGAAAATGGATGAAATGTCCATAAATGACTACGGTTAGTCTGAGGAGTATAAAGAAGTACAAAAGTTATTTTTTCATAAGGTTCAGGCTTCGAAAGCGGCGGAGCCTTGAACCTAAAAGGATAGGTTTCATCACTTTGGATTCTTTTCAGAAAATTATTTGGGGCTATTCAGCGAACCTTGGACTTGTGGCTAAGTAATTACAGACGCACAGCTCTATAAATCAGGTTAACCAATCGCTTGATGCAATTGGTGCGTGGATATGTCCATCTTTACATACCAAGGCTTTCCGTGCCTCGGAAAGCACGTTAAGCCGAAAGTCTGAGTCAGTCTTACCAAGGAGTATCATGTTGCCCTGGATACTACAGATAGGCAGTTACTCCATGTAAAATAATGGTATTTAGCTGTATCTAGTTATACTGCAAGCCGACCCCAACATAGTTGGTAAAAGACTAGGCAGATTAAATAGATCCAGCGTTCCTTGCAGCGAAATGGTTAAAGAGGTAGTTAAGTTAAGCTTTCAGTTTGTGATCCAAATTGCGAAAGCCAACTTCGCAGAGATTCTTAATCTAATCTGCAACTTGCAAGTTACTGTCTAAATGAAATGCTCCCACATTTTAAGTTCATTAATGATCTCATACCGTTACGTTATTGCAAATCATTACCGTCAACTAAGGTAAACAACTTATATTAGGCGAACTCAATTCAACCTGTTGCAATTGCAGAAGATTTCTAATCCAATTGATCAACTATGTTAGCCATTTTGATAGTTCAATGGCTTCATCATTTCAGCCGAAAGATGTCCACAGCTAGACATAGGCTTCCCCCAATTTATGGGGGGGTTCCATAATCACCACGCTTGGCAGGCGGGTTGGTGGTCGCAGTATGGTGGTAAAATGCATAAGAGAATGCTGCTGTTCATTCCCTAGTAAGACCCTTAGTCGCCTCTTACGACACCCACGGGAAGAAACAGAATGGTGTTATTCTTTGTGGCCGGCACCACACGGAACACGGCAATGGCTTGCCAGGCTATTTTAAATTGTACCTAGATGTAGAATGTCAATGAAACTTGCCTGTACAATTATTTCTCCATTTTTCATTAGCCCATCATAGTATGGTCACAACAATTACGCAGTGTGTTATTAAATAAAAAGGCACCAATTATAAGGCTCCGGCGACTCAATTATCGTCGGCTATTGGCTCGCTATTGAGGCCGCGCACGCGCACTGGGTTGCCAGAAAAATAATTAAAATATTATGTTATCCGCGTAATGTACGTGCGAACTTTATATTAGGTCTAGGCCCTGAAATTTATACGCATGTTTTAGGAAGTGTTTACCCCAATCGTAGTATGTGTAGAGACGGCAGTGTCAACTGGTTAAAAACGACCTCTCATTTTTTGCTAAGCATGGTGATCACGTCAATATCACCAAGTTTAGTAGCAGACGGGCGCCACGTAGTAGACTTTCCAGCTAATATACCTAACACGAAGAATCGCCATTATCTTAATAACTTTCCTAAGATCGCACAAGAAAAAATATCTCTAAAGATAATCTGCTTAGAGACCGCTATAAAAAATATTTTGAACGATGGCAACACCAACGTAACATGATTGATACGGCGAGACGTGTCAGAGCATGGCGTCTGTCGGCCGACGTCGATTGCTAACTAGGTAAAAGTGAAGTCTGAGGTACACTGCTTGTCCACTTAATCACTTGTGTAGAGGCCAGCAGGCGCCACTAATACATTGGAACTTCGAACACAAAGCGGCATACGCAGTCGGCTTAGGAATTCTAAATTAGTACTAGATATTTTTTTCAATTTAATGCGGAAATAAAAAATGGAATCTTATGTGATGTCTGGGCATTTAAAAGACTGGAATGCGTTTGGAATGATAATATTGATAGTGATGCTAATGCTCTTACTGAAGATGATGCTAATGTACATATTGAAGATACAACAGACGGAGTAGATAGTAGTAGAAGTAACAAAGTGTAGGACAATGGCAGCGATAGAATACTAAATCAAAACATAAAAGTTCTATGAACGTAACATCATATTTTACATAAATTTTGATCTAAACGTAAACAAAGGCTTTAACGAGGAACTGTAAACACAGAATTAAAATCGCCAAGAAGAACTTCTATCAACAAATATCCAAGAAATTTATGTGTAAACATAAATATGGTAACCTCAAAACAACAGTTTAGAGAATTCATCAATTTTAATGAGCGTTTGGATTGGTTTTAGATCAAGTGTATAGGTTTGTTCTATGCGCTGGCGCCGGTAAGACGCCGTGTGGGATGAACTACCTGCGCCGCGACGAATAACTTTACATATAATGCGAATGGTCAGCTCTGTCATTCCTCGCTTAGCTCTATTTGCTCGCTCACTCTAAGAGTTGCTACTTTAGAACTATTAAGTGGGGCAGCTAAGTCATTCCTGGCTTAGTTTTGTTTACCCACTCGACTTGTAGTAACTATAAGCTACTTAGTTAAGTGGTTGACATATGGAGATTAATGGATTCTGAGAGGTTCATTCGAATATGACCTCGTAAGACTGATCAATTGTAATGTTTTGTTACAGAATCATGTCTTGAATAACTTGAGAAGTTCGTGTACGAGATTCAGTATAATAATTTTGCATCAGATAAGAATTATGTTGAGATGAAGAGCCAGACGTCAGAAATGCTGGGACACTCTACATAAAATATCTTAATCTAGGACTGTGGGCCAAAATGCGTGGACATTTGAAACTGATCCTTAAATACTTGCTGACCTCAGTTATTATTAGCAAACACCTCACCTTTAGGTACTGTTAGATATACAATCTAAATAATCTTGTCGTAGTAAGCAATGCAAATGCCAAGTTCTTGATGGTCGAGATTGATAAATATTTGTTCTTGAAATTATAGTTTAATTATAAAATTGTTAGCAGCTGTCAGTATAATTGTTGAACGAATTTGAATATTGATCTTAATTAGATCTTGAAACGCCTAATTTTCGAATAAGACCTCCCAAGTTTGAGCTTTAATTTTAAGCCCAGAAAGTTGTGCTTCAAAATTCAGAGCCGAGCAACTGTTACAAAAACATAAAGAGAGGTAGAACTATAAATTCTTTGGCAATGGACGAAATAACCGTAAGAAAAAAATTGAAGGAAGCAATACTAAGTTCTATAAATAATATTTATTTCCAATTTCATCGACATGTTACCGATAAATTAGTATCGTAACGTCTTTATTATCATAAGCTGTGTTGTAAAATTAAAGATTTCGCTTGTAACAAAGTCGTAAACCTGGATTTGTTCGGTTGAATCGCCAGTAGGCGTCGTTTACTGCAAACGTTTACGTTGCGTTGTTAGCGACATCGACAGATCGATCGGGTTTATTATGTCTGGAACCTCGTAAAGGAATTATTGAATTAGAGCAATTTGCTTGAGCTTGGTCGTAGAATTATAAGTGACTGACATCTGGTGTTACGTTAAGGTATTGCGTATCAACAATATACGCCTGTGTTAACTAAATTGCAAGTTTAAGTCTGAAATGAATATTGGTTTTTGGGGAAGAAAGTGAAATGAAATATTCAACGTTGAGTTCAGTATGTACTACACATTGGCTGACGTAAAATGAAAGTGACATGAGTCTGTATCAACAAGTGCGAGTATCTTGATATCATGCCAAGCAAAAAGATAAGTCAAACTCGTACCTCAGACAATAGATACAATCGACACACCTCTATATCACCACAGCAAAATAAATAAAGAGAAGTTAAAACAAATAAAAAACACATTTTAGGTCGCGTTCATTTTATTGCCAGTGAAAATAATACACCGGTATCGACGCGTTCAGAATTTTAGGCACGTAGGCCGTTTACTCCAGCCTGTTTATTTTAAATAAGGTTTCCGTTAAGTAAAAGCAAACCCGAGGGATTCAGTGCCCCACTGAGCTGAATGAAAAATTAAGGAAAAATATTCCGATTATTCTACGTTGGAAATTCGAAATATGTGGGGGACACCTCGGAAAAATTTGTTCGTAATTTCAAATGAAGCGTTTTAAATTACTTTGTTGGGTTCTTTTGCGAATGGCAATGTTTTGGCATGTGTTTTACGATACAATTGAATCCATCATTTAGTCACTTCTCTAAAAATAGTCGTCTATTCTAAAGGTATCCCATGTATCATCTGTCAAAGTTAAACGAAGATGGACATTTTAAACGAAACAGTGGTCCGGGTGCAATCATATTGAATACAGATCAATCACAGTAAGAGATTTTGTAGACGGGTGCTGATTAAAAACCGGCCAAGTGCGAGTCGGACTCGCGCACCGAGGGTTCCGTACAAACCTGCAGGTCATCATCATCATCATTCGTCATCATCGTTTATGAAATTAAATGTTTTTTTTTTAATTTTTATATTTGAGTTGACTGAATGAAAGGTAAATTGTGGTTTACGATTTATGACGTATTAAAAAAAAACTACTTACTAGATCTCGTTCAAACCAATTTTCGTTGGTAGTTTTCATGGTAATGTACATCATATATTTTTTTTAGTTTTATCATTCCCTTATTTTAGAAGTTACGGGGGGGGGGGGGGGGGACACATTTTACCACTTTGGAAGTGTCTCTCGCGCAAACTATTCAGTTTAGAAAAAAATGATATTAGAAACCTCAATTTCATTTTTAAAGACCTATCCATAGATACCCCACACGTAAGGGTTTGATTAATTTATTTTTTTGTGTTTCAGTTCTATGTATGGGGAACCCCAAATATAATTGTTTTAAAAAAAAATGATATTAGAAACCTCAATATCATTTTTGAAGACCTATCCATAGATACCCCACACGTATGGGTTTGATGAAAAAAAAATTTTTGAGTTTCAATTCTATGTATGGGGAACCCCAAATATTATTGCTTTTTTTCTATTTTTGTGTGAAAATCTTAATGCGGTTCACTGAATACATCCACTTACCAAGTTTCAATAGCACAGCTCTTATAGTTTCGGCGAAAAGTGGCTGTGACATACTCGGACAGACAGACAGACAGACAGACAGACATGGCGAATCTATAAGGGTTCCGTTTTTTGCCATTTGGCAACGGAACCCTAATTAGTGAGTAACAACGTGTCCATTCTACTCTCTCGATCCCTATGCGTGCGAGTGTGACCGAGTGTATCCGAATGGGGATTGGATTCAATTTTTTTAGGTCCATGTGAGCTTGGACATTTTATTTTCAAGTTAGCAGAAGAAGATAAAATATGACAACAAACCTCTAAAATGTAGGTCTATCTTTCTATATTGCAGCTAATATATACAACTAATTTAAAGCCAAACAAAAGCAAAAACCCAGCTAAACAACGAAAACACAAAAAACAGAGCGCGTCCGTTCTCACGTTCAAAATGAGAGTTCTAAAGATTTTGCATTTTATATTATGCAGAGATTTGCGAGTCGGTCGACAAATAACCCGGTAAGGAACCCGACAGACTGAGAAAATATACTGTAGCCGTATAAGAAATTCACCCAAATCTTGCTTCACAATCGGCTCTATAAAACGTGGAAAAACTTAAGTATTCCATCCGTGTGCGTAGAGTACGACAAAGGTTGGCGGAAATACTAATTTAACCCCTTCGTAGCCGCCTTCGCGATGAAACCGTTTATTTTCTACTATGAACGAAATTGGTCTGATATTTACCTGGCTTTTGAGCAGTACGATAACATCTTTTTCTTTTTGTTACGTGCGAGTTTAGCAAATATTTCTTGTATTTTCTCAGAATATTTCAGTAATATTATTCTGAATTGAAATTAGTTTGAAACTGTCTTCAAGATTGTTGAAGCTGTCTGAATTTTATAGAATACAAGGTTATTTATCTTATATTCTAACAATAATATTGATGCATCAGCCAACTTTATTTATTAACAACACGGCCCTAGGCAACAAAGCCAGTTAAAACCAATGATCCAACACATAATTTTCTTTAACAACTTTATTTCCTACAGAATTGCCTATAATGATGTTTTAAAATCTATAATTTCATCGGCAATTACTTCAAATATCACCGTGACCTTTAGATTGTTTTCAGGGCATATGATAATCACACCCACAGTTTCTCCAACATCCTTATCTTCGTCTCTGAATGAGTTCGAAATCTAAAAACTTTTCCGAACTCTTTGGTTAAAATTGCTTTTGGGTTTCGGGACTTAACGAGTTTCTAAATTCAAATGTCATATCATAAATGTCATTAATCTTTCACTTACGAGCTTGTATACCGTAGTATCGTCAATAGATCTGCCAACAGTGATCATTCAGGCGGTGCTGCTCCCCAGAACCCCATTAATTATTCAGTACCGATTCCCTGTGAATCAACGCCAAGTGTTTCCTTTCCTAAATTAGAATTATGAAGGTGGAAACAATGTGGTTTGGAAACGTGATGATTCGATGTTACCAACTTTAATTTATTGCTTTGGTCTTTCAGTTCCTTACCTGAGTGATTAATGTTCGAATTTAGGAGTGGATTCTGAAATGCATGTTGATTACGGGAATTGTACTTTGGAAGGACAGGCACGATTTTCATAAGATTTTTTTATATTAATTATAGAATTTTAATATTCAATGAAACCATAAATCATTTAGGATATCTTCAACTGTGTTATTTTTCTTGCCGTGGCGGCAGTTACAAAAACAAAACAGCCAATTATTCACAGAGTGCGAACAGAAACTGAGCAAACCACAGCAAAAACAGAAAATCGTAAAACCAAACACTATAAATATGTATGTGCGTAAGTAAATATTCCAGATATTTATCTCTCTAGATTCTTAATGCATAATAATGTACAGTTTACCTCCAGCCGAGTGTGCGATGCTCGCTTGTTTTGCGGTGACATTGTAAAAACGTGGATGAAGAAGCGATTGCCCTCGGGCACAAAGGAATCGATAGCTATTGTGATTCCCCCTACGACATTAAATTATATGGGAGGGTGCCTCCTGAACACTGAGACATCTGCCAAGTTTATCAGCTTTGCATTTTATCAATATTTGCCTATTTGATTTTAGAGTGGGTGCGAGCCTGTGAAGATCTTTGAGGCTATATGAACGTTCCCTGTTCATGTGTGTGTCACATCACAGCTATCCACGGTTGTCCGGTTCATATGACATTTAAGTAAACTACTTGTTACGCAGGGCATAGAGACGTTAGTAAACATATTGAAATCAAAACGTTTATGAGGTTCGTTCATTTCATACCTTCAAATGATATTCCTAAAATGTTATGCATGCTTGAATCTTCTCTGCTAAAACACGTCTTGTTAGATATTGTCATATAATTTTGTTCTGTTCTCAATCTTAGACAGTAACCTTCGATTCTAGATCAGCCTACTTCCCATGAATTATTAAAAACAACTCTTGTTTGTACACATTTCGTTCCAAGATATAGATAAAGCACGTGCACAAGGTTGTCTGATATAAACAAGTAGATACAAGTGTGCTGGTAAAGCGAGGGGCACCAAATTGTGTTTGTCGTTCAGTAGGAACAGAATTTGTGCCAATAAGGGAGCTACCGCCGTTCCTTATTGGTTTACGAACGATAAACAAATCAGTTGGCCTAGCACTGATGTTTGATAAAGGGTTGGGAGGGAGACTTGCAAAATATTGGTTTGTATATGTAATAACACAAAAACAGTTTTTCGAGTAAAGAAGAGAGAATATGAAACTAGGTTAGCAAGAACATCCAAGCACATTTACTTAACGCACGTGTTTATGTTTCAGGTCTGGTTGGCATTTTAGTGATGGGTCTTGGCGAAATGACGTCGAGTGTGGTGGCCGATGTGGGACGGCCTTCAGTGCCGCTACCTAGTGCTGGTACGGAGATTTTAGAACATTGAGGCTTGTGGTAAATTTGAACTAAAATACACATTAATACGAACTACGCTTTTCATTCACCGTTAATTGCTAGCTAGAAATATCAAGTGACAGTTAAAATGACTGAAGTAAGTGTAAAAGATAATTCCCATCTCTTGTCTCTTTCTCACTAAATAAACAGTTGCTATATCCTAAAACATCCAAAGTATTTACAACACCAATCTTTACTATATCTTCAGATAAGCAAATTACTCATTTAGTGTAATCCTTATCAATCAGATTAATGATATCAACAAGGTTGTTACTGTATCCGCCGACGGTTTTAATACTACGCGACCAAACAAGATGGCCGTATTGGCAGCTGTTATTAAACAAAGCTATATTAAACTGTCGAACTATGATTGAACTGGCAATCATTTGGGTGTGAACTGTGTTTAGATTTCGACGTGAGATTATGCAGTAATTATTTGTTGGCATGTAGGTGAAAAACTTGGTGGGTTTAAGTAGAAGTAAAAGAGACTTAAATAAGATTACACATAGAAGACAAACAAAAACGACAGCCGCTAGGTGATTGTGTAACAATTAAAATGAATAATTAATCGCGATGCATTTCATTTTGACAACTAAGCCATGTTCATTGCGTCATTTACGTTGTTGAGCAGACGAATTTGTTCAACCTATAAAGCAATGGATCAGGAATTTCCTCCAAAACCCTCGGGTTGTGATTGAAAGTGTGTTACGCAATTAGGGTGCAGATGCTTATTGGTGATCAAGAAATTGTTTAAGACATGACTAACATAACAGGGAATATTTATTTAAATATTCCCTGTTATGTTAGTCAAAAGTCGTTTTTATTTAAAAACGACGTTCTGTGAAAAACGATCGAGTCAAGGAATGAAATATTGTAATTTACTTTGACATAACCAAGACACAAAATTCTGTAGACGTTACTATTAACCATAGTATATTTGGTGTTGCCTCGGTAAATAAATGACTTTCTAACAGTGACAATTATACTGCTGAAAGAGATAATGTCTGCAAAATGATAAAAGAAAGAGATGATGAAGGAACCGATTAAAAATCCCGACCACTTTGTAAAGTAAATCCTAAAGATGACGTAAGACTTTCAGTAGCATTTGTCCGGTACTTCAATTAAATATGTAGGCGCCATTTAATGCTAACACGTAGGCGCATACTAACATCAATAGATACTTTATGGCTGAATTTCGTAACTTATATTACCTCTGCCTCTATCTTCATCATCATCATCATCATTTCAGCCGCAAGACGTCCACTGCTGGACTTAGGCCTCCCCCAATTTGGGGGGCTTTGCCATAATCGCCACGCTTGGCAGGCGGGTTGGTGATCGCAGTATGGTGGTAAAATGCATAAAGAACGCTGCTGCCCATTCTCTAGAAAGTCCCTTAGTCGCCTTTTACGACACCCAAGGGAAGAAATGGTGGTGTTATTCTTTACGTCCGGCACCACACGGTACAATCCTTCACGGTACAGGCCTCTATCTTAATCCCTGTCATTAGCCAAATTATAACAACACTAGCTTCTGCCCGCTTTGCTCCTGTGACCCTTCCCATCGCATCAAATTGCCTGCCAGTTTTCGTCTATTTTTCGTTGCTGCTCCGCTCTTTTTGATCGTAGCGTGATGTAACCTTCCTCAATAAAAAGGCTACCCAACACAAAAATATTTTTTTCAATTCGGGCTAGTGAATCCTGAGATTAGAGCGTTCAAACAAACAAAGAAACTCTTTAGCTTTATAATATTAGTATAGATTAAACACCTGTTTCTTCATCTGTAACAGACCATACTATACATTATCCAATTTTACGAGACATAAATTAAATTTAATTAAGACCTTTAAAATAAACAAAGAAAACATAATTTCTGACTTGGGCTATAATTATCGGTGGGGTCAAAACCTGATGGATTCGGTAGTATATCGATAAAATTGCAATTACAGAGTCATAACTCAATACTGATTCGTATTATGTAATTACTTGATGAGAAATCCGGCCAGCTGTCGTCGTGATTGTAAGTGCCAGGGGAGAGCGGGGGCGGAAGCGTCTTTTGTCAGAATCAGGGTGTTAATGTGAGAATGCTTCTAAGACCTAATCCCAAAGTCGAAAGTAAAATCATTCAGTGAAAATGGATTCATTTCTACATTTGTTTATCCATAGCTACCAGATCTAAAAGTGTTAATCTGCATCATTTGTGTTGACTATTGAGGTATTTTCGTAGTTAGTTGTGTTCTATTAACTTTGTGTAGTGACCCGAACGCTACTAGATTGTTTTATTTCAATCATTGTATGATTGTCCCTACGATAACCTACTACAAATTACAGTTTTTCTATCGAAGCTTATTTGGTTTGCCTCAGGTTGGATTCTCGCTTTAAGTTTATCATTTCGAGGTGCAAGAAGTAATAAATAAATCGCCAATTTTAAGTTAATGTCTACTTGCGTTACAAGTTCCAATAATTATTAAACGTTTTTTTATTCCTTTGACTGATAAAGTATTTAAAATACGAAGAGTTGACAAATTTACTAAAGATATAGTTGGGGCAGAAGTCGACGAAGAATATTAAAATGTAAAATTAGAGCTTACTGATCACACAAAGTATTACGAATTTTGAGGAAGCAAGAAAAGAAACCCAGGTATATGGCCCGATAGGTCTGGTATCAATCACTATGTGACACTTTCACACTACACTCAAACCGTCGGAAATCGAAACAAAAGTAAACGTTAAATTAAGAGATAAAACTGCCAAACTCGTGATGGACATTCGTCAGCCCGTAATTTATGTGTCACAATATACTGTTGCATATAGAGGCTGATTTTCTTAAAAAGGCGATCTTTTCGTTTCTTGTAATTAAAGTAATGCGATTTTTTTTAAATAAAATGTGGACATCGAATCAACTCTTGCGTTTGGGTGTTGGGTAATCGGAAAAGTATAAGATAAACATAGTATTATAGAAAGAGCTTTTGTATTTAGGTAAAAGCGAAACTAAGGTGTTGCTTGAAATGTAATTTTCTTGTTAAACGCTTTGTTAAGACTGTTACATCTTCTGTTTGTTCAGTTAGGCTTTGTGTAACTTAAATGGTTACAAGCTAGATACTAAAATGTTCAAAGGCTTGCGTGAAAGCTCAACAAATTTAGAACTGCGAAAAGTTTTATCAGTTGTAAATTCAATATTGTATTTCTATAAATTTCGGAAGTATACCAGATGGTTGTCAAGAATGTCAATAAAATTTTACGCCTGATCGTAAGTGGGCTACGTGTTAAACAAACCACCAGTTATAACGGTGAAATTTTAATTCTTTACCTAAAGATTATATGTCAACACTTCCATATTTTGCAGGCAAAAAGCCATTAAATCGAGTAAGACATCACTTTACGATTATAAACGGAAATGTAAAAATGTAATTTTGCGCACTTTTATTAGTAATTTTCGATCGTAAAGTTAACGTTCACACGATGTACCGGTATCTTCTCTAGGGTTGGCAAACATGTGTGGCAGATAACACTTTTGGCAGAACGTGTCCAAGCAAATATGTATTTAATTTATTGTTGAATGAGTAAATGTTGACGTAGATCGTGAGATTTTTAAATGCTATTTAGGAGATAACATCAAAAATTTCACAATCACATATACCGTTGGCCATTTCGCATGTCTTTGTAACTTTAACAATATTAAAAACGAAGAAACTGATATAGAGAAACCAAACACAGCTGACTCAACCACCATAACAGGTCCAGCTAAACGCTTACACCGTACAGTTGACATTTACAAAGCAGGAGATATGGAATTACACGCCGATAAAGTCCCAGGGAGTCTAAGATTAAAAACTAGTCCACTTTACCACTTTGTATTTCAAACATAATCTCTTATGGCGGTTTCCAATGCGCTAATTGGTCATAAAATCATTCAGCTGCTATCTATCAGTCGGTTACTGCAAATTTGTATGTGAATCTCGATTCGAGTTGCGATTTCTCTTAATTATTTCTTGCACTTGCTTCGGACGTTTCTATTCAGTCTTGATTTTAGTTTTATAGATGCAAGTTTTCCTTTCCATATCTATCCGGAGGATTCGTCTAAATCTAAGATGTATTTAATCGAGCAAGTTTTATAATGACTTGAAGATAGATAAGTTGACATCGATATATACGCGTAAGTTCTTAATTGTCTATAATCATTTTACTTCAAGCATTGAGGTTTTCATCACAATAACAGATTACGAGTTTCTTATCGACGGCTTAATTATTTCATTAGGCTGAACATTATTACCAACAAGATATTATGAATACTTCATTTCTTCTAACCCCATTATTTCCTCATAAACATTTTTACTGCCATTTTCCTCCCTTCCACGTATGTTAAGAAAGGTTGAACGTATATTTTTCCTGCTTCTCCATTCATTACTAACAAGTCCTGCTGGCTTACTTGTGTTGCAAGGAATTAAGGGTACGTTCCCTTTTTATAAGAGATTGGCAGGATTACCCATCATTAGGGTGCAGCAAACAAAGGAAATTTGCTTGTGCTTATTCTGTATTGTTCTGACATACATTCCTAATGGCTAGATTATATCTTTTGTCTTTCGGCGCTTTTCAAAGTTCCAGGCCGTTTAGTATGATGACATTAAGCTGTGTTTTATGCAGATAGAGATAGTTATCAGTAGTTTATGTTCTAACGTAAATTATAATCATTTTAAATTATTTATGGTTGATGTTTCTGTGCCTTTTAGAATTAGAACTAACATTTAATGGTAGAAACATTGCAGTAAGTTGGTACTAGGTAGTGAAAAGTTCAAGATTCCGATCTGCCTACATGTTTTCCCGTCAACAGGGTTTTACATCTATGACGCTCTTGCTTACAAATGGAGCAATAGAGAAGACAAGGTTTTTTTAGATATGATTTAGTCCATCAAGACAGTTTTTGAAATAAGAATCTAATAGAAATCGACTATCAGTTCTTTTTACAAAACTGACAACTGGCACCGGGTTAACCAGTGCTAAGTTGTCATGTTTGTATTAAGAACTATATTCAAATCGAAATAAAGTTGGAAATGCAAATACTGGCTCACAGCTTTAGACTAAAATTAAAGGTAGATCACGTTATGTAATAAGACGGAATAAGTTTTACGGTTTATGTACGTGTAATATTCATCAAAATCTCAAACACTTCTCTTAAAGCGTCCACTTCTCCGTGATAACGTCCCATTACCAAATCAATGGCATCCCACACGTCCATAATAGGTCCCAAATTACACCCAAGTGCGTTGGATGATCGATTCAGTCCCGAACCTACGAATTATAGCCGATGGGTGCCGAAAGCGTCACAATGGCGTCAATGTAAACAGTTTTCGTAGAGTGGACATGTTTATCTGGCTGTCTGTATCTTCGGGGCTCGTCAGGGGCGGGTGTAACGCTGCAAGCATTTTGTGTATGGGTCAAGATTTAAGCAACAGACGATCATTGTAATTTCTGGTTTTAATATTTTGGTGCTCTGCATTACCAGTTGTAGCTGCGTTGTAATTGTATTTTGATAAAGTTTTGAGAACTTTAATTTTTCCTTCTTTTAACTCTGTTTTCGAATTATTTTCCTCTGTGATTGGTTCGTAGCTCAGTATTAAGTAAATTAACAATAGCTCGATCTTCTTTTTAGCGATTCGGTAGCAATTTAAATACAGTTAGCCCAGAATTTTGCTACGAGATTAGCATTTTCAGTAGCGTCTCTCAACTCCTGTAGCGTACAACAACAGGACACTCTGGACAAGATATCAAGTGCCGCATTGTTTGTAGGACAGCACCACATTCACACCCCAGAGCGGAGTCATCATAGCTCCATAAACAGTTTGCTCATCGTTGTTCGTCACTGCACATACATTTATGATATAATCGCTTTTGTCTTATACCAGTCCTCACGACCATATCCGGCGCCTACATCTCCTAAACTCGAGATGTGCCGATAATCCAACTATGTATGTAATGAGTACAATGTATATTTACTATAATTACGCCGATCACATCGTGGGTCAGGTGGCAGCGATTGACGACCGATACCGAGACGATATCGCGGTCGATATCTAGCGTAATTGTTTTCTGCATCACTTTCGTTTAGTTAGCGTTATCTGGGCAATACATCCGGCTAGCGGATGTTGCATGTACTTTGCCTAGGCCCTAGGTTATCGCAAACAATGTTGTCAACCTTTACAATGGGATATATTGGGGTGCCTGGACTTTTAAAATACAGGCTTAGGCTTAGTTTAGTCTCCAGACTACTAAGAACTTTGTAAGAATTGTAATTTGTGGCGATTGTAAGTAGTCTAAGAATTGGAAGGTTTTTTTTTGCCCAGAATGCAATCGAAGGATTTAAACGATCCGCTTTTGCCAGCGGCAGACTTCATAAGACCTTATATAATTTTTACACGCGGATAAGGACAGACTCGGCTTTCTATACCCTTCTGAAGGCTCCCGCAGACAAGCGCGACGCACGACCCTACTAGAACCATCTATATGAAAATTAATGGAAATTGATGTCGCAGAGTCGCATCGCGCTAATCTGCGGAAGCCTTAAACCATTTTACGAATTCTCTGTTTTAACGTCACATTGAATATCATTATCATCACGCTTGGCAAAGAGTTTAATGATAATTACCAAAAGGAACAAGGCTACTTGACAAGAATTGTACTCATTGAAATATATAATACTAGCTTCTGCCCGCGACTTCGTCCGCGTCAAATTTTTGCTCCCCTGACCCTTCCCGTAGTATCGAATTGCTTGCCAGTTTTCGGCCATTTTTCGTTGCTGCTCCGCTCCTTTTGATCGTAGTGTGATGTTATATAGCCTAAAGCCTTCCTTAATAAATAGGCTACTCAACACAAAAAGATTTTTTCAATTCGGACCAGTAAGTAGTTCCTGAGATTAGCGCGTTCAACCAAACAAACTCTTCAGCTTTTAATATTATAGTATAGATATCTACGGTTGTAGAAGTGACTCTACCGTGTTGACTATAGCTATGTTGTAGGTACTTGAATAATCACAATGCTCAGAATCCTCTCCTACCTATTGTATTCCCACTTTCAAGTGAATTACTTTCACATAATTTCGCGAGGAACAAATCAGATTTGGAACAACTTGAGAACTCCCAAACAAATGATTCTCAAACACTCTCTAACTCCACTTACGTGCTCCAGTAGAAAGGGGTTAACTGCTCGGAGTACTTACCTGAAACAAAAACAACAACAATAAATAAACGACTATCCAAACTTTATATATTCACTTCTAATAGACTAATTTATCAAACTTCCCAACTCCACACTTCAATAGATCAAATTTTCTATAGAAAGGGAGAGATTCTTAATCCATTGTAATCGCTCGCACGTGTGTCGCGAAACTTCGACTAATTCCACCTAATAACCGTAATCATAATAACACAAAGGAAAATTAACTCTATTCCTAGTCTCCTAACGTTAAAAACAAGATTTTCACCCACACACAAGGCCACGGCAAAGAGTCAAAAGGAGGTAAATCAAATATCGTCATTTTATCAACTTTGGTAGATATTTCAATTATTTTCTTAGAACTTTTTTGTTATATTTTCTTAGTTTGACGAGAAATCGTTATTTACCATTTGGAGAGTTTCTAGAAGTGTTAGTCATTGAAGGATCTACTTATTTCTTAAGTGTTTTTCTTCGGCGAAAAATATTATGCGTACAGATATGTTTTTACCATTTGGTACTTTTGTTGTTAGTTCCAAGTAAAGACTCTCTTTACTTGTAATAGTATAGTTATTTCATCACAGAAATCGCAATAGCGGGTAAGGCGTCTAGACCCTATTCGTTCGATTCTATTATTATTTGAAAGTGATTTGTAATCTCAGCTTTTACTGTTCGAAGAAATTGACTCTTTCAAAGCTACAACTTGTCCTATTGTCGATAAACGATTTATCGCAATAAAATAAAAACAAACTTAAGCACTTTTGCTGTTTGCCCTCTCTTGGAGGGTAGACACAAAGGGCCAGAGCGTATAGGGACGGACAATAAAGGTATTGAAGGCAGTCTGCAAAGGGCACATGTTTTCAAATAATAGCTCAGAGAATCCAAGTCGACGTACCCAAAGAATTTATACGAGGTCCGAGGTCCGAGGTTTTATGCGACTTGTCGTCTAAACCGTTTGATTTTTTGAAAACAAAAAAAAAAAAGTAATGGTGGACGTTTTGAATAGGTTTATTCGAGCATTTTATAGACGAGACTTTATTATTTTTAATGTATTTATAGCTAGGTAGGTCTTATTATTTAGTACTGTAGTTCGTGCCCGCGGCTTCGCTCTCGTGGATGTCGGATATGATCCTATCCTACGTGAACGTGACAAAAAGTAGTAATTTTACGCCGTATACCATTTGATCTGCCAGTGAAAGTCCTGTCAAAATCAGTCCAGCTATTGCGGACATTAGCCGAAATTTTATACATTATTCAAAAACTTATATTACATGAATACTTTCGTATGCATTTAGTAAAAAGCTGTTATTTTGAAATAACAAACGGATGAAGTATATATTTTATTTTATTGAGTATAAAATATGGTCTTATAGTGAGAAGCAAGCAAACTGTTTATTATGTATTTAATTTCTATTTATAATCTTCTTATTGTTCAGAAAAGGTCATGCGCAGCTTTTACTGCTTTATATTGATTGGAAAGAGAGAATATGGAAATTATATGATACGCAAATATGGAAGAGTAGCTCCACACTTGTTATAGATTTCCATATTGGCTTCTTTTGCATTAACCATTTGCAGTTGTGTGCTTTTCCCGACTTATTCGTCGCTTCGATCGAATTTACTCGCCAGAATTTATATAATTTTGTATAGGCGAATAACACGAAATTAATTTATTTGTGGGGGAAACGACATCTCCATAAATACGTATTAGGATATTGGCACGTATGCAATAAAGTTTTGAAAAAAGTCATTGTTACTACAAGCAATAAAGTGCACTAAATTCAAATTAAATTCGTGCGGATCGACTAATAGATATGTAAACACTATCTTATGCCCATCAGTTGTGAGGTAGCTGTCACTAATGGCATATGTCAATCACTACGAATGGCGGGAAACAGCTGAAAGTGTAGAGTGTAGTGATTTAGTCTAATTAAATAAGGGATGAACAGGATTCAGTAAATTTGCTACCAGGACGTCAAAAAATAAGTATTCCCATATAACCGTTCAGAAATGATATCCTTGCTAGGCTATCCATTAAATGCAAATGTCCTCTTGTTACTCCCTAAAAGGGAGGGACAATCGTGCCGAGAAAAACGAAATGCTTAACTTTTTATAAATGTTTGCACGAATGCTTTGTCCAATGTCTGGAGCGAGGGAGTTTTTTTTTTTTGACAAAAGAGGGTATTTATTAAAATATTGTCATCTTTTTGTTGCTTGAGATCTCCCATTGTGATAGACGAGCGGTTTGATGAAATTATTAGTGTTGAATGGTGTATTCAGAAGCTTGTCTTGAATTTACAGGCCAATAGGCAAAGACAATGTGTTTTATTATATTTTTTATTTCGATGAAGAATAGTATAATTGCAACGGCAAGAATGTATATGATGTATATCCTACTAATATTATAAATGTGAAAGTTACAAACTTTTAGTTTGTTTTGTTTAGATGTTTGTTACTTAATCACGCAAAAAATAGCTAAACGGATTTGGATGAAATTTGACACACTGGTAGTTTATAACTTGGATTAACACATAAGATACTTTTTATATCGCAAGTACGTTCCTGTAAGATCATGTTTGACATCCACGCTAGTTTTAAATAGTTTTTCTTCCACTCTGAATAATTTAAGTTACAACTTTTTTTCGTGTTTCATAAGACTACCCACGTTAATACTTATTAGTTTTGCTGAGAGTGGGGCTCAACAAGGATATATTATGTCCATTAGTAGGCAGGTCCTCATTAAATTGGAAGGCTAAAAAGAGTGAAACTGAACTTTTCATACATGACCGCAATCGGTAGGGAAACTTACGTCATCAGCAGTGTGAATGAAATATAAGAAATATATCGAGAAAAAAAAATCGATAAAAATAAGAAACCGACATTCGATAGCAGACTGAAAGTTACCGATACATTATATCGATTGTAAATCGTGGCAAGACCAACCGTTACTTTCATACTGAGTGTCAATTAAAGGTAAGTTTATACGAGTGTGAGAACAATAGGACTCTGGACCATGTGCTCAGTGTGAAATCACGTGAAATTAAAAGTGGGACACACTGATAAACATCTGAGGACAATGAAACGGTGACCACTTATGGTGAAGTAAATAATTTGGAAGACAATTTCATGAGTGTGTGTAAAACTTCAACAAAATTCCAAAGTCATACAGTCATAATAATAGTCAATTGGATAAAAACTTCTAGAAAACGTTTCGAACTCAGAAAGTTATGACTTTCAATGTTTATTGAGCTGTACCTACCTATTTCATTTGAGTCTCACGACCGAAGTAATTTTTTGAGCCACTTAATAACTATGTCACTTTAAGTCACACATCAATTCAATGCTAAGGGCCAGCAGTGCTTATAAATAATACCTACACTGTACAATATGTAGCCCTAACTCACCATATCTAGATTAACGGCCTCTTTTTGCCCATATACGGCAAAACCTGATAATA
Source organism: Aporophyla nigra (assembly GCA_947507805.1). Classification (NCBI taxonomy): domain Eukaryota; kingdom Metazoa; phylum Arthropoda; class Insecta; order Lepidoptera; family Noctuidae; genus Aporophyla; species Aporophyla nigra. The sequence goes on along the minus strand of OX382297.1, from coordinate 20,128,805 downwards.
CTTCCACCGAAGGAAATTTACGGCTTCATTCACACTGTGCGGCATAAACACTGCACTCCACCTATTCGAGGCTGGCCCTTAGTCGAAATGTCCAAAACAACATGGCGGTGTATGACGTCATAAATATAGTAATAACTTAATCTTAAAAGGTGTACAGGATGGGTCCAAATACCACTTGATGTGCTACATTTAAATTGATCCTGCAATATGTTTATATTTTTTTCTTCGGATACTGTCAAGTTTTAATGTTACAATAATGTACAACAACAATTTTAACGTTTCACTTTGATATAAACAACAATCAAATAGACAATAGTCGTACCAAAATATGGCGGCAAAATTAAAACAAAATGGCGCGGCTTCGATCATATGTCGGTCAAAAGACAGCGCACGGGGCCTTGACATAGAGACATATGTCTATGGCTTCTATCTACGAATTTACAGGTATTACTCGTATCCGTTATCCAGAAAAGAACTGGAGTTATCGAAATAGCTTGCAGAGTAAGCAGGCTGAAGTGGCAGTGGGCTGGCCATGTTTGTCGAAGGACCGATGGCCGATGGAGCAGACGAGTCCTGGAGAGGAGACCGCGTATCGGCAAACGTATTGTGGGACGCCCGCCAGCTAGATGGACCGACGACCTCAAAAAGGTGGCTGGGACAGCCTAGATGCGGAAGGCGGAGGACAGGGTGTTGTGGCGCAGTATGGGAGAGGCGTACGTTCAGCAGTGGACTGCGATAGGCTGAGTTGACTCGTATTATAAAACCATTTAGGTCTACTATAAATATAAATAAATCCTTGTAGATATATTAAAGTAACAAGCCAGTGAATTACTGTTATTACACGCTATTTATATCTGATTGCTTTGTAATTGACATTCGCCGACCAGAGAGCAAATTGATTGTGTTGGTTCGTATTACACGGCGTATGCGCAGCGCATACAAAGTTTGTTTATAATGTTGTTGCTGCAATTATTGGTTAGCGTTAGGAGCTTTAGGTTGACCTTATATGGCCTTCATGGTGGTAGGTCTCGCAACATATACATCTGCCTATCCTTTGGCCAACTATGTTGGGATCGGCTTCCAGTCTAACTGGAAGCAGCTGAATACCAGTATTTTACATGCTGTCAATCTGACTTTCACAAACCAGTTACTGGGTAATACTTGGTAAGACTAGTTGTCTGACCTGGCGACTCGTAACGACTGTCTAAGATGCACGAAAGACAACCGGGACCAAGATTATAATCTTTTTTCCGAGGCAGAGAGGTCTTAGTATGTAAAAATGGGTGACCACCCATCCACGGACCAACCGCAGCAAGCGTAACTTAACCTGATCGACGCGTGCGGCTGTTATTACTTAGCCAGTAAAATAGTTCAGGATATTATCGGTGTAAGATAATTGTTCATGTCTAATATCAACAAAATTAGGGTTCAACTAATTGAATGGGAAACTTAAAATACCACATTATTAATACTTTAATGATCAGAATATTCACAGAAGGTTTAATAATAACTATAGTATAGGAAATCCACATGAAAGCTGTGAAACCTCTAACTAAATACCTCAGACTAGGAGCTTATTAGTATTCTCAATTAATGTCTAACCTTAGGATAATTAAATGCTACTTATTCCTAGCATTTATTTGAAAGCTTGGTTATTTGTTGCATAATAACACTTTCTCCTTCTGAATAGTCAAAAAGAGTTCTGTATTTGAAAAATAAAAATCATCTGCCGGGTCATTTTGTCCGTTCGTGCTGTTGCTATGTCCACCATTTTTTTTAAGACAACTCGCAGGTCAACCTATGTGGCTGTCGGCTGCTTATCGGGAATTGCCTGTGGCTACCTTAACAAATTAAGGCCTCAATCCAGGGCTTAAAAAAGTTAAAACTAGAGCGACTACTCGCTAAGGGCACCCCCTTGTGGGGTACTGACCTCAGCTTAGGGCATAGCTGGTAGAGGGCAGCAAGGGACGGGATTGATTGGAATGAAAGATATGTCCACTACGTCGTGGTCAGTTTTAAGCCAGTACTCAATATTTCCTTTGGAAAGACTAAAAATATTTATCATGTTAATTTTCAAACGAAGAAGGTCGATTTTCAAAACATTTGGCTCAATGAACATTGTTGAACTGTCAATTTCAACTGACATTTGTTTCAGGTGCGTCTAAATGTCAAAATCTCTTTGACAACGAAGGGATTGCTATTCAAAACCATCTGTCAACGAATATCTACCAACGTTAATGAATTTCAGGCTTGCTTCAACCTCAGCCTTCCACAAATTGATGAATTGTAAGGGGGAAGGATGAAATTCATATTATTCATAAGACGGAAATTAGGAACAGGCCTGCCTTAGTTATTATTATTAATTACGGGGGTTGGGAGTCAAACTATATTGGTATCGTAATGAATTTAGACCTCTGTAACCGCAGTTGGGAAGTTGGTACGAGAAACGGTTTAAACCGTTATGAGTTGGTTTCGTTGATTAATTTTAATAAATACAGTTGCTGGCTGCTGTTTGCTTAATGGGGAAGAGACCGGGTAAAGCTAACTGTAGGTGGCGTGATCATAGCTAGGTCCCTACCTCCTAATTTATATATTTCCATACCATAACTTATAGTATAATAAAACTTCGAATCGTATTAGTTTTTTTAAGATTCTCTAAGAATACTTCTAAGCCACAATCTTCTAATTTAGGGTCTTTCGGGAACCGATGGACAAACGGCCTTAGGACGCCTATCGTCTAGCGACCAAATTCGCAGGCAACATAATAAATTGACAACATAAAACTAATTTATTGCCGAAATTAAAAGCAAGAAGAAAATTTGCGTTTTTAACCGACTTTAAAAAGGAGGAGGTTCTCAATTCGGATGTTTATATATATATATATATATTTATGTAAGTTCGGCCATAACTCCGTCATATATAGACGGATTTCCAAAATTCTTTTTTTGTTTGAAAGGAGTTTATTCCGAAATGGTCCCATATAAATTTCATATAGATCTGATGATGAGTTCCAGAGATAGACACCGGAACTCTTTAAAAAATGACAGCAAATCAACCGCGATTTCTGCTATCGCATAAATATGCATTGTTTGTTTGGAATTAGTGCGGGGTGGATACCACAACTAAAAATTTAAAAATAAAAACTTTTTTACAAAAATAAACAACTGACTTCCTTAAAAACACTACAAAGTGAAAAATAACTTTAATTTCGCAAGTCGGTGGCAAAAAAACCATAAATACAGATCCTAAGACACCGACTTCCGAAATTAAAGTTATTTTTCCCTTTGTAGTTTTTTAAGGAAGTCGGTTGTTTTTTTTTTTTTTGTAAAAAAGTTTTACTTGTATAGAATTCTAATTTAATTTTAGATTAACTAAAAACTGTACCTTGCATGGCCACCAAACATAATAAAATCCATCGTAGCATGTCGTCCGTGGACCATGATCATTGAAACACGTACCCTGGCGGCCATGGACGGTTATTGGCACCGCTTATGTCCTTATTACCGGCCATACGCGCTGTGGTGCAATCTCAGTGTCGTTTGCTCTGACCTAATAATCTAAGGGTAATCTTTATACACCAGTTATGTTGTGGTACAAGGTATCACGTGTGAGCGTGGTAACTGTTTATGTTACTACTAAAACTTGTAATAGGTATTAGGTATGTTAAGATAGGTATACAATATGTGACATAAATAACGCTAGATTTTATACACACAAATTAGAGTATTGATTTCAAAGCATATTAGAATAACCAAAACTGTTTTTTTTTAAGAAATCAAAAAATATCGTGTCCCCTCGTGTAGCATTAAGGAGGCCCCTTCAAACAGGCGCGACGCGAATCTCGTAGAAGAATTGAAGTGAAAATTGTTTTTGAAAAGTCGCATCGCGCCTGCCTGCGGGAGCCTTTAATTGTTGCATTTAAAATTGAGTCTTATTTCCTTATAAGGTTGAATTTTCTTTGGTTCAAGCGGCGGCAGGTGTTGTAAAAACATTTTTTTTTTTTAAAGTACCTTATAATTGACTATTGAATCGATTTTGGTTATTCTAAACAAATTACTTTCAGGACTTGCATTTATTCAGTTACACCATATATTAGCACGTTAGTTAGAGACTTAGAACGTTGAAATAGCGAACGTGGACAAACCACATACAAACGAAACAACAAAAATAAGAAAACAACACCATGTTACAAAACTTAAGAAAAGAACTAAAACAGACTTTCTAAAAATAGAAAACTAATTCGATCAACGACCTATCGTTTACAATATTCGAACATTTAAAAAACATTCTAGAATTCTAAAATTCAATTTAAAAAAAAAAAAACTAAAATGGCGCGGAAAGCTGGGAACTTGGTCATTACGGAATGTGCAGATATCATGTTCAACACACAATATCGACGTGACGGCGATGACCCTGCCACACGAGGTGAGGTGGTTAGAAAGGCCCACTGTAAGATAAAAATAGATTACCACTGTTATTACCGAGAATGTTCTCTTTGCGTTATTTTATTGATTATCATTTAGGTACACTTTTTGTTGAATTCCACTATCTTTGTTTTTAAAATGTGAAGAGTTGGTGAAAACAAGATAAATCATAAACTGCTCATACTCATGCAGCTATGCCGTGTGTTAACGATAATAAAGACCTTACAAATGAATCAGCGGCATTATTCCATAGACTAATTTTAATGAAAAGTTTTTCAGTTGTTGGAAGCTTAAAAGAGAAGCCCCTGGCTTAATAAAAACAGCCGCACGGGTCGATAGATTATCCGTTGCCCGTCCCGGCTGTTATTTGTACATATTTGACAGTTGTTACGGGTACTCCAGAACCCGAAAATCCGAGAACAAGTTTTACCAAGGAGTATCGTACTACCCAGTTACTGGGTTATGGAGGTCTGATATGCAGCTGCTTCACATGAAATACTGGCATTAGCTGCGTCTGGTTAGACTGGAAGCTAAAACATAGGCTAAATAGAGTGACTGATTGTTGGAAACATAAATACATGCCATAAACGAGTACAGAAAACATACCATTGTAAAGAGAATTGCTGGCATGAAAATGTTTACAGGAATCTGAGTGTCCCCTCTTACAACATATGAATCCCCATTTCCTATGAGTATTAAATAATTAATTAACAAGGTAATAGCAACGTCGACAGATGTACAAACAAAAGTAATTTAGCTAAAATGCCCCACACACAAGCCACCGTGTCATCTGTCCGTGTCCATCCGGGGACAGTCGGCGTCGTCGACAGAAGCGACAACCCTCAAACGCTGCCCGTGATATTACGGAAAGGGATATTTAGAATCCGTGATATTAGGGGGATATTCCGTCCGCTAATCGTATTGTTGCCAAATGTGGACAGGAAGATTAATTACTTTCGTATTGTTGAGAAGCAATTGTTTTTATCAAAGCAAGCCGACGTCATTATTTTATTTTCAACGTTACACAGGATACGGAAAAACAAAGCTTACGTAAGATATTGAGAAAAATATTGAAGTAAACATGTTATACATTTGTAACTCTGCCAGATTATGTAGACGACATTAATATTTTTTATTTGTATGGGGTTGACATACTGATAGTGTTTGTTGTTGCCAAATGTTCGTGATATGAGGCATTCTGTAGTGCTAGCCCGTTATTACATATTTATTACTTGATGATGTATCAATGCGTAAAATATTTATAACATCTAATATTTCTTTTGATCGCAGAATGTATACTTCTATACTATCTATACTAATTTTATAAATGCGAAAGTAACTCTGTCTTCACGACTAAACCACTGAACCAATTTTGATGAAATTTAGTACGGGGTAAGTTTGAACCCCAAGAAAGGACCTAGGCCTATTTTTATTCCACGACTTCGTCTGCGTCCGAGATAACCGACATTTACGCGGACGAACTCGCGGGCAAGAGCTAATTTCAAATGAAACTTGAGTGAGATACCAAGTTACTTTTAAAGCCGCAATAAAAATATTGATAATAAAGTTATAGTATTATTACATTAAATATTGCTAGGGACGTTAATCTGTCTGCCAGAAACTATAGTGTCCGATAAACTTTAATGAGGATAGCTGAAACCAACTATTTTTTATTATTTATTTCACTTGGTAGGCTAACTGAATATAGGTAGGTATACCTATCCTCCTCATCATCATCATATCAGCCAAAAGTCGTTCACCGCTGGACATACGCTTCTCTCAATTTGGGGAAGTTTTCCATAATTATAACGACTGGCAGGCGGGTTGGCCATCGCAGTATGGTGGTAAAATGCATAAAGAACGCTGCTACCCATTCCCTAGTAAGTCCCTTAGTCGCCTCTCACAGGAAGAAATGGGGTGGTGCTGTTCTTTACGTCCAATACTACACGGAACAGGTACATATTCATTGTAAAACACATGTCCCGGTATGTTTTTACAAGAAAACTAGAACATTCAGTTCCACTTAACCGTGCATTGTTCGACAAGGCCAGTGTAACGGAAAATTAAAAAGGCAATTTTCTTAATGAGCCCACTCGCTGCGGGGGGTTAGCGCGGCTAACGCGACACTATACTAGATAACAGCTTACATAAAGGCTATGTGTTCATTAATTCATGGGGAACTTATGCTACCTATGGGTTTTATAGTGGCCTTGTTTGTGGGCGATTTTAGTACAGGAAGTAATCAGTGATAGAAGCTAGAAAAGATGAACGGTCGCACGGAATTTTCCTCAAATCGGCGCTTTACTTTATGTTATCCATTTCAGGAAACTATTCTTTAATTAAACCAAAAAATCCAATACATGTGACTTCCACCAACGCACTAGCGCGTGGAGGATTCTGACCGTCTCCTCACAGACAGAAGAACTGTGTCTCAGCAGAGGACACATTAACCGCTAATTATGGCTATGGATTTTTATGGGCTCGGGCTAAATCTGCCTTGTATGCCATTCTACAATACATAGTATGATTTGTCACACAATTTTTTTTATCGAAACAACCACATCCCAACGGGCAGTATTCCGTATATGCAGAAATGTGTATACTTAGAACAGTCAATGGGTAGCCACAAAATGTCAAAACAGAGATAAAATGACCATTTACACATCCGTATGGGCTTAAAAACAATAATTTACCATATAAACGAATTAATAAACCATTTCGTATGTGATACACGCTTCCTACACTATGTAGGCGATGTTGGAGGCGTAAACCTCAATCTCAATACAAAATATGGTCAGGATATTTGTACATTTATGTGATAATACAACTATAAGTGTTTGTGTAAACATAAAGTCAAGGTTTAAGAATATTTCATTAGGTTCCAAAAGACGGTTGCCAGTGGTGCCACCTACATGTAATATAGCGAATACTTTGTAAGTCAAATGTTCACGATAAAGCTAAGTAAACATTGTCGAAAGCACGCTAAGTGTCAAGGCTAAAGGAAGTTACGTCCTAGAACGTCGGGAGTCGCGACAAAGATAGACATTCGGCGTTTTGTGCCTATATTTATATCTAGAAAGATAAAGGCACGAAATAGCTGACATAATAATGGTTTGTTTACCAAAAGTAAGATTAATCACTTAATTTGTTCTTTTGAGTAGTAAACTTTATGGTCAATTAGGCAAGCCAGGCGCCATGGGGGCGATAAATCACAATAAACTTTAACGAACCATCGATATCAGCCAGCTATTATGTCAAACTTAATTAAGCGGTATCATTTCCCAATAAAATACAGCCACACTGTCTAATCCGAGATTAATTACCACCCTACTTGGTAGTACAAACAATCAGTTAATTTACATAAAAGAAAGCTTTTAATTCGGTTAAGCCACGCGGTTAATCACAGGTTCAAACTAACTAAGCTCCTAGTGGTCATTTGTACCCCGTCACACCAATAATTAACCCAGACAAGCCGAGAGCATAAACGGTTAACTACCATTTAAATAACAGAATAATGAGAGAAGAAACCGGATTTGTAAAGGTTAAGAGTTATGTTTACGCATTGGTTACGTTTTTAGACACGGTTAATAGATGATGTTAATTACAGTGTTCTGTGGCTGCTTAGTGGTTAAACCTGGGCAAGTCCGTCGCCAGTAATTTAGGTACAGAATTAATCAAGAAAGCAGTTACACCACATATCTCGAGGACTCACATAGTAAAAGATTCTTCCAGCTGCCGCCAAGAGCTCGCAGACAGCGGTGGAGACGCGGCGCGGGCGCAGCGGGCGGGGCGCGGGGGGGAACCATCCTCACATCGCCCTCTGAAGAACTTCTGCCTAGCAGCGATGAACCCCTATCCCTCGACAAAGACCGACGCCTCCCGAATGGCGCTCCTCTCACAGTCGCGAAATTCTCCTCACAAGTCACATTGAAAGTATCTAAAGGTATGCCTTCTGGTTCTGTGTTTCTTCTGCTTCTCACAGAGAATGTTCTTCTAAAACCATTAGCAAGACCCTCAGCTATTTTCTTTTTCGGCTTTGGAACTTCTTCAGAACTAATAACAGTAATATCATCCATATCTTGTGGTTCGTATGTCCTATAACATCTGTTTTGTTCTATGCCAGTGAGGTCTTCAATGCCTCCATGTCTGTACTTCAAGGGTTTCGCACGATCGATGACCCCGAGCTCATCGTAGCTTCTGTAAGTGGAGGAGGCACGCCTTGGGGCTGGTGGCCGGCCGGCTCTGTCAATCGTCATTTTTAGTAGATGATCCAGTCAGTAACCTGACGAAGAAACGGTCAGATTGAAAATTTGTAGAGAGACTGGTCCTGGTTTGCACGACGAAGCTATTCACACAGGTGATGATAATTTCGGTGAAGTGAACACTGGTGCAGCACACGTTTAGACAAGCGACAACAGTGAGGTGACAGTCACGCAGACAGACAACGTGTAAGCAACACATCACGACTATGTTAATGATTTACATGTAGTGTCAGAAGTTATGCAGGCTGTAAATTAATTGGTAACCTCATTATAAAAGTCCGTTTAATAGTTTATTTATATTGTGGTAATAAACTTAACACGAGTAGTCATTAAGAGATATTTGGTGTAAATATAGTTCGTTATAGGTTAAAGAACTCTCTCTTTGTAGCCTTGGAAACCCAATTTGGAACACTTCTTTTATAACCTGAATAATAACTAAATCAATGCAAATGATCGAACCCAATATTCATGAGCTTTTCTTTGTATCTTTTGAATGTTCTTGATTTATATTTTTGAGTTTTGCTTTTATTATTTTTTCTTGTTCCGTGGGTGGATTTATTCAGGCACATAGTGTTAAGTGCGTGTATGGCAGCAGTAGAACAACAATGCCGTGACTAGTGCAACTTGTGGGCTACATGCCTATAAAATTTGTTTACCATCCCCAACGCCGCGGTGAACTCCAAATCTATTGATACTATCACGAAACGTTTATACGCTAGCAGCTTTAACAGACCTCATTTTCATGGATAAAACTTTTTTACTAACTTATTACGTTTGTAACGGGTAATAATTTGTAGATTTTATTTTCGTATATTCCGTATTACCTACCAAAATATTTTTGTGCTTCTTTTATTTTTTTCGTGAAACTTGGTATTACTGTAGAAACTTCTGCCTGTATAAACAGTGGCTCTGTTAAATAAACCGTCGAACAAAAAGCATTGGCTTTGACCTTGAAACAGCACTTCTCTATACAAACACGCGACATAAGAGAGTGTCAATAAAATCACATTCGTTCTACATAAATCCAAACATTTAAATACTTGTTTAGTCTCGCCTAGTATCGTAAACATACGACGAGTATCTGAAGTGATAAACTCACTGAGAGCCAGTGGAACTCAACCGCCAATTCAAGTGGCTAATGACCGACACGTAATTACCAACAATTGCACTAGCCTGCCTACTGGCGTCCACTACTGTCCTCGGAAACTATCCGATTAGTGAGACGGAATTCGAACAATTATCGAATTAGGTACCGTTTCCTGCTTGTTAGGATTAGGACACTCGTCAATGAGGTCCTTATTGAAGAAGCGTGCCCCGAATTTTGGCGAGTTATAAAGTTGGCTTGTTTCCGGGGCATTTATATCATAAGGAAGGTTTGCGATTTTAAGATTAAAAATGTCATATTCGCTCGTTTGCGAGAATAACGATATAATTCAAAATTCTGTCAAATTGAATCAAAGCTTTATGATTGTTTGGCATACAGTACATATTCAATTTGACAGAATTTTGAATTATGACGTTATTCTCGCAAACGAGCGATATATATACAGAATCATTGAAGTCAAGTAATGGAAACGTTTACGCACATTTACATAAGGCAGTAAACATTATAAATCTTCAAAAGCAAGTCAATGAGCAAGCAATCACGTAACAACGGAGCCATTAAATTTTCTGAATATTTTCCCATTTATCCCAATATTCCCATCAACAAGAGTTGATATCTTCATTAAAGTGTGCCTGATGATTATGTAAGTAAATGATAGATAAATTGAGCCTTGATACCAATTAACAGACTCAACGAGGCAATCAAGCTACTGAATGAAGTGATGTCAATTAGACTCATTAATGAATTCTTAACAATATTGCTGTCTCTTTTCAATTTGAAAAGGACTCTGTAATTGAAGAGAAAGAGGAGGCGAGATAAATAATGATGATGATTGTGTTACGAATTGTGTGAGGGTTGATGGAGATGAAGCCGATTGGTCGAAAGATAGTGTTTTTCTTGAAAACAGAAATAATATCAAGTGTTTTTACAAAAAGACTTGGTTTATAATTTGGTAACGTAGTTATTTAATTTAAATTTAAAAATAGAACTACAGGATTCGTAAAAGACAGATGCATTTTTGAATTATCAACAGCTGCGTAACATTCTCTACTACAGCTACCGTTGCGTAACTTTGTAAACCAGATACTCTAAAACCATCAGTTACACATATATCATCACATAAACTTGAATGCATTTATCATTACTAAGACCTGGAATAGATAAAAATTTAAAGATTGCATCATACGCCCACGTTCGCTACCTCCTACAATTTATCTTACTTTAACTGAATAATACCACTTTTTTCAACATTCATTCTTCATTCGTCTTGTTTAGTTTATGATTGGCCGAATAATACACAATGGTTTGGTTACGTGAACGAGACAATTGTATGCTTCTGCATTCAATGTATCATTGTTGAAAAGTAAATGCATGCGATAGCATGAAATGACTTTATCTATTCTGAATCAAAATTAGAACTGGAAAACTTAATTTTAAGTTCGAATGGAAAGTATCCGAACCTTTATCGCAGAATTAGTAAATGGGACTTTCACTTTTGAAATTGCTACTAGATAATTGTATAGGGACATTATATCGCAGAACGATAAAGAAGCAATCAAAAGATTGTTCAATGGCGAAAATCATGTGTGTACCGCTGCGGGCAGAGCAATTAATTTAATCCACTTTTGCTAATATTCAAAGCAATTAGAAATTGCTTTTGGAACAACATTTTGAATATTAATATTCGATATTTCAATAAGTCAGAGCTAAATACTCGTATGCCTTGGGGCGGTCCACCGTTGTTTCTATCGTTTGAATCTTTATTCGTTTCATAGCGTAGAATAATGATAACAGTAGTAAATAAATACAAGTTGCAGAAGTTGTTGTTTGTTGCTCTTTTATGTGTGATTAAAGTTATTGGTTTTCAGTGATAATTTATATTTTAAGTGTCAGCTCAATTTTATCGACTGTGTCGATCAATTCCCATCTCTTGTGAAGTTGTTATGTTATCAACATTGTCTATGCCTTTGTAAAGCCTAAGGGCTACAAGTAATCCAGGAAGTCTGACGCCCCGTTGTGACAGAATTTAATAAATAATCTCACCATTTATGAAAGTAACATCTTTCACCTATCACGCCTTGTTACAGCGTCCACTATCATCGCCCAGAGATATTTTATAATGAAGTACAGAAGCCGCTCGTGCGTAAAATGAACCGCGCGGACTTGTGATGAAAACAACAACGTTATTGCACAAGACATTGTGATACTATCAATGACAAAATGAATTGAAAATCTGTTTGATACGGTTGATGGTATGGAAACTGAAGAACCTCTCAAAGTGATTGAGGAAAATAAAGTGTAGCACCATTCAACCAAGATTTGGAAATTATGTTAACGGTTGACGAATATTTAAAGTCAGACTCCTTGATCACATATGCAGTCAAGTCAGGGCAAGGACCAGACACATTTTTATTTTCATTATATGTCCGGATGGCCACAGCTACAGATCGATCGATCAGGTTAAGCTACGTTTACCGCGGTTAATCCTTGAAAAGGGTGACCAATTGACCATCTTTACATTCCATGACCCCTCCGTGCCTCGTAAACCACATTAAGTCGTGGGTTGGTTATTCTTGGATCTTCGACAATCGCTACAGGTCGTCCAAAGCCCGAAAGCCTGACAACCAGTCTTACCTCATTAAAGGGTATCGTATTAGTACCTGGGTCGTGGAGGTCAGATAGGTAGTCGGTCTATGTAAAATTTAGCTGCATCAGGTTAGACTGGCAGCCGACCTCAACATAGTTGGGAAAAGGCTAGGCAGATGAGATGATACGAAGCACTCATGTTGGGTGACGACTAAGAATGGAGATTATTTGAAGAACATTTAGCAGGAAGTCTACGCTTGAAGATATTGTTGATAAAAAACATGTTTCAATCCATTTTCGCTTATCTTGTTAAAGAGTCGTCGACTTTAAATTAGATCCAGTTCAGTCAACTCTCAGCGGATGTAGTGCTAAAAAAATATACGTTTCTTGAAGTATATATTATACAAAAACTGTTTAACCTAGTTTTAGCTAACATCTACTTCTCGCAAGTATTATGAATATTATTACTGCTATTAATATTAATAAGCATTCAAAGTTTGAAAAAGTCAAGTAATCGCGTTGTTTTAAAAGTTTTGCTATCGCAAATTTAATCAGTTCTCGAGCTAAAAAACTTGGTAACTACCAACATTTTAAGAGTACCACTCGAACTCGGCTGCCGTTAAAAATAGTTTTTTTAAGTGCGAGTGGCACTTACCCGACTGTTTTAAATGAAGGAGGTTTTAAACAAAGATTTGGGCGCCGGAAACGGTCGCGTCGGTTACGAAACCCATTGATTATGTACAAAGTACCATAATGCTCTTTTGTAATTTTAATTGTGTTTACAACAGTGTGAAGTGTAATGGGATCCATGTTTTTGCTGCTAATACTGTATTGTTCAGTTTACACGGATGTTGATGTTTTCGTTTTATTTTGTTATTGAGTACAAGCAGTTCGGAATACTTAGCTGTTTTAAGGTTCCCGTAGACTGGCGCGAAATGAATTTAGACCTTCGTGGATTTTGTTCTACCTAAATTGCGTTAAGCCAGTCTGCGAGAATCCTTATGAAGGAAATCATGCGTGCTAACGAGTACGTGATAAGGGTCTTTGCTGTCTTGAATATCATATTTAGGAATATCTCTGGAGAGTAAACTAAGGTATTATCATAATTTATTAACCACACTAAATTATTTAATCGTAGTATTACGTTTTCTGAACCCAGTCTTTCTCTTTTATTTAAAAGTTTAATTCTCCTCGCAAATAAACGCCATTAACTGAAGTTGCGATACCCTCTGCTCTTATCAATACATCTTAAGTGTCAATTAAACATCAATACCCATAAAAGAGAGTCAACATCAGAACAATTACCTTTTCAATAACCGAATAAAAACTATTATTATACGAAGAAAATAATTTAAGCACTCTTAATGATCTGTACGTAAATGGTGGACACTGGGTTAATGGGGGGAAACACGCCATGCTGTTACGAAATACAACAAGATAGTGTAATGTACAGACGCCAGCACTTAAAGCTACTACAATCTGTCAAATTAATAGATTTTCAACTTTAGAGGCAGAGAGAGAGAGGGAGAGAGAGGTAGAGAGAGAGGGAGAGACAGGTAGCGAGAGAGGGAGAGAGAAGGAGATAGGGAGAGAGAGAGAATATTTTTGTTGAGTGTATACAGGTTTTTTTGTACATAATAAATAATTAAAAAATTATAACTATTATGAATCCTGGAAAGGAACTTCGTTCCATCCGGGTGTCCCTTGACACCTCTAAAGTTTTTTTTAGTACAAATAAAAGGTTAGCATGCCAATGCATGCTAACCTTTTATTTGTACACGAGAGCCAAACGTATGTTAAATTTCAGTCCGATGGCTTCAGTGAAAGTCGGTGAAATATTGATTTCAAAATTCCAGGATATACAAGTGAAGTTAAAGGTTTTAATTATTATAAAAGAAGTGAGCGGTGAAAAAACGCCGATTTAATAAGGAGCCCATGGGCTAACGTATTATGATGCTGATACATGCATTTAAGTTGGATAATGTGGCCCAAATATGGCATTCGTGCGTAAACAATGAGAAAAGGGACTTCCATGAACTTTGATTTGAATTTTGTATGTTACTGCGTTTTAGTTTAGTCGCATGAAGGAAGGAAGTTTTGTTATTTCACAGATGGTTGTGAAAGTTTTCCGTGAAACGGCTACGCAAGTTAAGGCCAGAGGGATTATTGCGTAACACACTTAAGTAGCAATGGCTTTCCTTTTGACTGTTCAACAACATCCATTACTTTATTTACGTTGAACTGACAAATTTTTCGAACATATGAAGCAACTGATATTAATATCCTTCAAAATAATTCTTATTATGTTTATTCCTGACGTCATATCGGGCCACACTCCTCAACCACGACCGCGGGGTTCCCCACGCCACACAACACTCGCTTACCGACACCTTGAGCGTGCGCACTACATATCGGTCGTCTTACGAAATTGTAATCAGTATCCAGAAATACAGTTCTTGTTATATTCTACTGTCAAAATCAAGTAGTTTTATTAAATCAAGTAGTTTTATTAAGTCAAGACCACCAGCAGCACACCTGGAGCTTGATACTCAACAGTGTTTGATAGAGTGGTAAGCAATTAGGGTGCATTATACGTGTAACTGACGCGCAACATAGGAGAGGCCTATGTCCAGCAGTGGACTGCGGTAGGCTGAGTTGATTGATTGATTGATACGAGTAACTTAATAAAAAATCCCTGAAAGTCTTTTGCATTTTTTTTAAATATCTTCATGTAAAAACTATTGCAAATGAAAATAATGGCCCCGTTAATTTCACAACTTAACATAGTTTCACCACGTTATCATTACAAAAATTAAATGGACATTTTGTCAACGAAATCCGACACTAGTCTCCATTACAATAGATCCCAAGCCAGAATAGACACATTAACTAACAGGAATGCAAATTAAACTTTAAATGAAATGACATCTGATATGCAACGCAAAGGAGTTTGCAACATTCTGCCAACAAATGACTCAATGCTTGTTCCCGCTTATTTCTATTTACCAAGCCGTTCCACGATCTGTGGAATTAGCGTGTTTACATGCACATAATGTACTTGTTTATAAATCGTTTATAAATATGTTTGACTGATAAAATGAAGAGATTATGTACACATTATATAAAGGTTAAGTAATGTTCCTTTTATGGACAGATCTGATTTATTACGAAACTTTTTTTATGTTGTAGAAAAATTAACTGATCTCGCCTTGGTCATCGCTGCTAGTAGGTAGAGGGCAGCAAGAGGGCTGGATAGGAATGATTGCCATTTAGAGACGAATTTAGAGCTACAGGCTCAGCGGCGCGGGCTGGATTGAGTAAAGGTCGGGGCGGACATGGATTGGGACATTTTTTATTTTTTGGATGGAAAATCATCAAATGACTTCTCCCGCTCTGGGCGGAGCGGGCGTGTCAGACTTTTACTGACTAAAACCCACCCGTGTTCCGTCAGTTACCCATATGCCAGGGCCACGTTATCTCGTTTGAACAAATGGTTTGGGCCATCGTCGCGACCTCGGCGGCGAGGACGGGCAGCGGTCTGTAACGGTGTGTTTTGAGAGTGCTAGTGTGTTTACTACTCTCATGGAGGAGGGTTGTATCGTCAACGGGAATGCCTATATCTCTGCCTTTACGCTTCGGGTAATGAAGGCGTGATGTTACGTGTCTTTGTTAGTTGTCTATCGTAGTTCCTGCTGGGTTTAGGTGATTTACAAAAATGGAAAATAATCTTAGATCAATCCGTATGATAATATGTATGCATCATGCAATATCTATACCTAAGCAGCCACACCCCGTCTGTGGATAGATAACCCGTTTATTTTTGATCCGATATCGGATAAATTAGACAGTAATTGTCAACAAAGAAAGAAAGAAATTACATATTATTTATAGGTACTAACAACTGTGTCATTATTGCCACATTGATTGCTGTATCTCTTAAGTATTTTCCCACTACCACAATATGTTCTTCGTATGGAGCGACTGCCTATCTGATCTTCACAATCCAGTTACTGGGTATTACAATACCCCTTGGTAAGACTGGTTGTCAGGCTTTCGGGCTTCTGACGACCCGTAACGACTGTCAAAGATCCCCGAATGACAGCCGGGAGCAACGGCTTAAGGCTCGTTCAGACTAGCGCGACGCGACGGTCGCGCGCGAATCGGCGATTTATATCCGTAGAACAATTTCTATGAAAACGCGCGCGACCGTTCACACAGGGGCGACCTGTCGCGCCGCGACACGGTCGCGCCGCGTCGAGTAGCGCGACAGCTTATTAGTACATTTTGTATGGCGTCGCGGCGATTTCGCGGCGATATCGCCGCGAATTCGCGGCCGCGACGCGACGCGACATGAGAGTACAAAAGACGGTGCAATCCAAGCTGAGCTCAGTAGTAGACGATCTTCGTCGTAGGACGAAGGCAGGTCGGTGCGTGTTTGCTTAGCTTGGGGTCCGAGGTTCGATACCCTGGTCGATCGACATTTGTAGCTACTTAGGTTAGGTGTTAGTTTTAATAGCTATGGGAGGAACTGTCCTCGTAAGTTGGCTGTCAACAAGTACCAGGTACTTAATAAAATAGAAAATTGCGTACTGTCATATAAGGCCTACAACCTTCTCACATTCACAAAATATAAAAGAATCTATTTTAATGATAGTAGGTATGTCATAAATAAAATATAATAACCTATTTAAAACAAATGTCATTATGGCCATGACAACCAATAATACTGGGTTCAAACTACATAGTTGTAGGTCTAGAATCTATACTTTAATATTATAAAGCTGAAGACTTTGTTTGTTTGTTTGAACGCGGTAATCTCAAAAACTACTGATCCGAATTGAAAAAATCTTTTTGTGTTGAGTAGCCTATATATCGAGGAAGGCTATAGGCTATATAACATCACGCTTCAACCAAGAGGAGCGGAGCAGTAATGAAAAATGTTGCAAAAACGGGGAAAATCACACGGGTAGGCGATTCGACGCGACGGGAAGGCTAGGAGGAACAAGAAATTTAACGCGGACGAAGTCGCGGGCAGAAGCTAGTGTCAAATAAAGAGTACCTTGATTATGTGATAGGTATAGGTAAAAAAAAAAAAAAAAAAAGTACATCGTCGTTTCATCAGCAGCCTATAACGTTCCCGCTGCTGGGACACAAGGCCTCCTCTCGGTAAGAGGGAGTGGGCCATGATCCACCACGCGGGCCCAGTGCGGGTTGGTAGATGTCACATGTCTTCGAATTTTAGTTCTAAGACATGCCGGTTTCCTCACGATGTTTTTTTCCTTCACCGTTTTGAGAGCAGTGGCGATGAAATAATTTACACAAAGTAATGCGCCTGCTTGGGTTTGAACTCACGGATCGTGGGGCTTAAGGGACCGGGACCGCGGTTCCAGAATCCACCTATTAATAAAATAAATATTTTTAGTAGTACTTTGGGACCACAAGTAAAATAAACAAAGTTATGTCTTGGGAAAGTACGGTCAACCAAAAAATTTTGAATTTATACAAATAAAATTATTTTTATAAAACGATATAATACTTTTTTTACAGTGGCAGCCTTTTATAAGAATTAAACCTTAAAAGAATACACAATAATATTTTAAAAAAGTAATCTTGAGTGTTTAAATTACCTATCGTCCCCCTAATCACCCACCAAAACGTAACAATAAACTTTTAAAAAACTTCACAACTTTAATTTGACACATCAGCAGCGTCTAATCATTACAATTATTGAATATCATTATTTTGTAAATTAAACATAATCAACTGACTTTCAAAAAATGCTATCATAATATACTAGCTGACCCAGCGAAAGTACCGACTCAGAGTCAATAAGTGATGTGTTGACTTAGTAGGCTCCTACCAAGTTATAACAACCTGGTACTTTGAAGGCATAAAGAGATTTCTAACTGACACTCCTAAGTTTGGTAAGCTCCTACAACCGTACGCAAAATACGCGCTCAGACGTGGAGTTGCGGGCACCAGCCCGTTCTACCTATTCCTAAGGTCCTACTAAGTTATGACAACCTGGTACTTTAAAGGCATAACGCGTTTTGTAGGTGACACACCAAATGTATGAGAAAGTGAATTATTATCTTTTATTCTCGTAATTTTTTTAGTAACAGTACTTTAATTTCAATTTTCTTGTGGTCCCAAAAAACTGCTGCAAAATGATTATTGTTTTTTAGGTAGAATCCGGGACCGCGGTCCCGGTCCCTAACGCGTTTTGTAGGTGACACACCAAATGTATGAGAAAGTGAATTATTATCTTTTATTCTCGTAATTTTTTTGGTAACAGTACTTTAATTTCAATTTTCTTGTGGTCTCAAAAAACTGCTGCAAAATGATTATTGTTTTTTAGGTAGAATCCGGGTCCGCGGTCCCGGTCCCAAAAGCCCCACGACCCGTGACCCGAACTCACGACCTAAGTAACTCGTAAGTCGCGGCCGTTACCACTGGACCGCCGCTGGTCTCATCGTCATTTGAGAGCAGTGGTTATACCGTCGATGACGTACAGGGAAACTGAGAAATGTATGGTAGTTACCTATTTGGTGGTTACCAAATTGGTAGTTACCCTACATTTCTCAGTTTACGGTCTCTATTTTCGATTTCGATCATTGTAATCTAAAATCATTGAATTTAATATAATATGTTAGTATGAGTAAATTCAATCTGACTGATTTTGCTACAATACCGAAATAGTATAGGTTGCAATGGCAGTATAGTTTGGAAATATTTTTGCCTTTAAACATCCACATTACATATTATGTATATCTCATCATCAGCCTATAATATTCCCACTACCGGACACAGGTCTCCTCTCGCAGACAGGGAGTGGGCCTTAATCCACCACGCGGACCCTGCGGGTTCATAGATGTTACATGTTGTCGATTTTTTTGGTTCTAAGACAGTTTGACACCGGTTTGAGAGAAGTGGTGAGGAAATAATTTACAATAAAAAAAACTAAAAAACACGCTTCCATTGAAAACCAAACTAAAAAGTACAAAATAAAAGTATAAAAAAGCGTGGGGTGCTTTTTAAGGCATTTTGTTTATTGATATCAGGCACCCCACGCTTTTTTTCCATTATTTTGTACTTTTTAGTTTGGTTTTCAATGGAAGCGTTTTTTAAACTATTATTTATTTTCTATTTTTTAGGGTGTTTCGAATTTTGAGACGTATGTCAGCGTAGTTTGTGACAGTTTTTTTGCTGTCCTGGTAACCCTGGCAAGGATAATGGCACAAATTTATGAATTATTACATTGTCATCAGTCCTTGACAGGTGTGCAAAGTTTGAATGAAATCTGGTCGTTTAAAGTGGGTCAAAATCGCACTATAAGGAGTCGGTTACAAACAAACATACAAACATACAAATATACAAACATACAAGTGAAGCTAATATAAAAGCGTGTAAAAAGAAAATTTTCTTACACCAAGAATAATTTCTTAACACAAGAATTTATTCTCTTGACTCAAGAAAATCATTTTCTTCACAATGGTATTCTTGGTTCAAGATTTTGGCTCTTGAGTCAAGTTATTTTTTACACGCTTTATATTAGCTTCACTTGTATGTTTGTATATTTGTATGTTTGTATATTTGTATGTTTGTTTGTAACCGACTCCTTATAGTGCGATTTTGACCCACTTTAAACGACCAGATTTCATTCAAACTTTGCACACCTGTCAAGGACTGATGACAATGCAATAATTTCATAAATTTGTGCCATTATCCTTGCCAGGGTTACCAGGACAGCAAAAAAACTGTCACAAACTACGCTGACATACGTCTCAAAATTCGAAATACCCTAAAAAATAGAAAATAAATAATAGTTTAAAAAAACTAAAAAACACGCTTCCATGGAAAACCAAACTAAAAAGTACAAAATAATGGAAAAAAAGCGTGGGGTGCCTGATATCAATAAAAAAATACCTTAAAAGCACCCCACGCTTTTTTTCCATTATTTTGTACTTTTTAGTTTGGTTTTCCATGGAAACGTGTTTTTTAGTTTTTTTAAACTATTATTTTTTTTATCAGTGTACTATTGTCTCAGATTTGGCCATATTTTATTGTAGAAATAATTTTTCACGCAATTTTACACCGTTTTCTGCGGGAAAAATAATTACATGATATTTGCCAAGACCCCCCGTCCCCCCTAAGTGAAATTTTTTTTAGGGTGTTTCGAATTTTGAGACGTATGTCAGCGTTGTTTGTGACGTATGTCAGCAGAGTTTGTGACGTATGTCAGTGTAGTTTGTGACGTATGTCAGTGTAGTTTCTGTCGTATGTCAGCGTAATTTGTGACGTATGTCAGTGTAGTTTTCGAAGACAGTTTTTTTGCTGTTCTGGTAACCCTGGCAAGGATAATGGCACAAATTTATGAAATTATTGCATTGTCATCGGTCCTTGACAGGTGTGCAAAGTTTGAATGAAATCTGGTCGTTTAAAGTGGGTCAAAATCGCGTTATAAGGAGTCGGTTACAAACAAACATACAAACAAACATACAAATATACAAGTGAAGCTAATATAAAGCGTGTCAAAAGACAGTTGTGTGTATAAGTGCGGGAGCTGACGGTACCGTCCTACCGTGGTATCGTCCGACTTCCGACTTGTCCGAGACATGACCAATGTGTGTTTGTGTTCGTGTATGTGTTATGTGCTGACACTACTCGTCTTCACGCACACACTCACAACGTGTTTGTTCACTTGGTTACCAAAATGCGTTGCTCCTTGAGATAAAAGTTATGTAAGTGTGAACTTAATTTAAAGACGGTTGTATTTTGCTTAAAAACTTTTTAATCTGGTAGTGGATTAGGAGAGCGCACGCGTATCGGGGCTGCGCGGCGCTGCAAATGCGGCGGAGGCTTCTCTTTGAAATAGATGCGAACGGCGGGCGTGGCGTCCGTGAGAATATAGCGCCTTTTATTTTAATTTTTGCAATTATGCTTTGGCATTATTCAATGATTACAAGATAATACTTTGTCCAACATTTTTATTCGTATCTGCAGCGAGTTTAGTTGTTCAATAATTTAAATGGTGCTCTTCAATATTACAGTCAGCAGTCTGCCTCCAACGCCTGTAAATTTTTTGTCAATATAAGTAATTTGTTTGTCAAATTAATACTTTGTATGTAGGCTAAGCACGTGTTGTACATCCTCTTACTATGCAGTAGGTATGCACCTAGCAAAATACCGCGGGCCGCCAGCGGAGCCCCAACATTCGCTCGGCCGTAGGCCGCTTCTTCCATACCGACCGAACATTACCGAACCGCGAGGACCATCGTACCATCGCGTCGAGTCGCTCCGGCCGCCCGGCCGCCACGTCTCCCATGCACGGCCCGCGCCCTTCGGACGCCTTCGCCAGTCCACTAAATCTAGAAACCTCAGCCGTGAATGCATGCCATTCCTAGATTGCGCCGTGTATGTTACATAATAGTGATAATAATAATTTTTAACCGACTTCAAAAAGGAGGAGGTTATCAATTCGGATGTTTATATGTTTTTTTTTTTTTTTTTTTTTTTTTTATGTATGTTCGGCCATAACTCCGTCATATATAGACGGATTTGCAAAATTCTTTTTTTGTTCGAAAGGGGTTTATTCCGAAATGGTCCCATATCATTTTCATATAGATCTGATGATGAGTTCGGGAGACAGACACCGGAACTCTTTAAAAAATGACAGGAAATCAACCGCGATTTCTGCTATCGCATAAATATGCATTGTTTGTTTGGAATTAGTGCAGGGTGAATACCACAACTAAAAATTTTAAAATAAAAACTTTTTTGCAAAAAAAAACAACCGACTTCCTTAAAAACACTACAAAGTGAAAAATAACTTTAATTTCGGAAGTCGGTGGCAAAAAAACCATAAATACAGATCCTAAGACACCGACTACCGAAATTAAAGTTATTTTTCACTTTGTAGTGTTTTTAAGGAAGTCGGTTGTTTTTTTTTGCAAAAAAGTTTTTATATAATACATATTTTAAAGTAGTGTATATAATTACGTAGATAAACCTACCCCGAACACACAAATTATTATATATCACTAATAATAATACCTCCTTAATACCTCTAAATGGGCTGGTGCACCTCGAGTTGAAATGGCTCGCGGCGGAGCGTGCGCCCGATTCATAGTAAGAGCGCTAGGTCTCCGCTAGCAGTCAAGTGCGTGATGTCAGCTGTGCGAAGGTCATTTCGAGTTCAAACGTCAACGTGTGAATGCGAGCGAACGACTGTGTGTGCACATTACTAGCCCCTAGGACCGCACGCGCTGTTGTACTTGAGACCGCTAGACCAACGAAGCAGTTTGTTAGAAGTTACTATATTTACAATTAGATCACTCATTGGACATCATCATCATCAGCCTATAATGTTTCCACTGCTGGGACACAGGCCTCCTCTCGGTAAGAGGGAGTGGGCCATGATCCACCACGCGGGCCCAGTGCGGGTTGGTAGATGTCACATGTCTTCGAATTTTTGGTTCTAAGACATGCCGGTTTCCTCACGATGTTTTCCTTCACCGCTTTGAGAACAGTGGCGATGAAATAATTTACACAAAGTAATGCGCCTGCTTGGGTTTGAACTCACGACCTACTACTCGTAAGTCGCGGCCGTTACCACCTGGGCCACCACTACTCATTGGACATATTAAGTTATTACTGAATATTTCTTAAACACACACATAACATCGCCCCTGCATTCCCCAAAGGGTTACACAGAGGTAACGGTACGTATAGTACCTACAACTACATTATGCCAGTTATGCGTATTTTACGAGAGTGTAAATTAAGATTTCAAAATCACAATATTATGTAATCTCCTCATAAAAATTGTTGTATCGGACACACAAATCACATGAATTGGAAACTAAAAAGTACGTCAAAAATCAACGATTCACACCTAGACTTAAAATCTTGATTTTTAGGGCTCCGTTGCCAAATGGCAAAAAACGGAACCCTTATAGATTCGTCATGTCTGTCTGTCTGTCTGTCCGTGTATGTCACAGCCACTTTTTTCAGAAACTATAAGAGCTATGCTGTTGAAACTTGGTAAGTATACTGTGAACCGCACTAAGATTTGAAAAAAAAAAATTCATCAAACCCATGCATGTGGGGTATCTATGAATAGGTCTTCAAAAATTATATTGAGGTTTCGAATAACATTTTTTTCTAAACTGAATGGTTTGCGCGAGAGACACTTCCAAAGTGGTAACCCCCGTAACTTCTAAAATAAGGGAATGATAAAACTAAAAAAATATATGGTGTACATTACCATGTAAACTTCCACCGAAAATTGGTTTGGACGAGATCTAGTAATTAGTTTTTTTTAATACTTCATAAATCGTAAACCACAATTTACCTTTCATTCAATCAACTCAAATATAAAAATTAAAAAAAAAACCATTTAATTTCATAAACATAAACCTTATGCATAAACCATGAATACCTGCAGGTTTGTACGGAACCCTCGGTGCGCGAGTCCGACTCGCACTTGGCCAGTTTTTAAACAACTACTACGTAAAAGTACTTCTAGCTTAGGTACCCCTAGTTGGGTTGAGTTATGTGACATTACCTAACTTAAGTAGGTACCTATGTCGACCGACCAGGGAATCGATCCTACGACCCGCAAACACCCACATACCTGCCGTCGTCCTCTGATTAAGATCGCTTACTACTGAGCTCAGCCCGGATTGTACCGCCATTTATACCATTTGTATGGTGTCGCGGCGATATCGCCGCGAAATCGCTGCGACGCGGCGACGCCATACAAAATGTACTAAAAGCTGTCGCGCTGCTCGTCGCGCGCGAATCGCGGGCGATTCGCGCATGAGTGGTCGCGCCAGTGTGAAAGGTGTTGCGTCGCGATTTATCGCAGAATCGCCTCCGCGACAGGTCGCGCGACATGTCGCGCCTGTCTGTACGAGCCTTTAACGTGCTTTCCGAGGCACGGCGGGGTCTTGGTATAGGTATATTTTCTTATTATCTATACTAATATTATAAAGCTGAAGAGTTTGTCTGTTTGATTGAACGCGCTAGTCTCAGGAACTCCGGGTCGGAATTGAAAAATTCTTTTTGTTTTGGGTAGCCCATTTATTGAGGAAAGCTATAGGCTATATAACATCACGCTACAACCAAGAGGAGCGGAGCAGTAATGAAAAATGTTGCAAAAACGGGTAAAATCACACGGGTAGGCGATTCGACGCGACGGGAAGGGTCGGGGGAACAAGAAATTTAACGCGGACGAAGTCGCAGGCAGAAGCTAGTTTTAACTAAACGAACACAAGGAAAGCTCGATGCTCGTTGCAGCTCAGTAGCAACTGCTTGCGATAGCTCGACTCAGCGTCTATTAGAATTGCTAATTGGCATCTGCAGCTTATAGCTTCACGCTGTATAATATAACATAGCGTGCGTCCTGTATAATCTCTCAAGCTTGGCGTTACTGAGAAATGGCACAAAACATTTTAGGTTGATTTCGGCTCGAAATTAGTCAAAGGTGTATACTATTATGACCTGCATACACAATAAGTATATCCGGGTAGTAAGTTCTAAAGGTAGGTATTCTATAAGGGCCTACCTAACCTGTTTGTCGTAAAAACAGATGTCTCCAAATTAATTTTGAACCTTTTCATGTAATAAGTACTTTTCCGATTGCTTATATAAAAAGGAACGTTATTTTTTGTTCCTTCTATTTTTTTAATAATCGCTTCCAGCCAGGAAAACACCATTAAGCCGGAAGAAAATAAAACCGGCCAAGTGCGAGTCGGACTCGCGCACCGAGGGTTCCGTACAAACCTGCAGGTCATCATCATCATCATTCGTCATCATCGTTTATGAAATGAAATGTTTTTTTTTTTTAATTTTTATATTTGTGTTGACTGAATGAAAGGTAAATTGTGGTTTACGATTTATGACGTATTAAAAAAAAACTACTAACTAGATCTCGTTCAAACCAATTTTCGTTGGTAGTTTTCATGGTAATGTACATCATATATTTTTTTTAGTTTTATCATTCCCTTATTTTAGAAGTTACGGGGGGGGGGACACACATTTTACCACTTTGGAAGTGTCTCTCGCGCAAACTATTCAGTTTAGAAAAAAATGATATTAGAAACCTCCATTTCATTTTTGAAGACCTATCCATAGATACCCCACACGTAAGGGTTTGATGAAATTTTTTTTTTGTGTTTCAGTTCTATGCATGGGGAACCCCAAATATTATTGTTTTAAAAAAAAATGATATTAGAAACCTCAATATCATTTTTGAAGACCTATCCATAGATACCCCACACGTAAGGGTTTGATGAAAAAAAAAATTTTGAGTTTCAGTTCTATGTATGGGGAACCCCAAATATTATTGTTTTTTTTCTATTTTTATGTGAAAATCTTAATGCGGTTCACTGAATACATCTACTTACCAAGTTTCAATAGCACAGCTCTTATAGTTTCGGAGAAAAGTGGCTGCGACATACTCGGACAGACAGACAGACAGACAGACAGACAGACAGACAGACAGACAGACATGGCGAATCTATAAGGGTTCCGTTTTTTGCCATTTGGCAACGGAACCCTAAAAAGGAGGAAAACGGTTGAACTACCCACTATTTGACAACATTAAACAGGCGTAGAATTAAATTATCATTGGTCAATGACCTTCAGTAAACTATTGAGGGCGACAGTATATTTGTAGGTGTAAGAACTGATAATTAGCACACTCGAACGTAAATTATACCAAGTACAAAGAACAGTGTTGACAAGAGTTTATCGTTAAACTATATAATAAATAATTAATATTGTAATTATTGTTCGTAAACTGAGTTATCTACCAGTCGGTATGTACAAAGGAAACTAACAAGGAAAGCCGTCACTACGTATCTGAATTGCAAATAAAGTTTCTTTCGGTAACCCACTTCGAGGTATCTTAAAATAGAAATGGCCACCTTTTTGCTAATAAAATGGATTATATCTGTAGTAAAATTTAAGATTTGTATCGTTAGGTTTCCCTGTAAATAACCATGCCTATAAGAATAGTTAAAATATCTGACAGGTCCATATTCGATCGACGTTTAATTTAAATAAATTCAAGGACTGAATTTCGAGCGAGTACCGGAGCTTTCTTGATCCTTTTTACTGAAATATCTTGGTAGCTTATTGAAGCTTTTAACCTACTTGATATCCATTAAGATTGGTACAAAATGTAAATACCAAGGCTTGGTTTCGATAAAGTCTGTTTGTAATTGTGAATGAATTCGCGTGATGGCAAGCGCCAGGTAAGGTAGCGGTTGCCATCAGTTTACGTAATACGTCAGTTCGGGGTATATTTCGGTGTCACGCTTCGGTAATAAAGTTTCTGCTTTTGATCGAAACCTAAGGAACTAAAAAGAACACAGAAGAAAATGATAGAAACGACCAAATAAGTTGGGTACTACTGCATAGGTAAGTGACAGCAGCTGGGTCGATCGAAGGTTAAGCGACGCTTGCCGCAGTCATGTTGTGGACGGGTGATCATCGATTACATTTCCAGACCGCTCATTGCCTCCAAAAGCTAATTCAGCCTTTGATCCCGGCTGTCGTTTATACAGAATAAGTTTTTATCCAGTGTGCAAACCGTAACCATGAATTCAGCATATCATTCTAGACCCCCTTGCGTAGAAATTTTTCGTCGGTTTTACAAAAAAAAATCAGCTGTTTCATAGAAAAATGCAATACCTACAGGGTCAAAATGTATGGAACAGCAGATTTTTTTTTAAATATCCGACGAAAATTTTCTACACTGGGGGGTCTAGAATGATATGCTGAATTCATGGTTACAATTTGCGCACTGGATAAAAACTTACCCTGTATATCTATGACAGTGGCGGAGCTTGGAAAAGGCCCTTGTCCAGCACTGCACGTCTTTCGGCTGAAATGATGATGATGATGACAGTCATTAAGTGGGGGTATTCAGAAATCCAAGTCTGACAACCAATCCTACCATCGGATATGTAGGTCTGATAGCCTGTCGCTCCATGTAAAATACTGGTATTCAGGTGCGTCCAGTTAAACTAAAAGCTCACCTCAACATATTTATTTTGGAAAAGGCTAGGCAGATTGACTGATATTATTACCAACATTTTCATCCACAGTCATAGGCAAGGGCTGTAAACTGCCTGCCAGGGTCGCGAGATTGTTTGAAAGAAATACCGTGACCCTGGCACATGGGCAACTGAAGGAACACGGGTGGGTTTTAGTCAGTAAAAGTCTGACACGCCCTCCCGCTCCGCCCAGAGCGGGAGTAGTCATTTGATGATTTCCCATCCAGAAAAAAAAAAGAAAAAAAAAGGGCTGTTAACTAAATACCTTGACAAAACATCAGCTCCCTTTTTTTAAATTAGCCCACACTGTCGCACTACTGAGCAAAGGTCTTCTCCAAATCCCTCCTGGCATTCTTTTCCATGGCCACCTCGATCTAACTCTAGCTGTACGCGTCTAGGTCGTCTTCTTAGCATAAGAAAATTTCTACAGTCTATTAAACCTGTGTTCAGTGTAAATTGTACCTTAAATTGACAAGTAGAACCAATCTGCTAACAATAGACAGCGCTAATTAAACTAGAGAAAGCACTGGAAAGCTTACCTTACAACTGCCGCCTAATTACCGACTCTGATTAAAAGAAAATAGAAGCAATTACTAACACTAGGGCATTCTACTACTAAGTAGGATGTTACTTTTTCTGCACTACCTTTTAGAGATAATGTACCTAGTTTTGTAACTAGTCTTATTTCCAACTAGATTCAGTCCGCGGCTTCGCCCATGTGGATGTTGGAAATTAATTCATAGGAACGCGCTACTGGGACATGATAACATCAGCTATCTTCCAGTAAAAGTCCGGTCAAAATCGGTCGAGACGTTTCGGAGATTAGCCGGAATAAACAGGCAGACATACCTACAGACAATAATATGAAAAGTCGTTTTTTTTTTGTTATTAGTAATGTATACAATTTCATACGCATTTAGTAAAAAGCTATTGTTTTGTCATTACAAACAGACAATTAAATTCCATTTATTTGTATAGGTTTCGGGCTAGAAACTACATAACCATAGTTTCTATACAGTTTCCTCAGATAATTATCGAGATATATAGACGATATTTTTTTCCTGTGTTCTCTGAATAGTCTTTACGCAACATTTAATTTTTTTTTCTGAATAATACGACACGCTTAATCATTCGAATGATTAAAGCATTTATCATCAACACCTGTTTCAATGCTTACAAATCGAATTTGCATTACATCATTGGAGCAAGCAAAATGTCGACGGCCGGCGAGTCATAAACTAAGCGTCGAAATAATTGATTAAATAAACCGCCATGTTGGACTAAACAGTTAGCGTCTGTTCGCTAAAATATCGAGTGTGTTGCGGATATGGGTACTCTAAATAACTTCTTAGCGTACGATTATGTAAGCGTCGGACTCGCATATATGCAAATCGATTCGCCCGAATTTATTCGCTCGAATCGGGCAAATCGTCACGTTTTGTATTTTATGTAAGAAAATTAGTATAATACTTTTACCCTAATTTTTGTTGTTTCATTACCATTTTATTCAAAACGTGCTAATTGCTGAATATATTTTTTCTAGAATGGTCAATTCGCCCACAAATAAATTAGTATTGTGCGAGTCGCTCTAAAATTACTAAGCACATTCCTTTAAATAGACGATTCGCCTGATTCTGGTGAGTTAATTAGTACGAATCAAGTTATAAAACCCCGCATCAAATATTTTATTAGTTCTATTGTAAAATTTAATTGGCAAACGCGAAAGGGAAATAACGATCACGTTTCCAGATCAACTATTATGGTACAGAGAAACCCACAAACTGATAACACTAAACCACAACCACTTTCGCATGGGGACCAGCGACGGTCGCTAGTCACATTAGCGCCAACAATACCTGACCTCACGAGAGAAAGTGACTATCCAATCGATTAATCTGCTGAGTCCCCCGGGCATCGGATACCAGACGTATGGTAATAACAGATCAACAACGAAAGCCGTAATTGTTGCATTGATAATCCGCAACTGACAGTGCAATTGCCGGTTGCGAAATTGATACTGCCGAGCGAAAATTCATATTGGAACCTCCTAGCAGACGCCGCACTGTTGACACCTTAACGAGAGCCTTTAAAATGAAATTTCTTGTAAACAAGACAGCGAGAGCGATGAAAGGGAAGCGATTTGTGCCGCTCAATAGCACGCCATGAAGTGTGAAGGGACGCGAGACCCGGGTCATTCATCAGAAGTGAAAGCGGAGCCAACTGATAGTCCTAAATTACCCCGGGCCAAGTCAGGCCATCGTTACCCGGCCAGCTATAAAGACTCGACAAAATGTAGGAACCACCGACGAAATTGCAAATCATTCGTCAATGGATAGTAAACGACCTCACCTTGTCGAGCCATTGACATTGACGTAGATACAGGTTGCTGAAGCTAACGAGATTGATGGGCGGCCGCCTGCATCCAATTTATTACACGATGATATAATGCCAGAGAACTAAATAGAAAAGGATATTGATGTCAAAAGTGTTTAAGTTCACTTTTGGAATACAAAGTGGAGGAGGCCGTAAATTGGGAACGTCAGTCGCACCGCACGTTGTGGCAGAATTTTGCCAATCTCTGTCGTCTCGTTTGCATTTCGAGTGCGCGGACGTTGTGAGGACCTTTATTTTATCTTTTTACTGGACAGCTGTTTAAATGAAAGCCAGTTTTTGTGCATTCCTCTCAATTTTTAACGAGATTTACCTGACAAAAACACGATAGCTCCGACAGTTATTTAAGCATTCTCATGTTCTTTGTGAATGTATTTAGTTTTTTGGCGACCGGGACATACGTGAGGTCGCGACAGGACCTCTTAAAAACCAGATGATTTATTCGATTCGTCGGTTGTAGTTTTAGCGTGTTACGTGGAATTTCACGGGGACGTCATAATAACACGGTGGTGTAAATTTCCGCGATATGTTCGATGTGAGGCTTGTTAGCAGTTGTTAACGCGGTGACACTACACGCTCATCAATACGTAACGGAACACCGTCCCAAAGCGGCCGAGACATTATCGATTTGTATTTCCACGAACGCACTTTAGGTCAGAGATGATTATGCAGTTTCGAAAATTCTGAAGCGTCATGACATGCTCATAATTATTGTAGCGATAAATCTGATAAACACATCGACTGTTAAGCCGAATGCAAAGCCTCACGACAAAGCTCGCATTAGAAAGCTGAATTCTTAACACCGTTAAAATGCGTTCAATAGAGACATGGCGAAAACGTATTGAACTCATATTAGAGTCGTTAGTCGTAATTGCGTATCATGCAAAAACGAACGAGTTCTACTTGCGAAAAAAAATCGTTTTCGCTTCACAACCTCCATTGTATATGATAGTGATTAATATAATTTTTATTTGCTTTGATTGTGTGTGTCTACGGCGTGATTCTGTTCTCGTTACTGAGCGGCCGTTGACATCAAATAAAAACCCTGATTGGACCGGAGGTGGTTTAACTGTTCTCATAGTACAAGCGTCGTATGATGGATTGGCCTGTCAAGCGTAGTAACCTCCGTTTCTATTGTAAAGTCATCCAATTTCTAAAAGTCAATATTTATTTTGGGTATCAATTAATAATCATGTGTTTGGATATGCGAGCGATCAGAAATTCATTACTTGAAATTGTTAGAATAATATGATGTAACAAAATGTTAACGTACTTATTAAAGTAATGAGAATTAAAATGAAACAATAGCTCTGGTAAGATATGGAAACAGCAAAATGGTGATTACGATAATAATGAGCACTTTACTAAACTAAATATTATTTCTAGAGTTAGTTATCAATATAGTTGGCAATAAACAAATACCTACACCAAATTCTAATACAAATTCCATCTTAACAAGGCAAGAAAACTTGACAAATGCGTCTACAGCTCCGTGAGAACATGGAAATGCGTAAGGAATTCTACCAAATGACAAATACACTGGTGACCAAAGTTGAACAAACCAAAATCAATTGTATTGTCGATGACAGATAGTTGTATCGCGTTACCACGAGGTTACTGATAGGACTGATGATAATCATTGGTTAGCGGTTGACATTATCGTAGGAAATAAATTGAGTATTCATGCCGTCAGCCGGTGAATATAAATCGTTGGAGACACACACGGTGATAGCTACGACATACTTAACTTATGCTGACACATTACAGTTGGCAACATCGAAAATTGACCAGTTTTGATGTTGTCAGCTGTACTCTTTCCTAGAACAATGAGGGTAATCAAAAGTGATTTCAGCATAAACGAAGTCATGTGATTGTGCGAAACCAGTCTCTATTTTATTATGTTTAACAAAGGGTTAAAATTTCTCCAAATTCATTTACAAAGAAACTTCAATTTGAGTGCCCCTTTTCAAAACCCAATAAAGAAAGACTTTTATGACTGAACTGATTGAGGATATTATTGAAATCATTTACTGCATGGGAATTCAAAACTAACTTTAGTAGCATCGTTCTGTTTGATGCATATAAAATCTATGGCCCTACCTTACCTTACACCATTTAGATCTAATGGCTATACACCTTAAAAGGAGTAGCATCATCTAAGTATGTTTCTACCTTCCCGTTGTCATTGTTTACGCTCCGTAGAGCTTATGGAGTCATTAAAACGGCTTTCTTAGACACATCGGCCCTTTGTTCGGCTGATAACTCTATAATAATATGTTCTGGTCCCTTATCCTTTGTTCCTAACACTTTAATTAGTTTTTATGACGGTCTTGAGTTGCCAGTAACTGGGGGTCAAGGATCGGAGAGACGTCATCTCGTGTCTCTCTTGTTTTTGGGCTTTTGATAATTTCGATTCGCATTTCAAATGCAACAACATGTTAATTTTGTTTGAGGAATTTCTTGGTAAGATTTAGAGATATTTTTATGAATAATTATGAATTGAACGTTATCTCAGATATGCTCAGACATTATAGGTTGTTTGATCAATCATCTAATGAATGCTGAATTAATGTTTTTGATGATTTATTTACAAGCATGGTCGGCTTATTTGCATTATAACGAACGGTAATATAATATCTAATTTACGAAGTTATCATACACAGACCAAACAACATATTTACATATTTAAAGATAAATATCGTACAGGTGAAGCAGTTTAATCGACGCTCATTTAAATTCGACGAATGCACTTGATTTATTATTTTACTATTGACAAATCGTTCGAAGATCTTGTCTTAAATTTCGAAAGGTTCGAATAAATAATCGTGTGTTGAATTAATCGATTATTTTTATTTCTTTTTCTATTATCTCCAAAGGAGTAAGGTGATAATAGGATTTATGGTGCCTTCGATTCCCATGGGGAAGATAAGACAACTGGTATAATATATCAAATAAGTATTTAAGATAGTGAGAATTTGATAAGTTTAATTGAGAAGAAATACTCTGATTAAGGTCTCTCAAATGCTGATGAATTTACGATCGCATTCAAACAACTGAACAAAATGAACATGGAACTACCCATAAATAAAAAATACAATCACAACAGCAACAATTTCATACATAAAAGAATTCTCAAGCATCAGTCATACAATAACACAGACAAGACATGCACAAAGGAAAACGAAATGACAGCTAATTGAAGTGCCAAATATGGTACACAGATTACACCAAGTGTCTTGATACGACACCGCCCGGAATGGACACCTTGACTAATCGCGACACGACCGAACAAAATGGGTCGAAGTTCTTGAGACAGATGCACTTTTGTTAAAAAGAGTACGTGAGACAGCGAGGGAACTTAACATGCGTTAACTCTGCCTTTACAAGAGCATAAAAAAGTAAAAAACACTTTTTAAATATCGTCGAAAACGTTTTACATGCCACCTGTGACATGGACGTGAATTCGTGTAATATTTATCGAGTGATGACATCCACTTATTTTATATGACACTTCTGCCACTTCAATAAAATTACTGTAAAATATTTTACCGAAATTACCAGCAGTTGCATAATAATTTTGGTTTATTATATTTTATGGCAACCACAAACATCGCATCATTTTCAATGTCTTTCGGCAAGCTGCCAGCTCCAAGGAAATAAACCGTGATAAAGTATAGAGAAGAACAAAGGAAAACAGCGGTAAATGATGATTTAACAAAATTACCACATTTTAACGACAAACAGGATAAAAATAAACAGAACAATTTTGTTTTAATGCAATAAAATTCGTGGCACAGATAATAATCAGCCATCAAACACCTCATTTTTCTTTTTTAATTTAGGTGCTATGCAAATGGACAGGGTTTTTATCTGAGATTTAATCTTAAGAAACGTCTTCGGATTTGGCGGGGAGATAAAATGTCTGAGTGATGGTACAAGTATACTATTAGTGTCTGTGTGTTTAGACATTAGAAAGCTTTGTGATGATATTTATTTTCGGTATAACAATGGTTAGAATGTAGCTCTACTTAGCGAAGGCAATATGTGTACATTAGATAGCAGAAACTGCAGTGATGATTCAAGTGGTTGCTATGAACAATAACAATAGCGATTTACAGGAAGGAACCGATAACAGGTCTGCACCTGAAACCATTTTACAAATGATTCATAATACCATCATCCTCATCATTTCAGCCATAAGACGTCCACTGCTTGACATAGGCCTCCCCCAGTATGGGGGGCTTTGGCATAATCGCTACACTTGGCAGTCGGACTGAATCATAACACCATATCAATAACAATAGCGATTTACAGGAAGGAACCGATAACAGGTCTGCACCTGAAACCATTTTACAAATGATTCATAATACCATCATCCTCATCATTTCAGCCATAAGACGTCCACTGCTTGACATAGGCCTCCCCCAGTATGGGGGGCTTTGCCATAACCGCTACACTTGGCAGTCGGACTGAATCATAACACCATATTTTGTTGTTAATATAATTTCGATAGCCAAAGCCAAACGAGATCCGGCGTCATTCAAAGCTTCAACACTGTAAGGCAAGCTTATTTCTACAAATTGTTTTCTCGATCTCAATTTACATAATAGTCCAAGTCCAAAGTTAGTATTCCTATTTCAATACCACTAAAGATTGTTTACAATACATGATCGTTTCCGTGTAAAAATCCATTGGAGACGGCGCAGACTGAGGCAGACTTGTTGCAAGCTCGGCTGGCAGTGTGCCAGAGGACAT
The DNA here is from genome assembly GCA_947507805.1 of Aporophyla nigra. Lineage (NCBI taxonomy): Eukaryota > Metazoa > Arthropoda > Insecta > Lepidoptera > Noctuidae > Aporophyla > Aporophyla nigra. The sequence goes on along the minus strand of OX382297.1, from coordinate 20,094,217 downwards.
TAATCAGAGTGAGGCACCTGCAATTCACACTCATCCCGTCAGGTGCGAGATACTCAACGAGCACTGTGTGAGATGACACCGAGAGGAGTATTAGACGAGATTGTAGACTAAAGCTGCAAGAAACTGTGATGTCTTGTGTTGGAAAGGAAAAAATATTTTATATATATGTTGAAAATTCGATTAGAAATTACTTTAATAATTTTTTGGTTACATTATTGCTAGAGAATATACAATGTGCGCAAACAGCACCCATCGGTTCGAATTCTTGTCGAAGAACCAATGTAGTAGTTTTCAGAGTCGAAAGTACTTACTACTAATTTGGTCATCTCTTAGCTTTTTTAAATGTCAGCAAGAACTTTTAGCTTCATAAAATTGCTTTTTAATTCAATCTGTTCCACCATGTAAAACATTTCAAGCTCGCATGTTTAAAGTATTTTACTTATTTGTTTTAAGTAAATGTCAGAAAATTACGTAATTGTAGCGTATAGAGCACTAACTTTATCTCACTACAAGGTCGTCTTACTTAACACATCCGTTTTTCTCAATAATATCCATTTTAGTCGTGACTTAAACTTGTTCGTAGCAAGTCTGGCTTAACAATCTATTTTAATTTAATAGGAACTGCTAGCAGAGTTAGTGCCATTAATACTAGAATAAACAATATATTTAATTGTCCTCATTTCAATCTAGCTCAAGTAAAACAATTGAATCATGATGATACAATAGTACGGGGAATTGTAAAATGAAGTCATTCTTAAGCCAAAAGATGAAAAGAAGTAGTACTCGTAATGTAAAACAAAATGTACGCAGATGTAACGGTGTCTTATTTCACAAAAAATGTTTTTAATGTTACTCATTCAGATGAGCTTGTAAAAAAAGATGAAAAAGAAAACACACAATACATTACGGAATGAGCTTTAATGGACTAGTTAGAAGGATGATCTTATTTCTTTCAGATTTAATTTAAAATTTCAAGTTAAAAATGTAAATCGTTGGCCCTATCGGTACAAGTAAACTACTACAAGTCATTTTTGGTGAAAACAGTGCAAAAACAAAGCAACGTCAACCCAAGCATCTTTCGTAGTAAATCAACATTTGTTTAGAGCAAAAAGTTAACATGTTTATACTAAAATAAGCATACAAAAAATACAAATGACAAGCGAACAAAAATCCACCCCAAAGAGTCAAAACAAAAACAGAGGAAATTAAAAAACGAACATCTGTACCTAATACCAAATCCAACCTAATTCTATTCAAACAGGATGCTAAAAAGCACAACCCTATAGAAAAGTAACAAATAGAAAAAGCCCGCATCCGGACCTTTTACAATATTTCAATTTGAAGGGCAAAAGAGATGGGAGTGTAAGTAGATGAGAATAAACTATGAAATAATGAGTTATCTCAAATGGCTGAGATTCCCAAGGATGCAAATATCAATACGTTTCCACAAATATACGGTTTATTGAATAAACAAGACACATGCATTGATATCGATGAACATGCAGATGAAGGAATATCAATAAGAGACATGGCAAAAGATACTGAAGTGGAGCTTCGGTAATCAATTTCTCTCTTCACATTAAATCCATCTATTAACAAACTTGTTTCAGTAAAAGAAAGCCCGTCACGTCAAAGGTATCGGAAAACTTAATTAACCAATGTCATTTATCAACAAGTATTGGATTTGGTAATCACTGTGGGCCATTCAAATTGAAAATCAAAATTTTCTTTATGAAGAATGAGAGTGATTAACGATGTAATGTCACCGGGACCGCCCCTCGTCAAGCCACAATGTTCAAGTCATGCTATATAATAGCAATATTGTAATGCTTTGGCGTGAAGTAAATTACCTTCCGCGGCATAATTAACCGTTATTACATAATACTTTAGTGTAGGACGAAGGAGTTGTAAGTTCAAACTAGCATGCATCATATGTCAAAGTCAATATGGTCTAATTTCAGGTTAAGTTCAACTGTAAACACGATGAAACGCCAGGGCAAAAATGTTATCATATTCAATTTGTATATTTCTAAGGGTTCAAATCTAAAAGCACTTTTCTAGGATATAAAAATATTACAAAACTTAGTGTTATGGGAACGCGCACTCAGCCGAACACATCGCTGCACAGGATATGGTAATGGTAGCAGAGAAATGGAAGCCGCCGAATGTTCGACTATTTTAGTATAAGTTCGTTGTAAGGGCGTTTTATTTTCAGCTCAATTTCCTTTCCAGACGCACCGGCGGAGATGTGATACCACTTCCACGGAATAGATACGTCGTTTAGTTGCGTTAATGTGGGTGTCTTACGTAGGCCGAATATAATATGTTTGGGTTCGATATCATAGGCAAAAACATGTTCATTGAATTGAGTAACACACATGCAAATGAAAACAAAAGTGGCAGTCACATGGACGAGCTTAATTTGGGCACGAAGGTTACGAATACGATACAAACGGTCTTTGAGGAACATGAAAGCAACCTTGTCTCAATAACATCAGACACGAAATAGGGGATTAAAGGTGGGATGAGATTAATTATATTAGACTCGGCTCGTCTTTGGAACTTTCAGTTAAGAGGTCCCTTCTTTGGGTGCGTTTCCAAGAATTAATTTTATAAATGAATCCGTCAAGATTCTTGAAGTAAATTAAGTTGGAATGAAAACTCTGTTAGATACCGTAATGAACAAGCTTTATGTTGTCAGAGGCCCTTCTGAGGTCGGAATTTATTAATTTTATTTTTTTATCAAGTTTTTACGATACTTTTTTCTTGTTGTAACTCTTGGAAGCTTATTGCGAATTTTACCTTTGTGATGGTTTTAATGTTCTTTCTTTGATAAAAGATGAAACTCCAATATTTATTTCAAAGAAAAACATTTTTGGTGTGTATCCATCCTCCAACCTGCTCTTAGCAACAATTTGATACCATTTATTCATATCAACTTTCTGCACTTTCTAAATCATCTTTAATACCGATACCGCGATCAATTCTGAAACTACCGTCAATTATAACAATTACAAAAACTAGTTTCACAGCGTCAGTCTACATTGACGAGTGTTAAATTCTAGTGAAATTCCCAAATTGTGTGTGTGGTTTGTACACCATGATTTTAAAACATCTGTTCACTTGCGGGGTGTAGTCGGGGGAGTCATTTTTCACCGTCAGATGTAAATTCGTACAGCTGTCGGGGCAGGTGGCGGGAACGTGCCCGCTATTGAAGGATTACATCTTTATTGTTTTGTTTTGATTAACGAATGCATTTATTTCAGTTGTTAATTTAGCTGTGTTTTAAAGTTCTGTTCTATATAACCAACCCAATTCTTCACCTTGTAGATCGTTAGCTCCAGCTTTTTTTCCTTTGTCAATGTCAAGTACTTTAATCAGTCCTCTAAATGTCGTAGGATGATTCGTGCATCGTAATTGGCTTCATTTAATATTTCATGCAGCAGGTATATTTAATTTTCATCTAGTATATTATTTTGGGTAAAACATGATGAGCCAAAAATATTTGTCTATATTTTCGCGTAGTAATTTATTCAAAGCAGATTCTATCTTCAGTAACATGCCCAACATAATTACTTACGGAGCTTGTTTTAAGAGTAACATATTTCTTCAAGCCAAAATATGTTCTAAGACAGATGGCATCTGTTATAATTTTCTGCTTACATATTTTGCGTCACATTAATATTCCTAAAACGTTCTCAGCCATTATTCTAAGTTGAGTTTACTCGATACTTTTTACCTAAGAACTGTTTGAGTTAACAATGTGTTTGCCATACCAAGTTACAGTCAATACAGTAACAAATGGAAGTATTGTATTACATTTTACCACTTACAAACTATGTTTAAGCTCGTTGCTATGTTCCACTGATGCGTAAAATTGTTATACTTTATTGCTTTGCTTGTTTTCTTTTTCAAGAAACGTGTTATTATGAGCAACAGTAATACTACTTTCGTCTATTGACTTTTGTTCTCACTTTTTTTGCTTAACACAACCATAACGAGTACTGACACTTCTTTAGAAAGAGTTGGCACAAAACAGAACTACAAGTTATTTCCTTTCTTTGTAAGGCCAAACATTAATGACCAAGCAATTTCTATAAGTCACCAGTATGCACCATATGACACCGTGAATTATGAGCTTTCCAATCTTGGACTATAATATCAAAGGCTATCTTCGTCAAGCGGTCACAGTCGATATTCTCAATAGCCGCACCTCGGATAAGGATAGAGAAATTATGAAAAACACCTAGAGAGTCGATAGTTATCTCAGATACTGATGTCGACTATCCCACAGTTGTCAGTACTAAGTCGGCGCGAGCGCAGGTTGCCGTAAAAGGCGAGGACCGTCTACGAGATACAGGCGATCATAATCGATGGAAAAACTCGGTCCTACGAGCCGGACTTGACCTCTTTGGAACTTAGACACCCATTACTTCACGTAAAGCTTCTGTACCAAACATTTTCTTTTGAAGAAAGATACTTATCGTATTTTTTGGTTAGTGTCGAGTTCTTTTAGCTGAAGAAACGTGACCCATGACAGTTTCTTTTGTAAGATTATATCAGGGCCCTTAAAAGTATTAACTGCAGAATAATGGATCTTAAATCTCAGCAGCTGTAAGCAAACTCGGCGAGATTGTGAGATAAAGAGTCGTATGTATCGCAGAGGCCTCGGGATGCGCTTGCACATCTGCCTGCCCACGTGCCACCCTCGCCCGCGCGGGTTTCTCTTTAGCTTTTTTGTTATTTTCTCAACGAACGCATTCATCATTTACGGGCAGATGCATACGGTAATAACATGTTACCTCTGGTAATCCATTCTTTAATTAAATTTCTTATCCCCTTTGTTTTGATTCTGATGCGTGGCCGTCATTTGGTTTGTTTACCATTAGAATTATTTTTATTTTTGACGCTTCCATTCCATTAAGGTACGTTTGGTTGTCGTGTGAGTCTCTTTGGCCTGAATTTGGGCGCACACATGTGCGGAACGGTGTCTGTTTTTTGTCAGACGACATCTGAGGTCTATTCCGTAACATGTGCAAAATTTATGTCCCTCGCCATCAGCAACAGGATGTTGGAGATTGTAAGGATTCTTGATCTATTGAACGTCTGACGTTTTTATAGCTTTATTAATGCTACATGTCACAAGGATGAATTAATTTATTGTTCTTGTCAAACAGACTATTACAGACGTGTACCGGTGTTGATCAACGTACATTTATCAAGTTAACATAATTTTCGGATTAATGATTAGTACCTATAAAAACTACAAGCCAAAATTTGCTACTCTGTCGAAAGCTTTGTTAGTGACTATTCAGAACATGTTATAAGGGGCTTTTCATCTACAAATCGAGCCATGGGCATGCTTATAGCTTTGTTGTGTAACCTCTATGGCGGTGATTAAATCTCACCATTATTATTAACTGGCTCCATTCAAACACCCACTGTCGTTCTAGGCGGTTCGGAACTATGCCGTCCACCCACAGCGGCTGGTCCCGTAGGCGCACCACGGTCACACACACTAGCTTTTATTCATATATCGACTTCTAAACTCAACTCACTAGGTTCGATTGTTCGCGCTAACTCAAATTTACATTCGGAGAGTCAATGTCGCCTGACAGACACAAGGTCCGCCATTGTTTTGGCCGTTTTGGTGGTCCGGATGGAATATCGCCGCGCTCATTTGAATATTTTAATAAATAAACCCTGGCTCCTCTCCGAATCCTTTATCCCATGCCAGATCTCCCGTGTGCTGCCACCACGTAATGTGTGTGCGAATGGGTCGTGCGTCGTGCAAGCCAAGATCATCAGATCATCCAGGTGAACAACAGCATATCAACAGTAACAGTGAACATATCCATAAGAACACATGCAAAAACTTATTGGAAGACTTTATTTACCATTAATTTTCATGTTACTATTCAAGAGGACCATCGGCTCGGTTTACACAACTTTTTTTGTAAAAAGTTCCCGCACTAGAAACACACATTCATCATAGTCGAACGTCACAAACACTGCAGATAATCCGATCCACTCGTAATTGGAGTGCACTAAGTTTTGTCACAAGTTATTAAACACTCGTCTGAGAGTCGCACCACCGATGCGCGCGTCTGTCCTTGCGCTGAGCGATTGGTAGACTGGCGTTGGCTGGGCGACGCACGCGGAGCGGCCGGCGCGGCGCGGCCCGGTGTTGCCGCGCGGTAGCTCCCCCCCTTCCCGCGCAACAGTCCCGAACACTGCACCCTACAAATCCGACGATAGCTCGATGGAACTGTCGTGACTCGAAACCCACCTTTGTATGAAATTTCTTCTCGTTTTTACGCGGGATTTCGTTTGAGGTCGTGATTTGACGGACGCGCGATACGCTCGTGTGGGCGCATGGCCCTTGCGAAGCCTGTTCGGTAATATAATAAATCGAGATAGTACAATTTATTTACACTACGATACGAGACCGTTATCTGGCGTGCAGCGGCAGTGTCGAGCGCATCGATAAGATGCGACACAATCACACTCCACCATAACACCGTGAAAGATGATCTCATAGATACAATGTGTACCACTCGTACTAGAGATAATAATATTTTTCCAGATGTGAATATCAAACAACATGTCAGCGTGTATAAAGGAAGACACGAACTCGTAAAATTGAATGCTATATAGATGGATGAAGCTCGATTACATTTAAAAGTTGAGAGGTCCAATCGATTAATCATTTTAGATAGATAAACGACTGATGATGACTTCTAAAATATCAGAAATAGATGTGTACATTCGTACAATTATCTTGGTTTGGAATATTTGCTTTGAATATGGGAGATCAAGATTACTGAGCTAATTTCATTTGACGAGGAGTTATTTCGCGATGCTCCTGCGGTCAATATTTCAATTCTATCCATTATTTTACACGAGCTGTCTGCTTTTCCGCAGACAGTTATTATTATATCCTCACTCCGTCATCCATCAAGAGGCTTTCTTTTCGAACCTTATAAACCTGTGTTACAGATTTAAAATTAAACTTTTGAAAAGGATCTTCCTGCCTAACCCAAAAATTTACCATTCAAACAAAAATGGAATCATTCACTCAAGTAATTAGATACATAATTCCATCCCGACGAACAGATCTTACAGAAGCGATAAATTGTTAAACTAGTTTGGGATCCGAGGCATCAGAGCCCGTCTATCAGCTTGGGGCTCTCTACTTTTAGTTTTATTTTCTGAATAAGTTCTGGGAAGGTCGGACCTCAAGGACGTCTGTCGGGTCACGATTCCACTTCGCCCGTTATTATTAACATTATTTCATGGGAGTTATACGTCGATATTAAAACTTCGCGTTTTGTGTGGCATTAACAGAAACGAGTTCTAATTTGTTCAGCCACTTGTGTTGTTAAAATTCAACTTTTGCAATTTATCTTATTAAACTTGATGTCAGTGTCAATAATGAATAAGGGTATTGCTCTCGTTCGAAATCAGAGCGAATGGAAAGTGAAGCCTCAGTTTTTACTTTTTAAGTTTCGAGTCTAATAATTAGGATCTTTTCGAAAACTGATAATTAGCTAATAAAACCGGTGCTGTTGGTCATTGCACTCGCGCAGTCGAAAAGGATCAAGATACGCGTTTCGAGAAATTGTAATTCGAGAGATTGTATTGAACATTTTTGCAACTTAAAGCTACTTTCAAACTACCGAAAACGGTGGCGAAAAAATTTGAAAAAAAAATTGTCAAATTTTCGTAATTTCTCCAGTTAAACACATATATGAATGATTTAATGAGTACCTTAATTGTGTTCATGTATTGAAAATGATATGATATTTCGAAATCTGTACTTGCAAACCAAGTTTGTTTTCGCTCAGTAAAGCGTTTAATTTAACTTTATTAAATAGAGCATTGTAAAATATTATCTTAAAACATATTGATGTAAGGTAAATACACGTGTGACATTTAATTTCCGCTCCTTACAGATACCAATCTAACTTTACTGCGTAAACTTGCAGAACATATTAATGAATTAATGAGACTCGTATATCATTGCATGTTACAGTCAAATGGTATGTTTTATCATGTTTACAGATCATAACTACTTCTTCAAAAGCTTTCGTTTTTGCTTCGTCTCTTCCATCCGTGTCGGTTGAGACTTCAGCATTATTGAAAAATCTGACGATTGAAATATCCATTTTGCAATTTTTTACATCCTATTGGTCCTTAGAGCCATTTATATGTTCCAAATAAAGTGCAAATTGAAAAAGGCTTCGTATTTTCTGTTCCGACTTTTCCTTTTTGCAATATTCATTCTCCCGTCACAATATTTCATCGGTTGAGTTCATAATCGCGTCTACCTACGCTCTTGGGAGCCCTACTTGTCAAGTGGCCACGCATTCTGTCTTCACCGCTTCCCTTTGTTGACATATCGTACCGTATACAATTTTATTTCTGTCCCACTTTCAACTGGTATGTGTTCTTTATTTACAAACAATCGTTCGGATACCACATTTTTTACCAGCCACAGCATTCTATTCTTTAAATAAACCATTAAGACTAAAATTGAAATAATTATTGATAACACCCATACTATTAAAATTGGAGATTCATCATCAATCATTATTATTTTTCTGGCAGCGATCGGTTATGGTTTATTAATTTAATTATTATATTATGGCAATATGAGGTAACATATTCCAAAACAGGTACCGTATCTTCTGCCTGTGGCTTATCGATAATCTCATAATTAATACTTTACGTAAAATTCTCATACTTATTGTATAAAAAATTACTATGACCTAAAGCCACATTCTTTTTTCTTACAATCCGTTCAGGCGTATTTATTTTATTTACCTGCAGGACATTGAGTGGTTTCTTCATATTTTCTTTAAACATTTGTTTGCATCGTTTTAAAATTAGCTAACGTTACCTAACCTATCGTCACTACCATAGTTGTTTGCAGAGCTTCTTGAGATCTTCAAACGGGTAACAAGGAATCAGTTCTGCATCAATGCATTAAAAGTTATCTCCAAAAATCGATGTCATTTGTCCCAATCGGAACGTTCTTTAGCGTTAACATTTTTGGTCTTGATACGTGCAAATAAAAGACCAATAAATGGCGCCGGCGCAACGGATATATTTCTTTTGCATTCGTTATTTAAACATTTGAATTGTAATCGACCATTTAAAATGCAAAGTCAATATTTTTTACGAATCAATCTGATATAATCTCTACTTAGTTTCCATGTATTTAATATTTTATTACTTGGATTCTTCAAGAACATTAATTAATATTGATGATTTATAAAAGATCGTTGCACGAATGTCTTACAAAGCGCAATGAATCTTCTTAAAGACATCGAAACGTGTTTTAACACCAAAAGAAAAACAAAATAGGATATAGTGAAGTTATTAACTGCAAATGAAACCAATGAACGACTATTAAAAGGGCACGAGCGATACAAATAAACGAAAAACGCAATCTGGCAGTAAAATGTCTCTTTTAACATCAGTATGTGTAGCTGTAGTACAGATATATAAATTAAATAATAATTAAACCGTCAAACCGTCTGTAATGTACGACGCCGCATGTTCATTAAGAAGACTTTTTCCACATATTTTTTGTTCGGTCCTTTTTAAATTGATCTTTCATTCAACTGATTGTCTGTAATGGTTTTACTTACAATCTCATTTAATTAATTACGGGTGTATTTTAATTGGTAAATAGGTGCGTTCTCAAGGCGTCAAGGATGCTGCTGCGATTTAAGATGTGACATCATCGCCAAGATTTCTTAAAACTTTATGTACAAGTAAAAAACTACTGTACAAAGGCGGACTTATTATTGCACGGGGTATTTTCTATCAGTCAACCTTAGGGTGATGCAGAGACATAACGTGGCAGGTGGAACATACGGAATACCTAGGAAACAACTAAAAAATACAAGAATAAATGGGTACTACATAGGTCCATACATAAAAGGAAATAAAAATTAACCAAAAAAATAATAATATGGTAACGCGCGGTTGGAAGGACTAAGCTTTTCTGGTCCTTATGAACGAAAAAGATTTTTTAATCCATTCCTCCTGATACATATTTGTTATTCACACATAAGCGTTTTTCGGTCAAGTTAATTTATTTACCAGCTTTGATAATATCATCATCCATATTATATTATATATATTATTATATTATAAAGCTGAAGAGTTTGTTTGTTTGTATGTTTGTTTGATTGAACGCGGTAATCTCAGGAACTACTGGTCCGAATTGAAAAATTATTTTTGTGTTGGGTAGCCTATTTATCGAGGAAGGCTACAGGTTATAGGACATCACGCTACAACCAAGAGGAGCGGAGCAGTAGTGAAAAATGTTGCAAAAACGGGAAAAATCGCACGGGTAGGCGATTCGACGAGACGTGAAAGGTCGGGTTACAAGAAATTTAACGCGGACCAAGTCGCGGGCAGAAGCTAGTTAGCTATGCTGTTCTCCTTTCTGTGACATAGAGTGGGCCACAATCAGCCGCGCAGGCCCAGCGCGGGTTGGTGGATGTGACATATCTTCGATTTTTTGGTTCTAGGGTATGTCAGTTTCCTCACGAGGTTTGAGGTTTTTCCTACACCGTTTTGAGCAGTGGTAATGAAGTTAAATTACACACGACCCACGACCTACAAGTCGTAAGTCCGGGACGACTGCAATGGGCCATCACGGCTCTTCGATTGAGGGTATCAATCAAAATAAAAGAAAACATTTACGTTTTTAAATCAATCAATCTATATATTTTTATTTTACATAGCTTTTGCCCGCGACTTCGTCCGCGTTAAATTTCTTGTTCCCCCGACCCTTCCCGTCGCGTCGAATCGCCTACCCGTGCGATTTTCCCCGTTTTTGCAACATTTTTCATTACTGCTCTGTTGTACGCTACTATTGTAGCGTGATGTTATATAGCCAAACCTATAAATAGGCTACCCAACACAAAAAGATTTTTTCAATTCGGACCAGTAGTTCCGAGATTAGCGCGTTCAATCAAACAAACAAACTCTTCAGCTTTATAATATTAGTATAGATTTAAACCAACATGGGCACTTATGAAACGTCAGAAGCTAGGTGCACGGTTCCAAATAGTTGATTCCTGTGGAGAAGAGCCGGCAAGAAACTCCACGGTTACTCTTATAAAAATAATTGGCTTTCTACAATGGTTTTATATTACAGTATTAATAGGTATGGGAGAACAGTGTAGGACCGTCAACAAGTACCAAGTACTTAATAAAATGGAAAATTGCCTACAGTCTACACGGCCTAAAGGTTTAACTACTAATGATTTTGTTGTTAATTTAGCGTGGTTGTATAGGCCATTTTTTTTTTTTTTGGATGGGAAATTATCCAATGACTTCTCCCGCTCTGGGCGGAGCGGGAGGGCGTGTCAGACTTTTACTGACTAAAACCCACCCGTGTTCCTTCAGTTGCCCATGTGCCAGGGTCACGGTATCTCTTTCGAACAATCTCGCGACCCTGATAGGCATCGGTCCTAGCAGACCCCTTCAGTGCTGCTGACATCTCTTTAAGGCGCGCGTGGAACACTACGCGCCGTCGTCAACCCGAGCCTGGTCCTTACCGGGCGGCGAGCTACCCATTGCTCGCCACCCGCAAGCTCGCGCCTACGGTGGCCGGGAGTCCGCTATCGACTCCCGACGCCCGGGGCGTCTTCTTCTGCGGCGGCTAGGGACGTGAGGGCGCAGAGACTGCCACTCTCTCACGCGCCCCGCCTCCTCCTTCGCGAGCATAACTGCTTCGCAGAAGGAGGTGACGGCTTCCCATGCCCTCTCGCTCCGTACCATGGCTCGCACCAGGGCCGGACGCGAGAGGTCGCCGCCGCCGATCGCCTCCACGAGGACACAGCGATGCTCCGCCCAGGCAGGGCACACCTCCACCGTATGCTCCACCGTGTCCTCCAGACGATCCTCGCAATGGAAACACCCGGGCGTTTCCTCCCGCTTTATCCTGAACAGGAACCCACCGAAGCACCCATGCCCGGTGAGAACCTGCGTCAGGCGGAAGGTGAGGACGCCGTGGCGCCTCTCAACCCACTCCTCAAAGAGGGGACTTACCGCCGCAATTGTGGCGTGCCCAGCGCTGGGTTGCGACAATCGGACCTGCCATGTCGCCATGAGATCCTGCCGGAGCTCTGTCCGCCGTGCCGCGATTTGTCGCGGCAGCGGAGTTTCGCCCCGGCGTTTCGCCTCCTCGCGCTACTCCCACATGTGGGCGAGAATCTTTGCCTCCAGATCCCATGGCGGCACTCCGGCAAGGAGGCTCGCCGCCTCGCAGGAGACCGTGCGGTATCCCCGGACTAGCCGGATGGCCATGACCCTTTGGGCCGCACTCAACCGGCGCGCTGGGCGCAGCCTCAATGAGGGCGCCCATACCGGTGCCCCATAAAGGGCAATGGACCGCACGACCCCCGTGTAGAGCCTCCGGGTCGTATAGGCCATCTTAGACCAATTACGACATACACTTAACAAGGCAACCTTTTCCATACAAAACTGTCAGACGTCAAAAATGTATTATGAAAGTTAGGTTTTTTGGGGAATGACATCTCGGAAGTCAACCTGTCGGATGCTTTTCTCGAATTCCCCCTTAATTTGAACTAACTGACGGTTCTTCAGCTTTAACTTTTACACGATCACATTTATTATTAAACATGATTTCATACAACGCAATCATGTTTTATATAATAAGCGTTATTTTATCTACTGATAAGTATGTTATCTGTTACCCATGGAAATAAACACGTTCGTACTTAGCTGGTCGGATGCACTGTCAGAATATCAAATCGTGTTTATTTTTATATCTGACGGGGTCGTGCGTTGATTGGCATTCTGTTTGCATTTAATTAGGTAATAATAGGTAAGAGAAGACGAGGTCTGTAGAAAGACGGGAAAATTATTCTAAGGAGGTTCGTGAGGTCCTGCCTACTTGAGGAGTCCTTTTTGTTTCGTTTAGCGGTGTAACTCCGTGAGAATTCATTACCGCTGTATGCTGTTTTTGAAAGCTACTGTTTTTAGGACAGAAGACAGAGTCAAATTAAATTAGTAAGGTAGCGAAACTCCACAGACGTGGTTGGTGTTAATACATAAACATGATTTATTCAAAGTAAACTGATTGAATAACAAACATTCAAACATTCTCAATTATAATATTAGTCGGATTTTATAGTAGATACATTCGCGAAGTTCCGTCAAATCAACCATGATGTCTGACTCTCCTCTTGCGTGGGTTGATGTCGTGGATATCCACAATAAAAGGAAGGTTTTCGGAGCTATATTCTTTAGCGACGCGATGTTAGAACATTTTTACTCTAAAGAAAATATTTTAAAGTCAAAGAGCAGCCGAGAACGTAATAGTCTGAAGTTAGCAGTTAATAGTTTATATTATTATTAAAAAATAGTTTCAATTAACACCAAAACTAATTAACTCCTCTACCATGAACTTGCAGCAAGTTTTTAAAAATATTTCTTTCTTTTCTAGTCTTTAATTATTTCTTTACTGTCTTGCAAAACGGTAAGAAAACTGTTAGCAATTTCAAAGAAATAATGACTCAGAAACTGAACTCGTGGTGCATTTGTATCTTATTTAAATGTATCCTTTAGTTTCAAGAAATAACGGCAATATTTGCTTGTTATGTGATTAATGAAACTTTTTCCTTGGTCGCGAATGTGTCTCTTGGATATTCGTTTTAGTGATAATATTAATATATATTATATAATAATATCTTCCAATTTGCCTAAGTTATACTCTTGTTAATTGTAGGCAGTTGTAAAGGGTAGTTGTGGTGGTTGGTTCCTAACAAAGACTATATAACCACTTGACTGCGCATACAGAGCCCCGACGCTCGAAAACTATTAGTATTTTGTCGCCTATGCATAGGCTGCGGTTCAAGTAGCCATTTTAGTTGTGACCAATTGTTAGACCTCTGTGCACGCTAAATTATTGCAAATAATATAACTAAATCTGCAATTATAACGCATCAAAATACCTTCATGCGCGGTGAAGTGGTGTGGGAAACATTCCAAGACTTCTAGTTACAAAAATGATCGCATAACTTTTCATCAGTAAATAAACAGTACGAAAAATTATTGTGATTTAATCAGATTATGAACCACCGTAGGGGTCTATTTAAAATGGTGGTTGGGTAAACCAGCACACTGTGTGAGTCCCGCGTTGATGTCTTTTGGAAAAGTCTCGTTCTTTCATTAGACAATTCTAATGCATCTATCCCTTACTTTCACTTTGTATTTTTATCGTAAAAATTAGTGCTGTTTCCTTTTATAGCTGAAAGTCTTTATCGAAAATTTAAATTAAAATGAATGAAAATTTTATTCAATTGAAATACTGTGGCTTCTTTAGCTTCGTCTTGACAATCCGTTTGTAAACTGGCGCCAAAACTACCGTGGCCATAGTACCTTCTGCCTTGGGGATGATATTCGACACCGTTTCTGATTGCTATTTCGTCGAATATGATAGTGGCGAAAGTTTTGTTCTTGGATTCTCTAGTTTTCATTTTATTAGTGATTGATTTTGATTAAATATGATTTCTTTGATTTTAATTGAGTATTTATTACAATTTTAAAATCCATTTTATCGATATCGACTTTTTTCCCTTAATGAAGTAGAGCAGCCCTACGATGGGCATACCTTCGCAACTTGACCTTGAATTGACCAATTGCAGCCGCACGTTCTTCCTCGTCCCCCGGCCCGCAGTGGTGAGTCGTGTGCTAAGCAGAAATCGGCCTATACGCTCTCTAGTGGTTATATTCTCTTTGGTTCCTAAGAACCAGTAAATGGGCACATTTACAATTAAATTGAATGACGTAAAACCATAAGTTCGTGACAATCTCTTATTTCATTGTTAAAAAGTATAAATTATAACGATTGCCGAAAGTTTTATCAAAAGCAAGGCCATCAATCTAATTTTATACTTTACCTCACCGAGACAAAACTTACATTGCAATGAATGACTGATTGTTTGACGACGATCGTAAATATCCTACCTAAGTCTAGCTGAACCTGGACCTAGGTCTGTCCATTTTAGTCTAAAATAAGCCATTACACGTTCTCCTTATAATCCCAGTTTCTCCTTTTTGCGGAAACCTCAACGTGGCAACTGTCATGTTTTTGAACAAAAATGAGTTAACATCGCGCGATCGGACGCTCGTTTTAAAACTCCTTAAGTGGAGATAAGGCCCTAATATGGAGACATCCAGGTTAATATATCCTACTTGTGTCCGCCAATCAACATTTGTAACGAAATGATTTGTTTTTCACTCAGAAATAAGAACTGGTTGAGGAATTAAAACAGTTACACGCTTCCGCAAAGTTGGAAAATTTATTGTGGAGAATAAAATAATGAGTGCAGGAAATAAACAAAAATCAGTACGATGGGCTCTATTTTAGATTTCGGTACCTACATAGAGCAGTACAAGTTAGGGGAATTCTCTTCTCTATGTACATACGCCAGCACATCGAGCTACTACAATCTGTCAAATTTCTTTAATAGATTTTCAACTTTATTGCAAAAATATTAGGTTTAAAGTTGATTGGGAGAATTTGACAGTTTCGGGTACCTTGGTGTGCTGGTGTCTGTACGTAATCTAGAACGGTATCCTCAGCGCGCTGTTAGATTTTCAACGATCAAGGGCCTCCCAATGTGTTTTCGTCCGTCCAAAAAAGTCAAAGTAATCGGCTGTAGGATTCACTTCCATAATCCATGGCATCCCATTTGTTTCGGTGGGTGTCGTAAGAGTCTTACCTACTAGAGAATGGGCTGCAGCGTTCTTTATGCATTTTACCACTATACTGCAGTCGCAATGGCATAAGCCACGTATATGGCAAACCCCAATTTGAGGAGCAGTGGACGTCTTTTGGCAGAAATGATGATGATGGAGGTTCACTTTCAGACGGGACCTAAACTCCTTGATGGACTCAGAGAGTAGTCCCCTGTACCGAAAGCTGAAAATCCTACATTTAAGGTTCTTATTGTGCTACTAGAAATAACAGGCGAAATGTGGGTGTACTATAGGTACACCTCTGCCCAACCCTTCGGGAAACAAGGCGTGATATAAAAAAAATATCTTTTAAATTAATAAATGGATTTTCTTTCTCCCTTCTATTATTTCATGCAGATAAAGCGTCGAGTGTCAGTGAAAACGGGTACCTAATTTTGAATACATATATTTAGGCATCCAAAAACCGCTTCACTAATAAATACAAACTCGTTCATTCATTAAGTTGTATGAAGCGCCTGCGCAAGTAATTACGTGTCATTGGCCCGTGGACCGTGATGCTAATTCATGAAACGTATCTACCTACCGGGAGGTATTCCATATGTAAATGCGTTCTTCCTGCCAAAATTCATTTATTTATGCTTGGGTCCGCGGAAAACGGAGATAAGTGCCATTTTTTTGTGGACGGGTTTAGTATGGTCACTAAACTTCCAACTTGATCGGGATTCGAACCCGTACTAATATTATTTATATTAGAGATGTGTAAGCGTGAAGCGTAGCGGAAGGATGAAAGAATGAAGAGAGTACAGATGAGTGAAATGAATAATATTATTTAGCGATTTAGAATTATTATAATTGAATTAAATTAAATTACACTGACAATAAAACAAGCGAAAATAAAATGGTAATACAATAGCAAGCGCGGCGCGATCCGAATGGTTCGGTAGGCGGTTGAAGGAAGACTGTGGCTCCGCCGCTCGGCGCATGAGCAGGTGGAGGTGCGTGCACGCAGTCTCTCGGAGGCCCAAGGTCGTTGTCGCCGTCGCCCATAGAAATATCACGCGCGCAGTACGTGCGGGTGGCGCGTGTAAGCGTCAGTACATTCGGTGCAAACATCGGATGATTCCTGTGCTTGGCGCAAGATTCATAAGCGGAGCGTTTCCGCTCATGTTTATGTGAAGTGGTGGTTTACTTAATTATTGTTCCGCCACATATTCCCCCTGGCCAGACCGTAACTACGGTCGATAAAAATCGGGGAATTTTACTCGTCGCCCGCTTCTGGTTCTTTTCTCTGTGTTTGGTACTGGAACGGCTGTTGGAGCGGCCGGTGGAGTAGACTTGACTTCTGGTTGTTTTTCCTCTTCTATCAAAATATAGGCGGGTTTTAACCTGTCAACAGAGACGTTAGTTGTCTTTCCTTTTACGTCTATTGTGTAATACTTAGGGCATCTTTGTATTACTTTGTAGGGACCAGCGTAAGGTGGTTCTAATGAGCTTCGTACGTAGTCTCGGCGAAGAAAGACGTGTGTGGAAGAATGCAGATCTCGTGGAATGTAGAAAGGAGAAGTTGTATGCCATGAGGTTGACCTGGGAGTGAGTTTGGCCATGTGTGCACGAAGACGTGTTGCAAATTGTGTGACATCGGCTGCAGTGTAATCTGTAGGAGACAGAAACTGGCTAGGCAAGTTTAGAGCTTCGCCATATAAAAGTTCAGCAGGCGTAGCTTGGATGTCTTCTTTCCAAGCGTTACGCATGCCAAGTAGCACCAGCGGTAGGACTTCTGTCCACTGCGAAGAAGTATGGCACATGATAGCCGCCTTGAGCTGGCGGTGCAGCCGCTCAACGATGCCATTTGCAGCTGGGTGGTAGGCGGTAGTGCGGAAGTGGTTCGCACCAACCATGGTAGTGAGAGCCTTGAAAAGGTGGCTCTCAAATTGGCGACCACGGTCTGTAGTCACCCGTGCCGGACAGCCGAATCTAGCTATCCAGCCAGACACTAGAGCAGCTGCGCAGGTCTCGGCAGTAATGTCCTTGAGGGGGTACGCCTCAGGCCATCGTGTAAATCGATCGATGACGGTAAGACAGTACCTGTAATCACAAGAAATGGTTAAGGGCCCTATGATGTCGAGATGTATGTGGGTAAACCTCGAAGAAGGAGTAAGGAAAGAGGTAAGAGGAGTAACGGTATGACGGGTTATTTTGCTTGCTTGGCATTGCAAGCAATGTCTGGCCCACTCTCTACAGTTCTTGCGAATCCCCGGCCACACAAAGCTTTGCGTCACCAGTCGCACTGTAGCAGAACATCCTGGATGATGTATGTTGTGCAACGATAGAAAGGCTTGCTTTCTCAGTTGAGGTGTCACATATGGGCGAGGCTTCGTCATTGAAGTATCGCATATAATGTGTGCGTTTCCCGTCAGTGCAGGGATCTTTTCCAGCTTGAGTGAAGAGCCGTTTCGGATGAGGTCTTGCAGTTCTGGATCTGTTTCCTGAAATTTTGCAAGATCCTCAAAGTTTATTGCCACTGACACCTCTTCAACCCGTGACAATGCATCAGCGACGACATTTTCTCTGCCTGGTATGTACCTTATGTCTGTGGTGAATTGGCCTATGAAATCTAGGTACCTGAATTGCCTTGGAGAATGGCTGTCTCTGTTGGTTTTGAAGGCGAACACCAGTGGCTTATGGTCGGTGAAGATTGCAAAGTTCCTTGCCTCGACCATATGCCGAAAGTATTTGACAGCTTCATATGCCGCTAACAATTCCCGGTCGTAGGGGCTGTATTTCATTTGAGCACCTGTAAGTTTATGAGAGTAAAAAGCTAGAGGTTCCCAGTCATCTCCTTTTCGCTGTTGAAGCACAGCACCGATGGCGGTATCAGACGCATCAGTGACTATTGTCAAGTCTGCTGATGGATCTGGATGAGCCAGTAGAGTTGCATTGCATAATGACGTTTTAGTATCTTCGAATGCTTGCAGAAGTGCAGGAGTCATGTCGACTGGGTGTGATCCTTTTATTTTTGGACCAGCAAGGACAGCATTTAAAGGTGCTTGGAGTTTAGCTGCGCTTGGGACAAATCGGCGATAAAAATTTATCATACCCAAGAATCGTCGAAGCTCCTTGACCGTCTTGGGTACGGGATACTCCTGGATAGCCTGGATTTTGGTCTCGAGAGGTTTCGTACCTGCAGCTGAGACACGGTATCCCAAAAAAGTTACCTCTGACTGACCGATATTACACTTTGACGTGTTTATAACTATACCGTAGCCTTTCAAGCGGTCAAATAGTTGCCGTAAATGTTGTTTGTGCTGTTCAGGAGTCTGTGAGAATACGAGGATGTCATCAATATACCCGTAGCAGAAGTCTAAACCTAGCAGAACTTCGTCGATAAATCTTTGAAAAGTTTGGGCAGCGTTCCTCAAACCAAAAGTCATGTAAGGAAACTCATAAAGTCCAAATGGTGTAGTGATGGCTGTCTTTGGAATGTCGTCTGGGTTGATTGCCAGTTGGTTATACGCCTTAACTAAATCGATAGTTGAAAATACTGAACACCCTGATAGCTGGTAGGAGAAGTCATGAATGTGGCGGATGGGGTACCTATCTGGTACAGTTCTAGCATTTAGTGCTCTGTAGTCACCGCATGGTCTCCATCCGTCGTCTTTCTTCCTTACCAGGTGTAGTGGAGCAGACCAGGGACTCTCTGAACGCCTGGCCACCCCACTCGCTAGCATGTCTTCAAACTCCTTCTTAGCAACTAGCGTTCGAGCTGGATCAAGGCGTCTAGGTTTGCTTGAGACTGGTGGACCTGGAGTGGTCTTTATGTGGTGTACCGTGTTATGCTTACCCGGTAAATGTGTGCCTGGAGGTCGCGTGATGTCCGGATACTCACGTAGAATTTCGTGGTAGTCAGTGTTACCAACTACGGCCTTCACGGATGCAATATCCTCCGTTGATTTGCAGTGAGTTCCTGAAACTGATAGTGTCGTAGTGTTGTCTATCAAGCGCTGGTTTCTGCAGTCTACGAGTAAGTTATAGAAACTCAGGAAATCAACCCCTATGATAGGTCGTGACACATCAGCTACTGTGAAACTCCAGGTGTAGTCCCTTCTGAGACCTAAGTCGAGTCGCAGTTGTGTTGGTCCATACGTGTGTATCACGGTATTATTGGCGGCGACCAAATCAAATTTTGATTGTTTGACAGGCGTCTTTACTGCCGACCGAGGGAAAACACACAAGTCTGAACCAGTGTCCACAAGGAACTGCATTTTCGTAGTCCGGTCGGTTATGAATAAACGGCCTGTTGAAGTGGGGCAGTCGTTAGCCGCTACTTGCGACCGCCCTTTGAGTTTTCCGACGTAAATGTGCAGGGTTGCTTACATTTGTTTGCTTTTTCTCCGTAGGTGTAATGGTAATAACAATGCGGGTGATTCTCTGGTGGTTGCTGAGGTCTCCTAGAGCTATTAGAGCGTGTGCGATCATACCTTTTTTGGTTACGCCTTGATTGTGAACGTGAGCGGGCCCGTCCTCTCCAGTTACTGCTCATCTGCGATGTCAGCAGAGCTACTTGCTTTGTGAGCTCGCTTACTTGCTTCCGCAAGTCTGGTTCAGTGCTAGTGGAGGCAGAGGTAGCAGCTACTTGTGGAGTGGATGGTACAATTTCGTAAACCCTGTCTGCTATTTCTGCTAGCTGTTCAACCTGTAAGTCAGCAATCTGCGAAGCAATAACAGTCTGAATATTATGAGGCAAGCGGTTAGTCCAGAGACTTTTCACAAAATCCGAAGCTCCAGCAGGTCCAGCCAGGTTTTGCAGGTGCCGAAGAAACTGAGATGGCCTGCGATCACCTAGCTCTTCATGAATTAAAAGCTGCTGTATCCGCTTTTCCTGTGAGGCAGACAGGCGATTAATTAATTCTGTTTTTAATTTGTTGTACTTATCGGTCTCTGGTGGTTTTGTGATAATGTCCTTGACTTGTATGGCGTATTTAGTCTCCAGCTGAGTAGTCACGAAATAGAATTTCGTCGTGTCACTGGTAATCCTTGACAGTATAAATTGGCCTTCTAATTGGGCGAACCATAAAGCCGGTTCCTCTGGACAAAAAGGTGGACAACGCAGTGGCAGTCCGACTTTCGACACTTCTCCAGTGACAGCAGATACTGCTTCTTTAGCGTCAGCGTCCACGAAAGTCTCGGAATCAGACATCATTTAAAAAAAAAAATTAAATCGCTCACCGCTTATGTTTTGTACCACACCCGATTTATCTTCACACCTATGTAAACAAGCTAGGCGTCACCAGTAGAATCACCACTCTTGCTTCACTGAAACTGCTTGCTTCTTCAGATAGACGAGTCTTCACTATGCGCGGTAGTCGAGGGTCACCAATGTGGACGGGTTTAGTATGGTCACTAAACTTCCAACTTGATCGGGATTCGAACCCGTACTAATATTATTTATATTAGAGATGTGTAAGCGTGAAGCGTAGCGGAAGGATGAAAGAATGAAGAGAGTACAGATGAGTGAAATGAATAATATTATTTAGCGATTTAGAATTATTATAATTGAATTAAATTAAATTACACTGACAATAAAACAAGCGAAAATAAAATGGTAATACAATAGCAAGCGCGGCGCGATCCGAATGGTTCGGTAGGCGGTTGAAGGAAGACTGTGGCTCCGCCGCTCGGCGCATGAGCAGGTGGAGGTGCGTGCACGCAGTCTCTCGGAGGCCCAAGGTCGTTGTCGCCGTCGCCCATAGAAATATCACGCGCGCAGTACGTGCGGGTGGCGCGTGTAAGCGTCAGTACATTCGGTGCAAACATCGGATGATTCCTGTGCTTGGCGCAAGATTCATAAGCGGAGCGTTTCCGCTCATGTTTATGTGAAGTGGTGGTTTACTTAATTATTGTTCCGCCACATTTTTATATTTTTATTTGTATGGCATCTCAGATTTTTAGATTTAGATTTATTTATTTTGGCTTTTCAACAGTGCGTACACTGTTACTTTATAATTATGACATTGTAATCTTAATTCTAAGTGCCTCACTAGTTACAGAAAAGCACCACATGCACTACATTATGCGCAGATAATTATACACAATTAATTAATTAAAATAAGTTACACAAAATTAATACAAATAGGAAAAAAATAAAATTAGGCAATTAAAAGCAAACAAAATAGTTTCATAAATTACAAAATAAATTAAGATTGGATTAAACAATAAATCAATCAAATTACATACAATAAATTAAATTAAATGAGATAGGGTTATTTAATTAATTTTTCAAGTATTTAATCTTTATGATATTTAATCAGACTAGAGACACCCATCTCGCAGTTCAACCTATTAGCTTGTCGGCAGCTTTGCCGACCTTGCCTGTAGCTACCTTAATAAATTAAGGCCTCCAGCCAGGGTTTAAAAAACTTAAAACTAGAGCGACTACTCGCCAAGGGCACCCCCTGTGGGGTACGGACCTCGACTTAGGGTATCGCTGGTAGAGGGCAACAAGGGACGGGCTGGATCGGAATGATAAGTGCGAGTTATAAGTAGCACAAGTTTTATTGTTTTTGAGATTATTATGGTGAAAGCTCCAGAGTAACCCGTAAAATTCAAAATTTCTTACGTATATTGCAAATTGCAGGTCAGTGGCAAACTGTATTTTGACAAAATATGATTTGCGACCGTAACTAAAATGGCTTTACATAATTATGATCATTAAAATTATCAATACAATCCTCTTAGTAGATTTAATTCTAATGAATGACTTTTCATTAAACAGTAATTCAATGGATTTAAATGAACTGAAAATTTGAATTTTGCGGGCTAACCTTCCTTACAACTTTTAATTATTATTTTTTTCAACTGCATAATTTGGTTACATTGTTCCACCATAAAACCACCTAGGGCCAACTGGCTAGACAGGGTGTGCATCAATACCAAGATAAAGAGTGATAGACATGTATGAAAGAAGCTCTTGAAGACATGCTGCAACGATCTCAAATTGATTAATATAATGGTGATAAATTCATGGAAGTAGGTTTGATCAAACGCAATCCTGCTCGTTTAAATGACAGGATTTGACGATGAATTCAATTGCAGTTAAAATAATGCTTGATGAAGGAAATTAAACTTATTCGGTTAGGGTAGTGCTAAATCGAAGGACAATCATTTCAGTTCCAAAAAAGGTGAGACCTACATGTTTCAGGAGGAATAGATTTGTTATTATCTTGAAGTGTGTCATTTATTTTGTTGTTTTGGGAATGACATCTCGCGGGCCAACCTATTGGGCTGCTTAACCGAACTTGCCTTTGGCTACCTTAATAAATTAAGGCGTCCTGCCAGGGCTTTAAAACTTAAAACTAGAGCGACTACTCATTAAGGGCACCCTCTGTGGGGTACGGGCCTCTACTTAGGGCATCGCTGGTTATGGTCGGCCAAAGGACGGTTTGGATTGATTTTACCTGCGTAATAGGTAACGTGTGATTTTCTACATGACATAAAAGAGTATTCGCAACATACCTATCTAACCATGCAAGTTGTCTGTCATAGCAGACATAGTTGTAACAATCAGTCTCAATTTAATCTTAGATCAGTAACAAGGTCACAACAGACATGTTATTCCAGTTCCATGGACTTTGTTTCACTCCATACTATGCTATATAGCACACATAATAAAAACAAAACATTTCATAACAGTAGGACAGCGATAAGCCGGTGCCGTCCCGTCTGCAAACAGTCGATTGTTTGCATTTAGCAACAATCGATACTCCATGATTGATCGATACCGAAGTAGGTACGTCCTTATCATTGTCCTGATAATGCTATCGATTATTTATTGGAATTCTTTCTATCTCGCCGATATTGTTTACATTTTTACTGCATTCCATGATAAGTAAATGAAATACTTCTTTGCAGTCATCAAACCAGATGCAGCTGAATACCAGAATTTAACATGGAGTGACTGCCTGTCAACCTCAAGCATCGAAAGTATAGTAACCTTATTGGTAATTATATTTTCAAGCCGTTTGGGGTTGAAACCCTCGGGACGTGGGGTCCAAATGCTCATGGCCTCTTTAAAAAAGTATCGAAACGGCTAGGCTGGTCGACACTTCTCGTGACCCAAGGGCTGATTTTTATTTTGGCAAGCGAACCATAGCTATACAACGTGGTAATGCCGCCAGTCTCTTCGGTACATTACCAGTCGATATCAATGCGCATGAATTTTTCGACGCTTTATTTTAGTTCGTTTATCTATACAAATAAATAATCTATACAAATAAATAAAATTGGAGTGTCTGTTTTTAATATTAAGATAACCACTTTTTACTAAGTGTATATGGATGTATACACGATACATATACCAAAACAACATTTTTTACAATTTTTGTCTGTCTGTCTGTCTGTCTGTTTGTTCCCGCTAATCTCTGAAATGGCTGGACCGATTTTGACGGGACTTTCACTGGCAGATAGCTGATGTAACAAGGAGTAACTTAGGCTATTTTTATTTCAGAAAGATTCTTTTATTTTAGAAAAAAATAACTATCTTCGAAAACTACGCTGACATACGTCTCAAAATTCGAAAAACCCTGGCTGAATCTTACGAAATAGGTCAAAATAATGTACTACAGTATTGTACACCTTAAAAAGGCCTACAAAAATGTCCTCAATGGTATATGTCTATCTCTTAGGTATAACCCACAATAACCATTTTTTATCTTTTACTTTTTACGAGAAATAAGGGCTTATTTACGAAGCGATTTTAAGCAATACAGCATTAATCCTTATCCAATTAAGTACCTTAAATACATTGTGCATTTAATATAGATCAATATGGCCCTTTACAGCATGTAATTTAAATGAATATCTTAGAAGATATTAGAGATTTAAAAAGTGGGTGCAGAGCGCGTTGGCAGCGGCTGGGTAGTACAGGATAAGTAGGATTGTAATTCATATTACTTTGGCTTCATAGTAATTGCGAATATCATGTGTGTTCATTATACTCAAAATAAACCTAACAGTATTATTCCAAGTAAGAGACCGCGAAATGGCTTAGATGTTTAGATTTTTGGATGTTTATTTCTCAATGATGCAAAGACGGCCAAACGGATTTAGATCGAATTTGGCACAAAGATATATTATATCATGGATACGTAACAGATAGGATACCTACTTTATCCCGGTAGTAGGGTCCCGGGTGATATTTTCCGACAGCTATACGGGCCAAGCCACTGACAAAAGTACTAGGATTCCTATAATTATGTTCGGTGTCTGGTAAATGATTGAGTGTCTGTATAGGTAAAATAGGAGCGTTAAGAAAAACCAGGAAGACTTATATTCAACTAAACCAAGCCCTATGTCACAGTCTTCTTACTCTGAATACTATTACTTTTATTTTAAAAACATCAACAAACATGATGTTCTCATAAACTATGAATCCTAAGTAATATGAGTTATAATCCTACTACTAATAATATTATATAATATGTGAAAATATGTATGATTGGGTGTTTGTTTCTCAATCACGCAAAAATGGCTGAATGGATCTGGATCGAAAATAGCACACAGAGTCTATATTACCTATATAACCTGTAATAACACATTCTTATCGCGGTAGTACGTCCTCTTGCATTAATTTCCGACATCCACGCGGGCGAAGCCGCGGGCAAAAGCTAGTGAATCAATAAACTTCTAAGTGAACTGCCTGTATGACCTCTACAACCCAGGTACGAGATAATACGATGCCTCTTCGTAAGACTGGTTGTCAGACTTTCGTAATTTTTACTTTTCAAAGATCTACGAATGGCAGCCAGTACCAATGGCTTAACGTGCTTTCCGAGGCACGATGGTTCTTGGTATCTGAAGATGGTCACCCATCCACGGACCAACCGCGACAAGCGTAGCTTAACCTGATCGATCGTCACAAGTCTGTTATATTATATAAGCATACTTCTTTGTAGTATACGGAGTTAAAGGTGACTTCATTTACGAGAATGTGTCCAGTTTACAACATAATTACTTATGTGTTTACATTCGCTTATCACTGACACTACATTGCGGTCAGTAACCCATATACTTGACGTGTTGTCGACGTGGTCCAAAGGGTCAAAGACAAAGACATTAACCGTTTGTAAATACTCGTAGAGCAATCGTAATTTGAGGTACACACGGCTACACATCAAGCTATATACTACCAGTTTAAGCTGACCTCGCACTAGATAGGATTTTCATACGATGACAAGTCAGCTTATACTGGAAATCGCCGTGCGTAAGTACCTACGTTCTAAACTTGTATAGAACCTTGTGCACAAGCCTGCTCTCTGTGAGAGGAAGTGGACTGTTATCCTCCAAGCGGTCCCAGTGCGGGTTGGTACATGTCACATGTCATCGAATTTTTGTTTCTAAGACATGCCGGTTTCCTCACGATGTTTTCCTTCACCGTTTTGAGAGCAATAGTGATGAATTACATAAAGCAAAGCGCTGGTCTGAGTTTAAACCTAACCTACAAATCTTTAGTCGTGGTCGGTGCTACTGAGGCAACAGTGCTCTTCCTGCTAAACCAATTTTACATAAATTAGGCAAGGAAAAACTAAATTATAACATTACATTCACGTTGAGGCTTTTGGAAGTTGCTCCATCCAACTTCCACCACTAACCTTTCAGATCAAAGACTCCTCTAACACAATAGTCAAAGAGATACACAGGAAAGTATCCTGTACGTCCGCTAACCAACGACAATTAACAACGTATTTTAATGTAAATTTCCTCAGCGTCACCCGATATTGTTGTGGTATAAAGCTATAGGTTTATTGCGTCACAGAATAAGAAAAGCGTACAGAAGCGAAACTCATGCACTTTCTTTTGCGCCTACACCTAAGCTACCGAAATTATCCTCCGCCCTAGGATCGTTCGTCGAAATAAAAACGTTTCTTACGCCCTTCTTCTTATGGGTAGCCAGAAGCCAAAAGTTTGATAACCAGTGGCTCCAACGGCTATCGTGTTACTACCCAGCAAGTGGGTTGAAGAAGTGAGATAGGGAAATGTAAAATACTGTTATTTAGCTGTATCCTGTTAGATTGAAAGCCAAACCATACATAGTTAAGAAATGGCGTGGCAGACTGATTTTTGAAACGAAGTTCGCGACCATTCAGATAGAAATCGAAAAAGAGTAATACGCGTCCTCTGCAAGCGACTTCCTCTTTCTCTCTCTGTCTCTGCCTATGATATGTACAAGAGTGTGTGTGCGTGCGATTATCGTGTAAGGAACTTCGTGCCTGACGGGGTACCCCCGTCTGCACACTTTTTTTCGCCCTTAAACTTTTAAAATGCGCTCTTCTATAAATTCTTAGTCTACGGTAGCGTTCTATCTCATTTGACACAAAAACTCAGTAACTGGATAGCAAGTTTCCCGCGCGCTAATTGGCCGAGCGGTTCAGTATAGGATTACGAAGTAGGACGACTATGAGTTTTCGACAATTTTGCGACGAATTTGTTAAGAATGGCTACTGTAAAACTTGAGGGCCGTTATGTCAGAGTAAACGGTGTTATATTCGCTGTTTGTGTTTAGGTAAATTGCTTATGGCTTTTTAAGATTGCGTGCTTTGAAAATTGATGGGAAATTATTAAACGTCAGGGGGCAGCTATGCAAGGTTTGCTCGTCAGTTGCTGCCCTCTACCAGCGATGCCCTAAGCGATGTCCCCGTACCCCACAGGGGGTGGCCTAAGCGAGTAGTCGCCCTAGTTTTAAGTTTTAAAGCCCTGACAGGACGCATTAATTTATTAAGGTAGCTACAGGCAAGTCCGGTTAAGCAGTCGACAACCTCATAGGTTGACCTGCGAGATGTCATTCCAAAAACATGCAAGGAGGCTGAGGAAAGTAACATGGGACATGGACAGGAACTTCAGGAAGAAGATAAGGATACGTATCTTCTATTTCAAACTTCTGAAATAATTTGAGTGTCATAAAAAATACTAAAAAACAAGCCATAAATCGTGGTGTCCCCACAGCGTGTCATACCGTCAGCGTGAGGCTATTTTCGACAATTTTATTTGCATATTTTAACGCTCAATTGATAGGGGCCTATTAATTTAGGGTAGGGTAGGGTCCAATCTACCGGAACATATTTATGTTGTACGAAGGGACATTACGATAGCCCTGTGATACCGGAGGTAAATTGATAAATGGATCGAAATTTTATTTGAAGTTACCAGTTATTGCCCGCGACTTCGTAAGTGTGTAAGTATTTTGTATATGAAAACTAGTTGTTGTCTTTGCCTTAGTCTGCAATCCAGGATGAAAAGTAGCCTATGTCCTTCCCCAGGTATATGGTATACCTGTGTGCCATATTGCATCTAAATCCGTTCCACCTTTTTATCAAGAAAGCATTGCAAACAAACTTGGTTTCGCATTTATGATATTAATTAGGATGAGCTTATGCTATCTGTCCAAATTTTAGTTCTTCCGTGTGGTGCCCAGTACCCAAAGAAAAGCACCAACTCTTCCCGTGGGCGTCGTAAAAGGCGACTTAGGGACTTACTAGAGAGTGGATAGCAACGCTCTCTATGCATTTCACCACCATACTGCGAACGCCAACCCGCCTGCCAAGTCGCCACGCTTGTGGCATACCCCCAGAAATTAAGGGGCCTCCCTTGTCCAGCAGTGGACGTCCTTCGGTTAAAATGATGACGATAATTATGATGGGTTCAGTGGTTTAACTGTGAAAAGGTAACAGACAGACAGACCCATTTATAGTATTAGGAGATAGGATCAGGGTAGCATTTATAAGATAACATTAACTCTATTTATCCAATTAAATCTTAACTTGTTAAGTTAATGGACTTAAAGATAACTTTCCAGAATTATATTTTAATTAATACGATCAGAATTCAAGATTGATTCGGATTACTGATAGTTTTATTTAATTATTCTAATTATGTAAATCATTTATCTAGTAGCTATCGACTTTTACCATCTAGTGATAAAGCTGTATTTAAATACTTTCATAGAATCTTAATGTAAATATAATATAGATTAGGTATCGTTTGATTGAGAATCTATCTTTCTTTGGTGCATATCGGAAATACCATAACACTGGCTTGATTCAATGGCAAGATAAATGCACATACAAAGATAGGTAAATGGAACATAGATGTATACTAGCTGTGCCCGTAGCTTCGGATGGATAACGGAAATTATCCTACGAGAACGTGCTACCGGGACAGGAGTCTATTTACTCCTTATAACATCAGCTATCTGCCACTGAAAGTCTCGTCAGAATCGATTCAGCCGTTTCAGATATCAGCCGGATCAAACATGCAGAAAGAAATAAAAAATATATAACTACCGTATATCACTTTCATATATGATTAGTAAAAAGCTGTTATTTTAACATTACAAAGAGATACTTCAATTTTATTTATATGTTGTATACATAGATATAGGTCTGTTCAGTTCCTCACAACAGAGTCACGCTAAAGGCTTCTTCAGACAGGCGTGACGCGACATTTGTAGAAGAATTTCGATGAAGTTTTCATAGAAATTGTTTTACGAGAGTCGTGATGCGCTGTCGCGTTGCGCCGGTTTGTGTGAGCCTTTAAAATATTTTTTTAGAATCTCTTCTCCTTTGCGGATAGAATAATGCCTAGTGGATTGAAATTTGTATACGAACTACAATACAAAAAAAAAACCGTTTTCACTAGCTACAGGTGACACCTAGCTGTGATGTCTAAAATTATCGTAAGTTGTATTTTCAAATTGTTTGTCAACATTCGTTTTATATCAGAACTGTTACAAGACTCTCAGTTTTAGGATCATTTCTTTAATACAGCTTGATCAGGTTTTTGGATACAGGATCAGGAATATATTCAATTTGTTGTAAAGATAATGCTCAGGGAAGCAAGGTGTCGCCAAGTGTTAGTAAAACGGGTTTAGGTCCGTTTAACAATCAGCTCCACTATCAACAAAGCCTAACAGACTGTAACAACATAAAACCAAACATGTCTTTTTCTAACACTATACCAAATGATAGAGATAAAAGTCACAAGTCGCGTTTGCCCCGACAACCCATAATTTCACGTATGGCTGCTCCGTATACATTCAAAGCGAGTAATGCCGAATCTAAATTTATAATTAATGTTTTCGTGGCATATGGCACGTGTTGAATGAATTATTTATGACTGTTTTGTGATCAAAATAACAGCAATTATTCGGGTTTTGGGTAGGCGTAACGGAAAGGAAGTTCAAGTATGTAATTTACACATTTCGAGTTCACTCAAACATAGAGGATGGTAGCTATATCTCACTTAGAATCCAAAGTAGAGTGCTACAATGACGCTGACACGGGGGCCCTGTCCATCATCAGCATGATTAGTTCAGCCAGAAGACGTCTACTGCTGGTAAAAGACCTCCCTGAAGCACCGCCACTTCGACCAATTCTATGGTTTTCGCATCTATCGGACTCCTGCGGCCTTCATCAGGTTATCGTCCGACTTGTGGGAGGCCTTACAACGCTACGTCTTCCGGTTAGTTAAGATTCCGTTCCAAACAGGGTACCTATTATATAATAGACGTAAGCAAGAAAGCCACCAGTCTCGAATTCGACAGGGCGAATCACATCAGCCACATGCAGGAAGACCGCTGGGCAAAAGTCTCCACACAATGGGCGCCTAAAAGCGAGGCCTGGTTCGAGGTGACACTGGAAAAGAGTTCCTGGAAAATTGGGGAACTCTTTGCTCAGCAGAAGAGAGTATAGAGTAACAAAAGATAAATCAAGATTAAAACAACCGAAATATTCATCGACTTTTGCCGCTGACTGTCTCAGAGCATAATGTTGTTCCCACTGCTGGGACACGGGCCTCCTCTCGGTGGAGGGTGTGGGCCGTAATCCCCCACGCAACCCAGTGCGGATTGATATCTATCTGAGAGCACTAGGTACTGATACCTCTTCTACAAGCACTACAACTACTCATTCTTCCATACTTAACACTTTCCTGGAAAATCATTTATTAATTGCATGAGTTCGTTATTTCCATAGAATTATTTACTGATTAATTATTGTACTTGGTACTAATAGCTGTCGTACTTCTGAAGTGATTTCTTTGTATCAAGCTGATATCGAACTGATGTTCATATCCGAATAAGTATCTTCGTCCTGTTTATGGCAGATAACGCTTATTTAAGCATGATTAATGGTCAATGAGAGCAGTGGTGGCCTAGTGGTAACGGCCGCGACTTACGAGTAGTAAGTAGGTCGTGAGTTCGAACCCAAGCGCTTTACTTTGTGTAAATTATTTCATCACCAATGCTCTCAAACCAGTGAAAGAAAATGTCGTAAGGATAACGGTATGTCTTAGAACCAAATATTCGAAGACATGTGATATCTACCAACCCGCAAAGGGCCAGCGTGGTGGAATATGACCTCACTCCCTCTCACTGAGAGGAGGCCTGTGTCCCAGCAGTGAGAACATTATAGGCTGCTGATGATGAATGGTCAATACAATCATCACTGTCAGGTAACATTGTTTGTTTGTTTGTCAAAATTAACCCTAATGTCTGCTAGTACTCATCATCATCATCATTTCAGGCGAATAAACGTCCACTGCTGGACAAGCGCCGCCACTTTGACCAGTTCCGTGCTTCTCGCATGTTCGCATCCAACGGATTCCTGCGGCCTTCAGCAGGTCTTTCCAATCCTCCAGAATCTTTCTCATCGACTATCGACTCTACCATTCTACGAGCAATGTTCCTTGTCCACCGCAATTCTTCGGGGTACCCGTACCAATTCTGACAAAAATTTGTTTGCCATAGATAGGATAGCCAGACGAAGTTGCAGGCGAAAGCTAGCTAGGCATTTACGTAACATATTGTTTGCGCTGTCTCCAAGTATGTCACTTAACCATTTGAAAATCTTACTCGTCAAGTTATTCTTTCACAGTATTTTCTTAGGTTCACAAAAAGATTTAAAGAAAACACATCTTTATTGCTAATAACCTGCCTTATAAGTTATTTAATTATCGCATGATTGCTAAAGTAAAAAGTAAAATGATTTAGTCAAATGTCGGCAACAGAAGAGAGTTCAAATAACTTGAAAGTTTTTACAAAGAACTTATTAAAACCCTTTACAAGTTGGGTTTTAAATGTTCTTACATTGTTGCAACTTATTTCATTGATTTGAGAGGAAAGAAAATTGCATCTCTGTCAAGAGATATGATACATTGCCCGCTTAACTAATAAACTTCGAGAAAGGAATAAGAAAAAGGGGAAGAGGCAGTAAATACCATAAAATAGCTTAACATTTTCTAATTAGAAAATCGAGAAAGTAGCTTATGTAGTTAAGACTAAGCAGGTGTGGATTATCGTTTCATATGTTGAAGATAATGACATCTATTTTATAAATAGGACGACCACTTTTTTTTTTTAATGGGAAGTCACCAAATGACTTCTCCCGCTCTGGGCGGAGCGGGAGGGCGTGTCAGACTTTTACTGACTAAAACCCACCCGTGTTCCTTCAGTTGACCATGTGCCAGGGTCACGGTATCTCTTTCGAACAATCTCGCGACCCTGGCAGGCATCGGTCCTAGCAGACCCCTTCAGTGCTGCTGACATCTCTTTGAGGCGCGCGTGGAACACTACGCGCCGTCGACCCGAGCCTGGTCCTGTCTATGCTTTTACGAACTATGTTGGGATCAGCTTCCAATCTAACCGGATGCAGTTGAATACCAGTATTTTACATGGAGCAACTACCTATCTGATCTTCACAACCCAGCTACTAGGTAAAACGATACCCCTTGTTAAGACTGGTTTTCAGAATTTCGAGCTACTGACGACCCGTAATGACTGTCTAGGATCTATGAAAGACAGCCGGACTTACGGTGAAACGTGGTGTCCGAGGCACGGAGGGTTTTTGGTATGTAATGATAGTCACGCATCTACAGACCAATCGCGGCAAGCATAGCTTAATCTGATAGATCACCCCGTGCAGTTGTTATAGGCCAAGACCCTTTGACAAAAACGAAGAAAGAAAAGAGAAGCAACCAAATAAAGAAAGTAAAAACAGTCAAAGAAGGAACGAATAAAATCCCAAAAATGCTCTTAATTAAGCCCTTACAAAACAAAACCATTACATGAAGAAATCCGGCAGAAAACATAAAAACTATAGAGGAGACGGCACGTGGACGATCGCTGCCAGCCCAATTATAATAATGGATATTATTTTTACGACACAAACGAACATTCCCGTTTCCTACGAAGGAAATAGAAATAAAACACCGGTAAACGAAAGACAAAATAAATGTTACGTGCTGAATGAAACGGGGATAAAAGCTTAGTCCGTGTACTGTTTTATTTATTACAACCGCGGTCCAAATTAAATTGAAGTTGAAGATAGATACAGACGTACCGATCTACAAATAGGAAGCTGCAGCTGCATTTATTGTAGTTTAGGCGGGTTTTTTGATGATTTCCCACCCACAAAAAAAATGCTGGATTTTGAAGACTTATAGTTTTATTGACTTTTATGGACGTAGCTAAGAAAAAAGCACCCAATCCGAAAATGAGTTAAGTGCACCAAACTGATCCAAATGATAGATACTACGGTTCATTAAAAACGACCTAGCTAAAAATAGCTTTATGTTTCGTTCGTATACTTAAACTTTAGAACCAATATTATGGCGCTTTTTAGGGTTCCGTTGCCAAATGGCAAAAAACGGAACCCTTATAGATTCGTCATGTCTGTCTGTCTGTCTGTCCGAGTATGTCACAGCCACTTTTTTCCGAAACTATAAGAGCTATGCTGTTGAAAATTGGTAAGTAGATGTATTCTGTAAACCGCATATTCAGATTAGCAAAAGTACATACATCTTTTATGGGGTACTGTGTCAAATGTTACAACAAAATACCTTCTGATATATTGCAATTAAATGAAAGGAGGTTTAAAAGTCATATTAAAAGTACACTTTGTAAACGAGCTTATTACAAATTAGAGGACTACATCCAAGATAATCACGCTTGGAAACATGCTGGTCTCGCTCCATAGGACAGTCTTAGAGTTTATCAAACTAGTTGCTAACTTAATTGTGTAGATAATATTTATTTTTTCTTCTATGACACTGTTTTACATTCTGTAATTACTGTAACTCACACACTGACAGTTTATATGGGTAGTTCATATAATTGTTTTTTTATTTAACTGCTTTTGTTAATTTATTTTTATTTTCTTTAAATTTCATTTATTGTGTATATGTATCATTTGCATCGTTGTATATGTAAGCGGGCACGCCCTTTATGCCTGGGGGCTTTAGTAAGGTTTTAATCTCTGTTTACGATTTTGTTTCATTATTTATTTCAGCTTGAGTTTAGTTTTCAATGTTTTGTTGGTATAATGGCGTGTGCTAGCTGACATATGGTGAATAATGTATGTTTTGTTTTATTATATTAATAACTTATACAATATTGTATAGAATCAAGTTCTTCTAACTTAAGAGACAGCTGTGCTGCTGGGGAGTTTGTTCCGCCACTTCTTCTTCCCAGCTAAAGCACTAGGAAGTGTCGAAGGGCGGGCGTTTTGGGGGGACTGTCTTATGTTACTTTGTCGTTCAAAAAGTGCTGACTCTCAGCCTAGTTTGAATAAATGACTTTTGATTTTCATTTTGCATTAAGATTTTCACACAAAAATAGAAAAAAACAATAATATTTGGGGTTCCCCATACATAGAACTGAAGCTCAAAAATTTTTTTTTCATCAAACCCATACGTGTGGGGTATTTATGGATAGGTCTTCAAAAATGACACTGAAGTTTCTATTATCATTTTTAGGGTTCCGTTGCCAAATGGCAAAAAACGGAACCCTTATAGATTCGCCATGTCTGTCTGTCTGTCTGTCTGTCTGTCCGAGTATGTCACAGCCACTTTTCTCCGAAACTATAAGAGCTGTGCTATTGAAACTTGGTAAGTGGATGTATTCAGTGAACCGCATTAAGATTTTCACACAAAAATAGAAAAAAAGCAATAATATTTGGGGTTCCCCATACATAGAATTGAAACTCAAAAATTTTTTTTTCATCAAACCCATACGTGTGGGGTATCTATGGATAGGTCTTCAAAAATGATATTGAGGTTTCTAATATCATTTTTTTTTAAAACAATAATATTTGGGGTTCCCCATACATAGAACTGAAACACAAAAAAAAAATTTAATCAAACCCTTACGTGTGGGGTATCTATGGATAGGTCTTTAAAAATGAAATTGAGGTTTCTAATATCATTTTTTTCTAAACTGAATAGTTTGCGCGAGAGACACTTCCAAAGTGGTAAAATGTGTGTCCCCCCCCCCGTAACTTCTAAAATAAGGGAATGATAAAACTAAAAAAAATATATGATGTACATTACCATGAAAACTACCAACGAAAATTGGTTTGAACGAGATCTAGTAAGTAGTTTTTTTTTAATACGTCATAAATCGTAAACCACAATTTACCTTTCATTCAGTCAACTCAAATATAAAAATTAAAAAAAAAAACATTTAATTTCATAAACGATGATGACGAATGATGATGATGATGACCTGCAGGTTTGTACGGAACCCTCGGTGCGCGAGTCCGACTCGCACTTGGCCGGTTTTTTTTTTCTAAACCAAACAGTTTGCGCGAGAGACACTTCCAAAGTGGTAAAATGTGTCCCCCGCCCCCCCCGTAACTTCTAAAATAAGGGAATGATAAAACTAAAAAAAAATATATGATGTACATTACCATGTAAACTTCCACCGAAAATTGGTTTGAACGAGATCTAGTAAGTAGTTTTATTTTTAATACGTCATAAATCGTAAACCACAATTTACCTTTCATTCAGTCAACTGAAATATAAAATTTAAAAAAAAAACATTTAATTTCATAAACATAAACCTTATGCATAAACCGTGAATACCTGCAGGTTTGTACGGAACCCTCGGTGCGCGAGTCCGACTCGCACTTGACCGGTTTTTTTTAGCATTAACAGTACCTACTAACTTTCTGGCTAACCAGTATTTATAATAAAATATGTAAATATACTATTTTACTAATAAAAACTTACGTGTTAATATTCCCCTGACAAAATTGTACTTTTTGTTAATTTTAAGAGTAATTTTAATGAAAAAATACCTCTCGAACTTCAAACGTCAATATCTCAAAAATAACTGGGTGTGGATTTGATCCTTTTACTAATTACGTCCAATTGTTAGTCCATGGCTGCATGCATGCGACAGGCAAGCATTGATAAATGTATCAACAAAAATTCATCAACGTTAGTGCCGCAATGAATGTTGGTGTCCATACGAAAGACATTCTTATATACCTATATACTTCAAAATGTATTATGATTAAAAGTGTACCGCAATTGGCGTGCTGGACACATCACCCCTTATACTCATAGCATATGTTTTGTGGTGTGAAGCCCTGAACGAAAACGTCCCATTGAATTTTAAGGTACCAATGCATTATGTAGAAGCAGGTGCCACTGTCACCAATGCGTCATCGAACAACCTCATTAAATTACATCTTTCCCTTAATTTAACTTGACGTCAAGCTAATGCATTTTTTCTTTCCCTCTCTCAAATTAATATTGAATTTCAAACGTGTATTAACACAGAAGTAATTCTCCAAATAAGAAACAAACATCTCACGTAAGAGAATGCCGGCAAAAATTTAATCTGTCTTGGCGGACATGGCAAAAATATCATCAAAATTTATAAAACAGGAATTACAAAAGCCGTATCTAACAACACAAAGACGACACGGACACACAAAAAGAGTAATTACAAAGTGATCAACGCTAAAAACACAAAATTCGCTGTTGAAACGGTATGCACCGTCGAGATAATCGTACAGACTATGGGCCGAACGCACGGCCTTCTAAAATTGTTGCTTTTTTTAAAACTCACCTGAAGGTCGACGGAGTTAAAATTTTAATTGGCCAAAACGTTAATTCAGTGGGAACTCGTTTGCAAAATTACGGACTTCGAAAAACCGTTGTTTATTCACTAAAGAATGCGAAGTTTAATTGCAGTATTTGAGGGAGATGGATGATTTTATACGCCTTGCTCAATTTTAGCTCACGATTTTTTTGTTGATTTGGCTTTGCGAACTGCCTCAACTTCTTAAGATCTATGGGATGAATTTAATAAACACAAGGTATGTCAAGTAAGGTGGTGGGGTGGCCCAGTGATATCGGCCCCGACTTACTTCTAACTCCAACTGAAACATCACTTCAGCCGGAAGATGTCCACTGCTGGACTTAGGCCTCCCCCAATATGGGGGGCTTTGCCATAATCGCCACGCTTGGCAGGCGGGTTGGCGATCGCAGTACGGTGGTAAAATGCATAGAGAACGCTGATGCCAATTCTCTAGT
Source organism: Aporophyla nigra (assembly GCA_947507805.1). Classification (NCBI taxonomy): domain Eukaryota; kingdom Metazoa; phylum Arthropoda; class Insecta; order Lepidoptera; family Noctuidae; genus Aporophyla; species Aporophyla nigra. Next base: position 20,057,095 of record OX382297.1, on the reverse strand, counting down.
AAGTCCCTTAGTCGCCTTTTACGACACCCACAGGAAGAAATGGGGTGGTGTTATTCTTTACGTCCGGCACCACACGGTAGCTCGATAACTCCAACTTACCTACTACTAAATTGTAGGTTGTGGGTTCGACCCCAGGTAGGCGCTTTATTTTGTGTAAATAATTTCGTGACCACTGCTCTCAAAACGGTGTAGGAAAACATCGTGAGGAAACCGTCATGTCCTAGAACCAAAACAAAACCGAAAACCTCGAAGACATGTGTCATATTCTTACCCGCACTGGGCGGGTGTGGTAGATTACAGCCCATTCTCTCTCCCTGGGAGGAGGCCTGTGTCCCAGCAGTGGGAACGATATAGGCTGATTTTGCTATGTCAAGTAGAAAAATGTAATACTAGGTCAAGCAAATAATACGCTGCCAGCTGTTCAAAATGCAGTGTAGGTGAACATGTTTGGTTTATACAATTTGTTTTCTCACTGTTTCCTGATGTGTGATCATGTGTGTTACAATAGCAGGTGGCGCTCTATAGTTTTAGCCTACCTCCATAGAATTAGACGAGTGTATGTGATATGTGTATGTAAAACAAAAGGTCTCCAAAGTCGTTATTGACAAACAAAACCAACTAACTCAAGTTCGACTATTCAAATTCTTGGCATAGTGTCGTGTCAATCCATCACACAGAGCCAATAGAGTGACAGTGTGTCCTCCCCTTGAATTGTCTCTGGTTACGTGTTAATATTAACTGAGTCTCTACACGACATCACTATATCGCTACAAATAGAGAACATACCTTCAAGTAATAAAGCTAAGGATTTGTTAAAGAATTTTCCTTGTACAAATCAAGCCAGTTTTAGCTGACCTCGCAAGGTATAGGCTTTTCGTACAATGAGAGGTCAGGTTATACTGGAAATGTTTAGCTTGATATGTAGCCGTGTGTACACTCTAGGCTTCAGGAAATGGTGAATGCCTCTAAACCGTTAGCTGTTATTGGATTTATGATTGAAATGGACAAGAAGTTTATTGCAGACGAAATTAAAGAATTCGGGTTACACTTTTTTGGCTCTATGCCTGAAGGTAGTTAGTTCTGTTAATGATAATAAATATTTTGAACGTTATGTGTGTTTGTTTAAAGTATTGCTTAATATCATACATAAACTGTCTGCCTCGTTGGTCACAAGCGCTACACCTGAGGATGAGGTCCTTTGATCTCAAGGTTGTGCAAAGTGTCATTGAGGTTTTCTATCTGAATTTATCAGTAGCAGCCAAGAGTGTGGATTTGTGCTCGGTTAATGGCAATAGGCTTGCCCTCTATCGCATGAACTTGAAGATAACTCGCCAAATGTGGGTCCGATACCAATGTACTACAGGTACACCTCTGCTCAATCCTACGGTGAAATAAGGCGCGATATTATGTTATACATATCCCACAAAATACAGGTTTTTCTTGGTCAAAATTCTGTTTTAAATCTTTTTTTTTTCCAAATCTTTATATGGGGAATTCCTGCCTTTCTTCTGAGCACGCAACCAGATTTCAGGCTAAAACTGTGAACTGCCAGGGTCGCGGATGTCCGAAATTGTTACCGTAGCCCTGGTAGAGGCAAATGAAGGAACACGGGTGGATTTTAGCCAGTAAAAGTCTGACACGCCCTCCCGCTCCGCCCAGAGAGGCAGAAGTCATTTGATGATATCCCTCCCACAACAAAAAGCCTAAAACTGTGTCCTAATATTCCCATATCTCTTCGACCAATAGCTGAAATCCAATTAGCAATACTATAAAAAAATTTGTTCGTACATCCAGATCCCGCGAATTCGGAGCATACGCCATCTATTTTTAAGTCATCGACAGAGTATAACTGACAGTTTATCAAACACATGTGGCAAGGACCTCATGTTTACACGAAGCCCTGATTGCTGTTCACACGATTCTGTTTTACAGTCGACAGCTTCGTTTTATTATTATAAATGACGACAGTCTCTTGAGTGACGAGATAACGAACCCTAATAAGGTATAGTTAAGTTATTTGAAGGGTTTAATGGTGATCCTTTGGATAGTTTGGGGGTTAATAAGCAATGATATGGTTTTAACGCTAACTTATTTATAGGGTTAAAATCTGTGTTGTAAAATTAGAGAGAGTTAGTTATATTTGAGGTTATTATTGGGAAATGCTAAGTATAGGTGTACCAGAACCTCATGACAAAACTGGTAAATGATGTCAGCAACACTGGGGAGATTGGATTAAAACGTTTTGATACTTGTATTTCTTATTAAGACCAGATCGAAATTATCCAAATTAATAATTATTTTTCTTGTTCCCAGTCCTACCTTTTCCGGGCGTATTAAATACGCCTTCGTTACATCTGCCTTCTGTAATAACATCTCTAGGTTACTAATTTTGATTCAATATTTTACAGGCTGGCGATAAAATAACTATTATAACATTCGAACTGTCAATCGCATTTAAAAAGAGAATCAGTAAAAACAGTCGTTGTGAGATTTGGCTGTCAAGCGATGGACGGAGATTAAAATAGACTCAGAGTAATTTTCTATGAATAATAAAATTACCAAAGTTGCACAATTGATAAGTTTTATTACTCGATCCGCTCGAGCCTCTAAGGCTTTTATAGTACCTGCAACATTTCCATGATAGAAATGTTTTCATTTCCATCACAATAAAACACGTTACGATGGTCAAACGTGTATTACATACATAAACAGCCTGTAACGTTCCCACTGCTGGGACACAGGCCTCCTCTCGGTAAGAGGGAATGGACCGTAATCTACCCAGGCCAGTGCGGCGTGGTAGATGTCATATGTATTCTAGGACATGCTGGTTTCCTCACGATGTTTTCCTTCACCGTTTTGAGGACAGTGGTGATGAAATAATTTACACAAAGTAAAGCGCCTGCCTGGGTTCGAACGTACGACCTGCTATCCGTAAGTCGGAGCAGTTACCACGGGGCCACCACTGCTTTCACCATCAAGAGGGCGTTACAGGCTTCGTGAAGGTGGAGAGGAAGAAGAGGGGGAAAGCCTCGTAGTCGGAACCAGTGCGGGACCGCGCTAGCAGGACCCAATATGCTGCTGCATCCAGCTACACCAACGACGCAGCTCTATATGTGCCGTCTACATTACACCACGAGGATTGAGAAGATCGTGGAGTATGTACGTGTGTAGACCAACCTTCTCATTCAAAACTCAAAATTCAATATTGAAATCGAAACTCCAAAACTGTTTGCAATTCCAACGTCATTTGTTCGCAAGTACACATATTAATTTTAACGTTTTACAATGTTGAACAAGACGCAAGTTCAGTGTTTGCCCGTTCTTAGTTACAAGTATTAATGGGGTATGAACGTGACCGACGGACGAACGTCGTCTCTATATATAGAGGCGTCGTAATGGCTTGTATTTCCTTGGCTTAGCGGGCTGCACACTGTTTTCGGTATCAACAAGCATGTTGTTTGCAAGTGGAATGTCTAATGGATTTGAACAAAGATCCACGAGTGAATTGATATTTGTGGCTACAACTGCAAATATTGAGGTTCTATGTTTCATCTTGGCTAGTCTAGGAAAGACACTAGAATGGAGTTATAACTGCTTTCCTTTTTGGGATAAGCTTTTGTAAAAAATTTGGATATGTCTCATTCTTATTGGCTTCTCATTCATGACTTCATATTACTCCGACCGTTCTGTCTCTGTTGAAACATTATTTTTGTATACAGATCATTCTTCTATGGGACTCCTCATACGTACACCACCGAGCCCTTGTCAATTCAATAGTGCCTGTAATTGGTTTATTCGTACAAGCTTCTGCCCGCGACTACGTTTGCGTGAAATTTTGGACCCTGGCCCGTCGCGTCGTATCCCATCGCCCGCCCGCGTTATTACTTACTCAGCGTGCTCACCGACTTTTCTTATTTTGCTTGGCTTCTAAGAGTCGTACTGTGACGTTAAATAGCCCATAACCTTCCTCAAGAATAGGGCTGCAAACACAAAAAAAAAACAAATCTAACAGATTTTTTCCAACGATTACTTCCTATAAACAAACTCACAAACTTACATACTTTACCTCTTTATAACCAGTGTAGATGTCGATAACTGCTTCGAGCATGAGTTTATAAGACTATTCTATTACATTAACCCAAAAAACGGACTTTGAAGAAGCAGACACAGTGTACTTACTACTTCATTTGAAAGCCGGTCTTTGCCAAACAGATAATCCCTAGGGGTTGTCTGGGCAGTTTACGAATCCACCTAACATTCGAAAACCGTACCTATCTTTTGTCAGCTCGTCTGTTCTCTCCTGTCCGTATGTCCGCTCATAATGAGTTGTATTTCCTCAGCTTAGCACAGTACGCACAATGAATCCCTGGTATTCGGCTGCATCTGACTGACGAAGCGCCGCGGTGCCGTTCGCATACAAATTTATCGGCGCAAATCAATGGCTGACATTCTCGCCGTGAGAGCGATCAGCGTCGGCGTGACAGACAGATGGGTTTCTGTTGTTGTTAATCCGTGGATTGACGTAGGAATTGTATTTTTAAGTTTGTATTTTTTCTCAGGCTGCGGCTTTCCAATTTATGGTATGTTTGTTTTATCACATGCTGTTTTGCCTACTAAGTTAACAAAATCATCTAACTGTTGCCGAACTGCTGCTTTCTGACGCATTACCAGGCTCATGCTCTGCTGAATAAAAATCACACTGCTTGCAGTAAGGACTTATAAGTATCCCTTAGACTGAGAGGGTTCGTCTGTGTAGTATAGGCTGGATTTTGTGTAGTCATACTCTGTTGTACCTACAGTCCTTTTTTTTTATTTCGAGGTGGAAATCCTCATGGATGTCCTCCGCCCTGGGGTGGGCGGAGGGGTCTGTCATACTCTTACTGACTAATACCACCCCAGTGTTCCGTCCCACACCTACGTCGAGGACCACGGGAACCAATATGTCCTCCGCGATCCCTGACGGCCGGCCCGGCTTTGCGGGCCTCTTCACGTTGGTGGGGAGTGAGGTGTTGAACTCCCCCCCCATACATCACAGAGAGGTGCGCGTGGATCACTACGCGCCACCATGTCGGGTCCTAAGGAATAGGGGGCGACGGATATCCCCAGATTCGTCACCCCTGGACCCATTTAGGGGGGCTGGAAGAGGGCGTTATCCGCCCTCCGCCGACGCCCGGTGCGCCTGCTGTGGGCTGGGTGAGCGGAAGGTATCTCCCGCTCCCTTTCCGCAGCCTCCTTCTGCGACATGACTGTTTCGCAGAAGGATACCATCGCGTCCAATGTACCTACAGTCCTACACCAACATTCTGAAAGTACCCAAAATAGTCTCAAATAATTTCCAATATTCAATTCATTACCATCCTCAATAAGCAACCTAAGCAATTTTATTAAGTGTGTGTACATTTACATACGACCCTAGCCACATATGAACCTAACCCTCCGAATATTCAAAGAATTTGAATTTCATATGAACGGGCCGTCAAAGTCAACACTTGTGTGGCCAACAGGCATGAAACAACGGCCCTTATGATTCAGGCCCTTGAAATACGCGACTTCTGCTGAATGGTAGACGCTCTTGAAGATGTGCTGGGAATTAATGACGTAGACCACTTGAGTGGTGTAATTAATTATGTGTTTAGACGAGGATATAGGAAGAAATGGTCAGGAGTTCCTGTTCGAGGCGTAGTTGATGGTAGAGGAGGTAAACATAGAGGAAGTAGACCAATATCAACATCATTTCCGTCAAAAGCCGTCCAACGTTTCGACCGAAGTTACTGGCGTTTGTTACTCCGTATCACTTACAGGCATAAGATTAGTTCGAGAACTAAGAATGAATGACAACACTATTTGACAGTTGTCACACGCGATGTACTTTTGTCCGTTCGAAAGCTAGTTGATATAAGCCGGCCAATCACCGCCACTTATTTTTTTGAGCTTTTGCCATTAAGCGGAATCATGCCGTGCTCCGCTCTAGAAACATTGCCCCTATCGGCTATCTGATCTACGAGCCATGTAGTCTTACGTCACAACTGTAGCATGCACTGGATAATGAATAAAGTAAAAATGTGTGTGTCGGAGTATCCCCGTCAGGAACAGAGTTCCTTACGAGATACTCGCATGCACACACCAGTAGACATAATATAATAGAAAGAGCCTGTGGCAGAGAAAGTGTGAATTTGATACGTGTTTTTTGTACAGAGCCATCTACTTAATGTTTTCAGAATAAAATTGTCGCCATCTTGAGTTTCATGTTCACTTCACTACTGACATCAGCACCCTCGAAAACCATGAAAACGACCAACGAGGAAAATTTTGCAGCGGCCTAGTGTTTCATTTTAACCTCGCTATTTGCATCAGCCTACCCTCGAAAACCATGAAAACTATCTCTAAACAAAGTCAAATAACGCTTTTTTTTTTGTTATATGACGATTCCTAGTTAACGTTTATCGCAAGCCGCGTTGAAGAAATTTGTTTAAAAATTACAGACTAAAAAGCAGGTAAATATTGTATCATGTTGTGCATACAGAAAACCGTTATCGTTGTTTTCATTAACTAACCGCACCTACATATTAAGTTTATGTATATGATGAGTATGCGCTGGAAGCCCCTACCTTATTATGTTTTGATCGAAATCTGTAGTACGTACTAAAAGTTGGAAATCCTCAATATGATGGCTCAGAGAGCTAAAATTATCGTTGCCAGTTATAGCTGGACTCATCATGGAACCAGCTATCACTAGAATGACGTGATAAAAATATGAAATTGATATTCATCATGTCGCATGCGTTTTCTCGTCATAAAACCTGATGGAAAAATATCTTCGTAAGTAAATATATGTTTTAAAAGCTAAGTCTTAAAATGATAATATGTACAAGTATATAAAAGGAAATAATCATAGGCCATCAAAAAACTCTTTACGTGATCAGAGGGCTGGTATATTTTATGGACAGAGAATCAGCATTGCCATACAACGTGGCAATGCTGCCAGACTTTTGGGCACCTTTCCTGTTTAAAATTTGGCACAGTTAAAGTTAATATGGAGAAGGGGTGCAGAAAACTATTATCTATACTAATATTATAAAGCTGAAGAGTTTTTTGTTTGTTTGTTTACGCGCTAATCTCAAGATCTACTGGTCAGAACGGAAAAAATATTTTTGTGTTGGGTAGCCTATTTATTGAGGAAGGCTATAGACTATATAACATCACGCTACAATCAAAAGGAGCGGAGCAGCAACGAAAAATTGACAAAAATTGGCAGGCAATTTGATGCGACGGGAAGGGTCACGGGAGCAAAAATTTGACGCGGACGAAGTCACGGGCAGTAACTAGTTTTTGTATAAAAATTCGTTAAAACTTAAAATTTAAATGAATTATGGTCTGATTACGACCTCTGGGCGACCACCAGTACAGATTATTACTTTAACACTCAAGCTTTTAAATGATGTAAGAACTTAAATATTTTTAGTTTAGCTTTTGCCAGCGGCATCACCCGCATATCATACATATTAAACCTTCCTCTTGATCACTCTGTCTATTGATGAACACCGCATTAAAATGAGTTGCGTAGTTTATAAGATCTCAGCGAACAGATGCGGGAAGCGGCTTTGTTTTACACTACCCGGCCACTCAGAAAGTTTTGTGAAACAAAGTTTTTTTGTATGAGAGACTGGCCAGTTATAAACTATTATAAAAATAATGATTATTTATAAGTAAAAATAGTTACGTTCCAAATTTAAAATTTTCCCTCCACTTTTTTGCAAGCTAATTAAAATTATCGTGTCTCATTGGAAAATGGATTTGCGCCGGGAACATTTTCGCGCTATGATTTTTTTACGATTTCAAGTGTCGCCTGAAACCAGATGAATCATACGTTAGACTTCACATTGCATTCATGGATGGAGGCCCTTCCAAGGCAACTGTGTATCGTTGGTATAACGAATTCGAACGTGGTCGACTAACTTTGGGGGATGAAAAAAGTAGTGGTCGCCCTTTAACGGCTGTTACGGTGGAAAACGTGCTAGCAGTGAAAAATGAAATCCAAGACAATAGGCGAATTACGTATCAGGAGATTCAACACATACTGCTAGATTGGATCGCGAAGCCTTCACGAGATTCTACACGTGCATCCTCGCGTGAGGAGGAAAGTGTCACGCTGGGTGCCGCACAACCTCACCGATGCTCAGAAGCAGGCCCTGGTGGAATGGTGCCGTGATCATCATCATTATTTCAGCCGTAAGACGTCCACTGCTGGACATAGGCCTTCCCCAATTTGGGGGACTTTGCCATAATCGCTACGTTTGGCAGACGGGTTGGCGATCGCAGTATGGTGGTAAAATGCATAGAGAACGCTGCTGCCCATTCTCTAGTATGTCCCTTAGTCGCCTTTTACGACACCCACGGGAAGAAATGGGGTGGTGTTATTCTTTACGTCCGGCACCACACGGTATACACGGTGTTATTACTTAACCCTTAGTAAGACTTAAGTCCCTTAGTCGCCTTTTACGACACCCACGGAACCAACCACCACGAACCCACGGGATGAAATGGTGAATGAATGGGAAGAAATGGTGCCGTGATATGATAAACAAATTTGAAGCATTCTCGTCTCGGCGTGTTTACGACATTATTACAGGTGATGAGTCCTCGATTTATCAATACGATCCAGAAACGAAGCGCCAGTCGACGGTTTGGGTGTTTCAAAACGAATCAACGCCTACCAAAGTGAAGCGATCTAGAAGCGGGGGGAAGATTTTGATCGCGAGCTTTTTCAATTTGACTGGCTCCGCGGGCTACTGCTCCACCACGACAACGCGCCCACGCACACCGCTCTCAAAACGAGGGACTTCTTGGACAGCACGCCGGTCAAACTTCTGGGTCACCCTCCTTACAGCCTAGCACCGGTGACTTCTTTTTATTCCCAAAAATTAAAAATCAGCTCAAAGGGATACAATTTTCGTCGCAGGAAGATGCGCTGTCAGCGTTCGAGCAGGCTGTAAACGATGTGTCTGCGGCGGACTGGAAAAAGTGTTTCGAAAACTGGTTCAGACGCATGAAACTTTACATAGAGGCTAGAGGGAAGTATATTGAAAAGATTTAATAAAAAAATATTTACCTATAGACATTTCTTTTTGTTTTCGCAAAACTTTCTGAGTGTCCCACGTACTTAAATATGTAAAGAGAGGAGATAATTAATTTAAAGTAGATATTTTTTATACCGTAAGAACCTACCTACCTCATGTTTAATAGGAATAATTTAAATTAGGTACTGATTAAAGTAAAATAATTTTAAATAACAAAGTCAGGGGTTTAGTTTATCGTTTTCGGGCAAAAAGCTGATAACCTCAATGTCACAAAGGTGACGAACACAAAAATATTAAGTACCTAGTAACAAGTAGTGTAACAGTACTCAAACAAAGAAATAATCATCTGCCTAGCCTTTACCTAAATATGTTGGGTCGGCTTCCAGTCTTACCGAATGCAAGTAAATATCAGTATTTTTACATGAAGTGACTGCCTATCTGACCTCCACAAATCAGCTACTGGGTAAATTCGACTTACCTTCATAAAACAACCAGTTTTATGAAGGTAAGTCAGATTCTTGGGCTTCTGACGACCCTACTCTTGTTATTCAGATGGTCACCCATCCGCGGACCAACCACGGCAAGCGTCGCTTAACCTGATCGATCGACCCGTGCGGCTGTTATTACTTCATCATCATCATCATTTCAGCCTTAAGACGTCCACTGCTGGACTTAGGCCTCCCCCAATGTGGGAGGCTTTGCCATAATCGCCAAGCTTGGCAGGCGGGTTGGCGAACGCAGTATGGTGGTAAAATGCATAGAGAACGCTGCTGCCCATTCTCTAGTATGTCCCTTAGTCGCCTTTTACGACACCCACGGGAAGAAATGGGGTGGTGTTATTCTTTACGTCCGGCACCACACGGTACACACGGTGTTATTACTTAACCACAAGATACTCAAACAAAAGAATAAGTATCACAATAATATGCTGGTAAACATTGAAAAAATACGGTTATCGTAACATAATATTTGGAGCTAATAATGTGGGCTACCGAAAACAAGATAAATATTGATAGAACGCAAAAAATAAACCATTACGAACGGGCGAAACCCCATCGAGTCACCCTGTCCCTGGCATGCCACTGACAAATGCAATGACAGATTTCTGGCCCCGTTTTTGTTGTCCTTACATACTTAAATACACGATTAACCTGCACCTTAAAACTTACACATTAAAACACAATTTCCCTTGTCTGAAATGTATTCGCAAGATGGCACGACTTATCTATGGTATTTGGGAAATTCCCTTCTGTGACCGCATTTTTTTTTTCTTTTATTGTTCTGTGGTTAGGGGTTCCGGAGAATTAAATAGTATGATAATTTATTTTACTTTACCACTGAAAATAACTCCTTGATATTCTCGGTCAAAATTTCATCATACCTGTAACAAGAAGAAAAATGTTTTGTTGAGTAAAAATATTTCCATATTATATATAATTAATAGGTATGTCATACAATTTAAATATGTAATTAAATAAAATGTTACAGAAGAAATATCTAAACAACACATAATATTTAAAAAAATATAAAAAATCTTTGACAGCGGTGGGATTCGAACCCACGCCCTTTCGGACTGGTGCCTAAAACCAGCGCCTTAGACCACTCGGCCACGCTGCCTACGTTAACCAACGATGAAATTAACGGGAGTTTTCCAAGGCCAACTTATATTCATCTTAGAAATACGAATGAATTTAAAAATGGCGAAGATACGACCCCGTCCAAAGTTACTTTGTATAGAACCCTACTCTCGATTACTTCACTTTTTAGGACGGAATAGAACACTTTGGGAGAAAGCGCCGATTCGAGCCCTAATCTTTATGTCCATAGGTGATACTAGGAAACGCCTTTGACCTCTACGGGACCTACATAATGTTTCAGTAGGTATAATAAGGGTATAATATAATAGGTATAAGGACCATAATAAAAAGTACTAAAATTATAATCAATGCAACTGGATATATTCTCTGTTTAGTAAGCAGGAATTACAAATAGTCATTATTTGTAATTTCCGTTTACTTTTAGGAGAGCTCCACGTATTTTATTATCATTTTTATGAGACTGTATTGTCCCAATGCAGGGCAAAGGCCTCCCTTTTTGCACTCCCCCTTCTTCCATAGAATCGCTATAAACGCTGTGAAAGTCACCACCTGTTTATAGTCAAACCCATAACTCGTCATAGAATTCACTATCATTCAAAATCAGAAAATCATGAGGATACTTATTCACTAAATAATGAAGACAGAAGCACGATGATATCTCGTATCTATCGTAACAGATTATACAGTTGCTTCAAGTGTTGGTACCGCTTCAAACGATGCAGTCGCTTTCGAACAAATTGTACCAGTGCAATAAAGTTCAGTTAGCAAGACCCATAGCCGTGGCGTACCACACTAACCCGTTTCCCATCGTTGTCAACCACTAGCAATCAACCAGCAAATACCATCAATTGACTTCTACACTCCTCATACACTATATTTTCCATCCATTACAAAAGATACTACGGAAACAATTATAACTTCTAACAGATTTTAAAACCTTAATTTGCTTCAAGTTCAGCACTCTCATTATTGCCAACGCATTAGACCCAGAACAAGGTCTAATTCCGAGTGACGCACCTCATTTACACCGATCGCTTGTAATAGGCACTTATCTGCTCGCAAGACGGCCAATCATTATGGATTTATGCGCGATAATAAGTTGGCCCTAGTCAGGGTACGCCTACGAACTTACATGGTTGGTACACCCTAGATATTCATGAGTTGTGTATTTTTTTGTGTCTGTTATTATAGATTTACTATAGTTAATTTGTATTGAGTATGGAGTCGACATCCTGCTCGATTTTATTCGTTTATTTTCGTCTCAATTACTGCCCCACTTGTTCGTGTATCGGGAAGACGAAATTATTTATCATTTTCATCTTAGTCTGGGGAATAATCCTTTATCTTAACTGTTTGATGAGTCAGTGCTATTTACTAATACTTTGAAGCTCCTAGATTCTTCTTCCTACGTACGCCCATCAGGTTCTGAAGTATGGATCGTTTGTTATTTATGATAGTGATTGAGTATTTAAGCATACACTTGCGTTGTTTACCGATGACAGATCATGCAAATATGTTATCTTAAAACCAGGTGAAACGTAATTAATTATTCAAGAGGTATCCGACTGCGAGTAACATGATATTAATTACTCTATTAATATTCAATTCCTATATAGGTCGCTTAAATATTCTGTGATAGTGTCATTGTCTTTGAATTAAGTCTTCGATTGAAATAAAAACAACCTTCATTCCAATTGATCATTGAGACGTATTGAGACAACGTTATCAAATAATTATCTAACTGAAGAAGTTTGTATGAAGCATCTGATCTCAAGCAGCTACTCAGATTGAATATAACGAAAACACTCCAAATCATCTCGAGATTATTGTAAGACTTTGTAGGTACAATCTATCGAGAGTGAAACGTCTCCAAAGGAGAATTTCTCCGAACAAATACACTTAGATTTACTTATAACGCGAGCCTCGGAAAGCAATCACAAAAATCGCTCCGTTCAGACAAAGGCCGAATTGTGTCGAACATAATTTGTGGCCCCAGCATCCTATAACAATAAATCTCCAATGTCAGCAGATTTACGACACTGTAAACATGCAATATCATCAAACTTATTTAAGTGCGTATAAGGGATACCATTTTGAACATATTTAACGACGCCCTGACTTAAATCATGTTTCGTGAATTGTTTTCGATTGGTTTCAATTAATAAAAAAAATATGGATGTATAAAATAATAAACGATGTGATTTATAGTGTACCTTGATTAATTCGGAAATAAAACGAAAGTAAAAGGAAGGTATTAAATTAAAGGTAAATAAGTGTTAAATGCGTTGTGAGTAACGACATGTTCGTGAAAAATGAAAAAGCATCAAGTATGGTGGTTTGTAAGAAGTCTAGGAAAACATTTAAGATAATTGGAAAATCGCAGACAGTTGAATGAACTCGGAAAAATTGATTACACTAAAGTCATCTTGTCGAAAGATATTAAATGCCAAATCCAAGAAATATATAAAAGAAGCCAAAGTATTCATTCGCACCAAAATACTGAGATTTTATTATTCATTTTGTTGATCATAGAACTTTATAACACTATAACTTTGTAACACTCCAACATCTTGAAATGTTCAACCCGAAGAATTTATTATTTTTAATATTGGAGAAGTTAACATCGTGTTCATAATGTTGTTATTAAAATGTTGAACTTATTAGGTTTATGTTCAGTTATTATACTTAACGCCACAAATGTTTAGATGGTTTTTATTTATGTTTTAATTTAAGCAATCAAATACTTGATATGTGGTAAATAAAAGATTGTCACAATGTTTATTTTGACTCAAACATGCAGTTCTGAAGGCATTTCGATCGAATTTATTCGTCATTAATGTTTTGGTTGCCCATTATCGAAAATCAAGTAACGGAAAAATGGCTATAGAATGGATGATATATCGGTGTGTTAGATATTTAAATACGATGAATTCCTCCGTGTAGACTTGACCGCGATACGCGAATTAGTGAGGAACAGCGGGGGCGAATTTTTGTGACATCTCGGAGCGGCTCGTAAAAAATTCTTGCCACCCGTGGTGCCCATTTGTTTCGATAATGCAGTTTCTACGAGCTAAGAAACATCGTGCGTTTTTGAACCTTATAAAAAGGCACAGAATTATTTTGGTGATGGAAATTAGGAAGATTCTATGCGTCATTCTGGTTATTCTTCTGATATGAAGGTGAAATAATACATACTTAAACACTAACCGTGTAGTTTCAAAACGCGATCTAAATTTGTTGTTGCATTTCCAGCTGTATTGAGTAAAAATGACAACTTGGCACCGGAAAAATGTGTTAGTTGTATGAAAGGAACTGTAATTCAATTTCTATTCTGTTCTTATTTCAAAAACAGGCTCTTCAAAAAGATAATTCTTGTTTTGTACTATGATTGTAAGACACGTCGTTTACAAGCGTACTAAGCCTCGGATTTACAGGCCTGGTATAAAGTATAGCTTCTTAGAATTGTGTTACTTCACTGAAATTCCCTAATTGTCCAGGAACTCTGATGCCCAAACAAAACCATCTCATCAGACACACGACCACAAAACCATCGTTCTATTGTAATCCCAAATTACGTCGTACGAAGAAAACCTACACACAATTACAAAGGAAAACCTCTCGTCATTCCGAATGTCGACGATATCTTCCGGTGGAGAGATTCATCACATGGGTAACGGTTCGCGGGTAGTAACGAGGGTCGACGCCCGAAAGGGTGCGTTTCGGAACGCGCGATAATCCACGCTAACCATCGGCTTATAAACTAGCCGGGCGGATCTGTTCCGCGATTGTTTTGTGATCTGTCCGGTGATTTGGTGAATTTGTGATGGGTGAAATGGTTTTAATTGAACCGGTTATGTTCGACTTGTTTTAGGTGCGAAGTTAGATTTGGAAGTCACTCAATGGACTTTTAATACAAATAAGTAGGAACATGCAATTCAAATATGGAACTTGTGGCTAAGTAATCTATATATCAGGTTAAGCTACCCTTGCCGCGGATGCTCCGTAGATGTGTGACCATCTCTTTACATACCAAGATCCCTCCGTACCTTCCGAGGCAAGGAGGGATCACGGTAAGAAGATGGTACCGGTTGTCATTCGTAGATCTTTGTCGTTATGGTTAGTCAGAGGCCCGAAAGTCTGTGAAATCGGTCTTACCAAAGGGGTGTCGTGTTACCCAGTAACTGGGTTGTGAAGATCAGATAGACAGTCGCTCCATGTAAAATACTGGTATTCAGCTGCATCCGGTTAGACTGGAAGCCCCAACATAGTTAGGAAAATACTTGTCAGATGATGATGCAATTAAATTATGGTAAGCCTTGGGGGGCGTACCTTTACTTGAATTGCATATTTATACATTACTAGCTTTTGCCCCCTACTTCGTCCGCGTAAATAAATTGTGTCTTGGGGTTCTAACTTACCCCGTATCTATTTTCATCAAACTTGGTGCAGTGGTTTTGTCGTGAAAGCGTAACAGACAGACAAGAGTTACTTTCGCATTTATAATATGGGTATAGATTTCGACAAAACATATACGACGTGTGGATTTGGAACCGTGTCACGAAACATATAGGTTAATCCTATTCTGTCCCTAATTCCCCACCATCAACTAAGCGACCTCAGCAAAGCCACAAACAACGCTGTAGAAGTGGCAAAGTTATAAAAGTCAAGCTTTAAAATTGTTTATAATATCACCAAAGCGAAGAAAGAGGACGAAATTGGGCTAATTTTTTTTCTGTGAAAGGATACTCCACTTTCGCATAGATATCTCCAAGATGACTGCGTCGATAGCTGCGAAAGCTACCCGTTTTTACATTATCTACTTAATAACTTTAGAAAAAGAGATCTCGGCGTTACCTTTTTAAGCATCCCATTCAATTTATTCCAAACATTATTTTCACATACTTAAACATGTCCTAAGCAAAGTAAACCTTAAGCAACACATGTTAAGCACAAGATATCATGATAAATTAAGCAAAAACTGGGCGGATAATGACACCCAATTATCTGAAATGATATTAACGCCTAAACACACACCACGTCTTACGCAAATCACTGCATTAACCAGATGACCATCTCACAGTATAGTGGAACAGAAAGTTCACGTCACACAACGTGCGAAATAAAGGTTTTCCTACTCCTGAATATCAATTAGACCAAGTTTCTTCAAAAAAAACCGGCCACGTGCGAGTCGGACTCGCGCACCGAGGGTTCCGTACAAACCTGTAGGTATAGAGTTTAAAATTAAAAAAAAATATTTTTATTATATGATGTTACTAAAAATTTATGGTTTTCTCAATTTTTCCTTTATCTGTCAAAATTCTAGATCGACTGGAAGTACCGTTTAGGTTTTGATTCCTTTGCAAGTTTCGAAAATTTGCGGAAATTTGCGGCATAAACGGCTATATCTTTTGATTGCGTTAGCTTAGAAGTTTGATTTTTTCACAGCTCCAAGGGACAGTAGATTTGAGTATTTGATATAAATTTCAGCTTGATACCATCACGCGTTCCTGAGAAAAAGGGTCTTGACAGACGGACGGACGGACAACAAAGTGATCCTATAAGGGTTCCGCTTTTTCCTTTTGAGGTGCGGAACCCTAAAAATTCAGCATCGAGAAGCTGAACGAGTGCGTGTGTGCGATTATAGACTCATAATTCTAGGCAAATAAGAAGCTAAGGCAAAAAAAATCTTCTTGTATGTTACAATAACAAAATGCTTACTTTCAGTTGAACAAAATGCTCATTTATTACTGAACAACACATTAAAGTTACACAAAAATCTCTAATTTTACTACAACAGAATGGTAATAATTATGTTGTGCACCAACTTTTTGAGCTGATGATTTGTGGAGCAACGTAGGTCGCCAGTACAATTTTAATGAGCGTCAGTGGATCTTCTCAATATTCTGTTCTACAATGACGTTGATGCTGCCTGAGTCATATCGGCTTCTAACTTTTGCAATAAGTCATTTAGTTGAGCAGTAAAGGGACCCCTTGCAATATATTGCCCCCTATAATATTCACTTCCCGTTTGTCTATTTGCTCTTTGTAAGGGTGTCAGTATGACGAATATTTCCGTTGGCTTGACTTGGGTTTGACAAAGTTTGTGAGGTGATTTGTAGGATCAAAACTGGGTGCGTACTTGGAAATATGTGGATGTAGTATTTGACAAATATAATTCCTATTAAGTTTCTCACGTTTTGGAAATAAGTGTGATTAGAGGTCAAACCAAGGTTTGGTTAACAAGGTTGGTAGTCGTAGGGCTGACTATCCAGAGGGTTATTTGCTTAACAAACTAACAGTAGGAATCATTTTCAAAAATCAGAATCATACAGATTTTATTTCACGTATACTTAAATGAACACTTATGAAACGTCAGAAGCTAGGTGCACCGTTCCAATTGGGGATTCCTACGAGAAGAGCTGGCAAAAACCTCCACGGTCACTCTTGTAAAAATAATTGGCATTTACAATGTTTTCAAATTACAGTTTTAATAGATATGGGAGAGCAGTGATCAACAGTCGGTCAAAAATTATCAGGTACATTCAGAAAAAATATAAAATATACCACTATACGACTACTAATATTTAAAAACGTATTTAGACCAAATTACGTAATAGCCATGACAGCCTATAAAGAGTTGACATTTCAATTGTAGGTTTCATTTTGACAATTCAACAACATTCATTGCGTTATTTACGTTGTTGAGTAGACAAATTTTTCGAACATATGAAGCAATGGAAAAGCAATATCCTTCAAAATGTTTCGGATTCTGATTGATAGTGTGTTACGCAATTAGTGAGCATTAGCATTGAAAGCAGGGTCAGTCAAAGAAACCACCATCTAGGTATCTGTTCGTTATCTTTCTGTGGAGAAAAAAAGTAGGTAAAGGATAAGTTTACTAAAACTATTATTCTATTCTGCAAGCACATAGCTTGTTCATACTTATAAACAAAAGTTTAATACGTTTTCTAGAACAACATTAAATATTTTCATAAAAATAAAAAAGCAGAGCGGAAAACAGCGGTTGGCCAATTTCTTCGCGGAAATCTACAAGAACAATCCACATTATGATGTAGCTTTACTTGCTATCCACATTATATCCTTATTTTCCTCCTCCAAATGTAGCTGGGGTGGTTCTCCCAGTGTAATACCAACCTTATTTCATGACAGTAGGGTTGTTTATTAGTAGTGGTTAGAATAGGCCATCAACAACACGCATGATAAAAGCCAGCGGGGTACAAGTGATTAAAATAAGTACGGATTTAGGTGCGGCTGCCCTAATAGGGGGCGCCACGCCCTGTTCTGACCTGACGAACTTCGCTTCAATGTTTTGTGGTAACTACATTAGTGGAAGCTCTACGTACTTCTATCCCTCGAGCATTGAGCAGAGTGAAAGAGACAGCGATAACAACATGACGACGTAATTTAGACACAATGTGTAGTGTCATTCACGGTTTTCAGGCAGTCTTTTTTTTTAAGTTAACCTTTTTTTTTTTGACAGCTAGTAAAAGATACAAACTCCAGGGGATTCTAATACTGCCGGGGTCACGAGATTGTTCGAAAGAGATACCATGACCCTGGCACATGGGCAACTGAAGGAACACGGGTGGGTTTTAGTCAGTAAAAGTCTGACATGCCCTCCCGCTCCGCCCAGAGCGGGAGAAGTCATTTGATGATTTCCCATCCAAAAAAAAAGGGGATTCTAACACATTTGACTAAAGCTGCCCGTACACCTACAATACGTTTGCACATTATATTTCGCAATATGATTGAATCCGCCCTTGCCTCCAAACGATCCATTTTTTCACTGCAAAAACATTGACGGCTCCGTTCTACACGGTGCAATTAGAACGTACTTAATGCAATAAAAATTAAACTCGCTAAAACTTACGTTGTATTATTGCGTAATATCAACACTATAAAATATTATTATATTGTCTATTTTATATATTTCTAACAAAAAAAAAATCTGGAAAATGAAGACTAATTCTTATTTTGAAACCATAGCAATATTTTTTTACCGTGTGCGGCCGGTCGTAAAGAATAGCACCATACCATTTCTTCCCGTGGGTTTAGTAAGAAGCGACTAACGGATTTACGAGAGTATAGGCAACAGCGTTCTCTATACATATATTTTACCACCATACTGCGATCGCCAACCCACCTGCCACGCATGGTGATTGTGGTAAACCCGTCCCAAAAAAATCAGGGGGGGGGGGCTATGTCCAGCAGTAGACGTGTTGCGACTGAAACGACGACAAACCAACTAATATTTTTTTTATTTGGTAATCTCTAATTCCATGTAAAATACCTTGTTTATTTCGCCATTTCACACCAAACAACATTTTAAAACAAATCACATCTAACATGCATCACAATTTCGGTATAAAATCTCATCTCAGTGCAATTTCATACGGGAATACGTTATCACATTACCTTTAACCAGTGTTGCCACACTTGCCACTATTACGACACAAAGAAGAATTCACAAAGAACTTGTGGTAATGTTGCTACATCTAATTCGTACCTAATTGGCTTCGCATTTGACTACATTACCCGGTTTCGGGTAATTTTACTTGTGGTTGGAGCTTATAGTGTGTTTGTATTTGGCTCATTTAATTTCTATGTGTGAGACACCTCGTCCTTTGTATTTAAATCTTTTGTAGTCTCCTAAATTATTTTGCTGGGGTTGATAATTTTCGGTTCAAGTTTTTTTTTGTTACAACCCCGGAATTAAGGAAGAAAGGGAAACTTTTACGTAGCAATGGGATACATTATAACTAACAAAAAACCTAAATTACCCACAGAATAAACAAATGTTACCATGACATTTAAATGCGACTAAAGAAGTGAGTATTTCTTAAATTTAACTGCACCCGAATATATGTATATTGCTAATCTATTGCTTCAAATGTTCGACACAAATTGTCTGCCCAGCATAGAAATTGTTCTAATAGAGTCGCGTAGCGCTGTCGTGTCGCGCCTGTCTGTGGATGAGTAAGTAAGTAAGTATTTTATTTGTTTAATAAAATGAATGCAAGATAATAAGGAGATACAGAAAAGATCAGACATATTCAGCCGCATACCGTGGCGTACAAATTGGTAGGAAGAGATGTTGCATAAACCGTTATAATATTCATCAAAATTACATTTCATCATTATGCATTAAAGATTAGGTATTTTTATTACAATTCAATGTCAAAGTAGTGATTAAATTAGTTGGTCAATATAAATATGAAATAAAATAAAATGTCACTAAAATTACAAATATTCCGTAGGTATGTTCTTTATTTTGTAAACATTTGCCTCTTCACAATGTTATGATAGCCGCGCTTTTAAACCCCATTGTCTTGCTAGTTTCCACTATGACCTATGACAAAAAAAGACACACATTGTCCCACGTCCCACCAATCCATACATTTAATCCAACATACTCATAGATACAGTAGCCAGGCTAGTAAGTATACGCTCAAACAATACGGGGCAATCAAGAGTGATCGAGGCTCACGTAGATACCGATATCTGGCGATGCCGTGGGGTCACCGTCATTAATCACATCGGTACTGTTCGACCGCCCACTGCTGACGTACGGGCTGATAGGTCAGCGGGCAACTTGGTTATAAACATGTAACTTACCGTTCAGCTACACTTTTCAGGTTAAGTGCAGAATATAGAATATAGAAATAAGATGGAAAAGCGTAGTCACTTCTAGAGATGATCTCCTTAGTAATTAAGGCAAAGGGAGGCGAATATTGTTTAGGGGAGATAAAGCAAAGCAGATTATGTGTTTATTTCCTAACTGGTAATGATGGAAGTTGGTAGACATCATCATCACTGCTTATAGTTTCAAGGTAGGAGAAAAAAAAAATAAAGACTACTGTTACGATTTTGTCCTTTTTCTGTGGCGATTTGCTACCCAAAGCAATAGGAGCTGCTTCTTATTAAATTCGAGATCTTGATCAATACTGCCGAACTCTTTAACGAAATTTTAAAGGAACCAGCAGTGCCATTCCCTGAGGAGGCCTTGTGTGCAGCGCTGCCGCAGCTGTGAAACAACAGCGTGGTATGGCTGACTGTCTCAAGGCTCCGGCGGCCGTCAGTTAAAACTTATCAACTCAAATATTTCAAGCCGATAAAACAGTTACTTGAGATCATCGAGTATGATTTAAAGAAATTGGTTGCAAAGCCTAATTCTTTTACAAAACAGCGCCGGGAGGTTACAGCCTAGAATTCGCCGATGATCATAACTGTGTTAATGAATACTGTTTGAATCAGCGCAGCACGCTCGGTCGATCTCAATCCTGCTGCTGAAGAGCTCGTCGTAGTACAGCCAAGACATTATCTGTCAAAAACGAGATTTTGTCCTGCGAGTCTGTGTGGTTCTTTCCTCAAAAGACTAACTACTTACAGAAAGAATCATGTTCAATCTTGACCTGTTTTTTTTTTTAACGCGTCTAGTTATGTAAAATATCTTAAAAAATTGCTAATTTTTTATCACATAATTGAATTTTCAAATAAAGCCAGGAAAAAAAGAAATTCTAAAAAATGTTTATCATTCTCAATAGACTTTTTGAAACGTAACGTGTTTTACACACGTTTAATTTCACATAATACGAAAAAACTTGTTCCTTCATGTGGTTAATAAATGTTCAAAATTACGAAGTGGTATTTTTTTTTACTTCACTTTTTAATTTATGACTAGCTATGATATTTTATAGTTTTATATTAGGGTGTGGAAAGAATAAATAAACGTACAGTTGATAGGGCGCGTAAAACGAACTTCTTTACGTGAATGACAGGCTGTCACTTGTTTGACGTTTTGCAGTCGTTCGTTTGCTGTCACTACGTATTGTACTGAGCGATTTTGGATTTTCTGATACCCTAACAAGTTTTGCATTTTCCACGGACTCCGATACCTACCACATACGATTACTTTGGCCTGTGTTACACGGATACCGATTTAGTCCTTTTTGTTGGGATCTAGACGTTATCGCTTTTGTTGGAAAGAGCTATGGACATGAGCCTTCTACGAGATGGCTTTGCCTGCAACATAAGTGTTAATACGCTTCGGCGTTATCGAGCCCTTCAGCTTCATAGCAGAGTCATCTCGCTAACTAGCAGTTGGATATCTCCAGTAATAGTAAGTATAATAACAATCAATTACCTAACTATTTAGTATCCAGTCAACAGATGCTAGTGGAATGATTGTTTTATAAAAAAGGATTGATATCTAAATATCAATCCTGTACAAAAAATATAAGTGCTAATGTATATTTTTCAAGTTTTATGAAATATAGAACTAGTACTACTAGAAATAGGTGACGCCCCTAAGACGAACCGCTGACCGACTGTGCTAGTTGCATGCAGCTTTTCCCCATGTTTAGCTAAAGTGTTCTTTTAGGCAGCTGTTTAAAGCGAAACATGTAAAAATACAAATTAAATATACTTATTTCCATCATCATCATCATCATCAGCCTATAGCAGTCCACTGCTGGACATAGGCCTCCCCAATTGCACGCCATTTAGCTCGATTTTCGGCAACTCTCATCCTTATTTCCATTGCAGGCTTTAAAATCTCATAATTGATTTGTTATTCAGGTAATGGAAGAAGATTACATTTGTAAATAGTGTTTTGATGTATCCACGAAGACTGTTAATGCTCAGATTTATAAAAACAATGACTGTGACCCATCTGCTGGTTCATCTCGCCGTGGTCATACTTAAGTATGCCTCGTTTGTCGTCGATCATTGCTCAATCGTCAAAGTGACCACATTCTCAAAAAAAACTTGCACTGTAGGTTATGGCGCATGTTATGACTTTGGTGTGGTACTTAGGCTGGGCTAGGCATGAAACTAACATTGTGGCTCCAGCGGCATTTTTAGATGAAATGGTTGTACAAGAAGACATTGAATAAATAATAATAAATCAAATCCTGTTTTTTTATTTAATTTTCCCGACCTCTCCAAAAACATGCAGCACTTAATTATATATTTATGTCGTGATGGCCGAGAGGTTAACACCTCACCTCATGCACGAGGCGTGAGTTCAATACCGGGCCATTGTTTTTTTTTTCAATACCTACGTAGGAACTACAGTGAAGGAAAACATCACAAGAAAACCTGGATATGTATAATTAATCAATGAAAGTCAGAAATCGCCACCTCATCTTGACCAAACGTGGTGATTACTGCTCGTGCCTTCTTTGAATGAGAAAAGACCTTTGCCCAGCAGTGGCACAGTATAAGGACTGGTATTATTATTTACTTTATCCGGACAGACAAGGTGAATCAGCCTCTTAGAGTTCGATGGCTAAAAGCATCGTCCTGCTGGAGTCTGGTCCACTTCGACGACAGATTTTGACCGATATTTCAATGAACTATACCTAAATTATTGTAACTTGCTGTAGGTAGTGTAGAAAACAAGGATGGCTTAACATCACACGTGAAGTGTTTAAAACTCAGCATCGTCGGGCTATTACGAGAATATAACTGCTGTTTGCCACTGCGCGCCGAATTGATGATAATATTAAATTGAAGACGGATTTATTTCTGAGTGAGTGCAACTCTCTCAGCGATTAACAAATAATTTCATTTTAATAATCATCTAGTTTTTGTGGTTACAACAGTTGTCAAACCTGATCTGGAAGCTGTAAATCTATTATAACCTCAAAAACTTATTTACGTAATAGCATTTTTCCCTGGCCTCTAAATAAGAAGATGATAACTTATTGTGTTATTATAAACGATCACTGATTTTATAGAACACTATTTGTAGGTAGACGCGACCTGTAAAACGAATCAAATGACAGGTCATTCAATGTATGGAAAGTGGGCATGATTCTTTCGATTTTGTGATTGCACTTCACTAATCTTCACTTTGGTCGAATTTCAGTGTATTGGCTGAACGTCTTGCTCGTGTGTCCGCAGGGCACGCGTATCTGTGATCGACATTCCCTTGTGATTACTTTAACAAATCTGTCGGTAGATATACCGAGTAGTTTAGGGACCTATTAGTTGTTCCTGTTATCTCTTCAGGCTTGCACCAGTACTGGGTGACTCAAAATGACTCAAATGCACAAATATGGCATCAAAGTGAATGGAATTTCAGGCACATTACAAACATACGTAGACAAACGTTTAATTTTTCTGCTGTTTCCGCCGTTTCCGAAAATCATAAGGGAGTATGCAGTCTTTAGGTGAAAACACACCATTCAACACACAACTACGTGATAATAAATAAGTGGTTATTATTATAGTTTGTTTGTCAAATAATTTGTTGTTGTTGTGTTTTAGTGCAGTGGTAACAGTCCCGGTAACTTACGAGGCTGTGGGTTCGCAGCCAGGCAGGCGCTTAACTTTGCTCGCAAAACGGTAAAGGAAAAAACATCGTGAGGAAACTGGCATGACCTAGAACTAAAAATTCGAATCTATTATGTACCATCCCGCACTGGGCCCGTTGTGCATCCCGGCCAACTCCTTGTCATAAAGAGGAGGCTTGTGTCCCAGCAGTGGGCGCATTATAGGCTGATTAGATTATGCTAGGTTGTTTTAATTTAAGGAATTTCTACAACCATGTTCAAAAATCTGTTAGTAATTTATACAGTGCGTACTTACATATATTTATTACTTAATCATTTTCATTCGTTCTCACACGTGACAAATGAACACAACTAACAGATACTCCCTAAGATAAAAATATACGTGATAGTAAAAAAATGTTCTTCCATTGTTAATTTAATACACGATCATTTATAATGTTTATATACTATTATTATTATTTATTATCTTCAGAAATTCTTACACACTGAATAAATTACATAGATAAGACTTAAGATTAATAAAAGTAATTTCTTCTTCTTATTGTAGAGATAAGATTTACATTTCATTTCACATTCTTATGATAAAATAAGAATGAAGTCTTTACACAACTATATTGACAACCGAATAAAAAATGAGAACCTAATTTTTTTCGTTTGTAGGGTTATTAGGGTCAATTCACACCAATTTGATACACTCTATATGACACGTCTTTCTTTCTTATTTGATAACAAAACACATACATGAATTCACGCCTTCTTCCCATGGACGTAGGCAGAAAATACAGAAGGCTTTCTGCTACGATCCTAAAAACTTCTTTTGTTGAAACAAATGGATAAATTCAAATTCCAATATGAAAATTGGAATTTATCCATTTAAAAAAATTAATGATATCTTGCGTGGAACGTCAAATGATTATGGCTGTATGTTTTTGCTATTTATATCTTAGTAAAGTAAGGGAAATTAATAGTTAAGTAAATTGTGTACTAACTTAAATTCAGTTGTTTCAAATTACAATTATAATTTTTTGACAAATTTATAAAATAGCTAAAACATGGTAGGATGTGCTGGATTCCTTCTTAAAGCCCGCAATTGCAGTAGTCCGGGAAAATGGAAAACAAGGAAGAGAGACCCTGTAGGGAAAAAACAGGCTTATTATAATAAATAAAATGACAAATTAACTAGGGTGTCACTTTTTCTTACATTTGAATTCCCTGACAATAAACAGAAAATTCTAGAAAAAAATTTTTTTTCCTATTTTATAGGTTTCGTTACACTTACAATGTTGATGACTGGTTTAGACTTTGAAGACTCCAATTTAGTCAGTCATAAAACTATTTTATAACAATTCCTTAAGCTTGAAATCTTTTTCATTCCCCAGATAACCATAAAACTGTACATGGCCATCTAAAAATCTAGCACCTTATTTCGTATCTTAAGGCCCGATCAACTTATTTTTAAAAGTTCGACAACACTAAAATGAACCCTGTAGACGGGCATAAATCATTTTTACGGCGTCTATGACTCCCTTGTCTATGCGACAGGCTTTCACGGCCCGTGAATAGGCCTCTTTATGCTTCACTTACTTACTACTACACTGAAAAGTTACAGGCTGTATTGGCACCTATAGCTTAAAGATAAGGGTGCTTTTCGCGTGAAGTGTTTTTGGGTGTTAGGTTAGTGATGTACACCCTAAAATGCCTAAACAGGGATTATAAATATCGAATGCATATGCTTGTGTATGGAGTGAGTTATCGATTTAATCTTTAATGTTTACGAAGGGTATTTTGACACATTAAACTAATTGCAATTGAATTCAATTTGATGTAGTTAAATGGTGATTATTCTTAAACATACAAATGACATAGCATTACGCCTAAAATTCCTGATAGGTTAAGGACAGCAGAGGTGTATCTATAGTAGTACCTACCCACACCCAACCACACATTTCGCCAGGTTAATTTAAGTCCCATGTTATAAGAGGCGACGAGCCTATACGGAGCACAAGGGCTGATTTCGGGTTGCTACTGAGGAATTCATGGTAGAAAAACTCATAATCTTCTGCCTAGCCTTTAGTCAAATATATTAGGGTCGGCATCTAGTCTAACCGTATGCACCTGAATACGAGTATTCTAAATAAAGAAACTCCTTCATAACCCAGTTATGTGTAATATAACCAAATGTTAGACAGGTTGTCAGACCAGTAATGTAATGACTGATCAAGATCTACGAAAGACAGCCGGGACCGCGCTTTCCGAGGCACGGAGAGCTCATGGTATGTAAAGATGGCAAAACCCAATATCACATAATTGCAAATAATTCGATATAAATAATGTAAACCTACACTGCTTTACGAAAATCTCTAATCGATTTTGCCCCAATCTCCTTTAGCTAACATAATCGAATATTTCAAACTAAGTTACACTTCAATGCAATCTTAACTAGGGCAAATATTGGATACTACACAGGACTTAACACAAACTGACTCCCTAGAGCAGTCTACTCTGTGAAACCTAAATTGCAAGGAGCCATGTTACTACGCAATTATCTGAAGATCGTATCTAATAGCCTTCTGTACATAGCCCGTTGGGTATTGCTATGTTTGCAAGCATTGTTAACTAAAGTTTCGATGTTAAGCGAAATTTGCTCTAACCACAACTATCGCTTTGAATATTCCTCGTTGTTTTAAAAGGGGGCGCATAGATTAAAAATAAACTGAACATCGGTATGAATGAAAAGTAACAGCTAATTTCAGCTATCAGGCTGCTCAAACACAGATTAATAACAAACATAGATATTCAGGTACACAGGGGCGGGCTCATTTAATCCAAACGTTCTGTTTAAAAAATCATAACCTTTGTTTTGAAACCAGTTTACTTAGGACTAGGAGCGCACGAAATATAGGACTTATGTAAAGCAATGAAGGGGTTACAGGGATCAATTCAAATTGGTTAGCTCACAATCGCAGTCGCAGATAGCTACCGCGCGACACCCTGTATATTTGCTTAGGATACATCCCTCTTTATTTACATATTTCAAACACCGCAAAATGTCCTTTAATTCTTGGAACATACGTTTCAAAATCGATCGGAAGCTGTTCTCATATGGTGTGGTACAGCCTGTGTAAGTTTAAGGTATGCACGGATAAACAAAAGGGTTTATTGACCTTGGCTTTCGGCCAGATTTGGGTACAGGCGAATTAGGAGCATCGGGATAATCCCAGTTAAGCTCAGTTGCTTAACAATCTACCTGATAGTATTGTGTTACTAGATTAACAGTAGTTGAGTGTCATAGTCTTGTCTGAAGTGAGGAAGGAATACGTTATACTTTGAGCAAAAACAAAACGCTATAACTTCGTTTTCTAGGCTATAGCTCCGAGTCAATTTTTGAATTTCCAACTTCATGTCAATTATGGAAAAGTTCTTAAAACAAAAATGACAACTTTGCACCTGACTCAGTTGTCAGTTTTGTAAAAAGAATTGCGATTCTGTTCATGTTGCGTTCCTAATTAAAAAACTGGCTTGGTATTTTTTGAATTAGGAAGTTTTGTAATAAAGCGGTTTATATTTTGGATATATTCTATACGATAATAGTCTTGGGAACTCAGAAAACAGCAGAGAGATCGAGAACCTACAAAGAGTAAAATGGAAAGCCAATGCAGAAAAAAGTGAAAAAGTGATTTAATTGACTAAATATTCTGTTATGTCCACGAATTCCAACTTCAAGTATCCTGAAAATCGCAGAATCGGAAACTTCACCTAGTATTTTTTTTTTTCAGGAGATACCATTGTCTTGCTTATGTTTATTTGCACTGCTGTAGGTCCCATCTAAAATAAATAATTAAATAACAGTAATAGAACAACAAAGGCTTGTTCTGATTCCTGGGAATTTGAAGACTATAAAATTTACATAATATTGTTTACATTTGCTATACAACTGTCGGAGGTGCTTTGTTACCATATAACCTTGGGATTAAAGTTCTCACTGTACTAAAACGTTGTCTTTTAACAGTCGAATAAATCTCTTAAATACATACTTACTATAGATTTTTTAACATGTGAATAAATAACATAAGACAATTCTTAAATGCTACTTGTGTTGGTGAGCACCTTGTGTTAAAGTAATGGCAAGTGGAAGTCGCTTTTTGTTATCAGCAATATTGTTGTTTCAAATAACCAAGTGTCCATGGCGAGTCTTGTCCATTTTGCTCCATCGGTACCTTCTACACTTTGAAATGTCCAACAAGCTTCATCTTTCTGATTGACGGACACCCTGACTGCCTGTAATTTGTTTATTTCGCATTTGTGCATTCGCCTTAACGGCAAAACGTAGAGATCTTTGCACCTATCTTATTTATAACAACTATTGTTAAACCAATATTAAACACATCACTACTTAGTCTTTTCCAAATAATTCTCCATGCAAAACTATGTAGGACTATTTTAATTTCAGCCATCAAGTAACAATAAATTATTTCCTTCAATTAATTTCACCGCACCGCCTCGCCCAAATTTTCCAAACGTTGTTTACAAAACCAAAATGGCCGCGTTGTCAAGGTACACCGCATTACGTAAACGCAATTTAAAATTCACGCCTGTAAAAACAGCTTTCATCTCTTTAATGTAATCCGTCTGAGATAACTAAGTGACACCCTTCTAAGTACATAGGTACTTCGTAGCCTTTTAAATAATAAATTGACTTCTAAACAAGAGTAAAGATGACTTCGTTATGTCACTACGTCTAACGCGCATTTTGTAAATGTGGTTAAAACGTCAAAATTGGATTTTCATGTCGAGAAAATTGGGATCGGGCGGCGTAAACTGTGGAATTATCTTATTTGTATAAAATGACAATCTCCTTTTGACGAGTTTATATTAATTGTGTCAGATATTAATTTGGCTAATGCGATCGGGGTCGGTAACTAATCGGCTTAAACGCTCGGAATTGTTACAATAATTTGGGTATTATTTCCACGCTATTTATTTCGATTGTTACTGAGATAACAGCACAGTAGTCGCTTTACACAGTATTAAATGTATAAACAAGGTAAGTTTACCCATTTCTAATTAAATTATTCGTTTGCACATCACAAGACTCAACACTTTTATCCGCGAGCTCCGCCAAAGGCTCGATGCGTGTAGTTAATTTCGTGGCGCGACTTTGTAATGCTAATGTGTACTCGTGACAGACAAACGTGTGCATATTGGAGTCTTGACACGAGGCAAATTAGAAGCAGTTCTATTAGAACAAAAACAGGAGTGAGGAAGTAGAGATGCAGAACATGTGCTGAAGGAATAATTACGCTTAGTAGGAGAAGAGATGACGCGACTAGGCTCAACTCATTAAATGTAGATCAGGTTCGAATTGAAATAGTTTGGTCCTTCAAGTTTAGGTCCTTGTGTGGTATTATTTTGAATAGAACAGAGGAAGGGACGGGTAGGTTCTTTAGCACTTTAGGAGGTCAATTTTCTTTTATTTTGTTTGAATCAATATCTCATTCTCAAAGACGTTTATTAATTGTCGTGAGTAAGTATTCTTTAAAATTTAAAGTTTTCTCCTCGAGTACCTAAAGTATTTCAGGTAGAAATCCATCCGTCAGACCAAAGAGTGTTCATGTAGCGGTATCCAGGTCAGTTCATTTTGACTGATGATGATGAACAGCGTTACAGGCAGAGGTGTTTCTCTGTGCAGCTTTACACGTAGTTCAAATTAAAAATATCTACACTTAACAGTGTTTTTAACCGACTTCAAAAAGGAGGAGGTTATCAATTCGGATGTTTATATGTTTTTTTTTTTTTTTTTTTATGTATGTTCAGCCATAACTCCGTCATATATAGACGGATTTACAAAATTCTTTTTTTGTTCGAAAGGGGTTTATTCCGAAATGGTCCCATATAATTTTCATATAGATCTGATGATGAGTTCGGGAGACAGACACCGGAACTCTTTAAAAAATGACAGGAAATCAACCGCGATTTCTGCTATCGCATAAATATGCATTGTTTGTTTGGAATTAGTGCAGGGTGAATACCACAACTAAAAATTTAAAAATAAAAACTTTTTTGCAAAAAAAAACAACCGACTTCCTTAAAAACACTACAAAGTGAAAAATAACTTTAATTTCGGAAGTCGGTGGCAAAAAACCATAAATACAGATCCTAAGACACCGACTACCGAAATTAAAGTTATTTTTCACTTTGTAGTGTTTTTAAGGAAGTCGGTTGTTTTTTTTTTGCAAACAAAAAAGTTTTTATTGTATGGAATGCAATTGCGAACGGAAATGAGTTTATATGAGCGTCGATTTTAATTGCACTGTTACATTGTGCCAGAAATAACCCAATAGTAGTGCTATTTTGTAGTTAAAAACCACTCGATACCGAACTACTGGGAACGTACACGCATACTTACATAGTTTTTAATTACAGTTTATTCCTGTACTGCCTTAACAAACCAGTATTGTAATGATAAACATTTTATGCTAAAACAATTGCGACTTTTTGCACGTCCTATGCCGCAGATGATCAAACAGTGAGTGAGTATTTTAATCAAAAGTTCTTTTTTCAAAACGTATTTTTTTCTTTTTAAAGTGGACATCGCCGTCCAATTAAGGATAAAGCATACAGCCTTTAGGACGAGGGTATATTAGCGTTTGTCACGAAACTCTACAAAGGTTTTATTAGCTAATTTAACATAACTCAGCTTTCTGCCGTGATTACTGATGTAAGGGCAAATTAGTTGAATTCAGACGCCATGACGCAAAAAGAGGCAGTAATAGAAGATAATAATGATGTTGTTATGTTGTTAGAGCCTTGGAGATAATTTTTTAAGTATATGGAATTGACTGCCCATTGTTGACGTAAGTTGAAGCGCTTTTGTAAGTGTAAGTATTAGGTACTACCGACATCAACACAAAATTTAAATAAGTAACTATGTACTTAGTATTCATAAGAGCACACTTATCGGAAATCAAAAAATGCTGCAAACGATGGAAATGGAACAAGACTTATATTCTACAAATGAAATAAAAAAAATGAAAACGAAAAGTTATCTTTTTCAGATTTATTGATGCTTTCGTTTTTTTAGCCTATTCAACTCACTTCTTTTTTCAAAACATTTTAATAGCCTAAAAACAAGGAAGATTAGTGAGCTGGCACACTTGGCACAATTCCTTCGCCCCAGAGGAAGCGGGCCCATACATCATAAAATGCGGACGCATACGAATCATTGTCAGACAAGCAATCAGTCTTAAGCCAGACGCCTACTAGACAATGTTCTACAAAAGAAACACAAGAGAAAGTACATCAATCAGAGATTTTTTGTACAGAAACATTATTGGACTAATTACGAATTTATTGCAAACTATTGAGATAATTAAGCGTTGTACGCTTAAACTGAGTTACAAAAACAAGACACACTATTTTTTTTTTTTTAAACCCTTTCGTTAGCTTTGATGACGCCATTAAGCATCAGATTGCTTGAAAAGTGATTTTGTTTTTAATCTTCTCAAGCCCTTTTATTTTGATACCCCATATGGTGATAGTATCTTTTATATCAATACGTACGTTATTTATATCCGTCATTTTGATTTTATAAATCAAAACCAAGCCTTTAAATGGTTAAGTACACGACATAACTAGACGAGCCGATAGATACCCCATGATTAAAAATCCATTCAGTCGTTTGGATGTGTCGAGAACCCCACATCGAAATATAAAAAGATAGTGAGACCCTGTCTTTGTAGTCGCGCAATTGGATACAAAATATCACATAATTTACTAAAACCACATTTAAATTGAGCAAATTAACGTGAAAATTATTTCAGTCCACGCTTATGTCGGGTTCATACAATGGTTTAGAACATTAGGGCGCGCTCACACGGCGCGGTCAGAGCGCACCGGCGCCGCCGCGTCCGCCCCGCCTCCGTCCGCTTCCGGAATTCGCGCCAGATGCAATTTGTAACGTCCTCTCCCATTGAAAATAGTGGTAAGCTGGATATGAAATAGAAAACCTAGTTTGTAGCAGAGGAAATTATATGTAGAAACGCTTTATGTGGAAGTGGAAATTAAATATGAAATGGGCTGTGTTATTGTTGAATATAAAGTGCAGTCGTTGAAAGGACGATTGCAGATTCCTCTTTTGGTCCTACGAATCCATTTTGGTCGTGACCAAAGCAAGAGACATCTCTGGTCCTAACATTCGGTTGAACTGTTGAACGTAGTCGGTTTAACATCGTTATGTCAACCTATAAGTCGATGGTTGGTAGCAGTGGTGACCCAGTGGTATCGGCCCACGAGTTGTATGTAGGTTGTGGGTTCGAACGCAGGCAGGCCTTTAGATTTGTGTATTTAATTTCACCACCACAGCACTCAAAACGGTGAAGGAGAAAACCGGCATATCGTAGAGCCAAAAAAATCGCTGACACGAGACATCTATCAACCCGCGTGATTATTGCACACTCTCTCTCATAGACAGCAAACAGCTGTCAGAAAAATAGTGGTAGTCTACTTAAGTTTTTCAAAATTTTCGGATTTTAGATTTGTGAGCAGCGTTTGTAGAAGTTCTACGATAACACTGGTTGATATTCAATTCGGTACGGAAGTGTTCACACAAACATTGCCGTAGAACTGAACGGTAATGTTCTAAGATTCATAGCAAGTTTGCCCAAAGCCATAGTCAACAGCACAAAGGCTGAGGGACCTGTGTCTAGGCGAGCTAGTAAATTTTGTAGACGTCATATAATATGCACAGAGATCCTCGTTAATAAATATGATAGAAACTAGCAATGAGTGTGAGTGAAAAAGAAAGACATGAAGAATATCAGATTATCACTTATCATAGTTATCATACACGGACTAGTAAGTAAGAACGTTTAAATATTTGAAACAAGGATTTTAAATTATCTGAAGTGAGACTTCAAGAACTTTTGTAGGGTACTTTCGTTTTGAGACATGGGCAACTGAGGATCAGAATTCAAATATTTAGATTGAATACCGTCGGGTAATACACATAACATTAACAATAAATAAGTCTATTGCATAACATCCTACTCATCATAAAAACAGGAGGCGATCATGAAAAATGGAGGCGCAGTACCCAGCATAAAAACAGGATGATAATTCCGCTATTAAGCTCTACAAAGTTGTACTAATTCCAAATATTGGTCAATTATCACAAGTGGGATTCCACCACACAAAAAGTTTGACACACAAAAAACGGTAACGTGTGAAACAAACCTAGCCAATCTAAATCTCTAACCTAATCTAATCTAACATCATTATTCAGTATAGAACCTCATTGCAATACTCATTTCCCGTTTTCAGTGTCGAACGAGCACAAACTGCTGGCTATTTTCATTTGATACCATTCAGCTGTCAGTGAGCTCAGTCTACACACAAAATACTTGAATTAGATGTGCATTGTGCTAACAAATTGTCAATGGACCGTGTTCAGAGCTATTTCGATGTTTTGTTGGGGCCCAGATGCGTTTTTGTTGAGCATCGGGTGCATCATTCTTTGGGGACGCAATTGTGTCGTTAATTGCAGTTTTTTGTTTGAATACTTTTTGGTAATCAACGGTTAATTTGTCTTTTGTTTCTTTTCTTGCGGAGTCGTTTAGTAAAAATTGTTGAGCGTAGCTTGTAGTGTTGCTTCTTTTGGATAATGGGAAGGCGTGCTTTTAGGAAAGTGTGCTGAGATAGCCCGTGAAATTCAAATTATTAGGTGTCAGGCTGTATGTGGAACAAAATGAATGATTCGCGACCGTAATACTATGTATTTACAGAATTATAATCATCAAAATCGTCAATACAACCAGCTCATCATCATCATTCTTGCTGAAAGATGTCTACTGGATATAGGCCTCCCCCATTTTGCGGGGGTTTACCATATTCGCCCCACTTGACAGGGGGTTGGTGATTGCAGTATGGTGGCAAAATATATAGCAAACGCTGTTGGCCATTCTCTAGTAAGTACCTTAGATGCCGTTTACGAAATTCACGGGATGAAATGGGATGTTGTTATTCTTTATGTCCGGTACCACACGGCATCTAAAACAACCCAGTTCATTTAATCTCATTGAATGATTTTCATGAAATAGTCATTCAATGGGACAGAAAATTTTAATTTCGCTAGCGCTACCCCCTTCAGCAAACTCATTCGTTTATTTCTTAGCTTATTACTCCTTTAGTGTCCTTATACAGTCCTAGTAAGTGGTGCATTAGTTGGTTGATCAGTGTAATACAGAAAAGATTCTACCTCTCCGTAGAGAAATATATTAAATCCATCTTTTCCACTACTGCTGCGCTGATGCACCTTATATACGACTGGATCCCAGACGTAATTTAAAATAAATGAACTCGAAATAAAGAGAGTACGTTGATCCTCAAACGTAATAAATTCGAAGTTAAGAAACAAGGTTATGAACATTATAAATAATCCCCTTCTAGTGACGTAAGAGTATTTGTGAGGTTGAGTGGCTCAGTCAGCTCTCACCGTGCGAACAAGCGGATGAAAACGCCAATAATCGATAATAATCGTAAAGTAGCAGCAGTCATCGACATTTCGACTGAGCCGAGCCACCGAGTCGGCACAATTATAATAATTGAATCAGGAAATCGTTCCCCTCCAAGCAAAAGTATAAATAAATCAAAAAGGGCTCTCTTCGACGCGGCTGCTCCGTGCCTTATTTATTTAGACTCGATAAAAAACCTAAAGCGAACGCGTCCACGAATACTCGTATACTCGGAAGGGACGCCAGGCGACAAGAGATGGTCAGGACAATCTTAACAGTGATCATAAAGTCGTATAGAGTTATTGAAACTTTTGCTGGCTTAATAAAAATAAATTGATACAACTGGCCGCGTTCGTGGCGTCAAACGTGCGAAAAAAACAAATCTAGAAATGAAGCCATATTTATTTCCACAAATCCCCATTTCAATGTCAGTACAGTAAGCCGTATGTAATTGTTGCCGAGCTTTCGCTGTTAATATTTCAAAAGGTCTGCGTCCCGCATTCATATTAACACCAAAGTTGGCAGTCGTACTTGCCACACACACATGCAGCCGTCACCTGGGACCGATACAGCAGCGACAAAATCATTATTCATCCCCGCGCCAACTCCGGCCGCACAAAAACCATTCAAAAACTTGTATCCGAACGAAATCCGCATAAACAAATCTGCGTCAATTGAAAAATACGCGGCAAACGAAAGCAGGCATTCAGCCCAGGTGGAAATGACGGGAAAGTTCATCTATGGTGGCACCAATTTTCCCTTTACCATAGACTAAACTTCTATTAATTGCGGTAAGTTTATAGCTGTAATTATAATATAAATTGCAATTTGACAATAGCTACAACTGTAATAAAATTTTACTAGCGTTATTTCGGGTCAGGAAAATCTTATTGGATAATTATTAAAGATAATAAACCTTTTGGCCTATAATTTCCAAATAGGAAGTCACTTTCATGTGCCTACTATTTGTTGATGGACATGACTTAGGCCCTAACATATTGGGCACAGTTCCAATCTCACAAGCTGTGGTACTCACTATTAATATTCCTATCAACCTCTCCAACTAAGATGAATATGCTTGTCGCCATAATGGTTTAATGGAGCAGGGTAAACTCACGACACTCGACCGCCAGCCAACGCCTGACCCGTTCAGCTCGTCGGTTATGGTAGCAAGTTCACGAAAGTTTATCTATCACAAGATACAAAGGTTAACACGATTATGATTGACCTCATGTTTAATAATAGTCGTTATTTCAGTCAACAGAGTGATCGAGAACAAAATGCTAATACAATTTGCGAGTTTAAGATAATAAATTGAATAAAAGGCGTCTTCAAGAGAGTAAACTTCATTCCCACTACGCCTACACTTATTAAAATATACAGAAGAACAACCGGTTAATAAAGAGGGAAAGTTTTTAAGTTTGTTTGTAGGAAATAATTTCAAGAACTACCAGTCGGATTTAAAAAATCTTTGGTTAAAATAGCATTTGATAACCCAGTTCTTGAGGAAGTTTAGGCTACTATATATCACGCTACGGACCATAGGACCCGAGTAAAATCAAATCATCTGTTTACTCATAACTTCTAAGCTACTAATTATAATTTGACATATACAACCTGTAGTACTTATTACCGATGACCGCAAGGAAGTAGGGCGAAACAAAGAGCTTCACGGGCGCTTCTACCGGGCTCTACATGAGCCAAGTGTAGATCTCTTAGCGTCCGTATCCTGGCTACGTTTTGGTGCCCTATTCGGGGAAACTAAAGGTTTCGTCTGTGCAATTATAGACGAAGTTATCTTGACGAATAACCTGTCTCCGGTAGGAGACATATTTTGAAGAACGGGACGGTTCACTTTTGTCGGGCATAACACCATCCGGGTGAGTCCATCAATCATATTATCTCTGGTTGTTCTCGTCTGGCTAACGGCGAATTCTTGCACAGGCATAACCAAGTAGCCAAGATTATTCACCAGCAACTTGTTTTGCAATATAAACTAGTGGATTCTGAGGTACCGTATTACAAGTACGTGCCCGACTCAGTTCTCGAAAATGACCACGTCACGTTGTACTGGGATCGTTCTATCATTACTGACGGGACTATTGTCGCCAATACACCTGATATAGTGGTGATATAGATCGGTTAGCGCGTCGCACAATGATAGTCGATGTTACCATTCCGTATGATGGCAACCTCGTGAAAGTATCTCGACTTAGCACACGAGGGTGGTGTGTGTACATGTGGAATGTTGACTCGGCTCTGCCGATTGTCGTATCAGCCAACGGGCTGACGAGACCCTCGACCAACATCTATCGAGGCTATCGTTAGGCGGTTGGATCAAGAGCCTGATTCAAAAGGCAGCGATACGGCTCACATCGTGAGGAGTTTCCTGTCTTTGGAGCCCTAACCACCGGTAGCTTGGAATATATATTTTTATTTGTGTATTTTCTTTGTAAATTTTCAATTTAATGTGTCGTCACATTAAATTGAAAATCAGAATATCAATACAGATGAGAATAATTTCTTGTTTCATACTTTAAGGGCGTGATTTTTCAGTAGTCGGTTTGAACTTCATTTTTATTCGCTCCCGTTAATTAATACGACATGTCGTCCTACTAGTCTACATGTCTTATCTACTAGTCTGACATTGCGCCGTTATAATGAAGATCGAATGTTGGGTAGGTAGCCTATCCAAACTACCTCTTTTAGTATCAATGCCCACAACGGAAAAATGGAGTCATCAGTTCATCACTCTAGTCCAGTTGCAACCATACGGGAGTAGAAAACAATGAGCGAACCGCATCGAAAATGTTATATTTATCAATGGGCGCATTTTTCA
The DNA here is from genome assembly GCA_947507805.1 of Aporophyla nigra. Taxonomy (NCBI): domain Eukaryota; kingdom Metazoa; phylum Arthropoda; class Insecta; order Lepidoptera; family Noctuidae; genus Aporophyla; species Aporophyla nigra. The sequence goes on along the minus strand of OX382297.1, from coordinate 20,019,754 downwards.
TGACATAAATGGCGATATAAAGTTTATGACTCGTCAACTCTTACGGCTCGTACACACGTACAACAACCACACCACAGCGTAGCAACAAAATGTGGGCAAGAAGTGGTTACGTGTGAATAGCGCCGCGGCAATTTCTTGCAGTTGCATTATAGCTCAGACCACTATTACAAAGCACTATACGTATAAGAGTTCCAAGTAATCAATGGAATTGTAAAATGCAATCATTTAAGGAACCTAATCTAATGTAACTCAAGGGAGTTGGCACTGTAGGCGTAAATACAGGTTCCTCCTGGTTCGCCTCCAGATGCTTAAACTTTTTATACACATAATACTATTCAAAGCATATATATGCGCTTCTATGTAAGTTATAATAAGTACCTTTTGTGAGGGAACGAAATAAATAAAAAAAAATTGCACTCCGGGAGTGCCGGCAGAAGTGAAAACTTGATTATTAACGTTGAGCATGTTTGATATTTTGGAATGGTTAGGGAATAATTTGTTGTTCAATTTCCATATTTTAAGCACTTTATATTCACGAATTTTACGAATACACAACAATGTGATCACTACACAGACGGTCGAGCCATCAGCTGTCACCATCCATGGATGCGCGTGGCACGCTGTAACATAGACGAACATTCGCGCAAGCGCCCTGCGCCGCCTAAACGAAACAGTAGGCCCAGGCATACATTTTCGCCGCGCCGTAGAGAGGGGTTAGCTGTCTACTCTCCATCCGTCCTACGCTTTTTCGATCAGGTCACGTGTCCTGATGCGAGTTTAAGATTTTATACCCATTACAGAAAAAGTGCTCAACGCCGCTAAAGAAGTTTTCACTTCAAAAGTTTAGCTACAAGTTTTATTAAATTGTAGCTGTCTGTCACCAAATAATAGCTAGATCTAGCTATAAAGTTGCTAAGTTGGCATCACTGGTTCGTGTTCGCCTCCGTCTTCAACTTTGTCATGACATTTGAGCGCGATAAAATTACCAATCGGTTATTCACAAAAACCAAAAATATAGAATTAAAATTAATTAGACAATTTGAAGACAAAAATATCTGAATATGAATACAACTATTTTTCCAACGTTTTCACATGATTTGAATAGACAAATTTGCAAAATCGCTGCTAACGACATCTAGATTTTGTACAATAGTTTATTTGAGCGTACTAACGATGGCTGAATGATGATTCATCTTTAACATTGTTACTTTTGACGCAAGCCAAGAGATGGCGTTAAATAAAACTAACATCCGTCCTACGCTTTTTCGATCAGGTCACGTGTCCTGACGCGAGTTTAAGATTTTATACCCATTACAGAAAAAGTGCTCAACGCCGCTAAAGAAGTTTTCACTTCAAAAGTGTTAAGTTGTAATGAGGTTATGTTGTGCTTAGTTTTCGCAGACAGACAAGACGGTTGTGTTTGTGATGTAGTCGCCATGCGTGGTCTCGCTGGTAGTTGCGTTGCGGCTGCGAGATAGCCTTGATGTGGTCATATTCGCCAATTTTTTTATATTTTTTTATGGCCCAGTGTCGTTCGTGTGAATCAACTATTCAATTGAAAGCAAATTAGCGCCCCTCCAGGTGTTGTCTTTGAGGTGTGGTGGAGGTACGTGTGCTCAGGCCCTTAATACAAATATAGCGAAAATTTTACATCGCGAGAGAGTCAACTTTCGCTAGCGAATATGGTCGTAGCAGGTTTTATTTTGCAATATATTGGCGCGGCACAGGGCTACCAGATGCTTGTTTCCCTTCAATTGTTGACCATCTAGGGCTGTGTCTAAGTTCAATGTGGTATTTGCACAGTTATGTTTTGTTTTTGGTATATCAAGATTATATTGTTTGCATACTGATTTAAGATGTGATGTTTGTTTTAGGTGGGTGAGAAACTAAACCTGCACCCTAATTGCGAAACGCACAATTTATCAGAATCTGAATGGGATTGAAGATTATTTCTAAAGCATTGCGTCATTTGTTCGAATAAATTGTCGGCTCAGCAACGTAAATAACGCAATGAATATTGTTTAACTATGAATATTAAACCAATTAACCGATAACAAGTTCCGCAATTACCCCTCTGGATAGTCTACTGGTTAATGCTGGAATGAACTTTTTGGCGCAGCCGTGAGGCACAGTGTGTGCACACTTTTGTTGTTGTTTTTATTTTTATTTTATTTTTATGCCATTGTATTTTGTGTTTCACGAACTGTGTCCAAATAAACGGTATTCTTCTTTCTTTCCCCTCTACTCTTATAGCCATCGACATTCATGCTCAAAACTTTCCTCACGAAATTTTCCTAATTCCTCCGTATCACATCACATATTATACATACCATGACAACCGATTCCCACACAACTTTTCAGTTATCGGTGCCACTTTCAGACTTCCTCTTATGTACTTATTTCTTATTTTATCTATTCATTTCATTTCATTTTTCCACACATCCCTCATAACATTCTCATCTCAGCTGCCTCAGTCTTTCATTCACCCTTTTGCGGCCTAACATTCTGACCCATACAAGACAGCAGGTCTAACCATGGTTTATATAACTTCCCCATGTGGAATCTGAAAATGTGGAGTCTTAAAGTAGATAGGGCGTAAAGTTCAAAAATAGCTCAGAAACATTAAAATGTCTGCAATATTTCTCATTTAATCGCCAGTGTCAACATAAACCACTGTCTATAAATTAAACTAACTTGGGTTTTAAAGTTTTACTGCATAACTAATCACGACTAGTTAGTATCCTAGTTGTAAAATAATTGAACAAGTGTCTCTTAATATAATGTTAATTGAAAACTGATGTCGCCTATATTGCTGTACTAGCTATTGCCAGCGGCTTCGCCCGCGTATTATACGTATAAACCTTCCTCTTTAATCAATCACTATATCTATTAAAGAAACGCATCAAAATCCGTTGCGTAGTTCTAAAGATCTAAGCATACATAAGGATAGACAGAGGGAAGCGACTTTGTTTTATACTATGTAGTGATGCTGTAAACGGATGAGTATGAATGAAATGCACAGGCTTCAGCGTTGACCAGACTCGATTAATCAAATGAACCCCAAGATTTGCACTAGCCCCTGAAGCCCCATGTTTTAATGGTGCCACAAAGATCATGGCATATCAAGGAGTAGACCGGGGTCGCTGTAATGTATAATAATGGTATATAATGGTAGGGAAGACGTGTCTTTTAGACAGGAAGGATTGCCGGCCGTTACGGACATGCATCTTAGAGTAGGCATTGGACTAGTGGAGAGAAGGGTAATATTTATTTATAAAAGGCCCACCTTTTAACAACGTCGCATCCAGGTTGATTCAGGTCGGTTGTCGGTTCCCCCCCAGTGGGTTCCCGCATTGACGAGGCGGGGGGGCTCAGTAGCCGTGGTTTAGAACCCCACGGTGAAGCTAAGAGGAACCCGAGGAGGGGCCGCTCGTCAGGGCTTTTCCGCTCAAAGCCGACGACGTAGCGGCCAACGCGGTGTCGTTTGGCGACATCGCGAGGGTTGGAGGCCGCGGTGGGAGAGGAGTGCCGGTATTGAGGTGCGCCGCTCTCCCTACCTACCGCGGCCTGAACGGGGTCGCCACCGTCCGATGGCGAACGCGGTGGGGCCGCAGGGGAAGAGGAGTGTTGGTATAACGTTGGCCACTCTCCCTATCCCCTGCGGCCGAAAACTGGTAGGCGGCGGGGCCATAGTCCTGACCCGTCGCAGGGGGACCAAGGGTGTCATTCAAGGGGTCGTCTGGCGCCTATATGCTAATTGGTCCCCGGGGTGGTCACGGCGTGTTATGTGTTCATGCGCGCCGTGAATGGGGGTATTCCTCAGAGGTGGGTCCGGCGACGGACAGCCGCGGCGGGTTCGCGGAAGAGTTTTTTCGTTCCCGTGTTCCCGCCATAAGCGGTGTAGGAGGACACCGTGGAGTTTTAGTGGGTTGGAGTCCCACATAACTGCGCTATTTCCCCTTAGTAGCGCAGTATGCATGAGCATTTCTCCACGATAAAAAAAAAAAAAAAAGGTCGGTTGTCGGTTACGGCGCGGCATACGCTGGCAGAATGTGCCGCTTGGGAGGAGCCGCGTCGTGTCCTCGTCTCAGAAGTAGGCAGTGACCTATCGCTGCCGGCCGTGGTCGAGTCCATGGTTGGCAGCGAGGAGTCCTGGGACGCGGTGGTATCCTTCTGCGAATCAGTCATGTCGCAGAAGGAGGCTGCGGAAAGGGAGCGGGAGATATCTTCCGCTCACCCAGCCCGCAGCAGGCGCACCGGGCGTCGGCGGAGGGCGGACGACGCCCTCTTCCAGCCCCCCTAAATGGGTCCAGGGGCGACGGATCTGGGGACATCCGTCGCCCCCTATTGCTACAGACCCGAGATGGTGGCGCGTAGTGTTCCACGCGCGCCTCTCTGTGATGTATGGGGGGGAGTTAAACACCTCACTCCCCCCCAACGTGAGGAGGCCCGCAAAGGCGGGCCGGCACCAGTCGGGGATCGCGGAAGACATATTGGATCCCGTGGTCCCCGACGTAGGTGTGGGACGGAACACCGCGGTGGTTTTAGTCAGTAAGAGTCTGACAGACCCCTCCGCCCACCCCAGGGCGGAGGACATCAATGAGGATTTCCAGCTCGAGATCAAAAAAAAAAAAGGTCGGTTGTCGGGGATCGCGGAAGTCGCACTAGATCCCGTGGTCCCCGACGTAGGTGTGGGACGGGACACTGAGGTGGTTTTAGTCAGTAAGAGTCTGACAGACGCCGCCGCTCACCACAGGAGCGGAGGACATCCATGAGGATCTTCGTCGGCTATGTTGTAAACGTAGCCTATTTATTGAGGAAGGCTATAGGCTCATTAACATCATGCGACAACTAAAAGGAGCGAAGCAGTAATGAAAAATGTTGCAAAAACGGGGAAATCGCACGGGTAAGCGCTACGCGACGGGAAGGGTCGAGGGAACAAGAAATTTAACGCGGACGAAGTCGCGGCCCGAAGCTAGTAAACCATAAAAAGAGACAAGCGCGACACGATTGTGATAATAATAATAATAATATCTTAGGACAACCAACACACCGTTATCTGATCCCAAACTAGGCAGAGCCTGTACTATGGTAACCAGACAACTGATAAATATATATTTCTAAATACATACATATTATAGATAAATTACACCCAGACATAGAACAAATGATTGTGCTCATCACACAAAGATTTGTCCTGAGTGGGAATCGAACCCTCGACCTCAGTCTTAGCAGTCAGGGTCACTAACCACTAGACTAACAGGTCGGTAAAAAAGATAGAGAGAAGAAATGAAGCTTTTATAGAAATGGTTCCCCGAGAGCCGCATCGCGCCTGTCTGTGGAAGCCTTATTACACGCTTTATATTAGCTTCACTTGTATGTTTGTATGTTTGTTTGTAACCGACTCCTTATAGCGCGATTTTGACCCACTTTAAACGATCAGATTTCATTCAAACTTTGCACACCTGTCAAGGACCGATGACAATGCAATAATTTCATAAAGTGCCATTATCCTTGCCAGGGTTACCAGGACAGCAAAAAAACTGTCTTCGAAAACTACGCTGAAATACGTCACAAACTAATTTGTGCTATTATCCTTGCCAGGGTAACCAGGACAGCAAAAAAAAACTGACTTCGAAAACTACGCTGACATACGTCACAAACTACGCTGACATACGTCTCAAAAAAGAAAAAATCGTGGGGTGCCTGATATCCATAAAAAATACCTTAAAAAGCACCCCACGCTTTTCTCCATTATTTTGTACTTTTTAGTTTGGTTTTCAATGGAAGCGTGTTTTTTAGTTTTTTAAAACTATTATTTATTTTCTATTTTTTCGGGGTGTTTCGATTTTTTTTAATTAACAGACAGACAGACAAACAAACAAACAAACAAAGTAATTTCTCTATTGTCTATATTAGTAGTGTTACGCCATATTTTCCAACTTAGATTGCTTTTATCGGTTTTTGTGCAGTCAGGGAATTTTAATAATAATCAAAATTAGTTCTTTTGAATAATGCACAATTTATGGTATTTAAAAAAAAAAAATTGAATATTTCCATGATCTTTTATTCTTATGACGCGTGGTCAAAATCGGAATCGCCGCCATCACATTTGCACAAAACAATAGTAAAAATGTTCATAAACAGCGCTTTCCTGTCAACGTCATACAAGTGCCAAAAGATCCAGTGTACGAGTTCGATTATACCTGTCTTGTCAGCCCTATTATCAGATAATATCTTCACGTTGCTCAAGTAAGCCTTCTTAATTGATCGGGGGCTAATTACAAGAGTTGTGAGTCCAATATATTGAAGAAGTAATCGGCGTTGAACAGTTAATTCAGACTTTCGATCAGGTTGCAATAAGTACCGATCGAACCGATTGTATCTGATAAAAAAAATATTAAACAGGCTACTGTATACTGGATTAAATGTTGACGTATATGCGTTGTTATAATCGACCAAAAAGAACTCGTCACTAAAACATTGCTCGGTTTAAGTTACAAATATTTTTCATGTCGTGAAAATGAATTCCAATAATACATAATTCATACAAAGTTGACAAGTAAAACGCGATAATTTGAATGTACATTTTTAAACAGTTTTATGCAAACAACGTTAAGTTTTTAAGCGTTTCCTTTTTAATACGTATGTGGATATAAACGATGGGGCTCCACGTAGGGCTCAATTTATGAACATTGTACTCACAAACACGACGAAATTTATTCAGCGAATGTCTTACCTGCAATAAAATAATAATAATAAGTATTACAGTTATAATAAACGTAATAATTCGGGCGTACACACGGCTACATATCAAGCTAAACGTTTCCAGTTTTAGCTGAGCTCGCATTGTATAAATTTTTCGTACAATTAGGGGTCAGCTTATACTGGAAATGCAAAGCTTGATTTGTCGCCGTATGTATTTAGTGTAATTTTGTGTAATAATAAAGACATTTTTACGGACGTAATAATTCGATCATATTATGAAAGGTTCATTTACAAATATTATTCAATGTATGTAATAAACAGATAATTTACACGTTTTAATTATTAATAAGTTACCAAAATAAAGTTGAGCAAACATTTGCAGTATGTTTCATTTATGGATTTTGAAGATTAAAAACTTACTTTATGTAATGAGAGAATTATGTTCTTAATATACTAATGATATTTAAATTTGTAAGTTTGTATGTAGGGGGTGAACTTAGGAACTCATGATCTGATTCCGAAAATTATTTTACTTATGGGAAGCTACAGCATTGCAGAGCATCATAGGTTGTCATTTTATGTAAAAACAAAACCAAGTGAAAAATAACTTTAATTTCGGAAGTAGGTATCTTAGACTTCCGACTTGAAAAGTAATTTTTTTACTCTGTTTTATTTTTACTTGGAAGTTGGTTGTTTTTTTTTTTTAATAATGTTTCATTTTTACTCTGTTTAGTTGTGGTTCCTATCCCACACAAATTCACATTGACTTGTTTAGTACATAAAAAAAACTATGAAACATATTCATGACAAAACCCAAGTGGAAAAAATATGTAGCTCAAAAACGCTAAATACGAACTTCACCAAATTTATGCGGATTTCAAATCAATTTATTAATTACGGATTTCGGAGGTTACAAACATAAATAAATAAGTTAAAAACTAGACGTCACACGCGACCAAGGCGCGCGTAGAAGCTAGTCAACCTATATAATGTATTGGAATTGCTTACTCTTTTCCAGAAATACTTTAATTAACAACATGCTCTAACATTTAATAGTTATATAAATACTTAAAAACGACGATAAAATTATTACACAAACCGTTTCACAAACTTCTAACAGAATAGCTCTTACATAACAATTAATATAATTTATACAGGTAGATCCCCGCTTTAGACCTTTAATAACAAAAGCTTAAAAGCATAATAGCCTCACAAGAGGCTAACATATTTCTAGCTTATAGCCATTTGTAGCCTGCGAGCATTTTACGAGAGCCTAGGCTAGCTGTGAAAAATGACGTAATCAAGGTGGATCCTAGACCACCTATGTACGGGGATGTTTTATTTAAAGAGCGTTGAGATTAGATGTAAAATACTGGTATTGTTCCTCGTTAGTGCAATCGCAAGCGCAATGATAAATGATTTTATTTCTGTTAGTAGGTTTGTACAAACACTTATACATGTTAATGATTTTTTTTTAAACTAGATGAATTCGGCGTTTCTTAACTTACTACTCTGAGAAGAAAAGCCGAAACAAACTCAGAGGTCACAGTCTCTTTTAAAGTACAGACATAATCTTGGTCGCATCATGTGAAGACCATGTAGATTGATGACTGAAATGGTCTTTTGAGGAAAGAATCATACAGATTGAGTGGACCTGTCCAGTCAGTGCAAGCATTTGTCACTAATCGTTTAGCTCTCGGAACATAAGGAGCCCAACGAGGTCTTGCACCCTAATTGCGTAACACACTATTAATTAAAATCTGAATCATTATGAAGCGTATTGCTAATCCATTCTTCCATATATTCGAAAAAGCTCTCTGCTTAGTAACGTAAACAACGCCATGAATGTTGTGCACTTGTCGAAATGAAAGCGATTCCTACTGATAGTGTATTACGTTATTACGCCTCTGGGTTCGGTTCTCAGGTCGGGCAAGTATTATTTATTAGGTTTTTTCATAAGGAATTTCTCAGTAGTAGCCCGGAGTCTTTTTTTTTTTTGGATGGGAAATAATCAAATGACTTCTCCCGCTCTGGGCGGAGCGGGAGGGCGTGTCAGACTTTTACTGACTAAAATCCACCCGTGTTCCTTCAGTTGCCCATGTGCCAGGGTCACGGTATCTCTTTCTAACAATCTCGCGACCCCGGCAGGCATCGGTCTTAGCAGACCCCTTCAGTGCTGCTGACATCTCTTTGAGGCGCGCGTGGAACACTACGCGCCGTCGACCCGAGCCTGGTCCTTACCGGGCGGCGAGCTACCCATTGCTCGCCGCCCGCAAGCTCGCGCCTACGGTGGCCGGGAGTCCGCTATCGACTCCCGGCGCCCGGGGCGTCTCCTCCTGAGCCCGGAGTCTGGATTTGTGCCCGGTTGGTGGCAATAAGCTCGCCTCCTATTACATGGGATTTAAGAATAACTGGCGAAATGCGGGTATACTATAAAATGGAGGTTTGGGGATTACAAGCGTGTTCGTGATTAGGGAAATTGAATCTTTAGGACGTGATTAATGGTGATTAGAGAAAAATGTTCTCATGCTTTTGCGAAAGCCAATTCATTAACAAAGAGCGAAGGAAAATGGAAGTGTGATGATCAACGCACTGTGTAAGAAGAAGAGTTTGCGCCTCATCAAGACCAGGGTGCTTACTCTGGAATATAATTCCAATAGATCGACATTGGTCAAACGTCAGTTGGTTGAGTTAAACGTCAGAGATTGGCTGGACTCACTGAGTCTAGCCAACCCTTGGCGTTTGACTGACAATTCCAATGCCAATCTATCGGAATAATATTCGAGAGTAAGCACCCAGGTTCGCGAGATTTTTTATCCGCAGCGATTTTCTTTTTTGCACACTGTGTTTACAACGTACTTACTCTGCACTAGGAGTGTGAAACCCAACAGTGTTTTTTAACGCCCTAGAATGCGCTCTGTCGGATTCACAAAGGTCGATGTGCGCGATATAATTCCGCCGCGTTATTTTTACCTCCGTGTGCTCAATTAAATGCTGATAATTATTATTAAGTGTGCAGTAGGCCACCCGTCAGTGCTAACAATAGCAGTAAAAGCTGGTCTCTTATTCTTTTGCAACTCTACTACAAAGTGTTACAACATATGTACATGCGTTTGACTGTACCTACTGCTACTGAAGTTAATACCTATATTGTAGTTGGACAGGACCTCACACACCCAATGGCCTAAACTGAAATACTAATCTTAATAAACCACCAGAACTTAATTTGATAAAGCTTATAATAATAAATTCTTATTGTCGATATATTATACAGAAGTAACGGCCTGCGCACGCGCCATAAGAATAAAAATTATAATACTAACATAAATCACGAGACCGCACATCCTGCACTCGGCTTTATTATACTTACAGATTATATTTGACAAATTATTATGTTACTAGCTGTTGCCAGCGGCTTCGTCCGCGTGGAAATCGAAAATTATCCCAGGCAAACGTACTAACGGGATAAAAAGTTCAGTATTGTTTTCGTGAAAGAGTTCATCGATTCATCAAGATTCGAGCCTCACAATCTTTCACATCTATACTTCTATCTATACTAATATAGGTACTAATAATATTATTAAGCTGAAGAGTTTGTTTGTTTGATTGAACGCGGTAATCTCAGGAACTACAGATCCGAATTGAAAAATTCTTATGTGTTGGGTAGCCTATTTATCGAGGAAGGTTATAGGCTACATAACATCACGCTGCAACAAAGAGGAGCGGAGCAGTAATGAAAAATGTTGCAAAAACGGGGAAAATCGCACGGGTAGGCGATTCGACGCGACGGGAAGGGTCGGGGGAATAAGAAATTTAACGCGGACGAAGTCGAGGGCAGAAGCTAGTTTATAATGTTGTAATAGGATTATTTAGAGGGCATATTAAAGAAGGAAAAAGTACGTAGAAGTACTTACATAATTTCTTAAAAAATAGGTCATCAGCATTTGAAAAAAGACGGATAAATAAATAAATAAGGGTTGTTTTGGAACTTGGGCATAATTCCATCCCTCGCCACTGGTATGGTACTGGTAAGGTATATATCGTACTAAAAATAAAGGATCAATTTGATTGGTATTGATCAATGAAACATGTTGTAGGTTTGCAAAGTTATCTGTATAGAGCTGTCATATCCAACTGGTAGATATCCATTTTGCCATTTATAATATCCGAGTTATAGTTTAGTAATATCCGAGAGACTTTAAATAAAGACTAGTTGGACAGCTGCCTTTAATCGGTTTATCCGTTTTATCTTAATTAATCCCACTCTACGACTTTCTTTGAACGGTTCTGTCTTTTTTGAACGGATCAATTAGCGGTAGAGGAATTTAGAAAATATAGTATGTCACTATGTTTGTAACCAACTCCTTTGGACTTGATTTTGACCCATTTGAAACGGTTTCATTTAAACTTTGTAGACTTTTGGAGGACCGATGACAATACAATAATTACAGAAAGTGCCTTTTATTATCCTTGCCTGGGTCACCAGGATAGCAAAAAAAAAAAAACTAAAACTATAAACACTCTTTTGTAGCTAGCCGAACTAAGAAATAGAAAATAAAGAAAAGTTTAATAAACTAAAGAACTTTACTTTTTTTAAATATTTTTTTAAAAGTATTAACGACTCTTACAGAGTTCTAGTTTGCTGGAATTGTAGATCTCCAAGACAAGAAAAAGACAAATTACCTATATCTATTATTTTCCTACTCGTCTGGCTTTTGCCGCAAAGAGGTTTTTTCCTAATTTTTCAATCATATTTTGGTGTTCGTTGTTTTTCAATTTACAATGAGTAAATAAAATTAATTTTATGTTATTTATGGTAATACTCCTGTGATAATTTAAGACTACATATTCATATTTTTCTCTTCTTTACCCACTATTATCTAAACTATAATGGACTCAAATTATAATTTTATCGTATCCCTGTTTTTGTTTGTGTATTATAAACCCGAAGAGTTAGTTTGGTTGAACGCGCTTATCTCAGGAACTACTGGTCCGTATTCAAACATTCTTTCAGTGTTAGGTTAGGTTAGTCCGATTTATCGAGGAAGGTTATAAGCTATTTAACATATCAATAGGAGCCGTGCAAAAAGAAAAAAAGTAATGATTACGAAGTACTCGCGCCTGGAGGCGATTCGATGCGACGAAGTGGGTCGGAGGAACAAGACGGACGAAGTCACGGGCAAAAGCTAGTTAATAATAAAATTAATCGTTAAACTTTTTCTACATGGCTATAAAAGGCTTCATTTTAATTTCAGGACTAGGACCACTTTTCGTAAGGGCTATCAATTTATTTCTTAATGAAACCAGCCAAATGATTTCTTTTCATGTTCCCAAACTTTTATAAGTATTTAAATATTCCAATAAATCCTAAGTTACAGCCCTTTTTTCTCTAAAAAGTTTAATCAAATTGAATTTCAAGACTTCAAATTAATAAAAAAAAAGCAGTTGGGATTAGTGCCTTCAGATAGAAAATATTAAACAAGATGGATTACAAATAGTCTAAAAGTTTAAGTTGTCCTTTAAGTTGCATTATTAATAACCAAATCACAATTGACGACATAGCACGAACGTAAAAATATCGCGGCGATATTTTATCGCGCACTGGATTTTCAACTCTAGGTTTTGAACCGAGCATTGAGAATCCAGTGGTATCGACCCCGACTTACGAGTTGTAGATCGTGGGTTCGAACCCACGCAGGCGCTTTACTTTGTGTAAATTATTTCATCACCACTGCTCTCAAAACGGTGAAAGAAAACATCGTGAAGAAACCGGCAAGTCCTAGAACCAATAACTGGGCCTGCTTGGTAGATTACGGCCTATTCCCTCTCCCCGAGAGGAGGCTTGTGTCCCAGCAGTGGGAATAATATAGGCTGATTATGATTCAGAATCCAACAGAGTGCATCGAAAAACACACCGTGCGATTTTGAACTCACAGCGCTAAGCAGTGGATGGCAAATGCAGCGCGCGAAAAAATCCCGCGTATTCGGATGTCCGTGCGAACGTGTAATTAGAATTTAATTTTAAGTTGTGATTTTACGACTCACATTTTCCCCTCGTTAATTAGAATCCTTTATCTACATACATACAAACAAATAAAAATTAAAGTGTCTATTTGTGAAGTCAAAATGAGATCTTTTTACTTAATGCTTGCAGAAAGTAAATACGGAACTTAAAAATATTTTATTATTTAATTTTTAGGCTGGCGGTTTGTCTGTTTGTTCCGGCTAATCTCTTATCCGGCTGGACCGATTTTGACAAGACAACTTACGCACTTTTGTTCTCAGTTGCACATTCTCGTGGAATAATTTCCGACTAACAAGCAGGCGAAGCCACGGGCATAGTTAGTTAGTAATGTAGACCTAGGCTTTGCTTTTCAACTTACAATATACAGGGCAACTTTTTTTTGTGAAAAAATTAACTGTTTGTGTAATTCAACATCAACAATACTAGCAACGATTCATCACAATCAGGCCCAAAAGAAAACACGTACAAATCCGGCCAAAATTATTTACCCAGACCACAAAGTTTAGTATTTACGAATCGCGAATCGCAGAAAGCTGTTGCTAACGACCCGTACGAGAGCCCGTTTACTACGAAATAAAATCAGAGCAACGTAATTCATGTACCTAGGTACTTGATGCAGGACCTTTTGCAGGCAGCAAAGCAAATCGCCTAGATTTTTCCAGCGAAACAGACGTTAAATTGGCAAATAAGTTCCGAGGACGTGTGCATGTACAAGTCCGGCGCGAATAATGGACCGCATTTAGAATAGCTGGTTTTCGAAAAAGAAAATTTATTTTTTGTTAAGATAACAGTTTTTAATAGATTTAAAACTACTCTAGCACACGGTATCTACGTCTTTTTTATATACTTTCGAATCGCAGGTATACTGGAAGTGATTTCTTTAGAAATTAACATCACCGTTCGCGTTGTAAGTATTTTTGCTTGTCTGTTTGAATATATACATACTATTTGATTTTGAAAACAATCGACAAAATTTAATGGGGATGTTCTACCCACCAACATGATCAACTTTACCTACTATGGGACAAATTCAGAATTCGGAAAAAAACAACCTTCCCACATAATGTGTACTGTAACTGTAACTGTAATATTTAAAATTCTTAGGGGGATTATTGATGCTCCTGATCTGCACAATGATATCTGTAAACTATTTGTCCCAGACAATTACTGTCGTGGCAGAAAACACCGCTTGCTGGCTGTTCCAACTTGCCGTACTATTGCGCACTCCAAGTCACCTATTCCTCGGACTTTAGCAGCTACTAACGCTTTCCTGAACTCAAACACAGATATAGATATGTTTGCAAATGAATGGAAGATGATACTGTCAGAATGTTTGAATTTTTGTGAGAAGAATGCATGACTGCTAAATTCATTGTAAATATCAAAATAGTTTTACTATATGTTTAAATAGTGTAATTGGCTTCGGCCGTTCTATTTAAAATAAAAAATAAAAAATAAATAAATAAATAATTGAACATAATCGATTTGACCATTTTGTATAAAAAGGAACATTGGTCTCATTCATCAGACCTGTATTAATTTAATCCGTCGCATTTTATCCGTTAGTGCCGTACTGTACACTTTCTCAAGCCAGAAAGTGTACAAAATATGTGTAGCGAATAGTACCGCGCCCAGACTTGCGATGTGAAAATGATTTACGTAGTCGAAGAGGTAAAAGCAACCGATTTCCCCCGAATATAAATCCGACGGGTCCCGACCTAAAAGAGTTATAAGCGAATCAAATTTTTCCATTCGCTGAGATATTTTGCTGAGTGATGTTCTCAGTCCTTTCTTGTGGAAGTTAATAATGAGATGATGTTACGAATAAATCACTGGTTGCTTATTGGTTTTGTAAAAAGAGTGTCTATGGAGTTTCTTGCCAGTTCTTCACCATAGGTACTTGCTACGCTTTGGATTGGGAAACTTTATGTTCATCTTTCGGACAGCTGATCTATTCCGTTACAATCTCACCGTGATAACTTGGGTGAAGTGAGCGAAAAGAGAGCCGTCATTTCATCCAATGCTAGGGAGTAGCACTAATGACAGCTCAGTTTAAGCTCACTTCACCCAAGTTAACACGGTGAGATTTTAACAGAATAGCACTACTGATCTGACTCCTTGACAGTTCAATAGTAACTGTAATTGGTTTATTCAACTACTAGCTGCACCTCGCGGTTTCACTAGCATAAGTCTTAATCTCGTGGGAATATCGGGATAAAAATTACTCATAGTCCTAATCTTGGTCATGGTATACCTATGTGCCAAATTTTATCCATACCATTCAGCCATTTTAGCGTGAAATCGTAACAAAAATATATACAAAAAATCATTTTATATACAAAAATATTTTGTATTGTAGGTAATGTTAGTTTAGAAATGCTTTAACTTTTAAGTTGGTTCTTAGTTCTGTGGTCGGTGATAATACTTATGTATTTATGCCTTTGAGGTGACTGTTTCGAGATTATACAATAAAACACCAACTTCTGCTCTTTAACACTAATTGCTTTTAATAATAATTAAGGTGTGCAAAAATAAATAAAAACCCATTTTTTTGTTTGCTTGAACCGCTCTCTAAAACATACAGCCAGATTTGAAATAACAATTTTGCAATTGATAGCCCAATCTTAAAGAAAGGTTTATAGGCTATTTCTCATCACGTTGAAACATTTGGAGCCAAGCAAAAATAAAAATGTCTCAACAAACTCTAAGCGAAAACGAAGTTATAGCGCGTGCGGGCGATACTATGCGGCACGATGCGGGTGGGGCGAAACAAAATTAACGCAGAAGCTAGATTAGTATAAAATCGGAGTGTCTCAAATTATTATCCAAGCTCAAACCAATGTTAATTCGCTACTTTAAAAAGATCTGCAGTTTAATTCACCCACATAAACAAATGAACACATAAGAGAAGCAAATGGAGTATAAAACCGTACTCAGAACGTAATGTATCGAGTTTCCATTGTGGACATAATATCCCCAAAGAGAAGTACACTACAGTGAATGCAGCGGGAGCCACTGCCTATAAATTTGTAGCAGTGGGTAAACAAAGCTCTCCTGCACCGTGAAAATACCGCAACACTGCAATGTGAAACATAATTGAGGTTAACGGAACGAAATTTAAGTTGGCGTGTGTTTCATTCTTTATGGACGAACTAGGTTCTGCCCGCGACTTCATCCGCGTGAAATTTCGATGTTTTAAAATGGAAACTCCAGGGTACGTGAAATTCAAATTTTTCTTATGTTTTTGGAATTTATAGGTCAGTACCAGGTTGTATGTTGAAAAAAAATGTGATTCGCGACCGGGTACCATGGAGCTTTTATATCCTATAGCATCGCATCGCCCGCCCGCGATCAACATCGTTTTCTCTAAGAATTATTTCTGAGGGCTTTTTCTTTTTTCTCGGATCCTTAGGGTCATAGCGAGTTGTTAAATAGCCTATGCCTAAGAATTAGGCTATCTAAGGCAAGAATATATTTTCAAATCAGACTAGTAGTTCCAAAGATTACCCCTTACATACAAACTTACAGAAAACAAATTTTAGCTCTATAATACTTAAAGTTTGGTTAAAAACCATCCTCCCACTCAACGAATAGATAGTTATTTTTTATTAAAATAAATGGCACATAAACAAGTTCAAATTCAATAAAGTGACGAATTAATAATCACGTTGAATGACAAAATGATCGCAATTACAGTTACAATCTTTGTATTTTATCATAATCAACCTCAGTGGTAATAGAAAATTACATACGAATCATGAAAACCGTTTAAAAAATAATATTTAAAATTTCCATAACTCGTATATTTTACGTAACATTTTTGATGTCATTTGTAGACTGTACTTTTATGATAATCGTTAAATAATAATTTATTAAAATGTATTCACCATTTTTATTGCTCGGCAGTGGATGAGTTTCTGATAGATAATATAAAGTGATTTTGGATAGTAACCGATCTCATGTTATTCAAATTCTCTCACTTCTGATAATTAACTGCCTATACATAATTAGAAGCGTTTATGGTTAATTGATGGCCCTTATATTTTACTTTGTCGGCTGTCGCCCTATCAGGTGATCAAACGTAGGAACGCGTAAAATTATTTTATACTATTTTTCATTCGATTTTATTTTATTCAGTTTTTTTTGATAATTTATCAACAATGAGCTGATACAAGAATTGAACAACGAAATTCAGAACCAGAAACAAAAACAATTCATACAGTTTACGAAAAACCACTTAAGGCGGAAACGACAATAAAAATTCTTACGTTTCAAATTTTCTCACGTTTTTTGCAAATTGTAGGACAGTGTCAGGCTGTATGTTGAAGATGATTCGTGACCGTAAGAAGTAAGTACAGAATCTTTAAAAACATCAATATAATATAATACATATAATAATAGATTTTACCACCATACTGCGATCGCCAACCCGCCTGCCAAGCGTGGCGATTATGGCAAAGCCCCCCAAATTGGGGGAGGCCTAAGTCCAGCAGTGGACGTCTTACGGCTGAAATGATGATGATGATATATAATAAGTAGAACTAAGAGGTTCAATGAATCCCAATGAATGACTGTTTCATAAAAGGGTCATTCAATAGGATTAAATAAACTACTGGACTTGGCGCATCCACCTTTTTATTTCATTTTTTTTACCCCTTCAATACTGCTGACATCTCTTTGAGGCGCGCGTGGAACACTACGCGCCGTCGACACGGGCCTGGTCCTTACCGGGCGCATCCACCTTAATTGCATATCACACAAACTAAAAAAAAAAAAAACAAATGAAAAAGAAATTAGCGAAGCCTCGTTTACACCCAAAACAAACAAATCCCCAATTAATTGTCGAATTAAACTAACTAGCTAATAACTACACGCTAGTGTACAGGCGTGGCGCGTATTACGGTAGCCGATAATTACTTCAGGCCAATTACACGTTCGATAAACATAAAGTAAGAGTTGGAATTAATTGATATTAGATCAGCGGGGAAAGTCGCCCGTTGACCGAGGTTAGCACCCTAATGAGTTGGTTTATGGCCTAAGAAACGTGTTCCTGGTCGCCTTATTTAGTTTATGGAATATCGACTGACCGTGGAGAAATTAAGTTATTTATATCTGTTGCTGTATATAGATATTGCTTGTAATTAAAGATGTTAGCAGTCTAGTTTGCAATGCATCTGGGAGATATTTGCGTATACGCAATCAGATTAGACTTAATTACCAGCCCACCATCTTTATTCCCAAATGCGAGCTGGTAAATATTGGCGAGTTGCAGAGCAAAATCTGGTCCATATGCGTTTCGCTGTTAATAATTGGACCTAGACCTTTTGTGTTTAAGTCGAATAATATAATTGTGCACTTAGGGCTTTCAAAGCCAAAAGATTGGCAAGATTGAATTAGCCCACCGCCTTCCCTTCCTCTACCTCACCTCTGACGCCTATCAGTACGGTCTGCACACGCGTATCGTTTGCACTGACATTTTCGGTTAAAATACTGTTGCTAACGTTACCAATGCAGCCACCATGTCAATATTTTGACATTGACAGGTGCACTGTTATGAAAATCGGGTTATACTTTTCGTAGGACACAAGCAAATACAACCATCATTGTCTTCTTTGGTTGCAAGTTAAGAAAGACCACAACAAAAAGGTAAAGACGAACTTAGCTACATTTGTGGGTGTTGTACAAAGCACTTCGCCCTGACCTCTCGGGGATCAAATCGTAAAGATTATTACGTTAGAAAACAAGAAAAAATGTGTTAATGGTATTACGCAGTTTGATTAAAAATAAGCCAAGAGTGACACAGAGGTTATCAAATAAGTAATAGGCGATAAGCGGCTGTTTAAATAAATGTTATGTGGATTATAAAATTTTAAAAGCTTTTAACAAGCAAGCTACACTTTATCTGAGTGGGAGCTGGGTTTTTAATATAAACCTTTTGTTATTTTCAGTATTCTAAAATATATCTAAATCTCGAGTAATGGTTGACTTTAGTATGAAATATTAAATCTGAAGGTCATCTAGTTTTAAATACAGCCTCATATAATAGGTATTCATGACCTTCAAAGCTTAATGCCAAAATAAAGACTGATGAAATTTAAACTATAATAGGCTTACTTAATGACTAGGATTGAATGTTATTAAAATCTTAAACCCAAACACAAAAGAGGTCAAATCTTTCTAAATTGAATGCAAATGAAGCAAGCAATAAAAACTGAAGACCGCGTTAAAGGGAATATAAAAATTTATTACAAATATCAACTCGGAACTGAATTCGGGGCTCACTCCGGAAAATCCAATAACCGAAATGAAACGAGCAAAATTATTCCTGTAAAGAAGATTATTGTGAGCAGAACCGCCGGAAACGTTAAGTGTTCGAGTTGCTTCACGACTAATGTTAAAATCGATATGCAATATGAATTCCCGAGTTTTTTGGTACACTTTAAAATCTCTATAAATCTTTGTAAGTCCCTCTATAAATCTAAAGTTTTGAGAGCTTGTATAAAAGTTGGTTTCCGTGTCTCGTCAGCGAAATTATTTATTGCTGTTTTGGACTACTGGGCTTGTTCTTCTGCAATGAAGTTCTTAATCTAACGTACCTACATACGTTTTGCTTAGTGGGTAGTTATAGTTCAACATACAAAATTGGCTTATTCGTCAATTTACTCGCCCAAATCGTTATCATTGCGTTGTAGTAATGAACTAATAAGAACTTGGTATACAGCATTTCTTTATTAATCAGCCCTGAAAAATATATTTACCCTTTCATTCGGCAATTTTATACACTTAAATGCATAAAATTCAGAACATGCGTATTGCCTTATACGTATTTCAGAGGTAGTCGATTCGCCCACACATAAATTACCTTCGTGGGAATCGCCTGTAGAAAACAATATACTATTTAAAGACGTCGATTCGCCAGAAAAATTCTGTCACCTTTCGAGTCTTTCCTCAGAGTCTGATTTTCCGAATGACCATACCTAACCTACAGCTGCGTATATCAAGCCAAATGTTCACTACACTACATTAAACAGTTATTTACATGATTCCAACCGTATTTCCGCATGTTCTGGAAATAACACGCATCTCCAACTACTCTAAATCAAAACAAACGGGAAAAACAAACACTGTAGTGACGTGTTACGAGTGGGAGGAACTAAATAACAATAAGAAGAGACTACTTAGTGTGGGGTGCGTGGGGACCCCAGGACCCCAGCACCCCAGTCATTCGTCACATGTGCACTGACGGTTCCTGTTCGCTCGTATTTGTGCAGTCCATTGTCCGTTATATCATTGAAGGGAGATAAAAAAGGATTCGGGTTCCGTGTGTGTGCTACAAAAAAGGGATCGGTGTAATAGAACTCTTAGTGGAACTGTGAAATCTAATATTGGTATTTTGCTTTTAGAGGCAATTGATTTTACTGAAGATAGGATTATAGTTATTAGATTCCCTAATGTAGTGTCTGATGCAATTGATGACACAGTTCTCAAAACGAGATCATTTGTCATATAAATAAAATGATTGATAAAAATTACGTTTGTCCCCAATTGTCTTCAATTGAACCTCATTCCCATTTTCGTTCGCTGCAAAAATAATGCTCACAGCATCATGCACCCTAATTGCGTAATCATAATCTGAATCATTTTGACGGGTATTGCTCATCCATTGCTTCAAATGTTCGGAAAATGTTTCTACTCATCAACGTAAATAACGCAATGAATGTTGTGTCATTCTTACTGTTCGTTTGCTACGTAATCACCCCGCTAGTGTAACAAAGAGGAAATTTTATGAATTTCCATCAAACAAGAAATAAAAACTGCAACATGAATTCCGAGCTCTGCTGCTACAGACAAAAGGAATTCGCAGTAAACATGTGTAGGATAAGAACGTATGCAAAAGTTGATCGTCTGAATGTTGGGAACAATTTATTCGGCCAGTCTGGTCGACAACACGGACAAAACACTGGGGAAAACTGCAACATTGAGTTTCCTACCAACTTGTTCCATCATTACCGTAACAACTGAGCCAACTTTTAGCATAATGTCATATTAATTCGTTGGGTAAACTCTTTGTCTAAAGATATTAGCGAGTTTAATTATTTTAGCGCGCTGAAGATAATGTTGTTTAATCACTTTATTATCATAATTCGTGAGTAGATTTTTGTGTTGTGAGTCTTAAGACAATGGCTTTGATTTGCTTAATCCTACTATTTATAAATAAATGTGATTTTTTAATGTTTTGACGTTTTAGATGTTTGTTACTCAATCACTCAAAAACGGCGGAACGGATTTGCTTGAAATTCGGCACACAGATAGTTTATAACCTCGACTCATAGGATACTTTTTCCTTCCGATCCAGCCCCTGGCTGGAGGCCTTAATATATTCAGGTAGCTACAGGCAAGCCCGGTTAAGCAGCCGACAACCTCAGAAGTCATTCCCAAAAAAAAATAGGATACTTTTACTTAGTACCTTTCCGTGGGATAATTTTCGACTACCGCGCGGGTGACCGCTGGCAAAAGCTAGTAATTATATAATGACACAAAAGAATGAACGTTCTCTTTTAGAGACGACCTCTTCAATTTTTTTGTAAAAAATCTAGACTTTTTAATAACTATTGTTTTGATGATAATAAACATAAGTACTCTGAACTAAGAGCAGGTTATGTCTGGCATGACATCAATTAATACAAGGTTATGTCTAAAAATAATGGATTAAAACATAAACCCAAGTCAATTAAACTCCACATAATAATACTGACAATGTTTTCCACAGCTGCGCGCAATTTAACCCTCACAGTGCTCGCTGCGGCACAAAGATCCGCGAGGCACTCAAAATATCCGAATTATCCGCACAAACTTGCCACCCTCGACACATGTCCGTAATGATACGACATGTCAACCCCCCAGACGCGTGTGAAATGAGCGCACTTCAAACGGAGCCCCAACATCCCTCCTCGAATGCATTTAGTTGCAGGTGCTTACAATTTTTCTTCTCAGACAAATTCGAATGGAGTTGTTACGTCTTGCGGAGGCCGTAATATCTTTGTGTGTGTCGCTTTAGGGTAAATTTTTCTTTCATGTGTAAACGCTTCAGGGGTCGTTTCTTTTGAAGAATAATGATGCCGCTTTAAGTGGTTCACTATTTTACGTGTATCGACATCATTATTTGTTTAGCGGAGAAAACATTTTGGTTTTCTTCGCAACCATTTAAACAAACCAGATTTGCATGAAAACAATGAGTTTTCTTGATCAGGTTGGTTGTTAAAAGCCATCAAAATTAAAATCTTAGTCTCAGCGAATGACAAAGCAAAATACAAAACATCGAGTAACAATTGAGAGAATCTGGCAAGAGCACTGAAGTCAGACGTTCATTTGCATAATAAATACGTACCCACCGGTGCACTTGAAACGGGCATCGTCTCGAGAACACCGAGAACACGGGAACAACTATTTGTCTGAAGCACCTCCGCAGTCTTGTTCATGCTAATTTTCATTTTACAAATTGCCTTGTATGGAGTACCTTTGAACGTTTCTATGAAATAAGATACCCATTCGAACTAACCCCTGGCTTTAACAATCGTGTGAAAGGCTGAAAAGCCTTTAGTATATAAGTAGGACTTCTGCATTATACCTACTATAGTAAGCGAACAAATGAATTGAACATACACCAATAAACTTTGATTCATATAGCTGCACGAGAGTTATGGCAACGTCAAGTATCCTAACGATGAATGATTTATGAACTATCCCACAAAGGCTAGGAGAAACTTAATTATTAGAACTTGGTTCAATGCAGGTTTCAAATTAATTAAAAGGCGAGTAAAATGATGGTAACTCAGCAATATATAATCAATATTTATTTGCAGTCCACAATATGAGCTTTGGTTGTAGGTTTTACATAGACATAATCTGTGTGGGCACAGCAAAGCAGGAGAGAGAAAGAGGGTTTCAGTATGACAAAACAAAAAAAAAAGCAAACGTATTTAAATCCACACATGCGAAAAATAAATAGTGTTATTTCTATAAATAAGTTGCAGTGGGTATTAGTGCAGCGTAACGCGTTATTAAATTCTGATTTATCGTCGCGTGCCGCGGGTAGATACGACCGGCCTGCGTTTTATAGGGTTAACTTAGGGTGGACGCATTCTTCCTAGCCGAGTTTTTGCGGAAGATTAATTTGTAAGCGAGAATTTTCTATTCTCTTTGCCTCCGTGGAAGCGATGTTCTGAAAGTAATTTATTCGCTGTACTGCTACCAAAGTTTTGTGGCCGCTTGGAACTTGATAGTTGGATTTTTTTTTCCGTCGAAAAGAAAAATGTGAACTACAGAGTGTTTACGGAATATTAATTTGTCTTGTATTAAGTAAGGACATATTCACAACAACCCAAAATGGAATCATGAAGCTATTCGGAAACAAAAACCGTAAATATCAACGGTAAAGAGAAGCTTGTGGCTAAGTATTATAATAATTGCCTGACAGTTCGATCGATTAGGTTAAGCTACGCTTGTCGCTGTGGGTCCGTGGATGGGTGACCATCTTTACATACAAAGCCCCCTCCACGCATAGAAAAGGTCGTAGAGCCGTTCGTCCCGGCTGTCATTTGTGTATCTTTCGACAGTCGTTACGGGTCGTCAGAAGCCCGGAACTCTGACAACCAGTATTACTAGCCAAGGTATTGTATTAAACAGTAACTAGGTTGTCAAGATCATATAGGCAGTCGCTTAAATCTATACTAATATTATAAAGCTGAAGAGTTTGTTTGTTAGATTGAACGCGCTAATCTCAGAAACTACTGGTCCGAATTGAAAAAATATTTTTGTGTTGGGTAGCCTATTTATCGAGGAATGCTATAGGTTATATAACATCACGCTTCAACCAAGAGGAGCGGAGCAGTAATGAAAAATGTTGCAAAAACGGGGAAAATCGCACGGATACGCGATTTGACGCGACGGGAAGGGTCGGGGGAACAAGAAATTTAACGCGGACGAACTCGCGGGCAGAAGCTAGTTTAAAATAATTATATTTATCTGCATCCATTTGACTGACCGACCCCAACACAGAAAAAGGCTACGCAGATGATGACAAACGGTAAACTTTCCTTCGACAAAACAACAAAATTAATTCAAAAACTATCAATTGCTCCACAAATATCAATAACCAACGAGCTGTAATTAATAATGAAAGCAACAAATTAATATGCTATCAACAGCCCCTAGTTTCGACGATCAATACACGATTGTGTAATTACGGTATTACCAACTAGTATAGGTAATTATTATCAGAGTTAAGAGGCGGACACATCTGCCCCTGTTCATATGATTAATTTCGAATCGAACCGGTAGCAGAAGCTAGTATTTGCTGATGTTTAATTTATTAAGAAGCATCCAAGATTTATTGACTTTCGCTGGGAAGAATTGTGGTTTCGTTTGTTGTTCATGTAAGCGTTTGGCGAATAAAAACGAATTTAGGATATTTACTATCTATCAAAGGGTTTTTCAAGGGGTTTCCCCGCAAGGACCTCGTCGAGATATTGAGCTGATTAATTCGAAAATCGATATTGCATTTCCCTAGCAGTAATTAAACGCAGATGTGTCTAAATAAGCATTTAGTCCGGGTTTTCAAACACATCGCAAGCGCGGGTCATAACAGTTACTCATTTGGCGAATAAAAACGAAGTAGGCTACACGCCTTGTTTCCTCGTAAGGAACTCGACCGAGATCTTGAGCTGATTTTCGAGATTCAATCGAGAATCGAGATTGCATTCCTTGCCACTAATTGAATGCAGAAGTGTCTTGTCTAAATAGTAATTTAGTCTAGGTTCTCAAACACATCGTAAGCGCGGGTCAACACGATTATTCAATAGTTTATATGTGACTTTTTTACCAAACTCATTTATCATTATTTCCAAGGTGGCCTATTAAAAAGACATTAAAGCTTTTAAGCTCAGTAATTGAACAAACAGAATTAAAATCGAGGTAAATTGGTTAAAATGTTTTCGTATTTAATTATGATGAAAATTTTACGGTAAAAGTCATTTGATTGGATTATGTTTACGTTAGTCATTATGACATTAGCATCAATCAAAGATAATACGACGTCTAGAAAATCAGTGTAAAACATGTTTGTTTTTCGTTCTCTCTTCAATATAAAACGACTGTTTAATTTAATTATTTTTGGATTATACAGGATGGCAACAAATATTTTCGGTTTCCTAACTAAGAACGAATGCCAACCCATGTTACCAATTACTGTCCAACGGGCCCGAATCCTTGTTGATGGACTTAGAGAAATAGAGAGTAGACCCTTAGTATTACTTGAAGTGTAAGAAAGAGCTGTTTAGTACACCTACATTTCGCCAACTATGTGTTAGGGGCGAACCTTTTGCTATTATACTTTGCCAGGCTTGTCACACATTTTATCACGGTTTTAATTAAAATGAAATAGTCATTCAATCGAAATAAGGACGTAGAGAGGTTGTATTGATGATTTAAATTGTTATAATTATGTCAAGCTATATTGGTTACGTAAGTTACAAAAAACGTAAGAAAATTAGAATTTCGCGAGCTACTCAGGACTGAAACATTCCCGAGACTTGGAAGTTCAGCTCTAAAATGTACCAAGAATTCCATTTACCGAATACGTTGCAAGTTTATCGGTAATAGTTCAATGCTCTCTTATCGCGCAGGTACAAATACATCACGAGAGCAGCTATCGGTTTGACAGGCGTGTGACTACACTTCAACGTTGTACCTATCCCTTATCAGAGGACCTAAAGTACTCGCCTTATCATGTAACCGACTTGCCAGGAATTTTGGATATTTTGACGAAGAATTTTAAGGTAACCGTTACGGTAACTGTTGATTTTTAAATCGAGTTAATTTTGCTTGTGTTATTAACATGTATGTTCCGTGTTGATTGTTCAGGTTAAGCTACGCTTCCCTCGGTTGGTCCGTGTATGGATGAGCATCTTTACATACAGAGATGTGACATTTAAAAAATAACAGTATTTGAAATGCAAAATAGAAAATACAAAATACCTATTTCCATTTTGTATTTAAATACTTTTTTTAGAAAAGCATTTTATATTTTATTTGAAATACTTTTTAGGACATATTTTGTATTTGCAAAATGCAAAATACTTTTTGCTAAGTTTTGTAAACATCAAAGAATTAATAATTAATGTGATGAGATATGGTCCTTTTTTTTCTCACTATGGCAACACTGAATTGAACTGCTTTCTTGTCAGGCCACTTACAATTAGATAATTAGTTTTACTTTTTTCATATGGTGGCATGATTATGAGACCACACAGCAATGTGTGTATTTGAGCAAATTATTTAATTAAAATATGTTAAGTAAATTTAATTTAAGTAAGTTATCACAGTAAATTTACCAGCCTGTTAGCTGACTGAAATAAATAAACTTTTTAACAAAATAAAGATACTTTAAAACTAAAAGTATTTTATTTTAATAAAGCATTTTGTAAATACGTATTTTGCATTTAGTATTGTAAATATACTATTTAGTATTTTGTATTTGAAATAAGAAAATACAAAAGTATTTTGCATTTGAATACATTTAATAACCTATTTTGCACATCTCTGTTTACATATCAAGACCCTTCCGTGCCTCGGAAAGCACGTTAAGCCGTTGGTCCCGGCTGTCTTTCGTAGATCTTAGACAGTCGTTACGGGTCGTCAGAAGCTCGAAAGTCTGACAACCAGTCTTACCAAGGGGTATTACCCAGTAATTGGGATGTCGAGGTCAGATAGGCGGTCGCTCCATGTAAAATACTGGTATTCAGCTGCATCCGGTTAGACTGGAAGCTGATCCCAACATAGTTGGGAAAAGGGTAGGCAGATGATGATGATGAGGTTCCGTATGGTGCCAGACGTAAAGGATAGCACCAGCACATTTCTTACCCTTGTTGCTAAGAGGCGACTTAGAGACTTACTAGACAATGGGTAGCAGCGTTCTCTATGCATTTTACCACCATACTGCGATCGCCAACTCGCCAGCCAAGCGTGGCGATTATAGCGAACCCCTCAAAATTGGGAGAGGCCTATGTCCAGCAGTGGAGATCTTTCGGCTGAAATGATGACACAATAATGTTTCTAATATATTCGACATTAGGTCACATTTAATTTGTGCGTATCTTCTATACATGCATGGGCGTGCTTAAATAAAGGGATATCAATCTTTGTAAAGAGATCAAAATCATTTGAAGGCTCTCGCAGATACGCAAGAGGAATTAATTGATATTAATATCAACGCATCTGCCTAGCTTTATCACAACTATGTCGGGGTCGGCCTCCAGTCTAACCGGATGCAGATGAATACCAGTTTCTTTTTACATGGAGCGACTGCCTATCTGATCTCCACAACCTGGTTACTGGGTAATAATACCATACCCTTAAAAAGACTGGTTGTCAGACTTACGGGCTTCTGACGACCCGTAACGTCTTTATAAGATCCACAAATGACAGCTGCGACCAACGTCTTAATGTGCTTTCCGAGGCACGGAGGGGTCTTGGTATGAAAATATGGTCACCCATCCACGGACCAACCGCGGCAGCGCAGCTTAACCTGAACGATCAACCCGTGCGGCTGCTACATTTTACTTAGCCACAAGCCCTTCGCAGATATCAACATGAAAGTGAAATGATTTCCTCAGATTACTTTAATCATAACTAGTGGTTATTGCAGTGGAGAAATTTATCACACTTTGTATCAATTATGTGGCTTTGAGCCGGGTATAAACAGTCGATCAAAGGAAAATTTCTGATTAAATATTGAAACTTACACTGACTGATTACTGCCTAGCTTTAATAAACATTTAAGTACTTCATACTGATTTATTAAGGAAGCTACGCACTTCTTGGGCAGAATCGAAATTCCTATCAAAGTATTTATGGTGTACATAACAGTTTCTTACTTTCCAAGTAAATGTTAGTTTTATGGGTAATTACGAGTGAGAGACAAGGTTTTCCAGAAATTTGTGAATTTCGGTTGG
Organism: Aporophyla nigra; assembly: GCA_947507805.1. Classification (NCBI taxonomy): domain Eukaryota; kingdom Metazoa; phylum Arthropoda; class Insecta; order Lepidoptera; family Noctuidae; genus Aporophyla; species Aporophyla nigra. The sequence goes on along the minus strand of OX382297.1, from coordinate 19,992,010 downwards.
GTTTTTCTATCAGGACTTTCTCAGTTATGTGTTTTTTATTTTTGTGGGTGGAAAATCATCAAATGACGTCTCCCGCTCTGGGCGGAGCGGGAGGCGTGTCAAACTTTTGCTGACTAAAACCCACCCGTGTTCCTTCAGTTGCCTATACCAGGGCCATGGTAACTCTTCTGAACAAATCTCTCGACCCTAGCAGGCTCAGTAACCCGGAGCCTGAAATCTGGATTGTGCCTTGTTGATGGCAAAAGGCTTGCCCATTATTACATGGAACTTAAACATAACTGGTGAAAAATGAGAGTACTATAGGTACACCTCTGCCTTATTCTTTGGGTATCATATGCGTGATGTTATACAACGTTCTTATTCAGAAATAGAAAATATTAGTAGCTCGACATAATTTCAAAATAAATCGCCATACCAAATTGTTTCAATGGAAATTGAATTGAAATATCAATGAAATGAATGTCGGTACTAATCGGTTTGTTGGTAAGTTATTAAAATGAAATGCAATCTGAAAATCAGAATCGTTAGGAAACATCACGTTTTCTCTACATGATTTCTCTAGGCAATCAAATTGCTAATTGACTGGCGTAGTTACTAGAAATTCAAGTTCTCTTAATTTTCCTCTTATAATTTTATAGAAACAAGAAATTATTCGAATTCGAATGTATTTTCAAAAAGCTTGTCTCTATCGTCGCTATGTCAACTGCAAATGACAAGTGACAGCTGTCATATTTCCCGCGCAAATGTAAACATGGCCGCTTATCTATGTCATTACGTTTTCCAACATGCCTAAATATTGGTTTATACTTATTCATAATCAAATCCTATGATGACAAGCCACGTGGTTTATCAAAATATTTGAAGTAAGTTCTGTAAACAATGTCGGTAGGTACATACTTAGTTAACACTTATTTGCGTTTATACTTTACACCCTAAGTAATTAAAATGTTTAAGGTGAATGCTACAACCAGCCCGCGAAATTCAAATTTTCTTACGTTTTTTGTAATTTGCAGGCCAGTGCTAGGTTGTATGTTGATTAAAATATTATTCGCGCTTGTAAGACATATGTAGTTACAGAATTATAATCATCAAAATCATCAATACAACGCTCTAAGTTCATAAAGCTGTAGGAATGACTTTTTCTGTTTTTTTTTTTTGTTCTTAGGCATCACATTACAATGTTACTAATGTATCCTATTATTGTATACAAATATGGGAACTTTTAGTCTTCTTATTATCAAATACTTTAAATTAAAATTACGCAAAATTAACCGTATTGCACTGGTAACATTATTCATGGAACTCCGTGTTCTGTCAATGAACTTAGGAATGTGGTTTCAGCCTAACAGATGCGTCGAACCTGTCAATATTTTATGGAGGAACTCAAAATTCCTGATTTTATTGCACATGGCTTTCATCACAGCGACAGCATGGCATTTAGTTCTGCTTTATAGTAGAGCTAACCACTAAGACATTTTCCGTCATTTGAAACGTTTTCATACCTACGCTTAAAGTTATGCTTTTTTCCCACGGTAGGCGAAAATCAAAGAACGCCACCCACTATACTCCTTACAAACTCCTTTACTTCATTTACATTCACACATGTAGTCACATATCTTTTTATGTTAGAGAGATATCCATTTTTATTTCAAAATATTTTATTTTACACTAGCTTCTGCCCGCGACTTCGTCCGCGTTAAATTTCGTGTTCCCCGACCCGATTCGACGCGACGGGAATCGCGTCGAATCTCCTACCCGTGCGATTTTCCCCGTTTTTGCAACATTTTTCACTACTGCTCCGCTCCTCTTGGTTGTAGCGTTATGTTATATAGCCTATGTTACTCGCAGATAATGTAGCTTTCTAATGGTGAAAGAATGTTTAAAATCGGTTCAGTAGTTTTTGAGTTTATCCATTACAAACAAACAAACAAAAAAACAAATTTTTCCTCTTTATAATATTAATAATTATTAGTGTAGATAAACTTATGAAATGTCAGAAGCTAGGTTTTAATTGTCCGTATTTATGCAAAATGGAACCACACGACAGTTTTTTTACTTTGTTTTGAAGAATACTCATTTAAAAGTGGTCTAAATTCTTAAACAAAAAAAAAACTATACCTTGTTTCCAAGGAAAAAATCATGTGGTTCTTTTTTGTATAAAAATTATAGTATATTTTTTTTTTAAATGAGTATTCTTCAAAAAGAGTAAAAAACTAATTTCTTGTCTAAAGTCGTGTGGTTCCATTTTGCATAAATATGGACAATTGGTCGCTTCCTATAGAGAAAAACCGGCAAAAACTCAACGGATACTCTTATTAAAATTAGATTTTACCAGAGATGTGACATTTAAAAAATAACAGTATTTGAAATGCAAAATAGAAAATACAAAATACCTATTTCCATTTTGTATTTAAATACTTTTTTTAGAAAAGCATTTTATATTTTATTTGAAATACTTTTAGGATATATTTTTTATTTGCAAAATGCAAAATAGTTTTTGCTAAGTTTTGTAAACATCAAAGAATTAATAATTAATGTGATGAGAAATGGTCCTTTTTTTTCTCACTATGGCAACACTGAATTGAACTGCTTTCTTGACAGGCCACTTAGATAATTAGTTTTACTTTTTTCTTATGGTGGCATGATTATGAGACCACACAGGAGAAAGATGAGCGACAGTGTATTTGAGCAAATTATTTTATTAAAATATGTTAAGTAAATTTAATTTAAGTAAGTTGACTGAAATAAATAAACTTATTAACAAAATAAAGATACTTTAAAACTAAAAGTATTTTATTTTAATAAAGCATTTTGTAAATAAGTATTTTGCATTTAGTATTTTAAATATAAAATGAAAAACTATTTTGTATTTGAAATAAGAAAATACAAAAGTATTTGCATTTTGCATTAGAATACATTTTATAACCTATTTTGCACATCTCTGAATTTTACAATGCTAACAGTGTTAATAGGTATAGAAGGATATAAGCAATATAGTGGGAAACTGCATAAATCGGATTTAACCCCATAATCTATCATAGAATTATATTAAACAATACCAGTTTCCCAATAAATAATAGAGACTCGCCCGTAACGCTAAATGTCATCAGTCTACCAAATTAATGATGCAAAGTTTCGCAGGCTAAGTGTTTAAAGCACTTCCCTCCATCAGAGATATATTCAAATTACAAAAGAGAGTGCTAGTTCATAAAATCAAGTGCCGAGACATAGGATAGGAGTGTCACAGACGCGAGGGGGGAAGGGGGGAACTAGGGCTGCCTTTAAAGTGTTGCGTCATGTAACACAGGCCTTTGATGGGACTCAGCAATTAGGGATTAGTGTTTTAGGTGCGTTTTTATGTCCTGTTTTAGAGGAAAACTAAGCTAGATATAATAGATACTTCAGTTGTAGCAATAGTCAGTAGTGCTTGAAAGGTAAAACAGTCAGGAAATGTAAAATTAATATTCCACAGCATCAATAATCTTTTTTGGAATGTTTTTAAATATATTGACGTCATTGATTCTAGAATCTCTAGAGCTGTAGATAACTTATACACTGTTTATTTTACAAGAGGTTAACAGTAATTTAAATAAAAATGGTGCCAAATACTTATCGTTTAACACGAGCACAAAACATGATTGCAAATAAAAACAGAAATGATTTTTTACAACCTTCGGGATTTTCTAGAATTTTTAACGAAATAACTTGATAAACTATCGCAATCTTGGCAACATTTTGCACGGTAAACGTTAACAGTAACACCCTTAATAACGAAACTCGCTAACCCTGCTCGGAACTGTCGCAGAGTGGCTCATATATCATGGGAGCATGGAGGTATCTGCGCCAACGGGCCAACTTGCCGGGTTATCGGCACCACAATGGATAAAATTATTAAACGCTCTGGGTGAGCTTATGAAATAAAGTGATTTGATCATTCATTGCCCTATAAAGATAAAATCTGCCTCCAGAACCGATTGTACGAAAAATCACCTTCGGTTTGCGCCGAATTCTGTCGACGTTACGTGAAGTTTGAACATTTTTCTCTGTGAAGCGATCTTGTGAGGCTAAACGATATTTCCTCGTTTTTATACGGTTTATAGCTACCATTCATTCGTTCGATTGTTTAACCACCAAAGAACTACTTAACCTACCTTGTAAGACTGAATTTTGTAGCATTGCGTTATGCTGGAGTTTAATTATTTACACAACTGTTCATAACACTCATAGAATGTTATATTTTACCAAAACATAATGACATGCCGCTGCCAACGCATCCTCAAAATGTGTATGTAAAGTCCTTTGCGATTTAAATGAGTTCACCCTTAATTCCTACCCTACAGAGAGCTTACGAAAAACATTTCCCTCCAGCATTGCATTCCAAAATAACTCAACAAACTTTGCTGAACAATTTGAAGTAGAAGTGAGCCGCAAAACGACAACCAATCAAGAACGTGCTCCATTTCTCGTCTACTTAACGTTTTCCAAGATTTCGATGTCGGGACGTGTTTGTAACAGTGACATGGTTCGCTCACAAATCGTTAATGCGTCCTAGACTCCGAGACTCCGAGACGTACGTAAAGTGGCAGCCCACGCGGTGAAACTCCTGTCTCACAACGGAACCACTTTACCTGAATATAGTGAAATAGTAACCGTGACAATCGACGAGTAATATTTTACATGGCAGTTGTTTAGAAACAAAGAAAGTTATTACAGGCTTATTAATCGATTCGCACGTTTTGTATTTTTAACCCAATTCAAAAGGGAGGAGGTTTTCAATTCGACTGTATTTTTTTAAATGTTTGTTACCTCATAAGTTTCGACTGCGTGAACCAATTTTGATAATTCTTTTTTATTTGAAAGCTGATGCTTCCCGTGTGGTCCGATTTCAATTTGGTCCAGTTTTAAAAATGGCATACATGTGAAAACCATATATTAGGTTGGGGAAAAAGTCTTTTCGCATTATAGTATGTATGAACTTGTAATAAAATCTCTTTGGCTATACTATTTGTATCTGGCTGGTTTTGATATCATTGAAAGTTTAAATTTTAAAGAACATAATTCCAAATTCAAATTAGGAAAATGTGTGATTTTCATTTGTTTTTCGTACCGTCAAGATGAGTGAATCTAATGAAGAAATTCGATACATTTTAAAATTTTACTACAAAAAAGGTAAAAATGCAATGCAAGCCGCGAAAAAAATTTGCGATGTTTATGGACCTAGTGTAGTGTCTGTGAGGGTAGCACAAATTTGGTTTAAGCGTTTTCAATCCGGAAATTTTGATGTCAAAGATGCACGTCGCTCTGGTCGCCCTATTACGGATAAAATGGATGCCATTTTTGAAAAACTGGAGCAAGATCAGCATACCAGTAGTTACGACGTAGCTGAAGAACTGGAAATTGACCACAAAACAGTTTTGGCGCATTTGAAAAAAACTGGGTACACAAAAAAAGCTCGACATTTGGGTACCTCACGAGCTCACTGAAAGAAACCTAATGAACCGTGTACTCATTTGAGATTCTTTATTACGACGTAATGAAACCGAACCATTTTTGAAGAAGCTGATAACTGGTGATGAGAAGTGGATCACGTATGACAAGAACGTGCGAAAAAGGTCGTGGCCAAAGGCCGGTCAGGCTTCACAGACTGTGGCGAAACCCGGGTTAACTCGCAACAAGGTGATGCTGTGTGTGTGGTGGGATTGGAAGGGCATTATTCATTATGAGCTGTTACCACCAGGCAGGACCATTGATTCTGAACTCTACTGCGAACAACTGATGAGATTAAAGCAAGAAGTTGAGAGAAAGCGGCCGGAATTAATCAACAGAAGGGGTGTGGTTTTTCATCATGATAACGCTAGACCTCACACATCTTTAGCCACCCAACAAAAATTAAGAGAGTTTGGCTGGGAGATGTTAATGCATCCGCCGTACAGTCCTGACTTTGCACCTTCAGATTTCCACCTGTTTTGGTCTCTTCAGAATTCTTTAGGCAGTGTCAGGTTAACATCACGAGAGGACTGCCAAAACCACTTGTCGCGGTATTTTGACCAGAAGTCCCAAAATTTCTATAGCAATGGGATCATGTCCCTACCTACAAGATGGCAAAAAGTTATCGAACAAAATGGTACCTACATACTTTAGTTAAATGTAAATAAACTTTATTAAAAAATGTTTTGAATTTTCTTAAAAAATGCGAAGAAACTTTTTCCCCAACCTATTAAGTCTTAAATGTCAACTGGCCAGTATAGGAATAGGAACTACCTAGTATTGGAATTAGTGCAGGGTAGATACCATAACTAAGAAATTAAAAATTAAATTGTTTTTACAAAAAAGAGTTCCTTGAAAACACTACAAAGTGAAAAATAACTTTAATTTCGGAAGTCGGTGGTAAAAAACTTATATACAGATCCTAAGACACCGACTTCCGAAATTAAAGTTATTTATCACTTTGTACTGTTTTTAAGGAAGTCGGTTTTTTATATTACAAAAATATTACATTATTTAATGCAAAAGTGCCAATTCCCCGATTTTGGCGAGTAAATTCGTGCGAATCAACGAATAAGCTTTATTACAAGCCACCTTGCATTTTGTAACATCTTCAGGCCGGTATTTTTAATAAGGAAGCAAGAAAAACGGAGACAATTTATCTGGTGTCACCTTTAAAAACGAATTAAACTACTTCCTTAGCCAACTTAACGGCGCAAATTGCAGTCTTATACCTGATAGCCGGGCGAATTCTCCGAAACCAATTGAAGCGACCAATAAATAGCTAAACTACCCACAATCTCACTACACAGCTTTCTTCAAAGACATTCCCAAACAGAACTTCCATCTTGATTGAGGGAAACCAGCAAGTTTTACTGTTAATAGGGAACCTAATTCTAATACGACGTTGGAGATTCTAAACACTGTAGATGGTCCTCATTTACATAAACAGACGATGTTATTCGACGCAGGAGCAATAAATTGGCCACAGAGAAGTGAAACGAGCGACAAAGCCCATAAGTAGTCAGGACAATAACACTTCATGTACGGAATGACGTGTATTTCTATACATTGACGTTGGGTTTGAATTCAGTGATGTTTCAGAGAAATTCCTTTGGATTAATGGCTCATCTTGGGTATTAAATGTATGGCTATTTGCTTTTGATTTGAATAAATTTACATTAGACACAGATGGGCTTTTATTTACATCTCCATCCGTTACATCTTTATTAACCAGTTCTGTACTATAATTCTTTTCACTTACATGTTTATCATTTAAAATGGCGTCTAATAGAATCTTCAAAGGTTCATAATCGTCACCATTGACAATGGAGTTGCGTGTCCAGACCGGTCGGTGTTCAATTAAGCGACGAGTGATTTGTGAGCGGACGCTGGCAACACCGACTGTGACTAGATTCTTGCACCCGTAGCACTATCGCAGCCATTCTGTACAGCTAACTGCTTTCTATAAAGCTGTCGTCTAACTGTTGCCTACAAGATATTGATATCAGAAGCGGGACTTGTTTCATCTGATTTATTTGGAGTAATGTGTTGGTGTTTAGAATTTTTGTTTGAGATATAGTGTAGGAAAGGAGAAATTAGTTTATGTTTTTTTTTTAAATAAATGTTGAATCATCACACAATATCGCAATAAATATGCATGTCTTTGTTCCAAATATCGTCAAATGTTCAGTTTTTTTGTCATCAAAGTGTGCGAAAACCGAATATGAAGAACACGGGACGGACACGGGCCCTGTAAGTACATATTCTTATCTATTTAATAAAAATCTTAAATTCACTCACACTGTTAGACAACGTACAGCCTGAACCGCTGGGTCTAGTGTAGGAAGCATGAAACGTTTTTTTTTTTTTTGATAGGGAATGGTATCTTGCAGTTCAACCTATGTGGTTGTCGGATGCTTAACCGCACTTGCCAGTGGCTACCTTAATAAACTAAGGCCTCCAACCATGGCTTAAAAACTTAGAACAGAGGAGGAATTCCATTGGGCACCCGGCTTGTACAGAATAATTACCCTACTCCATCCAATTCAAAACCGTGGAAGTCAACCAAACTTTTTTTCCTGGGTCGGAAATCATCAAATGACGTCTCGCGCGCTGGGCGGAGTGAGAGGGTGTTTCAGACTTTTACTGACTAAAACCTACCCGTGTCCTTTCAGGTGCCTTTGCCATGGCCACGGTAACTCTTTCGAACAACACCGCGACCCGAGCAGAAAGTCAACCAGCCTGAATTCCACATTTCTCATTACCAACGCCATTTTTACTGCCTACAAATCTATTGTGACTGGAGAGCTTAAAACGAAGATTTATCTTCCACTTATAATCTTCACAAACGCCGATGCTGTTTAAATAATGCAAAGCTATAAACTGAGCTGAGAAACTTATTTGTTACCTATTCGAGTGTTCGCGAATTGACCTGGTATTTACAGGTAATGGCCAGTCAATCTTGGTATAACAATGCTGGCCTAGTATTGTCTGGTTTGATGTGTTATTTGTGTGAGAATTTGAATCAGAAGACCGGGATATGGACAAAAAAGGATTGTGATTTTGAATGTAAACTAGGATGCTATTGTTAAAGGGCAACTCTATAGTGATACATAGGAGGGAAAGCAAACCGTTCAGTCTATTTAAATTACAATATGATTATGGATAGAAATAGAAAAGAGGTAGTTAGAAGGTACAAGTCTTACACGGAAAGGGGCACTTACGAATCTAATGTCAATCTTTGCCTTGCCAAATAAAAAACAACCTAGCACAATTTCAATGAGCATCTCATAAGTAGTACAGGTAGGTAAAAATCTTGTCTGAAGTATCTCTGTAAGTACATATTGTGGTTGTTAGCACAGAACTGATTCACTCTGTTCCCCGTACTAGTATAAACTGTATTACGGTGGAACAGACCTCCTCTTACTCTGTAATTGTACAGTTTATAGCAGACTTGTGACAAAATCAATCTTCCTAGAATCTTACTTAGTTTACTATTAACAAAGCAAAGTAGGTGCAACATAATTTGAAATAGAGGTAAATAAACAAAAAAACATGACATTATCACACAGTAAACTTAATTTTTGTAAAAAACTTGTAGGTAGATGTTAAAGTTGACATAGTATATGCAAAATATTCAGATGCAAAATTTGTTTACAAAGTGTATGGCTGAACCGAATTAGATTAAAATTAAATTAAAATTCAAAATTAGATTCAAATTTAAATCAGATTCAAATTTAAAATCGGATTAAAATTCAAAATTAGAGTAAAATTCAAAATAAGATTAAAATTCGAAATTAGATTAAAAGTTAAAATAAGGTCTTAATTATGCAGTTCATCTTCCTAAAATCTGTAATAATTGATCAGTGTATGTGTAGTGACGTGAAATGTGTAATGTTAATGTGTTATGTATTTTGGTGATTTATTTTATTAACGAGTAATTTGGAGCATTTTTTCTGTATCATCATAATTTAGTGAATTAAGAAACTTAATAATTTCCGTTTTACAAGCGTGGCTGTTAAAATTACGAATACGGACGTGCTTCGATATTTTATTATACATGAATGGTCCTAGAAAATTTGAAAATCTGTTTGCAAATGATGTTTTACAATAAGGCACGGAGTAAACAATATCTTGCCTTCTTTTTGTCGTATAGTCTGGTGTTTTTTTGTGTTGAATTATTATTATGTCTCTAATGAATAATTGCCTAACTGTAAGAACAGATAATTCTGAGTGTAACAAACAGGTGGGGTATCTAAATCTTCTATAACTCATTACCTTAAGAACGGCACGTTGCGCTCGTTCTAAACCTATAAGAACGGTCTTGGAAGCACCTCCCCATGCCGCAATAGCGTATGTTGTGATGGACTGGCACAACGAAAGATACACCAATAATATTAGTTTTGGCGGACAAAAGCAACGTATATTTTTAAATATATATATAAGTTTCCTGACTCTCGAGGTAAGGGTTGAGACATGTTCTTGCCAGTTTATATGTTGGTCAATGATTAATCCAAGGTATCTTAGTGAGGAAGTTTTTGAAAGATCATGGCAAGAACATTTCCCCGGCACATAACATGTATGAGCATTTATGTGAATAATGCCTGGAGGTGGCTGACCACTCTTTCTTATGCTAAAAGCTATGTATTTCGTCTTAAGTGTGTTTAAAGTAAGAAGATTTGACTGTAGCCATTCCGAAACCTGTCTAAATCCTGCATTAGCCAGTTCATTTGCCTCGTTCCATGTTTTCCCACTAAATAAAAGGGCTGTATCATCTGCATATGCTATGACACGGCCTTGGGTCAGATGTAAATCACACAGTTCATTTACATATATAAGAAAAAGTGTGGGACCCATAACACTTCCTTGTGGTACACCGAAAGTCACACATTCTAGGTCACTCATGAAACCGTTTATTCTGATACATTGGATCCTATTAGACATATAGTCAGTAAGTAATTTTAGAGCTGTTCCACGTACTCCTAAAAGTTCAAGTTTTTTAAGAAGCAGAGGAACAGAGACTGTGTCGAATGCCTTTGCTAGATCCAGAAACACGCCTATTGTTTTTCTTCCTTTGTCTAGATTATCGACAATGGTAGAAGTAAGATTTGTTATAGCGTCATTAGTTGATTTATCCTTCCTAAAACCAAATTGATTGCATGAGAGCAGGTTCTGAGATTCAAGGTAACAAGTTAGTCTTTTGTTGATGACCTTCTCAAGTACCTTAGATAAAGAGGGCAGTATCGATATTGGCCTATAGTTAGAGACACAGTCTTTATCCCCCGCTTTGTGTATAGGGACTATCAAAGCCTTCTTGAGAGCTTCAGGAAAGACACCCATTGCCATGCTCTGATTACAAATCATAGTTATGGGCCAAATCAAAGTATCTACGCCTAGCTTTAACACTGAAGTAGGAATTCCGTCACAACCAGTAGCGCTAGATTGTTTTAAATTTAGTATTATGTTTTTAACTTCATCAGTATCCGTGGGAAGAAGGACGAGAGAGTTGATACTGGAGCGTCCATTTTCCCCACTATGTTGGCGTCGGCTTCCAGTCTTCCCGGTTGCAGCTAAAAACCAGCATTTTACATGGAGCGACGGCCTATCTGACCTCCACAACCCAGTTACTGGGTAATACGATACCCTTTGGTAAGACCGATTGTCAGACTTTCGAGCTTCTAAAGACCCGTAACGACTGTCAAAGATCAAAAAATGACAGCCGGGACCAACGGTTTAACGTGCTTTTTGAGGCAAGGCGGGGTCTTGGTATGTTAAGATGGTCACCCATCAATGAAACAACAGCGGCAAGCGTAGCTTAACATTGATCAATCGATCCGTGCGGCTGTAATTACTTGGCCACAAGACCCTTAATAGTCACGGTCTACCCTTTTGCCAAATTTCATCTAAATCCATACAGCCGTTTTAGCGTGAAAGCGTAATATTTAAACATTCAAACTCACCATTTCTCTTTATAATTTTCGTTTAGACAGAAGACACTAGGTTACACGTCTATTTTTAGTACCACCAAGGTATCCAAGATAACATAGGCATGCACCTCCCAAGGCCCAGGATTCACTTCGTAAGTAGTCTAACTTTTTACTCTTATGAATCTAGAGGGTGTTGCCGCACCGAAGTGTATTAATTACTTGCATGCATTTCAATTAGCTCTTAGTGGGGTATGAGACGGGGAAGTCTGTGGGGCAAAGACGAAGGCAAAAAGCTGTTGCTGCTAAAACACAGAAAATGAAGAAAGAAAGAAAATACGTAGACGAGGTGAGGTGATGGTGATCGCACGTTGATGAGGTAACTATACACTGGTTGAAGTTATCATATCATTAGATAAACATTATTTTCTTATATCATTGTAGGGATGATTTAACTGGTTGTTAATGATGGCACAACAAAATGTGAGTGCACCAATAAAACATTTTAAAATTAATGGATATTTATTGTTAAAAAAAGTAGTTAAGTTATAAACAGTAGCGTCATATTACTTACGCCACAATTACAGCATTAAATTCAATAATTAAAATAAAACGTTAGTACCTCCTTCCACGACCGAAGATGCGATCGAGGAACTAAATGCCGCAATGTACGTTAATGGAGAAGACTTCGCACCTTCGAATTTTATGGCAATTTATTTTTTCCTTATGAAGACTATTCAATTTCACGTTTCATTGTATGTTAAGAAAAAAATATTTTACATCGTACTTCCTACATAAAGTTGTTGTCTATATCGTGGCCAGATCTTAAAATTGACCATTTCATGAAGTGTCCGGTCATTTCAATGGTTCTGTTTCGTGAAATGGCCAGCTAAAATTGACCATTTCGTTGAAACATCAGTGTTTAATGATATGTCAGTAGTATCATTTAATGTCGAGTATCCATGGCTTATGGTGGAGTTAAAGGAGATGTTTCATTTTTGTATGGGGCTCCGGCCATAACGTGTACCGTTTAGCGAAGCTGGGTAAATTACTCATGAATAGAATAAAGTAACATTTTTTTCATAATATCAAATGGTTTTTATGTACAAAATAAAAATTAAAAATGTTTGACGTTTGTCCTAAGAGTTAGCAAGTGGTTATTTTGAATTCGTTTAGAAACACACTTCAAGAATGGAGACTAAAGATTTTTGTAACGATGAAATGGTCACACTTAATTATGTTTACTCAAAAATATTTATAAAAGAATAATAGTAATTTATTTTTAACACTACAAGAATACACACATTTTTTTATTATGTTCTACTTAACATTGATTTGATGAGACATGATTTCAGAACGAACGAAGTCTGCAAGCAAACGAGACGCCATGTTGAATAAAACATGGCAATAATTGAAAAACTATTATTTTTTGTACACAACAAATCAGCCGCAAATTAACCGGAGAACATTTTTTCCTAATTTGTGGTATTTTTTCCTCTTTTTTGATAAATGTACATCTGATGGCCGAAAATGAAACATCTCCTTTATAAATAAATAAAGAACTTTTGTATTGCTCTTGTGCGTAGAAACAACAAAAACTCCGATACCACACTTAGTAAAAAGGCAAAAAGAACTTAGGATACAAGACCGAGCGAAGCGAGCTCGTGAGTTTGGACACCCCGACTCGGACAGGTTAGTTTCGAAGAGGATGGTGAGCTATAGTGAGCGAGCTAGCGAGCGAAAAAAGACCCCGCCATCCCCATATAGATTTAAAAAAAGTTCGTCAACGAAGTGTAGGATATTTATTATTTATTATTCCTATAGAATTAATATCGGCCTCTATAATGCACAACAAAAACTTTGCGACAACGGTGGATCATGGAACTATTTTACGATATGATCACTAATGTTTAGCCAAATCACGAAGTAGTCGTGCATTTAACTGGTCATAACGTCAAACGTTGACCCACCACACCATATCATGAAATCGTTGAACATTACATGATATTATTAATTTTAAGATCCAGCTACGAGATACCTCTACATACACAAAATGTTCTCCACATTCGATAAATCAAAAGCCATAGACTTAATACCAAGACTTTAGTTCTTACTTAATAACAACGAACAAGCGAAACTTCTAACAGAATTCAGCTCAATTCTTATCAAACTGTCTCGAGCACACTATCGACAGCTATGAAGACGATAACGCAGCAATACCAATCGACTTTATTCGATAACTTCGACTTTATTCGATAACGGAGACTTTCGGCCGCGACGTCGCGACTCGTGAGCCCCCGCACTAAGGTGTAACTGGCGATGTATAAATTGGCTATTTGCACAGCGGGTAGATATTGTAGGATACTGGGCTTATGTGCCGGACAGTATTCAATTTATTGAAAGATTGCTCCCGTCAAACGTGGATTTATGAGGGTAGCGATGGATAAGCTGATGCTTGTACATTAACGGACTTTTTGATAGGTGATGACAAATCGATTGAGATATTTCTGAGATGAAATTCTTACGGGTAAGTGGATAGTCATCTTTAAGATAATGCTGATTGGAAACCATTCGATGCATGGTGTGGGTTAATTATCAAAGAAAATATGTATCAAAAAGGTAGGTACTATGAACATTTTAACTTCAAAGCTTTGTTCTCTAACAAATAGTTGGAAAGCGGAGACGCTCTGTAATATTATAAAGATACCATTAAAACATGGAATTCCGATATCGACAGCTAATAAAAAAAATACCATAGTCATAATATACTCATAAATTCACCGCACTTCATACAATCATAGGTAAACTATAAAACGACGCCCACTTTGACATCGAATACTACAGACAACTGTACGACAGCCGCGGAGTGTCATAACAATGGAATACTAATATAATACACAGTTGACCCTATCATCACATACTTAGAGGCAAAAAAGTTAGGCTGAATGTCAGCACTTTTTGATCTCCAAATAAACGGTATTCTTTCTTTCTTTCTTTTCTTTCTTTATAAGACCGTCTCCCAAAATGCTTGCTCTTTCACCACTTCCTAGTGCTGTGCCTGGGAAACGCATGTTAGCCACACGGAAAATAGGAATGAAATATGAACCACTGAAATGTTCGTTGCAGGAATTCCCTTCATAAGAAACCAAAGTAGGTATATGGTTAGCTACTATAACAGTCGGCCAGCTAAAGTGACAATGATCTGGCCATGTCTGCCGAAAGACCGATAGTCGTTGGAGCAAACTCGGATTGTCGTTTGACATAATAAAGTCTGATACAGCATAGGTGAGTCTATGGGATCTTCAGTTATACGAAGCGAGCTCAATCATTTTTACACTTCACTTCCAAAATGTTAGGTTATAGTCTGTCCAATCATACAAGGAGTAACTTTGTCGACTTATGCAGAAAATCTTAACAAATGAATGAGAATGTAGGAAGCAAGAGTGAGCAGAGCGAGCTCGATAATTAACTTCGATAACGCGTCGATTGGGATAGGTTGTATTCTGTCCGTGTTTACAGACAGAGGTACTGACCGTGTCGATATATATGTATAAACGAGCTTAAGAATTAAGATAGAGTAGTATGCTAGAGCGAGCGAAGGAAGGTCGATAATATCAGCATCCCGCCTAGGTTCGATTAGCACAAAAACTTTAGAATCGAGAGATTATGGGGCGGTCGAAAATATAAGGAATTCGCCTTGATTAGGTTAAGTTCCCCAAATTATTCTATTAACCATTATGACATATTTTTTAGTCCTGAATATTTTTAGACCTATATTTTATTTTGAACCAGGGAGCGCATGTGCACGCCTCTTGCACCTGATGATTCTTCACAAGATAGCCTAATTTGACGAGAAAATTATCGCCATGACGATGTCGTTGTCTGTCTATCGAAGTCATCTTACAATATCAAATTACTCGGATATACGCAAATAAATGCTCCATTTCTTACTACCTCATTGCAGTGTCCTACTTTATTGTAATGCGCAACAAACTGTCAGTTTATCCCATAAAATCCGAGAATACAATAAAAGGTGCAGATCAAATGAAACTCCCGTCAGACAAAGATTACATTTTAATTCAGTGATAAAACGGTTTCACGAGTTTCAAGTAAAAGACGCGCAAGAAAGTAGACTTGATGCGATTTTTATTGAATTCGAACGGTTACCTTTATTTAGAATGTGATTAAACTATTGCAACACACAGTAAATAATTACTTTTTGGTGTTTTTACGCATTTCTAAAGAAAAATATTAAACTGATCCTCTAGATTCTAGAAGCTTAAAGCTTAATCGTTTAAATTATTAGAAAAATAGAAATAGAAAATATTTTATTGTCCAGGTAATAAGCAAACATAGGTTAACATCAAGTTGAGACGGCATGAGTAGCTTAAATATAATCTACAGCTAATTACAGTATACAGGATAAGTTTTTATCTAGTGCGCAAATTGTAACCATGAATTAAGCATATAATTCAAGACCCCCTTGCGCAGAAATTTTTCGTCGGTTTTACAAAAAAATATCAGCTGTTTCATAGAAAAATGCAATAACTACAGGGTCAAAATGTATGGAATAGCTGATTTTTAGGGTTCCGTTGCCAAATGGCAAAAAAATGGAACCCTTATAGATTCGTCATGTCAGACAGACGTCTGTCTGTCTGTCTGTCTGTCCGAGTATGTCACAGTCACTTTTTTCCGAAACTATAAGAGCTATGCTGTTGAAACTTGGTAAGTAGATGTATTCTGTGAACCACATTAAGATTTTCACACAAAAATAGAAAAAAAACAATAATATTTGGGGTTCCCCATACATAGAACTGAAACTAAAAAAAAAAAAACATCAAACCCATACGTGTGGGGTATCTATGGAAAGGTCTTCAAAAATGATAGTGAGGTTTCTAATATCATTTTTTTCTAAAATGAATACTTTGCGCGAGAGATACTTCCAAAGTGGTAAAATGTGTCCCCCCCCCCCGTAACTTCTAAAATATAGGGAATGATAAAACTAAAAAAAATATATTATGTACATTACCATGTAAACTTCCACCGAAAATTTGTTTGAACGAGAACTAGTAAGTAGTTTTTTTTTTTTAATACGTCATAAAACGTAAACCGCAATTTACCTTTCATTCAATCAACTCAAATATAAAAAAAAAAAAAAAAATCATAAACATAAACCTTATGCATAAACCGTGAATACCTACAGGTTTGTACGGAACCCTCTGTGCGCGAGTCCGACTCGCACTTGGCCGGTTTTTTTTTGTATAACCGACGAAAATTTTCTACACGGGGGAGTCTAGAATGATATGCTGAATTCATGGTTACAGTTTGTTCACTGGATAAAAACTTATCTTGTATATTTACCAGTGAACCCCAAACTAGACAGTTAGTCTGTATCTTGGGGCTCAGGATGCGAATTCCAGAGTGGAGACTAGAGAGGTGATTTCAGGTATGGTATGTGCATATGTGTAAGGTTTGTGTGGTGTGTATGTATGTGGTATATATATGTGTGTGTGTGTGTGTGTAAGTGGTGTATGTGTGTACTTTTGATTCAGTTTTTGATTCAGCATCGTTTTAACTTTCTGGTCTTTACTCATACTTGGTCGCAGTAAATGACCTAGGAAACCCCGACCAAACGGGTTAGGTTAGAACTGTCACCAACCAACCAACATTGAAGTTGGTCGTTAGTACTTGGCTATTTAGTCATTTAGGATCCCAAAATGGATAGATACTATTGAAGGTTGTATGAAATACATGTTACCTGCGTTTGATCTACACGCCTATTTTTCATACAATTATATGAAACTTTGAATGTTAACTTTCGGGGTAGATACGCTGAAAGCCTGCAATTAAGCCTGAAATTTAATTTTGCTTACGTTTGAAGCAATTTACAGGTCCATGTCAGGTTGTACATTGATTAAGGCAAATGCCATTGTTTAAGGCAAACGTGATGATGTGTCTTTAGATCCATTTTTAACATCTCTTCCATGCTGACAGTTTGTGTTGTATGTCTTGTACTCATGTTTGGGCAAATAAATGATTATCTTATCTTATCTTGAAATACGATTCAAGAACGTAGCAAATATGCCTTTACAGAATTACCATCATTAAAATCTATACTAATATTATAAAGCTGAAGAGTTTGTTTGTTTGGTTGAACGTACTAATCTCAGGAACTACTGGTCCGAGTTGAAAAATCATTTTTGTGTTGGGTAGCTTATTTATTGAGGAAGGCTATAGGCTATATAACATCACACTACGATCAAAAGAAGCGGAGCAGCGATGAAAAATGGACGAAAACTGGCAGGCAATTCGATGCGACGGGAAGGGTCAGGGGAGCAAAAATTTGAGGCGGACGAAGTCGCGGGCAGAAGCTAGTCTTGAAATATGATTTGCGACCGTAACAAATATGGCTTTACAAATTATAATGATTAAAATTATCAATACAACCATTCAATGAACTACACTGGCGTTTCGGCCTTAAAGAAACTACCAGCGTCTTTCGACTTCTTATCCCTGACGAATGACCACCAATTTGTCATGTAAAAATGGAGTAAATGCATTTTCAACCGTGATGGTAGCATTAAAATAGATCGCCCATTGTCTTGTTCGGGGCAATAAAATGCATAACTAGTAAATAGAAGTAGGTACTCGTAAGTGTTCAACACAGTGATAGACACTAGACCAAATATTTACATTAACGCTTATGAAAGGAAGGAGGAAGTGAGAAGGACGGCCATTCTTTTAGATTTTGGCACTCTATTAACATGATTGTTTCATGAATTATAATCTAAGGGTCATCGCAGACAGAGAGGAATAATCCCCGCGCGGTCTCGGGCATTTTCTTTACGGCTCGCGTATGCTCGAGCATGCGCGCGTACTCGCGAGCCTGCGCGAGTAAACCGTTCTGGGTTACCACTTTACAGTAAACATGCCAGATTGTCGCGAAAGTTCGTCAACTATGGTGGACTGGGATATGATTATAATTGTGCTTCTGGCGGAAGAAGAAGAAATGGATTCGTCCATTTCTTCTTCTTATGTTAATAAAATAAGGCGTCAGAAAGTCAGACGAAGAATGTTGGCAAGAAAGGTGTAGATTTGGTGAATTTAATACACCGTGTACGACTTTATCATCGAAAGGAGTTTTGTTTCACGATTACTATAAAAAAAATCGAATGCTTGTGGATATGTTACGTCCATATAATTCAAAAGAAGACCACTAATTATCGTTCAACCATTTCTGTTGAGGAACGCTTAAGTGAATATACAAGAGTGACAACACTGAAAGTACGCGTACGACGCGGGCGCCGACAAGACGCCGCGCGAGGATTCCCGCGTATCTTCGAGGACGCGCGAGCATTTTTTGTCAGGTTCAAGCATTTATGCACATTATTGTAATAATTTTAAAGTTTATTTTCAAGTGCGTTAATAAAATCCTCTCCGGTGCGCTCCGTTCTGTCTGCGCTGAGCCTAAGAGTGTTGCCGGACGTAAAGAATAGGACTCTATCATTTCTTTCCGTGGGGTTCGTAGAAGGCGGCTAAGGGACATACCAGAGAATGGGCAGCAGCGTTCTCTATACATCTCACCACCATACTACGATCGCCAAATCGCCTGTCTAGCGTGGCGATAATGGCATACCCCCCTAAATTGTGGGAGGCCTATGCCCAGCGTTTATTGGCTGAAATGATGATGATGTTGTTGATGTTGAAAACTTCTCATTACAAAACGCTACCTACCTTTAGTTCTAGCCTAAGGGTGATTTTCCACCACAGATGTGCTATGCAGCTATGCTGCGAAGATGTGAAATCTACGCTACGAAAATATGTGACCGTTTCCAACAATACTACGCTAGGTAGCTGTGCGAGGAAGATGCGCTACGAAGTTGCGCCGCCGCAAAGTAGCTGTGCGAGAAAGATGCGCATCTCGAGCTATGCTATGTATCGATAGTAGGAAAACGGCGGGGGCATACTGAAGGTACTCTGCTCTGCACATAGCTACACCACTCGCGATGGCCCATAGCAGGCACCTATTGCACGCATCCATAGCACACATCCATAGCACGCATCCTTCCATATAAAAAACATATCTTAGTTGAATCCGTTTCCACCAGTGCTAAGCTATGTGCACCAATGAATATGATTGGTGGATATCAAAGCCATCCATAGCATCGTAGCATAGCACATCGCTGGTGGAAAAGCACCATAAAGCTCTGAGCCTGTTTTTGCATTTTCAACTTTATTTGCATTTTGATAAAGTTCTTGATACAAAAATTACAACTTAGCACCGGACCAATTCTTCAGTTTTGTAAAAAAAGAACTGCATTTCAATACATGTTGGGTTCCTAATTCAAAAACTAGCTTGGTGGTTTAAACCTGAATCGAAATAAATATCTTATTTTGTTATAAGCGGGCTGAAGTTTTACAGCTAAACAAATTACTAGAACGAAGGCATAAATTAATACTCATTGCGCTAGTCAGTGAACCAGTGTCCATAACGCTGTCCGCGCCTTCCAACCGTCCAACCGTCCGTCGCCTTCAAAACATTATCAAAAAATTCGAAAGCATCAACCTTGATAGTGAAACCAACGTATCTCCACCATATTTCACTCAAGAGTGTCATTTATAGTCACCAAGTACGATATATGAATCAGCCCTAAATGTCTGACGAGCCTGTCAGTGACAACGTTGCCCCGACAGTTTTATAGTTACGATCGTTGAAACAATAAAATGATACAACTGTATTTAAGCTTTTAAAGTGACCCATCGTAACTAGGTGAAATGTGAACTGTGAACAAACAAGCATGTTCGAGTTTAATTAGTAGGTACTAGTGATTTGTATCCGGATACGGATATTTGGTGTAAAGTTCCGCGGATACGGATACATATCTTAACTTCTTACTCAAAAGGTGTCGATGCGCGTGATTCGCCTTGCATTGCGCGGGTCTTTCTTTTGTTTTATTTATAGTTTAGTCAATAAATATTTGATATTAAGAAATAAAAAATTACTTGAATGAAATTAATAGTTTTTTCATTGCTACCTAATCACCTATAAATAGAACTTTATCAATATATTGAAAAATAAAAAGGTAAAAGATCCGTAAAAGACCTGCCACAAAAGTAACGGACACGGATCTTCTATTTCGGATATCCGCGGATGCGGATACGGATATCCAGCACATCACTATAGGTACTGAAAACCTACGTGGAGTTCAAATGTCGAAACCATACATTTCCGTGTCAGAACACCGGATCATTGACGTTTATTGAGGATATTGAGTTGTTTTGTATCCGACACACAGTTATGTGTACAATACACAGTTATGTGTCCAATACAGTGTCAGTTGTGACATCGAGGTGCACTCAAGCTTAGTGTTGCCAGGCGTCCTGATTTGCGCGGGACGTCCCAATTTTGAGGGGTCGGGGACTTGTCCCAATTTGCACCTAATCAGGCTGATAAATGTTCCGATCTTTAAAAAAAACCATTATTGTTACCAAAAAGTAATTTGGATATGTACTGATGAATGTACTCAAATACATTGAATCCCAATATGAGCTCAAATACAGCATATATCTCTCCACGATGACTCAATCACTTACGCATCATTGGTTGATGTGATTGAAATTTAAAAATTGATTCTTTCTAAGAAATGGATCAACTCCATGAAGATATCAGTAAAATAAAAGAAGTGGTGAAGGCAAGCGAAAGTAGAGAGATGACACCGCTACAAAAATGGCAATAATCGATATTTAACCAATTTTCAAAAGTTATTTTCGTTCATGGCTTCAATACCAGTGTCGACGTGACATTTTTTTTTTTGTTTGTCCTGATTTAAAACCCTAAATCCCGATTTTGTTTTACCATCTGCCCTGATTTTAATACAATGAGACCTGCCAACACTACTCAAGCTGTAACTTATACCTGCCACGTTATTTAGGTGTGTGCCTGACAATGCTATTGTGTCTGTGGTTAGGTAACGGAGAGAAATGTCATAATGCTAACTGCTAGCCGCTTATGAGCCCACGTCCTTACTGATGTAAGCGAATTTACCTGAGAGAGACGTTGCGGTACATTAAACTGAGTTACATTGTTAGTCTGTTGTAATATAGGGACAATTAAACTAACAAGAGCATGAACATAGTTGCACGAAGATGTGGGAAAGATCTGCACTTCTTTCTGGATTATTTTTAGGCCACGAAATATGTCCATGTCCTTTCTTTTGTATTGTTCGTTGAACTCCTAAAATTTTGATTTCAGCTGCACGATTTACGAATGCGTGTACTTACGGGGAAGGTCTACTCAATCTGTGTGGTTTATTCCTTAAAAGACACTAATCTACATGGTATTCACACATGATCCGACCAAGATTAAGAGTGGACTTTAAAAGAGACTGTGACCTCTGAGTTTCTTTTTCCGCCCCGCCCTTTGCTCGATCCATCCCGTCCCTTGCTGCTTTTTACCAGCGATGCCCTAATCCGAGGCCCGTACCCCGCAGGGGGTGCCCTTAGCGAGGAGTAGAGCTCTAGTTTTAAGTTTTTAAGTCCTGGCTGGAGGCCTTAGTTTATTAAGGTATCCACAGGCAATTCCAGTTAAGCAGCCGACAACCTCATAGGTTGACCTGCAAGATGTCATAACCAAAATAAATAGAGTTTCTTCTCAGAGAAGTTAGATAAGAAAGGCCGACCTTGTAGTTTTAAAAATATGATTGACGAAGCACAAACCTACTCACAGAAATAAAATCATTTATCATATTTCAAAGGACGCTGAAGATTTAACTAATCTATTTACAACAATGTTCGCAAATCTCACGTTTGTAACAAAATATAACAGGCCTCTCATGTTAGTTACAGCGTTTTCTTGTAATAAGTGGTAAACTTAGCCGAGTCTTAAGTCGTTAAGTAACTTTTTTACGATAATTCTTATACACTAATACTCGTCTAGGTTGCCATAAAAACTGTTCAAGGTTTACTGCCATCTTTACGAGGGATGCTGAATTTGCGGGAAATTAAATAAAAGCAGCTTGTTTTATACCGCTAACTGTGTAAAGGAGTTATGATGATAGGCTTTTGTTAAATTTCTGCTAAATTCGAGTCTTTATCAATCTGCCGAGCCTTTTCAACTTTTTTTGGGGTCACTCTATCCTGATGATGCTGGATAACAGTATTTAGACGACGCAACTGCCTATCTGACCGCCACAAACATTAAAGTGTTATCACCAGAGGTCGGAGTAGGTAGATTGAAATGGGATCAATGAACTGGCACGTATATATTAGTACGGATAAGCCTCAAGGATTCCGGTATTTTGAAACTAATTTCAAATGTTGTAATGTGTAGAATAAAGAATACATCAATATGAATAAGAAATGTTTATCCTTTTGCTGTCGTTTTAATAGTACTATATAGGAGACCGGCCTTCTACAGTAAAAAAAAACAATTTTAAAGTTTATCTATCGCATTCTATAAATTTCTAATGTAGTACCTACCTAGTTAAAACCTTACTTTCACAATATTTGATTCAATCCCGTAAGTACTAAAATGAAATCCTGGAAAAAACGCTTATCCTTGTTATGATTTCTATGACTATTCATGATGCGAGTACGTAAAATCAATCTACCTACTCCGACCTCTGTTTATCACTCACTAAATACCCTTTAGTAAAACTGGTTGTTAAACTTTTGGGCTTCTGACTATTCCTGATGACAGTTAAACATCTACGAATGACAGTCTCCTTTTTAGTGACTCTTTAAGCATGCATTACTAGAAAGTAATGAGGAGTTTCAAATAGGATCAGCTAGGCCGTCCAGTTAAAACTCAATGTCGGAGATTTATTTATTCGCACAGTCACACGCGGACGCAAAAGTGAGTCTGATAATAAGTTTAAGGGTAAAACAATGTGAGACTACGTGGAACGGAATCAGAATATCACAGCAAAAATTAAGAGTCAGCCTCTCTATAGTATTTTTGAAGCGACGCGTGCTTTACTTGTTGTAACTACAATAGGTATGTACAAACACGTTGTGAATGTGTGTATGAAGAGAAGTACTAGATACTGAATCCATGATTACGGGTTCTGTATCCTGCCACCCTGTAGATGATGCAGTCTGTTCTGTGTTCTTTGACCTTTTGAGAAAGGAATAAGTCTTAAAGATATGAACAGATTTCCCAATATCAGCGTCTGTGAGAAATCGAAGTTACAAACGAAGTTGCTAATAAGATTTCAACTTAGAAATCCGTTCACTAATGACTTCAATTGTTCGGAACTCATGACGAATTCTCTCTAATGTGATTTCCGAAGTTCAAAATAAATTATTACAGTTTATTTAAAGTTAAAGATGCTAAAATACGTTTCGATAAGGGTTCTATTGGTTTAATTTGGTCTTAAATCTTCTTTCACTTTATGAATCAGAAATAACGCCGTCATCATTTGCTGAATTCATGGTTATAGTTTTCGTGTCGATGTCCCTACCACCTTGTTTATTTAGTATTTTGAAAGTAAGAAATATGTTTATTTGTGACTCCTGTTCTAAAAAACGAAATGATGACGAGAGAAGTACTATGTATGAATACTAAAGCGTTTTGCGTATTTAATTTTGGTAAGTTGAAATTACTGATTAATTGGCGTTAATAAATTTCGTGCAGTTCTTGATAAATGCTAAAACGTTGTTTGTTGTTGTCGAATTATTTTGAGCCATTATGAGAACTAACAAAAATTATAAAGTAAATAATTGGTTAATTAATTACTGTTCCCGATCCCGTTTTCGACAACCACAATGTTCTGTAACGATGTTAATTTAAAATAACCACAAGCATGGTTCCGTGTGATGCCAGACGTATAGAATAGCACGATCCCGTTTCTTCCCGTGAGTGTCGCAGAAGAGTCGCCTTCTAGAGAAGGGACTTACTAGAGAATGGGCAGCAGCGTTCTCTACGCATTTTACCACCTTACTGCTATCGCCAGCCCGCCTGCCAAGCGTAGCGATTGTGGCAAACATCCTCTTTTGGGGGGGGCCTATGTCCAGCAGTGGGCGTCTTTTGGGTAAAATGATGAAGATGATGATGGTTACAAGGTTTCAGTTTGAGTCGATATCTGCCAGCCTTTATATCACTGCGTCTTCCATCGCTCCTTTTTCTCCGAATCTTTTTACTTTTCAATAGAGGTGTTTAGATTATCGCGCTAGTCGCTACGGAGTGTGTTCAGCCTCGATACTTCCCAACAATATATTAGTAGGATTATTGAACTCTGAATCCTTTTGATGTTCAACGTTTCAGAGTGCGTCAATACACTCAACACCGTCCTTGGAAACTTTGATGTTTTTCCCGCTTCATCCGTCATTGATTCTTTGCTTTGATATATATAATATACCTCATTTTTAACATAACAGAGAATACTTATAATACACCCACAATTGGCCAGTTATGTTTAAGTTCCATATAACAGGGGCGAACCAAATCCAGACTTCGTGCTGATACTGAGAAATTCCAGATTAAAATAAAGTCACACTTTGCCTGACCCGGGAATTGATCCCAGGACCGCATACTCAGCAGTAGCGCTTCGACCACTAGACCATCGAGGCAGTTCCACGAGTCCTCTGTTTTAGAAGGCTTTTCAAGTTTCATATCCGCAGCTTGCAGTATTTGATTTTCAATATAAATATATTGTTGAGATTTTATATTCCTTCAAATGGGTTGTCTTTACCATGGAAGCGAGATTTAGCAAACACAGGTCCTACATGCACAAACACCCAATTACCGTGAATTTGTATCGTTGGTACAATGACGAGAGTATTGCTTTATCCTAAGCTAAGTATCCTAGGATAAAATACAGAACTTTCAGATACAATACAAGACGAAATGAGAAAGTTGGTGAAGATATTTGAAACAATCATGACAATGTAAACGGCGAATGAATTTGGATAGTTCTGTACAGGCTGTTATGTGGCAGAAACATCGACGCATAAACGGAAATCTGCACATAAACAATTCTAGCGTAGAAATGTTTCGTCCGTTATTAAAAAGTGCAACAAAGCCACGTGCGATCACGTTCCACGTTGATATTCCCATGCACTGGTACACAAATAGACTATATGTATCGATGGTCTAAAAAACTTTAACGGTATATAGAAGACACAGAAGAAGACAGTTCACAAATATGCATATACCCAAACTTTTTGAGAACGACGAGACAGCAGCTCATGGGCTTCTAAACCTGCCCGATAGTCACCACGTCCAAATTACATCGCTGATACCCTCCGTGAGATTGTCAGTAACACTAAGGCGTTGTTGGCCTTCTTAGAGGAGCTGAGGTGAACCGAATAGTAGATTTCCCACCAGTACGCAAAATACGCGCATTGACGTGGAGTTGCGGATAAAACCGTTTTCCCTATTACCTACCCAAAACGCTTCCAAGTCTTCCACTTCCAATTCATTAAGGTCTGAATTCCATTCAGTCTGAGTTCATCACTTTTTCTCCTAGGATCTCCGAATGGAACAGCGGACAACAGCTAGTACGTCAAAAGACATCAATAAAACATGAAAGAAATAAAACTACTATCAAAAATCGTCAGCGAAACTCTTACGCCCATAATATGCGTTGAAAGAACATATCATAAAAAGAAATCCTGCCTAAATTGGCGCTTGACCCGAATAAAAAGAGCTACTTATGTGTAAGGGCACTTTAGATTTATGTAGGGGCCTATTCTAGATTTCAGATAGGCTGTATCTACGAGATAAATTGGGGATTTGGGGACTATGGGATTACTAGCATTTCACTTACGTTTTAGATAGTCGTTAGGATTTGACTTCTCTTTTTAAAACGATTATTACCATTATCGGACTATAATGTTTCCACTTCTAGGACACAGGCCTACTCTCTGCGAGAGAGAGAGTGGTGAATGGTAAAGTCACATATCTTCAAAAATGTTTGATGCTAGGACATGCTGGTGCACCGTTTTGAGAGCAGAGCTGATGAAATTACTTAGACAAAGTAAAACGCTTGCCTGAGTTCGAACCGACGGCCTACATCTCGTAAGTCTGGTCCGTTACCACTGCTCCCAATTTTAACAGTTAAGTAATGAAAATAAGGAGGACTTGGGAATTAGAGCCCGGATATTTTGAAAATATGTGTCTTCTACTCGATGTTTATGTCATTATTTATTTTGAGGCAGCTTTAATTTGCTTACGTTTTTTGAAATTTGCAGATCAGTGTCAGACTGTATGTTGATACAATATAATTCGCGACCGTAACAAATATGGCTTTACAGAATTATAATCATAACAAACATACAAAATATAATCATACAAACCTCATAGTTTATTAATGACTTTATCATAAAACTAGCTTCTGCCCGCGGCTTCGACCGCGTGGATGTCGAAAAATTCGCCATTTCAACCCCCCATTTCACCCTCTTAGGAGTGGAATTCCAAAAAACGCTTTCTTAGTGGATACCTACTCCTCACAAAGAACACACCCTCCCAATTTCATGTCTCTAGGACCAGCGGTTTGGCTGTGCGTTGATATATCAGTCAGTCAGTCACTCAGGACTTTGAATTTTAATTATAAATAGTTAATGTTGTGTATTAGTATTGTGTGTATGTTCAATGTTGTCACGTTACAATGGGATGTAATAAACTCGGAGGTCCCAAACCATTGTCCTAATCACGTGCGATAATTCCCGACATCCACCCGTCCAAAGACGCGGGTAGAAACTAGAAATACTTAAATAAAATGACTCCCCGCAGTCAATAATTCCATTCATAATATTGATAGTGAAGTAAGTGACCACAGAGTATAAAAAACCGCACGCACTTCGTCAGTCCTGCACCCTAATTGCGAAACGCACAATTTACCAGAATCTGGATGGGATTGAAGATTATTTCTAAACCATTGCGTCATTTATTCGAATAAATTGTCAGCTCAGCTACGTAAATAACGCAATGAATGTTGTTTAACTATGAATTTTAAACCAATTCCTACCGATGAAAAGTTCCGCAATTACCCCTCTGGTTGACAATGAAGTGGAATACTGAGTCAGCATTGAACTCACTGAATTGTTTGTTGTGATACTCCAGTCAATTAGATATACGTTTTAACTGAGTAAATTATTTGTGCATACTTTTAATCCATAATATTTAAAAATAAAGCTAAAAAGTTCGTTTGTTATTTTGTAGGCGCTAATCTCTGGGAAAGACAGTCAAGATTTAAAAACATCCTCTTGATTGCTCAATTTTTGAGGATTGGTTTAGTCTACATAACATCACGTTAAGAAGACGAGCAAAAAAAAATTCAGAAAGAAAGCTGAGTGAAATGAAGTATAAGCACGGGCAGGAGATGAGAAGCGACGAGGTAAGTCGGGAACTCAAGAAAATAGTATTATTGAACCGAAATATCATATCAATGATAAGTGATGGCTCTGGCAGATGGCCCATTTGCTACAACTCCTAAGTTACGTTCAGTGACTAAGAGACTAATAAAATTTAGTTTTTACGTTATACCAGCGCTGAAAAATGTCTGTCTATAAAATCTGTAAGCATAGGTTTCTTTAGTTGAAAACTCGTACCTAGTCATCAGGAAAGAACAGTAGGAAACGAAATTCAATTTTTCTTACGTTTTTTTTGCAATTTGCTGGTCGAAATATGTTTCGCGACCGTTACAAATATGTATTTATAAAATTATAATAATTAAATTCTATTCAATCCAATTGCGAAAAATCTTTGTTCCATATTTTTTTTTGTATCAATGTGTTGCCATGAAACATATTACATGCATGTTTGATTTGTCTACAATTTGTATTGTAGACAATTAAATGATTTCTTGTCAATGTAATACATCTTTTTGAGACTTTCACATCATTGGGTCAGTAACAAGTTAACAGACCAACCTCTAGGTACACACGTGGCCACTGTAAAAGTAGCTGTAAACTTGTAAACATAGTTTACAATGTATGTGACAGATAGCCTGACCTGGACAATAACACATGGTGTAATGGTGTTACTGTAAACTGTGTCAATGTTATGTTGTAGTCTCTGTGTCACGTGTCTTTTGACCGTGTTCTCTATTAGTATTTCCTTAGATCTCAATATAAAGGCGAGCAACTTCTATTCAATTACAGCAATAGTAATGTCATTTTGTAAAATTCATAACATTATCACAGAACATGGTTACAAAAATTTCGTACGATGATGCAAAAAAAAAATACATACTATTTATTATTTATTTGAATACTATTTAATAGATAAATTATTTACCATAAGAATTTTAAATAATATTTAAACATAAGCACTTGAGTGAGATACCTGAGATATCGGTCTATTCCTAGTTCCGGTAATAACCAATACATTTTTCTCAGAGCCCTATTTTGTAAATAATATGTAAAAGAATTATTTCAATAAACAATTTAAATTTCGAGTAGCCAAATACGAAAGTGACTCTGTGTCTCAGTGTGTCTGCCTGTTATCTGTTCACTGCTAAATGGATTTCGATGAAATTTGGCATAAAGGTATACCATAATCTGGGTTATTATGACCGATACATAGGATTTTCAATCCGATAATAAATTTTTGTGAGCTATTTCCGACCTCTAAGGGCAAAGGCAAGGGTTCTTATTTTGGCTGCTATTGGGATACAAACCTATCGCAATGTGACTGCAACAAGCGGCTGTAAGCTGAAACCATATTTTAACCATATGCTATTTCAAAATTAGAGTTATCACTACAACATTACAACTCCTTTTACTTCGCTCAGAACAGATCTATTGGCCCATGTCTCAGTTTATTGTCACGTTACGTAATAAGTCGGCGACTCGCGACATCTCACTGACAGATACTCCGAGCCGGGAAGACGTTACAAGCTCTCGTATTTTAAGATAAAATCAATATGCCAAGGCTCTAACAAGTTAACTGCTACAGTTAGCAAAGCTGAAGCGTTTGTTGGTTATTTTGTTTGAACGCGCTAATCTCAGAAACTACCTGTCGGATTTGAAAAATATTATTTGCATTTGATAACCCAATTCTTGAGAAGGGTTATGAGCTATTTAATGTCACGCTACAACCCTAAGAAGCCGAGCAAAATGAAAGAAAACACCAGAAAGAACTCAAAGCGAATACGAGGTAATAAGAGACTATAATACTGAAGCAAAAACTGATCCTGCTATTAGGTCAATTCGAAGAACAAAAAAAAAACACTGACTATTGAATACCAATTCTTTGTTCCTTACCAAATTGTTTAAAAGCTGTTTCCATCTGGGCTATTTTCTTTTGTCTTGGAAACCCATTAAAGTAATTGCTATTAAGAAACACGGCATAGATGAAACAATTCCCTCTATCAGCCTATAAGCCTCCTCCCTAGACAGGCATTTTTTTTTCTTTTTATGGCCCTGATCATGTTGAACCGCCTATCCAAACTTACTGAGCATCTCCTTATCCCAGAGCAATTTGAATTCCATAAATCCTACTCCACAGTCCAAGAGCCAGCTAGAATTACGAGCACATTGTTGATAATCTCAACCACAACAAATCCACAGGCAGGGTGTTTTTCACATTCAAAAGGCTTTCGATACGGTTTGACTCGCGGGCTTAATCCACAAATTAATATTGAGCCACATCCCTTTATCCCGTGGTAAGCTTCTCCAGTCATATTTGGTTGTGCGTACCTTTTCTGTTGCTATTGGAAATTAAACATCCAAACTAAGACAATTCTCTGTCGGAATACCACAAGGATTAATATTGGGACCATACCTTTTTATTTCGTGTCTCAATGATATTTCCAAGGTACGCTGATAGTACTGCAACATACACCTCTTCTGACGAGCTACACCGAGAACTATTTCTACTAACTATTTAAAGTGAATTCCACAAAAACGGAAATTATTATGGTCCAAAGAAAGTGATCACTTTCCACCCACTTTGTTTAAAATTCAAGGGTATAACGTCCCATAGAAGAAAGCAGTTATTTATCTGGCAAAAACTTTATATCTCTGTTAAAACCTTCCTTAACTCCGTTTAAAAGAGATCCAAGTCCCATAACAGTTAGAGTAATTTTGTTAGAGCCTTCAAACCTTTATTCCACGCTGGTTCGACCTTGTATGACATACGCATCCACTGTCTGGAGTAGTATCAGTGAAACGTTACTAATTCCAAAACGCAGTACAAAGCGCTCAAAATAGCATTCAACGAACCTCTTTACAAAACCTCGCAAAACTAAAGACATACATTTTGACAGTATCCCCAATTCTACCTCTTATCACATTGCTAAAACTAGATTAACGCGATTACCTTATGTCAGGTTTTATAACAAGTACAAACTGTCTCATCACCATTTCCTTATGGATTAACGTTAGCTCACTACCACCGGACTAACGCGATTGCTGTCACCTAAGTCATTAATATGTATTACATTACTTATACATTATGTATAAATACCTAAACATACGTTTTTATTTTACAATTATTTTACAGTATAATTAATAATAGTACTAACACTAGTTTTAAGTTGTTTGTATATTAACCAAATGGACTTTAAGGGTCTGAAATAAAAGTTTTTTTTTTTTTCAATTATACATGTTGTTTAGTAAAACGAGCCGATTAAGCCCAAGTATTTAACATTGCTTGGATTATGGTAGTTTACATTTAGAATGCTCTTTGCTAAATTGTGTTTACCTACCTGTTAGTAAGGACCACGATCACGGGAGCGTGCGATGCGATGCAACTCGGTGGGTCGGGGATTTGGTGCCAAAATTTCACATGGACGAAGTCGGGCACAGAAGCTAGTTTTAAGATAAAATTAATATGCCAAGGCTCTAACAAGTTAACTGTTACAGTTAGCTAGTGCTAATGTTGTTACGGTAAACGTAACGTACGGTTGTCTCCTTGGATTAGCACAGGTAAGTTGGCAGTTTGGCACTAATGACGCAGATTATGATAATGTGACAAAGTGATGGGTCCCAGGGATGGCAGGCCAGAGAGACTAAGACCAGACCAGAGAGATTAAGGCTTACGTGACGCGACGATGCGATGCAGTTTTGGGAGTATAATTTCCATGAAGTTCTGATAGACATTGTTCTACCAGAGTCGTGTCGCGCTTCGCACTATAAATCACTAAATGTTGTAACTACTCATATGGAAAAAGTCATTCTGTTTCTGCCAAACGTTTGAAAATGACAGAGGCAGAACGATGATTTTAAGTAAGCCTGAGTGACTCACTTTCAAGAGTGTCCAAAACATTTTAAAAGGAAGATGTGCAGATATGTCGCGTGTGTCGTGTGTGTGACGTGTGTGTGTGTGTGTGATATGGTATGTGTGATGTGTGTTGTGTGAGTGTGTGTGTGATATGTGTGTGTGTGTTGACTGGCCTGTTAGTCTAGTGGTTAGTGACCCTGACTGCTAAGACTGAGGTCGTGGGTTCGATTCCCACCCAGGACAAATCTTTGTGTGATGAGCACGATCATTTGTTCTGTGTCTGGGTGTAATTTATCTATAATATGTACATGTATTTAGAAATATATAAGTATGTTTATCAGTTGTCTGGTTGCCATAGTACAGGCTCTGCCTAGTTTGGGATCAGATAACGGTGTGTTGGTTTTCCTAAGATATTTTTTTATTTTTTATTTATCCGTTAAGAAAATAATCATTTTCACCGGGGACGCCAGTTTTATTCGAAGGAGTATAGCAGAGTTGTATTCAACACATATTTCGCCAGTTACGGTTAAGTCCAAGACATCATTTCTTATAGTGCAATCACCAATTTAATCCTTGTTGGAGCCGATGATTATGATAATAATTCTCAAAGAGGTTTGCTGATCCATATGAGCCAAAAAATATATTTTAATGGTCTTTGTATAAAACTAATTTAATTTAAGAAAATAATTACATTTACTTACAAATTAATTGTTGGGTCCATGTGTAAATAATATCAAATCTCGCTTACCACCTTGAACTGCCAAGTTATGAAAGTATTAATTACCTGCAAATAATAATAATTTGTTAATTAAAACATTTTAAAGGAAAACTAATTTGTCTGGCGACACATGAAAGGAATACAATTTGTTTAATGTTTCCATTGTACTAAATAAGGCTACCTAGATTGAACTACGTTTATGTTTGTCTGATGCGCGTCTGTAGATATTATTAAATCCTTATGGATATTCGATATGTTTAATGGCGGTTCAACAAGGTAGAATTGGCCACCCAAAATCTTGCAGTACCTA
Organism: Aporophyla nigra; assembly: GCA_947507805.1. NCBI lineage: Eukaryota > Metazoa > Arthropoda > Insecta > Lepidoptera > Noctuidae > Aporophyla > Aporophyla nigra. The sequence continues at coordinate 19,959,404 of OX382297.1, read as the reverse complement.
CGCTGATTCTTTGAACTAATGGTTTCTTAGATGATTAGTTTGATCAAGTTAAGAAAATGTTGTGATGTCACAACATTCATGTCCTATTGTTTCCACGTCTAGTCTAACGTTATTGCAAAGTTTTTCAAGGTATGTTCTACTAGCTTTTACCAGCGGCTTCGCCCGCGTGGAGGTCGAAAATTATCCAGCGGGAACGTGCTACGGGGATTAAAAAGTACCCTTCGTGTCAATCTAGGTTATCAACTATCTCTATGATTGTGTGAGTTGCCAAATTTCATACAAATCCGTTCCGTAGTTTTTGCGTGAAAGAGTAACAAAAATCCATACATCCTCACAAACTTTCATATTGAATTATTAGTAGGATGGTACAGGGTTTGGTTTCCGCACTTATTACTTCAACTGGACCATTATGTGTGGATCATGGCGGACGTAGGTGGTTATTCCAACCAGCCAGCATCCCTCCAGAAGTAGATAACATCTCCCGTCTGATAAGAACATCTGTGTAAGATCTGGGTGCCCTGAGGGTTTAAAGCCTAATCTGGGTGACGCATGTGCATTCAAAGAGCACATGCGCAACGGTTTCCCCAACCACCAAGCCAACCCGGCATAGAGGATTCTCCGTAATGTCTATTATTATATGGAAGCATTTGTTTAGCGATCAATGTCTCGTGATGGTCCCCGTCATCGGGCGCAGGCAGTTCCTGCCCAGGCGTAATAATCGTCTGGTTACCCTGCTATAGAAGATAAGGGTAGCATGGCTTCACTGGACTGCTTGCAATCTGGTGTCGAGGTCCACTAGCTCTACGCTTTTATGTGGGTGAACTCCTGTAGGCACCTGCGTAGCTGGTTTAATAGACATGAGCACGATAAGTTCAGGTCCACAGACTGACGTGCTGGATGCTCTTCAAACCAGTTCATCAGCTACGTCGTTTCTAGTGATCTGTTGTCTTTTTATCCATTGCAGTTTCACTGCGTTGTGGACATATACCGTCTTTTTTCAAGGTGACTTGTTAATGCCTATAAATCTACAACCCTTTGACTATCATCTCATTTGCAATGTATACCTTTTAGTTAACAATATTTAAATCCTCCAAAATATTCCTTCAAGCGTCTATGGAAATAGTCGACGAGTTTATTCCCGAGACACTTCCTCCAGTTCAAGATGGGACTTGAAAATTAAAAAGCAACAGCCTCTTGCCGACTTGCCCCCAAGTCTCGGGGGACATTCGAGTAATGGTATGCTGATACGTAAGTTATGTTGGAGATTATTACAAGGATTTGGGGACTTGGGGTTCTGAGTTCGTTGAAAGATTTGAAGGATGTTTGATTTGAAGACTGCAATTTAATTTGGGAACATCTGTGATTTGGTTTACAGCACTCTTTAAAGTTGAAAAAACAGTCATTTATATTAAAACTTAATTACTAGCTGTGATTCCAAAAACAGTCAACTATAAAGAAATTTTACTTAGACGAGACCTTTTGAAAACTACAAATAGTGAACTACAAACTTCAAGCAACAGCGCTAAATGCAAGCGAAGTCTTTCACAGTATAATTGAAACAAGAAACAAAATTATAACCTTTTTAATTTAGCAAATGAAGTTGCCAGACTAAATAAATTTAAACGGGCAGTGGCGGTGAAATATTCAAACAAAATAAATGTGTATCGTAGCCGCGCCGGACGGACTACTCCAACTTATTTCAGACTTTTATTGCGAAGCTACATCAGGGTCGTATCGAATCGCCGATCTAGGCCTTCGGTGGTATGGGAAGCAGAGGCGATAGCGAGTTTCTTTGCACCTATTTTCCATAATTATTGTGGCCATGCAATAATACGATTCGGTAAGTGCACATGACTTGTGTGCAACCGTGATTTAATAAATCTTATGCTACTGAATTTTCATTATAGTCCTGTTGATGTACTTGCGATCAACAGTGTGAATCCTTGGGATCAGGTGGAATGCTATGCAAGTTCATTTGACACTCACTTCACCTCCATTTTTACTGTGAGATTGCTTACAGAATAGAACAGACTCATATCTGGTGTCCTTTCGCGCACTTACACATAGTTTCAAGCTTAACAACGCAAAACAAAGTTAAAAGAAACATGAATCACGCTTGACAGAGTCCGTCGCTGTTCGCTACCACCCAGACCTGACCATAAGGTGAGTTCGATGCGATCGGAAACTTCCAGGAAACGATTGTCCCAAGAGGGCTATGATTTGACCGCAGTCTCCCAAACTTTCCGCATTGTTTCTTACTCCTCCTAACGTTTGTATGGAATAAATCCTACGTTTTTATTAGCACATAGCACCTTCATTTATCTAGTTTTTTATTGCGTGTAAAACGAGGGAAAAGCCGGTTGATAATGTGTTTCATTTTGTAGGACAAGCGTGTCGGGTTTATTTAAAAGCTTGTTAATCCGACGCCATTTGAGAAAATTTCTTGAGATAAATAAAAATAAACCTTTGGCATTTATAACCTTCTCATGTCCTCATATATTTTTCACTTAGTGAAATTGAAGTTGCGAAAAATTACTTCCGATAAACAGCCTAGATTTCAGAGCATCAATCACTATTTCCCTAAAACATTAAATTAATTTAGGCAACATGTTCATGGCTGGCCTATCCCATGGCCACGGCCATCTTGTTACGCAATACCCCGCAGTTTTATTCACAAATATATTAGGCAAAGGAAAGAGATTGGAATGAAGCCAGGAAGGAGAAAATCGATGGCACTTTGACGCAGGACGAGAACAAATTGTACTTACAAATACGACTGGCTGATCAGAAAAAACGTTGTCTATGATTTATTAAGCTTTCCTATAGAACAGTTTGAATAGAGAATCGAATATTCATTGTGTGGTGGAAGTTGAGATAGCAGAATATTAATATTATTTACTTCGAAAGTTGGCAAGCTTCTTGATATTTGTCTAAGTCAAGATAACTTCGAACTTCTAAAATAAAATAAAAAACTGAATCTTTATCCTGGAGTAAAATGTTAAGGACAACTGTACTGTCACATCTGTGTCTAATTAGGACAGTAATTAAAAAATAAGTAAAACACAACATTATCTGACATGTATCCTCTCAAACATAATTAAGTAACTGTCATAATTAGTTAGTTAAACACTGGTTTTTTAACAACTGCTTAAAGTTTTTACCCATATCTAATTTCCGATCTCACGCCCTAGTAACAAGTTGTTGTTATGTAATAAAAGAGTAAATATTTTAGTATTGCCGCGGTAATTACTCGGCTGCCTAATTATTCAGGAGCTATCAATATGCAGTAAAGACGTAGGTGTGGATATACTCTGGTTCTATTTATCATCTTGCACCCGCCGTGTGTGTAAGGCAGTTGACACATTGAGCAATAAGCGATTTTGAAAGATTATTTGCGAAACTATTGTAGTGGGGTCTCGTTTTTTTGCAGCATGTGTGACATGCTTGACAATGCTCTCGCTCTTTTTGATTTCATACTTAATTACGCCTATCTTCCCTTACGCTATTAAAGTAGGGAGAGACCAAAGAAAAGACGACTGGACTGTATGAAAGATGATTATGTCTAGAAAGGGAGTGACTACCGGGATGACGACTAGAAGTACCTATGGAAGAAGAAGACATGTGTGCCGACTCCATTTAAATTGGGATAAGTGCGGGAGAATAAAATGCTGATGACAGGTTCATATGGAAGTAAACATTAATATAGTTTTGCTGACACCCAGGCCCATAAAATAGGGAGCTAAAACAAAACCCTTATCGTAATGAATTTCCATCTAAAAATGGCAACAGCTTTTAACTTATCACATCAAAATTCTTTCACCTTAATTCTCGTCATCGTTCCCATAATCTTCTATCCACAACAGTGACTATAGTACATTTTATATTATCTGATAACCCTCTACCTTTGACGTCACAACGGAAACATATCGCGCTTCATCGACCCCGATAAACACGCGTTTACCCGCGAGTTTGATCGCACGTCGCCCCGTGTGGATCGCACCTTAGATATGACGTATGAGATCGACGACCCCGTCGAGACGCCTCCATCATTTAAGCGTACGCTTCCGTATCGAGAGTTGCGGTTTTTAGCCGCACACGAGGCGTCTGCCTAATTTCTGTACCGTACAGTTTTCAAACAATGTTGGGTTACAGTTTAGGGATATTGTTCGTGTATAATGATACGGAATATGTTAACAATCTTGTTTGTGTTGCTTTGTTTTGGATCGTCTGCTTTTGTAACTGTTTGCGTTAGCTGAAAATAGCTGGTATGAGTTTACTGGGTACGTGTTTAGTAGCGTTAGCATAAGAGCAACATTAGACCGATTGAATTAAGGGTTAAGGTAGTTCGCCCGAGTCCTGACTTCATCCACTGCAGGCCACAGGCCTCTCTTTTCTTGTGCCAATCATACTCCTGTACCAGCCTCATTAGGGTTTTACCCGCGATGCCAATAACGTCAGCCGCCTATCTCGTCTTCAACTCCTTGGACGCCATTCTTTCAGTGCATTACTCCACTTGCCATCAAGGGCTAAGGTAGCTCGCCCGCGTTCCCTCTCACCGAGAGGAGGCCAGTGTCCCAGCAGTGGGAACGGTATAGGCTGATAATGTATGTATATATGTAGCCCGCCAAATTCAAATTTACTTACTTTTTTTGTAGTTTGTAGGTCATATGTTGAACAAACTCACTGCTTAGCGCCGAAAGTTGAAAATCGAATAGTGTTTTTTCGAACCGCTGGTATGCACTCTGCTGAATTCTCACCCTCGGTTCAACACCGACAGTTGAAAATTCAGTGCACGATAAAATCCCGCCACGATATTTTAACGTCCATAAAAACATGGTCTAACTCTAACACCTTCTACTCTCTTCTGCCTGGGTCGCGAGATTTGTTCGAAAGAGATACCGTGACCCTGGCACATGGGCAACTGAAGGACCACGGGTGGGTTTTAGTCAGTAAAAGTCTGACACGCGCGTCATTTGACGATTTACCATAAAAAAAGGTGGCTACCTCAAAGCTCAAAGCCTCAAGCTATGTAAGCGGGCACGCCCTTTATGCCTGGAGGCTTTAGTAAGGTTTTAAGTTCTGTTTACGATTTTGTTTCATTATTCATTTCAGCTTGAGTTTAGTTTTCAATGTTTTGTTGGTATAATGGCGTGTGCTAGCTGACATATGGCGAATAATGTATGTTTTGTTTTATTATATTAATAACTTATACAATATTGTATAGAATCAAGTTCTTCTAACTTAACAGACAGCAGTGCTGCTGGCGAGTTTGTTCCGCCACTTCTTCTTCCCAGCCAAAGCACTAGGAAGTGTCGAAGGGCGGGCGTTTTGGGGGGACTGTCTTATGTGACTTTGACGTTCAAAAAGTGCTGACTCTCAGCCTAGTTTGAATAAACGACTTTTGATTTTGCTCGGTTTAACCCCGACAGTTGAAAATTCAGTGCACGATAAAATCCCGCCACGATATTTTATCGTCCACACAAACATGGTCTAACACCTTCTACTCTCAACTACCATATATATTATACTTAAATTCAGGAAGTAGTAAATTGCCTTGGAATAACAGATAGCCCCTGCAGGCGACGAGTTACCGATCACTCACTATACCTCACTTTATCTACAATTAGTGCAGTAGCGTGTTTTAAAACTAACTTAATCTATAGTGTCTTAGAATTCTACAGCAGTCATTGAACTTATTGAAATTTATCGGCTTCGCCTCAGGGTCCTCAATGAATCTAGCTCTCGGTACTAATGTATCATTTGGAATTTATTAAGTGGTAATTCAAGCTGTTTCTATCATTTATTGGTATGGCAACACTGTAATAAACTTATTAGTTTGCAAATATCATACGTGTGTTTCATGGTTTGCACCAAAAAATAACTCAGAAGTGCGAATCTTAGGTGAAATTTTGCTAATCGAAAGTTTGTTGGGATGCTCATAATTTATATCTAATACATATTATTAACAAGCTTCTCTCCACGACTTCGTCCGCGTTAAATTTCTTTCCCGTTCCTTTGTTTTCGTTCAGTGTTTTGTTTGACTTTTTTGTTTTGCGCGGCTCGCTAAGGGTCGTAGCGTGATTTTAAATAGCCTATAAGCTTCCTCAACAATTAAGCTATCAAGTGGATACAATTCAAAGTCTATTGGTAACTCCAGACATATTAGCGAGTTCAAAAAATCAAGCAAACTCTTCAGATTTATCATACAGGAAAAAAATTTAACAGTGCGCAAATTTTTTTTGGTGTTTCAGTATCAGTAATAGAACAACACATTTCAACTATTTTTTCAATACTTTTTTTTATATTTTTTTCCGACCAAAAATCAGTAAACTGTAGATACCGTACATATTTCGTAATATGATATCGACAATAGGAATAGGTCAGTAACCACGCGCCGGCGTAGGTACTTCGAACTTCTTAGAATTTTGACCGATCGAACAGCTGGTAGGTACTTGTAGCTACGCTCGGTCGGTCACCTTCGCCGCCGCGCTGGCGCCGCGCGTAAGTTGTCATAAAAAACCAGTTTCAAAATAAACATCTTACGCTAACGATAACTTATTTTTTTTTTTCTAAGATGGTTATTATAACTCGTTTAAGTTTAATTTGTAAAAATTTGCGCACTGGTTAAAAACTTATCCTGTATTATTAGTGTAGAAGTATGAAAAATTATAATCACTTTTCGTAGCTGTGTTACAGAGTGTTTGTGTGTATTTTTCGTCAATCAATTACTTTTCGTCCATGTGTGTCCCCGTTGTTAGGAAGTATGAGAGTCTTCGGATTGTGAGTTTTTGCTTTCAATAATCCCTTTTATTGTAGGGCATCCTTTCCTTCTTGAAATCTTCAGAAGCAAAACTTCAGGAACTCAAATTAAAAATTTGTTTAACATAGGAACTACTAGCCCACAACATCCCTCGCGTGGATGTCAGAAATTATCGCATCGGAACGTGCTACCAGAACAAAACGCCTATGTTAATTGTTACATCTCATAACATCAGCTAGCTGATAGTGAAAGTCCCGTTAAAATCAGTCCAGCCGTTACGGAGCTTAGGTGGAACAAACAAACAAGCAAATAGACATTTATTTTATGGTTTTTTGTTTATATCGTATATACTTTGATATATATTTAGCTGTTATTTTGACTTTAAACATTCACTTCAAATTTATTTATTAGTATGCATAGATAAGAATGGTACATAAAGATCGTTATCAGAATGCAATCGACGGAACCTCTTATTTAGGGCTTCCTGACGAAACGGGTCGATGCAATTGACTCGTTAAACAACAATAAAACAACAACCGGCCTACATACGAGTATAGAGTAATTATCTAGCAGTTTTACTGGCATGATAAGCGCGTCAGTAACTACTGACAGTCCACTTTTACTTCGCTTACGGGAAATGCTATAAAACTTGCTTTTACGAAGGACATTGAATTTGTCGGTTATCTTGAGTTTATTGAATTGTAAAGTTTAACTGTTATGTGGCTTGTTGGTGGGCGTGAAGATATTGTTGTGTACAAGGAAGAGCATTATCAATAGTGATGGGATGGCAACTAAACGGCTTATACAGGGTCAAAATAAATTAGCTGGCGAAACTCCACTGACGTGACTGGTTATCGAAATCTAAACATGATTAAATCAAGAAATTAATTTGATGACGTTTTTTTGTTGGGTAACTGTAACTGTAGTTAGTGAAGACACGTGTCAAAAATACTGTTTTTTTGTGTGAACTTTACAGACACGATGAAACAAAAGAAAACAATATTCTAATCTCATGATTTCAAGTAACAACACTGCCAATAGTAGCAGCAGTCGTTGACCCCCAGAAAAATACTTCCAACCTATTTTATTTTTATTTAATCGTATTTAAGTATCAATCATGTAGTTTCACTAGCTGATTTAATTTATTCCTGTATTGAATAACTTAATCTATTGTAACGAACTGGAAAATTACTCCCGAAAATTTTCCATTTTTGACCAATCCTATAAAATAAAGAGATTCAACCGAAATAAAAGAATTATACAACCCACCTAAGTATTTCCCGATTCACTAAACGGGGACCCCGAATTAATTATCCCGAAAATCCTTATCTTTCTTAGTCCTATATTTTCTAGAAACCATTTAGTTTCAATCGCCTTTCCTTAACGCTTAAAATCCAATCAACGCCGACGCAAGGCCGGTTATATTAAAGAGGGTTTAATTATACCGTACTATAGGTAGGGTTATGTTATGACGTCACGGATATCAAGGGAGGAGACAATACGTGTCGGACCACAACGGCTGGATTTTAATTGCCCCCGTCGCAGGTAGTGATGTGACACGGGTAACGGATTACGGATCTTTGTAGACTGTGATATTGTAAAGGTGGGTAGTTAGGTACTCCTGCCACGGTGGCGGATTAGCTCGAAAGAATTACCGTGGCCTGGCACAGGCAACTGAAGGAACTCGGGTGAGTTTTAGTCAGTGGAAGTTTGACACGCCCTTCCGCTCCGCCCAGAGCGGTAGACGTCATTTGAGGATTTCCAACCCAAAAAAAAAACCGGCCAAGTGCGAGTCGGACTCGAGCACCGAGGGTTCCGTACAAATGTGTAGGTATAAAGTTTAAGATTTTATTTTATTTTTATTATAATATATGATGTAACTAAAAATTTACGGTTTTCGCAATTTTTCCTTTATCTGTGCTATAAGACGTTGCTTCGTACCAAATTTCAAAATTCTAGATCGACTGGAAGTACCCTTTAGGTTTTGATTCCCTTGCGAGTTTCGAAAATTTGCGGAAATTTGCGGCATAAACGGCTATATCTTTGATTGCGTTAGCTTAGAAGTTTGATTTTTCACAGCTTCAAGAGACAGTACACTTGAGTATTTGATATGAATTTCAGCTTGATATCTCCACGCGTTCCTGAGAAAAAGGGTCTTGACAGACGGACGGACGGACGGACGGACGGACGGACGGACAACAAAGTGATCCTATAAGGGTTCCGCTTTTTCCTTTTGAGGTGCGGAACCCTAAAAAATAGCTTGGTAGGAAATGTAGAGTACAACAATCCGATCCCAGGAAGACATGAAATGTGTAAAAGACAAAAAGCCCGTGTGACGTAGGGTTGATCTAAAATAAGCGGTTGAGACACATTGTGCCTGAAGACTTGCAAAAATAATTTTGAGTCTTCTTGTTGGGAACGACTCCCACAAATACTAAGAATATTCTTGTAAGTTATTTGTTCAGAAATTGAAAATGATCATATTATTTTAGACATGTACTAGGTACCAAGACCCCTTCGTGCCTCGGCAAGCAGGTTAAGCCGTTGTTCCCGGCTGTCATTGGTGAATCTGTGACAGTCGTTACGGGTCGTCCCGTCCGCAAGCTTGACAATCTGTCTTACCAAGGAGCTGCATTCAGTTAGACTGTTAGCTGACCACAACTTAGTTGGGAAACAGCTAGGCAGATGATGATGATGATATGTCTAGTACATGTATTGTAGATTTGTAGGTAACCCAAATAGAACCCTATTGAAGAACGAAAAAGTTTGTAAAATAAACTTTTGAAGGGCATTAAAGAAGAATAATAAAAGGACACCTTGTAAAAACAATGTGTGCTATGTCTCTTCTGTCCATTAATCCGACTATGATCTTTGGCTGGCATCCAAAGCGCTTATTCGAAAGAATTTTTCTCAAAGAATCCTCACTGAACTAATAAAAGCTTTGTTATCGATCCTCATATTAGTATGCTAGACGATGCGCAAACTATACCCACCTGGGTAAAGAATCTTTAAAACCTATCTGTACGGTGTATGCAAAAGAAATGCAAATATTTTAAAAGGCCAGGGATGACCGAGACCGCGTCGCCGGCGCGCATACAAAAACTTTCTCCGTCGAAGAAAAATGTTGACGATCCTTTTATGGCAACCGGGCGTTGGATGGGACGATCTCGTACACTGTCTTACTAAATATGCGTATTGATATATGGACGTAATTAAGGCACACATGTGCCGTTAACGGCCGATGTCAACGAAGCTATAACAATTCGCATGTACGACTGAAAGAAACAGATATTGCTTCGGGGAATGCGAACCTGCGCGATAAACTTCTCTTAAAACCTCTTTAGATATCTGCAAAGAAACATTTAATTGGAAATTTGTCGTGGCGGTCTGCGAAGTTTTGTACTGAAAGGCAAGACTCCGAGGAGAGGCGGGAAGTTCGCTCGGGACGGGAACAAAATATCTAACATTTATGTTGAACATTCGTCTAGACAAAACGCTCACAGCGAGTGAGGTGCTCTGCACGAGTTCCTGAGACATGTGTTGAAATGTTCCTTGTACATTTCTCCAGTGCATACAATTTGTCAAAACCTTGAATGTGGAAACTTGGTGGAACTTTGACAAACGTGTTGGTAGAACATGCACCTTGCTTGGTGAGCCTATCTACATATGTCTGCTATTCTTTGTGATTCTATGGAACAATGTAAACGTGAACTTGTCCAAAGAACCTGTTGAATTAGAAACTTTGCCGTGTCATTATTTAAATTTACTAGGTATCAATAGTAATTACGAAACAATCGTTCAATAAATCGATGGCCTACACACAACAACAACAAGGGCACATAAACATAAACGAGACACATCGGTTCTATTAACGATCGCATGATCTCGCCACGTGAAAGATTTGCGTAACTCAAGTGACGACAATTGAGAAGCGACTGTTGATTGATTTATTAACAATAACTACGTTGTTCATGAAATAATGCAAATCATCATCATCTGCCTAGCCTTTTCCTATGTTGGGGTCGGATGCCAGACTAACCGGATGCATCTCTGACTTTAACAAGCCAGAACTTCTGGGTAACACGATATCTCGTGGTAAGACTAGTTGTCAGAATTTCGGGATTCATTCATGATAGAATGCAAATCTACAAAATGAAAATGTTATCGAACCTACAGTACGTTTTCACCTCCCAAAGTCCCAATAAGTCCCCAATTTCGCCTACAGATTTCCCTGCTTTCCACAAATTTTATTTTCGATAGTTCCTTACACGAATAGGTTATGAGCGGGGTTCAACGGCTCGCCGCCAACGACAAATCCAATAAAGAAGCGTGCCTCAGAGAAATTTATGTTATTGACCGGATTATAGCCAGTGACGTGCGAGAACTGGCTGAGGACCAGACCAAGGAGGTCTCCGATACTCCTCACGATCCCCTCAAGTGCTGAATTTATTATTGAAAGCGGAGTTTCAAGGAGGGGTCTGCGAGAGTGGTCGTGTTATTGATTGTTCCAAACACCTTTTCCGATGCGTCAGCGATCAGGGGGTTCTGTTCTACATATTACGTGCTAAACGATTTTGGATATGCACCATGTTTGCAATTTATTGTTTTCTATCATCCTTTCTTTGGAATTTTCACTCATATCATGACGCGAATGTTTTTGGACTTCATTTCAAATCTACGTTTAGGTTTCGTGATTTACGACGGACCGATAGCCACTCGTTGTTACGCGGTTATTCTGATTTCCCTCGGGTGTCTCACATTTTCCGACAATGCTATGAAGTTTATTTCTTCTATTTGGAAACAATCTGCTTGCTAAACTGAAATATTTGAAAAAGAAAAATACAAATCTGTCTGGGCAAACAAGTCTGTGTAAGAAACCTTCGTATACAAGAGAATGTTAAAAAAAAACTAGAATTTCTATAACTATCCAAGATAGATTCATTACGTGGAATTCCCAATGTGCAGTTATAGCTAAGGGAATGGGAATCTCGAAACAAGTCGCGACATGAATCAATCATGTTACTATCTAATGAATTACAATTGCTAATTATGCGCCGACAATGCAGTTGACATAGCCTACAAATTAAGTTATGATTGTTACTAACTTCGAGTCAAAACTCTGCTCCCGAGTACCAACTGTTATGCTAATCTCATTTCAAGCGGCGCCCGATGTTTTCAAAACAATTGTGGGCCGTGATTTTATACATGGTATTAATATTGAATATTATGGTATAAATTATATTATCATTGAAACGAAAACGTTATGAAATCATGTATTCTTTATCTTCTATACATGCCTCTTATGAATGGTAGTTGTTTTTTCTCTCTGCGTTACCGAGTAGGTCTTCGAAATTACGGAACAGATTTTGATGAAAATTTCAACTTCTTGTAGAGAATTTATTCCGAAAGGCTAATAATGTGTATAATACATTATTTAGCTTAGATATTCTAAAATAAAATCACGTATTTTGTCAAGTCACAAAAACCGTGCGAAACACGGGCGTTTTACTAGTTAATAATAACTTAGTTAGCCTTATCGAACGCCTATGCCAAATCGATAAAAAAAAACTAGTAACAATTATTTTCTCCAGCCATACAATATCTTTCCATCCGTGTGTTCTCATCCAGTTTATTGAAAAACGCCTGAAAAGAAAAAAACCACAAAATACCAATGGACATAAAAATTCTGGGCCACAAAATCTATAACAAAGGCGGTGTAAAAACGCTCTTGAAAATATAATAGAAGCTCGGGAAGGGTATATTGGGATCACAGCATAAGTTTCCTTTCACAAGGGGTTTTGTTTTAAACCTCCTTTCATCGACTCCACTCGAACTTGGCCATAGTTTAATAAATACTATGGGGTTTGTGGCGTCGCCTCGCAAATTATTTATGGCGTCTTCGTGAGCACTTTCCATTCCACTTCTGTCCATAATGGCATTACTTTTGTAAATTATTACAGAGTAAAAACCAGTTTTAATCCCATGCACATGTAAAACAATTTCGCATTTTCCACCAGATTTTCTTCCGTTGAAACTTTGAAGAATTTTTTTAATAAAAATGCTTGAGAATGTGAAATGATATAAAATAAGGGAACAATTTTATGGAATGCCTTTGAATTGAGAGCAACAAGAGGCACATACTTACTCTTAACCTTTTACTAAGATCACAAGGGATACTATAAAGCAACAAATTATCACGAAGGGAATCTTAGAATCTTTGCTGAAAGGGTGAAGACCTCAGAGAATTGCGGGTAGGTTGCCCTGACTGCGAACATTTTAACTAACTCTACATTAATTAGGAATCTTTCTGGCATCGTGAATGATTAACGGTAAAATTTTGGCGAAGTAAACAATACCTATATATCTATGCTATTATTATAAAGAGGTAAAATTGGTTTGGTTGTATGTAGGGGGAAATCTCAAGAACTACCAGTCCAATATGAAAAAATCTTTTTGCATTTGGTAGTCCAATTTTTGAGGAAGATTTAGGCTGTTCGACATCATACTACGACCCTAAGAAACAGATATAAAAGAAAAAGAAGTCAGAAGGAACGCTTGTAGAAAAACAAGTAAGATCGCGGGCAGACGATGCGATTCTATAGGATAAGTTTCATGTTAAACAAGAAATTTTACGCGGACGCAATCACGGGCAAAACCTTTACGCTAGGAACAAATATTATATGGAAATATTTGCTTGTCAACCTTACCACCAATGACACGGTCGTTAATCTCACACAAAACATAGGAAACCAACAAATTGTAACATCCCACCAGACTAGCGTTCAACAAATAATTTTATTACCATGTCTACAAATTTCAAAGCGTTTCATTTGAAGCCCAATTTTAACTCGTTCTGAATTTCACGGTTTTAGTCCGGCGAGCTCTTCCGTACATTTGGTTTATATATCGTCTTGGCTATAAATCTTGTTAGCTTTGATCAGCGCTGTAGCGCTGTGGGGCGCATTGTGCGTCCCGAAGGACCAGGAACATTAGATGGGGAACTTTCTTCTGCCCCACGGATTTAATCTCGGTTCTCAGGTTCAGGTGCGATTTAAGTTTTGTTTATAATTTGATCTTATGTAGCGAGTAATTTATTTCGGATGCTTTATTGTTACAGATTTGTTTGGGGACGGAATTTATCTGCCGTGTTTGAGACGTGATTTGAATAATAATTAGAATGGCGTTCTGCGCCTTAAAGTTCATGTTTTCACTTTCCGTTTCGAATGAACGTAGTTAGAACATTTCTTATCATATTTATCTTCAAGTCTAGATTTTGTTTCATGACATTCTGAATCTCAATCTTAAAATTCAGGGAAAATTTCACCATATGCAGATCGCGTTCAGTTTCGGTTTAAAGACATTTATTTCTCAAAAAACAAGAACATTACAGTTCACTTAAAATATTGAAAAATGTAAATATAAAACTAACTAAATTGGTCTAAATTGGTCCTAAACGATAACAAAATAATTTAAGATTTAAAAAATCTGAAGCGATTGCTATGTAATGCTCCTTTACATAAAACGAGACGTAATGAAAAGAAACGTGCATTTGAAACGATTAGAGAGATGTCACAACATCCTGTCAACGATAACCAAGTTAGTGGTCGATCGGTAAAACGTTTATAGTCGATTATGTTGCAAATGAATCGATAAGTCGGGTGTATTATCAGTCGATTGGTGTGACGTAACACTGCTCTATCACGACGCGACCATTAGGGGGCGATTTGTCCGCTATGGACAAATGTACGGCCAGCCAAGATTGGTCTGTGGTATGTTTTATTAATTTGATAGGGAGTGTCATTATTGGGGTCGGGTTGAACTGTAGAATGTTACATACTTCTATCTGCAAGTCAAATATTTTCTAACTGTTGCGTGAGAAGATTTGAAAAAGCGATGCTCGCGTTTGTCTCCCAAGATTGAAAAGACTGCCGCCTGAAAATTGAAATAGAGCCTAAATTGAATTTATGAGTCGATTCGCACGAATCGGGTGAATCGACACTTTCAATAATATATGATTTTGTACAGCTTTACTCGTCCGAAGTTATTTATTTATGGGCAAATCGACAGCCCCCGAATACATATTAGGAAATTCCCACCTTGTGTATTGTATGCCATAAAGTTATGAAAAAAGTTCAATGCATAACATGCAATACAGTGCATAAAATACAAAACGTACATATTTCTGGAGTCGTCGATTCACCCACAAATAAATAAACTTCGTAAGAGTCACCTATAGAGGACCCTATACTATTTATTTATGTCAATTCGTCTAACAAGGCGAATTTATGTCAATCACTGGCTAATGTCTGAGAAGTCCATTCCGAAGATGCAATCCAAACAACCTGATAAATGAACTTGTGAAACACAAGATTCTATTTAAGCCTATTCATTAAACATCCTAGAAATTGAACTATTTACTATAACTTATTGCTGGTACGAGGCAATTAAAACTGAGATTTAAATGTGACAACTACAAATAGATTCACCCCGGGCGGTGTATGATTTAAATATGCAATGCAATTAGTTTTATAACAGAAAGTGAAGGTATTCTTGAAGGCAAATTTGGTTCGCAAGACAGAATATGACACGATCATACGGGAGTTAGAAACATAATACTATAATAAAAATACTCGGTCACATATCATGGCATCTGCAACAAGTTTCTTATGGGTTTATTATTTGTAGCTATGTAGGTTTTTTAACCAAATTAATTATGTATGTTTAGTTGACTACAGATTAATACAAGTTTTCCTGTATACTGTTATATGCACTATCTCTACGTCTCTCGTGTAATTCGCCTGTCAGCGGTCCTATAGTAGCACCTACTTTTGTGCTCTTTAATCTTTATGTATTTTCTTTATGAAGTTTTTTTGTGTTTACTTCTACTACTTGTTTTTCACATTGCCCCAGACGTAATAACGATAAAACTTCTTTTGTGTCTAAAAAAGACACTGGTTTTTAAGACTATCATTCCGATCCAGCCCGTCTCTTGTTGCCTACCAGCGATGACCTAAGTCGAGGTACGTACCCCACAGGGGTTGCCCTTAGCAAGAAGTCGCTCTTATTTTAAGTTTTTAAGCCCTGGTTCCCTTAATTTCTTAAGGTAGTCACAGGCAAGTCCGGTTAAGCAGCTGAACTTCATAGGTCGAACTGTAAGATGCCATTCTAAAAAAAAAGAGAGTAATTTGGCTGAAAAAACATCACTCGTCGGAAATTCGTCTGCTTAATTCAAAGCTTCTACGTTAAACTAGGAATTACGTTACATAAGCAAGTAATAAACACCCTTACTTCATACAAACCCATACACGTACAAAGCATGGGACTCCCCATAGATGGAGAGATAACCATTAAAGCGGACGATGAATATCCCAAGCACTGCCATAATCACAAGTTGGCAAGCGGATTTGCGCCCGCACTAACATCTGATTAGTACGCAGGTGGGGTTGCTCTCTGTCTTCCTGGTATAGTGCCATCACTTACGACACTAACGGGAAGTGATGGGTGGTCTATGGACTATCTGAAGACAAGACCACACATAGCAAGTTGAAGTTATTTGCCAAGATCTGTGATTTAGTTTTCAACTGAAAATTTTCTAACCATATTATATGGTTTATCGTAATTCTACGACTGATAGTGGGACGTAGGTACAGCTTAGATGCAATCTACATGGATGGTGTCGTGTGGTCTCTGTAGACGTCAACTACTTTTAACATTAAACGACTAATACGACGATATATTCTGTAAGCTATAATTTTAGGTGAAATGAGGTGTCATATTAGTACTGTATGTATATGCTAGAGATTAACTTTATGGACTGCTCACTTGACTTAAAGCTTACCTCATCTAAGCTAGGTGAAGTGAGTTTTAAGTGATAAGCTTCACGGTGAGGTATACATCTACTCGACTTGTTTGACGAACCTTCTCACTGTGCCATTCACGCTATTTCCACCCTTCAAGAATTAAGAACAACAAAATTACAAAGTAAGCTATAACAGAGCATGATCTGCGAGTACATCTCGTGGATCACAGTCAACTGGTGTGGCAATAGCACAGAACTTCGCTTTTTGTGCAAATTGCTTCGCTCCAGGGAACATTTGCAATGCGACGTTCCATTGTAATAGGCTAGCTAAATATCACTATTTATTCTGGTCGTTTTGCGATGATGCAGTACATCAGCCTAGCTATTCTTCTAGGATGTCGTCATGAACGTTTTCTGTTGCAACATGCTTTGGTTTCTAAGTTATTTGTTTACTTCTCTTTCTTGTTCGCAGACCCGTCTACGTTTTTAACAGGCCGGTGCAGAGTACAAATTTCCCATTTTAAGCATCAGTTTAGAAAAAATATACTTACTACGATTTTGCAAAATCGTTTAATATGTCAATTAAAATGCTATAATCGAGATTATTGGCTATGATGAATTTATTTTGAAAAAGAACTGCCTGGCCGCCTCATATTTCTGGCGCCCGGTGCAAGTGAACTTTGTGCTAGCCGGGCCGGAGTCTTCTAGACAGTGAGGTAGACTTAAACATAACTGACGAAATGTCCGGCTTCTATAGAGTACATCTCTGCCTACCCTTTGGGAATAAGAAGCTTGATGTTATGTTGTGTTACCAATCAAAAATAGGTACCAATTACCTAATCAACACCAGACTAGGTAACTATTTATTAATGAAATATTATCAGTCACTTATTTTTATCAATACGATAATATGCAGTACAAGCAAAATAAATACCTGCATGACTGCAATTTTATCAATTGGCACAAGAGATACGACCTTAATTAATTAATTAATAAGCGGTAATAAGTGCATATCTTGTTATTAGTATTACGAATATTAGTCAACAAAATATAAGTATAAACAATCGTTGTGTATATTCTGGGGTACAAGTTAAAATAATAGTGCAGAATAGATAGATCTATGGGCTTATGTTTATGGATAAAGATCCATGTGTCCCGTAATTTCCTATCGGGAATAATTACGAATTTCCATACAAACTTTTAACGTCTATCTTACCCCTTAAGGGGATGAATTTACAATAATTCTTTCTGAGTTATACAAATATGGACCTGTTTTTTATGCATCATTTCATGATTCTAGAAATCTAGACTTTAAATGAATGACCTTGATTTAATAACGTTAAATGAACCTTTAATGAATGACCTGAATAAAGGCTGACCGCTGTCAGTCAATGAATGAATTTAAGATTCTTTAATGCTTATTTAGATTTCATAACCACTGGTTCAATAGCCAAATTGATCTAAAGAATCATACTATGTAAAAATGCTGTAGCCAAAGCAACCAAACCATTATCACCAGGAGCTCTGCCCATCACCTAAATGTAAACAAGGATGTATATGTCATCAACCTCATGTTTGCGTACGTGCAAGTAACTGATCGTTACGTGAAGCATTAATTACCCTTTGTTTCTTTATCACGTGCTCCTAGAAGTCTGGAGCATTCTTCAAATATGACACCGGTGCTCGGTTTTCAAAATCCATCAGTAAGCGACCGTGTGAAATCGGTACGATTCCACAATTGACTGGCCTGTTAAGACTAACAGGCCAGTCAATTGTTAAGTAGTTTTGTAAAAGTGGTTAGTGACCCTGACTGCTAAGACTGTGGTCGTGGTTTCGATTCCCACCCAGGACAAATCTTTGTGTGATGAGCACGATTATTTGTTCTGTGTCTGGGTGTAATTGATCTATAATATGTGTATTTAGAAATCAGTATGTTTATCAGTTGTCTGGTTGCCATAGTGCAGGCTCTGCCTAGTTTGGGATCAGATAACGTTGTGTTGGTTGTCCTAAGATATTTATTTACTATTTATTTATATAAGGTTCTTTTCCCGCGGGGATAAATTCGGTACTAAAGCCGCCATCTTGTTTTGTCAATACAACTTCTGTGACGGAAGGCACCTGTCAAAATGTCACTGTCATAGCCATCGATATATATGTACTACGCACGTCATAGCGAGATCCTGGCACAACCTAATAATACACGCCTTACAATATTAGGTTAGCTACTTAATTATATTAGGTCGGGGCTTTATTTTATTTTTCAGATAATGACGGGTTGTTGTGTACCAAAATATTTTGAAATTGAAGTCTATTTCCCGAAATATACTTTATTAAGAAGACTAATGCTTAAGGCTGTTGTATTTTTTTTATATTGCAGAGTTCGAGTTTAAGTCGAAAACATTTTGAAGGAAGTGGTAACTAGGAAATACACTATCCATGCACTATCTTACTTTCTAATATTTCACGTTGAAATCACTGAAAAAAAAAACTCATGAATGGATACGAGATGAATGAATGAACGAAATGTAATTGTAAGCCGTAGGGACCTAGCTATCGTCATGCCATCTACAATATGCTTCCATTTTCAAAAATGTTTGGCAATGACGTCCTCTGTCAATGTCAAGCGCCAAAAGATCATTGTTACACTCTAGGTATGCCAGTGCATAGTTTGTGGTAGCCTCGTCTATTGTGGCAGTAAAGTTTTATTGTTGCTATTGCATTATTTATTATTATAAATGGTTTTATATGTACATATCTAGCTAGAAGAATGGGATTACCATGGGAACACACCACTGGGATAAAATATCCTACGCCCTAACCTTACGGTCTAACAGTGTGCTAAATTTCATTACAGCTGTTTAGGCGTGAAAAGGGCAGACAGAGAGCGTTACTTTCACATTTTAATACATATTAGCCTGATTTAGAAATGGTTTATAAGTTGTTCAAAACATTTCAGGTCGTCATGTTGAATTCTATTCTTATAAAATTAAAATCAAGTACTATCCTTCCTTCGAAATAAAATCAAACGAATAAGTGATGTGTACCTAAATTTATTGCGTAAAACAATTTATGGAGAATACTATTTTTTTTAGTATTAATGTCACTAAAGTTCGTTTTTTAATCCCCGAGACTAATCTGACATTTCAAGTATGTATTTTGCCTTTGCTTTAAATGGAGTTTGACATTACACCTGTCAAATTTGTCTGAGGATTTAAAAACGAACTATAAAAGGTAAATGAATAAAATCAAGATAAATCAACCTAAGAGACTTGAATCATTTCACAGAAGGTACATTTCTAGGCACAGATATTACTTTATCGCCTAGTTTGGTTTTACAAGGTTAGCACTTATCTAGATTTCTAAGCGGCCGACACCGATGACGTCAACCTGTCTCCATGACGTCTCCCGCCAAATATTTCCTGCGTACGTGAGATTTTTCACGTAACTGACCCAAAACGTTTTAGCGATGTTTATGAGATCAACAACGACACTCCGTATATGGCTAGTATCTTTATCTATCGTAATACAAATTGAAATCACTTTTCGTGTTTGTCTGTTTGATACAGTTGTTCTTCTAAACTAAGTACTTAACGGATTTTGATGCGGTTTTTAATATCAATAAGGGAATGTATTACTGAAGGTTTATATAAATATTTAACTACATATAATAAACCGTTTATTGGGGCAAAATAACGATAGTGGGTATATTCTTTCTGATGGTAACCTGTAACAAATGGAGCGGCATTTTTATACAGGGTGGCAGCAGCACATGATTCTGAACCCCCTGATATCAGCTCTGCCATTCATTTTGACCACTTAGGTGCGCTACACTCGAAGTTTTGGACGAATATGTGTACCTAGGATAGACTGTCCAGTTAGGCAGGTCCACTTCGAGAAAGAGGTCAGTCGTCGAATACGACTCGGCTGGGCAGCGTTCGAGAAGCTACGCAATATCTTCTTGTTCCACTTACCGCAGTATCTCAAGACAAAAGTCTTTGACCAATGTGTGTTGCCAGTGATGACATATGGCACTGAGACGTGGTCGCTCACAATGGGCCTCTTAAGAAGGCTCAAAGTCACCCAAAGAGCGATGGAGAGGGCTATGCTTGGAGTTACCCTACGCGATCGAATCAGAAATGAAGAGATCCATAGGAAAACCAAGGTAACCGACATAGCCCGAAGAATTGCCAAACTTAAGTGGCAGTGGGCATGGCACATTGCTCGTAAAACAGATGGCCGATGGGGCCGGAAGGTTCTGGAGTGGCGACCGCGTACTGGAAGATGGAGCGTTGGAAGGCCTCCCACAAGATGGACCGATGACCTGGTGAAGGCCGCAGGAATACGTTGCATGCGAGAAGCACAGAACAGGTCGAAGTGGTGGTGCTTGGGGGAGGCCTATGTCCAGCAGTGGACGTTTTTCGGCTGAAATGATGAGGTGTTGCATCTATATTTTGCTTCACTAGTATCCTTAGAAACTGATCTGTTTTTTTTTTTACTCTATCGGATTTGAATCATGTGCTAAATTTATGGTTTCAGTTTAAGCGTAAAAGTCGCTGTCACCCTATATAGAGACAGTGCAACGACGAGCGATAAAATGGGTAAAGTGAATATCGTGCAAAGCAGGGGAATGATAATAAAATTGATAAAGTAGATTTGTTAAAGATAATGCATTCCAAAACATCGAATATCGATAAGGAGTTTAACCGATTACTTTTGTTACAAAACAATTATATATTCGGTTCCGGTTATAACCGAATGATGCTGTGTCCCGCGATTTCACCCGCTGTTTCTTCAAGGCTCGTACAGACAGGCGCGACATGTCGCGCGACCTGTCGCGGAGGCGATTCTGCGATATATCGCGACGCAACACCTTTCACACTGGCGCGACCACTCGTGCGCAAATCGACGTCCTTGTAGCGGCGCGACAGCTTTTAGTACATTTTGTATGGCGTCGCTGCGTCGCAGCGAATTCGCGGCGAAATCGCCGCGCAATCGCCGCGACGCCATACAAAATGTACTAAATAAGCTGTCGCGCTACTCGACGCGGCGCGACAGGTCGCCCCTGTGTGAAGTGTCGCGCGCGTTTTTATAGAAATTGTTCTACGGATATAAATCGCCGATTCGCGCGCGACCGTCGCGTCGCGCTAGTCTGAACGAGCCTTCATTTTCTATTAGAGATGTCTCCAAAAAAATATATTTTTCTTTAGGGTCATAGCGTGATGCAAGGCTGCTTATATCCTCTCTCAAGAAAAATATTTTTCTTTTTCGACTGATGGTTGTTCCTATAAGCGCGTTCAAACAAACTCTTCAGCTCTATTATATTAGTATACAATAGATAAACGACATTAGTAACTCAGATACTTTAGGAGGGCAATTTTCCTTACAAGGCGTTTATCGATTATTGTTTTACTATTAATAATTATTGTACTACTGTCAATAGAATATTTCTCGTTATGGTTGGATAAATTATATTAATTAATCGGAGGTTCTTTACTATTACTAGTCCATTACGGAGATTATTTGTATTTCAATTATAGTCCTTGTTTCGGCTAAAACATCATTACATATTAACAAAAATTAAAAAGACTCAAATCGCTGTAGTCGGGTTTTTCAGTTTATTCATACTTTGTTTTCAAACTTTTAGTGTGCTATAGTTTTGGAAAATCACTAAAGTGATTTCATCTAATTCAAATTCATTTACATATTTAAATTTGAACTCAAGGCCTTTATTTCAATATACCACAAATCAACTCACAAAGTCATAGTAATACCTGCTTATACATATGTAAGGTATTTTTTCTTTTTCAAGAAATTACACATAGACGCCCAATATATGTATGCCATTTTAATTTTATAAAAAGAAAATGTAGCCTATAAATAGCCCCATAACCTAGAAATGATGTCCAATTCATCCAGCCTTTAGGATACATCAAAATATAAAGAATCCCAAATACAAAAATACCCGTGAAAAACATAACCCTGACTTTGCCGTAACACATTCGGGTAAAAAGAGAAGTCCTTAAAACATGAGCTACATGTACAATCGCGAACACAACGTTAACAATAAAAAGAAAACTCGCGACGACCTCTGCCTTTCCCATTTCCATAAATTGCGCAAAGGGCAAGGTCACACAGTCAGCGACCGCGCAACCGTGCGCAACAATATTATTAATTTTATTGCGCACCAGCGTTCAGGAACAATATATCATAACAGGTCATTTGCAAGGAAAGCTCGGACACAGAGGCCAAGGAAATAATAACTTAATTACAGGCCCATAAGACTGCTAATTAGTTGACCTGTGGACTATGGCAGCTGATAACGGTTGCGGACTGTGATTGACGAATGCTCGTTATGTAAAGGTAGTTTTGTTTATAGTAACTATATTTCGACTGACCTGTTAGTCTAGTGGTTAGTGACCCTGACTGCTAAGACTGAGGTCGTGGGTTCGATTCCCACCCAGGACAAATCTTTGTGTGATGAGCACAATGATTTGTTCTGTGTCTGAGTGAAATTTATCTATAATATGTATCTATTTAAATATATATATGTATCAGTTGTCTGGTTGCCATAGTACAGGCTCTGCCTAGTTTGGGATCAGGTAAACGGTGTGTTGGTTGTCCTAAGATATTTATTACATAGCGGTTTATGATGTCATTATAGTTACCAGTACGGTATAAGATATCCTTGGCTCGGGATATAATATTGTAGAATCGGCAAAATATTCAAAAGTAGCTGTTATCCATAACTTTTTTCGCATACTAACTCCTGTTAGATCCTCATGGAGTTAAGTTCTGAAAAATTCAATGTTAGTGCATTCTACAATTTCTAGTCATTTCAGGCGTGGTAGTCTCTCACGGAACTAGTCTTTACATGTAGGCAATTTATAATATTTTAAGTAAAACGAAGTGGAAAGGTACAGGTGCAACAGTCGATCGGTCGATACAAAAATGGCACGCTAACGCGCAAACAAATAACGTAATTTGGTAATGAATGGAAATGGAAGGAGATGTTGTAATTATTAGGAGCGAAAAAGAGACGAACTGTTTATATTTTGCTTACAAACCAGGTATTAACTAATCTACTTCTTCTTACTTACAATATAATTTCGTGTAGGCTTGTATCTAATACAATACGGTCAGGATTATAAAATTTTAAAGTGAAAATTACAAAAGGTTTTCCGAATCATGAACATCAATCACGTAGATATTGATAGAAATCAATTGTTTTTAATAGCGGAACCGCTTTATGATTCACCATATTCATTGGTCTGTCTACAATGCGAATAGTAAATCAAATACATACTCGACTGCTTTGCTCGCGTTTGTATGTAGTTTCCGGTCTTGTTTCTGTTTTATCGCGGAATGTTCGTACATGATTCATTTTATCTGTGGCGTATGTCTGCTTTTGCTTTTCCGTCTTCTTTCAAGTGCCACAGGAATTTGGTGCTGTTGATAAACATTTGTCCAATGGTAAGGGTAACTCTCAAAATGGTGCTTTCGTAGCGAATTACCAAAACAAGCGTGAGGTTTTTTTTATTTATTTTAGCCAAAATGTCTCGTTGGTGTGTTCCTAAATGCTCGGAAATTGGAATTCTTTCCATGAAACGATCAAGGGAAAAATCGTGAGGAAAAGGTGGATTATGGCCCACTCCCTCTCACCGAGAGGAGACCTGTGTCGCAGCAGTGGGAACATTTTAGGCTGCAGATGATGACTTTTCGTAAGACCGTAATCTGAGAAAATTCTGGCTTAAAGCTATTCGTGGAAAATTATTTTAACTAAACAGAGCACAAGTTATGGTGGAAACATTTTGAAGAAAGTGATCACGAGGTACTCAGCTTTAATAAGTTTTTAATTCTGAGACTTTCCAAGTCGAAAAAATTTTGATTCAAAATATTGAAATCACCGAAAACAACGAAATAGTGGAAAAATACGAAAATCCTGAATGAACACGATATGTAATGAATAAACGAAGTGTCAAATTTATTGCAGGCCGTAGGGTTATAGCTATGGTCACACCATCCATAATAAGATTTCACCTACCTTCCCTTTATTTTATGAATTCTATTGAAAAAACAAGATGGTGTCGTTAGTTCTGAATTCGGCCACGCGTCAGAGAACCTTGGAGCGCTATAGGAGGGCAAATTTTCAATACAGTTTAAAACATGTTCATGTTTCCTATGAGTTTATATAATAAACCGAACGAAATTAGAGTTAGTCAAGCGTTTTAACACAACATAAACATGTCCTAGGCCAGGATAGTATCCGATTACTACCCAGTATTTCTCTAACAATGTAACCTGAAAGTACATGATTAGATTCTATAGTTAACAACTTATTGACTTACTTAATGAGACAAAACTATTTACTTTAGAGCGTTCGCAGACGGTATACAACCTGCGACTGTTTTTTTTTTGTTAGAGCTAAAACACTAGAAAAAGAAAGCAGACAAACGTATTTACAGTACATAGTCCGTAGGACATACCAAATGACTGATTGTCGAGCCTATAGAAAACTTTGCAGTCTGCGAGCGCGCTTAAAAACTTGAAGCGGTAGATTTTAAATTCGGCTTAGCGAGGCGGCACCGTAAGTAGTCACAACTTATGTACTGACTTACTAAGTCGCGTGGTTTACACGGTACCACTGTGTTTATTGAATACATTAAGCATATTAGTGATTTATGCCGACTGAATATTATTGTAGGCCTCGACTATTAATCGCTGTAATCCATCAAGGTTACCTTCGGATAATGGTGGATTCAATTCGTCTTTGGTAATGGAATCTACAGCAAGATTAATTTCAGTTGTAAAATCTTAGAATCTCTATAGAAATCAGGGGGTAATAGCGTAACATACTTACAGTAGCAATGGCTTTTATTTTGACAGTTCAACAACATTCATTGCGTTATTTCCATTACTGCGAAGACGTCTCGAACAAATGAAGCAATGCATTATGATGCAGGTGTTGTCAATCGAAATTCAGAGGAGATTCTAAATGAATTATTTAAAGAAATAATAAAAACTTCAGCCAATAAAAGGCAGCCGTGCCTCGCAATAGTTTATTCTGCTTCTGGTTATTTTTTCTTTATGTTGTAAGAAATCCTTTGAATCGAACATAAACACCATTGAGTAAATCTGTAAACAAAATAACTTCCGCATTGAAAGCCGTATTCAATAATCATTCCTTTCATTTATAAATATAAAATGTTCTATTGGTTAGGTAATCTAAATAATAAACTCAGGTAAGTAGGTAAATTAGACTTCAGAGCATGAGTGGCCCAGTGGTATTGGCCCCGACTCACGAGTGTTGGTCGTGAGTTCGAACCCAGGCAGGCAGTTTACTCCGTGTATATTAATCTCATCAACACTACTCTCAAAACGGTGAAAGAAAACGTCGTGAGGAAATTTTGGTACTAGGACATGTCATCATTCTTTATTTATTTTTTTATATTTATTATTAATTATTATTATCATTTCAGCCGTAATACGTCCACTGCTGGACATAGGCCTCCCCCAATATGGGGGGCTTTGCCAATATCGCCACGCTTGGCAGGCGGATTGGCGATCGTAGTATGGTGGTAAAATGCATAGAGAACGCTGCTGCCCATTCTCTAGTAAGTCCCGTAGGCGACCTCTTAGGACACCCACGGGAAGAAATGGGGTGATGCTATTCTTTACGTCCGGCACCACACGGTACATGTGCATGTCCTAAAACTCTAAAACCAGTGCTGGACCCGCGTGGTGGATTACATCCCACTCCTTCTTACAGAGACGCAACCTGTGCCCCAGCAGTGGGAACCTAAGGCTGATTGTGATATATATGATAAGTACGTTGGTCATTCAAGTTAGTGGCAGTTACTTGGCTATTTAGTATTTTCCAACCTCAAAACAGGAATTATTTGATGCTATCAAAAGACGCACAATTATTATATTATTGTAGAATGCTCAAAAATATTTTTAGGAGCTCGTAAACTGAAGTATTAGAAGTTCGATTAAATACACTCCAAAAGGCATTTTGAGCAAAATAAACATTGAGGCAATGTAAACCACTTAATATTTCGTAAAGTTGGCGATCATTGTTGTTGTAGCATACTAAGTAATGGCGCAAACATTTGGGAACAAAGGCGGCACAAACATTCAACAACTATAAATTGTAGCACTTCGGTATGTTTCGGTCCAGGCTAAGGTTTATATTAAAGACCTGGGAATGAAGGAAGGCAGCTGTTTGCCGCCCATTGCCACTTTTCACTCCGCTTCAGATGGTCAGATTTAAGTAAGAGTTTATAGAAGAAATTAGATTTTGAGGACTGTGTTTTGTTACTTTAATATTCAAAAAATACGTTTTTTGATTATATTTACACTTTAGCAGAGGTCCAAGCATGAGGTTTGCCAGCAAGCCATGGCGGGCAGTATAAAGGGGGTTCGAATTTCAGACCGTATACGGAACTCAACACTATGAACAATAAACCAAGATCACAGATGGTTCCCAGAAAGACGCTCATCTTAAGTAGGACTGAGGCGGACATGTCGCATGTCACATGACAAATGCGCTAAGAGAACTACCGATTGGGTACCACTAAACGCACGACGCCTTTGCGGCACGAGATGCAAGATGGCGGGATGAGCTTGACTCCTTATACCGAACTACTAAAATACCTTTGTCACATATGTATCTTCATTCCAAGACAAACTACTATCGAAATCATTTCGAAAGAATCGAAACGAAGTGGAAACTGATCGATTACGAAATGTACACTAATCCTTTTTCCTGTTGACTTTCACAATTCGCGCGTTGACAAGCAGCCAATGGTCTACATTTTTCATTATTATCCTGTTCCGAACAGAAAGTTGACTTCATTTAAATGAAAATAAATACTGTAGAAGTGTTGTTATATTTTATGATGCACTTAGGTTACTTCGCTTTAGTTTACGGTGGATAGGAAAGCTGGTTGGTTCAGGAGCGAGACCAATTGTGCGGACACGGTCCGTTGAGGGAAAGTCACTGGGCTACCTAGTTTTATGCTGTTATGGACATGTATTTTGCATCGAATATTAATATATTTTATTTATGCTGTGATCTGATTGTCGAGAGATATGCTCCGGGTATTTTCTTAAGGTGTGGAGCGCTAAATAGACTGTGTTAATGTTGGAAGGATTTTACACATTTGTTAGACGTATAATATTTATATTAGAATTATGCCGCATGTTTTAAACAAGTTCTACTTTATGTGACTAAGTAATAAACTTGCCACGGTTGGTCCGTGGATGTGCGACGATCTTTTTTTTTTTTGATGGGAAATCATCTAATGACTGGACGCTCTGGGCGGAGAGGGAGGGCGTGTCAGACTTTTACTGACTAAAAACCACCCGTGTTCCTTCAGTTGCCCATGTGCCAGGGTCACGGTATCTCTTTCGAACAATCTCGCGACCCCGGCAGGCATGTGTCCATCTTTACATACCCCTCCGTGCCTCGGAAAGCACGTTAAGCTGTTGCGTTGGTCCCAGCTGTCATTTGTGGATCTTTGACAATCGTTACGGATCGTCAGAAGCCCGAAAGAATGACAACCAGTCTTACCAAGGGGTATCGTATTACCAGGTTGTGGAGGTCCAATAGGCAGTCACAAGTTTGAGTCGGCGCTGAAAAATCAATGAACAAAGATCACTCAAAGCGCCGACTCATAATTTTAAGGTGTATTATTTATTGCTTTTCAGTTTTTTCGGCGGTTTAATTTTTTGTTAAAAAGTTTTTAGACACTTTTATTTTATTAAGGTGGATGGATGATTATCTCAGATGCCATTTTGTCGCTAGATGGCGCTAGATCCACAATTTGGAACATTTTCAATTTTTACGCCTAACTTAGAAATCTTTAATAGATAACTTTATTATATGCGAAACCTAGGGCATTAACTTGATTTTTTTAGATAGTCACTGTGCTTGTTAACTGGTCTCATACAAAGATTTGTACATTCTAAAGATTTAGCCGCTTGACTTTACTCTTTACACACACATACAAAGTAAATAGTAGTAACTTTCGACACCACTAGATGTCGTTTTATTCAAACAGTTTAAAATGAAATTAATATAGGTACACTGTCCCTATAAGTTGTAGTAATGTGACTGAACCTAAATTGTAATGTGTAAATAGTCATCATCTCAGCCGCAAGACGTCCACTGCTGGATATAGGCCTCCCCCTATTTGGGGGGCTTTGCTATAATCACCACGCTTGGCAAGCGGGTTGGCGATCGCAGTGTGATGGTAAAATGCATAGAGAACGCTGCTGCCCATTCTCTAGTAAATCCCTTAGTCGCCTTTTACGACACCCACGGGAAGAAATGTAAGGAAGAAGAAGGAATGGAAGTGTAAATAGTGACGTGTACTAAATAAATAAATAAAAGACTATTTATTACATTGTAAAGCTTTTTATTGTACCTTACTATAAATTAATAATATTTATTTAGTAAAAAGGGGTTAATATTTTCATAAAAATAATCGTTTTATTTACTCTCACTACATTTACTTAGATAGTTTCCGTTTGGATTCAAACCATCGAGTCATACCACCATACAAAGATAACATACTTTTTTAAATATTTTGATATTTACAATTATGATTTTGAATTTAGTATTAGAAAGAATTATGTATGTAGATTACAATATAAATAACATCATACGTAAGTATATATAACGGCACATGTATCTTACACAACAACACAAAGGGGTTGCTAGCTAACCATAACATTTATTTATGTTTCAAGAATACCTACTTATGATACAATTTTGAACTGCAATAAATATTCTTTTACAATTGAATTGTTAGGCTGGTACCTAAATACATGAGTGAAACTTATCTACACAGAAAAATCTTATGAACTAACAAAATAACACAAACTATACATCGCTACGTGCAAAAATAGCTTATTAATTATTCTATAATGTTCCCACTGCTGAGACTTAGGCCTCCTCTGAACTGTGGTGATGAAATAATTTACACTCAGCAAAGTGCCGGCTTGGATTCGAACCATCGACTCGTACCACCATACAAAGATACTTATAAATATTATAATAAAATATCTTCTTTTCTACGCGCTACTTTTTGCAGTCGCCGCCGCCGCCGCGCCGTATCAGTCTTCTGCTTGTCACTTTTTACTTCCATTTATATAATTTCCGTGTGATCTGAATCAAATGCTGGAAGACGCAGTTTTCGCTGCAACAAATGAATTTACACAGTTTTGTTAGACTATTCTTACTGAACCGACACCTCAGAGACCTGCGGAATAAGTTAGGAAATGAGTAACACTTATATTTTTATACCTTTTAATTCCTTGATGTCTAGACATTTAGCATTTTTCTCAACTCTTCTCAAAATAATTTCCGGCAGTACACATGTTTTAAAAAATGTTACCAACTTCGGCATCATAGCGTTGATAACTTCCTCATCCCGGTTAACTTTTATGACAGTCAATGGTTGGGTGACAGATATCAAGCAAATGAAGTAACATTTATTCATTTTGGTAATTCGCAATTGACCCTGGACCTAGAATCAAAATAATAATAGCTGTTAAAAAGAAACAATCCAAGAAATACATTATTTTTATACATACATACCAAGAAATAATGATATTTGTTACACTGAACATTGTGTAAAATATGTTGTACTTTGGTATTGTCAAACAAAAACTTCATCACTACAAACAAGCAAAAGCGTACTAATGTAATGAACACAAAAATATGGTATCAAGTTGGGACTTACCATTCCAGATGAAGAATCAAAGTTGTGACCATATGACCTTCTTCAAGTCAACAATACGGTACCCTACCAAACCTGATAAGTTGTCACTTGATGTTCTTTCCACAGTTAGTTGATAAGCTTCAGTCTCTGAATCGGGTTGTGGCCAATCAAAATCAACAGTCTCTACTTGCTCTGTAACAGATTCAACTGTATTGGAGCTAGAGCTGCAGGCTATGGCTTCGTATCGAATTTCTGGTATACCACGCGAATAGGTTTAGGGCGTATCTTCAGCTGTCGAATGGTTGGACAGCTGATGATGATCTTGAGTTGAATGTGGACTGAAATAAAAGATAAATAAATGAAATAGGTACAGTTAAAAGTACACAGTTAAGACACAACACGAACCAACGAGTATCAAATAACCTCCACTCACGTAAATCTGATTCGAAATCTTATGGGAATCTAATTTACTCACTATAGATCACTAAAAGAACTTCCATGATGTCTTTTGAATACTGCTTGCACTTTTTTCCGTGATTTTCGCGGTCCTGAATACACATGTCGTATACATTTATGCAAGTTTATTAGTCGGGTTTATCTTAGGCAGTTCAGTTGCAATTCAATCTGTAATCAAAAAGAATAATTACAAACAACAGCAAATGTATCTTATTTATGAAATGTTTCAAGAAACAGAAATAACACCACCACCAAGCTGTTGTTTTCAGAGAGAATATTTGAAATTTGTAGTATGTCATGTGACGACAATCAACGAGTGTTGCTAACGTTTGATTTTGTATTTCATCTTCTAAATCTTACACTTTTGTACCATTATAATAATACTCTATATCACCTTGAAAATCATTCATTGCACATAAAAATAACACTTACCGTCAATAAAACACAAAAACACTTCACTTTTCAATAAAAACCAGGGCTTTGAATAACGTTAAAAATTTGGTATCGTTACTTTCATCGGACGAAGATAACGTTATTAGTAGAGGTCACGTAATGCTTGGTAACGATACTTGGCATACGTTTTACCGGTAACTGAGTACCGTTAATTTTTTATTTATTTTCTTTCATCTCTTTCTTTCGTCTACATTATTGAAGTTGCATTTGCACCGTTTGATTGGCGATGTTGCCGTAGAGCGCCGCCGCCCATGGCGTGCCGCTTAGGTTGCGCAGGTTGACAACAACGCATTAGGTAACGATGTGATAAGAGAACGGTGTGGTGTAAAAGAAGATGTAGTGACAAAAATTGAAAAAAGTATGCTTAGATGGTTTGGTCATGTTGAGAGGATGAATGAAGGTCGGCTCACAAAAGGTATTTACAAGGCAGATGTGAGTGGAAACACCGGGAGGGGACGCCCTAGGAGGACATATAGGGACCTTATTAGTGATATTCTTCAGAAAGGTCAGGTGCGTAGTACTCGCAACCGGCGTGTGTGTATGACCAATTTTATGAACCTAAACGAGGCAAAAGAAGTGTGTAGAGATCGTAGCAGGTGGCGTTCCGTGGTTTCTGCCTACCCCCATGGGAAAAAGGCGTGATTCTATGTATGTATGTATGTAAAAGTATCGATACTAGTAACGTTAATTGGTAACGTTATTTTATAGATTCGATACCAAAGTATCGTTACCCGTTTTACCGTTAAAATATTAACTTTATGAAAATAACGTTACTTAACGATACTTATAGTGTGAATTTGGTAACGTTAACAAGCCCTGATAAAAACTGTTTCACGGATGGCACTCATTTGAATGGTTCTCCGTAGTAGGTAGCACAGTTTTTTTAAGTAATAATAAACATGGTAAATATCCCGTTTTAAGTTCTAATGATACTGGTGTTTATTGTTTCGTGTGGATTTCATGACAAAGTCTCTTCCGAGCCCCTTTTCTTTAATAAAAAACACCTCGTCGTAAAGTTTAGTTGCTAAATTGGTGTCCAGATTCTTAAATATTATACCAAAATGTTAAATTTTGCGTTGAAGTTTTAGTAACACCCACCACATTTGTTTACCATTTATTTTATTGAAATTTCAATGCGTACTATTTTTATTTTTGAATTCTTAGCAAAGTACGATCTTTTAAAATGTATGGTACGATCTTCTAAAAAATAAAGTTGGCAACCCTGCTTGACGCATTTTGTGTGTGCTAATAATACTAGTAAAATAAGCAATTATGAAAAATCAAAGTGGTTTGTCTGTGTATTCACTAATCTTGCTGGTTTCACATGAATGAAATATGATTCAATCAATAGATGTACGTAGTACCTACGTTTCACCATTGTGTAGGTAGCTTCGCTGATCGCCTGATTTAGTCATAACTTACTTATACATCAAATTCTATTCTCTGATTTTATTCAACCCAAACCAATGGATTAGTACCTAAGCGTATCAGAATGTTATCAGTACCTACTTACATACATTAAAAAGATTTTTAAATCTGGAAAGTCGTGTACTAGTAACTACTTACTACATATTTAAACTAGATAATACAATAATTACATTAGTATTGTATCTGTGTGAACCAAGGGCAGATCGCAGAGATATTTTTTTCACTTTATGTAAAGCATTCTTTCTCATTCCATAATAAAAAACATTTTATCAATCAAAAAATGTTAACTGCGCGGGCAAACCCGCGCGCCCGGCGCTAACTTGCTAGAAACACAATATTCTGGAAACGATTCGCAAGTTTTCAAGACTCAAGCAATCACGCTTTGACGGTATGGCAACAACGCGGGGTGCGAGCGCTGCTACTAGAATGGCAACGTCGCATTATCGAATTTAAAAGATAAATTCTTGTCTAAATGTTCGAATATCGAACAGCGCCATCTATTATGAATGTTTACTAATCGTAAACTCGTAACACAACAGCAACCAACTTTCTCGGTGGTTCTATAAATTTCCGTCAGATGGCGCGATTCAGGTCACTCACACATGTAAAGATTTTTCGTTTTTTATTCGGTCTAATTCTCCTAGAAATACTGTTTTTTTTATAAAATTTGGGCCATATGCGAACATAATACATTATTAAGTCTCATTAAAGTTGCTTTTATTCTGCAGAAACTGTTTATTTACCGAGATTTCCACACCTGAAAAATGTATGGCGAGGGCTATCTAGGCATTCACCTTAAGTTTGTATTCGATACCATGTATGGTGTTGGAGATACAAACAAAACAAAAATAAAATCTCTATGCGCGTTTTTCTCGAAATCATGTTTAACCTAGTTTTTGTACTTTTCGTAAGGACAGCAGTATGGTTGGGAAAAGGTTATACAAATGATGACTTTACAACAATGATATCAGATCAGTTACATTGCAATGACTTATTAATTACTATGATTTTAGGGTTCCATACCTGAATGGTCACCAACGGGATCCTATTACTAAGCCTCCGTTGTCCATCCGTCCGTCTCTCTGACAGCGGACTGAATCTCATGATCCGTAATAAGTAGACAGTTGAAATTCTCCAAAATTTGTGAATTGCTGTTGACGCTATAACAACAAATAATAAAAATAAAAACAAAGTTAAAAATTAAAGGGACCATACAAGAAACGTGTTTTTGTGTAACGAAATTGGAAGAATATAACACCCATCATATATGAAAGGTATGGCTCTAGTTTCTGCACAATTTGGACCAAAAGTAGGATCCAGTTCGAAATTACATGGGAACCGGATCCGAAGCAATCCGTCGCGCCATTGTAGTCCTGGCTTAGCTTCAATTCAACATATTTCGACTAGGTCCTCCTAATCTTTGAAATATACGGTGCCTGACTTTCTGGAAATCTTTCTTAACATATTACAAACATATTACATACATACATAGAATCACGCCTTTTTCCCATGGGGGTAGGCAGAAACCACGGAACGCCACCTGCTACGATCTCTACACACTCCTTTTGCCCCGTTTAGGTTCATACAATTGGTCATACACACACGCCGGTTGCGAGTACTACGCACCTGACCTTTCTGAAGAACATCACCAATAAGGTCCCTATATGTCCTCCCAGGGCGTCCCCTCCCGGTGTTTCCACATATTACAACCGTACAATAAACAAAATATATAGAAAGAGAGAGAGACTGACTCGGTTGTTTAGTGGTACCAAACGCTACTGCTAAGCATGAGGTCCTGGGTTTGATTCCCAGGTCGGGCTACATGTTATTTCCATCTAATAGGCCCGCTACTTAGCAAACCAAATTTGCCACTCTCTAGGCATTTTTACACGCTTTATATTAGCTTCACTTGTATGTTTGTATGTATGTTTGTTTGTAACCGACTCCTTATAGCGTCATTTTGACCCACTTTAAACGACCAGATTTCATTCAAACTTTGCGCACCTGTCAAGGACCGATGACAATGCAATAATTTCATAAATTTGTGCCATTATCCTTGCCAGGGTTACCAGGACAGCAAAAAAACTGTCTTCGAAAACTACGCTGACATACGTCACAAACAAATTTGTGCCATTATCCTTGCCAGGGTTACCAGGATAGCAAAAAAAACTGTGTTCGAAACCTACGCTGACATACGTCTCAAAATTCGAAACACCCTTAAAAATAGAAAATAAATAATAATTTAAAAAAATACCTTAAAAGCACCCTACGCTTTTTTTACACGCTTTATATTAGCTTCAATTGTATTTTTGTATGTTTGTATATTTGTATGTTTGTATGTTTGTACCGTGTGGTGCCGGACGTAAAGAATAACACCACCCCATTTCTTCCTGTGGGTGTCGTAAAAGGCGACTAAGGGACTTACTAGAGAATGGGCAGCAGCGTTCTCTATGCATTTTACCACCATACTGCGATCGCCAACCCGCCTGCCAAGCGTGGCGATTATGGCAAAGCCCCCCAAATTGGGGGAGGCCTAAGTCCAGCAGTGGACGTCTTACGGCTGAAGTGATGTTTGTATGTTTGTTTGTAACCGACTCCTTATAGCGCGATTTTGACCCACTTTAAACGACCAGATTTCATTCAAACTTTTCACACCTGTCAATGAGCGATGACAATGCAATAATTTCATAAATTTGTGCCATTATCCTTGCCAGGGTTACCAGGACAGCAAAAAAACTGTCACAAACTACGCTGACATACGTCTAAAAATTCGAAACACCCTAAAAAATAGAAAATAAATAATAGTTTAAAAAAACTAAAAAAACACGCTTCTATTTAAAACCAAACTAAAAAGTACAAAATAATGGAAAAAAGCGTGGGGTGCTTTTTAAGGTATTTTTATTGGTATCAGGCACCCCACGCTTTTTTTCCATTATTTTGTACTTTTTAGTTTGGTTTTCAATAGAAGCGTGTTTTTTTAGTTATTTTTTCCATTATTTTGTACTTTTTAGTTTGGTTTTCAATGGAAGCGTGTTTTTAACAATATGCTACGACTCTTTTTTTTTTATTTTATTGATTGAAATAATACAATTTTTAATGTTTCTCGACTTCTTTCAGCGAAATCTTAAATTACAATATCGCAATCGAGATTGTTGGCTATTTTGAATTTATTTTAAGGAGAAACTGGCTGGTGGCTTGCCGCCCCCCATTTTTTCCACCCGGTGAAAGTGCAGGGTGCATTTACAACATTGTTAACAGGCCCGGATTTAGGTCTAGATCCGGGCCTGATAACAATGTTTCTAAATAATGACTGTCGACCACAAGGATTCCGCATGCAGCAAAATTAATCATAAACAACAAATATTAATGTTAATATCTCAAAACAAGAAATGTATCTCTACTGTAATCAGTTTTAATACTTTACTATATATAGTATTCTGATTTATAGCTAATTATGTGTAAAGATATGAGGTTGTAGCCGCCTTACTGTTTATTTGTATCAATAACTGTTTGTTAGATACATTCACGACCTTGTAAAATATGCGGCTACTGGGTTCATGATGGTATTATTCAGATGCAAGTATTTATGGAATAAAAGAACGTCATTCATTCTGTCAGTTCATTATCTAACCACTTGGCAGTCCGGACTACTGAGAGTAGTTTGACTTTGGCAACTACGGTTGCCAAGGACTGTCAAGTGGAACCATTACCAAATGAGGCTAAAGCCGCTGTGGCCGTAACAATTATCATCATCATCATTTCAGCCCGATGAAGTCCAGTGCTGGAAATAGGCCTCCTCCATTGAGGATGTTTGCCATAATCACCACACTTGGCATGCGGGTTAGCGATCGCAGTATGGTAGTGAAATGGATAGTAAAAGCTGCTGCCCATTCTCTAGTAAGTCCCTTAATCGCCTCTTAATCCCCAGGGACAGAAATGGAATGGTGCCATTCTTTAAGTTCTGCACCACACGGAACAAATATGGCTTTACTGAATTATAAGCATTAATACAATTAATCTTAGTTCATTTAATCCAATTGTGATTAAATAAACTTAAAGTATGCTTAGATGATTTGGTCATGTTGAGAGGATGAATGAAGGACGGCTCACAAAAGGTATTTACAAGGCAGATATCAGTGGAAACACCGGGAGGGGACGCCCTAGGAGAACATAATAGTGACCTTATTGGTGATGTTCTTCAGAAAGGTCAGGTGCGTAGTACTCGCAACCGGCGTGTGTGTATGATCAAT
The DNA here is from genome assembly GCA_947507805.1 of Aporophyla nigra. Lineage (NCBI taxonomy): Eukaryota > Metazoa > Arthropoda > Insecta > Lepidoptera > Noctuidae > Aporophyla > Aporophyla nigra. The sequence continues at coordinate 19,922,531 of OX382297.1, read as the reverse complement.
TGTATAAACCTAAACGAGGCAAAAGGAGTGTGTAGAGATCGTAGCAGGTGGCGTTCCGTGGTTTCTGCCTACCCCCATGGGAAAAAGGCGTGATTGTATGTATGTTAACTTCATCATATTTTGTTCAACATACAGCCAACACTGACCTACAAATTGCAAAAAAAAACGTACGAATATTTGAATTTCGCGGGCTACTCTATAAGTTCTGTTTATTAGAATTCCGAATTCAGAAACATATTTCACTCGTTTTTTTTTTTCTGCGTAGCAATTTCATTATAGGCACACAAAAGCAATAGAAACCTAGCCTGCCTTGATCCAAAAAAGGAACAATATGAGCAGGGATGCGAAGCCAACATCTCATAAAGTTTGAAGAATTCGTATGAAAGAAAGGGACACGTACGTATCTACCTTTGTTACAGGCACGTTACAAGACTTAAAGGTAGTGTCATTCAATTCATAATATTATATTTTTTCTTTTCTCTTCTCATGTTGTGGAATTGTATCATGGTGTCTAAGTGAAAGTGGCAAGAGGTGCGCGACGCAAATCGCAAACTATCCTTGGTACTCCCGTCTAGCATGAACTGCAGTGCAATTGGAGAGATGCAGCGGAATCTATTAGTGGAAATGAAGTAGGTTATTGGATCAATCAATCAAAAGTTTTTATTTGTAAACTTAGGTAACAACAGTGTTCAAGAGGTTGCAATTATATTTTTATATTTTTTATATTTATTTAATCACAAAATCTACAGCTCTTTAACAATTTCACTTAGGATAAATAAACTAATCTTACAGCCAATTACGGATTTACAATTTAATAACTACACTTAATGCATCAGAAACAAACAGGATGTCATGCTAGCACCTTCTAAGCATGTCTCAGTATGGAGTGTGGGTAGGTGTGTGGGAGTGTTTGTGAGGAGTTGTGATGGTGGTGGTGTTGTTGTGGTGGTGGTTAGTATGGTGGTTTAATTCTAAAAAGAACTGATCAAAGAATCAGTATTTCCAGAACTATTAGTCAATTCGTCACATACAGAAGTCACTAAAAGCTTCTATTCTTCATTATTATAATAATAGTTGCTTTATGTTTTGCCATTTGACGTTTAAATATAGATTTATGTAAGGCTTTTTAATAATCATGTAACGAAGAAGATTATGTCAAAGAATTGTCATCAAAATAGAGTTAGTAGAAAATCACACGCGTAAGAAAGTAGTTCTGTCAATCTGTCTGTTACGTTACCTGTTGACGTCTTAACGGATTGAGTTGGAATTTGGCATAGGAATAGACCCTGGGATAGTACAAGGGTCACTATTTATTCCAATAGTACGTTGGGATTATTTCCGACCTTCACGCGGATTAAAGGTATTTTCCAAAATGTAAAAACTATTGCCATGCCTGTGGTGATATCATAAGAAAATTTTGGTTGGATGGTTATACATAATGTTGCACGAAGTGTGAAACAATGGCCTCTTGAATTTCGAAGATTATCGCTGTAAAGATGGTTGCCATAATATATGAAAGTAGGTACAGGTACGCTCAAAAACATCAACTCGCTCCTGTCTTAAACTAAAACCTGAACTAAAAATAATATCGTTACACTATCTTGGCGCAGTGAGTGTGAATGACAGCTCGTGAGGTCACGACATTCGTTTCACTGACAAACAGCCGAGTATATTACAGTTAACACTTTCGTGATCCACTGTACGTGGTATTGTTCTCGTCATTGTACTTAACATTGACGAAATTGAGGTTTGTTTTGTTCACGACTTTTTGAGTTTTCGGCTTCGGCTTAGCGGTTTTGTAAAATATAGTGTTCAGTTTTAACTCAAAACTGAAGTTCTGGCTGGTATTTTGGACATGTTCTGTGGTGTGCATTGCTTTTCTTTATAGGTAGCCCGTGTGGTGCCGGACATAAAGAATAGCTTCACCCCATTTCTTCCCGTGGGTGTCGCATAAGGCGATTAAGGGATTTACTAGAGAATGGGCAGCAGCGTTCTCTATGCATTTTACCACCATACTGCGATCGCCAAACCGCTTGCCAAGCGTGGCGATTATGGCAAAGCCCCCCAAATAGGGGGAGGCTCATGCCCAGCAGTGGACGTCTTGCGGCTGAGATGGATAGGTAGGCACTAGGCCGCCTGTTCTTGTCAAGGCAGACAATCGCGGTTTTCTTTTAGGTAAGATAATATAGTTAGTTTCTAATTAATTTTGGGACACACATTAAAATGTAACTGACAGACTTATGGTGATTTTTCGAGGTAGCCACTGTTTATATGCCTATATGAAATGCACGCGACTGGACATGTTATTTCACCCACGATACAGGGTCAAATCTTTTGTCCAGAAAGGTTACAGATTTGTCGGGAGAAACGCAAATATTCCTTCCACTCGAATGAGTTTCGTAGGAGAGCAGTTTGCATAACATCAGAACATTGACCACTTCGGTGCAAACTATAAACGCAAAGGTTTTTCTCAGTCACTATACGCTACGAAACGGTTTTTTTTTATTAGATAATCTTTATCTTTATATTATTTATATTAAATACAACCAATAAAATACCCAGTATATACGCAGGTAATTGTTTCCGACAAAGAAACACAAAGTTGCAACTAACGACACTTGCATTACAAGTAGCCAGTTCCTGCTGGTCTACGCTATCCCTTTTACACACCCAAGATTATGGTGTATTAGAGGGAGAAAGATGATACAAGTATGTGTTACGGACTAGGAAGTCTGTCAGCGTCCATTTGTGGAGGTCTGCGGGCGAGCACGTCCGGGGTATGAACTTGTATAAGTTTTTAAGTCCGTTTTAAAGATCTGTAGAGACGTTTGACTTTCTTGTTTTCTTGTATTTCCAATTGGATTTTGTTTTGTTTTGCTATAAAATTAAGAGTTTGTTGGGTTAAGAGCAGGAGGTAAAAAAAAAAAATCTGCCGATCTATACAAGTAAATGAAATTAAAATGTATATTTGTGATGTCAAATTATCAGAAAGATATTTTACCTACCTATTACCAATTAAATCAAAAAAAATATAAAAATGTCAATAAAAATAGAGAAAACGTTATTTATTAGCGAATGCATAAAATCTGTTTGATCAACAGACGATAAAATGTTCACATAGTAAATAGGTAATTATAAGCTTTATAGGCACTGTAATTAAGTATAAACTTGTAATTAACCGGCCATAAAAGTTATGTTTTACTTCAAAATGCAAAACTTGATGAGATCTCACGACAGGTTTTCTCTTAGTTAGTGGTCTACATTTAAGACAGTGTACTTATACCTAAAGTTTTCCAACTGTTATTTCCCCTTAAACGAATATAAGCAACTAACTTTAGACAACGGCTTTGCCCGCGTGGAGGTCGGAAATAATCCCGGAGGATCACATTACCGGGATATAAAATAACCTGTGTTAATTCAGGTTATCTATACCAATATTATAAAGCTGAAGAGTTTGTTTGTTTGTACTTTTGTTTGATTGAACGCGCTAATCTCAGGAACCACTAGTCCCAATTGAAAAATTCTTTTTGTGTTGGGTAGCCTATTTATCGAGGAAGGCTATAGGCTATATAACATCACGCTACAACCAAGAGGAGCGGAGCAGTAATGAAAAATGTTGTAAAAAGGAAAATCGCACGGGTAGGTAATTCGACGCGACGAGAAGGGTCGGGGAACAAGAAATTTAACGCGGACGAAGTCGCGGGCAGAAGCTAGTAAACTATATATTTGAAAATTACATCCAAATCCGTTCAGTATTTTCTGCGTGAAAGAGTAATGAACATCCAACCGTCAATCCACACAAACTCTCATTAGTAGGAAGTACAGTCACCTAAACAGATAAGTAACTAGGGTTCTTGGATATTGTTCAAGTTAAGTAACAAAACGAATTCTTGACTGTCTCGTTGGTCTAGTGGTAGCAAGCGCTACTGCTGAGCATGAGGTCCTGGGTTCGATTCCCAGGTCGGGCAAAGTGATATTGGGTTTTTCCATCTGGAATTTCCAAGTAGCAGCCCGGAGTCTGGAATCGTGCCCGGTTGATGGCAGTAGGCTCGCCCCCTATTACATGGGACTTAAACATAACAGGCGAAATGTGGGTGTACTATAGGTACACCTCTGCCCAACCCTTCGGGGAAACAAGGCGTGATGTATGTTTATGTTTACATCTTTGGAAACTAAATCGCGAACACAGAATACTTAACCAATTCTTCTCGCTTCTTTAGAACTAATTACTGTTGGATATCCTTATTAGTGTTCCTGACTAGAGAATTTGCAACAGCGCTCTCTATGTATTTCACCACTATACCGCGATCGCCAACCCGAACGCCAAGCGTGGCGATATTGGCAAACTCTCAAAATTGGAGAAGTACTATGTCCAGTAGTGGACATCTTTCGGCTGAAATGTTGATGATGACCCTCATTAGTAACAGATTGAGTGTACCTAACTGCCCCGTTAGTCTCGTGGTAGCAAGCGCGAACGCTGAGCGTGGGGTCCTGGGTTATTCCATAAGGAATTTCTTAGTAGCAGCCCGGAGTTTGGAAGTTGGATTGCCGTCCCATCGGACTATGAGAGTGAGGGAAGATTGAGTGCTCCTGTGTCTGCGCATACACTTGAGCACTATAATATCTCCCGCGCCGATGGCTAGTCTCCGTTGAGATTGGCCGCCGTGGCCGAAATTCGGTCTGGAGGACTATACCTATATATATCTCTTTCTAAAACTTAATAACTGAGTCTCTTTACAGACTTTAGACTGATGACGTAAGGGTTGTTTCATGGTATCATGCAAAGATACACAACTAAAAAATGTCATTTACACCACGTTCGTTCGCACGTATGTACAAATATCGCGGCGGATTTTTTTCGCGCACTCACGGTGTTAAACCTACCATTGAGAATCCAACAGAATGCACCCGTAGAAACACATTGTTCGATTTTCGACTCTCGGTGCTCGGCAGTGCGTTGAAGATCCCATGCGCGAAAAATGTCGTCGGGATAATTTAACGTTCTAATGTGGATTTAAAAGATTATTGTTCCTGTGCTGTCTGTCAGTTCAAAAAGGTGTCTACTCACCTACTAAATATTCATCGCACAAATCTACAATATCAATGAATATTTGCAAATAACAATGGCCCATTACAGCCTTTGTAAAATAAAGTATCCTGTGGGCTGTGTTTAGGCCATAAATCTGTCAATATTATCGTATATCTTATTTACAATATTATGTGTTAATATCGTATTTTACTCTCTTGTCTTTTTCGCCCTATACTATGCGTAGTGTTTTAAGTCATACTACATAAGATTCAATGGTATGTTAGTATTCTCTATTGGCAATGTTCAGAAGGAGATGGTTAGTGCTCATCTAAACATGCTTCTTAACTTTTTGAATAGGAAAACTGTTGAGAAACTTTGGACTAAAAAATAATCGAATATTCCACGAAATAATTAAAGTTAAAATAAATGAGAGTGAAGAGCAGTGGTCCAGTGGTATTGGCCCAGCCTTAAGAGTAGGTCGTGAGTTCGACACCAGGCATTAGCACCCGAAAATTGTGAGAAAACCAACATGTCCTAGAACCAAATATTCAAAGACATGTAATGTGTACCCGCATGGTACATTACAGCCCACTCCCTCTCGAAGAGAGGCCTGTGGTGGGACCACCAGTGGGAACATTATTGATTATGTAAAAATAAGTGAAGTTAAAACATTTTCGTATTTTTCAGTAAAAATTGGTAAACACGGTAAAAAAAGAGCAAGACAAATCTCAAATTCCTTCCAAAAATATTAAACTCACTATAAGAAAAGACTTTAAACACTTAAATGATATTCGTGAACTTGAATACCTACGCCTGTAAATTAATTTATCATGTAAATGCGACTCCATTCCATCCTTTCTTCTTGCATTACGCATATCATAGCAAATGCGAGGTCGTTATCATGCGTTGTATAGTATCATTGTATTTAATACAATGTATGTTGTTTATACTTCAGATAATAGGGATTTGCATTAAAACTGTAACAAGATTTTGCTGGGAGATAATCTAGATATAATAAGACATCGGCTTTCTCTGTACTCTAGTACAGATTACGATGTAAATAAAATATGCCTTTAATATTTTACATTGTAAAATGTTAACAGTATAGGCACCCATCCAAATTGTAACCGTGGAGCTCTCAAGAAGTATCACATAGTATAGAAAACCACGATCGCACGAACGTACGAATATCGCAGCGGGATTTTTGCGCGCACTGGTTTTGAACTGCTCAGCACCAATAAATATTTAAAAGAAAATAAGAAAGAAAAATGGTTTACTCTGCACAAACAAAACGCACATTACAAGATAAAATAAAAAAAGATACATAAAATGCACATACAACATGGCCAAAAGCCTCGTATTCAAGTCATCGCGCATCCCCGCGTGTTCAACGCGCTGGGATGCACTCTCAAAGATAGTCAAATAAAAATTTGCAATTACTTCACCAAAGTAACGGACCTGTAACGGAGATGGACCGATGATCTGGTGAAGGCCGCAGGAATACGTTGGATGCGAGAAGTACAGAACAAGTCGAAGTGGCGGTGCTTGGGGGAGGCCTATGTCCAGCAGTGGACGTCTTTCGGCTGAAATGATAATGATGATGATGATGAATTACTTCACGTTAAAATGACTGTATTAGTGTAGGCCTGTCAACAACATCATCTGGCGTCTGTTAGGTTAGCCCATAGGAGTTTCTGTGCGATGGCCAAGTCGTACATGTTGGCCAAGATGTAAGCTTTGTAGAGCTAGGAGATAGGCTCAACATTAAATCTGATAACTTTTTAACAGTGTAAGCGTCATGTACTTCTTGGCAACCTTCTTTACATAAAATGTTTTGGTGGGATTTTGCGTTTGATAAATTCATAACAATAAAAGCCGGTCAAGAGCGTGTCGGACCACGAACAGTTAAGGGATCCGTAGACGGGATGAATAAAGGCAGAAACATACTTACGTGTCGTGGCGTGTCGTGACGCGCCAGAAGCATATCGGTTTCATACATTTAATATGGTTAGGGACATATTTGCATGTCGTGTCGTGTCGCAACACGTTCTGTCGAATGTATGAAACTGAATGCTTCTGGCGCGTCACGACACGCCACGACACGTAAGTGTGTTTCCGCCTTAATTACGCAAAAGTAAGAAGGTATCACACATGAATAGATAGATAGATAGATAGATAGATAAATCGTTTATTTGGTGCACACAAAAGACATAACAACATACAAAGCACGATTAAATAATAACACAAAGTGCCAGTATACAACAAGAAAAAAAAGAAGACATAAAATAGTGATGATGACACTTAGTGTCACAAATTAAAATATAAATGAAAATAACGTGCGGTGGAATACAAAAGTGCGGTGTGCGTCTCAGAGTGGCACCAAATGGGAGTCCAGCTCAGCATGTGTCAGGCAAATATACCTGACGCTGATATTCTGCTGGATCCTTGTAGTGACCCACGGACGTCGAGCAGATGGGATCAATACACGAATAATTATTATAGGTGTTGTGAAATGTGCGGAGTGATATTATGTAAGTACCCGCAATGTTCATACAAAGTATTCTACAGTTTAGTTTAGCATTTCGAAGCGTTTTTGTACGATGATGAATGTTTACACGATTACTTGATTGTTTGAATATAGAGCAGAGAGCAGAGAGAGCAGTGGTGGTCCAGTGGTATACCCCGACTTACGAATTGTACGTCGTGGTGTCGAACCCAGGCAGAGGTTGTACTTTGTGTGAATAATTTCATCAACACTGCCCTGCACTCAAACGGTCAACAAAAACATCGTGAGGACACCGGTACGTCTTACAAAATTCGAAGTCATGTGACATCTACTAACCCGCACTGGGCCCGTGTGGTAGATTACGGCCCACTCTTTCTCACGGAGAGGAGGCCTGTGTCCCAGCAGTGGATACAATATTAGGCTGGTTATGATGAGGTAGGTACATATTACAAAATCAATTATACCATACAAATTAAAAAAACTAAAAAACACGCTTCCATTGAAAACCAAACTAAAAAGTACAAAATAATGGAAAAATGCGTGGGGTGCTTTTTAAGTTATTTTTTTATTAATATCAGGCACCCCACGCTTTTTTTCCATTATATTGTACTTTTTACTTTGGTTTTCAATGGAAGCGTGTTTTTTTGTGTTTTTATAATAATTTATTTTCTATTTTTTAGGGTGTTTCGAATTTTGAGACGTATGTCAGCGTAGTTTGTGACGTATGTCAGCGTACTTTGTGACGTATGTCAGCTTAGTTTGTGTCGTATGTCAGCGTAGTTTCTGACGTATGTCAGCGTAGTTTTCGAAGACAGTTTTTTGCTGTCCTGGTAACCCTGGCAAGGATAATGGCACAAACTTATGAAATTATTGCATTGTCATCGGTCCTTGACAGGTGTGCAAAGTTTGAATGAAATCTGATCGCTTAAAGTGGGTCAAAATCGCGCTACAAGGAGTCGGTTACAAACGAACATACAAGTGAAGCTAATATAAAGCGTGTAAAAAATATTAGTAACTTCCGATTTCAACTGTGCAAATAGGTACAGAAGCCATAAAACATTCTTGTACGTGTTTATTTATGTACCGAGGGTTCGGGAATATTGATGATACGATATTTTGCTGTCATGGGACCTTATTGAATCAGTAACATGGCTTCTCCTGTCAAATTTGCCATCTTAACGTGTGCATATTGTATTTTATTAAATTATAAGAGAGGATGGTGTTTTGATCAAGTTAGATAGGTAAGTTGTACAGTGTTTTTTTTTCCTTAAGGCTCCCGCAGACGGACAACCGCCAGCGCGACTCATCTCTCATGGAACGATTTCAATGAAAACTTCATGGAATTTTTTCTACCGGAGTCGGGTCGGGCCTTTCTACGGGGGCATTAGTGTCTTATTTGTTAAAAAGTACCCAAGCACGAAAATCATGAGTTTTCTAATTGAATACCTTAAGAAAGAGACAGGTTCCCGTTGATAGGCGCGACACGACGACGCGCGACGGTGCGACGCGAGTCTGGTGGAACATTTTCTAAGAAAACTTCGTAATAATTGTTCTACCGATGTCGCACCGCGCCTTTCTTCGGGAGGCTTTATGTATTATTTATCAAAAAGTACCCAAGCACGAAAATCATGAGTTTTCCGTATACCACCTTGATAATGATAGAGGTTTCCGCGCACAGGCGCTACATGACGGTGCGACGCGACTCTGGTCGCACAATCTAAGAAAACTTCGTGGGAATTGTTCTACCGACAGTCTGCAGGAGCCTTTACGCTCATGTTATCGTTACGGTCTGCGTTACAACTTTCATTCAATTATGGTATTGTTATACTCACAATAATGATGTTGGGCAGTTGACATAATGATACAACAACGGTGATCAGTTCAAGTGGCTAGTTCGACCGTATCTAAGGACCAGTAATGTCTAGTTAATCTGTATGAATGGGCCTTTTATGTCTAATATTTTTGAAAAAATTCTGTAACTTTGCATATCAATTTCTGGATATTCTCCTACAAAATATAAACCTTAAAAACTAGTCTTAGTCTTAATCACCATCATTTCAGCTGAAAGACGTCCACTGTTTAAGACACGCCTCCCTCAATTCGGGGGGGTTTGCCATGATCGCCACGCATGGCAGGCGGGTTGGCGATCCCAGTATGGTGGTAAAATGCATAGAGAACGCTGCTGCCCACTCTCTTGTAAGTCCTTTAGTCGCCTCTTACGACATCCACGGGAAGAAATGGGATGGTGTTATTCTTTATAGTCTTAATTATAACTAGAGTAACCATAAATAATCAAATACCTTCCTTTAAGAGGATCATAAAGAATTACATCAATTGGTTGTGTTCGGGCTACATGTCGAACTTGGAAAACCTTTTAGGAAAGTTTATTTATTTGTACGTATTCCCATATACATTACAAGCACGTAAAGATAATAACGCTCTTAACTTACCAGCACATTAAACTACGCAGTACAAGGATCCCATAGAACAATAGTAAAAGTTCTCAAAAAATCCAATGACTGCCATCAATTCTAAACTTTACACAAAGAGAATACAGTTCGATTTTCATTGGAGTGTTTAAAGTGTTAGAAAGGAAGCGAAATGGTGTATGAAGGCATCAATTATGAACAACACAGTTGCTGAGTGATACGGATTTATTTACGGTGACCAGTATATTTTGAAATACGGCGAAAATGGGAACTAACCTAAAATGTACTGAATCTGACCCATTACCTACACCAACAGCGCCACCCCAAAGTGCCAAGACTTATTGGACATAGTGTGTAAACTAAGGAGGAATGCGTTATGGTGCAAAGCAGATAAGCACGCTTGATTCGATACGGTTTTAATGAAAATATAAACATTTGTTCAAAGGTAAATGTGGTAGAATCATCATTAAGAAGCTATTATGGCATAAGGTAACGTATAATAGAGGTAACTAGTGCTGATTTGCTTATTTTAATAAGATTGAAATAATGTGAGGGCTAAGATAATCTATGCTAAATGGAAGTGTCTATTTGTAATGTCAAAATAACAACTTTTTACTAAATGCATATAAGATATCTACGGGACTTATTGCAAAACAAAATATGTAAAATCATTTTTCTCCGTCTGACTTGTTGGTCCGGCTAATCTCCGAAACGACTGGACCGACTTTAACAGGACTTACACCGGCAGATAGCTGGAGCTAAAAGAAGTAACACTTCTATACTTTTTATCCTGGTTGCACATTCCCGTGAGATAATTAGCGGGCAAAGCGCGGACTCAGGCAGTTTTAATTTAAATTGTGGAATCAATCCATCGGGGTACGATTGAAATCACAGAAGTTAAATTCGTATTCGGACCCTTCAAAATTATGCCAAATGCACGTTACGGAAAAGATGTTTCACACATACTACGGTCAAACAAATTGTACAAATGTCAATCGAAACTAATAAACAAAAACATAACACAGTTGCCTAAATGAGCTCAACAGCAATATCATTCTTATTCCATAGCACAAATCGTAATTAATATACATAATTCGTTCCGTAGGGGTGACAGATTCGAGTGTTACATAAAAATCGTTTATATACTGACCATCGGCTCCGGCAGGGTCTTCATAATCGTGTGAACTGAGCGCCCTCCATTTGACACATCCGTCTTGTAATAAACCGGCCGTAAACACCCTGACAGCCCTGATGATGGAATTTCTAGGGTTGTCAACGTGAAATTTCTTTATTTAAACAATTATGACAAGCTGTGAAAAGAGTTATTGAAGAGCAGATAGAACTCTCAGCATAACTGCATCTTTTAATGAATACTGGTGGAATGAGGTCAGGACCCACACCTTTTGCTGGATCAATTTTCCTAAATGCGTTAAAAGTGTCAGATTCGTTAAATTTTACTGGACTGCCTGATAACACTCTTGTGGCATCAGCTGGATAATGAATCATCATCTATAGGAATTTGAAGGAAACGAAATTATCCTTCAACACCCTTGCGGTTTTGAGAGAAAATCCTAATCTAGTGCTTCATAGGCTTGAAAAATTCATGTCTTCAACAAATCAACAACAAGTCAATAACACATTCAACGTGACTGAACAGGCAATACGAAAGGCCATCGTATGCCATTGTATGTGTGATGCAATTACTTTGCTGGGTTCTAGAGACACCAAGCTAAAGTGATTGACTGGTCTGGACATGTCTCCCGAACGTTATACATAGTAACTAACGTGTCCTTAACCTGAGACCGCAGTTCGTGAATCGATGATCCTTATGTCGAGTGGACTATGACAGGACGTGTTGATCTGACTAGGTCACGTAGTCTATCAACGACCTTTACATTTAACCCGACGGCCAATACGGCAATAAGGTATTTAAACCTCAAACGAGACCAGGCGGTCTATTTAAAAAAAAATCACAACGAAAACTTAGGTTAATCAATCACTAGTATCAGGTGGAATGACACCTCACGTCAACTTCACATCACTTAAGTCTACACGGTGAGATTTTACAAAATACAGATACAGAATCAGACTGTAGGCGGACCAGCAAAGGGAGGTGCAAAAAAAACTTTTTACAAAAAAATAAAAACCGATTTCCTTAAAAAAAACACTACAAAGTCAAAAATAAGGAAGTCGGTTTTTATTTTTTTGTAAAAAGTTTTGTAAAAATAAAAACTTTTTAATAAAAAGTTTTTATTTTTAACTTTTAAGTTATGGTAGATACCCCGCATTAATCTAATCGCGTTATTCGTTAATTTGTCGCGCCAATACTTAATGCAAATATAAGACTTATATGGTTTTCACATGGATTCCACTGTCCGAATGGAACCAAATTGTAATGGGACCACTAGGGAAGCAACAGCTTTCAAAAAAAAAAACATCGAAATCGGTTCACCCAGTCAAAAGTTATGCGCTAACAAACATAAAACATTTAAAAAAAAAAGTTGCACTCCGGGAGTGCCGGCAGAAGTGAAAACTTGATTATTAACGTTGAGCATGTTTGATATTTTGGAATGGTTAGGGAATAATTTGTTGTTCAATTTCCATATTTTAAGCACTTTATATTCACGAATTTTACGAATACACAACAATGTGATCACTACACAGACGGTCGAGCCATCAGCTGTCACCATCCATGGATGCGCGTGGCACGCTGTAACATAGACGAACATTCGCGCAAGCGCCCTGCGCCGCCTAAACGAAACAGTAGGCCCAGGCATACATTTTCGCCGCGCCGTAGAGAGGGGATAGCTGTCTACTCTCCATCCGTCCTACGCTTTTTCGATCAGGTCACGTGTCCTGACGCGAGTTTAAGATTTTATACCCATTACAGAAAAAGTGCTCAACGCCGCTAAAGAAGTTTTCACTTCAAAAATTGAATGATTAGTTTGAGCGCCATCTATAATCGAGTTGCTGTCTTAGAAAAAGTTATTTGTTACAATTATTTAATTCATAAGTAATATTTATTTTATGGCTTATGCTATATTACGATTTTATTTTTTTAGAATTAGACACACTTTTAATGACATATATTTTACTGTAAACTCTTCGTGTTTAGTAGTTTATATTAGCGTCATCTATGATTCCATAACCATACTAACCAAGGCTAGCCAAGTGATTCGTATTCGTTTTAATAGATGGCGCTTTTCCAAATTAAAACCATCCGTCCTACGCTTTTTCGATCAGGTCACGTGTCCTGACGCGAGTTTAAGATTTTATACCCATTACAGAAAAAGTGCTCAACGCCGCTAAAGAAGTTTTCACTTCAAAAAATACAGACGAATTGATAACCTCCTCCTTTTTTTGAAGTCGGTTAAAAAGAAACTGTAAGTACTAGAAGGACGTAGATATGATGTCAAAAAACTACGTGTAATATGTACGATCGTCGTGATGGTCTCATGAACAATTGATATTAAATTGAAGAATGTCATTGTCCAATGTACCAGTATGTGCCGAATACTTTGTACATGACCGCATGACCAAAGTGACAGCAATGAGCAAATGATTTCATTATGTCACGTCTCGAAAGTTTCTCTGCATATTCTGAGAAAGAAACAGTTTTCCTTGTTATTTTGTGTTCTGACTAAGCGTTTTGCATCGATAATAAGATTGAAACTAGCTTAGATTCTTGGTGTTATTCAGCACTTGAAGAATTGTTTTTTACTTCAAAATCCAATTGAGCAGTTCAGAGCTAAATTTTTCTTTCATATTTTCTCTTCTTGGTCTCACACACTGTTGTCTACATTTATTTTTCATTTCTCCTTTCGCAGGTCTGCTAGAAGACATTTCTTAAGAAATACGCTTTCGTACTCAATTGTATAATTATGACGTATCACTATCATATATTTTACTGTGTGTAAACACAAATAACCAAATGAAAAAATCACTCTATCAAATTACCTAGTTATTGTTTGAAAGTGGCAACCCTGCAACAAATTCTCGTACAAACGATATCCCTTCACGGTCACAAACGAGCAGCCGTCAGGGCTGACACACACGATTTGTCCGACAGCGCTTGACCCAACATCCGGTGCCAGCAATTGACACATTTGTCAAACCGACGACTGTCCCAAGATGATCCAAGTTACGCGTTTAGTCAACTAGGCGGCAGACGATCGATAAATAATATCGATTTAAAGAGTAGCGATAGATGACTGCTAATTAGAGTCCCAATAAGATTCTTTGGTGCCTAAATGACATTATAGAGGGGTTAGTAGCAATTGTATTGACAAAACAAAATGGCGGCGTTAGTTCTAATTTCGGACACCCGCCAAAATCATTTAATCAAAAGAAAAAAAATATCTTAGTTATGTTTATGGTTGAATTTATTCAGTCACTGGAGTACTGGACGTTTCTTATTTTTTTTTAAATAAACAGTATTGGTACTGAGCGCAAGATATTCGGTTTTTAAACAATATGATTTTTTATTGAATTTTATTTTACATGAATTATACTAACCGCCTTGCCTAGGTTGCCTATACTTATTGTAAATTTAATTCAAATTGAACTGGCTAAATTACAATAAATAATAATGACAAAAAATATGACCGCTTTATTTCCCAAAGTGGCCTGTAATTTTACTCTGAGTGATCTTTCAACTAGAGGCGCACTATCGATTTAAAAATATTGATTGCGGTGATGACGTTTAAGTATCCATTAATGAGCTGATGACTGCTAATTATGATAATACCATGTAAATTAAATATTTAATGAAGTTGGCCGGGTGAGCGGTGATTTATTGTCTTTAATTCGACCCATTTTAATACTGATTCATGTGTTTTATTAATTATGCGGCAGTTTTCGAGAAACATGGCATTCACATACCACGCGGGTAACAGTTTTTGATAATAGCTTTTTTACGATTATTATTAATATCTACTAGCTTTTTCCCGCAACTTCGTTCGTATTTACCTTGTTTTAATATGAAAAAAAAATCCGGTAACACTGGAGCTTCCCATTAATAAAATAATTTTCGGAACCGGATCTGCAGGGCACTCTCTATATCCGTCAACGAAGATACGGGCCTCTCCGGAGGTAGTTGATCCGTCAAAACAAGTGTCAAATTATAATTTTCAGAAGGACAAAAACACAGGACAGCTGTCAAATAGTGTTGTCATTTGTTCTAAGTTCTCTTTATGTCCAAGTGATACGGAGTAGGAAATTCGGCCGAAAGATTCGGATTTTGTGCTTAGTATTGAAGAATGTAGAACAACCGAGTTGATCATAAAACCACACACCAAGCACATTAATTAACTAAAGCGTAGGTAATTAGTTTTAGCTATTGTCATAATGTTTCTATAGACCTTTCGGTTTTACAAAAAAAAAAACAGGCTATGTGCCGTAATCCAAAACACAATCAGTGCAAATTAGGAAGCTGTCTGACACAACCATCGAATACCTACATAAAAAAATACCTTGTAGAAATCGATTCAATTTCAGACTAGGGTCAAATCTAGTCTAGCTAGAAACTTATACCGGACGCGAAATAGCCACAAAAACGATTGGCAACACCTCGTACAATGACATAAGGTTTTTGTTAATCGATCGAAGTGGTCCGACCATTTCTTTGTATTCAAAACTTCATAAAAAAATGTCTACAGACGTCCAACGACACGCACCAGTAAATATAAAGGTGATTATGATAAAAAATACTTACCGATGAAGCAAAATATTTCTTCTCCCATTCTTATTCTAAGCCATTTTCGTTAGTTTTTCGCAATATAAGTACTGACCTGAAACAAAATGGAAAAATAAATGAAGTTTGTTTTGCAATATCTTGTTAACAAGGTAAGATTTTTGCAACGGATTGTATTGAAAAAGCAAAATAAAAGAAAGAAACAAAAAATGATTATTTTGCACAAACAAAACGCAAACTACGAGAAAAAAAAATTACATAAAATGCACACATACTACAATGTCGCCAAAAGCCCCGTATTTATGTCAAAAAAGTTTAAGAATATTGTCCATTGCTTGTTGTCAGAGCTAAAAAGGAGCAAAGATATTAGAAAAGAACATGAAAAACAAAAAAAAATTAGGTTCCAAAGTTTACATTCATACAGTCCTGTACTTTGCTAAACACATTTAATCAAAGCACAAAATTCTACGTAATTCAAATCTAAAATCGGATTCCATAAACTTTGTTCAAGCCTTCAAAGCAACTCGTCTAATCTTGAAAGTATCAATCATCGAGCTCCGAGCTCTCTCAGATAACGCGCAACATAAACTCCGGGAGAAAATCCATTATCACTTTTCACTGAACAAATTAATCGAAACGGAACTCCTAGACTCCTACTAAGATGCATAAAAGATGCAAATAAATTCACAATTATCACAAAATAGGTTAGGAAGCCAGCCAGTAACACCTGTTCTAAAGACTGCAGATAGACAAAATAGATTTACACAGATTAGAAAATTATTCACTGTTTTCCCTACGCTACTGTTGTAAATAATATTTAAATGTTGCCGCGGAAAATAGACTGTGGTTTATTGCAAGTTCTAGACAGAGTTGGAAACTTGTGGAATTTGATCTAGGGTTTCAAGTTGCTCTCCTGCTGTTTTCTATTATAATTTGTAGTAGGTTATTCAGTCTTCATCTGAGCAATTCCACTTTATGGCTAGCCCATTTATTGCTCGTTGTATTTAAAGCAGTCACTTTATGTTATTAAATTCATCGCCCATGCTCTCAAAACGGGGAAGAAAAACATCACGAGAAAACCGGCATGTCGTAGAACCAAAAATTCGAAGACAGTTGACCAACCCGCACTGGGCCCGCGTAGTGGATGAGGGCCCGCTCTTTACAGAAACGAGGCATGTATCCCAGAAGTGGGAATATTATAGGCTGACTGTGTATTTAAAGCACGGTCAATGCGTAATTGTTTCAATGAATTACTGGCATAAAATTGTCCCAATTTGATCCCAGCCCAAAGGTATTCGATTTTTAAGATCAACTTTGAACAATTTTAGTCTGAGTTTAAAAGTTAGACTCTCATAGGTCAATTCTCATAGAAGGTAACCCATACCATGGCACAAGGCCTCTGAGAAACTAAATGTTTTGAAAAAAAAAAACAAGATGGCGACGTTAGTTCCGATTTTGAACATGCGCCAAGAGATCCTTTCAACAGCTCCTCTAAGTCTACAATGACGTCAAATAGACATGCAAGCATGTAAATACATAGGTTATTAATTCTTTTCAGTTGGCAGTTTCATAACTTAACAGCCAATATTGCATTTACGTGTTAGAGAAACAACTAGTCAAATAACTTTAATATTATATTCAATCACATGTAAGAAACTGTCCACTCCGAAGAACCATTTTATCTTCTAGCTATACAGTAAACTTTTCTCCTATCTACTTTATGGTTATTGACGCAGTTCTCTATATTCTATATTTTCTATTGTCGGACAATAGAAAATATAGAAACTAGGTCTCATTAACATTTCAAAACCCGCATACAAGAAAGCAAAATAAATAGCTTATTTTAATATGAATGCCATTCCAACCAATTCATATCTAACATTGAAAATGAACTGCGCTCCATTGGTATGTCATCATAACTTAGAATAACAACCCACTGAGGTATTAAGCATCTTTTTATGTCTCAAGTTGACAAATTGGATGATAACTCGTATTAATATGATGTTAAAATATTTTAAACGTAACAAAATATCGATATTTAGGTGATAAACGAACGCTGTCATGCCATAATTTGGTGGCTGAATACGGGTAAGTTAGTGCTAAATAAAAAAAAAATATTAAGAGAGATGGCGATAACTTCGTAATTGCAAACCTTTTGGGTGAGTAAAAAATGTGATTTATCACCTGGGTCCTGCAGATATGCAAATATGTGAAAAAATAAACTTTATTTAGTGTCTATCGTGATCATGAGTAATCATGAGTGATTGCATAAATTAAGAAAAGGTCGACAAGATAGGTTTTATACAGTCTCAAATACTGGAAAAACTTTTGAATGTCTTTATGACCTTGGGAACGAGAAATATCTTTGCAACAGACAATGGTATGATTAAACCATTTGATGTTTAATTTTTGGGGTGGCAAGTCATCAAATGACGTCTCCCGCGCTGGGTGGAGCGGAAGGGCGTGTCAGACTTTTACTGACTAAAACCCACCCTTGTTCCTTCAGTTGCCTTTGCCAGGGCCAAGGTAACTCTTTTGAATCCGCGACCCTGGCCGAGGTAATCATTGTCTACCATTGTAGCTTAACAGACAGCTATTAGTGCTGAGGAGCTTTTTCTTTCCAGTTGTGCACTAAGTATAAAAAGTAGTAAAGTGGGGACGTCTTGTTAATATGTAACTTTGACGTTCAAAAAGTGCTGATTGTCAGCCCAGTTTGGTAAATTACTTTGATATTCATTTTGATTGCTGATAAATATTATTTACTAGCTTTTGCCAGCGGCTTCGCCCGCGTGGAGGTCGGAAATTATCCCGCGGGAACATACTATCGGGATAAAAAGTACCCTATGTGTTATTCCCGGTTATAAACTATCTGTGTGCCAAATTTCATCTAAATCGGGTCAGTAGTTTTTGCGTGAAAGAGGAACAAACATCCATACATCTATACATCCATACACACAAACTTTCGCGTTTATAATATTAGTAGGATTACCATTCATGTGACTATACTATACGTCTATACCATTACAATGCTACTAACATTATAAATATGACTATGTATGTTTAGATGTTTGTCGCTCAATTATGCAAAAATGTCTGAATGGATTTAGATGAAATTTGGCACACACGTAGTTTATAACCTGGATTAACTCATATGATATGATTTTTATCTCGGTAGTACGTTTCCGTGGGATAAATTTCGACCTCCACGCAGGCTAAATCGCTGGTAAAAGCTAGTATATTATGAAAACAAATTGATTATTTGAGGATCTCTAAGTTAACACTAAGTAAAGTAACCCCATCACATTAAAAAGCTAAACACACAAGTATCGATGTCAAAGTATATATTATTAATACGTAATCAAAAATAAATATCGTTGTAAACCGCAGACCACACTCTCGGAGTAACTTGAGTGTGGTGTGGGGTATAATGACAAACCGACGTATACCGTCATTTGACGACGCGAGACGGTAATAACTACTTTATATTAAACAGTTATCGGTACTTAACGATTTATAAATCATGTTTTAAACAGTCTACATTTTATGTTAGCTTTAACGGATAAGTATAGTTAGTTTAGATTTATTTAAAGGGCCTTTACTAATTATTTTCGGGTGTCAGGGCAAAATAACAGCCGCACGGATCGATGGACGGTTGAGCTACGCTGGCCAAGGTCAGTCCGTGGTTAGGTGACCATTTGTAACGTTAAGAGACCCCTCCGTACCACGTTCTGGCGGTCATTACTAGATCTTTGACAGTCGTTACGGGTCGTCAGAAGCCCGAAAGTCTGCCAACAAGACTTAAGCGCCATCCATAAATTACGTCACACGTTAAGGGGGGGAGGGTGTCGACGAAGTGTGATATTGTGTGACAAGGGGGTGGGAGGGCCCCTAAATTTTGTGACGTCACATTTCAAAATTGAATATACATATTTAAAGTACTATTAAAACACGAAACTCACCTATGAAAGAAATTAAAAAAAAAATTCAATGTCTAGATGTAAAATTGCAAAATATGTGACGTCACACTAGGGAGGGGGGGGGTCTCACAAATGTGACCAGCTGTGACAAGGACGGGGGGGGGGGGGGGGGTTAAAAAATCATGAAATTTGTGTGACGTAATTTATGGATGGTCCCTTACCAAGGGTGTGTTACGCAGTGACTGGGTTTTGGAGGTCGGATAGACAGCCACTACATGTAAAGATACTGGTATTAGCTGCAACCGCGTAGACAGGAAGCCAACCCCAACATGTTGGGAAACGGCTAGGCAGATGATGAAGATGCCTGTGTGCCGAATGGGTGGAATATTTGTTCGATCGATTTTTTTTATTCTTTTTATCAAAATAGTCAAGCAACATATTAATAAATTCTCCAGGGTCCCCTTGGCTCCGGTTATTTACTTAGTGTATCCTGTATATTATGGTGTATAACTATCTAAAGTATCTCAAAGGACGCAATTGATAGTCCCACATTTAATATAAAGCTAAATTTTTCGTTATGTAAGTAAGAATAAAAAAGAAACGCCAAAATATATCTCGGAGAGAAAATAATAATATTATGAATATTACATGAACACATCCACAAAATGTTTCGCTTAATAAAGTTTAATAGAAAAAAAAAGAGAATTAGGCGAATGAAAATCCCAAAACGGACAGTCCTTCCATTCCCTGGGCGATACAAGAATGTAGTAAACAGAAAAATTATAATGATTTTCCGCTCTGTTTCGCGGGAATATATTTTTTACGCTGGCAACAATAAGCAGCGTACCGTACCTATGCTGTCATTTAATCAAACTTCCCTTTGTGTAGGTCACGGTACGTAGTACAGGTCTTTATTACCTCGCAGGGGTACCTACCTACCCTCTTTGTCCGTTGAATACACATGTACCTAGTCTAGACCGAGTCTGGATAAATTACGATGGAATAATAAATTTAAATTCGCCTCGAGCTCCTCTTTTGTAACGAACTTTCCTATTAAATGGACCGTGACAATCTTTGTGTCTTTCTATCATTTGTTTTAGAATGTATTTATTTAACGTCTTTATTTAATTAGGGGCCTTTACACGCTTTATAACCGCAAAGCGTATGAGTGTCTATGCAAAATCAGCTTTTAATGTTTCCATAACTGGGAGACAGGTCCCCCCCTCTCACTCTAAGAGAGAGAGTGAGCCATAATCTACCACAGAGGTCCAGTGCGGGTTGTTAGATGCCAGATGTCTTCGATATTTTGTGGTTTCCTCTCGCTGTTTTCTTTCACCGTTTTGAGAGCAGGGGTGATGACATTAAATACACCTAGTAATGTGTCTGCCTGGGTTCGAACTCAAGATCCAACTCATAAGTCGGGGTATTGTCTCATCGTATCCTAAATACGCACAGCTAATAATTACCTTAAGACCATCATCACCATTTGGTTGGGACAGAATTTTATGGAGTGTACCTAAATCGATCCTGTTCAACTTCCAAGACCCCAGACAGATCACTTCTATAAGACTCATACATATCGAACACAGTCCATCAATAAGTGATAAGTTTTCCACAACTCCACAATCGGGTTTTGTTGTATATTTGACTAGCTTCTGCCCGCGACTTCGTCCGCGTCAAATTTTTGCTTCACTAACCCTTCCCGTTGCATCGAATTGCCTGCCAGTTTTCTTCCATTTTTCGATGCTGCTCCGCTCTGTTTGATTGTAGAGTGATGTTATATGGCCTATAGCCTTCCTCAATAAATATGCTACCCAACACAAACATATTCAATTCGGACCAGTACTTCCTGAGATTACCGCGTTCACCCAAACATACTCTTTAAGCTTTATAATATTAAAGTATAGATTGTAAAACCTACGCACGGTTTAAGTAATAACAGCAGCATGGCTCAATCAATCAGGTTAAGCTACGCTTACCGTGGTTGGTCTGTTCATAGGAGACTATTTTTACATACCAAGAACTTTTCGCCTCAGAAAGCAGAGGGGTAATTGCGGAATTTTTATCTGTAGGAATTGGTTTAATATTCATAATTAAACAAAATTCATTGCGTTATTTACGTTGCTGAGCCGACAATTTATTCGAACAAATGACGCAATGGTTTAGAAATAATCTTCAACCCCATTCAGATTCTGATAAATTGTGCGTTTCGCAATTAGGGTGCAGGTTAAGCCGTTAGTCTCGACAGTCATTCGTGGGCCCTTGAAAGTGGTTACGGTTTGTCAGAGGCCTGAAAATCTGACAACCAGTTTTACCATGGGGTGTATTTATTACCCATTAACTAGGTTGTGGAGATCAGATAGGAAATCGTAATAGGCCATAGTAACTCTTTAATAAAATGGTTTTATTCGCAGTTTGACAAAAGCTTCTCTTATTTTAATTAATCAATATCAAAGAAACCAATTTCATTATAGCGCTCCAGTCCACTAAAAACAACTTGATCAAATAAAAACCAAAACTAATTTGGTTAACTTTTCAAAGAATCACAACTCGACAACTCCATGCTTCAAAGAGATTGAACGTTTCAAACTCCAGCGCAATTTCAATCGAACGACGACAGACGACCATTGAACTAATCCTGGCAGCAGTGGCAGGCACTGGCAGCCAGTAAATCTGGCAACAACACGGTTCGCTCCAACTACACTTTTAAGCGTTCAGTACCCAAAGGATGCTAATACTCTTGCTGTCTATCCGTCGGTCTGTCACATGGTTGTATCTTTGTAACCGCAATAAGTAGACACTTGAAATTTTCACAGATTGTATACTACTACTCATCGTCATCTGCCTAACGTTTTCCCAACTTTGTTGTCGTCGACTTCCAGTCTAACCGGAAGCATCTTAATAACAGTATTTTACATGGAGCGACTGTCTATCTGACCTCCACAACCCAGTTACTGGGTACTACGACACCCCTTCCTTGGTAAGACTGGTTGTCAGACTTGCGAGCAGATTGTGTACTACACATACCATGGCCGCTATAACCACAAATCCTAATTATTATAATAATGTTGAAAGTTTGTATGTTTAGATGTTTCGCTGTTAGTTTCTTAGTAGACCAGTTAATCATGCAAAAACGGCCGAACAGAGTTGGATGACATTAGGCACACAGATAGTTTTTAATCTGGTAATTCAGATTACCAGATAGAACTACCTGGGAAAATTTTTATCCCGGCAGTATGTTCCCGTGTGATCATTTTCTCGTCCTCTTCGCGACCGAAGCTTAAAGCCAATATAAAAATTAAAAAAAAAAAAAATTAAGTCTCCATGCCACAAAAAGTAAACTTTTGAAAAGAAAATGAATGTAAGTGTGTGTTAAATATTGTATGGTGGTACGGAACCCTTCGTGTGCGCGTCTGTCTCGCACTTGGCCGCTTTTTTGCCAGTATCACAACGTGACTCCTGTAGTGTTACGCATTGAATTTTACAATTCCCGCATAAAACCATTTTGTAGCGCGATTTTTCCCCGAAATTGAATCGGCGGTGACAAGGTTTTTTTTTTCACACAAAAAGACTCGTGTTGGCTATTAATTTTGCTGGGCGCACGTTTTTGAACGGTCGGAAACTTTAAAACTGTTGGTTTTTAGTCCTTTTGTGGCCAAAAATATGCAAGGTATTATTATTAGTTTTGTTTTAACTGCTCTTTTAACACGTCAACATCCGAGCAATCCGGGCCTTCATCATCATCATCATCATTTCAGCCATAAGACATCCACTGCTGAACATAGGCCTCCCTCAGTTTGGAGGGGTTTGCCGTAATCGCCACGCTTGGCAGGCGGGTTGGCGATCCCAATATTGTGATAAAATGCATAGAGAACGCTGCTGCCCAATCTCTAGTCCCTTAGTCGCCTCTTACGATACCCACAGGGAAAAATGAGATGGTGCTATTGTTCATGTCCGGCACCACAAGGACAATGGTATACTTAACATGCCCCTTTTTTGGAGTCGGTTAATAAAAATAACTATAATAGAAACTGAACCCCACCGCACTTGAAACTCTATCGATATCGATTAAATCCTTCCCCTTTTCAATATCAGAAAAGTAAACCTACATAATGACATCAAATAAGCGTTCAACTATTGAAGTTTAATAACAGTTGCGGGTAGTTCGGGCCACGAATATCTAACAGAACTTTGGAACCCTTGACCGTACTCACATGTAAATAGTTTCTTTGAAACTAGCGCCATTTAAGTATATAAAGGGAACACGTCGCACACGTAAAGCAAATAAAACAGCTTTTACAGAACAACACTTAGCGATCACGGAAGGAAATGATGACGTGAAGTGCGTACGAGTCGCTTAAGTTCTGTCGTAGGAAAGGACTTACGAACGGTCTTAAGTTGTTCTGTAACTTAAACGTTTCGTAAGTCACAAGTACCACTGGGCTATGCTAAGAATTTCTTTGAAGGATAGAACCAGGAATGAAGTTATCCGAAAACGGACTGGAGTTACCGAGGTTGTAGTGGCAGTGGGCTGCTCATGTTTGTCGAAGGACCGATGGCCGTTGGAGCAAACGAGTCCTGCAGTGAAGACCGCATGTCAGTAAGCGTATGTGTGAGACGCTCCTAAGCTAGATGGACCGACGACTTTAAGAAAATGGCTGGGGCAGACTGGATGCGGAAGACAGGGGACAGGGTGTTGTTACACAGCCTGAGAGAGGTCTATGTCCAGCAGTGGACAGCGATAAGCTGAGTTGATTGATTGATTGTGTTCCATCGGCGATTAACAAGAAGAGAGCATCTAGAGCTAGCAAGTAAAAACGAGTCGGCGTGCAACGTTGAGCGATTACTCGTTGGTATGCGTATGCAACAAGCGTGTGTCTCACAGCGAGTGTTCCGCCCGCCAAGCGGGCATCATCATCATCATCATTATTTCAGCCGTAATACGTCCACTGCTGGACATATGCCTCCCCCAATTTGGAGGGCTTTGCCATAATCGCCACGCTTGGCAGGCGGATTGGCGATCGCAGTATGGTGGTAAAATGCATAGAGAGAGCTAATTTTTTTTTCTGGATGGGAAATCATCATATGACTTCTCCCGCTCTGGGCGGAGCGGGAGGGCGTGTCAGACTTTTACTGACTAAAACCCACCCGTGTTCCTTCAGTTGCCCATGTGCCAGGGTCACGGTATCTCTTTCGAACAATCTCGCGACCCTGGCAGGATAGAGAATGCTGCTGCCCATTCTCGAGTAAGTCCCGTAGTCGCCTCTTACGACACCCACGGGAAGAAATGGGGTGGTGCTATTCTTTACGTCCGGCACCACACGGTACAAAGCGGGCATCGCAGAGCGAATACTCTCTTTGATAACTCTCTTTGGTGCGACAAACGAGTACTCGCCGGAGTGAACAGTCAGCGAACAACTATATGATGGTTATAATTTTGTAGATACAGTTTCACGGTCGCGAATCATATTTTAATCAACATACAACCTGACACTGACCTGTCAAATGCAAAAAACGTAAGGAAATTGGATTTTCCTGGGAAACTCTGGCGCTTCTTCCTTAAAGTAGCATTTTGAGGTTAATAACATTTCAAACTGATTGAAATCATCAGACCGATAAAAAAGGAAATCATCATTCAAAATCACAATAGATTTTTAAAGCACCACCTCATTTTTATAGCTTCGCAAAAAAACTCCAATGCAAAATCGTGATCCATACATTCAACAACGTCGTAAAAATCACAACAGATCATTAGAATTGAAGCAGCATCAGCTGGCAACATTCCCATCAAAGTGAAGTATTGCGTCACGGTAGGACCACACCAGTGGCTGCGCGTGAGTTGATCAATCATTCCGATCGAACACTCGATAACGCAGCGACGCTCAAAGTTTGAACGGCAGTCGTAAAACATGTGATACATCTCGCGAAGTGCTTCTGCAATTAGAGTTTGAGTCGTGAGTTTAATATCTAGTTTCATATTAGACTGCTTCGTTGGTCTAGTGGTCGAAAGTGATAATGCTGAGAACGAGTTCCTCGGCTCGCATGTCGTGCAGTCTTATTGTGTTTTTCTATCAGGAATTTCTCAGCAGCAGCCCGGAGCCTGGATTTGTGCCTTGTTGATGGCAATATACTCGTCTCCAAGCCCTTGTAAGTCATTTAAAAGTAGGTAACACAACACTTGAACGACATACTTCAGTTTAAGACTTAAGCTTGGAAAAGTCAAGAGGCACTTGAGATTAAAGCGCACAGAACTGCTAATTGTAAAAGAGACTGCGAAAATTTGTATGAGAAGTGGTTTAAAGACCAATAGAGATACGGTTTTTTTAGTTTGTTAAAAAATCCGGTGAAAACAGCTGAACGGATTTGGATGAAATTTGTCTCACAGGTAGTTTATAACCTTGATTAACACATATCGACGCTTGAAAGGCGAGATTCACTAAGCGACATAGTAGCATTATGTTACTTAGTCAATTTCCCCTTTCAGGCGTCGATATGATTATTTTTATCCCGGTAGTCCTTTCCCGTGGGATAAATACCAACCTTCACGCGGGCGAAGCCGCTGACAAAAGCAAGTGATCTATAAAATGAGTGAACTTATACAGACTAGTAGTAAGAATAGCAGTGTCATGCTCTGCAGCAGAGCCACCATTTTAGAAACCGATCAATTATATCTTAAAATGATGTACGTCAAACGTACATGATGTACGTATACCATTATCGCTGTACGTGCATTAGGTAATCATAAAATCGACATTGATTGTGGCTCTGCCGGAGAGCATACTCTCTAGCAGAGCCACACAGAACATGTACTCAGGAAAGATAAACGCTACTTTTTTTTAATGAAAACTGTTGTACGAATAGTGTTTATTGCGTACGTATTGAAAAATATCATTATTGGACAGCGGTTTTATTTATTTTAACTTTACAAAAAATTTATAGAAAGCGCCTGGTAATTTTGTGACAGCAAAATGTTTTGTAGCATTTGTGATTAGGCGCATAACTATAAATATTATGAACGAGGAAAATTAAAATGTTATTGCTTACATAATATTACTAGATTTATTTACTTTTCGAATTTTCAAATAAATTATATTCAACCACAAACCAACAATTAGAGACGTTAGTGTTCAATTGGGATTTGTTGTATTGCTTATTAGTTAACACTAACGTCTCTAATTGTATTGAAACTGCAAACATTCAGACTTCAAAAGTGTTAAAATGTAAAAAAAACCATGAAAAACTATAATTGAAAATAGGTTGAATATAATTTATTTGAAAATTCGAAAAGTAAATAAATCTAGTAATATTATGTCATCATCATCATCATCATCATTTCAGCCGAAAGACGTCCACTGCTGGACATAGGCCTCCCCCAAGCTCCGCCATTTCGACCGGTTTTGTGCTTCCCGCATCCAGCGGGTTCCTGCGACCTCCACAAGGTCATCGGTCCACCTTGTTGGAGGCCTTCCAACTCTACGTCTTCCGGTACGCGGTCGCCACTCCAGAACCTTTCGGCCCCATCGGCCATCTGTTCTGCGAGCAATGTGCCCTGCCCACTGCCACTTCAGTTTAGCAATTCTTCGGGCTATGTCAGTTACCTTGGTTCTCCTACGGATCTCTTCATTTCTGATTCGATCGCGTAGGGAAACTCCAAGCATAGCCCTCTCCATCGCTCTTTGGGTGACTTTCAGCCTTCTATTAAGGCCCATTGTGAGCGACCACGTTTCGGTTCCATATGTCATCACTGGCAACACACACTGGTCAAAGACTTTCGTCTTGAGACACTGCGGTATGTGGGACGAGAAGATATTGCGTAGCTTCCCAAACGCTGCCCAGCCGAGTCGGATTCGACGATTGACCTCTTTCTCGAAGTTGGACCTACCTAACTGGACATTCTGTCCTAGATACACATATTCGTCCACAACTTCGAGTGTAGCGCCTCCGATCTTCATTGGAGTGGGTATCATACGAGCATTGGACATGACCTTTGTCTTGTCCATGTTCATCCTGAGACCCACTCTTTCGGAAGCTCTACTGAGGTCATCGAGCATTGTACTGAGGCCCTCCATAGTCTCAGCCATGACAACTATATCATCGGCAAACCGAAGGTGAGTGATGTACTCGCCATTGATGTTGATGCCAGCCCCTTTCCAGTCCAGAACCTTGAAGACATCCTCCAGTACAGTGGTGAACAGTTTCGGAGAAATAACGTCTCCCTGTCTCACCCCTCGCTGCAGAAGGATAGGTTTCGAGGTCTGGACCTGAAGTCGGACTGACATAGTGGCGTTTTCGTACAGACACTTCAGCACCTCGATGTACCGATAGTCGATCTGGCACCGTTGAAGAGACTGCAGTACAGCCCAGGTTTCGACCGAATCGAAGGCTTTTTCGTAGTCCACAAACGCTAAACAAAGAGGCAGGTTATACTCTTCGGTCTTCTGTATAACCTGCCGCAGCGTATGTATGTGGTCCACGGTGCTAAAGCCTTTACGGAATCCGGCTTGTTCGGGAGGCTGGAAGTCGTCAAACCTGCGCGCTAGACGGTTCGTGATGACTCTTGAAAACAGCTTGTAGACATGGCTCAGAAGTGAGATGGGCCTATAATTCTTAAGTAGGGCATTGTCACCCTTCTTAAAGAAAAGTACCACCACACCTCTGTTCCATGCCTGTGGCGTTTTGCCCTCGAGTATGACGGAATCAAACAGCTTCTGAAGGGCCTTGAGAACGGGTTTCCCGCCAGCCTTCAGGAGTTCAGCCGTAATTCCGTCATCACCCGGCACCTTGTTGTTTTTAAGCTGCTTCAGAGCCATCCGAATCTCTTACAAGCTGACGTCCGGGATGTCTTCGGTGTAATGTCGGGTCAACCTAGCTCTTGGGTCATTTGCCAGATTTTTAACGGGGTTACTTGTTGACATGTATAACTGTCCATAGAACCTCTCAATCTCCTTAAACAGCTCAGGTTTGGCGGATACGACTCTGCCATCATCGGTCGTCAGTTTCGTAAGCTGGCTCTGCCCAATAGACAGATCCTTAGTAAATACCTTGGAGCCTTTATTCCGCTCTATCGCGTCCTTGGTCCGCTCTGTGTTATAGCGGCGAAGGTCGCTTTTCAAGGACTTAGAGATCTGTCTATTGAGCTGCCAGTACTCGAGCGCAGCCTCTGAAGACTGCAGGATCATTCCGCGCCTCTGTTCCATGAGCTGTAATGTAGGCTCTGAGAGTTTCTTTTTCCTATTAGTACGGCGGGTCTTGAAGAACTTAGACCCGACCGTATGGACAGTTTCCACGAACCCATCGTTAAAATCGTCCACGGAGTTCCCTAGGCACTCAAAACGATTCTGGAGTTCGAGCTGAAAGCTCTCGGGGTTTTGAAGTTGGATCGGTGCTGGACGGAGCGTTGAGTTCATCAGCCGACATCTTTCCAGCTTGATATTGATATTCAATGTGCCTCTTACCATGCGGTGATCGCTCCCGGTTTTCACCGCGTTGATCACAGAGACATCATTGAATATTTGCTTCTTCGTCGACATAATGAAGTCAATTTCGTTTTTTGTTGCACCATCAGGACTCTGCCAGGTCCACTTCCTGTGCTCACGTTTTCTGAAGAAGGAATTCATCATAAAGAGGCCTTCTTTCTCCATAAAACTAGCCAGTAGGTGACCCCGGTGGTTGCGCCGTCCAACTCCAAATTGCCCCACTCTCAACTCATCATCGCCTCGCTTACCCAGTTTCGCGTTGAAGTCCCCCATGACAACGGTGAAGTGAGTTTTGGAACCGTGCATGGCTCTGGAAATATCTTCATACATGGTCTCCACCTCATCGTCAGGGTGTGACGAGGTCGGATAAACCTGTATGACCTTCAACGAATACCTTGCTGATATTCTGAGTATAAGGTACGCTACTAATATTATGTAAGCAATAACATTTTCATTTTCCTCGTTCATAATATTTATAGTTATGCGCCTAATCACAAATGCTACAAAACATTTTGCTGTCACAAAATTACCAGGCGCTTTCTATAATTTTTTTGTAAAATTAAAATAAATAAAACCGCTGTCCAATAATGATATTTTTCAATACGTACGCAATAAACACTATTCGTACAACAGTTTTCATTAAAAAAAGTAGCGTTTATCTTTCCTGAGTACATGTTCTGTGTGGCTCTGCTAGAGAGTATGCTCTCCGGCAGAGCCACAATCAATGTCGATTTTATGATTACCTAATGCACGTACAGCGATAACGGTTTACGTACATCATGTACGTTTGACGTACATGATTTTAAGATATAATTGATCGGTTTCTAAAATGGTGGCTCTGCTGCAGAGCATGACACGAATAGCAATAAATCTTTAGTAGGCCAAAACATGATCGTTATCCGTCATCACGAATTTAAGGATACTAACATAGAAGACATTAAATGCGTATTAAACCTAGATTTCCCACTATTAAACTGCTTAACCTCAATGGCAGTCAGGAAGTCAAATCTTCTATCATTGAAGCTATGATACACTATAAAGACTTAAATCGGTTCGATTCTAAGAAGCTAATTGAAATATATACGCGGGTAATAAAGATAGGTACAGACACAAATCTAGATTTTGTTTGATGATCTAGTAGTTGTTTGTAATGTTAGATTTACGACTTCGAGGAAATCAATTTAGCATTTAGTAGCGTGAGCAGTTGAGCACCTATAAAGACTGAAATGAATTTACGAAACGAATTGAATAACATAAATTAAAAAATAGCATGTATTTTCTGAAGGGTGAAGCAGAGCTGGGTGCTTACTCTGGAATATACATAATTCCAATAAATCGACATTGGTGAAACGTCAGTTGGTTGAGTTAAACGTCAGGGATTGGCTAGACTCAGTGAGTCCAGCCAATCACTGACGTTTGACTGACAACTACAATGTCGATCTATCGGAATTATATTCGAGAGTAAGCACCCTGCACTTAAAGGTACCAATTTTAGGTTAGTTATAGGAGAGCATATAGTCATCAACTTGGCAGTTGGCACAAATCCAGACTCTGGGCTGCTACTGAGAAATTCCAGATAGAAAAACCAAACACCACTGCCCCACCCGGCAACTGAACCCAGGACCTCATGCTCAACAGTAAAGCTTGTGATCACTAGATAGAAATAGTGGATTGAAAAAGAAAAGCGATTTAGTTTTTCTAAACATAGGATGAATTAATACCTCATCATCTGCCTAGCCATTTCCCAACCATGTTGGGTTCGGCTTCCAATATAACCGGATGCAGCTGAGTACAAGTCTTTTATATGGAGCGTCTGCCTATCTGACCTCCACAGGCAGTTACTGGGTAACACGATTCCTTGGCAAGACGTGTGGTCGTGTGGTAGACTTTCGAGGTTTTGACCGTAACGACTGCCATAGATCCAGATTGAGAGTGGGGACCAACAGCATAACAGGAACAGCCATGCATGGACCAGCCGCGACAAGCGTAGCTTAACCTGATTGACCGACTAAGCCAAAAGCCCCTAATTAAAGAACACCTAACAACTTAAAAAATCTTAACTTTTCTTTGGTTTCATCAATATTAATAACAAAAGAAGAAAGTAATTTTAAAATAGTCAAAAAAGAAAGTTTAGCTCAAGATCAGAACAATATTATAAATCGAAACAATCTGTTAACAGGCCGGAAAATAACAAATAAAGTTCGAACATTTTATAAAACAGAGATAGACACTTACATAGACCATTAATTAAAGGAAAACAGCATGTATTAGCGATGTTAATCGTCCGAGAAAGTTGTAAGTGTCGTTAAGGAAACGAGTTGAAATCAGCCGGACAGAAGTTATACACTTGAGCGTTCTTTACGCACAAGAAACATGAGAGGCTACTACTAGAACTACTAGTGTATAGGAAATTGATTCGCTCACCGCAAGATGGAGTATGCATAGAAGCAACATTACTTTTATTACGTTGTAAGTCTATTGACGGAACACTTCTTCCTTACATATACATATACATACATAGTATAAAACAAAGTCGCTTGCCGTGGCTGTACGCTTAGATCTTTTAAACCAGGCAACGGATTTTAATGCGAATTTTATTAATAGACACGAGGTACATGGTTTTCGTGGTACCGTGTGGTGCCGGACGTAAAGAATACCACCAACCCATTTCTTCCCGTGGGTGTCGTAAAAGGCGACTAAGGGACTTACTAGAGAATGGGCAGCAGCGTTCTCTATGCATTTTACCACCATACTGCGATCGCCAACCCGCCTACCAAGCGTGGCGATTATGGCAAAGCCCCCCAAATTGGGGGAGGCCTAAGTCCAGCAGTGGACGTCTTACGGCTGAAATGATGACATGGTTTTCACATATATTTATACAATTAATATATTATATGTAAAATATTGTAAATCATTCTAAAAGTGTAACGTTGCTTGCCCATTCTTCTCCATACGAAACTACCCTTTAGAAGGGGCCACTACAGTAAATTCCTTTTTACACGCTTTATATTAGCTTCACTGTATGTTTGTATGTTTGTTTGTATGTCTGTATGTTTGTTTGTCATGGAAAGTTGCTGAAGTGATTATGATTGCAAAGCCCGGCAAACCACCTCACGAAGCATCATCATACAGGCCCATATCCCTGTTGCCGATACTATCAAAGCTGTTTGAAAAATTATTTTTAAAACGCCTAAAACCGATTATAAGCGAGAATAATTTGATCCCTGACCACCAGTTTGGTTTTAGAGAGAAACATTCTACGATAGACCAAGTACATAGAATTACCAACATCATCGAGAGAACGCTTGAAGATAAAAAAGTTTGCTCCACCGTATTCCTAGACGTGGCACAAGCTTTTGATAGAGTTTGGCATGAGGGTTTGATGTACAAGCTAAGACTTATGCTGCCTAATGATTTTGCCGATATCTTGCAATCATACATTACAAATAGAATGTTTAGAGTAAGGCACGAGGATGCTTTTTCCGAGCTAAAGATAATTAAAGCTGGTGTGCCCCAAGGTAGTGTGCTGGGACCAGTGCTCTATTTGCTGTACACGTATGATTTACCAGAGCTCGAAAATAATACAATTGCAACCTTTGCGGACGACACTGCCACCATGGCGACAGGATCATGCCATACGGAAGCAATCGAAAAGGTACAAATCGCTCTAAATAAAGTTCATGATTGGGCACAAAAATGGAGAATCAAATTGAATGAATCAAAGTCGCTTCATATTGATTTCACCAACAGAAATTGTGACTACCACCCAGTCTTCATAAATGGTCAACGAGTGCCATACGCAAATACAGCCAAATACCTTGGCATAACGCTTGACGCGAAACTGCGCTGGAAAGCGCACGTCAAAAAGAAAAGGCAGGAACTAGACATGCGCTTTAAAAACATGTATTGGTTGATTGGACGGGATTCCTGTCTATCAATACACAACAAAATACTATTATATAAGCATGTTCTTATGCCAATATGGACATATGGCATCCAACTGTGGGGATGTACTAAACCAACCAACATCAAAATCATCCAAACATTCCAGAACAAGGTACTCAGGAGTATAGTTAATGCTCCCTGGTATATAAGAAATGACGACCTCCATCGTGACCTGAACATGGAACCCGTCACCAAGATAATACAAAAATATGCTGAAGCCCATGAACAACGACTCCATCATCATGTGAACATCGAGGCGATTCAGCTGTTAGACCAAACGAATATAGTGCGAAGACTAAAACGAACAAAACCTTTTGATTTAGTGTAGTGTAAAAAGTGCAGAAATAACAGTGACAGTGACACACATAATAACACATGAACAAAGTGTTTATAATATCATCATACCAGACTCTAAGAAAGTGGAACGGACTTGTGTAAAGTACAAAGGACACTATTCTAAGTTTTAAAATAATCATCATGTATAAAATTAAGTTAGATTTAAATTGCTTATTAGTCTTATAGACTAGATTGTAATTAATTATTAAGAACGGAGTTCTTTATAATAAAGGATAAAAAAAAAAAAAAAGTTTGTTTGTAACCGACTCCTTATAGCGCGATTTTGACCCACTTTAAACGACCAGATTTCATTCAAACTTTGTACACCTATCAAGGACCGATGACAATGCAATAATTTCATAAATTTGTGCCATTATCCTTGCCAGGGTTACCAGGACAGCAAAAAAACTGTCATCGAAAACTACGCTGACATACGTCACAAACTACGCTGACATACGACACAAACTACGCTGACATACGTCTCAAAATTCGAAAAACCTTAAAAAATAGAAAATAAATAATAGTTAAAAAAACTAAAAAACACGCTTCCATTGAAAACCAAACTAAAAAGTACAAAATAATGGAAAAAAAGCGTAGGGTGCCTGATATCAATAAAAATACCTTAAAAAGCACCCCACGCTTTTTTCCCATTATTATGTACTTTTTAGTTTGGTTTTCAATCATCATCATTTCAGCCGTAAGACGTCCACTGCTGAACTTAGGCCTCCCCCAATTTGGGGGGCTTTGCCATGATCGCCACGCTTGGCAGGCGAGTTGGCGATCGCAGTATGGTGGTAAAACGCACAGAGAACGCTGCTGCCCATTCTCTAGTAAGTACCTTAGTCGCCTTTTACGACACCCACGGGAAGAAATGGGGTGGTGTTATTCTTTACGTCTGGCACCACACGGTACAATGTTTTCAATGGAAGCGTGTTTTTATTTTTATTTTTTAAATGTAATGGTTGACGTTCAAGTCCCAATAAATGGAATCTATAAATTAGAAATATGATCTACAAAACTTTGAGAACCATCGACAGCTCATATATCGCTATTTTATTGAAAGTTAATTGATGTATGCGGGCTCTGAAAATGTGCCACGGCTTCAACAATAAACACTCTATAGAGATATCGACCAACCAACTGGGTTACCCGTCGGCACAGTTCGTAGTTCTTTCGAATCGTGGTTAGAACTTATACGGGTGGAAAGTTAGTAAATAGAAGAAATTCTATTTCTGCAACAGTCGGCAAATGCCCTAGATAAAGTTTTCTGGCAAACCGAAAAATACGTTTTATTTTCTTTGTCGGTCAACTTTATTGCCAACGCTTTAGAAAATACAATATAGAACGCAGTTTTTCAAGTTGGTTGAGCTTAAATTTTCGAAGACTTTATAAAAATTATAATGCACGTAGAAATATGAACGGCAGTTTTTCATAATATGTCACAGAGTTTCTTTGCATCTATAGAGAACTAACGTACAGGTGTTTCCTAATTGCGTAACACTTTAAATCTTAATCATTTTGAAAGATACTGCTTTATATGTCCGATTTTCTTTTCTGACTAACAACGTAAACAACGCAATGAATGTTATTGACTTGACAACTGTGCTAGTGTGTTACGCAATAACTCCGCTGGTATCACATCATCAAAGATGTTAACAAAGGTGCTTATTTGTGTCTACCATCCAACGAAACAGCTGATAGGTCATTGGGCTCATTTCAACCCGTGAAATTGAACATAACATAACGTCACGCCTATTCTCCGAAAGGTTAGGCAGACGTGTTCTTGTAATACCCACCCACATTTCGCCAGTTATGTTTAATCGCTGGTTGTTACGGACCTAGGAAGTACGCCTATTGCCATCAGGTATAAATTCAGATTTCGAGCAGCTATTAAAAATTCCAAAGAAAATCCTTTTGATCTTTAATCATCCATCGTGATATTCAATCAGCACAGCCTCTTTTCTTGTGCGAATCCTCACACTCCGGTGCCAGTCTCACCCAGATTTGGCCACGATGGCAAAAAATACTGTCTCACCATTTCGTTGTCGGACGACCGATGTCTCGTCTTCCTGTCGTTGGACACCACTCTGTCAAAGCCTTACTCCACCTGTCATCACAGCGCCTAGGCCGGTGTTCTACCTATTTGAGCTCTATAAAAGCTCGCTTTTCGATACCGAAGACTTGTAAGTCCCTGAATCTCAACGTTTATCTCGTGAACTTTAGTTTCTAAAATCAATCATCACTAGTGGTTTTGTATCAAGGGTTACGACAAGGTGCACACCTCAACCGTCTCGTTGTAGCGGCCCCTAACCAAAGCACTAATTCACAAGGTCGTGTATTCAAGTTCTCCAGCTGTACAAAGGATTATGTAGTTGTAGTTTACTTTAGTTTATTACCTAGACGAAGAAACTTCAATACTTGGAGTTTGCAAGAATTAGTATCCTGGGAACTAGGACAAGAGCTGAAGTTCTGTTCAAGACAAATGTCAAAGGGAAAAGTTCGCTTCTAATTTGAGGCTAACCTACCAGGACCGTCTACTGCATAAAAATCAAGATGGAGAGCATATTTTTATGGGACGACATTGTTTACTTGGCTCTAAGTACATACCTATTTATTATGTTAAGAGGTTTAGACCCAAAACACGAGACAGATCAAAGCGATGTGAAATGGACACGGCGGATTATGCTATAGGTATGTATAGACCTTAGACGACAGATTTTGGGGTCGTCGTCGATCATTATCTACCGCAAGATACTCTTAAAGAGGAAACAACTCATTTGTAAAACAAACACCCAATTTATATATCTAAAACAAAGCAAACAAACTACATTAACTAGCGACAATCTCCGCACAATAATCGCGTTCAATTCTCACAGTGTCAAGTAACAAACAGACAAAACATACATAATGCATGACACATTAGAAGTGCACCTACAGACGACCAACAAAAACACCGCTGTGCGAATGGCGAATGCTAACACCGTTTTGGTAGAGCTCTCTCGATAATGCGCGATGCGGAAACAAGAATACGGACGGCGACGACGCGCAGACGCCTTCAAGGTGCCTCTGAGCCTCAGCATTGCTCGTAAAAGCCTTATTTATTGTAGAAACTTGTGTTGAAGTACTGTTATACTTGAAGCATAGGACGACGTGACAGGCATTATAAGGCCTTGTAATTCGTGAAGCGAGATTTTTATTCTGAAGCAGGTGTATTTGTAGTTAATCTCTGATGGAAGCATTTCTTTTAATCTGGGGAAAAGTTCACTGAAACCTCATTCGTTTTCAGTGTAGGTTTTCCGACACGTATGGAAACATGATTAACTGACTCCAAAAAAAGTCTTATTTTATTTTATGTAGGTTCATTTTATTACATGTCAGTGATGAAACAGAGAGGATGCCTTGATCGAATCAATTAAATGAAAAAATGATTTATGAAGCCACAATTTTTATATTGACTCATTTGAATATTGTAAAGAATATCCCTATCGAACCATCTTACTTGCAGTAGGAAGTTACAATAGATAATTTAATACAGTTCTCAGTATCTGAATTCAACCACAGTATCACAAAGCAGCGACCAATCAAAGTGCATCAATGCGTCAGCACAGCACTAGAGCAACAGTAGATACGTAATGATCTTGGTTCATCTGGCTTCAATCACGTTCAATTCACAAGTCGTTCGGTCGCAATCCCATTCAATGGCGATAGCGGTGCACCTCTGTTGAACTAGGTACGCTCTTGATTGATGTTTTCATTGATCTCTTTCGCTAGAATTTTATTTGTATGTGCATGTTTGGCTTAAAGTTGAAAAGTCCAATTTCGAGCAAGTCGTTAAAGAGGCAAGTCAGTAAACTATGTATTACTGCAAATAAGCTTAGCTGAAAATAAAACTACGTACAATATTGAGGACGGTTAGCGTCAATATACACAACAATAGCCTATTCCTTTTCATGGCTGTTTTAAACTTACTCTGCAACAGGAAACTAGAGATATCCTGTCTTTAAAATGCATAGACTTTTCTCTAAACTTTAACCAACTTTCTGCATCTTGGCTTGAAACCGAACTTGTCAGCTTAAAATTCGCAAACCTTTTTCCAATCATGTCAAGATGCGATTTCATGCCAAGGACCATTTTTGGCGCCAACTCGACCCACCATAGAGATGGAGCACCAAACAGCAAAGTTACAATTTCAAATATAGCTACTGGACCAAAGCAAGAACGTTTCGAAATTCGAACAAAAGTCAGCTAGTCCCATGGAATTAGTAAGTACGTATAAGCTAGTCCACACCCACACCCCAAACAAATCCAAGTGAAATACAAACATCCCCGTTCAGTATAATAACAACATCCCTGTATGTCGTTGTTAGCGATACACAAAATACCTTCCCTTTTATACGAGAAAACGCCATCAGCAGACATATTAACATGTGAGGTACAGTCGTAAATTTTTATATGAACGGGTAACACGTCACTGTGATGACGTGTTACGTGAACGATGGGAAGTATGGCAACACACGTCGCATGCTCCGTTATTTTTACGCAGACGGCGGAAAATTGCGTGACGAAGTTGCAAAAGAGACAGTGTTTTCGCACAAACAATGCACGCACGATTTGAAATATCTGTTTTGTATACATTATACACATAATACGTGTGATAAGACTGACATGAGGGGATTTTGGGCGCGTTTTTGTTTATTTTGCTGTTTAGTAGGTCAGTTTAAAACGTGTAGCATATTTATTTGGATATGTTTTAACGTTTATTAGAGCCACATTAGTATCTAAACATTTTACACTCTTAGACAGTTACGTTTCGTTGCGCTTGTTAGTGTAGCCATAGGTATAAAAGTTTTTGTCACCAAGTTGTTGATTTTCTTGTTGTAATTTATTATCAGCGAAATAACAAAAGCGGTAGCTGATGTCCAGTATAATAAATCATCAATTAATTATACTTCGCACATTACCATTACAGTGTTAACAAGCATGAACCGTTGACTTTAAGATAAAATTTCGAAAAACCATATCAATAACCATTTACGCATTAACACTTTAAAGTTCCCTACATTCCACTTACGGTAAGTACCTACTATACAGAAAAATCTTTAAAAATACTTGAAAAAATCCGGCTTAACGTGGTTTTACTAGGTACCTACTGCAGGCTTACATTCAACTTCATACCTTAATCAGATATTATAAAACTTGAATTTGAATGATGAGAACAATTTCTTGAAATAGAATCGGTTGGTTGAGGGAAATTAATACCGTGGGACATTGATCGGGCATCAATCATTGACAGCTAGCACCGTAATGGGGCATCGACAACTTACCATTATATTCTTTGAAGTTTAATTTATTATGACTTTATACTATATTGGCCATTAATTTTTCAACACAAAGAAGTTATTAACGACATAATTATGGTTACGAAATACATGTTTAACGTTAATAAGTTAGTCATTGAATTTAATGGACTTCTGAATACCAGATCCACTGGTGCTTTCTCATTATCTTGCAACAGAACCGAGGGTCAAAAGAAGTGAAGAGAATGCCGCCAAACTGTCGCCCAACTGTCGTAGCATGGAATTAGTATGTACTACTACGGTTCTTTCAGTTATAGGAGAAGTGACCGCGAATTTTTTTTTTTGCTGCTCTTGCTTTCATCTGTTTCAGTTGTGTAATTGTGAAAATATGATACGCGACTGTAGCGTTTTTAAAAGAGAAAGTCATCAATTCAATCCCCTTAGTTCATTTAATCTCATTGAATGACTATTCCATGAAAAAATCATGAAGAAAAATCAGTCATAACAAAATGCCTTAACGCATCAATAGAAAATCGATTACTTCGCTAAAGAAACTAATGAAATTGCTGCATGCTATA
This sequence comes from Aporophyla nigra, assembly GCA_947507805.1. Lineage (NCBI taxonomy): Eukaryota > Metazoa > Arthropoda > Insecta > Lepidoptera > Noctuidae > Aporophyla > Aporophyla nigra. The sequence goes on along the minus strand of OX382297.1, from coordinate 19,883,326 downwards.
TGTAGAATTTTTAATATCTTGAAACACATCATGTGGTAGAGACTATGACCACTTGCACCACATATATTATCTAACTTAATACATTGAACGCTAAACATATCAAACATCATTCTGTCGCTGTCATCATCAAACAATTGACAGAAATAGGAGGATGTTTTGAATGCGTTTAGCGCTTATTTTATTTAGTGATTTCTGATGCAATGGGACCTTAACTTTGGTTTAGCGGACTTGCATCAAACTTGATTCTTGATGCCAGTACTCACTAATACTCGTAGTAAGTACTTACATACATTGAAGCCCAGACGTGCTATCGTCCAACATAGTATAGTCTCTGTTTTCATAAGCGCTCCATGTCAGGGGAGATTAGGCATGTCAAATGTGTTATCTTTCTATGATAACAAACCGAGTTAGTCAGAAGTAGGACATTAGAAAACTGAAGCAAATTCCTATTTTAAGATCAACTTTAATACATAACGATTCAGGGGAGGAGTCGTGAGGCCATCTTCATCACTATTATAAGTTTGTGAAGTATTGAAATACAGTTTATGCTGTTATCACGAAGTAGATTGCAAGGATCATTTGGCATCTTGATGACATTGACAGGAGCGCTTTGTTACTAAACAATAATAAAATTGTCAAATAGTGACAGAACTTGTATTGAAAAAATTAAAAAAAATAAAAAAACACGCTTCCATAGAAAACCAAACTAAAAAGTAGAAAATTATGGGAAAAAGGCGTGGGGTGCTTTTTAAGGTATTTTTTTATTGATATTAGGCACCCCTATGGAAGCGTGTTTTTAGAGTTTTTTTAAACTATTATTTATTTTCTATTTTTAGGGTGTTTCGAATTTTGAGACGTATGTCAGCGTAGTTTGTGACGTATGCCAGCGTAGTTTTCGAATACAAGTTTTTTTTATTTACTTTGTAGCTGTTGAATTAACTCTAATTTATTAACAGACTTCAAAAAAAGGAGGAGGTTATTAATTCGACTGTATTTTTTATTTATTTTTTATGTTTGTTACCTCATAACTTTTGACTGGGTGAACCAATTTTGAAGATTCTTTTTTCATTTGAAGGCAGGTGCTTAATTTGGTTCCATTCGGACAATGGGGTCCATATGAAAACCATATAAGTCTTAAATTTGCACTAAGTATTTGCGCGACAAATGAACGAATAACGTGATTAGATTTAGTGCGGGGTATGTACCATAACTAAAAAATAAAATCTTTTTACAAAAAAATAACAACCGACTCCGTTTTTTTTAAGGAAGTAGGTTGTTATTTTTTTGTAAAAAGTTTTGTTTGTGAACATACAGCGACAATCCATATTGTCCTACGCGTAAATAAATATAAATACCTATACCTACTAGGTTAGGTTCTAAATCTTGATACAAAACAAGTGTACCAATTTGTACCATTAAACTTAACATTTTCAAGACCTTGTTAGTAGCCCCGATAGTATTTCTACAATGTAAGCCAATGAACTAGGTCGAATCTGAACTAGATTTTCCGCTAGGCAATATTTTTTGAAGCGACACTGACATTGATACAGCAGCGGCGCACGCGCAAGTCATGACCGCAGGTACACACGTATATTGAATTAAAGAAATACAATACACACTATTTATAATTATAATAAAAATGAGACCAACTTAGGGAAGAAACTGTCGTATAATCCGTCTATCAACATGAGCTTAAAACTAGTTACAGATTAGGTTCTATAGAAATACTGGCCATTTTTGTCTAATTATAAAAAGGAAATAGTTGAGCCATTCTGATGTTACTGCTCCTTAAATTTATTTTATTCTACCTTCTGCTCAGGCTCCGCACTTCGTTGCGAGGTGGTACATTTTAGAACTCCATCATGGAATGATTCGCCCGGAGTATCTATACTAATATTATAAAGCTGAAGAGTTTGTTTGTTTGTTTGATTGAACGCGCTAATCTCAGGAAGTACTGGTCCGAAATGAAAAATTATTTTTGTGTTGGGTAGCCTGTTTATCGAGGAAGGCTATATAATATCACGCCACAAGCTCAGATCAAGTAAAAAAGGCCACAAGCAAGAGGAGCGGAGCAGTATTAATAGTAAGTACGAACCTTTTATTATTTTTTAATTTAACATTAAAACATCTGTTTATCACATATTTGTTCGAAATTTGAACACAGTATTGAAACGAATATCATGGTTATTATCTCTTTTATGCGGGCTACACTTGACCAAATAATGTTTACACATTACTACACTATGAAGTCTAATAAACCTGCAACTTATTTATTTTTTTGCCATAAAATACTATCGATACACCTCTGCTTAATCTAACGGGTATTACAGGCGTGATGTTATATTATATTTAAAATGGTTGTTGTTAACTTGTCACAATATTTTCGTCACTCTTAACAATGTCTAACTAAATCGAAAGTTAAGAACTTGGATTAAGTTGTTGTCGGCCGAAAACGATCAATCGTGCTGTGTCAAGACCGTTAACAGAGTTCTGGAGATTAGATTAAAAGTTTGTAAGTAATGCGAAGAGTTGCGGCCTGAAACAGTGTTAGCGGATCTATCGACGTGCGCAGACGCCGTCTTACCATTTTCGGAAGCGGTCCACTCAACTGTCACGAGCTCGTGATTCTTCGCAGAACTGAAGGGTCGCTATGCGCTCACAAAACGAGAAAAGTATTCCCTCTATTCGATTCCGAGAACGCCCACAGACTTTTTAAAACGGGTTTCGTAATTACGGTAAAAGATATGAAAGCGCGATATTGACTAAAACCAGAAATTACAGCGAGTCTTCCAAATGAACGCACTGAGTCATCTACATAATGCTCACATTAGTAGTCCGTGCTTTGTTCCACGTCCTACTAAAATATCTTGAAGAGAATAAAGCCTAGGAGGCGGAAAATAAGCTTTTTGGCGCTAACAATGAACTACAGAAACTCAGAGAGTTATTTGAGTTAAGTCTGTGTAATTAATTTTGCATACTCTGAATTAAACATGTTCTGCGGTGCGGTCCGCGGTCCTCTGCAAAAGTGTACCTACGGTTGGAGATGGCATTTCAGATTACAGAGGCAATTTCGGGCCACAATCGTTCATTGATAAGATAACAGAATTAGTAATTGAAAAGTACGTCTGAAGTACCGGTCTATTCTGTTAAAAAAAATCACCGTGAAAACAAAATGTGAAGTGAGGTTGACGTTATCTATTTGACACTATTGACAGCATTCAACGGTGTACGCCACCTTAGTTTTAACGATGAGATATTTGCAGAATAGATCGGCTGACCCTAAATAGAACACACCTTACCTATATTGTACGGTCGTGTTCTGAATTGCTTTTCCAGTTTTGGTCTAAAAATTAAGCGTGCCGTATCATTACAGCCGCGTCAAGGATATTCACAACTGCAAAACAACTACTTTCATTCATGTTATGAGAGCAAATATTTCCTTGTGCGAACAAGTTTAAAAAAAATGGTTGGTACCGCTAATTGCAAAAGCTGCAAAGTTTCCGCAAAAACAACAGCGAATCGAACAAAATGGAGTAAACACAGCCTGTCCTGTTAGCAGATACCAATCGGGTTTCAGAATTAGGTACCGGTGGACATGCAATGTGCAAAAAGTAATATGGTCTTCCTGACAGATGGCATTGATTTCGATGAACATAATTATTATGTGTTGACAGGATTCGTGGAAGTATCAACAACAGGTGCTCTAAATAATGGTTAAAAGATGTCTGTACCAATAATTTGTAATGAGTCAACTCAAACTTACAAATAAAGTAATAAATTACGTAAGAAACATCATCAATTCATCATCATAAATTATTATTGGCAATAACTGACTTGAGGGATGTATTAACAAATTTTGAAAAAAAAGTTGATGTTTTACATTCAAAGATTTAATTTTTGTTTTGTTTTTCAAATTCCAAGTCCATTTGGAACGTTTTTGAATGATTCAAATTAAACAGAAATGTCTTTTAAAAAATGACAGATTTAGCGGTAAAAGTATTAGCGTTATGTGTTGTAAACGAGACTCAGTGTCTATGGTCATCAAGAGAGGTTTAGTAAAGTAACCAATTTCCATAACATTCAAAAGTGGTTAGTAACTATACAAAAGAGCCTTCACCACTCGTTCAGATGTGCTACATACAAATGCGCCAACAGCTAGATGCAGCTGTCAGGCGATACCGATCGTGTCAAACAAGTACCGGTGCCTGCAAGATGCTGAGGATAATGTTGTCGCCCATTAATAAGACGTCACATGAGGAACGGGCACACACTTTGTAATGAGGATGTGATTAAGGGACCTGGCTAAGTGATAACAGGCGCTGCGTTCGGTTCGTAGATGGGTGATCATGCATTATTCGAGACCCCTCTGTGCCTCAGAAAGCCCATTTAGCCGTTGATCCTGGCTGTCATTCGGAAATCTTTAACAGTCGCTACGGGTAGTCAGAATCCCATAAATTGGCAACCAGTCTTACCAAGGGGTTTCGTGTTACCCAGTTACTGGCTTGTGGAGGTCAGAAAGACAGCCGCTTCGTGTAAAATACTGGGATTCAGCTGCATCACATTAGACTGGAAGCCGACCCCAACATAGTTGACGAAAAAGGCTAGACAGATTGCAGATTGTATGTGATGAAGGGACATGGATGTTTTGACACTTGCCAATCGTAAAGAAACTTCTTGAATGTGACAAATAATCTAACTAGTGGGTCAAACGGTCAATGTTATCATGTGCAAAAAAAAACAAAGCTAATCATAAAGGTCATCATTAAATATGCAAAAATGTCACCTGCCCACTATTTCGGTTAAAAGAATAAAATTTAAAAATGGTGCTTAAAAAAGTGACATTAAAAACCGTTGCGATTCGTGCAGTTCTAATAAAAACTTGATAGCTTTTTGAATAAAATTCGATTATTAAGGAAGAACCGTTAGTAGACAGCAAAGAGTTCTCTCATGTAGGTATGCTAAATTAGGCCCACTTGCACGACAAATCACTAAAAACGTTTAGCTGTGCTTTGTATCGAACGATGTTTTACATTCGTTAAAACTTCGTTTTACTTCTGTGAATCGTTTCAATTTCAGTTTATTTATTCAATGCCAATTCACATTGCGTTGTTGGTTTCAAGCCTCCCACAAGATGGACCGATGACCTGGTGAAGGCCGCAGGAATACGTTGGATGCGAGAAGCACAGAATACGTCGAAGTGGCGGTGCTTGGGGGAGGCCTATGCCCAGCAGTGGACGTCTTTCGGCTGAAATGATGATGATGATGATGTTGGTTTCAAGATGACAAGAGACAGAATGATGTTTTAAATATGTTTTGAATTATGGGGATTGTGCAAAAAACGGAAGAAAATATCATTCTGTTTGTACATTCGTGTTACAGTCGCGAATCATATTTTGTTCAGCATACAACTTGACACTCGAAATTGTAAAAAACGTGAATAAATTTTAATTTCGCGGTAATGTATTTATGGTGTAAGCGTTGCAATGCAGGCAGTTTTAATAAAAACTTGATAGCTTTTTGAATAAAAATCGATTATTTGAGAATTACGCTTAGACTATGGGCGTCAAAAAGTTATTTCAATTCGGCTGTGAAATATCAAACCCAGTATCTGCATAAAAGTAAACTTTACAGGAGAGAGAGAAAGCGATCTCTGATTTCTCTAGATCGGTTCGGTCGAGTCGGTTTTCAACTTTGTGTAACTTCGTATTTGACTAATTTCTGGGAGTTTTTGCTAGCCTAGTAGGTATGTGGAGGGTGGTCTATAAGGTTAAAATATAGAAAAACACCCGTTTAAAAAAAAATGTCAGATAGTAAGTTTTGAAACTGAACAGCCGAATTTTGGTTTACTTATGCAAACTTAGGGCCAGTTGCGTCACATATCTGTAAATGATTTTTTTTCTGACGAACGTTTGAAAATGATAGAGACGGAATTATACTGTAAATATTAGGTTGGGGAAAAAGTCTTTTCGCATTATAGTATGTATGAACTTTTATTAAAATCTCTTTGGCTATACTATTTGTATCTGGCTGGTTTTGGTATCATTGAAAGTTAAAATTTTAAAGAACATAATTCCAAATTCAAATTAGGAAAATGTGTGATTTTCATTTGTTTTTCGTACCGCCAAGATGAGTGAATCTAATGAAGAAATTCGATACATTTTAAAATTTTACTACAAAAAAGGTAAAAATGCAACGCAAGCCGCGAAAAAAATTTGCGATGTTTATGGACTTAGTGTAGTGTCTGTGAGAGTAGCACAAATTTGGTTTAAGCGTTTTCAATCCGGAAATTTTGATGTCAAAGATGCACGTCGCTCTGGTCGCCCTATTACGGATAAAATGGATGCCATTTTTGAAAAAGTGGAGCAAGATCGGCATACCAGTAGTTACGACGTAGCTGAAGAACTGGAAATTGACCACAAAACAGTTTTGGCGCATTTGAAAAAAACTGGGTACACAAAAAAGCTTGACATTTGGGTACCTCACAAGCTCACTGAAAGAAACCTAATGAACCGTGTACTCATTTGTGATTCTTTATTACGACGTAATTAAACCGAACCATGTTTGAAGAAGCTGATAACTGGTGATGAAAAGTGGATCACGTATGACAAGAACGTGCGAAAAAGGTCGTGGTCAAAGGCCGGTCACGCTTCACAGACTGTGGCGAAACCCGGGTTAACTCGCAACAAGGTGATGCTGTGTGTGTGGTGGGATTGGAAGGGCATTATTCATTATGAGCTGTTACCACCAGGCAGGACCATCGATTCTGAACTCTACTGCGAACAACTGATGAGATTAAAGCAAGAAGTTGAGAGAAAGCGGCCGGAATTAATCAACAGAAGGGGTGTGGTTTTTCATCATGATAACGCTAGACCTCACACATCTTTAGCCACCCAACAAAAATTAAGAGAGTTTGGTTGGGAGGTGTTAATGCTTCCGCCGTATAGTCCTGACCTTGCACCTTCAGATTTCCACCTGTTTCGGTCTCTTCAGAATTCTTTAGGCAGTGTCAGGTTGACATCACGAGAGGACTGCCAAAACCACTTGTCGCGGTATTTTGACCAGAAGTCCCAAAATTTCTATAGCAATCGGATCATGTACCTACCTACAAGATGGCAAAAAGTTATCGAACAAAATGGTACCTACATACTTTAGTTAAATGTAAATAAACTTTATTAAAAAATGTTTTGAATTTTCTTAAAAAATGCGAAGAAACTTTTTCCCCAACCTATTATTTAGTCATTTGTGGGTTCAAGTGAGCGTTAGCCCTGTGTTCACGAATATTTAATCAATCGGTTAAATATTTTCTCAGTTATAGAATTTTCGTTAAGATTTTTTTAAATGTAGATTTAAAAAAATCCTAACGAAAATTCGACAGAAACCCTACTATTGTAGATACATCCTAACCGGGGTGGTTTGAATGTTGGTGAACACTGGCCTTAAAGTGTTTCTCTTTGTCTCCTTTTGTTGCTGTGAAACTGGTACAATGTTTAAAGGCTCAGAGTGCTCAGACACATCGGTTGACCGAGTGGATCGCATGAGAAACACAAACACACTAATCCTATAGCAAACAGTGTGCACTGTGCTACAACCATTGTTTGAAAGTGAACGCGTGCCGATTTTTTTGTCGTTTTACTTTTTCATAAACAAAAGAGTTCCCAGACATTAAAAATAAATTCGATTGTTGTCTACGCTTTTTTGCAGCGCTATAAATTGCATTTTATTTTTTATTTAGGTTAGGCTTTGTTTGATGTTATCTATATTGGAATTAAAACTTATAAACCTTTTCACTAACACTGGGTAATATATAAAAACAATGTGTAAATATAAGCATTTATTATTGTATTGTTCAATATTCAACTGAAAGCGCAAGGCATTCATGTAAGGCCAATCATTTATCTCAATCATTAAAAAAAAATCATAACAATACATATTAGGTTGGGGAAAAAGTCTTTTCGCATTATAGTATGTATGAACTTGTAATAAAATCTCTTTGGCTATACTATTTGTATCTGGCTGGTTTTGGTATCATTGAAAGTTTAAATTTTAAAGAACATAATTCCAAATTCAAATTAGAAAAATGTGTGATTTTGATTTGTTTTTCGTACCGTCAAGATGAGTGAATCTAATGAAGAAATTCGATACATTTTAAAATTTTACTACAAAAAAGGTAAAAATGCAACGCAAGCCGCGAAAAAAATTTGCGATGTTTATGGACCTAGTGTAGTGTCTGTGAGAGTAGCACAAATTTGGTTTAAGCGTTTTCAATCCGAAAATTTTGATGTCAAAGACGCACGTCGCTCTGGTCGCCCTATTACGGATAAAATGGATGCCATTTTTGAAAAAGTGGAGCAAGATCGGCATACCAGTAGTTACGACGTAGCTGAAGAACTGGAAATTGACCACAAAACAGTTTTGGCGCATTTGAAAAAAACTGGGTTCACAAAAAAGCTCGACATTTGGGTACCTCACGAGCTCACTGAAAGAAACCTAATGAACCGTGTACTCATTTGTGATTCTTTATTACGACGTAATGAAACAGAACCATTTTTGAAGAAGCTGATAACTGGTGATGAAAAGTGGATCACGTATGACAAGAACGTGCGAAAAAGGTCGTGGTCAAAGGCCGGTCAGGCTTCACAGACTGTGGCGAATCCCGGGTTAACTCGCAACAAGGTGATGCTGTGTGTGTGGTGGGATTGGAAGGGCATTATTCATTATGAGCTGTTACCACCAGGCAGGACCATCGATTCTGAACTCTACTGCGAACAACTGATGAGATTAAAGCAAGAAAATGAGAGAAAGCGGCCGGAATTAATCAACAGAAGGGGTGTGGTTTTTCATCATGATAACGCTAGACCTCACACATCTTTAGCCATCCAACAAAAATTAACCTTTAAAGGCATCGTGTTGCCAATTGTATACATTCCACGTTTCACCTTATTGTATTAGACCCATCAGGTATGTGTATCCGAACGCAGTTTGACGACCATAAACAGTAAATAAACAAAGTGTCAAAAAAATAAATTACGACTTTTGGCGGTAAATGTATTTTTTTTTTTACATTTCAATGTGGCGGTCGACAAAGTTCGTAAAGTTACAATTGGCAACACGATGCATTTAAGGGTTAAGAGAGTTTGGCTGGGAGGTGTTAATGCATCCGCCGTATAGTCTTGACCTTGCACCTTCAGATTTCCACCTGTTTCGGTCTCTTCAGAATTCTTTAGGCAGTGTCAGGTTAACATCACGAGAGGACTGCCAAAACCACTTGTCGCGGTATTTTGACCAGAAGTCCCAAAATTTCTATAGCAATGGGATCATGTCCCTACCTACAAGATGGCAAAAAGTTATCGAACAAAATGGTACCTACATACTTTAGTTAAATGTAAATAAACTTTATTAAAAAATGTTTTGAATTTTCTTAAAAAATGCGAAGAAACTTTTTCCCCAACCTATTATTTGCAATGTTTGAATACATAGGCTCCAAGACTGTTCAAAGAATATCTCTAAAACTTTAGCGTCTGGAAAACAAAATAAATAATAATAATAATAATAAATAATCTTTTACAAAAAAAAAAACATAACTTAGTATTCTGGCTAGGCTTTTTCTTGCAACTCCTCGAACATTAAGGATAACTTCAATAAACACGATTCGCCTCAAAATCTTCATGTTTGTGATCACGGATAAGCTTCTAACAACCTGTGATATACTCAGTAAAAACTCCGGCTTTCATGAGGGTCCGAACATAACTCTCGAACAAAAACACCTGTCGCCGACAAGGACTAAACGAACGAAGCAAGTAAACATTTGGATACCTTAGCTTAGTGAAGGCGTTGAATAAGGAATACCTATCCTATTTGTCATACTTCTCTGGCCTCTCCAGAAAATAAAAGTAACCTCGTCTTCGACGGCGACAAAAAGAAATAAGGCTAGTTTCGTTTCGTGTGGTACAAAACTACTTGTATTCAGAATATTGCACTGGTACATTTATTTAGGGATGAAAATAACTTGTAACTTCGTTTAATTACAAATTAAATTTTTAAAATTCATTTCGTAGTTCTTAATCCATGTTGCTCCTCTTAAGTCTCTGTCTAATCCTTTCAAATTTCGAAATTACTCCTGCTTTGTGGTTTTTATTTTCAAATACAGATCATACAGATAGCAACCACAGATAAAGCTGAATTCAGACATGTTATACTTTATTAAAACACCCACATTTACGTTTTCTTTGACAGTCATCCGGATTTTGTGTCCCTGCACCGTGAGCAGCCATTTAATATTCGTGAAAACCTTAATGTGAGACAGGTCTTAACAACGCTGCCTAATCTCTTGGCAAAGGCCAATCCTAACGGCTTAAAATGTCGAGAACCTGTCAATTATCCAGCCGATATTTGACGGCCATATTGGCTCGAAGGATGGGCCTTGCCAACTACAAATAAGTGAGGTTTCGCTCAATGTTTGTAGAGCCGGTTTCATCAGGATGACCACTTAACATTATGTCCAAGTACAAGCTAAGGGTGAATTGGTGTTTTGGGCCAGTTTGGTTTAATAATAAACTTCCTAGCCACATTCAAGAATTTATTAAGCGGAAACTATGTATTGTGTGTATTCTCAGTTGGTTTTAATGATGGTCAGGCAGTTTGAGTACTTTATGCGGCCTACCAAAATTTCCTTTCTTTGGTATTGTTCGTCGAGTCGTTGTGCTCCTTAAGTTCTGAGTGCGTGCAGCCGTGCATAGACTGAACAGGTGTCCTCAAATCTGTATGGTTCTTTCGTCAAAAGACCATTTCAGACACAAATGTACTTGGTCCTCACATGATCTGACCAAGATTTTGTCTGTAATAAATATCTCTTTTTTTATAAATATCTTAGGACAACCAACACACCGTTATCTGATCACAAACTAGGCAGAGCCTGTACTATGGTAACCAGAACAACTGATAAACTTACTTATATATTTCTAAATACATACATATTATAGATAAATTACACCCAGACACAGAACAAATGATTGTGCTCATCACACAAAGATTTGTCCTGGGAGGGAATCGAACCCACGACCTCAGTCTTAGCAGTCAGGGTCACTAACCACTAGACTAACAGGTCAGTCAAAATTAATTGTAGCCTGTAATTTAAAAGAGACTGTGTTTTTAGTGAAAGAAACCTAAAAGGAAAGAGACCTCTGGGTTTGTTCCGGTGTTTTTTTCTCAAATAAAGAGTCATCACTTTACTTACCCAGTAACATTAATGGCAGTAGCTTACAAGTATAGTGACAATCTCAAGTAGGATACAACTCGTATAATTTATTTCTTCCATTAATCAATGCGGCATTAGTCTTCACGTACGAAAAACATAACCATTCGTAGCAGTTAGGTAAAAGGGGGCAAAGTATTCGATAAAATGAATAGAAGCCGCAGCCATAGTGGAGTTGATCCAAGAGGAAATAGCCTGCGCCGGGCAGCCGCACAGTGGGTCGAAACTATGATTTTAGTGACTTAGGGCTCAACTTTGCTTTTTTACTTTTTTCTTCATGTGGATGGATAGAGCTCATTAACCTCAACAATAATTGTTCTGATGTATTTTTTCCTAAACTTTATACTTTGGGTAGAAAAATGTGTTTTGTTATTTTTTTGTATGGAGCGGATCAAATAACCTTAAATTCCTGCTAAGTAGCGTGTGATCCCGCGTTGAAACTTTATTTTTCATATACCTTGTCTAGTCTATTATCATTTGATGCTATTAACGTGTGCATAAAGTTGCAACTCTGCCAAATAAATGGATCGAAAAAAATGAAAAAATATATCGAATAAAAAGCTACATTTTTTACTTTCGTAAGTTCTTTTAAGTTAAATTTGATATGGAATAGTAAGTAAAAGCACGTAATAATACACATAGTTACTTAACAACAGAACTAACAACAATACATTTAAAAGGTCCCTAATTAGCTTAAATTTACTAATATATGTAGTATTAGTAAATTTGTAAATTTAAGCTAATCACACTAATCATAATACATTTAAAAGGTCCCTAATTAGCTCAAATTTACTAATATATGTAGTATTAGTAAATTTAAAGCTAATCACACTAATCATAATACATTTAAAAGGTCCCTAATTAGCTTAAATTTACTAATATATGTAGTATTAGTAAATTTAAAGCTAATCACACTAATCATAATACATTTAAAAGGTCCCTAATTAGCTTAAATTTACTAATATATGTAGTAGTAGTAAATTTAAGTTAATTAGGGATCTATGAATTTCAATTTCTTTGTTTTAATGACTTTAACATGTTTATGAAATGTTATTTTAAGTTAGATTTAATACTGAATAGTAAGTAAAGATAGGTACATAATAATACAAATTAGTAAAGGTAAACTAACATTACTACAACTAACACAAGCAAACTAAAAACTAACTATAAACAACATCAAACATTACTATTTCCTTTCAATTATGAGTTTGACATTTATAAACTAATAAAAAAAACAAGAAACTTACAAACTACCAAAAAATCTTATTCACTATCGCTATGACTATCTTGTAAATTATCTACATCAATAAAATCTATATCGGATTCTGTGGGAAAAATCAGCAGAAGCTCTTTGACTTTTGGAGAGAGAACCATTATATTTTGTTTCACCATTCGAGGTCTTAGACTTGTGATCTTTGGATCAGAAGACAAAAGAAGATTGTGTATAATATCCTCATTTGTCGCCGTTCTACTTACCTTTCTAGAATGACTCTCTCTATATTTCCGGAAATCTTTATTACGAGCTTCCGCTGCCTCTTCCGACAGTTTACCTATAGGTATGGCACCAAAGTGCTTAATTATATCACTCCCATGTACTAACAATTTATGTATACTGGAAGGCATATAATACCAGGGATATAAGTGAACGTACAATTGTGCAGTATCTCTACAAAATTCGGAAAACTTAGAAAGATCCACGCTCTCTCCAGATGCAACCGTCTGAAGAATCACATGAAACCTTTCTATTAAATCTTTATCTATTCCTGTTATGCGAGCTGTTGTTTCCGCATCCCTAAAAAATCTTCTGGCAGTATTGCCATCATTGGTTGTGCCTACTCCTTGCTTGACTACGTCAATAAGTAAACCGCATTCTTTCTTAAACGCTTGCTGTATAGCGCTCTTTCTGAGTGACATTTTTTCTTTGTCATCGCCCCTGCAACTCCATTTTTTGAAGTCCAAACGATAAGCTGCAAACAAAAAGAAATATCACTTAAATAAAAATCTCACAAGTAACTATATAACGTGAAAAAAATTATGAACTAATAAAATTATATTTACCGATATGAAGTAAGCACTCCATGCTTCTTATCCAGGCATGTAAAGATGACATTCCATACTGGAACACTTCTTCGTTGTTCTCTTTTTGAGCAAGTGACTCTAAATTGTTCATCTCTGACGGTTTTGCTTTGCAGATATCACAGACAGCTGAAGATGTGTCTGACAAATATGACGATATTTTGCCGTCTATCATCGTCAAGTGCAATTGATGCTTAACTTCAACTTGATTGAACTTGATTGGCTGAAGTCTTTCTATTTCTTCGGTTATGCTAGCTTTTATAGTTACCACTGTTGACTGCGTTTCTTTGGTAAATTTGAACATTATCGGACGGCAATAGAAAGTTGATGAGGGTCGATCGTTTTCCCAAACAATTGTTCCATCACATTGTTGAAGCCTTATAGGAACTAGACTGGCCATGAAGATAGTTGAGTCATCAAACTCTGCTTCAGTCTTTTGTTTATAATTACTTTGACCTGAGGCTCCATCAAAACCCCATTTGCTTATTAGCAGTAACTCAGTTGGCGAATCCAAATCTAAAGTAATCACTTCTAAAAGCCTAGATACCGTCAAGTTGAGTAAAGCTTGCAGTTTAATAGCAGCTCCTTCTTCAGTTATAATTATGTCTTCTTTCCCTGGATAACATTTTGCCTTTGCTTGTTTTATTTTATAATAAGAAGGGTATAAATCAGACCTATTTTCACTTGCTGCTTCTCTTAGGCTTATATACTGCCACTTACTTAATTTAAGTGAAACTAATAAAGACAGTGCCTTATCGGGTGAATATGTACTACTTTTCGGTTTACTTGTACTTAAACACTCTTTAACTTTTTCTAGATCTTCGGGGTGATTTAGTAAATGGTTCATAATTTTTCCTACATCCTCATTTCCGGTGTTTCTTAAACTAGCAATTGTAGTAGCTTTAAGTTCATCCGGGGATAACGAAAGCGATTGGTTAATTTGATCAACGCGTCTTCGTTTTTGCCTGGAGCCCAATTCCTCGAAAGGTTTTCGAGGTGTAAATGTAGATGTCGAAGCTTCTGTAGTAGATGGTGGTAGATTTTCGACATCTTCAGTATTACAAATCTCGAGCCTTTCCTGTTCAGTGTTCACAGCTTCAGGTATCATTCCTTCGGGCCAGTTTATTGCACGTTCCAACCAATCACCATTTTTTCTTACAAACTGTGCTAACGTGCGACTACTTCGTTCCCATCTTGCACTTATATTTGAACAAAAGCGCGTACAGAATTTTTGGAGCTCAACACTGTTCTCTTCGGTCACGTTTATTTTATGTTGTAGGAATTGAAAGAATTTTTGACTATCCGACAGTGACTTGACCTGCTCTCTTAAAATCATAAATAAATCTAAATTGTTAACTAAATTATCCATTATAACGAAAAAGGGACGATCAGAATCACGAGATGTTAGTAGTAGTACGAATAAACGAACACTAGTTAGTATATAATAAATTATGGTCATTTTATACTTCCAGAATCCAGTGACAAACAATGTTTACTAATTTTTCTACTACCCTCATTAACTAATTATCCTAATTAATATTACAGTAATGACTAAAAGTGAAAAACATTGTTTTTTTATAAGGTAAAAGGTTAAGCTAATTACAGTAATTAAACACACAAATAGAAATTAATTGATTTCATATCCACATTTTTAAATAAAGGTCCCTAATTAGCTTAAATTTACTAATATATGTAGTATTAGTAAATTTAAGCTAATTAGGGACCTTTTAAATGTATTGTTGTTAGTTGCTAAGTAATTATGTGTATTATTACGTGCTTTTACTTACTATTCCATATCAAATTTAACTTAAAATAACTTACGAAAGTAAAAAATGAAGCTTTTTATTCTATGTATTTTTTCATTTTTTTCGATCCATTTATTTGGCAGAGTTGCAACTTTATGCATTTGTTTATAGCATCAAATGATAATAGACCAGACAAGGTATATGAAAAATAAAGTTTCAACGCGGGATCACACGCTACTTAGCAGGAATTTAAGTTTATTTGAGCCGCTCCATACAAAAAAATAACAAAACACATTTTTCTACCCAAAGTATAAAGTTTAGGAAAAAATACATCAGAACAATTATTATTGAGGTTAATGAGCTCTACCCATCCGCATAAAAAAAAAAGTGAAAAAGCAAAGTTGAGCCCTAAGTCACTAAAATCATAGTTTCGACCCACTGTGAGCCGTCGCTCAACACAGTATAACTCAGACCAGAGGACATTTACTCTTATTAGTGTAGGGAAACATCTATACGATGTCGATAAATTGACCTGACCGAACATTTCAACATTTCCCGGGGACAACGCATAAATTATACGTTTTTCTAACGCTTGACATGTATCAGCTTGACTTTATAGCACGTCTAGTTAAATGAGATATAAGACAACTAATTTTAGTGCCAGTAAACTAAGGAAAGGAAAATTTTACTATCCCGTCGCTTCAAGACGCTTGTACTTAATTAAAAGTAGGACATTGTGTGAAAGTACCTATTCAACTCTCTAATCGGGTATAATAAAAGGAAAATAATTAAATTCAGCAGCGTACGAAGGCTGTAACAAGTGGAATTACGGTTACGTAGTCGAGTCTTGGTGATATCTCAAACAATTAACATACAGTACTTACACCTGGCCTTGTTCATATTCATTAAATTACATTATCACGAATTTGAAACGTTCGCGTGTTCGTTCAATTGTAATTACACGAATCCACATGGGGTGTCCCGAAAATCGATGCGCAGGTGCGGTCAGCACTAGACGGCATGACGCCACTAATTCAATCCGGTCAAGAAGGGAGAACGCTCATTGCTGAGCCCATACATACATTACACCTCGCACTCAATTCGGCCGGGTTGTATCAGCCATGACTTTCGCCTGACGACATCCCCTTCCCGTCATAAATTCTCTTGCTGTGCAAAAGTACTCGGCCTAATTAAGTTGGGATACTTCTGAATATTTCACACGTGCTGCCTGTCTTGTACAATCCTCCTTTGAAGGTTATCACCGACAATAATTACCTACGTGGTAATATTTCAAAAGGTTTGGAGCGGCTCATGAGGGTTCGCCGAAGGGTAAGACGGCCTAGAATATGGATCCGTGTAAAAGGGTCGTGTTACGTCAAAACTTTCCAGACTTTGCAGTAGGCGTTATTATCTCCTCCTGGGGATTAAGTAGGCATCAATTTATAATAGCCTCGAACAGACGGAGTCAACTTCTATTGTGTTTAGGTTGGTAGGTGTCGGTTGAGAACGCCTGCTGAGTAAACTTATGTTGATTTACTTCAAGATGCGTTTAAAGTTTCAACCTAAAGGGTGAAACATAGGTATAATAGTACATAGGTACCTCTTTAAAACTTATAAATTACTGAAGACTGCTTGTGTTAATTATAAGTCGAAGACTGCCTTATTGGTCTAGTAGTTGCAAGCGTAACTGCTGGTACTGGGTTCGATTCCTAAATCGTTTATTTTTCGAAAGTTTTATTACGTTTTCTATCAGGAATTTATCAGTAGCAGCGTGGCGCCTGGATTTGTGCACAGTTATTGGCAATAGGCTCGGCTCGCCCCTTGTTACATGGGACTTAAACTGTACTAAGAAACACCTCTGCCTAACCCTTTGGAATTACAGGTGTGATGTTTTATCGTGTTACTAATAGTTTTACTCTAAAGCCTGACTTAAGATTGTTGTTGATAATGATTACCTACTCGAGGTTATCTCGTATTTTTTACCCTACTACGGTGAAGCAAAATGGAGGGTTATAATTTTGACCGGTATGTTTGAGGGTATGTATGTATAATGTTCATATGTTCACTCATCACTTCTATTTTCTTCATCATAATTTGACAAATAAGGTGCCTTTGGAAGCGTCTTGGTCGTCCGCTGGTTTATTATAGGCTATGTGATGTCACATTAAATTGAATATGTCGCTTCTAGAGGATATAGTCAAGAATTTTTTTTAAACCCACATTAACAAAACAATACATTCTAACCGTAGTAAGAGATCATAAGCTATACAGCAAAATGGCTTTCAGATAAGAATATTTTCTTGTTTCATACTTTTTAGAGCGTATTTTATCAGTAGTCGGGTCTTACGTTCTGCTTAACACTCCCTGTAGCACAGCATAGTGCACTCAGGAGTTGATGGCCGCTGCTCAACGTGCCAACTCGTAGCCAAATTCGGGGCTGACTATATTTATATAGATTACTATCGACACACTAGGAAGAAGAAGCACACTCTTTAAAACATAAGACACTTAAGCTACAATTCTATTCAAACACTAAACCGCAGACAAATAAGGACATGATCACACCACGTCGCAACAAAGTGTCGCGAGGTGAACGAACGACACCCGCAAACGGCTCCCCGAGCATTTCTCGCGACGTTTCCGTTTCCTTCGACCAATCGATAACAATATCTTCGCGAGTGTGAAGTGTCTCACTACGAGCAGTGACAACTAGACCCGAACATTTCCCATTGATAGAATATTTGAGAGAAGCAAGTAAGTTTTTGGAGTAAACTTTTCTTGCCAACTTTTTGAAAAGTATTGTTTTAGGTCTTGATGATTACTATTCAATTATTAAAATAGCGGATTGAAGTACTACAGTGACTTAAAACAGACAAATCATAAAGCTATATCAACGCATCAACTGTGACCAGGAATTCAGCACATCATTCCAAATGTAGTGTAGAAATGTTTAGTCAGTATCAAAAAAAAAAAACTTCTGTAACAAACAAAAGGCATAGTTTTTGACTTACGCGGTAAAAATGTATAGAACAGCTATCTTATCACCGAAAAGAATTCTTAGTACAGAAGTTCAGAATCATGTACTGAATCCATGGTAACAGCCTTCGCGTCGAAGTCCCTGCCCAGCCGATCAATTCTGATAAAAACCAAACCGTGCAAACTTAGGCGAAAAACCTAAAAGTGAGCTGTCATTTCATCCGATGCTAGGGTTTTCACTAATGACAGCTCAGTTTTAGCTCACTTCACCTAAGTCATCACTGTGAGATTTTTACAGAATAGCACTACTTTATTCATTATTTCCAAATCAGTGCCCTGAAGTACCCTTTTCCATGCAATATCGGAACGGCCTCTTACTTTACAATTCATATCTGACAACAGTTAGTCGGGCATACATTTTACATTAGTAAGCAAGTAACCCATAAACCACTCTGTTCCAGCGCTAGTTTAAGCCATAGTTTAAATTCTATACTATTCTATAGCCCATTGTCAATGTTAACAGCCTATAAAGTCTGCGGGTAAGGTGCTGAATGTCAAGCTAAAGGTCGTGAGCTGTGGTTCAAGCACATTTAGAGAAGCAAGAATGTGTATCGGGGACACCAGATTCGCTACACCATTTCAGCCTTTTCATTTCCATAGATTTCAAGCCTAGGTTTCTTTTGATTTCAAGCTTTAACGATGGTTGTAAGTTTTAGACGTGCGTCCAGAATGGTTTTATGAAACTGTATTTTCTTCTTTGTTTTCTTTTCTGGGTTCCAAAGTCACGTTACAGGTATTTATTTATTTATTATTTATTTAACCATTTATGCACACATATAAATAGACAAGAAGGAGGAATGAGGTATGATGTAGCAAGCAATCTATATGTTCTAAAGAAGATTATGATTTTTATTTTTGACGTTTGACTTAATAACATTCGACTTTGCTGTCTTTTTCTCACTTTAATTTCGGAAGTCGGTGTCTTTGGATATGTATTTATGTTTTTTTTTTTGTCATCGACTTAAATTATAGTTATTTGTCACTATGTAATTTTTTTTTTGGTAGTCGGGAATAAAATCATTTTGGAAATCGATCCGCTATTGCCGGAGATATCGAAGAACATAGATACAAAAAAAAAACAAAGACAAATGAGAACCTCCTCCTTTTTGAAGTCGATTAAAAACAGACGAAGTATATTTTTATATTTTAATACTATATTTAATTTCATACCCAACTAATCGCAGGTGATACGAGAAATCAAGAAAAACGTAGCTCTTAAACGTTTATGTGAAGTGCTCTCAACATTTTGTCGTACAACGCGTCGCGACGTGCACATTAGGCCTACCCTTGTGATGTGTGAGCGCGCCGGAATAGGTAAAAGGTTTTCAACATCTGCTCCCCCAACAATATTAAAAGTTGTGCAAAGTGGGTGCGAGTTTATAAAAAAGCGTCGTCTGGCGAGAAATATGACGGTGTTCAACCATGAATGTGTATTGAACGAGTCTAATACACACTCTTTGCTTGCGAACCGGCAATAATCCTTGTACGAGATATTTATTTGACGTCTTCTTGTTTAGTAAAAGTCACGCGACATGTTCTAAATGTCTTCTCGTTTATTAAAAATGTTTTATGAAAAACATGATTTTGGCACAATAGCGGATTCTAGAGTTTATTACTACATAATGGTCTGGCTGGCTGTCTGGAATACGGTCCATAACAAATGACAAGATATCACCATGTGCAGCATTTTCATGTCTTCTCTTGGTTACTCATCACTACTAGTCATAGTTTAAAAAAGATGATGGTCTGAAGAACTATTGAGCAAAATAATTGCTAACAAGCAACAAAGATAGTCAATACAAACGAATTTTAGGGGAAAAGTGACAAGAGTTTACTGGAGAAAATAGGGAAACTTGAATGTAATGTCTGCTTCATCCACGATCGATCATAGCCGCCACCTTTTTAATTTTCGATCAGCATTGTAGCCAATCAAAAGACAAATGAATTTATTTCTGTAAATAGGTTTGTACAAACACTTTCACACGTCAGTCATATTTTTAAAACGAGATGAGGTCGGCGTTTCCTATCTTAGTACTCTGAGCAGTATGCTCACACTCTAAAGTCCAGACATAATCTCGGTCAGATCATGTGAAGACCATGTAAATTGGTGTCTTAAAAATGGTCTTTTGAGGAAAGATCTACGACCTGTCCAGCCAGTGCACGCATTTATACAGAAATAGTCCACCTCAAGTCAAAACATAAGGAGCTCAACGATACGACGAACAATAAAATCATCAATCAGAGAGTCCTCACATTCACAATAATTAAAATACCTAGTACTTATAATACTTTACGAAGTAAATATTCATGTTACGTTAAAAGGTATATAAAAAACAGCTGAGTATTCGAAACGATTTTGAATGCATAAGTATAATAAGCAATAATGTTCTGTGCTATGACACGGGCCTCTTCTCTGCGAGAGGGACTGGGCCGTAATTCACCACGCATGCCCAGTGCGGGTTGGTTGACGTCACATTTCTATGAATTTTCGGTTCTAGGGCATGCCAGTTATGTTTTCTTTCACTGTTTCGAGGGCAGTGGTGATGAAATTATTTACACAAGAATAAAGTGCCTGTACTGGTTCTAAGCTACGACTTTCAATTCGTCAGTCACAGCAGTTGCCACGGGCTCACCAATGCTCCCTGAATTTGAATGGAAATCGAATAAATACAAATACTGATTAGACGCAATCTGTCTACCATTGATTCCTAAGTAAGCTTTGCGGTTAAAACCGTTGAAAAATTCACCCCAGGAGCGGCCAACTTCGTCCAATCCAATTACTGACGCGGAACTCCGGAAATTCTAAACCGATTATACGGAATTGAAAACATTAAGTACTTTACGGATTTCGACTGTCCCTCGTCGGGATATCGAACCTTATTTCCGGCGCATTGGTGTCACATTATAATGCCGACGAAGTGATTACGAAGTCAAAGATAGAATTTGGATGAAAATTATTTATGAAAAACTCTTATTTCGCACTCCGAGCAAAGAAAGTACTGATTAAGAAAGTTTTATAACTT
The DNA here is from genome assembly GCA_947507805.1 of Aporophyla nigra. Lineage (NCBI taxonomy): Eukaryota > Metazoa > Arthropoda > Insecta > Lepidoptera > Noctuidae > Aporophyla > Aporophyla nigra. The sequence continues at coordinate 19,862,195 of OX382297.1, read as the reverse complement.
GGTATTTTGGGGACAAACATCGTTTCGATAAAAACGTGACCGAAATTGCTCGTTACAACTTTTGGACTGCAAATCAGTTTTTATAGATAAATCATGTAAAACATAAATACCGTAATAACGAGCGTCTGAAACTTATTTAGGTATCTTACTTTAATATTTTTAATTTCCACACCTTTAAGGCAACAGTTATTCAATTGAGTAGTCTTATGTGAATTAATTCCCAGGAGTGTTGTTGTGCTATTACCTCAGTAGCAGCCCGGTGTCTGCATTTGTGCCCAGATGATGGTGCCAATATGCTCGCCCTGCCAGGGTCACGAGATTGTTCGAAAGAGATACCATGACCCTGGCACATGGGCAACTGAAGGAACACGGGTGGGTTTTAGTCAGTAAAAGTCTGACATGCCCTCCCGCTCCGCCCAGAGCGGGAGAAGTCATTTGAAGATTTCCCATCCAAAAAAAAAAAAAAATATGCTCGCCCTCTATTAAACTGGCGAAATGTGGGTGTAAGTACGAAAGGCACTCCTCTATCTAACCCTTCAGGGGATACAGGCGTGATCTACGAGATATCTTGTTTATGTCTCAATTGATTGAATTCTGTGTTTATCTTTCCCTACCAATTATCAAGGATATTGTCAAATTTCTGAAAATGAATCAAAGCCTACGGAGAGCTCCTCTAGCGTCACATCTTCAATTCGACGAAAATACTTTTCAACTTCTTTTCAACTTCAATAACAGTCATTATCATTTCGCAGGCTTGTTGCTAAGTAATAACAGCCGCAGGGTTCGATCTCATCAGGTTAAGCTATGCTTGCCGCGGTGGGTCCATGGATGGCTGACCATATTTACAAATAAAGACCCGTCCTTGTCTCGGAAAGCAATTAAATTGTTGGTCCCGGTTGTCATTCGTTGCAGGTCGTCAGAAGCCCGAAAGTCTGACAACCAGTCTTACCAAGGGATTTCGTATTACCCAGAAACTGGGTTGTGGAGATCAGATAGGCGGTGGCTCCATGTAAAATACGGGTATTCGGCTAGAGTAGAAGCCGACCCCAAAGTAGTTGGAAAAAGGTACGTAGATGATGATCATTACGCAAGAAATTTTTTCAATGAATTAGATCACCTCACAAGAATAATAACTGTTACCATTTAACACCCGCACACACAAACAAACTCACTAAACATTACATCAGCAACATGAATATTGATGTTAACATTCACAGATTGCTATTAATTAGAGCACTTGCACAATACATCAAGTAACACAACCGCGAGTAATGCTAACGATGCGATTTGCACATTAAAACACGGGTGCGAGGATATCAAATGCTAACTATTCTCGATTTATGACAGCAAAGTGACCCTAGCATTAGATGGAGGCAACGAAAGCTTGTTGTTGTCTTCGTGACTCACGACTCGAAAGTGACAACTTACACGTACAGACACGGATAAAAGTGCAAATTGCATCCGGCTGTAAAACCTCGGGAACATTCAATTTAACAAGTCTCCGTGAGCGATGATGGCGTGTTACATTGTATTGAGAGCCTTCTGAACTATTATTTCCACTGTATTATGTCTTATAGCGTTCTGCTGTGAGGTTCGACAGCCGACGTAGATTAGATTTTACAAAAGAGCGCGAGATCCGCGCGATCTATAAAATGGGGCCTCGGGAATCTCTATCAATTTCTGCAATTTTGTTACAGACAAATTTACAGAAATTGATAATGAAGACAGAGAATCAAGGACTCTTCAAAGACAAATATTTAATTTTTATCTCTTGGATTTCTTTTCTAACATGGATTTACTTTGCTATACTCCAAACATAAAAACTCAATCCAAAGCATTTATTTCACTTTTGAATTGTCAAGGAATCGGTCAGTAAAAACAATGAAGCTAGTAGCTTATTCCAAAGCATAGTAGGTTCCTATGGAGAAGAACTGGCAATAAAATCCATGGACACACAAGTCATTCACCATAACTTCATAACCTAAGTGCATTTAAATAATTTCGTGTTTTCGTTCCAATTATCTTCGTACCCAAGCTGTCCTCGGAAGTACTTTCACGGAGCGTTGTTACCTGTGCGATAGTCCGTATCAAAATTATTTAACGTCACTTTTGACACTTCTTGTTAGGCCCCGTTGACATTAGAGGACGGTAACGATAATCTATTTAGAAACAGCTCTTTCAGCGACCGGATGACATCGTTGTGACAAGAACCCATTGTTTTTTCTTCTCATTATTGAATTGTATCGATTTAATCTCGGTACTTTCGATTTCTATTGTTCGAATGGAACAATTACATCGGAATGACGCAACATTTCTTTTGGCCGGCCAAACTTTTAACACTTAACCTTTTTCGAGTGGCCAGAGATAAGTTTTAAAGTTTGTAGACAGAGTAACTGTTGATAACTTATCAGTGGGCACTTGTTGTAACAACTTGGTTAAACTTTGTTATTACAGTTTTAAGACACTCTTTTCAAGAAGAAAGTTAGTACTTACAATGATTTACTGTGTGATAAAAAAGTACATACATAATTTATAACATTTCTTGTCAGGGGAAGTTTCGCACCATAATTTCTTACCATTTTCATCAAAGTTTTAACCGCTCTATTCGTAAATATTTGTCTGGGATTCCGTGTGGTGCCGGACCAGAAAATAATTTCATTTCTTCCCTAGAGTGTTGTAAATGCGATTAAGGGACTTACTAGAGATTGGGCAGCAGCGTTATCTATGCATTTTATCACCATACTGCGGTCGGCAACCCGTCTGCCAAGCGTGGCATGGCGTTATGGCAAACCCCCACAAAGTGGGGCGATGCCTATGTACAGCAGTAGACGCCTCAAACCTTTTAGATAGGGTATTCGTTTACAGTCTTGACCAGTCAATTATTTTCCAAAATGCAAAAAAAGGAACTGCAACAGTTGTGTAAAATCCTTAAATTATCTGTGCTTCGGAAATAAAACGGCAAAGGTCAGCGGACATACAGCCTATCAAGTGGCTCCTACGCGAACTTTCATAACAGGCTGAATGTAAAATTTCCTGTGGCTTTACGTAAGACAGCGATGACGGCGCGCCACCGTGCCACCGTGCACCGCGCAGTCGTGATCTTGAACCGTGGGGCATGGCATTGTCTCATTGACTTGTACTTTGAATTACTCCGCTGTGGTCCCTTCAGACCCTTCCGAAGTTTAAAAAATGAAAATGGCATTTAACTCAAGACGCTGCGAAGACAGCCTTATCCATTAACTCAATTTTGTAACAAACTATTTCAAAAGTTTTTGGAATTGGACTATCAGTACGTAGGTGACTGTGTAGACTAGACGAGTATAGACTAGACGACTATAATCAGCAATGTATACAGTGCAATGAGTTCTTGATTTATGAAATAAATATTTTATTATTAAAAAAAGAAAGACAAGCGAAAGATTTGAATTAGAATGCCGCAAAGCAGTCAAGCAAGTAGGTTGTCTAGGCCTCCTCCTAATTAAAAAGAACTAAAACTGAATACTGCTACTTGCTAGTAGTCTCTCTCACATCCAAATATTGGGCAAGATCAATATCGATGATTCTTTATTATTTCACAACTAATTATAGCTATTACAACACGTCGAAACACATCCGATAAAGAACGCTCTTTCAGCTCATGACGTGTAGATTAAATGAGATTAACTACCATTGCCGAATGTGTTGTTCAACCTATTTCACTCAAATAACACTAAGTAGGCAAGTTTATTCGAGACATCATTGAGTAATACTGGATCTTCATCGACTTTCCGCGCTCAAAACACAAGAATTTAATCCTCACATCTTCAGAATAGACTTTCCGGTAAAGTTCTAAGATTATATTGTTACGAAACGTGTAACATGGCTTCGAAATGCCGCCATTAATAATGTAAGGATCCATAGGTTATTAAGATAGCAAAACAATGGATTTGTGGAGTTGTACAGTGAAGAATGGTGCGGGTATGTGAGTGGGACTATGTCGCGATTCCCACCGTCCCGCTTGTGCTGTCGTACCACGTGGGCTGTCGTTTGGAATAAACATGACAAGCTGGCTCTCCCTCATTATCATTGATATTATGGACCTGGTTCCGAAGGAGTCGTCCATATACAAAGAATTGGTTGCAGGTTTGTTTACGGTCCCTTTTTTGAACTTCTTTGCAGTCGTCAGCTTGGTTAAAGGCCAGCTGAAGCATTTTTTTCTTTTCTTAGTGCACAAAGAAAATAAGGATTGCTTTAAAGTTTCACCCTGGTGGTGGTAGAAAGAAACCAAGGATTTTCTAGATCAATCTTGCAAATGAATTGATTTGGCTTATCCCACAACCAGTTTTCGTGTCTTCTAAAGGTTCTTTTAATCATACCCACTTTTCCAACCCGCCATTGCTGGTCAATAATCGGTCCTAACGGATCACGTAGGCGACATGTCCTACCAATTATAATATTGCATCTCATTACTACGCTATCATGGTGTTATTATGGTAATTTAATAATAGTACATGATACAAAATTCGCCCGCGTGCGACAGACATGGCGCGGCAACCAATTACACGGACAGGCGAATCGCGTTCAGTCTGCCGGTAACAAATGCGGTGTTACAAATTTTGGACAATAGGAGACGAGGTGCGTATCAAAATTTGGACCTCTATTATTCAAATGCCTTTAAAACTGGCTGGTCAATGTTATTAGGCAATCAAATGGTGATAGCGATGATAGCAGAACTGCAGGGTAGTTGCGTATCACACGGATATTACCAGTGGGGTTCTTTTTAACAGTTTGACAACATTAATTCTGAAAAATGAAATTGGCATTAATTCTCTAGTCCCTTATTGTTAGTCGTCTCTTACGACACCCACCCAGTTTGACAACATTAACTCTGAAAAATGAAAATGGCATTAATTCTCTAGAAAAAAATAGGAAAATATTGGAGACGTTCATCCATAGTGCTCGGGAGGAGTCATATTGATGCTGCAGTTTATGGATACAAAAACTACCGAAAAGACAATGAGAGTCGACTTGATTCAAATAGAGCTGCACACTAAGGAGGTCATTCAGACAGTGTCAATATTTAGAGGGTAAGTAACTTCTACCGATATCTGTTTGGATGCTAAATACATAATTTGTTAGAGCTCCTGGTATAACACGGTCTATGTAGCTAGCTTTCTCCACGTAGTTACTTTACAACATAGTACGATAGTTTTATAATAGTAGGTAAATGTGAGGTTGGTTTGTGGGCGATCCTTGCACCTGGCAGGAGTGAGTTTGTCTACAAAGCCTAGCTAAACCTGTTATAGTAAACGCGTAGACGGTATTATTACGTGGAAAACAAACGATATTTCTTAGTACTACAAGTTTCTACTAGTCTTGCACTCACTTTATGAGGCCAGTATTGTTTCAAACTTGATCTTGTCTTCATTATGAGCGTTACATTTAGTTTTCTTTTTTCAGCAAACACATGAAAAGCCATCATGCAGTGATTGTCACAGATCTCATTTCACAAAGGAGGATTTTCATCAATAACATTCTATTCTTAGACGATTTTAAACCAAATAATGTTTGTAAATATTCAAATGTTTCCCATATAGCAAGGATAACTTCAACATCGGTTACATCATTTATTGTATCTAGGGCACAAACAAGACATTCCTCTCTCATAGTACTTCATGTCCTATTTCTCTCCTTCTGAATACAGTCAACACTGTATCAATAGCTGCTTATTCGAAAACCGCACACACAGCAAAGAGAAGAGACAAAATTATGCAGTACCTTTTACGGCTACTAAACAGGAGCTCTGCCATATTTATGCAAACATGTCAGACAAGACAAAGTTGACTGCAGCGATCGTCTCTCAATGAAATATTATGAAGTCAATGTCGCCTAACAACGGACATTTCCTTGTCGTAAGTCCAAACACACATTGTTAGAGTCAGGAACGAAACATCGCATTGTGAACTCGGTAGCGAGATGGCTTTAGACAACCTCGTGACTCACGACCTACGCTTAATCAGTGAAGAAAGTCATACAAAATGTTTATTTATTTGTCGAACATGACCCTAAGGATGCCCCAAGGCTAGACCGTGAACCAGGGCTTGGTAACGTTACCAAATTCACACTATAAGTATCGTTAAGTAACGTTATTTACATAAAGTTAATTTTTTAACAGTAACACGGGTAACGATACTTTGGTATCGAATCTATAAAATAACGTTACCATTAACGTTACTAGTATCGATGCTTTTATCGTTACTTAATGCGTTGTTGTCAACCCGCGCAACCTAAGCGGCACGCCATGGGCGGCGGCGCTCTACGGCAACATCGCCAATCAAACGATATAAATGCAACTTCATTAATGTAGACGAAAGAAAGAGATGAAAGAAAATAAATAAAAATTTAACGGTACTCAGTTACCGGTAAAAAGTATGCCAAGTATCGTTACAAAGCATAACGTGACCTCTACTAATAACGTTATCTTCGTCCGATGAAAGTAACGTTACCAAATTTTTAACGTTATTCAAAGGCCTGCCGTGAACTATGGCGTCTTTGTTCTAAGTGACATTGATTTTTGCTGTTGGCAACATAATGGCATATCGAGATCTGCTAAATATTTCAACTTCAAGAGTTGTGTGGGTGTCTCGTTTAAAGGGGATTGATGACTTGAATATTTCATTATGGAGATAGAATATAAGGTCCTTACTTAACTATGATAAAAATTAATCAGAAGAGGTTTCATGTAATTTATTAAATATTAGATTTTGGCTGCGGCTTCGCCCGCCTTGAGGTCGGAAATTACCCCACGGGAAAGTACGGTATAAAAATTATCGAAGTCAAAGCATTTAATGAAAATAGGCACATAAAAGGCACTTCTGAACGTCAACAGTGTATCCCATGTGTGAATCCAGGTTATGATCCATTTTGGTGCCAAATTTCATCCAAATTCCTTCAGCTGTTCTTGTGTGATTGAGTAACAAACATGCAAACATTACAAACTATGAGAAGTGACTCATGCATGATGCTTTGATTATTTCAGGAAATAGGAACCTGTGTGATTCCAGTGGGAGTTCTTATACCTTCAAATCTTAAGCTGAAAATAGTTAAAATGTCAGCATCTTTTAAGACGCAGGCAGTTATATCAAAATGGCATCTCAGCCTCAAAATACGAGTCACAATGACAAGCTGTACAATCAAAGCGCTTTAAACAAAAGAGACAAAAGTACTGTTCTAAGGCTTTTAGGTGAAGGTCGAGAAGACGCGCAGGAAACGTGTGTGAGGCCATGCGGTGACGTCATTTCCTGGGCCGATGAACGACTTACATTATGCTAAGGCATTCGACGCGATAACTCGCAGTGTAAACTGGTAATAGAGTTAGAGAGTTAAGGTTTCAACGATTAATGTACTAATTTTAACGCCGATGCCGACCGCAGCATTCCTTCGGGAATCGGGATCATGGACCGAACAAAGTTTTATACCTTCCAATTTTCTAAAGGTCAATGTGGGCGGCCATTCGGGCACGAGATTTAAGTGCTCTTTTTTATTGTGAATTTTATAACCAGTTCCAACATCAGCGCTGGATCGCGGAAGATCGATACTGGTCGCAGACTCGTACCCTGAATTCGCAACTTTCGCCTTTAACGCAAATTGAATTAAAATAAAGTTTGCCATAACTTTGACTGCATTGCGAAGAAAATAGTTTCTTTCACTGTTTTGTATTCCACACAGAAGATTAAAAATCGAGTGAGACGAACTTGGAAAGCAACCTGCATTTTGAACGGGGGAAATGAGTTCCTAAATCTCATTAGTTTGTTTTCATAAAAGTGAATGGGTTTTGTATCATCATTTCAGCCGTAAGACTTCCACTACAGAATACAGGCCTCTCCCTATTTTGGGCGCTTTGCCACAATCGCCACGCTTGGCAGGCGGGTTGGCGATCCCAGTATGGTGGTAAAATGCATAGAGAACGCTGCTGCCCATTCACTAATGAGTCCCTTAGTCACCTCTTACGACAGCCACGGGAGGGAATGGGATGGTGCTATTCTTGCACCACACGGGACATCATGGGTTTTGTGTACAGGTAGATACAAAACACCCTTCTAAGATAAAAGCAAAAACAATCAAAAAAATTATCAATGAAGGCTACGGTAAATTATAATCGAGCACATTGATTGTTCGATTGGCCATGATGGTAACACGAGTCAATTTGTATGCAGACGTATCTATTGGGCACTAGGCTGACGGGTGCACGGTTCAACGCGCCGCAACTTTATCGACGTTCATAAACCCGTAAATAGATCGAATGCAGTAAAAGCGAGAACGCTGCACACAGTCGGGGCACTGCACACGTCTGTTTCCAATTTCACTGCAATGGAATGGAATTCAATCGATACCGTCAAGATACTAGAGAAATCACCAATAAAATGTCTGCTCATTGAGGGAAATCGCATTGCTTAGACATCTTAAACCATTTACTGATACAAGTGATTCAGAAACTGTGATTAAACTACTTAAGTACCCAAGCTACTAGAACTCTTAAGGAATTAAGAACAATAACTTCAATGAAGTATTGTCTGATAAATACTGATAATTCACAAGCCGTTCCACATAAATCAGATAATTTTAAAATAATAACCGACACTTGAATAGTAAATCATGAGCTACATTGATAAATAAGACAAGTTTATAAATTCAATGTCAATGAGCGAGCACCAGACTGCATAGAAATCGTTGCGTCCGGATCGTAAGTAATTACGGCAAGAAATAAAGGAAATATCTAAATACCTGTAGCACAACTGCGGACACACGGTAACTGGGTCTGGTCTAGTCATTTGTTAGAAAACTTTCCACTCGTTAATTAAGCTATTAAAAGGCTTGTACCTCGGCAACAATGTGAGAGTTAAGTTAAGCTAGATGCTAATTTCTATGTGACTTGCTTATGCCTCGTATACATTGTACCTACGTGCTATCAAGTTCCGCTGAGTTTCACTAAAATTACCACATTTTATGTTATGTGTGATGCTGAAACTGGCCCCCTATCTCCATATTCGTTTTCAATCTCAACCCCAAAATGAGCCTACAATATTCCAAAGTTCACCGGCACCATATCAAGAGTGCTCCAGATAAATGGATCACGTTACTTGATTAACCGGCGCACATCCCTTCCCCTTATCACCCCTGGGAATATTTAAATGGGCCCTGAATATATCACACCACCCTCTCGAGGTAAACGAGCCAAGTAGACTCGTTTACCTGCGCTCTAGATCGAGGATGTAAATAACGGTATCTTCATTAACGACTCGCACATAATATTAAAACTGTACAAAAGTGATACAGTCGCGAGAATTCAAAGGAAGCCTTTAATAAGCTGGTTACGATGAGCTTTCTGCGCATAAGTGCGTATTCGCGTCACACGCGAATTGGAGCGACAATTTGTAACATACGTGTGATCTCAATCAACATGGCAATCACGCGCGGCGCCACCACAACTACTCCTAATGCGATGCTATTGAAAATCAGCATTCACGGCGTCGACGCCGCACTAACGCGCCTAGTTACACTCATTGATTTCACACGGAACAATTTACATGTCGCTGAAAGTGATAACTCGTTTTGACAACGTTATCACACAAACTCATCAACGATTCATGATCGTTCTGCAATAATGCCAATTGTATAACAATGCGGGTCCGGCGCTCGGCTCTACCGTAGTGCCACTAAAACGTTTATTTCCCTGAATAAGTAGGCAGTGAGTAGGTATGCACAGAGCTTGTCCGGGCTCGTAGTGTTTTTGTAGCCATAAATCCTGCCCCCTAAGATCCTTGTCTTCGAGCCAAGGTCTGCAAACTCATTCACAAGATCAAGTGGCAAAAAACTGGAGCAATGAACTGGGAGTCACGTACCATTCTCATCAGCTCCCAAAGCACGTAGTGGCGTCTAAACTACCGCTCATTGTCAATATTGGAGTGCTGTTCCGAGCCACTGGCAAAATCAATAAAGGCATTATCGGTTATTAGACGTATGATCGGTAGAAATTGTTTTATGAGCTAATGAATAACAAACAATGGACTTGAATGAAGTGCCCTCAGGAGACAATAGACAGACTCACATTACTCAGTTACTCACATCTGCGCTAAGAAAGACGTAACGTAATAGCAATTTTACAAGGAATGCTATCAAGCCAGCGAGGCTTTATTACCTTAAGAAATTAACCCCAGCTCATTAAAGGTAAACAAGATAACTGCTCAACAATTAAAGGAATTAAAACTTTAATCAAGTCCCTAGGGAAATGCCAGTGAAGTGTACGCTTTTTATGGTCGACAGGCAATGCAAATTAAATAATCGATATGAATTGCAATTGAGTCGGCAACCTCGAACGTCTGAGTAATGGTCGTTGCGACTGAACACTTCTCACACACAAAGTGCAAGGCTACCAAGTGCATCGCCGATAAACCGGAGATGAAAGCGACTGTTTATTTGATTTTGAGCCGGTGCGTGCAGGCATATTAACTAAGCTTCGGCCAACGACCCCTGGTGCTCCATCCTTCCTTGTGCTCGTAAAACTGCCGCAAGTTTGATCTTCGCACCACGTTACCGTAAGGTCGAGGAGACGTAATTAACTTCGTCCGAATTTCTATTTATTGGCAGGTAAAGTTTGATGGATACAGTTTAATTAACCATTACATCAGTAGGACTCGCTTTTATTACATCGCCTGAACGACTCTGGATCATCAAGTTGTCATGTAACATAAATGTCTCTTCGTTGTAGCATGTTATTAAAACAAATAGATGTTCTGCGCCGTCTGTGTAGCAATCTTTAAACAATAAATCTTGCTGCGCGTCTAACGCAGACCTCACATTGTGTCACATTCACAAAATGGAAACTGTAAATTAAGTATGAAAATTTAAATTTGATTCTGTACAGAATATTAATTCAACACCTCAACGGTTGCCAATGCTATTAGCATTAGATCATTTGGCTTTGTCCATGGTGGATGATCTTTTAACGATCTCCGTGCTTGCGACCTTGACCGATGAAGTCTTGATATTTAGCATCTTGTTTTATGAATTTAAAATCTATCTGAGAAAAGATTATGCATAAATGATGCTTTGTGATTTCGGTTCTCTAATAATCTCGATGTCGCACGCAACTTTTGTCTAGGCAGAGTCCCAGAATGCCGGTTTCGCAATCGAACGCTCGCCCGGCCGGCAACCCATCAAACATTGTCGGATTACGTTTATGGACCATTTGTATGGGATCTGCTACGGTTAATGATTTTCGGTCGTTCCCCCGTCTCTTGTGCAATTCTATTTCGTTCGAGACAGATATTTAATAACTTTTTATTACTTAAAGCTTCAAGTTTTTTTCTTTCCACATTCTTCGTGCAATTAGTTACGAACATTTTTGTGGGTCAGTCATCTTAGGGGCCCTGAATTATATTCCCGTAAGTGAATATTTCAATATTATGTGGAATTGTGGAAGTTAATGTGTCCGAGATGATAAATTCAAGGACAAAAGTTCGAACCCCACAGCTATTATTATTACGGTGGCACAGCGGTCCCCTATTAAATTACAAGCACCCCATGTTCTTGACATAATGGCTACGAACGACAGTCTTCTGCCATAAACTTTAAAAATTATAAATTCTTATTGATATTAGTTCTGAATATTCAATCAAAATAAACTGTGTTCTAATTTGATCTTATCATTATCGTTGAACGCAACCCGGTGACTTTTTCACATGCCTCTTATCTATGTTTGTTATTTCGTTATTAGAGCTTATGCGCTACAGGCATGTTTGAAATCATTTCAAATATTCGTGTCCTCACCATTTATTTTCCTCATGCCGGGCCCTAGACCTTCACTGCACGGCCAAAATCCTGCCCTCGGTATCGGCAACAACAAAACACTCACACATATGAAACACTAACAAGAACTCCACAATACACACTTTTGTAAACATTCGTAGATCCAATTATGTTGTACTAGCAACACGCAAGATAACTTGTGTACACTACTTTGATTAGTTGATAAGGAAGAAAACACATAAATTGTTTATCGCGAAGCGATCTACACCCACGCAAACATGTTGCAACGCGCGTCAACGCCGCGTGACTGCAGGCGTGTCGCCGGCTGACACTTTGGCGCCACTAATGACGGCAGGAGCGCGAACAAAAGTTGGTTGAATAATTCTACCCAGAGATGGCGCTATACTCAGCTCGCAGAAAATTCAGTGTTTACCTCTACGAACCATCATACAATTTCCAACATTACTACGGTATTTGAAAAAGTAAACAAACACATAATTTATTAAAAAATAAAAGCTATTCGTACATTCATGAATTGATGTTTTTATACTTAGGTTTAAGAGGCAATTTACACTAAACGTGTGAATATTTCCTTAAATATGATAGCTTATTTTCATGACTAGGTTAAAACTTACCTTAATGACTTTTATGATATTGTTCAATATTTAACGCTACAAAATTAATTTAACTTCACCACACTAGCCACAAAACCACCACAATTTTACTCAAGAACTAAGTAGATAATATGAAACTGTATGTATGCCAATAGTTTCCGCTAAATCCATTCGTGAAATACGCATTGAGAGAAATGCCGGTCGCTAACCGCTACAACCAACAAGATCACTGAAGGAACACTGTTCACCACAATTTCAGTTTACTAAGGGGTTTTCCACGATACACTGTAATAATAAATGCACGAGTTGAACGCGGAACACCACGAATAGCGACCGATAACACTATCCATCACCCCATTATCCTACGCGACTTGAAGTTAGCAGCGAGCGAGCACGTCAAAATATACCATAAATAACATGGTACGTATTTGGGGTGCGCCACCCCATACCCGCCCTTCGATCGTCTGTAAACAGAAGGTTCGTTTTCGATTCGAATAATGAAATTTTAAAATTTTAAATTCTTTAAATCGATGCCGACCGGGTCTCAGCGTGAGCGAACTGGCGACTATCATTGAGCTATGGTATTAGCTGCAAGGCGTCGGACCGAGGGGGAGGAACGTCGTATAAACTCACATTACAATACGTTAAATCGCCTCCAGCCCTCGCCGACTGCGGTCGTAACGCGCCCGGAACTTCCCGGCGACATCCCGACTAGGCTCTCACCATACAGCCAATTAACTACAACTTTAATGACGCTTTTCCATTAAAGAACTTGGGAAGGTAGCTTTCGCAGTTATAATAGGGTGTCTTTGTTATAAGTATGAAAGAGAATTTTTAATTTTACAGCAGTTACTTAAAAAAGTTTTTAGGATGGCTCCTAAATTATGATTTTAACGTTTTTACCGAATTCAAAAAGTGTACCTAAATGACATACAGAATTTAAATGCATTGTCGTCGCGCCTCTGTCATCTTTGATATAAATATCCATTCGTTACAGCCCGAAGGCGAAATGTGCTGAAAGGGAAAACCGACAAAGGAAGCCTTTTTAGGGATCCGGATAAGACGCGACGTGAAGAAAAAGAGAGCGACAATTTTTCCGGTTCATATCTTTCTGTACATTTCATTACTTCCGCTATGTATGGACGTAGATCTCGGATGAAGTCGGAAGTGTTCGGCTACGGTCGTCTGTCGTCGGGTAATTCCGGGAGACTAATCGATACGCGTGCTACCAACGACGTGCTACGTTACAACGTAGCTACTACGCGAGTCTACAACTTCGTAGCTTACGCTACGGTTGTGTTGTTGTTATCCAACTAAATTAAAAAGTCAGCGAACTTGACTCTACGAGTGGGGTTGTCGCGCCATACAGCTTTGGGTGGTGTTGTTCCGGTTAATTGTTTTTGCAGCCAGCCAATGTCGCGGCACCCCTGCTGCACCATTGCAGATACATTTTAGTTGATGAACTGTAATAGTAAATGGCACTGGGAATTAGGTTCACGTTCCATTTTTGTTATTATTAGTGTGAACAGTTTTCAATTAAATTGTTCACGGCAATTGAACTGTCGCATGTCGATTCATTTATAGTTTCAGCCATCCCATTTAGTTGCAATCTATACTTTTGTACTGCTTTAGAAATAAGTCTCGAGCTAATAACTCAGCTACGATTTATAAACGGGAAATGGTATTTTGTAAATATTGTTTTCTCATTTAGGTAGGGAACTTTTGTTTTATAATTTTAAGAGCTTTCTAAGTTAATTTTTTTGGTTGTAAAGTTTTGGCATTCTAGTACGGGTACCTACGTTAGTATGTAACATTGTGGAATATACATATGTTGTTCTACGTCTTCGCAGATATAAGTTGGCACTTCAGAGATATACGGCAGGTAGCGGTGTTGGGTTCAATCATTAAAATCTATACTTTTAATATTATAAAGCTCAAGAGTTTGTTTGTTTGTTTGGTTGAACGCGGTAATCGCAAGAACTACTGATCCGAATTGAAAAATTATTATTGTGTCGGGGAGCCTATAGGCTATATAAAACCACACTACGATCAAAAGACCACTCCTTTGAGTGAGTGAGCAGCAATGAAAAATTGACGAAAACTGGCAGGCAATTCGATGCGACGGGTAGGGTCATGGGAACAAAAAGTTGACGCGGGCGAAGTCGCGGGCAGAAGCTAGCTAACAATAAATTAATCAGTAAAACTAAAAATTTTGTGATTCAATAAGTTTTATCAATCATGCATGACTGAAAATTTTAACTTTGTGTGACGATGTCGCTTTAGGGATCTTACACAGGCCTATGTTTCCGATGCAATACAAAGGTGCGTGCGCGCCTGCTGGCTGTGTGTAAGTGGGAGTCGGGTCTATGGCTTCATGCACTACCGTCGTCGAATATAGGCACCTTGTTCGACGACACTACTTTCCGCCTCGCTGTTTCCCTACGTTTGGGAGCTCCGTGTTGTTCTCCTCATCGCTGTCACTGTGGCGAAGTTGTCACCAGTCTAGGACACCACGGTCTATCTTGCAGCCAAAGTGCGGGTCGATTAGCGCGGCACGCAAACATTAATGACATCATCCGACGAGCCCTTGTCAACGTCGGCGTCCCGGTTCTAATAAGAACCCAATGGCTTGGCACGCGACGATGGCAAGAGACCGGACGGCATGTCTTTATTTATTTCCATGGAAGGTGGGTAGGCCTTTAGTGTGGGATGCTACGTGCGCCATCCCATCTTCCTGGCACGGCGGCGTGCTGGCGGTGTAAGTATAATAACCTTATTGGTCATTATATTTTTGAGCCGTTTGGGGTTGAAACGCTCGGGCCATGGGGTCCGAATGCTCCCTAGCCTATTTAAAGAAATTTCTAAACGGCTGGTGGACATTTCCCGTGACCCAAGAGCTGGTTTTTACCTTGGCCAGAGGCTAAGCATTGCCATACAACGTGGTAATGCCGCCAGTCTCTTGGGTACATTACCAGTCGACAGCGATGCGGATATTTTTTCGACGCTATTTTTTAATTTGTAATTAGACTTAGAAATAAATTTATCTAAAACTAAAAAAAAAGAAAGAAAATACAAAGGATGAATGAAAATGGACAGCCCTAAGATGAAAAATAAAATTATAGGTAGAAAAATACGCCGCGTTTTTTTTGTAAAGTGATACTGCATCGTAAGTACCATACACAATTTATGGGGCTTCAATTATATTAGAGAAGACCAAATAATATTAGAGAAGAAAACAAAACAAATATATTTATTAATAAATTGAAAAGATTTCTTGAATCCAAGGCATACTACACCGTAAAGGAGTTTCTAGATGATAAATCTATTGAAAAATGAAATACTCTCTCTGATACAAAACATTATAAAATAAAATAAATATTAATAAAATAAATAGGTAGATAAAATATTAAATTAAATATTGAATACAGATAATCAAGTAAAGAATATAAAAATATGAATACTTAAATAATTTTCATAATTTATTAAAATAAATGTATATGGTATAAATACTTATAATAATAATCTAGTCGAGTACATAATAAAAGCGAAAACTTGTAAGAATTTAATAGTAATAATGAAATCTCGTGCAAATATATATAATAACAACTGATATGCACAAACATAATAATAATAGTTATAATACAATATAATTATATACCAAATGAAAGACAGTAAATGAGAATATTGATTTAATTAAATTGTAACTCAGCCCTCTTCCTCTCTCCTAATTTTTTTGCGTGCCCGACTGGGTCCATATTTTGATCTTGTACCATTTTTATTTTTTACCATCTTTGTAACATATGGAATGCAATAAAGAATTGAGTATTGAGTACAATTAATGACTTTAATACCTATTGCTATTTTTATTACGTTCAAAATAAGCTTGTAAGTAATAACCACAGGCTTCCATAATTATGCTTTTATCACACTACTAGCTTCTGCCCGCGACTTCGTCCGCGTTAAATTTCTTGTTCCCCCGACCTTTCCCTCGCGTTGAATCGCCTACCCGTGCGATTTTTCCCGTTTTTGCAACATTTTTCATTACTGCTCCGCTCCTCTTGGTTGTAGCGTGATGTTATATAGCCTATAGCCTTCCTCGATAAATAGGCTACTCAACACAAAAATAATTTTTCAATTCGGATCAGTAGTTCCTGAGATTAGTGCGTTCAATCAAACAAACATACAAACAAACAAACTCTTCAGCTTTATAATATTATTACTAGCTTTTGCCCGCGGCTTCGCCCGCGTGGATGTTGGAAATTAATGCAAGAGGACGTACTACCGCGATAAGAATGTGTTATTCCAGGTTATATAGGTAATATAGACTCTTTGTGCTCGTTTCGATCCAGATCCATTCAGCCATTTTTGCGTGATTGAGAAACAAACACCCAATCATACATATTTTCACATTTATAATATTATTAGTAGTAGGATTATAACTCATATTACTTAGGATTCATAGTTTATGAGAACATCATGTGTGTTGGTGTTTTTAAAATAAAAGTAATAGTATTCAGAGTAAGAAGACTGTGACATAGGGCTTGGTTTAGCTGAATATAAGTCTTCCTGGTTTTTCTTAACGCTCCTATTTTACCTATACAGACACTCAATCATTTACCAGACACCGAACATAATTATAGGAATAGTACTTTTGCCAGTGGCTTGGCCCGTATAGCTGTCGGAAAATATCACCCGGGAACCTACTACCGGGATAAAGTACCTAGGTATCCTAACTGTTACGTATCCATGATATAATACCTATATCTTTGTGCCAAATTCGATCTAAATCCTTTTGGCCGTCTTTGCATCATTGAGAAACAAACATCCAAAAATCTAAACATCTAAGCCATTTCGCGGTTTCTTACTTGGAATAATACTATTAGGTTTATTTTGAGTATAATGAACACACATGATATTCGCAATTACTATGAAGCCAAAGTAATATGAATTACAATCCTACTTATTCTGTACTACCCGGCCCCTGCCAACGCGCTCTGCGCCCACTTTTTAAATCTCTAATATCTTCTCAGATATTCATTTAAATTACATGCTGTAAAGGGCCATATTGATCTATATTAAATGCACAATGTATTTAAGGTACTTAATTGGATAAGGATTAATGCTGTATTGCTTAAAATCGCTTCGTAAATAAGCCCTTATTTCTCGTAAAAAGTAAAAGATAAAAAATGGTTATTGTGGGTTATCCCTAAGAGATAGACATATACCATTCAGCACATTTTTGTGGGCCTTTTTAAGGTGTACAATACTGTAGTACATTATTTTGATCTATTTCGTAGGATTCAGCCAGGGTTCGAATTTTGAGAGGTATGTCAGCGTAGTTTTCGAATATAGTTATTTTTTTTTCTAAAATAAAAGAATCTTTCTAAAATAAAAATAGCCTAAGTTACTCCTTGTTACATCAGCTATCTGCCAGTGAAAGTCCCGTCAAAATCGGTCCAGCCATTTCAGAGATTAGCGGGAACGAACAGACAGACAGACAGACAGACAAAAATTGTAAAAAATGTTGTTTTGGTATATGTATCGTGTATACATCCATATCATCATTTCAGCCGTAAGACGTCCACTGCTGGACTTAGGCCTCCCCCAATTTGGGGGGCTTTGCCATAATCGCCACGCTTGGCAGGCGGGTTGGCGATCGCAGTACGGTGGTAAAATTCATAGAGAATGCTGCTGCCCATTCTCTAGTAAGTCCCTTAGTCGCCTTTTACGACACCCACGGGAAGAAATGGGGTGGTGTTATTCTTTACGTCCGGCACCACACGGTACATACATCCATATACACTTAGTAAAAAGTGGTTATCTTAATATTAAAAACAGACACTCCAATTTTATTTATTTGTATAGATTAGTATAGATTAGTCGCCCCGGCACAAATTGACATTTTGTATTATTAATAGGTATTGACCTATAAGTTAGCAGTTGCTTTTACAGCTTGTTTCCTAATTTATGAATAAATTAAGAAAATCCTAGTTTTGCTTTATAGATATGAAATAGATAATAATAATTTATTATCTACTTCACATCTATTAGATAAGACGCCTGGCAAAACTATGCGAAAATGCGCAACTGATATATTAAGAAAAAAATTGCAAAAAAATCTACTTGTTTGAAAACGTGCTCGTTTCCGGACTATCCACGCCATCTATCGCTGAAGCCAACAGACTGGTGACTAATAGTTGTCTTTATAAAGTATAATATCTATTATGAAATGTTGCTGTTTATTTTTTAAATCTTTAAGGTTTATTTTATTTCGGGTGTGTTGCCAAAACAACCAAAAATATGTCAGTATGTGTGATACTTGTTAGTGATATTTATTGCATCAATAATGATTATTTTCTCTTAGCGTATTTATCTAGCGTATTCGGAGAAGATTCTGCATTTGCGAAATCAGCAGGCAGTATCGTGGTTTTTGGCCCTTTATTTTTACCTCTGGCAAGATCAGTTGACGTTTTCGGTTTTCGAAATCTGTCAGTACCCGCCAGTATGGGAAGAGGCATAAAAAGAGTAGGTTGATGAACAATCAATTCAAAAGCTTCATTTCGATCATACAATAAAAACTTGATAAAGTTGTTAATGAGCTATTAGGATCTAGTATTCGAGTGGGAGTAATACGATGCCTAATGGTACCTAGCATGTGAAACGAAATTGACTTGACCTTGTCATCAGACAGAAGAAGAAGAAGTCATTTGATGATATCCTATCCAAAAAAAAAAAAAGACAATAGTGTTAGTGTTATCAATATCAATATAGCTCCAAAAATAGGCCAATTCGCGCAAAATTACGATTTGATTTTAAAATCTACCGGGCCAAATTGTTCTCAAAACAAAAATGCGGGTTTCAGAAGACACGTTTATCAATAACTTAGAATATTTTTATCTTGAATTAACAAATTAAGGAACTAAAACTTGACAAAATATACGCTGAAGACCAAAATAATTCAATAGTTACCGGAATAATCAAAAGTAGTAAAAACTTAAAGAACACACCCATAAATAGAAACAAATTAACATCTCATATTGTAGATTTGATTGGGAAACGAACCAAGGAAGAAGTGGGGACAGCAGAATACAGTACAATAGATAGAGAAATATAAGGAAATATGAGTACATATTTAGTCAAAACAGCTCTAGAAAAACATACATCTACATGGGTTTTAAAACATGGAGTTACAAAGGGAAAAACCTGGATCAATGGTCTTAAAGACAATGAGAGAGTAAAACACCACAGTAGACAAACAATCATGGAAAAAGCGTCCAAATTCTATGAAGCATTGTGTTCAGATAACTCACCACCACCGATCAACGCACAATACAGTCTCCCAGATTCCACTCCTTTCACTACTATGCGCTACAACCGAAGTCCTGGAGAGGATGGAATCACTACCGACCGAAGCATCAAAATTAGCTCTCGCACGTTATTGCCCTACCTTACCAACCTATGTAACACAATACTGACATCAGGAAAAGTTTTAAAGACTTTTCGATAGTTTTAAACACTTAGCGAGTTGCAAAAGTTCCGCCTTAGAGTTTGCCAAAGAGCGATGGGCCGCAGCATTGTGAGTGTAAAAAGACATGAAAAAATTCAGAACACCACGCTGCATCCCAGAACGAGGTATAACAGATATAGGCAAATAGGCTGCCAGTCTCATGTGGGATTGGTCGGGTCACATCAGTTGCATGCAGGATGACCGCTGGACAAAGGTCAGAATGGGTGCCTAAAGATGGACGACGCCGCCGCTGGTGGCCCAGAAATCAGCGGCGAAACGATCAGCGCGACGGCTAGTTCGAGGTGGTGTGGAAAAAGAGCTCTTGGTAGGACTTGGGGAGGATTTTGCCCAGACGTGGCATTCAATAGGCTAAACAAAACAAAAAAAAGTGAACCCAATTCTTAGTGTTAATCTATTTTGGGCATTAATGAAATCTGAAATCGAAGTGGCAACTTTTAAAACACTTTATTGTTTCCTATTTTGCAAACATTTTGTTTGTTGTGTTTCCAAATCCTGCTGGTGTAAGAATATTCTCGCCAATCAACTTCATAAAAACCAAAACGCGAAATAGATTTACACAATGTGAAACAACGCATTAGTGCCTAATGTGATTGCATTTCAGACGTTTCATCCCAGCCTACTAAACAAATGATTTAACAAATGACAAAAGTGATGCATACAGAAACTGGTTAAGAGGAACATTATAAATTGAATTCAACTGTTTAATAATATTTAATGCACAAAACTTGTCTAAGGCCTAGCGCGCACTGCCATGCGTTTTATTACCGCATAATTTGTAAAGTATGAAATGTCATAGAAGTGCGCGCACTGCGGTGAAATAAACGCATGCGGTAGAGTCATCGCTTTACCGCACAAATTTTTGTATCGCATAGACTTCTACGCGCACTGAGGTCAAATAAACGCACTGACTGAGACACGTTTTTATTAATGCGTTCAAATAAACAAACTCTTCAGCTTTATAATATTAGTATAGACATATGCAGATAGTGACTCTTGTATGGTAGTCCATAACGACGACTTGTGGTGTGGGCTCGACAGTTGTAACTCGAATGACAAAACGTGCGTTTTTTTCGCAGCAGTGCGCGGACCCGTGGCAGTGCGCGCTAGCCCTAAGTGTGGCAGGATCTTTAATTTGAAGTTGGTCACACTGTTCATCATTTTCACTAAACGTCAATAACAATTTGATGAAAATACATCCAATTTTAATGTTTCGGGTTAAATTACTACAAATATTAGCCATGAATCGAGTGTAAAACACAATGGAGAAACCTAGAATATTGTCGTAAGTAAAACTAATCCCTGTTATACATAATTTTCTTGATGGCCATAGTTTACATGTACACTACGTTTTCCAATGCGGTGTACAAAGAAATTAAAACAATTTTCAGTAACCACCACCATAATTTTCAACAATCAGAATTATAAAACGTAGAACTATAAGATTTCGTTTGAATTTAGACTACTTCACATTATATTTAGATATTTGGTACCAACTTGATTAATCAATAGCTTATTTCCCTGAAAATCATTTAAAAAATATGGGATGGAACCTCCTGAACTTCTTTTTATAAATCAGTAGCTAAAGATAACCCACATTCCAATAAGGCAGTGATCATAAAATGTATTATATGTTCTATGTTTTTGTGTTTTATAATTCCAGCCCAACAAATTAGTACATATTACTGGTTTAATTTAATATTTGTAGAACAGCGACTGTATTAAAACATGGTTGTGTTGTTAACACACATTTTATTGACAATGACTGGTTGTCTTGCTGACTATGGTTTTGTTATTGTTATTACTTCAATGGTCCTAGTTTATCATTTGTTCACTCGAGTTGTAACACCTATTTGAACATAATCCAGCATTTCATATGTAAGCTGTCACACCGTTTATGCCTGGAGGCTTTTATTTTGGTATCGTATTGTAGGTATATTGGCATGGCTAGCTGACATAATAATATGGCAAATGATTTAATTTAATGTTCTGTCTTGTAATATTAATTACTTTGCATACTTACTAAACTACTACAAGCCTACTATTGTAAAGAATCAAGTTTATTGATCTAAAAAGACAGCTGTGCTAGTGGGGAGTTTGTTGCGCCACTTGTGAAGGGTGGGCGTTTTGAGGGACTGTCTCATATAATTTTTGAAATTTGGAAACTGCTGATTCTCAGCCTAATTAGAATAAATGTCTTTTAAGTGTGATTTTGATTTATCTCACTGTCATTTTGATTCAATAACAAATTTATCAGAACTCCCTTAAATTGAAGGATATGACTTCTATTGAACTTTTTTATTACTTTTTCTTTCTTATTTCTACTTTTAGATGTGTAACTCATATGGTGTCTAAAATATCTTATATATAAATTGTTTCTAATTTTTAGAGGTGAAGCTCTTGTAGCCAAAGGTATAACTAAGATAGATGCATGCCTACCTGAGGTAGGCTTGAAATATGTCACACCTGATGGCTCCTGGCTGGAACTGAAGCAGATACAAGCCGCCTTAGAGGGTCGCAAGAGCTTGATAGAAGTGGAGAGGATTGAGAAATGGTAAGTAAAGGGGCAATATTGTCCAAAAAATCTCAGAAGAATCGGCATTCATTTTCCCCTATCCAGTTTTATTTGGGTTGCAGCAACATGTCTTTCAACACAGAAATAGGTATCTGAAATAGCAAAAACGGCAAAATGATATCATTATTTATAGAAGTCTTTACAAATGATTATCTTGCCACTGCAAAGTGCAGAGTAAATAAATACTTTGCAATATTCTGATGATAAAATATTTTTGTAATGTCATGGTTCAATGTTAACTTTATAATCTGATCATGAAGACATACTTGACCTCACAAAAACAGCTATTACTGTTGGTATAGATTATCTAAAGTCATCCAGTCCAGACAACCTAGCCAAATAAAACAACTATAAACTATGTGTGAGCCAAAATTCATCCAAATCGGTTCAGCCATGCTTGCATGATTGAGTAGCAAACATCTAGACTTCCACATTGATAATATAAAATATTAGTAGGAAGTAAGATACAAACTTTCATATTTATAATATTAGTAGAATAGAACCAGGTGTTAGAGCTTTAACACACGAGCGGCATGTTGCCAATGGCAAAGGTAATTGCTAACGTCGATACGTGTCGTTGCAGCCGGCGACATGCCATCTTCAAAGATCAGCGTCATCATTGCGTGTCGACAGCTGCAGTTACCTGCCGTTGGCAACATGCCGCTTGTGTGTTAGAGTCCTTACTTTGAGGAAAACCAAATGCAACATGCAATGCAAACCATGTTGTATTATTTTAACCACATTTTCTAATGGAGGACTCCATTTGAGGGCTCCATTGGAGGGTAGTGCTGCATTCTGCTTCTAACCCTGGATCTAGTTATTGCAGAACTAAAACTAAATATTTATGCATAATTGTTTACCTTATTTTACAATAACAAAAAGTATTGTAATTCCAGTGGCACACTTAGTCATGCTGAATGGCGTGATGATTTGAAGCTTGCTGAGGTTACACAAAAGGTTGGCGGATATTGGCAGTTCCTTGGCCACAATGTTGGCAAGACATTGTACCTTCGACCTGAAGAAGCCTTGTTTTTAATGGAAGTTGTAAGTCATTTGTAATTAGTTAACAGTAGACATGCAATGTCATTTACAATCTGCTTAAGTACATTAAAAACCATTAAATTAGAGTGGTCATACATCTGACGGAATATGTTTTACATATTGCTGGTCATGTTAGGCCAAAACGGACAAGTAAATAATAAAACATTCAACTTGCTTTAGTGCGTCTAGATTTTACGCTCGAGGCATCTTTTGTCAGATGTGAGACCACTCTTTAATTTCCTTTTCACCCAACTATGGACAAGCAAAAAGGAGGGTTATGATTTTGACCGGTATGTATGTATGTTCATCTGTTCCCTCATAGTCATAACTTATTACCACCTATCATAATTTGAGAAATGAGGTATTGTTGGTATGCTATGTGCCCCGTCACATAAAATTGACGCCCTCTAGAGGATATAAATTCATGACAATGGCTTTCAAATGTTAATATTTTCTAATTTCATACTTTTTTGAGCATCATTTTTCAGTCAGGTTTTGGATTTTAAACTTACTTTTTTCATTACAATAACATTGCCAAAGTACAATTTGCTGAAATATGAATCTTATTTACAAAATAATTTTAACATAGAAATAAACAAGCACTTTTCTCTTTTCAGAACTGTTTGTTGCTAAAACACAATGAGGTCACAGTGTCTTTACAAAAAGCGTACTCCTTACTGCTAAGCTCATCAATATCATTGACAAAATACAAGGTTTATGCATCACTCAGTAGGCTGGGTTACAGAGTATTTAGACATACACGCCCAACAGTATCTGAACGTGAGAATGACGGTTTACCCATAGATTTCACACTCAATAATTGTAAAAATGTTGATTACCAAAAATTCAGTAAAGAAAAAGAATCTGACAATTTAGATTTACCTATTGATTCCACGCTCAATAATTCTGAGAATGTTGATACCTCAATAGTCAGTAAAGAAAAAGGATCAGAGAATTTTGATTTACCTATTGATTTACCCACACTCAATAATTCTGAGAATGTTGATTCCTCAATAGTTAGTAAAGAAAAAGAATCTGAGAATTTGGATTTACCTATTGATTCCACACTGAATAATTCTGAGAATGTTGATTCTTCGATAGTCAGTAAAGAAAAAGAATCTGAGAATTTTGATTTACCTATTGATTCCACACTTAATAATTATGAGAATGTTGATTCTTCGATAGTCAGTAAAGAAAAAGAATCTGAGAATTTTGATTTACCTATTGATTCCACACTTAATAATTATGAGAATGTTGATTCCTCTATTGTCAGTAAAGAAAAAAAATCTGAGAATGATTATTTACCTATAGATTTAACACTCAATAATTCTGAAGATGTAGGTTCACCAATAGATACTGTGATAAAGGAAGCTGAAAATGTAGATTCTTCTGTAGTCAGTACACCTGTTGAGCCTGAGAAAGCTGTATCTGATGAACCAATGGATAACAGCGTCAGTTCACATTCAAAAAGTGATAATTCAGTTGTTGATACAGTGCCTGATCCTGAAATTGGTGAAACTCCAAAAGATGAGGAGAATGTTAATAGATCAGAAGATCAGGAGTCACCAATAGAATCACAGGCTACTAAAATAAGCGAAAATGAACAAGCCAATAATCAAGAAGTTAAAGGCAGTGAAACAAATGGAAATATTGTTGAAATGGGCGACGTTCAAGGTAATGAAGCAATTACCGAACAATTCAATGCTGGAAATAGTGTAGCTAAAGAGAATGAATGTCCAAATAAAATGGAAGTGGATGACCATGAATTAAAGATAGCAGATAATAATAAAATGGAAATTGAGACTGTCGAAGAAGTGTCATCTACAATGACAGAAATAAACAAAAATTTTGAAAATAAAATAGATAGTATGGAGATATGTACCGAAACTAAAGAACCTACAGGTACTATTATGTGTTTAGTAATTTTTAATAAGTATATATATTTTTTTGAAGAACTGTTTTTCACAAAACTATTATTTTATTTTTAGGTAGCGTTTTAATTCAAGAAAGTGATGATAAATCTAATGATAAAAATGGTGATGCTAGCCAAGCTGAAGAACCAAATAGCATGTTAAAATCTGATGAACCAATGGATCTAGGTAATTATCCCATTTAATTTAAATAATTGCATACAACAACCCTGATAACGTAAAGTACTATAATGCGATTCCACACACGACTGCGCCACAACTATCCCTAGTAAATTTAATGTATGGCGTTCAAACGAGCACGTGTCAAGTCCATCCTCATCAGCACCCTATAATGTTCCCACAGCTGGGACACAGGTGTCCTCTCGGTGAGAAGGTGTGGGCCATAATCCACCACACGGGCCCAGTGCGGGTTGGTAGATGCCACATGTCTTCGAATCATGTCTCCTTACGATGTTCTCCTTCACCGTTTTGAGAGCAATGGTGATGAAATAATTTACACAAAGTAAAGCGCCTACTTGGGTTCGAACTCACGACCACTACTCGTAAGTCGCGGTCGCTACCACTAGGCGACACTGACAAAACACAAGTCCATCCTGTGTGGCCTAAATTAGAGAAGCCTGCCAACCAATACATATACTTGACTAGCTTTTGCCAGAGGCTTCGCCTGCGTATTATACGTATAAACCTTCCTCTTAAAAAAAACCGCATCAAAATCAGTTGCGTAGTTTTAAAGATCTAAGCACACATAGGGACAGAGGGAAGCGACTTTGTTTTGTACTATGTAGTGATATGCAGGGTCAAATTAAATGGGTAATTTCGTTTATCCTCCCAAAAAATCACCCTAAAGTGGATATGCAGTGACGCATTGCTGAGATCCTATTTCTTCTTGGCGACTAAAGGACTTACTAGATAAAAACTTTTTTACAAAAAAAAAACAACCGACTTCCTTAAAAACACTACAAAGTGAAAAATAACTTTAATTTCGGAAGTCGGTGTCTTAGGATCTGTATTTATGGTTTTTTTGCCACCGACTTCCGAAATTAAAGTTATTTTTCACTTTGTAGTGTTTTTAAGGAAGTCGGTTGTTTTTTTTTTGTAAAAAAGTTTTTATTTTTAAATTTTTAGTTAGGTATTCACCCTGCACTAATTCCAAACAAACAATGCATATTTATGCGATAGCAGAAATCGCGGTTGATTTGCTGTAATTTTTTAAAGAGTTCCGGTGTCTGTCTCCCGAACTCATCATCAGATCTATATGAAAATTATATGGGACCATTTCGGAATAAACCACTTTCGAACAAAAAAAGAATTTTGCAAATCCGTTTATATATGACGGAGTTATGGCCGAAAATACATTAAAAAAAAAAAAAAAAAACATATAAACATCCGAATTGAGAACCTCCTCCTTTTTGAAGTCGGTTAAAAACAGACAGCGGCGTTCTCTATACATATAACCACCATACTGCGATCGCCAACCCGCCTGCCAAGCGTGGCGATTATGACAAACCCCGCCAAATTGGGGGAGGCATATCTCTTTCGGCTGTAATGATGAAGTCTGAGAATTCATCCTATACATGGATGAACGAATTTTTTGGGTTCATTTATTTATTTAATTAGGCAAACCAACTAAGTAAATACAAAGACATTCAAAGTACATTTCATTTACAAATACAATTAGCATTGCATGCATTTAAATTAAAGGTAAGCACAACATTTAATTAAGGACTAGCACTCCGCCAGCGACTTTGTCCGCGTGACTCACAGGAACTGTGCATTTTTCGGGATAAAATATAGCATTTGTTACATGTTGATAATGTAGCTTTCTATAGGTAAAAGAATTTTTATAATCGGTTCAGTAGTTTGCGAGTTTATCCATTACAAACATACATACAAAAAATCAAATCTTTCCTCTTTCTAATATTAGTTTAGATTGGATAAACGGGATAACCGAATTAAATTAGTTGCTCGAAAATTCAGAAATGACAAGACAAAAATATAACTGATTTTATAACTGCTTAATTAGCTCGATAAATGAATATTAATACCACCACTGTACACCTTATGTACTCTAGCAAAGTGTCGCTCTGAAGGAGAATAATTCATCATTCTGATGTTTCAGTCGTTGATGCGAATTATTTAGCCGAGGGGCTTGTGACTAAGTTAAAACAGCCGCACTGGTCGATTGTTCAGGTCAGCGCCGGATTTAGACTTCGGCGGCCCATAGGCAGAGCATGTGGTGGAGGCCCTCAACTCGTTTGTGATTAACTGTTGAAAGTTTCTATTAAGGTCAAGGTAAAGAAGAAAGCAACTAAATAAGTTGGCTAACACAATTTTTTTTGTTTCTTCTGAGCCTTTATTGATTTAATTTAATTTTTTTTTTTGTGGTGTGGTGGCGGCCTATAGGCAACTGCCTATGTTGCCTGTGCTTAAATCCGGCACTGGTTCAGGTTAAGCTACGCTTGCCGCGGTTGGTCCGTGAATGGGTGACCATCTTTACATACCAAGACCCTTCCGTGCCTCGGAAAGCACGTTAAGCCGTTGGCCCCGACTGTCTTTCATAGATCTTAGACAGTCGTTACGGGTCGTCAGAAGCCCGAAAGTCTGACAACCAGTCTTACCAAGGGGTATCGTATAACCTAGTAACTGGGTTGTGGAGGTCAGATAGGCAGTCGCTCCATGTAAAATACTGGTACTCAGCTGCATCCGGTTAGACTGGAAGCCGACCACAACATAGTTGGGAAAAGGCTAGGCAGATGATGAGTGGTTGATACGAATGTAGACGCTGTGTCTTTCACCATCTCAGAAGTTATGGGGAACGAGGAAAAGGATACTAGTATTCATTAAAATATTATACAAGATATTATAAAGTCAATCAAACATCGTATGTCACAGTCCGCTGCTAACGGCTGCATCACAACACCCTGTCTCATTCTTTAATAAATTAAAATA
Source organism: Aporophyla nigra (assembly GCA_947507805.1). Classification (NCBI taxonomy): domain Eukaryota; kingdom Metazoa; phylum Arthropoda; class Insecta; order Lepidoptera; family Noctuidae; genus Aporophyla; species Aporophyla nigra. The sequence continues at coordinate 19,833,773 of OX382297.1, read as the reverse complement.
CGATGAATTTTATAAAATGTATTATGACATGGATTTTACTTTACATTGATTTTCACGTTTATTACAGGCACCCAGACTATTGAAGATAGCACAAAATGTTTAGAAGATGTACCAAAAATTAACAATCAGAGTGATTCAAAGATTTGCACATCAACTGAAAACGTAACACAAAAAGTTGATTATAATAAAGAAAACTATTCATACAAGTATTCAGAAAAAATAGAAAAACTTACAGACAGGCGACTTAAGCCTAGTGACTCAAAAACTATAGAAACGTATTTTAAAAATATTCCTGATTTCTCTAATGAACGTGTAGTCACCATAAATGTACCAGAGCAACAATTTATGCCGAAAAACATAAGTATCAATAAAGCAACCTACACACTGAACTTGAAAAATATTAAAAGAAGATTCTTTCGGTCTGCCTCACCTGACTCACGAGCTTACTCAAGTTCTGACGAGGCCAATGGGACTAACGTCAGAAGAATTGGAAATAGCCCAGAAGTACTTGGAATGGAATTACCTCAGAATCCTAACTTTTTCCCACAAGAAAGATTTCCAAGGTTTCATTTTAGACCTTACGGGTTTTGGCGGCCGCAGAATAACCTAAACTTTTATCAAATGATGTTTGACCAAGCCTGTATGCAATACGAACAGAGGCCAGACTTGTCCGTAAGGCCACATGTAACCGTAAGGCCACATGTAACCGTAAGGCCACATGTAACCGTAAGGCCAGCTTGTTTCCTTATGGATCCAAACTTACGCATTGCAAGTGACAATCATAGAAAAAGAGTGAGAACTGGAAATTTAGCCCATATACAAGCCATGAAGAATTTAGCTTTTCGAGTGAAACAAAGTTTTGTCAATGGTGATAACAATATGACAACTCTTGAAACCTTGTATGGCCTACTACACTCGTACAATTCGAAGTGGAAAACTAGATTAAGACTAAATGAACGTTTTGAAGTGGTTGATGAAGATTTCGAAACCATAGATCTCGATGATGGTGCAGAAGCAGATTTAAGAAGTAAAAAAACCAGACTAGAAAAAGATAATAAGGACAAGATGGAAGAAAATCTGTGTAGGCTAAGACATTTAGCATTGAGATTAAGAGATCTCGAAGCTGGGTACAAAGCTACAGCTAGACATAGAAGAGCTCTCTCTAAGGCAATCAAAACATTTAATACATCTTATAATGCTGATATGTACTTAGACAATAAGAATTATAAAATCCTTGACAGACAATGTATAACACTTGATTCTAGTTCAGAATCTGATTGTGTAGTTGAAGAACAACCACAAGTTCGTGCGAAGAAATTGAGGAATCCTTTTAATATCCTAAAACGTCGCGAAGAGAGACTGCAGTGTTTGAACAAACCAGGTACAAGCAAAGACAATAATTCACCCGATCCCATTACACCCGATCCTGGTCACACAGAGGCTTATGAAGACAATAATAAATATAGTGAACTAATACATAAAACTTTCAATGAAACTTGGTTGCCCAATGAAAAGGACTTCGGAAGAGCAGAAATTGTTCCTCAACGTTTAATGAAATCTCGTCTTGAGTTCAGTAACAAAGAGCAATTCCTATACGAGTACATGGAGGACCAATACGAACAGTATCAAAATTGGTTGGAAGCAAAAATTTCTTTTCTGGCGTATTTAGAAGAAAGCAATATGGAATATAAAAGAGAAAATGCACGAATTTTGGCTGATGCAGATCTATATAGCACAGAATTAAAACCACTGATCGATTTTAAAGATAGCTCGGATATGCCTTCAGTGCTAGAAAAGTTGAGAATCATAAATAACAATGATATAATCGATACAAAAACTAGAATGAGTATAGATTTTGATGTATACTTTAGAAATGTACAAAACTTTAGGAAAAGGAATCCACCGAAACCGCATTACAGAGTTATATGCATAGAGTAAGTTGAGATAATAAAAAAAACCACCTTTTTATAATATTGGTATTAATACTTTTTAAGATATTTTTGTTTCTTTATGATTGTTGTTAGTGCCACCATCTTAAAAATAATTACCTCTTTAGTAGTTACTAGCGACCCGCCTTGCCCTAATTGTGTGCACACTATCCATCAGAATGTAAATTATTTTGAAGGATATTGCTAGTAAATTTTTTCGATCATACGAATATTCGAAAAATTTGACTGATCAAAAACATAAATAACGCAAGAACTGTCAAAACGAAAGCTATTCCTACTGGTAGTTTGTTACGCAAACTGCTTCGCAAGAGCTTTACGACTTGAAGAATATATAAATATATAATTTTAATATGAAAGTATTAAACATGGTAGCCGTCCGGACTAAAATCTCTCAATTATTGTAGTGAAGAGGGCATAGTGTAGAAGCGCATCGTGATCACACAGACCGACATTGTCTCTGGATGTGTGACCATGAGAAGCATCTTAATCTATATAATGTACGGATAGTTTCTTGACTATGTATATTATTAAATTCCCATATTGTCATATTTCAGTGAAACATCAGGGGTCCCATCGGCAGCGCATGTGATGTCTCTACACTCAAAGTACAGCGATAATGTTCCAATAGTTTTCGCTGTAGTCAGCTCGAGTTCCATTTCCTACTTACAAATTAATCCTGTAGAAATTCCAACGAATGTTCCAAATAATGATGTACTATAAATATTTAATGGTAAGTCTGATGTTCAATAAATTTTGTACAAAATATTTGGTCAGGGAAAAAGTTTGTTCGTTTTTTATTTACAAAAATGTATAATATACTAGCTGACCGTACAGACGTTGTCCTGTTTCCTAGAACTCGATAGTAGCGCCATCTGCCGGGCTGATTTGTGAATCTAAACCATCCAGAGTGAAACCCAAATGCATACCAAAAAATTCATTCAAATCGGTCCAGCCGTTTAGGAGGAGTTCAGTGACATAAACACAGTACAGTAGAATTATATATACAAAGATATACGTGCAATTTTGTTAGGTAACTTGTTGCCATTTTATAGGTAGTAACTGTTCAACACTTCGTTTTGACAGTCCTCTCTTGATGTTAACCTAACATTACCTAAAAAAATCGAAACAGTCCGAAACAATGTCAGGGTCAATAGTGGATGCATTAAGACTTCTAGGCTAAAGATGTGTTAGGTCTGGCGTTATCATGATGAAAGACCACACCCTTTCTGCTGATCAATTTTGGGCATTTTTTCTTTATTTCTTGCTTGTGTCTCCTCAACTGTTGGCACTAGACATCCGAATCGATGGCCCGGCGGTAAAAGCTTATAATGAACGATGCACTTCCAACCTACTATACACACAGCATCACTTTATTGCCCCCGGTTTTGCTATAGTCTGAAGAACTTGACTGCCTTTCGACCATGATCTTTTTCGCATATTCTGGTCGAAGGTGATCCACTTTCATCACCAGTGATCAACCTTTTCAAATATGGTTCGGTTTCATTACGTTTCAATAAAGAATAGCAAACTTCGCACTGAACTCGTGTGGCACCCAAATATAGGTCTTTTTGTATACCCAGACTTCTCCAAATGGGTCAAAACTGTTTTGTGATCAACCACTAACTCTTGAGCTATGTAATAACATAACACTTTTTCCAATACGGTGTCTACTTGAGCGACTACATCTTTGACATCAAAATTCCCATACTGAAAAGGCTAGGACGCGTGAAGTCCATAAACATCACGTTTTGGTTTTGTGGCTTGCGACGCATTTCTCCCTTTTTACACGCTTTATATTAGCTTCACTTGTATGTTTGTATATTTGTTTGTAACCGACTCCTTATAGCGCGATTTTGACCCACTTTAAACGACCAGATTTCATTCAAACTTTGCACACCTGTCAAAGACCGATGACAATGCAATAATTTCATAAATTTGTGCCATTATCCTTGCCAGGGTTACCAGGACAGCAAAAAAACTGTCTTCGAAAACTACGCTGACATACGTCACAAACTAATTTGTGCCATTATCCTTGCCAGGGTTACCAGGACAGCAAAAAAAACTGTCTTCGAAAACTACGCTGACATACGTCACAAACTACGCTGACATACGTCTCAAAATTCGAAACACCCTAAAAAATTGAAAATAAATAATAGTTTAAAAAAACTAAAAAACACGCTTCCATTGAAAACCAAACTAAAAAGTACAAAATAATGGAAAAAAAGCGTGGGGTGCCCAATAAAAAAATACCTTAAAAAGCACCCTTCCTTTTCAATGGAAGCGTGTTTCTTAGTTTTTTTTAACTATTATTTTTTTTTCCATTATTTTCTACTTTTTAGTTTGGTTTTCTACCGAAGCGTGTTTTTTAGTTTTTTTAAACTATTATTTTTGTTATAAAACTTTTTAAATGAATATCTTAGAAGATATTACAGATTTAAAAAGTGGGCGCAGAGCGCGTTGGCAGCGGCCGGGTAGTACAGGATAAGTAGGATTGTAATTCATATTACTTTGGCTTCATAGTAATTAAGTGTCGAATTTCTTAATTAGATTCACTCATTATGGCGGACATAAAACTATAATTATTGAAATATGGTGCGAAATCGTTTTTACTTTTTAATTTTTTTTCTTCGGAATGTCATGTGTATTTAATGGTATCAAAACCAGCCAGACAGAAATCAATACGGCTTAAGAGATTTACTACAACTTTAAACATATAAAATACGTAGAAACTTTGTCCCTAACCTATGATTTTGTATAAACGGTGTGAAATTAATGTATATGTAATAAAATGTAGAAACTAAAATATCCTAAAGATATAAATTGCCTATTCAAAATCTTTTTGTGATTGTTCTTTTAAACTCCATCATTCAGAAAATGAATAAATGTTTATGATTTTTATTAAGACTATTAATATACCGAGGCATATGTGTGATAGAGAATATGATATGAACATGAGAACAATAGTACTTACACAGATGTCAACTTTATCCTATATGAAATTAGATTGCCTTTAGAATGATAGAGCTGTTTAAATATCAAATCAAACATTTTTATTTCACTGTAGGTCACCGAACTATGGAATTAGTTATATATTAAAATATTTTATAATTATAATATATTACAATATATACTTATTCCCAATATATTAAAATATATTGGGAATAAGTTTTCATATTATGCCAAAGCTGAAAGCTTGTGTATTTTATTCTGCGGTGAGTCATTTTTTCAACATACACACAAACTCACACTTTCCCCTGGGGGTAGGTAGATACTACAAAACGCCACTTGCTAAGATCTTTATCAGTCAGCCACGCTCGCCGGTTGCGAGTACTGAGCACCTGACCTCTTTGAAGAATATCACCATTAAGGTCACTATATGCCCTTCTAGGGGGCCCCTCCCAGCGTTTCCACTCACATCTGTCTTGTAATACACGTTTCGTAGTAATAGTACATTTGCATTTTTCAAGTTAGGAAAAGTGTTGCCGATTTATGTTCCAAATAATAATGTAGCACATGTAAATATTTAATGGTAAGTCCGATGTTTAAAGTGCAAAATATTATGCATAAACATTCAAAAAAATTTAGGCACTTAAATATTCTTCAGATATTTAATTATTTTTCAGTATTTGATGTGATTGTTCTTTTAAATTTTAGCCATGCTTCATAAACTGAATAAATGTTTATTTTATTAAGTCTGTTCATGTACCAAGGCATTATGTGTGATGTAAAACGCTTTTATCATAGAAAAATTAGAACATCAGCACTTACGCAGATGTCAACTTTATCTCATGTAAAATTAGGTTGCCTTTAGAATGACAGAAATATTCAAATGTAAAATCAAACATTTTGAATTCATTGTAGGTAGGTTATATAAATGCAACTGTGTTTTATTAGGAATAAGATTTCATATGCCAAAGCTAGAGGCATGTCCATTCTATACAGCTGATGATTGTGTATTTTATTTTGCGCTAATTTATATAACGTTTTTTTTAAGTTATAGCGTTTTTTACTGTAAAATATAATATCGATGTAAATAGTACTTATTTATTAAAATGATCATCGTTACAAATTACTCGAGTTATGACTACCTCGTATGAATGCATGTAATTTATGTCTCGAATAGTCTAGTATTTACCTTACTACTTATTAACTACTTATTAACTTATTTTTTTTAACCAAATCTCACAATAATCATTCTCTTGAACAACTAATTTGGGGTAAACACAACATGTATTTTTCCATACTTGTCATCTGGTTAGTCAAATAAAATGTATCATAGACATAATCATAGTGTCATTCAATAATTAGTAAACAAATACTTAATGCTAATTAAAACATCTGATAATTTTTGTATGTGTATTTTATTTACATAACTTTAAAACAGCCTTATTATGATATATTTAGCTATCTATTCTACTAAGCGACTACATGGCACAAGTGATTCGGAGGGCTCGGTGCAAATATATACCTAAGTCTAAAATACGTTGCATTATTTATCTGGACTTCTCTCTTCTCTTGAAATAAGTATTAAAAAAAGTGGTATAAATACATATTTTATCATTTTTAGGTATAACTAATTTATAAAGATTTTGTTGTTGTATAAATAAATACATACCACAGGTAACATAACTTCACGCCTTGTCTCCCTGAAGGGCTGACAGAGGTGTACTTATAGTACGCCCACAAATCGCCAGTAATATATTTCAAGTCCCATGTAAAATAGGGGGTGACCCTATTACTCCAGGCTGCTACTGAGAAATTCCAGATAGGAAAGCCCAGTAACAACTTCCCGACCTGGGAATTGAGCCCAGGACCTCATTCTCAGTAAGTAGCCCTAGCGACCATAGACCAACGAGGCCGTCAAACAGTTAGTAGTTAATTTCAGAAATAATTTAGAAACCAAGTTAGGACAAAAATTACGAGTAGAGAGGAGCCTATATAAAGGCACGTGTACAAAATTGTATCCAATGTCGGTATATAAATTATCTACCTACGTTAAATGGCACATTATATACTCTATCTCTCATTCGTTCAAATTACACAACCATCGTGTTTATTTATTAATGGCTAGACTTTCCATTAATTGGAGGACATTTTACTAAAAATATTTTTTATTTAAGCGTATTTTGGCCTAAACAAATTTTATGACTATGTGATATTACGGGATTTAAGATAGATACTCTTGTTTTTTGGAGTGAAAAGGGTTAAGAGTTACAGATTATTTTAATTCACCTGACCCATTGTAGGCTTATTAATTAGTGGGAACATTTTTTTCGGCTCAAAATTCGATCTGTTAATCAATTCTGCAACTTTCAACTAGGAAATTGTTAGTTTAGCTGTAAAAATGACTGCCATACTCCACTCCCATTTTAGACTTTCGTAAATTCAAATAATCTCATCTAAACAACATGAAATGCATAATTTTTTTTCCTCCTAAATAAACCTGCTAAATGCCTACCACTATAAATAATGATATATTTAACTTCATAATCGTATAAATTATGAAGCGATCATAAATGATATCAAATGGAACACTTCAGTAAGGAATGCCGACTAGGAACTAGGAAGCAACTACCCGCATAAATACAGCTGGCATAAAATTACTATGCGAATTATTCGAATAAGCTAAAAATGTTCTTAAATATTTTTTTATATTTCTCTGGTAACTTTAGTGGAATGGATTCAATTTGGTTATTTTTAACTAAACAATTATAACTTTTAAATACATTGCAAACATAACAATTAAATGTAACAGAACACTTAGTAAAATTAACTATATCACATAGTTTGATAAATAGGAAGTAGGAATTTATTAAATAGAGGTAAAATAACAATTTTCTTAGAGAATATAGAGCGCAATAACATAATATTACAGCGCAAGTAGTAATAATTATGTTTACTTTAAAATATCTTAGATTGAAATCGCCTAGACGCCTCCTGAGATTCTCACATTATAGAACATTTTGCACACAACTTTATTTAGCACGCAGTACAATCCTTAATCCTACAAAATACTGTTCTTCCACAAACCGTATACGAAATATTTAAAATCACAACGATTCAAGGCCATCCGAAGTTCATACCAGCCAACTGGTAAAATCTCTCATTGAATGGCCTGTAGAAATCTCTCAGTCTTTCTAAAGTTCTAGGATCTATGTGTGGGTGGCTTCGGCCTTTAGTCTTGCCTAGACAGTGTGGCGTAGACCGACTTTCAGATTTCAGGAGACAAGGGAAACCTTTGGTAGAATTGAAGTAGAAATGCTTCTCTGTTATCACCAGTTTCAGGCCTAGAAATTCCTGTAAAAAAATAAAGTTATTGAGTGTAGTTCAACCAAAAACATAGAACTAGGGTCCTAAGAGAAAAACAGTCTTAGCTCTAATATTTAAGATTTAAACTTTCGAGGCAATCCTAAGCTACATCATAATATCCAGTTCTCAATTTTGTAAGTCAATCTGTCCTAGCTCCATCATTCATTAGCAATCAAACGATTTAATGCCCTGCTTTTAGGGAATCAGTAAAAAATATCCATGCTCTTCCCATCTATGCTCCCCTCCATGTTTTTTTTTTATTCCATTCGTTTTCGATATTGATACCCAGCACGCGGCTAAAGAATTGCCGGCTAACTTAATTTCACCCTGTATTTGACAATACTCTTCGTTCGAGAAGCTTTAAGACCATTTTCACCTGTACTCTAGCCATCTCAGCAGCAGGATCAGCGACGAGCCTCTCCCCGCTGATGAGCAGTAGCCTCTGTCTCGGGAACCGTCTCAGCCATCGCCTCAACGGCCTGGCGTACACGCCCAGGCGGACCGGCGGCCATGAGGCGTCCACCACTGAGGGCGCGCCGCCCCAGCCAGCCGAACTGTTCACTAGCGCCAAGTCTTCGAAACGAGGGAGGGATGGTCTTTTACTGGAACGGGAAAGGTGCACGGATAAGGAACGGAGTTGTGCTAACAACAAAACATAACATAAGGTCTATAATCCTCGAAGAGTTCGTCACAAGTGTAGGATATTACACCCACACTTCGCCAGTTATGTTTAGGGGGCGGGTTTAATGTCATCAACCGGGCACAAATGATGATTTCAGACTCTGAACTGTTACTGACAAATTCCTAATAGAAATACCCAATAACCCTTTGCCTGACTTGAGAATTGAACCCAGAAACTCATGCTCAGAGTAGCGCTTGCGACCCCAAGACCAACGAGGCAGCTCCAATATCGCATTTAATAAAATTTTCGGATATGTATCGTGTAAGCAAAGCCGATGTCAGCTGCCTCACTCGAGCGAAGGCTCATTTTTATTTCGTTCCACGTTCTCACTTCACTGAGAAAATTTTATTGGAATTAATTTAACGTTAATCTGCTGCATTCATTTAATTTTTCTCTCAATCGGTAGGCGAGTAAAAGAAGCTAAGTGCCGAAGTCCAACATCGTTGGATCGGTTCAATACGAATTAGTTAATTTTTCATGTTCAGACGTTTTACTTCAGTGTATGATCGGTTTATAGAATTTAATCTCATAAAAAAGACAAACATCATTTCAGTCGAAAGAGGTGCTTTCATTGTGCCGACATTCACAATGAAAGTTAAAAATTAACAAAAGCGACGTACCCAATAGTGGCATAAACATGATGCGATAAGGTAGCGCGCGAAACTATAATTTTCTTATGATTTTTGTAGTTTGCAGGTCAGTGTCAGGCATTAGATGGGGTTACTTAAATGAAATTTGTGAGTAGGGTTGTGGTGTTGGGTGGGTGTTGAATTCAACACCCACCCAACACCACAACCCTACACACAAAAATGGCTATACACAGTTGTGTATAGCCATATTTTTTACGGTAGCGAAACATATTTTGTTTAACATTAAGCCTGACACTGACCTGTAAATTTCAATTAACATAAGAAAACTTGCATTTCGTGGGCTACCCTTCGCCCATAAAGTCACCTCGGTTACCTGGCTGACTGCGTATAGTCGCTGATGGCTCTAGTGACTGGATCCCGCACGACAGCCAACAGTTTAACACTTGGATTCATGGCATACACTCGTCTGGGGGCCGACCTCGTCACCCAGTATGAAGGGGTCTTCTCCATCGTAATCTGGCCCTCAAGTGTCGGTGGCATTTTATCCCTGAAAGTTAAAAACGTCCCTGATTTAGGCGATACTAATGTGTCGTTGCTCGATTTAGGCGTAATATTCTTGGTGTGGTCTTGTTCTCAATAATCACAATAATATGTGAGTTTGTTTTTTTAGTTATGAGGGTTTTACTGATACCTTGCTTACTCTCATCTTGGCGAAAATAGATGTTTTAAAATACTTAGGTATGTAAGTACATGTTTAAACGTTAGTACAGTCAGTAAAATAAGTTGTTTAACACTAGGTTTTACATTGATACACATCTCATTTCGTAATTATACAAAATGATTCGATACCAATTACTCCTAAAATTTTAAATCGATAGGTAACAGCATTTTTATAAATATTTTGCTCTACAAATAGATCGTACGTCGATATGTAGATCCTTACCTAATACATAAATATCTTACCTATACCATTCGAAGCCTTTGTGATAGAATTTATCAAAGAAGTGAACCTCTGACCCAGCAGCTCTGACGTCCGGGTGTAATCTGCAGTTGCAAAACAAAATAATGATCACGACAATTACGATTAGGGAAATTTACAGTAATGTAGGTTGGGCAGAAGTTCGACAAACGCATGCCTACTACTACTAGGTAGAAGTTGCGGATCCACGAGGGCTAAGGTGCTCAAACCCCCAAAAACCATCTGAGCTGTCCCGTGACAAATCTTATAGTGAACTTGATATTTTACTAATTAAACTTTTTGGAAAGCATAACACTGCCTAAGGTATGTCATCAATTATCATCTACTTAATAAGTACTAGCATCTGACCGCGGCTTCGCCCGCCTGGATGTTGGAAATGATGAATGATCTTATAACATCTGCTGATGAATGTCACTTCAAAATCGGTTCAGCCGTTTCGGATATTAGCCGAAACAAACAGACAAACATTTAAAATATTGTTTTTCTGTTTTAAGTACCGTGAGGAATTTGCGAAAAGTAATCTGAGGAGGAAAAAGTTGTTTTTTTTTATTAGTGTTTACTTTGCGAAAACCTAAGCTCAGCGGGGTCAAGTTCCAAACAAACAAATTGTTGATCCAATATTGACTGGATCTGCCAATGCTAAAAATAGGTACCTTACTTACGTCAGGCAAGTTACAAAAAAGAAACTAGTGGCGAAATAATTAAATTATTACAAAGTGCCAGTGTAGTGCTACATTTTTTATCTGGGTAAAGTAGCTCTCTGAACCTATTTTTAACCCCCGACGGAAAAAGAGAGGTGTTATAAGTTTGACGTGTCTGTCTGTCTGTCTGTGTGTCTGTCTGTCTGTGGCATCATAGCTCCCGAACGGATGAAGCGATTTCAATTATTGTTTTTTTGTATTAAAGGTGACTTATGTGCGAGTGTTCTTAGACATGTTTGATGAAAATCGGTTGAGCCGTTTAAAAGTTGTGGGGGGTGAAAGTGGGGAAGAATAACCGAATGTCTACAAATATACTCGAGTGGGGTCTCAAATGAAAGCGCACTGAAAGAGAATATTGATGACTTAATCGAGAATGTTCAAGCTTCGCTTGATGAGAAAATTGGTGGTGGGAAAATTGGAACATGGAAATCCGATTGTCACGTGAGAGTATCAATGACTACATCTCAGTCTTTGCAATTCTGCTAAAGATGATTTGTCATGTGGGTTATTAAATAGTTTTCTTTGGTCGAGCTCACAAACTGCTACAGCATCCAAGGAAAAGGCCAAGCCTATGTAGCCTGGAGCAGAGTAAAAATACTCTACTTAAGGCTACATAGGCTTGGCCTTTTGCGAAAGTACTTTTACCTAAGTAAACCACAGCTTTTTCAACTGTCGTGCCTTGCAACTTATATGCCGTAATCGCCCAACATGTGGGGGGGGTCTGGATTTATGCTTTTGCGGTTGCACAACGACACGCTTTGCTTGGCTTTGCTTGGTAGTATAGATGCAGGCCTACTCTGCCGCCTCCCTCAGAGGCGGTAGAGTGGCGGGGTCTTGAGGGAGAGCGCTGAAGTCGTGTAGATCCTCAAGGCAAGTCTGGCGGATACACCTTCACGAGGTTGCCACCCCGTTTTTGGTCTAATTCCTTTTGAAATAGACGTAACTGAAACCGCCAGGCGACTTTACCTCACCTCTCTACCCTCCCCAAATCCCATAACCGCTCCTCACGCTATCCCACCCAAATCCTCACTCCCTACAACTCCCACCTGTCCAACCTCCACTCCGAAACGTGACCACCCTGTGACTGGGTGGTGGCGGGCTCGACTGTCACTAAAAGCCGCTGATGGCGAGTTAGGAGGAAGCAGTAGTAGTATATTATTGGGCATTCTAGACCACTTTCGGCAAATCGCTCGGCGAGTGTACGCCTCGCTGCCGAAAGTGGTCTAGAACGCCCAATAATCGGTAATCGACTCGTTCATTTGTTCATTCGTTCGAATATTTAAAGCATTCTAAATCCACCTATCGTTCGGCGAAGTAAACAGTGGTATAGAACGCTCAATAATCGACCGATGAGCGTTCGAGGTTTTCTCATTTCGGATTAAAAAACGCGAAATCTGTGACTGTTTCAGTTTATAAATAATGTCGTAATAAACACATGCACTCATTGTTAATCAGTTTGTTGACAACAGTAATCATGAAATTTGTAAAACAACCACAATCGCTGCATGTAAGCACTATTTGCGATGATTTTTGTAAAACTAGATCTCGCCATGGAGAATTGTTACCTAATTCAGTACGATGCATCATTTGCGGACCATCGAACTGTGGAAAAACAAATTTACTTATTGGACTTCTTATACATGAAAATGGTTTACGGTTTCAAAATGTTTATATCTATTCAAAAACCCTACACCAACCAAAGTACATTTTTTTAGAAAGAGTTTTACAACGGGTACCAATTATCTCATTCCAGAAATATCAAGGGAATGAGGAAGTTATAAGCGTTCAGGACGCTAAACCCAACTCTGTGATTATATTTGATGACGTTGCTTGCGAGAATCAAACTAACATGCGTGATTATTTTGCAATGGGAAGGCACAAACACATCGACTGTTTTTATCTCAATCAAACATATAGCAAAATCCCTAAACAGTTAGTAAGAGATAATGCTAACTTAATTATATTATTCAAACAAGATGACATTAACTTGAGGCATGTTTATGAAGAACATGTTAACACTGATATGACATGGCTTGAATTTCGTGAAATGTGTTCTAAAATATGGAGTGAGCCCTTTAATTATGTTGTAATTAATAAAGATTGCAACAAAAATAACGGATGCTATAGAAATAAATTTGACACTTTCGTAGTCTTTGATTAGAAATGTAATATTTAAGATATGGTACTTACATGATATCATTATTCCTTGGTCAACTCTTCATCGTTAACTATTATAGTCCGCAAAATCGTAATAATGGAAAAATCACTGAAAAGGCAAATTGTTGATGCTGCAGAAGCTGTAAAGAAAAAAGTCAGAAAGATGCGAGATTTGGAAACTGAAAATAAGCAAGCATTGGAATCAGTTTTTAGACCTGTAACAGAGTCTCTTAATTTTTTAGCTGACACCAATAAGCAAACTGACCTCTTGCGATCTAAAGAAGTTGAAGAAACAGAAGTTCCGTTTAAAAACAATACTTTACAGAAAGACAGTTCTAATAACGAAGAAGATAGTAATGTAGAAGAAAGTGAATGTGATACCGACAGTGATGAGTCGTATCAATCATTAGGAGACAATAATCAAGAGCGTAATACATCATCCTGGTCAGTATCTACAGAAGCACTAACAGATATTCCATTTGGTGTTCGAGCGGAGCGAGGACAATTGATGTTAGGTTCTGCTGTCATAACGATCAGCGATGATTACATCACCGTTAGTGGACGGAAATATCGAAGTACTCCAGGACTGAAACAATTATTATTGAAAAAGGACGTAGATTTAAGCACAGTTACAGAGTCTGATATGCAGAATTATAAAATGATGTTGATTGCCACAAACGCACATCGTCGAGACTTTGATTCAAACAAACCAATAAAAAGTAATAAGGGACAAAAATATTTGCAAGTTATAAAACCTCTTTTCAAACTGCCGAATCCTATTCAAAACAGTCAAGCAAAGGGAAAAGGGCTACCCTTGACAAAAATGTGGAAAAAAAATAAAGATTTTGTATATTGGGATGATCCTAATGAACTTGTGGATAGGTTAAAATTATTAATTGCATCTCGAGACGCTGGTAACACTGGATTAGACAACGAAATTATATCTATTATTGAAGAACTGAGTGAAAGTAAAATTATTAAGTAATAAATAATTGGTATAAATTTTTCACCGTTCATTTTATTATCAACCTTTAAATATAATACACCTTAAAATATGAATGTAGATAAATTTGGACACCATATTCATAAGAGAATGCGTTTCTCTGAATTATTAGAATTCAATGAAAATGCATTGCTAAAATCTGAAAGGGGTGATTTTGATTTGAAAAAATCTAGATTAAGAGGAATTAAATCTCCTTTAGACATAGATGATGCTGTAAACAAGGATTACGTCGATCGATTGCACGATCAGATAATAAAGGAACAGAATAGAATGATTGGATTGTTGCGTGCTCAAATCATAAAAGATGTACAAATAACAGTCCAAACCACTTTAAAAACGAAGATACCTGAAGTTTTAGTTCAGTTGGAAGATAAGTTTTATAACAAAGCAGAAGTCCAAAAATTACTTGAAAATACTCCGTGATGGCGAAGCAACAAATTGTTAATGAACTTCACAAAGCAGCACGAAGAAACTTTGTTAGACGTTCAGTTATTTTAAAAGGCATTGATGACTTATGGCAAGCTGATCTGATAGATATGCAAAATCTCAAAAAGTTTAATAAAGGATATAATTATATTTTAGTGGTAATTGATTGTTTCTCAAAGTATACCTGGACAGAACCACTAAAATCCAAATGTAAACTTGATGTTACTCGTGCATTTGAGCGAATACTAACTACGAGTAATCGAAAACCTGTTCATTTACAAACAGATTCTGGAACAGAATTCTATAACGTAACATTCCAAAAGCTTATGAAGAGCTACAATATTAATCACTACTCTTCCTATTCTACCAAGAAAGCTTCGATTGTAGAACGGGTTATTAAAACGATTAAAACTAAATTGTATAAGTACTTTAGTCTCATTGGGAATTACAAATGGTTAGGTTTACCATTAGAAGTTATTCTAAAAACCTATAATAATACAAAACATCGTACAATCAAATTTAAACCATTCGAGGTAAATAAGTTAAACGAGTCAAAGATAAGAGAAAATATTCAAAAAATTCAGAAACTTACATCACGCCGATGTCAACCTAAGTTCAAAGTAGGTGAAAATGTTCGGATCAGTAAATACAAACATATTTTTGATAAAGGTTACACGCCTAATTGGTCAACTGAAATATTTACTGTAAAAAAGATTAATAAAACCATACCAGTAACATATCATTTAGAAGATCATCGAAAGCAAACCATTAGAGGATGTTTCTACGAACAAGAACTTCAAAAAACTAGCTATCCAGGTGTCTATTTGATAGAAAAGGTTATTAGAAGGAAAGGAAATAAAGTTTACGTGAAATGGCTTGGCTTAAGCAACGAAGAAAACAGTTGGATTGATAAAGATGCAATTATGGATTAGGATTATGAATATATAACCGTGTTTGTAAGGATTTTTTCATTCATTACACTTTTCACTATGCAAGGCGGTGGACTAGTTAATAGTGTGATTAATAATCTGCCATTCGAACTTCATTTGCCTGGTTATAACTATTGCGGACCGGGAACAAAACTTGAGAAGCGATTGTTGCGAGGCGATCGAGGTGTGAATAAACTAGACGAAGCTTGTATGCATCACGACATTGCTTATGCAAATCACACAGATTTATCTAATCGTCACAAAGCGGATTTACAACTTTTAAACATGGCTAAACAAAGACTAAAATCAAGAGATGCAGGGAAAGGTGAAAAACTTAGCTCATGGATAGTGAGTAAAGTAATGAAAGCCAAACTAAAGTCGGGTGCCGGCATTAAAACATTTAATGCTTTTGTGTCAAAAATTAAGTCAAAAATGAAGAAATTAAAACCTAAAAATAGTAAAACATTAATCAACATTGCTTATTCAGCTGCGAAAAAGATATTTCCAGACATTCAGAAGATTCGCATACCACGAGTTATACCCATACCAAAGACAGGAGGAGTCTTACCTTTAATTCCAATTTTCGCAGGATTATCGGCTTTAGGAAGTTTAGCAGGCGGTGCAGCTGGTATTGCAAAAACCGTAAACGAATACAATGCAGCTCAAAAAAGCTTGCGAGAATCAGAACGACACAATAAGACCATGGAAGCTTTAGCGTTGGGCAAAGGGTTGTATATCAAGCCTCATAAAAACGGTAAAGGGCTGTTTATAAAATGTTCAAAAAACTAAATAAAAAGCTGCCTAATCGTCCTTTAACTAATATCGATATCAGTGAGCATGCACGTGACATTCCATACTTTCGAGGAGTCTATATGAAGGATCGATTACCAAGAACACCAAAACGCATTGAATGTGCTATCGTCAACTTAGACGATTCACGAAATGAAGGAACGCATTGGGTAGCTTACGCTAAAATAAACAATTATTGTGAATACTTTGATAGCTTTGGGGATTTGAAACCTCCGATGGAATTAATGCAGTATTTTAAAAATTGTAATGTTTTTTATAACTATACTAGATTTCAACAATTTAATACAGTAAACTGTGGACACTTATGTTTAGAATATCTACGGAAATTTTGGAATAAATACGTATAAATAATATGTATTTCTTTTATTTCAATCATTTTCATCATGTCACTCACCTTGTCGATAACTGCAAACTCGTCCGATTTATGTACATATTATCCTAATACATTACAACTTTATGGATCTTATGAGTGTGCCTTATTGCATTTCTCAACATTTAATTCAATTCCAAACATTGACGAAACGAATAATAAGTTATATTACGGCTCTAACGAAGTTCTTGAAATACCTGAAGGCACTTATGAATTACAAGATATCAACGATTATTTAAAATCGGAAATAAAAGATTGTTCAATAAAAGTACAGTGTAATAACAATACTCTAAAAACTTTGATATACTGTACCAAAGATATCAATTTTACTAAAGAAGGAACTTTTAGGAGATTATTAGGGTTTAATAAACAGATTTTAAAAGCCAATAAATGGCATGTATCTGAGTTACCAGTCAACATTTTGCCTACGACTGTGATCAGGATAGAATGTGACATTGTAAGTGGTTCGTACATAAACGGAAAACCCAGTCACATTGTACACGAATTCGCACTCAATGTGCCACCTGGATATAGAATTATAGAAATTCCGAAAAACGCCATATACTTTCCAATCAACCAAAACAACATAAGCTGTATACATATCAGGCTATTAGATATAAACAATCGATTAATAAACTTACGTGGTGAAGAAGTGCAGCTATATTTACACCTAAGAAGAAAAAATGATTGACTACAATAAATATGTGCATCATCAAATTGAGAACGTCAGTTCAACTAAAGTGATCAAGCAAATAAGACCTCGGTCTAAGAAAAAAATAAAATTAACAAGAGACAATAAGGAATTTCTTAAAGCAATTGGTTTGCTAAAATGAATATCTTAGATGTTTTATCTGCTCCAACTTACGACAACACTGTTGAGGGCATTGAATTTCATTCTTACAAACCCTACGTAACAAGCTTCAACAGGAACGATGAAATCCGTATACCTATTAATCAACAGGATCTGTATATACTACCGTCAGCAAGCACTTTGTATTTGGAAGGAACTATAATCGTTAGCAAAAAAGATTCAAAAGATAAAGCGAGTAGTGTTTCTTTAACAAATAATTTTCTACTTTACTTGTTTCAAGATATAAGATACGAATTAAATGGAGTGGAAATTGATAAAATAAAAAACGCTGGTGTGACGACTACGATAAAATCATTAGTGTCTATGAATGAGAGTGAATCGAAGATATCTTATGCCTGGGGTTGGAATATCGATGGCATAAAAAATATTAATGGAGGTAGTTTTTCTGCTTCCATACCACTTTGTAACATTCTCGGATTTGCAGAAGATTTTAAGAAAGTAGTGATAAATAGTAGACACGAATTGATATTGTTACGAAGCAATACTAACCTCAACGCTGTAAAACTGAATACCGGTGAAGTCGTAGATGATGTTCAGATAAATAAAATTGTTTGGCGTGTACCGCATGTTAAAGTGTCAGATAAAGAGAAAATAAGTTTGTTAAAACTGCTAGAGAAAGACCGACCGCTCCAGATTATTTTTAGAAATTGGGATCTGTACGAATATCCCACTTTACCTAAAACAACGAAACATACTTGGTCGATTAAAACTTCATCGCAAATAGAGAAACCGAGATATGTCATTATCGGTTTACAGACAAACAGAAAAAACAATGCAAACTCTGATATGTCTCTGTTCGATCACTGTCATATTCGTGATGTTAAAGTATACCTCAATTCAAACTACTTCCCATATGAAAATCTTAATGTGAATTTTGCTGATAACAGAATTGCTTTATTATACGAGCAATACACTAGATTTCAGCAGTCATATTACGGACGCCGCGCGGAGCCTTTGTTAAGCGAAAAACAATTTAAGGACTTGGCTCCGCTCTTCGTTATTGACTGCTCCAGGCAAGCAGATAACTTGAAAGCAGGCCCTGTTGTGGATGTAAGAGTGGAAATCGAAACTGATTCGGTTATACCTGATCAAACTTCGGCATACTGCCTTATATTAAACGACTGCATAATTGAGTATAAACCGTTAAGCAATACCGTGAGGAAAATATCATGAATCCTGAAACTATAATAGTAGACGTTCAAGGCTTTAAGGTCTTCTTCAACACTTTTATAGTAAAAGAATTAGCTTTGGCTACTCGTGATTACACCCAAACCTTCTTAGTTAAGCCTCCATACTTGTTCAGATACTTAACAAGCAATGAACAGAAACAAGTCAAATGGTTAGAAAGAAACAGAGGCATTTATTGGAATGAAGGAAATATCGACTATAGGGAATTCCATCGCATAATCGTTCCATACTTACAAAATAAAGAAATTATTGTCAAAGGCTTGGAGAAGGTGCAGTGGATAAAGGAGCTATGTGAAAATTGTAAAGTAACAGAACTTGATGAGAGTCTATGTCCTAATTTATCTATTTTGCATAAAAAATACTGTAATATAGATTCGAATTTAAATTGTAATAATCATTTAAAGCAATGTGCACTTAAAAATGTATTATGTTTAAAAAAATATTTAGAGTGGTAATGGTAATTAATATGTAACAAACGTAAATAAAGGTTATTGATGGTTATAAATAAAAAATGATTCTCTGTGTTTTATAACAAGTTCTGTGAAGGAAACTGTGGGAGAAAAATGGATTTGTAATGAAAATGTATTTTAAGTTTATTAAATAAAACAATAATTTAATCTTAAATGATAAATGTGTTTTATTTCATTAGTTAACCTGTCTAATTACATTTTTCCACAATACAAATATTTAAATTAAAAGAGTTTATCAAAAATAACTGGAATTACATTAACCATAAAGATTCAGCATAAATTTAATTTAAAAAATACTTATAACAATTAGTAAAACCAAAAAATATAAAATTAAAAATCACTGTCTATCAAAGTTTTTGAAATTTTTTTAACTAACGATTCCGTATCGTCCATAACACTATCCATAGCATCTTTAACAATGTATTGTGCATTTATTATCACGTTCTCACTCTCACTATCACTGTCACTTGTGTTGTTATTGCAAAGATCAACCACTGATATTTTTATCAGTTTTATCCCGCGTCGATGCAGTTTACTCATCACGAAAGATTTTGTTGGTTGTTTCTTATGGGAAGGCTTTTCCCGACGTTTTCGCCGGGACTTCTTTTCTTTTGTTATTTGACTGCAGTGAGGGGGTTCGTTGCAAATCATCTCAGAAAGTCCTTCGTAAGGATCCTGAGCGTACTGGCTGAACTGAACTTCTGAGTCGCAAATCTGAAACAAAATGATTAACGTCTTAATCAGTGAAACAATATGCGAGAGATTTTAAATTAGCTTTAATATTTAAATATATACATATTTTACTTACCAATGACATGTTTATGACGTACACTGATAGACCAAAAAACTATAATATTGTATACAAGTATTCGGTGTGAGTAAAATTTTCTAAATAAGTAACCTAAATATGTACTCCGATGGTTTTGATTATATTGTAAACGTAGCATTATGATCATAACATATATTGTTGAAAGTAAATCTTATCCACATACCAATAAAGGTGAAGCTTTGTGGAAGCATGTATAGACTTGAACCTCAACAAAATAACACGCTTGCATTTATAATTATTATTGAAAGTAAATCTTATCTATATACCCATAAGGTATAGCTTTGTTGCAGCATGTATAAACTCGAACCTCCACAAATAGCAAACTTGCAATTATAGTGTAAAGGTTATTAACATACAATATATCACATTTCACTATTTTAAACTAGCATCGCCCTGCGATGTTACCTACGAATTATTGATATGAGCCTAATTCGCTCATAATAATATGATTAGCAATAATTAATTAAATATTATGATCTATATATATAAAATTCAAAGTCCTGAGTGAGTGACTGACTGACTGACTGACTGATATATCAACGCACAGCCTAAGCCGCTGGTCATAGACACGTGAAATTTGGAGGGTGTGTTCTTTGTGAAGAGTAGGTATCCACTAAGAAAGGGCTTTTTGGTTTTTGTTGGTGGTTAAGAGGGTTAAATGGGGGTTGGAATTTCTGTGAAACTTTTTATTCTCTGGGTTGATTAACACGCGGACGAAGTCGCGGGCAGAAGCTAGTTAGAAATAAAACGACAATACATAAATAAACTGCTTCGAGTTTGTTTTAATTAATAATATAATGACGAACGTCGAAACGGATGTTGTGATCATATTACATTCTGGATGAAGAAACTTCAACGAGTCGAGGTTTCATTATCTATTTAACCAACTTTAAAAAGGAGGATGATGTTTTTGAACAAGTTTCTGATAAATAAAACAAGTACATGGTCACACATTTTATTTATTTTTCTGCAATCAATAACTTATTAAAAATATACTAAGTATATACACTTAAATTTATATTTATTTATAAACTAGCAGACACACGTGAAGAAATTCAATTTTTCACATTTGTTTTCACATTTTTAAAATGATCAAAGGTTTTTTATCTGTTAAACAAATAAACAAGTAAATTGATATTAAAGACACATTTAGTACAATAATAAGAATCTTTATGAATTTCCGAAAACTAAAGCTAAATAATATAATGCTAATTAACACTAGTACATTTATTTACTTAACTAAGAATGTTTTTGACTGGCCTGTTAGTCTAGTGGTTAGTGACCCTGACTGCAAAGACTGAGGTTGTGGGTTCGATTCCCACCCAGGACAAATCTTTGTGTGATCAGCACAATCATTTGTTCTGTGTCTGGGTGTAAAATTATCTATAATATGTATGTATTTAGAAATATATAAGTATGTTTATCAGTTGTCTAGTTGCCATAGTACAGGCTCTGCCTAGTTTGGGATCAGATAACGTTGTGTTGGTTGTCCTAAGATATTTATTATTATTATTATAATGTTATAATACAGGACAACTCTTTTATTTTATCAATACTTATACTTAGTAATAATTCCAAGATAAATGACGTGTTTCATTATTGGTTACCTAATATACATGAATGACCCCATGCTTTCGTTGCTATTTTGTCTTTCAAAATAATTCGTTTGTCATCGTTATTAGATAAGGTAATTTTATTAACATTTTGTGTAAAAATTTCGTGTTTCAATGATTTAAACATTATATTTTTTCTTCTAATAACTCCACCATTCAATAAAATGCTTTCGTAGTCTGTGATATCTAAATCTCGGAGCACATATGATTTAATTCCCTTAGCTTTTTTGATAACTGTATTTGAAGTTTTTAAAGAATAGAGCTTTGACCTCAACCCAACAAAATCAGAGATATATTTACCACCCATTTCATCTTTAAAAAGGCCTGGAATTTTTTTATTGATTAGAGGTATTGCATATTCGTTTTCATTTTCATAGTTACTGCTATCGAAGTATTGCAAGAAATGGTACTTCAGATCATTATAAAAATCGTTAGTATATATTTCATACACAAAAGAATCGGTATCTGTATAACATAAGCGTACTCGATCATGATAAAAAGGTTTAATAACATTATAATGAAAATTATACATATGGGACTTAGAAAGATCTAAAACTGTGAATCCTATGTAAATAGGTTTATCTAAGATGATTTTATCTGGTTTCATTTGTATAGCAACTAAATTTTCAGTCAATATTGTTGCACTATGAAAATAGGGATTAGCTATAAGCCTCTCAGCGGATATTGATTTGTTGGTTTTATTTGTTTTATCACACCATTGATTAACTAAATGTACGGTGACTCTCTTTTCAGTATTTTCCAACGTTTTACCAAAAACACTGTTGTTTAATAATTTAAAAAAGTCTTGCTCGAATGTACTTTTTGCTTTCTGACGTAATCGAGTGTTTAATTCTATGTATTCTTTTAAATAGGGTCTTTGTTTGAAAGTAATAACTCTGTGAATCTTTCGTAATATTAAACCATGCTCCAGACACTTTTTTAAATGAACATAGTGTATGACATAATTGTACTTATTATATAAATTTGCGATAAGTTTTTTTGTTTTACCACCTGGAGGAATGCATTTTTCAGGACAAAAAGGCAAGTCATTATGGTAATTGTGTAAGTGATCAGGATATAAAAGATCAACTTCTAATATATATCCCCAGTCAGCATTATCCTCAATATTTTGAACGCGTAAATTAATTAATTCGTTTTCATTAAGAAACCGAAAACTAGAATATGGCAAATACTGACACATACTATAACCATATAAATTATTACAGTCTAGATAGGCTATGAAACAATCCGGCTTTACAGCATTATATTCTATCATATATTTATGATTGGCTTTTGCGTACCGGTGCGAGCACATACACAAACCTCCTCTAATACCATCCTGAATCATTTTAATTATCGCTAAATCTGTCAACAGTTCTAATTGAACGCCTGTTTTAAGTAGCATTGCATCGAAAGATAGACTAGGAGTTGTTATATAAAATGCAGGGTCAAGTTTATAATATTGTTTACAAGTTTTTCTAAAATTTTGAAATATATCTGTTAGTAAGAGTACATCTGTTTTTAAGTACAGATCAGTGTATTCTCCTAAATTATTGATATTAAAACAATTCCAGACAGTGTTAGCATGATTATAATCGTCATTGCTGACGTCTTCGTTTGTCAAGGAATTGTGAAAGTAACACTTTAGCGGTAGCGCCTGTTGCTCGTAACATTTCCAATTTGTCATATAATCGTACGGATAAACACCTTTTCGTGTCAGCAAACTAAAATGTTTATTATCAGAAAAATGAGATCGAAGACTAACAAAATCTTCTATCTGCATTGTTTTAGCTAGTTTGTCTAAACTGGTGCCTAAAAAATTATAAGAATCTAAAAATCTTAATTGTACATATTCATTATCTGCAACGGGTATAAACTTTGAAAATGATATATATTTTTCTTTGGTCTTAGGTATAATTTTTATTTGACCAGGTATTTCACCTAATTTTTTCACAAATAAATGACAATCATACCCTGACAAGTTATGAAAAAATATTGGTATGAATTTTGGTACTTTATGTTGGAGGTTACAATGTCGATGAGCTGCGCCGCGGTACTTACCTGTGATGTGACAGTGATCTCTAACTCTGTCAGACCACAGCATGTTTTCACATATATGACACTTAATTGTTTTTCTAAAATCCTCATCATCTTTATCAGTAAATATCATAGGGTTGTTTTTAGTTAGTATTTTATATATTTCAATTGCATCCTGAGTAAGAAACTCTATAAACTTGATAACACAATCCTCACCGCGATAACTTCTATACCTTTTATTATCATTATCATTGAAAGAAGATACTATGTTATAAGCAAAAGCGGCTGGCACGTGTCGCTGGGTGTATGTTGTATTAGCAGTATCAAATTCATCGCTGGAAATTGGCATTAACAGTGTTTCAAAATCGGCATAAATTACGAATGGAATGTCTTGTTTTCTTTGAAAGTTCTTAAACTCTAGCACAGATCCCCTATCAGGCAAAATTGTGACAACCCCTCCACACAGGTGTGTTTCAAGTTGACTAAGAGTAGAAAAAAACAATAAACAAGATTCGCAATAATATAATTTACCATGATGTTTAGAAATTTGAGTTCGAACTAAACGGGGCAAATTCTTTATAAGACAGTAATGGGAATTTGTATCATTTTCTAAATACAATAAGTGAATGCTCCTAGATTTTTTATTAATTGTTTTATATAATGGTCCTATAATGGTTTTATTATTTTTCAATCCATATACATAAATATTTATATTGGGATTATTTTTTTCAAAATTGGCTATGTCCGTGAATGTGATGGGAAATGACAGATCAATAATATTTAAAACATCCTGAAAACGAGGATATGATGTAACTCTGTCGGTATGTTGGGTTGCAGGATACAAGGCTGCCACAACACACCATAGAAAGCAG
Source organism: Aporophyla nigra (assembly GCA_947507805.1). Classification (NCBI taxonomy): domain Eukaryota; kingdom Metazoa; phylum Arthropoda; class Insecta; order Lepidoptera; family Noctuidae; genus Aporophyla; species Aporophyla nigra. The sequence continues at coordinate 19,808,988 of OX382297.1, read as the reverse complement.
TACTTGTCGTTGTTCTTAATATTCAAGCAAGCTTTTTTATTTTTTATAAAATTTGGTAAAGGAATATATTTGGATCCACTGAGCGGCTGATATTTATTAATATTTATTTCAAAATAGGAGTTATTCAAAAATGTCCAACCGCTATCTCTTTCCTGAAACTCTTCTATTTTTTTGAGAAGTAGTAAAATTGTTGATTTAAAAATTGTGTCGAAATCGTAATTTAAATGAATAATAAAGTTTTTTGTAGCAAATGATTTCATTTCTTGATGATCGTTTTTAAACAAAAGAAATACCAAAAATAGTTCAAAGTTAACTTTAACAGATGTGTGCATTTTTAGTGAGTGGTCTATCAAATCCTTGACTTGTTCTCGAATTTTTATTAGAAAACTCTCTGGAAATGTATGGACTAACTCCTCAGTTGCAATAATCCTATAACTTACAATACGTCCTTTGAACGAGGAATTGATTATTTTTATATTACTACTAAAGTGAGCTACGCTATTGTTTTTATGTGTATTACTACGTAAATGACCAGACCACTTACGATTATCTACAGATACATGACATACTGAGCAGTAAGTCATTGTGATTGAATACACGAATTAGTATTGATATACAAGGATTAAGTAATAGTTATTTCAGCGTTTAGACCCAAGTATCAAATTAATATTAAATCGTGTATAACAATATGTTGTCCTTAAATATATATATATATATATAAATATATATGTATATATAATTATATACCTTTCATGCAGATTTACAGCTTCGAAAATGCGTTAGAACCACTATAATAAAATCTCGATCAGTTGTAGCTCCCGTTCCTCATTTGTTGTTTTGATCATATTGCATACATCCTTATTCTGGAAATAAGATGCAAAGATTTATTAGATAGGTACTTAGATTAATAATTCAGCAAAAACTTAGTTAACTTACAATACTTAATATATTTACCTGTTAGTTATTTGATCTTACGCACTTGTAGAAATTACCAGATAAAAATTATGTGCTACTAAATATTTTCCTTAAGAATAAATCTTCAATCTCATCGTCTTGGTACAATTTTGTAAATTGTAATGCATGTGTAGCTGAAAAAGAATAAAAATATTGTTATTTAAATTATAAATAAAATAACTATAAAGTATCAAAATAGATTATTATAAATGATTTATTAAAATAATAATTACCTGTTTAATATTCACAATTTCAATATTACACTTGTAATATTACGTATTTAGTAGTGACATTTATTTACCGAAATACGTAAAACGTCTTTACAATTTCAGAAAATTCCACAACGTCAAGCGTTCGTAATAAGACTATTGCTATCATATATCAACTTTCAGCGTTTCCGATGTATTGCCTAATTTATAGTCAGTTATTTTACACAGGGCTGTCATTATACTGCTTATATAACTACCGTTGTATGAAAATTGTAACGAAATGGTGTGTAAACCCTAAGTGTTTTCGATGCATCAGGAATTGGTTGTACTTTAGTTTACCTTAGTATTAACTTTTTCAAGGTTTAAAATACGACCAAATAAAAAAGTTCCATCACACGCTAGAACCCAAAGATTTTAAGTATCTTTTCATGTTAGACATTTCCAGCCTTATAAGTCACTACGTTTTTCATTATGATCATTGCAATTGTTCCAAGTGAACTAAGTAATAGTAACTTGCGACTCCGGACTTCAGTCGTGCACTCGTGATCCGCAATCGGTAAATTGTTGTACTCAGTCAGTAAAGTCAGTGTCGACAACCGCTATCACCAACACCAGTTGAAGATCATCGTGTCTGCTGGCGCTGCTATCGTCTTGAAGTTGAGTAAGTCCTCTACAAGTCCAGGAAAAAATGTAAGTATAAAATATTCGAAACTCTTCTGACTCTAAACTTCAGAACCACCGCTTACTTTTTAATTTATTTTATTTAAACGTATGTATCACTTTTTTGTTTCAGGTCCGATTCTGAGGGTTCATTCTATCAAACACCGTCAACCAATGAACGAAAAACGAAAACTGGTCGTAAACCTACAGAAAATGGAAAACGCAAATCAAAATCGAACCGTCCCAGGTAAATTACATATTGTTTTCCTACATGTTTCATCAAGTAAATTACAATATTGTTTTACATGTTTCACTATGTTTGTCTCATCAAGTCTCATGAGTGTAGTGATTGTGGTCGTTACTGTTAGTACATACAAGAATAGAGCATCAAAAAGTATTTCTCAACGAATAATAATTCTTTAATTTTTATACTCATCGAGTCTATTGAAAAGCCTTATTAAATATCAATTCTTGATCACCCAGTTCAGTATCAAATATAATTAGGCTTGTAATTAGTAAATTAACCAGGTTACATATTAAGTAGCTATGTTGTTTAAAAATTAAATAGTGTAATTGGTTTCTGTCGTAATATTTAAATAATTAAATTTAACTCAAGTTGTTTTCTTTTTACAGTAAAAAGGCTACGAGTATCAGCGATATATTCGGTATCAACCCGGCCCGCGAGACCAGCGCGGAAGTCGGAGAGGGATCATCGAGTCAAGCCAGCCTGTTGTCGTTGTTTGTGAACCGAGTGGCTAACGGGTGCGAGCGACGCACAGCTCGCACCGAGGGCGAATATTACATAGATTGCAAGGTGTACCGAGCTGACGACGCGCGCAACACCGACTCGATGGAGCTTTGGAAAAGAGCACTGGTACGAATCAAGCTCCAGGCGGACATTGACTCTCCTCAGTGGAAAAAACTGCAGGACTTTGTACGTTCTGCAGATGTTTTGTTCCCCGACAAACCGGTTTTTTATGATAAGTAAATAAATATGGTTTTATTTCAATGATTGTTTTTTATTATTTTTTAATTCCCTTGTATGCATACCCACACTTCATTTCACACACATCTCATACAGACATAATTAAATACGATATTATTATATGTGTGTATACACAGTCATATACATTCGTACCACTGTTTAGCTAGAAAAACACTAAACACATATCAATAGAATAACACGTGACATCTTTATAAACCGTACCACTACCACTATTTTGCATTACTAACTACTTATCGAGTCGGCCGTTCACGATTGGGCATTCTGGACCACCGAGCGATGGCGAAGCCGAGCGAAAAGTGGTCCAGAATGCCCAATTATATACTACTAGCAGTCACCTGCGCTAGGACCTGCGCAGTTGAGCGCCGTGAGCGGGGATGAAGGAGTCCTGGGGGGTTGAGCCAAACGGCGCTGGTGGTTATGTGTCCGTGAGGCAACACGCCCCCTTTGGTCTGGATTTCAAGCGAAACGGTGGCCCTACCCACTAGCCAGGGGTAGGGAAATGGCCACAGTGTCCCGTCAGAGGGCCACAGGCGAGGTGCGTGAGGTCCGCGGAGGTCGTCCTTGGATGACTGAAGCGGTAGGTAAAGGTCATGCTGACGGTGTAAGTGAGGGTTGTTCAGCTCGTTGGGGGCCAACCTGATCGAGCACCCGATGTCGCACTGTAAACCAGCCTTGCGCCCCTATATCTCTCTGGTAATCCTAACGATCGAGCTTTTTCATAGCAAGACGTTCCCAGGTGCGGGCTCCATGGAGGGTGGGAGCCAGAGAGATGAATTCTTTCACACTATTTAACATGGACTCAATACCAGTTAAAACCAACCAACCCGGAGTGGAGGCGAAAGCCGATGAAGCTCCCAAGAGAGGTGCCTGCACTTCTCTTGCCCCTGGACGCCCTGCAGCTAACGCTGCGGGTACCAGCGCGGGCGCTGGTCTGGCTGTGGCGCAAGCCACAGGTAAGACCAAACAAAAGTCCCAAAAGAAACAAAGGGTGTCGGCGCTGATTGGGACCAGTACCGGCCCTTCCAAATCCCAGGAGAGGACCACGGCGAAAACTAATATCGCTATCGGTCCGACCCACCACAAACAAACACCGGTGCCAGGTATTACTGGCACTGGGAAACACCTTCCCTCCTCTGCGGCTCCTCAAGCCCTCTCCCATAAGGAGGACGCCACCGATCTAACGGTGGCAGACAGCCACGAGGACGCGATCTCTCGCGCCTGGATGGTTGTACAGAAGCGGGGCAAGGGTAAAGGCACTCAAAAAGCCCGTTGTCCTCGCACAAACCCCTCATGCGCTCCAGCTGCTATAGCACAGCGTATGACGCGGAAGGAGCGCCGTTAGGCTCGCAGGAGGCAAGGTAAAGGGCCCCTAAACAACCAGGCTACTGCCGCTAGTTCGGTCAAACCGACTAGCGGCCAGCTAACCTTCGCCGCTGGAAAACGGTCGCAGGCAGAGGCCGGCTTAAGCCGTCCCGCGACCAGCCGACCGTCATCCAGTGCGCCGGGTAAAACACAGCAACCCGGGGGGAAGGATCAGGCCGCGGCCAAGCGAGCTCTCAACGAGACCATCTCACCTCGTGGAGAGCATAAGCGGCCGCGTCTTGATCAATCCAAACGGGTTGCGCAAAGAAGCTACGCCCAAGCTGCCAATGCTACCCTCGACGTAGCGGTCACCTGTGACTGCACCGGGGTCATCAGCAAGGACGTATCGGACCAGGTGCTCGCTGCTATCCAGAAGCAGATTTTATTCGAGGCCTGCTCTCCCAAACAGGACACCATGGCGCCGACTTTCAACGCAAAGCCGCAGTTCGCCGGTGGTGTCCTTAAACTGTGGTGCGAAAACGATCACACCTTAGCCTGGCTAAGGAAAACAGTCTCCGATATGACTCTCCCTACTAACTTAACGTTAGTAATCAAGAGTCAGTCGGAGATCCTAAGACGGGCACGATGTGGAATCGTGATCCCAGACGAGCAGGGGGTCCTTGGAGAGCCGACCAATATAGGTCGTGCTCTCAGTTACCAGAACCCCTGGGTCGACATAAAGCGCTGGTTGCTGCTGCATGCCGACAAACAGGCCTCGGCATGGTTCGTGGTGGTCGGTGTCCCGGTGGACCAAATCCCGACCCTGATGGGCGCGGGGCGCCGTCTATCTTTGGGGGCGGGGAAGGTGTACCTGCAGTTCCAGGGTAGGAACGGCAGGTTCACCGATGTCCCCCAGGGATGGGACCCCGCCACGGGCACCATCTCAGAGACTCTGGCGCAGCAGCCAGAGACACCAGCGGGGGAGTCAACCCCCCCAGCAAACAACCCGGAAGCAGCCGTGGCCGAACCCGCTGTAGCGGAATCGGCCGCCCCAACTGCCGCCGCCCTGGACGCTGTCCCTTCTTCGGACGCGGAGTCGGACGACATAACCCTGTCCCCGGCTTCGCGCCAGGAGGAGGATGGCTTCGACGAGGGCGGCCTGTTTGCCGGGCTCAAACTGGAGGAGGACGATGAGGAACCGACCAGCAATGGCGTCCTCTTCGTCAATCTGTAAAATCCTCCAGGCAAACCTCCACCACAGTCAGACCGCAACGGCTCAGCTCCGGAAGTGGTTGGAGGTTCAACACACGGCCATCGCCCTGATCCAGGAACCGTGGATTAGAGCGGGCCGCATACAAGGACTCTCCAATCTTGGCGGTAAGCTCCTGGTCACCACTGATCATGACCAACCCAGGTCGTGTATCTATGTCACAGGAAACCTTAAAACACAGCTTCTAACTGAATTCTGTTGCAGAGATATATCTGCTGTGAAGCTGCTCATACAGCGTGATGGCGCCATGGAGATGGCAATCGTCTTCGCTTCGGCCTACATGCCTGAAGCGGAGGCGCCGCCCCCGCATGACCTGGCCCGCCTCGTGAGCCATTGCGAGAGATCCGGGCTTGAGGTCATCATCGGTGCCGATGCCAATGCTCATCACCAGCTGTGGGGTATGGACACGCAAAACGAAAGGGGTAAGGCGTTAGTTGATTACTTATTCTCGACTAACCTATCCCTACTAAACACTGGCTCCGAACCGACATTCGTAACCAGACGAAGCCGTACAATCATAGATCTCACTCTGGCAACAGAGGCCGCGGCGGAAATTACCACTGGTTGGCAGGTCTCAAGGGAGGCTTCCTGCTCCGACCACAGATGGATCCGCTTCGACATCCAGGCCTCTGTCCCGCCAGTAGCTCCACGCCGCAAGCCGCGCAACACAGATCGTGGTACCTATACACGCAGCCTAGAATCCAAACTTGCGACATCAAGCGACCCGACGTCATTTGCGGACACTACACAGATTGAGGTACAAGTAGAATACCTCACTAAATCAATGATAGACAGCTACCAAACTGCCTGCCCAGAGACGACTCCTCGTAGTACACCGGGCAAACAACCCTGGTGGGGTGCTGATCTGGAGCGTAAACGCGGGAAGGTAAGGAAAGCTTTGAATAGAGCCATGAATACATGTGCGGATGAGGACTGGGATAAGTACTACGCAGCCAAATCCTGCTACAAAAGATGCATCAGGTTCAGGAGCACCTCGGGATGGCGCAAATACACTTGCAGTATTGAGTCCTGCCAGGAAGCAAACAGGGTAAGGAAAGTACTGGCACAACAAACTACACCTGGGCCTACTACTCTTCGCAAACCAGACAACACACTCACATCCTCGCCAGAAGAAACGAGACGCGTCCTTATCGAAACACACTTCCCCGGATGTATTTTCTCGCAAGTAATCGACTGGCAAGACGCAACTCAAACACCATCAGATAATGACTGGTTTTATGCTAGCAAGGTGATCACGTTGGACAAACTCCAATGGGCCATCGGGAGCTTCCATCCGTTTAAGGCCGCCGGTCCGGATGGGGTGTTCCCCGCCCTACTACAGTGGGGTGGAACCCTCATCACAGCAAGACTGGTACCTTTAATGAGAGCGTGCCTAGCATTTAGATACGTTCCCAAAGGATGGAGGGAAGTGAAAGTAATATTCATCCCTAAACCAGGTAAGGGCGATTACACAAACGCAAAATCCCACAGACCAATCAGCCTGACCTCTTTCCTGCTAAAGACCCTGGAAAGGCTGTGCGACAGGGAGCTTAGGGACGGCGCTCTGAAAACTCTACCGTTGCACGGTAACCAACACGCATACAGCTCGGGTAAGTCCACCGAATCGGCACTTCATCTGGTAGTCAGCCAGATAGAGGAAGCGATTCATCAGAAAGGGACCTGCCTGGGAACCTTCATAGACATCGAAGGAGCCTTCGACAAAACAAACTTCTCCAGCATCAGCAGCGCCCTCTCCAGACATGGAGTTGAACAGGTACTCATAGACTGGATCACAAACATGCTGAGCAAGCGCGTGGTTCGCCTAGAGGACGAGCAGCAGCTGGCCATGATTGCCAGAGGCTGCCCCCAGGGAGGGGTGCTGTCACCCCTTCTATGGAATTTGGTGATTAACGAATTAATCGCCAGACTCAATGCCAATCACTACTACACAATAGGTTATGCGGACGACCTCGCCATCCTTGTCTCAGGGAAGGTGACGAGCACGATCTTTAACCTCACCCAACAAGCACTATGTATCGTAGAGAGATGGTGCAGAGAATATGACCTCTCAGTGAACCCCACTAAAACTGAGCTAGTCATGTTCACCCATAAACGAGCTTTAGGCCTCTTCCGCCTACCGAAATTGTTCAATACAGAACTTCAGCTGGCCAACGAAGTCAAGTACCTCGGGGTCACTCTTGACAGTAAGTTAAACTGGAGTAGTCATTTAGACAGCAAACTAAACAGGGCCTAAAATCATACTTTGGCTGTACACCGCAGTGATCCGACCCATGATCACCTACGGGGCCGTGGTTTGGTGGCCCCGCACCAAGCTTGTTACAGCCTGCAACAAACTACAACACATGCAAAGACTAGCCTGCATGGCGGTCACGGGCTGCATGAGGACTACTCCGACTGCAGCCATGGACGCCATGCTGGGACTACCACCGCTCCACCTGTTCATACAGCAGGAAGCCACGATGGCGGCGGCGCGTCTGGACGCAACTAACCTCTGGAGAAAGAGAGACACACAACACACCGCGCTGCTTAAGGAACTCAACAATGAGTTCCCCATCACTAAGGCTATAAATGACCGGGTACCCAAACAGTTCATTTTTGATAAAAAATACAGAATCCAGCTTCACGAAGATCGCCGGTGTGAGGGTCTGCGCCCCACTGAGCTGCGCATCTTCACGGACGGATCAAAAACAGACAGTGGCACAGGTGCTGGAGTCTTCTCGCAGGACTTCAACATACATATAGCCACACCGTTGGGAGTCCACAACACAGTGTTCCAGGCTGAATGCATTGGGATCACTCTTGCTGCTTCAGCCATCATGGCTAGGGCAGTTAAGGACCACTCGATCCGCATACTCTCAGACAGTATGGCTGTTCTGCAAGCGCTGGACAGTCACTCGATTGACTCTGGGCTAATATACGAGTGCCACCAGCGCCTCAACCAGGTGGGTAGCCTCAATAATATAACCATTCAATGGATAAAAGGACACAGCGGTTCGCTGGGAAACGATGCCGCCGATGAACTTGCCAGAAGGGGGTCGAGCATGACACCGGTGGGACCAGAACCCATCGCGCCACTCCCTTTTGGGTTCCTACGCTCTCTGGTAAGAAAACGTACCAGGGATCTACACTGTAAGCTATGGGTGGACCAAAGTGAGTGCAGGCAGGCCAAGGAAGCACTTCCTACCATCGATGCCCGCCTCACAAAACAGGTCCTCCGATTAGACAAACGACAGCTGCGTATGGTTACAGCAGCAATAACTGGACATGGGTCGTTTAATAAACATCTATTTGTCATAGGAGTTACAGACAGTCCGCTGTGCAGGGCCTGCATTGAGGACGACGAGACAGCAGCGCACGGGCTTCTAAACTGCCCGGCGATCGCCACATACAGGGCCAAGTACTTCGGTAACCCAGGTACCCTACGTGAGATAGTCAGCAACATCAAGGCGTTGCTGGCCTTTCTCGAGGAGCTGGGGTGGATCGAATAACCGATTTCCCACCCGTACGCAAAATACGCGCTCAGACGTGGAGTTGCGGACAACAGCCCGTTCTACCTATTACCTATTATCGCCCAACATAAAATGATAGGAAACATTGTTCTTTCAATATTTCCATATCCTCTAAGACCTTGAAAAGTTACATTATGTGGCCTTATCAGAATCCATCCATTATCGTCAACACAACTCCGGCCGATAGTGGCATCATCAAATTGAATTGATATTGTTTTTGGAAGCCTCCCATCTTTCTTTTGGCCACGGCGAAGTTCTATGTATTTACAACTTAACAAAATCAACATTATAATATAGATTTAATATAATATAATCTTTATATTATAATATATAACTATAAAAAGTATAAAATAAAAAATTAAATTAAAAATTAAATTAAAAATGTTAAAAACCCCCGACACAAAAACCTAAGGATCCGGGGACCGCTCTGCGAAGGCAGACGTCGTTGACGGTCGTATCCTAAATGCAATATTTAGAAGTCATTTTATAAAAGTTTTCTTCAGTTAGGTAATAGACTATTTGTAAGAAGGGATCCTTAGGGTTTTGTGTCGGGGGTTTTTTAATTTTTTTTGTTGAGCTTTCACTTTCTCCAAAAAAGTTTTGACAATATTCTTTTTTTGTCCCAAACTCTCGGGAAATTAACCACTTAGTTAAAAGAAGGCTGTACAATTCTCTCACTACAAAAATCTGCTCAAACCCACCTCAAAAACTCCAGTAAGGCCCTCGTCCCACATTTCTTGACGCCTATGATAAGTGCGTCGGGTAGTCTCTTCACCGGAACTTGGTTGTGCTTCAGTCGTCTATATTCGTAGTTCTCGGCTACATTGAATCCTAGGAGCGAAGCAAAGCGCACGCTGGCTGCTCTGTACTTCGAAATGTGTTGCTTCAATAGTATATATTTTATTGTGAACTGAAACAAAACGCAGGTTTTGTGATAAATCTGAATAAGTGGCTACTACTATTATTTTTTTACTCATGGTTATGTTATTATAATAATAATCTAATTAAAGTTTACATTTCATTGCCTAAAAAATAAAAATATTATTAAAATCACCACTCACCTTGTTTTCGTCAACTAAACAAGAATTCAAAGCGTAGAATAAATATAATAGAAATAATAATATGAAACAAATAAACATAATTCGCTTTGATAGTACCGGTACCCATCTCATTGCTATTCTTCGGATTCATTTGTGGTGCTTTGTTGTTCCTTTCGTCAATAAACGAAATTCACTTCACACAACATTCTACACGAATATTTTTAACAGAAAAAACTATTGTATTATAACATTTAACTCTATTTTTAATCATGTTTCCAAGTTAATTGATATGCATAGTACTGCAGAGTTCACACTGAACAAGCAGTGTTTCTGTTTAGGAACGATCGATGTAATTTTCTTGGGAACCTGCACGAATCACGATGCGCACAACCGCTGTCCAATCGACACGGAGTGGGACGGAAAATCTCATTTTGCGCCAGGGCTTGGTAACGTTACCAAATTCACACTAAAAGTATCGTTAAGTAACGTTATTTTCATAAAGTTAAAATTTTAACGGTAACACGGGTAACGATACTTTGGTATCGAATCAATAAAATAACGTTACCAATTAACGTTATACAAGTATCGATAATTTTATCGTTACTTAATGCGTTGTTGTCAACCCGCGCAACCTAAGAGGCGCGCCGCGGCGCGGGCGGCGGCGGTGCTCTACGGAACGGCAACATCGCCAATCAAACGATGCAAGCTAGTTGCAACTAAAATTTAAACTAAATGGGCAGTACGGTTTCACAAACGAGGCGTGCGGTAGGTAACGGATTTAGTCTCAGTAATTTTGATTCACTGATAAAAATAAATCGAATATATTATCTTTATATGTAATTTAACAACAGTGCTTCCACAATGACTTAAATTTAGATGTGATAAAACATCCAACATATATGTATAGGTGTACTTGAATATGATGAATCGTATAAATCAGCATTGAAATTGTTTGAAATGTGACTGTAATAGAAAAAAATGTAAGCATTAAATCTGTCTATTAATCACAGACCATTTCAATAACGAATTATATATTTTAAGTTATACGAAGACTTTTTTTAATAAATCGTAATAGGAAGTCTCATAACTTTTCATTTTGATGCTACATTTCCTTATAATCTTCTTATAAATAATTATTCATTAAACACTTGCCCATTACAATGATTTGGTTCGTTTATTTACCTACTATATTATACATACTGTATCATTGAAAGTTTTAATCCCTTCGTCCACATGCTCTTTACATCGGGTGCGCCAAAGTTCACCTAAATTTTCAAGTCCGATAATTGGAAATCCGAAAATGTTCTTCCTAACATTTTTCATCCTAACAATCACAATTCCTAACTACTCTGTCTCTAATGTTCATAATTCCGAAGCATTCAACTTCATAATGTCAGTAGCAATAAACATCTATTATACTTTTATTTGTTTCCCTATATTTTCTCAACATAACCATCTTTTATACTATTATTCAAAGTCATATCTTTTTTGTTTAGATTTCTTTTTATTCATAATAATCAGTATTATATATATTAATTTTGCGAACTTTATTTTCATATAACATATATAACGTTTAACAATAATAGGTAGTACCATGGTACAAGTAGTTAAATACATGCTGTCTTAAACTCATTTCAATTAAATTAGTTTAATATTAGCGGCTATAGCTTTCAAATAATCACTTTTAATGGTGTATTTTGCTTTAAAATTCAATATATATTTAATTCTATTATATTTGTCATTGTATTTTCTTTTCTTGGCGGCAGGGGGAGCCCCGTTAAGATGTTTTTGGATTTCTGCAGCCTGATGTTGTAATTCTAGAATAATTTTCTTAGATAACAAATAAAATCCTGCGTGGTGCTGATCTACGAACTGTTGAAAACGATTATGCCATGATTCAGCACTATTTTGAGTACGTGGTACGTTTTCCTCGTTTAAAACATACGTGCTCCATAAGCATGGTTCATATTTAGGTGGTGAAGAACTGGTACCCCATATATAATTTTCACCAAACCATTCTGCTATCACTTTTGCTTCGGGAGAGATATTTTGCTGCCATTCGTCAAAATATGTGGGAATTTCTTCTGCTGGTAGGTATGCAAGTGCTAAAATGCATTTGATTTCTGATGAAAACGATTCGCTTGATCCATATAGTTTTTGGAAACCTCGACTTTGCACTTGTCTTTGTTTTGTTCTCAAATTTGGCCCAAGTGAAAATAACAACCGTTTTAACACTGCGTTTTCAAAATTATACTTGGCACTTAACTGTGACGCCTTTTCGAAATCCATTAATATGTATTTTGGCGATAAAATCAAATTTGATGATTGACAATACTCGATCAAAGATGAGAACAATTTGTCGTATGTGCTTTTGTCTTTATTTGTACACAGTGCTATAACTAAAGGAAACGTTTTCGTGTTTATACAGCCGTGTATTGTGTAAACTTGCTGAAATAATTTTGGGGCGACTTTAAATGTTCCATCCATTATTAAATAAGTGGAAGCACATAGAAAAGTAAGAAATTGTTTAGTTGTATATAATACTATTCATCTCACTCATCAATTAAGATCATATCGTTGTCCAATTGTAGAATATTATGATTTATTTCAAAGTTAATAGTATCAGGTTCTGTAATTTTTTCTTTTTTGTTTCTTTGACGATATATTACTTGTCTCAAGTTCAAGTTTGTTGGCATATTAGCACGTACACTTGAGGAAGTGCTTGCTTCGCACTCACTAATTATATGAATTGGTTTCTTGTTTTTATTAATTAAAGCGTCTTCTTTAATTTTATTTATAGCGGTGTGTACCTGCAAAGATATCCATAGGTTAGGTTAGGTTAGAACTGTGACCAACTACGCTACATCGAAATTGGTCGCGAAATTTTTCTAAGTATTTTTTTCATAGTGCCCCCAAGAAACGAATCGTTGCAAAATCGACTCCACGTAGTCTTGTTTGCCCTACCCCTAGAGTGTTATTTAAAATCGCGAAGGCGCGGAGGGGCGAGGCGGCCCGCGAGCTGAGGAGCAGGTGGTTTTAACGCCCGCCGCCGCCGCCGAGGCTGAGGCTGGCCGGCTACGCCGGCCAGCAAGCCGAAGCTACGGTGGTGAGCGTTAAACACATCTGCGACGAGCAGCTCGCGTGGGATCGCCGGAGCCCCACAGCGCCGGAGCCGTGACAGAAACCATGCCTGCTGCATGTTGCATGCTGCATGCTTGCTTGCATGCTTGCATGCTTGCATGCTGCATGCCATGTTTTGTAATCACAAGAAATAGTTTAAAAACAAACCTTTTCCTTTAAAGCATCTGGTTCATGATTATGTTCTTGGTGCGGACCTTCCAGCAATTTATACTTATTGACTTCCTTATCGAAAGTAGTGATTAATCTCGCCTTACACTTATACTTTTGTTGCATCTTAATTCACACGCCCAATATTGTTTATCCACTGTTATTCGGTTTTTTTCATATATAAATCCATGTATGTCTAATTTTAATCCTCCGCGACTGGTTTTAAATGATTTTAAATAATTTTCCTCCATATTAATAAAGCATTAACACAAACATGCACGTAATAATGATAATACACCGACATGTACTTAGCAATAGACACAACACAGTACGTTATGTAAAGCATACCCCCAAATAATAAATAATCATACCCTCAAATTAAAACTATAAATATCATCTTCTACCCACATATATTTTTTATAACACTTGGTAAATGTTTCTTTCTGAGTATGAGTGAAAATATTATGGTAATTATGTTTAGGGATAAAAGCGTTATGATAAAAAACAGTAGGAGTTTAAATATATTTACATTAATGATATTATTAATTACAATTTTCGGAAACATGAGTGTTATGAACATCGCCGGTAGCACTACAAATAGTATGAATGAAAACTTTAGGATGAAAAATTTTAGGAAGAGTGATCATTCGGATTACAAATCGTTAGGAAGAACAATTTCGGGTAAAGAACTTTAGTTGAGCCAATATGGACCCCTTTACATCAGCACCCTGAAGAATGTTTGCTCTTCTACTTCCTACTTAACTAACTACTATTAAATAACAATTGCTCATGTGTATCACAAGCCATAAAGACAAACAATCAATCAATCAACTCAGGCTATCGCAGGTCACTAATGGACATAGGCCTCTCCCAAGTTGCGCCACAACACCCTAAGGTCGTCGGTCCATTTAGCTGGGGCATCCCACACTACGCTTGCCGATACGCGGTCTCCACTCCAGCCCCCCTAGCCGAGTTACAACCGTTTCGTGTCGAATTCCGTTCTCCAATCGGTAACGCCTCGGTGTCAGCAATTGTAGAAAACGATAAGTTGGTAGCCGTGTTGACGCGCCTGAGTCGTCCAATCGTTCTACAATGGTGCCGATTCCGAACCGAACCGAACTAAACTAACTAAACTATCTCTAAAATTCCTTACTTTTGGCTATGACAATTTTAACGCTATTCTGCAAGAAAAAATCTCTAAATTTAAAAATTATTTTGACACGACCAAAAACGAATTTAACAATCAACGTGGTTTTTTTTTTCTTTTGGTTTAGCAACGTGGTACTTGTATGCGCTACGCAATTATTTTTTTAGAGATGAAGGCGCGCGCAAGGGGGCAGCCTGGACATGTTTTATATGGAATTTTTCACTTTTTGTTTGAAAATATAAAAAAAATATTACCCACATGTTGAGATTTATATGTTCTAGGGTTAACAAAGGGGGTCGAAAATTTCATTATTTTTGCGATAGGACACGCCATTTTCGAGATATAAGCAAAATAAAAAATACAGTACTGTTATTGCATGTAAAGGTGAGGCGAGGCGTTGGTTGAATTTTAGTTCATGACCACTAATATTATTCCATACCTTTTTAATCACGATTAAAAATAGTCAAATTTAGTTAAAATAAATTATTATAGTCAAAATTTTGGGTGTAAACCGGCAAACTCAGAATAGCAAAATTTTCATTTTCACTAAACTAAGTAATAACTCAGTGCAATCTTAGTACTGTAAAACTAAAATATAGTTAAGTTGTGTCATTTTAGTCTATTTCAGAATAGGAAATCGTCATTTGACAGGAATAAACCAAATTTTTGTGATTATTAGTTTAGAGAATTTTGTGACAACAGATTCGGCACCACTGTCACAGTACCTTTTTAATGGTGAGGACAACATTCAACACGGTTCCAAACTTGAACAATCAATAGGATATGTAGATAAGTAATATAATAAATAACAGAATTACATCGCAATATTTAAAAAAACTATTTCGATTCATCAAAGAGTTACCTAAACCTAACGGATCTCTTATTTATACCTATACCTACTGAATAATGTGCACCTAAGAGCTCATTCACACTAAGACGATTCGTTTTTATTGACGAATCGTCTTTTTCACGATCCGTTTTTAATTTTTGACGGTGGCTATGCTTTTTAAATGCTCGTGTTCACACGTATCACGAATCGTGAAAAATGTCGGACAAGTCTTAAATCACGTATCGTCTTTTAGAAAACACGTTCGCAAAAAAAGGTATGGAAATGCTCCAAATCTTGCTTTTTACTAATGTGAACATCAATTCGGATATTTTGCCGAATTGTGACAAAAGACGATTCCGTATGCAATGTGAACGTTCGTCCGTCATGACGTATCGTGTTTTATGACGAATCGTCAATGACGGAACCCGTGTGAATGAGCCCTAAGAAGTAATTGAAATAGGTACCTACTTGCCTCTCAATCACTTCCACTTTCTTCGAGATTCGAATAATTCCGCTTCGTCGTCACCTTCTAATATTCTTTTTAACTCCTCAGTAGTCGTCATTGTTGAAAAGTGAATATTTTATCAACAATGCGTGTACTCACGAACAACATTATTAGAAATTTTCATTCGTGTGATCCGCTTGTGACGTAGGCAGTGGTCGCATTAATACGACAGCCGCGCTAGACTAACTAGAGAAATGCGTTGCAAACATAAGCGTCTAGGGATGGGAATTAACGTCAAATGTTCTTATTTAATACAAACTTCCTGAGGAATATTTTTCTTATGAAAAACAAGGAAAAGAATTCATAACACAAGGCAATAATTATGTTAAATAAACTTTATTTCGTATGACACTGTTTATTTTATGCTGAATGAAGCATTATACCTGATTATTTAACTGTTTGTTATTTAGTTTTTCAAAAACCGCATTGCATTGTATCCCATCCCTATGGTCATATATGCGACACGCGCGCTACACACCGAAGAAAATTTCAAGCTGCCAATTACGTATTTTTGTTTAAGTTTTTTCAAAACTTAGAGCGACGAGACATAATTTTAAGTAATTGTTTTATGTAATATCTCTATTTAGTAATGGCTTTAGTTGTACCACGCTGTTAATAGGACGAAAATTGACCGAAAAAATCATGCATGTTCTCTGTCGCAGAAATACGACACGAGCGCTAGGGGCACGGAAATATTTGTCGCATATATGCGACACAAGCGGTTAAATGGTTAACGATTGCAGATTATCAACTTGACTAAGGGTGCTGCCCCCTAGTCAGCGCCAGTCAATTCGACATCGTTGTAGAGAGGCCAGAACTGCCCATATTTCAATGGAGTCGAAGGCTTCCTCGTAGTCCATAAATGCCTTACACAGCGGCTGGTTGTACTCCTCGGTCTTCTGTACAATTTCCCGAATACTATGGATGTGGTCTACGATACTAAAGCCTTTTCGAAAACCGGCTTGTTCTGGCGGCTGGAACTCGTCAAGTCTCCTGGCGAGACGGTTCATGACGACTCTCGAGAACAACTTGAACACGTGGGTCGAAGTGGGATGGGTCTGTAGTTCTTCAACAAGGTTTTGTCACCTTTTTTGAAGAACAGAACTACCGCACCTCTGCTCCACGCTTCGGGCGTTGTACTTGTACCCTCTTGGATGACGGAGTTAAAGAGACTCGTGAGCTCTCTCAAGACTGGAGCCCCAGGCGCCCAGGAGCTCTGTCGTTATTCTGTCATCCCTAAGTGCCTTGTTGTTCTTTAGCCGCCCTAATCTCGCACTGGTCGACATCCGGGATATCCTCCGTGTAGTGGCGCGTTAGTTCGGCTCGATGGTCATCCGCACTATGTTCCACTTGTTTTGCCGTCCATGTTAAGTATAGGTGCCCGTAAAATTCCTCGACTTCCGCGAGTATCGCGGACTTCGAAGTCACGATCCTGCCATCCCCAGTTCTAAGTTTCGTCAGATAGGACCTTCTCAGTTGCTGAGCGAACACTTTCGACCCTTGGTTCTGCTCAATCACGACCTCAATATCGCGGGTGTTGGAGCACCGAAGGTCGCGTCGCGTCAGTTTTCTGATCTTTAAGTTTAAGGCCCTCTTATCTGACGAAGACGGCTGCGTGGATGGCAACTCTCGTCTTTCCCTAATAAGTCCGAGAGTCTCCGAGGAAAGTTTGGACACCTTCATTTTCCGCTGCGACGAGAAAACTCTGCGGGAAACGTCTCGTAGTGCCTTGACCAACCCGTCGGACTTCGTCAACAGTGCCAGTCGTTTCCAGTAGGGCGAATCCATTTTGAAGTTCCAATTGGAACTTTTCGGATCCTAGAGCGGCTTGGAGCAACGTAGGTCGGAGAGTAGGCCTCATCATGCGGATTCTCTCAGCTCGAAAATTGATATTTAGATTGCCTCGGACAAGTCTGTGATCGTTTCCGATATTAAACCTACTGATCACGGAGACATCTCTAAATATGTGCTTCTTATCCGTCATGATGAAGTTTGTCTCGTTCCTTGTCACGTTATCGGGGCTCTGCCAGGCCCACTTCCTATGGGGTTTCTTTTCGAAGAACGAATTCATCAAATAGAGCCCCTGCAACTCTAGAAAGTGGACCAGCATTTGTTCCCTGTGAATTCTGCGCCCCACACTGAAGGGTCCGACTCTCGATTCGCCACGTTCCTGTAATCCCACTTTGGCCTTGAAGTCCCCCATAACAACGTTGTAGTGGGCCTTAGTTGCACAGTGCATTGCGTTGGCAATATCCTCGTACATGACCTCGGCTGTGTCGTCAGAGCATGTTGAAGTCAGCGTATATACCTGTATCACTTTCAGGTAGTACCTGTCAGTGAGTTTTAGTACAAGGTACGCTACCCGTGTCGACACACTACTGATTTCCACAACGCTGTTAGTGAGTTCCTTGTTGACCAGAAAGCCGACACCACCTTGGGAGAGCTCGCGGAAGCAGAGTAGGTGGCCTGACTCCAGAGTTATCGTATCCTCCCCCTGTCTTCGGACTTCAGATAACCCCAGAATATGCCAGTTAATGCGCCCTAACTCTACCTCTAGTTCGGCAAGGCGATGATCTAGCCTCATCGAACGTCAATTATACGTAATCAGATGTAGTCGTCGTTGGTAGCCTTTTTTTAACGTGGAGACATGCTCATGCATACTGCACTACCACGGGGAGATAGTGCAGTTATGTGGGACTACAACCCACTAAAACTCCACGGTATCCTCCTGTGCTGCTTGTAGCGGGAACACGGGCACGTAATTTTTCCGCGAACCTGCCGCGGCTGTCCGTCACCGGACCCTCCTCTGGGGGATAAGGTACCCCTATTTACGGCGCGCTAGAACACACGTAGCACGCCGTGACCATCTCAGGGGCCAATAAGCACATTGCCGCCAGACGACTCCGTGTATAGCACCCTTGGTCCCCCTGCGACGAGTCCGGACTGTGGCCCTGCCGCCTACCACTTTTCGGCCGCAAAGGATAGGGAGAGTGGCCAACGCTATGCCAACACTCCTCCTCCCCTGCGGCCCACCGCGTCCGCCATCGGACGGTGGCGACCCCGTTCAAGCCGTGGAAGGTAGGGAGAGTCGCGCACCTCAATACCAACACTCCTCTTTCACCGCGGCCTCCAACCCTCAGCCGCGATGCCGCAGATACTAGTACATCACGGCCCACCTCAATTGCGATGTCGACAAACGACACCGCAACCTACGTGTTGGCCGCTACGTCGTCGGCTTTGGGAGGAAAAGCCCTGACGAGCGGCCCCTCCTCGGGTTCCTCTTAGCTTCACGGTGGGTGTCCAAATCACGGCTACTGAGCTCCCCCGCCTCGACAATGTGAGAACCCACTAGGGGGGGGGGGGGGGGTCGTTGGTAGCCTGCCGTAACCCGGAGATACTTCGTACCCCCCGTCCCGCCGTTACCGTGACCGCTACCTTGACCAGGAATAGCGGGACCACCACTGGCATTTGGCAACTGAC
This sequence comes from Aporophyla nigra, assembly GCA_947507805.1. Lineage (NCBI taxonomy): Eukaryota > Metazoa > Arthropoda > Insecta > Lepidoptera > Noctuidae > Aporophyla > Aporophyla nigra. The sequence continues at coordinate 19,789,768 of OX382297.1, read as the reverse complement.
GTTATTTTGGCACTTTATCCATGGTGAGGTTTAATGTGTAGTCACCACGCTGGGCATGCGAGATGGTGACCGCAGAGCCAATCCTTTCGCAGCGATGACGCTGCTGCCCGCCATCGCTCTGGAAGATTTAGGTTGGCTTGTTGGATGGTTATACCGCCATTAGCCGGTCGCCAGCGCTTCGTCTTTCAATGGCAGGGTTGTACCGCGTGCAGGTGAGGTTGACTTTTGGGGAGTCCGGTTGTTGTGTGCTCCCCTTTACACCCCAAACACACAAACGCTCGAAAAGTATTACCCTCCTTACTGCCGCCCATTAACTAGACCGCAAAGCCACAAATATTAAACATAATATGATATATGAGCAAAAAATGTATGATGTATGGCATGCAATAGAAGGTTAAAGAAAAATTTAGGTAGGTATAGGATTTATTTACATCAGGATCATGAATCAGATCCACTATTATCATTACAATGACGGCGAAAATATTCTTCCGTGTCCGTTTCGGTTTCTGGAGCAAAATTAGGTACCCTTTTTGACATTTTAATATAGTAAAATAATGTACGTAAATCCGAAAACGTTGCGCAGCGCAAGTGTTTTTGATTTGAATACCAACGCGATCAACCAAACCAGTACTGCATTAATGTAGACGAAAGAAAGAGATGAAAGATAATAACGTTATTTAACGGTACTTTTCGTATGTGTTGAGATAGAATCGTATGTATGTGTGAAAGAGTTAAGTAAGTACGAATGCATGTGTGCGTTGCCATAATATCAATAAGAAACTATCGTTTATAGTTAGTCGTAAATAAATCAACATAAAGAAACCACGTATTTCTATTACCCAGAATTCCCACAAGCAAATTAGAACCTTAAACCTATAACATTTTGGTCCTTCGAGCCGGATATCTGTTCGACTTACGACGTTTTACTCACTGAGCGCAATGCAAAAGGAAGGATCGAGCGGCGAGCGAGGAACAATAGAAAGAATTTATCATAAAAAAATATACGTGCAAAACAAACTCATTAGTGAATAGTGAAGGTGATCAAAACAAGTTTTTTAACTACGAAGATACAAAGAAACGTTCTGTTTTATAACGAAAAAAGGCTTATTTCAACAAATATGGCAAATACAGTGGAACAATTGTTAAATGTGTTAGATGATACAGCTATGTTGTTAGGAAAAACCCAATCAAATCTCAAGAAATGTCCGAAACAACGCTTAACAAAAGGATATATCGTAACTCGCATTAAGAACATTGAAGAATATTGGTCTACGTATAAAAATGCACATATAGAACTAGTGAAATGCCTTCTTAAAGCAAATCGACAAGACATTCCATATTTTGTTAATGAAGATTACTTTGTGCAGGAAGACTTATATACTTGTTTACTAGCCGATCTTAGTGATTTATTGAGTTCATACAACAAGTCTTCGCCGGTTCCTATGCAAGCTGACCATTACAACAGTGGTTTTATGGAAGTACAAGTCAAATTACCGAGGATTCAACTACCAACTTTCTCAGATATTTACGATGAGTGGCCTGCTTATCAAGATCTATATATATCATTAGTGCACGACAATCCAGCATTGAGTAAAGTACAAAAGTTGCATTATTTAAAAAGCAGTCTAACGGGAGAAGCCCTGTCGCTATTGAAGCACGTGCAAGTTACAGAGGTTAACTACGACGACGCGTTTAGTATGCTTAAAGCACGTTTTGGTAACAAACGCATTATTGCCAACTCCGTATTGAAAAGATTGTTTACACAAAAGAAGATAACGTCACAAACTGAAAGTAACATCAAATCGATTTTGGATACGACTACTGAATGTCTGGACGCACTTACGAACCTGAAACTGTCAACCAGCTCATGGGATCCACTCACCCACTCACTCATTGTATTCTTAGTCGTTCATAAATTGGACCCAGACACGCATCGTGAATGGGAAGAAGTTGCGTACGATGACAGTGACGACCAGTTACCTAAATGGGATGCATTAAGCAAGTTCCTACAGTCGAAGTTCCGCACGCTCGAGCTTATCACGCCTTCGACTAAAGAAAAGCCTACATCCAGAGGAAAGGAATACGCTGTTCACGTGTCTACGTCAAGTACTACCTCATCAAAACCGAGATGCTGCGCTATGTGCGAAAAGGATCACACATTGTGCCATTGTGAGGAGTTCATAAAACTGAATCCAGCAGAGAGGTGTGAGTACGTAAAACAACACAAATTATGCTATTATTGTCTGGCCCCGGGACACTCCGCTTATAAATCTCGCCTGAAGATGTCCTGCCGAAAATGTCACAAACGTCATCACACGCTCACGCATCAATCCACGCCGGTGACGTCACCAAACCAACCAGACAACAAGAACCAACAAGACACAGTCAACCAAACCAATCAAGATTCTGCAAGACCAGCCGAAACCAACGTTACACTTTCATCGCATGTCGCTGCTAATTTGTCCACCGCATTGCTGGCCACAGCCCTAGTACCAGTAAGAAAACCTGATTCGGGACAAGTGACAGTGCTCCGTGCTTTGATTGACCACGGCTCCCAAGCAACGTTCATGAGCGAAAGAGCGGCCCAGATGTTACGAGTGAAGAGAACGCCTGTCAACGGCACCATCACTGGCGTTGGCTCAACCAAAACAAATGTCAAACATGCAGCAGAAATCGAACTACTATCCAGGCACGATGCTTGTTTCAACCTCAAGGTCAAAACATATATCATTTCTACGCGACTCACTACCAAATTACCGTCACGAACCATCTCCACCAACACCTGGCCGCACCTGCAAGGACTCGCTCTGGCGGATCCAAGCTTCAGTAAATCAGGACGAGTAGATTTATTACTGGGTGTTGACGTATGTGCCCAGATCATGAAGGGTGAAGTTATCAAAGGTCCCCCAGGAACACCATGTGCTCAAAACACCACCCTGGGTTGGATTCTATTTGGGAACGTGGAACACAACCTACCAGAAAAGGAGATTATCGTCATGCACCTCAATCTTGATCTGAATGATATGCTGAAACGAATGTGGGACCAAGACCCATATGACTAAAGACAACCCACTGCTGAAGAACGAAGGTGCGAGGAAATCTATGAGACCACGACTACGAGAAATAAAGAGGGACGGATACAGTAACCTTACCAAAGAAAGCAAACCTGCTATTATCTAAAGAACGAAATACAAGAGCAATAGCTTTAAAGAGATTATATCAATTGGAACAAAGATTCAAAAATAACCCAAAACTCAAAAACGACTATGTTACAGTCATGAAAGAATATGAATCAAATTACATGAAAGAAGTACCAGAACAAGAAATAACAAATCCTTCTGTGTATTTACCTCATCACGCTGTGATTAAAGAAGAAAAAGAGACAAACAAATTGAGAACTGTTTTTAACGCATCTCAAAAAGGAACCAATAATGAACTGATGGTTGGACCACAGTTACAAGACGACATGAGAAGTCTGATCATGCGATGGCGGATGAAGAAAGTTTGTTTCGTAGCTGATATTCAAAAAATGTACCTGCAAATCCTTGTTAAAGAAGAAGACCGAGATCTGCAACGAATATTGTGGAGAAATGATGATCAAGCACCTGTCAAAGACTACCGTCTTCCAAGAGTCACGTTCGGAACTGCTTCTGCTCCTTACTTGGCAGTAAGGACTTTGCATCAAGTAGCCAAAGATGAAGGACGAAACTATCCTGAAGCTGCGGAAATAATAAGACGCGACTACTTTAAGGATGACATGATGTCGGGTAAAGACAATGTAACAGACGCATTGAAGGTGACCAAGGAAATAGACGTCATACTCAAGAGAGGCGGGTTCCAATTAAAGAAGTGGTGTCCCAATGACGCTGATTTTCTTAAAGAATTCAAAGAATCCGAAAGAAGCTCTAATGTAAAGTTGAACCTAACCTTAGATGGTATAACACGAGCTTTGGGATTACAATGGAACATGGGTAATGATCTTTTTCAATACAGCGCAAACTTACCTGGTACGTCAAACCCCACTACGAAGAGAACGATTCTGGCTGAACTACAAAGATTATTTGATCCACTAGGCTGGCTGGCTCCATCTATTTTGCCGGCAAAACTTCTGATTCAAAGATTATAGCTCCAAGGCATACCATGGGATGAAGAAGTAGAGGATACCATAGCTACAGAGTGGAATAATTTACGAGAATCATTTCATCTATACTTACCCTGTATCGAGATAGACAGATGGCTACACACTACTGAAACTAACAAGAATAACATCAGTATCCACGGCTTCTGTGATGCGTCCACGAGGGCTTACGCTAAAAGTAGCCTATCTTAGAGTACGGACATCCATGGGTACCGTAAAGACCTCAATCATCGCTGCTAAAACAAAGGTAGCACCGACTAAACCCCAATCCTTACCTCGTCTAGAACTGAGTGGAGCTGTTCTGCTTGCTGGACTCTTGAAGCAGATAAAGGAAGCTATGAATATACCAACCTGTCAGATATTCGCATGGACTGACTCTACTATTGTACTTTCCTGGCTATTCGGTGATCCTGCTAGATGGAACACGTACGTTAGAAACAGAGTAATTGAAAAACTGTACAACATCGGAAATCATAATTGGTATCATGTCAAATCACCAGAAAACCCAGCTGATACTGCTTCACGTGGAACATCCTTACTAGACCTAAAAGACGACGAACTATGGTGGAGGGGCCCAGATTGGCTAAGAGAAGGAGAAATCCAATGCAGCAGACCAAACATGATGATGACAGACCTGGAAAGAAAGGAAAAAATACAAGTTAACCTAACAATTGACAATGAGAAAGGTATAACTACAAAATTTCAAGATTGTGATACATTACAAGAGCTACTTAAGGTAATTGTGTAAACTTGCTTAAAAATAGCACAGAAGAATGACTTTGAAGAAGAAATACAGCACCTGAAATCAAAATTACAAATTAAAAGAAAGAGTAAACTAAACAATTTAAAACCTTACCTTGATGATAATGGCCTCCTCAGGGTGGGCGGAAGACTGCGTCACTCTAACCTAAACGAAGATGGCAAACACCCGATTATTCTTGATCGTGACAACAATCTTACCACTCTCCTCGTCACCGATGCTCACCGTCAAACGCTGCACGGTGGAGTTCAAGTAATGCTCTGCTTTCTACGAACTAGATACTGGATCCTGAAAGCAAGGACATTAGTCAAAGCGAAGATCAGAAAATGTCTGATTTGTGTTAAATTAAATGCTACGGCAAAGTCACAGCAAATGGGAGACTTACCTAGAGTTCGAGTAACACCTGCGAAGCCTTTCTGGAACACAGGTATTGACTTTGCAGGCCCATATCAGGTCTTGATGTCGAGAGGCAGGGGAGCACAAAACTCACAAGGCATACATCGCTGTCTTTGTCTGTATGTCGACAAAGGCGATTCACTTGGAATTGGTAGGAGATCTCACGTCAGATGCCTTCATCGCAGCTTTCCGAAGGTTTGTAGCAAGACGTGGAAGATGCGCTCAGATATGGAGCGACCAAGGACGTAACTTCGTCGGTGCAAACAGACAACTGGTCGCAGATTAGACTGAAGCAAAATTACAATTCGAGGTTCCAATCGCTGAGAAGTTAGCAGTAGACGGAACAAAGTGCCATTTTATACCAGCCTATAGCCCTCACATGGGCGGACTTTGGGAAGCTGGTGTGAAAGCGATGAAACATCACCTAAAACGGATCATGACCAACCATATGACCTACGAAGAGATGACCACGTTATTATGTCAAATTGAGGCTTTTTTAAACTCACGGCCGCTAACTATAATAGATGACACGGACAGAGACCACCTACAACCACTAACCCCTGGTCACTTCCTTATCTGTGAAACACCCATCACTGTTCCGACACCAGACCTCCGAGATGTCCCGATGAGTCATTTATCAAGATGGCAGCATCAGCAAAGGTTCTGACTGACTGGTTCGGACTGACTTCTGGCACAGATGGCAACTAGGATACCTGTCACGAATGCAACAACGTTCGAAATGGCATCACAAGGTCAAAGAGCTTGACCTAGGACACATTGTTCTAACGTTCTAACGCTGCTTCCCAATCTGGGGGGCCCGAGCGCCGCCTGTAGGCGGCTCTACGTGGGGATCGTGCGATCCATGGCCCTGTACGGGGCCCCGATCTGGGCGGCTGACCTGACGGCCGGCAGCATCGCTGTTCTGCGAAGACCGCAGCGAGCGATGGCCGTCAGAGTCATCAGGGGATATCGCACGATCTCCTACGAGGCGGCCTGTGTACTGGCTGGATCCCCACCGTGGGACCTCGAGGCGAAAGTACTCGCGTCACTGTATCGGTGGCGCGAGGAAGCGCGGGAGCGAGGCGAGCGACTGACGGAGCGACACATGGAGCTTCGTCGGTCGCAGCTCCGCGCAGCCCTGGTGGCGAGCTGGCAGGACAGGCTTTCACGCCCTACCGCCGGCCTCGCCACCGTCGAGGCGGTCCGGCCAGTACTCGGGCCCTGGCTCGGGAGGAGGCACGGCTCCCTTACGTTTCGGGCGACGCAGGTGCTCTCGGGGCATGGTTGTTTCGGGAAGTACCTGTGTCGCATAAACAGGGAGCTGGACGCCCGGTGTCACCACTGCGTCGACTGCCGGGAGGATACGGCGCGGCATACGCTGGCAGAATGTGCCGCTTGGGAGGAGCCGCGTCGTGTCCTCGTCTCAGAAGTAGGCAGTGACCTATCGCTGCCGGCCGTGGTCGAGTCCATGGTTGGCAGCGAGGAGTCCTGGGACGCGGTGGTATCCTTCTGCGAATCAGTCATGTCGCAGAAGGAGGCTGCGGAAAGGGAGCGGGAGATATCTTCCGCTCACCCAGCCCGCAGCAGGCGCACCGGGCGTCGGCGGAGGGCGGACAACGCCCTCTTCCAGCCCCCCTAAATGGGTCCAGGGGTGACGGATCTGGGGACGTCCGTCGCCCCCTATTCCTTAGGACCCGAGATGGTGGCGCGTAGTGTTCCACGCGCGCCTCTCTGTGATGTATGGGGGGGAGTTTAACACCTCACTCCCCCCCAACGTGAGGAGGCCCGCAAAGGCGGGCCGGCACCGGTCGGGGATCGCGGAAGACATATTGGTTCCCGTGGTCCCCGACGTAGGTGTGGGACGGAACACCGGGGTGGTTTTAGTCAGTAAGAGTCTGACAGACCCCTCCGCCCACCCCAGGGCGGAGGACATCCATGAGGATTTCCACCTCGTGATCAAAAAAAAAAAAAAAAAAAAAAGGACACATTGTTCTAATAAAGTAAGATAATTTGCCTCCGGGTAAATGGATGATAGGACGTATTGTTGAGAAACACCCGGGTGCTGACGGTGTCACACGGGTATATTCTGTGAAAAGTGGTGATAGTGTAGTACAAAGGTCATTTAATAAGTTATGTTATTTACCAATAGACATTGAACCTTGATTTTGTATGCGACCTAATAATGTAATGTAACTGTTAAATTAACCTACCTATATTTTGTTGTACGAGTAAATTGTTATTATCTATACGAAACATTGTGAAAGGGCAAATAGACCCTTTGGTGGGCGGTATGTTGAGATAGAATCGTATGTATGTGTGAAAGAGTTAAGTAAGTACGAATACATGTGTGCGTTGCCATAATATCAATAAGAAACTATCGTTTAAAGTTAGTCGTAAATAAATCAGCATAAAGAAACCACGTAGGTATTTCTATTACCCAGAATTCCCACAAGCAAATTTGAACCTTAAACCTATAACAGTATGCATTTGGTAACGTTATGGCGATGGTAACGTTACATTTACCGATAAAATCTTCGATAACGTTAAGTCAGTTTACCGGTAAAACATATGCCAAGTATCGTTACCAAGCATAACGTTACCTCTACTAATAACGTTATCTCCGTTCGATGAAAGTAACGATACCAAATTTTTAACGTTATTCAAAGCCCTGTTTTGCGCAAAGGTTATTTACCGCGCTGGCCCTAATCTCCCACCGCCACTAGCGTATTTCCGGTTTTTCTGCTGTAGTCTGAAAATGTTCTCAATGTTGGTACTGAAAGAAAAACTAGTACAATATTTGTAGCTAAGTACTGAAAATAAATTTAATAAAAGTAAATTACGCCTTTGCTTACCTACTGTTAAGATGTCAATAAATTATTATGTTCAAATTTTCAGTGGCTATCGCTGATAAAAAAAACGATTTTTCGATGTTGCACAGCACTAGTCACAGAACAAAAAAACTATATTTTTAGCATAAGAATGTATGAATTGTTTTAGTATAAGGTGATTTAAATCATTTGCTAATCATTCTTGTTTTTGTTCTCACTTAATAATTATGACAAGCATGTAAGTTTAGCATAAAAAGATCTAAGAGGCTAGAATGAGAGAATTGTATTTTTTTTTTTGTTTTTGTTTCGTGCAACACGCAGCATAGGCGTTTGTGGAGAAGTACCAACATAAAGATAATTTAAAACCAGTTGACAGCCGACAGCTAAATAAAAATAAATTTGATCGCGTTGAACTTTGAAGCTGTGAAATAAATTAAAATGACAGTCCAACAGATTAACTCGAATATTTCTGACGACTCAGATGATATGGTTAGTTTACCATCCGAAGAGGAGATTTACAGGCGAAAATATCAACTGTTGTTGGAGCGATGTGAAGTCTTACAACAAGATAACGAAAGAATAATCAATAGGTTGGTGTTTTCAACTTGTTTTCTGTTGCAAATCGGTATTTATGAATGTGCTAGCGTTTGATATTGTTACAGAATACATGAAGCGAAGAAAATAACCAAGCGCTACCGGAAGGATATTAAATTGTTGGTGGACAGATTGGATAGGCACGGCGATCAGTTTAGAACTGCATGTTTGGAGGTTGAATCGAAACCCGAGGTGGTAGTACGGCCACCCCGAACGGGAGGGAAAACGCAATCTGTGTCTAAACAAGCAGACAAGCAGAGTGCTAGTGGTGCCAAGAAACCTGGACCAAAAAGAAAAAGCAAAGCAGATAAGGTAGAATATATATTTATAAACCAAAGCCTCTGTAATCCTTAGAGGCCTTCTACACGGTCGGGACCAACCGCCGACCATCGTAACCTTAGTCGGGTCAACCATTTGTTGTATTCGTTCTACACGGTCGGTGGTTGACTCAACTTGCCTCATTTTCTCATTCATTCACGGTCGGTGGTTCACTTGTAATAAGCGCACATTGAAGCGCTCGCGTCGGGCGACAGTGTTCCAGACGGTTGGGGCCGACCACGGACGCAGCCTGTCGCGAGGGATGCGCTCGCGACCAAGGCTGTTGATATCAACCAAATATCGGTTGGGTCAACCAACTTCTACACTGTCCATTTTTATATCAACCCGACCAAGGATACGATGGTTGGCGGTTGGTCCCGACCGTGTAGAAAGCCTCTTACTTGTAAGTGGACATCTTTTTAGTGTTATGTAGCCAAATTGGAACCTTTATTATTTCCCATTCATCCCAATGGCACACAGCCACTGTTTTTTCTGCCATTTTTTATATAAACTTATTATTCCTGTCCATAAACCAATTACTGTGCATGCATTAATTTTCTTAACTATGGAACTTCACTGCCCATGATGCTATCCTGGGGCAGGTTTTTAATGTATATATTTATTTTTAGCCTGAAAGAGATCCTAATGCTCCCAAAAAGCCTTGCAATGCATTCTTCCAATTTTGCCAAGAACAGCGACCTCTGGTTGTAGCCGAGTCTAACACCGAGTTGGGTTCAGAGCCTTCTAAGCAGGAGGTCACCAGACAACTGGCTTCCCGCTGGAGAGCACTCAATAATGAAGAAAAGAGGGTAAAATATTTGAGATACTAATTTATTTATTTTCTACCCCAATTTACTTGAAAACTTATAAAATGTTTGATATTCAGAGTTTTAAATTCTAAATAACAATATTAGATTCATATTTCATTTCAATGATAAATTCTCAATGATGTTTTAGGAATTTACTAGGCAAGAGTTTAACATTGACCTATTGCAATCAGATGGTTACTTGATACACTACAATAATGAAATTTTCAAGTATTTATTTCTTCCTAAATAAATTTGTATTGTTCTAGGTATATGTGGCAATGTTTGAGAGATCAAAGGAAAAGTATGCAGAACAAATGTCAGCCTACATAAAGAAGGAACAATGACAATTATCAACACCGGCCAATAATAGCACTTAATTTTCTTGTGATTATCAGCTTTAAGATTAGGTTAACTATTAAACATTTATTTGTAAGAAGAAATTTTTTCATTTTCTCATAGAAAAGTCTTTGAAGTAGTGAGATTTAATTATTTATTTATTAAATTAGCACTTCGCCCGCAACTTCATCCATGTGACTCACAGCAAATGTGCATTTTTTCGGGATAAAAAGTAGCCTGTGTGTTATACGATAATGCAGCTTTCTATAGGTTAAAGAATTTTTTAAATCGGTTCAGTAGGACAAAAAATCAAATCTTTACTTTTTACACACTTTATATTAGCTTCACTTGTATGTTTGTATGTAACCGACTCCTTATAGCGCGATTTTGACCCACTTTAAACGACCAGATTTCATTCAATCTTTGCACACCTGTCAAGGACCGATGACAATACAATAGTGCCATTATCCTTGCCAGGGTTACCAGGGCAGCAAAAAAAACTGTCTTCGAAAACTACGCTGACATACGTCACAAACTACGCTGACATACGTCACAAACTACGCTGACATACGTCACAAACTACGCTGACATACGTCACAAACTACGCTGACATACGTCTCAAAATTCGAAACACCCTAAAAATAGAAAATAATAGTTAAAAAAACTAAAAAACACGCTTCCATTGAAAACCAAACTAAAAAGTACAAAATAATGGAAAAAAAGCGTGGGGTGCCTGATATCAATAAAAAAATACCTTAAAAAGCACCCCACGCTTTTTTTCCATTATTTTGTACTTTTTAGTTTGGTTTTCAATGGAAGCGTGTTTTTTAGTTTTTTTAAACTATAATGTTAGTTAAGATATATAAGTAAACCAACAGCATTAACATAATTATCATTATCATTCTCCTGCCCTTACCCCAATTGTCTTTTTCTTCCATACTTCTCTATTAGTCGTCATCTCGGAAGTCGCGAAATTATCTTTCACACAGTCCATCCATCTTTCTTTGTTGATTCCCAGCTTAGAAATATAATATTAGCTTAAAACAGCATTTCGATATTACTAAGTTTACACAGGACAATGGTGGCCAAGTGGTAACGACCGCGACTTACGAGTACTGGTTGTAAGTTCGAAACCAAACCCAAGTAGCCGCTTCACTTTGTGTAAATTATTTCATCACCGCTGCTATCAAAACTGTGAAAGAAAACATCATGAGGAAACCAGCATGTCTTAGAACCAAAGATTCGAGGACATGTGACATCTACCAACCCGCACTGGGCCCGCGTGGTGGAATATGGCCGCTTCCTCTCACCGAGAGGAGGCCTGTGTCCCAGCAGTGGGAACATTATAGGCTGATATATATATAAGGTTACTCAAATTATAGGCGTAAATAAGATTCTGAAAAAAGACATTGGACAGAAGCAGTAGGCAGTTATTAGTTACATTTGAGCGTTTTAGTCTTATCAGTTATCACACCTAAAATCTTCCCTACCTAAATATTTCTATAAATAGTATAATCTATGATGATTAAATTATGTATGAGCTTTACACAACAGTTCCAGTTTCCTTTTTTACACAAAATTAAAATAGGCATGTAGAGAAATAGGTACATGTTTTTAATGTTTCCTTTTTGTTAAGCAAATATAAAAAAAAAAAAATACATAAATAAAACAGATGAATTGGACAATCATTTATTATTAATTAAAATTTTATACCACCACACAAAACAATTTAAAAAAAAATGAAAATTTTGAAACAAACAAATAACATGGCCAAAATTTATACAGATACCCTCATAAATTTGCGCTTATTCTGTTGTGACCGAAAGATTCTTAATTCGGTATAATTACTATAGTAATCCATACTAATATTATTATGGTTTTAGTCACCTACATATTTCTCAATAACACTTAAAATGAATATTTTCCTTAGAACGAGTTTCGGGACGGTATGTTTGAAGTTAAAAGTAGGTACAAAATTCTAAAAAACACTTAAGTATATGTTTTTTTTTTAATTTGAAATAGTTAATCTGCAAATCGAAACTATTGAGGTATTTATCGTTTTTTTTTTTTTTTAATTTATTTGATTTTCTATTTTATTTGTTGGTCCAATTTCCATCTCTAGTTATTGAGAGCATTTTCACTTTTTTTATTTGAACGTTCCATTCAGTTCAAGTACATTTTAATTGTATATCCCACGGGAACGTGATCTTGGGAAAAAGGTAGCCTATGGTAGTTCTTATAATATCAACTATATGCCAGTGAAAGTCCCGTCAAAACCGGTCGAGCCCTTTCATAGATTAGTCGGAACAAACAGACAGACAAAAATTTTACAAATGATTTTTTGATGTAAGTACCGTATATACTTTCAAATGCATTTAGTGAATAGCTGTTATTTAGAAATTACAAACTCTTTATTTATTTGTATATAATATGTATATCTTTCGCTCAGTCGTATAATTTTTTCATCTTCAAACCTAAGCCTGAAACTGCGTTAAGCGGGCGCCCGCGCGGTACCATACAAAAGTGCACCGTCGCGGGGCCCCCATGCGGGTGTACGTTGCGGAGAGGCGGGCCCCGCGCCAGCGCAACGTTGCCCACCTCCGTGCGACAGATACCCGGGCGGGGGCCCGCGCGAGACCCGTTAGCGGTAACATGCACGGGCTTGTTCAGTTAATAACGCTATGAACTAGCGACACTGCGTAAATAAAACGCCGCGACGGGGCCCGTAGTGTTCCCACAGAGCCCACCCGTGTATCCACGCGACGGTTGCTCGTCGCGGGCGCCCGCTTAACGCAGTTTCAGGCCTAAATTTCTAGTACCGTTGCCGCGTTGGTGGTTTGTGGTCTGTTGTATAGACATTTGCCAGTTCACACTTTCAGTGCCCAGTTGAAAAAAGACTTATTCAAAAGTAGTACACTGTTCACACCTAGCTTATTTTTGTGATTTGCACCCGGTAGGCGGGTGCTGGGCATGGTCGCAAGACACTTATGACTACTTATACGTAGGACTCGGAGGCGAGTTGTGGGCATGCGAACGAATTATCGTTCTAGCCGGGTGCTGGGCACTAAAAGTGCTCATTGCGTTATTTACGTTCTGGAGCAATACCTTCAAAATGAATTCAGATTCTAATTTATAGTGTGTTACGCCATTAGGGTGCTGGTCTGAATCTGCGCTTTTTAGTAAACATTATTTGAGAAAATAAGGTGAATGTAATTGTCTGTTGCCTTTTCACGCCTTAACGTCTGAAATTATATCGATAAAATTTTGCACACAGCTAGACCATGCTCTGATTAATCTGGATCATGAAAGGATACTTTTTATAATTTCCGACCTTCACACAGGCGAAGGCGGGGGAAACGGTAGGTACTTGCTGTTTTGGTTGATGTATTGTTGTTTAACTATTTTAAACCGAACCTTACGTTGCATATTTGGTCCAAATGAATAATGATAAAGTATCTAGTTCAACCGCTGGGTCTCTGTCTCGCATAGGGTCACAGCTTTATGCTGAGCAATGGCGGTTTTGCATGGATGTGATGTTTTCCCCCAGCTTTTTCTTATTTTTGTATGTTTCTGGTGTTTCTGTGCGTCATGTTTGCCGCAAATAAACTTATATATTTGGTTTTTTTTCTCAGCAAAAAGGTTATACATTAACAAGGCAAAAGAAGTTTGTAATGATCTTAACAGGCGGAGTTCTGTACTTTCTGCTTATATCAATGGCAAGAAGGCGTAATTTTAGGTATATATCTAGCGTATCTATGTAACACATTGAATTTAGCTGTACCTACAGCCAACCAAACATCATGGGTAATTACTTGATAGTGATTGCGCCTTTATGTTGTAGCAGTAAGGGCGATTTTCGACTGGTTTTGTAGTTTAAGTGTTACCACAGCTCTGCGTTCGACTGCATGCACAACAACCAAAAAAATATTGTAGTAAATTTATAAATTATGCCTGCCAGCAATCTTTCTCCAATCGAATATTCTTCATCGTGTCGATGGGACCAATCGAATTTGCATGCTTCATGACCTCCGGCTCACACACCCTCATAAATGGATTGTAATTCTTCTCTTCGCCTATTGTTGAAGGCACCTGTGGAAACGAATAAGGATTTTATACAAGTTAGACTCTTATACCTATCCCAATTTATTTGGGGTCGACGAAACACGTCTTTTTCTTCTCTATTAGTCGTCATCGCGGTCATCATTTCAGCCGTAAGACGTCCACTGCTGGACTTAGACCTCCCCCAATTTGGGGGGCTTTGCCATAATCGCCACGCTTGGCAGGCGGGTTGGCGATCGCAGTATGGTGGTAGAATGCATAGAGAACGCTGCTGCCCATTCTCTAGTAAGTCCCTTAGTCGCCTTTTACGACACCCACGGGAAGAAATGGGGTGGTGTTATTCTTTACGTCCGGCACCACACGGTCATCGCGGTAGTCACCCCTTTTCTAGCCATATCATCTTTGACACAGTCCATCCATTATTTCTTTGGTCCTCCCTTCTTATAGACATCCACACTCATACTATAAAAGTTCATTTACGTAATATCATGCACTAGCTTCTGCCCGCGACTTCGTCCGCGTTAAATTTCTTGTTCCCCCGACCTTTCCCGTCGCGTCAAATCGCCTACCCGTGCGATTTTCTCCGTTATTGCAACATTTTTCATTACTGCACCGCTCCTCTTAGTTGTAGCGTGATTTTGTATAGCCTATAGCCTTCCTCAATAAATAGGCTACCCAACACAAAAAGAATTTTTCAATTCGGACCAGTAGTTCCTAAACAAACAAACACACTCTTCAGCTTTATAATATTAGTATAGATTCCTCTTGGCATTCTAATGTCAGCGGTGTATATGCGGCGTCTCTCCACAGACAATGGCACACCACCCATCTTGCACCGCATGCCCTGTCACCTGCACACGTGAGGACCCATGGCCGGACTGGGGCTTTAATTCAGGCCGGGGATTTCACAGACAACTCTGCCATTCGTAAAAGAAAACTATTGGTATAGCCAGCAGCCCGACCGGCCCGCTGGGCCTCCGGCCCGCTGGGCCTCCGGCCCATCGGGCATTTGCCCGATTTGCCCGTATGGCCAATTCGGGCCTGTGAGGACCTAATGCGTCACCGCAAGCGTTGCTGAATTTTGGGCCAAAC
The DNA here is from genome assembly GCA_947507805.1 of Aporophyla nigra. Taxonomy (NCBI): domain Eukaryota; kingdom Metazoa; phylum Arthropoda; class Insecta; order Lepidoptera; family Noctuidae; genus Aporophyla; species Aporophyla nigra. The sequence continues at coordinate 19,774,438 of OX382297.1, read as the reverse complement.
TAATTAAGAAAACTATATCTCTATACTAATATACATTTTTTCGGATTATTTATGCCATCGACACGCTAAGAAGAAGGTGCAAACAATTGTCTTTCATTCATCTCTTTTGTGCCCCAACAATCTGATCAAAACAAGACAGTAAACCATCTCATTATTTTCTTATACTCCTGACCTGCCGCCATATTGCCCTCCCCGTGTCAATGTTTAGGACAGATTTTTTTTAATGTACCTAAATAATAGAATGCTCTTTATTTTGTACACCATACAAATTACGAGTTCGTATATCGCACCCCTAGATCTAAAGGGAACTAACTCAAAATTCTTAATTTTTGAATTATGCACATATTCGACTCCAAATATTGGAAATAGTTTTGAATCTGGTTTATTGGTCGATAGGTATTGAAATGACAGACTCCAAGGTGTGCATAACTGAAAAATTAAGAATTTTGAGTTAGTTCCCTTTAGATCTAGGGCCGCGATATTATTTTTGCTCAAGTTTTTACTCAACAGAATTATTATGAGCAACAGAACTTGTGGCACTACCACCATCATCACCTATTATTTTAATATTTGTCCACAACCTGACCTGACGCTCATCATCATTATCATTTCAGCCGTAAGACGTCCACTGCTGGACTTAGGCCTCCCCCAATTTGGGGGGCTTTGCCATAATCGCCACGCTTGGCAGGCGGGTTGGCGATCGCAGTATGGTGGTAAAATGCATAGGGAACGCTGCTGCCCATTCTCTAGTAAGTCCCTTAGTCGCCTTTTAAGACACCCACGGGAAGAAATGGGGTGGTGTTATTCTTTACGTCCGGCACCACACGGTACCTGACGATCATCTCTGTTGAATCTAAAAATATGCTTAAGTATATGAGGCCACTTACCGTAGGTTTCCCCTCTATCCGCCTCTGCTGCGCCCAAGCCAGTTTATTTAATATTTGGCTATTATTTGGTTCGACGTGTGCCGCAAACTGAAGATTTTGCATTGAGTACTCATGACCACAGTACACCTTAGTTTCGTCTGGGAGATCGGCTAGGATGCTCATTGCTGAGAACATCTGGTCAGCAGTACCTTCAAAGAATCTTCCACAACCACCCAAGAATAAGGTGTCACCTGAAATAGTTATCACAGTTGTTTATAATGATATGGCTGAGTTCTTTGCTGTTGATGTTCAATGGCTAAAACAGCGCATCTGCTAAGAGCTAGCAAATTAAGTAATAAGGGCTGAGTAGAACTGTGGACTAATCTATACTAATATTATAAAGCTGAAGAGTTTTTTTCGTTTGATTGAACGCGCTAATCTCAGGAACTACTGGTCCGAATTGAAAAATTATTTTTGTGTTGGGTAGCCTGTTTATCGAAGAAGGCTATAGGCTATATAACATCACGCTACAACCAAGAGGAGCGGAGCAGTAATGAAAAATGTTGCAAAAATCGCACGAGTAGGCGATTCGACGCGACGAGAAGGGTCGGGGCAACAAGAAATTTAACGCAGACAAAGGCGCGAGCAGAAGCTCGTATAAAAATATGAATACTGCTTCTTAGCTTGACAGCCCGGCTAGACGATCGACTGCTAAATCGCACGAGATAATCCTCATCGCCGATGGCCGCAGACTGCTGTGTCGCGGTTGCGTGTCCGCGTATAACTACGACGAACAAAAAACAAAAGAATTTTTACCTGTAAACACTACAGGCTGTGAGCCTTCCTGGGGCTGGAGGGTAGTCACAAAGTAACACATATGGCCTTTAGTGTGGCAGGGAGTAAACAGGCAATGGACTAACAAGTTCCCAACAGTCAACTGAGTATTGTGCTGCACTTTATGCGTTAAAGCGCCAATGCGGTCATCACCTCCGTAAATTGCGAGGCCATGAACCTGCCTAGCTAGGGCTTCATTGCCGCCAGCGTGATCCCTGGAAGATAAACAATACATATTAGATATTTATTGTTTTCGCGTGACCAGCTTTGTACCCAACTTATGTTTTTTTTAAATATTTCTCTTGTAATCGGTTCCGAGCAAACAATTAGCAATTAGTCAGTCCAGCGACGTGCTCCCTTTATGTATAATATTCTCTATAAATCTCAAGGGGCCTTTCTTTTAAGCCTTTTGTAGGTTCCAGGTTCCAGTAAGTGCTGGTAGAGATAACCATCTTTCGGGCTCTGGAATTGTTCTGATAGCCGTGAAATACCCCTCCGCTCTTCAACACCTCAGGATATGTTGCCTCCTTGTCGCTACGTCACTTTTCTAAATACATATTTCATAAGCATTGAAGTACAAAACTCACCAGTGATGATGAGTGGTCAAGACTGTAGTGAGTCTGACATTACAATTGGCGACGGCTTCCATCACCGTGTTGGGATCAACTGGGTCTACAATAGCGGCCTCATTTGTGGCTTTATCCACAAGCAGGTACATGTAGTTATCCTGAAGGGCTGGCAATATCTGCACATCCATGGTTGGGTATTGATGATATTCAGAATAGCTGTGTGATTCTCGCTGGTTTCGACCCAATACTGAAACATTAATTATTTTACATTTTAGATCATTAACTTTACCCATTTGATGATAGGTTTAAAAATCTATACTAATATTATAAAGCTGAAGAGTTTGTTTGTTTGATTGGTTGAACCCGGCAATCTCAAGAACTACTGGCCCGAATTGAAAAAATATTTTTGTGTTGGGTAGCCTATTTGTCGAGGAAGGCTATATAACATCTCGCTAGGACCCTTAGGAGCCGAGTAAAAATAAAAAAGGCACTAATAAGAAGACCTCGCACGGGCAAGCGATTGGATGCGTCGGGGTGGTATGACCGTCCAAACGCAGGTCCAGCGAACTGAACACATCCCCCTGCGTCGAGGAGTGAGACAAGAGGACGTAATTTGCCCAAAATTGTTCTCTAACGCATTGGAGAGTGTGTTCAAGACGCTGAACTGGAGTGGACGCGGTATTAACGTCAACGGCGAGTACATCTCACACTTGAGATTTGCAGACGACATCGTCATATTGGCTGAATCGCTGCAGGACTTGCAGCAGATGCTGGACGACCTAGTTGATTCTTCTGAAAGCATTGGTCTCCGGATAAACTTGGACAAAACCCAAGTTATGTTCAACGAACACGTAACTCCGGGACCGATTGTTGTCAATGGCGGTGCCCTCAAGGTTGTTCGAGAATACGTTTACCTCGGGCAAACTCTGCAGTTTGGTAAGAATGACCTTGAGAAAGAGGCTAACAGAAGAATTCAGCTGGGTTGGGCAGCGTTTGGGAAGCTTCTTCGAGTCTTCTCGTCGCGTATTCCGCAGAGCCTAAAGACGTAAGTCTTCAATTGGTGCGTCCTGCCTGTTATGACCTACGGAGCCGAAACGTGGACACTCACGGTACGGCTGGTCCATAAATTCAAAGTTGCTGAGCGAGCTATGGAACGAGCTATGCTTGGAGTATCTCTGAGGGATAGAATCTGGAATGAGGTGATCCGGCAGAGAACCAAATTTATCGAGATAGCTCACAGAATTAGCAAGCTGAAGTGGCAATGGGCCGGCCACATTAGCCGTAGAACCGATGACCGTTGGGGTAGACGTGTTCTTGAGTGGAGACCGCGAATCGACAAACGTAAGGTAGGACGCCCTCAGGCTAGGTGGAGCGACGATCTTCGCAGGGTGGCTGGTAGCAGCTGGATGAGAGTTGCCGAGAATCGGGCTGAATGGCGTGCAATTGGAGAGGCCTATGTTCAGCAGTGGACTGCTATAGGCTGATGATGATGATGGGTCGGGGAGCAAGAAATTTGACGCGGACGAAGTCGCGGGCAGAACCTAGTTGATAAATAAGATTTGAGTTCCCATTACACTTGTAAGACAATTTAATATTCACAGGTTAGCTAAAGTAGGATTTACTTAGCTGTTAGATTCTATTGTTTGAAAGGCTCGTAAAAATAGGCTGACCATGAGACTTTCACTATTGGCTGACTTGAACCCTAGCAGTTTAAATTCCATGAACTAGAAGTGCCATAAGTCCAGCAGAAATGCGCAGCATGTAGCGTACAGATTTACTGTTTAGATATAATACTTATTAAAACTTTCGAATGAAATCAAATAATCAAAATATTTTATGAGGTTTGAACACGTTTCTAACTGATCATTTCCTATAGAAAAGAGCTGACAACAAGCTCCGTGGTGGAGGACAGTTGAGGCCGGTCAAAAAGTATCTGGTAATTAACAAAATCAGAAATGGCCAGCAAGTTGAAACATCTAGAGTCTACATGCTCACATTTTCAGATTCACAAAATAGAAGAAAAGGGAAGAGAATCAGTACAAAATTAATTATAATAATATATTTAAAAACCAAAAATTTAAACCAAATGCCATAATTCTTATTACAACTGTTACAAATCTGAGTGGATGACGACTCCACAAAAGTCATGGATAAAGAGCTGAAGTTAGATAGTATCAAAAGTCAAATACATTATAGAAAATAAAGGTCATTTTACAAATTTATCGTACTTAAATGATATATGATTTTATTTCTGTAAGTAGGTTTCTACAAGAAGATAGAAGTAGATATGTTCCAGGGAAGTTCACATAAGCTGAGAGTATTATCGCCCAACATCCTTTACTTGTCTTCAGCATAATTTTTAATTTTGTAATATGCTTTTTTTGATAAGGACATTTTTGATGTGAGTTGTGAACTATGCATTGTTAGGTTTTGTAACCGACTTTGGCAACTATATATTTACATAGATACATAAACTCACGCTTTTTTCCCATGGGGGTAGGCAGAAACTACAGAATGCCATCTGCTACGATTGTTACAAACACTTTTTGCTTTGGTTATGTTCATACATCTAGTCGTACACGCACGCCAGTAACCAGTACAATGCACTCGATCTTTATGAAGAACCTCACCAATAAGGTCACTATATGTCCTCCTAAGATCTCCCCTTCCGGCGTGTCCAGTCACATCTGCCTTGTTACCTTTCGTTAGCCACCCTTCATTCATCCTCTCAACAAGACCATACCATCTAAGCACACTATTCTCAATTTTTATCACTACATCTTTTAAACCACACCATTGCCTTATCACACCATTCCTCAGCCTATCATTCATAGTCACACCGTACATGCTTCGCAAGGAATGTATTTCCATTTCGCTTTTATATTTTTAGTAGATTTTATTCTACTTTCATGCTTCTTTTCCCACACCCAACATTTATTTAACCTATATAAATAAATGTTTGAATGGTGTGCTGCTGGTGTTCAAGTTTTAACTAAGAACGATATATTCTATGCAGCAGGGTGCCGTAGGCAGATATAACTTTATCAACAATGGGTTTACATTCAAACATCTATATAGGTAAACAAGATAAATGTATGAAAATAATGATGTAATGTTCTGGCTGTGTTATCTTTATTACAAGCTTTCTATGATAAGAACTACTTATTGGGTTTTTATTTATAACTATTTACTAAAATAGCCACGTTAAATTGGATTAGTTACTATTCTTTCGCCATTTCAATTTGTCTTTTTTGTTCATTCCTGCAGCCTCAATAAACCAAGACGTGAAAAATATTGAAAATTTGAAAAAAAAACATGTGATTTTCATAAATTATTCTGATAACAATATTTTTTTATTTAAGTTTTAAAGCCGATTTTGTTATAAGTGGACAGTATAATCGAATAGTTTTACATTACAATTGCTATTGTCATCCGATAAAAACGTAGACAGAGTATAGGTTTAGAAATAATAACAGAGATCAAAGTAAATCGATGAATAATAAAATACCTCGGAAATACAACTTCGTGATTTGCTGTGATAAACCATTCGGCAAGGAATTTACAAACCTGGCGAGCATCTTGATAATTTCTCAAGAAAAATGATTTTTATTCTTGTTTATTATTTTAAGGTTTTCTTACAAAAATTGATAACATGGAAAAACAAAATACCTTATTATCAGTCAGCTGGTGTTGACAGTTATTTGTGCAGACTGCAAAATAAAAAGTTTTTATTGCGCAGTTGAGGTAGTGCTGCCATTACATAAATTGTCGACACCGGTCATTACTACTGTCATTAGTCAACAAACATAAACTTTAAAAACCGCGGTGGTGGCATTGAGTACTTGTCCCGGACACCCATGAAAAAACTATACTACTTTTTACTTATTCAAAGTCGCGCCAATGATAGGTTCTTGGGGAACATCGGCTTCGTATTCATTTATGCATTCAAATAGTTCTCACTATTATTAAGCAGGCAGCGAAACAATACAAGATGAGTTCATTTAAGTTTTATAAAATCTCTTCAAAATCTACTCTTCTAACTTTTTGTGGGGCCAATTTATCAATAATATGGTCTAAATCAATACTTTTAAATTACCAATGTCATACTCAATCTTTACTATAGCGAGGTTGTTCAAACTGGCTCAGGCGTTCTTGACCAATCAGCGATCGTAATTTTTTTTTAATTATTTTAATTTACTGAAAGATCTTTCACAGCTTGCAAACAGCCTCCGATTTCAATGGGTGACATGAATACCAGCAGTATAACGATAGTAATTATTCAATAACTATTATATATATTACAATAATTATTATTGTGGTGAGAGCAGTTATGGCCCAGTGGTATCGCCCTGACTTAACGAGTTGTAGGTCGTGGGTTCGAAACCCAGGCAGGCGCTTTATTTTGTACTTAAATAATATCATCACCACTGCTCTCATAAAGGTGGAGGAAACCAGCATGTCCTAGAACCAACAATTCGAAGACATGTGTCATCTACCAACCCGCAGTGGACCCGCGTGGTAGATTACCGCCCACTCCCTCTCACCGAGAGGAGGCCTGTATCCCAGCCGTGGGAACAATATAGACTGATTTTGATGAATTATTGTGGGATAAGAGCGAGCGCAGTGAGCGTAGTGAACTCAAAAATCTTAGCACCCCACTTCGGATACTTTGGATTTTGATTTGTCTATTCTTGTAAATACTTGGTAGTAACGTTTTCATGTATGAGGAAAACTTGTAACGTGGAAGCTACCGTTTACGTTTTTTACTTTACTCTTTAACCGTAGCTATAATTAATGTAATTCGTGACCGTACCAAGTGTGAATTTACATACTTAATTATAATCGGATAGTAGTTTTAAGTTGGAACATTTTCACTACACGGCTCCAGCTCCACATTAAACATTCCTATTTTATGTTACGTTTATGTAACAAAGATAAAATTGTTTTATTAGTTTTTTAGGGTTCCGTTGCCAGATGGCAAAAAACGGAACCCTTATAGATTCGTCATGTCTGTCTGTCTGTCTGTCTGTCTGTCCGAGTATGTCACAGCCACTTTTTTCCGAAACTATAAGAGCTATGCTGTTGAAACTTGGTAAGTAGATGAATTCTGTGAACCGCATTAAGATTTTCACACAAAAATAGAAAAAAAAAAACAATAATATTTGGGGTTCCCCATACATAGAACTGACACTCAAATTTTTTTTTATTCATCAAACCCATACGTGTGGGGTATTTATGGATAGGTCTTCAAAAATGATATTGAGGTTTCTAATACCATTTTTTTCTAAACTGAATAGTTTGCGCAAGAGACACTTCCAAAGTGGTAAAATGTGTGTGTCCCCCCCCGTAACTTCTAAAATAAGGGAATGATAAAACTAAAAAAAAATATATGATGTACATTACCATTTAAACTACCGCCGAAAATTGGTTTGAACGAGATCTAGTAAGTAGTTTTTTTTAATACGTCATAAATCGTAAACCATAATTTACCTTTCATTCAATCAACTCAAATATAAAAATTAAAAAAAGAAACATTTAATTTCATAAACATAAACCTTATGCATAAACCGTGAATACCTGCAGGTTTGTACGGAACCCTCGGGGCGCGAATCCGACTCGCACTTGGCCGGTTTTTTTGTCATCCTGATCCTGCCAACTAAGGCTGAGGTCCGAGTTACACTATGCATAAAAAGTATCGATATTTTTTCGATATAATATATCGTAGTGTTGTATCGATACTTTGCGATATATCGTACAAATATATCGATATTTTCGATATATCGTAAGTAATTTATTTATCTATTAAGTGTTTGTATTTATCCAGTCTTTAATAAAAAAATATTAGAAAGGGAACAGAAATATGCGTACAGACAGCTAGCGTTAAGAAACAAACCAACTTTTGTTTACTTAAATCCCAACATTTTTTTCTCTAAACCTCTACAAAACAAAATTTTATTAACGAAGAAAAATGCGACGTTGTTAGCTTGGTAATCATTAACGTTCTGAGCACAGCTGCATTAAAACTGAATATTGGAAATTCAAAATGAATATTAGTCTTTGTATTAAATTCCCAATATTTTTTAGCTATTCCATTATTCTTTTCCATTATTAAAATAGTAATCTTTGACATCGTGTTTAAAATCACATGATACTCACAGTATGAATCATATAGCTTGCTTCTTCTATACAAATAAATAGTAGGGATTTTTTAATTATTATTTTTTATTTTGAAGGACATCTTGTAGATAGCCTATTAAGGCTGTCACTACTTAAACCGACTTTCCCGCGGATTCCTTAAAACTTAATTTAAGGCCTCCAGCCGGGGCTTATATACTTAAAAACTAAAGCGACTAAGACCTAATGGCAACCCCAGGTGCAAGGTAACAAGGACTGTAGAAGTAGCAAGGGACTGGCTGGATCGGGGTTAAAATGATTTAGGGACTAATTTAACCCCTTATTGCATGAATTATGAAGGAGATGATGAAAAAAATTTTCTTTACTAAAAACATCTTTTATTTTGAATATATAAACAGTCTGAACAGGAAAAAAAATATTTGTGTACTTATTTTAGAAATTACTACACGAAGCCATATATTGCTTCGTATGCATTAATTAAAAAATGAATTTATGTTTTATGGAAATCGTTGAAACAATTTATTTTATCATTGTAACATAAATTAACTTTATATTTCCCACATATGGTAAAAGAACGGAATTTCGAACAATTCTGTCAAATTTGTCGCCTTGATTTCATCCACTCGGGGAAATGGTCCACGTTATTTGAACGTACAGAATCTAGTGGTAGGTCTTGATGCCTGGATGGAGTTTTTCGTGCTTTTTTATTGGGTACGGGCGAGTCCGGCAAGCTGGTTGGAGTGGCGCCTCGACTTGTTGAGGTACCAACTTGGATACGACGAGCACGGAGTGAGTATGGTTCATAGCCAGGATCAGAGTCAGAAGCCAGATCATTGTCACTAAAGAAACCATCGCCCGGAATAAGATTTACATGCTTGGAAGTAACATAGAAGTGAGAAGGGTTCATTGCTGCAAAGGAAAGAAAAAGCAACAGAATGCATGCGAAGTATATGACCCATAATGTTTTGACAAAAATGCATTCGAAGCCAGATATGGCAATATCAAAAGAAAGCTCAAAAACAAACCAAAAACACAAAAAATGCCGAAACGAGAACTATTTCTTATTAAAGTATATGTAAACATTGTATTTTGAAATTCTAAGGATTTTTACGTGCCGTTTTATTGCTATTTTCCCATTTATAAAACGAACACTAATTAATTGCACTCTAACGGTCGGACACGCTGCACATATCCTCCAATATTTTGACTGTTTTCACTTACCATAGACAACAAAAAATGTCTTCCGTTAAATGAAGATATTATGTACACGGATTCAACGTTGGTTGCGAAAAAACAATATTTTAATAAACTAAAAAAAAAAAAAACTTTTAAAGCCATATATGGCGTTGTATGCGGTAAGGGGTTAAAACTACAGGCGCAGCATCGCGAGCTGGCTCTTGCAAGGGCCGAGAGGGAGAAAATAGTAGGCAGCGTTTGGTATCGTTTTTATATAACAATATACAGCTTTTTTTATTATGTATGTCGTAAACGGCATTAAACAAAACAGACTACCTAATTGTAATCAATCTATTACTATACTCTGCATACATACATACATACATATATAGAATCACGGTTTCTGCCTACCCCCATGGGAAAAAGGCGTGATTCTACTATACTCTGTTATTGTAATTTTATAGGTTTTATTATACATACGCTTACAAAGAAGCTAGCGACCACTAATTATATATTATTTTTTACTACTAAACTATAATAAATATTATTCACGTAAAGTAATATTTCGTGTCAGAGCGTTTTGTATTTGGATTCAGGTATTTTCCATCCTTTCTACAAACCGTAAAAATGAACTAAATAAAAATTACTAGACATGCAATATGCTTTTACTTTCTCACGATATATCGAATAAAATATATCGATAGTATAAATTGATATGATTCGATAATATCGAGTTGAATCGATTGTTCGCGAGCAAAAAATATCGATAAGCGAACAACGCTCACACCAATAAATTAACGTCCCGATTTGGGTATCACTCACAGCACAATACGGATCGCGCTCGTGTGCAACATTAACATCAACATTATATTTTTTTAAGGTATTATTTTTAAAACAAGACGGGAATGTTGCGATTCGGTATTTTATTTTGATGGCCCAGTAGCCGTACCGGGTCGCGATCCTGCTAATGGGAAACGCTGCTTTAGACACCTTATAAAACTTGTGTAAAAAAAAATCTTCTTCTTCTTTGGTTGAGTGGCGACTATCTATAGCCAGAAGCCAGGGCTTTGAATAACGTTAAAAATTTGGTATCGTTACTTTCAACGGACGAAGATAACGTTATTAGTAGAGGTCACATTATGCTTGGTAACGATACTTGGCATACGTTTTACCGGTAACTGAGTAACGTTAAATTTTTATTTATTTTCTTTCATCTCTTTCTTTCGTCTACATTAATGAAGTTGCATTTGCATCGTTTGATTGGCGATGTTGCCGCAGAGCGCCGGCGCCCATGGCGTGCCGCTTAGGTTGCGCGGGTTGACCACAACGCATTAAGTAACGATAAAAGTATCGATACTAGTAACGGTAATGGTAACGTTATTTTATGGATTCGATACCAAAGTATCGTTACCCGTGTTACCGTTAAAAAATTAACTTTATGAAAATAACGTTACTTAACGATACTTATAGTGTGAATTTGGTAACGTTACCAAGCCCTACCAGAAGCACAATTTACAGGCTGCGTTCCGTCTTACACTAACATCGATTTGATGTGAGCGTTATATTGTAATTCGGAAGGCAGCCTTCCTAATGTCAAAATAAATTTGACAATGACATGTGTTATTGTATTTATGACAAACTATCATCGGCATGTGGATTTATTTAGAACAGTTTTCTAGCGTTTTATTGTAAATGAGTTCGTGAAACCTTAAATAAATACATACAAGATGAAGAGTAAACCCGTTAAACATAAGTCTACAAATACTTTTCGCGTAAGTCCTAAAACAGATTGATATTTTCGTGTTGTAGGTTAAGTGCGAATATTGAATGAAAATTGTTATGATTTATCGTATTTTATACGCTTATATCACAAATCAGTTGAAAATATTTTGTGAGAATTATATTCTACTTTTTGGGTTCTTTCTCAGCTGATAAAGTAACTACTAATAAGTACTAAGAATATCTCGTTAAAAAAGGCTGGGAGCTACAGTGTTAAAATAAATAAAATCTATTGAACTTGAAGCTACACAATATTCGTCATGTTCCTGCCCTTATCCCAGAATTAAATAAAAAAATCATGTGATCATTTAATCCCATACTTTTCAATCTCTACTATATTTTGTGTGATTTTATTATGCTGATGTTGATTTCAGATCATAAGTTAGTTTTGCTTAATTTTTTTACACAATTTTTTTCAGTTTGTACCTTTTGCTGAGCGAATCAATGCTATTGACATCCGCCATGCTGCTCTATATCACATTGAGCATGCATATGCACAGCAGCCTGGAGAGAATGAAACTCATTTCTTTGTAGCACTACAAAAGTGGCATGTGCTCAATTTGACTGACAACTTTAAGAAGTTCAGGAAGGAGGTCTTTGGTATTGTAACTGTGCCACAACTTGTTCATAAGAAAGATGAAGTGGTTGAGGTATTGGAGAAATATTTGAATCTAGAGGACCAGCTGTGTTTACAACCATTACTGGAGTAAGTTTGTTTATTATACTGGGTGACTTTTTTTAGCGTCTTGAAAAAAAAGGGGGGTAATAGGTGAACGGAGTAGAAGCTTTTGGCATAGAAATTTTTATTATTTTTATTTTTGATTAACATGTAATTAAATTGATCTAGCAATAAATACTACACATTTAAAGTAACATTTTCATATTAGAACAACAAAAACAAAAATTTGGAAAAAAAAAACAAAAAAAATTATTTAAATCTATCAAAACTCAAAACATACGCACCCTACTCAATGCGCGGCATATATCATTGATTTCGGAGCGCGGTCCTACCCTTTGAAGCCGGCTGATAGGCGGCCTCATTGATCTTTCGCAGGCGCACGAGCCGCACACGCACCCCTGTCCACCCACGTCCCGCGCTCCTTTAGTCACCTACGATGAATCTGAAGGCCTGCCTGCCTTCTATTCTAGTTACACAACACACCATATGAAAGTCGAGACGGTAAAAAATGTCATCCGGTATATATTTTTTATTCCCTCCCACACACACACACACACATTCCCACACACTCATACATGACACATATTCACTCAATTACTAACACTGCAATTAAAGATGATTGTTAAAATAATTAATTAGCGCTAATAAGGGTTATTCTACTGTATTTAATAATGTGCGAGTACATAATTTTCTACAAAATGTGTCTCAGAATGGGGGGAGTTCTGGTGTCCTGAAATACAGGCCTTACATCTAGCTTAGGCACCAGTCTCCCACAGTATAATTATTGAAATGTATTGTTATGTATACTGTGTGAAATGTACTTTATATTGTGGTGAGAAATAAATCTTTATCTTATCTACATTCTTAAAGTTTTGTTATTTTTATTTATTTATTTAACACTTTAAGCACATAAACGTACAGAGGCGGACTTAATAAAAATAATAATAATAATCATTTATTCGCAGACGTTAAGAGCCCGTGCACATAATTCACTCGCTCGAGTTTAGGTAAATTCCTGCTATGCTATGTTTGTGTGCACCGTTTACGCACACATGCCTAAAGATCGAGCGTAGTGATCGCTTAAAAAGTTTTGATACTATTAGTGGTTTTATTTTTTAATTAAAACAGGTATTGTTAAGAAATAAAAGTCTGGAATGTTTGTGTACATTTTAATAGTATATTTATCACAATAAGCATAAAAATGGTACATGTAGGTACAATTAAATAGATAGATTAGATAATGTTGAGGTAAGTGTTTTACATAAATACGAGTAGTTTCCATAATTTTGTAATTAAATATATTCTTCATTCAAAAAAAAATCAATTGAATAGGCGAATTGGAATTGGATTGGGATAAAAGATAAAGTTTTAGAAAATACAAAACATTTAAATTTGAACATAAGGGCTTTACCTACTTTGAGGAGTGGATAGAGAGGCGCCACGGCGTCCTCACCTTCCGCCTGACGCAGGTTCTCACCGGGCATGGGTGGGCTTCGGTGGGTTCCTGTTCAGGATAAAGCGGGAGGAAACGCGCGGGTGTTTCCATTGTGAGGATCGTCTAGAGGACACGGTGGAGCACACGGTGGAAGTGTGCCCTGCCTGGGCGGAGCAACGCCGTGTCCTCGTGGAGGCGATCGGCGGCGGCGACCTCTCGCGTCCAGCCCTGGTGCGAGCCATGGTACGGAGCGAGAGGGCATTGGAAGCCGTCACCTCCTTCTGCGAAGCAGTAATGCTCGCGAAGGAGGAGGCGGGGCGCGTGAGGGAGTGGCAGTCTCTGCGCCCTCACGTCCCTAGCCGCCGCAGGAGGAGACGCCCCGGGCGCCGAGAGTCGATTGCGGACTCCCGGCCACCGTAGGCGCGAGCTTGCGGGTGGCGAGCAATGGGTAGCTCGCCGCCCGGTAAGGACCAAGCTCGGGTCGACGGCGCGTAGTGTTCAACGCGCGCCTCAAAGAGATGTCAGCAGTACTGTAGGGGTCTGCTAGGACCGATGCCTGCCGGGGTCGCGTGATTGTTCGAAAGAGATACCGTGACCCTGGCACATGGGCAACTGAAGGAACACGGGTGGGTTTTAGTCAGTAAAAGTCTGACACGCCCTCCCGCTCCGCCCAGAGCGGGAGAAGTCATTCGATGATTACCCATCCAAAAAAAAAAAAAAAGGGCTTTACCTATAAAATTGTTATTTTATTGTACTGGCCAGAAACCGATGAATTTAGATAACGACCTAGTCAAAAAAAATAAGACTCCGTGGTATAATGAACATTTATATGTATATATTACATTATCTTGTTTCTTCACATGTATTTATTTATCCAAAATCGACTGTTACACATAGAAAATTTCAAATAAATTTTGGATGAAAACGAATGATTTTTTCTGGTGATTCCTAATACAAGATTGATGACGCTAGATGAAGGGACACTCGAATTAAATAAATTTAAAACAAAAAATAGTCCATTGTAGTGGAAAGTCCACTAGAATTGATTGAATTCTCCCAAATGTAAGCATTCCCATGATAACCGAATAAAGTGATACCCTCGAGCTGGTTTGATGATAAAGGATAACGGAACTTTTGAATAGCTTTTTGTAAACCCAGCGAATGTGGGCTCATTAGATGTATCTCAACGAGTCCTGTTCATTTTACCTAATGATGATGACCTAGGTTGTTCTGGAAGGTGTATAACGAATTTGATGTTTGTCATCAAATCTGATGATTTATGACGTATTAAAAAAAAAACTACTTACTAGATCTCGTTCAAACTAATTTTCGGTGGAAGTTTACATGGTAATGTACATCATATATTTTTTTTAGTTTTATCATTCCCTTATTTTAGAAGTTACGGGGGGGGGGGGGGGACACATTTTACCACTTTGGAAGTGTCTCTCGCGCAAACTATTCAGTTTAGAAAAAAATGATATTAGAAACCTAATATCATTTTTGAAGACCTATCCATAGATACCCCACACGTATGGGTTCGATGAAAAAAAAAAAAATTGCACTCCGGGAGTGCCGGCAGAAGTGAAAACTTGATTATTAACGTTGAGCATGTTTGATATTTTGGAATGGTTAGGGAATAATTTGTTGTTCAATTTCCATATTTTAAGCACTTTATATTCACGAATTTTACGAATACACAACAATGTGATCACTACACAGACGGTCGAGCCATCAGCTGTCACCATCCATGGATGCGCGTGGCACGCTGTAACATAGACGAACATTCGCGCAAGCGCCCTGCGCCGCCTAAACGAAACAGTAGGCCCAGGCATACATTTTCGCCGCGCCGTAGAGAGGGGATAGCTGTCTACTCTCCATCCGTCCTACGCTTTTTCGATCAGGTCACGTGTCCTGACGCGAGTTTAAGATTTTATACCCATTACAGAAAAAGTGCTCAACGCCGCTAAAGAAGTTTTCACTTCAAAAATTTGAGTTTCAGTTCTATGTATGGAGAACCCCAAATATTATTGTTTTTTAAAAAAATGATATTAGAAACCTCAATATCATTTTTGAAGACCTATCCATAGATACCCCACACGTATGGGTTTGATGAAAAAAAAATTTTGAGTTTCATTTCTATGTATGGGGAACCCCAAATATTATTGTTTTTTTTTCTATTTTTGTGTGAAAATCTTAATGCGGTTCACAGAATACATCTACTTACCAAGTTTCAACAGCATAGCTCTTATAGTTTCGGAAAAAAATGGCTGTGACATACTCGGACAGACAGACAGACAGACAGACAGACATGACGAATCTATAAGGGTTCCGTTTTTTGCCATTTGGCAACGGAACCCTAAAAACGACACCTTGACAAAAAAAAATGGAAATGATTACAGCCGCCATCTTGGATTTTTATTTTCACCTCATCATCGGCTTCAGCACCCTCGGAAACTGTAAAAACGACACCTCTGACCAAAAATTTGGAAATGTTTTCAGCCGCCATCTTGGATTTTTATTTTCACCTCATCATCGGCTTCAGCACCTTCGGAAACTATAGAAACGACACCTGTAACAAAAATTTAGAAATGTTTTCAGCCGCCATGTTGGATTTTTATTTTCGCTTCATCGTTGGCTTCAGAACCCTCGGAAACTATAAAAACGACACCTCTGATAAAAAATTTCGAAATTTTTGCAGCGGCCATCTTGGATTTTTATTTTCACCTCACTATTGCCTTCATCACCCTCTGAAACCAGAAAAGCTATCTCTTTTTCTACTATAAAATAAAAGATGTTTTACCATTTTTTGTTACATGACAATTTCTACAAGTTTCTCTCACCGGAAGCTGCGTCAAAACACTTCGTTCCAGAAATAAATGTAGGGCGATATAAATATTTAGTTATATCTACTATCTAGCGGATTCGGTAGGCAGACGTTGTCGTGCGACAGTTCACCCAACTTCAACAAAAGCTAAGAATGATCCAGATGACGCAAAAATTATTAACATAAAATCACCAAAATCGGTCAAGCCGATAAGGATGAGAAGATTTACGGACACTCGTACACCGGTATTCTGTAAGACATTAACATTTTGCAACAAGCAAAAAAATACACAAGCTTACAACTTAAAAAAGAAATTAATACTTACCGGACCAAAATGTGGTAGTTGGCGTACAATATTTGGAATATGTTTACGTAGATCACGTGGGCTCCTGCGGTGCAAAGTGATACGTCCTCACGCTGGGAAGGCCCGGTCGTTACTGGCGGGATTGGTTTTGCGCGATCGATTATATAGTTCACTTTGACTTTTATTTAACAAATTAAGTTTATGTTAATTAATAAAATAAAATTTGGATTCTATTCATTAGTTAACTTAAGTTTAATATGTAATTTTTAAAATTTCATAAAAGTGTTTCTAAGGTATAGAAAAAAATAGTTATTTGTCGAGAAGTTTCCCAAAAATTACGTTATTTCAACATTTTTTTTCTGCTATATTTCGTATTAAAATCAAAAAAGTGGTTCCGCCACGTCCAATTAGACCATTTAATGATGTTATTTATATTTTTTTAATGTAAAGAATCCTTTGCAGTTTTTCGTAAAACGAAGACAAACGTCACTCGTTCGTTACTTTTCGGAAAAGGGGTTGTGGGTATTGTTGATTTATCAGTATGCTATAAGTCTTTTGAAAAATCCCTTTCCGCCACGTACAAGATTAAGAACTCATCTCTTATAATAACAAATAAAAAAACGAATATTCTTCTTCCCTACCTCACAACAAGTGATCAAAATTGGCCAAAATGAGTTAATTATGTGCACGGAGCCTTAAAGTCCATAGAATTAGTGAAATATTGACATTAATGCCATAGGCATTTTCTACCAGTCAACCTTTGGGTGATGCAGAGACAAACAGTGGTAAATGCAATGAATTTGAAGATATTCAAATATTATATATTATTATTTATTATTAGCATAGCGTGGGACACCCCCCAGCTAGGTGGACCGACGACTTAAAGAAAGTGGCTGGGGCAAACTGGATGCGGAACGCGGAGGACAGGGTGTTGTGGCGCAATATGGGAGAGGCCTATGTCCAGCAGTGGACTGCGATAGGCTGAGTTGATTGATTATTTATTATTATTTTTTATTGTAAACTAAAGTGAAATAAATTTTGGCAATTAAACAACTTTAAAACTAGTACATAAACACATAAACTCACGGCTTTTTCCCATGTGTGCAGGCAGAAACTACAGAATACCATCTGCTACAATCCTTACGTACTTCTTTTGCCTCATTTATATTTATGTGCATACATCAGGTCACATGCATCGGCACCTGACTTTCTTGAAGAATGTCAGTAATAATATTAAAAAGTGTTTATTTCTCACCACAAGCCAAAAAATACCAACAATATTTATACACAGAAATAGATAATGATTTTTGGTTGTGGATGCGTAGCATGATCACCATAGAGAGGGGTTTTGTCGACAGAAGAATAGATAAAGTGATAGTTCACACAATGTGAAAATTAACAACAATAAACTAAATTTATCCAAAGTTTCTTTATTTATTTACTCACGGTTGTTGTTTTGTTTTAAATCTAAATCAACTCGATTAGTTATGGCGATTACAAAATCAAATTGTCTTCACTACCTTATACAACTAACAGTTGTCACTGCGATTTTCACAGTTTAGATATAAAACTTTCTTCTAAAATAGTCTACATCTAAAGGGACGTAGACAAAGATCGCGAACGACAAGATAACAGATTGCAGAAAGATTTCTACAGTGCTATATCAAAATTAGAGTTGAACGAACTGTGTTTTTTCTTCGTAGAAATGAAAGCGCCATGCTAAGCCTGCATAAAACGATATAAATCGTTCTACAATCTGTAATTTTGTCTATTCTTCCGTCGACAAAACCCGTTTCTATGCTGGCGTAGCATGACGTTCTATCTCTATTCCACCAAGAATAAACAAAGTTCTTTCTATAGTGGTCATGCTATGCATGCTGGTTCCTGTGGTTGATTACGATATCTCCAATATATGATTAATCTCAATACTGAATGGTTAACGCCTTATTTCTGTGTTAACAGTTTTTGTGAACTAATTATTAAATTGCCTTTCAGAATCCTAGTTTCAATAGCAAAGGACCTAAGAGAGGACTTCTACCCACACTTCCCAAGGTTTCTGGACATCCTCATAAAACTGCTAAACACCAAGGATGCTGAAAGACTAGAATGGACCTTAGTCTGTCTAGCGTTTTTATTCAAAGTTCTCAAACCATACCTAAAGAAAGATATTGCTGTTGTATTAAAGAGGATCATACCTTTACTGAGTGAATCTCAGCCACAGTATATAAATAATTTTGCTGCTGAAAGCTTTGCTTTTGTGGCTAGAGATATAAGGGATAAGAAGAAGTTTGTCAGTCTTGTACTGAACTATTTGCAGACTAATGATGATGTAAGTAGTTGTCAAATAATTTATTTAACCATTTATTAAATAGACAAGAAGAAAGGAACAGAAAAATACATGCATTTGGGACCCTTATTTCTAAATATATGTCTTCCAGCATACCAGCAATAGGAGAGAATATAAAAAGAGACGAAGACAATCTGTGTAAAAGTAAGAAGGGAAAAAAATACAACTGTCTAATTTAAATACAATATAATACATTAATAATAAAGACACATATATTGTAATTACATTATAGGTTAAATTTATTTCCTGAAAACTGTTCACTTGAGTATTACTGTTAAATACAATTACAACAAATACATAATGCTATAGTGGTGCACATTAATGTAATTTTGAAATGTCTTTTTCAGGCAATCAGTGGCTGTGGTCATCTTATATTTGAAATACTGCGAGGTGTTACAGGCAAATTCCACAGCTGCATAGAAACATTTCTACCTCTACTCCTTCAATACCTCAAAGAAAATAAAGAACACCAAGAAATACTGTTCAAAGTGCTGACACAAACCATAGAGGACAGTCTACAAAGTATATCGCACAAAGAGTATGGAGTCTTTTGGGCCAGTATCATAAAGTTTACTGAAGAAATTTTGAAGGAGGATGATGAAGAAAGTAAAGCACTAGAATATATCCTCAGACTTGCTGGTCAAGTCATAGAACACCACCAAGGGAAGTATCTAACAAACCCTCCACAGTTTGTGCTCCTATTGATAAAAGTTATTTGTGAACAGTCTTCAGAAAGTGTTCTAGAAGTTTGTGCACAGATTGGGGCTGTGTTACTCCTCTCACCAAACGTGTCCTTATCTCAGGAACATGCTGGTATTATTGTCAAAGTTCTACTACCTCTACCATTCCCAAATATACTCATCAATTTTGTGCAGAATGTCATTGACTATTCACAATTTGATATGCACATACTTCCTCCTTTTATCAAGTTTGTTATTCAATCTAATTTCGATGATGAAGCTTTGGGTACACTGACTAAAATATGCCTGAAGAAATCACCTTTATCTATGAATGGTATAAAGTTATTTGAGTGGGTGAAATATCCTTTAGACTTTGGGAAGAATCTGCCGAACTTTATGGAACACTTCAAGCAGGTTTTGTCTGAAGACATTGAAAAATATGTTGAGAACCCAGTTAAACTTACAAATGTTTTATTCTGCTTGCCGCATGTAGAGAAAATCGATGTTGACTATTGTGTGAAAATGTTAGGAGAGCTGATATCAAAACTGTTGGATATATTGAAAAGTTATAACTTGGAGAATCAGCCTAAAGAGAACAAATTCCACTGTGATACGACTGCACTATCGAGATGTGCTAGAAAGGTTTTGTTTATGTTATCATTGGCACTTGAAAGTGCTATTCACATATCAAGTTGTAAGAAGCTTAAGGAGATTTGTGATATTGATACATTGTTGCCTGCGATCCTGCCATGTGCTGCAGATCCTAATTACCTTTGCTCACTGCATCTTCTTGACCTGTATTTGACAGCTTATGAACAGGAGCATGGACTGACCTATCCGTATTTATCGCTTGTTGATTCGTATCTGAAAACGAATGTGTCTTCGCCTTTTCATGTGGTAAGCATTTTATACAAACTTTCTATATTGTACACTTACATTTATCAATATGCCAGAAAATTACTTTAATACGAAATATATTTGTTTCCAGGTCCGTCTAGTGTCTACCCACATTTACAAGTTATTCGAAAATGTAGAGGAACTAAACAAAACAGTAGAAATAGGTGGTACTGTTGAAAAGTTTTCAGTTTTCAGCATATGTTACTCAGTGGAGTCTATAAAACCATCTATCCAGGAGTACAGAGCTCAGTTGAACATGTTGCAGAAGATGACTTTCAATACAAGTCAGTATGCCCTAGCTAAGGATACCGACTTCCACCTCTTTGCATTAAATTACATGTTAGGTGTCTTGTATGTCAATTTCAAGCTGCTGTGGGAACCCGTGACTGAATTTATTGCGGGTTACGGGAATGCCCTAAGTGTTGACGACTTCTGGCCCACATTTCATGGAGCTCTTGAATCCTCATTTGTAAACGCAAAGAAAAACCTTAAACAGTTTCATTTTGATGATGAAATCGATACAAATTTTGAAATTCTCCACAAATTGTACTCGGATTACAATAGCATAACTGAGAGACCTGATTTATACAATTATAGAAACTTGATTTTGAAGGTTATGACAAATTGTATTCAAGTTTGCGAAGCGAGAAATCGAGATGTCGTTGTCTTGTTCTTGAATTTCATAGAAGAAGAATACAGAAAGAATGATAGCATGAATGCTCTAAAAATTGATATGCAAGTACGAGAGAATAAGATGGAAATTGATGATGAAAAACCTGAAGAAAATACAGAGGACATTGAGGAAATAATTGAAGATATAGACGATGCGAAAGAAACAGTATCTGGAAAGATAGTATTTAAAACTCTCATAAACATTATGCAAGTCGTGTCTCAGTTTAAGAACCCAAGAGCTTTGCATAAAGAGCCAGTTTTCTGGGAACTTTACATGGAATTTTTAAAGCACAAAAACCCAGGACTTCAGAAATATGCATTAGATTGTGTTCTAAATTATAAAAACAAAAATGTGACGCAATATAAAAGCAATTTGAGCAACTTAGTAGATGAAAAGAAGTTCAAAGATGAACTGACTTTGTTCAAAATAACTGAAGATGCCAAAAATATTCAGCCTGAGGACAGAGAACATGTAGTGCCAATAGTATTAAGAATACTTTATGGTAAAATGACGTCGAAACTCGTAGCGGAGAAGAAAGGTGGTGGTCAGAACCGACGGTCGCTTGTTATGAGATATTTGGCCGGTTGTAACGAGAATGAGATTAAAATGTTCATTGAAATGGCATTTTCGTACTACAAACAGTATTTGGATATGAAACCTCGAGAAATATTTGAAAAAATTGCGTCTGACGTAGATTTAAAATCTGTTACCAGTCCTGGAAAACTTCACAGTGTTTTGAATCTTTTTGAAGTCGTCCGAGAATATTTTGGAGGGTGTATGAATGAAGAAGTGTTGTCTCAGCTGTTAAACATATATTTTGCTATTTGCTCTACTGTAGCTGTTGTTCTAAGTCAAGGAGAAAAGGTGCATGTGGGATATGTAAAAGTTATGAAAAACCTTCGCACACTTGCTTTGGGTACAACAAGGAAGTTATTTGAACAATTTACCAAATATCCTTGGAACAAAGATCAGTTGTTTGTTATGTATGAGACTTTAATTTGGCCTTTGATGCCAAAACTACATATTGAAGGTATTCACAGTCCAACAGCACTGTTAAGACTACTAAATGCGTGGTGTCAGAATCCCCGATACTATATTTTGCTAATCACTTGCTCTGAAAAAGATTCCATTAGTCCATTCCCAGCCATTTTTAAACTTCTGCTAGCTCCTAAAACAAGTCCTGGTGTGGTCAATATGATACTAGATATGATCGAAAAATTAATAACTCTAACTGAAGACGAAGAAGACAAAGAAATTCCTAGAATAGAATCTTTTAATGTTTTACCAGTTGAGGTTCCTCAAAATGTAACAGGTATCAATTTCGGAAGCAAAATTCTGATACCGCACATACCGAGCATTTTGGAAGTGATGAAAAGACGAATGGCAAATTCTGCAAAATCTAACACTGTGAACAAGAGAGATTTGCTGATTTTGTCAAGAATCACAGAACTAGTAGCATCACCAGAGCTATGTGACGAACTATTGAATTTGCTATTACCTATATTAGTGAAGAAAGTATGTATGAACATGGCGGAAGAAAATATGGAACATGCTGTGAACACAATTATAAATTTACTAGGACACAGCACAAATCCTCAAGTATACATAAAGAATATAGCCGTTTTGTTTAATAAAGTTGGTCCTGTGGAGGTTAGAAAATTGCTGATGAAATTACTTACGTCGATAGCTGAAAGTGCACCTAAAAATAACGATATACTTACTAGAATGGCTAATATGGTTGCAGAAATGAATGCTTTCAATAAGAGATGGATCGAACAGCCAGATTTTGACCGAAGAATAGACGCGTACAAAGAAATATATCAGTTACTAGAAAAAGACGAAATTGATGTCGACCTTGCAATACTTATTGTCAATAATTGCTTCTACTTTATTCGTACAGAGAAAGATATTGGTCTGCGTGACAGTGCTGGCCTGTGTTTGAAACGGATTCTGCCTAAACTCCTCATGAAATACAGATCAACAACTGATGGCCAATTTTTAGTAAGGGATACCGTTTTATCACTAATCTCCACTGGTATAAGAGATACTAAAAACGAACTGTTGAGAAATGAATGCATCAACTTACTAGGAGAATTGGCAAGAGAATGCCCTGATGCAGACGTAGTAATATCCGATTTAGCTCATTTCATTAATAAAGAAGATAGAGAAGTAGATTTCTTTGATAACATGTGCCATCTTCAAATGCACAGGCGTGTGAGAGCGCTGCTTAAATTCTGCAAAGTTGCCAGAAAGATGACGAAATGTCCTACTCCTAGGACCTTAACTAACTTTATTTTACCATTAGCATCTATGTATATTTGTGATGATAAGTATACAGATAAAAACTCTTTGATAGACGCGTGTATAGAGGTCGTTTCTACTTGCTGTAGATTGCTGCCTTGGTACCATTACGAAGTTATACTCAAACTTTACTTGAATAAAATGCGACATTCGTCCGAACACCAAAAACAGTTGACTCGAATATTGGTTGGAATTATTGACGCTTTCCATTTCGATTTCTCAAAAGTTAAGAATATTGAACTGCCGAAAGCACTGATCACAAATGTGCATAAGTTCAAAATGGCTAAGGCAAATTCGGAGAATAAAGAAAACATAGAAAATACAAAAGATATAGTAGAAGATGGCGATAAGGAAGATGAATCAGAAATAAAAGAAGATTTAGATTTAGATGAAGAGAGTGAACTAAAGGCAGCAGATGACGAAGCAGTGGATGAAGAACCAAGTCAAGAGATTGCCAAAGTACCTGCATTTGAGAGAGTAACCAACGTGTCGCCGTCTGTAGCTAAAAGAATTATTAAATCTTTGTCGGCTGGATTGTTACCACAATTAAACCGGTAAGTGAAATTGTTGTCAAGGTATATTGGGCTAGACGTGGGAAGTAAAAAAATATAACATTAATAAGTATTTTGTTTCTCTAGTGCCATTGGAAAAATTACGGAACACGAAGAGTCCCATAAAGTGAATCGTCGTAAAACCGGTTTCGATCGTCAGCAAGAGGACATGCTTCGGGTGCCGATAGCCTTGGCGCTCGTCAAGTTGTTGCAGAGATTGCCTGGCGATCTGCTTAAACATCAATTGCCTGGGTAAGTTCATATAAAATTGTAATACATATATTGTATCAAATTATGTCCCAAATATTTTATCTTCTTGTATCACTAATGATCTGAACTTACATTCACTTTAATTTAACATTATTTACGTTGTCTATTTATTTTTCTCTTATAGAATCATCATAAAACTCTGCTCGTTCTTAAAGTCACCTCTAAAGCAAGTTAGGATAACTGCGCGTGATATTGTTAAGAAAATCATGCTGACTGTTGGAACTTCGTACTTAGGAGTTCTACTGGAACACTTGACTTTATTGCTAACCAGAGGATACCAAGTTCATGTCTTAGTCGCCACAATACATACAGTCCTAGACGCTTTGAAAGCGGAATTTAAACCTGGAGATCTAAATGAAAATCTTGATTACATCCTCGATGTTTGCACTAACGATCTTTTTGGGGCATTGTCAGAAGAGAAAGAAGTCGACAAACTACACTATAAGACACCAGAAGCAAAACCCAGCAAGAAAAGTTACGTAACACTTATGATAGTGTCTCAAAACATAACTGAACAATGTCTGATAAATCTAATTATACCTTTCAAAGATGTTATCCAAAAGCATCATTCGAAGAAGATTGTATTGAAAGTTCAGGAAGCTCTAATGCACATTACAAGTGGACTAGTCACAAATAAGTTTATAGATATCGAATCTCTCTTCATATTCTTACACGGAGTCGCCTCTGAGAGCATACCAGAATTCGTATTAGGTGCTCCAAAAAGACAAATTACTGAAAAGCAGAGAGAGAAAATGCTTAGAGCAAAACCAGATTGCTTCCTAATTGCAGAAACGCCGAAACGTAACAAGGAATCCCAAGCTAAAAATGTTAAAACTTCCGGGAAAGCCAATGCTCACGTTTTGGTTGAATTCAGTTTGAATATTCTGTATGTCATCCTCAAAAGAGAGAAAGTGCCAAGAATGGACTGTCGGGCGTTTGTAGACCCTCTTATACCTTTACTAGTTGATGCGTTAAAAAGTGACCATGTAAAAGTGTCGACGGTTGCGATGAAGTGTATAGCTACTTTATGGACGATCAGAGTAAGCACGCCAACGTTAGAAGAAATGGTTCAAGATATTGTGAAGACGATATTCTTGACTTTGCATAAGTACGCAACGTTTGAAATTAGTAAACAGAATGACAACTTCCATTTAGTTAGGACTGCTTTTAAGGTAAGATTTTTTTTATTATTTTCTTTCTTGGTAAAAATTCTGCCGTCAAGTCTCAGTTTCGTGTTGCCATTGATTTAACCCATCAAATACCTAGTTGAGATTTAAGAATCGATTGAAAAATAGTGATCAATCACGTATAACATCAAATGATTACTGATATTTATTTTGTGTTTTCAGGCGGTAACAGTTCTGGTACGGAACGTTAAATATTATAAACTAGAGGTCGAGCAACTAAAAACCCTTCTGTTATATGCGGAAGAAGACTGTCAGAATGATGAGAGGCAATCCAACTCATTCTCTCTGTTGAAAGCTATATTAGATGCTAGACTAGTATCGAATGAACTACATGAAGTTATGGAGAAGGTATCCAAGATATGTATACTGAGCGAGTCGGCTAGATCTCGGTAAGTAGCTTTTGATATCGTTTTAGTTCTTTATGTAGATAGACAGAATGGTCTTTATTGTGCACACACCAAATTAAATGTCATTTGTACCAATTAAATTGCTTGCATGCATGATTGTTGTGTTCTTAGGATAAGCGTCTTTGGTGTTGTAAATGACTCGCAGAACTCATAATATGTAGTTGGTATTTTCGGTGATCTGTCCAAGGCATGCGACTGTGTATGAAATCAAAAATCAAGATCAAAAGTCATTTATTCAAATTAGGCTGAGGTTCAGCAATTTTCGAACATCAAAATTACAGAAGACAGTCCCACAAATCGCCCGCTCTTCACCACATCCTAGTGCTTTAGCTGGGAAGAAGTTGCGCAACAAACTCCCCAGCAGCACAGGTGTCTGCTTAGTTAGATAAACTTGATTCTATGTGTCGTTCATAACAATACTACTATTTGTAACCCGAGCGCTTATGAAATCTAGGGCACGGAATGCGCACTAGTGCTATCTTATCCGTGATTGAGCCAGCTAAAAGTAAAAACTTGTAGCACAATTTTTTGTGAGACGCTAGTTTTGGTGGGATTGCTTCAGGGCTCAATTCTAGGACCCTTTCTGTTATTTGTCCCAATATTTTTTTATGGGATTAAATAATAAAAGTATAGATATATCACAATGATAAGCGAGTATAAAAGAAAGTTATTCTTTCAGGGAGGAAGCCCGCGTTATATTCGTCAACTACTTAACCCACTACTCTCCTGGCAAACGTCTTGAGAAGTACATCGACTTCTTCGTATCACAGCTCAACTACGAACTGCAGCACGGTAGAGAATCTTCTCTTAAGTTCCTAGAGATGATCATTAATAAGTTACTTGTGGTAAGTCATTTGAGTATTCTATACTTCTTGTCTGTTCTAGAATTTGAGGACCTTTTTTTTTGTGTGACTCAATCACAGTTTATAGTTTTTCTCAGAAGTTTTTGAGAATCTTTAAATTAAGGAAATTAATAAACCATGTTGTTGGGTTATGAAATGTATCCTACTAATATTATAAACGCGAAAGTTTGTATGTGTGGATGTGTGGATGTTTGTTCCTCTTTCACGCAAAAACTACTGACCCGATTTGGATGAAATTTGGCACACAGATAGTTTATAACCTGTATTAACACATAAGGTACTTTTTATCCCGGTAGTAAGTTCCCGCGGGATATTTTCCGACCTCCACGCGGGCGAAGCCGCAGGCAAAAGCTAGTAAATAATGCCGATCGTATCGTCGATCATAATTAGAGATCGGATATTCAGATGCTTATTCACCTAAAGTTGAAATGTTGCCTAATATGGAATGCGCGTTTTTACCGTGTTTTGTTATAATTAACACATATCACCCTACACAATCTATACATATAAAATTCAAAGTCCTGAGTGACTGACTGACTGACTGACTGACTGATATATCAACGCACAGCCTAAACCGCTGGTCCTAGAGACATGAAATTTGGAGGGTGTATTCTTTGTGAAGAGTAGGTATCCACTAAGAAAGGGTTTTTTGAAATTCCATCCCTAAGAGGGTGAATTGGGGGGTTGAATTTTCACGCGGGCGAAGCCGCTGGCGGAAGCTAGTTTTAAATAAATATGATGATCCAAGAAACCCAGCTTTAATAAAAAATACGAAGCCGCTTCCGTGCTTTCACAGCTAAATAGTAACATTAGGTAAATATGCATTCGGATTTCCGATCACTGATCATATTGTATCGTAGAAGAACATAGAGATTTATTCTTAAAAAAAAAACAGCCTGTCTGTTTAAGCTATTTTATCGGCATTTGTAAATACATAGATAGATACAACTAGCTGAAATAGGCAGATGGATACGATAAGAAAGGTTATATGGTGAAAAATATCTTTTGAAATTGTGTTTTAAGAATTCAAATAATCAAATCAACGCACACAATTTATAAGTAGCACTACAAATTGACATACATAGGTACATTCCCTGATCCATTTGCTTACATTTTTATCTAATCCTTTTGGAACAGACCATATTTACCAAATTTTAAGCATCAAATTCCGTAATGCTAGGTACAACTATCAAAGCACGGCGCCCACCTCATGCTGGCCCTGGGCGCGAGTATGCTCAACGACAGCGCGCCCGAGTGCCGCGCTGCCGCCGCCACCTGCATAGAGGCCATGCTGAAGAGGTTCTCTCTACAGGAGAGGAACAAACTCTTTGATCTGGTGATGACGTTCTTCCAGGATAATCAGGTAGATGTCATTTTTTAAATCGATTTAGTTGAATTTTGATAATGATGTGTCGTGTCTGTGCGTAGCATAAGGTCGGTAGTGGTTTTTGAGAAATTAAATGCAGAAGTATTTTTAAAGACATTCGTTAAGCGGTAATTTTAAAATAATGCAAACAGAACTGAGGAAATATTTTTCCTGCCAGGGTCGCGTTTGTTCGAAAGAGTTACCGTGGGCCTGGCATATAGGCAATTGAAGGAACACGGGCGGGTTTTAGTCAGTAAAAGTCTGACCCGTGGAGCGGTAGACGTCATTGGATAATATCGAACCCATAAAAAAAAAACCAAGCAACCTGTTTATATGAGAACGATAACGGCCGTTTTATCGATACTTAAAATCCAAACCAGCCCGCGAAATTCAAAATTTCTTACGTTTTTTGCAATTTGATTATCAACATACTACCCAGCACTGGCCTGCAAATTGTAAAAAACGTAAGAAATTTTGAATTTCGCGGGCTGGTCGGAGCATCCCCCTTAATAAAATCTTCTTTCCGTCTCCACAGCCAGTACATTTCGAACTAGCGGCTCAACTGAGCACACGCTTCGTAAACGTAGAACAAGACGACTTCAAGAATCGACTCAACACTGTCCTATCACTAGTCAGTGGAAAAATCCTTTTACTTAGCAACGACATCACTGAAGGCAGATTCGTCAAAATAAAACTAGACCAATCAGATGAAAAGACTGACGAAGACAAACAGAAGGAAAAAGACCACAGTTTAATACAGATACTAAACCTTATAGAAAAAATTACGTTCCATTGCGCGTCATCATTGACTAACAAGAAGTACGTGAACGAGTTTGACGAAATAGCTCAGCAATGTAAAGCGTTGCTGGCCTACCCTCATTCGTGGGTGAGATTGAAATCTGCTAAGGTACTAGGGCAGTTGTTATCAGTCGTTGATGCTGAAGAATTGGATGGTATTGTAAAGAAGAAGATAGAGAGTGATAGAGGGTTTATTTATGATGACACGGAAGATGTGCTGAGGAGTCTTGTGCTGGATTTATGTGCTCAGTACACCACTGGAGCTTCGAAGGAAATGGTGGAACAGGTGAGGAGAATGTTTTTTTTTATTTTCTTAGCTGTAGTTGTCTGAATAATATTAAATAATATATTTTTTGTGGCTACATAATAATTGCCACAAGGGTCGATCGATCAGATTAAGCTATGCTTACCGCGGTTGGTCCACGGATGGGACCATCTTTACATACCAAGACCCCTCCGTTCCTCGGAAAACACATTATGTCTTTGGTCTCGTCTGTCATTCGTGGTCTTTGGCTGCGTTACGGTTCATCAGAAGCCCGAAAGTCTAACAACCAGTCTTATGAAGGGGTTTCTCCTAAACCTGGGTTGTGGAGGTCAGATAGGTGGTCGCTTCATGTTAAATACTTGTACTAAGCTGCATCAGGTTATACTGGAAGCCGGCCCCGAGGCTAGTCATATGATAAATGTTTTTTTTTATTAGCGACAACATGGGTTTCAAAAGATGCAACCTAGTTGTTGTAAGAGATAATTATTGTTCGTAGGTATATTATATTGTGTTTTGTACTTGCCAATTTTAATAATGTTTATAACAATTTTCTCTAAAGATTCATATTCCAGTTATTATCACTATTAAATACATTATTTTCATAAATGTTCCTACTTCTATTCGCAGACCACAGCAGTTATATTCGTAATATTGAAGCTGGTGCACTCGATGTCGAGTTTCAAACTCGACAAGAAGACGCAGGCAGACAGCGAAGATGCTGAGGGGGGAAGCAGGATGAACATCCGCTGGATCCTGTTCAAACTGAGGAGAGCTATAAACGTTGAAGTAGCCAGAGCACCTAGTAATATGGATATTGTAAGTAAATTATATCATGTCCTTCATTTTTCTATATTTGAAAAAATCTCATAGCAAATTCATTAAAACAAAAAAAAAAGTCATTTATTCAAACTAGGCTGACAACTCCATGCCAAGGTCGCGAGATTTGTTTGAAAGAGATACCGTGGCCCTAGCACAGGCAACTAAGGGAACACGGGTGGGTTTTAGTCAGTAAAAGTTTAACACGCCCTTCCGTTCCACCCAGAGCGGGAGACGTCAATTGGTGATAACGCACCCATAAAAAAAGGCTGAAAACTCAGTACTTTTTGAACGACAAATTTACAAAAGACAGCCCTCCAAAACACCCGCCATCACCACTTCCTAGTACTTTAGCTGGGAAGAAAAAGTGGCATTATTTGATATGAACGAATACCTTTTTTTCTTCCCACAGAGAACGTCAATATTCACAATGTGGACTCACGTCATCAGTTTCTTAGAAAATGAAGATGTAAATAAAATACTGGACGTGATTCTCCCGCCAATAGTCCGGGAGCTCTCGACCGGCGACGCGGCTACTCCGGCGACCGTTGCCAAGCAACTAGCCGGCAGACTGGGCAAGAAGCTACGGAGGAAGATAGGGGAGATAGAGTACAGCAAACTCGTTGCTGAAGCACAGATGAAGCTGAATATAAAGAGGGCTGAGAGGAAAAAGGTTTGTTTTATTTGTTTAATTTCTGTGTTACCTACTATCGTTCGCTGTAGCTTCAACGCTGAACGCTGAAGCTTACGAAATTTTGGCGGGTATAAAGTCACAAAATTTTGTAGCATCTACGCTTTTATGCGAGAGAGCACTAACATTAGTTAGATTTTGAACTAGAACATCTTAACGCAGTTTTTAGTATGTTGACAGCGCTTGAGATATTGACACTGGTTTATTTTTCAATATGTTGTGCGCTGTACTGCTTGAAACGCAGTTTGACTCATCAAGACAGAATCGAGAAAGAAGTAATGAACGAGTCTCCTTATTAAATATTATATTATTTTTCAGTTACTCCTACAAGAAAAAGTGAATAATCCAGAGAAGGCAGCCAAGAGAAAACTCCAGCTAAAAGAAAAGAAGAAACAGTCAAAAAAGGTGAAAATGGAAATGGTAACGGGCAAGCGACCGAGGCCTAAGAAGCGGAAGGCCGAAGACTTTGATATGGAAGACCAGTTACTGAAAGACGATGATTAAGTAAATTATAAAAAAATGGATATTTTTCATTAAAAATATAAGAAAGTTAAAAGCAATAGGGTCTATTATCGCTTACCATCAGAATTATGTCATTATAGGCACTTATTTTAAATGCTAACGGCATTTGCGATGGATTAATTGGGTGAATACTAGTGTTGTGACCTGCTTTTATTACGGCTTCGATAAAAATAAGGATCTGTAAGTTTAGATTTTTGTTTGACAAAAACAAATATTAAAATGACTTGTGTTTTGTAAAGTCGTAGATATTTTTGGAGATAAAACGTTTTGTGTAAATATAGGTTAAGCTGTTATTATGAAAATAAATTCTGTTTTTCTTAAAATAACTTTCTTTTATTAATATGAAATAATAGTTTAGGCTTGACTGGCTGTTCACAATGGTGAGCTGGTGCCTACGCTTATGTATGGAAATAAATGTTGGGTGTGGCAAAAGAAGCATGAAAGTATTATAGAGTAAATACTGTGGAAATGCGTTCCTTGCAAAGCATGTGTGGTGTGACTATGAATGATAGGCTGAGGAATGATGTTAAGACAATGGTGCGGTTTAAAAGATGTAGTGATAAAAATTGAAAAGAGTATGGTTAGATGGTTTGGTCATGTTGAGGGAATGTATGAAGGGCGGTTAACAAAGAATAAGTACAAGGATGATGTGAGGAGCAATGGGGGGCGGCTAACAAAAGGTAATACAAGGCAGATGTGAGCAGAAACGCCGGGAGAGGACGCCGTAGGAGGACATATAGTTACCTTATTGGTGATATTCTTCAGAAGGATCAGGTGCATAGTACGCGCTACCAGCGTGCGTGTATGAACCAGATGTATGAACGTAACCGAGGCAAAAGGAGTATGTAAGGATCGCAGTAGGTGGCGTTCCGGAGTTTCTGCCTACCTATATGGAAAAAAACGTGAATATATGTATGTGTGTACATAATAGTTCTTAACTTTTCCGACTAATTTTTTTTTGGGATAGTCCTATGGAGTTAGAAAAATAAAACAACATTTTATAAACAAAATAAATATATTGCTTTATGCATTCAAAATATAAAAGAACAATTAACAAAAACACCGAACGAACAATATTCATTGAAATGAACCAACATCACAATGAGAACGATGCTTCTTTACAAATCGTGCTTTTAAGCATAGTTGTAATATTTCATATCAGCAACTGCATTGCTTATGCATACGGGGCCATACATAAATTACGTCACACAAATTTCATGGCTTTTTGACTCCCCCCCGTCCTTGTTACAGCTGGTCACATTTTTGAGACCCCCTACTGTGAGATCACATATTTTGCAATTTTACATCTAGACATTGAATTAAAACAAATTTTTTTTTAATAAAAAGAAAAATTAAAACAAGATAAATTTTAAATTCCTCTTTCATGGTTCTTATTTCGTGTTTTAATAGTACTTAAAATATTTATATTCAAATTTTGAAATGGGACGTCACAAAATTTAGGGCCCCTCCCACACCCTTGTCACACAATGTCACAATTCGTCGACCCCCTCCCCTTTAATGTGTGACGTAATTTATGGATGGCCCCTAAATAGTTTTCTTAAATAAATTATAATATTATATTCAACATTTCCATGCATTTTGTACAATTAGATAAATATATCTTATTTCCAACCATTTAAAGGGGTAGGCCCACTTTCGATCTACGAAACCTTCTATTATTTCGGGTTTATTTTAGTTATCGCATAAATTGATAAATAATTGTGGCTCTAAGATCTATACTTAGCCTATTTTGCATATAATTTAGTTAATTAAATCTCTTAAAAAGAAAATGTGCGTAAGTAAATGCTAGTTTGGTTAATGCTGTTAATAATTTAAGTATTTCATAAATATCGGAATTATTCGTTAATTATTCATTTCGTATTTTCTATACATATACACTACTTTTGTGTTAAAAACAACATAAAAATAACTTAATATTAATTTATTATTATTACATACTCAATTAAATAAGATTTTATTTTGATACTCAAAGCACCATAACTCTTTAAAACACTAGATAATATTATTTTTAAAATAATATATAGAATTATCTTTTTAATAATATCTGAAACTATTTTTGTTTATTTTTGTGTGTCTACAACTACCAACAGTGAGATATTGAAATATTTAAACGTTAGGCCGGGAGCTGATGTCTCGAACATTAAAGTCATCTTGAATTAATTTACTGTTTTTAACTTTATAGACTAAGAAAGCGTCTAATTCGTATTTCTGGAGAATAATGGGTCTATTTATAAACGTTCCGACCGTTTAACCGTATATTATTGACGTTTAAACGTTTCTTAACGTTTATAAATAAAGGGATAAGTTGGTAGAGCGAATACTTTAAACATTTAAAACGTTTATTCGTAAGTTCGTAGCGTTGTATAATTTTAAAGTAGATAGCAATATTAGGTAGGTCGTGAAATACGTAAAAGTATAATTTTAGAAAGAAGAAGTATAACAATAACATTAATAGCAATGGACGGCAGCAAGCTCGCAAGATTATCTAAAGCTTATTCAAATTCAAAGCGTAACGTTGGAGAAAAAGTAGGGCTCATAGTTAAAAAGATCACGAAACGGGTCTGAAATAGGTATAATTTTTTGCAAAGCCTTGGAGTATGTAGCAAATAATATCTCTGTGAATTGTTCTTTTTTTTAATTCTTATGTATTGGTAGGTAACTATTTATAAAACAATTTAAAGAACATCAAATGAGATCTTCCCTGCGCGGCTACGCCTGCTAACCAACATTTCAAAACCTTAAAATTGGTAATTGACTAGTTTAGTTATTTGTAAGAAATTAAATTCTAGGGAAGATTCCAGATGGGATACGATTAGATCATCAGTAGCATAGCGGATATAGGGTTGTATCTCATGATTTTGGAGAGTAGTATCCAGAGGAGGGAGGTGGTGGTGGCGAGGGCGACGCCACCCCAGCCCAGGTCCAGCGACCAGGCGGTGGAGAACTCCCGCGCGGCCAGCAGCGCCAGCGCCGGGCCGCGCGGGCCCAGCACGCCGTCGCCCGTGCCGTCCGCGTGCGACGAGCCGCGCGCCGACACGCGCTGCACGCGCTTGAAGTGGATTATCATTAGCGTGAACATGGCGAACAGACCTGGAACGAAAAGTCAGTTTTTGACCTTCGTTTGTAAAGTTTGGAGAAAAAGACCCGTATCTTAATTCTGTAACACACTTCTAAACAAAAATTTTGAAGGAAATGGCTGATCCATTGCTTCATACCAATAACACAGTGAAAATATCTGATCTGTGCATCTCGTTAGAATGCGTTGCCCCTCTCACTTCCCCCTTCACCTTGCTGCGGTAGCCCTGTCGCCATAGATACACCAGCCCTTCTAGCCAAGTTACAACCGTTTCGTGTCGAATTCCGTTCTCCAATCGGTAACGCCTCGGTGTCAACAATTGTAGAAAACGATAATGTTGGTAGCCATATTGACGCGACTTAGTCGGCCGCTCGTTCTACAATGTCTTTAGAAAAACGACATTATAACAAAGGATGTAGCGTTGAACATTGTAGAAACGATAACAATTCATTCTATCATTTTGAACGATGTGAACTTGGCTACGAATTTTCTATTCGTTTGTTCTAACCACGTGACTTAACGTTGAGATGATTTCATTCCCATACATTTGATTAGTTTTCGACTAGCGTTACCGTTAGACCTGTATAATTCTGCACTCATGTTTTACAAAATAAATATCTTGTATCTTGTATCAGTCAATAATATTTTAGAGTAGATAGACTCTGTGTTTCGTATTCGGCTACTCTGAGAAGAAACACTGAAACAAACTCATAGGTCACTGTCTCTTTTAAAGTGCACTAGTACCAAGTAAATTAGTGTCTGAAAGGGTATAACTACACAGACTTGAGTGGACCTGTCCAGTCAGAGCACGCACGTGTCGGAAATCGGAAAGCTCAACTGAAAAATATTTGAGAGCTCAACGACTCGACGAACCAAAGAAGGAACATTTGACTAGGCCGTTTAAAGCACCAACTTAAACTGCTATATCATCATTAAACTAACTGAAAAAAAAAAACATTTCGAAAGCAGGTGTTGAAAAGACATTGACCTGTCATACATATTTAGTTACGTACCAGCTAATAGATACATGACGCCAGT
Source organism: Aporophyla nigra (assembly GCA_947507805.1). Taxonomy (NCBI): domain Eukaryota; kingdom Metazoa; phylum Arthropoda; class Insecta; order Lepidoptera; family Noctuidae; genus Aporophyla; species Aporophyla nigra. The sequence continues at coordinate 19,739,068 of OX382297.1, read as the reverse complement.
TATAAGTACAGCGCTGATCTGATGCTTACAGATACCGAACGCGCCAACCAAAGCGGCGCTGCCCAGCACTATCAGACACACAAGGGCGCATGATATGGATAGATTCTGCATACCTGAAAGAAAAATTTAACCTTTAAAGTAAATTGGACTTAATGCTGCACATCTTTTACGGACTCTGGGCTTCGAAAAACGCCATGAGAAATACTTCTGGCTTTATGAATCCAGGCACGATCCTAGTTCTCCTTCTGGCTTCTAAACCCTATTAATAATATTAATCGAAGGAGCACACGTAAAAGAAACTTTTTATGACTGTGATTTATAATGTATATGTGTGTCCTTTGTTGGAGATCCTAAATAAATAAATACTGCTTAAGTAGAATATTTGACGACAGGAGCTTAAGACTTCCAGAAAACAGAAGGTATTCCGTTAAAATACTTCAAGTTTCCTCCAAGTTCCAAGTAGGATTTAGTTCTTAACCTTTCAACAGCCACCAAGGATTCCAAATATTTGTACCTACTGAAATCCAATTAATCTCGTGAACCCGATCTTGTAGTGGTATATAAATTTAATATTATTCAAATATTTACGGGCCCACGTCAAAGGCTGGAGCCGTCAGCCTCTTTAAATATGTATAGTGTTAGAGCGACTATTAACGCCGTTGCAGAAATAAAAATTTCCGCCTCGAACTAGCTAAAAATATCGCAGCTTCATTAATTTTTAGTTTGAATATGGGACAGAAATATGACGTTCAAAGCTGAATACGTTCATTAAACATTCAAAGAACGTGGGGCCGCTACTGGTTTTAATGACGAAAGCTCTTTTATCGAATTAGGTATTACAAAGTAGGTACCTACAGCGGACACAACTTTCATTTTAGGCTCGTATTTAAAAAAAAAATGTGTGTGTCACCTCCGACGCACGGCTGGAGTTTACTCCTTACGAACGATTATAAAATATATAGATTAGTAAAGATAACATAAGGCATGAAGTATCGTAACGCAACGTAACGTAACGTAACTTTCATACCCCGGGCTTACATATCGACGGTTAAAAGGTAATAAAGCGCCATTTTGGTCGAAAATGACTTATGAATTCCATCCTACTTAAAATTTTCTGCTTTTTCGAATGTGTTTACTCCCATGGCTCTACGATGTCTTCCCATTTTCACGATATAACAATAAACAAAAAAGTTATGTCCATTTTTCTACAATTTCAAACTTTAAACCGCTCTCCTGAACAATTTGGTTTTTTCCGCTTATATCCTATTACGTTTTAACCGTCGATATGAAAAGGAAAAGAGGAGGGGGAGGTTTAAGAAGTAAACTCCAAAAAAGTGAGTAACGAAAACGGCTTTAGGTTCCTACAGTAAAACAATTGGTACCTAAGAGACCAGAAAAATAAAAAATAAACCTTGCAAACGAAAGGAGCAGTTAGGCCCAACTTATTTCCTTCATCATCATCATCATCATTTCAGCCGAAAGACGTCCACTGCTGGACATAGGCCTCCCCCAAGCTCCGCCACTTCGACCGGTTTTGTGCTTATTTCCTTACTTTTAATTAAATCAGTTTACCAGAAAAAGAGGATTCACAGTAACGTATTTTCCGTAAACTTTATCTTGTACCTACTTATAAAACAAGTTGATAAATGAACTAGGCCGAAAGCAAATGGTTCTCCAAGGTTGAATCAGCGAGGGATGAAAAGGGCGTTGTTTATGCATACGTTGACTTATCGCCGCTGAATATTTTAACATCTAGTTTTCATAATGTACACTGGTTTTATTATCGTGAAAGGATAATTATGACAGCTTTATGGAGCGTTTACAGCTCGTTTAAATGTTAAATAAGTATTTTTTTTTTTTCATTATTTGCGAGTGCTGGCTGTCGGCTTAATGAGAAAAATGTGCCTATTGGAATATTTTTCTTTACAAACTACACGATGTTTTATCAAAAAAATAACTTACGATGCTGCCAGTCAGCTCGGGGTTCCTCATCCTCGCTGTTTGCTAAATAATTTGTGCATACCGGCTGCGATGGGAAACCAGCTCTGGATAATATAGACACCTCTTCCTCTGAAACCAAAGATATAATTTAATGGGCAATCCCCTTTAAAATATTTAAAGTATTTTGTACAAAAATTGAAGAACTACCTTCAAGAGACACGCACATCGTCCAAATACCACCGTTCATCGGCACTAAAAAGGTCCCCCCTCCTCCTTTCCGATGACTTGTATCTTCGATCTGAAAAGAGGAAATAATTGAGTACCTAGCACATTGGATTTACGTTCTGAGGAAGATCAAGGTTGAACTGGGAAGATTATCGTAAATTGAAGTTAAGAATTTAGGTGAATAACATTACGCCTGTATTTACCAGAGGGTTCGGCAGAGGTGCACCTTAATAGTTGCTCCACATTTCGTCAATTATGTTGAAGTTCCAAGTAATGGGGGCCTATTGTCCCCAACTGGGCACAAATAAGAGTCCCCGATAGAAAAACCTAATAACGCTTTGGCCGACCAGGGAATCAACCCCTAGACTTTTTGCTCAGCACTTGCTAGTCCTACACGGCCATAACTTACAACTTATTACAAAAATACACAGTCCAAATTTTGCCGACTTGGGTCTATCTTGTTAACTTAGGGCTCAATTAAATTAACAACGTATTTGCCAAGCATATTTGCTTACACACGTAATCGGATAATTGGAGCTAATACGTGAAATAAGTGTTTAAATGCTGGATTAATATTGGTGTGACCTTTCAAAATGTTGTAGGCATACTTTTGTAAGGCACAGACATTTTTTTAGTCTTCTTCATAGTCTCATGGTGAGCCTGTCGTATTCCTCTTAACTATACCTAAGAGATAATTGGCGAAGCCTAAGTATTCATCACAGTATTTAATTTCAAGGTATTCTTGGTCTAGTGGTCCTAACCGCTGTATACGATTCACAAGTCATGCAAAGAGTTATTGGATTTTTCCATAAGGAATTTCCCAGTTGCAAAACCGAAGTCAAGATTTGCCCAGTCTGATGGCAGTAAGCTTGCCATAAATGAGTGTTAAAAGTACTGGCGAAATGTGGGTAGTAGACACTATAGTTCCACCTCGTGTCTTACTTTTCGAGGATTACAGAGTTACAGGGGATGTACAGTCAGGTAAAGTAATTGTTTATCAAACTAACTACATTCCGTCAATTTTCCATGCCGTGGCCATTTCATGCAACTGCCAAAAAAATTATGAGAATATACGGGCTGTTTGAGTTGGTAGTCAATTTGATAAATAACAAATTTGCTTGACTATTTATTACCTTATACGTGACCACTTCTAAGTAGGAAATTAAGAAAGTTTTAAGCTTCTTGCTAAGTATTTTCCAAACAAACCGAGCTGAGTACGGATTAGCGAGGACGACGTCAAATTGTTAAGCTTCTTATGGCTTAATTTTATGTAGCGATTTATTTGAAGCTAGGATTATTTAAAATATGATTTGGACTGTCTGGGATTTTGATAGGCTTCATTGCATACGTATGTCAAATGATTTAGACAAGCCTTTTGCACAGCAATCCTGCACATTATGTGGGATTTCTGGGCATCCCTCAACCTATACTGAAATTTACGCCAAATGCTGTTAAATCATAATCTTGGGTTGTGTTTAAGAACCATCATACAGTACGGAAGATTGTATGTAATGACTCACCTCCCATTTTGCACTGCATGCCTAGTCACCAGCACACGTGAGGACCTAATAACTGCGTCAGCGAACGGTATTCGCGTTGCTGAATTTTAGGCTAAACAAATTACAAAACTATACTGATATCTAGAATTTTTCGTATTATTTTTGCTATGTAGGTTGTAATTTGCCTTCATTACATCACAATTCATCAGAATGGGAGCTACATTGTTAATTCATGATGTCTCTACGGCGGTTTAATCTTATAGTTTGTCTTTCAATCACCGTTATTAATCTGCACTGCATACCTGCATCTATACTGCAGTAGATAACATAACAAAATATCACGCTTGTTAGCTCCTAAGGCTTAGGCAGAGGTTATTTATTTATATTAATTAAGTACGTCTTTTTATTAGCATGGCAGATCTGTCGTGTTTCTTTAATAGGCCATCTTTTGTTATGGATAGATGACCTTTACGAGTTTCCAATTAATTTACGCCTTTTCGTAACTAAGTATATATATACAGCTCTCAAAGTACATACAATTTATAAAGATGTTTAATGATTGTAAAGCAGACTGACGTAGACACAACTTTCTAGCCTAGGGAATTGACTTCCAACATTTAACAATAAGTAAACTTTTCGAAATAAACATTGAGAAATATTATAAAATTATACAATAGTATGTCCGTATCATCTAAAATCTAAAAGTGGAAGAAAAAAAATAGCGAAAAATTTCTTACACGTCACAAAATTGTCAGTTTGAGCGAATCCAAAGTTTGCAGCTAATTACTTAATTTAAGTTTAACCTCTCGTTTAGTTAAGATATTGGTTTTGTTAGTGTTTGTGTTTAAGTCCCGTGTAATAGGAAGCGAGCCTATTCACATCAAATGGTCAAAAATCCAGACTCTGGGCTTTTACCTACTGAGAAATTTCTGATGCATAGACCTGATGAATATTATCATCATCATCATAATCAGCTTATAATGTTCCCAATGCTGGGACACAGGCCTGACCACTCCTCCTTTTCAAAAGGGATTGGGCCGTAATCCATCACGGGCCCAGTGCGGTTTGATAGATATCACATGGCTTCGAATTTTTGGTCCTAGGACATTCCGGTTTCCTTACGATGTTTTCCTTCATCGTTTTGAGAACAGTGGTGATTAAATTATTGACACAAAGCGAATGTCTGGGTTCGAACCTGCGACCTACAACATGTAAATCGGGACCGTTACCACTGGACCACCACTGCTCTCAACCCAAATTTAGAAACTCCTAATATAATAATCGCTACTTCTATTTTCTTCATCTTTATCCTCCTCTTTTAAATTACAACTTCTATAACTGACTATGGCGGGCAACATTGAACCACCCCGGTCTACCTAGATATAACTAGATTCAATAATCTCGCCGCATCGCTGCGTCGCGTGCAAACTTTAGGTGCAGTCCCCCCGGCAATGTTCACGTGATTACGGCTCTGTTTTATTCGCTGACGCAACCTTGACCCGCCTGCCTTGTGCCAATATCAATACACGGGGCTATGAAAGGCGTAATCCCGGAACACATGCTGGTGACGCGTGTTGCTTTTGTGAATAATAATGAAACTGTTGTTAAAGGATTTTCGTTGGTGGAATTTTGAATATGTTTTTTTGGAGGGATTTTTTGTCTGGCAACTATTTTACTGGTTTTTACATGATTCGACCCGCTCCCTGCGCTTTTGACCCCCGGTTCAGTTGAACATACTTGTGGGGTCTCCTAGTGTGCTGTCGGAATTGAAAAATATGTGACGTCACACCAGGGGTTGCAATGTCGGTTATTTTAAAGTTTTTGCTTAAATATTTTTGAGTTTAAAAAACTTTCGATTTATACATGTGACGTTGCGAAGCTAATGAGTCGTCCCCTCCTTGTCACATGACATCACACTTGATTGACCTTTCTTTCTGCTAAGGTAGAGGAAAACAGCACATTAAGACGTGTGATTAATTTATGCAAGGCTCCTTATACCTAATCGTTGCACGGTGTCGTGCCAGGGTCGCGAGATCAGTTTGAAATAGTTACCGCGGCCCTAGCATATGGGTTACTGAAGGAACACGGGTGTGTTTTGGTCAGTAAAAGTCTGACATGCGGTTTTCCACCCTCAAAAAAAAAAAAATCGTTGCACGGTGTTATAGAAGAGCATGGTCTACATCAATCAATCAATCAACTCAGCCTATCGCATGCCACTGCTGGACATAGGCCTCTCCCATGTTGCGCCACAACACTCTGTCCTCCGCCCGCCTTCCGCATCCAGTCTGCCCCAGCCACTTTCCTTAGGTTGTCGGTCCACCTAGCTGAGGGGCGTCCCACGCTACGCTTGCCGTCTAAAACTGCCTACTAAATTGTTCATGTTTTGTTTAGACATTGAGTGGACTAAGCATACGTTCAAGCTTCCAGAAGTAGTTTCTCTAGAAGCAATACAATTTTACTATATCGATACCTACTTTGATGAATTAGTGGTAATTTTAGGGTCGAGTCACCAAAAGAGATCGATCGATCGTAGATATCTGCAGATTTGTTTGATACAGTTACCGTGGCCCTGGCACAGGCAACTGAAGGAACACGGATGGGTTTTAGTCAGTATAAGTCTGACACGTCCTCCCGCTCTGCCCGGAGCGGAAGACGTCATTTGATAATCATCCCACCCAGAAAGAAAAAAGGGTCGAAAATATGGTTGAAGTTTAGTAAGAAACCGATGGATGTTTTTGAATGAGCTGTAAACTAATAAATGAGTTGTTTGTCTTCTATTTATTTATTTGAATTTTATTCGAAAATTTCTATTGGTTTCTTGTTTCTTCTTCTTCTACTATATCCGACGTAAGTCCAATTCAGCCTTTTAGATAGGTTATATCCTCTGATTGGTCAAGCTTTTACCTTTCGAGCAAAGGTTTCCATCGTGTAAAGAAATCAAGGGAAATTGGATTCGAAAATTATATCGAATCTAGTCATTAAATATCGATTTTAAGAACCTAAATTGTCGACTCGTGTTCTTGATTTGATTGATGGCTTGGTGTCAAGGGGTTAACCCTGGCGGAACTATTGGGGCGGAACCCTGCATTGAATGGAGAAAATTAATGGAAAAAAAGTTGACTTGCAGAACATTTTCTGTCGGTTATTTTGTAAGTAATCAATCATAAAGCTAAACTGATTAAAATTAATTTATCTTATAATTTTTAAACGACTTCAAAAAAGGGGAGTTTGTTACCTCCCAGAACTCGTAAGAAAAATGCTTCTTTTGTTTGAGAGAAGTATACTTATAGAGTGGTCCCATATTAGCTTTAATAGTACATATTTTTAGGGTTCCGCACCTCAAAAGGAAAAAGCGGAACCCTTATAGGATCACTTTGTTGTCCGTCCGTCCGTCCGTCTGTCAAGACCCTTTTTCTCAGGAACGCGTGGAGGTATCAAGCTGAAATTAATATCAAATACTTAAATCTACTGTCCCTTGGAGCTGTGAAAAAATCAAACGTCTAAGCTAAAGCAACCAAAAGATATAGCCGTTTATACCGCAAATTTCCACAAATTTTCGAAACTCGCAAGGGAATCAAAACCTAAAGGGTACTTTCAGTCGATCTAGAACTTTGAAATTTGGTACAAAGCACCGTCTTATAGCACCAATAAAGGAAAAATTGCGAAAACCGTAAATTTTTAGTTACATCATATAATAAACAGAACAAAACACAGACAGAAATAAAACCAAGCCAAGAAACAGAACAGAACTACGACTCGATTGTCGTGATGGGTGAACTTTTACTTATATACCTACAGGTTTGTGTGGAACCCTCGGTGCGCGAGTCCGACTCGCACTTGGCCGGTTTTTTTCCACTTAGTGTATGTTGATGATAATAAGTTAGCTTCCTGTCACTGTTATTTACTTAACAAAAAAAAAAAAAATTGAATTCCAAAAAAACACAACAGTGTCAAATATAAAACTAAAAATACAAAAACACCAATTTCTGAAATTCAAGTTATTTTTCACTTTGTTGTGTTTTTTTTTTTCAATTAAGTTTTTCTCTAATGTCATATTTTAGAATTTCACAAGCCAGCCTTGTAACGATATCTTACCAGTGCCATTTTAAGGTGTTAATGCTGAAAATACCTTCTTAAAAACTTTGAAAGGTTCTACACTAATATTTCATACGACTTAACCAATTAACTTGTACCAGCATCCCAAAATTATCCATTTAACCATGTTTACATGAGTATTCGAGCATAAAGTTGATTTAATTTAAACTTAAATCGCTAAACATTTTCATTAATTCGGCAAGCGAAAAGCGTGTAACTTCCAATTGAATTATAATAACTGGGGCCCAAGTAAAACCAATTACCAAATGGGTATCGTTAATTAAATTACTGGGCTTACCATCAAGTATCGTGTCAAAATGGTGTAGGCAGCCTACACAATTTAGACACGAGACTTGATAACATAATTAGTGTGGGTAATTCTGACACTTGTACTCCAATGGATTTTAGTTTTTGCCTTATCTGTCTGTTGTATATCAGCTTTGCAGTTTGCACTAATGCATATTGGTAATTATGGCTGAAAATAGCACTGTAATTTGGTTGTTCCATTGTTTTTATAGGTATAAAATTATAATATTTTTAATATGATTTTGTTACCGCACCGGATGGTGCCTTTCGAACCCTGCCAGGATCGCGAGATTTGTTCGAAAAAGATACCGTGACCCTGGCATATGCAACTGAAGGAATCCCGGTGGGTTTTAGTCAGTAAAAGTCTGACACGCCCTTCCGCTTCACCCAGAGCGGGAGACGTCTTTTGATGATTTCCCACCCACAAAAAAAAGGTGCGTTTCGAAGAATACTTTTCGTGCGTATTAAAGTTGTTGCGCTTCGAGGAATACGCCTATTACCACAGTAGTACCGTAGCAGTACCTGTAGCAGGTCCTCTGCCTGATCTCTCTCCGGTCTCGGATTGCCGTGCCATCGGATTATGAAATAAGGGAACAGAGACACCTGTGCTTGTTCACACTCTTGTGCATTATGATATCTCCTGCGTAGGTACGAATCTACGCTGAGGTTGAGATTCGCCCCTTGTGTTGAGAGCCTGCTACGTTACAGTTTATTATATATTCGATATTTATTATATCTACTATACAAATACAAATAAATAAAATTGGAGTGTCTGTTTTTAATATTAAAATAACTACTTTTTACTAAGTGTATATGGATGTATACATGGTACATATACCAAAACAACATTTTTTACAATTTTTGTCTGTCTGTCTGTCTGTTTGTACCGGCTAATCTCTGAAATGGTTGGACCGATTTTGACGGAACTTTCACTGACAGATAACTGATGTAACTTAGGCTACTTTTATTTTAGAAAAAATAAATAATAGTTTAAAAAACTAAAAACACGCTGAATTTTGAGACGTATGTCAGCGTAGTTTTCAAAGACAGTTTTTATGAAAAACTTTTTGTTAAATACCACGCGGACGAAGTCACGGGTATCAGCTATTACCTATAATATAACCTGAATTAACACATCTTACCGCGGTAGTACGTCCTCCTGCGTTAATTTCCGACATCCACGCGGGCGAAGCCGCGGGCATAAGCTAGTATTATATATTTCGATATTTTTAATTGAATCTAATCATGTCGGGACATCAAAATTCGATGAAAATACGTTTCTCATCATTTGCCAAGCGTTTTCACAACTTGAATATGTTCCAGTATAATCGGATGTAGCTGAATACCAGTATTTTACTTGGAGCGACTGCCTATCTGACCTTCACAACCCAGTCCTCGTGGTAAGACTGGTTATCAGACTTAAGGGTTTCTGACGACCCGTAACGACTGTCAAAGATCAAGAAAGGCAGTCGAACCACCAGGATAACGAGCTTTCCGAGGCACGGAGGGTCCTTGCTATGTAAAGATTGTCACCCATCTACGGATTAATCACGGCAAGCATAGCTTAACATGTGCGCTTGCTATTATTCATTAGGTCGAAACTAAACTTTTTCGTCTCCATTATCTTCTCGTTAAGCGGACGAAGTTACCGATAGGTCGGTAGATATTGAAATTAAATATCTAAGTCTGTAGTCTGTAGATAAGCAATAAAATCCAACAAACTTTAATTAAATAACTAATATAGACAAGTGTTGAAACGAAAATACACTAGAACCGTGGGTAAAGGGTTCCTACGGATTCTAATTACGAACGTGAAACTACATCGCATGTTATTTTAAATCGTATGTGACTGAAATAAAGTTCGCTTTCGCGTGCCAAGAGCTAATTAACTCTGCCATGTTATAACTGGATTAAAACCTTAAAAATATCATTTTCAGAGTTTTAAAACCAGACATTGTAAAAATATTGAAGTATTTTTTAACGAAAATACTGACTATCGCTGGATTTTCTGCTGCCTGATACGGAATTAACGCCGCCATTTTGTTTTTATACATTTTAATACATTTCACAAAAAATACCTACCTAGTTTATCAACAGAACGCTACCGCCCGTCAACGTCATTCAAGCCATAAGATCCTTGTTATATATTTCTAAACGTGGCGTTCTATGAGCTTCTGCATACACCCATGGGAAAAGCTTTGTGAATCTGCAATGTTATTACGCAAAAATCTGTTTTAAACATTGAAACTGATAATTCTATTAACCAATCTAGTAGTTTCTACTTCGCTAATGAAAGAGCGACTCAATGCCTATAAAGGCTAACCAATAATTTATTCAACAAAACCATTTACAATAATGAGTCGACGCCACTTGTTCCCTATTGTGTTTTCTAATTATTTATGTAGTATATAATCACTTAGGATTGAACGGAATTAAATCAATGGCGGTTATCCTACTGTGGGTGGTTGGGTGACGTTGCATGCATAATGGTTCGGTCAAGGCAACGTTGTTAGGTAACTGTTGAGGTAGAAAGCCATGAAGACTGTTTGGTACGATCAGCAACTAAAGCCCATTTCGTTCTGTTTTACATATCTTCGCGACAAAATGATTCGATAAACTGCGCTTAATCACCATACTTCGATCGCCAACCCGGCTGCCAGTAGTCGCAATTATGGCAAACCCCCCAAATTGGGGGAGGTCTATGTCCAGCAGAGGACGTCAACCAGCTGAAATTATGATGATGAAAAGATGATAAGGAGTAACATAGGCTACTATTTATCTCGGTAGCTCGTTCCCGTGGGATTATTTCGACGGGCGAAGTCGCGGGCAGAAGCCTATCATACTTTTCTTGGGGGAGGCCTTTGACCAGCAGTGGACGTCTTTCGGCTGAAGTGATGATGATGACTACCATCATCACATACATAGCTAATAGTTAACAATCGGTTTTTAAATTGCGAATTTGAAGTTGAGAACTTACCAAATTCTACTTTAGTATTATTAAAGGTTTCTTTGACTTAAAAAACTTGTGAATATCGCAGAATACGCATAAGCTACACTATAGGAATCACCTAAAAAAATAACGTTAAACTAGAGTTTGACAAGTTCTCAGCTTCAAATTCTTAATTCAGCAACTGGGTGAGTTAATATTCATTAATTTTTTTACTGCTGTTCCGATTTAAACAAACATTTTGATCAATCAAGAATATTTTTAAAACTGTATTATTTTTGTTGCTGTCTGTACCTACCCATGATCTACATCTATAAGGTTACTTTTCATTACTATCTTTAAGGTCGGGCATAACAGAATACACGCTTTACTCAAAGGAATTCGTTTCACTAATGTAAGTTGAAAGTGATTCAGATTAAATTCGCTCCCAAGGATTTGTAACACGAGCTGCGGATTGCGCGTGTAAGCTCTATGAGACAATAGGGTGCAATCAGGCCTTGGCAACATACATACTAAAATAAAAATGTAATTAAATAAAATGAATTAAAATACAAATGACAATATAACATACTTTTTATCATCATCATCATTTCAGCCATAAGACGTCCACAGCTGAACATAAGCCAGAGGGGTTTTACCATAATCGCCACGCTTGCCAGGCGGGTTGGCGATCGCAGTATGGTGGAAACAGAATAGAAAACGCTGTTGCTCTCTAGTAAGTCCCTTAGTCGCCTTCTACGACACCCACGGGAAGAGTGGGATGGTGTTATTCTTTATGTCCGTTAACACACGGAACAACACACACAAATATATGCAAAATACTTTTACATGTATTTAAAATACAAAGTATTTTCTCCCCGTGTACTATTTCAAATATAAAATAAAATATTTTAACCATTTTAATTTAAAATACCAAATAAAAATGACAAAATATAATCAGAACTTTTTATTGCAATAAATTGTCGTTAGCTCTAATCTAAGAACGACTTTAACTTGAAAGCTAGAAAGTATCATATTGCATTACGGGCGACAGAGCTCTATAATCAGAAAACTTTACAAGTGTACGATTTGACAAAATTGACAACTTTTCCTATGGAAAGCTTTTATTAGGTTCACCTGGAATGTAACTGATTCTTTGAATGTGATTTTACATCCTCTTCGAAACGTCAGTTCAAATAGATTTTTGGCACACTTATCAAGGACCGATCACAAAAAAATAATTTAGTTACTTTGTCCCTTTGATCCTGAATAGGAGCTCCAGGAAGTGATTTATTATTACATTTTCCGGAGAGTGAGCTTGAGGAACGGCTACCACATCCAAGGGAAGTAACAGGAGCGCAAATTACCCACTCTCGTCTATTTTAACGAAAAACCTGCAACGGTCAATCAAAATAAAAGGTGTAAAATAAAAATCATAGTTCAAAAAACAAAAAACAAAAAAAACGCTTTAACAGAAAATCGAACTAATAAGTAGAAAATTATTTTCCTCATTATGAAAATATCATAAAAAGGACCCACGCTCTTACGATAAAATGTTTAGTTATTTTCCCTCTATTCTTGTTTTAAACTGATTGAAAACTACGTCCTACTTTTTTAATTTGGTTTTCTGTTAAAGCGTGTGTTTTTTAACGATTCGTTATCTTTAGTTTATTTATGAGTAAGCTTATTTTTCATTACTTATCAATAATTTGTAAGTACTATGACTGATGCCAGTGGTAATCAAAACTGGATACATCGTGAATTGGAGATAATAACATTGTTATTTTGCTCAAAGATGTTGGTAAAGCCAACGGCCAACTAATAAAAGGCAACATTTCTGTCGACTGATCACGTACCTAATTAACCATGGTTGGTAGGTAAACTTTTGGCTCATTTATAGCAGCTGCTCCGTTGCCTGCGATTTCGCCAGCGTGTATTTTATATTTCAGCTTTTTATACCTACCAATATCTAGGATGAAAGTAGCTCATGTCCTTCTCCAGGTCCTAGGCTGTCTATTTGTTAAAGCAGAATTCCCAAAATTTTATAAACAAAAATCCCAGAATTTATAAAAATTAGGTGGTATAAGAACATTAATAGGAGATAATAAATATTAAATTACTTTTTAACCGACTTCAAAAAAAGGAGGAGGTTATCAATTCGTCTGTATTTTTTAAAAATCTTTCAAAAAAATTCCATACTAATATTATAAATGGGAAAGTGTGTGTGTCTGTTTGTCCGTCTTTCACGGCAAAACGGTGCGACGAATTGGCGTGATTTTTTTTACCGACTTCAAAAAAAGGAGGAGGTTATCAATTCGACTGTATTTATTAATTTTTTTGTTTTGTTTGTTACCTCATAACTTTTGACTGGGTGACCCGATTTCGATGATTTTTTGTTGTTTGAAAGCTGGTGCTTCCCGAATGGTCCCATTTTAATTTGGTTCCATTCGAACAGTGGAATCCATGTGAAAACCATATAAGTCTTAAATTTACATTAAGTATTTGCGCGACAAATGAACGAATAACGCGATTAGATTATTGCAGGGTATCTACCATAACTAAAAAGTTAAAAATAAAAACTTTTTACAAAAAAATAAAAACCGACTTCCTTAAAAAAAACACTACAAAGTCAAAAATAACTTTAATTCCGGAAGTCGGTGGCAAAAAAACCTTAAATACCGATCCTAAGACACCGAATTCCGAAATTAAAGTTATTTTTGACTTTGTAGTGTTTTTTTTAAGGAAGTCGGTTTTAATTTTTTTTTGACTTTGTAGTGTTTTTTTTTAAGGAAGTTGGTTTTTATTTATTTTTTTCAAAATTGTCCCAATGATTGACATTTTTACAATAATAAAAAGATGTTTTTGAAAGAAATTCTTTTCATGTCCATAGCGTTGGTAAGCAGCATAACGTAGTATACAGAAAAAACAATTATAGTATAAACAATTTTTTCGCTTTTATTATGTTAATTGAAATAGGTCATTAGCAGGTTAAGCTTAATTATTTATATGCATAGGGCACCCTGTTTGGTTAGGTCCTTGATATGCATTAATGTGGGCTGCTACGATTCTAATTCACTCTATGCATTTGTCGCTGTTTTCTTCGGACCATTGTAAATAGTCGCGACTTATCAGTGCTCTTAGTTTGACTTTCGTTACGTTCGGTCCACCATTGCAAACACGACCCACATTATTGTATACGTCCAACATAATTGTATGGTGCACCACCACCTATCTCTTTTTTACCACAGTTAACTATAGATATTCGACGGTTGCAATGCAACAGTGCAAGCGTCAAATATAGAGCTTTCTTCTTATCTTTCTTCGCTTCGTGCACGCTGCACGCTGGGGCACTTATGGTGATTATTTTGAAAAAAGGGAAAATCTATATTAGCATGCGTAAAATGGAAGCTGGGTTTGTTTGAGTAATCTCCTTTCATAATGATCGGTTTAGTGGTTACTTTCGCATTTATAATATCACAATTTCTTAGAGATTTTTGGTGACAGAAATTAGATTCCTATGGTCTATTTTGTGATTTGCTGACTTTCTTTTTCGTTCTCAAACAAAAATTTCTCAACCAGACCCACTCAACCAATCTTTATTGAAATCTATAACTTCAAAGAAGCTTCTAAATCTTCAGAATGTCAAAAGATACTGTCCAACATTGAAAAAGATTTCAAGTTTGACATGATCCAAGTATCTAGCGATTGACCAAGATAAGTTCTGACGAAATCCTAATCGCTTCCGATATAGCAGATGTTGAACAAAATGCGTATTGATGGTGATAGATGGGCAAAATGGGCTTTAGCTTTCAATCACATTAAGACAGTTAAAGACTGCCAGCCGCCGTTCGTAGCCAATAAATCCTAACTTGAGGAATTAATTTGCACTTAGGTTACACATCGGTATAGCAAGGTTTTTTTGGCGCGTGGTCTAAATCGGATGCCACCATCTTGCTTTTTTGAATACATTCCAAGTGACATCTTACTAGAAAATGAATTGATGATGATGATGATGATGACGCCCTGCAAAAGTGGTTGTCAACATCATTCATAATCAGCCTATAATGTTACCTCTACTGGGACACAAGCCTCCTCTCTGTAAGGGAGAATGGGCCATAATCCACCACGCGGGCCCAAAGCGGGTTGGTAGATATCACAAGTCGTCGAATGTTTGGTTCTAAGATATGCCAGTTTCTTCACGATGTTTTCTTTCACCGTTTTAAGAGTAGTGGTGATGAATTTAAATACACAAAGTTTCTGTCCGGGTTCAAACTTTACGACCTACAATTCGGAGGTTGAGCCGATATCACTGGGCCTCTACAGCTCCTACCTCTCAATGTCATTCGATTTTTATATCTAATGTGTTTTCTTGTCAAGCAACGATCAATTTACAATGGATTTATTCTTTTAGATTTGACTTACAAAAGAATAGAACGGTTGATTTGTTTTGTCAACATACCTACGCGATAGAACGACATTACTGTTTATTCTATGTATGGAACCCACGTTTACAAACACTTGACGTAGAATAGACGTTTTTACGGCCACCATACCGCTTCGTAAGGCACCTGTGCCACTACTGGCGATAAACGAGAAGCGAATTAGCGATGGGCTACGATCAGCGATTACACGCTAGTAGTTGGTATGCGTTCTATGTACCATCCATTCAGCAGTGGGAACATTATAGGCTGCTCTTGGTGAGAGGGAGTGGGCCATAATCCACCACGTGGGCCCAGTGCGGGTTGGTAGATGTCACTTGTCTTTGAATTTTTGGTTCTAAGACATGCCGGATTCCTCACGATGTTTTCCTTCACCGTTTTGAGAGCAGTGGTGATGAAATAATATACACAAAGTAAAGCGCCTGCTTGGGTTCGAACTCACGACCTACTACTCGTAAGTCGCGGCCATTAGCACTGGGCCACCACTGCTTCCCGGTTCTATGTACACACGGCTACATATCAAGCCTACGAATCCAGATTTAGCTGACCTCGCATTGTGTAGGCTTTTCGTAAAGTGGGAAGTCAGCTTATACTGGAAATGTATAGCTTGACATGTAGCCGGGTGTACCAAGCGCGAATCTCTCAGCGAGTGTTCTGTCCGCTAAGCGAGCATCACTGAGCGAGAACTCTTCTTTGATAGCTCTTCCCACTATGCCAAACGAGTACTCGCCAGGTGGTATATGAGCAGTCAACGGTTAACTAGTAGATAAGTATCTCTTTTACAGGAGAGCAGTGGTGGCCCAGTGGTAACGGCCGCGGCTTACGAGTTGTAGGTCGCATGTTCGAACCCAAACAGGCGCTATACTTTGTGTAAATTATTTCATCACCACTGCTCTCAAAACTGTGAAGGAAAACATCGTGATCTTTTTTTAATTTATTTTTTTGGATGATAAATCATGAAATGACTTCTCCCGCTCTGGGCGGAGCGGGAGGGCGTGTCAGACTTTTACTGACTAAAACCCACCCGTGTTCCTTCAGTTGCCCATGTGCCAGGGTCACGGTTTTTTTTTTTGGTTTTGATGGATTATGGCCCACTCCCTCTCACCGAGAGGAGGCCTGTGCAGTGGGAACATTATAGGCTGATGATAATGATGATCTCTTTTAGATACACTACGGAACCTGCAATCTTTTGTTCCTACGTTTCTTGAGCAAGTAAATCGTTGATAGCTAGTGGGTTCCTCGTTCACGATGGGACAGGTCCCTAAGCGTCACTCATCTTGTTATGCGAGTCAAGTTATGGCAGCCCGAAAGTAAACGAAATCCTACAGACCGGAGCCCGTAACTTTTTATTTAAGTATGAATTATAAATGAAAGAAAAACACCTTCATATTCACTGGGCTTTATTTGGGGTTGGCTAGTATTATGGGGTATTATTATGGCATCATTTATGGAAAATTATTATGTAGGGTAGGTATATCTTTGCCTTGTGTATTTTGGCACTCTACCTCTTGAATAAAATACTATGGTTTAGGGAAGGCCTACATACTTCAAGTATATAAAGGTACAAGTATGATACTTGTACCTTTTATACAGGGGTTGCGTATTTTTAAACATCTTCCAAACAACCAGCTATCATTCTGTTGTTCCATGTGGATATTCTTATTAGCAGCCTGGAGTCTGGAATAGTGGTTGCTGGTAATAGGCTCGTCCTAAACTATATTGGACTCAAACATAACTGGCAAGGCAAAAAAGTGGATATTATTTTAGGTACGAACACTCCTGCTCAAGACTTTGGGAAAATAGGCGTGATATTGTTCTGTGTTCTGGACACGTTCATCTATGAAATCAAATTAGAAACCTTATAAATGCGACGAGTGCACCGAACATGTTTTTATACCAAAACAATTCGATGAATTGACCTAGTTTCGGTAGTAACGTTTCCGGAGTTCAGCGCCTGATTCAAATGTTTCATTTCAATCTACACTGAAGCCTCAAGGGTAAGAAATTTTAGCGTTGAAAAGCGCTTACAGAGACTTCAAGGTTCACGGTGACGCTAGCGCTCGGCATTTTATTTAACTTCAATATTAAATCCTAGAATTCTACAGTTGTTAGCTACTAGACGACTGCATTGGTCGTCTGTCAGTCACGCAAAATCATGATCATCATTATATTTGGGGTTGGCTGAACATGTTTTTTTCTTCCATAAGTACTTATCTATGAGTCGTCATGTTCGTAGCAACCCTATTTCTAGCCTAGGTTCCTATTATCTTCAACACAATTTATAGTAGTTCGTCCAAAGTTTTACGTTGAAAACTGTTTGGTCGGCTCATGGCAACCAATAAATCCCCAAAGCTTTCTCAATTTCAATGCTCTAAGCATCACAAACAGAAATCCCACGTGGCAATACATGTCACAGTACACGCCTACACGGTCCAATTACATTTGGCAATCCACTTCCTAGTAACAGTCTCATAAGATATGCGAGCCCGGTCAACCGCAAGGGATTAGCGGCCGTGTTGGCTCTGTAACATTAGATTACGAATTAGAACTGCGGCTGGTTGGCAGGTTTCGGTAAGGTCAGTTGTACCTTTTAATTAGGTGTCGCGGTTAGTGGGTTGGTCACGAAAAGTTTTTATTGTAAAGATTTTGGGTCTGGTCGCACGAAAGTCGGGTTTGATGGAAATAAATAAATTCATTCATTCAAGACAGATAATTTAACGCAGTCTAAACCTAGAGGCATGAAATTTTGTACTAAAGTTCCATAAATACCGAAAGTAGACGACCTATGGAAGGAGTATAGAAAATTATATTATATTATATTATTATATTCATATAAAAAAAAATTATAAACTTTGTATAGAATGCGTAATTTTTGCTGATGGGCAAAACCCATGACACGGCTTGTCCTATGATAAAATGTTATGGATTCTTGTTGTCATAGAGACATTAAATATTACGGCAATAATAAAGAACTTCGCAATCCTTGCAAATGTTGTCGGGGAGAATGGTTGCGCTGAGATATGATTTAGAGCAGGAAAAGTTTTCTTTCCCTTCCTCCATAAAAAATATTTAGTACCAAACCCACTTAAGCTACCAGAAAAAAGAAAAAACAAATCACATTTGGAATGCAAAGAAGAAAAAGAAATACAATAATGGTAACGAACGTTGAAATTGAAACAAAAAACTCCAATTTGTATAATTGTAACTTTGTTTTTGACCAGCTGCTGTCCGCAACTTCGTCCGCATGAAATATCTGGGCTTACCATAAAATCTCATGAGACTCAGCAATACTGTAGTTTCACATTAGAGAAGGAATTTTTGGAATCCGATCAGTTGTTACAAAAATTAACCCCTATATAAAAACTCACCAATTTTACCTCTTCATGATATTAGACTGCAATATGGATAAAGGGACATTATAGCACTTAGGTATATACAAAACAATACAATTTATGGAAGCGATTGTGTAGATATATCAGCTCTAAATGACCTAGCTTTAGGTACTCATTATATAACTAGCTTGTCTGTATAATTATTTTTTTTACCAAATGAAATACGTCTCTCATTTTCTTTATTTAATGAAATGTTAGTCGGAGTACACAAGACAGGTCATTAATATTTTCTTTTTTATTCATCGCGTTTTCATAAATATTTATTGCAGGATAAAAAAAGTTGGGTCAAGATTTGTTTTTGAAATAATTAGAATCTTTCAGTGCTGATTTTAGTTTTTTTAGTTTAATCAAAGTCCGATATTTATTCGTCGTCGACGTCTGGCAGTCTTTGGATAGAAAATCTGTCAAAAACTCAAATTTGCAGGATGCTACCAAGGTATAAAAGTTTGGTCGAATTCGCCCCAACACTTAGCCAAAACCCCAAGACGTGTATTAGAAGGTACTTGCACCTAGATTATAACACTATATGATTCTAAAGTATTTGTCGCAACATTTTTAACAAATAATAGGTATCGCTATGCAGAAAGTTTAGATTGTTTCGGCAAGCGCCTTTGTTTCTCACCGGTGATTCGACTGGTCAAGCAATTAAACTTTTTGGTTTATTGTGGTCTGAAATCGGCTACAATAAAACGGCGACACCATTTATTTATAGACTCACACTTGCTCTACTATTCAATTTAAACACGTCTCAGTTATCTAACAAGTTCATACATAAATTTTGCCACCTACATCCAATTTCTATTGAATTTTATATGAACTTTACCTACACGCAATTTGTGTTATTAACATATTTGTATGCTGGTGTGAACCCTGTTCTGGCAGCAGTAAAGAAAAGAAAAAGTGGTGTGGTTATGTTCTGAATTTTTATTATATGTAAAACTTAAGGAAGCTTGGCATTTTTATATTTAAGAATGTTGGAGTAACAATTCAGTTGATCAATCATCAAAAAGGGGTAAATAAGGGCTGAAATAAGTAAGGGTTGTATGGAATTTCGACATTTTCAAAATGGGAAATCGAATGGGGTGTACGACATGTTCAATAAGAAGGCTGTTGTAGATATTATATGAATATCTAACTCCAAATTTTCCTTTTCTTTAAGATAAATTACGGTAATCTTTCAGGACATTTTCTCTGCAGAGCTGGATACCACGTTGATTAAAATGCATATTAGGGCGCACTAAACTATGCTTTTGTTTAATTTTCAACAATGAGTACCTGACCTAATTGTACTTACAATGTAGAACCTGTGCGGTACCCAACCTTCATTAAGTTTTATACCTGGGTATTTAAATTGTACTAAAACTAAGTATATTCTTTAGTAAAGTATTGTAGGAAATAAAATGAGAAGCTAGTTTATGTTAGAGACCTATTCTGACCCCTTTGCTCCAGTTACGCTGATACGTGGGTAATCACGAACGTACGTTGAACCTTAGTGACGTCATTCGATGACGTGAACAAGAAATCCGTGAACATATTGTAGATATTTGATCAAATGTTCAATCGTGTTTACGTTTTGCGTTGAAGTGGTCTTCGTTCGGTTAGAACCACGCAAGCGACCACTTGAAAATTGTATTAGAAAA
The DNA here is from genome assembly GCA_947507805.1 of Aporophyla nigra. Taxonomy (NCBI): domain Eukaryota; kingdom Metazoa; phylum Arthropoda; class Insecta; order Lepidoptera; family Noctuidae; genus Aporophyla; species Aporophyla nigra. The sequence goes on along the minus strand of OX382297.1, from coordinate 19,718,605 downwards.
CGGTACTTACCAATTGAACAAACTTGAATATAGTGAGATTAAGTATTGACTTAGTGAGATTAAGTATTGACTTAGTGAGATTAAGTATTGACTTAGTGAGATTAAGTATTGAATTAGAGTAATCCATTGTCCTGTCTGAAATTGTAAGTAGTAACACTTCGGACCAAAAAAAAAATCGTATGTTTTATACCCAAATATGTATCTATCATAGTATAAGTAAGTTCCGTGTGGGGCCGCACGTAAAAAATAGCAACATCTCATTTCTTCCTGTGAGTATCGTAAAAGGCGACTATGAGACTTCTAGGAATGGGCAGCAGCGTTTTTTATACATTTTACCAGTATACTGCGATCGCCAATCCGCCTGCTAAACGTAGCCTTTACGGCAAACCCTCCAAATGCTTCGGGGAGGCCTAAGTCCAGTAGAAGACGTCTTTCGTCTGAAATGATGATGTATTAAAAAGTTGTAGTACTGCACTACTATCTTACCTTTTTACTACATCATCAATGCTACCAGTGTTAGTAGCGTATTAAGGTGAACGCTCCAACCAGCCCGCGAAATTCAAATTTTCTTACGTTTTTTGCAATTTGCAGGCCAGTGCTAGGTTGTATGCTGATTAAAATATTATTCGTGGCTGTAAGACATATGTAGTTACAGAATTATAATTATCAAAATCATCAATACAACGCTCTAAGTTCATAAACCTGTAGGAACGACTTTTTCTGTTTTTTTTTGTTCTTAGGCCTTTATGAACTTGGAGGGTTGTATTGGTGATTTTGATGATTATAATTCTGTAACTACATACGTCTTACAGTCGCGAATAATATTTTAATCAACGTACAACCTAGCACTGGCCTGCAAATTGCAAAAAACGCAAGAAACTTTGAATTTCGCGGGCTGGTTGGAGCATTCCCCTTAAGACTGTATTTGCCAAAGAAACAGTGATATAGTACGAATAAAGAAAAATAATATGATCGGTAACGCCTAGACAAAGCTCTTAAGATAAAGCTAATCATTCATCAATCAACTCAGTCTTCTCACTACATTATTTTACCACTAGGCATAATATTCTCCCAAAAAAAGTAAGTAACAATGCCAGGTTTCGCTATTCGTAGCCGTAGCAATCATTCTTGTTTAAGTGCTAACTAAAATATACGAGTATTTACCGAAGCTAAAGGCAAAGTGATGTAAGCCGTTAATGATCGATCTGTGTCTGCGTAATTAAGACAAGCCCACAACCCTGAAGCCGGTAACCTCGCGGCAAAACATCCATGTTCAAGGTGACTCCCGTTTAGTTAAAAAAAAAACCGTTTTAGCTTTGACATTTGAACTACTGACGAACCCTAAATGTGATTAGCAGTTCTATTGAAGCATATTTAATCGAACGTTTACTAATTTCCATTTTGTGTTCGTTCAATTTTATTGAACACTAAAGCTAGATTGCTTAGATTCACAATAAGAGACCCAATAATCACAGATAGCCATGTAACGGCCTGACTTGTAAGTAGCGTTCGGCGGCTGCTTTTGAGTTTATAGAAGTTGAATAGTTTTAAAAACGGATCATTATTAGAAGCGCAAAAGTTTAAGAGGATCAGTTAAATATTTCTTTTTTATTGCTAGAGCAAACGTTGCGCTTAAAGTTATTTGATTATAAAATATATTGACACAGCGCTCTGTGGTTGAAATATTATTTTGATAGTTCGGGTAGTTTAGAATCACAAACAAGTTTAAACGGTTTCGTAGAGTCTGAAAAGGTTGTTTGCCTCAACGTTATGATTTCAATAAAGTTTTTTTTTCTTTCTGAAAACATTTGCTTTCCATTGGTTTCGTTCTGATTCAATATTAATAAAGGCATTTCACCGCGTTTTTGTGATCGACATGATTGATATCATTCACGACACAATGGAAATTGTGATATGAATAAAATTGTCACCCATTATAACGGATTGATTTTCCGAGGAAAGGGGTTGGTGTGAAAATGGAATGATGAAAAGGTCGGTTTTCTATAGGTATAGCTGTGGGTATAGGTGACTACCATCTACCTAGCCTTTTCCCAGCTATGTTCGAGTCGGCTTCCAATCTAACTGGATGTAGCTGAATACCAATAGTTTTACATGGAACCACTGCCTATTTGACCACCACCCAGTTACTGGGTAGGACTGGTTGTGAGACTTCGACCTTCTGACGACTCGTAACAACTGGCAAAGATCCACAACAGCCGGGACCAATGTGTTTTCCGAGGTACGGAGTGGGTGAGGGAATGTCAAGATGGTCACCTATCCATGGACCAACCGCGGCAAGCGTAGCTACTTACCCACAAGCCCCCGCGCGCCTACTACTATTGAAAACAATATGAAAGGCTCCAAAATAATGCGCAATAGGTAATTTTAACCCTCACACGATTACACTCCTATTTCCTTTTGGAAAACCTAACCAACTGTTTAGGTGCTAAAGCTGCAACATTTTAGCAGAACTTAAACTTAAAAGTGGTTTAAGTCTAAGCGGGCGTCGTCTCCAGAACATTTATCTTATAAAGCGTTTTACAAGCTGCTAACATGACGTCATTAAAGACATATCATAACATTCTAATAAACAAGCGGGACGTGCCCGTAGCTCTTATAACAGCTTTAAAGTATAGTAGGAAATCGTGAAGCTATTCGATACGAAGGATCACATAAAATGTACGAGATATTGAGGCCAACTTGTCCGCCCTTAATTAGACGCAAAGATAATGAAAGTCACCGAATTTATTACGGTAAGTAATTGTCAGTGTCGCGTTGTGTTGCTCAAGGGAGAATAAATTAATTTTAAGTGTCACTTCTTTACTCATTGTTAATATTACAATAGCGAGATGTGTCGCGCATTTTGCCAGAGACAGTGATACATTGTGTTGGGACTAAGTAAAGTTTTAGGTCTTCTGAAAGGGTATTTCTCTTTGCATAGGATATAATAGATTCAGTTATCTTCTTTCTTTTGGATTTGATAGTAAATATATGTGTTTACCTATTGGTGGCCACGACAGTCACGGTATCGGTGGTGTTATTTATTCCGCAAAAGTGCAGGTGCTTAGACACTTTCGACAGTCTCACTTATGGCACATGGTGTGGTCAGGAGCATTGAATTCGCACTGGGTATCGGTTTTAATGTTCTAAACTTTGGCCATCATATGCAAAGTCCACTACAATACGATTTATGATTAAAAAAGGAGATTGCTTGGCAGACGAATCGGCGATCGATTTGTGTAACAATTACCTCACAAAAGCTACCTCCGCCTTCTGACATAATCACAGACACTTGATACGACGCCTAAAAGTGAGAAAGTGGTGGCATATTCTTTTCCAGATTTCCAGAAAACCAAACTAAACTTTGGAGTAGGTAAAGTCACAGAACAGTTACAGTGACCTAATTCTTCGACGTAATTTTTATACAGGTTTTTACAGTAGTCTGAAATATATTTTATTTCATCCATAAACATGTTAGCGTAGTTAATTCGACAAAAAATATTTTGCGACTTAATGGGCCTATTTAACCCACATCGCGTGAGAAATAAAAATCCGTCAAGGTGACAGAAGAAAATTTTACACTAGGTACAAATAGTGGGGTTGCAAATATGCCTACATTATTACATATAACTAATGCTATAGCAAATTTCCAGCTTTTTAAGGCAGTATGGTTTGGTGAGCTGGACAAATGGGTTTATCACTCACTGACCATGGATCGAGAAAATAGGTCTTATATATTTTTCCTCTGAATTTTAAATGCTCCATCTACTCGCCGAAAAAAAGGATGGATGAACTGTGTGAATGATGATATGGCTACAAAAGAAGAGACAACGAGATAATGACTAAAAGCGAAGTATGGAAAAGACATTTGTAACCGAACCCAAATAAACTGGGATAAGGGCCAGAGGGGTAATTGCGTAACATTTTATCGGTAGGAATTGGTTTCATATTGATAATTAAAAAACATTCATTGCGTTATTTACGTTGCTGAGCCGACAATTTATTCGAACAAATGACGCAATGGTTTAGAAATAATCTTCTATCTCATTCAGATTCTGATAAATAGTGCGTTTCGCAATTAGGGTGCAGAGAATAATGATGATAATGACTTTTAAATGTGTACATAATCTGTTTATCTTATCTCAACTACACTGAAAGTAGTCCCAAAAATATTTTCGATTTTTTCATGACAATATTACGATGCTAAATATCTTACCCAATATTTTTTTCAACAAAATTAAGGATAATATATCATTCCGCTAACGATGAAAATGGAAAAAGTTTGTAGTGTTTTCAAACATAAGAATTTCCCTAAAACGTCCATTCATTTCACCCGAGCCCATAAATATAAGGGTAGCACACAAACAGATAACGAAAATTGGAATTATATATCTTCAATATCTTCGAAACTTTACGAAAACTTTTCTATTTATTATGTAAAAGCAACATAAACTTTCGTTAAGTTTGTTTTATAGATTAAAATTTATCCTAAGCCTCATTTTCTTCAGTGTTTTCGAGTAAAATCTTGTTCGTAAGTAACTTGTTTTTGAACTAAAGTTTATTTAAAAGCACCACCAGTTTGAATTTTGATTGTGAAACAAGATCTTACAAGAGAATGTAAAGGTTATAATTTAGGGCCTTATTTAAATAACATAGGGTTGTAGAAAAGTTTTTAATTTCCATACAGTTAAAGTTTTAATGTCAATAAAGTTTTATAGAGCACTGCGAACGTCCCTAAATACAATACAAAAAGGCTGTGGAGTTAAGTAAAGGGGTGGACAATAAATTACGTTTTTAAAAAAATAAATAATAGTTTAAATAAACACGCTTCCATTGAAAACCAAACTAAAAAGTACAAAATAATGGAAACAAAGCGTGGGGTGCCTGATATCAATAAAAAAATACCTTAAAAAGCACCCCACGCTTTTTTTAATTTTTTAATTTATTTATTTTCTATTTTTTAGGGTGTTTCGAATTTTGAGACGTACGTCAGCGTATTTTGTGACGTATGTCAGCGTAGTTTTCGAAGACAGTTTTTTTTGCTGTCCTGGTAACCCTGGCAAGAATAATGGCACAAATTAGTTTGTGACGTATGTCAGCGTAGTTTTCGAAGACAGTTTTTTTGCTGTCCTGGTAACCCTGGCAAGGATAATGGCACTTTATGAAATTATTGCATTGTCATCGGTCCTTGACAGGTGTGCAAAGTTTGAATGAAATCTGGTCGTTTAAAGTGGGTCAAAATCGCGCTATAAGGAGTCGGTTACAAACAAACATAAGTACAAAAATACAAGTGAAGCTAATATAAAGCGTGTAAAAAGGATCTCATTCATGAGCGATGGAGCAAATGACTCTGTGAATGTTACCGAAAAGATATAAACGTGAGAATAACACCCCAACTCTGGCGAATATAATGGAACGGAATAAAGTGAATGCGAATCCCGGATAACTGGTTCTCCTGACCCAATTTGAAACAAGACTGTGACCCACTGAAGACTTCCAACTATCTCTACTTACAGTGCTTCTATATTTTTACTTTTTATTTTGTAATAAATAAACGTGTCTTAGGGGCTTCAGGGTGGTCGGAATTATTGTACCTATAGAGTACTCTTTATGGTGCACCTATTTATATACATACCGTCCTGGTTTTTGACGTAATTATATGTACTAATGGTCGTTCAGTGGTCGATATTCGACCATAATTCATTTAAACGTTAAGTTTGAACTACAGCATTTTAATTTTAAAGTATTCGTTTTCTGCATTCCTTGTCCATATAAACTTTAACTGCGCCAAATTTCATATTCCTCCGTTCCAAAAATAATAAATGTATTTTTTCAAATTAATATAATTATGCTAAAAAATAAAACTTACCAAGCCAGTGAGTAGATATACATTATATAGTAAAACTAAGGACCTTGAATAAGTTCTTGCTGTTTCTTTTACAAAATAAAAGCTCTGCATGTCGTATCCGACAAAGCATTGTCACCATAAGTCTCAACAAGAATTCTATGTGCTTCAGCTGCAGATTTCTTTTGAATAAAGTAATGCAATAAAATTCCCCGCAAATACACTTTATTTGGCATAAAAGTAGACATTTTCAGTACAAAGAAAAAAAACTTTGTTTACACTAAAGTGAACTACCATACACTGAAATTTAAGGTTAGATACACTACTGCCTTGCATGTGTGTTACCATTCGAAATTCCACAAACGGGGTACTGCCATGTTTGGAGAAACAGCGAGAACTTATTCAAGGTCCTAATATTTTGACTAGACTTACATGGAGAAAACAGAGGAGTTTGTTTGTATGGAATGAACGCCAAAGACCACGTGACCGCGTTTTTTTTAAGGGAATTACAAAGGACGTATGTAAAGATTGGAAAGAAAAACAGTAAGAACAAAACAGTTACAAAAAGAATAAGCACATCAATATTATGAAGCTAAAACCACTGACGATTGAAATAAAAAAACTTTTTTACAAAAAAAAAACAACCGACTTCCTTAAAAACACTACAAAGTGAAAAATAACTTTAATTTCGGAAGTCGGTGTCTTAGGATCTGTTTTTATGGTTTTTTTGCCACCGACTTCCGAAATTAAAGTTATTTTTCACTTTGTAGTGTTTTTAAGGAAGTCGGTTGTTTTTTTTTGTAAAAAGGTTTTTATTTTTAAACTTTTAGTTGTGGTATCCACCCCGCACTAATTCCAAACAAACAATGCATATTTATGCGATAGCAGAAATCGCGGTTGATTTGCTGTCATTTTTTAAAGAGTTCCGGTGTCTATCTCCGGAACTCATCATCAAATCTATATGAAATTTATATGGGAGCATTTCGGAATAAACCCCTTTCAAACAAAAAAAGAATTTTGCAAATCCGTCTATATATGACGGAGTTATGGCCGAACATACATAAAAAAAAAAAAATATATTAACATCCGAATTGAGAACCTCCTCCTTTTTGAAGTCGGTTAAAAAGAGTACAAAATAACGAAGTGGTACGCTGCCGGGATGATTATTTCAATTAAATTCTACTTTGTCCTCGCAATCCCAGATGACAGATAAAAATGCCGTAGGCAGGTTTATAGCAATTTCCATTAATTTTTCCAACTTCGAACGTTTAAATGAATTTAAATTGATTGTCCAGGTTGAAGAGGTAAATCTGTTTCAGACAGTTTAAACCTACGCGAAACAAAATTTCATTCATAAAATTTTGTGTGATAAATGTGCAAAACCATTTTTGCTTTTAGGTTTTGAGATGAAAATTTTTATTAATGGCATAACTGGTGAAAAGCAATAAATAATTTGTTATAATAAATTATTTATTGGCATAAACTGGGTTACAGAAATACTGTGAAACCTTGACTCCAGAGCTAGGTTAAAGTGTTTGTATTTCAGGATCCCAGAATCCAGAGGGGTAATTGCGTAACTTGCTATCAGTAGGAATTGGTTTCATATTGATAGTTAAACAACATTCATTGCGTTATTTACGTTGCTGAGCTGACAATTTATTCGAACAAATGACGCAATGGTTTAGAAATAATCTTCAATCCCATTCAGATTCTGATAAGTAGTGCGTTTCGCAATTAGGGTGCTGGTAAGTGTAGGTGCATTATTCACTTCTGCCTTCCTCTTCTTGCGTTATAGGCGTAATGTGCATTTGTGTAGTCTACAGTAAATATTTTACCATCATTATTTTCCTGCCTATCATTTTCATCCCAATTTATTTGAGGTCGACGCAATATATTTTCCTTCCGTCGTCATATCTGTAGTCAGTTCCTTTCTATCCATATCATAATTCACACAATCCATCCATCGTTTCTTTGGTCTCCCTCTACTCTTAAAGTCTACAGCAAATATCAATACATATATTCAGTTGTGAAACCACATTTTGAAATTCAAACTTTTTGATGGAATGGGCGAAGATACCGTGCGTACCAGCGAGTCAACCGAGCTAACCTTGAATAACCATTGGTATTTCCTACCGCTATCCGTTATACCTACCTAGTACCTACAAACAATTCCAATTACCGCAAAGTCTGCCTCGTGGGAAATAACATCAGTGATGTGAGGCATAGCCGTCTGCTGGAAGTTTCCGCCATTGTCAACTGGAATCCCGATTAATAATGCAACCTACTATGTACTGCCAACTTCGAAGGAGTCTAACATCAATTTGAACTTTACGAATTTGTTCTGTTACAAGTTTTTTGACCTTGGCACTGCCGGGACTTTTTTTGTTTGAAATCTGTTTGTCATGCAAGACTTCGATTATTATGGTGACTGTGCGAAATGTTTTTGTATTGTTAACTTTTTTTCTTCAGTTAGAATTAAGGTAGTACCTACTCAGGGATATTATGTTAAGTTATAGCAGACTCATAGAATTTTTGACAAAGGTAATTGCATTTATTCAACACCATCCCGCTAAAGTTCCCTCTTCCGGAGCTGTCTAAAGTCGGACGGAACGCTTGTTGAAAGTTAATATTTTCCTGCTTCTCGAGAGCGCATCAGAAAAGCTGGTTCAGAATTTCAAATTAGATTTCAGAAATGTATGAAGACTTCAAAGTCTTACGTGGCTTTAAAGCGTCGCTACGAAAGTTGCTACGAATAAAACTCGTAGAGAGCTACGTGCTACGCTTCGTAGCAATCCGTAGCCGAGCTACGAGATTAAAGAACTAAGTTTTTTCTGTTTTGCAATTTGAACTGCTACGTGCAAGAGTTTGAAGATTGTCCTGATGGAGTGTCTTATTTCTGTTCTACAACTACTGTTTTGCCCGGTCGAAACTACGAAGCAATAATGGACAACTACAATGATCTTTGGGCGCTCGAATGACGTAGTTCAGGAGGCGCTGTTGATACTTACACGTCTGTGAAATGTGTAAAAAACCTAATGTTAAATGTTAGTGCCTATTTTGAACGTGCTCCAAAAGATCATTGTGTAGGTATATGTAAGTTACCTTAGCGACTTTCGCGTCGAGCAGCCACTGCAGCGCCGTGTTGGAGGCGTTGGCGAGCGCAGCCAGAGCGGCATGCTCCCACACCACGTGCTCCCAATGCTCTGTCATGATGGCCGCGCACAGCATCGCCGTCGAGCAGCTGGGGCAAAGGAAAAACAAAATTAAAATCAACTTTTTTATTCTTTATTAGCTGAGGCCTGCTTCATCTGTGTCTATTATGTATTTAAACATTTTAGTTCAATTATCGTGGAGAAAAAGTATATTTTCTCTTTCTCAAGATCCCAGGCTATCTGCCTTTTTGGTGTTGACCACCACGTGAAAAAATAACAAACAAGCATAGTAGCTTTCGTTTTTTAGGGTTCCGTACCTCAAAAGGAAAAACGGAACCTTTATAGGATCACTTTGTTGTCTGTCCGTCTGTCTGTCTATCAAGATCCTGTATCTTGGGAACGCGTGGAAGTATCGAGTGGAAATTAAAACGATATACTCAAGTCTAAAATCTCTTGAAGCTGTGAAAAAACCAAACTTCTAAGTTAACGTCAAAAAAAGATACGGGCGTTTATGCCGCAAAAAACGTATATTTCGACCCTCTCAAGGGAATCAAATCAAATCAAATCATTTTATTTACATAATATGGGTTTTTCAGGAGATGTTACATTGTTTGTTGTTTCACCATACTCAGCCTATATATAAGCATGCAAAAGGAGACGGATACGCTTTCATACAATCTTGGGCCTGGATGTAAAAAGATGAAATTGCTGTCTATTGATAGGTACTATATTATTAAACAATCACTAAAAATTTTGCAGGTTTTGGCAATCTGAGAACCGAGTTAAATAAGATTTAGGAAAAGTGAGGTTACGTAACAATCTACACTTAACAGCTGATTGTTGAAGTGCGATTCTCATTCTTTAAAATACAGTTGGGGTGTTAAATATAAAGAATATTATTATAATTCATCATCATCATCATCATTTTATCCGAAAGACGTTCACTGCTGGTCATAAGTCTTCCCCGATTCGGGGGGGTTTGCCATAATCGCAACGCTTAGCAGGCGGGTTGGCGATCGCAGTGTGGTCGCAAAATGCATAGAGAACGCTGTTGCCAATTCTAAGTCCCTTAGTCGCCTCTTACGACATCCACAGGAAGAAATAGGGTGGTGCTATTCTTTACTATTCTTAATCATTATATAAGTATTTATAGAAGGGCTGATGGATAAGTAATAACAGCCGCACGGGTTAACCGATCTGGTTAAGCTACGCTTGCCGCGGTTGGTCCGTGAATGGGTGACCATCTGTACATACGAAGACCCTTCCGTGCCTTGGAAAGCATGTTAAGCCGTTGGTCCCAGCTATCTTTCGTAGATCTTAGACAGTCGTTACGGGTCATCACAAGCCCAGTCTGACAACCAGTCTTACCAAGGGATATCATACTACCCAGTAACTGGATTGTGGAACTCAGATAGGCAGTCACTCCGTGTAAAATACTGGTACCCAGCTGCATCCGATTAGACAGGACGCCGACCACAACATAATTGGGGAAAGGCTAAGCAGATGATAATTTATATATGTATTTCTAGAGTGAGGGAGAGAAAATAAAAATGTTCTTTACTAATATTTTTTATTTATCTTCAATTATGATTAAATTGTCATCTAGAAACTGTGCAGGTAGTACTATATTATTATCTTGGTACCTAGCCCAACTAAGGTACCATATTATTTTCATAACAAGAGGTGGTTTTTGATCCAACTACCAGCAAGCTTGGCAAACATGATCACTGCATTTTACCTGAAAGATGTAAAAAGTGGTTAATAACAGATAACATGATTAAGTACTTTAAAAAAATCTTGGTCCGATAGTTACTTAGTTCTATATAATGTATCTACATGGGCGTTTTAAAGTTTACCTATACTTTATTATATTAATTAATACCGAACTACCTGCTAAATATCTCAAATATTATGTTCACTGATAACATGTGTGATTATTGGAGAGCGAGGAATACTGTCCTACCGTGATACAGTTTATACTATGATGTAGTACAGAGGTCAGTGTGAATTACTCTCTAACAACCAAACAACCATTTACGTTTGATATGAGATCTTATTTGTTTGTTTTTTATACGTACATATAACTCATTGTACCTAAGGTTGTTATTATGCTACTAGAAATAAGAATGTTGCCCCTAAAACGACGCACTGACCTTTTATTTTTTATTATTATTTTGTTAGTATAATGGTGAAGGAAAAAAAATTGTAAAGATTGCAAGCCAGCGTGGTAGACGTTGGTGAGGTAAACAAGAAGTGAGTAAGTACTTACAGATTGTGGTGTACGCCATTGACGAATTACTGCTAATATCATTTCGTCATCCAAATCTCGACGATCTGTTGTATTACAGCGATTAGTCGCTATGCGACAATTTACACAACGATCCATGGTGTCGCTTTCCAATCGGTAGGCTGTTCGTAGAATCCAAAATGACAAGTCCAAGTCCAACGTTTAAGCGGGGTTCTCCGTGTTGGGTATGGTGGCAAGGCAAGGGTCATACAAGAAAGTAGCTCCGAAGTCCGTAGAATGAAAGCAGGGGTTGAAGAAACATCAATAAAACTATGGGTGGAAACACGATACGCACATGCAATAAACAATATGAAACGAGTGAGTGTCAGCGTTATGTCATGCATGTCATGTCAGAGTTAGCACAGACTAAACATACATTAATCGATTAACAAACGTGGATCAATTTATGTTAATTATATAAATATTTAATTGGTTTAAGCTGTGCAGTATGTTATTTCTAATAGATTTAATGATTTTAATTGAATTAATCATCTGGTGAAGGCATCTTCTTAAATAGTATGAACGTTAATCGATTTTAAAGAAGGATGCGCGCTTTTACTTCAAGCGGTTATAATTTAATCGATATTCCAATTACTTGGGAACCTTAACTTAATTTTAGGATTTCTCATTTTCCAGATTGTAAATTGAGTTGATTTTTCAGATTTTGATATAGAAAAATATAAGCTTTTTTTTAAACCATTTCTCCACTTATTACATTTTGGCCCAGAAATGCCCGTCTCCTTTGGTTAATCTTACACTTATGTTAAAGTCCTTCAATTGCATTAGATTAGTCATAAGATTAAAATTAAATTAAAATTAAATTAAGATGAATTTAGATTATTAGGTATACATATTTAAAATAAAATGATGGTGAGTTTTACATTACATTACATTTACATTAATCCTTTACATTTCAAAATGTATAGGTTGTTGACCTAGAACTATGAAATTTGGCAAGTAATACCGTCTTATACTACAAGTATAGGGACAAATCTGAAAACTATACATTTCTAATTAAATCATTAAAAAAATGATATTTAAGGAATTAAAAAACTATTTTTGGTAATATGTACCTACTTTGTGCAGAACATTCGGTGGGTGAGTCCGGCTCGCACTTGTCCGGTTTTTTATAATATCACTAGCTTTTGCCCGCGTTTTCGCCCGCATACAGGTCAGAAATCAACCCACGGGAACATACTCTTATTACCGGGATAGAATAAAAAGTATCCTATTTCCTAAGCCCAGGTCATGGTGGGCCACATTCTTTCACTCACTAGGTATAAGGGACACATTTTTACACGTCGGATATCCGGGTGAAATAAAATAAAGTTAATCCCCTCGTAAATCAAGCCCACATAGCTATTAATCAGACACGGAGTAAATCCTGACCTGAATAACTAACAACTTAGCAAAAAAAAGTGTAACAGGACCTACATTTTTACCCGACCGATCGATTGAGCCCGAGGTAAAATCTGAGAGCGAAAAGGTGTAAACTGTAGGTATCTGTACATCGCTTAGCGGCTAAGAGCCCTCCCTAAGGGCTATTATCCAGCGAACATAATTTGTTGTCTTAGGAGACTTGAAAGCAAAATAATAAATAATAGTTTAAAAAAACTAAAAAACACGCTTCCATGGAAAACCAAACTAAAAAGTACAAAATAATGGAAAAAAAAGCGTGGGGTGCTTTTAAGGTATTTTTTTATTGATATCAGGCACCCCACGCTTTTTTTCCATTATTTTGTACTTTTTAGTTTGGTTTTCCATGGAAGCGTGTTTTTTAGTTTTTTTAAACTATTATTTATTTTCTATTTTTTAGGGTATTTCGAATTTTGAGACGTATGTTAGCGTAGTTTGTGACAGTTTTTTTGCTGTCCTGGTAACCCTGGCAAGGATAATGGCACAAATTTATGAAATTATTGCATTGTCATCAGTCCTTGACAGGTGTGCAAAGTTTGAATGAAATCTGGTCGTTTAAAGTGGGTCAAAATCGCACTATAAGGAGTCGGTTACCAACAAACATACAAATATACAAACATACAAATATACAAACATACAAGTGAAGCTAATATAAAGCGTGTAAAAACGGACAACTCCACGGTTTTAACCTCTAAGTACTCGATTACTCATCATTAAAGGACCCGTTGATCTAAAATGGATAGATCATGAGTGATGAATTATTGTTTTCACTGCATCACTTAAGAATCGCTTAGGGTTCCGCGCACACGCTTCGTCTTCAATGACCATTATAGCTTCTTGCAAAAAGTATCGCGAACTCTAAGATTGATGATACAAAAAATGCTGTTATATTTCAACTGCCAAATGAAATTGCTCTCTTTGTGTGGGATTACTTTTTTTTATTATATGCAGTGACAGGTTCTGAATTCACTTTAGATCTTTGCGTTTTTCAATCGTTTTTTTTTCGTTGAAATCAATGTAAAGAATGTAGTCATTTGTTTTATCTCATGTTAGTGATTCTACCATCTCTTTGAACTTGATATATTCACTGCTCCAAAGCTTGGTAACCCCACAGGGAAAAACATGGGACACAGCAGTTCTTTGACTAAGAATTCTGTGTGACACAATGAAAGATTGCCTTATGTTTGATCAAGACAAACGTCAAAGCAATTTTCAAGTCTGAAAAGATGTTTCGATTCAGAGATTCTGTTAACTTTTTTCAGTAAAGTTATGTCCTGGAAAGTTTGTAGCGGCAACGCGTGCATATTTCATTACCTCTGGGGCGAGAGAGCTTTAAAACATGTTGAGTTTAACCGCCCATTTTATTTTATGGTCTATTTGGAGATAGAGATACAGTGAGACCTCCATTTAAAGCTCCTTCGATCGTCAGAATATTGAGGTCTAATATCAAAGACGTGAATGGAATACCGAAATCCGAGCAAGACGTAATAATTAGACACGATGACAGTTTTGGCGCCGTAGCAATGAATATTAAGCAGTATATGCGATTCAAATGGGTTTGATACTGTCTTTGACAATATAGAGCTCTTGGGTCTGAGTGTGTGTGTAAAACGGGATTTGTATATTCACTGGGATTTGCAAAGCTATAAAGTTTATTTGAAGAAGGCTTACAGCAATAAATTCTCCAGGACAGACAGCTTATATGTCACAACATTCAGCATTTTATCGCAAACATTGTTCTTGCTAGGTAAAATTATGATTCTGTATATGCTTTATGCTTTAAGTCTGCATCGCAATAAACAACAAAAAGCGTGTGTGACAGAAAAAAAAGTTATAAAAGCCGCCAGTGGGACATGCCAAGCACAATTTTTACGAACAGTTTTTTGTGAATATTAGAACAAAAAATTATTTGGCCATACTCCAGAATTATTTTGTACAGTTTTTTTCACAACAAATACATCATAATAATTTAGTATTTGGGATATAAAAGTCTGAGATAATATCAGATAAATATACTTACAATAAGTATGTTCGTAAGTTTTAATATAGCTGGCCATTGCGGTGTATTGTAACGTACAAATAAATTGAGTTATAACAACCATTAATTTACCCATTATCATGAAACACTATACAGCTATCTTTCATTGATCTCAAACACAGAATAATATGAATATCAAAATGGCTTTCAACGCTGAAATTGATAGCCAACCAAGCGTCGATTGCATAATCAGCCTGTTCCCACTGCTGGGACATAGACCTCCTCTCTGTGAGAGGGACTGGACTGTAATTCATCATGCGGGCCCAGTCTAAGCTGCGGATTGGTGGTTGTCATGTCTTAGAATTTACGGTTCTAGGCCATGCTGGTTTCCTCACGATGTTTTCCTTTACTGTTTTAAGAGCAGCAAATTATGAAATAATTTTTACATTAATGTTACACAAAGTAAAAAGCCTTTCTGGGTCCGCATCATAAGCATCGATAATTTCAAGTAATTATTTCGGTTACTCAAAATTATTCGCATGAAATCCAACCATTAATAACGAAACATTTGTGGTTTAAGTTGCTTTGTCTATAATACGAGTAAAATTAAATTGGGTTAAATTGCTTTGTCTATATCGATGTTTAAGCCTTGGGCTATAATTGATTGATTAATTGGAACCAATGGATAACTAATTGCTTTCGTTATGTACTACAAGTTTCTGTCCGCGACTTTGTCCGCGTGAAATTTCCTGCCCCCCACCCTAGCACATCGCATCGAACCGCCTATACGTGTGAGTTCTTCGTACCTATACGTGACTTTTTTTATTTTTGCTCGGCTCCTTAGTACGTTCAACCAAACAAACTCCTAGCTTGATAATATTTAGATTTGATTACAATTAATAATGTTAACAACCTTAAAAGATAGACATTATGCTATCGCGAATTTTGGAACGAAGTTCCTTATCGCGCGTTGTGAAAGGGGGGCTAGACGGAAAAAAATCTTACGAAAAGTTGTCATGACACTTTTTAACCGACTTCAAAAAAAGGACGAGGTTTCTCAATTCGACTGTATATATTTTGTTGTTTGTATTTGTTTGTATATTGTTGTTTTTTTTTTGTTGTGAGTAGAGAGAGAGAGAGAGAGAGAGAGAGGGAGAGAGGGAGAGAGAGAGAGAGAGACAGAGAGAGAGAGGGAGAGAGACAGAGAGAGAGGGAGAGAGACAGGGAGATAGGGAGAGAGAGAGGGAGAGAGGAAGAGAGAGGGTGAGAGAGAGGGAGAGAGAGAGAGAGAGAATATTTTTGTTGAGTGTATACAGGTTTTTTGTACATAATAAACACCTCTAAAGTTTTTTTCTTTTAGAACTCTTTAAGGCGAACAATGCCGTCATACATGATTGTTGCGTTATTTTAACCGTTTACGCAGCGCACACAACGCTGCTCGAAACTCTCAAAAGGAATTACTTTTCCTCGTTTATGGAATGTTTTTCATTGATGCTCCGCTCCTATTGGTCATAACATGATATTGTAGTGTATATAGCCTTCCTCGAAAAATGGACTAGTAAACACTAAAATATTTTTTCAATTCGACCCAATCGTTTTTGACATTAGCGCGTTTAACCATACAAACTCTTTTCAGCATTGTAATATTTATATAGTATAGATTAATAATGATACATAAAAAAACTCGTATTAATTAGCACAATTACCATATCTAAAGTTCCATATTTCTGTACAGTCTGAGGATAATTACTGGATATATTATTCATAAATATCAGTTGTAATTGCGATGCCATTTCAGATAGTATATCATAGCTTTTAAATTGCTGTTGTTGGGTTTCAAAAACATTAGTTGAACATTTAATATCTTTTGTGTTATAATTTGAGTGGTGGTGTTACTAACCGTTTTTAACCCATCAACAGAATTCTACTGTATAGTCATACTAAGAGTAAGATATCTTCATCATCATCTGAGGCTTTAAAGCCGCGGGTGGTCCTTAACCTGATTAAGTATATTTATCCAACGTGACCTAACAGGTCACACGTCAGAAAATATACTGGAAAATATACCCGCATTTCTTTCCAGTAGTAAGTATAATGGGTTCTCCTTTTTTTCCTGCTGTCTTGTATGGGTCAGAATGTTGGGCCACTAAAGGGATGAATGTAAGGCAATTGCATGCAGCTGAGATGAGAATGTTAAGAGGGATGAGTGGTGTTAAACGAATGGATAGAATAAGAAATAAGTACATAAGAGGAAGTCTGAAAGTGGCAACGATAGCTGAAAAGTTCAGTGAGAATCGGTGGTCATGATATGGTCACGTGATACGGAGGAATGAGGAAAATGTCGTGAGGAAAGTTTTGAGTATGAATGTCGATGGCTATAAGAGAAGATGGGGACCAAAGAAACGATGGAGGGACTGTATGAATTATGATATGGATAGAAAGGGGGTGATTATTGAGATGACGACTAATAGAGAAGTGTGGAAGAAAAAGCCATGTTGCGCGCACCCCAAATATATTGGGATAAAGGCAGGAAAATGTTGATGGGTTGTCCTTTAAGACATGATATTTTGAACATATTGTAAAAATAGTACCTAGGTTGTTTTATTGAAATATCTGACCAAATATGTTATTATTTATGTTATTGCAATAAATTTTTATTCGAATCCAATTACTCAGTTTTGTATAATTTTAATTTTTAGTTACTAAGTTTTTGATTTATTTTTTATTTAACTTTTAGAAATAAGAATGTACCTAACAATACCTATTGATGTGCCCTAACAGGGTCTACATCGGCTCTTAGCTTTAAGTTTTTTGTTAACACCTGTTTTACCTTGTGGAACGCAAATATATGAATATTAATATGAACATATTTAACGGAGTTTGAAAAAAGACTTTTAAAATCAAAGTAATTATTCAATATCCATGTTTTTCTGTTCACGAATGTGAACTGTTTTACTTATTATTCCAGTGGTCACAAACGCTACTGTTGAACAAGAGGCTCTCATTCTCAAGTCAGATGAAGTGTTTTAGAGATTTTTTTTCATTAGGCATTTTTCAGCCTGAAGTCTGGAATTGTACCCGATTGATGGCAATAGGCTCGCCCCCTATTACATGGGACTTAAACATAACTGGCGAAAAATTTATGTACTATAGGTATACTTCTACTTATCCCTACATTGATTACAGGCGTGATGGTATGTGTTTTTCAAAGACCCATTTGCAACACAGCATTTGCAACTGCAAATACGTTAAATAGTAAAACAAAACCAATTAAAAGTTTCCACAGCTAAGTAAAAGAGAGTGTCTACTTAAAGTTGTGTCTTTCAAAATTAAAAGAGCTTTACTTTTGACGTTTCAATTATTGTCTATGCCTTGTAGTGCAGAATTTGATAGTAGCTGGAGAGTGTACGTTTCGTAGATTACAGCGTAAGTAACACTGACATTTTGATTAGCTAGAAGTCTTGTCTTTGTGTCTGAGATGAATTTGTAAGTCGGTATCAGCACGGAAGCATGGTTAATTATACTTTGTACCTGCCAAAAAAAAATGTAGTATAGCTGTTTTCTATGGAAAAGATAGAATAAAAGTGAGTACAAAAGCGGAAGTCTAAAAGTGGCACCTATAACTGAAAATTTGCATGAGAATCGGTTGTCATGGTATAGTTACGTGATACGGAGGAATGAGGAAAATTTCGTGAGGAAAGTTTTGTAAATGAATGTCAATGGCTATAAAAGTATGAGGACACCAAAGAAACAATGGATGGACTGTCTGAATATGGATAGAAAGGGGTGTCTACTGAGATGACGACTAATAAAGAAGTGTAGAAAAAAAAAGATATGTTGATAACGGCAGGAGATGATGATGATGATTTCTCTTGTTCACATTATAGGGTGAATTAAAATAACCACGACTAGCGACCATAGCATAAAATAATCAGCCTATAATATTGCTACAGCTGAGACACAGGCTTCTTTTCCGTGAGAGGTTTCCGTAATCTAAGTATAGAGGTCTTCGAATTTTTGGTTCTAGGACATGCCGGTTTTCTCGCGATTTTCCTACACCGTTTTGAGAGCAGTGGTGATGGAATAATTTATAGAAAGTAGAGTGGCTGTCAACTTGTAAGTCGCGGTCATTACCATTTGGCCACGATTGCTCCATTACTTACATCCTCCGGCTCAAAATGGGTGTGTTTAGTCCTTCTGCATCTTTGTCGACTGGGAAATCTCTTTATATGGGCATCGTTATATGGAATCGTGCCAACCAACGCAAGGATTGAAGTTTTATTCGACGTAATAACTACGAAATAAGTCTATATAATCTACGTGCTTTCGCTGACGGCTTCAGCCGTGTATTATACATATAAACCTTCCTCTTGAATCACTGTCTATTGATGAAAACCGCATTAAAATCCTTTGCATAGTTTAATAGATTTAAGTGTATAAACACTGTAAGCGAATTTGATTTATACTAGATAAAGATAGTGCAGTGAAATAATTCCGCAGTCATTACTATGACTGCAGTATACTTCTATTTTTGGCTAGTTCTGACGTAGAAGTATTTCCGATACGATTACGATACCTGAAGTGAAGCAAAGTTGCTGAAATTCTTAACAATTAAAGTTTACTTTAAAATATTTATTTTATTATTTATGTACACACAGTAAAAAAACTGGCCAAGTGCGAGTCGGACTCGCGCACCGAGGGTTCCGTACAAATCTCCAGGAATTCACGGTTTATGCACAAGGTTTATGTTTATGAAATTAAATGGTTTTTTTTTAATTTTTATATTTGAGTTGACTGAATGAAAGGTAAATTGTGGTTTACGATTTATGACGTATTAAAAAAAAACGACTTACTAGATCTCGTTCAAACCATTTTTCGGTGGAAGTTTACATGGTAATGTACATCATATATTTTTTTTTAGTTTTATCATTCCATTATTTTAGAAGTTACGGGAGGGGGGGACGAGACACATTTTACCACTTTGGAAGTGTCTCTCGCACAAACTATTCAGTTTAGAAAAAAATGATATTAGAAACCTCAATATCATTTTTGAAGACCTATCTATAGATACTCCACACGTATGGGTTTGATGAAAAAAAAAAAATTGAGTTACAGTTCTATGTATGGGGAACCCCAAATATTATTGTTTTTTTTCTATTTTTGTGTGAAAATCTTAATGCAGTTTACAGAATACATCTACTTACCAAGTTTCAACAGCATAGCTCTTATAGTTTCGGAAAAAAATGGCTGTGACATACTCGGACAGACAGACAGACAGACAGACAGACATGACGAATCTATAAGGGTTCCGTTTTTTGCCATTTGGCAACGGAACCCTAAAAACAGAGTGATAAGGCATATTAATACAATTGAGTACAAAGGTACTGCTTATTTCTTAAGAAATTTCTTCCAGCAGACCTGCGAAAGGAGAAATGAAAAAGAAATGTAGACAATAGTGTGTGAAAACTAGAAGAGAAGATATGAAAATATAACGAAACTGCTAATTAGTTCGGTTCGGTGTATCGTATTGCAAAGTAACTGGGTGGAGTCAGATAGGCAGTCACTTGATGTAAATTCAGGTGGGACTGTAAGCTGATCCCAACATAGTTGGGAAAAAGGCTTGGCAGGACAAGAAGAAAAATTTACATACATACATACAATCACGCCTTTTTCCCATGGGGGTAGGCAGAAACTACGGAACGCCACCTGCTACGATCTCTACACACTCCTTTTGCCTTGTTTAGGTTCATACAATTGGTCATACACACACGCCGGAAAAATTTGTTCGGTAAATTTTCTTTATCGATATTATATGATAACGTCTAAAAAGATTAAACACAGAGTGTATGGGGACTTCGATGTACAATCTGTTCAATGAATTCTACACACGATTGCACCTCTAAACGTAGAAATTTTTCGTCGGTTATTTAATAAATCAACTGTTTCATATAAATAGAGCAATGAGGATGAAAGTATTTTGAAAAGTTGATTTCTTTATAAATTACCGCTTCATCGCTGGGTCTGGATCATGTACACCGAAATATCTAACCATTTTATTCCATTACCATTTCACCTTAATATTAAAAACGTGCAGACACTTATTTAGATCAAGAAACGCCTACCCCAGTAGATTTAAAACTGCCAGCTGTACCCACGATTGAACAAAGTAAAACTAGAACCATATGCAAAGGCTGTAAAACCCGATATCGCTGCTGCGTCATAAATGTCGTATCTAACTTCCTTCAGCGAAGAGTTTCTTTAAACTTTGCTGGCAACCTCTCGCCGAAGTTACGTAATACGAAATTTCCAGCGACGACTTGCCCGCTGTATCGCAAAGGGAAATGAAAACCATTGACATAGGTACGTTTTGAGAAAAGTTCATCTATACTTCTCATCAGAAAAATCGAAACAGTAATTCAGGTACTATTTAGGCGGTATTTAAACAAAAAAGATGATTCAATAAATAGCTGGCAGTTTATTCTGGTGGTGTACACAATTCCAAATATGAATTTACATTTACGAAGTTGATGAAACTTGGAATTAATGAATGTAGAGATTGTTTGCAATAATTATGTATTCTGTCGGATTTTGTTGGAATTTATGCATTTAATCACAATCATATTTGCAATATGCAGATCAGTGTCAGGCCGTAAGCAGGCGCTTTACTTTGTGTCAATTATTTCATCACCACTGCTCTCAAAATGGTGAAGGAAAACGTCGTGAGGAAACCAGCATTTCTTAGAACCAAAAATTCGAAGACATGTGACATCTACCAACCCGCACTGGGCCCGCGTGGTGGATTATGGCCCGCTCCCGAGAGGAGGCCTGTGTCCCAGCAGTGGGAACGTTGTAGGCTGCTGATGTGTCAGGCCGTATGTTGAACAAAATATGATCCACGACCGTAAATCAAAAATCATGACCATGTTATATACATACCGACCATGTCCTGATAAATAAATGATTTTGATTATGATCAACTTATTTGAATTTTACAACGCTACAAAATTTTTGGCAAGTGCCCAAAATCAGAAATAACGCCGCCATGTTGTTTTTTGAATACAATTTGAGCGACAATTGCTCAAATGTGATGCGGGCTTCAGAAGATCACAGACACACAGAAGCTAAATAGAAACAATGATTTCCGTTAAATCAAAAGATGTCGCCTCTAAGACTAAAACCAGTCAACGTCAGCATTAAATACATAGCACCTTTTTACAGATACATAAACACAAACGAGATTACACGTGTCTACGTGAACAGAATTAAATTACCCCGATTATCTTGGATCGTGAGTTGTCTGCGCATCAAATTGTCTAACATGTAACGAAGATTAACTATTTCACCAGTGCTTACGTGATTTTAATATATTTTGTAGGAGAAACGTTGAACTTAAGTCGCTCGTCCACTGCTACGTAGGATCTGCTCGGAGAGGTTTATCATGGACCATTTGATTACACAGGCCCACAAAAAAAAGTACCCTACGCGAAAGACCAGACCACCTGAACTTTATGTTTTCGGGGTCGCTGACTCCGAATATGGTGCCAAAATAGCAAAGTTGGTTCGCGTTTTTTCAGAAAACAGCAATAATGCTGAAAATTTAAGTTTTTTTATGTTGTTAAAAAAACGCGAAATTCCAATGTGCAATGCAATGTAATATATTTATATTATACAAAAATGTCTCGCTGAATCAAGTCTTTACTTAAAGTTAGAATCACTGATTGATTTCATATTTTCTCATCATAGAGGGAAAATGCTGAAAATATCGGATATTTGTCATTACACAGTATAAGATCTTTGAAAATGCAAAAGTACCAGTTGTCGTGAATAAAACCATTCAGAATATATTTTCTAGATCTACTGAATTCATATTTAAAGTCAGAATTGTCATTTTTTTTTCTGATCACATTACGAGAGATATGTTGAAAAAATATTTTCAACGATCGTATACTGTGTAATGACAAATATCCGATATTTTCAGCATTTTTCCTCTATGATGAGAAAATATGAAATCAATTGGTGATTCTAACTTTAAGTAAAGACTCTATTGGTTCAGCGAGACAATTTTTGTATAATTTTTTTCGTTGCACATTGGAATTTCGCGTTTTTTTAACAACTTAAAAAAGCTTAAATTTTCAGCATTATTGCTGATTTCTGAAAAAACGTGAACCAACTTCGCTATTCTGGTACCATATTCGGACTCAGCGACCCCGAAAACATAAAGTTCAGGTGGTCTGGTCTTTCGCGCAGGGTACTTTTTTTTTTTGTGGGCCTGTGTTACCAGCCTATCTATTCTGTTAAAATCTCACCGTGAGAACTGAGGTGACCTAAATGTAAGCTGCCATTCCATCTGATGCTAGGGATGACACTAATGACAGCTCACTTTAAGCTCACTTCACGCCAGTTATCACGGTGAAATGTTTCCAGAATAGCACTACAGCCCCCCTAGCCAAGTTACAACCGTTTCGTGTCGAATTCCGTTCTCCAAACGGTAACGCCTCGGTGTCAGCAATTGTAGAAAACGATAAGTTGGTAGCCATGTTGACGCGCTTGAGTCGGCCGCTCGTTCTACAATGTTTTTAGAAAAACGACATTATAACAAAGGATGTAGCGTTGAACATTGTAGAAACGATAACAATTCATTCTGTCATTTTGAACGATGTGAACTTGGCTACGAATTTTCTGTTCGTTTGTTCTAACCACATGACTTAACGTTGAGATGATTTCATTCCCATACATTTGATTAGTTTTCGACTAGCGTTAAGGCGAGGTTGCAGTACTTTTTAACTTTTTTAAACCTCTGTAAATCTAGCAAAATGGCTAGTTTCCGTAAAAAAAAATGTTTAGGAAAATTGAACATACTGTTAAGCGCTGTGTGAAGATAGAAACGTGAATTAAAACAATTGGCTCGATAAAAAATAATCACAAATATGACACTAAATTGCTATTTAAAACGTGTACCTTGAAGAGATTCCATAATTAAACCATGTAAAACTCGTACCAAAAGATAGGTTTTATTGTTTTTTAGGGCATGCTGAGAAAATATTTTATAATTTCCTTATCATTTTGTCTCCACGAAACAATTATACACAAAATCTAGCAGCTGAAGCGCTCGCAACGACCGGCCAGTGTTCGCCGAAATGTCTTCAACTACAAGAGGGCCTTAACGATTGAAGATTATCAACTTGGCTAGGGGTGCAAGGTTTATTTTTTGCGTGGAGTGGCACGTCTATCATTTGTGGATCTTTATCAGTCATTACAGGTCGCCAGAAACTCGAAAGTCTGACAACGAGTGTTACCAACTGGTGTCGTATTACCCAGCAACTGGGTTGTGGAGGTCAGATAGGCAGTCGCTCCATGTAAAATACTGGTGTTCAGCTGCATCCGGTTGGACTGGAAGCTGACCCCAACAAAGTTGGGAAAAGGCTAGGCAGATGATGATGTAGAGTGGCGTGGGTCGCAAACGCAATGGAGGCTTGCATCTAAATTTTCATACAAAGTGAAGGTAAATAGGTACTAGAGATGTTACGGAGATTCGATTCCGATTCTGAAGAGTCAAAACAAGTCGACCTGGTTCTGACACTTTCAAATTGGATGTTTAAATCGAAAGGTAAAGCTCACTGGAACCCCAAAAACTTATTTCTATGAATTTATTAGATTTTCCTTAAAATACATTTCTTTTCTGCCGCCGGCTCCGAGTACGATCTCGATTCCTGTTCTGATTCAGATTTTGGTTCCGATAAACCCACATTCGAACCTATGTCCCTAGTAGGCTTTGCTTAGCTAAGTACCTACTGATCTGGAGCGACGCCTTTATACTTCGTAAGACACACATGCATACTAATAGAGAACATTTTAACAAAAACAAAATACGCTCACAAATCACTTTGAAGCACATAACTCTCCACCACAACACTAGGTCACAGGGATAGTATAGAATTGCCTTCAGATAGAACTTTGTCCGGAAAAAGAATTATCCAGGTTCAAGAAGCGCAGCTGTATAATAAGTTACCGAAAGAAATAAGAGATATTTCATCACTGAAAATTTCCAATAATATACGTAGGTTAAAGTTGTAAATCACTACTTATTTATACTCGATAGATCGAATGACAGTAAGGTTTGTTAAGTTCTCATATCTAGGTGTTTATTATATATATTCTTTAAAAAAATAAAATCCTTTAAACTGAAATAAAGAAAAGAAAGACAGACAATTCAGCACAAGACAAAGACATACAGGAAAGTAAAATTAGGATCCTTTTATAAAGGTAACAAAGAACAAAAAAAACCAATCATAATGTAAGTAGGTATACAAATACCTATCTAACGTGTTATCAGTATGACTACGCTGAAAGGCTAATTATTTTCCCTTTCACCATTGTGTAAATAGACTTGTCAGCCTATATAGGTCATACGGGAAAATAGAATACAATATTATTTCTCTTTGTTGCTTGAGCTCAAAGAGAAATAATATTATATTCTACAGAATTATTAGAACAGAATATCCAGGAAAGTGTGTGTTTGTTCGTCTTTCACGGCAAAACGGAGCGACGAATTGACGTGATTTTTTAAGTGGAGTTAGTTGAAGGGATGGAGAGTGACAGAGCCAACTTTTTTTTCTTTTTTAGTTGGACGGGGTGAACTTAGAAAAGCCTTGCTTTTCCCATGGACAATTGTATGTAGCATGTTCGCGTCTGTCTAATGCCCAGAATCTTTACATTCTATCCCCAAATGGTAAGATATATAATATTGCCTACAGTAGCGTATTAAAATAATATTCTGTTCCGAGTTCTCAGTTTGTGTTGTACATCAGAAAAGGGGAACCGTGTTACACCGAATGTAACGCGAGCGAAGCCGCGGGCAAAAGCTAGTTGATTATATTTCGGCCCGTATGAAAAAGAAATATGTTTTGGTTGCAGACAAAATTATTGTTAAGGTTAACAGAGAAAATGATCTTGTTGTTTCTAAATATAAAAGAAACAGTGGCATGTATCGGAGCAAAAGTCTAACTACGCTTATTATTTTTTACTTGGGATCGTACAGAAATGTCATTTTGTCTCATAAAAGTCGAGTGAGTCCTCGGGCTGCGGGCATTACAAGATACATTATCTTGGAGTGATGTTAACAACCCGCCATCAGGTGGAATGGGACTATATTCGCCTTAAAGAAAAAATAACCGGCCAAGTGCGGGTCGAACTCACACGCGAAGGGTTCTGTCCCAATGCGCAATATATATCACTATACAGGATCAGTTTTTATCCAGTGCGCAAACTGTAACCATGAATTCAGCATATCATTCTAGACCCCCCAGCGTAGAATTTTTTTGTCAGTTATACAAAAAACAATCAGCTGGTCCATACATTATGACCCCGTAGGTATTGCATTTTTCTATGAAACAGCAGATTTTTTTTTTGTAAAACCGGCGAAAATCTTCTGCGCAAGGGGATCTAGAATGATATGCTGAATTCATGGTTACAATTTACGCACTGGATAAAAACTTATCCTGTATATTTAACAACTAAAATAAAATAAAGTTGGTATTTAAATATGTAAAAATACTTAATACTTAAGTTCCAACTTTATTTTATTTTCCATTATTAGTAGTTATAGCGAAAATAGAAATACACACTGTGAAAATTTCAGCTGTCTACCTAATAAGTTTCATAAGATACAGCCCGTTAAAAAAACACGCTTTTTGTATTAATACACATTCTGTAAAAAATGCAACTGTCTACCTATTTTAATTGACTGGCCTGTTAGTCTATTGGTTAGTGACCCTGACTGCTAAGACTGAAGTCGTGGGTTCGATTAGCACCCAGGACAAATCTGTGTGCGATGAGCACAATCATTTATTCTGTATCTGGGTGTAAATTATCTATAATAAGTATGTATTTAGAAATATATAATATATGTTTATCAGTTGTCTGGTTGCCATAGTATAGACTCTGCCTAGTTTTTTTTTTTTTTTTTTTTTTTTTTTTTTGGATGGGAAATCATCAAATGACTTCTCCCGCTCTGGGCGGAGCGGGAGGGCGTGTCAGACTTTTACTGACTAAAACCCACCCGTGTTCCTTCAGTTGCCCATGTGCCAGGGTCACGGTATCTCTTTTGAACAATCACGCGACCCCGGCAGGCATCGGTCCTAGCAGACCCCTTCAATAAAGCTGACATCTCTTTGAGGCGCGCGTGGAACACTACGCGCCGTCGACCCGAGCCTGGTCCTTACCGGGCGGCGAACTACCCATTGCTCGCCACCCGCAAGCTCGCGCCTACGGTGGCCGGGAGTCCGCAATCGACTCCCGGCGCCCGGGGCGTCTCCTCCTGCGGCGGCTAGGGACGTGAGGGCGCAGAGACTGCCACTCCCTCACGCGCCCCGCCTCCTCCTTCGCGAGCATTACTGCTTCGCAGAAGGAGGTGACGGCTTCCCATGCCCTCTCGCTCCGTACCATGGCTCGCACCAGGGCCGGACGCGAGAGATCGCCGCCGCCGATCGCCTCCACGAGGACACGGCGGTGCTCCGCCCAGGCAGGGCACACTTCCACCGTATGCTCCACCGTGTCCTCTAGACGATCCTCACAATGGAAACACCCGGGCGTTTCCTCCCGCTTTATCCTGAACAGGAACCCACCGAAGCACCCATGCCCGGTGAGAACCTGCGTCAGGCGGAAGGTGAGGACGCCGTGGCGCCTCTCTATCCACTCCTCAAAGAGGGGACTTACCGCCGCAATTGTGGCGTGCCCTGCGCTGGGTTGCGACAATCGTACCCGCCATGTCGCCATGAGATCCTGCCGGAGCTCTGTCCGCCGTGCCGCGATTTGTCGCGGCAGCGGAGTTTCGCCCCGGCGTTTCGCATCCTCGCGCCACTCCCACATGTGGGCGAGGACCTTTGCCTCCAGATCCCATGGCGGCACTCCGGCAAGGAGGCTCGCCGCCTCGCAGGAGACCGTGCGGTATCCCCGGATTAACCGGATGGCCATGACCCTCTGGGCCGCACTCAACCGGCGCGCTGGGCGCAGCCTCAATGAGGGCGCCCACACCGGTGCCCCGTAGAGGGCCATGGACCGCACGATCCCCGTGTAGAGCCTCCGGCAGGAGGCGTTTGGACCCCCCAGATTGGGCAGGAGCCGCTTTAGCGCAGCCCCAGCCCGCTCCAGTCTGGGGGCCAAACGTCGGAAATGCTCGACGAAGTTCCACCGGCTGTCGAGGACAAGTCCCAGGTACTTCATCGTCGACTCGACGCCGATGTGAACCCCTCCTACCGTGAGTTGGGAACCCGCAGGTGGCGCGTTCCGAGGACCATGAAAACCCATGGCCTCGGACTTGTGCAAGGCCACCTCGAGTCCCAATTGCCGGATCCTATCGACGATTGTCGCAACCCCGCGTGTCATTAGTTCGGCCGCCGCCTCGTGCGATCTCCCCTGCGACTCTGCCTAGTTTGGGATCAGTTCACGTTGTGTTGGTTGTCCTAAGATATTATTAGTTCATGAGATATAGTCTGCTGATAGACAGATGGATGGAAAGCGGAGCCTTAGTAATAGGATTCCATTGGCATCCTTCGGTTACGGAACCCTAAAAATACAAGAAAGATTATTTTTTACGACATAAGGGCCGTGAACTTTGTTTATGTGAACGCCAATGAAAGACATTGCTATCTAAATAAGCATCGTGCCTTGGGGAAACCGTGGGGAAAGAATGAACACTTACGTTACTTTATTCATGGCTCCTTGAAATACATAAGCGACATAATATTCATTAATGTTCTGAAATATTGCGGCCATTTCCTGAAGAATAAAAGAAATATTCAAGGGAAAGAATTTGTGGGTGGAAATATATTTGATTTAGTAATAAGGGCATTATTTTCCTATACGATATTTTTATGCAGAGCGGTCGTACGAAATAAAAGTTGTGAGCTTTTATCTTTGTTAATTTCAGCAGTTTTATTGCGAAAACTTTTTGTCATACTTAATAACTAAGCATTTTCAAGCTTAACTAACTGAATCCATTGGTCGTTTGCCGATGTCGAATTCACCAACCACCAACTAACCCTAAAGTCGATTTTGAACCGAAGTCCAAACATAGCAAAATTTAATGATATTCCCATGGCAATTATTTATAATCGATTCGATCGTTATCACCTATATACCTATGAATCAAGAGAGAGATCCAGTAGGGAGTAGAAGGAGGGGTTCCATTTCACCCCCACAACGGATATTACCGGTGGATACCAATATCTTGTGATTAGATCGGTGTCAGACTGTCGAGTTCTGATTGCCCCATAACGACAGTGATTGGTTTTCGATTAACATACCCTCCGAAGTAAGGTGGGATGTCAATGTGTGAAGATCGGATATCTATCTAAAACTTCAATGGCTGTAGATCCTACGGACTATTGAGATCTCAAATATAAAAATCTGGACTTTGAAAATGTATTAGTCAGCGTTAAGATGAGATCTAGAAATAGGTACATTTAAGTTCAAAAGCGCTTCGTATTCAAACACAATACAATAAATTTTTTGTTGAAAAACGAGATTTGGTATATTAGGTACGTGGGCCCAATAAACTTCCATTCGAAACGTGAAAGGGGTTCCGTTTACCTCTGTTACTTTAAAATACATACGAATGAAGACAAAGTTATTCGTCGCAGTTTCAATGTAGCAAAAGCCTTTGTTATGAAACTTTCCCTTAGACCTGATTTATGCAGGTGAACTAGGCTCGTAAAAACAAAGTGAACGAACACCTTTTTCGTGCAGGATTACCCACCCGTCCCAACGGCCAATTTAATGCTACGTAAACAGAAATCACTGAGGCACGGCAATCTTGTCCACTGGATTTGAATATACAATATTTTACCTTAAATTGATATTTTTTGTATATTTCATATCTTTCAGATTGGATTTAGGGGCTCTAAGGCCGCGGTTTTGCGATCGTTTCGCTCTTCTTAAATATGTATGTAGTGTTTATGCGAAGTAAGCGATTTCTAACGATAGATTTTGGTCGTGTTGGTTTGCAGAAACAGACGTACAATGACTGTTTGGAGAAATTAGATGATGAACAATAGTTTTTATACGGGCAAGGGTTACAAATACTTTACTTTGATGCTATGTAATCCAGGAAAGACGCTATGTTTGCAATTTTCACCACTTTCACTAGTTTTTTTTCGAGCGCAGGAGTTGCGCGCGCGACATTTTCTCAACATTGACCGATAGCAATTTTCTTTCTTCCAGTTTTTCTTTCAGTTCAAATGCGACGGTGTACCACCTTTGCCCACACGCGAAAGAAAGGCAATGAGCAGGAGTCCTATCTCTCATCCCAAAAGATAGGACTTTCGCAAATCAACCCTATCAATTAATTAGTTTTGCCAGTATAAAATAGACACGAAATGACAATACCACAATTGTAATCGAATCGGCGCATCCATACCAATGGCATAGACGTGCGAATTACGTATAGTAGTATAGTTAGGCTCACTTAAATGTATCACTGACGGTGGCGCGTATATTTGATCATTCAGTTCCCTACAAAATGGTTGAGCTGGATGGTACTGATCCACGTGTCATGTTCGTGAACGGACGCTGTTGGTTGAGACTGGTCATCTCGAATCTTCCAGAGCTCAATTTTAATCTTATATTTAGAATTGTTTCTTAATTTTTTACATTGTTCTCACATATAGAAGCAACAAGAATAATGCACCCAAGTTTTTGTAATATCAAAAATGTGTTCTTGGAGTCTCTTGTCCGTTCTTCTCCATACAGATCTATGTTTTGGAATGGGACCCTAACTTCACTTTTCGGCTAACTGATCGACTTTTTTAGAATTCAAAGGTGCCTGTAAATGGTTTAATTGAAATAAATGCTTTGACTTTTAGTTGTTTGTTCGACAAAATTTGTACAAAAGATCGCGTCGATGGCGTACTCGCGTGACGACCGCTTTTTAGAACGTCGGGTAGAATCGTTCGAGAAAATAAAAGGTTTTTGTTTTCGGATGACTCACTGAAAACTGTTTGTTGTGTGAAAACTCCAGAATGCATCGCAATGGCATTTATGCGACTGTATCCAGTGTCTTGTATCGACGATTCGTAGAATCGATACTCTGGGACACAATGCCTCGTAGTAGCAAATAAATACTTCATGATTTCACTATAAACGTTTTTACATTTTGCAGTGTGTATGGGGAACTAGGGAGTGGTCTGACAATGAAAAAAAACCTTTACGGTGGCATTGTTACTTTGGACAATATATTCGTATAGTCCCATTACAATATCATTAAGGAAATGAAATTAACTATTTGTAATTTATCGCAAAGAAAGCATTATATTAAGGTTTTCAGCAAGTCAGAATGTGCTCTAAAAACTCATCATCAGACTACATATAAATGAATTAACGTAGTGAGATTCCTATATAGCACTAATTTCGCCATATAATGTCTATTCAGTTAACTTGACAGTGGGATAGGTACTCCATCGATTACCGGGCGGGCGCCAAAGCGTCTGGTCTAGAGCCTTGCCTTCATATATCACGATTATTCCTAGCGTTATGTTATGTTGCCAATTTCAGCTGCGGACGGGCCAAAAATGGCCGAAATGTCTCTAACTTTCAGGATTCGCACTTAAAGGACACCAATGAAGCTATATGTGGCTCGCTAGGAAAACTTTTCGGTATTGAATGAGAAATATATTACAAACTAGCTGTGCCCTCGACTTCGCTCGCGTGGATATTGGAAATTATCCTACGGGAACGCGCTCCCGGGATAATTAGTAGTCTGTATAACATTACAGCTAGCAGCAAGTGAAAGTCTTGCCAAAATCAGTCCAGCTGTTTCAGAGATTGACGAGGATATACAGACAGACAGACAGACTTTTTATTTTTTATAAGTATCGTGTAAACTTTCATATGCATTTAATAAAACAACTTTTAAAGTGAAACTTTTATTACATCGTCTCACACTTTTTCATCTGTGTGTTGCATGTCGCGTGACGGTCGGTCGCGGAGTAGGGATAAAGTGAAAGGCGCTCGCTGGTGCATGTTGTTGTTTATGGATTTATTTCAATTTTGAGTGCTTGAATTTGTTAAACTTATTTCGTATGAATATTAAATGAAGTCTTTTTATTAAGCTATTGCATATATTCCGAAAATGTTTAGTTAAATGTCTATAATGTCAAAAAGAGTTTCACTTTTACCGTGGTTTCATAAAAACCACACAATCCTTTTTTATACATATTTTGATATTTAAAGAAACTGACACCTATGTATTTCAATTTTAATTTAAATAAAAGGTCACATAACTTATGAGTGAATGATGAGAATATTCAGTTATATTCAGTAAACCATCGATACATTATTTTCGAATGAGAAAACACGTCTCATGGATCTACATAGAATTTCGCAATTTCTACATCGTTTTCCAATATCCTCTCTAAAGAATTTTCTTTAAAAAA
This sequence comes from Aporophyla nigra, assembly GCA_947507805.1. Lineage (NCBI taxonomy): Eukaryota > Metazoa > Arthropoda > Insecta > Lepidoptera > Noctuidae > Aporophyla > Aporophyla nigra. The sequence goes on along the minus strand of OX382297.1, from coordinate 19,686,498 downwards.
TATGGCTGAAATATTACGTTCCTTCGAATCCGAAGGTATTGACGTACTACTATATGTATGTATAGCTATAGTCTTGTGACTACCTGCCTAGCCTTTTGACAACTATTTTGGGGTCGGCTTCCACTCAAACTGAATACGAGTATTTTAGGTGGAACGACTGCCTATCTGACCTTCACCACCCAGTTACTGGGTAACCCCCATAACGGCTTTCGGTTTCGTGGTCGCAAGCGCGACTGTTGAGCGCGGGATCGATTCCCAGGTCGGGCAAGTGTTATTGGGTTTGTCCACGAGGAATTTCTTAGTAATAGCCCTGAGTTTGGAACAGCTTACTGTGCTCTTCTACGGAAAGAGAGGTTTTGGTATGTAAGGATCACCCATCGCCGGACCAACCTAGCACCGTTGCCGTGCACCTAGCTTCTGACGATTCATAAATGCTCTTGTAGGTTTATGTGACCAAAAATATTTTGATTTTGAACCGCAGCAAACGAAGCTAAACCTGATTGATCGAACCGTGAGGCTGTACTTAGCGACAAGCCCCGATGTTGCTGTAGTAAGAGCGAATAATAAAACTCGTCCAAATCTTCGTCAGATTACGTGACCCATCGCACTAATGAGTTCGTGACCTTATTTTCAACGACCTGCAAGCAAAAGGGCTTAAACTTAACCCGGTCCCGACATTCGATTAAGGATTATCTGAGCTTATCTGGTTACTCCAAAGGAATTTAGCGAGTAGACAAAGTGCTTTTGAAACTAGTTTATACCCGAGACTTCGTACACGTAAAATTCTTGCTTCCCCGATCCACCCTGTCGCACCGAATGGCCTGCCCGTGGGTGTACTTCTTATTCGTGACTTTTCTTTTGCTCGGCTCCTAAGAGCACTAGCTTGATGTTAAAAAGCAACACTAAGACAATTCTTGAATTAGAACCAGTAGTTCCTGAGATTAACGCGTTCAACCAAACGAATTCTTCAGCAGTACTTAGTATAGTTAGATTAAAACTCTCAAAGGGAGGGACGAAAGCCCTGCCACAACAAAGCCACCGTCTAGACTTTAGATAGGTATTTACCATCTATTACGGTTAGGTACTTGTATATTGGGTTTGCAATAAACGAGCGGGAAAGTAGAGAAGCTTGGTTCTGTTTTATTTGTTTAAGGTAGTGCTAAGGTAGCCCTAGAATACAAATGTTCTTGCGTTTTTTACAATTTGCTGTGTCAGGTAGTATTTTTTATTGAAATATGAGGGAAAAAAAGGTAGTGCGCATCTAAAACAAAATGCATGATATTAGGCACCACATGCAGCCAATGATTGGGTGAAACTTGCAAAAAATCTGGGCTTAGTTATGTACGATGGGCTTAGATTTGCAAAGCACATTAATGACCGCATTCAGAGTACCTTTTATAGGTTGAAGGTTCTCTATGGAATCCGTGAGTACCTCTCCAAGCATATTTGGAAACTCCTTTCAGACTACTAGTATTGGCATTGGTTTCAGTAGTATTTTCACCATTTAACTATTTCGATGTCGTATATGGACTCAGACTCTTTGAAAAGATAATAATAACAATATACATGCATTCTGTTATAAAGTTCCAAGAAGATAGCGGCTCTCCCTTGTTATAACTGAGAAGGGACAACATAAAATAGGATCGCGACATCGCGACGCAATCTACATTTGCTGTGTTTCAAACACAGGATTGTTGCAGATCAAAGCCCTTCATACCTGTATAATAAATTGTCTTGGTGTAAGGACGCACACAGCTGCACACAGCAGCACACAGGTGAATGGAACGGTAATGGTACTGAGACTCAGTACAAAGGGGTATAAGGGCAGATTCAAATATTCAGTATCAAAGATTTGGAACAATAAACCAGCGGGGGTATTTTCGAAACATTAAAAACACAATAAATTTTAAATATAAAAAAAAAAAAAACAACCGACTTCCTTAAAAACACTACAAAGTGAAAAATAACTTTAATTTCGGTAGTCGGTGTCTTAGGATCTGTATTTATGGTTTTTTTGCCACCGACTTCCGAAATTAAAGTTATTTTTCACTTTGTAGTGTTTTTAAGGAAGTCGGTTGTTTTTTTTTTGTAAAAAAGTTTTTATTTTTAAATTTTTAGTTGTGGTATTCACCCTGCACTAATTCCAAACAAACAATGCATATTTATGCGATAGCAGAAATCGTGGTTGATTTCCTGTCATTTTTTAAAGAGTTCCGGTGTCTGTCTCCCGAACTCATCATCAGTAGTCCATCTCTAGTGTCTGCTGAGGAATCAATTCTCGATGTCAACGAGTATGTCTATCTAGGACAAGATATCTTCTAACTCCTGATCGATAAGGAGTTGTACCTTCCATCATCAGCTCAACGGAATATAAGAATACAAGTAACGGTCTAAACGTGCCTATAATATTCAAAGAATTATCCCCTAACCTTCTAACCTTTCACTGTAAGTTCCTATATGTACTGTTCACCGATGAGGAGTTCCATGCGGTATCTTCGAAGACTATAATTAGTTCACCACGGATGGATAGATAGAACCAGCAATTATTTTTGATCTTTAGTACAATATCCAAATCATATTACGTGTACTATTTGTTTTTGAGGAGTTCCTTCGTTTATCTCCCAAAGTATACATCAAATCTTCACAAAATTAATATGGGACCACCTCAGGAGTATACCCTTACGAATAAAAAAAGAATTTTCAAAATCGGTTGACAATTGGCGGAGAAATCGGTGAAAATACATAAAAAAAAATTAAAAAAAAATACATACAGTCGAACATATAACCTCCTCCTTTTTTTGAAGTCGGTTAAATACTCGTATTAGTCTGGTAATGTAAAAAATTGCACCATATTACTATGAAATACTGTACTGTGTTCCATCTATATTTTTTTATTGATAAAATAGCCAGTCGTTTACACAAACATTCAAACACCTAATATATAATCATTTTATAAAAATCATTTAGTTTATTAAACAGCAGTTGCTAAATAATTATACTTTATAGACAAGATTCAAGAGTTTTAAGCGGAAAACCAGCACTTAGCAACCCGCTAGGGGGATCTAAACATAATGCTGATGCAAAAAATTTTTGCTTCAGGTCTTATAGTTTTATGTATGAGTGTACCTACTACTAGCTGTGATACCAGAGACATTAAACAATATTAATTTCTATTCTATTCGTAACAAATATTGCTTAACAGAAATATAATCATTGTAAAACCCTCCAAGCCCATGTAATCCCATACATAAAATTGTCATTCAATTACATTAAGTCAACTTAGAGAGTTGTATTGATAATCTCAATATTTATAATTCTGTAAAAACGTGCGTGTTACGGTCGTGAATCATATTTTTAACATACAACCAGACGTAGACCTGTAAATTGCAAAAAAGTACAGGAATTTGTACTATCACGGGCTACCCTGGCACATTCAACTTAAAGTATCGCAGATGCCGTTGTCTGAAGTAAACAGCTGTTCAGTATTATTCCACGTCGCCTTTTCTCAATAGCAGTCGTCTTTATGTGCGATTTTGTGGCATCACTTTTGTTATTCATACAATAGGTGTAGTTTCTAACAAATAAAAGGAAAAGCAACGCTTTCATGCCCAGTTTTTAGTGCTGTTTCTCTACGTAGGTGATCGACACGTCATTGAAACAGAAGCATTGTTATTCTGTCTATGAAAACGCTTGAATGCATTCACGGGCTACACAGCTTTCTAAACTTTGCGTTTGTATCACAACTACCTACATAACATAACGCCACGCCTGAAATCCCATAGGGTAAGTAGAGGTGTTCTTATAGTACACCCACATTTCGCCAATAATTGTGTTTAAGTCCTTTACAATAGGGGTGAGCATTGGTGGCTCAGTGTACCTCTCGGCCCCAACATAAGAGTTGTACGTCGTGAGTTCGACTCCAGGCAGGCGCTTTACTTTGTGTAAATCATTCTGTCACTACTGCTCTCAAAACGGTGAAGGAAAACATCGTGAGGAAACCGGCAAGTCCTAGAACTATACATCTGAAGACATGTGCCACCTACTAACCCGCACTTTGCCCGCGTGGTAGATTGTGGTTTCCCAGCAGTGGAAACATTATAGGCTGATAACGAACTAGGGCGAGCTGTTGGCATCAAAAGGGCACCGGTACAGACTGCTGGTCAGTACGGAGAAATTCCTGATGGTAAACCTCAATAAAACTATTTCCGACCTTGGGATAGAACCTTATGTATCACAACTAATGTTCGGAATAAAATCCTAGAAAATTGGGCAGGTGAGTTCTCTATAAACACGAAAGAAAACGGATTCGATACGGAATGGCTATTTACCACATAAAATTTAATATTACATCGGACTACAGACCTAACACGTAAAAGCACTAAAGTTTCACGCTGAGAGCGTTTCGGGAAAGCCCAACCCATAAAATAAAATACTCAAGTTTACGAATACGTTTATATTTGGTATTTAAAAGGGATTTATGTACGAATTCCTGGACACGAATGATGTAGTTGTTCAACAGTAAATTTTCTCGTATTTAAATTCAAGGGTGACATCATACACTTTGCATAAAACGACAATCACAGTCTGCCTTTCTTTACCGTTTCATTTTCTTTTGTCAGCATATCTACTAAATAACTATTAAGGACCTTCGTTGCGAAAATAAAAAGTTCAGTATGATTTTTGAATAAATATGAACGCAAACTTCTGTTATGTTGACGAACGCAACGTGGTACCTAAGTTTAAAAATATATTTGAATATATTGAAAAAAATATATTGAATTCTCAAAATACATTTATTTATTAATTTATTTATTTTGAGAATTGTTTCTGAGTGAGCAATACATTAATGTATACGTAGTAGCGACTGGGTAAATTTCTGATAGCAGTAAAGTATACATTTACAAAATGGTTTTGGACTACGTAAATAGTTAAGGTTTGGTATACTGGACTGTTAGTAACTACTCTAGTCACAAAAAAGATTAAATTTTCTTACTCGGCAGTTTAACACAGTTCAATCCGTCAAGAACTGCTACATTCATACTATACCTTGTGCCTACGCTAGCGCGATATTCGCGGGTTTTGGAATTGTTATTTACTGCTTGTACCTGGACCCTTTCTCTTTTTCTCCCCATATGAGACGGTTCCCCTTACTTCTACCCTCCATAGTATTTTGTCCGTCGCCTGGCTGCTTAGGAATACACGATTTGCAACGATTGATCTGCTTTGTTATTGAAGTGAAACTTCTAATGCGACTCCCAACAAGGTTGCTTTAAACGGTTAACGCTACCACGGAGGGGGTATGAAAGCACAAATTGTCAAAGTGTTCGTGCACACGCCAATATTTTGAAAAAATCGAACATTTTAATGTTATCAGTGCTTTAATAAAGTTTGTCTTAAAGAAACAATATGATTTCACTAAAAATCAATTTCTACCCGTTCCTATTTTCATTTCCACATTACGAAGTTTCACTTCTTTCACGCGGAGGGACTCCACGCACTATTTTTTTAAATCTTTTTCTTAATTCAGTCAATCTTTGTCTCAAATTCATACGTTTTCATCATTTTGACCTTTTGAACATTATCTTCACCGTTTCAGCGGAAACACGTCCACTGCTGGACATAGGATTTCCCCTATTCGGGGGTTTTGCCAAAACGTCATGCCGGCAGGCGGATGGGCGATCGCAGTATGGTGATAAAATGCATAGAGAACGCTGCTGCCCATTATCTAGTACGTCCGAATCGAGACCCACGGGAAGAATTGAGATGGTGCTATTGTTTACGTCCTGCACCACAAAGAAGATAGTAGATTTTTAAAGAAAAGCACCATCGAACAGTCGCCCTTTATGAATGAAACAAACAGTAAAATGCCAAGCAATGAATTTATTGAAGGACAAGGATAAGAGAACTCATTTAATTCCAATCGCCGATTAAAAACGAAAATAATAGCCGACTTCAGTTACGTAATCGCTTTAGGAAGGTGAGATAAGTTGACGAAGGTCCCTTCTTTTCACGTAATTGAAGTCTGAAGATTGTAAAGAGGAACCGAGACAATAAATTGTATACCAATTTGTTACCGTTAACAAAAGCAAGTATAATGTGGACAATACGGTATTAATTCCAGTTCCTGTATTGTATCGTTGTCGGTTCTTACAATGAATGAATTATAAATGCTTAGTAATGGTCTTTGCGACGAACACAATATGCTAATGGTTGGCTTTCCCGGTGGCTTTGTTTATTCAGAGCCATTTTGTTTGTAATTGACACCTACTGTCGATGACAACTTTGTTGGCAGTACTAATATGTCTACAGGATAAATACTACGTGGTATTAGTAAAAAGAAAGTATTTTCTTTCTCTTAGACTAGCTTTAGCCCGCGACTTCGACCGCGTGAAATTTCAGCCCCCGACCCACCGCATCGACACATCGCATCGCCTGCTCGCGCGCTTACTTCGTTTTTGCCTAGCTTCTACGTCTTCCTCTCCGTCCCTCAGTCCGTCTATCTGTCAGCGGGCTGTATCTCATGAATGGTAATAGGTGAACAGTTGAAATTTTCACAAGTGTTTCAAACATTGTCCGGTGATACGGAACCTTTCGGAGGCGACTCCGACTCGCACTTAGCCGTTCATTATTATTTTCGTTTTGTTTAGCTGCTAAGAGTCGTAGCGAAATAGCCTTTAACTTTCCTCAAGAACTACGCTAAGCTAGCAATCTCTTCAGCTTTATTTTATTAGCACAAGTTATAGATCGCTGTTATTTTTCTCCTTATTACATAATTTAAACACTGAAACTGAAGGATCATGTTTTTAAAAACACAATTTTCATCTAACTAATAATGCTGTCATTAAAATTGTAAATAATTTGTGAAACATCATTGTTGGAAACTATCCAATGCCTGACTAATGAAAATGTAAACGCAATAAGACCCAAAGGGGCCAACATTCATTACAAAACTTTTACTGCGCATAGAAACAAGTTCTTATAAAATAATACAATAACGTGTTTCTAGGCCTAACTTTGAAGGGAAAACATGACACGTCTCAGCCACTTATCTTTCCCAAGCAATTTGTACAAGGCAATTGAAGGAAATGAATCCATTTACCGTTCTCTGACTCGGTGGGGACATGCAAATGGCGACCTTTAAATTCTCATAAACAGATATCGATTTCTATAAAACGTCTTACCGCAAGTGAAAGCCATTATGGTGACAGTAAAAATAATGTACCAGAAATGTTTTGTAGATATTATGTGCCTGTTTCAGAATTTAATTTAGCTGGAGTCTGAGCAGGAAATTAAGGCGAAAGTCTCAAAGCGGTATTCGCAACGAAATATAGCTACGGAGAGTTGCGTTTGCTTTGAGTAAGTTGAATACAATTCTCAGTTGCCAGTCGCAAATTGTTGATACTTCACTGCTAAAATGAGTTGCTACTGCAACTACTCTCTATCGTTACGTACGTTCAGAATAAATTTCTCCATTACAAATTCAACATCATCATAGCCAATGCCAATGCCAAAGCCTAGCCTAGCCAACTGTTTTTGTGGTTGGCTTCCAGGGTTTTTCCAGGGATTTTGAAGAGCGACTGCTTAATTATTTGACCTCCACAACCTGGTTCCTGGGTATCACTATATACGTCGTTAGACTTACGGGCTTCTGTTGACACGGTAGCCGCAACCAACAACTTAACGTTCTCTCCGAGACATGGAGGGGTCACGTAAGTAAAGATGGTTAACCACCCACGGACCGACCGCGGCAAGCGTTAACCTGATCCATCGATCCGTGCGGCTGTGATTACTTAGCCACTAGCCCCTCTTATAAATTAGTCACGTTTTTAAACACGAATTATCTTTGGAAATAGATGGCTTGTTAACTGCTACGAAATGCTAGTTTATGCCAATGTGTTTGCCATTTCTGTATCTTACTGTTTAGAAGGCAGTTATAAGAGTAGGAGAAGACCAAAGAAGCGATGGCAGGAGAATTATGACTGTTTTGAAGACACCTCTTATATGATAAATGATTTTACGTGTATTTCTGTAAGCAGGTTTGTACACTTCATTTCAGGTTTCATATTTCAAAACTAGATGAGATCGGCGTTTCCCATCTGCTTTCTCTGAGAAGAAAGGCTGAAACAAACTCAGAGGTCACAGTCTCTTTTAAAATCCAGGCATAATCTTTGTCAGATCATGTGAAGACTATGTAGATTGGTGTCTGTAATGGTCTTTTAAGGAAAGAACCACAGAGATTGAGTAGATGTATCCAGTCAGTGACCACATTTGTCAGTAATCGCATGCAGCTCAACTTAGAACATAAGGAGCCCATCGATTCGACGAACAATACCAAAGAAAGGACATTTGGGTAGGCCGCATAAAGTACTCAAACTCCAAGATTATCATTTAAACTTACTGAGAAACGTCTCTAACAGTATAAACTGCGAGTATGGAGATTGTACCAGTGCTACATACTACGTACTACGTAAACTGCCCCGTTGGTCTCGTGGTCGCAAGCGCGACTGCTGAGCGTGGGGTCCTGGGTTCGATTCCCGGGTCGGGCAAAGTGTTACTGGGTTTTTCCATTAGGAATTTCTTAGTAGCAGCCCGGAGTTTGGAAGTTGGCGGTGTGATACCCCCGTGCCTCGGAAAGCACGTTAAGCAGTTGGTCCTACGCCTGATCTCTCTCCGGTCGTGTCGGATTGCCGTCCCATCGGACTATGAGAGTGAGAGAAGAGTGAGTGCTCCTGTGTCTGCGCATACACTTGAGCACTATAATATCTCCCGCGCCGATGGCTAGTCTCCGTTGAGATTGGCCGCCGTGGCCGAAATTCGGTCTGGAGGACTATATATATACATGTTACGGCTAAAGGTGGGTGTGAACATAAACTTAAGATTAGCCGGCTAAACTTAGGTTTATCTTCGAGGAGGTGTTAATGTTAGTTTCTTCTATCTTTAGCCGGCTAAACTTAAGTGTAACTGGAGGCCCTTGGCTAAAAATGTAGAAGGAAATGAAAAAGGAAACAATGTAATAATGTTTACTATTTATAATGTTTAATATGGAGGTATTTGTTGGAACATGATAAACTAGAATGGCATATCGAATTACAAAGGAAATTATTTATTCGGCAGCGGCATGTACACGCAATGTACCACATATTGTCTTGCAATTACATCTTTGAAAGCAAACTGTAACGGTTTACCAACAGTCGATTGGTCCATGAACCGTTGGTCAACATTATTTTTAACCCACTAACTTTTCATCCAAAGGACTTTTCACCCACGAACGTTTCGCCAACATAACTCAACGTCAGTGAATGCTTTACCAACAGAATGTTTTGACCAAAAACTCGAGCTCACATAGTACACTAGGTTAGGTTAGGTTAAAACTGTGACCTCCTACGCACGAGCCGAGCGAGCGAAGCGAGCGGTGCCGCGGCAGCGGCCGGCGAGTGCTAGAAACGACTTGATTCAGTGTGCCGCACAAGCGTGCATTCGAACTATGTCAGTCGCAATACAGTTTTGTCGCTCAAGTGTTATTCGCACATCCATATTCTGTTGGTAAAGCATTCACTGACGTTGAGTGTTGGCGAAACGTTCGTGGGTGAAAAGTCCTTTGGATGAAAAGTTAGTGGGTTAAAAATAATGTTGACCAACGGTTCATGGACCAATCGACTGTTGGTAAACCGTTACAGTTTCATTTGAAAGCCTTGTCCACCTGATGTTGACTGTTCATTAGCAAGCTAGCGAACAGTCATTTTCACTGACGACACTTTTTCCAATTCTACGAATTTTTGTTCACAAACTGTAAACTGATTTTGCGGAAATTTTTAGCCGTTTCATTTCGGTTAATGTGCACATTAGCCGGCTAAAGATGGAATATCACGACGCAAACTAACATGATATCGAACTTTAGCTGCTTCTCGAAGATAAACCTAAGTTTAGCCGGCTAATCTTAAGTTTATGTTCACACCCACCTTTAGCCGTAACATACATACTACGTATTCGAATCCAGTATCTGTTGTGTGAAATCTGTACAGCACATTATTAAAGGTTGTTTCACGTGGTGCCGGACGTAAAGAATATCACTATCCCGTTATCTTCCCGTGGGTATCGTAAAAGGCGACCTAGGGACTTACTAGAGAATGGTCAGCAGCGTTTTCTATGCATTTTATCACCATACTGCAATCGCCAACTCAGTTTCCAAGCGTGGCGAATATGGCAAACGAAGGTCTATATAATTTACATATGATTTCCCATCGAGTTTCATTAGTAGGCACGCTAGGTAAATACTCGTGTAAATGTTTATACTGTCAATTTGGTGTTAGCGTTACTTTCATGTATTTTGTTCCATCCTGTTTACATTTTTTGCGTTCTTGTGGATTCAGTTCCATCGTATTACCAAACAATACGTTATTTTACTACGGAATAGGATTGTCTATGTCAATGTATGTTGTGCGTAGTACAGACGCCAGTACCTCAAACTGTCAAATTCTCCCAATCAACCTTGAACCTAATGCTCTAGCCATAAAGTTGAAAATCTATTAAAGAAATTTGACATATTGTAGTAGCTCGATGTGCTGGCGTCTGTACCAACGCATTGAGTCGCATGTAGATATTATCTCTGACATAAGGATTTAGCTTATTCTTTCGTTTTGTGTCTCTTTTTCTGTAGAAATGTATTCTGTCTCAGTGATTTCAGGACTATTTCTCCATATTCATTTTAAGATTATAAATTATATTTTTTTGTATATGTTTTCAGGGGAGGGTTTTGTGGCTAAGTTATAACAGCCGCACGGATCGATCGATCAGGTTAAGCTACGCATGCCGCAGTTGGTTCGTGGATGGGTTACCATACATACCAAGACCCCGCCGTGCCTCGGAAAGCATGGTAAACCGTTGGTCCCGGCTGACATTTGGGGATTGTTGACAGTCGTTAAGGGTCATCCGAAGGGGTATTACCCAGTAACTGGGTTGGAGAGGTCAGATAGGAAGTCGCTGTATGTAAAATACTGGTATTGAGCTGCATCCGGTTGGACTGGAAGCTGATGGTAACTTCGTTAGGAAAAGGCTAGGCAGATGATGATTCGATTTTCGAAATCCTATGGGTAGTTTTCCTCATTTTTTTTAATCCTTTTTATTTTACCAAGTACGACTTTTAAAATACTTAAATTATATTATACAATATGCCTACCGTATCTAGATATTCGAAAGTAGAAGGACGTAGCTACCTAAATTTATATATATATTCTTCAAATTAGGTCGAATTTTCTCTTGGGACCATTTTATATCGTTCAGTATGTCAAATGTTGCGAAGTTCGTAAATAAATTGATTTTGTATTAAAATATGGATAAAACATGACTCGTTTTACAATCATCCAATAATAATAAATGTTATTTTGTTCAAGTATGTAGTATCTTTAATACATGGTATGAAACAAAGTGACTCTTCGTGTCTGTCTGTGTGACTACTTACACCGTCTAAACTACACAAGATCATTTATTCCGGACGGCAAATGTTTACTATCTAACTACTATAGCTTTTGCCAGCGGTTTCGTCCGCGTGGTTGTCGAAAGTATCCCACGAAAATATACTGCCCAGATGAAAAGTATACTATCTGGGAATCCAGTTATAAACGACTAACTTCTGCCCGCGACTTTGTTCGCGTGAAATTTTGGCCCCCAACTCGTTTTTTGGGATTCTTTAGTCCGGCTATTACTTCGTTTACACTTAGCGTTCTTTCCCACTTTTTGATCGGCTCTTAAGGGTCGGAGCGTGATGTCAAATAGCCTTTAACCACCCTCGAGAATCGTGTTATCAAATGCGACTGGTAGTTCCTGATTTACTTCCTATAAACAAACTCGCAAAATTAGAAAGTTTACCTCTATTAACATTAGCCTAGAACTGTGTGCCAGATTTCATCTAAATTGTTCAGCCCTGTTTGCGTGATTGAGTAACAAACATCCAAACATAGAAACTTTCTGATAATACATTTATTCCCGTGGCTGCCATAAGAGGCGACTAAGGGACTTACTAGAGAATGGACAGCAGCATTCTCTTTGCATTTTACCACCATACTGCGATCGCCAACCCGCCTGTCAAGCATGGCGGTTAATACAATATAATATAATCCTTTATTTCAGGCAACTAAGGCCCATAAAATAAGTACATAAATAATATAAAAACAATAACTATAAACTAATACATATTCTATAAAACAAAACTTAAACTATCACTAAACACGACACATTCACATCACATTACATTATGGCGACCAAATTGGGGGACCTATGTTTAGGAGTAGACGTATTTTGGCTGAAATCATAATGATGATGATGTTGAGGATGATCAACCACTGAAATCTCGATTATTGCCCGCACGGGTACGAAGTAGGGGCGGTTCGATAGTTAAGAATATAATATTGCGTGTCATGTACATAAATAGGTAGATACCTCAAACTTGCGGCTTTCGTTTATATAAGAAACAATCTACTGCTATAGGAAAAGTTTTTCCGAATACTCAAGTTATGTTTCTGCCTTATTGACCATCGGTCGCTTTATTAACCAGTTCCATATTCCTTCCCTTTATACCAAAACAGACGTTTTCCTCACAATAGTTTTCTTCTCTTTTAACAAGCTTATTTATTGAGTAAATAAACTTTACGATTATGTCAATCTCAGTCCATTTGTTTTATTGAGGAAATGTATGTAAATAGGTATTGCTTTTTATAGTTCTCGTAAAAGCGAGAAGAAAATCTTTGAATCCTAGGATTTTTCCTCTTGTATGTTTGTCGTTAGTCCCTGAGGTCTGAAAGGATTATGATACAGCAATGGAACGTAACAATGCGTGAATTTTATTTCAACTAAGTGCTGAATGTGGGTACGAAATTGAAACGGTCCGATGACATGTGTTTGAAACAAACTAGAATATAACAGACACCGCTGGATCTACGGTTTTATTAATTCCAGTGAGTAGACCTACATTTTATTCTAATTAATCTGTTGTCGTGTTTTTTTAGATCCTAAGTAAATTATGTAATATATCAGACCAACGTCTGCAAAGTTTTTAGTTGTTATGTACTTCAAACGGAAAGAAATCTAGAATACGAAATTGTAAATGGTTTTTAGTTTTGCTGCTTTAAAAAGTGTTGTTTAATTCATTTCATTACCACCTTGTAAAAACGTAAATAATGGTACGGAAAATCATGTTTGCATATGAGAAAATCCGCATATTATAGATACATACCTAATGCTAGTTTAGTTATTTGGTTAGGTAAAATTTACCTTTGTAGGAAGGGACCAAGGAGTTCCATTTCGTAAATAGAAATCTACTCACGAGCAGTGAGAGAGAAATCCCATTTACAAAGTAAACAGTCCAGCTACGTTATACAATGTGTTCATCTAAACTGTCCGTATTTATGCAAAAAGGAACCACCCAGCAAAAACGCACTTCTGAGATATCAAAGGATTTACAAAAACATGTGCAGCTCTGTTAGATGAAGTATAATTACTATTTATTTTATTTAAATTTATTGATAAATTACTTATTTAAGTATGTGTATATAAATTTGCTCTAAATACTCTTAATTTAACTAGATAAATAAGAAAATGTGCATGTGGTTCCTTTTAACATTTACTAATTGATAGGTTTTCTCATACAAAAAAAAGAACCACAACCCAGGGATTTACTGATATCAATGAAACTATGTAACTTGGTTCCATTTGCTGTATTCAAAATAATTGTTAATAATAGAAATATGTGTAAAGTATAATGGTACCAAGTATGCGTGGATCTGTTTTGTATAAAATGACATAGTAGTAATATCGTTTATTTGTTTGAACAAACGAGTCCCGTTGGGCTGCGGTTCGGTTTTGCTTTAAATGTAATATTCATTGTTGCTGTTGGTTCCATTCTGCTTTTAGTATACCTTGTTTCCAAGGGAAAAATCATGTGTTTTTTTGTATAAGAATATAGACCACTTTTAAATTAGTCTTCTTAAAAAAAAGTAAAAAACTAAATTTGTCGTGTGGTTCCATTTTGCACAAATACGGACAACTAATCTTGTGAACAGAAAAAAAATGATTTTATGTGTTTGTTTGGTTGTTTCGAACATTTGAACGCTAAAAGGGCTGAATGGATTTGGCAGGTGTGTAGACCACGACATGGAAAAGGACTTAGGCAACTTTTTGTCCTGGACCGCAGACGAAATCGCGGGCAAGAGCTATTTTATTATAAATCTGATACATTAACGTGTTTAATTTGTAAAACAAAATCTAAGTGGAAACTGTAGGTAGGTGATATTTACATAAAATTACATTCAAAGCGCTGAAATTCAAAAAGCCTTTTGAAAATTGGTTTCGAAGCGTTTTTAAAATGTCGAGGTCTTTTGTACAAATTAAAGTTCGTTAAGTGCATTAATTTATAGAAGAATAAACCTTTGACTTTGAAAAGCACTTAAGTGCAATTACGATTTTATAAACATTACCTAAATAGATTCAACTTTATTCTTGGTACTCATTCATTTAAATATTTTAGCATAACATATTTTATAGAATCACTGAGAAAATTTTAACATTTAAGTAGGTACAAGAGTCTGAAGCGAATCAAAACCGTTTCAGATTAGTAAAGTGGTAGTACCTAGGTACTATTAATGGATACATTGAATTGAAACAATTGAATCCGTTGAAAACGTTTAAGTTAAATCCCCTTTCAGGATAAGCGAAAAGGGTAGCGGACTAAGCTCTATTTTATCAAAGTCGATTGAAGCTATCGCTCTTTTCAAAGATTTAACTTTCTTTTTAAACCAACGGAAAACTCGTTTGTCTTCGTCCTCTGAAGTTTTATGAAAAAAATATTAAATTTTCTGAGACAGCGGCGTCGAGTGGCAATTTTAACGTGACGTTTGTCGGAAGATGAATATTGCCTGCCTCTTGAGCAATATTTTGCAATTAGCTCATGTTCCGGAATTTGACAATATTTATAGCCCGTAATACCCGTATTATTGTTCGATCTGGTAGCGACAATAATAAATGTCGGTGGAATGATGTTGATATTCGATAAACACATTTTTATGAGGCATTCCGATGGAGATCTACATCAAATTGGTTCGTGGCATGCAACTGCCTTCACATTTTAACTATTTCAATATTATGGAGGCTTTGAAGGTTTAGAACCTCCCTGAATGTACCTTCTTGTCAATGAATGTGTTGTTTATTAAATAGACCCAAAACAGTTACATAGTATTTGCAAGTCAAAGTAGAACCTCAGTAAAAGCTGAGTTAGACAATTCGCTTGGGGATATTTAAATAAAATATTTGTTTAACAAATGCTTGTGTCTGTGCTTTGTTTAGACAGCAAAATAAGGTTTGTGGGAATATTTTACCGCACTGTAGACTGTTATTTGCACATACAAACGTAAACTACGAGTGTAGGCTATCAGTTACATTATGTAGAGGAGGGATACCAATAACTTAGGAATAGGTAGGTTCCGACAGGCCGTAAACTTGAGATGGGTAAGACGAGAATTTACGAAATGGTGATTCAGAAAGATTTAAGCAACGAGAAATACACATACACACAGACACTTTAGACACTTTTACACGTCAATCATATTTTTTAAACTAGATGATGTCGATGTTTCCTTCTGACTGCTCTGAGAAGAAAGAACGAAAAAAACTCAGAGGTCTCTCTTTTAAATTCCAGACGTAATCTTGGTCAGATCGTGTGAAGACCATGTTAATTTGTAGTTATCTGAAAAGGTCTGCTGAGGAAAGAACCACACAGATTGAGTGGACCTGTCCAATCAGTGCGCGCATTTGTCCGTAATCATGCAGATCAATTCAGAACTTAAGGCGCGGACTGACTACGATTTTAAATGCTACAACTACATGCTACAGCTCCAACAAATAAGGTTGAAAATTGAATAAATATTTGGATTGACGATGTGACTAAGCTGCGAATTGGCATTTATTTTACGGTTTTATTTAGATTATTCGGACTACACACATTAAATTAAATAATTGTCCGGTTAAAGTTTTAAAGTAATGTTTATTCTATTGAACTCTTAAAAAAAAAAATGTTGTTATCGCTGAAAATACAGAGATGTTCGACGTCAAAGTTTTTTTTGTGAAACAATTTTTATTGGGAATATCAAACAATTTTTCACTATTCTATTCGGTTAGAATTTTTCTTTAAACCCTTCTCTGTCCACTGTATTTTTTGTGTCGTATATTTTCATTGCGTTACGTCATACTCGATTGTCAAAGACACCAGTGTTTTGTGAATATTGAGGTAACACCGCGCCTTAAGGAGCCCATCGATTCGACGAACAATACCAAAGAAAGGACATTTGGGTAGGCCGCATAAATTACTCAAGTATATCGATATAATATTCTGCTGGGATCTCAAATTATGGCAACAGATATGATAATAACAAAGAACAAAGATGCTGTAGATATTTTCTAAGCAATGTAGGTAGGTTTGCATTGTCAAAAAATTTGACTGAAAGTCTCGAAGATATGATTGATCGATCACCCACTCACCCATATCACTCGTAAATTACAGACGACAATAATTTCACTGAAAGCTATGAGGCTGTACTGGATCTTTGTATTTAGAACTAGCTGCTGTCCGCGGCTTCGCCGGCGTGGATATCGGAAATTATC
Organism: Aporophyla nigra; assembly: GCA_947507805.1. Lineage (NCBI taxonomy): Eukaryota > Metazoa > Arthropoda > Insecta > Lepidoptera > Noctuidae > Aporophyla > Aporophyla nigra. The sequence continues at coordinate 19,669,851 of OX382297.1, read as the reverse complement.
GCTCGGGATCGTGCTACCGGAATAAAAGTAGTAAAGTAAGTAGTAGCCTAATTTTAGTCATCATCAGCTGCATATAAATGTTCCTACTGCTGGGACACAGGCCTCCTCTCGGTGAGAGGGGGTGGGCCATAATCCACCACGCGGGCCCAGTGCGGGTTGGTAGATTTCACATGTCTTTGAATTTTTAGTTCTAAGATATGCTGGTTTCCTCACGATGAAAATCCTTCACCGTTATGAGAGCAGTGGTGATGAAATAATTTACACAATGTATAGCGCCTACTTGGGTTCGAACTTATGACCTACTATTCGTAAGTCGCGACCGTTACCACTGGGCCACCAGTGCTCTCTGCTCTCTGCGCCTAATTAGTAGTCCCGTCAAAATTGGTAGAGTTGTTTCGGAGACTAGCCGGAACAAACAGGCAGACAAACAAAAAGGTAAAAACGGTTTTTTTTTTGTTATATGCAATGTAGCATACATACTTTCATATGCCTTTGGTAAAAAGCTGTTACACACAGACGCTTCAATTTTATTTATTTGTTTAAAAGATAGGTCTTATTTATGATGCACGACCTTACAGATCAAAACCCAAGGCATTATACGGTTTAATTTAAAAACTATAAAACACAAGAAGAAATTAACAAAATAATTAAAGAGACTCTCCTAAAGTCAAAATCAGTAACAAACTTAAATAAAAAAAAAATATTCATGTTATTTGGAGAGAAGATCTTTGGTTAGGCTGGTCCACGATAAAAAACAAATGAAGAGCAGTCAAACTAACCTGGTGAGGAGCAAGGTGGCCAGCAGGTAGAACACTGAAGGGTGTACACCACATTCGCACTCGGTCTGCGGCGTGGCGGTCTGGGCCTCCATGCCTGTCCCGAGCTTGTGGTAGGCGATGTACGCACGCGCAGGACTGCCGTGGGGAGCAATTTTTGTGGCCTTTCCTCGCTCCCGATAACACTGAAACTGATCATCTGGTCGCCGAGGAGACTGTACTCCTCACCTGAGAAAAAAAAAACAATGTGACAATAAATTTCTTGAGAAACATAACAAACCTAAGTAGGTTGATACCTATACCAGTTCCTCTTTAGCTCACATGGATCCGTATTTAGTCATTTCGTTGTGAACAAAGGAAAATACTCATAATAAACCGGCTGTTTATCGTTCTGGGTGAGATGTTACAGTCGGGTGGCGGACAAAGGTCAGAATAGTGGTCATAAACAGTACGAGGCTTGGAAATAGCTAGTTTGTGAGGTTTACTGGCGACCCAGAAGTTTTCGCTAAACGCGGTTTACTAAATCAGAAAGTGATCTTTAAGAAAAGGAAAGAAAGAAAAGATTAAGTAGAGCCAAAATTAAAAGAACCGAATTTCATGGAAAAATGACACTACAAAGTGAAAAATAACTTTAATATCGGAAGTCGGTGTTCTTGGTTATATAATTTCTTTTACTGTCACCGATTTCCGAAATAAGTTATATTTGTAATAGCTTTTGCCCGCGGCTTCGCCCGCGTGGATGTCGGAAATGAATGCAAGAGGACGTGCTACCGCGATAAGAATGTGTTATTCCAGGTTATATAGGTAATATAGACTCTGTGTGCTATTTTATATCCAGATCCATTCGGCCTTTTTTGCGTGATTGAGAAACAAAAACCCAATCATACATATTTTCACATTTATGATATTAGTAGTAGTAGGACTATAATTCATATTACTTAGGATTCATAGTTTATGAGAACATCATGTGTGTTGGTGTTTTTAAAATAAGAGTAATAGTATTCAGAGTAAGAAGACTGCGACATAGGGCTTGGCTTAGTTGAATGTAAGTCTTCCTGGTTTTTCTTAACGCTCCTATTTAACCTATACAGACACTCAATCATTTACCAGACACCGAACATAATTATAGGAATAGTACTTTTGCCAGTGGCTTGGCCCGTATAGTTGTCGGAAAATATCACCCGGGAACCTACTACCGGGATAAAGTAGGTATCCTATCTGATACGTATCCATGATATAACATATCTTTGTGCCAAATTCAATCTAAATCCGTTCGGCCGTCTTTGCATCATTGAGAAACAAACATCCAAAAATCTAAACATCTAAGCCATTTCGCGGTCTCTTACTTGGAATAATACTATTAAGTTTATTTTGAGTATAATGAACACACATGATATTCGCAATTACTATGAAGCCAAAGTAATATGAATTACAATCCTACTGATCCTGTACTACCCGGCCGCTGCCAACGGATGAACGTGACGGCGCCCGCTTTTTAAATCTCTAATATCTTCTAAGATATTCACTTAAATTACATGCTGTAAAGGGCCATATTGATCTATATTAAATCCACAATGTATTTAAGGTACTTAATTGGATAAGGATTAATGCTGTATTGCTTAAAATCGCTTCGTAAATAAGCCCTTATTTCTCGTAAAAGATAAAAAATGGTTATTGTGGGTTATCCCTAAGAGCTAGACATATACCATTGCGGACATTTTGGTAGGCCTTTTTAAGGTGTACAATACGTAGTACATTATTTTGATCTATTTCGTAGGATTCACCCAGGGTATTTCAAATTTGGAGACGTATGTCAGCGTAGTTTTCGAAAACAGTTATTTTTTTTCTAAAATAAAAGAAGCTTTCTAAAATAAAAGTAGCCTAAGTTACTCCTTGTTACATCAGCTATCTGCCATTGAAAGTCCCGTCAAAATCGGTCCAGCCATTTCAGAGATTAGCGGGAACAAACAGACAGACAGACAGACAGACAGACAAAAATTGTTGTTTTGGTATATGTACCGTGTATACACTTAGTAAAAAATAGTTATCTTAATATTAAAAACAGACACTCCAATTAATCGGCTGATTTGTTTTTTTCTTTTTAAATAGAGTTTTTATTTTTCACTTTTTAGTAGTAGTCACTATACAAAATTCATATACCTACCTAAAGCAACAAATATAAAATAAATATACCCGAATAGAGAACCTCTTTCTTTTGAACTCGGTTTAGAAGAGAAAAACGGAACATAATATATAAAAAAAACCAGCCAAGTGCGAGGCGGACTCGCGCACCGAGGGTTCCGTACAAACCTGTAGGTATAAAGTTTTAAATTTTTAAAAATATTTTTATTACATGATGTAACTAAAAATGTACAGTTTTCGCAATTTTTCCTTTATCTGTGCTATAAGACGTTGCTTCGTACCAAATTTCAAAATTCTAGATCGACTGGAAGTACCCTATAGGTTTTGATTCCCTTGCGAGTTTCGAAAATTTGCTGAAATTTGCGGCATAAACGGCTATATCTTTTGATTGCGTTAGCTTAGAGGTTTGATTTTTTCACAGCTCCAAGGAACAGCAGACTTGAGTATTTGATATAAATTTCAGCTTGATACCTCCACGCGTTCCTGAGAAAAAGGGTCTTGACAGACGGACGGACGGACGGACGGACGGACGGACAACAAAGTGATCCTATAAGGGTTCCGCTTTTTCCTTTTGAGGTGCGGAACCCTAAAAATACGTTATGTATTTGGAAGTTTCTCATCTTCATTTCAACTGAAATAAATTTTACTGAAAGCGTTGCGAAAAGATGTTCACGTATTTTTTTTATAGAGTACTCAGATGTACAGTGGAGAAGGTCACTCAAGTAAAGTGCAAGATTTAAAAAAGTATTGGTATCTGCAAAAGTACAATAAAGAGCTTACATAACCAGCACCCGAGCCTGGTCTACACGAATGAAGCCGCATGTTGAATATAAAGTTCGTTTGAAATATTCACACTAATCCCATATATTTGCGTGTGACAAACGCGTTTACACTTCAGAAAATTTCAAATAATTCATACATTCTGCGTGTATATATAGAGGACACAGGCGCGACGAGAATTTCAATACTTTTTAGGGTTCCCCACGCACAGGGTGCTAACGGAACTATATTACTAAACCTCTTTTCTGTACGTCCGTCGGTCTGTCAGCGGGCTGTATCTCATGAACCGTAATAGGTAGACAGCTGACATATGCACAGTGATTTCTATCGCCGCTAAAAAAAAGATTAAGTTAAATCTTAAAGGGGGTAAATGTAAAAAAGTCCTCTTTTTAATTGGCTGTATGTCATGAATCTTGATAGGGTGACAGTTAACATTTACAGAGTGTGTTTTTCTATAGCCGCTATGACAAAAAAATAATTCAATGTTAAAGGTCCCCACAAAGGATGCAACGAAAGTGTTTAATTAAAATATTTAGTGTTAAATACTGTACGGTGTTACGGAATCTTTTGTATGTGAATCCGATTCGAATTTGACCAGAATTTCTTTATAATATTATGTAGGACTAAAGAGTATATTGCTGTGACTTTATAGGTCAGACACGTGAAAATAAGTCTGATAAATTGGCCCAGCTTTGCGACTCGGGTAATCACGTTTTACCAGGCTAAAATTAATCTCCTACATTCATAACCTACTTATTTCGAAGTGCTGATTTTTGTATTCTTGGCACGCCCACGAAATATTCGTCCCTCACCCTAACGCCAAAACACGCCTATATAGGGGAGAAATGGTCAAGTGTATTCGTTTCGGGTTATTTATTTTCCCTTTATTTGCAAGTGTTGCGGACGTTGTATTTTACCAGATTGGCCATCTTGTACTATGAGAAGTTTATTTCCTCGAGGCCTAGAAGTACATCTTTATTTCTCTTTAACATAGACGTTATCGAAAATAGTGCTAGCTAGATGAATGCCGATAAGATTAAGAGACAAGAATGTTCTATTTATCAGGCGAAGTACAAAAACAATAATAAAAATAAAAAATATGAATGATTCGGTTTCAGCCAGAAACGTTCTTGTATTGATCAGTTCTGAAATGTTCTTATATTAACTAGCCTCTGTACTTTTTTGTTTTAGGAAGTAGGTAGGTATGATCCTCCTCTACCTAAAATCTCCTCAGTTCCGTCTTGTATCCAAACCCTAATAAATTGAATCACACAATTTAACGCACACGTTTACCTGTACCGAAACTGGCATTAAAACATAATAATACAGCTTTGTGAAATGTATGGCTAATATTCGCAAATTGTGGTTTGCATCCCTGTATATTGTGTGCTTTGTTATCTAGTTTACCGAGGTAATTCTGACCTCATACTGGAATTACGACGTAAATGTTTCAGTGGTTTTGGACTCAGATAAATTTTCAATGTTGGATAAATAAGTTAATTAAAATCGACTTCGAAATGAGGGCGACCATTCCATCATCTTCGAAAATTGTTTCGGTACGAGCCGAGTTATTGGAAAATAACTGCATACCTTTGTAGAAAGGTTCATCATCATGTCAGTCAAATAAGGTGGCAAAGGCGTTTGACTGAGTAGACTAAGTAAATAGCCTTCTTTGGAATACCTTAATCTTACTTATGCAATTGACTGCACCTTCAATCCTTGACCGATGTAAACTTAAGATACACTTGACGCTAAGATAGGTTAAAAATATCTCTTCATCATCATTTCAGCCAGAAGACGTCCACTGCTGGACATAGGCCTCCCCCAATTCTGGTGGGGTTTACTATAATCGCCACGCTTGGCAGGTGGGTTAACGATCGCAGTATGGTGGTAAAATGTATAGAGAACGCTGTTTCCCATTCCCTAGTAAATTCCGTAGTCGCCACTTATGACACCCACGGGAAAAAATAGATTAGAGCTATTCTTTACGTACGGCCCCACACGGATCAAAAGAAAGTGTTGAAAGGTTAGTAATTTGGTACTGGTAGCGAAACTCACCGATACCTACTGCACTGTTCGAATCTACATAAGTCACCTATGGCCACTCGTCATTGAGGATCATATAAGGCACAGATAACTATAGGTATACTAGGTTATATGGAACCCAAAATATAATCTTAGATAATAAATTGCCTGTAAAAGTTTTAGGCTGGTAAGTTTAGACGCATGAAAACAAACTTTTTGCTCGTTTTGCTTTAGCGACCCGAGAGCCGTGGACCCTTCACCTTAATTGCGTTACACACTATTAATAACAATCTGAATCATTTTGAAGGGAATTGCTAGTCCATTGATTCATATATTCGAAAAATGTATCTGGTCAGCAACGTAAATAACGCAATGAATGTTGTTGAACTGTTAAAATGACAGTCATTCCTACTTATACAGTATTACACAATAACCCTACAAGTTCGAACAAATGAATGAAAACTTTTTGGTGTTTTTGCCTTATTGACCCGAGGGCTGTGTACCACGATATCCTTATTTTTTATCGTCCAAAGTTTGATTAGGGCGAGTTTAAACAACCTTTGGGCTTTTGAAGTGGCTGTATTTCGCTGCATTGTGCTGATGATGATCACCAGAAAGGTAACAAACATTTCATAGGACAATGGAATGACTGGGTTCATATTTTAAACTAAAAGTTATAAGTAATCTAGATCTTGTGTCTTCATACTTTAAGCCTACAAGCCTTAAGTGCCTGATGGGATTTTTCATCGGCAAAATTGACTCCCCAATTAAAGCCCTTTAGGGGATGAATATTCAAAAATCCTTCCCTAAATTGCTCTGCACCTTCGTTAAACCAACTCTAGTGAAAAATTGTTTGCATCTAGACCTTTGTCAGTGAATTTAAGATGTTATAAAAATAAAATGAGCTCATCCATCATACATAAGCGCATTATTTGTAGTTATTAAAACACGGTTCTCTTAAAGGCACGATTTCGATTTTCTACATAGGTATTCGTGAAAGGTACGTAGTAGTACGCACCTACCAATTTACACAATCCTACTTATTCACGACCACTTATACCGAACTAAACCTTCACTAAAGGTCATTTGAGTTAACCATCACATGGTGATATCTTGGAGCGATAATGATAATAGTAGGGAATATAACGAATGAAATGGGTGGAGGTATCAATTTAAAAAGTACCTTGTTTAATTAGTTTATATTGTGTGAGTTGTTGATAAAACTACCTATGTAATTCGGTATAATAAATCGTATAGGGTCACTGAACGACCTTAATCTACGAGTATATTAGTATAGTGTATCACAACACTAATTTATCGTAAGTAGGTACATGGACTATAAAGAAAGCATATACAGAAATCTGACAAAGACATGCAATAGGTGAGTATAAAAAGCAAAGTAAATATTTGTAAGCTTTCACCCTTAGTTAAAGTAAACGTAAGGTACAAAAAATCTACTAATAAACAAATAGGTAAACCAAAACTTACTTATTGGGGTTTACACCACCTTGCATGAAAAATAATATTTTGTCACATTTTAACTGGTACCGAAAAACTTTTTATTTAGATCTCGCGTGATAGGTATGTCAATAAAGGGTTGTAATAGGTTCGCGAAGGAGGGTGTGCGTGAGCACGAGCTGCCAGTCCCACCGTTGCAGGCAAACTGAGGGAAAGTGGGAAAATGAAGCGTACGTCTACGTAGTGCTGGCGCTAGGGAAAACTGTTTTATCGATAGTTGTTAACATCGGATTGTGTCTGCTTGGTACTTAAGAGAGTATTTAGGTGGGTAGAAGATTGATTGCGTAGATTATTGCTGGACATTTGGAAGAAAGGTCCTGATGGTATCTTGGGTTTTTCAAACAGTTCTACAAATTATAATTGTTAAAGATGGTTGGTTTCATTTGGAGACTAACTTAGGTATGGTACTTTACGGATCATTTTATGATAACTATTATAGATTACCAACAAAATTACTCAAAAATCATGTTGTCTATTCCTTTCAGCCAGAAATGTGAATTATGAAATATGTCAATTTATCGATAAAAATCTCGATATTGCAGAAACATTACTAAAGTATGATTGGGCGGGTGACCGCTTGCGTGGGGTGGGAGAAAAGTCGATAGCTACCCACCCTCTGTCATTACACGATGCAAGCTGCACCGTTATTATTAAGATATGTCACTTTTCGTGTCTGTCTTTATGCCTGTTTTCTCTAAACTACATATTGGTTTTCACCATCGTTTAGATCATTTAATCTGGACGGCATACGTTAATTTTATAACTACTAGCTTTTGCCACCGTTTTCGAAAATATACCACCGAGATAAAATGTACCTATCCATATCTAACTAAAACAGCAAAATAGTCGCATATCATTCATTCGACCAATATTTGCAAATAAATTACCTAGAACAGTTTTCATTATAAAATTAATTAAAAATACCTACCTAATTCCGTAGGTACCTAAACTAGGTACGTGGTTACCTACCGACTAATAATAGTTCGTAGAGCTTCAAATTAATCAAGTTGCTCTATATCAGGGTTTCTCAAACTTCTGGCTCCACGTACCCCCATTCAAATTTCCAGATGACAGGGACCCCCCCCCCCCCCAAAAGAAAAGAATAACATTGTATACAGAATAAAATGAAGCTTATTATTTGTCGCGAACCCCCTACCGTCGCATGGCGAACCTCTAGTTAGTTACTTTGAGTAACTCTGCTCTATATTATTGTATTCTACTAAAGGATTTATATATGTATTGAAACTTTATGCACATAATAATTAACTTAGTATTTTTTTACAGAAATTGGGCAAAGACAGTTCTTTGCCCAACTTCTGTAATTGCTTTTAATTGTGGCTACTTAGAGCTCTCGTTGATACAATTAAAATAACAGAAATAAACCTCAGTTCAAAATCAATCCGTTTTCTGAAAAAAAAGGAAAATATTAAAAATAATTGGCAGTCAATAAGCTTTTAAAACAACCTAAATCTCGCAAAGTTATACTAGACAAAAATGAAAACTGGCCAAGTGCGAGTCGGACTCGCGCACCGAGGGTTCCGTACAAACCTGCAGGAATTCACGGTTTATGCATAAGGTTTATGTTTATGACATTAAATGGTTTTTTTTAAAATTTTTATATTTGAGTTGACTGAATGAAAGGTAAATTGTGGGGTACGATTTATGACGTATTAAAAAAAAAACTACTTACTAGATCTCGTTCAAACCAATTTTCGGTGGAAGTTTACATGGTAATGTACATCATATATTTTTTTTTAGTTTTATCATTCCCTTATTTTAGAAGTTACGGCGGGGGGGGGGGGGGGGGGGACACATTTTACCACTTTGGAAGTGTCTCTCGCGCAAACTATTCGGTTTAGAAAAAAATGATATTAGAAACCTCAATATCATTTTTGAAGACCTATCCATAAATACCCCACACGTATGGGTTTGATGAACAAAATTTTTTGAGTTTCAGTTCTATGTATGGGGAACCCCAAATATTATTGTTTAAAAAAAAATGATATTAGAAACCTCAATATCATTTTTGAAGACCTATCTATAGATACCCCACACGTATGGGTTTGATGAAAAAAAAAATTTTTGAGTTTCAATTCTATGTATGGGGAACCCCAAATATTATTGTTTTTTTTTCTATTTTTGTGTGAAAATCTTAATGCGGTTCACAGAATACATCTACTTACCAAGTTTCAACAGCATAGCTCTTATAGTTTCGGAAAAAAATGGCTGTGACATACTCAGACAGACAGACATGACGAATCTATAAGGGTTCCGTTTTTTGCCATTTGGCAACGGAACCCTAAAAAGTAGCTCATTCATTATAGTAATTGAAACCAGATTTCATGTTGTACATTATACTAACTACAATATAATTTACATAATATAAGCAAAACTATACCTACATATTTTAAGCCTTTTATTTTTGAATAAATATTATGTTATGTTACTAAGGAAATACAGTTTTACGGTTGTAAAATCAAGTAAATCAGCAAAACCACCAAAATTTCGTATCATCATCATCATCAGTAGCAGCAGCCTATAACGTTCCCACTGCTGGGACACAGGCCTCCTTTTGGTAAGAGGGAGTGGGCCATAATCTACCACGCGGGCCCAGTGCGGGTTGGTAGATGTCACATGTCTTCGAATTTTTGGTTCTTACACATGTCTGTTTCCTCACGATGTTTTCCTTCACCGTTTTTGAGAGCAGTGGTGATGAAATAATTTACACAAAGTAAAGCGCCTGCGAATCAGGAATCCGCTGGATGCGGGAAGCACAAAACCGGTCGAAGTGGCGGAGCTTGGGGGAGGTCTATGTTCAGCAGTGGACGTCTATCAGCTGAAATGATGATGATGATGATGATGAAAGCGCCTGCTTGGGTTTGAACTCACGACTCGTAAGTCGCGCCCGTTACCACTCGGCTACCACTGCTCTCGGCCTCTTAATTCTGAGGCATCTTCTACCAGTCAACCTAGATGCAGATATAAAACTTGGCAGGTCGTAATATAAAGAACAGATAACTATAAAATATAAAAATAAATAGCGATACTTACATACTTCCATTTAAACAAAATAGAATTTGTCAGACAACAAACAATGTGTAGAGGAGAAAACGAATGTAGCACATTAGTGCTGTGGCATCTTTTGTCGAAACATTTACCCTATCTCGCGTATTTTCCGTGTCGCAATTTATCAACGTGAGAACAAACACTAAGCAGAAAGAGGAGTTGAGCTTTGAAACTACAAATATTAAGTAGTAGATAAGACATTTTCACGAAATAACGTTCAAATTGACGCGGGAATAGACTTCACAATTTCGAATTTACGCGGGAATACGTCCATAGAGTAATGCAGTTTGACAACTTGTAGACGTTTCTTTCTGTTGTCATGTGTCACTTGTCAGCCAAGTTCATTGGTTATTATTTATTATCTGTTTCAAAACGGCAAGAAAACGGAATCGGTCGACACGCGTGCATAATTATAAGTTTTATTGGTTTTTGCTTTGCATTTACTAACATTTTTGTATAGAAATTGTAATATTACTTCAAAGAAAGCAGAAAAGTAAGTATTTACTTCGTTATTTATTTTCACATGCTTACTCATCGATTGCGGAATCAAAAATTTTGGCGCGGTTCTTTCACTAATCCTCGATCTTCATTCTAATATTTTATCATTTTAAATGTAAATCTACATTATTTAGTAGCGTCTACCTATTAAATAAGTTGTGAGTGTGATTTTGGACCCTTCCACGTGGAATTTGTTAGTTGCCTATTGTATTTATTGATGTAGGTATTGTTATATTACCGCCGACCGTTACATCGTGGAAATGAAGAAAAGAAAGTTATTGTCTCTTTTACCGTGAGTTTTTCGTTAGCATCTATCGTAAAACAGTTTTATTGCGGCAAAAAGTAGGGCACAATGCCCTATAATTGACATTTATCGAGTGAATTGGCGCTTGCAAGGCTTACACCATACGACTTGAATACTTGTTTGCCGTGCTCGCTTTGTGTTCATCCACAAAGTTTGTAAAAGTCAATTATAACTTGTACTTGATCATGAAAGATTCTTACCAAAAATTTATTACATACATTTTTAGAAGACTAACAAAACCGTTCTATCAAGTGATCAGACACTATCTCTTTTGTTTTCTTTTTTATTCCGTTCTAGGTGTATAGATTCTGATTTCTCAAAACTTATCTAGAAGCCTATTTAAAAAGGTAAAAAAGCACCTGTAACATGAATTTATTGTCATTGCCTCCAGATGACTGAGGTATCAGAAGTATCTACATCATCCCCAACAGAGCTGCTTGCTGAGGGCCGTAGACATCTGGCTGTGAGAGACTTCAGTGCTGCAGCGAGTACCCTTGCTGAGGCCTGTGAGGGGCTTGCTAAAGAACATGGAGACACAGCCGATCAGTGTGCGGAGGCTTACTTGTGGTTAGTTATACCTTATTTACTTATATGTTTATCCAATTGTCATGAAAACTTTTAGGTTTGTTAGGATAGGTTGTGAGCATTGATTCAGCTGAATGGTGGTTGAATGACTCATGAAAAATATCAATCGGGTTTCACTAATTCTGAAAATTCATAAGTTACTGTACCAGGTCATTCTTTCTTCTGCATACAGCCTGACATTGAACTGCAAAAAAACACAACATAAGAAAATATGAATTTTGCAGGCATCCATGTTAAGGGCATAGTTTAAATTCAATATTATTACTGTTCTTGCCCATCACAGTTATTGGTTTATTTACTTATGAAAATTTCTGACCCTTTTAATACAAAATTCGCCTTACTTTAATCTTAACATAAAAACGAAAGATAAATTAACTTAGAACTCCTACTTTGGTGTACATTTGATCTATTTTCTTTTTTTTTTGCACAGGTATGGCAAAGCATTACTTGGCTTGTCAAGAGAAGAGAGTGGTGTCCTTGGTGACGGTGTGCCAGGCTCAGGCAATGTTGATGAGGAGGAAGAGGATAATGAAGGTAAATGTCAGCAGATAAGAATCACAATGATTTTCAATAGCATTTCTCACAATTCCTCCTTAATAAATATTTTTTAGAACAAGAAGAGAATGGAGAAAATGTTGAGAATGGCGAAGCAGATGTAGAAACGGAAGCAGAAGCTGTACCAGAAAAAGACAAGGAAAATGGAGAAGTAGAGAAAATTGAACCAGAGTCCACCACTAAGGACGATGAGCCGGGCAGCAGCACTGCTGCTGAGGAGAATGAGGAACCTGTGAGGCTTCATCATTATTTTGTTATACCTTGCAAGACTATAGGTCATCTCTTGCCATAGATTGTGTGTGTTGTGACTCTTATCATAAGTACAAACCTCTTGTGGCCAGTCCTTGCTCTGCAGGGTGGCAGGGATGCCAGCATGCAAACTGATACTATGAATTCAAAACCTGACTCTAGACACCATAGAGTAGCAAATTTTCATTTTAAAAAAATGAGTGAGTTTCAAAGACAAGTGCAGAAAGTACCTATGCTTGTAAAATGTATGGCAGAGCAGAGTATTTGCTTTTTAGTTGATAATCAACTTATAATGTTCTCACTGCTGGCGTGGGCCAGTCTCCACCAGGCAGGCTCGGTGCAGGTTGAGAATGGCACATGGCTTCGAATTGTTTCAGTTCATTACGATGTTTTCCTTCATTTAAGAGCAGTGATTATGAAATAAATTACACAAAGTATTGTGCAGTCTGGGTTCGAACTCACCAACGAGCCGAAGCCGTTACTACTGGGTTACCACTGCTCTGCTTTTGTGTTATCATGAATTAATTTACACAAAATTATAACATTATGCCTATACATGTCCTATATTATGGGGGTTTGGTTTCCGCACTTAGTCCTTTGAGATGACCATTGTGTGTGGGCCATGGCGGCTGTCGGTGTTTACTCCAACCAGCCCACCTCCCTACAGAAGTTAGTAGTCTCCTGGTATGCTTATACATATAACCTGATAGATTAGGCAGAGGTCTATCTATATATAGTACACCTAGTAGTAAATATCGCCAATAAAGTCCAATGTAATAGTGGGCGCACTAAATTCATGTGGCTACTATTCCTCTTTTTAAATGATTGATATTAATCTTTTATTTAACAGGGAACCACTACAAATGGCGATCTTGACGAATCTGCAATGAACGTTGATGCGGAAGATGACGTTGATAACTTGCAGCTAGCATGGGAAATGCTTGGTAAGCTTCTAAATAAGATAAGAACAACTCTTAAATTACGTGATGAACAACAATAATCTAGGTTATTTAGTTCTGGATTTGACAGTGCAGAACATAAATTGTGCCTGCCACGGTCGCGAGATTTGTTCGAAAAAGTTACCGTAACCCTGGCAATATAGGCAACTGAATGAACACGGGGGGTTTTAGTCAATAAAAATCTGACACGCCCTCCCGCTCCGCCCAGAGCGGGAGACGTCATTTGATGATTTCTCGCCCAAAAAAAAGGCGTATTACTCATCTGTAATAGCCATATAATAGCTATATAATAACTGAGACAATACTGATGTTACCTAGGCTAAGCCTTTTGTTAAATAAAATGATTACTTACTAATTTAGCTACAAGTGATTAGCGTCCATCACTTTTGGTTCTATAAAAAAATATTTCATACTACTGTACTTAGTACTGTGACTCATACTGTTTAGATTCAAAGATGTAACTAATCGGCAAAATCGTCAAATTTATGTAATGAATAAAAAGTTGTTTCTCCCCGCAGACCTAGCCCGCAGCATCCTGTACCGTCGCGTGCAGGACTGCGGCGGCGAGGCGGCGCGCGCGCTGCTGGCCGACGTGCATCTGGCGCTGGGCGAGGTCGCGCTCGAGAGCGAGACCTACGACAAGGCCGTCACTGATATGCGTAAGTGGTACTACATCACAATAACTCTATTGCTGTAGGTAATAAAAGGTCTAATATACCTGTGGTTAGAGCTCTACAGTTATCATGGGTAGTTTAATTGATTATATTTAATGAAATGCTTGAGTTATTCACTGACAGCCAAAGCACAGTCTACATCACTATTTAGTATGACAGTGGTGGTGGTGGTGGTGGTGTGGTGTGTTAGTGTTTTGTATTTAGGATTTTCCACCAAATCCTGTGACATTTATTTGACATTTGGCAAGTGACACTTTTGACAGGTTATGAAATGTCTGCTTTGACATTATGTTGACATCTGCACCAGAGTCTATGATGCATTTAACTTGTTTATTTCCTATTAACAAGTTAATTTCCCATGACTGTTTTGTATGATTACTTTCTGCAGTGTTGACATTCTTTACTGTACGACTTATATCTGAGTGACTGACTAATGATCCGTTGTGTGTCTGTGTAAACTGTGAATACTGACGACTGTTTCTAAGTTGATGACATTGTGTATTGTGTAATCCCTCAGACTTGTGACTTTTTTCATCATTGAGATGTGAATATGGACTTTGACCTTTTCTCTTTTGACTATTAGACTAGACAATGGATCTCTCAGATATGTGACTATTTTCATCATTGAGATGTAGATAACTTTCAGTACATCTCTCAGATACATCACCATTTTCATCACAGAGATGATAGGAATGGGGACGTTGACTATTTGACTGGACAATGGATCTCTCAGATATGTGACTATTTTCATCATTGGGATACGGTGACTGTGACTGTCCCCTCTGAAATACCACTACTGCTGTGTCTCTGTGTCCGTGTCCATGTCTACTGTTCTGACTGTGTGAGTGAGACTGAGTATGTGTCACTGTGTGTTGACTGTTTGACTGACTACTATGTTTAGTATGATCCACATAATTATCTGAATGACTTTTACTCGACTTTAATTGACTGTTCAACATGCCAACAAAATATTCTTGACTACTGTTATCTGAATTAAACGATTGCAACTGACTTCCTTTTTTATTCTTAAGACAATATTTAGCAAAATGACCAAAAGATTTACATGACCTGCATTGAGCGCCTTTCGCTGGGCATTTGTAGCGATGAGACTGCCCACAGCGGCTGCATTTCTTCGAGTTGCTGGTGTGGTCGCTGTTTGAAGCTGATGCTAACTTGCGACTGCTCGAAGCTGACTGGCGACTGCTCGACCTGCGACTGGAAGCTCGCTGTTGACCGTCTTGTCGACCGCGGCTCCTCCGACTGAGATGCATGACGTTTTCACTGGCGACACTGGTACCTTTGACGATTTTTTCAGCATCCTGCTGAGCGATTATAAGTGTCCTTGCCAGCTCTTGCATTCTCTGATATGATAAATCAGGTTCTTGCAGTAACCTCTGACGTACATGTGACAAATCTATGTTGAGGTTTGCTATAAAAATATCTTTAATTAATGACTCCCTGAGCGTGCCAAACTCGCATTCTCTGCTTTTATTCTCCAAATCCGTGAGGAATTCGTCGATGTTTTCGGATTTTTCCTGTCTACGTGTGAAGAATAGGTATCTACACATCGTCACATTTCTTCTTGGCTCAAAAAATCTGTCGAATTTGGACTTGACTTCGTGGAGTGTGCTTTCATCTATCTTTAGGTTGAAAGTATTAAATATATTAAGACCACGTTCTCCAATTAAATGTAGTAGAATGGCAATTTTACGTTTTTCAGTTGACTTGTCTAGGCCTGTGGCTAGCAAATATAATTCCAGCTGCTGCCACCATCTCTTCCACGCCTCCGCATTATTATTCGCTGGATCCGACGAAATGTGGAGTTGTTTTAAGTTCGTACGTAAAGCTTCTTGTCCGCCATTTTCGGCGTCACGCGTGGCTTGGTTTGGCATTTTCTTGACCGATCTTCTTTATTTTTATTACACGACTTCTGACACCATGTTGTGTTGTTAATAAATGAAAGATACTGTTTAATACACTTGGTTTATTGAGACTAGGATCACAGTTTACACAGAGACATTTAGGTCGTGGTATTTCAGACGAGACCAGACATAGCAGTGCCGGAGTGCCAGGTATCAACCGGAACCATAGATTACATCTAGTGGTGTACACATTAATAACATACTAAATAGTGATGTTACAACATCCCCCTTGTTGAGTTCAAATTAAACCCCTGACAAACAATTAATAAGTTATACAATGACAAGCGACTTTATCTACCAGACAACATGCTCTATGTTACTTATAGTTATATTAAAACTAGACAACATTCTTATTAATTTACTTTGTTACATTTAATCTAGACAACCTTCTTATTACTACTTACTTAATAGTTACATGGTTAATCTATTTCGTCTATTAACCTTCTTGGTGGTTTTACAATACGACCTGACCTGGTTGTTACGCTTGAGGATTTATGAGATGAGGATTCTTGAAGTCTTGACTCCTGTCTGTCACCTTCCTCTCTCCCCTGCGACGAGTTGGATTGCATAGGAGGGTTTGCATAGTTATGTGAATACTTATGTCTTAAGTGTATTCTATTTCTCCTATACTGTACACCATTGACATCCTCAACTACGTACGACCTATTGTTCATCAATCTTTGTTTGACAATAGCTTGTTCCCAGTTACTTTTGGGATTTCTTTTAAAATAGACATGGTCATTGTAATGTAACATTGACATTGACTTAGTATTTTTATCATAATACCTTGACTTATTGTCATCATTTTTCTTGACTGACACTTTGTAATCCTGAAATGTTACTACTTTTGGCTTTAATCTCTTATATGATACTGGAATATTATCTCTCAAGTTTCTTGACATTAACAATTGAGCTGGTGATGACAAATTATTTTTTGGTGTATTTCTATACTGTAATAAAGCTATGTATGGATCTGTTTTGTTTTCTTTACATTTCCTTAACATGTTTTTTATTATTTTTACTGAACTTTCAGCTTGACCATTTGACTGTGAATGATATGGGCTAGTAACAACATGTTCTATGTCCCATTCTTGTATGAAATTTTTGAAATCAATTGACTGAAAAGGAGGTCCACCATCTGACACCAATGACAATGGTATTCCATGACGAGCAAAAATAGATTTTAAATGAGTAATTACATTTTGAGCAGTACTGTTTTTATTTAATAATGCTATCTCTATGTATTTTGAGTAATAATCTGTGACAATTAAATAAACTAAACTTTCAAAATGCATTAAATCGATACCGACTTGTTGCCATGGATATTTACATATTTCAAAATTTTGTAGTGGTTCCTTTTGATTACATGGTTTGTATTTTGCACATACAAGACATTGTTCGACTAAATTCTTAATTTCACTTGACATATTTGGCCAATACAAAGATTCTCTTGCTAATTTCTGACATTTATTTATACCTTGGTGACCTTGATGTATTTTTTCTAGCATTTCTTTATACATTGACTGTGGTACTATTAATTTTGAACCTTTGAAAACTAAATCTTTAATTACATGTATTTCACCTTGAATATTCCAATATGGTTTGACTATGGAACTGACATTGTTCTTATTTTTGGGCCATCCTTCCTTATAATATTTTTTTAATAATTGTAAGGATTCATCATTTTTGGTTTCCTGTGCCAATCTTGTGCTGTATTCTTTTGTTATGGCTAAATTGGCATACATTAAATTGACATGACAAGACATTTCTGACTCATTTTCAGGTGTGTAATGGTCTTTCAAAGCTGCCCTTGACAAAGTGTCTGATATATACATTTCTTTACCTGGTACGTGTATGACTTCTAAATCATACTTTTGTACTGTTAACATCATACGCTGTAATCTAGCGGGGACATCATGCAATGGCTTTTTGAATAAATAGACTAATGGCTTGTGATCAGTATGCACTGTGACTCTATGACCATATACATATTGGTGAAATTTTTCACAACCAAATTGAATTGCTAGTAGCTCTTTTTCTATCTGCGCGTATCTTTCCTGGGTTTCAGTTAAAGTTTTTGAACTATATGCAATTGGTTTGTTTTTCTGTAAAATGACTGCACCTAATGCTGATTTTGACGAATCAACTGACAAGACTAATGGAATCTTAGGATTGTAATGTGCTAAAACTGGTGAGTTTGTAATCTCATCTTTTAATTTTTTGAGACATTGACTCTGATTCTCATCCCAAGTCCAGACTGAATCTTTTTTCAAAAGATTTCTTAATACTTGTGTTTTTTCTGACAAGTTACTAATAAAAGGTCCTAGATAATTAATCATACCTAATATTCTCTGTAACTCTTTGACATTTTTTGGTGTGGGCATATTGACAATGGCTTTGACTTTTTCTTGATCTGCCCTGGCACCATCTTTACTGAAGACATAACCCAAAAAACATACTTCTGTGACTAAAAATTTACATTTTGACTTGTTAAATTTTAAATTGACTTGACGAGCTCTTTGCATGACTTTGTGTAATCTTTCATTATGAACCGACTCATTTGGACCATAAACTAAAATATCATCTATGAATATTAAGACTCCTTCGATGTCACCGAATAGATTCATCATGACTCTTTGAAAGATTTCAGACGAGGCATTTATGCCATATGGTAATCTTAAATACTTATATCTACCAAATGGTGTTTGAAAGGTACATAATTCAGAACTATATTCATCCAGACGTAGCATCCAAAAACCTGAGAATGCATCTAAATGAGAAAAACATACAGCCCCTTCGAGCTGAGACCTAATCTCATCAATTGACTTAAGTGGATAAAATTCTCTCATTATGTTTTTATTCAAATTTCTAGGGTCTAGACAAATTCTTAACTGACCTGAACTTTTTAAGGTTATGACGACTGAGTTAACCCACTCTGTTGGTTTTGTAACCTTTTCAATAACTTGCATCTCCATCATGCGATCCAACTCCTCGTGTAATCTCCCTTGTAATGCAAATGGAACTTTCCTGGGCGGATCCACACATGGTACTGCATCAGGCTTGAGTTTAAGATGACAGACTGGAGGTAGACATCCAAGTCCCTGAAAAACATCATTATATTGTGTAAGAATTTGTTTACTAAAATCTTGTTTTGATACTGAAAAGACACGTTTTATTATTCCTAACCTTTCACATGTTGGTAGACCAAGAACATTTGGACAATCTAAATCTGCTATTATAAACATTATAGATTCGACGACGTCATCATTATTGATGCACAATTTACAATTTATGTTCACCTTGCCTAAAATCGGAATGGATTTTCCACCAAATCCTGTGACATTTATTTGACATTTGGCAAGTGACACTTTTGACAGGTTATGAAATGTCTGCTTTGACATTATGTTGACATCTGCACCAGAGTCTATGATGCATTTAACTTGTTTATTTCCTATTAACAAGTTAATTTCCCATGACTGTTTTGTATGATTACTTTCTGCAGTGTTGACATTCTTTACTGTACGACTTATATCTGAGTGACTGACTAATGATCCGTTGTGTGTCTGTGTAAACTGTGAATACTGACGACTGTTTCTAAGTTGATGACATTGTGTATTGTGTAATCCCTCAGACTTGTGACTTTTTTCATCATTGAGATGTGAATATGGACTTTGACCTTTTCTCTTTTGACTATTTGACTGGACAATGGATCTCTCAGATATGTGACTATTTTCATCATTGAGATGTAGATAACTTTCAGTACATCTCTCAGATACATCACCATTTTCATCACAGAGATGATAGGAATGGGGACGTTGACTATTTGACTGGACAATGGATCTCTCAGATATGTGACTATTTTCATCATTGGGATACGGTGACTGTGACTGTCCCCTCTGAAATACCACTACTGCTGTGTCTCTGTGTCCGTGTCCATGTCTACTGTTCTGACTGTGTGAGTGAGACTGAGTATGTGTCACTGTGTGTTGACTGTTTGACTGACTACTATGTTTAGTATGATCCACATAATTATCTGAATGACTTTTACTCGACTTTAATTGACTGTTCAACATGCCAACAAAATATTCTTGACTACTGTTATCTGAATTAAACGATTGCAACTGACTTCCTTTTTTATTCTTAAGACAATATTTAGCAAAATGACCAAAAGATTTACATGACCTGCATTGAGCGCCTTTCGCTGGGCATTTGTAGCGATGAGACTGCCCACAGCGGCTGCATTTCTTCGAGTTGCTGGTGTGGTCGCTGTTTGAAGCTGATGCTAACTTGCGACTGCTCGAAGCTGACTGGCGACTGCTCGACCTGCGACTGGAAGCTCGCTGTTGACCGTCTTGTCGACCGCGGCTCCTCCGACTGAGATGCATGACGTTTTCACTGGCGACACTGGTACCTTTGACGATTTTTTCAGCATCCTGCTGAGCGATTATAAGTGTCCTTGCCAGCTCTTGCATTCTCTGATATGATAAATCAGGTTCTTGCAGTAACCTCTGACGTACATGTGACAAATCTATGTTGAGGTTTGCTATAAAAATATCTTTAATTAATGACTCCCTGAGCGTGCCAAACTCGCATTCTCTGCTTTTATTCTCCAAATCCGTGAGGAATTCGTCGATGTTTTCGGATTTTTCCTGTCTACGTGTGAAGAATAGGTATCTACACATCGTCACATTTCTTCTTGGCTCAAAAAATCTGTCGAATTTGGACTTGACTTCGTGGAGTGTGCTTTCATCTATCTTTAGGTTGAAAGTATTAAATATATTAAGACCACGTTCTCCAATTAAATGTAGTAGAATGGCAATTTTACGTTTTTCAGTTGACTTGTCTAGGCCTGTGGCTAGCAAATATAATTCCAGCTGCTGCCACCATCTCTTCCACGCCTCCGCATTATTATTCGCTGGATCCGACGAAATGTGGAGTTGTTTTAAGTTCGTACGTAAAGCTTCTTGTCCGCCATTTTCGGCGTCACGCGTGGCTTGGTTTGGCATTTTCTTGACCGATCTTCTTTATTTTTATTACACGACTTCTGACACCATGTTGTGTTGTTAATAAATGAAAGATACTGTTTAATACACTTGGTTTATTGAGACTAGGATCACAGTTTACACAGAGACATTTAGGTCGTGGTATTTCAGACGAGACCAGACATAGCAGTGCCGGAGTGCCAGGTATCAACCGGAACCATAGATTACATCTAGTGGTGTACACATTAATAACATACTAAATAGTGATGTTACAACAGGTTTAGAAACATGAAATTTTACAAAAGAGTTCCTTATGCAAGTGGGAGATGATTACATTAAACAGCGCATAAGTATCTAATTCCGTTGACAGTACGCATACGAAAATTCAATCGATTAAATATAGTTCAGATACTATACTCCATTTGTTTAGGTAGTTAACTAAATGTAAACAATCTTAACATGTCTTTTATCTAAAAAACTGTATAAAAATTGAATCTAAAAATGTTTACAATTAGGTATTTACTTAAACCGATGTTAGGTAAGTAACTTAATTTAAATAATATTTGTTGGTCTTTTATACGATTTATTTTATATAAAAAGACATATCAAGATTGTTTACCTTTAGTTAACTACCTAAACAAATGGAGTATAGTGACTAGCTGTTGCTAGCAACAGCTAGTCAAAATTGGCACAACCCATAGTTGGCCCATCACTACTATACAGCATGAATAAAAATGACTATTTAAAGAAAATTGGTTCTAGAATTTATATGATTGTCCCAAAATACTTTATGCGTGTTTTCAATTATTTTCGCATTGTTGTTATCCCCACAATGGATTAAGCAGGGAATATAAGTTTTTATAGGAGTTCCAGAGAATTCATAAGACGAAATGTTTAGTGTAGGATAAAGGGGAGGCCTTTGCCCAGGAGTGGGACACAATATAGGCCGAAAAATAAACTGTTTTTGCTGATGGGAAACCCTTTTCACACGAGGCTTTGCATGGGTATGAAACTGCACTTTTGAGTGAAGTATTCAGTTCCGACTTACGAGAAGCATCTTGTCTGTCAGGCAGTTGCTCATCCCACAAGCAATTGATCACAAGTTTTAAGACTCAAAGTGATTGCATAAAGTACTCACAAATAGAGGTGAAATACTCTGACAAGCAACTAACCTGCCTCTACTTTTAAATAATTGGATAAGTAGTGGCAATAAAATGGCCTATTTACTGCGAGGACTACATTAAACTATTTATTTTATAACTTGCGTGGGCTCGTACTGCCTCTCGCATCTGATGTTAGTGTTTTTATTTGTTCCCAAGTAGTTTCAGTTATATACGACTGGTATGTGACTAATGTATTTTCTGTAAATTTCAGAGAGCTGTCTGGACCTTCAGAAGGAGTTGTATCGCAGTGATGACAGGCGTATTGCTGAGACACATTATCAAATTGGTAAGAATACGTTTCGTAATAATAATAAAAAAAGATTGATACATTACATAAACAAACACAACACCTTTTTGGGTAGGCAAAAACTACAGAACGTCACCGGCTAATACTTCTTTTGCCAGGTTTACTTACGTCTTTGGCAGTGTGAGTTTCGTTTATCTATTTCGACTTAACCCATCGACCGCGTTTGACGTTCTGATAGGATCTTCACCAATCTAAGGCCAATCTGCGTACCGGAACTCTCTGAAGAACATCACCGAAAAAAACCATACTGCATTATGTCCTCCTAGGGCGTTCCAGTGTTTCAAAAAGTTTGGTTTATAATTTGATAATTATTATTTAAACAAAGCACAAAGAGTATGTAAGGATACCAGGTGACGTTCTGTAATTTCTGCCTACTCCCATGGGGAACAGGCGTGAGTTTCTGTATGTTTGGATCTAATTATTTGTCCAAACATTAGTGTATGTTGGATTTTCCAAAATGCTTCAGTATAAATAAAATATTGCAAGGTCACAATTTCACTGTTATTCTACAGGTCTAGCGAATTCTCTGGCATCAAACTTCGAAGACGCGATCACCCACTTCAAGAATGCCGCGAACATTCTGGGAACACGCATCAAAACCTTGGAGAACCCAGCAGCCGTTGTCGATGATGCGACCGTCAAGAAATATACATCAGCAGACCCATTCTACTCTGTTGAAGGTGAAATCAAGGAGTTGAAGGAACTCTTGCCAGAAATTCAGGAGAAGATCCAGGATATGATGGACTATAAGGCTGAGGTAAGACCCTGCGAATGCATTGAGGTTACTAGGAAGATGCTTCGCAACATGATCATTAAGGAGAGGACTCATTGTCAGCTAGAATGTCAATCTTGAGATGCTTTGACGAATTTTGCATTGTTGTAAACATCTTTAGATTTGAAGTGACTTTTTTTTTATTTGTGTCGACCGTATATCGAAAGTTGATAATGATAAGTACAATTTGCAACAATTTTTATTTAAATAACGTCCAGCATACTAATAGGATTTGCTAATAACAGTAGAATGTAGACATTCCATGATGTTGTGATATTTTCTTATATAAAATTGAATTTGTTCCTATTATTATTCTGTGCCAAATTGCCAAATCGATGCCAGCTTTTGTGATATTGTAATTGTTAATTTTAATATTTGACTGTTACTAATAATTAATCAGTATTATTTTTTGAAATTTTTCGGATTGAATGTGTGCCTTTGAAATATTGATGAAAATGTGATTTGAGAGAGTTTACTAAATGAATTGTTGATTTTACCCAGTTTTGACTGAAATACAGACTGAAAGTTGTTAATTAATCATTGTAATGTTCAGACAAAAGACTTGTATTAATTTGGAATGTGATATTGTAATCATGTATTGTTAGAATTTGATAATGTACAGTCACTAAAAGAAATGTAACCAGGGTCGTTGGATGTAGTTGAAAATGAGTAAGAAATCAAAGGATGTTTTCTGAATTTATTTAAACTAACCTTTACAGCCATACCCGTTGTGTGCTTAAACAGACACAGGGAATATCTCTGATCAGTGCTTAAAAGAAACAGTTCAATTATGAAATTAAAATTCATTCGAAAACATCCATTAGTTTCTTGGCTAAACTTCAACAACATCCAACAACCTTAGTTATTTATATCTTTTAGACTACATCACTATCATAATGTGGATTTAAAGGCTATATATGAGAAAGCCTTGTATATTATCCATACGTAATCATATTTAGACTGATGCTGATGAATCTGAAATTTCATCAAACTAGACTTTGCAGCTATCCCTAGCAGCATTAATTATAATACAATACTCTTAGTTATAAGCTCAATGTACCTTAATTGGATCTGAATCATGTTAGTTTTAAGCCAACATTTTACCACAAGGCCATTTTTCTATTGTGTTTAGCAACATTTTGAAATAAATTTGTTCAAAATTATACCTTGTGTATTATTTCAGATAGAACCCAATACATTAATGGCCATGTGGTTGATTTGTTGCTTATTTCTGTTGTGATCATGGCCATTGATGTTTTATCCATGGTTTTAAATGCTTTTAAACTAGGGTTATCTAAGTCCATATTCTAAATACCTAAAGTCACGACAACATAGTACAATGCTTATTGCAAAATTTCAATAGTTTTTTAGGCCACATAGGTACGGACTAGACTAAATAATAACAAACAAAAAATATCTTGAAAGTCAGGTGTGACTGACACTGGCTTAGTCACCATCAGGGATTTTAATTTTGATAACACAAAAACTAAGTTGCTAATTAGTCGACTAATATCAGAATTAGACGGTCACTGGTTCAAAAGTTATAAGGGTTTATTGGTGGCCGATCTGGAGAGAGCTTACACCAGCTTGGCCCATTTGAATATCAAAAATTAGGGCACCTAGCGAAGATCTGTTTTCTCCCAAATTTAGTCGGTAATTAGTCGACAAATATCAGAATTAGTCGATCAGTGGTTCAAAAGTTATAAGCGTTTCTAGGTGGCCGATCTGCAGAGAATATCCCCAGGTTGGACTCATTTATATCTCAAAAATTAAGGCACCTAGCAGAGATCTGTTTTCTCCCCAATTTTGTTGCTAATTATTCGGAACTAGCTTCTGCCCGCGACTTCGTCCGCGTCAAGTTTTCGCTCCCCTTGCCGTTGCATCGAATTGCCTGCCAGTTCTTGTCCATTTTTCGTTTGCTGCTTCGCTCCTTTTGACCGTAGCGTGATGTTATATAGCCTATAGCCTTCCGCAATAAATGGGCTATCCAACACAAAAATATTTTTTCAATTCCGACCAGTAGTTCCTGAGATTAGCGCGTTCAATAAAACAAACAAACTCTTCAGCTTTATAATATTAGTATAGATTACTTGCTAAGTCACAGATTTAGTCGAGTCTTAGTTTAGAAGTTATAATGAGTTTAATTTTAAGGTATAGTCCAAGAGTTACATTGAAGAGTTTACGAAAAATTGCCAAGAAAAAAAAAATCTTTTAATACCTATGTGTAATATAAATCTAGTTTTATCGGTTAAAAGTCCTTATAAATGTCAGCGAGATAAATACTCAATTATAAACATGTTTTTATGTTGAGGCTAATTATGTTTGGTAAAAATAACCATCTTGTCATCTTGTTGTTATCACTGGTCAAAAAGAAAACAAAAGATAGTTCAACAAAACATCAATTTGAATACAGCGAATTGCATATAAGTGTTTGACTTTTTGTTGTGACGAATATAAGCTGCGGTTAGGCAAGCAACTTGTTATAATAGAACATTCTTTTTACCATTTCCACAGACAATAAAAAGAGTACGTGAAACTCTTTGCTCCACGAACGGCGAAGGGTCGTCCTCTTCCAACGGTGCGATAGCCAGCTCAAGTTCCAGTTCTTCAGCTCCGAAACCTGCTGCCTCCGATATCTCGCATCTCATTAAACGGAAGAGGAAGGCCAGCGAAGGGGAAGCGGACTCTTCGGCCGCAAAAAGGGTCAACACGTGAATACTGCATAGCAACACACTTTTACTAACCTGTAAGGGCCTCGACGCGATTCTAAATTACTTTAAAAATCGACTTAAACGGGATGTGAAGGTTTTTGAGCCTGTAAGTTGATACTTGTTTTTTTTTTAGTTTAGATTTTTGACAATCATAGAGGTAGATTCAGTCGCCTATTTACAAAGAAAAATAATTTCTCATTTTCTGGTCCTTTCTACCGAAAAACACTACTGAATATTTTTGAAATAAGTAATTTAACATTTAAATTATTTTTGAATGTTAAATTACTTATTTTACGTGGTGCGATGATTGTGTCCGGATTCTTTGAATCGCGATCTAAAACAGCAAAAATTGATAATCTTATAGTTTTATTAATTAGTAGAAGAACCCTGAGACACAATAAAAGTTTTATTGTTATAACGTCTCGGGGAGTTTATTGGTCTGCAACATGTTATGAAACTGTATACGATTTTTTAGACGTGATTTTATAGATAAAATTTTGTATTTCTATATATACACCACATTAAATATCCTTCGATTATGATAGAATGAATGAGCAAGTTTTTTATTTTTATAATTTGATGTTGATTCATCGACCTCAAACCGGTGACTGTTTGGTGAAGTTTGTTTGTAAGAGGTTTAGGATATCACATATTTACGAATTGTTTTCACGTCAACACGGATTTAAAAAAAAATGCTCTGAATGTGTGAAATGAATTGTTGTGAAAGTTATTTATAAAATGTGTGAATCAGTTTTAACCACTTTTTAATTAAAAGAAAAAAATAGCGTAGTCAAATTTTGGAATCAATCTTATAAACTCACGTTCATAAGATTGACACAAGAGAAATAAACGCCAGTTCAAGATGAAAAGATTTCCCGAAAAAAAAAAAAACTGAATTGGCGGTAAGTAATCTTTCAAAACAACCTAAGTCTCGCATTATAATTCTCGACAAAAATAAAAAAAGGAACTCATTCATTAGATAATAATTGAAATCATATTTCATGTTGTGCATAAAAATTTATGGAAATGCCATATTTTAATTGTAAAACTAACGTCTGTAAAATCAAATAAATCAGCGAAATCGACAAAATTTCGTATACGGCCTCTTAAGCAAGAATATTTATGCAATTAATTATTTTATGCAATTTATTATGAACACAATTATGTTATGACTATAATAATTGCTAGATTATAATTGCTTAGAAATCTTGCTTCATCCTGTTGGATGATCTCATGAGGGTCTCATTAAGCGGCTGAATAATAGCTCTAATTCAGAAAACAGTTCCTCGACACGGCACGCATCGCGAGGAGTTTCTGTCTCAAATAAACTGATCT
This sequence comes from Aporophyla nigra, assembly GCA_947507805.1. Classification (NCBI taxonomy): domain Eukaryota; kingdom Metazoa; phylum Arthropoda; class Insecta; order Lepidoptera; family Noctuidae; genus Aporophyla; species Aporophyla nigra. The sequence continues at coordinate 19,642,528 of OX382297.1, read as the reverse complement.
GGCTCAAAGATACAAATTAACTCAAAATTATTTAATTGCGCGTCGGGGCCCAAGTATTGTGTAATGTTGTGTACAAAACGTCACGGTCAAATGTTTTAGTGAATCTACTGTCTAATTGTACCCACTCATTATTGTGGGGATACTAAGGTTGCCTGTCCGTTTGAGTGAGGGAATAAGTGGAGAAAAGATGACAGTAATGTATAACGATGTAGCAGAGTGTGCCCTCTACTGAAATACTGGACAGAACCATTATCACAGAGAACGTGGAAAGATACTGCATAGCTATTCACAACCATTCGATACGCTTCCGTACCAAATCGAACGTCAATCAGTGTTATCGTAGGAGTCATATAAAATCGAAAACCCAAAAATTATGTCAGTTAAATTAAATACACGATTGCTATTCTTCAGACAGCTATTTGTAGTCCACAAGTGTAGTGTAGGCAGCAAGGTAAATTAGGTTAGGAAACGTGTTATTTTCGATGCGATAGCCTGGTTGTGAATAGCAATGATGGAAAGGACATAGGGAAATGCGTCTTACAAACATCACCACTAAAGCGTAAATTACGAGATAACAGCATTAGAATTATATTTTGGTTAAAGGTCTTAAGGTGTCTAAAGTTTTGGTTAAACTAAAGCGAATTCCGTTCACTTCAAATGATCATTTTGATTTTGATATACATACATAAACTCACGCGTTTTTCCCAGATGGGTAGACAGAAACTACCAGAAAGCCGCCTGATCCTTACACACTCCTTTTGCCTCGTTTATGTTCATACACGCAAGCCGGTTGCGAGTACTGGGCACCTGACTTTTCTGAAGCACATCACAAATAAGGTCCCTATAAGTTCTCTAAGGGCGTCCCCTTCTGGCGTTTCCACTCACATCTGCCTTGCAAAAATACCTTTCATATACAACAATACATTTGGACAGTGACGTGAAATCAAGAGTTGAATATGCTGGCGGAATAGTCGACGTCGGTTCAGTTGCACAACAAGGACAAAAAGAAAAACAAAGTGTGAATTGACTACGTCAGTAGGCGCCGACATCTCATTCTCGCTTACGTCCCGTTGACATGGTACAAACGGCCATATCGCGCAGACTTCTCTACTTTCCGCTCAACTGGGCAGGCAGTCTTATACATAGATGAATATTTTGTATGAGTTATGTTGTGTTTGTCAGACAATTATTAGCCTCATTGTATACAGCGCTTTCATACCCCAGAAAAGGAAACTTCCACTGAGACTAATCTAAATAATTTGAGGCTTTTTTATGGAGAAATGATTACATTTACAATATAATGTTTTGTTACAAGATGACTGAAAAATCACTGATTTTAGTTGATGGCAGAAATCTGATGGACTTATAAACATTTTTATTAGTTTTAAACTTAAATCAATGACTGTTGTAAAAATGTAAAAGACGTTTTTAAAAAGAGATAAATTATAACTGTTGGTGATGGCATGTAAATAGCCTGCACCTTTTCCTAGGTAGTTTTTAGGAACTCACCTAAGAAAGGAAGGAATTAAGAATATAAGTAATGGCGGGCCTCAAATTTCCACATTGATGAATCCTCGTGAAACCAATATGAAAGAATTAAAAGCAGCAAAACTTGCCCACGTACCTTGACAATCCAGAGATCCAGTCAGACCCAGGCAGATGACTCGTTCATGGGCGCGTAATGGCGTGTGGGTATGTGATGCCGGCCGGCGAGCTAAATCTTGTTAAATCCACCGGTAGAATGGTTTAAACTCCAAAAATCAACACTGCACTATAAGTTCTCAATGAAGCACAGATGCAGGTCTATTTATTTTACAAATATCTTCAAGGTTTCATCAAAACGGAATTTTTGAAAGGCGGAGCGGCGCGCACACACAATCGGAGCGTGGAGGCGAACAGAGCACTCATCTTTTTCTCCCGCTAATGCAATCTATCGGCAATGTTGCATACTCAAGAAAGTCTCATACTCATACGTTGTTGAATACTCAAGAAAGTTGCAGCAGCAAATATTGGTGCGGGGATTCATCAATTGAGAAACTAAAATATTTAATTTGAAATAATAAACTATTATGTTCTATGGGAGAATCCTAAAAAATTGTTATTTAATTTTTTTATATTGGTAAAAGCATTGACGCTTCACCAACTGTGTTAAATTTTACAATTTAGATTTAGACCATCCAGTGAACCTTCCCTTATGTAAACAGTTTATTAATATTGTCTGATGAGCATTTGAGTGTTAAGCGACATGTGACAGACTGAATTATTTAGTACCTAACTACCTACCCAGTAAGATTAGCATTGTAAAGCGTTGTACACACCGAAGTTGCGCGCAGTAGAATATAAGCTACGGTTTACTTGGAGAGCGGTGGCCGCCACATAACGTCCGCTGTGACGTCTGCCATCATGAAGTCAAAACTTTACGATGTTAGAGAACAACGCAGTCTAGTATTTTTGTTTTAAATATACAAACTAAAACCACCAGCACGCGTAGCATGACCACCATAGAAAGAACTTTGTCTATTCTTAGTAGAATAGAGATTGAACTGTCATGCTACGCCAACATAAAACGGTACAAATCTTTCTACAATCTTTAATTCTGTCTTTAATCTTTCTACAATCTGTAATTTTGTCTATTCTTCCGCCGACAAAATCCCTTTCTGTGGTGGTCATGCTACGCATGCTGAAAGTAAAAAAAATAAATATGTATTGGCCCGTTAAATCTTATATAAAGCTAGATGAGTTTGTTTGTTTGGGTGAACGCGCTAATCTCAGGAACTACTGATAAGAATTGAAAAAATATTTTCTGTTGGGTATCTATCCAACACTTAACGTAGTTCCTGAGATTAGCTAATTCAACCAAACAATATCTTCAGCTTTATAATATTTAGATTTGATAACAATTAAAAACATTATAGTGAGCCAACCTTAAAAGATAGACATATGCATTTTAAAAGGAATACTTCCCTCATAAACAATTGTTGCGTTACTTTAACCGTTTACGCAGCGCACGCAACGGAAGCTCTCAAAAGGAATTAATTTTCCCCGTTTTTGCAACATTTTTCATTGCTGCTCCGCTCTTATTAAGGGTAGCGTGATGTTATATAGCCTTTCTCGATAAATGGGCAACCCAACACTGAAATAATATTTCAATTCGAACCAGTAGTTCCTGAGATTATCGCGTTCAACCAAACAAACTCTTCAGCTAGTATTCACATTTTTGTACACGTTATGTAGCAGCCACCGCTCGTCTAAAACGTAGCCTGCCTAAGCAAACGACAAACAGACAACTTCGTTTCAATATTAAATTCACTTTAAACTTGCCTAACAGGGCTTCTATAAACAATGCTAGTAGTGATAAGTGCTATTCCCAAAACTAAAGTTAGAGGTTCTAAGTTTAGCAGTTAATATTCAAAAGTCCGCGTCTGTACTGCAGATAGTGGGTAATTTATTTTGTCTCTTGACGTGCAAGTATAAAATTTAATAACAATTCGACAGTTATTCATGCCGAATCATGCCGTGAGTTTGCTCCGCTCGATTACAAAAGATATAATTATACGTATAGGCCAGCTCAAAACAATGAGCTAAAACGCACGTACACATAAATACTTATAGCGTAGATAGTAAATAGTAGTAGCGTAGTTAAAAATTCTTACGAATCTCATTGGTATAGCGCTACAAGATTCTATTGGCGCGTGGGCTAAAATCGGAACTAACGTCGCCATCTTTTTAAAATACATTTCACTAAATAATTGCACAAATGTTTACCAACAGTGCTCCCCCTTTTTTTGTGGGTGGGAAATGATCAAATGACGTCTCTCGCTCAGGGTGGAGCGGAATCGCGTGTCAGACTTTTACTGACTCAAACCGTGTTCTTTCAGTTGCCCATATGCCAGAGCCACGGTATCTCTTTCGAACAAATCTCACGACCCTGGCAGACATCGGTCCTGGCGGACCCCTTCAGTTGTTGCTGACATCTCTTTCCAACCCCTCTGTCCAATAGCGCCCCCCTGTCAGCGCCATTCGAGCGGCAAAAGAACCTTGGAAGTACAACGATGCGAGTTGCGCGTGCGCTGTTTTTTTTATCTAATGTATGGAACCGACCTGCTGTTTGTTTGCTGTTCTGATTGACAACGTTGAAGTCAACTTGCAACTTTGGTGTGTACTGCCATAAACGAACACGATAATAAAAAAAATGCATTGTAACCGTGCTAACAAGCAGCACAATCTTAATACCGACATACAATTTAAATTACCTACATCTTAATCTTTACACGTTATTATAATTAGGTTTAAGTTTTCCGTCAGCAACAGATAAGTGAAACGCTTGACGATATGAATCAAATTAATTACATTTTTGTGCGTGTTCTTTATCAACGAAAAATATAATGAAATCTGGTACCTATTTTCTTCGATAATCTGAACTGTAAGGTAGGTAAATAGATAAAGAGTTGCAGATAATAATGTTAAGCTTGTATGTTAGTTCTTCATAATTTACGTTGTAATATCGTCATTTCAGACTTTGGTTACAATAAAATTAATAATTTTGATATACTTTGGTGTTTTTTTTGGTACTTATTTACTTTCCGTGCCTCGAAAAGCACGTTAAGCCGTTGGTCCCGGCTGTCTTTCGTAGATTTTAGACAGTCTTTACGGGTCGTCAGAAGCCCAAAAGTCTGACAACCAGCCTTACCAAGGGGTATCGTATAACGCAGTGCATGGGTTGTGGAGGTCAGATAGGCAGTCGCTCCATGTAAAATACTGGTACTCAGCTGCATCCGGTTAGACTGGAAGCCGACCCCAACATAAGTAGTTGGGAAAAGGCAGGCAGATGATGATGACTTTGGTGTTTTTTGATTTTCTAACTTTTTTTTACAGTATGTATAATCTTTATTTATATTACATGGATTACAGATTTAAATTAATAAAGAAAAAAAATTATAACCTAAATTAACTAAAACTATTTACAAATTTTAAAAAAAGCGTCGAAAAATCATCCGCATCGCTGTCGACTGGTAATACTCAAGAGACTGGCGGCATTACCACGTTGTATGGCAATGCTTAGCCTCTGGCCAAGGTAAAAACCAGCTCTTGGGTGACTCTTTTCTTACTTGATATTTACATAGAACAGTGGTGGCCGAGTAGTAATGGTCCCGACTTACGATTGTACGTCGTGGGTCACCCAGTCAGGCGGATTACTTTATGTAATTTATTTCACCACCACTGCTCTTAAAACTGTCAAGGAAAATATCGTGAGGAAACTATGAACCAAAAATTCAAAGACATGTTGACTTGTACCAACCCTCAGTGGGACCCTCGTGGTAGATTCCGGCCCAATCCCTCTCAGAACAGACGAGGCCTTTGTCCTAGTAGTGTGAGCATTATACTGCCCTACTAAGCGCAAAAGCGGTATCTCAAAAAAATCGTAAAGTTGATTTTAATGCCATCGGATAGCTCTAAAAATTACGCATGTAATGAACTAAGCCTTTTAGCGCTATACAGGCTGTCCAGTAAATAGCACGACATACTGCAGGGGGTGATAGCTTGGGTCACTACCTATCAATACAACACAATATATGTTCAGCAAAATCTTACAAATTTTTTTTTTCACCACTGTAGTGTAACTTAAGTGATAAGAAAATAGTTCTGTGCAAATTTAAACAAAAAATAGTATTTCTTGAAAACATTCATGTCTTTGATAGAAAAAAGACTTATCAATGAGTAAAGTATTCACGCATAATTTGATGTAAAAAAAAGTACTAGAAAAGGATTTTTTCATTACGAGATGCTTAAAAATCTGTTTCAAGGTAGAGATTTTTCGGTATTTCGGAAAATTTTGTAAAACTGTAAATCCGTAAGATTTTGCTGAACATATATTGTGTTGTATTGATAGGTAGTGACCCAAGCTATCACCCCCTGCAGTATGTCGTGCTATTTACTGGACATCCGGTATTGTTCAAAACGTATGATAAAAGCCTTTAGAAAGGTAGGAAATTGAATACACTGTTATAAGAAGGCGTCACTTTCGTCAGTTCATTAGATCTGTATTTTTTACAGCTATCCGATGGCATTAAAATCAACTTTACGATATTTTAGAGACACCGCTTTTGCGCTTCATCATCATTACAGCCGTAAGACGTCCACTACTGGACATAGCCCCCCCCCCCCCCCCCCAATTTGGGAGGCTTTGCTATAATCGCCATGCTTGGCAGGCGGGTTGGCGATCGTAGTATGGTCGTAAAATGCATAGAGAACGCTGCTGCCCATTCTCTAGTAAGTCCCGTAGTTGCCTTTTACGACACCCACGGGAAGAAATGGGGTGATGCTATTCTTTACGTCCGGCACCACACGGTACGCTTTTGCGCTTAGTAGGGCAGTATAGGCTAATCATGTTATCTAGTCATATACATTCAATTTGATATCAAATTTTGTTCTATCCTTATCGTACTCAGTCGGCACATAGGTTTAATATGAAAAAAGAAATATCGGTATTCAAAAGTACCAACTTACCTACTAGGTTGCCACTGCTGACTATACAAATAAATGGCTAGAACCAGAGGGGTAATTGCGGAACTTTTTATCGGTAGGAATTAGTTTAATATTCATAGTTAAACAACATTCATTGCGTTATTTACGTTGCTGAGCCGACAATTTATTCGAACAAATGATGCAATGGTTTAGAAATATTCTTCAATCCCATTCAGATTCTGATAAATTGTGCGTTTCCCAATTAGGGTGCAGTAACCCTAAAACTTAAAAGAGGCTTAACGAAATTCTGTCAGATCTCTTTTCTGCGTCTTCTTGACACTTGCCAGTGGTTTTAAAGAAAAGGAAATCAAAGCTGTCAAATTCAGAAGTATCCTGCACAGCAACAAAGTTTTTTTTAGAAATTCTTGTTTCATTCAAAATAAGATCAACAGCCATGGCTACCGCGGCGGACCCACCGAACGTCTTACCGAAACACATGACCTATTCGAGCTCTAAGGTCCCGATTTTAGGCGCTTTGATAGACTATGTGGATACCAGTGTCCAGTATTTGAGGAGGAAGACCTTTGCTCAAGCAGAGAAGCTTAATGAGCAGGCCTCAAGAGCGACGCTCTCTGCGACGTTTCTAGCCGGAGTGTGCCTCACGTTAGGGCTCGCGTGTAACGTCAAATTCGAGGTAGTGACTGTCGACGAAGAACCACTCCGCAATGACTTGCACTTCATGCTGATGAGCAGGGAAGATAAGCTTTACATCGATGATATCGACGTGACGCGTAAGTGTTTGATAATAGAGGCCTTCTATTGATAATTTCTATGATATTGGTTATGATAACATGATAAATGTGTTTTTGTGAACTTTGGTTGTTATGCAACACTTATGTAGGTAGTGAGCTGGCACGGAACGTCTCAATCAAGTGCTAAATAAAAACTCACTAAATATTCATTATAATGCCTAAATAACCTTGTGAGAGTTCACGGACCAGTGATGTAGCATTCCATAACAGTGCACTGACTGTTATCGTTCTAAAAATAGGATTATGTCTGTCAATTTATCAATTAAGGTCTAGATCAGTACACAATAACTATGCGACACGAGCTCCAGGGTAAACTGGCATCTGTCTAACTTCATTTATTATTTAAGAATCTACCTACCTAGAATATAAATATTCTATGGTAGTTAATTATGTATTTGTGTGGCTAATATTTTACCAATTAAATTGCAGAGTCGATAGTGGATATGATAAAAAATAACGTATGTAGGTAGGTAACTGACCAACACCTTTTGATTTCGTATGTTTATATACTCATTTGTTAAATTCGACAAAAAAAGAAACACGTATAGTCGAAATATGTAGGTATAACATAATAAAGCAATTTTTTACGATGACATGTTGTTTCAGGAGTGAAGTGGTGTGTAGAGGCGTCCGACAGCCTCGTTATATTGATTAGCAGTCTGCTCATATGGAACTCCTCGAACGTGGTAACATTCCTTTAAGTTTTTTAGTATTATATAGACTAATATGTAGCTAATTCTGTTCGGGTTACTATGCGCTCAGAACACGCTTCGACGGATTTTCAAAAAGTAAACTTTAACCTACCAAGTACATAGCCTGAAATATTATTCGGTACCGGAAAAAGAGTACATGAAATGAAATAATTTTAAACAAATTTAACCATTGACTTTAATTTGAGAAAGTAAAGCATCAATATTAACTTACAATTTAATAACAGCCTTTCCATAATTTTCACCGTTTAACATTCCTACAAAAGCGTCGAAGATATTTTCGAAACCTTCAGTAATATGTTCCCTAGGCTGCAATTGTCCACTTTGGATCCACTTGATGAGTTCAGCAAATGCTTCTGGTTGACGGTCCATCCATCTCCAAACTAGGAAACCTTCAATCTTCAGTTGGTGGAATACTATAGCAGGTTGTAAGATGGTTGCCTTGGGCAAGTTAGCCTCGTTGTACGAGCTGATGGCGCCACAAACTGAAACCCTTCCGTAGTCGTTCATTTGGTTGATGATCGTCGAGCTGAGCTCTCCACCAACATTGTCGAAGTAACAATCCACACCCTTGGGGGCTGCTTCCTTGAGAGCCGCCGCGATGTCAGCAGTCTTGTAGTTGATCCCCTTGTCGAAACCGATTTCCTCGAGCCACTTCACTTTATCATCAGAGCCTGCGAATCCGATGACCTTGCAGCCCTTGATCTTCGCAATTTGTCCAACAAGAGAGCCAACTGCTCCAGCAGCGCCAGACACAACGACTGTTTCTCCAGATTTAGGTTTGCAAATTTCCAGAAATCCGAAATATGCAGTAGAACCCGGCATACCAACAGCGCCAACACCCAAAGAATTTGATAATCCCTTCAAGTTAGGTAACTTGTATACCTTTCCAAGTTCACCTTTGGTATCATTTGGATCAATGATGCAGTAGTCACACCAGCCTTTGTGGGAGACGACTCTGGTACCAACCGGAAATCTAGGATCTTTCGAATCTTCTACTAATGCGACTTGGAAGCCAAACTGGTCATAAGGTGTTGGGTAACGGGAGCTGTATGCGCGCATGTATGGGTCCACACTCACCCACTCTACTTTGACGAGGATCTCTCCATTCTTGAGGGCTGGTAATTCGTATTCCACAATTTCAAAATCTTCACGTTTTGGTAAACCCTGGAAGGTTTTCTTAACCACGTACTTTCGTGCTTTCACCATTATGATGTATCGTTCACAAGACTTTACAAGCGACTGAGTTTATAAACAAGTGACCATAGTATATCTATAGGTAGGTACCCGGTCAATAGTGCTATCGTCATTGTGAATTGCGTGTCACGCGGAGCGCTTAAAGTCAATATCATACTTACTCACTCACACTTGCCGTGTATCAGGTACATTTGTTCCGTTCTACCTAACAGAGGCAGACCGGTGTGAAGTCCAGCGATACTGCCGCTTGAGAGACGATGTTTTTGTTTACCCAATAAATTCGGTATGTAAGTTTAATAATGTTAAATCATGTCGAATATTTAATTTTAAAGGATTCGTGAATGCATTCGTAAATATAATTTGTTTTCGACTTTTAAATCCTGGTGCCCTGGCACACAGTGGCTAATAATGTGTCAAGTGTTTAGAAGTAGGTAGGTACTTACTTTGATATTTGGAACTAGTTTTTAGACAATTATTAACGTTGCGAAAGTAAGCCGGATATTCCCCTATTTCATAATATGGATTGTGTTTACGCGCCTTTGGTTAGAATACGGAGTTATTCATTGTTACCTACATTATGTAGACAGATGACTAGACATTCGCCGTGTTTAGTCTGGTCTTTCCGCCGGCAGGTACGGTCAGCAACAGAAGTTTAATACTACCTACTGTTTTTATATATATATCGCATCTCCGGTGCAACAACGTCACTTATGCAAAAGATGTAATATTTTAGGAGAAGCGTTTGAAAATTCCACATCCGATTATAATGTAGGTACTGACTAAAGAAATTAACTGGTAATATTTAAACGTTAAAGCAAACATTTAATAAGGGGTACATTAGCTACTTTTTCTCATACTCATTGGCAACAAAATTTGCTTAATTGACGTTGTTGCACCGGAGGTGCGATAGGATGTAGATCCAAAATTATTCGAAACGCATCTTTTCAGCACTTCAATTAATGGTAATATGTAATTTGTTTTTCTGTATATAAGAAAAGTTTCAATTCTTTTTTCTATGTTTTTTTAACCATTGCTGTCCTACAAGTCTGAGACACGTCCACAACAATTTAAAGTCTGTGCTTGTACGGAGCTAGTAAGGAAGGCCAAGGCCAGCAACTAATGATGTGTTTACCTACTTGGTAGCCTACCGACACTTCTTATATGTTTACGTTTTTACAAACGTAAAAATATCGACAATTATCTTCAGCGCACTTCTAGCGCCGAGGGTGGATAATCTTAATCACACGGTGCCGATTCTGTTGTACACCGAACTAAACTAACTAAACTATCTCTAAAATTCCTTACTTTTGGTTACGAGAATTTTAACGCTATTCTGCAAGGAAAAATCTCTAAATTTAAAAATTATTTTGCCCCGACTAAAAACGAATTTGACAATCAACATGGTTTTTTTTTCTTTAGGTTTCGCAACGTGGTACTTGTGTGCGTTACGCAATGAATTTTTTAGAGACAAAGGCGCGCGCAAGGGGGCAGCCTGGACGTGTTTTATATGGAATTTTTCACTTTTTGTTTGAAAAATAAAAATAAATATTACCCACGTGTTGCCATTTATATGTTCCGGGATTATCAAAGGGGGTCGAAAATTTCATTATTTTTGCGATAGGACACGCCATTTTCGAGATATAAGCAAAAGAAAAATAAAAAATACAGCACTGTTTTTGCTCGTGAAAGCGAGGCGTTGGAGGGAATTTTTGTTCATGACCACTAGTTTTTAACCGACGAAAAAAAACGGAGGAGGTTATCAATTCGACGCGTATATTTTTTTTTTGTTTTGTTTTTTTTTTTTATGTATGACCACGCATAACTTTTTACATAGTAGTCCGAGTGTGATAATTCTTTTTTTATTTTTTTTATTGGAAAGGGTATACTCCGAGGGTGGTCCCATATAAATTTGGAAAACAAGATCAAACCCTAAGGGTCAGAAAACAGGGGATGATTGATTGTTCACTCACTGATTGTAATGTTTAACCACGCATAACTTTATACAGAGTAGTCCGATTTTGATTGTTCTTTTTTCATTGGATAGGGTATACTTTGCCAAGTATTATTAGTACATTAAAGCCACAAAAAATTATAAAATAAAAACTTTTTACCAAAAAATTTAACCGCCGAAAAAACTGAAAAGCAAAAAATTATAAGCCTTAAAATTATGAGTCGGCGCTGAAAAATCAGTGAACAAAAATCACTCAAAGCGCCGACTCATAATTTTAAGGCTTATTATTTTTTGCTTTTCAGTTTTTTCGGCAGTTAAATTTTTTGGTCATACTTATTTCGCATAATTATATTTTAAACTATAACCTCCTAAATAATTAGACTGAAATCTTTACTTTGTGTATATAATTTCATCACCACTGCTCCCACAACGGTGAAGGAAAACATCGTGAGGAAACCGGCATGTTCTTAGAACCAAAAATTCGAAGACACATGACGCCTACCAAACCGCACTGGACCCGCGTGGTGGATTACGGCCCATTCCCTCTCAACGAGGGGAAGCCTGTGTCCCAGCAGTGGCACCAATATAGGCTGATGATGTAATCATTACTTAGGTTCCGGAAAAGCAGCTTATGAAATGAAATAGTTTTTAACCCCCGACGGAAAAAGAGGGGTGTTATAAGTTTGACGTGTCTGTCTGTCTGTCGGTCTGTCTGTGTGTCTGTCTGTCTGTGTGTCTGTCTGTCTGTGTGTCTGTCTGTCTGTGGCATCATAGCTCCCGAACGGATGAAGCAATTTCAATTATTATTTTTTTGTATTAAAGGTTACTTATGTGCGAGTGTTCTTAAACATGTTTGATGAAAATCGGTTGAGCCGTTTAAAAGTTGTGGGAGGTGAAAGTGGGGAAGAATAACCGAATGTCTACAAATATACTCGAGTGGGGTCTCAAATGAAAGCGCACTGAAAGTGAATGATGTTCTTAGCTTCGCTTGATGAGAAAATTGGTGGTGGGAAAATTAGGACATAGAAATCCGATTGTCACGTGAGAGTATCAATGACTACATCTCAGTCTTTGCAATTCTGCTAAAGATGATTTGTCATGTGGGTTATTAAATAGTTTTGTTTGGTCGAGCTCACAAATTGCTACACCATCCAAGGAAAAGCCAAGCCTATGTAGCCTTAAGCAGAGTAAAAATACTCTACTTAAGGCTACATAGGCTTGGCCTTTTGCGAAAGTACTTTTACCTAAGTAAACCACAGCTTTTTCAACTGTCGTCCCTTGCAACTTATAAGTTGCGGCGATTACGGCATATATGCCGTAATCGCCCAACATAAAATGATAGGAAACATTGTTCTTTCAATATTTCCATATCCTCTAAGACCTTGAAAAGTTACATTATGTGGCCTTATCAGAATCCATCCATTCTCGTCAACACAACTCCGGCCGATAGTGGCATCATCAAATTGAATTGACATTGTTTTTGGAAGCTTCCCATCTTCCTGTTGGCCACGGCGAAGTTCTATGTATTTACAACTTAACAAAATCTACATTATAATAAGTATACCTATAAAAAGTATAAAATAAAAAATTAAATTTAAAATTTAAAAAACCCCCGACACAAAAACCTAAGATCCCTTTAAAAAGTAAAAAATAATAAAAAAACTCAATCTTAAAGTACCTAAGTATGTATTAATAATTTAAAAAAAAAATACGTCGCGTTGGGGGACCGCTCTGCGAGGGCAGACGTCGTTGACGATCGTATCCTAAATGCAATATTTAGAAGTAATTTTATAAAAGTTTTCTTCAGTTAGGTAATAGACTATTTGTAATTAAATTGTTAGGTTTGGAGCGGTCCCCCAACGCGACTTATTTTTTTTTTAAATTATTAATACATACTTAGGTACTTTAAGATTGAGTTTTTTTATTATTTTTTCCTTTTTAAAAGGATCTTAGGTTTTTGTGTCGGGGGTTTTTTAAATTTTAAATTTAATTTTTTTAACAAATTGAATATTGACTTTGTTTACTAAAAGTGTTTGTGATAAATCCCATGTGACCATGTTTTATGCAAATAAATACTTACTTACTTACTTACTTACTACTAGTACCTATTATAAATGTGAATGTAAGTTTGTTTATTACGCTTTCTTGCGAAAACTACGTAAGCGATCATCATGAAACTTTGTACACATGTTCTTGGAGGTATTAGAAGTAACATTTCATGAAAAAAAAAAAAACTACACCTATTGTAATTTTTAACGCGAGCGAAGCTGGGGGCAAAAGCTAGTATGTCAAAATAACGAACCTAAATGAGGCAAAGAAAGTATGCAAGGATCGTAGCAAGCGGGCGGCGCGGGCGTTCCGTAGTTTCTGCCAGCCCCCATGGGAAAACGGCGTGAGTTTATGTAAGTATTTTGTATTAATCAAAATCATTATTTATTTTCTATTGTATAGGGTTTTTCGAATTTTGAGACGTATGTGAGCGTAGTTTGTGACGTATGTCAGCGTAGTTTGTGTCGTATGTCAGCGTAGTTTGTGACGTATGTCAGCGTAGTTTTCGAAGACAGTTTTTTTGCTGTCCTGGTAACCCTGGCAAGGATAATGGCACAAATTTATGAAATTATTGCATTGTCATCGGTCCTTGACAGGTGTGCAAAGTTTGAATGAAATCTGGTCGTTTAAAGTGGGTCAAAATCGCGCTATAAGGAGTCGGTTACAAACAAACATACAAGTGAAGCTAATATAAAGCGTGTAAAAACAGTCTTCCTCACAGAACGAATGGGATATAGTGAAAAATGAAGGTGTGTGAGAGTATAGGTATGAGTGGTCTTACCTCCACTCTTACACTTTCTCCCAAACCCTTGCATACATTCTTACTTTATCTTCCTCTTGGACCCATCCTTGCAAATTTTCAAATAATAATTCCTGCATTTGTGACCTTATTTGCAACAGTTGTTTTTAGTCTTTATTTTATTTTTCAATTCTTTTATCTGGTTTGTGTTTCTCGTCGAAACGATCTAAATAAACCTTTATAAAAGCTACCGCAGTACGTAAATCTCGCAAAAACTCGAAAATGGCTCGACCTATTGTGATAAAACATTGATAAGTTGTTGTGTGCGGGCCAGCAGGTTGATAACAATAAAAGAAAAAGACATTACAAGTTACAACGAATTCGCTAGTATGTAACTAATATATTTACAACACAGTATTGACCCCCAAAAAAATTGTTTAAAACCCTCAAGAACTCTACGAGACAGGCTCGACCTATAGTGGAATCCACAACACAAGTCGAGATACCTATAAAATTATCTTTCCCTTGTAACAATAATTTAAGGAGCAGTTTATTTGAACGTGATGTATGATTTAAGAAATATAAGAACACTTTTTGATTTATAAACAATTTATTATATTACATTAATTTGATGAAGTAAATTAAGCGTTGCATCGATATAGATAATATTAACTTACAATTTAATAACAGCCTTACCCGAATTTTCACCATTCAACATTCCTACAAAAGCGTCAAAGATATTTTCAAAACCTTCAGTAACATGTTCCCTAGGCTGTAACTGTCCACTTTGAATCCACTTGATGATTTCAGCAAATGCTTCCGGTTGACGGTCCATCCATCGCCACACTATAAAACCTTCAATCTTCAGTTGGTGGAATACTATAGCAGGTTGTAAGATGGTTGCCTTGGGCAAGTTAGCCTCGTTGTACGAGCTGATGGCGCCACAAACTGAAACCCTTCCGTAGTCGTTCATTTGGTTTATGATCGTCGAGCTGAGCTCTCCACCAACATTGTCGAAGTAACAATCCACACCCTTGGGGGCTGCTTCCTTGAGAGCCGCCGCGATGTCAGCAGTCTTGTAGTTGATCCCCTTGTCGAAACCGATTTCCTCGAGCCACTTCACTTTATCATCAGAGCCTGCAAATCCGATGACCTTGCAGCCCTTGATCTTCGCAATTTGTCCAACAAGAGAGCCAACTGCTCCAGCAGCGCCAGACACAACGACTGTTTCTCCAGATTTAGGTTTGCAAATTTCCAGAAATCCGAAATATGCAGTAGAACCGGGCATACCAACAGCGCCAACACCCAAAGAATTTGATAATCCCTTCAAGTTAGGTAACTTGTATACCTTTCCAAGTTCACCTTTGGTATCATTTGGATCAATGATGCAGTAGTCACACCAGCCTTTGTGGGAGACGACTCTGGTACCAACCGGAAATCTAGGATCTTTCGAATCTTCTACTAAGGCGACTTGGAAGCCAAACTGGTCATAAGGTGTTGGGTAACGGGAGCTGTATGCGCGCATGTATGGGTCCACACTCACCCACTCAACTTTGACGAGGATCTCTCCATTCTTGAGGGCTGGTAATTCGTATTCCACAATTTCAAAATCTTCACGTTTGGGTAAACCCTGGAAGGTTTTCTTAACCACGTACTTTCGTGCTTTCACCATTATGATGTATCGTTCACAAGACTTTACAAGCGACTGAGTTTATAAACAAGTGACCATAGTATATCTATAGGTAGGTACACGGTCAATAGTGCTATCGTCATTGTGAATTGCGTGTCATGCGGAGCGCTTAAAGTCAATATCATACTCACTCACTCACACTTGCCGTGTATCAGGTACATTTGTTCCGTTCTACCTAACAGAGGCAGACCGGTGTGAAGTCCAGCGATACTGCCGCTTGAGAGACGATGTTTTTGTTTACCCAATAAATTCGGTATGTAAGTTTAATAATGTTAAATCATGTCGAATACATATTTAATTTTAAAGGATTCTTGAATGCATTCGTAAATATAATTTGTTATCGACTTTTAAACCCTGGTGCCCTGGCACACAGTGGCTAATAATGTGTCAAGTGTTTAGAAGTAGGTAGGTACTTACTTTGATATTTGGAACTAGTTTTTAGACAATTATTAACGTTGCGAAAGTAAGCCGGATATTCCCCTATTTCATAATATGGATTGTTTTTACGCGCCTTTGGTTAGAATACAAAGTTAAATATTCATTATGTAGACAGATGACTAGACATTCGCCGTGTTTAGTCTAGTCTTTCCGCCGGCAGGTACGGTCAGCAACAGAAGTTTAATACTACCTACTGTTTTTATATATCGCACCTCCGCGCTCCGGTGCAACAACGTCACTTATGCAAAAGATGTATTATTTTAGGAGAAGCGTTTGAAAATTCCACATCCTATTATAATGTACTGACTAAAGAAATTAACTGGTAATATTTAAACGTTAAAGCAAACATTTAATAAGGGGTACATTAGCTACTTTTTCTCATACTCATTGTCAACAAAATTTGCATAATTGACGTTGTTGCACCGGAGGTGCGATAGGATGTAGATCCAAAATTATTCGAAACGCATCTTTTCAGCACTTCAATTAATGGTAATATGTAATTTGTTTTTCTGTATATAAGAAAAGTTTCAATTCTTTTTTCTATGTTTTTTTAACCATTGCTGTCCTACAAGTCTGAGACACGTCCACAACAATTTAAAGTCTGTGCTTGTACGGAGCTAGTAAGGAAGGCCAAGGCCAGCAACTAATGATGTGTTTACCTACTTGGTAGCCTACCGACACTTCTTATATGTTTACGTTTTTACAAACGTAAAAATATCGACAATTATCTTCAGCGCACTTCTAGCGCCGAGGGTGGATAATCTTAATCACACGGTGCCGATTCTGTTGTACACCGAACTAAACTAACTAAACTATCTCTAAAATTCCTTACTTTTGGTTACGAGAATTTTAACGCTATTCTGCAAGGAAAAATCTCTAAATTTAAAAATTATTTTGCCCCGACTAAAAACGAATTTGACAATCAACATGGTTTTTTTTTCTTTAGGTTTCGCAACGTGGTACTTGTGTGCGTTACGCAATGAATTTTTTAGAGACGAAACGCGCGCAAGGGGGCAGCTTGGACGTGTTTTATATGGAATTTTTCACTTTTTGTTTGAAAAATAAAAAAAAATATTACCCACGTGTTGCCATTTATATGTTCCGGGGTTGTCAAAGGGGGTCGAAAATTTCATTATTTTTGCGATAGGACACGCCATTTTCGAGATATAAGCAAAAGGAAAATAAAAAATACAGCACTGTTTTTGCTCGTGAAAGCGAGGCGTTGGAGGGAATTTTTGTTCATGACCACTAGTTTTTAACCGACGAAAAAAAACGGAGGAGGTTATCAATTCGACGCGTATATTTTTTTTTTGTTTTGTTTTTTTTTTTATGTATGACCACGCATAACTTTTTACATAGTAGTCCGAGTGTAATAATTCTTTTTTTATTGGAAAGGGTATACTCCGAGGGTGGTCCCATATAAATTTGGAAAACAAGATCAAACCCTAAGGGTCAGAAAACAGGGGATGATTGTTTGTTCACTCACTGATTGTAATGTTTAACCACGTATACAGATTAGTCCGATTTTGATAATGCTTTATTCATTGGATAGGGTATACTTTGCCAAGTATTATTAGTACATTAAAGCTACAAAAAATTATAAAATAAAAACTTTTTACCAAAAAAATTTAACCGCCGAAAAAACTGAAAAGCAAAAAATTATAAGCCTTAAAATTATGAGTCGGCGTTGAAAAATCAGTGAACAAAAATCACTCAAAGCGCCGACTCATGAGGAGTGGATAGAGAGGCGCCACGGCGTCCTCACCTTCCGCCTGACGCAGGTTCTCACCGGGCATGGGTGCTTCGGTGGGTTCCTGTTCAGGATAAAGCGGGAGGAAACGCCCGGGTGTTTCCATTGTGAGGATCGTCTAGAGGACACGGTGGAGCATACGGTGGAAGTGTGCCCTGCCTGGGCGGAGCACCGCCGTGTCCTCGTGGAGGCGATCGGCGGCGGCGATCTCTCGCGTCCGGCCCTGGTGCTAGCCATGGTACGGAGCGAGAGGGCATGGGAAGCCGTCACCTCCTTCTGCGAAGCAGTAATGCTCGCGAAGGAGGAGGCGGGGCGCGTGAGGGAGTGGCAGTCTCTGCGCCCTCACGTCCCTAGCCGCCGCAGGAGGAGACGCCCCGGGCGCCGGGAGTCGATTGCGGACTCCCGGCCACCGTAGGCGCGAGCTTGCGGGTGGCGAGCAATGGGTAGCTCGCCGCCCGGTAAGGACCAGGCTCGGGTCGACGGCGCGTAGTGTTCCACGCGCGCCTCAAAGAGATGTCAGCTTTATTGAAGGGGTCTGCTAGGACCGATGCCTGCCGGGGTCGCGTGATTGTTCAAAAGAGATACCGTGACCCTGGCACATGGGCAACTGAAGGAACACGGGTGGGTTTTAGTCAGTAAAAGTCTGACACGCCCTCCCGCTCCGCCCAGAGCGGGAGAAGTCATTTGATGATTTCCCATCCAAAAAAAAAAAAAAAAAAAAAAAAAGCGCCGACTCATAATTTTAAGGCTTATTATTTTTTGCTTTTCAGTTCTTTCGGCACTTAAATTTTTTGGTCATACTTATTTCGCATAATTATATTTTAAACTATAACCTCCTAAATAATTAGACTGAAATCTTTACTTTGTGTATATAATTTCATCACCACTGCTCCCACAACGGTGAAGGAAAACATCGTGAGGAAACCGGCATGTTCGTAGAACCAAAAATTCGAAGACACATGACGCCTACCAAACCGCACTGGACCCGCGTGGTGGATTACGGCCCATTCCCTCTCAACGAGAGGAAGCCTGTGTCCCAGCAGTGGCACCAATATAGGCTGATGATGTAATCATTACTTAGGTTCCGGAAAAGCAGCTTATGAAATGAAATAGTTTTTAACCCCCGACGGAAAAAGAGGGGTGTTATAAGTTTGACGTGTCTCTGTCTGTCGGTCTGTCTGTGTGTCTGTCTGTCTGTGTGTCTGTCTGTCTGTGTGTCTGTCTGTCTGTGGCATCATAGCTCCCGAACGGATGAAGCAATTTCAATTATTATTTTTTTGTATTAAAGGTGACTTATGTGCGAGTGTTCTTAAACATGTTTGATGAAAATCGGTTGAGCCGTTTAAAAGTTGTGGGGGGTGAAAGTGGGGAAGAATAACCGAATGTCTACAAATATACTCGAGTGGGGTCTCAAATGACAGCGCACTGAAAGTGAATGATGTTCTTAGCTTCGCTTGATGAGAAAATTGGTGGTGGGAAAATTAGGACATGGAAATCCGATTGTCACGTGAGAGTATCAATGACTACATCTCAGTCTTTGCAATTCTGCTAAAGATGATTTGTCATGTGGGTTATTAAATAGTTTTGTTTGGTCGAGCTCACAAATTGCTACACCATCCAAGGAAAAGCCAAGCCTATGTAGCCTTAAGCAGAGTAAAAATACTCTACTTAAGGCTACATAGGCTTGGCCTTTTGCGAAAGTACTTTTACCTAGTAAACCACAGCTTTTTCAACTGTCGTCCCTTGCAACTTATAAGTTGCGGCGATTACGGCATATATGCCGTAATCGCCCAACATAAAATGATAGGAAACATTGTTCTTTCAATATTTCCATATCCTCTAAGACCTTGAAAAGTTACATTATGTGGCCTTATCAGAATCCATCCATTCTCGTCAACACAACTCCGGCCGATAGTGGCATCATCAAATTGAATTGATATTGTTTTTGGAAGCTTCCCATCTTCCTGTTGGCCACGGCGAAGTTCTATGTATTTACAACTTAACAAAATCTACATTATAATAAGTATACCTATAAAAAGTATAAAATAAAAAATTAAATTTAAAATTTAAAAAACCCCCGACACAAAAACCTAAGATCCCTTTAAAAAGTAAAAAATAATAAAAAAACTCAATCTTAAAGTACCTAAGTATGTATTAATAATTTTAAAAAAAATACGTCGCGTTGGGGGACCGCTCTGCGAGGGCAGACGTCGTTGACGATCGTATCCTAAATGCAATATTTAGAAGTAATTTTATAAAAGTTTTTTTCAGTTAGGTAATAGACTACTTGTAATTAAATAGTTAGGTTTGGAGCGGTCCCTCAACGTGACTTATTTTTTTTTTTAAATTATTAATACATACTTAGGTACTTTAAGATTGAGTTTTTTTTATTATTTTTTACTTTTTAAAGGGATCTTAGGTTTTTGTGTCGGGGGTTTTTTCAATTTTAAATTTAATTCTTTTAACAAATTGAATATTGACTTTGTTTACTAAAAGTGTTTGTGATAAATCCTACTAGTACCTATGATAAATGTGAATGTAAGTTTGTTTATTACGCTTTCTTGCGAAAACTGCGTAAGCGATTGTTGGAACCTTTCGTATCTGGTTGTCGAGGGGTGTAAATGAAATGCCGGAGTCCAATATAAAGTATATTACTAGAACAGGAGTTATGTTACAGTGGCGTTCCTTACATTATCTGTTAGTACAAGTTAACGCTAGGGCGCGGCGGAGACGACTGGCCGCTCGACCTGTATGCGCGGGGCTTATTGCAAATTGCCTCGTTTGCATTGTTGCTACTGTAGTTCCTACATACCTCCCCCCATTAACAAAAATGCGCCTTTACTTACTATTATCTAAAACGTTAAGGGTAGTCACCATGGCAAAGTACTCTGCTATAAAAATAATTGATCACCCTATTTGAGTCGACAGTATTTGCCATGATGACGCCACGCTACAATGAAACACATTCACACAATACTTTTTGCACGCAGGCACTGTTATCCAATTTGCATTATTGCTAATCTATTGTTACACCTACTTATACTTATACACTTTCATTGTTAATACATACATATTATATTATGTTACCGAGAACTATTGTTATCGAAGACATTTTCTGTAATACAATATTTCTTTACAAATACTGTTGTTTTACTTATTTATATACACTTTGTTATTACGCGTATGAAGCCTGCGGTATGGTAGCCTGCTGGGCCGCTGTGATTGCGGGTCCCTCTGACCACAATGATGTCAGTTCCTTTCTTACCCACTTCCTAGCGCTGGAACAACATTGTTTTCCACATAAACAAATGCACATGGTCACCAAAGCCATACCGATCACCATTATAATTATACCATAGTTTTCTAATTTGTTCTGTATATCGCTGAATTGCTTTGCATTATTAGTTCCCTGCTGAGCTATAACAATTTCTTCGTTTTTAGTGTTGTAATTTCCCATTGTATTTAATTGTGACTTAATTGTTGCTACGCTTTGTGTGCAGTTGCTTCTTTGACTGAAAATGTTCTGCGCACTATTTGGTACAATGTATTTTGACCCTATTACTTGTTCTACGGCAGCAAAAATCGCACCGTTGGCTTTACACGCCGACCACTGCGTGTGGTCAAACCAATAGGCGGAAGCGATTTATCGTCATCTTTATTATTATCATTGTTTTCTGGTTGTTTGTGCAAATTATCCGCGTCATGATTCTGCTCGTTTTCTTGTAGTATATACGCTGGTTTTAATCTATCTATTGATAAGTCGCTTTCTCTATTTGGTAACTTAACTCTAAAAACCTTATCATTTCTACTTATAACTCTATATGGGCCGTCATAGGTAGGACTAAGTGATTTTTTCATTAAGTCGTTCCTTATGAACACATGAGTACACGACTTTAAATCTTTACTTACAAAAACCTTTCGTGAATCGCTATTCGCTCGTGATGTGGGTCTTAGCTTGTTTATTGCTTGGCGTAGCTGTCCTACATATGTGCTGGGGTCGTTGTCTTGTTGGTTTCTCGCGTGGAAGAAATCGCCCGGCAACCTAACTGTTTCCCCATATACCATCTCTGCAGCACTGAAACCCGAGTCACTTCTACAGGCTGCACGGAGTCCTAGCATAACTGTTTGCAGTTCGTCAACCCAATCCATGCTTTGTGTCGATGCCACCTTTCTACTAACCCGTTCCTCTGCGGGTGATACGGAGTTGTCCTAATTCTTTGAATGCCTAACCATTTCATGAGACTGTTAAAAAGGTCGCTTTCAAATTGTCTGCCCTGGTCGGTCGTTATTCTACTTGGACAACCGAACCTGCATATCCAGTGCTCGTAAATGACCCTGGAGACCGTATCAGCTGTAATGTCTGAGACTGGAATAGCCTCTGGCCAACGCGTGAAACGGTCTATAATAGTTATGCAATAACGCTGTCCGTGCTTTGACGTGGGCAAAGGGCCTACAATGTCTGTGTGTATGTGTTCGAACCTGTTACATGGCGGAAAACTACCTGTATTTGAAACTGTATGCCTATTAACTTTTGCCTTCTGACACTGAATACATGCTCTAGTCCATTGGTTAATTTCTTTATTCATGCCTGGCCAGAAGTATCTCTGTGCGATCATCTTACGTGTAGTGCGGACACCTGGATGACTATTGTTATGTATGTTTCCGAACACTTTTTTTTTAAATTCGTCTGTTATAAAAGGTCTGGCAGTACCGGTTGATACCTCGCAATATATTTGCTTATCAGTTTCCGGCGTCCCTACGTGTCTGAATGCCAACCTTTTGCTGACGTTACTACCTACCGTAACCCGATCACGCGCCTGCGCTTGAGCCAATTCGTCGAAATTGAGTACCGTTGGACAAACAATTGTCTCCACCCGTGATAACGCGTCTGCAACTGTATTATCTTGGCCCTTTACATATTGTATGTCGCTGGTAAACTCGCTAATATAAAATAATTGTCTGGCCCTTCTTGGTATTTCCTTATCGTTACCTACTTTTGTGAATGCATATGTTAATGGTTTATGGTCTGTGTAAATGGTAATTTGTCGTCCCTCAATCAAATTGCGGAAATGAACCATGGCCATGTAAATTGCTGCTAACTCTTTGTCATACGTACTATACTTCTTTTGTGCCTGTGATAACTGTTTGGAGAAAAATCCTACTGGTCTCCACTTGCCGCCTAGTTTTTGTTGTAATACTGCCCCTACGCATGTATCCGATGCGTCAGTCATTATTGACAAAGGCGCGTCAGCACTTGGGTGAAACAATGTAGTCGCTTCTTTAATGCTGACTTTACATTGTTCGAACGCGTCTATACTATTGCTATCCCACGGTATTTTTGTTTTGTCCCTTTTCTTGGCATTGTGTAAAAACTTATTAAGTACTTCTTGATGTTCAACTGCGTGTGGTAAATGCGACCTATAAAAATTTACCATTCCTAAAAAACGACGAAGTTGTTCTACTGTCTCTGGTCTCGGATAGTCTGTTATAACTTTAACTTTGTCTGTTAATGGTTTGATTCCCGTCTGCGTTACTTCGAATCCTAGAAATTCTATTTTTGCTTGCCCGAATTCGCTTTTACTCAAATTTATCGTTATGCCCACTTCACTGAAACGTTTAAACAGCAAACGAATATGCTCTTTGTGTATTGTTTCGTTGTCTGAGGCTACAATTACGTCATCTATGTAACAGAACAGCGCTGACTTGCCATTTGCGTTATCTATGCGTTCTATCCCTCTGAGTACCTGTTGGTCCATGAATCGCTGAAACGTTTGGGCCGCATTCCTTAATCCGAACGTCATGCGTGGGAATTCCCAGAGACCGAACGGGGTTGCTATAGCAGTTTTTTCTATATCCTCCGCGGATACTGCGATATTATGGTAGGCTCTATTTAAATCGCATCGCGAAAACCAAGCTTTACCTGCTAAAATGTATGTGAAATCACTTACCCTTGGAATGGGATAACGATCTGGCTTTGTTATCGCGTTTAACGCTCTATAATCTCCGCATGGGCGCAGTTGTCCATCCTTTTTTGGTACCACGTGCAATGGACTAGACCACTCTCCTTGTGATGGCCTACATATTCCTAACTCGTGCATTAAATGAAATTCGTCCCTTACCTTATTGTAGCGATCGGGCGGTAGTGGCCTTGGACGCGCGTGTACCGGGGCGCCGCCGTTTGTTATGATGCGATGCTCCACTGCGTGCGCTGGCGGTTGCTTAAACGACATCGGTTTTGTGATCTCTGCGAATTCCTCCAGCAATTCACGATAAGGATTACACTCCTGTATACTTTTAACTGACGCCTCATCATACCGTATGATCGACCCACTTGACCTTAAATTAGTTTCACTGTCTATTAGTCTCTTATTATGTAAATCTACCACTAACTTGTGCGCCTCAATGAAATCTGCGCCCAAAATTGCTTGCTTGACATCGCTCACAATAAAGGGCCATTTAAAAACTCGGCGCAGGCCTAAATTAAGTTCTAGAGTTTTTAGTCCATATGTCTTGATCTCTGTGTTATTTGCTGCGTACAGCTTGTATCCGCTTACGTGACGCACATAATTTCTAACACTGTTCACTGGTAACACCGATACATTAGCACCTGTATCCACGAGGAAGTTGATTCTTGACTTCCTGTCTATTACGCATAAACGATGGTTCCCCGTTGTTGCAGCGCAGTCGCCCAGGGAGCACGATTGCACTGCACTCAGTTTTCCGCCCTCGAATTCTCTTTCCAGTTGCATGGTTTTGTGCATCTCCTTGCTTCCTTACCGTATGCATAATGGTAGCTGCACAGCCACTCGGGACTCTCCGGAGTGCGACGTGGACCTCTCGATCTTGACTGTGGTCTGCGCCAGTTTCCGCGATTTCCGCGTCCCCTGCTACGTCCGCGTATTTCATTCACTTCCCGCCGTAGTTCCTGCAATTCCGTAGTAAATCCGTTCATTACGGTCGCCATGTCCGTTGTTGCCGTGGTCGCCGTTGAAGCTATGGTGGCCACCTCTGTACTGTTTAAATTTTCCATGATTTTATCTGCCATTTCCGCGAGCTTTTCCGTTTTTTGGTCCTGGCACACCGACAGAACGGCCTTCAATGGTCCAGGCAGGCGCGAAATCCACAGCCGTTGTAAGGTCTCTGTTGGTACTTCTGTGTTTTGCGCCAACTCCGACATACGCCGTAGTAGATGTGACGGGCGTTGTGATCCTAGCTCCATTTCTCCGACTAATTTTTGGAATTGTCTCTCAGCGCTCTCTTCGTAGGCCGTTAACAATCTTTGTTTCACGGCACCATACTTGTTATCGGTAGGGGGCTTAAAAATTAAATCGCTAACCTGCTGTAACGCGTCTCTGGTCAGTCTTGAAATGACCAAATGGAATTTTGCTGCGTCCCCTTGTTTCTGAGGTTCCATGGCGGACTCGAATTGTGCAAACCACAACCGAGGCATATCCGTCCAAAACTGCGGAATCCTGTCCGTTACGTTTATGCTGGCCAGTTGAGCTACCGGTGGTGGTGGTGGTTGACTCATGCTGGAGAACCCTTGAAATTCCCGCCGATAGGTTCCAAGTCGACGGGGAGTCGCCTTCCGCGCAGCCGCACAATATCACTACCGCGATTTACTTCCCCACAACCAGGACCTTGAGATCACGTCGGGGTCACCAATGTTGGAACCTTTCGTATCTGGTTGTCGAGGGGTGTAAATGAAATGCCGGAGTCCAATATAAAGTATATTACTAGAACAGGAGTTATGTTACAGTGGCGTTCCTTACATTATCTGTTAGTACAAGTTAACGCTAGGGCGCGGCGGAGACGACTGGCCGCTCGACCTGTATGCGCGGGGCTTATTGCAAATTGCCTCGTTTGCATTGTTGCTACTGTAGTTCCTACAGCGATCATCATGAAACTTTGTACACATGTTCTTGGAGGTATTAGAAGTAACATTTCATGAAAAAAAAAAACTACACCTATTGTAATTTTTAACGCGAGCGAAGCTGGGGGCAAAAGCTAGTATGTCATAATAACGAACCTAAATGAGGCAAAGAAAGTATGCAAGGATCGTAGCAAGCGGGCGGCGCGGGCGTTCCGTAGTTTCTGCCAGCCCCCATGGGAAAACGGCGTGAGTTTATGTAAGTATTTCATAATAACATATTAATCAAAATCATTATTTATTTTCTATTGTATAGGGTTTTTCGAATTTTGAGACGTATGTGAGCGTAGTTTGTGACGTATGTCAGCGTAGTTTGTGTCGTATGTCAGCGTAGTTTGTGACGTATGTCAGCGTAGTTTTCGAAGACAGTTTTTTGCTGTCCTGGTAACCCTGGCAAGGATAATGGCACAAATTTATGAAATTATTGCATTGTCATCGGTCCTTGACAGGTGTGCAAAGTTTGAATGAAATCTGGTCGTTTAAAGTGGGTCAAAATCGCGCTATAAGGAGTCGGTTACAAACAAACATACAAGTGAAGCTAATATAAAGCGTGTAAAAACAGTCTTCCTCACAGAAGTGAATGGGATATAGTGAAAAATGAAGGTGTGTGAGAGTATAGGTATGAGTGGTCTTACCTCCACTCTTACACTTTCTCCCAAACCCTTGCATACATTCTTACTTTATCTTCCTCTTGGACCCATCCTTGCAAATTTTCAAATAATAATTCCTGCATTTGTGACCTTATTTGCAACAGTTGTTTTTAGTCTTTATTTTATTTTTCAATTCTTTTATCTGGTTTGTGTTTCTCGTCGAAACGATCTAAATAAACCTTTATAAAAGCTACCGCAGTACGTAAATCTCGCAAAAACTCGAAAATGGCTCGACCTATTGTGATAAAACATTGATAAGTTGTTGTGTGCGGGCCAGCAGGTTGATAACAATAAAAGAAAAAGACATTACAAGTTACAACGAATTCGCTAGTATGTAACTAATATATTTACAACACAGTATTGACCCCCAAAAAAATTGTTTAAAACCCTCAAGAACTCTACGAGACAGGCTCGACCTATAGTGGAATCCACAACACAAGTCGAGATACCTATAAAATTATCTTTCCCTTGTAACAATAATTTAAGGAGCAGTTTATTTGAAGGTGATGATTTAAGAAATATAAGAACACTTTTTGATTTATAAACAATTTATTATATTACATTAATTTGATGAAGTAAATTAAGCGTTGCATCGATATAGATAATATTAACTTACAATTTAATAACAGCCTTACCCGAATTTTCACCATTCAACATTCCTACAAAAGCGTCAAAGATATTTTCAAAACCTTCAGTAACATGTTCCCTAGGCTGTAACTGTCCACTTTGAATCCACTTGATGATTTCAGCAAATGCTTCCGGTTGACGGTCCATCCATCGCCACACTATAAAACCTTCAATCTTCAGTTGGTGGAATACTATAGCAGGTTGTAAGATGGTTGCCTTGGGCAAGTTAGCCTCGTTGTACGCGGAGATGGCGCCACAAACTGAAACCCTTCCGTAGTCGTTCATTTGGTTTATGATCGTCGAGCTGAGCTCTCCACCAACATTGTCGAAGTAACAATCCACACCCTTGGGGGCTGCTTCCTTGAGAGCCGCCGCGATGTCAGCAGTCTTGTAGTTGATCCCCTTGTCGAAACCGATTTCCTCGAGCCACTTCACTTTATCATCAGAGCCTGCGAATCCGATGACCTTGCAGCCCTTGATCTTCGCAATTTGTCCAACAAGAGAGCCAACTGCTCCAGCAGCGCCAGACACAACGACTGTTTCTCCAGATTTAGGTTTGCAAATTTCCAGAAATCCGAAATATGCAGTAGAACCCGGCATACCAACAGCGCCAACACCCAAAGAATTTGATAATCCTTTCAAATTTGGTAACTTGTATACCTTTACGCTTTCGCTTTTGGTGTCATTTGTATCAATGATGCAGTAGTCACACCACCCTTTGTGGGAGACGACCCTGGTACCAACAGGGAATCTGGGATCTTTAGAATCTTCTACTAATGCGACTTGGAAGCCAAATTGGTCATATGGTGTTGTGTAACGTGAGTTGTATGCACGCATGTATGGGTCAACACTCACCCACTCAACTTTGACGAGGATCTCTCCATTCTTGAGGGCTGGTAATTCGTATTCCACTATTTCAAAATCTTCACGTTTGGGTAAACCCTGGAAGGTTTTCTTAACCACGTACTTTCGTGCTTTCACCATTATGATGTATCGTTCAGAAAACGTTACGAGCGACTGAGTTTATAAATATGTGTAATATAGTATATAGGTATTCGGCCGATAGTACTATCGTCATTCAGTATTATGTCGAGCTA
The DNA here is from genome assembly GCA_947507805.1 of Aporophyla nigra. Taxonomy (NCBI): domain Eukaryota; kingdom Metazoa; phylum Arthropoda; class Insecta; order Lepidoptera; family Noctuidae; genus Aporophyla; species Aporophyla nigra. Next base: position 19,614,423 of record OX382297.1, on the reverse strand, counting down.
GGGTTGTCGACTAAGTTTGGACTAAATAATCCGCGTTTTCACTAGGGGACGTGTCAGACGCAGACACATATTGCCGTACTCAGCGATTTTGAGGAACATTATCGCTTAACATTTGCCATGTTCACACTACCCAGTGGAGATTAGTATGCTTCCCGAGGAGGTTGTTTTTCAGTGCGTCTTACATGTCGCGACTATCGTGTCGAGGGTTACGAAGGTCCGGCGTGTCGGTGCTCGCAGAGCATGCGCAAATGACGAGACAAGTAGATGTTGCAAGCGACGCAGAGCAACATTGCGCCGCGCGTCACGTAAGCTTCGTTATGGGCGACTGAGTTGCGGGACAACTGTCTCCTAGTGATATTGGGATATTTCTCATTTCAAAATTTTTAAATTAACAGTGCATACTAACAAAAACGAGTTGGGAGGACACCTAACCCAGGGATGACAAACCGATGGCACATTTGGGCACGGCAGCCAATTGAGAACGTATTCCTGTCGTTATTTTCAGAAAGAATAATAATAAACAAAACTTGGTTCGATCCTAGTTCAGCCTTCATTCTGGGTCCGTGGCTTACGCCCCCAGTGGTGGACGCACCCGTGGCGGACGCACCCGATTCGATTCATTTAATAAAAATGAAAATGTGTGCTTTTTCACTTAGTACAGTAAATGAGAAAAGTGTTTCACCACAGTAATGAGTATTTTTTGTTAGGATTAAGATGTTTAAGTCTTAATAACTTTTCCCCCATCTTTTATAGGTTTGAGCATGATGAGAGAGAAATTATACACTTCTCAAGTACTTTCATTTGATACATATATGGGAGTGTTATAAGGGTAGGGACATTTTGCCCCTTATTCTTACCATATGGAAATTTTATCTTTCAACTTCAACCAACTCGTCAACTAACTAAGCCAAACTGGTTATTGGTAACAATAAAAAACTGGCCAAGTGCGAGTCGGATTCGCGCACCGAGGATTCCGTACAAACCTGCAGATATTCAGGGTTTATGCATAAGGTTTATGTTTATTAAATAATTGTTTTTTTTTTATATTTGAGTTGACTGAATGAAAGGTAAATTGTGATTTACGATTTATGACGTATTAAAAAAAACTACTTACTAGATCTCGTTCAAACCAATTTTCGGTGGAAGTTTACATGGTAATGTACATCATATTTTTTTTTTAGTTTTATCATTCCCTTATTTAAGAAGTTACGGGGGGGGGGACGGGACACATTTTACCACTTTGGAAGTGTCTCTCGCGCAAACTATTCAGTTTAGAAAAAAATGATGTTAGAAACCTCAATATCATTTTTGAAGACCAATCCATAGATACCCCACACGTATGGGTTTGATGTTTTTTTTTTGAGTTTTAGTTCTATGTATGGGGAACTCCAAATATTATTGTTTTTTTTTCTATTTTTGTGTGAAAATCTTAATGCGGTTTACAGAATACATCTACTTACCAAGTTTCAACAGCATAGATCTTATAGTTTCGGAAAAAAGTGGCTGTGACATACTCGGATAGACAGACAGACAGACAGACATGACGAATCTATAAGGGTTCCGTTTTTTGCCATTTGGCAACGGAACCCTAAAAAGTCCGTCTTTTTGTCCACAAAATTGAAAACAATAAGCTCAAAAGGCTGCCAAACTTAAATGGGACTAGGCAGGACATGTTTGCCAAACTGTGGGTGCAAGTAGCACAGAACTGGTTTCCTGAGACAGTGAGGTGTGGTCGCGCCAGATCACGTAGGACATGGCGGGACGAGCTGGATAGGTTCTGTCAAAACTGGCAGGAGGACGCGCGACTTCGCGATATTTGGAAGAAGTGATATAGTGAGTGGGATAGTGCAGGCTAACAAAAAAAAAAAAAAAAAAAGAAAAATAGATATTATGTCCGTCTCTGTCACACAACAGTCAAGTTATTGAATATTGCAATATGCAACTGATAAGAAAGTTTAGTGTGTCATCTCACAATGACGAGCGAAGGTCGAAGGAAATAATTATAATATGGTTAAAATAGACTTGGCGGAAAAACATTGTAGCACGCTGAATTTGCGAATTTTTCTTAAAAAAATATCAAAACTCTAGTGTATGGCTGTGTGTGAATAAAAGACATGACCAGTATGGTGGTGCATTTAAATTGAATAATGAAAGTGACAACGTTCAAATGACAAAAGGACATAAACTTGAGTGTCCAGTTGATTATGTTTAATTATTATTGTTACAAAGATAAAAAGAACATTTCTCTATATAAAAAGTTAGTTACTCTGCAGTAATTTTTAAGACTGATTATTTAAAATCAGTGTCATAATTTATTACGTTGGAGACTGATTATTATAATGAGGTTAAATGATTCTCTTGATTAAATGTGATGAAAACTGTAATTCATATACATTTTTTTTTTACTAGATTTCTTATTGAAATACGTACATAAATAAATAATGAAAAATAACTGAGACTGACTTTTCAAAACATACATCCAATATATAGGTAAGCATTTCAATTTTATAAATATAACTATGATTTAATATTATACATATACTCACAATCAATAATTTATTGTATTAGTAAAACATTTTTGCGCCTGACAGTACATTCGGTCAAAAATTGCTTTAAATTGAAATAATCGAATCGGGTGCGTCGGCCACGGGTGCGTCCACCACTGGGGGCGTAAGCCACGGACATTCTAAGCTAAACGTAACAAAATATGAACCTTAGTCATTTAGTTTGTATAAGCTGTATTTATTTGTTCATATAGTATATTAAAACGTGAAACAAAAACTTTGTACTCATTTTTATGAAAATTGCGCGGACAGTGTGAAATTTGGCACGATCAAAGTTTATATGGAGAAGGAATGCCGAAAGCTAATATTTTTATCATCATCTTAATTTCAGCCGGAAGACGTCCGCTGCTGGATATAGGCCTCCCCCAATTTGGGGGGGTTTGCTGTAATCGCCACGCTTGGCAGGCTGGTTGGTGATCGCAGTATGGTGGTAAAATGCACTGAGAACGCTGTTGCCCATTCTCTAGTAATAATAATATAATATACTTACAATATATATCTTATATGATAATACATTTGAAATACATTAAGTTTTAAATGAATTATGGTCGCATTTCGAACACTGTTTATTTAAATATATAAATATAAAACTTAACCTTTAAGTTACCTACTGTATAAAGAGTAGGCACGTATTATTGTGAAAGTATTAGGGTTTTTTTTTCAGAATTTACTGTTGAAACCACAGGGCCATATTAAATATATACTTGGAAAAATGGCACGTAGATGTAAAGAGGTTTGCCATCCCTGTAGTTAGGCCCTAATTTACCAGAGGCCTGCTATAAATTTCGAGCTAGCTTCACTCATTCTCTAAAATAGCTTTGAGTTTTAGAATAGACAGAAGAACACGTTTAAGCTACAAGATGACTGATGAATACTTGCCGTCTGTTTGAAAAGGTCAGCACAAAGCTCTTTTCAAAAGACCCGTTCAGGCGTGGCCTTGCATACTTAGACTTAGAGCTCGTTCCCACTTGTCGTGTGTCGGAACCGCATATTAATCGAATGTCGGCGCCTTTGTTCACACTTTCGGTTAATAATCGGTTGTCGGCCACGGTAGAAGCTAATACCAAGTTTTAGCACTCTACGCAAAGCAACTAAGTACGATGGACGTCGATGAAGTTCTTGTTGTGATGTATTATTATTTAAGAAGAAAACAAAGAAAGAGAGCCCAGAAAAGACAATATTGGGTGCACCCAATCCTGAGGGAAAGATTTAGTTTGGGAACATTTCAGAACTTAATAACAGAATAGAGAAGTGACGAAATTAAGTTTTTCAATTATTTTAGGATGTCAATAACTACATTCAACAATCAGGATTCAACAGAACAAGGGGTAGAGGGTTATCGGCACCGACATCTGACAAATGTGAATAGCGACATTCGTACTCATAGGCGAGCGAGATCCAACACGATTGTTTTCCGGGCGTAGAGGGCTGGCAAAACACCCGACATTTCTTGTCGGCGCCGACACAAAATCGGTTTCCGACAAGTATGAATAGCTTCATATAAAATACTCTGCCACTGGAACCTCCGATTAATATACGGATCCAACACCCGAGAAATGGGAACGAGCTCTTACATCATCTTTACATTCATGTCGTATGAAAAAGTCGCTTAATGTGTCTGTGCGCTTAGATCTTTTAAACTACGGATTTTCATCAATGGACAGTGATTCAAGGAAGGTTTATATGTATGCTACGTGGGCGAAGCCATTGGCAAAAGCTAGTATCATAATAATATAATGCTTGGGACTTTAAAAGAGACCACGACAGCTAAAAATGTCGGCGCTATATATTCTAAATTAGAGTACCTACGCTTGGCAAGTGGCAGCCCTATGGAGCGCTAAAAGTCAATATCATGCTTATAAGTATGTAAATACAGTTTATAGTCGCAGCATATCAGATAGTAAGTAGGTGCAGACCGCTGTGGAGTCCGGCGATACCGCGGATTCACTCGGATGTTTTTCTAGATAAGGAACAAACCTACCGAATAGTGTAATTCTTATGTTTCATGATTATAAAACATGAATATTGAAAATGTATTAGCTATACACTTTAGTTTTTAGATAAATCATTTAATTTTATAGTTGAACACAATTCAGATCTACCCAGCGAAAATTGCGTTCCGTGTGTTGTCCGACAATAGCAACACCCCATTTTTCCCGTGGGTATCGTAAAAGGCGACTAATGGACTTACTAGAGAATGGGCAGCAGTGTTCTTTATGCATTCTACCACCATACTGCGATCGCCAACCCGCCTGCCAAGCGTGGTGATTATGGCAAAACCCCCAAAATTGGGCGAGGTTTATGTCCAACAGTGGACGACTTTCGGCTGCAATGATGACGATGATGGCGACGGAGTTAAGTATTCATTATTATCTACCTAATTCAGGCACGTAGTTGACAAAATATTTGCCGTGTTTAGTCTAGCGTTTCCGTGGATTATGGTCAACAACAGCATCCCTAGCCATGTTGATAATATAATCTGCAATCGTTAACGCTAGTCGAAAACTAATCAAATGTATGAGAATGAAATCATCTCAACGTTAAGTCACGTGGTTAGAACAAACGAATAGAAAATTCGTAGCCAAGTTCACATCGTTCAAAATGATAGAATAAATTGTTATCGTTTCTACAATGTTCAACTCTACATCCTTTCTCATAATGTCGTTTTTAGGGTTCCGATGCCAAATGGCAAAAAACAGAACCCTTATAGATTCGTCATGTCTGTCTGTCTGTCGGTCTGTCTGTCTGTCCGTGTATGTCACAGCCACTTTTTTCCGAAACTATAAGAGCTATGCTGTTGAAACTTAGTAAGTAGATGTATTCTGTGAACCGCATTAACATTCTCACACAAAAATAGAAAAAAAAAACAATAAATTTTGGGGTTCCCCATACTTAGAACTGAAACTCAAATTTTTTTTTTTCGTCAAACTTATAAGTACGTGTGAGGTATCTGTGGATAGGTCTTCAAAAATAATATTGATGTTTCTAATATCACTTTTTTCTAAACTGATGGTTTGCGCGAGAGACACTTCCAAAGTGGTTAGTGTGTCCCCCCCCCTGTAACTTCTAAAATAAGACAATGATAAAACTAAAAAAAATATATGATGTACATTGCCATGTAAACTTCCACCAAAAATTGGTTTGAACGAGACCTAGTAAATAGTTTTTTTTAATACGTCATAAATCGTAAACCGCAATTTACCTTTCATTCAATCAACTCAAATATAAAAATAAAACATTTAATTTCATAAACATAAACCTTATGCATAAACCGCGAATACCTACAGGTTTGTACGGAACCCTCGGTGCGCGAGTCCGACTCGCACTTGGCCGGTTTTTCTAAAGATATTGTAGAACGAGCGGCCGACTCAGGCGCGTCAACATGGCTACCAACTTATCGTTTTCTACAATTGCTGACACCGAGGCGTTAGGGGGCATCCATTAATTACGTGAGGTGTTCTAGGGGGGGAGGGGATCAAGCTAAATCTTTCCAAATCTCACTTGGGGGGGAGGGGGACTATTTTTGTCGCAGAAAACGGTGTAAAATTGCGTGAAAAATTATTTCTACAATAAAATATGGCCAAATCTGAGACAATAGTACACTGATAAAAATATTAACTTGACTCAAGAGCCAAAATCTTGAACCAAGAATACCATTTTGAAGACAATGATTTTCTTGAGTCAAGAGAATAAATTCTTGAGTTAAGAAATTATTCTTGGTTTAAGAAAATTTTCTTGTTTTTGTTTTTTTTTTCAATAATCCATCATATTTACAGCCCAAATAGTTTTCAAGAATCTCGCGTGAGATTAGGGGAGGAGGGAGGGAGTTGAGGCAAATCTTACGATATCTCACTAAGGGGGGAGGGGGGGGGTCGAAAATTTCTCAAAAATGCCTCACGTAATTAATGGATGCCCCCTTACTGATTGGAGAACGGAATTTGACACGAAACGTTTGTAACTTGGCTAGGGGGGCAGAAGTATATAAACAATACTATTTATAATTGTCCGTTTTCAATAAAGCTGATAAAGATAATCTCCCTTTATGAGCACTGTATCTACTTGTTACTTACACAATCATGTTTTTCTTTTTGAATGTTAAGTACACGAGTAACATGTGAGCGATGTGCCGATATATTTATTCAGGCGTTTGTTCAGCGTACGCGATCGTCGAGATTGTTGTTCGATACTCTAATTTCGTAACACACTATAATCACAAAATGAATCGTTCTAAACGATACTGCTATTCAATCCTACTAATATTATAAATGCGAAAGTTTGTGAGGATGGATGTATGTGTATGTGTATGTTTGTTACCCTTTCACGAAAAAACTACTGGACGGATTTGGATGAAATTTGGCACACAGATAGTTCATAACCTAGATTAACATATAGGGTACTTTTTATCCCGGTAGTACGTTCCCGCGGGATATTTTCCGACCTCTACGCGGGCGAAGCCGCTGGCAAAAGCTAGTTACCTCATATATTTGAAAAAATGGTCTGCTCAATAACCGGAGGGGCGTGTCAGACTTTTACTGACTAAAACCCACCCGTGTTCCTTCAGTTGCCTATACAGGGTTATTTGTAAAACACCGGCAACCTCTCAGGACTATGCTACTAACATGATAATCACCAACTTTTGTTCTATGACTTTTAAAAATTCATCATATTTTAGTTCATCAGATTTTCATACAAAATCGGCCGCCCGTAAATAGGTCAAATTTCAGCGCCCCCGCCGCCCTAATCTCGCTTCCTTCGCTAATGTTCTATCGCTTTCTTTTGCTTCACATCGAGTTCGTAACATTTAGAGCGTTCAATTTAAATATTTTTATTTTTGTATGAAAATCTGATGAACTAAAATATGATGAATTTTTAAATGTCATAGAACAAAAGTTGTTGATTATGATGTTACTAATATAGTCCTGAGAGGTTGCCGGTGTTTTACAAATAACCCTGTATATGCCAGGGCCACGGTAACTCTTTCGAACAAATCTCGCGACCCTTAATGATTAAAAGTTAAGTAGCTAAATTAGAACATTGTCGGAGTACACCTTGTACAAGGTGATTATTTCAAAATCAAAATCAAAATTGTACTAATTCAATCAAAATTGTACTATTTCTCTGAGCAAATAAAATATTAGCTTTCTCCTTATAAATAACGGCTTATGTTTAACTTACCACCAGATATAGTAACATATAACAGACAAAAATAGTAAATGATCACCAAAATTAAAACCCGCATTTTAATGTAAAATTATAACCAAAGTTTTAACATCTCGCTATCCTATTTAAGCAAAATGACTCCAAATAAATCATTGTTAATCCAAAAGTAGTAAAAATGATCACCAAAATTAAACCAGCGTTTCAATGTAAAATTATAACCAAAGTTTTTACATCTTGCTATCCTATTTAAGTAAATTGACTCCAAAAAAAATATTGTTAACCCAAATATTGTTAATGAACACCAAATTATTAAGAGTGAGCTCGACAATTGGATGTGCGAATAACTCTTGAGCGACAAAACTGTATTGCGACTGACATAGTTCGAATGCACGCTTGTGCGGCACACTGAATCAAGTCGTTTCTTTCTAGCACTCGCCGCCCGCTGCCGCGGCACCGCTCGCTTCGCTCGCTCGGCTCGTGCGTAGGAGGTCACAGTTTTAACCTAACCTAACCTAGTGTACTATGTGAGCTCGAGTGTGTCGCACAAGCGTGCATTCGTACATTCATTTGTCGAGCTCACGTAGTACACCCAATTATTAAGATTTGGTGATCATTTACTAAATTTGGTGGTCGAATACAATTTAAAGTGGAGTCGTGACTAAAATAGCTGGTACTATTGTATTTTTAGACTTTATTTTTCTGGTGTTAAGTAGATATTTTTGGTTACAAAACTAAGGGTATCAAAGCATTTTTTGGTGGTCATTATATTTATCCCCATAAATAACTATTTTCCAAATTTCCAAATTTCATACTCCTCCGTCCGCGAAATCTTCGTAAAAAGGGCAAAGATAAAGCTGGCTAAGATGACCACAATTACAAACATTTACGAAAAACCTTGAAATAAACATTATTTTTTTCGTAGGAAATCATAAAATGACGTCTCCGGCTCTAAATATCTGGTTTATGTCGCACCAGATTTCTATTCAAGGTTGTATTGTAGCTACGAACGTCTGCACTCGATAATTCGACACTGTTATTGATATTGCCAATAATTCTTAGTGACAGTACCTACTTTGTTTATTTATGAGTAGTGTTAAATAAGCCTCAACAGTTCTTCCAAAGCCGCCCACTGCCATTTAACTAGATTAAATGAAAGATCATGAGATAAAACATATTTTTTAACGGAGTCCGTTAAAAGGTTATCAATTCGTCTTTAAAATGTATACAGACTGATATTTCAAAATGCCTGGTTGGTTATAACAGCGACAAATTTATAGGACTCTCGAAGCTTTTGATGGAAACGAAAACTGCATCATTAGATTTTTGAAAATTCAGTTGCTATAACTTCAGTTCGTTTTTTAAACCCAGATACTAATTTGACATGTGTAATGTTAAACTTATATAAAATTCCTAATAAAAAATCAAACAAAAAGGACTTGAAATTTCAGATCACTCAATAGGATTAAAAAACGAATTTGAAGAAAAAACACATTGACTTATCGCACTGGCTGATAGTATTGCTACTAAGGATTTTAATTTCTGGGAAATGAAGTTGCTGCTGAACACACGGAAAAGTAAAAGGGACTATCAATTCAATTATTCTCCCTGCCCGCGTGGAGGTCGGAAATAATCCTATGGAAACGTACTACCGGGATAAAGGATGAAAGCATTTGTATAGATAATTTATCATTTAATTTACAAACATTTAAGTCTGTCAAGCGAGTTCCGTCAATGGTGTGCGACGCGCGCTGAATTAATTTTCGCGCGCGTTAGTTTTTAGTATGCGATAACTCCTAAGAAATTTGGTTAAATTATATGGTGTCTAGGATTATCATAATGTGCATGGAATAAAAAATAAATAAATAAATATCTTAGGACAACCAACACACCGTTATCTGATCCCAAACTAGGCAGAGCCTGTACTATGGCAACCAGACAACTGATAAATATACTTATATATTTCTAAATACATACATTTTATAGATAAATTACACCCAGACACAGAACAAATGATTGTGCTCATCACACAAAGATTTGTCCTGGGTGGGAATCGAACCCACGACCTCAGTCTTTGCAGTCAGGGTCACTAACCACTAGACTAACAGGCCAGTCGCAAAAGTCGTGAATGCTTATGGTAACTAACGCATTCAAGTTGATTCAAGAGGAAATCACTATCCATCTGTTAGCTTTTCGACCATTCGGCAGTAATACTCAGTTTAGAAGCTAAAAACTTGTTACTCACAAATTCAACACATTTCGCCTCAATCTCCCGGACGCTATTAAAGGGTATGATTTCTTCAACATCAGCGCGTTGAATGATTCCAGTGACACAACTATCTAATTACTGGAAGTGATGTCATCCATTATACATAGGAACACTATCCGCGCATGCTTTCCATGTAAACTAAGAATCATCAAGCCGTGGATAACACCCAGACTATTGAGATGCATACGAAACAGAGAAAATATACATAGGAAAACAAATAAGGAACCCCATAACTCTTTCCAGAAATTAACTTACCTGCGATATAGGAATTACTGCAACAATTTATTGAAAAAACTAAAATTCTATCACGAGCAATACCTATTTCTTAAAGCTAAAACCAACCCAAAAAATGTGGAATGCTATCCGGACTGTGACTGACTTACACCGCTCATCACCTACACCCATTGAACTCCTGAAAAAAGAACATTACCCCTCAAAGTCTGTTAATTCTGTCAGTGCATTTTTTTGCAAAAGAGGGTCAAATTATCGCCAATCAAATACCACCAAGTGCAAGGTCTTTTCAACCAACCACAAACAATAACCAATCTATGGTCAATTCGTTGGGTCTCCTCACGACAGATGAGGATGTAGTAGATTGCATTATTAAGGATCTCCGTGCGGATTGTGCACCTGTGTGTCCTACAAAAAACACGAACACGATTCTGCTAAACGACACTACCCATTTCTAAGCGCCCTCACTTATAATAAATTGAACCAGAATTTGAATATACATTACTTAACAAAATCTAAAATTAAAGAACATCTTTTAACTCTTTCTTGACTACAGTAAAACAGAAGAAATATTGAAATCGCAATATACATGACCAACAACTCTATACACACACAAACACACACACACTCACTCATACTCACACACACACTAACTCACTCATACCCACACACACACACACACACAGACACTCGCACACGCGCTTACCACATCTTTTTCACACTAGAATTAAAAATATAGTACAGGGGTAAAAACTGTACACTTGTAAGTCCTAAGCTGCAAATGCTGCGCATAACTACTTTGTAATTTACTTTTGGAAATAAATTATTTTTTCACGCCTGCACGGCTAAACGGATTTTGGATCATTCTGGAATTATCTGTGTGACAATTTAAGATTATGGATAATAATAATCGATTAGTGAGTAAAAGTAGTCGTGATGGTTGGATTCAGTCGCTATTCCTTCAAAGATTGTGGCTCTCAATATGCTTGGTCTTACTTTCTACTTGCAGGTGATCAGCTGCAGATAAATGTTTGAAAGGATTGTAATACCAAAATAAAACAAATTGCTTTCGAGCATTTGCACGTGTAAAAATATATACAGTTAACCACGAAAAAATACATTAAAATATATTATAATTTAACAACTGCTTTACCAATATTTTCACCTTTCAGCACTCCTATAAAAGCGTCAAAGACGTTTTCAAACCCTTCCGTGATGTGTTCCTTAGGCAGTAGCTGTCCACTGTGAATCCATTGAAGAATTTGATCAAACGCCTCGGACCAGCGGCCTAGCGATTCCCAGACTGCGTAACCTCTGACAGATAATCGATGAAATAATATGGAAGGCTGTACGAGAGTCGCTTTAGGTTTATTCGTGGCGGCCGCGTTGTATGAACTGATGGCCCCAATGACTGCGACACGTCCATACATGTTCATTTGGCTCATAATCACACTGCTAATCTCACCTCCGACGTTGTCGAAGAAACAGTCCACACCTTCAGGAGCAGCTTCCTTCAGAGCCTTCGCGATGTCAGCGGTCTTGTAGTTGATCGCCTTGTCGAATCCGAGGGACTCCAGCCACTTCACTTTATCATCAGAGCCAGCGAATCCAATGACCTTGCAGCCCTTGATCTTCGCAATCTGTCCAACGAAGGAGCCAATTGCCCCAGCAGCACCCGTCACTACCACTGTTTCGCCAGCTTTCGGTTTGCAGTGTTCTAGGAATCCAAAGTAACCAGTAGCGCCTGGCATTCCAACAATACCAACTCCCAATGAATTTGGTAGTCCATTCATGTTTGGCAACTTATAAATTTTTCCAGCATGTGGATAGACTTCGTTAGTGTCGAGGATGCAGTAGTCACACCAGCCCTTATGGGAAACCACTCTTGTTCCGACCGGGTAGTTAGGGTCCTTCGATTCTTGCACTAAACCGACCTGGTAGCCGAACATGTCGTACCGCTCAGATGTATTATGTAGCCGCATGTACGGGTCCACACTCAGCCACTCAACTTTGACGAGGATCTCTCCATTCTTGAGGGGCGGTAACTCGTGTTCCACAATCTCAAAATCTTCACGTTTCGGTAAACCCTTGAACTCGTTGATGACCACGTACTTTCGTGCCTTCACCATTGTGATCTATAATTCACGACTGTACGAGACGTAACGAGCGACTGAGTTTATAAATAAGAGGAACATCGTATTTAGGTACTCGGTGAATTGTGCTATCATTGTTATTGTGTGTCACGTGGATCACCAAAAGTATTTTTTATCGCGGCGAATCCGATAAGTTTTTAAGGTGTCTATACACCAAAGCGGCCGGCTGCCGGTAGGTTAGTTACCCAGCGGTTTCAGAACGTAGCAAGTCAGACAACTTTTGTTGAAAATGAGTCCGGCCGGCGACTGAACCGGCTGGCGCGCGGCGGCGGCGTAGGCACCCGTAAGTTTAAACCGGTGTGTAGTCCAGCGATACGTCTGCTTACGTCGATACTTTTACTGATAAGGAAGTGTAAATTTACCGCACCTACCACATATTATAAAGACGTAAAATTTGTTTTTTTTGTAAGTTTGTATGAAGGGGTTTTCTATGGACGTGCCAGACTTATTTGAAAAATGATTTTTGCATTTGATAGCCTAGTTCTTGAGGAAGTTTAAAGGTTAAATTTGACATCACACTATGACCCTAAATTAATAAAAATTAACCGAATTAATAAAATTAAAAAAAAAAAAAAACAGAAACAACGTTAGAGAAAAGAAAAGTAATATCGCAGGCGATGTCATGCATATAGGATATCATCATCATCATCATTTCAGCCGAAAGGCATCCACTGCTGGACATAGGCCTCCCCCAATTTGGGGGGGTTTGTCTTAATCGCCACGTTTGGCAGGTGAGTTGGCGATCGCAGTATGGTGGTAGAATGCATAGAGAACGCTGCTCTGCCCATTCTCTCGTAAGTCCCGTTGTCGCCTCTTACGACACCCACGGGAAGAAATGGGGTAATGCTATTCCTATGTGTGTTTTCTGTTCTGTGGTGCCGGAACATCGAAACACAGAAAACACACATAGGATATATTTTATGTTAAAACAAGAGATTTCCCGTGGACGAAGTCGCGTGTAGAAGCTAGCTCTTGGTTAACGATGATCGATCAATCTTTTTGGTTACACAATGTTATGCAAGTTGGATTTCTGCATTCTCATCATGTTTGATATTACTGAGCAATGTTATTCTAGAATATTAATGAGCAGAGTCACACCGTGTGGTGCCGGACGTAAAGAATAACACCACCCCATTTCTTCCCGTGGGTGTCGTAAAAGGCGACTAAGGGACTTACTAGAGAATGGGCAGCAGCGTTCTCTATACATTTTACCACCATACTGCGATCGCCAACCCGCCTGCCAAGCGTGGCGATTATGGCAAAGCCCCCCAAATTGGGGGAGGCCTAAGTCCAGCAGTGGACGTCTTACGGCTGAAATGATGAGTCACACTAGGCTAGGAAAAATAGCGATGAAGAAAGAGACAGGAAATTGCTTCTTGGATATGAATGAAAACCAACGCTTGTTAGAAAATCGTATTTATTTCCACCGTGTTAATATACCTAACATTTTAGTTATTTGAAGTATTACTTTTATATTCATAATAGTAACGAAAAACAATAATAATCCCCCTACCACCGTATCTCTAAGTACGTTGCCGTTGTGGTTTGGCTTGCGCGGTTTGAACTCTAGGTGTGTGTCGGTAGAGTTTAGTTTGCCGGAACAAGTCTAGAGTGAGGAGCCAGATCAAGACACATAGAAACCCACAGTGTAGCACGTAGCGAGCCGTAGCGACCCCACGGATCCTATCTCCCAGAAGTAGTCTTGTTCCTCACCTGTCACTTGCCTTTATTAACCAGCTGGAGTGAACATTTCATGAGGAACAGAGCTCCCATCTCATTCTTGCCTTAATTGGCCGGCTTGAGTGGAAATTCGCTAGTACAAACGCGCTCGGAGGAAGCAAGTAATCTATCTAATCTTGACTTGACCATCTCCCGGCCTCTGGGATTGTTCTAATAGCCATCGAATACCCCTCAGGACTTATCGTTAGGTCACTTGTGCTAGCTATAGTTTCTGGGAGCCCGTTATCGAGTGTGCAAGTCACCCCTGCCATATCCGCGAATAATAGAACATTGATCAAGCAAGGGCCATTTAGTTTGATTAGTTTCCATAGTTCTAACTTTTTAAGTAACCAGTCCACTCTAGCTATTCAAACAGATATACTCTAGCCATTCAAACAGATATAAATATATCTTAGCTTGGATATCCTACAGTTGTTCTACCCCAACCAGGGGCTGTCCGTGGGTGCACTTACCTTACATAAAGCGCACAGGGACAATCATCGGTGAGTCTTTATTTTATGAAAGCGTCTAACGGTCATCATTTAAAATTGTCGTAGGGGGTTTTATGAGTTCTATCTACATTATAGCATTTATCAGAGCAGAGAGAATCAGATCACAAAATGAAATAATAAAATGATAACAGAAGCTTCAAGACCTGCACCCTAATTGCAAAACGCACAATTTATCAGAATCTGAATGGGATTGAAGATTATTTCTAAACCATTGCGTCATTTGTTCGAATAAATTGTCGGCTCAGCAACGTAAATAACGCAATGAATGTTGTTTAACTATGAATATTAAACCAATTCCTACCGATAAAAAGTTCCGCAATTACCCCTCTGAGAACGTTTACAGGAATACACTAAATCAATAAAAGAAAAACTATTTTAATGGAACATCTAAGAATTATACCTCCAACCAAACATTGCGTAACATTAGCGAAAATAAAACTAACCATAGTTTATTATCGGTGGATGAACTTGCAACATTTTCGCTCAAGAATTTGAGACTGATTAGTCATTACGCAGTGCGGAGCGGATAAGAGTCAGAAAATCATTCAAACCTTGAACAAATGGAGTTCGAACATGTTGCAATAGATAATTTTTGAAATTGTTTGTATGTATGTAAATATATTCTCATATTATTTGTCTAATTTTATAGTTTTTGATTATATATATTTTATTTTCTCCTACTCTTACACACGCAGTCTACATCTCTGTATCTTCTCTTCTATCGCAGGTATGCTGAAAAAGATGTCTTTAGAAATAAGCATCACCTCTGTACAATTTTTTCAATTTTTTCTTCTTGTCTGTTTATTGTGTGTACATAAATGGTTAAATAAAATATAAATAAATAAATACTTTCCATGACGTCCGTCAGAATTTACATAACTGGAAAGCACCAGGTTCTAACTACACATACATGTTTTCATATAAACTAGTCAAAGTCAAAGTATTTATTAGTGTGATTTTTGGTGATACAGTAGGTCTTATAGTTAGGTAAGGTGAGCTCAAAAAACTACCCGGTAGGGCATACACTATTTAACAATATAAAAAGTTTAAATCGATTTTACATGCAAAATAACTGAGATTACTATTACATATTAAATTACTAAGCATACATCCAATTTGAAATATAAATGTTTAGAATGTTGACTATTTCTATACGGAGGGTCTTTAAAACACGTATTAGCTATTTATGGAAACATATATTAATCGGAAAAATATTAACAAAACATAAAACCAAACGCGTTTCGCGGCTTCAGAAAAAATAATGGCGGGAAGTTCCGTCCTTCAAAGAACCAAAGACACCGAACGCTCGAAGTAGCTTCACTCGGTGTTGCCAACACGGCCCTCCTGCGCCGTGCATGTCCTCAGGCACGCCTTACACCATCAGTCTTACTTAGCTTAACAAACACGCATCTGGAAGCATATACTTTATGTTATTATCTTATTATTATAACAATAACGCTTCGGCCAATCATGATTCATAATACTAATAGAACTCCAGTTGCAGGGTTTACATCTCTGTTCCTTTAGGCTTAGGAATTCTCACTCTACTCTGCAAATAGTAATCCCATTCATGAATCTATAACTATCCCTTCTACTAGTCCTTCTATACTTAGGAGGCTTTGTGACTTATTTTGTAGTAAGTTATTCCCAATTCAAATTGTACTGGACATCAAAACAGAGTTGTCTTTAGGCTTAGACAACCTCTTTGCTACGGTCATTTTAGCTCACTCCCTTAATCCAAGACGGTGCCTGGTCCAGTTCACTCCTTTAGTCTTAGGCAGTAACTGTTTCAGCTCACCATCTCTATTCTGGCGAGTGACTATAACCACTTTTTTTTTTGTCCAGTTTCAATTGAATGTAATCAACTTAACCAGTAACTGAAAGTTTTATTCTTAAACTAGGTATGCAACGAAAATATTTTTTTTTTTACCTTGCCAACACGCATTTTATATATATATATATATTTGCACCTGCAGGTTATGCGTCAATCAACACACCAGTTATCAATTTGAATCCAAGGTTTTATGTTCTCAGCAGCGGCTACCCCATTATAGGATCTACTACTCCTTTCACTGCCCCGCATATCTTTGACTTCATATCTATCTTTATCCAGGCATTTCGTTATTTGGAATGGGCCTTTAAAAGTAGGCAGTAATTTTTTACTTCGTCCGTCATTTGTGTGGCTTTGTATTTTAATAAGAACTAAGTCTCCTTCATGATAAAGTTTAGCTTTAGTGCGACACCGGTCGAATCTTTTCTTCTGGGACTTCGCACTATTCTTTATATTTTCGTCCGCTCTTTTACGCAACTTTGTTACATCCGTACTATGCTCGGCATCATGCTCAAGGTCAGGCCCGAAGCTGTCACTATCGGTACGTAGTCTGTACCCAAACATGACCTCACATGGGACTGCCTTGATTGTTTTGTGGTATGTACTATTAATTGCTTGTTGTAATGGCGTTATGCAACTATCCCAACAATCTTCATTCAAGTCTGCACCCATAGTTTTCATGGCCTCTAGAATTGTTTTATTAAATCTTTCGGCTTGGCCGTTTGACCGCGGCATACCTGTGGCTATTGTATGCAGGCGAATATTTTTACCATTACAGAATTCTTTGAAACTTCTTGACGTAAAAGCGGAACCCGCATCCGTAACAAGTCTACGAGGGTTGCCGAATATCTTTGCTATACTTTCAAGTTCATTTATTACGTTACTACTATCCGTATTACGTACCGCCGCGATAAATACAAATTTAGTAAATGCATCTACTGCAACTAACAAATACTTGTTCTTATTTTGTGTTTCAACAAAGGGACCCAAATGATCCAGATGAATCGTGTGAAATGGTTGTGCGTATTTTGGTAGTGGATATAGTTCACCTTCGTTCGGGTTGCCTTTGTTTTTAAAGTAAACACAGTTTAAACAGTTTTTTATATATTTCTTAACTATGTGTCGCATTCGGGAAAACCAATATCGACTAGAAATTCGTTCAACTGTTTTATCGACCGAGAAATGACCGAGGTCGTCATGGTTGCATTTTATAATTTGCCAAATACATTTGTTTGGGACCACCCAACGACGACCGTGATTTGTACGTCTATATACTTTATTGCCAAGAAGTTCGTATTTGTTGAATATATCCCTATGTTTGTCTACTTCGCCCGACTCTAAACTTTGCCTTATTACGACTATCCGAGGATCTTGCATTTGAACCGAGAGCAACCAATCTGCTTCCGTTATCGACATGACAATTTCCGCTTCGGATTTTTCCCCAGACATTAACGGGTTTCTACTCAAAGCATCTACATGCTTCATACGAGAGCCCTCTCTATGAGTGATATCGAAAGAGAATTCTTGTGTAGAAAGCACCCACCGTGAAATTCGGGGAATTATGTCTTTTTTTGTTAGTGCATAACGTACTGCACTGCAGTCAGTCACTATACAGAAATTAGTCCCTAACAGATAGCGCCTAAACTTTTCCAAAGACTGGACGATAGCTAGCAACTCAAGCTCAAAAGAATGGTATTTTTTTTCATCTTTGGTAGTTTGACGGCTATAATAATGAATAGGTTTTTCACCGTTATCCGTAACCTGCATCAAAATGCCTGCAATTCCGTCTCTGCTTGCGTCAGTATATAGAATACTTTGCTTGGCAGGGTCAAATAATGTTAAAATATCGTCTGAACTTAACGTCTCTTTTAATACCGCGAAGGCGCGGTCTTGTTCAGAATTCCAAACCCAAAGATTATCTTTTTTCAGTAATTTGGAAAGCGGGCTAGAAAGCATAGCGCAGTTTTTGATGAACTTGCGAAAATAACTGATAAGGCCAAGAAACTGACGAAGCTGGTGAATTGTTTTTGGGACCGGAAATTCCTTAACTGCCCTAACTTTATTCTCGCATGGCTTCAAACCGTCAGAGTTTACTCTATAGCCCAGGAACTCTATTTCAGACTTTAAGAAATGACACTTCTTTAGGTTAAGCGTAAGGCCATTTTCCGTAAAGATTGCCAGTACCTTCTCAAGAAGATGAAGATTTTGTTCAGCCGTCTTACTGATTATCAGAACGTCATCTAAATACAGGACAATCGCACCAAACCTCAAGTTCCCCATGACCTTGTCCATCATTTGTTGAAAGCATGATGGTGCATTGGCTAGACCGAATGGGAGTCGCAAAAATTCATAATGACCGTCCTCAGTTATAAACGCTGTCTTGTGAACAGACTCCTCTGCCATTTTAATTTGATAGTAGCCACTTTTAAGATCCAAACTTGTGAAAAAAGCACAGCCCTGTAGTCTATCTATCAAGTCTTCAATGCGTGGCATTGGATATTTATCTTTTATCGTAATTTTATTTAATGCGCGGTAATCAATGCACAAACGTTTTTCACCGTTCTTTTTATTCACAAGCAGACACGGACTCGCATACTCGGATTTACTTTCACGGACTATGCCATTCTCTAAGAGTTCGTGTACCATATTTCTTACAATTTGCCTATCTGAATGTGATGTTCTGTATGGTCTACATTGCACCGGTTTTTTATCGTGTAAAGTTATGACCATTTCATGACCTTCTACTTTTCCTAGTTGGTTTATATTCGTAGCTATGCATTGCTTATATTTACCGAATAATTTAACCAACTCATCGTGGTGAGAATCTGTATCCAACTCTAAAGATATTTCACCAACAACGTTGCAGAAGTCTTCAAAATGTTTTATGTTTTGAAACGTTAATGTTTCACCAATTCGCGAATACATTATATCAGACCGTTCTGTCACGTTGCGTCCTATCAGTACGTCGCATCCTGATAATTCATTAAGTATATATAACTCAACCTCGTCTATTTTCACGGAATCTAATTGTATGCCTACCTTCACCATCTCCGTTACGTTTTTTAAATTGTCTTTAGAAAATCCTTGCAGTGTTATAGGGGAATTCAACATAATTCTTTGGAGGCTAAATTGTTCTGCCAAATTAGATGTCATTAGGGAACAGCTACTCCCGGTGTCTATGAATGCTTCATGAACAAAACCGTTAATGCCTATTTTCTTACAGAACTTGTCTTTCGCGTTTGAAAGTTGGACGTATTTTGTTTCCTGGTTATTTGTTTGTTCAGGTTTGTCGCTTTTTGAATTCTTTTTATTAAAACAAGAAGTTTCCGAGTGGCCTTTTTTACCGCAAAATTCACATTTTACCGAACATTGAAATCGTTTGTGATTACCGCCACAATTATAGCACTCTATGGGTTTACGTAGACTTGGGGTTAGATTAGTCACGGTTGATCCGGTTGTTGTAGTTGCCGTTGATGTTTGAGGAACAGCACTTTGAACTTGACCTAGAACCTTAACATTGTCACGAGTGTTGACGTTGTTAAACGTATGTTTTACGGTTTTTGCTTTGTAAACGCGGCTGTGCAAAAATCCAGCTAAACTATCGCATGATTTAAAGTTGCTAGCCTCAACGGATGCTGTTATGTTATTATCGCCAATATTCCCTAATATTATCGAGATTACATCATTTTCAGTAAAATTTAAGCACAGACTATCAATTTTTGATTTTTGTTCAAAAAAGAAATCATAGAGCTGTTGATTTTCGACAGGTTTCCGGTCGACGATTTCCTTAAGTAGGTCAAACATGTTTCTCTTCACTCTAAATGTATTAGAAAGTTTTTCCTTCCAATCCTTCCACAGCCAACTTGTCCACATGTGATCATTACGCAATAAAGACTCGTACCAGATTTTAGCAGATCCTTTGAGCTTATTTAGTGCCTGATAGCGTATCATACTATCTGTCCATGAAAATGTTGATGCATAAGATTCTATCACGTTTAACCAAGAAGTAATATTATTGTTCAATGGTTCAAAATCCGGTATCATATTATGCAAAATTGTACTCACATTTCCGGTATCTTTTGCCTTAAATACCTTTATCCTTTTGCCGGGTGCCAGCGGGGGTGTTCTAGAGCCGCTACTGTTGGAACTCGTACTGCTACTGCTAGAACTCGTAATGCTGCACCTAGATGATGTACGAGCGCGCTTAGCCCTGTGTTTACGCTTACTTTTGCGTCTTTTACCCATTGTTTAGTTTTACTTTACGTTTGGGGCGCGAAAACTTTTCTGCACACTTCTGATGTTGACTATTTCTATACGGAGGGTCTTTAAAACACGTATTAGCTATTTATGGAAACATATATTAATCGGAAAAATATTAACAAAACATAAAACCAAACGCGTTTCGCGGCTTCAGAAAAAATAATGGCGGGAAGTTCCGTCCTTCAAAGAACCAAAGACACCGAACGCTCGAAGTAGCTTCACTCGGTGTTGCCAACAAGAATATGATTAAAATGGCAAATTATTTAATTTTCATGCATAAATACATAATTATCATTTAGTTTACTATCAAAATTTTGTCAAGAAGGAATTCGTCAATGGTATAGTAGCATTTTTCAATCAAAAAAATATTTAGTTTCCGTTTAAATTGTGTCAAGTTTAGATCTTTAAGTTAGTGGTCGCCTAGTAGTCGAAATTCGACTATAATTCATTTTAATTTTAAGTTTGAATGATATGAATGACATACAACATTATCTTAATTATTTGACACATTGTTTGACATTCAGTAAGACTATAGACAATAAAGACAAATAATATTAGTCTCTTCTCATTTTGACCACAGACTTTTTTTTTTTTTTTGGTTCTTTTCGTCCCTCTTTGGGACAGGCAAAGGGAGCTGAGCCCATACAGCCAAGTCTGATTTAGTTTTCTTTTTCTTCCAATTCTTCTTTTCTTTCTTGTCTTTCTATAATATAATCAAGGCCGAAACCATGTCTTCTTTATTCAATGTCTTCGATATCCAATAGTCAGGCCGAAACCAAGTCTTATTTTTATCAATTTGACCACAGACTTCAACCACAAATAAAAGAGAATTTATGTGTGTGTGTGTGTGTTTGTCAAACGCATGGTAGTGTGTGTAACGTGTTATTTATTGGAAATAACGTATTTTTACGCCTAATTAAAAAAAAAAATAGCTTTCGTCACTTCTTCTCTGTATAAACTATAAGTGTGCGAAATTTCATACTCCTCCGTCTGCCCAATTTTTGTAAAAAGAGATCCAAAGTTTTCGCTTCACGTATTAATATATAGATCATTGCACACATTCACCCATAGGCCATACCTCTATAATTTAACGACTTTATTCAAAATCCAACATTTATGCCTACATGTATAGCAGAAGGAATTACATGTACGTGGTCACTCAGACTATAATTTAAAACTGAATGTATTTCAAATGAATAATTATACAAAAATATTAGCTTTCTGTGTATAAAAAGACTTTGTGTGTCAAATTTCATACTCTTTCGTTTACGTAATTTTCGTAAATAGAGATACAAAATACAAAGGCAAATATGTTTTGTTTCCATATTCTGCAATAGTCCTGCGCCATTCGGATCTGTCCACCCAAGGAGCCATATTGCATAGCACGTACAGGGATAATCGACAGTTGGTGACTCCAAATCGTTTAAAAAGACCTTGGTGGCAAGTGAAATAGGCCTAGTATGATTTGTTCGATACGTTTTCTGTGTTACTTTTGAACCAGATTAAATAAAAGTACCAGTATCCAACATGGCATTCCGAGGAGACTATTTTTTTTCTTTTTTGGATGGGAAATCATCAAATGATTTCTCCCGCTCTGGGCGGAGCGGGAGGGCGTGTCAGACTTTTACTGACTAAAACCCACCCGTGTTCCTTCAGTTGCCCATGTGCCAGGGTCACGGTATCTCTTTCGAACAATCACGCGACCCCGGCAGGCATCGGTCCTAGCAGACCCCTTCAGTACTGCTGACTTCTCTTTGAGGCGCGCGTGGAACACTACGCGCCGTCGACCCGAGCTTGGTCCTTACCGGGCGGTGAGCTACCCATTGCTCGCCACGCGCAAGCTCGCGCCTACGGTGGCCGGGAGTCCGCAATCGACTCCCGGCGGAGGAGACTTGCTTACATGCTTATTCCATCCAGCCAGGGGCTTTCGCTTTCGTACGACTGCTTTTATACGTGGCAGTAGCACACGACCATATAATTTGTACAATATCACTCTTAGTCTATCTATCTATCTAATTTGCCTTTATTAATTATCTCTTTATGAAAATTATCACAAAGATATTCGCCACAGCAATTTTGTAAGTCTACTGATAAGTCAGTATGTTTTAATTGCGGATTAAACATATTTTCATAGGCAAATTAGTCTGCATTATGCAACGTTTTTCCCATTGTTTTTGCCTACTAACATCGAGATTACAATTTATAACTAGCGGTAAATGGTGAGACCAATAAACGTCGTATTTTACGAACAGTTCTGGTATATAGTGCACAGCCGAGTTAGTTACAACGCAGTGGTCGACTCGCTGCCCACTCCTGTCAGCTTCGCTAACAATTGTAAACGTCCCTGACGTCAGTTGCAACCTACTAAGATCTCTACAAAGTACAATTCTGTTCCATCTGGAAATCTAATAGATCACGGTAAAAACTCTCACTTGGATGTGCATAGTAGTCACCAACAATAAAAACAGACTCGATATCACTATTACCTATTATGGCACTGATATAACTTAGACAGTCTGTGAACTCCGCTACATTGTCTACGCTATCAGCATGCCAGCTAAGAAAACTGTAGCTGTAAGAAAACGTATTGCCGCAATAAGCGGGTTAGCGTATGCAATGACTGAAATACAGGGGAACACTGCCGTACACCACAATAGTGCAACTACACTGAAGGGACGGCATCTGTCAAAGTCAAACCATTTATTTGAAATAGGCACACAAAATGCACTTTTGAATGTCATCATTTACATTAAAATAGAATTGATTCTAGGTGCCTATTACAAAAGGTAGTTTCGTGTAGAGAAGAATGGGCAAAAAACTCCACAGTTACTCTGATGATGCTGCCAGCCGTATCCATAGCAGACGTTTCCGTGCTTCCAAAATCCTCGTACACACTGGACAGGTACGGTAGCTCATCAGGCTGTAACTGCGTCTCTTGCAGCGTGATTATGTCAACAAAACTGCTAAGCGCTGTTATATTCTCAATAGACCGCTTAATGTCCTTTCAGTTTTATGTTATGAAATTAACCTTGTGCATTTCATTTGTTAAGAAGTTTTTCTGGGTTCTTCAACGCCTACAGATTGAAGGTTTTTCTACGGTCTGAAACGTTTGCATCTAACATTGGCCGGCCATGACTCGTCACTCAAAAACTTGTCTAGTTTAGCTTTCGGAACCATTATTTTAAATGCATTATTCTTTTCCATCCTTGATTTTCAGTGCCTTTAATGACTTTTGTTTTTATTATTAAAAGTATATACTGTGCGATATCATTTGCTGAAACAGTAGTATGGTCACACCTAAGGACTTAACTCATTCCCAGATATACAGGGAGCGTTGCCTCTCATTAATTTAACTCAGAACGTCGTATTTTAAAGTATTTTCTCCCGCACTAAAATCCAATCGGTTTTTGAATGCTGCGATTTCAATTTGCAAGCACGACTTATTTCCGCGAATTATATCGCTTTGTTTACATTCATCGTGACACTTAAATTAGTAGACGCCGCGCCGCTCGCCGGCGCCATATAGGTACATACTTATATATTTAGTAAACGGGTTTGACGTCGTAGGATCATCGTCCTAATTGCGTAACACACTCTTTATCAGAATCTGAATCATTTTGAAGGTTATTGCCAATACATTATTTCATATGTTCAAAAAATTGTCTGAATATAGCAACGTAAACAACGCCATGATTGTTGTGGAACTGTGAAAATAAAAGCGATTCCTACTGATACTGTATTTTGCAATTTTACCTCTGGTTGTGTTTGAGCGGACAGCTGACCGCACCCCCTCCGCTCCTCCACTTGTCCAGTGACCGATACGGTGGAGACTGGTGATAATATACAGGGTGTGGCGTAAGTAATGGTCCACCGTTCAGGATACGATGAACCAGATAATTAACTATAATAATATATTTTTTTAAACATTTTTACCCAAAGGTTCCGAAAATATTTCATTTTTGTCTTTTATTTACGAAAGGAGGTGGCTAAATGAGTGCCCTCAGTTTGTATTGGAATCTCACATTAACTCGTAATATTTAAATATTCATTTATGAATTATTTAGTGTTTAGTAATTTCTAAGAACTTTCTCAAACTGTTTAGCATAATAAAAGTATCTTAATTGCTTTTTAAGCTTTTCCATTGATGTGTCAAGGGGAAATAATTCAGTACTGCATGCTAGGGAGGGGTCATAATGCTTTTCCAGAATGTCAAATTGAAATTGTACTCATATCGATTTTTGATAACTGCTATCAAAACGATTCATTGCGTGAAACTAAGAACTGGCAATTAGAGTTTTTGGCGGGAATCGACGGCGTTCAGTTCGGTGTCCTGTTTAGTTGCTTGTTATTGTGTTTTCAGCAGGTTTTGATTCGGAAAATAGGGTTGTTTTTAAAGTGTCACGTCAGTCGGAATGTGCTCCTTCTTTTAATCTTACTATCTATATTCTGTCGAAAAACATTAAGTAATAATAGTAATAGTGGACGAAAAAACCAAGTTTTTTTTCAACTCTTTCGATTATTTTGTCGATTCTTCTACACATGAAGTTCAATCACATCTCTATCATAAAAACCAAACGTCAGATGTCAGACGTCATTTGAACGCTTTGCCGTTTGCTTTTTCGTTGTGTATTTTTATTTTGGATTTTCGCTGACCCAGGCTTGTTTATTAGACTTATTGTGTGTGCTCACCTAGCTACTGACCTCTTGCTACCTACTCTACACGGTCTTGACTTTCAATAAATTCATCATGCAATACATAAACTTCGGTAATTCAGAAGCTATTGCAGTTTCTATACCTATTGACGTAGGAGTTACGTGATAGCGATTTTATTTTTACGATTGTAAAGATATGAAAAGTTCCTGAAACAGTTTTTATATGAAATACTAATATTCAACTATTCAGCTTTAACATATTGCTAGGTACCATATTTATACATTGCCAGGATGTCGCTTAGACTTCAATTTAGCCATGTCCTTTCTACCTTTTATTACATATTTGTTTATAGTTTCAACAAAAACCATTATTTTTTTCATTTTGATTTCTGTTAATTACTGCTGAATACTAGACCTATCATGATAAATTATGATTTTTTTATGTAAATCAGCTCTTTTGAAGAAAAAGTAAGTTCTTCTCTAATTTTAACCCCAATTTTTAACATACCATCAAGTTCAAGAGCAATTTTTGTAAAAAAAAAAAATTGGGTGAAAATGGTTAAATTTTTTAATTGTTATAGTTAATTATCTGGTTCATCGAATCCTGAACGGTGGACCATTACTTACGCCACACCCTGTATATGTTATCAAGTGCATTGCGTACGTATTTAAATCAGCTTCTCCTAAAATTATTGTTACAAGGAAAACCTATCTTGTGGAGTCCTTGAGAGTTAAAAATAATTTGAATGTTTAAGGAAAAAAGCTAGTGTGCAGACTGTAATCATAAATTTAGCATATTGTTCTATATTATTCTAGGGTAGACATAATTCGTCGGTTTTAAAGAAAATCTGCTCATTCATAGAAAAGTGCAATAACAACGCGGTCAAATTTACTGTGTGAGGCTAATTATTTTTTAATAAAATTCTTTTTTCGACGATAGTTGTCGGGCATATTTCGCAGCACGTACCTTTACTTAGCTTTCACGATGAAGGATTGTGTGGCTACGTGGTAACAAAAGACAACCTACCACCTACGAAAAACAAGGTTCAATATTCAATGCCTATGTATGTGTGGATGTATGTTATGTTAAGACCGTAATTGTACCAACACTTATTGCAAATAATTTGATTTGTAAGTTAAGTAAGCCCACGATTTTGTTAATGAAAAATATATCATTACATCCATATTATAAAAGGTTTAAGAATATTTGAGTTATTATAAGTAATACAATTTGCAAGGACTGTGAAATAAAACCAAATTCCATTAGCACAAGATCAATATTTTACAAAAAAAAAAAAGCTTATAATTTAACAACCGCTTTACCAATATTTTCACCTTTCAGCACTCCTATAAAAGCATCATAGAGATTTTCAAACCCTACAGTTACGTGTTCCTTAGGCTGCAGCTGTCCACTGTGAATCCATTTGAGAATTTGATCAAACGCCTCGGACCATTGGTCTAGCGACTCCCAGACTACGTATCCTCTGATGGATAATCGATGAAACAATATGGAAGGCTGTAAGAGAGTCGCTTTAGGCTTATTCGTGGGGTCCGCGTTGTATGAACTGATGCTCCCAATGACTGCGACACGTCCATACCTATTCATTTGGCTCATAATCACACTGCTGATCTCACCTCCGACGTTGTCGAAGTAACAGTCCACACCTTCAGGAGCAGCTTCCTTCAGAGCCGTCGCGATGTCAGCGGTCTTGTAGTTGATCGCCTTGTCGAATCCGATGGACTCCAGCCACTTCACTTTATCATCAGAGCCAGCGAACCCGATGACCTTGCAGCCCTTGATCTTCGCAATCTGCCCAACGAGGGAGCCTACTGCCCCAGCAGCGCCCGTTACTACCACTGTATCGCCAGCTTTCGGTTTGCAGTGTTCCAGGAATCCAAAGTAACCAGTAGCGCCTGGCATTCCAACGGCACCAACTCCCAATGAATTTGGTAGTCCATTCATGTTTGGTAACTTATAAACTTTTCCGATTTCAACTTCAACAGTTTGGAAGCCTTCATCAGGGTCGAAGACGCTGTAGTCACACCAGCCCTTATGGGAGACAACTCTTGTTCCGACCGGGTAGTTGGGGTTCTTCGATTCTTGCACTAAACCGACCTGGAAGCCGAACATGTCGTACCGCTCAGAATAATTATATACCCGCTGGTACGGATCTACACTCAGCCACTCAGCTTTGACGAGGATCTCTCCATTCTTGAGGGGTGGTAACTCGTATTCCACAATTTCAAAATCTTCACGTTTGGGTAAACCCTTGAACTCGTTGAGTACCACGTACTTTCGTGCCTTCACCATTGTGATCTATCGTTCACGACTGAACGAGACGTGCGTTGTATTTATAAACAAGCGAGCGACTGAGTTTATAAACGTTACGAACGTAGCATATAAGTACTCTGAATTTGACGCGTCATCGTCATTCCATATCACGCGAAAAAAACACTGTCATCGCAGCGTATCAGATAGTATATTTGGACTGGTGTGTCCAGCGATAATGCTGCTTGAGTCGACGGTATTATTGATAAGCAAGTATAAACCAACCGCATGAAATTTAATTTTTAATGTTTGATAAAGCATTATTATGTCGATATCATTATTTGGTGTTCTAAAAATAGTTAATGGCATCGTGACGCGCCTTATGACTTGCTTATATCCCACTCGCACCTTGTTTAAGTGTCATGTTACCTACATCTATACACACGTCTTTGTTTGCTTTCAACGACCTTACAAAATTATGGAACGTATTGAAACTTACATAACTATTATGCAGTTTAAAAGGTGGTTTGTCAAGACATTAGTGTCGATGATACGCAAAACAATCCTTTAAATTCCACAATGTTATAGTTAAATGTTTTTAAATTGACTGTCTACATTTTTATGATTATGTTGGCCTTGAATATAAATGAGTGAAGCTACATCTACCATGTTAGGTTTAGCAAAATTTTTATCAAGAGAGAGACGGGAAATAATTCTGTATATACCTACTTACTTTTTTTGACTGGCCTGTTAGTCTAGAGTTTAGTGACTCTGACTGCAAAGACTGAGGTCGTGGGTTCGATTCCCAACCAGGACAAATCTTTGTGTGATGAGCACAATCATTTGTTCTGTGTCTGGGTGTAATTTATCTATAATATGTATGTATTTAGAAATATATAAGTATATTTATCAGTTATCTGGTTGCCATAGTATAGGCTCTGCCCACAGTTGGTTCTGCCTAGTTTGGGATCAGATAACGGTGTGTTGGTTGTCTTAAGATATTTATTTATTTATTTTATTTTACTTGGAGCTTGGGGGAGGCCTCAGTGGACGTCTTTCGGCTGAAATTATGATGATACCTACCTACTTGGATATGCATGAAAGGCAACGCTTGTTTCTGGTAGAAAGTCCCATTTATATTCACCGTGTTGATAACAATTTATTTATTTGAAGTACATATTTTTCTTGTGTTTAATTGCATTTAGACAACATTATCATGTCTGCAGGGCCAGCTAATTTAATTAGACTTTGTTGTATAAAACAACTAGCTGTTTTCCTCTATCATGCGTACGAAACTCGTGAGGTAGGTCGCTTAAAAAAACTGTTTATGTTCTTATTTTAGTTTGGGTATACCTACTAGAGATGTCTGCGCCGCTGCCGCCGGTTTTTCTACCGACGTCATCAGCATCACACTCATAATATGTACAATTTTAGTCTAGTTTTAGGTACAATGCAAATACACTAATAATCTAAACATTAGAAATATCTAAACATACGTTTATTAGTTTATTTCGGCATAGTTGTTTGTGCAAATGTAATTTTAAAAAAAAATAGCATCTAAAAGGCTACTCCAAACATTGCGATATGGGTGAAGAGAGACCGGAAGAAGTTTTCCATACGCTACCCAACCAAACGTTCAATTTCAGCCAACCTCTTTCTGGAAGTAGATCATGCCGTCTCGATGGAATTATCTCTTTCAAAATTTTGACTAGCGAACCTTCCATGTGGATTGGATTTAGGATGTGTAAGTTCTAACCGAATAAAGTCTTGTCTAAATTCATCCCGAGTAAAACTGGCCTTCACACACAATGGATTCATTTCATTCATAGGCTGTGCAGAAAGTGGTATCTCATTGCCATTATGACGATGTCAGTGGCAATGTGAAAATGGGAGATGTAGGTACTCGCCGTAAACACTGACAGTCCAGTCCAGTGTCATCGTTCTTTTTCCATCACGGAGTGATGGAACGATTTCTGGTATCCTATCCTCCAATCTCAACCCCTCCTGCATAGTCTTCTTATCCTGACTCTGGACAATTATTGTAGCAGCGTCATACGAGCATCGCAACACTTGGATGTAGCGCCAGTCAAGACATCGTTGCATACACGCCAGAACTGCCCATATTTCAATAGACTCCCAGAAATGTCATACACAATGACTGATTGTGAGTACAATCAGTCATTGTGTATGACATTTTTCGGTCTTCTGTAGACTTTAAGTGGACTACGGTACTGAAGCCTTTTCGAAACCCGACTTGCTGCGGTCACCCGTCTCAATGACTATCAATTCAAGGTGGTTCAGCGAGCTATGGAACGGCCTTTACTTGGAATGTCTATGAGGCGAAATCGGAATAAGATGATTCAGCACAGAACCAACGTTTGCGACATAGCTCACAGCATAAGCCGGCCGGCCATATAGGCCGTAGAACCGATGACCGTTTTGGTAGACGATTTTTTAGAGTGGAGACCGCGAATCAGCAAAGATAAGGTACGATACCCTTAGGCTAGGTGAAGCGACGTTTTTCTCAGGGTAGCTGGTAGCAGCTGAATGAGAGTTGTAGACAACTAAGCTGAATGGCATGCAATTGATGAATCCCAGTGGACTGCTGTTGGTTGATAATGATGATTTGATTTTGATTTTATTGGTCCATTTATTTTCACCATCCATGCCGATTATGCTTATGAGACCGCCGCAGAATGTTTCTATGAAAGTCCGTCAGTTTTACAAGTTAGGATCTTCAAATATTGTATTTAGCAAATATCTCTGCGGTCTGTAAGTGGTGAAGGGAGGAACTTGTGGTTCGGTCTCATTGCGTAGTTTAAGACTAATACGCCCGATCCCGGCACTTCACATCCTACTATCCTACAAATATGATATTGTAATGTGAAAGTTTGTGTGTTTCTACTTCTACACGGGCGATGCCGCTGACAATTAATATTTTATGTAAATCTGTCCAATTTGGTTAACCATTGAGTGTGTTGTACTTACGTCGAACTTTAAGAAAAACCAAGAAGATTGTACGAGTATTTAATCAAGCTATATTTCCCGGTCTTCTTACTTCGAATTTTTATAGGTGCATTTTAGGTGCAGATTATATTCATTAGAATTAAAATATAAAAATTACAATAAAATAATTTATATCTTAAACCAATGATATTATAAAGTAAAGATACGCCATGTTCATACTGATTGGCGATCAGAAATCGTTCCGTTGTTAGTACATGTACTTACCTACAGATGTATAATAATTATCAACAACGACTGCGATAGATAATACGGAACGTATGATACAGAAAGAGATAGCTATCTGTAGTGTGTTGCGCTTGAAGTACACTAGTGAATCATAGAGTATGCTGATTTGCCACAGAAGAGACATTGATTTTAACTGGGAATATTACACTGATTATGATGTATTAAATAAAACAACAAACACAATTATTATCTATTTAGTCACAAATTCTAAACAATTTTGAGGTCTGCAGACCGGATTTTCGATAATTTATTTACCTACTCAGTGAGTATATGATTTATTATTTGCGTTTTTTTACTGATGGTCGCGCTACTTGGCAAATAGGAGCCTCTTCATATCAAGTATGAGTAGGGTTGCCATCACCTAAATTGTCGGCCCCGGACAAAGACTTCAAAAACCCCGGACATTTGGGTAAAATCATATTTTTTCCCCGGACGCCCTAGAAAAATATATTATTGAAGTTGAAAGTAAAAACAAAGATGTTTAATTATGGTTTTTATTTACTGATAACATTATGGAGCTTTATAACATGTTTAATAGAATAGTCTTTTTCTATATATTTAATCAACATAACAAAAACAATAAAAAGAAATACTTATCCATAGGAGAATAGAGATCGTGCTTTTTAGCACTCAATTAAACAAATTATAAAATTATCTTTATAATAATCTAGTTATAAAGGACCTATCCTAAGTAAAATTTTCTATTCTAATAATCGTACCTAATACGACTTTAAACATTATAGTGGCAATCAAACGAGATCAATTGATCTATAGGTTCAATTAGAAAACTACGAATAATTTGATATTATTCATAGTTTTCTAATTGAACCTAACTTAAAATAAACAAATAGGTAACGACAGCAAGATTAAGTTTTTTTCTCATTATTTTGGTATTTATCAGTCTTCCCAATTTGAGCTAAAACATCGTTCTTTTCCAATAGGAATTTGTAAAAGTCAACACAACTATAGTCTTTAAAATTATACTTAATTTTAATCAGTGATGAAACTGTTTGAGCGCTTAGCGCGTTCCTTTCCTTCGTCCACTGCTGCGTGACCAGTGAAAATATTCTTTCTACATTTGCATTGTGAGCAGGAATGCAGAAAAAATATTGTGCAATTTTCAGCATTTCAGTATATACAAACGCATTAGGCGTTTTGAAAAATTTTATCCACAGTTGGTTTGCACTTAAAAGCTTATCTTCATCACTAAGAGTCATGCTAAAAGCTTTTAAATTCACCCATTCGTCTATCATCTTAGTGTCGTCAATTTCAATGTTGATTTCTTTCAGAAATTCAACTGTTTCTGCAACAACAGCCCATGGAGTACTTTCAGTGATGGTAGGTAGAATCATCCAGTTGAATTTGTCAAAGTCCTGCAATGGCTTTTCCCACTTTTCTATGTAAGACTTCATATCGCTGTAGAAACCAATGCTGTTTTTTTTAAACTCGGTTTTCGTGTCTTCATGGTCTTGTTTGTTCAAAATACTCTGTACTTTTAAAGGCACAAAGTTCTCTTTTATTCTGTCTTCTAACGTTTTTTTCAGAGAGGTCAATATGTTTCTGGTTTCAATAACAGAATTATCACATTTCTCCAGCTTTTCAATTTTTCCGTGGAAAACGTGCATTACTGAGTGAATAAGAAATAAGTACGCCTCTGATAGTGGGTCTTCGAAAAACTTTTTGATCAAAACGGGTGGTCTATCCACGCTTTCAAAATAATCATTCAACGGCTTATACATTTTCAAAAGCCTTTCTATGGCGGGAAAAAGGCTTAGCCATCGTGTTTTGGAGTGAAATAATAGCTGCTTATATTCCGTTTCAGCTACTGTGCAGAAATCCTTCAGTGCTTCTGTGCGAACAGTGTAAATCGAGAAGAAATTATAAATTTTAAGAATCATTAATTCTACGTCAATAGGAAGTTGGTCACATCCGTGGTGCACAGCATTGTGAAGTATATGGGCAGAACATCCAACGCCAACGATATAAGGGTTAAGTTTCCGTTTCAGTTTATGGAAAACATTATTAGTCCCTGCTCTACTGTTTCCGCCAAAGTTTGTGTTGCAGTTGTCGCCGGAAAACGCTACACACTTTGACAGAAGACCATGCTCTCGCAGCTGTTTCAAAATAATGTCAACTATTGTATCAGATGTCTCATTTTCTGTGCATTCTATTTCAAGGAGCTTCGATGTGATCCCTTTTTTCTTATCGAAATATTGAATTACGATAGGAAACATTTTTGTGCTTCCGTGATTACTAGCATCGGTAGATACACTTATGAATTCTACATCTTGTAGATCACTTTTAATATCGGCAATCGATAATGGGCTTAAAACGTTGTTGACAATAGCTGTAGCTTTCGTGCGATTGCATGTCAAATTTTTTGCCGTATTTGACTCCGAAAACAGTACTCGGTTCAGCGAATTACTACAATCCAAAGAATTAAATGACATGTGGTGACTAACAATGTGGTAAGCCATTGCACCTTCTGCTGCTCGAATAAGATTTTCCTCTGAGCTAGGTCTAGTTTTGGCAAAAAATGTAGAGATATTTGAACTGCTGGCCTGACCTTTCGAGTTCGATTTGTGTTTTTGTGTGTTTAAGTGGTCATTTATATCGGAAACACCCTTATTTGCAATCGAAATGTTCGTTGAACAAATTGTGCAGACTACTTCCCAGTCATGTTTTCCTCTTTTCAGCATCGGGTATTTGTTTTGCAAATCGCTATTAAATGTGCATTTACGTTTTGGCATTTTGTATCTGAGAACAAGAAATTGCAGGTAAATACAATCAAAATGGTGACTAGTTAAAATCTTATTGATTAAAAGGTAAACTTACGTATTTATCGCTGAACCGCAGTCTGTATTAGATGTTGTATTTGCGCCAGGACCGCGCGAAACACTACTGCGGAGTACGCTGGCTCGCGTGCGACTGCAGGGCTGTGGTGCGGGCGGAGGGAACGCCGGCCGCGGGGTAGCGGCGTGGCGCAGCGGGAGGATTTTTATTGTCAGTTTATCGATCGTCATAGTTAACCAATCGGGTAACCCCGGACACAATAAATGTCCGGGTTTTACCCGGACACTTATTGGGTAAATCCCCCCGGACGCCCCCGGACGCCCTCCAAACTAGGACAAATCCGGGGAAACCCGGACGGATGGCAACCCTAAGTATGAGGCCTTACTAGGGGACTATGGCCCGAACTAAGTACTATTTAAAGAACATTGCGAATGCTCTGAAGGAAGCTGCTCCTGAAGGTGTGGACTGTTACTTCGACAACGTCGGAGGTGAGATCAGCAGTGTGATTATGAGCCAAATGAACATGTATGGACGTGTCGCAGTCATTGGGAGCATCAGTTCATACAACGCGGACCTCACGAATAAACCTAAATTGACTCTCTTACAGCCTTCCATATTGTTTCATCGATTATCCATCAGAGGTTACGTAGTCTGGGAGTCGCTAGACCAATGGTCCGAGGCGTTTGATCAAATTCTGAAATGGATTCACAGTGGACAGCTGGAGGCTAAAGAACACGTAACTGTAGGATTTGACAAACTCTATGATGCTTTTATAGGAGTGTTACTGGCATATCACTATGGTCAATTATGGGAAATATTAGATATTGTACAAGCATTGCATTTATGTTTTATGGGATCAGGTTTGAAGAAGATTTTTCAAATGATATACCATACATCGTTTTGGTAACTTTTTGACTCACAGCAAAACAGGTCACGACGATCTGCTGTCGTCACTCATGACAAGTGTGAACATGCGGACCAAGATTTTTAACATTGGAGCTAAACATTTGCTATCTATAGGTACTATAATATTATAAAGCTGAAGAGTTTGTTTGTTTGTTGGTTGAACGCGCTAATCTCAGGAACTACTGATCCGAATTGAAAAAATCTTTTTGTGATGAGTAGTTTATTTATTGAGAAAGACTATAGGCTATATAACATCACGCTACGATCAAAAGGCGCGGAGCAGCAATGAAAATTTTACGAAAACTGGCAGGCAATTCGATGCGAGGGAAGGGTCAGGGGAGCAAGAATTTGCGCGGACGAAGTCGCGGGCAGAATCTAGTTTATGATATGTCTAACTAACATAGCGGGTGGTTTTAAAAGATAAACAATGCAAGGGTTTTTTTCTTGTTCCTATACGAAATATCCTATGAATTAGAAAGGCCGAAGAATGTGACATTTGTTATTTTTGACGTATACATTAGATGACTCTAAAATATAACAAGCTGTTGCCCGCGACTTCATCAGCGATCCAGAATAAAAATCAGCTTTTATCCCTTACCCAGGTAATGGTTTATCCATTTGCTAATTTCATGCAAATCCGTTCAGCCGTTTTAGCGTGTAGGCGTAATTAGCGAACATAATTTCAAAACTATGTCTTCACTAAAGAATACAAATAATCCATCAGAGACTGAGATTTGAATGCGAAAGTTTCATAAATTTTGTCAAATTGCCCCTCATATTCCCGGCAGCAGTCCGGTTACTCCGGTTACCCGCTCTCTAAACAAGGTTTGAAGCCTGAATAACAGTTGCATAATTTCCCATACAAAATTAACTCCCGCTATAACAGATGTGTACACCGGAATTACTGTCAAATATCTTTCTTAGGTAGAGTAATAGGGGTTAGGTAGAGTGGGTTGTAATTTATCTATAATATGTATGTATTTAGAAATATATAAGTATGTTTATCAGTTGTCTAGTACCCATAACACAAGCTCTGCTTAGCTTGGGACTAGATGGCGTTGTGTGATAGTTGTGGAATATTATTATTATTAGTAAGCGTTATAACTCCCGTATACGTCATGTGTAAATTTTTATTTAATAATTTTAAGGCTGTAGTAGTGTAGTTATAAGTGTCTATTGTACAGCAAATAATATGTATACATTTGTATATAATCTATGTTTACTATTGTAGTTTGATGTATTTTGCACGAATGACAACCGTATTTTTACGTCCTCATAATCACTGTTCATTCCGAGGTCGCAAATAGCGATAAGGCCGCCCATTGTAGGATTTATAGTGTTAAATGTATTTTTTGTAATGTATTTTCTGGTGTACAATAAAGTAAGTACACTAGGATTAGAAACATTGTAAGTAAGAGAGACGGGTAATCATTGTTGCTTGGATACGAATTAAAGGCAACGCTTGTTTCTAGTAGAAATTCGCATGTATTTTCACCGTGTATATAACACTGACATAAGAAAAGAAAAAAAGAAAACAATAACATACAAACTACAACACAATGTTTAGTCAGTGACTTTGACCACTGCCTTTCCATAATTTTCACCGGCGAGCATTCCCGTCAACGCATCCACAATGTTCTCGAAACCTTCAGTAATGTGTTCTCTGGCCTTTATTTCTCCGCTATGGATACGTTTCGTTATATACTCAAATGCTTCAGGCCAGCGATCACGCCATTGCAAAACTAAGTAGCCTTGCATTCTCAGCTGCTTTTCCAAAATGATCTGTTGCAGAATGTCTTGGTGGTACTTTTTATAAGGCTCGCGCACATCAGCACTTGTACACCCGCAGAGTGCAATTCTACCAAATCGTTTCATCTGTTTTATGATGGCAAAACTTACTTCTCCGCCTACATTGTCAAAGTAGCAGTCAATACCGTCTGGCGCAGTCTGTTTTAAGACTTTAGTAATATCCACAGTTTTGTAGTTAAACGCATAGTCAAAACCAAGCACGGTCTTAACCCAATTCGCTTTGTCATCAGTGCCCGTGAATCCTATCACCGTACAACCTTCAATCTTTCCCATTTGCCCAACTATGGAGCCGACGGCTCCAGCAGCTGTGGTGACTACTAATGTGCTTCCTCGTCTAGGTTTACAAATCTCGAAAAGCCCGAAGTATGCAGCAGCACCTGTATAACCGACGGCGCCTATAGCCAAAGATGGAGGCAAACCTATTAAACAAGCTGGCAATCGTCTGCCAAAAGTATATCGGACACCTAATTGGTTTACTCCGATTTGGTCAGGAAACATCACGTAGTGGGTACACCATCTGTAGAGTGATACAACCCGAATGCCGACTGGGTAGTTTGTGTTTCTCGACTCCAGAACAATTCCAACTTGGTAACCGAATTTGTCGTAAGGTAGCTTGCCTTTAAAATGTCGCATATATGGGTCCACACTTATCCACTCCGTCTTGACGAGGATTTGTTTATCTTGTAACGGAGGCAATTCTATATCCTCAATTTTGAAATCCGATCTTTTCGGGTCTCCTTGAAATTTTTTAATGACGACATATTTTCGTCCTTTCACCATGTTTTAGTTTTTTGATAGTTTTCTTTCTGAAAATACAATTATTTCAGTTACAACTCAAACATACCACACATAGACACAGACATATACATTTAAATCATAATCGTTTATTTGTTTATAACGAACAGAGATGTAAAGCAGTGGTAGCTCAGAGTGACTGCCGCGACTTAGCGAGTTTGTAGGTCGTGGGTTCGAACCCACGTGAATAAACCGGCATTTCCCAGAAACAAAAATTCGAAGACATATGACAAATCTACCAACCCGACCTGTGCCCGTTTGGTGGATTATGGCCCACTGTCTCTCCCTGAGAGCATGCCTGTCTCCCAGTAGTGAACACATATAGGCTGATCATGCATAAATATCGATGTAAAAGTTATACGTATAAAATTCAGTGCAAAAACACATTCCAACCTGTAGTATAATATATCTTTTTGCTTATGTTCTCCTAGGGCGTCCCCTTCCGGCGTGTCGAGTTACATCTGCCATATAAATACCCTTCATTCATCCTCTCAACATGACCAAAGCAACTACGCATATTCTTTTAAATTTTTGTCACTACATCTTCTTTTAAACCACACTGTTGTCTTATCACATCATTCCTCTGCCTATTATTGTTTATTTTATATTTTTAAGGAAAACAAATTACTATCTGAACTTACTTCGATAGCCGTGTGTTTGATTGAGACACTTCTTTACGCGCTTACGGTCCTTGCGCCTGTTTCGAAATGTGATAACAATCCTAGATTGGGTCGGTTCAATCACAAGTAAACTAGGCTGCAATACTACTGGTTACCGCGGTGCTGCTTGGATAATCAGTGGCTACAATTGCACGGCATATAAATACGAATAAAAGTAATTTAACCCCTCAATTTAGACCAAGACAATTGGGCTGAGCCCTGTGAGTAATTCTGTCAAGTATGTCCATCCCTAACTTAAAATGTTATGTAAATTGTCATTTTTGTATTAGTGACAACAATACCGACTCCTTTATTGTTTTTGTATTTGTGCTTGTTTGTAAATAATTGACCATTATGTTCCAGAATTGATTAAAGATTTGTGATTTGATAAGAAATGAAATTATTTATGCTATAAGCATTTTTTAAATGGTATTTTAATAGTATGAACATATGTAAAATATAGGTGTACTTAGTTACTAATTAAAAAAGAATAACCTGCAATTGAATGGACATTCCTGTCATTGCCTATCGTAGGTACTAAATAAGTACACGCACATTTCGCTAGTTTAATTAAATTCTACGTAGGTATTTAATGGCAAGCGAAGGCCATGAACCACGCGCAAAACTAGACTCCGGGATACTAACTGAGAACTTAGATGGGTTAAAAAAAAACTCAATAACACTTTTGCCTTTCTGGCCTTTAAAAACCGGTCCGCATGCTGTTTGCCAATCCTGGAGTCCAGGTCCGCATGCTGAGTGTACCATAGCACATAGCATCACGGCTCGTTTCAGTGTTAAGCCGAGGTGTGGTTAGCACGTCGATGTTCCTGCACCCTCATTGCGAAACGCACTATCTATCAGAATCTGAATCGGATTGAAGATTATTCCTAAAACATTGCCTCATTTGTTCGAATAAATTGTTGGCTTAGCAACGTAAATAACGCAATCAATGTTGTCTATCAATATGAAACCAATTTCTACTGATAGCAAGTTACGCAATTACGCCCCTGCAGCACATCGTAAACTGTAACCATGCATTCAACACGTGGTTTTTGACCCCCAAGCGTAGACATTTTTCGTCGGTTTTAAAAAAGTGCTATTCCATAGAAAATTGCAATACCAGTTTTTTTTTTAATATTTTTGTCTTTTTATTATTGCATAAGGTTTGCAGTCGTTATTCCTCCCGGGAGAGGGTAAGGTTACGAATAGGGGAATAGGTTACAACTTAGCACAAGTCTCAATTTTATTTAATAATATAAGTTTTGGGGAACTTGGGACTTGGTGAAAATGGGAATCACCCCTATTTATAACCTTAGTTGTAGGCATTCAGTGAGGGATAAATTTAAAGAAATAAAGTAAATGACAGTCGCATCTCAATTATATGTATATGAGAATTTAATTTATGTTAAAAAGAATATTGATTTATATGTTAAAGATAGCGACATTCATAGAATAAATACCAGACACAAGGATTTCCTCATTTTGCTTTCGACTAGTCCCAAACAAATTAGTATCTAATTAATACCAGTGTCAAAGTTTTTTTCAGTTTCATTACTTTTAGATATCCATACCCAACACGTGGGTAAAGTATTGCCATCTAATTGAATTTGACCCTGTAGTAAACAGCATCGTGACGCACCTTCTGTCTTGCTTTTATCTCAACACTGGCACTGAGTTGTTAAAGATGGCACTCACCGAGTAAACATTGGCTTCACAAATATTTGGAGTTTTAACATTTTAAAGTTAGTTATATGTTTGCATAATACGTTTATCAGTTTAATTTTAACACACACATAACCACAATTGTTATTCAACGTTAAAAAGATAAAGACGTTCTTCACATAAACAGTGACTATCGTAAAATAGTGACATAAACTTGAACACATGTAGCGTAGGTTTACACGGATTTAACAGTCAAAATTATTTAATTATTCAGGAACCCTAAAATAACATATCGGCTGCGCTACGGAAAAACAAAGTAATTGCAGTCAAGCAAAATTATCAGGAGGAGCAAAAAACCGAAAATCACAAATTTAAAACGTACTGACGACAACTTCAGTACTTTTGTTATTTCATAATTTGTAAAATAATTAGTTCTATCTGTTTCAAAGCTATTTTTTGAGTAATTTTTGGTAAATTTCCTTTAAATTGAAAAAAATATTTTTCTATAGACATAAAATTAATATTAAATAAAAAGAACAATTCAGTAAGAAAGTAACTACAGTCACTTTGTTTTTTAAATAATTTAAAAAGAGATGGACATGTTAAGTTTTAAAGCAAATGCATTTAATTGTTTTTTAAGAAAGACAATGAAGCCATTTAATACATTTGTCATTTTACTTGCTTTATATTTTACGTTAACAAATTTGCCATTTTGGCCATTTTTAACAATTCAAAAACAAAGTAAAGTTGTTTGATTTTCTTATAGCTAGATAAAGGGGCTTAAAAAGAAATTTATATCAAATGAAAAGCCAATTAAATCATTTCACAACGTAAAAACAATGTAATCGACGTGCAATTTCTTTGTTTTTGCTTAGACATTGTGGTTTACTTTGTTTTACCGTAGATATCTTAGACAAGTACCTGCAGTTACTTTATTTTACAAACTTTTATCTCGAAAAATAAAGCCTTTTCGATGATTCTGTGAATGTAGCAGTGTCCGTTATAGACAAAATGTTCCAAATATGTAAAAAAAACTGATTTTGAAAAATACGTTAGTTGCTTTGTTTTTCCGTAGCACAGCCGATATAAACAAGATTATAACTAAACTAAAAAGAAAGAAAAAATCTGAAATTTGTGGCGTAAGTACATGAATAAACATTACAGTCACTGGCAACAAACACAGTTTTTCGCTCTGGGGACTTCCAGACCTTAATATTAGTGCTGTGGTCCTTTGGTGCGTTATGAATGCGGTGGTCATTGATTGATCAATATCATTCGGGCGAACCCGAAAGCAATAATTATATCGGTGTCGAATTTGTGTAGATGATAGGTATCGATATCGGGTTGGTGTCGTTATCTGATAATGTTAAAATGCCTAATAGGTGCACAGGATATTTTAAGTAATCATTATCGTTCATTACACCATGATAGCCCAAAAATGTAATCCTAATAGAATCTAAGAAACTATATTTAGTTGATCAACTGCAAATATACAGAGTGTTTAGCAGAACGTTGAACATACGAAAATGGTGGATAAGTGGGGTCATCTGCTACTTACTTAGCCCTAATTTATTTGGCCCTGGCCCCCTGGATATTTTTTTTTGTTGCTTTCTTCTAGTTTCATCACTTTCTTAACTTTGAAGTGTAATTTTTATTAAAAATGGGTAAAACAGGCAATATTTCAAGGACTTACTAGGGAATGGGCAGCAGCGTTCTCTATGCATTTTACCATCAAACTGCGATCGCCAAGCCGCCTGCCAAGCGTGGCGATTATGGCAAATCCCCCCAAAAAATGTACCGGTCAAATTGGCGGTGCATGGAGGAGGCTCATATCCAGCAGTGGACTTCTTACGGCTGAAATGGTGATGATGAGGCAATATTTTTGTTTTTTTTATCTTTAATGTTTACCCATTTTTAATAAAGATTACACTTTAAAGCAAAATAAATTTAAAAAAATATCCAGGGGGCCAGGGCTAAATAAATTAGGGCTGAGTAAGTAGCAGATGACCTCACCTATCCACCATTTTCATATTTTCAACGTTCTGAAAAAATAACCTGTATATGATCCGCGGCGCATCGTAATTAATAGCTTCGAATCGAATTACCTGAAAAAAAAATAATCGCAAAATGAACACAAACGTCGCGCCAGCCCGCGCCGCAAGGGGCTCAGATTATTCTTATCGTGGTAAATTCAAAATAATTCTCCCAAATTACTAAATGAGACAGTCAATGTTTATCTGTATTAAATACCGAAAGTGATACAGTTATTTATACTGATAAAATTACTAAATACTCTGGAATATGTTTTGTAAAAGAATTATCCGATTTTAATTTATTTGTGTCAATATTTTAGCTATAATGGCTTCCACATAAACGTTAGATTAGTGATTACTGTTGTACAAGTAGGAAGGATAAGCAAGATAGTGGGATATGTAGTTTTGTATACAAAAGAAAATGGATTACTAATGTGAAAGTAAGTATGTCTATCTGTCTCTTACGTCTTCACGCCTAAACAGCTGACCAGATTTCGGTGCATTTCGGGCAGTGGGCTGCTGATGATATGTGAAACGAAACCACGGACGAAAATTTGTTCTACTATTAAAATTTACTAAAAATATGGATTACTAGGTTTTGCCCGCGGCTTCGCCCGCGTGGATGTCGGAAATTAACGCAGGAGGACATACTACTGCGGTAAGAATGTTTTACTCCAGGTCATATAGGTAATAATCCAGATCCATTCAGCCATTTTTGCGTGATTGAGAAACAACCACCCAATCATAAATACTTTCACATAATTCATAATATTAATAGTAAGTAGGATTATAATTCATATTACTTCGGATTCATAGATTATGAGAATATCATGTGTGTAAATAAAACTAATAGTATTCAGAGTAAGAAGACTGCGGCATAGGGATTGGTTTAGTTGAATA
Organism: Aporophyla nigra; assembly: GCA_947507805.1. NCBI lineage: Eukaryota > Metazoa > Arthropoda > Insecta > Lepidoptera > Noctuidae > Aporophyla > Aporophyla nigra. The sequence goes on along the minus strand of OX382297.1, from coordinate 19,571,996 downwards.
TAAGTCTTCCTGGTTTTTCTTAACGCTCGTATTCTACCTATACAGACACCAGACACCAAATCGATCATAGGAATAATAGGAACAGTATTTTTGCCAGTGGCTTCGCCCGTATAGCTGTCGGAAAATATCACCTGGGAACCTACTACCGGGATAAAGTATCCTATATGGTAAGTATCCAGGATAACCAAAAATCCAAATCCATCCAAAAATCTAAACATCTAAGCCATACTTCTCGGTCTCTTACTTGAAATAATACTATTAGGTTTATTTTGAGTATAACGAACACACATGATATTCGCATTTACTATGAAGCCTAAGTAATGTAAATTACAATCCTACTAATCCTGCACTACCCGACCGCTACCAACCGGGACGGGCGTACCCACGGCCCGCCAGCCGCTCCGCCCACGCTTTTTAAATCTCTGATATCTTCTAAGATATTCATTTAAATTACATGCTGTCAAGGGCCATATTGATCTATATTAAATGCGCAATATATTTAAGGTACTTAATTGGATAAGGATTAATGCTATATTGCTTAAAATCGCTTCGTAACTAAGCCATTATTCCTGGTAAAAAGTAAAGGATAAAAAATGGTTATTGTGGGTTATCCCTCATAGATAGGCATATACCATTGCTAATTTTTTTATAGATCTTTTTAAGGTGTACAATACTGTAGTACATTATTTTGATCTATTATGTAGGGTTCAGCCAGCCTTCGCAATGTAAGCGCAAAAAATGAGTTTATTTGTGAAATCACATTAGAAACCTCTAAAATTATCAGCTTTTCTTTACTATATTATGCATGTTATACACATATAAACCTTCCTCTTGAATTACTCTATCTATTAAAAAAACCTGCGTCAAAATCCGTTGAGTAGTTTTAAAGATATAAGTATACATAGGTAGGCATAACTTTCATCCCCTATTCCCTATTGTTATTTTACCCCCTTAAGGGTAAAAATTTAACAAACTTTAAATACAATTCATAAATATATATTATGTAATAAAAGCCAAATAAAAAAGTTTCATCAATCTAGCTTTAAAAATGACAATATTTCCCTACAAACTTTCATCTTCCCTTTCAACCCCTTAAAACCCCTTTTCCGCAATACAAATGCCTATGTCCTTTCTCAGCGTCTAAACTATCTGTGTACCAAATTTCATTAAAATCGGTTCAGTAGTTTTAGCAGGAAAGCGAGACAGACAGACAGAGTTACTTTTGCATTTATAATATTATAAAATAAATATATATATAATATATTTATAAAATATATAATAAATAATATAATAATAATAAATAATATAGTTAATGTAGTGTGCATGTGGAAGTGTGGATGCAAATGCAAGTGTCAGTGGGGCTATCTAAGTGTGTACAATTTTAAGAGAATAAGAATAAAAATACTATAGTTGTACGAGATAGATTTCGTAGCTATTTCTTCCGTTGATCTGTGTTCTACATGAACTTGGTCGTACATTCTACTCGCTAAGCCGAAGAAAAACATTTGTAAGGATTGTAATTAAAAAATAAACATTATTGCATTTAAACAAGAAAAGCTTTAATATTAAAAGAAAAAAAATTAAATATAAATTATAATTTAACAACTGCTTTACCAATATTTACACCATTAAGCACTCCTATAAAAGCATCATAGAGTTTGTCAAATCCTACAGTTACGTGTTCTTTAGCCTCCAGCTGTCCACTGTGAATCCATTTAAGAATTTGATCAAACGCCTCGGACCATTGGTCTAGCGACTCCCAGACTACGTAACCTCTGATGGATAATCGATGAAACAATATGGAAGGTTGTACGAGAGTCGCTTTAGGTTTATTCGCGGCGTCCGCGTTGTATGAACTGATGCTTCCAATTACTGCGACACGTCCATACATGTTCATTTGGCTCATAATCACACTGCTGATCTCACCTCCGACGTTGTCGAAGTAACAGTCGACACCTTCAGGAGCAGCTTCCTTCAGATACTTCGTGATGTCAGCGGTCTTATAGTTGATCGCCTTGTCGAATCCGATGGACTCTAGCCATTTCACTTTATCATCAGAGCCAGCAAATCCGATGACCTTGCAGCCCTTGATCTTCGCAATCTGCCCAACGAGGGAGCCTACTGCCCCAGCAGCGCCCGTCACTACCACTGTTTCGCCAGCTTTCGGTTTGCAGTGTTCTAGGAATCCAAAGTAACCAGTAGCACCTGGCATTCCGACGGCACCAACTCCCAATGAATTTGGTAATCCATTCATGTTTGGCAACTTATAAATTTTCCCGGAATTTGGATAGACTTCATTAGTGTCGAGGATGCAGTAGTCACACCAGCCCTTATGGGAGACGACTCTTGTTCCGACTGGGTAGTTGGGGGCCTTCGATTCTTGCACTAAACCGACCTGGAAGCCGAACATGTCGTATCGCTCAGGTGAACTATATATCCGCTGGTACGGGTCTACACTCAGCCACTCAACTTTGACGAGAATCTCTCCATTTTTGAGGGGCGGTAGTTCGTATTCCTCAATTTCAAAATCTTCACGTTTGGGTAAACCCTTGAACTCGTTGATGACCACGTATTTTCGTGCCTTCACCATTGTGATGTATCGTTCACGACCTGACGAGACGTAACGAGCGACTGAGTTAATAACAAAAGGAACTTAGTATTTAAGTACTCTGTGAATAGTGCACGTCATTGTCATTGCGACATACAAAAATACATCGTCATCGCAGCTTATCAGATAGTAAATAGGTTTGTTATATGGTCGCTGGTTTAGTGCCATGTGCAGTCCAGAGATAATTCCACTTGAGTCGATGGTATTAACCTGCCGCAATCTATTTGTATATTAGAAAATGATGTAGCATTATTGTGTTATATTTAAATTTAGTTTTCGAAATATAGTAAACGGAATCGTGACGCACTTTATAACTTGCTTTTCATCTCAACACTCGGCGATATTTATTCGCACACCGGATTTTCAACGCACTGCTCAGCGCCGAGAGTCGAAAATCGAATAGTCTGTTTTTTCCACGCGTTGAGATACACTCTGTTGGATTTTCAATACTCGGTTCTACACCGAGAGATGAAAATCCAGAGCGCGAGTTATCCCACCTGTCGCCTACCTATACCTTTTGTTTGCTAACAAAATCTTCCAGCATTTTGATATCTAGAAACTTACATTATTATTGCGTAGTTTGAACGGTTCGTGTTTAACACATTAGTGCTTAATTGCTGATATAAATACCAACCTTTTATTTTACACACTAGCTTCTGCCCGCGATTTCGTCCACGTTAAATTTCGTGTTCCCTCGACCCTTCCCGTCGCCGTCGCGTCGAATCGCCTACCCGTGCGATTTTCCCCGGTTTTGCAACATTTTTCATTACTTCTCCGCTCTTCTTGGTTGTAGCGTGATGTTATATGTATAAATATAAAACTTAACCTTTAAGTTACCTACTGTATAAAGAGTAGGCACGTATTATTGTGAAAGTATTCGGGTTTTTTTTTCAGAATTTACTGTTGAAACCACAGGGCCATATTAAATATATATTTGGAAAAATGGCACGTAGATGTAAAGAGGTTTGCCATCCCTGTAGTTAGGCCCTAATTTACCAGAGGCCTGCTATAAATTTCGGGCTAGCTTCACTCATTCTCTAAAATAGCTTTGAGTTTTAGAATAGACATAGAAGAACACGTTTAAGCTACAAGATGACTGATGAATACTTGCCGTCTGTTTGAAAAGGTCAGCACAAAGCTGCAATGTTTCTTTTCAAAAGACCCGTTCAAGCGTGGCCTTGCATTGTTAGACTTAGAGCTCGTTCCCATTTGTCGTGTGTCGGAACCGCATATTAATCGGATGTCGGCGCCTTTGTTCACACTTTCGGTTAATAATCGGTTGTCGGCCACGGTAGAAGCTAATACCAAGTTTTAGCACTCTACGCAAAGCAACTAAGTACGATGGACGTCGATGAAGTTCTTATTGTGATGTATTAATATTTAAGAAGAAAACAAAGAAAGAGAGCTCAGAAAAGACAATATTGGGTGCACCCAATCCTGAGGGAAAGATTTAGTTTGGGAACATTTCAGAACTTAATAACAGAATAGAGAAGTGACGAAATTAAGTTTTTCAATTATTTTAGGATGTCAATAACTACATTCAACAATCAGGATTCAACAGAACAAGGGGTAGAGGGTTATCGGCACCGACATCTGACAAATGTGAATAGCGACATTCGTACTCATAGGCGAGCGAGATCCAACACGATTGTTTTCCGGGCGTAGAGGGCTGGCAAAACACCCGACATTTCTTGTCGGCGCCGACACAAAATCGGTTTCCGACAAGTATGAATAGCTTCATATAAAATACTCTGCCACTGGAACCTCCGATTAATATACGGATCCGACACCCGAGAAATGGGAACGAGCTCTTACATCATCTTTACATTCATGTAGTATGAAAAAGTCGCTTCCTGTGTCTGTGCGCTTAGATCTTTTAAACTACGGATTTTCATCAATGGACAGTGATTCAAGGAAGGTTTATATGTATGCTACGCGGGCGAAGCCATTGGCAAAAGTTAGTATCATAATAATATAATGCTTGGGACTTTAAAGAGACCACGACAGCTAAAAATGTCGGCGCTATAATAATATATTCTAAAACGCTTGGCAAGTGGCAGCCCTATGGAGCGCTAAAAGTCAATATCATGCTTATAAGTATGTAAATACAGTTTATAGTCGCAGCATATCAGATAGTAAGTAGGTGCAGACCGCTGTGGAGTCCGGCGATACCGCGGATTCACTCGGATGTTTTTCTAGATAAGGAACAAACCTACCGAATAGTGTAATTCTTATGTTTCATGATTATAAAACATGAATATTGAAAATGTATTAGCTATACACTTTAGTTTTTAGATAAATCATTTAATATTATAGTTGAACAGAATTCAGATCTACCTAGCGAAAATTGCGTTCCGTGTTGTTGACAATAGCAACACCCCATTTCTTCCCGTGCGTATCGTAAGGGGGGCTAAGGGACTTACTAGTGGATGGGCAGCAGTATTCTTTATGCATTCTACCACCATACTGCGATCGCCAACCCGCCTGCCAAGCGTGGCGATTATGGCAAAACCCCCGAAATTGGGCGAGGTTTATGTCCAACAGTGGACGACTTTCGGCTGCAATGATGACGATGATGGCGACGGAGTTAAGTATTCATTATTATCTACCTAATTCAGGCACGTAGTTGACAAAATATTTGCCGTGTTTAGTCTAGCGTTCCGTAGATTATGGTCAACAACAGTATCCCTAGCCATGTTGATAATATAATCTGCAATCGTTAACGCTAGTCGAAAACTAATCAAATGTATGGGAATGAAATCATCTCAACGTTAAGTCACGTGGTTAGAACTAACGAATAGAAAATTCGTAGCCAAGTTCACATCGTTCAAAATGATAGAATAAATTGTTATCGTTTCTACAATGTTCAACTCTACATCCTTTGTCATAATGTCGTTTTTAGGGTTCCGTTGCCAAATGGCAAAAAACGTCATGTCTGTCTGTCTGTCCGTGTATGTCACAGCCACTTTTTTCCGAAACTATAAGAGCTATGCTGTTGAAACTTAGTAAGCAGATGTATTCTGTGAACCGCATTAAGATTCTCACACAAAAATAGAAAAAAAAAACAATACATTTTGGGGTTACCCCCATACTTAGAACTGAAACTCAATTATTTTTTTCACCAAACCTATACGTGTGGGGTATCTATAGATAGGTCTTCAAAAATGATATTGAGGTTTCTAATATCACTTTTTTCTAAACTGAATGGTTTGCGCGAGAGACACTTCCAAAGTGGTAAAATGTGTCCCCCCCCCTGTAACTTCTAAAATAAGAGAATGATAAAACTAAAAAAAATATATGATGTACATTACCATGTAAACTTCCACCAAAAATTGGTTTGAACGAGATCTAGAAAGTAGTTTTTTTTTAATACGTCATAAATCATAAACCGCAATTTACCTTTCATTCAATCAACTCAAATATAAAAACTAAAAAAAAAAAAACATTTAATTTCATAAGCATAAACCGCGAATACTTACAGGTTTGTACGGAACCCTCGGTACGCGACTCGCACTTGGCCGGTTTTTCTAAAGATATTGTAGAACGGGCGGCCGACTCAGGCGCGTCAACATGGCTACCAACTTATCGTTTTCTACAATTGCTGACACCGAGGCGTTAGGGGGCGTCCATTAATTACGTGAGGTGTTCTAGGGGGGAGGGGATCAACCTAAATCTTTCCAAATCTCACTTGGGGGGGAGGAGTACTATTTTTCTCGCAGAAAACGGTGTAAAATTGCGTGAAACATTATTTCTACAATAAAATATGGCCAAATCTGAGACAATAGTACACTGATAAAAAAATTAACTTGACTCAAGAGCCAAAATCTTGAACCAAGAATACCTTGAGTCAAGAGAATAAATTCTTGAATTAAGAAATTATTCTTGGTTTAAGAAAATTTTCTTGTTTTTGTTTTTTTTCAATAATCCATCATATTTACAGCCCAAATAGAAGTTTTGAAGAATCTCGCGTGAGATTAGGGGTGGGGGGAGGGAGTTGAGGAAAATCTTACGATATCTCACTAAGGGGGGAGGGGGGGTCGAAAATTTCTCAAAAATGCCTCACGTAATGAATGGACGCCCCCTTACTGACTGGAGAACGGAATGTGACACGAAACGTTTGTAACTTGGCTAGGCGGGCAGAAGTATATAAACAATACTATTTATAATTGTCCGTTTTCAATAAAGCTGATAAAGATGATCTCCCTTTATGAGCACTGTATCTACTTGTTACTTACACAATCATGTTTTTCTTTTTGAATGTTAAGTACACGAGTAACATGTGAGCGATGTGCCGATATATTTATTCAGGCGTTTGTTCAGCGTACGCGATCGTCGAGATTGTTGTTCGATACTCTAATTTCGTAACACACTATAATCACAAAATGAATCGTTCTAAACGATACTGCTATTCAATCCTACTAATATTATAAATGCGAAAGTTTGTGAGGATGGATGTATGTGTATGTGTATGTTTGTTACCCTTTCACGAAAAAACTACTGGACGGATTTGGATGAAATTTGGCACACAGATAGTTCATAACCTGGATTAACATATAGGGTACTTTTTATCCCGGTAGTACGTTCCCGCGGGATATTTTCCGACCTCTACGCGGGCGAAGCCGCTGGCAAAAGCTAGTTACCTCATATATTTGAAAAAATGGTCTGCTCAATAACCGGAGGGGCGTGTCAGACTTTTACTGACTAAAACCCACCCGTGTTCCTTCAGTTGCCTATATATGCCAGGGCCACGGTAACTCTTTCGAACAAATCTCGCGACCCTTAATGATTAAAAGTTAAGTAGCTAAATTAGAACATTGTCGGAGTACACCTTGTACAAGGTGATTATTTCAAAATCAAAATCAAAATTGTACTAATTCAATCAAAATTGTACTATTTCTCTGAGCAAATAAAATATTAGGTTTCTCCTTATAAATAACGGCTTATGTTTAACTTACCACCAGATATAGTAACATATAACAGACAAAAATAGTAAATGATCACCAAAATTAAAACCCGCATTTTAATGTAAAATTATAACCAAAGTTTTAACATCTCGCTATCCTATTTAAGCAAAATGACTCCAAATAAATCATTGTTAATCCAAAAGTAGTAAATGATCACCAAAATTAAACCAGCGTTTCAATGTAAAATTATAACCAAAGTTTTTACATCTTGCTATCCTATTTAAGTAAATTGACTCCAAAAAAATTATTGTTAACCCAAATATTGTTAATGAACACCAAATTATTAAGAGTGAGCTCGACAATTGGATGTGCGAATAACTCTTGAGCGACAAAACTGTATTGCGACTGACATAGTTCGAATGCACGCTTGTGCGGCACACTGAATCAAGTCGTTTCTTTCTAGCACTCGCCGCCCGCTGCCGCGGCACCGCTCGCTTCGCTCGCTCGGCTCGTGCGTAGGAGGTCACAGTTTTAACCTAACCTAACCTAGTGTACTATGTGAGCTCGAGTGTGTCGCACAAGCGTGCATTCGTACATTCATTTGTCGAGCTCACGTAGTACACCCAATTATTAAGATTTGGTGATCATTTACTAAATTTGGTGGTCGAATACAATTTAAAGTGGAGTCGTGACTAAAATAGCTGGTACTATTGTATTTTTAGACTTTATTTTTCTGGTGTTAAGTAGATATTTTTGGTTACAAAACTAAGGGTATCAAAGCATTTTTTGGTGGTCATTATATTTATCCCCATAAATAACTATTTTCCAAATTTCCAAATTTCATACTCCTCCGTCCGCGAAATCTTCGTAAAAAGGGCAAAGATAAAGCTGGCTAAGATGACCACAATTACAAACATTTACGAAAAACCTTGAAATAAACATTATTTTTTTCGTAGGAAATCATAAAATGACGTCTCCGGCTCTAAATATCTGGTTTATGTCGCACCAGATTTCTATTCAAGGTTGTATTGTAGCTACGAACGTCTGCACTCGATAATTCGACACTGTTATTGATATTGCCAATAATTCTTAGTGACAGTACCTACTTTGTTTATTTATGAGTAGTGTTAAATAAGCCTCAACAGTTCTTCCAAAGCCGCCCACTGCCATTTAACTAGATTAAATGAAAGATCATGAGATAAAACATATTTTTTAACGGAGTCCGTTAAAAGGTTATCAATTCGTCTTTAAAATGTATACAGACTGATATTTCAAAATGCCTGGTTGGTTATAACAGCGACAAATTTATAGGACTCTCGAAGCTTTTGATGGAAACGAAAACTGCATCATTAGATTTTTGAAAATTCAGTTGCTATAACTTCAGTTCGTTTTTTAAACCCAGATACTAATTTGACAGGTGTAATGTTAAACTTATATAAAATTCCTAATAAAAAATCAAACAAAAAGGACTTGAAATTTCAGATCACTCAATAGGATTAAAAAACGAATTTGAAGAAAAAACACATTGACTTATCGCACTGGCTGATAGTATTGCTACTAAGGATTTTAATTTCTGGGAAATGAAGTTGCTGCTGAACACACGGAAAAGTAAAAGGGACTATCAATTCAATTATTCTCCCTGCCCGCGTGGAGGTCGGAAATAATCCTATGGAAACGTACTACCGGGATAAAGGATGAAAGCATTTGTATAGATAATTTATCATTTAATTTACAAACATTTAAGTCTGTCAAGCGAGTTCCGTCAATGGTGTGCGACGCGCGCTGAATTAATTTTCGCGCGCGTTAGTTTTTAGTATGCGATAACTCCTAAGAAATTTGGTTAAATTATATGGTGTCTAGGATTATCATAATGTGCATGGAATAAAAAATAAATAAATAAATATCTTAGGACAACCAACACACCGTTATCCAGGGGCGTAGCTACCGCCGTATTTGCCGTATCAATTATACGGGGCCCCCGGGCCACGGGGGCCCCCGACGTGCGTAAGCATAAATTAATAAAAAGTTTTAAATTTTTTTTATTTCAGAAATGAAAAAAGTCACAAAAAGCAATTTCTTTTTACCCGCATAAAGTGTGCGTTCCAAAATTGGCAACACCCTACATCGGTTATCGCGGGCTGCGGGATTTCCCCGTTTTTTTTTCACATAGTATGGGTACAGTGACATTTAGTCACGTGACTTAAATAGTGAGGTCTCTTTGCGTAATGAATTCGATTATTAGCAAGAATCGAGAAGTTTTGCAATTGAACATTAATCGTTTTTTTTTAAATAGATGCACGGTTAATTATAAATAATTTCTAATAAAGATTATGGATGTAAAAAGAAAAATATAACAATTCATAAAAATCACTTCAATCTAATTCGTTGTCAGATTGCATTGGCAAAGACGAACAGTCATCCTAATCACCTAAGTAAACCTAAATAAATATTTCTTTTAATTTTTATGCAAAGTTGCAAACATTTTTTTTCTTTTTGTGAGAAATCGTTACCCTTCATAAGGGCCCCCCAAACAAATTTTTATACGGGGCCCCGCCCAGGCACGCTACGCCACTGCCGTTATCTGATCCCAAACTAGGCAGAGCCTGTACTATGGCAACCAGACAACTGATAAATATACTTATATATTTCTAAATACATACATTTTATAGATAAATTACACCCAGACACAGAACAAATGATTGTGCTCATCACACAAAGATTTGTCCTGGGTGGGAATCGAACCCACGACCTCAGTCTTTGCAGTCAGGGTCACTAACCACTAGACTAACAGGCCAGTCGCAAAAGTCGTGAATGCTTATGGTAACTAACGCATTCAAGTTGATTCAAGAGGAAATCACTATCCATCTGTTAGCTTTTCGACCATTCGGCAGTAATACTCAGTTTAGAAGCTAAAAACTTGTTACTCACAAATTCAACACATTTCGCCTCAATCTCCCGGACGCTATTAAAGGGTATGATTTCTTCAACATCAGCGCGTTGAATGATTCCAGTGACACAACTATCTAATTACTGGAAGTGATGTCATCCATTATACATAGGAACACTATCCGCGCATGCTTTCCATGTAAACTAAGAATCATCAAGCCGTGGATAACACCCAGACTATTGAGATGCATACGAAACAGAGAAAATATACATAGGAAAACAAATAAGGAACCCCATAACTCTGTCCAGAAATTAACTTACCTGCGATATAGGAATTACTGCAACAATTTATTGAAAAAACTAAAATTCTATCACGAGCAATACCTATTTCTTAAAGCTAAAACCAACCCAAAAAATGTGGAATGCTATCCGGACTGTGACTGACTTACACCGCTCATCACCTACACCCATTGAACTCCTGAAAAAAGAACATTACCCCTCAAAGTCTGTTAATTCTGTCAGTGCATTTTTTTGCAAAAGAGGGTCAAATTATCGCCAATCAAATACCACCAAGTGCAAGGTCTTTTCAACCAACCACAAACAATAACCAATCTATGGTCAATTCGTTGGGTCTCCTCACGACAGATGAGGATGTAGTAGATTGCATTATTAAGGATCTCCGTGCGGATTGTGCACCTGTGTGTCCTACAAAAAACACGAACACGATTCTGCTAAACGACACTACCCATTTCTAAGCGCCCTCACTTATAATAAATTGAACCAGAATTTGAATATACATTACTTAACAAAATCTAAAATTAAAGAACATCTTTTAACTCTTTCTTGACTACAGTAAAACAGAAGAAATATTGAAATCGCAATATACATGACCAACAACTCTATACACACACAAACACACACACACTCACTCATACTCACACACACACTAACTCACTCATACCCACACACACACACACACACAGACACTCGCACACGCGCTTACCACATCTTTTTCACACTAGAATTAAAAAATATAGTACAGGGGTAAAAACTGTACACTTGTAAGTCCTAAGCTGCAAATGCTGCGCATAACTACTTTGTAATTTACTTTTGGAAATAAATTATTTTTTCACGCCTGCACGGCTAAACGGATTTTGGATCATTCTGGAATTATCTGTGTGACAATTTAAGATTATGGATAATAATAATCGATTAGTGAGTAAAAGTAGTCGTGATGGTTGGATTCAGTCGCTATTCCTTCAAAGATTGTGGCTCTCAATATGCTTGGTCTTACTTTCTACTTGCAGGTGATCAGCTGCAGATAAATGTTTGAAAGGATTGTAATACCAAAATAAAACAAATTGCTTTCGAGCATTTGCACGTGTAAAAATATATACAGTTAACCACGAAAAAATACATTAAAATATATTATAATTTAACAACTGCTTTACCAATATTTTCACCTTTCAGCACTCCTATAAAAGCGTCAAAGACGTTTTCAAACCCTTCCGTGATGTGTTCCTTAGGCAGTAGCTGTCCACTGTGAATCCATTGAAGAATTTGATCAAACGCCTCGGACCAGCGGCCTAGCGATTCCCAGACTGCGTAACCTCTGACAGATAATCGATGAAATAATATGGAAGGCTGTACGAGAGTCGCTTTAGGTTTATTCGTGGCGGCCGCGTTGTATGAACTGATGGCCCCAATGACTGCGACACGTCCATACATGTTCATTTGGCTCATAATCACACTGCTAATCTCACCTCCGACGTTGTCGAAGAAACAGTCCACACCTTCAGGAGCAGCTTCCTTCAGAGCCTTCGCGATGTCAGCGGTCTTGTAGTTGATCGCCTTGTCGAATCCGAGGGACTCCAGCCACTTCACTTTATCATCAGAGCCAGCGAATCCAATGACCTTGCAGCCCTTGATCTTCGCAATCTGTCCAACGAAGGAGCCAATTGCCCCAGCAGCACCCGTCACTACCACTGTTTCGCCAGCTTTCGGTTTGCAGTGTTCTAGGAATCCAAAGTAACCAGTAGCGCCTGGCATTCCAACAATACCAACTCCCAATGAATTTGGTAGTCCATTCATGTTTGGCAACTTATAAATTTTTCCAGCATGTGGATAGACTTCGTTAGTGTCGAGGATGCAGTAGTCACACCAGCCCTTATGGGAAACCACTCTTGTTCCGACCGGGTAGTTAGGGTCCTTCGATTCTTGCACTAAACCGACCTGGTAGCCGAACATGTCGTACCGCTCAGATGTATTATGTAGCCGCATGTACGGGTCCACACTCAGCCACTCAACTTTGACGAGGATCTCTCCATTCTTGAGGGGCGGTAACTCGTGTTCCACAATCTCAAAATCTTCACGTTTCGGTAAACCCTTGAACTCGTTGATGACCACGTACTTTCGTGCCTTCACCATTGTGATCTATAATTCACGACTGTACGAGACGTAACGAGCGACTGAGTTTATAAATAAGAGGAACATCGTATTTAGGTACTCGGTGAATTGTGCTATCATTGTTATTGTGTGTCACGTGGATCACCAAAAGTATTTTTTATCGCGGCGAATCCGATAAGTTTTTAAGGTGTCTATACACCAAAGCGGCCGGCTGCCGGTAGGTTAGTTACCCAGCGGTTTCAGAACGTAGCAAGTCAGACAACTTTTGTTGAAAATGAGTCCGGCCGGCGACTGAACCGGCTGGCGCGCGGCGGCGGCGGCGTAGGCACCCGTAAGTTTAAACCGGTGTGTAGTCCAGCGATACGTCTGCTTACGTCGATACTTTTACTGATAAGGAAGTGTAAATTTACCGCACCTACCACATATTATAAAGACGTAAAATTTGTTTTTTTTGTAAGTTTGTATGAAGGGGTTTTCTATGGACGTGCCAGACTTATTTGAAAAATGATTTTTGCATTTGATAGCCTAGTTCTTGAGGAAGTTTAAAGGTTAAATCTGACATCACACTATGACCCTAAATTAAAAGAAATTAACCGAATTAATAAAATTAAAAAAAAAAAACAGAAACAACGTTAGAGAAAAGAAAAGTAATATCGCAGGCGATGTCATGCATATAGGATATCATCATCATAATCATTTCAGCCGAAAGGCATTCACTGCTGGACGTAGGCCTCCCCCAATTTGGGGGGTTTGCCTTAATCGCCACGTTTGGCTGGCGGCTTGGCGATCGCAGTATGGTGGTAGAATGCATAGAGAACGCTGCTCTGCCCATTCTCTCGTAAGTCCCGTTGTCGCCTCTTACGAAACCCACGGAAAGAAATGGGGTAATGCTATTCCTATGTGTGTTTTCTGTTCTATGTGGTGCCGGAGCATCGAAACACAGAAAACACACATAGGATATATTTTATGTTAAAACAAGAGATTTCCCGTGGACGAAGTCGCGTGTAGAAGCTAGCTCTTGGTTAACGATGATCGATCAATCTTTTAGGTTACACAATGTTATGCAAGTTGGATTTCTGCATTCTCATCATGTTTGATATTACTGAGCAATGTTATTCTAGAATATTAATGAGCAGAGTCACACTAGGCTAGGAAAAATTGCGATGAAGAAAGAGACAGGAAATTGCTTCTTGGAAATGAATGAAAACCAACGCTTGTTAGAAAATCGTATTTATTTCCACCGTGTTAATATACCTAACATTTTAGTTATTTGAAGTATTACTTTTATATTCATAATAGTAACGAAAAACAATAATAATCCCCCTACCACCGTATCTCTAAGTACGTTGCCGTTGTGGTTTGGCTTGCGCGGTTTGAACTCTAGGTGTGTGTCGGTAGAGTTTAGTTTGCCGGAACAAGTCTAGAGTGAGGAGCCAGATCAAGACACATAGAAACCCACAGTGTAGCACGTAGCGAGCTGTAGTGACCCCACGGATCCTATCTCCCGGAAGTAGTCTAGCTCCTCACCTGTCACTTGCCTTTATTAACCAGCTGGAGTGAACATTTCATGAGAAACAGAGCTCCCATCTCATTCTTGCCTTAATTGGCCGGCTTGAGTGGAAATTCGCTAGTACAAACGCGCTCGGAGGAAGCAAGTAATCTATCTAATCTTGACTTGACCATCTCCCGGCCTCTGGGATTGTTCTAATAGCCATCGAATACCCCTCAGGACTTATCGTTAGGTCACTTGTGCTAGCTATAGTTTCTGGGAGCCCGTTATCGAGTGTGCAAGTCACCCCTGCCATATCCGCGAATAATAGAACATTGATCAAGCAAGGGCCATTTAGTTTGATTAGTTTCCATAGTTCTAACTTTTTAAGTAACCAGTCCACTCTAGCTATTCAAACAGATATACTCTAGCCATTCAAACAGATATAAATATATCTTAGCTTGGATATCCTACAGTTGTTCTACCCCAACCAGGGGCTGTCCGTGGGTGCACTTACCTTACATAAAGCGCACAGGGACAATCATCGGTGAGTCTTTATTTTATGAAAGCGTCTAACGGTCATCATTTAAAATTGTCGTAGGGGGTTTTATGAGTTCTATCTACATTATAGCATTTATCAGAGCAGAGAGAATCAGATCACAAAATGAAATAATAAAATGATAACAGAAGCTTCAAGACCTGCACCCTAATTGCAAAACGCACAATTTATCAGAATCTGAATGGGATTGAAGATTATTTCTAAACCATTGCGTCATTTGTTCGAATAAATTGTCGGCTCAGCAACGTAAATAACGCAATGAATGTTGTTTAACTATGAATAATAAACCAATTCCTACCGATAAAAAGTTCCGCAATTACCCCTCTGAGAACGTTTACTGGAATACACTAAATCAATAAAAGAAAAACTATTTTAATGGAACATCTAAGAATTATACCTCCAACCAAACATTGCGTAACATTAGCGAAAATAAAACTAACCATAGTTTATTATCGGTGGATGAACTTGCAACATTTTCGCTCAAGAATTTGAGACTGATTAGTCATTACGCAGTGCGGAGCGGATAAGAGTCAGAAAATCATTCAAACCTTGAACAAATGGAGTTCGAACATGTTGCAATAGATAATTTTTGAAATTGTTTGTATGTATGTAAATATATTCTCATATTATTTGTCTAATTTTATAGTTTTTGATTATATATATTTTATTTTCTCCTACTCTTACACACGCAGTCTACATCTCTGTATCTTCTCTTCTATCGCAGGTATGCTGAAAAAGATGTCTTTAGAAATAAGCATCACCTCTGTACAATTTTTTCAATTTTTTCTTCTTGTCTGTTTATTGTGTGTACATAAATGGTTAAATAAAATATAAATAAATAAATACTTTCCATGACGTCCGTCAGAATTTACATAACTGGAAAGCACCAGGTTCTAACTACACATACATGTTTTCATATAAACTAGTCAAAGTCAAAGACAAAGTATTTATTAGTGTGATTTTTGGTGATACAGTAGGTCTTATAGTTAGGTAAGGTGAGCTCAAAAAACTACCCGGTAGGGCATACACTATTTAACAATATAAAAAGTTTAAATCGATTTTACATGCAAAATAACTGAGATTACTATTACATATTAAATTACTAAGCATACATCCAATTTGAAATATAAATGTTTAGAATATGATTAAAATGGCAAATTATTTAATTTTCATGCATAAATACATAATTATCATTTAGGTTACTATCAAAATTTTGTCAAGAAGGAATTCGTCAATGGTATAGTAGCATTTTTCAATCAAAAAAATATTTAGTTTCCGTTTAAATTGTGTCAAGTTTAGATCTTTAAGTTAGTGGTCGCCTAGTAGTCGAAATTCGACTATAATTCATTTTAATTTTAAGTTTGAGTGATATGAATGACATACAACATTATCTTAATTATTTGACACATTGTTTGACATTCAGTAAGACTATAGACAATAAAGACAAATAATATTAGTCTCTTCTCATTTTGACCACAGACTTTTTTTTTTTTTGGTTCTTTTCGTCCCTCTTTGGGACAGGCAAAGGGAGCTGAGCCCATACAGCCAAGTCTGATTTAGTTTTCTTTTTCTTCCAATTCTTCTTTTCTTTCTTGTCTTTCTATAATATAATCAAGGCCGAAACCATGTCTTCTTTATTCAATGTCTTCGATATCCAATAGTCAGGCCGAAACCAAGTCTTATTTTTATCAATTTGACCACAGACTTCAACCACAAATAAAAGAGAATTTATGTGTGTGTGTGTGTGTTTGTCAAACGCATGGTAGTGTGTGTAACGTGTTATTTATTGGAAATAACGTATTTTTACGCCTAATTAAAAAAAAAAAATAGCTTTCGTCACTTCTTCTCTGTATAAACTATAAGTGTGCGAAATTTCATACTCCTCCGTCTGCCCAATTTTTGTAAAAAGAGATCCAAAGTTTTCGCTTCACGTATTAATATATAGATCATTGCACACATTCACCCATAGGCCATACCTCTATAATTTAACGACTTTATTCAAAATCCAACATTTATGCCTACATGTATAGCAGAAGGAATTACATGTACGTGGTCACTCAGACTATAATTTAAAACTGAATGTATTTCAAATGAATAATTATACAAAAATATTAGCTTTCTGTGTATAAAAAGACTTTGTGTGTCAAATTTCATACTCTTTCGTTTACGTAATTTTCGTAAATAGAGATACAAAATACAAAGGCAAATATGTTTTGTTTCCATATTCTGCAATAGTCCTGCGCCATTCGGATCTGTCCACCCAAGGAGCCATATTGCATAGCACGTACAGGGATAATCGACAGTTGGTGACTCCAAATCGTTTAAAAAGACCTTGGTGGCAAGTGAAATAGGCCTAGTATGATTTGTTCGATACGTTTTCTGTGTTACTTTTGAACCAGATTAAATAAAAGTACCAGTATCCAACATGGCATTCCGAGGAGACTATTTTTTTTCTTTTTTGGATGGGAAATCATCAAATGATTTCTCCCGCTCTGGGCGGAGCGGGAGGGCGTGTCAGACTTTTACTGACTAAAACCCACCCGTGTTCCTTCAGTTGCCCATGTGCCAGGGTCACGGTATCTCTTTCGAACAATCACGCGACCCCGGCAGGCATCGGTCCTAGCAGACCCCTTCAGTACTGCTGACTTCTCTTTGAGGCGCGCGTGGAACACTACGCGCCGTCGACCCGAGCTTGGTCCTTACCGGGCGGTGAGCTACCCATTGCTCGCCACGCGCAAGCTCGCGCCTACGGTGGCCGGGAGTCCGCAATCGACTCCCGGCGGAGGAGACTTGCTTACATGCTTATTCCATCCAGCCAGGGGCTTTCGCTTTCGTACGACTGCTTTTATACGTGGCAGTAGCACACGACCATATAATTTGTACAATATACGGTTTAAGACATTTATTTCTCAAAAAGAATACAATTCACTTAATATGAGAAATACAAGGTAATCTTAAAACTAAATATAAGAATTACTTATGAGGAAGGTAGGTACACGTAAACAAGTAAGTTTAGTTTTTAGACACACAATTTTTAGTGTTGTGGGTAAAAGGAAAAAGTGGGTGAACTATTACATATCTATTCTTGAAGGCAAGTCAATAGAAATTACTCATTAAACTATTTATATGTACTGTAATGTTTTGGAAATACACAGAAAGTATTCTAGTTTTCTTTATTCTTAGGAAATTAGTAAATAATAATAATTGATGATGATGTAAATTAAATTGATGTGGTGGATTAAATTCAAAACCTAGAAAAATCTTTTAAGATGTGGTGCTTTATGGTTCGCTTGTATAAAGTAAAGGACTGTATCTCTTTAATGTCATTAGGTAGCTTATTATACAACTCTGCTCCTTCGTATAGTATATTTTTCCTTCCGTAATTTGTGCGTGGTGGTCTTAAGCAAATGTTATTTTTCCGTCGGGTACTACGTTTCTGTGTTTGCCCTTTTGTCGTAAATGTTATTTTTGAGTGTATATTTTTATTTAATAACTTATGTACCAGAATGCATGTGTTATATTTATAAATCTGTGATAGTGTCATCAATTTAGTTTCTTTATAAATTTTTACTGTCGGAGTTAAATAGTGGTAATGGAATAAGAGTTTTATTATTTTGTTTTGACATGTTTCGATTGGTTTTAAATGTGTTTTAGCTGCAGTGCCCCATATCTCTATTAGGTATTCTAAGTGAGGTTTTACCATAGAATTGTAAATAATATACCTAACAGATGTCGGCAGGCACCTCACTCACGGCATATCACTCTTAGTCTATCTATCTATCTAATTTGCCTTTATTAATTATCTCTTTATGAAAATTATCACAAAGATATTCGCCACAGCAATTTTGTAAGTCTACTGATAAGTCAGTATGTTTTAATTGCGGATTAAACATATTTTCATAGGCAAATTAGTCTGCATTATGCAACGTTTTTCCCATTGTTTTTGCCTACTAACATCGAGATTACAATTTATAACTAGCGGTAAATGGTGAGACCAATAAACGTCGTATTTTACGAACAGTTCTGGTATATAGTGCACAGCCGAGTTAGTTACAACGCAGTGGTCGACTCGCTGCCAACTCCTGTCAGCTTCGCTAACAATTGTAAACGTCCCTGACGTCAGTTGCAACCTACTAAGATCTCTACAAAGTACAATTCTGTTCCATCTGGAAATCTAATAGATCACGGTAAAAACTCTCACTTGGATGTGCATAGTAGTCACCAACAATAAAAACAGACTCGATATCACTATTACCTATTATGGCACTGATATAACTTAGACAGTCTGTGAACTCCGCTACATTGTCTACGCTATCAGCATGCCAGCTAAGAAAACTGTAGCTGTAAGAAAACGTATTGCCGCAATAAGCGGGTTAGCGTATGCAATGACTGAAATACAGGGGAACACTGCCGTACACCACAATAGTGCAACTACACTGAAGGGACGGCATCTGTCAAAGTCAAACCATTTATTTGAAATAGGCACACAAAATGCACTTTTGAATGTCATCATTTACATTAAAATAGAATTGATTCTAGGTGCCTATTACAAAAGGTAGTTTCGTGTAGAGAAGAATGGGCAAAAAACTCCACAGTTACTCTGATGATGCTGCCAGCCGTATCCATAGCAGACGTTTCCGTGCTTCCAAAATCCTCGTACACACTGGACAGGTACGGTAGCTCATCAGGCTGTAACTGCGTCTCTTGCAGCGTGATTATGTCAACAAAACTGCTAAGCGCTGTTATATTCTCAATAGACCGCTTAATGTCCTTTCAGTTTTATGTTATGAAATTAACCTTGTGCATTTCATTTGTTAAGAAGTTTTTCTGGGTTCTTCAACGCCTACAGATTGAAGGTTTTTCTACGGTCTGAAACGTTTGCATCTAACATTGGCCGGCCATGACTCGTCACTCAAAAACTTGTCTAGTTTAGCTTTCGGAACCATTATTTTAAATGCATTATTCTTTTCCATCCTTGATTTTCAGTGCCTTTAATGACTTTTGTTTTTATTATTAAAAGTATATACTGTGCGATATCATTTGCTGAAACAGTAGTATGGTCACACCTAAGGACTTAACTCATTCCCAGATATACAGGGAGCGTTGCCTCTCATTAATTTAACTCAGAACGTCGTATTTTAAAGTATTTTCTCCCGCACTAAAATCCAATCGGTTTTTGAATGCTGCGATTTCAATTTGCAAGCACGACTTATTTCCGCGAATTATATCGCTTTGTTTACATTCATCGTGACACTTAAATTAGTAGACGCCGCGCCGCTCGCCGGCGCCATATAGGTACATACTTATATATTTAGTAAACGGGTTTGACGTCGTAGGATCATCGTCCTAATTGCGTAACACACTCTTTATCAGAATCTGAATCATTTTGAAGGTTATTGCCAATACATTATTTCATATGTTCAAAAAATTGTCTGAATATAGCAACGTAAACAACGCCATGATTGTTGTGGAACTGTGAAAATAAAAGCGATTCCTACTGATACTGTATTTTGCAATTTTACCTCTGGTTGTGTTTGAGCGGACAGCTGACCGCACCCCCTCCGCTCCTCCACTTGTCCAGTGACCGATACGGTGGAGACTGGTGATAATATACAGGGTGTGGCGTAAGTAATGGTCCACCGTTCAGGATACGATGAACCAGATAATTAACTATAATAATATATTTTTTTAAACATTTTTACCCAAAGGTTCCGAAAATATTTCATTTTTGTCTTTTATTTACGAAAGGAGGTGGCTAAATGAGTGCCCTCAGTTTGTATTGGAATCTCACATTAACTCGTAATATTTAAATATTCATTTATGAATTATTTAGTGTTTAGTAATTTCTAAGAACTTTCTCAAACTGTTTAGCATAATAAAAGTATCTTAATTGCTTTTTAAGCTTTTCCATTGATGTGTCAAGGGGAAATAATTCAGTACTGCATGCTAGGGAGGGGTCATAATGCTTTTCCAGAATGTCAAATTGAAATTGTACTCATATCGATTTTTGATAACTGCTATCAAAACGATTCATTGCGTGAAACTAAGAACTGGCAATTAGAGTTTTTGGCGGGAATCGACGGCGTTCAGTTCGGTGTCCTGTTTAGTTGCTTGTTATTGTGTTTTCAGCAGGTTTTGATTCGGAAAATAGGGTTGTTTTTAAAGTGTCACGTCAGTCGGAATGTGCTCCTTCTTTTAATCTTACTATCTATATTCTGTCGAAAAACATTAAGTAATAATAGTAATAGTGGACGAAAAAACCAAGTTTTTTTTCAACTCTTTCGATTATTTTGTCGATTCTTCTACACATGAAGTTCAATCACATCTCTATCATAAAAACCAAACGTCAGATGTCAGACGTCATTTGAACGCTTTGCCGTTTGCTTTTTCGTTGTGTATTTTTATTTTGGATTTTCGCTGACCCAGGCTTGTTTATTAGACTTATTGTGTGTGCTCACCTAGCTACTGACCTCTTGCTACCTACTCTACACGGTCTTGACTTTCAATAAATTCATCATGCAATACATAAACTTCGGTAATTCAGAAGCTATTGCAGTTTCTATACCTATTGACGTAGGAGTTACGTGATAGCGATTTTATTTTTACGATTGTAAAGATATGAAAAGTTCCTGAAACAGTTTTTATATGAAATACTAATATTCAACTATTCAGCTTTAACATATTGCTAGGTACCATATTTATACATTGCCAGGATGTCGCTTAGACTTCAATTTAGCCATGTCCTTTCTACCTTTTATTACATATTTGTTTATAGTTTCAACAAAAACCATTATTTTTTTCATTTTGATTTCTGTTAATTACTGCTGAATACTAGACCTATCATGATAAATTATGATTTTTTTATGTAAATCAGCTCTTTTGAAGAAAAAGTAAGTTCTTCTCTAATTTTAACCCCAATTTTTAACATACCATCAAGTTCAAGAGCAATTTTTGTAAAAAAAAAAATTGGGTGAAAATGGTTAAATTTTTTAATTGTTATAGTTAATTATCTGGTTCATCGAATCCTGAACGGTGGACCATTACTTACGCCACACCCTGTATATGTTATCAAGTGCATTGCGTACGTATTTAAATCAGCTTCTCCTAAAATTATTGTTACAAGGAAAACCTATCTTGTGGAGTCCTTGAGAGTTAAAAATAATTTGAATGTTTAAGGAAAAAAGCTAGTGTGCAGACTGTAATCATAAATTTAGCATATTGTTCTATATTATTCTAGGGTAGACATAATTCGTCGGTTTTAAAGAAAATCTGCTCATTCATAGAAAAGTGCAATAACAACGCGGTCAAATTTACTGTGTGAGGCTAATTATTTTTTAATAAAATTCTTTTTTAACCGACTTCAAAAAAAGGAGGAGGTTATATGTTCGACTGTATGTATTTTTTTTTTTTTTTTTTTTTATGTATGTTCACCGATTTCTCCGCCAATTGTCAACCGATTTTGAAAATTATTTTTTTATTCGTAAGGGTATACTCCTGAGGTGGTCCCATATTAATTTTGTGAAGATTTGATGTATACTTTGGGAGATAAACGAAGGAACTCCTCAAAAACAAACAGTACACGTAATGTGATTTGGATATTGTACTAAAGATCAAAAATAATTGCTGGTTCTATCTATCCATCCGTGGTGAACTAATTATAGTCTTCGAAGATACCGCATGGAACTCCTCATCGGTGAACAGTACATATAGGAACTTACAGTGAAAGGTTAGAAGGTTAGGGGATAATTCTTTGAATATTATAGGCACGTTTAGACCGTTACTTGTATTCTTATATTCCGTTGAGCTGATGATGGAAGGTACAACTCCTTATCGATCAGGAGTTAGAAGATATCTTGTCCTAGATAGACATACTCGTTGACATCGAGAATTGATTCCTCAGCAGACACTAGAGTGGGCTCTTACCCACTCTACTGTCTGCTTAATAAAAAAAAAGCAGCCTTAATCATTTTGGCCTGGCCATGGTTGGTTTTTTTTTTATGTATGTTCGGGCATAACTCCGTCATATATAGATGGATTTGCAAAATTCTTTTTTTGTTCGAAAGGGGTTTATTCCGAAATGGTTCCATATAATTTTCATATAGATCTGATGATGAGTTCGGGAGACAGACACCGGAACTCTTTAAAAAATGACAGGAAATCAACCGCGAGTTCTGCTATCGCATAAATATGCATTGTTTGTTTGGAATTAGTGCAGGGTGAATACCACAACTAAAAATTTAAAAATAAAAACTTTTTTACAAAAAAAAACAACCGACTTCCTTAAAAACACTACAAAGTGAAAAATAACTTTAATTTCGGAAGTCGGTGGCAAAAAAACCATAAATACAGACCCTAAGACACCGACTACCGAAATTAAAGTTATTTTTCACTTTGTAGTGTTTTTAAGGAAGTCGGTTGTTTTTTTTTGTAAAAAAGTTTTTTTCGACGATAGTTGTCGGGCATATTTCGCAGCACGTACCTTTACTTAGCTTTCACGATGAAGGATTGTGTGGCTACGTGGTAACAAAAGACAACCTACCACCTACGAAAAACAAGGTTCAATATTCAATGCCTATGTATGTGTGGATGTATGTTATGTTAAGACCGTAATTGTACCAACACTTATTGCAAATAATTTGATTTGTAAGTTAAGTAAGCCCACGATTTTGTTAATGAAAAATATATCATTACATCCATATTATAAAAGGTTTAAGAATATTTGAGTTATTATAAGTAATACAATTTGCAAGGACTGTGAAATAAAACCAAATTCCATTAGCACAAGATCAATATTTTACAAAAAAAAAAAGCTTATAATTTAACAACCGCTTTACCAATATTTTCACCTTTCAGCACTCCTATAAAAGCATCATAGAGATTTTCAAACCCTACAGTTACGTGTTCCTTAGGCTGCAGCTGTCCACTGTGAATCCATTTGAGAATTTGATCAAACGCCTCGGACCATTGGTCTAGCGACTCCCAGACTACGTATCCTCTGATGGATAATCGATGAAACAATATGGAAGGCTGTAAGAGAGTCGCTTTAGGCTTATTCGTGGGGTCCGCGTTGTATGAACTGATGCTCCCAATGACTGCGACACGTCCATACCTATTCATTTGGCTCATAATCACACTGCTGATCTCACCTCCGACGTTGTCGAAGTAACAGTCCACACCTTCAGGAGCAGCTTCCTTCAGAGCCGTCGCGATGTCAGCGGTCTTGTAGTTGATCGCCTTGTCGAATCCGATGGACTCCAGCCACTTCACTTTATCATCAGAGCCAGCGAACCCGATGACCTTGCAGCCCTTGATCTTCGCAATCTGCCCAACGAGGGAGCCTACTGCCCCAGCAGCGCCCGTTACTACCACTGTATCGCCAGCTTTCGGTTTGCAGTGTTCCAGGAATCCAAAGTAACCAGTAGCGCCTGGCATTCCAACGGCACCAACTCCCAATGAATTTGGTAGTCCATTCATGTTTGGTAACTTATAAACTTTTCCGATTTCAACTTCAACAGTTTGGAAGCCTTCATCAGGGTCGAAGACGCTGTAGTCACACCAGCCCTTATGGGAGACAACTCTTGTTCCGACCGGGTAGTTGGGGTTCTTCGATTCTTGCACTAAACCGACCTGGAAGCCGAACATGTCGTACCGCTCAGAATAATTATATACCCGCTGGTACGGATCTACACTCAGCCACTCAGCTTTGACGAGGATCTCTCCATTCTTGAGGGGTGGTAACTCGTATTCCACAATTTCAAAATCTTCACGTTTGGGTAAACCCTTGAACTCGTTGAGTACCACGTACTTTCGTGCCTTCACCATTGTGATCTATCGTTCACGACTGAACGAGACGTGCGTTGTATTTATAAACAAGCGAGCGACTGAGTTTATAAACGTTACGAACGTAGCATATAAGTACTCTGAATTTGACGCGTCATCGTCATTCCATATCACGCGAAAAAAACACTGTCATCGCAGCGTATCAGATAGTATATTTGGACTGGTGTGTCCAGCGATAATGCTGCTTGAGTCGACGGTATTATTGATAAGCAAGTATAAACCAACCGCATGAAATTTAATTTTTAATGTTTGATAAAGCATTATTATGTCGATATCATTATTTGGTGTTCTAAAAATAGTTAATGGCATCGTGACGCGCCTTATGACTTGCTTATATCCCACTCGCACCTTGTTTAAGTGTCATGTTACCTACATCTATACACACGTCTTTGTTTGCTTTCAACGACCTTACAAAATTATGGAACGTATTGAAACTTACATAACTATTATGCAGTTTAAAAGGTGGTTTGTCAAGACATTAGTGTCGATGATACGCAAAACAATCCTTTAAATTCCACAATGTTATAGTTAAATGTTTTTAAATTGACTGTCTACATTTTTATGATTATGTTGGCCTTGAATATAAATGAGTGAAGCTACATCTACCATGTTAGGTTTAGCAAAATTTTTATCAAGAGAGAGACGGGAAATAATTCTGTATATACCTACTTACTTTTTTTGACTGGCCTGTTAGTCTAGAGTTTAGTGACTCTGACTGCAAAGACTGAGGTCGTGGGTTCGATTCCCAACCAGGACAAATCTTTGTGTGATGAGCACAATCATTTGTTCTGTGTCTGGGTGTAATTTATCTATAATATGTATGTATTTAGAAATATATAAGTATATTTATCAGTTATCTGGTTGCCATAGTATAGGCTCTGCCCACAGTTGGTTCTGCCTAGTTTGGGATCAGATAACGGTGTGTTGGTTGTCTTAAGATATTTATTTATTTATTTTATTTTACTTGGAGCTTGGGGGAGGCCTCAGTGGACGTCTTTCGGCTGAAATTATGATGATACCTACCTACTTGGATATGCATGAAAGGCAACGCTTGTTTCTGGTAGAAAGTCCCATTTATATTCACCGTGTTGATAACAATTTATTTATTTGAAGTACATATTTTTCTTGTGTTTAATTGCATTTAGACAACATTATCATGTCTGCAGGGCCAGCTAATTTAATTAGACTTTGTTGTATAAAACAACTAGCTGTTTTCCTCTATCATGCGTACGAAACTCGTGAGGTAGGTCGCTTAAAAAAACTGTTTATGTTCTTATTTTAGTTTGGGTATACCTACTAGAGATGTCTGCGCCGCTGCCGCCGGTTTTTCTACCGACGTCATCAGCATCACACTCATAATATGTACAATTTTAGTCTAGTTTTAGGTACAATGCAAATACACTAATAATCTAAACATTAGAAATATCTAAACATACGTTTATTAGTTTATTTCGGCATAGTTGTTTGTGCAAATGTAATTTAAAAAAAAATAGCATCTAAAAGGCTACTCCAAACATTGCGATATGGGTGAAGAGGGACCGGAAGAAGTTTTCCATACGCTACCCAACCAAACGTTCAATTTCAGCCAACCTCTTTCTGGAAGTAGATCATGCCGTCTCGATGGAATTATCTCTTTCAAAATTTTGACTAGCGAACCTTCCATGTGGATTGGATTTAGGATGTGTAAGTTCTAACCGAATAAAGTCTTGTCTAAATTCATCCCGAGTAAAACTGGCCTTCACACACAATGGATTCATTTCATTCATAGGCTGTGCAGAAAGTGGTATCTCATTGCCATTATGACGATGTCAGTGGCAATGTGAAAATGGGAGATGTAGGTACTCGCCGTAAACACTGACAGTCCAGTCCAGTGTCATCGTTCTTTTTCCATCACGGAGTGATGGAACGATTTCTGGTATCCTATCCTCCAATCTCAACCCCTCCTGCATAGTCTTCTTATCCTGACTCTGGACAATTATTGTAGCAGCGTCATACGAGCATCGCAACACTTGGATGTAGCGCCAGTCAAGACATCGTTGCATACACGCCAGAACTGCCCATATTTCAATAGACTCCCAGAAATGTCATACACAATGACTGATTGTGAGTACAATCAGTCATTGTGTATGACATTTTTCGGTCTTCTGTAGACTTTAAGTGGACTACGGTACTGAAGCCTTTTCGAAACCCGACTTGCTGCGGTCACCCGTCTCAATGACTATCAATTCAAGGTGGTTCAGCGAGCTATGGAACGGCCTTTACTTGGAATGTCTATGAGGCGAAATCGGAATAAGATGATTCAGCACAGAACCAACGTTTGCGACATAGCTCACAGCATAAGCCGGCCGGCCATATAGGCCGTAGAACCGATGACCGTTTTGGTAGACGATTTTTTAGAGTGGAGACCGCGAATCAGCAAAGATAAGGTACGATACCCTTAGGCTAGGTGAAGCGACGTTTTTCTCAGGGTAGCTGGTAGCAGCTGAATGAGAGTTGTAGACAACTAAGCTGAATGGCATGCAATTGATGAATCCCAGTGGACTGCTGTTGGTTGATAATGATGATTTGATTTTGATTTTATTGGTCCATTTATTTTCACCATCCATGCCGATTATGCTTATGAGACCGCCGCAGAATGTTTCTATGAAAGTCCGTCAGTTTTACAAGTTAGGATCTTCAAATATTGTATTTAGCAAATATCTCTGCGGTCTGTAAGTGGTGAAGGGAGGAACTTGTGGTTCGGTCTCATTGCGTAGTTTAAGACTAATACGCCCGATCCCGGCATTTCACATCCTACTATCCTACAAATATGATATTGTAATGTGAAAGTTTGTGTGTTTCTACTTCTACACGGGCGATGCCGCTGACAATTAATATTTTATGTAAATCTGTCCAATTTGGTTAACCATTGAGTGTGTTGTACTTACGTCGAACTTTAAGAAAAACCAAGAAGATTGTACGAGTATTTAATCAAGCTATATTTCCCGGTCTTCTTACTTCGAATTTTTATAGGTGCATTTTAGGTGCAGATTATATTCATTAGAATTAAAATATAAAAATTACAATAAAATAATTTATATCTTAAACCAATGATATTATAAAGTAAAGATACGCCATGTTCATACTGATTGGCGATCAGAAATCGTTCCGTTGTTAGTACATGTACTTACCTACAGATGTATAATAATTATCAACAACGACTGCGATAGATAATACGGAACGTATGATACAGAAAGAGATAGCTATCTGTAGTGTGTTGCGCTTGAAGTACACTAGTGAATCATAGAGTATGCTGATTTGCCACAGAAGAGACATTGATTTTAACTGGGAATATTACACTGATTATGATGTATTAAATAAAACAACAAACACAATTATTATCTATTTAGTCACAAATTCTAAACAATTTTGAGGTCTGCAGACCGGATTTTCGATAATTTATTTACCTACTCAGTGAGTATATGATTTATTATTTGCGTTTTTTTACTGATGGTCGCGCTACTTGGCAAATAGGAGCCTCTTCATATCAAGTATGAGGCCTTACTAGGGGACTATGGCCCGAACTAAGTACTATTTAAAGAACATTGCGAATGCTCTGAAGGAAGCTGCTCCTGAAGGTGTGGACTGTTACTTCGACAACGTCGGAGGTGAGATCAGCAGTGTGATTATGAGCCAAATGAACATGTATGGACGTGTCGCAGTCATTGGGAGCATCAGTTCATACAACGCGGACCTCACGAATAAACCTAAATTGACTCTCTTACAGCCTTCCATATTGTTTCATCGATTATCCATCAGAGGTTACGTAGTCTGGGAGTCGCTAGACCAATGGTCCGAGGCGTTTGATCAAATTCTGAAATGGATTCACAGTGGACAGCTGGAGGCTAAAGAACACGTAACTGTAGGATTTGACAAACTCTATGATGCTTTTATAGGAGTGTTACTGGCATATCACTATGGTCAATTATGGGAAATATTAGATATTGTACAAGCATTGCATTTATGTTTTATGGGATCAGGTTTGAAGAAGATTTTTCAAATGATATACCATACATCGTTTTGGTAACTTTTTGACTCACAGCAAAACAGGTCACGACGATCTGCTGTCGTCACTCATGACAAGTGTGAACATGCGGACCAAGATTTTTAACATTGGAGCTAAACATTTGCTATCTATAGGTACTATAATATTATAAAGCTGAAGAGTTTGTTTGTTTGTTGGTTGAACGCGCTAATCTCAGGAACTACTGATCCGAATTGAAAAAATCTTTTTGTGATGAGTAGTTTATTTATTGAGAAAGACTATAGGCTATATAACATCACGCTACGATCAAAAGGCGCGGAGCAGCAATGAAAATTTTACGAAAACTGGCAGGCAATTCGATGCGAGGGAAGGGTCAGGGGAGCAAGAATTTGCGCGGACGAAGTCGCGGGCAGAATCTAGTTTATGATATGTCTAACTAACATAGCGGGTGGTTTTAAAAGATAAACAATGCAAGGGTTTTTTTCTTGTTCCTATACGAAATATCCTATGAATTAGAAAGGCCGAAGAATGTGACATTTGTTATTTTTGACGTATACACTAGATGACTCTAAAATATAACAAGCTGTTGCCCGCGACTTCATCAGCGATCCAGAATAAAAATCAGCTTTTATCCCTTACCCAGGTAATGGTTTATCCATTTGCTAATTTCATGCAAATCCGTTCAGCCGTTTTAGCGTGTAGGCGTAATTAGCGAACATAATTTCAAAACTATGTCTTCACTAAAGAATACAAATAATCCATCAGAGACTGAGATTTGAATGCGAAAGTTTCTTAAATTTTGTCAAATTGCCCCTCATATTCCCGGCAGCAGTCCGGTTACTCCGGTTACCCGCTCTCTAAACAAGGTTTGAAGCCTGAATAACAGTTGCATAATTTCCCATACAAAATTAACTCCCGCTATAACAGATGTGTACACCGGAATTACTGTCAAATATCTTTCTTAGGTAGAGTAATAGGGGTTAGGTAGAGTGGGTTGTAATTTATCTATAATATGTATGTATTTAGAAATATATAAGTATGTTTATCAGTTGTCTAGTACCCATAACACAAGCTCTGCTTAGCTTGGGACTAGATGGCGTTGTGTGATAGTTGTGGAATATTATTATTATTAGTAAGCGTTATAACTCCCGTATACGTCATGTGTAAATTTTTATTTAATAATTTTAAGGCTGTAGTAGTGTAGTTATAAGTGTCTATTGTACAGCAAATAATATGTATACATTTGTATATAATCTATGTTTACTATTGTAGTTTGATGTATTTTGCACGAATGACAACCGTATTTTTACGTCCTCATAATCACTGTTCATTCCGAGGTCGCAAATAGCGATAAGGCCGCCCATTGTAGGATTTATAGTGTTAAATGTATTTTTTGTAATGTATTTTCTGGTGTACAATAAAGTAAGTACACTAGGATTAGAAACATTGTAAGTAAGAGAGACGGGTAATCATTGTTGCTTGGATACAAATTAAAGGCAACGCTTGTTTCTAGTAGAAATTCGCATGTATTTTCACCGTGTATATAACACTGACATAAGAAAAGAAAAAAAGAAAACAATTACATACATACTACAACACAATGTTTAGTCAGTGACTTTGACCACTGCCTTTCCATAATTTTCACCGGCGAGCATTCCCGCCAACGCATCCACAATGTTCTCGAAACCTTCAGTAATGTGTTCTCTGGCCTTTATTTCTCCGCTATGGATACGTTTCGTTATATACTCAAATGCTTCAGGCCAGCGATTACGCCATTGGCAAACTAAGTAGCCTTGCATTCTCAGCTGCTTTTCCAAAATGATCTGTTGCAGAATGTCTTGGTGGTACTTTTTATAAGGCTTGCGCACAACAGTACTTGTACACCCGCAGAGTGCAATTCTACCAAATCGTTTCATCTGTTTTATGATGGCAAAACTTACTTCTCCGCCTACATTGTCAAAGTAGCAGTCAATACCGTCTGGCGCAGTCTGTTTTAAGACTTTAGTAATATCCACAGTTTTGTAGTTAAACGCATAGTCAAAACCAAGCACGGTCTTAACCCAATTCGCTTTGTCATCAGTGCCCGTGAATCCTATCACCGTGCAACCTTTAATCTTTCCCATTTGCCCAACTATGGAGCCGACGGCTCCAGCAGCTGTGGTGACCACTAATGTGCTTCCTCGTCTAGGTTTACAAATCTCGAGAAGCCCGAAGTATGCAGTAGCACCTGTATAACCGACGGCGCCTATAGCCAAAGATGGAGGCAAACCTATTAATCCAGCTGGCAATCGATTGGCAACAGTAAGTTGGACACCTAAAGAGTTTAATTGGATTTGGTCAGGAAACATCACGCAGTGGGTACACCATCCGTAGCGTGATACTACCCGAATGCCGACTGGGTAGTTTGTGTTTCTCGACTCCAGAACAATTCCAACTTGGTAACCGAATTGACCGTAAGGTAGCTTGTTGGTTCCTTTAAAATGTCGCATATATGGGTCCACACTTATCCACTCCGTCTTGACGAGGATTTGTTTATCTTGTAACGGAGGCAATTCTATATCCTTAATTATGTAATCGGATCTTTTCGGGTCTCCTTGAAATTGTTTAATGACGACATATTTTCGTCCTTTCACCATGTTTTAGTTTTTTGATAGTTTTCTTTCTGAAAATACAATTATTTCAGTTACAACTCAAACATACCACACATAGACACAGAAATATACATTTAAATCAAATCAAATCATAATCGTTTATTTGTATAAAACGAACAGAGATGTAAAGCAGTGGTAGCTCAGAGTGACTGCCGCGACTGAGCGAGTTTGTAGGTCGTGGGTTCGAACCCACGTGAATAAACCGGCATTTCCCAGAAACAAAAACTGAAAAGCAAAAAATAATAAACCTTAAAATTATGAGTCGGTGCTTTGAGTGATCTTTGTTCATTGATTTTTCAGCGCCGACTCATAGTTTTAAGATTTATTATTTTTTGCTTTTCAGTTTTTTCGGCGGTTAAATTTTTTGGTAAAAACTTTTTATTTTATTTTTCTTTGTGGCTTTAATGTACTTATAATACTTGGCAAAGTATACCTTATCCAATCAATAAAGAATTATCAAAATCGGACTACTCTGTATAAAGTTATGCGTGGTTAAACATTACAATCAGTGAGTGAACAATCAATCATCCCCTGTTTTCCGACCCTTAGGGTTCGATTTTGTTTTCCAAATTTATATGGGACCACCCTCGGAGTATACCCTTTCCAATAAAAAAATAATTATCACAATCGGACTACTATGTAAAAAGTTATGCGTGGTCATACATAAAAAAAAAAACAAAAAAAATATATATACGCGTCGAATTGATAACCTCCTCCGTTTTTTTTCGTCGGTTAAAAATTCGAAGACATGTGACATCTACCAACCCGAACTGTGCCCGTTTGGTGGATTATGGCCTACTGTCTCTCCCTGAGAGCACGCCTGTCCCCAGTAGTGGACACATATAGGCTTTTTTTTTTTTTTTTTTTTTTTTTTGGATGGGAAATCATCAAATGATTTCTCCCGCTCTGGGCGGAGTGGGAGGGCGTGTCAGACTTTTACTGACTAAAACCCACCCGTGTTCCTTCAGTTGCCCATGTGCCAGAGTCACGGTATCTCTTTCGAACAATCTCGTGACCCTGGCAGGCATCGGTCCTAGCAGACCCCTACATTGCTGCTGACATCTCTTTGAGGCGCGCGTGGAACACTACGCGCCGTCGACCCGAGCCTGATCCTTACCGGGCGGCGAGCTACCCATTGCTCGCCACCCGCAAGCTCGCGCCTACGGTGGCCGGGAGTCCGCTATCGACTCCCGACGCCCGGGGCGTCTCCTCCTGCGGCGGCTAGGGACGTGAGGGTGCAGAGACTGCCACTCCCTCACGCGCCCCGCCTCCTCCTTCGCGAGCATTACTGCTTCGCAGAAGGAGGTGACGGCTTCCCATGCCCTCTCGCTCCGTACCATGGCTCGCACCAGGGCCGGACGCGAGAGGTCGCCGCCGCCGATCGCCTCCACGAGGACACGGCGGTGCTCCGCCCATGCAGGGCACACCTCCACTGTATGCTCCACCGTGTCCTCCAGACGATCCTCACAATGGAAACACCCGGACGTTTCCTCCCGCTTTATCCTGAACAGGAACCCACCGAAGCACCCATGCCCGGTGAGAACCTGCGTCAGGCGGAAGGTGAGGACGCCGTGGCGCCTCTCAATCCACTCCTCAAAGAGGGGACTTACCGCCGCAATTGTGGCGTGCCCAGCGCTGGGTTGCGACAATCGTACCCGCCATGTCGCCATGAGATCCTGCCGGAGCTCCGCCCGCCGTGCCGCGATTTGTCGCGGCAGCGGAGTTTCGCCCCGACGTTTCGCCTCCTCGCGCCACTCCCACATGTGGGCGAGGACCTTTGCCTCCAGATCCCATGGCGGCACTCCGGCAAGGAGGCTCGCCGCCTCGCAGGAGATCGTGCGGTATCCCCGGACTAGCCGGATGGCCATGACCCTCTGGGCCGCACTCAACCGGCGCGCTGGGCGCAGCCTCAATGAGGGCGCCCACACCGGTGCCCCGTAGAGGGCCATGGAGCGCACGACCCCCGTGTAGAGCCTCCGGCAGGAGGCGTTTGGACCCCCCAGATTGGGCAGGAGCCGCTTTAAGGCAGCCCCAGCCCGCTCCAGTCTGGGAGCCAAACGTCGGAAATGCTCAACGAAGTTCCACCGGCTGTCGAGGACAAGTCCCAGATACTTCATCGTCGACTCGACGCCGATGTGAACTCCTCCCACCGTGAGTTGGGAACCCGAAGGTGGCGCGTTCCGAGGACCATGAAAACCCATGGCCTCGGACTTGTGCAGGGCCACCTCGAGTCCCAATTGCCGGATTCTTTCGACGATTGTCGCAACCCCTCGTGTCATTAAGTCGGCCGCCGCCTCGTACGACCTCCCGTGCGCCAGGACCAGCGTGTCGTCAGCGTAGCATACCACGCTGACGCCGTTAGGGAGGTCGGCGCGCAGCACCCAGTCGTATCCGATGTCCCACAGATGCGGTCCCAGGACCGATCCCTGTGGGACACCGCACGACATCTCTCGCCGGTTCCACTCTCCCTGGTGACCGGGGTAGATGACGGCCCTATCCGTCAGGTAAGCCTCGACTACTCGACAGAGGTAGTTCGGCACCCGGTGATACCGGAGTGCCTCCCTGATGCAACTCCAGGGCAGGGTATTGAAGGCATTGGCGATGTCTAGAGACACCGCCAAGACGACCCCGCCCCGGGCCACTGCATCCCCCGTCGAAAGGGCTCGCACGCGCATGATGGCGTCCACCGTAGGACACATATAGGCTGATCATGCATAAATATCGATGTAAAAGTTATACGTATAAAATTCAGTGCAAAAACACATTCCAACCTGTAGTATAATATATCTTTTTGCTTATGTTCTCCTAGGGCGTCCCCTTCCGGCGTGTCCAGTTACATCTGCCTTATAAATACCCTTCATTCATCCTCTCAACATGACCAAAGCAACTACGCATATTCTTTTAAATTTTTGTCACTACATCTTCTTTTAAACCACACTGTTGTCTTATCACATCATTCCTCTGCCTATTATTGTTTCTTTTATATTTTTAAGGAAAACAAATTACTATCTGAACTTACTTCGATAGCCGTGTGTTTGATTGAGACACTTCTTTACGCGCTTACGGTCCTTGCGCCTGATTCGAAATGTGATAACAATCCTAGATTGGGTCGGTTCAATCACAAGTAAACTAGGCTGCAATACTACTGGTTACCGCGGTGCTGCTTGGATAATCAGTGGCTACTATTGCACGGCATATAAATACGAATAAAAGTAATTTAACCCTTCAATTTAGACCAAGACAATTGGGCTGAGCCCTGTGAGTAATTCTGTCCAGTATGTCCATCCCTAACTTAAAATGTTATGTAAATTGTCATTTTTGTATTAGTGACAACAATACCGACTCCTTTATTGTTTTTGTATTTGTGCTTGTTTGTAAATAATTGACCATTATGTTTCAGAATTGATTAAAGATTTGTGATTTGATAAGAAATGAAATTATTTATGCTATAAGCATTTTTTAAATGGTATTTTAATAGTATGAATATATGTAAAATATAGGTGTACTTAGTTACTAATTAAAAAAGAATAACCTGCAATTGAATGGACATTCCTGTCATTGCCTATCGTAGGTAATAAATAAGTACACGCACATTTCGCTAGTTTAATTAAATTCTACGTAGGTATTTAATGGCAAGCGAAGGCCATGAACCACGCGCAAAACTAGACTCCGGGATACTAACTGAGAACTAAGATGGGTTAAAAAAAACTCAATAACACTTTTGCCTTTCTGGCCTTTAAAAACCGGTCCGCATGCTGTTTGCCAATCCTGGAGTCCAGGTCCGCATGCTGAGTGTACCATAGCACATAGCATCAGGGGTCGTTTCAGTGTTAAGCCGAGGTGTGGTTAGCACGTCGATGTTCCTGCACCCTCATTGCGAAACGCACTATCTATCAGAATCTGAATCGGATTGAAGATTATTCCTAAACCATTGCCTCATTTGTTCGAATAAATTGTCGGCTTAGCAACGTAAATAACGCAATCAATGTTGTCTATCAATATGAAACCAATTCCTACTGATAGCAAGTTACGCAATTACGCCCCTGCAGCACATCGCAAACTGTAACCATGCATTCAACACGTGGTTTTTGACCCCCAAGCGTAGACATTTTTCGTCGGTTTTAAAAAAGTGCTATTCCATAGAAAATTGCAATACCAGTTTTTTTTTTTATATTTTTGTCTTTTTATTATTGCATAAGGTTTGCAGTCGTTATTCCTCCCGGGAGAGGGTAAGGTTACGAATAGGGGAATAGGTTACAACTTAGCACAAGTCTCAATTTTATTTAATAATATAAGTTTTGGGGAACTTGGGACTTGGTGAAAATGGGAATCACCCCTATTTATAACCTTAGTTGTAGGCATTCAGTGAGGGATAAATTTAAAGAAATAAAGTAAATGACAGTCGCATCTCAATTATATGTATATGAGAATTTAATTTATGTTAAAAAGAATATTGATTTATATGTTAAAGATAGCGACATTCATAGAATAAATACCAGACACAAGGATTTCCTCATTTTGCTTTCGACTAGTCCCAAACAAATTAGTATCTAATTAATACCAGTGCCAAAGTTTTTTTCAGTTTCATTACTTTTAGATATCCATACCCAACACGTGGGTAAAGTATTGCCATCTAATTGAATTTGACCCTGTAGTAAACAGCATCGTGACGCACCTTCTGTCTTGCTTTTATCTCAACACTCGCACTGAGTTGTTAAAGATGGCACTCACCGAGTAAAAATTGGCTTCACAAATATTTGGAGTTTTAACATTTTAAAGTTAGTTATATGTTTGCATAATACGTTTATCAGTTTAATTTTAACACACACATAACCACAATTGTTATTCAACGTTAAAAAGATAAAGACGTTCTTCACATAAACAGTGACTATCGTAAAATAGTGACATAAACTTGAACACATGTAGCGTAGGTTTACACGGATTTAACAGTCAAAATTATTTAATTATTCAGGAACCCTAAAATAACATATCGGCTGCGCTACGGAAAAACAAAGTAATTGCAGTCAAGCAAAATTATCAGGAGGAGCAAAAAACCGAAAATCACAAATTTAAAACGTACTGACGACAACTTCAGTACTTTTGTTATTTCATAATTTGTAAAATAATTAGTTCTATCTGTTTCAAAGCTATTTTTTGAGTAATTTTTGGTAAATTTCCTTTAAATTGAAAAAAATATTTTTCTATAGACATAAAATTAATATTAAATAAAAAGAACAATTCAGTAAGAAAGTAACTACAGTCACTTTGTTTTTTAAATAATTTAAAAAGAGATGGACATGTTAAGTTTTAAAGCAAATGCATTTAATTGTTTTTTAACAAAGACAATGCCAGCATATACACATATACAAATACAAGCCATTTAATACATTTGTCATTTTACTTGCTTTATATTTTACGTTAACAAATTTGCCATTTTGGCCATTTTTAACAATTCAAAAACAAAGTAAAGTTGTTTGATTTTCTTATAGCTAGATAAAGGGGCTTAAAAAGAAATTTATATCAAATGAAAAGCCAATTAAATCATTTCACAACGTAAAAACAATGTAATCGACGTGCAATTTCTTTGTTTTTGCTTAGACATTGTGGTTTACTTTGTTTTACCGTAGATATCTTAGACAAGTACCTGCAGTTACTTTATTTTACAAACTTTTATCTCGAAAAATAAAGCCTTTTCGATGATTCTGTGAATGTAGCAGTGTGCGTTATAGACAAAATGTTCCAAATATGTAAAAAAAACTGATTTTGAAAAATACGTTAGTTGCTTTGTTTTTCCGTAGCACAGCCGATATAAACAAGATTATAACTAAACTAAAAAGAAAGAAAAAATCTGAAATTTGTGGCGTAAGTACATGAATAAACATTACAGTCACTGGCAACAAACACAGTTTTTCGCTCTGGGGACTTCCAGACCTTAATATTAGTGCTGTGGTCCTTTGGTGCGTTATGAATGCGGTGGTCATTGATTGATCAATATCATTCGGGCGAACCCGAAAGCAATAATTATATCGGTGTCGAATTTGTGTAGATGATAGGTATCGATATCGGGTTGGTGTCGTTATCTGATAATGTTAAAATGCCTAATAGGTGCACAGGATATTTTAAGTAATCATTATCGTTCATTACACCATGATAGCCCAAAAATGTAATCCTAATAGAATCTAAGAAACTATATTTATTTGATCAACTGCAAATAATAATATAAAAATAATAATAATTATAATTAGCAGAACGTTGAACATACGAAAATGGTGGATAAGTGGGGTCATCTGCTACTTACTTAGCCCTAATTTATTTGGCCCTGGCCCCCTGGATATTTTTTTTTGTTGCTTTCTTCTAGTTTCATCACTTTCTTAACTTTGAAGTGTAATTTTTATTAAAAATGGGTAAAACAGGCAATATTTCAAGGACTTACTAGGGAATGGGCAGCAGCGTTCTCTATGCATTTTACCATCAAACTGCGATCGCCAAGCCGCCTGCCAAGCGTGGCGATTATGGCAAATCCCCCCAAAAAATGTACCGGTCAAATTGGCGGTGCATGGAGGAGGCTCATATCCAGCAGTGGACTTCTTACGGCTGAAATGGTGATGATGAGGCAATATTTTTGTTTTTTTTTCATCTTTAATGTTTACCCATTTTTAATAAAGATTACACTTTAAAGCAAAATAAATTTAAAAAAATATCCAGGGGGCCAGGGCTAAATAAATTAGGGCTGAGTAAGTAGCAGATGACCTCACCTATCCACCATTTTCATATTTTCAACGTTCTGAAAAAACAACCTGTATATGATCCGCGGCGCATCGTAATTAATAGCTTCGAATCGAATTACCTGAAAAAAAATAATCGCAAAATGAACACAAACGTCGCGCCAGCCCGCGCCGCAAGGGGCTCAGATTATTCTTATCGTGGTAAATTCAAAATAATTCTCCCAAATTACTAAATGAGACAGTCAATGTTTATCTGTATTAAATACCGAAAGTGATACAGTTATTTATACTGATAAAATTACTAAATACTCTGGAATATGTTTTGTAAAAGAATTATCCGATTTTAATTTATTTGTGTCAATACTTTAGCTATAATGGCTTCCACATAAACGTTAGATTAGTGATTACTGTTGTACAAGTAGGAAGGATAAGCAGGATAGTGGGATATGTAGTTTTGTATACAAAAGAAAATGGATTACTAATGTGAAAGTAAGTATGTCTATCTGTCTCTTACGTCTTCACGCCTAAACAGCTGACCAGATTTCGGTGCATTTCGGGCAGTGGGCTGCTGATGATATGTGAAACGAAACCACGGACGAAAATTTGTTCTACTATTAAAATTTACTAAAAATATGGATTACTAGGTTTTGCCCGCGGCTTCGCCCGCGTGGATGTCGGAAATTAACGCAGGAGGACATACTACTGCGGTAAGAATGTTTTACTCCAGGTCATATAGGTAATAATGCAGATCCATTCAGCCATTTTTGCGTGAATAGCCGCGTCCAGACCGGCTGAGCGCGGCTCGCGAGTCCCGCTCGCGAGTCAATAGTTCGGCCGGTGTGGACGGCGCTCGGGCTTCCTCGGGCACACGTTGGCTCGGCCGAGCGCCGCTCTGCCCCGAGCCATGCGTTGTCGGTTTTTGCCGATGCTCAAAGGCGGCTCAGTCTGAGCTGCTCGCCCGGTGTGGACGGACGTAACGACACTCGCGAGCCAGAATCAAAAATGGATAAAGAAGACAGTATTCGCTTAATACAACTTTACGGAAGCTTCAAGTTAGTTCCTTTAACAAACTGTTACCGTATTGGTTTCGGTTTTGGTACAATTTTTTAATCCAGAGTTTTCGTTTCGTTTTTCTTTTTTTTATGATATATCCAGACAACATAAGCGCCGCAGCAGCTAACAAGACGTGGTTTTCCATCGTTATACGGAGAGAAACTGAATGCTCAAACCGGCTCACCTTGGCTTGCGAGCGCGGCTCGGAACTTTTCACAATTAGCTCGGGTGCCACGGCTCGCGAGCAGGAAGTCTGAGCGCGGCTCCCGAGCCGCGCTCAGCCGGTCTGGACGCGGCTATTGAGAAACAACCACCCAATCATAAATACTTTCACATAATTTATAATATTAATAGTAAGTAGGATTATAATTCATATTACTTCGGATTCATAGTTTATGAGAATATCATGTGTGTAAATAAAACTAATAGTATTCAGAGTAAGAAGACTGCAGCATAGGGATTGGTTTAGTTGAATATAAGTCTTCCTGGTTTTTCTTAACGCTCGTATTCTACCTATACAGACACCAGACACCAAATCGATCATAGGAATAATAGGAACAGTATTTTTGCCAGTGGCTTCGCCCGTATAGCTGTCGGAAAATATCACCTGGGAACCTACTACCGGGATAAAGTATCCTATATGGTAAGTATCCAGGATAACCAAAAATCCAAATCCATCCAAAAATCTAAACATCGCATTACTATGAAGCCTAAGTAATATGAATTACAATCCTACTAATCCTGCACTACCCGACCGCTACCAACCGGGACGGACGTACCCACGGCCCGCCAGCCGCTCCGCCCACGCTTTTTAAATCTCTGATATCTTCTAAGATATTCATTTAAATTACATGCTGTCAAGGGCCATATTGATCTATATTAAATGCGCAATATATTTAAGGTACTTAATTGGATAAGGATTAATGCTATATTGCTTAAAATCGCTTCGTAACTAAGCCATTATTTCTGGTAAAAAGTAAAGGATAAAAAATGGTTATTGTGGGTTATCCCTCATAGATAGACATATACCATTGCGAATTTTTTATAGATCTTTTTAAGGTGTACAATACTGTAGTACATTATTTTGATCTATTATGTAGGGTTCAGCCAGCCTTCGCAATGTAAGCGCAAAAAATGAGTTTATTTGTGAAATCACATTAGAAACCTCTAAAATTATCAGCTTTTCTTTACTATATTATGCATGTTATACACATATAAACCTTCCTCTTGAATTACTCTATCTATTAAAAAAACCTGCGTCAAAATCCGTTGAGTAGTTTTAAAGATATAAGTATACATAGGTAGGCATAACTTTCATCCCCTATTCCCTATTGTTATTTTACCCCCTTAAGGGTAAAAATTTAACAAACTTTAAATATAATTCATAAATATATATTATGTAATAAAAGCCAAATAAAAAAGTTTCATCATTCTAGCTTTAAAAATGACAATATTTCCCTACAAACTTTCATCTTCCCTTTCAACCCCTTAAAACCCCTTTTCCGCAATACAAATGCCTATGTCCTTTCTCAGCGTCTAAACTATCTGTGTACCAAATTTCATTAAAATCGGTTCAGTAGTTTTAGCAGGAAAGCGAGACAGACAGACAGAGTTACTTTTGCATTTATAATATTATAAAATAAATATATATATAATATATTTATAAAATATATAATAAATAATATAATAATAATAAATAATATAGTTAATGTAGTGTGCATGTGGAAGTGTGGATGCAAATGCAAGTGTCAGTGGGGCTATCTAAGTGTGTACAATTTTAAGAGAATAAGAATAAAAATACTATAGTTGTACGAGATAGATTTGGTAGCTATTTCTTCCGTTGATCTGTGTTCTACATGAACTTGGTCGTACATTCTACTCGCTAAGCTGAAAAAAAACATTTGTAAGGATTGTAATTAAAAAATAAACATTATTGCATTTAAACAAGAAAAGCTTTAATATTAAAAGAAAAAAACTAAATATAAATTATAATTTAACAACTGCTTTACCAATATTTTCACCATTCAGCACTCCTATAAAAGCATCATAGAGTTTGTCAAATCCTACAGTTACGTGTTCTTTAGCCTCCAGCTGTCCACTGTGAATCCATTTAAGAATTTGTTCAAACGCCTCGGACCATTGGTCTAGCGACTCCCAGACTACGTAACCTCTGATGGATAATCGATGAAACAATATGGAAGGTTGTACGAGAGTCGCTTTAGGTTTATTCGCGGCGTCCGCGTTGTATGAACTGATGCTTCCAATGACTGCGACACGTCCATACATGTTCATTTGGCTCATAATCACACTGCTGATCTCACCTCCGACGTTGTCGAAGTAACAGTCGACACCTTCAGGAGCAGTTTCCTTCAGAGACTTCGTGATGTCAGCGGTCTTGTAGTTGATCGCCTTGTCGAATCCGATGGACTCTAGCCATTTCACTTTATCATCAGAGCCAGCAAATCCGATGACCTTGCAGCCCTTGATCTTCGCAATCTGCCCAACGAGGGAGCCTACTGCCCCAGCAGCGCCCGTCACTACCACTGTTTCGCCAGCTTTCGGTTTGCAGTGTTCTAGGAATCCAAAGTAACCAGTAGCACCTGGCATTCCGACGGCACCAACTCCCAATGAATTTGGTAATCCATTCATGTTTGGCAACTTATAAATTTTCCCGGAATTTGGATAGACTTCATTAGTGTCGAGGATGCAGTAGTCACACCAGCCCTTATGGGAGACGACTCTTGTTCCGACTGGGTAGTTGGGGGCCTTCGATTCTTGCACTAAACCGACCTGGAAGCCGAACATGTCGTATCGCTCAGGTGAACTATATATCCGCTGGTACGGGTCTACACTCAGCCACTCAACTTTGACGAGAATCTCTCCATTTTTGAGGGGCGGTAGTTCGTATTCCTCAATTTCAAAATCTTCACGTTTGGGTAAACCCTTGAACTCGTTGATGACCACGTATTTTCGTGCCTTCACCATTGTGATGTATCGTTCACGACCTGACGAGACGTAACGAGCGACTGAGTTAATAACAAAAGGAACTTAGTATTTAAGTACTCTGTGAATAGTGCACGTCATTGTCATTGCGACATACAAAAATACATCGTCATCGCAGCTTATCAGATAGTAAATAGGTTTGTTATATGGTCGCTGGTTTAGTGCCATGTGCAGTCCAGAGATAATTCCACTTGAGTCGATGGTATTAACCTGCCGCAATCTATTTGTATATTAGAAAATGATGTAGCATTATTGTGTTATATTTAAATTTAGTTTTCGAAATATAGTAAACGGAATCGTGACGCACTTTATAACTTGCTTTTCATCTCAACACTCGGCGCTATTTATTCGCACACCGGATTTTCAACGCACTGCTCAGCGCCGAGAGTCGAAAATCGAATAGTCTGTTTTTTCCACGCGTTGAGATACACTCTGTTGGATTTTCAATACTCGGTTCTACACCGAGAGATGAAAATCCAGAGCGCGAGTTATCCCACCTGTCGCCTACCTATACCTTTTGTTTGCTAACAAAATCTTCCAGCATTTTGATATATAGAAACTTACATTATTATTGCGTAGTTTGAACGGTTCGTGTTTAACACATTAGTGCTTAATTGCTGATATAAATACCAACCTTTTATTTTACACACTAGCTTCTGCCCGCGATTTCGTCCACGTTAAATTTCGTGTTCCCTCGACCCTTCCCGTCGCCGTCGCGTCGAATCGCCTACCCGTGCGATTTTCCCCGTTTTTGCAACATTTTTCATTACTGCTCCGCTCTTCTTGGTTGTAGCGTGATGTTATATAACCTATGTTACTTGCAGATAATGTAGCTTTCTAATGGTGAAAGAATTTTTAAAATCGGTGTAGTAGTTTTTTAGTTTATCCATAACAAACAAACAAACAAACAAAAATACAAATTTTTCCTCTTTATAATATTAGTGTCGATATTATAATATATACATATATTATTAGTGTTGATATTATCCAAGTTGACTATCTACATTCTCATTATATTTTGTGTTGCGCTGTTGACAACTTTTGTTTCTGGTAGAAAGTGGCTTTACTACGTTACTCCGTGAGAATCGGATTGCTCGATTGAGGTTCGCTAGAAATTGCCTATCTTGGACAGTAGGTAACCGGAGTAGCGTTCTCTTCTCCGATGAGGCTCGAATTTGTCTGAATAGCGAGGACCGACTCCGGCGAGTGTTACGAAGACCAGGGGAACGCTATGGCGACGTGTGTTTTGAAGAAATCACCCCTTATGGTGGAGGGTCCGTTATGTTTTGGGCGGGCGTAACTTCTAGCTATATATCGTACCGAGATAGTATTCATTGAAAATGGCTGACTAAATGCGCAAAGGTACATAACAGAAATTCTATGTCAACATGCACAACCCGCACTGACTGTAATTGGTGAAGATGCCATTTACATGCACTTGGACAATAATGCTCAGGCCATACGTTCTGGCGACGTAGATGCTTATATGCAAGAGGTCGGTATTCGTCGTTTGGATTGGCCAGCGCGGAGCCCCGACCTTAACCCCATTGAGCACGTCTGGGACCTCCTTAAAAGGCGAGTACGATCTGTCGAACCACTCCTACAAAACATTAGGGAGCTAAAACGTGTGATCTCGGCTGAGTGGGAACACATTCCACAGGATTGATGGTGATCAAAAACTTGG
The DNA here is from genome assembly GCA_947507805.1 of Aporophyla nigra. Lineage (NCBI taxonomy): Eukaryota > Metazoa > Arthropoda > Insecta > Lepidoptera > Noctuidae > Aporophyla > Aporophyla nigra. Next base: position 19,528,164 of record OX382297.1, on the reverse strand, counting down.
TGGAAAGATGCCTAGACGATTACATGCCGTAATCGCTGCAAGGAGAGATCATACTCCTTATAATTTTTTATTTTTGAATGTCTTTTTTTATTTAAAAACCATAAAAATACTCGTAGTCTTAATTTCATTATACCCATAAAAATTTCCATTTTAACAAGGTTCTCTGTCTACATTGACTAAACACTGATTCCAGGATTTAAGTGTTAAAAACTATATTCTCATTCAATTTCTCGTCATTTATGCTAATGACTTACTAAAAATATTAATATTATCCATAGAGAAACCAATGACTGTATGGTGCCCGTTTTTTTTGCAAAGGAGTGTATATGGAAATGAAATCATCTCAACGTTAAGTCACGTGGTCACAACAAACGAATAGAAAATTCGTAGACGAGTTTACAACGTATCAAATGATAGAATGAAATGTAATCGTTTCTAGAATATTGATCGCTACATCCCATTTAAATGGTAGCCAAGTTACAGTTTTAACAAGCGCCAATGAAATGATGTCGAAATTTCTTAAGGCGAGGTTGCAGTACTTTTTAACTTTTTTAAACCTCCGTAAATCTAGCAAAATGGCTAGTTTCCGTAAAAAAAAAGTTAAGCGTTGTGTGAAGATAGAAACGTGAATTAAAACAATTGGCTCGATAAAAAATAATCATAAAGTTTACACTAAATCGCCATTTAAAACGTGTACCTTCAAGAGATGCCATCATTAAACCATGTAAAACTCATACCAAAAGATAGGTTTTATTATTGTTTAGGGCATGCTGAGAAAATATTTTATAATTTCCTTATCATTTTGTCACCACGAAACAATTATACACAAAATCTAGCAGCTCAAGCGCTCGCAACGACCGGCCAGTGTTCGCCGAAACGTCTTCAACTACAAGAGGGCCTTAAACGATAGCTTAGCGATCGCCGAGACCCAAGAGTAAGAGATTTAAAAAAAAATAGTTTAAAAACTATTGTCCGTCCGTCATTAAAACAAAAGTGATTGAGGAATGTTACAGGCTGTTCCTACATGCTTTTTGACTTATGTATTTATTATATTACTTTCTTAGCTACCATTAATTACTTAATATATTTTTATTAATAGATATTTATTTCCTTTATTTCACTACAAACACTTTTTGCTGTCTTGTATGGGTTAGAATGTTGGGCTACAAACGGGATGAATGAAAGGCAATTCATTTAGGGGATAAATATAATGACCACCATAAAATGCTTTGATACCCTTAGTTTTGTAACCAAAAATATCTACTTAACACCAGAAAAATAAAGTCTAAAAATAAAATAGTACCAGCTATTTTAGTCACGACTCCACTTTAAATTGTATTCGACCACCAAATTTAGTAAATGATCACCAAATCTTAATAATTGGGTGTACTACGTGAGCTCGACAAATGAATGTACGAATGCACGCTTGGGCGACACACTCGAGCTCACATAGTACACTAGGTTAGGTTAGGTTAAAACTGTGACCTCCTACGCACGAGCCGAGCGAGCGAAGCGAGCGGTGCCGCGCCAGCGGCCGGCGAGTGCTGAAACGACTTGATTCAGTGTGCCGCACAAGCGTGCATTCGAACTATGTCAGTCGCAATACAGTTTTGTCGCTCAAGTGTTATTCGCACATCCATTTGTTGAGCTCACTCTTAATAATTTGGTGTTCATTAACAATTTTTGGGTTAACAATGATTTTTTTGGAGTCAATTTACTTAAATAGGATAGCAACATGTAAAAACTTTGGTTATAATTTTACATTGAAACGCTGGTTTAATTTTGGTGATCATTTACTATTTTTGTCTGTTATATGTTACTATATCTGGTGGTAAGTTAAACATAAGCCATTCATTTATACTAATGATATACTAAAACGTCGTCCGGCACCGTGTGGTGCCGGACGTAAAGAATAACACCACCCCATTTCTTCCCGTGGGTGTCGTAAAAGGCGACTAAGGGACTTACTAGAGAATGGGCAGCAGCGTTCTCTATGCATTTTACCACCATACTGCGATCGCCAACCCGCCTGTCAAGCGTGGCGATTATGACAAAGCCCCCCAAATTGGGGGAGGCCAAAATCTAGCAGTGGACGTCTTACGGCTGAAATGATGATACTAAAAATATTAATATTATCCATAGAAAAGCCAATGACTATAAGGTGCCTGTTTTTTTGCAAAGGACTGTATATACGTATTATGTATGTGCTGTATAATAGATCCTACTTATAATATAGCCTTAAAATTATTAAATACAAATGTACATACGACGTATACAGGAGTTAATTTTCTATCGGAAATTATGCAACTGTTACTCAGTCCTCTAACCTTGTTTAGTGAACGTGAAACCATAGTAACCGAACTGCTGCCGGGAATATGGGGGCAATTTTACTAAATTTTAGAAACTTTCGCATTCAAATCCCAGTCTCTGATGGATTATTTGTATTCTTCAATGATGACATAATTTCGAAATTATGTTTGTTAATTACGCCTACACGCTAAAACGGCTAAAAGGATTTGCATGAAATTAGCAAATGGATAGACCATTACCTGGGTAAGGATAAAAGCTGATTTTTATTCTGGATCGCTGATGAAGTCGCGGGCAACAGCTAGTTATATTTTGGAGTCGTCTAGTGTATACGTCAAAAATAACAAATGTCACATTCTTCGGCCTTTCTAATTCATAGGATATTTCGTATAGGAACAAGAAAAAAACCCTTGCATTGTTTATCTTTTAAAACCACCCGCTATGTTAGTACAATCTTCATTTTTTCTAACTCATAAGATATTTCGTACAGGTACACATCATAAATGACAAATGTTTAGCTCCAATGATAAGAAAATAATCTTGCTCCGCATGTCGACACTTGTCATGAGTGACGACAGCAGATTGTCGTGACCTGTTTTGCTGTGAGTCAAAAAGTTACCAAAACGGTGTATCGTTTATCATTTGAAAAAGCTTCTTCAAAGCTTATCCCATTACACATAAAAGCAATGCTTGTACAGTCTCTAATATATGCCATAATTGACTAGTTAGTAGTAGTTACTGAATCTGAATGTCCTCAATAAACTTGATCGCCTTCTTAATAATTGCATTAGATTTATGAAAGACAATATCCGCGCACCATCTGCTTTTAAAATGGTTACCTATTCGTCAGCGCAGGGCTCTGTCAAGATGTTCCCTATTTTCTACAAACCCACTTCTGCCTCTTACTTGACTTCCCAGATTCAATATTTATACTAAAAATCTTCGTATACCTACAGGGTATCGTTTAAATCCCCCCACGTTATTATTATGTCTGTGTGGGCATCGACTTGTTACTAAATGAGATAAGTGATAAGTTGCGTCATGCTGCCGTTTAGTATTTTTAGAAAACAAAATGTACATAAAATTGCTTCATCATTTGCTAATAAGTACACCGATAGAATTCAGTATATTAACCTTCTACCAAAGGCACTAAAACTATTCACTATCTGATAGGCTGCGATGACGATGAATTATTGTATGCCGCAATGACAGTGACGTGCACTATTCACAGAGTACTCAAATACTAAGTTCCTCTTGTTATGAACTCAGTCGCTCGTTACGTCTCGTCAGGTCGTGAACAATACATCACAATGGTGAAGGCACGAAAATACGTCGTCATCAACGAGTTCAAGGGTTTACCCAAACGTGAAGATTTTGAAATTGAAGAATACGAGTTACCGCCCCTCAAGAATGGAGAGATCCTCGTCAAAGTTGAGTGGCTGAGTGTAGACCCGTACCAGCGGATATATAATTCACCTGAGCGATACGACATGTTCGGCTTCCAGGTCGGTTTAGTGCAAGAATCGAAGGCCCCCAACTACCCAGTCGGAACAAGAGTCGTCTCCCATAAGGGCTGGTGTGACTACTGCATCCTCGACACTAATGAAGTCTATCCGAATTCCGGGAAAATTTATAAGTTGCCAAACATGAATGGATTACCAAATTCATTGGGAGTTGGTGCCGTCGGAATGCCAGGTGCTACTGGTTACTTTGGATTCCTGAAACACTGCAAACCGAAAGCTGGCGAAACAGTGGTAGTGACCGGCGCTGCTGGGGCAGTAGGCTCTCTCGTTGGGCAGATTGCGAAGATCAAGGGCTGCAAGGTCATCGGATTTGCTGGCTCTGATGATAAAGTGAAATGGCTAGAGTCCATCGGATTCGACAAGGCGATCAACTACAAGACCGCTGACATCGCGAAGTCTCTGAAGCAAGCTGCTCCTGAAGGTGTGGACTGTTACTTCGACAACGTCGGAGGTGAGATCAGCAGTGTGATTATGAGCCAAATGAACATGTATGGACGTGTCGCAGTCATTGGAAGCATCAGTTCATACAACGCGGACGCCGCGAATAAACCTAAAGCGACTCTCGTACAGCCTTCCATATTGTTTCATCGATTATCCATCAGAGGTTACGTAGTCTGGGAGTCACTAGACCAATGGTCGGAGGCGTTTGATCAAATTCTTAAATGGATTCACAGTGGACAGCTGGAGGCTAAAGAACACGTAACTGTAGGATTTGACAAACTCTATGATGCTTTTATAGGAGTGCTGAACGGTGAAAATATTGGTAAAGCAGTTGTTAAATTATAATTTATATTTAGTTAAGTTTTTAAAATTAAAATTATTCTTGTGCAAATACGTTAATGGAATTTGTTTTATTTCTTCATTACAATCCTTACAAATATTTATCTACACCTGCCATTAAAATGTACGATCAAGTATTTGTAGAACAAAAATCCCTCAAGGCGTAAGGCGTGAGGTAAGAGATAGGAAGATATAGTTACTTGACTTAGTTGTTTTGACTTATGAGCATTATTAATATACATATCGTAGTTTCCTACTTATTCTTTCTAGTAATAGTTAACAAAAACTTGAATGTGGACCTTTTATGTGGAAATCACAACAGCCGAAATAGTGAGCCAGAAATAAATTAAAATTTGATTCTTTATCTCCTTATCAGAATTAATACCTTTATCGCTTTCAGTATTTATAATATAATATAATGTAATATCTCAGGACAACCAACACACTGTTATCTGATCCCAAACTAGGCAGAGCCTGTACTATGGTAACCAGACAACTGATAAATACATATACTTATATATTGCTATAGACACAGAAAAAATGATTGAGCTCCACACACAAACATTTGTCCTGGGTGGGAATCGAACCCACGACCTCAGTCTTACCAGTCAGGGTCACTAACCACTAGACTAACAGGCCAGTCAAATAATTTAAATTAATTAATTAAAATTATGAATTAATTTTTAAATTAATGTAGATAAACTTGTGATTGTCACAATAAGTGATTTGGATAAATTATTTTTAATTTACCACGATAAGCATAATCTGAGCCCCATGCGGCGCGGGCTGTGGGTTGTTTTCATTTTGCGATTATTTTACAGCTATTTCGATTGGAAGCGATTTAGTTCTACTTTACAGAAGACATAATTGGCATCATTCGGAGATCACTGACAGTGTTACGGGTCGTCAGAATCCCGAAAGTCTGATAACCAGTCTTACCAGATAGTATTGGACTACTCAGTAACTGGTTTGTGGAAGTCAGACAGGCAGTCATTCCGTGTAAAATACTCAGCTAAATCCGGTTAGACTAGAAACTGGTCAGAACAAAGTTGGAAAGGCCTAGGCAGATGATCTATGTTTTTGGACCCATTTCTTTTTTACAAAATGTAACCTAACCTAACATAATAATAATATTTATTAATGTCTTATATCGTGTGGTTGGGTCATGCCGGTTTTGATGTACTCTTTCGGTATACTCAAATGGACTCAGACTGAACTCGACACCCTGAATTAGAAGGTGCCCTGTCCACTGCCACTTCATTTTAACAATTCTTCGGATGACGTGCCTTGGTTCTCCTGCGGATTTCTTGATTTCTAATTCGATCGCGTAGGGAAACTCCAAGCATAGCCCTCTCCATCGCCTTTTGGGTGACTGCATAGCGAATGTAGAACTGGACGTGCCTGTAGTGCTTAATACTAATAATCTCGCGGGTATGCCGCAGTAAGGAGCTTCGCGAACGCTTTTCCGGGCCCCCCACGGACCTGATATAAATCTTCTAGCGACTAGGTAACAAAGTGTGCTTGAATGGACACAATCTTGTTGTCAGGATTATGAAATACAGCCTTGTAGATTCAAAAGTGCCGTACTTTAGGTATGTGCTCGACCCAGTTCTTGAACATGGTCATATCACACTGTAGGTACTGGGATCGATCCATCATCACTAACTGGACTATTGTTGCCAATAAGCCTGATATAGTAGTGGAAGATCTACTACAGCGGCGTGCAATGATTTTTGACATAACGGTCCTGCATGACAGGAACTTCATGAAAGCCGAGAAAGATAAACAAATCAAGTATATTGACTTAGCTCGCGAGGTTGTCGACTTGTACACTCATCGACCATTGTGCCGATAGTCTTAACAGCCAGTGGTTTGATAGCCAACAGCCTCGACCAACACCTGAGCGGACAACTGGCTAGTGGGGCAACTGGATCAAATGCTTGATTCAGAAAGCGGTACTTCTCACATTGTAAAGAGGTTCCTCTCTCTGGAGCCCTGGCCGCCGCTATTAGCTTGGATGCTGTTCCCGATACCGGTGGGCCGCTATTTTTAATTTTTTGAATGTTTTGTAACTTTTATATTCTAATGTTTAAATATAACTTATAAGTGTTTATAGTGAAATCATCATTATCCTGCCCTTATCCCAATTTATTTGGAATCGGCGCAATGTCTTCCACACTTCTCTATTAGTCATCATCTCAGTAGTCACCCTCTTTCTATCCATATCATAATTCACACAGCCCATCCATCGTATCTTTGGTCTCCCTCTACTCTTAAGGCCATCGACATTCATATTCAATACTTTCCTCAAGACATTTTCCTCATTCCTCTGTATCACGTGACCAGACCATGACAACTGATTCCCACACAACCACAACTTTTCAGTCATTGAAGCCCCTTTCAGACTTCCTCTTATCTACTAATTTGTTATTCTATCCATTCGTGTAACACCACACATCCCTCTTTACTTTCTCATCTCAGCTGCATGATAGTGATAGATGATTTTATTTCTGTAAGTAGGTTTATACAAACACTTTTAGACGTCAATTAAATATTTTTTAAAGTAGATGATTTCGACGTTTCCTAACTGACTACTCTGAGAAGAAAGGCCGAAACAAACTCAGAGATCATAGTCTCTTTTAAAGTCCAGACATAATCTTGGTCACAACATGTGACGACCATGTAAATTGGTGATTGAAATGGTCATTTGAAGAATGAACCACACAGATTGAGTGGACCTCTCCAGTCAGTGCATTTGTCACTAATCGTTTAGCTAAACACGGAACAGGAGCCCAACGCTTTGACGAACAATACAAAAGAAAGGCTATTTGGGTAGGCCACATAAATTACTCAAACTGCCAGATCATGATTACTGAGAAAGAAAACAAAATTAAAAAAGGAGCCACATAGTCTTCACATTCACAATAATTAAAACAGTTTCTAGTCTAACCGGATGTAGCTGTGTATTTTACACGGAATGACTGCCTGTCTGACCTCCACAAACCAGTTACTGGGTAGTCCGATACTATCTGGTAAGACTGGTTATCAGACTTTCGGGATTCTGACGACCCGTAACACTGTCAGTGATCTCCGAATGATGCCAATTATGTCTTCTGTAAAGTAGAACTAAATCGCTTCCAATCGAAATAGCTGTAAAATAATCGCAAAATAATAATAATAATAAACCCGCAGGGCAGCTTGTGGCGAGCTGTTGGGCAGTAGCGACCCTACGGACCCTATCTCCTGGGAGAATTCTTGTTCCTCATCTCTGGCTTGCCTTTATTGGCCGGCTGAAGTGAACACTGATGAGGTTCAGCGCTCCCGCCTCATTCTTGCCTTTATTGGCTGGCTTGAGTGGAGATTCGCAAGAGCAAACGTGCTCGGGGAAAGGAAGTATTCCAGTAAGTGCTCGTAGGGATCTTGACCATCTTCCGGGCTCTGGGATTGTTCTGAAAGCCGTGGAATACCTCTCCACTTCTCAAGCACCTCAGGAAGTGTTGCCCCCTTGTCGCTACGTCACTATGTGCTAGCGACGTTTCCCGGGGGCCCATTATTGAGTGTGCAAGTCACCCCCTGCCATTTTATCCGTGTATACAAAACATTGATCAGGCAGGGGCCATAGTCCCTCCATAGTTGCGGTTACCAATCCACTATAGCCATCCAAACCTATAGCCTAATTTGCTTTGTTTCCATATTCTGTAATAGTTCTGCTCCAAACGGGGATTGTCTTTGGATGCATTTGCATAGTGCATACAGGGATAATCGTCGGTTGGTGCCCCCTCATCATTTAAAATTGTCTAAGGGGCCTCTGCGAGTTGGCTTCGGCCCCTCGTACGCCTTCCAAAAGACCGGGATCCTAGGGTCCCGAGATATGTTAACATAAATAAAAATAATAATAATAATATTCCACAACTATCACACAACGCCATCTAGTCCCAAGCTAAGCAGAGCTTGTGTTATGGGTACTAGATAACTGATAAACATACTTATATATTTCTAAATACATACATATTATAGATAGATTACACCCAGACACAGAACAAATGATCGTGCTCATCACACAAACATTTGTCCTGTGTGGGAATCGAACCCACGACCTCCGGCATAGCAGTCAGGGCCACTAACCACTAGACCAACAGGCCTAAATGAAAACAACCCACAGCCCGCGCCGCATGGGGCTCAGATTATGCTTATCGTGGTAAATTAAAAATAATTTATCCAAATCACTTATTGTGACAATCACAAGTTTATCTACATTAATTTAAAAATTAATTCATAATTTAAATTAATTAATTTAAATTATTTGACTGGCCTGTTAGTCTAGTGGTTAGTGACCCTGACTGGTAAGACTGAGGTCGTGGGTTCCATTCCCACCCAGGACAAATGTTTGTGTGATGAGCTCAATAATTTTTTCTTTGTCTATAGCAATATATAAGTATATTTATCAGTTGTCTGGTTACCATAGTACAGGCTCTGCCTAGTTTGGGATCAGATAACAGTGTGTTGGTTGTCCTGAGATATTACATTATATTATATTATAAATACTGAAAGCGATAAAGGTATTAATTCTGATAAGGAGATAAAGAATCAAATTTTAATTTATTTCTGGCTCACTATTTCGGCTGTTGTGATTTCCACATAAAAGGTCCACATTCAAGTTTTTGTTAACTATTACTAGAAAGAATAAGTAGGAAACTACGATATGTATATTAATAATGCTCATAAGTCAAAACAACTAAGTCAAGTAACTATATCTTCCTATCTCTTTCTTACCTCACGCCTTACGCCTTGAGGGATTTTTGTTCTACAAATACTTGATCGTACATTTTAATGGCATGTGTAGATAAATATTTGTAAGGATTGTAATGAAGAAATAAAACAAATTCCATTAACGTATTTGCACAAGAATAATTTTAATTTTAAAAACATAACTAAATAAAATTATAATTTAACAACTGCTTTACCAATATTTTCACCGTTCAGCACTCCTATAAAAGCATCATAGAGTTTGTCAAATCCTACAGTTACGTGTTCTTTAGCCTCCAGCTGTCCACTGTGAATCCATTTAAGAATTTGATCAAACGCCTCCGACCATTGGTCTAGCGACTCCCAGACTACGTAACCTCTGATGGATAATCGATGAAACAATATGGAAGGCTGTACGAGAGTCGCTTTAGGTTTATTCGCGGCGTCCGCGTTGTATGAACTGATGCTTCCAATGACTGCGACACGTCCATACATGTTCATTTGGCTCATAATCACACTGCTGATCTCACCTCCGACGTTGTCGAAGTAACAGTCCACACCTTCAGGAGCAGCTTGCTTCAGAGACTTCGCGATGTCAGCGGTCTTGTAGTTGATCGCCTTGTCGAATCCGATGGACTCTAGCCATTTCACTTTATCATCAGAGCCAGCAAATCCGATGACCTTGCAGCCCTTGATCTTCGCAATCTGCCCAACGAGAGAGCCTACTGCCCCAGCAGCGCCCGTCACTACCACTGTTTCGCCAGCTTTCGGTTTGCAGTGTTCCAGGAATCCAAAGTAACCAGTAGCACCTGGCATTCCGACGGCACCAACTCCCAATGAATTTGGTAATCCATTCATGTTTGGCAACTTATAAATTTTCCCGGAATTCGGATAGACTTCATTAGTGTCGAGGATGCAGTAGTCACACCAGCCCTTATGGGAGACGACTCTTGTTCCGACTGGGTAGTTGGGGGCCTTCGATTCTTGCACTAAACCGACCTGGAAGCCGAACATGTCGTATCGCTCAGGTGAACTATATATCCGCTGGTACGGGTCTACACTCAGCCACTCAACTTTGACGAGGATCTCTCCATTCTTGAGGGGCGGTAACTCGTATTCTTCAATTTCAAAATCTTCACGTTTGGGTAAACCCTTGAACTCGTTGATGACGACGTATTTTCGTGCCTTCACCATTGTGATGTATTGTTCAACGACCTGACGAGACGTAACGAGCGACTGTGTTCATAACCAACAGGAACTTAGTATTTAAGTACTCTGTGAATAGTGCGCGTCACTGTCATTGCGGCATACAATAATTCATCGTCATCGCAGCTTATCAGATAGTAAATAGGTTTAGTGCCATGTGCAGTCCAGAGATAAATCCGTTTTAGTAGAAGGTTAATCTACTGAATTATATTTGTGTACTTATTAGCAATGATGAAGCATTTTTATGTAGATTTTGTTTTCTAAAAATACTAAACGGCAGCATGACGCAACTTATCACTTATCTCATTTAGTAACAAGTCGATGCCCACACAGACATAATAATAACGTGGGGGGATTTAAACGATACCCTGTAGGTATACGAAGATTTTCAGTATAAATATTGAATTTGGGAAGTCAAGTACGAGGCAGAAGTGGGTTTGTAGAAAATAGGGAACATCTTGACAGAGCCCTGCGCTGACGAATAGTTAACCAATTTAAAAGCAGATGGTGCGCGGATATTGTCTTTCATAAATCGAATGCAATTATTAAGAAGGCGATCAAGTTTATTTAAGACATTCAGATTCAGTAACTATTAATAACTAGCAAATATTAGAGACTGTACAAGCTGCATTGCTTTTATGTGTGGTTGGAGAAGCTTTTTCAAATGATAAACGATACACCGTTTTGGTAACTTTTTGACTCACAGCAAAACAGGTGACGACAATCTGCTGTCGTCACTCATGACTAGTGTCGACATGCGGACCAAGATTATTTTCTTATCATTGGAGCTAAACATTTGTCATTTATGATGTGCACCTGTACGAAATATCTTATGAGTTAGAAAGAATGAAGATTGTACCATATGTTGCTTTTGACGTATACACTAGACGACTCCAAAATATAACTAGCTGTTGACCGCGACTTCATCAGCGATCCAGAATAAAAATCAGCTTTTATCCTTACCCAGGTAATGGTCTATCCATTTGCTAATTTCATGCAAATCCTTTCAGCCGTTGTAGCGTGTAGGCGTAAGTAACAAACATAATTTTTGAAATTATGTCATCATTGAAGAATATAAATAATCCATCAGAGACTGAGATTTGAATGCGAAAGTTTCAAAAATTTAGTAAAATTGCCCGCATATTCCCGGCTACTACGGTTTCACGCTCACTGAACAAGGTTAGAGGACTTAATAACAGTTGCATAATTTCCCATACAAAATTAACTCCCGTATACGTCGTGTGTACATTTTTATTTCATAATTTTAAGGCTGTCACTATGTATATTATAAGTAGGATCTATTATACAGCACATACATAATACGTATATACACTGCAAAAAAAATGGGCACCTTATAGTCATTGGCGTTTCTATGGATAATATTAATATTTTTAGTATGTCCTTAGTATAAATGACTAGAAATTAATAATAATAATTTAAAAAAAAGTTTATTTTCTCCATTACAAATTGATAAAAGAGCACAATACATAATAGTGGTAACAAAAATACATTGATGTCGTGGAGACTGGAGCCTGTACTAGGAATACCTATGTTACAGGTCTCCAGGCCCCCAAACTATCCGGACAAGCTACAGTTATACAAAAATCTACTAGTAGATGATTATGTTGAAGTGAAAAACAAAAATTACTCTATATAACGAAGAAAACAAATAAAAATTTAAAATTAAAAACAAATTATTAAAATTAGACAGCAAAGCAGGGTGTGTAGGTGTAGTTGTGTGGGTGTGGGTGTGTGGGTGTAGGTGTGTGGTTGTGGGTGTGTAGGGAGTGTGTGTTAATCAAAAGTGTCCTTTTAATATGATGATGTTATGGAGGACATTTCTGCATTTTTTATGAAATTACTTCTAGTAGTCTTTCTGTGGCTTCATAATCGAGAGATTGAAGCCAGTTTTTCACTTTAGACTTACAATTGAAATTGGTAAGCGAGTAGATGGAAATAGCTTTATTGATTTTTTTGTACAGGTGATCTTCCAGGAAGCAAAAGAATTTATGGCTGAATCTGGTTTTGAAAGACTTTGATTTACAGATTGTGTGTTTGCGTCACTTGTTAGGCACTTCGCTAGGATTGTATGGAAGTTGAGAGTGCCTGCGAATGATAGTGTTCAAGATGAGTAGTTGGCGAACTGTCAGGACGTTGCACCTCTGGTAAAGTTCCTTCGTTGAAAACAGAAAGGGCAGCTTGCGACTAACTTTAAGTATAGCTCTCTGAGCCTCTCCAACTTCAGGAAAGATGTCTTTGGGGCTACACCCCATGCCGTTATGCAATATGACAAGATTGACTGAACTAGTGCAAAGTATACGTGTCAATAGTCTGAGTTTCCGCCACATGTCGTAAATTTATGAAAATAAATATCAATTTTCATGTTCTCGCTGTACGTTCGTCTACGTGCGGCTGAAAACTAAGACTAAGCGTAGGACATGAACAAGGATTGCGTTACACAGAGCATGTGTGTGATTTTATTGAAAGATCTTTATCAAAAGGGGCAGACGCAATTAAATGAGAATATAGTTTTTAACACTTAGATCCTGGAATCGGTGTTTAGTCAATGTAGCCAGAGAGCCTTGTTAAAGTGGACATTTTAATGGGTATAATCAAATTAAGACTACGAGTATTTAATTAAAAAAGACATTAAAAAAAATTAACAAGTATGACCTCCCTTTGCAGCGATTATGGCACGTAATCGTCTTTGCATGCTTTCCACCAGGCTTTTGATGGTGTCCTGTGGAATGCGTTCCCACTCATCCGAGATCAAACGTTTAAGCTCCCTGATGTTTTGTGGGAGTGTTGGACAGATTGTACTCACCTTTTTAGGAGATCCCAGACGTGCTCAATGGGGTTAAGATCGGGGCTCCGCGCTGGCCAACCCAAACGAGGAATACCGACCTCTTACATATTAGCATTTACGTCGCCAGAACGATGGGCCCGATTATTATCGATCATGTAAATGGCATCTTCACCAATAACAGTCAGTGCAGGTTGTGCATGTTAACAAAGAATTTGTGTTATGTACCTTTGCGCATTATTTGAGCCATTTTTAATTAATACTATCTCGGTACGATAGCTGGAAGTTACGCCTGCCCAAAACATAGCGGACCTTCCACCATAAGGGCTGATTTCTTCAAAACACACGTCGGCATAGCGTTCCTCTGGTCTTCGTAACACTTACCGACGTCGGTCCTCGTCATTTAGACAAATTCGAGCCTCATCGGAGAAAAGAACGCTACTCCAGTTACCTACTGTCCAAGATAGGCAATTTCTAGCGAAGCTCAATCGAGCAATCCGGTTCTCACAGAGTAACTTGGGGGCTTGCGCTGATCGTCGACTGCGTATATTAGCCGCTAAAAGCCTCCTCCCCACTGTCCATAGGCTATCTTTTGCTCCTCGTACCTCTTCAAGGTTTCTTTTGAGGTCTATGTAACTACATTTGCGGTTCCTCAGCGCCCGAGTCACTAAAAAGCGGTCGTCTCGTGGTTGTGTGCAACGTTTTCTACCAGAGCCTTGACTTCTCTGAAAGGAACCTGTCTCTTGTAATCGAGTTCAGGTTCCTTGGACGGTTGAACGACTCACGTTTAACCGCTGTGAGATGTAACATTTGCTACACCTCTTTTCCAGGAGCGCTATATTTTTACTAGCGCTTATTGCTTTTTTTGCCATTACAATCGACACTATAGGGCAGGATTATGCGACAAACGTAAATAACACTGACCTACAACCATTTTGGCGCCGGGGATTTTATACCTCATTTTAAGCATGCCTTACATAGCGATACGAAAAATGCAATCGTTTTTTTTCATCAGCTCTTCTCGAGATAAATAAATAAACAATTTTCACAAAATATGTATATTTCATTGGCAAAAAAATCAAGAAATTGTCTTTTGAGTGAATTTTCGAATAAAACTGACTTGGGCAATCTCGCATGATTCGCCAGCAGTAGTCGGCCATCATATGAGTATCCCATCTTCCTTAGTATCTATTCGCCATTGTATTTATGTCTTGGTGAAAACGTTCTCCTAGTTCTCCGCTTAAATCTCCTAAATTATGTTGGAATTTATTTGGGTGACTGTTCAGATAATGTAATTTTATATTCATATTACAGCCTCAATCTTTGAATCGAAAAAGCATATCTTCTACTAATTTTACATAGTTGTCAGCCTTATGCTTTTCGAGGAAATTTTGTACAACTGCTACAAAAGATTTCCACGCAAGTCTTTCCACATCAATCATAGAAGTCTCAAATTTAGTGGTGTCATTTATTAATTGAGGTCCATCAAAGATACCTGCTTTTAGTTTTTCAGTACTTGATGCCCACTATTGTTAGTCATATTTTTTTGTCCTCGCCATATCATAGGAACTCCAAACTTCAAAAACTTACGTGTGGCTTTACCCCACTGTCGCAGATTTTCAACGCATATTTTACATGCACTATGAGACACCCACACTTTATCCTGGTGTCGAATTTTAATATCTAAGTAAGCAAAAAACAAAGGACTTACAGTGTTTGTAATCGTTTTACGCTGATCTTTCAGTATGTATTCACCACAAATATAACAAAATAAATCAGGATAGTAACACAACATCTGGACTTACTAGCCATTATGAAATAGTAACATAAACTTTATCGATGTTATTTTAATAATGACTATTTACGAACAAGGTGGGGGAAAAATTTGAATGAGGGTAGTAGATAAACTAGAGCTGATGAGTTAAAATGACATAATGTCAATATATTGTATCGACCATATACACAATAAGAGCTGCACCAAATTTTTTTTATTTAGGCCTGTGAATTATTCTACGAAAAATAACGAGAAGTTAGATTTAGTTGCCTAATAACCAGAGGTCGGAGTAGGTAGATTGAAATGGGATCAATGAACTGGCACGTATATATTAGTTTGGATATGCCTCCGGGACAGTGGCGGACTAACAGGGGGGCGGAAGGGGCGGCCCGCCCTGGGCCTCCGGTCTTGGGGGGCCCCCAAATGCCTCCACGTTCCCCTAATCAAATCCTAAACAAGACTTTAAAAATGTGGTTACTAAATAAATAAAAGGTTTATTTCAGAAACTTATACAACTTTTACAGTAAATCTTACATAGGGACCTCCTTGTAAGTAAAAATTTTTTTTTTTCGCAAAAAAATTATTTATTCGAAACACTCTAAAAAATAGAAAATAAATAATAGTTTAAAAAAACTAAAAAACACGTTTCCACAGAAAACCAAACTAAAAAGTAGACAATAATGGAAAAAAGCGTGGGATGCCTGATATCAATAAAAAAATACCTTAAAAAGCATCCCACGCTTTTTTTCCATTATTGTCTACTTTTTAGTTTGGTTTTCTGTGGAAGCATGTTTTTTAGTTTTTTTAAACTATTATTTATTTTCTATTTTTTAGAGTGTTTCGAATTTTGAGCCGTATGTCAGCGTAGTTAGTGACGTATGTCAGCGTAGTTTTCGAAAGACAGTTTTTTTGCTGTCCTGGTAACCCTGGCAAGGATAATGGCACAAATTTATGAAATTATAATATTGTCATCGGTCCTCAATAAGTCTACAGAGTTTAAATGAAATCTGCACCCTAATTGCGAAACGCACAATTTATCAGAATCTGAATGGGATTGAAGATTATTTCTAAACCATTGCGTCATTTGTTCGAATAAATTGTCGGCTCAGCAACGTAAATAACGCAATGAATGTTGTTTAACTATGAATATTAAACCAATTCCTATCGATAAAAAGTTCCGCAATTACCCCTCAGGTCGTTTAAAGTGGGTCAAAATCGCGCTATAAGGAGTCAGTTACAAACAAACACACAAGTGAAGCTACTATAAAGCGTGTAATATACCTGTGCTAGGAGGTCCCAAAAAGTAGTAGTACATAATTTCATCAAGATCAAAACACTACAGACTTTTTACGCGGTACTAATAATTTATTTTACTTTGTTGAACGCGTCCAATACGCTGGGGGAATTCCCGTCTTTGTAGCGGGTACTTCCCCAGGAATCCCAGAATGAATGAAGTGCAAATAGTTCACTCTTGTACGCCTACATTTACAATCACTAAGTACATTCTATTTACACCATCTATCATGAGCAAACTTATTCCTCTGTCTGTCAGGAAAATACCGTAAATCTTTGGCCAAACTCCATCAAATGAAGCAATTTTGATTTTCGTTAAGATCGCAGGCAATAAGCACTAAATAGCTTGTATTTTGGTTTGTGAGCGTATGGGGCGTAATTGCAGCCAAGACACGTCACCAGAACAGGCAAATTATCTTCGATCTACAATGGGTCAACGTCAAGAGCGACTGGTCAATCTAGCTGTGCTTTCTTTAGAAAAAAATCCAAAGAAATAGATTTCACAGAATTTATTAAGGAGTTCAGTAAATTGAAGGCACGAAAACACATATAAAACGCTACAAAAAATAAAATAAAACTATCTTTGATTTATTTTATCAATTTTTTTTGTCGAGCGTTTCGCATTTTATTTTCCTCACCCATATCCATTCCATATTGTAGGTATGTATGATTATTTAGCCTAAATAATTTAATTCGAATTTAAATTTCACTTGCCAGATTTTAACGAAATAAACATAAACACTTATTTATACATACAAATGTGAACTGAATAAAAAGCTTGTTAAACTACTTTTTTTTTAAAGCTGGGGAGCCTCATTCAGCTTTGCCGCCCTGGGCCTCTGACGGGCTTAGTCCGCCACTGCTCCGGGATTCAGAGATTTTGTAATTAATTTCAAATGTAGTAATGTGTAGATTAAAGAATACATCAATATGAATAAGAAATGTATAACCTTTTTGCTGTCTTTTTAATAATGTATAGGTGATCGTCCTTCTACAGAAAGAAAAAAACAATTTTAAATGTTTTTCTATCGCATACATATAAATTTCTAATGTAGTACCTAGTTTAAAAATCCTTACTTTCACAATATTTGATTCAATCCCGTATGTACTAAAATGAAATTCCGGAAAAAAGGCTTATCCATGTTGTGATTTCTATGACTATTCATGATGCGAGTACGTAAAATCAATCTACCTACTCTGACCTCTGCTAATAACCTTTTAACTGCAAATTCGCTAAAAGTAAGTAAAAGGTCACAAACAGAGATTATTATTTTTTTAAACAAAAGTTTTGAATTTGGAATTAACTTTTTTTAATACTCAGACACTTTATTACGTGCCAGTAACATAGTTTGACTATTAAAACCTCTTTAGAACTATTACCGATAGTGTAGAAAAATCAAAACCGCCCGTTTTTTTTTAAATATATCTGTGTTAACTATTGCAGTATGTTGTATATTAGCCACACAATCACTATCCATTCCAAGGTTGCCTGCAAAAGGTAGCAGAAAGTGATAAGGCCAGCCATTGTAGCATTTATAGTGCTATATGTGCTTTTGTTACGTATTTTCTGGTGTACGCACGGCCACAGGTTTAGCTATAAAGTTCCAGCACCAGTTGACTTCTCATTGTACGTAAAACTTATACAATGCGAGGTGAGATACCGTGGCCCTGGCACATGTGCAAATGAAGGAACACGGGTGGGTTTTAGTCAGTAGAAGTCTGACACCAATTACGCGTCCTGCTCCGCCCAAGAGCGTGAGACGTCATTTGATGACTTCCCACCCACAAAAAAATAAAATACAGTGCGAGGTCAGCTAAACTGAAAATGTATTAATTGATGTGTAGCCGTGTGTAAATAAGTGTACTAGGATTAGAAACATTGTGAGCAAGAGAGATACGGGTAATCATTGTTGCTTGGATACGAATTAAAGGCAACGCTTGTTTCTAGTAGAAATTCGCATGTATTTTCACCGCGTAAATAAAACTGACACAAGGAAAGAAAGAAAGAAAACAATCACATACATACTACAACACAATGTTTAGTCAGTGACTTTGACCACTGCCTTTCCATAATTTTCACCGGCGAGCATTCCCGCCAACGCATCCACAATGTTCTCGAAACCTTCAGTAATGTGTTCTCTGACCTTTATTTCTCCGCTATGGATAAATTTCGTTAGATACTCAAATGCTTCAGGCCACCGAACAATCCATTGGAAAACTAGGTAGCCTTCCATTTTCAACTGCTTCTCCACAACGATCGCTTGCAGAATGTCTTGGTGGCACATTTTATAAGGTTTGCGCACATGAGCACTTATACATCCGCAGAGTGCAATTCTACCAAATCGTTTCATCTGTTTAATGATGGCAAAACTTACTTCTCCGCCTACATTGTCAAAGTAGCAGTCAATACCGTCTGGCGCAGTCTGTTTTAAGACTTTAGTAATATCCACAGTTTTGTAGTTAAACGCATAGTCGAAACCAAGCACGGTCTTAACCCAATTCGCTTTGTCATCAGTGCCCGTGAATCCTATCACCGTACAACCTTTAATCTTTCCCATTTGCCCAACTATGGAGCCGACGGCTCCAGCAGCTGTGGTGACCACTAATGTGCTTCCTCGTCTAGGTTTACAAATCTCGAGAAGCCCGAAGTATGCAGCAGCCCCTGGAAAACCGACGGCGCCTATAGCCAAAGATGGAGGCAAACCTATTAAACCAGTTGGCAATCGATTGGCAACAGTATGTGGGATACCAAAATTTTCGGTTACTATGATTTGGTCAGGAAACATCACGCAGTGGGTACACCATCCGTAGTGTGATACTACCCGAATGCCGACTGGGTAGTTTGTGTTTCTCGACTCCAGAACAATTCCAACTTGGTAACCGAATTGGTCGTAAGGTAGCTTGTAGGTTATTCTAAATTGTCGCAGATATGGGTCCACACTTATCCACTCCGTCTTGACGAGGATTTGTTTATCTTGTAACGGAGGCAATTCGATATCCTCAATGATGAAATCGGATCTTTTCGGGTCTCCTTGAAATTTTTTAATGACGACATATTTTCGTCCTTTCACCATGTTTTAGTTTTTTGATCTTTTTCTTTCTGAAAATACAATTATTTCAGTTACAACTCAAACATACCACACATAGACACAGAAATATACATTTAAATCAAATCATAATCGTTTATTTGCATAAAACGAACAGAGATGTAGAGCAGTGGTAGCTCAGAGTGACTGCCGCGACTTAGCGACTTTGTCGGTCGTGGGTTCGAACCCAAGCAGCAGTTTACTTTTTGTAAATTATTTCATCACCACTTATCAAAAAATAAGCGTTTTTTGACAAGTGGTGATGAAATAATTTACAACATCGTGAGGAAACCGGAATTTCCCAGAACCAAAAATTCGAAGACATATGACAAATCTACCAACCCGAACTGTGCCCGTTTGGTGGATTATGGCCCACTGTCTCTCCCTGAGAGCACGCCTGTCTCCCAGTAGTGGACACATATAGGCTGATCATGCATAAATATCGATGTAAATGTTATACGTATTATATAGTCCTCCAGACCGAATTTCGGCCACGGCGGCCAATATCAACGGAGACTAGCCATCGGCGCGGGAGATATTATAGTGCTCAAGTGTGTGCGCAGACACAAGAGCACTCACTCTTCCCTCACTCTCATAGTCCGATGGGACGGCAATCCGACACGACCGGAGAGAGATCAGGCGTAGGACCAACGGCTTAACGTGCTTTCCGAGGCACGGGGGTATCATACCGCCAAGTTCCAAACTCCGGACTGCTACTAAGAAATTCCTAATGGAAAAACCCAGTAACACTTTGCCCGACCCGGGAATCGAACCCAGGACCCCACGCTCAGCGGTCGCGCTTGCGATCACGAGACCAACGGGGCAGTTATTCAATTCAGTGCAAAAACACATTCCAACCTGTAGTATAATATATCTTTTTGGTTCGTTTATGTTCATACATCTGGTCATCAGGCGCGGTCCGAGGGGGGGGGGGGGTGCTAGGGGTCATGACCACCCCCCCCCCCCAAAGACAGAGACTCTGAACGATTTGCCTGTCTTACTATCTTAAAATTGTTCTCACTTGAGCCACGGAGACTCCAATGGACATTTGCAAAAAAAAAGATTATAACCCGGGACATCATGCTGATCAGAAGCGCTTGCGACTACTAGACCAAAGAGGATGTACCTTCCTAAAAATATTCTTCAGTACTCATGGTGACCCCCCCCAAAATGTTAGGCTGCGACCACGTCTGATGGTCGTACACCCACGCTAGTTACAAGTACTACACACCGGACCTTTCTGAAGACCAATAAGGACACGAAATGTTCTCCTAGGGCGTCTCCTTCCGGCGTGTCCAGTTACATCTGCCTTATTTCATCCTCTCAACATGACCAAAGCAACTAAGCATATTCTTTTAAATTTTTGTCACTACATCTTCTTTTAAACCACACTGTTGTCTTATCACATCATTCCTCTGCCTATTATTGTTTCTTTTATATTTTTAAGGAAAACAAATTACTATCTGAACTTACTTCGATAGCTGTGTGTTTGATTGAGACACTTCTTTACGCGCTCACGGTCCTTGCACCTGAATCGAAATGTTATAACATTCCCAGATTGGGTCGGTTCATTCACAAGTAAACTAGACTGCAATACTATTGGTTACCGCGGTGCTGTTTGGATAATCAGTGGCTACTAGGGCTTTCAGTCTCGATACATTTTTGAGTCCCGGGAAAAAAAACCGAGACTCGACGGGGTCTCGAAAATCCCGGGAAAAACAAGACTTTCGAGACTATTTCAAAAGTAGGTTTCATATTACTCAAATATCTTATTAAATATTTTCAGTCGAAACAAGAAAGTACGTACGTAGTTTTCAAACACGTTATTAAAGATACCTATAGTCACAACTCAGAAAGCCCCTGAGCCTTATTGGGATTGGGCTGGTCATATCTGCCGCATATCAGATGACAAACGGGCTTAGAGAACCACCGATTGGGACCCACTAAACGCATGACGCTATCGTGTCAGGCCGAGACGAAGATAGTGAGACGAACTTGACTTCTACCGTAACGACTAACCAGCCGTAGCACTAGCGAATATAACTGTGTCGTCTATTTGGATTGACAGATATTTAATGAAGTATTCGCTGTTAAAAGAGTGGCTAAATCATAACATCGAAATATTTTATTTCACATAAACCTACTTAGGCACTTAGGAAACGTCAGAAGCTAGGTGTTGGCGGTCCTGTCACTATATCACTATTGCCGGGACGCGCTTGCACTAGGGCGAGCACCTGATGCTTCGTCATGTCGAGATGTACAGGGCTGAGCTCCGCCAGACCCTAGTCCGGTGGAGTGGGAACAGCGCCTTGCGCAACCCAGTGCAGGGTATACCACTTTAGCGACGGTAACACCCGATGTGAGGGAGTGGTTGATTTGACGTGTGACGCCATGGTAACCTTACTTTTCGGCTGATACAGGTATTGTCCGGACATGGGTACTTCGGTAAGTATCTGTGCCACAAAGGCTGGGAACCGACACCCGGTTCCCAACATTGCAACTGCCGTGACGACACGGTGTGGCACACCCTTGACGAATGCCCTGCTTGGGCAGTGCAGCGCCGCGACCTCGTCGCGGGGTTCGATGCTACGGATACTCTCTCATACGCGCTATCCCTTCCGACCATGGGCTGGATCATGTCCGGAAACACAGTCCAGTCCTAAGTCGGAAGTGAGAGCACGTTGGACGCCGTCGTCTCCTTCTGCGAGCAAGTGATGGTCATGATGGAGAAGGCAGAAAAAAGAGAGGGACGATACAACCTCCCTCTTAATCCACAGCAGAGTCACCGGGCGCCGAAGTGCGCGGTTCGATCTCCGCCCGCCTTAATGGGAGGCTTACAGGCAACAGACTTGGGGAGTTTGTTGACTGAACAGTGAACGGCCCGAGACGGTGGTGGCACGCCATGTTCCCCGCGTGCCTTTCTCTAGAAAAATTGGTAACGGGATCCGTGTTAATTCATGCGTAGCCCGCCCACACCTGGTCCGGGGAGCATGATGAAATGCGTAAGCACTCCAGTAACCTGGCTGATGGTAGCAGCAGAACACCGTGTGGCTTTAGTAAGTGAGAGTCTGACAGACTCCTCCAGCCACCCCAGGGTGGAGGACATCCAAACGATAAAAAATGGCGGTTCGCCTACACAGAGTTTCTAAGGTGTCTATATCAAATGAATTCGAGATTACTTTTACTGTAGTATACTCTGATTCAGTGAACTCCATTCTGATTTGACCGCATATCTTTATTTTACGAAATCATTCAGCGTTTCAACTTAAGTAGGTAACTGGACCATAGCATGTAGATAATTATTAAAATCCGTGTCATTCTTGAACAAGGGTATTCAATCTCCACAGAATGTTTTAAACTCTAAGCTAAAATGTTGGTTTAATAGATTATTTAATAATTTTATGTTAATTATGAGATCTCGAAAGTCTCGTTATTCCCGAGACCAAATCTATTAGTCTCGAGTCTCGAAAATACCAAAAAATCGTCGAGACTCTCGAAATTTTCGAGATCGAGATTCCCGGGATGAAATCTCTAGTGGCTACAATAGCACGGCAAGAGAATACGAAAAAAAAAATTACTCCTCAATTTAGACCAAAAAAATTGGTTTGAGCCGCCTTTCAAGCGATCCTGCCAAGTATGTCCATCACTAACTTAAAGAAAACTTATGTAAATTCATATTTTTGTATTAGTGACAACAATACCGACTTCTTTATTTCTTTTATAGATGTGTTTATTTCTAAATAATTGACCATTATGTTCCAGAATTGATTAAAAATGTGTGACTTGATAAGAAATGAAATTGTAGTGTTAACATTTTTGAAATGGTATTGTAATAGTATGAATATATGTAAAATACATATGTACTTAGTTACTAATTAAATTAAGAATGAGCTGCAATTGAATGGCAATTTTTCATTGCCTATCGCAGGTACCAAATAGGTACCCCCACATTTCGCTCGTATATTTAAATTCTAAGCATTTAAGGACAAGCGTAGGCCATGACCCAGTCACAAAATCAGACTCTGGGATGCTAATTTGAGAAATGAAATGGGACCATTTAAAACTTAATAATAAAAAAAATGGATCCGCTCTCTCTTATGCAAAAAAGATTCTCATATTACCCACGGCTTCAAAATACGGAGCTACTGGGTATTTTTTTTTTAATATTTGAAGAAGAATTTCAACACAGTGTGTTTCAGAACCATGTACTGAATGAGGACGTGACAGTTTGCTTCGAAGTCTCTGCCACCACGTATAGTATTTTATACTAATTTTACATTGGTAAATTCCAGCGTTCTCCGTTAAGCGAGTACCTATTCCTGCCATGGCTGGGCGCGACTCTTCGCGGCCTGTTCCTGCGCCAGGCTCCAACAGCTGGGGCGCTCCTATACACAATGGCTGTCATCAATGGAAACATCAACCCACTGTTCCTTACCGCCTTCTCTTTCCTGTTCCGTAAGTTCTTTTTGCCCTATTGTGCGACAGCAAAGCCAGGGTTATGCTTTTTATTTCGGTTCTTTATATGAATGATACAAAGAACCGTAGGAATAAAAAATATAACCCTGGGATTGTTTATACTCTCGAAGTATCTTAATGGATGAATGATTTTTAATACATGAGGTGTCTATTGACTCGTCTTGTTCTTGCTCCCGGAATAAGCTAAGATTTTTTTTTTCATCAAATCGAAATGGCGAATATTAGATGTCATTAATAAAAGGTTCAAGAACGCGATCTAAAAAAAAAAACTATTGTATTGGATTAAAATTTGGTTGCAAATTTTAATCACTATCAGATCGCTTCCCTCTGTCTGTCCCTATGTATGCTTAGATCTTTAAAATTACGCAGCGGATTGTGATGTGGGTTTTTTTTATTAGATAGAGTGATTCAAGAGGAAGGTTTAAAGAAGGTTGGAAGGTAAAACGCGGGCGGAGCCGCTAGCAAAAGCTAGTTCAATATAATAGTTTTGTTTTAATATTATTTGGCAACCAAGTCTGCTGGCGGCCAACTTGTTATTTGTATATTATCCATGGTTATATTTGTTAGGCCTAGGCAATGGCCACGTACATCCATCTAATCAGGGTTACCGCCTGCCTATGCACATATGCCATCAGAAGACGTCGCAGATGCCTAAAATTGCTTGCCATCGCAAAGACAAAGTTAAAATGGCTTTTGTCATCATGTCCCTGTAATAACATTGTCATGGCATATCCTTCAAAACAGGAACATTGCATGGTAATAGAGATAAGTATGCTGGCTGTTCTTCTTCAGACAAGTTCGTTTTCAAGGAAAGAAAGAAAAGAAAGAAAATACGTTTATTTGCGGCAAACATGACGCACAGAAAGACCAGAAACATACACAAATTAAAAATAAGGGGTGGGAAAATATGCGTCACATCCACGCAAAACGGCCATCACTTAGCATTATGCTGTGACCCTATGCGAGACAGAGCCCCAGCGCTGGTTTTCAGTGACAGCCGGAGGAGTATGTAAGCTTTAAGGTACATCAAGGTAGTGTGTCCAGATAAAACGGCTAATATAATGTACCTACCTTAAGATCATGCACGTTAGGAAAAGATGTTCTGTGCCGTCTCCAAATAAATTGGGATAAGGTCAAGAATTATGATAGTACAACATCTCGCCAGTATACCGCGAAGGGTAAGGCAGAGGTAGAACTATGATACCCCCATATATAGAGGGGCGAGGCAATTGCCATCAGCCGGGCACAACTCTAGACTTCCCGGGCTGCTACTGAAAAATTGATTTTTCCTACTAATACAAGGTGTTACCTTCCACAGTGTTAGAGGCCCGACTGTGGCTCGAGATCGCTCGTCTGGTGCGCGCGCGGTGGGAGAGACGCCAACACGGCATCATGTCTCGTGACTCAGAGTACGAAGTGCAAACTCTTTGGAGCAATGAAGACGTGCAAAGCATTGAAGTACGCAACTATGTCTATTAATTAGCAAGATCTTATGAAACAACACTTGATTCATGCATTACTTAATTAAAGTAGATAGATACGGTACTTTCTTCACTCTTCTTTATTGGCTTTCAATTTTGTATTGAATGAATTGAGTGTTGTGTCATCCTTCATTATTTAGACAGAGTGATTTCCTTTAAAACGAACGGGCAACTAAAAGTTGCTTATTATTTTTATTAATTGATGTACAACTTTTAGGTGTTTAAATGTATTCAGATGTTCCTCATCTTAAGCCTGATTTACACTTTGCGATTGTCAGAGTTGAAACAACAATAAACAAGGGGCTATATAAACAGTGTTTAGACGGTGCTTGTCAGTTGGTGCTTTAATTTTATTGTACACTTCAGGAAAGAAAGTCACATCGCGTAAATGGGGCTTTATTCTTGTCGAAACTGCTTTGCATATGTAGTGGTTACTTTTGTATGAAACAAATTTTCGTATTTCGTTATATTGTTGTTTAATTTAGAGGATTTATTGATGAAGTAATAAATAGAAAATGTCATTTGTGTGTTTTATTATTTTATATTTTGCAGCAACTGCTTTACCGCTGTCTAAGACAGTAAATAGGTATTAAAAATTAATTGCTTATAATTTGGCTGTACGCCATTTCCAACCATGGTGAATGTTTAGTTGTTGACTAACTTCACCATAGATATTAAATACAACAGGGGCTTGTAGCTAATAACAGCCGCACGGGTCGATCGATCACATAAAACTAAGCTTGCTGCTTGCCGTGGTTGGCCGTGGATGGGTAAATATCTTTATATACCAAGACCCGTCCGTTCCATTAACAGCACGGTCTATGGAAAGCACGTGTTGTCAGAAACCCGACAGTCTTACAACCAGTCCTACCAAGGGGTATCCTGTAGAACCACACCGTAGGCGCGAGCTTGCGCCTGGTAAGGACCAGGGTGCTTACTCTCGAATATAATTCCAATAGATCGACATTGGAATTGTCAGTCAAACGTCAGTGATTGGCTGGACTCACTGAGTCTAGCCAATCCCTGACGTTTAACTCAACCAACTGACGTTTGACCAATGTCGATCTATTGGAATTATATTAGGTTGGGGAAAAAGTCTTTTCGCATTATAGTATGTATGAACTTGTAATAAAATCTCTTTGGCTATACTATTTGTATCTGGCTGGTTTTGGTATCATTGAAAGTTTAAATTTTAAAGAACATAATTCCAAATTCAAATTAGGAAAATGTGTGATTTTCATTTGTTTTTCGTACCGTCAAGATGAGTGAATCTAATGAAGAAATTCGATACATTTTAAAATTTTACTACAAAAAAGGTAAAAATGCAACGCAAGCCGCGAAAAAAATTTGCGATGTTTATGGACCTAGTGTAGTGTCTGTGAGAGTAGCACAAATTTGGTTTAAGCGTTTTCAATCCGGAAATTTTGATGTCAAAGATGCACGTCGCTCTGGTCGCCCTATTACGGATAAAATGGATGCCATTTTTGAAAAAGTGGAGCAAGATCAGCATACCAGTAGTTACGACGTAGCTGAAGAACTGGAAATTGACCACAAAACAGTTTTGGCGCATTTGAAAAAAACTGGGTACACAAAAAAGCTCGACATTTGGGTACCTCACGAGCTCACTGAAAGAAACCTAATGAACCGTGTACTCATTTGTGATTCTTTATTACGACGTAATTAAACCGAACCATTTTTGAAGAAGCTGATAACTGGTGATGAAAAGTGGATCACGTATGACAAGAACATGCGAAAAAGGTCGTGGTCAAAGGCCGGTCAAGCTTCACAGACTGTGGCGAAACCCGGGTTAACTCGCAACATGGTGATGCTGTGTGTGTGGTGGGATTGGAAGGGCATTATTTATTATGAGCTGTTACCACCAGGCAGGACCATCGATTCTGAACTCTACTGCGAACAACTGATGAGATTAACGCAAGAAGTTGAGAGAAAGCGGCCGGAATTATTCAACAGAAGGGGTGTGGTTTTTCATCATGATAACGCTAGACCTCACACATCTTTAGCCACCCAACAAAAATTAAGAGAGTTTGGCTGGGAGGTGTTAATGCATCCGCCGTATAGTCCTGACCTTGCACCTTCTGATTTCCACCTGTTTCGGTCTCTTCAGAATTCTTTAGGCAGTGTCAGGTTAACATCACGAGAGGACTGCCAAAACCACTTGTCGCGGTATTTTGACCAGAAGTCTCAAAATTTCTATAGCAATGGGATCATGTCCCTACCTACAAGATGGCAAAAAGTTATCGAACAAAATGGTACCTACATACTTTAGTTAAATGTAAATAAACTTTATTAAAAATGTTTTGAATTTTCTTAAAAAATGCGAAGAAACTTTTTCCCCAACCTATTATTCGAGAGTAAGTACCCAGGCTCGGGTCGACGGCGCGTAGTGTTCCACGCGCGCCTCAAAGAAATGTCAGCAGCACTGAAGGGGTCTGCTAGGACCGATACCTGCCAGGATCGCGAGATTCGTTCGAAAGTGTTACCGTGGCCCTGGCATATGGGCAACTGAAGGAACACGGGTGGGTTTTAGTCAGTAAAAGTCTGACACGGCCCTCCAGCTCCGCCCAGAGCGGAAGAAGTCATTTGATGATTTCCCATCCAAAAAAAAGGGGTATCGTGTTATCCAGTTACTGGGTTGTGGAGGACTGATAGGCAGTCGCTCCATTTAAAGTAGTGGAGCTCAGCATCCAGTTAGGCTGGAAGCTGAGCCCAGCATAGTTGGAACAAGGCTCGGCAGATGATGATATAAAGGCCGACTAGTAATTTGTCCAGTAAATAAACCCACGATTGTGCTCACTAAAACAAACAAACAAAAGGAAAAGATTTTTTTTTTAATTTTCCAATCATGTGTTTATCATCTGCCTAGCCTTTTCCCAACTATTTTGGGGTCGGCTTCCAGTCTTACCGGTCGTAAATCATGTCGACAGTTGAAAGGCTATTTGATCTAAGCGACATTTGCTGAAAGTTGCAGGAGAGTGTGTGGATTTTCGTAAATATAATACAGTTTTTCCAAAATCCACTCAATAGTTCTTTAATGATTTTTTTATTCGAAAAATAAAACATTGAATCACTCTCCTGCAACTTTCAGCAAATGTCGCTTAGATCATAAATCCTTTCAACCGTCGATGTGTTTATGTATCCGTTCCTAATTACCACTCACCCTTTAAAACAATGCTTATTTAACTTTCTTAAAAAGTATTTAAAAAATGAACTGAATCTTAGGGCATCAAAAACTCATCCGTATCGTTGGCAACAGGAAATGTGCTCAAACGGCTGGCAACATTGCCGCGTTGTATGGCAATGCAGCTTATATAATTAATTGTGTATTATTTCAGAAATCAAGGGTTTGAGTGCAGGTTCGTATGGTATTTTATAGCGGTGATATTTTCCTCTCTGGATTTTCAACTGTAGTAATTGAGGCGAGCTGGTCATTTATGAGTGGCAGTGAGGGCCCAGTGGTAAATACGGCGATATACGAGTTGTACGTCGCAGGTTCAAACCTAAACAGGCGTTTTAGTTTGTGTAACTTATTATTTTATACTCACTCCTGTAGAAAAGTGAAGGATAACATCGTGAGAAAACATGCATGTCTTAGAACCAACTCGCACTCGGGTGGAGGATTTCGGCACAGACAGAGAGGAGGCCTCTGTCCCAGCAGTGGGAATATTAGAGTGTGAAAATTATTGAAGATTCAACAAAACGAGCGCATTAATAACACATGGCTGGATTTTCAACTGTCGGCGCTTAGGGGCCACCCATAAATTACGTCACACGTTAAGGGGGGGGAGGGGGTCGACCAATTGTGACATTTTGTGACAAGGGGGTGGGAGGGGCCTTAAATTTTGTGACATCACATTTCAAAATCTAATACTTATATTTAATGTAGTATTAAAACACGAAATATGTACTATTTTAGATTTTTGTTAAAATTTATTTACTAACCTTTAACTTTATTCGTGTAAGCATCAGGGTCACGCGCCGACCACCTAAGAGCCTTTTATAATTGCTCTTTATAAATGTTGTGATTTCATTGTTTCTATTTTAAATTTATTTATATTAAATTTCAAAATATGTGACGTCACACTAGGGAGGGGGGGAGTCTCAAAAATGTGACCAGCTGAGACCCTTGCTGCCGTCCTTACGGGGTGGTAAAAAATTGTGAAATTGTTGTGACGTAATTTATGGATGGCCCCTTAGCAGAGCGTTGAAAATTAAATGCGCGAAAACATTCTCCGCCATAAGAATACGCACTTGCGAACTTGGGATGATAGGTTAAAAAAACAAAACTATAATATTAAAGTCTTTAATTTAAAGGCGAAAACCTATCGTTATAAAAGCGCTTACAAATAAATATCGACCTAGAAAATGTACAACTATTAAAATAAAATTAATACTAAACTTTAGTAACAAAATACATGTAACTAAAAATATTAATATCACGATCGGCTTACTATTTTCTGTCTTTACTAATACAAGGTGCAAAGGCCTATTCTACTAAGATTATAAATGAGATTTTTTTAAATATTTGGTTAATAAACATCTAATTCACATAATTACTAGCTTTTGCCAACGTCTTCACTCGCATGAAGGTTGGAAATTATCCCACGGGACCGTTCAATCAGTGTCGATAATTTCAGGACGAACAGACTATAACTCAATGACATAAGGAATGTTCCAGAATAAAGACTACTACTGTCATTCTAACAAGAACTTTATCCAACTGAAATAAAGTTTGATTTTCTTAGTCGTTATGAACAGTCTGTTTGCCCCTATACTTTTGACGCTGACAGTACTATCGGGATATAAAGTATTAACAGGTTCTAACTTACCTGTGTGCCAACTTTAATTTCAATCCGTTCGGCTGTTTTTCGTGAATGAGTAAAGGCTCGTATAGACTAGCGCGACGTGACGGCGACGGTCGCGCGCGATTCAGCGATTTATACCCGTAGAACAATTTCTATGAACGTGTCGCGGCGCGATAGATTGCCCCTATGTGAAGTGTCGCGCGCGTTTTCATACCAATTGTTATACGGATATAAATCGCCGAACCGCGCGCGTCCGTCGTTACGTGCTAGTCTGCACAAGTCTTAACAAATATTCCAAAAATATTGACTTTCATATTTAGACATGACATGACAAGACATGTTGCGCTGACCCCTAATAAATAGGGATAAGGGTAGGAGGATGATGAAGAAGACAGACTTTCACATTTATAATACATATTAGTAGGATTGTTGTCTCGATATTCGATCGAGATTCTTCAGGTTCATGGATCGTCTTATACACTACCTAATCATAAATATCGATGATAAGAACCCGAGATTAATACATAACATTCAGCTTAGCAGATAAAGTCACCACAGTATAAATATCTTATCTACACTTACGCAACATTCAAAAGCGATATTCTCTTAAATTACAATTGCAACTTTGAGAAACGACCTATTTTATAATATGTAGTATGGTTTTTCTATAATAACAGTTCGTAACAAAATAACATTCGTTACAGGTAATCAGAAGCCCGAAATTCTGACAACCAGTCTTACCAAGGGGTCTTGTTACCCTGCGTTGTGGAGATCACATAGGCAGTCTTTCCATGTAAAAAGCTGGTATTCAGCTGCATCCGGTTAGACTGGAAGCCAACCCCAACATAGTTGGAAAAAGGCTAGGCAGATGATGATGAAAACGCTTTTGGATCTTGCGTGAGTGTAACATGATTTTACCGACTCGTACGTGACTTTACTAACTGGAAAACGTTCGAGAAATCTTTTTCAAAAGTGAACGATCATTGCTGATTTCGTTAAAAAAAAAACCCCGTTTTTATCAGTTATCTATAGTTGGTTATCTTACCAAAGCATTCGTGATGACTCTCACTTAAAAACTATCAGAATTTATCATTGAATAAATTGTTATCTTTAGGTATTTTCTTAAGAATGATGTTCCAACAAAGAACGACATGATTTTTTATTTCGATGCAATGACTGAACAAGTATTTTATCTAAACTGTCTATAATTAAGATAAAAGTTGAAATTTCATTGTACCTATTTATTTTTAAAAGCATGAACAGGCAAATTAATTATCATGACTTGTATTGTGAATGAATAATATTAATTCATATTACATCATATTATGAAATGCACGTGATTTTCCGAGACTTATTGTAGGTATCTGATTTCGTAGCACTCGTAGCGCTAAGGGCATAAATCGTAGCAACTGTGCTACGAGCTACAGGGCGTAGCAGATTGTGGATCAGTTACACTGTACCACTTCGCATGTACCGGCTTGGGTTGAAATAGAGATATAGACCTTATTTCTCTAATGATAATAAGCATATTCTTATGAACAAACCTTCCATAGATCAGTGGAATTGTGGCTATAAACTAAGCGCGAATTCAAACTGGTAACTGACCTCGATCAGCATTATTTGTTTATGTGCTGCTAAACCGTGATTATCACCAAACAGTGCACTTATGGGTAGGGTTCATGGGTGTCCCGGGGGGGCACTGGAACTCTCGTGCGAAGTCGTGAGAGTTCGAGAGTGTGCCGATGACTCGGAACCGTCCCGGGGAGTGGACAGCCGTTTTTAGCTTGTTGCGCATCGCCTCTGGACGCATCGCACCGCACCACACCTGAAAATATCAAAGTCCTTTTTATGCCAGATTTGTGAATGACGGTAGAGAGAGTGTACCTGGATCTGCACACTCTTGTGTACTATAGTAACTCACGTCGATGACTGGCTTTATTTTTGTGGGTGAGAAATCATCACCCGTGTTCCTTCAGTTGCTCATATGCCAGGGTCACGGTAACTCTTTCGAACAAATCGCAACCCTGGCAGGCAGTGGTCCTAGAGGACCCCTTCAGTGCTGCTGACATCTCTTTGAGGTGCGCGTGGAACACTACTGTTGGGCCTTACCGGGCGGCGAGCTACCTGTGTCGAAATTCGACCTGGAGGAATATTTTTGTTTGCTTTATTTCTCAGTTCTCAGTTCTGGCATTTTTGACGATTCATCATCAGTTTACGCCCAAAAAGACGTGTATTTATTTGTTTAAAACATTTATAGATTAAATATCTGTCTTTTTGAGGTAAAGAATTAAGATTATTTTTTAACATGTGGCGGTAAGAAGTCTTTCTTCTGCCTCATAATATGCCTAGCCTTTACTAAACCTATCTTGGGGTCGGCTTCCAGTCAACCTGGATTCATCTGAATACCAGTACTTACATTAAGCAACTGCTTATTTAACCTCCGCAACCCAGTTACTGGGTAACATGATGCTGGGCCCTTAGGTAATAGGATGGTTAGACTTTCGGGCTTTTGACAACCCGTTATGACCGTCAAAGATACACAAATGATAGCTGGGAGCAACGGCTTACGTGCTGAGGCAAGGAGGGGTCTTGGTATATGGTATGTTAAGATGGCCACCCAGGAGCCTGGATGACCATTTTTACATACGTCCGTCCGTCCGTCTTCGTCTAAGTACTTATATGTAGTTATTACTCTTGTTTCACCTGTGCAAAGTTAAGGAAGAACAGCTGCGTGTGAGTGTGATTGAGTCCGGGCAGTGTCTCCCCCTTGACGCCGTGTCGTTGTACCCAATGCAGGTACGCACGGAACGCCTGCTTCACGCCACCGTTGTCTGCTATATTCTCGCCCTGAAGACAAGAATATTAACATAACATAACGCCTGTATATCCCGGATGTTAAATAGAGGTGTATCATTATTATCATCATACATACACACATACATAAACTCACGGCCTTCTCCCATGGGGATAGGCGCAAACTAAAACGCCACCAGCTTCAATCCTTACTCTTTTTAGGGTTCCGTTGCCAAATAGCAAAAAACGGAACCCTTATAGATTCGTCATGTCTGTCTGTCTGTCTGTCCGAGTATTTCACAGCCATTTTTTTCCGAAACTATAAGAGCTATGCTGTTGAAACTTGGTAAGTAGATGTAATCTGTGAATCGCATTAAGATTTTCACACAAAAATATAAAAAAAAAACAATAATATTTGGGGTTCCCCATATATAGAACTGAAACTCTAAAAAAATTTTTCATCGAACCCATACGTGTGGGGTATCTATGGATAGGTCTTCAAAAATGATATTGAGGTTTCTAACATCAATTTTTTCTAAACTGAATAGTTTGCGCGGGAGAGACTTCCAAATTGGTAAAATGTGTGTCCCCCCCCCCGTAACTTCTAAAATAAGGGAGTGATAAAACTAAAAAAAAATATGATGTAAACTTCCACCGAAAATTGGTTTGAACGAGATCTAGAGCGTAGTTTTTTTTTAATACGTCATAAATCGTAAACCACAATTTACCTTTCATTCAGTCAACTCAATTATAAAAATAATTAAAAAAAAAACATTTAATTTCATAAACATAAACCTTATGCATAAGCCGTGAATACGTGCAGGTTTGTACGGAACCCTCGGTGCGCGAGTCCGACTCGCACTTGGCCGGTTTTTTACTACGCACATCATTTCAGCCGAAAAACGTTCACTGCTGGACATCAATAGGCACAGAATTCAGACTCTGGTCTACTTCTCAATAAAATTCAACGAAACCCAATAAA
This sequence comes from Aporophyla nigra, assembly GCA_947507805.1. Taxonomy (NCBI): domain Eukaryota; kingdom Metazoa; phylum Arthropoda; class Insecta; order Lepidoptera; family Noctuidae; genus Aporophyla; species Aporophyla nigra. Next base: position 19,494,091 of record OX382297.1, on the reverse strand, counting down.
ATAGCCTGACTTGGGGTTGAAACAGTTGCTCGGTAGTCACGCAAACGTGACTACCGAGCAATACCCCAAGTGTTACAGGCCACTGAACCAAAGCGCCTACAGATGAGACAATAGTTCTCAATCTCGTAAATGTAACTCTCATGATCTACAATGTGAATAAAAATAATAGTTTAAAAAAAATAAAAAACAATGGAAAAAAAGCGTGGGGTGCTTTTTAAGGTATTTTTTTATTGATATCAGGCACCCCACGCTTTTTTTTCCATTATTTTGTACTTTTTAGTTTGGTTTTCAATGGAAGCGTGTTTTTTAGTTTTTTTAAACTATTATTTATTTTCGATTTTTTAGGGTGTTTCGAATTTTGAGACGTATGTCAGCGTAGTTTGTGACGTATGTCAGCGTAGTTTTCGAAGACAGTTTTTTGTGCTGTCCTCGTAACCCTGGTAAGGATAATGGCACAAATTAGTTTGTGACGTATGTCAGCGTAGTTTTCGAAGACAGTTTTTTTGCTGTCCTGGTAACCCTGGCACGGATAATGGCACAAATTTATGAAATTATTGCATTGTCATCGGTCCTTGACAGGTGTGCAAAGTTTGAATGAAATCTGGTCGTTTAAAGTGGGTCAAAATCGCGCTATAAGGAGTCGGTTACAAACAAACATACAAGTGAAGCTAATATAAAACGTGTAAAAATGAATCTATACTAATATTATAAAGCTGAAGAGTTTGTTTGTTTGTTTGATTGAACGCGCTAATCTCAGGAACTACTGGTCCGAATTGAAAAATTCTTTTTGTGTTGGGTAGCCTATTTATCGAGGAGGGCTATAGGCTATATAACGCACGGGTAGGCGATTCGACGCGACGGGAAGGGTCGGCGGAACACGAAATTTAACGCGGACGCTAAGCTACATTATCTGCAAGTAACATAGGTTATATAACATCACGCTACAACTGAGACGAACGGAGCAGTAATGAAAAATGTTGCAAAAACGGGGAAAATCACACGGGTAGGCGATTCGACGCGACGGGAAGGGTCGGGGGAGCAAGAAATTTAACGCGGACGAAGTCGCAGGCAGAAGCTAGTTTATTCTAAAAACTTAATTTGTATGTATTTGCGCGAATGATAATTTTGGTTAGGATACGGGGATATGTATGTACTTTTGCATGTAGAGTACACTCTACATGCAAAAGTACATACAAGTTAATACATTAAGAGGGTTTTTTTTTACCATGCTAGCAAAGACGTTAATACAAATTAAGCCATAAAGCCAAATATGTATCACCTGAGTATTAACACCATCCAGCTTCATATTGACCTCAGGCACGACGTACCGTCCGTACTGATCGATCAGGCACTGCGCCCGACGGTGGAAGGCTTCGATCGCGGAGTCTGACCACCAGCGGTGAAGATTGCCGTCGCAGTCAAACAAGCGGCCTTTGTCGTCGAACCCGTGGGTTATCTCGTGACCTGGAAACACGTGGACATCTCTTTTTAACCGACTTCAAAAAAAGGAGAAGGTTATCAATTTGACTGTATTTAAAAAAAAATGTTTGTTTCCTCATAACTTTTGACTGGGTGAACCGATTTTGATTATTATTTTTTTATTTGAAAGCTGGTGCTTTCCGAGTGGTCCCATTTTAATTTGGTTCCATTCGGACAATGGGATCTATGTGAAAACCATATAAGTTTTAAATTTGCATTAAGTATTTGCGCGACAAATGAACGAATAACGCGATTAAATAAGTGCACCCCGCACTAATTTAATCGCGTTATTCGTTCATAACGAAAAATATTAAAAAAATAAATAAAAATAAAACAACCAACTTCCTTAAAAAAACACTACAAAGTCAAAAATAACTTTATTTTCAGAAGTCGGTGGCAAAAAACCTTAAATACAGATCCTAAGACACCGAATTCCGAAATTAAAGTTATTTTTGACATTGTAGTGTTTTTTTTAAGGAAGTTGGTTGTTATTTTTTTGTAAAAAGTTTTTTTATGAAATGTATTTAAAGAAAAGCTGAATCACAAGAAAAAGTCTAAAATGTGAGAGTAGAGAGTGTAACGTCACGACTTTATTCCCGAAAGGGTTGGGCAGAGGTGTAAACAGGGTAGCAGAGACTTTACCGCAACCTGTAACCATGGATTCGCATGGCTTACGCAGCTAGAAACTGAAATCGTACGTCGGTTATTGTAAAGAAAAAATCTGTTACATATATTGGCCGCGTAGGTATTGCACTTCTAAGGCACAGCAGGTTTTGTTTTCAGCCGAAGAGATATGGCTGTGGTAAGGGGTCTAGAATCATGTGTTGAATTCAAAGTGACACGGTTTGGATGTCCATGCCACCATGTTGCCAATGTTATGAAGAGTGCTATCCTCCACAACATTGAGCGACGATAATCTTCTGGAAAGTCTCAGTCAGAGTGATGCGCGCCGATATTATTGGTTATCGGTTCACCTTATACAATAATGTTCTCATCCTCGGTTTAAATCTATACTAATATTATAAAGCTGAAGAGTTTGTTGGTTTGAACGAGGTAATTTCAGGAACTACTAGTCCGAATTGAAAAATTCTTTTTGTGATGGGTAGTCTATTTATTGAGAAGGCTAAAGGCTATATAACATCACGCTACGATCAAAACGAGCGGAGCAGCAACAAAAAATTGACGAAAACTGGCAGGCAATTTGATGCGACGGGAAGGGTCAGTGGAGCAAAAATTTGACGCGGAAGAAGTCGTGGGCAGAAGCTAGTACTAATTATTGTAATGACTTTTGGATTTTTTTGTAATAATTTGTGTTAGTAATACCTTTATTGCTTTTGGTATTTAATGTAGATAAACTTTGTATTTTGCACCAAATAATTTGGACGAATAGTTTAAAAGTGTCCAGTATAAAATAACCGGAGCGGAGCGCCATTACAGCGTTTCATGTGGATAGTCTAAAGCTCCAGGCTTTCCTCAGGGAAAGACATGGTTACACCTGCACGCGGACTAAGCCGCGGGCAGAAACCAGTAACATAACATCACATGCCAAGGCAGAGGGATACATAAAGTACACCCACTTTTTGCTAATTGTTTAAGTCCAAATCCTAATTCTGGGCTGCGTCTGAGAAATTCCAGATAGAAAAACCCAAAAACACTTTGTCTGACCAAGGAATCGAACCTAGGACCTCACGCTTAGCAGTAGTGCTTAATAATATTTCGAACATAATCATCAAATCATAACTTTACCTATAACAACTCCAATGCCTCCGTAGTTCAAGGACCTGGGGAAGTGCCTGTGGTAGAAGGGAGGCTGCAGGATCCCTGCTGGGAACATGATCTGGTTCTTGTTGCGGCTGTAGTACGCGTTGACCACAGCTGGAGCCGTGTTCCACAGTGTTTTGTTAACTGGCTGGCCAATACTGGAACATAATGACAGAATAGATGATATGATGACGCAGAATATGAAAATACGTTTATTTGCGGTAAACATGACGAACACAAACACAAAAAAGGACAAGTTGTGGGAAAATATGCGTTATATCCTCGCAAAATGGCAATCGCGCAGCAAGATGCTACTACCCTATAAGACACAGAGCCTGATTTTCAGTGACAGCCGGCGTTGTCGTAATAAAGTCAACCGGTAAAACATAAAAAATAAATAACAAAATATGTAACCATGATTTAAATGCACAATTAATTCTAAATGTTTTACTGTAAACCAACATTTTACAAAGGTAAATTTATATAAACTGAGAATAAGGAAAAAAAGGGATGGAAGGCAGGAGCCGGGGGGCGTATGGAGAATATATTTGGAAAAGAGAGAAGAAGATATTTTGCACGGATTCCCCTTCGAAGAGTAAAAAATAACAGAACGGTTCCATGACATACAGCCAACTGTTAATTATAGTAGGCTTTAGAGTTGATATACAGGCGAAAGTGTGTGCCACGAAGAAATTTTACACGATTGTTGATAATGACATTAAAGTAGAGGCTGTATGATTTGATAACCTAGCCATATTGTTCCAGTTCAAGAGAAAGATGGAGCTATACAGGACGTTAAAACGCAATTCCGTTTTCGCAATGGATTAATGATGACATAGACAATCATCTTGATTATCTGCGGGCACGATTCTGTGCAGGACTTACTTGTCTGTAGTCGCCGACCATCGTCTATGTTCGCCATATGTACGTGGCGATTGATGCATTGTCAGTTTTTAACCACGCATCAAAGGAATCTTGAATGATTGCCGCTCAATAAGTGACTACGGTGACATGATGATCGTGTCGATTACAGACGATAACACGATTAACGATCTTCGACGATTATGAACAGGAGCCTTAATACTTCATCAGATGAAGACCATTTGGCCTACTTAATATGCACGTGAATATGATACGCCACATCACTTACAGATGCACGTATCTTATTTCTTGATTACCTACATTACTGGTTAACAGATGAGTTGCCTCACTATACAAATAGGTAACATGTTACATCAACTAGACATTTGATACCAAACTACACTACAGATTCAGCAATATATAACGGTTTCATTTGACTGGATTTGTTCCTTACCGGGATTGCTCCATCTTCGTTAGATGTTGCAGTATATTCAGAATGTTCTCGAAATATTTGTCTGGGTGTATTTTCACTTCTTTATATCTATCGTCTAGTTCCTTCTTATTCAATATGAAATCGGGGTACCCTATTCTTAGCATCATAGCGTCTACTTTATGCGCTGCAAGGTTCTTGGTTTTATCGTCAATCCAGTCAGTCATATGGAGTAGTTCTCTGAATGACTGCTGGATCTCTCTTGTCATATATAATGTGTCGTTTTTGCTCATTTCGTCAAAGTATTTCCTGACGAACATGGAGCCTAACGCCATCCCCATGTTAGAGTTCACTTGAGACACGCAGTTCTTCCATCTGGGAGGTGCTTGCTCTCGTCCGAATAGGATGAAGTAGAATCTGGAACATATTCAAAACATTTGCAAATTTTCCGGTTAAACTATTGGGTATTCATTAAATACACTATCGACTAAAAGTTTTGCAGTAGTATTTAAAGATCACAAATATTACTCACTGTTGTTTGGCGGATTGGAATCTGTCATCAAGGTTGTTGACCCGGTGTCTCACAAATCTCCAGAGCAGGTAATTTGCTAAAATGCTCGAGTCAGTGTCATGTATCAATTGAACTAAATGCTGCCAATGAAAACATACTAGGTACAGAGAGTTAAAGATACTTAGGTATGATAAGTTTCTTTCGACTTTGAGATAACTATTTTTGTATAATTCGGAATGCATTGCTTTTTTTTTAAATGGGAAGTCGTCAAATGACGTCTCCCACTCTGAGTGGAGCGGAAGGGCGTGCCAGACTTTAACTGACTAAAACCCACCCGTGTTCCTTCAGTTGCCCATATGCCAAGGCTACGGTATCTCTCGTATCTCTTTCGAACGAATCCTAACTTCTTTAATCTGGATCAAAATCAGTCCTGTTGCAATAATTTCTCAAAATAATAATAATGTTATAGTTCGGAACAAAAAAAAATACATCTAGCACAAAATCCAAAAGTTGATTTCCTGAATCAGAAGGAAATTTCACGGTTCGCGAAATATTCTTAATAGTTAATAATAGCCGTGAGCTATAATGCCGTATATGTCTGGTGTTCTGTGAGAGAAAGTATGCAAGGGAGTCCACTGTTCCATATTAGTTGTTAATATAAGTAATTGTTTAACTTTTTGTAATGATTGTCAACATTATATGTGTTTCTATGTGAATTAATTTAATTGGTGTTGTACCGTTTTAATTAATTATAAATAAATGCACAAAGGTCTCTGGTCTGGGAAAGAATTAAATCATGTAACAATCCAGTTCCCATTTCTTTCCGTGGGTGTCGTAAGAGGCGACTGAGGGACTTACTAGAGAATGGGCGGCAGCGTTCTGTATGCATTTTTACCACCATATTGCGATCGCCAATCTGCCTGTGCCAAGCGTGGCGATTTTGGCAAACCTCCTCAAATTGGGGGAGGCCTAAGTCCAGCGGTGGACGTCTTTCGGCTGAAATAATGATGATGATGATGAACAGTCGAGTAGAGGGCTACTTACCCTAACGTAACAAAGAGCAAACAGTACAACAGTTTCATTCGGTTGCACGGTCCTGTTCATCACGATGCATAGGTATCGTCTCCACTTCACTTCAGGCACCAGTTCCTCTAACTTCCCCAGTGGCATCCTTCGGTACAATTCCGATACATTCCTCCTATCTTCTGGCGCTGACGTGATTTTGGCTAGTCTGGAATATTTGAGAAGAATGATGTTTTCGTGAAATTATGGAATTATCAACATTGTTTTTGGCAATGAGGGAGACATTATCTACTAATCCAATTTCATATATTTAGAGATAATGCTTTGGGACGAAAGTGAAGAATAATAAGAATATTATTCTTACTTTATTTCAAAATCAATCAGTTCATCCGCACTTTTTTTAACGTGGTTAGGATCACCGCCCAGTAATATTGCAATTTTCACTAAATAATTTTTATAAGCGGCCAAATACACTTTATTTGAATCTTGTAAGAAATAATCCCGTGTTGGTAATCCTGCAAGCACACGTATATAATAAACGAATTAAGTTTAATATTAGTAAAAATAAACAGAGGCAAAACGACTTTACCCAAACTCGTTTGGTCAAACTGGATAACAAATTCATCGGAATTTTTAATATCAGGCCCAACCCATTCTGATATAAGAATATCGTTATTGTATAACCTCAGCTTTGCCATTAATTCCAACCAGTCAAAACTGCCGGAATTCCAGAGAGGCTTCAGGATTGGCCAGCCACCGAGAAGGTCTAACAGGTCCACTAGCGGTTTATGTGCACGCTTTTCTAGGATTCCATAATTCATACAAGATTTAAAGAGGAATCTTGCTTTCAGAGCAGCATCACCATTTGCGGGATCGCCTCCCGTATGAGCTCTGATAGTTTTAACTGACTTGGGTCTAGACGGAGGTGTCTTTTTTCCATCTGATAATGTGGTTTCCCTTACTCTTCGTCTTCTATATTTTGCACTGTATGCCATTAATCTTCTACCATTTCGTATTTGTTTGGACTTAATTATAAACTTTCTTTTAAATTCTTTATTCTTAGGTGTTGTTTCAGATTTCTTCGTAAATCTTTTCACTCTTTCTTTTTTAAGCTTATGATCACGGGACAAATACTTTTGAAATTTCGTTTTGATTTTAAATATTGGTTTCATTACTTGTTTTGATTTTTTGTCTAAATATCTACGAATGCGGTATACTATTTGCGTTTTTTCTTCATTTTTTAAATTATAGTGGGATTCTTCGGCTGCGGTATTATTGAATAAATCTTTTAAATTAGACGGCGCCACTGACTCCTCGAGCCCAAGCTTCATCGTAAGTAAGAAATTATCTTCTAAGTCTAAATTAGATCCTGGATACTTGCAGGGTATCTTATCCTTACTTTTAAATTCTAATAATTCTTTTAAGACAGTGTCTAGATTTTCTCGAAGCATTTCAAAGGTGTCGTATCTGAAAAAAAAAGCATACTATTTATATTGATGCTTCTTGAATACACAACAGTAGGAATATATTTATATGACAATAACAAACCCTGCTTTATCAGCCGGGATGGGATTGAGCGCAGGCCAGTTCCCACAGGCATACTGATAAAAATCGTGACACGGGTCTGCTTCGGCGTCCATGTACTGTTTCATTATATTTGCTTGTGTAGTTCTAATCTGATTTCTGTCACCTTGACCCTTCCAGAATGCATGAATACCTGAACAAAATAGAAAATATTTGAATATCCAATCTCAAATATTTATTGCATTCCATTATGTATACAGGTTGTGAGTATTAATATAAATAGAAAGAATTATGGACCCTGTCGGGCACAGCAACATTTTAAATTCTAAGTAGAATAGATGAAGAGCGTTTTAATATTTTTTCTATTCTTAATCGGTCTGTATTTTTTTAACAATTATATATTAAATTGTATATTATTATTGTTTATTTGTTTAAATTGTTGGTATTGCTATTATTAGATGAATTATGTATTTCAAAAAGTGTTATATGTACATACCTATACTTTTATATTACATTGTTATTTTTATATCACAAGTTATGTAAGCCTACCTATCCATATTTGAACTTGCGATGATCAAATTCAATGATACACAATCAAAGTAGGTACTATTAGGTACATTGATTGTGTAGTACTTGTTGTACGATTAACCTTGGCTCGTTTTTGACAAGATTCAATTGGATAATTCGTGACACAACGTACAAACTATTATCGAATTGATTTTGCTGTCTATCATACAATGGACAGGAGAATTGTTTAATGGTTCTAGAATTACCTGTGAGAGGCAAGGAACTGGGAAGAAACTAATTGTCCGTTTGAGCAATTGACTCGATAAATCAGAAATTTTTTATAGCATTAAGTCCGCATCTGTACATGTAGATATGTGCGTGAAGTATTAAACTCTTCGTATGCCGTAAACGTGGGATCCACGCTAGACACAATGGTTTTTAATTGTGTCTGTAATTGGATTACGGTATTCAACGGGTTAAATAAATAAATAAAGCAGAGGTATAACATTATAAATCATAGTTTGGCATCTTGTCCTCCGAATTCATTTAGAACCTACACTCAAAACATCTATCTATACATTATAACGCTTTTCGTATTTATGTGTGTAACCGTTGTTCTCCTCAAGTATGTAACAGATTTTGATGCAGTTCATTATCATGAAGACAAATGAAGCAGTGCTACTGCTGAGTACGAGGTTCTGGGTTCGATTCCCAGGTCGGGTAAAGTGTTATTGGGTTTTTCCATCTGGAATTTCTCAGTGGCAGCCCGGAGTCTGCATTGATGCCCGGTTGGTGGCAATAGGCTCGCCCCCTATTACATGGGACTTAAACATAACAGGCGAAATGTGGGGGTACTATAGGTACACCTCTGCCCAACCCTTCGGGGAAACAAGGCGTGATGTTATGTTATGAAAACAATTTATTCTGGAATGTTAACGCATTTATATTTAAACTAGTAACATTATAATTATCCTGCCCTTATTTCAATTTATTTGGGGTCGACGCATCATGTATTTTTCTTCCATACTACTCTATTAGTCGTCATCTCGGTAGTCACACCCTTTCTAATCATATCACACACAATTACTGGCCGGCTGACTGGCCTGTTAGTCTAGTGGTTAGTGACCCAGACTGCTAAGACTGAGGTCATGGGTTCGATTCCCACCCATGACAAATCTTTGTGTGATGAGCACGATCATTTCTTCTGTGTCTGCGTGTAATTTATCTATAATATGTATGTATTTAGAAATATATAAGTATGTTTATCAGTTGTCTGGTTGCCATAGTATAGGCTCTGCCTAGTTTGGGATCAGATAACGGTGTATTGGTTGTCCTATTTATTTATTATATTTTATTTTTAATTCATCCATCGTTTCTTTGGTACTCTCTCCGTACTCTTATAGCCATCGATATTCATACTCAAAATCCTCACGATATTTTTCTCGTTCCTCCAAATCACATGGCCATACCAGAACAACCGTTTCCCACAACTTTTCAGTCAGTGCCACTTTCAGACTTCCTCTTATGTACTCATTTCTTATTCTATCCGTCTAATACCACAAATCCCTCTTATTTTGTATGTTTAAATCTATACAAATAAATAAAATTGGAGTGTCTGTTTTTAATATTAAAATAACTACTTTTTACTAAGTGTATATGGACGTATACACGGTACATATACCAAAACAACATTTTTTACAATTTTTGTCTGTCTGTCTGTCTGTTCGTTCCAGCTAATCTCTGAAATGGCTGGACCGATTTTGATGGAACTTTCACTGGCAGATAGCTGATGTAACAAGGAGTAACTTAGGCGACTTTTATTTTAGAAAAAATAAATAATAGTTAAAAAAAACTAAAAACACGCTGAATTTTGAGACGTATGTCAGCGTAGTTTTCAAAGACAGTTTTTATGAAAAACTTTTTGTTAAATACCACGCGAACGAAGTCGCGGGTAACAGCTATTACCTATAATATAACCTGAATTAACACATCTTACCGCGATAGTACGTCCTCCTGCGTTAATTTCCGACATCCACGCGGGCGAAGCCGCGGGCAAAAGCTAGTTACACATAATAATGAAATCTAGATGTTTTGTCATGTCACAAAAATCGTGCGAGAAAGTTTATATTACCTGCGTAAGACTTCGATGGTTTGTATATGTGTGCGGATGAGATCATCTCAGCTTCTTCCAGTTCAGGCTGACCGCGGACCTGCTCCACGACGTCATCTAATGGGCCTCTATCCACGTGAATCTCTGGACGAACTATGCTATTCAATCAAGCAGTGATATGAACAAATTGTACGGAAGACGCACGTCAGCTTAGTTTGGTCTGTGAACTTTTGTTTACGTGATGTTTCTCAGGATTATTTCTAAGGCGGGTTTTATATAATTCAGTATATACAAAAACGATAACTGATGGTTCATTTCAAAGATTAAAGTATCTATAAGATGTCTTTTTATGAATTGGATTAAGAGCTACGACAATATTTAGCGATTGTAGTAAAAAAATGAATACAATTCGTTGTATTACAGGTCTTGCAAACTGTACTACTCAAAAACCTTAAAAGCATTTGGCTTTTCCCTTTGCAACAAAAAATCTAGTTAAAATTTGCATTCGATAAAATAGGTTGTGTTTATATAAGCCTCTGTTAAGTAGTAACGCTCTAACGGAGGCTTTCATAATTATGTTTAAAATATAGGTAATTTAAGGACCTTTCAATATCTCTATCTTCGTCATCATACTGATCACTAGAGTCTGAATTCTCGTATTCTTCTTCAGCTTCACTTTCACTCTCATTGTCTTCGCCATTGTTCTCATCACCTTCGTCTTTATGCATCCGATGACGTCTTTCTTTGCTAAAAGTAGGTAGTACAATCTTCTTAATGCACCAGGTAGGCAGGCAATAAGAAACTTTTACTGTTGCATGTTTTAAGGGTAGATGTAATCTTCAGCAAATAAAAAATAAAAAATTGAATGCTTCTGCATAATTGATTTTGAAAACTTACTCATAGTCTTGTGATGTGAACTTGAAATGGCTCAACCGTTTCACCCTAGTGGGTGTCGCATGCTGCTTGTCCGAAGAACCCCATATTAGAATGTCACTGGTCACATTACCCTCGTAATATTCTCGTTTCGAATTTCCATTCGACCGAGCAAGCACTATCTCTTCAGGCGGCAGGAAAGACGTACGGAACCCTTGAAACACATCCCTCTCCTCAGGATCCACCTCGCTTTCTAACCGGGTGTAGACTTTCGGGATGTTTTTAACAGTATATTGATCAGATGGATCGCCTAACGAGTCATAAGGTCTTCTGACGATAAAGTATGCAAAAGCGACGAACGCCGCGAAACCAACAACAGATATGAATCTACAGAAAGTGGCACTTTTCGAACTCGATTTGACTGTTACAGTTTGTGATAGAGCCCGCGTGTCCACGCGCGTCATGGCAGCTTCTGACTGACAGAGCAACGCCGGACATTCGTAACTGGAACATCAAACATAGGCATACGAACTACGTAGTGGTCGACGTAATCTTGACCCTCTTGCTGCAGCCGGCAAGTAAATTGCTTACAATCATCAACACAATTTATGTACGGCAACTATTTTTAGCTTATGCCCTGTATGCAAAGTTTTTTTTATTTTTTCATCAATATGTTGCGTAGGTACTGTGGGTAGGTGGTACTGGCAGTGATAGATGAGCTACATAATTATAGAAAAAGAAAAACTATTATGACAGTGTCACATTGTGTCAATTTTGCACAGCGACATTTTATTGTAAATAGGCAGAAAGCCTTTATAATTTTGTAAAGCAAGTGTTTGATTGAACACAATAAAGCGTTAGAATGACTTCCTTTGCGGAGTTAACGAAACAAGTGCATCTAATCAACGATTTGATTTTAGCTGATATGACTTGTGGTATGTTTGTCGTTTATCAGACTTAATCGCACTGTTAGACACGATATCATATCAGCCTATACTGTTCCCACTGCTGGGATACAGGCCTCCTATCTTTGAGAGGGAGTGTAATCTACCACGCGGGCCCAGTGCGGGTTGGTAGATGTCACGTGTCTTCGAATTTTTGTTTCTAGGACATGGTGGTTTTCTCACGATGTTTTACCTGACCGTTTTAAGAACAGTGGTCATGAATTAAATTGCAAAAATTAAAGCGTTTATCTGGGCCTACGATCTGCAACTATGGTCTCTACCACTGGGCCAAACAGCAGATTATTATTTTTATCATTAAAAGATAACAATCAATTCTACTGTAGGGGGTCTAGAATCATAGGCTGAATTCATGGTTACCGTTTGCATGCCAGTGTTCCTGTCACCCTGTATAATTAGGGTTTGTGGGTTTTTCCATTAGGAACAGACCGGAGTTTGGAAGATGGCGGTGTGTTACCCCCGTGCTTCGGAAAGCCGTTGGTCCTGCGCCTGATCTCTCTCCGGTCGTGTAGGATTGCCGTCCCATTGGACTATGGGAGTGAGGGTACAGTGAGTGCTCCTGTGTCTATGCACACTTGTGCACTATAATATCTCCTGCACCGATGGGTAGTCTCCGTTGAGATTGGCCGCCATGGCCGAAATACGGTCTGGAGGACTTTATAATTTGGGTTACATTTATCCTTAAAAAGACTGCATTTTAACCCTAATCTTCATTACCACAGAAGACGTCGACAGTTCAAAAGAGGCGCTCACCTTCAGCAAGCATCTCCTGGCTACCAAATATTGGTTTGCGCGCATCTCTTACCCAAACAAGAAGAAATACCTTCTTGCTTTGCTGCACGACTTGCGCAGTGCGTGGGCACTGTCTCTGCTCCTCAAGTCTATGTGGAACTGCCGACCGAAGGATGCTGTACTGTCTGTTAGCGAGTTAGTTACAAACTACTATATTATTCCATAATCCCAGCCTGATGAGGTTGTCGACGTGGCTCAAAATCGTCATCATCATCTACCTACATCATTAGGGGCCATCCATAAATTACGTCACACGTTAAGGGGTCGACGCATTGTGACATTGTGTGACAAGGGGGTGGGAGGGGCCCTAAATTTTGTGACGTCACATTTCAAAATTGAATATACCTACATATTTAAAGTACTATTAAAACACGAAATATGAACTATGAAAGAAAAATTTAAAAAAATTCAATGTCTAGATGTAAAATTGCAAAATATGTGACGGCACACTAGGGAGGGGGGGGGGGGTTGTCTCACAAATGTGACCAGCTGTGACAAGGACGTGGAGGGGTCAAAATCTCATGAAAATTTATGTGACGTATTTTATGGATATACTTATCTATCTTACCTTATGTGCAACTTTGAGACCAACACTGAAAAAAAACTTATATTCACACTAGCTTCTGCACACTACTTCGTTCTTGCGATATTTTAGCCCCCACCCCGTCGCGTCGTCATATCCCATCGCCTCCCTTGGCTTTTTTTCATTATGCTCCGAAGAGCCGTAGTGTGATCTTAAACAACCTAAAACCTTTCTCAAGAATTGGCCTATCATATGCAAAAATACTTTTTTCAAATAGGACTCGGTAGTTCAGGAGATTACTTCGTAGAAACAAACTTACAAACTTGACTATAATTGGTGTAGATGTAGATAACCCGAAAAAGTGTTGGTCACTGCTATTTTTATTTTTTTATTCTTCTGTAATAATTTTTTAGATGCTAAACACCGAAAAGCGTCTGTTATGGGCGCAACTTTGGCTATTGACCTTGTCTAGCTGTGGTCATACGTAAGTTGAATGACCAAGATTAATAATAATCCTAACTAATAATAAATGAGAAAATATGTTTGTGTGTGACGCTTTCATGCTAAAACTGCTGGCGGATTTGAATGAATTTTGCACATAGAAAGACCATGACATGTTAGGGCTACTTTACATCATGGATCGCAAAAGACACAGACGACAGCAGTTAATAATAATAAAAACATTTGCATCACAGGCGACACGTGTATACCAGCTACGACCAGGCCCCAATGGATCACAACAGAACGGCCATGCCAGCCCACACTCTAGCACAAGTCATGAAAAACGATCGCATTTGGATTCACTCACTTGATCCGGTTAGCCTATAACATTATTTAAAACTAAAAATACATTTCGGCCATCGAAGCTAAGGAGGTATAAATACTTCAGGTGAAAACTCCTGGGTAGCCCGCAAAATTTAAATTTTCTTACTCAGTGTCAAGCTGCATGTTGAAAAAAATATGATCCGGTACAGTAACAAATATGATTGTACGTATTTAAAATCATTAAAATCATCAATTCAACCCTCTAAGTTCATGTGATTCCATTATACGACTTATTCATGAATTTGGCGGCTAACCTGGAGAGACCTTAAGACTAAGGACAGAATATCATACAGCCAACAACTAATACCCGCATAAAATATGTGGCACTAGTAAGTACTAACCTAACACATGGTATTTTGAGTAAATTAAAACGTATCTATGAATGATAGGCTGAGGAATGATGTGATAAGAGAACGGTGTGGTTTAAAAGAAGATGTAGTGACAAAAATTGAAAAATGTATGCGTAGATGGTTTGGTCATGTTGAGAGGATGAATGAAGGACGACTCACAAAAGGTATCTACAAGGCAGATGAGATGAGATGTGAGTGGAAACACCGGGAGGGGATGCCCTAGGAGAACATAGTGACCTTATTGGTGATGTTCTTCAGAAAGGTCAGGTGCGTAGTACTCGCAACCGGCGTGTGTGTATGACCAATTGTATGAACCTAAACGAGGCAAAAGGAGTGTGTAGAGATCGTAGCAGTTGGCGTTCCGTAGTTTCTGCCTACCCCCATGGGAAAAAGGCGTGATTGTATGTATGTATAAAACGTATCTTCAATTACCATCTCTCGATTGTCGGCTTCAAGTGTTACCTACTCGTAAGTAGGAGTCTCACTCATAGCAGATGAATAAGAACGAGATAGCATATTTCGTTTTCACAAACCTGTGCTTACAAATATATTCTTTAACACTTCCAAGGAGCCTCAAGCCCTAGTGTTGTCAGAGCTGACGACAGTAGCTGGTGGGCCGGCCATGTGGGAGGTGTTGCGATACGCTCAACGGCTATTCGAACGCAACCGGGATCTGATGCTGCAGAACATCATGGAGTGCATCGTGGTCAACCCACTACCACAGGTATAGTATTAAATACCCTACGTATACTTTAATTTTATTGTCAGAGTGTTAAGTTGTTACTGACAAATACTGTGGCCCTGGCACAGGCAACTGAAGGAACAAAGGTGGGGTTTTAGTTAGTAAAAGTCTTACACGCCCTTCCACTCCACCCAGAGCGGGAGACGACATTTGATGATGTCGTACTCAAAAAATTGTTGTTACTTACGTGTTACCCAGATATTGAGTTGTGGACCTACACAGGATGAAATTAAATTAACTGACAATACTTTACCCACGTGTTGAGTATCGATATCGAAATAAAAATAAAAAATAACTTTTTTTTTGTTGGTCGGAAATCATCAAATGACGTCTCCCGCCCTTGGGCGGAGCGGGAGGGCATGTCAGACTTTTATTGACTAAAACCCACCGTGTTCCTTCAGTTGCCCATGTGCCAGGGACACGGTATCTCTTTCGAACAAATCTCGCGACCCTGGCAGAATCTTGCGACCCTGGAATCCTTAAATGACACTGACATGTACTTACATTAAGGCAACCGAACGACTGCTATGCTTAGTTCTTTTTTAAATGATGAAAATTAACCATGTTTCTCAAAAAATTACAAAAATATCTGATCGATTACGGGCTTAGTGGCCGATAATCAGCAATTTTTGTCTTTGTTCATCGAATGATGAAATTTGACCCGGTAGGTTAAATGATGTCACTAAAAAAATAATTGTTTGCATAGTTCCTAAAATTAACTTTGATTTACATACTCTCGCTAGCCGCCAGCTCTATGTAATAAGCTCACTAATTTAGACATACGTCACTCACTTGAGAACAATATTAAAACATATAGGTACATAATTTACACAAGGTTCGTCGTGATCAGTTACACAATACTAAAAAATACATTAATTATAGAGAGCTCGTTGTCATCAGTTAAATACTAGATATATGTATACATATAATACAATGCTCTCATTTCACCAAAAGTGATCGATCCATTATATACTCACTAAGTTGAGTTTTGAACATACTGAAAGAAATACTAGCCGGTATTCTATTATAAAGTTGTGCTCCTTTTTACAGAAGGGTCCACAAGCACATTCAAATAATTAATTTAAACAAACACAAAGTCAAAACCAAATTACAAAACTGGCTGTTTAATCAGGACTATTACCGTACAGAAGACCTTATTTCAAAATTAATGTAGGCACTATTAATCATTATTTATTCTACAAAAACGGATACATAAACATATGCAACATCACATGAATACACCATACACGACTACACGCAACCCCACAAAACACCCTCTCCCCTCTCATACACCACGCCATACCACACCCTCTCCCCTCTCAAACACCACACCACACCACACTCTATCCCATCCCATCCCCCACACACATATGTCACACATTCATATAGCAAATTAGGTAATGATGGGTTTGTTTATTGTTATAATCACACTCTTAAATAAAGGTTTATTTTGTATACGTAGTTACATGTACCCAACACCATTTGTGCTGGGTATGGTGGGGTACCAAAGTTTGGAAGTTAGGAGAAATCTTGGTCTGGTTACTTATTTCATTCGCCTTATTCGTGGTACCCACTTCAACTCCTCGTTATTGCAGGATATCTCCTTTATCATCCCACCACCCATTATACACACACTTCGCCCTCGCCAACGTCCCCTGTTCTCGATACCACAAACTAGTTCCTTATCCCTTAAGACTAGTCCATTATACCTAGCCCTCACCCATATTAACAACATTTTGCTGTATGACGTATCATCCGATGTTTTCGCGAATACTGAGCTGAGATTCCTGAACACTGCTACTCGATACCTGGAGTCCATAGCCACTCCCAGTACAATTTCCATGGACTAAATAAATAAATTGAACTGTACTATATTATTGACTATTTTATTGCACAATTTTATGTCAATTTTTTATGTAACTATTTTATTATGAAATTTTATCTAATTGTTATCTAATTTTACCCCTTTTTTTATATACCTATTCATCTTATATTTAATTTTGTATAATCCTTTACTTTTACCAAATTTTATAATTTATTAAATTCTGTTATTGTATGTGTATTCTGTCTATGTTATAAATAGTATTGACCGATAACTTGTATGTGTGGTGCAAACTGTTAGTGTAAGTTGGTTATGAATAATAAATAAAAAAAATAAAATAAACTAGTAGAACACTGACTCCTAGGTCACAGGGTTTCCCTAGTTTAGGAGGCAGGGTTTTCCACTATTTGTGCAGCCTTTTCCCAAAAACCAATTTAACCTACCTATGTGAATGATTATTGTTACTGTATACAAAGGGTTTTTTTTTGTGTCAATAAACTTATTTTATTTTATTTATTTATTTTAACTGATTTTTTTTAAGCACGCGACGAATATTTGGTACTCTGGGTCATCATGTGCTGAACTAATACTTACAGTTTATGCGTCGATGTTCAACCAGAGGGGTAATTGCGGAACTTTTTATCGGTAGGAATTGGTATTCATTGCGTTATTTACGTTGCTGCGCCGACAATTTATTCGAACAAATGACGCAATGGTTTATAAATATTCTTCAATCCCATTCAGATTCTGATAAATTGTGCGTTTCGCAATTAGGGTGCTGGTTTACCGTTCTAAATCGAACGTCAAAATTATCTACATAAGACAGTCCCCCAAAACGCCCCTATACCACATGCTATTGCTGATTGGTAGTTAGCTTGAAAGAAGTGAGTTTTGTTTTTTCAACTATGAAAAATAATAATAACGTCAGTCTGTCAACTTTTATTTGGTTTTAGAAATCGGAACAGCCACAGAACCGTGATGCAGGAACAGGTGACGCGAAACCAACTACCCCTAATCTTTCTTCACCGCCACCGCAGGTGTCAGAGGCACAAAAAGCCGTGAGTGTATTTTGTCAAACCCCAAGGCGGAACTTTTGCGACTCGGTGAGCGACCAGGTCTGAGCACCGTAGGTTAGGTGAGTGACTTAGAGCCCTAATATTGTAAGCACAATTGTCAAAGTGTTCGTACACACGCCAATGATTTGATGGATAGAGTTTTTGAAAAATCGAACATTTATAATGTTATCAGAAACGTTTACCCCTTCCTATTTTCATTTCCATATTACGAAGTTTCACTTCTTCCACGCGGAGGGACTCCACGCACTATTTTTTTTTGTAGTTCAGTCATAAGTGATTTTATTTTTGTAAGTGAGTTTCTATTAAAACACGTTATTTACACGTCAATGAAATTTTAAAAAGTAGATGAGATCGGCGTTTCCTAAACGTGTACTCTGAGAAGAAACCCCGAAACAAACTCAGAGTTCACAGTCTCTTTTAAATTCCAGACATAATCTTGGTCTTGATCATATGAAGACCATGTGGATTGGTGTCTGAAATGGTCTTTTGAGGAAAGTACCACACAGATTAAGTGGACCGGTCCTATCAGCGCACGCATTTATATCAGTATCATAATTATGCAGCTCAACTCTTATCTAAACACACATCTTAACTAAAATAAAAGTATTGCTGTCTCATACTGACATACCGCGTAAGAAAAAGACAAGTAACGCTTTAGAAGTTTCAAACGAAATTTCGTTTCGATTGCCATGCCAATGCCATGATTGAACTAAATTTATCGTAGTTACGTCGAAGAAAATTTAAGTTCATCTAAATTTGGCAGCTCTTATTTATTTCCGTCTCTTTTTTGTTTCATTAGAAGGAAAAAGATAACAATATCCTAAATGAAGTTTAGTTGGAGCAAAATAGACTAATCACCATTATGTTATCTTGTATAGTACTATACCAGATAACATAATGGTGATTAGTCTTGTACACACGGCTATAAGTCAAGCTATACATTTCCAGTTTTAGCTGACCTCGCAGTGTATGTGGCTTTTCATACAATGAGATGTCAGCTTATACTGGTAATATATGGGTTGATGCGTGGCCGTGCGTACAACACTTACGATAACGATATAAAAAAAAGTACTCGTTTAAAAAAAAAATGCATTTATTAAACGCTCGAGCGTTTGTCTATACACTGCAAAATCTTTCACAGTTGGACGCAAACTTGACCATGTGGAATGGAACAATAAAAGCGATGCGCGACAGTTTGAAACTGGAGGAGTTGGAGATGACTTTTAACGACGGCTCAAAGCGAACGATCTGGAAAGTCAATCGACCGAAACCTGAAAATATCGAAACTGTGGACTTAGTTAGTATTTTCTATCTATTATCTGTACCTTGTGTAAAGAATAACACCACCCCATTTCTTCCCGTGGGTGTCGTAAGAGGCGACTAAAGGACTTACTAGGGAATGGGCAGCAGCGTTCTCTATGCATTTTACCACCAAACTGCGATCGCTAAGCCGTGGCGATTATGGTAAATCCCCCCCAAAAAATGTACCGGTCAAATTGGCGGTGCATGGAGGAGGCTCCAGCAGTAGACTTCTTACGGCTTAAATGATGATGATGATCTATTATCTAGCACCATTCCATTTCTCCCCGTGGGTGTCGTAAGAGGCGACTAAGGGACTTACTAGAGAATAGGTAGCAGCGTTCTCTATGCATTATACCAACTCGCCTACCAAGGCGATTATGGCAATTCCTCCCAATTAGGGGAGGCCTATGTCCAGCAGTGGTCGTCTTTGGGCTGAAATGATGATGATGATGAGAATGATGATGACTCCCTGACGCCTCTTACGACACCCGCGGGAAGAAATAAGATGCTGCTATTCTTTACGCCAGGAAGTAAGTGCTAGTGCAAAGTGGAAGTGCTATAAAGAAAAAAAAAAAAAAAAAAAAAAACATAATTGGTACTGTATAAAATCCTACGATTTATGAGTAAATTTTCGACTGCCAATTGTCATTCGTATTTATTTCTGACGGCGAATGATCAAAAGCATCGATGTTGTTTTATGTGCACTTTGTATAGCGCACTTTTGATTTGCTTTTCCAGGTGCAACTTCTACCATCAGCCATCGGAAAGAAGATCTTGTCTTACCTCCCTCGTGCCCATCTCGGTGATTATGCCAAAGTTAACAAGTACTGGGCGTATCTAGTAGACGACCTCCGAGCCGAAATAGCAGCCAGGATTAAGATAAACGCCGACGATGAAAGATTACATGTAAGGAGTACAAATTATTTCCCCCCTTTTCAGCCCCCTTGCCTTGCCACGGCCCTTTACATGTACGCTTTACAGGAAAGCACAACCAAAACCAAGCTCCAAGTGTAGTGTGTACCTGCCAAGGTCGCGAGATTTGTTCGAAAGCGTAACCGTGGCCCTGGCATAGGCAAATACAGGGGTAATTATACTTACCTCTGAATAAATATAAATAAATAATAATAAAGGAACACGGGTGGGTTTTAGTCAGTAAAAGTCGGACACGCCCTCCCGCTCCGCCCAGAGCGGGAGACGTCATTTGATGATTCCCACCCAAAAAAAAGGTGTAATGTGTTGTGATTTAATAATTATGTATCTTAGTCTATTATTAAATGATTTATTTGATTGATAGATATATTGATAGATATATGATTTATTTACAGGAACTTTTGCTTCGCCATGATACAAGTCTGGAATTCTTCGATGCACACGAGCGACCGGCTCCTCCAAGCTCATTGGGGATCAGCACAGTGACTCCTTTGCCTCACGTGCAGCAGCTGCTGCCCAGCTTGAGACACAGCGAGAAATCCGCAGGCGCCTACTCGCACAGACAATTCATTTCTGAAAAGCTGATCAGGCCGACGATTGTACTTACACAATTTGTCTTTGTTTTCTAAATATTCCTTTTACTTGCAGCTTCGACCACGTAAAGGTCGAAAGCTAACCCATATGAAAGTTACTACCAGGACAAAATGTATCCTTCGTGTTAATCCAGGTTATAAACTATCTGTGTGCCAAATTTCATGCAAATCAATTCGGCCGTTTTAGTGTGATTCCGTAACAAACACCCTTATTTACTATTAGAAGGAAGTAAGATTTCGGTAAAAGCATACTTTTACGGAAGCAGTACTGAAAACTTTAACCAGTCGAGTACCCGAATACGTACTGCGATCATAAATAAAGTTATCTATTTCATATATTGTCTATCTACATACGTCTAGTACGTACAGAGCAAAATATTTGAATTTCTTTTACGATTTTATTTAGATTCAGAAACCAATACGGAACTTGGCTGACCTATCAGAGAGGCTGGAAAGGCGTGGCGCTGCAGACGAGAATATTTGGAAGTGGTGCGACTACGTACTAGCACATGCCAAGAAATACAAGAAGTCTAGACAAGTGAGTATACATAACCGGTCTAATCTGAGAGTATTCAACCGACTGACGGTTCTCAAAAGATTACCTTGGGTTTGTTAGATGGAATAAAGTTGAGTGTAATTCATAGAGCCACAACTAGTCTAGATGCCCACATTTTTCATTATAAAATTGTCTGGATTCACACACTGTATAATTTTAAACACTGGCTAAAGCATAGTAATAAACTAATAGACGTGTTGATGCGAAATTGACGCCCAACAAACGTCCAATGTGGGCGAGATTCCACAATCTAAAGAGATCTTTATTTGAAAAAAAAAAAAAACTCCAGACAAAAGGACGGTATCTTTGCTCATTATACACGTTAAAGGCTCCGTGAAGATAAACTTTTTTATCTTCCAGAAAACGGAAGAAGGCGGCTGTGGCGGCGTCCTTTCATTGGGCAACGTGCACTTTCCTTGTCCTCTAATGAAACTTTCCATGGAAATTCCACTTACACCCCCTATGTATACGGATCCAATCATGATGTGAGTGCGAATTGATTAGCTTCTTACGTAGATAGTGATTTGAAGACCTTGCAAAATTCTCATGACTGTGTGGTAAAATAGGTAGACCATATGGCCTTACCAGCCGACACACCAAGCTCAGGTAACCTATATAGGTTACCGGCCGATAAGGCGCATGACAGTTTTTAGCTTAGCCCTCGTATATAATAGTAGTCTATTGCTTAGCTTGTGGCTTGACCATTAAAAGGGTATGAGAAACAGGGTAATAAAGTTCACTTATCCTCCATAGAAAAGGAAAGATCCCTAAATTCTATCGCGGTAACGTGCATCGAAGTGTAGTGGCTTCGCAGAGACGGTCTATCGCAGTAACGTGCTTCGCAATTTTGTAGCATCGTATTAGCATTTATCGACATTTTGTGCGTCGAAATTCCGTATTCTACTCGATCAGACGGATGATGTGTCTAGAATTTATCGTTGTATGATTTATGCAGGATTGGCGTAACGTTAGTGTATTGCGAAGATCGCATGGCGATGTAGATGTCACCTCTGATGGCAACGAAAGCTGGCACAGCTTTTGAATAAAGAAAGGGGGAACATATTCTATCAGCTGGTTCTATTTGACAACGCATTACGTAATGAACTTAAAATACCTACTATGAGGAACTTTTAAGTTGACAGTTGCACGAAAAAGGTCGTCGAACCAACATGAATCTGTTCATATGCGCCTATCAGTGGTCTATCAGTTACTTTTGTTAGACAAGTATTTCAATCTTATTTCAATTAATCCTCTACTGTTATTTTTCAGCACTTATGCCAAACCAAAAAGAATTATGTCGGATTGTAATTTGGTGCACGCTCCAAAAGAAAAAGTGAGGCGATACAGCCTCTGGACTCGAGACCTTTCGCATCTTTACCGTGTTTTCAAAATACCGTCTTACTTAAGTCCTGAGATTATGGTCACTGGAGCACTTGCAGGAAGGCCTCCATAAAGATTTTTTTTTTTGTTAATTTACCTACATTGTGTCCCACTACTGGGCAAAGCCTTCACTTTTTCCTACCAATCTCTCGGTTTTGTGCTATCTCTGGCCCCTAAAGAATAATTTTATAAGTTTTTGTTCCATTTCTACGCATGTATTTGAGTTAATCAGGTTTCAATTTAAATAAACTGGACGTGGTTTAAAAGCGTCGTTTTAATTATTGTCGACTCTGTGTCCAAGATCTATTTATTATTATTGATAACAGACTTGCCATCGTTAGAATGCTTACTGACACCTGTCTGGGCGACAATTCTAGTCATCATCATCATCATCATCATCATTTCAACCGAAAGACGTCCACTGCTGGACATAGGCCTCCCCTTAGCACCGCCACTTCGACCGGTTCTGTGCTTCTCGCATCCAGCGGATTCCTGCAGCTTTCCAGACAATTCTAGTAAATAGGTCAAATTAACAAAACACTTATTCGTTTGTATGAAACTGACGGGTGTCAAGAACGTCTTCTCTCGACGGCCGGCCTATAGTTAATTCTTCCTACTGTTCCTACACGACCTTATTATTAACATAAGAAAGTAGGTAGTGACCATGGTTTTTAATTTGTAGAAAATAGATAAACTATATGAAATAAAATTTGGTATGAACGATGTTTTTTGCTTGACTTCACTTCTAGATAGTCCATTTAAAAGCTAAGCTAAAATCACACTCGCTATGGCAAATACCGGAAAACATTGATAATCTTTTATTACAGAAGGCTAAAGACTAAAATACAGATATACTAAAATAAATAACTAACTATACAAATAAATACAAAAACAAAGGACATTTAGGCGTCGAAGTACTCGTCCGCATCACTGTCATCTGGAAACGTGCCCAGAAGACTGGCAGCATTACCAAATTGGATGGCAATGCTAATTCTTTGGCCAAAGAATGAGCCAGCCTTCTGTTCACGCGAAGTGTCGACCAGTCGATGAGAAATTTCCTTAAAAAGGAGACGCGCACTCGGGCCCCATGACCCGAGCGTTTCAACTCCAAACGGCTCAAAACTGTACTTACCTATAAGGTTACAGTATTTGCGCCGCTTGAGGGTCTCAGCAGCCGCAGCAGCGGCGCCAGCACAGCCCGCCGAGCTAGGAACATCATTAGGGTAAGGTAAATCCGGGGAGATGACCGTACGGGAAAGATGGCCAATAGAAAAAAATCAAGTAATTATTCATAGATGGGCACTACTTTAATTTAGTTCAATTCGTTTCGGCACGGGCAACAAGTGTTAGTGGATATTTTTGCGAAAAAAAATTTGGAAAGGTGAATAATTTGACTTTGTTTTTTTTTTAACACGTTCGATTTAAACGAAGGGGTTGACAAATCAAATAATCACTCAAAAGTTTTGAAAGTTTTTTCCGTATTATTTTTTTCTTTTTGAAGTAACAAACTTTCTCGTGTAACCTCAAAATTAACGACAAAACTGAGAAGCTACTTTTATTATGTAATGTGGCCATCTCAACTGGACAATCGGGAGAGATGGCCATAGTATTTAGGGCAAAAATAGCCTTACAATTTTTTAATTTATTAATTTTGTTTTACGCCTATTTTGAAATGCTAGAGGATTCTCAGTGTTAATAATTGCAGAGGTTTTGGTGATCATTATTACAGGACACAGTTAGCTGAAGATTGGATACTATGCAATACTTGCGTGTTCTGGGTGCATGAAAACTGCACCGAGTATGGGGACATGTGTTCTTACAGCCGTAATAGGAAAAACCGGCCAAGTGCGAGTCGGACTCGCGCACCGAGGGTTCCGTACAAACCTTTAGGTATTCACGGTTTATGCATAAGGTTTATGTTTGTGAAATTAAATGTTTTTTTTTAAATTTTATGTTTGAGTTGATTGAATGAAAGGTAAATTGCGGTTTACAATTTATGACGTACCTATTAAAAAAAACTACTTATTAGATCTTGTTCAAACCAATTGTCGCTGAAAGTTTACATGGTAATGTACATCATATATTTTTTTAGGGGGGGGGGGGGGAGGGCACATTTTACCCTTTGGAAGTGTCTCTCGCGCACACCATTCAGTTTAGAAAAAAATGATACTAGAAACCTCAATATCATTTTTGAAGACCTATCCATAGAAACCCCACACGTATGGGTTTGATGAAAAAAAAATGTTTGAGTTTCAGTTCTATGTATGGGGAACCCCAAAATTTATTGTTTATTTTGTTCTATTTTTGTATGAAAATCTTAATGCGGTTCACAGAATACATCTACTTACCAAGTTTCACCAGCATAGCTCTTATAGTTTCGGAAAAAACTGGCTGTGACATACGGACGGACAGAGAGACAGACAGACATGACGAATATATAAGGGTTCGGTTTTTTGCCATTTGGCAACGGAACCCTAAAAAGGAGTTAATCGACCTCAAGGTCAAAAGGGAAAGGCAAAAAGAGTTCTGGTCATCTCTCCCGATCACTATGGCCGTGGCCAATCCTAGTTTTTTTTAAGTTTAAAATTACATTTTTTGCATTATTTAACTTGATTTATCGCTAATGGTGGATAAGAGTATTAAATAAAGTTTATGTTCCATATTAATTCGATGTTTCATTAATCATAATTCGTCCACAATAGAGTCTTCAAGTTACTATGGCCATCTCCCCCGGAATTACTCTACGTAATTATTGGGTACTACTTTAATACAGTCTAGACATAACACATGAAAAAAAAAACCAAATGCCTAACTG
Source organism: Aporophyla nigra (assembly GCA_947507805.1). NCBI lineage: Eukaryota > Metazoa > Arthropoda > Insecta > Lepidoptera > Noctuidae > Aporophyla > Aporophyla nigra. The sequence goes on along the minus strand of OX382297.1, from coordinate 19,468,344 downwards.
GTCGCATACGTACCTACTGTTTCCTGATACGGTTTCCTGATCAGGATTCCTGATTCATAATTCCGTAAGACTAGTTCAGACGTTACGAATACGAATTTACACTGCCAGTAGGTAGAGTGGCGCCTTGATGAAAACACGTTTAATATGTATGACGACGATTGTTGTTGCTACTGGCGCTAAACAAGCAAAAAGGGCATTGCTATTGGGTACACCACCAAAATAACCCACGCGTGCCTCAAAGAGATGTCAGCATATACTGAAGAGGTGCGCCAGGGCCGATGCCTGCCAGGTTTGCGGGTTTGTTCGAAAGGGTTAACATGGTCCTGGCACAGGAGAAGGAACACGGGTGGGTTTTAGTCAGTAAAAGTCTGACACGCTCTCCCGTTCTCCCTAATCTCTTTCCACCTCTCTTTGTCCAGCGTGCCAAGCATCTTTACTAGAGGAGTCTAACCGTCGCTAGGAGTATATGTGTGTGGGTCTAGCGCATCCCACTATCCCCGTCTGGGCGTGCTGCGATGTCATTTGCCATTAAGCGGGACAGTGGGTTGTACATTTGGCCAATTGATCGCGTAACATGCGATAGATGTTGGACACATTTCAGCCCAATTCCATAAGCATGGTAGCTTTTCGAGTGATATCAGTTATTTTATTGATGGAAAGGATTGTTGTATTCTTAACCCGGCCCATAAGTTTAATACCAAGGATACTCCGGTCTATAACTCTCTGGTAAACCTCGAGCGTGGACCTCTGTTGAATTGTCAAAGGCCATGTTTAAAAACTATACGTAAGGATGGGAAGAATACACAATCAAGTCGACAAGTCTTCTCTTGAGGGAGAGAAGATCACCCTTTATTAGAATTTCCATGGCCCAATAACCTTCCCAGGCATTTTTTGTCTTTCCCAGACCTTTTGACAAGTCATCGACATATTATTCAACATAAAACTGAACATTAAAAGAGGTGGACGAGACATCAATGTAGTAGAATCTAATAGGGAAGATGCAAATATAATATTTATGAAAATTTTATGATTTAAATGTTAAAAAAGTATAAAAGAAGGGCCACTGCAATGTTTTTATTGTACATAATGTTGATTTTTAACAATAATTACGTATTAAAATTACTTGAAACGAAACGTATTTCAAAACGCAGTCGGCCTGCGCCGCGTTCCAATGTGGACGTGTTTGCATATTCTGTGTATTGACTAGCGCGGCGCAAGCTGTCGCACGTAATTTTCTCGCCATGAGTAGTGAACTAGTGGCGAATGAGCTGCTGGCGTTCCTGCAGCAGAAACTGGATGTGATGGACGAGGTGTCCGCTGTCCAAATCTGCGCAACGAATTTCAGCGAGGAGGACATAGCTGCTGCTAAGCTGTTGTTGTTCAACGTGCTAAACAAGCGCGACCAGATGGTGTCCCGCCGGCGTGACGGGACTAAGAGAAGCCTGCAAGATATTATCACGCTGTTCAAGGAGACCGACCCGGACGACGTGCCGACGTTTGTGGCGAAGGAGCTGCACAAACTTCCTCCTGTCACTTTCGACCATGTCGATGTAACGAGTCTTCTGAAGGACATTGTCTTTCTGAAATCCCGCCTCGCGGATGTTCTAGCGAAGTTAGAAGCATCCCAGAACACTGTCGCCGATTTGCGTAAAGAATTCAGCGAGTTGCGCAATGGGTTGACGGTATCTAGGTCATCAGTCGATGCGTCAAACGTAAACATGTGTCGCGGAGCTGGCCTCGATGTATCGCCGTCAAATTCCGCGTCAGCAGTTTCGTCGTTAGCGCATCCATCGTTTGCCGAGCTTGCAGAACGCCTTGCCCGCGTGCCTCGCAGCCCCGCGCCCGTCAACGCGGCTCCTCCACGCACCGCCGCCCGAGCCCCTCGCCCCGTCCCGCTGCCAGTGACTGCAGCCTTGACGAAACCCTCACAAAAGGATTTCGCTAGCGTCACTGCGAGTGCTTCAGGCGTTCCAACTAAGCCTAAGCCGGATAATGAGGGTTTCGTGACGGTGCAAAGGAGGAAGCGCCGTTCGCGAACGAACAAGAACCGCTGCGGGAAAGCTACTGCGAAGTCCGATGTCAGCTTGCGCGCTGCAAAGCCGAACACTCCGGTGTACATTTCTCGCCTACACTACACCACTAAGGCGGAAGACATCGTGGAGTACGTACGCCAGAAGACGAAGTACATGCCGAGGGTGCAGTTACTGGAGTCACACCGCAACGTCAACTTCAAGGCATTTGTGGTGCGTGTACCGGATTGTTTTCTGCCCATCGTCATGGACGAAGACTTTTGGCCACAGGACGTGGTGTTCCGTCGCTTCCGCGGACAAGTGCCACAGGACAGCTCACGGACAAGCTAGTGAAGTGTTACTAACATAGTTTAAGGTACTATTTTATTAACACAAATTTTTGTATAATACCTATGTATGTTAGTTTGTAAGGTATATGTCTATGGGTCTTTGGCACCTGAAAATAAATGTTTTATTATTATAAAACACCAATCAGCGTTTAGTGACGTCACTCCCGTTACGACGACTTGTTGAGGTTATGGTTGTAAAAGTGAATATTATTTTATGGGAATATTAATTGCGTTTTTTAAATAAAAATGATAGTTGGGATTATCAAAGCAGATTCCAGGAATTTATTTACCAAGAGTTAGTGTTGACATGAGATCTTTTTTCAGAAAAAGGTTTCCTCCAGACATTTTAAACTTTTACCAATTATCGACGTCGATCTCAAACTGTAAAATTAAAAATCTACTATAGACAAGTTTTGTAAGTATTAGGTAGGTAACTAACGTGTTTTTACGTACAAGCAGATTAACTAAGCATACTCGTATAACAAGTATATTCGCCTTATGACGTATAACACACACGACATTAACAAGTATATTCGCCTTATGACTTACGTCAAAGTGTTCTTCACAGCATCGAATAGTGGTCTTTGGAGAATAATTGTCATTTCTTTTTGCAGCTTGATATCACTTTTTTCTCAATTTTGGGTCAGAACGTCTAGTCAAAAACAATTTATTTGGAAACTTTGTTGAAGTATACACGGACTCACTGGCTGGATTATTAGTGGTATTGTTATGATCACCTGATGTTGACGGATAGTCCATTTTAAATTTTACCAAAAAAATATCTCAAAAGTCGAAAAAATATGCAAAAGTATGAAAGCCGACGAACAAATACAATCAGTGACAGACAAGAATGACGTCATCGGAACTATAGGTCCGTTTTCGCGGGAAAATTTAAACTGTCAATTTAAAACCGCAGTTGTTAAAAATAGAAAATTGAACCCTAGTTTAACAACTCATAATGAGGTTCTACTTCATACTTACCATAAATGACATCAAGCTGTCATTCTGTGTCTTTGATAATCTCTCAAAATAAAACTACGTTTTGTAAAGCAAAAGCTCTTTATTTTCATTTAATACAACAGGTTATGGGCCCAGGCCGCCTGTTTTTCGCTTAAAACTAAAAAGAAAGCAAGAGTGAAAGTGAAAAGTGCTAAATTGCTAAAATCAATAAAAAACAAAAGCAGTTCAGTATAACCTCAGTACTCGGCACACGTTTTCAGTATTCTTCATCAGCAATAATGTCGTCAAATAATACGATGGCACTGATTGAAAAGCTGACTGGAAGAGAAAACTATCCTACGTGGAGATTTGCAGTACAAACCTACCTCGAACATGAAGAATTATGGAGTTGTGTCACGGCGAAAGACAATGAAACAATTGAATCCAAACTCGATACAAAAGCGAAGTCGAAAATTATTTTATTGGTTCATCCCATCAATTATGTACATATACAAGAAGCCAAAACAGCTAAAGAAGTTTGGAATAATTTAGCCAAAGCTTTCGATGACAAAGGTTTGACACGCCGAGTTGGTCTGTTGAGAGATCTGATCAATACATCGCTTGAAAATTGTCTGAACATAGAAGATTATGTTAACAAGATCATGACCACTGCTCATAAGTTAAGGAACATTGGTTTTGAGGTCAATGACGAATGGCTCGGGACTTTATTACTTGCCGGTTTACCAGAAATGTATCAGCCAATGATCATGGCACTTGAAAGCTCCGGTGTGACAATAACAGCTGATTCCGTGAAGACTAAGCTTCTTCAAGATGTGAGAAACTCTGAGTCTAGTGCTTTGTATGTTAAAAACCAGGGGAATCATTTTGTCAAACAAGCTCAAGATAAAAATAAAACTGGTAAAGGTCCAAGGTGCTACGTGTGCAATAAATATGGGCACATAAGTAAAAATTGCCGCAATAAGAAAAAGGAACAAAAGTCTAAAGAGATCACCGATACTGGTTATGTCGCCGTGTTTTCTGCAACAACAAACAACGACAATAATTGGTACATTGATTCTGGAGCGTCTATGCATATGACAATGAACCACGACTTACTTTATGATGAAATTACACCTCCAATTTCCACAATAAGAGTAGCTAATGACAAGAAGCTAGTTGTGAAGGCCTGTGGAAAGGTAAATCTTAATGTTGTCAACCTGCAAGGCCAGTTGGAAACTATCAAGGTACAAAATGTTCTCTATGTTCCTGAGTTGGCTACCAACCTTCTCTCTGTCAGTCAAATAATAAATAGTGGCTGTCAAGTACAATTTGACAAGCAAGGCTGTAAAATCTTGAATAAAACAAACAAGCAAGTTGCAGCTGCTAAAAAGATAAATAATATGTACAGGCTAGTTACACACAGTACTCTAGCATACATATCTGCTTCAACAGAGAATGATTCTTATTTATGGCATCAGAGAATGGCACATTTAAATTTTGAAGACTTGAATAGACTGTCAGAAAGTGCAGGAGTCCAACTAGAAAATACAGATAAAGTGATATGCATCTCATGTTTGGAAGGGAAGCAAACAAGATTCCCATTTCCTACAGAAGGTTCCCGTGCACAAGCAAAGCTAGAACTTATTCACTCTGATGTCTGTGGTCCAATGGAGATACCATCTCTTGGAGGAGCTCGCTACTTTCTTACTTTCATTGATGATTTAACCAGAAAAGTATTTGTATACATATTAAAAAGAAAATCTGAGGTATTCCAAAAGTTTCAAGAATTTAAAGTATTAGTTGAAAATCAACTTGATTTGAAAATAAAAACTCTCCGCACAGATAATGGGACTGAGTATTTAAGCAATGAATTTCAAGCTTTTCTTAAGAAATTTGGAATTGTACATCAAACCTCCACTCCGTACACGCCACAGCAAAATGGCTTAGCGGAAAGGATGAACCGTACATTGTTAGAAAGAGCCAGATGTATGCTCTTAAATGCAAAACTACAGAAGCATTATTGGGCAGAAGCTGTGTCAACTGCAGCTTACATTACAAATAGATGCCCAACAAGAGCTTTAGCCTTTTTAACACCGGAAGAGATGTGGAATGGTAAAAAGCCAGATATCAAACATATGAAAATCTTTGGCTGTGAAGCATTGGTACACGTTCCAAAAGAAAAAGCTAAGAAGTGGGACTCAAAGACAAATAAAATGATATTCATTGGTTACAGTGAACAAACCAAAGGATACAGGCTAATAGATCCCAAAACAAGAAAAGTCACAATAAGTAGAGACGTGATTTTTCTAGAAAACTCAGTAAAAAGAAATTATGCTGTGTTACCATTATTAGAGTCAGCCCCAAATACCTGTGAAGATCATTCTATAGCTGTAGAAAGTACTTCTGACAGTGATACAACTTTACAGAATTTATCTGAAAGCATTGAAGATACTAAAGATGAATCCAGTGATGATTTTTACTCAGATGAAGGATCTTTGTATGATCCAGAAGTAACCATAGATCATACGGAATTAATGTCAAATGTAACTACAAGATCTAAAGCAAGATTGTGTAAAATGCAAGGAAATACCTATATGTGTACAGAAGAAATTGCAGGACAGGAAAATGTCCCACAAACATATGATGAAGCACTATCTAATGAAAATGTTAATGCTACCAAATGGAAGCAATCAATTGAGGAAGAGCTACAGGCACATGCAAAGAATAAAACTTGGCAATTGATTGAGAAACCTGAACGGGTGCGGGTGATTGGCTGTAAATGGGTCTTCAGAATAAAAGATGAGCCATCCGGTCCGCGTTATAAGTCAAGATTATGTGCTAAAGGGTGTAGTCAGAAACAAGGCATTGATTATAAAGAGATATACTCTCCTACAGTAAGGTACGATTCAGTACGAGTTTTACTTTCAGAAGCAGCGCAACATAATTTGAATATTATTCAATTTGATGTCAAAACTGCATTCTTATATGGTGATGTTAAAGAAGACATATATATGTCACCGCCTGAAGGTTTGGATGCTAATCCAAATATGGTATGTAAACTCAATCGTTCTCTTTATGGCCTTAAACAAGCACCACGGTGTTGGAACCAGAAGTTTGACACCACACTGAAGAAATTTGGTTTCAACAATAGTCATGCAGATAGGTGTTTGTATGTTGGAAATGTAAACAACAACAAAGTTTATTTATTATTGTATGTTGATGATGGGCTTCTGCTTTCTAAGTCAAAGGATTCATTGGATACAGTAATGCATGAACTAAAGCAACATTTCGAAATGAAACAGAGTGATGCAAAGAACTTTGTGGGATTACAATTTGAGAAATCTAAAGGACATATTTTTATTCATCGGTCAAAATATATTGAGAGACTGTTGTATAAATATAACATGCAAGAAGCTAACTGCAATAATATCCCAGTAGACCCACACACCACACTGGAGAAGAGCACTGAATCTATGGATAAGAATATTCCATACCGAGAGGCAGTAGGATCATTAATGCATTTAGCTGTGGTAAGCAGACCTGACATCATGTATGGAGTTAGTTTGGTGAGCAGATATCTCAATTGTTTTAATCACACTCATTGGAACGTTGTCAAGAAAATAATGAAATATTTAAAGGAAACCAAAGACTATGGCCTGTGTTATACATCATCTAAGCACAATAAAATTGAAGCTTATAGTGATGCAGACTTTGCTAAAGACACTGCCACTCGAAAGTCATTAACTGGGTATGTGTTCATTAAAAATGGAGCCGCCATAACATGGGCAACACAACGTCAGCAAAGCGTCGCTTTATCCACCACAGAGGCAGAATTTATGGCTGCTTGTTCTGCGACAAAAGAAGCTTTGTGGTTAAAAAGAATGTTACTAGATATTGGTGAATTTAATCAGGATTCTATATGCTTAAATATTGATAATCAAAGTGCGATCTGTTTAATTAAAAATGTGGACTATCACAAACGTTGTAAGCACATTGATGTCAAGTATAATTTCATTAAAGAAAAATATAATGAAAAACATATAGATTTAAATTATGTTTGTACTAAAGAACAATATGCTGATATATTTACTAAAGCTCTGCCTAGAGATAAGTTTCAGTATCTTAGAAGTAAAATTGGTATTAAGAAATTAAAATAGTTTTGTGACTACTGTATTAAACTTAATATTAATTTTGGTCAGAGTTTGGTAACTTAGTTGTGTTTTAAGTCTAGATTTTTGAGTTCAGATTGTTGTTTATGTTCTAAAGTTAAGTATGTATTTATGTGAAAGGGTTCAAATTTGGTGAGAGTGTTAAAAATAGAAAATTGAACCCTAGTTTAACAACTCATAATGAGGTTCTACTTCATACTTACCATAAATGACATCAAGCTGTCATTCTGTGTCTTTGATAATCTCTCAAAATAAAACTACGTTTTGTAAAGCAAAAGCTCTTTATTTTCATTTAATACAACAGCAGTTTTTCCGATAAATTACAATGTTTTAATTTTTTAATATATTTGTGGTTTATTCTACATGGAATTCTTTAAAGTGAAAACAAAAATAAAAATATTGCATGTTCCCTATTCCTTGCGTAGTAACACTCCGTTTTTACCGAATGAAAAGGAACCTCAAGTCGATGTTGCTATGATAAAAGAGATTTTATTTTAATAACTTGCTACCGATTTTTACTCTCTACTCTCGTCGCGAGAAGTCGAGCATTTCGGTCATATTAGGCGTCAGAATCATAGACAAATTCTGACAAATCGAGAAAAAGAGTGTTATTGCGCTTGTCATGTAAACCCTGAAACTGATGTACCTATTATAACTACTAATGACGATTAGTCATAGATTTCAATAGCTCAACAAGGCATGGAAAAGCTATTTCAATGCTTCAAAGTGCAAACTCCACGGCAAGCTCACACAAATGGAAAATATTGCCAGCTCTAAATTATAAAAAGATTGTGTATTTAGTGATGACAACACTTTAATTATTCGGAATAGTCTGACTGTCAAAAACAAAAATATACAAATGTCAAAAGCTGACAAACATTTTTCTAGAAGAAAAATAATCGCAATATTTTAATCCTGTACTAAGAAAAACAGTTGCGTGAACTTTCTTCAATATCGCCCGAGTTGAATAATGATATTTGTGACAAAACTGACTTAGAAGACGTGAGAATAAAGTAAGAACAATGAGTAAACACACGTATACCACGGCGAACCTTACCGATAAAGAACTGAAGGAGCAGGGCAACAGATTGTTCACTCTAAGACGTTTTGAGGAGGCTATGGGCTGTTACACAAAGGCTATTGTGAGTAATAAGTTTTTTTTTTTACCAAAGTCTTCACCTTGTTCACAATTTTTTAGCTAATTTTTCACACATAGCAAGGGAAATCAAGACATTCCACTTTTGCTTTTATAGATTTTGACTGTACATGATGTTATATTTCATCGATTTACCTCTATTTGCCAAGTTTACATTGTTCAGAAGAAAATCTCTAATTTATTGTTTAAATGTCACCGTTGTATGTTGATAAAATATTCTCATGGACCTATATTTTCCTTTTTCCTTGTTTGGATATTCTTTATAAGTTATGCTATTTCCGTCTTCCAATCCATTACCAATCTTACCAAGGGGTATTGTATACCAAGTAACTGGGTTGTAGAGGTAAAATAGGCAGTTGCTCCATGTAAAATACTGGTATTCAGTTGCATCAGGTTAGACTGGAAGCCGATCCCCAACATAACTTGGGAAAAGGCTAGGAGATAAGATAAATCCATTACCAATTACAGAAAGTACAATTTTGTTGGCAATTTATATGAACTTTTACTTTTGATTTACTAATGTGTTCTTAAAAAAAAAACTATTAGGTACATTAATGATGTGGTTTAAACTTGTGCTATTATTGTACAAATGAACTTTGTTTCAATATCTAATCATGATTCACAAGGCCTGCTATGTTTATTTCTCTATAGAAACTTTAAATTAAATGATAACATTTATTTTTCAAACATCTTCTGTGTTTGAAGTTGTTTTTCTAGAACAGCTAATATAACCTTCAGGGAGATATTGTTCCATTACTCCCTTCATTAAAATTTGCAAACGTGGTGCAAAATTGTTTTGCAGCATAATAATCTTTATAAAAAACAAAACTTAGGTTAGCTAGTCGCAGTCTACTTCTCACTTTAACCAGAGTTTCCAAATCTACATTTTTGTAAAACAAATGTATTACACCCAGTCCACTTGGCCTACTTTCACTATTTATATTCCTCCATGCAGTCTGCACTTCACCATACTAGTAAATTCCATAGTATTATTCTATTGATTCTAATTCCCGTTTTCAGTATGACAAACCACCCCTTTTCTTGGTTTTTTTAGTATTTCCTTAGTATTTCTATTGTTCATTCATCAATTTATTGTCAACTAGCTGACCCAGCGAACTTCGTATCGCCTCAGATTCAATAAATGTTGTAAGTTTGACAACCTGTGCGGTCCATGGCCCTTTACGGGGCAGCGGTGTGGGCGCCCTCATTGAGGCTGCGCCGAGCGCGCCGGTTAAGTGCGGCCCAGAGGGTCATGGCCATCCGGCTAGGCCGGGGATACCGCACGGTCTCCTGCGAGGCGGCGAGCCTCCTTGCTGGAGTGCCGGGTTATGTGAGGTCCTACCCAGTTATGCTTATGGTATTTTAAAGACAACGCGTTTGCTAGCTGGAACTTCTGGTTAATAATAGCACATACCTTACGCGTGTGGGGTTGTGGACACCAGCCCGTTCTGCCTAGCTCATACCAAGCTATATGACGACCTTTTTTTGGGTTGGAAATCATCTAATGACTTCTACCACTCTGGGCGGAGCGGGAGGGCGTGTTAGACTTTTATTAACTTAAACCCACCCGTGTTCCTTCAGTTGGCTATGCCAGGGCCACGGTTACTCTTTCGAATAAATCTCGCAACCCTGGCAGAAAGTTATGACCACCTGGTACTTCGAAGGCATAAAACGTTTTCTGGTTGACACTGCTGTTTGATAAGCTCATACCATGTTATGACCACCTGGTACTTCGAAGGCAAAGTTTTTGTCGTACCACGTTTTATAGTGACTTGTATTCTCTTTGATGTTTTAATTCACGTCACAAGGGAGGACGGGATAAAAAGTCCTATGTCCGTCTCCTGGTTCTAAGCTACCTCCCCACCAATTTTCAGCGAAATCGGTTTAGCCGTTCTTGAGTTATAAATAGTGTAACTAACACGACTTTCTTTTATATATATAGATGTAGTAATTAAAAAAATATTCAAATAAAAGTTATAGGTAGAACAGGCTGGTCTCGGCAACTCCACGTTTGAGCGCGTATTTTGCGTACAGCAAAGAAAAGTAAGGCATTCATTAATAAAATTTCAGATAAAAAACCCTTCAGTAGCAACATATTTCACAAACCGCGCACTATGCCATCTGAAGATGAAACGGTGGGAGGCGACATGCCAGGACTGTCGCCGGGCACTGGATATAGACAACAACCAGGTCAAGGGCCACTTCTTCTTGGGACAGGCCTTGGTAGAACTAGATTGCTACGATGAGGCAATAAAACATCTGCACCGAGGTTGGTAGCATGTCTTTCTCTAATAGTAGTTAGTTAAAGTATAATTTTATATGCAAATAAGTGGTCCAATTACCTTTTTAAACATCATGTATATTATTCATTGTTCATATATCTTTTATATAAATTGTCATGGTAATAAGTTACTAATTGGACTAGCTATTAAAAAGAATTACTTCTGATGTTCCCAAACGATAATTATGAATAGCAAGTTTTATAAAGTGTACAAATAGTATGGAATTACATTTGTACCTTTCAAATAATGACCTATCTTCAATGCTTATATTTATTTACCAGTAATGAGGTTAATCATTAGGCTTAGAATATCTGTTGTTGGAAACCCAATACTTGACTTTTATCTATAGGCCTATTGACAAAATCAATGTTAGTTTATTTTTAGCCACAGTCCAAAGGATTCACTTCAAATCTACATACTTATCCAATTATCATGATATTTAATTAGTAATTCAAGGTGTTATTTTATTAGACTGAGTGTGGCGAACTATAACTATTTCTTGAGTTTTTTTTTGTAACATATAATGTACTTACATACATAAACTTACGCCATTTTCCCATGGGGGTAAGTAGAAACACGCCACCTGCCATGATCTTCACATGTAATGTACTTTCTACAAAAAATAAATATTGCCGTTGTAAAATAATATTTCAAGACACAAAAGAGAAGTTTTTATTAAAATGCTGATGCTATAGAACGTTGTAAATTCGAAATGGTTTCTAAATAAATTATGGCTGTTTTTGATTTCATAAACCTTGCCCCACATTTTAAAATGTATTCAATGTCACTGATAGCATAATGATGGTTAATGTTTTATTAAAAGAACAAGATACACAGACACACAAGATTACAATCCGTTCTAGTAATCCATACTTTTAGAACTATGAATTATTAGAAAGGATTGTGATGTATTAGTAGAATGTAAGTATATATTAAATGTGAAAGTAACTCAGTCTGGTTCCTTGTCACGCCTTAATTGCAGAACAGATTTCGAAGAAAGACACACAGGTCGAGCATAAATAACCTGGGTTAGGAGTAGCACTCAGGGTTCTTCTTTTTTCCTGCCAGGGTCGCGAGATCCATTCTAAAGAGTTACAAGCCCTGCACCCTAATTGCGAAACGCCCAATTTATCAGAATCTGAATGGGATTGAAGATTATTTCTAAACCATCGCGTCATTTGTTCGAATAAATTGTCGGCTCAGCAACGTAAATAACGCAATGAATGTTGTTTAACTATGAATATTAAACCAATTCCTACCGATAAAAAGTTCCGCAATTACCCCTCTGGTATATGGGCAACTGAAGGAACACGGGTGGGTTCTTTTTATCTTGGCAGTATATTCCTGTGGTATAATTTCTATACCTATAGTCGCAGACAATGGCTAGTAATTCTGCGCTTAAGTAATTATTTCCGTGTTCCTTGTGGTGCCGGACGAAACGGATAGCATCATACCATTTCTTCCCGTGGGTGTCGTAAGAGGCGACTAAGGGTCTTACTAGAGAATGGGCAGCAGCATTCTCCATGCATTTTACCACCATAATGCTATCGCCAAAACGCCTGCCAAGCATGGCGATTATGGAAAACCACCCAAGTTGGGGGAGGCCTATGTCCAACAGTGGACGTCTTTCGGCTGAAATGAGGATGATGGATAATTATATAAATTCGCTTTCTAGCCTATGACGAGCTATTCAGTAAATTCCCCTGCAGCTCACTTAACTTGGTTTCTGGCAAACCGCCATACTTATTCAAAAAGTATGATTCAAAAATTGATAGTTCAAAAATAAAGTTGATATCTGAGCCGTATTCTAGGTATGTGAATCATAAACACGACATGCCCGATGCAATAATAGCAAACACGTATCACGTATCATTGTTAAAAGTCCGGTCAAGAGCGAGTCGGACTCGCGCACCGAAGATTCCGTACCATCACATATAAATATTTTATAGTATTAATGATTGCATTAGTATTACAGTTAGGTCAGCGCCATCTCTTGACCGATAGCGGAACTAATGTAATTTTTGTTCATTATGTCAGGCAAAAGTGTGCTATTTAGAGATATCGTTTTATTTCTGCTGTAATCTACTGCATACGGTATATTTTTTCCTTCATTTTCGCCAAAACTCGAAAACTATGTGGCCTAAAAAAAAAACATGTTCGGGAATTTGCAATTAGCGCCCCTCCAATTGATACCCCACATGCCCGCCCTAGTAGCCCCACTTCGAATGTTTCAATGTCAAATGTAACCCGTTCAGTCCCTGTTGCAAAAAAATATACATACATTTTTAATTTTTTCTTATTTGTAAAATAGTTGGACAAGCGTCATCTTTTAGATGACGTTTGTCCAACTATTTTAAATTCCAAGTTGATAGCATTTGTAGTTTTTGAGATATCCAGTTGTGACAGAAAGACTGAGTCTCACCATAAAGGTCCCTTTTTTGGTACGGAATCCTAAAACTTGGCCAAGTGCGAGTCGGACTTAAACACGACGCGTTCGTATCACCATACAACATTACATATTTCTTCAACACGTTTCTTGTATGGGAACCCTCTTTAATTTCTAACTTAACTTTTATTATTTGTTATAGCGGCCATAGTAGTACATGAGAAAAATTTGGTGTGTCACCATAAATTATACCCTGTGACAGGCCGACGGACAGCCGGACGGCCTTAGAATAGAGTCCGTTGGCATCTTTGGGTATACAACCCTTAAAAATCTAGAATGGCTCAACTAAATCTGAATTGTTTTTTTTTTTTCAGCAAATGATTTGGCGCGCGAACAGAAGCTGAACTTCGGTGACGACATTGCAGCACAAATCCGTATCGCCAGGAAAAAACGATGGAATATACAAGAGGAGAAGAGAATAGCACAGGAGATTGAACTGCAGTCTTATTTGAACAGGTAGACCTACTGACTTCTTGTCATTATTGTCATCGTCACCCGAAAGACTAGTATCTGCTGGACACAGACCTACCCCAAAAGTCACCATATTGTAGGTTCTGTGTTCGTATCCAGCATATACCCGAGGCCTTATTTAAATGCGGAGAAAATTATTCAGTCACCTCATAAGTTAACAATATTGGCAAGACTTTTAATTATAACTATATAACCTCAAATCTACAGCAATCAATAGCTATAAAATGTTAAACAATATTTAGCCTTCTGAAGAAAAGCCACTCGTCACAAATCATTCAACATGGTCTTCATATGATCTGACAAAGATTATATCTGGATTTTAAAAGAGACTGACCTCTGACTTGTTTTTGGCCTTTCTTCTCTGCATAGTCATATAGCAAACGCTGCTTGTGAAAATTTGTATGCTTATAACTGTTAAGCAAAACATGTACGCTTGTTTTATTTATTTTTTACCATCTTTTATACCATGTTTTTAGCAAATAAATTTTATTCTATTGTGATCTCATCTGGTTTTCAAAATATGATTGATGTGTAAAAGTGTTTATACAAACCTACTTACAGAAATGTAAAAAAAAAATATCACTGCCCAGTATAACAAAGACAGATCAGCTGTTTTTGCTGCATCAGTGATTATAGTGTATTAATGAATACTCGATGTAAACTTTGCATTGTTATATTCAATCGGATACAGTTCCTTGCACATCACGGTTGACTGCCCAAGATGGTCGTCGCCCTAAGATTGTTTACTCACAAAGTGACACAATGGGACACCGTTTTGCGAAAAATTTGTTTGTTTTATTAATCAAAAATTGTCTTTTTTACCAGGTTAATAAATGATGACATGGAACGCAGAATAGAAGCAGTGAAACTAGAAATAAGTAATAACGATGATGTTAATACTAAGACATCGAAAATTGAGGACGAATGTGTAAGTTCAGTTTTTACACGCTTTATATTAGCTTCACTTGTATGTTTGTTTGTAACCGACTCCTTATAGCGCGATTTTGACCCACTTTAAACGACCTGATTTCATTCAAACTTTGCACCGATGACAATGCAATAATTTCATGAATTTGTGCCGTTATGGTATTGGTTACCAGGACAGCAAAAAAACTGTCTTCGAAAACTACGCTGACATACGTCACGAACTAATTTGTGCCATTATCCTTGCTAGGGTTACCAGGACAGGAAAAAAACTGTCTTCGAAAACTACGCTGACATACGTCTCAAAATTCGATACACCCTAAAAAATAGAAAATAAATAATAGTTTAAAACAACTACAAAAAACGCTTCCATTAAAAACCAAACTAAAAAGTACAAAATAATGGAATAAAAACGTGGGGTGTCAATAAAAAAATACCTTAAAAAGCACCCCACGTTTTTTTTCCATTATTTTGTACTTTTTAGTTTGGTTTTCAATGGAAGCGTGTTTTTTAGTTGTTTTTTTAATATTTTAGTCAGCAATGTGAAGTGGCTATCTTTGTTTTCATTCTAGCTTCTGCCCGTGACATCATCCGCGTGAAATTTTGCCCCCCACCGCGTTGCATACCATCGCGTCGCTCGCCAGTGTTTTTACTACGTTTTCGCTTACCCTTAGGAGCCTAGCAAAAATAAAAGTCAAAGAGAGTTCTTTGACTTTGACCGTGATGAAATATATGACATAGCCTACAGGCCTTCTACAAAAATTGGGCTATCAAATGCGAAAGTATTTTTTCAAATACGTCCGGTAGTTCCAGAGATTAGCGCGTTGTAATAAACCAACAAAAACCAACTCTTCAACTGTATAATTAGCATAGATGAAAATGTTATATCTTGTTTTACCTAATTTTGCGTTCTTTCGTTTCCAGAATAACTACAGGAGCGAACTAAATAGCTTATTTTCTAAAATGGACGAAAGGAGACGGGTATGTAGTCATTCAAAACATAAATCTATTAGACCTTATCTCTAAGAAAAACGTCTCCAATTTTCACATTTCTTCTTCAGAAACGTGATGTGCCAGATTTCCTGTGCGGCAAGATCAGCTTCGAGATACTGAACGAGCCTGTGATCACACCTAGTGGCATCACCTATGAGAAGAAAGATATTGAGGAACACTTGGAGGTATGTACAGTCACTAGCATAATAATATACAACGTACAGCTCTGCAATAATATTTGATTTCATTCTTCATCCATTAATATCAGTTGTTAAGATGACAGTAAATACATGTGATCATGTGAGGAAGGCATTTACAAGTGGTAGCACAAATATGTACCATCGAAGGAACATCAAACTATCTGGCGTGATAAGCGACGCCAAAATATAGGATGCTTCATCGGCTTCATAAAGATGTGACACTTCTTAGAAAGCTGTAAATTATCTAGTAGTATTTTGTATCTTGTTTTCAGTTTCTTTCTTTAATCAAGTTAGGACACATCATCTCCGTCATTTTGAAGCTACGAAACTCAGCAGACTATTGCATAGAAAACTTATTTAAAAACACTCATCAATACAATCTACGGATATTTTATTTATTCATGTATCTAAAATATTTCTCAATGAGATTTTTATTTAAGAATTTTGATAAGTGTTTATTTCTTAATAAAATGCTTAAATAAAAATCTAACTTGCAAAGCAAAATGGGTATTAAAGTAGAAAAAAAATAATAACACGTACAAAAAAAAATATAACATGTAAAAAAAACCTATTTCGGTGTTTGGTGATAAAATAAAGAAATTAAATGAAACATTAAAACGATCATAAAATAAATGTTAATTATCAGTTAAGGCACCTTGGATGTTAATAACGCATCTGCAGTAATTATTAATACTCAAAATGAGGTTATGATGCATGTAAAGACTGTCTGTCAACAAATTTTCGGGAAAATTTGTAAAGCCTTAAGGAGGTGGGTAAAGTTTAGAACATTTTGCGCCTATCATAGTCATGATAATTCAAACTATTTATTGACGTCACGTTATTGTGTTTCTGTGATCTATTTTAAAATACTAAGAAAAAAAAAATAGCAAGTCATATAATTGCGTTAAGCGCTTAACAGTTTATTTTGTAATGAAAGTTAAAAAAAGTGCTTAAAATAACAAAACTTCAATGAATTTGCCAAGTTTGATGATTTTTTTTATACGACTTGCTATTTTTTCGTACTATTTTAGAATGAAAAAAAAAATGTAAAGGTCGATACCTAAAGTTCACATAAACACAATAACATGACGACAATAAATACTTTGAATTTTCATGACTATGATAGGCGAAAAATGTTCTAAACTTTACTCACCTCCTTTGTATATCCTTTGCGTGCTCAGTTGGATTTAAATCCAAGGACTGCGCGGGCCTGTCCAAGGTTGCCACATTATGTTACTGCAGCCACTGAGATACCACTAGGCAATTGGTTTTTCATTCGAAGCACCCGTTGCGGGTGAGCGATCAAACTTTAGGGAGGAGACCATACAAAGTCAACCTGCATGCTAGTAGACCGGTTACACTCATAAGACAGCGTTTTTAGGGTTCCGTTGCCAAATGGCAAAAAACGGAACCCTTATAGATTCGTCATGTCTGTCTGTCTGTCTGTCTGTCTGTCTGTCTATCCGAGTATGTCATAGCCATTTTTTTTCCGAAACTATAAGAGCTATGCTGTTGAAACTTGGTAGGTAGATGTATTCTGTGAACCGCATTAAGATTTTTACACAAAAATAGAAAAAAAAAAAAAATTTGGGGTTCCCCATACACAGAACTGAAACTCAAAAAAAAAAATCATTAAACCCATACGTGTGGGGTATCTATGGATAGGTCTTCAAAAATGATAATGAGGTTTCTAATATCATTTTTTTCTAAACTGAATAGTTTGCGCGAGAGACACTTCCAAAGTGGTAAAATGTGTGCCCAAGTTACGGGGGGGGGGGGGGGACCCGTAACTTCTAAAATAAGGGAATGATAAAACTAAAAAAAATATATGATGTACATTACCATGTAAACTACCAACGAAAATTGGTTTGAACGAGATCTAGTAAGTCGTTTTTTTTTAATACGTCATAAATCGTAAACCACAATTTACCTTTCATTCAGTCAACTCAAATATAAAAATTAAAAAAAAAAAACATTTAATTTCATAAACGATGATGACGAATGATGATGATGATGACCTGCAGGTTTGTACGGAACCCTCGGTGCGCGAGTCCGACTTGCACTTGGCCGGTTTTGTAAATAGTGTTTTACCAAGCGATTGGGTTGTAGAGGTCCAATAGAGTCATTCCATCTAAAATGCTGGTATTCATATAAATCACAATATTTTAAAGTTTGATCTTCCTGTGTAAGTCCCAATATTTATTTTTCTTTATGGCAGGTTAATTACCCACATTTATTGTAACCTACTATTTCTTCCACAGCGTGTGGGCCACTTCGATCCCGTGACTCGCGTGAAGCTGACGGCCGACCAGCTGATCCCGAACTTCACTATGAAGGAGGTGGTGGACGCGTTCTTGCAAGAAAACGAGTGGGCGCTTGACTATTGAGCGTTGAGCTCGATACATCCTCCATTACGTGCTCAGCTTAGTTTTATTTATAAATTGTTTTGGCAAATGTGAAGCGCAGTAATACCCTGAGTAATTACCAAAGGCACACTCTGAATGGGAAGGCTTTCAATGAACGGGATCACCCTTTCATTTAGAGCCCCCTCGAGTAAGAGTGTTGAGGAAAGTAATTCTATTCAAGATTTGGTATGTCGTATTTGAATTTAGAATATGATATAATTATTCAAGTTTTGGGACAATAAGGTTAATGTCACACATCGTAGAGTTTAAATTCCATTGCAAACAAAATTTGTTAAGACTTTTTTAATACAAATGGCCAATCAAAAATTAATTTAGAATACACAATGCTACAATTGATGGTTGACTAAGTGGCAATAGAATGTAAATTATGTGAGATAAAGAATTCAGTGTAAACAGAAACATTTTGATATAAAACGTTCTTATTAATATCCCATGACTCTAGGTTATTAATGAAACCATGTCGAAGAATTAATTGACATAAAAAAAATTTTATTCGATATTAAATTTCATTGGTAAGTACGAGTAAATCATTTACATTCAAACCAATATTTAAAATTTAAAGCTAAGATAGTGCGACCTTATCACATTTCACGTTAGGGTGTTTTACATGAATAATCGTGGCGTCGAATTATTTTGTATGAAAAACAAAAAAAATATATGTCAGTTGATCCTTTGACATGGTGTCTTTAATACCCTAGAGTTATTGAATATCAAAAGGAATACCTTGTATTAGAAAGTTGTAATTAGAATTAATTTGACTTTTAAGTTAAAATTTAATAAGGGTATTAAAGGGATATTTAATTTCCGTGCTTGTTTTACATTTGCCCATCTAGTTTCGGACTAGAATGGAGCCCATATGTCGTGAATATTCGAGACTAGTAGTGTTACTATAGAATAACGTGGTATACTTAGCAATTAGTATCCGCGCAGACCGTCGGAATCCTTATCAAGTTGAAAATATAATACCTAAGTGCTATAGATATTTTAGTTTCAATCAATAAATAGCCCTGTTACCCTGAAACTTCATTCTTATGATATTTCGGAGTTCATTGTGCGCCTTCTGTCTTTTGCAACTCTTCTTCAGTTTGGATCAGCTGTGAGGGTGAGTGCGTCTTTCTATATTTAACGTTGTCGATTCTAGCCTTACGTGAAAACAAGTGAAGCTAAGTTTCAATTGAGAAGCTGGTCAATATGTCTACAATCCGATGGCACGTGCTTGTCCTTATTTATAAAATGCTGACGTCGAGGATAGCTCGTTAATATGACTAGGATACACCTATTGTGCGTTTTTATCGTTTCTAATGTCTTTATATTATGGTGGACGTCAAGAGTCTTAGTCCATAGAATGTATGGAAATATTTACAGAAAGGAGACCAGACACTTTTTTAAGCAATGTTGGGCTCAAAACCTAAAGTAGTCGGCCAGCGAAATAAAATGTGTTACTCTTCACCCTCATTGTGTAACGCACTATCAACGCAATTTTTTTAATATCTTAGGACAACCAATAATGCAATTACCGCAAATAAAAAAAAAACCGCAAATAACGCAATTAATGTTGTTGAACTGTCAAAATGAACTCATATCGTCTTTTCGGTCACCATTTATTTATTTTCTCCAATCAGTAGTTTTTATATTTTATTTAAATGTATAAAACTAGATTTTTAACTTCAGCTAAAGGAATAGTCGGAGAGATGTGGCGCAATAGTAAAAAAAATATAAGGAGAACTTCCTCGATCAGGGTAACATTTTTTCTTTTTTGGGTTTTGGGCTCAATATGTATGATCTCCTTTAAAAGCGTCTTCATATATTTCAATACATTTTCATTTCCCTTTATTATCATCATGTCGTGACGTGAACATCCACAAAAGTATCATGTTATTAGAAAATAAAAAGCGCACATTGGGTTTATGTCACAATTCGTCTCGGAATACTAAAGAATGGAGTGGCAATGCGCTTAATAATATACCAAGAAAATAATCGCTTGTATCTTTTAGTCTGAAATTATTCCATACTAGTAAGACCCATTTTTACTCCATTTTTATCATATATTTACCCGGTACCACGGTTCCTGAAATACTATTTGGTCAGTCGGTCATCCAACCAAAAGAAATCTATTGAGGTGTGAGAACAGATACTCTTGTCAGGCGTTCAGAAACTCGATATCTAGCCTATAGCGATGTAATAGGCTAGCTCTTAGTGTGTCTATTTAGGAATTTGGCATGTATCAATATTTATTTAAGATTTTTAAAACCTGGCGATGTAACCTTAGTCTAAAGTAAAATACGACTCAGATTAATTACGGTTTTTCTCGCATGCTTTACCAAAAAGGTTTGGAACTCATAATATTCATCCTTATTATAAAGTGGCGCCATCTACAACGCCATGTATGAACTATGCATGAAACTAGACGGGCAATTACCGTAAAAACATTCAGTCTGATATCAGTCGCAATCCGTCAAAATACCTATAGTTTCCTTACATTTTTGACACGCTTTTGATATGTCGCTGAGGTGAGAGGCGTTTTTAATTATTGGGATTCGTTTTCAAAGGGGCCAATTCCTGTAATTAAAATCGCAATTGCATCTTAGCTATAATCGACGTCAAAAATTTGTCATAAATGTAGGAAGATTTAAGATGTTTTTGACAGGTTGAAGCTGAGATTAGTATGCGAACGTTCATAACCGCTACGGTCCGTCACTTTGTGATGACGACATACTGTCAAAGACTTGTTCGCGACCAACGACTTTTAAAACGACAAATTCAACTTTTTTTTGCCAGACGAAATGTATAGTAGAATGATGTCGAGCATATACGTCTGACCCCAGAGTGAAACTGCCCTAGATACGCTATTAAACCTTAATTATGAGCAATAATAGAGATTTAAGCCACGTGAGTTGTTTCGGTGGGGTTTGGTAACACGAGCGCCCCAGCGTTCCCGTCGGTAGTACGGTGGGGCGCTTATATATGGGAACTGCCCTTCAGACGTCACTACAATGTTGCATCGCGCAAGCAAAGTTATTAGCGCAATAACGTATTATACCTAATACGATAGCAACGGTTGGGGCAGTAGTCCCTCAGACACAATAACCGTCTGGTCGGAAGAAAAGGCTAAAAACGGCCGTTTTCTAGTCTTTCCTTCCCTTTTCTTTGGGGGATGTGGATCTTTTCACTCTGTTCCCCGATCTTCAGTTATAAGGTGATCAGTTCATATCAAATTGAGTCGAAATATGCACGCGAGTTTAACCGTTAACATCCAGAATCATGAATGTATGTATATGACGAAAGAAATATAAATTTAATAAAGATGAGCTTTCTAACAATACTCACAAATTTTCTACCAAAAATTTTCGGATAGGTATCCCATTAGTTTCTTCCGCTCCTATTTTTTTAAACTCGTTTTTTCTCATACGATACAGCTTTATTAGAAATTGAGTCGTTTTCTTCGAATTTTCCTAACGTTAATTTGCATTAAAAAAACTAAGCTTGCAACATACCAGTAACATTAGGCGCGTTTATCATCGCGTAAAGCGTTAGAAGTTTGTTTCTGAATTTAGACAGTATTTATTCTCTCACAAACGGGCACTTTGCACAACATTTAATTTAAACTGTTTGTCACTCTTGCCTTCTATGAAATAGTAATAGAAAATAATAATAACATCATAGTTTAAGAGTCTAGGAAAATGAACATTTTCAATTTCACAATCTGAAGGATTTTGAAAGAAATTCCCAAACCATTCAGCGTTTTTTTATAAACAGTCGGAAAAAAGACATGGAGGTTAGATATGTTCACAAATTAACCTTTTTTTTCAATAGAAAAATAATTATGGTCTAGTTTAGTATATTTTAACAACTCTGGCGTTATTTTAGCTTTTGCTACCGTACGTCCAATTTACATATGTATAGAACGTATAATAACAATACCGATAAACAATTTATTTCTGTAGAAAAATGACTTTTACTGCTTTGAAAAAAATACGAAGGCGATCGAAGCATTGTGAAACAGGTTGCGTTATTTATTTATCACGTTTTATTTATTCATTGTTATTAATAATACCACTGAGTGTTAAATGTCGATTATAAAAATTAGGACGCTGCAGTAAGTAATTGTATTTATTCAAGGTTTTCAATATGTGCCTAACTTCTATATATATCTTTACATAGATTCCTTTCCTGATTTTGTGTAATAAAAAGTTGTAAAACAAAATTCTGTACATTTTGTCCGTGTTAGTTCTTATCATTACCACTTTTGCTATTGATCCGTGTTGCATATCTTATTTGCAAAGAAGAAGAGTAATATTAATAACTAGATTCTGCCCGCAACTTCGCCCGCGTGAAATTCTGGCCCCCCACCCGTCGCGTCAAATCGCATGGTTTTCACTTAACGTTCTATCCAACCTTTTTCTTTTTACTCGTCTCTTAGGGTTCATAACGTAAAGTTATCCTTCGTCAAGGACTGGGCTCACAAATGCAAAAAAAACAACAAATCCTACTGACAGTTCTAGAGATTACCCCATACATACTGACAAAAAAAAATACCGCTTCATAATATTATAGTATAGATTAAAATATTGTTTGGAAGAAATTAGCGCTACAGTTGATCTGTTTCGATTGATTAAAATGTAATAAATATATCCTTTTTTCATGGAGTGAGGAAGTAAATAGTACCAAAATATGGACTATTCAATGTAATAATATCGTATGCATATACCATGTAAACACATTTTTTGTAAATTTTTAACACTGAATCTGTTTCGCCAGCTATTCTATGCAGAAGTGATCATAGAGCTGACATTGATTATGGAATTCGAATGTTGAGACTAGACATTAGTTAATTCATGTAATAAATAATATTGTTTTTAAATGTGATAAAATTTAGTAAGTAGTTATAGAAAACTGTGGTTGTTTTCTATATAGTGGTCATCATTAATCAATTTGTAAACTAATCAGTTTTCTGGTTTCGATGCAGATTTAACAAAGCATGCACACAGTTTTGGTATATTTTGTAAAAAAAAACTAAAATGTGCGCACGTTTTGTTTAAAATTAAGTGTAAATTAAGGTATTATTGTTTAAATGAATGTCGAACTTCTCTAAATTATATGTAATATTGTGGTATATTGTATGTAATTTTGGTAATTCTTTTACACGTCGAATCATATTTGTTAAACTTGATGAGGTCGGGTACGAAATATCCGACTACTCTGAGAAGAAAGGCGGAAACACACTCAGAGGTCAGCTTCTTAAAGTGTAGACACAATCCTGGTTAGATCATGTGAAGACCATGTAGATTGGTGCCTGAAATAGTCTTGAATGGACCTGTCCAGTCTGTGCCGCGTGTACTTGATAAGTGTTTTCTAAATTGGTACCTATATATCTAATAATAATGTTGATTACGAATTTTCAACAAATAATTCTTAGACACAGCATATTATAGTCATACTTAATCTATACAATTTACGGATAGTTAATGATAATTTAAGTTGGATGGTAGCATGTACACGGTTACATATCAAACTCTACTTTTCCAGTTTTAGCTGACCTTGCATTGTATAAACTTTTCGTACAATGACAAGTCAGCTTATACTGGATTGTATAGTTTGATTTGTGCCGTGCGTACACGCGCCTTTTTTGTAAGTATTATATTGAAGCACGCTGTATATCGCGTTTGTCCTAGGTCACACGTGTGGTGACATTTTCGTGGCCAATCTGTGTTGAGACGTACGTAGCGCCATCATTTGTCCACACTGAATAAATACCCGTAACAGAAGTTGCACAAAATTTTTGGAGCAACGAGTTTCTGTTTTCCGAAAACTTGATACAAAATGTTGCTGCAACAATGCTTCACAAGTTTGCTACCATGAATACGAGGCTTTGGGCACCTGTCCCGCCGCCAATGATGAAGTGACTAGCTATCGACAATTTTTTCTCAAGAAACTCACAATCGAGAGTTTTCGCTGGCAGTGTCAGCTATAAACTATTACTATAGTGTATTTCTTTTAAAGCCACACGACCTTCATTTTTTGTACGTTCCTTGAGCGATAGCTAATCAGTTTCATATGTATGCAGCCTACAGCACAGATGCATAATATCATGTAATTGCATTAGTTTTTTAGTGTGGCAATGTACAGTTTTCTATATGGCAATCTCATTCAGTGTGGCCAGTCATTAGTTGGGTGTGTTAAATAGCAAATGTTGGAGTGAAAGAGCAAGGTATAGGTTAAGATTTCTTGCCTCTATGTCAAAGTTTTGCCAACTTAAGTATGATAATGTTAGCAAAGCATTTCGAAGAAGTGACATGTGCCCGACATGTGGGAGGAGTTTGTTTGGAAATTTCTTAAAATGTTCGCTCTTAGACGGTACATTGAATCGCTAGACGAACAGCTTCACTTGTATGTCGCAACCTGACACTTGTATTAAGTTACGTTTAAGTAAATGTTATTTTGTACTCGTGATTTTTATTTTTATTCTTCCCTTAGTCCTAGTTCATTTCTGTTTTGGGCTCAGTCATAGAATTGGAGTCAGTTAATAAAAAATAGTACTTACCTATATATTTTTGGTTTATTTGTTGAATATTATAATATTATGACAACTATTTGTGATGATATTGTTTTGGATTCCTTCATTCGTAACCAATGACTCTACTTCACTCATTGAGGAAAATTTAACATCTTTTCGCCCATTAAAAATACTCAAGAAATAAAGACATAAAACATTCACACTACTTATGCAAATGAATGCAAAAAGGGTGCACCCTAACTAGCGAGGCAGGCATTAGATACGGAGGCACCTGTTACCGTGTTCAATTGTTTATTAAAGGTCCACGTCACGAGCACCTGTTGCGTCGCGCTAATGCACAGCGATACCGCACGGAATGTTTACACCGGAGTTACGTTCATGTTGAAAGGGCTGTGAAGATGGCAGAATAAACAGTTTTGTCGCCATAGAGTACTTTATTGCTAGTGTTTTGCCCGTTAGTGTTCGTAAACTGGAATGATGAATGGAATGTGGGTAGTTTTGAATTTTACTCATCGTATCTACCCTCTTTTACTATCGTACTGCGATCGCCAACCCGCCTGCTAAGCGTGGTGATTATGGGAAACCGCCCAAAAATGAGAAATAAAATGGCGAAAAGGCGGTACTTGGGGGAGACCTATATTAGTGGAAGTCTTTCGGCTGAAATAATGACGATGATGATGAATCTACCCTCATGATATTTATGGTAGGTATGAAGTACTCATGAGTTAAAAATCGGACTCTTTCGACTAGGTTTTTCTTTAGTTATGGTTTAAAATGGTCTGTTTTGTATATAACAATTTAAAAGAAATCGAAATACAGTTCTTTTTATAACACGGACAACTTAGTCCGGTGCAAAGTTGTCATTTTTGGGTTAAAAACTTAACCCAGATCGAAATAAAGTTGGAAATGGAAAACCTGGCTGAGAGCTTTAGGCTACAACCAAAGTTAGATGCGTTTTATAACAAGATGGTTTCTGCCTGTCATACGGCCGTATCTTTTTAACCGTAGCCAGTTAGCCTATTGAAATTTCCACAGGCCCTTAGTAAATACCTACGTGAGTCCGACACGCACTTGGCTGGTTTTTCATTCTTTTGACGGGCGAGCTTTGGCTTCGTCGGTCATTACGTACAGAACACAGTCGTGACCGGTCGATTGTGACTTACCGCGAGTGTTTACCCGCTTATGAATTAGTTATTGCGCCCGCGTTGATAGCAAACTCGTTGAGACGCGAAGTTTTCAATTGCGTGAATCCAACGTTGTAAAGGGATACGGTCAGTTGTAATCGTCAATAACGTTATTGTTACATAGATCGTCTACCAAATGCTTTTGAACCGATTAACAATATTACAACAATAGCAATATTGATCTATCGCAATTGAGCGTTTTGGGGACCCTTAATAATCAATTATAGTTCAGTGATAAGTGATAATCAAAGAACGAAGTTTTCTGCAACGAAAATATTAGCTTACAAATTATCAAACGATTGTCAAATGCTGTGAATTCTCAACAGCTAATCAGACGGGCTAATAAATGAAAAATTGCATTCAAACATGAAGTTTATAACAGCCTCAAGTTGTCAAAAATACCTCTGACTTACCTACATTTATGACAAATTTTTGACATTGCTAATCGGTGAGGTGAGATGATACGAGTTTGATTTTGACACATCGTTTCGTCCCAGAAACCGGGTGTTAGTGAAGTCTATAGTGAAGTGTTAAGTGACATGTGGTGGAAAAGCACCAGGCGGTCGCAACGTGGTGGTCATGATGCTGGAGCGACTGCTACTGAACAATCTCAGGTAGGTATAGGCTTGAATTTCCTTCTAGCTTTGAAGATTCTTTCCTTCGTGCTACTGTTAATACTATGGAGTTACTCTTGACTTCGTATCGACAAGAACTGTTCTGTACCTACAAGGTGCCTGGAAATGTCTGAAAACTTAAATATGTAGTACTTACCTACTAATTTTAAGCTTTATAGACGCGCTTTAACAAACTGAAATGAAGAGAACATGTATTTATGTATAGCTACGGATTTTTGTTTACCAAGTTCATGCATTCAGAAATCAGATCGGTAACATAGGGATACAGGGAGTTCCACCAGCTGAACTAAAATAAATATTTGATTTGATTTGATATTTGATTTGATTTGAATAAACACGGAAGGGTACCTAGTACCTACTTAGATAGTAGAGTCGTTGATCGGTAACGACCCATAGCTAAATGGAATTAGCTTAACGAGTTCCATTCAAGTCTCTGATGCAAGTTTCCTTGCACTTTACAAGTTTTGTGGTCACGGTGGGATATGCGGTAGGTTTCTTTATTAAAGACATCTATTATTTCTATCCATGGGGGAATATAAATAATAGATAGCATGCACAGCGACCACTGAGCAATAGTCTCCACACAGTGGATGCCTGAGGATGGACGGCGCCGCCGAGGCTATCCCAAAAAGAGTGGAAAGACGACATAGACGCGTAGACGCGTACTACAACGGTTGGGTGGAGGTGGTCCTTGAAAAGGATGCCTGGAAGAATTTGGGCGAGGCCTTTCTTCAGCAGTGGGACAGTGGTGTACGCTGAAAAAAAAAAAACAAAGAATCTATTATTTAGGTCTTCTTCTTGGTCGAGCTGACGAAGCCGTGGAAGTGGCGAGTTTTGGGTCATCAAAATGTAACTCACCTAGTTATTAGTTGATATCGTAACCCATCTATCTATCTTTGTTAAAATAAGAACCAACCAAATTCCTAAGAATTGAATTAGATACCTACATGAAAGAAGTAGGCTGGCTATTTGATTTAAGGTAAGGTTATTTAGGTTATTTACCTAACCATTTTGAACTCGGTTGACTATGCCTACATATTGTGGAGATACAGCTACGTGCCCCATGTTAAAAGTACCTACCTACGTTGAATTTCTGTTCAATTTAGCCTATCAACCAATATAATTAAGCATGGTATAGAATAGATACGTTCGCTGATTGTGTTAGTCCTACTCATGAAACAGGAGAAATACCTAACGTCCACGTTTTAATTTCTTTAATGGCCTATGTAATAAGTTGGTTCCTTAACAGTTATGCGGGTAAAGGCATTCGCGTTTGTAATGGCTTACATGCCGCTGCCATACTTGCCTGCCATGCACGAAGGAATGTGAGCGCGTTAATGAGCGCATAAATACTATGCCCGTAGCTAAGTGGCCCATGGGTCGATCGACAAATGAATAGTTTGGTCGGCCATCCGTTGATAGTAAACAAACTAATTGATAGAGTATTTTATCTGTAAACTATTCATAGAAACACGAGATTAAACTATGATAACTGTTCCATTATTGATTTAGATAGATATCTAGACACGCGGTAGCGTGTCAAGCCAAGTTCAAGTAACAGAATTAGTTACTACTTGGTTCCTACGGAGCTCAGTTAGGCTGAAAAAGGCGCCGAAATTACAACATTTGCGTTGCCAGACACAACAAAAATTCTGTCAAATAAATGCAATTTTTTGCCAACCCAGAAATATTAAGAACACGTTCGCACGGATGTACAATATTGTCCTCCAGACCGTATTTCGGCCATGGCGGCAAAACTGGACTAGCCTTTAGCGCGGGAGATATTATAGTACACAAGTGTGTGTGCAGACACGGGGGCACTCACTCTTCCATCACTCTCATAATCCGATGGGACAGAATTCCGACACTACCGGAGAGCGATCAGGCGCAGGCTCAACGGCTTAACGTGCTTTCCGAGTCACGGGGGTATCACACCGCCTTCCGAACTCCGGGCGGTGTGTTACTTATAAATTCTTAATTGAAAAACACAATAACATTTTGCCCAACCTGGAAATCAAACGATACGCAGTCGCGCTTGCGACCACGATACCAACGGGGCCGTAAAAATACAACGAAAGACGGATGTAAAAGTACCGCGGCTGGATTTTATCGCTCACTGGATTTTTAACTGTCTGTGTTAAACCAAACATTCAGAATCCAACAGAGAACATCCTGGCACAACGAAAAAACACCATTCGATTTTCAACTCTCGGCGCTGAGCAGTTCGTTTAAAATCTATTGTGCGAAGAAATCTTGCTGCGATATATTTAAGTTCGTGTGAAAGTAGACAGTGGATCGTTCTTTTTCTATTACGTGAGTCCCACTATTAAGAATTCTCCAATATGTCGTTGATTTAAATCAAATTACATACATCAATGCGTTTTGCACGCGAAGCAAAATTGGCGACAAAATCCATCGAGACTCGTGTTCGCCGAGAACGCTGAACAAGAGTTTGAAAGTGCAATAAATTTATTTTAGGAGAGTCTATTTTGTAGATCGGCACCTTCTTTATAATTTACCACATATTACAAAGGTGTAAGGTGAGAGCTCTTTTATCATTTATTTGAGCATGCTTGAGACCCAGCCTCGCTTCCAACATTGGCGATTGGTTAATCTTATACCACGACAGTAACTATTGTCGTGTAGTTTACTAGACAGCAGAAAGTATATGCTACCCTATGACAGTTACGCCAGTAGCAAATATTAATAGGTACAATAATGTTGTGTGTTTTGGAAGTGAAAATGGGCGTGCTACCGGGACAAAATGTAGCCTATGTTACTCCTTGTAACATTTCCCTGTAATGATAGTTTAAGCAGTTATAAATAAATAAATAAATTAGTTATCTCCCGTCAAAATCGTTCCAGCCGTTTCAGAGATTAGCCGGAACAAACAGACAGACAGACAAAATTATGATTATATGCATTTAGTGAAAAGCTGATAAGTTGAAATAACAAATAGACACTTCAATTTTATTTATTTGAATAGATTTATCTGTACTAATATTATAACGACACACATTTGTGAGTTTGACTTTGAACGTAGAGGTAATCTTCGGAACTACGTTAATTTCAAAAATTATTTCTCGTATGGGAAGATACAGTATTACGGAGTATAACTGGGTATATTTTATGTTCAAATAATGAATTTCATGCGGATGAAGTCACGGGCAGAAACTAGTGGTACCTAAAAGCAAATAGTACATAATCGAGACTTGGGTATTATAATCTGCAGTTTTCAAGTCTATTTGGTAAATATAACTAAGTATTAGCTACTCTAAGGAAAACCTAACTGTCAGTGCACGCACATAGCAGCTTTAAATTACATCTTAAGTTAAAATCCAAAATGAATAAATATCTATCAAACTTTATAACAATGACATGCTCTTTTTTCAGCCCACGATCGGCCCACACGTTATACAATTATCTAAATCGCCTAAATTTCCGCTGAAGTTGAAAAGAGAATCACTTAAAGTTGTTCTTCGCCCATAAATCGCGTTGTCATGCCGCGTATCGCTTTCATTCTGCAGTCGACTGGGGACGAGTGTCGCTAACCAAATAGACCGTGTTCAAATAGTACGGCGATTTAATGAGTTCAAGGTTGGTCTCGTGGAAAGCGGGGCGGATAGCCATATCATAAGCATGATGATGGGTACCGTGTGGTGCCGGACGTAAAGAATAACACCACCCCATTTCTTCCCGTGGGTGTCGTAAAAGGCAACTAAGGGACTTACTAGAGAATGGGCAGCAGCGTTCTCTATGCATTTTACCACCATACTGCGATCGCCAACCCGCCTGCCAAGCGTGGCGATTATGGCAAAGCCCCCCAAATTGGGGGAGGCCTAAGTCCAGCAGTGGACGTCTTACGGCTGAAATGATGAAGCATGATCAGCCTATATGCTCCCAGTCAAAATCAAAAGACAGCTATTCAGATTAGGCTGAGGATCAGCATTATTCGAACGTCAAAATGACATAAGACAGTCACCCAAAACGCCCGCCCTTCACTGCTAAGACACAGGTGGATAAGAATCCACCACGTGGGCGCAATGTAATTTGATAGATAAATGATTGGATCTAGGTCATATCGGGTCTCCTCACGATGTTTGTTTTCACCGTTTTGAGATCGGTGATGATGAAAGAATTTAGACAAAGTCTAGCGCCTCTGGGTTCGAATCTACAATGCTCTCCACTTCTCTCCAGATTGCTCTCCACGATCCATGGAAGGGTATAAAGTTTAAAAAAAGAATACTATTGGTAAAACCCCTTTCGATCAAAAAAATAATTTTGCAAATCCGTCTACATATGATGGAGTTATGGCGGAACATCCATAAAAAAAAACAAATATAAACATTCGAATTGAGAACTTCCTTCTTTTTGAAGTCGGTTAAAAATAAAACAATTACAGTTGTAAATAACGCTAGTGACTAATCTATACATCTATACAAATAAATAAAATTGGAGTGTCTGTTTTTAATATTAAACTACCTTTTACTAATCTATACAAATAAATAAAATTGGAGTGTCTGTTTTTAATATTAAAATAACTACCTTTTACTAAGTGTATATGGATGTATACACGGTACATATACCAAAACAACATTTTTTACAATTTTTGTCTGTCTGTCTGTCTGTCTGTTCGTTCCGGCTAAACTCTGAAATGGCTGGACCGATTTTGACGGAACTTTCACTGGCAGATAGCTGATGTAACAAGGAGTAACTTAGGCTACTTTTTTTTTAGAAAAAATAAATAATAGTAAAAAAAAAAAAAAAACACGCTGAATTTTGAGACGTATGTCAGCGTAGTTTTCAAAGACAGTTTTTAAGAAAAACTTTTTGTTAAATACTACGCGGACGAAGTCGCGGGTAACAGCTATTACCTATAATATAAGCTGAATTAACACATCTTACTGCGGTAGTACGTCCTCCTGCGTTAATTTCCGACATCCACGCGGGCGAAGCCGCGGGCAAAAGCTAGTTTATTTAATAAATGCGTAATAAGCGATGTTAAAAAAGGAGGCTATGGCGATACCCATACAAACCGACTACTCATCGTCGAATGCAATGTCACATTCAAAGACCCCATATAATAAAGTCAGCAATATTACGTATTCTGTTAGATCATAAACAAATATTTATTCATTTGTTTACACATCGCGGCTTCCGCTGCAATCTTACCCCGCTTCTAGCGTTCTACACGTTCCCCTGCCAAAGTAGAAAGAAAGAAAGAGTATATTGTTACAATTGCATCGAAGCCTCGTAAAGAACTGTTGCTCCTGGCTAGCGTCCAGGACGCCGACGTTAGGTGCTACCATTCAATTACACATTAAATAAAACTCCACTTTATCTCACATGATGAATGCTTTCACTTTCTGTTTAGATTTGGCTGAGAAAACGATGAGGCAGTTGATTTTTTTGCGATTTGTATTTTATGTTGATTGATTTTAGCAGTTTGCTAACCAGTTAGTTACAACGTTTTAAATGTGTGATCTAACAAGAACATAATAGTTCCACATTAGCTTAAAAAATTATTCGTAACATAATTAAAAATCATGCATCGCCATTATCAGTATTTCTATTTATACCCATCAAAAAGTTTTTCACAAATGGAAGTAGGCAACCTCATAGGCATGCTCATGAAACCGTTTATGCTAATCTAGCACGTAAAGATACATTCTAACAAATCCGTACATCCATCTTAACAGCTAAACTTTCGCGCTGATAAGACATCTAATTATTCAAACTTCCGACCACCCCGTCCCACCCAATCCGTGCATCCTATCGAGTACATGTACGTGTCTAGTTGTACTCGTGTGTCGTGTGGTGTCTACAGCGATCGTCGGCGGACTGGTGGAGGCCCTTGGGATGCGGAGGCAGTGCCAGTGGCATCAGGACGATATCCTGCACGCACGCGCCGTGCACACCGCCCGCCCCTTCCGAACGAATGTTAGGATGTTCAGTAAAAACATGTGACGGGATTTGTAGCCTCGCACTGAAAGGGTATTTACAGTGTAAATAACTTATGTCTGCTAAATGAAAAGAAAATTTGATACTTCTTGTGTTTTAGGTTAAATGTGAGGATATGCTCAAATGTATCGTAGTTTCACAACATAACAGCATCTCGTGCCAACTAGTTGCGTTATTGCCAACTTCATCGAAAAGTTGAATTATAGAACACTCTCGCTGAAAGACTGCACCGTGTTTAGTTGAACGTTGTATGGTGTAAGTAAGCGTTCGCGTTCGGCAGCGCCCTGCGCAGAGTAGGTCAGGACAGGGGAGCGCGGGGGTGTGCGGCGCAGGGCGCGGGGCGCGGAGGGCGGGGAGGGGTCCCGATTCATGTTTACGGGGCTCGGCCGTCAGCTGTTCGCGCGACATGAATGTGCCGCGCCCGCGACGCGCTCGCGCCGACGCCGCGCATCGATTGATTGATACCTGAGCGGCCACGTGCGGCGGGCGCCGGGCGCCAGTACCGCCGCGCTCGCCGGCCCGCGCGCGCGCCCGCTCCATGCGACCCCACCCGCGCTGCTTGCCGCCTCAGCTCATCAATGGAGTGCCCGAGGTGACCGGCCCCCGGAGCCCGCGAGCCGCGCGACACCGCCCGTCTCGTAAGTACCGCGCCTGCATCGCACCGTGCCGCGCCACGCGTCAACACGTACACGCACTAGCACCCCAATCCGTTAGTAAATAATGGTTTTTCCGATAGCATTAATACCCGGAGACAATTTATGCGACTGCGCCGTGTGATGTTTACTGCGAGCCGTTCCTCGAGCCACCTTCTCATTACATTAGCGGCGGAAATTTTCTATATTGAAGCGTTTTTCTTATCGATCGTCCAAAGTTTCGTTCGTTTTTGACGGAATATTTATAAAAATTCTCTATCGGTTTACGTAATCGAAGGACAGTGTGATCGTTTGTTATTGAAAGCCACGGATCTGCGAGGTGTGTACGAGACACGCACCCTAATCATTACATAAAACATTCCATCGGTTTCTATCGACCTGTCTATCTGTCGTTATCTGTCCTCGGCTATAGCTTTCTTACGAACCGAAAGATATCGTAAACTTTAAGGTCCTTCCATTTGGTGGTTCGTTGATTGCAGCGTACATCCCATGGGACATTAACATAAACATCATCATAACACGCAGCGTATTCTGTTAGGTTAAAACGTGTAACATAACAGTTTCGCCAATATTTACTTAGCAACAAGTCATAATGAAGTAATAATACGCAGCGTTCAATTTTGTTCATAAGCATATTGCCAGCTTATGTTACAGTCGGCGGGGCTGCCAACAAACTGTCAATCATGTCGTTACAAGCACTCGGGGGCATTATACAATGTAACAACTTACGAGCCTCCCTAATTGAAGAGCATCGCCTTGTGGAGCCGATACTCACTGATAAGTGATACGATGCTGTTACCCTGAAGGTACTTAGCTCGGTGTCGAAACATGACGGCTTGATATGATTTATAGTACGTGGAAGGTTATAGAATGAATACACAACAAAAAGGTGGAAAAGGACAACTCGATTCGTGAAAATTGTTGGCAAACGCGCTGACGTATCAATTAATTTTAAAGTATTGCTTTTAATTTTTTGTTTAATTTTAATTGATATAAATATTGTCTTCAATTGTTTTGATTGCGGAGGAATAGTTGAAGTACAAAATATAGAGATTGTGTATTTTAACAATCGTTCGTTTCAGAGATAATTTGCTGCGTACTTACGTAGTCGTTGTACTAAAGGACATGGTTATTTAAAACTTTAGGTTTTATGGCAGTCCTAGGTTTTTGGAAACCATTGCATTATAATTGATGCATTTATGGTGATGAAATTGTGGGTTTAGTTCGGATAAATTCAAATTTATTTATTTGCCAGAATTTAATAATTCAATAATAACTTCTTTACGTACATACTACCATTACGAATAGTTTGCAAATACATAATTACAGGTATTATTTTAATAAAATATTTAAAAAAGCAGTAACAACAAAAACAAAACTCATGCATTAGGACTTATAAGAAAGAAATTAATTAATTGTTGTCATACACGATTGTCATTACGAGTATGCAGTTCACGGGAGATATCAATAATATTTTGACTCGAAATATAGATTAAACAATTCTGCAGAAAGGGGTTTGTAATATAATGCGTGTTAATTATTATAACTTTATTTACGTTGTGCCAAATAAAGTATAATTCGGATGGATAACAGTAAAGGGACTTTACACGGGACGTTAAAGACTACAAGAGGGTTTATGTCAAAGGGGATGTGCAGCAGCAACCCCGTCCGCTTGTTACAGTGACTTACTGACTGACTGATATATCAACGCACAGCCTAAACAGCTGGTCCTAGAGACATGAAATTTGAAGGGTGTGTTCTTTGCGAGAAGTAGGTATCCACTAAGAAAGGGTTTTTTGAAATTACATTCCTAAGAGGGTGAAATGGGGGTTAAAAGATGAATTTTCGACATCCGCGCGGGTGAAGCCGCGGGCAGAAGCTAGTTTGAAACAAATGCTTTGAGTTCAATACTGAATACTTTATTGCATTCCGTATATGCAGGTGGTAAAACATTTAATTTAGAAACAATTGTGGACCCTGTCGGGCACAGCAAAGGAAATACAGTAGGTTGAGATGAGGACCTATTGTTTATCTTATAATCTAACTTATTCTAAAATAATAGTTAAAAAATAAATGAAATACATGCTGAGTTTGACAGCGCGATTATCTCATCTCCTACCGTTAACTATGCAACACGTGTAACCAACGGGTTATAATAACAATATTCCGGAACAACCATTAACTTTACAGTTGTGTTGCAACATGTACAGTTGATTAGGCTTATGCTGCTGATATTGTACTGAAAATAAAACATCGTGGGGAAACCAGTATGTCCTAGTACTAAAAATTCGAAGATATGTGACATCTACCAACCCGCACTGGGCCCGCGTGGTGGATTACGGCCGACTCCCTCTCGCCTAGAGTAGGCCTGTGTCCCAGCAGTGGGGACAATATAGGCTGATGATGATGTACTGAAAATCATGCACAGGATGGCAGGCCTCAACGCGCAAACTATAACCATGAATTCATCACTTGATTCTAGACCTCCTGGCGTAGAAATTTACGTCGGTTATCTAATAAAACTTGATGTTCCAGAATCTTGTACTGGATCTATAGTAACAGATTACGCGTTAATTACTGCCTCATTTTTATTTTCCATCATCATCATCATCAGCAGCCTGTTCCCTCTGCCGGGACACAGGCCTCCTCTTTGTGAGATGGAGCGGGCCATAATCCACCACGCGGGCCCAGTGCGGGTTGGTAGATGTCACATGTCTTCGAATTTTTTGTTGTTATGACACAGGTTTCTTCACGAAGTTTTCCTTCACCGTTTTGAGAGCAGTGGTGATGAAATAATTTACACAAAGTAAAGTGCCTGCTTGGGTTCGAAATCACGATCACTCACAAGTCGACTCATAAGTCGTGGCCGTTACCACTGGTACACCACTGCTCTCCATATCTATTTTACAATCATTTACTATTTTTTAAACTGGTTTTCGTATTTAGTCTAAGACTAGGTTTGCATTACTCTTGTGAGCTGTTTAAGTCTTTTTAAACGACTTCAAAAAAAGGAGGAGGTTATCAATTCGACAGTATGTTTTTTAATGTTTGTTACCTCATAACTTTTGACTGGGTGAATCGATTTTGATGATTATTGTTTTATTTGAAAGTTGGTACTTTCCAAATGGTTCCATTTTACATTCGGACAATGGAATCCATGTGAAAACCATATAAGTCTTAAATTTGCATTAAGTATTTGTGCAACAAATGAACAAATAACGCGATTAGATTAGTGCGGGGTATCTACCATAACTAAAAAGTTAAAAATAAAAACTTTTTACAAAAAAATAACAACCGACTTCCTTAAAAAAATACTACAAAGTCAAAAATAACTTTAATTTTGGAAGTCAGTGGCAAAAAACCTTAAACACTGATCCTAAAACACCGACTTCCAAAATTAAAGTTATTTTTGACTTTGTAGTGTTTTTTAAGGAAGTCGGTTATTATTAATTTTTTTTGTCAAAATCTACCATTGCTATGGTACGTATTTTCTATAGTAATCTTTACCATATTGACTTCAGTTTCTTAGCCATAAGGATAAGTTGGTAATATATTGTCATAGCCTGGGCCCTTTCTTAGGCAGTTCGGGTCACCTTCCCTAACGCCTCTCTCTCTCCTTAAGACGTGATTAAGGGATTTTACCAAATGTGTAGGGTTCTGGTTTTATTGCATCCGGCTCAACATTGATAACATCTATCTTATAACACAGGGTTGCGAAAATAGGATGGCAGTATTATTGTTCAATGGTATATTTTACTTACTATGATAGTTATGAAAATACATGTATTAGCGTACGTGGCTTTCTTTGACTGTATATATCTCTATCTATATATGAATTGTGGAATTTTAGGATTTTTACTTTTGTATTTAACAACAAATAGCGCTGTTGGAATCAGAATCTCTTATCCTAAATATATTTACAGCTTTTTAGTTTAGACTATACTGTCCCACTGCTGGGCTAAGAGTTCCTGAAAGAGGCTGGGGGAGGCCCCAACCTCTTCCAGGAACTCTTTTCCCGTGTCAACTCGAACCAGCTGTCGCAGTACGTGTCCAGGTCATCTCGTCATTGCTTTCTTTTATTCTATTGACATCTTATTTAAATTACATGAAAATAAACGAAAACAATAAGTGTAATGTTCATCTAAAATATTGCTTTCAAATTGTTTTAAAGAAAAACTATTTTGTATTTCACATTACAGCAACACACAATTCACATTTCAATTTCCTTCAAACAAATTCGTTCGCACAGAATCTTTTCAGTGTAAGACAAAAGCAATTTAAAATCTCACTACTGAAAACACCTGAGAGATGCATTTGAAATACAATCTTCACTGAAACCGCACAGATTTACTGCAGATGTCAGCCGTAGCAGCAAAGCAAATCAAATAGCTCGTAGCTTGTCATCGTAGAGGCGCTACGAAATGGCTACGAGATTGCTACGAGATTTTGAACAAACGCTACGGGTGGTGATTGTAGTTTGGTGATACAAACTGTATTTGGAACCTAAAATTATTTTAAAAAAGAAGCTTTTTTTATAATTTATTAAATGATTAAGTTTCAGTTACTTTATTTTTTAAATACCTTAAAAATAAAGTCACTGAAACTTAATCATGTTCATTAATTATAAAAAAAAGATAAATACTCCAATCAAGGAAAACGTGTCACTTTTGCTTCTCCGTTTACAAAACCAATTTGTAATATAATTTCTGAAATACCTAAGAAATGTATTTCATTGAAATTGTACAGATTTACTGCAAATTGTAGTCGTAGCACCAAAGCAAATCAAATAGCTCGTAGCCTGTCATCGTAGATGCGCTACGAAATGGCTACGAGATTACTACGAGATTGTGATCAAACCCTACAGTAAATATATACTAACTATAACTTTCTAAGCATTCGTTATAATAAGTAAAACAATCTGTAAAATAGTTAAAAATTACTTAGAAAACCTGTGTACTCAATCATGACAGGTTCCTAATGTCAAACTAGACTTTTTACGAATCGCTACTCAATTTCTGCGACACAAGAAATGTTTCTGCGATCAAATCAAGGAAAATATTCGTCATAAGGTAAGTTTAAAAAGCTTAAATGAGCAGCTGTAAACATTGAAAATATAACTATACACATTTTAATTTGGCTTCTGAACCTTAACGAATTAATTGAAATTATCATTCAAAGAAAAGTTATTTTGTTGATTTTTCGTATCAATTTTTACATGTCAACTTGCCAATTCACATTTATAACCACATGGTCATAAATATAACCTCCAAAACGACTTAGAGTTAACCGTGACACAAGCCAGTAAAAACCGGTCAAGTCATTTATTTGTCCTAATCAAATGTAGTCGCTCTGTATGTATATATGCATGTTACGCCACGCCGCGTCTTTGTAGTTGTTTATACAGTCCTCTATTTACGAGGCACGGCCCACAAACGAATGCAACCGTTTCCAATCTCACTACGTGTCAAAGGGAACACTTTAATTCCCCTCTTAAAAGGATTCGCCGCAAGCTTTTCTTGTGCTCGTTTCAGATGGGGCAGAGTTTTGTTATAAAGTTGGCAATTTTACAGGCTATAATAATTTTGTAATAAGAAGAATAACGATGGTAAAATATTTTTTGTAAAAAACACCATGTATACACATAAATTAATGCTGCTTTATATGTCTCTGTGTATCTGTATGACCGCGTTGTTCGTCTTATAAACAACTGATTTTAAAGCGTCGTTTAGTGAATTTATTCCGAAAGGTTTGTAATCTATTAAACTAACACAGTATAAAGAAATTGCCATGTTTTTTCAGTCTATAAAAATGTTAGAATCGGGGGCGGGTCATCATCATTATTTCAGTAAAAAGACGTCCACTGCTTGATATAAGCCTCCCCCAATATGATGGGGAATGCCATAATCGCCACCCTTGGCAGGCGGGTTGGCGATCGCAGTATGGTGGTAAAGAGCATAGAGAACGCTGCTGCCCATTCTCTAGTAAGTCTCTTAGTCGCCTTTCGAAATGGGGTTATTTTTAAATTATAGTAATTTATTTTTTGAATAAAAAACATCGTAATGTATGAAAAAGATTATTAAAAGTGTACCTACTTGTTCCTTATTTGAAGCTTTAAAAATGAGGTCACATTTAAAACAGTTCATTTTCTTAAATTTCGAGCTGGCCAGTTTTATGTTTGATTTTATTAGAGGCTTATAAACTTTTTGGTTTATTTGAATGATTAAGGGATTAGGGGCCCTTGATTAAGCGGAGTTTCCAAGCCTCATAATAATGATTAAGATTTTATTTAGAATCCGATATGAATTCTTTAATTATTTGATTTAATTCACTGTGTATTTTGAAATGGGCTTTCTTATGTGCCCTTTTTTGTTTAATAATTGAAATTTCTTATAAGCCACAATAGCCACAGATAATATTTACCTAATAGACTTACCCGTTGTCTATTTTTTCTACTACTTTTATTACTTAATGCAGTGTAGTTATATTCATTTCTTATAATTCAATAAGTTTCTTAATATGAAGAAGCGATTTACCAACAAATCTAATTCTATTTATCCTCTCATCTACGCTATAAAATTCCCAATCTCAAACTAAAACGACCATTTTAAGCTAAAATCACGCGCCATTTTAGATCCCAAATTTAATCCGCTATCCAACATCATAAATTAGGGCTTTAAACATGTTAAATCTTATGAAAGCATGGTGTGATAACCCTATTAATGCTTGCCTTAAGAATCGTAACTGTTACAACCCTATTAGAATGTGTAAAATAGTTCTAAACTATACGGTGCTGACGGAAATTGTACTAATGGTATAACGAGAAAAGTTTGTTTGTGTGTATGTTAGGAATTTATACGGAATTGCTTATCTGATTGACGGGGAATATTTCAATTTTGGATAGCTTATCGCTGTTATTAATTTGATGGGAAACATTTAATTTTGTTTCATGGTATTATGCAAACGCTTTTGGCATCGTAACGTGATTTATAGAAGATATTTTTTGGCAATGAATGATAATATTTCTTATAATATTCTCTGTACCTAGTTATTTAGTGAGGGTTTGTGACTAAATAATAACAACTGCATGGTTCAGTCAATCAAAGTAAGCTACGCTTGCCGCGGTTAGTCGATGGATAGGTGACCGTCATTACATATAAAGACGCCCCTGTGCCTTGAAAAGCACGTTAAGTCATTGGTTTCGGCTGGATCGCGGATCTATGACAGTAAAAAAAAAACTAAAAACCAAGGGGTATCGTTTTCTGTCAGGGTCGCGAGATCTGTTCGAAAGAGTTACCGTGGCCTTGGCATATGGGCAACTGAAAGAACACAGGTGGGTTTTAGTCAGTAAAAGTCTGACACGCCCTCCCGCTCCGCCCAGAGCGGGAGACGTCATTTGATGATTTCCCATCCACAATAAAAGGGTATCGTTTTTCTCAGTACCTGATTGTGGAGGTCAGATGAAATAGGCAGTCACTCCATGTAAAGAATTGGTATACAGCTGCATCCGGTAAGACTGAAAGCCAACCCCCAATATAGGTGGTGAAAGGCTAATGAGATTATATTTATCAGTAGTTATTAGTTACATAAATATCAGAAACCCATAAAACGCAAAACGATTTACAATGACACAGATAAATTCCCACACGTGTGCATCTGATTGAATAAAATATTCAAATAAAATGTTCGCATTCAGATACATGGCATATACACTACGATCCTTGAATCGGGGACACGGATTTGCGAACGACGCTGTGTCTTTATATCGGCCGGATTTCAGTACGGAGCTTAAGGTCTGGTGCACACCCACGCAATGTAACGTCTCTATATCTTGGTGGATTTACTTTACACGTATATGGTGCTATATGGCCTTAAAAGGGGCATGGTTATGTTGTTTTTGATTATACGTTTTATTTGTTCGGATAGCAGAGCTATAACAATATGCAATACTAGCTTTTGGTATGAAATAGTCCCACGGACACGTACTACTGTGACAAAAGTAACTTATATCTATGAGCCATTAAAAAAAAAGCCCTTGAGCCATTTAAGTGTGATCAGAGAACAAACAGACAGACCGAAAGACAGAGTAACTTTTGCAGTTATAAATGTTAGAGCGAATGCTTTATGAATCTCCTTTTACATACTTTATCGGCGCATAGTCGATAAATCACACTTTTGCTTGCCCTTTCGCGAAATGTAACCGTGAGGTTGTAGAGTGTTTAAAAATAGCAGAGTTTATATTTTGAGAAATTAAGAGTAACCATTGTTTGTAATGGTTGAAATGACATATTTATGTATTTAACAAAAACTTCGAACTTTCGAGTGTCCATAACTCAAAAACACACAGGTATATTATCATTTAGACAGCATTTTCTGCAACATCACGTAAATATATGAAACAAACAACAAAACCCAAAAACATGTTATGAGCGCGAAAGTTAGAAAAACCGCTTGTTCATCAGTTATCTAACAGGCGAGTCGGATCACAAATCAGTTAAGCAGAACAGTCCACACAACAACTGTGAGCAGCCATCCATCATATACCTACCTTGGGCCTTCGTTATCGTACGAACTCGCACGAACACTTACGAACTCGCGATATAAAGGGGTGCTACACACATACTCGGGTGATGATGATTCGGCACATCCACAGGTAAAATCGAATATATTGTATGTAGAATCAAACATGCTATGATTTGTTGACCATTTTCTAATTAGTATTACCTATTATTTGTTGACTTTGACAGATATACACTGTCCGCCTATACGTAACAGTGTCATTCAAAAACATTATTAACGCCAAAGAACAGTTGAGTTTCTGGCTGACTCTTCTCCATAGGAAACGATCAATTGGAACCGTGCATCTAACTTCTGACGTTTCAAATGTGCCCAAGTGTAGGTTTATGTCAAATAAAATATTTTCTATTCGGGAAAAGCCGAGCTTCGGCTGAGCTCTAATTGTTTCGAGGGAAGATGCCGAACGATGTCCGGCTATCGGTATGATCCGGCTGAATATGTGCAGTAATTGCTTCGGGTTGACTTTGCCGTTTAACAAATTCTGCCAAATCGAACGTACAGACCCGAAGAAGTGTATCGGACCCTTAAGCCAATCTCATCGAATCGCCCTCTCGTTTCATTAGTCGGAGTAGAGAAATATCATAACATAGTGACAAGATAAACAGAACAGTTCTTTGTTAGAACACGGTATATTAATATTGAGTTGTTTGCCAAACATACGTGGGTAATTGAATCGATGAACCAATGCTACTGTTGATCGTATACCCAGTTATTAAGTTCTACCTGTAGGGGGGAATGTTGTTGTAATAAAGATTTGTCTGTTATCAATTTCGTTTCTTGTTGACTGCACCTTAATTACTTTACCTTCTACGATGACAATGAAATATTGTTGTTCGTTGAACAATTAATGTTTTTATGTCAGTTTGTAATATCTATCATGCCGTCTGTTTGTATACGAACGAGTTTACGCGTGAAAAGAAAGAAAGGGGATTTCTTACCACTGCTATATTGTTCAGTAAAAACCGAACCATACAAAACATATTCTCTTCTATTTTTTGTCACTAAAAAAAGATAAGTAGCCAAGGTCGTCG
Organism: Aporophyla nigra; assembly: GCA_947507805.1. Lineage (NCBI taxonomy): Eukaryota > Metazoa > Arthropoda > Insecta > Lepidoptera > Noctuidae > Aporophyla > Aporophyla nigra. The sequence continues at coordinate 19,425,427 of OX382297.1, read as the reverse complement.
TATATAGTTGAACTTTTAGTAAGAAAACGATTAAAGTATTGGAAAAAACCAAACTAACCGACATAGCCTGAAGAATTGCCAAATTTAAGTAGCAGTGTGCAAGGCACATTGCTCCTAAAATGGATGGCGATGGGGTTGATAGGCTCTGGAGTGGCAACCGCGTACCCGCCTACCGGAAGACGCAGAGTCGGTAGGCCTCCCAAACGGTTGACTGATGACCTTGAGAAGTCTGCAGGAATCCGTTATGTGCGGTTAGCACAGATCCGATCGAAGTGGGAAGTCTATGTCCAGCAGTGGTTCTCATTCGGCTGAAATGATGAAGTTGAGTTCATCTAACAAATAAAATTTTACTCAAAATCAGAGGGGTAATTGCGGAACTTTTTATCGGTAGGAATTGGTTTAATATTCATAGTTAAACAACATTCATTGCGTTATTTACGTTGCTGAGCCGACAATTTATTCGAACATAGGACGCAATCATAATCATTTCAGCCGTAAGATGTCCACTACTGGAGTTAGGCCTCCCCCAATTTGGAGGGCTTTGCCATAATCGCCACGCTTGGCAGGTGGGTTGGCGATCGCAGTATGGTGGTAAAATGCATAGAGAACTCTGCTGCCCATTCTCTAGTAAGTCCCTTAGTCGCCATTTACGAAACCCACGGGAAGAAATGGGGTGGTGTTATTCTTTATGTCCGGCACCACACGGTACGACGAAATAACGCAATGGTTTAGAAATAATCTTCAATCCCACTCAGATTCTGATAAATTGTGCGTTTCGCAATTAGGGTGCAGGTTCATATATACATGGGTTTGTTACTAAACTTAAACTATATCGGACAACGCTGGTTACTAATTCCTTTTGGTGAAGATATATTAACTACATTTGACTACCAAAATTTGAAACTAATTTAATATACAAGATTTAATCGGCAACCAACGAAATGCAGGTTCTCAAAACAGAGTCGGGCCACAATCTACCGTGCCCCTAGTGGCGTGGCGTTCTGACAGCTGCGCCATATATCAGACTCCACCTGTCATGGACACGCCACTGTACAGCCAAGACAATGGCTGCCCCACTATGTTAATAGTATAGTATGAACAGATTTGACTGCTTGATTGTTTCGGGTGCTATTCAATTGTTTTAGAACAATCATGTGGGGGTGTGATGTGAATATGTCATTCCAAGGTGACGTGAAGGAGGTTGAATAATCTATGATTATGGCAGATTTTAGTGAAAGGTCTTCTGTTGACGCAGACCCCTCATAATGCCTTCATATTGGCTATTGGATTTGATCCTTTACTAACCTTTTACGTAGGTATATGAAAGCGTAGTTTGTGATCTGACGTTTTATAATGTTGTCATAATCCATAGCGTTTCGGCTTTTATATTTTTTGCCGTGTACACGAACAACTTCTCTCATTCAGCCAAAATAAATTCATATATGTACGTAACTGTGTTTGTGACCTTGTAAACTCAAGGTTTTGAGTTTCGCAAAGGGTTCTGGGTATTTTTTATTACGCTTTCCATCAACCTTACCTTTTCGTATTATTTAAATGTTTACAGAGCATTATATTAAGGTACCGTGTGGTGCCGGACGTAAAGAATAGCACCAGCCCATTACTACCCGTGGGTGTCGAAGAAGCGACTAAGGGACTGACTAGAGAATGGGTAGCAGCGTTCGCTATGCATCTACCACCCTACTGCAACCGCCAACCTTCCTGCCAAGCGTGGCGATTATTGCAAACCCCCCCAAATCGGGGGACGCCTATGCCTAGCAGTGGACGTCTTTTGACTGAAATAATGATGATATTTGCACAGTATAAAAGCAACATAAATCACCACCCTAATTGATTAACACACTATCAACCGCAATTTGTATAATTTTGAAGGATATTGCTTCATATGTTCGAAAAATTTGTCAGCTCAACAATGTAAATAACGCAATGAATGTTGTTGAACTGTCAAAATGAAAACCACTCCTACTGTTAGCGTGTTATGCAATTTTAAACTTTATATATCTTTGGTACGGTATATATTTCTTAGTAATATTTTTAAAGTCTTTATTGCGAACAATCTTCCCATACCTACCTATTGAAGTATATTACGAGCGATGTTCGTGAACGTGTTAGATAGTATGGCTTCTTAACTTAATAACTTCTATGACTCGACACAAAACCTGAGTGGTATTGGCTTAAGGCTAGCTTCCGCAGAAACTAATATTTTAACTAGCCCCTGAAATTGTTCACTCAAAGAATTTGGAAATAAAGCTCATTTTCGCTAACAACGTGGTCTTCAGTTTCAGAAAAACTTTTGGCATCTACATTTGTAAGTAAGTCGTAATTATTTTTATCAAACACAATCTGACATTTCCGTAAAAATTGGTTAGCTTTCTTCCTGTGTTGAACAAATCCCTTATTAAAAACATACAATCACACGATCTGAAATTACAATTCAATTATTGAGTTGGAATTGGTATTTTTCCGACACGAAAACTCACGACGAATGACACAATATAACAATACCTACGTTACAATGTGAGCTTCTGTCCATATGGCAAGTAGCAAATAGACACAGGAATAAATTATTCGCCAAACCAGTGCCGACACACGAACTAGATGAAGTAAACCAATAAATATATTCCGAAGCTTATTTCTGACATACGGCTTGACAAAGGCGAGCCGGGAACAAATGGAGGTTCGTCGGCGGACGGCGAGACCATTGCCAAAACTGTGTCCGCGAAATATCAGGTACGTCCCGTAGCGGGGACGAGCGTCTAACTCACATCCGAAGTGTAATGTAGGTCACTGTGCGTCCTTACTCAATATTACATGCAGTAAAGTGACCACACAGCACGACGTCTCAACACGCTCTGGAACACTTTGCATTTTAAAATTAATAATGCAGTTTTGCTCCCTCCTATTTCTTCTTCGTTTTTCTTTTGCTCTAATTAAGCGCTGTCTACTAGAATAAAGTAAGCTTAAACAAGACCTTATAAGTACGTAGGTGGATCATAAATATTGCCCTTCATTGATGAGGTTATTATACATTAAAGCCTCATTAAGTTGGTTGACCTTTAACAACGGCTGAGTCAACTTTGTGTCGTCTTTTGATAGACACAAGTAATAAGGTTTGAGGAAAACAGACAGGTCTTTGATTACTGTAGCGAAAATACTGCGGATCTATTTAAATTCAAATTAGTTGCTGAAACAGAAAAAAACACGGTCGGTTAAGGGTCTTAAAATGGGAACGCTTAACTTTTATTGAGCTTAGTAAAACAATGATGTAATCGTACCTACCTGGGCTGGTGCTTATCAGCAACGTTAACGTTAAAAAGTATTCACGAGATTGATTGATTGATTCGAAGACTCTAATAATTCCGTCTCAAAATCGAATGTTTATGATCCATAAACAAAACAATGGGAACAACATGTAAGTTGTAAAAACAACTGACTATCAGGAACAAAACCAAATCGAATTTAATAGAGACAACCTCTGCATCTCACTCTGCATATTCAAAGACACAAATCTCCTCATACATCTCGATACCAAGTTAACACATCAATTCATTACTATACACACGGTATAATCTATCAAGGAACATGGTAACACTAGCGTTGACATTATTATATAGCCCAGTGCAGTATTATTTGAACCGTCGCGAACCGAGGCGGGGCGAAGTGGTACAGCGAAGTTGAATGCACAAGATACTTTCTTACTAAGAGCAGAGTATTATTAATTTCCTTGTAAGATCTAGTAGCAGGATACAATTTGTGTGGAATATTAAACGTAAATATGCCATGTGATATGCTTAATTTGTGGCAATTATAATGTGAAAATGAAAATGTTTCCAGTGTAAAATCGTTTTTAGGTTCGTATCCTAATTTATTTTTGCAATAACTTGTAAATCTCACCCAGAATTCACCAGTAGTTAATTACCGAGATATACTCTAATTATTTAAAGCGTTTTGTATAGGATTACCCTTATTCATTCTTTTTATCTCTCTCCGGATCAATATGGCAGTAATTTATGATAGAATTGGGAGGGATAAAAGTGGCCTTAAGCGTGCAAATGAGGTCAATGTCAAGGGCCCACATCTCAGCTTGAAGCACGTATTGGACAGCCTTTTGTCTTCATTTTGAAGCATTTTGCCCTAAATAAAATGCATAAAAGATAAAAACACGAGATACTGTTCTCTTGTTTTGACATGGATAACTTTTCATTCTAGAGAATGGGTAGCATTACGTTCAATCATTTATATTTCAAACATTGCAGTCATTACGGTGACTGAGAAATCTAATGACACTAGTACTTCCTTTTAGGCAGTTATTTATGTTCTTTAATACCTATACAGACCCAGAAAAGATAACATAAACATGAACCTATTTACCTAAAGTCTACGGAAAATATCTGTCACAAAAAATTTCGAACAACTTTGCAAAGAAATAGTTGTAGCCGATTCTCCGGCGATAGTTTCCGCCCGAGAGCATGTCTCTGCTCCCGGACTGAGATTACATAATCAAATAACATGTTGATGGCACTGACAAATTCCTCTTATTTACCGCCTTGCCCCGAGGTCGTGCAAACAGGCCATGGGATTAAAGGCAGGTACACTTTCCACCATACTTGACTGGGGTACTCTGACTGGCGTATACTTGAACGAACCTTTTACGTAACTTCGCGTGCGAATATTTTTTCAACTCCTAATCAGATTGCGTATGGAAATCTGTTCAATAAAGTACAAAGTATTGACGCAAAGTCGTAAACTAAGTCGAAAGTAGTCGACAGTCACAAGTTTTTTTCGTGTTCCAGTTAACCAAATCAGGTGTGTTTGTAGGTCTATTATCAAATTAAGTTCAGTCTATAGCTGTGACATTTTGTGATAAATATTGCGGTATTTTCGCGAAATATCAGCGGGGTATGAAAACAAGTGGTTTAATTCATGACATTATGCTAACAGGGGCATAAAACATGATGTGGCCGATCATCGCGCCGCGGTGACACCATTGATTTGGTCTGAGGATATTGTGATAGACTGAGAGGTCGGGAATATTGATGACGATGTGTCAAATATTTATAGAGTTAAATAACATCGTAATTATTCTGGATTTTGGGCTTGTATCGTTGCTAAAGGTCGTTCAGTACTTGTATTTCTATTATTCTCTGTTCTGACCAATTTTATCAAGATGTATATTTCTGTCCAGGCTCTGTTTTATAAGTTAGGCAAATAAATTCAGATTGATTAAACATGTTTCGTATCCGCATGTCATATCAAAATCCTCCATAATAGCGCATTAAACGGTTCGTGATACCACAGAATCAATATGCAAAAAATCCTTCGCTTACATAAAAGAGTTATGTTTTAAGTACTTGTATCCATGTTACAACTGACTAGAAATAAAACTGCTATTTGTGTTACATATTTATTCCCGTGCTCCACATGAACGCAAACAGACTATCTCGGTTTACTTAGTATCGTTAATTTAGAACAATATTTGCGTCACCACAACATTCGTATTTGCTTCGTCTAAAATTACTAACACTGTTTAGTTTTACTAGTTTGCATCTTGCATAGGTTTAGTTAGAATGTAGTTTGCGTACGTCACGAGCAAAAGCTATGTTAACTTCAGAGTGAGTCGCTTCCGCTGTCGCGTCGCTTATCACTGTGAACTTGGGCTTCGCATCATTTATTCAGTTTCACTGTTCGGCCTATTAGGTTACGGAATATTCCCGCTCTGAAGCATTAAGATAATGATACCTCTGTTTGCTCATAATGCTGGGCGTGCCTGTACGCGAATTAGAACAAGGAGGTTGTGCGATAGTTCACCTATACTTATTAAGTAGGTAGGTAGTTCTTTATACAGGGTGACAGTAACATTGACGTGCAGACTGAAACCAGGCATTCAGCACATGACTTTAGATCCTTTCGCGTAGAAATTAATGGATGGTTATCAAAAAGAAAAAACTTATTTCACAGAAAAGTGCACCCACGTGGTCAATTTTTAAGAATCATGTATTTAATCTATGGTAACAGATCGATGTCTTCCTGTCGCTGTTTTTCAGGTGCAAACCGGTCGAGTTGCTGATATTTGCAAATATTTCTTACCTTGTGAAACCATTCTTTACCATATTTTGACTGCGGTTTTCATTGAGTAGAGCGTTACAATTTTAATTAAATAGAACTTTTTTACTTTTTTTCACACAGCTACCTTATCAGATCAAATCTATAGAAAACATAATTATGTATACTCATCAGACCTAAACCAGTACTTAATATTTCAAATGTATGCTGTTACGAAGACTATCATTGTTAGCATCATTAACTTATAATGTCACTGCTGGGACACAGACCTCCTCTTTTTGAGAAGGAGAGGGCTGTTATCTACTACGCGGGCCTACGCATTGATAGAGGTCACATATTTTCGATTTTTTGGTTCTAGGACATGCCGGTTTCCTCATGAGGTTGTCTAATGCCGAAAACTAGTTCATCATCATCATCATCATCATTTCAGCCACATCACGTTTAACGTCCACTGCTGGACTTAGGCCTCCCCCAATTTGGGGGGCTTTGCCATAATTGCCACGCTTGGCAGGCGGGTTGGCGATCGCAGTATGGTGGTAAAATGCATAGAGAACGCTGCTGCCCATTCTCTAGTAAGTCCCTTAGTCGCCTTTTACGACTCCCACGGGAAGAAATGGGGTGGTGTTATTCTTTATGTCCGGCACCACACGGTACGAAAACTAGTTATGAACACGATTTTCTTTTAGGAAGCTGAAGTTCTGTTGATTATTATATGTATAACTAGCTACTGCCCGCGACTTCACCTGCGTTAAATTTCTTGTTCCCCCGACCTTTCCCGTCGCGTCGAATTGCCTACCCGTGCGATTTTTCCCGTTTTTGCAACATTTTTCATTACTGCTCCGCTTTTCTTAGTTGTAGCGTGATGTTATATAACCTATAGCCTTCCTCGATAAATAGGCTACCCAACACAAAAATATTTTTTCAATTCGGACTAAGAGTTCCTGAGATTAGCGCGTTCAATCAAACAAACATACAAACAACTCAACAACACTCTTCAGCTTTATAATATTAGTATAGATAGTTTAGTAGGTTTTTGGTTAAATACAACCTTTTTTGGGGCTTTACATACTTTAGTGATTTTGCATAAGAAAATTGTGTTTAAAATGAACAAAAAAAAACAAAGATTTTTTCATGTAAATATTAGTTGCAGATACTACACTTTAATTACGTTAGTTGTTTTAAAAGGGCTGTACCTTCAGTCGCGTACCTACCGTACTCAGGGGAAATTACAACACGTTGACCTAATTGTGTAACAATTAATATCGAATAGTTAATTGGAAACCATCATCTCGGCTTATGGCATATGCTTACTTGGTGAATAACTTGTAAGTAGTATAAATTAAGGATTAAGTTAGTCGCCTTTGAGCAACGTATTTTTCGGACGAGTAGTAGGTCGTGAGTTCAAACCCAAGCAGGCGCATTACTTTGTGTAAATTATTTCATCGCCACTGCTCTCAAAACGGTGAAGGAAAACATCGTGAGGAAACCGGCATGTCTTAGAACCAAAAATTCGAAGACATGTGACATCTACCAACCTGCACTGGGCCCGCGTGGTGGATTATGGCCCGCTCCCTCTCACCGAGAGGAGGCCTGTGTCCCAGCAGTGGGAACGTTATAGGCTGATGATGATGATGAACGTATTTTTAACCGACTTCAAAAAAAGGAGGAGGTTTCTCAATTTGACCGTATATATATATATATATATATATATATTTTTATGTGTGTTCACCGATAACTTCATCGTTTATGAACCGATTTTGATGATTCTTTTTTGTTGGAAAGGAGATATCCCAAGAGTGGTCCCATGATAAGGAAACCAGGATCTGATGATAGCATCCCACAGAAGTCGAAGGGAACCTTCGAAAATTGTAGTGGCGACTAGTGCGTTCCGAAATTAAAGTAATTTTTCTCTTTCTAGTGTTTTTGAGGAATGTGGTTTTTTTTTTTTTTTGTAAAAAGGTTTTTCTATTTCAATGACTAATCGTTGTTTCAAAATGGTTATACTACCTTTTATCCGTAGAGGTGGCTTTTTTGGACTTACAATCGGTATGAACTATCTGTATATTAAACAGTGAAATGCGTTCTGTTTTTTAGGGTTCCGCACCCAAAGAGTAAAACGGGACCCTATTTCTCCGCTCTCCGTCCGTCCGTCTGTCACCACGCTGTATCTCATAAACCGTGACAGTTAGACAGTTGAAATTTTCACAGATGATGTATTTCTGTTGCTTCTATAACAACAAATACTAAAAAACAGAATTAAATAAATATTTACTGGGGCTTCCATACAACAAACGTGATTTTTTTGCCGTTTTTATAGATAACGGTACGGAACCCTTCGTGCGCGAGTCCGACTCGCACTTGGCCGATTTTTTTTGTGCATGTTGCGGATAAATCCATATATATACCTTGTGTAAGAAGGATGTAGGTACATAATGTCTTGGCAGGCTCCTTCCCTTTTAGTCTCCCGTAAGGACAAATAATCTTTAAATCGCCTGAAACCCATTGTTGAAGGTAATCCGCTCACAGCAAGCTCCTATAAGCTGGATTCAGCTACACGTACATAAGTACCTATATAACATTGCTGTACAAGGTATTTAATGAAAAAGATTAAATTCAATTTTTGGGAAAACATTTTAAGTTATTTATTTTAAGTTATTTATTTTAAAAGTGTCTTTCTATTTTTGTACCGTTAAAATCAATTTTCATTGCCCATTGGTGTGCATTTTGACTGCTTTTCGTATGCAGTTCTCGGGGAGGAAAGAATTTAAAAAAATATGGTATTGACAACAAATATTGGAATTACAGTTGTGTAGTTTTACAAAAAAATATTTCAATTCTACAGGCATACTATTTGTTCTAGAAATGAACGAAAACTGACAGTACATGTCTTAGTTTTATACTTAGTATGAAGTTACCTGCTTGTAAGGTAGGTAACCGGAACTTACTTGTCAGAAGGATTGGAAGCTACAGGCCGTTACACTCCTAGATAGCTTCCATATCTGAAAACGGTTACTTGAAGCTTAAACGCAGCGCAGATATATACATTGAATACAATAAGAATTTACTGTAGATCTGTTAGAAACAGAACTCACAAACTTGACCGACTCGTAGGTAGGTTAGGTACACCCATTTGATGACAACACAAAAAAGGAACATTAAACACAAAATTATTTAGTAACAACGCGCCATAACACGACCTATAAAAATATGTGTCGCGTTCTTTATGAGACATTTAGTTCAGTGCAAACAAAATTCGGCTGTGTGAGGTCGCCATGATGAATAAGTGATACCAAACGTAGTGTGTTGTGTCCTTGTGTCAAGGACATGTCAAATAATTACAATTTATTGTCATTTACTTACTGAACACTCTATAGAAGCTCTTTGTTGATTAAAGTATTATTTTATTATAAAATAGCCTTTGTCCGTGACTTCGCCTGCGTGGAGGCAAGGAGTTATCCCACAAGAAAATCATCTGCCTAGCCTGCTCCCAACTACATATGTTGGGTTCCGCTTCAAGTTTAATCGGATGCAGCTGAATACCACTATTTTATACGAAACGACGTCTGATTCTACAGCCCAGTTACTGGCTAACACGACACCCTTGGTAAGACTGTATGCCAAACTTCTGATTGTTTAATGACAGCTGTTACCAACGGATTAACGTGCATTTCGGGGCACGGAGGGATATTATTATCTCACGAGAACGTCATCATCATCATCATTTCAGCCGAAAGACGTCCACTGCTGGACATAGGCCTCCACCAAGCTCCGCCACTTCGACCGGTTTTGTGCTTCCCGCATCCAGCGGGTTCCTGCGGCCTTCACAAGGTCATCGCTCCACCTTGTTGGAGGCCTTCCAACTCCACGAGAACGTACTATCTATATAAAAGTATCTTGCCCCTAATTTGCCTAATGTTCACGGTTTACCCGTCTTTCTAACTTCATCGAAATCTGTTTAGCCGTAAGACGTGAAAAGTAACAGACAGTGATACTTTCATATTTAAAATAACTACCATTATTCATTTTAAACTTTACTTTTTTCTGATTCATCTTCTTAATATTACGCGACACGTTGTTTGTCCGAGATGGACTCCTAAACTACTTAATCGATTTTAATAAAATTTGCACACCGTGTGCAGTTGATCCAACTTAAAAGATAGGATAGTTTTTATCTCAATTACTGATCTCAATATTTGCAAATTAAATGTTTTTTTTTATAGGAAAATGTTCGTGTTCATTCGTTAGTTCTATGAATTCCTAATAGATGGCGTGTGTTTCAATTTCTAGATAATCTTCTTTACACGCTTAGATCGTTTAAACTACTTAAAGGATTTAACACGGTTTTCACCAATAGACAGGGTGAATCAAGAGGGAGGTTTGTAAGTATAATATTCGGGCGAAATCGCTGGAAAAAGCTAGTCATTATAATAAAATATAAGGTTTCGGCTCTCCGTCTCCATATCAACTTTAACTATGCCAAATTTCATACTCCTCCGTCCGCGTAATTTTTGTAGAAAGGGGTACAAAGTTTTTGCATTACGTACTATTATTGTATGGAGGAAGTAAGGGTTGTTTGACTGGTAAATTGTTCACCCCTACTACACACTTACTGGAGAAATATTAGTGTTTGTTTATATCTCTTCTATCTATAACTTAAAGGCTTGATGTTATATTTGTTGTTTTGTTGGGTCCAAGAATAGTTGGAAAGACTCGGATGCTATGTGATATTTAATTTGTTTGAGTCAAAGAAGACCAGTTTAAAGTTCAGATTCGTTTAGCACGGGTGTAAAAGAAGTAGGAGGGTGATTGCATTGTTAATGCACTATAAGATATGGAAAAATGATCTCTGTGAAACTGTAAAAAGTGGGACCATCGTATGTAAAACAAAATTAATATCGCCAACAGTTTGCAGATAGATTTTATATCAAAGTTACTCTAAGGTTGTAACAGTCTTAATAAATTTACTTTATTTATCTTTAGCTTCTGCCCGCAAATTCGCCCACGTGAAATTTCTCGTTTTATTATAAAATACATCCTGGCATCACATTGTCCGCGTTGTATAGGTACGAGAGAACACGTAAGAAACAGCTACTTCCATAAATTAGGTGAGTATTCAAATTATGGCTTACTATGTATGGTACTATGGTCGAGAATGACCCCACAGGAACATAGTACTATTAAAAGTGTCCTATGAATTAATTCATGTTTAAACTATCTGTGTGATCAATCTCATCCAAATCCGTCGGTCGTTTTTGCGTGATTGAGTAACAAACATCCAAATAAGTTTGTAACTTCAGCGTATTTAATATTATTATAATAAAATTGAATCTAAGCTTCAAATTTATCTCTTGAGCGTACAAAAACCCCCAAAATGTGATAACTTTTCAGTACCAAAGTAATTTTTGCGGTATTGTAAACATTCCGAACTATTCCCTGAAAACTGCAATATGCCAGAAAGCCAACCAGCCACGCTGTACGTGCATACACAAAATGTTGTAGCAGTTGGTTGCCAGACCGCATTGTGGTCGATAACATTTGTCATATATTTTATACCAGGGAAATGCGATGTGGTTTGTGTTCCCTGTTTCTCGATATATAGCTGTCTATGTAACACATTACATTCTTACATAACGCGGCCGTTAATATTCTGTCAGGGTTTTGTGGTTAATATAGCATTTTTTTCTTCATAAGTCACGTTTTGGAAAATATTCTGCTATCAGTTAAACTTCAAAAAGGTGTATACATCGATATGGAATAAAGAGCGTGCTTTGACAATGAACTGAATTTTTGTCTATGTATATATTTTTTTTGAGGCTGGCTGTATTTGTCCGAGTGTGTCATTCTACATCTCGATGTGCCATATTTACGCCCCCAGGCGATAAAGTATTTATGCATATGTACAGGCAAGAACATTGACTTTCAAACTGTAACCTTGAATTCAGCATATGATTCTAGACCACCTGTAGACATTTTTTGATCACCAAAACTATCACGACTATTTGACTTATTTTACTCCTTTAAAAGAGACATTGATCTCTGAGTTTTTTTTGTGGTATTTCTTCTCAAGGATCTGTCAGAAATGACAGACCGACCGGCGCCATCTTGTTTTAAAATTAGCTCGTGAAAGTGTCTTAGTAGATCTACTTACAGATATAAGCATCATTTAATTGATTTAAGTGCATCAACATGTTTTTACCTCAACTCTAAGAGGGAGTAACCTACTCTGTTACTCCATATAACGCTTGTACTAACCCTTTTAAGTGAAGTTGCTTCAAAGGAGAATGGACTGTCCAATTGGATTTGATCCTGCCGTTAGTCAATGATTAGAGCTACACGGTCGTGTCGACCTGTGTTAGCATATAGGAAACTGGATTGTAGCTAAACCACTCTATGCTCTAACATAGTCAGACAAGCATCAGATGTTCAGCTTCATGTCATGTTAGTTTACATAAGCAGTAGGTATCTATTAGAAAATAACAACTGTTGTTTATGAAAAAAAAATGAAAAAATGAAAAAGTGTTTTTCACAATGTTTTAAATTTTTACAAAATATTACTTCTGCCGAACTGCAAGGCAGTTTGTTGGCAGATGTAGCTCCTTTTTTCCAATATTTTTTAAATAATATTATATCGACACCTTTTCTTTTAAACATATAAAAAATAAACAGAGACATACAATACACAAGTTTTTTAAATATTCTTTAAAGTAAGGCTTTGGAAAAACATATCTAATAGGTACTTATTCATTTTACTTTTAAAAACAGTTTTTGAATTACAGCTGTTAACATCTTCTGGAAGGCTATTAAAAATTGTGGGAACTAGAAAATGTCTACACCTTTGACCGTAATAATTATTAAGCAAACCTGTTGGCATATATTTAAATTTAAAGTTGTTTGTCGTGTGTGTTTCGTGACTGCGTTCTTCGACACTGCGTGGCGGGTTTCGATACGGTTTTCGCCATAATTTGTGCCGGATCGTTTATGTTTAATTCGGTTCTGGACTTTGTTAGTAGTTAAGGGAGAAGGTCCAGGGTAGCGCAGGAAATTCAAATTTTCTTACGTTTTTTACTTATTTAGGTAAGTCATTCAAAAGGATTAAATGAACTTATAGGGCTTTATTTATTTATTTAAACTTCTCGCACAAAAAAGAAAGGTACAAAGGCGGACCTAATGCCTTAGGCATTCTCTACCAGTCAACCAAGGGTGGTGAAGAGATTACATGGTGCTTTAGTTGAGAGGAACAATAATGAAAAATGTATAATAATGAATTATAAATAAAAAAACACAAGTACAAAAATAGGTAGGCTTTATGATGATTTTAATGATTAAAATTCAATAAAGGCATTTTTTGTTACGGTCGTGAATCATATTTTAATCAAAATACAATCTGAGGGGTTTATGGCTAAGTAATAACAGCTGCACGGGTCGATTGATCAGGTTAAGCTACGCCTGTCACAGTTAGTCCGATGGATGACCATCTTAACATACCAAGACCTTTGTGTGCCTTGGAAAGCATGTAAAGCTGTTGGTCCCGGTTGTCATTTGTTAGATCTTTGGAAGTCGTTTCGGATCGTCAGAGGCCCGAAAGTCTGACAATCAGTCTTATCAAGGGGTACCGTGTGGTGCCGGACGTAAAGAATAACACCACCCCATTTCTTCCCGTGGGTGTCGTAAAAGGCGACTAAGGGACTTACTAGAGAATGGGCAGCAGCGTTCTCTATACATTTTACCACCATACTGCGATCGCCAACCCGCCTGCCAAGCGTGGCGATTATGGCAAAGCCCCCCAAATTGGGGGAGGCCTAAGTCCAGCAGTGGACGTCTTACGGCTGAAATGATGATGATGAAGGGGTATCGTATTACTCAGTAACTACGTTGTGGAGGTCAGATAGGCAGTTGCCTCATGTAAAATATTGTCATTAAGCTGCATCCGGTTAAACTGGAAGCCGACCCTGTAGTTGGGAAAAGGCTAGGGGGATGATGAAAACCTGACGCTGACTTGCAAATTGCAAAAAAAACGTACGAAAATTAGATTTGCGCTTAGTCGACCACTTTAAACTTTAAAATCTCGATGTTTTCACAATTTGTAAAAACCGTGCGAAGCAGGGGTAAATTGCAATAACATTACTAAGAACAAGAATAACCTACAAAACTCACGTTAAAAGGATTAAGTACAAGGAATTATTCTTGCTTAAACATGTAACATACTCAAGTGGAACTCTCATAATTAAACATTTGCTTGCTTCGCTGCCTCCACATTCTCCAGCGTAACGTAGAGGAGCTACATCTGAAATCTCGGATTAAAAGGTACCTCTGTATCCCAGGGGGCTAACGATGCATTCACACTTGTGTGGTCGTGAATTCTTTGGTACCGAAACCCCGAATATTTGAATGGTAGGTAAGGTAACTTTACGCATCGGTTCCACTGCAGATTTTCTCGCTCATGAAACGTCCGAAAGATTGTAGGTACCGTGTAATTAAAAGAGATGCATATTTTAACCAAATTTAAAATGGAGGAGGTTCTCAATTTGGCTGTTTTTTAAAGTGAAACTTTTATTACATCGTTTCACACTTTTTCGTCTGTGTGTTGCATGTCGCGTGACGGTCGGCCGCGAAGTAGGGATAAAGTGAGAGGCGCTCGCTGGTGCATGTTGTTGTTTATGGATTTATTTCAATTTTGAGTGCTTGAATTTATTTTTTTGTATGTATGTTCCGCGGTTTCTCCGGCAATTGTGGACTTATTTGATAAAATATTTTACTAAATTAGCATTTGCTTATTTTTGCGTTAGCTTCGATAATACTTATTTTATTCACTTTCTGTATATTGATAATGTTCTATCATAAAACTTCCTTATACTGTGGTTTACATAGCAATTTCAGGTGTAAGAATTCAGTTACTCCGTGTTTACTTATTATACCCCCCATAAGTAAAAAGTTAAACTCGATAACGTTTTTTAAGATGGTGTTTATAAAGTTTCTTTTTTTGAACTTGAATGCTGACTGTTTTGACCACTGACGAATACTCGTCTGTTGAAGCGACAAAAGCTATCAAAGAGAGTTCTCGTAACGGTATTACGGTGAGCAGCGAGGTAATTGTGTAACACAAAAACAGTAGGAATGTCTTTCATTTTGACAGTTCAACATTGCGTTATTTACGTTGTTGAGCAGACTAATTTTTCGAACTTATGAAGCAATCGATTAGTCCTTCAAAATAATTCATATTCTGATTAATGTGTGTTACGCAGAACACTCTGAGAAACTCACCTTTGGTAGAGACGCCAGCCCATGGAGCTACTACAATCTGTCAAATTTCTTTAATAGATTTTCAACTTTATCGCTAAAGCATTAAGTTGAAGGTTTATTGGGAGAATATAGCAGTTTCGGCTAATTTGATGTGCTATTGTCTCTTCATTAGCCTACCAGTGAGCAATCGCATCGTTTTACTTGCTAGCTCTAGTCGCTTCTGTTTAATCGCCAGATGTGGAATAGGTGCCTTATACAGGTACATTTTTCAGTTAAAAACTTTACATTTTATCCACTAAAATGTACTTTCTGAAAGCGAGTGTTTTTGCAATGTTTTAATACCCTGCGTTTTTGTGTTACCTTCAGCTTTTGATGTAAGTTTCGGTGAAGCTGCATTACTTGAATTCTTTACTTTTATAGAAAATATTTAGGTAAGCTGCTGCATCTACATTGTTTACGTTCATGGCACAAAGTAACTTTGTACGAAATTTAAGCCTGTATTTTTTTAAATGAATGTAGGTTAGGTTAGTATGAGTTTTGTTAGTATGTTTGTTTTAATTGTCATCTAAAAAATGTCAGTCGAAAGACGTCCACTGCTGAACATAGGCCTCCCGCAAAAAGTGGTAATTTGCCATAATTGCCACGCTTGGCAGGCGGGTTGGCGAACACAGTACCTACGGTGGGAAAAAGCATAGAGAACGCTGCTGCCCATTCTCTATTAAGTCCCTTAGTCGCTTCTTACGACACCCATGATAAGAAATGGGAAAATAAACGGTAAGCAATGATAAACAGATGATCTATCTACCTGTTTTTTAATTCCTTGGTCAGTTATTAAATAATCCATAATGAGATCCAAAGGAGGTAACATTACTGGCTAATAAGATTCTGTAATCAGATGGTTTTATTTTTTTCTTATCTATAAAACTAAATTGGAATGTAACAATACATTATGAAAACTATATCATTACTGTACGACTGTTTTGCTTCATTTACAACTTGGACGGCAATTATTTTGTCATTTGGACACGGCGACAAAGCAAAGCGAAGCAAACGATAATTATATAGAAAACAGATGTAAGTAATTGATCCACGTGCTGACCGCAATTATGAAAATATGCTGTAAAATTTTCTATTATTATTAAATATTTTGTACAAGAATTTCTGCCTAATTAGCCTACATACCAACTGTAGTTGAAAATGGTACTTTAAAACATAACTGAAGCTTAGGTTTCCTAATAAGCAGTAAACGATCACACACGCTGGCTGACAATGTGCAGAGCGATTTGACATCTTAAAGTCAAAAACTATCTGACTATTGAGAAAACAGGCTTTATGGTCATTGGCTGTTTTTCCAATAGTCAGTTATCTACTGCTTTATGCCATGGCTGTTTTTTTCAATTGTCAGTTAGCTTATATCTGAAGGATAAGTATGACCGTTCCTCATATGTTCTATACTAAACCTATCGAATCGCCATATTTAAGTACTAGCTTTTGCCAGCGGCTTCGCCCGCGTGGAGGTCGGAAAATATCCTGCGGGAACGTACTACCGGGATAAAAAGTACCCTATATGTTAATCCAGGTTATAAACTATCTGTGTGCCAAATTTCATCCAAATCCGTTCAGTAGTTTTTGCGTGAAAGAGGAACAAACATCCACACATCCATACATCCAGACACCCATACATCCATACATACAAACTATTGCGTTTATAATATTAGTAGGATATACAATAATAAATTCATGCCGCCTTCCCATGGGGGCAGGCAGAAACCATAGAACTTATCCTGTTACGATCCTTACACACGCCTTTGCCTCGCTTATGTTCATACACACACACCGGTAGTGAGTACTACGCACCTGATTTCTGCATATATTTATTCTTTTATATAGTAAAAATTTACTCCAAGTTAACAACTTAACGCCATAACACAAGCGAAAACCAATGAAGTTTCCCGACTGATATTACAAGAACTATGAAACCTACAGCAAATTTAATTTTTTCTACCTCATTAGTTATCATTTCCTAGCAGCGAGATGTAATTCCCCATCTTCTATGTAATAAAGTTCGTATGTAAAACAGGATTGCAAGCGAGTTCCGTGCAAAATTAATGTAGAACTAATCCTCTGGAGACGCTTGTCTCTTCGTAATAATTAATTAGGTGGATATGCACCTGCTTTATGTTATAGGGTATTAGCTAGATACTATTAAGTTCTTTCGAGTAGCATGCAAGCACGTTGATGGTTCTGATACGATTGGTGGTCACGGTACCCAGTATTTGTGCTGGGTTGGTCCTAATTTGATATAATAATCTTCCCAGCACGGCAGGTTGTGCAAGGGCGGCTGCTGCAGTTGCCAAAAATCTGAAATGGTGAGAACATATCAACTTTATTGGCAGGTATATTAATAAATAATAAATAAATATGTTAGGACAACAAACACACCGTTATCTGATCTCAAACTAGGCAAAGCCTGTACTATGGTAACCAGACAACTGATAAATATACTTATATATTTCTAAATACATACATATTATAGATAAATTACACCCATATGTTTAAGCCATTTGGGATTGGAAACATTAGGACCTTGGGTCTGAAGGCTCATCGAGTTTAACACTGTCTAAGAGGTTGCTAGACTCTTCACGTGACCACTGCTCAATTGCCCTATTTTTAGGTCGAAGATTCAGCATTGCTATCCAACGTGGCAACGCTGTCAGTCTTTTGGGCACTTTTCCCACTGACAGCGATGCGGACGAATTTATTTGATACCCTTTGAGCTCTTCCCTTTTTTTGAAATAACCGACGAAAATTTAAATGTAGTGGGGTTCAGAACCATGTACTGAGTTTCACGGTTGTACGTGGACATCCTTGCCACCCTGTATACTTTGACTATCACTAGGTACTTAGTTTATTTAAAGTAGGTTTGTATTGTAAAAGTGGTATTGGTACATCAATAGATTGAACCCCTCTAACTAGAAACGAAATATCTCATCTTCCTTTACCGAGTATCTCCAAAGTGAGCTTTGTCCACGATCCAACATGATTAGGTGCACCGAGTCTTACAGTCCGTGCGTTGAGAGCTAGTCGTACCTCATATATTGTATGTGGGACTAAGGATGTAGTCAAGTAGGGAAACGAATTCGAAGTTTTAAGGGGACAACTAAGGGTTGGAAGTTGTTATGTTTCTTCCAGGTCGTCATTTTGTAGCTGCTGGAGATTATGTAAAGGATTAACGATGTTCTGGATTGAGAGAGACGAAAATATGAATGTGTTACGTATGTGAGAGGTGAGAAACTGCTGAAACAGCTGATGCCTCTGGTATTATGTGAAAATTTGAGTATTTTTAGTAACGGCACGGTATTCCATTTTTTTCCGTGGGTGTTGTGAGAGGCAACTAAGGGACTTACAAGAGAATGGGCAGCAGCATTCTCTATGAATTTTAACACCATACTGCGATCGTCAACCCGCCTGCCAAGCGTGGCGATTATGCCAAACCCCCCAAATTGGGGGTGACCTATGTGCAGCAGTGAACGTCTTTCAACTGAAATGATCATGATCATGACGATGTTAACAGATGCAGCGTCTTCCAACCATTTGTTGGCTGTACCTAAGTATTGCTGAGGCTAACCCGAAAAAGTGCTTATTTAAAACATCCACCTTTAATAAAGTTTTAAAAAACAAAGCATGTGACAATGCACTTATTTCGTGAGTCGATGCAAAAGTGCAGAGAGGTGCTGCGTTTTTGTTCTTAACATAAGATAGGAGTACAAAAGCAAAAATAAATATTTAAATTTGGAAACAAAGTGAGGCTAGGCTTCTTACGAGCTACTAATGTATTTTAATGATGAAGCAAAGCTGGGTCTACGATTGAAGAGTTGTTGAATGTGTCAAGTGTCAACAATGTTCTTTACACATTGCGGGTGCAAAATATTCGGTTCTTAAGATTGTTTGAATGAATATATAATGAGCGTTTAATATCGGAACGATCTATGGTGTTGATCAGTTTTGTGTTGCAATGTTTAACCTCAGAGATATATAACGCAAATATTTCGGACTCCTAAATTAAAATGATAATATTTTAACCAAGTAGCAATAGCCTGGCGTTGTAACTTATTTTTTTTTCGTTGATAGGTTCTATCCGTGGCGCGCACACAACAACTTACCAAAGTTTCATCATTATCGATCAAGTCGTTTTCACATTTTTGCGAATCAGACGCACGGCATTTGGTTCTCATAAATAAATATATTTCGTCTAGCAGCACATAAAGACGTCGACAAAAAAGTTACACTTAATAACAAAAAACCCAAGTGTCACACACTTCGCGTTCGCAGTTCTTTCACGAGAACACATCCCATCTCTACGTCACATAAGTATCTATCGGCGGCCATCTTGGACTGGGGCTAAAGCGATAAGCTGGAAAAGTCGAAAACGTAGCGTGGCTTCGTTTCAAAGAGCTCGTAAGTATGCTTAATTGTTGTTTATGCTTATGATAATGTTATGGCCTGTACTTCAGACTCGAAGGCCCATTGAGGCCGAGCGCAAGTGGCCTTACCCAAGTTTTTGTGTAGGAATTTTAATTTATAAACGATTTACCGTTTGGAATGTGATATTTGAGAACGGAAAGCCAATGATTAAATTAACTTTGGAAGGGAATTGTATGAATTTTATGTTTATGGTTGGTATTGTTAAAGAAGTAGTAAAATAACTCAAGGTTTTTTATCCAAGATTAGGTTTATGAATGAAGAACAAGTTTCGTTACATATTTTCATTGTAATCAATATTTTTGTAGATTACTTAAACCAGGTAAAAATATTTTTTTAAATACCATCTAAACTCGATCTCTTTATGCATAGTTTATTTTTACTAACATAATGAAAAGTTAATGACTAACACTATCTGCTTCTAAGAGGGGTGGCCCAGTGGTAACGACCGCGACTTACGAGTAGTAGGTCGTGAGTTCGAATCCTTCTAACATCAAACACACCGTTCCGTTACTCGTTCTTAGGAACGTTTATATGTATGCACCATTGTTTCTCATTCATGTTCTACCTAGCCTTTAACCAACCTTGTTAAGGTCAGATTCCAATCCAACCGGATGCAGCTGAATACCAGTATTTTAAATGAAGCAACTGCCTATCTGACCTCCACAACCCAGTTACTGGGTAATACGATACCTTTTATGATGTCGGTTAATAATTCGGGTGTGATCTGTTATTTCAGCTGATGCAATTACATTTACATAGTCAAAATCAAAAAATCAAAATCAAAAGTCATTTATTCAAACTAGGCTGAGAGTCAGCACTTTTTGAATGTCAAAGTTACATAAGACAGTCCCGCCAAAACGCCCGCCCTTCGACACTTCCTAGTGCTTTAGCTGAGAAGAAGAAGTGGCAGAACAAACTCCCCAGCAGCACAGCTGTCTGTTAAGTTAGAAGAACTTGATTCTATACAATATTGTGTAAGTTATTAATATTATAAAACAAAGCACACTGTACATTATTCGCCATATGTCAGCTAGCACACGCCAATATACCAACAAAACATTGAAAACTAAACTCAAGCTGAAATAAATAATAAAACAAAATCGTAAATAGAACTTAAAACCTTAATAAGGCATCCAGACATAAAGGGCGTGCCCGCTTACATATACAACGATGCAAATGATACATATACACAATAAATTAAATGAAAAGCAAAATAAAAATAAATTAACAAAAGCAGTTAAATAAAACAAAAAAAAACAATTATTTGAACTACCCATATAAACTGTCAGTAGTAGTAAAGGGTACATCTAGTCATTGCACTTTTTCCGCACGTAAGTACATCTGACGTCCACAACTCAGTTATTGGGTAGCACGATACACTTGACTGTACCGTGTGGTGTCGGACGCAAAGAATAACACCACCCCATTTCTTCCCGTGGGTGTCATAAAAGGCGACTACGGGACTCACTAGAGAATGGGCAGCAGCGTTCTCTATGCATTTTACCACCATACTGCGATCGCCAACCCGCCTGCCAAGCGTGGCGATTATGGTAAAGCCCCCCAAATTGGGGGAGGCCTAAGTCCAGCAGTGGACGTCATACGGCTGAAATGATGATGATGATGACGATACACTTTGGTAAAACTGGTTGTCAGACTTTCGAGCTTCTGAAGACCCGTAACCACTGTCAAAGATGTACGAATGACAGCCGGGACCAACGAAATAAATGTCTCAACAAAAAACCATATAAATACTTCAAAATGGTTTTATTATATATATATATTTAAAAATATACGTTGCTTTTGTCCGCCAAAACTGATATTATTGGTGTATCTTTCGTTGTGCCAGTCCATCACAACATACGCTATTGCGGCATGGGGAGGTGCTTCCAAGACCGTTCTTATAGGTTTAGAACGAGCGCAACGTGCCGTTCTTAAGGTAATGAGTTATAGAAGATTTAGATACCCCACCTATTTGTTATACTCAGAATTATCTGTTCTTACAGTTAGGCAATTATTCATTAAAGACATAATATTAATTCAACACAAAAAACACCAGACTATACGACAAAAAGAAGGCAAGATATTGTTTACTCCGTGCCTTATTGTAAAACATCATTTGCAAACAGATTTTCAAATTTTCTAGGACCATTCATGTATAATAAAATATCGAAGCACGTCCGTATTCGTAATTTTAACAGCCACGCTTGTAAAACGGAAATTATTAAGTTTCTTAATTCACTAAATTATGATGATACAGAAAAAATGCTCCAAATTACTCGTTAATAAAATAAATCACCAAAATACATAACACATTAACATTACACATTTCACGTCACTACACACACACTGATCAATTATTACAGATTTTAGGAAGATGAATTGCATAATTAAGACCTTATTTTAACTTTTAATCTAATTTCGAATTTTAATCTTATTTTGAATTTTAATCTAATTTTGAATTTTAATCCGATTTTAGATTTGAATCTGATTTAAATTTGAATCTAATTTTGAATTTTAATTTAATTTTAATCTAATTCGGTTCAGCCATACACTTTGTAAACAAATTTTGCATTTGAATATTTTGCATATACTATGTCAACTTTAACATCTACCTACAAGTTTTTTACAAAAATTAAGTTTACTGTGTGATAATGTCATGTTTTTTTGTTTATTTACCTCTATTTCAAATTATGTTGCACCTACTTTGCTTTGTTAATAGTAAACTAAGTAAGATTCTAGGAAGATTGATTTTGTCACAAGTCTGCTATAAACTGTACAATTACAGAGTAAGAGGAGGTCTGTTCCACCGTAATACAGTTTATACTAGTACGGGGAACAGAGTGAATCAGTTCTGTGCTAACAACCACAATATGTACTTACAGAGATACTTCAGACAAGATTTTTACCTACCTGTACTACTTATGAGATGCTCATTGAAATTGTGCTAGGTTGTTTTTTTATTTGGCAAATAAAGTTGTTTTTTTTTTTTTTTTTTTTTTTTTTTTTTTTTAATTATCTGATGGAAAAAGCCCTACCAAGTTGCAACAGCTTCAAGTGAATAACCTGCTACGAGTATGACATTTGAAATCTTTAAAGCGGGAAAAAGGAAAAAAAAAATAACATCAAGTGTTCGTCAAGCTACTTATTCCACGGCATAATTATAAGCGCCTTTTTAACGTGTATGTAATTATGCAAGTCCCAGTTTTTACATATCGCTATGTAAAATATATTGTCGGTATAATTTAACGGTTATCGCTTTAACTATAACGAAGATTTATGGTTTTTGTATGCATAGCGGTTTTATAAGCCAACTATTTTTTATAGAAAATTTATTTTTATTTTCTTCATGAGTCTTTGCTATTTAAAAAGCATAAGATATTTTTTTGAAGTGAAAACTTCTTTAGCGGCGTTGAGCACTTTTTCTGTAATGGGTATAAAATCTTAAACTCGCGTCAGGACACGTGACCTGATCGAAAAAGCGTAGGACGGATGGAGAGTAGACAGCTATCCCCTCTCTACGGCGCGGCGAAAATGTATGCCTGGGCCTACTGTTTCGTTTAGGCGGCGCAGGGCGCTTGCGCGAATGTTCGTCTATGTTACAGCGTGCCACGCGCATCCATGGATGGTGACAGCTGATGGCTCGACCGTCTGTGTAGTGATCACATTGTTGTGTATTCGTAAAATTCGTGAATATAAAGTGCTTAAAATATGGAAATTGAACAACAAATTATTCCCTAACCATTCCAAAATATCAAACATGCTCAACGTTAATAATCAAGTTTTCACTTCTGCCGGCACTCCCGGAGTGCATTTTTTTTTTTTACCTAATCCGTTTTTTCTGTTTGTTTAGAGTAAATGAGTCCAGGTTGAAAGTGTAAACATTCATCGGCACTAAATTAATCTCGGAATTTGCGTTCAAGCTTAACGAACTTGTAAACGGTCCGACAGATTTTGCGTCGAGTGCCACGCCAACCGTTAAATTGCATAAAAACTTTGCTTCACCTTAGTTTTAGCCGTGTACCGGCCGCAAAACACTGACTTCACTCTTCCCCGTAGATTAGGGCCGTACCGTTATAAAAACCGTAATAGAAAAAAAATCTTAGGAGTATGCGAGTGGTCGAAAAATGTAATTTTTAATGTAAGTAATGAAGCAAAAAACGACTCGACTGGATTATAGTTCCTGAAAGGGTTGGAAGTTCCGAAAAAAAAGCAATGGTTTTTTGCGTTGTTCTCGATAATATGAGGTTATTGTGAATAAATTCCAATAACAAAATTTTAGATATTTTAGTATTAACCTCTTCTACATTTAACTTTTTTCGATAAGATGCATAGATTAACTGCAAATTAGAAAACAACAATATCCACCACTCAAAACGTATATACGACCATGGGTTAGGTATGGTCGTACGAGTATATACGTTTTGAGGGGTAAGGAACTTTCACTCAATTCAGTCGATTTTTCCTTCATTACATTACAACTTAACAGTATTAAAATAGGTGTTCCTTAAACTACATTTATCGAACACCCACATAATGCTAGAATTTGTCTTGTTTTAAAAATGACTGCCCCTGGTCTGCTAATGGTTTAGTCCCAATAAAACCAGCACTGTACAAATTAAAACCGTAATAAACAAGCGCACAACACAACGATTTTCAATTGGAAACTCGATAAACAACCATTGTTAGTAAACAAGCAGCAGCTGAAGCCAAACAATTGCTCTCGGTTACAGACAAGTAACATGAGCTCAATCTTGCATCATCATCATCATCATCATCATCATTTCAGCCGAAATAAGTCCACTGCTGGACATAGGCCTCCCTCAATTTATTGGATTTTGCACTAATCGCCACGCTTGACAGGCGGGTTGGCGATCGCAGTATGGTGGTAAAATGCACAGAGAACGCTGCTACCAGTTCTCTAGTAAGTCCCTTAGTCGCCTCTTACGACACCCACGGGATGGTAATGGGATCTTGCACAGTTCATAACAAACCCGTATTTATCTGCAGTCCATTAATTCGTGCAACGATTACGCGCGGCCGGACGGATACCGACACATCCGCTCTCCTAATGACCTGGATTTATAGCACTAGATAGTATTAACTCCGTGAGGACTAAAATGTAGATGTGTGGATGTAGTTACGAATGTATCTTGTTGTAAATTGTTCCTATGAGTCTGTGGATTGGTTTAAGTATGATGAATTGTATATTTATGTGGTGGCATCCTAAGATAATCTTTTTTTTTTGTTTATGACATTGATTTACATTCTGTGTTTACTTTTACTCACTCACTTTTGCAATGTGTGTAAATGGGTGTGCACCATTTGGTTATATCATAATTATAATGAATTTATTCGTCAGTGTTTTAAATTCTTTTTACCTATAGTGGTATACTTTATTGCATCGTTTTCACATAATATATAATTTTATAATGAATGTATGCAAATATTGTAAAATATTTTAAAAGAGTAACGGTGAAGTTTCTTGACCGTTCTTATCTTTTGGAATTTTGACGTGCCCATTTGAAAATGCTTTTTTTGTCTTTGATCAGATTTAGGGAAGTTCACAATTTCTTCAATAGATTTGCCTAGTTACGTCATTATGGGTTTGATTGAACACAACCATACCATAATCAAACGCTCTAGAGATCACGTTAGTTTTTGTCCATTTTCGAAATCTGAAAGTAGACTCCTGATCGGCTCGTATCTAAAAGGTTTCTAATATATTTTCAGCGTTCTTTCAGCATGCAGCTATCAAGTTTTGCGCTGTATATGCTTGGTTAAAACCCTTTTGAGGTGGAATGATCAATAAATAATAATAATATCTTAGGATAACCAACACACCGTTATCTGATCCCAAACTAGGCAAAGCCTGTACTACGGCAACCAGACAACTGATAAATCTATACTAATATTATAAAGCTGAAGAGTTTGTTTGTTTGTTTGATTGATTGAACGCACTAATCTCAGGAACCACTGGTCTGAATTGAAAAAATCTTTTTGTGTAGGGTGGCCTATTTATCGAGGCAAGCTATAGGCTATATAAAATTACGTTACTGTTGTGATTAAGTAAGTAAAGACTGATTTATTACGAAATGTTTTAATGAACTACAATTGATAGCAACCACAGTTTTTGACAGTTCTATAACCGGAAGACAGACATCATAGAATCAAACACCTTATGACTACCGGAACACAAACAAGTGTTGCCAACACAACATATTACATTGCAATTTAAACACCCCCCCTCAAGGTAATATGTCTCAAAAAAAAGCAATAACAAAAAAAAAAAAACTCTACTCTACTTAACACTATACACTCGATATAAAAATATACTGAACCTACAATGCCCAAAAAATAAATAAAAAATAACTACAGTGCACCCAATGGTTACTAACTTATGACTATTATACAACATTCCTTCAAACATCTTTTAATCAGTTCGCTATTTAGAGGTTTTGTAAGAATATCAGCAGGTTGTTCATTAGTTTTTACATACTTTAACATCAACTTATTCTCCCTGACTAAATTTTTGACAAAATGATACCTTATATCGACATGCTTCAATCGCTTAATATTATCAGTACTTGCTACAGAGATGGCAGACTGATTATCACAGAATATAATAGGAATTACATTTCTGACATTAAAGTCATTCAGCAAATTTAAAATCCAGCATGATTCACTAGCTGCCATACTTAACGCTATGTACTCAGATTCTGTCGATGATAGGCTAACTGAAAGTTGCTTTTTCGAACACCATGATACTAAGCAATTACAATACTTGAACAAATAACCTGAAGTAGACTTTCTATCTTTAACATTTCCCCCCCAATCTGCATCACAATAACCTTGCAGCATTGAATCATCACACTTATATATTAATTTATAATCTAATGAATATTTCACATATCTTAACACCCTTTTTAAAGCTACTAATAATACATTGCTAGCATTTTTCTGATATCTACTCAACATGTTTACAGGAAAACATAGATCTGGTCGAGTACCAGATACAGCATACATAAGAGACCCTATTATCTGTCTACATAATTTTTCTACATTTTTATCTTTGCTTTTATCATCCTGTAACAAAATTTTTACATTAAAATTCTGATCCATAGGGGAAGACATTTCCTTACAGTTTTTCATATTAAATTTTATAAGAACATTCTCTAAATACTTTCGTTGACAAAGCTCAGTAACACCTGTTTCTAAATTTTGTTTGACATGTATACCCAAAAACTCTGTGACCAACCCTAGGTCCTTCATTCTAAATTCTTTATTCAATACACTTTTAAATTGAACAATTCCACTATTCTTTGTGCCAAACATTAAGAGATCATCAACATACAGCAATACATACATTTTATCTTTATCATTACACTTTGAATACAGACATGAATCACTACTTGATCTTGAAAATCCTTCTCTCAACATAACAGAATTAAATTTATTATTCCATGACTTAGGTGAATGCTTTAAACCATAGAGTGATTTATTTAATTTGACAATATTACTTTTCCCTGAATATGCTCCTTCAGGTAAACTAATGTACACATTTTCAGTAATTTCCCCATACAGAAAAGCCCCAGTTACATCCATTTGATACACTGGTAAATTCAATTTTGTTGCTACAGCCATAAATATTCTAAATGTTGACAACTTAGCTACAGGAGCATAAATCTCATTTAAATCTACAACATCATTTTGTTCAAACCCTCTAGCAACCAATCTAGCCTTATACTGTGTAATATTATTCATTCTCTTTATTTTAAACACCCATTTACTACTAATAACCTTTTCATTTACAGACACCTCACAATAGTCCCATGTATTATTTTCTTTTAGAGTTTCTAGTTCCCTATTTATAGCTTCACGCCACTTGCTTGCATCCTTTCTCTGCATAGCCTCCTTGTAGGTGAGTGGCTCGTTTTCAGCAGTATACACATTATGACATCGGTAAAACGATGTTTGTTTTCGTATACGCTTCTCACATTGGTTTCGTTCAGCCACACCCTCTCCATCTGAATCCAATGTACTCTCCTCTTCGTCATTACATGGTTCATATTCGCTATCATTGTCGTTGAAACTCTCGGCTCCACTTTCACCGCTGTCAACTACGGTTCTTTGAGATTCTTCTTGAGGTTCCTCCACTATCTTTGTTTCTCCCGCACAGTTTAGGTCTTCACTCTCCAGTTCCAGTGAAACTATATTTTCTGTTCCTCCGTTTTCATCTTCGATGAACACTATATCTCTCCTAGTTTCAACTGTGTTCTTCTGCGAAAAGTAAATTCTAAAACCTTTCACATCTTCCCCATACCCAACCATCAATCCCTTTTCTCCTTTTCTGTCAAATTTCCTCCTTTTCTCCTTAGGAATATGTGAATAGACAGGTGTCCCAAACACCTTGAGCTCGTGGATGTCAAACGTCTTCTTTGTCCATGCCTCATATGGTGTCATGTCCTTATCCTTACTCTTTCCAGTTCTGTTAAAGGTATACGCTGAAGTGTGGACGGCTTCAGCCCACAACTTCTTAGGCAAGTTCTTCGCATGTAGCATTGTTCGAGCTGCTTCCACTAGTGTTCTATTCTCCCTTTCAGCCTTTCCATTCTGCTCTGGGGTATAAGGAACAGTAGTTTGGTGAGTAATTCCACGCTTCGAGAACATATTCTTCACCTCTTTGTTAACAAACTCTAGCCCGTTGTCGCTTCTAAAACACTTTATTTTATTTCCAGTTACATTTTCAGCCTTGTTCAGGAAATCTTCAATGCAATTCTTAATTTCGTGTTTACGTTTAGTGAAATAAACACACCTGTAGTTGGAGTAGTCATCCTTGAAGACAACGAAGTACCTTGACCCTCCCACTGACGGTACCTCCATTGGACCGCATGTGTCTGCATGTATCAGGTCACAAGTCTTGCTGCTCACACTCGCACTGCTATTGAACGGCAGGCGATGTATTTTACCCTCCAAACAACTTTCGCATTTAGGCACAGAAGATTGTTTAACAGTAATGTTATTGCACGCTAAGATTTTACGTACATAGTCGAAGTTTTGATGTGCTAGCTTTTGATGCCACACTGTCAGTTCATTGTTCACCACTTTCGCGACTCTAGCTGCCTCGCATTTGTAACGAAAGTCCAAATAGTAGGAGTTTCCACTTCGTTTTGCTATCGCACAAACTTTATTGCTTTTATAAAACTTACATGAATCGTTATCTGTCAACATGACATAACCTTTGTCAGTGACAGCGTTCACTGAGAAAAGATTCGTTTTCAAGTCCGGAACGAACAAAACATTGTCTATGGTTGTGTCATACCATTCACTCCCGTTTGACACTTTTACCGCCATCTGTCCACAACCTTCCACACAAATCGATTCACCATTACCTACTATAACTGACTCTTGCGATACTTTTACAAAGGATGTAAACAATGACCGATCACAGCACATATGTTGACTGGCACCTGAGTCCACTAGCCACATAGATTGTTCGAACTGACCGTATGCTGTATTTGACACCATGAAAGCATTTTTATTTTTAGAGTCCTTACTTTCTCTGTTTTTCTTAAAACGACACTGCGCCTTAAAATGCCCTACTTTACCGCAGTAAAAACACTTGTTATTGACGTTATTGTCATCATTTTTGCACTCGCTTTTATAATGTCCAAGTTTCTGACACTTAAAACACTTTACAGTTCTTTGCTTCTTTACAAGAAACGCCGACGAATTAGACTCCTGCTGAGATACTTCTCCTTTCTCCTTCAACCTTTCTTCCTCCACTAATAGTCGGGCGACTAAGTTATCAAAGGTTTGTTTATCATCCGGTGCCGACTCCCATGCCAATTACGAAGGCTGTAGCCGGAGGATCGAAAAAAATGCAAGATTTAATTAATACAATTTATTTAATAAGAAATTACAATTTACTAAATACTACAATGGTCGACAGTTAACCGATTCTGTGTTAAAAGTGACGAGTTCACGGAGGCCGCGATGTCCGGTGCCGGGCTGCATCACGTTGTGCTGCGTCGGCGCCTCGTGTGCGCGGCTGATGCAATTTGGGGAAACTGGGTGAACGCTTGTCAGCGGTTTAGGTGCTATGCGAATATGTAACACCTCCCCTCGAAGATAAGCAATTATTTCGAAATCTTGGGCGAAAGAGATGATGAAATGTTGCTGTGATCAATCCTTATCTTGCTAGGACTGACTTTATTTTGTTCTTGGATTTCAGCATAATTTCCTGAATCATCCGTTTCTTTTGGTTGATTTTTATGAAGACGTTTCGCTCGGTGTCGTCGGTACATCAGTGCAATGATTAGTGCAGTTGCACCGGATAACAGTAAGTAGATTGGAATCGTGGTATGGTAGAGACTTGTATCAATTGTTTCTTCCAGTTTGACTGGAGTTTGTAGCATGATCTTCGTGTTTACAGAGTGCAGGCTTCCTAGGTCAGCAGAGTTTAAGATGATTGGTGTCTCATTTGGTACTTCTAAAACTTCGGAATATGTAGGCAATTGCATAATTTCTAAAGCAAATCCCTTGATGTGATTATTGGAGTTCGCTATAGTAAATTCGGGCGTCTTAATGTAGCAGTTGTATGGAATGATAGCTAAATAACTTCCTTCAAGGGTTTTGTATGTTTCCTGTTTGCATGATATCTTTACTTTAGTCGGACGTGGAAAGCTCATAGTGTAATGTTTCTCGTCGAGTGTTTCTACAGCTTCTTTCTTCAAGGCGACTGATGATAGTTTGCAAGTTGACATAAGTTCTTGCTTGGTGATAAGATGCTGGATACAATCTGAGTCATCTTGAGTATTGTATTTTAATTTTTCCTCGCAGAGGTACAGGGAATCTACCTTCGGGCATTCAGCCTCCATGTACCTGGAATCTTGTCCAGAAATCGCGATAAAAGGAGAGGTAGGTAAAAGGATTTTGTTATACTTGTTAGGGACAAGGGACAGTTTATAGAGGTTATAGATTGAAGGAAAGGCAATCGGTACCTTAAAGACTAAAACTATCTGATCACCTACGTAAAAGTATCCTAACTTAATTATATCATAATAGTTTCTTAATTCTATGTTAAGGATTTCATGATTGGAATATAAAATCCTTAGTTTATCTAACATATATCTAATCTCCTTTAAACTAACTACCGTATGCGATGTGCTTAATGCACGTATAAACGCTAGAGTATACTCTAGTCTATGGAGTTCCTCGAATAAGTTGTCTATGTAATCACTTAGAATAATTAAATGCTGAGCCATAAGGGCGTAGTGAATAAAATCGAAGTCAGCTGTACTATTGATTATACGATTTAAGACATTTCCTATCTTTTCCTGATTTTTAGTTATGTTAGTTAGTAAGTTGGCATTACGTAGAACCCAAGTTTGCGATAGACTGACGTGCTGATTAATTTGAAACTCCATCTTGTGTTCGTTTTCCTGAAGGATTTTTATGGCATTATTATACTTGACTGCATCCGTCTGATCTAAATTACCGGATATGCTCTTAATAACGGAACCGAGTCCATCGATAAGTCCTCTTTTATGACGAGTATGTTTAAATGATTCTAGTTGTGTAAATATTTTAGTTAACTTAGATGTTAAGTAATTCATATGTGGTTCAAATAATAGGGACGTTTTATTATTTAGTTTAGGTCTAATGTCGGACAATTGTTTGTTGACTATGTCTATTTGAGATTGTATGCTATCGAGATTAACGTAATTAAGGAAGGAATGGTAATGGGAAATGATACGCGTCGTTCCTAAGTTAAACGGAAGTATACCAGGGCCATTTCCCAAGGGATCAATCATTACTTCTTGTCCTTGCGTCATTCGGAGTAGTAGCAGCAGTAGCATCCTGTAACAACGTAGGATGTTTAGGGCTTCGTTTCAGACGAGACTTTGCGACAGGACCACGTTTCTTTCTAGTGTAGATGTGAATGGGGAGATCGGCTAATACTATGTCTTGCGTAAAACGCGAAGCTAGTTTTTGTCTGTTAGCAAGAGGGTTACGGACGAATACTTGTTGGTCCGGGCTATATTCTTTCTCGGGCTCGCGATCTTTATTCCTATTTTCAGTTAGTTCAGTCCTATGATGAAGGGAAGTTTCATTTATTATTTCATAGACTTGAGTTAGTCGTTTTTTATGATCCTGTAGATATTGTTGTAATAAGTGCTCGGATAAGTTTAAGTCTAAGGAATCACGAGGATCAAAATGTCCTGTGATTAAGTCTATAGGTCTACATTTAGTGAAGCTGTGTATGGAGCTATTATAGCCTAGAATTGCGTAAGGCATAAGATTTATGGCAGGTTCATTATGTTTTTCTAATTTCAGGATTCTAAGATGTTCGAGAATGGTAGAGTGGAAACGTTCGACTATATCGTTATCGTTAGGGGTGTGTGCGAGTATCTTGTGATGTTGTATTTTATGAAGACGAGTAAATTCTGAGAATAGTGCATTAGTGAATTCGGGTCCTTGGTCTGTTATTATAGTATAGGGAACGCCATGGTGGGTGCAAAACGTTAGAAGAGCTTGAACGACGCTTAACGCTGTACCATCTCTGAGATGATATGCCTGCGCATATTTCGAGAAGGCGTCAACTAAGGTAAGAAATTTCTCATTTTGAGCTGTGAAAAGATCCAGATGTACAGTTTCAAAGGGTTTAGTTGAAGGTGGGACTATGGAAAACTTTTGTCTTATCGGGTTTCGGTCGTATTTTGCTTGTCCGCAAATACTACATTCATTAATGTATTTCGATACACTTTCTTTCATTTTAGGCCAATAGTAACGGTGTGATAAAGCAAGGAAACATTCAGTTATACCACGATGATTGGTTTTTCCTTCATGGTAATTTCGAATGATTTCCTGTTGTCTTAAGTAATCCTTAACGTTCTCTACTTCTTTTTTCGTTAGGACCATATTCAAGGCGGAACTTTTAAACTTATCTTGGATTATCGGAATTATTTTATACATTGCTAGAGGAGGGTGGATAAGAATTCCTGTTTTTACCTTGGGATTCACGTATTCCTTTATAGCGTTAATTACATCCTCTTCAAGATTAGACTCTGATAGTTGTATTGTAGTTTTAGTGTGGGTTTCAAACGGTTTAGATGCGGTTGGGCGTTTTTTGATGTCTCCTACGACTGTGAAAGATATCTGGCGGTGAAATTTATTTAAGGGTTCATCAGATATTGGTACTTCTAATATGGGATTTTCAGCACTAGTGTGAGCTGTTGCCGTTGTAGAGCCTGTCATTGAAGGTGGTTTTTCAGATGTATTAACTGCTATGGAATTTGCATCTTCATTATTGATTTCAATGCGGGAAAGGGCGTCTGCGTTAGTGTTCAATTTACCCGGTTTATATACTGTAGTGAAATTATACTCGCTTAACTTTAATCTCCAGCGGGTAAGGCGTGAATTGGGTTCCTTTAGATTCATGACCCATTGTAGGGGCCTGTGGTCCGTGACAATTTTGAATTTCCTGCCAAATAAGTAGGGGCGGAAATATTTGGTTGCCCATACGATGGCTAACAGTTCCTTTTCAATTGTACTGTAGTTAATTTCGCTGGTATTTAATGTGCGTGAGGCAAATGCTACAGGTTTATCGCTACCTATCTGACCTTGTGAGAGAACGGCACCAATGGCGAGATTAGAAGCGTCAGTAGTTAGTATGAAGTCTTTAGTAAAGTCTGGGTATTGCAAAATTGGATCATTGATTAAAAGAGTTTTGCACTTCTCAAAACAACTAATATAATTTGGATCGGATATAGCAATTTTTGAATTTTTCTTCAGACATTGCGTCATAGGTTTTGTTATTCGGGCGAAGTCAGGAATGAATTTCCTGTAATACCCTAACAAACCTAGGAAACGTTTAATTTCTGTTGAGGTTTTCGGCAATGGAAATTTCTGAATGGCAATGATTTTATCCGGGTTAGGTTTTATACCGTCTTTACTTATAATGTGTCCCAAATACGCAGTCTCTAATTTTAAAAATTCGGATTTATCCATTTGGATTTTAAAATTGGATTCCCTGAGTCTCTGAAATACCTTTTCCAGATTTATCATATGTTCCTGAAGGGATACTGAGAAAACGATGATATCATCAAGGTACACTAAACACACAACATTCTGGAGGTCCCGTAAGACATTGTCCATCACCCGTTGAAAGGTTGAAGGAGAGTTCTTTAAACCCATCGGCATGCGAAGAAATTCGAAGTGCCCATGCTCGACAGTAAACGCGGTTTTATGAATGTCGTCTGGGTTCATCTCGACTTGAAAGAAGCCACTCGCAAGGTCCAATGTGGTGAAATAATGGCAGTTACCTAACTTGTCAAGTACGTCCGAAATGTTGGGTATAGGGTAACGGTCATCAATGGTTTTCTCATTTACTTTCCTAAAGTCTATGACCAAACGCCATTTAGTTTTCCCGCTGGCGTCAGCTTTCTTGGGAACTACCCAGATGGGGGAGCTCCACGCAGACTGTGAGGGTCGTATAATATTTTGTTCCAACATTTTATAGATTTGATCTTGAACTTCCTGTTTGTGTATGAACGGATATCGGTAACTTTTTGTATAAATTGGTACATCATCTGTGGTTCGAATTGAATGTTTAATTTGGTTTGTGAAAGATAATGACTCGCCGTCAATATAGAATACATCGGCGTATCGAGTGCATAATACTTCTAAATTAGCTTTTTCTTCAGGGTTCAAGTGGTCTGTACGTAGGCGAGATAAGACATTTGTAACACGATCGGACTGTTGTTCAGTGCGCATGCACTGAATATTAAACAACTCAGCGCTAACGGGGCGATCCATGGAAAAAACTACGTCATGACATGACACATTCGTTACTTCAATTATACCTCTACTATTACTAACAGTTGTTACACAATCACCTATTAAACAATTTGACAGACACTGTTTAGGAATTAAAACGTCACCGTCCTCAGAGTTTATAGGAACTTTAATTAGTTTAGATGAATTAGCCGGTATTATGTCCTCGTATAAATTACTATTGCGAGAGTCGTACATTAACAAAGGATTACTAGAGTTTCGAGTAACCAACAGTCTATTTTTGAGGTCTATTTTAGATTCCAATTTTTCTAACAGGTCATATCCAATCAAACCGTCGAAAAAGTTATGAAACGTATAAACGTAAAGGGTCATATCACCTGACTCATTAAATTCCTGGAAATATGGTAATGTAATAGAGTAATCACTTCTAGTGGTGGCATGAATGTTTGTCACTTCGAAAGGATCATAATGACATGGTATGTGAGATAAAAACTTTTGAACAACTGCGGGGCTAATAAAGGACATATTTGCACCTGTATCAATTAATAGTTTAAGCGGAGGGTTTGAAATCTGAATGTATGGTAGTTGCCTTTGTGTTTGTAAATTGATCTCTATTTTAACTTGTCTGATTTGGTAACTTCCTGAAAATCCTCCTCTTTAGCATTCGGAGTGTCTTTTATTTCATCTATGACACAAGTTTCCGTACATTTCGGTTGCTCATACGCATATTCAATCGGATAACCGTAGTTGTCAAACTCTAAATATTCCTGGGGGTAGTAATCGTTGCTATTAAAATAACCGGTATAATAATTATACTGCAATTGATCATTTAGGTCGTTAAAGTTAAATTCCCGTGCTCTAAAATAGTTCAAGGGTGGTGGATTACCAGCTGTAGACCAGTCATGGGGTGCACGTGGGGCGAATGGTTTTGCCACTTAATGACTTACGCCACTCATAGGTTGCGGAGTGCTACTAGCAGCTGGTCTGGGACTAGGCATCCTAAAAGCTTGACCCTGGGGTCTATGATCGGTCGGCGGTGCACTAAACATCTGCTGTGTACGTGTGGGGCCGCGATATTGAGGGGGCTGATTTCTCCACATTGGAGCAGACTGCTGCGCTTGAGGCATAAACGGTCGCGACGGTCCTGGCATGTTAAAAGACCTAGGAGATGGTAACATAAACGAACGCGGCGTAGCGAAGGCAGGCGCCTTAAAATCATAAGAAGGTCTAGGACTAACCTGATGCTGAGGCTGCTGCTTCTTGTCAGGTCCATGGTCGTTACGCTGCTGTAAATACAATGTATTCATCTCCTCATGCACGAATTCTAAAGCCTTCTCTATTGTATCAGGCCTCATGCACCGAATGCGAGAACCCAACGGGTCGCGTAAACCACGTAAGTACGACTGCAAAGTGAGTTTTTTGTACAAGGTTCGTTTAGATTCAATGGTACTCGCTATCGTTTCATGTAAGCTGATGTAGGTCATAATAGTACTAAATAAATTCTGACACCGTTCATAAAATTCCTGCGGGGTTGCAGACCCTTGTGTTAGGAGCGCTAAGTCATTATACAGTGACGTCTCGTCACGTTGATCGGCGAAATTATTAACTAGGGCGTTCCTAATTCCCTCCCAAGTTTCTGGGATACCGTTTGAATTGATCGTGCGCGATGCGGGTCCCACAACCTTATTTAAAATTCCATTTAATAATGCCAAATTACTTAACTGAAATTCCGGTCCATTTCTTATAAACTGCTGTACTAACTGATCACATAGCTTTATAAATCGAGTTAATACGTTCGAGTTTCCATCGAACTCTGGAACCAATCGTAGGGCCTTATAAACTTGATCGACTGAGTCAGCCATATTCGACACAATTAAACTATTACTATCCTCTTGTTCTATTTCCAAACTTCTATTAGCGTCTAGATTACTAATTCTACTATTACTACTATCTAACCTAGATAACCGAGATTGCCGTGGATGGAAAATCTTGGATAATTAAGGGAAACACTTAAGGATAAAAGGAAGCGACTCTAGCGCGATTCTAAAGTACTTACTTGAAACAATCCTGTACCTCTTCCGTATCGATGTCTGGATACTCCCCTGGACTGCAGCTCTCGTAGGTTCTGGATACTCGTACGGTGCCCGACGGCCACCCGGGTGACTCGCGACTTAAGCAATTTAATCTCGCGAACCGGCCCGCGAGTATCCTACCGACTGCGCCAATTACGAAGGCTGTAGCCGGAGGATCGAAAAAAATGCAAGATTTAATTAATACAATTTATTTAATAAGAAATTACAATTTACTAAATACTACAATGGTCGACAGTTAACCGATTCTGTGTTAAAAGTGACGAGTTCACGGAGGCCGCGATGTCCGGTGCCGGGCTGCATCACGTTGTGCTGCGTCGGCGCCTCGTGTGCGCGGCTGATGCAATTTGGGGAAACTGGGTGAACGCTTGTCAGCGGTTTAGGTGCTATGCGAATATGTAACATGCCGACACAAAGTGTTTATATTCATCGGGCAGCGTCATCAAAACCTTTGTAATGACTAATTTATTGGAGACTTCTTCGCCCATCTGTTTGAGCTGATTCTGTATTTCTTGAATCTTCGATAGAAACAACGACATTTCAGTACCCTTATCATACTTGTACTGAAAGAAACGCTGCTGCACGATGTGAATGCTTGTCTCAGATTTTTGTTCATAGACGCATAGAAGTTTTCTCCACATTTCTGACGAAGTTTCGCATGAAATTAAGTGTAACATCACATTCTCTGTCATTCTGGTGACAATCAGCGTTTGCGCCTTGGCATCCCTGCATTCCCATTTAGCTCGTTCATCTGCGTTTTCAGGTTTGACCTCCTTCCCTTCAACAATGCTCAAGTTGCCTTGACCACGCAACAAAACCATCGTTTGGAACTTCCAAATATTCCAATTCCCGGCTCCTTCCAGCTTCATCACGCTGTTGTTTCCTTCCATTTCGCTTTCCTGCCGTGTTCAACCTCCTTAACACGTTTCTTTCTCGACTTTGCTCCGCGCCCCCGTGATGTATGTACCGGCGACCTAACCTCACTATTTTTCGCGGCAACTGAATGTCGATATTTCCTTCTTTATTTATTTTTAACTTATCAGTCATACAGGATTATGATCTGGGCCCATAACCTGTTGTGATTAAGTAAGTAAAGACTGATTTATTACGAAATGTTTTAATGAACTACAATTGATAGCAACCACAGTTTTTGACAGTTCTATAACCGGAAGACAGACATCATAGAATCAAACACCTTATGACTACCGGAACACAAACAAGTGTTGCCAACACAACATATTACATTGCAATTTTGCTCTTGGTTGCATTGCAACCAAGAGGAGCGGAGCAGTAATGCAAAAACGGGTAAAATCGCACGGGTAGGCGATTCGACGCGACGGGAAGGATCGGGGGAACAAGAAATTTAACGCGGACGAAGTCGTGGGCAGAAGCTAGTATACTTATATATTTCTAAATACAAACATATTATAGATAAATTACACCCAGACACAGAACAAAGGGATTCGAACCCACGACTTCTGTCTTAGCAGTCAGGGTCACTAACCACTAGACTAATAGGCCAGTCAAAAATAAATAAATTAAAATTCATTTATTTCAGGCAAAACCACAAAAATTAAGATAAAATGTCACAATGCTGCAGCAGGCAAGAATAAAATGTCATCAACAAAATAAAAATAAAACTCACAGAGTTGATATAAAATAAATTATCAAATTTACGGGTCACAGAATTGGAATTAAAAAAAATAGACAAATTTACAACGAATTTACAATTAAAGTAACAATAAATAAGTGAAAGAAAAGGTGTGTGTAAAAAGGTTTATGATGCGTTTATATTTTAAATATTTATTAATCAAATTGATTGCATCTACCATTGTATGTCTCTGCATCACCCAAAGGTTGACTGGTAGAAAATGCCCTGTACATTTGTGTGCGTAAAGTATTAAATAAATAAATAAAAGAAGTAATTAAACATTGGATAATATGCAAGTTAACATATACAATATCGTGGTTCTGTAAGGTTCTAATTGCAAAGGTATACATCCACGCTCTTAATCTTAATGACCTAGATTTATAGCACTAGATAATATTATCTACCGTGAGGACTGAAATGTAGATGTGTGGATGTAGTTACAATTGTTTGTTGTTGTAAGTTGTTGCTATAAGGCTGTGTGTTGTTTAAAGAGTGGTAATGTATCCTTCGTTTTATTTTCGGTTGATAAAGTTCTCTGATTTTATGCGGTTATTGCTGTCATTTAGGTTTGTGGAAGGAGTTTTTAATGATATTGTAATAAAGGACAAAATTTCCTTCATAACTTTTTAAATCAATTAATAATTGATGAGAAATTGGCATGCCCTAGAACCAAAAAATTCGAGGTTAAGTGATATCTACCAATCCGCACTGGGCCTGTGTTTATGTAAAATGTTTGTTTTTGTTATCTTTTGTATTACTCTTCGGAGGCCTAAATAACCCATGTTTTCCTGAGAACCATATTATCTATATACTCAGGCAACGTTCAGCTTACAAGTAGAATCTCATCGACTAAGGTAAATCAACCGATCCTGCGCTAATGAGCGCTCACACGTCAATTACTCCAAAATCAAGGCTGTGAGGTTTCTGCACCATTTGCTAAAATACTTACCTTTTAAGCTTATTACGTGAACAATACCGGCAGATAAACCAATTTTATTAGGATTTTAACTTTCATGAAATTCATACTTTCATACTAATCTATTATATAGAACAGGTCGCAGTGGCGGTGCTTGGGGGAGGCCTATGTCCAGCAGTGGACGTATTTCGGCTGAAATGATGATGATGATGATGATGATAATACTAATCTATACTTAATATTATAAAGCTGAAGAGCTTTTGTTAAACGCTCTAGTTTTAGGAACTACTTACTGGTTCGAATGGAAAAATTCTTATAGTGTTGGATAGCTCATTTATCAAGAAAAGCTAGGACCTTTAGGAGCCGCGCAAAAAGAAAATCACGAATACTCCGTGTCCGTCTGTTTTCCCTTTGGTACCGGCTAAGGGACGTACTAGAGGATGGGCAGCAGCGTTATTTATTCATTTTACCATCAAACTGCGATTACTGATTCCCCTGCCAAGAGTGGCGATTATAGGAATTCCAAGTTGGGGGAGGTCTATGTATCATACGGCTGAAATTATGAAGAACTAGCTTCTGCCCGCGACTTCGTCCGTGTCAAATATTTGCTCCCCTGACCCTTCCTGTCCCATCACAGCCTGCCACTTTTCGTCAATTTTGTTGTAGCTGCTCCGCTCCTTTTGATCGTAGCGTAATGTTATATAGCCTATAGCCTTCCTCAATAAATGGGCTACTAGACTCAAAAAGAATTTTTCAATTCGAACCAGTAGTTCCTGAGATTAGCGCGTTCCACCCCCTATTTTAGGGAAGTGGGGGGTTAGAAAGAGGAAAAAAGTGGCATATGTCACTCTCCGTCCCTTCAACTATCTCCACTTAAAAAATTACGTCAATTCGACGCTCCGTTTTGCCGTGAAAGACGGACAAACAGACACACATACTTTCCCATTTATTAGTATGGATGATGATGATGTTTCACATTATGACCAGAAATGTAAGCGTATTTCTTTTAAATAGGACTTCATAGGAGGCTGCTGGTAACTTGTTTGTCTTGAATCGGATTTTCAAGTCGTAAAAAATGATAAATTGAGTTTTTAAGTAGGTATGTATCAAATTACTAACAATTGCTAGTAAGTCCTTTAGTCGCCTGTTACGACACCCACGGAAAGAAATGGGATGGGATAGTGTCAATTCAAACAAATATATTCTATTCTATCCATAACTCTAAATCTATAAACCCCAAAAATCTCGCTATTTAATAGATAAAGTGCATTCCGTCGCTTTTAGAGCAATCCGTCAGAAGTTAGCAACATTTATCAATAGTGTTAGGAACACTCCAGTGGGTAGTGAATCTCCAAACTTTGGGTTCCGTACTTTGCCATTCGGCTTACTAAAACTATTCACGGATACCTAGTTCTGTTGGTTCTAACGTTTTGGCTTTACTTAGTCTGCAGATTGGTCGAAGAAAAGAGTTAAACGTTTGTGTTTAATAAAAGCTAAGCTAGAGGTTAAAAAAGCTATATTTCCTACGAAATTAATATACTATACGATTATACAGAATTCTAGACCATATCCGCGTAACAAATTTTCAATAAAAATACGAAGTACCTATATCGATGAAAATACGAAATGATTTTTTCGAAAATACCAAGCAATGGATTAGCCCATGAAAAAAGAACTTGTGTCCAACAACTTCAATAACGTAATGTTTGTTGTTGAACTGTCGAAATAATGGTTCCTAGGTAGCTATATTTGCTAGTGCTTCGGTGTTTACTACGTGTGGCTAATTAGGTATTATATTTAATAATTATCGCTCGTTTACTACATATCATATCAGAATGCAAAAGATTATTTCTTTATAATTCGTCCTTTTAGAACATACCCACAAGACTTATCAGTTGCTTGAAGCGCTGTCCGTGGGTGATCAAATTAGCATTGCTCTTAACTTAACAACAAACATAAAGCAAATAGAATGTAAATCATACACCTACTTACTAAGGACTATATTCAAATACCCTTAAGTGATTAAACGTGACCTTTTCAATAATGCCTACACAGGTAATACAATATTTAATTAAAAGAATCCTTAGGAGCTATACACACGAGCATTTTCTTATGCGTGAACGCGAGTATAACGCAAAATATTCGCGCTGTAACTAGTCCAGCTTTTTCAAGGTTAACAGCGTAAATAACGCGCCCTCGACGTCCCGTTGTATGCATAAGCCCTTAGAATTAAACCCTCACTGATGATCTTTGAAAGAAAATTTGCGAAACGAAAGGAAAATTAAGCTCTTCAGTGAATAAAAAGGTGTGGAAGATTCAGTTTCACAGTGTGCTTTAATTGCTCAGCTTTCACGGATTTCGAAGACCGACTCATTCCGGCACAGAGTACTGGGATGCAGTAGGTCAATGTTAGGTCATTTATCTTAATTTTGTTGGCTTAAATCTCAAATGGAAATGGCAAATGCTTGTATTTTGATTAATTAAGTTAAACGCAACGGGCTGGCAGTCACATTCTCTTTAAGTTTACAAATTAATAATCAAAAAGGATTAATTGGGTCACGTACAGGAATAACACAGACAAAATAACGACTTTTTATGTTATTGTACTCTCCGTTATCACCAATTTGTTTGCAGAAGTAAATCATGGGAAATCTATCAGGCGATTATACGAGAAGAATTATACATGGTATTAGAAGTTTTTGTTTGGATAGACATCTCGCATGTCAACCTATGAGGTTGTCTGCTGCTTAACTGAACTTGCCTGTGGTTATTTTAACAAATTAAGGCTCCCAGCCAGGGCTTAAAAACTTAAAACTAAACCGACTACTCGTTAAGGGTACCCCCTATGGGTACGGACCTTGGCTTAGAGCATCGCTGGACGGCAGCAAGGGACGGACTGGATGGAAATGAAGTATTTGTAATTTAATCTACTGCTTACATGTACTCTGTGGCCTGTCACTAACGAGTGACAAGTGAGCTCTGCCATCGCCCGGTGACTCATTTTCATTTCGATTTTAAGGGATGACGTCACGCCCGATGTCACTCCAAACCTCTTTACATTAATTGGTTTTTCTGTTATTTACTGTTGGCTATTTAGAATGTAATTGCCGGTTATGGTCTTAATGTCGCTGAATATATTTATTACTTTACAGTTGGTTTTATAACAATCAATACTCGTGCATGCTGAACTGCAAACCATTATAATAAAAAAATATTATATCTAAATAAAAAGTATGAACCCGCGGCTTCACCCGCGTTGGAAATTATCCCACGGGATAGATGGCATCCTGGGAAAGTCATGAGCTATTTTTGCCCTGGTCTCCTTGCCAATAAATTGTAGCAAAATCTGTTCAGTGGTGTAGGTGTAAGGTAACAGACAGAGTTACTTTCGAATTTATTACATAAGTATGGATATTTTAGCAAAGTACACAAAAAAAAAAAAAAAACACTTTTCAAACCAAAATGTGAATAGCTTAAGGAATAGTCTTCTAGCAGATTTCAATATAAATGTTTTTCGTAGCAGATCATTAGGTCGTGCTACTCTTATAACAAAGGAGACTGATGATGAAATTAATTGTTTTAATTCTATTGTTAACATTATTAGTTTTAAGAATAGTGGTAGCTCAATGATAACGGCACCGACTTACAATCTGTTAGGTCGTGGTTCCAAACCCGAATAATTTCACCGTCAGGAAAACATCGTGAGGAAGCTGGCGTCTCCTAGAACCAAAAAGAAGACATGTGACATTTACCAACCCACACTGGGCCCGCGTGGTAGATTACGGCCCACTCCATCTCAAAGACAGAAGGCCTGTGTCCTAGCAGTGGCTTTGCATAAAAACTTTTTGAATAAAACTAATAGCATAATCATATGCTATTGGTTTTATTATAAAAGTTTTTTAGAGAGTGCTGTCAAAAACTGCCTTTAGTTCGCAAAACGATTTGTTTACAGAGAAACCGATATGAGGCCTGTATTAATACCTAGGTTGTATCCGACAGTTTCCGTCCAACCTTTCATTAAATATTTACGAAAACGGGTAAATCTGTGGCATATTTGCTTTTGGCTTTCGACACCGTTCACTGAGGTATCAAACTGAAGTTTATTAAATTGATAATCTCGTGCAAATTTATTTTAAAGCGTACCAGTACAATAGATCCCATAAATTATTGTTTTTTGCTGTCAATCACAAGTTGAATAATTGATGAAAACGAGGAGTTAAAATATTTTACGTAGAGAAGCTGAAATTATTATTCAAATGAACTCCTTATTAAAAAAAAAAACTGCAAGTTTCATTTTATTATATCTATTTTTTATTTTAGCCCGTATGTCTGATAATCAGTTTTATCCAGTAAGGGTTGTGGAGGTCAGATAGACAGTTGTTTCATGTAAAATACTGATACTCAGCTGCATTTGGTTAGACCGGAAGCCAACCCCAACATTGTTGGGAAGAGACTAGGCTGATCATGGTGATGATATGATTTTATTTCTGCAAGTT
The DNA here is from genome assembly GCA_947507805.1 of Aporophyla nigra. Taxonomy (NCBI): domain Eukaryota; kingdom Metazoa; phylum Arthropoda; class Insecta; order Lepidoptera; family Noctuidae; genus Aporophyla; species Aporophyla nigra. Next base: position 19,381,672 of record OX382297.1, on the reverse strand, counting down.
TTATTTATACAAATTACATTTATTTTTAGGTCGAATGTCTGACAATCAGGCTTACCCATTACGGGTTATGGAGGCAGTCAGTTCATGTAAAATTGGTATTCAGCTGCATATATCTGGTTACACTACAAGTCAACCCCAACATAGTTTGTGCATCTGGTTAGTAGACCCCAACAAAGTTGGGAAAAGGCAGATAGGCAGATGTTGATGGTGACATGTTTTTAGGGTTCCGCACCTCAAAAGGAAAAAGCGGAACCCTTATAGGATCACTTTGTTGTCCGTCCGTCCGTCCGTCCGTCCGTCTGTCAAGACCCTTTTTCTCAGGAACGCGTGGAGGTATCAAGCTGAAATTTATATCAAATACTCAAGTCTGCTGTCCCTTGGAGCTGTCAAACTTCTAAGCTAACGCCATCAAAAGATATAGCCGTTTATGCCGCAAATTACCGCAAATTTTCGAAACTCGCAAGGGAATCAAAACCTAAAGGGTACTTCCAGTCGATCTAGAATTTTGAAATTTGGTACGAAGCAACGTCTTATAGCACAGATAAAGGAAAAATTGCGAAAACCGTAAATTTTTGGTTACATCATATAATAAACAGAATAAAACACAGACAGAAATAAAACAAGCCAAAAAACAGAACAGACTACGACTCGATTGTCGTGATGGGTGAACTTTTACTTATATACCTACAGGTTTGTACGGAACCCTCGGTGCGCGAGTCCGACTCGCACTTGGCCGGTTTTTATTTGTGTAAGTTTCCTTTGAAAAACATGAGATTATGAAGAACTCTCAAGCCATACTTTGTGAAAATGCATTGTTTACGTTAGTTTGACAAGCCGTGCCGTTGTACCGTGTGGTGCCGGACGTAAAGAATAACACCATCCCCTTTTGTTCCCGTGGGTGTCGCAAAAGGCGACTAAGGGACTTACTAGAGAATGGGCAGCAGCGTTCTCTATGCATTTTACCACCATACTGCGATCGCCAACCCGCCTGCCAAGCGTGGCGATTATGGCAAAGCCCCCCAAATTGGGGGAGGCCTAAGTGCAGCAGTGGACGTCTTATTGCTGAAATGATGACGTTAGTTTGAATTTAGCTCCACAAGGTATATTTTCCATTTTTATGTAAAGTTATTATTCACAAAACGACAAACAAGTTCAAAGTTGTGAAAGCTTTCCAAGTACGAAAGTAATTAAATAGCCATCAGGCAGTTGCAAATAAAAAGGTTCCTACTTAACGTGTTCCTTTATTAATAAGTTAAGTACATCATGGGCTAAGCAGAAGGGTCTGTGTGTACCTATTTTTATTTTCTAGCGTGACACTCAAAACAACGAAATTCGGTAAAATTCGTCAAACTCGATCACTTTCGAATGAGTGCAACTTATCTATTAATCAAGAAAGTTAAATACTTTGTGAAAAAAGAGAAAGGAATTATATGCTATTAAATGCTCTATGCATTTTACCACCAGACTGCGATCGCCAACCCGCCTGCCAAGCGTGGCGATTATGGCAAAGCCCCCCAAATTGGGGGAGGCCTAAGTCCAGCAGTGGACGTCTTACGGCTGAAATGATGATGATGAAATGCTAGTTGTTAGTTTCGGTTATTTGATTAGTTACATCTTAGAATCAGTTTGTCGCAATGAATGAGACAGAAATCAAATTCAATCTTACAGGTTGTGAGCTTAGATCTAATTTGCAAGTGGCGTACAGATCATTCTGGGTAGAAGTATTTCTGTTATTTGTCGATTCGAGAGAGAATGTAGCAACGTTTAATGCAGTCCTCTAGACTGTTTTTCGGCCATGGCGGTTAATCCCAACAGAGACTAACCGCCGGCGCGGGAGATATTATAGTGCACAAGTCTATGCGCCAGATACAGGATAACTCACTCTTCCCTCACTGTCATAGTCTGATAGGATGACATTCTGACACAACCGGAGAGAGATCAGGCATAGGATCAACAGCTTAAGGTTGAGGCATGGGTGTATCACACCGCCAACTTCTGAACTGTGTGTCCTGTGTGTTACTAAGAAATTGCTAATGGAAAAACCCAACATTCATAAATTAATTAATTATTATGATTACTTTTCATTTCTTTGACAGATCTTTTCCAAGCAAACCACACACACACACACGCACACACATTCCTCACTGTTATCTCATAAGCCTTTTTAATAAAATGTTCATCAGAATTATTACGCAATTATATATATATTTTTGTAAAAATGTGTACAATCCACCTAAAGAACACTATCCTTCAAGATACAGGACTCTCCTAGTTTGAAGGGCAGGGGTCTTACTCATATGTCGCACCCCTAGATCTAAAGGGAACTAACTCAAAATTCTTAATTTTTGAGTTATGCACATCTTTGAGTCAGTTATTTCAATACCTATCGACCAATAAACCAAATTCAAAACTATTTCCAATATTTGGAGTCGAATGTTGAAAATAGTTTTGAATCTGGTTTATTGGTCGATAGGTATTGAAATGACAGACTCGAAGGTGTGCATAACTCAAAAATTATGAATTTTGAGTTAGTTCCCTTTAGATCTAGGGGTGCGATGTAATAGCTATACCTATGACAATACTGATGACTAAGACAATACTGATGTTACCTAGGCTAAGTGTTTTTGTTAAATAAATGATTACTTACTTACTTACCAATAACACTTTGCCCAATCTGGTAATGGAACCCGTGAGCCCACGCTCAGGAGCCGCGCTTGTAACTACGAGACCAACGGAGCAGGTATAATGTTTACTATAGTACTAACTTACAGCTATGGTATTTCAAAATGCAATTCCTTATCAAACACCCACTATTTTCATCCCTCCATATCATCATCATCATCATCATTTCAGCCGTAAGACGTCCACTGCTGGACTTAGGCCTCCCCCAATTTGGGGGGCTTTGCCATAATCGCCACGCTTGGCAGGCGGGTTGGCGATCACAGTATGGTGGTAAAATGCATAGAGAACGCTGCTGCCCATTCTCTAGTAAGTCCCTTAGTCGCCTTTTACGACACCCACGGGAAGAAATGGGGTGGTGTTATTCCTTACGTCCGGCACCACACGGTACCCGGTCCCTCCATATATGAAGTAAAAACACAACTCTAAATATAGCCATTAGTTCACACACGCGATGTCTAAGGCATTATTTATAGCCGTGAATAGCAACACCGCACATTAATAGCCGGAGAAAGGGAAAGTGTCTCACGCTTACATAGTTGCATGTTACACACGAGAAGTGGATGGAGACCTTTATTTAAGGAAGAGAGTAAGGTGGCGGGAAAAGCGGTGAGCGAAATTTTTATAAGCATCGACAAAAAAAAAAGGAATCTTGGGCATAGTGATGGAACTTAAATATGAATTGCGAAAAGTGGGTAAACGTACTGTGGGTACCTACACTTTGGTCTACCTCATCGGGGTATATATTTGCTTATGTTTGAAATCATTTGGAATTCCTAAGATATAAAACATAATATTAAGATTTTTCCTTAGTTGCTCTAATCAAATCAAGTCATTTATTCAAATTAGGTTTAGAATCAGCACTTTTCGAACGTCAAAATTACATAAGATACTCCAGCAAAACACCCGCCCTCCACCACTTCCTAGTGCTTTAGGTGGGAAGAAGTGGGGCAACAAACTCCCCAGCAGTATAGTTGTCTATGTGTACAGTTAGAATAACGATTCTATACAATAGTACATATGTAAAGTCATTAAAATTACGAGACAAACATACGAGTATTAAATTTTTTGCCATAAGTCAGCTAACACACGCCAATAAAAATGTGCAAAAAACTACAATGTAAACTGTATTCAAGCAAAAAATAAAAAAACGTAAACAAAATTGTATACTTTAATAAAAGCATGAAGGGCGTAACGGCTCACATATGCAATGCTTTATTATGTTTACATAGCTGTCAATCCAAGTCACAAACGATAAAATGAGATAATTGAAATAAAACATGAACATAACACTCACCCAATATAAACAAATCAGTCAACGTAGCACCCGGCGAGCTAGCTTGCTAGTTTTACCCAAAACTAGAACTAACTATGGCAAAAAATGCTAAATTTTGAAGGAGCACAACTTTATACTAGAATATCTACAGTCTAACATAAGAAATCTACATTCTTTCAATGTGTTCAAAACCCAACTTAGTGAGTCCCAATAATTGCAGATCGATCACTTTTGGAGAAATTAGAGCATTGTATGTTTATATATATATCTAGTGTTTAACTGATGACGACGAGCTCTGTATAATTAATCTATGTTTTAGTATTATGTAACTGATCACGCCGAACTTTGTGTAAATTATGTACCTATATGTTTTAATATTGTTCTCAAGTAAGCGACATATGTCTTTATTGAGAATAAAGTTTTTTTAAACCTGATCCTAAAATAAAAAACTACTCACCACAAGCATCACCAGCTCACGAGCATAACGCTAGAATCAGCCATTACCTTCCTCACCATAATATGTTTAGGAGTCATACTATTTTATTGTAACACAAAATGATGGTACCTTCTTAGAAAAATGACAAGATGATCAAAATATTTTGTTTTATTTTTGAGCAAGTACCTAGAGCAAACACATTACCAATTACCAAAATCATCATCATCATCATCATTTCAGCCGTAAGACGTCCACTGCTGGACTTAGGCCTCCCCCAATTTGGGGGGCTTTGCCATAATCGCCACGCTTGGCAGGCGGGTTGGCGATCGCAGTATGATGGTAAAATGCATAGAGAACGCTGCTGCCCATACTCTAGTAAGTCCCGTCGCCTTTTATGACACGCACGGAAAGAAATGGGGTGGTGTTATTCTTTTCATCCAGCACCACACGGTACGTAAAAAATATAAAGCGTAAAAAACTGTTTTAAAACCCTAAACTTATCATCATACATAAACACACGCCTTTTTCCCATGAGCCGGCAGAAACTTCGGTACGCTACCTGCTATGCTTACCTTTGTCTCGTTTAGGTTCATACATCTGGTCATACACACACGCCGGTTGCGAGTACTACGCACCTGACCTTTCTGAAGAACATCACCAATAAGGTCACTATACGTCCTCCTAGGGTGTCTACATTCGGCGTTTCCACTCAAATCTGCCATTTAAATACCTTTTGTTAGCCATCCTTCATTCATTCTCTTCACCGAACCATCTAACATACTCTTAAATTTTTGTCACTACATGTTCTTTTGAACCGCATCGTATGTCTTATCACATCATTCCTCAGCCTATCTTCTTCATCTTATCATCATCTTTGGCGAAATGTGACTTTACCACATTTAACTAATCTACCTACCCCTCCGGAGGATACGAGCGTGTTATGTAGCAGTAAAGTGAATTGATAAAATATGAAAAAGCATTGGTAAAGGTAGGAGTGAAAGTGTATTGTATTGCATAATGGGTGGTCACAAGAGAAGCCTCGCACGTAGACCTTGATGCAGGGAGCGGTTATGTTAGAGAGCGAGGCGGCTTTTGGAGCGGAAAAGGATTATTCTTCACTGACAAGATCTTTACACTAGAGCTCTAGTAACGCCTTTTGTAACGGAGGTGATCAATAGGAAGGATTTTAGAAAATCCGTCCCGTAAATGGCGTTAAATCAGGATAAAAGTTTGTACAGAAGTTCGTCGTTATTGCCAGTGGAATATTGGGATACCACCGGGTAGATCACTTCTTTAATTAGAAGTTTTTATGTTCGAATAAAATTAAACGTAATGTTATTTTGTGGAAGTTTTGGAGTATTGATCATTGTTTCAAAATATACGGTTGATATAAAAAATGAACAGCACATAGAACACTGCAATCATATATGTACTTTATGTTTGATGAATAAAACTAATCACAAACAAAATAGTTTAGGGGAATTAATTGTTGTAATTGTCACTGTAGTTGAGTGCTACGTTGGTGTAGCAATGTCGTAGTACCGTAGCACATCTTCGTAGCGGTGTAGCACACCGTCGTAGCTGCTACACGGTTTACATCGCTTTGGTTTGGGATCATTTTGTATTCATTGCTTTCCCTATTGTTAACTGTCGATTGTTCCGAACTAAATTAGATTTCATTATTTAACGCGATTGAATCTGGATATGTAAATATTTCAAGCTTGAAATCACGATAAAACTTTTGAATTTCACTAAATTTACTATAGGAAATGCTAATAAAATGTGTTTTTAGAGCGCTGCTACTTTACAGTAGAACGTAATAAAATATATATAATTTAGACCGGCCGTATAGACACCGACTTATCAAGTTGTAAGTCATGAGCCCGAACCCTGGCAGGCACTTTTATTTGTGTAATCAATATCATCACGTCTGCCCTCAAAACGATGAAGGAAAATATTGTGGGGCAACCAGCATGCCCTGGAACCAAAAAATTTGAAGACATTTGCAGTGTGGTAGATTATAGCCAAGTCCCTCTTACAGGAAGGAGGACTGTGGGGAAACAGTCCTAGTCCGTAAAATTAGTGTCGGTAATTCATAGACATATTATTATATAATAATAATATCTTAATTGATAATAAATTTGATAATTGATAATAAATTTATTGTACACAGAAAAAAAAAATCTTAGGACAACCAACACAACGTTATCCGATCCCAAACTAGGCAGAGCCTGTACTATGGCAACCAGATAACTGATAAACATACCTAAATATTTCTAAATACATACATATTATAGATAAATTACACCCAGACGCAGAACAAATGTTTGTGCTCATCACACAAAGATTTGTCCTGGGTGGGAATCGAACCCACGATCACTCACGGTCACTAACCACTAGACTAACAGGCATACAATAATGTATCTATATGTAACTATTTCTAAACACCCCATATAAACACAGTTCGCATCGTCACAGAATACATATATAAAAGATAGGTTTGCATTACGGAGAAGTGAGATCACAGAGCTTTCCGGAGCGTATGAATGGAGTAACGAAGTCAGTAATGCAGCAGTCGTGGGCACGCTCTGACGCACATGTTTGTTTCTATCTGTATCTGTTTATATGACACTATTACCTAGTTACAGTGTGTTTTAGAGCGTATTATTTAAACTAGGTTTTAGATATTTATAGATTTTTGTTTACTTAGTGGGTAATAACTCTTGTTGATTCGTTTTTTTCTTCTTTTTTGTCTCATTAACCAATTGCTAACTTGCGTCATCATCATAGCTTATAATATTCCCACCGCTGGGACACAGGCCTCCTCTCTCTCAGAGGAAGTGGGCCATTATGCATTACGCACACCCTGTGCGGTTAGGTAGATGTCACAAGTCTGCGTTTTTTTTTAATTCTAGGACATGTCGGTTTTTTCACGATGTTTTTAGAGCAGTGGTGTTAAAATAATTTATATAAAGGAAAGCATTTATCTAGGTTCGAACCTACATAATGGGTTCAAAGCTATGTCCTCTGTATGTTGTGGCCATTTGCACTGAGCTAACTCTGCTCTCATTTCACTCTCTTGTCCTTATGCCATATATTTGGGGTCAGTACATGTCTTCTTGCATTGATTTGTACCTTATGTCTTTTTTAGCTGACTAGAGATGAAGTGATGGGTAGTTTTGCTATACATTTTCAGAAAATGTGATTGTAATCCTGGGTGGCAGGCCCATCGACACGCAACCGGTAACCATGGATTTAGTACATGATTCTGGAAACCTCGTATAAATTAATCTGCTGATGCGATGTTCTAGGGTCGATTCCTAAACCTAGAATAATCAAATCGCCCAACAAACCGCTTCGCTTATTCATATACATACGACTTTCAGAGCAGGAGCTCTTATGTGTCGATCGGGGCTCCGTGAACTATTACTCGAAAAAAAAAGGAAACTCGCTCACTAGCCCGCTCCGCTTGGCTCCTATATACATAGCCTTGCATGCAGGGGTGGTAAACTTGCGGCCCGTGCTATTCAATGTCAATACCTAATGTGTTTGTGGACAAATGGCCGAATAGCAAATCAATGTAACAACTGTGTAATAGTTGTGTGTGTACATTTTGGAATAAGATTGGAAGAGTATCTTGTTAATATTTCTAAACGACGAAAAGTTGAATTAAATGCTATGGTGTTTTAGTAATTATACCTTCCACTAGTATAATTGGTTAGAGGCTATTAAGAAAAGAAAAAAAAAACAATCGTGGAAACCATTGTTTTGTTTGAATATAAGTAGACCGTACACGAAGTGATATATAATTACAATAAAAGTTCTTTGAATGATATCCTACCTTAATAAGTGTGCAAATATCTACTAAACTAAACATATGTACATACCTAAGCTTACGCTTCCTCCTATGAGGGTAAGCAGAAAATACATAACGCCACCCACTCCTGGACATACTAGTAACTTCTCGTTTACGTTCACACATCCGTACACGCACGCGGGTTGCGAGAAATATTTCTTACATTTATCCATTTCGAATAAGAAAATGAACAACAATAATTACCTATAACAAATAGGTCAAAATAGGTCAATGCATTCTACAACTGTCTTCGATAAATCCTTTACTGTTCAGGCTGCTCGTTTGTGGAATGCATTGCCAATTCATATAAAACGCGCGCAATCTTTACCTGTATTTAAAAGACTCGTGAAGGAGCATTACTTGTTGTCGTGATCTTGTTTCCGTAGCTGTGATAATCTGTAGTCGTCTTTTATTTTCTTAGCTCATATATTTAGTATGTATGTATATAAGTATCTATTATACAGGATATATATCATTATTCTATGAATTTATTAAAGTAAAATGTATTTTGCACCAGTGACAACCCCATTTTAATGTCCACGCAATCACTGTCCATTCCAAGGTTGCCTGGAAGAGATCGCGGAAAGCGATAAGGCCGCCCATTGTATGTTTTTTTTTGTGTTAAATGTTCTTGTTGTTATGTATTTTCTGGTGTACAATAAAGCATATATAAATAAATAATAAAAGAGTTGACAGTTATATTCAAGAATGACACTTCAAAAAGTAATAAATCCTAAAATCCTAAATCATCAACTCACTGTACTCGTTGTACAGACGCCAGCATATCAAGCTACCCGAAACTATCAAATTCTCCCAATCAAATTTGAACCTAATGCTTTAGCAATAAAGTTGAAAATCTATTAGAGAAATTTGTCAGATTTGTACTAGCTTGATGTGCTGGCGTCTGTACACGATTTAGCAGCTTAAATAAAAGTGGCATTCCTGCAGCTCCGTGGGGCAAATTCCCGCAGTTCAAACGTTCCAAATCAAGTCGCAATATTATCTTAGCTAAAATCTGTGTCAAAATATTGTCAAAATGTAGGAAAAAAGAGGTATTTTTGAGAAATTAATATTAGAATGAGAATGTCCTTAAAAATATGGTTATTGCCACAAGGTCATACGAACAAACAAAACATATATTTAACCCGTTTTACTAACCGCTCCGCTTGCTTTTATATCCATAGCGTTATGAATGCAGGGGTGCCAAACGCGAGGCCGCACTGATATCCGTAGTATCTACATTTATATTTGTAATTTATAATAAAGAGTATTGCTATTCAAATCATTTGTTGGGATGGAAGACTGTCCTGTGAGTGAATAAAATATTGTAATTAGTCATTCATTTCACTAAAATTCTCTGATGACAGTTCTTGTTATACCTACTTAGTAAAGGAATAAAATTAATGAACCGTTTTGATCCGTTCGGCTACCGATTCTGCTTTGAGTCCGTAGTGGCCACAAAAAATCAGTAGAAACTCGTTATGCTACCTGCGTCACTTGCTTCTATGTCCATAGCTGCATGGATCTGGATTCATGCAGCTATGGATATAGAAGAATAGCTATGGACATAGAACCCCTGCGGATGGCAACCACGTTGCCAGTGTTACTATACAAAAATATAATATTAATTGACTGAGTAGACATGAGTGAAGTGAAAAATTGTCAATTTATTTAGAAGTCAATTGTGATTGCGATTTTAAGAATCACGATGAATTCACGTTACTTTTATTTTACAGCTTAAACTACTACATGCTGAAATCCATTCTCATACACATATTTATCCATTCGTTATCTAGTCAACTAAGTTCCTATAAACATGACATCCAACAATGGAGCGATATTTTTTAATTCCAACAATGGAATTAAAAAATATCGCTCAGCTACCCGCTTCGCTTCGCTCCTATACACACAGTCTTACGAATGCAGGGGTGGCAACCGCGCGGCCCGTGTAATTGGCAGTAATAAACGGCCGCGCCGGGTTTATTACGCGCCGATCCGGCAAGCAGGCCGCCCCGACGGCCGTTTAGCGTATCAAAAGTGAATTCAACCCGTTTGCGGCCGTTTTTGATATGTTTATTTTGTTCTGATTGAATTAATTGGTGGATAAATATAATATTAATTGACTGAGTAGACATGAGTGAAGTGAAAAATTGTCAATTTATTTAGAAGTCAATTGTGATTGCGATTTTAAGAATCACGATGAATTCACGTTACTTTTATTTTACAGCTTAAACTACTACATGCTGAAATCCATTCTCATACACATATTTATCCATTCGTTATCTAGTCAACTAAGTTCCTATAAACATGACATCCAACAATGGAGCGATATTTTTTAATTCCAACAATGGAATTAAAAAATATCGCTCAGCTACCCGCTTCGCTTCGCTCCTATACACACAGTCTTACGAATGCAGGGGTGGCAACCGCGCGGCCCGTGTAATTGGCAGTAATAAACGGCCGCGCCGGGTTTATTACGCGCCGATCCGGCAAGCAGGCCGCCCCGACGGCCGTTTAGCGTATCAAAAGTGAATTCAACCCGTTTGCGGCCGTTTTTGATATGTTTATTTTGTTCTGATTGAATTAATTGGTGGAAACACTGGAACCCTTTGTTAATTTGAGTTTAATGTTTGATGATTGCTACTGGTGGGGCGGGGATGTTGGATTTTTGAACATCGGTTTTAAAATTAATGGAATAGGACTTCGAATTGGATGTCGTGAAGTGCTATACAACCCGTTCATATTTCAGTTTAATTATTCAATTAGAGAAATATTTATACATTTTTTTTGTAACAATTATCTACATGTTATTACATAGAATATGAACTTAAAACAAGCTTGAATCGAAATGTAGATAATTTACATACTTGCACGAATGCACGATCAGGTACATTAAATAGTCGTTGATCAAATAAAATTAAATATTGAAATATTTTATTCGACGACAATACGGCGCGCAATATTGTTTATGTGGAAATTATTTTATATGGTACTGTAATTTGTATTTGCTATTTTATTGAGAATTAAATCGACCTTACCATATTTTAAAATGGATTTTTACATAATTCATTTGTTTGAAATTTTTCAACAATCACGATGTAGTGGATGCTTAGATCCCAGAAAAATACAACAGCAAAACTTCACCAAACGTGAACTCACACAAAATTAAATCTTCAAAAGGCAAAAAAACGAACCCGTATCTTCCTTTATTCTCAAAGCGCCCACTTCTTTCATAATCAACTCATTAACTAAATCCTTCTTAACTCTTAAATCTGCCAGTTCATTATAATTTCATGTGAAATACCACTTGCCACGCCAAACAATTGAATGTTAAACTCGTAGTAATTAAAAGTAAACGGAAGGAAGTAATTTGCAAGTTTAAGTCAACGGCACGCTAACTTAGAAACGTATTACTAACTACGTGCCGTTTAGCGCCTGGTTACTTATTACAGCTCAAGATTTTTAAAGTTTACTTAGAGAAGTTTATTAGAGGAGCTAATAAACTGTTCTAAGCTGAAGCATCATTTCAGCTGAAAGAAGGCCACTGTTGGACATAGACCTCCCCTAATTCGGGCGGGTTCGCTAAAATCGCCACGCTTGGCAGGTTGGCGATCGCAATATGGTGGTAAAATTCATAGAGAACGCTGTTGCCCATTCTCTAGTTAGCCCCTTTTTTTTTTTGGGAAATGATCAAATGACTTCTGCCGCTCTGGGGGGAGCGGGAGGTCGTGTCAGACTTTTACTGACTAAAACCCACCCATGTTCCTTCAGTTGACCATGTGCCAGGGTCACGGCATTTCTTTTGAACAATCTCGCGACCCTAGCAGGTCTAGTTAGTCGCCTCTTACGACACCCACGGGAAGAAATGGGAAAGTGCTATTCTTTACGTTCAGCCCGGTCGACCGGTAAGCTACGCTTGCCGCGGTCGGTACGTGGATGGGTAGCGTTCATTACTTATCGAGATTTTCGTGCTCGAAAAGTACGTTAAAAGCCGTTAGTCTCAGCTGTCATTCTTACATTTTGACAGTTGTTACGGTTAGTCAGAAGCCTAAAAGTCTGACAGCTGGTCTTAACATCGTGTTCTTAGTAACTGGGTTGTGGAGTTGGTTAGTCCAACTAATATTATAAATGTAATAGTTTTTGAGGATGCATAAATGTTTTTCTCTTTCACGCAAAATCTACTGAATGGATTTGAATGAAATTTATCACACAGATAGTTCTTATCTTGAACTAACACATACTTTTTATCCTTGTAGTAAGTTTCCGCAGGATAATTTCCGTCCTCGACGCGGGCGAAGCCGCTGGCAAAAGTAAGTGGTTCCATATTACTGGTATTTAGCTGCATCCGGTTAGTTTGGAAGTCCACCTCTAAATTGTTTGGAAAGGCAAGACGGATTGATTGACATAAAAAAGTTTGACAACAACATTTTGTTGCGTAGTTTTGGGAAAGTGCCGCTAGATGGCGCTAGTATGATCGCAGCCGTAAGTCCGTGTCTCAGTTTTAGGGTATTTTCGTTAGACATTTTGTCTTTTTTGTTAATTTTAAACTGCACTAAACTTCCTTAGGGCTTTTTACATTGTCTCCGGATAATTTCCAGTTGATATATTTATCTGATAACTTTAGACTCAGGATTAATTTAGTTTGCCTTATGAAACAGGTTTTTATGATGTTATCAATAGATATGCCTTGATTTAAACAGGAAGATAGAAATACAAACAAATAAACAATAAATTAATAGTGAGCTTGTTAGAAGTATATATGCGGGTAATAACATATTAGCCTCATAACACAATTATTTGTTACGTGCAAAGCATTTGAACTGACGAGCTCTGTATTTTTCTTTCTTCCTCACTTTCACAGACGATGATTGTATTTGCTCTTTTGTTTCAAGCCAGCACTTTGCCCTCGCGGTCTCATTAGCGAACGCTCCACTATTTCACTTGACACTTAGGTTCTGCATTTTCCATTTTAAAAGTAAGCTGTGTTTTATGAATGATGGTATCAATTTTTATTTCAATGAGTGATACGGAAAGTCAACTATTAAAATCACATGTCATTTCGATACTTTATTAATAATAACTTGTTTTTGCCACTTGTTTTTGAAAATTATGCAACGGGAACGTACTGCTGGGATAAAAAAGTATCCTATTTGTTAATCCAGGTTATTATACTATCTGTGTGCCAAATTTCATCCAAATTCGTTATGCCATTTTTGAGTGATTGATTAACAAACATACAAACCTTCACATTTTGTAAGAGAAAGGAGGTTGTTAAATCGTAGGCTTATTTATATTTATAAATAAAATATACAATAATAAGAAAACATGTGACATCCACAAACCCGCAAAGAGCCCGCGTGGTGGATTATGGCCCACTCCCGTTCACAGAGAGGAGGCGTGTATCCCAGCACTGAGGACATTATACGTTTATTTATGAATGTGATGTTTGATATTCCTGACGTTCAATCAAGTGGCAAGTTTCATTCGTAAAAATCTTTTGCAACTTTGTATAGATGTAAAGGGCCTCATGACACTGACTGTACCTATCCTCTTATCATTAGTGCATTCATGGCTGATCCGATGCCGCAATGAATTCACAATCTAATTTTACTTGTGCAACATCAATTATCTAAATAACTTTGTAGATTCTCTGGAGCACCATTGGATATCAGCCCTGCTATCAACTAAACTGTAAAATTTCACTAGCCAACACGAGTGATATAGGCACTTATCTACCACTCCACTTTCCCCTCCACTACACGTATGGCACGTTCCGCAATATCAACCGAACCATATGGTCTCAAAGCTTCGCGTGTGGTTCTACTGGCCCCTCGCCAGGGCCAGCTATTAAGAGAGCTGTGCATCACTACGTGCCAAGCCAATACACAAGAACATGATACTTGGAGTTTATTTTGTTCTGGGAGTAATTTATTAGGACACAAAGCTGTTGCTCTGGAACGGGCAGCTTTGAGAAGCAGATGCAACATTTGATTGCACATTATAATATATATAATAATAAATATAAATATATAACAAAATTAACGGAATTTTGTCAATTTATGCCCTACCCAAGCAACGTTGCAAAACAACACTGTCAACCTGGCTACCAAAATTACACTATGATAGCACGGAACAGCTACTCATTATTCCCTCGTGACATTTGATGTCTTTGACTGTAACAACACCACACCATCATTCTATCTCTCCACACACAACCTACACACTCACACCATCATTCTATCTCTCCTTACACTTAACTCACACACTACTCACGCTTAACACTATATCTTTTTTATTAGTCAGTTTTTTTTTCTCGGTTACTAAATTTAAACATGTATGTTTTTTTTTAATCCTTCATCAGTAAATATGTTGCTAGAGTTTTAAAATTGACCACTGTACTGTTAATTAGATTAAGTTCGGGGTGAGAGCTTGGTGATCCGTCACACAGGGATCCTAGTATGGACGCCAGTCTCTCACAAAGGATCATGTTTGTGACTTTTGTGAAAACCATATCATTCCTGTCTCTATGCTATGTACATATATGAACCTTTGTGAAGAGAGCAAAATAAAGATATATTATATTATTATTGCGGTTGTTCTGTGATACTTACTTTCCATTATCACATGTAACATCACGCCTCTATTCTCCGAAGGTTTAGGCAGAATTGGACGTTTCGTACCCCCACTTTTCACCAGTTATGTTTAAGTCCCATGTAATAGGGGGCGAGCATATAGCCACCAACCGGCGCAAACATCTAAACTCTGCGATGCTACTGAACGTTTTCTAATGGCAAAGCTCAACAATGGAATCCTTCCAACGTTTCCAACGTTTGAATCCCAGCTGAGGTAATACCTCAGCTGGGATTCAAACCACGCTCGCGACCACTAGCGTACGAATCGGTTACAAACAACAAACGACTGGCCTGTTAGTCTAGTGGTTAGTGACCCTGACTGCTAAGACTGAGGTCATGGGTTCGATTCCCACCCAGGACAAATCTTTGTGTGATGTGCACGATCATTTGTTCTGTGTCTGGGTGTAATTTATCTATATTATGTATGTATTTAGAAATATATAAGTATATTTATCAGTTGTCTGGTTGCCATAGTACAGGCTCTGCCTAGTTTGGGATCAGATAACGGTGTGTTGGTTGTGCTAAGATATATTTATTAAGATATTATATTAAACAGGTAAAAATTATGATGCTTTAACTGTTGGACAATTGATGTACGACTGACATAAGGTTTTAGACCAAAATATCTAAATAATAACTCTGTAACCACTGTCTCACAATAAAGGATTTTGACTTGGACTTTGACTTCGAAGGTTGATTGACTCATTGCAGTATTGACTCTATTGACTTCAGCACAAGGATATTCTGCTAAGATCGATGGTGCAGGTACAACAAGTGTCAGTGGTTGTAATATCAACATAACAGGTTTTAACTAAGTGCATATGAAAGTACAACGGTACTTCTAGCAAAAACACATTTTTTTCATTTTTATTTACTAAAAAAATTTTCGCTGTTTTTCTGTCCTAGTTGTTCCAGCTTAGATCTGAGACGGTTAGACAAATTTTGACGGAATTCTCACTGGCAGATAACTGACTTTATAAAGAGTAATAAAAGCTACGTTCCTGTGGGATAATTTCCAAAATCCACGAGGGCGAAGCCGCGGGTTGCAGCTAATAATTATTAAATAGTAATGTGAAACCAGCATCCTCGGCCCAAATGTAAATAACCGATGAAAAATTTCAACCCCACGGGGTTCAGAATTATGTACTGAATCCATCGGTTGCACGACGATGTCCTTGTCACCCTGTATACAAGATTTTGATCCACCGTAATAAATTATGTCACTGAAACAGAGGGGTTGTTGCGTAACTTACTATCTGTAGGAATGACTTTTATTTTGACAGTCCAACAACATTCATTTCGGTATTTACGTTGTTGAACAGACAATGTTTTCGAACATAGACGCAATAGATTAGAAACAATATTCAAAATGATCCAGATTGTTTTTTAAAGTGCTCTACGCAATTAGGGTGCAGACTAACGCCTGTTTCGCTTTAAAAAAAATAAGAAACTAAAGCACTTTCCATCGCTTTCCGCCTAGAATGTTCAACTTCGATGTTTTGTTCCTGTTTTCAAACATTGTTCCCTTAATAGTTGCTATTGTTATCCGCGGCTACAGAATGTAGAGTGCAGCCTGCGTGTGGCTTGCAGAGTGCCGACGCAATTAAAGTTGTGCCTTGTTCGGGATTGGAGGAAGTTCCTGCTTTCAGTCGGAAAGTTTGCCATTATTTCCAACTAATAAAATGAGATTAAGTACTTTATCATAATCATCATTTCAGACGAAAGACGTCCAATGCTGGACATTGGCCTCCCCGCTTGGGGGATGGTATAATCGCCACGCTTGGCAGGCTGTTTGGCAATCGCAGTATGGTGGTAAAATGCATAGAGAACGCTGCTGCCCATTCTCTAGTACGTCCCTTAGTCGCCTCTTACGACACCCACGGGAAGAAATGGGATGGCGCTATTCTTTACGTTCGGCATTACACGAAATGTTCGTCTATACCAGCCTTTCCCAAAGTAGGCGATAACGCCCCCCTTGTGGGCGCTGCAGGCCTAAAGGGGGGTGGTAAGAGATCCAGAAAAAAAAATGGGGGCATTGTGTAGACTACGCAACGCCCCCATTTTTTTGCAAATTTTTTTGGGAAAGGCTGGTCTATACTATTAGCTATTTTCAGTGTTCAGTGAACAGTGAAGGTCAGCTTTTGATTGCATTTTTTTTTGCGTTTGAGTAGGTCTCTTGATGGTTTACATTCATGATTGGAGCCGGTAGGTGGCGCTGTTCGGGCAGGACACCGTCTTACATGTCCGCTACATTATTTCTTCTTCATATTTTCATCTTGTTTTTTTTTAAATATACAATACATTGAAATAAAAGCAAACCTCATCCATATTCAATCAGAGGACATGCATGTTGTTGAATTGTATTCATATACGAGGGTAAAATAAACTCAACAAGTAAACATCTCATCTGTAAATAATATTAAAAACACTGACTTTAAACTGTCTCACCCTGAAATTGATTGTCCCGTCGCAACATCGCCAAACAATAACAGAATTTGAACAAAAGACGATCAGGTCCCTGCGCCATCAAACGTCGATCGTTGCCCCCACCTTGATTGATTGACTCAACTGTTGATTACCCCAACACCTGCCAAATATTACTTGGTCTTTAGCAACAAGAGATTTTTCAATAACCAAGGGTCAATGTATTCTGGCGGGTGCTATATATTGTGTGAAATAGAATAGGAAGGATGTCAAAATGGCTTTTTAATGGAATGGCATTTTGGTGTTGTGAATTTATAATGTTGTTTAAAGTGAGGACAGCGGTGATTTTCTTTTAAATTCTGTATTATCATGATGTAGACACCCCTGTTATAATGACCTGTGTGATTTATATACGTATTTTTTTTTAAATAATTGGCACAGGACTGTCTTTTTTAAGTTAAGGTGAGGACGTGAGGATTCCTACGAAATACAATTTTTCTTTCGATTTTTGCAATTTGCAGGTTAGTATCAGGTTGTCATCATTTCAGCTGAAAAACGTCCGCTGCTTGACATAAGCCTCCCCCAATAGGGGGCAATCATTACGCATAATCAGGTTGTATGTTGATCTAAATATTATATGACTCGCGGCCTTATTACATATTTATTTAACTCTTGGTATGCCGTGAACGTGGATCCACGCAAGACACAATGGTTTTTAATTGTGTCTGTAGTTACGGTATTCAACGGGTTAAATAATAATAATCAGCCTATAATCCCACTGCTGGGACGCAGGTCTCCTCTCGGTGAGAAGGAGTGGGTCATATTTAAAACAACAAATATAGTAATATAAAAGATGAATCGTTTGAAAAGCTTGTTCATTAATCAATCAATCAATCCACTCAACCTATCGTAGTCCACTGCTGGACATAGGCCTTAAAGAAATCAAATTATTGACACCATAATTATTTCACTATTCAAGAGTTGATTCAATCAAAAAAAAAAAAATGCAAACAGCATCAAGTCAATTAACAAACATTGGTTATTAAAAAGCTTTTCTGTTCCATCAATTTTCCCTAGGATCACAATGTAAAAAAGAAATAAAAATTCAATATTTTCCCGCCATACATATAAAATCAACTAGCTACATATTCATAAATCATCATGAGACCGGTAGGCCGTACCTTGCTTCACAAACAATACACTGTTCGATCACTATCCGTGAAATGCGTAGCGAAAAACCAAATTCCTTTTCACATCACCCTTGTGTCGTTTCAAAAAGGTTCAATTTTGCTCTTTAGTATTGTTTCTGGGTTGTATGTGTATGTTTGTCAACATGAGCGTATACTGCTGTTAACACCAGCGGCCCTGATTGATGATTCATGATTGTTTACGAAGTCAGTTAATGGTGGAGAGAGTGTGTTCCGCTTTTGGCTGTAGCAAGTCTGTTTGTTGACATTATTGTCGTTGGGTAAGGATTCATTGGTTGTAAGAAAGGGTGGAAGCTAGGAAAAAAAGATATAAATTAAGGTTGTTTGTTTATGAAATTATCATTGGAACCTTTATGAATTGTATGGGTTTGTTCCGAAATTATCGATGGTACACCATGCTCGCATAAAAGGCAAATCGAGGAGTTTATACTATGTCACAGTTTTAATTTTCGGTGTACTTCAGATTGACTTCTTTTAGCATCTTATGAACCGGTCTGTTGTAAATATGAAAGAAAAATGTGTTTACTGGCATTTTATAATTTTAAAATAAAACCTTAAAACGAATAAAATAAAGCAAAAAACAATGATAATAACGTCAAAAGGGGCTCAGCTCAGCATTATGTTAGATGACAACACAAGGTGTGCTACTTGACGCTGATTTTCAGCTGCAACCCACGAGTACCAAACGCTAGAATAAAAAATACATAGAGAAGTATGTGTCCGTATATGCCTAATAATCAGCCCATAATGTTGTTCCCAGCACTAGGGCACATGTCTCCTCTCTATACCTAGTCTCCTCCTCTTCTAAAACACCGAACGCAAACATGACTTTTCGTAAGGCATTCATCGCAGCAGCCACCGTGAATCCCAATCACTTAGTGCAGGTATTCACGATGAAAGCGTAGTTGCAGAACAAAAGATCCGTAGTGCGTAGTTACGCGTATCAATCACCTACTATTGTTGGATAGTGCATAGCTAGCTTTAGACGTAGTTGTTTTGAGGAAAATCGTGCATTATCATCATGCACACCTTTCTTTCTTTCTGTACCGTGTGGTGCCGAGCGTAAAGAATAGCACCACCCCATTTTTTCCCGTGGGTGTCGTAAGAGGCGACTAAGGGACTTACTAGAGAATGGGCAGCAGCGTTCTCTATGCATTTAACCACCATACTGCGATCACCTACCCGCCTGCCAAGCGTGCCGATTATTGCGTACCCCCCCAATATTGGGGAGGCTTATGTCCAGCAGTAGACGTCTTTCGGCTGAAATGATGATGATGATGATACCTTTCTGATAAATGCTGTAGGCAAATGGGATTTTCTTTTAGTACATGCTGTCCAAGCTAGCTTGAAATAGTTAACACCTTAACTGCCATGTCGGACTATGCGTTCGACAGTTTTTGTTCCATTCAGGCCTTGTCGGACTATATGACCGACAACACAAATAAAATCTGAACATGTTGTTGCTGCCTGGCGGCCATGTTTTTGGAATAAATAATGTATTTATGGAATAAATAATGTATTTATGGATTAAATAATATATTTAAAGTGAAATAACACTAAGTATTTTTTTTTTACTTTTTATGATTTTAGCCATGGCAGTTAACGTGTTAAAATGCAGTTTATTTTAGAGTGATATAGAAGCTACTCCGTAATTTTCACCCAAACCGCACGGTTAGACTAAGTAGGCGATTTTGCAGCTAGTGAAGCGAAATTCTAACTTGTTTAAACTGTTACTAACTACGACGGCTAACTTTATGCCTAGGTATAGTGTGATTGAGCTTTATGCCGCTGAATTTCAATTGCCAGGTACCTACAGTACCTAGTAACTGTCGTGGTTCTTTAAAAAAGCTGTCTTCACTTCTCGTGAGATTGAAGTCAAAACAGTCAGTAGAAAAAAAAAATTGCTGGGAATCATATTAAATGTCTTCTTTAATGTTTTTTTTTTCTCGAAGGCAGAGAGAGTGACTAGAGGGCTGGTCTATTTTTTGGCCAAATTATCAGCATCGCCATACAACTTGGTAATGCTGCCAAGCGTTTTGGGCATTTTCCTGTTAACAGCGATGTGGACTAATTTTATGATGCCCTATATTTTTTTCATTATTTTTATATAACTGTACACATTATTCATATTATGTACCTACGTATTAAGTCTGTTAGCTTATATGTTATATACCTGCAAAGAATGGTTAGTTAAAATCCTGGTATTGGTCATTAAAACCTCATTAAAAAATCCTAGTTGATAACTGAAAATGTACACAATGTATGTAAACGGGGTGGGTACCTACCTACGTACAATACATTACCTAATGTATTGTTTGCATCGGTAATCGAGTGCCAATCATCACGATGAATACAAGTCCCTCAGAGTGTCCACGGCCTGTCGGTAGTTCATGCCAAACGAGGTAGATGGCGCTAGCTGTCACTATTGTTCAGGTAATACCAAGTTAGATTCAGGTATCTGTTATCGCTGAAATGGACCATAAAATCTCTTTTGCTGTATTCAGGTATTATTTAACTGTAATTAGAAATTTTCATTTCTAGAAACGTGATTATATTAAAAGTTTCTATGTGTCAGTAATTAAGATCTGTTATTTCAGGCTAGTTTTTTGATAAAATTGTCTTTTTTAATTTTTTATATGGTTTTACCCAGTCCTGCTCTTTACATTTTATAGAACACAACTATTATAGATTTTTGTGGATACAAAAACCTTGAAAAGGTTCCTCTTTAATTGAAAAGTCCAATAGCTACGCCGTTATATATTGTATGGAATGGCGTTTTTATTTTCAATGCATGACGAATAACTTCAGAGAAGAGTTCAGAAGCAATAAGAACTAAATTCGTGATAACAGATTGCACATACTTGCCACCGTGTATTTATAAGCATTGAATAATCTTTGTGTTTAAATTATAGAATATGCAACCAATTGAAAAGCAAAGCTATCAATGCTTCGCATTTCTTGGCTATAGCAACCTACATCATAAATAATTCAGCTAAGCCAAGTCAGTTCGTATAACCCTTACGTATTAAATATTTATCCGGTAATTACCACCTGTTGTCCGACTCTAACCGGCTGTGATCATTGACCGTCCGGCGCCGACACGGGAATAAAACCGGTGTTGACCACGTTGACGTGTTTGAGGACTGTGGTGCATTGTGTGAACGAACGTGGTATTGAGGTTTCGTTAATTAAAATGTGGATTTAATTTTGAAAGTAATATCATGCCTGTATTCTACGAAAGAGGTAGGCAGACGTGTATTGTGTTGTACACCAATGTTTTGCTCACTTTGTTAAAGCGATATGTAATGGAGGGCGAGCCTGTTGCAATGAGTCGTGCATTAATCCTGACTGCTACTATTATAATAATAATATCTTAGGACAAACAACACACCGTTATCTGATTCCAAACTAGGCAGAGCCTGTATTATGGTAACCTACGCAAATTACGCAATGAATGGCTGACTTGAATTGTTCATTGCCGCTGTTGGTGTGTAACGCAATTTCCCTGAATTTACAATTCCAACTAAAACAAAATACTTAATAAAAGAGTATGCAAACTTATTCTGTCAGCCGTCAGTCAGCGCTTAGTTCTCAGTACTGTTTTATGTCAGCTCACTAATCTTTCAGTACTTATTAATTATTGATGAACGGTCATGAAACATGTCAGTACAGTTACCACAAAAAGTAAACAATGCGGCCTACACAAATGTTTTTTGGTATTGTTCGTCAAATCCTTGAGTTGAGTCGTGCTGCATGATTACTGATAAATGAGTGCGCTGATGGACAGGTTCACTCAATCTGTGTGGTTCTTTCTTCAAAAGACCATTTCAGTTTCTTCAATTCACTGTACATAATCTGACTAAGATGCACTTTAAAACAGACTGTGACCTCTGACTTTGTTTCGCCCTTTCTTCTCGGAGTAGTCAGGTAGAAACTACCGAGCTTATCTAGTTTTATAATATATTTTTTTAAATTATTTATTTATTGCATTCCATACTGTGAAAAGATGTTACAAAAAGGCTTAAAGCTAAGTACAAAATATGGACCCTGTAAGGGCACAACAAAACTATAAAAAGAATCTAGGTATTTAAATTGATATAAAAGTGAAATAAAATTAGGATAAAATAAGGAAATTAATTACAATCATGTCAAGTTAATTATTAAATTGAGTTATGGTATGTCATTCTACAATACAAAAGAAGATTTAGTGTCAATAGCATATCTAAACAAAATTTGTGACAAAAGAAGTTAGTAATTACGTTCTTATATCTATAAAGTTTTATCCGTCATGAATTCGTGTACAGTGTAATAACATTTCCCTATTAAAAGTAATTTTAGTTTGCTATAGAATGAATTTGTATTTTTGTCTTCTTTTATGTAATTTGGTAGTTTATTATAAATTGTTGCGAATATGATGACGTGTAAAAGTGTTTGTACAGACGCCAGCTCTTAAAGCTACTACAATCTGTTAAATGTCTTCAATAGGTTTTCAACTTTATCGCTAAAGTATTAGGTTCAAGATTGATTGGGAAAATTTGACAGTTTGCGGGTAGCTTGATGTGCTGGTGTCTGTACAAACCTAGTTGCAGAAATAAAATAATTTATCATTTAATGTCAAGGAATATTTTTATGATATAGGGGGATGCATTTATTTAGACATTGACTATAATATCTAACAATATATACATAATTTAAAATCTAAGTAAAAAATGTGTACATGTATATACAATATAAAAATAAATAATCATAAAGCATCAAAATATTCGTCTGCATCGTTGTCAACAGGAAACGTGCCCAAAAGGCTGGCAGCATTGCCACGTTGTATGGCAATGCTGATTCTTTGACCAAAAAATAGGCCAGCCCTCTGGTCACGTGAAGAGTCGACTATCCGCTTTTTATGATTTTATAGCTGAAACCTTTTTTTTTAACTCTTTTAATAGTAGGTACTATAGTGTCGTAAGTGTTTGTCACTGAAAACACACAATACAGTTTTCAGTGTCATACATGTGCATGGTTGGTGGTGATTGGATTTTGACAGTCATTACGGGTCATCAGAACTCCAAAAGTCTGACAAATAGTCTTATCATGGGGTATCGTGTTACTCAGTAATTGGACCACCCAATTCAGGAAGTCAGATAGGCAGTCACTCCTTATAAAATACTGGTAGTCAGCTGCATCCTGTTAGACTGGAAGTTGCTGATAGTTGGGATAGGTAAGGCAGACGATGATGACGAAATGGTTTTCATCAACCTCTAGATATGCTGGTGATGTTCTTGACTACTTAATAAAACTGAACAGCAGTGCTAAGCTTTAATAAAGTACGTTACTTTATAATTCTTAAAAGTGATTTGATTTTTACTAGTTAACAACCCATCGTTACAACAGAACGATAATATGGGTCGTGGGGATTCGGGGCCTGGAACGCGGTCCCAGATTCCACCTATTAATAAAATAAATATTTTTAGTAGTATTTTGGGACCACAAGTAAATAACATTATATTTCTTCTCTTATGTACCTAATCTGTTTATAGTGAATTCTTTTTCTATATTTAAAAATAAATTTATAACTCTTCTGAATCAATAAATTAAAAACTTAAAGTAATAAGCTAACCAATTTACATTACTTTGAAAAATATGTATATTTATATAGAAAAAGAGAAAAAAAGAAGAGACATAAGCTCAACTTGCTGGCTGTACCAGGTCCAAGCGCCCGCCGACAGATGTCGGTAGCAGCAACGTTCTCAAGACATTCAACATTTATTATTTACGAAGTTCATGTCTTTACTGTTTTACTTTACTGTTGAAAAACAAAACTTATAAAATGTTTAAACCGTTTATGGTAGGGTAAATACGATAAAAACTTACGATAAGTGACGTGTTTTTATACGGAAAACTGAAAAAACCCTAAATTGAATCTTACTAATATTTTAATTGTTTGAGTTTGGATGTTTGTTACTGAATGACTGAAAAACTACTGAATGGATTTGTATTAAATTTGGCACACAGGCAGTTTATAATGTAGATTGACTCAAGATACTTTTTTTATCCCGGTAGAACGTTCCCGTCGGATATTTTTCGAGCTCCACGTGGGCGAAGCCGTCGGCAAAAGCTAATGTCGTTATAATTCCTAAGACTGGCAGTTTTCTACGAAAAAGGTGGATCTTTTTAGGGTTCCGTTGCCAAATGGCAAAAAACGGAACCCTTATAGATTCGTCATGTCTGTCCGTCTGTCTGTCTGTCTGTCTGTCTATCTGTCCGTCCGTATGTCACAGCCACTTTTTTCCGAAACTATAAGAGCTATGCTTGTGAAACTTGGTAAGTAGATGTATTCTGTGAACCGCATTAAGATTTTCACACACAAATAGAAAAAAAAAAACAATAAATTTTGGGGTTCCCCATACTTAGAACTGAAACTCAAATATATTTTTTCCATCAGAACCATACGTGTGGGGTATCTATGGATAGGTCTTCAAAAATGATATTGAAGTTTCTAATATCATTTTTTTCTAAACTGAATGGTTTGCGCGAGAGACACATCCAAAGTGGTAAAATGTGCCCCCCCCCCCCCATATCTCCTAAAATAAGAGAATGATAAAACTAAAAAAATATATATGATATACCATGTAAACTTCCACCGAAAATTGGTTTGAACGAGATCTAGTAAGTCGTTTTGTTTTAATACGTCATAAATCGTAAACCGCAATTTACCTTTCATTCAATCAACTCAAATATAAAAATTAAAAAACAAAAAAATCATAAACATACACCTTATGCATAAACCGTGAATACCTACAGGTTTGTACGGAACCCTCGGTGCGCGAGTCAGACTCGCACTTGCCCGTTTTTTTTTATATACGGCGTAACATGTCTACGCAGAGCACACTGTACTTATATCATACATCTTTTATTCAGTAAACTTAGATTACCTGTCTAATGAAATCCAATCTCACCCATTAGCTAACTACAGTAATATTTACTTTTATCTTTTAAAATCATTTCCTCAAAAACTGAAAATAAAGAAATTCCGACACCCTTTTAAAATGCAGCTGAAAATATTTTACTGCAGAAATATTCAAGTTGAAATTGATTCATACAATTTAATAAAAATGTTCTTTATGAATGTAATCGTATTACTGCATTTTACTACGGCTGAATGTGAAAGGGTGTTGATTTTTAAACGTCTCCCCCTGTCCGTGCCGTGGCTTGTCGACACCCCCTCCCGTCTGCCTGCTACTGGAACATTCATGGTGCAGTAGTTCCATTCAATGTGACCAAAACATGTGTCTTGGATAGTTTGATGATTGACAATCGTGTTGCTTCTCGTGGATGTCGTAAAAGGCGACTAAGGGAGTTACTAGAGAACGGTCAACAGCGTTCTCTATGCATTTTACCACCATATTGCGATCATCAACCCGCCTGCCAAGCGCGGCGATTATGACAAACCCCCCATTTTTTCCCTCTATTCCAGCATTGGACATCTTCACGCTGTAATGATAATAATGACTGCTGGTTATTGCGTAAATATTAGTTGGTGGTTAATCTCGCACCTTGTTTCGTTTTTTTACATAATCTTTCTTGAAAGGCTTTCTGCAAAAAATCCTATGTAGTGCCATCACCACTACCACCCCATCCGCCTCCGATACACCAACGCATTTAAAATGCAATCGAGTTATCACGCTCAGACTCGATTTGCACAGAACCGATGCACGTCGGAATATCATTCCGCTGAACAGAATATCATTTTTTCCCAGCACAATTTTGTTCTACATGTGGAAAAAATTAATTGTTTGCGGTGTGGAGAATCGGAGAACAAACGATTCGAACACGTGTATCGGATCTTAGCATAATCCTCCTTTGGTCAATTTAATTGCATGGTTTTGCTTTGCGTTCTGTTCCTAATTGAATCTTTAATCTGGCTTGCGATCAGAAAAAAGTTAATTGGGCGTAGTGGAATCTGTACTATGCTTTTTTTCTGTTTCTACCAGTGCATTGTGATAGTACCGGTGAATATATGTTCTCTGATTTAAACAGAATCCGTCCTGGTTCCAACAATTTCAGATTTTTGTAACGGCGTGTTTTAATTGCCGTAGCCACTCAAATTCATCTGGGCACTTTTAATGTTGACAACTATGCGGAGGAATTTCTTTTGATGCCAATGTTTCTTTTTTTATATACTTCCATATATTTTTATTTTATCACAATTATTACCATTAAGTTAGGTTGGTAGCCTCAATAATATAACCATTCAATGGATTAAAGGACACAGCGGTTCACTAGGCAACGATGCGGCCGATGAACTTGTCAGAAGGAGATCGCGCATGACACCAGTGGGACCAGAACCCATTCCCCTTCGCTCTCTGGTAAGAAAACGTACCAGGGATCATTATTTTAAGCTATGGTTGGCCCAAAGTGAGGCAGGCCAAGGAAGCACTTCCTACCATCGATGCCCGCCTCACAAAACAGGTTCTCCGGTTAGACAAACGACAAAATATTTTTGAAAATGGAAAAATAAAAACATGAAAGTACTCCTCCTAAGTCTTTTACAAAATGCTATAAATAAAAGGTAGATATAATTACAAGACGAGAATAGTAGAAACCTTGGGTGCGGCGCCATGTTATTATTATTTGCGGTTGTTTATTGCCATTAGTCACAGATGGTACCAATTGGCTACCAGAGTAGGTAATCGTCTTATAAATAAACTGAGGAACAGACAGTTAAAACATTGACATTTCTGTATTAAGCTTACTTAAATACTAATATATACTAATATTATAAAGCTGAAGAGTGTGTTTGGTTGAACGCGGTAATCGCAGGAACCGGTCCGAATTGAAAAAAACTTTTTATGTTGGGGTAGCCTATTTATTTAGGAAGGCTATGTTTTTTTTTTTTTTGTTATGGCAGGAGTGGGAAATCCTCATGGACACCCAGACTGTCTCACGTGTGACACAGTCTGGGTAGTGCCGGACTCTTACCGGCTAAAACCACACTCCTGCCCTTCTAAGTGTCCCCCTGACATAATCAGAGTCCTTAGGTTTCTTTAATTTTATTTAAATTTACATTTAATTTGAATATTCTTATTCATAATGAAGTTTGACTGATGTTATTTTAATTTTTGGTTTATTTTTAAAAATATCCAATTTAAATTTCTTTGCTATTTTTTTAAATCTTTTATTTAGCTTATGCTTTTTCTTTATATAGTTTTATATATTAAAAGCATATTTTTAATTGTCTTTGTTCCGTTTAATAACTCTGTTTGTAATGGTTATGCAGTACTCCATGAAAATGTTCCTCAGCTTATCAGTTTTTATTAATGTTGCAATACTTTTCTTGTTTATTTCCGTCTCTAGCATTACTTCCGTGTTGAATCGTTCCACTCCAAACGCAGGACATTCTGTCAGAATATGTGGGACAGACTCTAGTGCATCCGGCTCACAGATGCACGACGGGCTCCCCTTACACTTGAAGCGATGCAGGTATTCGGAGAACCCACCGTGCCCTGTCAAGATTTGCGTAGCCACTCCTGCCGGTTTCAATTTTTTGATAACCTTGAAGGCATCAATTACGTCCGGGAAAAACATTTTTGTTACAGAGGCTGTCTCGCCATTCTTGTATCTTCGGTTCCATTCGTCAAGCGACCCCATGCGGATCTGCCGCTTGACGAATGAAACCGGACAGCAGTCGTAGTCCGGCTTCTTTTTCAAATTGAGTGCAGCTTCTTTTGCCAAGTGGTCTGCGCGTTCATTGCCCTCTAGGAAAGGAAGGCTATGTTACATCACGCTACGATTAAAAGGAGCGGAGCAGCGACGAAAAATGGTCTAAAACTGGCAGGCAATTCGATGCGACGGGAAGGGTCAGGGGAGCAAAAATTTGACGCAGACTAAGTTGCGGGCAGAAGCTAGTGTCATATAGTCTTAAACTTTTGGGAATAAATGATCTGAATGACTATGAAAGCCGCTTTAAATTGCATTATGGAGTTAAGAAGATTTAAATGGTCCCACTGAAAGACACGAAAAGCGAGTTGCTTACTTATTTATTTATTTATTTATTTATTCATTTATTTGCGTAAAACATGGTATAAAAGGGTCTTATGGTAACAAAATAGAGCAGACATGTTTTGCCAAGATTAAACATAGCATGCAAATATTCAACATTATAATAAAATTATAGTAACAATTTCCTAAGCATAATTATTACTACTACTACTAGAACATTACAACAATACTATTTTCGCTCGAGGAATTGCTTTATACTGTAGAAGTTGTTATCATTTAACCATACATACAATTTATTCTTAAAAGCATATCTCGAGTTTAACATTTTCAGATCAGTAGGTAATTTGTTATAGATTCGTACACACATAGTTAAGCAGCTTTTATTGTACTTAGCAAGCCTGGGAGCATTGTTAAGCATGAGCCTGTGAGGATCTCGTCGACTTCGAGGATTTACATCGTTTGCTATTTTAAATAATTCCTTATGTTTCCATACAAACATGCATATTTCATTAATGTACAGACAAGGTAGCGGTAACAAGCCAAGTTTCTTAAATATTGGCTGACATGATTCCTCAGGATGAAGTCCGTGTAAAGCCCTAATGCATTTTTTTTGAGCAACAAATGTTCTATTCTGGTCGGTACTGTTACCCCATATTATAAGTCCATAACGTAATATAGATTCCACATATGCATGGTAAGCTAATATAGCTGTTTTTAGATTAGTACTTTTTTTTACTTGTCTAAGAGCATACACAAATTTGTTTATCTTGCTTGAAACACTGTCTACATGCACTTTCCAATGTAGATCTTCATCAATAGTTACTCCCAGGAACTTGGTATGCGTAACTGGTTTAATTTTGGGTATATTTAATTTGAGGTTAAATTTATGATTATTTGATTTATTAAATTGTATATAAACGGATTTGTTAAGGTTTATTTTTAAATTATTTACATAAAGCCAGTGAATTAAAATGTCAATTGTATTGTTAATGTCAGTTTCGTGGTCACAAACTGTATTATTTTTTTTATTGGATGTCACAATAATAGAGATGTCATCAGCAAACAATATGCACTCATGTTTCGTTATTTTAATGATGTCATTTATATATATCAAGAATAAGATCGGCCCTAGTATGCTTCCCTGTGGGACACCAAACTTGTTACATCTATATTTCGACGAGTGTTGTGTTATTTCTTTATTTTCATTAATATTTGTTATGGTAACGCATTGTTGCCTATTATCTAGGTACGATTTAATCCACTTTAAAGTAGGCCCTCTAATCCCGATTGCTTCTAGCTTTTGCAGTAGTAGATCGTGTGATACTAGGTCGAAGGCTTTCGATAAATCAAAGAATAATCCTGTGGTTAGGTTGTTGTCATTGACGTTAGTTAATATATGATTTACGAGGGCATAGATTGCTAATGTTGTAGACTTCCCCTTTTGAAAGCCATACTGCTCTTTTTTTATAATATTGAACTTTGTACAGTAGTTTGCAATTCTTTTGTACATGCATTTTTCGTATATTTTAGATAAAATGGGTATTAGGGTTATAGGGCGGTAATTGCTTAGGTCATGTCTGTCTCCTTTTTTGTAAAGTGGTCTAACAATGGAAAGCTTTAAAGCTTCTGGAAAAAATCCCTCATAGAATGACAAATTGATCAAGTGTGTTAGTACTTCAACAATTTCGTCGACACAGTCTTTAATGATTTTGGTGTTAATTTCGTCGTGCCCTTCAGAATTTGTATTATTCAAAAGCAGTATTTCCTGCTTAACTTCAGCTATCGACATCGGTTTGAGGAACATAGAGCCAACAGTTACACTATTGCTAGAGTTACCTGAGACATTCGGCGGCATTGATTTGTTTGTTGAATCGATGTAATGGTCATTAAAGGCAGACGCTATTTCTACTGGATTGGTAATAAGTGTGTTGTTATATTTGATACTGTCTATATTATGTCTAGGCTTTGTATTATTTAGCTCGTCTTTTATAACATTCCACGTAGCTTTGCATTTATTATCGTTTTTAGCTATGTATTTGATATTTGCGTTTTTCCTGGAATTAAATATGCATTTTTTAAGGAGATTAGCATACTTAAGGTATTTAGTCTTATTAATCGCAGTTTTGTTTTTATAAAATTGATGGCGCAATGACCGTTTTGTTTTACAACTTTTTTTTAAGCCCTTGCTTATCCAACTTTGCTTCTTTTTGTTATTTAAATTTACTTTTACTTTTAATTTAGGGAAACAAAGATTGTAAAGTAGGCAAAACGTTTCATGAAAATGATTGAATGCTGAGTTTGCGTTGTTAGCCGTATGTATATTAGACCAAGAAAGATTACTTAAGCATTCCTTAAACTTGTGAATATTATCTGAACTATAATCTCTTTTGTATGTATAATATATTGCTTGACTTTGGTTTTTATGTTTTAAGGGAATAGTCAACATTTGTGCTGTATCGTGGTCAGACAGGTGAAGTGGCAAAACTGCAGCAGTAGCGTCGTGAATGTTACTCAGAATGTGATCTATACATGATGACTTACGTGTTGGTACATCAATGTGAATTTTCAGATTATAGTTGTATGCTAGATCCTGCAATTGAGTAGTAATGTTGCCTTTTTTTAGGGTGTTAATATTCAAATCACCCGCTAAAACCACTTTAATTCTAGATTTATATTGTTGAAATAAATTATGCATGAGACTATTTAATTTGATTAAGAATTGGTTCGGGTCTGATTGAGGTGTTCTGTAGACACAAATTATTATTAAATTTTGATGTGTAAGTTCAATTCCGCATACTTCGAAAATGTTTTGCGTGGCGTAGCTTTTTATTAGTGGCAAGTCTTTGAATAATAGGTGTTTTTTTACAAGAATACAGGTACCACCTCTTTGTTTTTCTCTACAGTAGTTAGAAGCCATCTCATAACCGTAAATTTTAATGTAGCTTTCGTAGTCTCTTTTGATAAAGGTTTCGGAAAGACATATTATGTCTGGGTCGTTATGTTCTTCTTGTAGTTCTTGTATGGTTAATTCTAGAATTTCTTTTTTTGATATGATACTGGCAATATTTTGGTGAAGTATTTTAAGGTTATGAGTTACTGGAGGATCAATTTTGGGCAAGAAAAAATGTGCTATTTCGTATTATTTTCGGAAAATAGTACGGAATAGTTCCTTTTTGAGGTTTTTCTACGGGATGTATAGAGTTTAGTGTTTGTGGTGTTGAATTCTTAAGTTGAAAATAGAAAGGAATTGTTCCTTTCTTGGGTTCATTAATATTGGCTTTTAATTTAAGGCTTGGTTTGTTACTCGCTATCTTCTTAATTAGTTCTCTTGGATTTAGATAGTTCTCGCTGTAGTCATTATAGTCTATAAGGAAATTTATTTTGTTACATAATATGCCGTATGTGTTAGAAGTTCCACATTCTAAAAATTTACACTTTTTGTAGTGTTTACACAAGTTTTTAATACGATAGTTAAGATTATTAATATCTAAATTCTCATTTTTAAACACATTCAGGACAATAATCATGTTGTTATAAAATGTATCTAGCACAATCCGTAGTTGCGATAAAATAAATTTTAAATTATGGTCGTTTTCTCCCACACAAATTACAAGTTTGTCGTTAGGGTTTAACTTAGTACGACGACAGTTCATTATGATTTGGTGACTTAAAGCATTAGGTTTTGTTTCAGAGATTGTTTCATACCTTTCGTACTGAGTATTTTTCCTTGATTGAATGATAGCTGCTGCTAGGCCGACGCATTGTTGAGAGCCAAAGATTAGGATTCTATTTGGCAATTCACATTGTTGTTCCAGAGTACACGCAGACATTTGTGAGCAGATTTTCGGCACCCGGGGTTGTTGATGGTTGTTATCATTATAGTGTTTGAGCGCGTCTATTTGTTTTTTGTAAGTTGTAAGCTGTTCCTGTGCGTTTTCCAATTCTTTTTGTAGGTCTGCAATTTTCTGTTGTAACAAAACAATTTTGTTGCTTTTGTAGTCACTTACATTAGTTTTGCTAGTAAGAGGAGTGGAAGGTGTAGAGAATGTCTGTTGTAGTAGGGACTGTTTTCTTCCTCTAATCATATCTGCGTTGTTTTCGATGGTGGGAGAATGGCAAATTGTTTTTAACATTTTTATTTCCGTAGTTAGCTTATTTATTTGTTGACGAAGATTGTTATTTTCTAATATTGTATTTTCTAGCTCATTCTCCGTGCTACTATGTGTACAAACAACGTTTTTTAGTACAGCTGAGTTTTCAGTGAAAAAGGACCCACGACGTTGTTCAAAACCTTTTAAAGTTTTAAAACGTTCAGAAACTAGTTGGTACAGAATAATTTAGCTCTACAACTTTTGAAGAAGAAAAATAAGAATCGCCCAATTAAAATTATCCGCAGCCGGCATAGCTGGAAGTGCCCTTAAGTATAAAGAAAAAAGGAGTCTATACTTGTCTATTTAAATGCAAATTAAATGTTTTTTCTTGGTAAGTGCATCACTTAAGAATCACGTATTTAAAAAAAAAATAATGAAAGTCGGAATAACTAACTAGATAAATTAATAGAGAAATAATAAATGGAAAAGGACAGTGGCCCGGAGGATTGACAAATTTGGAAAAAAAAAAACCGGCCAAGTGCGAGTCGGACTCGCGCACCGAGGGTTCCGTACAAATGTGTAGGTATAAAGTTTAAAATTTTATTTTATTTTTTATTATATGATGTGACTAAAAATTTACGGTTTTCGCAATTTTTCCTTTATCTGTGCGTTGCTTCGTACCAAATTTCAAAATTTTAGTTCGACTGGAAGTACCCTTTAGGTTTTGATTCCCTTGCAAGTTTCGAAAATTTGCGGAAATTTGCGGCATAAACGGCTAAAGCTTTTGATTGCGTTAGCTTAGAAGTTTGATTTTTTCACAGCTCTAAGAGACAGTAGACTTGAGTATTTGATATGAATTTCAGCTTGATATCTCCACGCGTTCCTGAGAAAAAGGGTCTTGACAGACGGACGGACGGACGGACGGACGGACGGACAAAAAAGTGATCCTATAAGGGTTCTGCTTTTTCTTTTTGAGGTGCGGAACCCTAACAATGTATTTTCTATTGAACTTTGGTTTGGTTATTGGGTCAGCTTCCTTTTTAAAGAAATAATAAAGTACATATATTATACTACCCAGTAAGATTGAAAAACAAGAATAAATTTTTGCATTAAGTAGCTAATTTCTTGAAGAGGTTATAGGAGTTCAGTAAAAAGATAAAAAAGTCAGTAAGTACTCCAAGAGAAGTGAAGTATAGATGAAGTAATATTGCGGACGACGTGAAGCTACAGGATGTACGTATTTTATGTTAAAACAAGAAATTTCACGCGAACGAAGTCACTAGTCAGTTATAAAATTATCTATTAGAAAGGCTCTGAAGAATATTTTTAATATGTAAAAGAAAAATAATTATAACGTTAAAGCTAATTAACTTCACAAGTTCAATAGGCACGCAGTAAATGAAAGATAGCCTTATAAATCTAGTGTGTTGTAGCGGAGTGAGAGCAATAGTTCCTGGCCGGAAGCCAGAGACGAACAAATGAAAGTAGCCATCTTGTTGTATCAACATATCCCATGTCCTGAGACCAACACTTTGTCTTTATACCAATGTCTTTTGTTTCAAGTTATTTGTTGAGCCTTGCTTTGAAAAGCTGTTCTTTTTGATTGCTTCAATACATTGTTTATTGAAGTATATGTAGGTACTAGTTGCAATAACTTAAAATTTTCGTATATACATAAAAGCTAAGTTAAAAAAAAAATAGTTTAAAAAAACACGCTTTTGAAGTATGTTTTTATTGATATCAAGCAACCCACGCTTTTTCCATTATTTTCTACTTTTTAGTTTGGTTTTCTATGGAAGCGTGTTTTGTTAGTTTTTTTAAACTATTATGTATTTTCAATTTTTTAGAGTGTGTTTCGAATTTTGTAACGAATGTCAGCGTATTCTTTACTTAAATTGGTGATGTACTTCCGAAAGGTCAGGTGCGTAGTACTCGCAATCGGCGTGTGTATATGACCAATTGTATGAACCTAAACGAGGCAAAAGGAGTGTGTAGAGATCGCAGCAGGTGGCGTTCCGTGGTTTCTGCCTACCCCCATGGGAAAAAGGCGTGAATTTTTTTTTTGCCATCCTGGTAACCCCGGCAAGGATAAAGGCACAAATTTATGAAATTATTGTATTGTCATCGTGTTCTATAAGGCTACAAAGTTTAAATGAAATCTGACCGTTTGAAGTGCGTCAAAGTCGAGTCCAAAAGACTCGGTTACAAACATAATAAGCTGATAAAAGCGCGTTAAAATAGTAAATATGTACAACTACATAAAAAGAAAATGGCATCAAAAATTCGTCCGTCAATTGCTACGTACATTTAAGTGTTTTTAAATTTTCACAGATTAACGGGACAGTCATTGTAGAAACATACGTCTCTAAACGTACCTTCCTGCAACTTGTCCGAGGCCGCTTTCCGTTGTTTTAAAGCATGTAACATTTCTTAGAGATTTGTGTTTTGAAAGAAAGAAAGAAAAAGTATTTATTGGTACACGCACAGAAACTATACAAAAAACAATACTTAATAAAATAAAAAATCAATTATAAACAAAAGAAACAAATAAAAAACAAAATTTAAAAGAAAAAAAAAAACAAAGAGTCCTGTGCGAGGCCAAAGGGCCCCTATCTCAGCATGATGCTGCGACATTTAAAAATAAGTATCGCAGCGCTGGTGCCTTGCTTTAACTGAATAGTTTCCAGTAAATGAGATAGCTACTAAGGAAGTTTCCATGCGTTCAGTGTTCCGCTACGTGTTCATCATTTCAGCCGTAAGACGTCCTCTGGTGGACATAGACCTCCACCAATAAGCCGGCTTTGCCATAATCGTCACGCTTGGCAGGCAGGTTGGCAATCGCAGTATGGTGGTAACATGCATACAGAATGCTGCTGCCTATTCTCTTGTGAGACCCTTTTTTTTTAGGACGGAAATCATCAAATGACTTCTCTCGCTCTGGGCGGAGCGGGAGGGCGTGTCAGACTTTTACTGACTAAAACCCACCCGTGTTCCTTTAGTTGCCCATGTGCCGGGGCCACGGTATCTCTTACGAACAATCACGCGACCCCGGCAGGTCTTGTGAGACCCTTAGTCGCCTTTTACGACAGCCACGGGAAGAAAAGGATTATCCACTAACTAACTTTGACTGGCCTGTTAGTCTAGTGGTTAGTGACCCTGACTGCTAAGACTGAGGCACGATTCCCACCCAGGACAAATCTTTGTGTGATGAGCAAAATCATTTGTTCTGTGTCTGGGTGTAATTTATCTATATTATGTATATATTTAGAAATATATAAGTATTTTTATCAGTTGTCTGGTTGCCATAGTATACAGGTTCTGCCTAGTTTGGGATCAGATAACGTTACGTCGGTTGTTCTAAGATATTATTAAGATATATTACTAAGTGTTATGCATTCTTAATTTACGACTGGTCAAATTATCAAAACTAGTTACTTATATCTTATGAGGATCTGACTTAATCAGTAATTAATATCATTTAGAGATTCCATCTTCCTCACGACATCAATCATACAATCTCATTTATCATAATAATGTCTGCATTGCCAAAGTTTGCAGACGTTAATACTTTAAAACGCGTTGCGGGTAGGATGATAGTTATCCATCCATCCACCTAGGGGGGGCAAACAGACCGCTTGCCCTGATAGCCGGCGGAACCTTCAAATATTCACCACTAATTACTTGCACCCCTACTTCTGTTAACTCGATTTTATTTAGGAATAAGTGAGTTTGTTGAAATCATTTACACTCAATGACCTTTACATATTACTGGCGTGTAAAAGATTTTTTACAAACCTACTTACAGAAAAAAAAAACATCATTTAACAACGATACTTAACGTAAGATAAGAATTGTACAAAAGCGTTTAATTTATTTAAATGTTATTGAAATTAAGGTGACTTAATTCACAATCTGTCAAAGAACACTAACATGCAGCTCTTTCGTGATTAAATTTAGTAAAATAGACACATCTTGAAATGTCCCAACTTATCTAGAATACCTCCAGACAAATAAATTGTTCTGAATTTTATTTTATTTACAAACTTGGAATATAATACTTTTAACTAAGTACATTATATAGATTACAGATACGAGTGTAGACATTTTACATAGGCTGACACAATACGCGGCTAAAATCGACTGAAACTTAGTGCGTTTTAAAGTGTAAGTCATCATCTCAATACCACTGTCCGTTAACCGCCTTTGATGCAGCTATACCAGTATTTAAAAGGTGCTAGGTTATAAACCAGTGACATTTAAAAATAAACCTTTTACATCCATATTTATCACCTCTTACATTACGTTAAGATGCGGCGGAGTTTAGATATTATATTGAAAATTGAAAAATTGTTTATTTCGTAACCATATTCAGTTAAACATGTTACTGATTGGAGTCTCGTTTTAAGCAAACAATGCCTGTATTGGGAGACTCCGTATGATATATAATATGTAAATGCAGTTCTATAAAATAACAATGAAAATAACCTACAGTACTTAGACACACACACACATCATAACACATCCATCACACACATTTTTACAACTGAAACAAAAAAAAAACATTGTATACATGTACACACACTCATCACACATTGACACATACACACACACATCACCATATCATAATTTATGAACATTTTGCAAGGTCACAGCATAATAACAAATGTTAAAAATGAGTCGAGTTCGCATAGTATCTCCCCAGGGACGGACTTGTACCTATACTTTTATAACTTAATTTCATGTTTACCGACTTTTAGTGGGCATAAAATAACGCTATTTTGCGTCAAAATCGTTTAGCAGACAATTTGAATTTAATAGGATGTAAAATTCGACGTGATGAATATTTGCTGCTTCGTTGCTGTCATTATTAATTAATAAGCTACTTTGTATATCCTTAGCGGCTATTAAGAGGGTGAATATTTCATTCAGATTTTATGAAGTTATTTAAGAAGTAACTTTGTTGCTTCCAGAACATTTGCCAACATTTTTAAATATCAGGTTTTTTTTTCTATCTTCCGGCTTTACCCAAAGTCCGTTTAAGTATCAGTGAGTTATTATTAATTATTTATTTTAAATAGAACGGCCAAAGCCAATTACACTATTTAAACATATATTAAAACTATTTTGACATTTACAATTCATTTAGAACCGTCAATGTCCAAACCATCTAAAATAGATTAATGTAGCTTTTAAGAAACTGGGAATCACCCCACCATCAAATTACATTTAAATTACGGCACTTATGTTGTGTTTAATTCTTTAAATTTTTATCAAGAGGAATGTAATTTCAGCGGAGGGGCGAACAAATTACTTTTGGGATCGCTGGTCGCTGCCTAGCTTCACAGATTCTTCTCTTCTTGTAAATTCTTCACTTGTTCTGTAGCAGATATTTTTAATTAGACACTTTTACTTGACGTAGCTATTTTGCATGAAGATGGCATTCTTACAAACTGTCTGTGTCAAGTCCTTTAAGAATTTTGCTAACACGTTGGGTTATTGGTTGGTATTAGTACCGATTCCCTTGTTCACAAATTAAACTAAATTTAAGTTCAGTGCATCTTTTTCTTTGTATTTCATTAAGAAGAGGAGACAAAAGAAAAATTTTAGTTTAGTCCTGTCAAATTAATGAGCGCCTGTCACTACTCCATACAAGTTTCGACGTGATTAAAAACTTGCCTACTAAAATTACGTCAATTTACGTCAAGCGCTGATTAATTTGACAGGACTAAACTAAAATTTATATTCTGTCCACATATTCCTTTCCTGTCCTGCATATTTTTCTTTCTATTTCATTAAGGAAACTTAATGAAATAGAAAGAAAAATATGCACTTAAGTTTCCTTAATGAAATAGAAAGAAAAATATGCACTGAACTTAAATTTAGTTTAGTTTGTGAATAAGGGAAATCGGTACCAATGTGTTTTACTATTGTTATTTATGTTTTAGACTCCTTATGTTATTAGCAGTCCATCTTCACATACAAGGTGGCGAATCAGATAGCTGCATCGTTAAGACGGCGATTCTACCCGTCATGCGAAACCACTTTCACAGGGAACTTAATACTAAAAGTGTAAAAAAAGCTTTTTATACTTGCTTCGAAATAGTCTGTCTTCTTTCGAAATTAAATTTGTTTTTTTTTTTGTCCCAAATCGGATTTGAGTTTCGTCGCTTTGTTTAGTATGACTGGTAGTCATATCATGCTCCTCCGCCCTTCCCAATGGATCATCACCATTGTCATTTCAGCCAAAAGATGTCCACTGTTGGACATAGGCCTCCCCCAATTTGGGGGAGTTTGCCATAATCGCCACGCTTGGCAGGCGGGTTGGCGATATCAGTATGGTGGTAAAATGCATAGAGAACACTTCTTCCCATTCTCAAGTATGTCCCTTAGTCACCTCTTACTACACCCTTGTAAAGAAATAGGATGGTGCTATTCGGGTGTGCTCTTACAAAAGGGTCAACACTAGTATTGGTATTTATAAATTACACTAATTTGAAGATTATGTACTTATACTTTTACTATGTTCGTTTTTTTGTGGGATGCCAGGGTAACACACCATGTTGTGAGTGATCAATTCGTAAGGCCTTAGTCAGTCTATGTTAGCCTAGTCCTCAATTTTTGCCCCAACCCTCAAGCGAAGTGCATAATGACAAAATACACATAAAAACGCCATAATGTGAAAATGTAATCACAAATTATCATTTAGTTTAGAATGTTAATGTAATATTATCCAAGGTGAATTGTAGTATGTCGTGTCTGACTTGAGTACAATGTCGACATTACGTCACTCTGGGGTGAAACGCCCAAAGTTTTTTCACCACTGTATTAGTGAAATTTTAATAGAGCCGTGTCGCATTATATTGAACGACAAATTGCAGGATGTGAAGTATGCCATGGCATTTTGGCCTCACTTACTTAGACTGTGACTATGAGTAAATATTATTTTTACGCTTAGTCTCTAAATTTTCTACTTGTCTACTTGTGTGAATGCAAGAATACCTCGTGATAAATGTCATACGTTACTCCTTATTGAAAGCCCTTCTCTTGGTACTATTAGGCTATATCATAACAGCGGTATGGATCGATCGATCAGATTAAGCTGCACTTGCTGCGGTTGGTCCGTGGATAGGGTTTTTACATACTAAGACCTCTCTGCCTCGGAAAGCACACTATTCCGTTCCGTTCCGTTGGTCCCTGGTGCCGATCGTGGGTCTTTGATTGTCGTTACGGGTCGTCAGAAGCCCGAAAGTCTGGCAACCAATTTTACCGAGCGATATCGTGATAGCCAGCAATTGGGTTCTGGAGGTCAGATAGACAGTCACTCCATGTAAGACTAGAAGCCCATCCCAACATAATGATAGGATATGGTAGATGATCGCAGTCCACTGTTGGACATAGGCCTCTCCCATGCTGCGCCACAACATCCTGTCCGCCTTCCGCATGCAGTCTGTCCCAGCCACCTTTCTGAGGTCGTCGTACCTAGGTAGTGGTACCTACCAAATAAAAATAAAACTAATCTAATCACCAATCACTAACAACGTTAAATCGATCACACTTTTTGATTAGGTTTCTATCTGGAAGCCAACAACTAGGTCGCGTTCTAACATTGTCCTAACTGGTAATTAGGATAACCTAAATTAGTTTCAGTCCAAATTAATAGTGACTTCAAAATAAAGATTAGATATATGTCAGAACGCAGCAGACGAAAAATTATTCAAAGACTAACTTCTGTCCGCGACTTCGTCTGCGCTAAAGTTTTTGGTCATCCGACCGTCCGTCATCCATTTTTTCTTTTCGCTCGGCTCCTAAGGGTTAGGACCTTTAGGAGCCGAGCGAAAAGAATGTGATCGTGATGTTATATAGTATATAGTCTACCTTGACAAATGGGCTATTCAACCTTTCACGTAGTTCCTGAGATTAACGCGTTCAACTAAACAAACAAACTTTTCAGCTTTATAATAATAGTACAGATTTTTAAGTAGTTTCCTATTTACACACATCTTGACTCTTCTCGAGCTTGACTCGACCATTATAAGCTCAAGAGTATAGTCAACACTTTATATTCCCTTTTAAAACACCCACAAAAAGGCTCAGTTACAGCAACGTGCTGCGTTTCATGTTGCGCTATAAACAAGGTCGGTTGCAGGCGCTAGCAACATCCCAGGGGCTGCGATGTAAACTTGACAGTTGATTGACTTGAGGCTGCACTAACCCGTTTACTCCACCTATATATGTACAATTTCGGTACACAAACGGACATAATGGAATTACTTAGTGAATGTAAGCGCTTGTAAGGGATATTCGGACTGTGGCGCGAATAATGACGGCTCAGAGGTTTCTGCATTTGTAACGTATTGCAAGCTATCCCTTTGTGCTTTAGGCAGGTATTGGCTTCTAATTAAAGTACGGTAAAGCTAACATACGGGTTAACAATTCCAGGCTATGTATGAATATGAGAAACTTTGGTAACATTCCCAAACAGCCTCAACTGCCGAATCGATTAAAAAAAATTGATGGATATCGGGTTGTTTTTGATTCCAACTATGTATAATGGCATAACAGATGTCAAGAAGATCTGTCAAGAATCTGTCAAGAATACCTCGAGTTTACATACATTTTTGACAAGTTTTTGACGTTTGATTGTCGCCGAGATGAGACTGTGACTAGATTTTGATCGTTTTTCATTACAAGAATTAGACTTCAGGTCTTAAGTAATTCAATATGGCGGACGATATGTGTCATTATGTTATGTCTTTCAAAAAAGATTCCTTTTTCATTTTTTTTTTTTTAGTTTTCTGGCTTATCTTCCCTTTGCATTTGTTTTAGTAGGCCTTGCTATTATATGGGGGTGGCATTTTGAATAGATAAACAGCAAATACCTCTGTATATTTCACCTATTCGCTTAAATACAGTTTGCTATCTTACTTATCAGCTTTTATGTTAGTTAGGGGTGAATGTTTGTGCCGCGAATTACTAACCGCACGACAAGACTTAGATGATTGTATTAGATAGTAAGGTAGCAGAATCTTAGGCCTTTGTACGAGGCATACATATTTATATGATCGTACGGCAAAAGCCCGATTTCCCCAAAGAGTTGCAAACCGAAATCTTGTGTCTGTAATCTAAGGTAGTGCAAGGGATCATTTGTTCTTTGGCAGGTTTTCTGATGAAATTATGTGAAAGGAGTTTATATTTATTATTATTTATTTATTTATGTGATAGGTACTTTACGCAGAAGTAAAACTTTTTCATATAGTGGAGTTGTAATACGGTATAAGTTCTCTACCAGTCAAGGTATCAGGAAGATATTGATTTCCTGAAAACGATTGCAGTGTAGTCATAGTCAATCATTTAATCATAAACAAGTAACATGTTTAAAAAAATTACACAATTACAGCATACACAATAAAATACATTTGAATTTCATAAATTCTATCAACCATTTAAAAATAATAAGTTTACATTTCTTCAATAGTATTTCGATATATAAATTAAACGACGCAATTGCAATTATGCAATGCTATAGTATAATAATCTCTAAGATAGTTTTAAGCCCATACACGTTTTTAAAGTACAAATATTTAAGTATTCCAATATGTAACTGGACTAAAATATAAATTACACAAAAGGCTCAATCTCACAACAACATTTCTCCCTGCGGTTGCTGCCGAATCCATCACAAAATAAAAAAAAAACTCTGACATGTTACACATTGTTATTTTAATAAAAATTCGGACGCTAGATGAAACAAATATTTATTTTTAACGGGAAAACAAATAGAACGCAGCGCACCTCCTATTGCCACCCAACATGGGACCAAAAATTTCGCGCACGTAGTTTTGAATTCACATTTAAACAAATAGGCTTTGATGGACAGTGTGCATTGAACACGGCTTTGTCTTTTATCTTTATTGATTTGCTGAAACTGATTTCATGAAAAGTGAAAAGTTTCAATTTATGAATTGTTTTCGGAAAATGTATT
This sequence comes from Aporophyla nigra, assembly GCA_947507805.1. Classification (NCBI taxonomy): domain Eukaryota; kingdom Metazoa; phylum Arthropoda; class Insecta; order Lepidoptera; family Noctuidae; genus Aporophyla; species Aporophyla nigra. The sequence continues at coordinate 19,339,095 of OX382297.1, read as the reverse complement.
GTGTTTTGTCTTACTGCTGTATTGTTGAATTGATTATCATTTATATATTATACTAGCTGACCGTACAGACGTTGTCCTGTTTCCCAGAACTCGATAGCAGCGCCACCTACCGGGTCCAATTGTGAATTTAAACCATCTAGGGTACCACCCAAACGCATAGAAAAAAAAAAAACATTCAAATCGGTCCAGCCGTTTAGGAGGAGTGCAGTGACATACACACGTACAGTAGAATTATATATTATAAAGATATATATAATAACGGTAGGGTCGGCTTCCATACTAACCGAATGCAGCTGAATACCAGTATTCTACGTGGAGCGACTGCCTATCTGACCTCTACAACCCAGTTACTAGGTAATATAATTGTATAGCAACCAGTCTTACTAAGGGCCTTAGTAAGACTAGTTGCCAAACTTTCGGGCTTCTGACTATCTGTATCAACTGTTACAGATCTATAAATCATAGTTGGACAAAACGGTTTACCGTGATACCAATCCACGGACTATCCTCGGCAAGTGTAGCTTAACCTTCGATCAACTCGTGCGGCTGCTACCATCTAGCCACGAGCCTCTCGAAATATTTTATTAAAACAAATAAAAAAATAAAACATTCGTTCAACAACTGTATCACGATGACGCAAATTCTGAAGGAGTGGCAATTTATTTTAAAAAAGTCTCAAAGAGTCAACAACGACTTGACCTCGAGATATCTCATCGAAAGCTTCGTGGACGAAAATAGAAATCTTGTGATAATTTATTACATTTTATGACCTTGTGATCGGTAATATTCATTCATATTTTACGTCTCAACTCAAGGCTTACGCCCCATTTATATGATACAAGTTTATTGGCCGTAGCTTGCTGTAAGCAATAATAAAATTAGCACTATTTGCTACTTTTATTATTGCTTGAATTACTAATATGCCACAGGCAATTACAAAGGCAATTGAATCCTCAAAAGACCATTTCAGTCACCAATCTACATGGTCTTCACATGATGTGACCAAGATTATGTCTGGACTTTAAAAGAGACTGTGACCTCTGAGTTTGTTTCGGCCTTTCTTAGAGTAGTCAGTTAGGAAACGTCGACCTCATCTAGTTTTAAAAAATATGATCGACGTGTAAAAGAGTTTGTATAAACCTACTTACTGAAATAAAATCATTTATCATTGCATTACTAGAGAATGGGCAGCAGCCTTCTCTATGCATTTTATCACCTTACCGTGATCGCAAACTCGCCTGCCAAGCGTGGCGATTATGACAAAGCTCCTCAAACTGAGGGAGGCCTATGTTCAGCAGTCGATGTCTTACGGCTGAAATGTGATGATCATGAATTACATCGCACCATATAAATCAGGCTTTTACAAATATAAAGTAAAATAAATGGAATTCACACCTTTTTATCATTCATTGTTCATTGCACGAACAGACATAACTGCATTACGTTCACCTTTTAAACGCATTTTGTAGACAAAAGAATTTTCATCCGAATACTCGTGATTTTTATCATACAGCGAAAGAGCAAAATATCAGACGAAAAAATTCGTTTCACATTTTCCTCAAAACTTTTTATTTTATCGCCAGAAACTTTGTTTGCAATTAAATTTTCCGCCATCACGTCAAGGCATTAAAACATTTTAATATAAAATGTTACTAAAAAAAATGGAATTCGATCGTAATAGCTTGTAGTACACGGTAGCTTGGAGTGTTGCCAGGTTTCTAGTGTTTAAGTAGCTCGACTTTCATGATACCCACTGTAATGTAGATTTAAACGTCTGTAATTTTACTTGTAATATATGAACACTTTCATTACTCTTTAATTCTTCGACTTTATCAGGCGAAATTATAGTTTTGTTTGCCAACGACTTTGTAAAATGCACTGAAAGGAAATGCGGAAATTCGTTTTGTAATAAAACCTTTTTATTGGAGGTTAGTTGGGTTTTTATTGCTATTTTGTTGTGAAGGTAGAATCAAAGATGCTATTATTTTTGGAATGGTATTATTGCTACCTGCATTATAAAGTACAAGGCATCGATCACCTTCTTTAGCATTTTATAATGTTGCTAATGAATACAATAACATGGTACTTTATTATAAAACTTTACTCTTACTTGATAGCAGATAGCAGATATCTTCCTATACTGTATACGTAGCTGCATGCAAGTCACAATACAAGTGGAATTTTGGTGGCAGTTATTATCAGGCGTAATATATTTAGTAATTGCTTGTAAAATCATAATTTAGAAGAGTTCTAAAATGTAACTTCTTTAATTTCAGAATATACCTTTACAAAATTCAGTTTGCTTTAATAACATCTAAGAATTCAACTCAAGTTTGCGTAATAACAAATTGCAAGCTGGTTGAATGTTGCCAATTAAATGTCGGGTTATTCAGCCATGGATTCCAAGAACCTACAGTTGCAAGTTTCTCCTAATTGCCTTGTTAATATGCAGCGTTTGACGGTATATTTTTTAACAAGATTGTTAGGAATCTAGAGAAGATTTTCCCTGTATCATCTTTCGTTTTGTTTTTTTTAAGGGATATTTCGTAACTCGTTATGAAAGATTTATAAAATAGGACTATCTCATGGAAGTACTTATATACACAGATATTTTTGTTATCATCATCATCATTTCAGCCGTAAGATACCCACTGTTGGACATAGGCCCACCCCAATTTGGGGGGTTCGTCATAAACGCCACGCTTGGCAGGCGGGTTGGCGATCGCAATATAGTGGTAAAGTTCATAGAGAACACTACTGCCTATTCTCTACTTTGTCCCTTAGTTGCCTCTTTCACGACACCAACGGGAAGAAATCAGGGTCAAATGACGGAACACGGGTGGGTTTTAGTCAGTAAAAGTCTGACAAGCCCTTCCGCTTCACCCTAGAACTGGAGAAGTCATTTGATGATTTCCCACTCACAAACAAAATGCTATTCTTTACGGATTTTTGTTTTAAAATAAATATATTATTTATTTTTATTACTCGTGGCTAAGCGATAACAGCCGCATGGCTCAATCAACGCTACGCTTGCTGAAAGCAGTTCAAAGATAGGTGACTAATAGCGACACCCCGCCGTGCCTCGGAAATCATGTTAAGCAGTAGGTTCTGGCTGTAAATAGTAGATTTTTGACAGCCGTTATTAGTAAGAAGCTCGAAAGTCTGACTGCTAGTCTTACCAAAGCGTATCGTGTTATCCAGTAACTGGTTTGTGCGGGTCTGAAAAACAGTCACTCCAAATCAAATACTGGTATTCAGCTGAATCCGTGTGGTGTCTGTTCCTTATGGTCGTAAAGAATACCATATCATTTCTTCTCGTGTGTGTCGTAAAAGGCGACTAAGGGACTCACTAGAGAATGGGCAGCAGCGTTCTCTATGTATTTTACCACCAAGCTGCAATCCCTCAAGTTGGGAGAGTCCTATGTCCAAGAGTGGACGTCTTTTGGCTGAAATTGTTGATGATTCAGCTGAATCTGGTTAGACTGGAAGCCGAACACAACATGTTGCGAAACGGCACATTTAATTTTGTTCGGACTACTTATGTTGACATGACACCTTTTGCGAAAAACATTACATTACAACAATTTTCAGAAACATGTTCTACTCTTAAAAACGATGTCAAAACATTGCACTGAACTACACTTCGAGAGCACACGAGCAGTAAAGCTAAATGGAGGCTAAACTAGCGAATAACCGTCAAAGTTGTCGTGTGTGCTGCCAACCCCCTAACTGTTAACACCGGGTTGAAGACTTGGCAGCCGACCGCACTGTTATGACGCTTCATAGCATTTCATACAGTGCTTCGTACAACGCATTTCTTGAGGTTATCAGAATAGTACAGTGGGAAAAAAAAATGGTTCGATTATAGAGAAAATTATTTTATGAAAAAAAAGTTAATGTTCCAAACACACTAGATATACTAAATAGTTTATATGGTCATAACGTATTTCTATGATTGGATTTCGTTAATAGTTCAATCTAGATTTAAGAAAAATTAAGAATTATGATTGAATAATATTAATTAACATTACTTAACAGCAGAAGAATCGACGAGAGAAGATACAAACTTCTAACTTTTGCAAAAATCAGGGATGATTTAATAAGATCAATACACGTTTTTGACGTGTTTCTGAAGAACAATTTAATTTCAACCTACATTCTCAGAAAATTAACTTTCATAAATACAGGACTGCATTACCAACTACTTCTTTCTACACGATAAAGATTAAGGTATTCACTCATTTGCATAGTAATTTTCAAGAAAATTGCACTATTTGCTGTATTGTGTGCAAAAAACTACATATTCAACGTTTCACTCTTAGAACACTAGAACTAGATTTTTGAATTCATTGCAGTTTAATGTTATAACAAGAAAATTACTAATTTTTGCAGTGAAATGTTTAAGAGTTCGATAAATAATAATAACAGTATTTTGTAACATTGCTTGCACTTCTGTTAGCCCAAAAACTTGTCCCGTCTTGACTTGTTGATTAGTTCTTTAGGAAGGATCATTTATATATGAGATTTTAATTGGGAGTAATTTCTTTCGTCGGACAGTGTTTATAAAAACGAAGTATAATTAATTAAAAAAAATATATAACAGTTGACAATAGTATTTTTTTTAAATTAAAAACTGTTTTCTTTTAAAATGCTTCGGGTTGGGATTTTATAAACAATAATCCTGTCGGTAACGGTAACAATTAAAGGAAACACGCATAAACAAGATGTTTATAAAAATACTTTTTGGATTCGAACTTGGCATCCGTCGTGCATCGGAGCACGTAAACCAGTGGTCCAGCCGCTGATTCATCCTTGACGACACTGAAAATAACCCCTTCTGATTCTGCAATTCAATTATTGACTGTTATATACTAACGGTCTTATAATAACTTGTCATAAAAATAATTTTAAAACATATTTCTCAAGAAATTTCACGGTCTTTAAACTTTAACTTGACACAAAGCTAAATTAATGTTAGCGCTAAATCTTCAATTTGTAACTTTTAAAATATTTTCATGTCTACAAGTACATGCCGCATGCGTTGATGGCGTGAGGCAAATTTATTCTCACTTCCGTAGTATTGGCCTAATGGCCGCACACTTCCATTAACTAAAGGTCCTCGCTGAGAACGACGAACGAAGTAAAAATTTAGGGGTTAAGTGAAAGCACGGTAAACTAACAGTAATTGACAAACACCATGAATTTTTAAGTAGAAGTTGCCTAAACAACAATCGAATGCCCCCTCCACCTAGTAGAAAGTAATTTGAAGTTGGACTGGAAACTTTATACAAAACAAAAGTTTAAACTCTGTTTACGTTTTTCTGCAGGTATCATTATGAGCTGCCTAACAGCCTATGGGTATTTACAGCCTTTAGATAAGCCAATATGAGCGGATACTAAAAACACCAAGGTCAGAACGAGGAGGTCGTATCGCGAAGATCGAAATTTTGCGTGATCGAAACCCTTACCACATTCATACTGTCTACGTCGACCAATGGTGTCATAAAACATTTGGAATTATTACAGTTACAGTAAAATGAACGTGCAAAATCAGCGGTGGGTAAAGCAGCAACTATTCATGTGGCGTGCAGTTCGATCGTGGCGAAGCAAGGCGCGGAGGAAACGTCAGAAAAATCGAATTTCCATGCCCGGCAGTCGAGGCTGAGGCGGCGTGGCGCGAACACCGCGCACAGAGCGCCCGCGCGCGCCCGGCACACCGCGCGCTGTCCCACGCGCCCGAGTCACAACACGCGCCGAGCTCGCAAGCGACATCCGCGACAGCCGCGACGCCCGCGCGACACCGCGCTGTCACTCAAATCCTGATTAAATCCTACACGGTGGGCTAATTAAGGGATTATGGGTTTGGCAACGGCTGTCCCGATCGCGGGTCAGTTTGTCGCCCGACCACATAAATTCGTGCTCGTTTTTTTTCTTCATTAAAAGGTGACGTCACTCCCGCGGTCGATTTTTGTGTAATCGCGATTAATTCGCGATTGTGTTAGTGGATGATAAAAGTTTGTTGATTGATTAATGGTTGCATTGTCTCATGTTAAAGTGGTGTCTGTTGATGCGGACGTAATCCGCAGGACTACGGCCTTCAGTATTTATTGATTGCTAAACAATATTGCATTCTATACGTTGTGTTTAAACAAACATATAACTACAGTAATCATAATGCAGACATCATTATGATTCATTATTTTTTGCTGTTCATGTTTATTGACGTTTGGAGAGCGATTGTACCAATTTGAAAACTTTTGTGTGGACGCTCATCAACTCAAACATTTGAAAATTAAACTTTTATGAATGCCTGATTGCTTTTTTGGACGAAAAACTAATTTGAAGTGATACAAAATGAAAATTACTACATTTATAAGCCTTCCGAGTGCCAACATTGAGGTCACTTCCAAGTGAATACGAGATCGAACCTAAGAATCTGTCCCTAACTTTACCATTTCAACATCTTTACCCAACAAGCAATATCTCCTTTTCAAATCCTACTTAAATCAGTCAAAAAACCTCTCCTATATATTTCCCTAACTCATCTCTTTGTCATGGTATTAGCTACGCACCATCCAACATTTTATTGTATTAGTATCTCACCATAAAACAATATATTACTGACAGCAATAAGATATTTCTGCGTATTCGTTAAGATAACATGAATATATCGCTCTCCTCTCATTCCTTGCACGACTTTTTTCGCGGTATTTCTCTCAAACTATTTTTATCTATGTTATATATCCTTCATTTCTTAATAAATTGCTGACAATACGGTTTTATTTGTATTATGTTGAGTTGAGTTCGCGACTTGGCAACATAAGCTTTCGGCAAATGCAAATTTGTAGGCATAGTAGAAGCAGAATGTAGGTAACAGGCACCGTGAGGTATACAAATAAAGATCGATCGAAATCCGAAATGTTTTTGGCTAATTTGGGACAAGTAGATTATATTTCATGCCAACAAAAGGTAGTTTTATCATGATTTTACGCCACACTCCAAGAACTTAAAGTATCGTAATTTTATACTAAAGGTGACCAGTACTGTTCAGTCCATCTTTTCACAGTGGAAAAACACTGCCAACATCAAAATAAAAAACTGAATATCAAAATACCCAACCTCCATCACATCTTGGAGATTTAGTTGGAAGAAAATGACACAGCCAACTTTCCAGCTATATATCTGTCAAGTTAGAAGAACTGAATTATATCCGATTAAAATAAGTGAATTAGCACTAAATAATAGGTATGAAAAAAATATGTCTAATTCAGTAGACACCTACATTAGCTCTATATATATTTTCGTATTATAAAGGTTGTTAGTTTGTTCAATTGAAGTGAAGGTCAAACGAGTAATATAGCGGTCATGGACAAAATTTGGCCGTCATTCATAGGTTCTTTGTATAAATAGACACCTGAAAATTACGCAGTTATAATTTGAACTGTTTTGGAACGCATAACTCAATGTTTCTTTCGAATTAAACACCTCACTGTGCCGTAAAAAATACGTACGTTTTCTAAAAGAAACATATGGTTTTCAAAACGATACAAAACTGTTCTGATGTCAACTTTGTTTCGTAAATATTTTTCTCTTTGTTTGGTAAAACAAAACACATCAACTTACAAAATTTAAGTGTCTACAAAATCGTTAGCGGTTCCTATTAACTCTCTCCAAATACAAGTCAAAACTTACAAAGAGAGAAATAAAAACTATAAATAAAGCGAGTTTATTCATCGTAACAGCATTGTAGTACAGTTTATAGGGTTGGCAAATTAAGTGTACTAAAACTACAACTGAAATGGTGGAGATTTCCAGCTAGGTTAAAGAATTACCTGTGTAAGGGAGTACAGTGCCAAACCAAACGCCAAGTTCCAAAACTAAATGAAACTGCTCTCTGAAACCTGTAAATCCTCACTGAAAAAATTTGAGGTGCTCTATAAATGCAGTTAATCTGTCACTGTCCATTTCTATGAGCTGAATTCAGTTGTCCGACCACTTTACAGTGATGGATGTTCGGTAAGAGTGCCACGTACTACCTTCGAACTCAATTAAACCGATTTTTGGTGTTGTGCCATTGTGCTACTTCTTTTGTTCACTTGATTAAGTAGATCTACAGGTTTTTTCAAGTAACAGAGACCTTGTCTCAGATATAACATGGATCTATGCGGTCACTATATGTAACCAAAAAAAAAACAAAATGGTGCCTGCACTTTTGACCTTTACTCTTGCCGAGCCCTGCTGATTAAGTCTACAATTCATGCATTTATGACTAAAATAATGAATCATAACTTTCTTTGCGTCAATTGTCAAGCAAATTGTATTTGTAAGTATGATTAAGTAAATTAGCTTACGAGTTTTCTTTATTCCAATATATAGCGCTACCCAGTGGCCGGTGTAATGAACGGTCGAAAGGAAAAGTACAATAATGACCCTTATTGCCAGACGGAATGGTAATCACAGTGTGTTGTTAAAAGCAGACTGGGTCACGCTGCTCGCGTACCTCACACAACTATATGTTTTTTTTTATGAATTTGAACCTTATTGATTAAGGAAAGTAGAAACTTTGACAAAAGTTACTTCACAAAATTTTCAACTAAACGTCCTGTTCCAATCATTAATCAAATATTTATCAATTTGAATACTTTTCCCATCATTTATCCTTTGAAACCAACAACATTAAATGTATCGACACTCGTTTTTATTTATTTTCCTCGTTATATCGAATCGTCACTCCACATTTACCGTCATCCGTGATTTCCTACCTACAGGTTGTTTACTTTTTACCAACAGATTAAATGCTTTGATAAGTAACCAAATATTATACTTACCGCGTGGTATGTGTATGTATAATTTTGTCAACATTTTTTTCTACGTCGGCTCAACAGTTTTGATACTTTATAATGAAATTATTTTATTAAAATGACCATTAGTCAGATTTATTTCGACAGTGCTCGTGGTTAGTCATTCTGACCACGTTATGCCTCTTCGTGTTGTGTTGTGGAAACAGTGCTATGGATCGGACTTACGGGATTAAATAACTCCACAAGGTAATCGTTTTTTGTCCTTACTTATTTTTACGTAGACTCTAAACTTTTGAAACTTGCAAATATTTCTGAAGTACAGTAAAGTTAAATTGTTTTGTATGACAACAATGCGATCAATATTTTACTATTAAAACTTTACTTAATTTCCTTTTTGTAGTTATTTCAATAGTATTTTTAGAAGATTTGTTATTTTACTTTACTAAATATTTAGCCGGGAAATAACAACTACATTAGTGCTAATAGGACTAGATGCTAGTATGTCTACTTTTCAAGTTACTTACCTAAGCTTATTTACAATCAGACGTAGATATTACTCACGAACTAAAACTTAACGTTTGTATTTAACTTAGCAATATCAATACACCTGATGTCCTGTACCACCTTCCAACAAATAACACATATTATTTTTCATAATTATTTGTCATAATTATGTAGTCACTTCATCGAGCAAATTAATAACTTTTACTGATATGAATGTCTAATGAATGACACATGGATTATTTTGATATTTGCATAGGTATATCTCTACGTTTAAAATAATATGATAGTTAGAAAACTAAAAAAACACGCTTCCATAGAAAACCAAACTAAAAAGATTTTTAATTTTTTTTAGGGTGTTTCGAATTTTGTAACGTATGTCAGCGTAGTTTTTGTTTGCTTTCCTGGTAACCGTGGCAAGGATAATGGTACAAATTTATGAAATTATTGTATTGTCATCGGTCCTCGATAAGTCTACAAAGTTTAAATGAAATCTGACTTTTAAAGTGGGTCAAAATCAAGTCCAAAAGAGTCGGTTACAAACATAGTTACATACTTACAAAACAAACATACAGGTGAGGCTGATAAAAGAGTGCTAAAAAGAAATGACAATCTAATCTAATATGTATCACACCGTACTTAAAGTATATCATTGTCGTTCTGGGATACATTCAACCTTACTTATATTTTACTAGCATCTGCCCGCGGTATCGCCCGCGTGGATATCGGAAATATCCCATAGGAACGCACTATTGAGATTGAAAGTACCCTTAGTGTTAATCCAGGTAATATAGTGTTAATCCAGGTAATACAGTATCTGTGTGCCAAATTTCATCCAATGTTAATCGTAAAGCTCTCAGTCAGCACGATTATTTCCAACATCTTCAGTAATGGTCATTACATTTCAGCCAGTTTTTACAAAACATTTATGAATTAACACCGAAACCTTCCTCATTAATCGCGCTGTCTATTACTGAAAACCGTGTGACAATCCATTTAGTAGTTTTTGCGTTTACAATACAATACAATACAATCCTTTATTTCAGGCAACTTAGGCCCATAAAACACAATAAAACAAATAATATAAAACAATAACTATAAACTAATACATATTTTATAAAAACAAAACTTAAACTATCACTAAACACGTAATGATGACGGCGTCGTGTTCCGCTGCGTGGTGTCGCATAATCGTCCTCGGAAACGACGATACAAGACACCTTTCGGCCAAAAGTCCTCTCTCAGGCAGGTCTGTAGATGGTGGGTTGGAACTCGTACCACAAACGACTTAAAATTGATGTTGTGGCGCGATTCCAACCTTTCGACCCTCAGAGTCCAATTGGTCTTTACTTTTAAGTACTGCACAACTTCCTCAATCGTGGTGGAGTGATGCAGACGTGAAATATACAGCTGCGTCGTAGGCACAGCAGGACGCAGCAGCATGTTGGGTCCACTTGGAGCTGTACCACACTGGTTTCGTGAACAGGGCTTCTTCTTCTTCCTTTCCACTTTCGTGAAACCCTCTTCATCAACTTGGCCCGATCTCGGCCAGGAGCTACGGACCGCAGCCAGGGCAGGTTGTGCACCCTTCATTTGGTTTTCCCTAATTTTATTCTGCCGCATAGACTGCGACACACCTGATTTGCTGGTGGTGACAATAGCGGCGTAGGCACGTTTAGGGGTCGACGTACCTACGTGTGACGTTTCCGCACCCGGTGTTGTGGTGTTAACACGATCAGACAGACGTGGCGGGGGATTTGTTTTATAATAAGTATTGATTCAAATCTCTACAGCCAGTACGATTGTATGAAGCAAAAAATACATCAAAAACGTACAAATCAATAGTTTTACCATTAACAAAAAATATTTCAACATAAGCAATAATAATAATATACCTACTAGAGACAGTGTATACACAGTCAGTACATCAACAGTGTTTTATATGTATTAATACATGGTGTGATTAAAACCACATTACTCCACTTCGTTGTAAACTATCGAATCTACGTAAACTGCCTTTGTTTCAGTCACTAGGGTCTGCCGGCTTTGTGGCCATGAATATTGTTATAAATATCATTTGGGTTACAATTTTGTAAGTCAAAAGGAAAAAGGAATTTGTAATGCGATCGCTGTTAAGTCAAGTTTTGTTTCACCTCTTTGTTGTTTTATGCCAATGTTAATTTTAGGAAGTTCGGGTGCCCTCTGTAGTAATAGTATGTTGTTCTAATTTCACTAGGCCGAATACAATTGGCCTAATTCTGTGGTTAATATTCATTATTCGGAATGAGTAACTTTTGCGCATGATTGTTTTGAACCTTGTGACGTATTTAAAAGTATCAAAATCATTTTCCAATTCTCTAATAGTATATAAAATAATATCACGCTTGAATTTCCCGATTGGTGGAACAGAAGTGTCCCTATAGCACGTACACCAACATTTCCACAGTTATATTTGCGTCCCATGTAACAAAGGGTGAGCCATGCACAAATGATGAGTCTTCGCTGCTACTTAGAAATTCCAGATGGAATAAATCCAAAAGCACTTTACCCGACCTGGAAATTGAACTTAGGACTGCACGCTGCGAGTTGTGCTTGCCATTACCAGACCAACGATTCTGTTTTTAGGGTTCCGCACCTCAAAAGGAAAAAGCGGAACCCTTATAGGATCACTTTGTTGTCCGTCCGTCCGTCCGTCCGTCCGTCTGTCAAGACCCTTTTTCTCAGGAACGCGTGAACGTATCAAGCTGAAATTTATATCAAATACTCAAATTTACTGTCCCTTGGAGCTGTGAAAAAATCAAACTTCTAAGTTAACGCAATCAAAAGATAAAGCCGTTTATGCCGCATATTTCCGCAAATTATCGAAACTCGCAAGGGAATCAAAACCAAAGGGTACTTCCAGTCGATCTAGAATTTTGAAATTTGGTACGAAGCAACGACTTATAGCACAGATAAAGGCAAAATTGCGAAAACCATAAATATTTAGTTACATCATATAATGAAAATATATTTTTTAAATTTTAAACTTTATACCTACAGGTTTGTACGGAACCCTCGGTGCGCGAGTCCGACTCGCACTTGGCCGGTTTATTTTAATTTTAAATAAGTATAACTATTTACAAACTCCTCCTCCCTCCCTCCCTCTCTTACTCGCCTCGTTGGTCCAGTGATCGTAAGCGCTACTGTTGCATGAGGTCTTGGGTTCCCATTCCCAGGTCGGGCAAAGTGTTATTAGCCTTTTCTATTTGTAATTTCTCAGTAGCAGCCTGGAGCCTAGATTTGTGCTCGATTAATGGCAATAGGCTCGCCCCCTATTACATAATAATAATAATAAATAAATATCTTAGGACAACCAACACACCGTTATCTGATCCCAAACTAGGCAGAGCCTGTACTATGGTAACCAAACGACTGATAAACATACTTATATATTTCTAAATACATACATATTATAGATAAATTACACCCAAACACAGAACAAATAATTGCGCTCATCACACAAAGATTTGTCCTGGGTGGGAATCGAACCCACGACCTCAGTCTTAGCAGTCAGGGTCACTAACCACTAGACTAACAGGCCAGTCGACATGGGACTTTAAAACATAACTGGCGAAACGTGGCTGTACTACAGTACAGTTACTCTGCTCAACCCCTTAGCGAAGCAAGGCGTGATATTATGTGTTCTTTACAAACTTCGTTAAATAAAATCTCGGCAAACACAGATAATACACTGAAATATAAAAGCTTTTCTAAACTAACTCTCCTGGATATTGAACACAATATTGTACATTAAAAATAAAAGCCGGTGCATTGCCTCCGTGCACTTCCATACAAACCACACGAGGTAGAACCTCCTTTGTTAGTTTATACTATAAAGCTGCACGTAAATGTTGAATCACCGTAGGATTGTGTTTATTTTCAAAATTCAATAGTGCGAGTCTGTGCAGGATTGTGTGGGTCTGTATATCTGATACTAGGTATCTACGGTGAGTCTGTGCGGGATTGTGTGGGTCTGCAAGTATATCTGGTACTAGGCATGTATGTACAGTTTGGGTCGGACGAACGCAATCCCATATTAATATCGCCGGAGCTAGGCTGCGTTTACATTTGGTCGAGTAGGTATGAGAGAAACAGTAAAAAGGACTTTAGGTAGTAGGTATAGGGTAGTTTTCAGGTGGTTCTGTAGACATTCTAAGCTTTGGTGGCTCGTCAATGTCATTATCTCTCCAAATGGAAATTACTGAATTTGATTTTCGATACTTTCATGCGTCTTTTAATTATATCAGACCTACCTGTATCTCCAGAACGAACCCCTTTTTGCGTTTGATTTTTATTGAATTTCAAATATTAAGAAATCCATAATTTGCATTTTATAGAAACCACCAAAAACTCAAACTCGAAGCATGTACATCAATTAAAGCAATAACAGATTGATTTTTTAACCAAATAATTAATCAACATTGCCATATAACGTGGAAATGCTGCTAGCCTTATGTGTACTTTTCCTGTTGTCAACTATGCAGACGATTTTTTTGATGCACTGTGATTAATTTTTTTTAATTTACTCGTAAGTACATTTTATTTCTTTACTAAGGCTTAGCTTTTAAATTATGTGGATATGTTACGATAATTTATAACAATTAACATATTTATCTATAAACATCGTGAGGAAACCGTCATGTCCTAAAACCAAAAAACTCGTAGACTTGTGGCATCTACCAACCCGCATTGGGTCTGCGTGGTGGACTACGGTGGAGAGGGAGTGGCTCTCACCGAGAGGTGGCCTGTGTGCCAATAGTGGGAACGGCATAACTGGTTATGCAATCTGTTTAACACAGATATTTTTGATTTGTCAAGGAGTCGGTCAGTCGGAAATATAAAGCTATAGTTGTCCATTCAAAAGCATAACAGGATCCTAAGGAAAAGAAAGGCAAAAAAACTCCATGCACACTCTTTTAAATAAAATAATGTTACGACTAAACAGAATCGCTACGGCCCTGCATCAGGGTTTCTTCTGACTTCGATTTGACCAAGCATAGTTCCCCATATTTCGGGTCCCAACATTTATGCACAGAGCGCGCCTGCGTATCCCACCTCGGGAGTCGGAGATCGAACTAGATATACGCTCCATCCTCCCTGTATTTTCACTCTTTGACTCATCATCATCAAAAGCCTATAATTTTCCCACTGCTGGGAAACAGGCGACCTCTTAGTGAGAGGGAGTGGGCCATAAATCACCATGCTCACTGCGGGTTGATAGATCTCACATGTCTTCGAATTTTTGGTTCTAAGACATGCCGGTTTCCTCACGATGTTTTCCTACACAGTTTTGAGAGCAGTGGTGATGAAATAATTTACATAAAGTAAAGCGTCTGCTTGGGTACGAATTTGTGAACTCGTAAGTTGCGACTACCACTGGACCACCACTATTCCCCGCCTATTCGACCACTAACATGCTCAATGTAAACGAGCCTCAAGGTACAGCATAGCCCCGCTTATTGCCGCATTCACATCGGATATTGTGCACATTTTATATGATGCTCTCTTCAGTAATGAACGCCGAGATTACAAATGTTACCTATTGTGCGAGAAAATGTTCGCGCAAACTAGTTTCGTTATTTATGCCCCGTTGTAAGTTATAACTCAAGGCAGTTATGTTGAATAACTTTGTTACTTGGAGGTAATGTGAGCCTATAACAATTGCATAGAATATTCCGCTATGTAAAGATTTTGTAGCGGCAACAGATAGTTTGTGAAGTTTTAGTACATGGAGGCATTCTAATTATTATACAGAGTGGTAGAAACATCGATGTGCAAACTGCTACCATTAATACCGCAACCATTAATTCACCACATAATTTTAGATGTTCCTGCCGTCATACACAGAGTTTGTTTGATTTTGATACTTTCTATTCATATTCCAAGCTTTATTTAATAAAAACTTTTTACCAAAAAATTTAACCGCCGAAAAAACTGAAAAGCAAAAAATAACAAACCTTAAAATTATGAGTCGGCGCTTTGAGTGATCTTAGTTCATTGATTTTCCAGTTCCGACTCATAATTTTAAGGTTTATTATTTTTTGCTTTTCAGTTTTTTCGGCGGTTAAATTTTTTGGTAAAAAGTTTTTATTTTATATTTTTTTGTGGCTTTAATATACTTATAATACTTGGCAAGGTATACCCTATACAATGAATAAAGAATTATCACAATCGGACTACTCTGTATAAAGTTATGCGTGGTTAAACATAACAATCAGTGAGTGAACAATCAATCATCCCCTGTTTTCTGACCCTTAGGGTTTGATTTTGTTTTTCAAATTTATATGGGACCACCCTCGAAGTATACCCTTTCCAATAAAAATAGATTTATCACAATCGGACTACTATGTAAAAAGTTATGCGTGGTCATACATAAAAAAAAACAAACAAAAAAAAAATACGCGTCGAATTGATAACCTCCTCCGTTTTTTTCGTCGGTTAATAAAAATGATAAGTAATCACACCATAATATGTACTTATACATATATCTATGTTTAATTAAAAGCTAAAGCAGTTCTAAAGACCTATTTGAATTCAGACTTAGTAATATTTGCGAAAGTAACACTGTGTTTGTTTGTTTATTACCTTTTTATAGGCTTTAAGATAAGATAAGATAAGATAAGATAAGATTTCTTTAATCGTTTAAACATTGTATACATACAAGTGCATGCAAGATATTATATTATTTCAGTCCAGTCATGTTTAGCCGTAAGAATCGGCGTACAAATATTTTCATGCATAAAATAATTTATGACATAAAAGAATTAACAATACGAGAAATCAAAAAAAAATAATTACATTTACATTACACTTACAAAATTTATAAATTAGAAAATATTTTTATTTTAAAATGTCAAAAATTACATACTAAAATACAGGAAATAGATAAAATTATTCAATCAAAAAAACACTTTTTCGGCTAGAAATTCGGAGACACTATAATAAGCTTTTTTCAAAAGAAAACATTTTAATTGGCGCTTGAATGCCCTACTATTCAGCTCTTTCCAACGTTTAGGTAATCTGTTAAAAATAGTAGGCGCCATACAGACGATACTTTTGCGCATGAGTGCCGTTTTTGCTGGATATACTCTAACAATGGTCATATCCCGTCTGTTACGCGGTACAGTTTCCTGTAGACGCGGAAATAAATTGGGGTTTGTTTTAACAAACATTGCGGTTTCTAGAATGTACATACAAGCAAGAGTTAAAATATTGTACCTTTTAAAATATGGTTTACATGTATCGATCGTTTTTAGGCCAAACATAGATCTGATGCATCTCTTTTGGGCCTTAAATGCCGTGTTAGCGTCAGTCGAATTTCCCCAAAATATGATGCCGTATCTAAGATGAGTCGCAACTAAGCCGTGATAGGCCGCAATCAATGTATCTACATTCACTACTGCAGCTAGAGAGTGCAATGCAAATGCAGAACTACATTTTTTTTGCCGAGGTTCTCGATTTGTGGTTTCCAGTCAAGTTTTGCGTCAACTATTAGTCCAAGGAATTTGGTAGTATTTACGGTTTCAACAATTTTATTATCTACATTTATGTCCAAATTTTCTACAGTCATTCGTTGTTTAAAGTGTATGATTTTAGTTTTATCTAAATTAATCTTTAAATTATTATTGTTTAACCATTCCATTATAGATGTCAAGGTATTGTATATGTCAAGTTTAAATTGGTTCATGTCATTGCTATTATTTGAAATTGTCACCGTGCTATCATCTGCAAATAGAGTCATAGGGTGTGGAATTGATTTTGGCAAGTCATTTATGTATAGTGTAAAAAGTGGAGGTCCTAATACACTACCTTGTGGCACACCAAAAGTAGTTTCACGTTCATCTGATAAGTATATCTCTCCCTTTTTTGTGCTTATGTTAATTCTCGTGATTTCGGTCTTTTGCTTTCTAGTGTCTAAGTATGATTTAATTAAATTAAGAACATTATCTCTTATCCCATATGCCTCTAGTTTTTTAATTAAAATGTCATGGTTTACATAGTCAAATGCTTGAGTCATATCGCAGAAGATTGCACATACAGGTGTTCTTTTGTCCACTTTTATCAAAACGGTGTATAAAAAGTCATATATCGCCATATTTATAGTTTTATTTTCGCGAAATCCCTTTTGCTCATTACATAATATATTATTTTTTTCTATGTAGCCGTTTAATTCCTTTTGAATGAATTTCTCAAATATTTTTGAGAAGATAGGAATTAGAGAAATAGGTCTGTAGAATTCCATGAGTTCTCTATCTTCTTTCTTATGTAACGGCTTGACGATCGCTATTTTTAGTGCGTCAGGAAACGTGCCAGCTACAGTGCATAGATTTATAATATGAGATAAATGGTCACATATTTCAGATGCTACAGCTTTTATTACTTTGGTTGATATGCCATCGTACCCCACACTATTTATGTTTTTTAAGGCCATAATAATTCTATATGCCTGTTGTGGTGAACAGGGTGCCATAAACATCGAGTTTAGTTGTTTAAGATGGGCCGCGTATACTTGGACTGGATGGGTTGTATTTTATTAATAAAATAATCAATAAATTGATTAGCAATTTGTTTTGCATCTGTAATTTTGTTATTATTGATTTTAATTTTCGAAATATAATTTTTAGGTACATTATATTTACCTTCATTTATTATTTGCCAGGCGGCTTTACATTTATTGTGTGATGTTTTGATTTTATAGTTATTTTGTGAACGCTGAGTCAGAGTCATAATTTTTCTAAAAAGCTTAGAATATTCTTTAAAGCGAGTTCTATTTGTTTCATTTGATTTTAATCTGTAGGCCCACAGAAGTTGCCGTTTTTTCTTACTACACGATTCATTAAGACACAGGTAGACCATGACCTTGGTTAGGTTAGACATAGAACACTTTTTTATCATGATAGTGCATTCCCATGGGGTTCTTTACGATTTACACATGGGCTAAGCGACGGGCAAAAGTTGGTATCAAAATATGCACGGTGGAACCATTATCATACTAATATTATAAATGTGAATGTAAGTTTTACGTTTTCACACAAAAACTACGTAACCGATCATCATGAAACTTTGTACACATATTCTTGGAGGTATTAGAAGTAAAAAAGGATACTTGTTATGAAAAAAAAAAATGTTTTTTCTATATTTATTTTTATTAATAGTTTTTAATAATCCTACTTGACATTATACATGTTAAACTTTGTATGATTACATGTTTGAATGTTAATCATGCAAAAACAACTAAACGGACTTCGATGAAAGGTACACAGATAGTTTGTAACCTGAATTAACACATAGAGTAAGTACTTTTTGTCCCAGTTGTACGTTTCCGTGGAATAATTTTCGACTTCTACTAAAGCTAGTTCTTCATAAATATTTACACGTTTCAATTATGTCCACCTTCAATCACGTACCTACAATTCAAACACCAAAGCACAGACTTAGCAAGCGTTCCACACCAATATACCCGAACTAGCCTACAACATCTCAAAGAAAGCCGTGACCTATAAAACGTCTGTACAAACAACTAGCCTACAAAACAAAGTGCCGGTTAAAACAATTGATCCAGACTGTCAGATGTTTGACGTGACTCAAAGGGCAGTGGCTCGATGACGTCACTCCCCTACTTTTTCACCTTACGCTTGCCCTGCCCGACAGACGGGGAACATAGTATAATAGGCACAGAAGGTCGACTGTTTACAGGGGAGAGACAAAGTATTTTAATCCTTAATGCCGTGATTCTAGGTCTGCTTATTGAAGAGGTAAACACGCCTGTCTTCATGTTAAAAGCCACCAAAATAAATTCACATAAAGTACTAACTAAACCTGGTTTATCATAGCTTAACTAAGTTTAAAAAATGCTACTCACAAGTAAGTTAATTGAATATAATAAACCACGCCAAAATATTGCGGAAGATTCGCGTTTTTCTTTACGATTGCTATTTCGTCTAGGGCTGTACCATGACGTGCCTACATAATACATTTGTCATAGTTTTAAAGTAATTTAGACCTGTCAGGTTGTCAGTAATTTAGTGTAAAATTTAGAATTAGATACAGAAAATACAATTCCATACGCTAATAATAGAATACTGAAACCAGTTGAGTTTATATACCCAGGCTCAGTTCATTAGCCTTTGTTTGCCTTTTATATGAAAACACAAATACGCATTATGTAGCGCAGAACAATCCTTATTTAATTAAAGATAATCTGTGCATTGTGTGACCTCAGTTAATTTCTGCTGTTATAATGCAAATACACTTTTCATAAGCGCGAGAAAGAAGTACAAGATTAAGACCGCACTTAAAATTAATTAATTAGCATTACTTAT
Organism: Aporophyla nigra; assembly: GCA_947507805.1. Lineage (NCBI taxonomy): Eukaryota > Metazoa > Arthropoda > Insecta > Lepidoptera > Noctuidae > Aporophyla > Aporophyla nigra. The sequence continues at coordinate 19,319,432 of OX382297.1, read as the reverse complement.
TGTGATTCTTCTTTCGTAATTCGGAAAGTATGTTCAGGATTTGGCCCCAACTGACATTGGCGAATCTTTAACAGTCGTTACGGGTAAACAAAAGCCCGAAAGTCTTTGTAAAGACGTACGCTCTTTTTAAAATACTGGTATCCAGCTGCGTCCGGATGACGATTTAAGATGATTTTTAAGTCGAAATTCATACATCTTTTTAGTAGAAATTTCTATACCGCAAGATTTCGCCTTATGTAATGCTAAAGTAGAGTTAAAAAAAGTTCTGAAATTCAAATTCTCAACTCAGAAACCTGGGATCAGTCATTGATTTTGTCTATACAAATGTACATTTTTGTAGCATAAACTTTAATAAATAATTGTAGTTATCCGTACTGCTATTCCACGAATAAAAAGCCTCAGTTGATTGATTGGTCGAAAGTGATTGAAATACATCTCAATGAATGAATCAAAACAGTCATATAGTGTGTTAGTAAATTTAATACATAATTATGACCACAGTGAAAATAAAAAATGCTGTTCTATATAATTTTGATCGCTTAAGTATTGCGCTATTTTGATCGCTTATATCTACAGAATGTGTGGCAGCTGCAACGGTATTCTAAAGACTATAGCAGATAGGATCTCTTCCCCGCTATGGAGATCCCTTATTAAGCGGGTAATTTGAATGTATATTTATTTTGATTTTTCCCTTTTTATTTATTTTCATATGTTAAATCGAATTGCATGGATCATCTGTAATAAATGAATTTAAATTTAATTTTAATTAATGGATATTCTGGATTATGAATTTTGAATTTAACTTATTTAATTTGTGTGTTGTATATATTGATATTTTTATCTTTTGTATTAATTTATATGTGACTTTGTATTTATAATTTGATAATTTTAATGTTTTTGTCTGATATGGGTTATATTACCTGAAATAAACGAATTTTAATTTAATTTTATTTAATTGCACTTTCTTTGTTTTTTTTTTTTTTTGATAACCGGCCAAATTACCTACACTAGAATAGGACATATTCTAGTGGCTGAGCTCATTGAATCATGAGCTGAATTCATAGTTATAGTTTAAACCAGTATGTAAAATAGTGCACTATATACGAAATTGGATACTACAAGATACACTCCATTTCAAAACTCATATTCCATTTTTCAATACACAAGTCGGCATTTACAGAAATGCAACAGTTAGTCTAAGTGGCTATGTTACGTCAAGTTAAGTCCTAAACCGATGGTGACTCGGATAAGCACGGCACAGTCGAATCGATTAGAACAGTAGTCGAGTTACTTCGATATGCCGATATGAAAGCTACTAATGCAATTAGAGGGCAATGGTCTGCACTAGTTAGGATAAACGTGGGCGTGGCTTTTGACTAAATAATTGGAGGTACATGATCCATTTGCTAAGTTAAGCTGCACTTGCCATTTTTAACCGACTTCAAAAAGGAGGAGGTTCTCAATTCGGATGTTTGTATTTTTTTTTTTTATGTATGTTCGGCCATAACTCCGTCATATATAGACGGATTTGCAAAATTCTTTTTTTTGTTTGAAAGGAGTTTATTCCGAAATGGTTCCATATAAATTTCATATAGATCTGATCATGAGTTCCAGAGATAGACACCGGAACTCTTTAAAAAATGACAGCAAATCAACCGCGATTTCTGCTATCGCATAAATACGCATTGTTTGTTTAGAATTAGTGCGGGGTGGATACCACAACTAAAAATTTAAAAATAAAAACTTTTTTACAAAAAAAACAACCGACTTCCTTAAAAACACTACATAGTGAAAAATAACTTTAATTTCGGAAGTCGGTGGCAATAAAACCATAAATACAGATCCTAAGACACCGACTTCCGAAATTAAAGTTATTTTTCACTATGTAGTGTTTTTAAGGAAGTCGGTTGTTTTTTTTTTTGTAAAAAAGTTTTTATCAATAAAGTGAAAGAGTATTTGCTATAGATGTAATATGTATTCCGAAAGAACGTGATGAAAATGGTTTAGAAAATTTGCCTGTAGATACCAATTTGTAGTGCTAGTTATAAATTGAGTGCTTTGATTTTATTATTTGAATATTTAAACTTGGGATTCTAATTTTAAATAAATCTTAAAGATGTTTTTCATTTGATAAATAAAGATTATCTCTATGACGTCAGTTTTCATTATAATAGAAAATATTGTTGAAAAATGGTGAGGACTCAATTTGAGTCCTTCTTAATACTGATTTGTTACTAATTCTCATTAGTGCGCGATTGCGTTAGAATTTAAATTGAACAGGTTACAGCGTTGTTTACACTTTCATTAGATTTATTTGGAACAGATCATATACACTTTAGTTCCTTTCAGAGTTTGTTAAATAATAGTTTTGGTTGCCAATCAGATACCTTCTAAGGCCACACTTAATAAATAGATCTAGGTTGATAAACGGCTGATGTTTCCGGTATGGTACAATATTATTTAAAGACTGCTTGGAAATTATTCACTGCAGTGAGCATAGCTTGGTAATTATAATGATTTTAAAGTGGTATATTACTACTTATTGCCTGAATATTTATAGAATTATAATATATTCTCAAACACATAATAATTTTACATAAACTATTAGTCAATTAGTAAGCTAATATTTATACCCTTAAAACTTTCGTCAAAGAAAATATTTTATACAGTCTTTAAATAATATTTATTTATACCTAACAGTAATAAAGTTAATGGTGGACTATTATATACTACCGTACTAAATATTACCAGTTATAATTTGAGGAAATTAGAAGGATTTATGAACACCGTATATTTTAACACGAACCGTATAAATAGTCGCAAACTACTCTTATAAGTTACTAATTAGTTTAATTATGCAACGTAAAATAAAAATAGTTCGGACCCTAATTATACTAAGAAAAACAAAATAAATACAAATCACATTTTTTAATGTACTACAAACTAAAAATGAGTGTAGAAAATAACTCAAAAAGTATCAAGTTTAGAAAAACCTAGAATTACAAAAGTTCTAAGCTAGGAAAATACTAAGATGAACATATCCATTGACTTCGTAACGCAAAAAAAATATTTTGGTAAAAATAAGCCTACGCGTAAATGTCGTAGCATTTGCGTAGCACCTGCGTAGCATACTGCTACGACCGCTACGCCACCGCGTAGCGACTCCTTAGTCAAAGTGCTCTATAAAATTAGTCCCAGTATCTTATCGTATATTAACAGTAACCAGTAGAACGTTATTCAGGCAGTTTTAAATTTACAATAATAGCTGTTTAATTTTATTTCGTTTTAGCTTCGTAGCGGCGTCACGATATTTCTGTGTTATCGGTCGATCTAAACGTTCTTTGAACTTTTACCGACCTTAGAATGTAGCCATAAAGCAATTCTGAATTCCAATTCAGTTCCTAAACATAACGAAAATATTAAAATGACTTCGGTTATTGGGCTGCTTGCGTAACATCGGGACGGAAAGGTTTTGTTAGAATAAACTCAGTGTGATTTTGGGGGTTAGATGTTTCGAATTTATTTTTAGACTATTTCCTTGTGCTTATCAAAGGTATAGGTACAGACGTTCTGACGATGGTATTTCATCACCACTGCTCTTGAAACGGTGAGGGAAAAACATAGTGAGGAAACCGGCATATCCTAGACCCAAAAATTCGATGATAAGTGACATCTACCAACCAGGCCCGCGTCATAGATTTTGGCTCACTTCCACTCACCGAGAGGAGGCCTGTGTCCCAGCAGTGGGAACAATATAGGCTGAGTATGATGAGTAGAATTATATAAATACAATTTTATTTTTTTTAGGAAAGTACACAGTAGACACACACAGTACAGTGGGCAGTTTTTTTTGGGAACTGAGTAATTTTTTCATCAGAAATGTCTAAATAGCAACCTGAAGACTCGGTTTTTTGCCCAGTCAATGTCAATAGCCTCGCCCCTTTTACATGAGACATAAACCTAGCTGGCGCTATACACCTCTGCCCTCCCCCTTTTTTTTGGAAGGGAAATCATCAAATGACTTTTACTGACTAAAACGCATTTGTGTTCCTTCAGTTGCCCATATGCCAAGGCCACGGTAACTCTTTCGAACGAATCTCGCGACCCTGGCAAGCTGCCCTCCCCCTTAGGCGACCACAAGAATGATGTTGTGTTATGTACATATAATAGTCGATTCATCATACTCACAGTACATTGGGTAACATAGGTCGGGAGCTCCCCGGGGAAGTGTATCATGTACTACAAGATTCACCAAACGCCTGTTAGTTGTACACTGTTCATTACAACTTTAGATTGTTAACACTATTAAACTTGTTCAAATTACACCTTGTTTATGGGCTAGGCTAGAATACAGATGTGTATAGGATTTAGATTAAAATACCGTCCCAGATCCAGCCTGTCCCTTGCTGCCCTCCCTCAGTGATCGCCTAAGCCGAGGTGCGAACCCCCCTCGGAGTTACCCTTAGGACTTTCGCTTTAGTTTTAATTTTACTTATGGCCCGGCTGGAGGTCTAAAAAATTAACTTTTTAGAAATCGCCGGGCAAAAATCCGTTTATGTAGTCAGAATCTTTTTCAGATTAACTACGATATGTCCTTCAAAAAAAAAACCGTACTTACATCTCTCTCTCTCTCACTCTCTCTCTCTCTCTCTCTGTGAAAAGAAGTCAGCCGGCATGGTTCCTACCAGGGTCACGGAGTTACCCCGTGGCATGGGCAGCTGAAGGAACACGGGTGGGTTTTAGTCAGTTAACGTCTGACACGCCTTTCTGCTCCAACCAGAGCGGGAGACATAATATCCCACCCAAAAAAAAAAGTTCTATTTCATTAAATTATTACACGTTGTACATTAGACAGTTGGTGGCGACTCCTTTTAAGCATATAGATGCCTGTGCCAGGAGGCGCCCGTCTTATAAAAAATATAATAAAGCTAATATATAATGTTTGGTCACGGGGCTGCCCAAGGATTAAAAGCTTTTGATTATTGTCACCCATAGTAGCTATATTGACTCTTCTAAATTCTATATGTTTATCAAATGAGAGCTTCTGAAAGCTGGTAACAATGAACATTTCAAATGACGTAATTACCCATAATATTTAATTTCAGTATTTGACTTCATTTTACGCATGTGCCTTCATACGTTCGATATGATTCATTATTTCATATACTTATTGAAAAGTTGACCTTGCGTAATAATTTGAGAGAGGGTATGCCAAACTTTTTTTTTTTGGATGGGAAATTATCAAATGACTTCTCCCGCTCTGGGCGGAGCGGGAGGGCGTGTCAGACTTTTACTGACTAAAACCCACCCGTGTTCCTTCAGTTGCCCATGTGCCAGGGGCACGGTATCTCTTTTGAACAATTACGCGACCCCGGCACGCATCGGTCCTAGCAGACCCCTTCAGTGCTGCTGACATCTCTTTGAGGCGCGCGTGGAACACTACGCGCCGTCGACCCGAGCCTGGTCCTTACCGGGCGGGGCCCGCAAACTCGTGCCTAAGGTGGCTGGGAGTCCGCAATCGACTCCCGACGCCCGGGAATAGTTTGTATCTGTATGCCAACCTTTACATAGATAAAAACTATTCATTTAAGATGATCATTCTGATTCAGCTCGTCCCCTGTTTGCTTTCTACCAGCAATGCCCTAAGCCGAAGTCCATACCCCACAGGGGATGCCCTTAGCGAGTAGTCGCTCTAGTATTAAGTTTTTAAGCCCTGGCTCGAGGCCTTCATTTATTAAGGTAGCCACAGACAAGTCCGGATAAGCAGCCGACAACCTCATTGATTTACCTGTGAGATGTCATTCTAATGTTTTTTTTTAATTAACAGGACTTTTAAATGACAAAAAGAGCCTCTAGAACACAAACACATAAACATAACGGTGCATAACATAACAGTGTAACATTTTTACATAACGATCCAAACACCGATACATCGCACAAGAAAACGTGAAACATCTCTTGCTACAAGATTCACCGAACGCCTTCCGAGCACGTCATTAATTTAGATTGGTGGCGCACACTTCGATTGTTTATTCCATTAAACTTATATTGTTGTTGGAAAACCCCCGCGGTTTTCACTCCAACGAAGTTCGCGTTGCGCGAGCGACGGACACAGTATGAACACAGTGCACGAACTCACCTTACACCGACCTTTTAGGTAAATAAGGCTAGGTTCGCCGGTAATAGTAATTAAGCCAATTTTCTTGCTCGAAATCGAATTTTGTGGAAATTTTGAGAATTATACCGGTCAGTGAAGCTTGTTGGATTGGTTACAAAAGTCGAGCAATATTGTGTATTTAAGATTAATTTGTTTGGTGAGAGCTACTCGCACCTTTTGAAAAAATATTATTTATTATATCGGTTACGAAGCGGTCGGTTAGTTATCGGTTATTATACTAAGCTGCTTCTCTGCTAAATTCCATTATAAGTTGCTAAGCAGAAAAGTCGTCAAAAAATCCAAACAGATCAAGAAACTAATCAGTTATTCTATAAAATAATGATCTGTCAATCAAATAAGCCGAACAGATAGGCCTTATTAGATAAATAATAAAGTTTAAAAAGTTTTGAATAAATTTAGCTTTACTATTTAAAAAAATAAACGTAAGAGAATGAGATAGAAACAAACTAAACAGCTGATTAATTTTCCGTTGGTTGTAAAAGTCAGTGGGAAACGGGGTCAGGGACTCATCGTACTGCAGGTGATGCATTGGCACTGAGTTAACTAATCGTATGCATCGATGCGGCTTAAACCATGGTTTAAATACAGGGTGTTTTGTAACTGCACGGTTTTAATGGTTGTTGGTTATTTTATGGTCTTTAGTCATGTGCTGTTAATAGGCACGTATAGGTGTTTGGGGGAGGGTAGGTCGTTTGTGGGGTTGTTTATTAATCTTGGTCGTAAAAAATGTGTTGATTTAGCACTGTAATTGTAAGTTATATGGAAAAGAACCCGAAGCTTTATAAAAGCACTTTTTTGTCCGTTTGTCACAGAGATCATTCTTAAGGTCTGTGCAACGTAGGAATTTGAATTTTGGCAACATGTTAAGGTCTCGACGACGCACGCACACATCACCAGTCAAATAACAAAAATATAAAAAATGTTTGAATTAACGTATTGTGTTTCGTATGAGAAAAGGTGTCTTTAAGGGATCTAAATCTTTTTAACACGCTTTGTACGTACATTAGTATGTGCCTATGTAACGGAAACTTTGACCATGATTTTGACCCCTTTCAAAACGTCGGATTAACTCGAAATTTGATATACTTATCAAGAACCAACGACAGTACAATAATTTTATAAATTTGCACCATTATCCTTGCCGGGGTTGATAGTAAAGCAAAAAAAAACTTTCTTCGAAAACTACGCTGATTTACGTCACAAAATTCGAAACACCCTAAAAAGTAGAAATTAAATAATAATGGCACAAATTTATAAAATTATTGTTCTGTCATCGGTCCTCGATAATTATGCCAATTTCGAGCCAAATACGGATGATGCAGACAGCAAGTGACATAATTTATCAGGTTTCTTTTAAAATTAGGTGCACATCAATGGTTCAACAGGCGGTTTGGACTGAATTCACGAACTTTTCACCAGTCCAATGACCCAACAAGATGGACTGGACTGGTATTGAAATATATTCGTTCATTCTTTTTTTATTTACATTAAAACAGATACTGTTCAAGCCTTGTAGCAGAACAGGTCAAACAAAAAAAACCTAATACAGTATAATCTGACAGGTCAGTATGTGTGGAGTTCTGTGAGAGAGTGTATAAATAACGATTTCATAATCAGCCTATAGTGTTCCCACTGCTGGGACACAGGTTTCCTCTCGATAAGAGGAAGTGGGCCATAATTTACCACGCGGGCCTAGTGCGAGTTATCACTTGTCTTCGGATTTTTTGTTCTAGGACAGGCCGTTTTCCTTACAATGTTTCCTTCACCGTTTTGCGAGTAGTGGTGGAATTTGGAATACTCAATACTCAATATCTTTATTGCTTTACCATAATGTGTACTTAGGTGGTAACTATATAATTTAGATCATTATGGATCCTGTAGGGCACAGTAAACGGATAGGAGAGAGGAAGCTCTGTTTTTGAAGATCATTGGGTTTGAAGATGCTCTCAAAACGGTGAAGGAAAACATCGTCGTGAGGAAACCGGCATGTCTTAGAACCAAAAATTCGAAGACATGTGACATCTACCAACCCGCACTGGGCCCGCGTGGTGGATTATGGCCCACTCCCTCTCACCGAGAGGAGGCCTGTGTCCCAGCAGTGGGAACGTTATAGGCTGCTGATGATGGGTTTGAAGATTGCGGAAAACACACTAACATTATCGCTTATTTATCTACGATTCTACTTGCATAATTTAGATGATTTTTATATATACCTAGGTATTATAATAATTCTGTGCGCAAAGTAATGCGTCTGCATGGGTTCGAAACTACGACATACCACTAGTACGTCGCGGTCGTTACAACTAGGCCATAAGTGCTCACCAAAGTATGTGAAACTTATGTAATTGGCGAACAGCCGGTTTATGTTAAAGTAAAATAAAGAACAAAATTATTTAACAGATCAGAGGGTTTATTCTCTTAAATTTAAGAACGTTCATAGTCTGATATCAGTCTCAGTCTGTCAAAAATATCTCGAGTTTCCCTACATTTTTGACACGTTCTTGACATTTGTTGGTCGCCGAGATGAGACTGCAACCAGTTTTCGAACGTTTTTAACCTTTAATTAGGCGCGGTAATAAACTAACATTGTTAGTTGCGCGGGGTCTGCAGTTACCCCAAATTGATAGGTATAAAATAAGAAACATTTAAATTAGTAATCAATTTTAATTGCTTTTATTCTACTTATTTCTTATTAAACTTTTAGCAAAATAAAATCGTAACAAGATGTTTAAAACAACTTGAAGATCACTTGGGCACGATGGGGTCACGGCGACCCCGCGCGCCTAATTAAAGGTTAATTATGAGAACTGACCTGCAGAGTCTAAGTAAAATTTGGTTTCCTAATATCAACATTTATTTGCATACCAAAACCCTGCAAACTAAATAAAATCAATGGTAATTGAAAATTGATTTCCACTGAACTGAAGAGTTAATTTATTTAAATTGCATTCCCACGTTAGTTGAAAATGTGCCTAACTAGCTATATTGGCTACTCAGCTCACGCCAATTAATCAAATGGACGCTCGATGTAATTACATGCGTCTAGTTTATAATTAATTAAATATTAGGACCCTGAGGATTATTATGTAAGCCGATGTTTTGTGTTCGCGAAATGAGTGTGTAACGTCGTGTTGGACACATGTTGTTTTGTGCTTATATTTCAGTTTAATACTTTGTTAAATTGTGAGTTTTGTAAGTGTTATACATACTTTTAGATAGATAACTAAATCGTTTATTTGGTGCACAAAAATACATAACACAACATACAAAGCATGATGAAGTAACAACTAAACGTGATTACTAATTAGTGAAGTAGATACAAAGTGCCATTATACAAAGAAGAAAAAAGAGGAAAGAGGATGTAGAGGCTTCATCATCATCATCATTTCAACCGAAAGACGTCCACTGCTGGATACAGGCTTCCCCTAATTTGGCATAATTGCTACGCTTGGCAGGCGGGTTGGCGGTCGCAGTATGGGGGTAAAATATATAGAGAATGCTGCTGCCCATTCTCTAGGTAGTCCTTGAGTCGCCTCTTACAACACGCACGGGAAGAAATTGTGGTGCTATTCTTTACGCCCGGCACCACACGGTACAGTTTAGAGGCTTGTGGCTAAGTAATAATAGCCGCTCGAATTGATCAAACAGGTTAAACTATGCTTGCTGCGGTTGGTACGTGGATGGGTGTCTATCTTGACATACCAAATCCCCTCCGTGCCTCGGAAAGCGCGTTAAGCTGTTGGTCCCCGCTGTTGTTCGTAGATAGTAGTTACGGGTCGTCAGAAGCCCGAAAGTATGACAACCACTTTTAACCGACGAAAAAAAAACGGAGGAGGTGATTTGAGATGAATTCGACGCGTATATTTTTTTTTGTTTTTTTTTATTATTTATGAACTCGCATAACTTTCTACATAGAAGTCCGATTGTGATAATTATTTTTTTATTGGAAAGTATATACTCCGAAAATGGTACCATATAAATTTGGAAAACATAATCGAACCCTAAGGGTCGGAAAACAAGGGATGATTGATTGTTCACTCACTGATTGAAATGTATAACCACGCATAACTTTACACAGTTTTACTTTATTCTTTTTTCATTGGATAGGGTATACTTTGCCAAGTATTATAAGTACATTAAAGCCACAAAAAATTATAAAATAAAAACTTTTTAACAAGAAATTAAACCTCCGAAAAAACTGAAAACCAAAAAATTATAGACCTTAAAACTTTGAGTCGGCGCTGAAAAATCAATAAACAAAGATCACTCAAAGCGCCGACTCATAATTTTAAGGTTTATTATTTTTTGGTTTTCAGTTTTTTCGGAGGTTTAATTTTTTGTTAAAAAGTTTTTACCAAAGAGTATCGTAGTACCCAGTAACTGAATTGTGGAGATCAGACAGGCTGTCGCTCCATACTCAGCTGCATCCAGTTAGACTGGAAGCCTACCCAACATAGTTGAGGAAAGGCCAGGCAGATGAGGATGTATCGCGTACCTACTCGTAGTTTGCAACTAGTATTTTCTCCTTAATACTGTTTTAAGTACTATTTTGGGAGTTTCATGCAGATGCAACTACTGCTAGATATCTAGACACGCGGTAGCGTGTCAAGCCAAGTTCAAGTAACAGAACTGGCGAGCAGCGCCGTGTGTAATATTACACGAACCATTTGGAGCCACTTTTGAACCCCTTATAACTCAAAAACTATTTCACATAAACGTGTCAAATTTGGCTCATATATTGAGACTTGCAAGATTCATATGTGCTCTAAATTTCATAAACACATCTCAAACGGTTATTTAGATATTAACGTCCAAAAATCGTCATTTTTATCACTGACTGACCTATAGATCAAAACTCTAACCCAGTTCCAGATGACCTAGAAAGTTCAAATTTGGCATGCAGATAGGTAGTTAGGTGAATACAAAGGAATAAATCAGAAACTGGTAATTTTTTATCATTTCATTATAATTTTTCACTTAATTGATTCTATTAGGAACACTTATAACAAAAACCATTTGGTATTAATTTTGTAGTAAATAAGTATCTACTAATATAATTTATGTACAAAAAGTAATGATATCCCATCAAAAACATAAATGTGAAATGAGAGCCAAGTTCAATATTATGATATATGCCTTGGTCGTTGACTTCAACGACAAAAGAAGTGAGATCTAAATGGGTACCAAGTTAATATATTGTAGCATAAGGTCTGACTTGGCTAGTTTTCATATACGAATTATATTATAGCCTTCGCAAGTTCTAAACCTGTTACTAATCGGTTCTTATTTTACTATTCTGAAAATTTGGCTTGCTGGTAGAAACTAGCCATCGAACATAATAATTCGCATATGAGAACTAGCCAAGTCAGACCTTAGGCTACAATATATTAACTTGGCATCCATTTAGATCTCACTTCTTTTGTCGTTGAAGTCAACGACCAAGGCATATATCATAATATTGAACTTGGCTCTCATTTCACATTTATGTTTTTGATGGGATCATTACTTCTCGACGTAATTAAATAACCCTATTTTTTTTTTTTTTAAGTTAAGTCGGTAATTTGGTGGCTCAGAGGAATGGCCGCCTTTGTTTTGCAAGCTGTAACTATTGAGTTTTTATTGCTTCAAAGTTATGAACAAGAATTTTAATTCTTATGATAAAATTTTTGGCTTTAGACTTTAGAATAAAGCAAAAACTATCCGATAAAATTATTTTCATTACATCCTTTCATGTTTTATAACAGAATCTTATTTTTAAATAAGATGGGGTGCTGTGCGTAATAACGGTCACACGGTCTCACTTACCGGTTTTGATAATTTATTTTAGGGTATTTTTCAGAGATGTGCAAAATAGGTTATACAATGTATTCAAATGCAAAATGCAAATACTTTTGTATTTTCTTATTTCAATTAAAAAATGCAAAATGGTTTTTCATTTTATATTTAAAATACTAAATGCAAAATACGTATTTACAAAATGCTTTATTAAAATAAAATACTTTTAGTTTTAAAGTACTTATCTTTATTTTGTTAAAAAGTTTATTTAATTCAGTCAGCCAACAGGCTGGTAAATTTACTGTGATAACTTACTTAAATTAAATTTACTTAACATATTTTAATAAAATAATTTGCTCAAATACACTGTAGCTCATCTTTCTCCTGTGTGGTCTCATTATTATGCCACCATAAGAAAAAAGTAAAACTAATTATCTAAGTGGCCTGACAAGAAAGCAGTTCAATTCAGTGTTGCCATAGTGAGAAAAACAAGTACCATTTCTCATCACATTAATTATTAATTCTTTGATGTTTACAAAACTTAGCAAAAAGTATTTTGCATTTTGCAAATACAAAATATGTCCTAAAAAGTATTTCAAATAAAATATAAAATGCTTTTCTAAAAAAAGTATTTAAATACAAAATGGAAATAGCTATTTTGCATTTCAAATACTGTTATTTTTAAATAAGTGACTTATCAATATGCTTACTTGCTTAGTTTTTCAAATCTTTTGATGTTTACATGTGCAAGTCTTCAAAAGCTCTTTGTTAGAATCAGAAAACGTGCTTATCATATTGGCGAGAACTAAAAATCCTTCTAAATACATTTTCATTGAACTCACCTTACTTTTCCGCACATCAAAATATCCTCGCATCTCTAGGAAGATGTGCTAAAAAACCACGCAAAATTCAAGTCAGTGCAGGTCAGTGCCAGGTTATTTTTTGATCAAAATATGCTTCGCGACTGTAACTAATGTGTATTTTTTTAAATTATAATCACTAAAATAATCAATTCAACTCTTTATTAAATATTTGTCTGTTATGGTGGCGAATCAGATTTTCATCAACATTCAACCCTACACTGACCAGCAAATGAAAAAAAAAAAACGTAAGAAAATTTGAATGTCACGGACTAGAATGTCCAGGGAGAGAGAGGACCAGCTCTTGGTGAGTAGTCTGCACGCAGCGGCTAAGAGCTCTCATTGGGCCAGCCCCTGTAGCAAAGTGGTGAGCTAGCTGAAGGGCATGACGTGGTCTACAAATATGCAATTAAAAGAGCATTTTTTCCTTTTTATGAAAACCTCTCACTTTGATCAGAGCATGCTGAAATATGGCAACCTCGCAAATAGCTGTCAAATATCTCACTGTTTTAATTGAACACATATTTTTGATTGAACACACCTTAGTTTTTAGTTTTTCTTATTTTTTTGCACTTTTGACTGCCTTCGCACTAAAGTTAATTGTACGTTGTCCTGCGATGTCCCAGGTGTTGGTGAGTAGCCCGGATGCGGCGGCGACGAGCGCGCATGGCCCCGCCCCCTGTAGCCATGCGGAGCGCTAGCTGAACGCCGGCGCCGGCGGTGCATGTACGCGGCGGCGGGCGGCGCCTCGCTCGCGGGCCGTAAGGTGACTATCATCCTTTGTTTTTATTTTATTTATTGTCCTACAATACCTTCTACTAGACTGTAGGGCATTTCTGACATGAATCGCCACACTGACCATCATTGTGGATAGTTTCCCAGTTGCGAAATTTTACTTTCAGTAGAGAGATAAGGAACTGACCGTAATCCAGAAATGTAAGGGGCGACAAAACCGCGAGCTTGTCTGAATGTAGATTAGACTGAGACTCTATTTGAAGAAACCCCCTACTATGGAAGCGTCGATTATCAAGTAGATATAGCAAACCAGCAACACTTAAATCATAACTTTTCCTTCTTTGTTGGCCAGGCGCGCCAGCACGGCCGCCAGCCCGCGCCGTCGAGCCCGCGGCCGCACAGCCCTCTCCACCCCGCGCCCTCCGGCGTACGCGCATACTCCTGCCAGCACTGGGAGTCCCGCCTCGCCGCGCCGCCGTCCCGCGTCAACCCGCCCCACATCGACGATCCGCCATCGCCATGCGAACTCATCGAGGTATACAACTACAGTGTGTTTCTCTTTACGTGTCCGTTTTGGTAAACAAATATGGCGGACCAATTTTGTCGCCGACTATTTTATGATGCAATTGCCGTGTATGTATCACTAACAATACATAAAGTCATGTTTTATGTGATTGATCATGCGAATCGCATATTTTTCAAACCAAAGTTTTTGTTTACCAAAAAGGATATAGTAAAATAAACTACACAGTACAGTACTCACTGGTTGAAAACATCGTGTATGAGACAGAAATAATCGGAACAAATCGATTACAAATTATATGCAAAGGCAACAAGCAATTTTCCGCAAATAGGCTCAACTTAAGTAGCAGTGTTTACATAGCAAGTTGTTGTCAAGTCAACTTGAAGCAATGGAGTTATTTATTAGATGTTCTTTGACTTGTGACTGTTAAGTTTTCATGAAATTGTGGTAATTTTCAACTTTATGAAACAAATCCGAAAGACACTGTAAAAGTAAGTTTGCTGATATTCTCTTTCTTCCGTCCGATGTTTCTCAATCTGGTTACTGTACCAAAATAAGTGTTACATGTAATAGCGTACGCATGGTATCTCATTTATATGTGTTGTGTATGTTGTACAGAGGCCCTTTGCGCCTCGCATCTGCTCTAGAGGTAACCATTCGTAGCTGCGCTGCTAATTAGGTATGTATTCTATGTTAACTGTATCCTATAGCTAGTCAATGTAAGCATGTAAGTAAGTAATGTAAGTACTGAGACAATGCAACGTACGGGAAACGTCACCTTTTATAAAAAGTGGGATATTTTATAAAAAGTGGGATATACCCTAAATATCCTTAATTAGCCTCTCGTTGATGTGTATGTTGTGTTCAATCCGCGTTAGAAACCGTGTAACATGTGTTACTGTGAAGTGTTATTGAGTGAAGTGATCAAAGTGGGCCGGCCATGAAACTGCGACACCCAGTGGACACTAGCGTCCGATGGCAGGTGTCGAAGAACCAGAGACTACGGCTCGACGTGCGGAACGAAACATGAGCAATACGTGCGACAAACACTCCGAACTAACCAACTAAACAACGCCAAACTGCGCTAGCTTCCATAACGTATTCTCTTCTCACATATCGTAAATCTAAGATCGACCACTTTACCTTAATCAATTAAAATTAGATATAAATTAAAAATAGTTTCGCGCCTTTCTTGTGCCTATCTCAATCCAATTCTAAAGCATTCTATAGTGAAATTTAATTGAAAGTGTAATTAATTCTGTGATCGGACTAACTTAAGGGTGATATCGGTGTTTGATGTGTAAATAGTCTTTGTATCTCTTTATCGCTAGTTAGGGGTAGTGTAGATGTGCTAGAAATAGTTCTTCGCTGTAAAAGATAAGACTAAAAAAATTGTGTGTCGATCCGCGGTAACTTTTATAACTGAATAAGTGCGTGGAACTGAGAGAAAGACAAAGTGCGTTGTGGATAGCTGCAGTGCTATCAGGGGCCCCTGGCTGAGTTTTGTGCCAGCGCTCACCAACGGCCACAAACCTGGCAAGTATGCAGGCAGCTCTTATGCTAAGAAGCAAATCGCGGGAGAGAAGAAAACAGCGTTTAAAGAGAGGATACAAGCACGACTTGCCGAGCAACCTGGCTACAAAACTGATCGCGCCCTTCCCGAGGTACCCGCCTGCTTCATGGGTATGTCTTATGATTTTTTTATGATGTGTGTGATTGCATGCTGACTGTTAGTTATGATCGTATAATAATTTAATACTCTCGATGTATTGATGATGTGTTGATGTTCTCGATGTGTTGTGATAGTGCCTTTTTACTTGACTTTTGTCGACTTCAACAAACAACTCTCGTCAGTCTCAAATATGAACAAAATCGTCGACCAAATGAAGTAAATTGTTTGTACTATGGAACGTTCCTAACAGCTGGTGTAAAGCGAGGTAAATAGCAAGAATGTAGCATGGAAGTTACGTGTTTCATATCGCTTAATGAAGTGTTGGTGAATGTTCCGTAAAACGTGACTGGGCTATTATTAATTGGGCAAAGTTAAGCACTGCTTTAGTGCAGTCGAATTTTGCCGATACAAGTGGCTGACTAAACTGTTAGCTTGACAGTGACATCATTTAAAAAAATCTTTATGTCTCTCGCGGGATGGTCTGATATATAAATTATCACCTCAACATCATGCCACCAATTTATAACTTTATCATAACACTACTTTCCAAAATAATCCTTCCCGGTTAAAGCGTATTTTAATTAAGCTGCAATGCCCTGATATTTAATATCATGAAACCGTAAATGACATATGAACAACAAAACATATGAAACGACTTTTATATACGTATATTTCTGTCTGCTGTCTGTTGCATTCGTTCACATACCAACTTCAGACTTACGCTTGACTTCAAATTCGGGCTTATTTATCTTCTCGCACGAACTTACTCGCCCGGATCCTGCAAATCGAATTTTTAAGTAATGTTTTATTTGCTATAGGCGACTCGCACGGAGTTTATTTATATGTGGGAGAACCGATGACTCAAGAAGTACGTATTTGACAATAGGCAAGCCAGAAATTCTATCAAAAAACATTTCTTACGCGCCTCGCGATGCTCCATATTTCTTTATGGACTAGATAGTGTTGTTATATTATTCACTATAAATATTGACAATAATAATAATAATAATAAATAATAATAATAAATTTATTCAAAAGTAAAAGTTGGTAAATAACAGTATAAATCTTAGAAATGAAAACAATGAAATCAATGTCATCAATGTTCATACCTTTAGTGGTGTCAGCAGCACTGAAGGGGTCTGCTAGGACCGATGCCTGTCAAGGTCGCGAGATTTGTTCGGAAGAGATACCGTAGCCCTGGCACATGGGCAACTGAAGGAACACGGGTGGTTTTTAGTCAGTAAAAGTCTGACACGCCCTTCCACTCCACCCAGAGCGGGAGACGTCATTTGATGATTTCCCACCCACAATGAAAAAAACCTTTTGTGGTTGAGAAAAAAACAAACAACAAAAGTTTTCAAATTTCTAACGTGATGGTTAAAAAGTTATTTTATTTAGTTACAACTGCAAATTCAACGCTTAGACTATTGATTAATATTTTCTACAGCTCATCGCTTACCGTCTACTCTGCGTTTAATGAACTGCTCTCGTTAATAACTGCAGGTGAACACTAAGTAGGTCAAACGTTACTAAAGTTTTACGTAAATTAAACACAAAACGTTTTGTACACCTTCGTTTTTCTAACAAAAATTTATTTAGTTCCCTAAGTAGGTACATAATTATGTAAGACTAGCTGTTGTCCGCGGCTTCGCCCGCGTAGATGTCGGGAATAATCCCGCGAGAACGTGCTGCTGGGACAAAAATATAGCCTATAATACTCCTAATCGGTCCAGCCGTTTCGGAGATTAATCGGAACAAACAGACAGCCAGACAAACAAAATTTTTTTTTTTTTTTTTTTGTAGACTTTATTATGTAAGCTGTTACCCGCGACTTTGTCCGCGTGGTATTTTAAACAATAAAGTTTTTCATTTGTTTTTTTTTCGTGAGATTCTATTTTTTTTTTCTAAAATAAAAGTTGCTTAAGTTACTCCTTGTTACATCAGCTATCTGCCAGTGAAAGTCCTGTCAAAATCGATCCAGCCATTTCAAAGATTGGTCGGAACAAACAGACAGACAGACAGACGGACAAAAATTGTAAAAAATGTTGTTTTGATATATGAACCGTATATACATCCATATACACTTAGTAAAAAACGGTTATTTTAATATTACAAACAGACACTCCAATTTTATGTATTTGTCTAGACTACAAAATAAATACTTTAAAAAATGCTTTTACGGTCATGTATATAACTATTGCTTACATAATGATCCCATTGCTGGGACACAGACCTCCTTACTTTGAGAGTTAGTGGGCTTTAAACCACGCTGGCTCAGTGCGATTGGCAGATGTCACATGTTTGCAAATGTTTGGTTCTAGGACATGCCGGTTTCTTCACGAAGTTTTCTTTCACCGTTTTAAGAGCTGTGGTGATGAAATAATTTACGCAAAGGAAAGACTCAGTCTGGGTTCGAACCAACGACCGGAATTAATCAGTCGCGGCCGTTACCACTGGCCCACTGCTTGTTATTTAGAAAATAATCGGATGAATTTCATCTTGATACAGCAGCAACAAATTGAAAAATAAATAAGAAACGGGTACTGATGGTTGCGACAAAGGAATTGTTTAATCAACTCAATTTTCAAAAGAGAGTGAGTAAATCACCTATTTATTGTACAGAGATAGGTAAATGTATTAATATAGGAATGTCAATCGATCAAATCTTCAATTATATTCAGGTGTTATGTTGCTGATAGTCCAGAAAAGTGTTCGGTTTCAAAAAACCACGATAATTGTCATCACTACTCTACTACATTCATCATCATCATCTGCCTCGCCTTTTCTCAGGGTTGGCTTCTAGTCATACCGGATGTAGCTAAATACCAGTACGTTACATAGACCGCCTGCATATCTGACCTCCACTTCCCAGTTACTACGGGTAATAATATAAGGGTCCCTCATAGATCCACAAATGCCTGCCAGGACCGACGTTATAACGTGCTATTCGAGGCACGGGGTCTATTTATGTAAACATGGTCACCCATCTACGGACCAACCGCGGCAGCCTAACCTGACTTAGCCACAAGCGTCTGTTTACTACCCCGCTACATTACTACTTCATCCTAAAAAATATTCAGTTCCTACCACAAAAGGCCAATAAATATTTTAGAAGTTTTTCGTACAAAAGCACCAATCCGTACAAAGCAGTTCCAACACAATATAATTATATTTGACAGCCGATATATTCAAAGTTCTTGGCTTATGATGATAAAACACATAGATTTGGAGCGGGTAGACTATAAAAATGACGGATGGTCGGCCACTTAGTATGTACGGCGAGTGGCTGGGCCATTTATCAAGCGTTGTCCGCGCCCCGTGTTCCAAGCCTGTTCCCAGCCTGTTCCCAGCTTTGTTTCATAGCTCGGTGTTGCCAGCGTGTTCCGAGCTTTGTTCAGTAGCTCGCGACTCGCAGCTGGGACACAATACAAATAATTGTACTCGCTGCTAGTTTGTACTCTTTGTATGTGACGTCCCACTTGCCTGGCTTCAGAAGTTATCAAGTATAAAAGTTTGTTTTGTGATTCTGAAGTAGCAATGTGTATAGTGCTTTCGTTCATAAGTAACTACAGGTTTTGTGAGAGTGGGTTGTTGTGTCTGTTGTAACATTATGTTCTGAAGGCCCATTATTAGGTTTTCTATCTAGGTCATCAAAATTAAAAATGCCATACAAGTAGGTACTAACCCTGCCGGGGCCCCGATTTGTTCGAAAGGGGTACCGTGGCCCTGGCACATGGGCAACTGAAGGAACACGGGTAGGTTTTAGTCAGTAAAAGTTTGACACGCCCTTCCGCTCCACCCAGAGTGGAAGACGTCATTTGATGATTTCACACCCACAAAAAAAAGGCCCATTAAACGTTCAAAATCTAGTCGCAGTCCTCACTTTGACGACAAACAAATGATAAAAAAGTATGGTAACTTGAGGTATTTATAGACTGAAACTGAGATCAGACTGTGAACCGCCTTCAAATTACGATAAGTGCCTCTCTGATCTTCATCTTTCGATTTTTTACTTTAAAAAGAATGGAATAAGGTGTATTCATTGTTTTACAATATTTGTATAAAAACAATAGTATTAAAGCATCTGGAAACTTTGGCCGAAATACCCCGTATCGTGTTTTCGTAGAGCGAAGAGACAGCTCAATTCCTCCAAATAAATCACAATTTTTCCCCAAAATACAGAGCATCCAACATTCGCTCTAAGAACACATCGACATCGTATTTCAAATAAAACAAATAAACTGCGCAATAAAGTGAGATGCTGTCTTTGATGCAGCAATCTCTCTCCGAAATAGATATGCCTTTCCCTGAACCGGAGTTGACACCATTCTAAGCGAACGCACATAATTATGTAGGTAAGCAGGTATCTATATACACAGTATAGTTCTCTATGAAAGGAAGGACGTGCACTCCGTTGCATATTCCATCACGCGGAATGAGGGCAAGTAATTAGAGAGAGTAGATTCTCAGAAAAGTAAATTTAATAATTTCTCTTCTTTCGTTTTTGACATGAAGCTCGTAGAAAATATTTCAGCGGTTAAACAAAGGGCCACTTAAGACTTATATTACACTGGGAAACGATAATGGCGCTACCATCGCCAAATTCAAAATATTTTATTTCACATAAATCTATTATGGGCATTTATGATACGTCGGAAGCTAGGTGCATGGTTACAATTGGTCGTTTACTATGGAAAAGAGCCGGCGAGAAACTACATGATTCTAAAAATAATTGTTTTTTTTAAATTACACCGCTACAGGTCGAATTTTTAGTTAGTGTTAGGGGCATCCCGCTGACACCAAAATGTACGGTTGGTTGCGCAAGTCCGAAACTAATCGGTCGCCGGGAGAGATACCCAGCAAAAATATATTCGTATACACATTTGTTGGAAGTGCAACCATGGTTGCGTTACCATGGTATCTTAGTGTAATATACAAGATGCAGTTTTGAACCTGCTAAACATTTCAGGAGGTTATTATGAGACTCGTAAATAATCAGATAACAATACGATACCAAGTCAATAATCAATAATACTTTTTATTTTAGATTTTTCAATTTTATTGTATGTCACAATAACTTCGGATGGGGAGCGCGGCTTTGGATCTATGAAAGAAATGTCGGTTACGTTTTGTTTGTGTGTGTGAAAGCGCAGTTTAAGGACACGTACAGACTGCCCGCGTTTTAAAAAAGGGAGTTCACACTTATCGATTTCCGTGAATAAGAATAAAATGAAAAAAGAAATAACTGCCCATTTTATTGTAGATTCGGGTCGAGAATCCCTAACACAATTACCTCCTGAAATGTCTTGCAGATCCAAAACTGCACCTTGTATACAGAGTATTTTTTTACTGGGACACTATGGGGAAATCCAAGTCGGCCTACATTACTAACAAATTCTGTAGAGTAAATATTATTTTGGCAGCATTTTTTCATCCGATACAATGAAATTACCCTTAATATGAACAGAGTCGAAACAAATTAAATCAAACTCGGTAAATACGTATTACTCATTTTTATGTCACACTTATAATTTTTTTTATTAAGTTTTGATGAAAAAAAATCAGTCAATGGTTCCTCAGACACTTTCCCTGTATCTCCTATGGATCCGGAGTTCTCCAAACTGTTTTTTTTTTTTAAATACATTCAGTATAGCTGTTAAAGTAATGTACCTGCCCCGTTGGTCTCGTGGTCGCAAGCGCGACTGCTGAGCGTGGGGTCCTGGGTTCGATTCCCGGGTCGGGCAAAGTGTTTCTGGGTTTTTCCATTAGGAATTTCTTAGTAGCAGCCCGGAGTTTGGAAGTTGGCGGTGTGATACCCCCGTGCCTCGGAAAGCACGTTAAGCAGTTGGTCCTACGCCTGATCTCTCTCCGGTCGTGTCGGATTGCCATCCCATCGGACTATGAGAGTGAGGGAAGAGTGAGTGCTCCTGTGTCTGCGCATACACTTGAGCACTATAATATCTCCCGCGCCGATGGCTAGTCTCCGTTGAGATTGGCCGCCGTGGCCGAAATTCGGTCTGGAGGACTATATAAAGTAATGTGTCTCAAAGTTTTGTTAAATTATTGTCCGTAGTTAATCTGTTTAACTATCTACCAGCGATCGTGGCTTCGTTCACGTGGCCTTCAATTTCGGCCTCACTGTACCTGGTTTCAAATGGTACCCCACTTAACTACTCTATATATATCGTAAAAGCTACGTTCACAATTTTGGCTACATTGTTTGAAAACAGAACATTGAGAAATACAGTAAACATTTATACAATTATTATAGGAAAATATTGAATTTAGGTAGCAGGTTGATTATTATAAACTAGCTTTTGTCAGCGACTTCTCCCGCATAGTGGTATGAATTTATACCATGATAGGACCGACTGGGAAAAAACGTAAGACCCGCTTTCGGAGCTAGCCGAACTAGAAAATAGAAAATAAATAATAGTTTAAAAAACACGCTTTCATAAGATATAAAAAACAAAAATGTAGAAAGTACCGGAAAAAGTATAGGGTGCTTCATATTCATTATTGTATTGTCAAAAATAGAAAAAAGAAAAAAGAAAATTGGAAATTGTTGTTTGTTGTGTTGTGCAAAATTTCAAATTAATCCGACAAATGTCGGAATACTTTTTTTTTCAATAAAAGGGGGTGAAAATCACGTTCAAATTTTCCGTTACATAGGTACATACCAAGCTACTAAAACTGTGTTAAAAAAGTGCCTTATGTGTTAATCTAAGCTTATAGGTAAAACGAGCTCTGGGTGCTTACTCTCGAATATAATTCCAATAGATCGACATTGGAATTGTCAGTCAAACGTCAGTGATTGGCTGGACTCACTGAGTCTAGCCAATCCCTGACGTTTAACTCAACCAACTGACGTTTGACTAATGTCGATCTATTGGAATTATATTCGAGAGTAAGAACCCAGGTCCGCATCCGCAACTCAATTATACACCGTGACATTTTAGTCGTCTTACAAAGGTTGTCCACTCAATGTAACCGACATAATACACCTCTAGGCGTGATTAAAAATTGTTACCATTAATTAAGATAATATGTACTAAGAAAAATAAATATTGCATTAGAATTATGAAACATCCTGTTAATAATGTTTACGTATCATACGGTAGAGAACATACCTATCCAGTGCACGAGGCGACGAGATTATTCCATCTCCATTTTCCATGAGATAAAATATCAACTTTCAAACTACGCCATGCGTCATCATTATGAATAATATTTTTATTTTTTAGTTATTCAAATGTACATTTTTTTTCTTATGTATGTGTAGTAGTCATTGATTACATGAACGTCGACGAGACGAGACGATTAAAATGTCACGGTGTATATTTTCAATATTCTCAATTCTTTATTGCGCATTTTATTCAATATTGTTGGTCGGGAAATAATCATATTAGTCACAGTTATGAACTCAGTCGGGCACAGCATAGATTAAGTAGGAGAGAGGAGGAAGAGCTGTGGGTGTTTGATGTGATCATTTTTTATTATTAAAAGTTAAGTAGGTAAAAAGTTAAACTGTTTTATTATCAAATAATTGAATGTAAGATAACTTAGTTATTCGACGCTTCATATTTTGTTCATAAAACAATTTTCATATAATGAGTGGCGTATCTTTAATATTGAGTATTTATGGATACAATAGATATTTATGAAGTTACTTATAATTTATTTTAAGTATTCGTCTATAGAAGCACTTGCTTACAAGAAAACTTTTCAATTCGCAAATTAGCCACATCATAGCGCGTATATTGCGTGCGGATTAATCCAGGTTATAAACTATCTGTGTGCCAAATTTCACCTAAATCTATTCGGTCGTTTTTGCGTGATTGAGTAACAAACACATAAACAACAAAACAAAACATTATTAGGATATACGAAGGCAATCTTAAAGACGACACATAGAGATAAAAAGTCTCTAAACATGCGCATTATACCGTAATTACATCATTTCCTCGAGCGACACCCCTGAAATACATGTACTATGAAAAATCATTCAGTTTGCGAGCGAGTTTATAAAGCCAGCGAATGCTGTCAGGGCCCATTCAGATATCGCGAGGAAGCTATTATCGCTCTCGGCCCCACGAACGCTCCTTCCAACACCATCAGTCGACACCTGTATTTTAAAACACGCTTTAATACATTACCAGTAAGGTACAGAGTTCTTTGTGTACAATATTGATGGGCGCCGATGATAAAGTCGGCTCGTGTTAGTCTATAATGATGCGGCAGAAGTTTTACTTACCCGCTGACTTATTTACCGTGAAACACATTTTCACTTTTTTTTTTCTTAGGAAATTATAGAATTATGTTTTCAAACTGATATCAGACGTATTGAGTAGAAAGAAATACTTGTACTTAAGTTGAATTTTTAACACGTTAACTACCATGTCGGACTATGTGTCCGATACTTTTTGTTCCATTCAAGCCTTGTCGGAGTATATGACCGACAACACATACAAAATGTGAACATGTCGTTGCTGCCTGGCGGCCATGTTTATGGAATAAATAATGTATTTATGGAATAAATAATCTATTTAAAGTGAAATAACACTAAGTACGTTTTTTACTTTTTCTGTTTTTAACCATGGCAGTTAACGTGTTAAACTGAGACACAATAAAGGCTATAGGACTAAAGGGGAACGATGATATAAAGGGGCATGTTTTTAAACTCGATAATATAGAACAAACTAAAGAGGAAATTTTAGACTGAAGCAGATTTGTTTATCGAACTAAACAATCAAGAAAACGTTCATCTATTAGAGGTATGACGAAGAACATTACAAAGAAGCCGACAACATAAACGTTGTTGGTACACTGACGCTTATTGCTGCGTTTCCGCTGCAAAACGCGATCCTCGTTCAATAGTATAACAAAATATCTGGCGAAACGGTGACGCCTGCAATGTTTTTTTAAATTAAAAGCAATTGCCCAAAAAGGGCATCACGTTTAGACGTAAATTTGTCGGCACTTCCACTTATTTGCATTTATTTTTTATTATTAGTGATATTTATCAATCAAATACGTCGAAACGTCCATTTGTGCGTCGTGTAATTCGGCGTAATTTTCGGGAGGTCTGTCGCGACGACGTTTACATTATTGTTCTGTTATCACGAATGTTCTCCCTACCCGCAGCTTCAGTGTGCTAACAGCGGAAAAGCGCAATTTTTCCGAGAAGCCCGCAACAAAGCTAATTAAATTACGGAAAATGCAATTGGCGGTGGAAAATGAAAATGGTTTCGTAACACAGAGGAAGGGAAGCTTTGTCGACGACAATTATTATTTATGCATTCGTTTATGGCCAATTTGTTTTTTAACCGTCTGTTTTTGTCCTGACCGTATCTTTGGTGATAAGGAAGCGTTTTATAGGGTTCGTGATGACCCGCTGTGGAAATTCACGTTTTTGGGTTTAAGGTACAGATGTATGTTTGACAAGTGCCGAGAAAACACCTGTTACTTAAATATGTTATGTGTATATTCTTTCTATGTTAACATTAAATACAATTAGGTAAAACATAAGTTACTTAATCGAGTAAGTTCTTCCTATGTTAACCTGAAATACAATTAGCATTACATAAGAAGGTAAGAATTTTCATCACAGTGAGCAAATACTCGTCCCTTCTCAGGCATCATCTGCCTAGCCTTTCATCATCAGCAGCCTATAATGTTCCCACTGCTGGGACACAGGCCTCCTCTCGGTGAGAGGGAGTAGGCCATAATCCACCACGCGGGCCCAGTGCGGGTTGGTAGATGTCACGTGACTTCGAATCCTAACTTAGCCTTTACCCAAAAATATTGTTTTGGTGTCAGCTTCCCGTCTAACCGGTTGCAGCTGAATATCCGTATTTTACATAGAGTGACTATCTATTTGACCTCCACAACCCAGTTACTGGGTAATACGACACCTCTCGGTAAAACTGTTTGTCAGACTTTCGGGTTTTAGACGACCGTAACGACTGCCAAAGATGCACGGATTACAGCCGGGACCAAGGGCGTCGCGTCGAAGGGTTTCGCTATGTGATGATGGTCAGCCATCTACGGACTAACCGCGGCAAGCGTTGCTTAACCTAATCGAGCTATTCAATATGAGAATATATTGCGCCTTTGCCCTGCATAACAGTTCTAGGATAATCATTAAGGAGACCCTTCCTTCATTACCTTAAACATACTTTTGCTCTAAACTGAAACGATTAATTTCAGTGTATGGGGGTAAAGTGGCTGTATTACAGTACAAAGTGGTGCTGTAAGTGAGTGTAATAGAGCAATTATCGTGAGGTATCGCTTAAGTAACCGTTTTGTTTGCTTGGCGTTAACATACGCCCGAGGGCTGTCTAAATAATGATTTTTAACATACCTACTAGTGTTTAAGGACTGGTTTCCGAAAGTCCATTGAATTTATTCTGCTTTCAAATTTTGGGAGAAGTTATATTTGGTTGGCTCCAATTATTTTATCAGGCAATTCTAGTAGTTACGTAGGTAGGACGAGATTGTGGCTAAGTAATAACAGCTACACAGCTCGACCAGGTTAAGAGACGCTCGCTGCGGTCGGTCTGTAGATGGCTGAACATCTTTTCAAACCAAAATCCCTCCGTGCTTCAGAAAGCTATGCTTTGCTTTTTTTTTGTGTTAAATGTTCTTGTTATTATATATTTTCTGGTGTACAATAAAGCATATATAAATAGAAATAAATATAAAGCACGTTAAGCAGTTAAAACCTACTGTCAGTCGTAGATCTTTGACATTCGTGACGGGTCGTCAGAAGCCCGAAAGTCTGACAACCAGTTAAACCAAGGGGTATCGGGTTGTGTGTTATAAGTCGCTCCATGTAAAATACTGGTATTTAGTTGCATGCGGTTAGACTGGCAGCCGACCCAGTATAATTGAAAAAATACTAGGCAGATGAGGAATCCCAGTAGTTTTGCAGAGAGAAATTGACTATTCCAAAAAAATCGTGTATGTTTGATTGTATTTCGTGCGCTGTTATACCGATAAAACTTTAAACCAAATTGCACTTGCGCGAAGATGTCAGGCTAAAAAAGAAGACATTTCACGCGTACGAAGTCGTGGCCAGAAGCAAGTTAGTTTTATAAATGTTTTGTTGATTATCTAATATATAAAATTCTCGTGTCACAGTTTTCGTTGCCATACTCCTCCGAAACGGCTTGACCGATTTTGATGAAATTTTTTGTGCTTATCCGGTATCTATGAGAATCGGCCAACATCTATTTTTCATCCCCCTAAATGTTAGGGGTAGTCCACCCCAATTTTTTTTTTTGAATTTTTTTTAAAACTTTTATTTTATTATGATTGAGCATTGAAAAATACATGTATGTATTTTTCAATGCTCAATCATAATAAAATAGAGAGAGAGAGTTGTAACTTTAAATTTTCACTCTTTTTCACCCGGCAAAACAACGTTTGCTGGGTCAGCTAGTATCGATATAATATTCCAGTTGATCAGACTTTTTATAAGTCAACATTTACTTTTATAGTTATTATATTAAAGTAGGAATTTACAACTTGGCTTTAGGTTTATGTCTTGTTGTTTGCTTCTGTGAACTTTACTAAAATAAGGAAGTATTATTGAACTGCTTTCGCTCACGGTCACTGAGTTGCGACCTTGAATTTTTAACCGTTTCCCCTAAACCATCAATTTGGATCAAAGTTTGTTGTTTTGTTTACAGTTACTATGCACTCTTTTTGATGTTAGTGAATACCATTATATTGTGTTGGTTTCTTTAATATACATACCTTCTTATTAACTTTTTCGATTGAAAGAATCAGAATCAGTACTTTATTTGCTATGAATGTAGGTACAGGTATAAGATGTTATGCATAAATTAATTAGATCGGCTACAGTCTACCTTACGGCATGCAAATTATTAAATAAATTAAAATATTATTACAAACAAAATAATGTCAACCATACATAAATTAAAGTGAAGTCAATTAGTAATATGATAGTCAGGTACATATGTAAGTCAAATTTGCAATTAATTGTAAAATTTATAATTTGGATAAATTCGTATCATTTAAAAAGTCTTTCAAGGAGTAGTAACATTTACCTAAAAGTAGTGCAGTTACCTTAGATTTAAAAATGTTTACAGCATAGTCCTTAAAATGATGAGGTATTTTATTATAAATGATAGGTCCCATTGTCATAATACTTTTCCTTAAAAGTGCTGTCTTATAATTACCCGAATGTAGCAAATTCTTGTATTGGGATCTCAATGGGCCATTATGTATTCTTATACTGGCCAGTGACGGAAATAAGGTCAGATTGGTTTTTACAAAAATTGCCACCTCCAGTATGTACAAACATGGAAAAGTCAGTATCTTCAGAGACCGAAACACAGGTTCACAGCTGTCTGTGCTTTTAAGGTTTGACATAGATCGCATACACCGTTTTTGGGCCCTAAAAATCTCCTCCCTTACACTACAGTTACCCCAAAATATGATCCCAAATCTTAACACTGATGCCACCAACCCATGATAAGTTAGCAGAAGTGTTTCATTACTTACTTTATGCGATAAGTTATACAGTACATTGGCTGATTTGTTCAACTTCTTACATACGACATCGGCCTGCGGTCTCCAAGTCAAATTGTTGTCAATCAGGATGCCTAGAAATTTCGCTACACAAGTTGTATCCACTTTTTGACCATTATATCTAACATTTATATCATCAGCGAGTATCCTTTGGTAGAAGTGCATTACTTTTGTCTTTTTTAGATTTATTTTTAAATTATTTATATCAAGCCAATGTATAATTGTTTCTAATGTATTTAATATTTTTTATTTATTAATTTCCCCTTCATATTTTTCTTTATTGGTACACTTAACTATCGCTGTACTGTCGTCTGCAAATAGTACCATGGGTTGTCGTATCTGTCGTGGCAAGTCATTTATATATAGGAGAAATAGAGGAGGTCCCAAGACACTCCCCTGTGGTACACCGTATTTGATTTCCCTATCGGCTGATTTATATCTAAGCTCACATTTGGTTTCAAGGCATATTCTGGATATTTCTGTATGTTGAGTTCGTCCAGTAAGATAGGAGCTTATTAAGTCTAGGACATTTCCCCTTATACCGTAACTATATAATTTTTCCAGAAGTACATCATGGTTTACGTAGTCGAAAGCTTTGGTCATATCGGTGTATATAGCACATACAGGAATTTTATTATCTACACTGGGCAGTATATTGGATAAGAAATTGTATATTGCCATATTAATATTTCTATCTTTTCTAAAACCCATTTGTTCGTTGCATAATATATTATGTTTGTTTAAGAATAAGTACAATGATTCGTACATAATCTTCTCAAATACTTTAGATAATACAGGGATTAACGCTATAGGTCTATAGTTGGACATTTCCTCTTTGTTATTCTTTTTATGTATAGGTTTTATAATAACTTTTTTTAAACTATTGGGGAAAATACCCGAAACAATACTTCTATTCATAATGTGACATAAAGGTGGAGCTATAGTATTACTAACGAATTTAAGAACCTCTGTGGTAATACCGTCATAGCCATGACTTTTCGTATTTTTAAGTTTTTTGATTATTCGAGTTATATCGTCTGGTATTATCGGAGACATAAACATTGAATTCGGGATGCTGTTTAAACGAGCAGTTCTGTCGGATGATTTTTCAGACGTATTTTGAACTTGATCGATAAAGAAATCATTAAATGATGTTGTTATGTCATATGGATTTGTAATCAGAATATTTTGCTTAATGATTTTTGTAATTGGTTCTTTAATGTTTTTGGTGTTATTAATTATTCGCCATGACGCTTTGCATTTATTTTGAGCGTTATTAATTATGTAATTATTCTGAGCCTTTTGTGTTAGTTTTATAATCTTTTTAAATCTTTGTGAATACGTTTTGAATGTGGTTTTATTCTCATAAGAAGGATTCGTTCGGTATTTCCATAGTAAGTTTCTTTGTCTCTTACTACATAGCCTAATACCTTTTGAGATCCATTTAATTTTTCCTTCTGTTCTAATTTTTACCCATTTAATTGGAAAACATTGATTGTAAAGTAGAAGAAAAATATCTATAAAATTATTATACGCTTCATTAGGATTGAGCTCACTATAAACGTCCGAAAAAGATAGATCTGCTAAATAATTTTTAAATTTAGCTAGATTATGCCTTGAGTAATCCCGTTTTTGAGCGCGCCAGTAATTCAATTTGCAGGTCTTACTAATTTGGATTTTTAGTATTACAGATGCGTGATCAGACAAGGCAAAATCAACAACCTCACTTGTACACTTTAAATTAGAGTTATAAGCAAAATTATCCAAACATGTTTGACTTTTTGGCCTCGTCGGTTGTCGTATCTGTAGCTTAAGGTTATAGTTTAGGAGAAGAAATTCAAAGTCCAGGGTGATTCTGTTACGTTTGAGGATGATGATGTTAAAGTCTCCGCATAATACTACCCTTACATTAGATTTGCAGCATACTTTTTTTAATGCAAAGTTAAAAAAAAATACACTAAAATTAGATATATTTGGTGGTCTATATACACATACAATTATAATTTTATGTTTGATTAGTTCTATTGCACTACATTCGAAAATTCCTGTTATGGAGAGTTTCATGACATCGTGAAGCTCTTTATATTCGTAACAACTCTTAATTAAAATACACGAACCTCCTCGCCTTTGGTGTTTCCTAGAGTAGGAGGCGGCAAGTTTATAATTTGGTATATTGACTAAACTTTCCTGACCAGAGATAACAAAATGTTCCGTAAGGCATATTATGTCAACACTTATTTGTCTGTGTAATAGTTCTTGAATATTTAATGTCAAGATGTCAGATTTGTTTAAAAGACCAGCAATATTTTGATGAACAATAAACATGTGATTATAAAAGAAAAAACTCAGAGTTATTCGTTTCTGTTACATTTGTTGGTTGTTTTTCTTTACATTCTGTGGAACTCTTATAACAGTCTTCTGAACATTCTATTACCTCCGTTTGCAGAAATATAATAATATTTGCAATGTCTTTAAAAATTGTTTGAAGCCCAATGTAATTTAGGCGTCCAGTGCGTCTATCGAACATAGTGTCATCATAGCTAAAATTTTTATTGCTGTCCAAAAAATAGGCATGCCCGTGAGTAAGTATGTCTAGATAAAGCAAATTATTAAAGGTTTCTATTCTTGAATTGAACAAATAGTTGTTATTAAAGAATTTATATGTCGGAGTACAAATAATTACGTTCGTATGACTAATTTCCTGCAATACCTCTCTAATCTGCAATACACAATCCAAATATCTATTTGTAAATTTGAAGTCTTCCTCGCCCAGCAATATTATACAATAGTCCTGTAAGGTGAAGTTTGATAGTTGTGATTGAATTCCTTTAAGAAGACGTTGCATATTACCATGTGGTGTGATGTAGTGGCAAATATCACATTTATTAAATGTATTCTCTGCAATGTATAGTATTTTGTTTTTATTGTCTGTGCTTAAGATACAGATTTTATTGCGCTTTGTACAGCTTTTCTGTATTTCGGCCCTCTCGGCTCTACTTTGAGATGTTGTTATTGTTTTATTGGGTTCATCAAGATTCCCTTTTTCCTGAGTACATATCTGAGACTGCTTCTTGCTTTGTTTGTTCCTGTTGATGTTCTTTTTCGTAGTAGGTTGATTAATTTTGGGTGAACGAGCATTAATTGTTTCATGCGTGTCATTATTTTTTTCCAGTTCTTTGTTCAAACTTCTCAAATTACTATTTTCTGAGGAAAGAGCCTCGATTTCTGCACGAGCGGTCTGCAATTCTATTGTGAGAGTCATGACTTGCTCACGTAATTCTTTTATCAGTCCTAAGTCTTCGTCATCCGATAATTCCGGGACACTGTTTCCTGTTTCATTTATTGTTTGTGCAGATACTGCGTCGCTGTCGTTAAGTATTGAATCCGACTTGGTTCTCGTACGACGAAAGGTAATATTGTCTAGGAAATTCATCTTTTTTTTTCCACTAATTTTCTCCGAAATATTCCAAAAAACAAAAAAGACACAGAAATATTTTTTACGTGGTATCCCTAATCGTTTGTTTTGCGCCACCAGTGTCAAGTAGCTGTACTATATTGGTTCGTCTATTCAACGTTTGATGCCGTTCTGGCGCTAGTTGTCGAACATTCATTAGGGTCCAAAGGTCAATTATAAAAATATTTCTCGTAACGGTATAAATAGTGTCTTTTGTTTTATTTATTGCACTATTATTAAAATAAAACTGCACTTATCTTCACTGTTTGGTATAAACTAGGATGATGTTGTAGCGATTTGTTATTGAAACACTGTATTATGGTTAGTGAAGTGTTTTGAACCGGCACAAAATATTGTTGACTTATTTAAGAAATACACTTGTCATTAACAGTCACAAATAATGTAACTTGTAAGTTATAGTTATTGCACAGAGTTCCACTACTTTTCATTCAATTAAATAATGTATTTTATTTTAAATTACGAACTTTAAATACGCGGGCTAGTAAACATTGCCAGTGTTGCCAGCATCTCGACGAGGAAAAACAAAACTGAAACAGAAATACTTAAACCTGTTTTGATGAATATTCCTTATCTATTGTTGTTTTAATTCGTTCGACCACTTAAATAGCGCAATTAATGGCATTACCATTGTTAGAGTGTTACGTTAATGTCGCACTGGTATATACTTCGGTACTGATCAGGGTGGCAGGGACATCGATGCATAAACTGTAACCATGAATAATTCAGCACATGATTTCAGATACCATACTGAACCCCCCGGCGTAGAAATTTTCCCCCAATTATCAAATTAACATATATCAGTTGTTTCATAGAAAAGTGCGCCTAGTTAAAATGTCATCATCATCACTGCTGGACATAAACTTGCCCCAATTTGGAGGATTTGCCGCCACGCTTGGTGGGCGGGTTGGCGATTGCAGTATGGTGGTAAAATGCATAGAGAACGTTGCTGCCCATTGTCTAGTTACTTTTTTAGCCAGCTTTTACGACACCCACGGGAAAAATTAGGATTATGCACCGCAGCACCACAGAACAAAATGTATAGAACAAATTTTTTTTAATAGCGTACGATAAGTTTCAGCCCAAGACGGTTCAGGTCATGTATTAAATCCCTGGTTGCATAATACCTGAATTGCAACTTATTAAATTTTAGTGACAATGCTTTTGAGAAGGCCTCAGAGATAGTATTTTACTGGAACGATTTATATGCAGTATCAAAAGTTACTTACACATAAAACAACAAAGTATGTACTAGTATTATACATTGTGGCTGCACTAAACTTTAAAATTGCTTCGTTTAACCTGTATTTGCTAACATACATAGATTTTAAAATTGCCTACACTAAGTGGTTACGGTCCGTGTTGTAGATGATAACGGTCTGAGTTAAGAAAGGTTTTATTAAAACTGCATGCTTATTGAATGCAGTTTTTGATTATTCTAGCTTTCGTGAATATTGGTTCTTACAAAAGGAATTCAGTGAATATGAGTATGTATTTATTCTTTAACGACTTTTTTAAGACACATTTATTATGTTTGCCTGTTTCTATCTATTTACATATGTAACGGAATTTCGGAACTTGAATTTGCCCCACTTCAAGATATCAGATAAGTTTGAAATTTTACACACTTATCAGGGACCGATAACCATACTATAATTTTAATGCCATTAACCTAGTCAAAAAATGAGTTTGAAACACGCTTTTGGAGTTAGCCGAACTAAAAAGAGTTTTGAAAAACTCGGTTTAATAAAAATAAAAAAAAACAAACTATAAAGTAGGAAATAATTTAAGAAAAAATTTGAATTAGAGTGATAAATAAATGAAATAATTTTAATATAAAAAACGTGGGGTTCTATTTGGGGTATTTTTATAAAAACTTTACTTTTATCAGTGCCTATCCGTCGATAAACAATTCACATAAATTGATCAAGCACCCCACACTTTAAATTAAATCATTTATAAATGAAAGTTTATTATCAATTTAATTTTTAACATACATCACGTTTTAGTTAAAATTTCCAACTAAATTTTAGTTAAACCGACTATCTACAACGAAATATACCCATACACAATTAAAATCAGGTCAACCTTCTACACAAAACAAAACCCATTTAAACTAATAGTGTTATAATTACATAGTCAATGCACGTAACAGATGTTAAAATATTCACGAAACCAATATCAAAGCGAGCATAGATTAAATAGAAATCTGACAGCTAATGTAGTGACACGGCCGCCCGTGTCAAGGACTGCCTATGCAGATATCGACGTGACGATCGATGCGATGACTAGTGACGTGCCGCGATGACGAACACTTGATTAGGTGGAGTAATCATGTTAGGATAGGTTCTATCGATTATTTTGTGATTGTCGGCTGTTTTTTTTTAGGAGTGCGGCCTTGGGTTTTGGGCAGAGGGTTTTATTGAAATAAAATGGTGTTAAGTTCTATATTGAGGTTAAAGTTTTGGAAATAACGGCATTTATAGATAACCTAAGTTCTACAATTGCTGAAATATATACGTTTTATCGTAGCTGTATGTATTCCGCAATTAAAATGTCATTAGCATTTTTCAAATGTTAATTGGTCTACTTCCGATTGGTTGGGAGCCACATTTTGTACCTTACTAGCTTTTGCCAGCGGCTTCGCGTATTCTACAAATAAACCTTCCACTTAATCACTTTGTCTATTGATAAAAAGCGCATTCATATTTGTTGCGTAGTTTAAAAGATCCAAGCGTACAAACGCGGGAAGTGACTTTGTTTTATACTATGTAAAGTTAAAGAAGTCAAGATTTACCATGTTATCTATGTCTGTCAAATGTCCTTATTAGTTATATATTCAAAGAAAATAGGTATCCTCGGCTATCTCAAACACTAAGGTGCAGTAAATATATTCAGGGAAATTCATTGTTTCGCAAATCGCAAAAAACTAAGAGTGTCACTCTTAGTTTTTTGAATATATTGTGAACCAATGATCTACGCTTGCCGCGGTTGGTCCGTGGTCCATGAATAAGTAAATTTGCAGTTTAAGTTAAATTAAAAATAAATGCACGGCTCTTTGGATCAATGTTAACGTATTTCTTTAGTTGATTAAATAATTATCTTAATCGTTATCAAAAGTTATTTCTTCAAATTAGGCTCAGGATCCGCACTTTTCAACGAACGTCAAAATTAAATAAGACAGTCCCTCAAAACGCCCTTCATCACTTTCTAGTGCTTTAGCTGGGAAGAAGCTACTTAGAATATGATAATTTACGCTCAACATTTTCAGAATTATGCGACATCATTTCTGTTCTTTGCACATATGACGATACACTCATTTTTTCCTGGCTTGTAACTAATATGTACCAAACAGCAGGGCCTTAACTGTATACAGTATACTTACGTTTCTAACGTAATTGTTGCAAGGTATATAAAAAGAAAAAAATAACTAATAATTATTTAAAATTAAATAGGTACTTAAACAGATATGTTCTTCATGGAATAATAATTTCACATAATTTTCTATGTGTCACGGTGGGTAATTTCATAGTAATTGTATTTACCGAAGCCGTGGGTACCTACTTTATTTATTGAATATATAATTATTTAGTGGATAGGCAAATTAAGGGTAAAGTTTGAAGTGAATATGACAGGTGAGGCTAATTTACAAGGACACGGGACAGGAAAAAACTTTTTTACAAAAAAAAAAAAAAAACAACCGACTTCCTTAAAAACACTACAAAGTGAAAAATAACTTTAATTTCGGAAGTCGGTGTCTTAGGATCTGTATTTATGTGTTTTTTGTTTTTAAGGAAGTCGGTTGTTTTTTTTTTTTTGTAAAAAAGTTTTTATTTTTAAATTTTTAGTTGTGGTATTCACCCCGCACTAATTCCAAACAAACAATGCATAATTATGCGATAGCAGAAATCGCGGTTGATTTGCTGTCAATTTTTAAAGAGTTCCGGTGTCTGTCTCCAGAACTCATCATCAGATCTATATGAAAATTATATGGGACCATTTCGGAATTAAACCTCTTTCGAACAAAAAAAGAATTTTGCAAATCCGTCTATATATGACGGAGTTATGGGCGAACATACATAAAAAAAAAACATATAAACATCCGAATTGAGAACCTCCTCCTTTATGAAGTCGGTTAAAAAGCATTTTTGTATAGGTAAATAATGAATTCTGAGTATCCAGAAAATGTCCATAAAAGCTAAGTTGTAATAAACTTTGCGGTTGCATTTTGAGAAATATTCGAGTAATAGGTATTGTTCGAGACGGCATAAAAACCTATGGGTCCCATGGCTATCGAACCTAGACTCTTACACCTCGAAATAAGTTAGCTTAACTATAAAACTTCAGGGAAAGAAAGAACTGGAAGAAAACCAATAACTGAAAAAGACTTTCAGTATTTATACAGCGTGAATCAGAAAGATGTCGCTATTTTTACACGCTTTATATTAGCTTCCCTTGTATGTTTGTATGTTAGTATGTTTGTTTGTAACCGACTACTGATAGCGCGATTTTGACCCACTTTAAACGACCAGATTTCATTCAAACTTTGCACACCTGTCAAGGACCGATGACAATGCAATAATTTCATAAATTTGTGCCATTATGCTTGCCAGGGTTACCCGGACAGCAAAAAAACTGTCTTTGAAAACTACGCTGACATACGTCACAAACTAATTTGTGCCATTATCCTTGCCAGGGTTACCAGGACAGCAAAAAAACTGTATTCAAAAACTACGCTGACATACGTCACAAACTACGCTGACATACGTCTCAAAATTCGAAACACCCTAAAAAATAGAAAATAAATAATAGTTTAAAAAAGCTAAAAAACACGCTTCCATTGAAAACAAACTAAAAAGTACAAAATAATGGAAAAAAAGCGTGGGGTGCCTGATATCAATAAAAAATACCTTAAAAAGCACCCCACGTACTTTTTAGTTTGGTTTCAATGGAGGCGTGTTTTTTAGTTTTTTTAAACTATTATTTTTAAGGATATGATACAGAACATCAGACTGACCAACTTTCTCCATGGGACTAACATTGTGTAATTGCGTTTTTGTTTTAATTTCGGATATCACTGGCAAAAAACTATAATACAGATATACAGACCGCAACTTCCGAAATTAAAGTTCCGTTGTTTTTCTAAATCGGTTGTTTTTTTTTTTTAACAAAGTGATTACGAAGTTGGTATCTAGGTTGGTTGGAAAACTTATTTTTCAACTTTTAGTGTGTATGGGACCTACCCCACATCAATGCGTAAACCACTACTTGTTATGTTAAGGATAGTGACAGTTTTTTTTTCTATAAAATCATCATAATTGTGTAAGTGGATTAAATACATAAATATGTACTATCAAAGCTAACTCAAAAACTACCCAAGCAAAGTTAATACAATGCAATTGGGCCCCTGGGCAAGATTCTGCTACCAAATAAAAAAAGAATATTCAAAACTGGTCCACAATTAATGAAAATATTGATTAAAATACCTAAATACAAAAAAAAATATGACCTCCACATTATTACCTCCTCCTTTTTTGAAGTCGGTTAAAAGATTATAAATAGTCCCATACAAAACTTTAATACCGTCTATACCACACACTTAAACGTGACAAAAACCTTTTTGATACACGCTGTTTATTCATTAACTACGAATTTTGTACGTTAACTTTTGTACAGGTAGCTACATCTAATCAGTCATCACTGTAGACTAGGTCAACAAACTTTAATTAGTTTACTGCAAAACCTAGACAGGAATGTGAAATTTACTGATTTTCTAATGGTGGGTTTTTGTCAGTACAAAAACTATTAAATCTTATTGCCCAATGACACGTAACGCGAGCCCATAGTTCTATTGGGAGACGTAAACATGTCATTGAACTTTTAGAAAACTCGCTACGGTATGAGAGCAGGTATTTCTAACTGTAATTAAAACAAGCCACTATCTAAAAAAAATCTCAGCTTACAGGCTGGCCCTGGTTTACTTCTCTGACCAAGGAGAGGGAGAGTAATTAAAAATGTATGACCAACAAGGTAAAATTTACATAATATATAAGCCAACAGTTTTAAAATAATAATACCAACAGAATAAAGAGTCATAGGGCATTTATAAATTCGTTCGCATTACTGTCAATAGACAAATTACATAAATGCACCTAAATTAATAATTAATTACTGAAACATATCTCTCACAACAAAAACAAAACTAATATGCTTTGCAATGATAGCAGATGTGTTTAGTTGTGGGAGTTGTGTTCTTAAGTACTTACGTACGTACGTTACATAACCATCACCCATCTTCAACCACCTAAAATGTCAGTTTTAGAAGAAAAAATAACAAACGAGTTTTACAGTACTTTCAACTCTGCATTATCTCTTGCACATCTCATTCACTAAGCGCTATTGTCGAAACT
The DNA here is from genome assembly GCA_947507805.1 of Aporophyla nigra. Taxonomy (NCBI): domain Eukaryota; kingdom Metazoa; phylum Arthropoda; class Insecta; order Lepidoptera; family Noctuidae; genus Aporophyla; species Aporophyla nigra. The sequence goes on along the minus strand of OX382297.1, from coordinate 19,281,249 downwards.
GCCCCAACCGTTAGTTGACGTGACGTTTAACATCCGCCATATTGGACTTTCAGTTAAAAAAAAGAGAACTTAGTTAATAACAGTCAACAGTTCGAAGTTTGAATGTTCATTCAGCGCTTTGTGGACTAAATCGAAGTCTAAAGCGTATTGTTGTGCCCTAATAGTCTGATATTTATGCCAGTCAAGCCACGTATATGAACAAGAATGAATGGATAGTACCTAGATAAACGCCATAAGGCTGTAACCGATCGTTTATCAATCAATATTTTCGTATTATGTATCGCAATTTTACCCCGTAACCAGCAACTGGGTTGTGGAGGTCAGATAGGAAGTTGCTCAATGAAAATATTTGTTGAAAGCTGCATCCGGTTAGACTGGAAGCCGACCCCAACATTGAGGAAATGGCAAGACGGATAATGATCATGATTACGTTTTGCAATTTTTTTTAGTAGATAGGTAGGATAACCTAAGGCATTCTAAGCAGAGATCGACTGCCAAACTAGTAATTAGGGTAGACAATATATGCTTTGTTTTAATTTCATAGACAAAGTTAAAGGCACCTAAAGTCCAATTTGGACTTCACTCCAAACTAAAAACGCAGTTAAACTCTTCTTCATTCATAGCACATTACGTTCAGTAGGTAAGTATAAATGTAGGTGTATGTGGGTATGTGAATGATCCAGCAGTGAGCCAGCTAAATAATGAGGTTCCAGATCAATGGGAAAGCCGTTGACCGTTGTTTTAATTTGCCTCGTGCAATTATAATGATTTTATGCAGGGCTTTTTTCCATGTCTCTTTTGTGTTACGAGTTAGTTAAAAACAGCAATGTGTGGAGTTATTTAAACTTTTAACGTTTAATACAAAATGGTTTATCGTCAGGACCAAAATTAAGCCATAGAGCCAATTTTATATCGAACTTTATTCCGACAAAGATAAAGTTCTTAATACAGAACTAACAAATGAACACCGGACTAAATTGTCAACTTTGTAAAAACAACTGTATTTCAATCATAGTAACGTTCGAATTTCAAAAACTATATCGAAGGTTTAAATCATGTCAAAAGAAGAATAGTCGTTTTGTAAAGTTTTAAACTTTACACTACATGCATTATTATACTTTACCTTTGTCAGCATAAAGTTAAAAATTTAAAAATGGCCCTATTATTTAATCTTGGCTCATCAAGGCTGGAGGTAAAAAATGGACATCTAATTTAAACAGGGTTCCCGTAGCAACCCGGTTTTTTATCACATTCTGAATTACATGTTTTTTATTTACTAAACGAATTAACGTTGAAACATGACACGTCAAGTTTTTCGCAGACCCTAACTCAATGCTATTGCAATTAAGGCAGACCCATATAAGATGAGATGTAGTCAGATAATGAACAGGACACAGACATCTCATTAAAAGGACATAGTACGTGGAAGGTACGACGGAGCTTGTTACCCATGATTTAGATGTTGCAGGTTAATTGGTTTACGTGATATAGGGCATAGGTGTTAAGACTTATCAACAGCTGTAACTAAGTTTGTTACCTGCAGGGTGGCATGGGATGTTGCCAGTAAACATGACTCTCCTTCCATTGTTTCTGCCTGGGAATACTAATCTTGACTTTTTATTGATTCTGTTAGTATCCGAGATAATGGCCACTATATCAATACAAAAAATTAAACTGACGATTTTTTTACCAGTCGGATTTGAAAAGTTATTTTGCAATGGATAGCCCAATTCTCGAGGAAAGTTATCTAGGCTATTTAACAACACGTTTTAACCCTCAAGAGCCGACCAAAAGTTAAAGATACGAAAACGACGTAACAGCGCCAGCCGGCGATGCGATGCGACGCGATGCGACGAGGTGGGAAGGATGAACAAGAAATTTCATGAGGACAAAGAATGCGTGTGCGTCTCAAAATTGTTGAAAATGAAATTATTTTCCACAATTTTACGGTGTGGTAGTAGACACAAAAATATTCGTAAGAACATTTCGAGTGGGAAGGTAAACGGGATAGAGAAAAACAAAATAGCGATTTTGTACAGAAAAAAGTTACATTGCTACAATATCTGTACCTCAAGATTGTTGGAGGTTACTCCAATATTTACCGACGTCAATGGAAAAACCCGCCTCACAAATGAATACAAAACAACCCGTAATTTACACCTCCCGTTGATTACAAAATCGATATAATTTATACTCGTGCCACCTCTATAATGCTTAAATTATTGACATTTAAATAAGTACCAGCTCTAAGTAACCATCAGCTGCTAATTTTCCCGTTAACCGAACATCAGTGATTCGAAAACCGACCTTACTGCTATAACTTAAAGGCTCAGTTAATTTCAAAATTTAACTACTTAGTGATCTGTGGGTGACTGTACCTTCATGTTACCTTATCAGCTGACGCTCAGGCACCTTTGGACTCTTTCCATACATTATCGATTTTTTTTTATGGTTTGTTTTTGAAGTGTACCTCATCAGTCATTTTGTAATGACTGCTTACCTGGATAGAGGAGTATAGTTTCATTTTCATAGAGATTAAAAAGGCGGTTTAGGTATCCAATTAAGGGAGAGTATTGTTAATTATGAAGGTTTCATCAGTAAGTGTCAGTACTCAAAATCAAAGCATTTATTTCAAATAAACAAATTACAGGCACTTTTGGATTGTTATAGGGTTTTACTTTAGAATTGTCTCGGTAGTAACCTGGAGTCCGCCCCCCTATTATATGGGAGTTAAACATTAATGGCAAAATATTAATGTACACGTCAGCCTTCCACTTTGGGAAATATATACACTATACACAGGCGTTTTATTAAAATTACAACAAAACCGAAGCTTTAAAAAGCTCCCTGAACCAAGTTACGCTTATTCTTTGAAAAAATCACTCGACTCAATAATCAAGCTCGTACTCGCTGTGGATACGTGGAAGTGACACTAATAACCGGCCATTGTGTAGAACTCCCGGTTACATCACGACTGGGCAAGTGCGGCGCGCTCTCATCAATCAAATTACTGGGTGGTGATAATGCGGGACGCCCGGTGATGTTGCTACGTTGGTAGTGTCATTTGTGCGTTTTATTTGGACGTAAAGAACAGCACCATCCAATTTCTTCCCGTGGGTGTCGTAAATGGCGACTGAGGGACTTACTAGAGAATGGGTAGCAGCGTTCTCTATGCATTATACCACCATACTAGACTGGCCTGTTAGTCTAGTGGTTGTGACCTCAGTCGTGGGTTCGATTCCCACCCAAGACAAATCTTTGTGTGATGAGCACAATCATTTGTTCTGTGTCTGGGTGTAATTTATCTATAATATGTATGTATTTAGAAATATATAAGTATGTTTATCAGTTGTCTGATTGCCATAGTACAGGCTCTGCCTAGTTTGGGATCAGATAACGTTGTGTTGGTTGTCCTAAGATATTATTATTTTATTTATACTGCGATCGCCAATCCGCCTGCCAAACGTGGCAATATTATTTTATTTATTTTATTTTATTTTATTTTATTATGTTAGGGTGGCTTACAGCTAACAATACAGAATTAGTAGTGATGTAATCCACGATAAGCCATTTACAAGCCTCCACAGATAGCAATAGAGTATCGTTGTAAAGGTTATAAACTATTCAATGACATATACGTTATAACTATGTAAGTGATAACTAATTAATTAAGCTTAAAATTAACTAAATATAAGTTATACTAATTACATTAACAAAAGAATGTAGCTACACTGGCAGAAGTGCATGCATACCACTACTAGGATTCAGTAAATGGTTTTTGGATAAAATGGTACTAATGGACGCCAAGCTGCTTGCAAACAAATCGATTGACGGACATTCATTTTTAAAAATTTTGTTAAATGCCTTAACTGCGCGAATAATATAGGAATTACTGCGGTAAATTGTGCGAGCATATGGAACATGGAGAAGATTTCTCAAACGAGAATGTCGAGGTGGAAATCAACCCAAATTTGGGGAGGCCTATGTCCAGCAGTGAACGTCTTGCGGCTGTAATGATGATGATGATGTACGTTTTAGCGCTATTCAATTTTATTTTAGTGGAATTTGTTAATTGGTGAAGGACACTGAACGAGACACAATACAACTTTTATTGTTATTACGTCTGGGGGCGTTTAGTGTCCCACAAATACAAAGTGATAATATATTCGTTCACCTTGTGTAAGCCCAGAGGTTTCAGCCTACATAGCTTTACCATGAAACCGATCAGAATATTTTATTAACTGCCGGCATGTTTTTTTTTGTGGGTGGGAAATCATCAAATGACGTCTCCTGCTCTGGGTGGAGCGGAAAACCGTGTCAGACTTTTGTTGACTAAACCCCACCCGTGTTCCTTCAGTTGCCCATATGCCAGGGCTACGGTATCTCTTTCGAACAAATCTCGCGACCCTGGCAAGCATCGGTTCCAGCAGACCTTTTCAGTTTGCTGACATCTCTTTGAGGCGCGCGTGGAACACTACGCGGCGTCGACACGAGCCTGGTCCTTACCGGGCAGTGAATCCATTGCTCGCTGCCCACAAGCCCGCACGGCATGTTTGATAAGATATAAGTAAAATTCAAGTAAGTCATAAGTGTACAGTCCCATAATATACAGTACATTAACTATTTAACCGAATCTTTAAAATGATTTATTGTCAACACGTTATGTTTTTCATTGCTTCAAAAAATCCCTCGATTCAAAACCTTCCACTCAATAATCAATACGTCGAAGTGACGCTAATAACCGGCTATTGTATACAACTGCCGCTTACACCCCGATTCGCCAAGTGCGGAGCGCTCTCATCAATCAAATTAGTCGTCGGTGATGCGGACCGCCCTGTAATGTACTAGTCAGAGTTCATTTGTACGTTTTATCGCTTTTCAGTTTTTGTCACGGTAATCAGGATTAATAAGTGCAGCGGTTATGATTAAAATGTTTGTTTTACTACCGTTTCAACGTTCGGATAGAAAAATTAAGGTCAGCAAAATAATGTATGCTATGTTAAGGTTTTGTTAATTAAGAAATTGATAAGAAGTGCATAAGGGTTATTTGTTGCCAAAGGTCTATGACAGTTTGATGTTAGAAGGGTATATAATAATACCTAACTCAGATAATGCGTTTTATGTGTACTTAAAACGTATTTTCTTCTAACAGAACTTTACGAAATATTCCTATTTTTCCAAAAAAAAAAAAACAGCAAAGCAGAAACAAAAATCGCAAAAAGCTACGACATGACAAAATTAATAACTCCACATTTGTAAATTGTAACGGCTTACATAAATTGAATATATTTCACCAGAACAACCGAGTCTCTGGCTCCACGAATATAACAGATTTATTACCTTGTGATAGGTCAAACGTAAAACGAGCTTCATATTTTTAAAAGTTCTCCCTGGAGTTGTATTTCATAGTGAAAAGTTTATACGAACTATCGAGAATGATAGATGTTTATGTTGGCAGATCAAAGCAAAGTTCCTCCCTCGCAGTGTACAGTGCACATAATAAATACCAGTGACCTGAAGAGTCAGGTCGATGGGAGCGATATCCATTCGTTTGCATACATAATGCGGGCATAACTAGCCGTTTTACATTCTACATAACAGACGTGGCACGTTCAATGATTTCTGCGCTTTCAACTACACAACGAACGATTGGAATCGGTAAAACATTACAGGAATACTTATATTCTGTTCCAAATGTATTTTATTGAAATGCAAACAAATAGGAAAATGTAGGTACTTACATGTGGATGTCAATTTGTAGTGCCTCTTACGAATGGAGTGCTATGATTTGAAAATTTGAAAAATCTGAAATTCTAATTTGAAATAGCCTCATATATGTTTTTATTTGACAAAAATATTGATTTAAAACCTCCGTTTTTGTCGACAGTTTTTTTTTCTCTCTATATAATAACGTTATTCACAGTAATTGTTGAAAAAAAAAAATTGTGAGTAAAGTTGAACGTTCTTAATATATAATGTGTTCCTAATTCCCTTTAGTGCGTGATTGCGTAAGAATTTCACCTGAACAGAGTTTTGTTTACACTTTCATCTGATAATTTTGGAACGCATCACATATTTGCAACAACAACTCTGTATATGTATTTCTGTAAAATGTTTTCTCACAAAGTTACATTGCTTAAAGTGAGACTAAGCTTATGCAAGCGCTATCGTAAAATCTTATCTTTGACACGTAATAAAACACGAAAGTACAAGTGTTGGTATAGCTTGAAAGCACGTGGCTCACCCACTTTTGAATCTTTCATGTAAAAGGTATTACAACATGCTTGCAAACATATCCCTTACCTGGGACTGAATTTCGGGATTGCAACGTGGAGTTTATTTTACACTCACCGGCTTTATTGGCTGATGAATTGGAGATGACTGATAAGCTTTTCAGATCTGCCATCGAGGTAGGCTGAATGGCTATTGGGCTTTTGTCTAGCCGTGGAAAACTGCAGTAGGCTGACTTGCATGGCGTATTTTTCAAATGAATTTGCAATGTTACATTTACGTGCTTCTGTGTGACATTTTCTTTTACGCAGGTACCTGTTTCAGAAAACAAAAGTATTTAATCTAAAATTCATAAATCAAATCACATTTCACGTTCGGTAAATGGTCGTTAGGAACCTAATTTTGTCATGCATTAATTTTTGCCTAATGAAACCGTTGCGGTTATTAAACAAATTAATCGGTCACACGACGCTCAAATCCTGATGGGTTTAAGTACATTACGATTCATACTGCTTGAGTAATTTAATTGAGTGGCATTTATTATTAAAGGGTTGCAGGTTTGCAGGTTATTAAGTTAAAAATCCGCCTACCGTATCCGGATTTCGCTGACCGCGAGAAGCACAGATCTGTTTGAAGTGGCAGTGCTTGGGGACGAAATTATGGTTTTGAAGTTAAAAATATTTGTTCTTTTAACTTGATCGTTTTAAAATAGGGTCAAATCATATCTGCGAGTGCCTCTAGCATTTGACGATTTGGGAGGTTAAAGGTACTCCAGTAAGCTTTACAGATAGGCTAGTTATGTTTACACAGTAGATATCTGCCATCATTTTTAATGTCTTTACATATAAATAAACACCTATAATTTGAGGCATTTCTTTCCTAATAATGATTTAAAATTTCATAACGCTCTCTCGCCGCGACAGTAAAATAAAATCCAAAATAGCAAGCAGGAGAACAGTCACACTTTCATAAAAATGTGTGTAAGCTGTCGCAGGTTTCTGGTTATCGATCTTACCCCGATACAATTCGCAAAGCTTGCCGTGCTTGCCTGCGTCACCGCCTAAATGTCACTGTCGTGAAACTGTAACCTTTCCTCTACAAAAATGTACCTAAATACGTAATACATAAGAACGCACCTCGTCTATAGTCAGTCTCGCGTTCGGAAATATCATTAGAAAAATTTAGGCATATTTTCTCGCCTCTCTATGCGTTTTGAAGCTCTAGTTCCGTTGCCTCTGGTGATATTGTAATGATCGGGTTTTTGAACGGCAGAAAGTCTTTTGTTTTCGTGAAAATGTTATTGTTCTTTTTAAGTATTTGTTTTATGTGAAAGCTTTTATTATTTAACGGTACGGGGGTAGTAATGGTCCTTTCTTTCATTAAAAGTTACTTAAGTAAGTAAAACGCAATTCGTCTGTAGTCAGTCTCGCGTACGGAAATATCATTAAAAAAGTCTTGGGATATTTTCTAGTCTCTCTATGCGTTTTGTCGCTTGAGTTCCGTCACTGCTGGTGATATTGTATGTAATTAACGGGTTTTTCAATATCATACGTGCAAATATCAAGTATTTTGTTGTTTTAATGCTCTGCATAAACAGTAACTATTGTCATTGTGGAAGTGATGCAGGGGTTTTAATAAATTGGATACGGATAAAAATCCCTTTCTATAATATATAATAATATAATTTGTTGCAATTAATATGACTTTTACAATTTACAGTATCAGTTTTTTTTTTGGGAGTAGGTACTTTATTTCCAACTAGCTTTTGCTAGCGGCTTTGCCTGCGTATTATACATATAAAACTTCCTCTTGAATTACTCAATATATTGCTGAAAATTGCATTAAAATCCGTTGACTCATTTAATTATTTACTCAATTAACTATTTAGTTACTTATTTAAGTTTACAAATATTCACATAATCTGATTAGCCTTTTCCCATACCATGTTGGAATCTGCTTTCAGTCTAACCGACCGTTGCTAAATTTTTTATGGATCAACTGCTTATTTGACCTTCAGTCTGACGACCCGTAACGACAGTCAATGGCTACACTTGACTGTACTTTCCGAGGCACAGAGGGGTCTCGAAATGTAAAGATGATCACTCATCCACGGTACTTATTAATTAGCCATGAACCCCTATCGAATTTATAATTTATCAAAAATGGGTCCTCATTTTGAACCCATCATATCATATATCGGAGGTCACAACTCACAAACCGAAAATTATCAACGACGCGTTATGCAGAGAATATGGTTGAATGGGCCTAAACATTCAAAATGCGGTGTGCTCGACGTTTTCGGTCATCGAGCATGTTTGATCTTCGAGCTCGAATAAACAATCATGTGGTCAGTAGCGGAAGGGTGGATGATGTACAAACTGAATTCATACTCAACCGCGTTGTTGTTGCTCGAATCTGATAAGTTATTAGTGGTAGAAATGGGCCTGGGATTGCCAGGGTCGCGAGATTGTTCGAAAGAGATACCGTGACCCTGGCATATGGGCAACTGAAGGAACACGGGTGGGTTTTAGTCAGTAAAAGTCTGACACGCCCTCTTGCTCCGCCCAGAGCGGGAGAAGTCATTTGATGATTTCCCATCCAAAAAAAAAATTAGCTTGGGAAGCCGGAATATCGTTCAAAGATAGAAGTTTCAAAATAAAATTTGATAATATAAGGTAACCAAAACGTGAATTGGCCGTGTGGTACCGGACGTACAGAATAGCATCTTCCCATTTCTTTCCGTGGGTATCGTAACAGGCGATTAAGGGACTTACTAGAGAATTGGCAGCAGCATTCTCTATGCGTTTTACCACCATACTGCGATCGCCAACTCGCCAACCAAGCGTGGTGATTATGGCAAAACCCCTCAAATTGGGGGAGGTCTATGTCCAGCAGTGTCCAATGTCTTTTTTTTTGTGGATGGGAAATCATCAAATGACGTCTCCAGCTCTGGGCGGAGCGGGAGGGCGTGTCAGACTTTTACTGACTAAAACCCACCCGTGTTCCTTCAGTTGCCCATGTGCCAGGGTCACGGTATCTCTTTCGAACAATCTCGCGACCCTGGCAGGTGTCCAACGTCTTACGCCCGAAATGATGATGATTATGAACTAAACGATATAAAAAACCTAACTCATGGGTCATCATCATCAGCAGCCTATACCGTTCCCACTGCTGGGACACAGGCCTCCTCTCGGTGAGAGGGAGTGAGCCAATATACACCGTGACATTACTCTCATTTGTCATTATTTTAGTCGTCTTTCAACAGCAGCCCACTTCATGTAACCAATGACTACTACACATCCATAGGAAAAAAATTAACATTTTAATAACTAAAAAATAAAAATATTATTCATTATGATGACGTATGACGTGGTTTAAATTTGGTATTTTGGCCAAATAGAAAATGGAGATGGAATGATCTGGCCGACTCGTGCACTGGGCAGGTATGTTCTCTACCGTATGATACGTAAACATTATTAACAGGATGTTTCATAATTCTAATCCATTAAATATGATTACTTAATTAATGGTAACAATTTTTTATTACGTCTAGAGGTATATTATGTCGGATACATTGAGTGGACAACCTTTGTAAGACGACTAAAATAAATAAATTAAATAATATCTTAGGACAATCAACACACCGTTATCTGATCCCAAACTAGGCAGAGCCTGTACTATGGTAACCGGACAACTGATAAATATACTTATATATTTCTAAATACATACATATTATATACTAGCGACCCGCCCCGGCTTCGCACGGGTGGACATTTATTTTTTAAGCTCTCTGAAAAAAAAAAATTGTTTTGTATGTATGTTTTTATAGGTTTTTTATTCGTGTTACATTTCTTTGTTTCGTACCTGCTTAACTCTTTTTTTTTTTTTTTCTCTTTACCTTAATGCTTCACTATACACTATGTTCGCAGTAGTATTTGCGCGAGTGAGCCGCGCGGCAACCTGCTTCATAGATGTGCACCCCCCTCCCCTGCGGTTTCGCCGTGCGAGTCGTGCGACACCATCATTCATTTTAATACCAATTACAATTTTAATTCGTAATATCTTTTGAATGGATTGTCCGATTGGAATAAAATAAAGTATATTTATAATTATAAAGTAATTTATAGCTATTGAAAGAATCTTGCTCAATAGATAGTTTATTTGGATAAGGATTAGTATTTGACGATAATATGATCAATAAACATATAATTTTAATTACTTTTATTCTATGGAAAAGTGGTTATATTGGCTAAAATATAAATGTTTGGTTCATACTATCGCGGACTTTTTTGTAGGCATTATTGAGTTCTACAACTTTTCTATAGAAGTCAACCATACATCTCTAACCATTTAGGCAGCGTTCGCGAGAATCGTTAACGTACGGCAGTTTTTTCGACGCCTTACTCCACAATTTTCACTACCACGAAAAATTCTATCTATTTTCCGGGATAAAATATAGCCTATACGGATTCGGAAGAATCCCTCTAAGTAATGGTAAAAGAAATTTTGAAATAGGTCACGTAGTTTTTGAGCCTATTCAATACAAACATACAAAAATACAATAATACAGAGGTTTCCTCTTTATAATACTAGTATAGATAAATTACACTCAGACACAGAACAAATGATTGTGCTCCTCACACAAAGATTTGTCCTGGGTGGGAATCGAACTCACGACCTCAGTCTTAGCAGTCAGGGTCACTAACCACTAGACTAACAGGCCAGTCAAATGTCACGGTGTATACCACGCGGGCTCAGTGCGGGTTGGTAGATGTCACATGTCTTCGAATTTGTGGTTCTAGGACATGCTGGTTTCCTCACGATGTTTTCTTTCACCGTTTTGAGAGCAACGTAGCTCATGAATCATACCACAGTCCAATTTAAAACTTTTTAATCAGTTTTTAATTGACCTACAATATGCCACATTAAGTTTTGAAGATTTCAGGCTATTATTATCCGGTTTGAGGCGGTGTGATCTCCATCTTTTCCTGGATTGTAAGGCAGTTTCATCCGTCCGTAGAGTTTTAAATACAGAATTAAGAATTAAGGGCCCTTGTCCCTTAAATTTTGTAAACCAAACTTATTTACGCGTCGGAATAAACTTTTACTCTGACGTTGCGCAACTCCAATATGCATAGTAAAGTTGGTAACTTAATTTTCGCGTCGTGATTTTTTAAAGCAGACCTACCTATTTGTTAGCACGCTCATTAGCATACTTGCTTTCCGTGTCAAAGATTATTTCGAGTTTTAATTTTGTATAACTATGGGCTTAAAGGTCATGTATGGGTGACCATATTACATACCAAGACCTGTGCCTCGGAATGCAAGTTAAACCGTTTGTCTCGGCTGTCATCGCTGATCTTATGGGTCTCTATCTGCCAACCAACCTAATCTGACAACCAGTCTTACCAAAGTGTGTCGTGTGCGTATTACCCAGTAACTGGGTTATAAATGTCAGATGCGGATGCACTTGGTATGACTGGAAGCTGACCCCAACATAATTGCGAAAAGGCAAGGCAGGTATTATATGGCTAGGTTAAAAGGTCAAAAACATATATTACAAGTAAAATGTATACACACAAATATTTTAACAAACATAGGTACATAAAATATGTTTAATGGCCAATAAATTAACTGGGTATAACATTTAATATTAGGTAATAAAACTTCTAAAACAACGAAACTTCTTCTTCGGTAAAATCAGAGCTATTTAAACATGAATCGAGTTTTTCTTCACCAGTCGGTAGTTACTACCGTTTCCTCTTCCTGCCTTTGACCCGACTTTCACCTAAAGGAAGCGGGCTGTAGCGGTGACTCGCTACGACCGTAATCGTAGCAAAAGCGTAGCAAATATTTTTGTTTGAAATGTGCTACGAGCTGCTACGGACGCTACGGTGCTACGAATCAATAGTTTGTGAGATTCGTTTGTTATTTTAATGAATTATCAAAAAATGTTACCTAACTTAGCATAACCATGAAATAGTTAATAACATAGTTATTTGCCTTTTACTTGAAGGGTGCTAAACACAGTAACTAAATAAAATTAAATACCTACAATAATTAAAATTCATTGATTGTACCGGAAGGAAATATTTAGGCTATTTTCAAGTTTACTGAACCCTAAAATGAAATTGTAAGTTCATAGCATGTTTCATTTACGTGAATGCTAATCTGCTTGAAAATTATGAACCGTGGCTTTACTAAGTACGGCGGCGATAACCGCATCGGAAAGCGTGTCGACATGCTGTGAGAGAGGGAAAGTTATTATATTTTAAATTATTTTGTATAGAATTTGTTGCTTTTGTGAAACTAAATGATGAAGCCAGTAGAACTATATAGATCATAGAAAAGTGATCATGTTTTAGACTACTCTATGTCGAGTTAAATGTAGGTCAGAGACCTTGATTTAGAGCCTTAGATAGCTACAACGAGCTTGATTTTCCGTTTTTTTTTTTCTACTGATCTTTGCGTACTGTAATTATTTGTTAATCGGTAAACATTTTAAAAGAGGAGGGGAGTGTCTTGCCCATGCGTCTGGAATCTACCTGGAAGGGATGTCTAGAATCAGTTCTATTGTTGGCGTTCAGAAGTGCCTTTTATGTGCCTATCTATATAAATAAAATTCAAAGTCCTGACTGACTGACTGACTGACTGACTGATATATCAACGCACAGCCTAAACCGCTGGTCCTAAGGACATGAAATTTGGAGGGTGTGTTCTTTATGAGGAGTAGGTATCCACTAAGAAAAGGCCAATAGAAATTCCATTCCTAAGAGGGTGAAATGGGGGTTGAAATTATTCAACACCCACGCGGGCGCAGCCCCGGGCAGAAGCTAGTTTGAAATAAATGCTATGACTTTGCTGTTTAACCATATTGGTATAAAATCTAGTGTCACGTCACTAACACTACTGATTCATAAACTTTCAGTCAGCAGAAATATGGTACTGTGATTATTGTGGACGATCATTGAACAAATATAAGGGCGCCTCAAGACACAAAGCTTAGGCAGGCATAAATTACAAGAAGCTGTGAGAATAACAAAAGAAAACACTTCAATTTCAACAGATAATTAGAACTTGTTGAACTGGGAACTGAGGGCGGATTTGAAGGGGTCATTCTGAGGAACAAAAAGTGTACTTTTACACGTAGGTATTTTTTGGTGGTGACCCTTTTATCTTGGGCTGGCCTAGCGTGGTAGAAAGTTTTAATAGAATAAGAGGCCAGCTTATACTGGTTTTGATACCACTCACGTGTTTTTATATTACCTACCTACGAATGGCTAACTAACAACAGCACGGGTCTATCCATCAGATGAAGCTACGATTGCTGCGGTTGGTCATTGGTGTGTGTGTGTTTGGTGTGTATGTTGATGTGTTGATTGTGTGTGTTTGTGTGTGGTCTTTACATACCAAGACCCCTCTCCGTGCTTCGGAGAGCACGTTAAGCCGTTGGTACTGGCTGTCATTTGTGTATCTTAGACAGTCGTTACGGGTCGTCAGAAGCCTGGAAGACTTACAACCAGTCTTACCAAGGGATATTGTATTACCCAATTACTGGGTTTTAGCGGTCAGATAGGCAGGCAGTCACTCCGTAAAATACCTACTGTTATTCAGCTGTATCCGGTTAGACTGGAAGCCGACCCTAACATGGTTGGGAAAGGGCTGGGCAGGTAAATATTTACCCACCAACGTAATTTGACAGGTAATGTTTTCAGTTGTGATTTATTTTACGAGCCATTTCATAAATATATTAATAACTATGAGTTATTATTCCCATGAAGTATTTTCATAAAATGTTTTAAATTTTAGAATAAAATTCCAAACAAAACATTTCTATTCAATTCGAAACCTAAATTCTTTTACAAAAATATTTGTGCAAGGATGGAATAAAAACGTTAAATAAAACTAGAATGTTTATTGCAACTCCTAAACGTCAAAACATTGAATTTATGACATCGCTCGGATTGTTCAGTCAATGAATTCGCAACGATATAATAAAAACCGCATTTATCATAATTTTATTACTTCTTTACCGAAACGAAAATGCAAGTAACACTTGATTTATAATACAAGCTATATTTTTTGCGAACGCGAATTGAAGATTGTTGTACGTTTATTCAAAATATGAAAATGTTTTGGCGTGCATGCGACGGAATGAAAGAAAAACAGAATATTTTCCGCGTTCTGCTGCAAACGTTGTAGTGAAGGAAATTAATTTATTACTTAATGTAATCGTCTGCGCCTCCTCGGTGATAAATTGAACTGTGGCAGCCGTCGACAGGACTTGCCATGGTTGTTTTGCTCAATAAAGAATAAGTTGAGTAATAAATTTCATTTGAAACAAACGCAATTCTATCTCAAGTCGACGTTGAGATCGTTTCTTTCGTTTTCTACAACCTGACACTTACCTGCAAATTGCAAATAACGGAAGAAAATTTATTTGAATTTCTCAGACTCCCTTTGCGCAGCCACCTTAGGTGAAATTGTTTATTCTGTAAATAGGATATTGCAATTTCTTTAACATCGTTTACACGTCATTGTATTTAAAAAATAAAACAAGCTACTAATCAATATTTCCTATCTGACTACCTAGTCAGATTGCAAATATCGATTAATATCAGTGGTACGTACCTTTGAGAAGAAATGGCGAAATAAATTCAAAAGTCTTTTCGTGGATCTCATTTTAAACTGCCTTGTATACAAAAATGTTTTGCTATAGCATCTAGAGAAAAATCGTACGAAAACTTAGGTGATGCGTAAAATTATTTATTTCTGGATTTAGCTTTGAACACTTTTACACGTCATTCATATTTAAAAAAATAGATTATGTAGGTATTTCCTATCTGATTACACTGAGAAGAAAGGCCAAAAAAAACTCAAAGGACTTTAATAAGACTGTGGTCTTTTTAAAGTCCAGACATAATCTTGGTCAGAACATGTGAAAACCATGTTGATTGGTGTCTGTAATGGTCTATTGAGGAAAGAACCACACTGATTGAGTGAATCTGTCCAGTCAGTGCACGCATTTGTCAGTAAGCCTGAACTCAGAACATAAGGTATGAAGCACAACGATACAAATTATTCTTCTAATAGTTAAATATACAAGTTTATTACTTTTGACCAATAACAAGCAATACCTATATCACAAAAAATCACGTTCAAACAAGCCAAACAGCCTTCAAAATATTATTTTTATTTTCCAAATCTAACAGTTACTGGAAGCGAGCAAGGCTTGTTTTACAATTGCGAAACAAGTTACAAAACAATCGAACGAACAGAGAGTTCACGTGGGCGAGTTTTAACTGAAGCAAACAATAATGTCGGAATTGTATCTTGTGTGTGTTGTTGGTCTTGGTATTACCTTTTTCAACAAGCTTCCCTCTGCTTTCATAGATTTGCAGTTTAATGAGTTTAAAGCTAAAGTAAAATCCAGCCTTTGTTCAAAGGCATACTATTCTATCGACGACTTCTTAAACGATAAGAATAGTTGGCCGCTGTAATTAGCTCAATGTTTATGTTCTTTCAACCAGAATCAGAATTAGCTTTCCTCATCATTGTGTATGTAAGCGGGCACGCCCTTTATACCCGGAGGCTCTTATTTAGGTTTTAAGTTCTATTTACGATTTTATTATTTCAGCTTGAGTTTAGTTTTTTTAAATGTTTTGTTCGTATATTGGCGTGTGCTAGCTGACATATGACGCATAATTTGATGTATGTTTTGTTTTGTTTTATACTATTAATTACTTACATAATACTGTATAGAATCAAGTTCTTCTAACTTAACAGACAGCTGTGCTGCTGGGGAGTTTGTTCCGCCACTTCTTCTTCCCAGCCAAAGCACTAGGAAGTGTCGAAGGGTGGGCGTTTTTGGGGGACTGTCTCATGTAACTTTGACGTTCAAAAAGTGCTGACTCTCAGCCTAGTTTGAATAAATGACTTTTGATTTTGATTTTGATTTTGTTTACAGTCAGTATTGCTGCTACCATGTTGTTTTATAAAGCATTCGTTAAAAGTTAAATTTATATCGCTCCGGTTGCGTAATAGTATCCGTCTCAGCTGGACCTTTTAATCTATTTAAAATATAAGTTAAAGTCGATTTTCTTGTCTCTCGGAGATAAATAAATTTTGATGCGGCTTTCACCACCAGTTACAGAATTTATTCCAATAGGTTAAAAACTAAAAAACACGCTTCCATTGAAAACCAAACTAAAAAGTACAAAATAATGGAAAAAAAGCGTGGGGTGCTTTTTAAGGTATTTTTTTATTGATATCAGGCACCCCACGCTTTTTTTCCATTATTTTGTACTTTTTAGTTTGGTTTTCAATGGAAGCGTGTTTTTTAGTTTTTTTTAACTATTATTTATTTTTTAGGGTGTTTCGAATTTTGAGACGTATGTTAGCATAGTTTGTGACGTATGTCAGCGTAGTTTTCGAAAACAGTTTTTTTTGCTGTCCTGGTAACCCTGGCAAGGATAATAGCACAAATTAGTTTGTGACGTATGTCAGCGTAGTTTTTTTGCTGTCCTGGTAACCCTGGCAAGGATAATGGCACAAATTTATGAAAATATTGCATTGTCATCGGTCCTTGACAGGTGTGCAAAGTTTGAATGAAATCTGGTCGTTTAAAGTGGGTCCAAATCGCGCTATAAGGAGTCGGTTACAAACAAACATACAAATATACAAACATACAAGTGAAGCTAATATAAAGCGTGTAAAAAAAATGTTAATATCTAAGGAGGATACGCTAAGGTAGCCCGCATTGATTAAATGTACTTAAAGTCAGCCTATCGCAGTCCACTGGTGGACATAGGCCTCTCTCATGCGGAGGACAGGCTCCGCCTTCCGCATCCACTCTGCTCCAACTACCTTTTTGAGGTCGTCGGTCCATCTGGCTAGGGGTCAACCTGCTAACTCTACATGCTATGTCTGTAACTCCAGTTGTTTTCCGGATACCTTCGTTTCTGTTTTTAGGGTTCCGCACCTCAAAAGGAAAAAGCGGAACCCTTATAGGATCACTTTGTTGTCCGTCCGTCCGTCCGTCCGTCCGTCCGTCCGTCTGTCAAGACCCTTTTTCTCAGGAACGCGTGGATGTATCAAGCTGAAATTTATATCAAATACTCAGGTCTACTGTCTCTCAGAGCTGTGAAAAAATCAAACTTCTAAGCTAACGCAATCAAAAAATATAGCCGTTTATACCGCAAATTTCCACAAATTTTCGAAACTCGCAAGGGAATCAAAATCTAAAGGGTACTTCCAGTCGATCTAGAATTTTGAAATTTGGTACGAAGCAACGTCTTATAGCACAGATAAAGGAAAAATTGCGAAAACCGTAAATTTTTAGTTACATCATATAATAAACAGAACAAAACACAGACAGAAATAAAACCAAGCCAAGAAACAGAACAGAACTACGACTCGATTGTCGTGCTGGGTGAACTTTTACTCATAATTATACCTACAGGTTTGTACGGAACCCTCGGTGCGCGAGTCGACTCGCACTTGACCGGTTTTTTTTTCTTTTAAAGAAAGTCCGCCCATAACCCGCTATATACCGCGCTGAGCGACTTTAAATTTGTGGATCAGCCCAATTGTTAGTGACCACATAGTCGTCCACTGGTTGAAGACCTTCAAACATTGCAGTTATGAGCAACGAGAAGACTTGACGTAGTTTTCCAAACGCTGCCCAACCCAACTGAATCCCCCGTCGCGTCGCTCGGCTTCTTTCTCAAAGTTTCGTCTACCAAGCTGGATAATTTGCCCTAGGTAGACATACTCCTTCAAATGTTCTTCTTTTGGCATGATTTACAACTCTGCGTCAGGGTCATTATGTTGATTAAAATATGTACAAATATGGCTAAATAATGGATTATATGAAATTAGAGGGTTATATTGATTATTTTTATGATAATAATTCTGTAAATACATACGTGTGACAGTCGCGAATCATATTTCGTTCAAGATACAGCCTGATTTTGACCTGCACATTGCTGCACACGTAAGAAAATATGAAATTCGCGGGTTATCCTAAGTGTTTCCCCTTAACTTAGATAAAGCACGTTTTGGCACGACGCTATTGCACCCGTACGAAGCAAGGGAGGGTCGCTACTTAGATTTCTTAAGAGAATTTCAGGGTAACCATTGCTAAAAAAAAAAAACAACCGATTTCAAAATACACTACAAAGTGAAAAAGGAACGCCCCCACAGAATATTGCTGACACTACCTTTCTACTTATCGAAGTCGTATTACAGTGATTCATCAGCGATTCACACTGTTAAGATGGTTATAACATGGGCTAAGTTACAACAGCCGCACGGGTCGATCGTTCAGGTTAAGCTACGCTTGCCGCGTTTGGTCCGTGGATGGGTGACCATCTTTACATACCAAGACCCTTCAGTGCCTAGGAAAGCACGATAAGCCGTTGGTCCCGGCTGTCTTTCGTAGATCTTAGACAGTCGTTACAAGTCGTCAGAAGCCCGAAAGTCTGACAACCAGTCTTACCAAGGGATATCGTATTACCCAGTTACTGGGTTGTGGAGGTCAGATCGGCAGTCGCTCCATGGAAAATACTGGTACTCCGCTGCATCCGATTAGACTGGACACCGACCCTAACATAGTTGGGAAAAGGCTAGGCAGATGGTAAAGATGCTTATAACATACCGCTTGACCTATTAGCTGCCCCCCTACATCGACGAAGAGGTCAATGTCCTATTATACCTTCGCTCAATGGCTATTACCATAGTATACCTACTATTGAGATACACGATGCAGTCATCATGAATGATTGAATCAGTATTCATGCATGTTAGCTGTCAAATAGGCGTACCTACACTACAGATGGTCATTCAATGTAGTCGAGACATTAAACGCTACAATGATTTTATGATTGAAAAATTCTATATACATCTGATCTAAAGCCTGTTAAAGAATCTTTGACCTATATATCTATAAATGCTTATAAAACGAAAGGTCACTCATTCATAAATTAATTCACGCACAGATTATTCACGAAATCTCAAAAATTGCTGGACCTACGAAAATGGAATTTGGCATAGAGTTAGATAATGAGTAGGAAACGTCAGCTCGGAAAGGATTTTAGGAAACTCCACCCATAAAGGGTTGAAATAGGGTGTGGATTGTATGAAAGTTCATCAGTTTTGAAGCTACGTTCTTTAAATTTTGTATTTAGGCTGACGATTATAAAACAATTTATACATATGGCGTTTTTGACATTTTTTTCCCCGAAGAGATGGAAAAAGGGGAAGAAGTTGTGTGTGGAAAGTCCGTCATTTTCAAAGTAAATATCATTAAATTTAATATTTAGGCATATGGTTGGAAACAAACGCAACAACATTAACGACTTCCACGCGGGTGAAGCCGCGGGAAAAGCTAGTTTTATAATCACGTCTATATTTCCCGACGGGTTGAGCAGAGGTGTACCTATAGTGAACTCACATTTAGCCAATTATGTTTAGATCCCATGTAATAGGGTGCGAGATTATTGCCATCAACCAGGCACAAATCCAGGTTGCTAAGGAGAAAATTCTGATGAAAAATCCCAATAACATTGCCCGACCTGAGAATCGAACCCAGACTCAGCAGTAAAGCTTGCAACCCAATAAACCAACGACGTACTCTCCTTGATCTTTTTGCCATGTTGAATTTACATGTATCACATAAACTTAGGTCTAAGAAGACAAATTATTTCAAACTATTGTATGCCTAACATGGTAGAGCAGTGCAAACGCACACCAAAATATATCTATAACAACTCTGTAACCACTGTCTCACAATAAAGAGTTTTGACTTTGACTTTTGACTTTGATTTGCTCTTACGGATGAAACTGGAGTAACTTACTTAAATGCCCTTTTTTAACCGACTCCAAAAAAAAGGAGGAGGCTATCAATTCGACTGTATTTTTTTTTAATGTTTGTTACCTCATAACTTTTGACTGGGTGAACCGATTTTGATGATTCTTTTTTTATTTGAAAGCTGGTGCTTTCCGAATGGTCCCATTTTAATTTGATTGCATTCGAACAATGGAATCCATGTGAAAACCATATAAGTCTTTAATTTGTATTAAGTATTTGCGTGACAAGTGAACGAATAACGCGATTAGATTAGTGCGGGGTATCTACCGTAACTAAAGTAAAAATAAAAACTTTTTACAAAAAAATAACAACCGACTTCCTTAAAAAACACTACAAAGTCAAAAATAACTTTAATTTCGGAAGTTGGTGACAAAAAAACCTAAAATACAGATCCTAAGACACCGAATTCCGAAATTAAAGTTATTTTTAACTTTATAGTGTTTTTTTAAGGAAGTCAGTTGTTATTCTAAAATCTAATGAACCTCAGATATTCCTTTAAAATTTGATAGATTAATGGCAGTTCTACCACTGCGTTAGTCATAATATCCACGTGTCAAACATGAATATAACAAATAGCCCTGGATAGGGGTAATTTTACACAATTAAACATACACGTTTTACCCCCGATGTATAGAGTAGGTATGTGACCCAAATACCTGGGTATATTAAACATTTCCCTTCTAAATTGCTTTGAAAAATTCGCGTTGTTGGAAAATGTGATAAAGCTTGTAGTTATATCTGTAGAGATTAAAATTCTCTTGTTTTTATTGCTTGTTAGTATTGCAAGCAACCTCTAACTATGAAAACTTACTAAAAAAAAAAAAAAAAAATTATTCAGTTACTCTTTAATTCAGTTACTCTTTAACCGGGTGCTGCTGAATTCAAATATTTTTCAGTGATGACGGCGTGCTTTGACTGTATTGTGGTACATAATAAACGATTTAACAAGAAATATTTACATTACATGGAGTTTCTCTCCTTGTAAAATGTGAATGTTTTTTGTAATAAATTACCAATTGAGCATTTACGCAAAAAATCGTTACAGAATAGGAAAGAAATATAAAGCAACTAGCTGACCGTACAGACGTTGTCCTGTTTCCTAGAACTCGATAGCAGCGCCATCTGTCGGGCTGATTTGTGAATCTAAACTATCCAGGGTGCCACCCAAACGGATACAAAAAAAATCATTCAAATCGGTCCAGCCGTTTAGGAGGAGTTCAGTGACATACACACGTACACACAATGACATACATATGTATAAAGATGTGTGGCAGCTAACTTTTTAAGATGCAGAAGCTTTCGTCCTACAAGCACAATATCTTACAAAAGTGGAAATTTTACAAAATTGTTGAAATATGACGAAGTTAAAACTGTTACTAGGTAAAGCACTTGACGACAGATTCATTGCATATAAATTGTATGTTTGTAAAAGATAATCAGCACACGGAGTTTCCACGTAGCCAAGCCACCGTATAATATGAAATTCAGTATAATTTTAAAACATTTAAGCCACTCGCATGACGAGGTGGCGTGTGCCGCGCCCACCGTGTAATAACATTTTTGTCCACATAAATCAAGTTGTAATAATTTGCACAAAGAACTTCAAATTAACATAATATAGGCTTCGATGTCGCTGGGAATAAGACTCTATTATCGCACATGTTTCTCTTGAGTTTTTATTTGAAGAAATGCTCCTGTAAAAGTACATGCAAAGGTTGTCTGCAAAAGACGACCTTACGTTGCACTGATTGGTGATAAATAACTTTAATAGCATTTGGACAGTCAAAGTAATTTAGAAGTAATTTAGAATAGCAGAAAAAAACAGTAGGCGATGATAAGGCTGATTTTAAGAAGGGTTAAGATAAAAATAAGATTCGTAGAACGATTCTAGAAGGGTCCACCCTTTATGGCAGAATTTTTTTCGTCATAATATTATTTTGCATAACAGCGGATAGCATAAACTTCATTTCGCAGAAAATCGTTAAGCATACACTCATTTATCATACATTCACAACGCATAATTTTATAAGTCAGAATCATCTTTAGGCATAAATTTTATATCCATAATAATGAAAAAGGAGAACCATCATATCGCAGAAAGTTCGCAGTCAGAATCGTCTCTTGGCATTATTTCATATCGATAGTCCTTAAAAGGTAGAACTATCATATCTCAGAAACTTTACAGTTAGAATCATCTTTTGGCATACATTTCATATCCATAATAATTGAAACGCTCATCTATTACATTACAGAAAAATCATATTTAGCATGCTGCATGCAGACATGCAAATAAGCATACACCATGCATGCAGCATGCAAGCAAGCATGCAGCATGCAAGCATGCCGCATGCAAGCAAGCTCACAGCATGCAGGCGAGCATGCAACATGCAGCATGCATGCTTTCTGTCACGGCTCCGGCGCTGCGTGGCTCCGGCGGCCCCACGCGAGCTCGCCTCTCCGCGCCTACGCGGGCTTAAATTACACTCTAGGGGTAGGGCAGACAAGACCACGTGGATTTATTTGCGTAAATAAGGTACATACATACAATCACGCCTTTTTCCCATAGGGGTAGTCAGAAACCACGGAACGCCACCTGCTACGATTTCTACACACTCCTTAATCTATACATCTATACATACAAATAAATAAAAATGGGAGTGTCTGTTTTTAATATTAAGATAACCACTTTTTAGGAAGTGTATATGGATGTATACACGATACATATACTAAAACAACATTTTTTACAATTTTTTTCTGTCTGTCTGTTTGTTCCGGGTAATCTCTGAAATGGCTGGACCGATTTTGACGGAACTTTCACTGGCAGATAGCTGATGTAACAAGGAGTAACTTAGGCTACTTTTATTTTAGAAAAAATAAATAATATTTAAAAAAAACTAAAAACACGCTGAATTTTGAGACGTATGTCAGCGTAGTTTTCAAAGACAGTTTTTATGAAAAACTTTTTGTTAAATACCACGCGGACGAAGTCGCGGGTAACAGCTATTACCTATAATATAACCTGTATTAACACATCTTACCGCGGTAGATGTTGTCGGACCTCTTGCATTAATTTCCGACATCCACGCGGGCGAAGCCGCGGGCAAAAGCTATATATTCAGAAAACACATCAAAGGTTATTAGATCCCATTTTAGGGAGACCAAAAAGTTGCCCCAGTACCTGTTATGTTATTTACAAGAAGTTTTGAAGCCTTCAACTGGCAAGGTTTTTTTTAATCATATGTCTTTGTTTCATATGTCTTGTTTTAGTCATTAATTATGTATTAAGATATTTTCATCATCATCATCCCAGCCAAAAGACGTCCACTGCTGGACATAGGCCTTCCCCTATTTGAGGGGGGGGGGGGGGGGGGTTGCCATAATCGCCATAGACTTTGTACCAATAATACAATAGATGAAACGATTCTAAATTCTGGTCCTAGAAGAGTCTTCTAAGTCTGCTAGTTAACTTCAGTGTTCATATTAACCGAAAGGATAAATGATTCTACGCTATTTGTTACCGCATACACAATTGCCGTGTTTGAAAAATGACGGCTCGTGGAAACATCGCCGTGCGGTATATATTTTAGTGGGCTCGGTAAAGCTAACTATTAGACGCAATCATTTCAGTATTTACGTCCTCTATTGACCCAGAAACGGATAATTTGCATAGTTACGATTTTACCCGTACACAACCGTGGTTAAGAGTAAAATGTCCATTATGTAGGTCAATAAGTAATTCACTTCCGTAAATCAAAATCCTAGGAACTTGTTTGATATATCGTTAGTCTTCGATTCTTAGCTTCCTTTCGCTGTTTGTAAGACTTGTTTATAGCCACTTTTAGAGGATTTTTATTGCAGTCATTGTTTCCTTGTGTGCACGACATGATATATCGCCGGCGGCCCAATACCCCGTGTAATATGCTCTCAAATCCACTAGCTATTGCCTATATGTCCTCATTTTCTGTTTATCGAAATCGTGACTTGTATCAACAATTTTTTACCGAGGGTAGGTTGACTTTTAATGTATTTATTGGTTTTACTATCGGATGTAGGTAGTAATGTTTTCGTTTTACAAGACAATATGTGACCGTATGTTGTTTTTGGTTATAAAACCTTGTAAGAAAACAAAAAGGCAGGTTGGTAAACATGTTTGCTAGATAGGAGCCTCCGTATCTAATTCAGTTACGATTTTACGAGATTTTCTGTTTCCCACGATATTTTTATTTACAGGAAATCTACAAAAAGTTATTGCGATCCGGTTATTGCAACCCTTTATACGAATAGGAACATACCTGCCTATGTCTTGTCCGGAACTGAAGAACGAAATGCTCTATAAAACCATCGGTGTTCTGCACTTGACGCAATGCATTCAGCGCGGAGGAAATTGCTGTGCATTAAAATATTCAATTGAACTGCCATCCGTATATAAAAACAAGCAGATAAAATTATTGCAAACTAAGCCAAATCTATGTCATGGTTTGAATATTTTTAGATGAGGTTGTGGAAATCTGAGAAAATATGTAACACAGTGAAACTAGGCTCATAACCCCGTGTCCTAACCGAAGGCGAATGTTGAACGAATTTGCGATCGTTTACCTAAATAATTACGATAAATTGAGTTTGTTCTTAAAACTTGATAACACTTAACTGATTAATTATCTTAAAGGTTCCGAAATTTTAATTTTACCTGTGTGTGTTGTATTGTGCAGTGCGCAGCCGGACGCGCGGCCTGGGCGGAGGCGGCGGCGTTGTCGGTTGGCGGAGGGTGTGCGGGCGCTGGCGGTGCGGCGAGGCGCTGTTCCGTGCTCGGCGACCACCCCGGCGCGCGCCAAGGCAAGAACCCCACCGGCAAATGGCACAGGAACAACCGGGTATAATACTGTTGTACTTACGATATTGCAAGGAAATTGGTGAGCTTTGAGCTCATATCCATGGTGGCGAACACTTTATAGCCTGCCTTCTGAGGGCCATTATGTAACTGTTACATTACCTTCATTGTCTGTTTCTAACTGAATTGGTATTGATGGGGAAATAGATAATCTATGCCATTAAAGTCTGAAGCACCAATCTCCTGCTCTGTTGTTGGATGCGGATTAAAATTAGTTCTCATGTTAAAGCTAGATGCTAGAAAGCTACATATTTTAGATAGCTTACAATGCTAAATGTTGTTCAGCTGATTTTTCCAAAGACCAAATTATGAAAAGAAAAGCAAGTCTTCTAACAAGAAACAAGCGTAAAGCTTGATGATCATTTCAGTAAAGGCACTAAGTATTCCATTAAAAAAAAACTGGTATAAGGTCCTTTACTGAGCCATGATTGCCAAAATTTCCAGGTGCGAGATGCTTCGTACGGTTCGTCATCGGACTCGGACGGCGATGCAGACCGGGAACCCGGCGACACGTGGGGCGTCGCGCGGCTGCTCTACGCAGGCCTCGGCACGCTCGCGCTCGGCCTCGTCGTCTACTTCGTCGGCACCGGCGACAAGGTACGCGTAAGTTGCAACTTGTCTTAATTTTGAGACGTAGTTTGTTGATTTAGAGCGCTCCAACCTCCATTTTGACATGAACCGCTCCTTGGAAGCGGGGCTTCTACGCTTAGATAAGACGTAATCGTCTGATCTATGGGCTGGCTTACTTTCAATACGTCTAGTTACCTACTGACTGATGGATTGATCGAAGACCATCCGCCAGCGAGTTGACAGCCAACTCCATTAATGTCAGCTTGAGTAGAAGGTGCCCGTAGTGGTGTAGTATATTACCAAATAGGTACCTACTTAGATGGCTTTATAGTAAATAATTTGACAACTCGATAACGCAACATTTAAACGTCTAGAGTTCCTAAAACTCGTTACACAAAATGCTTATCATCAGAAACTTTCACCGTTGCTGCAAGGGGTGCATAAAAGTTTCAAAAGAGCACAAGTTGTCTTTTGTGTAGCGAGTGACAATAGGAGACGTCGACGGGCACTCGTAGATTCGTCCTTTTATGTCCATTTGCCGTGCACATCGCGAAGTATCATATTTATGGCACTAGCAAACGTGAAAATTTCCGGATATGATACCTAGGGTATTTAGTAGCGATCTATTTAGGTCAACCTAATTTATTCCCTACCATGTCGATGTTAGTTTCCAATCTAATCAGCTGCATTATGCATAGAGATAGTAGAATGTTTTTCAAGTGAATTCCACAAGCCAAAGCATCATTACCGCTTTCATATCGATTAGGGGTGCACTTGTTCGGGTCGCCATGATTCGACAAAATATATACTCGATTTTGCCACCCGGCTGTGCACGTGTGCACGGCTTACGCTTCCCTATGAGTAGAATGGAGTCATAGGTACCGTACCACCACAGTTCGAGTCATACCAATGACGCTCACAAGCTTGCTAACATTTTATGTACTTTGCAAGTAGGAAGTTAGAGTTTCAAGAACAAAAATAAGAAAACATTGAAAGTTAATGCTTAGTGATTTGTATACTTTGTGGAGATGGAAAAATTTACAAAAATGTGGAGATTACATGGCGATTGTAACCAACCAGCACACAATGGTGTGCAGGTGCTTACGCTTTTGTAAGTAAGTGAATGTTAGGTCCGGTCATTGCGAAGCATGTGTGATGCTTCGCAAGGAACGCATTTTACGGCATTTATTCTACTTTGGTGTGCCGTTCTACGTATGGTGTCGAACGTAAAAATAGCATCATCTCATTTCTTCCCGTGGATGTCGTAGAAGGCGACTAAGGGAAACTAGAGAAAGGGCAGCAGCGTTCTCTATGCATTTTACAACCATACTGCGATCGCCAACCCGTCTTCCAAGCGTGGCGATTAATGCAAACCCCGAAAATTTGTCTATGAGGAAGCCTATGTGCAGCGGTGCACGTATTTTCGGCTCAAATGATGATATTCTACTTTAATGTTTCTTTTCTCGTGTTACTATGAATGATAGGCTAAGAAATTATGCGATAAGGCAATGGTTTAAAATACGATGTAGTGACAAAAAATTAAAAAGAGTCTGCTTAGATAGTTTGGTCATGTTGAGAGGATGAGTTAAAGGCGACTAACAAAAGGTATTAAATAAAGCTGATGTGAGAGTAAACGCCCGAAGCTGACGCCCTAGAACATGGATATAGTGATTTAATTGGTGATTTTCTCTAGAAAGATCAGGTGCGTAATACTCGCAACCAGCGTGCATGTATGACCAGAAGGACCATTCCCATAATTAAAAACGTTCAAATCTATTCGTAATCCCACATCGGCAGCAATCAAATGTTGGACAAAACAAAAATGTTGGGAAATTTAGGTATTTTTGACAGATGGAGACTGAGATCTGACTGTGTAAATTTTAAAAATTACTCGGGATTTGCCCTCTGATGTAAGAATGTAAACCCAATATTATTCCAACTATTGTAGTAGGTAACGAAGGCGTGAGTTTATTTATGTATGAAAATGATGATGGTACGGTACTAGAGTGAGATTTCGTTATAGAAAACAAACATTCAATAGAAGCCAAATTGATTTCCAACGTGTTCAGAGCGCGGCTGTGATATTAGTACA
The DNA here is from genome assembly GCA_947507805.1 of Aporophyla nigra. NCBI lineage: Eukaryota > Metazoa > Arthropoda > Insecta > Lepidoptera > Noctuidae > Aporophyla > Aporophyla nigra. Next base: position 19,253,598 of record OX382297.1, on the reverse strand, counting down.
ATCAGGTAGTATAGGTACCCATTTAAATACTGACTCGTGAAGAGTAGTAGATTGTAATGGCGCGACTTTGAACGTTTTTCTACAATTTTGTTTTTAACTATGACTTATCGCACTAAATACAACAAATTATAAAAAGTGTTAAAAAACACTTCCAGGGTTTCAAGACTCCGGCCCTGCGGCTGGTGGGTCCTTCGCTCATCGTGGCAGGTCTCGCGTGCTGTCTGCTGCGTATTCTCTTTTGCATATTTGCGAAGCCTTGCTGTCGACGACGAACCATCTACAAGGAGAACAGAAGGTAACCTACCCCACCAAAGAGCATTAAGCCTTAAGCTTTAGTATGGACTTAATAAGGAGACCAAAAGACCACAGCGGGAATAGACACCCACAAAGTGGACAGATGACCTGGTGATGGTCGCAGGAATCCGCTGGATACGAAGAATACAGGATCAGTTGAAGTCACGGTGCAAGGGGAATGTCTATGCTCAGACCTGGACGTAGTTTAGCTGACAAAAGTTGATGAGGAGGAGACTAAAAAGCTTTCAGGCTAAAGTTGAGCCCAATATACCTATTTTGGCATTTTGCATTGCTTTCCATATGCATCCACAAACTTTGCTCTTGTTCCCAGACTGTCCGGGTGCGGGGAGGGCGAGGAGATGCCGCTGGCGGGGAGTGTGGGGGGCGGTGGCGGGGGCACGTCGGGCCCCCGTGCCGGGCCCGCGCAGTGCTCGCCCGCACGCCGTCTCGACGCGTCGTCTTGCGACGTGTCCTCGCTGTCCAGTGGCGAGGAGGACGAGCGCATGCGCCGGTACCGCACTGCCTCGCTGCACCCACCAACAATACACCAGGTGATTTCATGACCCAAATTCGCCAGATTAGCCCCTTATTAGACTAATTTTGGTGTTTCTTGCCGGTATTGTTCATTGGAAACGACCAATTGGAACTGTGCACACAACTTCTGACGATTAACGAATGTAGGTTTATGTGAAATAAAATATTGAGAATTTGAACTAATTCAAGGGCTGAAAAATTTACTTTTTCTAAGACGAATATGAAATTTTATCATGACGCCAGCAACACCAACAAATAAGTTGACTGACACAATGTTTTTAAATTCATATTTATCATGAAAATGGTACCTGAACTTATTTTCCCAATTAGTCTATCATTTTCAAACTTAAGCAAGAAGTAATATGGAAACTCAAACTAATTTTGAACTGCTATAATACAGGTTACGGCGCATCAGGGCTCAACCTCACCAAATGGGTTACACCAGAGCGGGTCCAACCAAAGCGCGTTACAGCGGAGCGGGCAACACAGCCCGGTGGCGGGCCCGGCGCCGGTGTCACCAGGGTTGGTGGCGCCGGCCCCACTCAGCGGGCCCCCGTCGCCGGCGCCGGGCGCCCAGGCCCCGCCGCTGCCCAGCGCGCTGGCCGGGGCCCCCGCCCGCCGGCCCCCACCGCGCAACGTTTCTTTCGCCGGCGGACCCGACGGCGAACTTGTGCTTAGCCCCGCACAACTGCGCTCCTAACCCACAAGCAATAAACGTCTTCGCAATACCCCCTTTTTTACCAAACTCTTCGGACGATGTGACTATATCGATGCGAACCGCTACGGATATCGGTTATGTGATAGCGGGAGACTCTTGACAGTTTTAACAAGTTTTTAAGTGAATTTTCTATTCGATAAGCTACGAGGTCGTTGATTTATTTGCACGTTTGGATATATTCTCGCAAACTCCTATCGATACTCGTAACTAACTTTAAGTATAATTTGCTAGAACTAACTTGACTGTTTTGGAATGCCTACATTTGTGTATGTGACGTGAAACAAAATAAGGGCTCAAGACATAAATAATGGTTTTGTTTCGGCAAAAATAAGTAAAAATTAAGAATCACTCATAGACTGATATATGTCTGAGAACTACAGGTAGTCATGATAAATGATATGTAGAAAACAAATAATCACATAAGCATTTCATTTAAAAAAAAAATTGGTGGAGTGGTGGTCCGTGTTTTGTTACACGTCATATCTCTATGTTCAGTTTCTGTGGCAAAAAGCTTCGACTGCATGTTCATTGAGCAACGAGTGAATAAGGGCCTGCCAGACCAGACATGCGTAGTTGACTGGTTGTCCAACTAGACGGGCTATCCGACCACCCGTCTGGCAGAACCTTGACTATTTTTACTGTAGTACTCGTATCATGTAACTGTAAGCGTTAATTCTAACTGTGTAGTAAATTACTGAATGTGCTAGATCCATCCATTTCAGCCGGCTAGTAGACGCCACGCTGCACAACGAGGTGTGGTGCTGACGACCAAACTTTTTGTATATAATTGTAAAGCTAATATTTATACATACTAAAGTAATTTCATCGGGATAATCTGTCTCTCTTGCTCTTTTAGAAAACATTATATGTATTTCAACCATGGCTTCAACGCCAGATTCCTAAATAATTTCAATATTGAAGTAAAACTTATCTTTATTAGTTAAATGACATGTTTTAAAAACATTAGGAACATTTATATCTCTAAGTATGTTCCTAGAATGTGCGAATGTTCCAGCACTTATTGAATGAATTAGGTAAAAGCTAATGAAGTTTGGGTGAGTGTCCATTGAGGAATGAGAACAATACGTGACAGTCCATCCAAAGGTATATAAGATGTTCATTGTAGACAGTAGAATATTTATACTGATACAACACCACACCTCGTAGCAGTTGGGAAACTAAATAGTGAATATAATTATAAACATAATTGTTTTAAAACTGCCTACTACTAGACGCGAATTTATACTTAAATATAAAATTCATAAAAATAGATTTATAACTGACAATAATGATTGTTAACTGATGTATAAAATGTTATGGCGTATGTGCGTTGATTTTATTTTGATTATGTCTAACAATTCGTGAGTAGTTCAAGCGCCGAGTGTCGACACCGAGGCGTGATGTCACGGCTCCTACGTGCGTGCCCGTTGATCATACGTCGCAACGGACACAACAAGTGAGGAAACTTACTTTGCAGCTTAATTAAGCATTTAATTTTATATATTTAACTTGGCGTGTGAACTACGTATAGACACCAAAGGATATAATATATAATAGTTAGCTAATTACATAAAGGTTGGTGTATAGCAAGTGATACTGTCTGACAGTAATGTTTTTATGTGTAAGTAACTGCAGTAACATTAATAAATAATACATACATGTGTGTTACGCGTGCATTGTATATGGCACAATATAGTGAATACTGTTTATAAATATATAATATATTTTAGAAATATTTGCACCTTTAGTAGTGAAATATTAAAATGTATATCTGCAGATTTTAGCTAGACTATTGTGGAAGACACTAAATGGAGTGTCATAAAAACATATTTTGAAAATTATGTTTCTGTCTACGAAACAGAAAATTATTGTAAAAGTTTTTGATTAGTTTTTGTCAATTATATATTTGTAATCAAATTAAAGTGTAGTTACTTTGAATTGTTTAAATCTAAGGAGGGTCAATTACTTACTGATTATTTTCGAGATAAGATTCGCTTTGTTTTTACTTGCTGTCTGTATCGAGCACTACTTGTACTACTAATGCTTAGAATACTCCATTTAATTATACAATCATCGTAACCGTTGATATGCTTTCTTGGTCGCTAAATTCTGGATCTTCAATACAAATCAAAGCATTCTTAATCGTGGTATCAATTTTATATATGTTCTTGTCGTCATTATTTAAAAAAAAAAAACACTCGAAACCAACACACCTTAGTCCGATTATTGCGATTGGCGTTTATGCGACCACAGAAACACGCTATGACGGACATATATTAAAAAATCACGTTGTCTAAAATAAAATTCGTATAAAATATTTTGAACATCAGAATAACATACTAGACGTACATAATAGATGTTAAGAAAAATATGAGCTTCGTTTAGACTAACTGGCTTGTGTAACAAAGTGTTGTGTACATTAACGAAATAGATACCCATAACTAACATTGTCACTCCTTGCATCTCTTCATACTTACTAGTGTTAAATTAGGTTTCGTCGTGAGTAACCTTTAATTTTGAACATCACCTGAAATATAACATTGTTTTCGCTTCACTTTTGATTGATACGATCTAAGCGCACATAAAACTGGTGACAGGGTTCATTTATTTTTGTCTACTAGCAGACGAGTTTTCATTTACTTGTTAGAAATTACATCACTTCTATTTTACGAAGGGAAATTCGTCTGCTTATTTACGTATATAAAATTATATAGATCGTTTTATAGAAAAACTGTAATATTGACATTATAAAACTTTTCACATCACAGTTCGTACTGAAAACACCAATGTTTAAAATTAAGAAATTAATTTCAATTTCTAATGAAATTGTGTAAATAAGCAATGAAAAGGTCGAATCTTAGTGTGTTGACGTCATTGTAAGCGTAATGCTATACATCAATAGACATTTTGTTCCTTTAGATTTAACTGTTAAAGTAATAATTTGCGCCAATTGCTGTACTTGAAATTTTAATTAACTTTGTGAAATTACTGAAAATACTCAGAAATTAGATTGAATATCCAGGTTAGGAAGAGCTAGTGTTTTCACATGGTTAATATATTTTAATATTTTAGTATATACGTGCTTCCATTTAAGCTTGCATTGAAGATGCTTTTTCGTAATTCCTAATAAGTAACACTGAGTAGCGTGAAACCTAGATTTATTTACCTAATGAGCTAAGCATTTATATAAGTTCCAGGGCCTAATAGCAACTGCGTTTTGATGGCAAACTATAATTTTTCATTGATTGTAATTAAGTGCCGTGTTCAAACTCTCGTAATTAATCGTATAAGTTTCACGTAAATATAAATTCCTCGCATCACTGTAGAATGTTATCAAAACGCAGCTTATGGAATCTCCTGACTTTCTTTCGTAGATAGATTTTATGTAAATATACAGTGTACTGCTTTATTGTCAACATACGCGAACATGAAGAGTAATTTATGAGTGAGCGTCCCTATCTCACTGCCGCATTTGTTTGGATTCAGCTTACGGTTATCACCAAATCCCCGTAGGTACAAATTTATTTTTGATTAAGAAATTATAAATCGACTGTCTTCTTTAAATATTGCTACTTTATTGGACACAAGCTAACTGATAATGTTCAGTAAAAATATTGTTTACATTTGATGTATTTTAGTTGTAGTACAATTACTGATAGTTGTATACCTACTTGGATGATGTTGTATGTAATATTAGCGAGAAAAATCCCTGCCATTATTTTGTGAATTAATAAAACTGTAAAATTAGGTAGAAATGTTAATGACAACGTTATTTTTTATCTCGTGGTATTCTTTCGTTGGTCTGTGTGTTATTTGCCCTCGCTTATAAATTGCTACATTGTGGTTATGTTGCGACGACCAAATCGGAATGCTATAATTTACTTGCTGTGTTCTTAAAGTTAATTTATGATTTTTATTATAATAAAGTGTTCCTTTATCTAATGTATTTTTCAGAGATCGTTCTTTTAAAGATTAAGGGTAGTTTGAAGTTTTGTATGTAAACTATTACTATTTTCTGCTCTTTCTTAATTTGGAAAAATTAGAAATCAGAAATACTTCCTAAAAAAAAGGAATTTTAATACTATACCTAAAACTCTTTTGATACAGATTAGCTTCACACTTGGAATGCTGACAGAAAAGTCGCACCTTCTCTATACTAACTTTGAAAGAACTTGACGAGACTATTTTCTGACTTCGGAAGTTTTCAATTTTCTACATCTGTGTGCGGATTCTACACCTTCCTATAATATAGGAAAGAAATTGCGGTGCAAAAAATAAAGGACAGAACTGTGATTTAAATGTTATTGTTAAAAGAAGGATGTAAAGACGTGTTGGGCAAAGATGAATGTTAATGTTTAGTTCCAGAGAATATTGAAATAAAATTAATAACATAGCTCAAGGGTTACCTAAATGAGAATTTTTATTATAGAATTTTATAATGATAAAGAGCAATGGTATGTAATATGGTTTTGTTACGTTAATGTAAATATTTTATGTCATAACCGGTATTGTTCATCATCGTTTATATTATTTATAGGCATTGGTGCATATCATGTGTATAGAGCAGATGATTAATCAAATAAATTAGAACAAAAATATAGTTGACGATGACGTTTCATTTCTATTTTACCCTCCCCTCCCCCTCACCTTGTGTCCTGACCTTCTGGTTGATAAGAAAGTAAGTCACCATTAAGTCATCATCATCTGCCTTGCCTTTACCTAACTATGCCGGGGTTGGCTTCCAGTCTAACCGGATGCGACTGAATACCAGTATTTTACATGGAGCGACTGCCTATCTGACCTCCACAAACCAGTGATTGGACAACACGAAGACTGCCTAAGTAAAGGAAATAAATTTAATAACAAAACACTGATTTAAATGTAACATGTGATATATTTCATTTCAACACTACAATATTTTCATTTATGAACATAAAAATACATTTATTTACATCAATTATTATTGCAACTCTTAAAATAAAATAAAAAAATCACAACATAAAACCTCTTAATTTTTTTATCAATAGAATATTCTAGTTAGATCTGTATCGTAGAGTCAAACTTAGTCGGTTTTTTTTTTAATAAAATTTTGTTACACACACATACATAGGAATGCTTTTATTGCAAGTTATTGACAGTTATAGAAGTCATAATTTAAAAATATTAGCAAAATTAAACGTTACAAAGGATTTTGATCCTAAAGATCACGTAATTTGTTATTAAAATATTAATAATAATTATACTCTTGATGTACGTGAAATGAGCAATACATAAGCAAGCCTAGATAACTAATTTTACGTACACATACAACCGTCGAATTAATTTCTGGCTAACAAATTGGACACATAACACCGAATAATGAATACATACTTACAATAAATAATAAGAAATACAATTAATACATACAAAATACGGTACATAAATATTTAATAATACATTATATTTTCTTTCTATCTAATGTAAGAGTTTGCGTTGTCAATTAATCAGTAATTTTTAACTATCTTTTATGATAATTTAATATTAAGATTGTTTATCGATAGGTATTGTATCAAATAACTAGTTCAATGTTTTTAGAAATATTTTGGACTTTTGAAGAATTATTTAAATTTCAACTTTAACCTATTCCGATTAAGGGACTACCATACTTTAACCAACGCAAACTCGATCACAAATAGTTTCACACACACAGCAATTAATACCGTTTGTGTGAAACCACTACATAATTGTTTTTATTTCTCTTCATAAACTACGTGGACGTAACAAGAGATCCAACCTGTTAATTTTTTGAAAAATAACATCTATGACATCTCCTATATATTTATTTTCGTGTTTTTTTTTTGTCAACTATACATATAGTTAAATTTAAATGCTTAATGTTCACACACTGTCAATCTGATTGTCTATCTTTTAACTTGCGTATTATTTAAATATTTATTTATTGACTCTACAAATAATTATTTTAAAACTTTATAGCTACAGCTTTGACAGTATTTAAACATTTGAATGGAAGTGACGATACAAATACTATTCTAGGACAATAATGTTAATATACCCTATAAATAGTATTGAAATAATTAAGAAGGACTTAACAAATTAATGATTGTTTTAGTTGGTAACTGAAATAATACTTACATGAGTGTCGAAGGCAGGAAAACTTAATATTTGACCGCCTATATGATATCTAAGGCTAAAGATATATTTGACATCCATTAAGTTTCGAAATAAAACTTCTATGAAGTTTAAAAATCTTAGATTTTCGTAAAATGTGTATGATATGATGTCACTCTCCTCAGCTTGTAAGCTGCCAATTCAGTATAAAATCCGTAACTATTTGCGCTTTATCCATGGACGAATGTGGAACGAATCCTTACTTCAAAGATGGTCGGTGATGTTTACCCATTAAAAGCTTTTTTTAAAACGTGATCATGTATAGAGGTTTGAAGCGCAACTATAGACAAACCTTATTCTAACGTATCGGAGTTATTGTCAACTAGAGCATGTCCATGAAACTTTACTAATTTACATCTACATAAACAATACTCCACAGGATCGTAAATCGCAGTAAGTAAACAAACATCTAATAAACTACGTTAAAATTTTATAGCCTTAAATCCAAACAGTAATTCGTCAAAATTGAAAACAAAAATATAACAGTCAGTAAAATGTAAATAAATAAAAATACAATCTCACATCACTGGTTATACAACGGTGAAAATATAAGCAATGATGTCAACATTTACTCTCATAATTTAGGGAGAGGGACCAAAGAGATCGTTGACCAAAAAATATATTTTTTTAGTACTAAAACATCCGTTATTGAGCCACTTATTTATCCCATTACTCCTCTACAGTTTTTAACTTTTTCTTAATACAAAAAGGTTTCAAAGGCGTCATAATCGTATGACACGTTTTCTTATCACATCTGTTTTGCTTAAACTCGCACAATTCCTTACAATCGTTCTACTTGATCATAATAGAGATTAGGTGCATTTACCGTGCAATTCTCCCAAAGGTCGGGTGTGCCAGCTAATATCATATGGTTTCTACGAGCCCCTTGATGCGTTTCGGTCGTGAAGGCTCGCTTGATATAAACGAAGTCTCTTCGGATGAGTTGCTCGGCTTCAGGAGAGTTGATGATGTACTTGGTTGACTCTGGAAAGGAAATATGGTTGATTTGTAGAGCTGCTTAGACATGGGCGTAGCCAGGATGTTTTTAGGCACGACTTTAATGGGATGTCTCGAATTGGGCAGAAAATGGTTGGTTGATTTTCGACATGTTCAAAAATCAGGGGGCCAATTCTCGTAATAGAAAGAACGTTAACAGTAGGGTCTCAAGTCTTAAACTGTCAAAAATATCTCGAGCTTCCATACATTTTTGACATTTGATTGTCACCGAGATGAGACTACGACTAGATTTTGAACGTATTTACTAACGAGAATTGGCAATCAGGTTACCATAAATTTATTTTAATGAATGATTTGTTCGTTCGGTTGTCTAAAGTGTATTTTGATTAAGAATATACACGATTGTAATACAGAAGCCAAAAAAAGATGACAAAAACGTCAGCACAAAAATAAAAATTACAATTCAGAAAAACTAATTAGTTGGTACGACTAATATTAATACTATTGATTTAATACAAAATGTAACAATAAGGGATATAGAGAAAATGATTTTAACCTCCCTTCGCCACGTAAACTTGAATTTTGGCTACGTCCATGTTTTAACATAATAATAATTGTTACAATGACTACAGTTAATACATACATTACAGAATATGGATGTTCGACTTTTCACTCATCTCATGTGAGTTTACACTCATCTGCTCGTCTGCATCGTTTGATAAGTTCTTGTTTCGATGAGATTTGTTCGGAATCAAAAAGAATATCTGGGTCAGTTGGTATGTGGGTAGGATAGGTAGGATAGATAAAAAGTATCTAGCCGATAGAAATCCACTGCTGAACATTGAGTCAGCTGAACGAGGCAAAAGGAATATGTAAGTATTGTAGCAGATGGCGTTCTGTCGTTTCTGCCAACCCTTATAGGAAACTCACGCCAGTTTATGTAAGTATGTATGCAAATACTATGCGAAAGATCCTTTGATATGATCCAAACTACAGATCGATCGTTTTTATTTTGTTATCTCTATAGACTTTTTAATTTTATTAACCCTATAATTAACAAAATTTTTGAATAGTTTGGGAGTGTCATGTCCAGCAGTGGAGTTCCATCGGCTAGCGTTAATATTTGAACTCAATAATCTCAGATAATTGACATTCCATCGCCACTCACTTAACTATTTACTTTACTGCAATGTCTTTTAAGTTGAATTTAAACTGACCATTTATTTGCATGCATGGTCCTAGATAAATTCTGGTTACAATGAAATTTAAACTTAGTCATGGACGACATTGAGTTTCTCATTCAAAAACATGATAACTATTTGAGATTCTGAATTGAAGTTTAAGCAAGACAAGACAAGATAAAGTAAAGGTAGGTACATACCTGTGGTACGACGGGTGGGGCCGCTAGACTGGAGACCACTGCGTTCCTCTTTATGTCTTCCATTGGTATTTCTTCAGATCGCGAACGCGGTGAACCTTCCCGAGATCCGTGGGCGCTGCTGCTTCGCGATACACTACTGCAATTTTATGAAATATCACAAAATTAGTACCTTCGTTATGGAAATGTATTTAAAACTAATAATTTTGTCACAAAAGTGTTTTTTTTTTTGTGGGTCATCAATCATTATATGACGAGATGATGAGGGGGAGGGCGTGTCAGACTTTTACTGACTAAAACCCACCCGAGTTCCTTCAGTTGCCTATATGCTAGGGCTACGGTAACTGTTTCGAACAAAATAAAGGTCTAGCGCAATAAAGGTCTTTCAGTAAAACAATCATAATGAATGACATTAAAAACTGTTAATTGCATTTTGATTTTAACTGTTGAAGTGTGATCGAAAACCACTTGGCTAAAATTGCCGCTGGACCTACCATATCACTGGCCATAACCTTGGTGGGATCCCGACCATACCAACATACCCTCCTGGGTATAGATCGGGCCCACCATACCACCATAGTGCCGTCCTTCTGCAATAGCAGTTACATATATATGTATAATAGTTTTCAGTTATCAGATCAACAGTCTACTATACCTGGACTTTAAATCGTATTCAGTAACTTGACAGTGGGAGTGTTACCAGATTTTGGCAAAAACAAAGATAGTGAAGTGGTGTAAGAGTGAGTGAAATTGAATGAACTTGAAGTAATGTACTTACATGTAATACATTTTATTTTAAATTTAATCATTTGTCTTAAAACACGATATATACTATATCGATATATACATCGTCTATGGTGGCCAGAGGAAATAAAATGACTACAGTAAAAAAAAGTTAAATGACATGATTTTTATATTTAGTTTTGCTTCTATTAGCAGAAAATAAAAAAGTAAATAATTGTTATTAAAAATTATTCTTATATTCCACATCCTAAAAACGAATTTTTCAAGGTGTATTTAAATTAAACCATTTTTATCATTAATTCTTTACGCGAAATCGTTCACTACCCCAACACTATTCGTTTTAGTCTGGTATCATTATTTTTCTTTGAACGGTCAAGTTACTGAAGAGGATTAAAAGTCCAAGTATAATTATATCTATTTTCTATTTACAGCAACAAACAAAACTAAAGTAACATTTTTTATAATTAACTAGGGTTACGTATTATAATACCTAATTTTATTCTATTTTCAAGATAACTACGGTTGATTCACATATGTATGTTCATAACGCATATTGGTCGACTCAACTAATGTTTAACTTACTTAATGTTGATTAAACTAAAATTAATTGCACTAACGAACGAGTAATCTAATGATTTTTTAAGATATTTCATATTTTAACTAAGTATGAAATACGTAATGGACGACTCGCCTAAAGTTTATTACTACTGCGCGCTGGATTGATTTCTAAAGTGGTAGGTAGTCATTTTGTTGTTAAACTGAGTACAAATTGTTATTAATATTATAATTGTGGCTGAAAACGTTGTGAAATGATTGAAAACGCAAAAGGGGGAGTAAAAGTGTATTGTGTTTTCATAACTTTCTTTTTAACGGATAATTAGACAATGGTGAAAACATTTCTGCGAGCAACTTGGAAGTAGCGCTCGCCGGTCGCCGCCGCGGCACCGCTCGCTACGGTCGCTCGGCTCGCGCGCGGTGGATCACAGTTTTAACCTAACCTTACCTATTACATTCAGTTCAAAATGACGAATCACACAATTTGCCTGTGAGTGGATATTTAGACAATTGTAAAAATATTACTGGTAACCGGACGGTCCGACCAGTCTGGTTTCAGCCGGTGAGCGCTACTTCCAAGATGCTCGCCATGCACCGCGCGTGCATCGACATGTACTTCTTTATAGAATTATTAAAGGGGAACTATTCCGTGGTAAATCGTTTTGCGTTACTTTAACCATTTACGCATGGCACGCAACGGAAACTCTCAAGAGGATTAAATTTCTCCCGTTTTAGCAACATTGTTCTTTGCTGCTCTACACCTTTTAGTCGTAGCGTCATGTTATATAGCCTACCTCGATAAGTGGGCTATTCAACACTAAAAAAATGTTGAATTTGAATCAGCAGTTCCTGAGATTAGCGAGTTCAACCAACCAAACAAACAAACGAACTCTTCACCTTTATAATAATAATAAGTAAAAAAGATTAATATGAATGGGATTAATAAGTATGTTGTTATAAGCATACATAAGACAACAGGCATCCTGGCATGCTTGAGGCATTAGGAGGACTGATCGCGACGATAAGTCGTAGTGAATGTAAATGAAAGTGGTAGTGGACTGTATAACATGTAATATGTTGAAATACGGTTTAACAAAGATTAAAAAACGGTCGTTTGTTCGGTTATTTCAACATATTACATGTTATACAGTACACTACCACTTTCATTTACATTCACCACGACCTATCGTCACGATCATTGATCCGGCTCGAAGGACCAACGATCACGACGATAGGTCATAGTTAGATTTGTAATTATATTTATGACTCATATGAATGATAGTGTAATATCCCTGTTAGTGACAAGTTATGACAACCACAAAAAGAAATTTTCTTAATATTATTCTTTATGACTTACCTTTCTCTGCTAGTAGTACGTTCTCGATATACAACGATGCCATCTTTAAGCATGTGTCCGCTCGGCCTGCGTAAGCGTCGGTCTGTGTCATCTTCTCCACCTACCGACACAACTGTATAGAGTGTGATATTGTTTCCGTATATTAGTTAATTGTATGCATTGATTACTTTGTTAATTTAACTAAGTTTTATGAAGACTTTGTGATTGTTAATTTATTATGATAGTGTGGCGGCATCTACATGGCAATATGCGAACTAGACATCATATAGACGTCAGGCAATATCTTGTATCGCGCTAGCATCGATTGTTGGGTAGTAGCCCGTCAGACACCCGTCTGGTCGGAGGATACTCCCTTTTATATGGAGGATGAGTGAACTTTACACCAATCAATGCTTCTATAATAAACTACTATTAGGTATAAAACCTCAGATTACAAATAGACAAGATAGAACATTTAGCAGTTTTTCATTAAAAAACAGTCACAATTACTGAATGACTCATTCAAACCTCTTGAAAACTTGACCTGAAGGTCAATTCTCAGTCTCATTGACAAAATAAAATTAAAAACTTCTCAAAAATGTAAATAAAGGTTTTGAACAGATGAGACCGAGATCAGATTTTTCTTAATTGACCTTCTTCAAAATACGGAAATTGGAAATAGGCCTACCCCAGTTTGGGGGGGTTGCCATAATCACCACGCTTAGCAGGCAGGTTGGCGATCGCAGTATGGTAGTAAAATATCAAGAATGCTGCAGCCCATTATCTCGTAAGTCACCTTTTACGACACTCACGGGAAGAAATGGATTGGTGAAATTCTTTACGTCCGGTACCAATCGGAGTATTTTATAACAAGAATTGAAAATAAACAACAGTTTTAGTTTTTTGCTCAAATTACAAAAATATTTATACCTGTGGATCGTCGTACAGTGGCTAATGCTGGTCTAGCAAACAATGGCCGATGTCGAGGAGCCATTGAAGGTGCGCACATGCCTGACACTTCTAGTAACCGACCGATCTGCTGCATCTTCTTCTGGCGCGACTTCGTGCGACCCTGGGAATAAAAGGATGGGGCTGTGTTTAATGACGCTTAACCTACCTATATTTGTTTCTATAAAAACAAACGAACGTACGAACGAAAATCGAACGAAATGAAACGAAACGGTGAAAAATACCTAAAAATACATAAAGAACCTGTTATTTGTAGGTTTAGCGACAAGACCGCCCATTGTATAGCCCTATGTAAAATTTCTACATTTATTTGTAAATTTTATGGTATACGAAATGATAATTTTTTATTGTAGGGTAGGTAGGGTATTAAATAATTTAAGACACTTTTACATGTCAATATTTTGTTCATCAACATTTTAAAACTAGATGGCGCCGGCATTTCCTAGTTGACTAATCCCTGAGAAATGGCGAAACAAACGCAGAGATCATGGTTTCTTTTAAAATCCAAACATTATACTATTAGAAATTTATGTGAGGCTTTATGAAGAAAGCCATAGTCGGGTTGATCTGACCTGTTCTAACAGATGGCATTCATGCATCAGTCTACGAATAGCTCAACCTAATTTAGGGAGCTCAACAAGCCGTCACAAGACGATAAAAGACCTGCATGACATTTACGTAGGTTATATACAACACGTGTACATGAGTATTCTATATATCTCTTTACTATCTGGCAATTCTTATTTACGTGTTACGTTGATCAAAATATCAAATCAGTTGAGAAACAATTTACTAGTAGGATCATCATCAAAGATGTCCACTACTGGACAAAGGCCTCCTCTTATTAGAGCGAGGTTTGCCATAATCACTACGCTTGGCAGGCGGGTTGGCGATCACAGTATGGTGGTAAAATGCATGTAAGGGGCCATCCATCCTGCCAGGGTCGCTAGATTGTTCGAAAGAGATACCGTGACCCTGGCACATGGGCAACTGAAGGAACACGTGTGTGTTTTAGTCAGTAAAAGTCTGACACGCCCTCTCCCTCCGCCCAGAGCGGGAGAAGTCATTTGAACGAAATCGAAAAAAAAGGGGGCCATCCATAAATTTCATGATTTTTAGACCCCCCCCCCCGTCCTTCTCACAGCTGGTCACATTTGTGAGACCCCCCCCCCTCCTTAGTATGACGTCGCATATTTTGCAATTTTACATCAGGAAATTGTTTTTTTTTAAATTTTTCTTTCGTTCTCCATATTTCATGTTTTAATAGTACTTTAAATATGTATATACATTTTTGAAATGTGACGGTACAAAATTTAGGGCCCCTCCCACCCCCTTGTCACACAAAGTCACAATTCGTTGACCCCCTCCCCCCCTTAACGTGTGAAGTAGTTTATGGATGGCCCCTAAGAACGCTGCTGCCAATTCTCTAGTAAGTCCCTCAGTCGCCTTTTACGACACCCATGAGATGAAATAGAACCAATAGGATAAAGTAATAGAACTGGCATCAGAAAAAGGAGGCTACATTTTATAGTCAGCAGAATGAAATGTTCTAAATAATCGTACCTTAGTAAGCCGTTGCTTAGCAGCCATGCTGCGTATATGATCGTCAAATTTGAACTTGGCTCGTAACAGCACTGTACGAGGAAGTGCGCCCGACGCACCCACTCGCGGCTTATGTATCGTTAGGTGCAGACAACGGGGATCCTCTTTATCACCTTGTATCTGGTAGAGAACACAACAAAACGTATTTTAGACAAATACAATACTTATTACGAGTGCAATAAGGTTCTTTTGGCGCGTGGTCGAAATTGGAACTAACGCCGCCATATTGGTTTTTCAATTACAAATGTTTACCAACAGCGCCCCCATGTCAACGTCATTCAAGCGCCAAAAGATCCTTGTACAGTCCTTTCGGTTATTTTACCTTTGACACTCGCAAACCAACTTCAACCTTATTGTAACGTATATAAAGATCACTGTGATTTTGACAGGCTAGTCAGTGTCAACACCTTAACATCAACCTTATTGTAAAAAGCATAAAGATCACTTTGATTTTGACGGTGATGCAAATTCTGAGGTAAAATTCAACTTAACATCAACCTTATTGTAAAGAGCATAAAGATCACTTTGATTTTGACGGTGATGCAAATTCTGAGGTAAAATTCAACTTAACATCAACCTTATTGTAAAGAGCATAAATATCACTTTGATTTTGACGGTGATGCAAATTCTGAGATAAAATAACTGTAAGAATTGTAGCACTCTTTAGGGCACTAAGTAAGCGGAACTATGTACTTATTAAAATTCACTCTATGAAGCTTCAAGTATTGTAGAAGCTTGCCATAGTGATAAGCAAAAAAAAAAACAAAAAAGTGAAGTACGTACATATATTTTTTTTTACGATAAGAAAGTGCTAAATACAAAATCAAAGAAGGCGTAACTTAAAAATTGATTTAAAAATTTCTATGGAACAAATAATAAGTACTAGAAAAATTAAAATTACATTGATTTGGTACCTGATTTATCTAGAACGCAAAAAAACAGAATGATAACGATTACTTTTTGAAAAATCAACTTTAATATGTTAGAGATAAGATTGAATGAATATTACTTTTATAGAAAGAAAAAAAAAAATAACTTACTTCTAAGTCTTGAAGACTTCCAACAAGTTTGGCGACACCCCATCCTAGCCTCTGTTTGTCAGGTTCAACTAAAATTATTTGTATATTGTCTACTGCTAGAAACCTATGCTGCCATGTGCCGTCCTTTTGTATAATATCACAAGATATGAGATCAGAATCATCTGTAAAAGGAAAAAAGTAATTGAAAATAAAATACCGCCATTTTCAACACTTATTTTTCAATATAGAACTCATCGCGGACTATGGTGTTAAAAACATATAGCTTGATTGTTTGAACAACGTAGAATTTAATTAAATAAAAAAGGTTTACTTCAGAAAATCAAGAAAAGCTGGCAGTTTTTCGTCAAAACAAAATACGGATGCCATATAATTTTATTCTTAATTTCTTTTCTTCTTTTTTTGTCGCTTTTATGACGATGTCTTATTTTTTCAGCTAAAATGGCCAGTACTCGGTAACATGACTAAAGCGGGTTTTATCGGGGTTTTTAAAAAAGTCAGTAGCTTTTCTTCAGAAAATAAAACTAACGTTAAGCTGTTGTATTACTGTTTTTATTTGATTGTTTTGTTATAAAGTGAAGTAAATAATTTATTTCTGAAATATTATAGAGAAATATGTACTTACTAAGGTCTAAAACGTCCCCAACTTGAACAAACGGCACTGGATTAGTTAGAGGCAGCTGTGTTTCAGGCTTCCCGGTCAGCTTCAAATATAAATCCCGGATCAGAAAGAAGGTGCGTATTGCTCGCCGCGCTCTTTCCATCTGTTTGAAATATCACGAAAGTTTTAATTTAAAATATGCTATATGTTATTTTTTACAAAAGTAACTGATTTTTGTATATTTGTATGTATGTTTGTTACGCTGTCAAGGTAAATCGGTTGAAGGGATTTGGATGGAATTTGGCACAAGGGTAGACCAAGACCTGGAAAAGGAGAAAGGCTACTTTTCATTCTGGATCGATTGCAGTCGCGGGTAACAGCTAATAATAAAGTAAAAAGATGTGTGTGATCGTATGGAAATATTTATCGAAATTTTAGTTTTCTTGTGAGTAAGGGATAATTGAAATAGCAGCAATATCCGATACAGTGCCATGAAAGTTGAAGATAATGTCCGGAAATAGCGATATGCGTACGGTTTTTTTTTTCGGATATATCATGCATCATGCTGAGATTGGAGCTATTTTGGTCGCGAACAGGTCGTCCATTTTGCTTTTTTCTTGTGTGTCCCAAATAAAATATTTTTCATTATTTCTATGTTTTAAAATGCTTTTACTATAAGTGGATAGTTAATCTAGACAAATAAATAAAATTGGAGTGTCTGTTTGTAATATTAAAATAACCGCTTTTTACTAAGTATATATGGATGTATACACGGTTCATATACCAAAACAACATTTTTTACAACTTTTGTCTGTCTGTCTGCCTGTTTGTTCCGGCTAATCTCTGAAATGACTGGACCGATTTTGACGGGACTTTCACTGGCAGATAGCTGATGTAAAAAGAAGCAACTTAGGCTACTTTTGTTTTAGAAAAAAAAAAATAGAATCTCACGAAAAAAAATAATTGGTAATTACCTATATAACCTGGATTAATGCATTCTTAATACATTAACCGTGGTAGTACGTCCTCTTGCGATAATTTCCGACATCCACACGGCCGAAGCCGCGGGTAAAAGCTAGTACTGAATATAAAATTATGATATGTGTCCACGAGGGGCGCAGCTAGGGTCGTAAAAAAATAAATAAAAAAATAGTTAATATAAATAGTTGTATCCGTGTTATCCGTGTGGCGCCGGACGTATAGAATAACATCACCCCATTTCCTACCGTGGGTTTCGTAAAAGGCGACTAAAGAACTTACTAGAAAAGGGGTAGCAGCGTTCTCTATGCATTTTACCACCATACTGCGATCGTCAACCCGCCTGCGAAGCGTGGATGGCAAAGCCCCCCAAATTGGGGAAGCCCTATGTCCAGCAGTGGACGTCTCGATAATGATGATGATGATGATGATGATGATGATGAAATAGTTGTATGTCTACATCATACATGATTTACCTCCCCACTCGGCAGTCTCTTGGCGAAGGCGATACCCGACATCGGTGTCCTTGTTGGCGGTAACAATATTGCCGCGTCCATACACAACCATTCCACGTTCAGTGGTCGTTTGCTCGTCTCGCAGTATCTGTACAAATAAGGTACACATTATTATGTTAATGCAGGTCTCATACTAATATATTATAGTCAACACATCAGTGCTCGTTGTATTACGAAAATCGCCCTTACTGCTATGAACAGTGCTGTCAATGTCATATTGTTTATCACTTTGACATTTATTTTTTGATTTGGTCGATTATACTTTAATTTATATAGTTTGAATTATAATATTAGGAATATAGCAACTAGCAACGTCTGGTAGGTTTGATACAAAGTAGTTCAGGACCTTTTTATTGACAATTAGCTTCTGCTTGCGACTTTGTCCGCATGAAATTTCTTGTTTTAACATAAAATATAGCTTCGCATCGCCCCGTGACATTACTTCGTTTTCTCTAAGCGTTCTTTTTAACTGTTGTATGTTACTCCGCTCTTTAGGGCCATCGAGTGAAATATCTTAAAACCTTCCTCAAGAATTGGCCTATCAAATGGAAAATGATTTTTCTGACTGTTAGTTCGAGAGACTACCCGCTACATACAAACAAATTTTACTTCAATAAAATACTTATTACTATAGATGCTGTATTTCCACATTACACACGGCAGCATAAGATAAGAGAGACTTTGAAAGGGGGCGTTTTCATTAAATAGTTGTGAAATTATTACGCAAAATTGTATAATATTAACAAAAAAACAATATGGCAGCGTTAGCTTCTTCTTGATTTTGACCCTTCGGCAAAAGATCTATGTACAACCTATACATGACACACGTCATAGTTGAAACTCGTTGATATCAGAGGAGCGGCTAATTTGTTTTTTGAATAGGGATGGTGACTTCGAAAAAAATATATGACTTCAAAGAAAGCACAGTAAAATGAGAAAATCGAATAAAACTGTAAAATGGATGGAAATATAGAAAAGCTACACGTTTTTAGAAAAAAAAAATTGGGGATAATTTCCATCTTTGTCGCACGGTACGGACAATATTTATGGCGCTAGTATGTAGTGACATAATTCTGATATCTTCTGGAACGTTTAAAACTTGGATAAATTTTTTTCTTGTAGGTTTCAGCCTTCTGTGAATATTTTTTATTATTTACAGAAATAAAAACATTTATGATTAACCAGAAAGGTTTTTTGGGGGTTCTAAATGGTTAGTTTTGTTCGACATGAGTTCCGATGATTAACAGATAAGATAACATTAGTGTATAACAATGTTTATGGCTGTAATTCATAATGTCAATGGATATCTACCATTATTTGTGTGTGATAATTGTGATAAAGGATACTATCTGATAATATGACATAGTGAATACACAGTAATTGCCATTTTGATAATGTGCCGCCCACGTAAACTCGACGTTTATACGGACGTAATAAAATCAATATTATGTGCACTGAAATTTCAACTCTCGATGTTGAACCGAGCATTCAGAATCTAAAAGAGTGCATCTCGTCAATCATCATGCAGAGGTGTGGAGCTAAACGTTACGGCGGCGCCGGTTTTTAGAGGAAGTTGTCAATTTCACGTTGATTCCCTATTTCTTTGGGTGAATATGCATCCGAATATCCTATCTCTGGTTATGATCCATCTTTCACTTAGGCCAAGTTGCACCACAAATCACTTAAAAAGTTTAGCGCTTAAACTTCTCTGTAATTTTCAAACGACCGACAGGAATCGAATGATATTTCAAATTCATGTGTCGCCAAAAATGCATCTTTATGATTTGTAGATCAAGTGGCCCTAAGACCAGTATATTTAGTAACTAGCTACTACCCGCGACTTCGTCCGCGTTAAATTTCTTGTTCCCCGAGCCTTCCCGTCGCGTCGAATCGCCTACCCGTGCGATTTTCCCCGTTTTTGCAACTTTTTTTATTATTGCTCCGCTCCTCTTGGTTGTAGCGTGATGTTATATAGCCTATAGCCTTCTTCGATAAATAGGCTACCCAACACAAAAATAATTTTTCAATTCGGACCAGTAGTTCCTGAGATTAGCACGTTCAACCAAACAAACAAACAAACTCTTCAGCTTAATAATATTAGTATAGATTAAAAATATGATCACTCACTCATCCTCAAACATGTCTAAGAAGATATCGTCGCACTTGTAGAAGTTGCGCGCGAGTGCGGCAGCGCGGGCCCGCAGTGCGTCGGCGGCGGGGGCGTGGCGAGCACTGGCCCCGCCCCCCGCACCGCACATCGCCACGCGCATCAGAGTCACGCTCAGTTCTAGTGTTACTAGACGGACTTTTGACGCTAAAGAAGATAAAAGAACAGTAATCCATGTATTAATTTGTTGAGATATATTTGAACCGTTCAAATATGAGACGGGGACGATTAATTAGCCCTTGTTCAGACGCCAGCACATCAAACTACCCGAAACTATAAAATTTTCTCAATCAATCTTGAACCTTCAGCGATAAAGTTGAAAATCCATTAAAGAAATTTGACAAATTGTACTAGCTTTGTGTGCTGGCGTCTGTATCCACGGAAGACTTTGTTTCACGCACAACGCACCAATAGTGTGTTTTTTGACTCGCTGTTATATTTTCAATGCTCGGCTCAATACCGAGAGTTGAAAATCCGGTGCGCGATTAAAATAGTTCGGTTCGGTTTTTGGTCTTAGTCGGACTCATAGTCATAACACATATATAAGCCATGAGCATCCTGTTTATTAGAGGCATGAATTTGTAATTGGCGTCCGCTGGATTGCTTAGAATTTTTGGAGAAATTTAAAATACACTTCACATTTTCGTGTGTTACAATGTCTTCGTGTGTTATTTCCTTTCGTTCAAACATAAATATAAACTACTGTTGTACTACTACTGTGTATCCGTTTCCGTTTCTAATAACAACGCTACATTCCTCCCCTATAACCATCATCATGATTTATGAGCCCAAGATTAGGCTAAAGATACCAAGGCCGTCCAAAAGCACGTTGGGTGGGCTGAGCTCCCCCTTTTTCCACCATTTATCTCGGTTCCATGCGTCTCTCATCCATGTGTTTCTCGCGACTTTAACGATATCGTCAACCCAACTTGCTTTTGGACGGCCTTGGTATCTTTAGCCCTGACGGCCGGCAGCATCGCTGTCCTGCGAAGACCGCAGCGAGCGATGGCCGTCAGAGTCATCAGGGGATATCGCACGATCTCCTACGAGGCGGCCTGTGTACTGGCTGGATCCCCACCGTGGGACCTCGAGGCGAAAGTACTCGCGTCACTGTATCGGTGGCGCGAGGAAGCGCGGGAGCGAGGCGAGCGACTGACGGAGCGACACATGGAGCTTCGTCAATCGCAGCTCCGCGCAGCCCTGGTGGCGAGCTGGCAGGACAGGCTTTCACGCCCTACCGCCGGCCTCGCCACCATTGAGGCGGTCCGGCCAGTACTCGGGCCCTGGCTCGGGAGGAGGCACGGCTCCCCGTCGTTTCGGGCGACGCAGGTGCTCTCGGGGCATGGTTGCTTCGGGAAGTACCTGTGTCGCATAAACAGGGAGCCGGACGCCCGGTGTCACCACTGCGTCGACTGCCGGGAAGATACGGCGCGGCATACGCTGGCAGAATGTGCCGCTTGGGAGGAGCCGCGTCGTGTCCTCGTCTCAGAAGTAGGCAGTGACCTATCGCTGCCGGCCGTGGTCGAGTCCATGGTTGGCAGCGAGGAGTCCTGGGACGCGGTGGTATCCTTCTGCGAAACTGTCATGTCGCAGAAGGAGGCTGCGGAAAGGGAGCGGGAGATATCTTCCGCTCACCCAGCCCGCAGAAGGCGCACGGGGCGTCGGCGGAGGGCGGACAACGCCCTCTTCCAGCCCCCCTAAATGGGTCCAGGGGCAACGGATCTGGGGACATCCGTCGCCCCCTATTGCTACGGACCCGAGATGGTGGCGCGTAGTGTTCCACGCGCGCCTCTCTGTGATGTATGGGGGGGAGTTTAACACCTCACTCCCCTCCAACGTGAGGAGGCCCGCAAAGGCGGGCCGGCACCGGTCGGGGATCGCGGAAGACATATTGGTTCCCGTGGTCCCCGACGTAGGTGTGGGACGGAACACCGGGGTGGTTTTAGTCAGTAAGAGTCTGACAGACCCCTCCGCCCACCCCAGGGCGGAGGACATCCATGAGGATTTCCACCTAATGACAAAAAAAAAAAAAATGGTATCTTTAGCCTAATCTTGGCCACCATTCGGTCACTTCGTTACTCAATCGGCCATCTCCTCGTCTCACTAGATGTCCTACCCAACTCCACTTTGGCACTATTTAAAGTTACTTACCAGGTTTACAGCTCAAATGTGCGATCGCCATCAGTTTCGATATCAGCAACGCATTGAAGCTCTGTAGAGGATGCTGTTTAGGAGGCGGCGACATTGTATCGCCAGAGGGTGCTGCGCTCGCGACCCCACTGGGCTCGTGTGTACCAGACGTTATCTCTTCCTCGGGACATAGGAGCGTGTCTAGTAGTTCTGTGTTCACTCCTAGAATAGGAAAATAGATGGTGTTAGTCTATGCTACCGAGTCAATGTAAAATCTGGTTAGATGCACTTGCACCACAAATCACTAAATCTCTTTAGCGCTATACTTATGTAAAATATCATTCCGTCTCTGTCATTTTCAAACGATTGACAGAAACAGAACGATGTTTTAAACTTGTCTAGCGCCAAACGTATTTTACTTACATTTAGTGCAAGCGGACTTTAATGTCTTGGGTTTAGTGTTTTTATTGCAGCCTAAACATTGGTTATCATAGCGAGTGATTGAAGCGTGCAAAATGTTATCGTAACCATGCAACAGGAAACTTGTTCTGGGTCTGATGAAATGTCTCGCTGATCAAATGTCGTGCCGTGTGTGTCTGAATGGTACTGATCCATATGTCATATTCGTGAACAGACGCCGTCAGTTCAGTCTGGTTATCTCTTAGCTGCCTCAGCTTATTTTAATTACTGAATAGTTTTTTTTTTGACGCTTTTTCATCGTCTGTATGCTCGTTTTTCTTTATAGGTACCTCCTACGTTTTGCAATAGGTAACGAGCTATCGTTCTGACTGATCAACCTCTTGACGATTTAGAAGTGCTTATATTTGATTAATTTGAAATAAATGTTTTGTTTTGAGTTTGATCCCCTTATAATTTTATTTCCGTAAGTGGGTTTGTACAAACACTTTTACATGTCAATAAAAACTATTTATTTTAGTATATTACTAGCTTTTGCCCGCGGCTTCGCCCGCGTGGATGTCGGAAATTAATGCAAGAGGACGTACTACCGCGATAAGAATGTGTTATTCCAGGTTATATCTATACATCTATACAAATAAATAAAATTGGAGTGTCTGTTTTTAACATTAAGATAACCACTTTTTACTAAGTGTATATGGATGTATACACGATACATATACCAAAACAACATTTTTTACAATTTTTGTCTGTCTGTCTGTCTGTCTGTCTGTTTGTTCCCGCTAATCTCTGAAATGGCTGGACCGATTTTGACGGGACTTTCACTGGCAGATAGCTGATGTAACAAGGAGTAACTTAGGCTACTTTTATTTTAGTAAGATTCTTTTATTTTAGAAAAAAAAACAACTGTCTTCGAAAACTACGCTGACATACGTCTCAAAATTCGAAAAACCCTGGCTGAATCCTACGAAATAGATCAAAATAATGTACTACAGTATTGTACACCTTAAAAAGGCCTACAAAAATGTCCTCAATGGTATATGTCTATCTCTTAGGGATAACCGACAATAACCATTTTTTATCCTTTACTTTTTACGAGAAATAAGGGCTAATTTACGAAGCGATTTTAAGCAATACAGCATTAATCCTTATCCAATTAAGTACCTTAAATACATTGTGCATTTAATATAGATCAATATGGCCCTTTACAGCATGTAATTTAAATGAATATCTTAGAAGTTATTAGACATTTAAAAAGCGGGCGCAAAGCGCGTTGGCAGCGGCCGGGTAGTACAGGATAAGTAGGATTGTAATTCATATTACTTTGGCTTCATAGTAATTGCGAATATCATGTGTGTTCATTATACTCAAAATAAACCTAATAGTATTGTTCCAAGTAAGAGACCGCGAAATAGCTTAGATGTTTAGATTTTTGGATGTTTGTTTCTCAATGATGCAAAGACGGCCAAACGGATTTAGATCGAATTTGGCACAAAGATATATGTATTATATCATGGATACGTAACAGATAGGATACCTACTTTATCCCGGTAGTAGGTTCCCGGGTGGTATTTTCCGACAGCTATACGGGCCAAGCCACTGGAAAAAGTACCTACTATTCCTATAATTATGTTCGGTGTCTGGTAAATGATTGAGTGTCTGTATAGGTAAAATAGGAGCGTTAAGAAAAACCAGGAAGACTTATATTCAACTAAACCAAGCCCTATGTCGCAGTCTTCTTACTCTGAATACTATTACTCTTATTTTAAAAACACCAACACACATGATGTTCTCATAAACTATGAATCTTAAGTAATATAAGTTATAATCCTACTACTAATAATATTATAAATGTGAAAATATGTATGATTGGGTGTTTGTTTCTCAATCACGCAAAAATGGCTGAATGGATCTGGATCGAAAATAGCACACAGAGTCTATATTACCTATATAACCTGGAATAACACATTCTTATCGCGGTAGTACGTCCTCTTGCCTTAATTTCCGACATCCACGCGGGCGAAGCCGCGGGCAAAAGCTAGTAGGTAATATAGACTCTGTGTGCTATTTTCGATCCAGATCCATTCAGCCATTTTTGCGTGATTGAGAAACAAACACCCAATCATACATATTTTCACATTTATAATATTATTAGTAGTAGGATTATAACTCATATTACTTAGGATTCATAGTTTATGAGAACATCACGTGTGTTGGTGTTTTTAAAATAAAAGTAATAGTATTCAGAGTAAGAAGACTGTGACATAGGGCTTGGTTTAGTTGAATATAAGTCTTCCTGGTTTTTCTTAACGCTCCTATTTTACCTATACAGACACTCAATCATTTACCAGACACCGAACATAATTATAGGAATAGTACTTTTGCCAGTGGCTTGGCCCGTATAGCTGTCGGAAAATATCACCCGGGAACCTACTACCGGGATAAAGTAGGTATCCTATCTGTTACGTATCCATGATATAATACCTATATCTTTGTGCCAAATTCGATCTAAATCCGTTTGGCCGTCTTTGCATAATTGAGAAACAAACATCCAAAAATCTAAACATCTAAGCCATTTCGCGGTCTCTTACTTGGAATAATACTATTAGGTTTATTTTGAGTATAATGAACACACATGATATTTGCAATTACTATGAAGCCAAAGTAATATGAATTACAATCCTACTTATCCTGTACTACCCGGCCCCTGCCAACGCGCTCTGCGCCCACTTTTTAAATCTCTAATATCTTCTAAGATATTCATTTAAATTACATGCTGTAAAGGGCCATATTGATCTATATTAAATGCACAATGTATTTAAGGTACTTAATTGGATAAGGATTAATGCTGTATTGCTTAAAATCGCTTCGTAAATAAGCCCTTATTTCTCGTAAAAAGTAAAAGATAAAAAATGGTTATTGTGGGTTATCCCTATGAGATAGACATATACCATTAAGGACATTTTTGTAGGCCTTTTTAAGGTGTACAATACTGTAGTACATTATTTTGATCTATTTCGTAGGATTCAGCCAGGGTTTTTCGAATTTTGAGACGTATGTCAGCGTAGTTTTCGAAGATAGTTATTTTTTTTCTAAAATAAAAGAATCTTTCTAAAATAAAAATAGCCTAAGTTACTCCTTGTTACATCAGCTATCTGCCAGTGAAAGTCCCGTCGAAATCGGTCCAGCCATTTCAGAGATTAGCGGGAACGAACAGACAGACAGACAGACAGACAGACAGACAAAAATTGTAAAAAATGTTGTTTTGGTATATGTATCGTGTATACATCCATATATACTTAGTAAAAAGTGGTTATCTTAATATTAAAAACAGACACTCCAATTTTATTTATTTGTACAGATGTACAGATTACTATCAGCAAGAGAATAACACCACCCCATTTCTTCCTGTGGGTGTCGTAAAAGGCGACTAAGGGACTTACTAGAGGATGGGCAGCAGCGTTCTCTATGCATTTTACCACCATACTGCGATCGCCAACCCGCCTGCCAAGCGTGGCGATTATGGCAACGCCCCCCAAATTGGGGGAGGCCTAAGTCCAGCAGTGGACGTCTTACGGCTGAAATGATGATTACTATCAGCTGTTTGATTCCCACTGTATGGAAAAAGCTTCCTTCCGCTCTTTTCCTCTTATCCTTATGGCATCACGAGGTATGAAGTTGACATATTCCAAAACAATTGGCCGCAAACAGAAGTAGATGGCAGTATATTATTAATTTTAAAAAATATGCATGCTTCCACACACACCACAAAATTTCCTATACATTTTACTATCCAATTAATTTTGACCTTTGCCAAATGTATCGTGACACACAGTAGGGTACTGAGCGAAATAATTGCGTGTTATGCCGCTGTAAAAGACAATAGTATTGTCGTTGCCAATATGAGAAATAAATTTTAAAATGAAACATGAGTGAAACTAACTTACCCACTATATTATAATCCGAAGGAAGCAGACAGAGAATAGATAAAAATTAGTATTAAGAACAAGCGTTTAACGTTTTAGGTAGAAAATGAATCAAACAAGTGACTCTAAGACTGGGCCGGGGACTGGGTCTAAAGAATATTTGATGTGAGCATTGCAACGTGCAATAACCTTGGTCGAGCGGGCATCAAGATCAAGCTTTTTTCGGAAATTGCGCTCAGGTAAGGCTCGAAATGTTCATTCCAAAAAATAAAAATACCTTTTTAAGTCCAGCTGCCTTCAATAATTCTAAAACATCTACAGCATTCACGTACTAGTTTGACCTCAATTCAAACAAAAGGAAAACTTAACATAAAATCTAATGAATGTAAGGTGAATGGCATCATAAAGGTCGGACCATATGACGATATTATCTAAAAACCGGCCACATGTTATGTTCACTCACCTTTATTATTGATCAATGCGAACAGCAAGCACAGAGCGAACAACGCTTTGTAATCATTTTCACTGCAGTCTAGAGAGTCCAAAATTGTCTTCAAAAACGGCCTCTTCTCAATTTCCTTACTTTCTCTTTCTATTAGACTGTCTAATGTTGCTGACCTTTCAGCGGAAGTACTTGGAGCCGAAGCAAGCAGCTTCTGTTTCTCTTCATCAGTAATATTATTGTATTCGTTGGTTTTCGACGAACTTGATTCGATTCCTGAATCGGGCAAAGGCGAGTCGGGCATGTTCGCTTTTAGAGTCCCCGAGCTAGTAGTTTTTGCTGGATCTATTTGAGTAACTAAATCCTCAGTGGAATCGTGACCGATGCTCGACGACTCGCTTATGTGTGACGTGGACGGAAGGGAATTCGAAACTAACTCGGGATCGAGATCGCAGCTCGAATGATCGGTATCATAACCAAATGTTTTAGGACCAGCGTATTCTGGAGTAGTGTAGTCTCTCTCACTTGACGTATTTTCTAAAGCTTTTTCTAGACTTAGTTGCGGTTTAGAGAACTCTAATTTGACATTGGACTTTGCATTGCTAATGTACATTTCTAGTATCTTGGTTGCGCCGTCCTCGAAAACTGATAAGTCTGATTGTAATATGATCCAGGCCAGTGCGTGGACAATCGGACCGTGCGTAATAATAAGGAACACTTGCGATAACAGAAACAGGGACACTACGCACGACACCGATGGCTTGATCTCGTCCTCTGAATCCATTCTTTGTCTGGGGAATTTCATTCGTGATGGAGATTCTGCGTTCTTTCCTTTTAGTATAGCTTCTAAGTTTCTCGTAATAGCTTCTATGCTTTGTATATGATCTCGGTTGTATGGTGAGGAGGATTGAAGTTGTCTTACACTTTCGGACGTGAGTGAGTAAATGTACAGAGGCACTAGAAGTTTGTGCAAAAGATGCTCCGTCAGTACATCGTTTAGGTCAGGAATGTTTAGACATAAGATGTCATTGATATAGTGAAGATGGTCAAGGTGTTCGGCTACTAAGTCATCCAATTTCTGTTGTGATTGATGGCTGGAAAAAGAATTTCTGAATTTTGAGTCGTAAATATTGTCTGTGTTCGGATATTGAAAAAATACGATTTTGAATTTGGTACATTTAGTATGTAACCGGTTGATTGAGAAAGAAATCTACAAAATGAAACAAAAATAGACAATGTCTCTCTACTCTAAAAAATAAACTATTGTAAGTAAATGAAAACCGAACATAACAAAACAGACCAAAACAAAATCATAAGTAATATAATAGCATGACTTACTCAGCGTCGGTCCTGACACACGCGTCCAGTTCTAGAATGTGTTTGCCGATAAACCAAACGAGATTACTGAAGTATGGGGCTGCCGTCCTGTGGGACAGCAAACTGTGTTAGCATATTGATGACTACTAATGAAATGACCGTGATATCTACATAGTTTAATATGCATAGCTTCTAAATGGAGAGCTACATTTATTCTAACTGAAGCAAAATTATTATTATTCACAAGTAACTGTTTATTACGTACGAAATGTTAGACTGCAAGATTTTATCGTCCATATCTTTAAGCCTCATTTTGGATGATCGTTCTTTTGTTTCGTCTTATGTACGCACTTGTCACAGACCACAGTTCACTTAATTATACGAGGCGTCGAAAGGCGAGCACAGATTTACTTTTTAGGACTACCACTTACTAGACAGTAGAGAATATAAGTATCAGTTTTAACACAGTACGTGGCTGTACATCACAGTCACCTAATAGTCCTCGATGACAACTGAAACCAGTCTAAGTTTACCAAAAGCGCGCGACATCGCGGCATCACGTCGGAATCGAAGCTAGACCACATCGTAAATTGTAGGTTGTAGGTAGACGTTTCAAGTTCAATGTCAATAGAGCTTTGACACGCATCCAGATAAAACATCATAGACAGTACACCAGCCCCCACGACAAAGTCAGTTCGTACAAACGAGTGTCAGCTAGCTTCCTAAAAAAATCTTTCGGTTTTGAATCTAATCGAAATTTATTCGAATTAGCGTCCATTTGATATTTATTTATAGATTCAAATCAAATTCGATTTTCAAATATAAGAACTGTAAGTCGCCACTTTTAAATGCAAGTATGTCACCTATGAAGATACGCCTGTACGATGTGACCTTGTCTGGAGGGAATTACTTTTAGGAGAATTAATCTTACATACCTATCTCTAATGAACCTGAGCATGCTGGCATCCTGTACTCGGTACACGTTGAGGGTGAGAGTGCGCACTGCAATGCGCACCATTGATTCCGAATGGTTGAAGAACTTAATCGCTTCCGTATACAGCGGGAAATCTTTCGTGTGCTGTCAAAATTAATAATACATATATTATTTTTGAAGTAGGTGCGTACAGGCGTCTTCGTTAATTCGATATTCCTCAAGACAAACTTAAGAATATGATAATAAATTTTTATTAAAGTGAAATCTCAAGGGTAGAAGAAATTAAAATTTTCTTAAGAATATTTCAATATGCAAATCAGTGTCAAGCTGTATGTTGAACAAAATATGATTCACGACCGTAACAAATATGGTTTTACATAATTAAGATCATAAATATATGCGTGTTAGGGTCGTGTATCGTATTTTAATCAACATAATATGTATGTACAACGTGGCACTGTCCTGTACCTCGCCCGCATGGAGGTTGAAAATTATTCCACAGGAACGTTCTACTGGGATAAAAAGTATTCTATGAGACCCAGGACAAAACGGATTTCAATGAAATATGGCCCAGCACAGTAGACCATGATGAGGTCTACTTGTGGGCCAAATCTTATAACAGACGGACACAGTTACTAACGCATTTATAATATTATATTATCCATACTATTAAATAGTATTATGGATGTAGGTGACTATTTTGTCCTTGATTTACTGACATTTTAAACCCGACCTAGATATGCCGCGTAAATGTTTTACACAACTTATAACGGATATTTTTAGGTGATGGTTTCAAACGAAACACGCTATAGTTCGTGACTTGAAATTGACACCACGTGAAAACGCAACCTTGAATTTTATTCATCTGTTCTGTATTAAAATTATGGATATGTTAACCTACATAACAGACCAGTAGATAGGTAAAAATGTGCATAAAGACAATTCGAACGCGGAAAATTGATATTTGCATATCTGCGTTCGACACTCAATCTCCAGTGTACGCACGGCTACAAGTCAAGCATTTCCAGTTTTATCTGACCTCGCATCGTATAAGCTTTTGGTACAATGAGATGTCAGTTTATACTGGAAATGCATAGCTTGATATGTAGCCGTGTGTATCTACGTATGCAGCTGTTAATGGTACTATCACAGTAACACAATTACTATTTGATATCGGACATTGTTACATGTAGTTGAACTAGACATGAGGTCATATCTACAAATTCCTTTCACCAATTCGTGACCTGTAAGTACATATTTTCGTGCCCAGAAAAACCACACTGCCGAAATGGGATAGAGAATGGAAGCATTATTATATAGTTAATTTCCTTGCATTAACTATCCCGGCTGGAGGTCTAAAAAGTTTAACTTTTTAGAAATCGCCGGGCAAAAATCCGTTTAAGTAGTCAGAATCTTTTCAGATTAACAACGAGATGTCCTACAAAAAATATTTTAAAAAAAATTAACTATTTAAGGTCAACTATAGTAACTTGTTTTTTTTTTTTCTGTAACTAGCATTAGCCTTTTTCTTGTGTGTGGGAAAATCATCAAATGACGTCTCCCGCTCTGGGCGGAGCGGGAGGGCGTGTCAGACTTTTACTGATTAAAACCCACCC
Organism: Aporophyla nigra; assembly: GCA_947507805.1. NCBI lineage: Eukaryota > Metazoa > Arthropoda > Insecta > Lepidoptera > Noctuidae > Aporophyla > Aporophyla nigra. Next base: position 19,222,263 of record OX382297.1, on the reverse strand, counting down.
GTGTTCCTTCAGTTGCCCATATGCCAGGGCCACGGTAACTATTTCGAACAGATCTCGCGACCCTGGCAGGTCCTAGCGGACCCCTTCAAACTACAATAGCATTACCCTGTGACTTCTCTCTCGTGGATGTAGGAAAATATGCAACGGGAACGTAGCTACTGGCGGTATTAAAAGTATTAAAGTAATTAATCCAGGTTATAAACTACCTGTGTGCCAAATTTCATTCAGAATGACGGACAAGAATTCTAAAAACCATATGTATGGCATCAAACTCATTCCCACACCATCATCATCATTTCAGCCGAAAGATGTCCACAGCTGGCCGGTTCCTTTTTGGGGGTTTGAGTCGTTCCCACACCCCGTTGCTAATTCCTTTTTAGGGTCCCGTTGCCAAATGGCAAAAAACGGAACCCTTATAGATTCGTCATGTCTGGCTGTCTGTCGGTCTGTCGGTCTGTCTGTCTGTCTGTCTGTCCGAGTATGTCACAGCCACTTTTTTCCGAAACTATAAGAGCTATGCTATTGAAACTTGGTAAGTAGATGTATTCAGTGAACCGCATTAAGAGTTTCACACAAAAATAGAAAAAAAACAATGATATTTGGGGTTCCCCATACATAGAACTGAAACTTTAAAAAAAAATGTTCATCAAACCCATACGTGTGGGGTATCTATGGATAGGTCTTCAAAAATGATATTGAGGTTTCTAATATCATTTTTTCTAAACTGAATAGTTTGCGCGAGAGACACTTCCAAAGTGGTAAAATGTGTGCCCCCCCCCCCCCGTAACTTCTAAAATAAGGGAATGATAAAACTAAAAAAATATATGATGTACATTACCATGTAAACTTCCACCGAAAATTGGTTTGAACGAGATCTAGTAAGTAGTTTTTTTTTAATACGTCATACATCGTAAACCACAATTTACCTTTCATTCAGTCAACTCAAATATAAAAAAAAAAACATTTAATTTCATAAACATAAACCTAATGCATAAACCGTGAATTGCAGGTTTGTACGGAACCCTCGGGGCGCGAGTCCGACTCGCACTTGGCCGGTTTTTTTTTAACTTAGTCACTATTGTACTATAAATATAGATTATAATTCTCGAAGTGTCGACAGGAAATACGCTAGACCTGAACGAAAGATTACCTAATTGATAACTCATGACCCGTACAGGAAACCTTTAATTAATCACAGGAGATAAGAAATCAGACATGACAGTGTTGTGGTCATTTATTTTTACAATTAAATGATAATTACTTTATTAATAGGCTTTGTAAAAAACAAAGATATTTTTTTATGAATAAAGAAAGCAAGTATAGTGTAAAGATTACTTATTTCCTCCTCGTACTCTGCAATTTGATTGATCAGTGATGTAAGGGGTTCTCAGCTGTAATACGTTAGAGCCCACGGAATAAAGAAAACTAGAGGAAGTGCCCCTCAGATATCGCGCGCGTGTCAACATTTAGCGCAGATGCGCAGCATTTAGCTTATTCGCCGTCAGATACTTGTCGTGATTGGTTGTCGCAGAAATACGCGAAATATTACAAATTATGTCTTGTTGTGCGGTTTTGACCTGCAAAAACGAAAGCAGAAAAAAAAAATGTATCTTGTGGAGGTGTATCCTATCATCAGTAAGCACTAAACTTTGTTAATTTTTAATATAATTGATTTTAATTGCAATACCACATGTTATGACTTCAATGCAAACTATAAACAACCTTATATTCATTGACACAAAGTCTTAATGCACGTAGTAGTCATCTGGAAAATCATAACCAAAATTCTAGTAACTTCGACGCTACTCGATTAGGGATGGGACACATCCGTAAAGTAGGTCGGTATCGATAATTTTGTCTGATTTTAGTAAGGAATTAATAGCTCACATGGCTGGTTATATAATAAGACAGTTGATTAAAAACAATTAAGTGTGATATTTGCGTTAGTGCTTTAGTAACAGAAAAAAAACAATCATTACATAGATTTATTATAGCTAAGGATAGAGGGGGATTATTATACCCATCAGAATCTGTGATTAAGATATGTCAGATGTCCGAAATATTTTTAAAAGACGGTCACATATTCAATAAAGATTATATCATGGCTAAAATAATGCGCCAGTTTATTGGGTCATCGATATTCCAAAACATAAGCTATCATCAATTAGGGGAATTTCTTACGTCTAATCATATTACTGACTTAATGAAAGCTATCACGGCAAAATATATTAATATACGATTTCATCACCTATTAAAATTAAACATAAAATTATCAAAACGGTAATTAAATAAATATGTGTTATTTCAAGGTCAGTAAATATTTTTAGTACTATCTGTTATCATTTCATTTATCGTTAGCTTCTGTCAGCGGTTTCGCCCGCGTACCTGATTTTATGAAAATAACATTACCCCCCTATATACAAACATACAAATACCTCTTTAACATTGATATTTTAACGATAATCAACCTTTTCCGTTATTAAACATTTGTATGATGTTAACAAATTATTACATTGCTCACCCGAATAAATTACGTAACGTCAATATTAAAATATCGATATACAGGGTGTCCAAGAACCTGGCGTCCAACTGGATTCCCACGATGCCCCAAGTTCTAACAGTACTCAGAAAAATATTTAAAAAAATCCACCCCATGTACTTACAGAATTATACTGATTTCAAAAAAAAATGGGAAATGAGCACCCTGTGACATACTTTTGAATGCTGTGACTGCTAATGCTGATAATTTCGATATTTCTTGGAGGTTTTGTAATCTAGGGTATTGCTGTGTCTAAATAGAATGTAAAAATAAAGTACTTATTGTACCATTTTAAAATAAAATATTATTTTAACTAAAGGTGATATGGAAAACTATTGAATTTCGCAACTTTGACCGACTGTAGTGTAAAAAAAATGTACCAAAATAGTATGGCAAGTGACGTCAAATTTTGACGCGTTTATTCCTCTTTTTAAAAAGGTATAATACTTACACATTAATTTGAAAAAAAAAAATTTTTGATAATATTTTTACTCAACAACCCAATTTTTACGATGTCTTACAGAATTCTTAGAAAGAAAAATTTACGACGAATTGAATCTAACCTCTAAAGAATTACTATTGTATGCTCATAAAAATAACAACAGGCCTCTCAAAAAACAGGTTAGACCGTAAGGGACGGTATGTGCATGCATCTCACCATAGTGATTCGTTATTACAACAGGAGGGAGCAAGACAGAAACTGTCTTTGCGATTTGCTGGTTCTTCTTTATGGTACCCCATTATTCAGGTAAGAGTGAGGGAGAAAAAGGTTAGAGGTGCGAGTGAGATAGATAGTGACGCTATCTGGGATCGTGCTATTTAGGATAACAGTACGGTCAGTACGCGTCACTGCCTCCTGCCGTTACTACGCACCTCTCTCTTATTGTTACCATTGATCACGTACTACGATTTAAAGCTTTGTTTATTGGACTCGATTACTCTTTGTGCTCTGGACTTTGAAACGAACTCTTTACGACGACCTTTGCCTGTGTTTGGACAGTTTGTGTTTTGTGTGTGCTACCATGGCGACCTACACTCCGCAAGAATACGCAAATATGCACTACATTTATGGAGAATGTAGAGGTAATGGACGAGCTGCAGCGAGACTTTACAGAGAAAGGTATCCGAGGGCTACGCGATATCCCGACCATCGAGTTTTCATTAATGTGCACAGATCACTATGTGACGGGCGGTTCCCCAATCAAGTAGCTGGTGAAGGACGACCCGTAAATGACTTCATACGCGATGAAGTTTTAGAGGCGGTGTCGGCAAATCCAAGCATCTCTGTGCGAGGAATAGAAGCTGATACGGGGATACCGAAGAGCACAGCACACAGTATTCTCCAAAAAGAAGAATATCATCCGTACCACGTACAGCGAGTGCAAAGTCTTTTACCTCGAGACTATCCGAGCCGAGTCGCGTTTTGTGAAACAATCCTGCAAAAACATCGAGAAGACGAAAACTTTATCGACAAAATTTTGTGGTCAGATGAATCAACATTTAAGAAGGATGGCTACATGAACCTACACAACTTGCACGAGTGGCATGTGGAAAATCCGCACTTGATGCGAGAAGATAGATCCCAGTACCGGTTCAAAGTGAACATGTGGACCGGTATTCTCTGTGGGAATATTATTGGTCCATTTGAGATGCCCGAGAATTTGACTGGCGAATCATATTTAAATTTTCTTCAAAATGATTTGCCAAACTTACTAGAAGAGACCCCACCAGATATGTGGTTCCAACACGACGGCTGTCCAGCACATTTTCGCGTATCCGTTAGAGAGTTTTTGGACGAGCAATACCCGAACAGGTGGATTGGGCGATCAGGAACAATCCCGTGGCCAGCCCGCTCACCTGACTTAAATCCGCTGGAATTTTTTTTCTGGGGAACTATGAAGGAGCTCGTTTATGCGAAGCCCATTAATGACATCGCTGACCTTCGTGAGAAGATAACACAAGCAGTGCAGGTGATACGTCAAAAAAGTTACTCGCGAAACATAAAGCGGTCCTTTTTAAGGAGAGTGAGAGCTTGTATTGCCGCGGGTGGTCAACATTTTGAACATTTATTGTAATAAAATATCTTTAAACTAACATTCTTTGCTTTTATTCTACTGGGAACCCATCTACCTGTGTGTATTTCCTTCTTGCTCACTCTTGGAACCGAAGTAAATAATAGTAGTAACATAACAGTTTCTAAGATAAGAAAGGGTCCGACAGTTACCGTTAGTAGGTAGGCACTTCGTAAAAATTGGGTTGTTGAGTAAAAATATTATCAATTTTTTTTTTTTCAAATTAATGTGTAAGTATTATACCTTTTTAAAAAGAGGAATAAACGCGTCAAAATTTGACGTCACTTGCCATACTATTTTGGTACATTTTTTTTACACTACAGTCGGTCAAAGTTGCGAAATTCAATAGTTTTCCATATCACCTTTAGTTAAAATAATATTTTATTTTAAAATGGTACAATAAGTACTTTATTTTTACATTCTATTTAGACACAGCAATACCCTAGATTACAAAACCTCCAAGAAATATCGAAATTATCAGCATTAGCAGTCACAGCATTCAAAAGTATGTCACAGGGTGCTCATTTCCCCTTTTTTTTTAAAATCAGTATAATTCTGTAAGTACATGGGGTGGATTTTTTTAAATATTTTTCTGAGTACTGTTAGAACTTGGGGCATCGTGGGAATCCAGTTGGACGCCAGGTTCTTGGACACCCTGTATGTCTACATCTCTAAATTTTTTTTTGGTACTTACTAAAAGCGATTACAAGTGCATGTGAATATGACATCTATTTCAAAGGAGCTAGCGTTCTGAATCGAATGAATTGGTTACAGCGCCATCTAGCATTGAGTTGCTGAACTCATTGTAAATTTGTCTATCTAAAGTTTTTAAACGAAAAACGTCTTTATTGTGTGTGTCATGTCAAATAATAACAACTTTCATGCGTTGTAATACGACTTAATTTTTGAAAGCAATACGAAGATGATTTGTAAAAGTTGCGTGTGTAATTTGTAGCCTATCATATCACTGTTTTTTATGTGTGTAATGGACAATTTGATATGCAAATGTGTGAGTTTGGCGACACTGGTTCCCGTGCTTAGCCAGTGTAGGGGCACTTCTCTGTATTTTTTGTTCTGTGTTAGAGCCCAATCCATACTCATCATCACTATATATACATTCAGGGACCTCAATTAGTTGAATTAAAGGTGTCGATCTTTAATTTAGCGTAGTGAGGTCCCTGCCCCACCCGCTACGAGATCTCAACGAAGATAGGGACGAAAATAGTCGCGTAGGTGCCATATCGGTATACATATAAAGGCAGGTAGGTACATCGACAAACTATGTTAAATAATGCTACCATGGAGGCTGTACATGATTCTGAAATGAGTTGCAAATTTTTCGACTTATAAAAAACGATTATAAAAAAGTTATATTAAATAAAGAAATTGCTGTTTTTTTTTTTTTGTAGACATTGCAGTTTTCTATGAAACAGCAGGTTTTTGTTTACCGACGATTAAATTCTACGCTAGGGGTCTTTCTATGTATAATCATATGCTGAATTCATGGTTATAGTTTGTCCTTGCCCTGTATATACCGACACGGGAGCAACATCTATTGGTATTTCTTGTGCGAAGACAAGCATAGTTGAAAGTTGCAAGTAACTGCATTACATCAAAATACTGTCATATGAAATTCATGGTATGGGAGACCCTTTTTTTTTTTTTTTTTGTTTTTTTTTGGATGGGAAATCATCAAATGACTTCTCCCGCTCTGGGCGGAGTGGGAGGGCGTTTCAGACTTTTACTGACTAAAACCCACCCGTGTTCCTTCAGTTGCCCATGTGCCAGAGTCACGGTATCTCTTTCGACCCGCAAACTCGCGACCCTGGCAGGCATCGGTCCTAGCAGACCCCTACATTGCTGCTGACATCTCTTTGAGGCGCGCGTGGAACACTACGCGCCGTCGACCCGAGCCTGATCCTTACTGGGCGGCGAGCTACCCATTGCTCGCCACCCTTTTTTTTTTTTTTTTCGTGTGGAAATCCTCATGGATGTCCTCCACCCTGGGGTGGGTGGAGGGGTCTGTCAGACTTCTACTGACTAAAACCACACGGTGTTCTGCTGCTACCTTTAGCCGGGGTGCTGGAGTGCTTGCGCATTTCGTCACGCTCCCCCGGCTAGGTGTTGGCCCGCATGAGTATGTGCGGGCCCCGTCGCCATAACGGCCACGAATGGCCGCAGTTCCATCAGAGACAGGCGCGCGCGGAACACGGCGCGCCGCCGTCACGGGCCTTTCTCTGTTCAGGCAACAAACTCCCCAAGTTTGTTGCCTGCAGGCCTCACCCTAAGGCGGCCGGAGATCATTTCGCACCCTCCGGCGCCCGGTTACCCTTCTGCGGATTGGAAGGGAGGTTGTGTCCTCCCTCTCCCTTTCCGCCGCAAACCCATTGCTCGCCACCCGCAAGCTCGCGCCTACGGTGGCCGGGAGTCCGCTATCGAATCCCGACGCCCGGGGCGTCTCCTCCTGCGGCGGCTAGGGACGTGAGGGTGCAGAGACTGCCACTCCCTCACGCGCCCCGCCTCCTCCTTCGCGAGCATTACTGCTTCGCAGAAGGAGGTGACGGCTTCCCATGCCCTCTCGCTCCGTACCATGGCTCGCACCAGGGCCGGACGCGAGAGGTCGCCGCCGCCGATCGCCTCCACGAGGACACGGCGGTGCTCCGCCCAGGCAGGGCACACCTCCACTGTATGCTCCACCGTGTCCTCCAGACGATCCTCACAATGGAAACACCCGGACGTTTCCTCCCGCTTTATCCTGAACAGGAACCCACCGAAGCACCCATGCCCGGTGAGAACCTGCGTCAGGCGGAAGGTGAGGACGCCGTGGCGCCTCTCAATCCACTCCTCAAAGAGGGGACTTACCGCCGCAATTGTGGCGTGCCCAATGGGAGACCCTTAGTAACTTAAATTAAATGCCTACATATGTGTTTAATAGAATAATGGTGACCTAATACCTCTTTTAATTAAAGGATTTACGCAAGAGTTTTCCTCTTAAAAACCACATTAATCCATCAATTACACGTTATAATTATATTCACCTGTTTATGAAAACAAACACACTTAAACAGTACAGGAAGTTATATATAATATGAAACCTTACCTCATTGTAGAAGAAATGTATAGTATGATTGTTGAGCTTTAAACTGAGCGTCTTGAGGAATGATATGTAGTAAGCCATCACCTCCTCATCAGAGAAGTCAAATTTGTGCACTATTATTGAGTTCACATGGTTATTACTCAGCAAATAATCTGTAACAAATTATTTATTTTCTTTATTTATTTAGGAAAATCTCCTTGTAAAATAGTAATATACAGAATAGAGCATTGTAGAGCAAAAAAAGTGCAACCAAATTTGTCAGCTAATTTGCTTAGCACTCAGGTATTTCTTTTTGATGCTGTTAGAAGTATGTCGAACACAATCAGCCAATCAGTAAACCAAGTTCAACAGCAAAAGCAAATTACAATTTAAACATTAGCATGTTTTGTGTACCGCAGATGTCAAAATGTTTTGATTCACACAAACCAAAACATATTTCCAAATGATTAAATAACTTACACAGTGATGTTTCATTCCTTATATTTTCAAACAGTATATTAAGTGTTTGTAACAGCTGCACACAAACATATGACGATCCTCCACACTTCTGTCTCATGATCTTCAAGAAGTATGACAGCATATTCTTCTCCAAAAAGAAGCTGAAAATGAAACAGCTTATTAAAGTAGACCAACGAAATAATCTAGATTCAAGATCTACCTATTCAAGGATGCAGATTCATCACGTGGTGTCGACATAGGTATAAGAGTAGTACTTGACCACACTGGCACAGCACATCCTAATATTATAAACGTGAAAGTTTGTTACTCAATCACACAAAAAACAGTTGAATGGATTTAGATAGATTATAGCCTGGATTAATTACATTATACTATAATCCTGGTACATTTCCGTGGGATTATTTACTCTCTCCACACAAAAGAAGATGCTGGCAAAAATGTGTAAGTTAATACAATATATTTAATGTATAAAATGTGATGTACGTATAGCACCTATAAAAGTAAATAAATACAACATTTTATGTCGCAACAAAAAGAAGAAAACAAAAAAAACTTTTTACAAAAAAAAAACAACCGACTTCCTTAAAAAAAACACTACAAAGTCAAAAATAACTTTAATTTCGCAATTCGGTGTCTTAGGATCTGTATTTAAGGTTTTTGCCACAGACTTCCGGAATTAAAGTTATTTTTGACTTTGTGTTTTTGTTAAGGAAGTCGGTTGTTTTTTTTTTTTTAAAGTGTTTATTTTTAACTTTTTGTTATGGTAGATACCCCGCACTAATCTAATCGCGTTATTTGTTCATTTGTCGCGCAAATACTTAATGCAAATTTAAGACTTATATGGTTTTCACATGGACCCCATTGTCGGAATGGAACCAAATTAAAATAGGACCAATCGGGAAGCACCAGCTTTCAAATAAAAATAAAATCATCGAAATCGGCTCACCCAGTCAAAAGTTATGAGCAAACAAACATAAAAAATTAAAAAAATACAGACGAATTGATAACCTCCTCCTTTTTTTGAAGTCGGTTAAAAAGGTTGAGATACATGATCGGCCAAAAGTTGCTAAACCTGTATTGTGACCTTTGTATTTAGGAACACCAGACAAACATCTTGAGACTTATTTCAGCCTATCTTTTGCCAGCGGCTTCATCCACATATAAACCTTCCTCTTGAATCACTTTGTCTATTGATGAAAACTGAATAATTTATTCTATGTAAAGACTATGCACTTATTTGAATTGGAATGGTACCTAGGCATTGTGTTTTGTAACCTTAGTCTATTCTGCCAGAGAAGTTATAAAGGCCAAAGAATAAGCAATAGAATACTTAATAACATAATATCATTACATTTCGATGACTCAGTACATGACCAAACATGAAGTGATTTTTTATGACTTATGGGCAATTAAAGATGCCATAAAAATTAATATGTTACTTTTAGGGTATCTTCAAAAATGGTTGTATGTAATTTAACTAGTGTTTCTAACCACAAGTTTTTTATCAGTACGTCGTCTTTTTTAATTACCACTTACAATTTTATTAATGTATTTTCCAATGAAGGAAGTGTTGTTTACAAATAATAAAATAATGATCACAAAGTAATACTTACTCAAAAACGGAACTGTCATTCTGGTCACCCCATATCAATATCTCTGCTATACACCTGAGCGATTCCACTAAGGTGCCTCGATTACTTTCAGAAACAGTTGTATTTTTACAAAGAATATTATGTAAATACTTCAATCGTTCTAAAGAATGCGGATTTTTAGGACGCCCCCACGAGGCGCCGAACCAACTTCTGCTACGAAACATGACGATATTAGTATCCTCTACACTTGATCAAAGAAAACAACACACTTTTTCATTTTTTTTTAGTTCATTGAGGCACGTCGTCACTCTAAACCATTAGCACCATGTTCTCTTTTTATCTTGTTTTATTATATTTATCACTTTATTGGGTCATTGCGTTACACGCGTTAACTTTGGTTCGTATTTCATTGAATAATGTACAATAAACTGATGAATTGTATTATTTTTGTGATAAATTACTCGTACGATTTACTTGGCCAACGTAATTTTGACAGTTCTCGGGTTGTTCGGAATGACAGCTGTAGTTTCGTTTAGATGTACCACAGTGGTTCGTTTCTAAAAATTGTTTTCTTTTTTTCTATATAACGAACGGAGCAAATTGTCTCAATATTTGTAAATGAAAGAGCAAAATGTGAAGACATTTCTATGTGAAAAGTGAATAAATAATTTTGCTATTTATAGTATTTGTCAAGGCAGATACTTAATTTAAATGTGCGGCCTCTTACCGATACTCTCTATAGAGATACAGACACTGTTATAACTAAACGCATCCGGCATTTACAGAGATAGCTATAGTCATTCTGTATAGCCTGTTTAAAATTATGTTGGGGTTGGCTTTCAATCTAACTGGATGCAGCTTAATACCAGTATTTTACATGGAGGGACTGCCTATCTGACATCCACAACCCGTAATATTTAACTTTGAGAGAGACTTCCAGGCTTCTGACTAGGACGATCCGTAACGATTGTCAAGGATCCACGAATGACAGCTGAGACTATCATGATTTGATATAATTTCCGAGGCACAGTGGGGTCTTGGGATGTAAAGATGGTCATCCATCCATGGACTAACCGCGGCAAGCGTAGCTTAACTGGATCGATCAACCCGAGTGAATGTTATTATTAAGCCTTTTACCTTTGCATGGTCAACACGACAGAAGCGATAGTACCTAACAGTAGATATTTTGGTTTAGTAAATTAAAAATTAGAATTTACAGATAAAGGGTTTCGCCCACAGATTAACTACACTGTTTGGGGCGATAACGACTAAAATGTAACCACACACTTTAATTAAACTGAATCTGAAAAATTGTGTTTATGTTTACCTACTAAATTAATTATTGGTAAACCAATTATTGACAAATTTGTAGGACAATGCATAGACTTACTACAATTCCAAGCTAATGAAGTGTTTCTGCTTACTAAAGTTACCAGTTATTATTAGCCCAATGATTGAGACATTTGAAACAGAATGGATGGACGGAACTACCACATGTCTACTGTACTTATTAAATTAAAATATCCGTAATTCATAGAAATGACATGAGAATTCCCCATAGGTATAAGCTTTACCTATTCATAAAGATGCAATCTGTCTGTCAAGCCGCAAGCGTGCTAAGTAGGTACTAAGTCATGATAAATAGATAGATCCATGTTCAACAGATTGCGAATACAAACAATAGCACACTGATTACAGCGGATATGCAGTTTGCGTGTGAGAATAGATTCCTTGGCGATAACGAGGTATTTCTCGCATTGTTTTTACACATAGCAATGCTTATGACTTCTTATGAGATCTTACAGGTTCTTACACTTTTGAAATTTAAATATCAAATCAAAATATCAAATAAAACATCAAAGGAGAATCGGCAAACACGTATGGAAACTGGTCCCAGCACCAATAACAACCTCACATATGCCATTAGATAGGTATTTTAGTTAATAACAATAACTGCTACGACGGCTCATTTCAATTTACTGTGTGGAAAAAGTTATGGCGATGTTTGGTAGGACGTAGTACTGGACTGTAGATAATGGAACAGTCGAATAGTAAATCATTTTTGGTGGTCTTGGTTTGGTTTTGCAAATGTACTCATTCCGATGATAAGACAATAACATGGTACCACAGAGGTGGTCTGGTTATGGACCTGGTTGTTAAATAACGGAACCTTTGAATAGCTACTAGTAAACATATCGCGTGTGGGTTCATCTGATGTGTCATAACGACTCCTGTGTGTTTTACCTTATGACGATGACCTGGTGACTGACATGTCACCTGAACGCTGGATGACGGATCTCCTGAATAGCTTTTAGTAAATCCATCGAGTGTCAGCGCAATATATGTGTCTTAACGGTGATTGACCTGGACGCTTTAAAACGTAATTCTTTTTAAAAATATTTGGGTGGGAAATCATCAAATGACTTCTCCCGTTCTGGGTGGAGCGAGAGGGCGTGTCGGACTTTTACTGACTTAAACACACCCGTGTTCCTTCAGAATACCGAACCAAAAGGACAGCTTTCCTTTCCGGCTAATTTTGTTTTAAAATGGCATTCAATCAAGAAATATCAATAAGACTACAACAATGATAGGCCTGTAATATGGGATGTATCCAAAACCTTCTTGTCCTTACAGTGTAACTATTTACTATCGCACTTGACGCGGTAGTTCCCTACTTCAATATCTGGTCTTGTTCCTTAACTCTGACTTGCTTTTATTGCCTGGCAGGAGTAATCACTGACGAGGTGTTCTTAGCTCCCGCCTTTCTTTCCTGATAGCCGTAGAATATCTCTCCACTCCTCCAGCAGGATGTATTGCCCCTTTTTCGCTTCGTCACTATGTGCTAGCGACAGTTTCTAGGAGCTTATTATTGAATGTAAAAGTCCTCTCCTGCCAAATTATTCGTGTATATTGTACAGCGTTGGTCTGGAAGGGGACTTCGGTTAGGAAGTCCATGACCACAACTTTCCGAGACATATCATATCTCTAATCTCATAAGGCCCAACGTACAACGTATGGAAAAAAGTGATATGCAGCATTCCGGCTCAGACTTAAAAACAAAATCTTCTTCTAAACGCCCAATGTACTTTTAAATAAAACACGAAATATCAACTTAAATTTAGTTGTATTTTTCTTTCTAACTAAGAGTACCCAGAAAATAAAGTTGGTCGTAAAGAAAACTAGTTGAATGTGCTTGGGCATGAACCATGTTAGACGATATTATTCATTGTATTATACATTGGGTGTTTTAGCTCATCACGGGAAACTTAGCTTGGGCCTTACGAGGCTATGACATTTTTGAAATATTTAATACCTTTTAATTTGAGGTCACTAAGATAGATCTTATGAGAAGAGGACTCCATGGGATTATTAAAAGCCATTAATTGATTCCATTATCTGTCGTCCAGAGGGGTAATTGCGGAACTTTTTATCGGTACCTAGGAATTGGTTTAATATTCATAGTTAAACATCATTCATTGCGTTATTTACGTTGCTGAGCCACAATTTATTCGAACAAACGACGATATGGTTTAGAAATAATCTTCAATCCCATTCAGATTCTGATAAATTGTGCGTTTTGCAAATAAGGTGCAGGTCAGTCATCAGATCATCGCCAGGAGATAAAATCATAGGACTGGTTGACACACCCCACACTCGATATGTTTACTAGTAGCTATTCAAGAGTTCCTTTGTATTCCGTTCTGTATTAAAATGCCTATCTAATGACATGTATGCGGTTGTAATTGGTCGTGGGGACTATTTTGTCCGATCCTCCTTTGTTCGAGAGTTTGTGACTTTTATTAGGCCAGCCTTTTATGTACCTAAGCTGTAACAAAGACGAGTCGTTTAAATAGAAATTTTTAATAAGAAAAAGGCTAAATCTTCAATCCTTAAGCTGAAATTGGTATTCATATATCTTAGCTGGCTTTTTAGATCATTCTGTTTTTAGTTTTACTATCTTATGAGTGGAGAAGTCCTTGGTATAGTGGTCAATACGAATGCCAAGGGTGAAATGTCTCTGCAGCAGTATCTGAATTGGTGACCGATTTACGACAATAGGCCCATCCTTTTTAACGTTGAATTTATTTACCATTAAGGTCTAAAACAGTTACCTACGCCCAAGAAAATACATGAAATCTTTCTATTTATCTGTAAGTACTTGCGTATCCATCTATTCACTGCTGTTTAGCTCTTTGGTCGATATAGAGTCACTATTTCTATAAACTGTGTAAAGATTGCAGTTTCAGTGATTACCAAGCCTGACAGTTTCCTTTTTTTTTGTAATTATTACAATATTTGCAAGTAGGTACACGGCTACAGATCAAGCTATACGTTTCCAGTTTTATCTGACCTCGTGTTGTGTAGGCTTTTCGTACAATGAGATGTCAACTTATACTGGAAATGTATAGCTTTATGTGTGGCCGTACGTACGTTTCCAAAACGTTCTTTTAAAGATAGGGATTATGGAAAAAAATTAGAGTCGTTATAAAAATATTTTTTATTGTCTTTATTTTCGTAAATCTATATTGCAAATTAATGATTTTGTTCACATCTACATCAACTAATAAGTAGTACCATAACTTTAAGGTACAATATTGGGAAATCCCATAATTATACACACATGGACGGAACAATCGATATTATTAATACCTTACACTAAATTGTGACATTCTCTATTATAAACAAGTTGAACCATAAATAGTTTAAGATTGTGTATTATTTAATTACAAATAAGAAAGTTACATTTATGATGCAATAAAATTAAGCGAAAGAGTGGATAATCATCATTATCTTTCACAGTCCAACTTGTAGGAGACGCGGGTGATATTCAAATGTTAAAATAAGTATGTATATAATTTTGTAAATACATATTTTTTATGGTCGCATGTTATTTTGACCAACATACAACCTCATACTGCAAATCTGAAATTTGCTTTCACCTGAAAGGTGTCTCCTTGTTTGTCTATAAAGAGTGGATAGGTAATGTAAACTAATTACCTAAATAATACCGTTTTACGTGCCTATTTACAAAAATTAAATGAATTATACAGGCATCGACAACTTAATATAAAATAAAAGTTAAAAAAGGTATTTATTTACTAGTTTCCGTATTTTAAAATTACCGTTCAAGGTAATATGGAATAAATACAATACTAGCAACGAAATATATAATTACAAGGTGTTTTATGCCTACTGTCTTCGACTAACATTACAATGTAACCGAAGATTACAATAACACCAAAGATAAACTTACTTATTGTTAAAAGAAATGTCACACAATCTATTGCGTTTAAAATGCCGAATCCCCTTATTAAACCCAGATAGTAATTTGACAGCTGTAATGTCAAATTCCTAAAAAGCAAAGACGCAAAGACTAAGTGTCAAATTACTATCTGGAACCAAAAAAACGAACATTAGGTATCTCGTCACGTTTACAAAGTTAGCTTCTATTAAAAATGTTAGGTATTATTTATTTAACACTAATTTCATGGACGGTATTTTTTATTATTTATACCTAATAAGAAATCTTAGAACTAAGTAAATAATTTAAAGAATAAATACAAGCTCAATAAATTATTATTTTATTATTTAATTTTAATCTAGCGCTGACTCAAAAAATGTTATTGCTCATAATAATCACTTATTCTTGAGGCTCAAACAAACAGTTGACGATCTAACTGTAGCGCTACAAGGCTTTTTTGGCATGTGGCACTGTGTTAACTTACGCTGCCATCTTCCTTTTTCATATATTTCTTGTTTAGTTACCAACAGCGCCCCCCGTTAACGTCTTTCGAGAGTCAAATACCTACCTTTGTAGCAGTGTAGGTTTACCAGACAATTA
Organism: Aporophyla nigra; assembly: GCA_947507805.1. NCBI lineage: Eukaryota > Metazoa > Arthropoda > Insecta > Lepidoptera > Noctuidae > Aporophyla > Aporophyla nigra. The sequence goes on along the minus strand of OX382297.1, from coordinate 19,206,662 downwards.
TTAGACTAGACTTTAATCTACGTAACATAGTAGGTAATTGTTTCCATGTGTAAAATACGCGAAATACGATATTGTTAATTTGACGGGACTTAATAACTTAAGTGGTTAGTCCCACTTAAGTTTTGTACTGTCAAGTTCTTATTTAATTGGGGTAATATTTCACGTTCCTTTATTTTTGAATGGCATAACGTTAAAAAATCTCTTCGTCTGGAAATTGTTTGCTTGTTTGAGCCATAGATTCACATTCACAGAGAAAGCATTATAAGTACGACTAAAGTCTATTTTTGACTTCCTAAGATACTTATTTTAATATTAGTATGATCAACATCACAATTATATTAAGATAAATATTTTTTAAAGTTTACTTATTAGTTCATCTCATAGTTTTCTAAAGCTACCTTTATCAGAAAAGCAAGGAAGTTTTCTTAACATATTAAAACACTACCTTGCATTTGGTAAACTAATTTAAAATAAGTAGCTAAAGTATTAGAAATCTGAATCTGGCAAAATGTGAGACACGCAGGTCTTTGAAGTTGCACTTATAAGTATGTAGTTAGAAAGTACTAAGTAGGTAAGTACTTGTTACAATGAATATACACAAATAGCTCTCAGATAATTTTAAATTCGTGTTCTTATTAAGTTCATCTCATACATAATTCTTCGAGCCTACGTCAGCCCGACTTTTTCTTGGCAAGTAATTGCAACAATTGGCAGCTTGTAGTTATTGGTCCCTCACGTTTCTTAAGTATATAATTGTTTTTAAGATTTCATTTAACATCGTTATGTTTCGTGTGGGGGATAATTAACTTTCCTTCTCATAATTACTGATCATTGACTTGTTGTAAACTTTCCCTTTACTTATTTTCATCCGCACGTTGGTCCCTCAAAATTCGTTAATTACAGCAGCTCGATACGAGCCAGACACAATCCTATCCTACGTATCTCAGGCTTTAGGGGTAGAAGTTCTGGAGGGCATCCGAGTATATGGAGTTGTATGTGTCTCTTAGAACGTATACGTTGTCTCCTGGTTTCCCATTGAACATGTACTGGCCCTTTAGATTCGTTATCTTCGAGTTCGATGGCGGAGGCTTGGGTTTGGGTTGCGAGTAAGTAGGTATGTTGTACGTTGGTCTTGCTGGCATCATGGGCTGACCTCCATATCCGAAGGGATCCACTTGGGGCATTTGAGGATACGCAGGAGCACCGCTCCATTGATAGACTCCAGTGGGTTTTCCGTTAGACACAAAGTCAATAGGCAGATTGATGAAAGGATCAGCCATTTGAGGTGGTGCTTGCGGCATCATCGGTGCCATGGGGGGTCCTAGGCTCGGGGGCTGAGACACATACCCTAAACCAGGAACAAACATGTAAGGAGTAGGGGGTAGCCTGATGTAGAAGATGGGTGAGTTCTCATACTGCAGAGAATTGATGTTATCATTCTGGTACTGTCCGTTACCATTTTTCTTCTTGTTCTGTTGGCGGCGTCTGGTGGGGATGGTTCGCGAGAGTTGTTCTTCCTCGAAGTTCTCGTCGTTGACGGTGAAGTTGATATCTTCATCGTCTTCGGAGTAGTCTATGCCGGATGACAGAAAGGAGGGGTAGAAACCGAAGAGGTTGAGGGCTTTGTTCCTCCTGCTGTTGATTGGAGCTTCTGTAGTGGTGGTGGTCTCCTTGAACTCGTCCTGTAGTTTGTTTTCTCTGACCGTAGTGGGTTCTTCCGTCTGCAGGGCGGCTGCGCGTGACCTCCTGGTCGGCGCGCCGTGACTGTGGCTAAGCAGCGCCAGCAAAACCACAACTAGCAGCATGTTTCTTGAGTATCCCATGTTCAGTCTGGAAACAAGAGAAGATCGTGTTTAATAAAAGATTGGGGCATAAGCTTTTCGTGGGCCCCTATCGGTTCTTTATTATTCATAAATTGGTCTAAGATACTCTTTATTTAATGTCTGTATATTGACTTTTCCCGACTATACTAATATTATAAAGCTGAAGAGTTTGTTTGTTTGATTGAACGCGTTTATCTCAGGAACTACTGGTCCGAATTGAAAAATTATTTTTGTGTTGGGTAGCCTATTTATCGAAGAAGGCTACAGGCTATATAAAATTACGCTACAACCCAGAGAAGCGGAGCAGTAATAAAAAATGTTGCAAAATCGGGGAAAATCGCCCGGATAGGCGATTCGACGCGACGGGAAGGGTCGGGGCACAAGAAATTTAACGCGGATGAAGTCGCGGGCAGAAGCTAGTAAAATCATAAGTATTGATGCAGCCTATAAAGGAAAAGGCGTGGCATAAATAAATCTCTGTCTAATTTCCAAGCGTACCTTCAAACTTGGAAAGAAAACACTTCGCAAAGGTAATTATTTATATTTTTAAATTACCAAGAGGCTCCAGCAAATAGCACATTCACACATTATGCTGTGTATTTAACATCAATCAAGTTTGCAGGGCATTCATTAAAAAACAATAAGTATCAATATACTCCGGCAAATGATTAAGTAACTTGAACCAATCGTAGTTATTAGTATCTACTGCATCATGTATCTTGTTCGTGTTAATTTTAATAGCGTCATTGTGCACCATATTAGTAACGGCTTTCATTTTGACAGGTGAACAAATGTTATGTTGTTGGAATTGTGTACAGAGTGCTGCCAGCCTTTTGGGCCCTTTTCCCGTTTGACAACAATGCAGGCGAGATTTTTGATGCCCTCTGATTGTTCTCTCTCTACACACTGCATAGGAAAATAACTAAAAGCTTGGAATGTTTTTTAACATTCAGCTCCTATAAATTATTAAAAATTAAAGTTAGATATCTGCGGAAAAAATCCGAGGTACCTACGTAATGAAATTTTTACCCAGAATTTGTACCGCAGATAAAAAAATGGGAATTCCATAACAAAATAGGTATTATTATCAGTAATCTATGAGTGTCAAATAAATAGTTATGAAAAAATTTTATGCTAAAGTTACATTGGCGAAGAGTATAAAAAAATAAACTTTAAAAACTACCCAAGCAGAATTGCCTAGAATTAAAACCGCGGCAAAATGACCAATGAACATGTTAAATACAAATGGCATCTTAAATTGAAACAAACATAATAATATTCTCTCTGACTTAAAACTCGAAAATACATACAATGAAACTTCTTTATGGTCATTGCACACACTTTCTAAGGACGATCATTTTCTTATGACAAGCCAGCCAGTCATAACTCCGTCAGTAAGAGTCTTAGCAAACAGGATACAGATAAGTAAGAAAAAAAAACTGCTCATGTAGCCCGGGCAGTTCTCAAGGTCGGTTAATACCCCACACCACTTATATCCAGTAATCTAATCATTCTTAGCGTTTACTTAAGACAGGCGTAAATTAAATGACTTTTTTGGATGAAATAAGAACTGGATTGTAACAGCGGTGAGCGAAGTTTATGGTCTTGAGATAGGAATTGGCAAGTTAGTAAAATATTTAAGTCTATTTTAAGTTAGGATCTGCCATAATATACGTAATTATTTGGTACATAATGTAGGTATTTTAGAGCAGCCATGTATAGTTTTTTCACAGGCATTTTTCCTCTAACAGCAGTAACCTAATTGTAACTAGAATAAAGATCACTGTGACTAATTAGTGACTTTAAGCCAAAAGTAACCTTATTTGTAATAAGAGCAAGAATCACTTTTATTTTGACAATGACGCAACATCAAAGGTAGAATAGGTGTGAACAGACTGTAGAGTCAAAAAATTAAAAAAAGCACCTTCATAAGCGGAATTTGTTTAAAACTATAATTAAAATGTTCTTTTTCATCCAGCGATTATTTTTAATCCTGGGTTGCAATTTTAACATAAATATTAAAACATTTGTTGTGTTAGCAGATAGCCAATCTGAAATATATATATTTAAAAAAAACAATCAGAGGCATTTAACTTTAAATAAGATTCCTGGAAAAACTGCCCATGAAATCACGATATATGGCAAAACTAGTTAACAGGAAACTTAACCATACCCGAGGGAGAAAAATACACCGGTTCGTTACGATTAACATCCGGATAAATAAATCACATTTTAATAGAAACACGTTTATTATCCAGATATTTACAGTACGGATGTGCAGACACTTGATCGATAACAAGCAATAGAAAGTTTATTACAACTGCGCTTACGCATCTACGCATTTTGTTAAGGGCTTGTTCTACTTGACTTCTAGTCGTCTGTAGCCCGGTTTCTGGAAAGATAATAAAAAAAAAAACAAAATTGCTACAAGTTTTTTTTTATCTTTATTGTTATAAGGGGTTTTTATCCACACGGATATGCCAACCCCATCGTACCTTATTAACTATTAAACTCTAAGTCTATTAGGCTACAAACTAAATGTGTAAGTGAAAAATAATTATTGATTAGGCATTTTCACCAGGCCACACAACCTCTTTGCAATCGCTGATCTAGGATTTAATAAAAAAAAAAAACCAAAAAACAAAATTGCTATAAGATCTAGGAACGAGTTTGATGCCAACAAAATAGTTTTTGAATCATTAACCGTTGGTCTTTTTGTCTGGGTGTAGGTTCCAGATTAGCGCTAAAACAGCTGAGTGGATTTGGAAGAAAATTGGCACACAGATAGTATATAAGCTGTGTTTAACACAAGGAGTACCTACTTTTAATCCCGGTAGTACGTTCCCGTATCATATTTTCCAACATCCACGTGGGCTAAGCCGCAACCAGAAGCCTAATTAAGCTAATAAGCGATTGATTGACCGAATGATAAACGTCACTTAATTTGCATTTAATTTTGACATGTCGATCGTTTTTCGATCCATATACCGGGCGTAAACGGAACTGATTTCAAACAGAAGGACAATTCTCGTGTCTTTATCTGTCAAAAATACCTCGAGTTTCTATACAATTTTGACAAGTTGTTGACATTTGATTGTAGCCGAAGTGACACTATTTATTTTCTAGATGGGAAATCATCAAGTGACGTCTCCCGCTCTGGGTGGAGCGGAAGGGCGTGTCAGACTTTTACTGACTAAAAACCCACCCGTGTTCCTTCAGTTGCCCATATGCCAGGGCCACGGTACCTCTTTCGAACGAATCTCGCAACCCTGGCAGTCCGTAGTGACACTGCGACTAGATTTTGAATGTTTTCAATTACGAGAATAGGCCGTCAGGTGAGCGGCGGCTACCTATAACGCCACAGAAGAAATACGTATCACACCTGACGTCCTACATCGTGCTAGCAGCGTTTGTTGGAAGATGAGGAACTTTTCTCCATTCCTCATACCTCTATAATCTAATCAGAAAGAAGAAAGGTCGCGATACGCCGCTTTATTCTACAAATAGATTCAGAGTGAATCTAAACGCGTTTATCATTTATAAGACGTGTTCAAAAATGTTGTGTCAATTGTGATATTGACAGCTCTTTAGCGCGGTATAAATGTGCCGAATGCGTTTAGTTTCTTTGGTGAAATACGAACTCAGTATCTGATTCAATAACTAATTCAATTTAGTGTGGAAGCGTCGTTAATATCCCATCTCTTTTTAAAAAGATGACTGAATTCAGACGACTGAATTCAGCCAACTGGTATAGATTCTTTAAGAAATGCGCTTCTATAAGCTACTCTCATAATAATAAAAGATTTCTTGGAAATGGTTTTATTCATCTATTTTATTTGTGTAGGATGCATATATCAGTATCGCTAGTTTACCTACCAATACTAAACTGCCATCGGTTGACTCCCGTTAATTAGAATTTTAATTAGTTTAGTATACCTAGGTATGTCAGTTCTTAATTAACGGCTACTGGTTTACGGTTTAAAACTTAGTTTTTACATTTATGGTGCATTTGTGTCTGGTTTAGTTACAATGTTTCTTGTATCGCTCAAAGCTTATACAGTTATTTATTTTTCCGTGAATGCCCTGTGACTATTGCATGTCTATAATGTGTAAATGCAGATTAACTGCTCTTCTTGCCATTACAAATACATTATTTGTATTTAAAAACGATGTAGGTCTGGAGTCTAGACTAAAGTCTGGTTTGGATACAATGTTGCAGAAACTGTGCTTGTAGGTTTACACTTGAGGCGATTGTTATTTTAATTCAGTGTACACTTGAAGACTGTTATTAGAGTATTTTAATTATGGTACCGGACCAGAACAGTTTACTTACGCTGACATAGGTATCTCATCTTGCTATGTCTACATCTACACTTATTTACACCTACACTTTGATGTTTGTAAGTTTTTCAGTTTGTTTGCTGCAAATAAGCTTTGGAAATTCTAGTCGGAATTGGAAAAATACTTTTGCATTTGATAGTTCAATTCTTGAGGAAGGTTATAGGTCATTTGAAATCACGCTACGACCCTTAAGAGTTGAGCAAAGTGAAAAAATAATGGAAATAAAGGTAAGTGTAGGTAAACGAAGTTATAGCGCGAATATGACGCAACGGGTTCGGGGGCTAATTTCATGCGACCGAAGGCGACTTCGGGTAGAAAGAAGCTATTTTAAAGAGGTATAAGTGAATTTGTTACTAGACCCTCTAGTAAAAAATTCACTTAAGTATACCTCTTTAATCTTCGGAATTGATCTGAATCCGAAAATTCTTTCACTAGATAATGGTAAGCTGCATTACGTACGCTGCGTACCGTGTGGTGCCGGACGTAAAAAAATAACACCACTCCATTTGCTCCAGTGTGTGTCGTAAAAGGCGACTAAGGGACTTTACTAGAGAATGGGCAGCAGCGTTCTCTATGCATTTTACCACCATACTGCGATCGCCAACCCGCCTGCCAAGCGTGGCGATTATGGAAAAGCCCCCCTAATTGGGGGAGGCCTGAGTCCAGCAGTGGACGTCTTACGGCTGAAATGATGAAAGCTGCATTATCTCTGAGTATCAATGTGTAGTATATTTATAGTAAAGTAAATATATTATGGTGGTTATATATTAAGAAAAAAATAAAATACACGCTGACGAAGTTGCCTGCGAAGTCTTTTATATCTTAATTCTTTCCTAACTAAGTATTTATAATCTTCAAGTTAATAAATTAATTACGAACTAATCGGAAGCTTTTCATTTTCATCCCTTTTTTTTTTTTTTTTTTTTTTGTCGTGGAGAAATGCTCATGCATACTGCGCTACTAAGGGGAAATAGCGCAGTTATGTGGGACCTCCACAACCCAGTTACTAGGTAATGGCCCCTTGGTAAGACTGGTTGTCAGACTTTCGGACTTCTGACGATCCGTAACGACTGTCTAAGATCTACGAAAGACAGCCGGGACCAACGGCTTAAGGTGTTTTCCGAGGCACGGCAGGGTCTTGGGATGTAAAGATCCCCTCTACGAACCAACCGCTGTTAGCGTAGCTTAACCTGAACTATCAACCCGTGCGGCTGTTATTACTTAGCCACAATGTGTAGTATATTTATAATATAATAAATATATTATGGTGAAATAATAAGAAAAAAAATCCACGCAGACGAAGTTGCCTGCGAAGTGCTAGTCTTTTATGTCATATAAGATTGATTTTGAAATTTACGTTAGGACTTGTAGATTTTATTAAGTACTTAGTATCATGTTTTCAAGTTGCCAAAGTAAATAATTAAGTTGCCAACACCTTAAACTGTGGTGATCTAAAAGACTCCAGAAGGCCAATAATTATCTTAATTAAAAACATTCAAAGTCTAGTCGCAGTCTCATCTCGGCGACAATTAAATGTCAAAAACTTGTAATTAATCTAAGGAAACTCGAGGTATTTTTGACATATTAAGATTCAGATCAGACTGTGAAAGTTCTTAAAATTACAAGCATTGCCCCTTTTCTAGACGATCTCAATTTATTTTGTGTCGTCATACAATATTTTTTCCTAGAAATGTGAAAATACAAAATTGACTATGTAATTCCACGATTTTGTCATGTAAAACGAAAGTGCGAACATTAAAATACAATTTAGGTAATCTACGTTAACAATGTGAGAAATGAAAGCGTTATTTTGCACCTAATGTGCCTTTATAGTATTATATCGTATGATATTATTGTGTTATTTTATTTTCATGTCGTATTTTATGTAACATCTATGTGTGTCACGAAGGAGGTATCTGAAACTCTCCAAGACATTTCATCGAGGAAAGTTTTCATCAAAATGTAATCAAAACAAACCAGCAGTCACTTTTATTACATCGACATTATTTCCCAACACTATATTACTTTCCTTTTCCTCAACCATGTTCATACTTATGAAAATTACACGCGGGGCCATAATTAGGTGCCATTTGAAGGCTATTTTATTTTAATATAAAACTGTGGTATGTTCTCGATCGTATTATCATTAACGTGGGTTCTAACACTTGTGGATAGTTACACCAATTTGTCCAACAAGTTTAAGCCGGCAATAAAATTATAATACACTGTTATTCTTGTTAAATTAAGTAACGTTATGTCAGAATCATTAGAGCTTAGAGTGGCTTTACGGCCGTTGCACACTGCCTAATATTACGAGCTGATTTACATACAACAATCTCTGCTTCGACGGAGACACGATAAGATGCACAAACAATTATTTACCATAAAGAGAAGTAATTAATTACAGCTATTTCCTTTCTTAAAACGTGGAAAACTGCCAGGAAAACCTACAGTTAGGGAAAGGTAGTAACGGACGCCATCAATGCCTAAGACATAAAAACGAAGTTGAAAGATTTATTGTACGTCAATCTTTTCACATGCCACCACTTCCGTGTAGACGTCCGAGCTGTTTATATAAAACGACTGACACGCTGAGGAGCTCCTTCTCAAAAACAATCAGCACTAAGAAAACAACCACAAAAGGATTCCTACCATCGTTCCAACACCGCACATAAATATTGAAACAAATATATCTGGGTGCTTTATTCTGTCCGACAGTTTACCTTTTTAAAGTGACCACTTATCCAGTCAGTAAAGGAGACGATATTAAATTAAAATAGTGTGTCGTGCAAAAAATAATGACCACTCTGTGATCGCAAAGCATTTTATTAGGTGTCGTTAAATTCCAATATAACATTAACTGGTCAAGTTTTTGTTGTTGTTATGATCAATTGCTGAACTGTTATTTTTTATTGCGATCAGAATAATTTCTTGATCGACTTGCTTGTCGTATTCTAATGTAGTATTCATTTCAGCTCTATGCAGTTGCTATGCTACGTATAAGTACCTACTATTTAGAAAGACCTACAGTAATCATAAAATGATGGTACTCATCTGTTATTTTTAACCGACTTCAAAAAGAGGTTATCAATTCGTCTGTATTTTTTTTTAAATATTTTTTTTTAAATGTTTGTTAGCTCATAACTTTTGACTGCGTGAAACGATTTCGATGATTTTTTTTTTATTTGAAAGCTGGTGCTTCCTGATTGGTCCCATTTTAATTTGGTGCCATTCGGACAATGGGGTCCATGTGAAAACCATATAAGTCTTAAATTTGCATTAAGTATTTGCGCGACAAATGAACGAATAACGCGATTAGATTAGTGCGGGGTATCTACCATAACTAAAAAGTTAAAAATAAAAACTTTTTACAAAAAAAAAACAACCGACTTCCTTAAAATAAACACTACAAAGTCAAAAATAACTTTAATTTCGGAAGTCGGTGACAAAAACCTTAAATACAGATCCAAAGACACCGAATTCCGAAATTAAAGTTATTTTTGACTTTGTGTCTTTTACTTTGTTAGTGTTTTTTTTTAAGGAAGTCGGTTGTTTTTTTTGTAAAAAGTTTTTTGTAAGGTTTTTTTTAATAAATTGTGGTAGGTACTATATTACAGTACGATTATGATAGGAGCAGTTAGAACCGTTACAAGTATGCATATGTATTACAAAACCTTATAGCCTTAATTTATTTTGCTTTCGCAGAAAATTTTGTACAAGTTCTCCGTCAACAGCCTAAGTTAGGTCATGAAATACTATGAAAGAAAATAACAACAATATAAAATATGAGGTGTACATAGAATTCAAGAGCTTTGGGCATAACAATTGCGTCAGGACGGGTGGGTGATATTAAACTTATTTGTGAAAATAAATTAAATTGAAGTGTCTGTTTGTAATGCCTAAATAACAGAACAGATATTTTAACTAAATCCTTAGAAAAGTATATACGGTCCTTATAACAATAAAAAAAAACCTATTTTTTTGTTGGTTTTTCTGTTTGTTCCAGTTAATGTCCGATATGGATGGACCAAAATCAAAAGTCATTTATTCAAATTAAGCTGACGATCAGCACTTTTCGAACGACAAAATGACATAACACAGTCCCCAAAACGCCCGCCCTTCACCACTTCGTAGTGTTTTAGCTGGGAAGAAGAAGTGGCGCAACCAACTCCCCAGCAGGACCGACTTTGACAGGACTGCTGATGTGATAAGGAGTAATAAAGGCTACTTTGTCTCGTGGGATAAAACCCGTCCAGGTTATCTCTCGTAGAGTCTTTGCCCTGTAGTGCGATAATAATAGGCTAGGATTATATTATACATACTTGATTAATTGCACTTGTGTCGATTAACGCTACGCATTTATAATCAGACCGATGCTTTTAAGGACAATAACATCTCAGTTGCGTTTTTTTGCTTGCCCGCATATCTCTGATGGATGTACGAATGTCACTGCTGTTATCAATTTCATCAATTACTTGAGTGATATGTTTATCTACGAAGTACGAACAAAAACTCTTTCTTGGCGGTTTTTCTGTTGAATTCGAACAAAAAACTTCACGCTAAGTAATTAATTAAGTAAATAGATAGGTATCTACACACTTTTTATATAGTTGTATCTTATTTTTTACTTTAACTATGACATCTGTCAACACCGAAAAAAATGTATTAACATAGTTGTAAGGAGCTGCTTCCGACACGGAGATCTGTACGTTACTTGCTCCCTGCTGTTTCTGCTGGTTGTTCCAACTTCGAGAAAGAGGTCCATCGTCGAATCCGACTCCGCTGGGCAGCGTTCGGGAAGCTACGCAATATCTCCCCGTCCCACATACCGCAAGTCTTTGACCAGTTTGTGGTGCCAGTTATAACTTATGGCACTGAAACGTGGTTGCTCACAATGGGCCTCATTAGAAGGCTAAAAGTCACCCAAAGTCACCCAAGTCAGCAATGGACAGGGCTATGCTTGGAGTTTTCCTACGTGATCGATACAGGAATCAGGAGGTTCGCAACAGAACCAAGGTAACAGACATAGCCCGAAGATTTGCCAAACATAAGTAGCAATGGACTTGAGACAATGCTTAAGAACAGATGGCCAATGGGGCTGAAAGTTTCTGAACTAGCGACCGCATACAGCAGGGCTTTGAATAACGTTAAAAATTTGGTATCGTTACTTTCATCGGACGAAGATAACGTTATTAGTAGAGGTCACGTTATGCTTGGTAACGATACTTGGCATACGTTTTACCGGTAACTGAGTAACGTTACATTTTTATTTATTTTCTTTCATCTCTTTCTTTCGTCTATATTAATGAAGTTGCATTTGCATCGTTTGATTGGCGATGTTGCCGTAGAGTGCCGGCGCCCATGGCGTGCCGCTTAGGTTGCGCGGGTTCACAACAACGCATTAAGTAACGATAAAAGTATCGATACCAGTAACGGTAATGGTAACGTTATTTTATGGATTCGATACCAAAGTATCGTTACCCGTGTTACCGTTAAAAAATTAACTTTAGGAAAATAACGTTACTTAACGATACTTATAGTGTGAATTTGGTAACGTTACCAAGCCCTAGCATACAGGAAGACATAGAGTTGGAAGGCGTCCCACAAGATGGACCGGTCGAAGTGGCGGAGCTTGAGAGAAACCTATGTTCAGCAGTGGACATCTTTCAGCTGAATTAATGATGAAGACTAAAACTACAAACGCAGTGTAATTTGCGTTAGAAGGTAATAGCTTACCTACAGTTTTTTCAGAAAAGACAACCTTGAAGTTATGGTAAGTTTTATTGCTGTTTTTTAAGTATTATCCTAATGTGTGGTATCTCGAAGACCTTAGTCTAATATTACAAGCACGTTTACTTAAGAATTCAGTAAAAAAATATAGAGACACGCAACCGCAACTCATTTACGTGAAGGTACAAGGACTTAGTACTTAAAATAATGTATCTATAAGCCTCACAGCGAAGTGAGCAGTGTCAATAAATATTATGTCAACAGCCACAGTTTTCACTAGAGCCCATAAATCTTCCAGATTGATCTCTCGGTGGTCTCGTCAGCCACTGTCAGCTGACAACGCATTACCCTGTAATGTGGGCAATTTGCAACCTTCCCGGCGAAAGTTGGACCATCAGTACAAAGAGAACAAGCCGCAGATGCAAATTGACCGGTTAATCACGATAATTTGCGTTGCAGACGCTACAAACGGTGTAACGGGCAAGGTCTGATGAGATAATATCGTCAATATTCATTTAATTTTTGCTCTTATCAGAGAATCTGATGCGTTATCTCCCTTTTGAAGTACAGTTTCCTCATTTGTGTTAAGGATCACCAGAAAAATTATATATGTGAAGAAATTATGACCATGTCCCGACCGACCGCACCAATACGTATTTATCCTTGCAAAGAATGTCTGCTAACAGTTTTTTTTTTTTTGAGTCTGTAGGAATATTCACAGAATTTTTCAACAGACTTACTTATTATTTTTTTTGTGTTAACGCCTAAGCTGTGCTACTACTGGTCAAAGGTTTTTTTTATAAATCCTTCCAGGATAGTAATGTAGGCCATATATAATCAGCCTATAATGGTCCACTACTGGGACACAGGCGTCCTCTCGGTGAGCATGGGCCGTTATCCACTACACGGGCCCAGTGCCTATTGGTACCTATTACATGTCTTCGATTTTTTGGCTGTAGGACATGTCGGGTTTCTCGATGTAGGGTTTCATCATCATCAGCCTATATTGTTCCCACTTTTGGGACACAGGCCTCCTCTCGGTGAGAGGGAGTGGGCCGTAATCTACCACGCGGGCCCAGTGCGGGTTGATAGATATCACAGGTCTTCGAATTTTTGGTTCAAAGACGACGATGTTTTCCTTCACCGTTATGAGAGCAGTGGTGATGAAATTATTTAGACAAAGTAATGCGCCTGCCTGGGTTCGGACCCACGACCACGAACGGGGCCCGTAGCCCGGAGTCGGGGCCGATGGCCACCACTGCTCTTGTAGGGTTTACTACGTTTTAAATATTTGCGACATTATTTTCGGTACTTAAACCCATGCCTAAATAACACGTTATTCTAAAAAAAACTTTTTTACAAAAAAAAATACAACCGACTTCCTTAAAAACACTACAAAGTGAAAAATAACTTTAATTTCGGAAGTCGGTGTCTTAGGATCTGTATTTATGGTTTTTTTGCCACCGACTTCCGAAATTAAAGTTATTTTTCACTTTGTAGTGTTTTTAAGGAAGTCGGTTGTTTTTTTTTTTGTAAAAAAGTTTTTTATTTTAAAATTTTTAGTTGTGGTATTCACCCTGCACTAATTCCAAACAAACAATGCATATTTATGCGATAGCAGAAATCGCGGTTGATTTGCTGTCATTTTTTAAAGAGTTCCGGTGTCTGTCTCCCGAACTCATCATCAGATCTATATGAAAATTATATGGGACCATTTCGGAATAAACCCCTTTCGAACAAAAAAAGAATTTTGCAAATCCGTCTATATATGACGGAGTTATGGCCGAACATACATAAAAAAAAAAAACATATAAACATCCGAATTGAGAACCTCCTCCTTTTTGAAGTCGGTTAAAAATTGTCTCGATATCTCTTTACATTCCAGTAGTACCCGTTCCTTAAATTGGTACATCGCATACATTCTTCAAATATCAACAGCGGTAGCCCTGCATGTTTGAACAGTGTCGATGAAATCGCAATTATGAGATAAGCATAAACGCTCAAAGGAAGCAACGTCTACTTGCTCTCGCCAATTAAATATTTAGAAGATCTTGTCTTTAACCATTTACAGGTAATAAACCAAAGGTTTTACACTGTACTCTCATCATAACTCTATGTTATCTATTCAAACATAAAGTGACTATGTTTCATTTTCGTTCCCTACAATTTACTCAGCTAAGTTCATTTTTTCTTAGAATGCTCACTCTTCAATGTAACTAGCTGTTCAAACGTGCAAATATGAATGTGACACTAACAGTTAAACAGAAATTCTAAAACAGACTTTTTGTTGACAATCACCGTGCAAATTCAGGTAAACGTGGAAAACTTTGGTTTCCAGAATGCTGACCTAAAATATCGTAACTAGCTGTGTCCAAATAGAGTTCCTAACATTGTTTGTGACAAACACTTTTTGTCGGCGCCTTATCTCTTGGCTAATTTGACACATGACGAGTTAGCGGCACATAACATTAGGTAACTACATAGAAGAGATCACTGACTTATGATTGGCAGCTCTCGAAGATAATAAGTAATGGTTAGTCGTCATTTAATGAACTAAACATGTAATCGTATCGGATTTGCGAAGATGGGTGACAAAAACTTGTTGAACCACTCACGCCCACCGATTGCGACTCATTAGCGATATAGCTTAATGCTGTAAGTACCAAAAATAACGCAAAAAAGTACCAGCACATTATATTAAATTAAATATAGTAGTGTGTCGCACTTATTTTTTTTGTGACAACCGTAATTATGGCAATAATGTTGTTGTTGACCGCAAATTAAGGAAATCAATGTACGTAGAGCGTGGTACTCAAAATAAGAGGAATTCGGAATAAATTCAGTTATTTACACGCATAATTATAGGTGCTTGGGTTGCTTTCCGATTTTTAGCAAATTATTTTGAGGTCCGTTGAGATTTAAGTGGGTGATGACATCGGTGGCCCCGTTCCTTGCTCGCATGTTTCGACACATCGGCTTTGCAAATTACAAGCTACTGAAAAATTATGATAATTACCGAAATGTTTCTCATAATGTCTATATACAGTAAACACCACAAGGTTGATTCCAGACAAGCGTCATTACAGAAAATTTCCACGAACCTTATCATCCTTATCCTACTGCCAAATTACACTTTTAAACGTGTTAGATTGGAGAAAAACTAAAACAGACACTTTAGTTACCCTCCGCAAATAAAAAACTCCAGCTTTCAATCCTTCTAACAAGCACTAAGGAATCCTGGACCACTAAACGAATCAATCTTGCCCAGGAAACCAGTCAGGCAGTAAATCGGAACGTATTACATCGTAAACAGACAATGGTCACGCGTCTGCGCTGACCAGGACTGATGAGGTAACATACTGTATGAATTAAAGGGTAGAATCAGCCGTTTGGCTTAGCGATGTAAAGGTTTGTCAGGGAACACAGGTCATTTGTGTCTTTAGTGTAAACTTAAAATTAGCAGGTTTTCTTGATAAAGTGCAATCAATTGTTATGAAAATCGGATCTTAACACATTGTGGGAAATTAAATGCCCCTGAGGGGTAATTGCGTAATACACTATCAGTAGAAATCGCTTTCATTTTGACAGTTCAATAACTTTCATTGCGCTACTTACGTTGTTAAGCAGACAAGTCTTTCGAACATATGAAGCAACGAAAATAATCTTCAATAAGATTCAGATTCTGATCAATTCGTGGGTGCAGATGTAGATAATAAAAATCGATTGTGTCTTGTTCAGTGTGCTTCACCGATTAATAATACTATCATACATGTTACTCCTCAGCTTATGAAAATGAAGATTAATAATTTTCATATTGAATATTTTAATATGGACTAGCTACTGATACTGTTCACATGACCAGAGGGCTAACCTATTTTTTTGGCCAAAGAATCGGCATTGCAATACAACGTAGTCATGCTGCCAGCTGTTTGGGCAGCATTCCTGTTGATAACGATGCGGTCCAATTTTTTGATGCCCTATGATTTTTTTTCTTTTCTCATACTTGCATATTATTATTAAATATTATGAGGTAATTAATAAAAACTTTGCAAACCTACTGATAGTACATAACTTAGAAAAACAAAATCTCATTTTTGCACGAAAACTTAGCCAGATGATTCCGATTTTCCGTATGAATTCTTCGTTCAATTTGATATAACAAAAGAGAAATCAAAACTTCGCGCTTACAAATAACCTTTGGTCAATAATTACATCAGGTACAGATATCAATACAACCAATTTCTTAAAAAAAAAAAACAAATGATCATAGACAAACATCAACAGAACTCCAATACCGTTTTAATTAACAGAAAGTATCGAAACCAGAGTACTATTGCCCGGAAAGTAAATCGACCCGTAATAATTTTGTGTTCTACAATACTTAGCCAAGACAATGGTTGTTAATACTCATCGTTAAACTGAACGAAATGGAATCCTGGACACATAATTAATATAGCTGTTCCTGTTTCTAACTCTAATTATATGCAAATGGGCCAATTTAGCTACACGTGTGTGTGTTCGTCTAATTAGCAAATTACGTTACTAGCATTTATTTTACGTTTGACAGGGAGTTTTAACATTCATCGTTAGGGTGCTGTTAAATTAGAGCGTATCTTAATTTGAAATTATTGGGGTTGCCAAAGAAAGAAATAGAAAAAAGCTGACTGTCTTCACTTTTGTGCATACCGATGATTTTTACGCCATACTGCACAAAAAAACAAATTATATCCTGTCAAGAGCGCGGTCTAGTTTTTAACGGCATCCTACGTATGTTGATGGAAAAGTACAGACGCCAGCACTTCAAGTTACTCGAAACTGTCAAATTTCCCCAATTAATCTTAAACCTAAAACTAGAGCGTATAAAGTTGAAAATCTATTAAAGAAAATTTGACAGATTGTAGTAGCTTGGTGTGTCGCGTCTGTACCATGTACCTGGGTTAACGCACGCTGTAGAGGTGCTGGTCAGAAGACACCACAGCTAACCATACATTCGTCATTTTGTTTCTGTTTTTAGGAACAATTGTTTTTAAGAACAACGTCACTAACAATTGTGCCAAGTTACCATAAATAAACAAATATTTAATTAAAATTTATGGCTGCGTATATGTTGGTTAATTTTATAATTTATCAGACACTGTATGTTGTATTTTACAAGTTCAGTATCATAACAAATGCATGCCTTTAGGGCTGGTGGAAGTCCCAATGAAGTAGCATGTTGCAGATCAATAAAGCATGCTGTATAGTGAATGGTGTTTCCTCATGCTAGCGTGAATTAGCCAAGTTCCTTTTTAGGGTTCCGTACCCAAAGGATAAAATGGGAACCTATTACTAAGACTCCGCTGTACGTCCGTCCGTCCGTTTGTCACCAGGCTGTATCTCCTGAACCGTGATAGTTAGACAAGTGAAAATTTCACAAATTATGTATTTCTGTTGCCACTATAACAACACTTACGTAAAAAAAGAATAAAATAAATATTTAAGGGGGCTCCCATACAACAAACGTGATTTTTTTTTTGCTGTATTTATGGATAATGGTACGGAACCCTTCGTGCGCAAGTCCGACTCGCATTTGGCCGGTTTTAAATAAAACGAACTATTCTATGAACTATTGAATATATTGGAAAATCCCAAACCTCACATGATCGTATGATCGTAACAAAATTCTAATTGGTAGCACGCTACCCTTCACTGGATAAACCAAGTGTGAAAATAATAAATTACCATATTACACAATCATTAAACTTGATGGATGAACACTTCAGTCCGTAAACACCTTTTCTTTCTTATATTTATTTGATCAAACAATGGAATGTCGGTAATTTAGATGTTATTTAGTGACATTGCATGGTCGCGTGAGCGATACGGAGTAGCGAACTTTCATGATGTTGTACCTTTTTTTAAGTTACAATTAGGAGGCTTTTCATTGCTTTCTCATTAAAGTATTAGATGAATATTGAGGCATTAAATTATTAAGATTCTATCAGTAGTTTAATAATTTTTCGTTGAACAGGTAAGGTGTTTGATGAACTGATCAATTTCTTTTGCCTCCTCTCAATTCTTGTAAGATTGAGCCTCGTCTGGTCGTTGAGCATAATTATAGCTTTTCATTAAATCTAATTAAAATGTTAAAGAAACTGGAACATATTGAAATGGACACTTAAAGTAAACGCACACTTATCAGACCCAAAAGAAGTGAAGGAGTCCAAAGGATCGAATTTTAGAATTAGTTTTATGAAATCCTATGTCCCACACTTATCTGTGCCGCGAACACGGAATATTTTCATTCATTCAAGTATTTAAAACAAGCGACCCTTGTAGGGAAACTTCAAAAGCGTTTTTTTTCTTTGCTGAAATAAATGTTGCAAGTTTGCGGTAAGACTTAGACTAAGGAATATATATTTATAATCATCGTCATCCACAGTCCGACTTCCCCACGCTCCTGTGCCAGCCTCATCCTGTTTTGGCCGCGGTAGCAACAATGTCGTCCGCCCATCTCACCGCCAGACGACCGACATCTCGTCTTTCAGTCCTTGGACGCCACTCTGTCACAGCCTTACTCCACTTGTCATCACTATGCTTTGCAAGGTATCCTGCCTAAATCCATTTGAATTCCACATCTTTCGACATCAATATATTGTCTTCTTTTCTATCCTAGTTACTGATGTATCATTTTCCACAGTCAAGTTTAAACTGTCCTATTGCAATCCAGTATACCGCCTTTGAATCAGCGCAGAACATTGCCACATCCTTTATTAGTAAGATATTCATTGCAACGAAGCCAGTTCTAAAGAGACTTGTTATCATCGGAAAGCCTAAAAGAGAAACTATTCGCGCGAACTAACCGCTCGAGTTTCATACCTCGTTTATCAATATTATGAATGCGATACCGCAAATAGAACTGTTTATTGGATATTGATAAATGTTATTATACCCCATAGAGGGCGACCTTGCATAAATATCGGCTAAATATAATAAACGTTCACAAGGTGCATGGAAACAGCGGCAGAGTCACCACACCATACATTGAACCTGGTATTATTTAAATGAGCTGTTCAGTGAGAAAGCAAACATAGAAAAGAGAGAAATTGTATGTCGAGTCTGTAAAATCTCAACGTGAAAACTTGCGTTGAGTAAGCTGTCAGTGTTATTCCATTGACGGTAGGAACTGACCAACAAATACATACTTGTACATTTGTGGGATGGCACTGACAGTTCACTTCACCTAAGTTTTCACGATGAGATTGTTAAAGAATAGCACGACTGAAGTAAAAATAAAGCGCGTGAAAATCAAGAGCTTACCAAGTGGAAAGCCTTCCAGACGCATAAAAAATCTTAATCTCAATGAAATAATCATATAAAACATTATCTTGGATGCTCGTAGGTCTCCATTTGCTAACTAGTCTATGGCAAGGACGATTAAATTCTTAAGCGCCGGCACCGCGACAATTGCAAGTGCATACATTTTCTTTTTGCATGGAATAAAGTTATTTTTATACTCACTTTTAATTACCCTGGAGGCTTCCTCTAGCTAATTAATGATATCATGACGCGATCCGTAATAGCTTTAGCTGTCTACTTATTTATTACCTCGTCGGTCTAGTGGTTGCAAGCGCTGCTGCTAAGAATGAGGTCCTAGGTTTGAATCCCAGGTCAGCCAAAATGTTATTGGGTTTTTCTATCAGGAATTTTTCAGTAGCAGCCCAGAGTTCAGATTTGTACCCGATTGATGGCAATGAAGAGATCCATAGAAGACCCAAGGACACCGACATAGCCTAAAGAATTGTCAAACTTATGATCATCTGTTCTGCGAGCAATGTGACTCATGGCATATTGCTCGCAGAACAGATGGCTGATGGAGCTGAAAGGTTCTGGAGTGGCGACCGCGTACTGGAAGACGTAGTGTTGGCAAGCCTTGCATAAGGTGGACCGATGACCTGGTGAAGGTCGCAGAAATCCACTAGATGCGAGAAGCAGAGGACCGGTCCAAGTGGCCGTGCTTGTGGGAGGCCTATGTCCAGTAGTGGACATCTTTCGGCTGAAATGATGATGATGAAGGTGGGAAGGGAAATATAACTGGCGAAATATTGGTGTACCCTTACTATAGGTACATCTCTGTCGAACCCTTCGGCATAACAAGTGTGATGAGGTTATGCTGTCTACTTATTTCGAGTTCGCGTTTTATGTATGGTAATTAGCAATTCATTAAAGTTTATAGGTACTCCGTGTTTGTTTACGAGTTCGGTGCAGTTGATTTATTCCAGCAGTTATAATTGCGGGAAAACTTGAATTATAGGACTACTGTTACTATAAAATATATTTTACTTGCTATATTCTGGTTTATTATGCCTGAACACCGGGTTTACGTAAATTACGGGCCAAATTGAGCTCTTCGTCTCAATTGCCATGTCATAATTAAACTTTGATAAATAGATCTTCATTAATCTTAATGGTCTTGCGTGTGTCAAGAATTTATTCCGTAAAGTGGTTTTAAATGCTTCTGCTGTAGAAGGAAAAGTTGGAAATTGGCTAGCTAGTTATCTTCCCACGTGCTTCTTAGTAAGTACTTAGTCAATTATGTTGATTGACTTATAGCGCCTAAACCCAATGAAGAACTTGAAATCTCTTTCATTGGCTACGATTCCTCTCTCCTTCAATCCTTTTGCCTCGTTTAAAAATTTGCTCATACACGCTCACCGGTTGTGAGTACTACGCACCTGACCTTTCTGAAGAACGTCTCCAATTTGGTCACTATAATATGTCCTTCTAGAGCGTGCTCTCCCGGCGTTTCCATTCACATCTGTTTTGTATATACCTTTTGTTAGTCGCCTTTCATTCATCCTCTCAACAAGACCAAATCTTATTTTAAATAATCTGATCATAAATTGCAGTAAGCTGCAATAATGGAAGAATATTCATTAATTAAGTTAATGAATGTTTAGTTTCTGTTAGATGTCATTAGATAAAGCAAATAATAGGTACAAGTCTAAGTATACAAGGTATTAACTTGGTTCAGGAAATGCATTCCAGGCAACAGCTGTACGGGACACATAGCAAAAACACATTCTATTGGACATGAAGCAACATATCCCATTTATTATAATAACTAAGTATGTGTTAATACATAACTAAGTGCTATCGTCGTTGCGCTTACAAAAAGTACTATGTGTTTTTAGATTTGATGCAATTTTGATCCTTATTTCAATACACACTAGCCGTAAAACCTATTTTTTGATAACTTCACATAGCGGTATCTGTAACCTCAGTGATGCTATGTTATAATTAAATGCGTTTTTATTTTAATTCTTGCTTCATTAATGTCGTTAGGGAATTGTTTCTTTTTATATGGACTTCAGTTAGCTTAAGTTTAATATTCTGACTGGCCTGTTAGTCTAGTGGTTAGTGACCCTGGCCGCAAAGACTGAGGTCGTGGGTTCGATTCCCACCCAGGACAAATCTTTGTATGATGAGCACAATCATTTGTTCTGTGTCTGGGTGTAATTTATCTATAATATGTGTGTATTTAGAAATATATAAGTATATTTATCAGTTGTCTGGTTACCATGGTACAGGCTCTGCCTAGTTTGGGATCAAATAACAGTGTGTTGGTTGCCCTAACATATTTATAAAAATAAAAAATAATTTTTTTTTTTTTTTTTTTTTTTTTCCTTGTCCTAGGGTTCAATAATAGGATGGACCCTAATCTTATTACAATCTAGCCTTATAAGTAGACTAATAAGTAATTTAATTATAACCTAAACTAATAAATTGTCTTTACTAAGAATGTGTCCAATAGCACTTTTCTTATTGTCTCTATTAAGGCGAATACACTTCGTTCTTGTGTTTGTTTGGCACTTTTGTACTTTACACTATTCACTAACACTAAACACTAGCTCGAACGGTTTTGTTCTTTTTAGTCTTCTAACTATGTTTGTGTGGTCAAGAAGCTGGATGGCCTCGACGTTCACATGTTGATGAAGTCTCTTTTCGTGAGCTTCTGCAAATTTCTGGATCACTCTTTCGATGAACTCAACTTTTAGGTCCCTGTGGAGGTCATCATTTCGTATGTACCAAGGTGCATTTACAATTTCCCTTAGCACTTTGTTCTGGAATCTTTGTATTATTAATACATTGGTCTGTTTGGTGCAGCCCCATAGCTGAATACCATAAGTCCAAACTGGCATCAGGACTTGTCTAAGCAATAATTTGTTTTGCACGGACAGCATGGAGTTTCTTCCAAGCAGCCAATACATTCTTTTGAATCGGAGGTCGAGTTCATCTTTTTTCTTCTTAACGTGGGCTTTCCAGCGTAGCTTGGCGTCAAGGGTCATACCGAGATACTTGGCTGTATTCTCGTATGGGATTTGTTTGTTATTTATGTAAACTGGGGAATACTGTCGTTTTTTGTTGGTAAAATCTATGTGAACAGATTTGGATTCATTAAGTTTAATCCTCCATTTTTTGGTCCAGTCATAAACTTGATTAACAGCCATTTGAACCTTTTCTACTGCTTCTTCATGGCTGTTTCCTACAGCCATTATGGCTGTATCATCAGCAAAGGTCCCAATAAATGATGGTGATTATTGTTGATTGTTGTAATATTTAATTTAGCTAGTATTTTTACAAGGCATATGGCATACTAAGGTTTATTGTGTTACCCAGTAGCTGGGTTGATAATGTCAGATAGACAGCTGCTCCATGTTAACCATACCATTTTTTGTTTTGGGAAAGGATAGGTAGATTGATTAACTTTTAGAAGACATATACATTTCTTTTGTACTTAACAACTACTACCGTTATACAATATAAGCTTTGAGGTAATATATAGAGTCGTCTCAATAGAATAACGTAGAGCTTTTACAACGTAGGTAGACCGGAAAATAAGTGTAACTGTGATAATCTTCAAATAAAAACTAAACTAACAGTATAGTGTATCGATTTAACAGATTATACACTGTCTCATTAACACAATATGAGACAGCTGCTGTCACTCTAATGTCATCTGTCAGTCACGCGTAATAGCGGGAAAGTCACGTAGTCAGCCAGTAAAGTGATTTATTAAACTTAAATACGGAATCACTCTTTTTTTCTGGATGGGAAATCATCAAATGACATCTCCCGCCCTAGGTGGAATAGAAGGGCGTGTCAGACTTTTACTGACAAAAATCCATCGGTTTTCCTTCAGTTGCCCATATGCCAGGGCCACGGTACCTCTTTCGAACTAATCTCGCGACCCAGGCAGGGCGGAATTACACTAACATTTTGTTAAAACACAAAAATACAAGACAGCATCCCAAAAAAACAAGTTAAATTCCAACAAAATGAATCTATTTACATGAACCGTTAGGTCCTCATAAAATTATTTCGATAAAAGTTGCGCGCCGTCTTACAATTTGCCCGCCATCTAATTCGAAAACGCTTAAATATACAAGACGTAATGCTTACGTTAATATTATCGGACGTGGCCAATAATAACAGCTCCCGGTCATGCGAACGTGGCGTCGTGGCAGATCTCCAGGGATCTACAGGGTCAAATTAAGTTGGATAGTGAAACTTTGCAGATGTGCTTGGTTATCAATGTTTAATCAAAGAAAACTAACAAAAAAAAAAAAAATATTTTCTGATAATAAACTAGCATCCTAGTAGTGGTTACTAGAAATGTCGGTTTCAAAAACTGTTTAATTTTTTTGTGTTTACTTTATAGACGTGATAGGTAAATATCAATAACTAAAAGAAATGAAACAAAAAAAAAATTATCCTATATGAAAAAAAAAACTGTTTTTTTATGTTAACCCAGTTGTGATAGGTAACAATATTTAAACGCAATAAAACCAAATAAAAAATGTTTTACAAAAATTTACCCCGAGCCTATGAAGGTAGCGTACTTACTAACTTCAAAGATTAGTTTTATAAACTGTTTTGTTTTTTTTTGTTTAAACTTGTCGGATGGTCGAAGAAACGTGAAATCTCTTTTATTATTTTTTATCATGTTCAGGTCTCGATACTTACCCATCACATCTGCGGAGTTTCACCAGCTTTTTTAATTTGACCCTGTATAGAGGTGTGCTGACAACTAGCCGTAGGAAATAATCATCTCGCCTCTGTAATGCGGGGCACTCCCCTCTACTCTCCCACCCTACTACATGTTTTTAGCAAAATTGCGGGTGTTTGCATTACTGACACATCCTTTTCTCTGTATTTTTAACACGCTTTTATCAACTTTACCTGTATATTTATTTGTAAGTATGTAACTATGTTTGTAACCGACTTGGACCTTTGGACTTGATTTGGCCCACTTCAAACGGTGAGATTTCATTTAAACTTTGTAGACTTAACGCGGACCGATGACAACACAATAATTTCATAAATTTGCGCCATTATCCTTGCTGGGATAGCAAAAAAACTATCTTTGAAAACTAAGCTGACATACGTCACAAAATTCGAAACACCCTAAAAATAGAAAATAAATAATGGTTTAAAAAAACTAAAAAACACGCTTCCATAGAAAATCATACTGTATGTCATGTGTTTTTAGTATTTTTAAAGCATTGAAGATTTACTGAAGGCTCATTTACGCGACACAAGTTGCTTGCCTGCGGTTATGGTGTAGGAACTTTAAGTAAAAGCAACATACAGAGGACTTGCATCAATGATTCTGCCTAGCCTTTTATTAACTACTTAAGTTGAGGGTGGCTTCCAGTCTAACCAGATGTAGCTGCATATCATTATTTTACATGGACATACCGCATATCTGACGTCCACAGCCGAGTTACTGGGTAAAACATTTGATATTTGGGTTTCTGACTACTCGTACCGACTGTCAAATATCTATAACTGACAGCCGGGGAACAACCGGAGGGGTCTCGATATGTCTTAGAAAGACATTTGAAGGAGGTAAGATTTTAATGTACCATATACTGAGAAATAAATAAATGAATTGAATTGAATTGAAAGTACTGCCTCTAGTGGTCGCAAATGCTACAGTTGAGTTTGATGAGGTCTTTTTTTTCTGGATGGGAAATCATAAAATGGCGTCTCCCGCTCTTGGGCGGAGCGGAAGAGCGTGTCAGACTTTTACTGACTATAACCCACCCGTGTTCCTTCAGTTGCCCATGTGCCAGGGCCACGGTGTCTCTTTCGAACAAATCTCGCGACCCTGACAGTCCCCTTATTACAAGGGGACTGTCAGGGTCCCCTGATTAAACATACCTGGCAAAATGTGGGTGTACACACAAACAAGGCATTATGTTATATCTTAGAAAGTAATTCTTATCTCATTGGTTAGGTATTTTCATAAGAATTATTCGATTCGCAATGACCCGAATGACACAATCTCCATTTACTGGGGTCGGGATCCCGTATTGAATGACCGCATCGCATATTTTTGTACAGACTATAACAATACTGTATCTATACCTACCTAAGTACGACGGTCAGAGGGGTAATTGTGGAACTTTTTATCGGTAGGAATTGGTTTAACATTCATAGTTAAACAACATTCATTGCGTTATGTACGTTGCTGAGCCGACAATTTATTCGAACAAATGACGCAATGGTTTAGAAATAATGTTCAATCCCATTCAGATTCTGATAAATTGTGCGTTTCGCAATTAGGGTGCAGGTTTCCATTGGAACCTGTGCTATGATTGCATTCTATGTCTTCTTTTTAGCGTGTCGATAGCAATATAAATATAGTCAGCCCAGAATTTGGCTACGAGCTTAGCACTTTCAGGCCTTGTAGACTGTAGACAATTTTCTATTTTATTAAGTACCTGGTACTTGTTGACAGTCCAACACTGTTCTCCCATACCTATTAACACGGTAATTTGAAACCATTGTAAAAGTCAATTATTTTTAATAGAGTAACTGTGTTGTTCCTTGCCGGCTCTTCTCCATAGGAATCAACGATTTAGAACCGTGCACCTACTGACGTTTCATAAGTGCCCTTGTAGGTTTATGTGGAATAAAAATGTTTTGATTTGATTTGATTTGAGTAGCGTCCTTCATCTCCTGTAGCGTGAAAATAACAGGATACGCTGGACACGATATAAAGTGTAGCTTTATTTGTGGGACTGCACAATATTTACACTCAAGGGCGGAGTCATCTGTGAATATCCACCTGATCAGGTTTTTTTTACTACGGTCTACCTGAGTCCAGAGTTTATGGTGGAATTAAGGAGATTTTTCCTTAAAAGAATAATAAATGATGAATGCGCAGAATAATATTTATATTCCTCTGCAGAAGAATACAAAAAAACGAAAATGTATTATCGTAGCGATATTTCTCAATATCGTACGTTCCAAAAGTTAATTATTTCTTGTAACTAAACCTATAAAAGTACAATGACATTAGTTTCGGCTTAAACAAATTACATCGCAGCTGATGGATGAACTGGTGAGTTACAAACACAAAACCGCAATACATTACATCATCCAATAAGAATTCTTTAAAATAACGCAATTAAAATTCACCACACCTATGAGAGAACCATTCGAATTTATTTTATTAGGTTTTATACATAAAAATAGGAGAGAAACAAAATAAAACCACACCTTGATGTGAATGGCCGCCGTGACAATAATATCGGGTATCTTGGTCAAGTAAATCAGAAGTTACTTAGAACTTTAGGGCTCATATTCCTGACCCACATACCAAAAAAAAAACAGTAATTTGGTGATGATATTGGAATCCTGTCTTATTAATTATTATTGTTACTATGCCTATGTAAAAGGCCTTAATTTTGAAGTGAAAACTTCTTTAGCGGCGTTGAGCACTTTTTCTGTAATGGGTATAAAATCTTAAACTCGCGTCAGGACACGTGACCTGATCGAAAAAGCGTAGGACGGATGGAGAGTAGACAGCTATCCCCTCTCTACGGCGCGGCGAAAATGTATGCCTGGGCCTACTGTTTCGTTTAGGCGGCGCAGGGCGCTTGCGCGAATGTTCGTCTATGTTACAGCGTGCCACGCGCATCCATGGATGGTGACAGCTGATGGCTCGACCGTCTGTGTAGTGATCACATTGTTGTGTATTCGTAAAATTCGTGAATATAAAGTGCTTAAAATATGGAAATTGAACAACAAATTATTCCCTAACCATTCCAAAATATCAAACATGCTCAACGTTAATAATCAAGTTTTCACTTCTGCCGGCACTCCCGGAGTGCAATTTTTTTTTTAAAGGCATGAGGTTAATAACCTGGAGACCAATTCTATTAATTAAAACGTTCAAAATGTAGTCTCAATCTCATCTCGGCGGCAAGCAAATGACAAAAACTTGTCAAAAATGTATGGAAACTGGAGGAGACAAACTGAGACAGACCAGACTGTCAACGTTCTTAAAATTACGAGAATTGTCCCTCTTATTACGTAACCAGCCTTCTTGGCTTCTTGAGACATTCCCGTCAGTGGATTCCGATAGACTGACTCGAAAGAAGAGATGTCGACTAAGGTACTTAATTTTTCTGCCAGGGTCGCGAGATTCGTTAGAAAGAGATACCGTGCCCCTGACATATGGGCAACTGAAGGAACACGGGTGGGTTTTAGTCAGTAAAAGTCTGACACGCCCTTCCGCTCCACTCAGAGCGGGAGAAGTCATTTTGCTGATTTCCCATCCAAAACAAGGTACTTCATTTTCATTTCTTAGTAATTATTTGACCGATGTTTTAGTACGTTAAACGGCGATGTTTCAAATTGCGCTAACAGAAAACCGAAACCCTAAGGATGATTATAAAATGAGGCAAAATTCTCTAAATATGGTCAGAAAACAGAAGTTTACGAACAAAACAAAAGACCTGTTTCAGTAAACAGTAAACCAGACAACAAACATAAATAGACAAGGATCTACCTTATTGTAAAATCGTATTGTTAAACCATGTCAAACCTACGTGCTCCCACATGCGTGGTAGGGGCTTGGTCTGATCGCTCAGCTTCAGTTACAGTTGATGGTGGCTATGAAGTGGTTTAGGAGGAATGCAGCCACTAGCACACCGCGATAACCTTGAGGTAAGGTTGCGGGTAAGCATGAGCGGAGCGATTTGGAATGGGGATTATCTTCCTAGATAGGTAGAAATTGACGGAATGCGGAAGGTGGAGGACAGGGTGTTGTGGCGCGATATGGGTCTATGTTCAGCAGTGGACTGCGATAGGCTGAGTTGAGAGTTGAGAAGGTAGAAATTCAGATAGGTGGGTGAAAATTAACTTTCAAGACTTGATTATAAACTTTACTACTTTGATATAAGAACAGTCAATGAAAAAGTTATTGCAATTACTGTAGCAGTGGGCTGAGGTAGCAATTTGCAGGTCAGTGTCAGGTATGTTGATTAAAATATGATTCGAAAATATGATGTCATGAAATAGTCATTCAATGGTATTAAATTAACTTAGAGGATTGTATTCATATTGTTGATGATGATGATTATTATTTTTTTCAATTTTGAATGGACTACAAAAACAAAAATTAACAACCGATTGCCTTAAAAAAACACTACAAAGTGAAAAATTTCTTTAATTTCGGAAGTCGGTGTCTTAGGATTTTAAGTTTTTTGCCACCGACTTCCAAAATGAAAGTTATTTTTCACTTTTTAGTGTTTTTAAGGAAGTCGGTTGTTACTTAAAAAAAAAAAACGTTTTTTCACGAAACATATTTTAACACTGACCTGCAACTAGCAGAAAACGTAAGAAAATTTGTATTAATTACCGATCACTTGGAAATGAAAAGTTAATAAAAATATTAGAAACTGACGTCTTTATTCAGTATTTCCTCGTCGAATATAATCATGAGCTTGTTTTCAAAGCAGTAAAATAGATACTACGTCTAAGTTAGTACTTTAGTTTATTACTGTTTTCCTGTTAATAAACTGCTACAGTAAATACATATTAATCACGGTTTGTATGATTTACCATTTCATAGCTACTAAAATTAGCTTTCCATTTTCTCACTTTCCTTGCCAATTAAATGTATTTATCAATAAATTTACTACTGTAATATCTAGTAAATCCGTAATAATATTATAAATGTGAAAGCAAAATCGCTTGTTTGTTACGCTTTCACGTAAAAACGGCTGAACAGATTTAGATGATATTTGGCACACCATTATCATCATCTGCCTAGCCTTTTCCCAACTATTTTGGGGTCGGCTTCCAGTCTAACCTGATGCAGCTGAGTACCAGTAATTTAAATGAAGCGACAGCCTATCTGACCTCCACAACCCAGTAACTGGGTAACATGATATGTGGCACACCGATTGATATAAAAATTATTATAGTCAGGAAATAGGTATTAAATTACTTTTCACTTTTGCTCATACCTGTTTTCACAAACAATAGGTTACCTACAATTTTACTGTTTGAATTCGACGTAGATATTAAGAACAATTCCGCAAAAAATCCAGCGTGCGATAAAATGCTGCCTCCATATTTATTACGTTCATGCAAACGTTTGCATGAACGTAATAATATGGAGGCGGAATTTTATCGTACGCTGAATTTTTTGCACCGCACCATACTATAACGGCCGCGGCCGGCAGTTCGATCACGATGGTGACGGAAGTAATTGGTGCTTATAGCACATGAGTCCTCCTTGTTTAAGCTCAGTTGCACATGTTTTGTATCTTTTATATATATATTTAAATAGGTTCAAGGTTTTGAATATTACTATATTACTAATAGCTTCTGTCCGCGACTTCGCCCGCGTCAAATTTTTGCTCAAATCATTTGGAGCTAACAGATAATTGGAGTTGGATCACACTGCACACGGTGTGCAAATTTTATTAAAATTGGTTAAGTAGTTAGGAGTCCATCCCGGACAAACAACGTGACGCGAAATTTATATATATTAAGATATTACTATATTTTCACTTCTCGGCGCTACGTAGTGAGTTGAAGATTAAATGCGTAAAAAAATCTCGTCTGTATAAAATAATCACCCAGAACCGGTGTCTGTCTCATAGACATTAAAATAGTAAATTGCCATCAAAAAGTTAAATTCTTTTCTCGCTCAATAAGCGACGGACTTCAAAATCTAAACTCCAGTTCGGAAACCGCTACTGCCCGCACTAAGTGAGCACCCTAACAACCACAATATACCGGGCGGACCGTTGTAGACTAATATCAGGTGAATAAATCCAACGTTACCAACCCACAGGTAAATCAGCCAAGTTTAGTAACCGCGGAGCTGATGAGCCTCGTTATTACGGTTGTACGGGACTTTAGTGAGTTTGTCATGTTCCCTCCTCGCCACAGTACCTACGCTATTTTAGGAACGAACGGTTTTCACCTGATGGTCAAGGAAACAGGGGTCAAGGCCCTGGGGAATGAAGTTTGTCAGATTCTGTAGTGGGATTTCTAGACCGGAATTAATTGTGTTATTAGTATTTATAGAGTGTGGTAACTTTAAGTTAGAGTATATGGGAGATTAGCAATGTGCCACGGAAACTCTGATCAACACAGATTTTTGACTATTGTAATTTATTTTGAGAAAAATGTATAGTATCGATCACTATTACACGGGGCTTAAAAGATAACTGACAAAACGTGGGTGTCTTGCAGGTACAGTTCGCCCAACTCTTCGGCTAAACATGGCGTGACAATATGTAAATAAAATATTTGATAATTGAGATTTAATCTACACTATAATAATATAACATTATGAAGAGGAATTTTTTTTATTTTTGTTTGTAATGGAGAAACTCAAAAACTACTAGACCGATTTTAAAAATTATTTCACAAGTAACATAGGCTATATAACATCACGCTACAACCAAGAGCGGAGCAGTAATGAAAAATGTTGCAAAAACAGGGAAAATTCCACGGGTAGGCGATTCGACGCGACGGGAAGGGTCGGGGGAACACGAAATTTAACGCGGACGAAGTTGCGGGCAGAAGCTAGTATGTGAATATAGAGTATCTATGTCTGCACCAGCTGTAGCCCGCAACTTTGTGTGCGTATTTTTCATATTTTATTATTAAAAAATATCCAGAATGAAAAGTAGCCTGTCATGTCGATCAGGGTTTAAGCTAAGTATCTAACTGTCAAAAACAACGATCAGCTCAGTGGATAACGCGAGAAAACAGACAGATAGAGGTACTTTCGCATTTATAATAATGATCGTGAGTATAGATATGGATTAATTGCTTAAAGCAGTCGCTTCATGTAAAATACTGGTATAAAGCTGCATCCGGTTAGACTGGAAGCCGACCTCAACTTAATTGGGACAAGGCCAGGTAGATGATAATATCCATTTCAGAAAGTGAGCCAAAAAGCAACTCCCGAAAGGACTGACTTCCAGGCAGACATACGATGGACTAGCCGTTATAACAAAGGTGATTGTACTCAATGTCACTTTTGCTGATGAAATGCCAAGAAATTTTAATTACTTGACAAGTTGGCTTTAAGGCTCGTTCAGACTAGCGCGACGCGACGGTCGCGCGCGAATTGGCGATTTATATGCGTAGAACAATTTCTATGAAAAAGCGTGCGACCGTTCACACGGTCATAGAAATTGTTCTACGGCTATAAATCGCCAATTCCCGCGCGAATTGCGCTAGTCTGCACGAGCCTTTAAAGATATTTTATGTTTAACAGCAGAAGTCGTGTCACGTTGCTAGCAGCGACAGATTTACCTAATTATAAAGTGATACGGATCTCAATTAAGTTTTTAATTATGCTAATATGAAATGAAGTAGGTATCAATGCGTGTGGCATATGGCTTTCTCGAACGAATTCCAATTTATAAATAACTGCGATGAATCATCAAATTACGTATATTAATATTAAAATGATTCTACGAGAGAATCTATTAAAATTCATCGGTATTAATTTAAAAAAAGTGTAAAATTACGATCGCAAAAACAATAAATTAGGTAACCGTTACAATATCGATACGGAATTTGAATTTGGAGTATTCAATCAAAGTTAAGTGTTAAAGTGAAGAAGGTAGAAATTATTACCAAGTTTACGGATTTCAGGGAAAGCCAATATAGATGACAATCGAAATCATTTAAGTACCTACTGATAAAAAAATATACTAAATTACAAAACTGTCAAACATTTCATTTGCAGCTTCTTCTTCCCTGGAAGCCATTCAAGCTGTGAAAAGTTACAATAGCATAACTTTCATATTACAATTGGCATAATAATGTCACTTTTCATGTTTGGAAAATTCAAAAGGAGTACCTAAATTGAAAATTTAATACATATTATGAAATTTAATATTATGAATATTTAATATTATGATATAATTGAAAATTTAATATTATGGATACCTACTACTACCAAAATTCTTGATTTCGTAAATCGACATATTAGGTTTAGTGAACTCTGATGATGAAAAAACTTGTCTACAGAGTCCAATGACGCATGCCGATGTTATTATTTTAATAGTTCATTACTTTTTTGATCAAGGTACCTACATATATTGCGAAATTCGATACAAACATAATTAAATTTGTTTTACTACGCCATCTTTAAAACCAATGTTCAGATGCATATCGGCAAAACTTACGTGCAAGAAGTATTTATATTTAATTTGTTTATAGGAATTACTAAAAATAGTTCATATTAATTGTAGCGTATGCAGAAGCTTGTTTTATCTTGTTTTATTAATTGTTAATTTATTTATCAATAGTCGTCGTTATGTTAAATTTATTGAACGTTTTTATGTCCATGCTTAAACATTTTATGAATACAGTATGAGCTTCATAAAATTAACTGAATATAATGTATAGTTTATCATCGGCAGCCTATAATATTCCCACTGCTGGGACATAGGCCCCCTCTCGTTAAGAGGGAGTGGGCCATAATCCACAGTTGGCAGATGTCATGTCTTCGAAATTTTGGTTCTCAGATATGCCGGTGTCCTCAAGATGTTTTCCTTCACCATTTTGATAGCAGTGGTGATGAAATAATTTACACAAAGTAAAGCGCCTGCTTGGGTTCGAACTCACGACGGTTACAACTCGTAAATCGCGACCGTCACCACTGCTCGAATCTTTATAGTTACTTTTAAAATATAAATTAAAAATATAATTAAATTGACGGGAAATCAATGATTTTCCATGAACGTTACACAAAAACCATACCCAGAAGGTGCACCCGAATAATACTGGACTGCTTGAAAACAAGCTTCGAATTAGTAATTTTAAAAAAGAATTCAAATAAATTAACCATCTAATTAGGGACATCCTAACTAGGCAATCAGACGCCAAACAGTAATAAATAAATCTATTCTAGCGCCCCAGCTGCGAGTACCTGGGAACCTGATAGATTTCCCGGCGACCCACGAGTGTTGTACCAGGCAAGCTATCGTGTCTCATTGTAAGACGGAGGCGCAATCTGGCGCCCGTAATGGCCAGTATGCACATTAGCGCTGATTAACTACGGCGCCCATTGCTGCTAGGGTTACCGACTTACCGCCTTCTTGCACAATAATTTTGAATCTTGATAACTAAGGAAAGTGGTTTCGATTTTTTTTAGCTTTGCAAATATTTGTTACAAATATTGGGTACCACTTTTTGACCCAAGTTTAGTTGACAGGTTATAAGGTAAAGGTTCGTTTATAATGATAACACACAAGACATTATGCCCGGTCTCCTCGAAGGTTTGGGCAGAAGTAGACCTAAAACATCCACATTACGCCAGTTTTGTTTAAGTCCCATGTAAAAGGGGGCGACCATATAGCCATTAACTGGGCACAAATCTAGAATCCAGGCTGCCTCTGAGAAATTACAGATAAAAAACCCAATAGAATCGAACCGAGGATTTCATACCAGCGTAGCGCTTGTGACCACTAAGGAACCCGATGATATCATTGCGTATATCATAATTATAATATCAATTAATCAAATATTGTTAATACAAATTTTGTAACACTCGCCAACTCTCACATCCATTTTATTCTTTAGAGAACGTTCAAAATTCTCCAGGAGCTTATATTTTTAAGTTTTTCGTTAGTTTTTTTAAGCATATTTTATGTGAAGTGGACAGCCCTACCAGTTGCGGGTAGATACGCAACTGCACATGATCGCTCGATGCGCGAGCGCAGAGATTAATAATGACGAATAGTTAAAGATAATAGCTAGTTAAGTAAGTTAATCTGTTTCATTTCCATCTTGTTACTTGTTGCTAACATCGGTGGGAACATGATTTTGTACCTTTAGTTTAACTATTGTCATCAATTAATAGCTTTTTGTGGCTAAGTAATAACAGCTGCACGGGTTGATCGTTCAGGTTAAGCTATGCTAGCCGCGGTTGGTCCGTGGATGGATGACCATCATTACATACCAAGACCCTTCCGTGCCACGGAAAGCACGCTAAGCCGTTGGTCCCGGCTGCCTTTTGTAGATCTTAGACTGTCGTTACGGGTCGTCAGAAGCCAGAAAGTCTGACAATCAGTCTTACCAAAGGGTATCGTAGTACCCAGTAACTGGGTTGTGGAGGTCAGATAGGCAGTTGCTCCATGTAAAATACTGGTACTCAGCTGCATCCGGTTAGACTGGAAGCCAACCCCAACATAGTTGGGAAAAGGCTAGACAGATGATGATGATCAATTACTAGCTACTGTCTTGTATTTGTTAATACACCGTGACATTTTAGTCATCTTACAACGGCAGCCCACTTCATGTAACCAATGACTACAACACATCCATAAGAAAAAAAAAAATTGAATAACTAAAAAATAAAAATATTATTCATTATGATGACGTAGGACGTAGTATTAAATTGATATTTTAGTCTCATGGAAAAAGAAGATGGAATGATCTAGTCGACTCGTGCGCTGGGTAGGTACGTTCTCTACCGTATGACACGTAAACATTATTAACAAGATTTTTCATAATTCTAATGCATTATTTATTTTTCTTAGTACCTGTTATCTTAATTAATGGTAAAAAAAAAACACGCCTGGAGGTATATTATGTTGGATACATTGAGTGGACAACCTTTGCGGGATGCGGGATGAAATGAAGGCTGTATCGTTCTTCAGACAGACAAAGTTACTTTCGCATAATTATAACATAACTTCTGCTTTCGTCTTCGTCCCCGTCAAACTTCTTGCTCTCCCGACCCACCCCGTCGCATCGAATCGCCTATCCGTGCGAGTAGTTTGCCATCCTCATTTCAGCCGAAAGACGCCCACTGCTGGACATTGGCCTGCCCCAATTTGGGGGAGTTTTCCATAATCGTCACGCTTGGCAGGCGGGTTGGCAATCGCAGTATGGTAGTAAAATGCATAGAGAACGCTGCTGCCCATTCTCTAGTAAGTCCTGTAGTCGTCTTCTACGGCACCCACGGGAAAAATGGTATGGTGCTATTCTTACACAACACACGGAATAATAATTATTGTAGTTAACGAGAATAATTACAGAATTGCTGTCATGAACCTTTCAGTGTTTTAGAGCTTCGAGCTGATTATCCTTTATAGGATAAGCAGATTTCTAGCCGCATTAACTGCGTCGGCGTGGATCAAAGCCATGTAAAGCAGTAAATGTCGGGTTAAAGATCACAACAATTATTATGCTAAGAAGGGACAGAGGCCGGCTGTCGCCAACAAATGCCAGAGTTTTATAGCGGTCATAAAATGCTCGCTATACGCCTTACAAATAACACCTTAAAGCTCAAACATTAGAAATTTTGTTACGTTAAAAGTTAAAAGTCTTACTTCGTAATTTCATGTGAGAATATGTTACTCTACAGGGGCTTAATATGTCAGTCCACGAAATCAATCATTTTGTGAGTAGGTAACTTATTACATAACTTTCAATTTGCTCATTTTGAATTTGTACATTTTCCGAATATGAAAGTGACAATATAATAATTATGCCTTTTTTTTGGGTGGGAAATCATCAAATGACTTCTCCCGCTCTGGGTGGAGCGGAAGGGCGTGACAGACTTTTACTGACTAAAACCCACCCGTGTCCCTTCAGTTGCCTATCTGCCAGGACCAAGGTAACACTTTCGAAAAAAATTCGCGACCTTGGCAGGACATCTACTCTTTATGTTCATCAACGAAGATATGAGCGCGTCCGAAAGTAGTTGAACAATTGAAGACCATAGAAGCAATTTTTGTACTTTTAAGAATGACAATCTAATCTCAGTCTCAATAAGACAAAAAAGACGTCGATTTTCATACGTTTTTGACAAGTTTTTGACATTTGATTGTCGCTGAGAGGAGACTGGAACTAGATTTTGAACGTTTTTGAGCTAAGCCAGTAAAAGTCCCATCCAAATCCGTGCAGCCGTTTCAGGGATAAGCCCGGACAAATAGACAAAAAAATCTAATAAGTTGTTTTTGGTATAAATACCGGTATATATACCGACTAAAACGCTGTTATTTTGACATTACAAAAACTTCAATTTTATTTATTTGCATAGATCATTTCAATTTAAGTAGCAGCCCGGAGTATGGATTTCTACCCGGTAAATAGGCTCGCCCCCCATTATCTACTTGGGATTTAAACATAACTAGCAAAATGTGGGTGTACACGTACAGCTCTGTCTAACCTTTCGGAAATAACAGCCGTGATGATATGTTATGTTATCTCAACACTAAGTACTGCGAACTCTTAACTGAAAATAATTACGTAAAATATCCTACTTTTTTTAGGTCTTTTCTGCTTATTTTGTATCAGAAACACAGAAAAAGCGAGAGTTTAAAGTTGTTTCGCAACAAAAAATATTAAAATAATTGGCGAAAAAATGGCAACACTAACTTAACTAGGTAACAAGTTGGCGGGCAATAGAACTGCGTGAAATCATAGACAAAATTATGGGTAATAGCGGCCAAAGGAGAAACTAAATTTATAAGTAGGCCTTAGCTTTTTAAATCTATTAGTCTGTGTACAAATGTTAGAATTAGTTTTAAGTATAGTCTGTTTCTGTGTAGGGTATTATTAGGTAAGAATTCGTTTCAACAGCTCTTTAAGATTATAATACTTTCTCATCTTTAAAAATGTCTAGATGAACAGTGGGTGCACACCAGCTTACATCTTCTCATGAGGGAGGCAGAAACTACAGAACGCCTTTTACGATCCTTAACCCCTTCTTAAGCCTCGTTTACGTTCATACATTTGATCATACACGCACGCCGGACACCGCACAGTTCCTACCATAAATTTAGCACGACCATCAGAAGTCGTAAATAAGCCTTATATAAGATCATCCAACCATTCATTCAAAGCCATTGGTTGTATCAATAATCATCATCAGCGGTTATAATGTTCCCACTGCTAGGACACAGGCCTTCTCTCGTTGAGAGGGAGTGGGCCGTAACCTACCACGCGGGCCCAGTGCGGGTTGGTAGATGTCACATGTCTTCAAATTTTTAGTTCTAAGACATGCCGGTTTTCTCACGATGTTTTCTTTCACCGTTTTGAGAGCAGTGGTGATGAAATAATTTATACAAAGTAAAGCGCCTGCTTGGGTTTGAACTCACGACCTACTACTCGTAAGTCGCAGCCGTTGCCACTGGGCCACCATTGCTCTTAATTCAATAATGCCTACATAATAAAACTAGCCTAGTATTGCCCCACTGCAAGGCAATAACCCTCTACAAAAACTGAAACTCAAAACATTTAAAAAAAAAACAATTACAGACACTTTTGAATTGTTAACTGGCGGTGGATTAGAGAAATGAAGCTAGTTGCCCATTTCAAAGCATAGTAAACTCCATGGACACTTTTTCAATCAAAAATGTCTTTGAAAAAAGTTGCTTACATCATTTATCTTGAAATTATCTATGTGAGAACGATGTAAAATATGTTAAAGCGCTTTAAAAGCGTCTGTTAAAACAAAAATAAAATAACAATTCAGAAATTAAAATACTAAGTGGTAGCTAAGAGATGACCAGTCCCTACTGACGGCGCCCGTTCACGAACATGACGTATGGATCAGCAGCATTCAGCTCCACCCTTTTTGTAGGGTGTACTAAATTATCCAACACACACGCTTCAACTTGGGCTCTTGTAATACAAAAAAGAAAAAGCAACATGTTCCTTTCCCGGATATGAACCCACAACCTCGTGTCAAACAGGCTAGACCACTGAGCCATTACGACATAATAGTTGGTATTGTTTTGAGTGATGGCAGACAGCCGTAGACCGGAAAAACTAATAATAGAGAACGCCCATTTTAATAGTGAGAGGAAATCTTCAACCACTCTCAAGAAATTCCTAAGCCTCTAAACAGCCATAACGTGAAAGATGTTAAGATTGCATGTGCATAAGTAATGATAGCCTAACCCATCGCTCGCAATCACGATACCAGCCGATTAACCTCAGTTAACTCTAATAACTCCCGACACCTGATTAACGAGCCGCTTAAACTAAGTTTAAATAGTTCTTCAGCCATTCCCAAGTCAGCATGAAAATAAAAATTAGTTATGAAAGGAATAAAGTTACTTGAGAATAACTATTAAGCCTGTTTTAAATGTTATCTCTGGGATCGTTGCTGGGATGGCGAAACGAGTGTTTAACACGCTGCTGAACTAAGATTAACAATAATTTTTATATCTGATACTGCAGTCCGTGCTAAAATAAGATCGCTTTTGATAATAAAATCAAATCATAAACTATCCAGTCTGGATTATATCCTTTAAAGTGCTCAAATAGGACGCGTATCTATTTCTTAACTTGATTCTCTCTAGCATTACCATTTTTGCTTAGACAAACACTTACTTACATGGGGAACATTAAAAGTTATGACGCTTAACTTAAAAGAAGTTCAGAATAAGTCTCTCAGAATAAATTCCTGCATATTTTTTTAATTTAGATAAGTATCCCACATGATTGTAGAAAATTGTAAGATGGGTTAAAAGGCAACTGACAACACCTGATAGACGTAGAATTTTCTTAGCAGTTTACCTTAATAGACTGCTGAACGAGAGAAGCCCTTAACAGACCAGGAAAACCACCAGTCTATTATGGGCTACTATCAATTACGACCATCATGTATTATATTTAAATCTACATTCATATTTAATTATATCTCCCTTATTACCGTGTGAAATCAGTTAATGATTACAAAGGGCTACACAATTAAACAAACAATTAATCAAAGCACGCTTTCTTTGTTTTCCAATTTGACTTAATTTAAAATTTCCGCTTATTAGAAACAAACTAGACGAACACATGCACATACAGAGCTAGAAAGCGTGTAGTGAACAATTAATTCGACATGTTATTGTACATGACATAGTGATATCTGATTTTAGTATTGTTACGTGCTCTCTAAGTCTTGAGTGTGACTATCTGATCATCAGAATAGACTGGTCTTGCTTTACCTTCTTAATCAATCGTTTTATATAGAGTTAATCCCAGATTAAATTAGTAAAATCAAGGTTAATCGTTTGCGTTTGGTATTTTCAAAGATAATTTCGATCCATATATTTTTTTTAAATTAGATGACGCCTAAGAATTAGGAACAATTCTTGCATGTATTTTTTTCATGCATTTATTTTTATTCCGTTACTAGGTTACGTTCGCAACTTCCGTCTGCGTGGAAGTTAACAATACCATAAAACATAATTATCCTATAGCACTTGGCAGAAATGTAATTTGTTATCAGTGAGAGAATTTGCGTACTTGGATTAGTAATTTCAGAGATTACCTCTCACAAACAAACCTTTTAAACACATTACAATAGTATTCATTCAGATAAAGATTATCAAGTCTAACTTGGGATACCTCGTGACAAAAAATGTACAAAATTATCACATAGGCATATAAATATAACTGAGGTTATTTCTAACGTAGGTAATGTTTAAAATGAAGAAAGTAAGTAGGCTGCCAGGCTTAAATGAGATTGGGTGGGTCACATCACTCGCACGCAGGATGACTGCTGGGCAAAAATCTCCACACAATGGGTACCTGAAGATAGACGGAGCCGCTGCGGTTGATCCAGAAAGCAGTGACAAGATCATCTGGATGATTACCGCGAGGGTTAGTTTGTGGTGGCAAGGGAAA
This sequence comes from Aporophyla nigra, assembly GCA_947507805.1. Classification (NCBI taxonomy): domain Eukaryota; kingdom Metazoa; phylum Arthropoda; class Insecta; order Lepidoptera; family Noctuidae; genus Aporophyla; species Aporophyla nigra. The sequence goes on along the minus strand of OX382297.1, from coordinate 19,166,814 downwards.
AGAATTCATTGAAGGCGTTGAGGGATACCTTTAATCATCAGTGAGACAGTATAGGATCAATAAAATAAAAAACAACAAACATATTGGCAAACTTAGTACATTAATTGTCAATATAAAAGCCATGCAACTGGAATTTACGGATAATTAATTTTATTGCTCATTCACTAAGCAATAATTTGCTCTGACTTTATATTTCACTAATTATGCTAATGAATAAATTAATGGCTAGATCGTAATTAGAAATAGTATAAATATAAAACTTGTTTTATATGTTTCACGAAGGTAAATAGTCAATTAGCCTAGCAGTCTGGTATGAAAATGGCCACACGGAGAAAATGTTTGTCTTTTTATTACGAAACATATTACATTTTACGTAAGTGACGCTATTACCCGTTGACCCTTATTACCCTTTAATAGATTAAACCTTATTAGTTAAGTCTTCTATTAAAGGGTAATGCTCACTTTGTCCTTAATTATATTTGAAATTAATAATAACTGTGCTCTATAATTTATTTTCAAAGTAGCTACTAACTCATTATGCCAAAGATTAATTAATTATAAATCAATAAGGTATAAAGTCTATTAACATGAGAAATTTGACGTGACCCAGTGTAATTACACACGACGTTGCTTGTACACATCGTTGTTTTAATCTTTTATTAATTGATAGCTAATTAATTATTATGTAATCGCGTTTTAGGTAAGAAATTACATTCTTTACATAACCGATGAAATGATACTCACTAATCTCGGGAAATTCAGACGGACTAGTTAGCATGTTACAAAATAAAATAGAAAAATTAAGAACTACCTTCATAGGTAAATATTTTACAGAAATAAATATGTAGGTACATCATAAACATGGTCTCACAAAGTTTCCTGGACTTTAAAAAATTTTGAGTCGGCGCTAAAAAATCAATGAACTAAGATCACTCAAAGCGCCGACTCATAATTTTAAGGATTATTATTTTTTGCTTTTCTGTTTTTTCGGCGGTTTAATTTTTTGTTAAAAAGTTTTTATTTTGTCATTTTTTATATGTACTATATGTATAGATATAAATCACAATCATGTTGTAGGAACAATGTAAACAATGAAGGTATCTTCGTAAATTCAGTAGTGATTAAAGTTGATGAGTTGTGTTGTGTAGTTATAATTTCCGAATGTTATGACTATAAAAACTTTTTAACAAAAAATTAAACCGCCGAAAAAACAGAAAAGCAAAAAATAATAAACCTTAAAATTATGAGTCCGGCTTTGAGTGATCTTTGTTCATTGATTTTTCAGCGCCGACTCAAAATTTTAAGGATTATTATTTTTTGCTTTTCTGTTTTTTCGGCGGTTTAATTTTTTGTCAAAAAGTTTTTATTTGTAATTTTTTTGTGGCTTTAATGTACTAATAATACTTGGCAAGGTATACCCTATCCAATGAAAAAAGAATTATCAAAATCGGACTACTCTGTACAAAGTTATGCGTGGTTATACATTACAATCAATAAGTGAACAATCAATCATATCCTGTTTTCCGACCCTTAGGGTTCGATTTTGTTTTTCAAATTTATATGGGACCACCCTCAAAGTATATTCTTTCCAATAAAAAAAGAATTATTGCAATCGGACTACTATGTAAAAAGTTATGCGTGGTCATACATAAAAAAAAAACAAACAAAAAACTTTTTTTCGTCTGTTAAAAAGAGACATCTTAATTTGTTTCGATATTCTTTTCAAAACGGGTGGGTTAAGGAACACCGAACTTATAATTTTAAAGCATAATTTTGCCTAATACGATACCCCCATTTGTTAATAAGACTGGATGATAAACTTTCGGACTTCTGACGACCCGTAACAACTGTCAAAGATTTACGAATGACCAACGGCTTAAAGTGCATTCCGAGGTATAATAAAAATAATAATAAATAAAATAATAAATATCTTAGGACAACCAACACACCGTAACTTGATAACTAGGCAGAGCCTGTACTATGGTAACCAGACAACTGATAATTTTACATATATATTTCTAAATACATACATATTATAGATAAATTACACCCAGACACAGAACAAATAATTGTGCTCATCACACAAAGATTTGAAATTATGAAGGTATGGAGGTATGCACTTGTTCTTGGTGTTGGTATATAAAGATGGTCGCCCATCCACGGAAGACCAACCGCAGCGAGCGTAACTTAACCTGATCAATCGACGCGTGCGACTGTAATTACTTAGCCACAAGCAACTTTTCCTCATGACTGTACAGCCAAAATGAAAGGAAATGTTCTGAGCACACGCATTAGGAAAGAGCCATGAATTTTACCATGAAGACGTTACAGATGAAAGGGAAAGCGTTCGAAATGCGCTTACGTGTTTATTGTGCTATATTTAATATCGCAGTTATGATACCTTAATAGGTTCGATCACGGTCCATTTGTTACGTAATAAATATAACAGACAGTACCTAGTATCTTCACTACATAGTATAAAACAAAATCGCTTTCCTCTGTCAGTCCCTATGTATGCTAGATCTTAAAAACTACGTAACGAATTTTGATGCGGTTTTTTTAATAGATAGAGTGATTCAAGAGGAAGGTTTATACGTATAACACGTGGGTGAAGCCGCTGGCCAAAGCGGCGATATATCTCATATCTTCATAAACTTTAGGCAAACAATAAAAGTCAACGCTGTTCTTTTTATATATGAAGGCGCTATGAGCGTTGTGTAATAGTGTATTCAACTAATATAGTGACCTTATTAAACCGTTGTTGTAAATGTGACGTTTAACATGATGAACCATTAAGTATGGAAAGACTTTGTACTATAGTTAAATGCTATTGCATATTAAAGAACACCTGGCTATAATATTCCCACGTAAACAAGTATATCTGGTCTAATAAATTGCATGAGCATAAAGATTATTCTGCAATATACGAGTATATCCTATCAAAATGTTTTTACAAGTCGTTACGCTTGTTATTACAACTAAAATGATTTTAAGTTGCACCTCAAGTTCACTTTACTATTTAACGGTTTTAATATAAAGGTAATTAAATTTACCTATTTATGAGTCACTAAGGCTACTATGACGTTCTCTTATAGCTGCGCTATAAGTGTGGTATAGTGTGCAAACTGGCTAAACGAGGTCGTAACAAATGGCGTCCGATGCACAGCTGATATCATATTTTACGATGAAGTTATTTATCTTAAAACCAACTATTATTATCTCGCGACTCGCCCCTGCTTCGCACGGTTTTTACCACAGAGCAAAACATAGAGATTGCTAAGAATTTAAGATTAGTATTAATATAATAAACTCATAAAGCTTTCGGAATAAATTCTCTAAACGAGATGAAAACAATATCAACATCCTATGTTATTTAGAAGAACAACGTGGTCACAAAGACAGACACGAAAGTCTGACTTTACTATATGTATAGATATAAATCACAATCATGTTGTAGGAACGATGTAAACAATGAAGGTATCTTCGTAAATTCAGTAGTGATTAAAGTTGATGAGTTGTGTTGTGTAGTTATAATTTCCGAATGTTATGACTCTAAAAACTTTTTAACAAAAAATTAAACCGCCGAAAAAACAGAAAAGCAAAAAATAATAAACCTTAAAATTGAAATGAGTCCGGCTTTGAGTGATCTTTGTTCATTGATTTTTCAGCGCCGACTCAAAATTTTAAGGATTATTATTTTTTGCTTTTCTGTTTTTTCGGCGGTTTAATTTTTTGTCAAAAAGTTTTTATTTGTAATTTTTTGTGGCTTTAATGTACTAATAATACTTGGCAAGGTATACCCTATCCAATGAAAAAATAATTATCAAAATCGGACTACTCTGTACAAAGTTATGCGTGGTTATTACACATTACAATCAATGAGTGAACAATCAATCATCCCCTGTTTTCCGACCCTTAGGGTTCGATTTTGTTCTCAAAATATATATGAGACCACCCTCGGAGTGTACCTTTTCCAATAAAAAAGAATTATCACAATCGGACTACTATGTAAAAAGTTATGCGTGGTCATACATAAAAAAAAAATATATGCGTTGAATTGATAACCTCCTCCGTTTTTTTTCGTCGGTTAAAAAAATATAACCATTGGTTGTATACAGTTTTCTCATACATAGGTATACATATATAATTTTTTTTTTTTTGTTTATTATATTTAGGGACATTTATAACCGCAATGCGTATGTCAGTCCCATCGTACCCACATACACATTGGTCATATCTGGGCCATGAACCTAAACAGCCTCTTCGCACCATCGCCATTTGGCTGAACAAGGGTTTTATGGAATGTGCCTACTTCAAGCCTGTTCAACTTCAAGACCCTAAACAAATCATGTCTCTCAGACTCATACCTAACATAGTCCATCAATAAGTGATGTAGGTCTTCAACAACTCCACACTCCATAAATATATAGTTCTAAAATAACCTATACTAGTAGGTACGAGTATACAACCCGTAATACTTCTTAGAAAGTTTAAATTAGTTTTAAAGTTAAAGAGTTTCAGAGTTAAAGAGTTTCAGAGTTAAAGTTAAAGAAAATCATTTAAATGCTAAAGTTGATATTCAAAATATTGGTTTTCTGCGTAGGTTTTCATATACCTAGACTTCTCATAGCATGTAAATAAATGGAGTTTTAACACACATTACAGGGCTATCATGTCCTTTAGTAAAATGCTTGACGTTTATGAAATGGAACTCCCACGAAGCCAATGTTTTTAATGCATAATCTGGCTCTTCTATACAATTATTGTGTCAGTTCCTTCAGTCAGACATTGAAACTTGTGAGTTAAAGGACGTTCGTAATATATAGGTTTATAGTATTTTAGAAACCACTCAGAATGTAACTGTCATTTACTTTTTAATCGACGAAAAAAAAACGGAGGAGGTTCTCAATTCGACGCGTATATATTTTATTGGTTTTTTATGTATGACTACGCATAACTTTTTACAGAGTGGACCGATATTGGTAATTCTATTGGAAAGGGTACCTATATCCCAAAGGTGGTCCCATGTAAATTTGGAAAGAAGATTCTAAACCTAGGGGTAGGAAAATAGGGGATGATTGAATGTTCACTCATTGATTGTAATGCATAACTTCTTACAGAATAATTCGATTTTGCAAGCATGTAGTAATTAGTAGATTATAGCCACAAAAAGTAATAAAATAAAAACTTTTTACCAAAAAATCAAACCGCCGAACAAACTGAAACGCAAAAAATAAAACCCTTCAGTCATTTTGAGTCGGCGCCAAACAATCAATGAACAAAGATCACTCAAAGCGCCGACTCAAAATGACTGAAAGGTTTATTATTTTTGCTTTTCAGTCTATTAAAATGAAATACATAAAGAATCTATTTAAATGAAATACATAATATCTTAGGACAACCAACACAACGTTATCTGATCCCAAACTAGGCAGAGCCTGTACTATGGCAACCAGACAACTGATAAAGTTACTTATATATTTCTAAATACATACATATTATAGATAAAATACACCCAGACACAGAACAAATGATTGTGCTCATCACACAACGTTTGTCGTTTGTTGTTGAGTTTTTTCGGCGGTTTAATTTTTTGTTATTGATTAACCATATAGGTTTAATGATGATGTGTCAAGAATCGGGGTAACTACTGAGATGATGACTAATAGAGAAGTATGGAAGAAAAATACATGTTCCGTCGAGCTCAAATAAATTATGATTTCTATTTTATTAGTGACTAGCTTCTACCCGCGACTTTGTCCGCGTCAAATTTCTTGCTCCCCCGACCCTTCCCGTCGCGTCGAATCGCCTACCCGTGCGATTTTCCCCGTTTTTGCAACATTTTTTATTACTGCTCCGCTCCTCTTGGTTGTAGCGTGATGTTATATAGCCTATAGCCTTCCTCGATAAATAAACTACCTAACACAAAAATATTTTTTCAATTCGGACTACTAGTTCCTGAGATTACCGCGTTGAATCAAACAAACAAACTCTTCTGCTTTATAATATTAGTATAGAAGTACTAGTATAGATATCCAAAGCTTCTTTGGGCATTACCTATTGATTGTTTCCTATATCATGCTGATACCGGCTGATATTATAACAAGTTTCGGTCAATTGTTTCACGTGAAATATGTTTTTACCGAGAAATACATACAGATATCATCATGTAGATATCAGATATTTATGTTCCTATTACTTAATATAGTAGTAACAATATTGAAACTTACCTTATTTATAATTTCTTTAATAATTGTGTTGTTGTAGTTTTCAGTACTAGCCGATGTCTTCGAACACCTGAAAAGACAGACATTTTCTTTTTAGATGACAGAATTCTTCAATACGCCATAGTTTATTTGCCTACCCCAATGTGTACTTAGGTGGTACATTAAATTCGTTATCATATTTTCGCCGAAAGACGTCTACTGTTGGACGTCTTTCGCCACGCTTGGCAGGCGGGTTGGCGATCGCAGTATGGTGGTAATATGCATAGAGAACGCTGCTGCCCATTCTCTAGTAAGTCCCTTAGTCGCCTTTTACGACCCCATGGGAAAAAATGGAATGATGGTGCTATTTTTAACATCTGGCGTCACACGGAACCAAAATTTAAATTAGATGTGAACATAATGGACCCTGTTGGGCACACCAAAATAGTAGAAGAGAGGAAACTGTTAAAATCTTAGCTTATCATTTATCGGAACAATTTTTCTTAATGCGTATCTACATAGTTAACTGTACTAATTCTTGTTAAACATATTAGCACATATATTTAAATTTACGAGGATTTGCACTCAGTGGATATGCTATATGCTGATATTATTATGTTAAAGGAGTATGTAGAGATCGTAGCAGGTGGCGTTCCGTGGTTTCTGCCTACCCCCATAGGAAACAGGCGTGATTGTATGTATGTATGTATTATTAGATATCACCTACTGTACTTTCAGGAATTTAGATTTATAAGGCTCTACTGTACCGTTAACTCGTGGGTATTGACTATAAAACTTTAGGTACCGCAAAATTTGCCAAAGTGCAGATTACCTGGATAATCTGAAGATTAACTTGATGAACCCCTTCGTGGTACAGTTCGCCTTGAAAGAAGGTACTTAAACGTGTTTAGGAGGTAGTTCCATTATTCATAATAAATCAATCAAGCTGAGCCTTTTCCAAGCTATGTTGGGGTAAGCTCCCAGTTCAACTGGAAGCATCTGACTAGTATCTTAAGAAGCAACTGTCTATATGAAGTCCGCAACTTAGTTACTAGGTAATACGACATCCCTTGGTAAGACTGGTTTTGAGACTTTCGGGCTTCTGACAGCCCGTAACGACTGTCATAGATCCACTTATGACAGCCGTACTTTCCGAGGCACGGAGGGGTCTTGTTTTGTGTAGACTGTCGTCCATCCACGGTGGCGATCGATCGAGCCGTGCGACCATTTTTCATATCAAACACTTATAAATATCAAGAAGTGAGTTTTCTAGTGTGATTTACTAGTCTTAATTTATTTTTAGAAAAGGCACTACGTTGGGCGTCACGTAGGTATGAGTTTTTCTACATAGGTAAAATTATAACGTCATTAAGTTTCGTATTGAAGATCACTCGCAACAGGTTTATGACGGGAAACATCAGGTAAAGGACAGATTAACTTGTTAATGTGCACACTAACTCCTCAAATCAAAGGGAAACATAAATATCGAGATAAAAGTTAATGGTAGTACCTTACCCCAGAGATTTCTGCAGCCAAACTTTTATGCAATCCATGAACTATGGGTCGAATGGACAATAAATTTGCCTAGACGCGGAAATCAAACTCGCGACACACAGTCACATCTCACACGATAGGAGAGACCACTCGTGCTCGAGCCGACGGTACATTTTATGAGTAAGTCACATGTCATCAAGGCATAGTAATTTTACGCTAAAATATGTGAATATGTAAACTTGGATTCATGTTCATTAATATTCACGTCACGGGTTCACACTCAGAGGTGTTTGGAACGTTGGTGGTAACAGTTATGCTAGTATTGCTTTATAAGGTGATTGTCCTAGTAAATTACTATTGTTTACGAGCTTTTATGATACCGGCAAGTTTAAGCAGAGACAATAAAAGGATGTTTTTATTTAGGTACCTAATTTCACTTTAATTACGTCTTTATTCATTGGGTCCTACTCTCTAACTCCATAAAACGAAGATACAAGCCCATCCGAAAGTAGTTTGAAACTTCGAAGTGATTCCTACATCCAATTAACTAACTTTTTTGGACGGCTTTAAACTCACCCGGAATAGGACAACCGTCTGAAATAATTACCTAAATCACACACGAACTTACCAAAATCTGAAACTTCGATCGCACGAACCGTTGTTACTGATAAGCTGTTTTTGTATAATTTGGTTGCCATAACCGTGTCATTTCAAGTTTTGAACAAAAAACTTGAAATGATGGAAAAAATGTTTATTTTTGATTTTTTTTTTATGTCATTCGGATTCGATATCAATAGGTACACGTAGGTAAGGTAAAGTATTGCCAGCTAAAATATTTTTACCCTTTATTAAAAGTAACGTTCATAAAGAGAGCAGTGGTGGCTCGGTGGTATCTGTCCGGATTTAATTTCATCACCTCTGCTCTCAAAGCAGTGAGAGAAAACAGCGTGAGGAAACCGGCATGCCGTAGAACCAAAAATTCGACATCCATCAACCCGCACTGGGCCCATGTGATGGCTTAAGGCCGACTCTCCCTCACACAAAAAAGTGAAAATTATAGAGTGACGATTATGATGATTATGAAAGTGCAACTTTAGTTGAATCATCATCATCATCATCATTTCAGCCGTAAGACGTCCACTGCTGGACTTAGGCCTCCCCCAATTTGGGGGGCTTTGCCATAATCGCCACGCTTGGCAGGCGGGTTGGCGATCGCAGTATGGTGGTAAAATGCATAGAGAACGCTGCTGCCCATTCTCTAGTAAGTCCCTTAGTCGCCTTTTACGACACCCACGGGAAGAAAAGGGGTGGTGTTATTATTTACGTCCGGCACCACACAAGCAAATACTAAGTAATATTTATTTTACAAAGTTTCATTCACAAGAAAAATCGTAGACCGTACAAAATTATCCGACATAAAATTCTTTCTTTTTCTCTTATAATAGAATTTGTACACATATTCCAATTAGTTTTATAATTATTACATAATGATGACGATAGCGTTTCTTCATATTACAAGTATTTTATGGTGTTCAAACATATAATTATGGACAATTTGCATCGTGTATGGTCTTGTAATGGCTCCTTATAACTGGCTTCCGTTTCGAGCTCGTTACGGCGAGGAAGCGGCGAGTTTCGTAGTCTCATCTAATAAGCAATAACAATCATGTTTATAGTTTACTGAGGTTTAATTTGTTAGTCTACTTTATATTGTCTTACAATGAAAGATGAGTGTACTGAAATTATTAATTATTTTCATACAAGCCTTGATAACATAAGGGGAGTTTGTAGCGCCACTTCTTCTTTCCAGCTAAAACACTAGAATGTGAAAAGGGTGAGCGTTTTGGGGGACTGTGAATATGTAATTTTAACGTTCGAAAAGCCAGCCTAGTTTGAATAAATGGCTTTTGATTTGAACTACTTTTTATTAAAAGGGAAAATGACTGCCTCATTGGTTTAGTGATCGCAATCGCTACTGTTCATGACGAGCTTCTGGGTTCGATTGACCAAACTGTTATTGTGTTTTTTCAAAGAGATATTTCTCAGTAGCAGTCTGGTGACTGGATTTGTGCCCGGTTGATCGCCTCCCAAAAGCTTGTGAAACCGCCGATGACCTTGTGAAATGTGCTGGAATCCGCTGGATGCGAGAAGCACAGAACCAGACAAAGAGGCGGAGCTTGGGAGAGGCCTATCTATGTCCAGCTATGGACATCTTTTGGTTGAAACGATTATGATGGGAGTATGCTCGCCCCTATTACATGGGACATAATAAGTAATACGGTCCGGTGTATCTGAATACCAGCGCTGCAGTAGTTGTTTTTTTACAAATATCGCAGCATTATGCTAAGATTGAAGCCTTTTTGGCCTCGCACAGGTCTTTCTCTCTTTTAATTTTTATATCTTTTACCATTTTGTTATTTGTTTTAATCCTAAATTTCTTTGTTCTTTTTAATGTTTTTTATGTCCTGTGCGTGTCACAAATAAAATATTTTTCTTTCTTTCTTTCTTGGTGTCCGTAGCTCCACGTCAAAGCGCTTATTTGGCATACGAGTGGGAGAATGGATTATTCGATCCACCCCAGTTCCTTGATGAAGGCCAACAATGCCATGGACACATGGGACTTACTGGGTTAATGTGGGTTTACCTACCTATACCACACCTATACCCACACCTCTGCCTAACCCATTAGAGTAACAAACCGTGATGTTATGTTTTATAATGAATAATGTTAATGAGAAAAGATGAACCGTGTGGTGCCAGACGTAAAGAATAACACCACCCCATTTCTTCCCGTGGGTGTCGTAAAAGGCGACTAAGGGACTTACTAGAGAATGGGCAGCAGCGTTCTCTATGTATTTTACCACCATACTGCGATCGCTAACCCGCCTGCCAAGCGTGGCGATTATGGCAAAGCCTCCCAAATTGGGAGAGGCCTAAGTCCAGCAGTGGACGTCTTACGGCTGAAATAATGAATGAGAAAAGATTACCTCTAGTCTAGTCATCCGCGTTTGCAAATGAACAAAGCAACAAAGACTATACATAACTAACAGAAATTCAGTTGCCATTTACTAATAGATTTACTGCAAATAGGAACACTCGCATTGACCAATCAGATATTAAAACAATACATTCCTCGGACTAACTGTTAAATTAACCTTTAGCGATAGCAGTTAAACTCAATTTGCTATCATGTTAGTTTAAATATTCAATCAGTTGAACCGGAATCCATACTTAATAGGAAATAGTTAACAATATATAGGGCCTATGGAGTTACAGGCAAATCAAACTTGCTGGATATCCTAGTACTAATCTATACCCTTAGGCAATCTATTCAGATAAGATAGGAATAAATCTTATACTAGCTTGATACCTATCCATTTGTGGTTTCTACTGGTTACCGGTATGGGTACAAAACAATGGCTATCGAAGGGAATTGGTATTGGCAGGCGAACGGTACGTCCTCCAGGTCCAATATATGTACCTCAAGTGGAATGGAATTTTCAATTTGGAGATCTTTGCGGACATCTTGTGAAAAGTTGGCTTATTTTGCTTTGAATAATTTACGCTTATTTCACTTTTGGTTTCTATATTTTTTGTGTTGTGTTTCATATGCCACTTTTGTCCGGAGTAACATTTTGCACAATTACTTGTTTTTTTTTTTACATTGAAAACGGTTTGTGTATAAATTTAGCTTGTCCACGCCCAATGAAAGCAGCAAAACAATTTATCATAAGTTCTGTGAGTTATGATAAACCGTTATGGGTCCTGCTCTAGTTTACATTTCCCTTAAGAACTGGTATTTCTTGTTTGTCTACTGCCATCTAAATTTAAAAAAATACAAGGATAATGTCTATTGATTGACAGGTGAGGCCTTGTGGCAAAGTTATAAAAGCCGCACGGTTCAATGAATCAGGTAAAGCTATGCTTGTCGAAGTTGGTCCGTTAATGAGTGACTATGTTTATACTCCAAGACCCCTTCGTGCCTCAGAAAGCACGATAAACCGTTGGTCCCGGTTCTCGTTCGAGGGTTTCTTGGCAGTGGTTACGCGGGTCGTCAGAAGCTCGAAATTCTGACAACCAGCGTACCAAGGAGTATCAGATCTCCCAATAACTGGGTTGTGGAGATCTGGAAAGTAGTCGCTCTATTTAAAATACTGATAGTCAGTTGCATACGGTTAGACTGAAAGCCGACTCGGGAAAAGGCTAGGCTGATGATGGAAATATATAAACTGGAGATAGATAATTCAGTGCACTCAAAAGACATATGTAGCATAACAAATAAAAGCACAAAATTAAATAATAACAGTTTACGGGAATATGTAAAATACAACGTTGTTCCAGTCTTTAATCTGGAGCAGTCTATATTATCGTATAGGTACCTATTATTAAGGCAAATGAAACTTATTAATTGTAGTTCTAAAAACGATTTCAGACTACCATCATAGTATAAATCATACTACGTAATGCATTTTCTCTGTAAAATAAAGGATAGAAATGGGTATTGGACCCGTGTTTATGCTCAATTCAACACTGCTTTCGATTTTTATGTGCGAAAAACATTAGACGAAGATTTTAATTTATTGTTTTAAATAATTCGTTTGCTATAATTACGCCTACCCATTAAACTAGCTAGAATCATCATAAATGGTGGTTTATATTATAATGATAGTGTTCTCGTGTTTCTCTCGTACAGCTACCCTTCCATTTTATTTGCACTAATTTCCTGCCGCTATCGTAAAATAAACAGATGACCACAAACCTATTATTATTCGATATTAATTATATTTTAATGTTAATAATTATTTTTTATATATTGTTGAGTATTAAATATTTATAGGTAATTAAACTTAATAATTGTAGCAATAAAACTGCTTCTGATAATTATGGTAGAAAACGTAAAGTGCAATTCCGTTGAAGCCACACGTTTTTACCATCTCGTATTTTATGTGAAAAAATTTACTTTAGGCTGCAATTTTAATTGTTTTAATATTACTAACTCAGAACGTATCATCACGCCTACCGTTCCCCGGGTTTAGCAGAGATGTACCTACGTATATTAGAATCAACCACATTTCGCCAGATTGTTAGCATTGAACATGGCCTAAGTTCGGACTATGATCATTTTCCGGTGTACCATAATTAAATCACGATAATACTTGCTGATCGTTCTTCTGATGTATCTAAAACTTCAAATGTATATTCAAAATAATATAACAAATCTCCGATTACTACAATTTTGAAACTGAATCAAATCTTTCGTACATAAATACATACTTATTTGTAACTATAGGCTCCCATATTTACAAGTCCTTAACCCAAAGCCCCAGCACTAAGTCAACACTAAATGCTGCACTAAGGTACAGTCGCGATCATAGCGATCGCGCCTAACGGTCCCACAGTCCCACTGAATCGTTAGCTGAGCAAGCGTGTAAGGAGGCTCTAATTGCAATATTTACATTTAAATCGAGAGCTATCGTTGTTTAGTTTGTTGGTCACCGACCGATGTTAACACGGGCACTGCACGCGAAGGTACCGACCAAGATTTATCGGTGCAGTCGACGACGGCCTGACCCACAATATGTTATATATAAATAATCCTTGTATACTTTTGTCTGAAAGCTGTTTGTAGGGGGAATGTCATGATAAATCTAAGGTTGACACTGTAACATGTTATTTTAGGTAGTAACTTCGAGTTTCAGTGCTATGATTCAAATATTTAGATTTGAACATTGTCACGATCTGACAGGTCAAGTTTATGATTTTGTCACGCCCGCGCCCTAAATGTTAAAAGGGAAAAGTGGACCAAAGCACGTGTTAGGGTCGTCATTTTCGTCATATATAAAGTCAAGTAAGTACATGCTTTCTATATATAAAACCGTGAAGCAAATACTTTGCACCCCGTTTACGTAAATTACAAGGACCTCGGAGTGTGAAATTTTGGCACCTTTAAATTTTATATGGCGAAACAGTGCACTAAGTAATAAGCTAATATTTTCACATTCAGTTTTAAATGGATTATGGTTGAATTACGACTCCTTGGCGACCACTAGGATTATTAAAAAGTCCATATAAATTAAAATAACAAACTCTGTAGTTTAAAGTACAAAATACATTTATGTCTAAGTATTTTAATGTCCTTAATATTTTAAACCAGCACAGAAGGTATTAACAAAAATCCATCTTCAGTCCTCATTTCCGCAAGTAACCTTCCAGATATGGTCAAAATGTCAGCACTTGTTAAAGTAGCCATTAGCCACTTAGCCACGGCCATCCGATGATATAAATGTTGTTCCTTCCCTGTTCAATTTTTCATCGTTCCACGCTAGACTCCGACATTTACACACACTCAACATGACGACAAATCGTTACTTGTAATGCGACGGGTCGACAAATCGCTCGCTGACGGTATCGCTCAATCGCAGTTTTATATTAGCGCTCAGTATCATAAATTAATGAGGTATATCGTCGGCTAAGTATTCTAAGCTGCTAACTCCATTTTTGTCTAAACTGAATTTTTGGTACCAAATCAAAAAGAAAAAAATTACGCGTAATCGTCAAAGATGCTAACGCTACAAACTAACCTCAAATCACAGCTATCGTGCCGCAATATTTTATGCTAACTCCGCGCCTTTCAAACTACGCGCGCAATTTTGACAACTCCCGCCAGTCGACGCCATTTTGTTCGAGCGTAAAGTTTGGTGAGAGTGAGTTGCGGAGTTTTATTTCTAAAGCTTACCTCAGTCCAATGTCAGCACATTGTACTACAAAACCAAGCTGCAAGTACATAATCTGTGCTTTTACGATAATATCACTAAAGATGGCTATTGTTTTGTGTGGAACGAATCGGAAGGAGGGCTAAATGCAGATGAGTTTGCCTCTATTTGGACGTATTTTATTGAAAAAAAGATTCTCTCAAAAGTTGAAAACAAAACGGATGTATGTGTTATTATTTATTCTGATGGCTGTGGTTACCAAAACCGCAATGTAACTTTATCAAACGCCCTTCAAAATTTGGCAGTTAAAAACCAAATAACCATCGAACAAAAGTATTTAGAAGTCGGACATACACAAATGGAGGTAGATGCTATGCATTCCTCAATAGAACGAAGGATGCGTAACAGGATTGTAAATGTACCCGCAGACTACGTTCAAATGATTAAGTCCGCCCGTAACAACCAATTCTATGTTAAATATTTGGAACATGGTTTTTTTAAAGCTTTCAATAGTTTAACAAGCTATAAAAGTATTCGGCCAGGCCGTTCGGCGGGAGACCCTAAGGTCACCGATATACGTGGGCTGATGTATTCTCCATCTGGGGATATCTCGTACAAACTACGGTTCAGTGAGCCATGGACACTGCTGCCCCAGAGAAAGGGATTTTTTTCAGCAATCAGTTTTGACGAAATGCAAAATTTACACCAAGGTAGACTCAAAATTAAAGCTAAAAAATACAACGACCTACAACAAATTAAACAAGTCCTGCCAGCAGATTTTCGAGAATTTTATGATAATTTACCGCA
This sequence comes from Aporophyla nigra, assembly GCA_947507805.1. Lineage (NCBI taxonomy): Eukaryota > Metazoa > Arthropoda > Insecta > Lepidoptera > Noctuidae > Aporophyla > Aporophyla nigra. The sequence goes on along the minus strand of OX382297.1, from coordinate 19,151,594 downwards.
TCACTAAATACTGCATTTTTTTATAAACTTTTCATTTATGTTTAATTATCTCTTTTATTAATAAACGAAACTTATTAAGTAAATTCGTTTTTTTTTTTCAATAGAATTACTTAGATATTAAAATTTGATAACTCCTAAACCTATTGCGGTAAAAAAAATATTGCAAGTGTAAAAAAATGCTAACTCCGATTTTAGGCCCTAAAGTGTATTTAATATTAATATAATTTAAAAAAAATGGTGTAATAATAGGTAATGATAAAATATCTACCAACTGGAATTTAGATATTGCAGTCGGTTAGTAATTATAATTTTAAACTCTTTTTTTCTTATTTCTGACAAGTAGTATGAGAGGGAGTTAGCAATTTAGCTTATTTAGCCGACGATATGGAAGGGCATTTAAAAAATGACTTGTACGGTTTGTCATGGAGATGGACGAGTACAATATGAACATGGGGCGAGATTATTTAGCATAATGTAGATCCGTATCGAAGGCAAAATCAGAGACTTACAGCGAGCTTTCTTCAAGTAAATCGATGAGTCTTCTGAAGACTGAGCAAAGCATTGCATTGCGATTGATATGACAAGTATAATAAGTCAGTCTATAATGTTCCTACTACTGGTGCACAGGCCTCCTCTCATCAAGAGGAAGTGGGCCATAATCTACCACGCGTGCCCAGTGCGGGTTGATACATGTCACATGTCTTGTCTTTGATTTTTTTCAGGACATACCGGTTTCTTCACGATGTTTTACTTCACCGTTTTGAGAGCACTGGTAATGAAATTATTCACACAAAGTTAAGCATTTGGGTTTGAAACAGCGATCCTATCACATCTCCTATGTCTGAACCAAACTGAGTCACCACTGCTCTAATAAAGAACTAGAGATTACAGTTAAAATATCACGCCTATTGCTGAAAAACTGATATTTATACACATTTTCCTTACCACAAACAAAAAATTTAAGAACAGGTTTTAAAAATATCTCTATAACGCTTTATAATTTTTGCGAGCGTTCATAAGTGCGATTCAGCACAGTAGCTCACTATGAAATAGATTGGCCGGTCAGCACGAGTCGTGCGCCCCCCGTGGAGTGCAACCAACGGGGGCAATAGATAAGATTTATATCTTCTACATTGTATTTAAAACTATCACTGAGTAGTAAGCCAATGGAGTGTAAAGGTACGAATGAATGGCGTGATCTACAGGTGTAATACAGTTTGACGACCGTTTGCAGATCAATTGTCTTGCGCTATTAACCGTCACCGTTTTTAGGGTTCCGTTGCCTAATGACAAAAAAAGGAACCCTTATAGATTCGTCATGTCTGTCTGTCTGTGTGTCTGTCCGTCCGTATGTCACAGCCACTTTTTTCCGAAACTGTTAGAGCTATGCTGTTGAAACTTGGTAAGTAGATGTATTCTGTGAGCCGCATTAAGATTTTCACACAAAAATAGAAAAATAATAATAAATTTTGGGGTTCCCCATACTTAGAACTGAAACTCAATTTTTTTTTCATCAAACCTATTCGTGTGGAGTATCTATGGATAGGTATTTAAAAATGATATTGAGATTTCTACTATCATTTTTTTCTAAACTGAATGGTTTGCGCGAGAGACACTTCCAAAGTGGTAAAATGTGTGTCTCCCCCCCCCCCCCCTTGTAACTTCTAAAATAAGAGAATGATAAAACTAAAAAAAAATATGATGTACATTACTATGTAAACTTCCACCGAAAATTTGTTTGAACGAGATCTAGTAAGTAGTTTTTTTTGAATACGTCATAAATCGTAAACCGCAATTTACCTTTCATTCAATCAACTCATATTTAAAATAAAATAAAAAATAATCATAAACATATACCTTATGCATAAACCGTGAATACCTACAGGTTTGTACGGAACCCTCGGTGCTCGAGTCCGACTCGCACTTGGCCGGTTTTTTTAAAGATTGTTGTGCACACAATTGCGCAATAATAAAATTAACAAAAAAAAAAACTCTAAAAAGTAAAAATAAATAATATGTATTGGCCCCTTTTTGTTTAATTTAAGTTGTACGTAGGCAGTCGTTCCATGTAAAATACTGGTACTCAGCTGCATCCAGTTAGCCTGGAAACCGACCCCAACATAGTTGGAAAAGGCTAGGCAGATGTTGATGATAAGATGTAGGTAATATTTTGATTCAAACATCTAATGAATTAATATAACAGATTTTGGCATTCCATATCTGCTTGTTATGCAATTAGACACTCCAAAGGAGTTACCAGCTCAGCAAACATTCAGGAATTGCAAAAAAGAAAGGTAAGAAAAACTTAACAATCTTTAACGGTTTTCAGCATCAACGAACGACATTATCAATCTATAGGCCGTCATAGGTACTCTAGATTTGTATCTAAGTTAGACTTGGACGTAATACGTCGACATTCCGCCGCCGATCTATCGCGGCAGTCCGTCAGGCAGCCGCCTGGCTACTGCAAAACTAGACACTGCCCGTCACTTATAAGAAAACTCCGCTTCATTTAAAATGAGTCCTGTATGAAGACCTGTCAGTTTGTAAATTGTAGTGATAGAGAAATAACGAAATAATTTGGTACTTAGACAATTTTCGCTTGCGGTAATAGCTAGCATTAGGTACATATTTCCGTTGTAAGTTTAAAAAAAAAGGTTGTCTGAACAATTTCCAGCACGTTAACACTGGCTGCTAAGAGTACTCCTAATCATACCTTGTATGTAAGTGTATGCATATCTAATACCTAAAAGACCTTTGTAATTCCCGAAATTATTTAAGGTCACCGAAAGTGAAATTTGTAATCATGTAGATACCGAATTCACCATTCCAGCTGTTTACAAACATTTGATATACTTCTGTGCCCAATCGAATATCGATCAAAACCTTCGTCATGATACTTTGGAGTCTTAAAAACGCTGTTAACAAACCCGATAATTTTGTCGATATTCTTTCGACCGCTGTTGCTATCTGGAGCAAGGCAAATCAATTTATGGTAATATGTCATTTTCAATACATCTAGACATCTTTCATAGTTCATATTTCGTGGTTTAATAGTACTTTAAATGTATGTATATTCAATTTTGAAATGTAACGTCACAAACTTTAGGGCCCCTCCCACCCTCTTGTCAAACAATGTCACAATTCGTCAACCCCCTCCCCCCTTAATGTGTGATGTAATTTATGGATAGCCCCTTACTGAAAATTGCAGTCCGACCTCACACTTAGCAAACGAAGCACGAAGTCAACTAGGGGATAAGATTTATTATCAATGTTACACTTGGACATAATGCGTCTACATTCCGCCGCCGACTATCTTTGATACTTCCATAGCAAAGCAGTGCTAACTCGACACTCGTCCATCACTTAATAGCATTTAATAACTTACAATTAAAGCTGCTTTTACGTTTCAAGTACAAATATGAAGAGGCTGTGGAATGCGGGAGATTTTTGTACCGCATGCGGGAAAACACTATGCTATTTAGCGATTTGACCACCGATCGTACGGTAATCGAAATTTTGACGTGTCACCTGTAAAATAAGCATTAAGGATGTGGCTTATTATAGAGCAGTGGTCCCGACTTACGAGTTGTAGATCGTAGGTTCGAACCCAGGCATGCGCTTTACTTTGTGTAAATAATTTCATCACCACTGCTCTCAAAACGGTGAAGGAAAACATCGTGAAGAAACCGGCATGTCCTAGAATCCTAAAATTCGAAGACATTGATATCTACCAACCCGCATTGGGCTCGCGTAGTAAGATTTCGGTCCTCTCACCGAGAGGACGTCTGTGTCCCAGCAGTGGGAACGGTATAGACTGATTATGTATGTGGCTTATCAAGATAACGATAATCGGCTTCACATTTGGCTTTATCAATGGTTGATGTTGCATGTTGGGTTGATTTGATTGGTCGATACTACCCGCATGCGGGGGATATCTGCACCCCGCATGCGGTCAGTCTCAGCACTCTTAGCATCTACCGTCTTCTAGTGAAAATGAGGCTTTAAGTACATATTTATTAGTCAGATATTTTATAGCTCAGACATCAATCAATTTTAATAAGCTCTCCATATATTACGCTGTTAATATTTTAAATTACTAAACGAAGCCGTTAATTAATATTTTTATGACATTTAATTAGGTTTATTAGCTATTAAATATAATAGAAAAATTATCGCGTGCGTTATACAAAATTGCAATTAATCATTTACTCTCTAGGGATATATTTTCTAGAGAAGGTTAACTAACTATACATAATAGGTATATCATCTAGATATACCTGTTATGTATAGTTAAAGAAAGAAAGAAAAATGTTTATTTTGCATTAGACCGTAACTTGCCTTAACAAGGTAAAAAAAGTAGATAGTAGTTTACATCACCCGCCACTAACGAAATTTTAGCCTCCAATTTGCCACATCGCATGCCATATGTAATGGTCACCCATCCACGGAAAAACTGCGGCAAGTGTCGCTTAACCTTATCGATCAAACTGTACGCTATTATTGCAAAAGTCAATAGAAAAGTACCAAATTTTTATATGAAGCGACTGCTTACCTCCACAAGCCAGTCACTGAGTAATACAACACCCCTAAGTAAGACTGGTTGTCAGACTTTCGGGCTTCTGACGAACGATAATGACTGTAAAACATCCACGGATAATAGCTGAGACCAACAGTTCAATGTGTGTGATATTATATGTTATTTTAATTAGGCCTAAAATCACGATTGACTTCTGGACACTTGGATCATGAATGGTATTATGAACAGCCAATAAATTAACGTTTTAATTCTCCAATCATCACGAACATCAGTTAATAAAAAAATTACGGTGATACCTTTCTCCATGATGTAATGGCTATAACAATTTCGATGTCTATCAATCGTGTGGTAGCACGAAGCAATCAGTGGCCCTGCTAATCAATCATTAACATTTGTATCTAGTGCCTCATTAATTTATCGTCTCAATTCTCAAAAGCATTTGTATTTTATCGAACCTGAAATAACTCTAATTTTTTTCTCCTAAAAATGTTATTGGGTACTCTAATATAATTTTTGCGTCTTTTTTGGTGAACATCAATTAACATGAATTTGGAGTCCCAAAAATATTATTGGGTGGTGTATATACTCGTTACATCTCTTTTGGTGCACCCAAATAATTCACATTTTGGGCATCTTAAACTAAAAATGGATACTCTCTAATGGTTACGCCCATATTTGGAGGACTATACTTTGTCTTCTTAAAAACATGATTCGATACTTTAATATGATGGTTGCGCCTCTTAGAATGTCAAATAATTCACAGTTTGGTCTCCCCCTACAAAAACTAAATAGCCAAGTTATAAGGCCAACTTTAAAATTTGCATCATTATAAGCTCAAAAAGTTTTTCAGAAGTCCATTAATTAAAAACCGGCCAAGTGCGAGTCGGACTCGCGCACCGAGGGTTCCGTACAAACCTGCAGGTATTCACGGTTTATGCATAAGGTTTATGTTTATGTTTTTTTTTTTTAATTTTTATATTTGAGTTGACTGAATGAAAGGTAAATTGTGGTTTACGATTTATGACGTATTAAAAAAAAACTACTTACTAGATCTCGTTCAAACCTATTTTCGGTGGAAGTTTACATGGTAATGTACATCATATATTTTTTTTAGTTTTACCATTCCCTTATTTTAGAAGTTACGGGGGGGGGGGGGGAACACACATTTTACCACTTTGGAAGTGTCTCTCGCGCAAACTATTCAGTTTAGAAAAAAATTACATTAGAAACCTCAATATCATTTTTGAAGACCTATCCATAGATACCCCACACGTATGGGTTTGATGATTATTATTTTTTTGAGTTTCAGTTCTATGTATGGGGAACCCCAAATATTATTGTTTTTTTTTTCTATTTTTGTGTGAAAATCTTAATGCGGTTCACTGAATACATCTACTTACCAAGTTTCAATAGCATAGCTCTTATATTTTCGGAAAAAAGTGGCTGTGACATACTCGGACAGACAGACAGACAGACAGATAGACAGACAGACAGACCGACAGACAGACAGACATGACGAATCTATAAGGGTTCCGTTTTTTGCCATTTGGCAACAGAACCCTAAAAAAGAGTCTCCATAAGTTCAAACTCATTTTTGACGCGCAGTTAAAGATTTCCCATTCACAAATGCTCGGGTCGACAGGTGAAACCCATTCAATTTCTAATGTAAATCGTTTCTAATGGAGTAGGTATCGCTAATGGGCTTACTTACAGCAAAATCAAAGCACAAGACTTATTTACCTAAGTATAAGAAACGTAACTAAGTATTATTATACCTTGATATGCTGTTTTCTAATTAATTTCGCAGTCGAAAGCTCCGCTAATGTTTGATAGATAAGGTAATGGCTGCATTGAAGGCAATTTCAAGCTGTCTTAACAGCTCACAGTTTCTTTAGATGTGGAATACTTTGAGAGATAAAGCTTGTCTTCTTTTACTTCTTGTACTGTCAGCTTTTATGGCCGATTGGTCGATTCGCACGAATTTATTCGCCCGAAACAGGCGAATGGACAATTTTGTATTATATTCAGGGTTAAATTAAATTAACTGGGACTGGTTTACCTCCGTTTTAGGTATCGATATCGAAAACTAAAACCCTAAAACATCAAAGTTAAAATAAAAATTTCATCATGTCAACTTTAAAAACTTTATATGACACAGATTATCGAATGATGAATTTTGTTTCTGTTGTTTTTTTTTTGTTCCTTTACTTTTTAAATCGGTACCCCATATGTCACTTAAGTATTACCTAATTTAATTTGACCCAATATAATATTATGAAATATAGTTAAGAAAAAAAAAACTTTCTAGATAATAGGAGAAAATCGAACTAAAGTTACCTATTACTTTACAGCATAAAATTCAAAGCGTATTTCTGGATTTGTCGATCCCCCCACATATAAATGATCAACCTGCAAATCACCTAAAGAAAATAATAAAAAAATATTTAGAAGTATCGATTCGCCCGTTTCAAACGATTGATTCGCACGAATCGACTAAAAGCCAAGCGGCTTATACATCGGACGGAAAAGGAATAGAAACTTGGAGAAATTACATGAATAATTCTATAACTCATGAAAACATGGTCATAACAATTCCTTATCGTGATATTTCTTGTAAAATGTTTTTATTTATTTCGAAGGAATATTCGCCGTTTGAGATACTTAATAATTCACAGTACTTAAAAAATAAATAGGTGCCACATACGCTTTACTGATAATGGAGCACAGTCATCTCTTGGGACACCTACAGCGATTTATAAGTAAAGTTATTGGATTATTTTCCGAACAGCCCGCAAGGTCCTCCGATTTATAAAAAATATAATTCAGGCTTAACCACAATGGCATAGAGTTTAAAATACCGTCTCTCAAAATGTATCATTTATATTTATCGAAGAGTAAATTGAATTATTCATCGGAATTTCGAAGTCTGAAAAGGAGCCAATATTTACGAACTTGCGCGGACGGGTGATTACGAAATATTTATTGATTTTTGGTCGTGATGTACAGTCGGCGCCATAACTCCGTAAGCACGTAAATACGCCATCAAAATCATTGCAATCAATTTTAGAAAATTGATTGTTATATAATTTGTAAAGGTCACAAAGATCGTTGGATATAATACGTTTCAAAAACCGCAACGTTGTTATAGAAATTGCAGGACTGATAGCAGACCGCAGTTGTATTGTTTTCCCTTGTTAGTTTTGCTGTGATTGCAAATAAAATGACTACACAATTATTCGTAAACTGAATAGAGAATATTATACTAAAAATCAAATTCGACACGTAATTTCTTATTCCATGGAAGCAACAAAACCTTCCATGGATAAGTAAGTACCTCTCCAACTGAGTCACAAAGTCGTAAGAAAATAAATGAAAAAGAAAAATAATGAGTGAAGTCGCGAAGTGCTTGAATAGCTACTAAAATCGTAGCGTGTAAGAACGTAAAGGATTTACCGCCGCTAAAAAGATAAAGCTCAGTTATAAAAAGGGCAAAAAGAAGGCACAGATGTATTACTTTCTTTTTCCCTTCTAACTATTTCTGCTTTAAATTCTATTGCTAACCCTTAATGTTCCTTATATAGACTGTGTAAAAATAGCCTCGATACTATGATCACGATGTTTACATCCGTCGGTTTGTCACCATGTAATTAGCGGCCATATTAGCTAGTGTGGGGACTGAGAATTAATAGTGAGGAAATAAAAACTTGCCCGCAGTCCCATTTATACAATGTCGTGTCGATAAAATTATACGTTCGGTCGATATTCTGTTCTTATTACGTGTGAAAACGGTTGTAACAATAAAATAATTAATTGATTTAAAAAGCCATAACGATAAATTAAATACTGCCGTTAATTAAGACCGTTTCTTATTAATCCACACAATTAAAAAGTAGATAAAATTGATTTCCATGTTACAAGCAACTAATGAACAAAAATTATAACTTAACAATGCAAAAAAGCTACCGGAATGAAGCCTTCAAAAGCTGTAATTATAAAACGCTTTAAAGCGATTTACAGCCTCATTAAAACAGCGAAGCCTCACGAGAGGCTAAACACATCTCATTTCTGTCTAATGTGAAATGAATTGCAATTTTTTGTCCATATTACATCAGATATATTAAATTTCGCCGTTCATTCATTCACTGTCGTACATGTAGAGAGTGAGAGTTATCTAAAGAATTGAATGAAATTGATGTAATGGTTTCAGAGCACGTGACTGTGTGTTTAGAGTTTCCTTGTTATGATTTGATTAATAGCTCGGAAAGCTATCAGTTTGGGCGTGCAATTTGGGGGGTTGTTGTGAGTAATAAGATCATTATCTTGTTTAATATTTTGTAGCGTTTTCATGTGCATTGTTGGGGAAAAACCTGGAATCAAACCGAGGAATCACGGATTTAACGACCTACTGAACAATTTTTTATAAGAAAATGCTGAGTATAAACGAATGTAATAAACGACTAAATATATACAAAAGTGTTAATATAGTATATTTTAATAAGTGTTATAGTCCTGTTAACTTTTAATATATACATATTTATATTTTAAATTAAAAACATAATACAAAATTTTTACATTTAGTTCAGTAGACTGCTTAGTTTTACTGAACTCACTATTCCTATTACTTACCCCTACTATTTTGCGGTGTCCGACAGAGTTCATAATGATTAAGATAATTTTAAATACACACTGTGGAATACAAATAAATTATTAAGGTTTAAACGAAGTTCAGCACTTAAACAAGGTGCCTGTTTTTTCACCCTTGACTTATTTCACTCCTTGAATCAACTTAAGAATTTATTTCCAGCCAGATTGCAACTTTTCCACTCAAAGCCTTAAGACTCGTGTTCTTGCTGAGACTAACACAATATATTATTCGTTATTTCCGAGATACGTTACGTCGCGATAATTTTGATTTGTAGCGTTTCCTATATTCCCGACAAAAATACAGTTGCAAGCCTACGGTTGCAAGCCACAATCTACCAGATAATCGAAATCTCTACAATTACTAAAGCCCTTTCCGGATCCCGAATCAATAATACCACCCTTCAGTAATAAATTTAACAAAAATATAGTAATAATATAACACATTATTATGCACAAATCTGTGTTATTATTATACCCGGGCTGTCATTAGAGTTGCGCAATGGCGAACGATTTCGAAATCCACTCGGTGGTGCACAATTGTTATTCATTGCGCTCCATAATATTATTATAGTACTACAATCAGATCATTTTCTGAGCTATTACAATGAATCGAGTGATTCTAAAGCATCGATAACAGCACTTACCGACGCGATATGCTGTCTGGCTCCGTTCTAATTTCACCCACAAAGAAAATCATGTTTTCACCACAGACAATTTTTAAAGTGTGTAATTATTTTTTTAAAGAAAATGAGTGTGAAATTATGGTGTATATTCCATTGTCTTTTAAATTTTTGATTGTTAATGAGCCCTTTAATACAATTTGTATTGTGTGGGGTCACACTGTTCTCAATGTTTTGTTTGTACTCAATTTATTTATAACAATACGATAAGATTTATAAGGCAACAATCTTTGTGGGAAAATGTTATTGTATTCCAATGATGGCTTAATTGCATCGTTTAAACGTCAGACAACAATTCAATGTTTCTTACTTTTGAGTTAAAACTGGTGTCTTGGCAACAATGTGTGATCACTAAAGTTCTTTAGTCTTTTTTCTTAGGCTTATAAAGTTCCCATCGTAGATACTAATTAAAGGTTTTATTATCCGTTGTTACCGTCTACAGTTTATTTGAACGTTTTCAATGAAGGCAAAGATGTAAAAAAGACAGGTTTATAACATAATTACGTCTTTGTACTTATCTTAATATTGATCTACAACCTTGTTGGTCTAGTAGTAGCAAGCTCTATTACTAAGTATGAGGTGTTGGGTTTTTGGGAGGCGAAATTTGGGAGCACTCAAAATCAAAAGACATTTATTCAAATTAGCCTGAGAATAAACATTTTTCGAACGTCAAAATTACAATAGACAGTCCCCCAAAAAAGCCCTTTCACTATTAAGTATACATCTGCCTAAGGGATTACAAGGGTGGTGTTGTGTGAATGATCATAACACACAACACCACCCTTGTAATCCCTTACTACTACTTACATTCAACTGTTTGACATGACATTTTGATCACTAGTTAGCACAAGACACGATTTTATATATATTTAATTTTTCATCTTGAATTTAATTTATTTATATAGTTTAAAAGCTAACAGTCTCAAAAGAATAATAGTATAATTATATTTAAAAAATAATCAAACGACATCAAATAATTCGTCCGCATCGTTGTCAACAGTAAAAGTGCCCAAATTGTCAACATTGTAGGCAACATTGCCACGTTGAATGGCAACGCTGCCAATAATAGATGCGATAATGAAATTGTAAAATGGTAATTACCATTCGAGTGTTTACGTGAGGCACGCCCCAAATAAAAAGGTTATTGTATATTGAAGTAACAGATAAGCTTTGGACAGAACGAGTTAATCATAAAAAGTTCTCTTTTTCGCCAAGCTGATGAAGAAAGGTACAGTCCGGTACAGTTATGAGAATAAACTATTACAAAAAGCTTTATCAGTCAGTTGGTCAATTCTGTAAAATATCTCCGTGAAACTTAGGTGAAGTGGACTATCATTCCATCTGATGCTAGGGATACTGACTTCAAGCTCACTTCACTTATAATAAGTTGGTGAAGTGAGGCTGGTAAATTTTTACAGAACAAGTCGACTATTCAAATAAAAATTGACAGTGAGATGTGTGAGTGTCTAATTGATTTGGTTAAATTTTTTATTATTATTACTGTTCTTTTTTTGTACTTCACTAACTTAGTTTTTAAGTACTTACTAACACAAATATGGATTATTTAATCTGAAATAAAGTTAATATATAAATTTTAGCCAGGTAGTATTTTCCCGTGGGATAATATTCGACCTCCACGCGGGTGAAGTCGCTGGTAAAATCTAGTAAATGAATTTTGGTACGTCAAATGGCTAAACATAGAGAAAGTGTATAACAATTGAAACATTTTGTGCACTGTTGTAACCTATGTTTACGAATAAAAGTTATTGATTTATTAACCCATTTAGACCCAAATACAAAATAACGATATTTTTTTGAAAATAACGTTATTGCCGTGACTATTAAAGGCTAGTAAGACACACTATTAGAAAAAACTAAAAGAAAAAGACTTCCTTATACATAAAAAAAACACCGTCCTCAAATGGGGCCAATGGGCTCATAGGCGGTATTTTTTGAAACACCATTTTTCGATTCACAATGTTTTATTGCATTTCTTATATGGCCAACGTGTTTTCATGTGGCATAGTAAGCATCATAGTTGGCTAGTCAGTTTCTGAGGGAAGTGTCCGACGCCTTTCTGACTCATACTTGGCACCATTGATGAAGGTTTACGTCGTCTTCCATCAGGTCTCTGTGGTTACATTCCTCAAATAAAATTCGGCAATACTAAGGCGAAACTGGAGCTGGTTTATTTTATCTTCAGCGGCCAGGACATGGAGACGCCAAGCCATAGCCAAATCGAGTATGTAGGGAAATAGAACCCACCACCATTGTTTTCCTCGTATAACTGTAGTATTTACTGCAAAGGATTGTTCAGCTTGATCAACTCCACCCATGCCTTTATTTTAGTTCTGTAACACAAAAAGGATGTCCACATCTACCTTTTTTCCTTCCGCAGAACTCCATCTTTTCACCTATGGTCCAAAAACTTGTCAAGCCATCCACTGAATAAAATCTTATTCACTGTATCGAATCGGTAATCAAATTCTGCTCTCTTCTTCTTTTTCTTGTCCTTGACAGATACCAATGAGTATCTCTTCTTCCTATTGTCTCTTACAGTACCAGTAGCACGATAAACTGCATCATTTAGATCTTGTAGCAATGCGTGGTTGGTGAAAAAGTTATCAAAATATACCATATACAAATGCGAGATTACGTTTATTTATCCAATAGACTCTACACCACTTTTGATCTCAAAGGCTTATTACTGGTTGCCCCTGCAATTTTATCACAGTACAGATCAAAACCATAACAATAGCTACAAGAACTTGAAATCATCCAGTCTTTATACCCAAACTGCCCTGGCAGTATAGGACGGTTCGCATTTACGCCAACGTGGCTCCTGGGTTTCAACCTCAACTTTCCTGTATCTTTGCAACGATTCATATCGATGCTATCCCATTCATCGTTGTTCCGGACCTCAAAACCTTCAACTCGACCTTGAATATCACATGGAAGAATATTGTGCTGGACATCATCTTTATCGCCTTCTTCTTCATCCATCAGAACACTCGGCATCCCCGAGTGTTCTGCTCTGCTACTATATCGTTATAGACATCAGGATCATCCTCTTCATGCTAAATATGTTTGATAGATTCCTCCAACTCTCGATACTCATTTGCGACATCAAAATATCGTTTAGCCATTGTTTATGCCAAAATAAACCTGCGAAATATTTATAAAGAAAAGTTACCCATTAGCCCATTGGACCCATTTGGGGACACCATACTAAATTATCTACACTCGTTGTCAAATGTTAAAAAATATTCAACAAAATGTGATTTATTACTAGTAAACACAATGGCCAGATGGAAAAATTAGGAAATATATAATAAAACACAATAGAAGTGTAAAATATTATGACTTGCCTATGGATAAACACCAATTTAGTAAATGAAGTAAATAAAACCTCTTTTTCCTGCTACTTAATCCATAAACTCACAAAACTGATTTATTTATTAGTGAGCCACACTCATTGACACTACAAATACGCCTTCTAACAAAACATAGCTAAAATCAATTGAAAAATGTGGGTACTTAAACAACTGTCCCCAAATGAGGACAGCGGGCATAAATGGGTTAATGGATTATTGTACTACAACAAAACGAAATCAAAGAAATATTATTTGGCAGGTCGCAGTGTAGTCTTCTTTAATCCAAAAAAGGTCGTCAGTATTAACGTCATCATCCACGTAATTATCCCATTTTTGAACGTAATTTTACACAATTCTCTCTTTTGTTACCCATCGAAGTGACATAAACTGTGTTCATGACTGTACTCTGTTAGCGAAGGTAAATGTCAGTTAGCGAACTAATTAAATTACGATTAATTGTTCGCGATATACCACATAAGTACATCGAGATCGGAACTTTTAATTATAGATAGGGCTTCATTATTAAAAAGCTGGTTTTATTTCTTTGTTCATGTGCTTTACTTTTCCCATCATTAACATTTTTTTTTTTATACAGGTGCAGACGGTGCAGAGTTAAGACTAATTGAAATTGTTTTTTTTTCTTGTATTTTTTCTAACAAATTTTTCCAAAGACTTTGTAGAATTTCCCTCCATAAATTGTGAATATTTTGAATATGGTAACCCAAAGTACGCTATCTTGCTACCCTAAAACTACATCAACCTGTTGACGGTAATAATTCACCTAATATCTAATGAAACAACCTGTAAACCTGCACCCTAATTGCGTAACACACTTTCCAGATTTAGCAAATTCATTGTTCGAAAAATTTGTCTGCTCTATAACATGAATAACGCAATGAATGTTGTCGAACTGTCAAAATGAAAGCCAACCCTATTTATAATTCGTGTTTTACGCAAATACCCTCTATTGACATTTCAACAACTGATTTGCTCATTGTAGCGTATAGTTGACCAGTAATCACAACTCAATATTAGGATTTCTGACTGTAAAGTTTTGACTGTCAACGGTCAGTACAAGTACAAACAGAACTTAAAAACGAAACCCATAAAGAACATAATTTTAGTATCAACTTAAGTATAATACAACTGCAATTAAAATTAACCAGTCTTATAGTAAATTCTACCAGCGTAATTCATTGCTATATATCGAATGCATTGGGTCGCTTATATCTTTATAAGGGCAAAAAATCGTAAATTAAATATAATGAGCGATGAGTTAGGATCTGCGAGAATCGGCAGTGGTGGGCGCCAATTACGATGGTTATCAATGTGTTATCAGTACGAATGGGCTAAAGGTACTTATCTACTGAGCTTGAGAGCTAAGTGGGGTATAAAAGGATTATAAACTTATAAATAGAGGGAAAATAGCGAATGACTATTGAGAAGAAAGAGTAGGTTTTTTTTTTTTAACTCTATAAAATTCAAGAGAACTCCGTAATCAGGATCGACCGATATAATTAAAGTTGATTAAGAAACCGTCTGGTACCGGTCATGAAGAATAGCAACATCTCATTACTTCTGGTGGGTGTTGTAAGAGGCGACTAAACGACCTACTGGACAGTGGCCAGCAGCGTTTTCTATACATTTTACCACCATACTGTGATCGCCAACCTGCGTGTCAAGTGTGGCGATTATGGCAAAGCCCCCCAAATTGGGGGAAACCTAAGTCCAGCACGTCTTACGGCTGAAATGATGATGATGATGAAGTACATTCGTACAACGGACAAGATAATTCCCATACAACAAGACACCAAGTCTGTTTTTCTGGAATGGTTAGGCAGTAGTGGGTGTAGGTACTTTGTTGAACTGTAACACTTCTGCCTGCCTAAGAGAACTCACTTTTTGAATAACAAGAACCAAGTAAAGTCGCATTCTTATGACAACTAAGTAACTTAATAAATTGGGGGGGCCCAAATTGAGAGAGCCCTGTGTCCGCTGAAATGATAATGAAACTTGGGTTTAGTAGTGTTCTACCACAATTTCATTCAATTAATGGTTTGGAATCGTTCAGTTATTAAATTAAATATCATTCGAAAACACCCATCGGATTCTTAATAAACTTCAACTACATATATCCGAAAACCATGGTGACATAATTATCTCTTTTGATGACTTCACATCATTTTAAGCAGTTTTACACCTGTCTCATCAACGTAAGTTGTATTTTGTCGTTAATTATACCACCTATTTAGTAGATTTTTCTCACAATCTGAGAACAATAAAATGTTATTTATAGGCTTTTAAAGTAGATTGACACATATCTAGTCCACGGAAAACTAAGATCTATATTTTTATGATATTATTCGACAACTTTTTAAAATACGAATATATTTATAGAACTAAATTTTCGATAGGAAAATGAAAACTTCCGTCTTCAGAATTACCTACTTTAATGTAAAGGAAAGTTAGCTTAAGCGATAAATTCTCTTACCTAAGTGTTAGCTAGCATTTTTCAATTGGTAAAGAAAGCTACCTACTTAAACTATTCAAGATCCAATTTAGATCTACTTAACAATAATAGAGAATACTTACAGTGCGAACTAATTTCATTTAATCGTTTTTGTAATCAGCATTTTTAAAAGGCAATAAAATTGTAAAGAATTTAAATTACTATTATTTGATTTCAACAATGATTAGGTTATTTGCATGTTAGTACCAGAAACGTAATGCATAAAATTTACATTTCATAAAAATCTAATTTGCACTTTCCTAAAATGGTAGTGAGATAAATAAGGGCACTCCCCTAAACTTAAACATCGTTCACTAAAACGAGTGCGGCAATATTTTTTTTTTTTTTGTTGCCTTTTGTTTGCTGCTTGCCTTGTTTTTTTTTTGGGTGCGAAATCATCATATGACGTCTCCCGCTCTACGCGGAGCGGAAGGGCGTGTCAGACTTTTACTGACTAAAACCCACCCATGTTCCTTCACTTACCCATATGCCAAGGCCACAGTATCTCATTCGAACAAATCTCGCGACCCTGGCAGGACGTTGCCTGCCTAACAGTAGGAATGGTTTGACAACTGACAGCTCACTTCAAGGTCGCTCCTCAGTCAAAATTGTATAGAATAAGTAGATCAGCTGGAACTGAAAGAGGTGACACTGAAAATTGAACTTTAACAGTCATAATTACCATGATCTTTCAGAAAAGCTTATTTCAAATGTGTTTAGAATCTACAAATATGTTAACTTAAAGGCTCGTTCAGACTAGCACGACGCGACGGTCGCGAATCGGCGATACGCAATACAATACAATACAACAATTTATATGAAAACGCGCGCGACCTGTCGCGCCGCGACACGGTCGTAGAAATTGATCTACGCGCTAGTCTGCGCGAGCCTTAAAGTGGCGTTTCGGGTCTATCTGTGCGACAGTTTTGTTACTATAAACTTCACAACAGATTTTGATTGGGTTTTCATCATCATTAAGAAAATTAATTCCAATAGGTTTACGTATATCATACCCACAAGCATAATTTCTAACTAACAAATAATAACCAAACGTATGTTTTGACTTGTCGTGTGAAGCAGGGGTGAGTTGCTAGAAGGTGGTAATAGTTTAGCTTTGACTTTGATTTAACCGTTCTCTGAACAACCATCACACGTAATCTACTGTTCACAGAATAAATAATTTCATTTAAACGTATTTTCTCCCAAAAGAAAGCCCTTTATACTGCGAACACATTGATCGTAATTTGTTTCCGTGGTTATACTTGACGCTTCTTCTCATTACGTCGCTAAGTCCAGAATCGGATGGGCAGCCGGTAGCCGGTGGTGGCCCGGCCACGGTTGGCATGGACGTAAATAGCGCGGTCGACGACCGGCCTCCGCGCGGCCTTCACTTTACCGCACGCTCGCACGCCAGCCGACCGGCGACCTAGCCGTCATCGCCCGCGAGACAGGGTCCTTACGTAGGGTTGCTCAATTTATTTACACACTAGCTTTTGCCAGCGGTTTCGCCCGCGTGGTGATCGAAAATTATCACCGGGATAAAACTGAGATATTCTATGTGTTAATTCAAGTTATAAACTATCTGCGTTCCAAATTTCATCCAAATCCGTTCAGTAGTCTTTGCCTGAAAGAGTAACAAAAATCCATCCATACTCACAAACTTAGTAGGATTTAGGATCTCCAACTAAAAATAAAAACAATATATGGCACATGATTAACAGGCAGCTTAATATATATTATACTATCGGCCTTCGCCCAGCAGTGGGACAGAAAAGGCTAATAATAATAAACCCGCAGGGCAGCATGTGGCGAGCTGTTGGGCAGTAGCGACCCCACGGACCCTATCTCCCGGGAGAATTCTTGTTCCTCATCTCTGGCTTGCCTTTATTGGCTGGCTGGAGTGAATACTGACGAAGTTCAGAGCTCCCACCTCATTCTTGCCTTTATTGGCTGGCTTGAGTGGAGATTCGCAAGAGCAAACGTGCTCGGGGAAAGGAAGTATTCCAGTAAGTGCTCGTAGGGATCTTGACCATCTTCCGGGCTCTGGGATTGTTTTGAAAGCCGTGGAATACCTCTCCACTTCTCAAGCACCTCAGGAAGTGTTGCCCCCTTGTCGCTACGACACTATGTGCTAGCGACGTTACCCGGGGGCCCATTACCATTACTGCCATTTTATCCGTGTATACAAAACATTGATCAGGCAGGGGCCATAGTCCTTCCATAGTTGCGGTTACCAATCCACTATAGCCATCCAAACCCATAGCCTAATTTGCTTTGTTTCCATATTCTGTAATAGTTCTCTTCAACCGGGGATTGTCCTTGGGTGCACTTGCATAGTGCATTCAGAGATAAACGTCGGTTGGTGCCCCCTCATCATTTAAAATTATCTAAGGGGTCTCTGCGAGTTGGCTTCGGCCCCTCGTACGCCTTTCAAAGGTCCAGAACCCTAGGGTGCTGAGAAATGTCAATGAAAAATAAAAATAATAATAATAATACTATACTATATTTATTTAGGTACATAAAGGTTTTCTAGTACATAAGGGACTTAAAAAGTAAGCATTATTGATAAGGTAGATGGTACAACAAATTCTTGGGTGAATCGCTACTCTCCTAGCTAGATCACTGAGTAATCTGTATTTAGGAGAGACAGTTTCCAATTATTTATACATAGAGTGCTATTAGAATCTTTGGGCGCCTAAATGACATTGACAGGTCGGCGTTGTTGGTAAACATTTGTGAAAATGCCACAGAAATTGAATTGATACAACAAGATGTCGGCGATAATTCTGATTTTGCCCACGCGCCTATAGAACTTAGTCGTGTTTTAGCTCTATATGTAGTAAATTGACGGTAGCTCTTTTTTTGTTTTAAGTTGATAAGGTATTCCAGTTTTTTAATATGTCAAAGGCTATTAAGAAGCTAACCCTACTCAATGTCAAACTTTGCAGCGTTGAATTCGGGAGTATCAAAATTAAAATAATTGCCTATAAACGTTCGAATAATTTACGTGAGATAAGAAAAAAAAAGTGTAAATCAATCAGATCTGTTGTTTCCACAATTATGTAAATACTGCGATATTTTATACATTGGTCATCCCTGATCCTGGCGCCACAGCTATTGTTTTGGCCTATGCTAAAAAGAGAGCCTCGAAATCACTTCAAAATGATATGTACATCTCTTTTTGACTTGAAGAAAGCATGCAATTTGTAGCATTACAGCAGCGGTTGGACAAATCGACGCATATTTCTTTAGCAAATGAGTGGCGTTTGATGTATCATTCTGTGTAGTTTGTGAGAAATGAATTACTTTGTATAGGTTTTTGTAGTTTTTATCAGATATGACTCTAAACACGCGTCTATTTTATAAACTTTAAACTCAAAAATCCTTTTGACCACAATTAAGTATTACCAGATTTACTAGGCAAGATAAAGTACCCACAAACCACCCTCGATTTCTAATAAAACTTTCCAGTTCGATGGATGCCAATTAATTTAAGAAAAAAGAAAAGAAAACCCCTCTAGCGTCCCCTAGCAACGCCGACTGCATTGTAAATAGTTGTAATCTAACTTAATCTCGCTTTACGTCGTTAACTTGCGATTGAATAATTGTATTGATACCGAGAAGGGCTCGGATAAGCCTTAGGCACAGAATAGATAGCACCCACAGAAGGTCATCGCCATAAAACAAGCGCAAACTGTCGGTCGCACACACTGGAACAGTAGCTCGAATGAAAATAATTGCGAATTTAAGACCGTACCGGCTTTTCATTCGCAATTTTTTTTTTAAACATTAAATGTGCACGTTATAAAAAATATCTGGTTTTCTTATTAATAGAAAACTGATGACCTTCTGTGGAGTATTTACGCCGTACTAAGGGTTTATTTTTTGTTTTTTTGACATTACTTTGGATTGTGTGATATAAAGTGTACGATTATAGATAGAGTGAATCCTGAAATATCTTAGCTATTAATTACAGTTCTAAATGTTAAGTAATAACGACGCAGCAAGGGATCAAACGAAAGTAATTATTTCGCAAATCCCTCGGTTCACTCATAATGTGACAAATTATAAAGCGCGCGTCATACTTTTATTGGTTGAATGACCAAATGATTCATATTCGGAACCTTTATGGCGCGTTTGACATCTTGTCACATTGTTTTTTCGATCATTTCGTTCAAGAAACCGTAAAAAATGATTTTGCTTTCAAGAGGAACACATATGTTATTTGTTGTATGTACACCACGCCTTTTTCCCGATGGGATAGAGAGTGGTTTAAAGGCAAGAGGCGTAATTATTAATACTGCTAAAGCCATTATGAGGTCGATTAAACGAAGATCTCAAAGTATTGTTAGTCGCAAGTGCAAAAAGGCCTCTTATATCATTTCTACATTTATATCTATAATTTTTGTAGCGGACAGTAATTGTACATAATGGCATAATCAGCCTATACCGTTCCCACTGCTGGGACACAGGCCTCCTCTCGTTGAGAGGGAGTGGGCCGTAATCTACCACGTGGGCCCAGTGCGCGTTGGTAGATGCCACATGTCTTCGATTTTTTGGTTTTAGAACATACCGGTTTCCTCACGATGTTTTCCTTCACCGTTTTGAGAGCAGTGGTGATGAAATTATTTACACAAAGTAAAGCGCCTGCCTGGGTACGAACCTACGATCTACAACTCGTAAGTCGAGGCCGATACCACTGGGCCACCAGTGCTATACATAGTACAGAGTATTATATCTATCTTTCTATCTTGCATTACTGTAAGTTTAGAGTATCTATTTATGCGGGTGCATTTTCATGGTCGTTGTAAGGAGCTGGCATTCTGTCCTTATCTATTCTATGCCTCAGGGTATAGGGTCATTTCGCCTGTTCGCGTCCATTTAGTGCAGTTGGCAAGTTTGACGGCGATAATAAAAATATCCCAGCACTAATTTCTATGAAAAATATATGTAATGTGTTCATTATATAGTCTATTTTAAGATTAACTTTCAGTTTGGTTTGAAACATCTTGTGTTTTTATTGTAAATAGATAAACTTCAGATTTAGGCGTTTTATCCAGTTTGCGTCCACAAAATCCAAATTGCGTCCACCCTTGGACCACTTTGCGTCCACCAGCTTAGAAAAGGAATACACGGGTGTTATTTTTAAGAATTTGTAAAGAAAAATTGTATTTTAACAATTTCTTTATTTAAGAATATAAATACTAAAAATCAACATTATTATCATTAAAAACATCACTTTAAAAAAATTAAAATAATTCTTCTCAACATTGATTGAACTTAAAATTAGATACCTAAGTACTAGGTAAATAATGATTGCACCTTTAAGAATAAACAGTAATCAGTTCTGTTAATTTTACCCTAAATCACGAGGTATATTATTATTGCTAAAGATGAGCCTTGATTAATAATAAGTTTTTGGCTATATTATAGCAAAAAAACAATGCAACCATTTTAATGTCGAACTCCCCTTCTTGAATTATTTTCTGAACAGTATCCAACAATTCTTGCTTTTTCACTGGAAATGTGAAGAAGCCACTCCTGGTGCTGGTTCTGGTCTCGGTTTCTTTACTCCATCTGGTCTGCGCGCACTGATTTTGTCCAATATTGTGGTTTTGGGAATAGCATATTCTTTATATATTTGTCTTATCGACTTATTCTACTCTCGAATTTCATTTAACGCTTTCTTTGAATCGTCTTCTGTGTATGTTCTCTTTTCCTTCTTCTTTCTTGTCTCCGAAGCACTCATCTTAAATAGAAAAAAAAGGAGAATGAAATAAATGACTAAATTCATTTAAAAATAGAATTATAAACTCGTAGTCTTAATAAAAAATGTACAATAATAATAATCATTACATTTTAAATTATTTTTACAAGCAAGTCAGTTGTATTTAACTAAAAATAGTGGACGCAATTTGGTTCATTATTATCTCCTGTAGGTTTAGTTTGCGTCCATTGCGGACGCAAAGTGGAAGTTTTGTAAATTCGATGTAGTAATTCTCGTCCACCTTATTTTATATGATAAATATAAAAAACATAATCAAATTCATAATTAATATTATTCCTTTTTACATTATATAAGTCTAGAAACAGCTATGTATCCTAAAATTCACATAAACAATAAAAAACTTACCATCGAACACGCCGCTGCACACTACTTTTTATCTAAACATCCCGCGCGTACGCACCCCTTGATGAACAGCCGAGACTAACTATTTTTTTTAAACGGGGTTGGTTTGGCGCACGGACCTGTTGTCCATGTATACGTGCCTCTTATACATTGAGGTATTAGCGGTAATCACTTTTCGTTTGATTGGTGTATTAGTTTACTTATTTTCGAGGATTTTTAAAGGGAGATCCGTAAAATGGACGCGAATTGGGCGATGGACGCGAACAGGCGAAATGACCCTACGCACCTACTTTTATTTACACAACCCGTTAATATGGTAATTGAATCGCAAGCGCATGTAAACACTGTTGATATTAAAAACTGACACCGTAAATATGCTGGTCGCGATATACGAGCTGAGGAAAGTTGTCAATGTGAATAATAGTTTCAACACCTAAACTGTAACTGTAGGTAAGTTAGACTCACATCTGCCAAGCCTTGCGGTCAGCTTCCAGTCTAACAGGATGCAGCTGAATATCAATATTTTACGTGTAGCGGTTGCCGATCTAACCTACACAACCCAGTAACTGGGATACTGGTAAGATTGGTTGTTAAACTTTCGGTTTGGTAACAGATAAGACTATAGAGAAATAAAGAATAAAAAGTCTGTCCGCTAGTCAATTTTATTTATTCTAATGCATTTCCATTACATATTTGACAGAGAGAGGGTCTGTCTCTCAGCATTGTAAACGGCGTATTATGGTATATGCTTAAGGTGAAAGTCGAGAAACGAAAAAATTAACTGTCGGGTGTTGACATAGGCTGCTGAAATTAGATCTCTCTTAAATAACACTAGGTTTGCCACCTTTTCCCCATCAACTCTCTCCCTGTCATCCAATTACGCGCTTCCCTTAATGACCTAGTGAAACTGAAATCACAGACATCATAATAGATCCCAACTAGGATAGTCACTTAGACTGCAGAGAAGCCCGCAGCATAAAGACACAATCTATCAACACCTCGTTAACCTAAAATAAAACAATTTCTTGTAAAACATCCTCAGAAAACACTCGATTATCACTGAAAGGCCAACTGCACCATTACCCTAATCACACCTCTCTTAGCTTCCAACGATAATCCAAATAAATTAAAAATCACCCTTCGCAGATACGAATCCTAGTTTAACTTACAACTTCCCAATTTGGACGTGTTAAGATAAGATTGCAAGCATTTGCACACCTCTCGTGACGTGAAAGTAATGTCCGCTGATTATTTACGAGAATATAAGTCTGTAAGGCTATTCATAAGTCTAGGTGCAGAGTTCTGTGAGAAAAGTAGGTGGGGCTGCAGAGATTGTGTGGAAGTATTGCACTTACACGTTGATCTTGAGCAAACATATAAAATGAGAGAAGTTTCTCGAGTGAGCTCGTAAAACTGTAAAGTAATTATATATAATAAATGTTTAAAAATTCTACCTTCTTTTGGATCACGCCTTTAAATCTTGATTTTCTAGCAATAAAAACAGGCATATTATTGCCTACAACTCAAATAAAACTACGGTGAGTCTGAGGGTAATAATAAATAAATAAAATAAATAATAAATATCCTAGGACAACCAACACACCGTTATCTGATCCCAAACTAGGCAGAGCCTGTACTATGGCAACCAGATAACTGATAAACATACTTATATATTTCTAAATATATACATATTATAGATAAATTACACCCAGACACAGAACAAATGATCGTGCTCATCACACAAAGATTTGTCCTGGGTGGGAACATAATGTTTTTACACTCTCATTTTTGCAACAATTAAATAATTTATGGTGTATCTTATGATTAAAAATCTTACTACAAAATTTAAAAAAATGTTAATTCAGTAACAAATAAAAAAAACACGTTCTAAAAAGTATGAAACAAGAGAATATTCTTATCCGAAAGTCGTAGTCGGCCAACCAGCGCACGATTAAGAAGCTTCCAACGATACCTTATTTCTCAAATTATGATAAGTAGTTTAGGCGTTATGACGGAACAAATGAACAAACATACATCCCGGTCCAAATCATAACTCTCCTTTTTGTTTGGCCGGTAAACAGTATTTATAATAAGAACAAAATCTACGAAAAACAAGTGCTACGCCATAGCCATCGCTACACAAAGCGCCTACTATGTTTTTAAAAACATTAAATAATAAGCTGTTTCAACAATAGACCGGCCATTTTGTTACGGCTCTTAATCTCCCGTTATTACATAGTGTAACCAAGTTCCAAGTTGAATATTCTATTTCCCCGCGGCCTAGTAATTGTATAAATACAATTTATGGGCGCCATACTTCAAGTTGCTTCTGATGTAATGCTACTTGTACCGACTAATTAACAATGACATGCAATCGTCGTAACAATTTTAATGATAGGTACACCACGACATTGAAGTTATGAGATATTTGTCGGCTCTGCCCTGATGCGATGTGAAAAATTAATAGTTTTATCGTTTGTAACTAAAATAATGGATGTAGGGAGCCCTAGGCGGTAACATGTTTGTAATGCATGTCGTCTTTAGCGTTTACGTCTGTTAGGACTTTAAATAGTTCTCTATTAAAAAGAGTATTCACATAAATTCCTATCAAGTAAGAGAAAATATTTTGCGAAAGAATATTTAAGCATATTATTTAGACTGACCATAATTTTGACTCAAACTTACAAAAGGTATTACTAAATTAGCAACTGAGTTAAAACACACAGTTCTCAGAATCGAATATCCAATTCAGTTCTCACTCAATTAATTAGGTTCAAAAACCAGATCAAACATAGTTTTCCTAAACCAGAAGAAACCTAACATTTATGTCGGTAGTAAAGTCTGCAGCACTTACCCGATATCCCTCGTTAGCAGTGTGATGAGTGCTTCCTTTACAGACTACTCGTTTTCTTGGTTATATAGAGAATGTATATGTGGGTAGGTATAAAAATTGCATCATAACCTGTTTATGTTCAACATGGAATCGGTGGAGATCAAATTAAAAGGTTGATTTATAGCTACAGCATGTATATAAATAAAGCACGTTTTGAATCGTGTCATATACCGGTCACACTGTTCGACATTCGTTATAAACAATGAGAAGGGCTTGTCGCTAAGAAGCCGCACGGATTGATCGTTCCGGTTAAGTTACGCTTGACGCGGTCGGTCTGTGGATTGGTGACCCTGACCATCTTTACATACCAAAACCCTCCCGTGCCTCGGAAAGCACGTCAACTAGTTGGTCCCGGCTGTATTTCGTAGATCTTAGACAGTCGTTACGGGTCGTCATAAGCCCGAAAGTCTTACCAACGGGTATCGTATTACCCAGTAACTGGGTTGTGGAGGTTAGATAGGCAGTCACTCCATGTAAAATACTGGTACTCAGCTGCATCCGGTAAGACTAGAAGCCGACCCCAACATAGTTGGGAAAAGGCTAGGCAGATAATGAAACTTTTTACAGTGTATACTAATATTGTATGTTTTTTCTTTGACTTAGCACGTTTTGATAAACCCTAGGTCTAAGTTGAATGAAGCGCACACATTTTTATTTATAATCTTTGAATGCTTTTTGCATAAGCCTCAAATTACTTTCAAATGCGGTGCCTTTATGAGCACAAATCTGTTGAAGCTTTTATGAACACTTCAAGCTATAATAAAACGTGAGGAAAGCGATACAAGGAACATAATAACACCTGTTTTTATCTTCAGTGTCATTTCACAGGGTATGTCTATTTCTGAACGCGCTCTCGGAAACATTTTCGAGCTGTTATCTATTCCGGAAACTGTACGTGCGGTCGGAATACTGAAAGCTCATAACAGCATAGCTGCCTTTACGAGATGCCTACATAAACCTATTGATAAATAATAAAGAAAATAAGCCAAGGAAAGCAAGAAAGGTAACGTAATAAAGTTCTATACTTTGGCTTGTCTCATCTTTTTATTTTATGTCAAGATTATTACTTGTGAGTACAAAATCAAATCTATGACTAGACAATTTCTTACATTACAAGCACTATCACTTTAGCTCTGAAATTACATATGGAATACTAGAAAAAGACTCAAAGAATGGTGGAATATCTCAGTAGAAGGTATTGGAAGGCGTCCGTGATTACAGTGACACAAATCGTCGACGGAACCGAAGATTATTTTAATCGCTCGGTGGGAATCCTCGGTTAAACTGAGTTACTACGGGTTGTACTTATTTGAATTCTTCGCTTCTGGAAAATATGTCGTATTCAGACGTATTGATAGAATGTTAAAAGGTCTTAAAATCTATACTAATATTATAAAGCTGAAGACTTTGTTTGTTTGATTGAACGCACTAATCTCAGGAACTACTGGTCTGAATTGAATAATTATTTTTGTGTTGGGTAGCCTATTTATCGAGAAAGGCTATAGGCTATATAACATCAGACTACAACCAAGAGAAGCGGAGCAGTAATGAAAAATGTTGCAAAAACGGGGAAAATTGCATGGGTAGGCGATTCGACGCGACGGGAAGGGTCGGGGGAACAAGAAATTTAACGCGGACGAAGTCGCGGGCAGAAGCTAGTCTAGAATATAAATTAATAGATGTTATGTTTCATCATTTGCCTAGGTTTTTCCAAACTATCTTGGGATCTGTTTTCATGTCTAACCGGATGCAGCTGAGTACCAGTTTTTTCATTGAGCGGTTGCCTATCTGAGCTCTACAACCCAGTTAATGGGTAATACGATACCCTCGATAAGACTGGTTTGACAGACTTTCAGGCTTCCGACGACCCGTAACGACTGTCTAAGTTTCACGAATAACAGTCGGTACCTACGGATTAGCGTGCTTTCTGAGGCACGTAGAGGTTTTGGAATGTAAAGATGGTCACCTATCCACGGAATAGACGTTATGTTGATAATAATTTGGCCTACCTTTACTTTGCCTTTTCATATATTTCGAAGAAAAAAGCGTATTAAGACCCTTTTCTCTATGTAACTAGGTCACAGCATGGATTATTAATTAGTATTTAGTACATACGCCATTAAATATTTTAAATTCAATAGGTGACAACTGACCAAGTTATAGCGATATTTAGCTTTTCAATTTCCGTTCGTTTTATCGCCCAACAGGCATAATTATAAGAAATGAAATTATTTATTCTGGAAATACTTAGAATATCAGAATCAATTTGACACGTCATATTGTAAAAAAATAAATGATTAATAAGCTAGATGAAATCGACAGTTTGTATCTGACTACCCCTGAGAAGAAATGTCGAAAAAAAAGTCAAAGGTCAAAGTCTCTAATAAAGTCCAGACCATGACCTTGGTCAGATCATGTGAGGACAATGTACATAGAGTAGTGCTTATCTATTTAAGAAAGAACTACACGGATTGAGCCAGTCTAGTCAGTGCAAGCATTTGTTTATACTAATCGTGTAGCTCAACTCAGACCTCAAAAATAGTTGTGAAAAAGAAACCCGAGATAAATGTATAGACGCCAGCATATCAAGCTACCCGAAACTGTCAAATTTTCCCAATCAATCGTGAACCTTATACCTTAGAGATAAAGTTGAAATCTATTAAAGAAATTTGACAGATTGTAGTAGCTTTGCGTGCTGGCGTCTGTACCATATAACTATCTAAGTTACACAGTAGTAGGTAATAGATATTCAGGCTACGATAGGTAAATGCTCGACAAACAACTGTACTGTTTCGGTTAGTTACATTATCATTAAAAAACAATCTTTTAGAATGTACATACCATCTGCTAGATTTCGAAAACCGCGCTCATTTTTTATTTGGCACAGATCATAAAATAAAACCATAGGCAGGTTTTTCCACTAAAAAAATGTATTCTGTACAGCAATACCATTAATTAACGCCACGCTTATTAATTTTTATTTTTGCGCTAATAGACACACTCATAAAGACTAATTAAGTAGATACGAATTTTATTTAAAAATGAAAGTTTTCATTAATTAATTTGCAAAAAAGTTCGCTCAACGCAAATTAGTTAATTTGTTTGAAAAGTATTTGAAAGTTAGACTAACTTGACAGTGACATTTCTACTTAATTGTGTTTACTCAAGTTACGTAGCAATTTTCTTTTTATCTCATTGATCTTTCCAAAAATTCATACCGAATTTTGAATTGTCATTTCTCACAGCAAAAACAATAATCATAATATCTCAGGAACTACTGGTCGGAAATGAAAAATATTTTTGTTTTGGGTAGCCTATTTATAGAGGAAGGCTATATAACATCACGCTACAATGAAAAGAAGCGGAGCAGCAACGAAAAATGGACGAAAACTGGCAGGCAATTCGATGCGACGGGAATGGTCAGGGGAGCAAAAATTTGACGCGGAGGAAGTCGCGGGCAGAAGCTAGTTGTTAATATTATGATAATTTCTTTCGAGTCCCGGATAAATAAATACTTTTATATTTAATCAAGTTAATGATAAGTTATCAGCTGATTCCTTACGAACAATAAAGTATACATTTTCCCACTACAATCTTCACGTTACTTCGCTTTTTCGTAAGAAACAATAAAACTTTATCCATCAACCTATAATTAACCATCATAATAATTATCATTTTTATCGGACGGTCACTGACCCTACATCGCCTTTTGACTGCAAGCGCAACATTGCACAATGTGCAAGTAAGGCAGCTAGACCTCGTGATCGCAATGACAGGGATGAGTCAGCTTAAACCGCCTCTAATAACCCACTTAGACCCACTGAGATTGATGGTTACGTAACTAATTTAATCATGGAAACGGATCATGGGAGAATGGGACTGAGGAATGTTTGATATCAGATTCATTAAAGATTAATTAAACACTAAGATGGAAGCTCCAGGGTTGCCAGCCAGATGTCAGCAATAATGAAGGGGTCCGCTAGGGCCGATGCCTGCCTATCGCGGGTTTGTTCAACAGAGTTACCGTGCCCCTGAAATAAGCAACTGAAGGAATATGGTTTTAGACAGTAAAAGACTGAGACGTCCTTCCGCTCCGCCCAGAGCAGAAGTTTTCTAATAATTTCCCATCCAAAAAAAACAAAATGATTGCGTGCAAAATTGTTGTAGCAAAAATGTTTTTTGCAATTTGCAAGGCTGAAATCATTAAAATAATAAATACAGGTTGTTCAATTGTATGATAATTTCATTAAAAAGTCATTCAATGGAAAAGGTAAAAAAGCATAAATATTAATAATAGTTAAATTTGGAATGAAATAAAACCTTTAAAATTATAGCATCATTATTTTATTCCTCTTGAATTTGGCTTGGTGGGACCAGATTCCATACATTTATTGGCACCATTCTTTATAGTATTTAGTTTGTAGAGCGACACGGCCAGAAGCAAAACTCTTTCAATTTTTTTTTTATTTTCACTTAAAAGAAAACAACAATCTTCTTTCCAAGACATAATTTTATTTTTTGTTTGCCGTAGTTCAAAGTCAATGGTGAAAAGTTTTACCCATAGCGCAATAGATGGCGTTAGTAAATTTCTGAATCGCGCTATGGTTTCGTTACCGACTCGGATATACTCAGTGCGCGGACCTGTACGATTTTACGGTTGGTCGAAAATGAGAACCTGGAATCGGTGAATAAGAAGATTGATTACTATTTATGTAGAGGGTTGTGCAAACCGTTGTACAACCCTTATTTAACACGTTAACTGCTATGGACGGTTAAAATCAGAAAAAGTAAAAAAAATGTACTTAGTGTTTTTTCACTTTAAATACATTATTTATTCCATAAATACATTATTAATTCCAAAAACATGGCCGCCAGGCAGCAACGACATGTTCAGATTTTGTATGTGTTGTCGGTCATATAGTCCGACAAGGCCTGAGTGGAACAAAAAGTGTCGGACACATAGTCCGACATGGCAGTTAACGTGTTAATCTAAAATAATTGAAATTATCTCTCTCTTGTGTCGAATACTTTTTTGGACTAACTGGGTGGTATTAATGATTTTAAAGATTACATTTATGTAAAGCCATAATTGTTACGGACGTGAATCGTATTTTATCCTAACACTGACCTGCAAATTACAATGAACGTAAGAAAACTTAAAATTCGCAGGCTACGATATTAGAATTCTCAATAAGCAAATTACAGATTGTAGAGCTACTTCTAAACATTGCCTACTTAACCAAGAAACGGCAAATGAAACTTGAAAGAAACTGGAGCTTACAGCTTTCATACAAAAAGTCAAAAACACAAACTAAATATACATTAATTCGTATCACCGCAACCGCAAATCAAATTGCAATTTGTTTAATCAATACAATGAACAGTAATACACATTCTAGTGAAAGCGAAACCGAAATTCTGTAAAAGAAGCAAGAGACCAATTTGGTGAAAAAAGACTGTTACAATGGCAACATAATCGGCGGTCGGGTGCGCGGGCGACGGACGGCGGCGCGCGACGTCTCGCAGACAGCCGTGACAATTAAGTTAGGTTTTTTAATGACTTTTTTACAGGTCCAATAAATTGTGCACTTTTTACTTGGAAGAAAGTGGTTGAAAAACGTTCATTATGTTAGCGAGCTTTTGTGGCAGCCGTTACGCTTGTTGGCGTATAATGAGCACCGGCGTCCGGTTCGTTACCGGCTCTGTGCATATTTAATCAGCATCTACGTCTTTAATTTCGTCGTTTAATTTACAGGACAATCGGATTTCGGGTTAGTGGTGATTAAAGACATCGTTAGTCATCGTCTTAACTAGCTCAACAAGAACAAAAATGTGAAGAACTGTCAGTTAGTACTGTTCAAAGTAGCACGAAAAAGGTTCATGTTGTTAGTCACGTCATCGTGATTGGTCTTCAACTTTCATTTCATTTTCTTTCTCAAAACTTTTTTAGTTCTTATTTTACAACTAAACAAGCAAATAATGACGTCACTCGGCATTACTGAGCGTGAAAATTGGTTCACAGAACTATGAGACGGCAAAAGTAGTCCAAACCGCATTAGGTGTGACTCTAGGAGTTTGCTGACTTATTGTATTTGACTGGTATGCTCTTTTACCCGGTGATCAGCGAGAAAGTTACCACATACATCACTAGTGTCAAAACAAGCCACCCAGGGAGAAATTGCGGATAAAAGCCAGATGGAACAAGCTATACATCATTGGCTGGCCTTGTCGCGGACATAATAACACCCCTGGCGGCTACACACAAACAGTACAAACGTCAAAACAGTCCTAACACAATACCGGTGTACATTGTCCTTACACTCGCATAGATTAAAACCAACCCCGCCTCTCTAGGTAACGGGCTGCAGGGCGTGTTGGGACATCTCTAGTACGCCATTGTTACGTCACACTTTGATTTATACCGCAAGGTTCCGAACGCCTGACAACTCTATGCAGTGAGGACACTCGTAAATATTTCCCGTAATAAAAATAAAATATGTTGAAAATTGGAAGACGTAGTGTTGCTACAATATATTATGCGGTATTTGAATTGATATTTTGTTGCTTTTCGTACGCGTAGCTTTGTGTGTTCATAACACAAGTGACACGGAATTAAACGGAAAATCAGTGTCGTGAAATATCGTAGTAAACGAAACAGATTGAACGTTTTCATTCCAAGATTACTATGTAGTTTGTACAAATACATCAATAAATATTCAATGAAATAAACCAATCCATAAATCAGTGGTAGAACTAGGCAACCAATTAGCTTCATGCATTTATCTAGGAGAAAGATCTTCAATTAGAACTGGCTATAGAGAACGACAATCAAACGTAGCTACTGTTATTTATATCGGCAAACAATAATAAGTCACAGTTTTCAAATAGATTTCACCGTTAACTCCTTAAACGGTCACAGTTAAGGTCACGTACTTATTAACCTGGCTTCATAAAAGCTTTTACGACAGGTACAAATTGGTTGTAAAACTACCTACCTTTGCTTTGTAAAGGTAGCCATGTCCTTCTTAATAATTTAAATAGAGAAAATGCATAAGGTTTTGGTACATTTACTTTATATGTACTACCTAATCGAGGTCTACAACTCAATCAATTCGCCCACTAACAATGTCATCGGGACGAACGTTAGTTTTAATATTATTCATTAAATTCCCGTTCGTCCCACCAGTAGAACGAAGGTAGTAGGATAAACGGGAATAAACGCAAAGAATAAAAAAAAAACCACTTTATACATTCCGGAAAAATCTAAAATCTTGTCTGCGAACGCACCCACGTAGCACACACTATACCCCACATTTACACCACCAACACTCTATTCTCTATTGAATGATAAATGTCTTATTTCCTGTACAATCCTTTAAAATCAAACGAGGCAATCTGAGATTAAATAGCTGGTCCATAATTAATTAGGATGCCATTTATTTAATCTTGGCTAGATTACATAGCATCAATTTGAAGTTTTCATTCAATTGATGCCTCCGGGGCAAATAGGGGTAAACACTAAACAGTGAATGCTATCGGGCATCAGTTAGAAAATTAATCGTGTCTAGTTTCTATTAGGACCTCTGTGCATGATAGAAACGCTGTATTACTGAAGATATTAAGTACACTAATTTTGCATAACTGCAATTTTAATTTGTAGAATAGTTAAGAGAAAAGTTTTACAGAAAGAGGATTTACTCTATAAAAAGTATAATATCATTCATGACATTTATCATTCGCATGACGTAATAAACCCGTTGAATTTTGTAAATATCTCACCAATGAAAAGTCAGGTGAAGTGACCTTGTTACTTGCTGATTGATAGTTCACTAAAAGGTCATTTCACCTAAGTTTGCACGGTGAGTTTATCACAGAATAGAACAGCAGGTCCGGTCCATATCGTCCACTGACCAATTCTACACCAGGAGCCATTTGCCATTATTAATTGCCGGTATCGATAACCGAATATTATTAATTACCCAGACAAAACAATATACGATTAATTAAATCGATGGCCATTTATTTTCATCGAAAGCTCTCAAGAACAATGGTCATTCATCTTTTAATCTAAATTGCTTTTGCTGTAAAAACCTCACCGTGAAAACTCAGGTGAAGTGAACTGTCATTCCATCTGATGCTCCGCACGGGATCGACAGTTCACTTCAAGGTAACACTTGTAAAATATGTCGTTGTGTGGACAAATACACCGTATCCACATACGGAGTGTTTGCCTACCATGCCATAGTTTTAGTCTTAGTTTTAAATTACATTTAGTTTTTATGTTAAAGCAAAGATTCGTGCTAAATCCACGAGAGCTTACTGCCGACAAATTGCATTGCAGTTTGGCAGATGATATGTAAAAATAAAAGTGTAACATTATGGATTAAATAAACATTTAAAAAAAAAAAAAAAAAAAAAAAAAAGGTCATTTCACCTGAGATTTCACGGTGAGCTTTTTACAGAACAAAACAGTAGGTCCGGTCCAAAATCGTTCACTGACCTATTCACGAGCCACTTAACATTATTAATTACCGGTATCGACAATCGAATACCTAATTAATTTGCTAGACAAAACAATGCAGGACTAATTTAATCGATGTACATTTATTTAATTCGAATGCTCTAAAGAACAATGGTCATTCATTTTTATAATCTATATTGCTTCGCCTGTTTAGTAGTGGGAAATGATCCCACGGGAACATAATTCCGGAATAAAAAATATCCTACCCAAGTAATGGTCTACTTGTGTGTTAAATTTTAGCCGAAAAGGGAACCGACAGACATATTGATAGACAGAATTACTTTTTATTCATAATATTAATATGAATTCTATTCGTATCATTTATGACCGCGAGCAATATTCTTACGGGTAATAATCCACTCTTGCACAGCGGTTATTACGTGCGGCTTAATCGTCGCAGATTGAGACCGTTTAGTGACAGACAACATTAATCGTCACAGTGTAATTTGTGCCTGCTCTTAGAAGTTCTCGTAAAGAACATAAAATGTTATTTTATGTCTGAGATTGTAATGGATATGGGTGGTGTAAACTCAGTTAGTTTTACTGTTGAAGGAAATGGAATTATGTTGGTTAGTGACAGAACGACCGCTTTATATTTAGATGTAACATCAATGTTCTATGATTCCTGCCAGGGTCGTGGAATTATTCGAAAGAGTAACCATGGCTCTGGCATAGGCAACTGAAGAACATGGGTGGGTTTTAGTCAGTAAAAACCTGACACGCCCTTTCGCTCCACCCAGAGCGGAAGACGTCATTTGATGATTTACCTGATGAAAAAAAAAAATGTTCCATGTTTACTCTCTAAATCGAATAAGTATATATGGTCAACAGGGACTTGTGAGTAAGTAATAACAGCCACACGAATCCATCGATCAGGTTAAGCTACGTTTGCCGCGGTTGGTTCCTGGATGGGTGACCATCTTTACATACCAAGACCCCTCCGTGCCTCAACAAGCACGTTAAGCCGTTGGTCCCGGCTGTCATTTGTAGATCTTTGACAGTCGTTACGGGTCGTCAGAAGACCGAAAGTCTGACAACCAGTCTTACCAAGGAGTATCGTATTACCCAGGAACTGGGTTGTGGAGGTCAGATAGGCAGTACCTCCATGTAAAATACTGGTATTCAGCTGCATCCGGTAAGACTGGAAGCCGACCTCAACATAGTTGGTAAAAGGCTAGGCAGATGAAGATGATATGTAGTCAATGAATAAGCCTCCGTATCTAACGTGGGAATCATAACACTTTTAAGCTGTGACCTCGAAAATTATACTTCACTATATGACACCACAGAAATTATTATGATAAATATATTAATAATGAATCTCTTGAATTAATAAATCATTTTATCTCCGATTTAATCTTATCTGGACGTAAAAACAGCAGCTTCTAAATTGCCAAAAAGACTTTAACGAACGACGTGTCGCAGAAATTATAATAAAATCATTAATATCTATGAATCCGAAGTCTGTAGGAAGGTTTGTCAACCTACGCGGACTCTGAGAGTTCACAACGGTCAATATATTCGAGGATTATAACTGTTTTGGTTTTGGCATAAAAACTAATCCGTATAAATTGATATAGCACGATTGGGTGGGATCTGTTTTGGCGAAATTATTGTGTGGTATTACGTTACCGGGTTTAGAGTTCGTAGTATAAATTCCTAAGAGATGCAAAAGCAGTGGTGTCGGCCCTGACTCGAACCTAAGTAGGCGCTGTGGTAAGGATGCGGTAGCATAGGATAGCTACCAACCCGCCCTTGCCCACTCCCTCTCCCCGGGAGGAGGCCTGTGTCCCAGCAGTCGGAACGATATCTAGGCTGATAATGCTACGGATTCCTGGAAGAACGGTGGGTGCCACATATCGTCCGCAGTGACTACTGTCAAGAAATGAAAGCAGTGATGTTTGAGTTTTTTTTATAGTCGACTTCCCAATGGTTCATTTAAACGCAACTTAAATTCTACGAATACTACCTCAAGGAAAAAAATAAATAAGTTAGACCACTATAAATGGGCCATCCTGCATATCGTTTCAGTTTCATTCCGATCTAGTCCATTCTTTGCTGCCCTCTACCAGTGATGCCCTAAGCCGAAGTCCGCAGCCCATAAGGGGTGCTTTAAGCGAGTAGTCGCTCTAAGTTTTAAGCCGTCGCTGGAGGCTTTAATTAGGTAATTAAGGTAGGCACAGAAAAGTCCGGTTAAACAGCCAACCACCTCTTAAGTAACATGCGAAATGTTATTCCAAAAAAAAATAGTTTTAATGACGTAATTTACCATATATTTTATATTATTCGTATATATTATCGTATATATGACGCCATTCATAAATTAATAAAGATATGTAATGGTTTTCTCATCTAGGAAATCATAACTGTACGAGCAATGTAAATAAGTTAAGTTAATGTGGTACTTAAGCTTAATGATCTTACAGTTGCAATTTAATTAAAGGGTATCAAGTTAACACCGCCATGTTTTTGTTGGAGGTAAGTTGGTATTGGCAACGATCGCGGGCTTAAAGTGACAGAATATTTTATTGTCACTTTCTTAAACGGTTTTTATTGAACGTTCCTGACTTTAAATGAATGAAAATCACTTGTCACTCTTCTTATAGAAAGTTAACATAAAACTTTATGACATTGAAAATGAGGATCATCTTTATTCGTGTGGTGCCAGATGTAAAGAATAGTACCATCCACTCCTCCTACCTCTTCCCGTTGATGTCATAAAAAGCGACTAAGGGAGTTACTAGATGGGCATCAAAAGGAACACCTTGTATAGAAACTTAGGCTGAGATCTTTAAACGTTACTTTTCACATAAAACAGCGACACCATGTGTGGGACACCACAATTGCTTAATATTGGTCTACTTTAACATTATTTGATACGACTGTCCTAAGGAATACTTTCAAAAAGAGAACAGCAAAGGGTAAGTAGTGCCGGCCAGGGTCGCAAGATTTGTGCGAAAGAGGTACCGTGGCCCTGGCATATAGGCAATTGACGGAACATGGGTGGGTTTTAGTCAGTTAAAGTTTGACACGGCCTCCGCTCCGCCCAGAGCGGGAGAAGTCATTTGATGATTTCCCACCCACAAAAAAATTTGGGTAAATAGCTAAGTATGCAGCTGAATACCAATATTTTCAACACGCTTTCATTAGCTTCACCTGTATATTTATGTAATTGTGTAATTTTGTATGTAACTATGTTTGTAACTGACTCCTTTGGACTTGAGAGACTAACTTTACTTCTTTTAGATAAATCTTACTACTCCGTATCCGCTTTCCTAGATGATAAATTTTAGTTGTAAATATATCAATGTTTGACACTTACTTTGATGTTTGAACTGCATCAATATTTGCATGCTAAAGTGGTAGAATGTACAAGGATTCCTTAAATCATATAATCATCTTATTCTGAGAAATAAAATAATATTCTATTCTATTCTTGATTTTAACACACTTCAAACGGTCAGATTTCATTGAAACTTTGTGAACTTATCGAGGACCGATGACAATACAATAATTTCAAAAATTTGTGCCATTATCCTTGCCGGGGTTACCAGGATAGTAAAAAAATGGGCAGCAGCGTTCTCTATGCATTTTACCATCATACTGTGATCGTCAACCCGCTTGTCGAGCGTCGCGATTATGATAAACTCCCCCAAAATTGGGGGTGGCCTGTGTCCAGCAGTGATGATGATGATAACCACATCTTAGCGCTAGCGTTTTGTTTCGAATAGGGTCGTAACATTATGCTGAGCGATGGCCGTTTTGTGTGGATATGGCGCAACTTGTTCTTTTTCTGCGTCATGTTTTCCCCAAATAAACATATTGCCTTTCTTTTCCATTATCGTTATTTTAATAGTTTCCTCTTCTGTTTCAATTAATCATCTAACAGCATTCCTATTTTGAAATCTTTAGTCTTTATTTCCTGCCAATCAGTACATATGTCAAACTCATTACAAAAACGAACTTAATCACAGACTTATTAATCGATTTAAGGCTGTATCTCACTCGCGTAAGATTGTTTTGACTGACGTGAAACAAAAAATGGTTACTTAAGTCGAAGTTTGGAAGTCATTTATCAAAATTAAGAGAGGTTACACGCCTCCTACCATGCTCCGATATTATATCTATTACCGTTACTATTTTGTAATGATGTTAAAAACTAGGTGCATTGGTAGGCAGCCGGCAGTCTACTCATGCGCTTATGGCATTTTAATGTGTTTTGTGGTTGACGTACTGTGCGAAAATGTAGAGAGAAGTATAAGAAGATATTGCACAACAAAAATTGTACTTCAATAATTAATAATACTGTTTGTTATTATAAAATAATGGGAGGGAGAGAACTTCCGATCGATTCTTTAAAGATCTCACCATGACAAATTGAATGTAGTGAAATTGAAGTTAAATGTCAATAGTATCATTCCCTCTAGCATCAATATCGTTAATCACAAGGATTTGACAGGCTAACGTATAGAAAACTAGCTTTTATTAGCGCCTTCGCTCGCGTATTATACACATAAACCTTCCTCTTGAAACACTGTCTATTGACGAAACCGCTTTAAAATCCGTTGCGTAGTTTAAAAGATCTAAGCGTAGAGACGCGGGAAGCGATACTGTTTGATACTATGTAAAGATGAAGAACAAGACACATTTCGAATTTTCGATACCTAACTGATTTGACTTGCCACCTAACAGCAAAAAGCTGTCGGATGAATAGCGGTCGTCTATTTGCAGAATTTTCAGGTTATGTATAATTTGGATTTATGATCAGCTTTTATAGGTAACAATGTTCAATTTTTGTTTCGGCATGGAAGGTGAAGTGACAACTCACCTGACGCTCACTTCACCTAAGTTTCCACAGAGAGTATTTTACTGATCGCATTAATTTCTTTCTTGACTTATTTAAAGAACTTTAATCTTGTGCATTTCCATTAGACATTTCTATTTTCCTATCTTTCTTCTACTTAAGTAATTTACAACTTATTTCAATGTTCTGCGCCGCAGATTAAAAGCTTAGCATCAGTCTTTAATCCAAGACATGTTCTATTTATCTCAGTCATTACATCTACTAATGTTCGTCTTAACTAAAATGAAGGTAGATAGAAAGATAGAATTAATGTGTTTACAACAGTTTACAAGCGCATTTGCATTGAATTCATTCCGAAAACTTTATCACTTCGGATGAAGATATCTAGTCAAAGAAGTGAATTTCTCTCACCTCAGTATCCGTTATCTCGCGATCTGAAACAGAAAACAACACAATTTAACAATGGCATATTAGCAGGGAACCGAATAAATCGGCTAATCAGATGGAAATGAGAGATTTCCATGCAATTAAGCGTGTGTGAACCACAAAGATATATCTAACAGAGTGATACATTTTAGTGTTATGTTAATTTGTAAATTTGCATTTGTGCGGTAGTTACACTTTTTGCACAGTGGGCCGAGTGGTAATGCTCCCTGCTCTTTACGTATGCGGAGCGCAGTTTTAATGAGTATGAACGAAAACATCGTGGTCATTAATCCGGTAGCGACTTGCTAATTCGCATTTTATTCGGTCAGTTTAATTTCAAGGTTACATGGCGTCAGGATAACGTCGCCAGGTTATCTTAAACAGAGCGGTTGGAATCACTTAGCGTGGTTTCAAAAGTAAATGTTCGCGTGCGTGTAATTTAATTACAGATTAATTATAATTATCTGCTAAATATCGTGTCTTCGATATCGTAATTTTAATCGATCGAACAATTGTCTCAGATGTAATTAAGCCACAACGGCTGGAAGACGTCGATAGTATCCATTTCATAATTACTTGCATACCTATCGCGCACGAACATTTCTATATTGAGCACGAATAACATTATACCTAGAGTATTCTCCTATCTTGACACAATTTTCACCATTCTAGGTCACATACTTTAGTCTAGAAAATTCACGGTCAATAAAATTCATTGAATTGTTCGTGCGAACGTGTGAGCTTGAACGATGTCACACATTATCGATGCTTCACACGTGTGACAACAGACACCTCACACTTATAATATCGCTCACAAAAACCTGCTCATTAATATTGATTGTAAGTAATTTCCCCGTCGTGAGTTTTCTATGATTTACACCGTAATATTTCACAGTATAAGTGACATTTTAATTGGGCTCACTTGTTTGTTCCGTGGCCCGGTCGACACAGTAGGCGGGAACATTCGCACCCGACCCTCAACACTCAACTATACTGATTTATCGAGTTTTATCGAGCAGAGTAACGGACCTTCGAAATGCTGCCTCCGAGGGCTCGATAAATTATCAACCATAATAACATAATTCGGATATTTATCTCACGTCCCAGCTCCCGGCCTATTAAATATTCATCTTTGACACATCATAAAAAAATGTAACGCTGTTTAAATTTTTCGTAGCAAGTTATAAGAGGCATGTCGTGAGAAATTAGATGCATCAAAATGTAATTTAAAACTGTAAGAGCAATAAATTTTAATCTTGTTACAGAACCGCTTTTATGATTTATTAACTGCAGATTATGTAAGTTAGTAAAAACATTTATTAAAACAAATGCGGTTTTAACTTCCAACTTGAGAATTAATTAATTATCATCATCATAACAAATATGAGGAAATTGCATGTTACGTCTCTACTATCGGTACTGGTAATAAATCTGCAGTTAACAAAAAACGTAAGCAGCAATGTATAACGTACGGGGCCTTACACACAACACGGCCAAGTGATACCGATCTTGGTACAGAAAAACTTCATAAAATTGTTTGTATCTAACCATCTGCCGACGTTAGCGGTCGCGTGTGCGATCTGATACCGATGAGCAATGAAAACAGATCAATTAAATCCTTGATTAATATTTATCAACAGTTTTATGCACGACAATACGTAACCATTCAAAAGTAGTTTCGGACGATTCATCAATTTTACTAAATGTATTAT
Source organism: Aporophyla nigra (assembly GCA_947507805.1). Classification (NCBI taxonomy): domain Eukaryota; kingdom Metazoa; phylum Arthropoda; class Insecta; order Lepidoptera; family Noctuidae; genus Aporophyla; species Aporophyla nigra. Next base: position 19,111,361 of record OX382297.1, on the reverse strand, counting down.
ATTACAGGGTGAATTTTTGTGATGGGAGGCAGCATCTAAAGAATGATTTTCCAAAAGAGATCAATAACGGTCACCGGACATAAACGAAGGTTTGTTAGAAACTGATGGATGTTATCTTATAAAATTAAATTAATAGAAAACAAAGAGTTCATAGGCCAAATTATATAAATAAAATAAAAGTGTTTTATTGATATAAAAAAGGTGTGACGTTGAATACGTCACACCTTTTTTATATCAATTTAAGCCCTGACTAAGCTAAATTTCATTCTAAAACATCCATGTTTGTAATTAGATTACTCATCATAGCAGATTGCAGATCCAAATATTGTAGATTCTTATAGTTTTTAAGAAATTACGATGGATTCAAGAAATACACACACAAACATACCTACATACATGAATCTTATAACATAACACTTATTTTGGTCAGTCGTGCAAAAAAGTGAGATGATTTCTGAGGATTCGTCATTCACTTTCGCTCAAACCTATTATAAAACACATAATCATCATTTACATGTATGTAAGTTAAGTACTCATGTTGGACAATGAAAACTCTTTCTACAGGAAGTGCCCGATGTGAAGCAATTAGAAACGATCATTAATCATCCGTCATAGTCAGCTGTTTATACACTTTAATATGGTGAAGTCGAACCCATCCGATGTTCGTGATTCGGACATTATCGTGATCATTGTATATCAGATAATAACTCGTGCCAATCAATGAGCGCTTAGTATTTGATCGATTAGAGACTGATCAATCGTTTTTTTGGCGCCATCTCACTAATAAGTTATTATTGATCAATACATGTACAAACAGACTGACTCATCAACGCCCAGCCTTTGAACTTAGAAAGCTGAAATTTTGCAGAGAGGTTCCCTTCTTTATTCTATTTTAATACGTTTCGTTTTCGCACTTAGTCCTTCAAGGTAGCGAGCACGGCCTCTATGATAGGACTGAGTCACGCATTTTATCACGATTTTTGTCCCAAACTGTGATAAAAATATGTGACTCAAGGTTATCACAGTAGGCCGTGCTCGTCCTGCAGGTGGACCATTGTACGTTAGCCATGTGGCCGTCGGTGGTTATACCAACCAGCCAACCTCGTTCCAGAATTTGGTTGTGATTGAGATTCCCATTATGGTGTAGATGTTACATAAGGCTCGGTCCCTATTACATGGGATTTAAACATAACAGGTGAAATGTGGGTCTATTATAAGTACACCTTTGCCTTTATCATCCTTATTTTCATGTTACATAAGAACTGGATTCCTACAACATAGAGACATAATTAACAATCATACGAAGTCGTTGGCAAAGAGCTAGTGTTTAACAAAAAATTCGCATGCAACAAAATGAAAAGGAAAACACTATAATTAATGTCAAAAACTCTTTCATTTATTTTCTCTTTTTTTTCGTGTTTACAATAACAAAAAGAGACATGAATACCCGGAATATGAGTGACAGTTTGACTGAGCATATCCGGTGAAGCTTTTGTGAGTAACGTCTTGTGGTCAGAATTCATTCACATGCATGTTTTACAAAAGTTATCTGTCAGAGTTTTGAAGACTAAATTGCTGTTATATGCAATGCCAAATTAGGCAGTACAAAAGAGTACCGTCACAAGCTTGAATACAAGTAAAATTGAAAGAAATACATGTTAAATACCCACTTAAGGTGCGGAGCGACTAATTTTTTCAGAAAAAGAAATATATAATTATGTATGTGTCATAACGTCGATGCCTTGAATATGCCTACGTGACTTTTCTTTAGTCGCTTCCAGTAAGCGTTTACTACAATACATACATAAAGTCACGGCTTCTTATCCCGGGAACAGTAAAAAACTACATAACGCCATCTTTTACTATCCTTATAGGTATACACCTTTTGCCTCGTTTACGTTCATACATCAGAAGGCAAATTCTCGTAATTAATAAAGTTCAAAGTCTAGTCGCAGTGTTACCTGGGCGAAAACCAAATGTTAAAAATGTATGGAATCTCGCGGTTTTTTTTTTTTTTTTTTTGACAGATTGAGACTAAGATCAGAGGGGTAATAACGAAACTTTTTATCGGTAGGAATTGGTTTAATATTCATAGTTAAACAACATTCATTGCGTTATTTATGTTGCTGAGCCACAATTTATTCGAACAAATGACGCAATGGCTTAGAAATAATCTTCAATCCCATTCAGATTCTGATAAATTGTGCGTTTCGCAATTAGGGTGCAGATTGTGAACGTTCTATAAATTACGAGAATTGTCCCTCTGGTCTTACATGCACGCTGGTTGCCAGTACTAGGTACATACGTACCTGACCTTTCTGAAGAACATCACCGATAAGGTTTATCTCAAAAATAAAAAAGACTTCCCAAAGAAATGTATTCGTTATCACGTAAATTAATTTAATCTTCAAACAACCCAAATCACGTTCCAAAAATTAAAAAAAACCGTAGCTTTTCATTGTCAAAATTCGACGAAGTTCTTTGAAATATTTTAAAACCCCTATCGGGATCGAGCAACTTGCTTTTGTTTCAACCTTACTGTTATGATTGATTGTCCGCGCTGAATTCACTTAGATTCAGGCGGCATTGTCTAGCCAACTTATTAGCCTCGGTGGAGCCGGTCACGATTATACACTCCGTTATTGTCAAGGTGCAATAAGTAGCATCTGCTACGTGGGCGTTTGTTAGAGTTGCAGGTAGCAAGAGTATATAAATCGGAATGCAAATTAATTGTTCAAAAAACTGTAAGTCTAAGAAATTTCAAATTCTTCTTTCTCATTTTATCTTGGTACATCGACTTTTTTATCAGAAATATTGATAATAATAGCCACTACCTGCTCAATCGTGTTTGTGATTTATTCATAGTCGATTTGTGTTTGTTTAGAAAAAGAAATTGGCGTTTTACGTGGTTGGTTCATGAGATCAGACCCTATCGTTTTGCCAACCGCCATTACAATTTTATTACTGAATAAAACATACAAAACTAGAAGACACACTAAAATAATATCAAGGCCTTTACCTAGTTTTGGAATAATAGAGAATTTTAAATGATTAGTGATACTTATTACTGTAAATTGATTGATTGAATTGATTACTCTGAGAAGAAAGACCGAAACAAACTCAAAGGGCACAGTCTCTTTTAAATCTCCATATGAGGGTCATGCAGACTATGTTGAAGTGTTTCTCTTCCTACTTGCAGCCTACCTATCATATGCTTGCTGCTCTGTGGCTGAAGAAAAAGTTACTTAATCTTATCTCCGTTTTTTTATAAAGATAGTCAAGTCCCTCAAATAAAGACATAACTACATGCATCTCATTCCGTGTTAGAGAAAATAACCGCGATAAGTGTGGCGGCAATCTTCCGAATATTTTACACTAAAATGACTTTATGATTGATGTTAACAGTAAAATAATCTGTAGTGTGAAATCACTCTTTTTACTATTCCTACTTTTTATAATGTTTATGTAATAAAAAAAATTTCTTTATAATGAATGCACATTGCTACAAAAAATGTTTTAACATAAGGTGGTGCGAACTAATATAAGTTGTATGGTATTTATATACGGATTAGTTTTGTTTAAAAGGCGTTAAATATTAGATATATTTTTTGCAATTATTCGAATCACTGGGGTGTAAACGTAAACTCGGATATCTGTAGATAAGTTAACAGTTTAATTCATTTCTAAATTTTAGGCACAGATTACTTTCTGCACTGTTTCCTAAATGCAATTAAAAACAGATTTGGGAACTTAATTTAACGTAAAATTTTACAGGTAAAAAATTACTAAAAACGTTCGGATAATTTAGTCTACGTAATAATTACTATCTTTATTTGGGTAGTGCACATTCGTTGAAAAAGATCTTAATCATTAATTTGTAACAATTTCGACGAAAGGAGCATAACCGTAAACTTTTTTTTGGACTGCCTTATTGGTGGTCTATTGGTGGTATGTGCAACTATTGAGCATGAGATTCTGGGTTCAATTCCCAGGTCAGGAAAAGTGTTTTGGGTTTCCATTATGTATTTCTCAATAGCAAGCCGGAGTCAAGATTTGTGCTCGGTTGATAGCAATAGGCTCACCTACTATACACTGGTAAAATGTGGTAATGACAGGTACACCTCTGCCGAACTCTTCGTGTATTATAAGCGTGATGGTATAACAACTACCGTTGTTTCTTTATACTGGTACTGACATGAAATTAAAGCAATATCGGCCTCTTTGTCCTAAAACATTATTCTAATTTATAAGTGCAGTCAATCAATCTGCCTTATACCTACTGGTTGTCAGACTTTAGGGGTTCTGACGACCCGTAACGTCTGTTAAAGATCAATGACTGATAGCCGGGATCAACTGCTAAACGTGCTTTCCGAGGCACGGAGGAATCTCGGTATGTAAACATGGTCACCCATCCACAGACTAACCCCGGCAAGCGTAGTTTAACGATCCGATTGACCCGCGCGGCAGTTATTACTAAGCCTCGAGCCCTCCTAATAATTCTAATTTATACATAAAATCTAGAACATAGAGTCTTATCTAGTGACATATTATACAAGAAGAAAATGCATGTAAGATTACGCAACGTATAATCAAAGGCTACTATATAGCTTAGTTAACTACAAACTAACTAGTTGTCAATATATTATGAATAAATTAATAATATCGTTAAGCTTTGTAATTAGAGTTTATGTATGATGGCAGCGATAATTCTAGAGGTACTCACTATTAATGTAAATTGTATCGCGAACGTATCCGGCGAAGTGATTACGGGCGGACGTCACGTGATCACAACATTTTTAGACTAATTGTGATCATTAATAAAGGCTAAAGAGCCTACGCGTTCGACTGTTTTTTAAACGGGTTTTGATGGATTAATATCGAGAGATGCCAAGTTCATGTTCTTTGGATAAATCTGTGCTCTTTACTATGGCAGTTTGCTGAAGATAGCCGAATCAATAAAGGCTTTTTTATTGAGAACAGCAACAAATTATTCGCAATGGCTGATCTTTGCGTTATGTTCGTGAACGGGTGCTTCTTCTTATGGCCGGTCTTCTGCTAACCATGGTTGTTGTGATTTGTTTTAGTTATAAAGTCCGAAAGTCCTAGTTTATCACTTGTGACTTCAAGTTACAGCTATGTGAAGATAATGCAGCGTTGCATACGTAAGGACGTACCCTTTATGTCTGTAGGCTTTTATTAAGTTCTATTTCTGTTTTATTTATTTATTTATATATGCTTTATTGTACACCAGAAATTACATTTCAACTAAAAACATTTAACAATAAAAACATACAATGGGCGGCCTTATCGCTTGTGCTAAGTGTTTTAAGTATATTATTCAATGTTTTGTTGGTATATTGGCCAGTGCTAGCAGATATATGGCTTTTTTTTAAATTTAATGATTTGTGTTTCAGAAGGTTAATTACTCAGTATTGTATGTCATCAAGTTCTTCTAACTGAACAGACAGCTGTGCTACCGGGGAGTTTGTTGCGCTCGCCTTTCATCAAGAAGAATTTTCTTGATGAAGGGTGACTCTCAGCCTAGTTTGAATAAATGACTTTTGATTTTGATTTTTTCTAGTCGGTGTCTCTTGTTTTAAGACTATAGCATCCAAGTCTCGTCAAGTCTTGCCTTACACGATTATCATTGCCTTATAGGTAATGCATTTTTTTGCTGTCTGACTGCACTTTATTACAACTAGACCATCTTAAAACCAAATATTTCAACCGCCAATTATATTGGCCATCCGCGTCGCCGATAGCTAACGTGTCTCACCTATGGCGTACGGAATGCGAACGGTAAATATCCCGCAGGACTTGAAGCCCGCAAATTTGCCGGGATGCCTGCGGCGGCCGGGACCGGCGCATGAGCATGATTCTAACGACGATCGTAATCGCCTGTATTACTTTTATGAGCGATAAGATCGTTTGTTGGTTGAATATTTTTTTTACAGGTTTATTACGGTGTTCGTGTGAAATGTTTGGATGATTTAAAGTGATATTAATTGAAATTTGTTGTTGTTGGTCCTGCGGTGAGATTTTTGGTTCAACAGTTTAGTAGATATACCAAAAGAGATGAGTAACCAGGGTCGTCAAGTATAGTTGAAGTAGAATAAATAATTTTATTTAATTTTCTCAATATAATAAAAAAACTACTCACGGTATCTTCTATCATGCACCGTATTACGCTTTTGCCACGCCCCTGGTCGTGAAAGACAGCGTATACAGTACTTATTTACTGTGACATACCACACATTGAAATCTATTCACGCCTGGATCTGCCTTCTTGCCTTGTGAAATATAGAGTGTAGATAAAACATGGTGATCAGATGTATGGTCAAGTGTGACACGAGTTATGTTCTCAAGAATATTAGGTGTCGTGTTTTATTTGTTAATCGGTGTTTAATGATTCCTGTAAAAGATAATGTTAAAGATACTAACATTTCGTCAAGCTTAAAGTATCTCAGCCAATATGTCGGCAATTATTGAGATTCTCTTAAAGTTTGGCTATATGCGTATCTTCTTCATCATCAGTTCAGCCGAAAAACGTCCACTGTTGAACATAGGCCTAGCAATTACCCAATTTAGGAGGGTTGCCATAATCGCCACGTTTAGCAGTCGGGTTCGCGATCGCAGTATGGTGGTAAAATAATATATAATATAATATTCCACAACTTTTACGTCTGGCACCAAAAGTAACAGTAGCACCACCATCAGTGAGCCATAACTTCACTCAATTAAATGAGCTTGCACTATAAACTACTAAAATAGTGTTTTGTCTACTACAAAACTGAATTCTCGTCCCTTTGCATTAGTAACTAAATTCCAAACTACAAAAAACCGAGACCATACAACCTCCCGCCAGTAGCGCAACACAGCTCAAACACGGCATCTAAAGTCTTGTCCGCACTTGTATCATTTTGGTGTACCAGAGGGATAATTGCGGAACTTTTTATCGGTAGGAATTGGTTTAATATTCATAGTTAAATAACATTCATTGCGTCATTGAAGTTGCTGAGCCGACAATTTATTCGAACATATGACGCAATGGTTTAGAAATAATCTTCAAACCCATTCAGATTCTGATAAATTGTGCGTTTCGCAATTAGGGTGCAGATCTGCATTGCGATTGCGTGGCACTGCCATCTGTCATTAGATATCGCTAGTTTGGATGCACCGGAGGACTGAAATACCATACTGAAACAAGTGTGCACAAGGCGCAAAGACGTTTGCAGATAAGCACGATGCGTTGCTAGAAAAATAATTTCTATGAAAATTTCATAGAATTATTACAATCAGAATCGCCTATTTGCGGTAGCCCTAACATTCTTAACAACATATTCCATCAAATGCACGTCTATAAACCCACTGATCACAACTCAGTAGCCCATAAACTGGAAGATGTTCCTCGAGGCGTGAACAAGGTTACCATCCGTTGGGATTTGCCCGGACATGTACGGCTGTTTCGCCCCCTTTTGGTTTTATCATTTGACTGCACTTTTCGGTTGAAGTGGGTTAAACATATAGATTTTTTAAACCCCTCCAATCTCCAAATTACGGAAAAGGTGTACTTATAGGACCCAAAAATTTCGCCAGTTAACCAGAGGGGTAATTGCGGAACATTTTATCGGTAGGAATTGGTTTAATATTCATAGTTCAACAACATTCATTGCGTTATTTACGTTGCTGAGCCGACAATTTATTCGAACAAATGACGCAATGGTTTAGAAATAATCTTCAATCCCATTCAGATTCTGATAAATTGAGCATTTCGCAATTAGGGTGCAGGCTCATATCCAGACACCGGGCTGCTACGGAAAAAATCCTAATGGTAAAATCCAATTACACTTTCCCCGACCCAGCAATAGAATTCAGGATCTCATGCTCACCAGAAGCACCGGCGACCATTAGACCAACGACGCAGTAATCTATATGAATTGATTATTAATTTAATAATACTAGCTGACCCGACAGACGTTGTCCTGTCTCTTTAATGATATTTGAGCACGCATTCTGTCAATTCTATGTCAAATGTGTGTTACATTAAAAAAATTTACATTGTCCTATTATATGGTTGTTAAGTATTCTTAAATAAGTGTTCTTAAATTTTCTAATTTCCCGCGCAATTTTTTTTTTTTTTTTTTTCATAAGAACCTTCTCCTGACAATTACAAACACAACAACAACAAAAAAAGTGAAATCGGTCCAGCCGTTCACGCGTGATGGCGTGACCAAGGGAAATAGGGATTCATTTTTATATATAGATATAGATGTAGAACACTTAAAAGTAAACCGTCCAAACTTTTATGTAAACGTCCTACTTTTTGTCAGAACTTTTCAAATTTCGAAATGGTAACCCTAGGCGTGAACGGCTTTCAATGCGTGGTGTCTTAGCGTAATTTGTTTGCACCCTGCGCCCGCGCCGACCGTGTAATCCTACACGGACAAGTAACCGCCTGTCTGCACTTAATGTTACATGTTCATATCATTTCTTTTATGTTGTTTTTCTTTTATTATGGTTTGTAGTTTTAGTTTTTATTTGTTTTTTGTTTCATGATGAATAATTGCCGTAGAGAGTCAGAGTTTTTCTTTTATCTTTTAGCACTTTTACTTACTATCGCATTTTATTGGTTGAAATATTACATGAGAGAAGCCATACTTATTTCACGTGAAATTTATAGCTCATGTTACTCCGGAATAATGTTGCTTTCCATAGAGGAAGAGAAAAGATCTTTTTTAATTCGGTTAAGTAGTTTTTCTGTTTATCCATTACAAACAATCAAATATTTCCTCTATATAATATTTGTGTAGTTTATATCTTGTTTATGTACACACGGCTACATATAAGCTATACTTTTCCAGTTTTAACCTTGCATTATTTAGGATTTCCTGCACGCGTAGCATGACCACCATAGAAAGAACTTTGTCTATTCTTAGTAGAATAGAGATAGAACTGTCATGCTACGCCAGCATAAAACGGTACAAATCTTTCTACAATCTTTAATTCTGTCTTTTATCTTTCTACAATCTGTAATTTTGTCTATTCTGCCGTCGACACAACCCCTTTCTAGTGGTCATGCTACGCATGCAGGATGGACAATGAGAAGTCAGCTTATACTGGAAATTTATAGCTTGATTTGTCGCCGTCTGTACAAAGGGTCAGAGAAAATAAAAGCAATGTTTATTTTATTTATTGTAATACTTTTTACCACATTGACGATGCGATTCACTGCTCCATAATTAAATCAGTTCTTCTAAGTAAACAAGTTTTAGTGTTAATTCTTCGTCTGCAAAAGTTGATACCGGACTGACAACTTGCATAGAAAAATAATGTGGATAAAAACTTATATCAGTGACCATGTTTATATATAACTGGACATGTTCATTAATATAAGTATTAATAAATGCATCTGCTATGTTCGTGGTCACGCTTTTTAATTATTATCTATTAATTTCTTTTTACTCGCATTATTTTATTTATTTTATTATACAGTAGGTATATTATTATTAGAAATATCGACACAAGGTTGGACAAGGCAAAGGCGTGGTAGATGTTATTCCTTTATTTTCTAAGTTTAACCACAACGTATAGGTACGTGGGGATCCAAAGCTTGGTTGGTGGTTATGAAACGAATAATATTTTATTTTCGCTCTGTTTTTATTACAGTAGAACGAAAAAAATATAATAAACATTTTAATCGCAAAAAGTTCAGCAACAAGATCTTTAGATTCGTAGATCAGTTTATGGTTTAGTTGAGTGACAGTGTTCATATAACGATATTCTTATTCTCTAAAACAATAGAAAATGGTGAATTTAAAAAAATAACCCTTCTTGTTTTGGTCATTACCTTAGCTTCGGTATTATTTATACCATACTTTACAATTCTACATGACGTGTATCCACCAACCCGTACATAGAAACGATTTTTTTTTTCGATATAATTGCATCGATCGATGTACGTCGCACGTGTGTACTCAACGCCCGCCATTTTTTACGCGCCTGCGCATCCACGACATTATTAGGGCTGTAAGTGATTTAAAAAAGTAATATCGACACACCGAGCGAGTAATTTGCAAAATGGCCGCTAATGTTGCCTCGAAGGCGTTATTTTTATAAAAATAACAACTAAGTTTATAGTAGTTGGCAACTATTAAAAAACTAGTTAGTAACATAAAGATGGGACTGAAAGATAATGTCAGTATAAAAATAAAGTTAATGTTTCAATGATCGAAGTAATGTTATCATAGGGTAATTCATTAACTGGACCTAAATAATTATTCCCGCCGATCCAGTTTGTCGACGCCTTTGCGGGATTCGAACTCAATACTTCCATTCGATATCTGATCCAAGAAAGGACAGACGTGCATCTCTAATAAATTCAATTTTCCCGAGTTTTAATTGCAAACAAGTTTCGTGTTGCGACAACCCTGCAACACGGAAGTGACTCTTTAGGTTTATCTCCATTAGCGAGAATCCAGAGAATTTATCGAATTCAGAACGAGACTCACTAATGTAGGCTTTGTTGAAGCGAGAACAAACGTTTTCCTGAATCCCATACAAATAGTTCAATAAGGAAGTTCTTAACTGTCTGAAAACATGCACGTCAAGTAGGTATATTTGATGATTGGATTAATGACTGGCCTGTTAATCTAGTGGTTAGTGACCCTGACTGCTATGACTGAGGTCGTGGGTTCGATTCCCACCCAGGACAAATGTTTGTGTGATGAGCAAATCATTTGTTCTGTGTCTGGGTGTAATTTATTTATAATATGTATGTATTTAGAAATATATAAGTTGTCTGGTTACCATAGTATAGGCTCCGCCTAGTTTGGGATTAGATAACGGTGTGTTGGTTGTCCCAAGATATTATTATTATTATTTAAACTTTGAACGATTTACACGCCCATAAAACATTTAGTAAACGTTCGCACGTAAAAATATTCCGGCGACATTTGATCACGAAATGTATCTTCAACGCAGTACTTAGTGCCGAGAGTTGATACCGAACAGTGGGTTTTTTGAACCGCTGGTATGTACTCTATTGGATTCTCAACAGTCGGTTAAACCAAGAGTTAAAATCCAGAGCGCGGCAAAACCCTGCCGTGATATTTTACGTCCATGGTCTTCGGAAAATAAAGGCAGTCCTGCCTGACAGATGAAGAAGAATGATAGTTACCTAATAACGGTAAAGTTCGTCAGAGAGAATAGTTTGTCAGGCAGTGAATCAACGGCCTATTATTGTACCACTGTGTGCTAGGTAAAAGCCTCTTTACATTCAGAGATAGAATGTGCGTAAATCACCACAATAGAGACCATTGTGGTGATTTATGCCTTAGTTTCCTAACAAAGCATTTTTTGACAGACAGTCAGTAAATGATGAACGGAACACCGAAAAAGACCGGCCAACTGCGTGTCGACCACGCACTATGAAGGGTTCTGTGGTTGAGATGAATTTATTCAAAGAACAAACTTAACACTGTATTTGAATAACAAATGTTGAGTAGATATTACAACTGCAAATGTGAATTGTTCGACTATTACTTGTGAAGCTGTGATCGTTTTCCTTTTAACTTGCATAGATAAGTATTTTTTTTTGGATGGGTAATCATCAAATGACGTCTCCCGCTCGTGGGCGGAGCGGGAGGGCGTGTCAGACTTTTACTGACTAAAACCCACCCGTGTTCCTACAGTTGCCCATGTGCCAGGGTCATGGTATCTCTTTCGAACAATCTCGCGACCCTGGCAGATAGATAAGTACATGTGACGTAATTTTTTCACTTGTCCAAAAATAACCATTTAGCTGGCAGGGTGGGACACTTGACTTTGAGAAAAAATTGCACTGTAAAGCTTAAAAGTTCACAAACGGATCCTTTAATTAAAAAAATTGTTTCACAAACTTCCATATTTTTTAAATACTTATGCAATGACTCACACAATGTGGTAGATGAGAATAAATAAAACAACCGCAAAGAAAAAAAAAAATGTACATTTTATTAATAATAATATTTATATCCTTGCCAAAATTATAGTTTTCTAACACTAAGACTTTCTGAGGTAAGTTGCAGACAGACGTAAGGATGGACACGGCGAAACTATACGAATTATTTGTTGACTACGGAACCGTAAAGTCCCATAGACACTTGTCAAGTTCGGTTATTAAACCATTGCGTGGTGTATATAATTACAATGGTCCCGGCTATTACATCGCATATTAGTGGTAAGTTCTTGTAACCGACTACAACAAACCACAACATGTCATTACTCAAGAATGATGACATTACCAGTAGAACCGCCGGTTGATAAGTTTTTCTACATCTTTTTGCTTGCAGATATCTCTAGTTTCTCTGGGCGTGGTCACTGCAGCTATTGAGTATATATGAAATGATGGATCGTAGCAAAAGTAAGCGGAACCAACGGAAGCACTCATTCTTTGTATAGAAATTGTTCTACCTGTTCTATTTATAATAACGGCTATAAGTGCCGACGATGTCAATGTCAGATGGATTATCGTGCGCTCAAAAAATAAAATTGAATAGAAAATATTAAAGCTTCTTTTACTGAATTATAACCCTTTTTTGTTTCTACGTAATGAAAATAAAGTTTATGAAAATAAAGTTTATGAAAATAAAGTTTAACAAACAGCTTCAGTTCTATTCGGAAATAAAAATAAAAAAAAAATTGGAAAATTCGATTTTATTTTCTATTTTTTTTTAATTTTCCTCATTCTTTGTATAGATTTTTTCTACCAGTTGCATTTTTAATAATGGCTATTAGTGTCGATGGTGTCAATGTCAAATAGATTATCTTGCATTCAAAAAATAAAATTGGATAGAAAATATTAAAGCTTCTATTACTCAATAACAACCCTTTTTTATTTCTACCTAATGGAAATAAACTTTAATAAACAGCTTCAGTTATATTCCGAAATAAAATATTTTAAATTTGGAAAATCCTAACTACACAGAAAAAAATAAAAACTTTAAAACAATACACGAACGATACCTTCTCGTATTTATTACTCCACGCATCTCAGTGCACAATCAACACAAATTCGTTGATACTCTTTATTCTATTATCTGAACATAGGAACAAAAGCTCTAACAAACGGTAAGAAGATTCCCGCGCACGTGCCGCCGTCAAATGCGACCTGCGCGTGCTCAGACAAATAGCTGTTTATCAATCACTAGAAGCCACCGCTAGATCTATATGGATTTATTCAAGGTTTTATGCTACCATAAATATTTGCATTGAAAAATATTTTATTATTGTATGCTTTGCTTTAACTCGAGAATTTTATCGTTTTGATTGTTCAAGAAAATATTAAAGTGAGAAATTTCGTTACCAATTTCATAGTTATCTTATTTGCAAGGGATTTTGAATTATGATTGTTTTAGAAGAAAATACACCCCACACTAGATGGTTATGACTGTCTAGTCTGGGGTGTAGGGTCTCGTCTGCAGGGTAGCATACCCTGGATTATTCCAGGTTATGACCTGGAACAGTCCAGGGTATGTAGCCCCGCTTCAAACCATGCTGACTGGATTTGCAGTTAACACCATAGTAGGTATGAGCTAATCTTGTCGTGACATGAAAAAAGAAGAACAAAACGTAAACTTTCTATTAAATTTGCCATGCAATAATAAACATGAAATATATCGTTAAAAAGAGCCAATAAACAATCATTCTGATTTGTCCATTGTTCTTTATTTCATGGATTGTGCCATTTGCTCGGTTGTTAGTGCCATGGCATCGCGATTTGACGGCTTCACGGATTAGCGAAAGATTCTGGTACCGTTTTAGCACTACTACTCCACTTTTTGAATTTGGCACAATTTGTCATGTAACGAGTGCTTGAAAAAATATTAAATTGTTCGACTGGACTTCTCGGAGTAAAATCACACTCCATTTGTGTAGAATAATCAGCGTATAATCTTCTCACTGCTGGGATACAGGTCCCCTCTCTATTAGAGGTAATGGGCCATAACATGGGCCATACTAACATAGTTTTTTTTTTTTAAGTTATATTGACTAACACAATTGTTATTAAACGTATGTATACTTAGGTTAAGGTATTTATCTATGGGTCTTTGTTACCTGAAAATAAATGGTTTATTATTATTATGTTAATATATCTCGGGACCCTAGGATCCCGGTCTTTTGGAAGGCATACGAGGGGCCGAAGCCAACTCGCAGAGGCCCCTTAGAAATTTAGTTGACGTGAGGCACTAACCGACGATTATCCCCGTATGCACTGTGCAAGTGCACCCAAGGACAACCCCCGGCTGGTGTTGGACTATTGCAGATATGGAAACCAAGATGTTGGACTATGTATATGGATGGCTAAAATGGACTGGTTACCAAGAACTATGGAAGGACTATGGCCCCTGCCGCATCAATGTTTTGTATTTACATGGATTAAATGGCAGGGGGTGACTTGCACACTCAATAATGGGCCCCCAGAAACCGTCGCTGGCACATAGTGACGCAGAGACAAGGGGGCAACACTTCCTGAGGTGCTTGAGGAGTGGAGAGGTATTCCACGGCTTTCAGAACAATCCCAGAGCCCGGAAGATGGTCAAGATCCCTACGAGCACTTACTGGAATACTTCCTTTCCCCGAGCACGTTTGCTCTTGCGAATCTCCACTCAAGCCGGCCAATAAAGGCAAGAATGAGGTGGGAGCTCTGAACCTCTTCAGTGTTCACTCCAGCCGGCCAATAAAGGCAAGCCAGATATGAGGAACAAGAATTCTCCCGGGAGATAGGGTCCGTGGGGTCGCTACTGCCCAACGGCACGCCACATGCTGCCCTGCGGGTTTTATTATTATTATTATTATTATAATGCACCACGCGGGCCCAGTGTGGGTTGTTGGATGTCACATGTTTTAGATTCGGTTATAATATATGCTGGTTTCCTAACGATGTTTTGATGATGACATTAAATACATAAAGTAAAGCGCAAGCCTGGTTCGATCATCACAATTCGTAAATCGGGACTGATCCCACTGGGGCCACCACTGCTCTCATCTGCTCGCATTTGTGTTCTAATTATTAACTTAGAAATCTTAACACCTATTAGACAGTAGAGAAAACCCTAGGAAATGAATGGGTTCAAAATCAAGACTAACATAGACACCACATATATTTGTCAGCGCAAACGCAGGATTCAGTAAACAGCTGTTAGTGCTATTTTTGCTACCGACTTGATTGATCAAGCACGTGTTCCGACTGACTGTTCGAAAATTCAAGCATTTTTTTGTGTGAGTACTCACATTAAAAATTGCTTGAATTTTTGATCATTTCATCGTATTCATACATCTTTATCAGAAGCCTCATCAGAGAATTACCATGATCACACAAAAACGTATGCTCATATGAGTACAACAGTGTTTGTCGTTTGATGTTTATTCATCGCTAGTTGAAAGACTTAACGGTCTCTGGTCAACGATGACACAATGCTGTTTAAGGCTTACAGCGGTACAACATACCTCATTGAATTTTAAGTATTCGGTTGGTAGAATAGTATAAAATGTATGCTCTGTTACATAGTTTTCTTTATGTGTTTGAATTTTTTAAGGGTGGTACACTATGCCAGTTGAGTCAAACTCAAATGATTAATTTTAAATAAGCACATAAAATGCACTTTTGAAAGTAAAATTTTAAAAGAAAATAGAATTAATTCTAGTTGGCCCTTCCAAAAGGTTGTTTCGTATAGAGAAGAACGAGTAAGAAATCCACCATTTCATAATATTTTTAATACATTAATTAATTATTTATATGCATAATTACCGGATAATACAACTCGGGTGCAAAATTATGTTTTACGAGTAAATCTCGTGCACCTCGTCTCGTGTAAAATAATTGTGCACCCGAGTTCAAGACCGTATTTTTTAACTAAAGGTTTCTTTTAATTATAAATGTAAGAGGAATCTGCTTAGCATGACGAGGGAATCCCTGCATTAATAAAAGGTATTTCTGCACCAATTATCGAAAGTTTATAGAGGTAATACCTAATATAAACTTGATGGTGCACTTTCACTCTTATTTATTGAAGCATTAAGTCAATAATGATCTTATCCGTACATTACTCTCATTTTACCTTATAGAAACTACAAGAACTAACCGATAAAGCTTTCCAATGGCGTCACCGTTCATATAACCCAATAATCAATGTCTATGTAAACTCCTCACAAACAAAAATAAAACGTTCTTCCATATAACTTACACGTACAAACTGCTGACTTACAACAACATAGGCTTTAAGAAACGGGGACACATACGGTATGAATAATATGAATTTATTCACAACAGCGTCGATTTTACTTTATAACAAAGTGGTACTGAATATTTTGCAGTTGCGACCATAACTGGCTTGGTACTGTTTAGGGCATGCAAAAACCGGGTTGTTTTTAAAAACCGGGTTTTTCGGGGTTTATGTTTACAAAACCGGTGAAACCGGTTAAATCGGTTTTTTCGGGTTTTTTTATTTGATTTTTAATAAATGAGAAATATGTCTGTACAGAAATGAAAATGCTGAAGTCTAATCAAAATATGTTTTTTTTACGGACTGAAATAAGCTACAAGTACTAACAGGCTATACAAAAAGTTTCTTTTCTTTATACAAAACATAGAATAATAATCATAAAGCTTATTATTTAGGAAAATAACATATTCTTTAAAACCTAACATACACAATTTTGAACTTTTGGTAGGTAGACAAAGGCTTAAAATTACAGAATATTAAATAACAATTGAACTGTCATAAAATACAAACAGGCAAAATCAACAGTACGTAAAATGAAATCAAAATAATTATTGAAATATCGCATAAAATGGAAGTCTTATTCCCTAATAAACCAAAACAAAATAAATCTGTCATTGTTATAGATAAAACAGACTAGCTTCTGCCCGCGACTTCGTCCGCGTCAATTTTTTCTACATTGACCTTTCCCGTCGCATCGAATTGCCTGCTAGTTTTCGTTCATATTTCGTTACTGCTCCGCTCCTTTTAATCGTAGTGTGATGTTATATAACTTATAACCTTTCTCAATAAATGGGCTACTCAACACAAAAATATTTTTTCAATTCGGACCAGTAGTTCCTGAGATTACCGCGTTCAACCAAACAAGCAAACTCTTCAGCTTTATAATATTAGTATAGATGAGACCTGCTGATAAAAAGGCTCTCTCTGATTCCACACTTGTTGGAGGTATAGATTCCAAAGGTTTATATACTTTTATTAAGTGCTCTCCCATTTTTCCTCCACCGTCGTAAAGTGCCATTTCCACCCTGATTTTAGTTTCTAAATCAAGTTCTGTAGATAGGCTTGCACCAGAGGTATGTTGTTTGAGAGCCTTCTTTATTTCTTGTCGGAGTTGGTCCTTGATGTTACATGAAACATTTACTAGGTACTGTATAGTCTAAGTTTTCCTGAGTTGTAGTTGCCGTCAGTTTAGTAGTCGAAAAATGCTTACTTATAATGTTAACCGAAAAAACCGAAAACTCCGGTTTTGTTATCCTAAAAAAACCGGGTTTCAAATCAGTCGGTTATCCGGTTTTTTCGGTTATCCGGGTATCCGGTTTGCATGCCCTAGTACTGTTACAAGGAGACGTCTTGTTGGTCATCAGACAAGTCTGCGACTGTACAGTTCCGTATATCTATTGAATTACTGAGTATTTTTCGAAATTATGGCCTAGCACGAATCATTTTCTCGTTCGACGTTCCAGAATAATGTCAAATTGTCACATTTTGGTAAACTAAAATGCCCGATGTGCCAGCTCGTGGGCTGCACCAAATAGAAAAAGAAAATGATTCGAAATTCGAATCGCTGATAAATTTCAAACCAAACTTCCTTTTAATTGTGGCCTCAAAATAATTATTTTTATTGTAACTGACCGTTTGCATAATCGGCGTGGAATCGAAAATTAAATATTTTTGCCGTCTGCGCCGTTTGAAGATGGAATTGCTTTTGTATGTAAATATTTTGGACTTCCCATTTTTAACTATTCTACTGTTATAAAATGTTTATAATTTGACCACGGAAGACAACGGCATTATAAATATGTCGAGCTTCGTAATATTTCAACAGAATTTACAAAAACTTTTTTTAGGTATGACAGCGTTTACCTATAAATAAAGAAATGACAAAAAATCTAATTAGTTTACCCAGGTTAGGGCATATAACATTTACACAAAACAACTTTGAAACAGTACCTATTGTACATGTACATATAGTAGGTAGCATTTTCTTCTATAATTATATACCTATAAGACTTAATAAATATTAAAGCCTATATTTTTAAGAAGTGCAACAATTCTGTTTCCATATTAAAATTCCATATTTCAGTCTAGTCCAAACTTTCGCATTTTTTGCAACCATTGTTATCTTTAACTAATCTTATTGTGTCACGATTCCCAAATATTTCAACAGCCGTCGTTCAATTTCTAGACTTAGAAATTATTTGTAAAGCTTTAACCTAGTGCTTTCAACATCTTTTTATAGAAAAAAAAAACAATATATTATAAGAAACGACACTATGAAAACTGTAGGAATAGTCTGATTCAGAAGTATTTGATGAAAATGTAAACAAATGGATGAGAAAACGATTTATTCCATTCTAATACCAAAAACTAATACCACTGGTATTTGTTTCAACTCATATTTTTTTTCTATTCCGAACCGATACCATTGTTTAAACTAATACCAAAACAAGTTCAAAGATATAAGGTACAGTCAGTAAAAATGCTTTGTATGTAAATATAAGACCTTTAATTGAAAAAAAAAACAGATAACTCCAAAAAAATCAAATTTTGTTAGCAAACGTCTTGTTCAATGATAAAATATCAATACCAATACGCCACCGCCACCGCACGGAAATGTACTGAGGAATTTATGTAGATAAAATTTCTCTCCGAGTCAAAGCACAACATTCCAGTCACACTTGACTCTGATTGGTTGTTTCGAATTTTGGAACAATAGAGCAAACTCACCCTTTCTCGCAGGTAAAAAAAATAGCAAGATGATTCACTAAAACTACTCTTACCTATGCTAACCTTTGTAAAAATATTGGAGTGAAGTGAATTTGGAAAGTTTTAAGCATTATATTACGATTACATAAAAATATTGAAAAACAAATTTACTTTGATTAGGTTTGACTGCGCTGACTGTACCAAATTCAAGTTGTTGGTATTCGTTCGTACATTAAATTAAATTATTTAAAAAGTGGTATCCGTTCGGAATAGAAAAAAAATATGAGTTGAAACAAATACCAGTGGTATTAGTTTTTGGTATTAGAATGGAATAAATCGAGAAAACGTACCTGAGGATGCAATATTTTACCGCAACTTACAAATTGAGTGCTTTGATTTGATTATTTTAATTCTTTAACTTTAAATTAAAATTATAAATCCCCTTAAAGAATTTCATTTGACAATTGAGTTAAAATTTCAAACAAAAATGTTTGGCGATAATATTTCTATTATGATCCCTTAATGTTATTCATACTATAATTGTTGAATAAAATGATGAGAATTAAAGTAGAAACCTCCATAATACAGATGTATTTGTTAGATATAATCAAAATATATTTAATAAATTATTAAGCAGGTTTACAGGTAAACACCATATTGACATGTATAGCTTAAAATATTACACGTAGGTTACAAAATATTAGGTGCTGAGGTCTATAGGTACCAATTCCCTTGAGTCAACAACTGCGTACGAATTAAACGAGAACTGGATTTGTTTACACTTTCATCTGCGACTTTTAGAATGGACCATACGTCTGTAGTCTAAAAAGCAGACAGACTGAACGAGGCTGAATCAGAACAAGCTCAGAACCGAGCGATTGTCTGGCGTCTGACAAGCGACAAGCGATCGACTCCCGATATTCTGACGAGGCTTAGTTTACAACAAGTTGCATTCAATTCTAAGTTCCACTGATCCTATTTGCAAGGAATTTCGAAAGCAATCTAAGATATTAGGTATGTATGATGTGTTTTCTTTACCGGATTTCGTACCATTTACAGTAGGTGAGAGAGGAAAACGTCGATTTGAATTTATGACGGCAGAAATGTGAAATTGCCATTCAAATAAAGTGTCATTCTTAATTCCTTAGTTTCCGGTTACCGAGAATTGCTTTTTAATAATGTCATGTCGGTTGCTTTTATAAATATTGCTATTTTTTTATGCAATAAGAATTTTAAATCCCAACAAACGAACAGCAACATAAAAAACAACATCAACAAGTGAACTCACCTGAACTCCAAATAATCCAGTAGGAAAAAAAAACAAAATTTAAAATACGAATCTTTAAAAATAATTTCAGCCATCGATAAATCTGACGTCCATCACTAATACAGCTATCAAAACCGCATTTAATTAATTTAACTAATCATGCAATCGTATCTAAAACATTAACAGTCTATTCGTACATCTCTATTAGCATAATCGGTGCGTTTTTGCGGCGTTTTTGCTGCGTCTTCGTGTCAAACAATTATTCCATACACGGCACCGGCTCTATTTGCATGTCAATTATAATATCTGCATCTCGAATAATGTCGGACACATCACTATTCATTTTGTTGTGATAAAATTGTGAAGCGCCAGTATGTTTGCGATGGAGGTTCTGCGTTAAAAAGACGAATGTAGATCAAAGATATAAGTAACACTTCAGACTTTTCAGCCGTGTTTATAATGATAGATATCTACAAGTTCTCGCAATTGTTTCAATAAAGAAGTAAAGAAGAGTTAGCCATTGTGTGATTCTTTCCCAGATTCTTTTTTTGAACCGGCTTCAAAAATGAAGGAAGGTTCTCAATTTGAATGCTTTTTTATTTTTTGGAATGTTTCTTACTACAGACACGACAAAGAAAAAATAGCGGAGTATTTACTCTTCCTCATGTCGTATTAATTGTGTTACGCCACCACCAAGTGGTGAAGTTTCGGGCCAACACAATATGCTGTGGGCATCGTCGATGACGTCGTAAAGGTCGCTATGGCTCATATTTGGCTGCACTGAGGGTAGGACAGATTGAATAAGTACTTATTTATCAAAGCTCTGAGGTAAAATTCAAACTGTTTTGGAGTCAGCTTCCAGTCTAAACGGATGCAACTGAATACCATAATTTCATATAGAACGACAGCCTATGTGACCTCTACAACCCAGTAACTGGGTAATAGTCAGACTTATGGGTTCCTGACGACCCGAAATGACTGTCAAAGATTCACGATGGCAGCCGGACCAACGGCATAACCTGCTTTCCGCGTTCAGGTTGATTTAATTGCAAAATAAATCCTTTTAGTTTATATGAGTTGTATTAAACCCTCAAGCATGTTGTCCGCAGCTGCAATAAAATAGCCTAACAAAACAATACAGTGCGTACGATTACTTAACAGTAAATTATGTATCAATTGGCAACCAACGCCGCGGGAGTCGGCGACAATATCCAATCTACGTCTAATAATCCTCTAACATAGCCACTTAACAGCCTCCGTCAGTTCTAATACAGGAACATGTCTGTTTACACAAACAACTACAGAAATAAACTGTTTTACACCGCACATTACGGTACTGGGACAAAACATTAGTTCTAAAAGCCGACATAGAATGAAGTGTAATGCAAATACTTCCCACTTTGTTTGCATGTATACAAACAATTACAAGTATTTAATAAAACATGAAGGACCACTTCAACCGCAAATTGTTTTTCAAGAGGCTCGTGACAACTCGAATGAGCCAATACCGTTAATGTAGCCAATTGCAAAAAAAAAAAAACTATAAGCTTAAATGTTCCATGTATTTATTCGAGTTTTAAAAATGTATATTTATTCTGCATTCATATTTCAAGAGCCTGATATCGATTTTTAATTTAATTAATTAACTGGTTAATTAAGTTAATTTATCAGCTAATTAGATGTTAAGATTAGATATGTTATCTTCTTTCAATCTTTATAATTAAAAGAAATCTAGAATAATTCCAAAGACTTCCTGCGACTCTACTAGTCTTGTCTCACAGGATCATAACCACTGCTTCTAGTAATTTGTTTTGAAAACTGGAATGTATGAACATAGCAACATTTTACAGCAATTAACTATTTCATTTTATGATAATCGTGACTTAAACATGATTTTAACGACGAGATAACGATAACTATGACTTGAAACTCGTGGATAACTAGTTTTACTTTAATAGCTGAAGATCAAATTACTGCTATGTAGGTACATCTGTGATTCATGACTAGGAAAACCCCATATCGCACACACAAATAATTATCTTACTAACTGATCCCTGTTTAAATCCGGTGTCTGAAATGATTTTAAAACAGCGTTTGTACTGCGCTAACGTCGCGTCGCGGTCGTGAACCACATTTTAATCAAAATATAACGTGACACTCAGCCAGGGTCGGCTTTGTTTGAAAGAGTTACCATGGCCCTGGCATATAGGCAACTGAAGGAACACGGGTGGGTTTTAGTCAGTAAAAGTCTGGCACGCCCTCGCGCTCCGCCCAGAGCGGGAGACGACATTTGATGATTTCTCACACACAAAAAAAAAACCGACACTGACCTCCAAATTGCAAAAAAAGTAAGAAAATATAAATTTCGCGGACTACTCTGACGCTTCTTCCTTAATTATCTATATTGTCAGGTCATGGCATCAGGACTCAAAACGGAAGATGAGCTCGAGACGGAACAGAATGGTATCCTAGAGAAAGATAGAGGAAATGAGGAAGACCTTTTCAAAGACGACTTAAGAATGACTTCAGCAGGGACATGGAGGAGAAAACCTAAGCTATGGAAAAGCCTGGGAGAACCATAAGCTAGAGGGCTAACAGGAGATTTCTGATATCTAAACTTTATATATTTTAAAACTGATTGGAAGATTGATAGTTTTGCTATTTGAATCAGAAATCCATAAAAGAAATGCAAAAACCCGTATGGACGCTTATTCAAATTTCATTATTCACCACCAAATATTTCATAATCAATTAAGTTAGGCCCCGAAGACACGTGAACCGACAATGTTGCCAGATCTCACAGAATAATATTACCGGCAAACTCGACTAAGTACCCATAATTAAATGCATCCAGATCATAGATTCTCCAGTCCTACCTTCATTCGTTACGTGCAAATCTTGACAATGTAAAAATTTGCATGAAACCAGAGTATTGGAAATTCTGACGAACTCTTTAATGCGATCAACTTGACTTTTTACCACCTTATATGCAAAGTAGGCGCCTCGTTTGCACGATAGATTACCGCTTTGTTTATGTATTGATGGAATATATAATTAAGGAGTAAAAAACTGTGCTGTTGTGAGCTGAATTAAAAGCATGAAGTGTTTGTGTTCCTGTATTTTTGCTAACTGAAGCATGAGCTAATTTAAAAAAACTGTCAGGCAATGATAGAGTCGTTTACATAGGTACTTTTAATATACCGTTAGCACGAAAATTCCCCGGTTTCCTATTTATGGTCATATTTTGTTGTGTCATCATAACAACGTAAGCACTTATTTTCTTATTCTATACTAGCAGCCTCCTGTGGTTTCAGCCACATAGGTCTCGATCCCGTGTGAATATCGCGAACAAAATACTCTTTGTCCTAATCCAAGTCTTGGCCTATCCATGTGCCAAATTTTATACAAATCCGTTCAGTCGTATTAACGTCTGGTGAGGACGGGATTACGACCGAACTCCTGAAAGCGGGAGGAGGTCCAGTCCTGAAAGAGCTTCGAGAGCTCTTCAATTCGGTCCTGTTCTCTGGGAGAACTCCAGAAGCGTGGCGAAGGAGCGTAGTCGTACTTTTCTTTAAAAAGGGGGATAAAACCCTTTTAAAGAACTACAGACCCATTTCGCTCCTAAGCCACGTATATAAGCTGTTTTCAAGAGTCGTCACGTATCGTCTAGCGCGGAGACTCGACGAGTTTCAGCCACCGGAGCAGGCCGGGTTTCGAGGAGGATACAGTACCATAGATCACATCCACACAGTGCGGCAGATTATACAGAAGTCCGAAGAGTATAATCGGCCGCTGTGTTTTGCGTTTGTGGACTATGAGAAGGCTTTTGACTCTATCGAGACCTGGTCTGTTTTGGAGTCTTTGCAGCGATGCCAAGTTGACTGGCGATACATCCAAGTGCTGAGATGTCTTTACGAAAACGCGACAATGACCGTCCAAACTCAGGACCAGCGAACTGAACACATCCCCCTGCGTCGAGGAGTGAGACAAGGGGACGTAATTTCCCCTAAATTGTTCTCTAACGCATTGGAAGATGTGTTCAAGACGCTGAACTGGAGTGGACGCGGTATTAACGTCAACGGCGAGTACATCTCACACTTGAGATTTGCAGACGACATCGTCATATTGGCTGAATCGCTGCAGGACTTGCAGCAGATGCTGGACGACCTAGTTGATTCTTCTAAAAGCATTGGTCTCCGGATGAACTTGGACAAAACCCAAGTTATGTTCAACGAACACGTAACTCCGGGACCGATTTCTGTTAATGGCGGTACCCTCAGGGTTGTTCAAGAATACGTTTACCTCGGGCAAACTCTGCAGTTTGGTAAGAACAACCTTGAGAAGGAGGCTAACAGAAGAATTCAGCTGGGTTGGGCAGCGTTTGGGAAACTTCGTCGAGTCTTCTCGTCGCGTATTCCGCAGAGCCTAAAGACGAAAGTCTTCAATCAGTGCGTCCTGCCTGTTATGACCTACGGAGCCGAAACGTGGACACTCACGGTACGACTGGTCCATCAATTCAAAGTTGCTCAGCGAGCTATGGAACGAGCTATGCTTGGAGCATCTCTGAGGGACAGAATCCGGAATGAGGTGATCCGGCAGAGAACCAAAGTTATCGACATAGCTCAAAGAATTAGCAAGCTGAAGTGGCAATGGGCCGGCCACATTAGCCGTAGAACCGATGATCGTTGGGGTAGACGTATTCTTGAGTGGAGACCGCGAATCGGCAGACGTAAGGTAGGACGCCCTCAGGCTAGGTGGAGCGACGATCTTCGCAGGGTGGCTGGTAGCAACTGGATGAGAGTTGCCGAGAATCGGGCTGAATGGCGTGCAATTGGAGAGGCCTATGTCCAGCAGTGGACTGCTATAGGCTGATGATGATGATGTATTAACGTGAAACCGTAAGGAAAAAGGAGAAAATTTTCTTTTTACCGGCCTGGGACAGAGCCGGATGCCGAACATAGGAGATGCTTATGTGTAGTCTAATAGAGTATCAAAGGAATTTGGTATGCATAGCTTTAATTATTAGTTTAGAAAACAGAAGAGTATCCAAATAAACATAAATAAATGTTTTGTTGTACCACAATGAAACTCTAAAACTTACGCTTTGAACATGTATGTTCACTCAGATAAATTCAAATAATTCATTAGGAAACGGTATTAAACTTAAGAGTACCGTTCCTAACTAGAACGCATTGAGGCTATTGAATTCAAAACATTTCAGAGCTAAGCTCCTTTGAGGCTAGAAACGGCAACGATTAAGCTAACAAGTGAATGTAGACTATACAAAACCTTAAATTGACGTTAATAGACGTCTAACATCTTAGTTTAACCCAAGATCTTATTCTAGTCGCGATCACGAACTCTGAAAGGATTTGAGAGGTAGCGAAAATCGAATAGGAAAATGATACAACCGGTAATAATAAGCAGGCTTATATTGAAGAAGATTTGGTGGTTTCAAATGTTTATGGAGAGAGGGTAGGCCAAAGAAAAGATGGATGGATTGTGTGAGGAAAAGAAAGAGGTGACAGAGGAAAATGAAAGAAGAAAGATTGGAAAAGGATAGGAATATGATGATTTAAGAAAAAATAAAAATAAAACTGGCTTCAGAAAAAAACACCACCAAGTGAAGAATGACATCATTTTCAGAAGTTGGTGTCTTTCGATCTATATTTTAGATTTCTGTTTTGTTTTGGTAAATTTTTCACTTTTTACTGTGGTACCTACCCTACACCAATTCGTTTAGTACTTGCTATGTGACAGGAAACAGTAGAATGTCATCTAGATATACAAAGTGCGCTAAAACGATAATACATCGAGGCTAAAAATACTCAAGCAAATAAAATTAATACGGGTGGTATTTATTTTATTTGCTTGAGTAATTTTACTTGCTGAGGTATACCTTATCCACTAAAAAAAGATTTTTCAACAGACGAATTGAAAACTTCCTCCTTATTGAAATCTATTAAAAATATTCTTCATTGCTTTTTTTCTATGTATGTTGCAAACTGGAACCAATTCTAGCTGGACAAAATATAAATTGGACAAATTCGAATTTGGATCTAGAATTCGAATATTAAAATTGAAGCATCCAAGTATGGACTCACCAGTTGAACCTTTCAATTGGTGGATCACTGAATGAGTTGTAAACACACTCTGTGCCGCTGGCAAATTGCCAATCAACAACCAGTTCATTCATAAAATCTCTTTAAGTACTCGAATACTGCATTCATATTAACATGTCTCAACAAAACACTATAAGCTCTCCACACATTAAAAGTGTCAAAAGCTTTATGATTACTGTGATCTTTCAAATTACTACCATGTTGATCCTACTCCGTGTTTAATGACGAGCCCGGAGGCGGTCATGGCTTCCGTGTTGCTTTGCACTGATTATATACCCTATCATCTGTAGTAGCATATATTTTTACCGCGGACTCGCTCGTTGAGTAAACACTACGTTATACCTTCTGAGCGTGTCAATGGTTTATGATGATAGTGATGAATTGGATTACTACCAAGCTCCGCACGAAATGGTCCGGTGAAGCCAGTGTTCCGCGTAGTTTTATGATTGTAACTGCCTTCAGTATCTTTATTACCGTCTTGGTTTTCTCCACAATTCCGCGGGATACAATCGTACTAATATTATAAATGCACAGGTATCTCTGTCTATTTGTCTGTTTCCTTTTCACACCTTAGAGGCTGTTCGGGCTTCTATCAAATTTGGAATAAAGACTAGCACTTGAGATCATACTATTCATATCATTTTTTTTGATATACATGCGTGCTGAACCGCAGTCAAAAGCTAGAACAAAATAAAGATCACAATTTAATTGGGGTTGACGAGAAGTATCTTTTTCTTCCATATTTCTCTATTAGTCGTCAACTCAGTAGTCACCCCTTTTTATACCATGCCATCATACGATTGAAAATAATATTTAAGCATTTGAATTTTATTTAACAACCGTTATAATTTAAATGTCCATTGAAAGTACTGTTAAGTGATTGCAACGACCATACGCCTCGAGAGATATCCCTCCAACTTGCTTCTTATACGAAAGCATGCAGTACATAAAGCAATATTTATTTAATAACAATATTTCTTAACTAGTGCAGCAAGTGATCTCCGACGCACACTGAGATAAATGACACTTGAGTATGCGTAGGCGCAATGAACACCATTTAATTGTTATTGGATTCTGCTTCCTTATCGAGAACTCTTTGGTTACACTTGCCATATCTCGGAGCTCTCAACACACTGAAGGCGGTGCGAGTAAATATATTATCGTCATAAATGTTGGAGTACCTGATTTATATGAATGGTGGAAGTTCCTTATAGGGGAGAGCTTGAAACATATATTGAGGATATGATCTGATATCACTTCAAGCGGAGCAGTCTGGAACGAAGTAGTCGGTGTAATAACTAGTAATTAGCTGGTACTATAAATTGGATTTATGTATGTGTAGCGGGAGATTTAGAATTTTACTTGCCACTCTAGATATTTCCAGTTCTGCAGATTATTCAGACTTGTTATATATCGTGTGCTAAATCTGGTTTCGCGTTCAGTGTGCAGCGCTCCTACAATGCGTATTTCCGTTTTAAATTGTCAATTTTCTTTCAGACACAAGGTTATTAGAGAAAATCAAATTTAAAAAAAATTACAACCGACTTCCTTAAAAAAATCACTACAAAGTCAAAATTAACCTTAATTTTGGAATTCGGTGTTTTAGGATCTGTAATTAAGGTTTTTTTGCCACCGACTTCCGAAATTAAAGTTATTTTTCACTTTTGTAGTGTTTGTTTTAAGAAGTCGGTTGTTATTTTTTTGTAAAACGTTTTTATCTTTAACTTTAAGCTATGGTAGATACCCCGCACTAATCTAATCGCGTTATTCGTTCATTTGTCGCGCAAATACAATATTTTATGCAAATTTAAGACTTGTATGGTTTTCACATGGACCCCATTTTCCAAATGGAACCAAATTAAAATGGGACCATTCGGGAAGCACCAGCTTTCAAATAAAAAATCAATAATAAAAGAAATAAGTTTTGGTCGATCACTCAGTTCAATGTCTTGAATTATGGTAACAGTCTGTATGAATGAATGAGTGAATAGTAATTGTATCTAATGAGACTGGAATATTATATTACTACGTCATCATCATCATCACTCTCCTGCCCGAATTCCAATGTATTTGGTTTGTGCACAACATGTCTTTTTCTACACTTCTCTATTAGTCGTCATCTCAGTAGTCACCCCCTTTCTATCCATATCAGAATTCACACACCCTTATAGCCACCGACATTCATATTCAATACTTTCCTCACGACATTTTCCTCATTCCTCCCTATCACGTGACCATACCATGACAACCGACACAATTATATTACTACGTAGGGCAACCTTTTCATGAATCACCACTAAATCACAACATAGGCATACCGCAACAGAAAAAAAAAATTGAAATAATAGTAAATATTATTGCATTCCATTCTCGCTGAAAATGTAGTGCTTATCATGTAAACAAGTGTTATTTAACTGGTTACACTTATCACATAGCAAAATGTAACTTGAAGCTCGCTTTCTGTACACATTGGCCTTTAGAGAAACAGATAAAAGCCTAACCCTGAAAAGGTCACACAATAGATAGTAAGACGTAGAGTCCTAGTTGAATTTTACTATCTGATTACTGACCTTCGTTTCACAGAAGATAGTAAATGTCAACCAAGAGCCCCATGATAGTCCTGCCAATAGACTGTCTATTAAAGCGTTTTAATAGATATTGTGGGCTTAGTGCACGATTCACACGAATTTACTCGCCCGAAACGTGCGAATCGAAACTTAAACAATGTGTTATTTTGTATAGGCGACTCGCACTACGTAGATTTTTTGTGGGCGAATCGCAATTGCAATAGCAATTGGCACGTTTGGAATTTCTTATATCTAGGTACACTAATATTAGGCCTGTGTCCAGCAGTCTTTCGGCTGAAATAATGATGATGATGATGAAAAGTGAAAACTCAAAAACGACTTAACCGATTTTAAAACTCCTTCACCTTTTGAAAGCTACTTTAGGTCCGAGTAACATGAGCTATAAATTTCACGCGGACGACCTCGTGGGTGAGTTACTAGTATACAGTAAAAATAATAGTTAAAAAAAAACTAAAAAACACGCTTCCATTGAAAACCAAACTAAAAAGTACAAAATAATGGAAAAAAAGCGTGAGGTGCTTTTTAAGGCCGGGTGGCACCGTTTTCACCTGTTTTAGAATTGGTTTTTAATAGGCAAATTATTACGTCCAGAATCTGAAAAAAATATATATTTAAGATACATTCTTTTTCCTTAGCTTGTACCCGATCAAAACACGATACAATCAAATTTACTCGATAGAAAAAAAAGCCGAACTTACTTCGATTTGCAGTTTTTTAACAAGCCTAATTTCATTTTAAAGAAGTACTAATACTCCTATTTTTCTATAATTAGTATCAATGTATAGGTAATTTATTTTAGAATCGATTGAACCCGATCAATTTTTCTCATTTTATTTCTAAAAAAAAATATCGATCGTTCAAGTGATTTCTGATCGGCGCGTCGCTTGCCACTACTTGCCAGTGTCCTGCGAGACGTTATCGAGGTGAGACCTGTGACAAATTTTTGCGCGCGCGCTTCCTTTCTGCTGCGTAAGTAATAATAAGAGAAAACAAAATAAATTGTAAATAAATATTGTTTTCAAGAATTTATTTAGACCATAGTTGGTTAAGCTTTTGTTTTGTGTGTGGTTCTCATTGTGTAAATATTTGTAAAACTTTAAAAACAATGTTGCAATCCAATGCAATATTATTATGACATAGAGCTGATCTGATGATGGAGCTGGAAGTTGTCCATAGGATCTCTGTAATTAAACGACGCAGCCCCATCGAGATTGGGCTCGTTTGATTCGTCTTGACGAGTACTTTGATACTATATGGTAACCAGGGTCTGATGATGGAGTTGGAAGGGGCCATAGGAACTCCGTAATTAAACGACGCAACCCCATCGAGTTTGGGCTCGTTTGATTCGTCTTGACGAGTACTTTGATACTATATGGTAACCAGGGTCTGATGATGGAGCTTGAAGGTGGCTATAGTAACTCCGTAATTAAACGACGTAACCCCATCAAATTTGGGCTCGTTTGATTCGTCTTGATGAGTATCTTGGTAGGCGTGAATAGAAAGAGGTCGAAAATTATTCCGCGGCAACGTACTACCGGGGTAAAAGGGACCCAATGTGATAATCCAGATTATAAACTATCTTGGTGCAAAATTTCATCCAAATCTGTTCAGTAGTTTTGCGTGAAAGAGACACACACCACCATACATCCATCCATACTTCCATACACCCATACTCACAAACTTTCATAATAATATTAGTCCAGGTTATAAACTATCTGCTTGCTAATTGGAACGAAGTTCCTTATCGGGCATTGTGAAAGGGGGCTAGACGGAAAAAAATCTCACGAAAAGTTATAACGACACTTTTTAACCGACTTCAAAAAAAGGACGAGGTTTCTCAATTCGACCGTATATATTTTGTTGTTTGTATTTGTTTGTATGTTGTTGTTTTTTTTGTTGTGAGTAGAGAGAGAGAGAGGGAGAGAGAGAGAGAGAGGGAGAGAGAGAGAGAGAGAGAGGGAGAGAGAGAGAGGGAGAGAGAGAGAGAATATTTTTGTTGAGTGTATACAGGTTTTTTGTACAGAATAAATAGGTAATAAAAAAATTATAACAATTATGAATCCTGGAAAGGAACTTCGTTACATTCGGGTGTCCCTTGACACCTCTAAAGTTTTTTTTTTTTTTCATTCAAATGCGTTCAGTAGTTTTTGCGTGACAGAGTAACAAACATCCATCCATACATCCACACTCACAAACTTTCGCATTTAGAATGTTAGTCCAGGTTATAAACTATCTGCGTGCTAAATTTCATCCAAATGCGTTCAGTAGTTTTTGCGTGACAGAGTAACAAACATCCATCCATACATCCATACTCACAAACTTTCGCAATTATAATTATTTTTTTTGTTTTTTGTGTGACTAAGTCTTTTGTGTAAGTAAGTTATTTGTGTGTTTTGTATTATTCCAGGTTATAAACTATCTGCGTGCTAAATTTCATCCACATCCGTTCATTCGTTTTTGCGTGAAAGAGTAACAAAAATCCATTTATACTCACAAACTTTCGCATTTATAATATTAGTCCAGGTTATAAACTATCTGCAAGCTAAATTTAATCCAAATACGTTTAGTAGTTTTTGCGTGAAAGAATAACAAACAGCCATCCGCGTACTTCCATACATCCATACTCACAAACTGTCGCATTTATAATATTAGTCTTGTATTATCGTTTCTTCTGTGGTTTCTAATACTGTGGACATACTGATGTCGCTACACTATGACCTGTCTGTGCTACGCCCGCCGCCGCCGCGCCGCCCGAACTTTTGGCGCGCTATCGTGTTCGACAAGAAGGACGCGCGGGAGGCGCCCCGCGGATTTCCACGCACCTCACCCCCTCAAATCTGTATGAGTGTCGAATCACCTAGCCTTAAGGTATTTTTTTATTGATATCAGGCACCTCACGCTTTTTTTCCATTATTTTATTTTTTCCATTATAAAATATTATTTATTTTCTATTTTTTAGGGTGTTTCGAATTTTGAGACGTATGTCAGCGTAGTTTGTGACGTATGTCAGCGTAGTTTTCGAAGACAGTTTTTTTGGTGCCCTGGCAAGAATAATGGCACAAATTTATGAAAATAATTGCATTGTCATCGGTCCTTGACAGGTGTGCAAAGTTTGAATGAAATCTGGTCGTTTAAAGTGGGTCAAAATCGCGCTATAAGGAGTCGGTTACAAACAAACATACAAGTGAAGCTAATATAAAGCGCGTAAAAAGTATATACAATAAAGCACATAAAAATTCAAAACGTGCCAATTGCCTACTACGTATTTTTGGAATTGTCGGTTAACCCACAAGTAAATTAACTTCATGAGAATCGCTTATAGAAAATAATAAAATTATTATTTAAATGTTGATTCGCCCGATTCGTGCGAGTATATTTGTGAGAATCGGTAAAAAAAAATTGTTGGTAAAACACCTATAGGGATATTTAATATTACAAAGTTTCCGATAGAAGTGTTAGGGATTATCGCTTTTAATAATATAGTTAAATATTTTAAAGCGTCAGTTAATGTTTAATCCATAAAATAATATTGAAGATTGACGTTAACGGTCCGATTATTGAAACGCTTTGGCTTTCTATAAATATTGCAGGGAAATATTAACCTAGTTTATATCCTTGTTATGGTAGGTAATATACTCAAATGCTGGTCTCGATAATACTGTCATTTAAATTGCAGACAACCTTTAGAATTGTGAGCTTAACTTTCCTTTTAAGGTCTTGGAAATGCTATTTCAAAGCTGATATGATAAATATCATGTTTTTCAATAAGTAGAATTACAAATGTTCTGAATGTAAGTAAGATAAACTGTTACATTATGTTGCTACCAGCTTCAGATTGCGACTTCCGCGTAAAACTTCATATAATATTCTATGATAATTGGCAATATCGCACCTTCAGAATTATAGGGACCTAACTAGAAATTTTATGTTTTCAACTATGACTCATAAAATGATAAAACTCTTATTCAATAAATAATAGTTTAAAAAAACTAAAAAACACGCTTCCATAGAAAACCAAACTAAAAAGTAGAAAATAATGGAAAAAAAGCGTGGTATGGAAGCGCGTTTTTTAGTTTTTTAATACTATTATTTATTTTCTATTTTTAGGGTGTTTCGAATTTTGAGACGTATGTCAGCGTAGTTTGTGTCGTATGTCAGCGTAGTTTTCGAAGACAGGTTTTTTGCACAAATTTATGAAATTATTGCATTGTCATCGGTCCTTGACAGGTGTGCAAAGTTTGAATAAAATCTGGTCGTTTAAAGTGGGTCAAAATCGCGCTTTAAGGAGTCGGTTACAAACAAACATACAAACATACAAGTGAAGCTAATATAAAGCGTGTAAAAAGAGCCCTATTATTGTGGTATAGGTTTCTTTTTCAAAAAGAGTTTGTGATATTGTAGCCTCCCATTAGTGAAAGAATTATCCTTACTATTATCGCTACTTCATCATCATTATTTCAGCCGAAACACGGCCACTGCTGGACGTCACCACCACACTCATCACTTCAGCCGTAAGACGTGCACTGCTGGACTTAGGCCTCCCCCAATTTGGGGGGCTTTGCCATAATCGCCACGCTTGGCAGGCGGGTTGGCGATCGCAGTATGGTGGTAAAATGCATAGAGAACGCTGCTGCCCATTCTCTAGTAAGTCCCTTAGTCGCCTTTTACGACACCCACAGGAAGAAATTGGGTGGTGTTATTCTTAACGTCCGACACCACACGGTACCTGCTGGACATAGGTTTCTCCCAATTTGGTAGGTTTGCCTTATGCCAAACCTACCTCCTCAACTCGTCGCTACGCTTTGCTGCGGGTGGGTTGGCGATCGCAAAATGTTGGTTGGTAAAATGCATAGATTCGATGCAGATTTGTACGTTGCTCACGGAGTGTTAAATTAACCTTGTTCCGTGCATACTGCACTCCATTTTACACGTGTAGTCTGTGGGCTGATTATATGCAGAAATCGTACAGCGTCCTTCGCGTTCAATACAATAATGCGTTCAGGATATTGATGGGGTTGCCCCGCTTCTGTAGTGCGTCAGGGATGTTTGCTGAAGCTCGAGTCGACTGTTTTTATACAACGATGAGGAAGCGATGCGCCTCCCTGGTGCGCCGCGTGCGGGCCAGCCCCAACCTTATTCTGCGCTGTGTGGCGAGCAGACTCGACTGTTTGTATGTGAGTCACTGTTGCAAGCTGTCCACCTCGGTGATAGACGTGTGGCGGTGATTCACATATATTCATAGTTATAGGTTAAGTAATTAGAATATGAATACTAACATAGGGGTAAGAAAAATTGTTACTAACACAACTGAGTCTTGTCACTTGTTTAATAAAGAAATATATATAGAGAACGTTGCTATCAATTATCTAGTAAGTCCCTTAGCCGCTTTTTACGACTCCCACGAGAAGTAACGGGTTGGTGGTATTATTTAAGTCCGGAGCCACACGGAACACCCTACTCTCGTAAATTTTGCCTCTTAGGGTTTGAAACATGTATCTCCCTACCAAACATCATTAAAATTTGGCTAGTCATTTCGGAGATAAGCGGGATCAAACAGAAAGATAAAAATTAAAAAAAAAATGTTATAAGTAGATATATGCTTTTAGTCAAAAGTAGTTATTTTGACATTACAAACAGATACTTAAATTTTATTCTATTGTATATTTAAACAATACCTATAGATTTACTGTATATAAAAACACACTCTATAGATAACCTGCAACGTAAGGGAATAAAAAGTAGGGCCACAGACACAGCATTCCAATTTTAAATAATAAGCGCATAGTGTCAAAATATTAAGGCTCATTGTAATAATGTCATGTTTAACTTAAGGCATGACTGTTTGCCTCGGCCAGCAGCCAATTATCATATTTTTTCATTTAAGCTCCAGAAAATAAATCACATATTTTAATTTTATTCGAATAGACTCGTTAACTTTAACTGCTTTAAGTTAATATTTTAAGTCGAATGTTGTTTATAGTTAATAATACAGGTTTATGGGACTCCGATAAACTGTGGCAAATTATTTGTACTTAAAGAATTAAAATTGTTCATACTATGTTGGTAAGTATTAATGATTTCTATCTTTTAATGTACATTCCTTTTTAAGGTCAGTGGAGCTATCAAAATTTGATTTATCCTGATCTGAACTAATAGTATAAATGTGAAATTTTGTTAGCCAAATGGAACTTCAAGAAATTTGGCACGGAGAGAGTTCATAATTTGGGATAGTAATAGGATATTTATAATTTGGGTAACGTACTACGTTCTCCTTACTTTCCGACCACTTCGCCCGCGGGCTGAAGCTGGTTTACTTGTACTTAAATAATATTTAATTCGTGATATTAATATAATTAGTTAATTCAGCAAGTGTTGATAAACTGAGGAAGATCAAAAAGAACTCTGTGAAATTATAACCATATTGGGGTATTTTTTTTTCTTAGTTTGAAGTTAGGTATAATTTAATTTCCAAGAACCTAAATCATTAATTTAAAACAATAAAGAAAAAGGTTTCGCCCATGATCGCATTGATTGCTCATAATTAACGACAATCAATAAAACAATTTATGGGTTTTTCAAAGTCTTAAATATTGCCAGTTATGGGTTTTATGACTGTGAATGCGCTGTCTAATTACTACAAATACCAAAAAGAGAACACAGAAAAGTCAACAGTTTAGGATGAATCGATGCTAAATATAGAATCCAAATCAACTTTAAACATTACTTCTTTCGTTAATGGCAATACACTTGATACAAAACAAATGACTAACTATATTCATAAATACGAAAACAAAAGGAAAGTTCGCAGTTCATTAAGCTCGGACAGCGGCAATTCAACCGCAAACTTATTGTAACGATAATAATGATCAATATTATATTGATAGACGTGTTAGTGGCAGCAATCCAAAAGCAACCTCATTGTAAAGAGAACAAAGATCATCACGCGTTGTAAGAGTCGAAGTACTTGTCCGCATTGCTGTCATCCGAAAACGTGCCTAGAAGACTAGCAGCAAATTCTTTTCTTTCAAGCCAGCCCTCTGGTCACGTGATTCGTCGACTAGTCGGCGAGAAATTTCCTTATCAAGGAGAGGTGCACTCGGCCCCGCATTTTGTTTATCGAATGTCATCATAAAAAAATGAATTTAAAAAATTAAAACTTTTTTACAAAAAAAAAAACAACCGACTTCCTTATAAACACTACAAAGTGAAAAATAACTTTAATTTCGGAAGTCGGTGTCTTAGGATCTGTATTTATGTTTTTTTTGCCACCGACTTCCGAAATAAAAGTTATTTTTCACTTTGTAGTGTTTATAAGGAAGTCGGTTGTTTTTTTTTTTGTAAAAAAGTTTTTATTTTTAAATTTTTAGTTGTGGATGTATCTACCCCGCACTAATTCCAAACAAACAATGCATATTTATGCGATAGCAGAAATCGCGGTTGATTTGCTGTCATTTTTTAAAGAGTTCCGGTGTCTATCTCTGGAACTCATCATCAGATCTATATGAAATTTATATGGGACCATTTCGGAATAAACCCCTTTCAAACAAAAAAAGAATTTTGCTAATCCGTCTATATATGACGGAGTTATGGCCGAACATACATAAAAAAAAAAATATATAAACATCCGAATTGAGAACCTCCTCCTTCTTGAAGTCGGTTAAAAAAGAACTTGGGTCCTAAAGAATCATAGGGAATCTTATCCTTCAGATGAACTATGGCCAACTCTTATCGGTGCCTTATAAGGGAACTTGGATGCGCAAAAACATTTATTTCGTGTCAATTATAAAATATTTATCAAGATTGCTTCTTCAAAAACATATGTAGCTGAACTGGTAAAATACGCAGTTGACATTTAAGTGCGAGTCGCGTAGGATCGCGGACCAATTCGTTTAAATTGCAAAAAATAATTGTATGTCCTTACAAGACGTGGAACATACCTATTTACTTTGGAAAATAAACACTATTTATTGTTATGATGACTGCCTTGTTTGTCTAGTAGTCACATGAGATCCTGGGTCCGATTCTCAGGTCAGTCAAAGTGTTATTGGAGTTTTCTTAGTAGCAGGCTGGAATCTTGATTCCTGCCCTTTTGAATTGCTTAAACTTAACTGGAGATATATGATTGTACATTCTTAGGTACAACTCTGACAAAACTCTTCAGGGAAACAAGGGGTGATGTTATGTTATTGTAATGGTATGTGGTGGCTCAGTGGTAACGGCCGCGACTTACGGGTCATGAGTTCGAGCCCAAGCAGCCGCTTTACTTTGTGTAAATTATTTCATCACCACTGCTCTCAAAATGGTGAAGGAAAACATCGTGAGGAAACCGGTATATCCTAGAACCAAAAATTCGAAAACATGTGACGTCTACCAATCTGCCGGGGTCGCGTGGTTGTTCAAAAGAGATACCGTGGCCTCGACACATGGGCAACTGAAGGAACACGGGTGGGTTTTAGTCAGTAGTAGTCTGACACGCCCTCCCGCTCCGCCCAGAGCGGGAGAAGTCATTTGATGTATGTATTTGTGGATTATAGTCCATTCCCATGTTCAGGAGTCGTGGTTATCATAATGAGGTATATAAGCAAGAAGATACGAATCAAAAGAAAACAAATCAACGCATCAGACTTGATTGTTAAGAAGCAACGCATAGCACTTGATTGTTTTATTTACCTCACTTATCTTACTTATGTAAAACAATCATGGGAACTCGGAGTGAAACCGATACACGTACTGAATTGAATAAAAATATCGGTTAAGAGACGTCCTAAACGATACAAGGTGAGCCCAACGAAAAACCTTGAAAATAATGTCGGGCCACGACAACCGACGACACTGGGTCTTGAGGACCCAGTGTGTATGAACCAACATTGTAGATAATTTACTTGCATATATCTGTACTATATGTCTGTACTAACATAGTTGCAAGATATTTTTTGTTACTAACAATTATGGACTTTGTCTGAATGAATAAATAAATAATAATAATATATACCTACGAGTATTTAACTAGTCTTTTCACACCTCTACCGCACCTGCATCTAGATAACGGAAGATGTCGTGCAATATCGATTTTATTGAGTCTGCGGCAATGCCATCATCATTATGTTAATATTATAGAGTAGGTAATTCAGGTAGTTATCCAACCTGTGCATGGGTTTTACAAAGTACGTGGGTGATACCCTACATAGTTACATTATTATTACATATATTTTAGTGATATATCTTTAGGAAGTATATATGTATGTAAGTACATTCTCATCATTCATC
Organism: Aporophyla nigra; assembly: GCA_947507805.1. Taxonomy (NCBI): domain Eukaryota; kingdom Metazoa; phylum Arthropoda; class Insecta; order Lepidoptera; family Noctuidae; genus Aporophyla; species Aporophyla nigra. Next base: position 19,073,149 of record OX382297.1, on the reverse strand, counting down.
ATTCTTTATTATCATTTCAGTCAAAAGACGTTCACTGCTGGACATCCCTCAATTTGGGGACGCCTTACCCTAATCGCCACGCTTAGCAGGTGGGCTGGCGAACGCAGAATGGTGGTAAAATACCTAGAGACCGCTGCTGCTGATTCTCTAGTAAGTCCCTTAGTCGCCTCTTACGACACCCATGGGAAGGAATGGGAAATTTTAATTAGATAATTGTAATTGATTTTATGTTTTCCCTTCTACTATTATCCTATCGCAGGTATGCTGGAAGAGATTTCTCTAGAAATAAGCATCACCTTTGCACGTAGTTTTCTGTTCTTTTATTCCTGTCTGTTAAATGTATGTGTGTATATATAAATCTATATATATAAAATTCAAAGTCCTGAGTGACTGACTGACTGACTGACTGACTGATATATCAACGCACAGCCTAAACCGCTGGTCCTAGAGACATGAAATTTGGAGGGTGTATTCTTTGTGAAGAGTAGGTATCCACTAAGAAATGGTTTTTTGAAATTCCATCCCTAAGAGGGTGAATTGGGGGGTTGAATTTTCACGCGGGCGAAGCCGCTGGCGGAAGCTAGTGGTTAAATAAATTAGATTTAAAAAAATATTCATTAAATTCAGTCGTGCAGTATTCATCGTGCATTTAGCTTTTTTACGATCTAGACAGTGGCCCAGATCTCATTGCTATGCACTCATCTGCATGTCTGCTCCGCTCACTTCGGTGCCTTCTATTTGGAGGACAGTTACTTATTCCGCAGTCAGCTCACGTGTGCTTTACGGGTATTTTAATTTTCAGTTCACACGCCAACCATGGTCTTCTTTCAGATGGCGGTTTCATTAATATTAATAACGTGGTGTGGTGTATATTGCCCATATGCGCGTAACAGTAATGCCATGGTTCCTGCAAGACGTCATTGTTGCATGCACCCATAACGAGATGGTGAGTATGAATTTCAAGTGGGGACGTACGGCTACGCAATAAGACTTGATAAGCCACGGAAGTAAGATAATCTCTATACATGCATTTCAACGTCTGCTTTGATCTTCAAGCTGAATCAGTAAGCAGCTTTCTGAGTTATGGAGTCAGTTAACGATCAAGTAAGAAGGATTGCTGGGGATCTTCTCATTCAGTTCGAATACTGTTAAAGTACACTTATTTCTATCTATGGATGTCGTGTTGAGACAAATGGGTTTTTTTTTTCTGGGTGAGAAATCAGCAAATGACGTCTCCCGCTCTGGGTGGAGCGGAATGTCAGACTTTTACTGACTCAAACCCACCTTCCCTCCTCCTTCAGTTGCCCATATGCCAAGGCTACGGTATCTCTTTCGAACAAATCTCGCGACCCTGGTAGGCCAAATGGGCTATTATAATGGGCTTCTGTGCTAATTTTTTTCGTAGTAACTTAAAGTAAAGTAAAAATTCATTTATTTTCCACACTAATCTAAACACAGTATAGGTACATAAAATAAATGGAGTGGACTGGAGCCTAAACTAGGGCAGCCCTGTATTTCAGGACTCCAGGTCTTCCTCCCGCGGCGAGTAAGTTGGTACGAAATTATATATTACAACTAGAGGTGTAGTTAATAAATAATTACATTGTTTGTGTTTGGGTGAGTGAGTGTGTGTGTTGTGAGTGTGTTCATGCGTGTGTGTGTTGTGTTTGTTTTAAGTACCATCCGAGGACGTGCGTATGAATACACAAGGCACGACCGAGGACCTTTTCAAAGCGAGGACCTTTTCGAGGGTCCTCGGTTTGATTTGACCAAAGATTCGTATTCTGCAAGCGATTTTGAGCCTTTCTGTACACTTAATAGGAAAAAGTTGTCTGAACCTCGGTTTGATCAAAATTTTTCATAATCTTACACACGGATTGTGTATCCACCAGGTGGCGCCTGTGTCACCTCATACACAGCCTCTTTACACTCATTTCACGTTGGTTGTATTATTCGAGGACTTTTGTGTTAACTTTAACACAAAGGACCTCGGTTAGGTAGCTTTTCCAAACAATGTGTATTTGAGACCTCGGTTTGCTAGATTTTCCGAACAATGTGTATTCTAGTCCTCGTTTAGACAGTTTTCCTCGTGTGTAGAAGACGAGTTATGTGCTATCATCTAAATAAAATTATGGAGGAAAAAATCGAAGGTATACTGAACCCAGCAAATCGTTAGTAGCTACTTGGCGCACGAGGAATAAGGAGGTTTCTTCTGCTGTTTGTGCTAACTACCTAGGCCTTCTAGATTACAGAACATAATGATTTCAACCATAAAATATTTTACGGTCATGGGACACAAACAACAAGTTGAAGTAAACAAGTACAACGAAATAAAGAAAGTTTTATTTTAAAATTAAACAAACTATTCGACTCAAACAAAACGACTTACAGAGAAAATAATTAGATCGACATAATTTGGGCTAAAAACTTAACATAACATTAAGTACCCAACTAGCAAAATAATCCTGGATGGCGATTTTATAATGCTACGCGGACTTATAATGCTACGCGGACTTATAAAGCTCCGATGATGGTTTTGGTGGTTGCTACTGCGCTTTTAACAGCATAAATAGATGCTGTTTTTACTCAAGTACCTACGCATAATCCTATAATTTGTACTTATATCGGTATATGGGATCATATTTCCTGGCAAACATAGGATCTAGACTCCTATGAAAGCATGAAACAAGAGTAATTGCACTCAAGAATAATAACTCCGGTAACTCGGACTTATATGCGCCTATAAGATAACATCTGCGGACCATTTAAATCCTAATACTCCTGTAGGAGCATGTTCCAGGAATATTTGCACTGAGGAGCAATTACTCTTGTTATTTTTACTTATAACCTCATATAAGCTAATATTTTATGGTCAATATAAGTAAATTAAAGTTAAATTATTGTAAATCATTTATGGTTTGGTTTTACATATGCTTAAAAGTAAGTGTTAAATGAATTTCATATCCATGTTTTAAAAACAATAAATCACCAAGATTACACAGCATGCAGCACTCGGTAGGATAAATTGTTCTCTATATCGATTTATCGTATGCCGTTTTAAACCTAGACATATTTATATAGGCATTCCACAGTAGTGTTATTGTCCAAGAAATCTCAAAGAATCCTGGTTAAAACTCTTAAGAAGCCACTTTTGCTTGTAACGACCAGTACAGGCGAAAACACGCTTTATAATAGTTTTGCAAATCCTATTGTAGGATTTGACATCAGCCGATGTTTTAGATTTAACTGGTGGAGACCGTATCGCGAATTTTAGCGAGAGTTCCGGACAAGATAATTGTAGTACTACTTTAGATAGAAGAGGTTCGGATAACGAATGTACCAAATCTTTGCGCGATATTGAAAGCGATAACAAGAAAGAACTTTCGGATTAAAACAAAAATTATTGCTATTAAAAACCGGCCAAGTGCGAGTCGGACTCGCGTACCGAGGGTTCCGTACAAACCTGCAGGTATTCAGGGTTTATGCATAAGGTTTATGTTTATGAAATTGCTCTGACTGAAAGTCTTTTTAGAACTAAATAAAACAAACAACTACAGTGACTCGCAAGTCGCAAGTGAGCGAATGACAATATTACAATCTATTCAAGTTAGAAAGGGATACCAAATTAGATGTGTATCATTCATACTCTCACAGTTTTTCATTGTCGGTATCCATGCACGTAAATTTGATCACTAAGGAGCTTACATATCAAATACTATTAGGTCATTATATGCATATAATATTTGCAAAATAGTTCCATGAAATAAGAAGAGTAGTTGAAAATGTTTCGGAACCAGGTATCTCCAGTTTCTACCAGTTTGTAGGGACAAACTGGCAAGATACTACGCAATGCATCCGCCTACATAAAGCATCGTTTTGTGATTTTTACATTGCTTGTCCAGTCACTACGCGACATACTTAGGTAGTGGTTAAGAGGCAATGTTTTACTGCAGAAATAATACTATCGCTGTGATTTATGAATATAAAAGTAACGTAGTAAAAGCAAGAAATATTTTACGATTTGTTGTTTTCATAGTGATTCCATGCTTTATAAAGTTTTTAGTTTGGCTTACGTTTTTACAGAAAAACACAGAACAACGTGGTATTCTTTATTCTTAAATGTTGTCACGCACTAGTTCGCAGAAACGGCCATTTGTCTGTGACATGAGCACTGTGTTCACGACGCGCGGACACAGACACGCGCCCTTGCCACTTCTGTGTTATTTATATATTTCTATGGTTTGCACTTTGTATATAATCAAAGGGTTTGCACTAACAAGTTGGTTTTACTTTGATGCGGCACGCGGCAGATTGTTTGTGTTCGTTCGCGCAAAAAAGACGAAAACATTACAGTTCTGTTTACAATTTGTTCGTAGAAAGTTTATGAGATTATGTGACTTAATTTCTTCCTTTTTAGGGTTCCGTTGCCAAATGGCAAAAAACGGAACCCTTATAGATTCGTCATGTCTGTCTGTCTGTCTGTCTGTCCGAGTATGTCACAGTCACTTTTTTCCGAAACTATAAGAGCTATGCTATTGAAACTTGGTAAGTAGATGTATTCTGTGAACCGCATTAAGATTTTCACACAAAAATAGAAAAAAAAAAACAATAATATTTGGGGTTCCCCATAAATAGAACTGAAACTCAAAAAAAAATTTTTTCATCAAACCCATACGTGTGGGGTATTTATGGATTGGTCTTCAAAAATGATATTGAGGTTTCTAATATCATTTTTTTCTAAACTGAATAGTTTGCGCGAGAGACACTTCCAAAGTGGTAAAATGTGTCCCCCCCCCCCCCGTAACTTCTAAAATAAGGGAATGATAACACTAAAAAACATGTATGATGTACATTACCACGTAAACTTCCACCGAAAATTGGTTTGAACGAGATCTAGTAAGTAGTTTTTTTTAATACGTCATAAATCTAAAACCACAATTTACCTTTAATTCAGTCAACTCAAATATACTCAATTGTTTTAATATGCCTTATCACTCTGTTTTTTTATTGTGTGTACATAAATAATAAAATAAATAAATAAATAATAAACATTTAATTTCATAAACATAAACCTTAAGCATAAACCGTGAATATCTGAAGGTTTGTCAAACGGAACCCTCGGTGCGCGAGTCCGACTCGCACTTGGCCGGTTTTTGTTTTATTTATGTATAATGTTAGAGAAAAGAGACTTTCCGTGAAAATATTGTGTAAATAAACATTGAATCGTAACATAACATCACGCCTTATTTCCCCGAAGGGTTTGGTAGAGGTATACCAAAAGTACACCTACGTTTCGCCAGTTATGTTGGTATAACATAATACTTTGAAAAGCGCCTACAAACTTAAAGATAATCGACTCGTCCTCGCTTGGTACTTCATTTTTAGAAAATGTGTGTAAGGAATAATTTGGAATATTCTACTTACATTAATAAATTATCTAATGGTATTTAGGTAGGAAGTTTTTTCATGTCCTCGCTGTGTTCAAGTTCTACTCGGAAAACTGTCCTCAGTTTAGTGATATAAAGTGTAACACAGCGTCCGCAGTTAGTACAAGATATAAGAAATATTGTGTAAAAATACGTCCTCGGAAGGGTGTCGCAGGGCTGACTTAAGGGGTCCTCGGTTGGCATACACAAAGTCCTCGTATGTGCATCGCTGGTCACATTTGGCTGTGTATTTCAGGTCCTCGGTATGATAGCCGCAATTCATACAGAAAAATGTTGAGATAGCATTATGCCAATAAGCTTATCACTATATATTTAGTCATCTGTCTCTTTCTATCTTATTCAAAAAGGCCAATGAAGTATTAAAACCAGTTTTTTGGAGGGTCCTCGGTACGGTCAAGAACTACCAAGGTCCTCGTAAGGGTGTCTGTACAAACAAGGGTGTGTGTGTGTGTGTTGTGTGTGTGATGAGTGATGAGTGAGAGTACTGTTGCGCGCATCTGTGTTTGTGGGAGTATGTACATAAATGTATGCGTGGTTATGGATAAGTGAGTTATGTATGATTGCTCTTGATTTACTGCAGACAGAACAGAGATGTTATTTAGTAATAATGAGTAAGGATTCCGTATCATTGTAATTTAAATTCAGAAGATATTTTTTTATAATAAATTTACATTCATGCGTGAGTTTTGGGAATATATTTAAAAGAGAGTTGAGTTTATTATATAAATAAGGAGCAAGGAAGCATGAGTGTCTAGTAAAGAAAGCCGTGTTGTGTTTAGTTGCCTTGCATATTCTGTTATTTCTTCGTGCAGGATATGTTGACTTAGCATCGTAAGTTAGTTCTTTATGCTTGCGTAGTGTGGTGTGAAGGATGAATAGTTGCCGCACTGTCAAGACATTGCAGTCGTTATATAGGCTCATCGTGGGATAACGAAAGGGTTTTCTGAGCATTACTTTGAGTAATGATCTTTGTGCGCGTTCAACTTTTATGATTTTTGTCTTGCAGGTCCCACCCCATACCGGAATACAATAACCCAAGATTGATTGAACCAAAGCAAAGTAAACCGTTTTTAACATTTTCAATTTGAGTACGTTTCTGAGCTTTCTAAAAATCCATATCATTTTACGCGTACGTGCAGACAGAATATCTAGTTGTGCATGCCATGAAAGGGTATCATCTATTTGAGTGCCGAGATATCTAATATTGGTGGTTTTTACTATTGGTGCGCAGGAGCATGTTAATGACTGGGTATTATTACAAATATGTGCTTTTAAAGTGAAGTTATTTGGTTGTGTTGTTTTATTCATCGAAAATGTTATATATTTTGTTTTATTGACATTTAATGTTAGTAGATTTTTATTTAACCACAGGGATACCTGATGAAGTCCTTTTTCGGCAAGGTACCGTGCCTCAGCCCAGGAATCTCCCTGAAATATGAGCGCAGTGTCATCTGCGTATGCGAATATTTTTCCCTTTGGCGGGTCATATTGACAAAGTTCGTTGATATATATCAGGAAGAGCCCTGGGCCAAGAACGCTTCCCTGGGGAACTCCACAGGTGATGGGGAGGGGGCAGCTAATGTAGTCGCCTATTTTCACAGATTGGTACCTGTTGGTGAGAAAATCTTTCACGAGTTGCAGAGGTAGGCCGCGTATGCCGATCGCTTCAAGCTTTGTCAGAAGAAGGTTAATTGAAATAGTATCGAAGGCCTTGGCTAGATCCATAAAAACTCCGACACATTTCCGACCCTGGTCCAAGTTACTTGCTACATAACTTGTAAGCTGTATCGCCGCATCTTCTGCTGATTTGTTAGGTTGGAAACCATATTGAGAGTCTGATATAATATGTTCTTGTTTTAGAAAACTCATTAGGCGTTTGTTGATAAGCTTTTCAAATATTTTGGACATTGCAGGCAAGACCGAAATCGGACGATAGTTCTCGACCATGCTCCTAGACCCACTTTTATGAATAGGATGAACTAGTGAATGCTTGAAGCAGTTTGGAAAAATACCTTTGTTTATACATAAGTTGAAAATATGAGTCAGTGAGGGGCTTATTACATTTTTTATGCGTTTTAGGAAACTTATTCTTTTACTGTCTCGTTGGTCTAGTGGTCTGCTGAGCATGAGTGCTTGGGTTCAATTCCCAGGTCAGGCTAAGTGGTATTGGTTATTTTTATCTGGAATTTCTTAGTAGCACCCCGGAGTCTAGATTAATGTCTCGTTGATGGCAATAGGCTCGCCCCCAATAACGTGGGACTTAAACATAAGTGGCGAAATGTGAGTATATACGTACTATAGATACACTTCAGCCGACCATTCAGGGAAACAAAGCGTAGCTTGGATAACCAGGAGATATAAAACCTAACTGAATCACAGTCAAGCTTTCACCACTCTCGTGTGAAGAAAGGGCGCAACAAAGTCACCCAATCATGACATTCTCAACCTTAATTCATTTCATTTGTGACTTAAAGTTGTCTGACTTAATTATGATGGGATATACCATGTTAGCGAGACGTGTCACGACAGTAAACCAAATAATTACAAGCATACCATATTGTTAGCTGACGCACAATTACACATAGCACAGACCTACATACAAATTATATCAGATTGTTGATCGTATAATTAATTCTAATCTCTCGGAAGCAAACACCGTTCGTGTAATTTTCTATGAAAATAGCATACATAACGTAATAATTGTACTTTCTATAGAACCATGAATGTATGCATAAACTATTCAATTATGTTCATTAAAGGCGTATTAAAGGCTAATGTCAGTTTTTCTTGGCGCTACTGTCGAGTAATGGCGCCACGGTACTGTATGTAAGTTTTATATGCCACTGCAAGATAAGCGATCGGTAATATTATATATCGCAAAGTAAAATTAATTGGCTGTAATAAAAACTTGTTTAATAGGGTACAAAGTCAATGATTAGTGGCGACTGCCATCGTATGAAATACCACATTGTATTTTACTAAATTTAGTTAGACCCCACTTTATTTGAAATACAATTATAGCTCTATTTTACTTGAATTATATAGAACACAAACAATAATAAAAAGTCTTAGCAACTCATTAACGACGAATCGTTTTAAATTACATAACTATCAACAAATATAAGCAGACATTGATCAATGAAAATCAATACCTATTTTCAGAACAGTGATGCCCCATTGAAAACAGCAGTGACTTACGGAGTTGTAGGTTGAAGGTTCAAATCCAGACAAACGCTTTAATTTATGTACATAATTTCATCACCAGTACTCTCAAATCGGTGAAGGAAAACATTGTGAGGAAACTAATATGCTCTCGAACCCAACATTCAAAGACATGTGTCATCTATATACCCGCACTGGGCCAGCGTGGTAGGTTACAGCCCACTTCCTCATACAAAAAGGCATTCTTTGTCCCAGCAGTACAAATATGACAAGCTGATTATACTAACCATTTTCGCGGAGACACAAAGTGATTTTCTGCAACAGAACCGTATATTATCGCATCTACTGAACGACAAGGCTAACACCCACAAATGTAATTAAAGACTATTAAAATAGACAAGTCTTAAACATGTAATTATTTAAGGCATTTTTAAAACAATTATGTGCTACGTTTTGTTAATCTATTTAAATTATCCATTCACAATTATACGTCTGTTGGACGTAAAAAAGCTAAGCGTGTATTAATTATTCTAATTCATTCTATCCTTGGTGTAAGTAATAGGCGGGTTGGACATGTTCAATTGTAGGCTAATCGTTTGACGTTTACACGGCATAAAATCGATAATAGTAGAATCTACTTCGTTTCTCACAGTTGTGGGCTGTATCGGGGTTTATAGGAGTGTAAGTCGTCGTTCATTTGTTTTTTAACATCTTGGGGTTTTATAACGTTTCAGGACTTCTGTAGTATGACAATTGTTAAAGAATAGTCAAATAAAACATATAACGTGTTCCTGCTGATATCACATAATTGTAGGGTCATCATCATCATCATCATTTCAGCCGTAAGACATCCACTGCTGGACTTAGGCCTCCCCCAATTTGGGGGGCTTTGCCATAATCGCCACTCTTAGCAGGCGGGTTGGCGATCGCAATATGGTGGTAAAATGCATAAAGAACGCTGCTGTCCATTCTCTAGTAAGTCCCTTAGTCGCCTTTTACGACATCCACGGGAAGAAATGGGCAAATTGTAGGGTATTAATGTTTTTTTTTTTTAAATTAGGTAAGCAATGGGTGTTTTTTTCTTGAATACGGGAGTAATTTTCATTATAACTACGATTTTTTTTTTTTCATTCAAAACAATCATCCTTTAAAGTTAAGAAAATGCGACCTTATCCGAACATATAAATTTTTACTGTTATAATATTATATAATAAATTATAATACTGTTATATAAATTAAAATACAATAATTATAATGTCAATTATAATAATATTATTTAAATATAAATTATCAAACCATAATTATAATATTAGTACGATTATCACGTCACTGTAACCCACAAATATTTTTAAAGTCTGTACAAATTAAAAACCGAATCAATGACACACAAAGAGCATCTGAACACAAAACAAAAATCAATTAAAGTGTGGCCCACTAACGCAGACTGTACAAACACAACTGGCTCATAATTGTATAGAAGATCACATGTGCGTAGTATGAACAAACACCGACCCAAGGAGAGAGTACACGATATAATGTTGATTTTTTCGCGAATTTATTTAGGTAACAGACTTATGTACATTGTAGAATGTTGAGGAGCGATTTCACTAGCTTTTCTTGTAAATTATTTATCTAACTTTCTGATTAAACTTACGCAATAGTAAATCAAAGCTACATAAATGAGCACTACGATGGTTTGTTCCGGTTTGGTGTAATGTGATTGGGAATAGAACCCGTCATCATCATCATCATCATCTCAGCTGAAAGACGTCCACTGCTGGACATAAGCCTCCCCCATGGGAAGGAGGGTGTTGCCATAATCGCCACGTTTGGCAGGCGGGTTGGCGATCGCAGTATGGTGGTAAAATGCATAGAGAACACTGCTGCCCATTCTCTAGTAAGTCCCTTCGTCGCCTCTTGCGATACCCACGGGTAGAGATGGGGTGGTGCTACTCTTTACGTGGACCACTCGGAAAATTAGTTTATAACATTAGCAGGTGCAGATTGGGTTAGGTTACCCTATCTAACCGCCACTATACCCAGCAATGGACGTCTTTCGGCTGAAATGACGATTGGAACTTACGAAAATTTAAATGATGGAAATTGGAAAGCTACAGTATTATAAGCGACATAGGATATATTTTACGTTAAATTAAGCAATTTCACGCAGATGAAGTTGCATTCAGAACCTAGTATGTGATACAAATGCGGGATGTAAGATCATGAAAGCTAAGAAGATGGCTCCCAACACCCGTATTAACATCGTGTAATGAAAACGCACTCTAATGAGATAATTAAACAAAGTACCGATTCGCAATGCTAATGATACTGGTATTCCTTTCACCGACACAGCCTCCTATGTACATCTGTTAATGAGACGAAAAACTATACCGAATGAAGTCATTGATGACTAATTAGAAAATTGTAATCAAGTAGGACGAAAGTTAGTAGCACTTATTATTTTATTGTATTGATTTTAGAGTTCTTATTTCTTTATGTTATTAACACAAAAGATGGGCATAAGTATAATTATACTTATATACGTATTATAAAGCTGAAGAGTTTGTTTACTTTAATCAAAACTAATGATCGCCCAGTGTTTTAAATTCGACCATAATTCATTTAAAATTAAATGTATTTTTAAATTTTAAAGCTTTTCTACGAAAATATTAGCTTTCTGCACTCCTCCATATAAAATGTGCCAAATATCCTCTTCCTACGTTCGCATCATTTTCGTAAAAATTGTACCCCATAAAGTTTACGTATTAACACGTTACCTGCCATGGCTAAAATCAGAAAAAAGTCAAAAAATGTACTTAGTGTTATTTCACTTTAAATACTTAGATTATTTATTCCAAAAACATGGCCGCCAGGCAGCAATTAGATGTTTACATTTTGTATGCATTGTCGGTCATATAGTCCGACAAGGCCTGAATGGAACAAAAAGTGTCGAATACATAGTCCGACATGGCAGTTAACGTGTTAATATATAGAAAATCAAATCGACAATAATAGAAAAACACAGAAGTATTAGGTAGAACCAGGCAGCAGACTATGTAGGTACGAAGTATATACATTACAAATACAAATAAATAATTAGAAACAGACTTTATTCAATAGCATAAAAAACCTGGTTGCAAATGTACCAACCATAATGGTACAAAAATACAATGTCTTCAACAGACTTAAGCGAATTATATCTTGATAAGTATGAATAAACTGTTTAACATGGAATAAATCAATTTAACATACACACGTACTAAACCACTAGCGTCGTATGACTAACCATAATAGTATAAAGTATTAGGAAAAACTTTCCTACCGTGCCTAAGTAAGATTATTAAAATACAAAACAGATTTGATTAACATAACTGTGCGTAAAACATCACATATTTGGTTTGAAATAACTTTAAAATCAACTTGGAGCTTAACTGAGTAAAATAAGCGATTAAACAAAATCCAAATATCTAAGTTTTACAACACAATATGCAAATAATACACAACTAAAAAGTACCAAGACCGTTTAAGAGAAAAGAAAGCCAAAGAAAAAGAATTCAATGATCAATTTAGACATCTCAATTCGTAAGTTATGCACACATAATGACTTAATTCCAGTCAGAGGTCAACGGTCAGAAGTTACACGACAATTTGTATGTCATTATAAAATCATGATCATGACTACCAGCGAAAGTGTCCAGCCCTAAAGTAACAACAAACCTATAACAAGTTAAAGAAACTCCACTCTTCTCCGTCACAATAGAGGTGAACAAATTAGAATTGAGTACAGTACGGTTCGCGTGATCGAATGAACTCGTAAACCAATTTCGGCAAATCATGATTACGGACAGCGCAGACTGAATACAGACGAGCACTTTTTAGATAACTACGCACCCACTTTCGTACGAACGCGTGTGAACTGTATCGTGACGAATCTGTCATTCCTAACAAGTGACATAAGCCACTAACCAAGGCTATTTCCGATACTAATTATTATCAATTTACTTTCCATAACTTTTCATTTTAATGTAAGCGGAAACAGAAATTAAATCCAATTCAACGGATACATCGATTTTACAGTCAAACGAATCGATCAGAACGTTTACGGATCTTTTCCCACGTCTCGTCAAATTACTGCTTATTAATTAACAACTCTCACTAAAGAAATATTCATTATTTCTGTTACGGTTATGTAACGTAAAACGTGTCTTGATTTTTTCATCGAAACTATTTTCGGAAGATGATTGTCCTGTCAAATTGCATCAGTCATGCATTTTTTCTCGATGCACATGTATGTTCACGCTTTCTGGTGCAAATGCTGCCGATGCCGACAAAGCGGAAGTCACGTCTTCAGTACGAACAACTTTCACACCTTATTTTATTTTTATACAACTCCCTAATTTCATCACGTCTAGGAGATAAAGACAAATTTTATTACAGCGAATCTGAAATTCGTACAAAATTAACCGAGTCACAGCGACCACTTTTTTGTGAACGCTACTTGCAGTTTCGCTTCAACAATAATAGTGCAGATAAAAAGGAAAAGAAAAACATTTGTTAGTTCAGCTGCATTTTCGTTCCGGTGATTTAATTTACAGTAAAGTTCAATGTCTAATAGTTTTATTGATAGAATTCGGTTTCACTACTTACCGTAGGAGAAACCTCTAGATATAATTTAGGCTACACGCTGGCATACAGACGGTTACCGGTAATTTAATTATATAAATCGTTTTTTAGAAATGACGGATTCCGTCAATCCGCCTCGCTCTACATGGAACACAAACGTAAGAAAACCTAAGTAATACGAATGTTCGTATTCTACTAAGTAATAAGATGCTCAGATCATATTTTCCACCCACATCGACAATATTTGTACATTTAAGCAGAACAAAAATACGGCGACACTGTACGCGAATTATTCGATATGCTCTCGAGAATAACTCTAATGAGTAGCCTCAACCGAGAAAATGCGAAACATATTGCTTTAAAATATGCCTTTAAGATATTAAGTGTGCAAATAAAACAATAACGTGCGTGCAATCTCTACGCTCGCTGATTTTACGGCTATCAAAATGGCGCACACGCCGACTTTATTAGACTTTTAAACTGTATAGTTTAGACAGCACAGTGGGGCTATCCTGTCCGCTCCTAGAAAAAAACTTGAGCACCCACAGAATAATCGTAACGTAACAATTTGCTATCCAGCATTCATACATGTTCAGAATAATTTGCGCGTTTAAATTCCCGAGGTATGCGAGTGGGACTAAATTTAATAGCAGCTGTTTATGGCCACTCAGCATCCATTAAGCTAGCTCGTGACGCCGGTGTCCCGGTGTCTCGAGCCTTATTTGTACCAGCCCGATATTAGTACCGTTGCGTGTCGAAATGATCCAGAATAGAACGAAACATCGCAACTGAGGATAATTAAAGACCACGAAGGAAATGTGTTAGATGACATATGTTGAAAAATATATATGAAAAATATGTCGCCAATATTTTTTTCTAAGTAGCATAATTTTCTGCGTAATTGTGTCATATCAAGTTTCTCGCTAAACACTTGCTGTCGTGAACATGTACTTGTTTGCGGGCTAGTGTTACATCTCGTGCGAGAACTAAGTATTATCGAGAGAGAAAAAGTGCAACATTTCATTAAATAAGTGATGGACCATCCTGTCTGTACGTGGACCTTTAATTGAAGAAAAAAATTGAAGGATGTATTTATTATAAATATTATGTTTCTTATTAAATTTTTGGCTTAAAGTCTCTTAAGCGCTTGTGAGAAACCGTTAACATTAAGTAGGTAAATACTAAAGAGTAAAAAACAGTGCATGCTAAAGCGATTGTATTGTATCGTAATAAAAACAACAGAAGCGTGTTGGATAGCAATAACACTGTCTGATTAGATTACCATCTATTCCATATATCCGCAGTTCCGTGGACTCTACGACGGTCTGAGGCTAATGCTGGACTGACGCCAGTATCGATTTTCCAACTATGGTTTGTCTATTTTTATAATACTTTACTCGCTTCACCACAGCGCTAAGTACACCGTAAAAAGCTCCCCATGATTCCTCTATCTCGTATTCTCGTCAAACAAGTTGCAAGGACGTCGAGTGTAAGGTAATTACACTATGAAGTTTCAATATACACACTGATCAATTCATTATACGGTCGTAACGCTTGAGTTTAATATAAACGTCTTATTGATTAATTGTACAGCATTATCGGCGCCGGCCGCTCGCTCACCACGAACCAATTTATCTCCTCACTACTCACATTTGCATATCAGTCTATTCAACTCGATTAACGTCATCGTGTGAAGCACTCGTTTAGTTTACGATACATCTGACCAAATTGAATTACGCTCGCGTGATAAGGCAAATAATCAGTACAATATAGTTCACCAAATCATCACTTTCTACGTTCGCAGTTCGCACCCACAAACGGCGGACACTTTCACGGAAACGCGCGTAAAACGATTTCTTAATCGATTATCGTCAAAACGGTAACGTCTACGAATGTAGAATAATTGATTCAATTTTATTATTTGTAACTAAGCAAAACCAGCAATAATTGGTGCCATTTCCGCACGACGTTTTTCGCGATACAAACGAATGTGAATTTTCAAATGTTTTTAGACACAACCCTATTTGTAGCATTTATGTTGTGTCTTTTTTTTTAGTTTTTTTTTTAGATTACATTCTTGTCTATTCCTAAGTCATAAAACGATACCGTTTTTTTATTTTTATTCTTTATTCAAATTTTTACAGAGCTAAAACAAGAAAAATATCTAGCATATATTTATAGTGCGTTTATTGGTAACACTCCGAGTTTATGGTTTCTTATGTAAAAGTTATGCGAATTTAATCGCGCAGGTTGTTATTAAGATATCTAATAAAGCTACGTAAGTAGCCGAAGCAACCATTTAGCATAATTGTGACATTTATTTTTTACCAGCAGCTGTGGTAGGATAACATGAATATTCTTTTCATAAAGAGAAACATTCAAAATTATAAATTGAATGATGCGACTTGATCACAGATAGATAAGATTGCGGCTTATCGATTAAATTATTTATTAATTCGGCTTATTTATTAAATTGATCGTAGATTTTTATGGTTATGGGAATTTTTGTCCACCGATCTTTTTGAATGAACACTCTAGGTAAATTGTCTTTTTCGGATTGTGGGTGCAAATTCGATGAAATATTTTATTTAGATTTTTACGAAAATTATTTTGATATTTAAATTTTTACAATTTTTTACTTTTACTTAGTTCGATACAATATTTAAGTTATATTTTCTATGTAAGTCATTCTATTTATGTAAAAAATTTGACTGAATTATTTCCTGTGTATTTCTTAAATACAAATAGTAGCTTATTTTTTTTTAATTGTATTTATTTTCAATTATGGTTTAGCAACACTGGATTATTTTCTTAAATAACAAAAAAAAATAGTTAAATAAAAATAACTGAAAAACTCACCAAAAAAATAATTTTCTCAGCGCTATCACCGTAGAGAGCAAAAGAATCTATCACAAACGTAAAGAATCACTGCATCACACTATGGTCGCGTGCGTGCGTGCATGCGTGCGCGTGCGGGCGTATGCGGGCGTGTGCGTGCGGCGCGCGCAGCTACGGGCTCGGTACTCGAGTGGCGCGCGGCGTGCACTGCGCGCGTTTATACGCCCCGCTCGACGCCCGGCTGTTGCACTTTCGCCGCCCGACGTCTAGGAAACATCCCAATGCCTCTAAGGGTGCGTCCGAACGAACTAAACTTTATGTTTATGCATTTATTGCTTTTACGCTGATTGATAACTTTATAATATTTTATGGACTGATTTATCTTCACTTTCATGTCTAATTGTTTCCGTCTGAGCTGCTGATTGGTAGATCCTGTCATTTCTGTATTTTATAATCTTTCATTATTGCTGTACATAAATTTCTTAGAAGTTATCTCCTCTATCATTTCCAACTTCATCACTAAAGCATTTAAAGTCGGACTGTCCAACAATTTAGAATTTAAATCGTCAAATAGTTTAGTTAGTTGCCATGACATTAAAATAAATGGAAGTCACATCGTCGTAAGTTTTAAAATTACCTTAGGAAATAGTTACAGACTCTCTGCCACATTACGACTAAACGATTGGTCGATAAAAATCGCACTGTGAATAAGAATTTGCGAAGAAAATAGTAAAGGACAACTTCTGTGATTGGCCGACACGGATTACACTTTATTGGAATAGCTTATACAAACAAAAGGATGGCCGCATATTGCTTTTAAACAGCGTGGAATAATTTATGAACATTTGAGAACTAAGTACCTATTTTGCGATTCTTCGCTGCCTCTACCCATCCTATAATTTACTTTATTTAAGATCGCTGTAAATAGGCTGTTCGATCTTCTCTTGTAACTATGTATTTTCTTGCAAATAAAACTTTTTGTATTTAAATTTCCCAACTCGGAAAAACGCTCTATTCTTTTACGAGATGTTAAATAATATTATGAGTAAACATGCGGAAGTCACGATATATTTTCCTTTATAAAACCTATTTTTATGTAGGAAAGAACTCCCCTCTGTCGGCTCCTCGGTCTGGCATGCGAGAAAAACCTCAAAGAAAAACCAGTTTTCTCGCATACTCTACCAAAAGGTTTCGAAATCATGATTCATCCCATACAGTGGCGGCATCTACAACGCCACGTGTTGACTGCGCATGATTCGAGAGGGGAAATTCTCATATGTTTAAGAATGTTCGCGATCTATTGTCAATTTGTCAGTCTCAATGTGTCAAAAGTTCAAAAAATTCAAAAATTATAAAATATGCATGCTAGATTACCATCTAGTAGATGTCCATCAAAAATATTGTGTTGTGACTGTTTTATTGCATTTGTGACTGTACATCAGTTTTGTAAATTACAATTTAAAAAAAATCTAAAAAACACGCTTCCATTGAAAACCAAACTAAAAAGTACAAAATAATGGAAAAAAAAGCGTGGGGTGCCTGATATCAATAAAATAATACCTTAAAAAGCACCCCACGCTTTTTTTCCATTATTTTGTACTTTTTAGTTTGGTTTTCAATGGAAGCGTGTTTTTTAGTTTTTTTAAACTATTATTTATTTTCTATTTTTTAGGGTGTTTCGAATTTTGAGACGTATGTCAGCGTAGTTTGTGACGTATGTCAGCGTAGTTTTCGAAAACAGTTTTTTTGCTGTCCTGGTAACCCTGGCTAGGATAATGGCACAAATTTGTGACGTATGTTAGCGTAGTTTTCGAAGACAGTTTTTTTGCTGTCCTGGTAACCCTGGCAAGGATAATGGCACAAATTTATGAAATTATTGCATTGTCATCGGTCCTTGACAGGTGTGCAAAGTTTGAATGAAATCTGGTCGTTTAAAGTGGGTCAAAATCGCGCTATAAGGAGTCGGTTACAAACAAACATACAAACATGCAAGTGAAGCTAATATAAAGCGTGTAAAAACATGGCTGCAACAAACAATACTTGCACTTTTGACAAATTTTGACATAGATTACCCCTAATATCAGATTTCAGCCAAAAGACGTCCACTGCTGGACATAGGCCACCGCCTTTTTTTTTAATTTGTTTTTTGGGGTTTGCCATACTCGCCACGCTGGCAGGTAGGCCGGATCGCAGTATGGTGGCAAAATGCATAGAGAACGCTGCTGCCCATTCTCTAGTAAGTAGTCTAGTAACGAGTTCCCTTAGTCGCCCCTTACGACACCCACGGAAAGAAACAGATAGTTCCCATCACAAGTTAATAAATTAAACAAGGCTCCTGCCTGGTGGTTTTATTTTATTTTAGTGAAAATGACGTGTTGTTGTTTTCTTAGATACTCCGAAATTGGCGATCATCATTTCCCGAAAGGCGCTTAAATTTGAATTGAATATCATGGCTTAAAGAGATTTCAAGATATTTTTATAAATAAAGCAGGAATCAACGTTACGTCGGAAACATTTAAAAGAAATTGATAACGAGTTAATATTTAAGATTTTAAATTTTGACATATATTGAAATGGCTAAAAATAACGAAATTTTAAAATAATACATCGCTGAATATCATCATCATCATCATTTCAGCCGTAAGACGTCCACTGCTGGACTTAGGCCTCCCCCAATTTGGGGGCCATAATCGCCACGCTTGGCAGGCGGATTGGCGATCGCAGTATGGTGGTAAAATGCATAGAGAACGCTGCTGCCCATTCTCTAGTAAGTCCCTTAGTCGCCTTTTACGACACCCACGGGAAGAAATGGGGTGGTGTTATTATTTACGTCCGGCACCACACGGTACTGAATATAATAAAATAAAACCTTACTCATTAATGATCATGAAATGAAATGAATTGTTGTCGCCCATCGTGGTCTAAAACCGTACCTTCAGCAAACCCTACCCAAAGCAACATTTTCATAGAACGCTTCTTACACAAAGTAAGGTGCCTGTTTGGGTTCCAACTCACCAATTTTATAAGTACCTTTGCATAAAGTCACGCCTTTTTCCCATGAGGGTAGGCAGAAAATACGGAACGCCATCTTTTTTCCCTACATACTACTTTTGCCTCGTTTAAGTTCATACATCTGGACATACACCCACGCCGGTTGCGAGTACTACGCACCTGACTTTTCTGAAGAACATCACCAATAAGGTCACTATATGTCCTTCTGGGGTCTCCCTTTCCGGTGTTTCCTCTCACATCTGCCATGTAAATATCTTTTGTAAGCCGATATGAATGTTATGAAACCTGTAATGAAAGTCGTAAGTTGGTAAAATAAATAAATAATGGACAATTTAAGTAGGTAGTCAAATTGATATACTACAAATTAAGTAGGTAGTTTAATTGATATAAGTACAAACGATTTCCCTGTTCTTCATTGGTAGTATGGTAGTTTAAAACTCAGAGCTGAAAGTATTAATAATCTGTTTCTACTTACTATAATTACTATGAAATATCTTTTTGCCATGCATTAAAATAACAAATACGGGCTGCCCCTCCCGGCGTTGCGTATTTCCAATCTGTACAAGGCTAGAACGCAAGGGTGTGAAACTAGTCGCGCAGATATAGATTGGAAATCACTTTTTAATCAAGGTCTTCCAATCTATACAAGAGTAGCACGAAAATACTCGTGTAGAATTTGTAGTAGCCAAAGTAACTAAATTGTTCCATAATATACAGTGCTAGTCCGCATGCAAACTAATTCTGTATAGACGAACGGCCGGCGAGTGCCAGAAACAACATGGTTTGGGGAGGTTAGGTTGGGTTAGGTTAAAACTGTGACCTCCTACAGAAACGCCTTGATTCTGTTGACGAGCCCTGTCAACGGAGTGTCTTGTCGAGCGCTGCTACTTCCCCTTAATTTTATTCGTCAACCCCACACCTCTTCCGGCCTTTAAATCGATGTCGATACACGAAAATTCGAAAGGTAGGTTAGAATATTTAAAAAAATATTTCTCAAAAAGGGAAGGGGGTTTCAAAACTTTTCCTTCACAGGACTCCTCTACACCTCCCCCCTCCCTCCCTCCCCTTTTTTTTTTTTGATGGGAAATCATCAAATGACTTCTCCCGCTCTGGGCGGAGCGGGAGGGCGTGTCAGACTTTTACTGACTAAAACCCACCCGTGTTCCTTCAGTTGCCCATGTGCCAGGGTCACGGTATCTCTTTCGAACAATCACGCGACCCCAGAAGGCATCGGTCCTAGCAGACCCCTTCAGTGTTGCTGACATTCCCTCCCACCCCTTAAATCAAAGCCCGGCAATCAGAAGTCCTACCAAATTCCTATGGTGGCATTATGGCGTTGTATAAATTGGACGCGTCTACGTTACAATCTATATACAAGTAGTACATAAAATTCGTGTATACATTGTAAAAACAAATTTAAAAATTGCATTAAAAAGTATACGCGAGCAGATTCCTATGGTTGCGTTTTGGCCATGTACAGAATGGAAATACGCCCTGGCGTTTCCACTTACATTTGCATTTGCCTTTGATATCATTATGAGTACAGAAATAAACTATCCAATCATAATTATTCCTCTCTAAAGAGATGCTTTAATTCAGAACAAAGTACGCACCAACAAGTTTTTAAACATAATATTTAGCTGAAAATGGCCTGTTATCTAAAAGGCTTTGAGTCTGAATGTACTTCGTTTCCCAAGGAAGCCGAGTATTAATTTTATGAGCGTCTAGGCCTTCGTCTAATCGTTATATGACGCAGCCAGTCCTGTGGGACTTCCTTTTATCTTCGTATTTCAACCAGTTTTTAATAATTTTCCCATGAAGACACGCGGGTTGCGTTATTTTGCATAATAAGAATGTACTAATTGACGGTAGAATAGCTTGTTGTGTATTTATTACGAAGGAACCTTATCTTAGAAATGTTAGCTCTTGTCATTTTACAATAGCTTAAGTGACCACGTCCGTCTGATATATTTTCAATTTCAAGGCTGGAACTAAAACAATCATTATGCAGTGATGACTTTGGTGTTAAAGGAGTGACATAGGAAATATTTAAAGCCAAAAAAAATACAATCCATTGTTGTCTGTCCCTTGATCTAAAATCTGATAGTTAAAACCACAACAGTTAATTCATGACTTTTCAACAGCTGAAATAATTTTGTGGTCGTATCGATTAAATTTATTTTATATTTGGCTCTAACTAAAGACGCAATGAAAACTGGTCCACAATTTTAATTGACTTTATACAAATTTCAATAAAATATTATAAGTCTAGTGGTGTGTATGCCGTTCTATAAAACAATTAGTAATACATAAACAAGTATTGCTATTATTGCGTAATACTGACAAGCAACGGCTTTCATTTTGACAGTTCAACAACATTATTTGCGGTATTTATGTTGTTGAGCAGTCAAATTTTTCGAACATAGGAAGCAATGGTTTAGAAATATTCTTCCAAATGATTCAAATTGTCACTGTGGTGCTATTTCAAAAGATTCAGTACAGATTTGGAGCTACATATTACGCCTAATATTTCTCCGTGAAAAACCCATACACAATAAATATTCCAAGGTAAACTAAACACATAAGTAGCCACGCAAGAATATAATATATGACTGCATCTAAATACGCAATTACGCATCTATAAATATATAATAAAAGTGATTGGTCGGGAGTCGCGCCATAACTCGTTCGTTTTACATGTGCAAGCGCATATACCGGCCGGTATAACGACCCATGTTATACGACCTTATGGATGGAAAATTAAAACTATATTAGTCATATTATGTTGTTGATTAGATCCGTCCTGCTTTTTAAAGAGAGGGCTTAATTTTGCAGGTAGAAAAGGTAGAAAGGATGGATGTGTCGTGAAGAATACACCGTGTCTTGCGTTGTTGGGGTCAGTTTTGCGGGCGGGTTGGTTGCAGTCTAATTGTCCATTTTAAATTGTTAATTTAACAATATATTTTTTCATTAGTGTAATGTATTTCTAATTTATTATAATAACAATATTAGCTTTCTGTACTTTTTCTCTTTAAAAACTTTAACTGTGTCAAATTTCATACTCCTCCGTCCGCGTAATTTTCGTAAATATGGGTACAAAGTTTTTGTTTCATGTTTTAATATATAAATTTGCTTCAATACGGATTCTACACTACCCAAACTCCTCTTCATTTTGAAAGTGATGCAAAAATATAATTAAATATTTAATTCACATGTCTGAAAATTTGTTTGCTCGAACGAGTACCTGCTAGGCAGGTTCAGACGCCAGCACATCCAGCTACCCGAAACTGTCAAATTTTCCCAATAAAACTTGAACCTAATACTTAAGCGATAAAGTTGAAAACCTATTAAAGAAATTTGACAGATTGTAGTAGCTTTATGTGCTGGCATCTGAACCTGGCTAGCAGGTACTTGTTCTAGCAAACAAATTTTCAGACATGTGAGTAAAGTATTTGATTATATCTTTGCATCACTTTCAAAATGAAGAGGAGTTTGGGTAGTGTAGAATCCGTATTTAAGTTGAATATAACACTCCACTGGCGCATTTCAACACCAAGCGGTAACGTGCAGACAGACCTACTTCACTTTGTGTGATTCCCAACATTCCTCGTTACTGAGAGATGACATTAGTGACAGGCTGACAGCAGCTACCTTCTCTTGTGTAAATGTGGCAGTGTTAAAATGGGTGCGTCTCATAACGTATAAACTCATTTGGTCTAATTTTATTTTATTATCGTTCATAAGATCAACGTGAGATATACCAACTGTTGATATAATTTCTTTACATATAATATTTATTTATTCTGAAACTTAATTAGTATAACGTTGTTTGATATAACGTTTATGTAATCGAAAATCATTTGGTCTAACGTTTAATATATATAAAAAAACGTCATTATGGTTAACACCCCGACTCAGAGTACCCCGACTCGGATAGGTTAGGTTAGAAAGCTAAGGCGGGAGCGAAGCGGAATGGAGCTCCCGTCTTAGCCTTCGTGGTTATTTTTTTTAAACCACCCAGAAATAGGAGCCCTGCGAAGCGGGGCTCCGTCGACCTATCTTAGCGCAGGTGGTAATCAGTTTAGACCAAATAAGTTTTATATCTTTTGAATGGTATGTCAAACGATTTTATATTTAATGTATGTTATGTCAAACGATGTTATATTTAATGTATGTTATGCTTACAAAAATAAGTTATTTTAAAATTAGGTATATCAATCGTTCATTATATTAACTAATCGCTATATGAAATAAAATTATAGGTTCCGTTGTTATATGTTGTTAATATTAGAGATTTTGTTGTTATATCATCTATTACTTACTTACTTACTACTTATTTTAAGAGTAAAATAGGTACCTTACAAGTGTAAGTTCTGAGTTGAGCTGCATGATTACTGATAAATGCGTGCACTGATTGAATAGGTCCACTCGATGTTTGTGGTTAAAGAACCAGAAAAACTACAAAGACGATTTCAGACACAAATCCACATGGTCTGACCCAGATTATGCCTGGACTTTAAAAGAGACTGTGACGTCCGAGTTTGTTTCGGCCTTTCTTCTCAGAGTAGTCAGATAGGACACACCTCATCTAGTTTTAAAAATATGACTGACGTGTAAAAGTGTTTGTACAAACCTACTTACATAAACAAAATCATTTAAAATCAGTTACGCAATAAGGGTTTTCGTCTAATTACATAAATAGCTTCCAAGTTATCATTGTTAATTTCCTTTGTAGCAATTTTTAAACAAAACACTAATACTTTCTTCTGACCTCGTCACCCTCACTAGCAATGTGACCGCTTAAACTTGACAAAGCACAAATATATTCAGGGTCACTAACCTTACAGGAAAAAATGTCAAACTGTTAAGCTTTTTTTTTAATTTTTTTGAATGGGAAATCATCAAATGACGTCTCCCGCTCTGGGCGTGTCAGACTTCTACTGACAAAAACCCACCCGTTTTCCTTCAGTTGCCCATGTGCCAGGGTCACGGTATCTCTTTCGAACAATCTCGCGACCCTGGCAGGAAACTGTCAAGCTTCACATGAAGATTGTCATAAATATTCGCGTTATAGCTATGCTCAACGGCAGTGATAGTTTTGTCCTCCCGGAGGCAAAGAGGTCTCAATAATGATATCAAGTGTCACTCCAGCCATAATTGATTGCGGAAACATTGCATATATTTCCTTAGATTGATTGATATCCGTGCTAGCCAATTAGCAATGAGTCGGTGAGTTCTCAGTTAAATATCGTGTAGTAATATTATGTTAGACGTTTACTTACGATGAACGTAAACGAACGACTTGTGGAAGCAGGCTTGAAGGGCTTGTTGCTAAGTAATAACAGCCGCATGAATTGATTGTTCAGGTTAAGCTACGCTTGCCACGGTTGGTCCGTGGATGGGTGACCATCTTTACATACCAAGACCTCTCCGTGCCTCGGAAATCACGTTAAGCCGTTGGTCTCGGCTGTCTTTCGAAGTTCTTAGACAGTCGTTACGGGTCGTCAGAAGTCCGAAAGTCTGACAAGCAGTCTTACCAAGGGGTATCGTATTACCCAGCAACTGGGTTGTGGAGGTCAGATAGGCAGTCGCTCCATGTAAAATACTGGTACTCAGCTGCATCCGGTTAGACTGGAAGTCGACCCCAACGTAGTTGGAAAAAGGCTAGACAGATTATAATGAACGTGAACGTAAAATCTTTTTTTAAGAAAAGCCAGATAGAGTTTTTTTTTTAATCATGATACATTTGTATTTTTAAGAATTCTTTTTAACCCCCGACGGAAAAAGAGGGGTGTTATAAGTTTGACGTGTCTGTCTGTCTGTCGGTCTGTCTGTGTGTCTGTCTGTCTGTGGCATCATAGCTCCCGAACGGATGAAGCGATTTCATTTTTTTTTTTTTGTATTAAAGGTGACTTATGTGCAAGTGTTCTTAGACATGTTTGATGAAAATCGGTTGAGCCGTTTAAAAGTTGTGGGGGGTGAAAGTGGGGAAGAATAACCGAATGTCTACAAATATACTCGAGTGGGGTCTCAAATGAAAGCGCACTGAAAGAGAATATTGATGACTTAATCGAGAATGTTCAAGCTTCGCTTGATGAGAAAATTGGTGGTGGGAAAATTGGGACATGGAAATCCGATTGTCACGTGAGAGTATCAATGACTACATCTCAGTCTTTACAATTCTGCTAAAGATGATTTGTCATGTGGGTTATTAAATAGTTTTCTTTGGTCGAGCTCACAAACTGCTACACCATCCAAGGAAAAGGCCAAGCCTATGTAGCCTGAAACAGAGTAAAAATACTCTACTTAAGGCTACATAGGCTTGGCCTTTTGCGAAAGTACTTTTACCTAAGTAAACCACAGCTTTTTCAACTGTCGTGCCTTGCAACTTATATGCCGTAATCGCCCAACATAAAATGATAGGAAACATTGTTCTTTCAATATTTCCATATCCTCTAAGACCTTGAAAAGTTACATTATGTGGCCTTATCAGAATCCATCCATTCTCGTCAACACAACTCCGGCCGATAGTGGCATCATCAAATTGAATTGATATTGTTTTTGGAAGCTTCCCATCTTCCTGTTGGCCACGGCGAAGTTCTATGTATTTACAACTTAATAAAATCTACATTATAATATGTATACCTATAAAAAGTATAAAATAAAAAATTAAATTTAAAATTTAAAAAACCCCCGACACAAAAACCTAAAATCCCTTTAAAAAGTAAAAAATAATAAAAAAAACTCAATCTTGAAGTACCTAAGTATGTATTAATAATTTTTAAAAAAAATACGACGCGTTGGGGGACCGCTCTGCGAGGGCAGACGTCGTTGACGGTCGTATCCTAAATGCAATATTTAGAAGACATTTTATAAAAGTTTTCTTCAGTTAGGTAATAGACTATTTGTAAGTAAATTGTTAGGTTTGGAGCGGTCCCCCAACGCGACGTATTTTTTTTTTAAATTATTAATACATACTTAGGTACTTCAAGATTGAGTTTTTTTTATTATTTTTTACTTTTTAAAGGGATTTTAGGTTTTTGTGTCGGGGGTTTTTTAAATTTTTTTTTTTTTTTTTTTTTGAATAAGTCTTTTCTTTGAACATTTGTCAATAGGTTCAATTAAATTGTTCCTGACTTGTAATATTAACCAATACCAAAACGCCTTACTGTGCAAAAAACTGAGCGTTCGGTGTCCTACGTTTGGATAGCGCTTTAACGGTGCAGAATAGCCTTTACTAGAAATAATCATCGTATTAGTGGTTCGTCATAGACGTGGTAAGTACGATAGCGGCTCCCCTGACATCATCTGTCAGAAGATAGCTGCCACGTAACCATCGTTGGGACGCCCCGCTAGAGTGCCTATAACCAGCCAGGGTCACTCTTATCCCATCTTTTTGGTGATTTGAGTCACAAAGCAGGACGGCGCCATTTGCTACGCCATCACCCTCATTATTAGCCTGTAATGTTATAACTGTTGGTGCACAGGCCTCTTCTAAGTAAGAGTGAGCGGGCCGTAATCCACTACGCTGATCCAATGGGAGTTGGTAGATGTCACATGTCTTCGCATTTATTGGTTCGAAAATATGCCGTTTCTTGACGGTGTTTTCCTTCAGCATTTCGAGAGCAGTAGATTCGAACATATGACGTAGAACTCGTAAGTCGCGGTCATTACCACTGGGCCACCGTTGCTCTCATTTCCTCGCATTTGTGTGCTAATTTTCCGTCAAGCTCATGACTATAAATATCAGAACCCATTGTATGCTGATGATAAAAAAAAAAACGAAAAGAAGTGAGAGTGCCTAATGCTCTATGGTAAAAATTTTGCAAATTGCTCTCCATACATTTAATTCAATTTGAACGAAAAAAAATCATAGAAAGTGTGAAGCTATTAAGGCCACATGAAACAAACCCTAATGACCTTTTAGTACTAAACTAAACCGTCGTAATTGAACTAATGATACAAAAAAATGAACTACTTACCTGCGTACGCGCAGCAGCAACGTATGAAGTTATACATGTCCAGTACAAACTGATCTCTTATTCTCATAGTGAGAGACGTATAACTCCGTTGTTCTTCCTGTCATTGTGTTATTTTTTTTTTTTGTACTGCATCAAACCTTCCAAAATTCCATTATTTTTTTCACTTTACCTTAATATTTAAGTTTCTGTACCGCCACATGCACCCTTATGTATATTGTTTTGTCTGAGTCACATTGCCCGCTACGGAAAAAAGCGATTTAACACACATTGGAGGTATGAGGAACGGGGGGTTCACTCAACCTCAGTAGAAAAGAAAATCGTCCGATCATACAGGTGTTGTGTCTGATGAGCAACTGCCCGACGATTGATGTCGGGACGTTTTATGTATGACTAGCTTTTGTCAGCGGCTTCGCCCGCGTGGAGGTCGGAAATTATCCCGCGAGAACGTATTACCGGAATAAAAAGTACCCTATGTGTTAATTCAGGTTATAAACTGTTTGTATGCCGAATTTCATCTAAATCCGATCAGTAGTTTTTGTGTGAAAGAGTAACAAACATCCATACATACAAACTTTCACATATATAATATTAATAGGATAGTTGCGCGGTAAACTCTGCTTGCGCAATGCAGGATTCTGTGTGAAGTCTTTGCGTAGAGTTCACATGTAGTGGTGGCGGTGTAGATGCTGCTACAGCACTAAAAATAAAAGTTGTTTCCCTAAAATTATTTTTACTCAGTTTTGCTTAGTCAGAGGTACAGACGCCAGCACATCACGCAACCCGAAACTTTCAAATTTTCCTAATGAATCTTGAACCTAATTGCTTAGCGATAAAGTTGAAAACCTAATAAAGAAATTTGACGGATTGTAGTAGCTATATGTGCTGGCGTCTGTACCTACAAATAAGTTCATCATTTCAGCCGTAAGACGACCACTGCTGGACTTAGGCCTCCCCCAATTTGGGGGCTTTGCCATAATCGCCACGCTTGGCAGGCGGGTTGGCGATCGCAGTATGATGGTAAAATGCATAGAGAACGCTGCTGCCCATTTTCTAATAAGAAAGTCCCTTAGTCGCCTCTTACGACACCCACGGGAAGAAATGGGTGGTGTTATTCTTTACGTCCGGCACCACACGGTACAGATAAGTTATGTGATGGTTTTTTTTACACACTGTACATATAATGCGAGGTCAGCTTATACTAGAAATGCAAAACTTGCTTGATGTGTCGTCGTGTGTACAAAACGACTCAACCGATCTAGCCTCTTCATACGATTTGCTTTCGGCGCTATTAAGAAAAACATTAGGCAAAAAAAGTTTGCCTACATGTCGTCATTGATTCTCTTGGTTAAGCACTAAACGAAGTTTCTAATCCGTGTGGTGCCAGAAGTAAAGAATAGCACCATCTTATTTTTTCCCGTGGGTGTCGTAAAAGGACTTAAGGACCTACTAGAGAGTCGGCAGCAGGGTTCTCTATACATTTTACTATCATACTGCGATTGCCAATGCGCCTGTCAAGCGTGGCGATTCCGACAAAACCGGGGAGGCCTATGTCCGGCAGTGGACGTCTTTCGGCTGAAATGATGATGACTTTGATCAATGACTTCTTATAAAGGGCTACTTTAGCGCATCCTCCTAGCCTAGGCTAACCTTCAGTGGAGAGGCACCAAAAGAAACAGACAAAAGTTACTCCTATAATGAAGGTAGTTATTTACCTACGTACTGAAAAACACGAGCCTAACTTTTTTGAACTATGATCATTAAATCAAGTTTATACTTATGAATACAGGATGTCAAGACGAAAGTCTTTGACCAGTGTGTGTTGCCAGTGATGACATATGGAACCGAAACGTGGTCGCTCACAATGGGCCTTATTAGAAGGCTGAAAGTCACCCAAAAGGCAATGGAGAGGCCTATGCTTGGAGTTTCCCTACGCGATCGAATCAGAAATGAAGAGATCCGTAGGAGAACCAAGGTAACCGACATAGCCCGAAGAATTGCTAAACTGAAGTGGCAGTGCGCAGGGCACATTGCTCGCAGAACAAATGGCCGATGGTACCGAAAGGTTCTGGAGTGGCGAGCGCGTACCGGAAGACGTAGAGTTGGAAGGGCTCCAACAAGGTGGACCGATGACCTTGTGAAGGCCGCAGGAATCCGCTGGATGCGGGAAACACAAAACCGGTCGAAGTGGTGGAGCTTGGGGGAGGCCTATGTCCAGCAGTGGACGTCTTTCGGCTGAAATGATGATGATGATGCAGGATGGCAGTGGCAGGGACATACACGCAACCTGTAACATATTTTCAGTAGGTACTTAAATTATTCTATAGGTTTTTTTTTTGTTTATCCTATACTGTCCGACTGCAGGGCAAAGGCTTTCCCCAATTCCTTCTAGAAACACTTTCCCGCGCCACCTCGAACCAGGGTGCTTACTCTTCAACCTAATTTTAACTCCAATCTAAAGCCAATACGATTCCAATGTTAATTTTGCATACACATGATTCGGCACTCTTAAAAACAATAGTGTCAACATTGGAACAACAGCAACGCCCAATCTCGATTCCACATAGTTCTCCAAAATGGCCACCCAATTTAAACACACTGGCGCTAGCGTCGAACTCAATAATACGAAACGTCAAAATTCCAATGTCAATCGATCGGAATTAAAATCAAGAGTAAGAACCCAGGCCTCGTAGGTTATTATAAAAAAGTCAGCAACGCATTAATACATTTTGACCGTGTAGTTATTGCAGTTTTGTAGAACATATCAGTTTTTTAGGGTGCCGTTGCCAAATGGTAAAAAACGGAACCCTTATAGATTCGTCATGTCTGTCTGTCTGTCTGTCCGTGTATGTCACAGCCACTTTTTTCCAAAACTATAAGAGCTATGCTGTTGAAACTTGGTAATTAGATATATTCTGTGAACCGCATTAAGATTTTCACACAAAAATAGAAAAAATAATAATAATATTTGGGGTTCCCCATACATAGAACTGAAACTCAAAAAAAAAATTTCATCAAACCCATACGTGTGGGGTATTTATGGATAGGTCTTCAAAAATGATATTGAGGTTTCTAATATCATTTTTTTCTAAACTGAACAGTTTGCGCGAGAGACACTTCCAAAGTGGTAAAATGTGTCCCGCCCCCCCCCGTAACTTCTAAAATAAGGGAATGATAAAACTAAAAAAAAAATATGATATACATTACCATATAAACTTCCACCAAAAATTGGTTTGAACGAGATCTAGTAAGTAGTTTTTTTTAATACATCATAAATCGTAAACCACAATTCACCTTTCATTCAGTCAACTAAAATATAAAAATTAAAAAAAAACAACATTTTATTTCGTAAACATAAACCTTATGCATAAACCGTGAATACTTGCAGGTTTGTACGGAACCCTCGGTGCGCGAGTCCGACTCGCACTTGGCCGGTTTTTTTTTAAATAATCGTCGTTAAATGTCGACACAAGTGCCTCCAATATTATGTTCCTGCCACTCTGTATACAATGTTTTCCATCAGAATATTAGAAACAACACACGAACACAAGTAACAAGAACTTATGAATAGTTAAGTAAGACCACTACTTCCTATGGGATGAACCTTCAATGTTGAATAAGGCACGACTTATGCCTTACATTATTCAACAAAGGAGAAATTTTAAAATTAAATAAGGCAAGTAGACTTTACTGCTTCCTTTCCTAGCCATTGTATTAAAGAGCTATTCTATTTTTTTAACCGATGAAAAAAAACGGAGGAGGTTATCAATTCGACGCGTATATATTTTTTTTTAGGTATGATCACGCATAACTTTTTACATAGTAGTCCGATTGCGATAATTCTTATTTTATTGGAAAGGATATACTCCGAAGGTGGTCCCATATAAATTTGGAAAACAAAATCGAACCCTAAGGGTCGGAAAACAGGGGATGATTGATTGTTCACTCACTGATTGTAATGTATAACCACGTATAACTTTATACAGAGTAGTCCGATTTTGATCATTCTTTTTTCATTGGATAGGGTATACCTTGCCAAGTATTATTAGTACATTAAAGCCACAAAAAAATAAAAACTTTTTAACAAAAAATTAAACCGCCGAATAAACTGAAAAGCAAAAAATTATAAACTTTAAAATTATGAGTCGTCGCTTTGAGTGATCTTTGTTTATTGATTTTTCAGCGCCTACCTAAAATTTTAAGGTTTATTATTTTTTGCTTTTCAGTTTTTTCGGCGGTTAAATATTTTTTTTAGTTTTTTCTATTGCAGAAATGATTCATCAGTGTTCATAAACTCTCAAGATATGCTTAATCAGTCTATAACTTTTCCACTGTACAGACATAGGCCTCTTCTCGGTTAGAGTGTGTTAGGTGAAATCCACCACGCGGGCCCAGTACCTACGGGTGTCGCATGTCACATGTCTGTCGAATTTTTGTTTCAGCTTTTTACCGGTTTCTTGCTGCTGGGGAGTTTGTTCCGCCACTTCTTCTTCCCAGCTAAAGCACTAGGAAGTGTCGAAGGGTGGGCGTTTTGGGGGGACTGTCTCATGTAACTTTGACGTTCAAAAAGTGCTGACTCTCAGCCTAGTTTGAATAAATGACTTTTGATTTGATTTCACGATGTTTTCCTTCACCGTTTTGAGAGCAGTGATGATGAAATTCATTACTCCATGTAAAGCTCCTACCTGGTTTGTTCTTACGACCAGCTTCTAAGTCACGGCTGACACCACTGGCCCACCATTGCCAGGGAATTTGGGTTCTGCTTCTACGTTTCGGTTCTCAAAAAGTAATTTTTCTCGACAGTTCCGGTTCTAAAAACTGATTCCAATATACCGGTTCCGTGTCATCAAATTGAAATGTTCTCTAAGGAAGGAGGTATATGTTTGACATGTGCCCGGTGTACTTTTCTTTCAGGTCAGCTCCGAAATATTGGCGATTGCAATTCTGTGCTATACAGTCCGCAAATTAATATTGTCATTATTATATTAATAGTAGTTTGAATAATCTACACTTACTGCAGCACCGTATGAACTTGTTCCGACTCGCCTGCAGAAAAACCGATAAAATAAATAATATAAATAACATCTTAGGACAACCAACACAACGTTATCTGATCCCAAACTAGGCAGAGCCTGTACTATGGTAACCAGACAACTGATAAACATACATATATATTTCTAAATACATACATATTATTATAGATAAATTACACCCAGACACAGAACAAATGATTGTGCTCGCAGTTAGGGTCACTAACCTACTAGACTAACAGGCCAGTCGATAAAGGTTCTTTAGGTTTCCAATTTTGGTTCCTGCACTGGTTTGGGTTCTAGTAATGGAACCACTAAATACCGGTTCTTACCGGAAACTTTTCAGTCGCTGATCATTGCTTACTGACCACCACGGCTCACTTCAGTGTTCCATTGTAATAGAGAGTATTATTTCTATCTTTTTATTGCAGAAATGATTCATCGATGTGTTCAATATAATTACTACTTAATGCTTAGAAACGAGATGCTGATTCATACAATTGTCTGTATAATATTAGGCGGTGATCAGACAGAACAAAGAGGATCATTGAAGCAATTTGGACAGCTTTAATTACGATAAGTAAGGGTCGCGAATTTGACTCTCTCTTTATTATTTGAAGTCTTGCATAATAATAATGTCTCAATTAATATTGAGCTAAATGTGAAGACGAACGTACTTACTTTTATATATAACCACTATTATAATGTTCAATGTTTGAGTTACTTACTTAGATGGTTTGGTCATCTTGAGAGGATGAATGAAGGGTGGCTAACAAAAGGTTACAAGGCAGATGTGAGAGGAAACGCCGGAAACGTCCAAGGAGGATATAATTATGGTGACCTTGTTGGTGATTTTCTTTAGAAAGGTCAGGTGCGTAGTACTCGCAACCGGCGTGTGTGTATGACCAGATGTATGAACGTAAACGAGACCAAAGGAGTATGTAAGGATCGTAGCAAATTTCGCGTTCTGTAGTTTTTGCCTACGTCCATGGGAAATAGACGTGAATTTATGGAGGTATATATGTATAATTTTCTATTTTGAGAAATTCGTCGAGCGACATCGTCCGCATAGATTTCGGACTTTCCCACGCAAAATTTCATCCCTTTAATAATATCTTTGGGCATCCAACACACTGTTATTTGATTCCAAACTAGGGAGAGCCTGTACTATGGTATCTAGACAACTGATAAATATACTTATATATTTCTAAATACATACATATTATGAATAAATTACACCCAAACACAGAACAAATGGTTACCTATGGAACCTGTGGTTTTATCCCATTAAGGAATTTTGTAAATCCTAAAACACATGTTTTGTATGTTTTACCTGAACCCTAAAAACTTTTAATTTATTACAATCTTTTATTCTAACATTTTGAAAGCTATAAATTAAAACCACTTCCTCGTATCCAATAGAGTTGAGTTTCTTCATGTTTTTTCTTTTAAAATGTCGTATATTTATACAGTCATCCTCTAATTTAACACTCTAGGGGGCAGCACGACTCTTCTCAGATCTTGGTGTCCCATAACTTCCCTAAAAAATCCTGAAACATATTTCTTAGTTTGTCAACAAACGCTCAAATACCAGTTCTCATTAAATTTTCTTAGATATGATGTATTTTCATTCACACCCTCAACCTATAGGCGCGAACGAGCATTTAACTCAAACTTGATGCATAAAGCTAACCTATGCAGAGTGCCTATTTCCTTCCAAATCATTCGTAAATAGACATTTATAAGCCGAACCAATCATTGCTTAACTGCATATATTCACATAAAACTCGACGCATCAAGCCAACCATTTAAAGCACTTTCAATTTAATTCGTTTTTAGATTTAGATATTATCAACACCATGCAGTTTATTGCACCTGCCTACAATAAAAATCTTAAGCACTTTTTAACATTATATATCCTACAAGAAATAATCATTTGTAATTACAAAAGATGAAAAAAGATGGACATGGAACTACGCCTTCCGTTGATGTCTATATTAAAAGAAACTGTAGAATTACCATGATACCCTCCCTAGTTATCAGTGAACTTTAAAAGTTAATACGTTCTTAACAGAATGATTGAGCAGCGCAATAAATTGTAGCTTACTATAGAATTACACGCTATTCTAGTCATTATCCCTACTGCATAAAGCAGATAACTCTATGCATAGAATTGACTGGTGGTGTCAAAGTGTGTCTTCGTGCAAATACCTATTTGGTAGTACGTGTCGATTGTAGGCACGAGAAAGACAAGGCAGCTTTCACATAGGGATGTAATGGTATATTGTGGAGGCTATAAAACGATCATAGTCAAGTTACCGAAAGAAAACTTGAGAGATTGTGCGTCTCTAATGACCCATTGGGCCTCACATTAACGTTATATAACATCATTTTATACACGTCCAATGTTTCAAATGGAGCTTAGTGCTAAATAAGATATAAATATTTTTCTTTTGAGTATTTTGTAGATCTGTCTGCTTTCGAAATGAAATTAAACGAATTTTTGCAAGAATTGTAGTACATTACAGATGGTTGGGTTATTTTACAGTATCTAATACAATTTGCTAACCCTAGCATGCAAAGTAATTGATAACATTAATTAAATAAATGAAGATGTTAAATTCGAACATAAATCATAGTTATTAAATTAAGAATAATAAATTCAAACATCTGTCATTTGTGTTGTTTTTTCGTGTGTTTAGGTACCTAAATCAATGATACATAAAAATTACAATAATACTTCACACTTGTGACGTGATCGGAATAATACCGATTATAATCTGGATTAATACATAGAAATACTTTTTATCCCCGTAGTATGTTCTCGTGGGATGATTTTCGACTTCCACGCGGGCGAAGCCGCTGGCAAAAGCTAGTCAAATGAATAATTTTTCAAGTGTGCCGTGTGTTCTTGTGCTGTGTTAAAATCAAAAGTCATTTATTCAAATTCGGCTGAGGATCAATACTTTTCGTACGACAAAGTTACATAAGACAGTCCTCCAAAACCCCCGTCCCAGCATTTCCTAGTGCTTTAGCTGGGATGAAGTGGCGCAACAAACTCCTCAGCATTGGGATTGATTGAGTGTAATTTTGTAGTGTACCTGGGCATTATAAATTAAACGTTAAACTTGTGAATCATCAGATTATCGCTACTGCATTCATTGATTCAGTTTTTAATTATTTTTATAATGAGAAAGTGTTGTTTATTTGATAGAGTATATCGCCTTTAAACTTTACTCAGGTCTTAAATAAAATATTTTATATTCTATTTTGTAAAAGATAATGAAAGCTTAACACTTTCGCCGACGGTCTCAGTTTACATTTTTTCGGTATGTTATGACTTTATGACACAAGCTACAACAAAACGAATTGTTACTTTAAAATTTAACAAAAATCAAAGTCCTGCCGTAAATAATATTCTGTTTTTGAACATCATCATACGTTGTGCCGTATCTCAAATGAAGACGTACAATTACGTTCTGTCCGCGAAAGTGTTAAGAAGCGTCATTAGTAAAAGACAGCTAGGAAGCAAGTGTAGTCTGAGATGGAAGTTCATAGAGATAGAGGCAAAAGTAAACATTCGTACAGCGCTGAACGCAAACAAATCAAGATAAAGGCACTGTTTGATTGATAAATACAATGTAACTGAAGAATTTTGGCAACTCTTTTATAATCATAATATCACGCCTGTATTCTCCTAAAGGTTAGGCAGAAGTGTATATTATAGTACACCCACATTTCGAATACGTTTAAGTATCATGAAAAGAAGACGAGCCTAATGCCAACAACAGGTGGTAATTCCAGGCTTCGGGCTGCGACGGAAAAAATGTCTATCCCGGGAATGGAACCTGCTTTAAAATGCTCAGCAGTACCGCTTGCGCCCACTAGACCAACGAGGAAGTCTTTTGATGGCTGGTCAGGTTTACATAATTCCGGGTTTTTGTATAAAAGCATTTGTATCTTTTTGTAAATTATAAATGTAGTAGGTAGTATTTATTACAAATAGCTAATATATCGCCCCTCCGGTGCAACAACGTCACTTATGCAAATATTGTCAAAATTGATCTGACAATGAGTATGAAAAAAGTAGCTAATGTACCCCTTTATTAAATGTTCGCTTTAACTTTAATATGAAGTTCAAAGTTGTAGTTTAAATATTACCAGTTAATTTCTTTACTCAATTAATTATAATATGATGTGGAATTCTCAAACGCTTCTTCTGAAATATTACATCTTTTGCATAACGACGCCTTAGAGTGAAAACCTCGTAAGTGTAAAAGAAGTAACTTTTCAGGAGGAAGAAAAAACTGCGTGCTGTAAAATTTTTGTATGGCATCTTTTATGTTTTTTTTATTAATTTATATAGAAATTTGACCCGCTTTTATATAAAGAACTGTTCGATACTATATGATTGTCCGAAATGTATAAAATGCTACTTACGACGTATTCGTACAAAAAACTCGAATTAAAACATGCAAATACTAGCTTTCCACAGATAAGGAGACAGTTATAATCGTTTATTTTATTAAATTATTTTTATGTTAAAAGCAACGTAACGTCTAATTTTACCGCTGCACAACAGTAACAAATACTCTGTAAGTACTGGTCTTCCGCAGGTACAAGTATTATTCCGTCGTTGATCACTGCATTGGTGAGGCAGGTGGTTATAGAATGAGCGTACATCAGTAGGCAACACAGACTTCAATTCTTGTTAATGAATGTAATTGCTTCATGGGATTGGTAATCTTCTGTCATATAACAGTGGCATAGAATCGGAGAGACCTGGCATTTTAATCGAGAGCGGAAGCGTTTAATGCCGGTGTCAGTAAAACTGCCTGCAGATCAAATGCGAAAACTTTTACAGATGGACCAGATATATTTTTTTCTCAAGACTTCTCATGTCTTACCTTATCCTTGCGCAAAATATATGTTATAATCTGCTTCATTTAGATTACCGAGCCTTCTGGCAATAGACATCACATTCCTCTTTCTTAGGAGAAAATAATGAAAGGTTTATCGCCTCAAATCCTTCCCAAAATTATGAAATTTGATAGTTTACAGTCATATTTCCCTTTTTCTCTGAGATAATTCAGATATTCTCGGTAAAGGCTATGTTTGCTGCTCCAACTTCGTTCTAAATAAAGTTTAGTCGTAGATTTTCGGCAATAATGCGATTTCAGTTTTGGAAGCGTATTCTAATATTCTCTTAAATGTTTTCTTCCTTCTTCTTCACATTATTGTCTTCTGATTCAGAGGATGATTGTCTCAATAATTCGTTGAGTCGATACTCAGAGACTTCATTATCAGGCGAGTAGTCACCGATACAGAACAAGGCGACACATGACCCAGTATCGCATGTTCGGAACATGACGGAATAAAGGTTCATAAAGATTTTAAGGAGTATCAATTATGGGGAGCAAATCAAAATTTACTGGTTGGCGACATTGATGATTAATTAGAAAACTAGCCACAGCTTTTAAATATTTAGTTATATCTGTATAAAAATTCGTTTCAAATATAAACACTACTTACCTTCTTTCGAAAAACACTAAATTTTACAGCTATAGCAGGATAAACTATGTAACCAATTTTCAAAGGAGAAACGCACGCGCGTTGCAAGGTTTTCACGCCAAACTGACAGATGGGAGTATTTACGAGGTTCTCATTTACTGTCATAGACGGCGCTATAAGTATCGAATCGAAAATTAGTCAGATCAGGATGTGAGTTGCGAGGTTTTGTTCCTAGAGACGCAATAAAATAAATTTGAGCAAAAATACATTTCCGAGGTTTTCACTCTAAGGCGACGATAAGTGACGTTGTTGCACCGGAGCGCGGAGGTGCGATATGTACTTTTTATTTTATTTATTAGGGAAAACCAACAGTTGCACACTATACATGGATACAATAGCTTATAATCTAGGCATATCAGTGCGTAACCAACTACGTAATCCTACTTAATAGGTATGGTCTGCGCTTTATAATGATTATATGATTAATCCATTACGTTGCTACCCTCATGTTTATAGGTGATATTAAATTGTATTATATCAAATAAGGCGAATAATTTAATTTCCTGGATATATTTAACTGCTTTATGAAGTGGGTACGTTAGAAGATTATAATCATAGTATTATGAAAACTCGTATCTGCTGAAAATACTGGAAGTACGCATGCCACCTGAAGAGGTCAATGAGGAATGCCTGCCAGGGTCGCGAGATTTGTTCAAAAGAGTTACCGCGGCCGTGGCATATAGGCAACTGAAGGAACACAGGTGGGTTTTAGACAGTAAAAATCTGACAGTCCCTCCTCCGCTCCGCCAAGAGTGAGAGACGTCATTTGATGATTTATCACCCACAAAACACACGCCACAATTGAATAAAGGACAGGGTGTTGTGGCGCAGCATGGCATCCTCAGCTGGGACTGCTCACTTCTTTTTTCGTTTTAGACTCTTTTTTCCTTTTTTTATATTTCCAGTACCTACTCAGGACGCTTTTAACGTGTAAGTCTTTTTGACATCGTTCTCACATCTATACTAATATTATAAAGCTGAAGAGTTTGTTTGTATGATTGTTTGATTGAACGCACTAATCTCAGGAACTACTGCACCCTAATTGCGAAACGCACAATTTATCAGAATCTGAATGGGATTGAAGATTATTTCTAAACCATTGCGTCATTTGTTCGAATAAATTGTCGGCTCTGCAACGTAAATAACGCAATTAATGTTGTTTAACTATGAATATTAAACCAATTCCTACCGATAAAAAGTTCCGCAATTACCCCTCTTGTCCGATTTAGAAAAACGATTTCTGATATGAGAAATTTTCTGGATGATTGTGGCCATTTTAAGGGCAACAGAAAATTTCTCTGCGGATTCTAAGTAAATAGTCTTGTAGAGTTTTCCAAGACGAGCATTGTCCCATAAAAAATCCAATAAAATCTCAATCTCGTCTTCCGTAGGGTCATTTTTGTGCGAAAAATCTAGTTATTTCCATGCAAACCCATTTTTAGACTCGAATTCCACAAAAATGGAGACCCGAAGCAAAAATCGAAAAAGAGGAATCGATAGTGAATTTTATGACAAACATTTTTTTTTAAAACACCTCAAACGGGCAAACCACAATGGGCCCAGGTCAAAAAGAAATTTAACGCGGACGAAGTCGCAGGCAGAAGCTAGTATATTATAAATCCAACACAAGTAATGGTGGATAATTATATTTTTGTAACAAGTTATTTTATAAGAGTGTCCATGTATGTAGTTTATTTTCCCTTCTTCTTCATAGGTATCTACTAAGCTTTGAAAAGAAATATGAAGCTAATAGTTGCCCATTGCTACTTCATATTTCTGACTAACTCCTGGATAGTTCAAAAGTTAATGGTTTAATTGAAATAAATCCCTTGGGTTTGAATCGTCACCACTTGTAAGTGGTTGGGGCCTGAGACCCGTTAAACATAACTCTGAGGTAGGCTTTCTAGTGTAGTTCTTAACGCCCTAGCAAAGAGAGAAACTGAAAGCTTTAAATGTTTTTTTTTTACTACGTCACGATGTACTTGGACTAAACGTAGTCCTACAGTTGTTGAGCTGCCAACAGGCCATCTCCTCGTTCCACTGCGAACAGTACTTTACTATTTTAACAACGCTTATAACTAAATACTAAGTAATGTCTGCTACACCGCTTCCTTGTACTTACGATAAGAGAAATTTGCACCAACACAATAATGTGCTAAGTTTTATTTAGTTGTTCTAATACGTTAATGATCTTGTAAATTATGACTTAATCACGAAAGCACACAGTAAATAAGTTATTTAATGAGTTAAGCGTTTTATGGTTGCCTTTACCCGATATTTATTAAGCTGAAACCAAGCTATGCGGAAAACGGTACTTATAGTACTTACATAATAATTATATGTTCACCGGTACCTAACCAGATTAGCCTTTACATAATGTTACGCGCCCTCAACAATATATTTTCATGATTTATCAAGTGAATTATAAACATTGGAGCTGAAAATGTATTTGTGTGCTTTAAAACTAAACTAACTGGTATTACTTTACTACTACTACTAAATATAGCTTGTCTGTAAATATTAATGGGGTCAGTACAATGACCACTTTAAGATAAAACCAATTAGTCCCGAATTAGTTGTAGAGTGCAGGCCTTTTTAGGGTTCCGTTGCCAAATGGCAAAAAACGGAACCCTTATAGATTCGTCATGTCTGTCTGTCTGTCCGAGTATGTCACAGCCACTTTTTTCCGAAACTATAAGAGCTATGCTGTTGAAAGTTGGTAAGTAGATGTATTCTGTGAATCGCATTAAGATTCTCACACAAAAATAGAAAAAAAACAATAAATTTTGGGGTTCCCCATACTTAGAACTGAAACTCAAAAAAAAAATTATCATCAAACCTATACGTGTGGGGTATCTATGGATAGGTCTTCAAAAATGATATTGAGGTTTCTAACATCACTTTTTTCTAAACTGAATGGTTTGCGCGAGAGACACTTCCAAAGTGGTAAAATTTGTCCCCCCCCCCCCCCCGTAACTTCTAAAATAAGGGAATGATAAAACTAAAAAAAAATATATGATGTACATTACCATGTAAACTTCCACCGAAAATTGGTTTGAACGAGATCTAGTAAGTAGTTTTTTTTTCAATACGTCATAAATCGTAAACCGCAATTTACCTTTCATCAATCAACTCAAATATAAAAATTAAAAAAAAAACATTTAATTTCACAAACATAAACCTTATGCATAAACCGTGAATACCTACAGGTTTGTACGGAACCTTCGGTGCGCGAGTCCGACTCGCACTTGGCCGGTTTTTTTTTGGTACAAAATCATCAAAAGACGTCTCCCGCTCTGTGTGGAGCGGAAAGACGTGTCAGACTTTTACTGACTAAAACCCACCCGTATTCCTTCCGTTGCCTATGCCAGGGTCACGGTAACTCTTTCGAACAATTTTTCCTAATTGCGTTGGGGTCAGCTTCCAGTATAACCGGATGCAGCTGAATACCGGTATTTCACATGGAGGGACTGCATCTGAGCTCCACAGCCCAGGTACACTAGGTATAACTCTACTGCCTTGTTACCAGAATGGGTTTCTGATTGTAATTTCAACATTCATAGTGTCACAAATATTGTAACCATACGATAGACAATTTTCCAAAGAATGAGTGTGCGAGTTAAAGTAATCACTGAATGTAAAAAAAAACTTTTTAACAAAAAATTAAACCGCCGAAAAAACTGAAAAGCAAAAAATAATATACCTTAAAATTATGAGTCGGCGCTTTGAGTGATCTTTGTTCATTGATTTTTCAGCGCCGTCTCAAAATTTTAAGGTATATTATTTTTTGCTTTTCAGTTTTTTCGGCAGTAAAATTTTTTGTTAAAAAAAAAAAATTGTGGCTTTAATGTACTAATTATACTTGGGACCCTATCCAATAAAAAGAGAACAATCAAAATCGGACTACTCTGTATAAAGTTATGCGTGGTTATACATTACAATCAGTGAGTGAACAATCAATCATCCCCTGTTTTCCGACCCTTAGGGTTCGATTTTGTTTTCCAAATTTATATAGGACCACCTTGACCACCGGAGTATACCCTTTCCAATAAAAAAAGAATTATCACAATCGGACTACTATGTAAAAAGTTATGTGTGGTCATACAAAAACAAAAAATAATATACGTGTCGAATTGATAACCTTTTCCGTTTTTTTTTCGTCGGTTAATTAATGTCATATATTTAATCAGATAAACAAATAATTTGAGACTAGAAATTGTCTTGTGATACGAGGAAGAACCTATTTCTGGCACAGGGTTGCAATAAGCCAGTTGCCAGTGTTTAAAATAAACATAAAAAAATCTCCTTCAGAACCAGGATTTAAACAACGCTAAATTTACTGGCATCCTAGCCGTGAATAATCGCCAATAAAAACGTAAGTACGTGTGAATTCTGCACAGGGAAACCAGCCTCCGCTTCGCTAATCACATCAGTAAATCTCAACTCATATTCAATGAGTTATTGCTATGTAATTATGTATCTACAGTACGAAATGTAGTATAATGGGACTATCATTGAAATCAGACTAACGTAAAACCATAAAATAATGTGAGCGTAACAATGAAGGCTATAAATTCACCATTCTTAACCACAGCATGTATTACTGATGGGTAATATGTGGACGAGTACCGTTCGTTGGGATAAAAACACCATAACACAAGTACTATGTATTTCGAGAATCCCTGTCCATGGGAATCTATACCTTCCTTCTTCATTAGGTTTCCGTATTGTTAACACGCTCCTTCGTCATGCGAAAATAGGTGCTTAATGTAGTTTTTACTATGTGAATGCTGGAAGTCCTCGGAGAAGCCATTAACATCTCTTCCCATACATTCTATTGCAGGCGATACGTCTATCAAATGACTAACATCAAGATAACTTTGATCATTGGGAATGTTTTCTCGTATTACAAACACTTAGGCAGAACTTAGAGTCGTTTTGGCCCAGTGGTAAAGGCGACATACGAGTTCTAACCCAGAGAGGCACTTTATATATATATATAATCAGCCTATATTAATTCCCACTGCTGACACAGGCCTCCTCTCGACGAGAGGGAGTGGGCCGTAATCAACCACGCGGGCCCAGTGCGGGTTGGTAGATGTCACTTGTCTTCGAATTTTTGGTTCTAGGACATGCCGGTTTCCTCACGATGTTTTCCTTCACCGTTTTGAGAGCAGTGTTGATGAAAATATTTACACAAAGTAAAACGCCTGCCTGGGTTCGAACCCACGACCTACAATTCGTCAGTCGGGGTTGATACGACTGAGCCACCACTGCTCTCTTACAGGTACTTTGCGAAAATATTTCATCACCACTGCTCTCGAAATGACGAAGGAACAACATCGTGAGTAAACCGGCATACTCTAGAAAAAAATAAAATCGACATGTGACATCCACCAGCCCGTACTGGGCCCACGTGATGGATTACAGCCCAGTTCCTTTCAATCAGAGGAGGCCTGTGTCCCAGCAGTGGGAATGTTATCGGCTGATGATTCAAAGAACTTAGACGTCCGAACTGAGCGTTTGTGATCATCATTGCCATTGGATACCTACAGCACTATGTCGACGTTCTCACTTTCAAATAACTTTCAAGTAATTTGTTCAAGAACTAGATTTTCCATCTTTTTTTTTTGGTGGGCGTGTCAGACTTTTACTGACTTAAACCCACCCGTGTTCCTTCAGTTGCCCATATGCCAGGACAACGGTATCTCTTTCGAACAATCTCGCGACCCTGATCGAACAATCTCGCGACCCTGAACTGACCTCCTCAATCTAGTTACTGGAAAAC
Organism: Aporophyla nigra; assembly: GCA_947507805.1. Lineage (NCBI taxonomy): Eukaryota > Metazoa > Arthropoda > Insecta > Lepidoptera > Noctuidae > Aporophyla > Aporophyla nigra. The sequence goes on along the minus strand of OX382297.1, from coordinate 19,029,699 downwards.
CCTATACCCCTTGGTAAGACTGGTTTTCTGACGATTCGTAACGACTGTCAGAGATTCACGAATGACAGCCGGGGTTGACAGCTTTACATGCTTTTCGAGGCACCGAGAAAACTTAGTATATAAAGATGGTCACCCATCCTCGTACCAACCGCGGCAAGCATAGTTTAACCTGATCAATATACCGTGTGGCTATTTTTACTTACCCACAAGTTCGGGACATTTTCAACTTTAATCAATGGCCATTTTTTCTACTTTTAATAAACCCATTACACTGACATCATCAAACCATAATCGAGAATAATTAATTGAGATGTCCGTTGTTTCTATGTCTATTTAGCAGTGGGCGTATTAACACATAAATTAAAATATTAGCAAGCTTAGAATGATTGATAGTCTATATGTTGTTTGAGGTAGCAGAACATTTTCTGGTACACACGCCAGCATATACAGCTACTACAGTCTGTCAAATTTCTTTAATAGATTTTCAACTTTATCGCTAAAGTATTAGGTTCAAGATTGATTGGAAAAATTTGACAGTTTCGTGCCTGTACCTACATAAATCATTGCAGCCATGTATCAGTAGCGGGTAGCGAAGTGACAGGTTGCAAACGAAATACTAATACTACGGTTAATAAATGTTATTAATGCTGTTTGATATTTATCGCGATGTTTGATGTTAAGGAACTCTTCGGTTTGGTGGTTGAAATGCGTCTACTGATCTTGGAATTCTGTTTTCAATTCCCTGATCAGGAAAACTGCAGTAGACCAGAGCTCAATTTTTTTATGACATTGATTTACATGTTTTCTCTCAAACTCACACACTGATTTATTACTTGTAAATTTTTTTGGAAAACCGTACTTAGTTTTACAATGTGTGTAAATATGTAAACACATTGTATCTATTATGATACTAGAAGCTAGTTAATTATATGTAATTAACTAGCTTCTGCCCGTGAATTCGTCCGCGTCAAATTTTTGCTGCCCTGACCTGTCCATTTTTCGTTGCTGCTCCACTCTTTTTGATTGTAGCATGATGTTATATAGCCTATAGCCTTCCTCATTAAATAGGCTACCCAACACAAAAATATATTTTCAATTCGGACTAGTTCCTGAGATTACCGCGTTCAACAAACAAACTCTTCAGCTTTATAATATTAGTACAGATTTATCCGTCATTGCTTCATTTTTAATTGTTTTTCCTGTTGTGGATGGTAATTTTATTATAGGTGTATCATATAATTAATGTATGCATACATTATACAAACATATTGTAAAACATTTTAAAAGAGTAACGGTGGAGTTTCTTGCCCATTTTTCTCCGTACGAAGCTACCTTTTAGAAGGAGTGACTAGAATCAATTCTATTATAATGTGTAGACTTTGAATCAGAATCAAATGGTCGAGTCACATGAGTCTCAAGACAACTGCCGAAATTTTTATATCAATAATCTTTTGCCTACAGACAGAAACTGACTTGTCAAAATTACATCACAATCACAAATAAAGAAAACGTTAATACAATAAAACACAAAGCAATTTATCAAAATTGGTCCCAACAAAGACAGTCTAATCAATGACGTAAGAGAAAACAAAAGGTAAGAATAATAATATTAAATTAGCACCTTTCTATTAGAACTATTAATTTCTTCATATCTGCGCGGACGCAACGTCGTGATTCGATTACAACGTAATTGAATATCGATCAAATATTCAGGCAAACAAAAGTTATATAACTAAAGAATCTCTACATCTTTTTTCTTATATAGGGAAAGGCCTTGGATTTTAACGTTAGATAAAAAATCCAGGTAACTAAAAAAACCTCTTTTGTTAAAAGAAGGAAGTGTTAAAACAAAGATCTTTACAGACGTTAAATTAGCGTAATGCAATTTCCATTAATGTGTGACTATGCAAAATATTGTTGATTGAAAATTCTACACCAGCTCAGTAATCTATACTATATAATATTATAAAGCTGAAGAGTTTGTTTATTTGATTGATTGAACGCGGTAATCTCAAGAACTACTGGTCCGAATTGAAAAATTCTTTTGGTGTTAGGTAGTCTATTTATCGAGGAAGGCTATAGGCTATATAACATCACACTACAACCAAGAGGAGCAGTAATGAAAAATGTTGCAAAAACGGGGAAAATCGCACGGGTAGGCGATTCGACGCGACGGGAAGGGTCAGGGGAGCAAGAAATTTAACGCGGACGAAGTCGCAGGCAGAAGCTAGTAAAATTATATACAGGTTGACCATCAAACTGCCTTCTCTCTGTGTTAGGGAGTGGGCCATAATCACGAGGGCCCAGTGCGGGTTGGTGAATGTCAAATGTCTTAAATTGTTTGGTTCTTGGACTATTAGAGTAGGATATAATTATTTAATATGGTGCGACTGATCTGACCTCAACAATCCAGTTACTGGGTAATACAATACCCTTTGGTAACACTGGTTGCTAGACTCTTTAACTTCTGACTATCTGTACAGTCTATCAAAGACCATAGAAGAGCAGAATTAGAGGCCTATATTTGTTTTGTTTTTTTTTTAAATCTGTATAACTATACTGTAGTCATCCAGGTCATGTTTCGGTCATAGTGGCAAATCTCAATGAGGACTAGCCATCGTGGGAGATATCATAGTGCTCAAGTGTGTGCGCAGACACAGGACCACTCATCTCTCACTTTCATAGTCCGATGTGGCGAGGCAATCCGACACAACCGGAGGGAGATCAGACGGTTTTACGTGTTTTCCGAGGCACGGAGTTATCACACCGCCAACTTCCAAACTCCGGACTTTTACTAAGAAATTCTTAACGGAAGAACTCAATAACACTACCGAATCGAACCCAGGACCGCGCGCTCACCAGTCGGGCTTGCGACCACGAAACCAAAGAGCAGATAAGATAAGATGCATTTATTTGTCAGAAACACGTGTAGGTTTAAAATCAGTAGGTGTGATTATAGACAAAAAAGTTTCAACATGTTTTGCCTAGAAAGGCGTACAAATACAATAATAATGTTATTAAAAGAATTATTCAATAAAATTAAAAATAAAATAAAGTCACATTACTTAAATTAAACAAAAAAATAAAAATACTAAAAATGTATAAAATACATCATTTAGATAGTTAGCAACACTATAATAGCACTTATTTATTAAAAGTTTCTTCATATTTATATGAAACGGGCGCTGAACACGAAATTAAACGCTTCTATACATCAACAGCAAACATTGCCTAAAATTGACATACCTATTTTTAACGGTAACTATGCTTTATGGCCTACTTTTATGGATCTCTACGTAGAAGCGATTCATAATAATTTAGCGATTGCAAAAACACAGAAAATGCAGCATCTAAAGGGTAGACTTCGCGGTGAAGCGGAAAAGCTCGTGCAGCATTTACACATAGCACCCGAAAATTATGACACGTGTTGGGAAATTTTGAACCATAGATATAATAACAAGTTTAACAATCTGCATTCGACCTCAAGCGGTTATACGACACTACCAACGAAACCATAAACGCGATACACAACTTGGGCATTGATACAAGCTCATGGGATCCGATTCTAGTTTACGTGTTATGGGAAAAATTAGATTCCGAAACGTATTCGGAATACATGCAGTCCAGGTCGGATGCGCGCGAGATTAAACTGTATAATCACTTCCACCAGCGACCATCGCCAATTTGAGTAAATCAATAGTTCAAAGAAAACCATTCAGAAGTCTGGAAAGTAACCGCGCCCGGCTGCTGGCTGACACAGTCTAGTTGTCAGACGATCTAATCGATCTGATCTAGACTTGCGCAGTTGCGCAGACGCAAGAAAAATACAAACATTGCCTACCAGAATTACACGGTAACAAAAAGAGAGAACGGAAAAGTAACAAAAGGAAAACTTACATCTCGCTAATTACAGATGATATCTCGGTTTGAATGTTTAGATAATTGCTTTTGTTACATGTAATTTAGGAACAAACTGTAGAAAAATAAATAAAAAAAGTATTTTTGATTCGGTGAGTTTGTGTTTATGTGAGATTAGTTATGAATAACTTAGAATACTACATTCGTCTTATCACCTTTCTAAACCCAAGAGTATGAATAAGTTAAGCTATTGAAGTTACAGAGTGATTCAGAAAAAAATATTTCAATCAACGTAAGCACCCAGTTTTTACAAGGGTTTTAGTCTAGACCGACGATAGGTATACATTAGTAATCGAAATTACATTATTGAAACATATTGCTTGCAGATTGGTTAATTTGATCGGTCTTCATTGAAGAGCGAGTGAAACGAGCTCGAAAATACAAACATTCTAGGCCTGAATAGAGTTTTAATTGTGATTCTACTATCATTTAAGAGCAAGCGAAGCAAGCTAGAATATTGGAGCCTGACTTATCCTGACTTCTATTGTCATTATTTGAATAACAGGCCTCTTATAAAGAAGAATTAGAGGTTATGGATAACATTTTTCTCCCACATGTTAGGGCCCAGTAGCTCGGGCCTGTATTTTTGATACGGCTGAATTAGCAGCACACTCCTGAGTCAATAATTACCTATGCTACTTTGCAAAAAGTAACACCTCTCTCCATTCATACTCAAAGCACTAAATAGTGACTGCGTGTATTATCTACGAGTATATCTATACTTAAGGCGAAGTTGCAGTAATTTTTAACTTTTTTAAACCTCTGTAAATCTAGCAAAATGGCTAGTTTCCGTAAAAAAAAAATATTTAGGAAAATTGAACATACTGTTAAGCGCTGTGTGAAGATAGAAACGTGAATTAAAACAATTGGCTTGTGGCGACACAGTACCTGTCGCACAGTTACCATATACCATCATACCAATTACCCATTACCTTACCATCGAACCTTACCATATACCTTCGAAGCAATTACCACATACCACCAAACCAATTACCTTACCACCGAACCGATTACCTCATTCCTCTGAACCAGTTACCTTTACAACGTTTTTGACTGTCTGCAAGAAACAGTGAAGCAAACCGTCTTGAAAAAGACGAGTACGTTTTGACGATCAAGAAACAAGATAAGCCGACGCGGCACGAGCGCTACCACAACGCCGCACACGCTCGGCGGTTCGCTTCGAAAGAAGCGGTTTGTAAATGCATGCAGAGCAAGCAGAAGCATCAGCATCTTCATTTCGTGCAGATGGACACGTGGACACACGACGCTGACGAACACGCGTTCCGTGGAACAGCAGACAGTCTTCCATCTTCACTCGACGACGGCGCACGGCGAAAAGGACCGCGCCTTGTTCGCACGTCTATTTATACCTTTCCGGCGAGTAGTTCAGAGAGCTACATAGCGCCCAGCGCGCAGGCGCGCGACGCGCATCGCTATTGGTCGATTATTGTAAACAATAACAGATTGTACCTAAATTTGCATTCCAAAAATGTATATAAGTAGAGTGTTTTTGTATAATAAAAATCATTGATATTTACTCGTTCATTGGGATCAGTTGGAGTTGTTTTATTCACGAGACCCATCGTTATTCCTCAACTCTATTAGACACCCAACGTCTAAATTGGAGTTGTTTTATTCACGAGACCCATCGTTATTCCTCAACTCTATTAGACACCCAACGTCTAAAGGCTCGATAAAAAATAATCATAAAGTTGACACTAAATCGCTATTTAAAACGTGTACCTTGAAGAGATTTCATCATTAAACCATGTAAAACTCATACCAGAAGATAGGTTTTATTGTTTTTTAGGACATGCTGAGAAAATATTTTATAATTTCCTAATCATTTTGTCTCCACGAAACAAATATACACAAAATCTAGCAGCTCAAGCGCTCGCAACGACCGGCCAGTGTTCGCCGAAACGTCTTCAACTACAAGGGGGCCTTAATATTATAAAGCCGAAGAGTTAGTTGGTTTGTTTGGTTGAGCGCGCTAATCTCAGGAACTGCTGGTTCCGATTGAAAAATTGTTTTAGAGATTGCTAGCCCTGCGCAGTCTAACATCACGCTACGACCAAAAGGAGCGGATCATCAATGAACAATATTGCAAAAATGGGGAAAATTTATTCCTTTTTACACGCTTTATATTAGCTTCACTTGTATGTTTGTATATTTGTATGCTTGTTTGTAACCGACTCCTTATAGCGCGATTTTGACCCACTTTAAACGACCAGATTTCATTTAAACTCTGTAGACTTATCGAGGACCGATGACAATATTATAATTTCATAAATTTGTGCCATTATCCTTGCCAGGGTTACCAGGACAACAAAAAACTGTCTTCGAAAACTACGCTGACATACGTCACAAACTACGCTGACATGCGTCTCAAAATTCTAAACACTCTAAAAAATACAAAATAAATAATCATTTAAAAAAAAAACGAAGAATCACGCTTCCATAGAAAACCAAACTAAATAGTAGAAAATAATGGAAAAAAAAAGCGTGGGGTGCCTGGTATCAATAAAAAAAATACCTTAAAAAGCACCCCACGCTTTTTTCCCATTATTTTCTACTTTTTAGTTTGGTTTTCTATGGAACCGTGATTTTTAGTTTTTTTAAACTATTATTTTGTTAACTTCCGTTGCGTACGATGCGTAAACTATTAAAGTACCAATTGTGTACGATGGAATTGTTCCTCTTAAAAAGTTCAAAAAAAAGTCCGCGATAGCATATGTCTATCTTTGAAGGTTGGCTCACTATAACGCTTTTAATTTTAATCTAATCTAAATAATATAAAGCTGAAGAGTTAGATTGGTTGAACGAACTAATATCAGGAACTAAGTTTAGTGTTGGATAGCCCATTTATCGAAGAAGGCTATAGACTGTATAACATTACGCTAGTGCCCATAGGAGCCGAGCAAAAACAAAATTCACGAATACGAAGACCTCGCACGGGCAGGCGATTCGATGCGACGGGGAGAGTCGGGGGAGCAAGTAACTTAACGCAGACGAAGTCGCGGGCAGAAGCGAGTACTATATATTACCTAACGGAGTGTTTTACACAACAACAGTGTAACAACTAACAACTCGTAAACCAATCAGAAACCGGTACGTAACGTGTATGTGACAAATCTACTGCAATGCAACACGGTATGCGGCAGCAGATGGCGGAAGGACATTACCATTTACAACTCCTTGAGGGTTTGATAAAAATCCTTATTTATTTAATTACACGGTCCATTCATAAGTTAAATGAAAGTAACGGGAAGACGTGTCGAAAACATGGTAAAACTTTTTATTTTACTTGTCGTTGTATAAAGCCTTGTTCACACGTCCCAAAGTTTAGGTCGAATACACACATGTACGTTGCTTACGTACTAAGATATATACGCCGCATATTTTCGGTGACACGCTATCCTAGACCGCAGTGATGGCCCTGCAGTATCGATCCTGAATTATGAGTTTGGAAGGCCGTGGCTTCGAATACAGACAGGAGTTTTAGTTTACCTAAATAATTTCATCACCTTTACTCTAAAAACTGTGAAGGAAAAGATCGTGAGGAAAGCGGCATGTCCTAGAACCAAAAATTTGAAGACATCTGACATCTACCAACCCGCGTGAGAGATTATAGCCCACTCTCTCTCGAAGAGAGAGTAAGTTTGTGTCCCAGAACAATAAAGGCTTATAATGCTCTGCAAGCGATCCAACGCAAGGTTGTGCAAACGGTGCGCATCAATGTTGCAGCGATTCAGGAGTAGCCCTAACAGTATATTAGCGACACTGGCGGACAAGGCTGATGGACCATTCATCAGGCTCTACGCTGGCAGGCATGCGCGTGCACATGTTCAGGTAGCCAATTAATGTTTTTAAATTATTGAGTTTACTAACATAGGCTAAGTTCTTACTAACACTCTATGGATCCCTGCACCCTAATTGCGAAACGCACAATTTATCAGAATCTGAATGGGATTGAAGATAATTTCTAAACCATTGCGTCATTTGTTGGAATAAATTGTCGGCTCAGCAACGTAAATAACGCAATGCATGTTGTTTAACTATGAATATTAAACTAATTCCTACCGATAAAAAGTTCCGCAATTACCCCTCTGGTCTGAAACAAAATTTTGAATTTGAATTTTACAAATTGCAATAGCCACACTGATATTTGATGCAACGCTGCGAACCAAGCATGGCTTTTAGCGAAGCTCGTAGCTTTGTGACTTTGGCTTTAGTACTGTCACTAAAATTTTTTTTGAAGCTATTTGATGCCCTGCGTCAATTTACAATTTAGCCATTGATTATACGGACAATTAAAATTGGTTCCCATTTGCCTTAAAATTAATTACCCTGACTCTACCTTCCTAGGCCGGCATGGACTTGGGTGTTCCTATATTTTTATATTGTAAATTTGATGAACCTGAACCAGGTGACTGGACATAACTACATATGTACTCATCATTCATCATAATCATTTAAGTCGAAAGGGGTCCACTGCTCCCTCAAGCCATAATAGCCACGCTTAGAAGACGGGTTGGCGATCGCAGTAAGTTGATAAAATGCATAGAGGATGCTACTACCCATTCTCTAGTAAGTCATGAATGAATGAAAAAGAATGGGCAGCAGCGTCTTCTAAACACTAACACATTCACACACAACACAACACACCAACACTATCTCATTTCTTCCCGTGATTGCCGTGCCATAAAAAGCGACTTCTTAGTCGCTTCTTAGACTAAATTACACTGAACACTATGACACTGGTCTCGTGGTCGCAAGCGCGGCTGCTGAGTGTGGGGTTCTGGGTTTGATTCCCGGGTCGGGCAAAGTGTAACTGGGTTTTTCCATTAGGAATTTCTTAGTAGCAGCCCGGAGTTTGGAAGTTGGCGGTGTGATACCCCGTGCCTCGGAAAGCACGTTAAGCCGTTGGTCCTAGGCCTGATCTCTCTCCGGTCGTGTCGGATTGCCGTCCCATCGGACTATGAGAGAGAGGGAACAGTGAGTGCCCCTGTGTCTGCGCACACACTTGAGAACTATAATATCTCCCGCGCCGATGGCTAGTCTCCGTTGAGATTGGCCGCCGTGGCCGAAATACGGTCTGGAGTACTTAGTACTTAAAGGCAGTAATGGCTCTAATCACAATACAATTCAATCTAAAATCACGCATAAACGAGTAAAGCAGGCTCAGAAAAAAGCTGTTCAAATACAAAAATCCTAGTGGCTTTAAATCAAATATCCCATAAAGTAAAAGAAAGAAAGAAAATACATTTATTTTGAGTAGATAAACGTTTAATCATAGAGTTACTACCATATATATTTAAAGACCTGTAGAAATAAGAACCCGCTTTTAAAAACTAACTAGAAATATCTTATAAAGGAGTAACCTTTTTCTTATGCGGTCTCTTTAATAGTTCTTTATATGGTTTTTAAATGGTCTTAAATCTTGTGTAACTATCCTTCGTTGCTCATCAAGAGAGGTAACGCTCCTAGTAGGTACACACGGCTACACATGTCCAGTTTAAGCTGATCTCTCAATATACGGAAATCCTATACAATGTAAGATCAGTTTATACTGGAAATGCATATCTTGATGTGTAGCCGTGCGTACAGTTAACTGCATGTCAATGTGAACAATTCGATATTGGCAGTTGGTTTATGTCGTAGCGTTAAGGGTGGTTTTTGCAGATCAATTTTTACCACAGAACTGATGTACGTTAAAACCTTTGGTTATCTTAGTGTGCTGTTTATCTATTGTCGGTTGACATGTAAAACTCACTAAGTACTTTTCCTGTATTTTCTTAGAAACTTGTATTTTAGAAGTATATGTAAGCACTAGTGTATAAAGAAACGTATTTTTAAACAGGCTTTATAACACCTTTATATTAGCATGGTATTATTTACTAGATTTTGTCCGCAGCTTCGCTCGCGTTAAAACTAACAATATTTTTATTTTTTTCATAAAAAGTATCCTATATTACTTCTAATGCCTCCAAGAATATGTGTACAAAGTTTCATGATGATCGGTTAAGTAGTTTTCGCGTGAAAGCGTAACAAACAAACTTAGATTCACATTTAAAATATTATAATTCTCTTTTTCTCCCGTGGCTTATCTACTTCTCATATTCGCTATCCCACACTCCAACATACACGTACACCGTACAACATACATTCATACACTCCAACTTACTTTCACTCAGGACACTACAAATACCTTGTTTCATGTGAATCATTAGTCTTATTCGATTTTATTTTTAATTATGTCTCCTTTGATATTTTCTATTGTATTTAACTTTCAACAAATTTTTTCGTATGAACCCTTAGTTTTAATTTTTAAATATGTCTTTTTTAATATTTTCTATTATTTTTAACTTTATTCTAATCCTCCTGGTTCGTTTAATTAAGTTCTCACATGACCGTCTGTAAACCTTGTACTATATTATTGTTTTGCTGTGGGGGGCCCTGGTGACCTGTAACACAGGTTTTTTTTAAAAAACCTACTTCAAGCACCAGTCTCTTACAATGTTGGGATATAATATTGTCATAAACATTGTTAATTTTTAAGAAAACCAATATTGTGAAGAGAGAATAAACAAATAAATTGATGAATTGATGATTAGTTTGATGATTAGCTTCATCTATATCTATATATGTATGTAATGCAATCTTGGAAAATGAATTTCACCCACTTCAAGACATTAGATAAATTAGAAATGCACACTTATCAAGGACCGATGACAATACAATAATTTCATAAAATGGTGCCAACATCCTAGTAAAAAAAATTACCGGACTAAAAAATTTAAAATATATAATAACTTAAAAAACTTAAGAGCATGCTTTTACTAGAAAGTAAAACCAAAAAATATAATAACGATTGAGTGATTAATAAATTAAACCCAGCTTCTGATTTATAAGAACCCATGTAGGTTTATCTATACTAATATTATATAGCTACAGAGTTTGTTTGTTTAAGAATAAGAAACTTTTATTTGTAAACACAGGTACCTAGTTACACGGTGTGTGAGATGTTACAATATACTTAGTTAGATTCTCTGTGTTTGGCCAAGAAGCGTACAAATATGAACAAATAAATGTCGTAGTTAAAAAAAAAACAATTCATCAGTGAGTGTATATACCGAGCATTAATTATCTCATGATGTTACTGCAAAGAAATATTCATAACCGTTTAAAATAACATTAAATGCAAAAAAAAAAATTACATCTAAATAAAATAATATTACAAATTAGAGACCATAAAATATTCAATTAATTAGCCAAAGGTCATTTCAAGATTAGTTAGCATGTAACAAAGAAAAAAAAAAAAGTTGGCGGTTGATCACTTTTTAACCCCCGACGGAAAAAGAGGGGTGTTATAAGTTTGACGTGTCTGTCTGTCGGTCTGTCTGTGTGTCTGTCTGTCTGTGGCATCATAGCTCCCGAACGGATGAAGCCATTTCAATTATTATTATTTTGTATTAAAGGTGACTTATGTGCGAGTGTTCTTAGACATGTTTGATGAAAATCGGTTGAGCCATTTAAAAGTTGTGGGGGGTGAAAGCGGGGAAGAATAACTGAATGTCTACAAATATACTCGAGTGGGGTCTCAAATGAAAGCGCACTGAAAGTGAATGATGTTCTTAGCTTCGCTTGATGAGAAAATTGGTGGTGGGAAAATTGGGACATGGAAATCCGATTGTCACGTGAGAGTATCAATGACTACATCTCAGTCTTTGCAATTCTGCTAAAGATGATTTGTCATGTGGGTTATTAAATAGTTTTGTTTGGTCGAGCTCACAAATTGCTACACCATCCAAGGAAAAGGCCAAGCCTATGTAGCCTTAAGCAGAGTAAAAATACTCTACTTAAGGCTACATAGGCTTGACCTTTTGCGAAAGTACTTTTACCTAAGTAAACCACAGCTTTTTCAACTGTCGTCCCTTGCAACTTATAAAGTTGCGGCGATGCCGTCGCCCAACATAAAATGATAGGAAACATTGTTCTTTCAATATTTCCATATCCTCTAAGACCTTGAAAAGTTACATTATGTGGGCTTATCAGAATCCATCCATTCTCGTCAACACAACTCCGGCCGATAGTGGCATCATCAAATTGAATTGATATTGTTTTTGGAAGCTTCCCATCTTCCTGCTGGCCACGGCGAAGTTCTATGTATTTACAACTTAACAAAATCTACATTATAATAAGTATACCTATAAAAAGTATAAAATAAAAAAATAAATTTAAAATTTAAAAAACCCCCGACACAAAAACCTAAGATCCCTTTAAAAAGTAAAAAATAATAAAATAACTCAATCTTAAAGTACCTAAGTATGTATTAATAATTTTAAAAAAAATACGTCGCGTTGGGGGACCGCTCCAAACCTAACAATTTATACCCTTCTTGCACTGGCATCTGTTTGTGGACCAGTTTTTGTTGCAGCTGCATCTCACAAACCCTTGGCCTGATCCAACGGAATGTTTCGTAGCTGCAGTCCTTAACGATATTTCAGAGCCTTTTTTTTTTGGATGGGAAATCATCAAATGACTTGTCCCGCTCTGGGCGGAGCGGGAGGGCGTGTCAGACTTTTACTGACTAAAACCCACCCGTGTTCCTTCAGTTGCCCATGTGCCAGAGTCACGGTATCTCTTTCGAACAATCTCGCGACCCTGGCAGGCATCGGTCCTAGCAGACCCCTACATTGCTGCTGACATCTCTTTGAGGCGCGCGTGGAACACTACGCGCCGTCGACCCGAGCCTGGTCCTTACCGGGCGGCGAGCTACCCATTGCTCGCCACCCGCAAGCTCGCGCCTACGGTGGCCGGGAGTCCGCTATCGACTCCCGACGCCCGGGGCGTCTCCTCCTGCGGCGGCTAGGGACGTGAGGGCGCAGAGACTGCCACTCCCTCACGCGCCCCGCCTCTTCCTTCGCGAGCATTACTGCTTCGCAGAAGGAGGTGACGGCTTCCCATGCCCTCTCGCTCCGTACCATGGCTCGCACCGGGGCCGGACGCGAGAGGTCGCCGCCGCCGATCGCCTCCACGAGGACACGCGCGGAGCTCCGCCCAGGCAGGGCACACCTCCACCGTATGCTCCACCGTGTCCTCCAGACGATCCTCAAAATGGAAACACCCGGGCGTTACCTCCCGCTTTATCCTGAACAGGAACCCACCGAAGCACACATGCCCGGTGAGAACCTGCGTCAGGCGGAAGGTGAGGACGCCGTGGCGCCTCTCAATCCACTCAAACAGGGGACAAAGAGGGGACTTACCGCCGCATATTTCAGAGCCTTGGTTTTCATCTGCTACCTCTAAAACAGTTTGATTCTGTTTAGACTAGGCCATACCAGTTTATCCTAGAGTGTGCGTATTTATATCAGGATCAACTAGTTTGATCTAGCCGAAACTGGTCTATCCTATCGGGCTTAGGAAAAATTAGTTTGGACTAGCCTAAATTGGTTTATCCTATCGGGCTTAGGACAAATTAGTTTGGACTAGGCTATACTAGTTAATCCTATCGCATATAGGAAGAACTAGTTTAGCCTAGGCAAAACTAGTTTGTCCTGAAATCGGGTTTGGCCGGTAACATATACACAAACTCACGCTTTTTTCCCATGAGAATAGGCAGTAACTACGAAACGCCACCTGCTACGATCCTAACATACTCCTTTTGTGTGGTTTAGGTTAATACATGTGGTCATAGACGCACACCGATTGCGAGTACTACGCACCTGACGTTTCTGAAGAACATCACCAATAATGTCAAGGTCATATGTCCTCCTAGGGCGTCCCTTCCTGGTATTTTCACTCACAACTGTCTTGTAAATACCTTTTGTAAGCCTATATGATTTAAGGCTCGTTCAGACTAGCGCGACGCGACAGTCGCGCGCGATCGCCGATTTATATCCGTAGAACAATTTCTATGAAAACGCGCGCGACACTTCACACAGGGGCGACCTGTCGCGCCGCGACACGGTCGCTCCACGTCGAGCAGCGCGACAACATAAGGTACATTTTGTGTGGCGTCGGTTCGCAGCCGCGACGACCTCGTCGCGCCGCGACTGTGCGTCGCGGCCGCGAATTCGCCGCGACACCATACAAAATATACTAAAAGCTGTCGCGCTGCTCGTCGCGCCGCTACAAGGACGTCGCGCGACTTGTCGCGCCAGTGTGAAAGGTGTTGCGTCGCGATATATCGCAGAATCGCCTCCGCGACAGGTCGCACGACATGTCGCGCCTGCCGGTACGAGCCTTAAAACGGCCAATTTAAATTGGTAATCAAATTGATATACAAACTATATTTTCCCCGTTCTATATCGGTAGAATATTACTTCAAAGACTCAAAGTATTCATAATCTGTTTCTATTTACTATAATTATTATGCCTTATCTTTTTGTCATGCATTAAAATAACAAACAAGCAAAATAAATTAAAACAAAATGGAGTTAATGTAGCATACAACGTTTTATTGGACCACTGGCCATGACGGCCACCCAAATTAGCTCTTAGTCTCGAGAATTTTCAACATTTTAATATTATTCAAATACCAAGCATAATTTTCGCAAGAAACCATTTTACTTTAGAGAGTAAACTATTGCGAAATAAATAAAAAGATTTAGTTAGAAAGCTGGTTAGTGAAAATAAGATCATTTTATGCAAATAATACCTAATAATTTCAGATTGTAACTGGTCCATTGCGGGGTAACAGTACGGATGCAAAATTATCGGAACGTGATTTTATCACGCAATTAATTTTGGAGTTGAACTGAGCATTTAGAATTCAACAGAGTGCATTTTTTTTTCCTTAAGCGTCATAAAAACACACTGTCATTTTCAACTCTGCGCTAACCGAAAATATCCTGGCGCGATATATTTACGTGTGTCTCACATAGAGTCGAAATGAGCATTGACTAGGTACTTTCTTCGCCTACTCAATGCATGTATGGATTTCCATTAAGTCGATTGTCTTCACACCAACAAACGCCTTTAAAAAAATAGAAAAGCCACATTCGAACTGACCAGGCAACAAACGCACCAGCTCCTGGAGAATCGTGATACCAACCACCACGCCTTAAAATGTATGCTCATAAACTATGGAAATTCCTTAGCTCCCTTAGATCTTAACGCCCAACGGATATCAAGAATGGTAGATTAGATATCTTGCAGGTTCGTTTAAGGAGCTAGATTTGACGCCAAAACAAAGTACACCGTCGATAATATATCAAGACATAAATGGGAGTAAGCAGAATACTTCTCGAGGAATGCCCTTGATGTACCTACCCACATATTTAACGCTGGTATGCAGAAAGCCGACCATTGGTGGTCCTTTGTCCCTTAAAGACTACAATCACAATCCTTTCCTTTTTTCCATTTGTCTAAGACAAAATTATTTTTACAAGGCGATAAAGATTTCACGGTTAAAAAACTAAAGAAAATGAAAAATAAAATGGATGCTAACTGCTTCTTTAGTTTAAAATTCGATCATGATAACCAGGATTTTATATTCCTATGATTTTGAAGTTACCATTTTATTCTTTTGGTAACCATGTATGTAACTTATGTCTAAGTCAATTTAACTTATGCTCACAATACATCAAATTAAGTTTTATTAACTCTTGTAAGAATGAAGTCACTATTTCTGCTACGCAATGTAGACCTGAATTTTACGTAAAATAGGTAAATAATGTACCTAAATATGATCAACTTATGCCCAACACATAGGTATGCGTTCAAAAAAAAATTGTAGGAAATGCTAAAGCCTTGGTTATTGGATAGTTTTAATTTCTAATTACCACAACGGCATCCCTTCCGCCCATTTTTACTTAGTAACCCTTTTCGAGTAAACAAATGCGCCCTTACTTCTATTTAAAAGTCAAACAAATTCTTAAGACAAGGGAGATTTTTGAACAAACAAACAGTCCGGATTGTCGTCATTTTTTACATATTTGTTTACACTCTTTGGTGTAAATATGCAGTCTCAAGTGCAGCCTCTGAGTGTGCTCAGAGTTTTGAATTTCAGATACGGTTATGGATCATTCGATTAAAACTATTTACCTCCTGTTTACCCACATTATTGACCTGACCTTCTTGAGAGAGGACTTTTGACGGAAAGGTGTATTATATCAACGTTTCCGAGGACGGTTACGCGACACCACACACCGGTACATGACGCCGTCAACATTACGTGTTAGTTATATCTAAGTTTTGTTTTATAGAGTATGTTAGTTATTGTTTTTATACTATTTATGTATTGTGTTTTATAGGCCTTAGTTGCCTGAAATAAGGATTGTATTGTTGTATTATTATTATTTAACTAGCTTTTGCCCGCGGCTTCGCCCGCGTGGATGTCGGAAATTAAGGCCGGGTGGCACCGTTTTCACCTGTTTTAGAATTGGTTTTAATAGGCAAATTATTACGTCCAGAATCTGAAAAAAATATATATTTAAGATACATTCTTTCTCCTTAGATTGTACCCGATCAAAACACGATACAATCAAATTTACTCGATAGAAAAAAAAGCCGAACTTACTTCGATTTGCAGTTTTTTAACAAGCCTAATTTCATTTTAAAGAAGTACTAATACTCCTATTTTTCTATAATTAGTATCAATGTATAGGTAATTTATTTTAGAATCGATTGAACCCGATCAATTTTTCTCATTTTATTTCTAAAAAAATATATCGATCGTTCAAGTGATTTCTGATCGGCGCGTCGCTTGCCATTACTTGCCAGTGTCCTGCGAGACGTTATCGAGGTGAGACCTGTGACAAATTTTTGCGCGCGCGCTTCCTTTCTGCTGCGTAAGTAATAATAAGAGAAAACAAAATAAATTGTAAATAAATATTGTTTTCAAGAATTTATTTAGACCATAGTTGGTTAAGCTTTTGTTTTGTGTGTGGTTCTCATTGTGTAAATATTTGTAAAACTTTAAAAACAATGTTGCAATCCAATGCAATATTATTATGACATAGAGCTGATCTGATGATGGAGCTGGAAGTTGTCCATAGGATCTCTGTAATTAAACGACGCAGCCCCATCGAGATTGGGCTCGTTTGATTCGTCTTGACGAGTACTTTGATACTATATGGTAACCAGGGTCTGATGATGGAGTTGGAAGGGGCCATAGGAACTCCGTAATTAAACGACGCAACCCCATCGAGTTTGGGCTCGTTTGATTCGTCTTGACGAGTACTTTGATACTATATGGTAACCAGGGTCTGATGATGGAGCTTGAAGGTGGCTATAGTAACTCCGTAATTAAACGACGTAACCCCATCAAATTTGGGCTCGTTTGATTCGTCTTGATGAGTATCTTGGTAGGCGTGAATAGAAAGAGGTCGAAAATTATTCCGCGGCAACGTACTACCGGGGTAAAAGGGACCCAATGTGATAATCCAGATTATAAACTATCTTGGTGCAAAATTTCATCCAAATCTGTTCAGTAGTTTTGCGTGAAAGAGTAACATACATCCATCCATACTTCCATACACCCACACTCTCATACTCACAAACTTTCATAATAATATTAGTCCACGTTATAAACTATCTGCTTGCTAATTGTAACGAAGTTCCTTATCGGGCATTGTGAAAGGGGGCTAGACGGAAAAAAATCTCACGAAAAGTTATAACGACACTTTTTAACCGACTTCAAAAAAAGGACGAGGTTTCTCAATTCGACCGTATATATTTTGTTGTTTGTATTTGTTTGTATGTTGTTGTTTTTTTTGTTGTGAGTAGAGAGAGAGAGAGAGAGAGGGAGAGAGAGAGAGAGGGAGAGAGAGAGAGAGAGAGGGAGAGAGAGAGAGGGAGAGAGAGAGAGGGAGAGAGAGAGAGAATATTTTTGTTGAGTGTATACAGGTTTTTTGTACAAAATAAATAGGTAATAAAAAAATTATAACAATTATGAATCCTGGAAAGGAACTTTGTTCCATTCGGGTGTCCCTTGACACCTCTAAAGTTTTTTTTTTTTTTTCATTCAAATGCGTTCAGTAGTTTTTGCGTGACAGAGTAACAAACATCCATCCATACATCCACACTCACAAACTTTCGCATTTATAATGTTAGTCCAGGTTATAAACTATCTGCGTGCTAAATTTCATCCAAATGCGTTCAGTAGTTTTTGCGTGACAGAGTAACAAACATCCATCCATACATCCATACTCACAAACTTTCGCAATTACTTATAATTTTGTTTTTTTTTGTTTTTTGTGTGACTAAGTCTTTTGCGTAAGTTAGTTATTTGTGTGTTTTGTATTATTCCAGGTTATAAACTATCTGCGTGCTAAATTTCATCCAAATCCGTTCATTCGTTTTTGCGTGAAAGAGTAACAAACATCCATATACTCACAAACTTTCGCATTTATAATATTAGTCCAGGTTATAAACTATCTGCAAGCTAAATTTAATCCAAATACGTTTAGTAGTTTTTGCGTGAAAGAATAACAAACAGCCATCCGCGTACTTCCATACATCCATACTCACAAACTGTCGCATTTATAATATTAGTCTTGTATTATCGTTTCTTCTGTGGTTTCTAATACTGTGGACATACTGATGTCGCTACACTATGACCTGTCTGTGCTACGCCCGCCGCCGCCGCGCCGCCCGAACTTTTGGCGCGCTATCGTGTTCGACAAGAAGGACGCGCGGGAGGCGCCCCGCGGATTTCCACGCACCTCACCCCCTCAAATCTGTATGAGTGTCGAATCACCTAGCCTTAATGCAAGAGGACGTATAACCGCGATAAGAATGTGTTATTCCAGGTTATATAGGTAATATAGACTCTGTGTGCTATTTGCGATCCAGATCCATTCAGCCATTTTTTTGTGATTGAGAAACAAACACCCAATCAAACATATTTTCACATTTATAATATTATTAGTAGTAGGATTATAACTCATATTACTTAGGATTCATAGTTTATGAGAACATCACGTGTGTTGGTATTTTTAACCGACGAAAAAAAAACGGAGGAGGTTATCAATCCGACGCGTATATTTTTTGTTTTTGTTTTTTTTTTTTATGTCTGACCACGCATAACTTTTTACATAGTAGTCCGATTGTGATAATTCTTTTTTTATTGGAAAGGGTATACTCCAAGGGTGGTCTCATATAAATTTGAAAAACAAAATCAAACCCTAAGGGTCAGAAAACAGGGGATGATTGATTGTTCACTCACTGATTGTTATGTTTAACCACGCATAACTTTATACAGAGTAGTCTGATTTTGATAATTCTTTATTCATTGGATAGGGTATATCTTGCCAAGTATTATAAGTATATTAAAGCCACAAAAAATATAAAATAAAAACTTTTTACCAAAAAATTTAACCGCCGAAAAAACTGAAAAGCAAAAAATAATAAACCTTAAAATTATGAGTCGGCGCTGGAAAATCAATGAACAAAGATCACTCAAAGCGCCGACTCATAATTTTAAGGTTTATTATTTTTTGCTTTTCAGTTTTTTCGGCGGTTAAATTTTTTGGTAAAAAGTTTTTTTAAATAAGAGTAATAGTATTCAGACTAAGAAGACTGCGACATAGGGCTTGGTTTAGTTGAATATAAGTCTTCCTGGTTTTTTAGGGTTCCGTTGCCAAATGGCAAAAAACGGAACCCTTATAGATTCGTCATGTCTGTCTGTCTGTCTGTCCGAGTATGTCACAGCCATTTTTTTCCGAAACTATAAGAGCTATGCTGTTGAAACTTGGTAAGTAGATGTATTCTGTAAACCGCATTAAGATTTTCACACAAAAATAGAAAAAAAACCATAATATTTAGGGTTCCCCATACATAGAACTGTAACTCAAAAATTAACCTTATGCATAAACCGTGAATACCTGCAGGTTTGTACGGAACCCTCGGTGCGCGAGTCCGACTCGCACTTGGCCAGTTTTTTTTTTATTAACGATCCTATTTTACCTATACAGACACTCAATCATTTACCAGACACCGAACATAATTATAGGAATAGTACTTTTGCCAGTGGCTTGGCCCGTATAGCTGTCGGAAAATATCACCCGGGAACCTACTTCCGGGATAAAGTAGGTATCCTATCTGTTACGTATCCATGATATAATATATCTTTGTGCCAAATTCGATCTAAATCCGTTTGGCCGTCTTTGCATCATTGAGAAACAAACATCCAAAAATCTAAACATCTAAGCCATTTCGCGGTCTCTTACTTGGAATAATACTATTAGGTTTATTTTGAGTATAATGAACACACATGATAATCGCAATTACTATGAAGCCAAAGTAATATGAATTACAATCCTACTTATCCTGTACTACCCGGCCGCAGCCAACGGATGGACGGGACGGAAGTACGACCTGCTGCTCTGCGCCCGCTTTTTAAATCTCTAATATCTTCTAAGATATTCATTTAAATTACATGCTGTAAAGGTATTTAAGGTACTTAATTGGATAAGGATTAATGCTGTATTGCTTAAAATCGCTTCGTAAATAAGCCCTTATTTCTCGTAAAAAGTAAAAGATAACAAATGGTTATTGTGGGTTATCCCTAAGAGATAGACATATACCATTGAGGACATTTTTGTAGGCCTTTTTAAGTTGTACAATGCTGTAGTACATTATTTTGATCTATTTCGTAGGATTCAGCCAGGGCTTTTCGAATTTTGAGACGTATGTCACCGTAGTTTTCGAAGACAGTTATTTTTTTCTAAAATAAAAGAAATTTTCTAAAATAAAAGTAGCCTTAGTTACTCCTTGTTACATCAGCTATCTGTCAGTGAAAGTCCCGTCAAAATCGGTCCAGCCATTTCAGAGATTAGCGGGAACAAACAGACAGACAGACAGACGGACAAAAATTGTAAAAAAAATTGTTTTGGTATATGTATCGAGTATACATTCATATACACTTAGTAAAAAGTGGTTACCTTAATATTAAAAACAGACACTCCAATTTTATTTATTTGTATAGATTTCGAAACCGCAATAATCATTGGAGATATTTCTCCATATAAATAATTTCTAAGTTTAATGTTGGCCTTGAAGGCATCACGGCTAACAGAAAACTAAGAAAGTATTTTCACTCATTACCTTGCATATCTTTTGATTGATTTTATCTCAGATAGACATATACCATTGAGGACATTTTTGTAGGCCTTTTTAAGTTGTACAATGCTGTAGTACATTATTTTGATCTATTTCGTAGGATTCAGCCAGGGTTTTTCGAATTTTGAGACGTATGTCACCGTAGTTTTCGAAGACAGTTATTTTTTTCTAAAATAAAAGAAATTTTCTAAAATAAAAGTAGCCTTAGTTACTCCTTGTTACATCAGCTATCTGTCAGTGAAAGTCCCGTCAAAATCGGTCCAGCCATTTCAGAGATTAGCGGGAACAAACAGACAGACAGACAGACGGACAAAAATTGTAAAAAAAATTGTTTTGGTATATGTATCGAGTATACATTCATATACACTTAGTAAAAAGTGGTTACCTTAATATTAAAAACAGACACTCCAATTTTATTTATTTGTATAGATTTCGAAACCGCAATAATCATTGGAGATATTTTTTCTCCATATAAATAATTTCTAAGTTTAATGTTGGCCTTGAAGGCATCACGGCTAACAGAAAACTAAGAAAGTATTTTCACTCATTACCTTGCATATCTTTTGATTGATTTTATCTCACTATGTTATCACTTGAAACTCTCTCTGGTCGATTAAGTCCTCAACCGACGCCTTCGTACTGATATCGCTAGTTCGATATGATAAGGTGTAGGTTTTTACGGGTCTTTGGACCTCAACATCCGGAAGAACGCAAGATAACCTTCCCTTAGGAATAAGCACGATACGAGGAGATCGGACTCTCCTCTCTCAATCGCAAAAATTTGCTAAACTAAAGACTACCGCAATTAAAGGTAGAAATGGTTGTCATAATCCAATTAAATATAGGTCACATAAATAAATGACCATTAAAAACTCCGACAAGAAAAGGGACCTCTAAAAACCATGAAATTCGTGTGTCGTAAATTATGTATGGCCCTTTATAGCTAGATTCGAGACGTAAAGACATACATGAGTAATTGCGTTTCTCCTAAGGTTGCTAAACAATAAAACTGGTACTCGCAAATTAACATCATCATCATCATCATTTCAGCCGTAAGACGTCCACTGCTGGACTCAGGCCTTCCCCAACTTGGGGGGCTTTGCCATAATCGCCACGCTTGGCAGGCGGGTTGGCGATCGCAGTATGGTGGTAAAATGCATAGATAACGCTGCTGCCCATTCTCTAGTAAGTCTCTTAGTCGCCTTTTACGACACCCACGGGAAGAAATGGGGTGGTGTTATTCTTTACGTCCGGCACCACACGGTACAAAATAACATAGCAGAAGTATAATCAGCATATTATAATGTTTTCAGTGCTAGGTCACAGGATCTTCGTTATGAGACGAAGTGGTCTTCCTGGTTCAGGATCTCACATGTCTTCAAATTTTTTTTTGTAGGACATTCCGGTTTCCTCACATTTTTTTCGTCTCTTTTTTGACAGCATTGTTGCAATATTGGTGTCATAATTGCAGTTATCTATCCATTGTACGGTACCTGCCGCTTCCTTCAACACATTTCACTTTTTCCCAGAAACAGTTTATGAAACACAATATTCCTATCGTGCCACTATCAGTTTATATTTCGTACCCAATTTAAACATTATTCATACATCATAATCAGCCAATAACGTCCCCACTGCTGGGACACAAACCCCCTTTCAGTAAGGGTGAGTGGACCGCAATTTAACACGCAGGCACAGTGACGGTTGCTAGATGTCATGTTTTTGAATTTTAGGTTCTAGAATACGCCGGTTTCCTCGCGATTTTTTTCGTTTTGAGAGCAGTGGTGATGAATTTAAACATACAAATCAAAATACCTGCCTGGGTTCAAACCCACGACCCACAAACTCGTACGTAAGTCGAGGCTGATACTAGTGGGCCACCACTACACTATACTTAAGCATTAAATATTCATAATTTGAAGCCGATAATTTGCTATTACAAGAACGGAAGAACTATTAACTAATGTAAGTCGTACACGCGAATTACCCGAAGCAGTTTTTTCCTTCTTTCTTACACTGAAAAACTTTATTTACGTAGTGTTAGATACTGACAAAAAATACTCGATGATTGTAATTATGTGTCGCTTATGAATAATTGTTGAATTGTGTGTGGATTATAAATTGATAGTAACACGATAGGAATATTGTGCTTTTAAAATTGTTTCGGGGAACACGTGAAATGTGTGGAAGGAAACGATTGGTACCGGGTGGTACACAATGGATAGATAATTGCAATTATGACTTAAATGCGATCTTTACTTTCTGTAATTTATGTTATGACCACTGTTCTCAAAACGATGAAGACATGATGATGACAATGTGAGGTAACCGGAATGTCCTATAAACAAAACTTCGAAGGCATGTGGCATCTATCAAACCGCACTGAGTCCGCGTGGTAGATCACGGCCCACAAGCTCACAAAGAGGAGGCACTGCGGTGTGGCTGAGATGTGTCGCAGCAACAAACATTATAGGCTGGGAACATTTGGGAACATTGTAGACTGACTGTGAATATTAACTGTCCTTACTAGATAAACTGTGGCAAAGTTTATCTAATAAGGACAGTTCAGCTGAAGAGTTCAACTTCCAGCTCTAGAACTTACCTGCATCAATATCATAAAAATTATGATTTTATAATAGCAAATAAATAAATTAAATAAATATTTTAGGACAACCAACACACCGTTATCTGATCCCAAACTAGGCAGAGCCTGTACTATGGTAATCAGACAACTGACAAACATACTTATATAATTCTAAATACATACATAAGATAAATTACACCCAGACACAGAACAAATGATTGTGCTCATCACACAAAAATTTGTCCTGGGTGGGAATCGAACCCACGACCTCAGTCTTTGCAGTCAGGGTCACTAACAACTAGACTAACAGGCCAGTCATAGCAGAATGTTTCATTAAACATATTGCTACTATTAAATTTTCAGGAAACATTGATTCAATCATCATGTTGGTTCGACAGCTTGGGTACTTTATGCGTCTTATTTAACCTAAAAACTGTCTCGTTGGTCTAGTGGTAGCAAGCGCTACTGAGCTTGAGGTCCTGGGTTCGATTCCCAGGTCGGGCAAAGTGTTATTGGGTTTTTCCATCTGGAATTTCTCAGTAGCAGCCCGGAGTCTGAATTCGTGCCCGGTTGATGGCAATAGGCTCGCCCCCTATTACATGGGACTTAAACATAACAGGCGAAATGTGGGTGTACTATAGGTACACTTCTGCCCAACCCTTTGGGGAAACAAGGTGTGATGTTATGGTTATGGTTAAACTAAATGTCCTGTGACCCCGCCTCACCGTCTCAGGGCATCAATTCTGTGCTATTTGGGCCCCAATTTTGTTTCGACCACACTGGTAAGAGGATGTGCGGCCTCGCAAAAGATTCAAGGAGTGGAGAGAGGCCTTTGCTCAGGAATGGGACAGCGTAGGCTAGTAAAAAAAGTAGGGAATATAAATCAAACACTGGTCTACCCTTTTTGACGACGTTACTCAAAGTTTCCATGGACATTTCGGACTTATTCTGGAGGTGGACTGATTAGTTCGCCCAGTGATCGGAATTTGACGATGTTGATGCACATGGAGTTGACATTTCCTATCGGCCTACCACTGAGAATAAATGGCGAAACAAACTCAAGGGTCAAAGTCTCCTTCTGCGAAGCAATAATGCTCGCGAAGGAGGAGGCGGGGTGCGTGAGGGAGTGGCAGTCTCTGCGCCCTCACGTCCCTAGCCACCGCAGGAAGAGACGCCCCGGGCGTCGGGAGTCTATACCGGACTCCCGGCCACAGTAGGCGCGAGCTTGCGGGCGGCGAGCAATGGGTAGCTCGCCGCTTGGTAACCGGACCAGGCTCGGGTCGACGGCGCGTAGTGCTCCACGCGCGCCTCAAAGAGATGTCAGCAGCACTGAAGGGGTCTGCTAGGAACGATGCCTGCCAGAGTCGCGAGATTGTTCGAAAGAGATACCGTGACCCTGGCACATGGGCAACTGAAGGAACACGGGTGGGTTTTAGTCAGTAAAAGTCTGACACGCCCTTCCGCTCCGCCCAGAGCGGGAGAAGTCATTTGATGATTTCCCATCCAGAAAAAAAAAGGCTCAAAATCTCTCTTAAAGTCAAGGTCAATTTAAGTAAACACCAGGTAGATAAGTGCCTGAAATGGTATTTTAAGGCTTTCCTTAAAAGTGATTCTTTAATCTGTGGGACTGGATCCAGTCCCATTTAAGTTGGACAGCCACCACGTCAGCTATCTTTATTTTGGTAGAGAAAATAAACAAAAATCCTCTCCTTTATATAAAAAAGAATCGAAAAAAAATGAGATACTACTATTAAAGGCAGACTTTATAGGATAGTCAAACACTCATAACTGTGACATCCAAACCGAGTTTGAAGTAGGAACAATATTGCAAATCAAGACCAGATAACATTTTTAGTGAATTACCTTTTAACTAGTCCCGAAAACTTTCTTATCTAACATGTATTTAGTAGCAATTATAATGAACGCAAATTACTCACTCTGAATAAATCTGGACAGAAGGTAAACATCGTACAGCTACCTTCCACCATTGATACACAGAGCTCCCATTTAACTTCTCATGCTGTTTGCATCATGTGTCTGGTTTCCATCTATGTGCATCATTTTGTAATGTCGGTAGCTTTTACTATTTTTTTTTAAATTTGGCATTAATCTTCTACTGCTGGGCAAGAGCCTCCCTACTCTACTTCCACCTCTCCTGTCCGGGGCTGCCAAAGATCACTCTTAGTTTAGAGGACTCTAGCTCATCCCGCAATCACGTCTGGATCTGCCGCGATGTCATTTGCCATTAAGCGGCACCGGACCGGCCCAACACAGTCGTAAAGTTTTGGTCCGTTCAACATGCGACAGATGTATCAAGCTCAATTCCTCTTAACTTTCACATTAGTTCTTCCTATTATTTCTTCTTACGACGTCATCATTTCAGCCCGGAATCACCTACTGATCGGTATATATAGACCTCCCCTTTTTTCTACCATACTTCCCAGTTCCTTATGTCCTTCAACAAATGTTTCCCACGACTTTGACGATAAGGACCCAATGCGCTTTTGGACGCCCCTGGTTCTTTCCTCCTACAATACTAACTGGTCATGGTCTTGTAGGTTCATCATGAACAATTCACAAAACACTGCAAGGAAATCTCTTGCATACGTTAGACTCTTGTCAGAGAGAGACTCAAGAGAGTTAGATATAAGAGTTTTTCCGTGAAGTGGGCCTTCTCCTTCTACCTTCTATGCCTCACTTTTCAGCACATCTCATCACGATTAAAAAGATAACATCTATCAAATCGTTAGATATTAGCTACTCAATGATCGATTTACTTTCATTCCGACTTCATTAAATTCAATTACAATCATATTAGCCTTATTCTTTTGTTCAATTAACTATTTATTCGAGGTTATTCGCACGCAAATCTAGAGTCGGTATGAACATAAATAAGCACTACAAATATTATTTACGATTTTTATTTGTAATTTTTCACAAATTATCGACACTTACGAGCAACTAATTAAATAAATACTAAAAGTCTACAGTTCCTAACTTTACTATGGACATTTTCATGATTGTTAAGTATACCTACCTGCATTTTGTTTTTCAATTTGCAAATAACAGTGTTAGGGCTTCTTCAGACGGGCGTGTGCGACGCGACTTTTGTACAACAATATCCATGAAGCTGTTATAGAAATTCTTCTACGAGAGCCGCGTGTCGCGCCTGTTTGAAAAAGCTTTTACCTTGACCGATGATAAAACTAAATACAATTTAACGCGTCCTTCATAATCCACTTGAGTATTCCATCCTTCTTTTTTAGATACAATTAAGGCATACAGAGAAACACGATTCCAATTTTACAATACTTCACACACCGACATACACATGTTCAAATCACAACAAAACTTAATTTCCGTCTGCTCCTTGACAAAATTGAATCCACTACCAAAATTGTTATGGCATAAACAGTCCAAACCTCAATTTGGTGTCTGAAAGGAGTGCGTAAGCTAGGTAGTAGCACATTCCAATGGTGACGATACTGAACATGAGGCTGCAGAACCATATACATCCTGCGTCGCAGCATATCGGCTTGGTGTCAACGGGGCGCGGCGCGGGTGGAGGAGGACACTTAACCCGGGGCCTCGCTGGTGTTCTGTTATATAATGCCACATTTACACAGTCGTGCAAATCGCGAGGCGAATGGCGAGGCGAATAACGAACACGCATATGTAAACAGTGCGCTCGCTATTCGCCTCATGCCTCGCCTCGCGATTCGAGCATTCGCGTTGAGAGCGGTTTTTCGGACGCGAATCAAAAGGCACGAATGGTGAACACGAACTTACTGTTTAAACATTCGCCTGCATTCAGTTGACAAGCTAGCGCCCGACTCAACAGGACGTGTAAACGCAATTATTTTCACGTCCTCCATGTTCGTTTGCGAATGACAAAATAATTCACACTGCGAATGTGTGAACAGTAGTTCGGGACGGCACTCGTTTACGAATGTGTCGTCGAATGTTCGTCGAGTAACGAACACAATTGTGTAAATATAGGGTAAGAAAGGTTCCAAGACTTATGCTACGGCTACATTGTCGCGCTTCGCGCGCTTTCTACGTCTCGCTGTAGAACTACAGCCAGAGGCAGACATCGAGCGGTGTGCGAGAGAGAGATCGCGCGAAATGTAGTTTGAATTTTCGCGACAATGTAGCCATAGCGTTATAATATAACCTACCTAAACGATAAAGGAAAACATCGTAAGGAAACTGGCATTTACTGGAACCAAAAAGTTGCGGACGTACGTGGGACACTCAGAAAATTTTGCGAAAATAAAAAGAAGTGTTCTATAGGTAAATATTTTTTAATTAAATCTTTTCAAAATACTCTCCACTAGCCTCTATGCAAAGTTTCATGCGTCTGAACCAGTTTTCGAAACACTTTTTCCAGTCCGCCGCTGACACATCGTTTACAGCCTGCTCAAACGTTAACAGCGCATCTTCTGGTGACGAAAATTGTATCCCTTTGAGCTAATTTTTAATTTTTGGGAATAAAAAGAAGTCACACGGTACTAGGTCAGGGCTGTAAGGAGGGTGACCCAGAAGTTTGATCGGCGTGCTGTCCAAGAAGTCCCTCGTTTTGAGCACGGTGTGCGTAGGCGCGTTGGCGTGGTGGAGCAGTAGCGCGCGGAGCCCTGTGTTTGGTCGCTTGTTGCTCACAACAGAGAAAACTTCTGCTAAGCATTTGGTAGTTTATCATTCGGCGTTGATGCTTCTTTGGTTCCATAAAGGGATTGACACCAAGTAGCCAGTCAAATTGAACAAGCTCGCGATCAAAATCTTCCCCCCGCTTCTAGATCGCTTCACTTTGGTAGGCGTCGATTCGTTTTGTAACACCCAAACCGTCGACTGGCGCTTCGTTTCTGGATCGTATTGATAAATCCAGTACTTATCACCTGTAATACTGTCGTAAACACGCCAAAGACGAGCCTGCTTCAAATTTGTTTATCATATCACGGCACCATTCCACCCGGGCCTGCTTTTGAGCATCGGTGAGGTTGTGCGGCACCCAGCGTGAAACTATCCTCCCCTCACGCGAAGATACACGTGTAGAATTTCGTGAAGGCTTTCCGATCTAATCTTCAGTATGTGTTGAATCTCCTGATACGTAATTCGCCTATTGTCTTGGATTAAATTTTTCACTGATAGCACGTTTTTCTCCGTAACAGCCGTCAAAGGGCGACCACTTCTTTCTTCATCCCCCAAAGTTAGTCGACCACGTTTGAATTCGTAATACCAACGATACACAGTTGCCTTGGAAGGGCCTTCATCCATGAATGCAATTTGAAGTCTATCGTATGATTTCATGGTCCTCGGAACGCGCCACCTTCGGGTTCCCAACTCACGGTGGGAGGGGTTCACATCGGCGTCGTCGTCCTGCCCGATCTGGAGGGTCCAAACGCCTCCTGCCGGAGGCTCTATACGGGGGTCAGGCGGTCCATGGCCCTTTACGAGGCACCGGTGTGGGCGCCCTCATTGAGACTGCAGCCGGCCAGCGCGCCGGTTGAGTGCGACCCAGAGGGTCATGACCATCCGGCTAGTCCGGGGATACCGCACGGTCTCCTGCGAAGTGGCGAGCCTCCTTGCCGGAGTGCCGCCATGGGATCTGGAGGCAAAGATCCTCGCCCACATGTGGGAGTGGAGCGAGGAGGCGAAACGCCGGGGAGAAACTCCGCTGCCGTGACAAATCGCGGCACGGTGGACAGAGCTTCGACAGGATCTCATGGCGACATGGCGGGTACGATTGTCGCAACCCAGCGCTGAGCACGCCACTTGCGGCGGTAAGTCCCCTCTTTGAGGAGTGGATAGGGAGGCGCCACGGCGTCCTCACCTTCCGCCTGACGCAGGTTCTCACCGGGCATGGGTGCTTCGACGGGTTCCTGTTCAGGATAAAGCGCAAGGAAACGCCCGGGTGTTTCCATTACGGGGATCGTCTGGGGGATACGGTGAAGCATACGGTGGAGGTGTGCCCTGCCTGGGCGGAGCACCGCCGTGTCCTCGTGGAGGCGACCGGTGGCGGTGACCTCTCGCGTCCAGCCCTGGTGCGAGCCATTGTACGCAGCGAGAGGGCATGGGAAGCCGTCACCTCCTTCTGCGAAGCAGTAATGCCTGCGAAGGAGGAGGCGGGGTGAGTGAGGGAGTGGCAGTCTCTTCGCCCTCACGTCCCTAGCCGCCGCAGGAGACGCCCAGTGCGCCGGGAGTCGATAGCTGACTCCCAGCCACCGTAGGCGCGACCTTGCGGGCGGCGCGCAATGTTTAGCTCGCCGCCCCGTAAGGACCAGGCTCGGGTTGACGGCGCGTAGTGTTCCACGCGCGCCTCAAAGAGATGTCAGCAGTACTGAAGGGGTCTACTAGAAACGATGCCTGCCAGGGTCGCGAGATTGTTCAAACCAGATACCGTTGCCCTGGCATATGGCTAACTGAAGGAACACTGGTGGGTTTTGGTCAGTAAAAGTCTGACACTCCGCCCAGAGCGGGAGAAGTCATTTGATTTCCCATACAAAAAAAAAAAACTATCGTATGGTTCGTCCGATTTCAGGCGACACTTAAAATCGTAAAAAATCATAGCGCGAAAATGTTCCCGGTGCAAATCCATTTTCCAATGAGACACCATAATTTAATTAGCTCGTAAAAAATGTGGAGGGAAATTTTGAAATTGGAACGTACCTATTTTTACTTTCATTATTTTTATAATAGTTTATAACTGGCCGGTCTCTCATACAAAAAAAAAACTTTTTTTCGCAATACTTTCTGAGTTGCCTGGTATATTATGCCATCTACCAATCCGCATTAGGCCAGCGTGGCAGATTACGGCCCACTCCCACTAAGAGAGTGGAGGCCTGTGTCCAAGTAGTGGGAACGCTATAGGCTGATTTGATTGAAGCATACAAGCATTTACTTTACTAGGCTTGTATATTACTTACACAGGTTTGGGTTCTGTAATTTCCATCACATTTATGCTTGTAGTAGCCAGGTGCCATCTGCCATGTATCTGAAAAATGTTTCTCTTGAGGGTCGTGCCATTTTATTTTTGAAGAATTCAGCATTCTCCTACCTTTATCCCATTTTTTTGGGGTCAGCGCAACATGTAGTTTACCTCCATATCTCGATTAATCTTCATCTCGGTAATCTTTATCATCATTTCTCTCTGTCTAACCATATCATCATTACCCTCTGTCTAACCATATCATGATTACCCTCTTTCTAATCATATCATCAGTACCCTCTTCCTAACCATACCATTATTACCCCTTTTCTAACCATATCATCATTACCCTCTTTCTAACCATATTCACACATTCCATCCATAGATCTTTATTTTTGATGAATTCTACTTACTTTTTCCTAAAGTCGTTACTAGGACTGTAATTCACGTAGTTTAAGCTGGCTAGATACAAGACGAAGTAGAAGAATGCTATCAATGTAAAAGTAAACGCAAAGAACTCCAAATACCAGAGCGTACCGGCGAATAACGAATTATGCATTTTTAATTTATCATAAAATACTTCTAATTTTTTTTCCTAAATAAATAGGTATTTAACAATAACTTTAATAGTTTATATATTAATCATTAAATTTTCAAGTCGAAATCAGTCAAAATGCCAAATATGACACATCACTGACAAAACGCAGAGACAACGATTATTTGGATGCAGATAAGAAAAACAGCGATGTCGTAAGCTCATCTGGAGTAGGTTCCTACCAAGGAACTTAAATGGTTGGATAAGTTCCTTGGTTCTTACCTACAGCATTTACCTGCTGCTGCATGCATTTACGTGCATACACACACAGCCACATTGGAAGCCTCGAAAATATCATTCCGGATCAAGGGCCAAGAGCGAGAATTTATATATTTAATGAAAAGTTATTTTACAACTTTTTGCCAGTGGAAAAATTCATCATAGTTTTCTTTATATCAATAGTCACGCACGGTGCTTAGTGTCACTAACCACCTCATTCCTCGAAAGAATTCATCTTAACACCTAGATGTTTTTTGATGTGAAATATCTATAGGCGAGGATAAACCTAAATTTTGGCGTGGCGAGCGTTGCGACGCACAGTGGGCCCATACTGAAAATTTGTGGACTTAGGCAACAAAGTTCCAATATCGATGCGATTTTTTTTTTGATGTGATAATAAACATATTAACATACAGGGTGTCCAAGAACCTGGCGTCCAACTGGATTCCCACGATGCCCCAAGTTCTAACAGTACTCAGAAAAATATTTTAAAAAATCCACCCCATGTACTTACAGAATTATACTGATTTCAAAAAAAAAGGGGAAATGAGCACCCTGTGACATACTTTTGAATGCTGTGACTGCTAATGCTGATAATTTCGATATTTCTTGGAGGTTTTGTAATCTAGGGTATTGCTGTGTCTAAATAGAATGTAAAAATAAAGTACTTATTGTACCATTTTAAAATAAAATATTATTTTAACTAAAGGTGATATGGAAAACTATTGAATTTCGCAACTTTGACCGACTGTAGTGTAAAAAAAATGTACCAAAATAGTATGGCAAGTGACGTCAAATTTTGACGCGTTTATTCCTCTTTTTAAAAAGGTATAATACTTACACATTAATTTGAAAAAAAAAATTTTTGATAATATTTTTACTCAACAACCCAATTTTTACGATGTCTTACAGA
The DNA here is from genome assembly GCA_947507805.1 of Aporophyla nigra. NCBI lineage: Eukaryota > Metazoa > Arthropoda > Insecta > Lepidoptera > Noctuidae > Aporophyla > Aporophyla nigra. Next base: position 18,997,475 of record OX382297.1, on the reverse strand, counting down.
ATTCTTAGAAAGAAAAATTTACGACGAATTGAATCTAACCTCTAAAGAATTACTATTGTATGCTCATAAAAATAACAACAGGCCTCTCAAAAAACAGGTTAGAACGTAAGGGACGGTATGTGCATGCATCTCACCATAGTGATTCGTTATTACAACAGGAGGGAGCAAGACAGAAACTATCTTTGCGATTTGCTGGTTCTTCTTTATGGTACCCCATTATTCAGGTAAGAGTGAGGGAGAAAAAGGTTAGAGGTGCGAGTGAGATAGATAGTGACGCTATCTGGGATCGTGCTATTTAGGATAACAGTACGGTCAGTACGCGTCACTGCCTCCTGCCGTTACTACGCACCTCTCTCTTAATGGTAACATTGATCACGTACTACGATTTAAAGCTTTGTTTATTGGACTCGATTACTCTTTGTGCTCTGGACTTTGAAACGAACTCTTTACGACGACCTTTGCCTGTGTTTGGACAGTTTGTGTTTTGTGTGTGCTACCATGGCGACCTACACTCCGCAAGAATACGCAAATATGCACTACATTTATGGAGAATGTAGAGGTAATGGACGAGCTGCAGCGAGACTTTACAGAGAAAGGTATCCGAGGGCTACGCGATATCCCGACCATCGAGTTTTCATTAATGTGCACAGATCACTATGTGACGGGCGGTTCCCCAATCAAGTAGCTGGTGAAGGACGACCCGTAAATGACTTCATACGCGATGAAGTTTTAGAGGCGGTGTCGGCAAATCCAAGCATCTCTGTGCGAGGAATAGAAGCTGATACGGGGATACCGAAGAGCACAGCACACAGTATTCTCCAAAAAGAAGAATATCATCCGTACCACGTACAGCGAGTGCAAAGTCTTTTACCTCGAGACTATCCGAGCCGAGTCGCGTTTTGTGAAACAATCCTGCAAAAACATCGAGAAGACGAAAACTTTATCGACAAAATTTTGTGGTCAGATGAATCAACATTTAAGAAGGATGGCTACATGAACCTACACAACTTGCACGAGTGGCATGTGGAAAATCCGCACTTGATGCGAGAAGATAGATCCCAGTACCGGTTCAAAGTGAACATGTGGACCGGTATTCTCTGTGGGAATATTATTGGTCCATTTGAGATGCCCGAGAATTTGACTGGCGAATCATATTTAAATTTTCTTCAAAATGATTTGCCAAACTTACTAGAAGAGACCCCACCAGATATGTGGTTCCAACACGACGGCTGTCCAGCACATTTTCGCGTATCCGTTAGAGAGTTTTTGGACGAGCAATACCCGAACAGGTGGATTGGGCGATCAGGAACAATCCCGTGGCCAGCCCGCTCACCTGACTTAAATCCGCTGGATTTTTTTTTCTGGGGAACTATGAAGGAGCTCGTTTATGCGAAGCCCATTAATGACATCGCTGACCTTCGTGAGAAGATAACACAAGCAGTGCAGGTGATACGTCAAAAAAGTTACTCGCGAAACATAAAGCGGTCCTTTTTAAGGAGAGTGAGAGCTTGTATTGCCGCGGGTGGTCAACATTTTGAACATTTATTGTAATAAAATATCTTTAAACTAACATTCTTTGCTTTTATTCTACTGGGAACCCATCTACCTGTGTGTATTTCCTTCTTGCTCACTCTTGGAACCGAAGTAAATAATAGTAGTAACATAACAGTTTCTAAGATAAGAAAGGGTCCGACAGTTACCGTTAGTAGGTAGGCACTTCGTAAAAATTGGGTTGTTGAGTAAAAATATTATCAAATTTTTTTTTTTCAAATTAATGTGTAAGTATTATACCTTTTTAAAAAGAGGAATAAACGCGTCAAAATTTGACGTCACTTGCCATACTATTTTGGTACATTTTTTTTACACTACAGTCGGTCAAAGTTGCGAAATTCAATAGTTTTCCATATCACCTTTAGTTAAAATAATATTTTATTTTAAAATGGTACAATAAGTACATTATTTTTACATTCTATTTAGACACAGCAATACCCTAGATTACAAAACCTCCAAGAAATATCGAAATTATCAGCATTAGCAGTCACAGCATTCAAAAGTATGTCACAGGGTGCTCATTTCCCCTTTTTTTTTGAAATCAGTATAATTCTGTAAGTACATGGGGTGGATTTTTTAAAATATTTTTCTGAGTACTGTTAGAACTTGGGGCATCGTGGGAATCCAGTTGGACGCCAGGTTCTTGGACACCCTGTATAATTAATATGTTATTTTTGATTATACCATATTTATTTCCTTTCGTAAAGTATGCTTTATAAACATTATCTTTACAAAATAATTTTCGTTTTGCCTTGTGTCGCAGGTTCGCTAGCTTCAGCTACACTTCTCAATGTAAGCCCTTGGATGGGTGACCATTTAGTTTTTGTTTTGCCTTGTGTAGCAGATTTGCTAGGTTAAGCTAAACTTCTGAAGGTCAGCCTTTGGATGGGTGACCATTTAACTTTTGTTTTGCCTTGTGTCGCAGGTTCACTAGGTTCAGCTACACTTCTCAAAGTCAGCCTTTGGATGGGTGACCATTTAACTTTTGTTTTCCTTGTGTCGCTGGTTCACTAGGTTCAGCTACACTTCTCAAGGTCAGCCCTTGGATGGGTGACCATTTAGTTTTTTTTTTGCATTGTGTAGCAGGTTTGCTAGGTTAAGCTACACTACTCAAGGTCAGCCTTTGGATGGGTGACCATTTAGCTTTTGTTTTGCCTTGTGTCGCAGGTTCTTTAGGTTAAGCTACACTTGGCAAGGTCAGCCTTACGATGGGTGAATTTTTTTTGACGTGAGACATCTATAGGCGAGGGTAAACCTAAATTTTGGCGTGGTGATAATGGCCGTGGCGACGCATCACCACGCTATATGATGTTATGTTTGTTACCTCAGAACTTTCAATTGGGTGAACCGATTTTGATGATCCTTTTTTTATTTGAAAGCTGATGCTTCAGACTAGGGTGGTACAGAGTAGTCCGAATTTTGATAATTAACATATAATTAATATCTTATTTTTGATTATGAATACCATATTTATTTCCTTTCGTAAAGTATGCTTTATAAATATTATCTTTACAAAATAATTTCGATGTTTCACATCTGCCAGGCGTCCCGCGAAGGCTCACTTTTTTTCCTCGTTTCTGTGATATTTTAGTTGTTAATGATGCTAAAACTAAATTAAAAAATTTCAAAATATTATTAATGTAAAAGCGTGACGGAAAAAGTTAAGGTACCGAACCAAACTACACAGGGCAGTCTTTGCAACGCTCGCCAGCTTGTTGTACTGTACGTAATTAATAGATCTAACGCCTCTCATCATCATCATTTCAGCTAAAAGTCGTCCACAGCTGGACACAGGCGGCTCCCCCAAACACCGCTTCTTTGTGCTATTTCGATTACCTTGATTCTCGTCCATATATTCTCTTCAAAAAAAAATGTTTACTTAGCAACGCAAGCTTAATTGTCAAAATGAAAGCGATTCCAACTGACAGTGTGTTATGCAATTAACTCTCTCGTGTACCTACTATTCTAGCGACTCCAAAAAGAGAAGAATTCCACTTCATCCGCATAAAATTATTTACGTCAAATCTGCCTCAGAAGGTATTTGCAAGGCTAACTTAACCTAGCCAGGGTCGCGAGATTTGTTCGAAAGAGATACAGCGGCCCTGACATATAGGCAACTGAAGGAACACGGGTGGGTTTTAGTCAGTAAAAGTCTGATACGCCCTCCGGAGACGTCATTAGATGATTTCCCACCCACAAAAAAAAACCTAACCATGTCGAATCTTAAGTGTCATCACGATTAATATTTTTTTAACCGACTTCAAAAAGGAGGAGGTTACATTTTTTTTTAATGTATGTTCGGGCATAACTTCGTCAAATATAAACGGATTTGCAAAATTCTTTTTTTGTTCGAAAGGGGTTTATTCTGAAATGGTCCCATATAAATTTCATATAGATCTGATCATGAGTTCCGGAGACAGACACCAGAACTCTTTAAAAATGACACCAAATCAACCGCGATTTCTGCTATCGCATAAATATGCATTGTTTGTTTGGAATTACTGCGGAGTAGATACCATAACTACCAAAACATTTTAAAAATAAAAGCTTTTTTACAAAATAAAACAACCGACTTCCTTATAAACACTTCAAAGTGAAAAAATAACTTTAATTTGCGAAGTCGGTGGCAAAAACCTTAAATACAAATCCTAAGACACCGACTTGCGTAATTAAAGTTATTTTGTCACTTTGAAGTGTTTTTAAGGAAGTCGGTTGTTTTTTTTTTTTGTAAAAAAGTTTTTTTATATTCATAAATCAGTGGCGGGACAAGCCTACAGACAGGACTGATCCACACAAGCTCCGGTCGGAGAGAAGTAAAAACGAGAAAGGGCCTTGCCCTACAGCGGGATAGCAGAGGCTAAAAATGAAATAATAAATATGTATTGTTTCTGAGACCTTATTTTAAGTCCGAATTATGAATCCCGTAAAACGCAAAAGAACCATTTTTATATAAGATTTTATTGTTTTTGAAAACATAGTAAGGGAGGACTTTGGCCTTACGAACACTTCCCCCTCTGTAAAGGTAAAGAACAATTGCTCTATTACGTTCATAAAAACTATTCAGTTCAGATAAGAGCGTCGGTTTTGACGACTCTGATAAGGCTGAATGCCTAGCCGACAGCCTAGAGTTGCAATGTTCTCAAAGCTCTCAACGAGTAGACCAAGTGCACCTTGCCAAGGTTTACGCCGAAGCTGAATGTAGAGCTCCCCTCCCATCCGTTGAATGCCCTATGATCCTCTGCCTCGCGTCACTCCAGGTGAAGTACACGATATCATTAAAATGCTTCACTATTGGAAAACCTCCGGCCAATATAACCAATAAGGTATACAAACTCCTCCCAGCACCTCTCATAATCTTATTAAACGCCATCTTCAATGGCTCCTTGAGAGAAAAGAAATCTGCAAGCCTGGAAGGAGGCGATCCTTATTGGTAATTTTAAGCCAAACTAGGGCCAAGTTTGAGCTCACGAGTAATAGTCTCATTAGTCTCCTCAATTTTTTCGGCAAAATCTATGACAGGCCTTTTATAAGTGTCTCAACTAAGTTGTTTCCTGAGATTTGGGATCAACTTAATGGATGTTTTTGTAAATTGCTGCTCTGACTTGCGACAGATTTAGCCAGCACAGTTCCACTTTATTCTAGCCGCTGCGTGATCACCGTCCGCTATTTGTGTTATGGAACGAAGTATAAAGTTCGTAATGCGGTCGTGACTCTGGCCCCTAGTACACTTCGCTCAATAACCCGTTGGCAGACTCCAGATGCGGCCTTTTGACGCTTTATAAGAGACCATGTTTGCGCTCTGTAGATGAGAGTGGGAAGAATGCACATGTCCATGAGCTTTCGTTTTAGTGAAAGCGTTAAAGGTCCCTTCATGAGATGTTGCCTCGACCAATAAATAGTTCTTCGTGCGTTTTCTGTGCGTCAAGCAACTTCTTTTCCTATTTCGCCTGGAAAGATAATATTTTGCCGTGGTAAATGTATTCATGGTCATGCTCAACCTCCACATCCCCAATTTATACGTTGCGTTCCGTGCTGTTCGTCATCAGCTTTGTCATTGACATGTTCATCGTAAGTCCGACTTGTTCACTATACTAAACTGTTTTTATCAAGTTATATAGTGTAATGACACATGATTTTACTTTTAGCTGAGAATTGACATGGACCGCCATAATAATAAGAGATAATCAACATCATATGTCTGGTTATTATTGGTCGCTGGGGACACGTCCAATACATTATTGGCTATCCCCCTTTATAAGTTAGGTTGGGCTTTAAGACAGCCAGCCATATAGTAGTATTCCTACGGCGGCGATACTCAATATGAGGCCGCATAACCATATGCATCCAGCGTCGTAGCATATTGGCCTGTTATCAATGGGGTGTCGCACGGTAGAACGAAGACGCCTCACTCGATCTCGCGCTGGTCTGCTGTTGAATAAGAAAAGGTTTAAAAGTATTACAATACTTACAAAGTAACGGGTCACAGTCATCTACTAGTCTGTTCATAATATTTCAAAACAAACACCAAACGCCGGATTCCCACGATACGTGATATTGCGAATTAGCACGCCGGGCCGACGGCCACAAACAGCCACGTACCGTACACCAAGGCTCTTCCAACAGCGCATCTTCCTGAGGGTCTTAAAATTACAGATATATCCATTCTGTGATTTCAAAATTCAAAGTGCAAAAGAAGCTCGCACCGCACCTTTAAAGTTACCAAATCGCCGTGGATAGGACGCACCGCAACGGATGCGTCTGCGCTACCATGGACGATACGTTTCCTAATGGTCCGTCTCGGTGCGGGCTGGTCCGTACGCAATATCACGCATCGTGGGAAGTGATTATAAGGCGCTGACCTAATTGAAAGTGATTAGTGACTCACTGGGCGCCTATTGGAGGTGATCGCTGTGGTTCCAGGTAGTGTAATTAACTGGGCCTCGTGTGAAGGTCGAATGTCGTTTTGGAAGACTAGTGAGACACAGAAAAAGGGAAAGAAGTATAGACATACTAAGCACATTACTTACGCAGGTTCGGGTTCTACAGTTTCCATCACATTTAGTCTTATAGTAGCTAGGTGCCATGTGATATGTATCTGAAAATTCATAGGTATATATTTTTACAGAATTGTGCTTTAAAGGCAAATAATAAAATGAATAATGAAATGAACGTAAAACGAATGATTTAATTTCTATCAATGTTTTTTGTTGAAGAATGCGTAATTGGACACACCCTGCCAAACACACATACATACACACACACACATACACACCTCATAACCACACAGCAACACACACCCCTACACACGTATACATAATATACACACACACACACTCTTTTTGTTTATAAATTTAAATAAGTTTATTATTATTTACATCTCTTTTTCAAAACAATATTGTATTATAGTATAAGGAACTATCCTAGTTGGTCCGGAGGAAGGTGACGGCATTCGTGATACAGGGCCATCCTAGAACGAATGCCAAAGCACTCCATTGACACGTAAGTGCAATTAACAGAAGACAAAAACTATTTTCAAGGAGATTAACTGTACCTCTTATTTTAGTAATAAAGATTTTTATATTTTCATAATTATATTTTACATGAACTCTTCTTACTTTTTCCTTTAATAGTTTTTAGGACTGCTATTCACGTAGTTTAGGAACTGTCATGCATTTTTATCCTATATTATCACAAAACACTTCTTAGTTTTTAAATAATTATCAACAACTTTGATTGTCACAATAATTTTGATTTGTACATGTCTTGTATCGAAATGCCAAATATACCTGACATTTTCCTGTCAAAGATTATTTGGATGTAGATAAGAAATCAAGTGAGGTAGGAGGTTCTCTTGCAGTAGTTACCTACCTACCTACTTTAGTTGCGCAAGCAGTAAACGAAGTATCGATAAGACCACGTAGGCAGGGACGTTAAAATATCGCGGCTGAATTTTATTGCACTGAATTTTCGAACATCGAACTCGATATATAAATCGAACACTGTGTTTTGGATTCTCAATTCTCTGTTCTACACCGAGAGTAGAAAATCCAGCTGCGATATTTTTACGTCCGTGCAAACGTGGTTTTATAGGTACTCCATACTGAAATAACTACGTCAGAAGGCTTTCGTAAGTATGCACCCATGTTTTGATTTTTTTTTCTTTATTTAACACAAGTTAGTGTCGCAAACCATTATTTTCTTGTAAAATCATCATCAGCAGCCTATAATGTTGCCATTACTAGGACACAGGTTTCCTCTCGGTGAGAGGGAGTGGGCCATAATCCACCACGCGGGCCTAGTGCGGTTTGGTAGATGTCACATGTCTTCGAATGTTTGGTTCTAAGATATGCCGGTTTCCTCACGATGTTTTCCTTCTCCGTTTTAAGAGCAATGGTGATGAAATAAATTACAGAAAGTAAAGCGCCTGCTTGGGATTGCACTCACGACCTACTACTCGTAAGTCGCAGACGTTACCACAGGGCCACCACTGTTCACTATCTTGTAGAATATATGGATCATATTCATAATGTAATAACTATTAAAATTTAAATTATTGCGTCATTGAAACCTCCGGAATCCCATTCCGGACTCCGGACGGATGCTTAGCTCAAAACATAAAAAAGAAGTCCAAAATTGATTGACTACCAAATAGTTTAGTTTAATTTATTTCAATTACATTTTTTGTGCAGGATGTCCGCAGCCCGTCCGTGAGAGTAAATCACTTTTGGATTTCTTCATTCAGTGAAAGCTAGAACTTTTTTTTATCGTGTAGGTAACTAGTGTGGGGCCGTTGTTGCGATGCATTCGTGATTAGGAATTGCAAAAGAGTGTTGTTTAGTGAATTCTAAAGCCTAGTCAGAACGGAGAAACTTTTCACTTATTCGAATTAGTCTAGAAGGGACGAATAAAAACACTTTTTAAAGTGAAAAATAACTTTTATTTCTGAAAACGGTTTATGTTTTTCGTTTTTAATTTTTCACCTTAAGGTGGGAGGTCCAGGGTAGCCGAAGAAATTATTTTTTTAACGTTTGCAGTTTGCAGGTCAGTGCTAGGCTGTATGTTGAACAAAAACTTTTTACAAAAAAAAAATAACAACCGACTTCCTAAAAAAAACACTACAAAGTGAAAAATAACTTTAATTTCGAAAGTCGGTGTCTTAGGATCTGTATTTAGGTATTTAGGTTTTTTTGCCACCGACTTCCGAAATTAAAGTTATTTTTCACTTTGTAGTGTTTTTTGTAGGAAGTCGATTGTTATTTTTTGTAATAAGTTTTTATTTTTAACTTTTTAGTTATGGCAGATACCCCGCACTAATCTAATCGCGTTATTCGTTCATTTGTCGCGCAAACACTTAATGCAAATTTAAGACTTATGTGGTTTTCACATGGACTCCATTGTCCAAATGGAACCAAATTAAAATAGGACCATTTGGGAAGCACCAGCTTTCAAATTAAAAAAAAAAATCATCAAAATCGGTTCATCCAGTTAAAAGTTATGAGCTAACTAACATTTAAATAAAAATACAGTCGAATTGATAACCTCCTCCTTTTTAGGGTTCCGTTGCCAAATGGCAAAAAACGGAACCCTTATAGATTCGCCATGTCTGTCTGTCTGTCTGTCTGTCTGTCTGTCTGTCTGTCTGTCCGAGTATGTCGCAGCCACTTTTCTCCGAAATTATAAGAGCTGTGCTATTGAAACTTGGTAAGTAGATGTATTCAGTGAACCGCATTAAGATTTTCACACAAAAATAGAAAAAAAACAATAATATTTGGGGTTCCCCATACATAGAACTGAAACCAAAATTTTTTTTTTCATCAAACCCTTACGTGTGGGGTATCTATGGATAGGTCTTCAAAAATGATATTGAGGTTTCTAATATCATTTTTTTTTAAAACAATAATATTTGGGGTTCCCCATACATAGAACTGAAACACAAAAAAAAAATTTCATCAAACCCTTACGTGTGGGGTATCTATGGATAGGTCTTCAAAAATGAAATTGAGGTTTCTAATATCATTTTTTTCTAAACTGAATAGTTTGCGCGAGAGACACTTCCAAAGTGGTAAAATGTGTGTCCCCCCCCCCCGTAACTTCTAAAATAAGGGAATGATAAAACTAAAAAAAATATATGATGTACATTACCATGAAAACTACCAACGAAAATTGGTTTGAACGAGATCTAGTAAGTGGTTTTTTTTTAATACGTCATAAATCGTAAACCACAATTTACCTTTCATTCAGTCAACACAAATATAAAAATTAAAAAAAAAAACATTTCATTTCATAAACGATGATGACGAATGATGATGATGATGACCTGCAGGTTTGTACGGAACCCTCGGTGCGCGAGTCCGACTCGCACTTGGCCGGTTTTTTTTGAAGTCGATTAAAAATATCGATTGCCGCCGTAACAAATATGGCTTTACATACATTACATACAAATCAACGAGGTTAGTGAATACACATTTCTTGGAGTTGTTGTAGGCTTTTGTAACTTTCCGTGTGGTACCGGAAGTAAGTAATAGCACTATCCCATTTCTTCCCGTGGGTGACGTAAAAGGCAACTAAGGGACTCACTTTCGGATGGGCAGCAGCGGTCTCTATACATTTTATCACCATACTGTGATAGTGGCGATTATGGCAGCCCTAAAATGCTTGGGGGAGGCTTATGTCCAGCAGTAGACGTCTTTCGGCTAAAATGATGATGATGATGCTGATGATGATGATTGTAAAGGGAAGTTACACATAGAATATGTCTGCAAGAAATTGAATCAGTTTAAAAGCACCGCGAGTGAAGCAGGTGCACTACTACCTATCACGGGTATGTTTCCTCTATACTCAGATATGGGCTCCAACTTTGGGGGAACGCGGAGAACGTAAATGAAGCCTTCCTAGTGTAGAAAAAATGCCTAAAAGCAATCTCGTATGAGTCTTTTATAACGTCATGTAGATCTCTTTTTACAAAAATAAAACTTTTAGCACTAAAAGTCTTCTTGTAATGCAAGCTGCTGTATTTATGAAAGAGCAGTAAAAAAAAAATGGAATTCGAATTGCATTCAAAATATACCCGTCGAGATACAACACGGCTAAAAATTCCTCCGCACTATGTCATGAAAATAGTTTTATCATAGAAATTAAAATATTCAATAGTCTAGTAAAATATTCGAAAAGAAATAAAGGAACTCTTCTTCTTAAACACTTTAAATCCATACTAGATAAATGGCTTATTGGTAACTAACTATTTACACTATAAAATTAAATGACTAATTATACAAATAAATATAAAATAAAACAAAAGGACATAAAACATAATTAAGCACACGTGATATGCGGCCTGCGCTCCTGCAGCAGGATAGGCCATAGTACCGGAGACTGTCGACAGCTTCACCGCAGTGAAACCGATGTGAAGGAACACAAGGTGCGCCCAAGCGGACACACGTAGCGAGCCGAAACGATGATACAATAGTGATTATGGTGGATGACGGGAGCGCCTGAAGCCTCCAGCCTGACACTTATTCCTCCACAGCCAGTAGATGGGCTAACTCAACAGTATTAGGTAACGTGTTCTGTATAATACTGCAGAGCGGCACGGCAAAACCGTTTTGGGATAAGCCATTTTCCAAACATTCAACACATCGGTCAAACACGATAGGTACTTCAAAATCGACCAGTCAGGAAGTTTATTGTTCCTGGTTAATTTATCGATACTGTGTGGACTGAGGAGAGAAAAGCCGGGAATCTTATTATTTTGTGGCCGCCGAGACCACCCAGGCGAATGGGAAGTGTGGCTTTAGTTCGGTAATTTTTCAAATGTTCTAAGCTAATAATCAGGGCCGGATTTAGAGGTCTGCAGGCCCTGGGGCAAGAAAGGAGTGGAGGCCCCTAACAATTTTCCAAATTGATGAATACATTTTTTGAATTGTAGTGCTTCAATAATTTATTACAAGACCAATGATTAAATAATAAGAATCATCATTTCAGCCGTAAGACGTCCACTGCTGGACTTAGGCCTCCCCCAATTTGGGTGGGCTGTGCCATAATCGCCACGCTTGGCAGGCGGGTTGGCGATCGCAGTATGGTGGTAAAATGCATAGAGAACGCTGCTGCCCATTCTCTAGTAAGTCCCTTAGTCGCCTTTTACGACACCCACAGGAAGAAATGGGGTCGTGTTATTCTTTACGTCCGACACCACACGGTAAAAAAATAAGAATATATAATTCTTATTAGTTAGTGGTAACATGTTTTTTTTTATTCTCATTGTGGGGGCCCCTCACTTGTGGAGGCCCCGGGGCTGTAGCCCCGGTTGCCCTCACCCAAATCCGGCCCTGCTAATAATTTTAAGTCAAAATGTAATTTTTCATATCATCATTATCAGCCTATAATGTTCCCACTGTTGTGAGACAGGCTTCTTCTCGATAACAGGGAGTGAGCCATAATCCATCACGCGGGCCCAGTGTGGGTTGGTAGATATCACTTGTCTTCGAATTTTTGGTACTATGACATGCCGCTTTTCTCACGATATTTTCCTTCGCCGTTTTTAGGGCAATGGTGATGAAATAATTAACACAACATTTTCTTTTTGCCTGTTTGGGTTCCTTCTCCCGACTTACATCTCGTAACTCGCGGCCGTTACCACTGTGCTGCCACTGCTCCTTGCTCCTCACTACTGCTTTATTTTTTCGTATCTTCAAACATAAATAGCAGCACATGGGTTAATTTTATATTAGGTATCGTTGTGGTAGTAAAAATGTTGAGGGTGTTATTTCCCTTAAGAATACAATTTTTATTTTCTCTGGCTAGACATACTAAAATTTTTGAGTACAAAATGTTTGACACCTGAATGTCCTTTTTAAGGTTCCGCACCTCAAAAGGAAAAAGCGGAACCCTTATAGGATCACTTTGTTGTCCGTCCGTCCGTCCGTCCGTCCGTCTGTCAAGACCCTTTTTCTCAGGAACGCGTGGAGGTGTCAAGCTGAAATTTATATCAAATACTCAAGACTACTGTCCCTTGGAGCTGTCAAACTTCTAAACTAACGCAATCAAAAGATATAGCCGTTTATGCCGCAAATTTCCGCAAATTTTCGAAACTCGCAAGGGAATCAAAACCTAAAGGGTACTTCCAGTCGATCTAGAATTTTGAAATTTGGTACGAAGCAACGTCTTATAGCACAGATAAAGGAAAAATTGCGAAAACTGTAAATTTTTAGTTACATCATATAATAAACAGAACAAAACACAGAGAGAAATAAAACCAAGCCAAGAAACAGAACAGAACTACGACTCGATTGTCGTGATGGGTGAACTTTTACTTATATACCTACAGGTTTGTACGGAACCCTCGGTGCGCGAGTCCGACTCGCACTTGGCCGGTTTTTAGTATTTGCGGACCCCCAGCGCAACCCACCTAATGATCATGTGATCATGTAAACTAGCGAAGTGTTTTGTAAATTGAATTTGTATTTTTAATTAAATTACATTTTATTAATAAAGAGCTTTTAGGAAATAGTTAGATACGAGTTCTATTGTAAACTTAATCATAAAATAGATCGTTTAACTTTGTAATTTTCGGAACAAAATATTAGTCGATTTTCTATTGATTGTAATACGGAACGCAGCCTAAATGTGTTATCGGTTATCGTACTTTGGCAATGCTTAGAATTAGCATTTCTAAGTGAGGAAAAAATGACATTTTATATGATATGGAGTATTTAATGGGGTGGGAGGCATTATTTAATGGATTGTGGAAGAGAACTGTTGTGCAAGTTGAAGCAAGTTATGAGTAGGTATTTGAATTTCAATTGGTAACATAAAAAAGGTCCTAAGCGAGTTCCTCATTGCTATTTGTTGAGTTGATTTAAAATTAAAGCGTGTTTCACGAAATAATTTATTCGGACTGCTATTGCGATGGTGCTATTTCACAACTACCTACTAAGTAAGTATCTTAAATACGTTAAGTATAATTTCTTATATGTATATATAATTATTTTTTAGTAAAGAGGGAATTTGTTAAGGCAGCGAATCACTAGTAACATATTTTGTTCAACATACAGGCTAACACTGACCTGCAAATTGCCATGAAAACCTAAGACAATTTGAATTTCGCTGTCTCCCCTGGCCCTTTCTACTTATCACTTCGGACTCAATCAATTTTAATTAATATTACTATTTTTCGTGAACTTACTATTATTATTCTATTTTTGCTGGACATGACTATTTCTTTGAAGCCCGAATGATTTAAAGTTGTCAATGTGTCAAGTTAATGTCAATAACAAACGTCACTTATCCATGCATGCACTGTGTGATATTCCTATCAAATTTTAATCAGCAATAAAATGATGTAAAATTAGTTTAATCCAAAATGAACCATATTCTAAACCATAACACGTTGGGAATATTATTAAGTCAAGTTATAAGTGTTAAGCTGTTACATTTACCAAGAGTTTTTAGCCAACAATTTGTGAAATCAACCAGGGATATTATTTAGCACTAAGGGTGTAATTAACACGTTTACTTATTTATAAATGATTCGATTCCACTAGTCATACGATACCGAAAGCCAATTTAAGTGAGTTTAACATGCTATAGTTAAATTTATTATGAACGAGTATTACGAGTTTGATGATCGTAATATGAAAGGTACCCTTCGCGATTGGCGCAAAGCTCTGCGCACCCCGGCCACGTACAGGGTCGGTAACGCTGTTAGAGTTCAGCCACAATTTGTACTATTAATTGTGTTAATAGGAACATTCCTGCTGGTGTTGTGTTACTATAATTGGTGGGCTAGCAGCCAGCCAGTCAGTGTCCAGAGATGGGCTAGTTCAGTGCGGCCATACAACACGACTTACCCGCTGACGAAACCGTCGGTTAGTGGAGATATAGTCACATTCAGGATTGGAATAGTGGCAGATTTAGATACCGATTCTAAAAGCAATAGCAAAAAACACACATACGTAAGTTATTTCAAGAAAGGACACCTCAGTTACAACAGTGCCAAGAAGTCTGTGCAAGTGTCATGGGACATACGAGAGCCCACACTATTGTCTACGACATACTCACACAAGGGAAGAGGCATGGAGCTGTCCGAGTTGATAGTTTATGATGGAAGATTGCTCACTTTTGATGACCGATCAGGAATGGTGAGTACATTGATGTCACAAGTTTGATTTCCTACTTATAAATGAATTAACTTGAAGTCAAAGTTATTATTGTGTATAGAAAAAAGTTTTTCTGTGTTGAACAACAGAAAATGGTATCATATTTTTTTTTTCACATAACAGTTCAAAGTAAAATCCTACTATCTATACTAATATTATAAAGCTGAAGAGTATATTTGTTTGTTTGTTTGGTTGAACGCGGTAATCTCAGGAACTACTGGTCTGAATTGAAAAATTCTTTTTGTGTTGGTTGGCCTATTTATTGAGGAAGGCTGTAGGCTATATAACATCACGCTATGATCAAAAGGAGCGGAATAGCAATGAAAAATGGACGAAAACTGGTATGCAATGCGATGCGACGGGAAAGGTCAGGGGAGCCAAAATATGACACAGACGAAATTGCGGGCAGAAGCTAGTAATATTATAAATGTAAACGTTTGTGAGGATGCATAGATGTGTTACTTTTTCACTTAAAAACTACTGACTGGATTCGAATGAAAGTTGGGACAAAGATATAATCTAGTTTAACTCATAGGGTACTTTTTATACTGATAGTATGTTACCGCAGGATAATTTCCTACCTCCACTTGGGGGATGCTGCTGGCAAAAATTAATACATAAAACAGCATTTCTCGAAGTATTCTGTCACATAATAAACTGCAATTTTTTTGTTTTCCAGGTGTTCGAAATAGTCAACAATAAAATAATACCATGGGTGATACTAACAGATGGTAATGGCCAGGTCGAGAAAGGATTTAAATCTGAATGGGCAACTATCAAGGATGACATTCTGCACGTTGGGTCAATAGGCAAAGAATGGACGACGGCCAGCGGGGAGTTCCAAACTTATGACCCTATGTGGGTGAAAGCAATCAACATACACGGAGAAGTAAGATTATTAACGCTAATAACAAATTTAATTTTTAAAATATGTGTCATATACAATGAATTTAAATTGTCTGTTTCTAGATAATATAGAAGACACAATTCACATTAATCTATGTAAGTTTTTTGTGAAATAATAATTAAGTATGAAATAAGTTATTACTTATTTAAGAAAATTATTTTGGTTGTTCAGTTTCTGAATTTTCATTCAAAAAGTGAGGCTATTAGCAGATAAAGTGAGCCTAGCATAACCATCGTAAATTGTTTCCAATGCTGAGACACAGGCATCTTTTCTGTGAGAGGGAGTGGGCCATAATAAACCACGTAGGCCCAGTGGGCCCAGTGGGCGTGTTGGTATAGTTAGCCTAAAGACATTTTATTTTATGTACTTTTGTAAGCACCAGAACATCATTAAAAATTTATTCGATTTTACGTCCATCTAGTTAGGCGAACAGGAAAATTACCTTGTAAATAGGGCAATAGTATGTATAATGTATTTGCAGAATACGGTAGCGATACATGATGTACTATCTTATCAGCAAGGTTTCTCCGTTTATTCGCAAAGGTTATCTTTATTATTTAAATGTTGTGTTAGGTAATCATTCTTGTTTCTGGTGGGAAATCCAAATTATAAGACTCATTTGAAATAAAGTGGGGTCAAGCAGGATAGTCAGTTATATTCTACTAACTCTTAACCCTTTATACCCCCCCCCCCCCCTAGGTACCTTCAAGTGACTGTCCAGTGTCCACCCTTTATAGGACGGCTCATACAAAGTGGCCAGTAAACTGAACAGTGAAGAGTGAAGAATGATCATCCACTTCAAGGTCCTATGTACCTTGAAGTGACTGTCCAGTTTACTGGCCACTTCGTATGAGCTGCCTTATAAAGGGTTAAGCTAGGTACAATAAAAGTCATATGACAAATGGACTTTATTAGTACCTTGTTAACGCCCATATTCTTATAACAAATTGTGATCAAACATTTCACATGGTTATAAACATCTTCATAGAAATAAGGTTAATTTTCGAATGAAAAGATACTTTGAATAAAATCAAAGTTTGCTGTATAGTCAGTATCTTTGTGAAATATTATTTGCCTGTTTTTCCTTGAAGAGAATTCAGACTTAATAAATTCTTGTGTATGAAATGAATGCTCTCTTTTACTATTATGAAATGAAGTTCGAGCACCATTTATAAATCCATACCTTTTTTATTTACAGGTGCAGCATTTAAGCTGGGTGAATCAGTACAAAGCCGTCCGAACTTCTATAGGGATCCAATGGCCGGGCTACATGATCCATGAATCCGGAGTATGGTCACCTGCCAAGCAATTATGGCACTTCCTGCCGAGGAGGTGCAGTCATGAACCATACAATGAGACGAAAGATGAAGTCATGGGATGCAACTACTTGATCACTGCTGATGCCGATTTCAAACATATTCATGCTCTTGAGGTAAATGTTTTATAAGTATATTGTAACTGTGACTGGACTAACCCATCTGGGAACTGAGGCTATGATTTAATAAAGGTACTTAAACTTTAATCAAGCTAAGTAAGCTTTTCATACAAATATGACCCACCCCTTCGTTTCGTGTACTACTGTGAACATTACAGTGATACAAATTAGGTCCATATTCATAGAAACACCTACTGTACTGTAGTGTCGAATGCTCCATAGATCTCAGCTTTACTGCGTCTGCCAGGGTCACGAGATTTATTCGAAAGAGATACCGTGGCCCTGGCACACGGGCAACTGAAGGAGCACGGGTGGGTTTTAGTCAGTAAAAGTCTAACACGCACTCCCGCTCCGCCCAAGAGCGGAAGACGTCATTTGATGATTTCCCACCCACAAAAAAAAAGCTTTACTGCGTAATTGGAAAATAAGTGTGTAATTGAAGTAAAGATAAGAAAAGAAGTTTTTATAGCCTTGACTTGAAAATTGAGTACTTTTTTCCGTGTATTCGTTCGTCCCATTGCCATTATTCGACTAGTAGAACGAAAGAGAATTCTGCTGGTCCCACAAAAAAAATATTTGAGTCTTGTTTTTCAATGGTGATAAACGCTTAGCTATCCTTACTAACAAATAATATTATGACCGCGAATGTGAGTTTGTTTGTATATTTGTTACGCTTTAACGCTAAAACAGCTGAAAGGATTTAGATGAAATTTGGTAGACCATAGGTTAGGGACACTTTTAACTCACCACGCGTGCATACAAGATGAGGATACAAAGTGAAGACGTTAGTGGGAGTAACGGGAATACACGCTTCACTCTTCTACCACACGTGAGTGGTGATAGTAGAGAAAAACCACTCTTACTGCTACGGAATAAAGGTGCTGTCTCTTTGAAATTGTTACTGCCTGTTCCAAATTTTTATGGCGACTCTGAAGCGCGTTACGCACTGCGCAGTACCGCACCCCGCACCCCCGCTGACAGGTAAATTGGTTACTGCGCAGCGACTCGCCCCATATTCCGAGCAATCTAAAGTTTGAATCGGGCGGTACCACCGCCGTGACTCTATTACTTCGTTAACTCGTTACATTTTCAGTGTACTGTGGATCGAATCAATGTTTACTCAGTTGTATAAATAATCAGCCATGAACACACATATCATGTTATGTATGCTACGTTATAACACGTTGCCTAAACAGATATGTTCACAATTCCTTTTATGAAAAAAAAAGAATTTTAGTTTTTGCACAAAACAACCTTATGTCATAAAGGCTGGTAATAAATTACTTCAATGAAATTTGAACAGTCAAACAACTCTAGAAATAAAAAGAAGATAAAACAGTGGGCGACAGATTGGGCTGGTTATCCGAAGGAAGGCGATAATAAATAATAGTTTTAAAAAAAACACGCTTTTTGATAATAATGGAAAAAAGCGTGGGGTGCTTGATATCAATAAAATAATAACTCAAAAAGTATATTATTTATTTTCTATTTTTTTTAGATCGGCTAGCTACAAAAGTGGGTTTTTCGTTTTTTTGCTGTTCTGGTGATCTTGGCCAGGGATAATCTGAATTATTGTATTGTCATCGGTCCTTGATAAGTGTGCAACGTCTCAAATTAATCCGATGTTTTGAAAGGGGGTGAAAATAAGACTTGTAGAATGCTTTAAAAGAAATACTTACTCTACTTTCACAACAAACGTGGTTCATTATAATTAGAGTACACAAGAACTTCAGGTACTCACACTTGGTGGAGACGCCGAGTAGGCCTGATAAGCTACAGTGACTACCTAGTGTGAGAGCCTGAGATTCTTGTGTACCGGGATTCTCAATTCTTTATTCACGTTACATGCAAAATCGTGACGTCGAATTATTTTGTATGAAAAATTAAAACGGAAAACAAATCATATGCCAATTGATTCTTTGACATAGTTTCATTTTGTAGTTGTGTAGTGTAGTTTTCTTTGACATACGCTAGAGTTATGGGATATCAAAAGGAATACCGTGTGAAAAAATAAAGCCGTCTACACTCCTTTTCCATACTAAGTTTAGCTGTGCCAAATTTCATACTCCTCCTTCCGTGTAATTTTCGTAAAAAGGCGTACAAAGTTTTTGCTTCACGTATTATTAAACAAATAAGGAGTACTAGCGTTAGATACTACGTTCTTACACATTTTCTAAGCAATTTATTAATCAGTCAACTTTAACCCTTTTCAGATAACAAAGCATCAGCCGAAGCATGGTTTCTCTTCGTTCAAATTCATACCGGGAACGAATGACGAAGCCATAGTGGCTCTGAAGACCACAGAGTTTGAGGGCAAGACGGCCACATACATATCTGCATTTATGACAGATGGCACGGTGTTGCTACACGACACTTTGGTGGAAAACCTCAAATACGAAGGCCTGGAGTTTATATGATAGTATATTAGAAAATTATACATAGAAATAATTATACATAAAAATCGTAACTGTAAATATGTAAAATATAATATAGTTTCGTTATTTTGCGTTTTATTTTATTAGCAACTGTACAAAATGTCCCATAGCAAAAAAGCATTCAGTAGTGTGTCCCGGAAAGTTTTCAAATTTGTGAATACCCAAATTTGAAAACTTTTCGGGACACAATTCTATTTTTTTTTTTTTTGCGTAAGAACCTGATCCGATTACGAACAATGTAAAACACACTTACCGACTTTTTATAGATAGGCTAGCTTCTCCCCGGGACTCTGTTTGCATCAAATCTCTTGATCGCACCGTGTCGCATCGTGTCACCCGCGCTAATACTCTACTATTCTTACTTCAAAAGAAAATTGTTATAAATATTAGTACCAAGTTTGTAGTTAATCCGCCAGCGCCTTTATTTATTAGCTGTGACACCCTCTAAATCCTGTATGAGGTGCTCTTTTAAAACAAGAACAGTAACAATCTTTATTATTTAATTACTGCGAAAAGAGAGATTCAACTCGAAGTCAAGATTCAACTCAAACTGAGACCATTTATCTCCATTAAACCGTTTACACTATATATATATAGCACTTTTGAATGTCAAAAAGTCGATCAGTTAGTCCGAGAGTTGAGCCTATTCCAAAACGTAGATCTCTATCGAGAAGAACGAGCAAGAAAGACCAAGGATACTTTTTTGAAATCAAGATACATGTTACAAAATTCTGAGTACATTATTCTTGTTGCATCTTTTTGCGAGAACAATGTGAAAAAATTGAAGAAAAATTCCAGATATTAGTTTAAAAATAAGCCCTGGAAGTTAGGAGATGACCAGTCTCAACCGACAGTATCCGTTCACGGACTTGACGCCTGGATCAACACCATCCAGCTCAACCATTTTGTGGGGAACCGAATGGACCAACACGCGCGTGTGACTGACGCTGGCATGGCCACCATCGGGGATTTTAATTTAGATAACATAAAAAAATGTCGCCAAACATCAAGATTAGTCGTTCACTGGTTCAAAAGTTATAAGGGTTTATAGGTTGCCGATCTGGAGAAAATTTCCTCAGCTTGGCCACATTTATATCTCAAAAACTAGTGCACCTACCGGAGATCTGTTTTCTCCCTTTATTCGCAAGTTTTCGCAAAGTCACCGATTTATTCGGGTCTTCGTTTTGAAGATATAACTTAATAATAAGAGTTACATTTTCAAAGTCATTCAAATTATAATTTTTCCCTAAACTGTCAAATGGAACAGCCATCATTGCAATTATTATTACAAAGCTTTATTTGGTAGTGACTACGCTACAATGCTTTAGACGTAAACGAGTACTCTAAAACATGAAACAGATATTTTATAACCTAGTTTAACACATAGGATACTTTTTATCCCGGTAGTACGTTTACGCGGGATCATTTCGGACCTCCACGGGGACAAAGCCACTGGCATTAGCTAATAATACATAAAACAGCATTTGTAGAAGTTTTCTGTCACGTAATAAATTGCAATTTGTATTGTTTTCCAGGTGTTCGAAATAGTTAACAATAAAATAATACCATGGGTGATTCTAATAGATAGAGCTAATGGCCAGGTCAAAGAAGGATTTCAATCTGAATAGGCAACCATCAAGGATCCCCAAGAGTAAAAAGGCACAGTTGGCACTCTTCGCAAACGACAAAGCCATTTACTTCACGGGGCATAGTCAAGAAACGATGGTTCGCTACCTCGAAACCGCAGTTTACCAGTTGGCTGCATGGTTTAGGAAGTAGCGAATTGAAGTCAATCCCGATAAAATTTAAGCGGTCATCCTCTTTGCCAAACCGTGACTCAACCCTAGCCCCAACCATCTCTATGTTCGGCAAGCCGATCCCTTGGGAAAAGCGAGCCAAATATCTAGACGTGATCCTCGATCAGCAGTTCTCCTTCTCTGAGCACATAAAGAAGGCTCGTTCGTGAGCCTCTTGCTCTCAGTAAGCTCCACTCCGTTCTAAATGCGCGTAGTAAATTGTTACTTAGGTGCAAGAAGCACATTTACACCGCGTGCATCATGAACTATGCATGTGCAGTCTTTGCACACTGCGAAACCCCACTATATCCATTGGATGCAGACTCTCCAAAAACAATTTCTCCATCAAGCCACAGGTTCGCCTTGGTACGTTCGGAATATAAACCTTCACATTGACGTAAAACTCCCCACTATCCTTCAATTCATGAAACGCAACTCGAAGTGTTTCTTCGATAAAGCCGTAACCCACCGCTGGTTGTCGCGGCCGCCAACTATATCCCCTCCCGTATCAGTAGAGTTCACCGCCCGCGGCACATACTTACCGACCCTGATGACCCCATTGCCCTCCTACAGGATAGCAATAGGGCCACTAGCACGCTAATAAAGCCAAAACGTCCGTCTTTCCGACCTCGGCCGAGGTCTGTCGCGACGTTCTCGACTAAATAGCCCCCGACCCTTGCACGAACCAGCCCACGACGCTGAGTCTATAGCTTTAAATTCGTCCCTAAATAATAATCACCCAGATTCTTTTTTTTTGTGGGTTAGAAATCATCAAATGACTTATCCCGCTCTAGGGTGGAGCGGAAGGACAGCAGACAGGGGGTGCCCTTAGGTATTAGTCGCTTTAGTTTTTTAATTTATATAAGCCCTGGCTGGAGGTCTTTTTTTCTTTTTTTTGTGGGTACGTTACGAATCTGGAGTGTACAAATACAACAGCTGGTGGTGCTCTGAAGGCAATTTATAAAGCATAAGGCTTCCGTGGCCTTTCCTGTGGCCTATGCCCAACCCTAGCCAGAGATGCGCCGTTCTCCGGCCTGTACCTCATGTTCTACTTGCAGGCCAAGCAAAGAGTACCTAAAGGTAAGATTTGATCCTTTGCGGGAAAAAGGGGAAGTTTTGCTACTCGTTGTTGCTAATTTACATGAAGATGTATGTTGATGTTTTGTTTTTCAAATGACAACGTGCAGTGAAACTGGTCCTTTATGTTGTTAAATACAAATGACAGTTTAACTTTGATTTTGAATCTAGAATTCCATAACAAAGTATCAGATACAAAAAATATTAGGTTAATTGCAATTCCAAATACACTGAAAAATGCTGAGTAACTGATAAAAAAAAGGTCCCGCGATCCTTCTAGCAATTTGGATATATAACTTCATGATTCTATATGGAATCAAATCATACATAGATATAGCTATTTCATGCAGACTTTGTACTGTACCATAGAAACATTAGATATTCCTGATTACCTAATAAATAATAATTAGTTGGTACTTTGATTACGTTCACTTAGATAGAAACTTATTCAAATTTTGATTTAGTCTGTTTGTTCATTTAGTGGGTGGGAAATCATCAAATGACGTGTTCCGCTCTGGGCGGAGCGGGACGGCGTATCAGACTTTTACTGACTAAAACCCACCCGTGTTCCTTCAGTTGCCAATATGCCAGGGCCACGGTAACTCTTTCGAACAGATCTCGCGACCCTGGCAGTGGTCGAGGCCTTTTTTTTTTTTTTTTGGATGGGAAATCATCTAATGACTTCTCCCGCTCTGGGCGGAGCGGGAGGGGTGTCAGACTTTTACTGACTAAAACCCACCCGTGTTCCTTCAGTTGCCCATGTGCCAGGGTCACGGTATCTCTTTCGAACAATCACGCGACCCCGGCAGGCATCGGTCCTAGCAGACCCCTTCAGTACTGCTGACATCTCTTTGAGGCGCGCGTGGAACACTACGCGCCGTCGACCCGAGCTTGGTCCTTACCGGGCGGCGAGCTACCCATTGCTCGCCACCCGCAAGCTCGCGCCTACGGTGGCCGGGAGTCCGCAATCGAATCCCGGCGCCCGGGGCGTCTCCTCCTGCGGCGGCTAGGGACGTGAGGGCGCAGAGACTGCCACTCCCTCACGCGCCCCGCCTCCTCCTTCGCGAGCATTACTGCTTCGCAGAAGGAGGTGACGGCTTCCCATGCCCTCTCGCTCCGTACCATGGCTCGCACCAGGGCCGGACGCGAGAGGTCGCCGCCGCCGATCGCCTCCACGAGGACACGGCGGTGCTCCGCCCAGGCAGGGCACACTTCCACCGTATGCTCCACCGTATCCTCTAGACGATCCTCACAATGGAAACACCTGGGCGTTTCCTCCCGCTTTATCCTGAACAGGAACCCACCGAAGCACCCATGCCCGGTGAGAACCTGTGTCAGGCGGAAGGTGAGGACGCCGTGGCGCCTCTCTATCCACTCCTGAAGGAGGGGACGTACCGCCGCAATTGTGGCGTGCCCTGTGGTCGAGGCCTTAAATTCATTTTTAAGGAATTCACAGGAAAGCACGGTGTAGTAGTTTAGTTACAACCTTTTAGGGCAACTACGAGATATCATTTCCAAAAAAAAAAAAACCAGTAAGGATGATATTTTGCATGTTGGGTCAATAGGCAAAGAGTGGACGGCCAGCGCGAGCGGGGAGTTCCAAATCTATGACCACATATGGGTGAAAGCAATCAATATTCACGGAGAAGTAAATGATTAATAGGTACTAATAGTAAATTTCATTTGTTTTAAATGTGTCTTCAACAATTAATTTAAATTGTCTGTCTCTATATAATATAGACACAATTCACATTAATCTATGCAAGTTTTTTTGAAATAATAATTAAGTATGAAATAAGTATTACTTATTAAGCAAACTATTTTCGTTGCTCAGTGTCTGAATATTGATTAAAAACTAAGATGGACCAGATATAGTTAGCCTATGGACATTTTGTTTCATGTTTTTTTTTTTGTAAGCAGCAGGAAATCATAAAAAAAAAACATTATAATATATCATGTTCAGATGAACATGACGTATAATGATTTTAGAGTGATTTTTTATGAGTTAAATCAACAGGAAAATTTCTGTGTAAATAATTGGTAGTATATAGGTATTTACCTACAGAATATGGTAGCGATACATGACGTACTATCTTATCAGCAAGGTTTCTCCGTCAATTCGGAAAGGTTATTTTTATTATTTATATACCTATATGTGGTAGGTAATCATTCTTGTTTCTGGTGGAAAATCCAAATTATAAGACTCATCTATACAAATAAATAAAATTGGAGTGTCTGTCTTTAATATTAAGATAACCACTTTTTACTAAGTGTATATGGATGTATACACGATACATATACCAAAACAACATTTTTTACAATTTTTGTCTGTCTGTCTGTCTGTCTGTCTGTCTGTCTGTCTGTTCGTTCCCGCTAATCTCTGAAATGGCTGGACCGATTTTGACGGGACTTTCACTGGCAGATAGCTGATGTAACAAGGAGTAACTTAGGCTATTTTTATTTTAGAAAGATTCTTTTATTTTAGAAAAAAAAATAACTATCTTCGAAAACTACGCTGACATACGTCTCAAAATTCGAAAAACCCTGGCTGAATCCTACGAAATAGATCAAAATAATGTACTACAGTATTGTACACCTTAAAAAGGCCTACAAAAATGTCGTCAATGGTATATGTCTATCTCTTAGGGATTACCCACAATAACCATTTTTTATCTTTTACTTTTTACGAGAAATAAGGGCTTATTTACGAAGCGATTTTAAGCAATACAGCATTAATCCTTATCCAATTAAGTACCTTAAATACATTGTTCATTTAATATAGATCAATATGGCCCTTTACAGCATGTAATTTAAATGAATATCTTAGAAGATATTAGAGATTTAAAAAGTGGGCGCAGAGCGCGTTGGCAGGGGCCGGGTAGTACAGGATAAGTAGGATTGTAAATCATATTACTTTGGCTTCATAGTAATTGCGAATATCATGTGTGTTCATTATACTCAAAATAAACCTAATAGTATTATTCCAAGTAAGAGACCGCGAAATGGCTTAGATGTTTAGATTTTTGGATGTTTGTTTCTCAATGATGCAAAGACGGCCAAACGGATTTAGATCGAATTTGGCACAAAGATATAGGTATTATATCATGGATACGTAACAGATAGGATACCTACTTTATCCCGGTAGTAGGTTCCCGGGTGATATTTTCCGACAGCTATACGGGCCAAGCCACTGGCAAAAGTACTATTCCTATAATTATGTTCGGTGTCTGGTAAATGATTGAGTGTCTGTATAGGTAAAATAGGAGCGTTAAGAAAAACCAGGAAGACTTATATTCAACTAAACCAAGCCCTATGTCACAGTCTTCTTACTCTGAATACTATTACTTTTATTTTAAAAACACCAACACACATGATGTTCTCATAAACTATGAATCCTAAATAATATGAGTTATAATCCTACTACTAATAATATTATAAATGTGAAAATATGTATGATTGGGTGTTTGTTTCTCAATCACGCAAAAATGGCTGAATGGATCTGGATCGAAAATAGCACACAGAGTCTATATTACCTATATAACCTCGAATAACACATTCTTATCGCGGTAGTACGTCCTCTTGCATTAATTTCCGACATCCACGCGGGCGAAGCCGCGGGCAAAAGCTAGTTTGTAATAAAGTGGGACAAAAAACTTTAGCAGATAAAATTTGGCACATGGGTAGAACATGATCTAGGACATAGGGATACTTTTCATTTGGGTAGGACGTTGCATGCATACAAGATGGTATTCAGTTCATGACAGTTTGAGCAGTAAAAGACAGCAGTAGGAGGAACGGGAATACATGCTATTTTCGTTTCCTACCCTTAAGGTGAATGCTCCAAACCAGCCCGCGAAATTCAAAATTTCTTACGTTTTTTTGCAATTTGCAGGCCAGTGCTAGGTTGTATGTTGATTAAAATATTATTCGCGACTGTAAGACGTATGTAGTTACAGAATTATAACCATCAAAATCACCAATACAACCCTCCAAGTTCATAAAGGCCTAAGAACAAAAAAAAAAGAGAAAAAGTCATTCCTATAGCTTTATGAACTTAGAGCGTTGTATTGGTGATTTTGATGATTATAATTCTGTAACTACATAATGTCTTACAGTCGCGAATAATATTTTAATCAACATACAACCTAGCACTGGCCTGCAAATTGCAAAAAACGTAAGAAAATTTGAATTTCGCGGGCTGGTTGAAGCATTCACCTTAAGTGAACTAGTGGTGGCTGCGCGGTATCGGCCCCGACCTAAGAGTTGTAGGTCATGGGTTCGACGAATTCAGGCAGTCGCTTTACTTTGTGTAAATAATTTCATCACCACTGCTCTCAAACGGTGAAGGAGAATCTCATAATTAAACCAGCATGTCCTAGAACTAAAAATTCGAATATCTTCGAATAACCAACCCGCATTGGGTCCTCGTAGATTACGGCCCATTCCCTCTTACCGAGAGGGGGCCAGTGTCCCACCAGTGGAAACGGTATAGGCTGATTATGTACCCATGACTGGTGATAATTGAACTACGAAAACCGCTCTTACTGCTACGGAACAAAAGCGCTGTTAATGTCAAATTGTAACAGCCCGGTCCAAATTTTTATGGTGGCTCTGAAGTTCGCTTCTGGCTGCGCAGTACCGCACCCCTCACCATTTGTTAATGCGCAGAGACTAGCTTCATGTTCCGAGCCACTATAAAGTTTGAATAAGGTTGTGCCCGGGTTATAGTGCGTCGTTAGCTAAAAAAAAAACACGCTAGTTGATTCTTTGACATAGTCTCATTAATACAGGGGGAGTTATCGGATATCAAAAGGACTACCTTGTATAAAAATAAAGGTTTCTGCTCTCTTTGTTCATACAAAACTAGCTTCTGCCCGCAACTTCGTCCGCGTTAAACCCTCTTAGGAATGGAATTTCAAAAAACCCTTTCTTAGTGGATACCTACCTACTCTTCAAAATGAACACACCCTCCAAATTTCACGTCTCTAGGACCAACTGTTTAGGCTGTGCTTTGATATATCAGTCAGTCACTCAGGACTTTGAATTTTATATATGTACCTAGATAGATAGATAACTCTGTCAAATTTCTAACTCCTCCGTCCGCGTGATTTTTGGGGGTCAAAGTTCTTGCTTCACGTATTATTAAAAGGTTAAGAAGTACTAGCGTTAGATACTACGTTCTTACACATTTTCTAAGCAACTTATTAATCAGTCAACTTTAACCCTTTTTAGATAACAAAGCATCAGCCGAAGCATGGTTTCTCTTCGTTCAAATTCATACCGGGAACGAATGACGAAGCCATAGTGGCTCTGAAGACCACAGAGTTTGAGGGCAAGACGGCCACATACATATCTGCATTTATGACAGATGGCACGGTGTTGCTACACGACACTTTGGTGGAAAACCTCAAATACGAAGGCCTGGAGTTTATATGATAGTATATTAGAAATTATACATAAAAATCGTAACTGTAAATATGTAAAATTTAATATAGTTTCGTTATTTTGTATTTTATTTTTAATCGCAACTAGTTACTTGGTAGACGTTATCTTGCCCAAACAATAAATCGTACAAAAATCCCAGGTGAAAAAAGGCGTTCAGTTATTCCCGAATTTGATGATTTTCCGTGAAATTTCCAAGTTTTTTTCCGCAAGAACTTGATTCGGACATTCCAAAACATAATAGTTTAAAAAACTAAAAAACACGCTTCCATTGAAAACCAAACTAAAAAGTACAAATGGAAAAAAAGCGTGGGGTGCCTGATATCAATAAAAAAATACCTTAAAAAGCACCCCACGCTTTTTTTCCATTATTTTCTACTTTTTAGTTTGGTTTTCTATGGAAGAGTGTTTTTTAGTTTTTTTAAACTATTATTTATTTTCAATTTTTTAGGGTGTTTCGAATTTTGAGACGTATGTCAGCATAGTTTGTGACGTATGTCAGCGTAGTTTTCGAAGACAGTTTTTTTGCTATCCTGGTAACCCTGGCAAGCATAATGGCACAAATTAGTTTGTGACGTATGTCAGCGTAGTTTTCGAAGACAGTTTTTTTGCTGTCCTGGTAACCCTGGCAAGGATAATGGCACAAATTTATGAAATTATTGCATTGTCATCGGTCCTTGACAGGTATGCAAAGTTTGAATGAAATCTGTTCGTTTAAAGTGTGTCAAAATCGCGCTATAAGGAGTCGGTTACAAATAAACATACAAGTGAAGCTAATATAAAGCGTGTAAAAAATGCCTCCAACGAACGGCATTTTATTGTTTTCTATACTAGTGATCGTCCAATGGTCGAAACTGGACCACAATTCATTTAAAACGTAATATTTGTAAGGCATTTTCATATCAAAATATTAGCACTCCTTCGCCTTATAAACTTTTTTCTATGCCAAACATATCTACTCTTCAGTTCTCGCAATTTTCGTAAAAAGGGATAGGGACCTACACAGTTAAAATATTAGCTTTTTGCACTCCTCCTACATATAAACTTTAACTATGCCAACTCCTCTTTCCTCGTAATTTATTATTCAAAATCAAAATCAAAAGTCATTTATTCAAATTAGGCTGAGGATCAGCACTTTTCGAACGTCAAAATTACAAAAGACAGTCCCCCCAAAACGCCCACCCGTCGCGCACTTCCTAGTGCTTTAGCTGGGAAGAAGAAGTGGCCAACAAACTCCCCAGCAGCACAGCTGTCTGTCCAGTTAGAAGAACTTGATTCTATACAATGGTATATAGTAAAACATTAAGAGACACAAATTAAATTAAATGATTTGCTATATGCCGCTAGCCAACCCAATATACCAACAAATAAAATGAAAACTATACTCAAGCATAAGCAAAAAAAAATATGTATATAGAAACATGGCTGCAAAAATAAAAAACTGGCATAAAGGGCGTGACAGCTTACATATGCAATGCTGAATGTTCACATAGCTGTTACGACCTGAGTTACAACTCGAGGCCACAAATGATAAACTAGGACCATCGACGTAAAATAAATTAAACAGGTAAGTAATATTAATAATAATATCAACATCAAAGTCAGCAAGACGACCAGTCACCACAAGCAGCACCCGTTCACGAGCATAACGCAAAGATCAGCCATTGCCCCCCTCGCCATATTTGAGGGAAGGGGGTAACCCGACCCCCGACGCTACCGCAAGCATTGACATCTAAGGGAGCATGACGAACTTGCTGCCGGTTGCTCAAGCAAGAATTGAATGATTACTTGTCGAGGTCGCTAGCAAACCACATTATGCAATACTAATAAAATAAAATTGGCATAAACAGGAAAAAAATATGGAAACAATTATATTGAACCTATCACTAGGTACGCTAATACTGGAGAAAGAACATAAACATTGCCTTGAGTTAATCACAGCGACCAACTATTCTTATCATTTAAATAATCGTTGATGGAATAGTACGCCTTTTGACAAAGGTTGGATTTTACTTGAGCTTTAAACGCATTAAAAGGTAATTCTAGTAAAGAAGGTGGTAGCTTATTGTAAAATGTTATACCAAGCCCAACAAATGAGTTATGCACCTTATGAAGCCGGTGAAAGGGAACACGTAGTTTGTCCTTACTTCTAGTGTTAACAGTGTGAATATCACTGTTTTTAGATGGTTTTTAGCGTATAAGTGTATATTTTGCCTAATATATAAGATGTTGGCGAAAATGAATTGTGATGACACCGTAAGAATACCAATATCTTTAAAAAAGTCCCTTAGGGAAACTCTGGCACCTAGCTGGTAAATTGCTCGAACAGCTCGTTTCTGAAGGACAAAAATATTTTGAATATCAGCTGCTGTACCCCACAGTAGAATACCGTAAGACATAACGCTGTGGAAATAACTAAAATAGATTAACCGAGCTGTATCAACGTCAGTATATTGTCTTACTTTTCTGACGGCGTAGGCAGCTGAACTGAGCCTTCCCGCTAGGCTTGAAATATGAGGGCCCCACTGAAGTTTGCCATCCACTGTTATGCCCAGAAAAACTGCCGAGTCTACAGTTTTAAGCACCTCTTTATCTAAGACGATGTTGGGACCTAGATTTCTAACATTCGGTAAGGCGAACTTTACACATTTGGTTTTCTTGGCATTGAGAACTAGGTTATTTGCCGTAAACCAATCGGTAACCATTGAGAGTGCACTGTTCACGTCATCAAAATCTGGTCTGTTCCTGTCTACTTTAAAAATAAGAGATGTATCATCTGCAAACAGTACAACGTCACAAATACCCTTTAAAAAGAATGGTAAGTCATTGATATACACTAAAAACAAGAATGGGCCGAGTATAGAGCCTTGAGGCACACCTAACTGAACCGGTAGCCCGGCAGATTTTACACCATTAATATCTTCACATTGGAACCTATTATGTAAATAAGAATTTATTACGTTTATAGCTTCGTTATGGACACCGTAATGACGTAGTTTACGCAAAAGCGTGTCATGGTGCACGCAATCAAAGGCTTTGGAGAGATCACAGAATACTCCGATAGCATTTTGTGAGTTCTCCCATGCGTTAAAAATGTGTTTCAAGAGAGCAACACCCGCATCTGTAGTTGAACGACCTTTTGTAAAGCCATATTGCTCATTATGAAGGAGGCTATTTAAATTAAAATGTCTTAGCAACTGCTTGAGGATTAACTTTTCAAATATTTTGCTAAATGCAGGTAAGATAGAAATAGGCCTAAAATTAGAAACGTCATTTTTATTACCTGATTTAAATAATGGTATGACTTTGCTACTCTTCATGAGGTCAGGAAAAGTTCCGACATCAACACATTTATTAAAAGTAACAGCTAAATAGGGGGCTACGATGTCTATTATATTACTTAATAGTTTGATGGAAATGCCCCAGAAATCACCAGTGTTTTTAGACTTAAGTGTGTTAAAAACATTAACTACATCACAAGGCGTTACATGTTCAAAATTGAATAGGCAACTACTTTTTGGCACACTACTATGTAAAAGATTATCAGCTTTAGACGGGGACGAATTTAAGGAGCGAGTCGTAGTTACAGGTATGTTGGCAAAAAACTCATTAAATGCCTGTGCTACGTCAGCTGGCGTATTAACTAATTTACTGTCGACCAAAATTTCAAGTTGTTTTTCTTGTTTAACCGATTTACCCGTCTCATTGTTAATGATTTTCCAAGTAGTTTTTATTTTATTATTTGAATTTTTAATTTGATCGCTTAAAAATTTGGATTTAGCAAAAGCACTAATCTGTTTAAATAATTTTGAATATTTTTTTACATACTCTAGGAAAGGAGTATCAAACCTGTATTTTTTTAAACCATATAACTCGTAAAGCCTCGCTCTACTTTTGTAAATACCTGGAGTAGCCCATTGGTTAAAGCCAACGGAGGTGCCATTAATGTCAATGGTTTTGGTCTTGAAAGTAGATTTGTACTCTTTTTGCACTACATCAAAGAGGGCTTCATAAATTGCATTAGGATTATCGTGTTCTACTATAGATGGTGCAATTCTGCGAGCTATATTATTTTTAAACTTGGTGCAACGACTAGCTGTATAAGGCCTGCATTCAAGTTTACGCGCCTTTTTAAACAATGGCATAGGGAAACTGGATAGCAAACCACAGTGGTCGGACGTTAAATCAGTTAACACTAATTTATTTTTGGCATCACAATCACTAAATATATTATCAAGACAAGTTGACGAACATGCCGTGATCCTGGTTGGTTCAAAAAACAAGTTAAATAAATTAAATGACCTAAACAGATTGAGAAGTCTAATACTTAAGACCCCACCTCGAAAATAGATGATAGTTGGATTGTTTCCCCCGCACGCGGGGAGTGGCGGACCTATCTTCATTGGTCGGCCGACACGTCATCGTCACAAACTTTAATGACTTATTTTACCAGTGGCCAAAAGTGGAACGAAGGAATTATCACTGACCGAAATTTAAAAACGTTACTTAGCATGGCCTTTCGCTAAGAATTATTCTTGTCACCGTCGCACAACTGTTTAAATAACAATGCAAGATAAAGACGGCAACATATTTAAAAAAAATGAGCATGCCAAGTGACGTTAATTTGTCTCGGTCTTTGAAATTTTTGCGCATAGTAAACTATGGAGTAGACAACTAATACAAAATATTTAAAAACCTGGAACTTAAATTTTGATTAATGATATGCATGGGTAAAATTAATTGAAATCGAATAATGGTTGAAAATAAACAAAAAATTCCATCACGTAAGGTTTTGTAGAAATCTTCATAAATGCTACCATAGTACAGATATGATGATATGACAATTATTATTTTCGGAAGGGCTTGTGGCTAATTTAAAACAGCTGCACGAGTCGGTCATTCAGGTTAAGCTACGCTTGCCGCGGTTGGTCCGTGGATGGGTGACTATGTTTACAAACCACGTTAAGCCGTTGGTCCGCCTACCAGGGTCGCGAGATTAGTTCGAAAGAGGTACCGTGGCCCTGGCATATGGGCAACTGAAGGAACACGGGTGGGTTTTAGTCAGTAAAAGTCTGACACGCCCTTCCGCTGCATCCACAGCGGCAGACGTCATTTGATGATCTACCATCCAAAAAAAAGCAGTTCGGCCCGACTGTCTTTCGTAGATCTTAGACAGCCGTTACGGGTCGTCAAAAGTCTGACAACCAGTCTTACCAAGGGGTATCGTATTACCCAGTAACAAGGTTGTGGAAGTCAGATAGGCAGTCGCTCCATGTAAAATACCGGTACTCAACTACATCCAGTTAGACTGGAAGCCGACCCCAAAATAGTTGGGAAAAGGCTAGGCAGATAATGAATAATTATAAT
Organism: Aporophyla nigra; assembly: GCA_947507805.1. NCBI lineage: Eukaryota > Metazoa > Arthropoda > Insecta > Lepidoptera > Noctuidae > Aporophyla > Aporophyla nigra. The sequence continues at coordinate 18,964,311 of OX382297.1, read as the reverse complement.
TTTCGACCGTTATTTTACTTGTTGGTAGTTTAAAAAAATATTTAGTAAATGTGATTGACCGTCGACTGATTGATTTCTCTATCGACAAAACCGAGCCACAGCTATTTACAGAACCAGAATTAAACAAATAAGTGCGTAAATTAGATCTTTCTAAAATTGCCGCAGAACTTTTAGGATCTCGACTCAAAGAAAAAAAAATTGGCTACGGGCACTACTTTTCTATATTATATAGAGAAATAGATGTAGAGAAAAAGCTTTTGTCCCAATTTTTGCTCAAGACGGTGATTCAGTTTTACTGAAAAGATATAAACGGGCTAATGAAAATATTTAATGTCAAATATGACAAAGAAGCTTCAGTGACAAGCAAATAAGGTATTACAAGGATTTATAACAGTTTATTTTGTGAGTCAGGTTAATGCTAAACGTCATGAAAATCGAAACGTGTAAGTAGTAGTTTTGTTTCAAAAAGGTAAATTTTGCATACCTTTGTTATTTACGACATGAAATTAAAAATATCGAACTAATCTTCTAGAGGTATATAAATAAAATGGATGTTGGTATAAATAAGAGATTATAAACTCCAACTTCGTTTCACCGATCACCATACATTTGCGTGGTAAAATAATTACCCTCCTTTGAGCCGCAGTCAGTTATAAAACCTCACCTTTTTCACACTTGTAATGCTACTCTATTCCTTCGTTGTGCTCTTGTATTTATAGTGTCAGTACTTGACATATAGATATATTGTTGACGTACTTCAAACCTAAAAACTTATCATATATTTTAATTTATTTCTAAATGAACGATTATTATAAGTTTTTGTGATAAAACAGACGTTCTTCTCTAAAAAAATAGGGTGTTAACTCAATATTACTTTAAAAAGTGAGAATAGATTGTTGCTGTAATGCTTTAGTGAAGGTGGTGAATTCCTATTGTTATTGAATTCCTGCAAAATGAATTAATTAATTGCCCTGTGCAGGTACTCCTAACCTTGAAGGTACTGTTCAATTTTAGTTTTTGGTCCTTCCCATTTTCATACATAATCAAGGTCGTCACTAAATAGTAATAGAAAAAGAATGTTATATTATTCACAGTCACAAAAATAGACACATACGAGTATACAGTGTAAATATAAAGTTTTTGGAAAGCCCACATTTATTATATTAAATATTTACAGCAAAATACTTCACTACTACCTTTTTCTGAGGACATAAATATTTTAAAAACGTAATTTTGATCGCACCGATTTGTAAAAAAGTGACATAGATCCGTCGTCGATGAGCCCTACTGGGCGACTGATTTATGAACGAACGAGAGTGATGAGACTACTTATTATAGGCAAAAAAAGAGATGGCGATAATGTGTATGCGCCTGGAATAAAATAACGTATGTGCCAAAACGAATCGCCGTCTTTTATGAATGAAAAGTGTTATTAAAACGAAAACTGTTTTACAAAAACTTAGATAAGATTATTATCAATGTTTTAAAGTAAACTATGTTTAATAAATCTAACGCATTGCGCCTTGAGGCTAAAAAAATCATAAACATGGATAGAACTTTGCGATTTTTTTGTATCGAGAAAATTTTATCGTATCGTGTATTCCTTTTACAGGATACTAGATCATATAGTCAAAAATCATACACTTTAATATTAAGTTCGGCTATCGTACGGTAAGAAAGGTACACTTAAAAGAAAAAGCACGGTTTTCTCAATATGTCACCTTAATGGAGTAACTTCTAGAATATTAATATTAAAATCTCCACATACAACTATACTTTTATTACTTGATTTTAACTTATTGAGTAAATCCTCCATGACTGATTCGAAACAAATGAAATCCCCAGAGGGGGGTCGATAAACGCAAATTATAACGTATCGCTCGAGTTCAACACAAGACAACTCAATAGTGCGCTCAATAGAAAGATTAACTAAATCTAAACGTTGCTTACATTTCAGCTTGTTTGAAACAAGAACTAAAGAACCACCGCGGATGGCCCTTTTTCTCGCAAATGAACTTTGTACAGTAAAATTATCATCATTGATAAACACTACTTCATGTTCTTTCAACCAATGTTCAGTTAAACATAACACCTGAACATCATGATTCTCTATAACTTTGCCGGACAGACCCTGCATATTTTGATGAACAACATTCAACATATGCGGCTCATCCGTTGTCGCACCTACTAGTTTAAACTACTAGGCGTACCAATAGTAGTGTTAGTATCACTACCAACAGTAAATAAACACGACTTCGACATACTACTTATGTCTGAGTTAATATAAGTACCAACAGTAAATAAACAAGACTTCGACATACTACTTATGTCTGAGTTAATATAAGCTAATAGCCTCGCTATTTTATGTCTAAACATAAGGGGCAGATACACTGAGTTCCTTGTTGATTTTAACTTATCAACAAAAATGTTGGTATCAAAAAATATAAGTTTATCACTGTAGTGACTGACCAAAAACTGCATATGATTATTAAGCATATGAATATATTTGTTTTTTCTACTAGATAATTTCTCAAAATATGGAAAAGCACACAAAATAATTTTGTTACAATTAATCTTTAAAATCTCAGTAACACTGTCAGTAATATCATCTTGTTTGATCTGTGAACTATTACCTACAAACACAGTTATGTTGGTATTACAATCATATTGATATCTCATAATTGATGACATTATTTCTGTAAAGGATTTCCCAGGCAAACAATTATTTTGATTAGAAATATTCAACTTGTTACTAACTAATTTTCCTAAACCTCTTCCTATACTATCTGAAAACATAACGGACTGAAAACCAAGATGACTGCAACAAGGGGTAACACTACTAGCTACTGACTGTACCCCTTGAGATTGTTCATGCACAGTATCAGGTATATTTTGAATGGAGATACAGTGCAGACTACTCACAACTTGGGACGGGTCCACCGTTGCCTCAGGCTGGAGGGCATCAAGGTTGGATACCCTTTGACAAGTGCACTGAGTATTATTGCGAGTCAGCAAATCCACTCTGTCTACCAATTCATTTGTAGCAAGGATATGTTCCTTAATTTGGTGCTTAGAGCATACATATTTATTATAAAGTGACTTAAGGGATTCATCAAGAACTTGAATTTCAGACTGTAAGCGCTGAGTGTCTATTTCATAATATATTTATGCTATCATCTAATTTAATTTGATAATTTTTCAATTTGTTGACAAGTGAAACACGTTCTTTCCTTAATTGTATTAACTAGTTGAATTCGGTAATGAACGTACTACCGAGACAAAAAGCCTATGTTACTCCTTACCACATCAGCTATCTGCCAGTGAAAGTCCCGGCAAAATCGGTCCAGCCGTTTCGGAGATTAGCTGGAATAAATAGACAGACAGACAAAAATTAAAAAAAAAACTTTAGAGGTGTCAAGGGACACCCGGATGGAACGAAGTTCCTTTCCAGGATTCATAATAGTTATAATTTTTTAATTATTTATTATGTATCAACAAAAACATTCTCTCTCTCTCCCTATCTCCTTCTCTCTCCCTCCCTATCTACCTCTCTCTCCCTCTCTCTCTCTACCTCTCTCTCTCCCTCTCTCCCCCTCTCCCCCCTCTCCCACTCTCCCCCTCTCCCACGCTCCCACTCTCCCCCTCTCTCCCTCTCTACTCACAACAAAAAAACCAACAACATACAAAATATATACGGTCGAATTGAGAAACCTCGTCCTTTTTTTGAAGTCGGTTAAAGCATGTTGTGACAACTTTTCGTACGAATTTTTTCCGCCTCCTTTCACAACGCGCGATAAGGAACTTCGTTCCAAAAATAAACATTTTTGATGTTAGTACCTTTATGATTTTAGTGAAAAGTTGTTAATTTGAAATTACAAACAGACACTAGTGATTGGTCCTTATTGGCTAAGGATAGAGTTGAGTGTACAAAGGAAAGGGAGGCCTTTGCTTTACAGTGGAACAATACAGGCTAATTATTATATATTATATATGTATGAATATAGAAGGGCTTCTGTGGGTCGATCGTACCGGTTAAGCTACGCTTGCCGCGGTTGGTCCGTGGATGGGAGACCATCTTTACACACCAAGCCCCTTCCGTGCCTCGGAAAGCACGTTAAGTCCCGGCTGTCTTTCGTAGATCTTAGACAGTCGTTACGGGTCGTCAGAAGCCCGAAAGTCTGACAACCAGTCTTACCAAGGGGTATCGTATTACCCAGTAACTGGGTTATGGAGGTCAGATAGGCAGTCGCTCCATGTATACTGGTATTCAGCTACATCTGGTTAGACTGGAAGCCGACCCCAACATGGTTGGAAATAGCCAAGGGGGATGATGATGATATGTAAGAATATATTAATATAATTATTCTATACTTAGTATTATAAAGCTAAAGAGTTTGTTTGTTTGGTTGAACGCGCTAATCTCAGGAACAACTATTTCAAATGGAAAAATTATTTTAGTGTTGAGAATCCTATTAACGATAGAACGCTATGAACAATAGAAGCGGAATAGCATTGAAGTATGTTGCAAAAACGGGGAAAATTTATTCCTCTTGAGAGCAAAAAAATACAATTATTATTTACTATAGATTTCTTTGCCGTTCAGCAAATTATTATATTGTGACAATTACATAAAAAAAACGTTTTTTCCCTGTATTTTCATTCAATATAAATAATAAAAACTTGTTTTTTTCCTTAAATGGACCGATACATCTTTTCCTTACACCTTTTGACATATTGTTGGAATGTATTTCACCAATTACTGACATACCAGTGCCAATAATAGGTATCGGTTGAGGGTTGACATCTTATTGGCATTCAGTATTTTTTACCTTACAAGGATGCCTACTTGTTGTTAGTTAAAATCTAGATTTTGAAGGAAAGGTTAAATCAACGTTTAGCTATTTATTTATTAACATAATCGCTGTTACACAGATGGAGGTTCTGAGGCAAGTGAAAATAATAGTTGGTTAACTCAAAAACACACGCAAAGTGCCTGCGCAATTAAATTAGCAATGGATATGTTATGGGGTAAATGTTGCTCATCTATGTACGGAAGGCCTTAAGCCTGAACAAGTTGGAGCGAGGGATCCTACTCCGGAGACGTATGGCCAACTTCCTCTATTCTAATTAGAATTTAAAATGTTGCTGTGCCCTACAGGGTCCATAATTGTTTCTACATATATTAATACCCACCACCTTTATACATTATGGAATGCAAGATTTGAGATTTGAACTTAAAACCGCTATACAATAAGACTTGGATGAAATCCCACGACGACGAGAGGATCGATAAAGTCCAAGATTGGTATCTGAAAATTTATCAAAATTCGTCATATATCATCTTTCTCTAACTAAACTCTCAAATGGAATGGCCATCATTGTTACTTTATGTATTTAGTAACATTGATGGCCATTCCTGCATTCTAATTGCCAGTGCTCGTAAACATAAAATAAATAGGTAAAAGAAATAACAAGCACATAACATCATGTTTTTTTTTTCTTTGACGGGTTGGGCAGAAGTGTACACGTACACCCACATTTCGATAGTTTATGTTTAAGTCGCATGTACCAGGGTCGCGAGATTGTTCGAAAGAGATACCGTGACCCTGGCACATGGGCAACTGAAGGAACACGGGTGGGTTTTAGTCAGTAAAAGTCTGACACGCCCTCCCGCTCCGCCCAGAGCGGGAGAAGTCATTTGATGATTTCCCACCAAAAAAATATATAAAAAAATAAATAAAAATAGGGGGCGAGCCTATTGCTATCAACCGGGCACAAATCTAGACTCCGGGTTGCTACTGGGAAATCCCAGAAAGAAAAACGCAATAACACTAAGAAACAACAAGTTTTATTTTACTAGCCTCCACTGTCCCACTCCTGGGCAAAGGCCTCCCTCCACTCCTTCCATCTTTCGCGAGCCCGCGCATCCTCCTTACAGATTTGACGGAACCAATCCAGCTCGTCTGGCCTTGTCTTGTCTCCCCTCCACAAATTAACTAACATTTTTTTTTATCAGCTACATCAACGAACTTGGACACTACTTGTCATTTGGTATGACTCCATAGTCATCATCAGCCTATAGCAGTCCACTGCAGAACATAGGCCTCTCCAATTGCACGCCATTCAGTTCGATTATCGGCAACTATTATCCAGCTGCTACCAGCCACCCTGCGAAGATCGTCGCTCCACCTAGCCTAAGGGCGTCCTACCTTACGTTTGCCGATTCGCGGTCTCCACTCAAAGACACGTCTACCCCAACGGTCATCGGTTCGCGGCTAATGTGGCCGGCCCATTGCCACTTGAGCTTGCTAATTCTATGAGCTATGTTGACAGCTTTTCCGGATTCTATCCCACAGAGATACTCCAAGCATAGCTCGTTCCATAGCTCGCTGAGCGACTTTGAATTTATGGACCAGCCGTGCCGTAAGTGTCCATATTTCGGCTCCGTAAGTCGTAACAGGCAAGACGCTCTGATTGAAGACTTTCGTCTTTAAGACTCCATAATGTGATCACACGTCCTGGAAGAAATACGTCGAATAACAAGTCTCCCTGTATAGATGACGTTGTTGGAAAAAAGATAATAATAGTTGCCTACAACGGGTCGGAGTAAAAAAGGACGAGGTTGCAAGTTACGAGGTCTTTATATGATGTCGTTATCGGCGCCTGGGGTCTCCGACCTAGAAATGTCAGTGACGTTCATAAACCTTACTGATATCCACACCATTCCCAGTCGTATTGCTGTGTTAGGTTATCATGTCAATTGGTTAAGATTTAAATACTCACTGCGCGATTATTTATGAAAGAGACCTTCATCAGCAGCCTAGCCTTTTTCCAACTATGTTGAGGGCTGCTTCCAGTCTATTCAGAATGCAACTGAGAACCAGTATGGAGAGCTGCCTATCTGACCTCCAAAACCCAGTTACTGGGTAATACGATAGGTAACTGACTGACTGGTTGTCAGACTTCGGGCTTCTGCCAATCCATAACGACTGTTAGACATCAACGAATGACAGCCGGGACCAACGGCTTTATGTACTTTCCGAGGCACGGAGGAGTCTTGGTATGTAAACATGATCACTCATGGAACAACCGCGACAAGCGTAGCTTTATCTGATCGATGGAACCATTCGGCTGTTATTACTTAGCGACAAGCCCCTCACCATGTCTACTTATCATATTAACACGTCAACTGCCATGTCGGACTATGTGTCCTACACTTTTTGTTCTTGTCGGACTATATGACCAACAACACATACAAAATCTGAACATGTCTTTGCTGCCTGGCGGCCATGTTTTTGGAATAAATAATGTATTTATGGAATAAATAATCTATTTAAATTGAAATAACACTAAATACATTTTTTTACTTTTTCTGATTTTAGCTATGGCAGTTAACGTGTTAAATTCTTGTCATCGATCGTGTGTAATATTTTGATGGATCATTGAACGTGAAATTAATTTAATTAATAAACAATGAGAAGACAGGAATAATATTTAAATAAAATTTATTTCTTTCAATAAAACAAATATACACATACATTGTAAACTTACAACTGTATCGTAGTAAATGGCACTGATCCTCGTGTGCAGTAACATAGAATATTGCTTCCTCATTAACTACCTACATTCTAGCATACAGTAAAAAAAGGTTTTCTAAACCCTGACGCATTTACATTATTATTTCAAACACCCTCGAAAATAAAACAAAGAAGGCTCTAAGTAACAAGAAAACGTCAGATCAAAGTGACATAACAAAATAATTTGACAGCTTTAAACTGTCACCATCTCTTTCTCGCTCCGTCTGTAGAAAAAGATAGCAATACTTTTAGTTTGTGCGCAATAGAATCAGCGACAATATCAAAAATATTCTGAATAACCTATGCAATACAATTGGCCTATCGGCTAAGGCTACAGATTGGATAACAATTAAAAAGAAATTAATACCAAAGGTAAATTAGGTACTTAACAATAAAAACCGATTATAGGTTACATATCACATGGTACTAACAATAAAAACAAATACTAATAAACGAAGTTAAAGCATACATAATATTCGAAAAAAATTAAGCAGATGCAAAAACTAGGAACATCATACCAATAAGATCTCCTTCAAACGGAATCACATTTTTTTTAAATACAAATATAAAGTACAGAATCTCATTTCAAGCCGATAGTTCTGGTGACTTCTTCGAAGACGGTCCACGCCATCGCAGCCATTAAAGTGCGACGCAACATTCTTGGTACTGCACCCTTGAAGTAACCTTTTACACCGTATGTCTGTAACAAAGGAGAAAATAAATTAATATAAGAAAGATTTACTCTAGGGTAACAGTTTAGATGGAGATATAGTGCTAGTGATGGAGGTTCGTTTGGCGCGTGACTAAAATCGGATTAAGCCATCAAAAACTTCTAGTTTGACAACTAAGGCCGATTAGATTCGATCAAGAAAAAAATGTACGAAAAATACTTTAAATTCAGGATAATGAATTAGACACTCGCTTAATGACACATGGTCAAGTTTCTATTGCAACTAAATCTGTTTCATTTCTTGGCGAATACTGCCAAGTCTGCCACGCTAAACTCGACTTAGAATACAGGTAGTCAAAGTTGACATTTGTTTGTAAATAGTGGGCTTGTTTCATCTGAGAGATTATTGAGTTTTGATTAACTTAATCGCTAATTATACTCTTGAATACCAACAGTAAGCAATATGCATCGACAGGGGGCATGCTTTGCCCTTCACTGAGTAAAGACAGTGATAGCAACTCTCTTTATCACAATATTGAATTTATTTGCTTTGTCAACAACTCTCGTATAGCAATTAAATCATGATATTGCAAATACTTTACTGTAGCCGACATCAATATTGCATGTAAGTACACAAACTAGCATGCGTTGTCCAATAGTTAAGTGATTCTTACGTTTTACACATAGATTAATTAATAACAGCTTAATTTTAATTCAGCTTATTATAATTTTGACAGATTAATTAATCTATTATATATATATAGCTTCACTAATAATTAAAATACATATTTAACGATTATCAGTTTAAATTCAAGGAACTAGCTATAGTTTAAAAGTAAATTGCAACTACTACTTATTTGAAAATATTTCATGAATTCAATATGAAACTATATGGGATGGCTTGTTTACATCAAGTTTGGCTGGACCATATTGCAAGATGCAAAATAAATTGATAACCTTTATGCAGGTTGGGACCTCATCAGTGTCAAAATAAAACAATGCTGATCCCGTAGCCCTAGTTATATTTTCAAGTAATTAGCAAACTATTCTTAGTAAAAATGACCTGATTAAGAAATAAATAAACGACCCCCACGGTTGTTGCTTATCTTACTAATTAATAATTAAGTACAAGATTATTTTAATGATGACTCAAAAATAAAGTTAGCTGTAGGTACTCATGTACTTAATCTTCCTGATTTTAGTTATCACGTTGAGTAAGACCTTTGACATTTGCTTCATGATAATTTACGACATCGACAGAAGTATTAAGATAATTCTCTATTGGAGACACGTACAGTGCTATTTTATTATTCTTAATAATGAACTGTGTGATATCATTTGAGTCGAACTTAAGAAATAGGTAGCAACACATAGTTGGTATTATGATTGATAGTAACACCGAATTGTAGATGGCATGGTAACCATCTCAAGAGACTTTAAGGTGAATGCCCAGCACGGGCTGAACAGGCAAAATTCAACATTTTGTTTTTTTTTTTTGCAAGTCGCAGCTCTCGTTTTAAAGTTTGGAAATTTGTGCCACCTAAGAATTTTCATTCAGAATTTTCTTAACTGGCACAAAATTCAAAAGTTTGACGATATATGAAATTAGTTATTAGTTAATGATCAGTAAATATATATCATTCCAGACTGGTAATCGTGATCACCGTAAGGACTATTTTTGCTTGCAGCGTTTGTACAAACTACGTAAGACAAAGCTGCAATTTGCAAAAACATCAAATGCCGAATTATGCCGAATACTCAACCGCTAAACCTAGGTACTTGAGTAATGTACCCGCAGGCCTCATAATGTCTCGGCCTCTTTCAAATGTACATTAGTGGCGACAAGACACAAGCCTAGCACTCGACTCACGAACGATTGTTTATCGCGCACTGAAATCACAACGCTCTGCTAAGCGCCGAATGTTGAAAATCCAACAATACATTTATTTACGTGTAGGGATGCATTCTGTTGCATTCTCAATGTTCAGCTCAACACTCAGAGTTCAAAATCGAGTGAGCGATAAAACATCGTCGCGTTAAAAATCGCCTAGGCCGAATCTGGTTTTAAGAAATTTTCAAAGTAGCGTTCGAGTATTTGGCCGTTACACAGAATTAAATGTTTCAGGTATTTAAACTCTTTTCATGCTATAAAAAAAGGAAATGAGTTCGTTCTTACCTGCTGTACATATACGGCGGCACTGAAGGCATTGGGAAACTTGTCTGGGTAAAGCTGCATATTAGTCTTAAGTACGTCAGCAGGGTTGGTGGCTAGAGACGCGGCTATCCCGGCTACTATTCCGCAACTAAAGTGGACGGCACTGGCTGCTCCGGGTGATTGCAACCATTCTGAAAAAAGGAAATAAAAGGTTAGTATGAGGTGGAATTATATCGAGTAGTACACATAAAGGAATTTGAATATAGAACAAATTAATTGCAATCTTATAAAATGCACACCGAAAAATGCTTGTCAAAAAAAGGGCTGGTCCTTTAAAAAGTTACATACAGACATCAATCGAGTAGTAAAAGACTTTGATGGTAAGGAATTTGAATACAGAACATACTAGAACAATCTTATAAAATGTACATCGGAAAATGCTGGCAAAAAAGGGTTGGCCCTTTAAAAACTAACCTACACAAGCACATATTTTTTACACAAAAACTATTTCTACCTATCACTTTAGAAGTACCAAGCTATCGAGCGTGATGTTACAATACAATGTACCCAATTTCATGTATAGTTTCGTAATCAAGTTTAACATTTAATAGGGTGTAAAATACGTATGTTTCCTAAGTTTATATATTTGTTATCTTTCAATAATAACTCAGTAACTAAGTAAAAGATTGTCGCGTCACTATTTTGTACACGTCACTTTAATGTTTATAAAACATTGCGCCTACGTACTTATGGCGTGATATTATTTTTTAATTCTGACGTACAAATGAAAACATAACATAGATGTTTTGAAAAACTTATTGCAAAACATTCCATGACGTATTAAGTTATCTTTATTTAATTATAAATCTTTAAGTGTAGCGGAACTCCTCCAAAAGGGCTGGCTAGATTTTGATTGAAAAAGAAAAAATGTGAGTGTGTCCCTAGATGGTGTAGATTCACAATGGGACGCGATTTGTGGAGTTTTATCGAGTTTTAAGAAGCAGGACAACATCTATCTGCCACGGCAAGGTTCGAAAGAGTTACCGTGGCCCTAACATAGGCAACTGAAGGACTGAGATTAATGAATTAAGAGATTTTTCGATAAATAAGTAGTACTTAATCAATATTGTGTGTGGCAATAGATCTATGAACGAAACGGATCCAGTACTGAATACCGAAGTCCTATCAAAACGATTAGATTGCCAGCACTGTCTAGCTTGACAAACAAAAAAAAACCCATTTGATGACGCATTTTAACCATAAGTAAACATGATAATGTATTTACTATCTACGATTATTTTGCTATCATAGGATTATTAAATCAACGTGTTATTGAAAATGCCATGTGTTTTATTTTTGCTGAATAGTCACATAGTATTATTATTGTGAAACCTTATAATTTTAAAGATGAGGACCTAATGAACACATCAGCAGCCTATAATGTTCCCACTGCTGGGACACAGGCCTCCTCCCAGTGAGAGGGAGTGGGCCATAATCCACCACACGGGCCCAGTGCGGGTCGGTAGATGTCCCATGGCTTCGAATTTTTGGTTCTAAGACATGCCGGTTTCCTCACGATGTTTTCCTTCACCGTTTTGAGAGCAGTGGTGATGAAATAATTTACACAAAGTGAAACGAACTCATAACCTACTAATCGTAACTCGCGGTCGTTACCACTAGGCCACAACTACTCTCCTAATGAACGAACAGACTAAATATAACATTTCAATAAGTTCCTATCTATGTGGACCTAATTAAACATGCGTACAAAGTTCTTACTAATAATTATTATTTATTAGGTAATCAGGAATATCTAATGTTTATATGGCGCTGTACAAAGTCTGCAGTGTTTAAGAAGATTATGAAATAGCTATACCTATGTATTATTAGTATTGCATATAGAATCATGAAATTATCTATTCAAACTACTAGATGGATCGCGCGACCTTTTTTTTATCAGTTACTCAGCATTTTTCAGTGTACTTGGAACTGCAATTAACCTAGTATTTTTTGTATCTAATGCTTTGATAAGGAACTTCATTGAAATTGTAGATTCAAAATCAAAATTAACTGTCACTGTGTGTTGTAATCAACAACATAAAGGGCCAGTTCCACTGCACGTTGTCATTTTAAAAATAAAACATCCTCATACATTTTCATGTAAATTAGCAACGAGTGGCAAAACTCCCCCTTTTTCCGCAAAGGACCAAATATTTTACCTTTAGGTACTCTTTGCTTGGCTTGCGAGTAGAACATGAGGTACAGGCCAGAGAACGGTGCATCTCTGGCTAGGGTTGGCCCCAAGCCACAGGAAAGGCCACGGAAGCCCTCTGCTTTATAAATGTCCTTCAGAGCACCACCCAAGCTGTTGTATTTGTACACTCCAGATTCGTATCTGAGGATAAAATGAAATTTGAATAAGTATTATTTTTTAAAGTTACATTTATTTGTTACAGCACACCCTAATTATAAATCAGTGTTGTTTTATTATTTAATCTTGCTTTATCGTAATTGTGTTTTTGCCCTAATTTTATTTGTTTTTATCTTGATTTTAATATTAATATTGTTTTTAATTTTCAATTCAAATTAATTTTTAATCAATATTTGTAATAATTCTAATAATTTATAATTGTTTTCATTTTATTTTATTGAGATTGACAAATTTTCTTGAATTCTAATTTGCTTGTACAATTCTATTTTAGTTCTTTATTTAAATGATTAGTATTGAATGTAATTTTAAGTAATGTTAATTTGTCACTATTTGTTGCATAAAACATGAATATTAACAACCTAAATGGAAGAAGTCACTGGCTCCTGAAATACTAGTACTTTAACCTAGCTCTGGAGCCAGGGTCTCAAATGTTCTGTAACCTGTTTTTATGGCAATAAAGAAATTTATTATTATTATTTATAATCATTGCTTGTTGTTTGAAGTAATGAAGACTTTTATCAAGAGTTGGGAAATAGTACATACCCTCAGAAAGGACCAGCTGGGTAATTGTATTACTCGCTATCAGTAGCAACTTTATCTTACATTTTCTCAGTTCAACAACATTCATTGCGTTATTTACATTGTTGATCCGACAAATTTTTCAAACATATGAAACACTGGATTAGCAACTTATTTAAAAATTCAGAAATTTATTTCGAGGTTCAGATTGTGACTCATCGTGTGTTGCGCAATTAGGGTGCAGTTCCGAAAAATATTTAGAACGCTTTCAACCTAGAACGCTGTGTTACATTATAAGTAAGCGTAGGATCTACGTCGCAGGTAATAGAGGTGACCAGCCAGAAAATTTCCAAATAATTAACATATAAAACGTAGTGCGTCGATTACAATCTACAACGTAGAAAGTCCCGAGTGCGATGTAACCTCGGATTACCATAACTATTGTTTACAGGTGACCTGAACGAACGTCTTCACAACGTGTTTCACTCACGAGGTACAACACGTAATCGAGTACGTACCTACACATTTGGGGACAATGTACGTATAATTATGAAGATGCTATTTATTGATTGTAAAGTGCTCAATAATCAAAGATGGGCTTATACATAACGATAATATAACGTCACAGACCAACCTACCGACAGCTATCGGTAATTAGTTAGCACGTCATGGAATAACACCCGATTAAAAGGTAATTGGGACATTTTTCGCAAGGTAATTTTGATAATATTAACGATTAAGTCAATTCACCATCGGTATTATCATTTGCTTTACTTGAAATCAGATTAAAAGATAAACACTTTTTTTAATGGTCTAATATTGGCTTACGTTTGATTCAGTAAGTAAATATGCCTTTTAACCAGTCTAAATACATTTAAACTCAGTGATTAATTAAACTTGAGTTTATTAAGATATTACTTAAGTTTAACAGCAATTAGTTATGTGGATTATGATGTGACACTATTTGTCGGATCAACTTAAAATATCCAAGTGAAATAAATGAGAGTGCTAAAGCCAGCCTCCAGGTAAGTAAGGAATAGATTTATCCACCGAAATCAACCACCAGTCATCAACTTACCTAGTTTTAATCACAGTGATAGGTATTAAAGCAACGCCGCTCATCGTTCTTGCGACGACTCCTAACGTGATGGCTTCCAAGGCACCAAGGTCACCACTGGTCTTCCCCATCTTGGCTTTAAGCCAGTGCAGGGAGGAGAAATAGATTCCCACTCCGGGAACGCAGCGAGCTACGGAAGGCACCATGCCCCGCCATAGTCCAACTATCTGTTCTTGCCGGATGATGTTCGCGAAAATCGTTATCATCCCGGGTTGGATTCGGCTGCTGTAAAAGGAGGTAAGGTTAGTGGTTGATAGAATTTAGAGGCATATGTTAAACGACCGATGGTAACACATGTTTTATACTTTTCTATTTTTTTTATTAAAGATAGTGCAAGGATGCCTCAAGGCACATGTTGGGTCCTGTGCTACGACTTATCAATTTATGGTTTAAAAAACCTTCATCGTTTCCAAAAGTCAAACTTGTGCGCAGTTTATGCAGTCACTGATAGTCTTTCCGGGTGATTGGAAATCGAATAAACAAAATGGTTTGTTTATCATTCATTAATAACTAAGGTTAGTTGTGTGTCCCCTTTGCACGCGTCTGGGTCGCAACAATGCGGCCTTAGAGATAGCTATTTGAGAGTAGTAAGATAATGAGACACTAAACTAATTAACATCCGAATTATTTTAAATATTATTCATATAACTACGAACAAATAAATAGCAACAGATAAATAAAACTAACATATCGTGAATATTCGTGAAAATTGAACACGGAAAATAATAATAGGTCATTAGCAGATTCAGGAAATATTCTCAAAAGAGTATCAGACGCTATCAATGTCAATGTTAAGGATTTTATGTGGTGTTAGTAATAATAACTACATACTAATTATCTCAAGTCACAAAGTAGGTACTTAACAAATTAATGAAACAGCTAATCAGTCGTTGGTGACTGATCGAGCCTCCCTACATACTTTTGTATCGTAGCAACAAGATTATACTGTCTATTGTTATCTAGGAGTGAACTTATTTTTCTGTGAGTATTTGGTGATTTGATTACTATTTGCTTGTTACTATGCGTTATTTGCTTTTATAATAGACACGAAAGTTGACGTCTTTTGGCTGAAAGACGATGATGATGAAGCTTATGCTCATTTGATTATTTAATGTGACTTACTTGACAGTCGCCGCAACAACATGTTGGGTTGGGTTCTGTAGACGAGTCTTCACCAAATCAAGCGGCTGGAACAGTATAGTACTGAAGGTCCCGGAGAAAGAACCGGCGAGAAACGCCTTGAACACCGGGTGGTACTGTAAACATAAACATATCTCTGTTAGCATTATAAGTTCGTTCAATCAGAAGAGAACGATACACTTTGACCCTCACACGAGTCTTGAATGCGTTAACTTCGTGATAAAATGAGACTACCATAATGTTGATACTTACGTTTGCCACAATATCCATTCTGGGTTATAGTCAATTCCTTTTTGGTTGACAAGAATATATCTTTTGTCAAGTTATATCTTTGGAATATACTCCGAACTTGTAATATTCAAAGTGATATAGCCAATGACAGAGAGATCTATTGAGCCGAAAGAGCTTCAGGTATAAATTTAGATCGTATCCGAGTAGTCTGAATAGTAGATAGGGTTGATACGGTACATCAGAACAATGGTCATTTTTTGCAGCACCTCGCTTGTAAAATGCATGTATGCTGGTACCAGTACGAATTTTAAAAGAAACTTATATAACGCTAGAATTGCGTTCACAAAAAGTTTGTAGCACTTGTGAGTCCACTTTCTAAGACACTAGATTAACTTAATTAGGGGAAAGAAAATCACAGTGGATGAATTTAGCCATGAGTACTAAACAGAAACGAAATTAATAATAACTGTATAGCGCGGATAAAAGTAATCGAAGTTGAGCGATACGTAGGACGCGCACACGTGTAGATTGGTGAACGAACACTGAACGAGTATAGTGCGGGGCGATTATAAGCATTTATTTATATGGGACGTTATCAGCGGCAGACGAGGGACGTGAGCATCGCGGGTGAGCAGAGGTGGAAGGTCGCACTTGGCACCCCACATGATAATAAGTATCCGTGCCTACTGACTAGGGGGTAACGAGTTGCTCAGATAATGTAGGGTCGCCACTGCAGAGGAAGGATAATGCAACTCGCAATGCAGTTAACTAAGAAACAAAAACTTGTATGTGAGTACTTCATTGTTTTTGAGGCGAAAGTTTTCGTAGAGCCTGGATTCATGAACTGGCTTTTACTTACGTAAAGGCTTAGCAGCTTGCTTGAAAATGGAGGTGCCCTATGATGATGATGATAAACAAATTAGAATGCGTTTAGCTTTTCTCCATTTCTAAACATACAATATTTAAGACGCTTTTACTAGATATACCTACACGAGAGAGACAGAGAGACACAAAGACAGTGCTGAAATAATATAGGAAATATTATTTATAAAATACTCACGGAGAGAAAATCACCACACACAACGCTAAAATTGTTAACCATCACAAAATACACAACGATGTAACGTCAACGCACTCAAAGACAAATAACTTGAAAACACGAGTACGAGTCTATTTATATATAGATTCTGTACGTATTAAAAAGAGGCGTGCAATACTTATCAAAGTGACATTACAACGATACTTAGATAATTATTAATATACGCAAATAATATTAATATGCTTACTAAGAAAAACAAGTATCTACGTAATATGCGATGCGATATTGATAAGTCGACGTGGGGTCTTGACTTATCATGGTATTAAATCTTTAAGCAGGCGGTGGAAATTAACTGCAAGGACCATTCGATAAAGAAATAAGGACCATTGATTGGTTGGGACTTAGACCTATTGTAATGTAATAGCAGGTAGTAGAATGCATGATATGAAACAAGTACTGTAACTGTTTGGCTATGGAATAGCAAATGGCGTCCCGAAATAGCACTTGACCTCAGTGATGTCATTGTTGATTATTCTTTTATTTTTAACCGCATTTTGTTGCATGCTGTGGTACAGGTTTCACATGAAAAAAGAAAGCCATCAACTTTGCATAGAATATTTTTAAAAAGATGTTGTAATATATTGTTTTAATTTCAGTATCAAGCGTTTGATAAAGTTAAGTGTTAAATTTAAATAAATTATATTCATGTAATGTAGGCTAGGCAAATAAGGGATCAGTTCAAAGGTGGTCCATGTTTAATTCAGTGCCTGCTGCTTAATAAGAAATTAGAATAAGTTGGAGAAGAGTTCATTGCAGTCTAGTAAGTGACTGGAGTTCCATAAGGAACGACCCTAGGACCAATCCAAATATTGTGTTTGATAAAGTTGCAATTAATATTCAATAAGGCGAAATATGTAAGTATGTGCTATGTTATCTAAAAACATTTTATCTAGGTACTTAATGACAATGAATGTTATAATTACATTTTTGTGTGATTACAAGACAATCTACTGCATAAGGCAGGGTGGCATTGCAAAAAAATCTTTATGGAAGGAATTTAAAATTCTAAATTAGGCAGTATATTTACTAAACAATAGGTATCCATGATGATAGAATGTCAGACTACCTACTTTTGATTTGAATAAAAATGTTGAATAGTTTTACAAACGGAATGAAACATTGCATGTGGATTTATATTTGACTAACATAAGAGGCAAATTTTTTTTTTTTATGGTCTAAGTTTTCATAAGGAAAGCTAGTTCAAGTTTATTTGTAAATAATATAACAAAGATGTTAGTGAAATAGACTGTAAGAAACAATTTACTAGACATTTGCTCAGTCCGACAGCTCAACACAAAATTTATTTTTTACACGCTTTATATTAGCTTCACTTGTATGTTTGTATATTTGTATGTTTGTTTGTAACCGACTCCTTATAGCGCGATTTTGACACACTTTAAACGAACAGATTTCATTCAAACTTTGCACACCTGTCAAGGACCAATGACAATGCAATAATTTCATAAATTTGTGCCATTATCCTTGCCAGGGTTACCAGGACAGCAAAAAAAACTGTCTTCGAAAACTACGCTGACATACGTCACAAACTACGCTGACATACGACACAAACTACGCTGACATACGTCACAAACTACGCTGATATACGTCACAAACTACGCTGACATACGTCTCAAAATTCGAAACACCCTAAAAAATAGAAAATAAATAATAGTTTAAAAAAACTAAAAAAACACGCTTCCAACAATGGAAGCGTGTTTTTTAGTTTTTTTAAACTATAATTTTTTTTACTCATGGTTACTATAGTTTGCTCCTCATTTAGAATTCTTATGAAGATGTATAAAAGATTTCTTAAGAATTGTCATCCTTAATTCTTAAGACAATTAAGCGCTTGTTTAAATAAGGTCTGATAATGAAATCATCCCAATGGTCTAAACAAATAAAAAGAGGTGACCAAAGGTCAATGGTTTCACACTGTTCATTGTTCGTATCAGATTGGATGCCAAAATAGGTCTTCACAACAAGAGGTTATTTAAGTTTTAAAATTAAGTTTCTTGGGTTCATTTTTGAATACCTATTTTCAATAACCTTTTCTAAAAGAGCAAATTCTCTCAGACTGGATATTGGTCAACTAAGGATATCTTGTTCTGTCATGTTGGACTCCTACAAAAATCCCACATCCTCTCCTGCCATATGGGACTGTCTAAAGCAGGAGCCATCAATATATATTGCGAAATTCAATATTTTTCATAGACATTTGCCATTTCATTGTTTTTTGATCAGAATTCAATGTGTTTATCGTTTAACTTTACCATAACTATTTAAAACCTTTTTTGTAAAGGTTTCTATCCAACATATTTTTTATTTGAAGCAACTGCTTTTCATTTTATTATTTCATGAAGTTCGCAGGAAGCCTCATGATTGTGTATTTTGTTTGTTCTAGCACTAGTGTGATGTGCAAATATAATATCTGCATGCTTTTAGATAATTAACTAGAGTTATCATTTCACCCAGTAATTTGTTGAGTAATGAGTAAACAAAGATAATAAATATTTCCTATACCATGAGTCAATCAACTAATCCAGATATGTATTCAGGATTTTTTAAATTAAAAGTAGTGAATGAACGATCTTCGGTTCATTTTCATTGGCAAAAACATGCGACTTCATCCTGATAAGGTCATAGAGGACGCTTTATCTGTAAGACAAACAACTCTGCAGGGGGCCACTTACGTCTTTATCGGTAGAGTTCTGCAGGTCAGGCGTTGTGTCGATCGCCCATCCATTAGTAAATGCTACTGACGATTGCGACATACTTATTAATTACCAATTTAGAACCAAAATATTACGCCGTAACCTCACTAACATTTTTACGTGTTTTGGCGCTTAGATAAGAATTGTGCAACGTTTTAATTGGTTGCTTTCGATTTAAAGGTGACGAATCGTTCTTCTAAGGACACACCGGCCTGATTATTAACTGATAAAAGTAAAAACAAGATTGATAAATCGTTTAACATGTTTACAACCTTAACATTGCGGAAAACATCTAGATTGTTCTCAACAGTTTCATAAACACTTACGTCACTCTCAGCTGTTTTGATGGTTAGTTCTACCAATGAAAACTCATAATTCTGAGTTATTTAACAATTTTCCTGACATGCCAAAGAAAACTAACTCAACATGACTGACATCGCTGAAATCTGACATTGACAATTTGACATCACGAGATTGTGAATGTGATTGCGAATATTGCGTTCAAAAATACTGGGTAAATTAATTTCGTTCACATTTTTTTTTTGCAGCTGTGCAGCATCTACGGAGTATTGTAGTACGTTATTATTATACACGGTGACATATCATCAAGCTATACTTTCCACTTTCCAATATAAGGTGAATTCTGATCATACGAAAAGTCAATACAATGCGAGGTCTGCTAAAACTGCAAATGTATAGCTTGATAATATGTCGCCGTGGTGTGTATGTAGTTCCGACCTAACTAACATCATATCCAATAAACAAACATACAGTATGGAATGAGTATAATATTAAACAGTTTTTGTGCATGTCAGACAGTTAGTAGCTTCATGTAAAATAGATACTGGTTTTCAGTTGCATCCGGTTAGACAGCAAGCCTATCCTAATACAGTTGTGAAAAAGCTAGGCAGATTGATGAATTGGGTATTCACATACTACCTACACATAAAAAAGCATTATCTGCCGGCCGACCTTTGGGCATAATTACCATTTTCATGTCTATTCAAATAGATAAGATAGGGACTTACCTACTTAGACCAACATGTTGGGAAAAGATCTTGTAAAATTGGGTGTTTGGAGGTTTCACTCTTCTATACCTACGATGTGAAGAATATTAAATACTACTTATTAGTAGATATTATAATGGGTAAGCATAGTTAGTTAACCGCACCTCGGTGGTAGGTTACACTTGGACTTCCTACCTAAATCGTTTTCCTACTGCTACACGAAGACCTATAACGGCGGTGACGGCGCTGTCAATGACAAATTGTTACCATTGACAGTCAGACTGTACAGACAACCACACGGTTGACAATATGTTCTGTTTCTGAGGTGGAAAACGCTATTACTTAGAATTCTTTTAATTTCAGAATTTTTTCCATTCTTTTTCAACAAAACATTCTGTATTCCTACTTACCTATTCTATTTAACGATACCTATGTCTGAGTAACCGTGCCCGCCTTTTAAAAGTCTTAATAATTCAGGATAATTAAAATCGCTTAATAGGTAGGTAGGTGTGTTTCCTTATCTTAAAGTTAAGTCTTCCGTAATAGATATTTTATTTGATTATTTCAATTAAAAAACAAGTATTTGTAACGTTGCCTGTATCTTATTGTTTTTAAATATTATTTAAATGGTATAGCGTAACCACTTTGTGAAGTCTTGTGTTAGAATCTATTACCTATAGGTAAATACATAAGGGATTAGGGTAGGCCCTAGTCCTTAAAAATATAGGTACGGATACTAACTTTACAATAGTCCAACTTTTCGTTTGCTTCTTCTCGTTCAAGCTTACCCGGGCGAAGGGCCGTCTTTAGTCTATTTCAGGCCCTGGGCACTCTAGGATGATTTTTTTTTAATAGAGAATAGAAGATGCGTGAGTGCGCGAAGCCTCGGATCTTCGGTTATGTTTTTATTTGGCTGTTCACACAAAAATAGACCTTGTGGAATGTCGGCTCATGCAGAAAAGTTTCAGAACTAAGGAAACGCAAGATAGCACCCCGTCTGGGATTTACTTAGCTTTTCTTTTGATAGCCTAGGTACGATACTGGCAGGAACTATGGGGCCCTATAAATCGCGGGGCCCTGGGCATTTGCCCAAGTTGGCCAATTGGAAGACGGCCCTGTGCGATTGCACCAATCGTCCCAGGTATTCCGTAGCAATATCTCATAAAAAAAAAACAAACACAGTTATTTTTGCCTTAAAATAATGGATTATATCGTAAAAATATATAAATGGCCGCCATTATCGCTGTAACCTACCTACTTATTATATGTAGCGGAATATTTTGCGTGAGGTTATCGTTCTGCCCTGTCCACAAAGAGAAGTCTTGATGATAACACGCCGTTGGGGGTATGACTTATTTTAATTAGCAATGAGCATGGACATCACGTGATGAGTCGACTTTGATTTTAACGTCTCTAAAGTGATGTTTCAAGGCAATAGTTTAATTTGTCAAGAATTTTTTTTCTTTTTAATTGAATCTTTTTAATTGGCTTAATGGCACGGTTAGGGCAAGGGTTTAGGAATTGTTACCAGGCGCGGTCCGAGGGGGGGGGTCCTAGAGGTCATGACCCCCCCCCCCCCCCCGCCAAGCATCCAAGCTGTCGCGAGCCTGAATGATACACAACCGTTTTAAATAAATATACTTGTAACTCTACTTACTTAAGCCATAAAATATAAAACAAAACCTAGGCTGTACGAGGCGAGTTGTTAAAATTTTAAATTTTTTTTGGGAACCGGGGCCAATGAACCGGGCGCTATCTTCACAGGGTGGCAAATTCAAGTGTGGCAGACCAGACCAGTGCCCCACCCAGCGCACCACAACTTGACAATAAACAAGATGCGCAGCACTGATTCTTTCAAAGTTGTCACAAGGTTACGGGGGCGCACTTGAAGTCTCCGTTTTAAAACATAGGTATTTTTCTCTTTTATTTGGCGATATAAAAAATGGCTAGCTTTTTACCCTTTGCAACCAATCTATTCCGCGGCGAACCAGGGGTGGAACTGGTGGAAGAATGCCTTTGTGGTTCACGTCGTCGGTACGTCCTGCCCTTTTCGACGCTTACAATATGCAAAGGCGACACGATTTCCATAAATTTTTCACCACAGCGCTGGCGATGGGGCCCCTGTTGGATTGAAGCATATCAATCGATATACGACTAATAATATTACTGGCAATTCACATTCATCGAATTTTCTAATGTAGGTATAATAAATACTCGACATGTTCATATAGATTTAAGTTAAAGGGGCCAGAAAAAAATCTAGATCCGGTTCTGCTGTCATTATCACAGTGATCTTTATTTTCGTTTCAATAAGGTTGCTGTTGCGTTGCTGCTGTGAGAGGTAAGATAACTGTGAACGAACTGGAGGCTAAACGTCTAATTTTATTGATTCTTTAGACTTTGTAGTATCAACCTTTAATAAAATGGTTGCGTTATCATTTCAATGCAATTAGGTACCTTTGCAGTTCGAGTCTTGCAGTTTTATGACCCAGACAAGCATCAAAATAACTTATTTATCAATTATTAAAAGTTTTAAAATAGTATTTAATTCGCTGTAGGTATTTACTGTAATATAACGTAGGTAGCAGCATAATTTGTATCGCAGGGGGCGTTGTATTTTCTGACGTCTCTCAAGATAACGTCATAATATTTTGTATAATATTTGTGATCAATTTTGCGGTTGTTGATCAATCGAATGACGAAAGCGCCTATTTCATTAGCAAATAGTATTCGTTTTTAGCCGATTTCAAAAAGGAGGTTCGTCTTTAAGTAGGTAATATATTTTTATGTACGTCCATCCATTTCTCCGTGGGTACTGGGCTGATTTAAGTGAAGCTCTAGCGAAGGTCGCACATATAAAAAACTTTGAAAACATGTGTTTTGGTAGCCGTTTAGTATCTAAGCTTCACCACTATGTACGTATTTCATACCACATTTATATGTGGATGGTATTGTAAAACTTCCCATGGGCGTACCCAGGTTCTGGGCCAGGGGGGGGGGCAAATCAGATTTTTATAAGCAAATAAATAAACATAAATTAAAAGAGGTTTTTTTTTAAATCTTTTTTAAATTCGTTTTTTTAGGGTTCCGTTGCCAAATGGCAAAAAACGGAACCCTGATACATTCGTCATGTCTGTCTGTCTGTCTGTTTGTCCGAGTATGTCACAGCCATTTTTTTCCGAAACTATAAGAGGTATGCTGTTGAAACTTGGTAAGTAGATGTATTCTGTAAACCGCATTAAGATTTTCACACAAAAATAGAAAAAAAACAATTATATTTGGGGTTCCCCATACATAAAACTGAAACTCAAACATTTTTTTTTTCATCAAATATGGTATGGTACGTATGGGACGTGTGGGGTATCTATGAATAGGTCTTCAAAAAGGATATTGAGGTTTCTAATATCATTTTTTTTCTAAACAATAATATTTGGGGTTCCCCATACATAGAACTGAAACTCAAAAAAAAAATGTCATCAAACCCATACGTGTGGGGCAAAGAGAATAAAACCACTAGAGAGCGTATAGGCCGATTTCTGCTTAGCACACGACTCACCACTGCGGGCCGGGGGACGAGGAAGAACGTGCGGCTGCAATTGGTCAATTCAAGGTCAAGTTGCGTAGGTATGCCCATCGTAGGGCTGCTCTACTTCATTAAGGGAAAATAGTCGATATCGATAAAATGGATTTTAAAATTGTGATAAATACTCAATTAAAGTCAAAGAAATCATATTTAATCAAAATCAATCACTAATAAAATGAAAACTAGAGAATCCAAGAACAAAACTTTCGCCACTATCATATTCGACGAAATAGCAATCAGAAACGGTGTCGAATATCATCCCCAAGGCAGAAGGTACTATGGCCACGGTAGTTTTGGCGCCAGTTTACAAACGGATTGTCAAGACGAAGCTAAAGAAGCCACAGTATTTCAATTGAATAAAATTTTCATTCATTTTAATTTAAATTTTCGATAAAGACTTTCAGCTATTAAAGGAAACAGCACTAATTTTTACGATAAAAATACAAAGTGAAAGTAAGGGATAGATGCATTAGAATTGTCTAATGAAAGAACGAGACTTTTCCAAAAGACATCAACGCGGGACTCACACAGTGTGCTGGTTTACCCAACCACCATTTTAAATAGACCCCTACGGTGGATCATAATCTGATTAAATCACAATAATTTTTCGTACTGTTTATTTACTGATGAAAAGTTATGCGATCATTTTTGTAACTAGAAGTCTTGGAATGTTTCTCACACCACTTCACCGGGCATGAAGGTATTTTGATGCGTTATAATTGCAGATTTAGTTATATTATTTGCAATAATTTAGCGTGCACAGAGGTCTAACAATTGGTCACAACTAAAATGGCTACTTGAACCGCAGCCTATGCATAGGCGACAAAATACTAATAGTTTTCGAGCGTCGGGGCACTGTATGCGCAGTCAAGTGGTTATATAGTCTTTGGTGTGGGGTATCTATGGATAGGTC
Source organism: Aporophyla nigra (assembly GCA_947507805.1). Lineage (NCBI taxonomy): Eukaryota > Metazoa > Arthropoda > Insecta > Lepidoptera > Noctuidae > Aporophyla > Aporophyla nigra. Next base: position 18,939,158 of record OX382297.1, on the reverse strand, counting down.
TTCAAAAATGATATTGAGGTTTCTAATATCATTTTTTTCTAAACTGAATAGTTTGCGTGGGAGACACTTCCAAAGTGGTAAAATATGTGTCCCCCCCACCCGTAACTTCTAAAATAAGGGAATGATAAAACTAAAAAAAATATATGATGTACATTACCATGTAAACTTCCACCGAAAATTGGTTTGAACGAGATCTAGTAAGTAGTTTTTTTTAATATGTCATAAATCGTAAACCACAATTTACCTTTCATTCAGTCACCTCAAATATAAAAATTAAAAAAAAAAAACATTTTCATAAACATAAACCTTATGCATAAACCGTGAATTCCTGCAGGTTTGTACGGAACCCTCGGTGCGCGAGTCCGACTCGCACTTGGCCAGTTTTTATAATATACAATAGTCATTTTAAAAGTAACTTTCGAGGGTCTTCAGTAAAACGATTTATAACGTCTTTCGTGAAAGAATCGCCCATAGCGTTAACAAATATTCTATGTATACTAGGGCATGCAAAAACCGGGTTGTTTTTTAAAACCGGTTTTTTCGGGGTTTATGTTTACAAAACCGGAGAAACCGGTTAAATCGGTTTTTTCGGGTTTTTTTATTTCATTTTTAATAAATGAGAAATATGTCTGTACAGAAATGAAAATGCTGAACTCTAATCAAAATATGATTTTTTTACGGACTGAAATAAGCTACAAAAAGTTTCTTTTCTTTATATAAAACATAGAATAATAATCATAAAGCTTATTATTTAGGAAAATAACATATTCTTTAAAACCTAACATACACAATTTTGAACTTTTGGTAGGTAGACAAAGGCTTAAAATTACAGAATATTAAATAACAATTGAACTGTCATAAAATACAAACAGGCAAAATCAACAGTACGTAAAATGAAATCAAAATAATTATTGAAATATCGCATAAAATGGAAGTCTTATCTATACATATAATAAATCTGTAGAAAAATAATTTTTGTACATTGAAGAAATTGAAACAAAAAATAGCCAGCATGTGAAAAGATAAGTAACAGAACCCATTTCCATCATTTTTGAAATTTTTGTCTGTTTGTCTGTTTGTCGGTTTGTCTGTTTGTCGGTTTGTCTGTTTGTTTGTGCGCACATCACGTAAAATCTACGAATTCAATGCTGATAATGTTTATATACAAACATTATACGCAACTTGAGGTTTAACTTAGTTTTTGTTTCATCGAAATCGGTTCACTCTATCAAAAGATATGATTAATTTAGTGAGTTCAAGAAGTAAAATATTACGTTACGCAATTCAGTATAGTACTAATGTTGATAGTTGAAATCCAAATCCGATAGATGGCGTTGTGCAAATGACGTCATTTTCTGAATCGCGGTGTATTTTCCGCGTGAGAATGACGTCCACCGTGTTTACTAGGCAAATTGGGTTTTGTTAGGTGTCTTAGAAGTTCTTGCGTGTGTCGTAAAAGTTCTTTGGTTGCTTGGTTTATCGATTTTCTAAATTGGTCGAAAAAAAAAGTATTGGCTTATCTTATTGGTTTCGTTTGGTCAACTTTGGTCATTGGTTTGAAGTACGAAGTAAAGATTGTATACGAAGTCGCGGGCACAGCTATCTATACTAATATTATAAAGCTGAAGAGTTTGTTTGTTTGATTGAACGGGGTAATCTCAGGAACTACTGGTCCGAATTAAAAAAATCTTTTTGTGTTGGGTAGCCTATTTATCTAGAAAGGCTATAAGCTATATAACATCACGCTATAACTAAGAGGAGCGGAGAAGTAATAAAAAATGTTGCAAAAACGGGGAAAATCGCACGGGTAGGCGATTCGACGCGACGGGAAGGGTCGAGGGAACAAGAAATTTAACGCGGACGAAGTCGCGGGCAGAAGCTATAATTAATAATTATGATTGGCCCGTTAGTGTAGTGGTTAGTGACCCTGACTGCTTTTTTTGTGGGTGGGAAATCATCAAATGACTTCTCTCACTCTAGGGTGGAGCCGAAGGGCGAGTCAGACTTTTACTGACTAAAACCCACCCGTGTTCCTTCAGTTGCCCATATGCCAGGGCCTGACTAAAACCACCCCGGTGTTCCGTCCCACACCTACGTCGGGGACCACGGGAACCAATATGTCTTCCGCGATCCCCGACTGGTGCCGGACGCCTGGCGCGCTAGGCCAACCGTGCATTGTGAAAGAATTTCAGTTGCTTGGGATCGAACTCGGGACACTTGGCGCGACTTTCAACTCAGTGTTGATACCGCTACACCAAATCGACTATGACCTTGACTGCTAAGACTGAGGTCCTGGGTTCGATTCCCACCCAGGACAAATCTTTGTGTGATGAGCACGATAAATTATTTGTTCTGTATCTGTGCGTAATTTATTTATAACATGTATTTAGAATTATCCACACTATCCACACTAATCCACACTAATATTATAAATGCAAAAGTAACTCTGTCTGTCTGTCTCGCTTTCCTGCTAAAACTACTGAACCGATTTAAATTAAATTTGATACACAGATAGTTTAGAGCCTGAGAAAGGACATAGGCTACTTTTTATTGCGGAAAAGGGGTTTTAAGGGGTTGAAAGGGAGGATGAAATGATGTTAGGAAGTATTGTCATTTTTAAAGCTAGAATGATGAAACTTTTTTATTTGGCTTTTATTACATCCACACTAATATCCACACATATAATATTATAAATGCAAAACTAACTCTGTCTGTCTGTCTCGCTTTCCTGCTAAAACTACTGAACCGATTTAAATGAAATTTGGTACACAGATAGTTAAGAGCCTGAAAAAGGACATAGGCTACTTTTTATTGCGGAAAAGGGGTTTTAAGGGGTTGAAAGGGAGGATGAAATGATGTTAGGAAGTATTGTCATTTTTAAAGCTAGAATGATGAAACTTTTTTATTTGGCTTTTATTTATATTTATGAATTATATTTAAAGTTTGTTAAATTTTTACCCTTAAGGGGATAAAATAACAATAGGGAATAGGGGATGAAAGTTTGTTACATATAAAATAATAAAGTCACTTTGCAGTCTGTCTGTCCCTATGTATGCTTATATCTTTAAAACTACTCAACAGATTTTGACGCGGGTTTTTTTAATAGATAAAGTGATTCCTGAGGAAGGTTTATATGCGTATAACATGCATAATGTAGTAAATAAACGCTGATAATTTTAGAGGTTTCTAATGTGATGTCACTAATAAACTCATTTTTTTGCGCTTACGTTGCGAACGCTGGCTGAACCCTACAAAATAGATCAAAATAATGTACTACAGTATTATACACCTTAAACAGGTCTACAAAAAAGTCCGCGATAGTATACGTCCATCTCTTAGGGATAACCCACAATAACCATTTTTTATCCTTTACTTTTACGAGAAATAATGGCATATTTACGAAGCGATTTTAAGCAATGTAGCATTAATCCATATCCAATTAAGTACCTTAAATATATTGTGCATTTTATATAAATCAATATGGCCCTTGACAGCATGTAATTTAAATGAATATCTTAGAAGATATCAGAGATTTAAAAAGCGGGGGCGGAGCGGCTTGCAGGCCGTAGGTACGTCCGTCCCGGTTGGTAGCGGTCGGGTAGTGCAGGATAAGTAGGATTGTAATTCATATTACATAGGCTTCAAAGTAAATGCGAATATTATGTGTGTTCGTTATACTCAAAATACACCTAATAGTATATATTATTCCAAGTAAGAGACCGCGAAGTATGGCTTAGATGTGTAGATTTTTGGATGGATTTGGATTTTCGGTTATCCTGGATACTTACCATATAGGATACTTTATCCCGGTAGTAGGTTCCCAGGTGATATTTTCCGACAGCTATACGGGCGAAGCCACTGGCAAAAGTACTGTTCCTATTATTCCTATGATCGATTTGGTGTCTGGTAAATGATTGAGTGTCTGTATAGGTAGAATACGAGCGTCAAGAAAAACCAGGAAAACTTATATTCAACTAAACCAATCCCTATGCCGCAGTCTTCTTACTCTGAATACTATTAGTTTTATTTACACACATGTATTCTCATAAACTATGAATCCGAAGTAATATGAATTATAATCCTACTTACTACTATTAATACTATAAATTATGTGAAAATATTTATGATTGGGTGATTGTTTCTCTATCACGCAAAAATGGCTGAATGGATCTGGATCGAAAATGGCACACAGAGTATATATTACCTATATAACCAGGATTAATACATTCTTACCGCAGTAGTACCTACGTCCTCCTGCGTTAATTTCCGACATCCACGCGGGCGAAGCCGCGGGCAAAAGCTAGTTCCCTAATAAACCAAAACAAAATAAATCTGTCATTGTTATAGATAAAACACACTAGCTTCTGCCCGCGACTTCGTCCGCGTCAATTTTTTCTACCCTGACCTTTCCCGTCGCATCGAATTGCCTGCTAGTTTTCGTTCATATTTCGTTACTGCTCCGCTCCTTTTAATCGTAGCGTGATGTTATATAACCTATAACCTTTCTCAATAAATGGGCTACTCAACACAAAAATAATTTTTCAATTCGGACCAGTAGTCAGAGTTTGCTTGTTTGGTTGAACGCGGTAATCTCAGGAAGATTACCGCGTTCAACCAAACAAGCAAACTCTTCAGCTTTATAATATTAGTATAGATGAGACCTGCTGATAAAAAGGCTCTCTCTGATTCCACACTTGTTGGAGGCATAGATTCCAAAGGTTTATATACTTTTATTAAGTGCTCTCCCATTTTTCCTCCACCGTCGTAAAGTGCCATTTCCACCCTGATTTTAGTTTCTAAATCAAGTTCTGTAGATAGGCTTGCACCAGAGGTATGTTGTTTGAGAGCCTTCTTTATTTCTTGTCGGAGTTGGTCCTTTGTGTTACACTAGCTTCCGCCAGCGGCTTCGCCCGCGTGAAAATTCAACCCCCCAATTCACCCTCTTAGGGATGGAATTTCAAAAAATCCTTTCTTAGTGGACACCTACTCTTCACAAAGAACACACCCTCCAAATTTCATGTCTCTACAACCAGCGGTTTAGGCTGTGCGTTGATATATCAGTCAGTCAGTCAGTCAGTCAGTCAGTCAGTCAGTCAGTCAGTCAGTCAGTCACTCAGGACTTTGAATTTTATATATATAGATGAAACATTTACTAGGTACTGTATAGTCTAAGTTTTCCTGAGTTGTAGTTGCCGTCAGTTTAGTAGTCGAAAAATGCTTACTTATAATGTTAACCGAAAAAACCGAAAACTCCGGTTTTGTTATCCTAAAAAAACCGGGTTTCAAATCAGTCGGTTATCCGGTTTTTTCGGTTATCCGGGTATCCGGTTTGCATGCCCTAATGTATACTGAGCATACAAAGCCCATTTAATGTACTTCGATCATGGTCGATCTTAGCTACGTTTGTACGCGTCTGAGTGTGCTGAATGACCGTTCAATTGTAGCGGTGCAGCGGTGGAATGAGGCATTACCAGTAAAATTTCTAGGGCTGTCTTCACCTTCGGGTAAAAAGATTCTGCTACTTCGTTATTAGCTCTGTTATTCCAATATTTTCAAAGTCCTGCTCCTGCTTCATCCAAAAAGTTCGGCTTGAGATGTGATCCCTTCTAATTCATAGTAAAATGTAGAAACTTCCTCCATAATGTTTTTTATTTTTGGAACTGTAATTTCAATTATCTGAGCAGGGTGCAACAATGAAAGAGTAAACGCTGGTGAATGGTCTTTGCTGAATCTCGCCTCTAATGAAGAAAGTAACGAATCCAAATAGGGCATGCAAAACGAGCGACGAAAATAATCGCTAAGGGGCTGGCCACAGTAGGCAGCGGGTTGATTTGCCTTCTGTTGTTGGCGGCTTGCTGTCTTAGGTAAACGCAGCTCAAGGTTCAAAGCCACAGCAATTTTTTCAGCTGATTTGATTAAATCTTCACTCTTTTCTTCCGCGGAATGCTTTTTTTTTGTGGGTGGGAATTCATCAAATGACGTGAGGAGGGCGTATCACACTTTTACTGACTAAATCCCACTCGTGTTCCTTCAGTTGCCCATATGCCAGGGTCACGATAACTCTTTCGAACAAGTCTCGCAACTCTGGAGGCATCGCTCCTAGCCGAGCCCTTCAGTTATGCTGACATCTCTTTGAGGTGTGCGTGGAACACAACGCGCCGTCGACACGGGCTTGGGCTTCTTGGGCACAGAACATATATACTCTAGGGAGGCCCGGGGCGTCTCCTCCTACAGCGCCAAGGGGCGTGAGGGTGCAGAGACTGCCTCTCCCTCACTCGCTACGCCTCCTCCGTGAGCATTACTGCTTCGCATAAGGAGGTGACGGCTTCTCATGCCGGAGGGCATTTCCGTACCATGGCTTGTACCAGGGCCGGACGCGAGAGGTCGCCGCCACCGATCGCCTCCACGAGGACACGGTGGTGCTCAGCTCAGGCAGGGCACTCCACCATATGCTCCACCGTATCCTCCAGACGATTCACGCAATGGAAACACCCGGGCGCTTCCTCCCGCCTTATCCGTATTTGTTATCCGACCGACCGAGGAACCGAATTGTATTTGTTAAACGACTTCAAAAGAGGAGATGGTTCAATGTTCCACTGTATTTTTTTTTTTCAAAACAATTTCTCCGTTGATTATAAAAATATTTTATATTTAATATTTGTGCTATTATCCTTACCATGATAGCAAAACAACCGTCTTCGAAAACTACGCTGACATACGTCACAAAATTCGAAACACTAAAAAATAAAAAAAAAACAAATAATAGTTAAAAAAAATGTCTCAAACTATTATTTTTATTGGATAGGTTATGCCTCAGGGGACCACCATATAATTTTTAGTTACTTGGATTTCGTATTTAATTCACTTTGTTCAGCGTGATGACATTTAATACCTCCTGTCACTGCTATTGACTAGGCCAGTAATGGTATACGAATGAGTGCAGGGTAGATAAAAAAGTTTGCACAAAAAATAAACAATGGACTTCCAAAAAAAAAAACACTACAAAGTGAAAAATAAGTTTAATTTCAGTAGTCAGTGGCAAAAAACTAAAATAAAGATCCAAAGACACCGACTACCGAAATTAAAGTTATTTTTGTATGCAGCGATGCTTGCGACTAGGTAGAACAGACGCGTCGCATGATTTTTAAAAGTTGTAAATTGTATTACAAATAGAAATTTTTTATTTTTATTAATTTTTATCGACAAATGTAGATAGTTAGTAGGAACATTCACAAACTCCAGGGGGGGGGCAGCTGCCCCCCTCTGCCCCCCCCCCTGGGTACGCCCATGAAACTTCCTGTGCTATCAACATTGATAAACAACTGTGGAATTTGTGTGAGATAGGTAGCTGTACAAAACTAAAAAATGAAAAATGTTATACCTTGTAGGTATAACATTAGATACAAAAAAAAGCACTGAGTTCCAAAATTAAAGTTATTTTTCGCTTTGTATTTATAATTGAACCGCAATGGTCGACGACTTGAAGAACATAACCTACACTATGTAAAAGTTTCTTCTTCATTATCTAAGCATAAAGTGCCTCTTGTCTTGGCCTATAACACACGAAGCATTTTATGATGAGCTCTTGAGCTGTACACTGCTGACTATAAAAAAAACTTCATGAATCTTGGCAGGGTCTATGATTTTACGACAGGTTTTAATAACCTGGATATAACTTTGTAATAACCTAAAATAAAAAACATTGACAAAATTTGTCTGCAATTTTTCAGACAGAGAGTCTAGAGTTTGTACCTACAGAATTCTGATTGTTTAAAAGCGAACCCTACAATATTTTAAATTTCATTCCTATTCAACAAAGTAGCTGCGATGATATTTTGTTTAGGCACTACATTAAGGTTGAGCGAATTATAATAGAATACCATAGAATAAAAGAATTATAATAGCAATTAGTAGTGTTTCTGATAAAGTTAATATCTTAGAGCGTATATTCAGCGTAGGCGCTGAAGTCGTGGTGATAACCTACTGCGTACATTTAACATTATCATCCACAGCCCGCCTTCCTTTTTCTTGTACGAAACGGTACGCTCCTGTGCCAGCCTCATCTAGGTTATACCCGAGACGGCAACAATGTTTTCCGACCATCTCGCCGACGGACAACCGACATCTCGTCAACCAGTCTGGTAGCTACTCTGTCACAGCCGTACCCCACCCGTCGTCACTGCACCTTCCAATACGCTTTCCAATATGGAAGACCTTCGTACGTCTCTGTATCTCGACGTTTAGAACTCGGTCTATTAGTTTAATGGCAAGCAAGCGTAAAATAAATTCACATTATGTTGACGACCTAATGTCGTATAGAAGCAGTAGTGTCGAAAGTAGTTACGGCCCTTTGCGATAAACTTACGTAACTTGCTCCAAAAGTTTTGCAAAATATTATGCCTATATTTATTAACACTCTCACCGCCACCCATATATAGAATTTTTCAGTGCAGCAGGCCATGCGGTCTGCCGGCGGCCGCAACTTTGCCTACCCGTGCAGGCCGCGGTGAAAAATCTGTAACGAGTGAAGCGGGCCGTACGGGCCGCCGGCGGGCTCACTGTTTGTTTTGGGTGCTAATTAAGGCAGCTTCTTTAAAATGTCATTCTCGTCTGCAAATATATTTAGTTGTCTAATGAATTAATAGGTCAGCGACGAACTTTTAGCGTCTAATAAATGGTTTATAAGCGACCAAATATTGTAAAACAAGCTACTGTTAATATGACGCAACATGGTGATAATTTTTAAGCAACTAAATTTGTGATATGTCTACTCATTGCCAGCTTCTAATAAGTGTATCAACTTCATCTATAAAATAATATCAACGTACTCTAATTTCATCACCTTTATTTTTATACTTTAGTATAAGTAATTGATGAGTGAATCTACTATATTTGAACATAAAATTTCCTTATTATTGTCATCAAATAATGGTCAATGAAAGCTCTAATTTCATGTATTCGCCTATCTATTTATAATGTTACCATAAGTAATTGACTATTATACCTACCCAAATGAACATACAAAAAATATTGTTATCATAAACAAACATCTGCAACTCTGTGTTTGTTTGTGTTTGGACACACCTTAGGGAAAATTAAAACCAAACAACTATTTTATTTGTAAATCAGATAATTCTAATGGCAGTAGCATAGATTTTATGTTAAGTATAATTGTACTTATGTCCTAAGTTACAATATTGTAAGGCAATCAAATAATGAATAACATTGTTATTTGTCACTGAATAATCAGCGCAGGTTGTGCTATACCTGGTCTCCCACGCTTCCTCTTTACACCAATTTTTTGTGTTTTTGCTTGTGGCGGCGGAAATGTACGTTTCATCCTGATAGCCAGACCCACCAAATGCTTGCAAGAATACTTGCGGTGAAAATCTGGACAGTCACAGTGGCCATTAATCCACTCCCCTTCTTTTTTCGGTAATGTAATTTTCCAAGAAGAAAAAAACACTTTTTTGTACTCATCAAAATCGTTGAATGTTTTCTCCGTCAAAGTAGTCGTCGTGGAGTTGTCACCTGGGACCAGGTAGGTATTAGTTGTTGGTGTTGATAGTATTGTTCTAATTTTGGTATCGGTTTTAGCCCATAGATATCCGGCTGTCCAGTCAGCTAATTTTAACACCGGTGTCGTCGCAAAGAGTTCTTCTGTTGCCGGTCGCGCCCTCTGATTCCCAACGAGCGTCAGGTACACTCCCGCGCTTGTGTTGCAAACTTTCACGAAAAAAGAATATGATTTATTAATTTAGTTGTTGAATGAAAAACTTTGATTGCTAATTTTGAGGCTGGAATTTGATTTTATTAGCAGACAGATGTTGAATCTCTAAAATATATAAAGTAGCTCACTTACAACATTAGTCGCTGAGTTATCAAATCAGAAGTAAATATATTTATCGGTAGCTCGGAGTCATATTAATTTACGCTCGTAAATTGACGCTGGTTTTTTGATATTCTGTTGGAATAGTAAAGATGATGAATTAATATAATTGAAGCTGTTATATTAACTCGTCGCCTACATATAAAAAAAGACGCTAGGTTGCAGGTGCTAAAGAAAACTTTTGTTGCCGCACATATAATTTCCCGTTTGTTTTTACTAGCAAGCCGTGCGGTCCGCCACGACCTCGCAATTTCATATTCAATTTGTAGTGCGTGGCCTGCTGCTACAGAAAAATGAAACTGCCAGATGCAAAGTTTATTTCTTTACCTACGGAAATTTTGTTGGATTTTGGCGCGCAAGATACGGTGCGCCGGCGGCCCGTACGGCCTGCCGATCTCGCTCAGTGCAACATGTAGGTGGAGTAACTTACTCGAAAAGATACGCCCCGCCGCCGCGCCGCCGGCGGACCGTATGGCGGTGAGAGTGTTAAATCAATCAAAATATTTACTATCACAGTCTATACACTTCTGAATACAAACAAACCAACTATTAAAAATCTCTTGCCATTTATCCTTTAAAACAGAAGTACAGGCATTGTCCCAAGCACCTAATAATTCCTCCTCAGTTACAAATTGTTGGCGGGGCAAGGTCCGGGCTATAGGCAGGGCTGGGTAAAATACATGCTTTGCTTTAATTAAAATACAAATTACAAAATACAGTATTGCAAGTAATTAAAATACAAAATATCTTTAAGTAAGGTATTTGAAATATAAAATACAAAATACAGTATTTTAGCTATTTTTAATTGAAATACAAAATACAAATTACATATTATAAAATAAGTAATCTAGACCAGCATGGGCTGAAAAGTGTATGAGAAAAGATTAATTAATCAATAAAACCTGAGTTTCCTTTCATGAACACTAGATTTTTAAATGTACTGTCAGACAAACAGCCTCTTGTTGGAGAGTGAATAAAACCTGCTAAAGAAAACAATCTTTCTACAGGTCCTGATGAGCACAAACTTGTGTTAAGTTGTATGAACACCACATTTTTTATATTTGGATAGCGCTCAAGAATTGAAAGCTCTTTGCTTCTATCATTTAGGAAGCTGACCAATTCTAACTCCATTTTAGATGTCTGTGGTTGATCTCTGTTCTCAAAAACAATAAAATCATCATCTTCTTTGGTAGTGGTGCTACTCCTGCTGCTTCCATCTATTATTTCATGCTTTTTGTTACTTGTCTCTAAGGCATGAATGGCAAGATTTTGAATTCTTTGCCTCCAATCTGCTGTGATGCTTTCTGGCAACCAACGCATTTTATGACGAGGGTGGTAGCATGCCGCCAATATGGCTCCATTTACTTCAGGTGACAGTTTAAAAAACTTATCAAATCTTTTTTCCAAGCTCTTTTTTAGTTGTGGTACAAGGAGAGTAAAATGCCTCAAGTTGCTATCCTGCAGTCGATCTAATCTGGTTCTAACAGACATTAAAGTAGGCAGAAGTTTGCCATAGTAACAATTGTTGCCCTGAATATAATCTAGAGCTGTAGCAATTGGTTTCAATACTTCAATGAATTCCTCCAAATATTCTAGTTCTATGGCAGAGAAAGTGTTACTCTTAACCAACTTATCAAATAGGTCATTTAATTTCGATTTGGTTCTCATAAGCTGCGCTACAGAATCATAAAGAGAGTTCCATCTTGTGGGACAGGGATATATTAACTGATGTCCAAGACAGTCTTTTATGACTTCAACCGATTTGGGTCTTCTGGACGTATTCCATAACAAAGTATATTTAGCAATTGCTGAATAGTGAACCCGCTAACACGAGAAGCTTTGATGAAATGAATCATATCTGTAGTGGCCAAAAGGCTTAATGTGTGGCTGGCACATCTGAGGTGCCTAGGCAAATATAATTCTCTCTCCCTAGTTTCATCTTCTGTTAACAAAATCAATATTTACTGGTAACAAAATCTTCTCATAAAACATATCAGAAGTAGATAGTGATTCCACAACAGCTTCAACAGTTTCTAAAAAAATATAATTAAATGTATTTTAATGTTAAAATGTATTTTGAAGCCTCAAGTATTTGAAATACTAATTACAAAATACTTCGTCGTCAGGTATTTGAAATACGAATTACAAATTAAATTTTAAGGAAGTAATTGAAATGCAAATACCAAATACGTATTTGTATTTCAATTACGTATTTTAATTACAAGTAATTCAAATACTACCCTGGCTATAGGGAGGATGATCCAACACTGTGAGCCCCGATTGGCTCAAAAACTCCTGAGTAAGGCGTTCTCGATGTGCCGGCGCGTTGTCGTGATGAAAATGCCAAGTAGTGAGACGTGACTTTGATCACATACAATAAATTATATATAATGACTTTTTTCAGTTAACTCTAAACTTACGTATGTCTACTAATACCTACTTATATCAATTAAAATCACAGATCAAAGGTTTAAATGACAAACACATTGCTTCCGACTGCATAAGAGTGGAGACGATTTATTATTATTATTATTATCACATCTATAAAAAAATGTGACTAACATTAAAATTCACAATGAATTACCCCTTCACCCCACCCCTCCCGCGTCCCACCGAACGACATGTTATATCGGTGATTTTTGATAAGTATGTGCAACTGGAAGATAAAAATAATGTTTTCATAGTACAGATATTATTATATATTTAACAGTTTACGCGTCTGTACCGAAATTGTAAGGTGTATTATACTAAACATTTCAAAAGATAGCATAATGTTCTGCGATTTCGCTTTTCGTAACCACCTAAACTTGGTCGGGTTACCTCGGTCATTCACTTCCTAATGACTTTAATCGTATTATCTCATTAATTATCCAATGTACTACGCTGAAATTTTACTGATATACAACTGAACTAAACAACTAATAATTGACATAACATTCAGTTCATATATATCCAATCCAGTGGCCAAATAACACCGCGCGCAACAAGACCGTGCTCGTGAAGAACTGAATATCATCATAACTTGTTAAATACTTACAGGATACTAATGAAACTTCACATACATTTGAAGGCATTTACAAGCTTTAAAATAACGTTTAAAGTAAGTCTTTAGACCTCTTATTGAGAGTGCTGGAACCAATTGAAGTGTTTTTCTATTTAATGAAATAACCTTTAAACTATGCATTATTTTGGTTTTTTTACTGCAGAACAAATTTAAACTAATTCCTAAGAAGTCATGTACAAAATATGATAAGAATCCGCTTAACCGTTTCAAAGATCTAGCAAAACCAAAAACGTTACCCCAGCAAAATGTCGAATAACTTCGCAACGAGAACAAATACAAAATAAGGCACAACATTTACTTCATCTAGACAACTAATTTTATAGCTAGTATTTATTTAAATATTCCCATTAGAAAGAAAAAGGTCTGGCTGGGATAACGTTACCCCAGCAGGAAATGTTTTTGTGAAATAATTAAAAAACTTTAAGCGCAACAAATTTAAAAATGTGCGCAACAATTACAGAAGCCGCAAAACTAATTATCTATTAGATTCAAATGACCATTTTCGACAACATCTGGCCTGGGTAACGCACACTTACTGGGAACATCGAAAAAATATAACCACGTTTCGTCGCCTATGACGATTGAATAATAAAGGCTCTGGAAGTGAGGGTCGGTAAAAGGCAGTTTTTAATCACTCTATTGATTGACACTTGTCATAAAGAGACATGCAATTGGTCGAGAAGTACGTACCTCATGCAATAGGATTTATAATGAAAACACTATTTAGTTTACTTAAATTTTATTATTCTACGTACTTCCATAAAGCATAGTAAATACTTTATGAAACTTACACAACTAGAATTACACGTCATCATCAAATATATACGTAACTATACGAAAATATAGTATAGAATGTTTATAAAATCATTAATCACAGTGTGTACTAACATTCTAAATATATATGGAATGATTAATTTCAATTTTTAAATAAATAATAAAAAAATAGAAGGAAACCCTGATTGTAAGTCAAAAGCGATTATACATATTTTGTTAGACACCTTTAAAACATATATTGTAGATAGATTCTCAACCCCTATGGAGTTCGAAGGCACAAGTATTATTATAAAAGATTTTGTAATTCTAATAATTGTACTGTTTAAAAACATTGTGTGTGACGACATTGGCACAATTTTAAAATGTTGAGAAGCAAAACACTGAAATATTTATAAACTTAAAGAACAACCAGTTAAAATCAAATGCTAGCTGACTTAAACTTATCAAATTATAAATTAACGAACTTCAAACGGCACAAATTATGGAATGGATTCGGAATGATTTTGTCACATAAATACTTAATTTTTAAATTACTGCATCATTGGCAAGGCTCAATCCCGAAATAGTAGACAGCGCTACAATATTGAAACTTTTTAGCCCCACAAAAACTTCTCTCATGGAAGAAAGTATCAGGAAAATTCAAACCTCAAGTATGCACATTTAGCCCAAAAAGAGATTCATAAAGAGATTTTTTACAAGGAATGGTCCTTTTCTATTCTAATATTGAGTCATTTGAATCTAATAAGTACTGCACTGCGTCATTTGTTATTTTTTATGTTTTCAGGGATGATTTTCATCAAGAAATCTTGTCAAAATCTTAAAATTATAACGTTTACGTTTTCACCAAATATTTTTTTGCTATCAACTCTGTAGTCTACACACTGTGCGTATAATACTCAGTTTTTTTTTCTATAAACGTTAAATAGACACCAAAGATAGAGACGACAAAATTCTTACACATTTATAAATAGAAGTATAATAATAAACTTTAAATATTAGTCAAAGGTTGGTTCACAAATTCCTGATGCAAATCATCCCTATCCAACAAATATCGGGTGTACATTCAGGTTGAAAGCAGAACCACATTGACGAAACCCCACGACAAGACAGGCTGAACACCGAAAAGAAAATGCTTTCAAAATTCGGAATTCAAGTGACTTAAAAGCACACATGGAGTAGCGTAGCATGTGGTTCTGACTTTATTGTCAGACTGGAGTTTACATGTGCCTCGTGTTTCCAAAGTTGATGCCACTCTGGGTGGCTCCCTTGTTGGAGCCGTACTGCAGAGAGATGACGCCCTGACCGGCCCTCAGCTGTTCCTCTGAGAAGTTTCGCACGTTCTTCTCGGATTCCTTTGGGCCTATCGAAGGCTTGCCGTAGTTACCAGCCTGGAATAGAAATTGGAATGAGTTAGAAAATTTCTCGTGGAAAATAATTCGGTCTAGTTTTTGATAGTTGCTAGCCTTTTTTTGTGGGTCATCAAATGACGTCTCCCGCTCTGGGTGGATCAGAAAGGTGTATCAGACTTTTACTGACTAAAATCACCAGTGTTCCTTCACTTGCTTATATGCCAGGGCCACGGTAACCCTTTCGAACAAATCTCGCGACCCTGGCAGGATAGTTGCTAGCCTAAATGCCCTTTAATTATGGATTCGCGATGATAAAAGTTATTAACTGTTTCATTTCTGGCATAATCGTCATCGGCGAATACAAGAAGTGTTGGTCTAAAGTAGTCATATTGTTCAAATCAGTGCTCTGAGTGGAATACCTCGTAATTTGTATGCCCAGTTCAGAACTCTGTCCGTCTGAATTTAGAACATTCCAATTCGGATTGAACTTGGATCGGATGCAGTGCAGAACCGCTCTTATAGATAAAATAGATATAATATATTGTATCTAAGAGCCATATTTATACGTAGCAAAGTTTATCAATATTATGAGTTACCTTTCTGCCAAGAGACTGCAGGCAGATAACGACAGAATTGAGATTCTGCCTCTCCCACAAGTCGACAGTTTGGAACGTCTCCTGTGCGGGTACGCCCAATGTCTTGGCTGCTTCGAGGAACGCGTTGATGTTCTCCATGCACTTGAACGCCATCTTGGATACGTTCACTTTCTTCACCATGTTTGGTTGAATGTCGTTGACAAGCCTGCAATAGTAATAAAATTATTTGTAAGTGGTAATATATAATTATTTTAGTTTAGAGGGTTTTGTGCACAAAGGATGCAAACAGATCCCATTAACTAAGCCTACGTCATTTGTGTCTTCTCGTCTTTGGCATTTGAGGGTTGCTTCTTTTAAATCATAATCGTAGGTCCACTAGAGCCGATGCCTGCCAGGGTCGCGGAACTGTTAGAAAGAGTTACCGTGGCCCTGGCGCAGGCAACTGATGGCACACAGGTGGGCTTTAATCAGTAAAAGTCTGACACGCCCTCCCGCTCCGCCCAAAGCGGGAGAAGTCATTTGATGATATCCTAGATTCCTACCCAATAAAAAAAAGGTAAGTATTTTGTGTCCAATTGAAAATTTCTGACATTACGTGTTACTGTCGCTTCTATCATGGCAAAAATTAAAAAGAAAGTAAACAGTCACAGTTTTTGTTGTTTAGAAACCTTAGTACGCGAGTAACTCACACTTGGGCCGTAAATAGACATTCAGACGTTGTGAAACCATGTTTGTTCGAAGTTACTTTGAGGATAAAATATCTGTTGTTGTGGTTTTATTTAACGAACCAGTGAGTAGAGTACAGAGCGACTAAAGTAGAAGTATAATATGTCCCGTTGGTATGTCATTTATGTAAGTACGTATACTATAAGCCACATAACACAATGACATACACCCACAATACAGCGATGACGGAATTGGACGATCCATTATGTGATGAATTTGAGGGGAATCCGGAGTTACCGAGCTCCGTTACCTACTTAGATGATTGAAGTAATATCATACAGTTCCAATATTAACCATGAAGTTTGCACACATGTCGTTCGACCTTGGGCCAAAATTTCAGCCAGTTTCGGCCACGAGTGTTCCAAGGCGACACTTAATCCTATTTATCAATAACACGTTTTCCACCTAGCTTGTAATGTTGAAGTGTAATGAGAGAATGTTGCCTATAAAATATAGCTGTGTTTCAGTCAATAAAGACTTCGAATAGTCGTAAAGAGCGAGATGGATGACCGATCTTTACTCAGAGACGTAAAGCCGTTGTCGGTCGGTTGCCATGCAAATACAATAGTCATAATGGGAAGATTCTGTCTAGCAAACGGTACTAGCCGCGTACCTAATACATTAGATTTACTTTGACATGCAATGGTATAAAGATATGCCTATCTTCCAACGATTTAGATGAGATGGATTTAGGTGATGATGGATTTGATTTGCGTGGTAATTGCGTAACACACTTAAAATGACAATGCCTTTCATTTTGACAGTTCCTTAACATTCATTCGTCATTTACATTGTCATTCGTCATTTACATATTATATAATAATAATAATAAATTGCAATGAATTAGCAATTTCCAATTTTAGAAATAATTTACACGTGCCTGCTTCGGGACGAATTCACAACTTACAGTCCATAAGTCGCCGTCGTTACCACTGGGCCACCACAGCTCTCCGTATTTGTCTGCTTTATTATGTATACTTTTTTCCGTAAAAAAAAAAAACTATTTTCTTTATTTTCCATAAGACAGTACTCACTTGCACAAAATAGTACCGTCCTTAAGTACTTCGTAGAAGTTATCCATATCCCCGGAGGTGTTGGTGGGTTCGCCAATGATCGCGTTGATCCATTCTAGACACTCCTGCGCAAGCTCCTCGCTGTATTTGCTGTTGATCTGCAAACAAAACGAAAGAAAGCGTTAGAAAATAATCTTGATGTGTTTCTTTGCCCTTTTTTTGGGAACATGGAGGCAATAAGTCCTTAGAAAGTATTGGTATACTGGAAGACTGGATTAGTGGGAGTAGCCAAAGTACCTGTTGTTGAAGGTGTCTTTTGAAAACATAGTTGTCTGTGTTTGGTATGCCAAAAAGTAATTTTAAACGGGATACAAGCAAGGTTGCAGTGATAAAGACGATGTTATCAACTAGGTGCTCTTGAAGAAAAATTTCGTATGGCAACCGGCCTGTCCTAGAATCAATAAATTCGAAGTCGTGACGTCTACCAACCCGCAATGGGCCCGCGCGGTGGATTACGGCATTTAGAGCCGGCCTTTCGCCAAGAGACCTGTGGCCTAGCAACGGGAACATCACAGGCTCATTATGTGGTAATCTCATAATCCCATAGGGCTAGTTTATTGCCATCAACCGGGCACAAATCCTGACACTGAGACTGAAAATTTTTAGATATAAAACCCAGTAAGTTACACTTTGTTTAAACATATTTGGCGAAATATGGATATACTATAGGTACACTTCTGCCCAGCCCTTACGGGAAACAAGGCATGGCATTATGTTACCATACGATTTTTTTCTCTTAATATCATTCTATAAAAATTACATTAAGTTCCTTTATGGGACATTAAATTTTAAAGGCACTTATAACTTTATAGAATTTAATGTTTCGTCTATCTGCAATTGTAATATCTCAATGTTTGCAAGGAGTTTTACGATATCCATTAAAACCGACCCACTTTTACATGTCTAGAATGTACTGGCTGTCTGAAAACATGATACTTATGCAAAGGAGCTGCGCTTGTTGTACATTGCCTGCACGCGTAGCATGATCACCATAGAAAGAACTTTGTCTATTTTTAGTAGGATAGAGATAGAACTGTCATGCTACGCCAGCATAAAACGGTACAAATCTTTCTACAATCTTTAATTCTGTCTTTAATCTTTCTACAATCTGTAATTTTGTCTATTCTGCCGTCGACAAAACCCCTTTCTACGGTGGTCATGCTACGCATGCTGGTTATTATGAATGGATAAAAATAACTATCCCTAATCAATGGTGAAAATATTACTCTATAGGCCTCGAAGCATCCTGCCAGGGTCGCGAGATTTGTTCGAAAGAGGTACCGTGGCCCTGGCATATAGGCAACTGAAGGAACACGGGTGGGTTTTAGTCAGTAAAAGTCTGACACACCCTTCTGCTCTATCCAGAGCGGGAGACGTCATATGACGATTTCCTAACCACAAAAAAAAAAAAAAAAATACCTAGGCCCCGAAGCATTAGGCAGAGGTGTACCTATAGTACACCTACTTCGAAAGTAAAGCATCATGCCATCCGGGCTGCTACTATGAAATTTCTGATGAAAAAACTCAATACAAAATCCCAGAGACAAATGTGTGCACTGACTGGACAGGTCCACTCAATCTGTGTGGTTCTGTCCCCAAAAGACCATTTCATACACCAATCTAGATGCGTCTTCATATTTTTTAAATTAAAAAAGAAAAAAAAATTTTTTTTTTTAAATATTAAAAAAAAAAAATTAGTTTGTTTCGGCCTTTCTTCTCAGAGTAGTCAGATAGAAAACTACGACCTCATCTAGTTTTAAAAATATCATTGCCCTGTAAAAGTATTTGTACAAACCTATATATAAAGAAATAAAATGATTTATCGTTTATCAATAACAATTTGCCCGTCCTTTTGTTTTTGGATGGGAAATCATCAAATGACTTCTCCCGCTCTGGGCGGAGCGGGAGGGCGTGTCATACTTTTACTGACTAAAACCCACCCGTGTTCCTTCAGTTGCCCATATGCCAGGGTTACGGTGTCTCTTTCGAACAATCTCGCGACCCTGGCAGGCATCGGTCCTAGCAGGCCCGTCCTGGCAATTGAATCCAGTACCTCATGCTTAGCAGTAGCTTTTGCGACTACTAGATCAACGAAGCCGAATTTTAAGTGACTTGGGTGCTAAAATCAATAGATGCCTCATGCCAGACATAACGCATATAAGTAGCTATCTAACCGAAGTAAAATCTTACGTATCTACGTAGATTCTGTTTTTAAGTTGTAGTTCGCCAGTCACATATTTGCTCAGAAAAAGCGCAGCATTTTAAGCAAATAAGAAACTGGTTAAGCCTATCTACTGGAAAATGCAGTAGCTAATCCAAGTGCAAATCAATTCGTCAGAGTAATAAAATGTTATCCATGTTTTAAAGGAGATACCTAAATGCGGTTTTGGTGCACAATAAGACCACGTTCATCGTAAACTGGGTTATGGTCGGGAAATCCCCGATTGTCCCGAGTCCGGGATTGTATGTATCATTTACTGTCCCGGATTCCGAACACATACTAGTTTTTTTAAAATAAAGTTATGAGTATAACTAGAGTTGCCAGTACGTAATATTTAGCCTGCTGAAAAGTTTGAGAGAACTGCAGACTCGGATCAAAGTTGGCGTGTCATGCTCAGAAATTTCAAAAATTTTGGGCATTTGCCATTTTAATAAATTTGGACCCCAAAATCTATTAAAATGACAAAATCCAGTGATAGGTCATCATCATCATCATCATTTCAGCCGTAAGACGTCCACTGCTGGACTTAGGCCTCCCCCAATTTGGGGGGCTTTGCCATAATCGCCACGCTTGGCAGGCGGGTTGGCGATCGCAGTATGGTGGTAAAAAAATAGGTACAAAAAAAAATTGTTTTATAAATCAAAGAGAAGTGTTTTTTTGTTTTAATTACGTCGGAAATGATAAGGCTGTATCTGGCAACCCTAATCCCAGCGCGTCGTAAACACACTATTCGATTCGGGAAATCCAAATGTTCAATTCTGCTAATTGAAAATTTGCAGAATTGAAAATTTAGACAGGTCTTATTTTTACAGGTTTTATTTTTTAGATAGGTCAGTCAAATCATCAATAGAACTCACCGACATAACCCTCTAAGTTCATTAAATGGGATTAAATGAACTTAGAGGGTTATGTCGATGATTTCTATGGTTATAATAATTCTGTAAAGCTATATTTGCTACCGTCACGAAATATATTTTAATCAACATGCCACCGAAATGCAAATCGAAAGAAAATTTGTAATTCGCTGGCTACCTTGGCGCACCCATCTTGATTTATTTTCCACGATTAGTTGCAGCAATATGTAGGATGGCACCTTTCTCCTCAGTTTGCAAAATTTTGCATTTTAAATCATTTTGAGACGAACATGCAATGGTATTTTTTTCGCAAATGAATCCATTGGCAAATTATGCAAATTGTTGATGCACAGTATTATGAAATCGCAGACATTTTCTGCATTTATTGTGATATCATCAGTTATAATTACAATAGTATCATTGTTTATTATATAAGGAAACTCTATTTCAGAATACAAAGGCAGACTGAAAAATACCGAAGATTTTCATACGAGAAGCTCATTTGAGTTCTTTTAAAAGTAATAGAATGCTAAACGGCGACTTTACGTCGCCCCAACAACCACAGCATGCGTAGCATGGCCACCGTAGAAAGAGGTTTTGTCGACGGAAGAATAGACAAAATTACAGATTGTAGAAAGATTAAAGACAAAATTACAGATTGTAGAAAGATTAAAGATTGTAGAAAGATTTGTACCGTTTTTTGCTGGCGTAGCATGACATTTCTATGTCTATCCTACCAAGAATAGACAAAGTTCTTTCTATGGTGGTCATGCTACGCTTGCTGATTAGAATCTATAGAGCAGTGGTGGACTGGTGGCCCAGTGTTATTGGCCTCGGTTACGAGTTGTAGGTCGTTTGTTCGAACCCAGGCAGGCGCTTTAGGTTGTGTAAATAATTTCATCACCACTGCTCTCAAAACGGTGAAGGAAAACATCGTGTGGAAACCGGCCTGCCCTAGAACCAAAAATTCGAAGACATCTACCTACCCGCACTGGGCCCGCGTATTGGATTATGGCCTACTCCTTCTCACCGAGAGGAGGCCTGTGTCCCAGCAGTGGGAACAATATAGTTTGGTTGTGGTGCTCTAATGTGTAACATAATTAACGCAAGACCACATACACCCCATGAAGTCTTCTCTCTTAATCATGTTACACGTTATATTCTTCTATGTTACAAACGGGAAATTACTTAACCATGTTATGCAGTTAGAGAACATCAACGGACTGTGAGACCAAGGTCGCGCTGATAAGAAATGAGCGAATAGTTTATTATAGCCACTGCCGCTTAGTTTCTGTTTGATGAATGTTTAAATAAAATAATCAAATTGCTAGGTTTTGCCAGCGGCTTTGCCCGTGTGGAAGTCGAATATTTATCCTATGACAACGTAATAACGGGATAAAAAGTATCCCATGTGTTAATCTAGGTTATATAGGTACTATCTGTGTGGTAAATTTTATCCAAATCTGTGCCGCCGTTTTTGCGGGATTGAATAACAAAGATGCAAACATCTAAACATACAAACTTTCAGATTTATAACATTAGTAGGATTAGGCGCTATTTCTGTGGCAATATAGGTAATATGTATTACTAGCATCTTACCCTCCGATTTTGATTGCGTGATATTTAGAAGAGAATAATAAGTGTTTATACAGGGTATAAACTATCTGTATGCCAAATTTCTTCCAAATCCGTTCAGCCGTTTGCATGATTGAATAACAAAAGTCATCTAAACAAAGTGGACTATAGGATATTATATTTGTATTGAAATGATTAATTCCCCAGGTCAAAACTCTCCAATAAAAATAATCTTATGTCAAGCCATAAAAAATAAAAAAAATTAAATAATAAAATTTTTGCAAAACTATTCCGGGCACTTTATACACGTCGTTTGTTGATTTTGCATGGCAATTAAATGGCATGTTCCTAGTTCGACACTTGATAATTGCTACTCTTGCGCAAAAACAAAAAAATCTCAGTAGGTATCCGGATTCAAATGATCCTGAAATGGTTCTTATGTTTAAATGCTTTGCTTTGTACAAAATGTTAAGAAAATTAGGTTTACAAATGTCTCCTTTGTGTGAAGATATTTAATTGCGTATGCAGGATTAAAGTTAAGTTAAATACAAAAAGACGTACCCAATAAAGATGTTGAATTGAATTGAAACGTTTTAGTGTATAAAGTCATGTTCAGAGGGGTAATTGCGGAACTTTTTATCGGCAGGAATTGGTTTAATATTCATAGTTAAACAACATTCATTGTGTTATTTACGTTGCTGAACCGACAATTTATTCGAACAAATGACGTAATGGTTTAGAAATAATCTTCAATCCCATTAAAATTTTGATAAATTGTGCGTTTCGCAATTAGGGTGCAGTTCTCATGGCTGCCTAGACAACCTATATGAAATTCTGAAATAGTATGTACAGCCGCGATTAGGAAAAATAATATTACTATTTCTTCTTGTATACTATTGACCATTTTATCATAGAAATAATTTTATACGCATCACGTTCAGTGCTATGAAAGTGTGCGATAGGACAGTCTCCGTGACTATAATGAAGTAACCGTATATTTGATACGTGCACTAACAGCTGTACTAATTAAATGTGCTCGTTCTGTTTACCTACTAAATGGCTTAGAAGAATACTGGTTGCTAATGAAGCCTTCATGTTTTCATTTATAGGTAGGTAAAGAGGGAAATAACCAACCCACATGTAGGTAGGGCTAGAAGGATGGGCGCATGGTTTTGTTTATTATATGTAAGCACGCCAAGAAGGTTTAATTTTCCTCATGTCTAAATTCTGCAGTGACATTGACATACCTACATAATGTTGTATAGAATTAAATTGATTCACCCTAATAATAATTATGTGTAATTTCCATCGATGAATGTTTGTTAGTTTAGTCATTAATCATGACAAAAACGGGGCTTAATGAATCAATAAATTAGTTAGAATAATAATGAAATAATAAAATCATCCTTTAACAATACGTAGTATTCCACCGAAAACAACTCATGCGCATGATGACGATGACGTAACCAGCCAAGGATTCAAACGTGACTCAGAGACCGGTATGCCAGACGTTTGTAACCTTAAAAAATTAAAAGCATGGTCTCATACAACCTGCTTTTAAGGATGTACTAACTTTCAGTTAAGAAATATTTGTTACTATGCAAGTGGACTTGTCTGCTTTTGGATCAACAACGAAGGTATCTGAATTATAATTTGTCCCAGATCGGTCGAACCGATAGGCTCGTCCCTTTCATTAATATTCCGTAGCGTTGTCTAATTTGTGTTTGAAGTTAGAGGAAGTGATATCTTGTAAGCAACGTCCTGTTTAAACTTTGTTGCACTGTGCTCAACAAAAAATGGTCTGACGTCTGCACCGAATAAATAAATGGTATTATTATTTTCACGTTATGAGTAAAATGTATTACGTGCATGAATATAGTTATAACAGGACCAACCATAGGTAATAACAGTTGGCGAGCCGTTTTTAGTGTTTCCAGTTCCACATTGAGGTTTAAACAATATATCAATGTCATTAATTACTATATTCAATTAATTAACTCCGTTGCTAGTTAACGCCATTATCAAGCTAAAACAAAAGGTCGTTGGGTGAATTAGGTTAGTTTCGATAACTATGGCAGCTATCAATTCGTTAGTTTGGAAACTAAAATAGTTCATTTCTCTGATATGGATGCAGAATAACATAAACTGATAATGAAAATGAATAAATGCCTTGTTTTGGACTGAAACAACATTTATATGGTGTCATTTGATCCGTTCCCTTTTTAAGCTAACGTCGGTCATAAGCAGATGCGATGAAGGCTGAGAAGGATAAGATTACGAATATCAATACAGATGTAATGATATTAAAGCATTCATTCAATACTAATCGCCATACGGCCATACAAGGAATTGGTAACAAAAACGTTTGTGGCCATAAATAACTATGATTCAATGTCAACGGCTTCAGTCTTTTGAAGCAGCACGTTCACGAAGTTACGTCAGATCTTAGATGATAGCTACACTAATGAAAAACTTGGGGAAATAGGTACAGCTTGCACTATCACATATTTCAAATTAAACGTCAAAGGATAGACGCAAATATAATATAATATATATTATTTAGTAGGTCAATCAACGTTGATTTAAGGTAAATCGAATAATATCCAGCCTCGCAGGCCATCGTCAACAATGGCTCCAACACTGACCAGTAAGGAGACAGGAATGGGGTCACCGCGCGAGGCCGGCTGTCAGACGCGGTCAATGCAATGCAACCAGTATTGATTCGCAAAAATAGGGATAACTTCAAGTTTTAACGAGAATTCACTCGATTATATCCTTCAATTAAACTTACGCCATAGTAAGGTCGCACCTGCATACTGCATGTGATAGTATCGTAGTAAAAACAAAGACTAAAATGAAGCAATACTACTTATTAACATGTATCATATTTCAAGTCAGGCCACACAAGTTGTAATACTATCTTCACCTTTTTGTTAATCTATGTATCTTAACTTGCACAACATTGGCATCTTGCTTGTGAAAGCAAAATAGAGTTCCATTTATAATGAAACATCGAAGAGAAATTTGGGCAAGTGTCAATCTTGAACATATGGCCGGTTGAAAGTGGCCTGCATTTAAGCCATATAAATGAATCCTGCGTAAAGGCCATACCTTATAAGGTGGGGTACTGTGTGGTGTAACAGAACCAAGCCTTATATGAGTCATCGTCTCGGTGAATTAGTATAAAATAAATTCTTTTGAGCTAATTGAACATCTGTTTCGTCCAAGATATTGGTGAGGATTCGGTTGTGAAACGATTCGTGAGTCGTGACTAATCCAAGTTCAATAGTTAATAATGTAGTGAACATTATCAACAAGACGTTAGGTTTTGTCACCTACTACTAATTTAATTTACCCGGTCTTCACATATCATACGCATTATGTATTTAGTCTTATTGGAACTAACTGTAACTCCGTAATTAGAAGAAGAGAGTAACTAATACATATAAACGTCCATCCGTTTGACCTGCATACTCGTTTTACTGATAAGGCGCATGGTCTCACGTACCTGTTTGTCAATCAGAAAACACACTTATTTTGGTATTCATTGGGAAGGCGACTTATAAAATATGAATCATTTTAAAGAAAATCTTCCATGTTCTTTCCACTTGACTGCGGTTAAGGACTCCCACAAAAAATGTACTAAAACCGGTTGTAAAAGCTGTGTTAACTGATCCTCCTTGACCCACATGTAACCGGTGCGCAGGCGACGAGGGCAGGAAGAAAGGTGTCCTGACTAATAATTACAAGACCATGAAACCTCACAGATCTTGGGTTCGCTTTTAAAAGTAACGGAATGTAAATTAAACCTACGGTTCCATGAATTTAAGCATTGTGTGAAGCCATAATTAATATTTATTTAGGTAGTTATCAAGGCGACAGTAGGCTTGGCTGGCAGAGCGTTGCTGGAGCAATGACCGTTTAGGTATTGTTGAGAATGTTAAGTCTGAGTGGGATCCTATTTGAAGGAGGTGCTTAGTAAGTAAATACCTACTTGGAAAATATCTTCTGAATAATGTCATAGTTACGAGTAATAAAAACAGATGGCAAAACATAATTCGAGAACTATTTTTAGAACAATGATGATGATAGTTATGTCCTCTATAAACGAGATGTCACAATACTCACAATAGACAATAAAATACATTGCATAATTAATTACACGCCCCGATCTAGTCTCCTAGAAGTCTATTTATGGTCGGGAAACATTGACATTACGTTGCTAACAAAAAAAGATACTGCTTTTTATATGATGCAACTTTTATTTAATAAAAAAAGGTGACAAATGATTCATCTATAAGTTCTGTAACCTTGCTTCAATGCAAACGTGTGATGCGACTATACGTTACCTGTATTTAAATGCTAAACCGAGTCATTTGTATACCATATACTACCTCTCTACTTTAAATTTCCTTGGAATGTAGATACCTACATCACATAACCTTTATTCTAAACACAATTGTAGATTCCGTATTAATGGCTATAACAAGATACACGTAATTAAGTAGGTATTTACTTTTTTAATTAAATTCCCCTGTAGGTTTGAAACGACTCTAATTGAGGTTATTTTCTTTCCACAAAAATAAAACTACTAAATGACCAAATACTAAACAGTCCAAGTAGGAACATACCATCTCGCGCTGCCGTTAGGTTTTTTAAATATTTTTTACAACAATGGCTGAGGCACAATCAAAAAAGTTTCTGAATGCGTGATTGAGTTCTTTTTAAGGCTTACCTAACCAGTTTACCCGACTGTTTAGGGTACCGTACACATGTAGTCTTTGTACCTACGTGCGAAGTTACCCTACCCTCGGTGGTGGCGCCTTGAAGAGGCGCCGTGAAACGACCATTACCAGGTAGATATTTTAAGTTTCGAATCAAAATTTATTGCTGAAGGTGGTTACTCCTGGGCAAGTGCTACATTAAATATTAATGGATACATAAACTAAGCAAACATCTGATGTATACGCGTTGGTACAGCCTTACGACTCAAATTCAAGACCATCTGGCCCTTGTATCTCCGCTAACGAGGTCACACCATCTGTTCCCTAAAGTAGGTCACGGCTGAGTCCTTGTAACACAGTTCTGGACCTCACAGCATCCCCAATCGATAATCTAGCCGTGCAACGCGACCTGTTTACGAAGAGCCACTCCCACATCACACTATAAAATAAATTTGAACTACAACACATGGTCGGGTAATAGCTTGAAAATCACAAGTTCAAAACTTACCTTTCTCTGTGCTTCGGCAGCAAATCCAGATTTGGTAGCCCTGTTGTTAGCCATGTTGAGTGAACTATCTAATAGCTAGCTAATATAAATAATAAATTAAATCACAGACACGGGTGTACGCCGTGAAGTCACTGTGTACAGAATGTAAACAGGCGCGCGGGTCAACACGACACGACCAAGTCACACGGAGTCCGATGTGTGAGTGTGTGTATGAATGACATCATGCAACGCGGCGCGCGGCTGCCGGCCGGTACGAGCGACTCGCTAGGCCTGGCGGTATCGTATCGATAAAATCATGCAGTTCCAATTGGAAAATACATAATCGATATTTTTAACAAGCTTATAGGTAATTAACTAAGAAGTACTAAATAAAACTTACATAGAACTTTAATCTTTAATAAGGTATCTCATCATCTGCCTTGCTTTTTCCTAACTATGTTGGGGTCGGCTACTTGTCTAACCGGATGCAGCTGAATACCAGTATTTTACATGGAGCGTCTGCCTATTTGACTTCCATAACCCAGTTACTGGGTAACACGATGCCCCCTGGTAAGATTGATTGGCAGAGTTTCAGGCTTCTGAGGACCTGAAATTACTGTCAAAGATTCACGAATGACAGCCAGAACCAACGGCTGAACGTGCTTTCCAAGGCACATTTTCTTAAATGCGAGGACATTGTTACACTTATGCCTTTTCGTAAAAAAAATATTTGCTTGCTTTTTAATATGTATTTTTTTTTATTAGCCTACTGTCCCACTCCTGAGCAAAGGCCTCCCCCAAATTCCTCCAGGCTCCTCGATACAACTTTTGCAGTACGCATAATTAGTTATGTGTATCTGTTTTACGTATATGCAAACACTTTTTTTTATTATTATTATGAACCGAGCCTGAACTCGATGGGGTTACGTCGTTTTATTACAGCGTTCCCATAGCCATCGTTCGGCTCCATCATTAGGTCAGCTCCATGTCATAATAATATTGCATTGTCATCCAATTTACATAATATATACATGTAAAATTTCAGCTTAATCGGAAACCGGGAAGTGGGTCCTACAATAGACCCACATGCAAGATTTTATTACAGACACCGGGACACGTGAAACTAAATTATAGCTTGTAAATAGACAACATTCAAATACATAAAAGATTTTGATAATACGTAAGAAGTAAGGGAAGATATGTTGGAGAAAGTTTAAAAGTGGGACCAATTACAGAAGAGTTGAAAAAGAACCATTTGTTTTGTCATGGGTACGTGATGACTAGAGATCGGATATTCAGATGCATATTCACCTAAAGTTGAAATGTTGGCTAAAAACTCGTTCAGACTAGCGCGACGCGACGGTCGCGTGCGAATCGGCGATTTATATCCGTAGAACAATTTCTATGAAAACGCGCGCGACACTTCACACAGGGGCGACCTGTCGCGCCGCGACACGGTCGCGCCGCGTCGAGTAGCGCGACAGCTTATTAGTACATTTTGTATGGCGTCGCCACGTCGCAGCGAATTCTCGGCGAAATCGCCGCGACGCCATACAAAATGTACTAAAAGCTGTCGCGCCTCTACAAGGACGTCGCGCGCACGAGTGGTCGCGCCAGTGTGAAAGGTGTTGCGTCGCGATATATCGCAGAATCGCCTCCGCGACAGGTCGCGCGACATGTCGCACCTGTCTGTACGAGCCTTAATATGGAATGCGCGTTTTTACCGTGTTTTGTGTGTTGTTTTAACTAACACATACCTCCCTACACACATATGTATTTGCATCTGGGATTAAACATTAATTTTAAATAAAATGATCCAAGAAATTCGGCTTTAATAAAAATACGAAGTCGCTTCCGTGCTTTCACAGCTAAATAGTAACATTAGGTAAATATATCCGATCACTGGTGATGACGCAGGTTGAAAAGCATTTAACTGAAAGGCGATTCAAATAGTTAAATGTTGATACCTAGAAGGAGATACAAAGATCAAAATTATGAAGAGAGAAAATGATCAATTCCTGTCACCCGCTCACACTGTCCGTGAGCGAATGATAGGCATGAAAAGAGACTGGATGATGAAGTGACGGCTGCCGGGGAAGAATGTAAGAGGAAAATGTTTGTATTACTAACAATAATGTTTTTACTCAGGTAAAGTAAACCAGTTTATTTAAATGAAAAAATAAAACAACTAACTTATTTATCGATACCATGTACAGCCCAACACTAAAAGCTCGAAATGTAAAACGAAAACCAAGTAGGGAACACAATGAGAGCGAACGGGTAACCAACATAAACCCGTCCCTCTCTAACGTCTCGTCGAAATGGCGGCAACTCGCCGAGTGATCCGACCTCAGCTAAGGAGTCTGGGAGGCTTTGTACGATGTGGTTTGAATGTGCACAACAGCCTAACGCAAGACGCAACTAAACCTCTAACTTATGCATTTCCAAGAAGTTAATGAACCAGCCTGTTACTTCCTTATACGTGCTTCTAAGAGACCTGTAGAATGCATAGCCTTACCTAGATGCTAACAGTACCTAATAGGCTGTAGACAATATTTACCGGAAACCGTTCCCAATACATAAAATTCTGTGAGGTATCTCGAATTTTGGTGGAGAGTTGTACGCTGCTAGCCAATAACAATGAAAGCATCAAAAATGTTTGATAAGGCGTGAAAGCGATTAGGCACGTTCGACTGGCCTCTAATGTAATAATGAAGCATTCTCTATGGTTGAAGATCAAGGGCCTCCATTCAGTACTTCTAACTCTGTTCGTTTATCGTTATAACCGGTTGGTCCAAACATAGGCCACCGTAAAATGCCGAGTTATTTTTTTTTTTGTCGCTCAGTTATGCGTACTTTCTGGTACCACAAAACCAGAAAAAAAGTGGGTTGTCAAATTTTCGAAAAAAGAATTGGTACCTATTCACAAATATTTCTTAATATTAACACGATAAAACAATCGTATAACAGCTACAAATAAATTTCGTCTAATCCTTAAAAGTTATTCCACTGAACCAGCATTTAAAAATTATTTTAATTAAATCTGCAAAATTGGCACTTTTATTTTGGTTCAACTAAGATCTAACGCATCGCTGTTTTGAACCTTATTTGACACCGCGATGCTCTATCGTCAAAAAACCTAATAAATTCTTCTTACGCATAATTTAAACAGACTATATCTTTATTGATATGTAAACGAATTTATTTATACCTATAACACCTAGAAAGGTGTACTGTCAAACCTTGGTCAATATTAATAACAAGTAGAACTCTATTGACTATAAAATAAGTTTTAACTAATGCAATAATGAAGGTATTACCTGGAGATCATTATGCTAACCTGTATGCTATGTTATTATTAATACGGTCTAAAATCGCATATTTATTACACGAGCCTGATATACGACGGCTGACGGACCGAGGTTTTGTCGTTATTTTACAGACTGACGTCATTTCATGATTATGTATGTTTCTTGCATCTCGCATGTTACTATATGAACATCATATACATTTATAGATTAATTAATCATATGATAAACTTATTTAGGTTAGTTATATGTCTGAATTTACTATTTATAATACTGTGAGCTAATTTATTTATTTTTGAGGGGCTTGTCTAAGTAATAACAGCTGTACGGATCGATCTATTAAGTTGAGATACGCTTGCCGTAGTTGGTTCGTAAATGAGTGACCGTCTTTACGCACCAAGACCCGTCCGTGCCTCGGAAAGCACGTTAAACCGTTGGTCCCGGCTGTCTTTTGTGGATATTTGACAGTCGTTACGGGTCATCAGGACCCCGAAAGCCTGACAACCAGTCTTAGCTGAGTATGATAGCAAATAGGTTGGACTGTCCATATGTGCGACACTGCTGTGACAGACAAGTTACATTAGTGTCGCACGTAAGAGACTACTGTAATATGAGTTAATTATTGATTGATTATGAATTTTGAATTTAATTTATTTAATTTGTGTGGTTTTATATTGATATTTTATTTTTTCGTTTGTATTTATTTGTGCGAAATTGTATTTATAATTTGATCATTTTAATTTTGTTCTGTAATATGGGTTATGTTACCTGAATTAAACCAATTTTTTTTTTTTAAATTTTAATTTAGTTTAGCAAAGGGGATCGTATTACCCAGTAACTAGATTGTAGAAGTCAGAGAGACAGTCGCTCCATGTAAAATACTGGATTTCAGCTGCATCCGGTGAGACTGGAAACCGATCCGAACATGGTTGGGAAAAGGCTAGGCAGATGTAGACTGTGAGCAAATTTAAACCCGTTTCAAAACTTATGAATTTCTTCGGAGCTTTTTCATCCCATATTTCGGCATACCATACCTTATTTATTCCAGAGCGGTAATACGTAACACACTGACAGCAGAAATGAGTTTCGTTTTGACAGTTCAACATCATTCGTTGCGTTATTTGCGTTTTTGAGCAGATTGCAGTGGTGGCCCAGTGGCAACGGCCGCGACTTATGAGTAGTGGGGCGTGAGTTCGAACCCAAGCAGGCGCTTATGTGTAAATTATTTCATCACCACTGCTCTCAAAACGGTGAAGGAAAACATCGTGCGGAAATCGGCATGGCCTAGAACTAGAAATTCGAAGAAATATGACATCTACCAACCCGCACTGGGCCCGTGTGGTGGATTATGGCCCACTCCCTCTCACCGAGAGGAGGCCTGTGTCCCAGCAGTGGGAACAGATTTTTCAGATTTTCTGATGAACAGATTTTTTTACCGAACTTATAAAGCAATGGACTAGCAATTTCCTTCAAACAGATTCTCGTTTGGATTGATATTATGTTACGATAGCTTCTGCCCACGACTTCGTCCGCGTTAAATTTTCGCTCCCCCTCCCGTCGCATCGAATTGTTTGCCAGTTTTTGTCCATTTTTCGTTTGCTGCTCCGCTCCTTTTGATCGTAGCGTGATGTTATATAGCCTATAGCCGTCCTCAATAAATGGGCTACCCAACACAAACAGAATTTTTCAATTCAGGCCAGTAGTTCCTGAGATTAGCGCGTTCAACCAATCAAACAAACTCTTCAGCTTTATAATATTAAGTATAGATATTAGGGTATGCATCCGGCCCTGGTGCGAGCCATGGTACGGAGCGAGACGGCATGGGAAGCCGTCACCTCCTTCTGAGAAGCAGTAATGCTCGCGAAGGAGGAGGCGGGGCGCGTGAGGGAGTGGCAGTCTCTGCGCCCTCACGTCCCTAGCTGCCGCAGGAGGAGACGCCCCGGGCGCCGGGAGTCGATTGCGGACTCCCGGCCACCGTAGGCGCGAGCTTGCGGATGGCGAGCAATGGGTAGCTCGCCGCCCGGTAAGGACCAAGCTCGGGTCGACGCGCGACGGCGCGTAGTGTTCCACGCGCGCCTCAAAGAGATGTCAGCAGTACTGAAGGGGTCTGCTAGGACCGATGCCTGCCGGGGTCGCGTGATTGTTCGAAAGAGATACCGTGACCCTGGCACATGGGCAACTGAAGGAACACGGGTGGGTTTTAGTCAGTAAAAGTAAAAAAAAAATCAAGCTTTTGTAGCTAGCTGAACTAAAAAATAGAAAATGAATAATAGTTTAAAAACTAAAAAACACGCTTTCATAGAAAACCAAAATAATAAGTAGAAAATAACGGGGAAAAGTGTGGGATGCTTGATATCAATAAAATACCTCAAAAAGCACCTTACACTTTTTTCCATTATTAGAGTTAACAAAAGAGGATGCAGACAGACACCAAACAAACACCATTCAAAAACTATTTTGGTCAGCGTTAAGTAATAAATGAACAAAACGATAACGTTAATGACTCTAATTAACCCATCCACCTCATTCTATTTTGTGTGACATGTGGAATTAAATATTTAACTCACAACAGCTTTAGTTTTGCGATGGTGCCATCTCTTAGAACCTACCAAAAGGCTTTATTATCAAGCTACAGTAGCGCTAAGGACGCTGTATTCGTTGCTATCTCCATAAAGGTTTTCGTTAGTCTTGGTAGTTTCACTCGGTTTGAATAGATGGCGTTCGAATCAATCGTAAACACTGGCTGCCTAGACACGCTATTGTTAAGTGCTAACGCGCTATAGACAAATTCTGTCACAGAAACGTCAAAGCAATTTGTCACACTGCACATAAAACAGGAAATTGTTCAAGGTTCAAAATGTGAAACACGATAAAAAGAACTGATAAGAAACATTAAATTTTATTGTAGAAATGTGAGCTAAAAAATTACAAGCACTAAATTAATAAGCCAGAGTGGCTCGCCACGGCCTTAAAAAGTTTGGGAAAAAACGGCAGAGTAAGATCAGAATGGATTGCCGTGCAAGTAGAAGTCGCAGAGGACGTTTTTACTCTAATGGCTCTCCTCCGCCGTGCCCACCTTGGAGCTTTGTGGATAGCTGCAGCAGCTTCTTAATATTATTGTCTCTCCTAGGAGTCATTTATTTAATGCTGGAGTATCACTGCAGCACTTGCAACGGTAGTTGTGACTTAAACGACATTCAAAAGAGCATTGCAGATATGGCGGTAATAATTTTTGTTAATTGTCTTTTAAGCCCCTGATGGAAAAGGAGGTTTTTATAAGTTTAACGTGTGAGTCTGTGTATGTGTCTGTGGCATCGTAGCTTCTAAGCGGCTAAACGGTTATTTTTAGAGGATTATGCGCTAACCTAAGACTGCAATACTTTATGAAATTATTATAAAATATTCATATGAGGTGGTAAGGAACCGTCGTCGGTGCGCATGTCCGACTCGGGTTCCATTTTGGTACGGAACCCCAAAAGTAATATGTATGAGCCCTTTTTTTTGGATAGGATATCATCAAATGACTACTGCCGCTCTTGGGCGGAGCGGGAGGGCGTGTCAGACTTTTATTGACTAAAACCCACCCGTGTTCCTCCAGTTGCCCATGTGCCAGGGTCACGGTGTCTCTTTCAAACAATCTCGCGACTCTGGCAGATGTATGAGCCCTTAAAGTTTAATAATAAGTTCTAGGTAATATTATGAATGATTAAATCTTTGCGTCGGGAGACATTTATGAAAGTATGCTATGAGAGAAAGGATAATATTTTCACTAGCCGTCATCTGGCCCGGCGCGACTATGCTTCGATCAAAATACTGTGTCATGCTCTGCAGCAGAGCCACCATTTTAGAAACCGATCAATTATATCTTAAAATGATGTACGTCAAACGTACATGATGTACGTATACCCGTTATCGCTGTACGTGCATTAGGTAATCATAAAATCGACATTGATTGTGGCTCTGCCGGAGAGCATACTCTCTAGCAGAGCCACACAGAACATGTACTCAGGAAAGATAAACGCTACTTTTTTTAATGAAAACTGTTGTACGAATAGTGTTTATTGCGTACGTATTGAAAAATATCATTATTGGACAGCGGTTTTATTTATTTTAACTTTACAAAAAATTTATAGAAAGCGCCTGGTAATTTTGTGACAGCAAAATGTTTTGTAGCATTTGTGATTAGGCGCATAACTATAAATATTATGAACGAGGAAAATAAAAATGTTATTGCTTACATAATATTACTAGATTTATTTACTTTTCGAATTTTCAAATAAATTATATTCAACCTATTTTCAATTATAGTTTTTCATGGTTTTTTTTTACATTTTAACACTTTTGAAGTCTGAATGTTTGCAGTTTCAATACAATTAGAGACGTTAGTGTTCAATTGGGATTTGTTGTATTGCATTATTAGTTAACACTAACGTAACCTTTCGGCCCCATCGGCCATCTGTTCTGCGAGCAATGTGCCCTGCCCACTGCCACTTCAGTTTAGCAATTCTTCAGGCTATGTCGGTTACCTTGGTTCTCCTACAGATCTCTTCATTTCTGATTCGATCGCGTAGGGAAACTCCAAGCATAGCCCTCTCCATCGCCCTTTGGGTGACTTTCAGCCTTCTAATAAGGCCCATTGTGAGCGACCACGTTTCGGTTCTATATGTCATCACTGGCAACACACACTGGTCAAAGACTTTCGTCTTGAGACACTGCGGTATGTGGGACGAGAAGATATTGCGTAGCTTCCCAAACGCTGCCCAGCCGAGTCGGATTCGACGATTGACCTCTTTCTCGAAGTTGGACCTACCTAACTGGACAGTCTGTCCTAGGTACACGTATTCGTCCACAACTTCGAGTGTAGCGCCTCCGATCTTCACTGGAGTGGGTATCATACAAGCATTGGACATGACCTTTGTCTTGTCCATGTTCATCCTGAGACCCACTCTTTCGGAAGCTCTACTGAGGTCATCGAGCATTGTACTGAGGCCCTCCATAGTCTCAGCCATGACAACTATATCATCGGCAAACCGAAGGTGAGTGATGTACTTGCCATTGATGTTGATGCCAGCCCCTTTCCAGTCCAGAACCTTGAAGACATCCTCCAGTGCAGCGGTGAACAGTTTCGGAGAAATAACGTCTCCCTGTCTCACCCCTCGCTGCAGAAGGATAGGTTTCGAGGTCTGGTCCTGAAGTCGGACTGACATAGTGGCGTTTTCGTACAGACACTTCAGCACCTCGATGTACCGATAGTCGATCTGGTACCGTTGAAGAGACTGCAGTACAGCCCAGGTTTCGACCGAATCGAAGGCTTTTTCGTAGTCCACAAACGCTAAACAAAGAGGCAGGTTATACTCTTCGGTCTTCTGTATAACCTGCCGCAGCGTATGTATGTGGTCCACGGTGCTAAAGCCTTTACGGAATCCGGCTTGTTCGGGAGGCTGGAAGTCGTCAAACCTGCGCGCTAGACGGTTCGTGATGACTCTTGAAAACAGCTTGTAGACATGGCTCAGAAGTGAGATGGGCCTATAATTCTTAAGTAGGGCATTGTCACCCTTCTTAAAGAAAAGTACCACCACACCTCTGTTCCATGCCTGTGGCGTTTTGCCCTCGAGTATGACGGAATCAAACAGCTTCTGAAGGGCCTTGAGAACGGGTTTCCCGCCAGCCTTCAGGAGTTCAGCCGTAATTCCGTCATCACCCGGCGCCTTGTTGTTTTTAAGCTGCTTCAGAGCCATCCGAATCTCGTACAAGCTGACGTCCGGGATGTCTTCGGTGTAATGTCGGGTCAACCTAGCTCTTGGGTCATTTGCCAGATTTTTAACGGGGTTACTTGTTGACATGTATAACTGTCCATAGAACCTCTCAATCTCCTTAAACAGCTCAGGTTTGGCGGATACGACTCTGCCATCATCGGTCGTCAGTTTCGTAAGCTGGCTCTGCCCAATAGACAGATCCTTAGTAAATATCTTGGAGCCTTTATTCCGCTCTATCGCGTCCTTGATCCGCTCTGTGTTATAGCGGCGAAGGTCGCTTTTCCAGGACTTAGAGATCTGTCTATTGAGCTGCCGGTACTCGAGCGCAGCTACTGAAGACTGCAGGATCATTCCGCGCCTCTGTTCCATGAGCTGTAATGTAGGATCTGAGAGTTTCTTTTTCCTATTAGTACGGCGGGTCTTGAAGAACTTAGACCCGACCGTATGGACAGTTTCCCCGAAACCCATCGTTAAAATCGTCCACGGAGTTCCCTAGGCACTCAAAACGATTCTGGAGTTCGAGCTGAAAGCTCTCGGGGTTTTGAAGTTGGATCGGTGCTGGACGGAGCATTGACTTCATCAGCCGACATCTTTCCAGCTTGATATTGATATTCAATGTGCCTCTTACCATGCGGTGATCGCTCCCGGTTTTCACCGCGTTGATCACAGATACATCATTGAATATTTGCTTCTTCGTCGACATAATGAAGTCAATCTCGTTTTTTGTTGCACCATCAGGACTCTGCCAGGTCCACTTCCTGTGCTCACGTTTTCTTAAGAAGGAATTCATCATAAAGAGGCCTTCCTTCTCCATAAAACTAGCCAGTAGGTGACCCCGGTGGTTGCGACGTCCAACTCCAAATTGCCCCACTCTCAACTCATCATCGCCTCGCTTGCCCAGTTTCGCGTTGAAGTCCCCCATGACAACGGTGAAGTGAGTTTTGGAACCATGCATGGCTCTGGAAATATCGTCATACATGGTCCCCACCTCATCGTCGGGGTGTGACGAGGTCGGAGCGTAAACCTGTATGACCTTCAACGAATACCTTGCGGATATTCTGAGTATAAGGTACGCTACTAATATTATGTAAGCAATAACATTTTCATTTTCCTCGTTCATAATATTTATAGTTATGCGCCTAATCACAAATGCTACAAAACATTTTGCTGTCACAAAATTACCAGGCGCTTTCTATAAATTTTTTGTAAAGTTAAAATAAATAAAACCGCTGTCCAATAATGATATTTTTCAATACGTACGCAATAAACACTATTCGTACAACAGTTTTCATTAAAAAAAGTAGCGTTTATCTTTCCTGAGTACATGTTCTGTGTGGCTCTGCTAGAGAGTATGCTCTCCGGCAGAGCCACAATCAATGTCGATTTTATGATTACCTAATGCACGTACAGCGATAACGGGTATACGTACATCATGTACGTTTGACGTACATCATTTTAAGATATAATTGATCGGTTTCTAAAATGGTGGCTCTGCTGCAGAGCATGACACAAAATACTAGGGCCGTACATATTTTTTTTTCTTTATAGAGGTTTTTGTAATACAAGATTTAGTTTTCAATATTATTTACTCCATATTTATTTACTGATATTGTTTAAAATAATGTTGTTGCAGAAAACCGTAGCTTGTATAACGCACAGGTACCAAGAACTAGAACTGAAAATTTCACGATTTTCTCAAGAAATACCGAAGTTAGAAGCACAAATTGAACTTATAGATGCGCTTACTCGTGCAATCGAGAAAAAAGATGCAGGATGGGATCCAAGAAAAAATTGTCCTTTACCTAATGTCGACGTTTTTTTAAAAAAACCCTGCAGTCCAGTGAAAAATGTCACCTGCAAAATCACTTGTCCGAATGTGAAAGCGAACCGAACTGGTTGTATATAGTCAAGACATCAAGATTGACTGGATCCTTAAGCATAAGAATAAACTTCGTGAAAGAAAAACACGTCCAGCAAAGTGCTTTTGAAAATATTTATTAAAAATAAAGTTAACGTATCTTCTTTATTTTCTCTTCAATTCTCACTTTTACCTCACACAATATCTGAAAAACATTTTACAATATTTGAAATTTCATAAAGAGTTTGTACGTTTAAAATGTCTGCATGTAATGCATTGCATTATAGGGGGCAATTAAAAAAAGTATTGCAATTATTAGATATTTCAAAATGAATTGTGTTTTAAAATTAGCCTGATGCTCCGTGCTGAAATCGTTCATTTATTACTTTCCAGCAGTTCCACCGCTACTACGGCAAATATGTTTGGAATTGTCAAAGTCATTTTGGAGGAGGAGATAGAGTTCTTCGTTCGATATATCCGATGAAGTTCCAGTAGATTTAGGAGGGTTTCTTGTATTAGTTGAAGTGTTTATGCCTGGTGGTCCTGTAGCCTTATTTGCCCGACTATGTGGATTTTTACTTTTATCCGTCTCAACACCTACACCAAATTTCATTTTATTTCTTGTTAACACTGTTTGAATTTCAAAATCGTGGCGATTTTTATCTAAGTTGTTTATGGCCTTACATCTAGCTTCTATTTTTTCCTTATGCCGACATTCCGGTGTGTCCATGTGTATTTGTTTTTTTTCGACTTCATCGATCAAGTCTTTTAGTTCGGTATGAAGGCTATCGTACGCTCTTCCTATATTTCCTATAGTATCCTGTAACATAAGATTGATTCCTAGAACTTTTTGAACATGTATGTTTTGAACAATATTAAACGCATTATGGGGACGATATTTAATTTACCTTGAGTGAGTGTAAGGTATGTTTCATGTAATATAATTCATTTTGTATCGTATATCTTTCCCAGTAGTTTATAGTTATATGACCTACTAAAGCAGACATTGCAAAGAAAAGCACAGTATCAACACAAACACTTTTGAACGGTTTTTTTAGGAATGCCTCTGGCATTTTGGGAAAACTTTGCACTAATATTTTAATGTACAAACATTGAAATGTATAAACTTGTGAATTTATTCATGTAATTTAGCAATTTTATATCATTACCATTTTTATGGATTTAACTTGACATGTCTATTGAGCGGTTGCTCTGGTGCCAACACAAGGAACCTAAACTCATTTACAGTGAGTGCCAACCAGTGCCAACATGCCAATTAAGGCTGATGTATTAATTGGCACCACAGGATTAGTAAGTACTATTTATAGGCTGCTTACATCATTGAGATGAAGTGTCGACTCGCGACATCGTTTCAGGTTCAGCCCATAATAGTTTTTATCTTTTAATAATTTATATCTCCACGGGTGATAAAATCACGGTGATAGTGCTTTCAAATTCAATAGAAGCCATATGAATTAGTTTTCACATGCGCGATGTCATTACGCTGATAATTTGAAGGCATAGTGGTTCCAGCATTACTATCGCCGCAATTTTGTCGCCCATGGAGATGGCGCCAGACCAATGCTTCAAATGCATTGCATAATTTCACCCGCGATTTCATCTGCCTGTTTTGGCGCCCAACCCACCGCGGCGCAACCCATCGCCCACTCTCCTCTCTCCTTACCTCGTTTTTGCTTAGCGATTTTTTTCTCTTTGCTTTCCTCATAAGTGATGTTTAAATAACCTGTTTTAAGAATTGGGATGTCAAATGCAAACATAATTTTTCATATCCATCTACTAGTTCCAGAGATTACGGCGTTCAAACAAACAAACTGTTCAGCTTTATTATTAGTCATTATCATCATTTCAGCCATGAGACGTCCACTGCTGGACATATGCCTCCCCAGATTTGGGGGGATTTGCCATAATCGCCACGCTTGGCGGGCGCGATCGTAGTATGATGGTAAAATGCATAGAGAACGTTGCTGCCCATTCTCTAGCAAGTCCCTTAGTCGCCTCTTACGACACCCACGGAAAGAAATGGGATGGTGTACTTCTTTACGGCCGGCACCACACGAGACACATGTTTATTATTATTTAAATAACTTTAATAGATTGCAGATGTGTCAGACATTCAGAGACCTAATTGCGGAACTTTTTATCGGTAGGAATTGGTTTAATATTCATAGTTAAACAACATTCATTGCGTTATTTACGTTGCTGAGCCGACAATTTATTCGAACAAATGACGCAATGGTTTCGAAATAATCTTTAATCCCATTCAGATTCTGCTAAATTGTGCGTTTCGCAATTAGGGTGCAGATGTGTCTAAAACAAAAACTCCACTGTTCAAGATTTTGTCATTTATTGCAGTACCTACAAGTCTACGAAGTAGGTCATATTTGAGTAACATTTTCGTTTATCATTATTTATTTTCAGTATAATTATTTTCTTGAATTGACACTTGTTTACTAGATCACTTGCGGCTGTTGTTCCGTTTTGTTTGTATTGTCAAACGAATCCGTGTAGACATATGACATGAGCGTTACTTCCTGCAAGAAATATACATGGACATATTGAGACATAACGGTCGAAACGGGGAAGATAGTCTCCATCAACAAACAAACAAACTTTTTAAATAAAAAAGTCATGAGTATGGGGGATTGTGCATTATTGGTTAAGTTACATATAAGTGGAAAAAAATATGATTAATGGAATTCCATTTAGAGATTTTCTCGGACCTTAGCATACAAAACGTGCTACTTTTGTCATCAACGATCACCGATTTTATCGTGTTTGAAATTCAATACAGCGCCTGATGGAAATCTCATCATCATCATCTTTTCAGCCAAAAGACGCCCAGTGGTGAATATAGGCCTCCCCTAATTTGGGGGACACCACTCTTACGACACTACGGAAAGAAATGGAATCGGATTATTCTTTACGTGCGTCGTGGACGAAATACAATAAAAGTTTTTGACGTGACAACGTCTTATAAATTGGTTTGCCGGGTGACACTTCAAGAAACTGCGTTACGCTCCGCTCACGTTATGCGCTCACAATGAGAGCGAGTGAGAGGCACGCGTCCCTTCCACTCGGGCATGGTTAGCCCGCCTAAGAGCGAGAGAGACAGACATAAAAAGTGAAAGGCAAGTTAAGTTGTAGTAAACGCTGTTTCATTGTACGCAAATGTATTGCAAGTTATTGTATGTATATTTGTATATAAATACGTATGTATGTGTAAAGGTAAAAATAAAATTTTGTTAATATGAAATTCAGTGCGAGATTCTTTGTATAAATTAATGTTTTAAATATAATTCTTTGTATAAATAAATGTTTTAAATTGTTACTATTATTTCATCCTTCTTCCTACTATACGAATGAATATTCACATTAAAATTATTTTACCACTCAAAGTCGTTGTCACGTAAAACTTTCGCCCGTATACCGACTTTACAGGCAACCAATTTTTTTTTGTTATTACGCCTATGGTCGTTTAGTGTCCTTCAAAGAGTTAAAAAGGCTCTAATATACAAGATGCAGTTTTGAACCCGCAAAAGATTTCAGGAGGTTGTTATGAGACTCGTAAATAATCATATAACAATACGATACCAAGTAAAAAATCAATAATACTTTTTATTTTAGATTTTTCAATTTTATTGTTTTTCAGAATAACTCTGGATGGGGAGCGCGGCTTTGGATCTATGAAAGAAATGTCGGTTGCGTTTGTTTGTGTGTGTGAAAGCGTAGTTTAAGGACATGTACAGACTGGTCGTATTATAAAAAAAGGAGTGCACACTTACCGATTTCCATAAATAAGAATAAAATGAAAAAAAAATACCTGCCCATTTTATTGTTGATTCCGGTCGAGAATCACTAACATGATTACCTCCTGAAATGTTTTGCAGATCCAAAACTGCACCTTGTATTAATAATTAATTATAAGACGGACCTTATTGGACGTGTTTCTATTGGGGAAGAACAAGCGCCGAAAGAAACCAACTTTTTTCTCAGTTTGGGCTGGTTCCGATTGCGTAAGTCGCATGCAATGACTCGTGCAAGCAGACAGGTCCTGGAGCTTTTGTTTTGACTGAAAATACATTTAAAATAAACTCAGTGAATATAAAGATCCTCCTTAAGAAATTAATTCATAAGGTACAATCCTTCTAGCGACCTGATACTAACAGTTTCCGTGCTGTCATCAAGTACGTTGCACTGAAGGTAACAGATCTCATCAGCTACTGTTAGGCATGCCACTTCAGCACGTTTCACATCATTCTGGAAACAATAAATAAAAATAATTCTTTATTAGACCAAAGGCCTGTAATAGTATCCTTATGATTAAAAACAGAACCCTGAACTAGATATAGAGAGAGTGAGAGTCTTTGAACTCACAAAGGATGATGCCAGGAAATGTATGGAAACTGGTACCCGGAGGTATTCCATGAAACACACCCAAACGAAGCACACCCAGACGAAGCACACCTAAAGTATTCCACTTAGCACACCCGTAGGTGGGCTTCAAATAAAAATAATTAATTTCCTATTCCACGAAGCACACCTACGAATATCACTCGTATTGCGGGGACTAAGAAATAAAAATGTCGATACAATAAAAAAAATATTATTTAAAAGACTAACTTAAATTTCTATCAACTTTCAGTTTCATTATAACAATGTGATACAATATTTGACATTTTTGTAATCTTACTATTTAAAATCACAGATTGTTTCATAATTACCTTGCCAAGAAAAAAAAATGTTTTAAACTATTTTTCTATTATTTTCCTTTTTTGTGCTCTTAATAAAATCACAGATTGTTTCATAATTATGCAATAAAAACTTGGACAAATATCAAAAACATTGTAAATATAGTTTTCCATAGAGACCTAAGTTGAAGTTTTCTTATAGCTACCTGTTTAGTGAATAATAAAAATACTCTGCTTTAACATAAAAAACCACAGATTGTTTCATAATGATGCAGTAAAAATTTGGCCAAATATCAAAAACATTATAAATATAGTTTTCCATAGAGATCTATGTTGAAGTTTTCTTATAGCTACCTGTTTATTGAAATTATAAAAAGTTTTTGATATTTTTCCAAGTTTTTATTGTAATTATGAAACAATCTGTGATTTTTATGTTAAAGTAGAGTATTTTTATAATTTTAATAAACAGGTAGCTATAAGAAAACTTCAACATAG
This sequence comes from Aporophyla nigra, assembly GCA_947507805.1. Lineage (NCBI taxonomy): Eukaryota > Metazoa > Arthropoda > Insecta > Lepidoptera > Noctuidae > Aporophyla > Aporophyla nigra. The sequence goes on along the minus strand of OX382297.1, from coordinate 18,895,700 downwards.
ATATCTATGGAAAACTATATTTACAATGTCTTTGATATTTGTCCAAGTTTTTACTGCATCATTATGAATCAATCTGTGATTTTATTAAGAGCACAAAAAAGGAAAATAATAGAAAAATTGTAAATTTTTTTTTTTCTTGGCAAGATAATTATGAAACAGTCGTGATTTTAAATAGTAAGATTACAAAAATGACAAATATTGTATCACATTATTATAATGAAACTGAAAGTTGATAGAAATTTAAGTTAGTCTTTTAAATAATATTTTTTTTATTCTATCGAGATTTTTATTTCTTAGTCCCCGCACTATGCGAGTGATATTCGTAGGTGTGCTTTGTGGAATAGGAAATTAATTATTTTTATTTGAAGCCCACCTACGGGTGTGCTAAGTGGAATACTTTAGGTGTGCTTCATCTGGGTGTGCTTCGTTTGGGTGTGCTTCATGGAATACCTCGGTACCCGGTCCAAGAGGCGTAAATGATATATCATTAGAAAGGCATTTAGATTTAGTACACGAATTCCAATTACCCTTGTTTTGATTCCTTGTACGATCTGAGTAATACAGTTTGGAAGTTAAGACAAGTAGAGAAGCTACCTTAAGCGTTGTAGCTAGGTAGGCAGGTGCCAGGGTCACGAGATTCGTTCGAAAGAGGTACCGTGGCCCTGGCACATTGGCAACTGAAGGAACACGGGTGGGTTTTAGTCAGTAAAAGTTTGACACGCCCTCCCGCTCCGCCCAGAGCGGGAGAAGTCATTTGATGATTCCCAACCAAAAAAAAAAAATCTGAATGGACAAGTACTTGACATTATGCGCTAAAGTAACTTCTTTTCTGTTTACAAAAGAGATATTCAACGGTGTATTTTGATTTTGATTTTGATGATTTCCCATCCAAAATAAAAAAAAGCTTTGTAGCTACAGCAAAACATTTTTGGGAGACTGAACTTTGCTCTTACCTACATTTCGTAGTACATCGATCATATTATCCACGATCTTTAACGACGTTTGCTGATAAATGAAAAAAAAGAAAGTCGGAATGGTTCTGTATGTAATGTATTTATTTATCACCTGCCTAGCCTTTTCCCAACTATTTAGAGAAACCTTATTTTTGTGTTGCTAAAACTGACTTGTTTCGTACCGTAAACTCTGAACCTGCCAGGGTCGCGAGATTCGTTTGAAAGAGTTACCGTGACCCAGGCATATGGGCAACTGATGGAACACGGGTGGGTCAGTAAAAGTCTGAAACGCCCTCCCGCTCCGCCCAAGAGCGGGAGACGTAATTTGATGATACCCACCCAAAAAAAAAAAATCTGAATGGACAAGTACTTGACATTATGCGCTAAAGTAACTTCTTTTCTGTTTACAAAAGAGATATTCAACGGTGTATGACATATAGCTATTGGAGGGGGGTATTAAAATAAGCATAATCTTTTCAAACCAATATCCACCAAGCAAACGAATCTCAGCGTATTCCTTCTCACATAAAAAAGCAGATATTAACGTTTCTTTTCAGGCTATCCAAAAGGATCGACCAAAAAATTTATGAGGACGATATTTTATTTACCTTGAGTGTGACATACTCAGGCAAACATTGCAAAGAAAATAACAGTATCAACACAAACAGTTTTGAAAGGGTTTTTTTGGGAACACCGTTGGCATTTTGGGAAAACTTCAGAAGGGTCCGGTGCATAGTACTGAAAACCGGCGTGCGTGTATGACCAGATGTATGAACTTAAAGAGGCAAAGAGCGTATGTAAGGATCGTAGCAGGTAGCATTCTGTAGTTGTTGCCTACCCCCATGGGAAAAAGGCGTGAGTTTAGCTACACTAATATATCAACACTAATAATAATAATAATTGTCAGGAGGTTCCTCTCTCTGGAGCCCTGACCACGCACCGGTAGCTTGGACCCTATTCCCGATACCGGTGGGCTTACTGTTTTTTATATTTTTAAATGTTTTTTTTTATTTAGATTTTTCTAATATTTAAAAATATAATTAATATGTGTATATGACGAAATAAAGGAAATAATAATAGGTATATATATCTACACTAATATTATAAAGAGGAAAAATTTGTATTTTTGTTTGTTTGTAATGGATAAACTAAAAAACTACTAGACCGATTTTAAAAATTCTTTCACCATTAGAAAGCTACATTATCTGCAAGTAACATAGGCTATATAACATCACGCTACAACCAAGAGGAGCGGAGCAGTAATGAAAAATGTTGCAAAAACGGGGAAAATCGCACGGGTAGGCGATTCGACGGGAAGGGTCGGGGGAACACGAAATTTAACGCGGTCGAAGTCGCGGGCAGAATCTAGTGTATGTATACAGTACCGGTCACTTGAATAGAACCACAGATGTTTACAGATATTTGAGATAATTTTTTAATGAAAAAGCTATGACTTTCTCAGTTTTTAAAACACGGTTACGTGTACTGTTTAAATATTATACTAATGAACATTACTCTATTTAATTATTTCAATAAGGAATGGATGTATAGAAGTACTATTTATTTTGGCCGGTCACAAGAATAGAACCACTAGCTGATTTGAAAAAATAAAACAACAAATAATTATGAAAAGTGTATTAATATTTCGTATTTTTTCCATTATTTCTAATAACTTCAAATAATCGACTAGGCATTGAATCGTACAATGATTGAATGTAATGTTGAGGTATCGCCGACCACTCTTTCATTAAAGCTAATTTTAGTGCTTCTTTATTATCAAATTGTCTTCCATCTGCGTACAATTTTCTCGTTAATCATCCCCATACATTTTCCATAATATTAAGATCGGGTGATACCGAAGGCCACTCGAGATTTTCAATATTATTATCCGTGAACCATTTTTTCACAAGCGTTGCTGAATGAATAGGTGCATTATCGTGTTGAAATATGAAGTGACGATCTTCTAATTTTGATTTTATCTTCTGTCGTTCTAGTAATTTAATATATTTGTCTGCATTTTGTTTACCTTCGAGTACAACTAGATCTAACACACCTTCACCACAGATAGTACCCCACACCATTATATAATATTAAAGCGCTGTGTCGACGGGACAAATACCTTTCTTCCTTTCTAAGATCGTGAAAATAATATGCATAGCCATCCGGACCATCCAAATTAAAAAAAAATTCATCAGTAAATATTACTTTGTACCATTCTAATTTCCATGTCATATGCTGTCGTGCAAATTCCAAACGTAACGAATAATGTCGTCGATTTAAAACAGGTCGTTTTTTAATTTTCAAACGTTTTATTGTTGAACAATTGTGTATTATACGACGCACTGTACGTACAGATGCTTGCGTGCCCACCTTGAGCGCTATTTGACCAGCAGTTAGAGAAGAATTAGACGCTTCACGAAGTATACGTCGCCTTTCTCTTTCTGCTGTAGCTCGTTTTGTTCTTCCTTGATATCGTTTACCATAGTTTTCTGGATCTTCTAAATATTTCATGATCACATGATGCGATCTACCCAGTCGTCGATCTATTTCACGCAGCGGATAATGTACTTCTTTTAATGTTTTAATTCTTATCATTTCTTCTGAAGTTAACTTCTTCCCACGTCCCATTTTATTTTAGAATAGCGTTACACTTTGCTACAGAAATTTATTAACGAGAGTTAACAATATGATAGCGAACTGATTTTGTAAATACAATCATCTATTCGCGACGAAAGCTCAATCTAAACTGGCTGGTTCTATTCAAGTGACCGCGCTTTCGGCCGCAAGCATGATAATTCTAGAAAGATATCTTTCTAGATGCGCGTATTGGGTTATGTACAGTTTTTACATCCGGAGATAAATTAACACGTAATCATAAATTACTTATATCTTTTAAAATTACAGCTAATCACAATACTTTTGTGCTGGTTCTATTCAAGTGACCGGGACTGTATATGTGTATGTGTGAATTTATTAATGTATTACTTTATCGCAGTTATTTAAGAAAAAGGTCATGAAATGGTAATCACCGAAAGTAATTTCATCTTGGGTCTTACCGACATCTTATCTAAAACTTTTTTCATGGACTTGAGGTCTTGGGTGGCGTGGAGTTTATGTGTGATGTCTGGTAACAGGAAGCTGAGGATCAGCACCACCACGATGGTACCGATAGCGATGTAGTTGCCGGTCATGGCGCAGTACGCCGTCCAAATGTAATGCAGGGCGGTTTTTGTGAGAAGCTCCCATTCGCTGTACACGGTCATAGTTGGATTCACCGCCGATTGTTGCGAGCGCAAGGGCATTTTTTCCGTACGTGTCCCGAGGTAGAAACCTAGATTTAAATAGACAGTTCTTGAATTGCGTCTTGTTATTCAGCATGGGTCATTTGATAACGTTATCGTACAAGAATCTTAAACGGGGCAGGCAAATTAAAACTAAAGAGATACTTTACGACGAATAATATCATCAAAGCTGAATTTCTTTAATTGCATTGTTTACCAAAAACATTATTATGGCTTACCCGGAAAAGAATAACGCTTCTTCATATTAGCATGTTAATATGATTATTTTTTTAAACATTTTTACATGATGTGTGATTGGAAATAATTTAATAACCATAAACCTAACCCAATGATGCTCTGTGACCTAACCATAAACTATGAGATGTCATTTTTTTAGATGTTCTGAAGTAAGCCATAGATTTATAATATTTATACTATTTCAGACCTCATTTGAGTCCAGTGGTCGCTTTTTGGTTTTTTTAATCCTTTGGTAGAGTTTTCTTAAGCTTGATGATATCAGCTATAACAGTAGATTCCCGCTCCGGCCGGAGCGGGAGAAGTCATTTGATGATTTCCCATCCAAAAAAAAAAAACAGTAGATTGCTGTAGAAAAGCTATTATAATTTTTACAAGAACCGCCGTTCACCGTTCAACTTCACGTTGTCCGCTTTCATCCATTCAGGGTATATAAGGACCCGTCATTGTAAAGGACAACAGTCCTTCGGCAAACATGGCCAGAAAGCCTGATCCAGATCATTTAGTCACTATAATAATTCTGCAGTGGATCAGTCGGAGCTAGAGTCGGCTGCAACTTACGTTGTAGATCGTGGGCTCGAGCCCAGGTAGGTGCTTCACTGTTGGTAACTTATTTCGTTACTACTGCTTTCAAAACTGTTACGGAAAACATCCTGAGTTAACTGACATATCTAAGTACATAAATTCGAATACATGTGACACCTAGGTACCAATCCGCACTAGGTCCCTCATCCTTATAGATTAGGTACAGCCCACTTCCTCTCACTGTGACTAAGTGAGCGTTCGAGGGATGTGAGCATTAAAGGTTGACTATGTCACATGTATTCGAATTTTTCTTATTCTGCCATCATCTTCCTGCCCATACCTCAATTTGTTTCGAGTCAGAGCAGAACATATTCTTCACCAATCTATTAGTCGTGATCTCAGTTATTTTTGAATTCCTTCCTAACTAGAACCTAACCTTATTATATTTACTTATCCGTATTTATGTTCAAAACTTTTTTTGTCATGTGCTCCTCCATCATTATTCTGCATCACATGTCCATATTAAGACAATCGACTACTCCTCAAGTATCTTATAACTAGCGCTAGTTTCTAACTTCCTCTTATATGTTCATTCCTTATAGTATCCATCTATACTAATATTATAAAGCTGAAGAGTTTGTTTGTTTGATTGAACGCGCTAATCTTAGGAATTACTCGTCCGAATTGAAAAATTCTTTTTGTATTGGGTAGCCTATTTATCGAGAAAGGTTATAGGCTATATAACATCACGCTACAACTAAGAAGAGCGGAGCAGTAATGAAAAATGTTGCAAAAACGGGGAAAATCGCACGGGTAGGCGATTCGACGCGACGGGAAGGGTCGGGGGAATAAGAAATTTTACGCGGACGAAGTCGCGGGCAGAAGCTAGCTATGAATAAAACCGTAAACTCTTTTAGGTGCCATTTTCTGGAAAATATTTTTTTAAATCATTGAGGCACCTTTAGCACTGCTAACGAAGAAGTGACCAGCAGTGGTTTTCTATACAGAAACAGCTTTGCATGCAGTGCTGCCGCGGTGTGAAACAAGAGTGGGCATTCACTAAGCTGCGAGTAGCTACATTAGCACTCAAGGCTGTCACGGACATGAATCAACTCTGTTTGGGTCGAATAGGTTGAGTTATAAAACTCTGTTGATCGACTACGATTCAAAGAAATTTGTTTTGCAAAGCCCCGGTTTTGTTCATCGAAGACCATAACTGCGTTTGTGTATAACGTATGAATTACCGCTACACGCTCGGTTGATGCTGTCCCGACGAAGAGCTCGTCGTAGAGTACAGCCAATACATCGTCTCTTAGAGAATAGCATTACAGTTGCTATCGCTCAAGAAACGTGTAAAATATTCTAGTTCCTGTATATGTTGAAGAGATATGTATATTTTTAATAATAGTTGATCGCTGACTGTTCTAAGGATTACTGTTGGTTGTAGTGACAAGAGCTATCAAAGATAATAGTCGCTTAGCGAGGCTCGCTTGATGGGTAGAACACTTGCCGAGAGACTCACGCTTGGTTCAATAGCATTATGCATACTAGCCAGTAATCGCTAACTAGTTTTTAGTTGCTAGCTCTACACACATTTCCTTACAGGAAAACACACTAGCTTAGAATAGATACTTTCATAAATAACGTTGCAGAGACGTCATTCGTCGGTAATTTGTGGCCACTAATCTTCAAGAAAATCGTAAGACTAAGGCTTAGACGTACACGTCCTAATCGCAAACACGTCACTGTTATATCAATCCAGCCATCCACCATTATATCAATGACAATACCAGCCCTTATCAGTACATTACTAAAGATTGGTCTCTCCAATCACACGCCATTCTCAGCAACTCTCATCTAGCTGCTACCAGCCACCCTATGTAGATCGTCGTACCACCAAGCTAGGGGGCGTCCTGCCTTACGTTTGCCGATTGGTCAATACAGCCAATCGGTTCACATTATCCATAGAAAGGTTTGGATAAATTGCACCATCAGTCACACGATGTGGCCAGTGTCAGGAAACGAGGTAGACAGTACACCGATTTGGTTAAAATAGTTCGATAGCTCGCATGCTTGTCTTGTCTAACAACTCCAACTGCCTTGGAATTTTGAGGCGGCTTATCGGCTTGCTGGCTAAATTAGTAGTAATTATAAAATTAATAGGTTTTGTCCGTGCAATTATGGAAAAAGTTATGACGATGAACAATAACCGAAAAATTGTTATAGACAGCACTGTTGACATCCGTCGGGAATGCCACTGTCCGGGGCAATCCATCAAACATTTATCTCCGGGTGTTCTCATGTAGCTAACGAGGAGTACTTGCATATATATAAACTTGCAGCCAGGATTATCCACCATCAACTTTTTCTGAAATAGAGCCTTATGGAATGAGAAGTGCCATGCCATACTACAGTATGTGCCTGACCCAATTCTCGAAAATGGACTTATCACACTGTACTGAGATAGATTCATCATCACCGACAGGACTGTTGCAAATAAATCTGATATAGTGGTGGCGAATCGACTAGAGTGGCGCGCAATGATTGTTGACATAACGGTCCTTCATGACCTTAGAGCATAGGTTATATGCTCTAAGTTCATGACGGAAAAGCCGAGAAAGATAAACAAATCAAGTATCTTGACTTGACTCACGAGGTCGGCAACATGTGGGGTGTGGACTCATGTGCCGATTGTCGTCACAGCCTATGGCTTGGTAGCCAAGATCCTTGACAAAAACTTGAGGAGCTATAAGATTTTTTTAATTCCTCTCAATTTTGTAACTCCCTCTTTGTAATTGTATTTGCGATGATTAAAAAACGAATACGTCACTTCCTTCTTTAATTTTTATTAAAAATGGCAGAACTTGTCGGTTAATTGCAAATGGTGAAATCAAAGATGCACTTAACGATGGCAAGGAAAATAAATTTAGGGCCCTAATATTTTAAGTAAATAACGTTATAATAGATCAATTACAGTATAAATTAAATTAATAACAAGACATAGGAATTACACTACAAAATTATTGATTACCTAACCTATAACTAACATTCTATGCGCACGTTATGTACTCAAATAATATAGCACAAAATGTAAAAAATAAAAACTTAATTATAAAATTACAAATTGAATATCTTTTATGTGTTTATGACAATTATGTGGTGTTCGGGGGGCAAAGGAATTTGTTTTTGTGGATGTTTATTTTGCCTACATGTTGCAGTGTTCATTTTCACAGCACAAGGAGCAACACGAGTTTCGTAGTGAAACAGGTAGGTGACCTGAAAATATAAAAAAGTTAGTTTAAAAACTGAGAAATTATAAATACTAAATATCTGAACGCTGTGGTCGTAAGCCACTTTGCCCTAAAATTTATGATCACTTACTACTGTTAGAATTTATTGTTTAGGTGGCATACGACCACGGCTTTCAGATGAGAATATTTTCATTTTAGAACTTTTTAGTGCGTTCAGTAGTCGAGTTATTTTAGGATTAGCTCACATGCATATGTATTTTTGAAATTAATAATATGTGAGTAAAGCCCTTTCATTTGATACCCAAAACGTCATCATTAAAATAAAAAAGGTCGCAAACGAATTATGATTCTCGTTGAAAATCCTGATGATCCTCTGCCTCCCATCACTCCAGACGAAGTGTAAGACATCATTCAAGGGCTCCGACCTATGAAAGCTCCCGGTTCGGATGGTATCACCAATAAGGTATACAAACTCCTTCCCGCTCCTCTCATTCCATTCATGACCGCCATCTTCAATAGCGCCCTAAGCAACAACATCTTCCCGCAAGCGTGGACAGAAGTCACCGTTATCGATATCCTAAAGTCTAAAAACAGCTATATTAGCTTACCATGCATATGTGGAATCTATATTACGTTATGGACTTATAATATGGGGTAACAGTACCGACCAGAATAGAACATTTGTTGCTCAAAAAAAATGCATTAGGGCTTTACACGGACTTCATCCTGAGGAATCATGTCAGCCAATATTTAAGAAACTTGGCTTGTTACCGCTACCTTGTCTCATTAATGAAATATGCATGTTTGTATGGAAACATAAGGAATTATTTAAAATAGCAAACGATGTAAATCCTCGAAGTCGACGAGATCCTCACAGGCTCATGCTTAACAATGCTCCCAGGCTTGCTAAGTATAATAAAAGCTGCTTAACTATGTGTGTACGAATCTATAACAAATTACCTACTGATCTGAAAATGTTAAACTCGAGTTATGCTTTTAAGAATAAATTGTATGTATGGTTAAATGATAACAACTTCTACAGTATAAAGCAATTCCTCGAGCGAAAATAGTATTGTTGTAATGTTCTAGTAGTAGTAGTAATAATTATGCTTAGGAAATTGTTACTCTAATTTTATTATAATGTTGAATATTTGCATGCTATGTTTAATCTTGGCAAAACATGTCTGCTCTATTTTGTTACCATAAGACCCTTTTATACCATGTTTTACGCAAATAAATGAATAAATAAATAAATAAAGCCAGGCAAGCCTAAGTCTGAGCCCTCCAGCAACCGTCCCATCAGTATCCTCAACGTTCTCGGCAAAATCTACGAGAGGCTTATTCATAAGCGTCTCAAAGTGTATGCTGGAGCAAAGAGCCTCATCTTCAACGAGTAGTTTGGTTTCCGAACCTAACACTCGTGCGTCCAACAAACCCACCGCATCGTAGAGCACGTAAGCGCTGGCTTCCAGCATAATGTGACGACGGGCGCGTTGTTCTTCGATATAGCGAAGGCTTTCGACAAAGTCTGGCACAGTGGCTTATTAGAAAAGCTTTACCGATTCGATGTGCCTGACCGTCTCATGCTCATCCTACGAGACTTTTATCGAAACACACCTTCCACTATCGCATCAAGGGTTTTCTCTCCCCGTCAAGCCATTCGCACCGGATTCGCCGCCCGAGGCATACCCATTAACCATTCCCGATGACGCTATAACCCTTCTCCAGGAGAGTAGTAAGCTTACTAGCACTCTAAAGATACACCACCTCAGACTGCCGTCCTTCCGTCCTCGCCATCGAGGCCCGCCGTGACGTCCTAATCCATGTCTGCTCCAACCCTTGCTCAAGCCAGCCCACGACGCTGAGCCAGTAGCTTTAAATTCGGCCCTAAATAATAATCATACCACTACAGTCCGTCCCTTGCTGCCCTATATTGACGATGCCCTAAGCCGAGGTCCGTACCGAGCGAGTAGTCGCTCTAGCTTTAAGTTTTTTAAGCCCTGGCTGGAGGCCTTAATTTATTAAGGTATCCACAGGCAATTCCGGCTAAGCAGCCGACAACCTCATAGTGAAAATTAATCACTCCTGTACTCTACCTGCATGAAGTGATTCATTATCGGCGTGTTAAAGTCAACTAACATCTTCAGAACGCCATTAGGACTTGATAATGTTCTCTCCAATAGCGACACCATTTGTCTCTTTATCAATCGTGACTGAATGTTAGAGGCGGTACAGCCCCAGAAGCATTCTGAAGCTGTTGTTGTATTGGACCCTCAGAGCGTCCATTATTTTCCGTGTGTAACTGGTTCACATGCTGCTTGTGTGGAAGGTCTGTAATTTTAACCTCCTTACCACAACACGCTTAACTGCGAAGCAACATATTGGTTCTCACAGCAAGAGCAATTTTTATTTGGTGGGAAATCATCAAATGACGTCTTGGTTGTATCAGACTTTTACTGACTAAAAACGACCCATGTTCCTTCAGTTGCCTGTGCCAGGGCCACGGTAACTCTTTGGAACAAATCCGTGACACTGGCAGACATCAGCCCTAGTGGACCCTTTCAGTTCTGACATCTCTTTGAGGTGCGAGTGGAACACCACGCACCGTCGACCCGGGCCTGGTCCTTACCGGACGGCGAGCTGCCCATTGCTTGCCACCCGCACGCCCGCTCCTACGGTGGCCGGGAATCCGCTATGGACGCCCAACGCCCGAGGCGTCTTCTGCGGCGGCTAGTGGCGTGAGAGCGCAGAGACTGCCTACAGCAAGAGCCCTACGCTGGCGTTCGATATTATTATTAATTATATTTCTTATTATCACTTTATACTCACTTTTTGATATGCACGGCTCCCAAGTGGTAGTAGTAGTCGTGAGTTTGCCTAGTATTCTGAAAAAAAAAAAGAGTTATTTTAATTTAAAAATCTTTAAAATATTGCTATTTTAAGTTTCATATTCAAAAATTCAGTAGGCAATTCAGTAAAGAACGGTCACGGATTGGTTTGCTAGATGCTTACCAAATCTCTTATTGAATATTGAATAAATATTATAAAGAGGTAACATTTGTTTGTAAGTTTGTATGTAGGCGGTAATCTCTGGAACTACTGGTCCGAATTGATAAATTATTTTTGTGTTGGGTAGCCTATTTATCGAGGAAGGCTATAGGCTATATACCATCACGCTAAAACCAAGAGGAGCGGAGCAGTAATGAAAAATGTTGCTAAAACGGGGAAAATTGCACGGGTATGCGATTCAACGCGACGGGAAGGGTCGGGGGAACAAGAAATTTAACGCGGACGAAGTCGCGGGCAGAAGCTAGTAAACAATAAAACGAAAAGAAAAAAATGAAAAATGAAAAGATGAAAAATGGCAGTTGCTTCATAATGGGATTCAGCGGTATTCGGTTAGACTGGAAGCCGACCAGGTTGATGAAAAAACGTAACCGTCTACTGAATTCGAGCAATGGCTTTGCTCGAATTCAGTAGTTGTGATTTCCGATGGCTTAATTCTATTATCATCATCATCATTTTAGTCCAAAGACGTCCACTGCTAGACAAAGTCCTCCCCCAAGCACCGCTACTTCAACCGGTTCTGTGCACAGATTACACGAGGAGTTGGATCGCATGATGGAGATGCAAGTTATTGAAAAGGTTACAAAACCAACAGAGTGGGTTAACTCAGTCGTCATAACCTTAAAAAGTTCAGGTCAGTTAAGAATTTGTCTAGACCCTAGAAATTTGAATAAAAACATAATGAGAGAATTTTATCCACTTAAGTCAATTGATGAGATTAGGTCTCAGCTCGAAGGGGCTGTATGTTTTTCTCATTTAGATGCATTCTCAGGTTTTTGGATGCTACGTCTGGATGAATATAGTTCTGAATTATGTACCTTTCAAACACCATTTGGTAGATATAAGTATTTAAGATTACCATATGGCATAAATGCCTCGTCTGAAATCTTTCAAAGAGTCATGATGAATCTATTCGGTGATATCGAAGGAGTCTTAATATTCATAGATGATATTTTAGTTTATGGTCCAAATGAGTCGGTTCATAATGAAAGATTACACAAAGTCATGCAAAGAGCTCGTCAAGTCAATTTAAAATTTAACAAGTCAAAATGTAAATTTTTAGTCACAGAAGTATGTTTTTTGGGTTATGTCTTCAGTAAAGATGGTGCCAGGGCAGATCAAGAAAAAGTCAAAGCCATTGTCAATATGCCCACACCAAAAAATGTCAAAGAGTTACAGAGAATATTAGGTATGATTAATTATCTAGGACCTTTTATTAGTAACTTGTCAGAAAAAACACAAGTATTAAGAAATCTTTTGAAAAAAGATTCAGTCTGGACTTGGGATGAGAATCAGAGTCAATGTCTCAAAAAATTAAAAGATGAGATTACAAACTCACCAGTTTTAGCACATTACAATCCTAAGATTCCATTAGTCTTGTCAGTTGATTCGTCAAAATCAGCATTAGGTGCAGTCATTTTACAGAAAAACAAACCAATTGCATATAGTTCAAAAACTTTAACTGAAACCCAGGAAAGATACGCGCAGATAGAAAAAGAGCTACTAGCAATTCAATTTGGTTGTGAAAAATTTCACCAATATGTATATGGTCATAGAGTCACAGTACATACTGATCACAAGCCATTAGTCTATTTATTCAAAAAGCCATTGCATGATGTCCCCGCTAGATTACAGCGTATGATGTTAACAGTACAAAAGTATGATTTAGAAGTCATACATGTACCAGGTAAAGAAATGTATATATCAGACACTTTGTCAAGGGCAGCTTTGAAAGACCATTACACACCTGAAAATGAGTCAGAAATGTCTTGTCATGTCAATTTAATGTATGCCAATTTAGCCATAACAAAAGAATACAGCACAAAATTGGCACAGGAAACCAAAAATGATGAATCCTTACAATTATTAAAAAAATATTATAAGGAAGGATGGCCCAAAAATAAGAACAATGTCAGTTCCATAGTCAAACCATATTGGAATATTCAAGGTGAAATACATGTAATTAAAGATTTAGTTTTCAAAGGTTCAAAATTAATAGTACCACAGTCAATATATAAAGAAATGCTAGAAAAAATACATCAAGGTCACCAAGGTATAAATAAATGTCAGAAATTAGCAAGAGAATCTTTGTATTGGCCAAATATGTCAAGTGAAATTAAGAATTTAGTCGAACAATGTCTTGTATGTGCAAAATACAAACCATGTAATCAAAAGGAACCACTACAAAATTTTGAAATATGTAAATATCCATGGCAACAAGTCGGTATCGATTTAATGCATTTTGAAAGTTTAGTTTATTTAATTGTCACAGATTATTACTCAAAATACATAGAGATAGCATTATTAAATAAAAACAGTACTGCTCAAAATGTAATTACTCATTTAAAATCTATTTTTGCTCGTCATGGAATACCATTGTCATTGGTGTCAGATGGTGGACCTCCTTTTCAGTCAATTGATTTCAAAAATTTCATACAAGAATGGGACATAGAACATGTTGTTACTAGCCCATATCATTCACAGTCAAATGGTCAAGCTGAAAGTTCAGTAAAAATAATAAAAAACATGTTAAGGAAATGTAAAGAAAACAAAACAGATCCATACATAGCTTTATTACAGTATAGAAATACACCAAAAAATAATTTGTCTTCACCAGCTCAATTGTTAATGTCAAGAAACTTGAGACATAATATTCCAGTATCATATAAGAGATTAAAGCCAAAAGTAGTAACATTTCAGGATTACAAAGTGTCAGTCAAGAAAAATGATGACAATAAGTCAAGGTATTATGATAAAAATACTAAGTCAATGTCAATGTTACATTACAATGACCATGTCTATTTTAAAAGAAATCCCAAAAGTAACTGGGAACAAGCTATTGTCAAACAAAGATTGATGAACAATAGGTCGTACGTAGTTGAGGATGTCAATGGTGTACAGTATAGGAGAAATAGAATACACTTAAGACATAAGTATTCACATAACTATGCAAACCCTCCTATGCAATCCAACTCGTCGCAGGGGAGAGAGGAAGGTGACAGACAGGAGTCAAGACTTCAAGAATCCTCATCTCATAAATCCTCAAGCGTAACAACCAGGTCAGGTCGTATTGTAAAACCACCAAGAAGGTTAATAGACGAAATAGATTAACCATATAACTATAAGTAACATAGAGCATGTTGTCTGGTAGATAAAGTCGCTTGTCATTGTATAACTTATTAATTGTTTGTCAGGGGTTTAATTTGAACTCAACAAGGGGGATGTTGTAACATCACTATTTAGTATGTTATTAATGTGTACACCACTAGATGTAATCTATGGTTCCGGTTGATACCTGGCACTCCGGCACTGCTATGTCGGGTCTCGTCTGAATTACCACGACCTAAATGTCTCTGTGTAAACTGTGATCCTAGTCTCAATAAAACAAGTGTATTAAACAGTATCTTTCATTTATTAACAACACAACAGTTCTCGCATCCAGCAGATTCCTGCAGCCTTCACCATGTCACAAATATGATAAAGTTGCTTTTATCCCCTTAGTTCTCCGTGTAGTTTATGCAAAATGGATTTTGGTGGAAATTTCGTCGTCAATTAGAGAAATAACGGAAGGCTATTGTAACTATTATGTTAAAATAAAATATAAACTCACCTCGCACTTTTCAAATCTTCACTCACTTGTGTCTGTTTACAGGGATCAGAGAGCTGAAAACAAAGAATCCATTATTCCTCTTTTCTACTTCTGTTGCATGAGTTTCTTATTCAGCGTGATCATCATTACAGCCGTAAGAAGTCCACTGCTGGGCAAAGGCCTCCTCCAATTTGGGGAGCTTTGGCATAATCGCCACGCTTGTCGGCGGGTTAGCGATCGCAGTATGGTGGTGAAATGCATAGAGAACGCTGCTGCCCATTCTCTAGTAAGTCCCTTAGTGGCCTTTTACGACACCCACAGGAAGAAATGGGGTTGTGCTATTCTTTACGTCAGGCACCACACGAACTAAGTCTGTAATGTATTGTAACGGTTGCCATTATACACGGGGCAGTGGTACAGTTGTGTTACCAGAAAGCTTGGAAGTCTATCTTCTCAGTAATTTTGATGCGTAGGTAAATTGGCTTGGCAGTACCATAATTAACTCGGTTTTAAGTACAAAGTTAACTCCCTTTTCCGGTGTGTCCTAGTTGACATAGCCAGCCTAGCTTCGCCCAGAAGCGCAGAAGCTTTCTGGGGCATCATTGCTCCAAGGATTTGTTCTCGTTGGGAAGTCACAAGCTCACATTTTAGGATGACGTGGGTGGTTGATTCCATGACAGCCTCTACAGAGTGGGCTGTCACCGGCCTACACTGAATAGGTATTTGTTTAGGGAGGGTGTACCTTAAGCGTCCCTATCATTATTTAGTGCACGTTTATGCTCACTTTGTTCCACTTGGTCTCCTGATGTGTAAATCATGTTACCAAACCGAGAATCTGTTAACTCTTGCTATGTTTTTTTTATTGCAATAGCACAAGCATAATCAGCCTATAAGGTACTTACTACTGGTACAGAAGCGTTCTCAGGCAGTTTCCTCACGATGTTGTCGTTCACCGTTTGAGACCAGTGGTGATGAAATAACTTACACAAAGTGGAGTGCTTTCATGGGTTCGAACATAATGATCTACAACTCGTAAGTCGCGGACGTTTCCTCGGGGCCACCAGTGCTCTCTTATTACACGCTTTATATTAGCTTCACTTGTTTGTTTGTTTGTTTGTAACCGACTCTTTATAGCGCGATTTTGACCCACTTTAAACGACCAATTCAATTCAATTCAATTCATTTATTGCAGAACATAGAAATAAATACATTTTGAGATGTTGAGTAGATGTGCAGTTAATTATGTCCTACCAATTAAGGCATGCAAAATATTATTTATAATTACAAACATACACAAGACAATTTAATACATTTCAAAGATTGGTTACTAATTATGTCAAAGAAAAATCTAAATTATTCAGTTCAATACATCGAAATTGACAAAAAATATAGCATCATAAATATTAAAATTGTGAGGTCTAAATTATTGATAAAATGTCAAATAAATTTACGGTCGGAATATAATTTCGTCAAACACAATATGACATGTATAATAATATCAGATTGGTCAAAAACAGATTAAATTAACAATATGGTAAACAGATAACAAATCGGACTCAGAAAACATTCACCTCAATCCCAACAGATATCATAACAATTTCTTTTCTGACACGTACTCGTTTAAAGTGTAATAATATGCCTTATTTATTAGAAACTTGTTTAATTCATGCTTAAATTTGTTATTATCATTACAGTCCATTAAGACTTTAGGTATTTTATTATAAATCTTTGGAGCCATACCTAGAAAATGTTTACTAAAAATCGCTTTTTTGTGTTGTTTACTGACTATTTTATTTTTGTGTCGTGCCAGACTAAATGTTCCAAACAGGTGAAGATTACTTTTTACAAATAGAACCACCTCATATATATATATATATATATATATATAGGCAAGGCACTGTTAATATGCGGAGATTCACAAAGAACGGTTTGCAGCTATCCGTGCTTACAATCCCGCAGATCGCCCTAACGCATCTCTTTTGCGCTCTGAAAACCATCTCCATGTTTGTGGAATTGCCCCAATATATTATGCCGTAACGTAACGTAATGTAGAAGTTACGTAGGCATGGTATGCTGTGATCAATGGTCTTTGATTGACCTCTTTTGCAAGATTTCGTAAAGCGTATGCATGCTGACTCAGTCGATTACATACACCGTTAGTGTGAGTTTTCCACGTCATGTCTCTATCCAACTCTATTCCTAAAAATTTTGTAGATGACGCTTCTGTAATAATTTTGTTACTATATCTAACATCAGGTTTTTTGTGATTTGTCCGTTGTTCAAAAGTCATTATTTTAGTTTTATCAATATTTATTCTTAAGTTATTCGCGCTCATCCACTCTATTAATATTTGGATACATTTATTTATCTCTCTCTCTAGTGTCGCCGCATCATTTTCGCTAAAAACTACGGTGCTATCATCAGCAAACAAGACCATTGGATGGTGTGTTTGTCTAGGCATGTCATTAATATAAATAATAAATAATAAAGATCCCACAATGCTTCCTTGCGGTACGCCATAGGTATTAGTTCTCTGACTTGAGACATACGTACGTTCATTTTTTGATATTGTACATACTCTATCTAACCGCGTAACTTGTTTCTTGTCCGCCAAATACGATTTCAAGAGGCTTAGGGCATTGCCTCTAACCCCATACCGTTCCAACTTCTTTAAAAGTAGTGTCCGATCCACAAAATCAAAAGCTTTGCTCATGTCCATGAATAAAGCTGCTACCGGACGTTTCCTGTCAATACTGGTAATAATATTATCAATAAGATTAAACATTGCCATGTTAATGTTCTTTTTTTTTCTAAAACCGTATTGTTCTACAGCGAAAAGATTGTTCTGTTCAAAAAACGAATAGAGTTTGTTGTGGATTACTTTTTCTAATATTTTGGAGAATATCGGTAGTAAGGCAATAGGCCGGTAGTTGGCTGGGTCCTGTTTGTTACCTTTCTTATGAAGAGGTTTAATTACAGCAATCTTCAACCTATCCGGAAACACACCCGCTTCTAAACACATATTTATAATATAACAAAGTACTGGTGCTATAATAGTTGAAACAGATTTAATTATTTTTGTTGTAATTTCATCGTACCCGGAGCTGTTTGTATTATTTAACGAGTTAATTAATTTTATGATGTCATCGGGAATTGTGGGAATTAGAAATAAGGAGTTACAGTGAATGTCAAATTTTAAATTGTGATTATTAATATCAGTAATGTCAGATGGAGATGAGGATTCAATTTCGTCAAGCGTCAGCGTGTTTTTTAGTTTTTTTAAACTATTATTTATTTTCTATTTTTTAGGGTGTTTCGAATTTTGAGACGTATTTCAGCGTAGTTTGTGACGTATGTCAGCGTAGTTTGTGACGTATGTCAGCGTAGTTTGTGTCGTATGTCAACGTAGCTTGTGACGTATGTCAGCGTAGTTTTCGAAGACAGGTTTTTTGCTGTCCTGGTAACCCTGGCAAGGATAATGGCACAATTTTATACCACTACAACCGTGTGGTGCCGGGCGTAAAGAATAGCACCATACAATTTTTTCCCGTGGGAGAGGCGACTTAGGGACTTACTGGTGAATAGGTAGCAGCGTTCTCTATGCAATTTCCCACTATACTGCGATCGCCAACCCGCCTACCAAGCCTGGTGATTATGGCAAAGCCCCCCAAACTAGGGGAGGCCTATGTCCAACAGTGGACGTCTTACGACTGAAATGATGATGATGATGAATAACATAAGTACTAAATATAAGACTACACCTTACCTTTGTAATGATACTACACCTTTCAATTGCCCTTGTAAATGTGTCATCAAAATTAGCATAGTTATTAGGAATGACTTGTAAAGAAACCGTCGTAGTGCCGACTGCACTGGGTATGAAAGCGTTCATAAGAGATTTCGTGTTTGAACATGGAACTTCGTTATTAGGTGTGGTTTCTGTGAGGTCTTGTATACTGACTTGGCATCTTTTGTCAAAGCATTCTGTGTCATCTGAAAGAGGAAACAAGGAAGTTACATTAATTATTTTTTGTCTCTTCGATCGGCGTTTATTTGTGGCTGGAGCGGCAATTTTAATCCGAAAAGTTAGATATATTGCTTTAGACATTAAACGGATTAGCTTACGGAACGCTTAGCGGACGGAACGGATTAGCTTTGATTGTACCTAGTACTTACCATTTTTTTTATAGTGTGTGGTAGCACTGAAATTATAATTGTTGTGTAGAAAAAAGATAGAATAGAATACCTACGTAAGCATGTTCCAATTAGGTCTTAATTACTTTTATTTCATCTACAAAAGTATTTTTTCATGTAAGCGTGGTTAAACAAGATAGAAAATACGAGAATTTCATGCGACGTCGAGGTTGGCTGAAAACTTCCAAAAAGTCAAACACGACTCGAGTTCCTAACAGTTATTTCTCGAATTTCTATTTATCTTGTGTCCATGTGTACTGCGGACTACCTTGTAATACCAACGTTATTATGAAAATTGTAACTAATTACACAACTCGTGTTTCCCAAGGAAAATCGGGGCGCGGGACACGTGTGAGAAGACTTGACACAACTGTTACAGAAGAAGAAAATATTATTGTTCGCGATTGCCGCGCTCTCTTTATAAAGTTAAAAGTGACATCAGCGAAGTGGCATGGTGGCAGTAGACGAGGTGCGTGCATTGAAGTACCCCGAGCCGGACGTTTACATCAATAAGATGTGAATCAAGTTCTTCTGACTGAACAGACTGTGCTGCTGGGGAGTTTGTTGCGCCACTTTTTCTTCCCAGCTAAAGCACTAGGAAGTGATGAAGGGCGGGCGTTTTGGGGTACTGTCTTATCTAATTTTGACGTTCGAAAAGTGCTGATCCTCAGCCTAATTTAAATAAATGATTTGATTTGATAGATGGGTAAAATTCAGCATAGGATTTTGAATAAGAGCAGCGTTGCGACCACTTTTATATAGAGACTATGACTTTTTGCAGACCGCTGTAAGAGGCAGTTGTTTCATGTGTTTATTTCCCTTATCATCTTGTGTAATTATTATATAGTTTGAAGTTACCGTATTGTTAAAAAGTACATAGTGGTTTCAGTTAGTAGTTGCTGATCTAAATAAATATTGAGTATTAACTCAATACATACATCATATTTAATAGTATGCAGATGGAAAATGGATGCGCTTGCGGCATTTTTTTCTCCGTTTGTTTTGTACCAGATCGCGTTATTGTGGATGTCCAAAGGTAGCTCGCAAAATTAAAAATTTCTTCCGTTTTTTGCAATTTGCAGGTCAATGGCAGGTTGTATGTTGATTAAAATATGATTCGCGACCGTAACTAATATGGCTTTACAGAATTATAATAACTAAAATCATCAATACAACTAGGCCCAGACTGAGACTGAAAGTGGCCCGGGCATTTAAGAGTCGGTCGGCCCTTCACTCTTTAAGAGGAAGGACAACTGTGATTGTAAATTTTGTATCATGGTATTTTCTGAGTTAGTTAATCATCAATGACTTCTGGAGAAGCCTCCTACTCTCGGGAACTTCATCAAGTACGTCGTCGCTGTGTAATTATTCATCAGTATATCTTTTTCTAGTGTCATTAACACGAAATAATTTAAATCATCAGAATATAAGGCAGACCTAGTTACAGCTCTGCTTTTTGGGGGGAAGAACATCTCCTCGTTGGTCTAGTTGTCGTGAGCGCTACTACTACGCATGAGGTCCTGGATCCTTCCAATCCCAGGGCGGGTAAAATGTTATTGGGTTTTCCATCAGAATTGTCAGCTGTGGAATTGGCGGCGATTAGATCATTGGTTCGAACTCTGACAGGCGCTTAACTTCGTGTAAATTATTTCATCACTACTTCTCTCGAAACGGTGGAGAAAAACATGGTGACGAATCCGGTACGTCTTAGAACCAAAAATTCGAAGACATGTATTATTGTGACATCTTCCAACCGCACTGGGCCCACGTGGTGGATTATGGCCCGTTCCCACAGAGAGGATGCTGATGATGATGACATGATGGGAAAAATATAGGCTATTTATATATGTATGAAAATTTTATACCTATCGTGTCGTAATCTATTCCTCCGCTGGCAACACGTTCAGACATTATTTTGAGGACGTAAAGCACCATTAGAACAAGCGTCCCTACTGCCACAGAGATCACCACCATAGACTTCTTGACAAACTCTTCGAAACAATCGACCAAGTCATCCAGGTACCATTCTATGTGACCGAGTATCCTGTCATGTATCCGTGACGAACACATTTATATTTTTCGTATTTGAATGTTTGTTGTCCGAACTTCAGGTTTTTGTTAAAATGTGTAATAGATATACCTGGAAAATAATAACTTTTAGTTCTGGAATAAGAACATACCTACTAGTTGCAAATCTGTTTGGTGTTTGATTTTTCATTAGGAATTTCTTAGTAACAGCCCGGAGTATGAAAGTTGGCGGTGTGATACCCCATGCCTCGGCCTTACGTTAAGCCGTGGGTCCTGCGCCTAATCTCTCTACGGTCGTGCCGGATTGCCGTCCCATCGGACTATGAGAATAAGGGCAAAGTGAGTGCCCCTTGGCGCACACACTTGTGCACTATAATCTAGGCTAGTCTCCGTTGGGATTGGCCGCCATAGCCGATATATGGTCTATATATAAGTTGTTGTGTGTTCTATTTACCTAGATATCTACTTTCACTGTTGGTAATGATGTCTAATAAAAGTATGATAAAGGTACTTATATTCTTAAGGCACCGTGCACGAAATTAACTCCTTTTGGTCAATTTTGATCACTAGTTGTTAGGTAGAGATAAACAATATTAGATTTTTTTCATTATTATTATAAGCGACGAGATCTAATTCTTGTATGTGGCTGAAAGGGATTTTTCAATAAAAGTAATTGGACACTTCAAAAATCCGTCTCCTAAGCACACAATCGTATGTTTTAGTAAGCAAATTCCTATGTAAATATTAAGAGGTCATCGTTGATATCGTATTATTATCAATCAGTGTCTAGACTAGACACTGATTGATAGTCTAGTAAGAAAATAGTAAAAAATTTACACACATACCATGCTATTCTCTTCACATTTTTAAAATATTGTGAATACTTTTTGTAAACGAAAACAGGGCGCATAGTATGTTTAGTTTTTGTATTTTTTAAATTAAATTCAATTGCACATCTTAGTGATGGAAGCTGACGTTATGATTTGTCAATGATATTACCAAAGAGAATGCCTAAAGACAGAATAATTTGTTTGTGGTCTGGTTTCGGGATAGTATTATAGTAAAATCAAGGAACTTAAATAGTAATAAATAATAGTTTAAAAAAAAACTAAAAACACGCTTTATATAGAAAACCAAACTAAAAAGTAAAAAATAAATTTTAATAAATTTGAAGTAAGAATAGTATAAAAAATCGAATAAATGTAAATGAATAATAGTGTAAGAAAGAAAAAAATGTTTTATTTAAAAAAAAGCGTGGGGTGCTTTTTAAGATATTATCGAAAAGATAATCCTTCTGGTCATATCTGTCAATGAAATATTATTAACTATTGACACCATGCACCCCACGCTTTTTTTAAAATAAAACATTTTTTTCTTTCTTACACTATTATTCATTTACATTTATTCGATTTTTTATACTATTCTTACTTCAAATTTATTAAAATTTATTTTTTACTTTTTAGTTTGGTTTTCTATATAAAGCGTGTTTTTAGTTTTTTTTAAATCTATTATTTATTTTCTACTTTTTAGTTTGGTTTATTTATAAAACCGTGTTTTTTTAACTTATTAATCTACTTTCAATTCCATGATAACTATAAGTAACTGTTGGCTGTTATTGGTCATTAGCTACATCCATAATGCACACATGTTCAAAATTATAGACACGTAGCTCTTTTTATGTGTGTGTCAAGTCGACAGGAACGAACGCGGAGTGCGTACGTTCCTGTCGCTCAGTACGCCGCCGTCCCGCTTCGTTTCGAGTTGTTCAGTGCACTATTCAAAACTGTCGAATAAATACATTTCATTATATGTATTTAATAATTTTATTTCATAAATAACAAATATAAACCTAAATTTACAATGTATAAAAAATATGTAGGTATCTGTAATAGACTATTATTTACAAATTTTCAAAATAATGCAAAAATCGCCGGCGTACGGTATTAGACTAGTTAAATGATAAATGATTTTATTTCTGTAAGTAGGTTTGTACAAACACTTTTACATGTCAATGATATTTTTTTTTTTAAACTAGATGAGTTCGGCGTTTCCTAACTGACTACTCTGAGAAGAAAGGCCGAAACAAACTCAGAGGTCACAGTCTCTTTTAAAAGTCCAGACATAATATTGGTCACAACATGTGAAGACCATGTAGATTGGTGACTGAAATGGTCTTTTGAGGAAAGAACCACACAGATTGAGTGGACCTGTTCAGTCAGTGCAAGCATTTGTTACTAATCGTTTAGCTCAATTCGGAACATAAGGAGCCCAACGCTGTGACGAACAATACCAAAGAAAGGACATTCGGGTAGGCCACATAAAATACTCAAACTGCCAGATCATGATTGCTGAGAAAGAAAGAAAGCAAAATAAAAAAAAAGACCCACATAGTCTTCTCATTCACAATAATTAAAACAATATGATACTTTACAAAGTAAATATTCATGTCATTTTATATATAAAAATGATCAATGTCAATGTGTATATAAAAAAAAAGAAACGGATATAATTTTGTTGGTCACAACATGTGAAGACCATGTAGATTGGTGACTGAAATGGTCTTTTGAGGAAAGAACCACACAGATTGAGTGGACCTGTCCAGTCAGTGCAAGCATTTGTCACTAATCGTTTAGCTCAACTCGGAACATAAGGAGCCCAACGCTGTGACGAACAATACCAAAGAAAGGACATTCGGGTAGGCCACATAAATTACTCAAACTGCCAGATCATGATTACTGAGAAAGAAAGAAAACAAAATAAAAAAAGACCCACATAGACTTCACATTCACAATAATTAAAACAATATGATACTTAACAAAGTAAATATTCATGTCATTGTATATATAAAAATTATCAATGTCAATGTGTATATAAAAAAAAAAGAAAAGGATATAATTTGTTGGTCACAACATGTGAAGACCATGTAGATTGGTGACTGAAAAATGGTCTTTTCAGGAAAGAACCACACAGATTGAGTGGACCTGTCCAGTCAGTGCAGGAATTTGTCACTAATCGTTTAGATCAACACGGAACATAAATTACTCAAACTGCCAGATCATGATTACTGAGAAAGAAAGAAAACAAAATAAGAAAAAGACCCACATAGTCTTCACATTCACAATAATTAAAGCAATATGATACTTTACAAAGTAAATATTCATGTCATTGTATATATGAAAAATTATCACTGTCAATATGTACATAAAAAAAAAGAAAAAAAGAGAAACGGATACAATTTTGTTGGTCAGATCATTTGATGACCATGTAGATCGGTGTCTGAAATGGTCTTTTGTGGAAAGAACCACACAGATTTGAGTGGACCTGTCCAGTCAGTGCACGCATTTGTCAATTATCGTAAAACTCAACTCAGAACTTAAGGAGCTCAACGATTCGACGAACAATACCAAAGGACATTTGGGAAGGCCGCACAAACTACTCAAACTGCCAGACCATAATTAAAAGTGATACAATGACCCTCATAGTCCTCAAATTCTCAATAATCAAAGTAATATTCATATAATTAATATTCATGTCATGTAAAATAAAATATAAAAAAAATAAAAAAGAGTACAATAGCAAAATAATAATAAAAAAAAACAACATTCAGTGTAGATTTATTGGAGCAGCTCAATCCCAGGCCGTTTTATCCTCAATATAGTCTTTTACAGTATAGTAGGCTTTCTGACATAATTTACGCTTTATAAAAGATTTGAATTTATTTAGGCTTAGTTCTTGAATGAGGCTAGGAAGTTTATTATAAAATCGAATACATTGGCATCTAAACGAGCCACCTATTTTCTTGAGCCTGGTTGTAGGAATAACAAATTTTTGTTTGTTTCTAGTATTTACATTATGGATATCACTGTATCTTTTAAAGAGATTAATATTTTTATGTGCATACAGCAGATTTTCATAAATATACTGAGAAGGCACAGTCATTATATTAATCTCTTTATATTTGTCTCTGAGGGAGTATCTAGGACTTAATTTATAAATCGAACGAATTGCCCTTTTTTGTAAAACAAATATTGTCTGAATATCCGCGGCATTTCCCCACAGCAGAATACCGTATGACATCACGCTATGAAAATAACTAAAGTAAACTAAACGGGCTGTCTCTAAATCAGTTAAATCACGAATTTTTCTAACAGCGTATGCTGTAGAGCTAAGCTTTTTTGACAATTTATCTATATGGGGGCCCCATTGAAGCTTGGCATCTAGAGTTATGCCTAAGAATACTGTTGAATCTTCGGGTTTCAACTCTTCACCCTTTATGAGGACACTAGTTTCGACTTGTCTAACATGAGGTATCGTAAACTTAATACATTTAGTTTTTTTCTCGTTAAGGAGTAGGTTATTAACATTAAACCAGTTAACTACATTAGAAAGGGCTCTATTTACATTGTCAGTAACCAGCTGCTGACGTCTGAGTTTGAATAAAAGTGAAGTGTCGTCTGCAAACAACACTATATCATGTTTATCCTTTATGAGGTAAGGCAAGTCATTTATATAAATAAGAAATAAAAATGGGCCTAAAATTGACCCCTGGGGGACCCCCATTCTAACTATAGATCCAGGTGATCTTTTTCCGTTGACGTCAACTCTCTGAATCCTATCACTTAGGTATGAAGTAAGAAGATCCAGGGAGGCGTTCCGGATTCCGTAGTGGTGTAGTTTCCTGATCAATGTTTCATGAAGAACACAATCGAATGCCTTGGACAAATCGCAAAAAATACCCAAAGCATCGCATTTGTCCTCCCATGCATTATATACATGACCTAAAAGTTCAACTCCGGCATCGGTAGTCGAACGACCCTTTGTAAAACCAAACTGTTTGTTGTGTAATAAATTATGTTTATTAAAAAATCGTTGCAATTGATTTAGAATAAGTTTTTCAAAAATTTTACTAAAGGTAGGTAGCACTGAAATTGGTCTATAGTTAGTAGGGTCTGATGTACTACCCGATTTAAACAACGGTATTATTTTACTGTTTTTCATTAGATCAGGAAACTCGCCACGGTCTATACAATTATTAAAAATAACAGCTAAAGTTGGTGCTACAATGTTTATGATCGACTTAGCCGTATCCACAGAATTACCCCATAAATCGGCGGTCTTTTTAACATTCAAAGAGTGAAAAGTTTTAATGATATCGTTACAGGTTACATATTGGAAATGAAATTCACTATCACAAAAAGGTACGTTTTCTTTAAGTAAAGACTCTGCAGCAGTGGGTGAAGAGTTCAAAGACTTGGTAGTAGATACAAGTTCAAAAACGCGCGGCGTTCAAAGTGTTAACACTACTTAAGTTTTAGGAAATTATCCTGACAAGATTCCATGGCCAGCAACTGGTTTATAAAACAAAGTAAGTATTCAATCGTTCTTTTTTTTTTTAGTACAATCGCAAGTAGTCAAACCATGAAAACTTTTACAAAAGTTTGAAACGGAACGCAACTGATGGTTGACGTTGACACTTGTGACGTTTGACAATTCAAGGTAAAAAATAAATACAAGTCTGTTATTTATCATTGTACATAGAAACTTAATTATATTCATCATCATATCTAATAATTGGTTTCTTAACTGTACGCCCTGATAGTGTCACATATGGTGCTGACTGGTTGGGGATATTATTCTCTGTCCTAATTTTGTTTTCTTTTTAGGTACTGCTACAGTCAACAGAGGAGTGGTTGAAGTTGGTTTCAATATGTGTTCGCGATTTCTATGGAAAGATCCTTGAGGAGAAGTGATAATATAGCTATGAGGAAGACTATCCTTTTCTGATATTATACCAGGAACCCAAGTGGTTTGTGTTTAAAATAGATTTTGTCACCTATGTCTAGTGTTGGAAGTGTTTTTGTGTTTCTATTGTAATAAAATGCTGTTTTTAACTGTTGTTTTTTAATTTTCTTCTCTACCTTACTGGTGTCAACTGTATTTGGTGTTAATGTGGTGTCCGAGGTAGGTAATTTAGTGCGTAGTTGCGTGACATGCACAGTTGTGCAGGTGAATAACCTGTGTGTTTAGGAGTGTTCCTATACATCAGTAGAGCAATGTATGGGTCTGAGTTGTCAGCTTTACATTTTGAAAACATGGATTAAATTAAACCAACCTCTCGTTCCACCATTCCATTTGATCGATTCATGTATGGGCTTGAAGTAGTGTGGTGAATACCCCATTCAGTAGTAAAATCTTTAAATTCTTTACTATTGAAAGGTGGACCATTATCTGAATTCATGATTTCTGGTATGCCATGACGTGCAAATTAGTTTTTAAATGTATTATTAAAGTTTTAGCTGTTGAATCTGATTTTAAATAAGCTATCTCTACATATTTTGAATAATAATCTATAACAATAAGATATTTACTTTTGTTAAATTCAAAGATATCAACACCAACTTTCGACCATGGTAGCATCTTGTACTCATGGTGTATTATTGGCTGTTTAGCATTGTTATGACGGTAAGTAAGACATGTAGGACACTGTGATATGAATTTAGTGATGTCATCATCTATGCTAGGCCAATACACAGTTGTCTTTGCATGGCGTATGCAACTGTTTATACCTTGATGTCCTTCATGGACCAATTTTAAAATGTAATCATGCATAATGCTAGGAATAACTATGTTGTTGCCATTAAATAACATTTTATTGAGAACATGTAGCTGATCTTTTAACTATTGTAACCATGACAATCGTAAAAACTAGGCAACTTCTTTTACCAAATCTTCGACCTGTCGAGACTTGTAGAGCAGCACGTCGAAGTTATTAACGCATTCTCTCGTCACGCGTTTTCTAATGCGCGTGTTAAGTAGACCGTATGCCATATCCAATTGAACCTTCTCTGAGAGGTCATCCTTTGGGAACTTGGCTAATATTGTACGTACCTTAGCAATAAACAAGTCAGTGTTTTCATCTTCTTGATGATTAATATTAAAGAGTTTACGGTAAAGGCGATGTGGCGGGTCATGTTCACCGAAGGCGCATTTTATTCTGGTGACGGCTTCCGACCACGTGCTGGTTGACTGCTTCACACCTTGCCACCAAACTGCAGCAGGTCCTTCAAGTACTTAACATCGAAAAACTGCGGAGAGCATTCGATGCTATAAAGCTAGCGAGAGTTTCTTGAGACATTGTAATGTTCACGGCGGCCGCGTCCGCGGCGCCATTCGAGTCCGAGTTTTCTTCTGACCGTGTTCTTGGCATTTTGGTCACTGAAGACACAGGATAAACAAGAAGAACACACTCCTAGGTTTGATAATAGTCCCCTACGGTTATTTTTTGTGATCGTTGCAAGTTATTTCGCGATCTGCACTCCGTAATACACTACACGAAATACCTACACACGTTGGGCAGCCCCTTATAGCGTCGGTGGGGAGCAAATTAGGACTCACTTATTACAATAACAGTTTATTGTTCAAGAAAAACAAGTTTAACACAAAAAAAAGTCTTGACAAACTCACATAATAGCTAGATTTTTATATTAAGCGCGAGCAGTTACCGCTCGAACGCGCAGTGTTGCCAGGTCCTTTTTTTGTTTTACCCCAAGTCTGATCTCATTTTACCCTAGATTTACAGTTAAATGAAAAAAAATACCCTAAATTTTTTGATTCGCGTTCCTTCACTGTCGAAAACATTTACGCCATTTTACTCAGTAATCACAGTATCGTGCGTACACGCCAAGCGAGCAAGATACAAAGTACTTTGCGATAGTCTTGTGTAGTTAGCGAACGAACTAGGTCGTGAGAGCGCTCTCATAGATGAACTACGCGAATTAGTTCCCTCAATCTCCGATCCGCAGTTCGTTAGTTCGTCAGTTCGTGACCGAATGAGCGAGGATGGCGTCAACCGAACTAATACACGAAACAAAATACAAAAAGTTTTTTATATTCACTAAACTAGTTATTTATTGCAACAATAAACTTTGGTATTATTTACAATCATGATCATTTTATAACTTATCATTCAGAGGTTTTTGCTGTTTTTAAAGTCCAAAAATTGTAGGTAAAAGTAGAACATTCCATAATCTTGTCGCATGCAGTAGGAGCAAAATCAAAACGAGCGAACGATCGAACGATCTGCCTCTCTTTGATTCGAGCTGGGAGGTTTGGTATGTAGTAATTTAAATGTGTGTTCATAAAATCTGTGAAGTGAATCATGTTTAAATTTACCCTAAAATTACCCTCACCGAGTTTTTACCCTAAACATTACCCTGCTGATTAAACTTAACCCTAAATCTAGGGTAAATTACCCTAAGTTGGCACCACTGCGAACGCGTCACAGATGTACGTCAACTAACTAGCGCCCTCTAGCGGACAGCATACAAAAGACGCTCAGGCAAGTTAAGCCTGTCCTGGTAATCCTGGTCAGGATAATGGCACAAATTTATGAAATTATTGCATTGTCATCGGTCCTTGACAGGTGTGCAAAGTTTGAATGAAATCTGTTCGTTTAAAGTGGGTCAAAATCGTGCTATAAGGAGTCGGTTACAAACAAACATACAAACATACTAACATACTAACATACAAACATACAAATATACAAACATACAAGTGAAGCTAATATAAAGCGTGTAAAATATAGTCATGACTTAAGCGGACTGTCTGCAACTGACAGATATTTGCAGTCCATAAAGGCGAAAAAGTTAGTGACCGATATTGTGCGATATCTGTTCACGGTCAAGGCCGCAAGGGGTCAAGCGACTAACAGCTGATCAGCTGATACGCGCGATCCGTACGGTTCTTAAATGACATGCATGAATAAATAATAGTGCATGCTAAAAGCGGATCCGTTCTGTTTGTAAAAAGGGATTAATAACTTAATTAAATTATAGCTGTTGGTTCAACATCATTGTCTTCGATTATAGATCATTGTCATCATTATGTCAGCCGACAAGCGTCCTCTCAAGCGATTTTTTACGCACTGGATTTTCCATGCACTGCTTGGCGTCGAGAGTTCAAAATCGAACCGAGTGTCTTTTCGTCGCTCTGGGATGCACTCTATTGGACTCTCAATATTTGGTTTAACATCAAAAGTTGAAATCCAGTGCGCGATATAAATTCAGCCGCTATTTTATTACATACGTGGCAATGTGGTCTTCCACGTATAAAATATATTAAGTATCAAACAGCATCAATTCTCCATGTGAGAGATTTAACTACAAAAAAACTTTTTTGCAAAAAAAAACAACCGACTTCCTTAAAAACACTACAAAGTGAAAAATAACTTTAATTTCGGTAGTCGGTGTCTTAGGATCTGTATTTATGGTTTTTTTGCCACCGACTTCCGAAATTAAAGTTATTTTTCACTTTGTAGTGTTTTTAAGGAAGTCGGTTGTTTTTTTTTGCAAAAAAGTTTTTATTTTTAAATTTTTAGTTGTGGTATTCACCCTGCACTAATTCCAAACAAACAATGCATATTTATGCGATAGCAGAAATCGCGGTTGATTTCCTGTCATTTTTTAAAGAGTTCCGGTGTCTGTCTCCCGAACTCATCATCAGATCTATATGAAAATTATATGGGACCATTTCGGAATAAACCCCTTTCGAACAAAAAAAGAAACATTGCATTCTTTTGTTTGCCTACCAAGATCAAGAACATTGATAAGAAGTTAAGTGCCAAACTCGAAATAACACAAAGCTGATAAGGTAATTGTTTTACAAAAAAATTCTTATTTCCATGGAATTTATCGCACGTTAAGCATTTGACAGTGTTCAGCCTTTTAAAAACTTAATTTAAAATTCCAGAATATTGTTTTATCACACATGACATTGGTATCTACCCACATTCCATATTGCAATATCAAAACAGCTGTGCAAAACTTACAAGAAGCACGGCATGCTTTACTTACTTGTATACTTTTTAGTTTGTTGTAATAGGTTGGGGAAAAAGTTTCTTCTTTTTGAGAAAATTCAAAACATTTTTTAATAAAGTTTATTTACATTTAACTAAAGTATGTAGGTACCATTTTGTTCGATAACTTTTTGCCATCTTGTAGGTAGGGACATGATCCCATTGCTATAGAAATTGTGGGACTTCTGGTCAAAATACCGCGACAAGTGGTTTTGGCAGTCCTCTCGTGATGTTAACCTGACACTGCCTAAAGAATTCTGAAGAGACCGAAACAGGTGGAAATCTGAAGGTGCAAGGTCAGGACTATACGGCGGATGCATTAACACCTCCCAGCCAAACTCTCTTAATTTTTGTTGGGTGGCTAAAGATGTGTGAGGCCACACCCCTTCTGTTGATTAATTCCGGCCGCTTTCTCTCAACTTATTGCTTTAATCTCATCAGTTGTTCGCAGTAGAGTTCAGAATCGACGGTCCTGCCTGGTGGTAACAGCTCATAATGAATAATGCCCTTCCAATCCCACCACACACACAGCATCACCTTGTTGCGAGTTAACCCGGGTTTCGCCAGTCTGTGAAGCCTGACCGGCCTTTGACCACGACCTTTTTCACACGTTCTTGTCATACGTGATCCACTTTTCATCACCAGTTATCAGCTTCTTCAAAAATGGTTCGGTTTCATTACGTCGTAATAAAGAATCACAAATGAGTACACGGTTCATTAGGTTTCTTTCAGTGAGCTCGTGAGGTACCCAAATGTCGAGCTTTTTTGTGTACCCAGTTTTTTCAAATGCGCCAAAACTGTTTTGTGGTCAATTTCCAGTTCTTCAGCTACGTCGTAACTACTGGTATGCCTATCTTGCTCCACTTTTTCAAAAATGGCATCCATTTTATCCGTAATAGGGCGATCAGAGCGACGTGCATCTTTGACATCAAAATTTCCGGATTGAAAACGCTTAAACCAAATTTGTGCTACTCTCACAGACACTACACTAGGTCCATAAACATCGCAATTTTTTTTCGTGGCTTGCGTTGCATTTTTACCTTTTTTGTAGTAAAATTTTAAAATGTATCGAATTTCTTCATTAGATTCACTCATCTTGACGGTACGAAAAACAAATGAAAATCACACATTTTCCTAATTTGAAATTGGAATTAATTTCTTTAAAATTTAAAATTTCAATGATACCAAAACCAGCCAGATACAAATAGTATAGCCAAAGAGATTTTATTACAAGTTCATACATACTATAATGCGAAAAGACTTTTTCCCCAACCTAATATGAAGAGATATCGTACGTTCACCATAGTCAGCCTATAATGTTCCCACTGCTGGGACACAGGCTTCCTCTCTATGAAAAGTAGTGGGCCGTACTGCACCATGCGGGCCCAGTACGGTTTAGTAGATGTCACATGTTTTCAAATTTTTGGTTCAAGTACATGCCGGTTTCCTCACGATGTATTCCTTGGTGATGAAATTATTTACACAAAATAAAGCAGCTGCCTGGGTTCGAACCTGCGACCTACAACTTATAAGTTGCAGCCATTACCACTGAGCCACCACTGCTCCTCGGATAATGGTTGTGGTGTATTCTATGGTGCGTCAATCTGATGCAACGAAAATATACTGGGTGACATTTTTTAACGTCTTGAAAAAAAATGGGGGTAATAGGTGAACGGAGTAGAAGCCTTTGGCATAGAAATTATTGATATTTTTATTTTTGAATAACATGTAGTTATTGAAATTGATCTAACAAAAAATACTACACATTTAAAGTAATATTTTCATACTAGAACAACAAAAACAGAATTTTGGAAAAAAAAAACATAAAAACGATTAAAAACCTATCGAAACTGCACTCAAATGCACCCTACTCAATGCGCGGCATGTATCAATGATTTCGTAGCGCGGTCCTACCCTTTGAAGCCGGCCGATAGGCAGCTTCATTGATCTTTCGCAGGCGCACCGCTCCTTTAGTCACCTGCGATGAATCTGAAAGCCTTCCTGCCTTCTATTCCGGTTACACAACACACCATATCGTCGCTTATCTTACTAACTGACGGAACTAACTTTGAGGTGATTTTTTTCAGGACAAGCTTTTTGCGGTTTCGCACTATGTTTGTTGAATTGTAACTCTGATAATAAGCGACTGATCAAAATAAAACGGTAACGCTTGAAGATACAGATACGTTTATTAGACCGATCGTTTCGTCTACTAAATTGTTTTAACTAGTATGAATAACTCATTTTTGACCAAAATACAGATACGTCTGTTAGAAAGATAAGCGACGATATGAAGGTCGAGACGGTAAAAAGTGTCATCTGGTATAAAAAGACAAAAATCATAATTTGTTTTGTAAGGGAAGTTTATTAATATTCCATAAAGGCGACAGTGTAATTTCCTTCTGGAGTCACAAGTACGAATGAATAATCGGCTTTTACTCACATTGTGTCACGCTGTCATATTCGGATATGAAAGTAGGATGAAATTGGGATGGCAACAAATGATTAAATACACAATACGTATGGATACCTACTTTTGCAGAGTAGTTATCCACAAAATACTTTGTTTTCCTTTCCTATTTTCTAATGGGTTGTTTAGTTAAATAATTGTACATTCTTGCAGTATTAAATAATTTGAATTTAAAAAAAAAACTTTTTACAAAAAAAAATAACAACCGTTTTCGTAAAAAAACACTACAAAGTGAAAAATAACTTTAATTTCGAAAGTCGGTGTCTTAGGATCTGTATTTAAGGTTTTTTTGCCACCGACTTCCGAAATTAAAGTTATTTTTCACTATGTAGTGTTTTTTTTAGGAAGTCGGTTTTTATTTTTTTGTAAAAAAAAATTATTTTTAACTTTTTAGTGATAGTAGATACCCCGCACTAATCTAATCGCGTTATTCGTTCATTTGTCGCGCAAATACTTAATGCAAATTTAAGACTTATGTGGTTTTCACATAGACCCCATTGTCCAAATGGAACTAAATTAAATATAAAAAAAAGAATCATCAAAATCAGTTCATCCAGTCAAAAGTTATGAGCTAACAAACATTAAAAAAATTAAAAAAAATACAGTCGAATTGATAACTTCCTCCTTTTTTTGAAGTCGGTTAAAAAACGTGTGTTAGATTACTTTCAAAATACTCGTTTTTTATTGCTTTTACTGCTTATCTTGGTAGTCCAGTAAATATCTGAAAGTGATGTAAATATATAAGGCCAATGATATTTCGACTAGACATCAAAGGTATCTTTATGTTTTCCTGTCAACAGATTGTTCTGTTAAATGGATTTTACTGCTTTGACCTTTGCAAATATATTTATTTTTTCCAAAACCTTTGCAGTAGGATTGGGATTTGAAATTCCATTAACATTATAGAGGTATGAGGAACATGGTGGAAAGTGTTTCATCCTCCCATAGAAAGAAGATCCTTCGGTCAAACTGGTATTGTGTCTGGTGGGCTACTGCCATATACAGGATGTCCCAAAGATCAGCCGAAAACGGTTGATAGGCCAGGTGGTGACGTGGCGTTGTTTTTTTTTTT
This sequence comes from Aporophyla nigra, assembly GCA_947507805.1. Taxonomy (NCBI): domain Eukaryota; kingdom Metazoa; phylum Arthropoda; class Insecta; order Lepidoptera; family Noctuidae; genus Aporophyla; species Aporophyla nigra. Next base: position 18,861,163 of record OX382297.1, on the reverse strand, counting down.
GTTGTGTACAGGGTGTACAATTGTCATTAACGAAGCCGTTATCTACGTATCAAAATAAGTAACTTACTGCAAAAATAATTACAGCGAAACAGCTTTTTATTTGTTGTGAAAATTCTCAATTTTCAGTAGTTCGTTATTTTCAGTAGTTAAAATTGAAAAATTGTGCTTATGATGGGTACATGCAACGGTATGTATAGTAAGGATAGTGGACGAATAAGTTATAACATTTCAACTTTTGTTTTCGTAAAACTGACGTCAAAATTGTTGGATCTTTCAATATCTCTGTAGTCAGAAGGTATCGTCTAGATCTAGACTAAGTATTAGTATTTCCAACTATCCCAATTGGAGTTGTAACAATTTACCGTGGCCCACGTTACAGCCCGTGGACGGTGATTGTAGTTTTTTATCTTATCAAAATCAAATGTCATTTATTCAAATTTTGCTGAAGATCAGCACCTTTCGAACGTCAAAATTACATGAAATCACCCAAAAAGCTCGCCCTTCACCTTATTTCTTTTGTTGTTGACTGGTATATCTTTTATCAATCATAACCTGCTACCATGGAAGTTTTCTAAGATATTACTTACTACTTCCATGCCTGCTGTAGTTATCCGTGTTTCTATCTGTCACAAGGTTGACTGCATTATTATACATGATGTTCTGTCGACAGCAGTCAAACCGCTTTAAAAATAGTACTCTGTAAACAGCAGTGATGGTGACAGAATACCAGAATGCCGTTGGACTATAAAAATTACCAATAGAAAATATATACATTCCTGAGAGCAGTGGCGATGGTCTTGACTGACGAGTTGTAGATTGTTACGGATGCCGTTATTAAGTCCTCAATTTTTCCAAAAACTTATCAGTGGGCCTGATGAAAACGGTGAAGAAAATAATATTTATTTGCACTTTTATGACGGTTATAGCCGTTTGGTATACACCACGGTTTGAGAGCAATTATACTGACCTCCAAGAGAAAAAGTTATGGGTACAAACAACAACATCAATGAAGCAGGCGAACACGAATGCACAAACAGAAATGAAATATATTTTACAATGGACGAAGTCATATACAGAACCATTCGTATTCATGGAAACGGGTCAAAGAGCATTTATCAGAAGAAATTGTTTTTTCCACAATTGCTTCATAACATCGAATAGAAGTCGTTTAAAAAACTTGAAAGATTTTGACGCTGTGTTATTCCATGGGCCAGAACTGAGTTTTACCTTAATGCGTTTGCCGAGTAAAAGGTCCCCAAGCCAAAAATATGTGTTTGTTAGCATGGAATCTTCTGTCAACTATCCCATGTGTAATAGTATATACGATGGATTCTTCAATTGGACTTGGACATATAAATTAAATTCTGATGTATATTACGGATATATCATTATAAAAAATAAGAAAGGTGATATTATCGGTCCAAAAAAAGTAATGCATTGGCTCAAGGTAGAAGAGATGACACCTATAGATGATAAACTTAAAAAAAAATTGACAAGCAAAAGAATTGCTGCGGCATGGTTTGTATCACATTGTAGCACAAACAATAAAAGAGATGAAATAGCGAAATTATTGCAGCAAGAGTTAGCCAAATACAAGATGACAGTAGACATATACGGTGTTTGTGGAGATAAATATTGTCCGCAGATTCAAATGGAGAAGTGTTTACGAATGTTGGAGACAGATTACTACTTCTATTTGTCTTTTGAGAATACGCTCACTGATGACTACGTGACGGAGAAGTTAATGCATGCATTGCAACACTACACTGTTCCAATAGTATACGGTGGTGCTAATTATACCAGGTGATATAACCTATATACATCTAATGGACCAACTTTTGTCAGCGGCTTCGCTCGCGTGGAGGGCAAAAATGCCTGCAGTCATCACCTAATTGTAAAAATTATAAAATTTCGCGTCAATAGTCTGTTTACTATAGGGATACATACGCGCGCGCTATCGCGTGAATTTAGTTTTTATTTTGCGATAACTCCTAAGATATTCATTTTAATGATATGGCAATATAAATGGCAATTTTAATCTGTATTAAATGCACAACGTATCTAATTGTATAATGAATAACACTGTATTGTTTTCAATGCTCCATAAAATAACTTATATTAATAATAATATAAGCGCACAAAAATATGTTTTTTACGACATTATATTACAACTCTTTGAAATTCTCGCCTTATCCCTGCTATGAACCTTGCTCTTAGAATCACTATATCTATTGATGAAACCACATTAAAATCCGTTGCGTAGTTTAAAAGGTCTAAGCGTACAGACGGTGAGAAGCGACTTTGTTTTTTACTATGTTAAAATATTTCATTTTTTTTTTACAATGTACAGACATAGACCGTAAAATTTAAGTTGCGGAACAAATTTTTCATATCTGTTTGTCTTTTTCAGGTTCATGCCAGAGGGAATATATTTAAACGTTCTAAATCAAAGCATAGAAGCGTTAGTCAAACAAATGGTTGACATTATAAACGATAAGCAGAAGTTATATGATTACTTTAGATGGACGAATCATTATTCGTATCACTTTCCAGAGGAGTTTCCTGAATCTGATTACTACTGCGATTTTTGTAGGAAGATCAATGATTTCGAATTTGTAAGCCAAACAAGCTATGTTGATAACTTCAAAGACTGGTGGAACCAGCGGGGTAAATGTGTAACACACTTAAAATGACAGTGTCTTTCATGTGGACAACTTTAATAGCGTGAATTACAGACGAATTTTCCGAACATATTAAGTAATGGGTTAGCAATTTTCTTCAAAATCCGTCGTATTGTGATCAAAGGTGTTAGCACACGTCCTATTTAAAAGGTGATCGTCAAACGAATACGCGATCGTCGCGTGCATATGTCACTTGCTTGCTCGGTGAAGCTGTACGCGAGGTCACGCCGACAGGGAGCGCTCTCGGTCCATCGAACCAAAAGTGACATACACGGGACATTTGCGTTTCACTTGTATATATATATAGTAGTCCTCCAGACCGAATTCCGGCCACGGCGGCCAATCTCAACGGAGACTAGCCATCGGCGCGGGAGATATTATAGTGCTTAAGTGTATGCGCAGACACAGGAGCACTCACTCTTCCCTCACTCTCATAGTCCGATGGGACGGCAATCCGACACGACCGGAGAGAGATCAGGCGTAGGACCAACTGTTTAACGTGCTTTCCGAGGCACGGGGGTACGAGCGAGCAATATGTATATTAGTACACGGCGTAACGAGATGCTCGCTGCGAATGTTTCATTATGCGCCGTAACGCCAGTCGGTACCTACCTTTACGTATTTGGAGCGCTAAAATCCTAGGAGCTATCGAAATCTTTATTACTATTGTATATCAGACCGATAAGAGAATCTTGACTGAATGCTAAAACACTATCAACTTATTTTGTAATGTGTTTTGTCTTTTTTTAGGGTTCCGTTGCCAAATGGTAAAAAACGGAACCCTTATAGATTCGCCATGTCTGTCTGTCTGTCTGTCTGTCCGAGTATGTCACAACCACTTTTCTCCGAAACTATAAGAGCTGTGCTATTGAAACTTGGTAAATGGATGTATTCAGTGAACCGCATTAAGATTTTCACACAAAAATAGAAAAAAAGCAATAATATTTGGGGTTCCCCATACATAGAATTGAAACTCAAATTTTTTTTTTTCATCAAACCCATACGTGTGGGGTATCTATGGATAGGTCTTCAAAAATGATATTGAGGTTTCTAATATCATTTTTTTTTTAAACAATAATATTTGGGGTTCCCCATACATAGAACTGAAACACAAAAAAAAAATTAATCAAACCCTTACGTGTGGGGTATCTATGGATAGGTCTTTAAAAATGAAATTGAGGTTTCTAATATCATTTTTTTCTAAACTGAATAGTTTGCGCGAGAGACACTTCCAAAGTGGTAAAATGTGTGTCCCCCCCCCCGTAACTTCTAAAATAAGGGAATGATAAAACTAAAAAAAATATATGATGTACATTACCATGAAAACTACCAACGAAAATTGGTTTGAACGAGATCTAGTAAATAGTTTTTTTTTATTACGTCATAAATCCTAAACCACAATTTACCTTTCATTCAGTCAACTCAAATATAAAAATTTAAAAAAAAACATTTAATTTCATAAACGATGATGACGAATGATGATGATGATGACCTGCAGGTTTGTACGGAACCCTCGGTGCGCGAGTCCGACTCGCACTTGGCCGGTTTTTTTTATCAGTATTTTTGTTGAATAAAATGGAAATATCGGAATAAGTTTTTATTTCATTCATAAACTGAAAAAGCGCCGCAATCATAAAAACTTTAAATAAGTTTTTATGATTGCGGCGCTTTTTCAGTACAGGTATCAAATTCCTTCGTTCCCTATAGTCTCTCCGAGTTGTCAATCAAAATTATGGCACCATTTTCAATTGGTCCTACGCATTTCGAGACCTTTTGGAGTTTCAAAAGGTCCCGAAATGAGTAGGACCGATTGTGCCAGGTCTGTCGGGACCAGGTAGTGAACTGGTCCTGGCAGATCTGGCACAAGAAACATATGTAATAAATAAAATAGTCCAATTCCACATATGGTCTATGTGGTAAGTTCATTTACACCTTTCCTATCAGTCTTTTGTCTTTCACAGATTTCGTTGTATTTGGAGAATTTACCCTTATGGCCACGTCCTAACTGAAAAGAGCGCGCGAGTAGCTGTTAGTCACGCTATGAATATGACGTAGGTATTTGCACGGTCAATGTAATCGCCTAAGTACGGTCACCAAGAAATTTTAAGCGGACGAAGTCGCGGGCAGAAGCTAGTACACTTATAAATGAATTTCTTCCAACAGCAGTATTCTAGTTTAATATCGTACAATCATAAATACCATTAACATAAAGATATGAAAAAGGTGTTTTTCATTTCGTGTAAAGTACGATTTCGAATAAAATTTAATTAATTAACTGAAAACAAACAGTTCATTTATCAAAATAAGTTCCATTCGAAAACATCCATCGGTTTCATCCTAAACTTCAACTATATCCGACGACCCTGGTTACTTATCTGTTTTGGTGAATCTAAGTCATAGTTCATACAAACAGTAGCGTTGATCACGTAGTCGCACAACGGTCACCTTCGTTTAGAACACGGGGGCATAACATTAAATAATGATGGTAACCGACACCAGAAATTAAAATTCACTTAAGTAACAAAAATGTGTAATCAAATCCTGGGACTGGAAACTGGAAGTAGTAAAAAGTAAAGTAAGAAATAACAACCAAAGTAAAAAACATTACAAAACCATAAAAAATATATGAACAAAAAAACGCGTCGCTTATTCCACTTTTTGATCACCACCAACGTTCCAACCGTTCCACCACCTTGCTAAGTCATTTTTGAGAGTAGCTTGTTTCATAAAATTAGGATCATTTATCTTCTTACAGAAATTGCAATAGTAATCAGTTTCAGGCTCTTCATCTGCACTGTGATAAGTATAATGATTGTGCCATCTGAAGAAATCGTAATACTTCTCTTTGTCAGTAATAACATCAACCATTTGCATCACTAGCTCTTCTATAGTAAGAGTTCTCGCATTCAAATATATTCCATCGGGCATGAACCTGAAAATGTAAGAACTGACTGCTGTACTTTACATGAAAAGAAAAACGATTTTTTCGAATCTTTATACTGACGGTATTTATGATTGTACGATATTAAACTAGAATACTGCTGTTGGAAGATATCTATTTATAAGTGTATGAGATTTAGATATATTAAAAACTGGATTTAATTCTCGAATCGATATGATAAATAACCATCGCGATGGTAAAACCTTTTTTAAAGTAGGCTACGTTAATCGTAGCATCATCAATGTGCAGGTTTAGATACATGTTGGGAATGTGAAGAAGTGGGCCACAGTCTGCTCAGTAGCACCACACTCACATAGGATCTCGAAGGGATCTATAATCTCCCATTTTTCTCAATTGTTTTTGCAGTTGCCTACTTAGTTCCATAGTGGATTCAGCGATTTCGATTTGGATATATACAAGTACAGATCACGTGTGAGTGCAGTTGTTCCTGGGGTGGGTGGTGGTATATAGAGAGATATTATTCAACCTGGTATAGTTAGCTCCTCCATAAACGACTGGCACGGTGTAGTGCTGCAGTGGGTTCAGCAACTTCTCCGTCACATAGTCTTCGTTGATAGAGTTCTCAAACGACAAGTAGAAGTAGTAATCGTTTTCCATCATTTGCCAGCACGTTTCATTACGTGGACATTTATTTTTAGTACATGCACCGTATATATCTAGTGTCATATTGTATTTAGATAGTTCCTCTTTTATTTTTATTGCAACTCTTTTTCTTCCACTACGTGCACAACAGTGTGATACGACCCAGGCTGCGGCTTTTTTCTTACTGTTTAGCTTCTCTTTGAGTTTATGATTGATAGGCTTCATATCTTTTAACTTTGGCCAGTGCATCACTTCTTTGGGACCAATTTTTTCACCATCTCCATCTCTAATTACGAGGTATCCGTAAAATACATCAGAATCTAATTTATACGTCCATGTCATGTTAAAGAAATTATTGTACCTTTCGTGATATATTGGATAATTTGCTGCAGCTTCTGGACAAACAAACACATACTTCTGGTGTACAGATCTTTTCTTTTTAGATAATCGTAAGATTTGACTTGTTACGTCGGTACAAAAGAATAAGATAGCATCGTAGTCTGTTACATTACTAAGATATGTTCTATTCCATGTAAAATAGCAGTTATTTACAGGGCATTTTCTTTCAAGGAACACATCTTGACCTATTTTCATAAATGTAAATGGTTCTTTCTCTGGCTTTCTCCATTGTAGAATATACTTTATACTTGGTGTATTGTGTTGGATTCTCTCTGCAAAGGATACATTAGTATTGTTTGTGTCTGCACTTTCTTTTATAAAACGTGGAGTCCACCTAAACCCACTCAAATAACACATTATAAAAATTGCAACACCATAAATAAATGCTATTCGCTGAGATTTCATCGTTATTTTCATGTTTTGACATGAACGGGAAACTAAATAACAACTTTGCTAATTTAACTTCTATAATTTAATAAAATATTTTGGAAAAAATACATTCAAATATATTGTTTGCAATGCATTTTCAAAATTTTCCTCAGTCTATGACACATTTTTTTCTGACATAGACTCGAAAAGTTTTTTTTGGTAACTTTTTGTTTAACTTGTTTAAAAAGTATCACTATATTTTAAAACCTAATAATCCTCAAGAGAGTAACCATAATTATTCAAATTGAGTGGCAAGTAAGAGGATTAAATAAGAAATTTTAAAAAAGGGAACTCGCTAGATAGTTACGAATAGAGCATAGAACATCAAATCTATATTACAAATATGAACTTGTTGGACTTGAACACTTCTATTTGTTTGTATGGCAATGAAACTTGAAAACTTTTTTTTATTTAATCATTCCATAGTACACTGACTTACTTTTTTCTTATAAATTTAAGTTGGTGCAAGTTTAAACTCATTACAGTTTTATGGTGCACTATTGAATTGGCAAAAGTTGTATTACTCTTTCCTCTAGAAGTCTAGAATAAGGTTATATCTTTCTCGAGGCTATCGGACTTTAGATCCTAAACCCATAGCTTGGTGCCTATTCTCCTTTGTGCGTGAGTAGCTTTTAGGTGACTATTGGGTACCCTCTCTGTCGAAAAACTTTGTTCAGTTTCGGTTCAGGGACCTACTAACAAGAAACAAACCGGGGTCGGCGCAACATATCTTTTTCTTCCAGACTTCTCTTTTAGTCGTCATCTCAGTAGTCACCTCCTTTCTATCCATATCATAATTCACACAGTCCATCAATAGTTTCTTTGGTCTCCCTCTACTCTTAAAGCCATCGACATTCATACTCAATACTTTCCTCACGACATTTTCCTCATTCCTCCGTATCACATGCCCATACCATGACAACCGATTCCCACACAACTTTTCAGTTATTGGTGCTACTTTCAGACTTCCTCTTATGTACTCATTTCTTATTCTATCCATTCATGTAACACATCCCTCTTAACATTCTCATCTCAGCTGCATGCAATTGCTATTCATTCATCCCTTTGTGGCCCAACATTCTGACCCATACAAAACAGCAGGTCTCACCATGGTTTTATATATATTCCTCTTAAGTTTAAGGGGAATGTGGGAGTCGCAGATTATTCCTGTGACCTGCCGCCATTTCATCCATCCAGTGTTTATTCTGTGCTTAACCGTCCGATCTACTTCGCCATCGCTTTGCACGAGTGAACCGAAATACTGAAAGTCGGAGCAGACCGGGAGAAGCATACCATCAAGCGCTATGGCTCCAGAGCTGGAGAGACCACCGAAATTGCAGAACATATATTCGATTTTGGTTCTGCTGATTTTCAAGTCAACATCTATTACCAATCACGATGGCAAATTAATACTCATGGACACTTCACGCTCCCAAGTTTTCGAAGTATAGTGCCTACTAATGTACTTATAATAAAAAAAAAAACATATAAAAACCATGTTATCATGGTTTTTGTAGAGAGAGCAGTGGTGGCCCAGTGGTAAAAGTCGTCAGTTACGAGTTGTTGGTTGTGGGTTCAAACTCAAGCAGGCACTTACATTTGTGCAAATTATTTCTTCACCAGTCCTCTCAAAAGCGTGAAGGGAAACATCACGATGAATGTCCAAGAACCAAAACTTCTAACACGTGTTACATCCGCCAATCCGCACTGGGGTCGCGTGGTGTATTATGGCCCACTCCCCTTCACAGCGTGGAGGGGACTTAATGGGCTGATTACGCTACGTTTTTTCTTCTAAGCATTGGAACGGGACATGTCGAACGGAAAACAACAAAATTTAGTAACAACACTTATAATTTGCATTTCTATCTACACAAATGCATAAATGGTAATTTCTACTGAAAAGCGATTAGCCTCGCAGTCATGGTTAATTAACTTACCTGCAAAAAACTGGCAAGTGCAAGTGGTTCTTGCGTACAATATGTTCCCAGAGAAAAATAAGGTAAATCTTCGTTCTATCTAGAAAGTGTGAGATAAAACTTTCACAACATAAAGTTTCATCATCTGCCTAACCTTTTGCCAACTATGTTGGGGTCCAGTCCAACCGGTTGCAGCTGAGTACCAGTGTTTTACATGGAGCGACTATAGGCACTATATGAACTCCACAACCCAGTTACTGGGTAATATAAGATAGCCCTTGGTAAACCAGAAGGGTAATTGCGGAATTTTTTATCGGTAGGAATTGGTTTAATATTCATAGTTCAACAACATTCATTGCGTTATTTACGTTGCTGAGCCGACAATTTATTCGAACAAAAGACGCAATGGTTTAGAAATAATCTTCAATCCCATTCAGATTCTGATAAATTGTACGTTTCGCAATTAGGGCGCTGGTTGTCAGACTTTCGGGCCTCGACGCCCCAGTTTCACTAGCAAAGATCGAAAATGACAGCCGGGACCAACGGCTTTCCGAGGCACGGATGGGTCTTGATATGTAAAGATGGTCCCATCCACAGACACCAGACCGTGCGGCTAGTGCGGTATTACAAGCACCTGGACAAAATAAAGTGTGATATATTTTAAATTTGTGTTTTTGATATTTGATGATTGTTTTTTTTTTCCTTTCAGTTTGGCCCCATATAATTCCTTTTAAACGTTACCCAATCGATAATTATATACTATACAGCTTTGACATAATTTCGATATCACTTTTCATCTTTTAAAGTTTCTGAGAAAATTTCGTGTGACGGTCGGACAGAAAGGCACTCTTGTGTTTTTTTAGTGTTTCGTTTTTCCATAGTCTGTGCGGAATACTAAAACTGGAGTTATGTATGAGACTTTTAGTCAGCATTTTAATTACTGCTTTGGTATAAAGTACTAGCAGTGCACAGTGTGATGTCTACAACCTCCAGTTCAACAGTCTCTAGGCTGCGGTGTGACTTGTGTGCAATGTTAATAATTAAGTCAATGTCTGTGGCAGGATATGAAAATATAGGAGGTGCATGTGAACTGACGAATTTGTGATGGCCACGTATACGATCAAAGTTTTTTCAAATTGTATTCGAAACTTAATTGAATTTACACAATTGTATTAAGCACCCACATATGTAGCATTTTCTGTGTGTATATTTAGTGATTAACAACCATGACGTTGCAAAATTATAAAAGTGATTATCTAACATTATGTGTCTATGTTTAACTACAGCAGTTTTAATTGCTAAGTTAATATCGATGGTATAATATGCGTGAGTGAGGGGACTATTACAACAATAGCGAACATGCTAATTAGTAATTTTACGAAATATTTCATATTTTGCGTGATTTTCAGCGTCACTCTGCTTTCGCTTTTCTATAATTTAAATTACTTTCGTCCAAAATCTAGCTTAAAGAATTTCGTACAAAGCAAATCGTCAGATTTAAAATACATATTAATTTGGACGTCAAGTATTAACACTGATCCGATCAAGTATTTGGGTGAAGGCACAACTACGTTTAGAGACAGAAGATGTTCCTTCACTAACTGTTACGTGTCATCAAATAAACAGTTGCTCAAAGATATAACAGATTTTGATGTGTTATTGTTCCATGGATCAGAACTTCAAAACGAAGCTTCATCTTTACCCCAGTCTCGTTCTTCTCATCAAAAGTATGTTTTCGCTAGTATGGAGTCATCAGCAAACTATCCAGTCTGTAATCAAATGTATAATAATTATTTCAATTGGACTTGGACTTACAAATTGAATTCTGACGAATATTATGGATATTTGAGTATAAGAGATAAAGACGGGAAAGTCCTGGGTCCTAAAGAAGAGATGCATTGGGAGAAAGTGGAAAAAATGATGCCTATAAATGACACTTTGAAAGAAAAATTGAGCACAAAGAAAATTGCAGCGGCTTGGTTTGTATCCCACTGCGGTGCGCGCAGTGGAAGAGATTTTATTGCTAAACGGCTATTAAATGAACTAGCAAAGTATGGCATGCAAGTTGACATATATGGCAGATGTGGGAAGAAGAAGTGTCCAAGGGGCAATATGACAGAATGTTTGCGGAAGTTAGAGACTGATTACTACTTCTACTTGTCGTTTGAGAATACAATCGCTAACGACTATGTGACGGAGAAGTTGTTTCACGCTCTCAATCACTATGCCGTGCCGGTGGTGTATGGTGGCGCCAACTACACAAGGTTATCTAGTTTTTATAATTTTGAAACTGCAAAAAATTAATAAAAATAATAGTTTTAAAAAACTGAAAAACACGCTATGGAAGCGTGTTTTTTAGTTTTATTAAACTATCATTTATTTTCTATTTTTTAGGGTGTTTCGACTTTTGAGACGTATGTCAGCGTAGTTTGTGACGTATGCCAGCGTAGTTTTCGAAGACAGTTTTTTTGCTGTCCTGATAACCCTGACAAGGATAATGGCACCAATTTATAAGAAGGATAAGTCTACAGAATTTAAATGAAATCTGATCGTTCAGAGTGGGTCAAAATCGTGCTATAAAGAGTCGGTTACAAACAAACATACAAGTGAAGCTAATATAAAGCGTGTAAAAATAATACGTTTCTGACATATGGTCCACTTGAAGGACTAAGTGCGGAAACCGAACCCTTTAACATAGAAAATATAACAATAAGGCCCACTCCCTCTCACCGAAAAGAGGCCTGTGTCCTAGCAGTAAGAACATTAATAGGCTGATTATGCATTACTTTTCAGGTTCATGCCGGATGGAATCTACCTGTCTGCACGACTGACAGGGAGTCATGTCAGGAAGCTAGCGAAAGAGATGGTTAATATTATAAACGATAAACAAAAGTATTATGAGTTCTTCAAGTGGCATAACCACTATTCTTACCATGACCTGACAGACTCCCGCGATACCGACCCCTATTGCAAATTATGTGCGTTAGTTAATGATAAAGAACAATTTTCGAGAACTAGTGTATATGAAGATTTTGTTCATTGGTGGAGTCCACATCATAAATGTAGGCATAAGTAGATTTATAGAGTCCTTAATATATTTTATTTGTTGTGTTGCATTCAATCCTTTTCACTTTATCAAAGACATTTTAATACCTTTATACTCGAAATTCGAATTGTATTTAGCATTTTTATTCTACTACTACTCTATGTACTTTCTAAATATGATTGGTTGCTCATAAAATATTGCTCATACCTACTCATACAGTCGCTGATGCATGCTGTGGACGGGCACGCAGCCTATTTAAGTTAGGTTGGTTCGTTTCTTTGACAACGTGGGTCTACTTTTCCACTGCAGGACACACAATACCTACACAAATATTAACCCACGACTATTATAGCACAGCACAATTTTGAACCACGATTAAATAAAATGAAAATCCGATTGTCGTAGTCAAAAGATGCACATGGGCGCAACAGAGCCAAGCAACTGAAACTTTCCGCGAACTCTTTTTTTAACCCCGTTATGGTTACATATGATTTAATCTATAACTAGGATCATAAGAGGTATAATATTACACGGTCATGTTTATACTTGATCTCAATTCATGACTTTATTAAGACAATGTAATAAATATTTTTATTTAGAGATTTGTTATTTTATATTTTCATATTATGATAAAGTACAAAGTAGGTAGCACATGTAGTTCAACTAATAACAGATTAGGTGTAGACCCGACTTGCGTAAGAGATTATGATTCTGTCTATATGACAACATCATTATCATTATTTCAAATACGTCCACTGCTTGACATAGCCTTCCTCCAAGGACCGTCACTTCGATCGGTGCGGTGTTTCACTCTCACAAGATCATCGCTTCATCTTGTGGAAGGCGTTCCAACTCTACGACTTCTGGTACGCAGTCGCCATTCCAGAACCTTTCGGCCCCATCGGCTATCTTTTCTGCAAGAAATGTGCCCTGCCCACTGCCTCTTATGTTTGGCAATTTTTCTAGCTATGTCAGATACCTTGGGTCTTCCGCGGATCTCTCCTTTTTTGATTGGATACTCCAAGCATAGCCCTCTCTGTTGCCCTTTAGGTGACTTTAAGCCATCTAATAAGGCCCATTGTGAGCGACCACGATTCAGTACCTACCTAGTCATCGCTGGCAACACAAACTGGTCAAGAGTTGGATTCTACGATGAACCTGTTTCTCGAAGTTGGACCTGCCTAACTGTTCAGTTTTTCCAAATTAAACATACTCGTCCACAATTTCACGTGTCACGTCTCCCATCTTCATGACAGTGTAAATCATGGGCATTTGACATTCACATATACAGAAAGTGACAAATATTCACCATTTCACTATTTGTGAAAAAAAAACCTTATAAGTCTTATAACTAATGTTAGTAATACAACATATAAACAACATCGGCCACACATAATGAATTAAGTTTCCGAGGCAGGTTGCGTAGAGAACAACCAAGCAAGAGATCAGCTACGTAGTTGAGCATCCTCTCCACAAAATGCCTCAGAACAATGTATAAAACTAGGACTCTTGGAAGGTGAACCCTAGCAGATTTGAAATGCTCAATGCTGAGTCCGTCGTGGCCAGGGGATTTATCACTGCTCATATTTTGAATAGCAAGTTTGACTTGTTTAGCCGGGAAAGGCGTTAGTTGTTTCACCCTTTCACGGCCAGACTCAGCATCACCCATTGTAATAGAAGGACCTAGAGGAGATTGCACCCTAAAACGTTCCATAAACATATTTGTAATTCCCCCACGGTCACTGATCCCTCCCACGCTCAGCGGAGGACCAGGCCTAATATCCAACTTACGAGTCGATTTCCAAAATTCACTAAAATTACATGTGGCTCTTTGTTTTGCTATGATGTCCATTTTGACTATTTCTTTATTTTTTTGGCACCATTTCAGTCGACCGTTAAACGTAATGAGTTATGAGACTTACTCATTTCATCAAATACTTTTCCACTTGTCGGCCTCTTATGCATTACCATAATGTGAGCTTCCTCTCTCCTATCCTTTTGCTGTGCCCTACAGGGTCCATAATGATCTAAATTATATAATTACCACCTAAGTTCACATTATGGTAAAGCAATAAAGATATTGAGTATTGAAAAGGCCTGGCCTCACAGTGAGCATCCCGGACATGACTGTTCCACCCACATAATAACACTTTGCCTCTCGTTGGCCTGCGCCCATCCACAATATTGGTCTACTCTGCAGCGTTACATAAAATACCTATAATATCATTATACAAACCGTCTATTATACTTTTGTGGGCTACCGAGCTACACGACCCATAACTACACTTTGTAACTCACAACTATGTTTATATATGATTATCAAGCTTGATAATCTATTTACTTTCCAGATAATGTAGGTAAAATTTCATGTTGCGATTTTGTTTTAAATGAAAAGATTAAGTTTCTGATTAAATATCGTGTTTGTGGTAGTATACATATGTATAAATACAATACATGATATTTTACTTACATGATAATACTTAATCGTACAATATTTCGATGTGGGTAAGTTGGGAACGTTTGGGCGTTCAGAAATTAGTGCGGAACCGAATAGTAATAAATAATTGTTATAAAGGCGAGATGTTGATTTCAGTGATGGTCTATTTTACTTGTAAGCGCTTACAGCAAGCTGATGTGGCAATGAGCCGGCCACCAAACTAGCTGTAGAACCAATGACTATTGGGGTAGATATTTTTTTGTGCGACCGCGAGTCAATGAACGACGATTTTCACAGGGTGGTTACCCTGTGAAGATCGTCGTTCATTGACTCTTTGACGTCGACGTTGTTGAGTAACAGCTGGATGAGAGTAACTGGAGAGTCGTGTGATTGGAGAAGCGTATGTGGAGCGCTATTGACTGACAAAGTATACGATGCAAAAATTTACGACAGGTAAAGGCAACAGTACGGATAGACGGAGCATTTCATCTAGCAGTATAGAAAGTTTTTTAAAGGATAACAATCCTAATTATATGTGTTACACTGTGAACGGCTTATCTTTGCTTGTAGCTTTTGCTGGTGACTTCACCCGTGAGAATGTCAACAAAAATCCCATGGGAACCTACTAACTGAATGAAAAGTATTCCATGGCATTTGTGCCCAATTTCCTCCAAATCCGTTTAGTGTGAGTAATTCAAGGAAGGAAGTAGAAATGTATTTTGTTTTTTTTAAATCAAATAACTGATGGAATTATCATGTACCTTAGTATCGATATATAGATACCTTACTAAATGTAAATTCTAAAAAGTAAGTGATGTAACGAAACATCGATTTCGGCAAAAAATTAAATTTCGGCCGCAGCTATTGTTTCGGCCGAAAATTGACTGAAACATCGACTTGAAGTGAAACTAGCGTTCGTGAGCTACCAGTTAGTGATAAAACTTAAGATAGAAGTTATGTCTCAAGACTGACGGCCTCGTTTGACTTGTTCAGGTTCACAATAGCAAAAAAAAAAAAATCGGCCCAGCGGTCGTACTGCACGAATATGGAAAAAAAATTATGTATCAGATCCAACGCAAGACTGGAGCTTACTCCTTACGAAGGATTATAAAATATATAGATTAGTAAACACATAACGCATAACGTAACGGAGTACCTAAGTTTGATTTTATTCCCCATAAATTTTCATACCCCGACCTTATATTATATGAGAAATCAAATCAATGTTAAGGAGTAAACACCAAAAACAGCAATTAAAAATATAACTGTGTAACACAAAATCTGAAACTTTTTGAAGAATATTGGTAATTCATTGTTTTATATGTTCGAAAAGTTTGTCTGCTTAACAACGTACGTAACACAGTGAATGTTTTTGAACTGTACAAATAAAAGCGATTGCTACTCATAGTGTGTTACAGGTAATCACCCCGCAAATAAGAATACCTGATTATTGCGAATTGGAGTCGCGCACTGAAAAGAGCCCGTATGGGCTACATGGGGACATTTGCCTTTTAGGTTTTGCATGAGGAGAACCTTTTCAGTTGGAGGTTTTCTTTTTATTATTATTTGATATCATAACGCCAATTGTAACCCTCACGCATTTTCTGAAATTTTTAACTGACCTTAGCTTAGTAGTACGTTTCTAAAGATGGAATTAAAACAGATTTCTAAAACAGTAACCGTGTAGTCTCTTGCCAGTTCTTCTCCATTTGACCTACTGGTATCATGCACCTAGTTTCTGATGTTTCAAAAGTGCCCAAATCGGTTTATGTGAAATAATACATTTTTATTTGATTTTGATTAATAGAAAAACTGCAGTGAAATAGTTCCTTTACTTACATAAAGTGCTAAATATACTTATATCAGCGATTTCGGCTTAAGCGTTTCGGTATCAGCTAAAAATCGCATTTCGCTGAACTCTACTTTTTATCTAGATCGTTTTTGTCACTAATTTAGGAACAGTACCTATATGCTACTGTCATTGCTATTCAGTTCTTTGTCCGCTTGTTCCATGGTTTAGTCATTGGGTTTCATAAGGTGTTATTGACGTTAAGAGTTAGTCACAAAAAGGATAGTAGCTCCAGTTTTAATTCTTTAGCTGTTACTATTAAAGTCTTAAACCATTCTCTTATAAAGATGGTATGCGTGAGTGTTTGAGTGTTAGTGTAAGTTGACTATTACTACTGATAAAAAATGGTTATTAATAAGTGTGACCAATATTTCGTCATTTGCGTGATTCTCAGCGTCACTCTGTTAACGCTTTCCTATAATTTGGATTACTATGATCCAGAACCGAGCTTTCAGGTGATAACACAAAGAAAAACATCTTCAGACTTGAAATACATATTATTATGGACAAATGAGACTGAACCGATTAAGTCTAATTTGCGTGAAGGCAATATTTCGTTTAGAAACAGAAAATGTGCTTTTACTAATTGTTATATGACATCAAATAGACAGTTCCTCGGAGATGTAGCGAATTTCGACGCGATATTGTTCAATGGACGAGAATTACCGGACAATACTTTAGTTTTACCACAGTCTCGTTCACATCATCAAAAGTATATTTACGCTAATATGGAGTCGTCAGCAAACTTTCCAGTATGTAACCAAATATACAATAACTATTTCAATTCCACCTGGACTTACAAATTGAATTCAGATGAATATTATGGATACATTACTATAAGAGATAAAGAAGGGACAATTATAGGTCCAAAAGAAGAGATGCATTGGGAGAAAGTGGAAGAAATGATGCCTATAAACGACACTCTGAAGGAAAAATTGAGCACGAAGAAAATTGCAGCAGCTTGGTTCGTATCCCACTGTGGTGCGCGCAGTGGAAGAGATTTCATTGCCAAACAGCTTCAAAATGAATTAGAAGAGTATGGCATGCAGGTTGATATATATGGAAGATGTGGTACGAAAGAGTGTCCTAGGGGCAGTATGAAGGAGTGTTTGCGGCTAGTGGAGACTGATTACTACTTCTACTTGTCGTTTGAGAACTCGTTCGCTGACGATTATGTGACGGAGAAGCTGTTGAATGGCCTAAATCATTATGCTGTACCGGTGGTGTATGGTGGCGCCAACTATACAAGGTTTTTGGACTTTAAATAAAACTTTTTACTCATTTTTCTCTTACGTTTATCCCTACTTATTTGGGTCAGCGCAATATGTGTTTTTCATCCATACTTTTCTATAATTCGTCATTTCAGTATCCACCCTGTTCTTGTTATATAATTTATCCCACAGTCAATTCATCGTTTCTTTGATCTTCTCCTAGCCATCGTCAATAATTCCTAAAACTTTCCTTACGAAATTTTTCTCCTAAACATTTGTTTATTATCCCATCATACAATTAGATTATGTTTGTGTTCGTTTTTGGGTTCTGGAGGTGTACTCGTGCGAAAAAGTTAATAAATCTGCAGTAGGGTTCATTCTGAAGTATTGATTTATTTTCGAACGGGCCTCTATCTTTGTTGACGAATTTAGCTAGTTGGCCTCCTATATCGTAATTGCTTTTACTGTGATATCAGGCAAGCACATGCCTGGCGACGACGGCACTGTCGATAAAAAAAGTCGGATCTATATTAGTGACTTTGTTAGTTAAATATTAAAGCCACCGGGCTAGATAAATTCCTGCATTATACTTTTAGTCCGAATTAAAAGTATAATGCAACAAACCTACAAAAAAATAAAGAAATGTTGTGATGTATATTTATTCAAGAAGTTCCTACTTCATCAGATTTCGCCAGTAGGTACGGATGCTGCTGCGGTAGTGCAAAATCTAATGCGATTACAGAAATAATAGTCATCATATTACACATAATACCTACGTATACTTACTTAAGAGCTATCGCAGTAATCATCAAAATAATATTTCTTTCCAATATGTCATTTTGCTGGTTCTAATTAAAATCAATTTCCAGGTTCATGCCAGAAGGAATATACCTGACAGCGCAACAGTCACGCATCAGGGAGCTGGCGAAGGAAATGGTGGATATTATAAATGACAAACAAAAGTATTACGAGTTTTTCAAGTGGCACAACCACTATTCTTATCACGAACTGAGAGAGTCCCGCGACACCGACGCCTATTGCAAATTGTGTGCGTTGGTTAATAAAGAAGAATATTTAAGAACTAGTGTATATGAAGATTTTGGTCAGTGGTGGAATCCACAAAATTACTGTCTATGAACTACCTTCAATGAATATTTTATTTCAGTTCAATAAAGACCACTAATAAAATTTTGGCATTTTATTTTGCTCCCATTGCCTTCTTCTGATTCCTAACATAAAACCAGGCAAGTACCTACGTGTCGGACGACGCACAATGAAAGGTTCTTTACTTCCGGAGACGGGATGAATATTTAAGCATGCACAATTTTGATGTCATCGATGGCAAAAATAAGTTAGTTTTTAAATTAGGCATTCCGTATCTATACTATAATATTATAAAGGTGAAGAGTTTGTTTGTTTATTTGTTTGATTGAACGCGCTAATCTCAGGAACTACTGGGCCGAATTGAAAAATTATTTTTGTGTTGGGTAGCCTATTTATCGAGGAAGGCTATATAACATTACGCTACAACTAAGAGGAGCGCAGCAGTAATAAAAAATGTTGCAAAAACGGGGAAAATCGCACGGGTAAGCGAGCCTACGCGACGGGAAGGGTCGGGGGAACAAGAAATTTAACGCGGACGAAGTCGCGGGCAGATGCTAGTTTCTCATAAAACTGTGAAGAACTAAGTTATTTCTGTGGTTGTAGGGAACCGAAAATATCGCATAGATACTTCTAAAACGACATGACAAAATCTTCTTCGAAATATTGCACAGACGCCAGCGCATAAAGCTACTACAATCTGTCAAATTTCGTCAACAGGTTTTCAACTTTATCGCTACAGTATTTGGTTCAAAATGGATTGGGAAAATTTGACAGTTTCGGGTAGCTTGATGTGCTGGTGTCTGTAATACCATCTTAATTTTATTTGAATGACTCAGCGAATAACTGAAAAATTTGATTGTTGACATATTTTTGGTGACTTTCGAAAAGGTTATTTATGTCACCTAGGTACATCATCATCTGCCTAGCCTTTTCCCAGCTATATTGGGTTCGGTTTCCAGTCTAACCGGATGCAGCTGAATACCAGTATTTTACATGGAGTGACTGCCTATCTGACCTCTACAACCCAGTTATTGGGTAATACGATACCACTTGGCTAGACTGGTTATCAGACTTTCGGGCTACTGACGACCCATAACGACTGTCAAAGATCCACAATTGACAGCCGGGACCAACGGCTTAACGTGCTTTCCGAGGCTTGGAGAGATCTTGGTATGTAAAGTTGGTCTCTCTTCCACGAATCAACCGCAACAAGAGTCGTTTAACCTGCACCCTAATTGCGAAACGCATAATTTATCAGAATCTGAATGGGCTTGAAGATTATTTCTAAACCATTGCGTCATTTGTTCGAATAAATTGTTGGCTCAGCATCGTAAATAACGCAATGAATGTTGTTTAACTATGAATATTAAACCAATTTCTACCGATAAAAAGTTCCGCAATTACCCCTCTGGTATATCCTATCGCGTGTAGGGAGAACCGGTTTGGCCTAGGCGAAACTAGTTTATCCAAAAATCGGGTTTAGCCGGTAACATATACATTACACACATATACATTGGTACCGTGTGGTGTCGGACGTAAAGAATAACACCACCCCGTTTCTTCCTGTGGGTGTCGTAAAAGGCGACTAAGGGACTTACTAGAGAATGGGCAGCAGCGTTCTCTATGCATTTTACCACCATCATCGATATATATGTACTACGCACTCTATGACCACCATACTGCGATCGCCAACCCGCCTGCCAAGCGTGGCGATTATGGCAAAGCCCCCCAAAGTGGGGGAGGCCTAAGTCCAGCAGTGGACGTCTTACGGCTGAAAAGATGAGAAGATGATAAACATATTGGATACATAAGGCAGCTATATTAGACACATTTTGTATCCAACGATCTAGCAGCCCCGCAATACTCGGAGTTACAAACGTCAAGTTGACAGCTACCGTAATCGTTCCAAAACCAACTTTGTATGTTTGGCATCGAAACGATCAATTGCTATTGTAATAATTTTGTCAAGCAATTGTATTTGGTAGACGATCAATTTGTACATAAAATGTGTTTAATCTCGTGAATAATGGTTATTGCGAATGATCGTTTCGAGGACCCTTTTAAACTTTAGTCGCGCCATCAATTATGTTGAACAAATATTGTGTGGAAAATATGTTTACTAAATAATTAATTGTTGGAAAGATATTTTTATTATTTTATAGGTAACTAATAGATATTGGTGATTGTATTTATTCCTCATTTGTTTGCTACGACGAACGAAACGTTACTAATCAACAAGTGACAGCTGTCTGACATAACTAGAGCCAAACGAGAGAATATGAATTTAAATGGTTAGGAAATGTGTTGGTGTAGTGTTTACATTTAGTTTTTAATTAAACCAACCTAATTATATGATGGTATTGCGTGAGTGTTTGTGTAAGTTGACTGTTACTACAATTATAACAATGGATATTAGTAAGTGTAACAAATATTTCGTCTTTTGCGTGATTTTCTGCGTCACTCTGTTGTCACTCTTCTATAATTTGGATTACTATGGTCCAGAAACGAGGTATCTAGTTTCACATACATGTAATATACACAAACTCACGCCTTCTTTCCATGGGGCTAGGCAAAAACTGCACAACGTGACCTTTCAGGTTCTAACACAAACAAATACATCATTCGATTTGAAATACATTTTATTATGGACGAATCAGACTGAACCTATTAAGTCTAATTTACGTGAAGGCAATATTTCGTTTAGAAAAAGAAGATGTGCCTTTACTAATTGTTACATGTCATCAAATAGACAGTTGCTTAAAAATGTCGCAGATTTCGATGTGATATTGTTCAATGGACGGGAACTACCGGATAATGCTTTACTTTTACCTCAGTCTCGTTCACCTCATCAAAAGTATATTTACGCCAATATGGAGTCCTCAGCCAACTTTCCGGTGTGTAACCGAATATACAATAACTATTTCAATTGGACCTGGACTTACAAATTGAATTCAGATGAATATTATGGATACATTACTATAAGAGATAAAGAAGGGTCAATTATAGGTCCAAAAAAAGAGATGCATTGGGAGAAAGTGGGAGCAATGATGCCTATAAATGATACTCTGAAAGAAAAATTGAGCACGAAGAAAATTGCAGCGGCTTGGTTTGTATCCCACTGCGGTGCGCGCAGTGGAAGAGACTTAATCGCCAAACAACTACAAAAGGAATTAAAAAAGTATGGCATGCAGGTTGACATATTTGGCAGATGTGGTACGAAGGAGTGTCCTAGGGGTAGTATGAAGGAGTGTTTGCGGCTAGTGGAGACTGATTACTATTTCTACTTGTCATTTGAGAACTCATTCGCTGAAGACTATGTGACGGAGAAGCTGTTAAATGGTCTCAATCATTATGCTGTACCGGTGGTGTATGGTGGTGCCAACTATACAAGGTTTTCCTGACTTTAATTAAACTCCATTTAGCCATAACTGTCTTACCCTTAACCTATTTCATTTCGGTGTGTATAACATGTCTTTCTCATCGGTACTTCTCAATAAGTTCATCATTCTCCTGTCCTTATCCCAATTTATTTGGGGTCGGTGCAACATGTCTGCCACACTTCTCTATTAGTCGTCATCTCAGTAGCCCTTTCTATCCATATCATAATTCACACAGTCTATCCATCGTTTCTTTGGTCTCTTTCTACTCTTATAGCCATCGACATTCATACTCAATACTTTCCTCACAACATTTTCCTCATTCCTTCGTATCACGTGACCATACCATGACATTCTATTCGAGAAGTTTTCAACACTTAAGGGGGTATTCTAGTTTAGAGGCCCGAATTTTGAGCGTTTTTTAGCAATTGATAAAAAAAAGCATTTCATATATTTACCATCAATTTTTTTATAATTTGTTTATTTATATTTAAAGAGTACACAAAATTAATTAATTTTTTTTTCATTGATTTATGCGTCCTTGAAATAGAAGAGGGGAAAAAGGCAGTGTCCTCGTCGCCATGATTTCTACCCTTGTGGTCATCAGAAAAATAAAACAATCATGGATTCTTGATTAGTACGAATGTTGCTATCTCAAGAACCTGCAAAAGTGAAAAAAAATTTTTTTCATAAAATGGCGGCTACTCAAAAATAATGTTCGATTTTTTCCCTAATTTTTGAACATTGTCGAATTTTTTTAAAATATTAAGAATTTCAAATTTTCGTGTTTTGTTAGTTCATGCGAACATTCATGCCAAATTTCAAGTAAATCGGCTGATTAGTACTTGAGATATTGTGGCAACAGCATCGAAAAAAGCAGTTTCGAAAAAAAAAAACGCGTTTAAAGTTTTACGTTAAGTTTCAGGCGGCGTTACTGATGGAATAGTACGTATAACTTACATTCTCTTAATCAGCCATCCCAGCTTATGAAGCTGGGGCCTTGGGCCTTCCTCTACTTCAAATGAAAAAAAAAAAAAACGATTTTTCAAATTTCTAGACTAGAATACCCCCTTAAGTCACTTTGCTTTGGCCATTATCATCTTTTCATTCATTCTTAAAACTTTTATCACAACATTTATCTCTTTAAACTAAATTTATAAAGTCATCATAAAAATAGATTACTTTTGTGTTTTGGTTATGAGTTCTGTGTCATACAGCATCAATTGGCTTGTATAATGTAACAATGCTTGCATTACATATAAATATAATACTTGCAGTACGCTCCCTCAGAAAAATATAGGCATGTTGGTTTCATTTCTAATAAGCTTGGATTTATATAGCCTTTGCCTGCGGCTTCATTTGCATGGCGGCTAGTGATTAACCTACGAGGACATACTACCAGGATAAAAAGTGTCCTGTCCTCACTCAGCACCGAAATTCGTAACACATTATTTATCAGAATCGGAGTCATTTCTAATGTATAACTAATCCATTGATTCATATGTTCGAAAAAAAATCTATTTCAAAACGTAAATAATGCACTGTACCGTACTTACAAAGTTGTGGTATACAGTACGGTGTTGCGCTAACAGAGGACGACACCATGTTGTTTAATTGTCAAAATAGAAGCGATTCCCACTAATAGGGTGTTACCCAACCCCGCTGGTCACGGTGTATCCATGCTGCCGCGTTGGTCTCGTGGTCGCAAGCGCGACCGCTGAGCGTGGGGTCCTGGGTTCGATTCCCGGGTCGGGCAAAGTGTTACTGGGTTATTCCATTAGGAATTTCTTAGTAGCAGCCCGGAGTTTGGAAGTTGGCGGTGTGATACCCCCGTGCCTCGGAAAGCACGTTAAGCCGTTGGTCCTACGCCTGATCTCTCTCCGGTCGTGTCGGATTGCCGTCCCATCGGACTATGAGAGTGAGGGAAAAGTGAGTGCTCTTGTGTCTGCGCACACACTTGAGCACTATAATATCTCCCGCGCCGATGGCTAGTCTCCGTTGAGATTGGCCGCCGCATGCTCAAAATTTCATGCAAATCCGATCAGCCGTTTTGGCGTGAAAGCGTAAAAATCAAACAAATTTACTTTCTCATTTATAATACTGCTAGCTTTTGACCGCGATTTCGTTCGCGAAGAGGAAAGACGATTTACCCATAAAAAAATCATATTTTTAAGAAACTTTCCTGTTAGGTACGTGTTATTTAGATATTAAGTTCTGCTAACGTTTTTATTTCTGCTTTAGTAGTTTTCAATGGGTTTGTTGGTATATTGGCGTGTGCTAGCTTACATATTGCAATTAATTTAATTTACTGTTTTGTGTTTCGTAATGTGTATTACTTATATAGCCGATAGAGGGCGCGGTGATGTAAATGTCACCGTCAAATTGTAAATTCCGTTAGATTACAATCTATCTAGCGAGATTATAATCTGTCGAAAAATTGTGAACTGCAAAAACCATTTACAATGTAACGCATTATATTTTATTACATTACTATCTGTCGGAATGAAACAGTCAAATTGTGAAATGGCATGCGACGAAACGCACCTCGCGCGCTGATAAGTTGAAAGTCATTTGTCAATTCGTTTGTTGTCGAATGTAAAAAAACAGTGTTTTGGTGATTGTAAATTGATTTCGTGTTGAAAATACTTAACTCAATGCTTTATTTTTGAGATTTATTGTTGAGGAAGTAAAATGTGTCTGTAATTAACCAAAGACGTGCAGTTTGAATGATAAATAATTCAGTGTTAGTCACCGAACGTAGCCAAAGTTGCATACATTTTCCGTGTTTTAATATTTTTTATGCGTGTGAAGGTGAACCTATGTGATCTCATTTGATGATATTCGCAATGTCAGATATTGAGCTTGTCCATCAACAAAACTCAGAACTACCAGTTATTTTTAATCAGGATGAATTTACCATAGAGTTACAAAACGACTACGGTGGGATTATTAATTGGTATTTTTAAAGTAGCGGTTGCCGGCCGATGCCTCGCTTCGTTCGCTCTGCTCGCAGGCGGTTTCGCGTTCTGACCTTACGTATAATCTAACGATGTTCATAATGTTGACAAAATAAATAACAATCAAATATGGCAGCGCGTTCCACTTGACGTTCAACCAATCAGCGTGCGAGGTGCGTTTTGTCGCATGCCATTACACAATTTGACGGTTTTACTTCGAGAGATTGTAATCTGACGACAAATAATACGTTAAATTGTATGAAGAATGTTACAGTTCACAATCTTTCGAAACATTATAATCCCGCTAGATAGATTGTAATCTAACGGATTTGACTGTGATATAAATATTGTTTGTTTTGGAGAAATTGCTGGTTGTGCCTAAAAATCGTGTGAACATTATTTTAACCGTATTATAAACCAAAAAATAGACACTTCCTTATGAACCACACTGAAATTAAATAACTGTAAACATAACCTACAAAACCAAATTATTATTAGTCATCCATAGCACAAAAATCGATAAGTAACTCAGGGGGCGATATCTAGTGAACAAACTAAGCAATACGAAAGGATAAGAAAGGAAGAGCGACATCTGTCTCCGCTTGCGGAAACTAAGTCTAATTCACACTTACACAGAGGTGCCCCACTGTATATAGTACAGTAACGTACTCACAGAGGGCAACATAGAGTTGTGGTATGCAGTATGGCGTGACGCTAACAGAGGACGACACCATGTCAAAAATATAAAAACTTTTAACAGAACTAACATTATATTATATTAAACAAGACACCGGAAAATCAAGCAAAATAAATGATACGGTAGACCAAAAACAATTTATTACATGGAAAACTCGAACATATTATAAAGGAAACTAACTCCAAACATGATATGAATTTTCGTTCTGTCCCAGTTAATTTCTAGCCCAACGGTCTCACTGTGATGACTAAGGGACTCCATCATGTGGTTCAGTTTGAAGGGGTCTCCCGACAGCAGTACTACATATGTCATCCCTGAGGTGTGAGAGGTACTTGCCACTGACTTTTATTCCCATGTCACTCCAATCGAGATTTCGGAATATGGATTCTAGGTCTGCGATAAAAAGCTTTGGGCAAAAGCGGGTCCCCCCCTCTCGACTTTAAATGTTGTTTCTCTTGAGTCAAGTTGTATTCTGGTTGTGCATCTTCTTTGTTTCTTAAAGCCTGCCATATTAAGTAACGAGAAATTTAATCGAAAGCTTTCGAGTAATCTATAAAAGCATCGAACAAGGGGAGGTCATATTCCATAAATTGTTTGGTTACTACTTTAAGTTTATGTATGTGATGATTGGTAGAGAAATTTCTCATGCTTGTTCTATAGGTTGGTTCTCGAATTCTCGACAATTTTCGTTATTACACGTCTTAGTGCGGTCGATTAGAACCTAAACGAGGCAAAGGAGTGTGTATAGATCGTAGCAGGTGGCGTTCCGTGGTTTCTGCCTACCCCCATGGGAAAAAGGCGTGATTGTATGTATGTATGTATGTAGTGCGGTCGATGCAAATACTTTATACAGACTGGATATGACATAAATGAGTCTGTAATTTGCTATCAGTTTGGGGTCTTCCGTTCCATACAGTAGAGCTATTTCCGAGCCTTATTCACAATGGGAGAAGATTTTCAGATTTTCAAAGATCCCATAACCACAAAGGTGAAAACGAAAGCGATGAACATCTACTTAAAGCCGGTCTTTACTTACGCATGGCGTGGTCACTTCAAATATCATTATTAAATAAAATACGAAGTTGTCAAAGAGGAATAGAACGCAGTTTCGTAAACATCAAATTAAAAGATAGAGTAAATAGTTCACTGATTAGGAAAAGAACAAAGGAGAGAGTGCGGTCGAACAGGCTCCGAAACTAAAATGGAAATGGTTAGGTCATATTCAGGAATATGGAATCATACCATGGACATGGAGAAAAATTCAAAAAGACGAACAAAAAAAACGAAATTGGTTTGGTACCCTCTTTACAAAGAAAGGGTAGATAGACCATTTAAAAGACGGAGTGATGCCATCGCACAAATTGCCGGAAAATTATGACTCAGACTGGCCAATGATAGACCCTCATGGAAAGGTTTGGAGGAAGCTTTCACCTCTAAAGGCGGCCCTTACACCTAACAATACTAACCTTATTTTAAGTACAAAACTAACATAAGCAAAAATTAAACAAATAAGTCGTCAACAGAACACTGAGATAAGATAAGAACTACAATTCAATAAAGCTAATAAATCATCATCGAACCAGCCTTTTCTCAACTATGTTGGGGTTGGCTTCCACTCTAACCGGATGCAGCTGAATACCAGTATTTTACATGGAGCGACTGCTCATCTGACCTCCACGTTACTGGGTGAAACGACACGTTAGGGTAAGAATGGTTGTCAGACTTTCGGGCTTCTGACGACCCGTAACGACTGTCAGAGATCTACAAATGACAGCCGGGAGCAACGGCTTAAACGTGCTTTCCGAGGCACTGAGGGGTCTTGGTATGTAAAGATGGTCAACCATCCACGAACTAACTGTGGCAAACGTAGCTTATCCTGATCCTGTTGAACGAAGCTGAACCTGAGATGGGCAGTTTGGGTCCTTCAAACTCTGTCTTACGTAATTTTGTAGTTCAAAAACTGCTGTCTTGTAACAGTTTCAGCCTAGTTTGAATAAATTACTTTTAATTTTGTTCCCTAATCAGCCCAGTGAAGTAATGAAATAATTCTACTGCTTTCTTTTACTTCTACTTCTTCTATTCTTCTTCTATTCACTACAATATTGTGTTCTTTCACATCTCAGTCTCGTTTCCCACGAAAGAACATGGTGTAATATTTTGTACCCAAAATTTTATGAAAATGAATATGGTTTTCTCTAATAACATTCTCAACATTTTATAATACTTCAACGACGGTATACAAAATCAACTTTTGACTTAAAAATGTTTAGAGCATGATATTTGAAAGAATACTAACTTTGTATTGAAAATAACAAGGTGCTATCCCCCCTGGCTGCTATTTGATATTGAAATTATAAAAACTCATATTATTACCAACAATATTTAGGCATTCGTTTAATGACGCAAACAGTTATTGTTATCTGAAGGAAGAAGTTTGCTAACCATTTTTAGAAATCAACTACTGAGTTAGATGAACTTTGGGGTCAGTTATCTCAAAATTTGAATATAGCATTGAGCCTATACGACCTTTGCCAGCATTATCAACTGTTTTATCGGCCCTGCAGAATATTTTTTTAACATTTGTACTTCTTTGGGTAACTGATTAAATGAAGGTGACTGTAGCATGTTTTGTTAAAATTTTGAGCTAACTGGTGTCAAAGTTCATGTAGGTAGATGATATTTGAAAATGGTTAGTAAACCTATACCTTTAATAATATCTTAATGACAATCAACACACCGTTATCTGATCCAAAACTAGGCACAGCCTGTACTATAGTAACCAGACAACTGATAAATATACTTATATATTTCTAAATACATGTACATATTATAGATAAATTACACCCAGACACAGAACAAATGATTGTGCTCATCACACAAAGATTTATCCTGGGCGGGAATCGGACCCACGACCTCAGTCTTAGCAGTCAGGGTCACTAACCACTAACAGGCCAGTAACTCCAGGCCTTTCATTCTTAACTGATTGCTTTAGAACATTTACATGCTTACATCGAAAGATTTGTTAAGGTATTGGGTACCTAGTAGAATAGTAATGAAGGCAATTGCCAATTTGAGGGTTTTGAGCTGAGATATAGTGACGAATTCTGGGCATTTTTTATAATTCTAAAGCAATGGGTATTTGCGAATTCCAAGAATGTTCACCTAGATTTTGATCCATATCACACACTATCACGTCCTGGAAGGAATACGTCAAATAACAATCACCCTGTTTATGAATTTAGTATCTAGCATAACTCATATATCACACCAGACATTTTATTAGTTTGTGTTCTGATATAATGCATTGTGCATGAGTATAAAAATGCGTCCCGTAAGCCGCGGTTAAGTATTAAGATAATATTTTAGGCCAATATCGTTACTATCCGTGATTTTAAAAATACTAAAGAATATTATAAATAATAGACAGGACCTAGAAAAAAAACAACTTCTTTTCCCCTGCGCAATTTGGTTTTAGAGCCAGCCTATCGTCAGTCGATGCAGTGCATAGCCGGACTGATTATATTTCAGAAAAACTTAGCAAAGGAAACCAGACCCTGGGAGAGTATTTTTCGATTTAGCCAAGGCCTTTGACACGATATCTGTTCCTCGAGGTTGTTCAAGAGGGTGTTCAAGAGGGGTGTTCAAGAGGTACGCCGCTGAAACTTTTCTGACGACGAGACTTTTATTGAGACGGCCGGTACCTAATAGCTGGTACATAATACTACAAGAAATGAGCAGAAAAACTACTGGTGTTGGTGTACCTCAGGGGAGTATTCTGGGCCCTACACTATTTCTGATTTATGTTAATGACTTGAGAATCTCAATATTAAAGACGGTAAAATTAAATCATATGACGACGACGCGGCGTTAATATTTACCGCTAAAAGCAGTAGCGACCTTTTGAAATCGCTCAGTTGGGTTTAAATTCTGTGACTAATTGGCTGTAACGCAATTTACTAACATTAAATACCAACGTGGCAATGTATATATTCACTTTTCCATGCGCAAACCTCAACTTAATATTACAAACCCTCATCTACATATATGCTTATCAATGTGGAAATTGTACAGTCAGTATGTCTATCTTATGTATGTATGTCCTTTTATCATCAAAACGATCAACATTAAATAACTAGGGGTTATAATGGAAGTATTAGAATAGTCTTTGTAGAAAATTTTTATACATTATTAGGCCCATTTCAGTACAATACATTAAATAGAAAACTAAGTATCTATAAATTAAATTACTATCGCTGTAAAAAAAATATACTTTACCATTTCTTACGCACAGACAGAAGATTTACTCGCTGTCTGCAAATAAAACCGATAACTTGCTGTTTTACTTTTGTTGAACTAAGTTATAATTTAGTTATTTCTTTATACACATTGTTAATGTATTACATTAAGTATTTGTGCATTTTGTAGCCAGAAGCACAGGTTCAACCTAGTTCAGGCAAATTAGCAACTGTGCTCTATTTTATTTCTCTATGGTATTCGTTGTAAATGTATCCCTTCAATAAATAAACGTCTTTTGTTTTTATCGTTAATACTAACTGATGAGTAATCATACGCATAGTACTTATACTCAATAATTAGTTATTGCCATCATCATCGACATAATATTTCTCCCCATTGTACCCCCCTTTTTGCTGGTTCTTATTGTAAAATCAATTTCCAGGTTCATGCCGGAAGGAATATATCTGGTAGCGCAACAGTCACGCATCAGGGAGCTGGCGAAGGAAATGGTGGATATTATAAATGACAAACAAAAGTATTACGAGTTCTTCAAGTGGCACAACCACTATTCTTATCACGAACTGAGAGAGTCCCGCGACACCGATGCCTATTGCAAATTGTGTGCGTTAGTTAATAAAGAAGAATATTTAAGAACTAGTGTATATAAAGATTTTAGTCGGTGGTGGAGTTCACAAAATGCCTGTCAATAAATTGTTATCACTGACTATTTTATTTCAATTACTTAATGACTACTCTGTAACATTGTCGCATTATATTATACTTCAACTACCTCTATATGATTCCTAACAAAAAATCAGCCAAAATAATTTGTATTTCTTTACTTGATTTTTCATAGATGTATGATGTATTGTAAATGTTTTATATTGAGACTACTATTGTAACTTTAAAGTAAGTTGTAGACGATTCTCAGATCTTTTAAGATGATGTTAATATATTAAAAGATTTTAAGAAAATGAATACATACTAAGTTCGTAATTAATCTTAGTTTTTAAATTGTATTTATCACTACTTACATGATTTGTTAATTATTACATGGGTTAGAAGTTATTTGGCAATTATGTATGACCATCTCTGATTGGGCTTAAATGGCGGCAGAGTGGGCGGTCGGTCAGTATGCAATGTACGGAAATCACGCTGCATAGCCATAGCGGAACTGTGCGCGTTACAAAAAAAAAAAACTTCGCTAAATAATTTGTGATTTTGTAAATATTATTGTATACCAACGAATTAGTAAAATTAAAGCCCTCTCCCAGATTCTATCTTTGCTGTGCCCTTACAGGGTCCATACTTATCTTCAATTAACAAAAATAATTAGATCTCTTACCCAAGTAAAGATCTTCATGGCCGCGCGATACTCCACGTTACGTTCGCGTGGTTAACTTAAAACCCTTATAACTACTTTTTTTCTACTTTGACAAATTTTTGGTTTGTACCCTTCGATTTTGACAAATTTCGACAAATTATTTGGTGAAGTTTTTTCTGTTTGGATAATCTGGCGTAGCAATCATAACGCACAAGGTACTTCTGCCTCTATTATTGTAGGTATAGTGGATTAAATTATAATAATATGTGATCATCAGATCGTAGTGTTGTTACGGGTCGTCAGTAGCCCGAAAGTCTGACAACCAGTCTTACCAAGGGGTATTGTATTACCCAGTAACTGGTTTTGGAGCTCAGATAGGCAGTCGCTCCATGTAAAATACTGGTACTCAGCTGCATCCGGTTAGACTGGAAGCCGACCCCAACATAGTTGGGAAAAGGCTAGGCAGATGATGAATATGTGATCATCAGATTACTTCTTATGAAATATCATGTGACTACAAGTTAACTGATATTATATTTAGATTATTACTGTTATCTGTGTTGTTCTGTATGTTTTAATATGTCAAATATTGCTTATGTGTTATCAAATTATGGAATATTCATGTTGTGTTTCTGTTCATTGATAACGTTTGTTAACTTTGAGAAAATCGTCCAATATATTAATGTGTTATCAATATTTTCAACTTATGCTACTGTTAAAAGATTTTGATAAAATACTTTACATCAAGCTTCCGTGGAGTTTATTGTCTGTTTTTTCCATGAAGACCTAGTTTTTTAATGGGTAATAGCTTTTTTCAAAGTTACCTATTAATTGACAAGCATGATTGAAATAAATCGCTAGTCTTATTTTTTTGACCTTTTCTTCATATAATCCTTTCCCTACACATCATTTTCCTGTATACTTTCACACTTATTAAATGACTAGTAACTAACCATTCTGACACTCGAAGCCAATGCTCGAAACTTGCTAATTAAGTAGATGTTAATACCTATAAATAGTACTAGATGCTTGTACCGTGTGGTGCCGGACGTAAAGAATAACACCACCCCATTTCTTCCCGTGGGTGTCGTAAAGGCGACTAAGGGACTTACTAGAGAATGGGCAGCAGCGTTCTCTATGCATTTTATCACCATACTGCGATCGCCAACCCGCCTGCCAAGCGTGGCGATTATGGCAAAGCCCCCCAAATTGGGGGAGGCCTAAGTCCAGCAGTGGATGTCTTACGGCTGAAATGATGAATACCTATAAATATAGTTTTCACCCAGTGTAGTAGACACTATCCATACTCTAAAACATGCATCATATTATTTTATCGACGGCAAAATTTATTTAATTTTCAAAGTAGGTAGGTAAAAATAATGAAGGATAAAGTTAGGTCTGCGGTTGTAACCACAAATATCCCATACCTATATTCTTGAAATCCCAGTATTGTCCGGCTACTATCCCCAATTGAATCGCAGTTCGTTAGTATGGATACTGAAAAACCCGCATTTAATCGCGATGCGGATGCGATTGGCTGCGGCGATCTCGCGTCTAGCCCTAGCCCAGGCCATGGTACGGAGCGTACATGGGGAGCCGTCACCTCCTTTTGCGAAGCAGTAATGCTCGCGAAATGGGGGGCGGACCGCGTGAGGGAGTGGCAATTTCTTCGCCCTCGCGCCCTTACTATATAATATCTCTGGAATCGCTAAGATAACCGTTATATCCTTGCACACTGTTATAGTACTATTTATTTGTGAATTTTTGACATACTTAATATTGCGGCATCACTTGCGATTTTTTTTTTAAATCGTCAAAATTAAAAAAATAAAAAATGTTTTTGATATGTACATTTTAATGCTTAAATATGGCTATACCAAGTGTAACTTACAATATTTTTTATGCTTAGACCAAAACATTCTAAGAAATCACAAAGTCGTATTACCTACTTATTTGAAATGACATGGTAATTATGAATTACATAATATGTAATCTTGTCTAATGCCTCAAGTCCACATTAGCTAATGAATAATAAAACTTAATACCTATATACCTGTTCAAAGGATACGTACCATAATGAGGGTAATTAGATAAACGTGATCATTAGTCAATAACAATAAATGGTAAACTATTGTATGATTAAAAATAAAAGCAAATTATTTTAAAAAAAATATTAACTTGTGGACGGGTTTAGTATGGTCACTAAACTTCCAACTTGATCGGGATTCGAACCCGTACTAATATTATTTATATTAGAGATGTGTAAGCGTGAAGCGTAGCGGAAGGATGAAAGAATGAAGAGAGTACAGATGAGTGAAATGAATAATATTATTTAGCGATTTAGAATTATTATAATTGAATTAAATTAAATTACACTGACAATAAAACAAGCGAAAATAAAATGGTAATACAATAGCAAGCGCGGCGCGATCCGAATGGTTCGGTAGGCGGTTGAAGGAAGACTGTGGCTCCGCCGCTCGGCGCATGAGCAGGTGGAGGTGCGTGCACGCAGTCTCTCGGAGGCCCAAGGTCGTTGTCGCCGTCGCCCATAGAAATATCACGCGCGCAGTACGTGCGGGTGGCGCGTGTAAGCGTCAGTACATTCGGTGCAAACATCGGATGATTCCTGTGCTTGGCGCAAGATTCATAAGCGGAGCGTTTCCGCTCATGTTTATGTGAAGTGGTGGTTTACTTAATTATTGTTCCGCCACATATTCCCCCTGGCCAGACCGTAACTACGGTCGATAAAAATCGGGGAATTTTACTCGTCGCCCGCTTCTGGTTCTTTTCTCTGTGTTTGGTACTGGAACGGCTGTTGGAGCGGCCGGTGGAGTAGACTTGACTTCTGGTTGTTTTTCCTCTTCTATCAAAATATAGGCGGGTTTTAACCTGTCAACAGAGACGTTAGTTGTCTTTCCTTTTACGTCTATTGTGTAATACTTAGGGCATCTTTGTATTACTTTGTAGGGACCAGCGTAAGGTGGTTCTAATGAGCTTCGTACGTAGTCTCGGCGAAGAAAGACGTGTGTGGAAGAATGCAGATCTCGTGGAATGTAGAAAGGAGAAGTTGTATGCCATGAGGTTGACCTGGGAGTGAGTTTGGCCATGTGTGCACGAAGACGTGTTGCAAATTGTGTGACATCGGCTGCAGTGTAATCTGTAGGAGACAGAAACTGGCTAGGCAAGTTTAGAGCTTCGCCATATAAAAGTTCAGCAGGCGTAGCTTGGATGTCTTCTTTCCAAGCGTTACGCATGCCAAGTAGCACCAGCGGTAGGACTTCTGTCCACTGCGAAGAAGTATGGCACATGATAGCCGCCTTGAGCTGGCGGTGCAGCCGCTCAACGATGCCATTTGCAGCTGGGTGGTAGGCGGTAGTGCGGAAGTGGTTCGCACCAACCATGGTAGTGAGAGCCTTGAAAAGGTGGCTCTCAAATTGGCGACCACGGTCTGTAGTCACCCGTGCCGGACAGCCGAATCTAGCTATCCAGCCAGACACTAGAGCAGCTGCGCAGGTCTCGGCAGTAATGTCCTTGAGGGGGTACGCCTCAGGCCATCGTGTAAATCGATCGATGACGGTAAGACAGTACCTGTAATCACAAGAAATGGTTAAGGGCCCTATGATGTCGAGATGTATGTGGGTAAACCTCGAAGAAGGAGTAAGGAAAGAGGTAAGAGGAGTAACGGTATGACGGGTTATTTTGCTTGCTTGGCATTGCAAGCAATGTCTGGCCCACTCTCTACAGTTCTTGCGAATCCCCGGCCACACAAAGCTTTGCGTCACCAGTCGCACTGTAGCAGAACATCCTGGATGATGTATGTTGTGCAACGATAGAAAGGCTTGCTTTCTCAGTTGAGGTGTCACATATGGGCGAGGCTTCGTCATTGAAGTATCGCATATAATGTGTGCGTTTCCCGTCAGTGCAGGGATCTTTTCCAGCTTGAGTGAAGAGCCGTTTCGGATGAGGTCTTGCAGTTCTGGATCTGTTTCCTGAAATTTTGCAAGATCCTCAAAGTTTATTGCCACTGACACCTCTTCAACCCGTGACAATGCATCAGCGACGACATTTTCTCTGCCTGGTATGTACCTTATGTCTGTGGTGAATTGGCCTATGAAATCTAGGTACCTGAATTGCCTTGGAGAATGGCTGTCTCTGTTGGTTTTGAAGGCGAACACCAGTGGCTTATGGTCGGTGAAGATTGCAAAGTTCCTTGCCTCGACCATATGCCGAAAGTATTTGACAGCTTCATATGCCGCTAACAATTCCCGGTCGTAGGGGCTGTATTTCATTTGAGCACCTGTAAGTTTATGAGAGTAAAAAGCTAGAGGTTCCCAGTCATCTCCTTTTCGCTGTTGAAGCACAGCACCGATGGCGGTATCAGACGCATCAGTGACTATTGTCAAGTCTGCTGATGGATCTGGATGAGCCAGTAGAGTTGCATTGCATAATGACGTTTTAGTATCTTCGAATGCTTGCAGAAGTGCAGGAGTCATGTCGACTGGGTGTGATCCTTTTATTTTTGGACCAGCAAGGACAGCATTTAAAGGTGCTTGGAGTTTAGCTGCGCTTGGGACAAATCGGCGATAAAAATTTATCATACCCAAGAATCGTCGAAGCTCCTTGACCGTCTTGGGTACGGGATACTCCTGGATAGCCTGGATTTTGGTCTCGAGAGGTTTCGTACCTGCAGCTGAGACACGGTATCCCAAAAAAGTTACCTCTGACTGACCGATATTACACTTTGACGTGTTTATAACTATACCGTAGCCTTTCAAGCGGTCAAATAGTTGCCGTAAATGTTGTTTGTGCTGTTCAGGAGTCTGTGAGAATACGAGGATGTCATCAATATACCCGTAGCAGAAGTCCAAACCTAGCAGAACTTCGTCGATAAATCTTTGAAAAGTTTGGGCAGCGTTCCTCAAACCAAAAGTCATGTAAGGAAACTCATAAAGTCCAAATGGTGTAGTGATGGCTGTCTTTGGAATGTCGTCTGGGTTGATTGCCAGTTGGTTATACGCCTTAACTAAATCGATAGTTGAAAATACTGAACACCCTGATAGCTGGTAGGAGAAGTCATGAATGTGGCGGATGGGGTACCTATCTGGTACAGTTCTAGCATTTAGTGCTCTGTAGTCACCGCATGGTCTCCATCCGTCGTCTTTCTTCCTTACCAGGTGTAGTGGAGCAGACCAGGGACTCTCTGAACGCCTGGCCACCCCACTCGCTAGCATGTCTTCAAACTCCTTCTTAGCAACTAGCGTTCGAGCTGGATCAAGGCGTCTAGGTTTGCTTGAGACTGGTGGACCTGGAGTGGTCTTTATGTGGTGTACCGTGTTATGCTTACCCGGTAAATGTGTGCCTGGAGGTCGCGTGATGTCCGGATACTCACGTAGAATTTCGTGGTAGTCAGTGTTACCAACTACGGCCTTCACGGATGCAATATCCTCCGTTGATTTGCAGTGAGTTCCTGAAACTGATAGTGTCGTAGTGTTGTCTATCAAGCGCTGGTTTCTGCAGTCTACGAGTAAGTTATAGAAACTCAGGAAGTCAACCCCTATGATAGGTCGTGACACATCAGCTACTGTGAAACTCCAGGTGTAGTCCCTTCTGAGACCTAAGTCGAGTCGCAGTTGTGTTGGTCCATACGTGTGTAGCACGGTATTATTGGCGGCGACCAAATCAAATTTTGATTGTTTGACAGGCGTCTTTACTGCCGACCGAGGGAAAACACACAAGTCTGAACCAGTGTCCACAAGGAACTGCATTTTCGTAGTCCGGTCGGTTATGAATAAACGGCCTGTTGAAGTGGGGCAGTCGTTAGCCGCTACTTGCGACCGCCCTTTGAGTTTTCCGACGTAAATGTGCAGGGTTGCTTACATTTGTTTGCTTTTTCTCCGTAGGTGTAATGGTAATAACAATGCGGGTGATTCTCTGGTGGTTGCTGAGGTCTCCTAGAGCTATTAGAGCGTGTGCGATCATACCTTTTTTGGTTACGCCTTGATTGTGAACGTGAGCGGGCCCGTCCTCTCCAGTTACTGCTCATCTGCGATGTCAGCAGAGCTACTTGCTTTGTGAGCTCGCTTACTTGCTTCCGCAAGTCTGGTTCAGTGCTAGTGGAGGCAGAGGTAGCAGCTACTTGTGGAGTGGATGGTACAATTTCGTAAACCCTGTCTGCTATTTCTGCTAGCTGTTCAACCTGTAAGTCAGCAATCTGCGAAGCAATAACAGTCTGAATATTATGAGGCAAGCGGTTAGTCCAGAGACTTTTCACAAAATCCGAAGCTCCAGCAGGTCCAGCCAGGTTTTGCAGGTGCCGAAGAAACTGAGATGGCCTGCGATCACCTAGCTCTTCATGAATTAAAAGCTGCTGTATCCGCTTTTCCTGTGAGGCAGACAGGCGATTAATTAATTCTGTTTTTAATTTGTTGTACTTATCGGTCTCTGGTGGTTTTGTGATAATGTCCTTGACTTGTATGGCGTATTTAGTCTCCAGCTGAGTAGTCACGAAATAGAATTTCGTCGTGTCACTGGTAATCCTTGACAGTATAAATTGGCCTTCTAATTGGGCGAACCATAAAGCCGGTTCCTCTGGACAAAAAGGTGGACAACGCAGTGGCAGTCCGACTTTCGACACTTCTCCAGTGACAGCAGATACTGCTTCTTTAGCGTCAGCGTCCACGAAAGTCTCGGAATCAGACATCATTTAAAAAAAAATTAAATCGCTCACCGCTTATGTTTTGTACCACACCCGATTTATCTTCACACCTATGTAAACAAGCTAGGCGTCACCAGTAGAATCACCACTCTTGCTTCACTGAAACTGCTTGCTTCTTCAGGTAGACGAGTCTTCACTATGCGCGGTAGTCGAGGGTCACCAATGTGGACGGGTTTAGTATGGTCACTAAACTTCCAACTTGATCGGGATTCGAACCCGTACTAATATTATTTATATTAGAGATGTGTAAGCGTGAAGCGTAGCGGAAGGATGAAAGAATGAAGAGAGTACAGATGAGTGAAATGAATAATATTATTTAGCGATTTAGAATTATTATAATTGAATTAAATTAAATTACACTGACAATAAAACAAGCGAAAATAAAATGGTAATACAATAGCAAGCGCGGCGCGATCCGAATGGTTCGGTAGGCGGTTGAAGGAAGACTGTGGCTCCGCCGCTCGGCGCATGAGCAGGTGGAGGTGCGTGCACGCAGTCTCTCGGAGGCCCAAGGTCGTTGTCGCCGTCGCCCATAGAAATATCACGCGCGCAGTACGTGCGGGTGGCGCGTGTAAGCGTCAGTACATTCGGTGCAAACATCGGATGATTCCTGTGCTTGGCGCAAGATTCATAAGCGGAGCGTTTCCGCTCATGTTTATGTGAAGTGGTGGTTTACTTAATTATTGTTCCGCCACAAACTTAACCTAACCTAACATAAACAATAAAAGTTAACTTATACTTCGTCACCATCAGAATCCACTTCAGAATCAGGCTCTACAATAGATATAACTTCTAAGAACCCTGTCGGAGCTTCCTGATCCTGAAGTTTCAGTAGTTCTACTGTTTCCTTAAAGTATGTCTGCCTCTTGTGGGCATTTAATTTTGTTCTTGTGGAAGAAATTAGCGGATCAGAAGAGACGATAAGCATATTGAGGATATCCTCGTTTGATGCTTGTCTACTCTTTTTCCTCGAATGGTGTTCTCTGAACCTCCTAAAGTCTTTGTTTCGGGCCTCTGAAGCTTCTTCCGAAAGATTTCCAATTGGTACAATAGCATTTTCTGCAATTATGTCCCCTCCGTGAATCAACAATTTGTGGACGGTTGATGACATGTAGTACCAATCGTACAGTTCCACGTATTTTTCAGCGGTTGTTCTAGCGTATTCTTTAAATTTCGGCACGTCTACAATCTCTCCAGATGTGATAACTTGCAAAATCACAGCAAATCTGCGTATTAGGTCTCCATCTAATCCAGTGATCGCTGCATCTGAATAAGCTACTTCATTAGGGTCATCGCCTATATGTTCATCAGATCGTCTCTTCTTCTGCTTGTTACTTAGATCTTCAAACGGCTTTCGAGATCTTTTTGTCATCGTTGAAGTTGATTTCATTGTTGAAGTTGATGGTACAGGTTCAGGTACAGGTTCAGTAGAAATATTTTCACTTGTTGATTCTTGAATGAGCCAAATGGTTTGCACGCAGTTTGGCCAGTCAATATTTGCCTCAAGCCAATTACTGTAATCACGTCTAAAAACTTCACTTTTCCTGTGGGATCGTAACCATCTCTTTTGAACTGCCCGTGTAAATCTTCGACAAAATTCTTTCACGGTAACACTGTCTTCATCTGAAAGGCTAGAGCCCAGTCGAATAACAAGTGTGTTGAACAATATTTGATGATCGAAAGACGAAGCATCCTGATTGCTCAGAATAACAAACAAATCCAAATTTGTAATAATGCTTTCCATTATTCACGATCACTGAGTAAAAGACACGGTAGGATAGATGTTAGTATTAGAAATGCTCTAAATGAACTGAAGTTGTGAATCCAATGTTTGACTATTTATTGTTATTGACTAATGATGGTATCACATTTATCTAATTACTTTCATTAAGTTAATCCTGCACTTATTGCTAAATTAGCGAGTACCCCAAATTATTTTGTTACGTATCCTTTTAACTATGTATATAAGTATTAAGTTTTATTAATCATTAGCTAATGTGGACTTGAGGCATTAGACAAGATTACGTATTACGTAATTCATAATTACCATGTCATTTCAAATGAAAATCACAAAGTAGGTAATACGACTTTGTGATTTTTTAGAATGTTTTGGTCTAAGCATTAAAAATATTGTATGTTACATTTGGTATAGCCATATTTAAGCATTAAAATGTACATATCATAAACATTTTTTATTTTTGACGATTTAAAAAAAAAATCGCAAGTGATGCCGCAATAATAAGTATGTCAAAAATTCACAAATAAATAGTACTATAACAGTGTGCAAGGATATAACGGTTATCTTAGCGATTCCAGAGATATCCTCATTTTTCATGTCAGCTCCATACATTTTTTTCTTATAAAACTAACCATAAACAACTAACTATTAACTCTTCCATTTGTGCACACAATTACTTCATGTGACATTTTATAGAACAGTAATGATCGGCAGAAGTCATTTCCAGCAAAAAAAAATAACATTTAAGACATCGAGATCCTATGTCTTCTACAGCCGATTTTCGATCCACCGTGCGACACGCGAATAAATAACGCATGTGGGCCATGCGTTATTGATAGCGATCTGTAAGGACACGCATAACGCAGCTGCGTATCGCCGGATAGGACAAAAAGCGAACTAGAGCCTAAACTAGAGCTAAAGGAAACGCACATCCCGAAAAGTAGTCTCCATACCTCCCCTGGTCAGCCCTGATAAGACCATCGCTTTCGATGATGTCGAGAAGGCCGAATGCCTAGCGGATGGTCTTGAGGCGTGTGCGTTACGCCAGCGGAATTTTGTCGCTTTTCAGGATTTCGGCTTGACAAATAATTAGTACCCCATCTCGTGTAAAAGTGCCCGAAATTTACTATTTGTGCGTCCAGCCGATCCAAAGATATTCACGAAAACAGATTCCGCTGGAGTAACACCCACCCACACACCTATCCTCAACCACCAAGAAGTTCCATGAAAATGCCTAATAAAATGGTTCACGGCATCTTATTCCAGCTATTTAATTGGTAGTTTCCAAATCCACTTAGAATGAAATCCTAGCTGATCGTTTGACGGTTTTTTTCAGCAATTACTTTTTTCGATTTTTACATATTTTTGACGACACGTTTCAGCGAAATTTCGAGGTTTGATTTTTTATTTTTTATGTAGGTATTTCCTATTGTACCACTCGAGTGGTACAATAGGAAATAAGCCTAACCCAGAACCACGTGGACGTGATGGTACAGCGGTTTCTTTTTTCTTTTTTTTCTCATTTTTTTTCGTTTATTATTACAGAAAGGTAAGTATGGAAATAGAAAAACTGTGAAATATTATAAGGAAAATGAAAAAAATAATACAGTTTGAATCAAATAATATATTAAAATGTGGATTATGAAATTTAAGTATGCATAGAGGAGTATTCTACGATCGTTTTTCTTATTTTTTCTTGATAAGATGGATCATCTATCCGGTGGATTTTGTAGCGGTTCCAAACGTTAGAAAAATCTCTGTGAACTGACTCGCCTGGCTGCTCTGACCACAATCCAAATCCTTCGCCATCCAAAAAATATAAAAATAATAATAATATACATATAATAAATAAATATAAAATATATAAATTTCTGGATCATCAAGTGCATCTGACTCTTTTATAAAAGAGTGAGATGCACTTGATGATCCAGAAATTTATTCAGATGTAGGAAAATTTGCAGTCACACCTTTCATTTATGCTTTCAAAGCTATTAATAAAATTGTGAATTGTTGTTTTTCTACATCGAAACCGGGCCAGGATTTCGATAAACTTATTAAAGAATTGAAAAAGGCCCAAGTTTCTGTGACATTGAAAATTCACGTCATTTTTTAACATCTTGAGCATTCTTTATATTCTTTAAAAGAGTTCCAGGAAAGCCAAGGCAACTCGTGTCCAGGTGCGAGATTGTCAGTTGGTGGAACGAATGGGTTTGGTAGGGAAGCACCATGTCTCCACAGGCTTAGTCGTTCCTTTGACCGTTCGCCAGTAAGTGGGATGACACACTTCAAAAAGCTTTTGCGGCTTTTCAGCCTTTGTAAAACGAGGGTGTTATCTTGCATAGGGTGTCGTGTTTCAGAAACCATCTTGACTCTTTCACTTGAGCTTGCCACCGCTCTGCGAATTTCTGGTGGCGCTGTTCCAGCCAGTGGATACAGCATTTGTTCTGGGGTGAGTTTGAAGTAGCCGGTAATGTTAATTTCGTACGGTATGTAGTATTTAGGTAATCGTTAGTTGACCACGCTCGCAAATGCGGATATCATTATCATAATGAAATATTGACCTCAAAAAAGTTAAGTATCGGACATCCCTTTTTGTTGTAGGTTTTAGATTCACTATGCTGGGCGCGATAACTGATATTATCTCAAAAAGTTAATTACATGACAAACCCAATACGAGGCAGCAAAGCTGTGTCTAAAAAGATAAATGTACGGGTATAAAATGTGTTGGTGTAGTGTATACAGTTATTAGTTTTAACTATTTGGTGGGCGTTAGTGTTTGTGTTAGTTGACTGTCACCGACTACAGTCGTAACGATGGTTTTTAATATTTGTGAGAAATATTTCGTCATTTTCGTGATTCTTAAGCTCATATTAATACAATCAAATACATCTGAATCCTTAGATTATAAATATATATTATTATGGACAAATAAGACATCACCGATCTGGTCTTTACGTGAAGGTGATATTTCATTTAGAAACAGAAAATGTCCTTTTACTAACTGTTACATGACGTCAAATAGACAGTTGCTCGGAGATGTAGCGAATTTTGATGTGATATTGTTCAATGGACGAGAACTTCCGGGAGATGCTTTACTTTTGCCTCAGTCTCGTTCACCTCATCAAAAGTATATTTACGGCATTAAGGAGTCCGCTGCAAGAGTTCCGGTGTGTAAGCAAATTTATAACAACTTTTTCAATTGGACTTGGACTTACAAATTGGATTCTGACGAATATTATGGATATATTACTATAAGAGATAAAGAAGGGAAATTAATAGGTCCAAAACGAGAGATGCATTGGGAGAAAGTGGAAGATATGATGCCTATAGATGACACTCTGAAAGAAAAACTGAGCACAAAGAAAATAGCAGCAGCTTGGTTTGTATCCAACTGTCGTACACTAAATAAAAGAGAATTAGTTGCCAGTCAGCTCCAGAGAGAACTAGCAGAGTATGGCATGCAGCTTGACATATATGGCAGATGTGGTCCGAAGATCTGTCCTAGGGCTGCTATGAAGGATTGTTTGCGGAAGTTGGAGACTGATTACTACTTCTACTTGTCGTTTGAGAACTCGTTCGCTGAAGACTATGTGACGGAGAAGTTGCTGCATGCTCTCAATCATTATACGATACCAGTGGTGTATGGTGGCGCCAACCATACTAGGTAACTATACTTGAGTCTTACTAGAACTTCATTTACTTATATCAACTCGTCACAACATGTCTTTTTCATCCTTACATCTCTATAAGTTGTCATCTCGGATGTTACCCCATTCTTTGCATATCATCTTTCAAACAGTCAATCTATTATTTCTTTTGTCTACTACTCTTATAGCAAAGAAAAATTCATTAATCTGAAAACTTTCCTTACAATATTTTTATTCCTAAAATTGTTTATTATTTCATCATAAAATTAAATTATTTGTGTGTTT
Organism: Aporophyla nigra; assembly: GCA_947507805.1. Lineage (NCBI taxonomy): Eukaryota > Metazoa > Arthropoda > Insecta > Lepidoptera > Noctuidae > Aporophyla > Aporophyla nigra. The sequence goes on along the minus strand of OX382297.1, from coordinate 18,817,571 downwards.
CGTTTTGTTTTCTGCATCAGAAGAGGGCAGATGTATCTTAGTGAATTTGATACTTAAATATGGAAACACATCAAGCCCCCGTAGGAGGAGACGTCGCGGGCGTCTGGAGTCCATTTCGGACATCCGGCCACCGTAGGCGCGGGCTTGCGGGCGGCGAGCAATGGATAGCTCGCCGGTCAGTAAGGACTAAGACAGGGTTGACGGCGCGTTGTGTTCCAAACGTGCCTCAAAGAGATGTCAGCAAAAATTTAAGGGGTCCGCTGGGACCGATGCCTGCCACGGCCGCGGAATTTTTCGAAAGAGTTACCATGGCCCTTGCATTAGCAACTGAAGGAACACGGGTGGGCTTTAGTCAGTAAAAGTCTGACGCGCCCTTCCGCTCCGCCCAGAGCGGGAGACGTCATATATGATGATTTCCCACTCACCAAAAAAAAAGCCTTGGGCATGAGGTATTGCATTATCAAATACAGGTGCAAAAAAGACAGTAATCATATTGTCGTTGCGCTTACCTTTATGTGAAGTTATCAAAAAATGTTTTTTACGGCTTTTTCTATTTATTAAGTACCTGGTACTTGTTGACAGTCCTACACTCTTCTCCCATACCTATAACACTGTAATTTGAAACCATTGTAAAACCCAATTATTTTTAAAAGAGTAACCATGGAGTTTCTTGCCGACTCTTCTCCATAGGAATCAACTATTTGGAATCGTGCACCTAGCTTCTGACGTTTCATAAGTGCCCTTGTAGGTTTATGTGAAATAAAAATATTTTGAGTTGATTTGATTACACTTGTGTGTAATGACTGAAATAAGGATTGCTTCTACTACCTAAAATCTAAAAAACACATTGCGATTTTTGAAAGCGCAACGACGTTATTGATAGTACCTAAGTGCTTATACTAATTCATTGTCAGGGACGTAGCTACCGCCATATCAGCCGTATCAATGATACGGGCCCCCTAAGCTACAGGGCCCCCTCGGGCCCCGATTTATTACAAACCATTTAAAAAGAAAACATCAACTCAAATATCTGTAGGTAAGAGGCCCGTAATAAATGAATACATAATAAAAATACAATATGAATGTGTCTATAATTTGTTTGTTTTAAGGCCTTAGCTACAGGAGCAGGCTAAGTCTTAATAAGCTCTTGCATTTAATTAGTCAAACAAAAAATTGTGCAATTCAGGTAGTCCTAATTTTCAAGCGTACGTCGCTCACTCTTGCACTCTATTACTAGGGTCAGACTGTCATGCCACATTGGTTTTCCTCATTTTAGAAAACATAACAATATCCTCCTTTAGGTCTTGGCTACAGTCGGGTACAAAGGGCCCATAATAAATTTTGATACAAGGCCCCTCTAGGACTAGGTATGCCACTGCTCATTATACACGATAGTCATCATATGCTCCTTGTTATACCTATTTGCTGGTTAAAATTAGAACAATTTCCAGGTTCATGCCGGAAGGAACATACCTGCAAGCGCAACAGACAGGTATCAAGGAGCTGGCGAAGGAAATGGTGGATATTATAAATGACAAAGAAAGGTATTACGAGTTCTTCAAGTGGCACAACTATTATTCCTACCATGAACCAAGAGATGCCCGCGAAACTGACGCCTTTTGCAAGTTTTGTGAGTTAGTTAACAACGAAGAAAAATCGAAAACTTTTGTGTATGAAGATTTTACTCAGTGGTGGACTCCACCACATGTCTGTAAATAGTTTTTCTCACATACTATTTTATTTAAATTAAAGACATTCGTAACATTTTTCCATTTTATTTAACTCCCACTGCCTGTTTCAAACACTAGGTCGTCATGTATGTCAGCCCAAACTTATGAAGAATTTCAGCTGTATTTATTACCTGCGGAAACTTAACAACTACATATACACACACACACATACACATTATGGTAAAGCAATAAAGATATTGAGTATTGTACTCGAATTATTTCAGTACAAGTCTGTTCATAGGTATTTTACCTATTTAGTTCGCATCTCTGTCAAAATGACAGTGATCCTTATTGCCGTTGTTATGAGGTTGGTTTTGCGTGCGAACATTAACAAATTCAATTTTAATCATAGAAGATTCATTGGGAGGTACTATGTCAATCTATGATTAAATTCTGTTTCACTTCTTTGGGTGGTGCAACCTAATTAGCATACTATTCTCAGTGATCAGTAGCATACTTCCATCCTTTCTTTTTTTCTCACAGATCTACTCTTGAACCATCAGAAGGTGCTTTCGTTGCATTTATTATCCTGAAACGTAGGTAACATTAAAATAAAGATTTTTTTAAGCAAACAATCAAACTGCAACAACTCAAGACAACAACAAAACATTGGTTCCAATCTAATGAACAACAATAAACTTTTATTTTAGTTTAAAACAATGCCAATGTTCAAAAATGTTAATTTCAAATGTTAACTCTCACAAACAACTATGTCAATGGTACAACAATCCTATATTTTAATGTCTTCCAGACATCAAATACAACAGGTACCTACAACAAGGGGCTGTAACATAGCCTAATCTAATCAACTTCATTAGTATATGTAACCCGGCTGACTTTGGTAACATCAGTTTACCTGTCTCAACAATTTAAACAAATTATTTCAATAAACAAATAAGTACAGTTAACAAATATTTACTACTATTTCCCTAAAGAGACTGCCAAGTAATTAGCTTACTGTAAATTACTATTTTTGTTGGTTGTATATCTTACAACCACGCTCTGCTACCACAATGTTCGACGTCAGTCCAAGGCCTTGACCATAGGATTTAATTAAGTATGTGGAAGCGCGATGGTGGGCCCTGGGCAAGCGTGGGTCGAACTGTCCGCCGTGCGTGGAGCTGATTAACAAATATTCAATCACTCACCTGGTTGAGGAAACTCTGGTCTCGGTTCTGAGCCTACCTGGATTTATGTATGTAAATGAGTGTATATTGTATTGTGTAGTGAAGTAAGTATTTCAGGATTCAGGCCGCTTCAATACGCTCGAGATTTTCAAGCACGCGGTTTTCATAGGTCACTATCACCTCAAACTATTTCAATCAAATTCCAAAATAAAACCCGTTCACTATCCTCAAAAGGGGTTGCTTGCACTCAAAACAATTAGATCACAATAAATTGTCCACAAAACTATAGATTCAACAAGATTAATAATATCAAAGTTCGCAAGCCAAATTTCAACCAACCATCCATTTTTCAAGATCAAAAGCAAGTGTCAAAATCAAACTGACAAGTGACAGTTGTCACTCCGTTACACGTCATGATGCGCAGGCGCACAGAGTAAACAAAAAACTGTCGTACGGTCGGTTGTCTGTGGTCACGGGACGAAACAAACATTATTCTTCAATAAGTTGTTGCATGAAGGAGTGACCCCACAAGAATGGTGCAATATTTCGCTATTGCCCATCTTTAATAAAGGTTATGAACAGGACTGCAACAACTATCGAGGGATAAAGCTCATGTCACATAGTATGAAGGTATGGGAGAAAGTAATAGAGAAAAGACTGCGAGAGGAGAGTGAGATTACCCCGAATCACTTTGGGTTTATGCCAGGGCGAGGAACAATGGACGCTTGTTTTGCACTCTGCCAATTGTGCGAGAAGTACAAACGTGCACACAAAGACTTGCACATGGTATTCACTGATCTGGAGAAAGCGTATGATAGGAAACCTCGAAATGTGTTGTGGTGGGCTTTTAAAGAGAAAGGGTTGCCTGGGAAGTATGTTGAGTTAATTTATGCTACGTGCAGTCCATCTCGTACCTACGTCCGGTCGGCTGCTGGCAAGCGAAAAGTAGCAATAAGAATCGGCTATCATGGTATGGTCACGTGAGATAGAGGAAGTTTACTTATATGATATAAATATCGGAAAGTTTCACTTTAAAAAACAGATTTAGTCTTCTGTAATGTGTACTTAAGTGTCAAAAGAGTAATGAAGGGGTCCGCTAGGAACGATGCCTGCCAGGGCTGCGGATTTGTTCGAAAAAGTTACCGTGGCCCTGGAGGCAACTGAAGGAACACGGGTGGGTTTTAGTCAGTAAAAGTCTGACATGCCCTTGCGGTCGACCCACAGCGCGGGACGCCAATTGTTGAATTCCCACCCACAAAAAAACAAGTCAAAGGAGTGCTTTGGCGCTCGTACTAAGATTACCCTGTATCACGAATGCTATCACTTAGGGCATACAATTTGTGTGCAAAATTCTTCAGTTTTCGACGTCACAATGAGGACGGCATATCTACCGACACATACCTATTAAAATTAATAAATCGGTCACAAAAAACCTTTAAAAAAATCTTTCAAAGTTAAATAATCCCCTTAGAAAGGTACGTGATAACCTTTCTAAAAGTTTAAATAGATATATAAAGACACCGTCGGTTATGATTTAAATATCGTGTGAAAATGATTTTTTTCTGTATATCAAACCAAGACATAGAGTTTTTGTTTTAAATCACAGTGATATTATTCAATAATTGCAAATATAACCTACAAAAACAAATTATTACTAGACATCGATAGCACAAAAATTGATAAATAACTCTGCGGGTGACATCTAGCAAACAAATTAAACAATAAGTAGAAAGGAAGAGCGACATCTGTCTCCGCTTAGAGGAACTACGTCCGAGGCATACTAGTTTACATAGAGGTGCACTACAGCATATTGTAGTATAGCACCGTACTCACAGAGGGCATTACAGAACTGTGGTTTACAGTTAAGCTAACAGAGGGCGACCGTGCTTTGCAAGGCACTGATGGGGTCTTGCTTTGTATAGTATAGAATGAAGTTCTCTTAACAGCCAGCTGTGCTTCTGGGCAGTTTGTTGCGCTGCTTCGTCGGCCCAGCTAAAGTACTAGGCAGTGGTGAAGGGTGGGCAGTTTGTGTCCGGTATACTCTGTCTTACGTAATTTTGTGGTTCAAAAACTCCAGTCTTTTAACAGTTTCAGCCACACGCACAATGTTCCACTAATTCAAACCCCCATAACATAGAGCATAGAACAGTTTCAGCCTAGTTTAAATAAATGGCTTTTGATTTTGTTCCCTATTCAGTCCAGCGAAGTAATTGAAATAATTCTACTGTTGTCATTCACTGGAATATTGTGTTCTTTCACACCTCAGTCTCATTTCCCACGAAAAAATATGACTCAGGTGTCGAATATTTTGTACCCAACATTTCATGGACATAAATGTAATGAATGTTTGAACTTTCAAATTTAATTAATCACAATTTTATTTTGGGTTTTATCGGTCTCGAATTTAGTGTATACTTTTTTATCTTGTGTAATTATTTAGTGTTTATGTATTTGTGTAAAACTATGGACTACAAATGATGTCTGATATAAATACAAAATATTTATGTATTCTTATATAACATCCTCAACATTTTATACCACTATAACGACGGTATAAAAAATCAACTTTTGGCTTAAAAATGTTTAGAGCATGACATTCGAAAGAATACCGACTTTGTATTGAAACTATTGAAAGTAACGAGGTCTGCTATTTGAGATTGAAATTAAAATCACTTATATTTTTACCAATAATATTTTGAATTTTTTTAAATGACGCAAACAGTATTGGTCTCAGAAGGAAAAAGTTTGTTAACCATTTTCAAAAATGGACGTAGTTAAGCATAATGGATCCAATCCACACCCAGTTATTTTTGAGATATTGACGTTTATAGTTCCAGTGGTATTTTTTCATTAGTACTTGTTTTAAAATTAAGAAAAAATATATTTACATGTTCTGTTAGAAATACTAGTTAAGAACCAGTATGTAAGTTTGAATAGTGTATGCTGAAAAAAAAATAAGAAGCATCATACCATTGGTTCTAAAGTTTAAGTGTACGAAAAATAAAGCTATTTTCAGCTAGGTAATTTTACTGACCCATATTATGTGTAACTAGCTTCTGCCCGAAACTTCGTCCGCGTCAAATTTTTGCTACCCTTCCCGTCGCATCGAATTGCCTGCCAGTTTACGTCCATTTTTCGTTGCTGCTCCACTCCTTTTGATCGTAGCGTGATGTTATATAGCCTATAGACTTCCTCAATAAATAGCCTACCCAAAACAAAAAAAAAAAAAATATTCGGACCGGTAGTTCCTGAGATTAGTGCGTTCAACCAAACAAACAAACTATTCAGCTTTATAATATTATACTTGCTTCTGCCCGCGACTTCGTCCGCGTTAAATTTCTTGTCCCCCCGACCCTTCCCGTCGCGTCGAATCGCCTCCCCGTGCGATTTTTCCCGTTTTTGCAACATTTTTCATTACTGCTATGCTCCTCTTAGTTTTAGCGTGATGTTATAGGTTATATATTATATTATAGCCATATTAATATTTTTGTATGCCATCAGGCAGAATGTACTGGGAACATATCCGAAAGTAAAACCTCTATTGTAACACCTGCATTCTATACAAATAAAGAAATGATTTGATTAGCATTCCTCGGTAAATAGGCTACCCAACACAAAAAATATTTTTCAATTCGCACCAGTAGTTCCTGAGATTAGCGCGTTCAATCAATCAAACAAACAAACTCTTCAGCTTTATAATATTAGTTTAAACATTATAGATTTGGATCAGTTTGGTGTATTTAACTCATTTTTGAGTTGGGATTGTAGTTGGGATTGAAGTTGTGGATTTAATGCTTTTTACTTAACTACGTCCAAATCATCTACTGGGGTAGATGAATTTTGCGGACAGTTATCTCAAAATTTGAATATGGCATTGAGCCTATACGACCTTTGCTAGCTTTATCAATAGGTATAGAATATTTTTTTAACGTTTGTACATCTTTGGATAGCTGATTAAATGAAGAGGACTATCGCATGTTTGGTTAGAACTAACTGGTGTCAAAATTCATGTAGGTAGATGATTTTTGAAAATGGTTAGTAAACCTACACCTTTAACAATGAATGGGTTAAGGAATTGGGCACCCAATGTAATAACAATGAAGGCAATTTTCAGTTTCAGAGTTTTAAGATAACTAAGATTTAGTGACTAATTCTGGTCATTTTTTAAAATCCAAAAGCAATATGTATTTGTGAGTTTCAAGAAGGTTCGCCTAGGTTATATGGGATGTTTAATTGCTGCAACCGATTTCATTGTAGAAGTCCTCCGGCTGCTATTTGGGTAAATTAAATCGTAGATTTTCGTTGAAGTAAAAAAAAACAGGATGTCATAAGAAAATACTTTTTTTCTGGCACTTCATTTTTTGGGTACGAAATTTAGGATGTGAGTTCTGTTGTGATTTCTGGTTTTTCAAATAATCGTACATCAGTTTTTTTAAACTTTTATGAAACACCTTGTGAATTAATAATTTTCCAGCGATAATTGCTCATTTCCTGGATGACGGTATATTTTTTCAAAATCTACGAATTCAGAACCATTTTTTTCTGTTCTCTTGTACCACCACAAGAGGTAGGTACCTGTCCTTATTACACCATCTCAAACATATAAAGGTAGGTATAGCGTGATGAATTGATGATGACCATTTGAATGGTAACATCTATAAAAATGTTGAGATTTCGTAATGACATCGCGAGTCATGCGCCGCCACTACGACATCCGTTGCAAATGCTCTATAATAATCTATTATTAGAAGAAAATCAAAATCAAGAGTGGCAACACTGCGGCGGGCTATATGAGGCGGCATATAAGCGGCACTCGCCCCCCGGCTGGAGGAGTTAACTTGTTAGGAATCGCCGGGCCACTATCCGTTTAAGTACCTAGTAAGAATCTTTTCAGGATTAACTACGAAAGGTCCAACAAAAAAAAAAATAAAAAAAAAATAAGCCTCTCGCCACTTTTTTCCATAGGTCATCACGGAGTACGGAAGCCCTGTTCGAATACGTACCGATTGTCGTTATTTCAAATCTTTCACTTGTTTGTTTGTAATAATTTGATTGGCCGGAGGCCATTAAATTCTTTTTTTAAACTCGATCGGTGTTTTTATTTGTAAGACTATAATAATGAACAACCCGTTCATGCAGCCTCAGATTATAAACCTACTGTAGCGTTAATCCGCAACCATTAAACCCTTTTTGTTTTCTATTACAATATTTTTGTGGAAAATTGTCTTAATTTTTGGTTAAATGTTGAACTGCGAATCTGAAAAAAACAATATGTCAATAGTGGCAGGATTTTTATTCAAACACGACTACACCTAAAATTGTTTATTCAGTTATCCGAAATATCCCAATTAAGTATCCTAACTAGAAAGCTGTCTCCGCTATAAGACACTAAATTAAGTTTTTCTTACATGAAAATTGATGTCTACTGTAAAATGCAAGTCGAATTTCAGCTTTTTTCAATTTTATTGACCCACGGTTCAACTTAGCGTTCTTCACCGTAAAGGAAATGAAGGGACATGGGATAAAAATCAATAAAATATGTTTTATTAAGGACTAATAGCTTCTGCCCGCGACTTCATCCGCGTTAAATTTCTTGTTCCCCTTCCCGTCGCGTCGAATCACCTACCCGTGCGATTTTACCCGTTTTTGGAACATTTTTCATTACTGCTCCGCTCCTCTTGGTTGTAGCGTGATGTTATATAGCCTATAGCCTTTCTCGATAAATAGGATACCCAACACAAAAATATTTTTTCAATTCGGACAGTAGTTCCTGAGATTACCGCGTTCAATCAAACAAACAAACAAACGAACAAACAAACTCTTCAGCTTTATAATATTAGTATAGATAATGATTACAACGATGTTAGAGGCGCGAACGCGGAAGCGAACGACAGACACTTGCGAATAGGTAAGTAATGATAGGTGGTAATGCTCATGTACCTCGTATTACTTAAACATATTACAATATGTTAAAGTAATAACAACCGAACGGATCGATCGATCAGGTGAAGCTACGTTGGCCGCGGTTGGTACGTCGATGGGTGATGTAATCTCAATAAAATTACAAAATATCAATTACCTTAATAAATTACAATTTACAAAATTATGTACAAGAATTTTAAATTAGTTCATGACGAATTATATAAACTTGAATAAAATCTTATGGCTAACAATTTTGGATTTGTTATTAATTTGTAAGTCTCTTCGTTATCCAACATATCATTGTGTGCACTGTCTGCGAACCCTTCCTTCTCGCAGACAGTACACGTATCTCCTATCATGTGCTATTGTGAACCTTTCCTTCTCACTAATAGCTCATTCAAGGTCAAACATTGATCGTAAACCCTTCTCACGAATCACATCATCATTAATTGCATCTTGCATCGCATTGTCTCCGAACCCTTCCTTCTCACGAATCACAAATCATAAAATAATGACTATACAACATTAAACACTGTATACATTATCTGTGAACCCTTCCTCCTCACAGAGCAGGTAATGTGCTGTCGCGAACCCTTCTTTCTCACTAACAGCACATGTTAAATCTATCAGCTATCGTGAACCCATCCTTCTCACGAATCAAAAATCAGTAAATAACCAAATCAGTACTTAAATTTCATAACAGTACAAGGAAAATACAAACTTCAATCACATCCTTATTAATTATTCAATAATCATAGATTCATATAATTTATGTAAGTTAAGTATGCTTAAGTAAATTATTATTAATAATAACATTGTAATTAAATCTTTTCCATCATCTGAATTAACGTCACTTCCACTATCGTCGTCTACACCATTTACGTCCAATGCGGCTATATGTACCCAAGGCAAGATGCGGTCAGCTGCGACAGTTGTCTTTCGTTTATTTTTCGTACAGGTCAAACCCGATACGGTAGCTAGTTTATAGTGGTCATTACTCAACACCTCGACTACACGGTACGGACCAACATACGAAGGAAGGAGTTTCTTACTCTTCCTATCGTTATTAAAATTGATTTTGGTAAGTTTGACTAGTTCACCCTCCCTGTATATACGAGCAGGACGCCGGTTTTTGTCGAAGTATTGTTTCTGTTTAATTTGTTTTTCATCAATTTTATGTTTCACTTCATCGCGTATACTCACTACATCTATGTTTTCACGAGTCACATCTACTATTTCGTTCATTCTAGGGTCTATCTCCGATTTCATATTTAATCCAAACAAGACTTCAGCCGGCGTTCTGCTAGTGGTTTTGTGACGGGTGTTGTTCATGCCCCATTGTATCCTACCAACTTTATCAACCCAATCTTAAAAAAAACCGGCCAAGTGCGAGTCGGACTCGCGCATCGAGGGTTCCGTACAAACCTGTAGGTATAAAGTTTAAAATTTTTACAAATATTTTTATTATATGATGATATAATAAAAATTTACGGTTTTCGCAATTTTTCCTTTATCTGTGCTATAAGGCGTTGCTTCGTACCAAATTTCAAAATTCTAGATCGACTGGAAGTACCCTTTAGGTTTTGATTCCCTTGCGAGTTTCGAAAATTTGCGGAAATTTGCGGCTTAAACGACTATATCTTTTGATTGCGTTAGCTTAGAAGTTTTATTTTTTCACCGCTCCAAGGGACAGTAGACTTGAGTATTTGATATAAATTTCAGCTTGATACCTCCACGCGTTCCTGAGAAAAAGGGGTCTTGACAGACGGACGGACGGACGGACGGACGGACGACAAAGTGATCCTATAAGGGTTCTGCTTTTTCCTTTTGAGGTGCGGAACCCTAAAAACCAATCAAATCCCTCAATCTTTTAAGTTTTGAGTGGTCAGCGAACTAAGGATAGGGCGGTTAAAACGTTCCACTTCTTCATTTAATAATATGTTAGGATATGTTAGAACAACCAACACCGTTATCTGATCCCAAACTAGGCAGACCCTGTACTATGGTAACCAGACAACTGATAAATATACTTATATATTTCTAAATACATACATATCATAGATAAATTACACCCAGACACAGAACAAATGATTGTGCTCATCACACAACATTTGTCCTGGGTGGGAATCGAACCCACGACCTCAGTCTTAGTAGTCAGGGTCACTAACCACTAAACTAACAGGCCAGTCTATTTGATCTAGGACTAAATACAGCATTCAGTACATAGTTTATGCCTTTGTCTAGACAAAATCGTTTAAAAAGCATGTGACGTAAAACAAGTATCACTAATAATTCGGTCGGGATTTCTGAATGTGAAAAATATATCCTCTATTGCTCGCAGTGCCGTTTGAGACTTAGTGTTGCGCACGGGCTGAATAAAAATAAACTTGGTGAATGCATCTACAACCACCAGAAGATACGAGTTCCTTCTCTTGGAACGTACAAAGGAACCGAGATGGTCAATATGTAGAGATTGAAAGGGGACAACTCAACCTTGACAATCGGGTGCAAGTGCCCATCCCTAGAAGTGGTTTTCTTGGAGTATGCACATTCGATACAGGCATCCACGTATTTTCTTACAAAACTCACCATTTTGGGGAACCAATAACTTTCCTAATCCCTCTTTACTACCCCAAAATGACCTATTTCATCGTGGTTCATGCGACAAAGTTGCCACCTTGCCCCTTTAGGCACTACCAATCGTAATTTTGTCTGATCCCCATCTAAACATCTGTAAAGTCTATGGTCCCTGCTATCATAATTATTTTTAATATATTTTAAACCATCTGCGTCAATATCTGAAGTAATAATATGCCGTTAATAGCTCACTATGTCCTAATTGCAGAGTATGAAGCCAATCCTCATAATACAAAATCATTACATAAGGATATTCCTCTGATTCAGATAACGTTTCCAAATTTTTAATAGGGTTTCGTGATAAAGCGTCTACATGTGACATCTTTGTCCCAGCTCGATATTCTATGCTACACTGAAATTCCTGTAATAACAACCACCAACGAGCAATGCGTGGAATAACATCACGTTTGGAAAATGTCGAACGGAGTGCACTGCAGTCCGTGATGATCTTAAAGTTTTGTCCCAATAGATAAATCCTAAACTTTTTAAGGGAGCAAACCACGGCCCGATTCTAGCTCAAAAGCGTGGAAGTTCTTCTCTTCCGGAGACGTCTGTCGGCTGTAATAAGCGACAGACCTAAAAGATTCATTACTCCCCCGAGAACGCTGTGACATGATCCCGCCAATGCCAACTTTGCTAGCATCCATGTGAAGTTCAGTTTCCGCATTTGGATAATAAATTGCCAGTATGAGTCTATCGACCAGCTTAGATTTGAGCAACATGAATGATTCCTCCTGATCGTTCTCCCAGATCCATACTACATCCTTTTTGAGCAATTTATTTAAGGGATGTGCTAACGCAGCGAAATTCTTAGCAAATTTATGGAAATAGCCTACCAACCTCAGAAACTGACGCACCGAGTGGACATTAGATGGTCGAGGAAAATCTTGTACTGCCTTAACCTTTTTATCTCTCAGTCGAACACCAGTTGCGCTAATTTCATAGCCCAAATAATTTATGCTCTTCTGTAAAAACGTGCATTTGGACAAATTTTATGTCAGCTTAGCCATCTCATTGCGTTGCAATACATTATCTAATCGCTCTAGACACTGGCCTACGCATTTACCGTATATTAAAACATCATCGATATACGCAGTTGCTTCCGAGAACCTAGCCGACCCTAACACTTTGTTTATCATGCGCTGAAAGACGGCAGACGTATTTGCTAAACCGAATAGCATGCGGTTTAACTCGTATTGGCCGTCCGGAGTTACGAAAGATGTGAGCAATTTTGAATTCTTTGAAATCGGCACTTGGTAATACCCGGATGCCATGTCTAATGTGATGAAGAACGACTTACCAGAAAGTCTTGAAATCTCATCTTCGATGACAGGCATTGGGTACCTCTCTTTAACTGTAACCGAGTTCAGAAGTCGGTAATCTACGCACAACCTGCACGTCTGTGTTAACTTGCGACTCATCTATATCCCGATAAGATAATGACTTATTTGTTACTGATAAAATACGATTTACCAGCTGCACCTTAATCCCCCTTCCAAAATTCATACCTCTTATTAGTTTACTACTACCATATATAGGCGTAATTAAAACATTAGTGAATCCACTTTTAACTTGATAGACGGAGTGTCTATCAAGTTAAAAGTGGATTCACGACAACAATGAACTGCTGATTTGGTTTACTGACGACATTATCCTTCACAAACATTTTACAATCCTCGATAAACTCAGTACGAACTCTAACTGACGCAGAGCCAACAACCACGATATCAGCAACCGTAGATATGATTGTTCTGCCGGGTTCGCGTGATTGTTCGAAAGAGATACCGTGACCCTGGCACATGGGCAACTGAAGGAACACGGGTGGGTTTTAGTCAGTAAAAGTCTGACACGCCCTCCCGCTTCGCCCAGAGCGGGAGAAGTCAATTGATGATTTCCCATCCAAAAAAAAAAAGATATGATTGTTGGTGCACAAACAATTTCATCATCATGTATTGAGGGGAGTTCATGGCCTATATCAAGGAATTTTATAAACTATGATATGCGGTTGTTCCGTGAAAGACTGCCCCAGCAATATGGGCACGTTGAGGTATTTATCTTCAGCCACCGGCACGGTACTTTAGCATACACCCCATCAATGCTCAGGTTCACAATGACACCTCTCGAAAAAAGAACGAAGTCGTTACCAAAAGCTTTCATAGCAATGGCATGGTTGTCACTAAACAGGCCTTTCCGGGTAAAGCATTTTTGGTTATTAAAGAAATCTCACTACCAAAGTCAACAAACGTTTTCATCAGAACATTGTTAACCTTGCTTTCTTTGATGAACTTAGCGTTGCTGCCTGATGACGTGATGCGCATAGTTTTTGGAACACTTTCGACCTTATTTGCAGTGTTTTCAATCTGAAGAGAACAACTTTCGGTCTTATGACCAAACCTATGACATCTTGCACACTGTAATAATGGTTTAGGGCATTTAAAATTTGGATGCCCGATTTCCCTACAGTTATAGCATTGGATCCGACCACTAAACGCTTTATTTACAGGTTCGTTAACCGCACTAGTCTCAGCAGCTTTCCCCTTAAAGTTACTTCCATCTTGCGATGGAGCTTCCCTACTTGCCATTAAAAACTGAAAAAGTTGCTCAGGTTCAGTACAACGCAGAGAATTAGCATTTGATCGCATCGTTCTATCATTAAGACCGTGAATTTAATAGTCAACCGCTCGCTTGCCCCAGATATCACATTGATTTAATAAAGCCAATTTTTCATAGAAGTATATTTTTAAAGGTTCTCCGAATATACTGCGTCTTTTTAACATGACTTCCAGGGACTGGCCTTAATTATGTTCGAAAGAGAACGCATTCAAGAGCTTTTTTTGCCACTCTAGCCAAGTAAACAAGATTGGGTTTAAGAACCACATATCAATTCGCTGACATTTAAAGGACGGATCAAAATCAGGCAAAATATTGATAAATATTTGTGATTGATACCAACGCCGTGAGGTAACGTTGTGGCTAGTGGGAATTGGGCCTTGCTTTGTCCTAAGGACTTCAATAATGTTATTACATCTTTAGACGAAAAAGTGGGACTGTCTGACCTTTTACTTCCTCTGGACACGTGTTGGTCATGGCTGCCAGTATTTTTATGACCATGATGCCTGCTATGCACCGCTGGACTGCCGGCCCGTCGATCGCTGGATTCATCCTGATATGTCCGCTGCTCACCGATCGAGCTCCGCTTTCCGGGGTTGGCACGTTGCGACAGGCTATGCCACATGTGCACTTCTTCCTCCAGCACATGAATGCGAGCCCTGTCCCGTTCCAGCTTGAGCTCCAAATCTCGGCGGCTGCGACTTCGCTCACGCTCTCGATCTGCGCTCCGCATCCGGCTTCAGCTGCGGTCATCGCGGGTCTCGTGCGGGGTACGACAACGCCGGGGCGAGCCTCTGTTCAGGCTCGAACGGCGTCGTTCAGGCGTCGATAATAATCGACGCCGCAATGAGCTACCATCACGTGGCATTGTTCTGCAACTCAGACACAAAGGCACATATGTATATAATCAAAATGAAATAGTAAAGGCACAGGTATCAAAGCTATAAATTACCAGATATTTAAAGGACAGACTATGCATTGTAGGCCAAAATAAAAATATTTTCATCCTACCCAAGGTATATTAAGGCTACATTATGTATAAGCAAAGATAACTCTAGATTTAAACCTAAGTGGTTTTGGTGACTCTTGATTTAAACCACTTAACCCTAAAAATTATTCAAATCAAGCAAGCAAATGGGTTAATTTCACTTCTGACTTCAAGATTACTTTCAATACCAAAGAAGTGGACTGAACAAATTACAAGTAGACAAATAAATTCATACTGCACATTGTGAGAACATTTCTCGAGGAACATAATACTCACCTTAAAAATCATTCACTCGTTTATTGTTTAATAATTACTATATTTTTTCACAATTCACAAACTACAATCCAATTAATTCGTACAGTACACGTATCAAGCACTCGAGAGTTGTCCGAACCCGACCAGAGCTGAAGTCAGACTGCCAGTCCCCCAAAGCTCCCCATGATCTCCTTCCCCATAATATTTTAAGCGTTATTTAATATTACTTCCGGTCAAGTACGTGTTCAAATATTACCACAAAAACAACTTTTAAATAAAATTAAATATTGAAATTCTTAAAAAATCTAACACTATGTAGTGATATTTGGATTCACCGGGGGCACGATAAATAATATTATGTCAAAAGGTTAATTACATGGTAAAACCAACACGAGGCAGCAAAGCTAACGTGTCAAAAAAGATAAATGTACGAGTATAAAATGTGTTGTGTAGTATATACAGTTATTAGTTTTAACTATTTGGTGGGCGTTAGTGTTTGTGTTAGTTGACTGTCACCGTCTACAGTCGTAACGATGGTTTTTAGTATATGTGAGAAATATTTCGCCATTCTCGTGATTCTTAAGCTCATATTAATACAATCAAATACATCTGAATCGTTAGATTTTAAGTACATATTATTATGGACAAATAAGACAGCACCGATCAGTACTAATATGCGTGAAGGTGACATTTCGTTTAGAAACAGAAAATGCCCTTTTAGTAACTGTTACTTGACGTCAAATAGACACTTGCTCGGAGATGTAGCGAATTTGGATGCAATATTGTTCAATGGACGAGAAATTCCGGACAATGCTTCACTTTTACCTCAGTCTCGATCACCTCGTCAAAAGTATATTTACGGCATTATGGAGTCAGCAGGAAGATTTCCGGTGTGTGACCAAATATATAATAACTATTTCAATTGGACTTGGACTTACAAATTGAATTCTGACGAATATTATGGATATATTACTATAAGAGATAAAGAAGGGAAATTAATAGGTCCAAAACGAGAGATGCATTGGGAGAAAGTGGAAGAAATGACGCCTATAGACGATACTCTGAAAGAAAAATTGAGCACGAAAAAAATAGCAGCAGCTTGGTTTGTATCCAACTGTCGTACACCCAGTAATAGAGAATTCGTTGCCAGACAGCTCAAGAGAGAACTAGCAGAGTATGGCATGCAGCTTGACATATATGGCAGATGTGGTCCGAAGGTATGTCCTAGGACTATTATGAAGGATTGTTTGCGGAAGTTGGAGACTGATTACTACTTCTACTTGTCGTTTGAGAACTCATTCGCTGAAGACTATGTGACGGAGAAGTTGCTGCATGCTCTCAATCATTATACGATACCAGTGGTGTATGGTGACGCCAACTATACTAGGTAACTATACTTGTGTTTTATTGAAACTTAGTTTACTTTCAACAACTCGTCACAACTTGTTTTTTTCATCCTTACTTCTCTATAAGCTGTCATTTCGGAACTCACCCCATTCTATATAGGGTAAGTGCTCTAGTGAATAAACAGCTAAGCAATTGTCGAACTTCAAAACATGATTCCTGTATGTTTCCTCTACGACATAACTTGTATACTTTCGAAGATATTTAGCATTAAATAGAAAAATACCCTAAAACCCCAGTGAATGAACGATATTTTCCAGTAAATGAACTAAATAAAACCAGTAAATGAACACAATTTTGTTAAATTAAAATACAGAAACATCCTTATTATTATTACAAATGCAGACCAAAAATCAACGAAACAAATGAACACAAATTCTCGGCCTTTAAATCTATTACAAACATTAACAAATATTTTTTTTTTTCTAAAGTAACCACCTTCAAACTCTTATCTAATCATTACATTCCTTTATAGGCCTATCAGGAACTATAGTTTATGATTCAAATATAAAACAAAATATATTCCTAGAAAAAAAAAACAGTATCTAATTACCTAGATAAAATAATTGTTAATTTAGACGTACAAATTACTACTGACTTAGCAATTAGCTAAGCATTCTTCGTGCTCTTAAGAGTTACACTTTCGTGAAAGCTTTTCTTTTAATTTCTTCTTCTATTCTATATGGATATACATACAACAGCTAGACGAACATTCTTTCCATGGCAGCAAAACCAAGAACTGTAAAAATTCCACTAGGATTGTTTTAAATATGTAAAAAGAGAACGGAGGGCACATTTTTCTATGCAAGGAAACTTTATAATTGAATTTATTATGTAGGATGGATTTTGGTATCGTAAAATCATTACTACGTTTATTAAAAGTGAATTCTTGACTAGCAATGGACCTAAGACCTCTTTCCAATGTATCGTGGGCAGGTATATCGAAACTCTTAGTATTTATTTTAATTGGAATCTCTAGTAATCTAAAGGGACACTAATAGAAAAAAAAAATGAATAGAATAATGTTGTGTTCATTTATTGGTTACATATTTTTATCGAAAGCTAATATTTGATCATGATGAAAAATATTAGTTCATTCACTGGATTTTACGAAATTAACGTATGTCCAGTGAATGAACGGTCGTTCATTCACCGAATTTCAAGCGGTTTTTAGTTTCAATGCTGGGACTCCCTATATTTTACTTAAAACTGGATAAAATGGCAATTAAATCGATTTGAGACATATGGTATAACTATCCTTTATTCTAAATAATAAATAACTAATAGTACGTACTTCAATTACGGTTACAATGTGATATCAAAAATATTGCGTCTCACCCAAGTCCTAAATTCTTTCCCGAACAAATACACAGTTACACCAACTCTGCAACTTTAAACGCTCACCAATTTAAAACAAACAGTGATACAAGAAATAAATTTTGCCACTAAATAGAAAAAAGAGTTGCAATAACGAATAAAAATATTGGATTCAGTCGAAATATCCTAATTTCTAATTTTTTTTGGAAAACTCTCATTATTTTCATTCACTGTTCAATTACTGGAGCACTTACCATATATCATTATTTATTCTAAATACCCCAGCATTGATATTTTTAGCAAGTTGTAAAAAAAAATCTGCTATACATTTTGACCTCGTAAGTATTGCACTTTTCTAGGAAACAGCTTATTTATTTCATTTATAACCGTCAAATAATTTCTACCCTAGCTAGGGAGTCTAGAATCATGAGCTGAATTCAAAGTATCAGTTTGTACTTCGATGTCACTGTCGCCCTGTGTACGTAATAATTAATTATCTCGTATTTACACTCGAATCGTTGAGGCCGTGGCAATTGCAATGTAGGAGTCGCCTACATTACAATTGCCACGGCCTCAACGATTCGATATATCAGCAGTATGTGCTGCTACGGATAATCATAGTATATGTATGATTATCTGCCATACAGCCTGAGGCTTAAGGATTTCCAAAATCAAATAAAGCTGCAGTTAATAATAATAATCATTATTATGCTTAGTATCTAAGTGCTTATACTTACTGATTAGATATCATAGTCATCATCAGCATGATATTTCTCCTTGTTGAACCTTTTTGCTGGTTATAATTTAAATAATTTCCAGGTTCATGCCGAAAGGAATATACCTGCAAGCGCAACAGACAAGCATCAAGGAGCTGGCGAAGGAAATGGTGGATATTATAAATGACAAAGAAAGGTATTACGAGTTCTTCAAGTGGCACAACTATTATTCCTACCATGAACCGAGAGATGCCCTCGAAACTGACGCCTATTGCAAGTTCTGTGAGTTAGTTAACAATGAAGAAAAATCTAAAACTAATGTATATGAAGATTTTACTCAGTGGTGGACTCCACCACATGTCTGTAAATAGAGTTTTTTACGAACCATTTTATTTCAATTAATTGAAAACACTCATAACATTTTGGCATTTTATTTTACTCCCACTGACTGTTTAATCATGTATTTCAACCCAAACCTACTGAGAATTTCAGCAGTAGTTATTACCTGTGGAAACTAAATATTATAAGTACACATACACACACACACTCTTCTGTTTGTACAGACACCCTTACGAGGACCCGGTTGTTCTCTCATTTTGTCATATCGACGAAACCCAGGACCCTCTAAAAATATGTCTTTGGCGTTTTTTAATAAGGTGGAAAGAGACAGGTTAGTAAAATTTTAGTGATGACCTTATCGAGATAATGCTTTTTTTTGTCTCGGAGAAATGCTCATGCATACTGCGCTACTAAGGGGAAATAGCGCAATTATGTGGGACTCCAACCCACTAAAATTCCACGGTGTCCTCTTACACCGCTTATGGCGGGAACACGGCAATGAAAAAACTCTTCCGCGAACCCGCCGCGGCTGTCCGTCGCCGGACCCACCTCTGGGGGATACCCCCATTCACGGCGCGCATAAAGACACCATGACCAATTAGCACATGGGCGCCAGACGACCCCGTGAATGGCACCCTTGGTCCACCTGCGACGGGTCAGGACTGTGGCCCTGCCGCTTACCACTTTTCGGCCGCAGGGGATAGGGAGAGTGGCCAACGCTATACCAACACTCCTCCTCCCCTGCGGCCCCACCGCGTTCGCGTGGTGACCTCGTTCAGGCCGCGGAAGGTAGGGAGAGCGGCGCACCTCAATACCGGCACTCCTCTCCCGCCGCGGCCTCCAACCCTCAGCCGCGATGCCTCAGATACTACGACATCGCGGCCCGCGTCAGTTGCGATGTCGACAAACGACACCGCAACCTACGTGTTGGCCGCTACGTTGTCGGCTTTGGGAGGTAAACCCGGACGAGCGGCCCCTCCTCGGGTTCCTCTTAGCTTCACCGTGCGTGTCCAAACCACGGCTACTGAGCCCCCCCGCCTCGTCAATGCGGGAACCCACTGGCGGGGATCGAGATAATGCTATCTCATCCTTTTTTTAGTATGAATTTGTGCTATCATACCGAGGACCTGAAATACACAGCTAAGCGTGACCAGCGAAACATATACGACGACTTTGTGTAGACCAACCGAGGAACCCTTATGTAAGACTTGCGACACCCTTCCGAGGACGTATTTTGACACAATATTCCTCTTATCTTGTACAAAGTGCGGATGCTGTGTTAGACTACTTATCACCAAACCGAGGACACTTTTCCGCGTAGAGCTTGTATAAAGCGAGGACATGAGAAATCTACCTACCTAAGCCATTTAATGTGTAAGATAATTTTATTAATGTAAGTAGAATGTTATGACTGAATTTCTTACACACATTTTCTAATATAAAGTATCAAGTGGGGACGAATAGATCTTTTACGTTTGGCGGCGCCGAAAGTTACTAACGGCTTTATTTTGTTAAATATACTGATTGTATCACTTTTGCTTTTAACGTATATAATAAAAAGAGCGGAGAAAAAAAAAACCCGACCTCTTAAAAGTAAAAGATAATATGTATTGGCCCTTTAAGTTTAATAAGAAGTTGTAGGTAGTATTTTGATCGAAGGATCACCACGTCGGGAGACTGAAAATTTTATCCTTTCTTAAATAGTATAAATACTGAAAATTTGAATTTTATTTTTTTCGAGAATTTTAGACAACAGAATTAACGTACTTCCCACCATTTCCCAGAGGTCAGACCTACCCTATCTTGTAGTCCACTGTCCTATAATTATTGCGAATTAGAAATTCACCACATTTCACCTCCAAGTGTGGTTTTTGACCCAAGGAATTTGTCAACTATAGCCAAAATTGCAATCTTTGACCCTAGATATCTCAGGTCCACGTCAATCTAGACAGTTGAAACTTGGAATTTGTCTTTTACAAACTAATAGGGTTCTATGCTCCAAGTTTCAGCGAGGAGGGTCAACCGTGACCCTAAGTAGGTAACCACATCCCCAGACCTTTTGAAACTCAAAATTTGACTCTTATGGCTCCCTGAACCCCATGTATACAAAAATATTTCCTAAAAAGTGCTCAGGGAATTGCAGGACTTTTTTTGGCATTCCGGAACATAGTGCAACGTCGGATTACGAAATAACGGTAGGAGGGGGATGATCAAGTACCTGGGACGTGTCCTCGACACCTTGAGCATTACCGGCGTTTGGCTCCCAGACTGGAGCGGGCCGAGACTGTCTTAAAGCAACTCTTGCCCAATCTAGGGGGTCCAAACACCTCCTGCCGGCTCTACGCGGGGGCATGCAGTCCATGGCCCTTTACCTCTACCGGTGTGGGCGCCCTCATTGAGGCTACGCCCAGCGCGTCGGTTGAGTGCCTCCCAGAGGGTCATGGCCATCTGGCTAGTCCGAGGATACCGCACCGTCTCCTGTAAGGCGGCGAGCCTCCTTGCCGGATTGCCGCCATGGGATGTTGAGGCAAAAGTCCTCACGCATATGTGGTAGTGGCGTTAGGACGCAAAACGCCGGGGCTAAACTCCGCTGCCGCGACAAATCACGGCACGGCGGACAGAGCTCCGGCGAGATCTCATGGCGACAATGGCGGGTACGATTTTCGCACCCAATGCAGGGCACGCCACTATTGCGGCGGTAAGTCCTTTCTTTGAGGAGTGGCTAGAGAGGCGCCACGGCGTCCTCACCTTCTGCATTACGCAGGTCCTCACTGGGCATGGCTGCTTCGAGAGGTTCCTATTCAAGATAAGGTGGGAGAAATGTTCCATTTTACTTTAAAATGTTACTTTTCGTAGATAATAAATAGTTTCTTTTCCATAAGTTATTTACATTCTTGCGTTAAAATTACCGTTTGTTGCACATTTTTTATTATTTGTAGCATTGCCTTGTTTAATTCGCATAAAGTTAGGCATCCGGTGTCACGTTACGTCTTATTACGTGCTCTCCGATTAATCGTTGTATCTATGCTACAATTATGATTGCTTTGGTCAATGAACTGCAATTAGTTGATAAGTTATGAATAAAATTATCTTTTTGTTCATAGAGTTCAATTTCGGTTGATAAACGCTGCCTAACATTCATGACCATTTTAGCCACAAGACGTCCATTGCTGGACTTATGTCCACCCCCCCCCTCTCAAAGAGGGGTTTGCCATAATCGCCACGCTTGGCAGGCGGGTTGGCGATCGCAGTGTAGTGGTAAAATGTATAGAGAACGCTGTTGCCAATTCTCTAGGTAGTTCCTGAGTCGCCTTATTAAGATACCCAAGGGAAGAAATGTAAATGTTCATGTTAAGGTTCGTGCAGACTAGCGCGACGCGACGGTCGCGCGCGATTCGGCGATTTATATCCGTAGAACAATTACTATGACCATGTCGCGGTGCGACAGGTCGCCCTGTGTGAACGGTCGCGTTTTCATACAAATTGTTCTACGGATATAAATCGCTGATTCGCGCGCAACCGTCGCGTCGCGCTAGTCTGAACGAGCCAATATGTTTCCTAAACGATTTTATACGGTAGTAGACTTTGAAACGTATTCAGAAATGTACGAACTTCCCACCACAGACTGAATGTTGAATAGCTTGGTTGGTAGCAATCTTCTTGATGCACCGTCTGCAGGGTTATGTTGTGACTTCACATAACGCCTTTGCTCGGCTGGTATAATTTGTCTTATTTTTACAACTCGATTGGTGATGTATTTTTCTCTGTCAAATGTGCTTGTGTGCCTGTGCTTGGAGAAACTTGTCTAAGTAATGCAGCTCTACGGAAAGATCATCATTAGCAGCAGCCTATAACGTTCCCACAGCTGAGACACAGGCCTCCTCTCGGTGAGAAGGAGCGGGCTATAATCCACCACGCGGGCCCAGTGCGGGTTGGTAGAAGTCACATGTTTTAGAATTTTTGGTTCTACAACATGCCGGTTTCCTCACGATGTTTTCCTTCACCGTTTTGAGAGCAGTGGTGATGAAATAATTTACACAAACTAAAGCGCCCGCTTGGGTTCGAACTCATGACCTACTAATGGTAAGTCGCGGTCGTTACCACTGGGCCACCACTGCTCATGGATCGATCGATCAGGTTAAACTACGCTTGCCGCGGTTTGTTTGCGGATTGGTGACCATTTACATACCAAGACCCTCCGTGCCTGGAAAAGCACGTGAACCTCACGGGGTTTCATAGATTTGCAAATGATAGCCGAGACCCACGGGGCCCGGATGTCATTTTTGGATCTTTGACAATCGTTACGGCTCATTACCCAGTAACTGGGTGGTGGAGGTCATATAGGCAGTCGCTCCATGTAAAATACTGATACCTATCGACTTACCCACTTGAGTGTGTCAGTATCCCTGTCGATGACTGTTGCATGAAAATGTACCTATATGGTTATTGGATCGTAAATGTCTTGCATTGTTTAAAGCAGTTTTTGCGTTCTGACGCTTTCGGAAAATAAATTTTAAATTTTACACTTTCATGCCAATCATGCATCCGCCTCGCTTATTTATTTTATCTCTATCTTATTCAATGTCACACTATCCACTGTGTATTCAAAGGTTTATTTGTTTACTTACATAACTTTTTACAATACTTCATACAACTATTCACACTGGATAATAAATTGATTTACTAACTAACTATATCAATATGTACATATCGTATCGTTATTACTTTTTTTTTTTTTTATCTCATTCAAATTTATTTAATTTATAAATGCATAGACATATCACGTTGCAACATTGATATAAAACTGATTTACATCCACCACCTCACTCTTCAGGTCCAGTTGAAAACCAGAGTCAGGCACTAGTTGTCTGGCTTTTTGCTGAACTGGACCTTTTTGGCGCAGCCGTGAGGCACACTATAATGCTAGTTGCTGACATCTCACCTAACACTTTTTTATTTTATTTTTTACTCTTTCCTGCTGTATTAACTGTTATGTGCCTTTCAACTGTGCTAAATAAATGTACTTTCTTTCTTTCTTTTCTTTCTTTTGATATTCTGTTTCATGCATTTAGACTGGAAGCCGACCCCAACAATAGTTCGGAATAGGTTAGGCAGATGATGTCATGTACCTCCCTGTAACCATGCCAAAACCACTGGGGAATCAGACTAAACGTTGATAGTTATGATATATTCAGAGCATCTCTTTTTACACGCTTTATATTAGCTTCACTTGTATGTTTGTATGTTTGTTTGTAACCGACTCCTTATAGCGCGATTTTGACCCACTTTAAACGACCAGATTTCATTTAAACTCTGTAGACTTATCGAGGACCGATGACAATACTATGATTTCATAAATTTGTGCCATTATCCTTGCCAGGGTTACCAGAACAGCAAAAAAACTGTCTTGGAAAACTACGCTGACATATGCCACAAACTACACTGACATACGTCTCAAAATTCGAAACACCCTAAAAAATAGAAAATAAATAATAGTTTAAAAAAACTAAAAAACACGCTTCCATAGAAAACCAAACTAAAAGTACAAAATAATGGAAAAAAAGCGTGGGGTGCTTGATATCAATAAAAAAATACCTTATAAAGCACCCCACGCTTTTTGTATTGCGATCGTAAGAGTTCGCTGCAAAGTTTAAATTTCGGTAATGTGATCGTTTGTGAGAACGGTGCTACTCTTGTTTTAGCAACAAGTACTGTCATCGTTGGCTCGTTTTTTTTTTTTTTTTTTTGGATGGGAAATCATCAAATGACTTCTCCCGCTCAGGGTGGAGCGGGAAGGCATGTCAGACTTTTACTGACTAAAACCCACCCGTGTTCCTTCAGTTGCCCATGTGCCAGGGTCACGGTATCTCTTTCGAACAATCTCGCGACCCTGGCAGGCATCGGTCCTAGCAGACCCCTTCAGTTTTGCTGACATCTCTTTGAGGCGCGCGTGGAACACTACACGCCGGCGACCCGAGCTTGGTCCTTACTGGGCGGTGAGTTACCCATTGCTCACCGCCCGCAAGCTCGCGCCTACGATGGCCGGGAGTCAGCTATCGACTCCCGACGCCCGGGGCGTCTCCTCCTGCGGCGGCTAGGAACGCGAGGGCGCAGAGACTGCCACTCCCTCACTCGCCCCGCCTCCTCCTTCGCGAGCATTACTGCTTCGCAGAAGGAGGTGACGGCTTCCCATGCCCTCTCGCTCCGTACCATGGCTCGCACCAGGGCCGGACGCGAGAGGTCGCCGCCGCCGATCGCCTCCACGAGGACACGGCGGTGCTCCGCCCAGGCAGGGCACACTTCCACCGTATGCTCCACCGGGCATATCCTCCCGCTTTATCCTGAACAGGAACCCACCGAAGCACCCATGCCCGGTGAGAACCTGCGTCAGGCGGAAGGTGAGGACGCCGTGACGCCTCTCTATCCACTCCTCAAAGAGGGGACTTACCGCCGTAATTGTGGCGTGCCCTGCGCTGGGTTGCGACAATCGTATATATACGTGGCTTAGGAGCGAAATGGGTCTGTAGTTCTTTAAAAGGGTTTTATCTCCCTTTTTGAAGAGAAGTGTGACCACTCGTTTGCCACGTTTCTGGACTTCTCCCAGAGAACAGGACAAAGTTGAAGAGCTCCCGAATATCTTTCAGTACAGGACTTCCACCCGCTTTCAGGAGCTCGGTCGTAAGCCCGTACTCACCAGGAGCTGTTTCATTTTTAAGCTGTTTTAGAGCCGCCTAGGCTAATGATGACGCTTGATATCACGGTGCTTGATATCAATAAAAAAATACCTTAAAAAGCACCCCACGCTTTTTGTATTGCGATCGTAAGAGTTCGCCGCAAAGTTTAAATTTCGGTAATGTGATCGTTTGTGAGAACGGTGCTACTCTTGTTTTAGCAACAAGTACTGTCATCGTTGGCTCGTTATGTTCGTCTCAGATGTAGGTGTAAACCACTCAGAAGTAAGCTTATTCAATGGCGTCACAAAATCTACGTAGTTCGATCTTCTGCTTTGTTGAACCGACCCAGCACTTGATTTTCATACTAATATAGCAAATTCCTTCCATGTCTCGGTCCGAGACATGGAAGGAATTCAGAGCTTACTCTGACAGGGTCCCGAGATTGTTCGAAAGAGACATCGTGACCCTGGTACACGGGCAACTGAAGGAATACGGGTGGGTTTTAGTCAGTAAAAGTCTGACACGCCCTCCCACTCCGCCCAGAGTGGGAGAAGTCATTTGATGATTTCCCATCCAAAAAAAAAAGCACGATAAGGTGTTGGTCTCGATTATAATTTCTAGATATTCATTACAGGTAGTCAGGAGCCGTAAAGCCTGACATTCAAGGTCGATACTCCTTGGTAAGACTAGCTCTTTGTTACACAGTGTATGGGTTGTAGAGGTAATCGCTATATGTAAATAAGTACTCAACTGCATCTAGTTAAATTCTAAGATGACCCTTATAATGTCGGGAAAAGGCTAGGTAGATGATGAATGTACTCATTAAATAACATCGTAATTTTCTATTAATGAATCATTAATAGCATACGTCGTAAAAACCGTCGATAAGACGATTGATCACTATGAAATGTAGGTATGGGAAAAGTTTTTTTGTGATTTTTGCTACTACTTTAATCGTATGTTTGCTTAAAGGCTCTTTGAATCCATAAATGAAACTACTTCGATTACCGTCATATTAAAACATTCCAATAAACAGTTTTCTAGCTGACAGTATCATGTTTCCAAAATTTGTGAATGCAGTTACCAATTAAGAAGTTAAGAAAAGTCTTCTAAGAACTTTTTCTGCAGCTACAATGGTTAAGGTGGCTCTACTTGTCTCGTCTCAAAGACTCACCCTGCATTACTCCGACAGGATCCAGGAATGAAGACAAGGGTCATAGGAATTACTGTTCTAAATCTTAATACCTTCTATGTTGATCGATTTTTTTTTGTTTCCGCACTCGTACCATTATACGTGTGCCATGGCGGCTGTTATGAATTTCTAGAGAGAGTTGGACTGGTTGGAATAACCGCCGAAGTTATTCCAACCAGCCCAACTCTCTACAGAAGTCGATTACGTCTCCTGGACTGTTAACTTTAGTCTGCTTATAACACCTGTAAGAGATGTGAGAGATCCGAGGGTTTCTGTTTTTATCTGGGTAACGCCTGTGCATCCAAAGAACACATGCATAACGGTTTCCTCAGACTGTCCGTTATGCCTTTTGTGTGGAAGTGTTTGTTTTGTGAGGAAAGTCTCGTGGTGGTCCCTACTATCAGGTGCATGCCGCTCCTGTCTAGGCGTTATAAGCCCCTAGTAGGCCTGCCATCTAATAAGATAGCTTTCCAGGACTGCACGCAGTCCAGTGTTGTCGACCTCGGTTATATGTGGGTAAACTCCTGACCATCTGCGTAGCTGGTTAAAGGGGATGGGCACGATAGTTTTGGGACCAGAAACTAACATCTGGATGCTCTTTGCTACTTAATTATGTACATCGTGACCAAATGATCCACTGTACACTTTAATACAATACAGCATTATTGTTTTGCTGTTAGATACCGTTACACGTAACACCAGTGCATTGTGAAATTCTAGTGTTAGTCTCGAGTAACTATAAACTATATTTTTTGGATTGGAGAACTGTGGCACTTTCGAGAGCATGTGCATATGCCCCCATATCCTTCCCTTCCTTTTGGTATTGGGACCTTCCTGGCTTCTGTAGCATAAATCGCTTGTTTAATGCCTACACACAGCCTGCTAGTTGGTGCTGAACGTTCCTAGCGGGATGGACGTAGATTTATGTTAAGCTCGTGTGAGAAAATTCTGTCTATTTGTTGGTCCATCCTTGTCTCATATCTTTCGGACCGGAGTTATCAGTGTTCTTCTGCATGTATGATGTTGTTATGCTTTTGAAAGTAGTGTAATTTCGGAGTATAGTCACAGGGTGATGGGATCGAAAGAGTTATCATAGCCCTGGCATATGGGCAACTGAAAGAACACGGGTGGGTTTTAGTCAGTAAAAGTCTGACACGCCCTCCCGCTCCGCCCAGAGCGGGAGAAGTCATTTGGTGATTTCCCATCAAAAAAAAAAGAGGTCCGTCTCGATAGTGTCTATCATAGAGTTTCTCGACAGTTTTCATTAGAAAAGATGTGAGACTTATAGGCTTATAACCCTTGGGTTGGTTGCAGTCGGTTTTGCCAGGTTATGGTATGAAAATGACTTTCACTTCGCGCTATGCGATAGGTATGTATTTGAGAACTATGCAGGCTTGATAAATCTCTATCGACCGCGCTGCCATATGATATAATGTCTATTTTAGTAACGCTAGGGACTAGGGTTCCGTTATGGATCTGTTTTGCCCTATCCTCTTAGACTCTGGAAAGTGAGTTTCGAGAAAGACCTTACTAGTTTCATGGTCGGTTAGTGTGTATGAGTTATCAGGTGTCTCAAGCGCGCCGAGAGTTCAGTCCTGATTGGTTAGTAAGATCTTTTTTACTCTTGCAGCTTCATTATTGCTCATGCTGAATTCAAAAAATTTCCTCCAAGCTGTACCTCGGGCAATTTTGTTTTTCTTTTCATTTTTGTATAAGGTTTCTATGTATAGCTTCCAGTCACCGGGGAGTCTGATGTTCTTGGCTCTGTTGAATTGCTCACGTAGTGTAACTCAGAGATAGACTGAGTTTACTAAGTTTAGTGTTCCACCAGGGGTCTCTCGCTCTTTGTTTGTATGTCTGTGGCGCCTTTAGTTTACAGCTTGCATCCTGTGCTACGGTAAGGTATTTTAATATTTTTCACGGTGTATTCCAGTTGTAAAATAAATAAAAAATACGGTATATTTAGGATAGGTACTATTGGGTTAGTAATCAATTTAAAAAAGTTGCCAAGTGTATACATATTAGTGCTCGTGACTGTACTTGTTCGTCTATTTATCAAATATGTCAACTATATTTCATTTTGATAATATATTATTAAAATAGGCATATTTTTACTGACGTATTTCCCAGTAAAAAAAGTGTGAGTCCGGGGGTAGCCCCACCTGGAAAAAAGGGATTGCGCTCTTTGTTGAACTTCGAATATAAAATCGTTTACTCTATCTTAAAAATAATCAATTATTTTTGACCTCACTATCCGATTCAGTACTCTCGAAAAACATGAAAGAGACTTTGACCTCACCTCACATCACAACAAGACTTCAGTACCCTTGAAAACCACGAAAACTATATTACTCTCTCTCTAATAAAAAGTCGCAATGAACATATTATAGCTTTTTTGTAGTGTTAATTGCTACAATTTTAGTCCTACTGCAAGCTATGATAAATAACATCGGTCTAAAAATAAAATGACTTCTAAAAAGCATACCTTAGTCTGCCTTAAGTTAAAAATATAAAAGTATGTGTTTTGTTTGCTATAGTTTTGGATAACAGATATTCTACATTGAGAGCTGCGATCGATACGATTAAATTCGAGTTATCGTGGTTCGATTTATCCAGTTAAATGAGTGCGTCACTAGTGGTAGCACTTTTTTCTACTTCAATGTTGTCATTCTCACACGCAGTCCAGTTCATGCCGTATATTATAATAATTATGTTGGTACCTGAATAGGTTTTATAGTGATTTATTTTTTATTGACACTTTTGGTAGTTATTACGTTATAAATTGATAAGATGTGATTAAATACGAGAAATTTTAACTACAGCAGAGTGTTGATTCAATTCCGTGTTAACGTTTTACCTATTCGGGATATTGGTATTATTATGATAGTATTTGTAAGTGAGGTGAGTGTTTGTGTATGTAGACTTTTGCTACTGATATACACATGGTTAAAAGTATGTTTGGGAGAAATGTTTTCATTATTTGCGTGATTTTCTGCTTTGCTCACTTCTTGCTTTTCTATAAATGGAATTACTTTCGATCAGAAAGGAGCTTACAGGTTTCGATACCACTAAGGAAATCAAATTTGAAATACTTATTAGTATGGACGTCAAACAAGACTGATCCGTTCAAGTATTTGGGTGAAGGCACAAAAACGTTTAGAGACAGAAGATGTTCCTTCACTAACTGTTACGTGTCATCAAATAGACAGTTGCTCATAAGTGTAGCGAATTTCGATGTGATAGTGTTCCATGGACCAGAACTTAAAAATAAAGTTTTATCTTTACCTCAGTCTCGTTCACCTCATCAAAAGTATGTTTTCGCTAGTATGGAGTCATCGGGAAACTATCCAGTCTGTAATCAAACGTATAATAATTATTTCAATTGGACTTGGACTTACAAATTAAATTCTGACGAAATTTTCGGATACATGAGCATAAGAGATAAAGACGGGAAAGTCATAGGTCCTAAAGAGGTTATGCATTGGGAGAAATTGGAAGCAATGATGCCTTTAAACGACACTTTGAAGGCAAAATTAAGCACGAAGAAAATTGCAGCGGCTTGGTTTGTCTCTAACTGTTATGCACTCAGTGGAAGAGCTATAATTGCCAAACAGCTCCAAACTGAACTAGCAAAGTATGGTATGCAGATTGACATATATGGCAATTGTGGGACGAAAAAGTGTCCTAGAGGCAATATGACGGAGTGTTTGAGAAAATTGGAGACTGATTACTACTTCTACTTGTCTTTTGAGAACTCGTTCGCTGACGATTATGTGACGGAGAAGTTGCTGCATGCTCTCAATCACTATGCGGTTCCAGTGGTGTATGGTGGCGCTAACTATACAAGGTTCAGTA
Source organism: Aporophyla nigra (assembly GCA_947507805.1). Classification (NCBI taxonomy): domain Eukaryota; kingdom Metazoa; phylum Arthropoda; class Insecta; order Lepidoptera; family Noctuidae; genus Aporophyla; species Aporophyla nigra. Next base: position 18,786,805 of record OX382297.1, on the reverse strand, counting down.
TCTTTTATTAATTTTGAGAAACCAGTTGTTGCATGACGTCATTTATTTTTAATTGTAATAGTAATACCTATACCAATATCTCTATATAATACACGATGTAGTTCGTTTGGGTTTTTTTAGTAGGTTTTGTACGGCCAGATAAAAATGTAATGTTTCGGTTTTTCCTCTCTTTTATCGGTGTAAACAGTCAGTGACGAGGTCACTAGTTGGAATTTTTCGAAAAGTTGATATATTTAACTAACACGCTATCATATCTCATATTAACTGTTCAAATACGTTGGCTGAAAGAATTGTTATTGTTATATCTCTGTGACCACATAACCGATCCAAGTGGCAGTGCTTGGGGGAAGCTTATGCCCAGCTGTAGACGTCTTACGGCTGAAATAATAATGATGACGGTGACCGCATGATATTCAATTTATCAGCTTTTGAAAATCCATCCGTTAGTTAGCTAGCCCAAGACAGACAATCACGCTACTGATTCACGTGAATTTCATTATGTAAACCCACGGAGCAATTGCTCCGTGTGTAAACCCCACTCAACACAACACAACTCACGCTGCATTCTTGATCGTTGCCTTTTTTATTTTATTACATTACACTCCGTCATGCCAAAGATCCCCTAGAGCTATTGGTCAGTAGCAAAAATGCAAAATCAGATTCTATGAAACCGCTATCGAGAAATTCTTGATGGTAAAACCCAGACGACCTTTGGGCCAAAATCAATATAGAAACGAAACAAACGAAATAAGAACTAGTTCATAATTTTTTTTCTAGGTTCATGCCTGATGGAATATATCTGTCTGCGCAAACGACATCAATCAAGGAGTTAGCGAAGAAGATGGTGAATGCAATAGCAGATAAAGAAAAGTATTATGAGTTCTTCAAGTGGCACAACCACTATTCTTACCACTCCCTGGAGGACTCCCGAGACACAGACCCTTATTGCAAATTGTGCGCTTTAATTAGTAATAACGAATTTTTTTTAAGGACAAGTGTGTATAAAGATTTTACACAGTGGTGGAGTCCACGACACAGATGTCATTGATTATTTTAACATTATATTGTTATAGATGAATTGTCTAAAAATTGGCTCTTTTATTTTACGCACACTACCTTTTAATAATACCTTGCTCATAGACAAAGGAAGTCATATATTTTGTTTACATAAAAAAAAAATATAAGGCTTTCTGTAATAATAATTGCAATAACAATCGAAAAGAAAATGTAATTTTCGGCTTTAGCTATAGCTTTTTGACTGTTTGAAGAACAGAAATTAACACACATACAAAACGGTAGACGTACAGTCAAATTTTAAAACTGACAATGTTTTTTGACTTCGTCAGTTTTCAAATTCTTTCTTCTATCAAATCCGGATAGAGAATACCTTTTGAAGGCACTGAACTTACTATTGCACAGAATCCGAAGTCTAATTAATTACTTGATATCAATTATGAAAATAGCATCCATCTTTTGACCAATGTGAAGTTGACATCAGTTTAAAACTTTTTTAATGGCCTGGAAATAACGTCCTAAGGATGATTGGTGAGAGAACCGTTCTGCTCAGTAGGTTCACTGAACTCCATGGTTTGCGAGACCGATGAACCTACTGTGCAGGGGTAGACGGTGTGTATTCGCTATTTTTACATTTACTTCTAATTACTAACATTAGTTCTAAGCAAAATCTTTGTTACTAACAAAACAACCTTGCCTTGTCTATGGAATTTGTGGTCTGAAATAAAAGTTCTTTTATTTTTTTTAATTTAATGAATTAGAAATCAATATATTTTTTAATTTTAAAATTTTAAGCAGTGAGTGGCTGCCATGTAAAGAAGATGACTGAATGTCATTCTGTGATCTGCGGTTGACATTAAAACTCAATTTATCCTAATAATATTATAAATGCGAAAGTTTGTGAGGATGGATGTATGTGTATGTTTGTTAACCTTTCACGAAAAAACTACTGGACGGATTTGGATGAAACTTTACAGTAATATAGGTTATTCATCAGAATAACACATAAGCTACAATGTATAATGATTTTATGTAATTTTGGTCATAATATAACGATACGTGTCAATCAAGTCGGAAAAAAATCTTCCATCTGAGAGCTCTCTTGGCGTGCGCTGCCTAAACCAATGGAGTTACATTAAGATGATGTACCGCAGGATTGTTTGTCTTAAGTAGATCTAAATAAAAGTCCGTGACAGCACTCGTATGTCTACCTTTTATGTGCAAAAAAAAGTACTTACTAGATCTCGTTCAAACCAATTTTCGGTGGAAGTTTACATGGTAATGTACATCATATATTTTTTTAGTTTTATCATTCCCTTATTTTAGAAGTTACGGGCGGGGGGACACACATTTTACCACTTTGGAAATGTCTCTCGCGCAAACTTTTCAGTTTAGAAAAAATTGATAATAGAAACCTCAATATCATTTTTGAAGACCTATCGAACGATACCCCACACGTTTTTGAGTTTCAGTTCTATGTATGGGGAACCCCAAATTTTATTGTATTTTTCTAATTTTGTGTTAAAATTCCACAAAATTAGAAAAAAAGGTTCACAGAATACATCTACTTACCAAGTTTCAATAGCATAGCTCTTATAGTTTCGGAAAAAAGTGGCTGTGACATACTCGGACAGACAGACAGACAGACATGACGAATCTATAAGGGTTCCGTTTTTTGCCATTTGGCAACGGAACCCTAAAAACGAGGTGTAACAATAAAAAACTTTAATAATATTTTTCGATAATAAACAAATATAACGGATTGTGATCGTAGACTATCGTTGAAAATATACAGGATATTCTCTAAAGAAAACTAAGCAAAAATTGTGTGACGCCCGAACCTCACCTTTGAGATTGGAGCGCGTACCTATTCAGAATTTTTAATACACAATAGGAAAATGTATACATTTTTGTAATTAAGGCTGTTTTTGTGCTCTATTATGTTTTTATAATTCGAAATGACTTTAAAATTTTTGAGAGACATGATTAACTACATGATTTTCAATTTATGTAAATAATGAAAGTTACGTTAAATATTTTGACTACATGCTAGCATAACCCCCAAGATTGATACCCATGTCGACATTTCACCATAACAGTACATCCACCATTTTAAATTAAAAATCGATGATTTCATAATCCTTCTATCCTTCCTTCCTTCCATCCTATAAAAAAACAATTCTACAATAATCTTTTTATAAAAAACAATACCCGCCGTATTTAGATCAAATTTGGATTAAACATTCGTAATGACACATCGTTGGGACGTTCTGCAAAGCAGACGTGTCGCTAAATAACTTTTTGATTTATATAACTAAAGGTAGTCTAAAGTGCACTCAAACTATATAATAACAAGTTCCAAAATAAAGTGTACCGCGTTTACGTGTTTACGGCGCTATTCTTCTGAGAACACTATCGCCGTCGACGCTTGATCGGCGCGAGAGCAGCTCTTCGCCCCCGCAAGACAGAGACGGGCTCATTATTTTTTCGCCTCCTCGCACAAGCAATCGCAAGACGTCACAGCGCAACAGTTGACCACGCACTGAGTGAGTAATATTTACAAAGATATCATGAGTGTAGTACGCTCGCCAACTGGAAGTGGCCCCAGCTTCGAACGCAGTGACTCGCAACCGAATTTGTTATCAAGCACTTCTCAACCCGAATTCTCGGATACTTCGAAAGTAACCCAACGCTGTTTTAAGCGAAAGCAGTTGGATGATAACGAATATATCCGAACTGAATTAAGTGAAATGCGTAAACAAATGTCTGAAATGATGACAATGTTAAAAACTATTACTTCTACACAAAACGAATTCACAAAAAAAATCACTGAAGATATAACAACAATAAAGGAACGGATAGACGGTATTAAATCCACTACTGATAATCTCGCCGCCGAACAAAGCATCATCAAATCTGATATAACATCGCTACGGAATGATAATTGCGAAACCGAGAAAAAAGTTGAAGAGATTACCCATGCAGTTCAACTACTAAATAAAGACAGACCATCTGTTCAAGGCTCTTTCCCAGTCGAAACTCAAGAAACCATCATAGCAGAAATTAATGAACGTGAATTCCGAAGCAAAAATATTATTGTCAGTGGTATTCCAGAACCATCATCATCAAACAAGGAACAACGCATAAATATAGACAAAAACGAGGTAGTAAATTTACTTCAGTCGATTGATAAGGAGTACCCCGAACCAACAAAGATTATGCGACTGGGGAAGTATGACGCAAATAAGATACGTCCATTAAAAGTATACTTCAAATCTCAGGAAATTGCAAAATCTATACTACGTAACCAAAAAAACTCCAAACAGGACAGTGTTAAAATCTACTCTGATCAGACACCAAAACAGCGTACATACCTACAAAATCTAAAAGACGAACTTAATCGCCGACAGGTTAACGAGGACAACAAACTCACAATAAAGTACGTTAACGGTATACCGAAAATCGTGGTGTTACCATCAAAAAACGAATAGCCACCGAACCTACTACAAAGAAAAATACTGATCCAAGTAATGAGAAAATAACCTACCAAGTTGTCGATAATTACAGCAGCATTATAACCTCAACCAAATCTTTTAAATTTCTGTACGCGAATGTGCGAAGCATTGTAAAGCCCGGTAAATTTGACGAATTAAAATGTGTTATAAAAGCTTTTTCTTCATGCTTACACGCAGTGGTTCTAACAGAAACGTGGATTAAATCTGATGAAGAAGGAAAAAGATTTCAAATCCCGGGATATACGCATTATTATAACTTTAGGAACGACACGAGAGGCGGGGGAGTATCAATATTTGTGAAAAATAACCTGAAACATAGCCTAACTGAGGAAATTTGTCAAAATGGTAACCACCATCTCTGGATTCATATTGAAAACTATACTCTGGATATAGGTGTTATATACAGAAAACCAGAACAATCAAACGTCAAAACCTTTTTAGATACCTACTCCCAACAACTATTTAAAAACAAGCGAGGTGTGGTCTTTGGAGACTTTAATTTCAACCTATTAAATGCAGAACGTGCAACCACAATGTATAAAGAGGTAATTAGAGAAAACGGTTATGAAATTTTGAACAAAATAGATGAAGAATACTGCACAAGAGAATCAACAACATCAAAAAGTATAATTGACCACATTTGCTCAAATCTTAAACTAGATAACTTCCACCTAGCCATTGTCGATACACCTATGTCAGACCACAAACAAATCTACTTAGAATTAAAACGCTATAAACCAGAGACTCCCAAGAAGATAAGCTACCACAAAACCGACTATGAACTACTCTATAAGACTATCTTGGAATTACGCACCGCAAACATAGACTATATATATGAAACGTTGGAAGAAAAACTATTAAAAAGCATAGAAATAAGCAAAACCACAAAAACCAAAACGCTTAACCCACCACGACAAGACTGGATAAAAGGAGCAATCATCAGTGAAATAAACAGTAGGAATACTTTGTGGAGTCAACATAAGAAACACCCAAAAGACAAGGACAAGGAAGATACATTTAGAAGGAAAAGAAATGAAGTTACAGACCTAATTCAACGAACGAAATCAAGCTATTACATAAAACTCTTTGAAAACTGCAAGAAACAGCCATTGAAAACGTGGGGACTGATAAACAACCTGTCCTGCAATAAATTCACTGAAAAATCCGCCCCCCGGAAACTTCAATCACAAAATGGTACTGTTACAGACTTAAAGGACATATGCGAATGTTTCAATGATTTCTTTGCAAATGTTGGTTCGATACTGGCAAACCAAATTCCCTTAAAATATCATCCATCGGGTAATGCCGTAACAGGCTCATTTGAATCTAGCTCATCTTCCCTTTGCGATCTAGAACCAGCTACAACAGATGAAATCCTAAAAATAATTAATAATTTAAATAATAACACCAGCGCAGGTTTAGAAGGTATCACCACTAAATCATTACAATGTATTGCAAACCTAATTATTGACGAACTCACAAATTGCATAAACAAATGTATGAAATCGGGAACATTTCCAAATAGTCTTAAGGTTGCAAAAGTTACGCCAATATATAAATCTGGAGTTAAATCAGAGCCTGGCAACTATCGTCCTATTTCAGTCCTTCCCGTGCTTTCAAAAATTTTTGAAAGGGTCTTGTACAATCGTCTCGAAAAATACCTAATTAGTCTAGACATCTTATATGAAAAGCAGTATGGTTTTAGACCCAAATCAAATACACTCTCAGCTGCAATAGACCTTGTGACAACTATAAAACTTAATATCGATAAAAAGAAAATGGCTGTGGGTGTCTTTATCGATCTAAAAAAGGCATTTGACACAGTCAGTCATGAATTATTATTAAGAAAACTCATGGAAATTGGGATAATAGGCCCTGCCCTTGATATTTTTAGATCTTACCTGTCAAACCGATACCAAGTAGTTAAAATTGGTGACACCCAAAGTGATCCCAGAATGATAACATACGGCGTGCCCCAAGGCTCAATTTTGGCTCCATTGTTATTTCTTCTGTATATAAATAGTATCCACAAAATTGGTCTTACAGGTGACCTAACGTTATACGCAGATGACACATGTTTGTTTTACTTCGGCCACTCAGTTGATACTATTATTAAGCAAGCACAGAACGATTTGAACTTACTTAATCTGTGGTTTCAACAAAATCTTCTCACCATTAATACAGCAAAAACAAACTATATGATATTCACAGCAAAAAATAAAAAAATTGGCAATTATACACCACTTAAAATAAACAACCAAGTCATAAACAAAGTAGATCAAGAAAAATATTTAGGGCTAATTTTAGATAGTAAACTGACGTGGCTTCCACATATTCAAAAAATTAAATCAAAACTACAATCACTCACGGGTTCTTTACGGGGTATCGTTCGTTGCTTACCACGCCAAGTTCGTTATACAATCTACTTTTCCCTTGTTAAGCCACATATTGACTACCTAGTGGAAATATGGGGTACCGCTGCCAAAACACACACTAACCTACTACAAACTGCTCAAAACAAACTTTTAAAAACATTATTTAATTATGACTACCTAACTCCAACAGAAACCCTATACAAAGAAATTAAAGTAATGAATATAACACAAACATACATATATAATACATGCATACTAATTCGAAAAATACTTCATAAAAATATACACACAAACATAGCCTTCACCAAAAATATAAAAAAACACAAAATGAAGCTGAGACGCGAACACGACTTTTTAAAACTACACCCAACCCGCACAAACTACGGAAGAAAAACTATTGTATATGAAGGATCCAAAATATTTAATAAATTACCAAGAGACCTCATAGAATCTAAATCCATAACCACTTTTAAAAAACTACTAAAACACTTTATAGTAAAAAAATCATCTTCCCTGCACTAGGGACGAGCCACATCCAGCTACCGCTGATCTGTGTTTCACGGAAACTTGTTTTGTTTACTTATTTGAGTTGACAGTTGTGCCGGTGTATCGAACTAACACTTGTTCATATTTTTTTAAACTACCTTCAAAACATTTTATTAGACGCCCTGTTATTTGTAATACGTCCAACATCTACTTTTTTTATGATATGTCTAGTTTTAGTTATTCTCATGTTAAGTGAATGTAATTCTTATGAGAATAAATGATCTCAAACCTCAATCACTATCCTAAAATTACCCAAAGTTGCTTGCCACTTTTTATTTAAAAAATTAAAATATCCGTTTATTTAACTCATAAATAAAAAAGTTATGTATTTAATTACAAAATATTTAGGCAAAACGTAGAAGATTATATTAGCCACAATTTCTTGTCATTTTGAAGTTAAATTATGCAGTTGATCTCACTATATAGGTACCGATTCAGACCCCATTATTTTTCATTTTCTACGATTATTGCGGTGGGGAAACCGTATTTTTGTGAAAATATTGTATGCTACTATACAATTTTTATGGATTGATGATTAAATAATACACACAAAGTAATTTGGCCGAATAGTTTAAAAGTTATCACGATAATATCATTGACTTGAACGGAGCGCCTAACGGCGGCGGCAGCACGGGCGGAGCTGCCAGGGTCACGAGATTGTTCGAAAGAGATACCGTGACTCTGGCACATGGGCAACTGAAGGAACACGGGTGGGTTTTAGTCAGTAAAAGTCTGACACGCCCTCCCACTCCGCCCAGAGCGGGAGAAGTCATTTGATGATTTCCCATCCAAAAAAAAAAAAAAAAAAAGCACGGGCGGAGCGCGATGCGGCGGCAGCACGGGCGGAGCGCGATGCGGCGTCGCGGTCGCGGGGGAGGGCCGAACAATGCAATCCATATTGATATGTACTTGCGGTTTATCCAATCCTCTGCAACTATGGCACAAATATAATATAGATTTCAAAGAATGGATCAGGTTAACGATGATCTCTGTTTTCATGAGGCGTTGGGACTTATCGAGTACAAAATATTAACAATTTCTGGGAAAAAAATATCCGATTTTGGTCTACCCTCAACGCAGCGTAGAGGAGAGTTGTCGACCGAGTTGATAAAAGAGCTAAGCTATGATACCAACCAGTTAGGTGCTTACGTATGCGAAACTGAGCCACGTTTGCTACCTGATCAAAGAGAGATTTATCATAAAATAGTAGGACGAGTTGATAATGAATTGTAATATTTGCTTCACTATCTCATTTATTATGTTAATAATTTTAGACTTAGCTGATCCATGATCTCATTTTAAATATAAGTACTTAGTTTATAAATTATCTGTGAGTTAACCACTATATTTTTGTATGCCAACAGGCAGAGATTACTGGAAACATATCCGAAAGTAACACCTCTATTGTAACACCTGCATTCTATACAAATAAAGAAATGATTTGATTTGATTTGAGAATGGTGAAGGCGGACTTTTTTTCCTTGATGCCCCGGGTGGTACAGGAAAAACTTTCTTGCTTAATTTACTTTTGGCAAAAATTCGTGGCGGCCATAACGTTGCATTAGCTGTGGCTTCCTCTGGAATTGCTGCAACATTGCTAAGCGTTGGACGGACAGCACATTCGGTCTTTAAATTACCTCTTAATCTGGCGAGTGAAGAAACCCCATCGTGTAACATCAGCAAAAGCAGTGCCCGTGGCCTCTCTTGCAACAGTGTAAATTAATCGTGTGGGACGAGTGCACAATGTCACACAAACGTGCCATCGAAGCTCTTGATCGTTGTTTACAAGATTTACACGGCAAACAAACAATAATGGGTGGTGTGGTTGTTTTATTGGCTGGGGACTTTCGGCAAACTTTGCCTATCATCGAGCGAGGCACTGCAGCAGACGAAATGAACGCATGTCTAAAATCCTCATATTTATGGACCAAAGTTGAAAAGCTGCACCTTATCACCAACATGCGTGTCCAGTTATTCAGTGATCTAGAGTCGGGCGCGTACGCTGAAAAACTGCTCGAGATAGGTGAAGGTCGAATCGAAACTGACGAAGAAGGTATGGTTCTATTCACTAACCAATTTTGTCACGTTGTGGATTCGGAAGATGCACTCATTGCTCAAGTTTTTCCAAATTTGCAACAGAACATCCACGATGAAAGTTGGCTATGTGAAAGAACTATACTAGCACCAAGAAATGAGACAGTTGCGAAAATCAATAAAATTATCTTGGACCAAGTAACCAGCGATGCAACAACCTACAACTCCATCGACACAGTCATGTCATCTGAAGACTGTACGAGCTACCCCGTGGAGTTTCTTAACTCTTTGGAGCTATCCGGGGTGCCATCACATAAGCTCGAATTAAAAGTCGGTATACCCGTTTTGTTAATGCGCAACTTGGACGCCCCGAGACTATGTAATGGCAATAGATTGCGAGTTATTGAACTAGGCAGGTATATTGTTAAGGCCACAATTTTAACTGGAGAAGCTAAGGGTGAAAATGTTCTTATTCCACGCATCCCAATAATACCCAATAACTTACCCTTCAATTTCAAACGTTTACAGTTCCCACTTAAGTTTGCATTTTCTATGACTATTAATAAATTGCAAGGGCAAACTTTGAAAGTAGCGGGGATACATTTAGGCACGCCCCGTTTTTTCCATGGGCAGCTATACGTAGCTTGCTCACGTGTATCTAAATCCCAAAATCTACATATTTACGCTGAACAAAAAAAAAAACAAATAACATAGTATACAGGAGTATATTGCAGTAAAAACACAGATAAATTAACACAGAAGTTCACCTATTCCAGTTATATGCCACATAATTCTTTACTTATTACAAAATCTATTAAAAAAACCGCATCAAAATCCATTGCGTAGTTTTAAAAATTTAAGCATACATAGGGACATAGGGACAAAGAAAGCTACTTTGTTTTATACTATGTAGTGATTAAATGCAAGTAACATTGGTCCGACCTGTTTATTAGTCAGTGTTTAGTAATCCGTTTGTGCTGGATATGATAATCTCAAGCCCGGGGAGGGACATAGGGCTACTTTTTATAAACACACCATACAGGTAAAGATTGATGAAGAAACCACTGGACTTAGCATTTTGAAAAATGCAGAGTTCTATTATAGCTTAAAAAAATGAGCACTTAGAAAGGAATTCAGATAATTCCACCCTCAAGAGATTCCCTCTAAATGTAGGTATAGGAGTTCAAAGATTGTATGGTAACTAATTTTGAAGTTAGGCATCTGGGATGTACGATGTGAAGTTACATTAAAAAAATAAAAGTATTTAAAAAAAATGTCACGTTACTTAATGTGGCAGACCAAATTCTACGCGAGCGAAGCCGCGGGCAAAAGCTAGTAATATATAAAGCGGATTCGGTTATGCAGATTCTATCATGCAATATGCAAGAAAAAACCCTTAGGGTGACAAACGTATAGCAGCTGTGACTTTACAGTTCGACAAAAAATTGGTATACAGCACCCTAATTGCGTAACACACTTTCAATTACAATTCGACAGCATTGAAAGAAATTTCTAATCCATTACTTTATAGGTTTAAAAAATTCGTCTGCCCAATTACGTATACAGGATTTTTTTTTACCTAGTGCGAAAATTTTTTTGGTCGTTCAGTATCAGTAATAGAACACATTTCAACAATTTTTTCAATACTTTATTTTTATTTTTATCCGACCTTAAATCAGCAAGCTGAGGACACACTACATATTTCGTAATATGATATCGACAGTACGAATAGGTCAGTAACCGCGCGCCGGCGATTTCGAACTTCTTAGAATTTTGACCGATCTAACACCTGGTAGGTTGTACTGCTACACTTGTAGCTACGCTCGGTCGTTCACCTTCGCCACCACGCCGGCGCTAGTAGGTACTTGTCTTGTAGCTACGCACGGTCGTTAACTTTCGCCGCTTTTGTATAATTATTTTGTACTAAGATATATTAATAAAAATTGCATGGTTATTATAACTTGTTTAAGTTTAATTTGTTAAAATTTGCGCACTGGTTAAAAACTTATCCTGTATAATTCAATGAACACGGCTGAACGGCCAATTGAAAGAAATTACGTTCCGTTTTCGCTACTGCCTGCAGGAGGCCTATGTCACACAAGTGTGTGACACATTGGCCTCCTTTTTATAAGAGGGAGTGGGTCATTAGGTTACGGTGGGCATTGTGTGGGTTGGTAGATGTCATATGTCTTCGAATTTTTGGTTCCAAGATATGCCGGTTAACTCATAATGTTTTCCTTCACCGTTTTAAGAGAAGTGGTGATGAAATTAAATACACAAAGTAAAGTGCCTGCCTGGCATTGAACTCGTAAGTTGTGACCGATACCATTGGGCCACTATTGTTCAATCAGTTGTCATTATGAGTGTATTACCCAATCACCCCGCGCTTAATTTATAACTACTCTTTGCTGAGTAGGTAGGCCATTAAAATTAAATAGGTAACTAACAGTGTAGAAGAAGAACAATATTTTTGCATGTATAATATTTTTCTACTATATCAACAAAAAAATTATTATAGTTTAATTAAGTCAAAAGTCATTGTAGTCGATAACCTACATAATTTTATTACTATGTTCCTTGTTATGTTACAAAAACGTGCTGATTAGTGTATGAAAAGGAAAATTATTAACCTAAATGGGATATTTCATTTTATCAGATTATTTAAATAGCTATAGGGAATTCCAGCTATATATGATTATTATAAAAAATAAGGAAAACCGTTACAAGAGGTAGGTATGTACAGTTCTTATTTTAATTTTAAAATGATTATCAGAATTTTATACCCACAAACGAACATAAGGCCCTTTCCTGTCCAACGAAGTTAAATACCTCGAGGTCATTCTAGATAGTAAGTTAAACTGGAGTGGTTATTTAGACAACAAACAGGGCCTGCATCACCTTCTGGCAATGCAGGAAAATGATAGGTAAGGAGTGGGGTCTATCCCGCAAAAATCTACTTTCGCTGTACACTGCAGTAATCCGTCCCATGATCACCTACGGGACCGTGGTCTGGTGGCCCCGCACTAAGCTAGTTCCAGCCTCCAATAAAGTACAACGCCTGCAAAGACTAGCCTGTATGGCGGCCATGGACTGCATGAGGACTACTCCGACTGCAGCCATTGAAGCCATGCTGGGACTACCACCGCTCCACCTGTTCATACAGCAGGAAGCCAGGATGGCGGTGGTGCGTCTAAATTAAACAAATGGAGTAAGAGAGACACACAACAGACCGCACTGCTTAAGGAACTCAATAATGAGTTCCGTTACGAAAGTTACCGATGACCGGGTATCCAAACATTTTATTTTTGATAAAAATATAGAATCCAATGTCACGAGGATTGCCGATGTGAGGGTTTGCTCCCCACTGAGCTACACGGACGAATCCAAACCAGACAGTGGCACAGGTGCTGGAATCTACTCGGAGGTCTTCAATATACGCATAGCCACACCATTGGCAGTTCACAACCCAGTGTTCAAGGTTGAATGCATGGGTATAGCTCTTGCCGCTTCAGCTATCATGGCCAGGGAAGCTAAAGACCATTCGATCCGCATGCTCTTAGCCAGAATGGCTGTTCTGCAAGTACAGAACTGTTTCACAGTTGACTCTGGGCTGATATAAGAGTGCCACCAGCGCCTCAATCAGGTGGTTAGCCAAAAAACATAACCATTCAATGCATCAAAGGACACAGTGGTTCGCTAGGCAACTATGCAGCGGATAAACTTGCTAGAAGGGTGTCGACCAAGGTGAGTGCAGGCAGGCCAAAGTAGCACTTCTTACTACTGAAGCCCGCCTCATGAAACAGGTTCTTCTCCTAAACAAACAACAGCTGCGTACAGTTACAGGTATAACTTGCCATAGGTTGTTTAATAAATACCTCTTTGTCATAGGAGTAACGGACAGTCCGCAATGCAGGACCTGCAGGAAAGACGACGAGACAGCAGCGCATGCGCAAAAACACTACACAACACAACATAACACACACAAACACACCCCCATATACAACATACATACAGAACACACAATATAAATGGTTCTCTCCTTAACTTCTTCTTCATCTTTTCAGCCGAAAGACGTCCACTGCTGGACATAGGCCTACCCCAAGCACCGCCACTTCGACCTGTTCTGTGCTTCTACGTATTCCTGCGGCCTTCACCAGGTCATCGGTCCATCCTGTGGGAGGCCTTCCAACGCTCTGTCTTCCACTAAGTCTCTTTAACTAGTCTGTTTTAATTTTGGTATAAAATCTTTATTTTCTATCTTTTCTTTCTTCGTTGTGGCTACCTACACTGTAAAGTTCCGAATTTTTTATTTTATTTCTTGTAAAACTGGTGTTAACTTGAGAGCCCTGTCACCCATAACACAAGTTGAATCTTAGCTTGGGTGACTGAGGTTTATAAGTTATAACTCTGTATGAACCTACAATTTATAAGACAAATTGTAAAACTGGAAATAAAGATTATTTATTTATGTGCTGCTAAACTGCCCGGTGATCGCCACATATAAGGCTAAATACTTCGGTAACCCAGGTACCCTAGGTGAGGTTGTCAGCAACACCAAGGCGTTGCTGGCCTTCCTATAGGAGCGTGGATCGAATAACCGATTTCTCACCCGTACGCAACATACGCGCTCTGACCTGGAGTTGCGGACACCAGCCCGATCTACCTAACTCGATGTAGATTGGCATTCAAAATTATTTCATTTAATCAAAATTGCGCTCTTTTTTAAAACCATAATTTAAAAAAAACTATTTATTAAAATTTTATTTTTCAATTTATTTCTCGCCGCCTGCATTCGATAACGTTTCTTTAAACATGAGGATAACAAAACATTATCGCATATAAGTGACGCTAAGCCCACGTACCCACGGACGTAATAACATCGCGGCGGATTCTTTTCGCGCCCTGTATTTTCAAAGCACTGCTTAGTGCTAACAGTTGAAAGTTTAACGCTGTATTATTTTGACGCGTTTCACGAAAGTTGAAAATCCAGTGCACGATAAATTTCCGTCACGATTGTATTACGTCCGTGTGTACGTCGAGTAACTCTGGCACCCCGACTCGGAAAGCATAGATTCGTAGAGGATGGTGGAGTCTAGCCAAAAAGACCCCATCATCTTAGTGGTTTCTTTTTATGCCACGCAGAAGAAGGAGCCCCGCAAAATGGGGCTCCATCGACTACGTCTCATTTTTATTGCTGAGAAGTAAATTTAGACCCGACGTGATTTTCGCCACCCCAAAATAAAATTTTAGCTTTTTTTTCTCGGGACCTACGGCGCACTTTAGGGTTTTCTAAAAAACACTACACAGGGTTTATTCCACAAAAAATTAAAAATATTAATAATAACTACTATAAAAAAGGGCGGGGAGTTAAAGCAGAGTGCGTACCACTCTCTGCGGTTAGCAGTGCATTGAAGGCTGAAAAAATCTCGCCGCGATATTTTTAATTCCGTGTGTACGTAGACTAACAAACATTCACAAATTTAAATTTATATTTTACGAAGTAAAAATTATTGAAGAATGTATAACAATCAACTAGTATTAATCACGTTAACGTGAGAGTGCTTTGCTATATGGCTAACTACTTAACAGTTGCCTAGTGTTCAGTAGTGCTGATCGGGGCAGTTCTAAATGTGGGCTGGTATAATTTTGGCACGATTGCAAGTCAAAGCCAATGCAAAAGTCATACTTATGATACCAGGGAAAATAATGCTGTAAAACAGGTACCCACTACAACAGCTTAGTCCTTAGCCAAAAATTAAGTAAAAACACATAAAACGGTTGTAAAAAAATATTAATAAAAGTTTGTTATTATTGTTGGGATTCGGTCAACACATTCAGAAAATCACTAGATTAGGCGCGCTGATAAACGGTCTCGATTAGGTGTCTGAAATACATAATATGTGACTCTTCAGTCAGTATCTCCTAATGGCAACAGATTCACACACACCTTTTTAGTAAGTAGGTACAACCATCCGCAATAATTAGCAATGAGGGCCGTGTGTTCAAAAAAGACAGTATTTTTTGTGATAGCAGTGATAATGTTACTAATACTGTATAACGCAAAGGTACAGAGCAGTACTCAAATACTTTCACACAGTGACAAGTTAATAAGTGATTGGACGGAAGCAAAAAGTGTTGTGATTCAAAATGTGACAGAAAAGAAAGTGGCGTTAAAATATATTTTACAATGGACGTCGCCATCAAATGTTCCTTTCGTGTATATGGGTAAGGGGCAAAATGGATTTATTGAACGAAAATGTCCTCACACAAACTGTATAGTGACTGCAAACCGTACGTATCTCGTTGGTGGTTATACCAAATTTGACGTGATTGCATTCGCAGGGCCAGAAGTGGTAACTTATTATTATACTGCACAATTACCTGAAAAGAGATCCCCCCATCAGAAGTATGTATTCGCAAGCATAGAATCTGGAGACAATTATCCTATCTGCTCTAGAATATTGAATGGGTATTTCAACTGGACATGGACTTTTAAATTAGACTCTGAAGTAAGATGGGGTTATATAACTATTAGAGATAAAGATAACGCTATTGTTGGACCAAATAAAGAAATGCATTGGATAAATTTGAAAGATATGGATCCAGTTAGCGATGATTTTAAACAACAGCTTAAAACGAAAACCAAAGCTGCGGCGTGGTTCGTGTCTAATTGCAATACCAGAAGCAAAAGAGAACAAATTGTTAGACAACTACAAGACGAATTAGTAAATTATGGTATGGTCTTAGATATATACGGTACCTGTGGTACCCTGAAATGTTCACGGGATAATGAGGAAGATTGCGATAAATTAGTTAAAAAGGATTATTATTTTTATTTATCGTTTGAAAACTCCTTTAGTGAAGACTATGTCACTGAGAAGTTATTACGAGCATTAAATAATGATGCTGTACCCATTGTGTACGGTGGTGCTAATTATACTAGGTATGTATTAATTGGGTTGTTGTTCCTTGAGTTCGAGGGGGTCTCATATTTCCCAGTAACTGATTTGTGGAAGCCCGATAGGCAGTCGCTCCATTAAAATACAGTTTTTTTCATGTATCAGGTTAGACTGGAAACGAGTACTGTCAAGAACGTTCCCAATGTTGGGCCTGAACCATCTTCTCACATCGCTGCATCGCCGTAATCCACCTCGTGGTGGAAACTTGTATTAGTATGAACAGGAGTGATAAAACAAATTGGATGTAAAATTATCGCCTTTTTATGGGTGGGACATCATCAAAAACGTCTCCCCCTCTGGGTGGAGTGGCAGGGCGTGTCAGACTTTTACTGACTAAAACCCACCCGCGTTCCTTCTGTTGCCCATATGCCAGGGTCACGGTAACTCTTTCAAACAACTCTCGCGACCCTGGCAGGTAAAATTTTCGCCTGGGTACGAAACCACGGCCTGTGCTTCGTAAGATGAGGTAGTTACCATCATTAATCAAGTAGCTACTGAAGTCAGCAACCGAAATGCGTAAGACACTGTTAATCAGAATCTGGATCATTTCGAAGGATATTGTTAATTCACTGCTACATATTTTCGAAAAAATATCTGCTCAAGAACTTAAATAACGCAGTGAATGTTGTTGGAACTGTCAATATGCTATATATTAGTATGTTACGCAATTACCCCTCTTTTTGTTTTGATAATATATGGGTTAATTTATCAATATAATATTTTTTACAGATTTATGCCAGATGACATTTACCTGGACGCTAGAGTACAAACTACCAAGCAAATAGCAGCAAAAATGTATGAATTGATCAATGATGTGGAAAAATATGCAGAATATTTTAAATGGAAAAATCATTACTCGTATCATAGCAAGAGTGAAGATGTCAAAACTGATCCTTATTGCTTATTCTGTACAACTTTGAATGACGAAGAAATGGTAAAAATGACAACAATTTATGACGATTTTTACAAATGGTGGATGTCGCCTCCGGGTCGATGCTGATTTAAATCGAGTCAGGGTTTGTAGAACTAAATTTTCTCAGAGTATTTTTTTTTTTCAATTGATGTTTGTTTTATACTTTCTATAATAAAAAAATAAATGATGCCCGACTTTTGTTACTGACTGAACCCAATGCTCCAGTTAACCACCACTTTCCTTCATAGTAGGTACTCGTGGAACCAGACGATGGAAAATATCAGTCATACAATTTTATCATACAACGCATTGTGAGCCCATTTGCCATAATCGCCACCCTTGGCTGGCGGGTTGGCAATATGTATGTGGGTATGGTGGTTAAATGCATAGAGAACGCTGCTGCTCATTCTCTAGTAAGCCACTTAGTCGCCTCTTACGACACTCTCTGGCAGAAATCGGATGGTACTATTCTTAACGTCCGTGCCGTAACCGGCAAAATTTGTCCCTGGAATGCAACTCCCTTCTGATATCGATTTCTTAATATCGTTGACATGACACAATAAGTCGAAGTTCTGCGGCCAGTATGCATCTTGGCATGCCATTGTTTAGCTCTTCTTATGTTAAGTCTAGTCTTCCTAAACCTACAAAGCATTTTTTCGATAATAGAATATCTCAAACCCATTGTTATAGCCGTTTGAATGATCTGCGTGTCACTCCCCAGGAATGTATCCACGTTCCGTGTATGACACTACCTTTATTTACAAGTCAACGTCTGCCGTGAGCACTTTTAGTTAAACCATCGATGCGGAAAGGTAAAAATAAAAATATTTACATATAATCCAACATTTTAAAATGTGATATTTCTTTTTTTTTTTTGTGCACGTCTTTGAAAAGGCCAGTATGTTTAGTAGGTTTCAATGTGCAATAAATTACTGTTTTCAAAATAGCTTTACTTCATGAAAGTAAATCGAGATATCAAGATTCCTTTAGGCGCTTTACAAGTGGTTTCTTTCTATTGCCAGTGTAGTTTCTTTACAAAATGCAATGTTTTAACTGATAGTGAGTCGTGTTGTGTTGTGTACGGTTAAAGCTCTTGAGACGATCATTCAGGCCCCAGTTATGCCATAAACAAACCTATGTATATTACAATGATTTCGAGACTGAAGTGTTAAGTTTAATGTTACGTTTAGGTACGCGTGCACTAACCAAATTGTGAATTCAATAAACTTTGGTGGTTTTAAATTGTTCAACAAAAACACACGTGGCCTGATTACAAAAACAAAAAAAACATTTGGTATGAAATTAGTTCAAAATTAAATACGTATGCATTGAAGTACCCGCCACATTTTAAATTCTTTAAGCAATTATCTCGATACACTTTCATGTAACAAATATTGAAATCATAAAAAATACAATACAATCATATTATTGTCGGTAACATTACTAATGTCCTATTAAAACCACAAGATAAAACTCAATTTTTTTGGCAGTCTTATAATTTAACATTATGACAGAAATGGTGTCACAGGACTCACAGGGCTATAAAGAAGGTAAATATAAAACAGTTAAAAATTCTTAAAACAGCACGTGATTACGTCCTACGAATAAATTATTTTGTTTCAATGTAATCCGTTGTTAAGGCGCGGCAAAACACATTTTCCAAATATTATATTTGTCAATTTTGCATCAGGACAACAATTATGGTTCTAAACAGCGATAATGCGGTTAATGTAATTTGCATCGAATGGCCACCAAAATAAAAGTGATTTTGTCGATTTAATTATATTAGAAAACTAGCTGTGCCCGCGGCGTCACCCGCGTGGTGTTCGGAAATTATCATACAGGGACGTGCTACTCTGAAAAAAATCATTATAATATCAGCTATCTGCCAATGAAAGTCCCGTTAAAATCGGTCCAGCCGTTTCAGAGATAAGCCGGAACAAACAGATATACAGACAAAAAATTAAAAAAGGGTTTTTTTTAATGTAAGTAACGTATATATTATACTTTCATATGCATTTAGTGAAAAGCGTTGTAGTGTTAATTTGAAATTACAAGCAGATACTTCGGTTTTATTTATTTGTTTGTTAGTTTTATATTTTTGTTGATAAATGAACGGCTCAGTGGAATAATGGTTAGGTATTTCTTTATTTGATTGAATTCCCTTAATTGTTATTACATACAATATTTTTACGCTCAACATTTTAGGAATTATGCGAAGCAAGATATTTTTTAGTGTTTCGTTGTACGTTATAAATAAATAAATAAAATAAATAAATAAATATCTTAGGACAACTAACACAACGTTATCTGATCCCAAACTAAGCAGAGCCTGTACTATGGCAACCAGACAACTGATAAACATACTTATATATTTCTAAATACATACATATTACAGATAAATTACACCCAGACACAGAACAAATGATCGTGCTCATCACACAAATATTTGTCCTGGGTGGGAATCGAACCCACGACCTCAGTCTTAGCAGTCAGGGTCACTAACCATTAGACTAACAGGCCAGTCGGTTATGTTTGTATCATATGTACAAGTTCAGTATGTTTTCGTCATGTTACTATTTAATTTTTATCATTACATACAATATGATAGTTTAAGCTCCCCCAACCCACTCCGTCCCATCGTCGTCTGCCAGTGCGAATTCTTCGTATTCCTAACGTTTTTTCGTTTTATTCAGCTCCTAAGGGTACTAGCGCGATGTTGCATAAACTATATTCCTCCTCGATAAGTAAGCTACCCAATGCACTGCCAGGGTTGCAAGATTTATTCGAAAGAGATGCCGTGGTCCTGGCATATGGGCGGAACACAGGTGGGTTTTACTCAGTAAAAGTCTGACACGCCCTTCCGCTCCACCCATAGACGTCATTTGATGATTTACAAAAAAAAAAACCCAATGCAATGATATTTTTTCAATTCGAAACAGGACTTTCTTAGAATAGCGCGTTCAACTTAAAAACTTTTCAGATTGAAAATATTATAAGTATAGATTTTCGAATACGTTTTTTCTCTGTACCAATAAACCTGTGTGACAAAACACTGTGCGTTCTATAATGTCCTACGTTTGGACAGCGCCTTAAACCAGCACAAGGTTAGATAAAAAGTTACGGTAATTAAACTTACCAGTGATACGGAACGGAAATATTAATAGCCCGCGGTTTCAATCGTTTTCCGAGGAGAACTACTACTTCATGTACCCAGATGAATAGTGTCCTTTGTATTCATCTAGGCAGAGTCTACATGTAAACTAAATGTCAACTGAATCAGAACTCGCAGACTGACGTTCATATGGACGCGCGTTGAAAAAATCACACTGTGGCTTCACTGTCAATTCAATTTAAAAAATCAAAATATGTTTATTAAACACAAACCTGCATGGGCATTTAAGAGACGTCAGAAGCTAGGTGCACTGTTCCAATTTATTTATTCCTATGGAAACCAGCCTGCAGGAAGAGCCCATTTAAATATGTCTTTATGTAAAACATTTTCGCAATACTTCATAATACGAAAATATCTTGATTTTGTCAATTAAAATAGCTAAAGATTCAGATAATGTTACTTATTTATTATATACTGAAATTAACCACGTTTTTTTTAAATTTTCTGTTTATTAAAATTTTATTTTTTCAATTTATTTCTCGCCGCCTACATTCGATAACGTTTCGTTATCCATGAGGATAACAAAACACTATCGAATGTAAGTGACACTAAGCCCACGTTCCCACAGACGTAATAACATTGCGGCGGGATTTATTGGGGCACTGTATTTTTAAAGCACTGCTTAGCGCTGAGGGTTGAAAATTGAATGCTGTATTTTTTGACGCACTGAAACACGCGCTAGGCGAGAATGGAAAATCCAGTGCACGATTAAATCCCACCACGATTTTAATACGTCCGTCTAAACGTCGAGAAACTGTGGCACTTCGTTAGGTTCGATGAAAGAAAGAAAGAAAAATATTTTATTTGGGACACGCACGTATTCTCACATATGGTGGTCAAACCTGGTCTTTGACTGGTCCAAGCTTGAAGTTTGCCAGCGAGTCATGGAGCCGAGTTACCGAGAAGACTGCCCGACTCAAGTGGGACTGGGCCGGACATGTCTGCGGGATGTCTGATGACAAATGGGCTAATAGAGCTACCAACTGGGTCCCACTAAACGCACGACGACATCGCGGTAGGCCGAGACGAAGATGCCGGGACGAGCTTGACTCCTACCGAAAGGACTGGCCAACACTAGCAAAAGACAGAAATGGGTGGAAAAGGTAGAGGGAGGCCTTTGCCCTGCAGTGGGACAAAATAGGCTAATTAGATTAGATTAGACGCACAAGACATAAAAACAATAAAAAAAGAACATAGAAACAAAAAAGAAAGAGGAAAAAAGATGGTGGAGTCTATATCTTTTATGCCATGCAGAAAAAGGGGACCCGCGAAATGGAACTCCTTCGACTACGTCTTATTGTTATTGCTAGGAAGCAAATGTAAACCCATTACGTGATTTTCGTCACCCTAAATATACCCAATACCCCACCCAATCCCCCAATTAAAATATAATCCATGATAATCCCACCAATCCCAAAATAAAATTCGCGTTTTATTCTCAGCACGACGACGCACTTTGGAGTATCCAAAATCTCTCTTTTGGACTCCCATTTTCTGAACGATTTGCAACTCCAGACGCTTGTAGGTCCAAGGTACGAAAAAAATCCCGCCGCGATATTTTTACGTCCGTGTGAACAAGGACTAACAAACATTCACAAATATAAAGAAAGCCAAAAAAAAAAACAAAAAACTATTGATAATGTTTAAAAATAGATTGGTATCAAACTTGTTAACGTGAGAGTGCTTTGCCATATGGACAACTACTTAACAGTTGCCTAGTGTTCAGTAGTGCTGATCGCGGCAGTTCTAAATGTGGGCTGGTATAATTTTGGCACGATTGACGTGCCGCCAATGCAATGTCATAGTTATGATGCCAGTGAAAATAATGCTGTAAAACAGGTACCCACTACAACTACTTTGTTCTTAGTCGAAATGAAGTAAAAACACATAAAACGGTTGTATAAAAAATATTAATAACCGTTTGTTATTATTGTTGGGATTCGCTCAACACATTCATGATGCATTCAGAAAATCACTATAGATTAGGCGCGCTGATAAACGGTCTCGATTAGGTGTCTGACATACATATGTGGCTCTTCAGTCAGTATCTCCTAATGGCGACAGATTCACACACACCTTTTTAGTAAGTTGGTACAACCATCTGCAATAATTAGCAATGAGGGCCGTGTGTGCAAAAAAAACTGTATTTTTCGTGATAACAGTGATAATGTTACTATTACTATATAACGCAACGATACAGAGTTGTAGTCAAATATTTTCAAACAGTGAAATGTTAATAATTGATCGGACGTTAGCAAAAAGTGATGTGATTCAAAATATGACAGACAAGAAAGTGGCCTTAAAGTATATTTTACAATGGACGTCGCCATCAAACGTTCCTTTCGTGTATATGGGCAAGGGGCGAAATGGATTTATTGAACGAAAATGTCCTCACACAAACTGTATAGTGACTGCAAATCGTTCGTATCTCAATGGTGATTATACCAAATTTGACGTAATTGCATTCGCAGGGCCAGAAGTGGTTACTTATAGTAATGCACAATTACCTGCAAAGAGATCCCCCCATCAGAAGTATGTATTCGCAAGCATAGAATCTGGAGACAATTATCCTATCTGCTCTAGAAGATTGAATGGGTATTTCAACTGGACATGGACTTTTAAATTAGACTCTGAAGTAAGATGGGGTTATATAACTATTAGAGATAAAGGTAACGCTATTGTTGGACCAAATAAAGAAATGCATTGGATGAATTTGAAAGGCATGGATCCAGTTAGCGATGATTTTAAACAACAGCTTAAAACGAAAACCAAAGCTGCGGCGTGGTTCGTGTCTAACTGCAATACCAGAAGTAAAAGAGAACAAATTGTTAGACAACTACAAGACGAATTAGTAAATTATGGTATGGTCTTAGACATATACGGTACCTGTGGTACCCTGAAATGTTCACGGGATAATGAAGAAGATTGCGATAAATTAATTAAAAAGGATTATTATTTTTATTTATCGTTTGAAAACTCCTTTAGTGAAGACTATGTCACTGAGAAGTTATTACGAGCATTAAATAATGATGCTGTGCCCATTGTGTACGGTGGTGCTAATTATACTAGGTATGTATTAATTGGGTTGTTGTTGCTTGAGTTCGAAGGAGGTCTCATATTTCCCAGTAACTGATTTGTATAGGCCAGATAGGCAGTATTTTAATTAAAATACTGGTACATAATTTAACTCAACATAATTTGGAAACGGCTATTCAGATGATGATGATGCTTGGGTTCGAACCTAAGAAGGCACTTCCATCATCAGCATCATCTCAGCCCAAAGTCGTCTATTGCTAGACATAGCTGCGCTGCTATCAAAATGGTGAGGTAAAACATCGTTAGGTAACCGGCATGTCCTAGAACCTCAAGTTGGAAGATAGGTGCAACTGTTAACCCTGGACTTGTTGTGGGAGGTAGTAGGTCACAATCGATCGAGAGAAGACACGCAGAGACCTTCTGATAGAGAGATGGTCTGTGTCCCAGCAGTGCGGACAGTGTAGACAGATTATGCTAAGCTTATGTATGTATTCATGAAGCGAGTACTGCTTAGTATTATTTTTTAAATACACAAAACAGCCTATGAGCTAAGAAAGTTCCCAAAGCAGGGACTGAAGTCTTCTCTTCAATGCGGATCATCATGCGGTACTATACAAAAGGCTTCGAAGTTTTAGTTCTAAAACACGTTGATCACGTCACGATGGTTTTCTTCAAAGTTTAAACAGGAATAATAAAACAAAATGGTTGTAAAATTCTTGCTTGGTTTCGAAATCTCGGCCAGCGCTATGTAAGATGAGGTCGTTAACAACATTAATCAAGTAGTGACTGTAATCTGAATCATTTTGAATGATCTTGCTTATTCATTACTGCTTATGATCGAAAAAATTGCCTCCTCAACAACGTAAATGACGCAATGAATGTTTTTGAACCGTCAATATTAACGTGTTACGCTATTACCCCTTTCTTTATTTTAATGATATGGGTTAATTTAACAATTTGTTTTTACAGACTTATGCCAGATGGCATTTACCTGGACGCTGGAGTACAAACTACCAAGCATATAGCAGCAAAAATGTATGAACTGATCAATGATCCGGACCAATATGCTGAGTATTTCAAATGGAAAAATCATTACTCGTATCATAGAAAGAACGAAGATGTTAAAACTGATCCTTATTGTTTATTTTGTACAACTTTGAACGACGATGAAATGGTAAAACAGACTACAATTTATGACGATTTTTACAAATGGTGGATGTCGCCTCCGGGTCGATGCTGACTTGAATCGAATCAGGGTTTGGAGAACTCCTGCCAGGCTCACCGTTTTGTTCGAAAGAGTTACCGTGGCCCAGGCATAGGCAACTGAAGGAACACGGGTGGGTTTTAGTCAGTATAATAGTCAAACTCCGCTCCACCCAGAGCGGGAGACGTCATATTTTTATGATTTCCCACACACAAAAAGGGTTTGTAGAACTAAGTTTTCTCAGTGTTTTTTTTTCAATTGATGATTGTTTTATACTATCTGTAATAAAATAAAAAACGATGCCCGAATTTTGTTACTGACTGAACCCAATGCTCCAGTTAAGGTGAATGCTTCAACCAGCCCGCGAAATTCAAATTTTCTTACGTTGTTTGCAATTTGCAGGCCAGTGATAGGTTGTATGTTGATTAAAATATTATTCGCGCCTGTAAGATATATGTAGTTATAAAATTATAATCATCAAAATCATCAATACAACGCTCTAAGTTCATAAAGCTGTAGGAATGAATTTTTCTGTTTTTTTTTTGTTCCTAGGCCTTTATGAACTTGGAGGGTTGTATTGGCAATTTTGATGATTATAATTCTGTAACTACATACGTCTTACAGGCGCGAATAATATTTTAATCAACATACAACCTAGCACTGGCCTGCAAATTGCAAAAAACGCATGAAATTTTGAATTCCGCGGGCTGGTTTGGAGCATTCACCTTAACCACTATTTTCTTTCATAATAGGTACTCGTGGAACCAGGCGATGGATACGCACACTGATAAAATGTTATCATACAACGCATTGTGAGCCCTTGATAACAGCTATCCTACTTATAGATATATCTATCCTATTTGTGTATTTTAGATACTGCAGAGCTAGAACTACGAGTCAGGTAATATCTGATAATCACCTAGAATATTTGCTAGCTATGAACATGTGCTTGTGGTTCAAAGTTATTCTGAACCTAAGCACGGTAGCCCGCACGGCTGTGGTAAGAACACCAGTGTAAATATAGGTAAACATAATCACAGGCCATATAATGATCCCACTGCTGAGACACATGTTCTCGAATTTCTGGTTCAAGGTTACCTCACGATGTAATCATTCATCGTTTTTAGAGTAGTGATGCTTGGGTTCGAACCGATTCTCGTAGAACAATTTCTATAAACATTTCATGGAATTTTTCCACTTAAGTCGCTTTAACGCGTGCACATCTGCCAGAGTTGCGAGATTCGTTCGAAAGAGGTACCGTGGCCCTGGCGTATGGGCAACTGAAGGAACACGGGTGGGTTTTAGTCAGTAAAATTCTGACACGCCCTTCCGCTCCACCCTAGAGCGGGAGACGTCATTTGAAGACTTCACACCCAAAAAAAAAAACGCGTGCATATGCACAATATCGATATAGGTAGAAAATAGATCGAAAGGTTCCGTTTGTGCCTGTAACTAAACTGTTAGTGCGGGGAGCAATGAAAGACTGGGCTATGTTTTAGGGCCAATGTTTTATAGTTAAGGTAGCTGTGTCTGGAAACCGGAAAAGAAGCAAAATAAGTTGGAAATAGATTAGGCAGTTGATGAGCCTACCGTGCGTCGCTCGTGTGGTAGGTGTCTACAATTCATATCTTATTAACTCTTTTGAAAACTTGCTACTAATTTATGAAATTAGAGTCATTTTGGTACTAAAACATCATCATCATCATTTCACCCGAAAGACATGGCAACTGCTGGACATAAGACTCCCTCAAAAAATAAAGGGAGTTTGCCGAAATGGTGACGCTTGGTATCTCTCCACATACAATGGCTCACCTCCCATCTTGCACTGCATGCCCTGTCACCTGCACACTGAGGACCTAATGGCTGCATCAGCGAACAGTAATCGCGTTCCTGCATTGTGGGTCAAACTAATTTAGGAGACTATATATATTTCAGTATATACTAACACTAGCTTCTGCTCGCGACTTCTGACTGACCCTTCCTCTCGCATCGAATTGCCTGCCAGTTTTCGACCATTTTTCGTTTTTGCTCCGCTACTTTTGATCTTAGCGTGATGTTGTATAGCCTATAGTCTTCCTCAATAGATAGGCTACCCAATACAAAAAGATTTTTTTAATTCGAACCAGTAATTCCTGAGAATACCGCGTTCAACCAACCAAACAAACAAACTCTTCCGCTTTATGATATTAGTATAGATTTTTTCGTGTTATTTTTGCAATCGACACGCTAAGAAGAGGGTTTACAATCGTAACAAGAATGAAGGACGCAATTAAAATCATAAATAGAGCAAGTGATGTGTTCGTACGAGCTCTCGTCACTATCTAAAAGTGTACCTCTTATGTAAAAATCATGTCTTAAACCATTAACCTTAATTACGAACACATAACTGATTACGGATCAAGTGGACTTAGATAAAGGCTGTCATTATTTGAGCACTGATAGCACAAGCAATGATTAAAATTCAGTTGTTCCAAAAGAGCTGAAACTTTAGCAGAAATATACAGGGTGTGGCGTAAGTAATGGTCCACCGTTCAGGATTCGATGAACTAGATAATTAACTATAACAATTAAAAAATTTAACCATTTTTACCCAAATTTTTTTTTTACAAAAATTGCTCTCGAACTTGATGGTGTGTTAAAAATTGAAGTTAAAATTAGAGAAGAACCAACTTTTTCTTCAAAAGAGCTGAATTTACATAAAAAATCATGCTCTAGTATTCAGCAGTAATTAACAGAAATCAAAATGAAAAAAATATGGTTTTTGTTGAAACTACAAACAAATATGTAATAAAAAGTAGAAATTTCATAAATAAAAGACAAAAATGAAATATTTTCGGAACCCTTGGGTAAAAATGTTTAAAATTTTTAATCGTTATAGTTAATTATCTGGTTCATCGAATCCTGAACGGTGGACCACTACTAACGCTACAGCCTGTATGATTATTAACTTATACATACTTGTTCATACTTGTATACGTAACGAGATAAACAGAGGTGTGACATAAATATAATATAATAGCATTTGCTAGTGTCTTCGCCCGTGTCGAGGTCGGAAATGGTTCCAGTTATCACCTTATTGTAAACATTTGCTGAAGAAGACTGTTTATTATAGGGATACGCGCGTTTTTTTGGGAATGACATCTTGCAGATCAACCTAGCAGGTTGTTGGCTGCATAACCAGACTTGCCTGATACTCCAGCTCTAGCCAGGGCTTAAACACTTAAAACTAAGCGATTACACGCTAAGGCCACCCTTGTGGGGTACATATCTCAGCTTTGGGCGTCGCTGGAAGAGGGCAGCAATGGACGGGCTGGATCGGTTACGCACGTTTGGTTTGTTTTGTGTATGGCATCTCGTAGTTGACCTTGCGAGGTCGTGACTACTGCCTTAAGCGAACTCAAAGCCAAGCCAGGTGCGAATTTTTTACGTGTTAATTCCTAAGAATCATTATATGGTGTCAAGGATTATCATAATGTGCATGATTTGCTTAAGGTAACTAACGAGCATACTTTTTCTGTCATTTTCAACAATTATCGTCATATTTCAACCGACACAAACATACCTTCCTCCTCACTCATGTGCATGATCACAATCACTGTCTATTTGTGAAAACCGCATATAAATCCGTTCAGTATTTTTTGAGTTTATCGTGAACAGACAGACCTACCGACAGACAGACGCGGCGGGAACTTTTTTTTAATAATATGTAGTAATAATGATGATTGATAAATTTCCTAATAGAATAATACTGCCAGATCTAGGGATAGAAGTCAGGACCTGCCACTCACCAGTTGTGCTAACGAACACTAGACTAAAGAGGGAGATAAACATAAATACCGACCGGTCAAATCTTTGAATATCAACATGCACATAACAAAATGCAGTTATGCAGTATCGGTAACTTTATCCGAGTAATAAAATTCAACTTGGACACAATATGTGAAACATGCATTACTGAAATAGAAACGATAACAGAATGCCAGTCAAAGTGAATACAGACACGCCGAAACTATATATCAATACATTGTAGAAGAGGCTAAACCAAATAATTCTATGTGTGTGTTAAACTACCAATTAGATGTTCGTCTAGTTTTGAAAAGTCGTGAGCCTTAGTTTCGGGTCAGCGCTCATGTTTTGCGTTACGTGTGTACTATCTTCCGATCATTTAGTCCGTAAAATTTAATATATTATATAGTTATGGCTATAAGTAAAATGAGAAAATTCACCAGCAAGTTATTTATTTTTGTGATGTTTTCTGTTGTTATAATAACAGTGATAAAAAAATACAAGACCAATCAGAAACGTTTTCGGCAACACGGGAGTAAAGCAGTGCCAGGAATGAAATACATATTGCTTTGGACCAAAGAAGAAACCATACCGTTTGCGTATTTGGGCCAAGGAAGAAGAGGCTTTATCGGCAGGAAATGTACATATAACAACTGTGTAGTGACTGGTAATGAAAGCCTTTTGGGTAGTACTACCGCATTCGACGCAGTCCTTTTTCATGGACCGGAATTAATTGGTTCTCAGGTTATGTTGCCAGAAGACCGGTTGCCATACCAAAAGTTTGTATTTGCAAGCATAGAATCACCAGCGAATTATCCATTGTGTGTTCACAATTTTAACGGATATTTTAATTGGACGTGGACATACAAATTAGATTCAGATGTCCGTTGGGGCTACTTTGCGATAAAAGACTCTAACGGTCACATTGTGGGTCCAAAGAAAGACATGCACTGGATAAAATGGAAAGATATGGATCCTGTCAATGACACATTGAAGGCGCAGCTTAAAAGTAAACATAAAGCAGTCGCCTGGTTCGTATCTAATTGTCGTTCAAAAAGTCGGCGTGAACAATTTGTAAACAACCTTAAAGAGGAATTAATGGACAAATATGATTTAGATTTAGATGTGTACGGAGATTGTGGAAAGTTTACATGTAAACGTGAAGAACCAGAATTCTGCGCAAAAATGTTATACAAAGATTATTATTTTTACTTATCTTTTGAGAACGCTTTTAGTGAAGATTACGTTACAGAGAAATTGTTGCATGCCGTACAAAATACTGCAGTACCAATAGTTTACGGAGGAGCAAACTATAGCAGGTAAGTTGAACGAAATTATCGTAGCATATTCCTGAAGGATAATCCTCGTAATTAAAAAGTTAAAAATCAATTCGCAGTCTCATCTTAGCGACAAACAAATGTCAAAACCTTATCAAAAATGTAGGGAAAATTAGGGTATTTATGACAGATTGAGACTCAGATCACAATGTGAACGTTCTTAAAATTAGGAGAATTTTCCCTCAGCTCAACTTAACACCATCTTTTACTAAATGCAGCTTAAAATAAAAAGAACATCATCATCATCATTTTAACTTTTTTACAATATATCACAACAATAAACCTGTTTAAAATAACTATAAATGTCTGCCGGTGAGTGCACTTAGTTCTTCTAAACTACTCGGTAGATTTATATGCGAATTCAGAAAAAAAATAACCCGGAATAATTATACAGGGTTATTTGTAAAACACCGGCAACCTCTCAGGTCTATGTTACTAACATCATAATCAACAACTTTTGTTCTGTGACTTTTAAAAATTCATCATATTTTAGTTCATCAGATTTTCAAACAAAAATAAAAATATTTAAATTGAACGCTCTAAATGTTACGGAGTCTATGCGAAGCAAAAGAAAGCGATAGTATATTAGCAAGGGGAGCGGGGTTAGGGCGGCGGGGGCGCTTGAACTTGACCTATTTACAGGCAGCCGATTTTTGTATGAAAATCTGATGCACTAAAATATGATGATTTTTAAAAGTCACAGAACAAAAGTTGTTGATTATGATGTTAGTAACATATACCTGAGAGGTTGCCGGTGTTTTACAAATAACCCTGTATATAAATTTTAACTAAACTTCGATATATATAGCACAGAAATATCGAAATTTTAACTTCTCATATATTTAGTAAATTACACCGTGACGGTGTGAAGCAGCGGATCACTAGTCTTCAATAAAACATTTATTTACAGGTTCCTGCCAGAACGATCGTATTTAAATGCCAGAGAATTAAAGATCCCGAAACTAGCAGAGCTGATTGATCAACTGATCAGTGAGCCTGCGACCTACGCAGAGTTTTTCCGATGGCAGAAGTACTACTCCTATCATAAGACAACGGAGCTGAACGAAACCAATGAGTATTGTAAGATGTGCGCTGCTCTAAATGATGACAAGTTGATGGAAACCACGTCAGTGTATAACACATTCAGTGAATTTTGGGAAGTGTATAATACTTGTTGAGAGAATCAGTGTAGACGCTCATATAATTTTTTGTTTTATAACATTGCTAAAGTAATTGTATACAAATTAGGGATATACGAACTATATATGTCACTGTAACATTGTAAATACCCTTAGATTATAATCTATCTATCTCCGGTTCGGTCAGAGGGCCTTCTCAGTAACTTCAACCAATTCGGCTACCGTCGCGTTGGGTAATCTATGTTTATAATGTTACGGTGACATATATATAAGTTAGGACTTAAATATTTGTTGAATCTGTGAAGTTACGTTTTATAAATGTTGAGTAGGTTATGTGATATTTAATAGCAGTAAAAAAAAGATGACTTCGAATTATCACAGTCATTAACTTGCACAACAATTTAAAATACAACAGTAGTTGCATGAATAGGATTGATGATTTTTTCTACATTATTATGAAGTAAAAAATGATTTTTAAAATTGCATGAATCGTTTTATTCAGTGATAAAATTCTGTAAAAACGCAAAGAGTTATTTAAAATCATGATGCATGAAATTGCACGAACTTATCTAAAGGTTATAGTTTCGTACGATAAAATATATATTTTGTGTGTTAAGGCCGGCTATGTGCGTGTTGCCACGCAAAATTAAGGGTTCCATAGTTGGGATGAAATTAGGTATTCCCAGAACAAACTTAGCATTGTGGTTGGTAAACATGTTCTACCATACATTCTAACTGCCGTGAAAGCAATTTAAAACTATATTTCACACAAACGGATCCCGTTATCGATAAATTGTATTCAGAAAACTCGCTTGCCGCGTCCCCACTTTACGAATAGAGGCGATTCCATTAACAAATATGATTATTTTCAAGATTTACCTCTTATTTTACCACTTTGCTTAATATGTACATATACCCATACTAAATTACAGCTTTCTTGTACTGAGAGTCTTAACCCTAAGCTGCGGATGCACGAACGGACTTGGTGAAACTTTAATGGTTGCTTTATTGTTTTGGAACCCTAAAAACAGATGATTTACTGGAAGGCTATTCCAAAAGTATCTGATGAAAATATAAACAAACTCCTGATCAAGGCTTGTTTATACTTGCATCAGATACTTTTCGAATTGACTTTAGATTTGTTTGAGACGACTACTTCTTCAGTTTCCTTCGAGATCTAAGTCTATCGTCACTGGACTCAAGTCCCATTACCAGTAATAAGAAAAGTATTAAGTGGACCGAGAAAAGATGTGTTTTACTGCTGACGTATGCTGGTTATGTCAACAAGGATGCTGCAATGTTTGTGTCGGGTTCTACTTCTAAATATGACCATATTTGACCAATTATCGCGTCTGTGCGACGAGAGGGCGATGACACAATATTCCTAACATGCTTCAGCTACAAGTCGTACATGTTATAATTGAATTGTGCAATATGGAATTAAACAGCATGCAAACATATCATACTCTAAATGTAACAATTTAGACCCAATTAGACGTGTACATCTACTTATTACATATTACAAGGTGTAACAGAATAAACACAAGTTCTGAAAGTATTGTAGTTTGTTCATAATTGACTAATCGTTTTCAGTAAATTTTAACATCCTTATCCAAATGTGGCGATCACCGGGAAGTTTAGTAGCACCTGCGCTGCTGTCTCGTCGTCCTCCATGAAGCACCTGCACAGCGGACTGTCTGATACTACTATGACAAATAGGTGTTTATTAAATGACCCATGGCCGGTTATAGCTGCTGTAACTGTACGCAGCTGTTGTGTGTTTAGGTGGGGAACCTGTTTCGTGAGGCGGGCATCGATAGTAGGAATTGTTTCCTTGGCCTGACTGCACTCACTTTGATCCAACCGTAGTTTGTGGATCCCTGGATCCTACAATAACTTATAAGTGGGAGATTGTAGGTTACGGTTTGATCTTTTCTGTAGGCACTAAAAATTAAAGGGGTGAAGGGGTTTGTGGCTAACAGCCGTACGATCCGAGGTTAAAGCTACGCTTGCCACGATTAGTTCGAAGATGAGTGACCTTTTTTTTTGGATGGGAAATCATCAAATGACTTCTCCCGCTCTGGACGGAGCGGGAGGGTGTGTCAGACTTTTAAAACCTACCCGTGTTCCTTCAGTTGCCCATGTGCCAGGGTCACGGTATCTCTATCGAACAATCTCGCAACCCTGGCAGTTGAGTGACCATCTTTACATATCAAGACCCCTCCGTGTCCCGGGACAGGCGTCAATACCGGCTGTCATTTGTAGATCTTTGACAGAACCCCGAAAGTCTGACATATATCCTTGCCAAGGGGTACCACATTTCCCAATAACTCGGTTGTGGAGGTCAGATTGGCAGCCGCTCTATGTATAATACTGGGATTCAGCTCCATCTGGTTAGACTAGAAAACGACACCAAAAGGTAAACGGCTAGGCAGGTGATGATGACAAACAAAATTCAGTGAACTAATATTGTAGCGAAGTCATAAAAGACCAAAAAAAAAAGTATTTGCTACAAGGTTTCGTCTGGAGTCCATTCCAGTACCGAAAATAAAGTTTCTACAAATGTTAAATGATTTTATTTCTGTAAGTAAGTTTGTACAAACACTTTTACACGTCAGTTAAATATTTTTTAAACTAGATGAGGTCGGCGTTTCCTAACTGAAAATTTTTGCCTTTTTGTCTGAATGTATGTTCCAGTTTCACGCAAATACTACCAAATAGATTATGTTCAAATAATTTTTTTCTTAGATATTCCCTATAAGTGTGGTCAGCCTGTAGGCAATAAATTATCACGGTATTTGCTAAGGGGGTGAGCAATTTGGGTGATCAAGATTTCTTATACACCGTGACATTTTAGTCGTCTTACAAAGGTTGTCCACTCAATGTATCCGACATAATTTACCTCTAGGCGTGATTAAAAAATTGTTACCAATTAAAAAAATATGTTCTAAGAAAAATAAATAATGCATTAGAATTATGAAACATCCTGTTAATAATGTTTACGTATCATATGGTAGTGAACATACATACCTACCCAGCGCACGAGTCAACTAGAACATTCTATCTCCATTTTCCGTGACACAAAATACGATATGCGTCATCATAATGAATAATACTTTTTTTATTCAAATGTTAATTTTTTTCTTATGGATGTGTAGTAGGGCATGCAAAAACCGGGTTGTTTTTAAAAACCGGGTTTTTCGGGGTTTATGTTTACAAAACCGGTGAAACCGGTTAAATCGGTTTTTTCGGGTTTTTTTATTTGATTTTTAATAAATGAGAAATATGTCTGTACAGAAATGAAAATGCTGAAGTCTAATCAAAATATGTTTTTTTTACGGACTGAAATAAGCTACAAGTACTAACAGGCTATACAAAAAGTTTCTTTTCTTTATACAAAACATAGAATAATAATCATAAAGCTTATTATTTAGGAAAATAACATATTCTTTAAAACCTAACATACACAATTTTGAACTTTTGGTAGGTAGACAAAGGCTTAAAATTACAGAATATTAAATAACAATTGAACTGTCATAAAATACAAACAGGCAAAATCAACAGTACGTAAAATGAAATCAAAATAATTATTGAAATATCGCATAAAATGGAAGTCTTATTCCCTAATAAACCAAAACAAAATAAATCTGTCATTGTTATAGATAAAACAGACTAGCTTCTGCCCGCGACTTCGTCCGCGTCAATTTTTTCTACCCTGACCTTTCCCGTCGCATCGAATTGCCTGCTAGTTTTCGTTCATATTTCGTTACTGCTCCGCTCCTTTTAATCGTAGTGTGATGTTATATAACCTATAACCTTTCTCAATAAATGGGCTACTCAACACAAAAATAATTTTTCAATTCGGACCAGTAGTTCCTGAGATTACCGCGTTCAACCAAACAAGCAAACTCTTCAGCTTTATAATATTAGTATAGATGAGACCTGCTGATAAAAAGGCTCTCTCTGATTCCACACTTGTTGGAGGTATAGATTCCAAAGGTTTATATACTTTTATTAAGTGCTCTCCCATTTTTCCCCCACCGTCGTAAAGTGCCATTTCCACCCTGATTTTAGTTTCTAAATCAAGTTCTGTAGATAGGCTTGCACCAGAGGTATGTTGTTTGAGAGCCTTCTTTATTTCTTGTCGGAGTTGGTCCTTGATGTTACATGAAACATTTACTAGGTACTGTATAGTCTAAGTTTTCCTGAGTTGTAGTTGCCGTCAGTTTAGTAGTCGAAAAATGCTTACTTATAATGCTAACCGAAAAAACCGAAAACTCCGGTTTTGTTATCCTAAAAAAACCGGGTTTCAAATCAGTCGGTTATCCGGTTTTTTCGGTTATCCGGGTATCCGGTTTGCATGCCCTAATGTGTAGTAGTCATTGGATACATGAAGTGGGCTGCTGTTGTAAGACGACTAAAATGTCACGGTGTATAGTTTACAATAAAATGTAACAAGGTTAGCTAGGAGATAAGATCCAAGTAGCCAGAAGTTAATGACAGTTACAGATTTAGCCTTTTGCCTTTTAAATGATTATCATCGCGCCACTAAATTGATTATAATCTATTTTTTTTAAGCATTTTGTCGTGTTGTGTTTTGTTAACTTTTTACTGGCCACTTTTCAGAGATTTTTTTCTGTAAAATGACCGAAAAAAATTCTATGGTTTCTTCAGTTTCATTTAATCGGAAAGTGTTCATTTGGCGGTACTTTTTTTCTCTGACAACGCTTTGTAAATCTTTATTTTAAAAAATCGGCCTAAATGAAACGAAATGCGAAAACGTAAATTCGATCTCGGGCTGCTCTGTTTAACAAAACCAGGCCGATTCTCACCTTGACCCCGACCTATTTATGAGCCTGGAATTCAGTGGGCACCTTTGGGACTCAGGGAGGCTGCAAGCTCTCTCACTCTTGATAGATTACCTTCCTACACTTGGCCGACAATGATTTTAAATAGGTATATATAAGAATCGTACTAAATTTCTTGTAGTTTTTGCCAACCCTTATTGGAATAAGTCGTGAATGTGTCTGTTTTGCGCAGTAAGTGTTCAATGTTATTGATAATTCGGTCAAGTGTCTGTCTACATAATAATACCCGTTTTCACTCACACTAAACGATATCTAAATAAAAGAGAGTCGGATTTTTATCTCTCGGCGCTAAACTGAGCGTTGAAAATTCGACAGCGCGCTTTAAGTTAGGCATCTCATTTAGGTGTCGTTTCGTGTATGTGAAAACTGGCATAAGTATCGTAACACGTAAAGTTGTGTAGTTATTGTCTAGCTCCAAGAGAAAAATGTGTGACGTTATTTAATTAATTATTCAATTCATGTATTCCTTAAAAATTAACAAGGCTTTTGACTAATGTAAATTCCATCATTGTAAGAAACTGGTGCCTCAAGTAGGTTTTTAAAAAGCCTGCGTTATTTACATTATGTCTGTAGGTGTGATTTGCGCATTGACTGTTCAATCTTATAGATAACTAGCAACCGTCGGGACACCCGTGTGGCTGTCGGAAACTATCCTAGGGATATGCTACCAGGACAAAAAGTATTTATCCAATGCTATTCCTTATAACATCAGCTAGCTGCCAGTGAAAGATGCTGTTAAAATTGGTCCAGCCGTTTCAGAGATTAGCTGAAACAAACAGACAAAAATATAAAACAGTGTTTTTTTGTCATACATAACGTATACAGGGTCAAGGTTGTTAAGTAAGTAAAGAAAAGCACCATTTTCTTTCCGTGGGTGTCGTAAGAGGCGTCTAAGGGCCTTAAAACGCTGCTGCCAATCTTCTAGGGATTGGTAGCAGCGTTTTCTATGCAATTTACCACCATACTGCGATCGCCAACCTGCCTGCCAAGCGTGGCGATTATGGTAAAACGTCTTACGGCTAAAATGATGAAGTCAATGATGACAGTGTCAAACTAAATTATCTGCAATATTTTACCCACGTGTTGGGTATCAATATTAAAAACTAATAGAACAAAAAAAAAAAAAACTAAAATAATCATCTATATTCAATTAAATTCAATATAATTCTGTCTACATTTCGTTTCAATGTGTGGTTATACTACTCAGTTTCGTGGATTTAATAAAAATAATGTTATCTCAACTAAGACATAAGTTTATTTTTTGTTTTAAGTTTTAAAAGTTAAGTGACACTAGACTTTCTTATATTCCTATCGTCAACCAGCTGACGCACGCACATGTGTCGGTGGAGGTGACGATAATAGCTACATATGTTCAAATTGCGTCGACGTTATTGCTCTTTTTTACAAAACGTGTTAGAACTTTTACTAAATCTTTATTTAGAAATAGAACAGTTTTATCTATTTAATTCGGTGATATTCACTAAAATATTTATAATCTTTGTTGTGTGGGTGGACGGAACACAGTACTTAGGTATGTCTTAGAAAAATAAAATGTGGTTTAAGTTTAAACGGTTAAAGTTAATTACTGACACTGCATTTATTTTACTTCTATAATAGAAAACCATTTTCGTTTTCGGGTTTCGGCTGAAAATGCACACCAGGTCGAATTTCGTATTCGTTTGTAACCAAGAAAATATCAGTTTTTGATTGGGCTATAAAACAGACAGTTTTGTATAGTTTCTATAATGAATTATTACCGATAAATTGGTTAAACACATCACACATCACATCATTCTTATTTTCTTGTTATCAAGAAAATAAGAATGATGTGAGGTTTAACCAATTTATCGGTAATAATTCATAGACCCTTATTGGTCTTATAGAAAAACTTGAGCATTTAAACTGTAGTTTCCTATCGACATAGTTAGAATGCTCTATGAAAAGTATTTTCCACTCAGGTATAAGTAGAGACCTTGGGAATTATCGTAAGTCCTCAAGCTGTTATCAGGCCAACTAACCTATATATTTTCATATTACACAAGTTTCTCCATAAAAGCCACTCATGTTGATTCCATCAACCCCTACTCATGTAAACTAAATACCTTCGTAACATTTTAACCCCACGTTCCCACGGACGTAATAAAATCATGTCGGGATTTTTCACGAACTGAAAATTATGAAGTCGGTGTGAACGCGACTTATGAATTACTTACAATTTCTTATTGAATGATAAACCAGCCAACAGCCCACGTTAATTTAAATGGTGACCATTTGCTTTGAACATCTGCAATACCAAATGCATCGTAGATGCGTTGCCATATCAACCAATAGGTATAGATGAAGTGTCACATGTGCGTGATATTACACTGGCCTACCCGCACTCTTCACAACAACAATGCTGTTTGGCGGTACGAATAATTGTGGTTGAACTTTTCCTAAAAGTTACTTATAAATGTGTCATTGATATTTTCGGTTTTTTGCTACCGACATCCGAAATTGAGAAGTGTTGGGCCAGTGATCGACCCCGACTTACGAGTACGGGCAGCTTTTTTTTTATTAGCCTACACTGTTCCACTGCTAAGCTAAGGCCAGGAGGAGACGCCCTGGGCATCGGGAGTCGATAGCGGACTCCTGGCCACCGTAGGCGCGAGCTTGCGGGCGGCGAGCAATGGGTAGCTCGCCGCCCTGTAAGGACCAGGTTCGGGTCGATGGCGCGTAGTGTTCCACATGCGCTTCAAAGAGATGTCAGCAGCACTGAAGGGGTCTGCTAAGACCGATGCCTGCCAGGGTCGCGAGATTGTTCGAGAGAGATACCGTGACCCTGGCACATGGGCAACTGAAGGAACACGGGTGGGTCACGGAAGTCTGATACGCCCTCCCGCTCCTCCCAGAGCGGGAGAAGTCATTTGATGATTTCTCATCCAAAAAAAGGCCTCTCCCAAATCCTTCCAGGCATCATTTTTCAGAGCCACCTCAATCCAACCATTGGAATACGCGTCTAGGTCGTCTCGCCCCCTCTTCTTGGGCCGGCCTCATCTGGCACCCACTGTGTTGTGATTATTACCCAGCGGTCGCTGTGCATGCGGCTGGTGTGACCCGCCCAGTCCAATTTTAGCCTGACAGCCTTTTTGCCTGCGTCTAGGATTCCTGATCTTTGGCAAACCCCAAGGCGGAACTTTTGTGAATCGGTGAGCGAACAGGTTTGAGCACCGTAGGTCAGGACGGGCAGGATACACATATCGATGAGTTTTCGCTTCAGGGAAATCGGTAGATCACCCTTCATTAGCGTCTTCATGGACCAGTAGCTGTTCCAGGCATTTTGGATGCGGCGATCGATTTCCTGTTTCCGAAAGAGACTGGCCCAAGTAGATGTACTCATCAACATACTTTATTTCCTGCCCATCTACCTTGACCCTACGCTTAGTGCTGTTGGTCATGGTTTTGGTTTTAGACCGATTCATCGCGAGTCCCACCTTAAGACTTACAGAGGCAGACGCTTTACTTTTTGTAAATAATTTCATCACCACTTCTCTCAAAACAGTGAAGGAAAACATTGTGAGGAAACTCACTACTCACGATCACTGAGAGGAGTGTGTCCCAGCAGTGGAAACGGTATAGGCTGATCATGCTTAACCATAATTATGTAACAGACATATTTTTATTCAGTTTGTAGTGTTCCAACCAGGCGTGCTGTTCTGTAAAAATCTCATTATAGAAACTTAGGTAAGGAGAGTTTGAAACGAGCAGTCGTTCTATCTAATGCTAGGGATTAACACTTTTGAAAACTCACTTCAAGCGAACTTCACCTTAGTTTTCCCAGATTTTTTTTTACAGTATAGGTACATACATACGTCGGCAGTACTACTATTAAAAGGAATTCGCTTGTTTTTTGCTTACATATTAATTTACACCTTGGCTAACATTTCAGAAACGAAATGAAGTCGCGTTAGCAATGTCACTGAACTTGCATAGTGGCAATAATTATTTAACATGCAAATTGCAAGCAGTTTCCCATCTGTCGGGCTATCGCCGACACCAGTCGTGGTTTAATTAAAATTACCGGCTAAACACTGACATATAAAAGCATTTCAAAATGAAACTATCATAGAAACGCTAATTAGGTCCCCATTGGGCATCTAATTAACCATTGCCCAGCGGTTACCTAATGTATAATTTACGACGGAGTTTCATATTAAATTGTTCAACCTCTTTTAGTTCTATTTTTCTAGGATAAATGTCGTCATCATCATTATCACCATGTTAGCCGAAACACGTCCACGGCTGGACATATACCTCCCCCAACCACCGCCACTTCGACCGGTTCTGTGCTTCTCGTATCCAGCGGGTTCCAGCGGCCTTCACCAGTTCATCGGTCCATCTTCTGGGAGGTCTTTCAACGCTACGTCTTCCAGAACGCAGTCGCCACTTCTCCAGGACAGAAACTTCCGGCCTCATTGGCCATCTGTTCTGCGAGCAATGTGCCCTGCCCACTGCCACTAAGTTTGACTTTGTGATGACCTAGTGCACTGAGACATGGTCGCTCACAATGGGGCTGAAAGTCACACAAAGGGCAATGGAAAAGGCTATGTTTGGAGTTTTCCTACGCGATCGAACCAGAAATGAAGAGATTTGTAGGAGAACCAAGGTAACCGACATAACCTGAAGGATTGCCAAACTTAAGGATAAATGTACCTACCACCTATATCTTGGGAGCGGCGGTAGCTCAGTGGTAACGGACCCGACTGACGAATAGTAGGTCACGGGTTCGCACACAGGCAGGCGCTTTACTCAAATAATTTTTTCATCTCTACGGCGGTCAAAACGTTAAAGGAAAACATTGTGAGGAAACCGACATGTCCTAGAACCAAAAATTCGAAGACCAGTTGCATATACAAACCCGCCCTGGTAATGATACATGCTATGCATCCTAATAGAGTAATCCTTCCTTTATCCATGCTTTAATGGTCATGGCAAATAACACAGGAAGTAATATTTAACCTTTAAGAATCTACACCTATTCTTGACCTTAGTTTTGAAACCTTAAGTGGGCACAAAACATCGAAGCAAGGTGTTCAAAACTGAGTCGCGAGGTTCCCTCGTGAACAAGTTACGAGTATATTTTGAAAAGGCATGTCGAGTTAGTGTGGGACATCAAAGACGCTTGTAAGGTGTACAGAATTAGAAATCTAAGGCTTTCCACGTTTGAAGTTACTGGTTATATTGACCTGTTTAATAAAAAAATCGGCACGTGTCGTGTGATACTTGCGGATAACTGACATAATGACAGTAGGATTGGCTTTTTTAGCTTTTGCACACTTTTGTTACGTAATAACATTGTCGTGATGGTCTAAACCTTATGCTCTTTTCAGTCTAGCTACCATTATACGAGTA
Source organism: Aporophyla nigra (assembly GCA_947507805.1). Lineage (NCBI taxonomy): Eukaryota > Metazoa > Arthropoda > Insecta > Lepidoptera > Noctuidae > Aporophyla > Aporophyla nigra. Next base: position 18,745,513 of record OX382297.1, on the reverse strand, counting down.
TGTGAAAAAGCAACTTCTTCCAAACGTGTTGATTTCGATAAGAGTTCATGACGTTTCGAGTGATTCGCTGACGTAGACATTAAGTGTTCACGTGTACAGGGGACAGGGCAAGCGATCCAAGATGAAAGATGGACCATGGTCTGCGGGCTGACCCCGCATACGCATTTAAATCGAGACAGAGAGTCGAGAAATCCTACCAATCCTATACTGTCTGTGGAAATTATCTTAGCTGCGGTCGCCCTTTGTGTGGGAAGTCATCAAATGACGTCTCCCGCTCTGGGTGGAGCGCGTAAAGGCATAAAGGCGTGTAAGACTTTTACTGACTAAAACCCACCCATGTTCCTTCAGTTGCCTATTCCAGGGCCACGGAAACTCTTTCGGCGGTCCGTGAACTAGCAGAAATCCGTCCTAGCAGACCCCTTCAATAATACTGACACCTCTTTAAAGTGCGTGTGGAACACAACTTGCTGACTTTGGTGTTGATATTATTATTAATATTACTTACCTGTTTAATTTATTTTACATCGATGGTCCTAGTTTATCATTTGTGGCCTCGAGTTGTAACTCAGGTCGTAACAGCTATGTGAACATTCAGCATTGCATATGTAAGCTGTCACGCCCTTTATGCCAGTTTTTTTATTTTTGCAGCCATGTTTCTATATACATATTTTTTTTTTTTGCTTATGCTTGAGTATAGTTTTCATTTTATTTGTTGGTATATTGGGTTGGCTAGCTGGCATATAGCAAATCATTTAATTTAATTTGTGTCTCGTAATGTTTTACTATATACCATTGTATAGAATCAAGTTCTTCTAACTGGACAGACAGCTGTGCTGCTGGGGAGTTTGTTGGCCACTTCTTCTTCCCAGCTAAAGCACTAGGAAGTGCGCGACGGGTGGGCGTTTTGGGGGGACTGTCTTTTGTAATTTTGACGTTCGAAAAGTGCTGATCCTCAGCCTAATTTGAATAAATGACTTTTGATTTGATTTGATTTGAACGCGCCATCGCGGTCGATTCGAGCCTGGTCCTTACTAGGGATGAAAATTGCCGAATGTTTCCGAAAGTTACCAGGAAAGTTTCCAATATTGCCGGCAATATTGGGCAATATTGCCGGAATGTTGCCAAAGTTGCCAGATTACATAGGGTTTTTCAAATGCCATTTTCAAAGTTTGTGCGCTCCTGAAGTTTTATGTAATGGTGTAATTATATGTATTATTAGTCGGCCTGTATTATTAATTCATAATTATAATTATTTCTTAATTATCCATGCTTATATGTGACGATAAAGTTAAATTATGCCATTGGTAACTTCATGATAGCTAAACCCATAGTTTTTTAAGAATATCACTTATATATTTTATACAAAAAGAAAGAGGGTATTGATACCAAATGAAGTAAATATAAATCAAATAACTGTGTAGTGTTATTTTGTAAATATTTTCATCTTGTCATCAAGAACTTCATCTGTTTGAAATAAAATCGATTTTAATCTATTTCCTGAAGTCTGATAGCGCTAAAATTATATATATAAATATATATGTATGTCTAGTTAGAACGCAATGTTATGATGACCTTGTGCCAGCCTGATGATGGAGTTGGAAGGTGGTCATAGGATCTACGCTCTGTTAAACCAAACGAGATTGGGCTTTTTAGATTGGTCTCTTGTGGTGGGTACATGAGTTTTAGGTCTATTGTGTCTTCCGTCTGCCAGAGAATTTAATGTGTAAAAAAAAAAACAAATAAAACAATAAAATTTATTCATATTGGTGCCGATTCTGTTGTACAGCGAACTAAACTAACTAAACTATCTCTAAAATTCCTTACTTTTGGCTATGAGAATTTTAACGCTATTCTGCAAGAAAAAATCTTTAAATTTAAAAATTATTTTGACACGACTAAAAACGAATTTGACAATCAACGTGGTTTTTTTTTTCTTTTGGTTTCGCAACGTGGTACTTGTGTGCGCTACGCAATGATTTTTTTAGAGACGAAGGCGCGCGCAAGGCGGCAGCCTGGACGTGTTTTATATGGAATTTTTCACTTTTTGTTTAAAAATATACAAAAAATATTACCCACGTGTTGAGATTTATATGTTCCGGGGTTAACAAAGGGGGTCGAAAATTTCATTATTTTTGCGATAGGACACGCCATTTTCGAGATATAAGCAAAAGAAAATATATAAAATACAGCACTGTTTTTGCACGTGAAGGCGAGGCGTTGGTGTGAATTTTTGTTCATGACCACTAGTTTTATTTCACACCTTTTTAATCGCGATTAAAATAGTCAGATTTAGTAAAAATAAATGATTATTGTCAAAATTTTTGGTGAAAACCGGCAAACTCAGAATAGCAAAATTGTCATTTTCACTAAACTAATAACTCAGTGCAATCTTAGTGCTGTCAAACTAAAATATAGTTAAGTTGTGTCACTATAGTCTATTTCAGAATAGGAAATTGTCGTTTGACAGGAATAAACCAAATTTTAGTGATTTTTAGTTTAGTTTAGAGAATTGACTATCGTGATCGCCACTGTTTTGCTGCCGCGTACTCTCCATGACAAAATGTAGTATTTTATGCATAGCTTTATGGCCTCTTTTTTCACTCAACTTGCATAGAGCCTTCGTTATGCCGAACGAAAAGTTATAGCACTCGTGCACATATCCTACACTAGCTTCTGCCCGCGACTTCGTCCGCGTCAAATTTCGTGCTCCCGCGACCCACCCCGTCGTCGAATCAAATCGCCGCGCGTCGGCCCATACGTAGTGTTGAGCAATCAGGTTGTTATATCTCGTAAGATATTCATTAATCTCAAATAATGTAAGGGCAACTTTGTTCCAAATTAAACACTTCTCAATGGATAAGGATTATATCCATGTCTTATGAAAACACCTTCGCAAATAATGCATTTTTATAACGAATTTGAAAAAATATAGTTCGCCAACCTTAAAAGGTGGACATATGCTGTCGCGGACTTTTTTTAGAACTTTTTAAGAGGAACAATTACGGCTTACATAATTGTTGCGTTACTTTTAACCGTTTAAGGAGCGCACGCAATGAAAGCTCTTGAACGTAATAATTTACCCCGTTTTTGCAACATTTTGCGTTGGTGCTCGGCTCCTATTGGTCACAGCGTGATGTTATATAACCTATAGCCTTCCTCGATGAATGGGCTATTCAACACAAACATATTTTTTCATATCGAATCAGTAGTTCCTGAGATTAGCGCGTTCAATCAAACAAACAAACAAACTCTTCAGCTTTATAATATTAGTATAGATTACAGAATATTTTTTACGTTTTCAAAATCCCCTTTAATTACTGATTATAATAAATAAGCATGACCTACTGATTTTTGTTTTGTTCACATTACTTCTTGTACCCTTATGTTGTTTTACGATAGCTTAAATGTTGAATAATACGTACCCCACAGTAGTCGCTTACCCACTGCACAAATCATGCCATCAAAAGAATTTTCAAAATAGGATCAGTACCTTTTGAGAAAATCGCAAACAAACAAAAATACATATATACATACATTCATATCAAATAAAGAACTTCCTTTTTAAAATCGGTTAAAAACATCAACTTGTTGTTGCTGATCGTCTTGCAAGGTTTGACCATTCTATACATACAGATTTGTAAACATATAGATGTATATACTTTCTTACATTCAAGTGAAGTTAAATTATAAGAACGTAAAAGAAAAAAAATTACGATATCTCTAAAATAGTTGTGGTTTCATCACCAATGAACAATCATGGATAGCTTGTTTCTTTTCTTTAGTTTATCAGTAAGTAAATAAATGTAAAAACGAAAATTTTAGGTTGGATATTATAGATAAGCATAGCAACTACCATCCTGCATACGGCAATTTTATTCTACTAAGCAATTATAATAGTAAAAGTTGTTTTCAATTTATACGTTTCTTGCCGAATGTTGCCGGCAAGTTTGGAAACATTCCCGGCAGTTTTGGCAACTTTGGCAATATTGCCGGCAATTTTCATGGTTAGTCCTTACCGGGCGGCAAGCGACCCATTTCTCTCCGCCCGCAAGCCCGCGCCTACGAAGGCAGGGAGTTCGCAATCGACTCCTGACGCCCAGGACGTCTTCTCCTGCGGCGGTTAGGGGCGTGAGCGTGCAAAGGCTGCATCTCACTTATGCTGTGGTCGCGCTAAGATAGATTTTTTTTTAAGATTTTCAAGGTCTCTGGTGGTACGATGATAGAATTATGGGTTGATTCCTCATAAATGATTCCTGGTGTCAGTTGAGGCTGATGGAGTGACGGCCGGTCGCTGAAAACGAAGAATGAACTCACATAACCAAAGTTATTGCACAAGTGTTTCGCAATCGCACAATATCCTTAACCGAAATACTAAATTTCATGAGGTTTAAGTGACGTGCTAATGGAATGCTTATTACCGATTAGTACCTAACTGTTACACGCCTTTGGCAATCATGAATTTGGAAATCTTCACACGATTAGGTATCTCGACCTCATAATTGTTTTCCAGTTTGCCATTTTTTCACAGTGAATTACAACTCCCATTTCTTCGTCTGGGTTCCGTTAGAGTTGACTAAGGGCCTAGAGAATGGACATCAGCATTGTCTATGCATTTGTTTACCATGCGTGGCAATCATGACAAATCCCCCCATATTGGGGAGGCCTATGTCCAGCAGTGGACGTTTTTCGGCTGAAATTATGATGATAATGAATTACAACTTCTCCCGATTCAAATTATCTATCCACCACGTCGCCAAAAATACTTCTGTGGTAAATTAATGTTGTAAATGTTGCAAAGAATGTATATTAAAAAATGTTACAATTTTATTGTGTTGTGGAAATACGAAACTCCTAGAAAGCGATTGGCACTTGTCTAGGGCCTTCTTATTATTTTTCAACGTGCAAAAGACTTAATCTCAGGGCGATAATGTAATTCTGAGGTCGACTACAATTAGTTTTTATTTCAGTCGGTCAAAGGCTGCACGAATTAGCACGTACGCCTAGTGAATGCTGTAGTTTGTAGTAAGCCTAAGCTCTGAAGACAGGCGTGCTTATCAGTAGCACGACAATCTGATGCTGACGATGTGAAACGGTAAGTAGCAGTGTTGACATGATACTCTTTGATGACCTGCAGTGTTACTTGCATGAACACAGGGTGGATTTTTACCCACCCTAACAGCGTAAGATAGTCTCAATTAGAATCTGAGACATTTTTAAGAATATTGGTAATCCAATGTTTAAAGCGATTCAACGCAATGAATGTTGTCGATCCGTCAAAATAAAAGACATTTCTCAATTACCCCGCAGGTAGCTTAACCGTTTATCCTTAATTACCATAGTCAAATCTATACTAATCTATACTGCGTTAACAGATTTTGAAAAAAATAGTAGTATCGCTATCGGTGGTGGTCAGGGCACATCAAGAACCTCTTAACAATGCGCGCAGAAGTAGGTACCGCTTTATTTAAATTATTATTCATTAATATATTTTGTATAATTACATAAGATTCATAAGGCTGAGATATAGTGCTGGAAAAGTTCGAGAAATGCGTATACTCCTGTAATATGTCTATATGTACAGAAATGTATACCATCATCATCTGCCTAGCCTATTCCCAACTATGTTGAGGTCGGCCTCCAGTATCACCGGATACAGCTGATGATCAGTATTTTACACGGATAAAACGTTAATTTTTATGGCCATAAAAGCCGTGTATATGACGAGTTTAAGCTTTTAAATAATTTGAGAACATTAGTGTAGTTCTGCTATTCGCTGATAGATGGCGGTAGTGTGGCGTTTTAAAACTTACACGCACACTCATATATATTTTGTAATATCAGTCATATTTAAAACTAGCTTTTGCCAACGGCTTCACCCGCGTGTTACACAAATGAACCTTCCTCTTTAATCACTCTGACTGTTAATGAAAACCGCATTAAAATCCGTTGCGTAGTTTAAAAGATTCAAGCGTACAAACACGAAATTCGACTTTGTTTTATAATAGGTAAAGATAAAGATCAAGAAGCCTAGGGCATTATAATAGGTACTGAACATGAAATAATATTAGGTACAATAACTACGAACGTAGGTACAGGAACTATGAACTAGTTTCCAGAAACACAATAGTCGCTGAAGGCAGAGATAAAGATCAAAGACTCTTGTTAACCAGGCTTGGTCAGTGTTTGAGGGCTTACCTTTTGTGGGATTGAAGAATCGTTGGAAGGGGGGGGGGGAGGAAAGGGGGAAGTGGGTGGAAGATTGTGAGCTGATGAGCTTGCTACTGTCGGCTAAGGCACTTATAGTATAAAGAGAAGTGCAAGCGGGCGCATTTCGAAAATCCTTCTATAACACTTTGGCCCAATATGTTTGAAGTTGAACTATCGTCTTCTGGGCGATATAAATGTAGATTGTATGCATGTTCATCTGTTTACTCGTAACTTCTAAACTACTTATTAAGGTATTGTTAGAAGCTTTACTGTCAACTGGATACAAGCTATCACATATAATCGAATAGGCATTCTATGGTTTCATGAATTCGTTTTCTATTAAAAAAGATGTAGCAAATGAATTACAAGATGAGCTAGGAAAATGACCTTGATAATATGAACTGTATTAAACCAGTCTTTTTGCCACGAGGTTCCATGTCGCAAGTTTTACTCTGCACAGTTTGCGAATGACGAACATTTTGACCGTGATGAACTCATGACACTTTTGCTTGTAGTAATATACCATTTTTTCGTCAGTTTTTAATACATAATAAACAGCGAAAGACACTTCCTTCGAATCGGATATTCCAGGACAACTCTTGACGTTTTTTCTTTCCATTTTATCTGACATGACATTACAATCAAATCTACATCTTCAAATAATAAAACAAGAGCGGTGCGGCGTTTACTCTCGTTCATGAAACAGGGTCACTTCCGTCCCTGACCTGTTGCTATCCGGGGTAAGGTCACACAAGACTCTGTAACATTACTGAATATTTCATTAACTACATCTGTATGATCTATGTAAATTCTTTGTTTTTGAGAAGACTCAACGATTGTGGATGTTTTATAGTAATTTATTAAGTAAGATGCTTCGTAAGGTACTTACGCTGTAGGTACCAAGATTTTTATTTAATGACAATGTGCTATAGGACCCCGTGATATTCAAATAATCTTAGGTTTTTTGCAATATGCATAGGTGATCAGTAGTATTTTGATCAAAATAATCATATTTTGAAATAGTAAAAAATATGATTAAATGAACAAGACGGTTGTATTGAAGAATTCAATCATTATTTTATAGCAGCTGTTGTTTGTTCAAGCGGAGAAACTTTTTCGTGAGGTGGGCATCAGTAGTAGCAGAATTCTGTAATATTAGGTTGGGGACAAAGTCTTTTCGCATTATAGTATGTATGAACTTGTAATAAAATCTCTTTGGCTATACTATTTGTATCTGGCTGGTTTTGGTACCATTGAAAGTTTAAATTTTAAAGAACATAGGTAATTCCAAATTCAAATTAGGAAAATGTGTGATTTTCATTTGTTTTTCGTACCGTCAAGATGAGTGAATCTAATGAAGAAATTCGAAACATTTTAAAATTTTACTACAAAAAAGGTAAAAATGCAACCCAAGCCGCGAAAAAAATTTGCGATGTTTATGAACCTAGTGTAGTGTCTGTGAGAGTAGCACAAATTTGGTTTAAGCGTTTTCAATCTGGAAATTTTGATGTTAAAGATGCACGTCGCTCTGGTCGCCCTATTACGGATAAAATGGATGCCATTTTTGAAAAAGTGGAGCAAGATCGGCATACCAGTAGTTACGACGTAGCTGAAGAACTGGAAATTGACCACAAAACAGTTTTGGCGCATTTGAAAAAAACTGGGTACACAAAAAAGCTCGACATTTGGGTACCTCACGAGCTCACTGAAAGAAACCTAATGAACCGTGTACTCATTTGTGATTGTTTATTACGACGTAATGAAACCGAACCATTTTTGAAGAAGCTGATAACTGGTGATGAAAAGTGGATCACGTATGACAAGAACGTGCGAAAAAGGTCGTGGTCAAAGGTCGGTCAGGCTTCACAGACTGTGGTGAAACCCGGGTTAACTCGCAACAAGGTGATGCTGTGTGTGTGGTGGGATTGGAAGGAAATTATTCATTATGAGCTGTTACCACCAGGCAGGACCATCGATTCTGAACTCTACTGCGAACAACTGATGAGATTAAAGCAAGAAGTTGAGAGAAAGCGGCCGGAATTAATCAACAGAAGGGGTGTGGTTTTTCATCATGATAACGATAGACCTCACACATCTTTAGCCACCCAACAAAAATTAAGAGAGTTTGGCTGGGAGGTGTTAATGCATCCGCCGTATAGTCCTGACCTTGCCCCTTCAGATTTCCACCTGTTTCGGTCTCTTCAGAATTCTTTAGGCAGTGTCAGGTTAACATCACGAGAGGGCTGCCAAAACCACTTGTCGCGGTATTATGACCAGAAGTCCCAAAATTTCTATAGCAATGGGATCATGTCCCTACCTACAAGATGGCAAAAAGTTATCGAACAAAATGGTACCTACATACTTTAGTTAAATGTAAATAAACTTTATTAAAAAATGTTTTGAATTTTATTAAAAAATGCGAAGAAACTTTTTCCCCAACCTATTACATACTTGTTACAGTCGCGAATCATATTTTAATCAACATAATTATGAACTCACACTGACCAGCAAATTCCAAAAAACATAAGAAAACTTGAATACCCTGCGTATCTTCCTTAGGTAAGTTACTTCATAAAATGCAATCGGGGAAATTAACTGTTTATCAAATTGGGACCGTATCGTAACGCCAATTTTCCGAATCATTATTCATTTCATTGAATTGTCAAAGAAGGCATTGCACGTTCAAATATGGTTGGTAGTCAATTTGCTAAGCAATTAATTTTCCTGACTTTACGTACACTGTTGCTACAAAAACTGTATTTTTTGTATTTGTTTTGTATAGTGCGTGCAATTTTTAAATTTTGTTCAAATAAACAAAACAATAATTTTGGATGCAAGTGAGTTGAGCCTGCTAAAAACAATTAGCAAAGTTCGTTAATAATGGCTCAGTATTTATTTGCGCAGGCGTCAGTATCGTTTTCGATTTTCGTTTGTATTTCGGAAATATTTGAATTGAAATTAAACAAGTATTATTTCATTCCTTTTTAACCGACTTCAAAAAAAGGAGGAGGTTATCAATTCGACTGTATTTTTTTTTTAATTTTTATGTTTGTTACCTCATAACTTTTGACTGGATGAACCGATTTTTATGATTCTTTTTTGATTTGAAAGCTGGTGCTTCCCGAATGGTCCCATTTTAATTTGGTTTCATTTGGACAATGAAGTCCATGTGAAAACCACATAAGTCTTAAATTTGCATTAAGTATTTGCTCGACAAATGAACGAATAACGCAATTAGATTAGTGCAGGGGATCTACCATAACTAAAAAGTTCAAAATAAAAACTTTTTACAAAAAAATACCAACCGACTTCCTTAAAAAAACATTACAAAGTCAAAAATAACTTTAATTTCGGATGTCGGTGGCAAAAAAAAACTTTGTATAAAAAAATAACAACCGACTTAAAAAAAAAACACTACAAAGTCAAAAATAACTTTAATTTTGGAAGTCGGTGTCTTAGGATCTGTATTTAAGGTTTTTTGCTCTAGTAAGTCCCTTAGTCGCCTTTTACGACACCAACGGGAAGAAACGGGGTGGTGTTATTCTTTACGTCCGGCACCACACGGTACAGAGCTGGGTGCTTGATTTTAATTCCGATCGATTGACACTGGAATTGGAACTTTTCGTATTCTTGCATTTGACGCTAGCGCCAAAATGTGTTTAAATTGGGTGTCCATTTTTTAGAACTAACTGGAATCGAGATCGGGCATTGTTGTCATTCCAATGTTGACACTATTTTTTCAACAGTACCGAATTACGTGTATGCAAAATTAACATTAGAATCGTATTGGCATTAGATTGGAATTAAAATTAGATTGAAGAGTAAGCCACCTGAACTGGACCACAAGTGCTTTATATTTGTACAGCTTTTTTTGTGTGACTGTTCACCGCTAGCTTAGGAAACCAAATCTATGGTCATCATCATTATTTCAGTTGAAAGAAATCCATTGCTGGGCATAGGTCTCCCCAAAATGGGGGGTTTAACCATAATTGCTACGCTTGGCACGCGGGTTGGCGATCGTAGTATGATGGTAAAATTCATACAGAACTCTGTTGCCCATTCTCTAGTAAGTCCCATAGTCGCCTTCTACGACACCCACGGGAAGAAATGTGATGGTACTATTCTTAACGTCTGGAACCACACGGACGGAATCTATGGTAGTTTGGAATAACTGAGGGTTATCTCGTACTTCTACCTTCTACCGACTTATACCCCACGGTATTACTTCTGCTATCATAAAGTTGAAACCGAAAAAGGAATGATCTGTATTTAAGGTTTTTAACCGACTTCAAAAAAAGGAGGATGTTATCAATTCGACTGTATATTTTTTTTGGTGTGTTACCCCACTTAATTTTTGACTGGGTGAATCGATTTTGATGATTTTTTTTATTTGAAAGCTGGTGCTTCCCGTATGGTCCCATTTTAAGTTGGTTCCATTTGAACAATAGGATCCATGTGAAAACCATATGTCTTAAATTTGCATTAAGTATTTGCGCGACAAATGAATGAATAACGCGATTAGATAAGTGCGGGGTATCTACCATAACTAAAAAGTTAAAAATAAAAACTTTGTATAAAAAATAACAACCGACTTCCTCAAAAAAACACTACAAAGTCAAAAATAACTTTAATTTCGGATGTCGGTGGCAAAAAAAAACTTTGTATAACAAAAAAACAACCGACTTCCTTAAAAAAACACTACAAAGTCAAAAATAACTTTAATTTTGGAAGTCGGTGTCTTAGGATCTGTATTTAAGGTTTTTTTGCCACCGACTGTCACACAAAAAAGCTGTACAAATATAAAGCACTTGTGGTCCAGTTCAGGTGGCTTACTCTTCAACCTAATTTTAATTCCAATCTAATGCCAATACGATTCTAATGTTAATTTTGCATACACGTAATTCGGTACTTGAAAAAATATTGTCAATATTGGAACGACACAACGACCGATCTCGATTCCACTTAGTTAAAAAAAAAATTGACAACCAATTTAAACACATTTTGGCGCTAGCGTCAAATTCAAAAATAATACGAAAAATTCCAATTCCAATGTCAATTGATTGGAATTACAATCAAGCACCCAGCTCTTACCGAGCGGCGCGGAACGGATTCCATCACCATTGTTCTCAAATCGGTGAAAGATAACATCGTGACGAAACCGACAAGTTCTAAAATTAAAAACTACAAGACCATTTACGTTTCTTGACAGGTTTTATGTCAAATGTGACAGTTCAGAAACATTACGTTATTTTTAGTGGTGGTGTTTCATTGTTTTTTAGGCGGCGTCTCTGAGTGTGGAAATAGTGAATACATTGTTGTATTAGGATTTCCTGTAAAAACGAAAGAAAGTGGTTATCTTCTTTACATAGTATACAATGAAGTCGCTTCCCGTGTCTGTACGCTTAGATCTATTAAACTACGTAACGGATTTTAATGCAGTTTTCATCATTACACAGAGTAGCTCAAGAGGAACGTTTGCATGTATAATACGTGAAGCTGCTGGCAAAAGCTAGTAATAACTAGTAAAAAAATAGAGTCCCTCCGCGCGGAAGAAGTGAAACTTCGTAATGTGGAAATGAAAATAGGGAGGGGTAAACGTTTCTGATAACATTAAAATGTTCGATTTTTCAAAGACTCTATCCGTCAAATCATTGACGTGTGCACGAACACTTTGACAATTGTGCTTTCATACCCCCTCCCCGGTATCGTTAAACGTTTAACGCAACCTTGTTGGAAGTCGCATTAGAAGTTTCACTTAAAAAAAAAAGACTTGTGACACACTTTCAAACGCCACTGGGCTCTCCCTCTCACAAAGGGGAGGCTTGTTTCGCAACAGTGAGAATATTATAGGCCGAATGGAAATACAGTGAGTTTTTTAACACCTTTCTGTCAAATACTGGAGAAAATGTCAGATTTATATAACAACCTTTAAAATATGATGGAACGGCTTGTCAAGGAAACTTTAGCTCACCTTAAAATGAAAACAAAGAGAGTCTTCAGAAAATTGGCATCGTAAAAAAATTTCTTCATACAGAAATAGTAGCGTGGATACTTACAAAGTTTGCAAGCATCTCCATTGAAACATTTATGAAACTCGATAAATTGGCTGGCGTTCGGAAAAGAAGTTGCTAAACATTTAACAAGGGAAGTTAGTGGAAGTTTACCACAACAATCAGGTGAGGCCTATTATCGAGAAGTACTTTCTATAGACATGCCAGGAGTTAGGAACATTATAAAAGCTGATCGAAAAATCAAACTCGTTCTCTTAGGGCGAGATACTTTCACAAAAAAATATATAAATACTAATGAATGTCGAACAGGCAATTGGAAATTTGCATGAGCCAATCCTGAGATTTCTTCAAACAACAGGTATACCATAAACTTAGTGCCATGGTAGCTATAGATAAGTGCTTCGTAGTTGGGTTGAATTTATTTTAAGAAAAAGCTTCACTTTGTTCGTGAAAAATGTTCTCCTATACACTAATATAGGTACGTAATAAACTCAAAAATATAAATATTGTTTCAAAAACTAAAAAACGCGCTTCCATAGAAAACCAAACTAAAAAGTAGAAAATAATGGAAAAAAGCGTGCTGTAAGTCAGCGAGTTTTCGAGGACAGTTTTATTTGCTATTCGGTAACCCTGGCAAGGATAATGGTACAAATTTATAAAATTATTGTATTGTCATCGGTCTTTGATCAGTATGCCAAATTTCGATTTAATCCGACATTTTAAAGGAGGTCAAAATCATCAAGTTTCCGATACATAGGCACATTACTAACATAAAAACATACTAATATACGTCTAAAGCTAATAAAAGCGTGTTAAAAAATACGATAAAACTACAAATTAATCAATTTCGGACTTTTTTCTTTTCTTGTGCTATGAGAACTTGCTTCTTGCCAAATTTCATGATTGTAGGTCAACGGGAAGGACTCTCGGATCCTGGTTTTGATTTATTTGCAAGTATCAAAATTTGTCGCATAAATTGCCGTATATTTCATTGCGTTGACTTTAAAGCAAAATATAGATCGACCTTTTTTATGTGGGTGGGATATCATCAAATGACGTCTCCCGCTCTGGGCGGAGTGGGAGGGCGTGTCAGACTTTTACTGACTCAAACCCACCCGTGTTCCTTCAGTTGCTTATATGCCAGAGTCATGGTTACTCTTTCGAACAAATCTCGCGAGCCTGGCAGGCATCGGTCTTAGCGGACCCCTTCAATACTGCTGATATCTCTTTGAGGCACACATGGCAACGTGCCGTCGGTCAGAGCCTGGCCCTTACTGGGCGGCGAGCTATGTAGACCTACCTACGTTTTCGATTTTAATTGGAACTTGTTTCAAGTTCCACGCGTTCCTTAGAAAATAGTCTTGACAGCCGACATACGAACAACGCATTGGTCCTATAAAGGTTTTCGTTTTTCTTTTTAAAAGACCTCCATGTCCGCCGCGACCATTGCTCGAGTCCTTTTGCTCGCTTTAAATTCGTCCCTAAATAATAATCATTCCGTTCCAGCTCGTTCCTTGCTGCCTTCTTCCAGCGACGCGGACTTACCATACAGGAGGTGCACTTAGCGTGTAGTCGCTTAGTTTGAAGTTCTTCAGCCTTGGCTTGAGTCAGTCACAGGCAAGTCCGATTACGCAGCCAAAAACCTCCTGAGCAGTTGACCTGCAAGATGTATTCCAAAAAAGAAAACTAAAGAGACACTCACAATAATTTCTCGGAATAGGAATAACTTAATAGTTTTAGCTATTTTACGTTATGAAAACTTGGTGAAGATTCACAAGGCATTTCAGAGATTCCATAAGTTTAAAATAAGCAGCATTGCTAGTAATAAAATAAAATTAAATGAAAATTTCTCTATTTTATTTGAATAATGCCTGTAACAAAATGCTTAAAATTTTCGTAAGTATGAACCCTTTCAAATGAGCACCAACAATGAATCCTATTGTTCCATGTTCCCATAGAAATGGGACCCGCCCCCTAATTAGGATTCTGGCTTATTGTTCATTAAACAGGAACAAGCATTGTGCTTTTTAATTACGCAATGACTAACCATATTTTGATGGACAAATAATAATAATAATAAACCCGCAGGGCAGCTTGTGGCGAGCTGTTGGGCAGTAGCGACCCCACGGACCCTATCTCCTGGGAGAATTCTTGTTCCTCATCTCTGGCTTGCCTTTATTGGCCGGCTGGAGTGAACACTGATGAGGTTCAGAGCTCCCGCCTCATTCTTGCCTTTATTGGCTGGCTTGAGTGGAGATTCGCAAGAGCAAACGTGCTCGGGGAAAGGAAGTATTCCAGTAAGTGCTCGTAGGGATCTTGACCATCTTCCGGGCTCTGGGATTGTTCTGAAAGCCGTGGAATACCTCTCCACTTCTCAAGCACCTCAGGAAGTGTTGCCCCCTTGTCGCTACGTCACTATGTGCTAGCGACGTTTCCCGGGGGCCCATTATTGAGTGTGCAAGTCACCCCCTGCCATTTTATCCGTGTATACAAAACATTGATCAGGCAGGGGCCATAGTCCCTCCATAGTTGCGGTTACCAATCCACTATAGCCATCCAAACCTATAGCCTAATTTGCTTTGTTTCCATATTCTGTAATAGTTCTGCTCCAACCCGGGATTGTCTTTGGATGCACTTGCATGGTGCATACAGGGATAACCGTCGGTTGGTGCCCCCTCATCATTTAAAATTGTATAAGGGGCCTCTGCGAGTTGGCTTCGGCCCCTCGTACGCCTTCCAAAAGACCGGGATCCTAGGGTCCCGAGATATTTTAACATAAATAAAAATAATAATAATAATATTCCACAACTATCACACAACGCCATCTAGTCCCAAGCTAAGCAGAGCTTGTGTTATGGGTACTAGACAACTGATAAACGTACTTATATATTTCTAAATACATACATATTATAGATAAATTACACCCAGACACAGAACAAATGATCGTGTTCATCACACAAACATTTGTCCTGTGTGGGAATCGAACCCACGATCTCCGGCATAGCAGTCAGGGCCACTAACCACTAGACCAACAGGCCTGTTAAAAAATAACGTCATATGAACTGGAACTATTTTTTTCTGCAGGTGAATTCGCGTGTGCTGTGTGAAGTCGTTCAGCCCATGCAAAGTTAGTAAAAACAGCTCTGAATGAAACGTGCCGGATCATTACCGGGTGCATCAAACCGACCCCGGTACAAATGCTGTATCCACTGGCTGGAATAGCGCCACCAGAAATCCACAGAGCAGTGGCAAGCTCAACTGAAAGCATCGCGTGCGAAGCAGTAGCAACAGTATCCTGCAGATGGTTGTATCACGTGCGAATTGTCCTATCCAGAACAAGTGGATGCGTATTGTGATGGGTATTGACTAACATAGTGCATAAGATTTTACTAACCTATAATTATAATAATTTTATGTGTTTGAATTTTAATTTTTAACTTCTGTATTAATTGTATTTTTGTCATTTCTAATTTTATGGATTATTTTTTATCTGAAATAAACTGATTAATAAATAGGCTCCGGACTCAGGTAGGCCGGAGAAAAGTAAACCTTTACAGGTGGAGATTCATAGACGACTCAGCCCTGGAATGTAAATGTGGTGCTGTCCCACAAATGATGAGGCACTTGATATGTTGTCCAGAGATATTAAGCACACAAGCGGTCATTTCTGCAAGTCCCACGAGCAAATTAGTACCATCTGAATTCGTAAATTGGCAATGGCCTTTACGCCGATACGTCGATAGACCCGGGAGCATGTGAGTTAATTCCAATTATCGAGAACTAGGTTACTACACGCGGAATTGTCCGTCAATTTAGGTAGGTTTAAAGTTACAGTGATGACCTGAAGTTTTCCTGTCTTGGGATCGGACAATAAAACCCATTTGTTGTGTTAGTTTCATAAGTATTTCTAAATGATCATTCTACATAACTTATTTATAACTAGGCTTGCCAGCCCATATGCCTATTGCGTTTCTACAATTCTATCTCTAAATTGATTTGACTTTTCGAATGTCATTAAAGTTATTTATTACCAGCCTATACAAAATAATGTCAACTTCTGCAGGCAACCTTTAGTCGAGGTAGACACGGACGGAACAAATCCACGGGTAAAAACGCAGCGCGCGAAATAATCCCGATTTTATTATAATACGTTCGTGTGAACGTCGAGTTACAGTACTTTGAATTGAATGCATTGGTCATGATTTAACATAAGTTTGCTATACATCTCTTTGTGGATAATTTAATTTATAATAGGTTACAGGAAACTGTCAATGAAGAGAAGGTTTCATGCAGTTAAAAGTAGTTAGCGTTGGGGTATTAGGTACATACGGGGAAGTGTCCCGAACTTAAAGGCGCACCGCCAATTTTGCGAAATAATTGTGTTTGTATCTTTTAAACTTTTGAGCTTAAGTTTTTTAAATTTCGAAACGAATTTTAATGAGCGTCATTAATAAACAGTTTCAAGAGGAAGGTTTATATATAGGTCGAAGTCGCTGGCAAAAGCTAGAATAACATAAATAAGGAATAAATCACTAGAATCTGCTGGATCAAGCAGGTACAGGATCAGTCACTGTAAATTGCTAAAACTAATCTTATGACCTAGTACCAAGTACCAATTGGGTATCTACGTGCCAGCACTGGACAACATTTGAATGATGACTGTGATAAAATAGGCGTCACTTACGACTATATAGTCAAAATTGTCACTAACCAAATGACAGTCGTTCACAGATAATTAATTGTGGTCGCACAAATGATGGTCAATTCTAATTAGTTCATTCTAGTGTATGAACTAAATAGTATTAGCCGGTAATAGCATAATGTATCCAGTGTTTCTCTCTAATTTAATGGATTTGCAACGCCACAAGCTAATTTATTTGCGTGGAAACTTTTTGGTAGATAAGATATTTCAGCAATCGTTAATTGCGATTTTTTGAGTTAAAATCTCTTTAGATGCATTTTGCTCTCATTCTGAACAATGAACGAAACTGAACAGCACGGGTTAATTTTTTCTAAGCTGTCTTCTGAAAACGCTTTACGGCTAAAGGCTAAATGCTATTTCGATTCAAACAGATTAGGGCAATACCAGGTATGGACGCAAGATCAACAAATTACTTTCAGTTTTTAGTCAGCAGTTAAAAAAATATATTAACTCGTGGCCGCGCATTACCTCACAAGTTGCAACGCTTGCAACGAAACGCCGCTCGTCGAATACATCAGTTAATTCTTAAAACGTTGAAGTTCTTAAGAAAAGTTCTAGGCAAAACCGAAAAGAAACAGTATTAACCGGGTTTTTAAACCGGTTCCCAGCGTTGCTCGGCTCCAGTCATAAGATTTCCCTTCTGATTTATAGTTTGAAAAAAAAAAAATGCCTGAAGGGAAAATTGTACGGTGCTTAGACACAGGCAGAGACAGAGAGAGTATGATTGGTGATTGCAATATTTTGTTATCAGCACACTATTGCTTTCTCCTTTTTTGAAGAAGTTTTCCAAATAAAGTCATAAAGTCATTTTACTTACAAAAGGGCTGGTCTTTGAAGGAACTACATGGTTAAATATTAATAACAGGGATATGCATTTTAATAAAGACACGCGAAATGTAAATATTATACACAACAGTACCTACACTATGGTTAATCCTAGTGTTTCAAGACGTGAATGAGCGAGAAAGAGGGGCTCCAAAGTTTCTCAATCTCGATTTACGACTGTGAGTGAAGCCTTAAGTTCGTATATATTAAAGCCGGTATTAGTCTGAGCCTGAAACTTTGCCTAGCTTTATAACATACCCTGAATATGAAATGCTTTATTGGTCTAGGGGTAACATGTGCCTAAGTACGTTGCACCTTCATTTTGTGAAGCTTCAATGGCAACGAAATACTTTAAAACTCAATTTAAAGTCCTAGCAACAAACTACGCGCTATCTTTTGATTTTGATATGGCCACGCATAAACGTCGTTTATTTGGCACACAAGTAATACATTCAGTTTTTTCAGTAGATCGATTGATTCAAATCGACTATAGCAAATAGAATATGCACAGATATCTGTAGTCCGATTCTGTAAACATCTCACCGTGATAATTTGGGTGAAGTGAGCCTAAAGTAAGTTGTCATTTTATCTGATGCTAGGGATGAACACTAATGACAGCTCATTTAAGGCTCACTTCACCCAAGTTCTCACGGTGAGACTTTAACAGAATAGATCGGCTGGGCGCGTCTAACCTCATCCATGTCCACCTTCCACCTGACGCCGCATACCCTGGCTCTTTAAGTTCTTATGACTTCGCGAGCGAATGGAATTTGAGTCGCTAAATTTTGTGCTAAACACAAACACAGCCAACAATATTTGCCAACGCTAAGATTTAGAAGATTACTGTATCTAAAGTCGAAGGTAAACATGGCACATTTTTTTAAGAAAAAGTTTGGAAAATGGGGGAATCCTGTCTGTCTCTCACTCATACCTGTTAGACAGTATTTTTCTATAGCTTGGCATAATCATTATTAGCCTTTAATGTTCTCGCTGCTGGGACATAGACCTCCTCTTTGTGAGAGGCAATTGGCCATAATCCACCACACGGGCCCAATGCGGATTGTTGAATGTCACATGTCATCGATTTTTTGGTTCTAAGACATACTGGTTTCTTCACGATGTTATTCTTGGTCGCTTTGAGAGCAGGGATATTGAAATAATTTACACAAAGCAAAAGAACTTTTTTGTTTTCGAACCCACAACCTATAAATCGTAAGATTTGGCCAATACCACTGGGCCACCACTTCTCTAGCTTGCTGCTTCTATAGCTTTATTTGTAATCATAGCTTCCAGGTTTTGAACAAGTCAACGGGATTATTTTTTCCATATTAGAGAGTCAATATGGGCGCACTGGGCACTAGTGCCAAGGGCGCTTGGACAGTCGGAGGTAATGGAAATGGAACTGTAATTGTCAATCTACTCGTCATTCGGCAGCGGATATTGACTAACGAAGCAAAGCGATTGCACTGTTTAACACATTTCTAGGCTAAGACCTGATAGTTAACACAAATTGAGGAAAAAAGCATGCCCAAGGTTAATCATAAAGGGGTTACACCAGCAGTCTAAATGGCCAAATAACTGAATTCGGATTAGCTCCCTTAATGTTAGAAATAAAAAAGTTCACAGTTGTGTGACCAGAAGCATTCTGAAAATATCTCCCTTCTCTCTTAAAATTAAATCCAGACGACTTAATTAAGTCAGTTGGAATATGCCCTCCATTCTATTATGTCGGACAGTAGGTCACATAGTTTCACCTGTAAAAATGCCATGTGAAGCTTCCTGATATCGTAATTTAAAAAAAAAAAAAAATATTTGTTCAGACAGAGTCCATAATTGTTAGTCACAAAAAATATCTTACAAACTATGTTAGTACAGACATATTACAAAAAGAGAGGTACATAAGGTGTGTAGTCATGAGACATTCCGCTCGAGTTCAGGATAGATAGCTACGCTATCCGACCAGACCCGAACAAAAGCCCTCATGACTGCCGAGTCATACTTCTCCGCAATTACTTGTAGGATGCTGTTAGTGCTGCCCCGCACTCTGCTTAGAAGGGAGGCGATTCGCTTGCGCATTATTGCATAGAAGCCATCAACACGTGCCTCCACAAACATCGTAATCATTTTCTCCTATCGACACACGAAAAATGTTGCACCTAATTTAAGCATCGCTAGTAGTGATGGTTATTTTCAGGCATCAAAATATAAACATTTAATACGATAAACTAAATTTTATGCCGTATTGGGTTTAATGAATTAGGTAATTTAACTCAATGTAAAAATGTAAGTAAATAAATTACACTTAAAATGATTCAGCATCGACG
The DNA here is from genome assembly GCA_947507805.1 of Aporophyla nigra. NCBI lineage: Eukaryota > Metazoa > Arthropoda > Insecta > Lepidoptera > Noctuidae > Aporophyla > Aporophyla nigra. The sequence continues at coordinate 18,725,444 of OX382297.1, read as the reverse complement.
AAGATTATTCATGTGAAAGTTTATGAATAAAACTCGAAGCTGCAGCTTTCACTCCATCTGAGTCGTGTTCAGTCAGCAATAAATAAAGATAGGAAAGTTTGAGGGAACCTCCCGTCTTCCCTGAACCGCCAGGAGACGCCTGTTGCTTCACGTTGAACTTTTTGAATATCTATCGACCACTTTGCAAATACTTTTCGAGATATTGCTCGAGGCTTCTTCGAGAATTGATGGAATTCGCGCGAAAACTTTTAAGTCGTTTTTTTTATGTTTATAAGCTTTTATTTGTGTGGTTAACCCTGAATTTATTAATACTTTATTCCACAACAGAATGTACTCATTCTCTCTCTCTCTCTTTTCTTACTCACTCAATGGTAAGTATGTTGTATTTTTAAACTATGTTTATTTCTGATTATCTAACCTACTGTCCATATTTTAACAATGACCAATTTTTAATTAAATTTAACCAGTTATTTTGTGAAAATTATTTTAATTTATTAAAACAATTATTATATGTCAAAATTATTTCGTTCAATTAACCAAAATGGATCTCTCATGAAAAAAAAAATACATACAGCCTGTTTTCGAACAACACAAAACTATTAAAAAAATAATTAAATGAAAACTTATAATGGCATTTCACGATCACTTCACTTAAACAAGCCAGTTAGAACGACATTTAGAAATCATAACCAAAGAGTTTATAACAGTTCTAACCATTTTTTTCAATAATGGTATTTTCGAAACAATAATCTTGACAACAGTAAAATAATAATTACTTGTGAAATTTCATGAAAAACATTTCAAAATATTTACAAAAACCTTTCATAAAGGCATTGAGTTGTTGTGACGTCATAATTAAAGGAACAAACCACATGAAAGGTGTCCCGGGAGCGTTCATTTAATTAAGGTGGATGGATGATTATCTCAGATGCCATTTTGTCGCTAGATGGCGCTAGATCCACAATTTGGAACATTTTCAATTTTTACGCCTAACTTAGAAATCTTTAATAGATAACTTTATTATATGCGAAACCTAGGGCATTAACTTGATTTTTTTAGATAGTCACTGTGCTTGTTAACTGGTCTCATACAAAGATTTGTACATTCTAAAGATTTAGCCGCTTGACTTTACTCTTTACACACACATACAAAGTAAATAGTAGTAACTTTCGACACCACTAGATGTCGTTTTATTCAAACAGTTTAAAATGAAATTAATATAGGTACACTGTCCCTATAAGTTGTAGTAATGTGACTGAACCTAAATTGTAATGTGTAAATAGTCATCATCTCAGCCGCAAGACGATCACTGCTGGATATAGGCCTCCCCCTATTTGGGGGGCTTTGCCATAATCACCACGCTTGGCAAGCGGGTTGGCGATCGCAGTGTGATGGTAAAATGCATAGAGAACGCTGCTGCCCATTCTCTAGTAAATCCCTTAGTCGCCTTTTACGACACCCACGGGAAGAAATGTAAGGAAGAAGAAGGAATGGAAGTGTAAATAGTGACGTGTACTAAATAAATAAATAAAAGACTATTTATTACATTGTAAAGCTTTTTATTGTACCTTACTATAAATTAATAATATTTATTTAGTAAAAAGGGGTTAATATTTTCATAAAAATAATCGTTTTATTTACTCTCACTACATTTACTTAGATAGTTTCCGTTTGGATTCAAACCATCGAGTCATACCACCATACAAAGATAACATACTTTTTTAAATATTTTGATATTTACAATTATGATTTTGAATTTAGTATTAGAAAGAATTATGTATGTAGATTACAATATAAATAACATCATACGTAAGTATATATAACGGCACATGTATCTTACACAACAACACAAAGGGGTTGCTAGCTAACCATAACATTTATTTATGTTTCAAGAATACCTACTTATGATACAATTTTGAACTGCAATAAATATTCTTTTACAATTGAATTGTTAGGCTGGTACCTAAATACATGAGTGAAACTTATCTACACAGAAAAATCTTATGAACTAACAAAATAACACAAACTATACATCGCTACGTGCAAAAAGCTTATTAATTATTCTATAATGTTCCCACTGCTGAGACTCAGGCCTCCTCTGAACTGTGGTGATGAAATAATTTACACTCAGCAAAGTGCCGGCTTGGATTCGAACCATCGACTCGTACCACCATACAAAGATACTTATAAATATTATAATAAAATATCTTCTTTTCTACGCGCTACTTTTTGCAGTCGCCGCCGCCGCCGCGCCGTATCAGTCTTCTGCTTGTCACTTTTTACTTCCATTTATATAATTTCCGTGTGATCTGAATCAAATGCTGGAAGACGCAGTTTTCGCTGCAACAAATGAATTTACACAGTTTTGTTAGACTATTCTTACTGAACCGACACCTCAGAGACCTGCGGAATAAGTTAGGAAATGAGTAAGACTTATATTTTTATACCTTTTAATTCCTTGATGTCTAGACATTTAGCATTTTTCTCAACTCTTCTCAAAATAATTTCCGGCAGTACACATGTTTTAAAAAATGTTACCAACTTCGGCATCATAGCGTTGATAACTTCCTCATCCCGGTTAACTTTTATGACAGTCAATGGTTGGGTGACAGATATCAAGCAAATGAAGTAACATTTATTCATTTTGGTAATTCGCAATTGACCCTGGACCTAGAATCAAAATAATAATAGCTGTTAAAAAGAAACAATCCAAGAAATACATTATTTTTATACATACATACCAAGAAATAATGATATTTGTTACACTGAACATTGTGTAAAATATGTTGTACTTTGGTATTGTCAAACAAAAACTTCATCACTACAAACAAGCAAAAGCGTACTAATGTAATGAACACAAAAATATGGTATCAAGTTGGGACTTACCATTCCAGATGAAGAATCAAAGTTGTGACCATATGACCTTCTTCAAGTCAACAATACGGTACCCTACCAAACCTGATAAGTTGTCACTTGATGTTCTTTCCACAGTTAGTTGATAAGCTTCAGTCTCTGAATCGGGTTGTGGCCAATCAAAATCAACAGTCTCTACTTGCTCTGTAACAGATTCAACTGTATTGAAGCTAGAGCTGCAGGCTATGGCTTCGTATCGAATTTCTGGTATACCACGCGAATAGGTTTAGGGCGTATCTTCAGCTGTCGAATGGTTGGACAGCTGATGATGATCTTGAGTTGAATGTGGACTGAAATAAAAGATAAATAAATGAAATAGGTACAGTTAAAAGTACACAGTTAAGACACAACACGAACCAACGAGTATCAAATAACCTCCACTCACGTAAATCTGATTCGAAATCTTATGGGAATCTAATTTACTCACTATAGATCACTAAAAGAACTTCCATGATGTCTTTTGAATACTGCTTGCACTTTTTTCCGTGATTTTCGCGGTCCTGAATACACATGTCGTATACATTTATGCAAGTTTATTAGTCGGGTTTATCTTAGGCAGTTCAGTTGCAATTCAATCTGTAATCAAAAAGAATAATTACAAACAACAGCAAATGTATCTTATTTATGAAATGTTTCAAGAAACAGAAATAACACCACCACCAAGCTGTTGTTTTCAGAGAGAATATTTGAAATTTGTAGTATGTCATGTGACGACAATCAACGAGTGTTGCTAACGTTTGATTTTGTATTTCATCTTCTAAATCTTACACTTTTGTACCATTATAATAATACTCTATATCACCTTGAAAATCATTCATTGCACATAAAAATAACACTTACCGTCAATAAAACACAAAAACACTTCACTTTTCAATAAAAACCAGGGCTTTGAATAACGTTAAAAATTTGGTATCGTTACTTTCATCGGACGAAGATAACGTTATTAGTAGAGGTCACGTAATGCTTGGTAACGATACTTGGCATACGTTTTACCGGTAACTGAGTACCGTTAATTTTTTATTTATTTTCTTTCATCTCTTTCTTTCGTCTACATTATTGAAGTTGCATTTGCACCGTTTGATTGGCGATGTTGCCGTAGAGCGCCGCCGCCCATGGCGTTCCGCTTAGGTTGCGCAGGTTGACAACAACGCATTAAGTAACGATGTGATAAGAGAACGGTGTGGTGTAAAAGAAGATGTAGTGACAAAAATTGAAAAAAGTATGCTTAGATGGTTTGGTCATGTTGAGAGGATGAATGAAGGTCGGCTCACAAAAGGTATTTACAAGGCAGATGTGAGTGGAAACACCGGGAGGGGACGCCCTAGGAGGACATATAGGGACCTTATTGGTGATGTTCTTCAGAAAGGTCAGGTGCGTAGTACTCGCAACCGGCGTGTGTGTATGACCAATTTTATGAACCTAAACGAGGCAAAAGAAGTGTGTAGAGATCGTAGCAGGTGGCGTTCCGTGGTTTCTGCCTACCCCCATGGGAAAAAGGCGTGATTCTATGTATGTATGTATGTAAAAGTATCGATACTAGTAACGTTAATTGGTAACGTTATTTTATAGATTCGATACCAAAGTATCGTTACCCGTTTTACCGTTAAAATATTAACTTTATGAAAATAACGTTACTTAACGATACTTATAGTGTGAATTTGGTAACGTTAACAAGCCCTGATAAAAACTGTTTCACGGATGGCACTCATTTGAATGGTTCTCCGTAGTAGGTAGCACAGTTTTTTTAAGTAATAATAAACATGGTAAATATCCCGTTTTAAGTTCTAATGATACTGGTGTTTATTGTTTCGTGTGGATTTCATGACAAAGTCTCTTCCGAGCCCCTTTTCTTTAATAAAAAAAACCTCGTCGTAAAGTTTAGTTGCTAAATTGGTGTCCAGATTCTTAAATATTATACCAAAATGTTAAATTTTGCGTTGAAGTTTTAGTAACACCCACCACATTTGTTTACCATTTATTTTATTGAAATTTCAATGCGTACTATTTTTATTTTTGAATTCTTAGCAAAGTACGATCTTTTAAAATGTATGGTACGATCTTCTAAAAAATAAAGTTGGCAACCCTGCTTGACGCATTTTGTGTGTGCTAATAATACTAGTAAAATAAGCAATTATGAAAAATCAAAGTGGTTTGTCTGTGTATTCACTAATCTTGCTGGTTTCACATGAATGAAATATGATTCAATCAATAGATGTACGTAGTACCTACGTTTCACCATTGTGTAGGTAGCTTCGCTGATCGCCTGATTTAGTCATAACTTACTTATACATCAAATTCTATTCTCTGATTTTATTCAACCCAAACCAATGGATTAGTACCTAAGCGTATCAGAATGTTATCAGTACCTACTTACATACATTAAAAAGATTTTTAAATCTGGAAAGTCGTGTACTAGTAACTACTTACTACGTATTTAAACTAGATAATACAATAATTACATTAGTATTGTATCTGTGTGAACCAAGGGCAGATCGCAGAGATATTTTTTTCACTTTATGTAAAGCATTCTTTCTCATTCCATAATAAAAAACATTTTATCAATCAAAAAATGTTAACTGCGCGGGCAAACCCGCGCGCCCGGCGCTAACTTGCTAGAAACACAATATTCTGGAAACGATTCGCAAGTTTTCAAGACTCAAGCAATCACGCTTTGACGGTATGGCAACAACGCGGGGTGCGAGCGCTGCTACTAGAATGGCAACGTCGCATTATCGAATTTAAAAGATAAATTCTTGTCTAAATGTTCGAATATCGAACAGCGCCATCTATTATGAATGTTTACTAATCGTAAACTCGTAACACAACAGCAACCAACTTTCTCGGTGGTTCTATAAATTTCCGTCAGATGGCGCGATTCAGGTCACTCACACATGTAAAGATTTTTCGTTTTTTATTCGGTCTAATTCTCCTAGAAATACTGTTTTTTTTATAAAATTTGGGCCATATGCGAACATAATACATTATTAAGTCTCATTAAAGTTGCTTTTATTCTGCAGAAACTGTTTATTTACCGAGATTTCCACACCTGAAAAATGTATGGCGAGGGCTATCTAGGCATTCACCTTAAGCGCTCACAACAAACGACACATCCCTTTGAGTTATGTCAGCAATCCTAGCTGTTGTCATCTGTGGAAAAATTGGACTACCCTCCAACCTTTGTTTGTTGTCAAAAAAGGTTATATAGATACTTACTAAGCGATGTTTTTTTTTAGTAATGTTTGATTAATCTTTAACCAATACTAATATTTAAAAAAAACCATGTGTATTCCTGATAACTATCGAATTCACTAAGGCCACAGGCCATATTTTGTATTGTGTAATCTTTGCCTTTTTACACGCTTTATGTTAGCTTCACTTGTATGTTTTTAATTTTATTGATGCTCATTACGAAACTTAATACATCTACTGCTACTAAAGCGCCTAGCGATTACACTTTTCGTTTTTTTTCTAAACCACTATGTCTACCTGTGGACAGCGTCGCGGGTTACATTATTACTGAAATTGTTTTTGTTAAATTAGTTGTAAGTTCTTATAATGTAACTGTTTGCTGTTCCTTTCAATAAAAAAATATTAAAAAGAGTTGTGAATTTATGTTGTTCTTTAGATGCGTTACCGGCACCGAATATTGACCATTCACGGACCAACCGTGGTAATCGGAGGTCATCCTGATCGATCGATGCGCCTATTATTCTTTACTGAGCAACAAGCCACAAAATCGGTAATAATGGAACCAATTTTTATCGCTGCCTAATATTTCTTCCAAAATTATGAATTTTTACCATAAATATCAGAGATGCCTGTCTCTTTTTTTCACCTTGAATAACCTGCCATCGCTTATGTATATTTAATCCATCAATATTTAATAGTAGCTTCAGTATATGAATACGAGTGAGCAGGTGTGTGCCATATTGTAATGTATTACCGATAGGCGGGATCCAATTAGCATTATAAACGATTTCTACTCATCTAGGTCGGCTTAATTGAAAATGTAGGCCGATTGCGTCGAACTGAGCTAACTCATTTATAAAGATTGTTTCTTTTTGTTTTTGTAAATTATAGATTTTTGTGATAACGTAAGATATCATCACGCTTGTATGTTAGGAGGGTTAGGCAGACGTGTATCTCTACTACCTCACTAGTTGTGTTTTAGTACTATGTAATAGGGGGCGAGCCGTTTGCTAATCGGGCACAAATTCAGAGTCCGGGCTGTTTGTTACTGAGAAATTCCCAATGGAAAAACCCAAAAACTCGAAATGATAAACCGACAAAATTTAACTTTTAAGGAATATAGTGAGAAGGAGACAGCAAAAGAGTTACTTAGTTATTAGACAGTAAAGAGTTTAAAAAATTGCGACCGTTTCTTTGAATATTGCATACAGCATTGTGGCAGAGATTTAGTTTATTTTATTTGAGTTTACTAGCTTTTGCCCGCAAATACATCAGCGAAAATTACTTATTTTAACATAAAATTTATCCTACAACTGTGCCCGCAAGCTTAGCGTTTTTACCGTCTTTTTTGTCCGGCTCCTGAGCGTGATCTTAAATAGCCCATAACTACTGTCAAACGTTGGACTAATAAATTCAAAGAGAATTTTCAAATCCAAGTAGGAGTTCCAGAGATTAGCGTGTTCAAACAAACAACGTAAGTTTTCAACTTTATTTTATCTTAACAAAGTATAAAATAAAGCCACATTTCATGTTTGTACGATTAGACCTTTTAAAATTCGCAACGGATTTTAATAGTTTTTATCAATAGACAGAGTGATTCCAGAGGATGGTTTATACGTATAATATGCGGGCGAAGCGTCTGGCTAAAGGTAGTTTATTATACAGTACTTATAGAAGTGTTTGTAAAACAACACTATTAGCACCAAATTTGTAACTAAGCGCTCAAAACACATGAAAGGACGTCGAAGCAAGATATCAACTATTTAAATCCGACATTACCTTCAAATAATAACATGGCTGAACGAGTTGGCTTTGACATCGTCAAGTTGCGGGCGGGATGTCGTCGGAGTACTGGAGACGTGCCTCATCTACATAATAGGATTACCTGTAGAGACACCTCTTTGAGATATTACGGGATCCAGACTGCGACAGGCAAAGTGCGCCAACCTTATTTTAATTAACGAGTAATGAATAGGAATCTGGCTTGTTTAATAATATAAATGTAACTTGTTATCATGTCTGTTTTCACTAAGGTAGAAGTGTAGGTAGGTATGTAATTAACTACTGAGTAATAGAGAGCATCCTTATTACTTCAGGTGGTTACTGAGACATACCTTTCAGAAACCGAATGGGATCCAGCACTTTTTTAAAGATCTATAGTTATCTGATTTCCTCCAAATTATTTATTCATAGACTGAGCAAAAGTGACGCCAGAAATATCCACCTACTCCACATAATGGATATATTATTATAGCTTCTGCCCGCGACTTCGTCCGCATCAAATTTTTGCTCCTTTGACCCTTCCCGCCGCATCAAATTGCCTACCAGTTTTCGTCCATTTTTCTCGTTGCTGCTCCGCTCCTTTTAATCGTAGCGTAATGTTATATAGCCTATAGCCTTTCTCAATAAATAGGCTATCCAACACAGAAATAATTTTACAATTCGGACCAGTAGTTCCTGAGATTATCGCGTTCAGCCAAACAAACAAACAAACTCTTCAGCTTTATAATATTAAGTATAGATGTGAAGCAAAAACTTTGTACTCCTTTTTAAGAAAATTACGTGTTCGGAGGAATATTAAATTTGGCACAGTTAAAGTATATACCAGGTGACACTTTTTAACGTCTTGAAAAAAAATGGGGGTAATAGGTGAACGGAGTAGAACCCTTTGGCACAGAAATTTTGATTATTTTTATTTTTGAATAACATGGAATGAAATTGATCTAGCAATAAATACTACATATTTAAAGTAACATTTTCATACTAGAAAAACAAAAACGGTCATTTGGAATTTAAAAAAAACAAAACAATTAAAATCTATCGAAACTCAAATCATACGCACCCTACTCAATGCGCGGCATGTATTAATGATTGATGATGAACGGTCCTACCCTTTGAAGCCAGGCGATAGGCGGCCTCATTGATCTTTCGCAGGCGCACGAGCCGCACACGCATCCCCGTCCGCCCGCGTCCCCGTCCGCCCGCGTCCCGCGCTCCTTTAGTCACCTGCGATGAATCTTAAGGCCTTCCTGTCTTCTATTCTAGTCACACAACACACCATATGAAGGTCGAGACGGTAAAAAATGTCATCCGGTATATATATAGAGGGTGCAGAAAGCTATATTTAAAAAATATATAAATACATTAGAAATACATTGAATTAATAAAAAATAAACTTGGTTGAATTTCGACCACTAGGCGACCAGTAAATTGACAACTAACAAGAACTGTCACAAATCCCGGTGGTCAGGAGTTACCAACATGATGTTCATATCAAAGTGGATGTCGTACACTCGTGATCTAATTACTCTGTGCTACTTCGAATACTCTCGGGACATGATAGTCTGGTAGTAACTGAGACCACACGAAACTGTTACCACCGACAGGTTACAGAGGGGTAATTGCATAACACATTAACGGTAGGAATTGATTTTCAGCAATGGCTGGAAACTCAACAAGATTCATTGCGATATTTACGTTGTTGAACAGACACATTTTTCGAACATATGAAGCTATGTATAAGCAATATTCTTCGAATGTGTTATATTCTGATTGATTACCTAAGTATTACGCAATTAGGGTGCAGACAACTGAAGAGAAAAAGCTATCGTTTATTAAAAAGTTTTATAGTGTTTCTTGTTTTGGGGTAGCAATAAATTCATACGGGAACCGACTAGACAATCATCGAAACATTCTATTCTAGCTACGCATTTAATGAATAGTACTTAAATCTACAATCAAAAGTCTTAAAAGAAAGGCCCCTAGCGCGATATTATACATAAAAATAATCTTTTATACGTGACTTTTCAAGACTCTTCATGCCACACCTGTACAAGCAAATAATATTATCGCTCTAGACTACTATCAGTAAGTTTTTCTATACTTTTTTAGTTTAATACTTTGAGATTCGATCAACGAAACTGTCTTATAACAAAAGCTGTGTGTTTACTAACTTTATCGACATTTTCAGTTTGACAAGTGAATCGTGGATAAACATGTTTACCCAAAATAAAAGAGAGTAGAAACTTAGTTATACTTCAATAGAGCAATAAGATAAAATAATATCGATTTTGAAGTAGGTAACTACCCGTTCTTAAAAAGGGAATTAAGATAATGTATTTTGTTATTCTATAATCTGGTACATTGGAGGAGCTCGTAGCTAAATAATAACAGCTGCACGTGTCGATCAAAAGTTAAGCTACACTTGTCGCGGTCAGTTCGAGGATGGGTGACCATCCACATCGAGACTCCTACATGCCTCGGAAAGGACGTTAAGTTGATGCTACCGGCTGTTAGTTGTACATCTTTGACGGTCAGAAGCCCGAGAGTCTGAAAACTAGTCGTACCAAGAGGGTATTACCCAGTAACTGGGTTGTGGAGGTCACATAGGCAATCGCTCCATGTAAAATACTGGTATTCAGCTGGATCCGTTTAGACTGGAAGCCGACCCTAAAATAGTCGGAAAAAGTCTAGTCAGATTGATTGATATTCTGGCACACCAAGGTGGTTTTATTAAAAACTAAGTACCTACCCTTTTCTACTACCTACGTATCGCGTATTACTGAAGATCATAATGTAACACCACGCCTGTTTTTCTTGAAGAGTTATGCAGAGATCTACAAATTTTTTTGTTTGACGTTCGAAAAGTGCTGATCCTCAGCCTAATTTGAATAAATGACTTTTGATTTTGATTTTAAAATAGTACACCATTTCGCCAGTTAAGTCCAAGTGCCATGTAATAGGGGCGATGCTATTGCCATCGATTCTGTGCAAACCAACTCAGTGCTATCACAATTGAAGGGGTCCGCTAGGGCCGATGCCTGCTTGGATCACAGATTTGTTCGAAAGAGATACCGTGGCCCTGGTACAGGCAACTGAAGGAACATCGGTAGATTTTAGTCAGTAAAAGTCTGATACGCCCTTCCGCTCCACCCAGAACAGGAGACGTCAATTGATGATTTCCCACTCACAAAAAACAAAAACAAAAAACTTTTTACAAAAAAAAATAACAACCGACTTCCTAAAAAAAACACTACAAAGTGAAAAATAACTTTAATTTCGAAAGTCGGTGTCTTAGGATCTGTATTTAAGGTTTTTTTGCCACCTACTTCCGAAATTAAAGTTATTTTTCACTTTGTAGTGTTTTTTTTTTTAGGAAGTCGGTTGTTTTTTTTTTTTGTTAAAAGTTTTTTTTTTACTTTTTAGTTATAGTAGATATCCTGCACTAATCTAATCGCGTTATTCGTTCATTTGTCGCGCAAATACTTAATGCAAATTTAAGACTTATGCGGTTTTCACATGGATACCATTGTCCAAATGGAACCAATTAATGGGGCCATTCGGGAAACACCAGCTTTCAAATAAAAAAGAATCATCAAAATCGGTTCATCCAGTCAAAAGTTATGAGCTAACAAACATTAAAAAAAAATATCAAAAAAAAAATATACAGTCGAATTGATAAGTCGGTTAAAAAGGGCTACTAAGAAATTCGTGATGGATAAACCAAACATCACTTTACCCAATTTGTTAATGGAACCCAGGAACTCACGCTCAGTAGTAGTGCTTCCACCACCACAACCTGCTAGACAAAGGAGAAATTCAAGGTTTGTATTAACTTGAACATAAAGCCAGCGACTCCATATTGTAAGTATTTCTAAATGAATGGAAATCGGTGCCTTAGTGCGTGTGACGGCAAAAAATTTGTTGTACCTAATGATCTGAGGAAAGTTTGACTTTACCAAAAGTTCGAAACTTATTTTCTTCCTCACAAATTACGAAATATTTTTCTCAAGGATATTATTTGATTTTCCTAGAACTAAATACGTAGCTAGTATTATTAGCGTGGATACCCTTGAGGTCCGCTTTGGGATCTTTCTCAAGATTGATCTCCACTAATGGTAATATAATGTGTATTATGTACCTACTTTTGATTTATGTGTAGTTCTGTTTTTAGACATTCACATGACGATTTTGGAACTGAAAGTCTAGGATATGGTGCTTTTTAAATTAAAAAAACCGGCCAAGTGCGAGTCGGACTCGCGCACCGAGGGTTCCGTAAAAACGTTGTTAGTACCTTTAAAATTATTAAAAATATATTTATTATATGATGTAACTAAAAATTTATGGTTTTCGCAATTTTTCCTTTATTTGTGCTATAAGACGTTGCTTCGTACCAAATTTCAAAATTCTAGATCGACTGGAAGTACCCTTTAGGTTTTTATTCTCTTGCGAGTTTCGAAAATTTGCGGAAATTTGCGGCATAAATGGCTATATCTTTTGATTGCGTTAGCTTAGAAGTTTGATTTTTCACAGTTTCAAGGGACGGTAGATTTGACTATTTGGTATAAATTTCAATTTGATACCTCCACGCGTTCTTGAGAAAATGGTCTTGACAGACGGACGGACGGACGGACGGACAACAAAGTGATCCTATAAGGGTTCCGCTTTTTCCTTTTGAGGTGCGGAACCCTAAAAAGTGAAAAACAACCTTTTTTAAAACCTTACTTCTTGTTCATTAGAATCATTATTTCAACCGAAAGACGTCCTCTGCTGGACATGTGCCGCCCCCAATTTGGGGGGATTCGCCACAATTGCCACGCTTGGCAGGCCTAAGTCAAAGCATTTATTTCAATTAGGCCCAAAAAGTCACTTTTGAACGTCAACTGTTACATGAAAAAAAGAATTGATTCTAGTTGCCCCTTCCAAAAAGTAGATTCGTATGGAGAAGAATGGGCAAGAAACTCCACCGTTACTCTTTTAAAATAGTTTTGATTATTTGTATACAATATTTATACCATTATATATGAAGACGATGCACCTACAATAAAAATTACCATACCACAACAGGTAAAAGAACTGAAAATGAAGCAATGAGAGATAAATTAATTACATAATAGATACATGGGGCTCACATATTTACAAAAACATTGCAAAGGCAAGAAAACGAATTTCCTAATATTTTTACAAGTTATGTCAGTGTATGAGTTACAGTAATCACAGAATGTAAATCAGTGTCATAGAAGAAACAATAAATATTATCTATACAATTAAGTTAGCAACCAGGTGGATTAGCGATCACAGTATGGTGGTAAAGTGCATAGATAACGCTGCTGCCCATTCTCTAGTAAGTCTCCCTTAGTCGCCTTTTATGACACCCGCGGAAAGAAATGGGATGGAGATAGTTCTTTACGTCCGCCACTACACGGAGCGGTTTCCGGAATAAAGTAGGTATTGTTACTAAGTTTCAATTTTTTAAATCTTATTTGTTTAATCATGCAAGAACGATATCATACAAATTACGCTACTTAACTGACATTAGCTGAAGTCAAAACGTTCCAAATTAGGTGTAATGATGTTTGTACCTACCTATATCATCCAAAAAGAACGAACTAACGTAAAACACAGTAACTATCTCGTTTACTGTCACTAAAAATAGATTTTTCCCTTTTGAACCTCTAGAAATACCCCAAAAAAAAAATCGCTTAGGTTAGTTTAATTTCCCGATAGTAAAACAAAGCTCTCGAAATACAAAAACCACCTTATTACTACGAAATAAAAGCGGTTTTAAGGCGTTGCTTCTACAGCTTGTAGTGGCGTTACTACGGACGAAGAATTGCGCCTACGTAAGACTTCGTTCAGCTGCGCAGTCAAAGAAGCATATTTTGTCAAACTTCTGCAGGCCTTTAATGTTTCCCACTAATGAAACACAGGCCGCCTCCCTTCGAGGGAACGAACTAACGTAAAACACAGTAATTATCTCGTTTACTGTCACTAAAAATAGATTTTTCCCTTTTGAACCCTCTAGAAATACCCCAGAAAAAAAATCGCTTAGGTTAGTTTAATTTCCCGCTATTAAAACAAAGCTCTAGAATTACAAAAACCACCTTATTACTACGAAATAAAAGCGGTTTTAAGGCGTTGCTTCTACAGCTTGTAGTGGCGTTACTACGGACGAAGAATTGCGCCTACGCAAGACTTCGTTCAGCTGCGCAGTCAAAGAAGCATAATTTGTCGAACTTCTGCAGGCCTTTAATGTTTCCCACTAATGAAACACAGGCCGCCTCCCTTCGAGGGGTTTTTTTTTTTTTTTTTCCTGGATGGGAAATCATCAAATGACTTCTCCCGCTCTGGGCGGAGCGGGAGGGCGTGTCAGACTTTTACTGACTAAAACCCACCCGTGTTCCTTCAGTTGCCCATGTGCCATGGTCACGGTATCTCTTTCGAACAATCTCGCGACCCTGGCAGGCGTCGGTCCTGGCAGACCCCTTCAGTATTGCTGACATCTCTTTGAGGCGCGCGTGGAACACTACGCGCCGTCGACCCGAGCCTGGTCCTTACCGGGCGGCGAGCTACCCATTGCTCGCCGCCCGCAAGCTCGCGCCTACGGTGGCCGGGAGTCCGCTATAGACTCCCGACGCCCGGGGCGTCTCCTCCTGCGGCGGCTAGGGACGTGAGGGCGCAGAGACTGCCACTCCCTCACGCGCCCCGCCTCCTCCATCGCGAGCATTACTGCTTCGCAGAAGGAGGTGACGGCTTCCCATGCCTTCTCGCTCCGTACCATGGCTTGCACCAGGGCCGGACGCGAGAGGTCGCCGCCGCCGATCGCCTCCACGAGGACACGGCGGTGCTCCGCCCAGGCAGAGCACACCTCCACCGTAAGCTCCACCGTGTCCTCCAGACGATTCTCGCAATGGAAACACCCGGGCGTTTCCTCCCGCTTTATCTTGAACAGGAACCCACCGAAGCACCCGTGCCCGGTGAGAACCTGCGTCAGGCGGAAGGTGAGGACGCCGTGGCGCCTCTCTGTCCACTCCTCAAAGAGGGGACGTGGCGTGCCCGGCGCTGGGTTGCGACAATCGTACTCGCCATGTCGCCATGAGATCCTGCCGGAGCTCTGTCCGCCGTGCCGCGATTTGTCGCGGCAGCGGAGTTTCGCCCCGGCGTTTCGCCTCCTCGCGCCACTCCCACATGTGGGCGAGGGCCTTTGCCTCCAGATCCCATGGCGGCACTCCGGCAAGGAGGCTCGCCACCTCGCACGAGACCGTGCGGTATCCCCGGATTAGCCGGATGGCCATGACCCTCTGGGCCGCACTCAACCGGCGCGCTGGGCGCAACCTCAACGAGGGCGCCCACACCGGTGCCCCGTAGAGGCCATGGACCGCACCCCTTCGAGGGGTGGGCTATACTCTACCACGTGGGCCCAGTGTGGGTTGGCAGATGTCACATCTTCGTATTTTTTAAGTTCTATAGACGTGTCGGTTTCTCACAATGTTTCACCGTTTTTAGAGAGACCGTTCCACGCTGTGGACAATACAGTATTTACTTTTTCTGTTATCCAATCAACGAACTTCTCAACCAAAAATTATATCTTTCCTATGTTAAGTCACTTTGTTAATTTAGTTAACTAATTACTTTACTATTTATGTAATGTGTGTGTAACATTTAAATTCAAATTGATATTGAATTGAACAAATTGTTATTTTCGTTCAAAGAATTCTAAACGCTAATACTACGCATTCGTGTACACAAAAAAAAAAAGCTATGCTAAATCTATTATGTATATTGAATTGCGTGCTATCATTCATAGCGGAATATGTCTTTACACTGACATTTTATGTAACTTCTTATGTACCTAACAGCCACATTTTAAGTAAATAGTTAAACGACTTTGATTTTTAACTTCATATTGAAATAGACCATGTTCAACTCGATCGAACCCAGATTCCTCATTTCTTTAGTTCTCTGTACCTACCTACTCTATTTTCATACGTAACATAATTTTAATTCCTCTTTTTTACCACAGAATGAAGGTACAATTCGGAACAAACCTGTGTAACGAGATCACAGTCTCTATGAATACATAGTAGTTTACTCTTTTACAACCTCCGTGCATGTACACACTTGTTAGATATGTAGCTTTTTTTGTTCCTCTTCGTGAGATAAAACACTAGGATAATTTTGTATTTTGTTTTAGTTTTTGCTACCTAATTTAAATGTTTCTTTAATAACATTATGGTATAATGCGGTATTTTCTTAATATCCTCTAATGAATTTTATCACAATGTCTGAGAATATGTGATGTATAATAAGTATGTGAAGAATGTTGTTAGTTGTATTTTTATTTTATTGTTGTGTGTTTAAATGTTGTGTTATATTTATTCATAATATAAGTATTGTATAATTTGTAGGTTTACCTACCTATACCCACCCCTCAGCCTAACCCATTAGAGAAACAAACCGTGATGTTATGTTTTGTAATGATTAAGGTTAGTGAGAAAAGATGCACCGTGTGGTGCCGGACGTAAAGAATAACACCACCCCATTTCTTCCCGTGGGTGTCGTAAAAGGCGACTAAGGGACTTACTAGAGAATGGGCAGCAGCGTTCTCTATGCATTTTACCACCATACTGCGATCGCCAACCCGCCTGCCAAGCGTGGCGATTAAGGCAAAGCCCCCCAAATTGGGGGAGGCCTAAGTCCAGCAGTGGACGTCTTACGGCTGAAATGATGATGATGATAATGTGTAATTATTCTAACATGTAAATAAAATAAATTGTATAATTTTTCACACACTGACTTGTGGTAATCGTAACCAAAGTCACCAAAGCCGAAAATCGATTTCCGTAGAATTAAACTTTTGCTGTAGATACTAGGTTACCGACTGTAACTTCGTATTTGACTAATTTCGGGGAGTTTTTGCTAGCCTAGTATGTGGAGGGTGGTCTATAAGGTCGAAAATTCCAAAATACCCGTTTTAAAAAAAATGTCAGATAAGTACTAGGTTTTGCAATTGAACAACCGAGTTGACATGATTGATACGATTTAATTCAATCAATTCGATGTCAATCCAATTATGTCATCTGTGATCAGATAATAACCACTAGGTAATGCCTCAAAAAAAGGGTAACCATTTGGAATTAAAAATCTCTACAACAAGCCGGACGGTTGCAAAAATAAAAAAATAAATAATAGTTTAAAAAAACTAAAAAACACGCTTCTATTGAAAACCAAACTAAAAAGTACAAAATAATGGAAAAAAAGCGTGGGGTGCCTGATATCATTTAAAAAATATCTTAAAAAGCACCCCACGCTTTTTTTCCATTATTTTGTACTTTTTAGTTTGGTTTTCAATAGAAGCGTGTTTTTTAGTTTTTTTAAACTATTATTTATTTTCTATTTTTTAGGGTATTTCGAATTTTGAGACGTATGTCAGCGTAGTTTGTGACAGTTTTTTTGCTGTCCTGGTAACCCTGGCAAGGATAATAGCACACATTTATGAAATTATTGCATTGTCATCGGTCCTTGACAGGTGTGCAAAGTTTGAATGAAATCTGATCGTTTAAAGTGGGTCAAAATCGCGCTATAAGGAGTCGGTTACAAACAAACATACAAATATACAAATATACAAACATACAAACATACAAGTGAAGCTAATATAAAGCGTGTAAAAAATAACTTTCGATTCCTAATTTTATCAAGTAAGTGCTCTATATTACATCAATACTAGAAAGTCCCATCAAAATCGGTCCGGTTAAAATTTTATGTAATGATGACTTACCTAGGTATTTAATTTATGTATTGATTTTTATTTTTCTGATGTCAGTTAGCCATTACTATTTCTGGTAATTAGATAATTCATTATATAGGACGTAAACAGTAGTAAACCTCTGCCTAACCCTACGGAGATTACAGTCGTGATGATGTAATGTAATGTAGAAATAACTAGATACATACATACATACAATCACGACTTTTTACCTTTTTTCCGTGGTTTCTGCCTACCCCCATGGGAAAAAGGCGTGATTGTAACTAGATTTTATTTATAAAAAATAATAGTTTAAAAAAACTAAAAAACACGCTTCCATTGAAAACCAAACTACAAAGTACAAAATAATGGAAAAAAAGCGTGGGGTGCTTTTTAAGGTTTTTTTTTTATTGATATGAGGCATCCCGCGCTTTTTTACCATTATTTTGTACTTTTTAGTTTGGTTTTCAATGGAAGCGTGTTTTTTAGTTTTTTAAACTATTATTTATTTTCTATTTTTAGGGTGTTTCGAATTTTGAGACGTATGTCAGCGTAGTTTGTGACGTATGTCAGCGTAGTTTTCGAAGACAGTTTTTTTGCTGTCCTGGTAACCCTGGCAAGGATAATGGCACAAATTAGTTTGTGACGTATATCAGCGTAGTTTTCGAAGACAGTTTTTTTGCTGTCCTGGTAACCCTGGCAAGGATAATGGCACAAAATGAAATTATTGCATTGTCATCGGTCTTTGACAGGTGTGCAAAGTTTGAATGAAATCTGGTCGTTTAAAGTAGGTCAAAATCGCGCTATAAGGAGTCGGTTACAAACAAACATACATACAAACATACAAGTGAAGCTAATATAAAGTGTGTAAAAAGATTTCGCGAAATTCCCATTTGAAAAAAAAAAATACCAGATTTATAAAACATGATTTAACTCGCTCATCAAAAGGCTGGGCTGATAAAGATATCACTTAGCTCTTAATTTCAGCTCCTTATCTAGTTAATTACACATATATACATTGTATTGACACTATTGACGTTGCTAGTAAACATTATATCTAAAAATAAACAGAATTTACTCGTTTAAATTATTTACATGATTTAAGTGATATAAAGGTATTGTAAGAAAAAGAAACCGAGGCTTTTTTTTCTGTGGGTGGAAAACATGGAAAATCATCAAATGACGTCTCACGCTCTGGGCGGAGAGGCAGGGTGTGTCAGACTTTTACTGACTAAAACTCACGCGTGTTCCTTCAGTTGCCTATATGCCAGGGCCACGATAACTCTTTCGAACAAATCTCGCGACCCTGGCAGAAGAAACCGAGGCTGTGTAAGCATTAGCTATGTTTTAATTCGGCCAAAAACAA
Source organism: Aporophyla nigra (assembly GCA_947507805.1). Classification (NCBI taxonomy): domain Eukaryota; kingdom Metazoa; phylum Arthropoda; class Insecta; order Lepidoptera; family Noctuidae; genus Aporophyla; species Aporophyla nigra. The sequence goes on along the minus strand of OX382297.1, from coordinate 18,706,452 downwards.
AACAATGTCAAGGTTTCTCAAAGTGTGGTCGAAATTCTCGGCTGCAGCTGAATACAGTTGTACTGTGTTTAATTTACTTGTTGTGGACATGCCCGAATATATCAGTGAAGATGTTGTGGATCTTTAGGTACACGAATTATTTTATTAATCAAGACGCTACTTTCAAAGCTTGTAAGTAAAATTTTAATGATTATGTTGACACATTTCAATTATTCCGAAAGTCTGACAACCAGTCTTACCCAAGGGGTATCGCATTACCCAGTAACTGGGTTGTGGAGGTCAGATAGGCAGTCGCTCCATGTAAAAAACCTTAAATACAGATCCTAAGACACCGACTTCTGAAATTAAAGCTATTTTTCACTTTGTAGTGTTTTTTTTACAAATTCGGTTGTTATTTTTTTGTAAAAAGAGTTTATTTTTAACTTTTTAGTTATGGTAGATACCCTGCACTAATCTTATCGCGTTATTTGTTCATTTGTCGCGCAAATTCTTAATGCAAATTTAAGACTTATATGGTTTTCACATGGATCCCATTGTCCGAATGGAACCAAATTAAAATGGGATCAAATAAAAAGAGAATCATCAAAATCGGTTCACCCAGTCAAAAGTTATGAGGTAACAAACATAAAAAAACACAGTCGACTGGATAGCCTCCTCCTTTTTTGAAGTCGGTTAAAAATACTGGGGCTCGGTTGCATTCGGTTAGACTGGTAGCCGACATAGTTGGGAAAAGGCTAGGCAAATGATGATTGACATATTTAATATTGGAATGTTTTAATTGCTTTATAAAAAAAAAAAACTTGAGACCACCCTAGGAGCAGGAGGTTCTAAGTTAGATTCTCAGGTCGGTATTAGGATTTTTTGTGTCTCGATTTGTGGCCAGCTGATGGTAATAGACTCGCTCCTATTAGATGGGACTTAAACATAACTGGCAAAACGGGGCTGTAAAAAAAAATGTGGCTGTATTATATAGGTACATCTCTGCCCAGCCCTTTGAACAATACAGGCGTGATGTTACTTAATGTCAATAAGCACGAGTCTTCAAACCTTCGCATTAATTATGCGGTAATTATATAGACTAATTTTGTAATTTTAGTCGACCAGTAATTACTCTATCGCAAAGAGTAATTATTATTAATTATCTACTAAATACATGAACTTTGACATTAAACAATGTTCGTTTTAATGAATGTGAACCATTTCTCCTGCACATTTTTTTGATTCTACACGTAATTGAATCGAATTATAATTTTAATTAGGACTAATAGAGAAATATGGACGAAAAAGACGTGCTGTGCTGACACCAAATGAATTGGGCTACAGAATGATGATGATGATAAATTGATGAAATTAGAATAAGATATATGTTGATCTTTAATCAATAAAATATTATGCACCACAGCCTATACCTGATCTTAATAACTGATATATTTAACAAAACTTTAACTGCCCCGTTGGTCTCGTGGTCGCAAGCGCGACCGCTGAGCGTGGGGTCCGTGGTTCGATTCCCGGGTCGGGCAAAGTGTAACTGGGTTTTTCCATTAGGAATTTCTTAGTAGCAGCCCGGAGTTTGGAAGTTGGCGGTGTTATCCCCGTGCCTCGGAAAGTACGTTAAGCCGTTGGTCCTACGCCTGATCTCTCTCCGGTCGTGACAGATTGCCGTCCCATCGGACTATGAGAGTGAGGGAAGAGTGAGTGGTCCTGTGTCTGCGCACACACTTGTGCACTATAATATCTCCCGCGCCGATGGCTAGTCTCCGTTGAGATTGGCCGCCGTGGCCGAAATACGGTCTGGAGGACTATACATTAAAAAAAATTGTTAATGACATAATTATTTTAAAACTGTAAATTGTAATTCATTTCCAATTTTAATTTTTATAATTAACTTTCATACTTTTTGCTGTGCCCTACAGGGTCCGTAATTGTATAGACGCTACTACAATCTGTCAAATTTCTTCAATAAGTTTTCAACTTTAACGCTGAAGTTTTAGATTCAAAATTGATTGGAAAAAATTGACAGTTTCGAGTACCTTGATGTGCTGGTCTGGAATGGCTTTCAGCCATTTGAAAGAACTTTTAACATTATGGAATGCAAATAAAGATAATTATGAATATGATTATAATAAATAGTTAAACAATAAAAACATGATTTGTATTAAAATATAATTTAATTAATTAAACAAACACTCAAATATAATACTTTAACTTATTTTAGATTTTGATGAAAAATAATGTTATAAAATACACTATGAATTTTTATCCGACTGCGGTAGAGTAATAGGAAGGTTACGTTTGTAACAATCTCACAGTCAAAGTCAAGTGATAGCTAAATTAAACCTTCTTCTGTAAGATAGTTAAAAGTTCACCATGTGTAAATGAGGGTCTTTTGCATACAAAAGGAGTACCTATAATTGAACTTATGATAAAGGTATTCTGGCAACCATAAATTTACAAGAAGGAGGTCCATTTTCGAAGGTCACCCCATATTTTTTCCCGTACTCATCATATTGGATCTCGAAGACAGTCTCCCATCCATCGCGCTCAGCAGCTTTCTGCGTGCCATATGACGTCATCCAGGCTCCATGCATTGCTACCCCGTATTCTTTACATATCATTCGCCTGGAAAAACAGAATTTTGATATAATTCATGACTTATAAACAATCAACATCATCATCAGCAGCCTATAATAATCCCACTGCTGGGACACAGGTCTCCTCTCGATGAGAGGGAGTGGGCCATAATCCACCACGCGGGCCCAGTACGGGTTGGTAGATGTCACATGTCTTCGAATTTTTGGTTGTAAGACATTTGTAGACATTGTACGTTTCCTCACGATGTTTTCCTTCACAGTTTTGAGAGCAGTGGTGATGAAATAATTTACACAAAGTAAAGCGCCTGCTTGGGTTCGAATTCACGACCTAACTCGTAAGTTGCGGCCGTTACCACGGGGCCACCATTGCTCACAAAAGCATCTCTTATCAAAAATGTAATACTAAATTATCTCTTATAAACAATTACATTATCATTTCAAAATATATCCTATGTCAGTCGGCAATACTGTAACTTCTAATTAGTGAAAGGAGATTATGCCCTGCACACACACCTCTTTGTAATATGTTTGAGTCTGGTTCAAATATGAATGACTTGATACGATAAAGAAGTTGAGTTACTGACCTGACTTTAAGCAACTCCTGCGCAATCCCAAGTCCTCTATAATCAGGACGCACGAAGATGCCTCGGTCAGTGAAGTGTCGTTCTATATTAAATTCCTTGAAACTATCGTATGCGGCCAACATACCACCATATACTTCAAACATTTTTCTTAGTGCTTCTGTTTTAGGTTCTACCTGAAAAACAATATCCCAATCCAAAACGCAGTTATTTCTAATTATGCTGAAAATGTACACGTTATATACGTTAAAATATACTTTAAAGGGCAGCTCCCAAAACTCCCTCACTACACTATGTAGGTTTCTAGATGGGAACAAAAAGTGTCACAACAAAGACCCTTTTTTTTACGTGTTTTGTCCTAATCCTTGGCAAAGGTCACCTCCCATGTTAAATCTGCCAGGGCGCAAGATTTGTTCGAAAGAGTTACCGTGGCCCTGGCACATGGGCAACTGAAGGAACCCGGGTGGGTTTTAGTCAGTAAAAGTCTGACACGCCCTCCCGCTCCACCCAAGAGCGGGATACGTCATTTGATGACTACCCACCCACAAAAAAAAACCTTGGCAAAGGTCATCCCTACAGATTTCCATTCTTCCCTGTGTGTAACCTTCTGCGGCCATTCTTCCAAAGAAGACAAAGACCCTCATTATCATCATCATCATGTCAGCCGAAAAACGTTCCGGCTGGACATAGACCTTCCCCAAGGGAGGTTTGTGGAGGCCACACTTGGCAGGCGGGTCAGCAATCGTACTATGGTGGTAAAATGCATAGAGAACGCTGCTGCACACTCTCCAGTAATACCTCAGTCGCCTTCTACAACACCCACGGGAAGCAATAGGATAATGCTATTCTTCACGTCCGTCACGACACGGAACCCTAAATACCCTTCTTTTTTTTTGGATGGGAAATCATCAAATGACTTTTCCCGCTCTGGGCGGAGCACGAGAGCGTGTCAGACTTTTACTGACTAAAACCCACCCGTGTTCCTTCAGTTGCCCAAGTGCCAGGGTCACGGTATCTCTTTCGAACAATCACGCGACCCCGGCAGGCATCGGTCCTAAGCAGACCCCTTCAGTGCTGCTGACAACTCTTTGAGGCGCGCGTGGAACACTACGCCCCGTCGACCCGAGCTTGGTCCTTACCAGGCGGCGAGCTACCCATTCCTCGCCGCCCGCAGGCTCGTGCCTACGGTGGCCGGGAGTCCGCAATCGACTCCTGACGCTCGGGGCGTCTCCTCCTGCGGCGGCTAGGGACGTGAGGGTGCAGAGACTGCCACTCCCTCACGCACCCCGCCTCCTCCTTCGCGAGCATTACTGCTTTGCAGAAGGAGGTGACGGCTTCCCATGCCCTCTCGCTCCGTACCATGGCTCGCACCAGGGCCGGACGCGAGAGGTCGCCGCCGCCGATCGCCTCCACGAGGACACGGCGGTGCTTCGCTTACACTTCTAAGTGTGCCCTACCGTATGCTCCACCGTGTCCTTTAGACGATCCCCACAATGGAAACACCCGGGCGTTTCCTCCCGCTTTATCCTGAACAGGAACCCACCGAAGCACCCATGCCCGGTGAGAACCTGCGTCAGGCGGAAGTTGAGGACGCCGTGGCGCCTCTGTATCCAGTCCTCAAAGAGGGGACTTACCGCCGCAATTGTGGCGTGCCATACCCTTTTTTTTTTGGATGGGAAATCATCAAATGACTTCTCCCGCTCTGGGTGGAGTGGGAGGGCGTGTCAGACTTTTACTGACTGAAACCCACCCGTGTTCCTTCAGTTGCCCATGTGCCGGGGCCACGGTATCTCTTTCGAACAATCACGTGACCCCGGCAAGCACCGGTCCTAGCAGACCCCTTCAGTGCTGCTGACATCTTTTTGAGGCGCGCGTGGAACACTAGGCGCCGTCGACCCGAGCTTGGTCCTTACCGAGCGCGAGCTTGCGGGCGGCGAGCTATGGGTAGCTCGCCACCTGCAAGCTCGCGCCTACGGTGGCCGGGAGTCCGCAATCGACTCCCGACGCCCGGGGCGTCTCGTCCTGCGGTGGCTAGGGACGTGAGGGCGCAAAGACTGCCACTCCCTCACGCGCTCCGCCTCCTCCTTCACGAGAATTACTGCTTCGCAGAAGGAGGTGACGGCTTCCCATGCCCTCTCGCTCCGTACCATGGCTCGCACCAGGGCCGGACGCGAGAGGTCGCCCCCGCCGAGCGTGCCATACCCTTAGCCTCAGATTATCTGAGTCCTTAGCAAATGCATTATCTTGAACTTTATTTTGTTTTATCTTTAGTAGTGGTGATTTATGAAATGGCTTATTGTATTCTGTCTATCTATAGATAAGAAGAATGGCTTATAAGTCGATTCGCACGAATATACTTACCCAAAATCGGCGACTTAACTCTTATAAATATAACGTATATTATTTTCGATAAGCAACTCGCACAAAATTTACTTGTGGGCGAAGCGACAACTCTGGCAATTTGGATCATGTCAATTGGCTAATACGTATTTCTGGAGTGGCCGATTTGCCCAAAAATGATTCTCTACTATAATTTTCCATTCCCTATCTATGTAGGGACTATTATTATATTTTGAATGTAATTCCGGTTTCATTTCTGGCCCACCACGACTATTTCGTTTAAACCAGTTGTTATTATGTTTAGTTACCCTTTTTTGTTTCGCCTCCTCTGGTGTACCCAACATCATTATAGACGCTCCAATAATATCTTGTATCTCGCCATCATCGTTGTCTAAACAACAAACCACTGTGTGAGTTACTCCATCATCTCTTCTTTTCAGTATTTTTTGTCTGAGTTCTTCCATTGCTTCTGGACTTTTTGGTATTCCTAAAACAAAATATATTTTCTTGCCCTATTTATGATGCGGTTGTAAATTGACTTTACCACTAGAATTTCCACTTAATATTAACTTTATTTCATCTATTACAGGTCACCCATGTGTGTGCCAGTAAGTACTTAAGAACTAAGCTAGTGGTATATTCCATAAGAATATTGTGGGATCATTAACACGCATTTATATGACAAGGATTTGTCAATGACAGCGCCTTTGTGATATGGCAGTTAGGGTGATTTTTGTAGTGGAAGTGTTACCACTGGTGTGCAGTTTACGGTTTTACTTTATATTTAATATACTTTAAATACACTCACGGAGTCCTAAATCGAGCCACCTTGCACTTTTTGTATAGAAGTCTTTAACTTGTAAAATGGTCGTGAATGCAAATTCGGTACAATGACGACACCAAAACATTGGACGGTGAGTATGTCAGCATCAAAACTACATAAAACCTTTTTCTTTGACTCATTATTATTTTAACGTTTTAGGCCTTTGCATACTTCATGTGGAATTTCACGGTACTTACCTGAAGCTCGAAATGTAGACTCTTCTTTCGCAAAGAAATTCAGGTACTGTTCCAAGAAGTCTTCATAACGATGTTTTGGCAAATCTACTATACGAAAGTTAAAAACCGCTCCACTTTTATTTTTCGTTGAGAATTTGGACCACAGTTTGAGAGAATTCGACATTTTATATGTATTAAAGATACACTGGACAACACACTTAATATATTAATACTCAACACATCAGTCTTCTATCGTTTTATGTATCATAGTAAGCATTACACGACGTTATCAACGTTATATTTGTTGGTAAATATAATTAGCCGAAAGCGAGTTAAAATGCCTTATATCCTAAGTAGTAGAAGTCATTTTCATTTAAACTGATTTTTATTTGAATATCAATAAGTATCAATGAACTGACTATCTTATCAGAATGCTCACTGTGTAGGATAGCTATACATACAAATGTTATATTTAGCCGCAATCAAACAAAGAAGACAAAAATCGACATGGACATGGTTTTTTGGACTGTGTACTGAATGTGAGTACATTTGTAAATTAGGTAAATAATAAATGATTATAATAATCATTAGTTCGTCAAGCTCAGGCTTGATTTGAGATCAGAGTGTTGCCCATATTACGTTATTCACATCTGATCTTCACAATTTTTTTGATGGCATAAAACTTTCATTAATCCTAACCCTAAGTAATATTACGAGGGTTAATTCATTAAGCTCTTGGAATCAGTTTTTTTTTAATATTAATTTTTCTTCATATTCTCCTCCTAATATAATTGGAATAACTCGTTTCTATCATTCTTATTCCTTGCGAACAAACTATTTTTCTTGACTCACGAAAAACTCTTCTGAGGCAGCTATAACCACGTGGTCGTTGTGAATTTTAGTTTTACGAATATGTTTTTTTTAATTTTAGGAATAAGTGAAAATCACTAGAGGCTATGCACGGAGAATATGGTGGGTGAAAGAGATACTTTATCACTGCACTGATTACTTTTTTCTATAATTACGCATTTTAAGAAATAAGTCCAAAAAAAAAACAAAAGAACTGATGAAATTTAATTAAACTTGGCAAGGACATAAGATTAGGCCTTTTCGTCCATCGCAGACGAAATCACGTGCAACAGCAAGTCTAGTATAAAGATATCAAGACCTCCCGACTCACCTAATAACACTACCATCATTTTACTGTCTTTTATTTTCGTAATAAAAACAGCTTGCCAGTAATATAGCTGGTACAAAATATTCATAAATCCATGTCTACCGTCGTACCTAACGCACGCAATAACTCGACGACTCTATAACACACGCTAGGTGACACTGAGTGAGCCGTTAGACGCGGCTCGTGACGTAATTGCCCCCATCGAGTGCACGCGCCGTTCAAAATGGCCGTACTTTCAGAGCCTACAAATACTGTAGTAGGTATACATGAAGCCGTGACCAAGTTTCGTAATATGGATAAGAGTTACTTCTTGATTTATGTTTATTTTATTTAAAGAAATAAATAAAATCCATTTATTTAACACAGACTAACTCATTTTACTCTATTCATAAACTTACAGCTTACTTATACAGTGTTCTTAAACAATTCAGCTGAACATCTTTTTGAGTAATCAAAAAGATGTTCAGCTGAATTTTAGTAGTAATAGCGCGGGATATTAAAGAGTTTGTAATTTTTTTAAATAAGGAAGCTATGCAATTTACTCTTAAAAGGATTTTGGGCAAAAGCTGGCAAACTGGTAAGGGAATTCCAATATAGTCACACACTCACCAGTGAATATAGAAGACTTCTTAGGGCAGTTAAAAATAAGTTTCCACGAATAAACACAAAAAAACATTTGTATCTAATCGGTGAGCTGGTTTGTCCAAACGATAGGCTAGTTTGTGCATTCTCTTGGTTAGGTAGACCTAATAGCTTACTTGGGCTATACCCAATATAAAATTAAGAAAATAGAAATGTGATTGGAGGTGTGCAGTTATCTGCACTTACGAACCCTTCTTTTTTCATCGAACAGTCGATTACAATGTCGTTTTTACAGCCTTGTCTAAAGACAATACTCATTGTTTATAGTAATAGTAAACAACTAGTCTATCCCATTTTTGTTCCCGCGGGTATCGTAAGATGCGACGAAGAGACTTACTATTGAATGGGCAGCAGCGATCTCTGTACATTTTACCATTATACTGCTATCGCCAACCTGTCTGCCAAGCGTGGTGATTATGGCAAACTCCCCTGCTTTGGATGGAGGAGGTTGTCCAGCAGTGGACGTTTTCCTGCTGAAATCATGATCATGATGATGAAACAACAACAAACAACTTTCACTTAGCGCTATTTCCAATTATTTTTCCTTTTGCTCGGGTCCTAGGGGTTGTAGAGGGGTGTTAAATGGGCCATAATGTTTCTCCAAAATTGGATTACAAAATGCAATAAGAATTTTTCACATCAGGCTGGTAGTTCCAGAAGATTATCGCCTACATACACATTTTCCGCTTTACAAATTATTAGTATAGATTATATTTCATGTTGACGACGATTAAGGCGTTTTGTTTTTCCCAAATAACAAACACAAAAAACGGTCAATTTACGATTAAGAGCAATAGTTTGAAGGTCTTAATACTTAACCGTTCATCTACCATGGTTAAGAAAACAGTGAAGACATGAACGAGTCTTGGTAACGAGTTCGTAACAAGAATGATGTTATCTCGCGAATTTATTTGTTTATATTGGCAGTGCGACATCCCGAGGGAGTTCTAGGAAAGGGGTCGTAAAATAACCAGGAATAGAAGTAAATGTCGAGGGCTGTAAGAATTTATGATTCCTATTACAAATAAAAGTTCTCATAAAGCCATCATAGTACCTACAGTAAGATGAGAATGTAACTGTTTTTGTGCTGATCGGGAAAACAGAATGTTGAAGCGGGTTTTTTCATATTTTTCCACCACTATCTATTATTATTATAGTCATATGTTATTTTCTTCTGGAAGGAGGTATATTTTCGAGTTGTAACTCGTAATTCGTAAGTTCGCACCCAGGCAGGCACTTTAATTTGGGTATTTAATTTCATCACCACTGCTCTCAAACCGGTAACGGAAAATATCGTGAGGAAAACCAGTATGTCTTAGAAACAAAATTTGCCGACTAGTGACATCTACTAATTGGCGTGGTGAATTATGGCCCACTCCCTTTTAAAGAGAGGAGGCCTGTTTCCCAGCAGTGGGAACATTATAGGCTGGTTATTATATAGGTATATGTATTTTCAGCGGTCAATGTTCTAAAGTAATTTTTACAACTGTTTACGCCTACACGTTTTGTGAAGATATTCAGTATTCGTGTGTTGCATTTTGCTATTTTAAAGGGCCAGGCGCCATACGAATTTTATTTTTGAGATACCGTAAACAATATTTATAGTAAAACTTTGTTAAACTAAATTAAACAACCATACCTCAATACGGGAGTTTCATTGACGATTACTGAAGCCCCAACAACAGCGAGCTAGTAACTTCCGCAGCCTTAGGTATGCAATATTCTTTAACAACCTGTGCAGAATTATGATACCCACGAATTTATAATTTATTGTGGCACAACTAACAACGATCTTGCATAAGTACTTAGAAATAACAACCGCACGAGTCATTCGATCAGGTAACTGTGTTTGTCGCTGTTGGTCCGTGGATGGGTGACCATGTTTACATTACAAAAAACCCCTCCCAGCGGTGGAAAGCACGTTAAGCCGTTGGTCCCGGCTGCCATTTGCGGATTCTGAATCGTTATGAATCCGCAGAAGCCCGAAAGTCTGACAACCAGTCATACCATAGGGTATCGTAATACCCATTAACTCAAAATAAAAATAATTTTATTTCATATTATAAACCTACATGGGCACATATAACGTCAGAAGGTCGGTGCCCAGTTTCAATTGATCGTTTTCTATGGAGAAGAGCAGGCAAGAAATTCCACGGTTACTCTTTCAGAACTAATAGGCTTTTACAACGTTACAAATTATAGTGAATATATTTATGGGAGGACAGTGTAGCCTGTTAACAAGTACCAGGTGCTACAATCTATAGCTAATCTACAGTCAGCAAAGCCTGCAACGGTCTAACATGCACATTATTAAAAAAAACTACATAGATAATCATCATCATCATCATCATTTCAGCCGGTTGATGTCCACTACTGGAAATAAGTCTCCGCTAATTTGGAGGGGTTTGCCATAATCGCCACGCTTGTCAGGCGGATTGGCGATCGCAGTATGGTCGTAAAATTCATAGAGAACGCTGCTGCCCGTTCTCCAGTAAGTCCCTTAGTCGCCTCTTACGACACCCACGGGAAGAAATGGGCAATAGACATAGAATACATAGAAATGGACATAAATACGTAAAATATAAGAACCTATGTAAACCAAGTGACATGGTTGTCATGACAACCACTAATAAAGACTTGCACAGAATTATGGAGGTCAGAAACGCTGTCGCTCTATGTAAAATACTGGTATTCAGCAGCATCCGGTCACACAGAAAGTCAACCATAACATACCTAAGAATAGGCTAGGCAGATGATGAACTGACTACGTTCTCACCATGAGTACAGTATAGTAAATGACGGCAAAACCCTGTACTCCTTACAAATTTAATATATTTTAAGATTGATAACAATACTAAGCTGGTTTAAAAATATCTTAAAGTTACCACTCCGAGTAAACATGTTTACCCCAGAGTCGCAAATTCAGGACGTGTGTAACTCAAAAGTATAGAAAGTTAGCGAACAACTGATCACACATGCAACTTAATCTCGATACTGTTTACTTACTACAAATCATTAAATTCCAACGCGTAGATATCGCACTTTTCTATGAAAAAACAGTTTTTTATGACCTACGAAAAAGTTCTTTGCAAGTATCATAATATGATGCTAAATTCATGGTTACAGTTTAGGCATCGATTTTCCAGCCACCCTATATAATAAATGGAATAACATGGTTATTGGTTTTTTTTTTTGTATAAAAGAGGATATACATAATTTTTCTGTAAGCAAGATTTGCCACTTCTTCAGTCTGGGCTTAGTCTGCGAAACGTAAGTGCACAACTTCAAAGAATTTACCATCGATACCTGATGACTGGCCGCGTCAAGAAATTTAAGAGGACCACCAAACCGGGTCAGTCACGATAACACAAGATCGGTTTATCTGTACCACCAGCCTGCTTTATCGTCGCCTGACTTCAGCACGCGTAGCATGACCACCGTAGAAATGGGTTTTGTCGACGGAAGAATAGACAAAGAGATTGTAGAAAGATTTGTACCGTTTTATGCGGGCGTAGCATGACAATTCTATCTCTATTCTACCAAGAATAGACAAAACCCATTTCTACGGTGGTCATGCTACGCGTGCTGGACAGGTTCGACACTTTTAGGGACTAACTTGCATTCGAACTGTTAGAGAGAGACTCGAAAACCGTGGCCTGAAACCTTATAAGCCACCCGATGGTCCCAGACTAACACAACATCACAGAATAGCGCGTCTACAGTTTTCACGCGAACTCATTGGACTTAACGTCATTGGAGCTAGATGCTTTTCACGGATGAAACCAAGATTATGCTTTACGTGATTGAGGGATTTAGGAAAGTCTACCGAAGGGAAGGTTAATTATGCTGGTGGGTCATGGATAATATGGGTCGACAAGCGATGACAACTAGCGCTTGCCGATGCTGAGAAGTGATGGAACATTGCCCCGGCCAGCGTTCTACATGAATAGATCCTAAAATACATTGATTCCACGTTGTACCTAAAATATTAATCATCAGGGAATTAGTTGTAATTATTTTTGTATTAATATAATTATTTGCGAGCAGTGGTGGTCCTGTAGTATCGGCCCTGACTTTCCAGTTATAGGTCGTGAGTTTGAACCCTGGCACGCGCTGTACTTTGTATAAATAATATCATCATCACTGCTATCATAACGGTGAAGGAAAACATCGTGAGGAAACATGACAAGTCCTAGAACAAAAAATTCGAAGACATGTGACATCTACCAACCCGCACTGGGCCCGCGTGGTAGATTACAGCCCATTCCCTCTCACCGAGAGGAGGCCAGTGTCCCAGCAGTGGGAACAATATAGGCTGATTGTGATGATGATTATGTTAGCAGTTATTCGATACAACTGTCCGGCACGCGTAGCATGACCACCATAGAAAGAACTTTTGTCTATTCTTGGTAGAATAGAGATAGAATTGTCATGCTATGCCAGCATAAAACGGTACAAATCTTTCTATCTAATCTTTAATTTTGTTTTTAATCTTTCTACAATCTGTAATTTTGTCTATTCTTCCGTCGACAAAACCCTTTTCTACGGTGGTTGTGCTACGCGTGCAGGAATGACAGTTATAATTTGAACAAACGGTAGGTAGTCAATTTACTTAACAATAACTTGACTGAGTTAACCTATTAAGTTATAGTCGTTGACGCACTTCGTTAGCTTTGTTTATGTAGACTCACTAAAGACATCTCATTAGGCACCAGTGGACTGTGAACGACGACGTGTTTACATTTTAAATATGCAAGACGAACTAGAACGTGATATAGACCTATATTTAGATAATAAGAGTGGAAATAGTGTAACTGAAGGTGGAATCTTTTGGCATATTTGACCTTTGGCTGTAATTATTTATAGGACTCCGTCTACCAAATCTTTATCCAATAAGTTGATAACCTGGTGTGCCCAATTTAGATACCTTTATGTACCTATTTTTGTTCTTTAAAAGTTTTACAATGCCTTTATTAAAAAGGGTTGGGAGACCCCCTTATGGACGAAGTTTCCCATGCGATACTCTCTTGTGTGTGCACTCGTTTATGCAAGGAGAAAGTGTGTATTAAGTGTGTTTTATACAGAATCATTTTGTTTATGTTTTGAAGGTCTCATATAGTGGTCGTCATCTTAGATTTTCATTTGTCGTAGTTGTCGGCTTTAGCATCCTCAAAAACCGTGAAAACGACATCCATGACGAAAACTTTGATATTTTTCACAGCCGGCGACTTGAATTTTTATTTTGATCTCACTATTGGCTTCAGCATACACAAAAACCATGAAAACTGTATGTCTCTCCCAAAAAGCAAAAAGTCGTATAACGTTTTCTTTTTTACTTCGTACGACTTCCATCAGTTTCATCCTACGGCAATCCACGTTAAGGAACTTCGTTCCAAAAATATCCATAAAAGCAGACGGGTGGCGAAAACTGTGGTGGGTTTTTTTTTTTTTTTTGAATGGGTGACTATAACCCACCCGTATTCCTTCAGTTGCCCATGTGCCAGGGTCACGGTATCTCTTTCGAACAATCTCGCGACCCTGGCTGGCAGGCTGGCAGGTGGTGGCCTTTACGAATAAATAAATTACAAATATCTCAAACTTGTATTCTTGCAATCATGAATTTAAAAGAAGGAGGGTCGTTGCTGAATGTAATTTTAAAGGTTTTGCCTAGCTCTTCATGTGTGACCTCACAGACAGTCTCCCATCCATCGCGCTCTGCAGCTTTTTGCGTGCCGTATGACGTCATCCATGCTCCGTTTATTGGAATCCCGTAATCTTTGCATATCAGTCGTCTGAAAAATTCAAAACACCACATCATATAAACAGTTTGAATATTTAATTATATCTATCCAATTTTTTAAATATTCAGTTCGCAACCATCCGGTTAAATTAACCGGCTAGACGCCTAGGCCGTTCATTAAACGCGTACATAGCGTCAAAAAAGTTATCCATGTCGCTGTCGATGGGTAATGTTTCCAAGAGATTGGTGGCTTTGCCACGTTGTATGGCAATGCTTAGTCTCTGGTCAAGGTAAAACCCAACCCTTGGCTAAAGGGAAGTGTCAACGAGCCGTTTCAAGATCTCTTTAAATGACCATGAACAATCGGACTCCATGACACTAGATTGCAACACCAAATGGCTCGAAAATATTATGATCAATAAGGTTGTTATACTGACGCCGCTTGAGGTTTTCTGCTACCGCAGCAGCAGAGTCAGCAAAGCACGCTGAACCAGGAAGATAGGACGGCGCAAGAGTCGAAACAAGTGGCATCCCATGCAGAAAGCCTACCATTTCTGAGCTAATATTGGACATTCCTGACATAGGTGAAGGAAAATATCGCAAGGATACCTGGATGGATTTATAGTTTAATAGATATACATCTGAAATCGTCAACGAATTTTGAGCAATAGTATTGATCAATGCCCGTGCCTTTTCTGCACGCGAAGAGGCCTTTATTCTGCAGTAGGAGATTAATAGATTAGTATTATTATTTTTGAAATAGCAACTCACCTCACTCTGAGAAGTTCTTGCGCAATACCAAGCCCCCTGTACTCAGGACAGACAAAAACTCCCCTGTCAATGAAGCAACGCTCTAAATCAAATTCTTTCATTTCATTGTATTGAGTTTCCAAACCATACGTAATTTCAACTAGTTTCTGCATTTCTTCCGTTTTAAAATCAAACTGAAATAGTAAAATATATACATTTAAATATTACAATATTCGCCTGGTTTGAGCCTCAAGCTCAAAAAGCTTGATCCTCGATTCAAGAGTTTTAGTTATTTAAGTTATTTAAATTAAAATACCATTTTTTATATGTTTGACATTATAAACATAATTTACCTCTGGTTTTGGATCATTTTTCGACGCTAATACCATCAGAGATGCTCCAGCGATATCCTTAATTTCATCATCACCGTTGTCTAAACAACAAATCACAGCGTGAAATCCATCTTGATTCACTGCTTCTAATAAAGGGCCCTGTAGTTCCTCTATAGCCTTTGGATTTTTTAGAAATCCTTGAAACAAAAAACATAGCAAATAGGTCAGGTCTGCTGGAAAAACTTTCTTGAGAAAATACAGTGAAATAAAATATTTTCTGGTTGAATATATAATCATAATAACATTGTAAAAAACTTACCAGCAGCTACAAAAGAGTTTTCCTCTTTTACATAATGTTTAGTATACAGATTTAAAATTTCGTCATAAAGATATTTAGGCATGTCCACTATACATAAATTAAGAACGGTACCATCTTTTTTTTTCACCGAAAATTTAGACCACACTTTGGGTGACTGTGACATGTTGAAAATATGCGAAATTTTCTGCAGTCGATAAAAAATTGTAATGTCTGAGTTTTCAAATAATTATAATTATTATATTTAACTGATTCTATTTGAAGTGATTTTTTGAGCGTCTTTAGCAATATCAATACTATCTCTAAATGTGATTATTTTATACTATTCAATTTTAACCAAACCGGTAATCTTATCCTACGATCTTATCAGTCAGTGTTGGGTGAGTCAAAAACGTTTCATGATGTTGTTTGGGAATGTTGACAAAATATTTAAAAGATTAAATAATCATGCGAGTCAGATACCTACATTTATTAATTTGCAGAACGCCTTTGGATAGGTAAAAGGGATAAGAAGAGACAAAAATGCAGGTATTCAATGGCGTTTTGTTTTTTGGATGGGAAATCATCAAATGACTTTTCCCGCTCTGGGCGGAGCGGGAGGGCATGTCAGACTTTTACTGACTAAAACCCAACCGTGTTCCTTCAGTTGCCCTTGTGCCAGGGTCACGGTATCTCTTTCGAACAATCTCGCAGGCATCGGTCATCACCCTGGCAGGCATCGGTCCTAGCAGACCCCTTCAGTTTTGCTGACATCTCTTTGAGGCGCGCGTAGAACACTACGCGCCGTCGACCCGAGCTTGGTCCTTACCGGGCGGCGAACTACCCATTGCTCACCGCCCTCAAGCTTGCGTCTACGGTGGCCGGGAGTCAGCTATCGACTCCCGACGCCCGGGGCGTCTCCTCCTGCGGCGGCTAGGGACGTGAGGGCGCAGAGAATGCCACTCCCTCACGCGCCCCGCCTCCTTCTTCGCGAGCATTAATGCTTCGCAGAAGGAGGTGACGGCTTCCCATGCCCTCTCGCTCCGTACCATGGCTCGTACCAGGGCCGGACGCGAGAGGTCGCCGCCGCCGATCGCCTCCACGAGGACACGGCGGTGCTCTGCCCAGGCAGGGCACACTTCCACCGTATGCTCCACCGTGTCCTCTAGACGATCCTCACAATGGAAACACCCGGGCGTATCCTCCCGCTGTATCCTGAACAGGAACCCACCGAAGCAACCATGCCCGGTGAGACCCTGTGTCAGGCGGAAGGTGAGGACGCCGTGACGCCCTCTATCCACTCCTCAATATTCAATGGTGTACCATTTACATACAGACAGTAAGTACATATATTCATAAAATTGTGTTTGTAGCATCTACACGAATTACGATTGAATATGCTTTTTAAGAACGAATTAATGAAGGATTTTCACTTTGCAGGAATTTGGCAGCAAATTAATTACGTAATGTTTTGTTGCATGGAGACTATTCCAAGGCATGTATTCATTATCATAAACATTATCAATTATCCAACTAATTTACATGATAAAGCATGACAACTCAATTTATTATCAATTTAATTGAATTCTATTCATCTAACTTCCTCGGATTACTGCGTGCAAAAAATATGTTCTGATCATCAAGTGGCGTACCTACATGAATTATTGGAATAGTGCGTATTTAATTTGATTGTTTCCTCAAAGTACATACATTTTTCTGAACAGTTCGAAAGAAAATAACAAGCTCACCTAAAGTTGGGGTCATCTTGGATTTCCATTTTGGGTTTAGCACCCTCAAAGACCACGAAAGCGACAGTAAAACACAAACACAAATAGTTTAATATTTATTACAGCCGCTATCTTGGATTTCCATTTTGATTTCATTATTGGCTTCGGCATCTTCAAATCCTATGTCAACTCTATCTCAATGAGAGGAAGTCACATGACGTTTTTTGCTACGTCGACTTCTACTAGTAGACTCCTACCGCAATCCAAGTTACAGAACTTCGATCCAAAAATATCCATCAAAGTAGAGGGGTGGCGAAAACTGTGGTGGCTTTTAGCAATAAAAAAAAACAAATAACTTAAACTTGTATTCTTGCAATCATGAATTTCGAAGAAGGTGGATCTTTGCCGTATGTAACTTCATACATTTTTCCTAATTCTTCGTATGTGAGCTCACAGACAGTCTCCCATCCATCGCGCTCTGCAGCTTTCTGCGTACCGTATGACGTCATCCACGCTCCGTGTATTGGGATTCCGTGATCTTTGCATATCAGTCGCCTGAAAATTTTAAAATACCACATCATATAAACAATAAATTCCACACAATGACAAATTTAGTTATACATATGTTTTTTGGTTTGGGAGAGATGTTGGGAAGAGGAGCTTTGAGCTCACATTGTGTTTTGAGACATCGTGCAATATAGGCGCGACCTACGAAAACGTTACTCTCTGCGAAATCTTATTTAATTATTCAATCATAATTATGATTTATGCTGTTTTCTAATTTCATTGTGTGAACTAGTTATTTGGTATAGACAATTCAATCAACTCAGCCTATCGCAGTCCACTGCTGGACATAGGCCTCTCCCATATTATTTTATCCTTCAAAGAAACTCCGAGCATAGCCCGCTCCATAGCGCGCTGAGCGACCTTGAATTTGTTAACCAGTCCAACTGTCAGTGTCCATGTTTCGGCACCGTATGTCATTACGGGCAGAACGCACTGGTTGAAGACCTTAGCCTTCAGACATTGCGGGATTGGCGACGAGAAGACTTGACGAAGTTTCCCATATATATAGCTATAGACAATTATAATCATAGATTTCTCACAACTATCTATTAAATACAATTGAACCAATTCGATAATATATATCTGACCTTGTACGATAAAAGTTAGCGAAAACCCCGTTATTAGTCAGAAATAAGTCTCTTTATCTATTTCTCAAAATTTCATTTGTAAGCATGACTTGTGCTTTCTAATCATATTTAAAAAGCATAGTGACTCATCTGCATCATATACGGAGTTTTCAGAGGTTCTTCATAAAATTAAACATGTAAGGATTAAGTCGTCGACAACAGATAATTCAGAATTTAGTGCCACAGACTTATACAGCTAATCCTAGCGATTAATTTCAAAGCTGTAACTAACGATAATTATGAACAAAAACCGTTGGAGGATCATTCTTCCATAGAAAATGTAAACAATGCGATTCTGAAAACAGCTTAATCGGTACTACGCCCTCTATCAAGAAAATTGTGAAACTGTTGAAATTTTGCTACAAAACCGATGTATTATAATAATAATAATATGATTGTTGACATAACGGTTTCGCATGACGAGAACCTCGTGAAAGCCGAGAAAGATAAACAAATCAAGTATCTTGACTTGGCTCGCGAGGTTGTCGACATGTGGGATGTGGACTTAGCGATCATTGTGCCGATAGTCGTCACAGCCAATGGTAGCAAAGAGCCTCGACCAACACCTGAAGAGGCTCTCGTTAAGCAGTTGGGTCAAGTGCTTGATTCAGAAAGCGGTACTTCTGGACACGGCTCGCATTGTCAGGAGGTTCCTCTCTCTGGAGCCCTGACCGCCGGTAGCTTGGACCCTGTTCCCGATACCGGTGGGCTACTATTTTTTATATTTTTAAATGTTTTTATTTTATATTCTAATATTTAAAAATATAATTTATAAGATTCTATAAATGAATAAAGGGAATAATAATAAATTTTATTCAAAGTAAAAGTTGGTAAATAACAGTATAAATCTTATTATATTACTTATCTTACTTTATATAAATATAGGATAAGTTTTTGAAAGGTACTTTATATCCATTTCTGACCTGACAACCTATATACAAAAATCTAGATGATCGGTTCAGTGGTTAAGACGGGAAAAGGTAACAAACAAACAAACATACTTTCGCATTTAAAATATTAAGTTAGGATTAGCAGGATTTATAAGGAAAACATAACAGTGGTGCTCACATCATCAAATTCGCCAAAGACTGTAGAACTATACGACTGAAACCAGGCGTACCAGCTTGGCAATGCAGAATTGAACGTCGTATTGATGATGCCAGAACCCTCATCGAAAAACTAATTTGCTTTAGGGACGGCAGCACCCGTCCTAGAGTGCTTTGCGCTTTGTGTGGCGGGCGTTCTCGGGGACTGATATCAGCCCTCAGGACTATTATGTTCCGTGTCACAGGGCGCATAGACTTCCTGAACCAGCCAGTATATGCATGAGCGAACCATATCTGTAGTTATAAGAGGGACTTGAGACACTCAGAACCGCATTTTCCATAGTATTGAATTGTTGGTTTGTTTTGCTTAAACTTGAATCCTCTAAGCACACAGCTGGAGGATTCAGGCACAGGCTATCGGCTGAGAGGAGTGTT
This sequence comes from Aporophyla nigra, assembly GCA_947507805.1. Classification (NCBI taxonomy): domain Eukaryota; kingdom Metazoa; phylum Arthropoda; class Insecta; order Lepidoptera; family Noctuidae; genus Aporophyla; species Aporophyla nigra. Next base: position 18,686,604 of record OX382297.1, on the reverse strand, counting down.
ATTTTTATTTTTTTGTTCATACATATAATCTTAATACAGGTAAATTTTTGTTATGTACCATTAAATCAGAAATGGTTTGTATTGATACTGACATTCGCACAACATTAACAACCCTGCTTAATCACTCATAGGTAATATACGGTAAATAATGTAGGTACATCAAAAATATTTTGGACCTTACTATGAAAGCCGTAAACATCTATCAGAAGGTAAGGTCAGTAGGTAGGTCCCCGCGAATGAACGGCCCGCGCTCGGTGCGTAAGCGCATCGACAGGGAGCTTCTCAAGGAGGCCGCTATTGTCTAGGCCTGGCGCAGGCGACGCGTCCATGCCCCGCGTCCACATATATTCAGTGAGGCGCCAGGTGTACTGGTCGTCTACCGAGATAGCGCGACTATGTGTTGCATGCGTGGTGGTCAGGCGCCAGTACACCACGCAATAGTGATCAATACTCATCCCTTTTCTGTATATGAAGAAGCCTTTGCTCGGCTGTAGGAAAATAATAGACTGGTATTATTATTTTTAGTATTAAAACACGAACTTACCTGACTTTGAGGAGCTCTTGCGCAATGCCAAGCCCCCTGTATTCAGGACAGACAAAAAGGCCCCTATCACTCAAGCAACGGTCTAAATCAAATGCCTTCATTTCATCGTATTGAGCTTCCAAACCGTATATAATATCAAATAGTTTCTGCATTTCTTTCGTTTTAAAGTCATACTGAAATAATAAAATATATAGATTTAAATATTCACCTGGATTCGAAAATTTCATTTTAAGTTATTTAAATTAAGAAATTTTTTTTTGGAATATGTTCGTCGTTACAGATATAGTTTACCTCTGGTTTTGGATCATATTTCGATACTAATGCCATCAGAGATGCTCCAACGATAACCTTAATTTCGTCATCACCGTTGTCTAAACAGCAAATCACAGTGTGAAATTCTTCTTCATTTTTTGCTTCTAGTAAAGGGCCCTGTAATTCCTCAATAGCCTCTGGATTTTTTAGGAATCCTTCGAACAAATTAAATAGAAGAGCCGTCAGGTCTGCTGAACTAAATTTCTTAAAAAATAAGCAGTATATTTGTACTCAAATTATAGTTATATCGTATCCCTTTATATATTACTGTGTGCATAAATAATAAAACAATTAATTGGATTTGTAGGTAGATACATTATTATTCGTTACAAGTCGGGTGTCTGATGAAATTTCCAAACCAACGAACTTTCATAGAAGACTATTTACAGAAGCATGAAGTTTTGCAAAAGAGTTAGAAATTTCATGTTTCTTTACTCAGCGGTTTTGGCCCAGCAGTGTTTGTCAGTGAATTTTAAATTAATAATGATGATGATTTTATGATCATAACATTGTTATCAAAATTGTAATAAACTTACCAGCCGCTATAAAAGTGTTTTCCTCTTTCACAAAATGATTTTTGTACAGATTTATAACTTCGTCATTAAGATATTTAGGCATGTCCACTATACGTAAATTCAGAACAGTACCATCTTTTTTTTTCACCGAAAATTTGGACCATATTTTTTGCGTCTTTGTCATGTTGAAAACATGCGAAATTTTTTGCAGTAGATAAAAAATTGTAATTTTTAACTGAGCAGGTTTCAAAAAAAATATTACGTTGGACTGATTCTATTTTAAGTGAATTTTTGAGCGTCTTTAGTGATGTCAATATTATCTCTTGATGTGATTGTTTTACTGTAGCTAACAATAAGCAAGCCAAGGTTACCTTATCAGTCAATGTTGTGCGCATTAATAAATTAGATGTTATTTGGGAATATTGACAAAATACTTATATGATTAAACTAGCTTCTGCCCACGACTTCGTCCGCGTCGAATTTTTGCTCCACTGACCCTTCTCTTCGTATCGAATTGCCTGCCAGTTTTCGTCCATTTTTCGTTACTGCTCCGCGCCTTTTGATTGCAGCGTGATTTTATATAGCCTATATTCTTTTTGAATAATTAGGCTACCCAATACAAAATGTTTTTTTTAATTCGAATCAGTAGTTCCTGAGATTACTGCGTTCAACCAAACAAACAAACAAAGTCTTCAGCTTTATAATATTACTAGCTTCTGCCCGCGGCTTCGCCCGCGTGAATGTCGAAAAATATCCCACAGGATCGTACTACCGGGACTAAAAGTACCCTATGTGTTAATCCAAGTAAACAATGTCTTATCGCACTGCTTGCTTTGTGTTATCTGAGGAGCGGCGCTCAGATTGATAAATGATTGCTGTAGGATAAATAAATCCTAAAACCTAACAATAGTAACGGAATATATAACGGAACGGCAAATTACCTACTTGTATGCCAAATTTGAAGGCAATTTTAAAGCGAAAATATAAAATCCTCTTTATTCCCTACATTTTTGTTCACAGGCAGGGTACAGGTTACTATATATTTTTGAGTTTATTCTTAAAGTACCTCTTTATATACTACCCAAGAAGTTCTGCCCTCAGGTGTTGATACAACCAGGCTGCTAGTTGAGCTCACTCTCGAGCATGCCACGGAAAACTGGCCGTGCGAATAGTAGTCCCCTCTAAGATCATATCCCGTTGTTTTCACGCAACCTGGTCCCATTGCACCACTTGGCCGGAATATATGCATGTAATATAAACAATTAATGTTGTTTACAACGAAATAATATACCTACCGCAGTTTTCTTTGTAAGCATTATTTGTTGTTTTCCCTTCAGGTGCTAGAATCACCAAGCTACTCCGTGAGCTTACTCTGGAGCAGGCCACGTATAACGTACCATGTGAAAAACAATTTCCCCTTAAGTATATAGTTCTATGGTCATGGCAAGCTGACTTTGAAGAGAAACTGCGCGCTTCTGAACTCGAAAGGGTAGTTCGATGGTGTTAGAGGAATCCTCGGAATAAATACAGACTCCTCTCGGGAACAACCTGTCAGTATAGTTGCCTCGATAACGTTGCAATGTTTTTACACACAACCTGGTGTCATTGCATAATTTTGGCGGTTTTAAATTACGCAGCAATATAACTGGGCGCCAATTCTCAATTTTAATATGTGAGTTGTGTGACCCAGAGGCTGTAATGTGTTAAGAAATTCAACCGGATAAGTATGGCACTCCTGTGTCCCAGCAATGGAATCATTATTGGCTGATTATGAAAGTATGGCGTCATCGTTGTTTATCACTGAGTCCACTGATTTATAATGATTTTCAACTCCTTCGAACGATCTCAAAATAATTTAATTGTTGATTGTGGCCTAGTCGTTTTGTGGTGTTATGATGGCACGCTCTTACGACCAGGTCTGCAGGTTTATCCATACTAATATTATAAAGCTGAAGAGTATATCTAAAACTACTTGAATTGAAAAAAAAAAATAGGTGTTTGGTAGCCTATTTATCGAGGAAGGCTATAAGCTATATAACATCATGCTACGACTAATAGGAGCGGAACATCAATGAAAATGTTGGAAAACGGGGAATACTTATCCTTTTGAAAGCTACAGTTGCATGCGCTGCATAAACGGTTAAATTAACACAACAATCATGTATGACAAAATTGTTTCTCATAAAAGTTCAAAAAAATCCGTGATAGTATATATCTATCTTTTAAGGTTGGCTCACTATAACGTTTTTAATTGTAATCAAATCTAAATATTATAACGCTGAAGAGTTTGTTTGGTTGAATGTTCTAATCTCAGAAACTACGTTTAGTGTTGAATGGCCTATTATTTGAAGAAGGCTATATACTATATAATATCACGATAGGACCCTACGGAGCCGAGCAAAAAGAAAAAAGTCACGAATAAGAAGAACTCGCCTAGGCAGGCGATTCGATGCGACGGGCAGGGTCGGGGAGCAAGAAATTGTATGTGGACAAAGTCGCGGGCAGGAGCTAGTCGTGAATATTACTAATATCTGGGTAGATTTTAACTATTAGCTCTTCTATAATGGTCAGAATTGTGCCTAACTCTGTAGGGAGAATTAGTTTATCGATGCGACGGGGAGGGTCGGGAAGCAAGAAATTGTATGCGGACAAAGTCGCGGGCAGGAGCTAGTCGTGAATATTACTAATATCTGGGTAGATTTTAACTATTAGCTCTTCTATAATGGTCAGAATTGTGCCTAACTCTGTAGGGAGAATTAGTTTATCGATGCGACGGGGAGGGTCGGGAAGCAAGAAATTGTATGCGGACAAAGTCGCGGGCAGGAGCTAGTCGTGAATATTACTAATATCTGGGTAGATTTTAACTATTAGCTCTTCTATAATGGTCAGAATTGTGCCTAACTCTGTAGGGAGAATTAGTTTATTATCCACATCTTCGAAGCCCTATTTGACTCTGTAAGGGGATGATTTTGGAAAAACTGTGATACACGTATCTCATAACTATAATTGAAGAGTATGTGTACCAATTTTTGTGTCAATCGACCCACAGAATAAAAAGTTTCACAGAAAATTCAACCCCCCATTTAACCCTCTTAGGGGTGGAATTTCAAAAAACCCTTTCTTAGTGGATACCTACTCCTCACAAAGAACACACCCTCCAAATTTCATGTCTGTAGGACCAGCGGTTTGGGCTGTGTGTTGATATATCAACAGTCAGTCAGTCAGTCAGTCAGTCAGTCAGTCAGTTTCTCCTTTTATACATATAGATATAGTAATATAGTATATAGTAATATAGTATAGATAATCGTTTCAGTCACACACTTACATACATAAAATCACGCCTTCCTCTTAGTCCTAGTATGCAGAAACTATAGAACGACCACTTGTCACCACAATCCTTGCAAACTACTGTTGCTTAAGTTATGTTCATACATCTGGCCATACACCTCCTTTTCATGTAGAAAATCACCAATCACCAGGCTTATAAATAAGTTTTAGATAGATAGATAGAATATTACTCTTTATTATATACACAATAAAAAGTTCGGATATAAATGTAGAAAAAATACGGCATAGGGTAACAAAATATGCGGCCTTATCGCTAAAATCGATCTTTTATTAAACGCTGACCTTTGGATGGATTTAAGGGAGAAGAAAAGATAATACTGCAGTTAGTCAGTGGTGTATCTATTTATTTATTTTGGCTTCTCAACAATGAGTATACTATTACTTTAAAATTATGACATTGTAATCTTAACTCTAAGTGCCTCACTAGTTACAGAAAAGCATCACATGCAATGTATCATTTCATGATCATCATCATTTCAGCCGTAAGACGTCCACTGCAGGACTTAGGCCTCCCCCAATTTGGGGGGCTTTGCAATAATCGCCACGCTTGGCAGGCGGATTGGTGATCGCAGTATGGTGGTAAAATGCATAAAGAACACTGCTGCCCATTCTCTAGTAAGTCCCTTAGTCGCCTTATACGACACCCACAGGAAGAAATGGGGTGATGTTATTCTTTACGTTCGGCACCACACGGTACATGTTCATGTTGTATCATTTACATACACACAATAAAAAGAGTTTGTAGCATCAAAATGATAATTAATGTTTAAACGAACTTACCTGTACGTGAAGTTCTATCATAATTATACGAGCGCCAAGTCCGAAGAGATCAGTAATTTACACATGTAGAATAGAATAGAATAGAATACTTTTTATTTCATTAGTTAGTAAAAAAAAAATAGGATTACATATCACTTACAAATTATAATTTTACAAGTGTTTTCCTTTGCATTTTATTTGGCGCAGTATGTCCGGGTGGGGATCTTTTGCAACCTATTGTGTAATTCTTTTCACACACGATTGAATTATATAAAACAAGTGTGAGAAGTTTTGGATTTAAGATCCCATCAGGTCCTAGACCTGGAGTAACTTATAAACTAGGAGTGACTCTGCGAGTCAAAGCCTATGCTGACGGGGGAGGGCCGTTCTTTTGTGGAGCGGTGTGCCTCTCTCGGATTTGTTTATGTACTCTATGTCGCCTATTCTATTTGAGAAAAGGAACGGGTTGAATTGCCCATACTTCGTGTAAGCGGGACCGGGATCTTCTAGGCCGCTGATTGTAAGTGAGGTTAGTTTTACAATCATGTCGCGATGGAGGTCGTGTGCTCTGAGATGCCACGGGTCTTGTCCAAGCATTTCCCAGAGGGTTTTAGTATCAGTGCGACGTGAGAAGTCACCTGCAGCTTTCAATGCCATTTTGTATTGTCGTTCCAGTTTTGTCAGATTGCTCTTGCTGTATCTCGGTAGAAGTTGAATGACTCCGTAATCGAGTACTGGCAAGAGGCATGTTTGTATGATGAGTAGTTTCGTGTATATATTCACTTTAGATCGGTGATTAGACTTTACACATGTAGTTACGCTAGTTGTCACCACTCATGCACTTAGTTGAGAAAAAAATATTGTATTCAATTTTTCTTTATCTATGGCAATTCGATTTGACATACCCACAACTTTTTTTTTTCATTCATGTGGGTACTTCTTCCAGTTCCGGTCTCTGACGTTGTCGCCAATCATTTAGTTTAAAGTAAAAGATCCTGTGGTTTATTGATGATTTCCCAGACACTAGATAATGCGGGGTGTGTATGTACAGCACTGGGAGGGAGGGATTACTAATCTCTGCGGACTTGGCGCTCGTATAATTATGATAGAACTTTACGTACAGGTAAGTTCGTTTAATCATTAATTATACTCGCGCCTCGTTCTCGAGATTAGTAATTTGCACATGTAGACTTTGAGAGTATTATGGGAATATCATCAATGAATAAAATGTTTCTATGAATCAAAATATTTTTATTATTGTACATTTTTGCAACCATCTGGTTAAATTAGCCGGCTAGACGCCTAGGCCAGACCCTACCTTTATAATAAATGATAGTTCGATTGTTTACCCCGCACGCGGGGAGTGGCGGATTTATCTTCAGTGGTCGGTCGACACGTCACCGCCACAAACTTGTACTTTAGTATCTCGATGTTAATGTTAATGACTTATTTTACCAGTGGCCCAAAGTGGAACCAAAGAATTATCACTGACCGAAATTAAAAAACGTTACTTAGCATGGCCTTTCGCTACGCATTATTCTTGTCAACGTCGCACAACCCTTAAAATAAAAGTGCAAGATAAAGACGGCAACATATTTAAGAAAATGTGCATGCCAAGTGACGTTAATTTGTCTCGTTCTTTGAAATTTTTGCGCATAGTAAACTATGGAGTTGACAACTAATACGAAATATTTAAAAACCTTAAACTTAAATTTTGATTAATGGTATGCATGGGTAAAATTAATTGAAATCGAATAATGGTTTCTTATAGAATTTGAGATCCTGATTAACGGAAAAATAAAAAAAACATTCCATCACGTAAGGTTTTGCAGAAATCTTCATAAATATACAGTACATAAATACATAGTACATATATGATATGATAAAAATTATTATTTTAGGGCTTGTGGCTAAGTTACAACAGCTGCACGGGTCGGTCGTTCAGGTTAAGCTACGCTTGCCGCAGTTGGTCCGTGGATGGGTGACCATCTTTATAAACCAAGACCGGTGCCTCGGAAAGCACGTTAAGCCGTTGGTACCCCTGTCAGGGTCGCGAGATTAGTTCGAAAGAGGTACCGTGACCCTGGCATATGGGCAACTGAAAGAACACGGGTGGATTTTAGTCAGTAAAAGTCTGACACGCCCCTCCGCTACACCCAGAGCGGGAGACGTCATTTGATGATATACCATCCAAAAAAAAAGCTGTTGGTCCCGGCTGTCTTACGTAGATCTTAGACAGTCGTTACTGATCGTCAGAAGCCCGAAAGTCTGACAACCAGTCTTACCCAGGGGTATCGTTTTACCCAGTAACTGGGTTGTGGAGGTCAGATAGGCAGTCACTCCATGTAAAATACTGGTACTCAGCTGCATCCGGTTAGACTGGAAGCCGAACCCAAAATAGTTGGGAAAAGGCTAGGCAGATGATGAACAAATATTATTTCGACTGTTATTTTACTTGTTGGTAGTTATTAAAAATATTTAGTAAATGTGATTAACTGTCGACTGATTGATTTTTCTATCGACAAAACCGAGCCACAACTATTTCCACAACCAGAATTAAACAACTTAGTGCGTAAATTAGATCTTTCTAAAATTGCAGCAGAACTTTTAGGATCTCGACTCAAAGAGAAAAAAATATTGGCTACTGGCACTACTTTTCCATAGTATACATATAGAGAAAAAGCTTTTATCCCAATTTTTGCTCAAGACGGCGATTCAGTTTTACTTTAAAGGTATAAACGGGCTAATGAAAATGTTTAATGTCAAATATGACAAAGGAGCTTCAGTGACAAGCGAATAAGGTATTACAAGGATTTATAACAGTTTATTATGTGAGTCCAGTTAGTGCTAATTGTCATGAAAATCTAAATGTGTAATTAGTAGCTTTGTTTGTAATTTTCAAAACGGTAAATTTTGCATACCTTTGTTATTTACGACATGAAATTAAAAATAACGAACTAATCTTCTAGAGGTATATAAATAAAATGGATGTTGGTATATAAGAGATAGATAAACTCCAATTTCGTTTCACTGATCACCATACATTTGCTTGGTAAAATCATAACCCTCCTTTGGGCCGCAGTCAGATATAAAACCTCACATTTTTCAAACTTGTAATGTTCCATCCCTTCGTTGTGCTCTTGTATTTATAGTGTCAGTACTTGACGTATAGATATATTGTTGACGTACTGCAAACCTAAAAACTAATCATATATTTTAATTTATTTCTAAATGAACGATTATTATAAGTTTTTGGGATAAAACAGACGTTCTTCTCTAGAAAATAGTGTGTTAACTCAATATTACTTTACAAAGTGAGAATAGGTAGATTGTTGCTGTAATGCTTTAGTGAAGGTGGTGAATTCCTATTACTGTTATCATCATCTTATTGGTATTGAATTCCTGCAAAATGAATTAATTAATTGCCCTGTGCAGGTACTCCTAACCTGGAGGGTACTGTTCAATTTTGGTTTATGGTTCTTCCCATTTTTATACATAATTTAGGTCGTCACCAAATAGTAATAGAAAAAGAATGTTATTTTATTCACAGTCTCAAAAATAGACACATATACAGTCTAAATATAAAGTTTTTGGAAAGCCAACACTTACTATATTAAATAATTAAAGCAAAATACTTCACTACTACCTTTTTTTGTGAACATAAATATTTAAAAAACGTAATTTTGATCGCACAGATCTGTAAAAAAGTGACATAGATCCGTCGTCGATAAGGGGCTACTGGGCGACTGATTAATGAACGAACGAGAGTGATGACACTACTTATTATATGCAAAAAAAGAGATGGCGATAATGTGTATGCGCTTGGAATAAAATAACGTATGTGCCAAAACGAATCGCCGTCTTTTATGAATTAAAAGTATCATTAAAACGAAATCTGTTTTACAGAAACTTAGATAAGATTATTATCAATGTTTTAAAGTAAATTATGTTTAATAACTCATACGCATTGCGCCTTGAGGCTAAAAATCAGGTCCTCGCCCACATGTGGGAGTGGCGCGAGGATGCGAAACGCCGGGGCGAAACTCCGCTGCCGCGACAAATCGCGGCATGGCGGACAGAGCTCCGGCAGGATCTCATGGCGACATGGCGGGTACGATTGTCGCAACCCAGCGCAGGGCACGCCACAATTGCGGCGGTAAGTCCCCTCTTTGAGGAGTGGATAGAGAGGCGCCACGGCGTCCTCACCTTCCGCCTGACACAGGTTCTCACCGGGCATGGGTGCTTCGGTGGGTTCCTGTTCAGGATAAAGCGGGAGGAAACGCCCGGGTGTTTCCATTGTGAGGGTCGTCTAGAGGACACGGTGGAGCATACGGTGGAAGTGTGTCCTGCCTGGGCGGAGCACCGCCGTGTCCTCGTGGAGGCGATCGGCGGCGGCGACCTCTCGCGTCCGGCCCTGGTGCGAGCCATGGTACGGAGCGAGAGGGCATGGGAAGCCGTCACCTCCTTCTGCGAAGCAGTAATGCTCGCGAAGGAGGAGGCGGGGCGCGTGAGGGAGTGGCAGTCTCTGCGCCCTCACGTCCCTAGCCGCCGCAGGAGGAGACGCCCCGGGCGCCGGGAGTCGATTGCGGACTCCCGGCCACCGTAGGCGCGAGCTTGCGGGTGGCGAGCAATGGGTAGCTCGCCGCCCGGTAAGGACCAAGCTCGGGTCGACGGCGCGTAGTGTTCCACGCGCGCCTCAAAGAGATGTCAGCAGTACTGAAGGGGTCTGCTAGGACCGATGCCTGCCGGGGTCACGTGATTGTTCGAAAGAGATACCGTGACCCTGGCACATGGGCAACTGAAGGAACACGGGTGGGTTTTAGTCAGTAAAAGTCTGACACGCCCTCCCGCTCCGGCCAGAGCGGGAGAAGTCATTTGATGATTTCCCATCCAAAAAAAAAAAAAGGCTAAAAATCAGAAACGTAGATAGAACTTTACGATTTTTTTGTATTGAGAAAATTTCATCGTATCGTGTTTTCCTTTACAGGATACTAGATCATATAGTCAAAAAACATACACTTAAATATTAATTTGGGATGTCATATGGTAAGAAAGGTACGCTAAAAAGAAAAAGCACGTTGTTCTCAATATATCAAGTTAATAAAGTTATCCATGTCGCTGTCGATAGGTAATGTTTCCAAGATATTGGTGGCTTTACCACGTTGTATGGCAATGCTTAGTCTCTGGTCAAGGTAAAACCCAGCCCTTGGATTACGGGAAGTGTCAACGAGCCGTTTCAAGATCTCTTTAAATTACCATGAACAATCGGACTCCATGACACTGGATTGCAACACCAAATGGCTCGAAAATATTATGATCAATAAGGTTGTTATACTGACGCCGCTTGGGGTTTTCTGCTGCTGCAGCAGCAGTGTCAGCAAAGCACGCTGAACCAGGAAGATAGGATGGCGCAAGAGTCGAAACAAGTTGCATCGCATGCTGAAAGCATACCATTTCTGAGCTAATATTGGACATTCCAGACATAGTTGAAGGAAAATATCGCGAGGATATGTGGATGGATTTATAGTTTAATAGATATACATCTGAAATCGTCAACGAGTTTTGAGCATCAGTATTGATCAATGCCCGTGCCTTTTCTGCATGCGAAGAGGCCCTTACTCTGCAGTAAGAGATTAATAGGTTAGTATTATTATTTTTGAAACAGTAACTCACCTCACTTTGAGGAGTTCTTGCGCAATGCCAAGCCCGCTGTACTCAGGACAGACAAAAACTCCCCTGTCAGTGAAGCATCGCTCTAAATCGAATTCTTTCATTTCATTGTATAGAGCTTCCAAACCATACTTAATTTCCACTAGTTTCTGCATTTCTTCCGTTTTAAAATTATACTGAAATAGTAAAAGATATACATTTAAATATTCGCCTGGTTTGAGCTTTTTTGAGCTTGATCCTCGATTCAATAGTTTGATATTAAATTATTTAAATTAAAATACCATTTCTTTTATATATTCGACATTATACATTATAATTTACTTCTGGTTTAGGATCATTTTTCGATGCTAATACCATCAGAGATGCTCCAGCGATATCCTTAATTTCATCATCACCGTTGTCTAAACAACAAATCAGTGTGAAATCCATTTTCACTCATTGCTTCTAATGAAGGGCCCTGTAGTTTTTCTACTGCCTTTGGATTTTTTTGGAATCCTTCAACCAAACAACATAGAAAATAGGTCAGGTCTGTTGGAAAAACTTTCTTAAGAAAAAACAATGAAATAAAATAATTTTTGGTGGAATAAATAATCATAATAACATTGTTAAAAAACTTACCAACAGCTGTAAAAGAGTTTTCCTCTTTTACGTAATGTTTAGTGTACAGCTTTATAATTTCGTCATTAAGATATTTAGGCATGTCCACTATACGTAAATTAAGAACAGTACTATCTTTTTTTTTTCACCGAGAATTTAGACCACATTTTGGGCGACTGTGACATGTTGAAAATATGCGAAATTTTCTGCAGTCGACAAAAAATTGTGTGTGTCTTATTAATAAATGTAAGATAGAAGATACAAAACTCTTTATTATGGACCTACACCTTAAAAATTACAGATATATGTAAATGTAGAAAACATACGGCTGCCGGTGGCGTATGGTGACAAAATGAGCGGTCTTATTGCTAAAAGCGATATTTTTGCCTTTGGATAGATAAAAGGGAGAAGAAGAGATAATACTACAGGTAGTCAGTGGTATACCATTAATACACACAGCAAATACATATATTCATAAAATTGTGTTTGTAGCATCAAAAAGAATTACGATCGAATATGCATCTTAAGAACTAATTAATATAATAAATAAAGAAGAATTTTCACATTGCAGGAATTTGGCAGCAAATTAATAACATAATGTTTTGTTGCATGGAGACTATTCCAAAGTTATTCATTATGATAAACATTATCAATACATCAGATTTGCATGACAAAGCATGAAAACTTAATAAATTATCATCTTCATTGAATTCTATTCATCTATCATACTCAGATTACTGCATGCATGAAATATGTTCTGATAATCAAGTGGGGCAGCTACATGAACTATTTTAATAGTGCGTAAAACCTATATTTGAAAGTTTAATCAGAGTAAGTTTACTAAACAATTTTTCTGAACAGTTCAAAAGAAAATAACAAGCTCGCCTAAAGTTGGTGCCATCTTTGATTTCCATTTTGCCCTCGTTATCGGGCTTAGCACCCTCAAAAACCATGAAAACGACAGTCATGACAAATAGTTTGTATTTTTAAAGCAGCCATCTTGGATTTTTATTTTGTCCTCATTATTGGCTTCAGCATCCTCAAAAACTATGAAAACTGTCTTTCCCTCTCTATCTCTCTCAATGAGAGAAAGCCACATAACGATTTTCGCTACGTTCGACTTTTACTAGTTTACACCTACCGCAACGCACGTTACAGAACTTCGATCCAAAACTATCCATCCCAGCACACGTGTGGCCAAAACTGTGGTGGCTCTTAGCAATAAAAACATAACAAATAACTTAAACTTGTATTCTTGCAATCATGAATTTCGAAGAAGGTGGATCTTTGCCGTACGTAACTTCAAACATTTTTCCTAACTCTTCGTATGTGAGCTCACAGACAGTCTCCCATCCATCGCGCTCTGCAGCTTTCTGCGTGCCGTATGACGTCATCCACGCTCCGTGTATTGGGATTCCGTGATCTTTGCATATCAGTCGCCTGAAAATTTTAAAATACCACAGCATATAAACAATAAATTCCACACAATGACAAATTTTGTTATACATATGTTTTTTGGTTTGGGAAGAGGAGCTTTGAGCTCACATTGTTTTTTGAGACATCGTGCAATATTGGTGCGACCTACGGAAACGTTACTCTCTGCGAAATCTTATTTCATTATTCAATCATATGATTTATGCTGTTTTCTAATTTCATTGTGTGAACTAGTTATTTGGTATAGACAATTCAATCAACTCAGCCTATCGCAGTCCACTGCTGGACATAGGCCTCTCCCATATTGCGCCACAACACCCTGGCCTCCGCCTTCCGCATCCAGTTTGCCCCAGCCACTTTCTTTAAGTCGTCGGTCCACCTAGCTGGGGGGCGTCCCACACTACGCTTGCCGATACGCGGTCTCCACTCCAGGACTCGTCTGCTCCATCGGCCATCGGTCCTTCGACAGACATGGCCAGCCTACTGCGACTTCAGTTTGCTTACTCTGCGAGCTATGTCGGTAACTCCAGTTCTTTTCCGGATAATTTCATTTCTGATTTTATCCTTCAAAGAAACTCCGAGCATAGCCCGCTCCATAGCGTGCTGAGCGACCTTGAATTTGTGAACCAGTCCAACTGTCAGTGTCCATGTTTCGGCACCGTATGTCATTACGGGCAGAACGCACTGGTTGAAGACCTTAGTCTTCAGACATTGCGTGATTGGCGACGAGAAGACTTGACGAAGTTTCCCATATACATATATCTATAGACAATTATAATCATAGATTTCTCACAACTATCTATTAAATAAAATTGAACCAATTCGATGATATATCTGACCTTGTACGATAAAAGTTAGCGAAAACCCCGTCATTAGACAGAAATAAGTCTCTCTATCTATTTCTCAAAATTTCATTTGTAAGCATGAGTTGTGCTTTCTAATCATATTTAAAAAGCATAGTGACTCATCTGCATCATATACGGAGATTTCAGAGGTTCTTCATAAAATTAAACGTGTAAGGATTAAGTCGTCGACAGGTTATATTCTCTTTGGTCGTCGACAACAGATAATTCAGAATTAAGTGCCACAGACTTATACAGCAAATCCTAGCGAACAATTTCAAAGCTGTAACATGGCTGTAACTAACGATGAACAAAAACCGCTGGAGGATCATTCTTCCATAGAAAATGTAAACAATGCGATTCAGAAAACGGCTTAATCGGTACAACGCCCTCTATCAAGAAAATTGTGAAACTGTTGAAATTTTGCTACAAAACCGATGTATTATAAAAATAATAATATTTAGATGTTTCTATAATGGAATAAAGGATAATAATAATAAATTTTATTCAAAGTAAAAGTTGGTAAATAACAGTATAAATCTTAGAATCAAATAAAGGTAATACAAATGAATAATGCCTGTACTAAGATAAACCTGTATTGACACTCGACACACAAAATGTAATTACGTTAAGTAATAGATTAATTATTATTTTTAGATACAATAAAATAATAAAATAAAATAACATATGTATACCTATAATCCTATATTTCTTTTTTTTCTTCCTATATTTATATTCATTTATTTTTAGATAGAATAAGTGATGAAATAAAATAAGGATATAAATATAGGATAAGTTTTTGAAAGGTACTTTATATCCATTTCTGACCTGACAACCTATATACAAAATCTAGATGATCGGTTCAGTGGTTAAGACGGGAAAAGGTAACAAACAAACAAACATACTTTCGCATTTAAAATATTAAGTTAGGATTAGCAGGATTTATAAGGAAAACATAACAGTGGTGCTCCCATCGTCAAATTTGCCAAAGACTGTAGAACTACACGATTGAAACCAGGCGTACCAGCTTGGCAATGCAGAATTGAACGTCGTATTGATGAGGCCAGAACCCTCATCGGAAAACTAATTTGCTTTAGGGACGGCAGCACCCGTCCTAGAGTGCTTTGCGCTTTGTGTGGCGGGCGTTCTCGGGGACTGATATCAGCCCTCAGGACTATTATGTTCCGTGTCACAGGGCGCATAGACTTCCTGAACCAGCCAGTATATGCATGTGCGAACCATATCTGTAGTTAGAAGAGAGAGACACTCAGAACCGCATTTTCCATAGTATTGAATTGTTGGTTTGTTTTGCTTAAACTTGAATCCTCTAAGCACACAGCTGGAGGATTCAGGCATAGGCTATCGGCTGAGAGGAGTTTTATTTTTATTTTTTTGTTCATACATATAATCTTAATATAGGTAAATTTTTGTTATGTACCATTAAATCAGAAATGGTTTGTATTGATACTGATATTCGCACAACATTAACAACCCTGCTTAATCACTCATAGGTAATATACGGTATAATGTAGGTACATCAAAAATATTTTGGACCTTACTATGAAAGCCGTAAACATCTATCAGAAGGTAAGGTCAGTAGGTAGGTCCCCGCGAATGAACGGCCCGCGCTGGGTGCGTAAGCGCATCGACAGGGAGCTTCTCAAGGAGGCCGCTATTGTCTAGGCGTGGCGCAGGCGACGCATCCATGCCCCGCGTCCACATATATTCAGTGAGGCGCCAGGTGTACTGGTCGTCTACCGAGATAGCGCGACTATGTGTCGCATGCGTGGTGGTCAGGCGCCAGTACACCACGCAATAGTGATCAATACTCATGCCTTTTCTGTATATGAAGAAGCCTTTGCTCGGCTGTAGGAAAATAATAGACTGGTATTATTATTTTTAGTATTAAAACACGAACTTACCTGACTTTGAGGAGCTCTTGCGCAATGCCAAGCCCCCTGTATTCAGGACAGACAAAAAGGCCCCTATCACTGAAGCAACGGTCTAAATCAAATGCCTTCATTTCATCGTATTGAGCTTCCAAACCGTATATAATATCAAATAGTTTCTGCATTTCTTTCGTTTTAAAGTCATACTGAAATAATAAAATATATAGATTTAAATATACACCTGGATTCGAGAATTTCATTTTAAGTTATTTAAATTAAGACAATTTTTTTTGGAATATGTTCGTCGTTACAGATATAGTTTACCTCTGGTTTTGGATCATATTTCGATACTAGTGCCATCAGAGATGCTCCAACGATAACCTTAATTTCGGCATCACCGTTGTCTAAACAGCAAATCACAGTGTGAAATTCTTCTTCATTTTTTGCTTCTAGTAAAGGGCCCTGTAATTCCTCAATAGCCTCTGGATTTTTTAGGAATCCTTCGAACAAATTAAATAGAAGAGCCGTCAGGTCTGCTGAACTAAATTTCTTAAAAATAAGCAGTATATTTGTACTCAAATTATAGTTATATCGTATCCCTTTATTTATTACTGTGTACATAAATAATAAAACAATTAATTGGATTTGTAGGTAGATACATTATTATTCGTTACAAGTCGGGTGTCTGATGAAATTTCCAAACCAACGAACTTTCATAGAAGACTATTTACAGAAGCATGAAGTTTTGCAAAAGAGTTAGAAATTTCATGTTTCTTTACTCAGCGGTTTTGGCCCAGCAGTGTTTGTCAGTGAATTTTAAATTAATAATGATGATGATTTTATGATCATAACATTGTTATCAAAATTGTAATAAACTTACCAGCCGCTATAAAAGTGTTTTCCTCTTTCACAAAATGATTTTTGTACAGATTTATAACTTCGTCATTAAGATATTTAGGCATGTCCACTATACGTAAATTCAGAACAGTACCATCTTTTTTTTTCACCGAAAATTTGGACCATATTTTTTGCGTATTTGTCATGTTGAAAATATGCGAAATTTTTTGCAGTAGATAAAAAATTGTAATTTTTAACTGAGCAGGTTTCAAAAAAATTATTACGTTGGACTGATTTTATTTTAAGTGAATTTTTGAGCGTCTTTAGTGATGTCAATATTATCTCTTGATGTGATTGTTTTACTGTAGCTAACAATAAGCAAGCCAAGGTTATCTTATCAGTCAATGTTGTGCGCATTAATAAATTAGATGTTATTTGGGCATATTGACAAAATACTTATATGATTAAACTAGCTTCTGCCCGCGACTTCGTCCGCGTCGAATTTTTGCTCCACTGACCCTTCTCTTCGTATCGAATTGCCTGCCAGTTTTCGTCCATTTTTCGATACTGCTCCGCGCCTTTTGATTGCAGCGTGATTTTATATAGCCTATATTCTTTTTGAATAAATAGGCTACCCAATACAATTTTTTTTAAATTCGAATTAGTAGTTCCTGAGATTACTGCGTTCAACCAAACAAACAAACAAAGTCTTCAGCTTTATAATATTATATAGTAATATAGTATAGATAATCGTTTCAGTCACACACTTACATACATAAAATCACGCCTTCCTCTTAGTCCTAGTATGCAGAAACTATAGAACGACCACTTGTCACCACAATCCTTGCAAACTACTGTTGCTTAAGTTATGTTCATACATCTGGCCATACACCTCCTTTTCATGTAGAAAATCACCAATCACCAGGCTTATAAATAAGTTTTAGATAGATAGATAGAATATGTACCGTGTGGTGCCGGACGTAAAGAATAACACCACCCCATTTCGTCCCGTGGGTGTCGTAAAAGGCGACTAAGGGACTTACTAGAGAATGGGCAGCAGCGTTCTCTATGCATTTTACCACCATACTGCGATTGCCAACCCGCCTGCCAAGCGTGGCGATTATGGCAAAGCCCCCCAAATTGGGGGAGGCCAAAGTCCAGCAGTGGACGTCTTACGGCTGAAATGATGATGATGATGATGAGATAGAATATTACTCTTTATTATATACACAATAAAAAGTACGGATATAAATGTAGAAAAAATACGGCATAGGGTAACAAAATGTGCGGCCTTATCGCTTAAATCGATCTTTTATTAAACGCTGACCTTTGGATGGATTTAAGGGAGAAGAAAAGATAATACTGCAGTTAGTCAGTGGTGTATCTATTTATTTATTTTGGCTTCTCAACAATGAGTATACTGTTACTTTAAAATTATGACATTGTAATCTTAACTCTAAGTGCCTCACTAGTTACAAAAAAGCATCACATGCAATGTATCATTTCATCATCATCATCATCATTTCAGCCGTAAGACGTCCACTGCAGGACTTACCCAATTTGGGGGGCTTTGCCATAATCGCCACGCTTGGCAGGCGGATTGGCGATCGCAGTATGGTGGTAAAATGCATAAAGAACGCTGCTGCCCATTCTCTAGTAAGTCCCTTAGTCGCCTTTTATGACACCCACGGGAAGAAATGGGGTGATGTTATTCTTTACATCCGGCACCACACGGTACATGTTCATGTTGTATCATTTACATACACACAATAAAAAGAGTTTGTAGCATCAAAATGATAATTAATGTTTAAACGAACTTACCTGTACGTGAAGTTCTATCATAATTATACGAGCGCCGAGTCCGAAGAGATCAGTAATTTACACATGTAGTTACGCTAGTTATCACCAGTCATGCACTTAGTTGAGAAAAAAATATTGTATTCAATTTTTCTTTATCTATGGCAATTCGATTTGACATACCCACATCTTTTTTTTTCATTCATGTGGGTACTTTTTCCAGTTCCGCTCTCTGACGTTGTCGCCAATCATTTAGTTTAGAGTAAAAGATCCTGTGGTTTATTGATGATTCCCCAGACACTAGATAATGCGGGGTGTGTATGTACAGCACTGGGAGGGAGGGATTACTAATTTCTTCAGACTCGGCGCTCGTATAATTATGATAGAACTTCACGTACAGGTAAGTTCGTTTAATCATTAATTATACTCGCGCCTCGTCCTCGAGATTAGTAATTTGCACATGTAGACTTTGAGAGTATTATGGGAATATCATCAATGAACAAAATGTTTCTATGAAACAAAATAATTTTATTATTGTACATTTTTGCAACCATCTGGTTAAATTAGCCGGCTAGACGCCTAGGCCAGACCCTACCTTTATAATAAATGATAGTTCGATTGATTACCCCGCACGCGGGGAGTGGCGGATTTATCTTCAGTGGTCGGTCGTCACGTCATCGCCACAAACTTTAATGACTTATTTTATCAGTGGCCCAAAGTGAAACTAAAGAATTATCACTGACCGAAATTAAAAAACGTTACTTAGCATGGCCTTTCGCTACGCATTATTCTTGTCACCGTCGCACAACCCTTAAAATAAAAGTGCAAGATAAAGACGGCAACATATTATTTAAGAAAAATGTGCATGCCAAGTGACGTTAATTTGTCTCGTTCTTTAAAATTTTTGCGCATAGTAAACTATGGAGTTGACAACTAATACGAAATATTTAAAAACCTTAAACTTAAATTTTGATTAATGGTATGCATGGGTAAAATTAATTGAAATCGAATAATGGTTTCTTATAGAATTTGAGATCCTGATTAACGGAAAAATAAAAAAAACATTCCATCACGTAAGGTTTTGCAGAAATCTTCATAAATATACAGTACATAAATACATAGTACATATATGATATGATAAAAATTATTATTTTAGGGCTTGTGGCTAAGTTACAACAGCTGCACGGGTCGGTCGTTCAGGTTAAGCTACGCTTGCCGCAGTTGGTCCGTGGATGGGTGACCATCTTTATAAACCAAGACCGGTGCCTCGGAAAGCACGTTAAGCCGTTGGTACCCCTGTCAGGGTCGCGAGATTAGTTCGAAAGAGGTACCGTGACCCTGGCATATGGGCAACTGAAAGAACACGGGTGGATTTTAGTCAGTAAAAGTCTGACACGCCCCTCCGCTACACCCAGAGCGGGAGACGTCATTTGATGATATACCATCCAAAAAAAAAGCTGTTGGTCCCGGCTGTCTTACGTAGATCTTAGACAGTCGTTACTGATCGTCAGAAGCCCGAAAGTCTGACAACCAGTCTTACCCAGGGGTATCGTATTACCCAGTAACTGGGTTGTGGAGGTCAGATAGGCAGTCACTCCATGTAAAATACTGGTACTCAGCTGCATCCGGTTAGACTGGAAGCCGAACCCAAAATAGTTGGGAAAAGGCTAGGCAGATGATGAACAAATATTATTTCGACTGTTATTTTACTTGTTGGTAGTTATTAAAAATATTTAGTAAATGTGATTAACTGTCGACTGATTGATTTTTCTATCGACAAAACCGAGCCACAACTATTTCCACAACCAGAATTAAACAACTTGGTGCGTAAATTAGATCTTTCTAAAATTGCAGCAGAACTTTTAGGATCTCGACTCAAAGAGAAAAATATATTGGCTACTGGCACTACTTTTCCATAGTATAAATACACATAGTATACATATAGAGAAAAAGCTTTTATCCCAATTTTTGCTCAAGACGGCGATTTAGTTTTACTTTAAAGGTATAAACGGGCTAATGAAAATGTTTAATGTCAAATATGACAAAGGAGCTTCAGTGACAAGCGAATAAGGTATTACAAGGATTTATAACAGTTTATTATGTGAGTCCGGTTAGTGCTAATTGTCATGAAAATCTAAATGTGTAAGTAGTAGCTTTGTTTGTAATTTTCAAAACGGTAACGACATGAAATTAAAAATAACGAACTAATCTTCTAGAGGTATATAAATAAAATGGATGTTGGTATATAAGAGATAGATAAACTCCAATTTCGTTTCACCGATCACCATACATTTGCTTGGTAAAATCATTACCCTCCTTTGGGCCGCAGTCAGATATAAAAC
This sequence comes from Aporophyla nigra, assembly GCA_947507805.1. Lineage (NCBI taxonomy): Eukaryota > Metazoa > Arthropoda > Insecta > Lepidoptera > Noctuidae > Aporophyla > Aporophyla nigra. The sequence continues at coordinate 18,665,718 of OX382297.1, read as the reverse complement.
CTCACATTTTTCAAACTTGTAATGCTCCATTCCTTCGTTGTGCTCTTGTATTTATAGTGTCAGTACTTGACGTATAGATATATTGTTGACGTACTCCAAACCTAAAAACTAATCATATATTTTAATTTATTTCTAAATGAACGATTATTATAAGTTTTTGGGATAAAACAGACGTTCTTCTTTAGAAAATAGGGTGTTAACTCAATATTACTTTACAAAGTGAGAATAGGTAGATTGTTGCTGTAATGCTTTAGTGAAGGTGGTGAATTCCTATTACTGTTATCATCATCTTATTGGTATTGAATTCCTGCAAAATGAATTAATTAATTGCCCTGTGCAGGTACTCCTAACCTGGAAGGTACTGTTCAATTTTGGTTTATGGTTCTTCCCATTTTCATAAATAATTTAGGTCGTCACCAAATAGTAAAAGAAAAAGAATGTTATTTTATTCACAGTCTCAAAAATAACCATAATATAGTCTAAATATAAAGTTTTTGGAAAGCCATATATTAAATAATTACAGCAAAATACTTCACTACTACCTTTTTCTTTCGTTTGAGCCTCAAGCTCAAAAAGCTTGATCCTCGATTCAAGAGTTTAATATTAAGTTATTTAAATTAAAATACCATTTTTTATATGTTTGACATAATAAATATAATTTACCTCTGGTTTTGGATCATTTTTCGATGCTAATACCATCAGAGATGCTCCAGCGATATCCTTAATTTCATCATCACCGTTGTCTAAACAACAAATCACAGTGTAAAATCTATCTTCATTCAGTGCTTCTAATAAAGGGCCCTGTAGTTCCTCTACAGCCTTTGGATTTTTTAGAAATCCTTGAAACCAAAAACATAGAAATTAGGTCAGGTCTGCTGGAAAAACTTTTTGAGAAAATACAATGAAATAAAATATTTTTTGGTTGAATATATAATCATAATAACATTGTAAAAAACTTACCAGCAGCTACAAAAGAGTTTTCCTCTTTTACATAATGTTTAGTATACAGATTTATAATTTCGTCATAAAGATATTCAGGCATGTCCACTATGCATAAATTAAGAACAGTACCATCTTTTTTTTTCACCGAAAATTTAGACCACACTTTGGGTGACTGTGACATGTTGAAAGTATGCGAAATTTTCTGCAGTCGACAAAAAATTGTAATAAAAAATTGTGTGTGTCTTATTAATAAATGTAAGATAGAAGATACAAAGCTCTTTATTATGGAACTACACCTTAAAAATTACAGATATATGTAAATGTAGAAAACATACGGCTGCCGGTGCCGTATGGTGACAAAATGAGCGGACTTATCGCTAGAAGCGATATTTTGCAGAAAGCCTTTGGATAGATAAAAGGGAGAAGAAGAGACAATACTACAGGTAGTCAGTGGTATACCATTAATACACACAGCAAATACATATATTCATAAAATTGTGTTTGTAGCATCAAAATTAATTACGATCGAAAATGCATCTTAAGAACTAATTAAGATAATAAATAAAGAAGAATTTTCACATTGCAAGAATTTGGCAGCAAATTAATTACATAATGTTTTGTTGCATGGAGACCAAGGTTATTCATTATGGTCAACATTATCAACTATACAACAGATTTACAAAACAAAGCATGACAACTTAATAAATTATCATCTTCATTGAATTCTATTCATCTATCATCCTCAGATTATTGCATGCATGAAAATATGTTCTGATAATCAAGTGAGGCAGCTACATGAACTATTTTAATAGTGCGTAATACCTATATTTGAAAGTTTAATCAAAATTTACTCAACAATTTTTCTGAACAGTTCGAACGAAAATAACAAGCTCGCCTAAAGTTGGTGCCATCTTTGATTTCCATTTTGCCCTCGTTATCGGGCTTAGCACCCTCAAAAACCATGAAAACGACAGTCATGACAAATAGTTTGTATTTTTAAAGCAGCCATCTTGGATTTTTATTTTGTCCTCATTATTGGCTTCAGCATCCTCAAAAACTATGAAAACTGTCTTTCCCTCTCTATCTCTCTCAATGAGAGAAAGCCACATAACGATTTTCGCTACGTTCGACTTTTACTAGTTTACACCTACCGCAACGCACGTTACAGAACTTCGATCCAAAACTATCCATCCCAGCACACGTGTGGCCAAAACTGTGGTGGCTCTTAGCAATAAAAACATAACAAATAACTTAAACTTGTATTCTTGCAATCATGAATTTGGAAGAAGGTGGATCTTTGCCGTACGTAACTTCAAACATTTTTCCTAACTCTTCGTATGTGAGCTCGCAGACAGTTTCCCATCCATCGCGCCCTGCAGCTTTCTGCGTGCCGTATGACGTCATCCACGCTCCGTTTATTGGGATTCCGTGATCTTTGCATATCAGTCGCCTGAAAATTTTAAAATACCACATCATATAAACCAGTTTGAGTACCTAATAAATTCCACACAACGACAAATTTATTTATACATATGTTTTTGGTTTGGGGAGATGTTGGGAAGAGGAGCTTTGAGCTCACATTGTATTTTGAGACATCGTGAGATCTCGGGTCGACGGCGCGTAGTGTTCCACGCGCGCCTCAAAGAGATGTCAGCAGTACTGAAGGGGTCTGCTAGGACCGATGCCTGCCGGGGTCACGTGATTGTTCTAAAGAGATACCGTGACCCTGGCACATGGGCAACTGAAGGAACACGGGTGGGTTTTAGTCAGTAAAAGTCTGACACGCCCTCCCGCTCCGCCCAGAGCGGGAGAAGTCATTTGATGATTTCCCATCCAAAAAAAAAACAAAAAAAAAAAAAAAAAAAAAAAAGACATCGTGAGATATAGACGTGACCTACGAAAACGTTACTCTCTACGAAATCTTATTTCATTATTCAATAATAATAGGTCTCTCCTTATGAAAATGCCGTTTTGTATGAAAAAAATTAAACTAATTTTTTCATGTATTTTTTATTTGTATTAATCGAAATAATCACCCATGCAATCAATGCATCTTTGCCAACGCAGTGGCAGTTTATTGATGCCCATCTTAAAAAAATCAGCTGGACGGGAGGCAACAAATTCTTCAAAGGCATTTTGTACTGCCTCTCAGGTATTGAATTTTTTTCCCGCCAAGAAGTTATCCAAATTCTGGAAAAAGTAGTAGTCTGTAGGCACAAGGTCTGGTGAGTAGGGCGGATGACGGAGAGCTTCCAACCCCAGTTCTTGCAACTTGGAGACCGTCTGCTGTGCAGTATGAGGTCGCGCGTTGTCGTGCAGGAGCAGCGGAGACGAGCGATTGACCAATGCTGGTTGGAGATGTGCCAGCTTCTCCATCATTGAGTTCAGTTCTTCACAGTACACATCTGCAGTAATGCTCACCCCGTTTGGTAAGAAGCTGTGATGAATCACACCGGCGCTAGACCACCAAACAGTGACCATCACTTTTCTAGGGGTAAGATTTCGTTTAGGGCATTGTTTAGGTGCTGAACCAGGATCCAACCAACTTGCTGAGCGCTTGTGGTTATCAAACAGAATCCATTTTTCATCGCAGGTAACAATGCGGTTCAAAATTCCTTCATTTGTGTGTCTATTGAGCAGTGCAAGGCACGTCTCGACGCGTACTTCGCGCTGGCGATCATTGAGTTCGTGGGGCACCCATTTGTCAAGCTTTTTTACCTTGCCAATTTGACGCATGGACCAATATTGTTTTGACGCTAACGTCGAAAGCTGCTGCTAATTCAGCCGTAGATTGTGTATCATTAGCTTCCACAATCGCCTTTAATTCGTCATTGTCGACCAAAGTCTTCGGACGACCGCGAGGTTCATTTTTCAGGTCGAAATTTCCAGAATGGAAGCGAGCAAACCAATAACAGGTGGTGCGTTGGTTTGTAGTATTAGCTCCGTAAACGTCGTTGATGTTGCGTGCCGCTTGTGCCGCGTTGCTGCCACGACGGTACTCATATTCCATAATTACTCGAATTTTTAACGTATCCATGGTGACGAAAAAAATTGAAATGCGATGCAAAATGTAACACTAATCAATAAACAAATAACTACTTTTGGAAAAAGAATTCCATGTTTTTAAAATAAAATTAATTTGAAATTAGAATTCTTAGACAAACAAAAATTATTTTGATTTGAAATGGCCAGTACTGCAGAACGGCAATTTCATAGGTAAAGACCTAATATGATTTATGCTACGTTCTAATGTGTGAACTAGGTATTTGGTAAAGACAACTATAATTGTAGAGCTCTCACAACTATCTTTTAAATAAAATTGAACCAATTCGATGAAATGTCTGACCTTGTACGATAAAAGTTAGCGAAAACCCCGTCATTAGTCAGTTTATGTCTCTCTATCTACTCCTCAGATGTGATTTGTAAGCATGAGTTGTGCTTACTAATTATATCTAAAAAGCGTCTTGACTCATCTGCATCATATAAATACAGAGTTTTCAGAGGTTCTTATAAAAATTAACAGGTAAGGATTTAGTCGTCGACAACAGATAATTCAGAACTAAGTACCACAGACTTAGACAGCCAATCCTAGCGAACAATTTCAAAGCTGTAACTAACGATAATTATGAACAAAAAACCTTCGTGTATTGACACTCGACTCACAAAAGTATTACTTATCCTATATTCCTATCCTTATTTTATTTTATTATCTTTATCTATCTAAAAATAATCATAAGTCAGTCAGTATTAATTAACATAATTTAATCATGATTCGAAAGACACGTGGCGCCATCATTATCATAAGTACGTTAATTGTTGTTTTCCTCAGGGACAATACTCTTTTTCGGGATGAAAGGTACCCCATATCCATTTCTATAGAACTGATAACCTGTATACAAAATTCAGGATGATCGGTTCAGTAGTTTAGACGGCAAAAGGTAATAAACAAACAAAATGACTTTCGCATTTAAAGTATTAAGTTAGGATTAGTAGGATTTATAAGGAAATCATAATATGATGCTCATCGTCAAATTTGCCAAAAACTGTAAAGCTATATGATTGAAACCAGCCGTACCAGCTTGGCAGTGCAGAATTGAACGTCGTATTAATGAGGCCAGAACCCTCATCGGAAAATAAATCTGCTTCAGGGACGGCAGCACTCGTCTTAGAGTGCTTTGCGCTTTATGAGGCGGGCGTTCTCGGGGACTGATATCAGCCCTCAGGACTATTATGTTCGTGTCCGTGTCACAGGGCGCATAGACTTCCTGATCGAGCCAGTATATGCATGTGCGAACCATATCTGTAGTTATAAGAGGGACTTGAGAGATACACTCAGAACTTCATTTTTCATAGTATTGAATTGTTGGTTTGTTTTGCTTAAACTTGAATCCTCTAAGCACACAGCTGGAGGATTTATTTAATTTTGGAGCGACCAGCCCACGGTATGGCTGCTATGCACCTGCCGGATGATTATGCCATATTATGTTTCTTTTGGCGCGGTATTTGGTCGGTGTCTGTCAGCCACCCTGAATGTGATTGGGCTCGGGAAGGCGAGCGAGCTTGCGATCCAATATCAGAAATGGGAGCTATGACTATCTGCCCCCAAGATGTAGCTCGTGGCAACGGACGGACTGCCGTTATCTAACTAAGTCTCCAGGGCCGGATGGGCTCATTACTTCTGAATTAGATGGCGTTGAAGGTCGCATGCTGCCTTGGCAATTTAGTACCAGACTGCTTTGGAGTCTGGTACGCTGCCCCGTTACTCACCTGCTCCATAATCAGTACCGTGGGACTCAAATATGATAGGCCAATCACGTGTTTACCGATGATCTATAAATAAATTTACATCCATTTTGAGGGCACAAACTTCACCAACTACATATAATTTTTAGCATGCAAGCAGGAACTTACCTGACTTTGAGGAGCTCTTGCGCAATGCCAAGCCCCCTATGCTCAGGACAGACAAAAAGTCCCCTGTCACTGAAGCAACGGTCTAAATCAAATACCTTCATTTCATCGTATTGAGCTTCCAAACCGTATATAATATCAAATAGTTTCTGCATTTCTTTCGTTTTAAAGTCAAACTGAAATAATAAAATAGAAACATTTAAATATTTGCCTGGTTTTCGAGATTGATCCCTGATTCGAGAGTTTCATTTTAAGTTATTTAAATTAAGACAACAATTTTTGGAATATGTTCGTCGTTACAGATATAGTTTACCTCTGGTTGTGGATCATATTTCGACACTAATGCCATCAGAGATGCTCCAGCGATATCCTTAATTTCGTCATCACCGTTGTCTAAACAGCAAATCACAGTGTGAAATCCTTCTTCAGTTGTTGCTTCTAATAAAAAGCCTTGTGCTTCCTCGATAGCCTCTGGATTTTTTAGGAATCCTTCGAACAAATCAAATAGAAGAGCTGTCAGGTCTGCTGAACTAAATTTCTTAAAAAATAAGAAAGAAAGAAAGAAAGAAAAATAGTTTATTCTGCACAAACAAAACGCACAACATGAAATAAAAAATTGTTACAAAAAAAGAAAAAAGAAATAAGCAGTATATTTGTACTCAAATTATAGTTATATCGTATCCCTTTATTTCACTTTAAAGAATTCCATGTAGAATAGGCCACAAATATTTATTAAAAAATTAAATCATTATCATACTGCGATCGCCAATCCGCCTGCCAAGCAAGGCTTTGCCATGCCTCCCAGATTGGGGGATGCATATGTCCAACAGTGGACGTATTACGGCTGAAATGATGATGATGACAAGCCGGGTGCCTGATGAGATTTCTAAACGAACGAACTTTCATACAAGACTAGTTACAGAAGCATGAAGTTTTGTTAAAGAGTTAGAAATTTCATGTTTCTTTACTCAGCGGATTATGCTAAGCGGTGTCTGTCAGTATTTTAAATTAATAATGATGACGATTTTATCATTACAACATTGTAACCAAAATTGTAATGAACTTACCAGCAGCTATACAGGTGTTTTCCTCTTTCACAAAATGATTTTTGTACAGATTTATAACTTCATCATTAAGATATTTAGGCATGTCCACTATACGTAAATTCAGAACAGTGCCATCTTTTTTTTTCACCGAGAATTTAGACCACACTTTGGGCGACTTGGACATGTTGAAAATATGTGAAATTTTCCGCAGGATAAAAAATATTGTAACGTCTTCCTGAGCAGTTTTCAAACAATTATTACGTTGGCCTGATTTTATTTTAAGTGAATTTTTGAGCGTCTTTAGTAATGTCAGTACTATCTCTCAATGTGATATTTTATTGTAGCTAACAATAAGCAAGCCGGTTATCTTATCAGTCAGTGTTGGGCGAGTTAATAATGTTGATTTTATTTGGGAATATTGACAAAATACTTATATGATTAAGCTTGCTCCTTTCTGCCCGCGACTTCGTCCGCGTTAAATTTCTTTTTCCCCCGATCCTCCGCGTCGCATCGAATCGCCTGAACATGTGATTTCTTCGTATTTGTGACATTTTTTTCTTTTTGCTCGGCTCCTAAGGGTGTTAGTGTGATGTTATATAGCCTATAGCCTTCCTCAATAAATCGACTACCTAACACTAAAAGATTTTTTCAATTCCAATCAGCAGTTCCTGAGATCATAGCGTTCAAGCAAACAAACAAACTTTTCAGCTTTATAATATTATAGAATAGATAGATATCGTTTCAGTTACACATTTACATTCATAAAATCACGCCTTCCTCCGTGTCCTATGGGACCAGGCAGAAGCTACAGAACGACCACCTGTCACCACAATCCGAGCAAACGACTTTTGCTTCGGTTATCTTCATATATCTGGTTATACACCTCCTCTTTCTGTAGAAAATCACCAAACACCACCAGTCTTATATATAAGTTATAATTAGATAGAATAGTAGTCTCTATTAAGTACCTACCAAAATATTACAGATGTAGGAAACATACGGCGAAGGATAACAAACTGGGCGGCCTTATCGTTAAAAGCGATATTTTACAGACGTTGTCTGTCTGTAAAAGATCGCTTTGGATGGTTTCAAAGGAGAAGAAGAAACAATACTGCAGGTAGTGGCCAGCCAGGGTCGCCGATTTATTCGAAGAGTTACCGTGGCCCCGGCACAGACAACCGGAGGAAAACGGGTGGGTTTTAGTCAGTAAAAGACTGAAATCATTTGATGATTTTCCACCCAGAAAAAAGGTAGTCAGTGGTGCAACATTAACGAACGCACACTAAATACATATTTACATAGAGTTGAGCTTGTTTCATCAAAACGAAAACTAGACATTCCAATAAGATGGTTTTTGAAATTAATTGAATGTGTTTCTTAAGAACTAATGAATAGAAGGTTTGTCACGTGTTGCAGGAGTTTTCCAGTTAATGAACTACATTATGTTTTCAGAGTTCCGTACCAAAATGGTAAAAACTGGCCAAGTGCGAGTCGGACTCGCGCACCGAGGGTCCCGTACAAACCTGCAGGTATTCACGGTTTATGCATAAGGTTTATGTTTATGAAATTAAATGTTTTTTTTTTAATTTTTATATTTGAGTTGACTGAATGAAAGGTAAATTGTGGTTTACGATTTATGACGTATTAAAAAAAAACTACTTACTAGATCTCGTCCAAATCAATTTTCGGTGGAAGTTTACATGGTAATGTACATCATATATTTTTTTTTACTTTTATCAGTCCCTTATTTTAGCAACACACATTTTACCACTTTGGAAGAGTCTCTTGCGCAAACTATTCAGTTTAGAAAAAAAATATATTAGAAACCTCAATATCATTTTTGAAGACCTATCCATAGATACCCCACACGTATGGGTTTGATGAAAACATTTTTTTGAGTTTCAGTTCTATGTATGGAGAACCCCAAATATTACTGTTTTTTTTTTCTATTTTTGTGTGAAAATCTTAATGCGGTTCACAGAATACATCTACTTACCAAGTTTCAACAGCATAGCTCTTATAGTTTCGGAAAAAAGTGGCTGTGACATACTCGGACAGACAGACAGACAGACAGACATGACGAATCTATAAGGGTTCCGTTTTTTGCCATTTGGCAACGGAACCCTAAAAAGGAAACTTTATGATGGGACTCAGTATGTCTGTCTGTCACAGTTGGATATCTCAAGAACTTCTAATGCTATCAACTTGAAATTTGAAATAGTTTTAGATGACGTTTGCTCATACTTTGCAAATAAGAAAGAAATAAAAATATGTTTTTTTTTTTTTGCATCAAGGACTGAACGGGAGTTTTGAGAATTCGAATTGGGGCTCATAGGGCATGTGGGGTACCATATGAAGGAGCGCTATTTGCACATTCTCAAACATGTTTCTATTTTTAGTTCGCATAGTTTACGACTTTTCACGAAAAATGAAAAAAATACCGGCTCCTCCCCCTTATTTCCGAAGTCTACAAAGAGAAAAATGTGAAATTATTTTATGTGATAGAAGTTTATGTTCTACAGGAAAAATAAAAGGATTTCTCTAAATAGCACACTTTTTCAGAAATCGTTAACAAAAATTATATTAGTTCCACTATCGATCAAGAGAGGGCGCTAACCTAAAACTGCAATGCTACGTGCAACATATAATGCTATAAAATATTTATACAATCATGATAGTACGGAGCCCTATTTAGGCTGTATTTGATGTGCGACTTCGACTCGCTATTGACCGGTTTATTTGCATGGAGACTATTCCAATGTATGTCTTCATTATCATAATCTTTGTCAATTATACGACTGATTTACATGATAACTTTATCAACTCCTTTGAATTCTGTTTGTCCATCATCCTCGGATTATTGCATGCATGAAATGTGTTCTGATAATAAAGTGGAATTTGATAGTTTCCTCAGTGTTAGTGAATCATTTTTAAATTGAGGTGCTCTTTTTAAATAAATTGAATCTGAAATGTGTGTATCGTAATAATGATTTTGATATGATGTTTGTATTGAATATTTTGAACCTACTTTGTCATAATTATGTCGTATTTTTGATAATTGAATATTATCAATTCTGATGTAATTTGTATCTATTTCTTTATGAATTAATGATGTAATCAATCAATTTAAATGAAATAATTTACTTATGTCAGCATTGGCAATGGTAATCATTAATCAACGTTGCTATTATTTTTACATTTGTATTAATTAATTTGCACACCATGACATAATTGAAAACATGATAGCACGACCTCTATCACCTTGCATGCATTTTATAATTTATGAATTGTATGTACATACGTGTTTGAGCAAATAAAGTTAAATCAATCTGAATCTAAGTTTACTCAACAATTTTTCTGAATTGTGCGAATGAAAATACGCAAGTTTTAATCACAGTATTGTTTATTTTTTGAAACAATAACTTTTAAACATAATTTAACTTTACCAGACAATTATATGAATCGCAAAAAGAACTCGACGAGATTCTACAAAACACGTATTTTACTTTTTTAATTTATGTCACAAGTTACTTATTGTATTTTAGCAATCATGAACTTAATAGACGGAGAGTTGGTATCGAAGGTTACTCCGAGTTTCTTTCCTAACTCTTCATACTGGATTTCGTGAGCAGTCTCCCATCCATCAAGCTCAGCAGCATTCTGTGTGTCAGTTGTCGTCATCCAGGCTCCGCTTACTGACATTCCATGTTCTTTGCAAATCAATCGCCTGAAAGAAAGTATAGAAAGAGGAAATAGAACATCTGTCATAAGGAAAAAAATAGGCACTAGCCCATTTGTTTCATAAAAATAGAACCTAACTCCATAGTTATTTTATCGACATCGCCAGCCTGTTGTATTATTACAATTCTCACACTTATATGTGGTAAAATCACATTTTTAGGAGCGGATCTTTCTATGAACAAAGGTATTGACATTTTTTAACATGACATGACATGGCAAGAATTAGTGCTATTGAGTTATATATTATCGAGAAACGAAACTCCGATCGAGACAAGAGATTCTCATTAAAGTTTCTGATTAATGCATTGTGATTAATTAATCAAATCGTTAGTGTTTTTACAATAGAACTATAAATAAACGAATATATTATAAACATAGGATAGGATATTTGGTAAAACTAACCTGGCTTTAAGAAATTCCACTTCAATACCAAGTCCTCTGTACTCTGGCTTGACAAAGAGTCCTCTGTCACTGAAGAATCGGTCAGAATTGAACGCTTTCCCTTCGTCATAGTACGACGCCATACCATAATACATTTCAAATAGCTTCTTCATTTCCTCCGTTTTAAAGTCAAACTGAAATACATTTTGATTCATGAAATGACAATTTATAATGTAAGTAACAGTTACTGTAACTCTTATTTCGAGTTACCGCAAGTTTTCAATTTCATCTTGTATTATTCTGGCAGAAAGATCATGATGAGCTTATACTTCAATATGTATGTATATCTGGAGAGCCACTATTCAAAACTTTATGTTGGGCATCTGTACATAAACTCTGTGCGACATAGGATTAAATGACGTCGATGGTGTCTGAGAAATGTTCTTCTTACGATTTCTTCAAGACCTCAATCACATGAAATGTTTATTGAAATGAAATGTTTATTTTTAATTACCAATGCAAAAAGAGGGATGTTTAACGTTTGACGTGTTTATCTGTGTATCTATCCGTGGCATCGTAGGTGCTCTCCCAAACGCCTGAACCGATTATGATTTTTGTATTTCGATCTTTTAATCATTATCAATCGTTAACAAACATTAACAGCACGTTTGTAACTGGCAATATTAATATTTTGATTTAAAAAATCCCTTTACCTCTGGTTCTGGATCCCCTTTTGTTGTTAGAACCATCATGGATGCTCCTAGCACCTCTTTAATTTGATCATCACCGTTGTCTAAACAACAGATTATAGTGTGGAATCCTTTTTCTTTGATCGCTTTAAGCATAGGCACACGCAGTTCTTCCATTGCCGCTGCACTTTTGGTTACTCCTGTAACGGAAAATCATATATCATCATCATCATCATCATTTCAACCGAAAGACGTCCACTGCTGGACATAGACGTCCACTGCTGGACCCCCAAGCTCCAATCATATATCATCATCATCTGCCTAGCCTTTTCCCACGTATGTTGGGGTCGGCGTCCAGTATTACTGAAGCGACTCTAAGTCAAAGCATTTTTTTTTTTGGTGTAATTTGTCTATGATATGTATGTATTTAGAAATATAAAAGTATGTTTATCAGTTGTCTGGTTCCCATAGTACAGGCTCTGCCTAGTTTGGGATCAGATAACGGTGTGTTGGTTGTCCTAAGATATTTATTTTATTTAGTTATTCCAAATAGGCTCATACAACGCACTTTTGAACGCAACATTTACATTGCTATAGATTTTATTCTAGTCGCCCATCTACTGCCTGTCTAGCTCCAATCATTTAATAACGTGGTTGAAGTCTCGTATAAATAATAAATAGAATAATCATCATATTTCATTGTCATAAAAAGTTACGATTATATGCATAATAAAATATTAATTAGAGCAGGAAGAACATCGAAATGGGTTAAATTATTATTTTATTACTACTTATTTTACCATCTTTTTTGCATTTTGTTTTATTCTATGTATTTGAACTGAGTTGGAGTTTTTCATAATTTACCACAAATTAAGGTTTGACATGCATAATTTAGCATAATCAGCCTATTACCACTGCTGGGACACAGGCCGTGGGAGAGGAGGGGGAGGCTGTTATGCTATACATAATATTGAATATACAGAATGGCAGGGAAATCGATGATTCAAAACCGCGTTGAAATTTATCGACAGTTACTTTAAAACAGCAAAACTATTTTATCTTATCTTATACCTTTAAACGAGCAGTTCTTGTATATACAGGGTGTCCGGTAATGAATGGATAACCTTGAAATGTCTTATAGTATAAGGCCCTCTTGTAGTTGAAGACGTTTCGGCGAACACTGGCCGGTCGTTGCGAGCGCTTGAGCTACTAGATTTTGTGTATAATTGTTTCGTGGAGACAAAATGATAAGGAAATTATAAAATATTTTCTCACCATGCCCTAAAAAATAATAAAACCTATCTTTTGGTATAAGTTTTACATGGTTTAATGATGGAATCTCTTCAAGATACACGTTTTAAATGGCAATTTAGTGTCAACTTTATGATTATTTTTAATCGAGCCAATTGTTTTAATTCACGTTTCTATCTTCACACAGCGCTTAACATTATGTTCAATTTTCCTAAATAATTTTTTTTACGGAATCTAGCCATTTTGCTAAATTTACAGAGGTTTAAAAAAGTTAAAAAGTACTGCAACCTCGCCTTAACTTATGGCCGTTCAGAAAAAAAAAATGAAACAAAATATATGTATTCATACATTTTTTTATACCCAAGATGTTTAACCATTGTTTAAAAAATAAATTTTGCAAAGTTTTTCTAAAATTAATTAATTTGCTAATTTTTTTATAAAAAAGTGCAATAGCTAGTCATACTATTCACTGTTTATCTATTAGCATAGTTCGTGTATAATAATAAAATAACAACAAACCGATGGAATCCATTCATTTCTAATCGTAGTGTTTATAAAAGTAAAACAAGGTAAAAAAAATTAGACCTTTCTTTAAAAAAAATCATATCTTAGGTACTACTTACGATATATTTTGTTTAATTTTTTTTTCTGAACGGCCATAAGTTATGCTATAAGACATTTCAAGGTTATCCATTCATTACCGGACACCCTGTATATATAGAATCTGAATCTCGGAAACGGGTCCAACGATTTTCTTGAAATTTAGTATACAGGGGGTTTCGGGGGCGATAAATCGATCTAGCTAGGATTAATTTTCAGAAAATGTCATTTTACCAAAAAAAAAAACGACCAGAGCTCGGGCATCCAGGTACTGTGATTTTAACCACGTAATATTACAACTTTCACTTACTTACATTAAAGTATTACATTTTCTATGAAAACAATATTTTTTTGTAACCGACTAACAATTTCTATTGTAGGAGGTCTAGACTCATTTGTGTTGCATTAATTTGTTGTTAAACAAATCGTCTCAAACCATTGTGTGTCTAGAATTGCAGAAGCATGTGCATATGATTTATGTGTGTTTGCGTGCATCAATCAAATACACACAATGAAGCCTAACCAGACTTCATGACTCAGAAAAACATTATCATCAGAATTGAACTTACCAGAAACTTTGAAAAATGTATCGTCAGTCACATAATGCTTCATGTACTGATTAATGACTTCTTCAAGAAGATTTTCAGGGGCATCCACTATACGTAAATTAATAGCAGCACCACCTTTTTTCGCCGTGAATTTCGACCACACTTTGTGAGGTGACATTTTGGAAAAGAATTAGATACTTTAAAAAGTTTTTAATACCAATTATATACTCTTTCACGTGAATTAGGAGTGTATCACCAGTCACTTCAATACTGTCTCTAAATCTGATATGAACTGCGTTATATAGAGAGTCATATTACAAGCAAGATGTTATCTAAAGCCAGCAGTAAAATTATGAAGATGTCATTCGGGAAAGTTGGTGAAATACCCAAAATTAGGAAAATACGTTCTTCATGAACTTTATGACCTTCATAAAACAAAGGGAAAACACGTAGGTATTTTTGTTCATATAATAATTAAACCCAGTTTTGTCAATAACAATGAAAAGGCAGAAAATGCCAATGGATATCTCATTATTCGTTCAACTGAGGGGTTAATAAAACTTACTTAAAACATGAGGGTAATTATTGGATACATAGTAAAACTATTATTGCAAAAAAAAAAATTACATATAGTAAACAACACAACAGGAACAAAGTAAATAACGTAGGTAAAGTTTATAATAATGACGGTAATTTTCCTTATAAATAGTCATTCAATGTATTGTATTGCTGATTCTAATATTTATAATTCTGTAAAACTAGATTTATTACGATGGAGAATTATATTTTAATTGACACAACATGACACTGATTTGACATGACATGACTTTAATTGACACACGCAAATTGAAAATACGTTTTTTAGTGTACATTCTTTTTGATATATAACACTTTTTTACCCGACTTCAAAAAGGAGGAGGTTCTCAATTCGGATGTTTATATGTTTTTTTTTATGTTTGTTCGGCCATAGCTCCGTCATATATAAACGGATTTGCAAAATTCTTTTTTTGTTCGAAAGGGGTTTATTCCGAAATGGTCCCATATAATTTTCATATAGATCTGATGATGAGTTCAGGAGACAGACACCGGAACTCTTTAAAAAATGACAGCAAATCAACCGCGATTTCTGCTATCGCATAAATATGCATTGTTTGTTTGGAATTAGTGCAGGGTGAATACCACAACTAAAAATTTAAAAATAAAAACTTTTTTACAAAAAAAAAAAAACAACCAACTTCCTTAAAAACACTACAAAGTGAAAAATTACTTTAATTTCGGAAGTCGGTGGCAAAAAAACCATAAATACAGATCCTAAGACACCGACTTCCGAAATTAAAGTTATTTTTCACTTTGTAGTGTTTTTAAGGAAGTCAGTTGTTTTTTTTTTTGTAAAAAAGTTTTTTGTACATAATGATATTACGATGTTCATAACCACATTCAATAAAATATCAATGTCACACTCGAATAATCTAAACCAACGAGAATAATATTGATACTTTTGCTCACACCCTGCAAAAAGGTCAAAGCCCCAATACTGATTCCTCTCCGAGTAGGGATTTAACGATATCATTCAGCCTGTTTGTTTTCAATTAATGGGAAAGCTGCGAAACATGTAAACACAAACAAGGGGGATTATGCAAGATCTGCCGCAAAGACGGGCTCGCACCAAATATTGGTGTTATTCTCATGATTTTTCCTTTATCTATGGTGTTTTTGCTTAGATATCGTTCTACTGACTACTATACGGTTATGGTACATCATTTAGGTTGGGTTCATGAATATTGCTATAATAATTGGGATCTATAACTTTTACTAAAGTAAGGTTGTGCCACTTATTTCGTTTATTTAATATTCTTATATATTTTGCAACCATTATTCAAACAAGATAAAATAGATCTAGTTTTGAAATTCTAATCTCTATTGGCTTTAGTAATACCATGAAAAAAAATCTTTAGCGAGCCAACATTAAAAATATTTTGTTTTTGTATGTACATCTACAGAACGCTCAGCATACATGACATACATGGTACCTATCAAAATATTGATTCGTCAGCGCCACAGATTTATATTAGTATATAAAATAATCTTTTTTTTTCTCTGCAAGTAAAATAAAAGAAGTAAAGTAACTTTTACCAAGGTTACCAAGGGTAGTACCTTTTGTCCAATCGTGCCATTGACTTTGATAAAAGTGGCCAGGTAAAGTAAGCTTCGCCTATCAGCCAAATCTGGACCTGCGTCGGCATTAAGTGCAATTATCCCATCTTCGGCTCCAAAGTCAGCTTGATATCGTTAACAGATAAGAGTACCTACTGGATAAGCAGTTCCCTTGAAGAAAGATAAGGGCCCTTCTAACTTCGAAGTCTTGGGTCCTGAGGTTTAACGATGTTGAGATTAAAATCATTGTTCGATACTTTGGCGTTAATGAAAACGGAAAGTATGGTCCTCATATCTCAGACAACATTGTATTGAAATCTAAATTCTATGCGAATAATAACAAAATTCAAAACAACAAAAATAAGAGATACAATTTGTGAGTTGGTATTTCGGAACAACTGCTGATCTATTCTGTAAAAATCTCACCTTGAAAACATAGGTGAAGTCAGCTGGAAGAGAAATGTCAATCCCACGTAAAAGGTGAAATGATCACTCACTTCACCATAGTTTCTTTTCTCATTCTCTTCACAGAGTAGACGGGGCGATCGGATTGCGAAAATTCTATCACTAATGTTCACTCACGTGGGCGAAGTCGCGGACAGTATCTACTACAAGAAGAATATAAATTGTGTTTATACTTGGTTTGAATTATATGGCCAAATTATATGGTTGTATTACATTACACGTTTATATATTTAAACAATTAAGTTATCAAATAAACAATCATCGTCGAACAAGAATGTTTCCAAATGCCGTATTATCTATACCGTAGTATACATTGTATAAACATTGTGGGTTCTTACATAATTTTACCCCGCAAGTTCCGCTATTCACAACATCGAAAATAATTATTCCCGTTTTAGTCTCATCTGCTCGATGTCCGTAGGTCACTGCAGGGATCCAGCAGAATATCAGCGTCCGGTATATTTACCTGACACATGCTGAGCTGGATTCCCATTCGGTGCAACATTGAGACGCACACCGCACTTTTGTACTCCACCGCACATTATTTTACTTTTGAATTTTAATTTGTGTCACAAAGTGTCATCATTACTATATTATGTCTTCCTTTCTTCTTCTTTTTCTCTTTGTATAATGGCATTCTGTACCTAGTTCGTTAATTTGTTATCATAATCAATTATTATTTCATCGTGCTTTGTATGTTGTGTTGCGTCTTTTGTGTGCATCAAATAAACGTTTTATCTATCTATCTATATAATTTGGCCTTCATACTTTTTACTATTTGTTTTGTTAGAAGTCTCTATAGCGTAATAAATTATTATCCTTTGAGATTTTTGTGACTATTTATTTATTGCTTCTCCGTGTATAGGTTCGTCGTAAAACGATTTGGTACGAAAAACAAAACTAATTGCTACAACTGTCACCATTAATATTAGAAGACGTGATAACAAAATCTTATTTATCTTATTTCTCGACCTACAGTCTTGACGACCTTGCTTATTGCCGGCTAGAGTCAAAAACATTAGGATAAACATTAGGATTAACACAAATTAGCTGATTTTAATCTAGAACTTAATTAGCCCTTTTACTGTAATTGCCAATAGCAAGTCAACCTTAATTGGTAATTGATTTAAATTATTGGATGCAATTACAATTAGCTTTAATGGTTGATGGCTGAGAACTGTCGTGTTCAAACTGCCCGGTTTCTCGCAGGCCATGCCGCGCCAGGCCAGGCCAAAAACCCGTGAGAGCTGTCGTATCTGATAAGGTCTGCGGCGGCCCATCCCTGCCCGTTGTTGTTCGGTAGAAGTAACTCTGAAAGTATTGAGCGTTGCGTGAATTCCTTTTTGGTAATTTCTCATTTATTCAAACATAACAACATCCGCTCAACCGCCACGGGGGACTGTAGTACCCTGAACGACCTAACTAACATCTACCCTAAAAAATAATTTAAAAAAAAAAACTCATTTATTTCAGCTTTTTAACTGTATATTTTATTTTGATATAAAATTGTAATTTTAATTTACGAATTACGGATGTAGATGTGATCGGATTCGGATGTAGTCAAATATTATATCATATTTGCGGTCGGCCGGAAAATGCGAAAAATTGAAGCGCTCAAGTGATAAAAATCATTGAAATCGGAGGCGGACAATCTTGGCGTTCTCCTTGTTAGTGAATGCAACCTTTAAGGTCAAAAGAAATCATAAGTCCATACCGGTCAAATGGACTGTTCAGCACGCGTAGCATGACCACTGTAGAAATGGATTTTGTCTATTCTTGGTAGAATAGAGATAGAATTGTCATGCTACGCCAGCATAAAACGACACAAATCTTTCTACAATCTTTAATTTTGTCTTTAATCTTTCTACAATCTGTAATTTTGTCTTTAATCTTTCTACAATCTGTAATCTATTCTTCCGTCGCCAAAACCCATTTCTGCGGTGGTCATGCTACGCGTGCTCGGTGGCATAGCTGTTTTTAGCTGTACATACAGACAGTTTAAAAAAGTCTTACTCTCCTTTGGCTTTGTCATAGTCGGGTAAAAATATAATAAAAATCACTCTTTTTTCACTGAAAATTCTTTTGTAAAAAGAGAAAAGTGGCTATCCTTAAAGAAAAGATTGCGGCAAAATTAAACATCTGAATTTTACCACAGAATTTTAATGGACTAAAAAAAAATTATATAATGTGCTTCGCATAATGTCATCAAACGTTCAATATTGGGGAAATGACATCAGTTTTCACAATCTTAAAAGACGTAACATTATCACAGTAATAACCATTTTATTTGTACGACGATCACCAAAGTGTAGCATTTATGAGTGCCAATGTTTGTTATAAAACTAGATAAACATTTTTCCAGAGAATAAAAGTCAGAAAGTTACAAATGATGGCATTATTTTTGGTCCCTTTTATTGCTCTGTCTGTTTTGTTCTACGGTTATGGATCGCTTAGGCCTTGTTTTTGAAGTTTCAGCGATTTTCTTACACACTGTGTTTTATTCGTAAGTTTTTCAGGCAATTGTGGCGACCAAATTTTTTTTGTATACACCCGGACAATAGTGGTGGATCATTTTTCAACCTTATGCGTTGAACAATAAGGCTGAAAAGTGGTCGATCGTCTATATCCGCGATGGTTCATTGGAAATTGCAAAATCCGTTACTTACTCTGCTCCTTAAAGTTTTGATATGATTCTTCGTTAACTAGCTAAACTTTATATCATTTAAGGTTTGACATAGGCACAATTTTGAGTAAAATTTTCGTGAAGAGGGTTCCGTATGATGAATATGTTACAAAAACATTTCATGTAAAGAAGGTTGCCAAGATTAACATAACGGTTTCACAGTTAAAAAGTTATCAGATCAATTGCAAAGTATAACTGTACACGTAAATGTACAGCCTGGGCGTCTATTCAAAATCGCACAGACACTACGCACCTATAAGACACTTTTTGGGGCTGCTTATGGTAAGAAATTAAATCACTGGTCTTTAATGTTGTATTATACAGTACTTCAATGAAACGCCAAGCCATGCGTTTAGACCAAAATGTTTGATTGGTAAAGCCTTGTAAAGTTAGTGGCATGGCTCTACATTAGATCGGTAACTGACCCTGACTTCGATCTGTCTCTTTCAGGAAGTTGATGGGTGAGAGTACCATGTTTTTATTTTTGGTTGTGTGCAAATCCTAGTATATGCTATTTCAATTGTCCAGTTTTACTCCTCCATAATGCAAAATCATTGGTTTACGTTACACGTTCGTATTTGAGTCCCAAAAATTCTCACGTGTACCAAATTTCACGTAATCATCAGTCCAGTAGATTGGGAGCAAAGTGACTGTGAAAACCGCACAGACAGATAAACACGCTAGTCATTTTATAGTTTCCGTCTTTTTCTTCGGACGTACCCAACCCTAAAAATGACGTAATGGGTACCTGTATTTAAATATATAGCTACCTTTAATATTCTGACAGCAGGTGGCTGGTTCAAAACCCATAATAATCAGGCGCGGCGCCGCCAGGGTACCAGGGTGTCATGTGATGACAAGGGTGCGATCTACTTTAGATAAAGGAACGTGTGGGAAAACTCGGACGTGCCTCGAACTAAAAGATAAATAAAATCATAATAATATTATGTGTTTTGCTATTTCTATGTGAGTTAATAAAGGAAGTGAACTCTGCAAAGATTGTGCCGATACAGTTAATGGCCCTATAGTGGAGAGCTTCGAGCAACATTTCAGGAGGCTCTCATTGCACGGCTGAGTTAAAGGTTTGATTCAAAATGCACTACTCTTGGAAATGACATTCATAGTGAGGAGGTTCCTCTCTCTAGAGCCCTGACCACCGGCAGTTTAGACAATGTTCCTGATGGCGATGGGTCACACCATATGTTCTTCAAAGAGAGGTTTAAAAAATATCCAAGAAGAAAAATGAGTTGGCCAGGAATAAAACGCCTGTGGTTTTGCATGTCATGATCTACGTCAAAGTATCATTTACGGCAAGCGGAATATTTAAAATCGAGCTTGAGCTCAATATGGACAAAACTGATACTGTCAGAAAATAATGTAACCCGACGTCTACAGCAGTACTTTGTTATACATAACATCACACTTATATTCACTTAAGGAGTAGGCAAATGAGTATAGAAGCAACCTGGAAGGTACCATAACATCGGTTAGTTCAGTATAATAGCAGGGTTTGAGCTGAGATATTTATCATCATCATCATTTCAGCCGAAAGACTTCCTCTCCTGGACATAGGCTTCCCCTTAGTTTCACAACCTCGACCGGTTCTGCGCTTTTCCCATCCAACGGATTCTCGCGGACTTCACAAGGTCATCGGCCTACCTTGTGGCTGGCCCTGCAACTCTACGCCTTCCGCTCACTTATTAATAAGAATGTATGTGTAAGCACACTTTATTTAGAATTAGCCAAGTAAGCATTATATTAAGATCGTGTACGTTCAATTTGTCTGAGGGTACACAATAAATCGAACCCACAAACATTATCCAGTTCAGATGTCTTTCATTTACCAAGACACTTCACCCCATTGACCATCTGTTGTGCAAGCATTGTGTCCTGTCCGCAGTCAGCACACAGGCATTAACTTGGCAAAAATCTACACTCCAGGATGCTACAAAAAATACACATATTAAGTGAATGTAACAAATACTAGCAAGAATCAATATTATGTCAAATACATAACGAGCTCAAACACATTGTATTTGTCTGTAAACATTCGACATTCGATACACGGCTATCAATCATTCATTGGCGCAATTTAACAATGTTGTTGCAAATTGCATTATTTATGAACAAAACCTATTGTGCGCTCATTAACGGTTAATCATCTGTAGCTGTTTAATTTAGTTTATTTTGTGTGATAAAACCACGTAATTTTAAACCGACTTTAATTATGATTCCCAAGAACTTAGTAAAAATTACGGCTCTGAAATAGGCATCTCATCAACATGACGTGAGGAAGTCTCCTTGTCCTTATACAATAGTAGTTTAGCATCTTGATCAAAGCTGTCAGGTGTTAAGTCGTCACTGGAGCTCTCTCCAGCATTTGATTCATGCCTTTCTTTTCTTTAGTGACAGCGTGCTTGTTTAGCGAACACGAGGGAATCTTTGCATGTGATATCATTTCGTTTCAATTTCAGATACTGCAATATTAGTTTGCAGTATCTGAAATTGAGTATTCCGTGTGGTACCGGGCGTAAAGAACAGCACCATCTCTTTCTTCCCGTGGAAGGTGACTAAGGGATTCACGACGACTAGAGAATGGGCAGCAGCGTTCTCTATGCATCTTACCACCATACTGTGATCGCCTGCCAAGTGTGGCAATTATGGCAAACCCCCCTCCCCCTTCCCCTTTTTTGGGAAAGGCTTATGTACAGCAGTGGACGTCATTCGGCTGAAATGATGGTGATAATGAATATTAATTTAAGAAACTATTGCATAGATAGGGGTATTAAAAGACGCGAGGTTTTTATTAGTATCACACGAGTATTTTAATATCTTGTTATGTGCGGTTTCATACACTACATAATCAACCCGAGATTGAACCTACTAAATAAAAAATCTAAGTTTTAGAGTAAGAAATAGTTTTGTTATGTTATAGAAATGGCGCGCCCGCATATGCGTTCAATTACACTTTAATTGATGGAAACTCGTAGGTGATATGAACTTCTTGGCAAATCCAGGAGTTGAAATCAACAAGGAAGCCTATTATCGCATTGGTAAAAAAAAAAATACCATTATTTTGTTTTAGAAAAAGTGATAATGTAATGATTCTATTTTTAAATTTCGTTATTTTGTTAATATAGTAGGTCAATATAAACTAGTTTTGAAGTTTATTATTCGAAATTTAGGATATGAGAGTACATAAAAGTACTTACTTCATAACATAGATAAGATTTCATGATCTTTCGTATATAAATGGATTTTACAAAATTTAAAAAAGAATATACTGTTGCTTAATTATCATTCAGTATAAGTTATACTATATCTAGACGTTCATTGTAAGGTTACATCTATGTATTAGTTATATGTTCATATGTCAGTTTTAAGCAACATAGAGGTTTTATTTTGTGAATCTATTTTTATTACAAAACTCCACAACAATTTTTGGCTTTAATTAACGAGAAAAGGAACATCAGACCATTTTTTAACCCCAAAAAAAAAAGGTTTCCAATTTTTCATTGTGCTCGTGCATATTTCATTAAGTTGAGTGTGAACGGGGCGATTTTTCGGCAAAACCCTGTAACATAAAATAATTAAACCCTGAACCGAAACAAGTGTTTACTCAATATCTATATAACCGCTGTTGAAATAATCACCTACGGCTTGGTTTTTTGTCGCAATGTAAGTAGGTTTTATTTTACACGTATGATAAATCTGTCTGGGAATACAAGCATCAAGATTTGGTAGTTTTTTCCCACAAGCATTAAGATTTGGTAGTTTTTTCCCACAAGCATCAAGATTTGGTCGTTTTTTCCCAACTAATGGTGGGATCGGCTTCTAGTCTAACCGCGTCCAACTAAATATCGGTAATTTATATGAAACGACAATTTTACGTGGACACTCACGGTACGGCTGGTCCATAAACTCAAGGTCGCTCAGCGAGCTATGGAACGAGCTATGCTTGAAGTCTCTCTGAGGGATACAATCCGGAATGTGGTGATCCGGCGGAGAACCTGTCAAATAGCTCATAGAATAAGCAAGCTGAAGTAGCAATGGGCCGGACATATAAGCTGTAGAACCGATAACTGTTGGGGTAGTCGTGTTCTAGAGTGGAGACTGCGAATCGGCAAAGGCAAGGTAGGACGCCTTCAGCCTAGGTGAAGCGAAGATATTCGTAGGGTGACAGGCAGAAGCTGGATGAGAGTTACCGCGAATCGATCTGAGTGGCTTGAAATTGAAGCGACCTATGTTCAACAATGGGCTGCAATGGGCTGATGATGATAACATGCGACTGAAGCGACAGTTACTGAGTAACAAGATACCCCGTGGTCCCCTACTGATTGTTAGACTATCTGGCTTCTGCCTACCCGTAACGACTGTCAGATATCCACAAATGTCACCCGGGATCAACGGGTGTACGTGTTTTTTAGGGTTCCGTTGCCAAATGGCAAAAAACGGAACCCTTATAGATTCGTCATGTCTGTCTGTCTGTCCGTATATGTCACAGCCACTTTTTTCCGAAACTGTAAGAGCTATGCTGTTGAAACTTGGTAAGTAGATGTATTCTGTGAACCGCATTAAGATTTTCACATAAAAATAGAAAATAAAACAATCATATTTGGTGTTCCCCATACATAGAACTGAAACTCAAAAAAAAAAAAAACATCTAACCCATACGTGTGGGGTATCTATGAATAGGTCTTCAAAAATGATATTGAAGTTTCTAATGTCATTTTTTTCTAAACTGAATAGTTTGCGCGAGAGACACTTCCAAAGTGGTAAAATGTGTGTCCCCCCCCCCCCCGTAACTTCTAAAATAAGGGAATGATAAAACTAAAAAAAATATATGATGTACATTACTATGTAAACTTCCACCGAAAATTGGTTTGAACGAGATCTAGTAAGTAGGTTTTTTTTTAATACGTCATAAATCGTAAACCACTATTTACTTTTCATTCAGTCAACTCAAATATAAAAATTAAAAAAAAAAAAAACATTTAATTTCATAAACCTTATGCATAAACCGTGAATACCTGCAGGTTTGTACGGAACCCTCTGTGCGCGAGTCCGACTCGCACTTGGCCGTTTTGAGGTACGGAGGGATCTCTGTATATAAAGATCTATTAGGTCCATCTACGAACCGACTGCAGTAAGCGTAGCGTTAACCTGATCGATCAACTGTTATTACTTAGTCACGACCCCTACGGGGAATCTAGGCATACTGTTAAGCTTGCTAGGGTCACGAAATTATTCGAATGAGTTACCGTGGCCCTGGCACAGGCAACTGAAGGAACACGGGTGGGTTTTAGTCACTAAAAGTCTCACACGCCCCCGTTGCTACCCACAAAAAAAACCGTGATGTTATGTATTATGGATCTCCCACCAGCTTATTAGGACCTTGCTCGCCCATGTCACAGGTCTATCCATTTTGCTCAATTCTGATCAACCCAGGCACTCTTTTTCCTCATGCCCGATACTTGGCATTTAGAATGCGTTTGAACAAGAGTTTTACTTGTATACCGTGTAATTTTATATAACACTAGCTTCTACCCGCGGCTTCGCCTGCGTGAATGTCGAAAAATATCCAACAGGAGCGTACTACCGGGATTAAAAGTACCCTATTTGTTAATCCAGGTAAACAATGTTTTATCGCACTGCTTGCTTTGTCTTATGCCACCCAGAGAATAAAACGTTTCACAGAAAATTCAATTCCCTTTCTGCCTTCTTAGGTATTGAATTTCAAAAAACCCTTTCTTAGTGGATACCTAATCTTTACAAAGAACACATCCTCCAAATTTCATGTCTGTAGGACCTGCGGTTTAAGCTGTGCGTTAATATATCAGTCAGTCAGTCTGTCAGTCACTGAGGACTTTGAATTTTATATATGTATATAGATAGAAGATCGACATGTAATATGTTTGTGGCCAGTTCGGCGTACGTTTATAGCACATCACTTTATAGCCCTAATCTACGCATGTAGTGGATGCGCAAATTGAACATTACGAAGCACCGTGTACGCGAAGTACGGTCAGCGGTGAATTTGGCATACGAAAACCTCTCTTACTGGTACGGAGTAAACAGGTTGTCAACGTCAGATTGTTACATGGACGTGCGGTTAACTGTACGTTTGAATGTTTTTAGTTTTAAATAAAGAACAGCAAAGATGTATTTTCTTAGTCAAATATCTAATTTTGAGTGTGTGTGTGTGTGTGTGTGATTGCATTTTCCCGATGCGTATGCATCGCAGCTTTGTTTCAGAAATAACACTAAAGATGATTAAAATTCGGTTTACATTGGGTAAAACCAACACTGACTGATTTAGAAATCTGCTGAAATACGGTCATGGGCTGAACATTCCGATAGCTTTTCCGACTATATATTTTTTTAGACATACCTATTGCTAACCTGTCCTTTATTTTGCTAGTAACTATTTAGTTAGGTTGGTAATATTTTGTTGTTTATTTTAACTAGGGCAAAGTGAGTTAAAGGGTTTTAGTTACAAAAATTATATCTATACTAATATTATAAAGCTGAAGAGTTTGTTTGTTTGATTGAACGCGCTAACCTCAGGAACTACTAGTCTGAATTGAAAAAATATTTTTGTGTTGGGTAGCCTATTTATCGAGGAAGGCTATAGACTATATAACATTACGCTACAACTAAGAGGAGCGGAGCAGTAATGAAAAATGTTGCAAACACGGGGAAAATCGCACGGGTAGGCGAATCGACGCGACGGGAAGGGTCGGGTGAACAAGAAATTTAACGCGGACGAAGTCGCGGACAGAAACTAGTAGATTATAAAATAAAGGGTTGCGTACTGCACATACATTCGACAAAACTCGAATTCGTTCCCGCACTTCTAGATAGGTTAAAGAAAGTTTCGTAGATTTACTTTAGTAACTATAAAAATACTAAACTATTTAAATAAATATTCCATTTGATAGCTAAATTCCTTAATATCTACGCGACCCTTAGGTGCCAAGCAAAAATATGTTAAGGCTAGGTGATTCGACACTCATACAGATTTGAGGGGGTGAGGTGCGTGGAAATCCGCGGGGCGCCTCCCGCGCGTCCTTCTTGTCGAACACGTTAGCGCGCCAAAAGTTCGGGCGGCGCGGCGGTGGCGGGCGTAGCACAGACAGGTCATAGTGTAGCGACATCAGTATGTCCACAGTATTAGAAACCACAGAAGAAACGATAATACAAGACTAATATTATAAATGCGACAGTTTGTGAGTATGGATGTATGGAAGTATTGATGGATGTTTGTTATTCTTTCACGCAAAAACGACTAAACGCATTTGAATGAAAAAAAAAACTTTAGAGGTGTCAAGGGACACCCGGATGGAACGAAGTTCCTTTCCAGGATTCATAATTGTTATAATTTTTTTATTAAAAAATATTCTCTCTCTCTCTCCCTCCCTCTCTCTCTTTCTCTCCCTCTCTCTCTCTCTCTACTCACAACAAAAAAAAACAACAACATACAAACAAATAAAAACAACAATTTGGATTAAATTTAGCTTGCAGATAGTTTATAACCTGGACTAATATTATAAATGCGAAAGTTTGTGAGTATAAATGGATGGTTGTTACTCTTTCACGCAAAAACGAATGAACGGATTTGAATGAAATTTAGCACGCAGATAGTTTATAACCTGGAATAATACAAAACACACAAATAACTTACTTACACAAAAGACTTAGTCACACAAAAAACAAAAAAAAAAATATAATTGCGAAAGTTTGTGAGTATGGATGTATGGATAGATGTTTGTTACTCTGTCACGCAAAAACTACTGAACACATTTGGATGAAATTTAGCACGCAGATAGTTTATAACTTGGACTAAAATTATAAATGCGAAAGTTGTGAGTGTGGATGTATGGATGGATGTTCGTTACTCTGTCACGCAAAAACTACTGAACGCATTTGAATGAAAAAAAAAAACTTTAGAGGTGTCAAGGGACAGCCGGATGGAACGAAGTTCCTTTCCAGGATTCATAATTGTTATAATTTTTTTATTAAAAAATATTCTCTCTCTCTCTCCCTCCCTCTCTCTCTTTCTCTCCCTCTCTCTCTCTCTCTACTCACAACAAAAAAAAACAACAACATACAAACAAATACAAACAACAAAATATATACGGTCGAATTGAGAAACCTCGTCCTTTTTTTTGAAGTCGGTTAAAAAGTGTCGTTACAACTTTTCGTGAGAATTTTTTCCGTCTAGCCCCCTTTCATAATGCGCGATAAGGAACTTCGTTCCAATTAGCAAGCAGATAGTTTATAACCTGGACTAATATTATTATGAAAGTTTGTGAGTATGGGTGTATGGAAGTATGGATGGATGTATGTTACTCTTTCACGCAAAACTACTGAACAGATTTGGATGAAATTTTGCACCAAGATAGTTTATAATCTGGATTATCACATTGGGTCCCTTTTACCCCGGTAGTACGTTGCCGCGGAATAATTTTCGACCTCTTCCTATTCACGCCTACCAAGATACTCATCAAGACGAATCAAACGAGCCCAAAACGTCGTTTAATTACGGAGTTACTATAGCCACCTTCAAGCTCCATCATCAGACCCTGGTTACCATATAATATCAAAGTACTCGTCAAGACGAATCAAACGAGCCCAAACTCGATGGGGTTGCGTCGTTTAATTTCGGAGTTCCTATGGCCCCTTCCTACTCCATCATCAGACCCTGGTTACTATATAGTATCAAAGTACTCGTCAAGACGAATCAAACGAGCCCAATCTCGATGGGGCTGCGTCGTTTAATTACAGAGTTCCTATGGACAACTTCCAGCTCCATCATCAGATCAGCTCTATGTCATAATAATATCGCATTGGATTGCAATATTGTTTTTAAAATTTTACAAATATTTACACAATGAGAACCACACACACAAAACAAAAGCTTAACCAACTATGGTCTATATAAATTCTTGAAAACAATATTTATTTACAATTTATTTTGTTTTCTCTTATTATTACTTACGCAGCAGAAAGGAAGCGCGCGCGCAAAAATTTGTCACAGGTCTCACCTCGATAACGTCTCGCAGGACACTGGCAAGCAGTGGCAAGCGACGCGCCGATCAAAAATCACTTGAACGATCGATATTTTTTTTTAGAAATATAATGAAAAAAAATGATCGGGTACAATCGATTCTAAAATAAATTACCTATACATTGATACTAATTATAGAAAAATAGGAGTATTAGTACTTCTTTAAAATGAAATTAGGCTTGTTAAAAAACTGCAAATCGAAGTAAGTTCGGCTTTTTTTTCTATCGAGTAAATTTGATTGTATCGTGTTTTGATCGGATACAAGCTAAAGAGAAAGAATGTATCTTAAATATATATTTTTTTCAGATTCTGGACGTAATAATTTGCCTATTAAAAACCAATTCTAAAACAGGTGAAAACGGTGCCACCCAGCCTTAAAGTAAAACAGGTCCCTGCCAGGGTCGCGAGATCTGTTCGAAATAGTTACCGTGTCCCTGGCATAAAGGTAACTGAAGGAACACGGGTGGGCTTTAGGCAGTAAAAGTCTGACACGCCAACCCATTCCGCCCAGAGCGGGTGACGTCATTTGATGATTTCCCGCCAACAAACTGGTCTCGTCAATGAGAAATCATCATCATAATCAGCCTATATTGTTCCCACTGCTGGGACACAGGCCCCCTCTTGGTCAGAGGGAGCTGGCCGTACTCCACCAAGCGGGCCCAGTGCGGGTTGGTAGAGGTCTTAGAATTTTTGGTTCTAGGACATGCCGGTTTCTACACGATGTTTTCCTTCACCGTTTTGAAAGCAGTGGTGATGAAATAGTTTACACAAAATCCTGCGGCTGCCTGGGTTCAAACCCACGACCCGCAACTCGTAAATCACGGCCTTACCACTGACGCACCCCTGCTCTATACTAAATTATAGTATTTGCAAACTTCTTATACATATGGAACAATAAAACTACAGGTCTATTCTGAAAGAATTAAAGCACAGAAAAATAAAACAACAATAAAAAGCAATTTGCATTTATTTTATTACTTTTTTCTTGCAATTCATTATACAAATTGTTTGTGAAAAGCTGCAGTGTCCATAAAAGCCGTTTTTATGTAACGTTTAGAGTATCATTAAGCAGTTTATCGCATATTAACACGAGAGTATAAGATAGCAGCGTGGAATTGTCACTTGAAACAGGTCAAGTGTACAATGCGAAGAGAAAAACACGATATTGAAATATTTAAATTGTGGTGCCGCGTTTGTTTTACGATTTCTGAAACGATGCTGTCAGTAGGGTGACCAAGCGTTTGGCTTAGGAAGTTTATTCTTTTTTTCGTTAGCCGTTTATGTCCCACTGCTGGGCGAAGGCCTCCCTACTCTCTTTTCACGTTTCTCTATCCAGAGCTGCCAAGGACTAATCTTTATTACAGGTCCAGCTCATCCCGCCATCTCCGTCTAGGCCTACGCGCTGTAGTTAAGTTCGTTATTATATTGC
Source organism: Aporophyla nigra (assembly GCA_947507805.1). Lineage (NCBI taxonomy): Eukaryota > Metazoa > Arthropoda > Insecta > Lepidoptera > Noctuidae > Aporophyla > Aporophyla nigra. The sequence continues at coordinate 18,635,811 of OX382297.1, read as the reverse complement.
AAAAACCGATTTACTGGGTATTCATTGGCCATTTGGTTAGTGATTACTACTAAGCTATGATAGCTTTCAATGTTATCTACATTGTATACTGGATCAAATTAAATTAGCGGGCACGTGTACCCAACACGTCGGTAAATCGTTATCGAAAACGAATGAAAAAAGAAAAATGATACCAACTTTGTTCGAAATTTGGAAATTACAATTACACGACTGTTATGTTTTGTTTTTTGTTAATTCGTAAGAAATATGTACTTTCCACGAAAGTTACAAAAAAAATCTGATCGATTACGGACATTGTGACCGCTTACGATTTTATGTGTGTTAAGAAATTATCCCGTGGATCATCCATCCTTGTTTCTTTAATATTCACACGTATGTTTATAACTTAACAAATATTATTGTAAGCTGTCACAGAATCCTGCCAGGGTCACAAGATTTGTTCGAAAGAGATACCGTGGCCCTGGCATATGGGTAACTGAAGGAACACGGGTGGGTTTTAGTCAGTAAAAGTCTGACACGCCCTTCCGCTCCACCCTAGAGCGGGAAACGTCATTTGATGATTACTCAACCAGAAAAAAATAAAAACTATTTACAAAAAAATAATAGTTTAAAAAAACTAAAAAACACGCTTCCATTGAAAACCAAACTAAAAAGTACAAAATAATGGAAAAAAAGCGTGGGGTGCTTTATATTAGCTTCACTTGTATGTTTGTATATTTGTATGTTTGTATATTTGTATATTTGTATATTTGTATGTTTGTATGTTTGTTTGTAACCGACTCCTTATAGTGCGATTTTGACCCACTTTAAACGACCAGATTTCATTCAAACTTTGCACACCTGTCAAGGACTGATGACAATGCAATAATTTCATAAATTTGTGCCATTATCCTTGCCAGGGTTACCAGGACAGCAAAAAAACTGTCACAAACTACGCTGACATACGTCTCAAAATTCTAAATACCCTAAAAAATAGAAAATAAATAATAGTTTAAAAAAACTAAAAAACACGCTTCCATGGAAAACCAAATTAAAAAGTACAAAATAATGGAAAAAAAGCGTGGGGTGCCTGATATCAATAAAAAAATACCTTAAAAGCACCCCACGCTTTTTTTCCATTATTTTGTACTTTTTAATTTGGTTTTCCATGGAAGCGTGTTTTTTAGTTTTTTTAAACTATTATTTTTTAATTTCAGAAGTCGGTGTTCGAACGAAGTTCCTTATCGCGCGTTGTGAAAGGGGGCTAGACGGAAAAAATTCTTACGAAAAGTTGTCACATGTCGTGACAACTTTTCGTAATCGCTTTAACCGACTTCAAAAAAAGGACGAGGTTTCTCAATTCGACCGTATATACTTTGTATGTTGTTGTTTTTTTTTTGTTGTGAGTAGAGAGGGAGAGAGGGAGAGAGAGAGAGGGAGGGAGAGAGGGAGAGGGAGAGGGAGAGAGAGAAGGAGAGAGAGAGAGAGAGAATGTTTTTGTTGAGTGTATACAGGTTTTTTGTACATAATAAATAATTAAAAAATTATAACTATTATGAATCCTGGAAAGGAACTTCGTTCCATCCGGGTGTCCCTTGACACCTCTAAAGTTTTTTTTGTAAATGTTTTTATTTTTAACTTTTTAGTTATGGTAGATACCCCGCACTAATCTAATCACGTTATTCATTCATTTGCCGCGCAAATACTTAATGCAAATTTAAGACTTATATGGTTTTCACATGGACCCCATTGTCCAAATGGAATCAAATTAAAATAGGATCAAATAAAAAAAAAATCATCAAAATCGGTTCACCCAGTCAAAACTTATGACGTAGCAAACATAAAAAAGACGAATTGATAACCTCCTCCTTTTTTGAAGTCGGTTTAAAACTGTCATTGAATCAGAAGAAAACTGAATTTTTCCACAAATTCCCGTCTCAAACATTGAAGATGGCCGCCCTATTACCGAGCTCGTCCCACGGCTATAATGTTATTTTCCTTGCGGCGTCCGGGCAGATGGCCGTAACGACCGATACCGATACCGAAACCGCGTTTAATTGTCGCCTTAAATAAATGCTGACCGACACTTTCGTTATTTTTATACGACCATGGTAACGGCTATTTTCTTATACATTGGGAACATTTTTAACTATCGTGTACCTATCTGTAATAAATTATAAAACTTTTGTTGTATATTTACGGACAGCACGCTAAAGCTAGGTAATACGGGGTGTGCCTTATAGCGTCCGCAATATACCGTCGAATGATGTTATTTAAGTAGTCTTTCTTTGTTTCATTTTTTTTGTTTTGTTATTCTCTAAATCTACATAAATGTGAATGTTTGCCTATTTGCGAATAGACTGGACCTTAAGACACAGGGAATCCTAGTGTGGGGTCCAGGGCACTTATAAAAAACTACTACTAGTAGTTTGCTACGCTGACGACACGCTGGTCATGGCCTGCGCCAGGACCAGCGTGTCGTCAGCGGAGGTCGCACGAGGCGGCGGCCGAACTTATGACACGCGGGGTTGCGACAATCGTCGATAGGATCCGGCAATTGGGACTCGAGGTGGCCTTGCACAAGTCCGAGGCCATGGGTTTTCATGGTCCTCGGAACGCGCTACCTGCGGGTTCCCAACTCACGGTAGGAGGGATTCACATCGGCGTCGAGTCGACGATGAAGTACCTGGGACTTGTCCTCGATAGCCGGTGGAACTTCGTTGAGCACTTCCGACGTTTGACTCCCAGACTGGAGCGGGCGGGGGCTGCCTTAAAGCGGCTCCTGCCCAATCTGGGGGGTCCAAACGCCTCCTGCCGGAGGCTCTACACGGGGGTCGTGCGGTCCACGGCCCTATATGGGGCACCGGTGTGGGTGCCCTCATTGAGGCTGCGCCCAGCGCGCTGGTTGAGTGCGGCCCAGAGGGTCATGACCATCCGGCTAGTCCGGGGATACCGCACGGTCTCCTGCGAGGCGGCGAGCCTCCTTGCCGGAGTGCCACCATAGGATCTGGAGGCAAAGCTCCTCGCCATGCGGGAGTGGCGCGAGAAGGAGAAACGCCGGGGCGAAACTCCGCTGCCGCGACAAATCGCGGCACGGCGGACAGAGCTCCGGCAGGATCTCATGGCGACATGGCAGGTCCGATTGTCGCAACCCAGCGCTGGGCACGCCACAATTGCGGCGGTTAGTCCCCTCTTTGAGGAGTGGATAGAGAGGCGCCACGGCGTCCTCACCTTCCGCCTGACGCAGGTTCTCACCGGGCATGGGTGCTTCGGTGGGTTCCTGTTCAGGATAAATCGGGAGGAAACGCCCGGGTGTTTCCATTGCGAGGATTGTCTAGAGGACACGGTGCAGCATACGGTGGAGGTGTGCCCTGCCTGGGCGGAGTACCGCCATGTCCTCGTGGAGGCGATCGGCGGCAGCGACCTCTCGCGTCCGGCCCTGGTGCGAGCCATGGTACGGAGCGAGAGGGCATGGGAAGCCGTCACCTCCTTCTGCGAAGCAGTAATGCTCGCGAAGGAGGAGGTGGGGCGCGTGAGGGAGTGGCAGTCTGTGCGCCCTCGCGTCCCTAGCCGCCGCAGTAGGAAACGCCCCGGGCGTCGGGAGTCGATAGCTGACTCCTGGTCACCGTCGGCGCGAGCATGCGGCGGTGAGCAATGGGTAGCTCGCCGTCCGGTAAGGATCAAGCTCGGGTCGACGGCGCGTAGTGTTCCACGCGCGCCTCAAAGAGATGTCAGCAAAATTGAAGGGGTCTGCTAGGACCGATGCCTGTCGGGGTCGCGAGATTGTTCGAAAGAGATACCGTGACCCTGGCACATGGGCAACTGAAGGAACACGGGTGGGTTTTAGTCAGTAAAAGTCTGACATGCCCTTCCGCTCCGCCCAGAGCGGGAGAAGTCATTTGATGATTTCCCATCCAAAAATAAAAAAAGGCTTATTACAATCTGTTAGTTTTTTTTTTATATGGTACTGTGTTTTATATGATCCAAATAATTCAGTTTTTTTGTGTTTGCCTAGGCTTTTTTAACACCATTAGGTAAGCTACACCGTTATTTTTGAGACGGCCGTTATGTGTCGGCCACCAATCTTCCCGTAACCTTCACATCACCACCGCAGGAAAAGGTAGAAACGAATACCTATGGAGAAACAAAATGTGACTTTAAGAGGCCGTATACGAAATATTTCGGATTTTGCTGATTAAACGTGTTTTTACAGTTAATATACTGTTTCTATTTCTATAAGTTTAAGTTAATTTAGTTTTTTTTTTTGTATTAAATTCCATATAACTACGGCTTCTTAATAGAAAAAGATAATGACTACTTATTCTTTTGTAAGTTCTTTGTGAGTTTCGGGATTTTGAAGTTGAATTTACCAGAACCGTGAATTATAGAGAAGCACTCTAATTTTGAAACACATTTTCAGTCATAATCAATGGTTTTGAAGTAAATTCATAAACCATTGCTTTATGGGTTTGAAAAATTCGTCTTCTTTACAGCATTAATACCGCAATGAACGTGGTGATGACTATACTGTCAATATTATAGAAATTACGATCAATAGTCATTTTATTTGAGTTATTTATTACCCCCCGGATTGTAACGCTGTTAAGCCAGTACAACTCACGAGCTTGCCGTGTTTTCAGTCATAATTAGAAGCTTCGTTTGAATGTGAAACTTTTCGGCAAATCCCGAAACTTCAAACTCAATACAATTCAAATACTAACTGTATTCAGAACATCAAAATATATTTAACAAGGCGTCAAGTTAGAAATACCTCAAAATAACTGGAGCGAGAGAAACTCTATTAAAGTGACTCAATTTACCTGTCAAATAATCTTGTAGGTATTATAATTTACATAACAACCTAACAAGAGGTGATTACAGCAGAATTATACTGTTATTCGTTTATCTCATCATGAGATAATAGTTCCTATATTATAGGTAATTTTGACTCTGATAAAGAGGAGCATTGTGACCGAGTTTTGTGCAGAATTAAAATAATACAGAAAGAAAGAATAGATTATTACATACATACACATACATACAATCACGCCTTTTCCCATAAGGGTAGGCAGAAACCACGGAACGCCACCTGCTACGATCTCTACACACTCCTTTTGCCTCATTTAGGCTCATACAATTGGTCATACACACACGCCGGTTGCGAGTACCACGCACCTGACCTTTCTGAAGAACGTCACCAATAAGGTAAAAGGAGGAGGATTATGCATAAATAAAACGCACATTATTAAAAATTACTGACGTTAAAGAAGATACTAAAGCCAAAAGCATAGTTTAAGAAAATGATCATTTAAAATGATAAAAAGTTAAAAGTCACGTCTTTCATAGGGGAATCCATCTTTGTTTTTACAGAGATCTCTCCATACTTTTCTGTATTTATGTTCGTACGTACGGTCACCAAAAAATATAAGTAAACAAGGTCTTCAGATACAATTGAAGTTTTGTAAGCATCTGATAGAAGATTTTGAATAAGATTTAATTTAATTAATAGAAAAGAAACAGTTCATTTGTTAAATAAAAAATCACCAATCACCCTGGATACTTCCTCATCTTGTCTTTTGGTGACCTCTTTTATTTCGTTGGTCTTTCTCACAGTTCTATTCGCAATGGTCTATGTATAATCTTTTGACAAGATTCTAAGGCAGACACATGCTGTTTGCTGTATTCAGTAATTACTGATTAATCATAACATATTGATTCGCTCAACAGGTGCGTAAATTAATGTCAGTAGGTCAATAATATGGTATAGACATAAATAGGTACAATGATAAACTACAAATTAATTTTATGTTCATACGGGAAATGTATTCAAAAACTTTATCGAAACTATTGAGCCTGTCATTAAGTTATTGTGAGACTATTTATTTACATGAGTATGAAGTTTGAAGGGCACATTATAACCGCAGCGCTTCGCATTGCAAAAATGCGTCAAAGCACAAAAGAAGCAATGGTGGGCTACACTGCAATGCACTCATTGTTGCAAAGAGATTCCAATTTTGAATTAGATTTAGAACTCCATGTGTCCAGTCCAGTGCAATGAGGATGCGCACATAAATAGGTGGGCCGCGTCGCGACGGAACGCTTTGCAAAAATCCTCCTTCATCACTGTCGTCCATTTTGTATTCACCGACGCATATACATACTACGGGCTTACCGCATTAAGATCGCATAACAGCGATTGCAGGAAAATGTGCGCGAACCTTAAGTGTGAGTTTGTAATCATTTTTTCTTTATGACATCTTACAAGTTGTGGCTAGCGAGGGCTTCTAAACTTAAAACTAGAGCAACTACTCGCTAAGGGTACCCGCTGTGGGGTACGGACCACGACTTAGGGCATCGCTGGTAGAGAGCAGCAAGCGACGGGCTGGATCGAAATGAAAGAGTTGTAACCTAGCCGTAGGCGATATTTATAGTTTACCACGAGTGTTTTAATATCTTGTAGCAATGAACTACGAGAGGCTGAGTTTTTTTTCTGCAGATTCATTTTTATGTAAATTGTAACATTTTTCGGAAATATAATAGTTAATATGGCTCCAAATCCAAAATTCCACGACAGAGGATCAGCTGATGCGATGATGCGCCGCCATTTTGCGCCCCAATATTATAGAAACAGCGGTTCGACGAGTCTAATAATACGCACATGTTACATAATCCCAGTTTTAATAATTCCTGATATATCCCAGTTTGAACTACTGTTTTTGATTTAATAATTAAAACTTTACGAAATGAGAGATAAAATAACTTTTGAATCGTATCAGAGTTGCACATGTCGGATAATCACGTCCATTTTATATTTGACTATTTTTGATTCCATATTTAAAACTGAATGATAAGAGACTACATAAATAGTTTTTATGCACATAAGGTTCTTAAACAAGGTCTTTTCAAGATATAAATTAGAACTTTTGGAGACAAATTATGAAGAACAGTTCAGCTTTTCTTCATAATTTTTACGCATATAGCGACAGAAGTTTGTGGTCCCAGAGGTATTTATAGAATATGCTTTTCAAATAATTTACTTCAATATAAAATCACGAAGCCTTTCCGAAGATATCAGATGTTTCAATTTTAATTAAAAACTTTCCAGTTATATTCTGTCTCACGGTATATTTCTATTTCGGACTTAAAGTTGTTCGTAACAATACATTACAGCTCACTTAACAAATTACAAATTAATTTAAAGAATTGGAATCGTTTTCAATATTAGTTTAATTGGTTTGCTTAAGCAATCTTTATTATAGTATTCTCTATAAATTATTATTTCTGCTTAACGCACTTTATCTGAATATTGAAGTCGACGAATTCATGCAGCATACGTAAATATGTTTAACGTTAATATTGTTAAAACTAAAACCATCTTCCTAGAACGCCTTGTAAGTATTTAAATAGTAATCTAAGTCAGTTACAAGTATGAATTTGTTAAAAGAATGACCCCGGATTTGATAACTATAAAAACAGGTTGAAATGTATGTTCTTGAAACGTAAGAACGGTGAACCTAAGACGTCTTTCAATATTTAAGAAAGAAGAATTATCTGTCGCTAGTTTAATAGCTGGTCTGAAACAAAAAGAAAACTAGAACACATGTTTAGAACTGCCTAAATCCATATGACAGTGATTTCGTTAAAAAGTATGATAACTATGAAGAGTCACAAACCAGTATTAGCTAGCCTCGTATCCTATTAAAAATCCGTACTACGCTAGCCCAGTTCAAGGTCGAAATAGTACCACTGTCGTGCAGTCGACTATTTGATGTCAGGATGAACTTACCTTTTGTGATTAACTTACCCATGCTGTGGCACTGTCAAAGGCCTCTTTCAAGTCCCATAAGTACTGTGAAGGTTGTCCGCAAATACGACCTTATTTTGTACAAGCTGGTGATAAAATAACTTTAATCACATTCGTTCTATCAAGCGAATTTATAAATGGAATAGCAAAAAAAAACAGTAGTGTTGGGCTGTCAAGTGAAAGGAGGAGATTAAATTTACTAGTAGAATTATTTTCGAGGAATAAAGGTCAAAGTTGCACAACAAATTTGTTATATTACTTGATCTGGTACAGAGAGCACATAAGCCTCCTCCTATAGTACTTATTCGATACCATGACGCCTCGAACTAGCCCTCACACTACATGTCTAAAGTCATCTTGCGACCTCTGGGCCGGTCTCGATGGCGCCTTCCGGCGTCAGGGCACCCTTTGTGTGGAGTCTATTACCCAACTGTCATTGTGTTTGCGACAGAAATGATCGCCCAATTCCACTTGATCCTGTCAGCTGTCTTTCCTGTCTATTAAGCTCATTCTGATCTCGCCCTTATAACCAAAGATTAGAACAACATGTTCCAACTTATTTTCACTTGTGGCGCTATAGGATTCGCGTCACGAATACAATGTAATTACATTGTGATATTCTAGTAATAACTGGCTCGATCCGGTGCGGTGCACATACTGATGAGAATAAAGCTTAAGGTCAACATCGAATGAGCCTTGTATATTACATAAGGTCTTCTTTTATCACATGTTTTAACGAAGCCCTATACAAAACACATTGATTTTGTGTCTGAAAAACTCATGGTTATGAGTTCATGATAATTCCGTTACATGTTTATTGTTGCGACTGGCCTGTTAGTGTAGTGGTTAGTGACTCTGACCGCTAAGACTGAGCTCGTGGGTTCGATCCCCACCCAGGACAAATCTTTGTGTGATGAGCACAATCATTTGTTCTGTGTCTGGGTGTAATTTATCTATAATATGTTTATTTTTATTTTTAATAATATATAAGTATATTTATCAGTTGTCTGGTTGCCACAGTACAGGCTCTGCCTAGTTTGAGATCAGATAATGGTGTGTTGGTTGTCCTAAGATATTATTGTTATGTTATTGTTTGTCAACCCGAACTTCTGACAAGTCTTACCAAGAGCTATCGTCTTACCAAGTAACTAGGTTGTTGAGGTGAGATAGGCAGTCGCTCCATGTAAAATACTGGTATTTAGCTGCATCCGGTTAGACTGGAAGCCGACTCTTACATAATTGAGAAAAAGACTTGGTAGATGTTGATGATTTTCTATTAAGTTACATTTAGTAGAAAGAGCTATATGGCTCTATCCGGGCACTGCTTTCAGTGGTGGGATGTAGGTAAAGTTAGTGTTTATTTATATTGTGTACTGTGAGTACCTACTTATCGACAACTTATGTAGGTATATTTTATGGAAATGCGTTGGTTGGACAGGTCCACTCAATCTGTGTGGATATTTCGTTAAAAGACTGTTTCAGACACCAATCCACATAGTCTTTCCATGATCTGACCAAGATTATGTCTGGACTCTAAAAGAGACTTTTGAACTCTGAGTTTGATTCGGCCTTTCTTCTCAGAAGTCTTCTTAGAGCAGGAAACGCCGACCTCTCTAGTTTAAAAAAATATGATTGACGTGTAAAAGTGTTTGTACAACTCTACTTGCAGAAATAAAATAATTTATCTTTTATCATTTATGTATAAATAACAATAATATGACCATTGAAATACTTACAAAGGAATATGAATATCTATTCCCGAGTTACGTTACCGGGTTTGCGGTTGCCCTCCGGGGTCATATACCTACCAAGAATAGAATACCAAGAAAGGTCCTTTACGATAGTTGAGTTTAAATCAACGTGTGATTTGAAGGGTTTATTGTTATACAACGAAATATTTTATTACTTGGGTTTAAATGTTGTTATTATATTCGCTTGAAGAATGAAGGAATCCCTGGTAGGACCAAGGTCTTTCATGATAAGCAAAAGTTGCAAAACAACCTCTTATTTGAAAACGCAACTTTCGTTTCAAGGGTTCTTCAGATAGGCGGAATGCAACAGCGCCACGCTATTCTTGTAGAACATTTTCCATGAAGTTTTATAGAAATTGTTCTACGAAAGTCGCGTCGCGCCTTTTTGTGGGAGCTTTTATGTGTTCTGTTGGTCTGAGTGAAAATATTTTTGTTTCTTAATCAATATTTTTACTATAGAATGATTGCTCTTGCTTTCGACTAATCGTTATTCTATCTGACTGGGATTTCACAGAACGCAAGATAGATAGTTCTTAGTAAATATTTTGAGTATAAGGCAATCAATTCCAGCCTATTGTAATTCACTGGACATAAGCCTCTCCTAGGCTGTGACACATCACCCTATACTTCGCTTTCCACATCCAGTGTCCCAGGCACCTTCTTAGGGTCGTCGGTCCATCTAGCTAGGGGTGCCCCAGTACGCTTGCCGAAACGCGGTCTCCACTTCAGGATTCTTCGTCTGCTCCACCGGCCATCAGTCCTTTGACTAACATGGCCAGCCCACTGCCACTTAAGTCCGCCTCTTCTGTAAACTATATTGGTAACTCCGGGTATTTTCCGGATAGTTAATAGCATCTAAATTGCGGGACACACTATCAGTCAGAAACTGAATCATTTTGAATGTATTATCCACTGCTTCATTTCTTCGAAATATTTGTCTTCTCAACAACAATGATTGCCGTTGAACTATCAAAATGAAAGTCTATTCCTACTGTTACTGTGTTAAGCAATCACCCCTCTGATTTTATCCTTAAAAAATTAATTTAGTTTTTCGGGCAATAGTGTCAACAAAACTTACATAGTGCTAGTTTTTCAACTAGAAAGATAGAAAATACGTTTATTTACGGAAAACATGACGCAAATAGAGACCAAACAGTAAAAGGAAAATCTGGTGAAAACATACGTCACATCCACGTAAACCGGCCATCGTCCAGCATAATGCCCGACAGAGCCCCAGCGCTGGTTTTCAGCGACAGCCGGCGCTGACGTGATGACGTCAACCGGTGCAGCAAACAATGAGTATAATAAGTACAAATACTAAATCAATCCTAAATGTAATAAATATAATATTACACCAGTACATCAATATCAGTATAAACAGCTTAACAAATACTTCTTCGAAATTGCATATATCATATCTCAGAACCAAAGCTGCAGATAATGTTAAAATAGATCATTGAAAAAATTATTAACTGCAATTCGAAATCCATTGCCAAAAATAGCCCAGTTCCAAGTAGAAGTCATTATCTTCTCAATTTAAATTAATGGGCTATACTTAGCGGAGTGATGGCCGGTGGAATGGGTAGCATCATGAATGTGGAAATAATTTATAGCCCATAAAATCACTGGCGTACTAATTGAATTGTAATAATTCGCAATTAAAGTTTAATAATACGGAAAATGGGTTGTGTCCAATACAACATACGTGGCTTTTAACGGCTTACGTGGGTTTTACTTTTAACTGTTGCTTTTTGTACGTTATTCATTTTGATTGTGTTTTTTTATGGGGCCTAGTGGTTGTATTAACGAGGTACCGTGTTACCCACTGATACTACAGGGTGTGGACGTCAGATAGGCAGTCGTTCCATGTAAAATACCGGTATTTAGCTGCATCCTGTAACACTGGAAGGCGACTGTAACGTATTGATGGAAAGGATAGGCAGAATAATTGGTTATATTAACGAGCTATTCGAATTGGCTCTACAACACAAGTTGCAGTCATCCATCATGGATGAAGAACTGAAATAGCTCGCAAAGCAAGCAAGCTGAAGTGGCAGTGGGGTAGCCATGCCTGTCGAAGGACCGATAGCCGATAGAGCAGACAAGTCTTGGAGTGGTAACCGCGTATCGGTAAGCGTAGAATAGGACGCCCCCAGCTACATGAGCCGACAACCTATAGAAAGTGGCTGGAATATACTGGATGCGGAAGGCAGGGAACAGTGTGTTGAGGCGCAACATAGGAGAGGCCTATGTCCAACAGTGGACTGCAGTACGCTGAGTTGATTGATTGGATGATGGATGGAGATGACATAATCTTCTCATACAAGATACTATCTGAAATACGTTTTCTCTTTTTTTGACGAGGTTTAACTAGACTTGTAAATACAGCGAGTCGAAAACATAGTCTAACTAGCATTTTTCAAAAAAAAAAAAGTTCTAAAAATTATTCCTGTTAAAGAAATAAAAGAAAAAAGGTTAATTATATTAAAATAATTATTTTTAATAAAATTTTTAAATCATTTTATTTTTAAATAATTAAACATGAAAGCAGAATAACTAATTCGGATGTCTTCGCCCGCATATTATAAACCTTACTCTTGAATTATCTCCCTGTCTGTAGATGAAAACCGCAATAAAATCCGTTGCGTAGTTTAAAAGATCTAAGCGTATAAACACTAAATGCGATGCATGTGAAACCCAACGCCATCTACTGGATGTCTACGTAATCTAGATGCCAAACGATACGAGTAACTTACACCGTCATCTATTAGGAATTCATTGAACTAACCAATGAATATTATAATTGAGATAAAAACTATCCAAAATTTAAGTTGGTCCAAATTACAAATAATTAAGAAGTTTAATAACAATCAGTTCAGTAGTTTCAGAGTTTACCCTTAACATAAATCGTGACACAAGATTTTTAAATACGCAAGATGATAGTTAACAGAATAGAATAGCATTTATTTGCAAATATGGGTTATACATAAGTAGGTATTAGTAGGTTTTCATCAGAGTTTTGCCATATTTCACCATTCGACATGCAAACATTTTCATTATATAAAATTGTTATTCTTATTGGAACATTAAATTAGTTATGTCATTCTCATTAAATAAAATTATTAAAATTCAAATTTACATTAAAAATATCACTTAATTATTACATAATGCCCATATTAAATAAAAATAAAAATTGTCAGTAACAGTATACACAAGAACTACAAAATCGTGGTCATTCAATTGGCGAATCTCACACGGTAAATACTCGTATGTTCTATTTGAACAACTAGAGGGAACAATTTTCTTAATTTTAAGAATTTTCACATTCTGATCTCAGTCTCAATCCATCAAAAATACTTCGAGTTTTTATAAATTTTTCACAATCACATTTTTTGACATTTTCTTGTCGCTGAGATCAGACTGCGACTAGATTTTGAACGTTTTTTATCGCGAGAATTGACCTTCTGTTACACAATCCATCGTCAGAATGTCTTGACAACAAGAGAAGTCATAGATGGCACTTGACATTCAATTAACGTTTATAAACCTCAACACGTTCTCAGTCTAACACAATATGCAACTATATCAAACTACTAACAAATTCCATTAATTCTGCTCAATAGACGAAACACTAGTAAATTCAATTGTGTCTAAATTTGAGCTAAAGTCTGAATAGATTACAGACATAATGGTGCTATTAGGCACACTCCATCAATAGTGCTGTAGGTATACTAAGTAAATGATGCGTTATGTATATTATTATTAGGTATAAACTTGTATGATAAATCATGTAGACTGTCGAATCTAGTTAAGCTTGAGGCTTAGGTATTGTTCTACATTTGAATATAGAACATAATAGGTTGGGGAAAAAGTTTCTTCGTATTTTTTAAGAAAATTCAAAACATTTTTTAATAAAGTTTATTTACATTTAACTAAAGTATGTAGGTACCATTTTGTTCGATAACTTTTTGCCATCTTGTAGGTAGGGACATGATCCCTTTGCTATAGAAATTTTGGGACTTCTGGTCAAAATACCGCGACAAGTGGTTTTGGCAGTCCTCTCGTGATGTTAACCTGACACTGCCTAAAGAATTCTGAAGAGACCGAAACAGGTGGAAATCTGAAGGTGCAAGGTCAGGACTATACGGCGGATGCATTAACACCTCCCAGCCAAACTCTCTTAATTTTTGTTGGGTGGCTAAAGATGTGTGAGGTCTAGCGTTATCATGATGAAAAACCACACCCCTTCTGTTGATTAATTCCGGCCGCTTTCTCTCAACTTCTTGCTTTAATCTCATCAGTTGTTCGCAGTAGAGTTCAGAATCGATGGTCCTGTCTGGTGGTAATAGCTCATAATGAATAATGCCCTTCCAATTCCACCACACACACAGCATCACCTTGTTGCGAGTTAACCCGGGTTTCGCCACAGTCTGTGAAGCCTGACCGGCCTTTGATTACGACCTTTTTCGCACGTTCTTGTCATACGTGATCCACTTTTCATCACCAGTTATCAGCTTCTTCAAAAATGGTTCGGTTTCATTACGTCGTAATAAAGAATCACAAATGAGTACACGGTTCATTAGGTTTCTTTCAGTGAGCTCGTGAGGTACCCAAATGTCGAGCTTTTTTGTGTACCCAGTTTTTTTCAAATGCGCCAAAACTGTTTTGTGGTTAATTTCCAGTTCTTCAGCTACGTCGTAACTACTGGTATGCCGATCTTGCTCCACTTTTTCAAAAATGGCATCCATTTTATCCGTAATAGGGCGACCAGAGCGACGTGCATCTTCGACATCAAAATTTCCGGATTGAAAACGCTTAAACCAAATTTGTGCTACTCTAACAGACGCTACACTAGGTCCAGAAACATCGCAAATTTTTTTCGCGGCTTGCGTTGCATTTTTACCTTTTTTGTAGTAAAATTTTAAAATGTATCGAATTTCGAAAACAAATGAAAATCACACATTTTCCTAATTTGAATTTGGAATTATGTTCTTTAAAATTTAAACTTTCAATGATACCAAAACCAGCCAGATACGAATAGTATAGCCAAAGAGATTTTATTACAAGTTCATACATACTATAATGCGAAAAGACTTTTTCCCTAACCTAATATTATCTTGAGTTTCAATAAGCGTGGGTGGGGTTAGGTTGCCCGCGAAATTCAAATATTCTTACGTTTTTTTGTAATTTGGACGTCAGTGTCAGATTGTATTTAATGTATTTTTCAAAAAGTCATTCAATTCAAACAAAAAGAGATTAAATGAACTTCGAGGGTTGTATAAAATTTCGTTACAAATAAAGCCTAACGTATAATGTTCCAAACGGTGAAACAAAACATCGTGAGGAAACCGGCATGTCTTAGAACCAACATTTCGAAGATATGTGACACCTACCAATCTGCACTGGGCCCGCGTCGTAGATTACGGTACGGTCCACTCCCTCTCACGGAGAGAGGCCTGTGTCCCAGCAGTGGGAATAATACAGGCTGATAATGATGATAATGTTCCCACTGCTGGGACACAGGCCTACTCTCGGTGAGAGGACGTGGACTGTAATCCATCACGCGGGCCCAATGCGGGTAGATATCACATGTCCTTAACCCTAGATTACTAAACTATCGTAAAATTTACGACGGCAAAATCATGATTCCTGGAAAAAACAAAGTTCGCGTCGTTCCCGAGTCCCGTTTAAACTGTGTAGAGAGAAAAAAAAAATTAAACTATTTTCAATATTATGTGATTTCTTAAACCCAAAGAATAAGTAATTGTAATTTCTAAAATAATAAAAATGTATAATTCGTAGATTTATTGTTTTATTTTCTTGTCGTATTTTTTACGAATGTTTAGTAACAACGTCACTTGTAGGATAGTTTAGTAATCTAGGGTTAAATTTTTGGTTCTAGGACATGCCAGTTTCCTCATAATGTTTTCCTTCGCCGTTTAGAGAACAGTGATGATGAAAAAATTTACACAAAGTAAAGCGCCAGTCTGAATTCGAGGTTACGACCATAGGTCGCGGCTGTTACCACTGGGCCACCACAGCTCTCAAGGGTTGTATTGAGGATTTTAATTCTGTGATCGCGAATCATATGTAATCAACATACAACCCGACACTCACCTGCAAACTGCAAAAAACGGTAAACATTTTGAATTGCACGGACTACCTTGACATTTCCTTAAGATACACATAACGTAACATCACGCCAATATATCGCGTAGGGTTAGGCAGACAGTACACCTGCATTTCTTCTGCTTCCCGCATCCAGCGGATTCCTGCGGCAGTCTGAGGTCATCGGTCCACCTTGTGGGAGGTCTTCCAACTCTAAGTCTTTCGGTACGCGAAAATCGGCAAAATCTAGTTAATGATAAATACTAAAATGTAGGTTTATTTTAATGAAAATCATTTACCACTTTTAGTTGATACGAAATAGAACAAACATGTTCAGACTTATTTAAATTTCATTTTCAGGACTGAAAATCGTACAACATTTATATTTAGGCAAACCATTGTTGATTTATTGTTCATGTGTACACTTTAACTGACCCTTTGTCGAATACGGAATAAAACAAACTTTATAATTCGTTGTTACACGCTTTATATTAGCTTCACTTGTATGTTTGTATGTTAGTATGTTTGTATGTTTGTATGTTAGTATGTTAGTATGTTTGTATGTTTGTTTGTAACCGACTCCTTATAGCGCGATTTTGACCCACTTTAAACGAACAGATTTCATTCAAACTTTGCACACCTGTCAAGGACCGATGACAATGCAATAATTTCATAAATTTGTGCCATTATCCTGACCAGGATTACCAGGACAGGCTTAACTTGCCTGAGCGTCTTTTGTATGCTGTCCGCTAGAGGGCGCTAGTTAGTTGACGTACATCCAGGGTTACCAACTTAGGGGTTTTTCCCCCAAATTTAGGGGGTAAATAAGAGGGATGGGATTTTTTTAGGGGCGTTCTATTTTTAGGGGTATTCTTAGGGGTTTATTGCCATCTTATATTTCTCATTATGTTTATGATTACAATAAAAGTATTAGCGACATCTAGTACGGTTGTTCGATACTAAGAATGCAGAGTGGATGATAATTAAATGTCGCGTAATAAATTAGATAAATATTACTACTCTGTGCCGGTCTATGATTACTGAACATTCGTTGGTTGTTAGTTTTTAGGGGATTTTTTTAGTAATTGAGGCAATTTTAGGGATTTTAACGTAAGCTTTAGGGGTAAATATTTTTGGGTGTTGGTAACACTGCGTACATCTGTGACGCGTTCGAGCGGTAACTGCTCGCGCTTAATATAAAAATCTAGCTAATAAGTGAGTTTGTCAAGACTTTTTTTGTGTTAAACTTGTTTTTCTTGAACAATAAACTGTTATTGTAATAAGTGAGTCCTAATTTGCTCCCCACCGACGCTATAAGGGGCTGCCCAACGTGTGTAGGTATTTCGTGTAGTGTATTACGGAGTGCAGATCGCGAAATAACTTGCAACGATCACAAAAAATAACCGTAGGGGGCTATTATCAAACCTAGGAGTGTGTTCTTCTTGTTTATCCTGTGTCTTCAGTGACCAAAATGCCAAGAACACGGTCAGAAGAAAACTCGGACTCGAATGGCGCCGCGGACGCGGCCGCCGTGAACATTACAATGTCTCAAGAAACTCTCGCTAGCTTTATAGCATCGAATGCTCTCCGCAGTTTTTCGATGTTACTTGAAGGACCTGCTGCAGTTTGGTGGCAAGGTGTGAAGCAGTCAACCAGCACGTGGTCGGAAGCCGTCACCAGAATAAAATGCGCCTTCGGTGAACATGACCCGCCACAGCGCCTATACCGTAAACTCTTTAATATTAATCATCAAGAAGATGAAAACACTGACTTGTTTATTGCTAAGGTACGTACAATATTAGCCAAGTTCCCAAAGGATGACCTCTCAGAGAAGGTTCAATTGGATATGGCATACGGTCTACTTAACACGCGCATTAGAAAACGCGTGACGAGAGAATGCGTTAATAACTTCGACGAGCTGCTCTACAAGTCTCAACAGGTCGAAGATTTGGTAAAAGAAGTTGCCTAGTTTTTACGATTGTCATGGTTACAATAGTTAAAAGATCAGCTACATGTTCTCAATAAAATGTTATTTAATGGCAACAACATAGTTATTCCTAGCACTATGCATGATTACATTTTAAAATTGGTCCATGAAGGACATCAAGGTATAAACAGTTGCATACGCCATGCAAAGACAACTGTGTACTGGCCTAGCATAGATGATGACATCACTAAATTCATATCACAGTGTCCTACATGTCTTACTTACCGTCATAACAATGCTAAACAGCGAATAATACACCATGAGTACAAGATGCTACCATGGTCGAAAGTTGGTGTTGATATCTTTGAATTTAACAAAAGTAAATATCTTATTGTTATAGATTATTATTCAAAATATGTAGAGATAGCTTATTTAAAATCAGATTCAACAGCTAAAACTTTAATAATACATTTAAAAACTAATTTGCACGTCATGGCATACCAGAAACCATGAATTCAGATAATGGTCCACCTTTCAATAGTAAAGAATTTAAAGATTTTACTACTGAATGGGGTAGTCACCACACTACTTCAAGCCCATACATGAGTCGATCAAATGGAATGGTGGAACGAGAGGTTGGTTCAATTTAATCCATGTTTTCAAAATGTAAAGCTGACAACTCAGACCCATACATTGCTCTACTGATGTATAGGAACACTGCTAAATACACAGGTTATTCACCTGCACAACTGTGCATGTCACGCAACTACGCACTAAATTACCTACCTCGGACACCACATTACCACCAAATACAGTTGACACCAGTAAGGTAGAGAAGAAAATTAAAAAACAACAGTTAAAAACAGCATTTTATTACAATAGAAACACAAAAACACTTCCAACACTAGACATAGGTGACAAAATCTATTTTAAACACAAACCACTTGGGTTCCTGGTATAATATCAGAAAAGGATAGTCTTCCTCATAGCTATATTATCACTTCTCCTCAAGGATCTTTCCGTAGAAATCGCGAACACATATTGAAACCAACTTCAACCACTCCTCCGTTGACTGTAGCAGTAGGTACCTGAAAAAGAAAACGAAATTAGGACAGAGAATAATATCCCCAACCATTCAGCACCATATGTGACACTATCAGGGCGTACAGTTAAGAAACCAATTAGATATGATGATGAATATAATTAAGTTTCTATGTACAATGATAAATAACAGACTTGTATTTATTTTTATTTTGTACCTTGAATTGTCAAACGTCACAAGTGTCAACGTCAACCATCAGTTGCGTTCCGTTTCAAACTTTTGTAAAAGTTTTCATGGTTTGACTACTTGCGATTGTACAAAAAAAAAAAAAGAACGATTGAATACTTACTTTGTTTTATAAACCAGTTGCTGGCCATGGAATCTTGTCAGGATAATTTCCTAAAAACTTAAGTAGTGTTAACACTTTGAACGCCGCGCGTTTTTGAACTAGTCTAATACCGTATGCCGGCGATTTTTGCATTATTTTGAAAATTTGTAAATAATAGTCTATTACAGATACCTACATATTTTTTTATACATTGTAAATTTAGGTTTATATTTGTTATTAATTATGAAATAAAATTATTAAATATATATAATGAAATGTATTTATTCGACAGTTTTGAATAGTGCACTGAACAACTCGAAACGAAGCGGGACGGAGGCGTACTGAGCGACAGGAACGAACGCACTCCGCGTTCGTTCCTGTCGACTTGACACACACATAAAAAGAGCTACGTGTCTATAATTTTGAACATGTGTGCATTATGGATGTAGCTAATGACCAATAACAGCCAACAGTTACTTATAGTTATCATGGAATTGAAAGTACATTAATAAGTTAAAAAAACACGGTTTTATAAATAAACCAAACTAAAAAGTAGAAAATAAATAATAGTTTAAAAAAAACTAAAAAACACGCTTTATATAGAAAACCAAACTAAAAAATAAAAAATAAATTTTAATAAATTTGAAGTAAGAATAGTATAAAAAATTGAATAAATGTAAATGAATAATAGTGTAAGAAAGAAAAAAATGTTTTATTTCAAAAAAGCGTGGGGTGCTTTTTAGGATATTATCGAAAAGATAATCCTTCTGATCATATCTGTCAATGAAATATTATTAACTATTGACACCATGCACCCCACGCTTTTTTTTAAATAAAACATTTTTTTCTTTCTTACACTATTATTCATTTACATTTATTCGATTTTTTATACTATTATTAGAAGAATAAATAAGTTGGAGGGAACGAGGGGCGTGGTCAAGACAGCGGAATCAAGAGTGGGGATAGTATGCGGCATGCGCAGATGGCGAGGAGCGCTCGCTCTCTTTTGGAATCGACAGCCGACGGCGACGGACCTCTCTCCACCTCAGTATAACGGTTTCTCGGTGCCAAGTGATTAGCATATTAATTTCTGATTTTATTCAACAAGTTCATTTTTAATAATAAGTTTTGTTTGTTAAAAGTATTAAATTTGCGTAGTTGATTGGTGATGCGTATTTTTTAATAAAACCTGCTTCAGATACATAATATCCGAAGTGGGATTCGCCACGAATCGCCTATACTGCTTGTAGCTGTTCTGACTATCGCTTTGGTTAATAGTTTTTTTTTTAAATTTGGTGCTTATTGTATTTTTTTTTTTTATAAATACCGCCAGATTGATTCATAAAGTGTTAACGTTTATTTTTTTCTTATAATGGAAGATAGGAGCTCTGGTACTAGACGAAGGAGCTCACGTGTAACGACACGTGATGCTTTAGAAGCTATCCTTGGCCGCTTAAATGCAATTGAGGGTGGAATGAGTTCCTCGTCAGCGGCGGTGTCGACTCCTGCCCCTTTGACCACGCCGTTATTAACCCCGTTTCCTTTGCAAGTACAGGTTCATGACGTGGAAGGCGCCGGTCCCATTGCAGATACTGCGGCATCATCGGGTCAGCCTCAACCGTCGGTGACTCATAGGGACAGTACCGCGGACGATGTAGCGAACAGGATCGCGGGGGCATTGTCGTCTATAGTTCAAGTAAGATCTAACCAATATTACGTTTCAAACTTTGACCCGTGTGTGCATGATTTTGACGTTTGGTGTACGGAAGTTGATAGGGCTCGCGTGACAAATAATTGGGGTGATAATGAATGTCTCTCGCGAGTCGGTGCTTGTTTGAAAGGCGACGCAAAATCATGGCTAAACGAGTGGGTTTGCAACGACCGAACTTGGAGTAATTTTAAATCCGAATTTAGAGCACTTTGTCCACGAAGTGTAGATATCGCTGGCATATTATTTGAGGTTATGAGTGGTGATTCGAACAAATATGCAACCTACGCAGAATATGCACGTCATTCTTTGTTGCGATTGAACAGAGTCAACGGTTTGTCTGATGAATTAAAAGCCGCTATAGTTGTTCGAGGCATTACCGGACCTCAAGTAAAAGCTGCCGCTAGTAATGCAAAATTAAAGCCACATGAGTTAGTTGAGTTCTTATCACATTTTATTCAACCTAAAAGTGACTTGCGTAGCCATCGCGATCCTGGTCGTTCATCTGAGGGTAATCTAAGTTCTAAACGCGCAATAGTTAAGACGGATAATTTTAAATGTTATTTGTGCGGTAGATTGGGTCACAAACGTATAAACTGTCCGAAAAAGCCAAAGACTGATTCCATGGAGCCTAGTACAGTAGTGAAGGATAAAGAAAAACCATCGCGTTTTTGTACATTTTGTAAAAAGACTGGGCATTCCACAGATTCGTGTTTTATGAAGCAACGATCAGAAACTAATAAAAAAACAAACAACGTAAACCTTTGTTGCGACATAAGATTACATAGTAATGATATTATTTCAGCTGTTATTCAGAATATTCCTATAGACGTATTGATCGATAGTGGTGCTCATGTCTCATTAATTTCTCAGTCTACCCTTAAATATTTTGTCGTTAAAAAGATACCTACGTCACAATCCTTAGTTGGACTAGGTAGCCAAATAATAAAATCAGATTTTTATGTAACGTTAATTATTGAGTTTCCGGAAATATCATTGGAAGTAGATTTTTTTGTTGTCCCTGACGGTTGCATTAGCTGTCCCATTTTGATTGGCACTGATGTATTGAATCGTGAAGGAGTTACTTATATCAGAACAAATGAAGTTCAAAGATTAATTAGAGTTACGAACCCTTCTCATATTTACAATATTTGTCCTTCCAATTTGGATACCTTGAATACCGCATTACTAGATGATAATAGAGAACGATTGATATCGATTTTAAATGAATTTTCGAAGTCTTTTATAACCGGTACTGCGACTTCAACGGTTAACACAGGTTGTATGAAAATTCGGTTAAATTGCGAAGAACCAGTAAACTACCGCCCCTATAAACTTTCCCTAGATGAAAAGATTCGCGTACGTGCTATTATAAAAGATCTCCTAGAAAAGAACATCATTCGCGAATCTGAGTCGGAATATGCGAGTCCTATAATATTGGTAAAGAAAAAAGACGGATCAGATAGGATGTGCGTCGATTATAGGGCCTTAAATTCAAAGACTATAAAAGATAGATTCCCGTTACCGCTTATAGAAGACCACATTGACCGATTAGGTAGCAGTAGGTACTTTACTAGTATCGATATGGCGACAGGATTTCATCAAATTAGGATGGATCCTGACTCCATTAACAAGACAGCCTTCGTAACGCCAGATGGGCATTATGAATATGTCAAAATGCCGTATGGTTTAGCGAACGCACCCGTTGTATACCAACGAATTATATCGAAAACTTTAAGACCTTTCATAGAGAGTGGACAGGTTCTCGTATACATCGATGACGTCCTGGTCCTGTCAAACGATATCAATGAGGGACTAGACGCTCTTAGGCATGTATTAGAAACCCTAACTTTGGCAGGATTTTCAATTAATTTAAAAAAGTGTTCTTTTATGACGACCGATGTTGAATACTTAGGTAGATGTATTAGTCAGGGTCAGGTACGGCCGAGTCAGAGAAAAGTGGATGCGTTAATCAAATCCCCAAAACCTACAAATGTTAAACAGGTCCGTCAATTCTTAGGTCTAGCGGGCTATTTCCGCAGATATATTCAGAGTTATTCGTCTAAGACCTCATGTATAGCGAACTTAACTCGTAAAGATGTAGCATTTCATTGGGGCCATGAGCAAGACGCAGCACGCGATTATATAATTGCGTGTTTAACAAATGAGCCAGTACTTTCAATCTTTGACCCTGTCCTCCCAACGGAGCTGCACACTGATGCTAGCACTATTGGCTACGGCGCTGTGCTATTCCAGGAGCACGAGGGAAAACGAAAGAAAGTTATAGGTTATTTTAGTAAATCAACGCAGGGAGCAGAGTCACGGTATCACAGCTATGAACTTGAGACTCTAGCTATAGTGAAAGCTCTCCAACACTTTCGTCACTACTTATTAGGCATTAAATTCACGATAGTTACAGATTGCAATTCGTTAAAATTAACTGAACGAAAGAAAGACCTCGTACCGCGTGTTGCTCGTTGGTGGGTTTATATGCAAGACTTCCAGTTTTCTATCCAATATCGTAAAGGGGTTCTCATGTCTCATGCAGATTATTTTAGTAGAAATCCTCCCAATATTTTACAAATTCGTAAACCGAATAATTGGGCACAAATTGCTCAATCAGCTGATTCTGAAACCCAGAATATCATTCAAAAAATAAGAGACGGAGAATTAGATTTATCACGATATGTAATCCGGCAAGACCTTCTGTATTATAAATACTCCCCTGTAGGTCAGGAATCGCGGTTACTGTGTTATATCCCAAAGGGTCACAGACTTAGTCTTTTGCGTATCTTCCATGATGAGCACGATCACGTTGGCATCGATAAAACCACTGACCTAATTTTATGTCATTTTTGGTTCCCTGGCTTGCGGTCGTTTGTTAAGAAATATATAACCCACTGTTTAGTTTGCCTAACTCATAAAAAGAATCCTCGAGCACCACGCCAACCTATAGAATCTTGGTCAAAACCAGAAGTTCCGTTTTCCACTATACACATGGACGTATTGGGTCCTTTACCTGAGTCTAAAGGATTCAAGTTTATTCTTATATTGGTTGATGCGTTTTCGAAGTTTTCATTACTGTACCCATTACGTAAACAAGACTCTGATGACCTTAAACATGTTTTCAATAATGCTATTTCATTGTTTGGTACACCCCGTCTAATTGTCACTGATCGTGGACGAATGTTCGAAAGTTCAAATTTCCAAAACTGGGTGACCGAATTAGGATGCAGTTCACATTTTATAACACCGGAAATGCATCACGAAAACGGCCAAGCAGAACGTTACTGCCGTACGGTTCTTAATATGTTGCGCGTGGAGGTAAATTATAATAGCTCGCGTTGGTCTGATATTTTGTGGAAAATCCAACTGATCCTTAATATCACTAAACATGCGACAACGCAAGTCTCTCCGCTACAGCTCCTTGTAGGGATAGACGCAACAACCCCGATAATTCGCTCATTAGTGAGAGATTTGGCCGTTGAAAACTCTTCCCCAAACCGTGAGGCTATGCTATCATTAAGACGACAACGATCCTCAGACCTATTGACTGCGAATCAACATAGACAAGATACCCAAACAAATATAGGTCGTAAACAACCTCCTGCTTATAAAGTAGGAGATTTTGTTTTTGTTATTAAGAGTTCACAGAGCTCAGGTAAATTGGACTCTGGTATGCGTGGGCCATACAAAGTGGTCACGGAGCTTCCACACCATAGATATGAACTGGAGTTGTTATCCGGATCATATGGCAAGCGCACACAAGCAGCATCCCAATACATGATATTGTGGCGTGGTGAATGGACGCCGGACACCTGTGCTGCTTTCTTTGATAGTGAGTATGTGTTTGTACGATGTTCGTGTACTGTGAGGTGCTCGTCATGGCAGGCCCTTATGCTTGAAAAACGCACTGGGTATTCGCAAGTTTACTGTTTAAGGCAGTTCTTGTGGCAGATGTGACATGTGTCACATTCAGGTGCTCGTTGAGCCTTGGCAGACGTCATACGACGTGGTGGTATTAATTTACCTTCAGGTGCTTTTGAGCCCTGGCAGACGTCATATGACGTGGTGGTATTGACCTATCCTGAGGTGCTTTCGAGCCCTGGCTGATATTGTTTGACTTGAAAACTTTTGTAATGGCAGAGAGGGCCGGACCTCTGTCATTTGAATGGTGATAGAATGTGAGATTAATGTGAGAGCGTTATTATGTATGGCTGATTGATCTTTCCCTCCTTGTGTTGTTTGATTGTTGATTTCGATGGCAGAGATGTATGTACAAGAACCATAGCATGGTTATAGAGCGCTCACATAACTATGTTATGGGAATGAAAGCTGAATGACTGGTTCCATTGCAGCTCTTAGAACAAATACCTCAGAGGGTTAATTGAATATTTTTATCATGCTTCAGGTGACCAAGCAGCGGACGAGGACGTCTCGCAATCAGGAACGGCCGTATTAGAAGAATAAATAAGTTGGAGGGAACGAGGGGCGTGGTCAAGACAGCGGAATCAAGAGTGGGGATAGTATGCGGCATGCGCAGATGGCGAGGAGCGCTCGCTCTCTTTTGGAATCGACAGCCGACGGCGACGGACCTCTCTCCACCTCAGTATAACGGTTTCTCGGTGCCAAGTGATTAGCATATTAATTTCTGATTTTATTCAACAAGTTCATTTTTAATAATAAGTTTTGTTTGTTAAAAGTATTAAATTTGCGTAGTTGATTGGTGATGCGTATTTTTTAATAAAACCTGCTTCAGATACATAATACTATTCTTACTTCAAATTTATTAAAATTTATTTTTTATTTTTTAGTTTGGTTTTCTATATAAAGCGTGTTTTTTAGTTTTTTTTAAACTATTTTTTTTTTTTTTTAAATAAACACGAATGTAGTATTTCATTTTCACTCCGAGCTGTATTTTGTGTTTGTTTTAACATTTATTGCCATACTTCATCTACGTAATTCAATGAAGGATAATTTGAACATAAATAAAGTAAATGAATTTTCCATGAAAAACCAAAAAATCGTGATTTCTGGAAATATGCGTAAATCAAGTATTATTTAAGAGCACCAACTGATTTTAACGATAAACAATGCTTTGACAGCTGGCAAATTAAAACAAAAATTGGTGCAACCCGTATTTCGTTTAAGAAGAGAGAGTTAAGCGAAATATGAGTTGCACCAATTTAACAATTGTCAAAATGACATCACAAATAGCGATAATATTAGCGGTTGAAGAGTGAATGCGAACTTCTCCCGTTAAAGGGTCCATGGGGTCGCTACTGCCTAACAACTTGGCGCAATCTGTCTTGTGAGTTTCTGTATCCCTCTTGGTCTGGCTCCTCGCCATAACTCTGGCATACTAAACTCTCTACCGGCAGCACCAGAATTCAGAGCATGCAAGCCCCACTACGACGTCAACATAGATATAGTCGTTGTACCGAAAAGTTGACAGCTCACTCAAGCACCTGAAAAAGAGAGAGCATCCGAAAACGGTACGCGGTCAGATTGTTTCCCCCCTCAGTGGATTGACGGATCGTCCGGACGATCTAATTGTCCATCTCATGCACTAAACACTTCCGCCGAGAGCTGGGAACCTATGAGAAGCCGGTGGGCATCAAGGTTCTAAGTCGTCTTGCGCGTCGACGAGCAGATGGTGGCGTCATGGGCGGTAGAAATACTCGTCGCTCGAGATCGATGCAACTGCCGCGGCCGCTGTTATCACAGCGCCCACAGTGGGCCTAAGGATATTATTAGAATTTATATGATTTTCCTGTTCACATATCTCGGGACCATGAGGTTATAGAAGTGTGAGAGACAGAATGTAAAATTCACTTATCCTGAATAGAAAAGGGGAATTCTCAGACCAGACAAGTGTTGTCTGGTGGGCTACTGCCCAACGATGAATGTCGACATTTTGTATAATTTGCTAGTTGCCCGAAAATCCTGATTTGATGACATCTTGGTGTGATGTGTAGTTTGCATATGGCGATGTACATGCCGCCTCTTACGAGGGGCTGAAACCAAGTCGCAGAGGTCCGTTACATTCTTGCAATAATTTATTATTATGAAATGACAACTATTCTATTATATTGCATCAGCTACAAGAACATTGCAATATGTTGTTGTTTAAATATAAATTTATTTTCGAGTTTCAAAATACACACGGCATTTTATGTTTCACACAACATCCATACCGATTCCTGAATACCTGCCAAAGATGGCAATTAAACAACACCCAGCAGCATTTTTAACATACTGAAAGCGACCCATAGGTACGTATTTAGGCAGGAAAATGTTATGTTTTATTTTTACCAAAATTACATTTATATACAAAATAAACAGGAAAACTGTTTCGCACCCAAATTACAATAACAGCATACACGATTTTGAATTATGTTAAGTGTAATTTATCCCCGCGTTACCCGTATGTTTTAATTGGTAGCCTTGAACTGAGTGAGAGAGATTTACGATGTTACACAAATATGAAGGGTATTTTGGTATTAATTGAACATATGGGAATTCGTCTGGATGTAAGAAACACTTTGTAAGGTCAGGTGATTGTTGTACTTTTGATTCATTATACAGAACTAGCAACCTCCCTTGCTTGGCACGGCTTTGACTTGACAATAAATATCGAGATTTCTATAACTCTATTACTAACCCGCACTGGGCTCGCGTGGTAGGTTACAGCACTTACAGCCCACTCTCTCTCACCGAGAGGAGACCAGTGTCCCAGCAGTGGGAAAAATATAGGCTGATTATGGTGATAATACTATTTAGGTTAATATATTAACACATGTAAACCATGCGGAATAAATACTCTAAATGGTGGTGAACAACGATACCGACATCCGTTGCGCAGTTTAGAGGAACATCATGGTCTCACAGATAGACACGATAGATATATTGAACGTCTGCTTCGTTTTTGATGCCAGTATTTAGGGTCCCTGAAATTGTTTGACCACAAATGTGTGTCACTTAGAAAGAGTTATTTGAAGCATCGGTGGCGTTTTCGACTGGTTTAAGCCAGCCATTATAAAGGAAACCTGGTAGCCTGGGGTCTTTACATACATTGTAAAGGGGGCCTGGTGACCTGACTTACAGGTTTTGAAAAAAACTTAGTTTTGGCACCAGTCTTCCACAAATTAATTACAAAACTGTACCTGAAGACTGTTATTACTCTAATTTGTGGCAAGATAATAAATTTTATTCTATTCTATTGTAATAATACTACACGGCCACATGCGAAGTATTTATCACAATGCATACCTGCGCATACACAAAACATTAAAAATCCGACCTAACTACCACTCATTGACTTCCAAACGTGTCTTTCACATCCCGCTACAACAAACCACATCTCTCTTAACAAGACGCTGTCCCGCCTATCTACACACTTTTGTGTATAACAAGGTCACCAGCAGTTTGCTTTGTATTCCAAAAGAACTTTGCCTCTCCTCATGCAAAAAAGTTATCAAACTATGGCTATTAGGACTTTCATACGATGAATCTGAAAACATTCTCACTTCCTTCAACCCACACTAGGAATCCTATTCCCACCACAGACACTGATAAGTACCCACACCACACGCACACACACTAACACACTTACACATTTTATTTGATTTTCTAACATTTTATTTTATTTTTTATTGTTTAACTTTTTAATTATCTAACAAATTGTTTAATATTTTAGTTTTATGTGCTGTTTAGCACAAATTAAGGTTTCTTTTTTATAATTTACGATTTAAAGTTTAGTTTCACTCTGATCTCTCAATTTAATTTTATATAGTCATTTGCATTACTCATTCTGACTTAAACCCCAGTGGAAAATTGTACTACTATATGTGTCACAACTCTGGTCCCCAAGATACAGGCGCCGCCTAGTTTGGGGTCCACCGTAAAGATCAATGTAAACGTTAATAGTTACAGACCACCATTAAGTTAATAATAAGGTAATAATTGTAAGATTGGACCAATAAAAATAAAAATTAAAAAAAACTAGCATTGTCCGATCGTTTGACGGTCAGTTGAATTCTCCCTTTTCTACGGAGATATGACTGAACTTTATACCCTATTCCTCATACCTCCTAAATACAATAAAGTTATGAGAGAGAGAGCTTCCAATGGCATACGGTGTACCTCAAGGTAGCATATTGGGTCCCACTCTATTCCTTATATATATCAATGAACTCTGTATGCTGCCCATTCAAAACTGTAAAGTCATAACATATGCCGATGACAATTCCCTGCTTATAGACGTTATAAACTAGGCCCAGTGCCATCGGAGTGCCGAGAAAGCGCTTACACGAGTTATGGAATGGCTGAGTAACAACTTACTCATTTTAAATGTCAGTAAAACGGTGTGTATGCCTTTTGCTATTAGATCTAATTTATGCCCATCACCTTCCCTTACTCTTAAAGCCCATATATGCACGACTTCCACCAGCTGTGACTGTCTAGCAATCTCGAAGTCCACTAGCGTCAAATACCTAGGCGTATATATCGACCAAAATCTCAATAGGTGTAAACACCTAGACACACTCTCTGGTAGAACTCGCAAGTTAATTTACGTTTTTAAAAAATACGAAAATCGGCTGATAAGGATACGTTGATGATGGTTTATTTTACTTTGTGCCAATAATATAATAATAATATCTTAGGGTGCGTCCACATCTGGCGAATGTGCCGCGAATGTGCAGCTCGCGAGCCGTTTGCGACCTGCCCGCGAGCTGCGCGCGTGCATTTTTGTTCGTGCGCCGCTTCTGCGCCGCCCGCGCGCAGTTCGCGCGCGACCTAAGCGCCGTACGCGATCAGCGCGCGGGCGGCGCGTTAGTTATTAAATTAAAAACACTAGTGTCGTCTGACATCTTCGATAGTACTGAGCCAGTAAACGGAAAGGGCGAGAACTGAGTGCGCGCAGATCGCGCGCCGCTCGCGCGCTCTATACGAGCCTTGCATGAGTTGCGCTAAAGAGGCGCACCAAACCATTGCAGTGACTGCACGCGCGCAGCTCGCGGGCAGCTCGCAATCGGCTCGCGTGCTGCACATTCGCGGCACATTCGCCAGATGTGGACGCACCCTTAGGACAACCAACACACTGTTAACTGATCCCAAACTAGGCAGAGCCTGTACTATGGTAACCAGACAACTGATAAATATACTTATATATTTCTAAATACATACGTATTATAGATAAATTACACCCAGAAACAGAACAAATGATGGTGCTCATCACACAAACATTTGTCCTGGGTGGGAATCGAACCCACGACCTCAGTCTTAGCAGTCAGGGTCACTAACCACTAGACTAACAGGCCAGTCAAACTCGATCAAAAAAATCGATCGACAAAAAAATCGATCTTAGCTTATTGTATTCCAATCTGGGGAGGTGCTACTGAGAACCATTTTATCCGACTTGAACGAGTACAAAGAGCAGTTTTGAAGGTTCTGCTCTCTAAGCCGCTAAGATACTCCACAGTACAGCTATATGCGGGATCTAAAGTGTTAACTGTCAGGCAGCTGTATGTCCTTCAGTCAATGCTCAGAAAGCATCCAACTCGTCCGTCCTCAGAGCCAACAGGCAGAATTAAACACACGGTTTTTCCCCAAGAGTCGCATAAAACCTCGTTTGCCAAGAGACACTACTATGTCACCAGCACGAAACTTTATAACCATCTTAATAAAATGCTGAAAATTTGTCCAGATACTAAATGTCAGGTCAAATCTAAGTTACAGGAATATATTCAAAAACCAGGTAATTTTAGGAATTTAATCAAACATTAGTTTTAGGAACAGTTAAATTAACATAATTTTTACACTATTGCATACGTTCGCACACTAACTCATACTTACACTCACAGTCACACACTCTTTCACATATATACACACGCACACACACATAACTCCATGCCAAACACACAGAAGACATACACAACACTTTCATTAATTTTTGTTGTTTTTTTTTTCCTTCTTTTTTTTATTTCTCTTAAACTAGTTCTAATGGATTATTGTATTTAATATGTGTCCTACTTTCTATATGCTCATCACTTTGAAGGGACACTGGCTTCTAAGATACAGGTACATAAACCTAGTTTAGAAGTCAGGGTTTTTTACTCTAGAACACTAACCTTAAGCCATTCTTTTAAATGTAAAATACAGAAATTAATTTATGGAGAATAAAGATTTATTTATTTATTTAATATAGTAATGTACCGATAGAGTTAGCCCTCTCCGAAAATAAAGAAAGAAGAACCCAAGGTATGGATGAAGATTAGTTATGAAAGCTCCATCAAAAATTTGTGAAATTTCTAACTTAGGGCCCAGACAAATAACACAAATTAACTTAAAACTTAGGGTAGGTTTAATAGACGTTATCAAGTAATCACAAACTTAGTTACCAAGTGCCTAATTAAACTAAGATTCAGTCACAAAGTGGATATTCGTTTAGGGAATACGAATCAACATGAAAGTCTGCCAAGTACCTACATGCATATAAATGTGCACACTTGAACGTATCTAGTTGTAGATTTTGAGGTTATTATAAAACAGACCCTACCAATTAGCAGCAGCCGTAATGGCCCAGTGGTAATGGCCGTGACTTACTAGTTGCAGGTGGTGGATTCCAACCCAAGCATGTTTTTGTTACGATTGTCGCAACCCAGCGCAGGGCACGCCACAATTGCGGGAGGAAACGCCCGGGTGTTTCCATTGTGAGGGTCGTCTAGAGGACACGGTGGAGCATACGGTGGAAGTGTACCCTGCCTGGGCGGAGCACCGCCGTGTCCTCGTGGAAGCGATCGGCGGCAGCGACCTCTCGCGTCCGGCCCTGGTGCGAGCCATGGTACGGAGCGAGAGGGCATGGGAAGCCGTCACCTCCTTCTGCGAAGCAGTAATGTTCGCGAAGGAGGAGGCGGGGCGCGTGAGGGAGTGGCAGTCTCTGCGCCCTCACGTCCCTAGCCGCCGCAGGAGGAGACGCCCCGGGCGCCGGGAGTCGATTACGGACTCCCGGCCACCGTAGGCGCGAGCTTGCGGGTGGCAAGCAATGGATAGCTCGCCGCCCGGTAAGGACCAAGCTCGGGTCGACGGCGCGTAGTGTTCCACCCCCGCCTCAAAGAGATGTCAGCAGTACTGAAGGGGTCTGCTAGGACCGATGCCTGCCGGGGTCGCGTGATGGTTCGAAAGAGATACCGTGACCCTGGCACATGGGCAACTGAAGGAACACGGGTGGGTTTTAGTCAGTAAAAGTCTGACACGCCCTCCCACTCCGCGCAGAGCGGGAGAAGTCATTTGATGATTTCTCATCCAAAAAAAAAAGCATGTCTTTGTGTAGATTATTTTACCGCTACTGCTCTCAAAACGGTGAAGTGCAATATTAGTGAGGAAACATGCTTGATCTAGAACCAAAGGCTTGAAGAGATGTGGCATTCACAAACCCGCACTTGGCCGGCATAGTGAATAATGTCACACTCCCTCTCGCAGGGAGAGAAGGCCTGTGTCTTAACAGTGGGGATATCCTAAGCCTATTAGATAGTGAAAGGGCTTTTGGCTAAGTATTAACAGCCGCACGGGTCGATCGAACAGTTTAAGCTACGCTTGCCGCGGTTGGTCTGTAGATGAGTGACCATTTTTACATACCAAGACCCCTCCGTGCCTCGGAAAGCACATTAAGCGATTGATCCCGGCTGTCAACCGTGGATCTCTGTTTGTCGAAACGAGTCGAAAATCGAATAACCAATGTAACCAAGGGGTTTCGTGCTACCCAGTAAACTGGATTGTGGAGATCAGATTGACAGTGGCTGCATGTAAATAATAATAATATCTTAGGACAACCAACACACCGCTATCTGAGCCCAAACTAGGCAGAGCCTGTACTATGGCAACCAGACAACTGATAAACATACTTATATATTTCTAAATACATACATAAAATAGATAAATTACACCCAAAAACAGAACAAATGATTGTGCTCATCACACAAAGATTTGTCCTGGGTGGGAATCGAACCCACGACCTCAGTCTTAGCAGTCAGGGTCACTAACCAATAGACTAACAGGCCAGTCAAATAACTGGTATTCAGTTATTACAGGGTAGGCAGAAGGAAGATAGTGATATCATTCAAGGTGCCAATCTCAGGTTGGCTGAATAAGAAATACCTGAAGCAAATAGTAAGTTTCATTCAACATTCTAATTCAACTTTTGTTTTCTTTTGCAGAAGATGTCTCCAACAACAAAATTCCAAAATCCCGGAGGCACTACGAATAATAGTATTTGCAGAAAACTTCGTTAATAGATTCATTAGCACTGACTTAGAGTTTGCAAGCATTGTGAACTTGTGCAAGAGCTCCGCACGCCATCTCGCTGTAGTTTCGTTTGGAATCCAGTGAATTTTCCGGATGTTATTTTTTAATACCAGTTAGTTCTGGAGATGCAACGTTAATTAACTGGCGTTTCCATGTTTAGTTGGGATTTCTCGTCTTCGAGTATAATTATTGTGTGCGGTAGGAGACGGATGCTCGGTAGAAACTATGCTTGTTATTAGAGAATAAGATATACTGTCAGTTGCTTTTAATTGATTTATAATTAGATTCTGGCTGCGACTTCGTTCGTGAAAATTTCTTGTTTTAATATAAAGTATAACATATGGCACTCGGCAGTACTGTAGCTTCCTATTTGTAAAAAAAATTTCGAAATCGAATCGAGAGTTCCGAAGATTATCCCCAAAGACTCTACCTACTCACACTCACAAATTATCATCATCTTCATTATTTAAGCCAAAAGACGTTCACTGCTGGAATTACGCCTTCCTCAAACATTTTGGGGGGGTTTGCCATAATCTCCGCGCTTAAAAGGGGGATTGGTGATCGCAGTACGGTGGTAAAATATGTACATAGAGAACGCTGCTGCCCATTCTCTAGCTTACTAGACTAGGCAGCATCGGTTTCTATGTATTTTAAACGCGTCTAAGGGTCTTAACCCTTAGTCGTCTGTAACGACACCCACGGGAAGAAATGAGGTGATGCTATTCTTTGCGTTCGGCAACGCACGGTCAATTGAATCACAAATTGTAATACAATTTTATAATGTTTAAAATAATATTAGTAAATTAGCTTCCACCCGCAACGTCGTTTGCGTAAAATTTTGGCCCCCGACCAGTCGTGTACTATTCCATCGCGCATCGCCCGCCCGGACAATTACTTCGTTTACACTTAGCGTTCTCTCCGTCTTTTCACTTTGCTTAGCTCCTCAGAGTCGTGGCGTAATGTTAAATAGCTTATACACCAAGAATTCCTCAAGAATTTGACTATCCAATGTAAAAATAAGTTTTTAAATTGGACTCATACTTCCAAAGTTTCCTACAAACAAAGTTTAAAACTTTACCTTTTTATTACATTAGTCTAGCTAGATTAACGTACCTATAAAGAAATCTTAGAGTGCCTAAATAGATAAAAGTTGAATTAGGTAAAAATTCCATGCTTTTATGTAAAATCGATTTAATACTAGACACTGAAAGTGTAGAAGTGTCTACTTGTTATTGTAAATGTATAAACATTGTCTCCATTATAAAATGTTGATGGCTACGTCCCACTTATTTAAAGTGGTCTATAATAATATTGAATCGGAACACTTACGCGATTACTTCCGCGACTGTTCGTCTGTCCCGTTTCACTGCCTTTTTAGGGTTCCGTTGCCAAATGGCAAAAAACGGAACCCTTATAGATTCGCCATGTCTGTCTGTCTGTCTGTCTGTCTGTCCGAGTATGTCACAGCCACTTTTCTCCGAAACTATAAGAGCTGTGCTATTGAAACTTGGTAAGTGGATGTATTCAGTGAACCGCATTAAGATTTTCACACAAAAATAGAAAAAAAGCAATAATATTTGGGGTTCCCCATACATAGAATTGAAACTCAAAAATTTTTTTTTCATCAAACCCATACGTGTGGGGTATCTATGGATAGGTCTTCAAAAATGATATTGAGGTTTCTAATATCATTTTTTTTTAAAACAATAATATTTGGGGTTCCCCATACATAGAACTGAAACACAAAAAAAAATTTTAATCAAACCCTTACGTGTGGGGTATCTATGGATAGGTCTTTAAAAATGAAATTGAGGTTTCTAATATCATTTTTTTCTAAACTGAATAGTTTGCGCGAGAGACACTTCCAAAGTGGTAAAATGTGTGTCCCCCCCCGTAACTTCTAAAATAAGGGAATGATAAAACTAAAAAAAATATATGATGTACATTACCATGAAAACTACCAACGAAAATTGGTTTGAACGAGATCTAGTAAGTAGTTTTTTTTTAATACGTCATAAATCGTAAACCACAATTTACCTTTCATTCAGTCAACTCAAATATAAAAATTAAAAAAAAAACATTTAATTTCATAAACGATGATGACGAATGATGATGATGATGACCTGCAGGTTTGTACGGAACCCTCGGTGCGCGAGTCCGACTCGCACTTGGCCGGTTTTTTTTTTCTGGATAGGAAATCATCAAATGACTTCTCCCGCTCTGGGCGGAGCGGGAGGGCGTGTCAGACTTTTACTGACTAAAACCCACCCGTGTTCCTTCAGTTGCCCATGTGCAAGGGTCACGGTATCTCTTTCGAACAATCTCGCGACCCTGGCAGGCATCGGTCCTGGCAGACCCCTTCAGTATTGCTGACATCGTTTTGAGGCGCGTGTGGAACACTACGCGCCGTTGACCCAAGCCTGATCCTTACCGGGCGGCGAGCTACCCATTGCCGCAAATGATTTTGATGCAATTATTTCAGTTCTATCTGAAATTTTGCAAGCAATGCGCTCTGCCCGCGGCAATTCTTCGGGCTATGTTGGCACAGAACTGGTCGAAGTAGCGGAGCTTGGAGCAGGCCTATGTCCAGCAGTGGACGTCTTTCGCGCTAAAGTGAAGATGATGACAATAACGTTATCTGAAATTCTGAAGTTTGTAAGTACATATTTAGGTTAACAGAGATTACGAAATGGTCTCTTCAATAATCGGCCCAAAAGGAAAATTATTTTATAACCACACTTAGATGACGGATGATGCAGTTTTGTCATAACAAATACTTCTTTTTCTGGTAGTTAGCTGTGTCAGTTGTGTGATGCCTCTGAAAGCACGTAAAGCCGTCCTACACCTGATCTCTCTCTGGTCGTGTCGGATTGCCGTCCCATCGAACTATTAGATTGAGGGAAGACTGAGTGCTCAGATTGAAGATAGAGTGAGTGTTCCTGTGTCTGCGCACACACTTGTGCCCTGTAATATCTCCCGCGCTGATGGCTAGTCTCCGTTGACATTGGCCGTCATCGCCAAAATACGGTCTGGTGGACTATTTCCTTACGTTTTATTCTCCTGGACAAAGACCTCCGCCACACTCTGCCACGGCGCCCGGTTTTGTGTTTCCCGCGTCCAGCCGATTCCTGCGACCTTTACAAGGTCATCAGTCTACCTTGTGGCCTTCCAACTCTACCTCCAACATGGATGTCTTTCGGCTGAATTTGAGGATGAAGAGAAGATTAGAGAAGATGATGATGATGCTGAATTCTATGATAGTAACATTTTATTCTATTGTGTTCAGTCAGTCAGTCAGTCTTTTTTTTTGTGGGTGGGAAGTCAACAAATGGCTTCTCCCGCTCTAAGGTGTGGGGCGTGTCAAAATACTGACTAAAACCCACCCGTGTTCCTTCAGTTGCCCATATACCAAGACCGCGGTATCTCTTTCTAATCTCGCGACCCTGGCAGGTCAGTCAGTTATTGAATATTTGTTTTGAAATTCAGGCACGGAAATTAATGGTTAGGCAAATTGACACCATAGGTCAGTTAGCTGCGTTACAGCTATATCATACAATGAATTAATAATAAATTAATCTTACGAAAATGTATTATAAAATTAAATTGTCCGTATATTTAAATAACAAGAATTTAAATATACGGACAATTTAATTTTATAGTACTTATAGTTTGTTAACATTAATTTCGCTGACTTTACTTATAAACTTACTACTACTAATATTTTACTGTATAAACTACAAAAACAAGAAAATTCAGCGAGATTTTCGCTCGAGTATATCATCTGCGAAATAAAACAAACGAGCAATAACTCCCACAAGTTCTCGGCAAACATCACGAACGAAGGGATCTCGTATGAATTGCTGGTAATATGATCCTGGGGGGTGAGATCTATCTCGAATGATCCATTGTTCCCCTTCTCACGGCATGCAAACGACACGGAGTTCAGACAAATAGGCTTCTTCCAGCCAGAAACGTACACATGGGAAAAGGGGTCGGTATGCAGGCAAGAAATCAGCATATAAAAAGCAACATATTTATTTTAGTGTTAGTTTGTGGATTGTATTTAAGTTAGTACGTTATAAAGCCAAATTAAATCATTAGTAAAAGCAACAATATTTCAGTTATTCGTTTCGTAATAATATGTTAAACATAATACACAGTCTGGTTTCTGAAAGCGAATTTTGGATTTATTAGTTGCTCATTACATGTCAAGTGATTTTGATTGGCTGTTGAAATTTCATCAACCGATTAGATTCAGAGTAGCCTAAATAAGATTTGTTAGGATTGGTGGTGAAGGTACTTAAAGAGACTTGATCAGACTAGAGACATGCACACCTGCACACCAACCAAAAACAATCTTCTCCTAAGGCTCCACAGTTGGATTAAAAATTTGCGTGAGGTTTGGCTACGGTTTGTAGTCCCAGTCGACCGATTTAAACCTCTTGGGCGAATAGGACCGCGGTACACTTTTGAAGATGGTCCCAGTCGCCTTAGTACCCTTACTGCTTAGCTCACATCCAACGTTGCTTGAAAAAAAAGTTGAATTAGCTGCCTACATGCTTATTAATTTTGCTGACTGTACTCACAGACGCGCACACAAATCATTCCGCAGATATCTAGGGCTTGTTACGTACAAACTTTGGGGTACTGGCGTGCACAGTGGTGTTATTACCCAACCTTGAAAGGGTACCAAAATTTGCCGTGACGAGGGGTACAGAGGAAAGACGAACTGTCCGCAACGAACTTCGAACTGCATTGTTTAGGAGGCCCATACTGTAAGGCGACTGGACGTGGCCTAATCTGAAGAGAGGAAGTTTGTTTGTGACATCCCTGCCGGTTCGTTTGAAAGTGAATTTATCGTTGTTGCTTGAACGGGACAATCAAGGATGGCAAAAGATTAGATTTTCTCATAAATACAGAAAAATGTTAGTGTTAGAAACAAGTGAGAAAAATTTAACACTGTTTCATTACTGTAAAGGCTTGCGTACACCTACTCTGTCATTGGCCGAACTATGCTCGTGTGTCGTCGGCCGAGCTCGGCCGATCGAACCCGAAATAGTTATGTTAAATAAAGTAACTGCGTACACCTAATTATCGGACGAAATCGGCCGATATCGGTTGACGTAGTCAATGCACTGTTAAGATATGAATGTTGGGCTCGTGTAAGGCTCCAGATTTTACCCAAAACTCTTCCAGTTTCGAAAGTATGAAACAGAAAACAGTTAGTTAAATAGAAAAACCTTCCCTTATCCCGCGTATTTCGCTCAAATCGAAGGCAAGCTATATCGGTGTGTGATTGTTTGACAGCCGATCACTGAAACTTATTGTAAACAGATTGAGCTCAGCTAACACAATAAAATTTATGAAGATATTTATTCTGAAAATCCTTTAACAACCTATTGTAATTTTATGAAATTATTTTGAAAGATCTGTTTAAAAAAATACATCGCATTTTTCTACAAAATCATGGGTCACAACTGTACCTAGGTATAGACTTAGACTGTGACTATAGGTACTATTTCAAGTATTCTACACAACTGACTCAACCTAAGGAAATATCTGAAATCCTTCAAATGGTTAACCTACCTACGTTAATTTGCTCAGTTCCTCTCCATTACTACATCTGATATATGTAATTATATTATTGTGTACCAACGACATGTGCGGCTACCCTTTTGTGAAAACACAACTAAGCTATTTCACATTTTGACGATAAGCGTACCTCATTATTTATGAAAGCATTTTATTATCTGTCTCCTTTATTAATCTTTGAACCGGTTAATCGTTTGAAAATGGAATCGTTTCCCTTTTCCTTTTTTTTCTGGTCTTCAAATAATACCTATTATGAATTGTGATACGATTTGCAGTTTTATTGTCAACCCTCAAAGGTGATTTTGGCGCGTGGCTAAATTTGGAACTAATGCCGCCGGCGGACTTGTCGGACGACCAGTATGGCTTCCGTAAGGGGCGCTCTACGGTGGACGCCATCATGCGCGTGCGAGCCCTCACGACGGGGGATGCAGTGGCCCGGGGTGGGGTCGTCTTGGCGGTGTCTCTAGACATCGCCAATGCCTTCAACACTCTGCCCTGGAGTTGCATCAGGGAGGCACTCCGGTATTACCGGATGCCGACCTACCTCTGTTGCGTGGTCGAGGCCTATCTGACGGATAGGGCCGTCATCTACCCCGGTCACCAGGGAGAATGGAACCGGTGAGAGATGTCGTGCGGTGTCCCACAGGGATCGGTCCTGGGGCCGCATCTGTGGGACATCAGTTACGACTGGATGCTGCGTGCCGACCTCCCTAGCGGAGTCAGCGTAGTTTGCTACGCTGACAACACGCTGGTCCTGGCGCAGGGGAGGTCGCACGAGGCGGCGGCCGAACTTAGGACACGCGGGGCTGCGACAATCCTCGATAGGATCCGGCAATTGAGACTCGAGGTGGCCTTGCACAAGTCCGAGGCCATGGGTTTTCATGGTCCTCGGAACGCGCCACCTGCGGGTTCCCAACTCACGGTAGGAGGGGTTCACATCGGCATGTAGTCGACGATGAAGTTCCTGGGACTTGTCCTCGACAGCCGGTGGAACTTCGTCAAGCACTTCCGACGTTTGGCTCCCAGATTGGAGCGGGCTGGGGCTGCCTTAAAGCAGCTCCTGCCCAATCTGGGGGTCCAAACGCCTCCTGCCGGAGGCTCTACACGGGGGTCGTGCGGTCCATGGCCCTTTACGGGGCACCGGTGTGGGCGCTCTCATTAAGGCTGCGCCCAGCGCGCCGGTTGAGTGCGGCCCAGAGGGTCATGGCCATCTGGTTAATCCGGGGATACCGCACGGTCTCCTGCGAGGCGGCGAGCCTCCTTGCCGGAGTGCCGCCATGGGATCTGGAGGCAAAGGTCCTCGCCCACATGTGGGAGTGGCGCGAGGAGGCGAAACGCCGGGGCGAAACTCCGCTGCCGCGACAAATCACGGCACGGCGGACAGAGCTCCGGCAGGATCTCATGGTGGCATGGCGGGTACGATTGTCGCAACCCAGCGCAGGGCACGCCACAATTACGGCGGTAAGTCCCCTCTTTGAGGAGTGGCGTCACGGTGTCCTCACCTTCCGCCTGACGCAGGTTCTCACCGGGCGTGCAAGTGTGCCCTGCCTGGGCGGAGCACCGCCGTGTCCTCATGGAGGTGATCGGCGGCAGCGACCTCTCACGTCCGGCCCTGGTGCGAGCCATGGTACGGAGCGAGAGGGCATGGGAAGCCGTCACCTCCTTCTACGAAGCAGTAATGCTCGCGAAGGAGGAGGCGGGGCGCGTGAGGGAGTGGCAGTCTCTGCGCCCTCGCGTCCCTAGCAGGAGGAGATGCCCCGGGTGTCGGGAGTCGACAGCTAACTCCCGGCCACCGTAGGCGCGAGCTTGTGGGCGTGAGCAATGGGTAGCTCGCCGCCCGGTAAGGACCAACCTCGGGTCGACGGCGCGTAGTGTTCCACGCGCGCCTTAAAGAGATGTCAGCAAAACTGAAGGGGTCTGCTAGGACCGATGCCTGCCAGGGTCGCGAGATTGTTCGAAAGAGATACCGTGACTCTGGCACATGGGCAACTGAAGGAACACGGGTGGGTTTTAGTCAGTAAAAGTCTGACATGCCCTCCCGCTCCGCCCAGAGCGGGAGAAGTCAATTGATGATTTCCCATTTGAAAAAAAAAAAAAGCCGCCATCTTGTTTAGTCTAAATGTTTTTCAGGGTTTCGTAAATCAAAGGAAAAATCGGAACTCTTATACAACTTACTTCGTTGTCTGCCTTTCCATCTATCAGTCTCTCTGTCAAGACTAGTTTTCCCAGGAGCGCGTGGATGTATCAAGTTGAAGTTAGTATCAAACACGTAGGTACTACGGTCCACTCGAACTCTCAAAAATGAAACTATTAAGTCTACACAATAGAAATATGGCTATTTATGAGACATATTTGATACTCCCAGATAAATCGAGACCTATAGGGTTCTTCCAGTAAACCAATAATGATGAAATTTGATTAGAAGTAAGGCCTCACAGCACATGTAAAAGAAAAAGACCGAACATCGTTGATTTGTTGTTATACCACTTTTTAAGATTACAAACTTCCATTTGCGGATGTAACCCAGAAGTAGCGTTAGAGGGCATCCCACATGGTGGACCGATGATCTTCACGGACAGTATTAATTTAGGTACATAAATCTATACTAATATTACTAATCTGTACTTAATAATATTATAAAGCTGAAGAGTTTGTTTCATTGTTTGATTGAACGCGCTAATGTCAGGAACTACTAGTCTGAATTCAAACATTCTTTTTGTGTTGCGTAGCCCATTTATCAAGAAAGGCTATAGGCATATAACATCACGCGGCAATTAAAAGGAGCGGAGCAGAAACGAAAAATGTACGAAAATTGGCAGTCAATTCGATGCAACGGGCAGGAGAGCAATTAGACGCGGAAGAAGTCGCGGGCAGAATCTAGTGATTAAATAATGTTACTATCACAAGTTTTTCAGGAACTGATCAATGTCTCAACGTCGCTGGCTCAAATAAATGAGCAATTGATTTACCTACATAACGTTAATTTCCATGGGAAATCCATTAGCCCAACTATTCCTATTAATAATTCATTTCCGCAATACATATGATCCATTTATATTTCGTCGTAAAACCGGATGATATTCGTAGAACCATTAGGTTAATACAATAGGCTCCCCTAAATTGGGGGCTTTGCTTTTAGGAAGATTTTTTAGTCACCGTTCAAATTTTTTCTAGGCATTAGGTATCATTCAATAAATCTATTTTTGAAAAAAAAAAACGATACATAAAATTTTCATTTTAAATCATTTTCTCGAAAGAATTATCCGCTCTGCATGGTCACTAAGTTAAACGTTAATAATACTACACTTGCCGCCCGTGAGAGTATGAAGGGAAAATTTGCAACTTTGTTTATTTTTGTTTTCAATTAATTTCGGCGGCGCGCAGGGTGGTCCGCCGCAATTAATACCTAGTGCGGTGCATACGCACTAGGTAATAGCCCGCACTATTACCTAGCGCGCGGTGGTGTCCAGAATCATCAACTTTTTATAGATAACTTTGTGATGTGATATCTCAATATTTTTGTATTGAGTGATACTAAAAGAAAAAACACGTATTAAATGATTTTCGCAGAATATTAATATATCATAATTTGGACGGTGACTAAAAAATCTTCCTGTATAAGCTAAAATATATAAAGTTTTGTCATACATCCTCATTATTACAGCCAAAAGTCGTCCACTGCTAGAAATAGGTTTCACCTAAGCATTGTAACGGTCCGGTCTAGGGCTGTCAAGATAGGTAGATAGATAGTTAAAAAGTGAAAACATTAAAAATGCAAGATAAAGCACCATCACTTTATTAACTCGGAATGAAAACCTGATGAAGGCGGACATAAAGCCGTGATTACACAATATGCATCTACATTTTTAACTTCAATGTAAACCGCTGTGTCATCGGCCCGACCCTTCCTGGGTCCGTTAAAAATAATACACCAAGGTCCACCACCCCTAGGTGACGGCCTGATT
Source organism: Aporophyla nigra (assembly GCA_947507805.1). Classification (NCBI taxonomy): domain Eukaryota; kingdom Metazoa; phylum Arthropoda; class Insecta; order Lepidoptera; family Noctuidae; genus Aporophyla; species Aporophyla nigra. The sequence goes on along the minus strand of OX382297.1, from coordinate 18,593,301 downwards.
TATCACCTGAAGTCCCTACTAGCAGTTTGTGTATTACAGCCTTTTAAATATCCCTTTAATTCGGGAGCTTCTTTTTTAAAAAATTTCATATGAATCGAAAATGACAAACATACGTGTATCACACTGATTTTTTTAGAATAGGCCATTAAAAAAGCAGTTATTTGTGAGTCTGGTCTTTCTTTGCTTCATGTTTACAGCAATTAAACGTTTTTTTTTCTTTTCCTTTTGACCCATGTACAGCCGTTCCATATATTTGAGTTGAGTGAGTAAGTTTTATATGGGATAGCTCATAACTTTTTAGCGATTGCGATGTTAGTACTCATGGAGAAAGTCAATATGACCACACTTTTATGATAGGTCCATGCTGTATATGCTGGATGAGTCATCAAGAGAAATGAGAACATTGACTTCGGGTCGTCGTCATAATTACCCAAAGCGATAAACTTTCCAGATGAATTTCATGTTGTATTGTATTGTACGAACCTAAACGAGGCAAAAGGAGTGTGTAGAGATTGTAGCAGGTGGCGTTCCGTGGTTTCTGCCTACCCCCATGGGAAAACGCGTGTTTGTATGTATGTATGTGTATGAATTTCATTTTAGTCTAAAGATAGATAAAAGCTGTTATTTATTTCAAATATTTAATTATTGACGTTTATTTGAATTAACGTAATTTGCTAGTAATTTATGCTGTTAATTACGCAAACAGTCGACGGGTAAGTCTCCATTAAAAACACGAAGCTAAAAACACAAATTCAAAGTCTCCTCACCAAACATCCGTCAACGCTGGGCGTGCTAATTTTACCGAAACATAAATGGGATAGGGGAAAATACGACAAACAAGAATCGTGAAGTATTGAATTTTCAATATTGATTTCACGAGGTCGTGCTCACTTTTTACCGCCTCCCACATAACTGCTGAACTATTCTGTAAAATGTCACCGTAAACACATACATAATTAATTAATACTAACCCTTAGTTGATAAGTTTTTACTAACCAGTGGACCAATGTTGTCAAATTAAATAAATAAATAATAATAATAAGCAAAGTGACCTTGAAGCGAGGTGTAATGGATTAACACTATTGACAGATTACTTCAAGCCCATTATTATTCATCATTTCAGCCAAAAGACGTCCACTGCTGGACATAGGCCTCCCCAAATTTGGGAGGGTCAGCCATAATCGCCACGTTTGGCAGGCGGATTGGCGATCGCAGTATGATGGTAAAATGCATACAGAACGCTGCTGCCTAACCTCTAGGAAGTCCCTTAGTTGCCTATTACGACACCCATGGTTAGAAATGGGATGCTGCTATTCTTTACGTCCTACACCACACGGAACTTCAAGCTCACATTACCTTCGATTTCATGATGAGATTTTTACAGAATACACCGGCATTTGTTTTTTGAAAACAATTGCTACAGACTTATTCAATTTACAAGACTAATTTAAATTCGCTTCTCTAATCGAATGTAGGGTCACAGCCTTATGCTGAGTGATGGCCGCTTTGCGTGCATTTTCCCCCAGATTTTTCTTTTATGTTTGTTGTGTTTGGTCTTTCTTTGCGTCATGTTCACCGCAAATAAACGTATTTTCATTCTTTCTTCTTTTTCTTCTAATGCTACCAGAGTTATTTTCTGCCAGCTTACATGATGTAAGTTTCCCTTTTGCAAACATTCTTTACCGGACCCATCATCTATTTACAATATATGAAAAAGTAAAAACAACGCAAGTACACGTTCCGTGAATAGACTCCGTAATCAGGTAGAATGCAAGTAAATCACTTGCGTCCGGAAAATTGAGAGACGGTATTCTTCGCGGAACTTTAGACTTTATAGGACCGGTAACTTATTGATGTTTTGAAAGTTTTGCTTGCAATCATTATGTAAGTAAAAGAGAATATTATAGAATCGATTTGAATATTAAAAAAAATGGAAACTTAACCATCTCTTACTGAGTTTGATAAGTACTAAAGTGAACGTGAACAAAAGAAAGATATTTGTTAGTGGTACTTTCTACCTTAATTAGCGGTGAAATTATTTAAATAGTGTTCATTGAGATAGCCGACATAGCCCGAAGAATTACTAATTAAGTGGCAATGGGCAGGGCGCATTGCTCGCAGAACACGTGTCCGATGCCGCGATGCACGATGGGGCCGAAACATTTTGGAGTGACTACCGCGTACCGGAAAACGTGGAGTTGGAAGGCCTCGCACAAGATGGACCGATGATCTTGTGAAGGTCGCAGGAATCTGCTGGATGCGAGAAGCACAAAACCGGTTGAAGTGGCGGAACTTGAGGGAGGCCTATGTTCAGCAAAGGACGTCTTTCGGCTGAAATGATGATGAGGAAATTGATTTGAAGAAAATTCATCTAATTTCGACTCAAGCTCTATAAGAATAGAATCGCTATAATTGAATACCTCAGCTATTGAATCTAAATTCTGCCAGATAGATAATTTAGTTTCAATTTATAAAACTTTTTAACCGACTTCAAAAAGGAGGAGGTTCTCAATTCGGATGTTTATATATTATGTATATTCGGCCATAACTCCGTCATATATAGACGGATTTGCAAAATTATTTTTTTGTTCGAAAGGGGTTTATTTCGAAATGGTCTCATTTAAATTTTATTTAGATCTGATCATGAGTTTCAGAGACAGACACCGGAACTCTTTAAAAAATGACAGCAAATCAACCGCGATTTCTGCTATCGCATATATATGCATTGTTTGTTTGGAATGAGTGTGGGGTAGACGCCATAACTAAAAAGTTTATTTATTACTAATATAAACACAAACCAAATTAACTATTCTCATCTAAATTAGCCAAACATTCAATATTGAGCGTATTTAGAGTAATAATATTATGAATCAATCAATATCACTAACGATGAACCTCTACGTGTTTCATTGAATGTGTTTATTCAACTAAGTGTACAAAGAAATAAAATATAATGCTAATGAACAACCATCCTAATTAGACGCTGGTTTTCATAATAACATCTAGTATCTAGTGAAAAAACATTTATTCATTACTAGCTTTTGCCAGCGGCTTCGCCCGCGTGGAGGTCGGAAATTATCCCGCGGGAACATACTACAGGGATAAAAAGTACCCTATGTGTTATTCCAGGTTATAAACTATCTGTGTGCCAAATTTCATCTTAATCGGGTAAGTAGTTTTTGCGTGAAAGAGGAACACACATCCATACATACAAACTTTCACGTTTATAATATTAGTAAGACTCTATATACTTTTGTCACCGGCTTCGCTCGCGTGGTGGTCCAAAATTATCTCACGGGAATGTACATTCTACCGGGATAAAAGTATTCTATGTCCAGGTTATAATACATCTGTGTGCCTTTCATCCAGGATCCGTTCAGTAGTTTTTGCGTCATTGGGTAACAAACATTAAAACATACAAACTGTCATATTTATAAACAAGAAGGATAGTAGGAAATGCCAGATGAAAATAAAGAATTTATTGGAATGGATAATAGCTACAGTTTGCGCTTTGTGAATCATAGTTTATCTTTGGGAATACGAATACGAAGATCTAATATAAACCTGTTATACCAATGGAAGCACTTTGTATTACCAAGATTACAAAATTATAGAATAACAACTCTATACAATCTCAAAAACTGTTCTTAAGTTTTGAGTGACTTATGATGATCTGTGATTGGAGTAGGCAACCCGATCGATAGATTGAAAACTTTCAACAAACGCGCAATAAGGTGTTCTACAAAACTTAGAAGCATATCATTTGTGGGGCAGTTACTCTGTGGTGCCACGTTTGGGCTAATTCGGAAGCACGAGGATTAACGAAGCGCATACTTTTTGGTTTACCTGTACCTACTTATTTACGTTGGAGTTCTAACATTTTATAGACATATGCACATGTAGCGTAAAGTTAAAAACTTAAAGTTTAAACCGTTTATTTTTATGACAATTGTTTTTAAATAAAAGATGCCATAACGATAGTCTTCTAACAAGTTTACGAAAGAAAACCTAATCTATTCTTGTTTTATCTATGTATCTAATTCAGAGGCCATTACCAGCCCACGGTAGCGGTCAGAGCAAGCGAGATGGGTCATTCTGTTATTCTCTTTTATTTATTTACCAAAACAACAAGCAGCATAGGTATCTACTGTAGACTGCTAGATGCTTAGTGTAGTACAGAATACTTGTAGTGTTTCTAATAAAGTATAAAGAACATTCTTTCAGAAACCTGAATACCTAAATCAATTCTCTAAACCAAAACGGACTTAGAAAAAATAAATAAATTTATTTGGCTGATATATAACATGGGGTAACCTACTCCTGCCAGGGTCGCGAGACTGTCATTATCGCGAGATTTGTTCGAAAGAGTTACCGTGATCCTGGTATATAGGCAACTGAAGAAATATGGGTGGGTTTTAGTTAGTAAAAATCTGACACGCCCTCCCGCTCGGTCAAGAGCGGGAGACGTCATAATAGGTTGGGGAAAAAGTTTCATCGCATTTTTTAAGAAAATTCAAAACATTTTTTAATAAAGTTTATTTACATTTAACTAAAGTATGTAGGTACCATTTTGTTCGATAACTTTTTGCCATCTTGTAGGTAGTGACATGATCCCATTGCTATAGAAATTTTGGGACTTCTGGTCAAAATACCGCGACAAGTGGTTTTGGCAGTCCTCTCGTGATGTTAACCTGACACTGCCTAAAGAATTCTGAAGAGACCGAAACAGGTGGAAATCTGAAGGTGCAAGGTCAAGACTATACGGCGGATGCATTAACACCTCCCAGCCAAACTCTCTTAATTTTTGTTGGATGGCTAAAGATGTGTGACGTCTAGCGTTATCATGATGAAAAACCACACCCCTTCTGTTGATTAATTCCGGCCGCTTTCTCTCAACTTCTTGCTTTAATCTCATCAGTTGTTCGCAGTAGAGTTCAGAATCGATGGTCCTGCCAGGTGGTATCAGCTCATAATGAATAATGCCCTTCCAATCCCACCACACACACAGCATCACCTTGTTGCAAGTTAACCCGGGTTTCGCCACAGTCTGTGAAGCCTGACCGGCCTTTGACCACGACCTTTTTCGCACGTTCTTGTCATACGTGATCCACTTTTCATCACCAGTTATCAGCTTCTTCAAAAATGGTTCGGTTTCATAACGTCGTAATAAAGAATCAAAAATGAGTACAAGGTTCATTAGGTTTCTTTCAGTGAGCTCGTGAGGTACCCAAATGTCGAGCTTTTTTGTGTACCCAGTTTTTTTCAAATGCGCCAAAACTGTTTTGTGGTCAATTTCCAGTTCTTCAGCTACGTCGCAACTACTGGTATGCCATCTTGCTCCACTTTTCAAAAATGGCATCCATTTTATCCGTAATAGGGCGACCAGAGCGACGTGCATCTTCATCAAAATTTCCGGATTGAAAACGCTTAAACCAAATTTGTGCTACTCTCACAGACACTACACTAGGTCCATAAACATCGCAAATTTTTTTCGCGGCTTGCGTTGCATTTTTACCTTTTTTGTAGTAAAATTTTAAAATGTATCGAATTTCTTCATTAGATTCACTCATCTTGACGGTACGAAAAACAAATGAAAATCACACATTTTCCTAATTTGAATTTGGAATTATGTTCTTTAAAATTTAAACTTTCAATGATACCAAAACCAGCCAGATAAAAATTGAGGAGTGGATAGAGAGGCGCCACGGCGTCCTCACCTTCCGCCTGACGCAGGTTCTCACCGGGCATGGGTGCTTCGGTGGGTTCCTGTTCAGGATAAAGCGGGAGGAAACGCCCGGGTGTTTCCATTGTGAGGATCGTCTAGAGGACACGGTGGAGCATACGGTGGAAGTGTGCCCTGCCTGGGCGGAGCACCGACGTGTCCTCGTGGAGGCGATCGGCGGCGGCGACCTCTCGCGTCCGGCCCTGGTGCGAGCCATGGTACGGAGCGAGAGGGCATGGGAAGCCCTCACCTCCTTCTGCGAAGCAGTAATGCTCGCGAAGGAGGAGGCGGGGCGCGTGAGGGAGTGGCAGTCTCTGCGCCCTCACGTCCCTAGCCGCCGCAGGAGGAGACGCCCCGGGCGCCGGGAGTCGATTGCGGACTCCCGGCCACCGTAGGCGCGAGCTTGCGGGTGGCGAGCAATGGGTAGCTCGCCGCCCGGTAAGGACCAAGCTCGGGTCGACGGCGCGTAGTGTTCCACGCGCGCCTCAAAGGGATGTCAGCAACACTGAAGGGGTCTGCTAGGACCGATGCCTGCCGGGGTCGCGTGATTGTTCGAAAGAAATACCGTGACCCTGGCACATGGGCAACTGAAGGAACACGGGTGGGTTTTAGTCAGTAAAAGTCTGACACGCCCTCCCGCTCCGCCCAGAGCGGGAGAAGTCATTTGATGATTTCCCATCAAAAAAAAAAAAAAAAAAAATTCATCCAATCAATCCATTTTTACTCGTTCACTTATTTTCAACAACGCGATATCTAAATCCGATGAAATATTCAAGCGCCATGGCATCACTTCATATCACGCTTTAGCTTTTCGTCTGCATAGCTTACTGCATCGCTTTAAACATTGACACGTTCCATGTGTGCTGTGCTCGCAATGTACTGTCAAAACAAGAGATTAGTAGTAACAGGGCAACAATTTGTAACTATGTTTGGTCCGCTGTGAACTCAAATCACAAAATGCAACTAACTTAAAACATTGTTCTGTTTCTATCAAGTGTTTGAAGATGATAGAGACAGAATGAGGTTTTAAATATTATTAGCGTTAATTGCATTTAGCGACACGTAGTGTAAAACGGCATATGACTATCAGACTACCTGCAGTATGGCTCTGATTCTCACTTAATCCATCCAAAGGTTGTCATCAAAAGATCGCTTTTGGGGGAAATCATCAAATGACGTCTCCCGCTCTAGGGTGGAGCGGAAGAGCGTGTCAAACTTTTACTGACTAAAACCCACCCGTGTTCCTTCAGTTGCCCATATGTCAGGGCTACGGTACCTCTTTCGAACAGATCTCGCGACCCTGGCAGGAATTACGCTCTTTGTATCACCTCTTGTAAAGTTTCTACATTTATATCTGTAACTAGGTTCTGCCCACGGCTTCGCCTTTTATTCTCAAATAAAAGTACATAACTCCTTCTAACATCCACTACCTGCCGTTGTTAGCCCCATAAAAATCGGTCCAGGCATTACGGCGATTAGCCGGAATAACAACACAGACAGACAAATATTTTAAAAAAAAATTGCGCCCTATATTCTTTTATATGCATTTAGTAAATAGTAAATTTTGAAATTACGAAAAGCTACTTAAACTTTATTTATTTGTATAGATTATAGATAGATTTTATACAGTATATTCATAATAAAAAGTATTATATCTAAGTGTGTGTTCAGTGGACCTGGGCAATAAGCCCTGCCATCACTTTTGCTGTTGGCTGGATGGATCACGGCAATTTTCTTTCAATCTTTCATTCAGTTCCAGCGAGAGAAGAATAAGAAGTATTTTTTTCTTTGTTAACTATACCTACCTTCTACATACTTCTAAATAAAGAGATGATTACATCTGCCTCTATACTTTTTTAAGCCTCTTTTCCGGGAATTAAAAAGAAACAGAGATGCACTTTTTTACTGAAATTAATATACGACAAACAAACCATTTGATTTATTATTTAACCACATTACATTCGGTATGAAGCATACTCATGGTTTAAAAAATGTGCTCCGAATTTTATTTTAATATTAAATTTGAATTGGGTCACGGTCACTGCATTGCTAGACTTTCAAATGAGAAATATTCAACTGTAGTTGAACTATCGTCTTCAATCAAATAATTTGCCAAGACTTTTCCCGGCTAGTTGTTGGGGTCCGCTTCCAAAATAGAAGGGCTGCCTATCTGACCTTTGCAACCCAGATATTGGGTAACACAATACCCATTGGTAAAACTGGTTGTCAAACTGTAGGGCTTCTGACTACCCGGAATGACTGCCAAAAATCTATGCCATCTATCGCTTACAACCGTAGTATGATTAAGTATAATATTTCATCATCATCATCATTTCAGCCGAAAGACGTCCATTGCTGGACATAGGCCTCTCCCAAGCTCCGCCACTTCGACCGGTTTTGTGCTTCCCGCATCCAGCGGATTCCTGCGGCCTTCACAAGTTCATCGGTCCACCTTGTGGGAGATTAAGTATTTAGGTACTTTATATCTTTCGCAAGACATATACGTTTATGATACAGAATAAATTCACGTGATATCTAGGTATTTTCCAGGTCAGTTGAGCACATTATTTTTCATCATTCCTGTCAAAATATTTCACAAAAACAGTAACACAAATTCTGTAATACCGTCCCTAGCTCATTTACATAAAATATTTAGCAAAGGCTCTATCACTTTGAGCAAATAAGGGCCTAACTACAAATGAAAATAGTGACCACTTTTAAGCCCCCAAGTTACACTTCAGAAATAAGCTGCGTCTACACAAAGCCTAATTAAAACCCTCGCATATAACAACACTATACTGTTTACGGTTGCCCCACAGTGAAGATAAAGTCTAATACGGTCTGTTTTATGTCGAACAAGCCTGTTGTCCCTTTTTATCCTCTTTATTCGGATAGACAAATATGTCGAATGTGTTCACCCCTTTACGTTTATGGGCTGCTGTAATAAGGGCCGCCACATGTCCGAATTTTGACCGGATATCATTAATTTTATGTCTTATTTGGACCAAAGCTCAAAGCATCTTTTCGATAACATCCGAAAGCTTTTAATCTTTTCGCCGCTTCGTAAAAGCTGGAGAATTATTATTGGTGCATATTGATGTATGAATTTTATTTGATTACGTTTTAAATATCGTGCTTTTGCAGTGATTATGTTGTAAAACTAATTTCAGTGTGAGTGCTACGTCCGGTACATTCGAACTAGTTTGGCAACCATATTTGTTTGTAGTTGGAATATTTCAGTATTTCAACTTATAAGCTCCGTGATGGAGTTTAGTGCAATGTGGACATTTCACATTTAACTCTGTCGTATTTGCAAAGTTAGTTTCTATTAACATAGTGAGATAGTTCCCGAACGTAGAGGTGGAAATTTTTGAACAGCTAAAACACCAATTTGAATAATTAAGTTTAATTTAACTTTTCATTTTCTTTTGCGTAAACATATCAGCAAAACTTAATTACAAATTCTATCTTTTTTAATCTCATCTTTAATCTTAACCTGATAAGCCTTTTCAAATTTAGATAAATATTTTGTAAGACTGTAATCTTGTCTGCCCATATTTGATCCCAAGCGAGCTCAACAAAAATGTACTCACAATTTTATGTATCAAAGAGTGAATTTGTAATATTTTAATCTTCATATTTAAGTTTAAGAAGTCTTTAGTTTCTTCTTTATAAAGAATTAAATCTAAATATTTTTAATTCACATAAACCTACATGGGCACTATGAACCGTCAGAAGCTAGGTGCACGGTTCCAATTTTTTAATTCCTATGTAGAAGAGCTGGCAAAAAACTCCACGGTTACTCTTTACTAGGTATGGAAGGACAGACAAAGATAGAAATTGGAGACGATGTTACAATGTCACTTCTATGTTCTATGTTAGAGGGTTTGGTTTCCGATCTTAGTTTTTGTGGTGGACTATTGTGTGTAGGCCATAGCGGCCGTCAGTGGCTCTAGAACTTGATTATATCTCCTGGTCAATTAAGAACATCTGTTTAAGATATTGGTGCTCCAAGGATTTCTGTTCTGATCTCGGTGACATCTGTGCTTTCACAGAGCAAATGCAGAGAGTTCTATATGCATGTGTTGATTATGCCTATTATGTAGAAGTGTATGTTTAGCGAGCAGTGTAGACATGGCCCTCGACACCAGGTGCAGGCCATTCCTGTCCATTCGTTACAAACGTTTGGTTAGCCAGCCATCAAATGATGGCATAGTTCCCGAGGCTACCTGAAGCCCGGTTTCAAGGTCCAACCGTTCTCCACTTGTATGTGGGAGAAATCCTGTTGCCGCCTGCCTAGCGACAGAGAGTGTAGAGAGTGTAGAGTCCACAAACAGACGCGGTGGATGCTCTTCTAGTCATTTCGACAGCAACGTCGTTACCTAGTGATCCGCAGTGTCCATTAGAGATGATTAAAGAATAACAAAGAGCGCTTCAGAGTCGAAAATTCAAAAGGTGTAGACAAAATCATTGAGCGGAATGTAAAATCAAAAGTAATTTCGGGATTTATCTTTACACTCTCTACAAGTGGCATTAGTTAAGTATGATTTGCACGTATCCTGGGCAGTCAGGACTACTTTCATTCTCGCTGACTTCAGCTGTCCTCAAACGGGAGAATGTATGCACCTGCTTATGTTATTTCCAGGAAAGTTTTCCGAGACTTTCCCATAGTTCCAGAAGATAAACTGCAGCTGCAAAGATATTTTGTATTCAATCTCAATGGATCACACTTGCGACACCCTCCCAAAGAACAGTAAAACTCTAACAAATAAAATCATAATAATATCTTTTACGTCTAAATAGCCCGAATTAGTCTCGAGGTTGGATAAGTGAAAAGAAAAAAGTCAGGCGAGGCTGAGGTTCCAAATTGCGGACAATAACTCACCTGGCGTACCATCTGGGCATACCGAATGAAACGCATTTAGATACTGAGAGAGATATTAAAAAGCCAGAACTCTTGTGTTCTCAACACATTAAATTAAAATATGAACGTTCTTTCGCCCTTTTTAAATGTAATCAAATTTCGAAATAATACCGTTTTGTTTTATAATGATTGTCATTTGTTTAGTTTTATCTGAATTTGAAATGGTTATTGCTATTAGTGCGTAAGTAATTATTTTATTCGATGCTACCATTTTTATTTATAGTAAGGTATTGAAGAGATTATACTGCAGAAAGGCAATGCTGAAGCCAAGCTTATGAGAAAAAACTCAAAGTTTTAAAAATCCGTACTCACAATGAAATGTAAATCCTTTAAATACGGCCTCGGGAGGAGGTATTCGCAACAGGTCTCTTTCAAGTCAGTGAGGAAGAGAACGTAGGTCCTGTGTTTAAAAAAACGCACATTGTTTCTGTTGTAACTGAATAACATACCAACAAAGCATTGATTCACATCATAGGTTTCATTGCACAATCTCTAGTTTTACAGTCATCGATTGCCGTGGCACTGGTCGCTTACCTATTCGCCTCAAGCCAAAACGCTACCAGTTTACACAGGTCGATAAAAACCGCAAGTGACTAGTTCATTTTGCATCAAATCGCCTGCGACTGAGCATTTTCACGATAGATTTTAGTCACCCGCCGCAATCGATACTTTGTAACTTGTGATTTTAGTCACCAGCTGCCTAGCCGAATAACCATTTTGTTTGGCTATAGTCACATAAATAAAGCCCGTATGCTGAATATATTTCAGTAGGCACTAACAAACACCCATACCTTTTAGGTAATAAGTTGATATCTTCTTAAAATCTCTTTGGATATTAGTATCGCAATTTAATATACTGTCGTGCCACCAACACGACGATGAAGTATCGAAGTGGAATAAAATTTCCGAATAAACTTTAATAGAAAAAAGTCAGAAAGTTACCCGAAGTTTTTCTGTTAAAATCGAAATCGGATTTTCCAGCAATCGTATCTGAAATTAATAAACTCGACATTTTCATTTCAAATCGTTATTGTTTGCGAGTTGATCGAGTTATTAATTTTAAGAACAATTTCTTGCATTTATCAACGTTGTGTTTATGACATTAAGAAATGGGATAAAAAAAGTCGGAGATTGAGTATGAAGTAAAAAAAATGGAACAGATATAATATAAGTATATTCTGTGTGAAACCGCGCTTATTGATGCAAATCATTTTTTTATTGAATTATTTTTGCTTTCAGAGTCATTTACACACACGATAAAAAAGCGAATTTCTCAATATCGTATTCCATACACCATCAAAACGTAGCAAAATGCATAAATTCCACAAAATCCCCATTTAAGAATTAACTGTGTCATATAATATCTTGAAGAAAATCACTTAGACAGATCAATTGATCGTGCAAAATATCGCCAAGGAATAAAGTTAAAAACGGTTTCCGTGCAATTTATTAGACAATTTGATTTGCACAATGGTTTGGATTCAATATTCGGCGGGGGAACGATTTGCATTCACGCCGTCGGCGGTGGCGACGTTGGAAAAACTCGTGATTCTATTTTTCTCAGGCGGGTTTTCCACCTGTGCTGTGCGACAAAGCGGAACAGTAAACGCAGTTAATATCCACTAATAGAATTGATTCATATTAAAAAAGGAGCAAGAATATTGGTCAATTTTTTCCACTCACATATTCACTTCTTCGCAAGTCGACTGGTAAGCTTGCTTTATGCATGTGTGAGTTTGTAGGAATGTCTAATATCAACCCCTAAGGATACCATTGTTCGACGCTACCCCAGATTTTACACGAGTTTTCCTTGTAAATTTTACTAACTCGAACAACTAGATTTAAAAAAGGTCAGTTCTGACTACCATTGTGGGATCTTTTTATTTAAATGCTTACCTTAATAACGGAAGAATTTAGGGGTTTGAAAATGTCTCTTTCATGGAGAAAGAGATTACCGAAAAAATCTATGGAACTGTAATAGCAGACGACATCATTATTATGTTAATTAGAATGGTAAATTAAAAAACATTATCATATCATACAAGTGTGTAATGATCAATTCTCACGCGTTTCTTACGACGTTTTTCAACAAATATGCGAGAAAAAACCAGTTTGTTTTGTAAATGGCTCTCCTTCCTTACATGAAGTCGACGTTTTAATAATATTTATTTAAATATGCTTTATTATACACCAGAAAATACATAACAAAGAAGAAAATTAACCGTACAACTAACGGGTTAAAAAAATATATGGAAAATGGCGTACCGGTTTTGTTTCTTTGCGCGCTGCGTCCACGCGCCGCGCTAGCGATGTAAATAAAAGCACTGGCGAAAACGCTAAACATCCTATATAAAACTATTTGTAGAGATTGAAAAAAGTGTAAGGTGCACATTCGTGTGGTACTGTAAAGTAAAAGACACGAGTGTATAATAAGGTAGAATTGTGAACCTAAATACATTATCATAAGAGTTAGTGGAAAACAATTTATCATTTCAAGTGTAATTATAATTTTGTTAAATAAAGCTGAAAGTCACTAAAAAATTACCTTACAACTTTTTTTATTGAAAAAGAAGGTAATGTTTAGGCACTTATGACGTGCTTATCTATATATAGCTCTGACTGCCAGAAAGAAAATCAAAACTAGAATTAAATTGACAACCTTCAGAAATCTTGTATCATTATGATCCTATTGGACTTGCAACTTTTGTAATTTAAGATCTTTTTGTTGGTAATAATAATGTTATGATTATCTACAATATGCCGAAAAGTTTCACAATAAATTATTTTTTTATCGACATTCGACCCTGGTGACTTTATTTGACTTTAACGAATCATAACTGTAATTAAACATTTGTTTATTCACGTCATCTTGTCTATCACAAAAAAATGTTTCTCAAAGCTCGTCACACGTCATTTTACCATGACGTTTTAATTTCCATAATGTTTATTTTGGCGGTAAATATAACGCTTGAAAGCCCTACGCGATCATATAAATAAATTAATATGAATGGAGAATTTCGAATTATAGAATCACTTTACAACTGACTTTATAAAAATAATGTTAATAAAATATGATGATGCTACAGAAAGCCTGTCTGCAAAATAACTTCTTCTTCGTAACTCTCTTGTAAGAGCGGTCGTGGTCCTCATAAAATTTCTTGTCTAAGGGCTGCTGTGATTCGCCTCATGATTTCTCGCCATCCAATCCGAATTTTGAAATTGTATGTGCACTTATACAATGGATCGCAAAATAACAGTTACTCTGATATAATCATTACAAAACACAAACAGACGATGACGGATAAAAATCACGTTATAGTAACGAACTTATTTGTGATAACCGAATATTTTTCGGTAAATACCACCAGTCTATCCGATGTTTATCGTTAGACGAGAATTTATGAATCTCCGGCAAATTCCGGGAAGCGCTACACTATGAGCGAGCAAAATGTAGCTACAGATTTCTTATCTGAAGTATTCGAATTTCGAACACACGGTAATCGCGCCGCGCGAAAATCAATTCGGTTTGTCCATCAATAGCAGCTACTTAGTTCTGGATGTATGGGGACCGTACCTGTAACAGGTATAGGGGAAGGCAGGGCGGGGAACGCAGGACCAGTGCACCCGCCGCCTCCGCCCACTGAGGACGCCTCGCGCGCTCCCGACACAACACGCGTCTACGACTCTATGCACAATATAATAGTGTACAAGTGAACAGTTCTAATAGTGATTTTCAAATAAAGTGTTCCATTACTGAAAAAAAAAATATTTTTTTTCTTATCTGTTTTTTTTTCTTCACCGTGCGATTTACGTCCGGCTCTGAATTCTGCGTTTGTTAATTATTTCGGTATGTATTTAATCATTATTATTTATTTAGATTTAATTTTAAATTATAATATTCTAAATTTAAGCACAATATTGCCACATTTTTTCTAATTCAATGACTTATTAAACACGACGGTATTTAAATTAAAAGAGTTTCCGAAAGCCCCTTTGACCTTTTCCGTTTTGAGAAGCTTTTCCATGAATAAACATAATTAAATTTTAATGAGTTTGGTAATTATTTTAACCGATATACAAAAAGGAATCTTCCATCATTATAACATCAGCCTGCAAATGTCTTGTTCTGAAAAATCGATGAGCTTTCAAAGTACAAAAACACCTATCATTGAAATATCCAACTTATGGACAAGCTTAACAAATAAAACAATAGATAGTAATTATAATTTCCATAGGGTTGGTTGTAACAAACGTTTATTCACACTAGAGGAGGTAATTGTATAATCACATCGTGTTAACAAAAGGCTTTCGGGGTCAGCCCTGGCTTAACTTGTTGCGTTCGGCGTTAATGTAAGTTGATGTAAAATGTAACGTATTTTACATTGCACTCCACCACCGCAGTGTGGGTGGAATAATGAACGAAAAAGGTTTTAATGTGAAATGCGAACTACCAAAGATATCCTGTTAAAATATTGAAAGGAAATTAAATAAAAAATGCCATGGAATAATTATCTGGATAAAGAGTTGCAAATGTCTCGAATAGCACAATGGTCAAACTTTGCTCATTAAACATAAAAGAAAACGTATTGTGCGCGAGGAAAATTCACTGGAAAACGATGCACCAATTAGTATTTCATTACATTGTCTCAACAGTAACATCCGCTGGAATATTATTTCAAAGTGTAACAAAATATTGCAATTTTCATTTCCTTTACAAAGGTTTATTTTTAATTCAGATTTACAAAGAACAACATTGCTTTGTGCCTCCTACGTATCAAAGCTTTCAGTCTAATTGGACCTATTTTAATACTATTTTTCATAGACAAAGCGAGACCAGCCGAAAAACAAAAAAAAGAAAATATTGTTGCGAAAAATTCAAACGTCGAACATAAATTCGCCACTATTTTTTGATCACGCATTCGAATTAAGAAAGGGATTGTACGCTTTGAACTGTACAGAGTAAAAGTTCACATTTTCGTAAATGGAAACGATTATCAGGCAAACTAATTTCACTTTTGTGACGTTCAACAGTATCTTTATATGTATATTTTTCTGCATTTGTCGGTATTGGATCCGCTTGCACATCAATAAGTATGTGGAAATGATTTCATTACATGTGTAGAACCACCAGATGTCTTCTCAGAGCCCCGCCACCAAAGCTATACCTTACAAACAGTAGAAATCAAACAATAGCACAAAATAGTTGCTATAATTTTCAGTAACCAAAACCAAATCAAGTTATTAAAGTTGTACCGGATTCAAAGTTCGGTCACAAAGGATAATTCTTAGGGGACTGCTAATCTGTATTTTGGCATTATTCCAAGTCCCAAGAGATTAGATATGGCAATGGTTCGCCGAGCCCGCTGTTGTCATTAACTTTGTATCTCTACAGCTTCAAATCTGCGGATTCGTAAACATCCAGTGAACGCTAAACGGTCTAATGACGATTCACTTTGTGAGTTTGGAACTGAGATAGGTACCCTTTTGATATGATTGTCAATTTGCCCGAGAATTGTTCAAGTTTAGCACGGAAACCTCTGGAATAATTTGATATTGCTTTCTTAGAAGTCCGCTTTGGATAATAAAATTATCATGGTTCTTCTTTAAACGTTTTGATCTTTACAACAACGTAAATGTTGAAGTGAAAGTTAACGTGCATGAACGCGTTGATAAAAAATTTAATGAAATTCGCATCGCAATCCATACAAATCTGGTACACGAAATGAGTTCTAGTAAAACCAGCTATAATAACTTTTAAACCACGCGATTTATTGCAATCTCCCATAAAACACCACCAAAATATCTGCATAATCATAACACTATGAATACGTAAGTTTGAGCTCCATATTTTAAAGTTAAACTTTTCTTTACGGAAACTAAGGCGTCGAGCCAAAACTTTTTCGAGAATTTAATTCTCTATAACGTCGACAAGACAAATTTAGAAGAAACTTTAACTGAAAATTAATCCTGGCACAAAGCCTAAGCAAAGATGCCATATAACGAACTGTTCCAGTAATATAAATTGATATTTTTTAATTTTATGTTTTGAAATTGGAATTCACAATGTGCCAAGTTTAATTCCCATTGTTTTTGAAAACCCATTTGTCCTTGACACCGTCATAAGGAAAGTATACAATGCTAATTTACCAAAAACAATGTCAATGGTTATTTAAATATTTTTAATGAAATGTGAGCCTAGTGGCTTGATACGTCACAGGTCACAGGTCACGGTCACAGGCAAGGAAGTGAAATGAGCACATATCCCGAACACGGGTGAATTTAAGAATAGAGTACTAGACCAAATATGGCCGAAGTGTTTGAAATTCTGGCTGTGAAAGTGAAAACTGAGATATCATCTCAGTTTTCACTTTCACAACCAGACTTAAACAGACTTTCGAAAGAAAAGACATATACTGCTGCTTTGCCGATGAACAGTTTAGGATTAAAGAAAAGAGATAATTATATTGAAAATATAACTTCTCCAATGAACAAACAACTGAAATAAATACATAAACCTACAAAATGCAGATTATTGGAAAACCCAATGCGTCATAAAAAGCTTTCATGTATAATCAGCTTATAATTTCGGCACTGCTGGGAGACAGGCCTCGTCCCTTCGAGAAGGAATGGGCTGTAATCAGTCACGTGGGCCCAGACCGATTGGCAGATATCACATACCTTCGAATTCTTGGTTCATCGTTGTTAGAGCAACGGTGATGAAATTATTTCCGTACGGTAAAGCGCCTGGTTAGAACCCATGACTTTACCACTCGTAGGTCAGGGTCATTCCCACTTGGCCATAAAAGCTTTCACCAATATCAAATGCACTGGGACAAAATTGACCTTCTACACATTTAGAGTGACGTTTAATCTATACTAATATTATTATTATAATTCAAGCTGAAGAGTTTGTTTGTTTGAACGCGCGAATCTCAGAAACTACTGGTCTGAATTGAAAAAATATTTTTTGTGTTGGGTAGCCTATTTATTGAGAAAGGCTATGTACCACCTCGCTACAGTCAAAAGCAGTGGAGCAGCAACGAAAAATGGACGAAAACTGGCAGGCTATTCGATGCGTTGGGAAGGGTCAGAGGAGCAAAAATTCGGCGCGGACGAAGTTGCGGGCAGAAGCTAGTAAAATATACAACTGTATATTCCTGCTATTTGAAAATTCTCAGTTCAGCTTATTAAAGGAGCAAAGAATATCGTTTATCATACCTTTGTATGTAGGTATCTAAACTAAATTTATTACTTTGTTATTACGGATTTCCGTCCCACCAGACTATGACGGTGAGGGAAGAGAGAGTGCACCTTTGTCTGCGCCCACACTTGTGCACTAAAATATCTCCTGCGTCGATAGTTAATCTCCATTGATATTGGCTCACCATCAGCCGATAATTCCCCGCTTCTGGGACACAAGTCTCCTCTCTGTGAGAGGAAGTGGGCCATAATCCACCACGTGGGTTCAGTGCGGTTATATGAATGTCACATGTCTTCGAATGTTTTGTTCTAGGACATGCCGGTTTCCTCACGATGTTTTCCTTCAGAGTTCTAAGAGCAGTGGTGACGAAATTAAATACAAATAATGAAAGTATATGCCTGGGTTCGAACTCACGACATATAATTCGTAAGTCGGGGCCGTTCCCTCTAAGCCACCACTGCTCTAAGATTAGGATAACTATTATTCTAGTAGGCCCCATGTTGCAAAGCCATACTTCACAATATCTCCAGATATCCTCTAACTTTTACAACAATCGCCAAATTGTGCCATACCTAGTATTTTCTGACTCTAAATCTTGTTCCAACTTTTATGGAGACAGTATCGATAATCGAGTTGTCAATGCGAATCTAAGTGAATAATGTGGTTTCTTTGCTTCCTAAAAGAAATGGGTTTAAATATTCATGACCAACCCAACAGGAGATTAACAGTATTCAAAGGCTAACCTTTACAAAGAGGTGATTATACTAAATTCCTCATATACAGACTGTCACCACACAACCCTGTTCCGTCACAAACGGGTTTTGATCGCGAACAGAGAGGGTTGAAAATTCAGTCACGATATTAACACAGTTTATGATTTTAGTTTGTGTTTCATGAACTTCATTATCATATTCCACGTAATATACTTCTCACACACAAGTGAGTTTCTGTTAAATCTGTTGGAAGATGCGCTTGGAATGCTCTTTGATATAATTAACTTTGACCATGATAATTTACAGGTACGACTAACTCATCTCATTACAAAACTTTTTTGTTATTGTATTATAAACTTTAGTCTGAGTACCGTAAGGTTCTTAATGCAAAATGTAGATTTAAGGCTCGTATTTGACGTTAGCTTTTGTAATTAGAAATTGTGTTTTGACAGGATAGAGTTCGAAATTCAAAATGGACAGGATTTAACTTTTATACTGCCTCAGTACAAAAGGAGGTTTACCTACAGGTTTCCGTACAGGTTTTAAACAATTGCCTATTAATATTTTGGCGAATGAGGAAGTCCGAACTTCCAAGTACCTTTATCAAACTGCTGAAACCTCTGTAATTTTTCTGAGGTCTACATCGACTAATTTTTCAGGTTGTCAAACTAGCCACCATTGATTAACATAAAATGATCATACACACGCGCAGTACTCTTAAATAGGGCAAACTATTATGTCTATTTATGGCATTCCGTTAACCTAGCCCGCATTTTTATTTATTTTTTTGCTATTTGCAGTGCTGTTTTACGTTTTGTGTTTATAAAATGTATTTTTGATGGCAATAGGACTATTTCGTGAAACTTTCACGATTCTTATTTTTTAATTTCCACGTAATTAATTTTGATATCGCATTAAGATCACCCCAAGAAGAAGTAAATCATCACACTTCGCCGAATCACACACAGTCGTAGAAAAACCACTACCGCCCCAGTAATCTAATTTCCCGGAATTCTTCGTTTCTTACACGCGGAGAAATCAAAACGCTTTGCATTTCTAGGTCAGTGTGAGGAAAATTACCATATTGATAGGAGACAGTCCTTGCCTATGATGTTACTATAAATTGGCATGTTTATGATAGACGGGAGGGGTGGAAAATCTTGCAAAATTTGTATTTTTCTTATAAAAATATTTATTTACAATGTGGTGATTATCACATTAGGTTATAATATTCAAAGGCGGCCTTAGGGGGTGGCAAACAGAGCAATCGCCCGGGGCCTTGCTCTTGCAGGGGCCTCGCGCAACAACCCAAGCAAATTTAAAAAAATACAGTTTTTTAATTATTTTTTTATTTTTATTTAAAACTTGATTTTGAACCTTAATTATTTATTAAGGTTATAACATAACATAACATTTCTTCCCGTGGGTGTCGTAAAAGGCGACTAAAGGACTTACTAGAGAATGGGCAGCAGCGTTCTCTATGCATTTTACCACCATACTGCGATCGCCAACCCGCTTGCCAAGCGTGGCGATTATGGCAAAGCCCCCCAAATTGGGGGAGGCCTAAGTCCAGCAGTGGACGTCTTACGGCTGAAATGATGATGATGTGATAATATTCATTTAAAGCACGTATCCTGCGAGACCAGTGGTGGCCTAGCGGAGAGCAATGGTGGCCTAGCGCTATTGCTCCCAATTTACGACTTGTAGGTCTTCGGTTCAAACCCAGGCAAGTGCTTTTATTTGTGTAAATAATATCACCACTGCATAATAACGGTGAAGGAAATTCGAGGACATGTGGCATCTACCAACCCGTACTAGGCCTGCGTGCCCACTCCCTCTCACTGAGAGGAGGCCTGTGTCCCAGCCTCCCAGGGCACAATATGGGTTGATTATGACGTATTCTACATTACGTATTTTAAACATACAAAATTAAAAAACACTTTAGAGGTGTCAAGGGACACCCGGATGGAACGAAGTTCCTTTCCAGGATTCATTATTTTTATAATTTTTTTTATTATTTATTATGTACAAAAAACCTGTATACACTCAACAAAAATATTCTCTCTCTCTCTCTCTCTCGCCCTCTCTCTCCCTCTCTCCCTCCCTATCTCCCTGTCTCTCTCTATCTCTCTCTGTCTCTCTCTCTCCCTCTCTCCCTCTCTCCCTGTCTCTCTCTCTCTCTCTCTCTACTCACAACAAAAAAAACAACAATATACAAACAAATACAAACAACAAAATATATACAGTCGAATTGAGAAACCTCGTCCTTTTTTTTGAAGTCTGTTAAAAAGTGTCGTGACAACTTTTCGTAAGAATTTTTTCCGTCTAGCCCCCTTTCACAACGCGCGATAAGGAACTTCGTTCCAATAATTAATAACAATTCACCTTCTAGCTATGGGGTCTTCGTTTGCGTTTAGTATTTAACAATATTAAACTTAATTTTGTGATAATTTGGTAACAATACCATAAAGTTTGTGTTGAAATGTTTTGATTTGATATTGTTTGAGATGGTTATGATGTTGGGGGTTTAAATGAGTCCACAAATTAAAATGTTATAATTATTTTTCCCACATAATAACAATTTTAAGGCATAGTTCATTTGTACATAAGTTGAAAGAAAATGTAAGTAATAAACGATATTATTATTTTTAGCAGAATGTAATAGTCTGTTACCCTAGGTTATATTTTTTTGTTTGTAAAAAAAACAGATTTAAACAAAAATGAATGCGAATTGCGTAGTTAAAATCTGTGTTAACTTTGTCTATTTACGATTTTCTGATGTGTCAAAATACTGGCAGGGATTTTGGAAATTAAAATGTTTGGTTTGATTTGCGAAATTCCGGAGTGCTTCAAGAAATGTTGATGTTTTATTCTGAAAGTTTGAGAGAAAATAATTAATATTCGATCTTTACCCTTTCTTCTTTTATTTTGAAAATCTTTGGAATCTTTTCATTTTAAATATGAAAGCACATTCACACAAGTAACAAAAATATTTTAATCGCTTTACATCGCCTTTGAAAAGTTTGGTTTTAGAGTTGTTGGTTTTTTAAAACGTAATGTCAATAAATGCATTTTTCTTTCTTTTTTCTTCTCGTGTCTAAATTATTTGATAACAAACAGTTTATTTCCAAAGTCAAAAAATGCTCGTCACCGTAGCGACATTCAAAGTTTTTGTTGATAAATGAGTTTGAGTTACAAATTATCTAGACTTTAGTGAGAATCGTAATTACAAATATTTGTTTATTATTTTATTTTATGAAACCAACTTTATCCATCAGCTACTTTAATGTAAAAATACTTTTATATACTAAAAATAAAATACATAAAAGTTAAGTGCGAGCATGTTTTTATAGTTAAAAGGTAGGTCCTAAATAGTTAGTAAAAGACTAATAAAACTACATGGAGCTAGCTAGTCGTTAAAATATCTATCATATTGGCCTGTAATTTTGCCTGCCTGTAAGCCTGTATTATCTACAAAACGAACATTAACTACACACTTCAAATGTAGTAAAAAAAATGTAGTATAAAATTCAAAGTCCTGAGTGACTGTCTGATATATCAACGCACAGCCTAATCCGCTAGTCGTAGAGACATACAATTTGGAGGATGTATTCTTTGGGAAGAGCAAGTATCCACTAAGAAAGAGTTTTTTGAAATTCCATCCCTAAGAGGGTGAAATTGGGGGTTGATTTTTCTGTGAAACTTTTTATTCTCTAGGTCGATTGACACGCGGACGAAGTCGCGGGCAGAAGCTAGTTTACAATAAAAATAAAACTTTTATATTTAAGTATACTAATAATTGCAGTAGTAACCTTCCAACATTCATTAGTACCGTGTGGTGCCGTACGTAAAGAATAGCATCATCCCATTTCTGACCATGGACGAGGACCATGGATGGATGGTGTCGTAAGAGGCGACTAAGGGACTTATAGAGAATGGGCAGCAGCGTTCTCTATATATTTTACCACCATACTGCGTTCACCAATCCGCCAGCCAAGCGTGGCGATTATGGCAAACTCCCCCAAATTTGGGGAGGCCAAGAGTGGACCTTTTTTTTTGGCTGAAATGTTGATGAACCTTCCAACTCTTTGTTATTGTTTTTGAGTTTGGTCAGCATTCTTATTACGTCACACATTTTCCATCGCAATCTAAATGATTTTGCAGGATATTATTAATACATTACTTCATAGATATGAGAAATTTATTTAGCCAACAACGTAAATAACGCAGTGAATTTTGTTGAACTGTCGAAGTCAGTGTGTTACACAATTACCCCGCAGGTTTTTCCCGAGTTACTTGTGGCTAAGTAATGATAGCCGCACGGATCGATCAATCAGGTTAAGCTACGCTTGCCGCGGTTGGTTCGAGGATGGGTGACCACCTTAACATATCAAGACCAACCAAACACGTTAAGCCGTTGGTCCCGGCTGTCATTTGTAGATCTCTGACAGTCGTTACAGGTCGTCTGAAGCCCGAAAGTCTGACAACCAGTCTTACCAAGGGATATCGTTATATCCAGTAAGTGATAGGCAGTCACTCCATTTAAAATACAGGTATTCAGCTGCATCTGGTAAGACTGTAAGCCGAACCCAACATAATTGGGAAGTGGCTAGTTAGATGATATTGTTCCCGAGATCGCTTTAATCAGCTGACTATTGACCAAAGGGAGAAGAAGATCAGAGTTTGGTATCTCTCTCTTTCCACTACCTTAATCACCTTTACTCTATCTTCCATTACTGCTCTCATCGTCCTCATTTTCATTTACATAAATAAAACGAAGTAAGCAAGGTCTTGTCCAAGTAAAAGAAAAGTTCCTTCCTCGAAGAACAATGTAAGGAAAAACTTTTGAATAATTTGGAGTTGTAAAAACTTGCGAACAGCGAATTGTACACTTGCCAGGGAAACAAAGACTTGGAAACTATAATTTGGTTTTATTGAATCTATGCATTGGAACTTTGTTCGGCTCTTGAGAATACAATTTATCTCTTAGGGATAGACTGGGTTTTACCTCAAACAAAACGCTTTATTGGATCATAAGTTGTTGTTTGTTAGCCAGAACTGACTTTAAATAGACAGAGATGAAAGGATGTCCTTAGAAAATCTATACTGTCTATTTGAATAAGTGCAAGAATGAAATAGAGATAATAATGGCAATGTTTATTAGATAAATCGTCAAATTTCTGAACATAGTATAAAACAAAGTCGCTTCCCTCGTTTGTACGCTTCGATCTATTCGATCTTAAACTACGCAACAGATTTTAATGTGGCTTTCTTCATTAGATATAGTGATTCGAGAGAAAGGTTTATATGTACAGACAAGGTACCTACTACAATCTATCAAATTTCTTTAATAGGTTTTTAACTTTATCGCTAAAATATTAGGTTCAAGACTGATTGGCAAAATTTGTCATGTTCGGGTATCTCGATATGCTGGCGTCTGTACAATACGCAGGCGAAGCCGCTGTCAAAATTTCATCATCATCATCATTTCAGCCGTAAGACGTCCATTGCTGGACTTAGGCCTCCCCCAATTTGGGGGGCTTTGCCATAATCGCCACGCTTGGCAGGCGGGTTGGCGATCGCAGTATGGTGGTAAAATTCATAGAGAACGCTGCTGCCCATTCTCTAATAAGTTCCTTAGTCGCCTTTTACGACACCCACGGGAAGAAATAGGGATGTCAAAATTTAGTGGAAAATAAATTGAGTGTTTTATGTGCATCTTTCATACTTAATTGGCTCTTAACGGCACTGAAGTACCTACTCGTAATGTGAGATCCAAAATTCTGAATTCCCCATCAGGCAATAAAAATATCGAAAAAATACCTCCACATTTTATTTCGCCTTAAAAATCGTTAATACGTAGAAATTAGAGATAAATTCATGATGCTTTTTGATCGAGAACAACACAACAGTAATTAATAATTTGTATTTCAACTCAAATAAAAGTTTGGAAATATCACATAGTCACTCATATTATTTTTATTTTACACTTTAGTGTTATCAATTTCATGAAAAATCAAAATCAAGATGGCAATTTGAGTTAACCTTAATCCGAAAACACAGCAATTAAAATTAAAAATTAAATTAATGAAATAACAATACTTTTCCACAGCAAGAAATCAACAATTTTCCTACCAATATTGTGATTCAGGATACAATAACAATACAGCTCACCGTTAATCTCCTTGATGGCTAAATTATGAACGATAGTGCGAATCTTCGGGGATTCTCGACTCTGCCGAACGTTTCGATTTTTCCCGTCGGGAGTTTGTCGAGAATTATTTATAGAGTCGTTACAAGAAATATATAGGTACAGAAAGTCAGCTCCATACAGCATCCGTAAACGAACGCACACATAGACACATTTCATTTACAGCGAGTGCAAGTGTACTCGCGATTGGCATTTGTTTGAGGCAGTGAGATCTGTGCACGTGGGCGTCTATGTGTGCGAACGTTTTCTCTCGTTGTTGTTGCTGACCTTTTGCACCTATCTACTCTGTGGCAACAGCCTGGGGCGCCTCGGTACGTACTCGTATCTAAGGTAAAGAAACCCGGGTATAGCCGGGAGAGGTAGGAACCCCGCTTTGTTACATTAGTTACTGCTCAGCCGGATTTAAGCCGGTGACCTGAACAGCTCTTAACAGTTAATTACACAAGTAAAAGTTTGTAATGAATTTTCTTGGTTCGCCAGATTTTTTAAAGAAAGTTTATGTTATTTTTGTTGGGCTAGGTGATGTATAATGAGGTAGGTATACAAGAAAGGTCGGGGCTTCTAAAATTAATGAAGGTCACCTTGCATACCTCATTTTTAAAGATTTTTTTTAGCTTTAATGCTTTATAAGGAGAACCTTCTAAAGACTGAATTTGAAGGTAAATTAGTTTGTATTTTCCCTTTTTACATATATATTTTTTTAAATATTCATATAATTTTATTTCCTAAACAGACATTTCTATAATATATAAGCTAGCAGTCTTAAAATAATAATACGTTCGTGGAAATACTGCCATCCTTTTGGGAATTTTTTCCTGTTGACAGCGACGCGGAAGAATTTTTTGATGCTCGATGATTCCTCTCCCTCCTTTTTATGTACATGTATACCGGGTATAACAACACTCTTTGCGGAGCCGTCATCTACGCGTTCTGTAATACAATTTAAGTAACTTCGTACAAAAATAATTGCTGAGAAACGACTTTCATTTTTTGTGAAAATTCGTGATGGTGCGTAACGTAACACACGAAAAACATCGTATGTAACGGTACAGGGATCGTGGGAGTATTTAAAATTAAGTAATAACATTTGAAAATTGGTTTTCGTGAAACAAAATTGGCAGACATAAGTTGCAACTTTGTCTTCCAATATCTTCGTAATCAGAAGATTCCCAGTTGTGACCTGATTCTTTTATAACCATAACGGAAAGATTAAGTTAGTTTCGGCTTTTTTAAGGGTACTTTTATCCCCGTTATGTATTATTAGCATCAAATTTGCTCTGCTTGATCATTACAAACATCATCATCATCATACAGGGAATTCTAGACGCCCCGAGAAATTTTGCACAGATTGTTTACGTCAGTAAAAAAAAAACTGCTGTTCCATAGAAAAGTGCCCAAAAACTACGTGGTCAAAGTGTATAGAGCAGCTAACTTTTCTTTTGATGACCGACGAAAAATTTCAACACAGGAGTTTTCAGAATCAGAATCATGTACTAAATCCATGGTTCCATAGGCTGCACTGCAATATACCTTGTATAATCGTATTTTATTATTACAACCACAAGGCATGTATTTCAGGTATCGTCTATCATGACCGCGTCTAGCAACTAGAGTCACCGATCATGGCCGACCTACCTTCAACGAAGGGCAAGTCAACAAAATAAAAGTAAACATCTGATATATTTGATAGCAGTTCGTACAATAACAGTAGTATACTTCTTGCAATACCTAAGCGAACGTCATGTGACTTAATCCATTGTTATAAGGTATAAATTGCAATGATTGACGCGCGTTCGTGAAATGTTACAACTATAGTTTCATGGCCAGCTATATAACGCAGCATATATCATTGGGGGCTATAAAGTTTTATGTCGAATTCCAGTTCTTCAACATTTCAGCCGCATTGGAACTTGCAGCCAAAATAGACCAATAATATATTGCAAATAACTGTTGCTATCTGGTATTTTGAGCTCATTCGCAATTTTATGCGGATTTTTTTCGGCATGTATTTCGAACCTCAAATAATTCGAATTTTGCTTGCCTAAATATTTATTTAAATTATTCAACACTAATATAATTAATTCTATTTTTATCATCATCATATCAGCCGTCTATTGCTGGATATGGGCCTCCCCCAAGCTCCGAGACTCCAACCGGTTCTTGAAGGCCTTTCAACCCTACGTCTTCCAGTACGCGGTCGTCACTCCAGAACTTTTCGGATCCATTGCTCATCTGTTCTGCGAGCTATTTACCCTGCCTACTGCCACTTATGTTTGGTCATTCTTCGGGCTATGTCGGAACCTCTTTAAAGAATTTAATTAATTCCTATTTTTGGGTCCCATACGTACGTACATAAGTATTCAAGTAACTGCTACCAACATGTATGTCACGGTTGGTCACAGTTATAACCTAACCTAAACTACATGATCGTAGTGCCCTGGCCTAGTTACTCCGATCAACTGTGAGAAAATGCCAGAAATTTAAAAAGAGAACCCTGGGTTTTTTTTTTACTGTACTTCATGCAGCCTAAAAATGTTTTAAAAGATCATTCATTTAAAAAAGAGTTACAAACCAAGTAATCTATACTAATATTATAAAGCTGAAGAGTTTTTTATTTGTATGTTTGTTTGTTTGATTGAACGCGGTAATCTCAGAAACTACTGGTCCAAATTGAAAAATTCTTTTTGTGTTGGGTAGCCTATTTATTGATGAAGGCTACATAAAATCACGCTACTACCAAGAGGAGCGGAGCAGTAATGAAAAATGTTGCAATAACGGGGAAAATCGCACGGGTAGGCGATTCAATGCGACGGGAAGGGTCGGGGGAACAAGAAATTTAACGCGGACGAAGTCGCGGGCAGAAGCTAGTATACTATATAACAACATAACATCACGCCTTGTTTCCCCGAAGGTTCGGCAGAGGTGTACCTATGCCAAATAATATGTAACATGTTAATTGTCCAAAGGTTGCCAAAAAACTAAAAACTTCCATGTAAATCAATGTACTGTGTACCTAATTGCATTTGATTTATTTTTTGTTATATTACTGTTCATTTACTAATATTCTAACTAAAATAAAACCACGAAGTTCTCCAGTCTACAAGACTAATATTAAATAACTTTTACTGCTGTAAAAATAAAACACAGTGACATGAAATACCTCTGAATATTTTAATAGCATTCTTAGATACCTTTTTCAAGTGTTATTAAAAATGAATTACGTTATGAAAAGGAAATATTCAACCGAGTGCCGCGTCAGAAATATTGTTTAGTTTACCTTATTCATTTATATTGAAAGTCAAATAAAACATTTCCATAGTACACATTGCGAGCTTATTATTCCAGGAAGCTAAGGTAGAATTTTTATAAATTACAATACATACTGTGGTCCATAGTCAATAAATGAACAAGTAAGTCAGTATTTCTGTTAGCTTTTTTCTCCATAGTCACTGAACCGATCGTTATGATATTTGACAGAAAGGTTAACTGGGACCTGAGGGTCTTGTAAGCTAAAGTGTGGTGTTAACACTAGAAGTGCGGGCGTCCCAAATTTGACCCATTTCGATGTTCTTCCTGCTCTAATTAATATTTTATTATGCATATAATCGTAACTTTCTTATGACTTTTCATGAAATATGATGATTATTATTATTTATACGAGACTTCAACCACGTAAAGTAAAAAAAAAAAGTAAAAATAGTTTATTTCTCACCATCATAGCAACCACGATTACATATTAAACGAACTTAATATTAATCTCGTATACAATAAACAACAATAATCCAGCAGCATTTGTGGTGGTAAAAAGAGGTTTGATAAATAGACTCTATCTTCTGAACTAGGCGAGGCCTGTATCTCAGAAGATAGCGTTCAGCTGACAATTTCATTGTTTGTAACCTAAAAAACATTGTGTGTTTTAAATTATTAATAAATGTATATATATATTATTTTATAATTGCAATAGACATATTTTTTATCCAAATTTACCTCAGTCGGTATGTTCAGCGCTTCTAGTGTTAAGCCACGTTTGCTGCGTTGATTTGTGGATGCAATAGGGGTTGTCAGAAGCCCAAAATCCATTCCATTAAAGATCAATCTCCATTAACTGGGTTATGGAAATCAGATAGGCAGTCACTCCATGTAAAATATTGGAACTCAGCTGCATCCTCTCAGACTGGAAGCCGTCCCCAATATAGTTTGTAATGGCTTGTAAAACGAAAAAAAAAAAAAAACGCAGACATAGTCAGGGATAACGGCTTGTTTTTAATACCACAAATATGAAAGAGGCTTTGTCTGTAAATCTGTTACCTTTCCACACCCGGATTTTGGTGATATTTAGCACACAGGTAGACCGACAATATATAAATACGCGGGCGAAGCTGCGTGCAAAGTTAATCTATACTATCTATACTAATATTATAAAGCTAAAGAGTTTGTTTGTACGTTTGTTTGATTGAACGCGCTAATCTCAGAAACTACTGGTCCGAATTGAAAAATTCTTTTTGTGTTGGGTAACCTATTTATCGAGGAAGGCTATAGGTTATATAATATTACGTTACAACCAAGAGGAGTGGAGCAGTAATAAAAAATGTTGCAAAAACGGGAAAAATCGCACGGGTAGGCGAATCGACGCGACGGGATAGGTCGGGGAAACAAGAAATTTAACTCGGACGTAGTCGCGGGCAGAAGCTAGTATAAAATAAAATACTCCAGAATAAAAAAGGTTTCCCAAAAGTAGTTCTCAAATAAACTACGTTTGCCTTCAAGATGTTTATGAGCGTGACCAGCTTTTCATTTACTTTTTTACGACACGTTCAAAGTCTAAGAAACACAATAATACCTATTGAAGTCGTATGTGGAGGCATATTGGATTTGTCGACATATTCGCAAAGGCGTATTCATTCACATGAATCTGAGAGTAGTGGATGTATAAGGATTTGTCGACAAAGCTCTGCTCCCCTATTCCGAGAAAGATTTCTCCATAATGTGTGCGTGTTACCTGTTGAAAACTTGAGAGAAAATATTTGTTGATATTTCGCTTAATGGTTTTCGCAGCTTGGGATTTCTTCATCGGGTTTTTTTCAGAAGCAGCTCGGTGAGTGAGCTAGATTTTTGCCCGGTTATTGACCATAAGCTCGCCTCCTGTTACATGGGATTTAAACATAACTGCCACAATGTGAGTGTACTAAAGGAACATCTCTGCCTAACTCTTCAAGGATAACGTGATTTTATATGATGTGTTTTTTTCCTAGTATAAAAGTTTTGAGTAGTCGACAACACACTGGTCTTTTTATTGCTCCCAAGAGGAATTTTCGAGACTTATCGTGTACCGCACCAGCGCTGAATACGCGATGCGTCTATTAATAATTTATTTGGAGTTTGTGTGTGTGCGCCCGTGTTGATATTTTGTTTTAAATTAACATGAAAACGAAAAGGGTATAAATAAAGTGAATTTTTCCAATAAAACAGAATTGGTATGTTACACGCAATACTAAGTTACATTACATAGAAATAGGAAAATCTAATTGACTTTTAATAAAAATTATTAACCAATAAAATGCCTTCATAAGTATTGTGGTTTCTGATTTTTACCAACCGTTTTAACACCACAAAGCCACTTTTTTTTACATTTTCAAAGTCACAATTATTTCTAATCCTGACTTAAGCGTGCAACAAGATAATCGGCTTACAAGCTTGCCTGCATCGATATATATGTACTACGCACTTGCCTGTGTAATTTTTTGCCAGCAACTTTCACTAAACCACTTTTTTACACAAAAACTTTATTTTATATTGCAAACACGGTAAGCAGTCAAGCTAGTTAAGCAGAAGCAAGGCAATTATGGTGTGTGAAAATCTTGCGGAAAATACCTTATTTTTATTACCTACTAGCTTTTACTAGTGGCTTTGCCCGCGTGGAGAATACTATTGATTGAATTGATTGAATAACAAACATTCACATTTATAATATTATAAAGTAGAATATGTGTCACGTACTCACATTATACAAAGTAAATGACGTAATACATCATCAGACAGACGGCTGAAGGAGAAATGAACTCGGAGTTACGATAACAAGGGTACTTCAGTTTTCATTTTCGCATGTTTTTTATCAAAGGAAAATCAAGTTCGTACTTTTTCCTCATTTATGTGTCTTTTTCACACACGCTGACGTTATGTGAATTGTACATCATTAGCAGCCTAAAAAAGTTGTAGAGGTTCATTAAGTTAGAAAAAAAGATAATAAGTTTATTTGCACGAAAAACATCCAAATAAAAACCAGTGTGAAAACATGCGTCATACGCTCGCAAAACGGCCATCGCTCAGCATAATGCTGTAACCCTATGCATGACAGAGCCCCACTGCTTTTCAGCGACAGCCGGTGCTGACATGAAGATGTCGACCGTGTTTCAAAACTTGTTCATCATTATAACGTTAACAAAATTTTAGAGGATAGGATTATTATTTCCCAATTCTTTCCTTGTCACTTGCGATCGAAAATATATCGTGTGATTCGGCCTTGCATACATAGTTTGTCAAAAGGTTGCATGAAAGCTTAGAACTCAACATTTAAACATCGAAATCTTACCAAGGTCGAAATGATTCGTTACAGGGGGGAAAAGTTACGTATTTTTTAAGTCACAATACAGACCTAGGTATATAATTATTTTCAAATCTTTTCGTTGTCATTTTGGATTAAAATATACCTACCCTATGAAGAACATAAAAGATTCGCCCTTGCATACGTAGCTTGTCAAAATGTTGCTTGAAAGGTAAAAACTCAATTTCGTGAACAAAATTCGTCACAGGGCAGGGGGCCAAATTACGTATTTTTTAAGTCACAATACAGGCCCAGGTATATAATAAAACACAATTTCGTCGAAAACGCTTTGAAAAGGGCCTCGCATTCAACAAAAATCTTATTTTCATGTTTTTATGGTGACACATATTTCACGAAATGCCTACGTCGGCCATTGAGGAATTTTAATGGCCTGTTTATTATTAAAACACAACAATGTATATTAATTATAAAGTAAATATAGGTACATCCGTTATTTGTTAAACGTTAATCACATTACGAGTACTATTAAATGTTTTTATTTACTAACGATAAGCTGTGCAAAAAAAAAAATCTTTAACTTTTTTATGACTTTATGTTCTCTAGAGGGTGACATATTAACGACGTTGACGTCTCATAGCCCATAACCAGAAAACGACCAAGACGCTTCCAACGGTATCACATTTAACAAATTATTATAAGTAGTTTAGAAGTTATGCAGGAACACATGAACATACGTAATATGTACATACATTGGGCACGCCACAATTGCGGCGGTAAGTCCCCTCTTTGAGGAGTGGATTGAGAGGCGCCACGGCGTCCTCACCTTCCGCCTGACGCAGGTTCTCACCGGGCATGGGTGCTTCGGTGGGTTCCTGTTCAGGATAAAGCGGGAGGAAACGTCCGGGTGTTTCCATTGTGAGGATCGTCTGGAGGACACGGTGGAGCATACAGTGGAGGTGTGCCCTGCCTGGGCGGAGCACCGCCGTGTCCTCGTGAAGGCGATCGGCGGCGGCGACCTCTCGCGTCCGGCCCTGGTGCGAGCCATGGTACGGAGCGAGAGGGCATGGGAAGCCGTCACCTCCTTCTGCGAAGCAGTAATGCTCGCGAAGGAGGAGGCGGGGCGCGTGAGGGAGTGGCAGTCTCTGCACCCTCACGTCCCTAGCCGCCGCAGGAGGAGACGCCCCGGGCGTCGGGAGTCGATAGCGGACTCCCGGCCACCGTAGGCGCGAGCTTGCGGGTGGCGAGCAATGGGTAGCTCGTCGCCCGGTAAGGATCAGTCTCGGGTCGACGGCGCGTAGTGTTCCACGCGCGCCTCAAAGAGATGTCAGCAGCAATGTAGGGGTCTGCTAGGACCGATGCCTGCCAGGGTCACGAGATTGTTCGAAAGAGATACCGTGACTCTGGCACATGGGCAACTGAAGGAACACGGGTGGGTTTTAGTCAGTAAAAGTCTGACACGCCCTCCCACTCCGCCCAGAGCGGGAGAAGTCATTTGATGATTTCCCATCCAAAAAAAAATAAAAAAAAATACGTACATACATACATACCCACATTCAAAATCATAACCCAACTTTTTGCTGTGCCATGGTTGTGTAAAAATGAGCAATCTTTATGAAGAAATTCTTTCTCTATTTCAAAGTAGTTGCTGCATTTTAAAGGAGACAACAAAAATACGATCAACAGGGACTTATCCGTCTCAACTCTGTATTCAATGGTAATTCAATCAGATGCAGCAGAATAAATCCAGTCGCAAGACTTATTCTATTTTCAAGAAATATCGCAATTATGGAACAATAATATCTGTTAAATTAACATTAG
This sequence comes from Aporophyla nigra, assembly GCA_947507805.1. NCBI lineage: Eukaryota > Metazoa > Arthropoda > Insecta > Lepidoptera > Noctuidae > Aporophyla > Aporophyla nigra. The sequence continues at coordinate 18,560,150 of OX382297.1, read as the reverse complement.
CATCCATTGATGAACTTAATATTGCTGTCTTTGGGTTTCATACGCTTCATTATATGTAAAATTGACTGAGTATGATCCAGCACCCTAATTGTGTAACATAATATCAATCGGAATTTAAATAATTTTGTAGGGTATTGCTTCACTTGTTCCAAAATTTGTCTTTTCAACAAGGTAAATAACGCAATGAATATTGCTGAACTGTCAAAATAAAACTTATAGCCTACTGATTGCTCATCTAAGTTCGATTCCTAAATCAAGGAAAAGTGTTATTGGGTTTTTGGTTTAGAAATATCACAATAGCAGCCCGGACTCTGGATTTGTGCCCGGTTGACGCCTATGTCCAGCAGTGGACGTCCTTCGGTTGAAATGATGATGATGATGCCTTTACATGGAACTCAAACAAAACTGACGAAATGTAATTGTGTCGGTGTAAAAAAGGTATTCAGCCTTCAGTTTGCCCCGGGCGCCGGGAGTGCCCCGGGCGCCGGGAGTCCCGGCCACCGTAGGCGCGAGCTTGCGGGTGGCGAGCAATGGGTAGCTTGCCGCCCGGTAAGGACCAAGCTCGGGTCGACGGCGCGTAGTGTTCCACGCGCGCCTCAAAGAGATGTCAGCAGTACTGAAGGGGTCTGCTAGGACCGATGCTTGCCGGGGTCGCGTGATTGTTCGAAAGAGATACCGTGACCCTGGCACATGGGCAACTGAAGGAACACGGGTGGGTTTTAGTCAGTAAAAGTCTGACACGCCCTTCCGCTCCGCCCAGAGCGGGAGAAGTCATTTGATGATTTCCCATCCAAAAAAAAAAAAAAAAGCCTTCAGTTTACTGCCTACAGCCCTGCCTATTTGTTAAACCCTTTTGGGAAACAGTCGTCATCATCATCATTTCAGCCAAAAGACGCCCACTACTATTCGGCAGTGGACGTCTCTGGCTCTTCCAAATTGGGGGAGGCCTATGTTTATAGGCCTCGGTGGCTTGGCAAAATCACCACGCGTGGCGGACGGGTTGGCGATACGCGAGTACACTGCTGCCAATTCTCTAGTAAGTCCAGTCACCATTTACGGCACCCACGGAAACAAAATGGAATGGTGCTATTCTTTACTGGCCTGTTAGTCTAGTGGTTAGTGACCCTGACTGCTAAGACTGAGGTCGTGGGTTCGATTCCCACCCAGGACAAATGTTTCTGTGATGAGCTCAATCATTTGTTCTGTGTCTGGGTGTAATTTATCTATAATATGTATGTATTTAGAAATATATAAGTATATTTATCAGTTGTCTGGTTACCATAGTACAGGCTCTGCCTAGTTTGGGATCAGATAACAGTGTGTTGGTTGTCCTAAGATATTATTAGATATTATTATTATTATCCGATATTACACGGATCACGTGCTTTCAAGGTGAAATAATTGTCAAAAATGTATATATGTATTGCCTGCTTACGATAATAAAATAACTAACTGTATAGATTTCAAGTATTTAGAACAATAATATAAAATATTCTGTTTACCTTTTGTCGGGAGTCATTATGTTATTTTAAAACTGCATGGTTTATTTTTATATCTCATATTGTAAGTGAACTGTTTGTGTTCTTTATGAGAATAAATTCTTTAAACCGAAATAATTGTCAACGCCATATTGGCAATACCTCTTCGAGATTTAGTCAACCCAATACCATTGAATTTTCCATCAATTTGGACCTTTAAAACTTTTGCTCTATCAACGAAGTTTGAAGTTCTGAATCTTAATTAACCGTCACTATTTCTCAAAGTTAATGGGTGTGCTCTACAATTAAATAATAGACTTTATAATTTTCAGTGCTGTCTAAGCAAGGTCTCAAGCAACTTAATTGATAAATACTTATAAATCACTTGAGCGATCAATTCTCGGGTATTGTCAAGAAGTTCGGATTACTTAATTTGAAATTCTCGCGAAGTATTTCAGCTATTGACGATGATTAATTACTTTATTGATTTTAAATTATTTATATTATACTAGCTGACCCGACAGACGTTGTCCTGTATCTTTGATGATATTTGAGCACGCATTCTGTCAATTCTATATGAAATGTCATAATGTTACATTAAAAAAGTTTACATTGTCCTATTATATGGTTGTTAAGTATTCTTAAATAAGTGTTCTTAAATTTTCTAATTTTCCGCGCAATTTTTTCTTTTTTTTCTTTCATAAGAACCTTCTCCTGACAATTACAAACACAACAACAACAAAAAAAGTGAAATCGGTCCAGCCGTTCACGCGTGATGGCGTGACCAAGGGAAATAGGGATTCATTTTTATACACATTGATTTCATGCCTTCAAACTGTTGTTTTCCGTGAAGAAATTACCTACTTTCATAATGCATTAGAAAGAAACTATGGGTCGTCAAGAGCCCGAAAGTCTGACAGTCCTTTTCTTTCCGCCCCTCCGGGCCTCATATAGTACGTTAAGCCGTTGTTCCTGACTGTTATTCGTGAATCTTTGACAGTCATTACGGGTCGTCAAAGTCCGTAAGTCTGACAACCAGTCTTTTCAAGGGGTATCGTATTACCCAATAATTGGGTTGTGGAGGTCAGATAGGCAGTCATTCCATGTAAAATAGTGGTATTCAGCTGCACAGCTGCATCCTTTAGACTGCAATTCAACTTACTCTTACTCACTTTTTGTTTGAAACTTTTGTTACTTGCTGTGATATCAGATGTAAGCAATTAAATGTGTAACAATGAACATGTGAGGACCTTGTTACTACCTACCACAGGCACCAGCGATCCACAACCAAAAACTGTTAGCTATTTCCTGTGTGTAAACATTTTTTTTATTTTTTTGGCTTGTGGTTAGAAATAAATAAATAAACACATAAACACAAACACAACTCGAACATAGTTGGGAAAAGTCTAGGCAGATGAGATAATTGGTGCATAAGAAACATAGAAATATATCTATGATTAGAAATAAGGCCATGTGTACACATACAAGTAAACTCTAAATTTATGTTACCCAATTTATTTGATTTATTAGGAACAATTTACTAGCCATGTAAAATAAAAATGAAATACTTCGAAGAAACAACCACCCACTGAGTCTTGAAATTGCAAGTACAACGTTGAAGAATTGGGGGAGGGTTAAGGTTAAGGGCTCTTAGGGTTAAAGCATTTTACTTCCAAATCATGAAACCTTTAGGTCACTCTTCAAAAATTTGTACAATCCTTGACTGGATCGGATACCAATAAGTCAGGGTCAATCATCGAACTGAAACATCTGACTGACAACATCTGACTTCCGTTCAGCAGTAACCCACCAGAGATACACAACATCCTTCTGGTGAGAAGTATAGTTCTTTCACTTTCAACACTCGTAATCTCATGATTATAAAGGAAATAAAGGTGGTTGGTTACGAAACTGATGATCCCTGTACAATTTAAACATTGAAAATATTGTTTTAATTACAAATAAAACATATATAAGTAACTATGTATATATAGAATTGAAAAAAAATATAAATGATAAAGTTTAAACTAAGCAGTGTCAAAATATATGAAACACACAATTCAATTCAATTTAATTCAGATTAATTACAATAAATTACAATCGTTACATTATAATAATCCATACATGTTATATTTTATTTTATTATAATTTTTAAATACCTAATATTATATGAATAAGGACTACACAACAGAAACACAAGACCGCACTACACGTACATGTAGTTTTGTCCAGTGCTCCATGAAGGAGCAGTCCATCTCCATTCTCCTGCAATAAGCTGCAGGAAGCTGTTGGGGCTGCCCCGTATGCGGCGCATCAGAGATGCTATTCTTTTGCGATGTATGGCTTGAAAGCCATCCACTTGAGCGTCTGCAAACATACCTGAAGAAATGAGTCCAATATAGAATCTTAAGTGTAGTGTCATTTAAGAAATCATGAATTGAATCATAGCACGTATAGCACTTATCAAGTAATAGGACTGTCCGTCTTTGGTTGTTCGTCGACTTACAGAATTGTATCCATACTCAACACCACTAAAACCCGGCGACCAAACACAACAATCACGCGTCGTTTAGCAGAACAGGCAACACAAACAGATCAACAAGGCGTCCCAGCATAACGTATCGATTGACGCATCCGCGGGCCTTCTGTGTGGCGAATGATTAATGACTGCTCTCGCACATTGGGTTTATCAAAGTAAGCGGTGACGCTGTGTTGTTTGGTAATCCTGGTCCTGGTAAAATGTTTGCAGAATTCTGTTTCGCGAAAATATAGGTTTCCGTGAGTGTCGTAAAAGGCGACTAAGGGATTTTTTTGAAAATGGGCAGCAGCATTCTCTATGCATTTTACTACCAAACTGTGATCGCCAAACCGCCTGCTAAGCGTGACAATTATGGTAAAGCCATTGCTGGATACAGGCCTCTCCCAATTTGGGGGAAATTGGGAGAAGCCTATGTCCAGCAGTGGACGTCTTGTGGCTGAAATGATAATGAGGATAGGTTGAGGAGGAACAACGTCGAAGTAAATTTTGTGAAAAATCGATAAGGTAGATTAATTAATGTGTGATGTTATTTCTTAGTTGTTTTACTGACTGAAAAACTTAGTACGGCCAAATACTTCACTTGCCTTTTATGAACAGTTTAGTGCCTGCTTACTTTATTACTTTTAATAGAAAGAAGAGAAACTCAACGATATTTTATTTTTGTTTCTTCTGCTAACGAGTCTGGTAAAATGTCAAACGACCAGAAATTAACGTTCCCAATTATGTCTGTACTATCCTCACTTTGGAGATGCGCCACAGTATGTTTTATTGAGTCAGCTCTCGTAGAATAGCCATTATTTTAAACTTGAGGACAGCCACTCCAAATAGTTCAGCTCAGACGGACATTTAGGAGCAGAACTCGTTAAAAGTTAGCTAGACATTCTGTTGTACTTATAAACATTATGTTTGTGTTTCTTAGGGATCGTGTTCTGAAGTAAAATATATCTTTAAGGCTTCTTCAGACTTACTATCAGGAGTGATAAGTTTGGATTTATGATTGCTATCAAACGTACTTTACAAGGTCAGGAAATTAAATTGATTAACAACTTACAACTGTACGTAATCTACACAACTGTCATTTTGGACATTCGAATAAAACATGGCCAATCGATCGTGTAATCGATGTAATGAGTCAATTTGATACACATTATTCCCTGAACGTACTAAATAATTCAAAAATAACGCAAACAAAGGAACCCTTCAGCAAAACAATTGAAAATGGCAGAGACGTAATCGAAAATCAAGCGTCCGAAAAATTCCCTGATTGTTTTGAACCTGTGAAGCAGTACCAACATCAGTAAATCGTCGGCAACAATTGCTCCCTTTCACAGCCAGACAAGAATGCTTCAGATATATATTATTGGATTATTTTCTGGGATACAAACGAACAAGGTTTTCGGGTCAAGAGTTGTGGGTTCGAGTGCGCGTGCTCTGGATGGCTAGCGCTCGCTACTCTCACCAATGTTTACCAATCATAAAATAGCAAAATTATGCTCTTTGCTCGCTCGCAGCCATATTGAGTGCCGATGATGCTCGGGAATTGACTGATTATGGAACGTCGAAATTCTATTTCCATTATTGTGCTTTCGGCTGACTATTTCATGCGAATATCATTATTGCAAATGGAAATAGTTAGTATAAAATCTGATTGCCTATTACTGGGCTAAAACAGTCGTATAGATAGGAAATAACTAGATATTTACTGCACTTCAATAAATCTGTCTATCCTTTTCCCAACTATGTTGGGGTCAGTTTCCAGTCTAACCAGATGGAGCTGAATACCAGTATTTTAAATACAGTGAATGCATATCTGACCTCTGCAACCCAGTTACTGCTATTCGATACCCTTTGGTAAGACTCGTTGTCAGACTTTTGGGTTTCTGACGACCCGTTACGATTATCAAAGAATACAAATGACATCTCGATCATCTCCGGGACCAACAGCTTAACGTGCTTGGGTCTCGATACATAATGGAGCAATCCTGAACAGCCCATAGCAGGCGTTTCTTAACCTTCAATCAATACATGTGGTTGTTATTTTTTAGTCACGAGCCCGTTATTTTTGAGGAATTTATTGCACTTGTTTAAAGTATTAACGACTGGCGTTACTTGATTGAAAAGGTGCGACTCTAGAAGAAGAATTTCTATGAAAACTTCATGGAAATATTTTACCAGAATAGCGTCGCATCGCGGCTTGTTCAATTTGCTTTCAAAGTTTGGAAACATGTCTAAGATGATGATACGCAACAAGTAAACGGACACAACTTGTACTAAAAGTTCCAGTTAAAATTACAAAGTACTCCGCCTTAGCAGGAACGATTTTGTTAAAGTTTATCAGATTAGGGTAAAACACTTCAGTTGCTTATGCGAATTCATTATGATAGTCTGCAGATCGGTCCCGAGATTTCCGCCTCGCCTCGCCTTGTAAAGTATTATGTTCCACGATACATCTAACCTGTAAATTTTGCTGAAAAGCTAGCACAAATTCAGTTTCAAATTCTAAATAAACTGATACAAATCTTATTTATTTTCTCTCCCCCGTTTCAGCAATTTTAAAGGGCGTAGAGTTGTAATATATTTCTGGCAGTAACATTTTATGCGTAGGTACGATCTACATTGAATATTCATGTTTTAATCTCTACTCTTAAAATATGAATAAGTAAAACTTGGGTACTAAAAGTACCTCGAAATAACCAGGCACTATTCAGAATCTCTACCGTAATTAAAACATCGTTGAAAAGAAAATAGAAATGGCAATTTTTATTCAAAATAATTGGAATACCTCACCATTCATATAGAAGCAATTACGTTAATATCATACCGGAATATGCGAAAAGAATCCGCACAGATAACACATTCTACTGAACATTATAAAAGTAAAAAGGTCACCATTACCTGTTACCACGACCTTCCATTCAGCCGGAAAATATCGCGGGACGAAAAATTCAATAATAAAAAGTTGTACGTCCAAATCCGACGGTTCGGAGATAGGATCGGACGATTTCTACGTGATTTGTCGCGAAGAGATGGGGCTCCAGCCAGTATGACGCTGATCTATTGTGATCGAGCTCCCGAGGGTCGCACTAAGTGAATATTTTTCTGACTGGCAATCGTTCGTGGTTCCGAGCTCGTGGAACGGGAGGAAAGAATTTATATAGTCGAATTGTCGTATCTGGTTCACGTATTCAGGTGAAATGTAATTCGTGTTGGAATGATGAATGCTTTTGTCGCATGTGATATTCGTAGGTTGAAGTTTTGTTGTCTTTGCTGTAAAATAATTTGTATTTATAGACGTAGCTTAGACGAGGAACCAACAAACAGAAAAGAAATAATTCACTCACTGAAAGAAAACTACCTAATGGAGTACATAAACTTAGTCTTCGCTTCCGTATCTGAAATAAAATAGAAATATGCAATAAGTTAAATAAATTCTCCATTCCACGTTCGTGAATACAAGTTCTGAATACAGAGCTACGAGTTCCACCTGTAGCTCAAATATGCAATATTTATAAAATTGAGTCCGTAGATAATCCGGCTTCGATGTAGAATTAACAATATACATGTTGGTATGCCAAAATGAGATACATTATTAAAATCGACGCAGATTGCTACAAAATGATAACGGCATTTTGGTAATTTGTACATATATAATAATTACTTTTCATTACACTGTATTAATCATATTTTCCCTTATATTATGGAAATTAAAGCTCCTTCAACATTCGGTATTCAAGAGACTTTTCATTTAGTTAGTGAAGAGGCTTTCACACGACGTAATTTTATGATGTGTATGTGTCATTAGCATTACCTACCTGCATTGTATTGTCTGAATACTTATAAAAATACAGGAGACAAAATTGTTAAATTGTTTATTAATTCGGTGGCAAATTATGATTTCGTAATGGCATAACCCTGCTCTTAAAGAATATAATCCCAGTCTAGTCTAAGTTCGTCAAGGAAGATAAATGCAAATGAGTCCGAAAAGAGTTTGGTATATCCGAATGAACCCTATACTCGATAAATTAACTGTTTCGGACGCACAAAAACACATTGAGGAGTTTGAAAACTGTCAAATCGTGTTGTCATTCATTCTTAGTTTTAGCCCCGAATTAATCACATGTCCGTAGGAAATGCCCGTAATTTCGGCCGAAACTACGAATTTCGTGCTTATAAAGTAGACTCTCTATTTCTAATAACAACGAAGCAATACGTCAGCGTTGATAAAAAATGGGTTATTCTAAAAGTAATTCTTAAAAGCGTGGATTTAACGTTCATTGACAGGTGGTTTTCAATTACGCATTGTATGCAAAACTTATGACTCATGGGCATAATGTGCGTTCTTGATAAGCTAAGTGCAGGCTTAACAAAAAGCTTTTGTGATTAATTTATAGCATTGCTATACTGTTTTTTTATTTTTAGAGGGTATACAGCCGTTGTTTTCAGTTCTGGGTAGTAAAAAAATATTTTACAGAAAACAAACAATTCTGAAGTGACTAAGTTAAAGGATTTTTTTAAAGATCACACTTGATGAAAAACAATGGATGACGCTAATGGAACGAGCGTGCCCAGAAAATGCCTGTTCATTTTCGCTTAGAATTGATAAACTCAGTGATTTTTTATTAAGTTTAATCGCACTACGAAAAAAAAAGTACAATAAACAATATACAAAAGCCTTTGTAATTTGTAGTCGCCATAATCATTTTCAGAATTATCAAAATTATCAAACCACAGACGAAAGGCGAAAATCCATTAGCAAAAATATTAAAGAGACATTTGATAGATTTATTCTGCACAAAATTGTGTATTAATATTTTTCCTCTTGAGGTCCGTTTCACATTTCATCGCCGCGGGACGGGTAATGGCGTAGTTTCCGTCTGTCCATCCGAACGTGCACGGTCCACGAGCGAGCCATAATGGGAACACATTATGTGAATTGATATGGCTTATGGATTCCCCGACGATTAAGAGGAATGATTTTTTAGGATCGATATTGATAATTTTATTCATGGAATAAATTTGTGATTTAATGTGAGATTGCAGATTGCTATAGCTGCATTTCTTCAATATTCATTTTTACTTCTTGAATGCTTCTTGCGAAATAGGTAGACCCGATTTATATGCCGAATTACAATCCGTCCCTACTTTTCATGGATCCAATGTACCTCCAGATGTAGCAGCATGTCAAATCATGTGTGTTAGTAGTCAAATAGGAAACGCCAACTTCATCTAGTTTTAACAATATACTAGACGTGTTGTACAAACCTACTGCCAGAATCATGGAGAATATTGTGCTGAATCTCAGTTAAATAGTAACAAATTATGTATGTATAAAACTTCCGGAATAAATTCTCTAAACGATGATGAAAACCATATCCAACCCCGTCGCGGAGTTTAGAAGAACAATTCGGTCACACAAACGGACTTGAAAAGCGACTTTCATTTATAACATGTGTAAAAATAAATTATACGTACATCAATAAAAAGCTATTTTGAACTATAGCTGCATAAAAATAATTAATACGTGTAAGACCGAGAAAGGAAAATCAAATTTACACGTGTTGCTAGGGAACAGTGGAATTGATAGAAATTACTCCATCTATATTCAGTTCCCTGTTACGATCTGTAGTAACCATCTAATTCCTAATAAAGCCTTTCTTCTCCGCACGAAGTACGTGACTCTTATCCTAAAGACTACAAGCAAGCTTCCGTGGCTTTACAGGACTAGCTATTAAACTTGGACTTAGTATTTATTTTTATTTTCGATTATTAGAATGTAACCTCTTTAGGTGATTGTTGGCTATTTCTAAGGTTTTATAACAGTCTATAATAATAACACTTAACGAGAAAATAATGGAATTTAAATTGAGATTTTTATGAGAGTCACCCCTACTATTTTGGGTTTTAATGACACCGTTTTAGAACGAATTTTATTTGGTAACCATTTCAAGACCATAAACTGAGGTCCTTTGATAATGCGGAGTGCAGAAAGCTAATATTTTTATTTGTTAATGTTGTTTTTGCCTATTTTATTTATTTTATTTCATTTATTCATTAACAATTTTTACACTGTGTCTGAATGTTTTACAATAAAGGAATCAAATACAAGCTAGAACCAATTTGCAACTAAGATCCATAACATTATAAAAACAATAAAAATATAAAATAACAATAGTCTAAGCATGTCAGTTCAAGAACAGGTTTTAAAAAAAAATCTAATTAAAATGTCAACAAACTTCAATAAATAATCTGAACATGTCATAGCAATCTTTATATAAATAATGTAAAAATGTCTCAAACCACTGTACATCAAACTAATTCGATACATGTATTAACAAACTTCAACAAAAACTATAATATAAAGTAAAAAGCATCTTACCCAAAATTCATTACAATAGTCTAATATACACCATAACCATTTAATTATCTACATATTTAAATGAGCTATGGTTAAATTTCGGTCACTGGGCAGCCACTAGTTATCTCACGTTCTATTTATTCCTGCTGACCAAATAAATATATGTTCATCAAATTATTTTCAACTCTTGCATTTGAAGAAGTAGTATTACAGAGATCGGAAAAAGTTTTTCTTCTATTTGAGGGAGGAAAAGTCAAACAGTGTCACAGAGCGAAATAAATGTTTAAGAGTAGATAAAGTAAGTGGGGGCAAAAGGAAGTTATACTGGAGTCAACGAGGCGTGAAGAAGTCGTGTCGGCTTGCAATCCCGTTTCCTAGGATGTGGCACTGATTGTTGCTACTCTGTGGTATTTTTGAGGGTTTTTTGATCCAAACATTTTTAGAGAAGTTTTGATAAGAAACGAACGGAAAAAAAGAAAGAAAGAATAACTAACAATTTTTTATTTGATTTTCATTGTTTAACAAATTTTGACAGTGGCCAAATTACTGAGTCTTCATGACAAGCATTTAATACTACCTATAAAATCCTGTTCATTTTGTACTAAAGCTGATTAAATCACTACACAAGCTCATCACCATAACAAGCCTGTCGTGCAGACACCTCTTTACTTTCAACTGTTTCCCGCCATTCGTGGTGAGTGACAGTTGACATTAGTGACAGCTATCTCACTACTAACGTGTAAGAGATAGTATTCACATATCTATTAGATAGATACGCTAGACCATCTACAAGGGTGATTGTCATGGGCACGCCGCAATAGCGGTGATAAGTCCCCTCTTTGAGGAATGAGAGGCGCCACGGCGTCCTCACCTTCCGCCTAACGCAGGTCCAGGTCGCAGGCTTTGGGGGGTTCCTGTTCAGCATAAAGCAAGACGAAACGCCCGGGTGTTTCTTTTGTGTGGATCGTCTGGAGGACACGGTGGAGGTGTGCACTACCTGGGCGGAGCACCGCCGTATCTTCGTGGAGGCGTTCGGCGGCGGCGACCTCTTGCGTCCGGCCCTGGTGCGAGCCATGGTACGGAGCGAGAGGGCATGGGAAGCCGTCAACTCCTTCTGCGAAACAGTAATGCTCGCGAAGGAGGAGGCGGGGCGCGTGAGGGAGTGGCAGTCTCTGCGCCCTCACGTCCCTATCCGCCGCAGGAGGAAACGCCCCGGGCATCGGGAGTCGATTGCGGACCCCCGGCCACCGTAGACCCGGGCTTACAGGCGGCGAGCAAGGGGTAGGTCGCCGCCCGGTAAGGACCAGGCCCGTGTCAACGGCGCGTAGTGTTCCACGCGCGCCTCATTGAGATGTCAGCAAACTGAAGGGGTCTGCTAGGACCGATGCCTGCCAGAGTCACGAGATTCGTACGAAAGAGGTTCCGTGGCCCTGGCATATGGGGAACTGAAGAAACACGGGTGGGTTTTAGTCAGTAAAAGTGTGACATGCCCTTCCGCTCCACCTAGAGCGGGAGACGTCATTTGATGATTCCCAACCACAAAAAAAAAGAATGATTCTCAAAATAATTACATAGCTATAGGTAGTCTCCAAAAAATATATGAAATCAGGGTCGTCGGATATATGTAGTTAAAGTTTACTCGTAGTAACAAAACCGGTGGATGTTTCGAACGAAATGTCATTTGATCAATGAAATGTTCGTTCTCTATTAATTCAATAAAATTTGATTAGGAATCATGCATCAATTTCTTACTAAACTGCAACTATATCCGATGATCCTGGTTACTTATCTCTTGGTGACTGTACATCAGATATTCAATAAAAGTTCGATAAAAAATCTAAAAGGTCGATTGTAGAGTTGATACAGGCATATTGGCAAAACGTTCAAAATTCAAAGTTAGGTGAAATTTGCAATATCAAACGATACCTTCATTTTTCACGTTAGCATAGTTGGAAGTTTTTTAATTGTTTATAGTCCCGCTAGCCTTCACAAATATTTGTAACAATATTAAATTCTACATAGAGATAAATTTAATAAAGAGTTCTGCTTAAAACAAACTAGTTTAAAAAACTAAAAAACGAGCTTTAATAGAAAACCCAAGTTACACAAGCGCGTTTTTTTTTTACTGTTATTTTTATTATCCTGATGACCCTGGTCTGGATATATTTATGTATATATTTACAAAATTATTGTATTGTCATTGGCCCTTGAAAAGTCTGCAAAATTTCAAATTAATTTGATATCATGAAGTAGGTAAAATTTGAGTCCCAAAATTTCGTTACATACATAAATACATACAAACGAAGCTTATAACACTGGGTTAAAAATAAAATTATTTAGAAAATAAAAGATAGGTATCCTTTTTAGGGTTCCGTTGCCAAATGGCAAAAAACGGAACCCTTATAGATTCGTCATGTCTGTCTGTCTGTCTGTCCGAGTATGTCACAGCCATTTTTCTCCGAAACTATAAGAGCTATGCTGTTGAAACTTGCTAAGTAGATGTATTCTGTGAACCGCATTAGGATTTTCACATACAAACGAAGCTTATAACACTGGGTTAAAAATAAAATAATTTAGAAAATAAAAGATAGATATCCTTTTTAGGGTTCCGTTGCCAAATGGCAAAAAACGGAACCCTTATAGATTCGTCATGTCTGTCTGTCTGTCTGTCCGAGTATGTCACAGCCATTTTTCTCCGAAACTATAAGAGCTATGCTGTTGAAACTTGGTAAGTAGATGTATTCTGTGAACCGCATTAGGATTTTCACATACAAACGAAGCTTATAACACTGGGTTAAAAATAAAATTATTTAGAAAATAAAAGATAGGTATCCTTTTTAGGGTTCCGTTGCCAAATGGCAAAAAACGGAACCCTTATAGATTCGTCATGTCTGTCTGTCTGTCCGAGTATGTCACAGCCATTTTTCTCCGAAACTATAAGAGCTATGCTGTTGAAACTTGGTAAGTAGATGTATTCTGTGCACCGCATTAGGATTTTCACACAAAAATAGAAAAAAAACAATAATATTTGAGGTTCCCCATACATAGAACTGAAACTCAAATTTTTTTTTTCATAAAACCTATACGTGTGGGGTATTTATGGATAGGTCTTCAAAAATGACATTGAGATTTCTAATATCATTTTTTTCTAAACCGAATAGTTTGCGCGAGAGACACTTCCAAAGCGGTAAAATGTGTCCCCCCCCCCCCGTAACTTCTAAAATAACGGAATGATAAAACTAAAAAAAATATATGATGTACATAACCATGTAAACTGCCACCGAAAATTGGTTTGAACGAGATCTAGTAAGTAGTTTTTTTTTTAATACGTCATAAATCGTAAACCACAATTTACCTTTCATTCAGTTAACTCAAATACATAAATTAAAAAAAAAAAACATTTAATTTCATAAACATAAACCTTATGCATAAACCGTGAATACCTGCAGGTTTGTACGGAACCCTCGGTGCCCGAGTCCGACTCGCACTTGGCCGGTTTTTATTTTTTTTTGCTTATTGTATTACAGAGACCCATTACAAACTCGCCATCCACATTCTGTACATCAAACTAACAAACATTGCATAAACAAAAATAATTAAAACTAAGAAAATAATTTTATTCTAAAATCTGTTCGCGGTTTAGGAAAATTTAAAGCACGAAGAACATTGTGCATATGGGTGCATGAATTGGTAATAATATAGAGACTTGTGGTTTATCCATATGTATTATTTTTGTGACCGATTGATTCAAAACTGCGCATTTTATATTACCCTTCCCTCTATCGTCTAGGAATGTTTATGGCATGTACTGGGCACTTCCACGTTCTGCAAATGTCAAGCCTACATAATGACAATTGAAACTGCACATTCAAGTCAAGATTAAATGTCTGTTATGACCTAGATAGATAAATAATAAGCACATAATTGGCATACTTAGCAAATAGATTGATGTTATACAAAGTTGTATTATTTTAGATCCATTACCGGTGCTCAATATTGGCAAAATAAATGCCAGGTAATTGCCTGAAGTGTTATTAGTCACGTACCATCCAGCAGCGGAACATGCAGTGGCGAGTGACGTAACTATATATAATGTTCATCTCTTTCTAACAACAGGAATCGGTATAGGTCTTTCCAGTTCTTTGCGTACTATTTGATTGTACGTACAAGCAAGTAGGTGGTACATTCATGGCTTACGCTGTTTCTTTTTTTAAACGCGCCTGTTTATAATACTTAAAGTCTGCAAAATTTCAAATTAATTTGATATCATGAAGTAGGTAAAATTTGAGTCCCAAGATTTCGTTACATACATAAATACATACAAACGAAGCGTATAACACTGGGTTAAAAATAAAACTATTTAGAAAATAAAAGACTTGTTGTAAAGATTGTGCATACGGGTGCATAAATCGGTAATAATAAAGAGACTTGTGTTTTATCCATATGTATTACTTTTATGACCGATTGATCCAAAACTGCGCATTTTATATCACCCTACCCTCTATCGTTTAGGAATGTTTATGGCTTGTACTGGGCACTTCCACGTTCTGCAAATGTCAAGCCTACATAATGACATTTGAAACTGCACATTCAATTCAAGATTAAATGTCTGTTATGACCTAGATAGATAATAAGCACATAATTGGCACACTTAGCAAATAGATTGATGTTATACAATGTTGTATTACCTTTAGATGCATTACCGGTGCTCAATATTGGCAAAATAAATGCCAGGTAATTGCCTGAAGTGTTATTAGTCACGTACCATCCAGCAGCGAAACATGCAGTGGCGAGTGACGTAACTATATATAATGTTCATCTCTTTCTAACAACAGGAATCGGTATGGGTCTTTCCAATTCGTACGTACAAGCAAGTAGGTACATTCATGGCTTACGCTGTTTTTTTTTAAAACGCGCCTGTTTATAATACGTCATTGATTTTGTAGCTCATCCTAACTCTTCAAAAGAATATTGATAGGTAACGAGTTTTTCTCAAAAACTATGAAGGTAAACACCGTGAGGAAACCGGCATGTCTTAGTACCAAAAATTCGAAGACATGTGACATCTGTCAACCCGCACTAGGCCCGCGGACTCCCTCACAGCGTGGAAGCCTGCGTTTCAGCAATGTGAACATTATGGCTGATAATGCTATAGTAGAGATTTCCTCGCATTAAATCATATTCTACTCTACTTTATTTACGTTTGGGGTTACTAATGACGAAAGTGTAAATGTTGTAATTCAGTTAAAACGTGATATTATTTTAAGAAATTAAGTCAATTCAGGTAGATTTATGAGTTCCATTACTGAATAACGATCGGCACATAGGTAAATTGTATTTTTTCCACTTCTTTACCTACTTATACTACGTCAGTAACCTACATTGAGCAAATCGATTCATGTTTTCATATAAAGCCATTAAATATTCTTTGAAAAACGGAACGTAGCTTAAATCTTTAAGTTCAAATCCATCAAAAGCATGAATTTAACTTTGCCAGCTTAAAATACTTGCACGGAAATGGAAGCCGGTGTTCATCAATACATGATTTCTTAGCAAACTCGACTAAAATACCTGCCCAAAACTAAAACATAAGGAAAACTAATCGCATGACAACAATTTGAATATAAAACGAAATTGTCATAACAACACAATACGGCGTTCCGAATCATCAGTCATTACGCTGCGATACCATGACGTGACGTGACGTGACGTTAGCGTGACGACTCCGTAGCGTGACGTCGACGTGACTCAGTGGAGCGAGTGAGCAATGACAGCAGCATTGTTTCCTGTGAGGGCCCGTTTCATGTGATCCCCTCACTCCGTTATGAGATTAACAGAAATGATACTAGACCGGAAGGATGTCATGTCAACAGAATTGAGTTTTGATTGGGTTGTATTCGCAATTTGTGTTGTTGCGCTGTTGTTTTCAGTTTTAATGAAGGTTGTGAATGTGAAATGTGTGTTTTGATGTTAATCTGGTTTATAATTTTGGAGCTTAATATTTTACTGTCCGTTCATTTTTAGGTTAGTTAGTTCAGTGTCTGATTTACTCGTACACAGCCTACTACGGAATGCTTTTTCAGTCAGTTTGAAAGATAGCTCATTGCAAGAGTACACCTTTGAAAACTACATAAACCATGTATATATTTATGTACGTACGTACACGTATGTTTTTTTGTGGGTTGGAAATCATCAAATGACGTCTTCCACTCTGGACGGAGCGGGAGGACGTATCAGACTTTTACTGACTAAAACCCACCCGTTTTCCTTCAGTTGCCTATATGCCAAGGTCACGGTAACTCTTTCTAACTAAGTCTCACTTCACATTGATAGGTAGACACCAGGACACTCAGAAAGTATTGCGAAAAAAGATTTTTTGTATGAGAGACTGGCCAGTTATAAACTATTATAAAAATAATGATTCTTATAAGTAAAAATAGGCACGTTCCAATTTCAAAATTTCCCTCCACATTTTTTGCGAGCTCATTAAATTATCGTGTCTCATTGGAAAATGGATTTGCGCCGGGAACATTTTCACTCATTTGCATTCATGGATGAAGGCCCTTCCAAGGCAATTGTGTATCGTTGGTATAACGAATTCAAACGTGGTTGACTAACTTTGGGGGATGAAGAAAGAAGTGGTCGCCCTTTGACGGCTGTTACGGAGGAAAGCGTGCTATCAGTGAAAAATGTAATCCAATACAATAGGCGAATTACGTATCAGGAAATTCAACACATACTGCAGATTGGATCGGGAAGCCTTCACGAGATTCTACACGTGCATCTTCGCGTGAGGAGGATAGTTTCACGCTGGGTGCCTCACAACCTCACCGATGCTCAGAAGCAGGCCCGGGTGGAATGGTGCCGTGAAATCATAAACAAAGTTGAAGCAGACTCGTCTCGGCGTGTTTACGACATTATTACAGGTGATGCGTCCTGGATTTATCAATACGATCCAGAAACGGAGCGCCAGTCGACGGTTTGGGTGTTTCAAAACGAATCTAGAAGCGGAGGGAAGATTTTAATCGCGAGCTTTTTCAGTTTGACTGGCTTCTTGGTGTCAATTCCTTTACCGAACCAAAGAAGCATCAACGCCGAATGGTATACTACCAAACGCTTGGCAGAAGTTTTCTCTGTTGTGAGCAACAAGCGACCAAACACAGGGCTCCGCGGGCTACTGCTACACCACGACAACGCGCCCACGCACACCGCGCTTAAAACGAGGGACTTCTTCGACAGCACGCTGGACAAACTTCGGGGTCACCCTCCTTACAGCCCTGACCTAGCACCGTGTGACTTTTTATTCCCAAAAATTAAAAATCTGCTCAAAGGGATACAATTTTCGTCGCCGGAAGATGCGCTGTCAGCGTTCGAGCAGGCTGTAAACGATGTGTCTGCGGCAGACTGGAAAAAGTGTTTCGAAAACTGATTCGGACACATGAAACTTTGCATAGAGGCTACTGGAGAGTATTTTGAAAAGATTTAACAATGTTTACTGTATCACTATTTTATTGTAAAACGTGATATAATTTTAGTACTATCAAGCTCTGAGCCAGTTTTTAAACCAATTCATTTTGAGTTAATTTCTTAATATAAAAATGATAACTTAGCACCGGACTCAGCTGTCAGTTATGTAAAAAGAACTGCATTTCTTTACATTGTATGTTGGGTTCTTAATTCAAAAACTGTCTTCGTGATTCAAACTTGATCGTAATAAAACCTTGTTTCACGTTATAGGAGTTTAATGTATACGTACCTAAAACAATAAGTACTAGAAAATATGCGCTATTTTGTTCAGCATATAGCCTGACTAACCAGCAAATTGCAATAAATCTAAGAAAGTTTGAATTTTGGAGCTACCCTGGTGTTTCTCTCTTAAGCACACACAAAAACAAAAACACAGCGTGTTCTATGTCGAGGCGTGGTCTATTTTTTGCGTGAACGGTCTCCACTCAACGTCGCGTTTGTCTTAACTTAAATTAATGGTTGGAAAAACTGGTAACTACTCGTAACAGTTGTGAACTTCACATTTTGTCTCGTAAATGTTATTAATGTAGGTGAAGAACGAGAAATGAAATGAAAATATTGTGTTCTGACATGGTTTGCTAAAATACTGCGTGAAACATTTATACGTTTGTTAATAAACACCAAGTAAAATTACTAGCAATTAAACTATTATGTTAAAATTTCATCGTAAATAATAATAATATCTTAGGACAATCAACACACCGTTATCTGATCCCAAACTAGGCAGAGCCTGTACTATGGCAACCAGACAACTGATAAACATACTTATATATTTCTAAATACATACATATTATAGATAAATTACATCCAGACACAGAACAAATGATTTTGCTCATCACACAAAGATTTGTCCTGGGTAGGAATCGAACCCACGACCTCAGTCATAGCAGTCAGGGTCACTAACCACTAGACTGACAGGCCAGTCAAGTCAAAGTCAAGTCAGTCAGTCAGTAAATAATTGAGTGTAGTGAGCTTGAAGTGAGTTATCATTGCACCTGATGCGGGATTGTAACCATTGACAATTCACTTCAGACTTACATCATGTAGGTAGGCATTCTTGGTGAGATTTTTACAGAACAGTTTGGCAATATTAGCTTCAAATATTATATTTTTTTTAGGTCTATGTTTGGCATAGTCTAAAGAACGAAGGATGACGATCACAAAATAATCTATACTTCTATACTTAATATTATAAAGCTGAAGAATTTCTTTGTTTGCTTGTATGTTTGTTTGTTTATTTGGTTGAACGCGCTAATCTCAGGAACTACTGGTCCGAATTGAAAAAATATTTTTTTGATAGATAGCCTATTTATTGAGAAAGACTATAAGCTATATTACATCACGCTACAATTAAAAGGAGCGGAGTAGCATCGAAAAATTTTGACGCGGGCGAAGTCGTGGGTAGAAGCTAGTGATACAGATAAGGTTAGGTTTTACGAGGCAATAATAATAAACAGAGAGTCCCGTAGTATACCTGGTGGTTCACCAACAAGTTTCATTGATTATACATGCATACAAAAAAAAAAAACAGTTTCGATGTGAAAATAATTTGTTGGCGAGAGCGGAAAAACCATACCATTTATCTGCAGTTGTGTTCACACAAACAAACGAAACCGATTACCCATGAAACAAAGTAGGTAGGTACCTAAAGTGAATACCACTTGACATTTTACTCAACCTGTAAGGGAAACGGAGCGGAAAGATAAATAGATAACAACAGAAAGTTGATACCGTTAAGCTGACTATAAATGTATGCACAACTTTATCAAAATATCATATTACTTTCGCACTATTTGTCACGGGAACGCACGGCCACACAATAAAGCTGTACTTTTCCAGTATAAACTGACATCTCATTGTACGAAAAGCCTATACAATGCGAGGTCAGCTAAAACTGGAAATGTATAGCTTGACCTGTATCCGTGTGTACCATTGTCTTACAAAGATTAGAGGTGTACTTCGCAACACGATTCATCGATAAACAGAATGAATAATTTTACTTTAGGCTTCTGACCTGTATGGCCAAGGATGTTACCCAGTGGCTGGGTTGTGGAGGTAAAATAGGCAATCATCCCATGTAAAATACTGGTATTCAGCTGCATTTGGTAAGAGTGGAAGCCGACCCCAACGTATGTATGTAGTTTGGAAATAACTAGGCAGATGATGATGAGGCCTCTAGGAAAGGCCTTAAAATATGACGAATTAAAAGTGAAGCGATACGAATTAGGTAGGTAGGTAGTCGTTTATCTTTCCCTACCCGAACGCCTAAGAACTTAGTAAACGGAAAATCTGTTTAACCCAAAAGGAATTAGCCACTTTTAATCCTAGCCACGACAGCGAAGTCATGAACAAAAGCTACACTATAAATTTTAATTTACACAATGTTTCTTCCTCACAACTTCATGACAAGCATCCAATGTATTTTTCACATGTTAAAATTTATCGTGATGCCAATTCAAAGGTCTTGAAATGTATAAGATATACGATTGTTGGAACGAAGTTCCTTATCGCGCGTTGTGAAAGGGGGCTAGACGGAAAAAAATCTTACGAAAAGTTGTCACGACACTTTTTAACCGTCTTCAAAAAAGGACGAGGTTTCTCAATTCGACTGTATATATTTTGTTTTTTTTATTTGTTTGTATATTGTTGCTTTTTTTGTTGTGAGTAGAGAGAGAGAGAGACAGGGAGAGAGGGAGAGAGGGAGAGAGAGAGACAGAGAGAGATAGAGAGACAGAGAGAGAGAGGGAGAGAGAGAGAGGGAGAGAGACAAGGAGATAGGGAGAGAGAGAGGGAGAGAGGGAGAGAAAGGGCGAGAGAGAGAGAGAGAGAGAGAATATTTTTGTTGAGTGTATACAGGTTTTTTGTACATAATAAATAATAATAAAAAATATAAAAATTATGAATCCTGGAAAGGAACTTCGTTCCATCCGGGTGTCCCTTGACACCTCTAATTTTTTTGTAAGATGTAAGAGAGATTTAAGATACGCTTTATTCAACAAAATAAAGGGTAGGAGTACATATTATACTGTACTACTTGGTAAAAGCAATTTTACATACATATTTTGCAGACATGAAGGGCTAAATATCAACAGCCGCGGTTGGTCCGTGGTGCATCGTCATATACTAAGACCCCTCCATGCCTCGAAAAGCGCCATAAGCTGTTGGTCCTGGCTGCCATTTGTGAATCTTTGGCAGTGGTTACGATTCGTCAGAAGCCCGAAAGTCTGGCAACCAGTCTTACTGGGTAATCTAGAAACTGGGTTGTGGAGTCAGATAGGCTGTCGCTCCATAAAAAATACTGGTATACAGCTGCATCTGGTTTGAACAGCAGCTGACCTTAACTTAGATGGGAAAAGGTAAACAACGGCATTCATCTGGTTCGTTACTTATAGATTCTCAGTTTCAGAAAAATTACCCAAATTCATTGAGCAATCTATCGTCTATTTTTTCCGATAAAACTGATTTTACACTTTTGACAACACGTCCTTGACTGTATCAAAAAGCTCGAATTCTAAATTCAATTAAAAATTCAATGAAACAACTAAGACAGATGAATTCTCTGGTATATAGCAAGTTCATGTATTATGCGTGGGGGTGATAGCGAGACGATCCATTGTACCATTTGTTGCACATTTTTAAATTCGCGTTCAGAATAAATAAACGAGAATGTGGCGTTTATTGGCTGAGTCCGATGATTTTATAATATAAATAAACAAATGAATGTTTTAACATTATGCGGCTTTTTGTTTTTATCTACATTCTACAGTCACCGCATACAGTTGGATGTGAATGAAAATGTATTGAAATCTGCGCAGGCTAGGTAAGTTTTTCGAAAAACACGGTTGTTTTTATACCCGTATTCATGAAAAAAGAATACGCAACAGTGGTTCACCGACATGTTTTTGTGTTGCGGGAAATGTTTCATACGCTGGACGTATTGAAGGTGAAATAATTTATGTTGACGACAACACAAAACGATGTTGGTACAACAGTGACCGGCAACTATTGTTTACCATAAATACGGATCTTATGAATCATTGTTTGATATTGTCCACTTAAGCGCCTCATTTTCCGCAATTTTCCGGCCGACCGCAAATATTATTTGACCACATCCGAATCCGATCACATACACATCCGTAGTTCGTAAATTAAAATCACAATTGTATAGCAAAATAAAATATACAGTTAAAAAGCTGAAATAAATGTTTTTTTTTTTTAAATTAATTTTGAGGGTAGATGTTAGTTAAGTTCGTTTTGGGTACTACAGTCCCCCGTGGCGGTCTACGTTTACAAGAACCAATCACTGCTTATAATTGTTATGTAAGTAATACGAGACACACGACAGAAGCCGTATGAGACGATGTTTCGTGTGGTGCCGTACGTGAAGAATAGCACCATCTCTTTTCTTCCCGTTGGTGTCGTAAGAGGCGACTAAGGGACATACTAGAGAATGGGCAGCTGCGTTTTCTATGCATTTTACCACCATACTGCGATCGCCAACCCGCCTGCCAAGCGTCGCGATTATGGCTAAGCCCCCCAAACTGAGGGAGGTCTATGTCCAGTACCTAGTGGACGTCTTACGGCTGAAATTATAATGAAGCAGACGATACTCACTGTACTGATTCCATATCGTATAGACGCCAGCACATTAAGCTACCCGAAACTGACAAATTCTACCAATCAACCTTGAACCTAATGGTTTAACAATAAAGTTGAAAATGTATTAAAGAAATTTGACAGATTGTAGTAGCTTGATGTGTCTGTACATTAGTATTGTAGGTTATGTAATTGCGTACGCCTTATACAAGCTTTATCTACATAGTGAAACAATTATCAATACAAATTCTACATGAACGTATATTGTATACAAAGATATCGGAATGCCTCGAGCGGCAATCCGGCTCCAATATTGTCCTGTCATTTTCAGACATTACGGAATAAAAAAGCATATCCGATATTGAAATAATTTCTTCTGATTTTTTTTTGTTTAAAGTATTTAATGGAACGTTGTACAATTTAATTTGGAATACTTTAAATGCAGAATAATTGGGATTTTGGGGAAACGAGCTGTTTATGCTCGGTTCGTAAGTTTACGTAATTAGACAATTGATTTTCAGTGAAAAGCTGCGTTGCTAATTGACGTGACTAATATGCAATATGTGGTATACCTACCTGTTTTTTTTTCTAGGTAATCATCAAATTACATCTCCAGCTCTGGGTGGAGCGGAAGGGCGTGTCAGACTTTTACTGACTTAAACCCACCCGTTTTCCTTCAGTTGCCTGTTCCACGGCCACGGTAACTCTTTCGAACACCCTGGCAGATATCTAACCAGGAACCAACACGTATATGTTTCAATTTTTGGAAAACAGAGACATCTTCTTAATTACGTGATTTTTCTGTTTCCTAACAAATAAAATCAAGAATTCAAGCAGGCTAAAAGCATCAGTTTAATTAATTTAGCCAACATGTGCTGGGTGGCGGATGTTTGGCCATTTTGTTTAGACTTCATCAGTGGACGCTGAGATGAAACAACTCACACGTCGATTGCTGATTGGGATGACAAGTGTTCTGAAACTCAGAGTTAGAAGAAGTAGCTAATTATCTGTAGTCAAAAGATTATTTGATGTTTTATAGCAAAAATATTATATTCATCCCTATAATAAAAATATGACACTTCAATACATACATATTATAGATAAATTACACCCAGACACAGAACAAATGATTGTGCTCATCACACAAAGATTTGTCCTGGGTGGGAATCGAACCCACGACCTCAGTCTTAGCAGTCAGGGTCACTAACTACTAGACCAACAGGCCAGTCAAAGAAATGATGATGACGATTTTATAATATCAGCATTGACATGCTGCTAAATACCTTTTTGGGCACCCCATATCTACAGAAGTAAGTAATTAAGAGATTTTCTATCGGTCTGGTTTCCGACAGTAAACAGCCATAAACCAATATGTTGGTGAAACGCTGGGTCCAACGTGTGTTTGTTTCGATTAAACTTTTTTTCAATTAAAATGTTATTTACGTATACGCAATCAACCTAAAAAGCTTCCAAAATGTTAGCAAATATCGAAAGTTAAATGATCCGAAAACTATTTTCATTTCAAATGTTTTCATGAATTTCATACGAAAGTCATATGAAAGACGCAACTTTGCCAACTTACTGAAAAATATTTCAGTGAAAATATTAATTTTACTTGCGGACAGACATGAATTTTAAAAATAATTTTAAATTTATTTTATTTTTTAATCATTTAAATCGAGCAACAAGACTCATAGTGTTAGTAACAATGTGCTTACAAACTATGTTAGTAACACACTTACAAAGACAAAAGTAGAAATAGATTATGATATCACAAATGCTTAACAATAAATAATAATAATAATAATATCTTAGGACAACCAAGATCGTACAGTGTGGTGCCGGACGTAAAGAATAACACCACCCCATTTCTTCCCGTGGGTGTCGTAAAAGGCGACTAAGGGACTTACTAGAGAATGGGCAGCAGCGTTCTCTGTGCATTTTACCACCATACTGCGATCGCCAACCCGCCTGCCAAGCGTGGCGATTATGGCAAAGCCCCCCAAATTGGGGGAGGCCTAAGTCCAACAGTGGACGTCTTACGGCTGAAATGATGATGATGATGATGAGGACAACCAATACCATAATCTGATCCCAAACTAGGCAGGGCTGTACTATGGCAACCAGACAACTGATAAATATACTTATATATTTCTAAACAGATACTTACATATTAAAAATAAATCACACCCAAACACAGAACAAATGATTGTGCTCATCACACAAAGATTTGTCCTAGGTGGGAATCGAACCCAGCGCAAAAAAAAAAAACAAAAAAAAATTAAATGCTTTATTACATTACAGCAGCCTTTCCCAAAGTGGGCGATAACGCCCCCTTGTGGACGCTGCAGGCCTAAATGGGGGTGGTAAGAGACCCAGAAAAAAAAAGTTGTGTAGACTCTACACAACGCCCCCATTTTTTTTTTGGCTGGCTTTCAGGCTGCATTACAGTATTAATGGTAAATTTCGTGGCTTAGTAATAAAAGCTCTACGGGTTGATTGACAAGGTTTAGTTACCGTTGACGCGGTCTCCCCTCAGCCGCATGCAAGACCCTTTCAAGTTGTTCATACAAACGCCCAAAAACTCCAAACATCGAGGATGCAAACAAAAGTAATCGGCAACAGCTAGAATCTTATAAAACCTTGTCATAAACTCTGCCTAGAATCTCTTACGACCCTAACTTCGTCACGAATGTCCCAGCCGACGTTAGCAATTAAACTATACGATGTCGATAGCCCTAAAAGCTCTAAGCCAAAGCTTACCACAGTGTAGGTACCACTTTATCTAATGTACCTTCGTAACCTTTTAATCCGGCTTTGACCACAGCACTAAAGGTTTCCTGTACCCGGTCCTTTAGACAAAAGTAAGGTCAAACATATGAACGCTCTACGGTCGGAAGTCCAAGTAGCTGTGTTAAGGCAAATTGTACTTCTAACAGGACACTAGGAATGTATTGTGAGCTTAGTAATCACAGTTGATTACGGTAGTGCTACACGATTGCTCCAAACTATTGTCCCGTTACTAAGATGGGAACTGAAGCAGTGACTTTGTATTCACGAGACGGTTATTTCACATGGAATTTAGAAATGTCGGCCGTATTACTTCGATTGTTAAATAAGATGGTTATTTCTCATGAAATTTGGAAATTTCGGCTATGTTACTCCGAGTATTCGGTTTAAATTCACCTAAACATTGAAGTGAAGATGCAATTTTCGAATAAAGGTGGTTTAAATCTTAAATGATCATGAGATGAGAAGATTATGAAACGTGCTAATTGACTTTGTTTCTCATTGCACATTGAGCGTAGACTAGGGTTGCCAATCGTCCTGTTTTCCCAGGACATGTCCTGCTTTTTGGGATGTCCTGGGCTGTCCTGGATAGTTTATAAGCATCGTCCTGAGTTTTTAAAGAGTCCTGTTAAGGATCTATGCTTTAAATTTCACGCGCCACTAATCGTTTTGTCATTCACTGGGCCCAGGTCGCACGTATGAAGGTGATGAATCTTTTTAAAACAAAGTAGCAACGTGCAGACTGATTATTGTCTCTCGCACTACTAGGTATTTGTACGCACTGGAGCTCATTCTAGCATAGAAATAAACATATTTTGCTTGATTAGTTAGTTTATTTACCGGTGACTGAGGTTGTTGTGTCATGTGCTTGCTGTATAAATAATGCAACCACAAATATTGAGGGACATTTTTGGGGTTGAAAAATACAATAAAAATAATGATAGGACGTAAGAATTTCTCCTATTACATTACTTACTAAGGTAGGTAGTAATTATTTTATATTTATGATTAAAAACATCATTTATTCATTTAATTTGACGATTAATAACTAAGTTTAAGTTAAACACTAATAAAAACATATGTGATTGCTATTAGTTGTTTTATTCAGTGCGTATAACAATTAGGTACTGCATTATATATAGTCCTGTCTTAAAACCGAAATGTCCTGGTATTTCCATATTCAAATCCTGGATTTCAAAGTTTGCAGATGGCAACCCTAGCGTAGACAGATATTTAAATAAGTGAAATAATAAAGCTCCTTCATAACAACAAACTAAAACTGGGCGTGTTGCTAAATAATAACAGCCGCAGTTAGATCGATGAGGTTAAGCTACGTTTGCCGTGGTCTAAAAGTGGATGGGTGACGATCTTTACATACCAAGGCCACTCCGTACCTGCGAAAGCATGTAAAGCCGTTGGTCCTAGCTGACAGTCGTGGATTTAACAGTAGTAACGGGTCGACAGAAGCCTGAAAGTCAGACAACTAGTCTTTTTAACGGGTATCGTGTTACCCAATAAATCGGTTGTGATGATCAGATAAGCGGTCTCTCCATGTTAAATACTGGTACTCAGCTGCATCTAGTTAGACTGGATGTCAAAATGGTTGGAAAAAGGCTAGGTATGATGATGATAAAACTAAGAATAGGCCCACGAGACGAACACACACGTCACACCTAGTAACCCAATGAGAACTGCATTTAACACATAAAATAACTACTCTATTACAATCCTATTCTCGAAGTGTAAAGCTAAAAACACCTGTTTCGTATCCAAACACATTAGAGTATCGGAAACATTCGTTTTATCATGTAGCAAATCCGAGTACTCTAGGCTGCTACACGCAGCAAAAGAGTTACACATATGCTAACAGTGAGCACCTACTTAATAAATAATAAATAAATATCTTAGGACAACCAACACTGTTATCTGATCCCAAACTAGGCAGAGCCTGTACTATGGTAACCAGACAACTGATAAATATACTTATATATTTCTAAATACATACATATTATAGATAAATTACACCCAGACACAGAACAAAAGATTGTGCTCATCACACAAAGATTTGTCCTGGGTGGGAATCGAACCCACGACCTCAGTCTTTGCAGTCAGGGTCACTAACCACTAGACTAACAGGCCAGTCACTTAGAAAATTATAAGCGATCAGCCATTAATCTTCAATGTTACGATAAATAAATATCCTTAAAAATATAATATAATATGATGGGCTATTGGCTAAGTATTAACAGCCGCTCGGGTTGATCGTTCAGGTTAAGCTACGCTTGCCGCGGTTGGGCCGTAGATGGGTGACCATCTTTACATACCAAGACCCTTCAGTGCCTCAGAAAGCACGTTAAGCCGTTGGTCCTGGCTGTCTTTCGTAGATCTTAGACAGTCGTTACGGGTCGTCAGAAACCCGAAAGTCTGGATTAACACATAAGGTACTTTGATATCGGTAGTACGTTCCCGTGGAATAATTTCTGAGCTCCATGCGGGTGATGGCGCTGCAATTAGCTAGTGTAACATAAATTGAAACGAACAAGCCGTCCAAATATACAGGGTGGTAAGGACTTCGAAGCGCGAACTGAAAACATGAATTCAGAACAAAATCGAGGTCCCTAGTGAGAAGATTTTTCTTCGGTTATCAAAAGTGTAACACCTACACGGTCAAATTGTATGACTGAGCAAATTTTTTGCCTAATAACCGATGAAAAATTTCAATTCCCACTGCGTTTCAGAATAATTTACTAAATCCATGGTAACAAGATGTTCTGCCCCCATCCTGTATGCAATGCAACATAAAATGTAGATAACACACGTTGAATAAAAACTCGCATAGGATTCTAACTTGATATTGCAATCGTTTTACAGTCAATTCGAAACGACATAATTGAATAAACTAACTGTGGTTTCAAACTCGATGGTTTTATCATTCCTGTGACCCAAAATATGACTTTCTGCATAGTTTGTGAAATTACGAAAGTATTGTCTTGCCTGTAAACCTAATTCTTTTGCCCACCATACACCTATTTTATGTTCCAATCCCTGCATTACGCATTTCGAGATTCGCTCGAAATTTCATTACTCGCACCGAGATACGGCAATGCATTGATAAATCTCAGTAAATACGCGTATTGGATAACTAAAATCGGGTCTAGCTAATGCATAACTTGATAACTAAAAGCTTATGTACGTCATTGTAAAGCCACAGTAAATAATCCACGGCCGCCATTGTATTGGGCTCGGGTGAGGACAAACAATGTTGCATTTACACAAATAGTTGTTCATTCAGTGGAAACTGTTCTCTTGAATGGCATTCTTTATTGTGAGGCTTTCTACGATCAGTTTTTCCTTTTGGTGGACGTTTCAATGTGTAGTAAGATTTTTTAAAGTGTGTTTTAGTGTTAGTGAAGAAAAAATGGTAAAGGTTGTTTTTATTTTTCAAACTTTCTAGGTCACATTTCAACTTAATACAAACTGTTTAGATATTTTTTTAGCTTTGTGTAGATAAGTTTGAGGTTTTCCAAGAAAAGCTATTTACTCAGTCTACTAAGTCAAATGCCTTTACCACCTTATTTATTTGTTACTTTATCGTACACCAGAAAATATTTAACAATAATTTCGTTACACACGATATTGCTAATCTACTTTTTTATGCTAATCTAAATCTAATTTTTACTACTATCTTCTTCTACCGTATATGTTTGAGAATTTCATCTGCTCAAAATACGCATCGACATACGTTTTTTTTTTTTTAAATTTAATACTCCCGTAATAAGAACCTACTCCTGTACCGATTAGAAGGGATATTCACTCCACCGAAAATTTGATAACCAGCACGTTCTCAATTAGTAAGATAGTAGATAATTAGTGTATCTAACTTAACACACAGCTAATTGCTGATGCAGAACAAATTGCAGCTCCATTGTTAAAATCAAACAATGAAAATCAACCGATACACTGGAAGACTGAATTCAATCTCTTAGATCCAACATAAAAATATAAAATGTAGGTTTCAATCAAGCTCCGTGCGAAGACCGAGTTCCTTAGATCTGTTTCCAAACTGAATTAGTATTCCCGCGCCGTCCGAACGTATAAATAAATAAATGTTTACCTCCAAAGTAAAGCCTTTGAGCTCTTTATTTACTTTGTCCAGTTTATTCTGTGTGACAGTTGAGCTGCAAATGAAAGTGACATAAATTCTGTTGCGTTAACTAAAGAAACTATTACTATAGTTTCTTTAGTTAAAGTCTTAGAACTGACAGTGAGACTGGGTTGTAGACTGCTGGACTCCTTGAATTCATGCAAATTTGACATATAATTAATATCTTTTACATAAAAAAATGTTTCATTATTTAAATAAATTCTAATGATTAATAACTAAATCTTAATGTAATGATGACGCATAATTTTAATGATTAATAACTAAATTTCAATGTAATGATGACCCATAATTTCAAAAACATATTTGTACGCCGGAAACGGCAGAATATTTTGAACGTAATAATCCACATAACAGCTTTGTACAATATTCTGACAAATAAATGCTTTCTTTCTTTCTAGAGACACGTGGTAGATTGTAGTTCTAATTCTCAGAAGAACTATCTAGCAGACTAAATTAGTACAAGTTCTTCATCGACTTTTGTAAAGTCAGGATAATTTCCTGTAAAACGAATTGACACTCTACGTTAGTGTGTCGCTTTATAGCCATTTAATTTGAATATACGGACAATTTTAGTTGGGAAAGCAAAAGTTAGGGAAAATATTATACTTAACTAATGTGATAGAGTATAACTTAATAAGTTCATCATCCAAAGCTAACAGTGCTACTTTTTTTTCTGGGTAGGAGGATATCATCAAATGAGAAGTCATTTCAGTCTCTCTGGGTGGAGTGGGAGGCCGTATTAGACGTAATAGTGCTACATGATACTTGACTTATGGGATTTGGTAGTACGAATTGCTTATAAGTCGATTCGCACAAATTTACTTGCCCAAATCGGGTGAATCTACACTTTTAAATAATATTTATTTTCAGTAGGTGTTTCACACTGAATTAATTTATTTGAGGGTGTGTCGATATCTCCAGAAATACGTATTAGGTAATAAGCACGTCTTGAATTTTATGCACAATTAGATGTACTTACTTGCAGTGACTTTTTTTATAAGTTAATGGGGTAAAAACTCGGCCGAATAAATTCGTGTGAATCGACTAATAAGCGGCACGAACCAATAATAAGTAATTTAATAGAAGGATGGAATAATTTTTTTTTCAAACATTTTATTAATTTGCTTCGTTCGTATGTAATAATAATAATATCTTAGGACAACCAACACAACGTTATCTGATCCCAAACTAGGCAGAGCCTGTACTATGGCAACCAGACAACTGATAAACATACTTATATATTTCTAAATACATACATATTATAGATAAATTACACCCAGACACAGAACAAATGATTGTGCTCATCACACAAAGATTTGTCCTGGGTGGGAATCGAACCGTCGCGCGTCGTGGGTTCGATTCCCACCCAGGACAAATCTTCAGTCTTAGCACTCAAGGTCACTAACCACTAGACTAACAGGCCATTCGTATGTGTTTCCAGTAACTGTTTCTCAAATATTTTTTGTGCCATGCTATGTTATATCTACATAGTTTTTTGAAGGATAATCCGAGGCCTCAATATTCTTAAACAAGGCCTGATTTTCTAAAGAATATCCCAACAACGATTTTCTCGAAGAAATAATAACGTTGAAAGCCCAGGATTGGAAAGCATTGTGCCTGATAAAAGGCAATAGGCTTGCCTCCGTGGGGACCTAATAACGCTACCTGTGCGCGGCAAAAGTGGTGAATGACGTAGATAGGTGTATGACGACCGTGACATGGTACCTACCTGTGGCCGTACTTATATTTTGTTATGTTCATTTCCTAAAGTAGATACTTTTGCTTCCTACTACAGTCCGACCGAACATTGTGTTCATTTTTGTCTTTTGCGTTCAGAATTGATTTTAGAAATTCGTATTATTCGTATTATTAATTCGCCTTCTACTTTTTAACCGACGAAAAAAAACGGAGGAGGTTATCAATTCGACGCGTATATATATATTTTTTTTTATGTATGACCACGCATAACTTTTTACATAGTAGTCCGATTGTGATCATTCTTTTTTTATTGGAAAGGGTATACTCCGAGAGTGGTCCCATATAAATTTGGAAAACAAAATCAAACCCTAAGGGTCAGAAAACAGGGGATGATTGATTGTTCACTCCTTGATTGTAATGTAGAACCATGAATAACTTTATACAGAGTAGTCCGATTTTGATAATTCTTTTTTCATTGGATAGGGTATACCTTGCCAAGTATTATTAGTACATTAAAGCCACAAAAAATAATAAAATAAAAGGCTTTTATTAGGTCTTCTTCTCAAAGTGTCGATCCATGTCGTTGGTACGGTTTTTAGGAAGGTACTGTGTTTATGAGACTAGCTTTTACCCGTGGCATCATCGACGCAGTCGAAAATCTCACGGGAGACTTCTATCGGGATAAAGATCCTTTATCATTAGTATCCCAGGGGACACCTAGACTATGAACTGGTCATGACCTGAGGGGCATATCCCGTAATGTTTACAGTCTCAATCTGTTAAAAATAGTTTCGAGAGTCTTTACATTTTTTGATATTCGATTGTCACCAATATGCGACTGTGACGACTTTAAACATTTTTAATAACAAGAATTAGCCGTCTGGTCAAGATCTACCCATGCGCCAAATTCCTTAGATATCCATTTAGCTATAAAGGCGTAAAATGGTAACAGACAGACATGCAAACATTTCGCATTTTTTATATTACTAGCTTGCCAGCGGCTTCGCCCGCGTATTATACATATAAACCTTCTTCTTGTCTCTGTCTATTGACGAAATCCGCAGCTTAAAATCCGTTGCGTAGTTTAAAAGATCTAAGCGTACAGACGCGGAAAGCGACTTTGTTTTATGCTATGTAAAGATTAGTATCGATATTATCAGCTTGCAGAGGAGTGGTGGCCCAATGGTAGCGGCCGCGACTTACGAGCAGGAGGTTGTGAGTTCGAACCCGAGCAGGCACTTTACTTTGTGTAAATTATTTCATCACCACTTCTCTCAAAACGGTGAAGGAAAACATCGTATGGAAACCGGCATGTCTTAGAACCAAAAATTCGAAGACAAGTGACATCTACCAATGGGTCCGCGTGGTGGATTTTGGCCCACTCCTTCTCACCGAGAGGAGGCCTGTGTCCCAGCAGTGGGAACATTATAGGCTGCTGATGATTATCAGTTTACAAAATAGCTCGTCGCTGTCAAAAAGCAGATAGAGCAATCGTCCCAGCAATCTTAGTCGACTAGTCTAGCTCATCATTAATTACTGTATCGTGATCCTTTCATGAAACACGCTATGGCGTGACTCTCAGCGATATCGAGTCAGTTGCATTAGTACTTTGTGAAAGAAAGGGCCAGTGATGTGACATCGACGTTTATATCTTTTCGTTTGTCGGGACAAGTTTTTATAGTCTGTGGCACTATTTATTTTATCCCTCAGATGTCTTAGTGCTTAACTTATCTTAGTTTTGTGTTGTATTGTTATTTATTTAATTGTTAGTTTTGTATTTAATCTAAGGTTAGTATTGTATTTTTAGGTGTAAGGGCGCTCTTTTGCGGTGTAAGCCTCCTCGAAATCGTTCCAGCAGGGCGAGCCCGGACAACTGTGACAGGTGTGAGTCACACATTTTTATCGCAGTTTGGGAACAAAAACCGTGATAAAATGTGTAAGTCTAGTCTATCACAGAGACCGTGCTCGCCCCGCTGGTGGCTCTATCCTTTGCCCACCTGGGCCATACTTTTCCAATTTGTACGATGTCTTCACTCCATCTTTTAAATGGTATTCACTTCCTTCTTTTTTTTTTTTTGTTAATATGGGTACCAATTTGTTATCATCCGGGACCATCTTTTAACGATAGCTCTTTGAATATGATCTGATTCAGAACCTGTTTGACCTCATCTCTCGCCTTTGTTCTTTTCTTAATCAGTGAACTATTGACTCTCGATTGAAATTTCAATTTGATGTTCATGTGAATCCGTTCTATAACTATGTTCATAAATATAAGGTTATAATAAAAACAGATACAAACAACAGAAAAAAAATTGCTGTCAATATCATCAGTATAGATCTGTACTGTTTTCTTTTTATGTGATCTCATCTTTTTAGTATACAAAGTGTTTCTGTGACAAATAAATCTATTCATATTTCTTTCTTTGTCTAATTTTTTTTGCTGTGTCGTGTACCTACCTACAAGTCTTTTCAGTACATATTCATGTCAATGCAAAGTTCATTTTCAGTTAAATATAACAGTTTATATTATAAACAACAATTATTGATATAGGGACTTGTCTGTGTATTCAGCAAGGTGTTAAAAACTTCTACGTTTAACTAAATCCTAATCATCAGCGCCACGTCTCAATTCTGCGTCTGCGCAATACTCTCGCGCAGCGTTCTGTTGTTTCAACAATAATTTGATTTATGCTCCAGTCTGTATTTGTAATACGTCTATTTTAATATATTAGACAGGAATGTCTATGGGTTCCGAGTGGAAATAGAACGGGCAATGTGTAATTTCAGTGAGAAGTGCATAGTTCTTGTAAATCAGTTGTTTGGTTTGTTTGAATTCGTACGGTTCATAATTATTGATATTGAGTTTAGATATTTATGAATGTGTAGGTGAGAATGGGTTAACGAGTTTTGTTAGTTGTGTTATTTTATGTTGTTGAGGGAATTGAAAGAAAATCGATGAACAATTTATGATGAAAATGTGTGGAGTGTTTTGTGTGAAAGGTAAACTTCATTAAAACAGTAATAGGTTTTACTGAAACCAACACAAGGTCAAATTAAATTAGCTGGCATTACTTTTATCACGTACCAGGTATAGATATAGACAACTATTGGAATAAAAAAATTAAAAAAATATTTTCATCAAAGGCAAAGTAGGTATATGCCCGTAATCAATTAGCTGTTTTTGTATTTTTTCTTGGAACAAAGATATTTTTACGTATTTTTGAAAACCATAACATAACAGTCTTTTGGTTCCTTTAATGTACCAACATTTCAGAGTCATTTACAGTTTTGAATAAAGTTGGTGGTAATTTCAGTATTTTATTTAAACTGAATTAGCTTACATATTATTATTTTTTTAAGAAATCGAGAAATATCATAATGCAATAGTACCGATATAGGTAAGTACTTATTCTTCTTAAACTGTTATTGCAGTTTTTAGCTAGAGCTCACTGTTCAGCTCAACAAAAGCCATAAATCATGAGAACTCGTTGAGACGCCAGCTCACAAAGGAAAGAGCTTTGGTGACATATTTATGTCAACACACAGACTCATTCTATTTGCTCTAGACTAATATAATTAGCTCCAATGAAGATGCTAAACTACTCTGACATTTTGAAGTACCTAGATACATGTCTTTTCTGAGTCGTATTCAAATAGTTTCATACATACCTATTATAAAGGGCACGGCCCAAATTTGTATAGAGCTGTGCCCTAACAAAAATTTTCATGTACCGTCAACTATGACATCTTTACAATGCATGAGCAACTTTACCTATAAGTAAAAGATGAATATGAATTAAATTATATCGCAAATACTAAACATTTTGTACAAATAGTCGAATTTTCTTCTTTTGTATCGCTTTGAAATTAAATGGCGGATACTGATGTTTACTAATTGAGATATTTAAGTACTATACTCATGGGTAAAGTTGCTCATAGAAAGTAAAGATGCCACAGTTGATTGTACATTGACATACGTCATTTTAAAGCTTCATCATAATCAGCCTATAATTTTCCCATTGCTGGGACACAGGCTTTCTGTCTGTTAGAGGGACGGGGCTGTAATCCACCACGTGGGCCCAGCGCGGATTGGTAAATGTAACCTGTCTTCATATTTTTGGTTGTAACATATTATTATGCCGATTTCCTCACTAATAATCCATGTGTTTTTTTGTATGGTGGGCTTTGTAAGGTGAATCGTAATGAGAAGATATGCACTCAACGTAGTTTTGGGGTCATGCATTTTATTGATAAATGATTTTATTTCTGTACTAGCTTTTGTCAGCATACAGTGGGGATCAAAAATAATTCCACGGGAACTTACTACCGGGATTAAAAGTAACCCATGTTTTAATCCAGCTCATAAACTATGTGTGTGCCAAATTTTATCTTAATTCATTCAGCTGTTTTTTCATGATTGAGTAACAAACATCTAAACATCAAAATTGTTGTGTAACATGTTTATAATACTAGTAGGAAGTAAGTTTGTACAAACACTTTTTATACGTCAATAGTTTTATACGTCCTCATTGCTTGCATATATACCTACTGCTATCTATAGACGTAGCCTATGGTCAATGTAGTGTGTTATACGTATTAGTAGTAAAAAACGTTCTAGAGATTGCCTTGTATGATTCTAATTTCAAAAACAATAAAAAATATAGAAATATATGTGTCGTGTGCAGTGATTGACGTAGTACAACGCTTTTCACGTATTTCTAGTACAACTAGTGCACGCATTGTGTTATTACAATAACAAACGACTCGATAAAAAATAAGCAAACATATTTAAAACAATTGAATACTGAAATAAACTAACAGCAAATGAAATACAAAGCAAACAAA
This sequence comes from Aporophyla nigra, assembly GCA_947507805.1. Taxonomy (NCBI): domain Eukaryota; kingdom Metazoa; phylum Arthropoda; class Insecta; order Lepidoptera; family Noctuidae; genus Aporophyla; species Aporophyla nigra. The sequence goes on along the minus strand of OX382297.1, from coordinate 18,524,157 downwards.
TGCGTCTACTAAATAACGTTTAAGAAAATGAGACTCTACATAAAAAGTTTCGTTACAATTGCAATACATTCAAATGCGCACATGGACTGCACGGATGACTTAAACCTAACAAATTATACCGCTAAATACATGAGTACTCGAAAGCTTGATAAATGGTGTGGAGAGATTGTCTATGCTAATGGTCTTAAATGCTTCGTTATATTCCAAACAAATCGTTTCTTTTACTTATGAAACCTACATATGAATGGAGATCTTTATGGAAAAAAAAAACAATTTTTAAATATTTTTATTAATCACCTGCCGTATGATTTATAGGGGGCCTGTGGTTAGCCACAAGCTTCATTATAAAATCAAAATCTAAAGTTATTTATTCAAATTAGGCTGAGGAGCAGCACTTATCGAACGTCAACATTAAATGAGATAGTCCCTGAATCTCCCGCCCGTCACCATTTATATGACAGTAATAACAATTGCATGGGTCGATCGATTAGTTTAAGAAACGCTTGCTGCGATTGGTGCGTGGGTGAATGACCATCTTTACATACCAAGACTCTCCATATAGTCAGTCCCTCTATAGAAAAGACTGGTATTCTGCTACATTCGGTTAAACTGGAAGCCGACCTCAACAAAGTAGGAATAATGCAAGCCATGATGTTGACCAACCATGTCGAATCGTGACAAACATGTTTTCTTAGCCTATGTTCTTATACCTTATGTTCTTAAAGCAAAAACAACAACCTGAATAAACCTTCAAGGTTTGCGAGGATCGTCTGGAGGACACGGTGGAGCATACGTGTGCCCTGCCTGGGCGGAGTACCGCCGTGTCCTCGTGGAGGCGATCGGCGGCGGCGACCTCTCGCGTCCGGCCCTGGTGCGAGCCATGGTACGGAGCGAGAGGGCATAGGAAGCCGTCACCTCCTTCTGCGAAGCAGTAATGCTCGCGAAGGAGGAGGTGGCGCGCGAGGGGGAGTGACAGTCTCTGCGCCCTCATGTCCCTAGCCGCCGCAGGAGGAGACTCCCCGGGCGTCGGGAGTCGTTAGCGGACTCCCGGCCACCGTAGGCGCGAGCTTGCGGGCGGCGAGCAATGGGTAGCTCGCCGCCCGGTAAGGACCAGGCTCGGGTCGACGGCGCGTAGTGTTCCACGCGTGCCTCAAAGAGATGTCAGCAGCACTGAAGGGGTCTGCCAGGACCGATGCCTGCCAGGGTCGCAAGATTGTTCGAAAGAGATACCGTGACCCTGGCACATGGGCAACTGATCCCTCAGTTGACACACCCTCCCGCTCTGGGTGGAGCGGGAGACTTTTACTGACTAAAACCCACCCGTGTTCCCTCAGTTGCCCATGTGCCAGGGTCACGGTATTTCTTTCGAACAATCTCGCGACCCTGGCAGGTATCGGTCCTGGCAGAAGGTCGCTCCCTAACAATGTTTCAAACTATCTGCATCAAATAGTGATTGTATAAGTTTACCATTTTTCCACGCTAGCCAACTAATGGTAATCATGACAATATAAACTACATCATGTTTCAACATGGAACAAGCCAACAAACTACCTGTCATATTCGGAACACGCCACAAATAGGGATGTGTCGTTTCGATACATCGAATATTCACGTTGACTGTCACCTTTAACAAGTATCAGCGCTTCACTATCGACTCGTAATATCTAGACAACAGGCTTAATTAAAACCTTTGTACTTCTAAAATCCAATTACAAAACTTCAGCTTAAATTGTATTATAAAAACTGAGTTGGAAAATTCTGTGCTTTATTTCTGTATTTTATAATAGACAAAAGATTCTCTACTTGTTTCAGATACCTGTCTTTTCGTGATAGCAGCTAACTAAATTAAAAGTTCTCGGATCGGCTTCATTGTGTTCGGATAAGAAGTTTGATTAAATTCTACAGCTGTTCAGTTCGGACGTAAAAAGGTGAGTAATTAGTGATTTTTTATGAATATTGTTACTTTATTACATTTGTTTCGTGTAGTGCCGGACAGTGTCGTGTTATGCCGGACATAAAGACTAACACCATCTCATTACTTCTCGTGGATGTCGTAAGAGGCGACTAAGGAACTTACTAGAGAATGGGCAGCAGCGTTCCCTATGCCTTTTACCACCATACTGCGATCGCCAACCCGCCTGTCAAGCGTGGCGATTATGGCAAACCCTCCTGGATTAGGGGAGGCCTATGAGGAATATTGTGCCATCTATAGATATTGTATCCGTGTTTTCCCATGGTGTATCCCGTGACACGTGTTTTGAAGCTGATCGGTGATGGAAATGCTTGGTTTCTTGTTATATGATGATTAAGAGCGAGTACGGTCGTCTCACTCGGCCCAGGCGGCGGACCGCGCGTTTAGACGAGTGCCTCGTTTACACTGCAGCGGTTAACACTTCATTATGCACTGGCTTCGGTCTCAGGACTAGCTGTATGAGCTAATGGGATACAGTCAATTTAACCACAAGCACTTGGTCGACGATATTTTTAACGTTTGTGGTCTAAACTGCATCACCCGCAATCGTATAGTTTCTTTTTAACCGACTTCAAAAAAAAGAGGAGATTCTCAATTTGAGTGTATTTTTTTTTTAAATGTTTGTTACCTCTTAACTTTTGACTAGGTGAACCGATTTTGAAGATTCTTTTTTATTTGAAAGCTGGTGCTTCCCGTGGGGTCCCATTTTTATTTACTCTGTTTTACTTAACATACGAGAAAAACAATCATTTACCCACCAATAGTATAATTTATGGACTATTACAAGGTAGATAAATATAATACGGATTAATATAGTTTACATTATTATCTAATTCTATTGTTTTAGTAATGGTGCAGCTTTTTTCTTTGATAAAATATGTACTTACTTATCTAATATAAATTTCAATGTTAAGTACATTATATGGGATCATAACAGTCTTCTGAGAAATAATTCACTAAAGTAAAAAGGTCTGATCGAACTCACATCTGCGTTGTCTAATCTATTATTCATTAGTCCTAATGTAAAATATTTTACATACTTCGTGTTTCTAGGTACATTCCGTAGAACTTATACAGGATGTTTGACGCGTTCACTAACAATTTTTTTTTTTGGGGGATTGGATGGGTCATGTGCTATCTTTCACCCATTGACCCCATATCCTAAGTGTCACGTTATCGAGATACGATTGAAATTTTCCCAGTACATGCGCCAAACAGCCTGTATGTGCCGAATTTAAATAAGTTCGATGGTTCTATCTCAGCTATAGTTTAGCAAATGCACTCTGAAATCATTCATCATTGCAGCCGTAAGATCCACTGCTGGACTTAGGCCTCCGCCAATTTGGGGGCTTTGCCATAATCGCCACGCTTGGCAGGCGGGTTAGCGATCGCAGTATGGTGGTAAAATGCATAGAGAACGCTGCTGCCCATTCTCTAGTAAGTCCTTTAGTCGCCTTTTACGACACCCACGGGAAGAAATCGGGTGGTGTTATTCTTTACGTCCGGCACCACACGGTACACTCTGAAATAGCGGACAGCAAAATGGGGGATTTATACTAGGTTGACTTTCGTCGTGCGTTCCCATTTCATTTTTTCTATAGTCTCCTATATGAGGCTCGCATAAGCATCACGCCAGCAAGGTTTTTTGATCGAGTGCTTTTTTTTTTGGATGGGGAATCATCAAATGACGTCTCCCGCTCTTGGGCGGAGCGGGAGGGCGTGTCAGACTTCTACTGGCTAAAACCCACCCGTGTTCCTTCAGTTGCCTGTGTGCCAGGGTCACGGTATCTCTTTCGAACAATCTCGCGACCCTGGCAGGTTGATCGAGTGCTCAACTCTTTTCTTTGATACTTTTAGCATTTTATGACGAATTTGCTTACCCTTTTCCATTTTTTGTTCATCAAAATACATAGTAGGTAGGTATAGTAATGCATTATAAAATGGTTTTTAAAAGTTTATATAAATGTCACCGTCAAATTGTACGTACCGTTAGATTACAATCTAACTAGCGAGATCATAATCTGACGGTTCACAATCTTTCGACAGATTACGCTCTTAATACAGGAAGATTTTTTAGTCACCGTCCAAATTTTTTCTAGGCATTAGGTATCATTCAATAAATCCATTTTTGAAAAAAAAACGATACATAAAATTTTCATTTTAAATCATTTTCTCGAAAGAATTATCCGCTCTGCGTGGTCACTAAGTTAAACGTTAATAATACTACACTTGCCGCCCGTGAGAATATGAAGGGAAAATTTACAACTTTGTTTATTATTGTTTTCAATTAATTTCGGCGGCACCCGGGGTGGGCCTCCGAAATTAATACCTAGCGCGGTGCATACGCACTAGGTAATAGCCCGCACTATTACCTAGCGCGCGGCGGTGTCCAGAATCAACAACTTTTTATAGATAAGTTTGTGATGTGATATGTCAATATTTTTGTATTGAGTGATACTAAAAGAAAAAACACGTATTAAATGATTTTCGCAAAATATTAATATATCATAATTTGGACGGTGACTAAAAAATCTTCCTGTATATTAATCTCGCTAGTTAATATATTTATCGAAAATATTTAATGAGATCTAATTAATTTACTTGTCTATTTATGGTTCACGTGTCTAAATTAATTTCTTTTTAATTATATTGCATGTATGACTACTCTTGTATGCCCTAGAGGCAAAACATAGCGCCCTCAATGTTTACCAAATAACAACTTTTAATGTACCTATGTTTTAAAATAAATAAATGAATTGAATGGAAAAATCTAACGGTGTTTACAATTTAACGTTGACATATACAAAACTAACCAAGCAGAGAAACTGACGTACCTGCCTAACTAAATTATATCAGGGTTGGTGAAGTGTGATTTACCGCCCATTATTATATCGCGTCGATACTACCCACAATTTTACTCTCAGAAATGTCGAAAAAAAATACATTCATATTTGATGTATCGGTACGTAACTTCTCTTGCAGATAAAATTCCAGGTGTTGTCAACATAAGGGATGTCGGCATCTGAGGCCACATTCGTAACAATGCGACCTTCGCGATTGTCCGTAAATAGAGATGGATGGGTGAGTCATCACCTTCACAATACGGTTTCTTCACTTGACGTATTACTTTCTCGGGATTACGTTATTCTGTTTTTCTTTTATTTTCGTTGACATATTATTGTCTTATTCGGAAAAACAAAGACGTAATGTTAAACAGAAATATTTTCACACTGGAATAATTATTATTTGTTGGGTTTCGTGTTGAATGTGTTCTTTACTCTCAGATATTACGACTGTTTTTTTTTTCAAACTCTCAAACAGAAAGCATTTATCTACACATCCAAATTAATACAATAAAAATGTTTCTTTTTAATTTCAAAGTAACAGCTTCTTACTAAATGCATTGAACACTTTCTATGCATTTTGTGGTAATGATTTTATCAACTAAAAAAAATACTTTTGTTTTAGGCCGTCTGTCTGTTTGTTTGTTACGGCTAATCTCCGTAACGACAGGACTAATTGTGACGGAACTTTTATTGGTACATAACCGATATTTACGAACGATCTCGTTTGAGGATTTCTGTTTGAATTGTCAAGCAGTCGGTCGGTCAGAAATATCCCTTTTTCTTTTTTCGTAGTTTTAATTTCCACTCTAAAGCACTGATTCCTAAACTCCAATATGCGGAATACCTACTTGCTAAAAAAAAATTACCCTTTAACCATACAATTTCTTGATCTATGACCTTAGTAACTCCAGCATTCTGTAGCTAGAGAGAGATAGAGAACAAAAGTGTATTGTTAACGTCATAATCGCCACGGTTCCGCGAGATAAGGCCGAGATAGGCGTATATAGTGGGCCTGGCCTAGTTTACACCCCCTCCGTTCCTGCAGCGGCTGCGTTGAATAATGCTTTCTTGACTAAATGAATGTTGCCTTCAATGTGGTTATAGTTTTCTTTACATGTCATGTATTTTGTAGAGAATATTGTATTCAGTTGAAAAGCTAGGTATTGACTATTCAGAAATTTCTTCAAAGCTTTCTTCACTGATTCTTTTAGTCTTCTCTTATTCTTTATACGGGAACAAATTGAATTAACTGGCAATACTTTATCCATGTATTGGATATCGATAACGAAAACTATTGAAACAAAAAAAAAATCGTCACTTTATGGGCGAAGATCAATGCACATAATCGGTCCTGTTTTTGTAGAACTTAGATATTATTTACGAATTTTCGAAAACCTATAACAGTCGTTAAATTGCCTAAATGTACATGACAGTGTCATTTCAAATTTTGAACAAAGTGAATGATGTTTTTTTTTTTTTTGTTTTTTTTTTTGTTTCAGTAGTTGCGATATCGAAACCAAACGAATTTAATTTGCTTTATTCCGTTTGAACGCACTTATAACGGAACTACGGTCGAATTTCAAAAAAATAGTTTTGCCGTTGATAGTCCAAATTTTGAAGAAACATAAGAGCTATTTTCTACCTAGTTCTTACCCTTAGGAACCGAGCAAAAAAAGTCAGAAAGAAGGCTAAGTGAAAAACGAGGGATACTGCTATTAGAAATATTTTGCGTAAAAACATGACATTTCTTGCGAGTGAAGACGCGCGCAAAATCTAGTTTAAAATAAAAAAAAAACTTAACCTTATATAGGTTACGGTTTTATCACAACATCTTTCTTACTCAAGCTCAATTCTTGAAATTAAGTAATCGATTATTATTATCAGTGATAGGAATAGGTAGTGCCTATTTGCCTAAACTTCGAAGAACAGAGACGAGACTTCCTTAGGACTAATTTTTTTCCGGGACATCTGTTCCGAAATTCGGGACAACACTTTTAAATACATTAAAAAAATATGTTACTTGGAATAAGTAATTCGTCTATATTTACCTAAAGTTTGCGACTAGACATAACATAATAAATAACGTTCACAGTCGTTACAACCATAAAATTTAAAACGGTAATTTTTATAATTTTAGCATTCTCTATAGTAGGACGATTTTATCAATTCAAAAACAAACCGTATTTTGATTTTATCTTAATGAAATATATTTCTAAAGTATATTTAAAAATGTGCATGATATTAAAATAATGGCCTTATCAGTGATAAGGCCATTATTTTAATATCATGCACATTTTTTAATGTATTTAAAAGTGTTGTCCCGAATTTCGGGACAGATGTCCCGGAAAAAATTTAGTCCTAAGGAAGTCTCGTCTTTGTTCTTCAAAGTTTAGGCAAATAGGCACTACCTATTCCTATCACTGATTATTATAGATAGTTATTAATCACTATCGATTTTATTGTCATATGGATTGTATGAAGGAAATGAATGAAAATACACTACTTAATATTGATGAGAAAGTCCATTCAGCTATGATTAATGTTTTATCCTGTCATCCACTGACGCATGACAGGGTGACATATGGAGTCAACATTTGGATACACTCTGCAACCAGCAACTGTAATGTAGCAGATTTATGATTATTTTATTAGACTAGCTATGCTCGCGGCTTTGCCTCTTGGATGTCGGTAATATCCCACGGGAACGTGGACAAAAAGCCTTCTTCTATTTTTAAATAAATGAATAAATAATTTATGACCAAACAAGTATAGGTACATTTCATAAACCTGCCAAATTGCATTTCAATTTTTCGACATGGTTATAACATTTGGTATCAACAATATAATTGAACATCTAATGAGGTAAATGTAGATACTTTAAATTGACAGAAAGAATATATATCACCACTCTGTACCACTGTACTGTTGGCGCCAACCCGCCTGCCAAGCGTGGCAAATATGGCAAATCCCCCCTTAGGGGAGGCATTTGTCCAGCAGTGGACGTCTTTCGGCTGAAATGATGAGTAATTTCAGTGACACAAATTTTCTAACACAAACTTTATTTTAACGATGTTTTATTTTAGTTTAACTAAAATGGAGTAGTTAAAGCAAAACTCACTTTAAATGAGCTTCGTCTACAACCTAACAGCTCGTTATTAAATAACAACGTTAAAAACTTGGACCGGCAAGTGGCAATTAACATTTTCTTGGAAAAATGCTCCATAAGTTTTTTGTTTGAAAGTTTCATTTTATTACACCCGCGACATGTTTTGAAAATGTTTGTTAAATAAAAGAAACTTAATTGGAATCTGTTTATATTTAGATTGTTATATAAAAGTTCGAAGTTTGTTTACTTTTTATAATTAGTTTTCTATTTATGTAACTGACCTTAGAAGGTACTATTTCAAGGTAACAATAACAACGTGGTAAGACTGAGTCTTTGGTCCGTATACTGGCGGTTGTAAAGAATAGCATCATCCCTGTGATGGTCGTAGAAGACGACTAAGAGACTAACTAGAGAATGGGCAGCAGCGTTCTCTATGCATTTTACCACCATACTGCGATCACCAACCCGTCTAACAAGCATGGTGATTATGGCAACCCCTATAAAAATATGGGGAAGGCCCATGTCCAGCAGTGAACGTCTTTCAGCTGAAACGATGATGATGAAGACTTAAAGAGAATAAAAACCGGGTTTCGTTAGAAACAAAGCCAAAAACACCGAAAGACACTCGTATGGTATGGCGCCCCCTTTAATATTTGACTTAGTTTTAATTTTATGTTATAGCGGCAAAAGAAATACACTCTGTGAAATTTCACGTGTTTGTTAATGATATACAGCCTGAATGACAGACAGACGGACGGACGGATAGCGCAGGCTTTGTAATAGGGTCCAGTTGGCATGCTTTGGATTCAGAACCCTGAAAAAATATGTTATTGGAGGTTTTTTTTTATTAATGAGTTATTAAACCAAGTGATTGGGAACACAGCCTAATCGCCCCATCATTAAAAATCAAATTGCAAGGTTATCTTTAAATTCACCCCATAAACCACACTCACTGAGCTATAAAACCTGATTCGGAACCGTTTAGCCCATCACAGAGTAAGGGGCGGAATAACACGACACCTCATATTTTCCGAGAACGTTTTTCTTTGATAAGGCTCGTCGATTTAAATCGATACTCATGTAATAAGGCACTTCTTATAACGAGCTAGCGAACAATTTGCTCTAACGAGTGTGAATAAATCGTACGAAGCATATGATTCGAATCATTGCCCCATTTATAGGAACGTGGAATTTATTTCTGAGGACGCTCCCTTAATGATATACATCGTTAAGTTCGTTTGACATCTTCCTCTTCTTTGCGTTTCGATGTCAAAAATTTAATACAATTCTAGCTATGGCCTGTGGCTTTGCCCGTGTGGATGTCCAAACATATCCCACGTGAACATATACTACCGGGATTAAAAGTACCTATATAACTTATATTTGTGGCAAATTTCACCGAAATCCATTCAGCCGTCAAAATTCAGCTACCGTAACTGCACTCACCCACGCAGTCGGCTTATGAATCGTTTCAAGCGTGTACTGTGTGACTAATAACCACGCAGTCACAAGGTCATCAAGTGCACAGGTAACAGCGCTAGCGGCGCAAGATGGAAAGTGGCAAAATAAGTTTGAATTCTTTATTTAATTTTAGTGATCTGGTGCCGCTAGTGTGTGATTTCTGTAATTTTTGTAGATACGGGATAAAATTTCTTCTAGCTTTGAATTAATTAATGTGTGCGTTAACATCATGATTTTCAAGACATTGTTCCGAAATCGAATATTTAGAATTTTTGTTCCTTCATTCGTGCCCTTTTTCTTTATTTTTTGGTGAAAAATCATTAATGACATCTCCCACTCTGGGCGGAGCGAAAGGGCGTGTCAGACTTTTACTGACTAAAATCTACCGGTGTTCCTTCAGTTGCCTATGCCAGGGCCATGGCCGGCTTTTAACTCTTTCGAACAAATCTCGCGACCCTGGCAGGCATTGGTCCCAGCAGACCCCTTCAGTTACGCTAACATCTCTTGAGGCGCACTTGGAACACAATGCGCCGTCAATATGGGCCTGGCTGTTACCGCCCGCTAGCCCGCGCCTACGGTGGCCCGGAGTCCGCTATTGATTCCCGACGCCCGGGGTTCATTCATACCCTGCTTTTTGGATCAATCAGGCAACAATTATAATAAACATAATTATACTTTTTTTAATATGGAGATCCCGACGAATAATAATCGTTATTTTTGTTTCAAAACACAGATCTCTATCATTGACTAGATCAACTTGCTTTTTTCATCAAATAAATTACTCAGTAGCAGCCCGGAGTCTGGAGTACATCCAGAATCCATCCCAATCCATCAGGAATTTCTCAGTAGAAACCCGGGATCTAGATCTATACCTAATTAATGGCAATAGGCTCGCCCCCTGTTACATGGGACTTTAAACATAACTGATGAAATACGGGTGTTCTATACGCACACCTCTGCCAAACCCCAAAAGAAGTAAGCCTCCCCAAGTACCGCCTGTTCATCTGATTCTGTGCTTCTCGATTCCAGTGGATTACTACGACCGTCACCAGGTCATCGGTCCTCCTTGTGAGAGGGCTTCCAACGCTACGTCGTCGAGTAAGCGATCGCCACTCCAAAACCTTTCGGCACCATCAGTCATCTGTTCTGCGAGCAATGTACTCTGCTCACTGCCAGTAAATTTTGGCAATTTTCCGGGCTATGTCGGTTACCTTGGTACTCCAACGGATTTCTTCATTCTGATTCGATCGCGTAGGAACAGTCCAGGCATAGCCTTCTCCATTGCCCTTTGTGTGACTTTCAGCCTTTTTATGAGGCTAATTGTAAGCGACCACGTTTCAGTGCCATAGGCTTAATCATCATCATCATTTCAGCCGTAAGACGTCCACTGCTGAACTTAGACCTCCCCCAATTTGGGAGGCTTTGCCATAATCGCCACGCTTGGCAGGCGGGTTGGCGATCGCAGTATGGTGGTAAAATGCATAGAGAACGCTGCTGCCCATTCTCTAGTAAGTCCCTTAGTGCCTTTTACGACACCCACGGGAAGAAATGGGGTGGTGTTATTCTTTACGTCCGGCACCACACGGTACATAGTCTTAATGCTGTATGTAAATTATTATAATCTTCCCGAATTTCCGTGAAAACATTTCCAAGTCTCGTCACACAATGTTTAATTTGATAGTGCCTTAACTATTTCAAGTTCCTTTTACTACATTTAACGTTGGCCTAATGGAGTAGAAAACGTTTGTTTTAAGGGTCCACTTATTTTAAGTGAATTCCTAAGTAGTTCCCTAACTTCCGTTAGGGTGGTTTGTAGAGGATTTACCTTTAAGTGAATACTAAAACTTACTACTTACTGAGTTAAATCCGGTTATTTGATTGTTAAATGGAATTAAAGGGGAATACCAATTTTATGATTTAAAAAAATGGAAAATAAGCTTGACTCGTATAATAATACTGCCTTTTATTCGTCATGTTAATATTATGAATGTGTAAGTTTATATGTTTGGAAATTTGTTACTCTATCCCGTGGTACACTATTGCCGTGGGATAATTTCCGACCTACAGACAGGCAAAGCCATTGGCAGAAGCTAGTACTTACTTCTATAAAGATGACCAAAGAACCGATAGGAAAATTTCAATAATACCTAACCGAAACGTGGTTAACGAGGGCCTGAATTAGCAAAGTCACAAAGTAACGGACTAAAACTCACTTGATTATTTCTAAACTTAAAATGAAGCCATTTATTTATAAAATACAGCAAAACTTTCTTTAATCAGGGTAGACAAAAGGCTCCATAGCAAATCCAATTGAGAATTTCTCATCATCCGCAGAAGATTATTCCTTGATCCAGTTCTCGCTTTGCTCAAAGCAACTGCTCTAGTCTCATTAGCATGCATACGACTACAGTCTGACTTTTTATTCGTTTTATTGAAATCTTCATATTCCTTACCGTCCGCTTTTTCCTTTCACGTCTAAAATTCAATCGAGAAGTATTCCAATAAAACTAAAAGACTAACCGACATTTTCGCTTAACATTATCCGAATAATATTTCGGAAAATAAAATACCGAGTATATTCGATAAAGTTCATTCGCAATCTCACTGGATAAAAGTAATATTATATCGAGAGCAATTTTCGTACGGAAACTTGTCGTTCGGCAAACTCGTTATGTCACGTTTGCGTCGAATATTAACGTCACGCGTCATCAGCAGTGACTGTAATCCGTAGCAATTCGGAGGTTCCAGATTGATTGTGAAACTGCATGTGACTGTCGACTGCTTATTATTTTGTGTTTGACTCAACGGCTTATTTTCCAAGTCACACGAATTATTTATTTATACGGGGTGTCCCAAAAATCAACGTCAAGCCGAAAACGGTTGATAAGCCAGGTGGTGACAGTTATCAGAAAATAATAAAAAAAATCTAAGTTAAGCATTTTTTTTTTTCAGTACAGTCAGTTAAAGTTGGGCGATGTAATAATTTTTAGTACATGGTGGAGCAAAAAAGTGATGTTTTCTTTAAAACTGAGGTAGTTGTGTTTTAATTTTGGACTGTAGTTTACAGAAGGGTTATTCAGGGTTCCATCAATCACAAAAAAAAAAAAAAAAAATATCAATAGTTTGAAACCTGGCCTATCAACCGTTTTCGGCTTGACGTTGATTTTTGGGACACCCTGTAAACTAGCTGTGCCCGCGGCTTCGTCCGCGTGGATGTGAATATGGACGTGGTACCAGGACGAAAATCTATGTTACTCCTATAGCTATCTGCGATTGAAGATCCGATCAAAATCAATATAGCCGTTTCAGAGATTAGTCGGAACAAACAGACAGACTGACAATTTTTTTTAGATAGATGTTTTTGTGTAAGTAGGTACCATATATACTTTCATATGCATTTAGTGAAATTGAAATTACAAACAGACACTTCAATTCTATTTATTTGTACAGATTTAAGGACAACCAACAAAGCTTACATAAAAATACATGTTTTAAACACTCATTTTCTTACATTTTATAGTGTAACCTTAATTAAAGGCTGCCACGGCATGTACTCATCATCAGTTTTAAATAATATAATATTTCACATTGGTGACTCGCATGAAGTTAATTTATTTGTGGGTGATTAACAATTCCAGAAATACGTGTTCGGCAATTGGCACCGTCTTGAATTTTATGCAACAAAGTGTACTTTTTTCTTAACTTTTCGTTGTTTTCTTAACGTTTTATTCAAAATGTCTCAATTGCATATTCGTATTTCTAGAATTTTTATTCACCTACAAATAAATTAGCTTGTCGTGAGTCGCCTGGAAAATGTAATATTATGTTAAAGTTACGATTCGCCTGATTTGGGCGACTAAATTCGTGTGAATCGACTTGCCTTAACAATATTTTCGGAATAGTTACTGCCTGTTTTACCACCCCTGTATGAATTTCGAGTTAACTAAATTGACAGACATGTTTTATGTTTTTTTAAACGACATCTTTCAGGACAACCTATGAGGTAATCGGCTGCTTAACCGGACTTGCCTGTGGCTACTTTAATAAGACCTCCAGCCAGGGCTTAAAAAGTTAAAACTAGAGCAACTAGTCGCCTGTGAGTTACGGTCTTCGGCTTAGGGCATCGCCGGTAGGGCAGCAAGGGACTTGATCGGATCGGGAAATTTTGTTCACATAATATTGTTCCATTTTATTGTTTTTCTTTTTTCAGAAGATACTGTATCCGTCCCTAATGATTTTTAATTATAACAAGTTTAATTTTGTGGTAAATCTGAAGTATTTTCATCCAGTCAATCCAGTAAAACAATACCGAAATACAAGAGATATCAATGGAATCCAAATTGATAAAGCTTTTGTATTTGATTTTCGTTGAAGTGATAAACCCGTCCTGATATTTTAGTCGGATACCGCTTTGATATTGGCAGTTACGCGGATTTTCGTTGGAATTTGATGTCAACTTTATTAGTACTGTAGTTTATTGTATCCGAGTATTTAAGGGATTTTCACCTGAAAATTACTGAGTGTTAATTTAAATTGGAATAATGAAATTATTATTTTGTTATAATAATCTGACAGACGATAGGCATCAATCAATCAAAAGTCACTTATTCAAACTAGGTTTACAATCTGTTCTATTTGAACGTCAATTACCTACACAAGACGGTTGGCCCCCAAAACACCCTTCTTTTTTTTTGAATGGCATCTCGTTGTTAGCCTAAATAAGGCTGTCAAAAACACCCTTCACCAATGCCTAGTGCCTTAGCTGGAAAGAAGCGCAAAAAATTCTCCAAAAGATAAATATGTGGCTAGTTTAATTCTGTATATATAAGTATATCAAACCCCATATCATAAATTGTCTTTTCGCATATACTAATACACATTACTGAATAAGTTCATGTATTTTATTTATAGTCGACACGAATGACAGGTGTTCCAATAAAAAAAAACGAATAAGATAGATTTATCGAAACAAATAAGAAGATTAAAGTATCAATATTAGCACGCGCCCGATAAGCATTTCATATTCATTGCAGTGTTCACAACATGAAGCAAGATAGCAGCGCATTCAGCAAGCAGCCATTTTCCTTTTATCGTAACTAAAACGAAAAACTGGGCGCCGCCGCGCCGCGACTACGTTGTCAAGTCGCTTGCCTACGCGCACGTACTCACGGTAACATATAAAGCTACACATTTCTGCCAGGGTCACGAGATTGTTCGAAAGAGATATATATAGTCCTCCAGACCGAATTTCGGCCACGGCGGCCAATCTCAACAGAGACTAGCCATCGGCGCGGGAGATATTATAGTGCTCAAGTGTGTGCGCAGACACAAGAGCACTCACTCTTCCCTCACTCTCATAGTCCGATGGGACGGCAATCCGACACGACCGAAGAGAGATCAGGCGTAGGACCAACGGCTTAACGTGCTTTCCGAGGCACGGGGGTATCACACCGCCAACTTCCAAACTCCGGGCTGCTACTAAGAAATTCCTAATGGAAAAACCCAGTAACACTTTGCCCGACCCGGGAATCGAACCCAGGACCCCACGCTCAACGGTCGCGCTTGCGACCACGAGATACCGTGACCCTGGCACATGGGCAACTGAAGGAACACGGGTGGGTTTTAGTCAGTAAAAGTCTGACACGCCCTCCCGCTCCGCTCCGGCCAGAGCGGGACTTCTCCCGCTGACTTCTCATTTGATGATTTCCCATCCAAAAAAAAAGCTACACATTTCCAGTATAAGTTGACTCCTCGTTGTGGAAAAAGCCTACACAATGCGAAGTCATCTCAAGGTAGAAACGTACAGCTTGATTTGTTGCCATGTGTTACATTCATTTCCTATTCAATTTCATCTTGTAGTGTAAATTTCGAATTTTCTGCATAATAACCTAATTGTTTTTTCACGTCATTAAAACGAAAACACGGTGTGATAAAAGAGAAAAGTTTTCGTTCTTGGTAAAAACAAACATAAAATAATGGCAAGTACTTGTACAATTAAAAACTACTGTTCCTTTCATCTTCGTAATACATTTTAATAACATCTTTGTTCTTAGAGAACATTTATTTTCAATGACTAATGACTCACTAAAACTTACTCATTACAAATGTTTGTTTTATTAGTTTAAAATTGCACTCAATGTTTAGCATTTTTATGAGTTGTTTTAACTAAACTTGAAATTGTTTTGACAACTTTTCTGTAACTACTTCTAAACAATTAATGAATTCTTTTGAAAATGGAATAAACGTAATGATGATTGTAGACTTCAAAGTAAATTAGAACTTTTCACATTAATTTTCATTCTGAAAATCAAACGTTCGTACCTACTTTCCCGTAAAGAGAAAACAAATTTCATATGTCTATGTGTGTAAATACAAAAACAGCTTATTTATTTAAAAGATAAAAGCAAATAGCAAAGTACTTTATGAAATATCCATTAAACTGGCTCTTTTGGAGTAATCCCCGGGGTATAAATAGCAAAAATGTAATATAGTAACAAATATAGGATTTAGTCCCAGCAGATTGGAACGAAATGCGTAAATTGAGCATAAACGATACCGCTCCGGTTACAGCCGACCTTCCGCCAAGAGCTATAGATATGAACAAGATAGCTAAGCTATTCGATTTTTATTGGTTTCAGATTAATCACTTTAAAATCTCGTGTGAGCTCCCAGGGTGATTGATTCAGTTCGAACAAAAAAAAAAAATATCCAATATTGGTTTCATACGGATAGGATAAGCCGCTTATGTGAAAAAAAAAACATTCTCTGTCTATGCTTACGTGATTGGATTTTGCTACTACCAGTTTTTTCCTTCATAGTAAAAGTTTTATTGTCATAGACAACAGGAAATCGTAATAAAATGATATCAAAGCACGCATGTCATTAAATATTAGATTACATTTGTACTTTATGAGTTTGTTTTGTAAATAATTATTTAAAGTTTCGTTCTTTTGAGTGACATTAGAAAATATTTTATGTCTGGGGCAGTTATGAAACGTCAGAAGTAGCCAAATTGATGGTGTCGTTACTATAGGCAAATTAATTTAATCACAGTTACAAAGTGGGTTATGTTTATAGTTAGTGCTTACTGTATCAAATCGGCTGTTCAATTTAAAAACCTAGTATTTGATTTTTTTTTTTATAACAGCTGTTTTTTGCATTTTTCGACCTTATAGACCACCCTCCACATACTAGGCTCGCTACGCACGGCTACATATTAAGCTGTGCATTTCCAGTATAAACTGATCTCACATTGTATCGGATATCCATATAATGAGAGGTCAACTTAAACTGAAATGTATAGCTTGATACGTAGCCGCGTGTACCTTCTCTTTCCCGAAGCGTCAACAATGTTTTCGCTTCGCTAATAGAGGTATATCACCCTTAAGCCGTAACTTCAGGTACTACAATGTTTATTACTTCTGAAATATTAAAACGTACTCAAGTACGCTTTACTTTCATTTTCTGTTACGTAACAACTCATCAGGTGCTGAATCAGCTGACGTCACGCTGTTAAATTATAATGAGATTAATAACTTTCCACATGAAGTAAGTTATAACTTAATCTTTGGCTTCAGAGTTACGATTCAAGGAATTGTTATCACAGGGATTGTTGGAGTTGAGATGTAGACTGTTAAGTACAGCTGTCACTGATGAAGATCAGCTAGTATTATTGTAGTTATATTTACAACTACAATTTATATAATTGTTATAGTTATGTTTAATTAAAGTGCATCACCATTTCATCCGTGCCGTGTGGTGCCGGACGTAAAGAATAACACCACCCCATTTCTTCCTGTGGGTGTCATAAAAGGCGACTAAGGGACTTACTAGAGAATGGGCAGCAGCGTTCTCTATGCATTTTACCACCATACTGCGATCGCCAACCCGCCTGCCAAGCGTGGCGATTATGGCAAAGCCCCCCAAATTGGGGGAGGCCTAAGTCCAGTAGTGGACGTCTTACGGCTGAAGTAATGTGAGTGAGTGACCATTTCATCCCAAGGACATCCACTGCTAGACATAGGCCTCTCCCAATTTCGGGGGCTTGCCGTAATCGCCACGCTTGGCAGGCGGGTTGGCGACCGCAGCATGGTGATAAAATGCATAGAGAATGCTGTTGACCATCCTCTAGTAAGTCCCTTAGTCGCTTCTTAGAACACCCACGGGAAGAAATGGGATGGTGCTATTCTTTACGTCCGGCACCACACGCAAATACAGTTATTTACATAAATTCTTATAATTCATTAGACGATAGCTTAATTAACTTTCAGTCAATGTTAGTCAAACAAATATTGAATTATACATGGAATGTTTATACAAAATCAGATTGATTTAATATTGCGTTCTCACTAAAAATCTGGTAGATTAAAGGCTCGAGCAGACCAGCGCGATATCGTGGACGGCACAGGCAGCGCAAACCGTGTCGCGCCCGCGATTTCGCACTGGTCTGCACGAGCCTTAAAAATGGAGGAATAATATTTGAACACAAAATGTATGCTTCTAATTTCTCGTTTCCAACGGTTTCGGTTGAGCACTGTCCGTCAGTCTTAGTGCGTTGATCTACCGCAGTCGTTACCGGAACATCACTGAGAAAGAGATTCGGCGTAAAAAGTGATTCATATATTTACTATATCCACCACACATCCGTCACTTGCACGCCGTTATTTAGGACGCCGAAGTTGCATGAAGTAAAATCGGCCCGGGATTGAGGTGGGCACGACACATTTGATCTAGTCCACATACTGCCGTCGCACCGGGCCGTCCGCCCAGCTTTTGTTTTGTCTATCATACATAACATACTGAAGTGCCGGGTTCAATCGCAATAGACAAACGATCGCCGTCACCGCGACGTCAAGTTCGGTTCAAATCGGTGACGTTTGGTGACGAGCTGTTTATATGTCATGACGCAAAAGTACGCAGGTATACCAATGATCGACCTATTTTAATCTCGACCTACACTACCAGACCGATCCAATTTATAGTCCTTTAACAAAGGTTTATAAAAAAGCTGCCCATTATTTATACACCGTACCTATATTTATAAGGCTTCAGACGTCGGACCAGGGTGCCTACGTTGTTTAAAAATAAAAAAGAAACGCGGTTGAGAGGAGGCTCATCCCGGCGAGAGCAACCAGTCAGGCGATCGCCGATAGACGGCAATTTATAATGTACTTGCTGTATTTTACAATGTACTTGCGAACGGTTCATATTTTATAAGGGTGAAAGATGAAGCCACGGTTTTACAGAATACGTTGATAGAGGTGTGCTATTTTTTAAAGTTGATTTGGTTGAAATATAACGGCGAAAACACGTTTTAGACTATAATGAAAATGTAAACGTTCAGTAAAAGATAAAAATAAATACGTCATCGGTTTATCTTAAGATATTATTTTTTTTTCTATTTCATCAACTTATGCTACAAGACTTATGTAGCATAAGTTGATGAAATAGAAAAAAATAAAAGAAAATAATCTTACCACGGCCAAGTCACTGAGTTTCTTTCTCTTTTAACATTCCTCAAAATAAGACGACGATAGATCTGTTTTGTTTTAGTAGAATTATGTGTCTGCGATACATGACAGAAAAGTTGGGCTTGTCAATAAAACAGCCTCACGGTCGATCAATTCAAGCTACGCCCATGCGTAGCTTGAATTGATCGAACCCTAACGACTGTCATAGGCCTTCGAAAAACACCCCATGGTGTTTTTCGAAGGCCTATGACAGTCGTTAGGGGTCGTTAAAAGCTCGAAAGCCTGACAACCAGTCTTACCAAGGGGTATTGTTTTTATTAGAAACAGATTGTGGTAGTCAGAAATACAGTCATTCTATGTAAAAAAAACTGGTTCTCATGTGCATCCTGATTAACTGGAATCCAAACCCAATATAGTTCGGAAAAGGGCGTTCGGGTCTGTAACAAATAAACCATTTTTTTTTCTCTCTCTAAAGTGTATTTCTTGTAGTCAGTCATATCGTTTGTATTTTAGTATCATGACACCAACTCCAACCATAGCAATATTAACCAATTACGTTACCCTATCCTTGAAATAGCCCTAAAACCGCTGTTTTTTGCACAAAAAAGCGCTTCAAGCTGCTAGAAGCACCCGTAAAGTCACAAAAGCTTGCGTTCACGACTGAAGTGACCTGAATAGGTCTAACTACGAAACTACTCAATCAAGCACGGTACCTATTCGTTGGTGCACAAATCCTCAATCAAAGGATTGAGGTTTTGTGCACCAACCTGGAATGGATTAGGATTTAGTTTCTAGTTTCTAATATCTACGAAATAGGGACTATTTTACGTAATAGGATTACGAAGCTGGTTAAAAATATATAGCATTTTCGTTATTGCTTTTAAGAAATTCGTGGAACTTAAAAAAACTATCTTCGTTTTGAAACAGTATTTGTCGGATAATATTTTCAGCTTAGAAATATTGTTACTCGACGTTAAAAAAGAGAAGGTTCTGAATACGGTTATTTTTTTATTATTTTTTTGTTTAAAATACAAGCGAAGGCCTTTGCCCAGCGATGGGACAGTACAGGCTAAAAAAAAACAAATGGCGTCCATGAGCTTTCAAATACCCTAACTCTATTGCCAACCTTACATGCCATGTGAAAATAAGATAAACAAATAAATCAGCACAGATACTTTAATTATTCCTACGTAAAAGAAGAACTGTAACATCTATCCTAGCCTTCTTGAAGCCCTGAAAGAATGTTGTATTATGTTCCCCGTTACCAAGCAACGTCATTTCTATTCAAGACCTGACGTATGTATGTATATTCGCGTAGTTTGTACTCGTCGAACACCATGGAGCTTCGCGTCTCACACAGTCGGCGATGCGGAGCGACGAGTCATAGTTTGACGCGTGTATGACGTATGACGTTAGGGAAGGCGTATAGGCTTACAAGCTTTTTAGAATTACTTACTTACTTTATCAGTTATCTGGTTACCATAGTACAGGCTCTGCCTAGTTTGGGATCAGATAACGGTGTGTTGGTTGTCCTAAAATATGATTATATTACTTTAGTATTTATTTCAAAATCATAACATAGCATCACGCCTGCTTTCCTTGAAAGGTAAGGCAATGGTGTATATTACACCCACATTTTGACAGTTTAATTTAAGTCACATGTAATAGACTGCGAGCCATCGATGCCATCAACTGGGCACGACTCCAGACTACGGGATGCTACTGAAAAAAATCTGACGAAAAACCCAATAACATTTTGCCCGACCTGGGCATCAAATCCAAGAAATTGCACTCGGTAAGAGCACATGCAACCATAGACCAAGAAGGCAGAGATATTTATTACAAAAGTATGAAAATTAAGGAAGATATGTATATCTACTTAAATATTAAATCTTAAATTCAGTCACTGACAGATAACGCACAGCCAAAACCGCTGAGCATAATATTTTGTACAAGTGTTTGTACGGAGTTTTGAATTTTTGCTGCAGGAAAAACCCCATTGGGCGGGAGGACGGATTGTCAATTTTTTAAGTTGTCAACTTTTGAAATAAGATATAAGGAACTTCACCTACAAACACCAATTAACTACTCACTTGATGAAAATACACATCCACAATACAAAATGCAAACGACTGCAGAAATATTGCCGCCATATTAAATCGCATGACTTCTGCAGTATATCACGGACCTTATAATTTAATTTATTCTACACACAAGCGGTCAATCTCGTAAGAAAATATAGAATGGTTAGCGTATTGTTATAACTCATAGTGCGTACTATAGAGCGTTAACTAGTGGATTTATTCCACTAAATAAATGGAATTGTTGGAATCATGCCATAATATTGACAAATAAATTGGCTGGCCTTGGTATTATATTGGAATGCTTCGCTAAGAAATATGAATGCCTTTAATAAATTACGCAAGAAATATTCATAAATAATTTAAAATGAGTTGTTTGGCATTATTAAGTGGATGTGCTAAATTGTTTCATATTTTTATGTGGAACTTTTTGTTGCCCCATATAAAATTGCACGAGAAAAAGAAATTAAAAAAGTTTTTCCAGGCAATAAAATGTTGATTTATTATGCCTAATTGTTTTGCCAAGAGGATCAAGCAAAGCTAAGAAAAAGAAGGAAATAATATAACTTTAACTGTATTTACCTAATTATCTTCTAAGTCTTAGAACAATCTAAACTTACTAAATTAACTGACACAATGCGGTGTAATACCGTCATGTAACGCAACAAGATTCTTCTTTTGACGTGGTTTGAACCATCAAGACAGTTTTTGGATTTTTCAATTTTACCTGTAAACGATAAACGGTTCTTTATTCATAAGAACCGTGATTGAAATACAGTTCTTTATTAAAAACTGACAACTTATTGCTGTACTAAGTAATCAGTTTTGTATTAAGAACTTTACTGTAGATGGAATAATATTCGGAATTCAAAAACTGTCTCAAAGGTTCAAGGTGGGAGTGACAGTCTCTGCGCCCTAACGTCCCTAGCTGCCGCAGGAGGAGACGCCCCGGGCGTCGGGAGTCGATAGCGGACTCCCGGCCACCGTAAGCGCGAGCTTGCGGGTGGCGAGCAATGGGTTGCTCGCCGCCCGGGAAGGACCAGGCTCGGGTCGACGGCGCGTAGTGTTCCACGCGCGCCTCAAAGAGATGTCAGCAGCACTGTAGGGATCTGCTAGGACCGATGCCTGCCAGGGTCGCGAGATTGTTCGAAAGAGATACCGTGACTCTGGCACATGGGCAACTGAAGGAACACGGGTGGGTTTTAGTCAGTAAAAGTCTGACACGCCCTCCCGCTCCGACTAGAGCGGGAGAAGTCATTTGATGATTTCCCATCCAAAAAAAAAAAAGTTCAAGGTCGGCGAAAGATTTATCTTGTTTAGCAATAAGATTGTATTTTGTTCAAACTAGGTTATAGGAAAAAAGGACCTTCGATTTTCATCAAAATAAATGATAATTTATTTTATCCAAAAAACTGACATTTCATTTACTAATGCTGTTGTCATGTGATAAAATGCTCACAAAAAAAAGAACGTTTAAGTACAATACTTATTGCTAAAGAAATTCATTTTCAAAAAAATCTGAGTAAAGTTACAGTCTCCATACATCCCGTATAATTCCCGATCCGATCCCACGAGCAGACTGACCCAAAAAAAGTTGGAAAAATGATTCGCCGTTCCGAAAAAGGTCGCTCTCGAATACAATGAAATGCTCTTTGCGGCTTTTTCAACGTGTATACAGTATAATGTTTTCACCAGGATTGTCCTAAAATTGTTGGTACTTTGTGTTAATTCTCTTCATTAAAGAGAGAGGTTATTGGCCGCATTTTTAAGCCTCGTGTGTAGATAAGGAAATTATTGAGGTTGTAATGAATATTTTAGGCCTTTCAACACAATGGGAACGCGCTTTTGTTCCGTTTCTTTTTTTTTTCAGAATGTTTTAATGAAGGTAGCCTAGTACAATAGCATAATTATTGTATAATTTAACCCAGATTCTTTGAAATAAATGTTAATGTCCGGATTAAAATTTTTGGCAAAGCCGAAACATCATAAACGCACATGTGTGTTTACGCATCAATTGCATCGCGGACCAAAATCTTAAAGTAACATACATATAACATTAAATCACGCGTGCATTCGCCCAAGGGATCCACCAGTATTCTCACATTCAAATCTCAAAGTAATTGTTTTGTATCGGCACTAAACATATAGGTCAACGTTCAGACTTAAATATAGGCGTTAACAATTGGATCAAAATCTCATACCATACGAGTGTAATCAGTTACAAGACGCATCGTTACGTCACGTCACAAAGGTCGGTTAGTGTCTGCCGAGTGCCGACTAGGCCGGTATCAGATTATCAACGGCCATTGTATTGGCCCAGTTCAATGCTTCTACAATCCGCACATACCGTGAGCATGTATCATGTGTACAATTGTTTAGCTGTATAATAGTCTAGATTATATTCGTAGGTACCGGTTTGATAACCAGTTTTAATCGAGTCATTAAAATTGTACGGGTCATCATTTTCTTAACATACGTACGTATACTTGTTACCCCAGTAACTGGGTTGTGGTTGTGGAAGTCCGATAGGCAGTCGCTCCATTTAAAATATTGGTATTCATCTGCATCTAGTTAGACTAGAAGCTGACCCTGACATAATTGTAAAAAGACTGGGAAGATAATGGTGATGACGTGAGATGAACATACGGACAGATTAGAACAGTAACACCCAGTTAAAGATTGTCTAACCAATTTTTGTTTTGACGTGACAACGTCTTATAAATTGGTTTGCCGGGTGACACTTCAAGAAACTGCGTTACGCTCCGCTCACGTTATGCGCTCACAATGAGAGCGAGTGAGAGGCACGCGTCCCTTCCACTCGGGCATGGTTAGCCCGCCTAAGAGCGAGAGAGACAGAGCGAGAGAGAGAGAGTGAGAGAGATAGGCATACACACCGGTTCATGTCTTGCGCTTCTATTGTGATTTTAATATTCACATTAAAATTATTTTACCACTCAAAGTCGTTGTCACGTAAAACTTTCGCCCGTATACCGACTTTACAGGCAACCAATTTTTTTTGTTTTTTTTTTTTGGTAGTTCTTCCTCTATGCTATATTTTAATAAGACACTCAGCTGATTGGTGACCGATAATCCGATCTACGAGGTTCTGAAAACAAGTCACCGAGGCGCGCGTTCACAAACATTGAATCAACATGACGTTAGACCGCCGCCGTCCGTCGAGCAAGTCGCCAATCAACACAAACGATAAACAAACTTCCACTTTCTGGAGCATCAACAACTCAGAACATTCAAAATAGATCTAATTCCGGCGTCAGTTCGAAAAACCGGAACAATACAGTGTTGCTCTCAATCACTTTAGTTACATATTCTATCGCCAACTAGGAAACGACTAGCTGTCAACAATTTCCTTGCTCAAGAAACGTACAAAAGCTTGTCCCTTATAAGTAAAAGAGTTACGCATATACTAACACATTCCCAATCCTGTTAACCACACGTGGTTCAGCTTGATTATTTTGTTATTGTATCTAGTGTCTACTTTGCGGACAGTGAAAGTGTCAATAGTTGATCGCTGACTATTCATACCGTACGAGTATTCGTTTGTCACAGCGACAAGAGATCAGCTATCATTAAGAGTACTCGCTGAGTGAAGATCGCTTGGTAAACAAAGCTCTCGCTGAGAGACTTACACTTGATACATACCCACACTAATCTCTCATCTTCATTGAAGTAGCTATCTCTTCTCGCTTCTCGATAATCGCCGACGGATGGACAGCTGCACTAAATTGGTGATGCATGTACGGCAATCAAGCTTCACTGAATGGTCACAGTTACGAAGACAATACGTCCAGATGAACAAAAATGTCCGACCATGGCCCTGTGCTGAAATAACGGCAGCAACCTTGGATATCTAGATTCAGTTTTCATCTATTTTCTACTTTTGGTGCCAGAAATATCTAGCGGAATCTAAATTAGGCGATAGATTCTCGAAACGGAATTGTATAAAGGAAATGATGTCATAGAAACTAATATTACAAACGTTCTTATAGTAAAGATAAAGTTTAATGGTCTGTCTAAAATAGAATAATAATGAGCTTTATAATACAAATTCGTTTTAACTTTTACTATTTATCGGGCTAATGAAGCCAATGGTGCAGGTCACGGTAACTGCCCGTTGTTAAAAGTAATTTCCTCATTTTATCGGAAAGTAAACGAGCATCCGCGATGGAAAATCCTGATAATAGTAACCATTCAGTTTTTTTAACGTGAAATTTATAAATTAACACGCAATCACTGTTATCAGGAAACAACATTTTCTATACAATTTGTTACCGAATTAATGAACATTATGAAAGTTGTCTGTCCAGAATCGCTTTATGAACTGATTCCTGTTATTTTAAATATATTTAAAACTACTGTGTTGGTCGCAAAAATATTTAAACTTTTACAGATGATTGATGATGATAGTATAATTATGTGCGAGTGTAGATTACCAATGTCACCACAACTTTCTCCCACAAAGTATAACCAATTGAATACCCTATAAGCAATGTTTAACACATAGTTGTTAAAATATAGTGTGTGTATTATGATTATTTTATTATTATAACATAATATTCCAATTGGTGACGTTCTTCAGAAAGGTCAGGTGCGTAGTACTCGCAACCGGCGTGTGTGTATGACCAATTGTATGAACCCAAACGAGGCAAAAGGAGTGTGTAAGGATCTTAGTAGGTGACGTTCCGTGGTTTCTGCCTACCCCCATGGGAAAAAGGCGTGATTATATGTATGTAATATTCTAATTGTGATGTCTGGTGGTGTGCGTTTATTACGGGACATGTTGTATACATAATCAGCACACAATGTTCCCAGTGCTGGGACACAGGCCTCCACTCGGTGACAGGAATTGGGCCACCATCCACCACGCAGGCCCATTGCGGGTTGGTACACAAAGTAAAGCGCCTGCTTGGGTTCGAACTCACGAAGTCACGACCTATTACTCGTAAGTCGCGGCCGTTACCACTGAGCCACCACAGCTCCACATGTTGTATACAAACGTGGATTTCTGTGGAACAAGTTCTGGATTGGAAGTTAGTTTTAAGAATAATTAAAACTAAAATAGATGCTTTGATGTTGTTGAGAACATTTTACAATAAATAATGTAGGTTAAATACCGCTTATTACATCCAAATTCTAACTGAAACTTAAACTCATGCTGAATAGAAAAATGCACTTGGGTTTTGTAAATGCAGACATTATTTCTATGTCGTGTTTGCTCCCATGTCACATGTATAATTCTGCAAACGTTTTGTGCTCCCGCGAGGCCTGTAGTTGACTTCTAAAGCTGATAAAATAATGTAAAACTGTCTAGAGTGGAAATAGAAGTACTGTATCAAAAGTTTCTCTTTGCTATGCGAGTGACATAATCACGTACAGTGGACAAACTAGAAATGTACATATATGAGAAATGTTGTTAGTACTACCCGTATTTACAACATTTTTAACCTCTTTATTCCAAATTACCTACGTTATGCTCGCATCGTTTCAAACGATTCAGAGCCTTATTTTATCATACAAATAAGGTTAAAGTTCGCTGGTACGCGGGGAACCAAATGTGGTATCTCAGGGACTTACAGGTATCATACGGATGAGCGTGGACTAAGGGGTTTTTTTGTTGGGTGGTAAATCGTCAATTGACGTTTCCTGCACTGGGCGGAGCGGGAGGGCGTGTCAGACTTTTACTGACTAAAACATACCCGTGTTCCCTCAGTTGCCTGTGCCAGGGTCACGGTAACTTATCGAACAAATCCGCAACCTTGGTAGGACCGGGTGAATATTAATATTTAGCTAAAACTGTGTTCTATGTATGAAACGTTATTCTACTCACAATATAAGGTAATGATAGGGCATAGTGTAAACCTGAAACAGTAAATATGTGGAGTATGTTGCAAAAAATATTCAACAATCTTGTTATCACAATTTACTTTCTTTGGTATTGTTCATCGAATCACTGATAAATGAGTGCACTCACTGAACAGAGGGGTAATTGCGGAACTTTTTATCGATAGGAATTGGTTTAATATTCATAGTTAAACAACATTCATTGCGTTATTTACGTTTCTGAGCCGACAATTTATTCGAACAAATGACGCAATGGTTTAGAAATAATCTTCAATCCCATTCAGATTCAGATAAATTGTGCGTTTCGCAATTAGGGTGCAGGTCTACTCAGTTTAAGACCATTTCAGACAGTAATAAACATATTCTTCACATGTACTGACTATTATGTCTAGACTCTAACCGACTGTGACCGCTGAGTTTGCTTCAGCCTTTCTTCACAGTGTAATCAGACATTAAACACCGACCTAATCTAGTCTCAAAATATGATTGATGTGTAAGAATGTTTGTACAAACCTACTTACAGAATTAAAGTAATTTATTTGTCTGATGATTTTGATGCTATTATTTTATTTTAAAACAACGCTACCTTGCGGACACAATTACCTACCTAAGTCCGTATGTATACGTCTTAAACGTCGAAGTCGTATGCTTGCTTACTGCTTGGTTGTGACCTCATTAATGACGCCAGACAATCACTCTTTGTCATACGTCAGTCGACTTTCATAGCTATGCTTGATTGCTTTCATAATGAATGTTGTTTGAAAATGCGTCACACAGAGTTGCAACTGCTTTACCATAGGCGGCAGCGGAGCGAAGCAAAGTGGTACGATGTTTTTTAACTGATCTAGGTCTACGAAGGTAAAAGAACATTTTTTTAAGGACCATACTACTTTGCAGCAGTTGCCTGTCTTTGGTAGTTAATGCTTTTGGTAGAAATACAGCCTCAAAATAATGTAATGAAACTCAGTCAGTTCGTAACAGTGTAGGTATTTTTGCGGGAAACCGGAAATTTAGAGAGAAAAATGTTGAACTGATTTCAGAGATATTTCCTGAGAATCTTACAGTAAATTTATATAAAATACATGTAAGCACTTTCAAGATACGAAACAGTTGAAAAGTTTTAAAGTACCTTCTCTTGAAGTACGTGACATTTAATACGTAAATAACGTCTACGTTATCTATTCATCAATGTGTGTTTATTACATAAGGAAAATTATGTTTTCTAATGTCGACGAACGTGCATGTTCTATGTATTTTAATATTGAAAACCAATATTGGTCGTATTTTTCTACAAATAAGTGCATAATAAATAAATAAAATTATATATGTTGCGTGTTTTGTATGGAATTGCCTACCGTGTTACAGTGATTGATTGAATAAAGCATATTGTAAAAGAAACCTCAAAGAAGAAGGATAAGCGCAATAAGTACGTTCTATTTAATAAAAATCTTAAACTCATTCACTAACTGCCAGACAACGCACAGTACATACATGTCCTAGAAGCAAAGAATTTTATAATAATTATATTTAAAAAAGTGAGCAATATAGAAGGGTTTTTTAAACCCTCTACTACCTAAAGGGATTAAAAGTAAGGGTTAAATAATTTTACCCTTTTTAAAATATTATTATTTAACCTCTATGTATAAATGATGATGAAAGTTTGTATGGAGATTCGTATTTTTTGCCTACAGAAAGTCTCATTGGTAATTTGGCTTACCTATTCATTTGAAGAATAAAATAAAATCATATCACATTACCCTCAACTTAAACCGAACCGAACCCCGATTCGTCTCTTCGTGTAATTATTAGCCCTGCTCAATAAATAATGTAGCAATATTAATCAACTGCGTTCAACAGGCTACCGCTGCTTGATAATCCCTCATTAACTATTAATTAGCGATTAATTACAAATGCACGATTAAATAAATGTTATACAACATTTAAACTTTCACAAAATAAGGCTCACTACGGTACCAGTTCGTGTTAATATTTTATGTTAACACTAGTTTATTTTATTTATTTTGCATCGTTCCGTGGCTAAGTAGGCTATAGCAGCCGCATAGATGAATCGACTACGTAAAACTACGTTTGCCGCGGTCGGTTCGTCTATGGGTGACCATCTTTCATTCATATTCATTTATTTATTGTTTGTGTCAGGTGAAAATACAGTTCTTATAATTAGCATGATAGTATCACTGAAACATACCCATAGGGTGTACAATATTTGTCTCTTAGTCAATGTTATCGGCTATGTTAAAAATAATTAATAATAAAACAGACACTCTCTTAATTTTTGGCGGTTATTGTCTATTGCATTGGTTGGAACCATATTTTAACATTCGTTATTGTGTTTAAAATGTTAATTATTAGCCGACTTCATCTTACATTTATTAATAGAGATAATTATTACGATCATGCAGTTTACATTAAATAAGTAAAAAAATAAAAATAAAATAAGTTTAACATGTCAAGTTTTAGTCAATCTCATGGTACATTAATTATGAAATATAAATTTTACGGTCATCTAATTAATCTTTACCTATCGAGACCCCTCCGTGCTTCACAAAGCACGTTGGCGGCTGTCATTTGTAGATCTTTGACAGTCCTAGGGGTCGTCAGAATCCCGGAAGTCAAAGAACCAGTCTTGTCTAAGGGCCTAGTTTAGTTATTTTCAAACTGTGTTGGGTCGGTTTCTATTATTACCGGATGCTACTGATTACCATCATTTAATACTGTGTGTAAGAGACAGCCCTCAACAAACTGACAGAGTGCATTCAGCTCCTTATTTTTAATCATATTTCACCGGAAATTTTCTCAGTTTTTTTTTACATTTTTTCAGCGTTTTCACTTTTATTTCAATGTAAAATTACATTCTCTGAAAGCAGCACTCCATTTATGTAAAAAATACGGCTAAAATAAAAAAGCAGCAATGGATGTTGAAATACTCTAACGAACGACGCGTAAAATCAGCTGTTCACTTCCTGTCTAACTACAGAGTCTAACTACTCGGCGTCGGCGATTGCACAAAGCCGGCTTTCCGAATTGATCCGAGATACATTGCGTGTGAGGAAATAAAACAAATCAGGTTTATTGGATTCCCATAACGGTCCTGAAATAATTTCTTTTACTGGTCATCTTAGTATGATATACTGAATCCACCCCATCAGTCTGCGGACGGCTGTCCCTTACACCCTGTATAGTGACCTCCACAAACCAGTTCCTGGGTAGCACTATACCCCTTGCCACAACTGTGAGACTTTTGGGCTTCTGATTACTCATAACGACGGTCAAAGATCTGCGAATGACAGTCGGACCCAACGATTCAATGTGCTTTTAGGCAAGGAGAGGTCTCGATATATACTGGATGACCATTGGTCACCCAGCCACGAATCAAGCGTCCCTTTAATCGAATCGCGCGGGTTTTACCCTGTAGTCACGTGCCCTGAAAGGAAATGCATCTATAAACTCTAAACAGGAAGCGTTAGATAGCAGTGTAGTCTTGTTTGTGGATAATGTTGACCGTGTGTTCACCTGTTTACCCTGTTGTTCGCAGTTGTTGGTCTAACAAGTTATATTGTTAGAGATACTTCTGATTGTTAGTGTTCACCTTGTTAGGGAGGGAGTTGTATGCTCGTTAATATTTGCCGGTCCTTTCAGACTTACAGAAGGACTTGTCCGCGGCTTCGCCCGCGTGGAGATAGGAAATTGTGTCAAGGGAACATAACACATTAACATAAAATTACGTTTCTGTTTCCCCGAAGAAATAGGCAGATGAATACCTATTAAACCCCTCATACCACCACCCACCAACCCTTGTAGGTATTCACGGTTTATGCATAAGGTTTATGTTTATGAAATTAAATGTTCTTTTTTTTTAATTTTTATATTTGAGCTGATTGAATGAAAGGTAAATTGCGGTTTACGATTTATGACGTATTAAAAAAAAAACTACTCACTAGATCTCGTTCAAACCAATTTTCGGTGGAAGTTTATATGGTAATGTACATCATATATTTTTTTTACATTTATTCTTACATTTATATTATATATATTCATATTTACATTTATTTTATATTCTGTTATTTTAGAAGTTACAGGGGGGGGGACACATTTTACCACTTTGGAAGTGTCTCTCGCGCAAACTATACAGTTTAGAAAAAAATGATATTAGAAACCTCAATACCATTTTTGAATACCTATCCATAGATACCTCACACGTATGGGTTTGATAAACTTTTTTTTAAATTTTAGTTCCAAGTATGGGGAACCCCAAAATTTATTGTTTTTTTTTTTCTATTTTTGTGTGAAAATCTTAACGCGGTTTACCAGTACATCTATTTACCAAGTTTCAACAGCATAGCTCTTATAGTTTCGGAAAAAATGGCTGTGACATACGGACGGACAGACAGACAGACATGACGAATCTATAAGGATTCCGTTTTTTGCCATTTGGCAACGGAACCCTAAAAAGATACTTTAAATGTACATGTGGTGGAAGGTGGCATTAACGATGGTTGGGGAATCCCTTTGTCCAGAATTGTACATTTTTATGCTGAAACGATGATGAAAATGAATGTTCATAACATAAGACAATAAACTAACAAATAGGGCCCAAAGCAATAATGTACATCTTACTCATACATTTACTGAAACTGAACTAAGAAGATCATTCAACAAACATTTGGCCTTCATGTCACTAAAAATGATACAACTTTCGGCAACAAACAGTTTGCTCTCCACTTCCGAGTTCGGCTGAACTACAATAAAAAAGTTATACAAACTCAATCACGGACAAGAGTTTCACTAATGTAGTGATTGCGAAACTTCAAACTACAATATGTAAACTATTCTCTCGATTCCACAAACGTAGCTAAATTATACATATTTGAAACAAGTTTGAGCTGTTCCGAAGCCTCGTATATTAATCATATTGGGTTCAAATGGCTATGGAGCACAAAGTTTTGACAGATCGCTATGCCAGACTTGCTGATAGTACCACCCAACACTGCCATTTGAATAGTTTCAAGATTTCTATACAATACCCAGTTAATATTATATATAGAAGACAAAGTGAGCTGAATGAAATCGTGTTTTAGTTTTACCTATAACGTTTTGATTTTCAACTAAGTAGTTTCCCGTGTTCTTGAAAAAGTTCAAATGCGTAGTACTCGAAACCGGCGTGCTTACATGTTCAGATATATGAACGTAAATGTGATAAAAGGAGTATGTACGAATCGTAACGGGTGGAGTTCCGTGATTTCTGCTTACCCCGCTATGGGAAATAGGCGTGGGTTTATGTGTGTATGTAGATATTCCTGTGAAATGAATAAATGGTGATCTAAAACAATGTTGGGCACTATTTACAACAACAATGTTCAAACAAATTACTGACGCCACGTTGAAATCGATCCAATACATTTGGTTCAGTAGTCTATGACCTATCCTTCCCCCCGTGGCAATGAACAGTCAGGTATAAAGCCAACAGTCCGATATCGCGCTATCAGTAAACATAACTATTGTCACATCACAGGGCTGTCATACCCAAAGACTTTATTATACATGACTGAACAAAAAAAAATGTATACATACTAGACTTGTATATATTTGTTTACAAATCCAGCTGGAATTGTTGCGTTCCGTAGAAGTTTGAAGGCTGACAATGACAGCCCTAAACACAACCCACTGACCCAGTTCTTCATAGCCAAAGTGCAGAATTATACGGTCGGCTGATCCGGCGACGGAAGATCGCGAACGATCTCGGGAGTTCGTAAACCGAAACATAGGAAGAGATAAGACGGTTCCGTTTAAGCCATGCGACACGGACACGACTCGACATGAGACGTGACGTTCGGGGAATATTGCTAAGGAAAATCGGAACTACAAATTGACGTTACCGATAAATTCTAGCAAGGTTTGCTAATAATATTGTAATATCATTTGATTTCAAATCAAAAGCTCTGTGGGAATTCTGTGAATCTGAAACTAATAACTATGGAATGTTGCAAGTATTTATTAATTTCTGAGGCATTTCCTGGTTTAACAGTTATTGGTTTTTAGTTTGAGTTCCTGAAAATACTTTTAAAACAAGGTTTCTACAAGGTAGTCAATTATTTACTGACTAGCTTCTGCCTACGACTTCGTCTGCGTGAAATGTTTTGTTATTCCGACTAGCTTCGCCGCATCTTATCGCCTTCTTTCTTAATTTTATCTTTTTTTCTGGAATCCTAAGGTTTCTAGGGTGATAAAAGGTACCCTATAGCCTTCCACAAGAATTGAGCTATAAAATACTTTTTTTTTAAATTGAATACTAGTTGCAGAGATTAGCGCATTCATACAAACAAACAAACTCTTCAGAAGAAAAAGAAGAATATTAGTAGAAGATAATTAAAAAACTATTGCTACTTACCTATTAATTTGATATCGCTAAAAAATACTGATCTTTATGTTTCACTTTTGTGCAAGGATTGGTCTGTTTTCGTCGGAGACGATTTAGTAAATATTTTTTTCTTAGATCCATCGTCTGGCCTCCACGAAATGTAGGAGGATGTTTTTTCCTGTTTCGATCAGAAACGCCATGAAACCACTATGTCTGAGATTCATCTCGGCACTGAGATACAAATAGGACATGACACGGAAATCGAAGGTTCCCCATAAAATGGGGGAAATAAAATCGAATTGATATAAAATCTTATCAGTATTAGTTGAGTCTGACTTACAGAGAAACTTTTCATAGGATTATGAGACGCCGTTTCAAATATGTTTTGTATCTCAATTTATGTGCGTGAATCACTACGTCATTTTTTTTTAGAGTTCACTTATTAAATTCGAAGACATGTGACATCTACTAACCTGCACTAGGTCCGTGTGGTAGATTCCAGCCCACTCTCCCTCGAAGACAGAGACATGTGTCCCAGCAGTGGGAACATTATAGTCTGATAATGTTATAGACCTCATGCATCGCTTTCCATCAGGCGTGATCTACGTCAAGAACAGCACCCTAATTGCGAAACGCACAATTTATCAGAATCTGAATGGGATTGAAGATTATTTCTAAACCATTGCGTCATTTGTTCGAATAAATTGTGGCTCAGCAACGTAAATAACGAAATTAATGTTGTTTAACTATGAATATGAAACCAATTCCTACTGATAGCAAGTTACGCAATTACCCCTCAGGTCCTTTAAGCAATAAAAATAAATAAAAGGTAACACTTGCATTGCGTGTTAAATATTAACATAACCTTGCATGAACCTAGAAAACATTTCAGTTAACGTTGTGCCTAGTACCACAAGATAAAATATACTATGAAAAGTGTTCGAGCGAAAATATTTTACCGAGTACTGAGCGCTTTCTATTAAGTATGAGGTGCATAAATGAGGTACGCCATTAATAAATGAAGTGCACTGTTTAATTTTATCTCCGGTAACCGTCGCCATTTTAATTAAAGCCTCCAGCCTCCTCCGTTTAGTAGGAGGGTATAAATTGCATAGAGCATTATTTTCAATCAGTATTTATACCTTGTGGACAATAAAGCAAGCGTGACACAAAGTATTTTTTTGGTATTTAGTATAATTTCCTTGAAACTGTTCTGTCGGAGAATTTAGTTAAAATTGAAGAAAATAGGAAATTTTTGGTCTAATGTTCTACTGGTTCCTACATTCGTCGGATCTACATCGTTACAAACTACTATTTTCTTATATTATTGTGTTTTTAAGTTGTGTGTGTATTTGGATTTTTACTGAAATAAATGTAATTGATTGATTATTATTTGTACCCATCTACGTTATATGTATATGTGCTACATTTTTTGTACCTACATATCATAAATTGTAAATAGCTTTTCGTGTCTGTTTGTGAGAGCGCGTTGTTCTTCGAAACTACGCATTGGATTTATATACAATTTAGAGAATTGATTCCGGAAGATTAATGTGCATATCTATATTACATTAGGTAGTACTAAACTAGCATATTATATAGAAATCTGAAAGTTTTGTCCAGTCGTAAAAACTGCACGAGGCAGAGGCCGCTAGTATAAAGATAAAATAAGCATTAATCGTTTTTCTAAATTAAGTCTTTAGTTTTGTTAGAAATTCAAGCAACAACTAAACATACTGTAACAATAATTATTTCATTTATCTTCCTAGTAGTACATGAAACCGATAGATACACATGATACCTTGCAATTAGTTCTAATGATTCACGCTATTAGTATTTCGATAGTTCATTACAAGCGTATTTAGTTTCCGATATGCACTGAGAGTGTGAGATAACACTAATTATTTTGAACTCTAGCTATACCTTAGTTAGAGCTCAACATAATTAGTGTTTCGCTAAAACTGATAAATATTCTAGAGAAGGCACTGGAAGTATAACTACCCTACCGTATGAAGGTATGGGAAATTCGAAAAAAAAAAAACTTTAATTCGTATCGAGTGTGAGGAGACGATACACATAGGTAATGACTTTAATACCAGTAACAGCGGTATTTAGTGCTAAAAACATTATGTCTGGACTGTCTACCATTATGTCATTATGCCTTTCTGAGTAAAATGGACTACTTGAGTCATTGAAAAGCGCGACTTAAATGTGGGTTTAGATTGTATAAAATACTGTTGGTGTGTGCTATTAAATAGTACTCGATACGTGTGACTTAGATAGTCCATGTCCCTCGCTATACTCGGGCGCTAAATTCACGCCTTGCAATAATGGGCTAATTAAATCACATGTATCGTAATTTATTATTTTTATATTATACTAGCTTTTGCCCGCGGCTTCGCCCGCGTGGATGTCGGAAATTAATGCAAGAGGACGTACTACCGCGATAAGAATGTGTTATTCCAGGTTATATAGGTAATATAGACTCTGTGTATGATTGGCAAAACATGTAGCTACCTCTCATTATTTTTAAGACCTGTATAATTCTGCACTCATGTTTTACAAAATAAATATCTTGTATCTTGTATCTATCTTGTATCTTGTGTGCTATTTTCGATCCAGATCCATTCAGCCATTTTTGCGTGATTGAGAAACAAACACCCAATCATACATATTTTCACATTTATAATGTTATAAGTAGTAGGATTATAACTCATATTACTTAGGATTCATAGTTTATGAGAACATCATGTGTGTTGGTGTTTTTAAAATAAGAGTAATAGTATTCAGAGTAAGAAGACTGCGATGACATGAGACATAGGGCTTGGTTTAGTTGAATATAAGTCTTCCTGGTTTTTCTTAACGCTCCTATTTTACCTATACAGACACTAAATCATTTACCAGACACCGAACATAATTATAGGAATAGTACTTTTGCCAGTTGCTTGGCCCGTATAGCTGTCGCAAAATATCACCCGGGAACCTACTACCGGGATAAAGTAGGTATCCTATCTGTTACGTATCCATGATATAATATATCTTTGTGCCAAATTCGATCTAAATCCGTTTGGCCGTCTTTGCATCATTGAGAAACAAACATCCAAAAATCTAAACATCTAAGCCATTTCGCGGTCTCTCTCTATTAGGTTCATTTTGAGTATAATGAACACACATGATATTCGCAATTACTATGAAGCCAAAGTAATATGAATTACAATCCTACTTATCCTGTACTACCCGGCCGCTGCCAACGCGCTCTGCGCCCGCTTTTTAAATCTCTAATATCTTCTAAGATATTCATTTAAATTACATGCTGTAAAGGGCCATATTGATCTATATTAAATGCACAATGTATTTAAGGTACTTAATTGGATAAGGATTAATGCTGTATTGCTTAAAATCGCTTCGTAAATAAGCCCTTATTTCTCGTAAAAAGTAAAAGATAAAAAATGGTTATTGTGGGTTATCCCTAAGAGATAGACATATACCATTCAAGACATTTTTGTAGGCCTTTTTAAGGTGTGCAATACTGTAGTACATTATTTTGATCTATTTCGTAGGATTCAGCAAGGGTTTTTCGAATTTTGAGACGTATGTCAGCGTAGTTTTCGAAGACAGTTATTTTTTTCTAAAAGTAAAGAATCTTTCTAAAATAAAAGTAGCCTAAGTTACTCCTTGTTACATCAGCTATCTGCCAGTGAAGTCCCGTCAAAATCGGTCCAGCCATTTCAGAGATTAGCGGGAATAAACAGACAGACAGACAGACAGACAGACAAAAATTGTAAAAAATGTTGTTTTGGTATATGTATCGTGTATACATCCATATACCCTTAGTAAAAAGTGGTTATCTTAATATTAAAAACAGACACTCTAATTTTATTTATTTGTATGTATAGATAAATTGGAATTATTTTACCCCTAAAATCATAACACCCACCACCACTACCACCTGATGCAAGATTGTTGAAAATTCTTCACATAAGTAATTATGTTTACCAACAAATCGAAAAAAAAATGTTTTTGTAGTTTTGAAAATATCTAAAAAACTTAAAATGCCCAAATCAAAACAACTTCATGATTTTATTTCGCGTTGATTGTTGAAGTTTTTTTACCTCATACATTAAAGCCACA
This sequence comes from Aporophyla nigra, assembly GCA_947507805.1. Taxonomy (NCBI): domain Eukaryota; kingdom Metazoa; phylum Arthropoda; class Insecta; order Lepidoptera; family Noctuidae; genus Aporophyla; species Aporophyla nigra. The sequence goes on along the minus strand of OX382297.1, from coordinate 18,486,855 downwards.
GCGGTCGCTAAAGTTAGTTTTATCGTAATTTTATTAAAAATTATTAAAAACATCATGTAAATTACAAAATAAAACACAATAAAAAAAAACGCTTGAAATCACTTCTTTTGATGAAGTTAGTATTTGAATGACAACGAAATTTCAAAACAATACGAGTTGATTTAAAAAGTTTTCTCGGGGAATTTTATTTTGTCGTGAATAAAAAAAGTTTTAGAAATTCGAAAGGTTTAGCCATACCGAGTCATTCCAAAAAATATCTTATTTCTTTAAGTTTATGAATCTACTAAGGGTCTGCCTATTTGTTTGTTACTTTAGACAAGATGTCACCTACTCCAAAGAATTGCAGCTTATCTAAGTCTGGATTTAAAAAATATGAATGTCATTCTGTCTATGTTGAAGTGCCATAAATTTCTCACGTTTAGAAGTTAAAACAATTTTCCACCTGGGGTGGGCTTAAATTCCCACAGAAAAAACAAAGATAAATCAATCGTAATATTTATTGAAAAAGGAATGTTTGATATAAACCAGAAGATAATTACTTTTCTTTTCCTTCCCGTTTAGCGACGTCCCAAGTTTTTATCAAGCGAAAAGGTCGTCCCTTTGTTATAAAAACTTGGGGCGATCTATTACGACGGCAGAATGCTCCCTCTTTGAATAAACAACACTTCTCTTTGATTTATTACATCATTTTTTCTTAACGATAGGTAGCATCAGAATTCGGCATATTTTGTATGTTATTCCAACAACATACCTAGGTACGCGTATTTGATATTTTTTTTCTTATAAGTAGTCTGTTACAATAAAGAAATGAGTACATAAGAATAAGTCTGAAAGTGGCACCGGTAGTTGAAAAGTTGTGTGAAAATCGGTAAGTGTATGGTCACGCGGTATAGAGGAATGAAGGAAAACTCGTGAGGAAAGTTTTGAGTATGAATGTCGATGGCTATAAGAGTAGTGAACAAAGAAAATATGGCTGGACTGCGTGAATGTTGATATGGATAGAAAGGGGATGACTACCAACATCATCATCAGCCTATAATGTTCCCACTGCTGGGACACAGGCCTCCTCTCGGTGAGAGGGAGTGGGCAAAAATCCACCACGCGGGCCCAGTGCGGGTTGGTAGATGTCACATTTCTTCGAATTTTTGGTTCTAAGACATGCCGGTTTCCTCACGATGTTTTCCTTCACCGTTTTTGAGAGCAGTGGTGATGAAATAATTTACACAAAGTAAAGCGCCTGCTTGGGTTTGAACTCACGACCTACTACTCGTAAGTCGCGGCGGTTACCATTAGGCCACCACTGCTCTGATAACTACCGCTGACAACTAATAGAGAAGTGTGAAAGAAAAAGAGATGTTGCGCCGAACCGAAATGACATAGGATAATAGCAGAACAATGATGATAATGAGGTAGTCTGTTGAAAGTGAAAACTTAAGGAAACCATACAGTTATTTGTTTTGACTGCCTTGTTGAGCTATTTATGGTCGGTAGTGCTACTGTGAACCTTTGATTCCGGGTTAGATTCCCAGATTAAGCAAAGTGTTGTTGTGTTTTCCTATCAGGAATTTCTAAGTATCAGGCCGGAGTCTAAATTTGTGCTCAGTTGATGGCAATAGTCTCGCTCTATATTACATGGGACTTAAACATAAATATTGAAATGCCTAACCTCTGCATACCCCTTTGGAGAATTCAGGCGTAATGTTATGTATAGTAATCGCACCACCATAAAACGCAGACTACCTCGCACTTGACCGATTGTCTAATCTATTTAAATCATGCTATTTTATGTGGTCAGTCTGATAAGTACCATAGAACTTAAAATGGTTTTTCTTTCTTAAATCAGCACGAAAATTGATCCGAACATTTTCCTACTAAGTTTTATGGTTAGGAAAAAAAGTGCAAATCTGTTTGACATTTCCCAGCAGAGACATAGCTAGGGAAAGAGTTAAGAAGGATCGTAAAATACCCGGCAAGGGATGGTGGCCTGTTTCTAACTACTAAGTGGAACGAATGCATTTACGGTTCATTTCCTTTTGTTTCGCGTTCTTATTTCATTAACTTTTGTAAGTTCAGCGCAAGTTTTCTTTCTTAAAAGTAATTAAAAGTTGATATTACTTCAGTTCAGTGTAAGTTGGGAGTGATTTGTTTTTAGTTCCACTCTAGGAATGAATTAGTAAGTATTCTCCTGCATCTGAATCCAAAAGGTAGGCAAAATTATTATTGTTATTGTATTTATTTTATTTGACAGCATTGGTCCACTGAGCAGTGGTGGCCCAGTAGTAACGGCCGCGACTTACAAATAGTATGTTGTGAGTTCGAACCTAAGCAGGCGATTTACTTTGTGTAAATTATTTCATCACCACTGCTCCCAAAACAGTGAAGGAAAACATCGTGAGGAAACCGGCATGTCTTAGAACCATAAATTGGAAGACATGTGACATCTACCAACCCGCACTGGGCCCGCGTGGTGGATTAAGGCCCACTCCCTCTCACCGAGAGGCGGCCTGTGTCCCAGCAGTGGGAACGTTATAGGCTGCTGATGTGATGTGATTGGTCCACTGGTTAGTAAAGACTTATCAACTAAGGGTTAGTATTTATTCATTAGAACTATACAATATTCTTATACATACCTGCCGCACGAGCAACCGGACAGTATCTCAATATTGGTGCATCTTGTTGTTGGGTTAGGGTTATCATAATTCTTTTAGGGGTAGGCAGAAACTATAGAACTCCACCTGTTACGATCCTTCCATACTCCTTTTACCTCGATTACGTGCATACCCTTTTTTTTTTCTTGGATGGAAAATCATCACATGACTTCTCCCGCTCTGGGCGGAGCGGGAGGGCGTGTCAGACTTTTACTGACTAAAACCCACCCGTGTTCCTTCAGTTGCCCATGTGCCAGAGTCACGGTATCTCTTTCGAACAATCTCGCGACCCTGGTAGGCATCGGTCCTAGCAGACCCCTATAACGTGCATACCCTAATTGCGAAACGCACAATTTATCAGAATCTGAATGGGATTGAAGATTATTTCTAAACCATTGCGTCATTTGTTCGAATAAATTGTCGGCTCGACAACGTAAATAACGCAGTGAATGTTGTTTAACTATGAATATTAAACCAATTCCTACCGATAAAAGGTTCCACAATTACCCCACTGGTCATACACGCACGCCGGTTGCGAGTACTACGCACCTGACTTTTTTGAAGAACATCACCAATAAGGTCAGTATGTGTCTATCTAGGGTATCCGTTCCCGGCGTTTCCATTCACATCTGCCTCGTATTATATTAACATCAGCAGTAATTACTGCTCAGTGAAATTATGTAAGTACCTACATATATGCACCGAGTTTGAATGTACCACATTACGTATAAACAAACATATACGTAACGAATTCAGTCCACAATACACATGTTGCCATATAAACGTGCATTCCTGCAACCGAGCTTCATAACCCACTTTACAATATATTAGTGTTTTGCCACTAGAATCAGACACGTGCTCCGTAATAGCCGTTCAAGTGTTTAGATGCACATGCTTCTAAAACATTGGCGTGATAACACGTGCATCAAGCTCTCGAGTTTATCTTTACATTTACATTATCCTTCGTAACTAAACATACTGGTAGTTTTGCTAAAATTGAATATTTCTAGTAAACTTACCAATTAACAACACATCATTTGTTCTCTCTCCATTTGGTCCGATCTCTCTCCATCTGGTTCGATTTCTCTCCATCTTGTTCTTTTAGGTGACTCGCTGATAGTACACCAACTGTTCGCCAGTTATGCATAATTCCCATGAACGAGCCTATTGCCATTAACCAAATATAATGAAACAAAACACTTCTCCTGACTTGGAAATAGAACGCAGGGCCTCAAGCTTAACCGTAGCGCTTGTGACCGCTATACGCAACGAGGCACTTCTAGTAGACCAATGACTTGACACGCTACCGCGTGTCTAGATATAAAAAAACTTTTTTACAAAAAAAAAAAACAACTGACTTCCTTAAAAACACTACAAAGTGAAAAATAACTTTAATTTCGGAAGTCGGTGTCTTAGGATCTGTATTTATGGTTTTTTTGCCACCGACTTCCGAAATTAAAGTTATTTTTCACTTTGTAGTGTTTTTAAGGAAGTCGGTTGTTTTTTTTTTTTTGTAAAAAAGTTTTTATTTTTAAAATTTTAATTGTGGTATTCACCCTGCACTAATACCAAACAAACAATGCATATTTATGCGATAGCAGAAATCGCGGTTGCTTTGCTGTCATTTTTAAAGAGTTCCGGTGTCTGTCTCCCGACCTCATCATCAGATCTATATGAAAATTATATGGGACCATTTCGGAATAAACCTCTTTCGAAAAAAAAAAGAATTTTGCAAATCCGTCAATATATGACGGAGTTATGGCCGAACATACATAAAAAAAAAAACATATAAACATTCGAATTGAGAACCTCCTCCTTTTTGAAGTCGGTTAAAAATACATGAAGAAGGTAGGTATTCTGATGCAAATTAGACAGTGGGGGTCTTAAGTTACAACAGCCAGACAACATAATGCCTGACAGGGATTACAAATAAAAATACTTTTATATTTTTATCCCAACTGATCAAAAATAAAAACTTTTTTACAAAAAAAAAACAACCGACTTCCTTAAAAACATTACAAAGTGAAAAATAACTTTAATTTCGGTAGTCGGTGTCTTAGGATCTGTATTTATGGTTTTTTTGCCACCGACTTCCGAAATTAAAGTTATTTTTCACTTTGTAGTGTTTTTAAGGAAGTCGGTTGTTTTTTTTTTGTAAAAAAGTTTTTATTTTTAAATTTTTAGTTGTGGTATTCACCCTGCACTAATTCCAAACAAACAATGCATATTTATGCGATAGCAGAAATCGCGGTTGATTTGCTGTCATTTTTTAAAGAGTTCCGGTGTCTGTCTCCCGAACTCATCATCAGATCTATATGAAAATTATATGGGACCATTTCGGAATAAACCCCTTTCGAACAAAAAAAGAATTTTGCAAATTCGTCTATATATGACGGAGTTATGGCCGAACATACATAAAAAAAAAAAAAAAAAAACATATAAACATCCGAATTGATAACCTCCTCCTTTTTGAAGTCGGTTAAAAAACATGACATTTGAATAACGTACACTTTTTCTGAAGAATAGAAACATTTTAAGAAACTTATTGTTACAGAAACTTACAAAAAAACTAACAGTTACAGACCCAACATCATAATCATCAGAACCAAATTCGAAGCCAAGTAAAAATATTAATAAATATTTATCAGGAAAAATCAAGAAGTTTTTAATAACATGCAGTATCCCGACATAGTATGTAAAACAAGATTCTTTGAAGTGTCTGTCGGACCGAACATCCCGTTTATATAACTTCGAACAACGATCAGTGGATGATGACTTGTTACTAGTGGCACTTGACTGATGGTATGTTTACTTATAGATCAGTGGGAATATTCTGTTTATTTTTCTTGGAGTGAACAGTGAAGGAGGCGTGAACAAACAGAGATCAATGTGATGTCTGTTTGGCAAGAATTCCCCTGACAACTTGACACCCTATCGCACGTTTCCGTTCCTGTTATCATTTCGGGCCAATATCTACAATGGTAACCACCGTGCCAACAGTTATCCGCTGAAATAATGACAGGTTGTATATGCTACCAATAACAACACGTAGTACCTATGCAGTATAAAACTATATACGATATTTTTTATGTATCTAATAAAAAGGAAATACGCAGCGAGTGTTAATAATAGGTACCTATACAAAGGAACATTTTATTTTCTCCTTCAATAAAATATTTTTTCTGGTAATCATCACCTTCTCCCTACTATATTGGGGTCGGCTTCCATTCTAACTGGATCCAGCTGTGTACCAGTTTTTGTCATAGAGCGACTGCCTTTCTGACTTCCACAATCCATTTACTGGATAACACGATACCCCTTGGTAAGACTGATTCATAGATTTTCGGGCGACTAACGACCCGTAACGATGAGTATAGACCATGTATGGCAGCCGGGGCCAGTGGAGGTAAAGCGGGGTCTTGGTATGTAAAGATGGTCAACCATCCACGGACCAACCGTGGCAAGCGTTTCCCCTTATCGATCGAAACGTGCGATTGTTATTACTAAACCACTATAACAATACAACTTTACTAGATAAATTGAGCATTAGGGTGTTCTCGTGTCGCGTAGTGTTCCACGCGCGCCTCAAAGAGATGTCAGCAGCACTGAAGGGGTCTGCTAGGACCGATGCCGGTCACGTGATTGTTCGAAAGAGATACCGTGACCCTGGCACATGGGCAACTGAAGGAACACGGGTGGGTTTTAGTCAGTAAAAGTCTGATACGCTCTCCTGCTCCGCCCAGAGCGGGAGAAGTCATTTGATGATTTCCCATCCAAAATAAAAAAGGGTGTTCTCGGACCATCATCATCTTCTTGTCTTTGCCTTTTGTTACTTGGGGGTCGGCGCAATACCTTCTATTCTTCTATTCTGTCAACCGTTACGCTATAATTCGTCCTTCCCTCTCTTTCAACATCATCTGATTGTTTTTCCTAACTACGTTAAGGTGTTCCAGTCTAATCAGAGGTAGCAGAATTCCTGTATTTAACATGCCCATATAGCCCTTCTCTTTCATATAATTTTAAAATATTCTCTTACTCACATATTAAAATTCATAAAAATACAGTTTCATTTATCTAAATATGTGACAGAAATATCCGTTCAGCATATAGTACTTTTATTTTTGTTACGAACATAAAACATGGATTCAACACAACAGGCCTTTGTGATTCTAGTTTGAGTGACATGACTTTGCCAGCTCTATCCTATGTAGATCGGGCTTTAATATTTCATTCGACTCTTTGATATCTAGTCTTCAATCTAGCTAGACGTAATGTTTGTGACTTTTTATTGTCAATGGGCGAATGTTAAAACAATTTTTGTGGTAACTGGGTTATAAATTGGGTGTCCAATTTCAATCTAATCCAACAGGTCTCATTCAAACTGATTAGCCTTTTCCCAACTGTATTGAGGTCGGCTTCCAATTTTACTAGATGTAACTGAATACCACAATTTTTCATGGAGCAACTGCTTGTCTGACCTACGCAACCCAGTGTCTGGGTTATACGATACTCATAGTTAAGACTGGTTGTGAGACTTCCGGGCTTCTACCAACCAACGGCTTAACGTGTTTTCCGAGGCACGGAGGGATCTCGGTATGTAAAGATGGTCACCATCCACGGACCAACCTCAGCAAGTGTTGCCTAACTTGATAGATCGACACATGCGGCTATTATTACTTAGCCAAGACCCAGTTATAGTCCAGCCGGTCTACTTATTAAATATTTCACCGTGAATACATATAGTTTTTGACGGTGCGCTTTTTACGAAATAGATCGGCTGTTCCAAATTTCTGTTACATGAGTTAAAACACTATGAAAGTGAAATAAGACAAACTTGACATCGCTTTTTGAAAATCCCTGCAGTAGAATTCCACTGTCTTTCTAGAAATGCAGCGAATTAGTTAGGAATACTAATTGGCTGTTGCACGAGTCAACTAGGGGAAATAAACCTTCCTAGACGTTTGAAGATAGTTAATTCCGTTACTGTAACAATTTATCACTTTGTTTGTAGTAAAACTGGATAGAGTTTTGTCATGTTCTAAGAAGATCTAAAAGTTTCACTCCTTTAAGAAAAGTTAGAAGAATTGCCATACTTAAGTCGCAGTGGGCAGGGCATAGTGTTCGCAGAACAGATAACTGATGGGGCCGAAAGGTTCTGGAGTGGCAACCGTGAGCTGGAAGACGAAGCGTTGGAAGACCTCCCACAAGATGAGTTGGTGAAGGCCGCAGAAATCCGCTGGATATGAAAAGCACAAAATCGGTCGAATTGACACTGCTTTGGGGAGGCCTATGTCCATCAGTGAACGTCTTTTTGCTGAAATTATGACAACACATAAATACTTAGACTATTTCTCCTCCTATCTATCCTCTCTCCTCTCCTCAAACAAAACATTCGCGTACACTCCCGGTGCGTCCGCTTTCAATCAAGTAGTCTATTAATAATTTAATCGATTGTACCAAGCCTAAGATTTTGAACTATTCAATTGTTTACACGACATTTTTGTTCACACCATATGTTTCCGGCAACGGTGGTGCAAGCCGAGGTCGGACATCCATTTGGCCAGTTTTCAAGATTTTCAGCGGTCGCTGACACATCTAGTTAAATGTGCTCTCGTCCTTATCCAAGAGTAATAGCCGCTATTATACTAGTAGAGAATGTTTAAGATCACTGACATGCGGTTTAGGGTTCCCTTGGTTTCGGTTATAGCAGATGGCTGGCATTCCATTACACAATTTGCATGACGTGACTATACGCCCTCGACGTTCAAACGAGAAATTCAATCAGTAAGAAAATTATTTAAGCTTTTGTGCGCGACTTCATCCGCGTAAATCTTGGTTAACGCGGACGCAGATGAAATCGCCCAGTAAAAAGTAGCTTATGTTCTTTCTTGGGGTTCAAACTTACGCCATCCCAAATTTCATCAAAATTGTTTCAGTGGTTTAGTCGTGAGAGTTTAGCAGACAGATAGAGTTACTTTCGAATTTATAATATTAAGTATAGATAGTATAGATGAGAAAACTTTTTATCGTGTCCCAACTAAAACTAAAAGCCTATCGTAGATGACAACGCCAGGAGACGCAAGAAATTTGTCACACAGGGGACAAAATATGTAAGCCTCGCAGACTTTTTTGTGCCGGACTAGTTCGGAATGTATAAAAAATCGTCTGCTAGTCCCCTCGCAGTTTGAACCTTCATTTATTTCCATAAAGCTCGCACTTGACTGTTTTTCATCGTTAATGTTATACAGCCACCCTTCCTGCCGTTTTATTACATTGGCAACCGACTCTTCCTATAAAATTGCAGTTCAAGCAAAAACTAAAAAAAACGTATTTACCTACTTTCATTGGGCGTCGTAAAAGGCGACTAAGGGACTTACTAGAGAATGGGCAGCAGCGTTCTCTATGCATTTTACCACCATACTGCGATCGCCAACCCGCCTGCCAAGCGTGGCGATTATGGCAAAGCCCCCCAAATTGGGGGAGGCCTAAGCCCAGCAGTGGAAGACTTACGGCTGAAGTGATGATGAGTGATCAAAATTCATATAATTTTAATAGAGGTATTAAGTTGTATGCTACAACAATACATTCTTACAGTAGTATGCGACCATAAGCTTTTGGGGAAAGTGGCTTGATATTTCAGTCAGTTTTAGTTTTCTAACTTATTTTTGTTTTTATTTTGAGATAAACTCACAAAATATATTAAAAATGTGTTAATTACGTCCTTTTATGGCAACAAGGCATTGTTAAAAAAAAATTGTTTGTCACTTCATGTCTTCCAGAGGGCGCCATATTCAATTTAATGTGAAAATACATAGCCTTATAACCAGCGGAGAATCAAGACGCTTCCAACGATAGGTACGTCATTTGTCTAATTATAGAAAAAAACATTAAATCGTTTTATTAGTTTTCACGATGATACAAACAAGCTGATTTACATAATGAATAATGCTAAATGGAACGAATTTTAGAAAATATTCCTCTTTATTCGGTCTTGCCAATTTAAAATATCTTGGAACGCCATAAAAGAGATTTATTTTCAGAACAGTCTCTTTGGAACAAACATTTCTAGTCTTTGACATAGTGTAGTAATAACGTACTTCAAAAGGAACATTCCCTTTGACCAGAAAAGGTCTCTTTTATTGAAACTAATCTCTAATCTCACAGAATATAAAATTAATCGTAGTCCTTTGAAATATTTCCAAGCCATATTGAATTTCATTTTGTCCCAAAAGAGAGAACGGATCCGCATCGATCATAATTATCGGATACAGGTTATGGCAGTTTGTGGAAGGATAATCCACAAAATCAATGTACTTCGACTTAGATTGATTCATTGAATCAATCAAAATCAAGGTTAAATCTTGTTTACAATAATAATGAACATCGATGAAATCATCAAAAATTTAATAAATATCGAAACAATAAAAATATCGTAACATACCAGATAGATACATTATTTAGTTACTTAACAACTCAATCAGAAAATATTACAATCAGAATAAAGCCTAATTATAAATAGAAGAAAATAAATGAAATGCCGAAGCCTTGGTTCAATGCCCTAGCATCCATCAAAATGTTGACGTTGAACAATTAAAGATACAGCGAGCTAAGTCTGGAGCCAGAATAACATGGCATTGTCCAGACAAAACTCAACATTACAACCGATTGTGTAATTTTAAATTCAACTATCTTTACGCTCGTGATTGAGATCGGAAATCATCCGACGCGAAAGTACTATTGGATAAAAAGTACCGTATTAATCCAGGTTATAAACGATGTTTGTTGTAACTAACTATAAAATGCGTTCAACTGTGTTTCCGTAATTGAGTAACAAATATCCAAATACACAAACTTCACCTTTGTAATATTATTTAGTCGGATAGTAAGATAGGATTAAACAAAGAGAAGCAAAAAGATAAAGAAATTACTATCGACATTATTACTCTAATTTGTTCTTCAGGAGCAATTGAAAAATTAGAAGCAATATTCATTAATTTGTCGTTCAATAAATTCCAGTTTGTTGAAAACATTGAAATGTGTTTTCGCTCTACTACGGAACCCTGTGAATAATAGAATTTACGTGTAATTATCGATATCTATTGCGGCTTTCTCGAGTGGAACAGATTTATCTCATTTTCGAAACTTGCCGTGTTTTATTTATAAGAGTAAAACTAAGTGATTCATCGCGGGAACTTTTAACTGAATACCTTCGCAGTTGGACGAGTTCGTATTTAGGTTTACGATGCGAGGTAATGAGCAATTTACTCTGTTTTCTTCATCATTAAGTGGAATAATTGTTATTTACAAAACAAATTTTGAAAGGGTTTGGGGTTTTTAGTACGGAGTCGGCAGTTCTTGATGGTTTAGGAAAACAACGGCGTGCTATTAAAGCAAGCCGTCGTTTTAATGGTTATTTTGTTTTTATTAAAATTGTGTAAATTTAAAGCTATTATGGCCTCGTTGGTCTAGTGGACGCAAGCATGAGTTCGGGTTCGATTCCCAGGTCGGGCAGTGTCATTGGGTTTTTCCATTTGGTAATTTTCAGTAGTAGCCCGGAGTCTGGATTTGTGCCCAGTTAATGGCAATGGAGTCGCTCCCCACTATATGGGACTCGAACATAACGCTCGAAATGTGGGTGTAGTGTTACCGTTCGGGGAATAAAGTTGTGACGAAGTAAATTTATTAAAATGCCATAATTATTTACTTACATAATATATATTTTCTCATTTATATTATATTAACAATTTGTTGATTTGTCTAAATGTATTACAGTAAAAAATAAAAAATAAACATAAAGACAAGACTAAAATTGTGTCTGAAAATTTGTGTTTGACAAATGTTTCTTACTCAATCACAATAAAACAGCGAAACGAATTTGGTTGAAATTTAGCTACAAATAAATAGATTATACTTTACATCCCGGTACTCTGTTCCCGTGAGATAATTTTCGACCTCCATAAGCATTGGCAAAAGCTAATATACCATAAATATAAAAATATCATAATTACTACAGTTAGTACAGAGTGACAGGTTTTAAAATATAAACATAGTTAGGTACTAGAAATGCCAAAGATATTTGAATGGCTTCGTAAATTACATTAGTTAATATAGACACATTGCCACAATTGATACATTACCGAAAGCTCTCTAATAAATTAGATAAATTGATATTACTTCGTAAGTCGTTAATAGTATTAATAAATGCTCTGCGAACCCTTTCACACAAAATATATTACTATTATAGCAGCCCTTAGACATATTGCAGGCTTTATTTAGTTATTATGGCGCCTTAATAATACACATGTTTTGTGTAATACTTAAAAATTAAATAACAACATGTTTTTCAGGAATGGTTAGGCAGAGGTGTCCCAAAAAGTATTTCTGAACAAGACATTCGCAGTTGTGGGTTATACAGGGAGGCAAGGAAATCAACCTGCAAAGTGAAACCATGATTCGGAATGACGGACTAAAAGACCTACGGAAAATTTTAACGTAGAGGACGTTGAAATTTTTCGTTGGTCTTTAAAAAAATATATGTGCTTCACATACATCTTGATCACGTATGTATTGCATTTTTCTATGAAACAGCGGGTTTTTGTCGCTTCACTCTGTCTGTCCCTATGTATGCTTAGATCGTTAAAACTACGCAACGGATTTTGATGCAGTCTTTTTAATAGATAGAGTGATTCAAGAGGAAGGTTTATACGTATAATACGCGGGCAAAGCCGCTGGCGAAAGCTAGTAAATTTATATTTTACAACCAAAATATTTATGCTATGTAGTACACTTTGCCAAAGGACGCAGTTAAATAAAAAGTTTCTTAAACTCACTTCAATATATGTATTTCTAAACGTATTTAGCTCTATAGTAGTCCCCTAAAAGTATACAAATAACTATATGAAGCGAAAAATTGCCAATGGAATACAAGTCTTGACCTTTTCATTGGTAAAAAAAAATGTTTATCCCGACCAACCGTTAATATGATTCATGGCAACCCCGCTCTACGGAGAGCTATCGTCGAAACAAAATATGCACTCGATAAATCAAGTATCATAACAATCGAAACAGGTCGAAGTAAATTATGAACGATGAACGAAAAATGTCCGTAACCTTGGAGCAACATATGCCGAGCGGGCGGGTGTACCGATGTTTACATTCAGGGACTAACCAGAAATTAACAACGTAATGATTTAAACTTATACACTTTAAAATTATGGAGAAGACGGGGTTATTAATTACGTACTTTGGTACTTAGAAATTATGGACTCACTGAAATATGTAGACTTATTAATTGATGAAAAGGACTTGAACTATTTCGAACAATACGCACAGTGTTTACAGATAGGTACTTCTCTAACAATATACACTACACAATTCTGAATATACGTTACAAATAAGACTACTCCTGAAGCTGTGCTATATTTGAAATAGGAACAGTGGTACGATTACAAAGTTTCAATAAAACCACATACTCAATAAAATATGCAAATCTGTTTAACCCTTTTCCAGAATCCACTGGCAGCTAGTTGCCACGACTAACATCACTAGCACTAACCTTAGCTCAGTCCACATAGCACTTAATCAAAATCGATTACACAAACAGCACAGTTGGACAGAATCCCATCGGGTGCGTGGTGTACAATCACAAACAAAATGTCGTTGGTACAGGCATGCGAGCGACCACCAGCTCTCTATTAGTTCGCCTGAGTCCGTCGGCACGCTGCCAAATGCTAAGGTTTGCAAACTTAATTACCGTATGCTTTGCTTTACTGGATTCACTGAAAAACGTTTTGCTTGTGTATATACCTGTATAGTTGTTTATATTTTTCGTATTGTCGTTATTAACAAAAAATACACGGATTTTACGCTCTAATTTTCATTCGTAAAACGGACGTGTACATTAGAATGACGGAGAAAGAAAAATTTTGATAGAAACAAGATTTATCTTTACGGACTAATGTTTTATCAGAAGTCATCAATCAATTTAAATGCATTATTGAAAACACACAGATGCCAGCGTCTTAGAATAACATTCGTGGTACCATTGTTAATGTACGGGAAACATTCTGTCATTCAACTTTGCTGAATTTCTTTTGAAATAAAAATAAGCTTTACTACAACTTATCGACAGATTTAAGGAAACTTCCTGTCAAAATATGACGGGTATTGTGAAATTAATTCTAGTTTACAATCTTTCAATAAAATCTTTTTAGTTCCTACAAAAACTACTCCGAAATAAGATTCGTAATGCAAGAAATATTTCTAGCAAAAACGTGACTTTTATAAAAAGTCTTAGTAAAATCCAGGTGTTCTAGGAAAAGGCAATGAATAAATCAGGACGTATCCTTCAGCTAAAACTATGAAGCCAAATCTTTCAAACAATATTCCACACTATAATAGCAACTAAAATCATAAAAGTCAACATGATATAAAGCATATATATGAACAAGATCTTTTTCGCAGTGACTCACATTTCATGGCGTTGTGTAATGTACATAGAAAATACTAAAGCTATGTTAACCTTTGCTAGATCATGATTTTTGTATAATACTAGCTTCCGCCCGCGGCTTCACCTGCGTGGATGTCGAAAAATATCCGACAAGAACGTACTACCGGGATTAAAAGTACCGTATGTGTTAATCCAGGTAAACAATGTCTTATCGCACTGCTTTTTCTTATCCGACTCAGGGAATAAAAAGTTCAACACCTTATTTCACCCTCTTAGGGATGGAATTTCAAAAAACCCTTTCTTCGTGGATACTTATTCTTTACAAAGAACACACCTTCCAAATTTCATGTCTCTAGGACCAGCGGTTTAGGCTGTGCGTTGATATATCAGTCAGTCAGTCAGTCACTCAGGACTTTGAATTTTATATATATACTCGTAGGTGTATCCTTAATATAATAAGTCAAACAAAATGTTGCTGATATCATCACCATCAGTATTGGTTCGCTTGTCGTTATAACTATGTAAATGTAATACAACTTTCTCATTCATTTTCTAAATAACAACTGCATTATATTTTACAGGTTCTCATGTTTAATATCTTACTTCAAATATTTTGTCTTCATTCCAATTTTCATAATATTATGTCTTGGTATGTCATATCTGCAGTTGCAGAGTTAGCTTGCGTCGACTTGCTATGATCGGAGCAACATCTTGATCCAATCACGAAGTATTATTAGCTGATTCACATCTTTCAGTAGCATTTCGTTTCCCCTTAGTTCTATTTCTGACTTCCCTTGAGCGAGCCACTTCATTGATACTACTTGTTGAATTTACTTTAATTATACACACTGGAATGCACTCTGCGATTACGTGGTCTGAATTTCCATCGTGCTAAAGCAGGAATACGCCTGCAGTATCATAATGTTCTAATGTTATATTCGTAAAGACGTAATATTTCGTAAGTGCCAAATTGCCCTCTATTGAACATGTATCGAGAAAAATCCAAGATAGTGAATTCTGTAATGGTGAATACCGCCCACAAAAGGCGTGCTCGGCCGCAGGCGCAGCCCGTTCGATCGGTCCTCTCACGGCGCGGTGTAAACACACGCTAACAATGCCCAGATGATGGACATCCAAAATAGAATGTAAAGTAAACAATTGGCAACAAAGCGCGTTGCGAAGTCGTCGGTGCGGTGAGATTAACCAACGCTGAACAAACTTTTGATATCCTGTAACGTCATATCGTCATACGGGCTGCACGTGAGTATTGAATGGTTAATGCTGATAACGCTATTGTCGTGTGTAGCTGTTATGCTCTCTCAGCAGTTTCATGTGCACTCTACCGTGCAGTATTAAATCTCATAATGCATGAGAGATTTGTAATATTTCGCGATGCATAAATTATGATGAAGAAGCATTTTTCGGTGCAACTTTGTAAGCGAATATCGTTAAACGTACGGGAGCACTTAAAGTATATTTTGGTTATGTTCATAAGGTGTGTTGCAAAGTGTTTCACTATCTTTACGCAATTCTTTACGTTGAAATGAACTCACAATAGGTATGATCTGAAAACACGCAATTTCTGTTCTGTAAAATTTCGCTTCACGCGCATAATGTTGCAAACCTAGAACATATGTTTACGTATCGTACCTGATATAAACTAATGGAGAGATCAGAATTGTAAAGAAAATGGGGCAACGGCTATTCATAAGTCATAAGAGCTGATGGCAATTGGCATCACTAGCGATGGTAAACAATGGGCTTGCTGAAACATTCCATTACCTGGACACACATCCATTATAAAGGTTAAAAAAAAACTTTTTTACAAAAAAAAACAACCGACTTCCTTAAAAACACTACAAAGTGAAAAATAACTTTAATTTCGGAAGTCGGTGTCTTAGGATCTGTATTTATGGTTTTTTTGCCACCGACTTCCGAAATTAAAGTTATTTTTCACTTTGTAGTGTTTTTAAGGAAGTCGGTTGTTTTTTTTTGTAAAAAAGTTTTTATTTTTAAATTTTTAGTTGTGGTATTCACCCCGCACTAATTCCAAACAAACAATGCATATTTATGCGATTGCAGAAATCGCGGTTGATTTGCTGTCATTTTTTAAAGAGTTCCGGTGTCTGTCTCCCGAACTCATCATCAGACCTGTATGAAATTAATATGGGACCATTTCGGAATAATCCCCTTTCGAACAAAAAAAGAAAAGAATTTTGTAAATCCGTCTATATACGACGGAGTTATGGCCGAACATACATAAAAAAAAAAAACAAAACATTTAAACATCCGAATAGAGAACCTCCTCCTTTTTGAAGTCGGTTAAAAATATAATAAATGGCCAGGCCAAAATGATTAAGGCTGCTTTTTTTTTATTAAGCAGACAGTAGAGTGGGTAAGAGCCCACTCTAGTGTCTGCTGAGGAATCAATTCTCGATGTCAACGAGTATGTCTATCTAGGACAAGATATCTTCTAACTCCTGATCGATAAGGAGTTGTACCTTCCATCATCAGCTCAACGGAATATAAGAATACAAGTAACGGTCTAAACGTGCCTATAATATTCAAAGAATTATCCCCTAACCTTCTAACCTTTCACTGTAAGTTTCTATATGTACTGTTCACCGATGAGGAGTTCCATGCGGTATCTTCGAAGACTATAATTAGTTCACCACGGATGGATAGATAGAACCAGCAATTATTTTTGATCTTTAGTACAATATCCAAATCACATTACGTGTACTGTTTGTTTTTGAGGAGTTCCTTCGTTTATCTCCCAAAGTATACATCAAATCTTCACAAAATTAATATGGGACCACCTCAGGAGTATACCCTTACGAATAAAAAAGAATTTTCAAAATCGGTTGACAATTGGCGGAGAAATCGGTGAACATACATAAAAAAAAAAAAAATACAAACAGTCGAACATATAACCTCCTCCTTTTTTTGAAGTCGGTTAATTAGATGTTGGTGGTAATATTGTTTCACTGCGCGTAACCGCCCGGGTTAGATAAAGACATGATGAATTCGTTATACAGGGTGTCCAAGAACCTGGCGTCCAACTGGATTCCCACGATGCCCCAAGTTCTAACAGTACTCAGAAAAATATTTTAAAAAATCCACCCCATGTACTTACAGAATTATACTGATTTAAAAAAAAAAGGGGAAATGAGCACCCTGTGACATACTTTTGAATGCTGTGACTGCTAATGCTGATAATTTCGATATTTCTTGGAGGTTTTGTAATCTAGGGTATTGCTGTGTCTAAATAGAATGTAAAAATAATGTACTTATTGTACCATTTTAAAATAAAATATTATTTTAACTAAAGGTGATATGGAAAACTATTGAATTTCGCAACTTTGACCGACTGTAGTGTAAAAAAAATGTACCAAAATAGTATGGCAAGTGACGTCAAATTTTGACGCGTTTATTCCTCTTTTTAAAAAGGTATAATACTTACACATTAATTTGAAAAAAAAAATTTTTGATAATATTTTTACTCAACAACCCAATTTTTACGATGTCTTACAGAATTCTTAGAAAGAAAAATTTACGACGAATTGAATCTAACCTCTAAAGAATTACTATTGTATGCTCATAAAAATAACAACAGGCCTCTCAAAAAACAGGTTAGACCGTAAGGGACGGTATGTGCATGCATCTCACCATAGTGATTCGTTATTACAACAGGAGGGAGCAAGACAGAAACTATCTTTGCGATTTGCTGGTTCTTCTTTATGGTACCCCATTATTCAGGTAAGAGTGAGGGAGAAAAAGGTTAGAGGTGCGAGTGAGATAGATAGTGACGCTATCTGGGATCGTGCTATTTAGGATAACAGTACGGTCAGTACGCGTCACTGCCTCCTGCCGTTACTACGCACCTCTCTCTTATTGTTACCATTGATCACGTACTACGATTTAAAGCTTTGTTTATTGGACTCGATTACTCTTTGTGCTCTGGACTTTGAAACGAACTCTTTACGACGACCTTTGCCTGTGTTTGGACAGTTTGTGTTTTGTGTGTGCTACCATGGCGACCTACACTCCGCAAGAATACGCAAATATGCACTACATTTATGGAGAATGTAGAGGTAATGGACGAGCTGCAGCGAGACTTTACAGAGAAAGGTATCCGAGGGCTACGCGATATCCCGACCATCGAGTTTTCATTAATGTGCACAGATCACTATGTGACGGGCGGTTCCCCAATCAAGTAGCTGGTGAAGGACGACCCGTAAATGACTTCATACGCGATGAAGTTTTAGAGGCGGTGTCGGCAAATCCAAGCATCTCTGTGCGAGGAATAGAAGCTGATACGGGGATACCGAAGAGCACAGCACACAGTATTCTCCAAAAAGAAGAATATCATCCGTACCACGTACAGCGAGTGCAAAGTCTTTTACCTCGAGACTATCCGAGCCGAGTCGCGTTTTGTGAAACAATCCTGCAAAAACATCGAGAAGACGAAAACTTTATCGACAAAATTTTGTGGTCAGATGAATCAACATTTAAGAAGGATGGCTACATGAACCTACACAACTTGCACGAGTGGCATGTGGAAAATCCGCACTTGATGCGAGAAGATAGATCCCAGTACCGGTTCAAAGTGAACATGTGGACCGGTATTCTCTGTGGGAATATTATTGGTCCATTTGAGATGCCCGAGAATTTGACTGGCGAATCATATTTAAATTTTCTTCAAAATGATTTGCCAAACTTACTAGAAGAGACCCCACCAGATATGTGGTTCCAACACGACGGCTGTCCAGCACATTTTCGCGTATCCGTTAGAGAGTTTTTGGACGAGCAATACCCGAACAGGTGGATTGGGCGATCAGGAACAATCCCGTGGCCAGCCCGCTCACCTGACTTAAATCCGCTGGATTTTTTTTTCTGGGGAACTATGAAGGAGCTCGTTTATGCGAAGCCCATTAATGACATCGCTGACCTTCGTGAGAAGATAACACAAGCAGTGCAGGTGATACGTCAAAAAAGTTACTCGCGAAACATAAAGCGGTCCTTTTTAAGGAGAGTGAGAGCTTGTATTGCCGCGGGTGGTCAACATTTTGAACATTTATTGTAATAAAATATCTTTAAACTAACATTCTTTGCTTTTATTCTACTGGGAACCCATCTACCTGTGTGTATTTCCTTCTTGCTCACTCTTGGAACCGAAGTAAATAATAGTAGTAACATAACAGTTTCTAAGATAAGAAAGGGTCCGACAGTTACCGTTAGTAGGTAGGCACTTCGTAAAAATTGGGTTGTTGAGTAAAAATATTATCAAATTTTTTTTTTTCAAATTAATGTGTAAGTATTATACCTTTTTAAAAAGAGGAATAAACGCGTCAAAATTTGACGTCACTTGCCATACTATTTTGGTACATTTTTTTTACACTACAGTCGGTCAAAGTTGCGAAATTCAATAGTTTTCCATATCACCTTTAGTTAAAATAATATTTTATTTTAAAATGGTACAATAAGTACATTATTTTTACATTCTATTTAGACACAGCAATACCCTAGATTACAAAACCTCCAAGAAATATCGAAATTATCAGCATTAGCAGTCACAGCATTCAAAAGTATGTCACAGGGTGCTCATTTCCCCTTTTTTTTTGAAATCAGTATAATTCTGTAAGTACATGGGGTGGATTTTTTAAAATATTTTTCTGAGTACTGTTAGAACTTGGGGCATCGTGGGAATCCAGTTGGACGCCAGGTTCTTGGACACCCTGTATAATGGTTATTCCTAGACATGTGAAGAGTTGCAGTTATTAGAAAATGTGCAAACAGAAATTCAAAATTTCTTAGTATGTATCGTCTATATTAATTATCATCTATGCATACTTATAACATCAATAATAGTCACGAAGATAAAACTGTAAATTAAATATATTTCAAACAAAGTAATGTTACGAGGTGTGGGTAAACAGATAGTCTAAATCTGGATTAATTCATAGGGTACTTTAATGCGGGTACGTTCCCGTGAGATATTCTCTGACATCCACCCTGGCAAAACCGCAGGCAAAAGTAAGTACTAAATATAATTTGTTAAGATATCAGGGTATCAGGGCATACCGTTTCTGTTTTGTTTCTTATGGCGATTTTAGGGCAGTTCCCTTAGCTGAGTAGCTAGTAATGGCACAATTTAGATTACCATCTACATGCTCAAGAGAAAATCTTCGTCACTCATTTTTTTTAACCTGTTCCTTCTTTTTATGAGAAAAGACCTTTCAATCTCCATAGGAGACTGATAGTAACTACTTACCTGATACTGTGCCTAATTGCCTGTGCCTACTTAAACCATACTGAAACATTGATTCAGGCGCGGCAACACGAAATTCGTGTGGCTTTGATTGAGCTGTCACTCATTAGGGATCGGGAGGAGGGGACGAACCGTTGACGGGAGTAACAACAACCGGTAACGAGTCGTACACGCTGAGTCGAGATCGATTGCTCACTGACAATCGGGGTACAATTTGTGTGAATCATAGTTTCGAGATGCTTATTTGCTGCCGTAACGTTTTTTAAAAGAAAGTTAGCTTACATCTATACTAATATTATAAAGCTGAAGAGTTCGTTTGTTTGTTTGATTGAACGCGCTAATCTCAGGAACTACTGCTCCGAATTGAAAAAATATTTTTGTGTTGGGTAGCCTATTTATCGAGGAAAGCTATAGGCTATATAACATCACGCTACAACTAAGAAAAGCGGAGCAGTAATGAAAAAGGGGAAAATCGCACGGGTATGCCATTCGACGCGACGGGAAGGGTCGGGGGAATAAGAAATTTAACGCGGACGAAGTCGCGGGTAGAAGCTAGTAGAAGGTAATTAGATACCAAAATTATAGATGTAGCTTAGGCACTAAAAAGTGAAGTAAAGGCTCCAAGGTAGGTGAAAATTCATTTTGACCATCGTTTGTTGTTCCATGAGTTTATGGCTCTTTAGTCGACTCAGTCGTTTTAAATAATGGAATATTTTTCATGGGCGACTCGAACGAAGTTAATTTATTTGTAGGTGAATTGATAATTCCAGAAATACATAATAAACAACCGTCACTTTTCACCCACAAATTTTAGTTCACTTCGTGCGAGTCGACTCATGAGCGGAGTTTTTATAAACTTCGCTTATGCACTGATACGCCTATATTGTTTAAATTGCTTTCAGTTTGGGGACGAAGGATTCAAAATAAGGAGTTTACCTGAGTGAGTTTACATCTGACAAAAATGGCTACAAATGGTAAAATTACTAAACGTCTTTGAGTAAAGATGATAAATAATCTTCTATAAAAACACCTTTAGAAGAATGCCCCAACAATTCAATTCAATCAATATTTAAAGCCACTTATGATCAGTATCTACAGAACCAAGTTTAGTAAACACATTCTAAAATAGATGCAATTAAACCGATGGAGCGACATCCAGCTAATCCAGCACTAACGACCAGCCGTACGTAATATATGTACATTATGTACGTGTATTTGCATACCGCACACGGCACGCCTAATTGCACTTTATACAATTACAGATTTTTAAAGCGCTTTTTGATGTAAGGGAAATTGTGTCGAATGAATGGCTTTATAGCTTTGAAAGTTATAGAGAAAACGTGAATCGGCAAAATACTTTGCCCTAAACATAAAAAAGAAGACGTCACTGGATGATTTCAAGATTTTATAGTTAACTAGCTTTTGCTAACAGTTTCGGGTATACTTGAACTTATAAAACTTCTAGAACAAGACATAAATCGTGAACTTCACCTAAAAAAAGCTAAGCTGACATGGGACTGGGCCAGACACGTTTGCCCCATGTCGGATGCATTATGGGTTAAGACTACCACAGTATGGGACCCTGAAAACGTCCAACGGCATCGCGGAAGACTCAAGCGTGATTATGAGGGATTGGTCCATATTGGCCCTGTAGTGGAATTCCCACACAGGACAAATGTTTGTGTGATGAGCACGATCATTTGTTCTGTGTCTGGGTGTAATTTATCTATAATATGTATGTATTTAGAAATATATAAGTATGTTTATCAGTTGTCTAGTACCCATAACACAAGCCCTGCTTAGCTTGGGACTAGATGGCGTTGTGTGATAGTTGTGGAATATTATTATTATTATTATTATAGTGGAATAATACAGATAAAAATAGCAAAAAAAAAAACATAGAATATAATAGAATACATATATAAATATCAATGAAAGACCTTTGAAACGCAAATGGTAGTAACTGAAATTGAAATAGATTACATTCATATTCGCTAAATGCTTGTTAACAAACGTTAACAAGACTATGTAAGCGGCAGGCGTATTATAATTACAGTGTCAAACAGGTAATTAATACCCCGAAATGGAAATTACGTACAAGCTTGAACAATGTAACAGAACATAATATATTATGTGATTCGAAATCCATAGTAATTAGGAAATCTTTCTTCTATTATTTAAATGTCAACTCATAGGTGGAATGATCAAAGATGAAATTATTTATATACTTGAAAGTATGCCCCACAAATCACAATGAGATGTACAATCAGCTTATTCAAGATCTGCAGTTCACCATCATCATCATTATTTCAGCCCAAAGACGTCCACTACTGGACATAGGCCTCCCCCAATTTGGATCGTTCGCCATAATCGCCACGCTGAGTAGGCGCGATGGTGATCGCAGTATGGTGGTAGAATGCATAGAGAACGTTGCTACCCATTGTCTAGTTAGTCCCTTAGTCGCCTTTAACGACACCCACGGGAAGAAATGGGGTGGTGTTATTCTTTACGTCCGGCACCACACTGAACTTCTATCTCCTGTTATCAGAATTGAAAATAACGTATTTTTAAGAGAAGTGTGATTCTTTATGTAGATCTACTATAGCGAGGTCAATGTATTACGTTTGTACCTACTTACTCCTAATATCGAAAACAGATATAGATAAAATGCCTTTTAACAAAAAGTATCATTTAGATAATCGAAGGTATTGAATAGCGACCATTTACTCTAATTTATAGCAGGGTAGATTCCAATCAATTGATTGGTGGTTTTATTATGAAACTTTTATCATGTTTACTATCGAAGCAAAAGTGTTGAAGAAGAAATCCCTTATTTGGATAGTAGGTATATAGTGAGTTTGGCAAGACTGTATTAACTAGACGTTAACTGTGTATTAATTAGACGTTAACTGTGTATTAATTAGACGTCCAATATAGGAATATTGGTATTCTTGTAGCTTGAAAAAACTAGATAATATTTGAAGTATTCCTCCTTTCCTTTATAGTAACTTAAATAAATTCAGTTTTATCTACATACAAAATAACTAGCTTTCGCCAGCGGCTTCGCCCGAGTAAATATATAAACCTTCCCCTTGAATCATTCTGTCTATTGATGAAAAGCGCTGTAAAATTGTTACGTAGTTTAAAAGATCTAAGCGTACAGACGCGGGAAGCGACTTTCTTTAATACTATGTAAAGATAATGTAACTTGTTACCCGACTAGAGCAAAGCCAAAGGAGCTTATGGTTTATTTAATAATATATTGTAAGCTTAAATATGGTAACTACAGTATGTAATACATTTAAGCAGGCTACGACTCTTGGATCTTCATAGATATCAAAAATAAAATTCAAACAGTAATTTATTACTTTATAAACGTCAAAATTACATTAGATAGCCCTCAAAATGCCCGCCCTACACTTCGTAGTGCTTTAGCTGGAAAGAAGAAGTGGCGCAACAAACTCCCCAGCAGTACAGCTGTCTGTTCAGCTGGGGAGAAGAACTTGACTCCATAGAATAGACAACAATATGTAACTACAACCGTGTGGTGCCGGACGTAAAGAATAACACCACCCCATTTCTTCCCGTGGGTGTCGTAAAAGGCGACTAAGGGACTTACTAGAGAATGGGCGGCAGCGTTCTCTATGCATTTTACCAACATATTGCGATCGCCAACCCGCCTGCCAAGCGTGGCGATTACGGCAAAGCCCCCCAAATTGGGGGAGGCCTAAGTCCAGCAGTGGACGTCTTACGGCTGAAATGATGATGATGATGATGATGATGCAACTACAATACGTGTGTTTTAAATTTAGAACATGTATGTAAAGCGTGTGTAGGTTTTGAAAGACCATACGGGTAGGACAAATAACAATACAGATTAAAAAATTGATGATAAAATAATAATTGTTATCGTAAAAGAACTTCGCCCGTGTATTTCCATTATTATTTCTTATATTTCAGAAAGATCGGTCCATAATATTGACAAATTGCCCAATAAATGACGGGTTGCCAACCCTTCGTGTATCAATTACGCCGACCCGTTGCCCCAAGTTTTTTTACTTGAAAAGAAACATTGGAGAAATATAACTAACGCCTTCATAGACTTTCTGGAAGAGCCATTTTGAACAAAATATTACCTTTTTCAAACTCAAACTGTAAGCACTTATTTCAGTTAAACTTTTTAGAGGCACTTTTGAATAAAAGTCTATCAGTTGGGTAGAAAGTTGAAATTAGTTGCCAATTCCAAAACGTAGATCTATATGGCTAAGAAAAGACTAGAAACTCCAAAGACACTCCTATAAATGCAGATGTTACAAAATCCTGGGTATATTTTTCTTCTTCTTGCTCCTATAGAGTATAAACTACGTAAAAATGTCCCAAGCATGTGATGCGGAGGAAGGATGGCCTTCTTAAGCAATAATGGGCCCAGTGGCAACGGCCACGACTTTCGAATCCAGACAAGCGCTTTACTATTTGTGTAAATTATTTCAACACCTCTACTCTCGAAACGGTGAAGGAAAACATCGTGAGGAAACAGGCATTTCATAGAATTTATATCATATCACACAACAGCAGGGGTTTTGATTTTGACAGCAACATTCATTGCGTTATTTACATTGCTGAGCAGACACATTTTTCGAACGTAGGAAGCAATGGATTAGCATGACCTTCAAAATTATTCAGATTGTGGTTAATGCTGTGTTACGCAATTAAATTAATTGTGGTGCTGGTAACACAGTAAAGTTATCAGCCACTCACTGCTTAGTCAGCTCATGAACAAGCGCAGCTCATCCATTTAAGTCATAAGCTGTCGTGCGGTCCACACATGAGTCGAATTTTAAACAACCCTATTATATCCATTCTTATGTTATACCTTAGCAGCGTTCTCTATGCATTTTATCACAAAACTTCGATCGCCAATCCACCTGCCAAACGTGGCGATTATGGCAAATCCTCCCAAATAGGGGGAGGCCTGTGTCCAGCAGTGGACGTCTGGCGGCTGAAATGAGGATAATTATACCAAAAAACTATTTACGTGATTAGATTAGTACGGGGTATCTACCATAACTAAAAAGTTAAAAATAAAAACTTTTTACAAAAAAAAATAACAACGGACTTCCTTAAAAAAAAACAGTACAAAGCCAAAAATAACTTTAATTTCGGAAGTCGGTGGCAAAAAAAAACCTTAAATACAGATCCTAAGATACCGACTTCCATAATTAATGTTATTTTTGGCTTTGTAGTGTTTTTTTAAGGAAGTCTGTTGTTTTTTTTTTTTTTTTTGTAAAAAGTTTTTATTTTTAACTTTTTAGTTATGGTAGATATCCTGCACTAATCTTATCACGTTATTCGTTCATTTGTCACGCAAATACTTAATGCAAATTTAAGACTTATATGGTTTTCACATGGATTCCATTGTCCGAATGGAACCAAATTACAATGGGACCATTCGGGAATTACTAGCTTTCAAATAAAAATCATCAAAATCGGTTCACCCAGTCCAAAGTTTTGAGGTAACAAACGTAAAAACAGTCCAATTGATAACCTCCTCCTTTTTTTGAACTCGGTTAAAAAGGTAACAGACACAGGGATAGAGTTTTGCGTTACAAAACTTTATCCTCATGTCTGTTACCTTTTACGCCTTAACGGCTGGACGGATTACGACGAAATTAATCAAAATGTTAGACCCATGACCTGAGTTAGGTTAGGATAGTTTTTATCCTGGTAGTATTTTCCCGTGCTATCATTTCCGACCTCCACGAAAACGAAGCCCTGGAGCAAAAACTTGTAAGAGGAAATTAAATTTACTTCTGACTAATGATGACACGCAGTTTATTTTCATAAACAGTGTTGTGGCTATTTTAGAACAACCCTTTTCAAAAGTGTATAGAATATGCAAGAAAGAAATACATATAGATCATAACACGTACTGATTTACAACTTAGCGGAAAGTACGAAGCAGATTGAGTTTACAAGGAACGGTCTAACAAACAGTTATTGTTGACGTATTTGCTTTGGAAATAAACCTCTCAGCAACTTTGTAACGTATAACGTTATTAGCACGCGGCGAAATTACTGTTTATTTTATATGTTTCAGCGGAAATTAATATACTGAGCCACGCGTCGATTTCTAATGCGGAGATTTAGTCATCGGTGCGATCTGTTATTGAAGCTAGCAACGTGTTTTATCAAATCTGCCTAGCTTTTTCTCAACTATGTTGGGATTGGCTTCCAGTCTTACCTAATGCAGCTGATTGCTTATCACACTTCCGGACGTCTAACGACCCATAACAACAGTCAAAGATCCACGAGTGACATAACTTCTGAAACACTGAAGGGTGTGTGTATGTCAATAATTAATTGTATGGTCACCCATCCACAGACCGACCGCGACAAGCGTAGCTTAACCTAATAGATCAACACATGCGGCAATTGACTTACTACTGAGTCACTTAGCCACAAGCCTACGCCTAGCTATAGTTTTTTTTTAAAGGCATGTAAACATAATGTAGCGTACGGTGTATTCCGGCCAAACGTGCACCATTTGCATGCACGTTAAGCTATGAAATATGACAGTATCAGCCTCAAGATTAATTAGGGCTCGTCACATGGTACATATAATATTACGTCAAATAAATTTTCTTGTATTACAGCAAAGAAAATTACCTGTCTCGTCCTGTATGGCGGGTAATTTTTGTCACACGCCCCTGTGCCGTCTCAGAGGCCCTTTATCACTACCTGAATACGTTGACCATATTGTATGTTCTAGTAAAGCGAATGAGAAACTGTGATTGAGGTCCCGAATTCCCGAATCTTGTGGGATCACTTAGCTAATGAAACAAATACTCGAGCACGTTCATCAAATGAGCTCTCTGAGTAATATGTTGTGTTCACTTATACAACTGGTAGTAAGAAACCTTTTTGGTATACCTGTGCTCCTAATTTATATGTAGGTACCTTGATTAGGTAATTCGTAACACTATTCGAACAATATACCTACACTACAAATATTTTGTTTTTCTGAGTCAATCGCGAATCGTCTTACGCTACATAAATTCAAACCATTGAAACGAAAACCAAGAAACAGTAGTCATATAGGCACAAAATTATAAGTATTTTTCATGGAGCTTTTTATAGGTTTATTTTAGACCTCCACACGGGCCAAACCTCGTGTAAAGTTACAATTTGTGTATTGCATTACTAGATGGTTTTGGCCAGATGTATGTACATATATGATGTAAAAGGATCGGAGCAGGAGGCGTTCTGTAGTTTCTGCCTACCCCCATGGGAAAGAGATGTGAGTTTATACATGTATATATGTAACAATAGGCACTTTATCAAATAATTCGCAACCCTCCAAATAATATATGAGGTTCTTTGTCTAGAAATATCTAAATTATATTGCCTTCACTTTGCCCACCTTTCAAGTTCAAGTCGTAACATAAAATATATTCTAACAATTCCTCTGCTCCACTTACTAGCGAACCCTTTCACAATTTCTTGAACTTTGTGACAATTTGTTGTATAAAGCCGTCTGTCTCCCTTTGTAGGTGAAACTTGAGATATTATTACTTGACGTAACAATAAATTAGTTAATTAAAACGCCCCCCTCCTTCCCCTCCAAGGGCTGCCTTCACTCACCTGAACACAATAGGGTAATGAAGAAAAATTGCAATTAAGGTTTTACTTCAGTGAGTTAATTTAGTTAGAGTCTTCAACGTTAAGAGTTTCGCCTTTTGTTTCGGCTGAATTAAGCTGAAAGTCTTGTCGGTGACAAGACTATATTAAGTCGGCTGAAAATAAAATAGTTTCCATAAAATCTTAATAAGTTTAGACTTAATTATATAAGGCTAATTAATAAACCTTTATCAAGAACTTAATTTTTTGTATAACCTTTTCAACAAATTTTTCGTTACCTAACCCTACGTAATTAAACACTGTGATTAAATTAAATTATTACAAAATTTTAAAAAAGAAAAGTAATTTCTTCAAACTAGGCTGAGAGTCAGCACTTTTTGAACCTCAAAAATTAATAAGGCATCCCCCGTAAATGCCTGCGCACTTCATAGTGTATTAGCTGGGAAGATGAATGTCTGTTAAGTTAAAAAAACTTGATTCTATACAATAATATGTAAGTAACTAACATTACGAAACATAAAAATTTAAATTAAATTACTTGCCCTATGTCAGCTAGCACACGCAGTAGTACAGTCATGCAGTAATCAAACTTAACACCTAAATAGTTATTGATAGCCCTGTAACCGACCAGTAACATCTAAACTAGAGATGTATAGAACCGAAATGCCAACACGGTGAAGTCATCGATCAAAATCATGTCTATTTCAGCTAATGTCACAGCACTAGCACATTCCTTAATGACAGTTCTAACTGTGAATTAATGAGGTATGAAGACTATTTGATTGCCTATTCATTTGCAAAAGGAATTTACCTAGTAGTTATGCCTAATTTCTATATGTTACCAAACATGAGGGGTTTAAATTTACTCTTGCATCTTTGCCAAGACAGAAGCAATTGCTTTAAAGGTAATGTAAACCACCAATGAGGTATTGCCAAAATCTACGACTGTAGAACATTAAGGATCCATATTTGCACATGGGAACAGGAAAAAATCTTGGATTTTTAGGGAATCGCTCATTAAATAATCAGCCTACTATGTTCCTTCTGCTGGGAATCAGGCATCCTGTCTACGAGAGAGTGGGCAGTAATCTATAATGGTGGCCCATTGCGGGTAGTCGCATGTCTTCGAATTTTTGGTTCTAGGACTTGCCGGTTTCCTCATGTTTTTTCCTTCACCGTTTTAAGAGCACTTGTGGTGAAATTATTTACACAAAGGGAACCTGTCTGGGTTCGAACCTAATACCTACAACTAGTTACTCGCGGCCGTTACCACTGGGCTACCAGTGCTCACTGTTTTGCATACTTGGACTAAGGTATATTATAATGAATTTAAAAAATAAAACTTATTTACTACTTGCATCCATGTAACCTACATGTATCCATTAACAAGATACAACGCATATTGGTGTCCAAAATGCTCTAAATATCTAAAACATATGTTAGCAAAGTGATTTACTATTCGACTGGCGGCCGCAAACGAAAAGCCTGACCAAACCCATTCACTGCCGGCCAAAATTCACGAAACATTCCGACACTAAACCCGAGAATACACGGATACACGAAGTTTATCGAACAGTGCGTGCCCACCGATGTTTACAATCAATATGTAGAACGTAGATAGTGGTAACATGGAACACAGACGTTTGGTGCTTACGCCCGACCGCGTCTGGAGTCAAGGCAGACGAACAGAAATAACGCTCACCTATTGTGCCGAGCGAGACGAACATCACACATCACGGGCGCGTATAGCTCAATACACTCCACATCGATACAGGGTTGATACCATCGGTACGGGCTTGTCGAGCATAAAAGAAAGATATAGAGCGTAGGTTCCGTGTTCCCGGTAACAATGGGCCATTCTTTTCGTCTCGGGACCTCGCGGGTGATTAGGGATTATATCATGTGACGAGCTCTTTAAACGTTGTACTTTAATGCTGTGAGGATCTTGTGCCTCGTATGGGTTGATAAAGTCAGGGTAAAGACGCACCGTGATATATTTTTAACATAATTTATTGAATTGAATTTAGCATAGTATTATTTTTATTCAAATTAAAGTTTAATACAATTCGTATCAAACAGATTACAGATTAACATTTAAAATTTTCTGGAATTAAAAATGAGTGACGATGCAAAAAACAATAACATATGACGCACAAGCACCATAAAATATGACGCTTGTTTATAATAAAACGTTACTACAGAATGTTTTATTTAATTCAAAAGTATTCAAGGATTTTCTAAGACACTAACCTAACACAAGAATTATTAATATATTGGATGAAATTCCAGACAACGCTCTACAGTTATTCGCTGCCTAATTTTGCTAAGCGTCTTCATGCCTTCAACCAATTTTCCAATAACCTCACACTTACCGCTTTAATATCGAAATACCGAGAATCTGGTATGTTCATTAAAATATCGGTATCAATACCGGTAGCAGCGTCAACCCTGCGTCAGTCAGCTTTGATCTGTTTGCACTCAGGTTGGTTAGACTATAGGTGATCATTCACGACATGCCATTTCTCGTACGCCTCGGCTCGACCGCTCTTGAACAAAAAGATTTTCGTGACAGGCGACATTCCGAACAAACGAAGCGACTTCCTGCATTACGTTGTGCCGTTTTCAATGGAGAATGTGTGCCTTATTTATTTTGTGTGTTTATAAGGAATATTAGGTATACGGATAGAAAAAATCCATGTTATTTCCTTCAGATTTCTTTGCAATGTGTGTGAATAATTTAATTATGTATAGCTTTTGCCAACGACTGCCAGCGAAACTGACTGAAATCGAAAATTACTCCACAGGAACATACCGCCGCCCGGGATAAAAAGTATCTATTCTACATGTTAATTCAGGTTATAAACAACCTGTATGCTAAATATCAACCTGTATGCTAAATATCAAGTTCAGCTGCTTTTGTATGATTTAATCATTTACATCTAATTATTTATAATGATCGTATTAAATATCTATTACATCCCTAAGTCATTAATATTGTTACCTACCTTAAATTTAATTACTTTCGATACCCGACATAAGCAATGAAATCGGCATCTTTACCCTTCCGTACACCGACGGAAAATATCTCAAGAGCGTAGTTCATCAGTGGGTTGCGGAAGTCCGGCGGTACTCAATCATTAAGTCTGTGCAAATTGGATAATTGTTTAGTATTAATTATTTTCCTTCTCCGTTATTGCTTCTCTAGAGACAAAGATGAAAGGAAGAAGAATAAATTTAATATTATTTCAAACAACTCAACATCAAACAAAGGTTTCATAAATAAAATTCAAGCAATTAATTGACGATGCCAAAGTTTAACAATCCGCGCTGAAAGAATATAAAAGAAATATCAAATCTCTTTTCAAGTCTAAAATCATAAATTATTTTCCTAAAAAAAAAAAAAAACTTTAAGGGATTTGTTATCATCCGTGTTGAAAGTAATGTTTCCAATAAAACCGATTTATAAGTGTTAAGGAGTCCGTGACTGGCACTGAGCTGCCGAATGGAAGTATCGAGAAAACAATATGGCGGCGCTGAATAAAATATTAGAATTTTACTCAACAGCCGGGAGCTACGGCTTTGTGGGAGCGCGCTTTACTTCATGATTTACGAGTTCAACGTGTAACACGAGTAATGGACTTTGTTATTTTGACATTTGTATGATTAATATTGGCGGTGTCATTAGGAAGTCTGTTTTCAACCGATTTATTGATGCAGTGACAGTTGACATTGGTGTCATTAGAACTACTGCGATTACTTTCTTCGACGAGTAACATATTGATAGCCAATGTCTTCACAATAGCACGATTGTGAGGAACTATTTGTTTATCAACTAACAAATAAGTAATACGTAAGAATATGGGAAAAACCTCTGTGATTGCTCATAAAAAGCTAATCTAATAGTATATTATAGACCTCCAAATAGTACTGAATATTTTATTACCTCACGAGGCTCTAGCTTAAGCTTGAAAACTCATATCCTCAATCTTAAATCTAGTCTAAGCTTCAGCACTTGAGGCTCTAGTAAGTTAAGTAAGTGATGAAGTAATGAATAAGTGAAGTAAATTTCGCGGGCTATTTAGTAAACCTCAGATTTTAAAATCAGAACCGCGTCTTAATATTCAAGCTGCCTTTAAGTAACCCATTGGACAATACCCACACCATTGGCAAGCAATTTAGCACAGCCATAAAAGAGTTCCAGAATTAAATCCTTACCTTTCTCCGATACCATCAGACTTACAATAGACCTCATTTCCACTGCCATTGAATGAAGTATTCTGGTATACATACATTTATTTGTATTCACCTTTATTACCTGAGTTCCGGAGTTAGGGATTTCCTTCCCCACATGGCGGGAAGTGAGCCAGTAACGTTAATTGCCCTACCTTCGCGACGTTCGCCAAAATACTTGCTTTAACGAGATACGGTAGTGTTGATAACAGTTTTTCGGAACTGTTCGTGAGCGTATCTTTTGTGTTAGGTCCGTTAAAAGGAACGAAATGTGTTAGTGTTATGTACTAGAAAAAAGAAAGAAAGAGAAAGAAAATACATTTATTTAGCACAGTTTAAACTAAACAGTACTAGTTGACATTTGAAAGGCCGATCATGAAAGCAGTTTTGATAGTGGTAAATCAGTTTTTTAAACAAAGCGCTGGTGGTAGTTTCTGCTAAGCCAAAAATAGGTGCCTACCCTATAAGACTGTCTTCTATACTAATATTATATTACTCGTCATCATCATATATCATCCTACTGCTGAGCAAAAGCCTCTCTCCATGAGTTTCAATTCGGTCATGTGTTTTCTCCAGCTCGTGCCACCATCTCCTATGAAGTCCTCCGCCACACTTTCTGACTCTGTTAGAGTGGGCGTAGTAATTATATTGTAAGGACGTAACATTTGTTGTGTGAATTTGTAAGTAGGGGATAAGGTAGAGGATAACTACTGATCCGATTCCAAGAATTCTTTCACTAATGGGAAGCTACAGCTTTGCTAAAACACAAGCAGAAAACAAGAATTTTCAGACAGATGAAGTCACAGGCAGAACCTAGTCATAAATACATGTGGGTATGCAAGAAAGTATCTATCACATACCCTAACGAAATATATAGCTGACCTTAACCAGACAAAACGTCGCAAAGACTAAGACAGATGGTAAAGCAAAAACGATATAAATCAGCAATAAAGCAAGCTTCAGACGTACTTGCCTAGCCAACTATGTACTTGTATACTACGCGACCAATGTCTAGACGTCATTTCATTCTATTGTCCATTTCCACAAAACAACTCCTTCCGTCCCACAAAACATTTTGTGAGAAAATGGTGTTTACGATTCCCGCCCCTCTTAATATTAAACTGCCGATATCAGTCCCTATAAATATACTTTAGGCAACCTAAGTTGTTTGTGGCCGTCAAATGAAAAAGATTTCGGTATGTGCGCGGAATTTCTTTTGTCACCTAATTTCTGAAATTCTTTTGTGAGTAATCTATACGAATCTTTATTGGAAGTTTTAATGAAAATACTTTTATATACTCGTAGCTTTACAAAAGGATGGAGTATCAATGAACACGAACATATGTTGGTTTGCAACTCTTAAAAAGTAATGGAGGGATTTTTAAAGCAATTCATTTTACACAGTTTAGCGAAAAAGGACCACAAAAATAAAATATAATGCACTGCGCGATGCATACAAGTTTTTCTTTTTAATAAAACGTGTGGCATGTTTGGTTAATCCTGTGAAAATTTGATGTGTGTTTTAAAATGCAAACCAATAAAGAATATTTTAAAACAAACATTCAAATGGAATGAAAATAAAAATATGACTCCGAAATTTGAAGTATAAAATTTATGTTGTTTCGACATAATTTTTTTAGTTAAAGTACATTAATTTGTGGCAAAAAGTACAAATACGAGCAAGTTAATGTAATAAAATAAGACGACTGTTAATCATTCCTTAAAAAAATAAACAACTGAATTTGCTTACGAAAAGTTCCAAAACAAAAGAACAAGTTTCTAAAACAAAAGAAAAAGTTCCATTCTATAGAAGAAAACAAAGTGAAAATTTTCAATTAATGGGTATAGTTGCGGGAATCGATTCCCGAGACAAATAGCGAGACGATTGCCTTCAGTACTACACAGTTCTCTTGCAACTAATACGAGCTACTAGTGTCGCGTTTCTTCACATTTGTTGGTGCCATTGTCCGTGTGTTTCTCTCTATTTATTTCCACATTTCTATTTCCTAGTATTGAACTTGTGTTGCTTCTATTCTTAGTAGTTCACTCAAAGTAATTTGTGGTAATAGTGGGACTGTTTATCATTTGCAATGCACTAAAGAAATTGTTTATTCTTTAACTTCTTGACTGGCCTGTTAGTCTAGTGGTTAGTGACCCTGACTGCTAAGACTGAGGTCGTGGGTTCGATTCTCACCCAGGACAAATCTTTGTGTGATGAGCACAATCATTTTTTCTGTGTCTGGGTGTAATTTATCTATAATATGTATGTATTTAGAAATATATAAGTATGTTTATCAGTTGTCTGGTTGCCATAGTACAGGCTCTGCCTAGTTTGGGATCAGATAACGATGTGTTGGTGGTCCTAAGATATTTATTTATTTATTTATTATTTAACATCATTCGTGTTCAAAAAAAACAAACTATACAGGCGCCTAATGTGATTATTGAAGGCTAAATAAAAAGAATTTTATGGACCAAAAGAATAAAATGTATTTCAGCATGGCCAAGCAATAACAATAAAATTGTAATATTTGTGAAAATGCATCACCCACAATGCCACATTTTCAAAGTCAATTCTTCGGAAAATTGAAATAAATCGAAGTATTCCAAAGGTTGTTCAAATCGAAGTACGGTCAACCATCAATATTTATTTACCAAATAACGCGGAAGCACTTCAATAACAAAAAGAATGAAGATTTAGATCTTCAGGACTGTTCCAGTATTTTCTATCTATTGTCAATAGTATCGTAGATCAAAATGACATAGGGCGAGAGATTCCTATTTCGTAAACGCCTTTTGATCCAGACCGTTTTCGTAAGAACTCGGCGGACGATCGTCAATCGTTCTGTGGTGGCTAAAATATGACAGTCGTTTGAAATCTTTATGTTCTCACGAGGCTTCCAATTGAATTTCATCGAGCAAAATTATTTGTAATGCTGACATCTGATACCTAGAACTTTTTGTAGAGCTTCTTGCAGAACAATCTAGTGTTACAGAAAAATATGGAAAGTTTTAAAGTTATCGTATTGTAATAATGGATGATTTTGTTGAACCCGAACTGAATGAAATTGAGTATTTAGGAGAAAACTTTGTAAATAAATATCGTTTTGAAACTTTTATAGTATTCTCAGACGATGTTCAATAGGTTTGAGGCTACACAATTATGTTTTCTGTCACAGTAGTCATTTCAATTAATTCTTATTTTGAATAAGAACGTTTACTAGGTGGTTTTGTAAGAAAAGTACTCAATAAATAACGAAGCAGAACATCTTTATCAGGACCCAAACCACTCTAAAACAATATATCTATTGTCTTTATGTTTATTACATTGGGATGCCGACAACCAAGATATCACACTAGGAATCCTTGTACTACATGTAAGTAAATGAGATACACATAAAAGATAAGAAAAGTACGTAATTCAAGGAAACATGTAGAAAATGTTATGGCCGAAACACATTTTATTGGTACGCAACATGCGTGTTTACACCCATTTTTACGTTCTCCTCTAAATCAACGGGATTAAACGTGAAAATATTGCAGTTACACCCTACGCGGTAGTCAGATTACATTCGTTAAATTTTAACGTCATTCAGAGTACTAATAAAGTAGCGTATCTCACCGGTAGGTCTTGTGTTTACGGGGCGAATTTAAAGGTCCATTACAGAAAACCTAAGCGACCGCAAACGGTATGGGGCGCCTATCAAAGCGAGGTATAAACGTTAGTTAATAAGCTCTCGACATCGTTTTAATGAAGATGGAGCGGTAAAGTTTGCCGACCGGCTTGTATCGGTGAGTACGTATAAAATTAACGCGCAGTAATTTGGCCGGTGGCCGTCGCGTTTGAACGCCGGTCGACTTAATTGCCGGTTGTAAAAATTTTGTTTGTGTCCGAAATCGTTCGGCATCCGTTGAGTAAATGAGAGCTGCATTCGCGTGCACTACAAAGCGCTTTTCATCTCGGTCGTTCCAAAATTCATTTTTATTTTCTTCAAAGGTTTTGTTTTGCCGGCCTCGATGTTGAGTAAGGCTCTTTAATGAATTTACTCCAAGTTCCCCCATGAATATTTGGTACGTCAACTGTTTGGGTAATAATCGTTCTAACTTTCACAATGTTTCAGTTAAACAAATAGATTTTGATATAAAGCTGTGTTCAATATTCGATTATTCAATGTAAAGAGATCTTTTATCAAAACATAGTCAAATCAGATTTATGTTAGAAAATATTTTAGTGCTCTCTGTGAGGATAGAATAACAAAGTAGCTGTGAGGCAATATCAAAGTTTGGAACAAAGGAATATAATAAATTGACCAAATCGATTTACGAACTGGTGGAAAACTATTTGAATATTAAACACGTTGTGTTGTTGCGGTCCCACTCATCCATAGAGGTTGTGATAAAATAGATCGCATGCAAATAGAGCTTAGTATAAAGTCGGAATCGCTTTTCTATTAGCAGCGTTAGCAACGTTTTATTAAAGGACCAGAGTGTCGGATTAAGCTGGTTTTGCATTATATTTGCAAACTAGACACGTGTTCTAAGTTGTTATCCCTTAGAAACTAGTTTAGGAATATTAGAGCTTCTTAATTATTCAGTCGCTGTTCCTAATGGGTGTCTTAGGACCTGTTATTTAAGTTAATAATAAGATGACTCGCTAGATTAGGACGAGGAGGAGGAGTAAGTTTAAACCAGTAATCCCCACCCTGTGAAATCTTCTGTGGTGGTTGTCAAATTCAGTGAAATAGGTATACTTTACTTCCTCAATCAATCTGTTTCTTCTAACAATTAGATATCGATTAAGACGCTATTAAAGTTCCCAACAGATCGTTAATGTCCAATATTGGCGATCAAATCTTATGATGTCTTATGGCTCTTAAACAACGATAATAGGTTTCGTGGAGAAGGAAGCAAGGGCCGGTAAACGTAATAATGAATTGCTAATTAAATATAACGAGCAAGTTGTGTGGAACTGCCATAATTATATTAAAATTATGATGTGTGAAGTTTATAGTTCACGCTATATTATGGTAATTTAACTACGAAAGCTAATTATATTGTTATAAATTCATGAGTTCGAACATTTGGTCGCCATCTTTACTATTGAACTCAAAGATTCATTTTTATCGTCTCGATAATTTGTATCCTTCCCTCCTCCATCAGATCTTGGTACCTCTCTTTGTCAAGCAGGCTATCTTCTTCTTGGTCACCGTTTACAACCACGTGAAGCCTGATTTCTCTTTTCGATTTGACTACTAGCATTTCCAATTGTTTCATAGCTTAAGCGACTGTTTAATTCCACCTCAGCCCTCTGGGCAAGCATTAGAGGCACGCAAGTATTCTATAAATATTTTATTGCTTCCTTTGTGTACGCAGAAAGCTCATTAGTCATTTTTGTCGTCATAATTATGTGGTGTGTTTGTTTACCACTCCGGTATTATTTATTTTGTTTTTCAAACCTCTCTTACGCAGTCTCGTACGCGAATGTTGCCGAGTAAAACTTCTGCACTATATAAAACTTTCAAGAGCATTTCCTTATAGAAGGCTTATGGAAAGGGAAATTTTCACGGTAGTGAAAAATAGTCTGAATGCGAAGCGAATGAAACTGGTGTAAAGTGTGTTTATATCTCTTTTAAATAAGTTTTTTTCACTTTAACATTTTGTTGGTTTTTGAATGCCAGTTTTGATAAGCAAAAACGTTTGTCGTTTAACTGGACTGTTTTTCACTCAAGTGTACATTTTCATGAAACTAATAGTGTGTTTTTTTTGTTCCAGATAAAGTGTTGTTCGTTGAAATACCCCGACGATGGAGTTTGTTGACAATGTCGTGACGGAGCATTCCACACACCCACTCCCGGTGATAACCGACACGTATCTGTATAGTTGAGCCCGCGGCTAAGATGGTGAAGTAGTGTTTAATAGACAATTAAGTGATACAATGAGCTTATAAGTTAAGTGAATGTCGGGTGATCGGGAGAGGATGCCTTACTACGGGTACCGGGAGGGCGGGCCAGAGTCGGACTCGGAAGGCGCCTGCTCGGACTCAGATGGAGGGGATTCGGACTCTGAGGGGGGGCTGAGTACTGAGAGTACAGTCGGGCAAGGCCTGCCCTTCCCCGGCTTCACTCCGGTCGCCCTCCGGTATCTGACGCAGGAAACGAGGCCAAGGAGCTGGTGCCTCAAACTCATCACTAATCCATATCCTTTTCAATATGACTTAAAAATGTGTGCATGCATTCATTCGGTGCCTACAATATGAGAAGGCCAATTCTCGTACTCGTACTTAAAAACGTACAAATTCAAGTCCGAAATGTCAAAAATTACACAGAAGTGTAGGTAAATTAGAGATTATTTTGCCACATTGAGACTGAGATTAGAATACGAACGTTCTTAAAACTACCCCTATGGGAATCGCCCCTCTTCAGAGCCGTTCGTAATGACTTTAATAGTTTTATCACATAGGTACACGTATGTGTGCGTGTAATATTATAATTAAGCTAGGTACGTGGCGACCTCTCGCGTCCGGCCCTGGTGCGAGCCATGGTACGGAGCGAGAGGGCATGGGAAGCCGTCACCTCCTTCTGCGAAGCAGTAATGCTCGCGAAGGAGGAGGCGGGGCGCGTGAGGGAGTGGCAGTCTCTGCGCCCTCACGTCCCTAGCCGCCGCAGGAGGAGACGCCCCGGGCGCCAGGAGTCGATTGCGGACTCCCGGCCACCGTAGGCGCGAGCTTGCGGGTGGCGAGCAATGGGTAGCTCGCCGCCCGGTAAGGACCGAGCTCGGGTCGACGGCGCGTAGTGTTCCACGCGCGCCTCAAAGAGATGTCAGCAACACTGAAGGGGTCTGCTAGGACCGATGCCTGCCGGGGTCGCGTGATTGTTCGAAAGAGATACCGTGACCCTGGCACATGGGCAACTGAAGGAACACGGGTGGGTTTTAGTCAGTAAAAGTCTGACACGCCCTCCCGCTCCGCCCAGAGCGGGAGAAGTCATTAGATGATTTCCCATCCAGAAAAAAAAAAAAAAAAAAAAAAGCTAGGTACGTGCGTACGAGGTATTACTTTTTTTTTTGGGCATAGATAATATGTAGTAGAAGTGCTGCGTTTGCGAAAAGTAATAGGAAACGTAAACCAGTTCATATACAACTTCGTATAACTTGTATTAGCCGAAATATTCTTGCTGAAATGTTACAAAATATCTCTTGGAGCACACTCAATATTGAGTTTATAAATGCGACGAATGAGGCAGAAGGAAGATGGATAATATTGCCAATATTTAGTTAGTGTACACAAATAGATACTTATCCAAAGGCATACTGTATACACTGGCATTGTTTAAGCCCACTTCAGTGGATGATAGCAAACATGGAATTGACGACGGATTCATAGGTCGAGTGGTCATCTGAAAGACTTGTAGCACCACTTGGTAGAGAAGGGCTGTGCCTACGGTTTTTTGTTAAGAAGGAATTTTGTAGCAGAATTTATTAATATTCTAACTACGGTAGTTGCGTTAACAGATGAAAAAATATGATAAAATATTTGGTAATTGACTCGGTTTATATTTGTGGTTTTATTTTAGTTAATTGAATGACGAAATTAAAGACAGCCGAAATGACTCCATGATGCACAACAGTACAACTTCTTTATAGTCAAATGACTTCGTGATACACAACAGTACAACTGCTTTATAGTCAAATGACTTCGTGATACACAACAGTACAACTGCTTTATAGTCAAATGACATCGTGATACACAACAGTACAACTGCTTTATAGTCGGACACTATCACAATTGAAATCAGAATCATGGGTATTTTTAACCGACTTCAAAAAGGAGGAGGTTCTCAATTCGGATGTTTATATGTTTTTTAGGGTTCCGCACCTCAAAAGGAAAAAGCGGAACCCTTTTAGGATCACTTTATTGTCCGTCCGTCTGTCCGTCCGTCCGTCTGTCAAGACCCTTTTTCTCAGGAACGCGTGGAGATATCAAGCTGAAATTCATATCAAATACTCAAGTCTACTGTCTCTTAGAGCTGTGAAAAAATCAAACTTCTAAGCTCACGCAATCAAAAGATATAGCCGTTTATGCCACAAATTTCCGCAAATTTTCGAAACTCGCAAGGGAATCAAAACCTAAAGGGCACTTCCAGTCGATCTAGAATTTTGAAATTTGGTACGAAGCAACGTCTTATAGCACAGATAAAGGAAAAATTGCGAAAACCGTAAATTTTTAGTTACATCATATAATAAAAAATAAAATAAAATTTTAAACTTTATACCTATACATTTGTACGGAACCCTCGGTGCGCGAGTCCGACTCGCACTTGGCTGGTTTTTTTTTATGTATGTTCGGCCATAACTCCGTCATATATAGACGGATTTGCAAAATTCTTTTTTTGTTCGAAAGGGGTTTATTCCGAAATGGTCCCATATAAATTTCATATAGATCTGATGATGAGTTCCAGAGACAGACACCGGAACTCTTTAAAAAATGACAGCAAATCAACCGGGATTTCTGCTATCGCTTAAATATGCATTGTTTGTTTGGAATTAGTGCAGGGTGGATACCACAACTAAAAATTTTAAAATAAAAACTTTTTTACAAAAAAAAACAAGCGACTTCCTTAAAAACACTACAAAGTGAAAAATAACTTTAATTTCGGAAGTCGGTGTCTTAGGATCTGTATTTATGTTTTTTTTTTTTTTGTAAAAAAGTTTTTATTTATATAAAACTTAGAAGCTACATTTGACGTTGACACAGTGACATTTATTCATTGTTTAATTCGATGGACAATACCGTACAGTCCACTAACTGAGATCCTCAAATCCGCACCTCAATTAATTGCTACACTAGTTCTACCTCAAAGACCAATGCTTATTCAACTGTCCCGATTTCAAACATCAAGGTTTCTCCTACAAATACAAGCTGTAGGTACAATCATCCGCTTGCTAAAGATAACAATTTGACGTGCTGACGCCTTCATCTTTTAACCAGTGAGGCCGGTTTTCGTGACATCTGTCGTGAGGTGAGCGTACCTTTGGTGCAGCATACAGAGGGACTCGGCCTGTGAATAATTGACAGCGCTTGTGAAGATCAAAGCTTTGCGCGGGTATTGGTCGTGTGGCCGCAGGCGTGACGTCTCTGTTCACGACGGTTCCATATGAAAATTTATACGAAATAACACTTTTTGGAGAAATAGTAGGTTAAAGTTAGGTTTTACTTGTTACTGGTTTAGTTTAACAAGCGATTGCAAAGTGGTAATATAAAACAGAATTATGTCTGGTCCAATGACCAATTTAGCAGTAGGTCCCCCTTTTTCAGTTCAGAATAAACTTTTTGCTGCCAGTTACGTTAGCAGTCGTCTGCTTAAACGTCGATATGGTGTAATTCTGTTTCACTGAAGCAGTTCTAGAATGTCAACCTCTTCATTATTACTAAATATTATTATACAAAAAGAAGGGCTATGATTTTGAATAGTATGTATGTTCATCTGTTCACTCATAACTTCTAAAGTACTTATCATAATTTGACAAATGAGGTAATGTTAAAAGCGTCTTGATCGTCCGCTGGTCATATAAATTGAATATGATGCCCTCTATCGGGCATATAGTCAAAATGAATATTTTCTTGTTTCATACTTTTGAAAGCGTGATTTTCCAGTAGTTGGGTTTTAGTTTTTTCAACCAATTTTTCTTGCCAATAATATTCAGACTTTTATGCCATCATCTTTTCCCGCATTAATATTAACCTGATATTTTAACACTATGAAGGTTGTTATACCTTCTACATTCAATGATTACTATCAGCTGGCCTGTTAGTCTAGTGGTTAGTGACCCTGACTACTAAGACTGAGGTCGTGGGTCCGATTCCCACCCAGGACAAATCTTTGTGTGATGAGCACGATCATTTGTTCTGTGTTTGGGTGTAGTTTATCTATAATATGTATGTATTTAGAAATATATAAGTATGTTTATCAGTTGTCTGGTTGCCATAGTACAGGCTCTGCCTAGTTTGGGAATCAGATAGCGGTGTGTTGGTTGTCCTAAGATATTTATATTTAGCTAAAAATATGAGGACGTTAAAAACAAAGTCTGTTTTATAAGAGTATCTTTTTATTAAATAATGGAATTCCATAAGCAGTTGGTTTGTTATAAAAAAAATTGAACATACGACAACATCTGGAGATTTTCAGAATCTAACATTGTATCCACCATTCGGAATAGCTATCCTAGAGGCGATCAGGGAAACTCTAAAAGCTGATGGTTTTTAACTGATCGCAATTTGGAAGTGAATTAATGATTGATAACCGGCCTCTACTTCATTAATAAAACAGCCCCAACATCCAATGTTGTGAAACATTAATACATAATATATTTAATCCGAACCAAACCACCGAAAATAAGTAGCCACCACGTTTTAATCAGGCACCTACAGTCCTACATAAATAACTAATCAGCTCGCTTCAGCCGATTACCCCTCAAACATAATCGAGTAAAGACAACCGCCATTGTTGCGAAGTTAGGGCACGTAATGAATATGTAAATTGAATAAAACGTATGTATTCCAAACGAGTACTAATTTTCCGTCAAACAAAGGGAATGTATATACGTTTTTAATGTAACTTTTCCGTTAGAATGAGTAATAATATAAAGCTTTTAGCCTTTGTGTGTTGCTGAGTTTCTGGAATGGATCGTGTGGTGTTCACCACGGTATAGAGAGTAAAAGTTGGAGTAGGTAAATTAAATAACAATTTACTGTACAATAAAGAGGTCGCAAGTCCGCACAGTTCGGGCACCAGCTAGCAAGTGACCACTTTGCGGGCGTGGTTCTTTTTTGTGAATGGTCACACTGGTTATCACGCAGGCCAACCTACGAGGTTGTCGGCTGTTAAACCGGAGATTTTTGTGGTTTCTACAATAAGTTAAGGCCAGCTCAAAAGCTTTGAAAAGCCGACTTCCTTAAAACCTTATATCATCATCTAAATCTGTTGGCGTGATATCGAATTATTCGTCCTTTTGTCACGCACATACTTAATGCAAGTTTAAGACTTATGTGGTTTTCTCATGGAGACCATTGTCAAAACTAGACCTGAAATGGGACCACACGGGAAGCATCAGCTTTCAAATAAAAAAAGAATCATCAAAATCGGTTCACCAAGTCGAAAGTTCAGAGGTAACAAACATAATAAAAACTGGCCAAGTGCGAGTCGGACTCGCGCACCGAGGGTTCCGTACAAACCTGTAGGAATTCACGGTTTATGCATAAGGTTTATGTTTATGAAATTAAATGTTTTTAGGGTTCCGCACCTCAAAAGGAAAAAGCGGAACCCTTATAGGATCACTTTGTTGTCCGTCCGTCCGTCCGTCCGTCCGTCCGTCCGTCTGTCAAGACCCTTTTTCTCAGGAACGCGTAAAGGTATCAAGCTGAAATTTATATCAAATACTCAAGACAACTGTCCCTTGGAGCTGTTAAAAAATCAAACTTCTAAGCTAACGCAATCAAAAGATATAGCCGTTTATGCCG
Source organism: Aporophyla nigra (assembly GCA_947507805.1). Taxonomy (NCBI): domain Eukaryota; kingdom Metazoa; phylum Arthropoda; class Insecta; order Lepidoptera; family Noctuidae; genus Aporophyla; species Aporophyla nigra. Next base: position 18,443,104 of record OX382297.1, on the reverse strand, counting down.
CAAATTTCCGCAAATTTTCGAAACTCGCAAGGGAATCAAAACCTAAAGGGTACTTCCAGTCGATCTAGAATTTTGAAATTTGGTACGAAGCAACATCTTAAAGCACAGATAAAGGGAAAATTGCGAAAACCTAAAATTTTTAGTTACATCATATAATAAACAGAACAAAACACAGACAGAAATAAAACCAAGCCAAGAAACAGAACAGAACTACGACTCGATTGTCGTGATGGGTGAACTTTTACTTATATACCTACAGGTTTGTACGGAACCCTCGGTGCGCGAGTCCGACTCGCACTTGGCTGGTTTTTTTTTTTTAATTTTTATATTTGAGTTGACTGAATGAAAGGTAAATTGTGGTTTACGATTTATGACGTATTAAAAAAAACTGCTTACTAGATCTCGTTCAAACCAATTTTTGGTGGAAGTTTACATGGTAATGTACATCATATATTTTTTTTAGTTTTATCATTCCCTTATTTTAGAAGTTACGGGGGGGGGGGGGGACACATTTTACCACTTTGGAAGTGTCTCTCGCGCAAACTATTCAGTTTAGAAAAAAATGATTTTAGAAACATCAATATCATTTTTGAAGACCTATCCATAAATACCCCACACGTATGGGTTTGATGAAAAAAAAAAATTGAGTTTCAGTTCTATGTATGGGGAACCCCAAATATTTTTTTTTTCTATTTTTGTGTGAAAATCTTAATGCGGTTTACAGAATACATCTACTTACCAAGTTTCAACAGCATAGCTCTTATAGTTTCGGAAAAAAATGGCTGTGACATACTCGGACAGACAGACAGACATGACGAATCTATAAGGGTTCCGTTTTTTGCCATTTGGCAACGGAACCCTAAAAATACCGTTGAATTGAGAACCTGCTCCTTTTTTTTATGTTGGTTAAAAATAAAGCGACTGCATGCTTTGGGCACCCCCTACACGGTGCGGACCTCGGCTCAGGGCATCGCTTGCATCAAGGGAGGTATCGCTAGTTTATTATGTCACTATGCTACAGATTCTATTATAGTAATTTGATGAAATATTTTGGCTCAGACAGCAAAGCAGGTTGTGCTTGCTCACATGGACTCGGCTGCTACGGAGCTATGCCCTGAGGGGTAGACAAACAATCAGGCTGAGAGCCGCCAACCTCCACGCCCATTTTGCTTTTATATTTCTGTCCAAATATGCTGCTTTTGATTACCTTCATATTCGGTATTATGTATTGTGATTCTATGTTATATTTTTGTTTTTAATATCTACCTATTTCCATAATATTTTTGCTTTCCTCCGATACTTAAAGCATATTTTTAGATAGCTACATGCAAATTAGAACGCAAGGTTAACCGATGCCATCCATTCGTAATAATTTAATCTGAAATACTGAGGCGGTTTCTTTCCTGGATCCCTGAGCACGAAAACGGTATTTTTCCTCTTCATGGCACTTAAACGGTTTCCAATTTGAGCTGCAAGCTTCTTAAGTCTCATCAATTTCCATTACCCTCGCAGTTATTGAATTTCTTGAATCAACATAAATATGTCTGCCACTTTATTGCTTACCGGCGCGAATACGTTATTCATATTTAGTTAGAAACGCAATACCTCGCTACTTAATCATTCGGCTAGAAACCATTTTTACCAGATATTAATTTTCTTTTATAGTACAAACAAAAGTTCAAAGTAACAATACCAAACAAAATCATCATGTTACTACAGCCGGGGCTAACTATCATATAAATTATGAAAAACAAATCTGGTTAGTTTCAACTGTGTGGCGTGTGTGTAATGAATCTAAATTGTTTTATACCCACATACTTCGGTACGAGATGTAGGTGAGTTCATTTGTAGGTTGCCATTCATAGGTTTTCTTTCATCTTCAATTTTAACCCTAAATTCGTAATGAAAATAACTGAAATTGCTCTAACGGCCGCATAATGTGCCATTAACACGCAATTCCAAAGCGTAAAAATTAAGGTAATGTGTGTATAATAGCACTTTTCACCTTCCATTTTTATGCAAATTACGAGTATCTCTGATGACGTAATTTTCGACTCTTTTATTTAATGTTTTCATAATGAGAAAAGTTGAGTTCACAGCCTAAAGTAATGTTATTACTGTAGTCTCCTCTGTAAAAAGTAAAGAGACATCTAATCCTGACTAACCACAATTTTATATATTAATGTTAAAAGTGTGCAAAGATTTAATAGATGTTTATTGCGCCCTAAGGGTAAAATCAAAAGCAGAAACTTTATTAAGAGCGTCTTCACCAGACGTTTTGATATAGTTCATTGTTCCAGTACTTGAACACTAATATAATCATTCAAAAACGTCGACAGCAAATCTCAGGAACCCTGCTCACTGTCATGTTGTTCTACGAATTCTGCCATGCTTGTGTAAATCCTCGTATATCACACGGATTCTGAGTTTGGAGTGACTGGTTCTAAATACAGGATGAAGTTACTGAGATAGTAAAAATGATAAACAATCAATAAACTGTTTGAATCATGAATTGTTGTGTACAGCGTATCGTGACTCACAGCTGATTCGGTCTAGCAGAAAGCGTAGAATAGGTAAGTAGCTTTGAAAATATGAATCACAAAATAGGTGAGTAGGTTTACGTATGCTCAATACGGTCTTAGGTAGATACCTAAGAGCGTAATAAGCATACGTGAACGTAGGCTTAGACGGAAATATCATATTTCCATCTACATAAATTTTAGATTAAAAAATAAGGTCGTAATGTTTCTCCAAGTTAAAACGGTCTCCATGCAAATGTAAACTCTAGTACTTATAAATAAAGTATGAATTCTGTTACCGCAATTATCTTTCGAGAATTCACGTTAAATTCCGATGTCGACCACTCTAGGCCACTTGTGTCTTGTGGAGCACTGAATAAATTAGGTTCTACAGTTACAGTGGTGTAAGTGGAAAACTAGAGTCTCGCTTTGTCGTGTTCAGATTCTCGGGTTTCAACGATTGACACCATTTCTCTCACTCGCGATAACAGGTTTGTTAAAAGGCTTGCCTTGACAACCGCGATCCGTGCTAATTAAATTGAAGTTTTAATTAGGAGTTCATTAACTTTGAAGGTTATTTAAATTTTGAGCAGAGCTTTTTAAATAATATTTGCATGTCTGCTAAGCTTCTCAAATTAGAAAATTTTAAATGGTAAAGGAGACTGTGGTTGAAGTGAAAATGTGGTTTTATATTTAATTATATAAAACCACAACATGTGGTTTTATACTAATTGAAATGATGTCTGTAAATTCCTTTATAAAAGCCTTTGTATGTACCTATATACCAAAGAAAATAAAAAATTCAAGCGTCACCTTGTGCAATATTTACCTATACGAAGGTAAGTATCATGCATGTTGTTATGACCTTTGTCTAGACTCTAGACAACGTTTATGAGACATACCTGTGGCAAACTGCAAAGCAATTCAAGTTGGAATACCAAATTACTGTAAAATACAAACTGTAATAACAGGTAAGTGAATTTTAGATTGAGAAATATCCAATGTATACGACGACAAAGCTATATAAGACGTCATGAAGCTTTGACAGTATAACTAAACTAGCTGTTACCTCCAACTTCGTTTGCATATACGGGTCGTGGGGCTTTCGGGACTGGGACCACGGTCCCGGATTCCACCTAAAATACAATAATTATGTTGCAGTAGTATTTTGGAACCACAAGAAAAATTAAGTTTAAGTACAGTAAACAAAAAAAAATTAGGAGAAAAAAAATTTTTTTCTCAAACATTTTGTATGACAGTTACAAAACGCGTTATGCCTTTGAAGTACCAGGTTGTATAACTTAGTAGGAGCTTATCAAAAAGGAGTGTCAGCTAGAAATCGCTTTATGCCTTCGAAGTATCAGGTGGTCATAACTCGTTAGGAGCTCACCTAACATGGGTGGGTAAGTATTAGCTAGAAAATGCTTTATGCCTTCGAAGTACCAGGTTGTTATAACTTGGTAGGAGCCTAATAAGGTAACATATCATTTATTGACTCTAAGGCAGCACAAAGTTCGCTGGGTCAGCTAGAATGTTATGGTAGCATTTTTTTTTAATGTCAGTTGATTGTGTTTAATTTACAAAAATAGTAATGATATTAAATAATTGTATGTTATAGCCACTGCTGACGTGTTTAATTACAACAGTAAAGTTTTTAAAAGTTTATTGTTACGTTTCGGTGGGTGATTAGAGGGACGATAGAGGATTTAAACACTCAAGATTACTTTTTTTTGAATAGCATTCTTTTTTAGGTTTAATTCTTATAGAAGGCTGCAATTGTTGAAATTAAATAAATATTCTACCGTTTTATAAAAATAACTAACTTTTGCCAGCGGCTTCGCCCGCGTGGAGGTCGGAAATTATCCCGCGAGAACATACTACCGGGATAAAACGTACCCTATGTGTTATTCCAAGTTATAAACTATCTGTGTGCCAAATTTCATCTAAATCGGGTCAGTAGTTTTCGCGTGAAAGAGGAACAAACATCCATACATCCATACACACAAACTTTCGCGTTTATAATATTAGTTGGATTTTATTTGTATAACTTAATTTTTTTTGTTTGACCGTACTTTTCCAAGGCACAACTTTGTTTATTTTACTTGTGGTCCCAAAATACTATTAAAAATATTTCATCATCATCATTTCAGCCGTAAGACGTCCACTGCTGGACTTAGGCCTCCCCCAATTTGGGGGGCTTTGCCATAATCGCCACGCTTGGCAGGCGGGTTGGCGATCGCAGTATGGTGGTAAAATGCATAGAGAACGCTGCTGCCCATTCTCTAGTAAGTCCCATAATCGCCTTTTACGACACCCACGGAAAGAAATGGGGTGGTGTTATTCTTTACGTCCGGCACCACACGGTGCCCAAAAATATTTATTATAGGTGGAATCTGGGCCCGCGGTCTCGGTCCCGAAAACCCCACGACCCCAAACTTCAAGCCTGATTTGACCTGGTCAGAGGTCTTAAAAAGGACACATCATCCAATATATAAACTCACTGCTTCTTTTCATGAAGGATCTAAGCACATCTAATTCATGCCATAAGTCATTTATTCATTTGTTTAACACAGGTACAATAACGATAAATAAAATAAATAAATAAATATCTTAGGACAACCAACACTCCGTTATCTGGTCCCAAACTAGGCAGAGCCTGTACTATGGCAACCAGACAACTGATAAACATACTTATATATTTCTAAATACATACATATTATAGATAAATTACACCCAGACACAGAACAAATGATTGTGCTCATCACACAAAGATTTGCCCTGGGTGGGAATCGAACCCACGACCTCAGTCTTTGCAGTCAGGGTCACTAAAAAAAAAAAAAAGTGCGCTATGTCATGCAATTGGGCGTACAAATGTTTGTATGAAGTATAAAGCCAGCCAAGCCTCAATGATAAAATAAATACAATAAGCCCGAACAATAATAAAGAATTACATTATACAGAATACAAAAAAAAAATGCAATTAAAATTAAAGTCAATACATTGCATGTCCACACACAGAATAAGTCCAAATACAATACTAATGTCAATATGAAATATTTATGTCAATATACAAAAGACTTATATCAAGGACAACAGTACATTTATTTTATTGACATATCAAAATTGTATTATTAAATTTTTGACCGTTAAAAATTCCGAAATACTGTAATATGCTTTGTTGTGAAGTTTGCCTTAATATAAAGCATCAATTGTCCACAGGGTGCCGAACGTAAAGAATAGGACAATCTCATTTCTTCCCGTGGGTGTCGTAAGAGGTGACTAAGGGACTTACTAGAGCGCTGCTTTTTTTTTTGTTTTTTTTTTTTTTTTGTTGGACATCTCGTAGTTAATCTGAAAAAGATTCTGACTACTAAAACGGATTTTTACCCGGCGATTTCTAAAAAGTAAACTTTTTAGACCTCCAGCCGGGAGAGAACGCTGCAGCCCATTCTCTAAATGGGCAGCAGCGTTTTCTATACATTTTCCCACCTACTGCGATCGCTAACCCGCCTGCCAATCGTGGCAATTATAGCAAATCCCTCCAAATTGGGAGATCTATGCCCAGCAGTGGACGTCTTTCGGCTGAAATGATGATGATGATTAATATAACTTATACTACTTTGAATCGAACTTTAACCCGGTTTGCGTGTGAAAAAGGAGTGTACAGAAATTAATGTGACGGTGTTAAATCCCTTTCAGTCCGGTATTGCATGCCATTTTCATATATTTTGCAATTTTTATGAATATTTCACACCGAGCGATGCGCGTAGTGTATTTGAGTTATGGCATCGAAGTCAATGTTCGAAGTGGCATTTGATAGCCCTCAGTCACGCATATTGTGTCAAAGAGGTTGAAATTGCCATCTTTGCACCATGCATTTTATTTAGAGAGAAACACGAATAAAATGACTGGAAATTAGGGTTGTAAATCTTATGTTTGGATTAAATGACACGAATGAAAATATATTTTCCTAAGGTTCAAGTTTCTAATCATTAACTTCAAAACTTGCGTTCATTGACTATCTTAGTCTTTGTCAACTAAAAGGTTATCTACGATATCTAAAGGTAGGTCTTAAATGCGTCACTAGAACGGGCGACCCTGTCTTTGTCTGATTACCGATATCTTTATACTGTGAAAGCTAGTTGCCTTTTATGAAACTGCTTAGTAAACTATTGCAGTTAATGGCCAAAAAGGCAGATCAACTTTGCCAGCTAAAAACTAGCTCGTGCAATAAAATGAAACCTCGAACAACACTGCCAACAATCAACATTTAAACATCCAAAAAACCAGAGTTTAATCAAAGCCCGGGTTTCCGTAACATAACGACATCTATTAGATAACAGGAGCCATGGTAATAGTGGGGCCCGTTGGAGCCGTGCCGAGATCGAAACACAATTGTTACCGGCTGGAGCTGACGCCAGAACGACTGCCTAGGTACCTAACTACCTATTTGTTACCACTACCCCACAATTATGTAAATACGAGCCTACACGTCACTATCTACCTACGTTCATGTCATGTCGATATCGACGTGTGACCTGAAAATATCCGAAGCAATGTTTTGCTCATTTCTATTTCTAGAGAAAATTTGTATGTACGGCACTAAAGGTCGAAGTTGAGTCGTGATGAAAATTTAATTTTCGTGAATTTTGTACTTTAACTATGTCATATATCGATATACATGATTGCATGAATATTTCAGCATTAAATTATTATATTCAAAACTAGCTTTTGCCCGCGGCTTTGCCCGCGTGGATGTCAGAAATTATCGCAAGAGGACGTACTACCGCGGTAATTACTCCGCGACTTCGTCCGCGTGGTATTTTTAACAAAAAAGTTTTCGTTCGTTTTTTTAAAAATAAAAGTAGCCTAAGTTACTTCTTGTTACACCAGCTATCTGCCAGTGAAAGTCCTGTCAAAATCGGTCCAGCCATTTCAGAGATTAGCCGGAACAGGCAGACAGACAGACAGAAATTGAAAAAAATGGTGTTTTGGTATATGAACCGTGTATACATATACATACACTTAGTAAAAAGCGGTTATTTAGACACTCCAATTTTATTTATTTGTCTAGATTGCATGCAATTTTTATAATGACTTCCATGAAAAAAATATTATTCTCAAATATTGACAACCTCCGGTCTCACCAATTAGCTACACAAATACGAATAAGCCAATTTAGCTTTGTGCAATTATGCTAATTTAACGAAACCGATTTGATTCCACTACTCAAGTACAAATATTGAGATAGAACATTGAATTATCATTAAAATGTAAACGGAATTGTTTGCTGGCCCGTTCTTAAGGACACTGTTCAAGAATAAATGTAAATTTGCTAAGAACTAGTAAAATGTTCTTGAAATTGAAAATTTAATTATTCACGAACAGGAAAATCACCATCGAACCGAAAACAATATCGGTAAACTTTATCATCTAACTAGCCTTTACCTAACTATGTTGGGGTCGACTTCTACTTTAACTGGATGCAACTGAGTACAAGTATTTTACATGGAGCGTACGCCTATCTGACCTCCACAACCCTGTTACTGGGTAATACGATACCCCTTGGTAAGACGATTTTCAGACTACGAATGACAGCTGTGACCAAGGGCTTAACGGTAAGTAAAGATGGTCATTCATAGACGGACCAACCGCGGCAAACGTTGCATAACCTGCACCCTAATTGCGAAACGCACAATTTATCAGAATCTGAATGGGATTGAAGATTATTTCTAAACCATTGCGTCATTTATTCGAATAAATTGTCAGCTCAGCAACGTAAATAACGCAATGAATGTTGTTTAACTATGAATATTAAACCAATTCCTTCCGATAAAAAGTTCCGCAATTACCTACCCCTCTGATCGAGCATCCCTTTCTCGTAAGCATACACGAATCAAAAACAAAAGCAGAACGTAATTTAAAAAAAGCCGGCCAAGTGCGAGTCGGACTCGCGCACCGAGGGTTCCGTACAAACCTGTAGGTATTCACGGTTTATGCATAAGGTTTATGTTTATGAAATGAAATGTTTTTTTTTTTTTTCAAATATTTGAGTTGATTGAATAAAAGGTAAATTGCGGTGTACGATTTATGACGTATTAAAAAAACTACTTACTAGATCTCGTTCAAACCAATTTTCGGTGGAAGTTTACATGGTAATGTACATGTTATATTTTTTTTAGTTTTATCATTCTCTTATTTTAGAAGTAACAGGGGGGGGGACGGACATTTTACCACTTTGGAAGTGTCTCTCGCGCAAAATATTCAGTTTAGAAAAAAACGATATTAGAAACCTCAATATCATTTTTGAAGACCTATCCATAGATACCCCACACATATAGGTTTGATGAAAAAATAAAATTTGAGTTTCAGTTCTATGTAACCCCAATTTTTTTTTGTTTTTTATTTTTTATTTTGTGTAAAAATCTTAATGTGGTTTACAGAATACATCTACTTAGAAAGTTTCAATACCATAGCTCTTATAGTTTCGGAATAAAGTGGCTGTGACATACGGACGGACAGACAGACAGACATGACGAATCTATAGGGTTCCGTTTTTTGCCATTTGGCTACGGAACCCTAAAAAGAACTCCAAACAAAACGCAGATTGTAAACAAGACAAGTGAAGGAAGCATGAAAGTAGGTAAATGTGCTGCTAGGTCATGGGCAGGCTGCCACGGTGCTGCTGCGGCCTAGAGCATTATATTGTTATAAATGTGTCCGCGGTGCCAAGAGACCTTGTGCAGGGAAACTACTGCTTGTAGAGATAGAGATAAAGTATGGTGTATCTAGTTTCACGGCCCAGTGCGTGCTACCAAGTTTACCTGAACATTAAGTTTATTGGTTTATTTATTTAATCATTTATGCACACATATATAAATATACGTGTAAAAGTGTTTGTACAAACCTACTTACAGAAATAAAATCATTTACCACAGACAAGAAGAAAGGAACAGAAAAATAATCCTTAGTACAACAAAACTCTCTTCCTGCATATCTACGACAGGAAAGAAGATAAGAGTAAGTGTGTAATAGTAGAACGGAAAACATTAAACCGAAAATTATACACAAATGTAAATAGACACATTCTAAGTATCTTGTACTTAGGATTAGCTTAATTACTGATGAAAAGAACTTGGATAACACAAATATTAGCGTTTCCCTAATAATCAAGTATCTCCGGTTAGAAAAATTCAGGACTTAAAGTAAAGTTTAAAAAACAACTGTCTGTATCTAGGTTAGGCCATGTCTTTTAGTGATCAGGGGGTCTAGTCCCTAAGTCCAACATTTACCGGTACTGTGCTTCTTGCATCCAGCGAATTCCTACGGCCTTCACCAGGTCATCGGTCCACCTTATGGGAGACCTTCCAACGCTACGTATTCCAGTACATGGTCGCCACTCTAGTACCTTTCGGCCCCATTGGCCATATGTTCTGCAAACAATGTGCCCTGCCCACTGCCACTTAAGTTTGGCAATTCTTCGGGCTATGTCGGTTACTTTGGCTCCCTTACGGATCTCTTCATTTCTAATTCAATCGCGTAGGGAAACTCCAAACATAGCCCTTTCCATTGCTCTTTGGGTGACGTTTAGCCTTCTTATGAAGACTAACTAACGAAACATAAGACATACGGAGGAAAGGCTAATAGCCGCATGAAATCATTAGCAGATGATAAAGCAAAAATTGTTTTATTAGGAACTCCAGCCGGACGCCTTTTGTGAACGATTAATTTTGATTGTTTACTACGACTCTAGGTTCTTATTTAGGTAAAACCTGTTATCAACTACAGAACGTAGTATTGTAGCGTAAATTATTTTTAAAAACTACAATAATTGAAACCGAAAAGTAAAATAAACTCAACAATCTAAATTCTGAAAAGAAATATCGTCCATTTAAAAGAACACTTTTTAAACAACGTTAATTCATTCATGTCAGTCAAAATTCACAAACATTGAATCAAATTAAACTAAGCGCTTAGATATAAAACTTAAAGAAACGCGGGAAACAAACTAAAATATTTTTTAAAGAAGAGAAAAAGTGCGGATATCATTTGTTAGAAGCTCGATCATTGAACTTTGTTATAGCAATGGAAAAACACCCCTAACCCTATAGTAGGCAAGATGGAAAGGCCGCATGAAATCGTTAGCAGATGATGAGGCAAAATCGTTTTTATTAGGATCACCAACCTGACGCCTTTTGTGGAGTATTAATTTTTAACCTCCGACGCAAAAAGAGGGGTGCTATGTGTGTCTGTCTGTGTGTTTGTCTGTAGCACCGTAGCTCTAAAACGGGTGTACCTATTTGGTTGCGGTTTTTATTGTTTAAAAATAGGCTTTCAAGCAGTGGTTTTCAATATCGGTTCAGCCTTTTCAATACGACGAACCTTTGATACAACTTTTTAATAAACTAAAAGGCCAATACGTATATTTTTTTTAATTTTAGAGGTCTGTATTGGTCAAGAGTATTTTAAATTTGACGTTTTGATTGTTTACCATGAGATTTGGTACTGACTTAAAAAGTTTTGTTTTCAACAACAGAACATAGTGTTGGAGCGTAGCTAAATACCACAATTATTGAACCCGAAAAGTAGTAATAAGTTCACGCACATCGAATAACATTCATGTAAGCACCTAACTATTAAACATGACTCAAAATCTAACTGCAACGACCATGTGGGCAAATAGTAGAACAAATATTAAGGATTTCCAACAAAAGAAATTCAGGGCAAATAAATAAAGGACAAGTATTAAGTACGAGAAATGAAGCTTGTGACTGACTAATAACAGCCTCACGGGTTGATCAATCAGGTTAAGTTACGCTTACCGCGGTTGATCCGTGAAAGGATGACCATCATTACATACTAAGACATCTCTGTGCCTCAGAAAGCACGTTAAGCAGTTGTCATCGGTGGATCTTTGATAGTCGTTACGGGTCGTCAGAAACCCAAAAGTCTGACAGCCAGTCTTACCAAGGGATATCGTATTACCCATATATGGGTTGTGGAGGTCAGATAGGCAGTCGCTCCATCTATACTATTATACTATAATATTATAAAGCTGAAGAGTTTGTTTGTTTGTTTGGTTGAACGCGCTAATCTCAGGAACTACTGGTCTAAATTACAAAATTCTTTTTTTGTTGGGTAGCCTATTTATTCAGAAAGGCTATAGGTTATAACATAACGTTACAATCAAAAAGAGCGGAGCAGCAACGAAAAATGGACGAAAACTGGCAGGAAATTCGATGCGACGGGAAGGGTCACGGGAGCAAAAATTTGACGCGGACGAAGTCTTGGGCAGAAGCTAGTGTAAAATACAGGTATTCAGCTGAATCTGATTGACTGGAAACTGTCAACATAGTTGGAAAAAGGTTAGGCAGATGATGACCTGAATATGAAATATGATATTCGAATGCCATTCGGTTTCCCAGAGGTATATTTTGAGAAAAATACCGCACGGACTGGCACAATCTAGCCACTGTTTCAAGTATAAGATTCAATTAAGCTCCAACGAAAACCAATAACAATTGATTACGCCCATATAGAGAAAGAAAGTAAACATGTTTACGATCCCTGAAAAATAGATAAGTAGATACCTAACCTGATTAGTTTAATGGTTGCTAAAACAACTACTGAGCATGGAGTCCTAAGTTCGATTCCCGGGTTAGGCAAAGTGTTATTGGGTTTTTGGAATTTCTCAGTAGCAGCCCGGAGTCTTAATTAGTGTCCGGCTTATGGCAATAAGCTCGCCCCGTAGTACATGAGACTTAAACATAACTGGCGAAATGACAATAATTATTCTCCAACCCTTATCCCAATTGTTTGGGATTGGCGCAACATGTATTTTTAACCGACTTCAAAAAAAGGAGGAGGTTATCAATTCGACTGTATTTTTATATTTTTATTTTTGTTGCCTCATAACTTTTGACTGGATGAACCGAAGACTTTGATTATTCTTTTTTGGTGCTTCCCGAATGGTCCCATTTTAATTTGGTTCCATTTCAACAATGGGGTCCACGTGAATACCACATAAGTCTTAAATTTGCATTAAGTATTTGCGTGACAAATGAACGAATAACGCGATTAGATTAGTGCGGGGTATCTACCATAACTAAAAAGTTAAAAATAAAAACTTTTTACAAAAAATTTCGGAAGGCGGTGGTAAAAAAACCTTAAATACAGTTCCTAAGACACCGACTTTCGAAATTAAAGTTATTTTTCACTTTGTAGTGTTTTTTTTTTAGGAAGTCGGTTGTTGTATTTTTTGTAAAAAGTTTTGTCTTTCAAACTTCTCTATTCTATTCATTCATCTCTTTCAAGAGAGGTAATCAGAACAAGATGTAAATTGGGCCATGGATTCTAACATAATGCTATGGTAGAATTCGTCTGGATAGCCTATAACCCCAAATGAACAAAATAATAGTCTACGCTATGGCCATGTTTTTTTTTTTTACTTTAACCAAATAAAAATGTGATGTACAATACAGAATGAATGTAAGTAATTGTATCCACCACAACCATAAGTATTTACATACATATACTCGTGTAGTAATAATAAATGTATAGGTACATGTGTGCTTTTAGTTACGTACCACCCTCTTTTCACATTCAGCTTTCAGAATATCTCCCAGCAGACAGTATAACTAAAATTAAAAAAGTTCCCTTTCACAACACAGTTTTTATGTAACATGAATACTCGTATAATGATCCTCACAATTGAAATGAGTTTCTTCATTAAAATGTAAGAGCACATCACGCAGACAAGCCCTTCGTAGTAATGCATTGTTATCTAGTCGCTTTTGACACATTCTCCAACCTTTCTGCCTAAAATACACGCCTTCAAGGTTCTCTCTCGTTTCACTGAGCAAATGAACTCGTACTTTTTGCTTATCCAATTCTGTGTAAAAGCATTTCTGCACTTTTCTGATAACGATCTGTCTGCCTTGAGCTTTTTTTTCTATTTTTGTGCACAAAGAACTTCATATCGTATCAATTTAAAAACGGTAAAGGAAACGACTCCAATGTTGCACGTGGAATCGCGTGGCTTTGTAATTTCGTTTTTAGCATTTACCGTGAAGCAGAAAGAAAACAAAATGTGGGCAAAGTCATTTATGCATACCATACACTCTTAAGTCAACTGTTTAAGGCTCAGATTTCAAGGTAGGAGATGAAAGATGAGAGTGCGCAGTTTCACTTGTGTACCAAATCGTGGTGACACAAAACAGCTCTGCATGGGCGGCAGTCTTTGAAACGCTACGAGGGAAAATTCGCGGCAAATGAGCTTATTGTTTACACGCATGAAGCAAGGCAATTTGGGGACTCGAGTGCTTTGTATAAATATGGTTAAACATTCTCAAAAACAGTTAATTCAATTTGTGTTTAAGAGAAACTTAATTTTGCATTTTATCTTTTAACTTTAATTAACTTTCTAAGTCATCTCAGTACACACACCCTTTCTAACCAAATGATCTTTCACACAGTCCATCCATGGTTTCTTTGGTCTTCCCCTACTTTAATAGTCATCAAAATTCATACTCAAAAATTTGTTCAAGACATTTTCTTCATTCCTTCGAATCACATGCCCATATCATGACAACCGATTCTCAAACAACTATTCTGCTGCCACTTTCAGACTTCCTCTTATAGGTATTCTTATTTTTTATTCTGCCCATCCGTTTCACAAGGGATGACTAACCAAATGACGACTAATAGAGAAGTATGAACAAAAAAAAAATGTTGGACCGCCCTCAAATAAACTTGAATAAGGGCAGGAGAATGAATGTCTCAATGAATAGATTTTCAAAGTCAAGCCACAAAACAATGAGGTTCGAAACAATAAAGCAAGTGATTGCAAAAACCGGCAGGTAACTGTCACCATCTTCAAAGGAGAGCTTTGTCTTGAACTATGGATCTAATAAAACGGGGATAAGAACTCGATTCAGAATTAATAGCCCAGATTGAGGAGACCGGAGTGGCTCTGAAACCAATCCAATTAACTTTTAGCGTCACTTTCGCCGTTTGTCAATAGATTTATCCCGAGATTTAATTCTAAATTGAAATTCAAACCTTCTTATTTTAACTTTTAACTCACTGATCCACTCGAATAAATTAATTAGTATTTTGTTTTTTTTTCCACTTTGCATCGTGTATTCCAAATCCGTTTTCTCTGTACGTATTGCTTTTCATTTTAACAGAAACCTTTGTTCTGTTAAATTCATAATAAATAGCACCCTCCTGCTTGTCAATAACACTTAAACCTCTTTGAATATAAAATAGATATTTCGTTGTAAATATTTTTCATAAAAATTGGAGTGCCCAATCACGGTGCTTTTAAGGGCCAAATATAATATCATTCAAATAATAATGGTGTTGACTCAGTTTTTCATTCCAACAGAACTCGTTCAGAAATGTCAGTCCATTTGTAAAGAATGAAATATTAAAGCGAGAGACTCGATGATTTGAAATCAGAGCTGCTATCGTGCGCTTCTTCACTTCAAGATAGTGCCTCGTTTGTACGTATTCACGTTGTTACTTGCCTTATCGTACCTTTTCAAGTATTTTTTTATTACCACCTAAATATTTAATATTAATTCCAACTGGCTCGGCTTATTAGTCAGAGATAAGTACAAACTAACAGTAGATACTATATGATACCTACGTAGCTTTGAAAGTTCATGACATCCGAAGTTTGCGAGACAAGACATCGTCGGTAATAGTTAATTCATGACTAGATGGACCGACACGAGCAACTTCCAAAAACTTATATCAACTTCTAAGATACTAGATATTCTCATTTTCACTCCAGAAATATATCATTAATTTAATTTAGAATTTGTTTCATTTAATTTCTAATAAAAGCTGTTAGATTTCAGTGTTGTTTATTTTTCGTACCGAAAGCAGAGTCATCAATAAAGACATCACGTTTCTTTGCATGACTAAACATATTATGTTACGGACATTCGCAAAAATAAAACTAGCAATTACGTAAACAAATGACGGTTGGAACGTTCACGGTTATAGCCGGTTTTACGGTCAATAAAATTCGTATCAAGCCCAATCAATGACAATCATTGAGCGAAAATGCGGAAACCGATAAACACGCCATTACGATTCGTGAATAGCTAATTCTAGAACTGTAAAAATATTACTAACTTATTTGGTTTAATATAGTTTAGCTCTCTACGTATAATAGTATAAGAATAAATGCAAATAATGTGGTAAATCGTTACTCTACAATTTTAATTTAAGGGCAGTATCGTGATATTTACTTGACACATACAGGTGTGAGAAGATACCGTAGGTACCCGGAAAATATTGTGACTAGCTGGAACACTTGCTTGCCACTGGAGCAATGTGAACGAGCGTCCGTCGTCGCTTGTCGGAACAATAGGTAGGCCGGTGGCGTTTTCCTCTCGTAACACAAACCTTTTGTGATAGCAGTCGGCCCGATTCACATAATGCTATGAGATTACTCATTAAAATCCCCGAATACGACCGTCCCCGATAGAAATTCAAAACGAATTTGAGAAATATCAAAGGTATCAAAAATTGGCGACAAAATACGTAGATACTTAATTTTCTTTGAAATTCAAATTCGATTGGGCATTGTAACAGAAATAGGATATATTTTGTATTTCAAAACAAAATCGTATGTATAGATGAATAATTTTTAATCAGATAGAATGACTACTATATTGTTGTGGCAATCCTAAATTAAGACTGAAAATTGCTCAAACAATCTACTATACACAATAAAAAAACAAAATAAATGCAACAATAAACAAAACCGTTTATTCCCGGTCGTCCCCACCCCGTCGTCCCCACTGGGTACGAGTGGGAAAAAAAAGTTTCGTTCCTCCCCAGTGGTGACGATTGGAACTTTTTATTTCCCACTCGTTCCGCTATAGACCGAGAGTCAAAATGCAGTAAATAGTAATTCAAATATTTTAATAAGGTTTAAGGTCGGTCCATGGATGGGTGACCATCTTTACATACCAAGACCTTTCCGTGCCTCGGAAAGAACGTTAAGCTGTTGGTCCCGGTTGTCTTTCGTAGATCTTAGACAGTGGTCGTTAGAAGCCCGAAAGTCTTACCCAACCAGTCTTACCAAGGGGTATCGTATTACCCAGTAACTGGGTTGTGGAGGTCAGACAGGCAGTCGCTTCATGTAAAATACTGGTATTCAGCTGCATCCGGTTAGACTGGAAGCCTATCTGTGATACGCACCTCAAAACTGTAAGAATTTGTGTAAATAAGTTGATTATCTGTGATGCATAATTTTGAGAGAATTATTGTGTTGATTACCTGTGATTCACAAATACTATACTAATTGCCTTAGTCTTTTTAAATTATTATTAATCAAAAACATTGTTCACCCATGCTCAGAAAGTTGTAATTCAAACATTTTAACAATCCGTGAAATCACAATCCAACAATAATTTTGTCTCTCGGTCTATAGCGAAACGAGTGGGAAATAAAAAGTACCAATGGTCACCACTGGGGAGGAATGAAACTTTTTTTTTCCCACTCGTACCCAGTGGGGACGAAGGACGGGGTGGGGACGACCGGGAATAAACGAACAAAACTGTAACGACCGCGATACGATATTAGAACGAACTCGTAATCATAATAATAAACAAAATCAGAAAGCGGTACTTATGGACACGGCTCGCATTGTCAGGAGGTTCCTCTCTCTGGAGCCCTGACCGCGCCGGTAGCTTGGACCCTGTTCCCGATACCGGTGGGCTACTATTTTTTATATTTTTAAATGTTTTTATTTTATATTCTAATATTTAAAAATATAATTTATAAGTTTTTAAAATGAATAAAGAACAAAATCAATAAATCACACAACACATCAGTCGTAAAAAGTCACATAGTCCATTAAACAAGATACTTATTTTGATTAAGACCTACTATTGTTAATAAAAAAAAATCAAAATACAATATTCTCCTGCTGAAGCAACAATAAAAGCCCAACTAAGTATTTCAATCTCAGTTCTTAACCTTCCTTTCATCATTGTAATGAGCTAAGCTCCCCTTTAAGTCCGACAAGTTAAAGCTGCAACTATTTATCAAGTATGCAGCTGTAGGCATCAGTCTCATCGACAGCGATTAACGAGAGGCGAGTAGAGCTAGCAGGTGGCCCAGTAGTATCGGCCTCGACTTACAAGTAGAACCCGAGTTCAAACCAAGGCAGTGCAAATAATTTCAGCACCGCTGCTCGCATACCAGTGATGGAAAACATCATGAAGAAACCAGCATGTTCTAGCACGAAAAACTCGATGCCACGTGAAATTCACCAACCCGCACTTATGGCCCACTCCGTCTCACCAGCCTGGTTCCCAGCACAGGGAAATTTATAGGCTGTTGGTGACGTGATTGTGAGTAGAGCTAGCAACTAAAACAAGTTGGAGTACAATGAGCAACGAGTGCGCGATGTGGACGATGAATACTCGCAGGTATACGTATGTACTAAGTGTGAGTCTCTCAGCGAGTATTCTGCCCGCCAAGCGAGCATTGCTGAGCTATACTGAGTACTCTTTGATATAGTAGGTACTCGCCGATGGTATAAACAATTAGCAACTAACTATTAATATAAAATAACTACGAGTACCTCTATATTCTGACAACCAGTCAATCAAAGAGTTCGTATTACCCAGCAATAGTCGCTTCCTCGTGCTATGGGACGTATGCCTAAGGGTGGGTTCAATAAGAGTTAAAGGTTGGATATTTTTCCCTGTCGTAAGTTATGAAGCGTTAAAGGGTCGGTGGGCGTATTCATTTTACAGGTCACTAGCGTAAAAAGGGTAAACAAAATTGTGGCTGCGACCTTCGTTCGCTTTAAAACGAAATGGTTTCTTTTTTACTGTATTATACGCATAAAAATGGAGATGAATATTTTGATAACGTAGTGATGGGGTGTCGAAAATTTTTGGTCATTAAATAGCTTTATTCGATTATTACATTCAGGGAGAGGTGGAAAAAGAGTAGGGAGGTCTTCGCCCAGCAGTGGGACATTAATGGCTAATATTAAAATAATATTTACACTAAATTTTACCAGGAGAATATAGTCCTCTGCATAACAGGCGTTGTCCCAAATTACCTTCTCCATAGCCTTTTTCTAAACCTTAAAGAAACCCGACATCACCTACACATATCAACCCTATATCACTCTACAAAAATGAAAATGAAAACCAAGGAGGTCCTCGTTCCGTGTGTTGCCGTAAACAATGGGAGGGCCCATTTCTTCCCGTGGGTGTCGTAGAAGGCGACTAAGGGACTTACTAGAGAATGAGCAGCAGCGTTCTCTATGCATCTTACCATCATATTCTGATTAAGAGTGGCGATCATTGCCAAACCCCCTCCACCTTTCTGACGTCTTAAGGCTGAAATAATGACGATGAAGGAGGTCATCAACAAAAAAAAACTTAAAAATAACACACGTTACCCAAAAATAAGGTTTACTTGGTCCGTAAATGTTGCAACAACCAGCCAAAGAGCTGAGACGAACAAAAACTCCTATTTTTTTTGGGAATTTCATCTCATAAGTCAACCTATGAGCCGGCCGACTACTTAACCAGACTTGCCTATAGTAAATTAAAACCTCCAGCCAGGGCTAAAACCTTCACAAAAACAGTAAATGACTTTATATCGAGAAAATTTCTTACACGGTACATAATTCTCTATTGCTGGAGAAGTTCGCTCTACCAACTTCCGTATATTAACATCTACGTCCATGAATGTGAGGTTTCTTCAAGCGAACTTTATTTCAAATCTCAACTTCATGCAAACACAGTAGCTTAAGATGCTTCTACAACAGCTTTACAGTTTAGTTTTGCATACGTTATCATACCTGCAAGGAATAATGTAAAGCATTGCATTATTTCTTACGTTTATCGTACATTTTTCCGTGCATTCATGTCTCGTAATATCAACGCATTATTAACTGTATATAATATTATAAAAACAGGAGATTCTGTTGGAGATGAAGTTCTTTAACGCAAATTACGGTAGGAGAAAAAATTGAAGAAATCGTCACGTAAAGAAAGACTCTTATGCCCTGGAAATGATGTATGTATACGTATTATAAAAGAGAGGTATAGTACGAGACCAAGAGAAAATCAAATACTTTTTATGGTTTTCGAGGGTGCTAAAGCCGATAATGAGGTGAAAATAAAGTTTCAGAAGTTTCAGAATCCAAGAAAAAGCGTAAGAACCTTCGTTCCGGACGGCGGTTCCCAGACCCCAACTTTTTCTTTAAACACATACGAGCAAAATTGCACAAAATATTTTGTGTAACGCTAATCATTTACAGCTCATTTCCTCTCAATTTTCAACCGTTTCTGTCTACTAAAACGTACTCAATTCACAATTATCCACATTCGCTAGGCACAAGTTGGCTATAGCCATATCGATCTTGATACACAGACCATTTCCACCATGCGTGGCATAAACTTCCTTCAGTAATGACGAACGCCACACTCGGATTTATTGACCGCCGACTCTTATTGAGCTTGACTGCCGTTTAAAGTCGGTTTAAGTCGCCGCCGGTTCCTGTTTAATGCGCTTAATCCCGCTTCTTTAATTAGTTGAGAATTTCTGTGGGAAGTAGATTCGGAGTTTTGTTTTATGAGGATAGTTTAATACTTTTGAGTTCTTCAGATGGCAATGTTACTTGTTTGCAAAAGAAAAGTTACAACTTGCACACTTTCTCGGTGTTTTTATTTGGGGGTAACCAGTAAGCTACACCAATATATTTAAACTAATCGGTTGCATAAAAACAGGTGGATATGTTAGTGTATTTATTGTTAAATAACTTTAGTTAACTTTAGTAGGAAAGAATGGCGGCAATCATAGCGAAATTCAACATTCTTCATCTAAAGTTATACCACAGTTATCTGTAAACATAACTGCGTAGTCCTACTGAAATATACAAACAAAACCTTGAACCTTGTTTTAAAATACGCAAACTAAAAGTACCAGGGATACATAAGTTGGTACGTAGTAGAGACCACCGCGCCACTTGAGCGGCTGTTGACGACAAAAAGAAGGGAAAAAAATGTCGACGATGTAATACCGAGAAGACAAATACGCCGTTCGTACTACAGACGTATTCGAGCTGAAAAGTTGGATTATTTAAATCTTTTAATTCTACACTTTATCGTAATGTGTTTGGAACTTTAGAATTCGGACTAACTTAGAATTTACTCAGCAATTCTATGAGTGCAGTTTTCTTTGGTTATTTCTAATAGTCATCCAACGTTCACGGCATACCGTACATTTTCATGAATTCACAGTTACATCCGGTGAAAAATTCAGTACCATTCCTCTACACTTTTCATATAGGTGTAACTAGAAAACACATAAAACACAGAATCGAATACCTGTACCCGAAACACATAAAGATTTGGTTTCAGCTGTGACTAGGCGATGCGACGTCACAGACCGGTGTAAGATGTAACGTCACTATACATATGTATAGACATACCGAGATTCCACACATTTAACGACAGTTTTACGGTCGGCTGGAGCCGGGCTGACTCAATGCCATACTCGGTGTACGACCAGCTTTACATTACCTCTGCGATAAAGTGAACCAGGAACACATGACTCAAAACACAGAGCTCTAACTCGCTGGACATGCACTAAGCCCATCGTAAATCATTAAAATGCATTAAGTGTTATTATAAAAAAAAGTTCTAGATTAAAGAAATTTAAGAATACATTACCTGGAAATAATGTAAACGAGTTAATTTAATCTGGAGCGGAAAAGCTGTTGTATGACGAAGGACGAGAGTTATTTATAATTGAAACACATTAGCACGCTTTTTGCGCTTCGTACCTGTCCACTTGCACAATGCTCATTACCTATAAAAACTGTAAGAAAAAACGTTATATTCTTTCAGGTAACTACTATAAAATTACAGTTTCAGTCGCACTCACAAACGTAATTTCAGTAAGTAACTTGAGAAAATATTATTATTTTCTTGCCACTTCTGTTCGAAAATACTTCTGAGAAAACACTTTTTCTTTCGTTTTCTAAATCAACTTAGACCTTTAGTGAACATTATATAACATGTGGCGAAGTAAATGGTAGAACTGTGTAGCTCTCTTAATACTTTAAGGCTTAATAAGTTTAGAAGAAAATAAAATTAGGCCTTTTCTGTCTAATGTAATATGTAGTAAGATACATTCCTTTTGAACGCCCAACTTCAGCCTCCTCGCTAATCTAGGATCCTGTTGTAAACTAATTAACTACGAAAATATGACCTCGACGACACAAAACGGCTAAGTGGATTAAACCAGGATTTGTTCAAAGTCTGCTCATATTCAACTCTATAGTTTGTGTTTCAGATATTAAAGGTCCCACTCTAAGCTGTGTGTTTTATTCACTTCAATTACGAACAGGGATGAAAATTTCCACCAACCAATCTCTAACTTATCATAACTTTATTTTCGAGTGGTTTTTAATTAAATATGTTGTTTTTAGAAATGAGTGGACGGGTGACCAAGATCCCTCCGTGCCTCGGAAAGAACGCTAAGCCGGTTAAGCCTAATCATGCATCAGTTAAGCTGTTGGTACTGCTGTCATTTGTGGTTATTTGACAGTCGTTACGGTTTGTCAAAAGCCCGAAAGTCTGACAACCAGTCTTACCAAGGGGTATTGTATTACCCAGTAACGGGTTGTGGAGGTCAGATAGGCAGTCGTTCCATGCAAAATACTGATATTCAGCTGCATCTGGTAACATTGGAAGCCGACCCCAGCATAGTTGTGAAATGGCTAGGTAGATGATGATGTTGTTTTTAGAAATAGTACCTACCTATCTAATTATTGCACGACAAATTGCCTCAGGAGACTTTACGTCACAGGATGCCATCAGTCCAACGATACCATGTGATTACGGCCATTATCAAAGATATATTTCTTCCTAATGGGTAATAGAGTAGCATGTTAGTAGCTTCTTCCGAGAAAATAAAATACGGATTTATCTGCGAGCATTCGACCAGAAACGGTGGAATTTTCGCCTTATTTACGCGCCTAAGGATCCATTAACTTTACGGTATGTCTTGTTTAAGATGTTCAAAGGCTGTTTTGTTTTAAGTGCAATAAAATCTGGCCTACAAACATAACAATGATAAACAAATTAGCGTGAGCTGATTTATGAAGCCACATTGACGTAATCCCCTTTGCTCAGAGCATACAATTGTAAAGGCCTTTTAACAAACAGATGGAAGGTACGAGTATAATGGAAAACGCGAGTCACGGTGTTTTGCGCTTCCTAGTTCGCCTCGGGAGATGCTTACTGTATCTATTAAGATGTCTGACTAGAATACGACAGATTTCACAAAATTCGACAATATTATTGTGTTTTTTTATTTAATATATAAATAAATAAATATCTTCGGAAAACCAGCATACCGTTACCTAATCCCAAACTAGAAAGAGCCTGTACTATGGCAACCAGATAACTGATAAATATACATATATATTTTTAAATACATACATATTATAGATAAATTACACCCCGACACAGAACTCATCTCTCTGCTCTCTGCTCATCACACAAAGATTTCTCTTAGCAGTCTTAGCAGTCAGAGTCACTAACCACTAGACTAACAGGCCAGTAAATATGGCCAAGGATAAAGGATTATTATTGACACGCTATTCTTTTACTTACAATAATACAAGTTATAATATGCATTTTGACAAATATTCCCTACAAAATGTCGAAAACTTTCAGAGCAACCATAAATATCGCGATTGAACAACATCGGTTTTCGACAAACACAAACCACATCACTAACCAATGCAAATTTTACTACTGGCCACAAACACGGAAAACCAAAACCGCGTTTCCGTATCCTGTAATTAATGCAAGCGACCGAGCCCGCCCGAAATAATGAACATCACTATGCCGAGGCACTAATGGCCGCCACCATTGTACCAGATTTATTTCACTTATAATAGAATTCTAAATACAAGAAACAACTTTTGAAAGCCAATGAATAAGCCGGTTTTCAGCTTTTGTTGATTAGGTTTTTATGTTGCTATAATAAAGGTAATTTCATGAGATATAGGTGCTAAATTTGGAATGAGATACTTAAAATGTGATGACATTATTTGGTGAAATAAATGTTGGTTTTAACATTGCACAAAAAGACAATGAACTTCATTTAATTATACATTGTAGTTGCACGTTCTACATTTAATAGGTTGAAATTAAAGTCTCCAAAGACCACACCTCGCTTGTTTTTAAATAGTTGTTGGGAGTAGGTATCTAAAAAGGTTTTGACATTTGATTGTTCTGGTTTTCTGTATAACACCTATATCCAGAGTATAGTTTTCAATATAAATGAATAATTCTCTGTCAAAACTAAACCTCAATAGCTATCAGTAGTAAAACTAAATACAAACTACAAAGCAGATTAAACCTACATAAATTAAAAGCATTATTCTTCATAGCATCGTAACATTCAAAACTGAATTAAATCGCTAATTCTGACCACAGCGTCCATAAACAGAGCTCAAACCGCCAGTACCTTGACATGAACACTTTCAAATCATTCTGACGGAACACTAGAGCTAATCCGTCCAAAGCCACAACTCACGGAATAGTGCCTGACCACAAAACAGCTTTGTTACATACCACTGAATTTGTACCCTAGTCAAAAAAGTCAAGGTTGTAACCACAAAGCTGACCACACACCGAACTGAAGTTATCATAGAGAATTTTTGCCACATTTTCATTGTTGGCCGCGGTTCAAACGCAATCCGTTTGTGTACAGAAATTAACTTTACATAATATGCGTATTGATGTTATGAAATGAGCGTTATTGATGTTGTGTTTTAACTATATTATATTATATCTTTATATCGAGCAGAGGTGGCCCAGTGGTAACGACCGTGACTTACGACTAGTAGGTCGTGAGTTCGAACCCAAGCAGGCGCTTTAATTTGTGTAAATTATTTCACACCACTGTTCTCAAAACGGTGAAGAAAAACATCGTGAGGAAACCGGCATGTCTTAGAACCAAACATTCAAAGACATGTGACATCTACCAACCCGCACTGGGCCCGTGTGGTGTATTATGGCCCGCTCCCTCTCACCAAGAAGAGGCCTGTATCCCAGCAGTGGGAACGTTATAGGCTGCTGATGTATATCTTTATAAACGTGAATCCAATTATCATACGATACAGTTCAAAGCTCATTTCTGATTTTATGATAGTTTTGAAACATACGTACATAAACTCACGCGTTTTTCCCATGGGGGTAGGTAGAAACTACAGAACACCAACTGCTACGATCCTTACATACGCTTTTTGCTTCATTTAAGTTCATACAAATAGTCATACATACACGCTGGTTTCCAGTACTACGCACGTGCTTAGATGGTTTGGTCATGTTGAGAGAATGAATGAAAGGCGGCTAACAAACGGTATTTACAAGGCAGTTATGACTGGAACATATAGTGACCTTATTGATGACGTTTTTCATAGTTTGGAAAGTGTAAATGTAAACCATTTACTATCGTTTTAATCATATTTACACTCTCTCAATTATAAATCAAATTGTAATTTTATGAGGCTGTTATACTGTGTTGTCAAAACAAAGTCTAAATCAATTAAAATGATAGCGATCATTAGGAGCGGCTCTGAAATCTATCAAGGGACTGGTGGACCGTCGACATTTAATTTAAACTCGGAGATTTCTCTTTGACATTCTAGATATTTCTCTAACGACGATTATTAAATCAAATATTTTATGTTGATTAAATACTCAGATTTCAGAAGTCCCTTCAACGTTTGTTTATTAATATTTCAACAACTTCGTCTTTCGAGATATTGCCAAGCGGCTGATCGACTCTTTACGTGGCCTATTTATTGGCCCAAGAATCAGTATTGCCATACAACGTGGCAAAGCTGCCAGTTTTTTGGGCACCTTTCGTCGATGCGGATGAATTTTTTGATGCCCTGTGAATCTTTTTTTTACATGCACGAACATATTTTATTTTTTCAATTAGGTCAATATTTTAGGATACTACATTGAACAAATATTTATTGTGTATCCATGATGATTTAGACAAGTTTTTTTTAATGAGAAACGACTTCCTTAACTATCTTTGCACATGGTTCGAAAGGATTTCAATGTTGGTGATCCTGCTGAACTGCATAACGTTGGGCATGTACCAACCGTGCGTCGACGATCAGTGTATTACGAATAGATGCAAAATACTACAGGTGAGTAACTCCAGAATACAGGGTACATGTTTGAGATAGGGCAGTAAGGGCCAGTCTATCCATCTCAAAAAAGTTTTTTGGTGTTTCTGACTCTTTTCTAGTACTCAAACCTCATTTGATCCGATAGATTTTTTTTATCCTTATAACAAACAGGTTTTTCTGAAATTGCTCCCTGACTGCTATTTTGTTTTCAAGATCTGAATGTAAATGAACATCAAAATTTCTCAAAAAATCTGTGTCCTAAGCCAGTTTTCCGGTTACTACAACAGCTAAGACTAAACTTACTGGCTCGTCTCAAAAATCAACCCTGTAGCAATTAATCCAATAAAAAAAATATCTTAATAATCGACACTAAAATGGTTAAAAGCAATAAAAATAAAGCAGCTGCAGCAATAAAAATCACACCTTTCAGAAAAGACTCACAGATAAAAATAAAAAACCAAACAAAGTTTTTATTAAAAATGAATTCTGTCTTGACGCGTGCACTCGGCGAGATTAAAAAAAGAACTGGCCAACGAGAAAAAAATTGGTGGAGGCTTGTTGAAGTGATTTTCTTTTGTTTTATTTTTATAGCGCGCACGTTATTTATTTGGCCATTTAATTGGAATTCTTAAAATTTTAAGGTTATGTTTTATTTAAAAAATGAGCATTTTTAATGGAACATCTGTTGCAGGTTTTCGACGATATAATATTCGCGTTTTTCACGTTGGAACTTTCAATCAAAATGGTGGCGATGGGAATTTATGGACACGGCACTTATTTAGCGGACTCATGGAACAGACTTGATTTTTTCATCGTGATGGCCGGGTACGTTGCATTTTTTTATTACGAGTTTTTGCTGTAATTACATTGTAATTCTGTCATGGATCGATTTAGGGTTTGATGAAATCTTCGAGGTTAAGTACGCATAGGGTACGTGGCCTAAGTACTTTCACAGCTCTAACGCTAAAATCCATAAACGTCATTGAGCACGTACTTTGGGTAAGCGTTATTCCTGTCTCTGCTGCACAACTATGAAACCACAAAAGAAAGATAGAGACAGAAACATGTCTAAGTCAAAGCACGAGCTACCTATGATGGCAACACCGAGTGAAGCCACTTCCAACGTTGGCGTAAACGTTTTTGAATGAAGGAATATCCCGCCATTATTTTACTTAAGCCGCGTGTTTGATTTTGTAATTGTCATTATTTTCGGATTACTATATGTTTATATAAATAGCTAGTACGTGTTTTAAATACCCTCCGTATATAAAGAGTCAACATTTAAGTAACGTTTATCAATCTAGGAATTAGATTAGAAAAGTATACAGTTATTTTTCTCCTTTGATTTAAAAATGCACATATTTTGCAGAGCACTGGAATACGCATTGAATGTGGAAAATATCAACCTATCAGCTATCAGGACTATTCGAGTGCTAAGACCCTTGCGAGCCATTAACAGGATACCAAGTAAGTTATACTTTAATTATTCTTTCAACTGTCTCTTCTTAATACAGATTAGTCAGTATTCTAGCTAGGAGAGTAGCGATTCACCCCGGCTAAAGGTAGCAGCAGAACACCGTGTGGTTTTAGTCAGTGGAAGTCTGACAGACCCCTCCACCCACCCCAGGGTGGAGGACAACCATGAGGATTTCCACACAAAAAAAAAGGAGAATAGCGATTCATCCAACAATTTGTTGAACCTACAGCACCATGTAATTAATCTATACTAATATTATAAAGGTGAATTGTTTGTTTGTTTGTTTGAACTGCTTCGAATTTAAAGAAATCCGTTGCGTGCGCTGTGTAAACGGTTAAAGTAACGCAAAAATCATATATGGCGGAATTGTTCCTCTTAAAAAGGTCTACAAAAAAATCCGCGCGAGAATACATAATTATGTCCATCTTTTAAGGTTGGCTTACTATAACTTTTTAAATTGTAATCAAATCTAAATATAATAAAGCTAAAGAGTTTTTTTTTTGGTTGAACGTACTAATCTCAGGAACTACGTTTAGTGTTGGATAGCCCATTTATTGAGGAAGGCTATAAACCAGGGCTTTGAATAACGTTAAGAATTTGGTATCGTTACTTTCATTGGACGAAGATAACGTTATTAGTAGAGGTCACGTTATGCTTGGTAACGATACTTGGCATACGTTTTACCGGTAACTGTGTAACGTTAAATTTTTATTTATTTTCTTTCATCTCTTTCTTTCGTCTACATTAATGAAGTTGCATTTGCATCGTTTGATTGGCGATGTTGCCGTAGAGCGCCGCCGCCCATGGTGTGCCGCTTAGGTTGCGCGGGTTGACAGCAACCCATTAAGTAACGATAAAAGTATCGATACTAGTAACGGTAATGGTAACGTTATTTTATGGATTCGATACCAAAGTATTGTACCCGTGTTACCGTTAAAAAATTAACTTTATGAAAATAACGTTACTTAACGATACTTATAGTGTGAATTTGGTAACGTTACCAAGCCCTGCTATAAACTATATAACATTACGCTAGGTTTCTAAGGAGCCAAGCAAAAAAAAAAAACAAAGTCACGATTATGAAGACCTGGCACGTGCAGGCGGTTCAACGGGATGGGTTGGGAAGCAAGAATTTTGACGCGGATGAAGTTAGTAATGCATAAGAGTCTAAAAGTTTAAATTAGACATAAACAAAGTTTAATAAGCAAAAATCTATATCCGCACCCTACCATAAATATAATGTATATTTGGGTAGTGTTAGGTATAACACAAACGACAGTTCTTGTATCCGGTCGAATCCTAAACATGTCATTTGGAAGGATGTCGGCTGTATGCCCTATGCATGACATGCCGTTTGATCTAACTCCGTGCGGTATTGGGTATGCAAACTATTTACTGGCGTGCCCGTTACGGTTCAGTAATAAAACTGACTGGCTATGGTCCTAGTTATTTTTTTATATTACTACTTGTCAGGCTTAAGACATTCCTCACGTTAACAATAATACTTTATAGACGTGGAATATTTGTATAATTATATAGAATTTTTATTACACTCGCCATCACGTGAGATCGTGGTTAGCTTGCTGGGTTGTTGCACGTCATTATTTATTTACCTACATATAAACATAAATACATAATGTATTTACATAAACAAACTCAAACACATAAACCCGACTGGGCACTGTTTTTAATATTGGTATATTTTGACGGCTTATTATATTAGTCGAGGTGCACGAATTTACTGCTTGATTCATGCCATCATCATCATGACCGAAATTATGTCAGCCGAAAGACTTTTACTGCTGGACAAAGGCCTCCCCAATAAAGTGGGTTTTGCCATAATCTCCACGGTTGGCAGGCGGGTTGGCGATAGCAGTTTGGTGGTAAAATGCATAGGGAACGCTACTACCCATTCTGTAGTAACTCCCATAGTCGCCTTTTACAACAGTCACGGTAAGAAATGGCACGGTGCTATTCTTTACACTACACATAACCAAACCCGAGTCAGGCGAATCGACAGTTTTAAATAATATATTATTTTCTATAGGCAATCTGCACGAAGGAAATTTATATGTGGGTGAAACGACAACTCCAGAAATACGTATTAGGAAATTGGCACTTGGCATTTTGAATCTTATGCATTATTTAAAAGTGTCGATTCGCAAGATACAGGCAAATAATTTCCTGCGGATCGACTAATAAATAAGCCATTTTGTCATACCAGCTTTTACAGATTTATTTAGGTACTCCGTGCTATATAGTATTAATGACTTTTACACTTACAGCCAACAGCATTAAATGAGGCTACTTTAGCATACGACCGTTAATAAAACATATGTCTATCTAATAATGGAAAAAAAGCGTGGGGTGCGTTTTTTAGGTATTATTGATATCAGGCACCCCACGCTTTTTTTCCATTATTTTGTACTTTTTAGTTTGGTTTTCAATGGAAGCGTGTTTTTTAGTTTTTTTAAACTATTATTTATTTTCTATTTTTTAGGGTCTTTCGAATTTTGAGACGTATGTCAGCGTAGTTTGTGACGTATGCCAGCTTAGTTTTCGAAGACAGTTTTTTTTGCTGTCCTGGTAACCCTGGCAAGGATAATGGCACAAATTAGTTTGTGACGTATGTCAGCGTAGTTTTCGAAGACAGTTTTTTTGCTGTCCTGGTAACCCTGGCAAGGATAATGGCACAAATTTATGTAATTATTGCATTGTCATCGGTCCTTGACAGGTGTGCAAAGTTTGAATCAAATCGGGTCGTTTAAAGTGGGTCAAAATCGCGCTATAAGGAGTCGGTTACAAACAAACATACAAAGATACAAATATACAAACATACAAGTGAAGCTAATATAAAGCGTGTAAAAACGCTTAATTTCATGCCTAAAATCGTAACATTACCACATATTTAATAACATTAGGAAATCATAAAAGAATTCTCTTTTTTTATCAAAGAATTCCTAATTCAATATTCCTCTTTTGAAAACTGAACAAATAGCTACCACATAATCCAGCTGGATGGACGCCATTATACACGATTCTAGAAAGTTTTACGATACCATTTCGTGCACAAAAAAATAAATTACATTTTTATTTGATGTAATAAACTTCGTTGGCGCCGTTTTCGAATTTCGAAAATGATTTGAATTTCG
Source organism: Aporophyla nigra (assembly GCA_947507805.1). NCBI lineage: Eukaryota > Metazoa > Arthropoda > Insecta > Lepidoptera > Noctuidae > Aporophyla > Aporophyla nigra. The sequence continues at coordinate 18,412,738 of OX382297.1, read as the reverse complement.
GAAAGCACGTTAAGCCGTTGGTACTGGCTGTCATTTGCGGATCTTTAACAGTCGTTACGGGTCGTCAGAAGCCCGAAAGTCTGAGAACCAGTCTTACTAAGGGGTATCGTATTATCCAGTAACTGGGTTATGCAGGTCAGATAGGCAGTCGCTCCATGTAAAATACTGGTACATCCGGTTAGACTTGAAGCCGACCCCAATCGAAAGATGATTTGATTTCTCATATCATTAGCTACAATAACGATCGTACGTAAATACGATTGCAAGTTTTGGTAATCACGAGTCATTGGGTACTTCAAGGCATGCGATCGGATTGTTTCCCCTTAACACAGGTGTTCATATTCTAGCTAGGAGAGTAGTGCCCTCCCACACGATTGTCGAAATAGTAAGTATTTTGGAAACCCGTGCTACAGCCCTTTGTTTCAGTTAGTAAATATTATAATTATTAATGTTTTATTAGTTCTGGGTAAACATCGGCGTTACGCGTCGTATCGTGAATATTTATTTACGTATTTTCGTTCATTAATCTCTATTCCTAAGGCAATATTATATCATAAAATGGCACTCCACCGTGACCATAATTTGACATACTTCATATCTATTAATAGATTATAACACTGCATACTAATGGACCTTTTCTAAGCGAATGAAGCGATAAGCGTTAAATATATACACCATGAGCCTTCTCCTATACAACGGCCATAATAGCAAGAAAATTCGGACATTATGTTCCCGTAATAGCCTCACCAACCCTTAACCCTCGCGTAGTTACACTAAATTCTTAAAAGAAAATTACAAAAGGAACAGTTTAAAAGAATTAGGAGTGCTTTATATTGCTATTAACAGCTTTCTTGCTGTAAACCTCGGTGTTAAACTGAGGAGAGCTCTTAGAACGAGAACCCTTTTTACTTTGGGCGACCTCCGCACTGCCGGCTTTGTTACGTACAGGTAATTTATTGCGTGTTTATTTAAGGACCGGGCCCTTCCCAAGTAGAGTAGGTTTATTTAGGCATCAAACGAAATATTATTAACATTGAAACCATTTTATTAGGGTCCTAGGAATAAAGGATGGCAGGTATCGTTGTGTGTCTGTAACGATAATATGTATATTTGCATAATAAGTTAGTGTTGAAAATCTCGTCGGAACTCCTATCCAGATATTTTACTGAGAGTTAAGTACTAGGAACGTACCAAGTATTGTAGCTCCTTACTTATCATCTCTTAGAAAATGTTCCGATTAAAACGATCACTTACAGGACTATTGCGTACAGGACTAACAAGTTGTTCTTATATTGAAAACACTACAATCACTTTTTGCTTATGAGTTAAATATAGATCTAAAAAAATGAATTGCTGCTCGTTAGTACTTGCGTGTCACTTGAGAACCGATGCACAGATTAGGCTTTTCTTGTTTTAAATGTTCGTCATAGTCCGATTTAGGTTTTATGATAAGAAAAATTTGAAAAGTTTCCTGGAACATTTTCAGTTTGAACAAAACAGAACGTCTTTTTTTCCTATTGGATTATTGGATGACAAAAGCCATCGTAGCGTCAGCTATTTACCCATAATAATACATTACCTGACAAAAGGCTTTATAATATTTCCCGTGCCTATTAAGCACGAGCTACCTATACTTAGCATAATGAAATCCAAGTGTACAAAGTTGAGGCACAAAAGAACTCCATAATATCTCGGTGGGTACTTATAGAAATTAACCCGAGTCGGAATCAGGAGCGAGCGTGGGCGGCGATCGATCCGCGCAACAAGTGAGCTCGGCTCAACAAGCCACTGCGTCTGCTACAGATTATCTTTCAGTCGGCAATATGTGGAGATTCGAAAATCGTAGATAGGACTTGTTAATGGAATGTAGTAGTATAAGTTAATAACAAAAAACGAGGGCACCTACTACTTGTTTTCAATGAATGAACGATTTAGTAATTTTTTTTTTTTAGTAATATATTTTCCTAGAAAAGGTACATATGACATAGTATTAGTAACGAATGGTTTACTGAACATTCTGCTTGAGGCAGAGGATAACTGTTTCCGTGGATAAATGCAGCTTAAATTTATCCAGCTGCCGATCAGTCAGACCATCCAGCACCTTTGCAATGATGGTGGCCAAGGAAATAGGCCTGTAGTTGTTCTTGTCACTCGTATCTCCAGTTTTATTCTTGAGTATAGACACAACAATAGTTATAAGTAAGTCAGATGTATGATAGGAGTGACTGAGCCACAAACTATAAAAAATTGCTAGCACTCGCGGTAACTGCTCGAAGTATTTGATGGATGATGTTTGAATAAAATAAAATAGTTATAATTTTTTAATTATATATTATGTACAAAAAACCTGTATACACTCAACAAAAATATTCTCTCTCTCTCCCTATCTCCTTCTCGCTCCCTCTCTCTCTACCTCTCTCTCCCTCTCTCGCTCTCTCTCTCCCTCTCTACCTCTCCCCCCCTCTCCCTCTCCCCCTCTCCCTCTCTCCCTCTCTACTCACAACAAATTAAAAAACAACAACATACAAAATATATACGGTTGAATTGAAAAACCTCGTCCTTTTTTTGAAGTCGGTTAAAGCACGTCGTGACAACTTTTCGTAAGATTTTTTTCCGTCTAGCCCCCTTTCACAACGCGCGATAAGGAACTTCGTTCCAATAAATTAGCATTGGTCAATTCAGACGCAAATCGAATATTGCTATATACGATATTATATACAATCCTAACAGTAACCATAAAAGACATTCCTATAATATGATTTTCCATTAACAAATAGAATTCGTCGAAACCACACGCTTACAAAACTCGGTCTTCGGGACAGAAATAGATCAGCTTTCACCTTTTCTAGGAAAATGCTAATAACATTGAACTGCAGCACTTCTGCGAATGTACGGCCATCTGCAGAACAAAGAGCTTGGATAATAGTTCAGTTCACTCTTTTGACGAGGCGCATTCTGGCTTCACTATGTACCACACCTACCTACCATACACGATGAGTGAAACTAAGAACAAACGTACAGACGCCAGTACATCAAGCTACCCGAAACTGTCAAATTTTCCCAATCAACCTTGAACCTAATGCTTTAGCGATAAAGTTGAAAACCTATTAAAGAAATTTGACAGATTTTAGTAGCTTTATGTGCTGGCGTCTGTACATTAAAGTATAGTACAATACAATAGTTTCAATTAACACTTTTATCTATTAGGTAAATTAGACATCAGATTCATTAAAGGGCTACAAACGTAAAATAATATTAATAATAAATGTACAAGTTTATAAAAACAGATAAAAGAATCACAGGGCATAAAAAAACTCGTCCGCATCGCTGTCAATGGGAAAAGTGCCCAAAAGGCTGGCAGCATTGCCACGTTTTATGGCGATGCTGATTCTTTGGCCAGTAAAATAGGCCAGCCCTCTGGTTACGTGAAGAGTCGACCAACCTCTTGTCTATGTCTTAAAAAAACCAAGTGGGAACTCGGACCCCATGGCCCTAGTGTTTATCATACCCATAGTTTCAACTAGATTTACTAGAATTCTCAGAAGTCTCTGTTCGTCAAAAGGCAAAAAACTTTGCATAACATGTACCTATTTAAACACAACTGCTGTGGTAGGAACATTTCTAAGCTCAGTATTCATTTTATAAAACGTGATAGTGCATACGAATTAGATACGCTTATGGTACTTGATAACTTTAAACATTAACGTTAAACATTTGTTTGTTAACGACACAACTGTTGCTTTCCAAGTCCCTACTAATGATGACAATCGTGTTTGTCGTACAGGATGACCCTAAACTGCCTACAGACATTAATCAGGCTTTAATTATCACAGTCCCTTCACGTTTACAAGGCGGAAATTTGCTCTGCAAGGGTACTCCTTAATCTACCCAGTCTACGTACCTGTGTCTACCTATCATAAATGTATTAAGTAATGTTAGCTGTAAATGTGGAGAGACGTTTTGTTACAATGATGGTTTGTAGATATTTGATTTTTATCAAGTTTTTCTATTGATATCCTTTAACTTAATAAACTAATACTAAACTTAACAGGTAACATTAATACCCTAGGGTACGAATGCGACTCTGTCAAAGAGTCAACTAGCATATGATTAATTTTTTTTTTCTTGATTACGGGTGTGCCTTTGATAAGTACGAGTGAATAATTTTCTTTTAAACCAATCATTCAAATTACAGCTAAGAAAATGCGACGTTATCATAGTTCACGTAGGATGTTTTACATTAATAATCATGACTTTGAATAATTTTATATGAAAAATTAAAACGAAAAAAAAATATAATGTGCCAGTTGATTCTTTGACATGGTCTCACTAATACCCTAGAGTTATTAGATATCAAAGGAACACAAGATATATTCAACTTCTTAAAAATTAATAGTTAGTTCGCTTGCAGTGAAGCAAAGGTATTCCGAATAAAAACTAGACGTTTCTTTAAACGTCTGTTTATTCATAACGTATATTATGAACACAGTAAAAGAAACCATTGTCTGAATTTACATGATTTAAGCAGTGAACATTTTAACCGGATAGCCAGGATTTACGGCAGACACGGTCGTTATCCAAAGCAACATTGCATTCAGAAACAACATTGAAATTCAATAATAAATCACAACAGCAGCGCGGACTGTCGCGACTTCCAAACGGTTAGCATTGAACATTCAAACAAAAGACGGGCTAGAGCTAAAGTTTCGCACAAAACCCCCATCTGGGGCTCGCAAACAACGAGGACAATGCAACTCAGCCGCAAATTAAATCGAGCCACGCGCCCGCGGTTACACATACATCGGCACTAATTTGCCCTCGCACAATTTATCGCTCCCACGTGTCTTTTTATTCCTTTAGATAGAAATATACGTTTTGATTTACGTCCTAATATGACATGCAAGTCTCTTCTAACATATTTTTCAATAATACCTTGTTTTTGGGTTGGAAATCATCAAATGACGTCGTGTCCCGCTCTGGGCGGAGCGGAAGGCCGTGTCAGACTTTTACTGACTAAAACCCACCCGTGTTCCTTCAGTTGCCTATATGCCAGGGCCACGGTAACTCTTTCGAACAAATCTCGCGACCCTAGCAGCCTCGCGACCCTGACAGATCAATATACACTCTGAATACACAGAATTGCAGACATTTAGTTCACAAATAACACGCTTCGCAGTGAAGTGGTCGTTAATCCACTTTGGAGTAGATGATACGCCTAGCCGTGGACCGAATTAATTGAAATCCATCCGTCTATTCATGTGAAACTGCACTTCAGCAGTAAATGAATTCACAAAGTTCATCATATTGCTAACGTTCTGGTCCAGACAAATTTTTGCTGTTACTGACATTCGCTGTGATTTTAATACCTACCTTACTGATAGCTTCAGGTCAGTCACTTAAGTTTACTAATGAAATATTCATCTTCGTTTAGGATTTGTGGGTAGGACTACATTAGTAATAAAGCCAAGTGATCATTCACCTCACCACCACGCTCTTATATCTTATTTTAGAATGTTATGATATCCCGATGCTCATATTAGCAATGACCTCTATTCGGACTTAAGTAAGAGTCTATTTAATTAATCATCTAATTTCCACAGGTATGCGTATCCTGGTAATGTTATTGCTGGACACATTACCCATGTTAGGAAATGTGTTGCTGCTATGTTTCTTCGTGTTCTTCATATTCGGCATCGTGGGAGTCCAACTGTGGGAAGGAATTCTAAGACAACGCTGCGAATTCGTCCCCCCGCCGAATGTGCTGCGACCCAAGTATGTTTCACTTAATTTTTACTATCTTAACTGAGGTGCAGTATGAGATCAGTTGTAATACCGTCTCATACTGCCGTCTCAGTATCACCGTTGATATAAGCTCTTAGATGTAAGCGTTTATTAGTGTTGAATTATTAATATAATACCTGAATCTGTTTGACGCAGCATATTGAGTGGCAATGTTTGAAGTTTTGTGGATGAGATTGCAGCAGAAATGAGTTTTTCATATGTTCCATTTGTTTGAGAGCGCTCGTCTTAGCGGCACGTCCCATTGCTAACGTTGACTGCATGCAATATTTAACGCTTACATCCTCGACGAGCATATCCATCGCTGCTCTGTACATCATTTTGACGTTTTGTATTTTCTCATTGCATATTGTTTTTGCACTGTTACTAACATTTTAACAAACGCGCATGTTGATGAATACCATTTACAGTCAAATACCCTATAACACACTTAAATATTGCATTCCGTCAACACTCACATTATAAGCCATATTTAACTGAAAACACGAACAAAACAAACCATTTGTCAATATGGTCTTACATGTCAATTCTATCCCCACTCTCCGATATTCCATTCATATTTATGTAAAACAAATTACATAAACTTTGCTACATTTCAATGGTTCTAAACATACCTACCCAAACATAGAACATAGTAGAAAATTACCGTCATAGCAAACATGAACCAATATTAGTCATTTATAGTCGATACTCAACTAAACATATAGATTTAGTACGAATAGTTACGATCAAGATTCAAACTAACAATGTGGTTTCATACAAAACTATATTTACTACTACAGCAAGAAAATGATATCTAATTCAATTCTCATGTATGAGAGCACAATGTAAGTAACTGTAACCTTACTACAGACCTTTAGAAGTAAACTTAGGTACATAACACCCGTCACGGCTCCTCAATTTATGTTCCAGAGACCTGTCCGAATGGTACAGAGTGCGCGTCAGAGTGAACTCGTAAGGATTTGCGATCAAAATTAATGTGTTTCTATTAAGAACATTGCAAACTGTTGTAACGTGTACCTTCACACATCTGCCGTCCAGATGTGCTATCGTATTTGCTTCCCCTTCACGAATTGGCAGTTTCTATGAGACACTAGGTCTCTCATTACGTGTCGCTATTTCAATTATCTCACACTTAATTTGCAAAATTTTATTGAGAACTGCCAATTTCTTTCTGATACAAATATATGGGTAGTTCTATCAACTTCTCTGAAATATATGAAATACTGTTTCCTATACTTATGATTTCGCAAAATTATTCAATGGACAATGATTATGGAATGAGTTAAACATCTATTTATGATTTAACATTTCCAACGTTCATTATAAAAATATTCTTAACTCAATTTCGTCAACTTTAGGTTACCCTGTTTTAAAGTCAAAAATACCAAAATACACATCAATTCTACATCTTTCACGATTCATTCAATAACAATGTCATTGTTTAAAAAAAATCAATGTTCAGCTTCGTTTTAACCATTGTGCTGTCTGTTAATCTGCATTAATGTATCAAAGCTCATGGTTTGTTCCTGGATATAAAAAAAACAAAAAACTGTATATGAAACACAATTTATATATCATGCACTGTTGAAAAGTTGCTTTGCACGTTGGGTCGTTCAACTATTAGAACGAAGACATTTTAGTCCGAAGTTGGAGACCACAATAAAAGCCTTATAGCGATCATCAAGAACAAGCCCCGTAACGACCGGGCGCCAAATGATGTGGGTTACGGCCAGTGCTCGTGTTTCTATGTACCTTACGTCGTTAACCGATAACGACCCAAAGGCCACTGACGTTAATCTGTCCCGAAGATATTCGCCAGACTTTCCCCAGCCATCTTTGCTGACGCTACAATTGCCATTAATTGGGACTGCTACTGATCCTTAACTCCTTTCTACGCTTCCGTTCTAGCATGTGTCTGCATGCACCGTGTGTTTCGATGTACTAGTAAATGTTTTTCCATTTGCATGGGTCGTATTAGAAGTAGTGAAACCAATATATCAGTGTTCCCTAATATAAAAAGTCAAATTACCAATCAAGATTAGTTTTAGAACTACAATCGGCAAACAATTTGGAATTTTTAAAGTAACAATTATAATATTTCCTTCCAAATTTTTTGAAGAGTAAGTAGTTTGAGAAACTTATATTCAACATTAAAAATAGCTTTCATTGTTAACTAAAATCCTTGTCATTACGCATTTGTTTAGATCGATGTCAATACTCAATATATAACATAAAAAACAAACTCTAACTTGACACGACACACATAAAACTATCCACTTTGTAAAAATGCAAATAAAACTAAGAAACTCAAACTAGGAACGTTTACAAAAATCTTTATTCATGTTACAGCATATCATTCTACTACGAGTTCTCAAAGGAATTAGACTACATATGCACGACGCCCGAAGACAATGGGATGCACTACTGCGGAGATTTCCCTCCGTACAGATATGGCCCATTAGTGTGCAATGAGACGGCCAAACCATTCTCGTACAACCTGCCCACAAATACGTCATGTGTCAATTGGAACCAGTATTACACTAACTGCACTCAAAGGGGTAACAACCCTTTTCAAGGCACGATTTCCTTCGACAACATCGGTCTCGCTTGGGTCGCCATTTTCTTGGTAAGACATCTTATTTGGAAAATGTTTTACCCTATTTTATAGAACTAAGGAAGGTAACAATGTTTGCTTGTGTTTTATAGGTGATCTCATTGGAAGGCTGGACGGATATAATGTATTATGTGCAGGACGCACATAGTTTTTGGGATTGGATTTATTTCGTGCTGCTCATTGTGGTTAGTATTCGTATTTTTCAAGCAATTATACTGCAAATATATATTAACAGCATATTACACGGTACTGATGGCACCCTATTTCATCTGCACGATTTTTTCAAACATGGTGAAAACTGCCATAAAGACAAATGACAGTAAAAAAAGACATAACAAAAACTTACGACCCACACCGATAACAACAACATTAGTTTCGCCACAAAAACTAAAACGATCAATCAACTCCGCTGTAACGTTCCCATTATCTCATAAACACATATTTGTCTTATAGATCGGATCGTTTTTCATGATCAACCTCTGCCTGGTCGTGATAGCGACGCAGTTTAGTGAGACGAAGAAACGTGAAATGGAGCGAATGAGGGCCGAGCGTGCCCGATTCACGTCAACATCAACACTAGCATCTTCTACAAACAATAGTGAACCTGCTACTTGTTACGCAGAGATAGTCAAATATGTTGCACATCTGTGGAGACGATTCAAAAGGAGGATGGCGAAAAAAATCAGGTCTGTAACATATTTCTTATTCATAAACATCCATCCGTGTATAAACACAGGAGAGCTGCAACCCTTTCAAATATTCTATGTGATCGTAAATATCTCGTACTTCGTGATTGTGTTCCCTGAAGCCGGTAAATTGCTGCCAGTATTATTTTCTTTCCTGGAACTGCAATATTTATACTAAGTAACGCCCGGCATTTGCAATGCAAATGCCGATGAACACTTCTTCGCGAATGGCTGGCATTTCTTAAAAATAGTCTCATTGGAAGTTATTTTTATACCCTGGGAAACGATAACCTTTTTTGCTTCTTGAAGAATTTTCTTGACCCTTGACTTTATAAGACTTATTTTTATTCGTGAATAGTTGAGATGACCTTTGATATTTATAGTACCTAATAAGAATAAAAAAATGTTCAGGGTATATCGATATCAACGTGCTCAGCTACAATGGCGGACAAGCAGAGAAACTCTTCAACTACCCGCCAACAAGCCGAAGCAACATCATCCTTGCTGTCCAAGAGTACATTCGCAGGTAACCTTTAGTTTTGTATTAAAATAACCTTAAAAACAAATTACAATTTTTCGACACCTTTCTAAATATAAACGTTATTTTTCTTTAAATAAAGTTCATCAGCTCATTAGGATTACTTCGAAAATTCTCATCAACCGGTTGTTATGAATTTCGAAATATGAATTCTCAAAGTTTTCGTTCCTCTGCGGAGTATTTTCTTAGAAAGCGGGGCTAATAATAAAATATTCGTGAAGTCGTACAAAGCCGCTTCGGTGTCGAGGCCATGTATTGTATTGTTGCTGACACAGCGTAGTCTTTACGCTTTCACTTGTTAAGCCTTTGCGATTTGAAAATCAGAATATTCTGTACCATTGACATTATATGTGGTAATATATTCATCGAAGCAAATAAACGGATGTTTCCGTTTCTCAATGGTTGCTGCTTCGATTTCGTAAAGTTTTGTTCGACATAGAATTTTATTTTGCATTCAGAATTGAAACTTCTACATAGATGTTGTATTTAAATGTAAGCTGATACGCTACATCCCGCCAAGGTCACGAGATTTGTTCAAAAGTGATACCGTGGCCCTGGCAAATGGGCAACTAAAGGTACAGGGGTCGGTTTTAGTCAGTAAAAGTTTGACACGCCGTTCCGCTCTACCCCAGAACGGGAGACGTCATTTGATGATTTCCCACACACAAAAACAAAAAGCTGAGACGCTATGTACTTAATATTTTTTATTAAGGCAGTTTTTCTCAATCCAAACTCAATCCAAAATTATCGAATAACGGTTCAAAAACCGCTGACTCTGACTGAGACACAAAGAAAAAAAACTGAACTTGGCAAAATTCAAGGCGTAAATATCATAAATAATTCAAACTCTTTCAAGCACTCTAAACATAAGTTTACTTTTTATTTTCTAAAACATTTATGCATACATGCTCGTAGCACTTTGCCACAAACTTGCTACGAGATTTTAATTTTATCAACTTCTTTTTTTTTTCACTTTTTGTTGAACAAATTCTCATTTCACATGGTACTTCATTAAAAACACAGTTAGTTCTTCTTAAATATTTCAAAACTATAATAAATTATACTTAAATTCTTTTTATTTTCTAGTTTTATGCAAATGCCGTTCTTTATTTTAATCAAAGTAAACTTTTTATTTTATTTAATCTTTAACACATTCCATTCGCTCTACATCCGTATTACCACCTGTACCAGGGCAACGGTGGCAAGAGTGTGAGTGAGGAGGGGAGCGGGGGCGCGGCGCCCGAGGAGCCGCTCAGCCGGCCCGGCCTGTTGCGCGTCCCCTCGCTGTCAGCCGCCGATCTTGAGGTAACACCCACTTCAAATACCTGATTTATTTGCTTCTAGAAGTTCCTTAAAATTAGGAATATTAAGATATTTTATTATTTTTATAAAATACGTTGCTTAATTATATCCGCGGTTTGTCCGTACATGGGTGACCATCTTTACATACCAAGACCCTTCCGTGCCTCGGAAAGCACGTTAAGCCGTTATTCCCGGCTGTCTTTTGTAGATCTTAGACAGTCGTTACGGGTCGTCAGAATCCCGAAAGTCTAACCGTCCGGTTAGACTGGAAGCCGACCCCAACATAATTGGGAAAAGGCTAGACAGAGGAACTCGTTGCTTATCTGTATGAGAGTACTTTTGCCTCTATGAAAGGCTATATTTGTTTAAACTAAACATGTGTGGGAAAATATTAGATCCAGAAAAGCGACCAAATAAATGGAGAAACCGACTAATTTGGTTTTCAGTACTCATATGTAAATACGGGCGAGTACTTTAATTTATTCTTTGTATACCCCCGTCGTATCCTTTTATACGGGTAGAAATGTCAGCGATTTTATAAAAAAAATATCTTGTCGAGTCGATGTAAAGTGCCAATTGAGCGAGCCAGCCTGTTGCGCGTACCCTCACTGTTCGTATCTCATCCAGGGGCAAAACCAACGGTTTATTTAATGTAATTGACCGCTAATTTGGTTTGAGGGTCTATTTCTGTTCATAGTTATGGGTAAAATAATTAGAAATGGAAATTATGATTTGAGATCATGTTCTTTCCTAATTTAATATAATGTTATATTATTACCTGTTCGTGTGGACGCTCGTATCGTTTATCATATGATACGGAGGAATGAGGAATATTGCGTGAGGAAAGATTTGAGTATGAATGTCGAAGTTTAGTTTTCAATGTTTTGTTGGTATATTGGTGTGTGCTAGCTGACATATGGCAAATAATTTAATGTGTGTTTTGTTTCATAATAAATTATTTCCATATTATTGTATAGAATCAAGTACTTCTAACTTAACAGACAGCTGTGCTGCTGGGGAGTTTGTTGCGCCACTTCTTCTTCCCAGCTACAGCACTAGGAAGTGTCGAAGGGCGGGCGTTTTGGCAGACTGTCTTATGTAACTTTTGACGTTCAAAAAGTGCTGACTCTCAGCCTAGTTTGAATCAATGAGTTTTGATTTAGATTTTTTTGATTTTGATGACTATGAGAGTAGGGGGAGACCAAAGAAACGATGGATGGACTTTGTGAATAATAATATAGTTCAAGTATAATATATAAATATAGTAAAAGACAAGTTGCGGCGATCTCAAATAAATTGGGATAAAGGCAGAAAAATTATGATGATATTATTACCTGTTTCTTAAACATACTGAATATTCCAGTTCAAAGTGCAAATTTTCTCTAGAGGCCCTGAAGGCTACAGGTGGCTATTAAACCAATTTACAGGATGTACGGTCGCCTGCATTAATTAATTACCTCTTCGCTAATGTGTTTGTATGTGTCAGTGCGGCGGTACCCACTTAATTTAAGCTCCTGTATATGAACTCCTACATCAGGTAATGACTAACAGAATGTATTTTTCAATTTAGAATGCTTCAAACTTATCGCTCTTGTCACCACCATCCCTGACTCGTCGGAGGTCATCGGTGATGTTCAGCGATACAGTGCTCCTGCACACTCCGAATGAACCGCACGGTGCTCATCCACATAACGTGTGCTCATCAGAGAAGATGACACAAACAGGTAAAATACCAAACTTTATACTCAAGAAAACATAATCGAAAAGCTTCTTTTTTAATCCAAATTTGTGAACGTGATCCGCCAGAGATTTTATTGTGTCATCGTTCTTAATTCCATTTTGTTGACAATTTTATTGTGCACTAATGTAATCAGCAAAATCATAACTGATGAAAAATTTGACAAACGAAAGGAAACCTTAAAAACTTTCGATGCTGTCGAAAGATTTCAAGGACATTTATTTTTGGTTGGAAAATGTGAAAGCACCCACCTACGCTAGTAAGAAATATCAGCTACTTACTTTACCTGTTGCTTGTACTTTACACACTTGAAACTTTCCCCATCTTACTGCGAACCAAATTCAACTTGTGAATACACTACAAAATACTCTACATTCAATAGTGTTAAAAACTTTTTAACAATTCGAATGAATATTTATAGATTCATTGTGTCAGCGTGACTGGCTAAAGAGCCAAAGTGGTGAGTCTAGGAGACGGTAGAACTAGACGATGCTATTAGACGGGCATGTGCAATCTCTACTAACTTCTTGCTTCTTCTTCTTCCTCTACTTCTTCATAGAACCTAAATAGGACTAGGAAAACAATGAGATAAAACCGTTTTCAAAATTTCGCTTTACCCCTTCTCAGGTCTAGAACTCTTACTTTTATGAGACCTGATTTACATAAAAAACTCTTAAATCTTCCTTGAGTTATCTATTTTTACCTCGAAAGCATCTTGTTATATTCCTTTGAGAGAAATCTAAAACTTTTCTCAGAGAATATTTTTCATTTTAATGGCCATCCTGGGACTACAGTAGAAACGATAAATGTTTAATGCTGAACTGATTAGGACGTTTATAAGCTATGTATTTTGAAATACTGGTACTAGTTTAAGTCAAGTAAAATTCATTTATAAGAAGTGACTGCTGAGAACCCAAACTAGGTTTATACAACGCCCACGGTTTGTTTCGTTCAGGGTACTTATAGGTGGGCGTAAGCTTATATACTTGCAATTTAGTAATGGGAATTTTTATACCCAATGGATTATATGATCAATCTTTTGTACTTTAGAGATACAGCGAAAATATCGATAACATTACCACGCGATTTCCCTAACCACGCGGTTTACGAAATTGAAATTAACAAGATGCTTTTGCGGCATTAGAAGAGTTTTGTCCGTCTGTTAGTCCGTGTGCTGTAGTGACTCTTATTTGGGGGCGTAGAATTCGACCTGCCGACAGGCGAAACCGCGGAGGAACGCGCGGCGGCTGGCGGGACCATGTCGTGTCAGGAACTGCTCGCGCTGTCCGGTGCCTTGTCGGCGGCATTGCCCACTGGGCAAGTAGCTCTGGACTCCTTCTTCGAGGAACTCACTAAAGGCATCAGCAAGAGAGCGGGAGAAGAGAAAGTTGACACCAGGGTAAGCGATCTTTTGTCATAGGTGCTTTCAGACTGATGATCGAAAGGTACTACATTTACCGTAATATTTGTACAAATTTTGTTCGAGAAATACAAAAAAGATCCATTCATTCGATGTTGTAAACTCTACTCATCGACGCAAGTAAATAATACATTAATTATATTCACAACGTTCTTCTCAGAATGTACTGAAACTAAATTAATTACAGTAAAACTTTTACAATTTATAACCAGCCCGCGATGTATCTGTCATCGTAAAGTCTTCATTGGAAAATTTAATAGCAACTTGTACAAAGTTGTATTTCATTCCACGCGAAGAAGTATTATTTACGATGATAGATTGAAATATGAATCGACTTGTATTTTACTTCAGGATATTTGTACCTTCTTTTTGTTCTATGTTGTTTAAAGCAACTAATCTCCCTTGATTTGTTAATTAGTTGCTACAAGAAATGGCTTCTTGTGGTCAATATTTTCTACTTTCTAACTTAACTTTCTTCAACACGTTTTCAATTAAAGCTGAGCTTCAAAGCTGTACTCTTTAATAAAACTTGTGAGGATATAACTCGGTGTTTAATAAAGGAGCATTCAAAGCGGTGGTTAAAGATAAAAAAAAAACGATTAGATGTGTCAAAATGTGATTTAAGTGCATCTATCTTTTGATGGTTAGATCGTGGAGATAGAAGATTTCTCATGCTGCGCGGAACTCATAGCGGCCGAGGCAGCCGCCAAGGAAACTCGCAAGGGTCGCGTACGCAACGCGTGCGCCAATTTCTGGAACAGAATATCTAGAGCCCTGTCCAGACTTAGGAAGAAGATAAAATTCATTGCCGACCATAAATACTTTCAACAAGGTGAGACAAAATTACAACCAAGTTACTTACGAATAAAGAATTCGGAGAAGTTAAATCAGGAATTCATTTGCTTTTGTCACAATCGCATGTGCTGAAAAAGGTCTTCCTTGTGACCTTTGTGACTAAAAAATCGAGAACATTTTATCATTTTTCGTCCGAAATCTTTCTTTCCTTGTTTTATATATTCAAAAATTACTTTCAAGATATTCCTTAATAAAATTACCTTACATTTAAGTGTCAACATATCTGTTTCACGATATATTTCACAGATGTAATTTCCAGGTATATTATTGGCCATCCTCATCAATACGTTGTCAATGGGCATTGAATACCACAATCAGCCCGAGGAGCTCACTGTGATTGTGGAGATCAGTAATATTGTGTTCTCGGCAATATTCGCTGTAGAAATGCTTCTCAAGATCGTCGCCGAAGGACCGTTCAAATATATTTCCAATGGATTCAACGTGTTTGATGGCGTTATTGTTATTCTCAGGTAAGATTTTACACATACCAAAAATATTACTTGTATTTGAAACAAGTACAGTTTTGCTTAAATGTTTAAAACATTGATTATCGTTAGCTAAGAATCTTTAACTAAATATGTACCTACCCTTTAAAACTATGGATTCCTTTTTTTTTTCCTGGATGGTAAATCATCAAATGACTTCTCCCGCTCTGGGCGGAGCGGTAGGGCATGTCAGACTTTTACTCACTAAAACCCACCCGTGTTCCTTCAGTTGCCCATGTGCCAGGGTCACGGTATCTCTTTCGAACAATCTCGCGACCCTGACAGGCAACTATGGATTCCTTAGGTTGAAAAATACTTTTGCATCTACCCTCACAAAGGAGCGAAAAACTTTATTGAAATTATTATCAAAGGGGCAATTCTCATAATTTTAAGAACGTTCACAGTCTGATGTCAATCTCAATCTGTCAAAAATATCTTGAGTTTCCATAAATTTTTGACAACTTTTTGACATTTGATTGTCGCTGAGATGATACTGCGACTGAATTTTGAACGTTTTAAATTTCGAGAATTGGCGTACAGTTATTCGAAGTTGCGATTTGTCCTATGTAATTACATACTGATGTAAACTACATTTTCATTTCATAAAGAGCATATTGAAAAAAGCTTAAAGCTCCACAAAAAGCATATAGAACCAAAAGCTTTGGCGTACTTCATAAAATACTGAATTGATACAGCCCCAGTTTTAATCCCGGATAACAAATGAAATACCAAAGAAGAATACTTTATACACGAACGAGTAGAAACGAACGAGTATTAAAACAAAGCTAGTACCAAACAATATGGATTTTGTAAATCCATATAAAGAAAAATTCTATTTGAAGTGCTTCTATGTACCTACCTATTACTAGTTTTTTATTTATTACAATACATTTATACCTATAAATTGTACGAAAATTTGAATACTAGTTAGTGCCAACGTATTGTTTCCACGGGTTCAATTATTTAAGTCCTGTCCTCAAAGATTTAAAGGACAACGTGAAATATTGACTGCGATACCTCGGTAGCCCCCACTCAGGGGTGTCCGTAATTGACTATCTGTGGTTTTGAACCCGAGCTCCAACGTACGAGTAATATAATGGTGATTCACCCCTGTTACAAGTACATTTAGCTTCGTGAGAACGGAGATAAATCACTTTATTCAATTCACTTGATTTTTTTAAACAACCACTTTTTTTTTTTTTTTTTTTTGGATGGGAAATCATCAAATGACTTCTCCCGCTCTGGGCGGAGCGGGAGGGCATGTCAGACTTTTACTGACTAAAACCCACCCGTGTTCCTTCAGTTG
Source organism: Aporophyla nigra (assembly GCA_947507805.1). Lineage (NCBI taxonomy): Eukaryota > Metazoa > Arthropoda > Insecta > Lepidoptera > Noctuidae > Aporophyla > Aporophyla nigra. The sequence goes on along the minus strand of OX382297.1, from coordinate 18,395,992 downwards.
CCCATGTGCCAGGGTCACGATATCTCTTTCGAACAATCACGCGACCCTGGCAGGCATCGGTCCTAGCAGACCCCTTCAGTGTTGCTGACATCTCTTTGAGGCGCGCGTGGAACACTACGCGCCGTCGACCCGAGCCTGGTCCTTACCGGGCGGCGAGCTACCCATTGATCGCCACCCGCAAGCTCGCGCCTACGGTGGCCGGGAGTCCGCAATCGACTCCCGGCGCCCGGGGCGTCTCCTCCTGCGGCGGCTAGGGACGTGAGGGCGCAGAGACTGCCATTCCCTCACGCGCCCCGCCTCCTCCTTCGCGAGCATTACTGCTTCGCAGAAGGAGGTGACGGCTTCCCATGCCCTCTCGCTCCGTACCATAGCTCGCACCAGGGCCGGACGCGAGAGGTCGCCGCCGCCGATCGCCTCCACGAGGACACGGCGGTGCTCCGCCCAGGCAGGGCACACTTCCACCGTTAAACAACCACTTTAGCTAGAGATTTTACTCTTTGTACTGGGTGTTAGTACCTAGTAGGTGTCTATTTTTTTAAAGATACAACTATGACTTGTACAAAAGCTGATGGTCGGATTTTTCATTGTTATAATATGTAGGCAGAAAAAGAAAACAAGAATTGATTTTTCCGAAACGTCAAAGATTTTTTGTTTTCCGAACAGTGCATTCGAACTGGCACATAGCGTGGGTCAGGAGAAAGACATGGCTGGCAATTCAGGTCTGTCTGTTCTCCGCACGTTTCGACTCTTGCGCATACTCAAACTGGTCAGATTCATGCCCAACCTGCGCCGGCAGCTGTTCGTCATGCTCCGGACCATGGACAACGTCGCCGTCTTCTTCTCACTCCTAGTACTATTTATCTTCATATTCAGGTAAATATCACAATTTTACTTTTACAAATATTAGTTCATCCAACCACGGAGACAGATCAGGTTTTGTCAAATAAGATTTAAAGAAAAGGTAACATAAATAAGCAATTAACGATAACGATAAAATGCATGTAATTAAACGACGATTTTAAATGTTAGGGTTTTATTTTTGAGTTTATGATTTTTAAATCCGTGAAACTGCTATTTATGAGTTTCCTGAAAATACTTTTCTTTTCAAAATTATTTTAAAGCCTATCTGTCCTATTTAAGTACTTATTATCCACAATTTAGAAAACCAAAACTATTTCTATAATTTTGTTTCTTTGCTTTACTTGGTTTAAATGGGTATTCAAATTCAGTATCTCACTAGGGACTTAATAGGCGTTATGTAAATATCTGTCTACAAACCTGACCTTCAAAATTCAACTCTTTACTTTTTATGTAAACTCAATATTCCTATCTCACACCTGTATCGTAGCAACTAGTAGTCAAACATCACAGCCCCCAGCAATCACTCATTGATTGCTCAATCAGATTTTTCATTTTTCCGTAGCAAAAGAAGATTTATTCGACTCTTCATAATAAATGAAATTCTGAATGTTTCTACTTAACTGTCACACCCGCATCCCTTAACCTGTGCACTAACTGTGAGTGATTTCTCCTTTTTCTTTTCAATCTTATCCTTATGTGTGTCAGCCACCTCTATCTTCGACATTCCACCCACTACACACTGCCACTATCCACACTCTTTACAACTTTTTTCTCTTCTCTTTATTATATCTTACCAACCATAGTGACTTCACGCTTTTGTGCTTTTCGTCCACTTCAGTTCTTTTTACACCTGCACTTGATCACTCATCTTCTTAGAATATACACTTATTTATATATATTATTCTATATATCCTTTATTATTTTGTATATATATTCCCTCCTTTGTGTGGAAAGGATTCCAGTAATCGTATTCTTATCTAATCGCATATTGCGTGGTAACGTTCAGCATCCTCGGTATGAACCTCTTCGGGTGCAAATTCTGCGAGAAAGACAAGCATGGCGATCAAGTGTGCGACAGAAAAAACTTTGATACGCTCTTGTGGGCCTTTGTCACGGTGTTTCAGGTATTCAACATTTTAAATTAAAATACCTAACAGACAACCCAGAAACAGACTGAACTTGCAACATTTACTAAACGCTTACCCACGGGTCCGTCAGCAGCCAACACTCACGACCGTAGGACAATCCCGAATAACAGAAGGTTGTCTTGTCACGGCTAATCGACTAACCACGAGAGTACACAAACGACCGTTCACTCTGCTGCAAGAGACAATCTACTCGAACACACAGAACTGTACAGCAACCAAGTAACACTAACGGAGGGATCAAGCTTGCAGCACAGTGCGTTGTCAAACAAGCGTTCAGTCGCGTAACCGCTACCCTAGTACCCGCGTAGTGAGATCTAGTACCATCCGTAACAAATTGATCAAATTTCATTAGTGTCACGTTCACCATGTTGTTCGTACAGTACTCCCATCAGAAGTTGTCCAGAGCACATTACTTAGTCAGTGAGCTTGGTTGAGTAGTAGGTTAGCTTGAGGTCGTTCGAAGCCGAGTCGCGGGTTAATCTGTTCGTCAGTTCCTCTACTCCCACTACTACAACTGCACTGAGTTATACAGTATATCTATCACTCTGCATGCTGCTTCTATTATTTAGGTTTTAATCTTGAACAGCTTGGTCCGAAATTGGTGGAATATTGTTCATTAATAACTCCACGACCGAATTTATGACTATGTTGTTCAAAACTTTAAGGATTATACGACAAAAGTTTCCACCAGCTTCGTTATCAACCCTGGCATCCCTGTTTTTAACTTCAGTAACAATCAAATTTTCAATTACTTCCCCTTTTCTTAAACTTTTAACTTCCACTTTATTAATAACAGAAGGTATAGCTCCTCTCATCTAAATTTCCTTTTACTCTTTTCCATCTGCATTTCTCAGGATGAATTTATAATTTAAAAATTACTGCATTTTAATTTGAATGACTTTTGCAACGAGTTATATAACGATACAGTATGAACGAGAGTTTTCTTTGATTATGTCTTAATTATCTTTTACGCACTTTACTTTCGCCTATTTATTCCTCCTCCGGATTATTTTTATTGCATTTCTACTTTTTATTATAATAATGAGGCAGTATAAAGAATGAAACATAATTTAAGTATTAAGTTAGTCGAGGAACTTAATTGCACTATAAATAACACGATGTTAATGAAAGTAAATATATGATTTAGTTTATTAACATAATATCCGTTGGTTGTAGCGTTCCAACGGCGATAACACTGCTTAACCATTTAGGCTTTTGTTTATTAATTAATTATTACATCACATTTCAAAATAAGATCATTAAGACGATTGTTTGAAGTAAAACTAATTTTACGGCACGTTATCGTGTAGATACACAACTATGACTGCACTACTAATACTGACTGTGTGCATATAGATATCCACAATATTACGATAGCATTATGTCTGATCATATCCTCCTTGTTATGGCACTAACTGCACACTAGATATCTGAACGCAATAACTATGCAGCCCGTAACATTAGTATTATTTCAGTAGTTCGTTCATGAGCGCAGGTTGCAGTGTTAACGTCTCGTACGCAACAATAATGTCGTCAGGATCACTCGGTCGCGGCGTTTGCGCATAGCGTTTTGTTTTTCTTTCATTTCACATCGACTCCACGACGAGCAGTATTCTGGGCATGTATCTATTCGGTGGTAAGTTTTGCAAGTTCGCCGAAGACAATGGCAGCGAGCGGGATTGTACCTGCCCTGAGATCATCTCGCAACATCCCAAGTGTGAGTGCGACAGGAAACATTTTAATAACATCCTATGGGCTACCGTCACCGTGTTTCAGGTAAGCCTCGAGCGGTACGCTACACTAGGCTCAGTAATAGACGGTTTATTTGCGATCCCGTTTCAATATGTTTTTAGAATGTTGAACGCCGCGTTTTTCTCGTAACTACCAACTTAAACTGATTGGAACTGTAAACATATTTGTCTTATTTGACAACTCACCATAGGTTGTGAAATAAGACAAGTACTAAATTTAAACGATTAACATGACTGAACATGATTTATACATTACCAGACTTGGCAAAAGCGAGAGATCCGCCGTAGTTACTTAGTACTTATGTACATTTTGGTAATGCAGTACAAGGAGCGCTCCGTAGTTAGTTGCATCTTGCTTAGTAGTGAATAGCATTAGGTAATGCTGAACCCTGTATGCTTGTGTACTCAAACTCGCCGTCTGTGTTCCCTTTCATTACTGTGTATTAGTGAACACCGACACAACAACATGACACTTGTCAACACTAACACGCTAATTACTAACAACAGTTCGTTGTATTTTTTTCCTTTAATTTATTAATATTGAAATAAATTAACATTTTATTATACCAAAAGGCACGACTTAATACAATATGACAGCACACCTTGCTTATTTTGATTTATTAAACAAACTCAGATTGTTTTTAAATACTCGATGTGGTAGAACGATTTGCTCGGTTGAGTTAAATTCTGACTTTGATGTAAACATTTCAGGTTTTAACCCAGGAAGACTGGAATGTTGTGTTGTTTAATGGCATGGAAAAAACAAGTCATTGGGCCGCATTATATTTTGTAGCCCTCATGACTTTTGGAAATTATGTACTGTTCAACTTGCTTGTTGCTATACTCGTCGAGGGGTTCAGCTCAGAGGTAAGTGTGGTTTTACATTATTTTGTAGTAGGTTACGTAAAATTTTAATCATTCAGGGCGTTATCTGTCTTTGTTTCTTAAGGTAATATAGCAAAGGTATCTTCCAAGAAAGAATATTTGAGTTTCTAAGAACACACAAAAATCTTTGCATTACTTATGTTTTTATACCTCTGCCACAGAATTTCCAATCAAATTCTCATGTGTAATTCAAATGTTTTAGCGAAATGAGAGGAGGGAACGTGAACAACGCGAGCTGGCAAAATCAAAATTGTCGAGCGACTGTTTCTCAGACAACAACGAATTGCACTACGACGACTCGAATTCGGGATCACATTCCAGTGAGAGTTTTTCACAGGTAAAGTATTTGGGATACTATTTCATTAAGTCATCGTGAACAATGTTATTCCATTTGTTTTGAAAACCTTTCAAATTCCCAAAGTAACAAACAATTCGATTCACATTTGATCAAGAGTTTATGTTAGCAGAATGAAATTAAAAACTATTGGAGGTCAGCGGATGATGTGCGTAAAGCTAAAGATGACGTAAACGGACATAAAGAGAAGGCAATAAAGTCACATCGTAAAAGCAAGTCCTCGGCACACCATCCGACACTTTGTAAGGACTGCGCGCAGTCTAACAAGTGTAATCTGCAAAAGGTATGTCAACATTAATCGGATTAGATACTTTACACTTCGCAATTAATTTTCTATCAACGGACACGGACATCGACGCATAAACTTTTATTATGGATTCTAGACCTGTATTTAAATTAAAACATTTTCAACATTTATGAAAAAAAAAACAGCTGATTCATACTTAAGTACATACCCGGTCTAAATATATGAGACAGTAACTTTCAGTAGGCAGGGGTCCAGAAAGATGTACTGAATCCATGGTTCATGGCCTCAATGTTCCTGACTTCCGCATATTAATTAAGTGTTAATAAGTTAACTAATGAAAGCTCATTACACTGTAATATTTGTTAGACGGTTAGCCGTCTAACAAATATTTACGAAAACTAATGAAACTGAGCTGATTTTAATCCAGTGTTTAAACACTAGATTAAAATGAAAATCAACGCAGTTTGGTTAAATTTACGATAACTTAAATTCAATCAATTTAGTTTTAATTAAAAACAACAAACTCGTTTAAAACCTAACGATTCATAAATACCACAACATATTTTGAGCCTTATTTCGATTTTACAAATCTTATTATCTCTCTGAGTCTCTCTAGACTAAAAACGAGATTTAAGATTTTATTCATCGTAAAATGTCTTATTACTAACTTTTAGAATACATTTCGAACTTAATCTTGTAATCTTCTGAAATATCTTAGAAATGTATACCTGACTTTTGTCTAATTTACTTTATCTTGTCATTTACCTTCAGGTACTTTGGTAATCTATCACTTGAGACAGTAGACAGAAGTATTGTAGAAGATTTATTTAATACCAAACCTTTTAAATTGTTTGCCTCATTGATCATTTGGCTGGCCGGATACCCCTTGGGGTCTTTTGCTACTTTAAAGCGTTATAAATTATATGAGAATTCTCAGTGGAACTTTTAATTTTAAATCATGCGCTTAGAATTCATTAATCTTGCATAGTATTTTTGTCTCACATCGTAACGTGTGCTTTGCTTGTGTTTACCAACTGTACAAACACACTGTGAATGTGTGAGACAAAAGCGAAGCCAGAAGTGTGTGTGTGCGTGTGTGTGTTATGTACTGATGATACTCGTCTTCACTTACTCATTCACAATGTATGTACCCTTAGCTACCACGAGTAAGAAGACGTACTCACGGACGTAATAAAAACGCGGCGGAATGATATTACGCTCTGAATCTTCGACGCCCTGCTTTTTATGCCGAGGTTTGAAATCGAACGCGAGATTTTCGACGCACTGAGATGCACTTTGTTGGATTCTCAAATCTCTCTTGAACAGCGAGTGTTGAAAATCCTGTGCGTGAAAAAATCCTGCCGCGATTTTATTACGTCCCTATGACGTCGACTAAAGCTCGTATCGCTTCGTGTGATAAAAATACTGTAAGGTAAAAACAATTATGCAAATTGATTGTCTTTTTAATCCAACTATCGTTTGCTTTTACTTAGGAGTCGAAAATGCGAGCAAAATGTGCTGGCACAACAGAATCTTCTGCCTTGCCAATGATAACGCACACAGCGGCTACACCACAAGATTCACCATCTACTACGTTAGAGCCTGGAGCTTCCTTCAGAGATTTTAACGTGGCTTTGACCATGGAAAGGTCCGCTATGCTATCCAGTTTGGATTCAATTGATCGTACTTCTGTAAGTATTTTTATTATTTTGAAATAAACTACAATTTTTTTTTTTAATCGTTGGTTTTCGTTTTTGTGCTATTTAAAGGCGATATATATCCGGGAAAGTTATATAACTTTGTTTTTTTTAGTGTGCCAGCATTCCCGGGCTACTGAAGCCACCAAACAGCTACACGCTAACCCTACACTCAGCGCAAGCGCAGCTTGGTTCTGAGAAGGCCCGATTACCTCCGATGTCCCTTGCCCCTCCCCCTCTAACCCTCGCTCTACCCCCGCTCAGATCCGCTTCACCTGCGCCTACGAGCCCAACCACACCAAAAACGATACCATCGCCATTGTTACCAGAAAAGAACCTTCAAATTACGATCGCTAAGGATGAAAATTGTCTAAATACTAATGATAAATCCAGTCTTCTGAGTTCGCAAAAGTAAGTCGTTGCAGTCATTTTACATACACTCGAGGAATTAAAAACCTAAACACCTTAAACGTGACTTATACCGTGTACGAGGCTCTTTTTCACTCTTATTTTCATATTTTTCTTAATTACTAAATTCACACCTATTTATATCCTAATCTGCAGTACTATATATTAACTAAACACAAAACATTTTCTAGGAACATAAGTGTAGTAAGTATGGGCGCAAATGGCGAAGAGAAATGTAGGGTACAACGCAACTACAGTTGGCGACCAAGTCTCAGAAGAAAACCGAAGCAAAGAACGGGATCCGATTCAGACGCTATCATACTAAACAATGGCAGGGATCATGCAGTCTGCAACGGTATAAGATTATTGTTACTTTTTTGCTTGGCTTTGAATTCACAGTGTACCTACATAATTAATTAATATTGTTTTGCATGTGATGTTTGATGTTCAATGTGCTTCTTAAATGTTTCCGCAAAAAAAATTATCCACTTAAGTATTTGACGTGTTAGATTTGTTAAATTAATTTATAGTTTTTCAAGATCAAAGAGTCATCTTTGAAAAAAAACTTGAAACTTCATGAACATGCATTTTTGAAGCAGGATTACCTAAATCTGAATACTTATTTTTAAGAGGCCGTATACGAAATGTTTTGACTTTTGCAGATTTACTTGATTTTATAGATGTTTGAAAAAATTTTAATTTAGTACTATTTGAGAGAAAGTTGGCAATGCATCAGTTTTGATTTCGGTTACTCCGAACTCTCGTTCATAAAATAAAACAACAGAAGTAAATTGTAGTCTTGAACTACAATTTATTTCTGTTGTTTTAATATCAATTCATTTCCCGAAAACAAAAAAAAAAATATAAAAAGTGTTTCTAAATAATCGTTCTAAATAACCTAAATCGTGCATTATGATTCTCGACAAAAGTAAAAAGTTATGAGCTAACAAACATTTTTTTTTAAATACAGGCGAATTGAGAACCTCCTCCTTTTTTTGAAGTCCGTTAAAAAAGAAGCTCATTAAATAATAACTGAAATAATCTTTCATGTTTTGCATTAAAACTTATGGGAATGCAGTATTTTAACTGTAACAGTACGTCTTGAAAATAAAGTAAAAACGCGAAATCGACAAAACTAGAAAAATTCAGAAATTGAAGGCCGTATACGAATACGGCCTTCAATTTCTGAATTTTGATCCACCCAAAAAATGAAAAATTGGAAACATGCTCCAAATTTTTTGGATAAAATTATGTTTATTTTAAATGAAATATATTACAACTTGAACTTCAACAACAGGTTCGAACATCCGCAAGAACGAGCTCTTGCTATCATCGTCGATGGTGATAAAGAACGACACTCAGTCGGAGCTGCCCAACAACAGGGCCCGGGCTGCGTTGCCAGCCGCACGCGTCTTGCCTCCCGGGGGCCAGGCGAGACGAGTCTCTGCCCATAATGCACCACTACTACCTGACGTAAGTGTAAAAAACTATATTCTAACTGCATGTGCGAAGATAGGTTTATCTTATTTAACTCGTTTCGTTCGAGAATTGCACTTCCGTCTCTCTCTTATAATTTGCTAAGGAATGTACCCAAATTTTTTCTGCAGTTGTTGAGCATTTTTTTTTTCAAAAATTAACTATGAAATGCAAAACCAAATATAAATGCTAAAAAAAAATCAAAAAATTCAAGTATATGTTTGAGTGAATTTAAGAACTTTTACTCTTGCCATTTTTTTTCGGAAAATTGCATCATTTTTTAATAAAAAATCCTAAATGTTTTCTCGAAAATTTAGCGGTTTAGGCGCCATTTTTAATACAATGAGAAAAAAAAAAAACAAAACTGCATATTATTAAAGTTTAAACTTTTACTCCACAGTTTAGTGGAGTTCTAGGGTCATTGCTGACCGGAAACCTTTTGAGAATAAGAATTGGGAAAAAGCTTATTTTTACACTTTAAACAGATTTTTTCCTTAATTAATATTTTCAGAAAAAAAATCATGGACATTATCAGAAAGAACCGTTTGAACTATAAAAATATTCTGTCTCGTTTTATTCAGACACGAATCGAATTAGTTATGAGCCGCCAAAGAACGGTGTTACTAAAAGTGCTATTCTCGTCCAAGACGGGTTCAGTTTTTTTCGTGGAACACAGCTTTAAGGCTTTGCTTAATATATGAACAGAAGCACCATATCATCCTTTGAGATGATAATAGTCACTGCACAATCCACAGATTTTCAGTTTAGCTAAAATTTCAGCAACAACAATTTGAATTCATTTTATTTGCTATAGCTGCACATAGTTGCGTTCTGATACACATTTCGAAATTTTCTGCTTACTCTGTATGTTTAGGTATCCTGGAAGGCTCCAGAAGCGGGGTTCTCATCAGACTCAACAGTTCGGCTCGACTCCGTGAAGGCTCCGCCTCACAGACTATCACTCACTAACGACTACTTGACTGGTAACCTACATTCACTTAATATTTCAGAACAGTATGGTTATTGCAATCGATTAGAACAACTGGGTGACTGACCGTACTGCTTATGATATTTTATGCATTCCTTAACCATTGTTCAACATACAATCATTGTTTATCGATTGAGTTTCGAGAATATGACTAGGTTAGTAGGTAGACCTACTGACTACACCAGTCTTTATTTAACATTAAAATTGTGATATTACTAGCCGGGGTGAATGAAAATTAATTTGTTAAATGAACTGTTAATTATCAATTCATTAATCTAAATTTTATTCGAGACATCTATCGGTTTATTACAAAAATTGTACTACTATATTCCACGACCCTGGTTACTTATCATTTTTGGTGACCGTACATCTGTAGTAAGCTATTACAATAATATGGAGAACATCAGATCCGATCATCAACGTGATATTCATGCATAAACAAGGATCTAACATCAAACAGAAGATAGTGCCAACAGGCACACTAACCATATCCCAGATTGACTAACAACTCATCGGCTGACTATACAGTACATCCACTTACTATACACCAAATTTTCATAGGCAAGTTACGGGTATCTGAGTACGATTCATTGGTAACAGTGACATCGATATCAGAAGTGAAGGCGAGCAACTTGGGGCCTCCTTCACCCGTAGTGCCGGTGACTCCGCGGCCGGTACGAGAGATGCCAGCGCCCGCACTGCCAACAAGGCTCAATGCGCAGCCACTGCCCCTAATGAAACAAATCAATGAGGAAGTACGTAGCAGTAGTAGGATTAAGGTAAAAGTGATATTGATCTCAGAAATCAAGACAAGCATCTCGGATTCATCCATAGCCAAGCCTTTACAGGCAAACGCAGTTGCAGTTACGATACGGTAAAAGATGAAAGTTACATCGGAACTATTATATTAGAAGCACCCAAATTCACCTCTCGCACCCTGTTCTGTCGTAAAAATAGTATTTCAATTTCTAAATCGTCTTCTTGTCGAGTTGAATGGTTTGAGCGAAATGCCAGTAACTTGAATAATTGTGGTGAGCCCTCTCCTAGCTTATGCTGGTAGGTTGGCCACAACTATTCAACGGGGTATAACTTTGAACTTTCCTTCGACACCTTACGAAATGTTATTATAAAGTTTATTTACGATTTGTGTTTTACTTAACCTTATCTTTTCTGTTTCTGCACGCAGTGATTACATGGAATCCATAAACAACAGCTTTAAATTTTACACAGACGTTTATTACGAGATTTCAGAAGACTTTATTTTTTTGCAGGTGGCTATAAACAACGTCTGTATGTTATCATCAAGGTTCGACAGACGACAGTACAGATTCAAAGACCTTTTTCGCTTTATGGAGCCGACGGGCTGCCTCAAAGAAAAAGAATTTTACTCGCTGTACATTTTTTCGCCAGAGAACAAGTAAGATCATAGTCGACCTCAATTCCTTTATTCCGCTAAAAGAATTTTAGTATTTTCGTAATGAAATAAGTACTTTTATGTCTTCGAGGCCTTCCTAAATGAATCAGTCAACCGCACTAAATGTGCTTTGAGGCAATTTTATTAAAAGATGTATTTTTTTCGGCTATAGTGTTGATACCGAATTTTACTGTGAGAACATCACTAAAGCTGACTTCTTGTTCTATTGAAACTCTGTGCTACTCTAGGTCAGCTCAAGATTACAGTGTTACCATGGATAATGTAGCCTACTGTAGACCCGATCGTTATTTGTTTTTAATTATTTAATCGCTTACAAATACTATTTATTTTATACTATGTAGAGATTAACATGTTTTTCAACAACAGCATGAGAAGATTCTGCACCTGGGTGGTAACGCGAAGCTGGTTTGACAACATAGTGCTGTTGTTTATCGCACTGAACTGCATCACACTGGCGATGGAACGGCCCAACATCCCGCCTGACTCTAAGGAGCGATCCTTTCTGTCCACTGCCAACTACGTCTTCACCGGCGTGTTTGCAGTTGAGATGTTCATCAAGGTCAGTAAACTCTGAATTATATCTATAGAACAATGAAATCCATATTTGCACAAAATTACTATATAACCTCTACGTGAACCAAATCCTATGAATTATTTATTAAATGAACGGACAAATAATATTACCACAAACACTACTAAAAAAACCGTATTTGTATAAGACACATTGTAGTATATCATCTTTTCAGCCGTAAGACGTCCACTGCTGGACTTAGCCCCCCCCCCCAATTTGGGGGGCTTTGCCATAATCGCCACGCTTGGCAGGCGGGTTGGCGATCGCAGTATGGTGGTAAAATGCATAGAGAACGCTGCTGCCCATTCTCTAGTAAGTCCCTTAGTCGCCTTTTACGACACCCACGGGAAGATATGGGGTGGTGTTATTCTTTACGTCCGGCACCACACGGTACATTGTAGTATATATGTATACATATTGTTCTAGTCTTTTTTAGAGACGGTTGGTTTAAAAAGTCAACTTTAAGGTGCACTTACAAAATATACTACCTTCAGAGTTCTAGTAGAAACCACTGGCAGCTGTAAGTAGCACTGAATAAGCATTAAAATACACAAAGTATTATAGAGAAAACGGTAAAATTTCGCCATTTGTCAGTAGCAATCATAAGGTGGAGCCTTTTAGTGGTGTTTCCGCTGTGACTTTACTATTGTTGGAATGGCACTCGTACCAAGTGTGGTTAAGTCGTAAGAGTAGTCGTTTGATCCTTCCACTAAGAATAACTTGTACTTCACTGAAGTGTTACGTCGTCTTTCATCATCTAGTTTCAAGTTTATTGTAGCTTACTTTGTAGTTTTCAACAGCATTTTGATACCTCCTACTTAAAACGTTCTTCTTCTTCGGAATACTCTTGTCAGAGCAGTCGTGGTCCTCATGAAATTTCTTATTTAGCTGATGTGATTCGCCTCACGATTTCTCGCCATCCAATCCGATTATTGGAATTGTGGGTGCACTTATACAATGGATCGCCCACTGCGGATTTCATTTGGTCAGTCCAGCTCATGGGTGACCGTCCACGTGGTCTAGTGCCCTCCACTCTACTCTGCACGACATAGCGCTCTATAGAGTCACCGTCACGCCTCAAGACGTGTCCGAAGTATTTTAGTATGCGCGTTTGGACCAGATCAGATAGACGGCTTTTGATGTTAAGTTCTTAGTGTATCGAGATTTTTGGTGCGAAACTCGTTCCACTTAAAACGTTACGAAACATTATCTGCTCCATGACGATACATTTTGATTAGAGTGAAACAAATGATTCAACAGTATATTTATTATCTTGTTATGTGCGGACCCAGTTCATAAATTCATTCTAAACACGAACCCGACTTTTCATTTGCAAAACACTTCTGACATGAAGAGAGGCATCGAAAACTGTAAAGTATACGCGCGAATGGAGTAGCGCACCAGCGAAGCATGAAACAGTTTGACTAGGAAACATGGTACGCTGTTCGTGTCACGTACACAGGAGCTACGGATATCTTTACCCATTTCTATCAACAGTTATTTTTCATAGTAATTTGAATAACAGTGTTACGATAGACGTATTAAAATAATGTATTATTAATAATATGTACATGAATATAAATATAGAGAGAAAAGAATCAGAGAGCATCAGAAAACTCGTCTGTATCGCTGTCAATGCGAAAAGTACCCAAAAGGCTGGCAGCGGAGCGTTTTGAATAAAATGTTTTGGAAGCTGATTATGCATATCTCAATATTTATCTAAAACTGCTAAATTTGTATACCGACAAAATAATCTTTATGTTTGTATCGAAATACGAGTTTAATAACAATATTAGTGAATAGCGTCTGTAATATTCTGTGCAAAAAATAATTTATTTTACCAATCCAGGTAGTGGCATCGGGAATGTTTTACGGCCCTGACGCGTACTTCACTTCTGGATGGAACATCATGGATGGTTCCCTGGTCATCATATCCATCATTGATTTATTAATGTCTTTAGTATCAGAATCCAGTCCACGAATTTTTGGAATTCTCAGGGTAAGATGTTTAACAACTTCACACATTTTCCCATAACAATCACAAATTACTTTTAAATATGCTATAACTTTCTCTTTTTGTTCTTAGGTATTTAGATTACTAAGGTCGCTAAGGCCACTAAGGGTGATAAACAGAGCGCCAGGGTTGAAGCTGGTTGTGCAAACACTTCTGTCATCATTGAGACCTATCGGAAACATTGTGCTCATTTGTTGCACGTTCTTCATCATATTTGGCATATTGGGAGTCCAGGTAAGAAATCTATTATTTAGAACTTATTTCACCATATATTTTGTTAAATCTTTAATTATCTCATCAAAAAAAGACAATCTTTACTTTTGCATTGCACGTTTCTAATAATCCAACCATATATAAAGTTACTAGTTTAATTTTTGAAGAATAATTCTACGATAGCTGACGAAAATTATTTTAGAAGTCAGTAATTAACAAACATCTCTCAATATCCAATTACTCTACTGACCACAACTGATGCAATTTGTGTGCATACTCAATCGTACGTCAGACGAAGTCACTCGGGACAACACGAGACCCGTCTAAAGCCTTGTGTGTGATTATATCAGTTACAAGAGATGCTACACGGATGGAACTAAGCTGCTTGTCCCAAGAGCAATACAACACTATCGGCTTACATACTAATCAACCTAATGCTATTGATTTGATCAAAGCCGAAGATGATAGTGGAATTCATGATAAGTGATATGTTATCATCAACAGCCTCATCAACTTTATTGATAAGTAAATTGACTATCAACATATAATTGCCCATAAACTCATATGAAAAACGACTTGGCAGTTGTATGAATCGGCTAGGTATATCATTTCAAATTGATGTAGTTACAATTTCAATACGCTAAACAATTACCCTCTTATTTAAAAAAATATGCTTAAAGTTAACATGTTTAAACGCCAAAAAATGTATGGTTATACAGCCGCTAATCATAACTTAACTCAGCAGCGTTTAATAAATAAGGGGTTAAATTTCCTTTAGTTTGCATTGAGGTTGCCAGATTATGGTTACCTATATCACAATCGATTGCAAAAACACTGAAAGCTCCCACAGACGAGCGCCCGAATCTAGTAGAAAAAAAATCATCTTTTTTTTTCTAGAATTGTATTATTTGTCTGTCTGCCTAGAGCCTTAAAACAAACGTTTTTAAATAGGTGCCTTTAGCGGTAGACGCATTTAGTGCTTTAAAGTGCAAGCGGGCTTTATAATGCTTAAGCAGGACCATTATTTATAAAGTAAAACATAAAAGTCAACAAGCAAGAAAACATTTTACAAATAACAATATTTCTTTCAGCTTTTCAAAGGCGCATTTTTCTACTGCGAAGGTGCAAACATAAAGAATGTAAAGAACAAATCAGACTGCCTGTCGATAGACGGCAATGTTTGGGTGAACAGGAAATATAACTTCGACGATTTGGGCAAAGCGCTGATGTCACTGTTTGTATTGAGTTCTAGAGATGGATGGGTGAACATTATGTATACCGGACTTGACGCTGTTGGGGTTGATCAACAGGTACAAACAGGGCATGAAAAACTTTTGCTATTATTTTCTTCGTAATGCAGGGTAGACAATATTCGAAATAAAATAAAATATTTGCTTGTGTCTCAGAGGGGTAATTGCGTAATACACTATCAGTAGGAATCGCTTTCAATTTGACAGCTCTAAAACATTCAGGATGTTGGTTTCGTTGCTAAGCACAGAATTTTTCTCGAACATATGAAGAGTGGATTACCAGTAACTTTCAAAATTATTCAAATTCTGATTAATGGTGTGTTACGCAATTAGGGTGCTGGTAGCAGTTTTGTCAGTTTCCAGTTTTCTAGAATATTTTTTTCCAATTTGTCTGTATTTGATGATGTCAATTTAAAACCGGCAGATGTTGGAAACGGTCAACCAAAACGATAACGAGGTCGTTGTATGCTTTTAAAACGCAAACCGTTTTAAGGATTACTTTTACACAGTTACCAATTTAAGTAATCAAGCGAGAAAGATTGAAAATAATTCTTCTTTCAATTTGGATTTATGATTTATTTTTAAAAGTACAGTACATTATATTGTGACGAAATAACATTGCTAGCCACACCACACCACTCAAGCACTCAAATCCCACATAATTACTTTTTTGCATGATTTAGACGAATATTTTTCTCATCAGTGTTCGCTTTCAATGGGTTTTATTATCTGCAGCCAATAGTAAACTACTCAGAATGGCGTCTCCTATACTTCATTGCGTTCATTCTTCTCGTCGGGTTCTTCGTACTGAACATGTTTGTGGGCGTCGTGGTGGAGAACTTTCACCGTTGCCGTGAGGAACAAGAGAAGGAAGAGAGAGTGAGGCGAGCTGCCAAAAGAGCACTGCAGATGGAGAAGAAACGAAGAAGTTAGTAGAGTTGTTAATAAACATACCTTCGTAAATGAATATAAAATATAAATAATTTAAGTTAAATAAAACATGATCCTGTCAAACAACCGCATTAAGACAGAACTGTTTCTGAACTGTGTACATTTTGTTTCAGAAATGCACATGCGTCCGTATTATGCAGACTATTCGCAAACACGATTATTCGTCCACAACGTAGTCACATCTAAATATTTCGACCTCGCTATAGCCGGTGTCATCGGCTTAAATGTCGTTACGATGGCCATAGAATACTACAGAATGCCGCCAGCTCTGCAGTACGCGCTTAAAATATTCAATTATTTCTTCACTGCTGTGTTTATCTTAGAGGCAATTATGAAACTTGTTGCTATAGGGTTCAAAATATACTTAAAAGACAAATGGAATCAACTAGACGTAATTATCGTCATCTTATCTATAGTGGGAATAGTTTTAGAAGAGTTAGAAACTAATATAATTCCAATAAATCCGACAATTATGAGGGTAATGAGGGTGTTGAGGATAGCCAGGGTACTAAAACTACTGAAGATGGCGAAGGGGATACGAGCTCTATTGGACACAGTGATGCAAGCTCTGCCGCAAGTAGGGAACTTGGGCCTCCTGTTCTTTCTACTGTTTTTCATCTTTGCTGCGCTTGGGGTAGAGCTTTTTGGGAGGTTGGAATGCTCTGATGAAATTCCTTGTCAAGGTATGTAACACTATTATCCATTGAAATGGTTGTAAGAAAATGTTTTTCTATCACTAATTTCATATTTCGTTTGATAGGTCTTGGTGAACACGCCCACTTCGCGAACTTTGGTATGGCGTTCCTGACGTTATTCCGCGTAGCGACCGGTGACAACTGGAACGGTATCATGAAGGACACCTTGCGAGAGGACTGCGACAGCTCCGTGGACTGTGTCAGGAACTGCTGCGTGTCTACCATCATAGCTCCCATCTTCTTTGTCGTGTTCGTACTGATGGCACAGTTCGTACTCGTCAATGTTGTCGTCGCTGTAAGTATCTTCAGCTTCATTCCACTGTAATTCATTACTTTGCAAATAGGGTTAGGAGTGCGGAAATTAATTAAATGTTGACAATTCTCAGGTACTCATGAAACACCTTGAAGAATCCCATAAACAAATGGAAGATGAAAATGACATGGACGTAGAACTCGAACGTGAATTAGAACGGGAGGCCGATGACGAGGAGGACAGAGCACTGTGTCGCGCTCTGGAACAGTGTATGAGTCCGCCGCGGCCGCTGAACAAGGTACCGTCCCTGCCGGCTAACTTCACGTACAGCGAGCCCAAGCAACCAGCACCGTCCCCCGCACGCCGCCGGCGCACGCTGCACTCGCAAACTGCTTTGTTGCCGACCTCGCTACCGCCGAGACGAGCTTCCTTATCCCCTCACGCCTTCGGGCGCCGTCGGCAGGACTCGGCGTCCGAGCCGCCCGCCGCACTCTACGAGGAGGACGCGCGCTTCATCGACGCCGATGACGCCGACCAGCTCGAGCCCGGCAGCCCGCCGCGACGCGACTCCTTCGCGCAGAACAGGCGCCAGCGCGTCGACAAGAGGAACTCCCTCCGCGGGGAGGAGGCGCGCCTGCTGCGACCCGTGCTACTCGCCGTGCCCTCCAACAGGCAAAGTTTACGACTTAGTGGCCCCAAGAGAAGATCCTCCACAGAGTCGGGCACCACGGACGCGAGCACAGCGTCGCGCTCTCACAACCAACTCACGCCTGAGTCGATCGAAGTGCCGATAACCGAGGAGGAGAAAATAAGAATAGTGATAGCTGAGAGGCGAAAGATAGACGCGACGAGGCCAGAGCCGGACGATGTCGTGGAACTGTCGGAGCGAGGCTCCTAGTCCCGGCGGGGCCGGCCGCAACAACACCATGAAGTCTACATCTAGGCGCCGCTCAAAGCGACGTCCGGGTGCCCTCTCCTCTCTCTCTATCCTCGACCTATCGTCTGTAAGTCTGTATGCTCAAGGGACAGTGAATGTTTGAACTCGGTTGCATAAACAGTGTTGTGACGATTTATAATAATAACTCATCTTGACTTCGGTGCGTTTCAGTGTTGTGTTGCGTTGTCGATATTAACGAAAGAAGGATATTACCCGTTCAGAAGCGAACTTCTCCTAGTTTTTCTTTCCCACATCCGACCTTACCCTTACTGCACCATTTGCGGCCGGTTCAACTACTTCATAAAGAGACTTTAATAAATTTAGTTTAAGGTGTATAAAAATTTGTAGATAGGAGTTAGAACTAGTCAATTTGTTGTGGTGGGATGTTTTCTACGAGAGCTAAAGTTTACTTTGTAATTTTATTATTAGTACGGTGCTTGCTGTTAAAGGTTAATTCGTTATTATTATTAAATACTATAAGATTTTCCAAAGTAAACCTCAACGAAGTATTGGTTTGTAGACATGAATAGTTTCAGTTTATCGGTTAGCCACTGACTCGTATAAAGTTGTGTGTGCAATTAAATGTTAGACTTTACTTAAGAACGGGTTTCAAATCATTGAATTTATAGTGTTAAACGATTTGTGGCAATCCAACGATTCGAAAAAGCCTATAATTATTATAATTTCGATTGTGGGTACTTAGTCGTGATTACTTGTAAAGTATCTGTTAGCCAACGACTGTGTAGCCTCGTAGAGTATTGTTACTAGCTAGATCTTTGTCAATCTAATATCTAAAACGGAACCAAAAGTTCGTGAATTGAGTATTTTCTCTCTAAAGATAAAAAATAATATTTTCTGAATATAAATGAATCCTATTTTCTTACAGAGTCATGTACGTAACTTAGACGTGTAACTGGCAATACGCACATAAAGGTAGAGTCGAGTTTAGGTAGAACGAAGTAGATTGTGAGTAACGACATCGCAAAACTGATCTGTTAACATAAGCTATGTTCTACGATAGTTCGGACTTAGATTGTGTCATTTTAAATGTAGTACGATCTATCACTAGCCGTGCCAAATCTACAAAACCTTTTAAATTAAGGAACATTTTGTAAGAGTATTTTAATTGAGCAGTTGATACCTAGTAGATTGTCTTTCAAAACTTTCCCGCTTGTTAAATTAGTTACTGTCTACTTTAGAAAAGGCCACAGAGCAAGACAAAGTAAGTAAAAGTATCTAAAATTTCAAAGTAAGTTTAATTTATAGCACAAACTGTTGGTTATTTTGAGACATGTCTATGTGGTTTTCTAGTTACTTACTGTAAAAGATCGTACCTAGTTAGGGAAGTCAGCAATAAATTTTATACTTCGACTGTGCCTTTCCTATTTCTAATGTATTAGCTTGTGAAGTTGAATGTGGGTAGTCTCTGAGATTAAATGTATACTGTAGGAGTTGGAGTGTAGATACATTTTAAATTATGATTCTTGTTGAGTCTTTATTAAGTTTTCGTTTTATGTCATGTGAAAAGTTTTATAAATGTAAGACAGTTCCCCGAGGAAATGAAGTTAACTTTGTGTCATTCCGAAAACTAAAAACTACTCTATTTTGTACTGTCGAAAGCAGTACAAGAAAACCTAGTGTTTAACGTTTTAGCCTTATGATTTTGTTGTGCCATTTATTCCATTGAATATGTCAAAATAATTGTCCTTATTAACATTATATTTAATTACTTTATTGCTTCTCCTTCCACAAGATGCTATCATTTTATTACGTAATGTCTTCCATCTTTACTCAATCTTTACCGAGACTTGAAATGGTATCGATCGACGTTATAATTGTTAGTTACAATAGAGTTCTTGTATAAATAGACATCGAGTGATTTCATGTTTAATATAATTTATATTTTCAAGTTTATGTAAAAGAATTGATTAAAAGGAATTTAGTAAAATTAAGAATAGTATTTTCGTGATAAAAGTAAATTTCGTGATAATGATGAATAATTGTTTTTCGGTACTGATCGTATAATAATTTAAGTGGTATGAACAATGTTCATAGTTGAGTACACCTGTTATCTTAGCTGGTGATCTGTCGAGTTAAGAAAGTTACGACAATGTTAGGTTGAAAAAATAAATCAAAATTCAAATAATTGCGTTTCATTCTACGAGAAATAGAAGGCCCGCAGCGTTCCCAGTCACATGGTATCCCTACATCCGTTCCAAGTTAAATTATTATTTTTAAGTTGTTCGTTTGTTCAGCGTCCCCGGGTAATTTGCCAGGCGCAGGTACCCACAAAGGAGAGAGCAACAGGCGAACTGAATTGAGTTTAGCAACAATCTTTGCGAGCGTCCTATCTTGTTAGCGAGCGCTTACAATCTCATTTGCATAATTCCTTGAAACGAATTTTAATGGGTTCTTTATCGTGTTGAACAACATAATGCCGTTTTCATGAAACGATGAAGACGCTCTGGCTCGTTACGAAAGGATTTGTTTGTCAAATAATTAAGACTGACCGATTCAACTCTGATGGAAATCCTGTTTAAAAATTCAGGAAAGCGGGAGAGAGTAATTATTTTAGGAGGCCAGACTTCTTATGTAAATAAATAACTTTCTCGGGGCGCTCTAACAAACTTCAGCATGCGTACTAATCATCAGAATTAAACTACGTAATATCAATATTAATTTTAAAAATATCTTGTTTGTATGTGTAAACCACTATGCATGTATGTATCCCACCCTGTACTTATACAAATCAACTCGGAGTGTGTGGATAGCACTGGTCTGCAATGAAAGAATATATCACGAGGGGTATCTCGTTTTATATTCCTCGCAAGCATGGTGATTAATCGTCAGAGGTAGGGATAACTAGTACCGCGTACGCAACGCAAAATGACACCCCGACTCTTGATTTAGTACAAAAAACTGTTCATTAGAAACACACATATCTTATGCTTTTATCGTATACTTGGAGGCCAATGTCCAGCAGTGTACGTCTTTCGGCTGAAATGATGATGATGATATCGTATGCACAGTATAAGCAGCACAATATAATGATAAGTCTGTTCTTTATACATAAAGGAAGTTTTATCTTCTCTCTATGAGAAGAACAGGTTTTATCTCACAGTTTGACACATACAAATCTGAGCATCTGCCCCTCAGCACCTGCCCTTTTCAGACTTAGATCACATTGTATTTCTTGTACTTCTTCATTCACATCTGGAAATTAAGAACTTTACTTTTATTTGCACTTACAAAATTTGAAATTCACACAAGTACTACCTATGTAAGTCAGCGTTCAAAATCAAAATCCAAAGTCATTTATTCAAACTAGGCTAAGAGTCAGCACTTTTTGAACGTCAAAGTTACATGAGACAGTCCCCCAAAACGCCCGCCCTTCGACACTTCCTAGTGCTTTAGCTGGGAAGAAGAAGTGGCGGAACAAACTCCCCAGCAGCACAGCTGTCTGTTAAGTTAGAAGAACTTGATTCTATACAGTATTGTGTAAGTTATAAATATTATAAAACAAAACATACATTATTCGCCATATGTCAGCTAGTACACGCCAATATACCAACAAAACATTGAAAACTAAACTCAAGCTGAAATAAATAATAAAACAAAATCGTAAACAGAACTTAAAACCTTAATAAAGCCTCCAGGCATGAAGGGCGTGCCCGCTTACATATACGATGCAAATGATACATATACACAATAAATGAAATGAAAAGAAAATAAAAATAAACTAACAAAAGCAGTTAAATAAAAACAAAAAAAAAACAATTACATGAACTACCCATATCAACTGTCAGTAGGAAGACTAATTCTGGATTGAAAGAACATAAACATTGTCTTGAGTTGATCACAGCGACCAACTATTCTTATCGTTTAAGTAGTCGTTGATAGAATAGTATGCCTTTGCCTTTGCCGTTGTGCTGTGGGTCCCATAAAATGCATGCTGAGTAGAAGCCTTCTTGTCACAGTCCCAGCGTGCACCTGCTGGCTATTCAAGTTCTGCGTTCGTAAGTACAAATCTGTTTTTTATGTTTTTTACTTATTTCAGTGATCTCATCTTCTTGAAAGCATGTGTTTCTGTGACAAATAAACCTATTTTCCTTTCTTTCTATCTAAGATACACACGTAGGTACTATTGTGTTTTCCATTCAGCTGGTTCTAGATTCTCAAATGAAAAATCGTTGAATATTTGTACACAGAAAAGACTGAATAAAAAACTTTTTTACAAAAAAAAAACAACCGACTTCCTTAAAAACACTACAAAGTGAAAAATAACTTTAATTTCGGTAGTCGGTGTCTTAGGATCTGTATTTATGGTTTTTTTGCCACCGACTTCCGAAATTAAAGTTATTTTTCACTTTGTAGTGTTTTTAAGGAAGTCGGTTGTTTTTTTTTTGTAAAAAAGTTTTTTTTTTTTTTTTAATTTTTAGTTGTGGTATTCACCCTGCACTAATTCCAAACAAACAATGCATATTTATGCGATAGCAGAAATCGTGGTTGATTTCCTGTCATTTTTTAAAGAGTTCCGGTGTCTGTCTCCCGAACTCATCATCAGTAGTCCATCTCTAGTGTCTGCTGAGGAATCAATTCTCGATGTCAACGAGTACGTCTATCTAGGACAAGATATCTTCTAACTCCTGATCGATAAGGAGTTGTACCTTCCATCATCAGCTCAACGGAATATAAGAATACAAGTAACGGTCTAAACGTGCCTATAATATTCAAAGAATTATCCCCTAACCTTCTAACCTTTCACTGTAAGTTCCTATATGTACTGTTCACCGATGAGGAGTTCCATGCGGTATCTTCGAAGACTATAATTAGTTCAACACGGATGGATAGATAGAACCAGCAATTATTTTTGATCTTTAGTACAATATCCAAATCACATTACGTGTACTGTTTGTTTTTGAGGAGTTCCTTCGTTTATCTCCCAAAGTATACATCAAATCTTCACAAAATTAATATGGGACCACCTCAGGAGTATACCCTTACGAATAAAAAAAGAATTTTCAAAATCGGTTGACAATTGGCGGAGAAATCGGTGAACATACATAAAAAAAAAAAAAAAAAATACATACAGTCGAACATATAACCTCCTCCTTTTTTTGAAGTCGGTTAATAAATCCAAGTTAATGTAGAGACCTTGTAAGTTTAAAAACAACTTGTTTACATTCTTGTGCGGCAGCCATTGAAGGAGATGTTTCATAACTCTAATTTTGTTACATCTTTTGTGAGCCGCGCCTGCCCGGAGCCAGCTTGACCCAAATAAAACTTAAATTAGTGTTCATCAACAGTCATATTTTACCGGGAAATATTTGTATTTCGATCTTTTGTGAAAGAACCTTCGTAATTATTTTGACCCTCTTGTTTACGCAAGGCCAGTCAAACCTATACATACAGTTGAAGACCTTGTTTGTTTGGACACGCTAATCTCTGGAACCACAGGATTTGAAAATTCTTTTTGCATTATGATAGCCCAATTTTTTTGTAGAAGGCTTGTGCTACGGCCTCTAGGAACCGAGCTAATAGATAAAAGTCAGACGGAACGGTAAGAGAAAACGAAGTGAACCCGCAGACGGCAAATGTGATGCGACGAAATGAGTGAGAAGAACAAAAAGTTTCACGGGAACGAAGTCGCGGACAGAAGCTAGTAGTATAATGAAATAATACGTAGTTTATAATAGACATATACTATGATATTTAAAAAAAAGTCATTGCTTAAAGGTTTGGAACGAGTCAAATAAAATATTTGTCAGTTTGTCTGGACGTATAGTCTAGATTGGTGCAAAGCGGCTGAACAACTTTGAACAAAATTTTGTACACAGATAGTTTCTTGTCTAAATAAAACATAGGGTACTTTTGATACAGGTGGTACGTTCCTGTGGGATATTTTTTTCGACATACATGAGGGCGAACCCGCGAGCAAAAGCTAGTCCATGAAATAAAAGTGTTGATATTGTGTGAGCTTCTATTAGCTACAGCCTACTTCCTCCGAACTTTGAACGAATGGCTCAATAAACTTTTTATGGATGTTTTTGGTTACTTTGTCCATAAACATGTAATAAATATCTAATAACGCCAACATTAGCTCAGTTCAAAGCTCGCTTCACAATGTACTTATTACGTAGCAAACAAACAGTTAAATTGTGTTGTCCGCAAAAGTGCGACAACTCATTTTCCTTGTATTTATTGTTCTTTTAGCATGACATTATTACCACAATTTCACATACGGACTAAAAAAGCGTTTTATATTTTACTCGCATACATATGGGTAGGCACATACAAAGGTTTAGTATTTGTCCGGAAAACTGAGTATTTTTATTCCACGAAAAAAAGCACAAATGCCCGCAGTCTGCACAAACAAACCAGAATGTTCCGCGATACAGTTTAGGTACTGGTGAAAAACGCTGAATTTTGCCACTCGACTTGCAACGTATTCACTTGAGCGATTTAAAAAAAATATTCCAAAAATCTTGGCTCTCTGACGACGATACATTTTTTCCATGGGTTGGGGACGTTTTTCTTCAAAATCTAGACTGAAATGGTTTTCGTGTCAAACAAAGTTCATAAGTAGATCGCACATCGACTTCAACTGCCAAGATTGGGGAACTTTAAAAATTCACGAAACGAACGTGATTTAAAAGTATTTTAAAAGAAGTGGCGTTAATGCTTTGAGAGACTAAGTTTTTCAGCGAGTTTTCTTAAGTAAAAATTTTGGTGTTCTCCCTTATATACAGAATACTTATGGAAGACTAGCTTTTGCCCGCGGCTTCGCCCGCGTGGATGTCGGAAATTAATGCAAGAGGACGTACTACCGCGATAAGAATGTGTTATTCCAGGTTATATAGGTAATATAGACTCTGTGTGCTATTTTCGATTCAGATCCATTCAGCCATTTTTGCGTGATTGAGAAACAAACACCCAATCATACATATTTTCACATATATAATATTATTAGTAAGTAGGATAATGGTGCCAATTCTGTTGTAAAAAATTCTCTAAACTAAACTAAAAATCACTAAAATTTGGTTCATTCCTGTCAAACGACGATTTCCTATTCTGAAATAGACTAAAGTGACCCAACTTAACTATATTTTAGTTTGACAGCACTAAAATTGCACTGAGTTATTAGTTTAGTGAAAATGTCAATTTTGCTATTCTGAGTTTGCCGGTTTTCACCAAAAATTTAGACTATAATAATTTATTTTGACTAAATCTGACTATTTTTAATCGCGATTAAAAAGGTGTGGAATAAAACTAGTGGCATGAACAAAAATTCACACCAACAACGCCTCGCCTTCACGTGCAATAACAGTGGTGTATTTTTTATTTTTTCTTTTGCTTATATCTCGAAAATGGCGTGTCCTATCGCAAAAATAATGAAATTTTCGACCCCCTTTATGAAACCCCGGAACATTTAAATCTCAACACGTGGGTAATTTTTTTTTTTTTTTTTTCATTCAAAAAGTGAAAAATTCCAAATAAAACACGTCCAGGCTGCCCCCTTGCGCGCGCCTTCGTCTTTAAAAAATTCATTGCGTAGCGCACACAATCACACAAGGACCACGTTCCGAAACCAAAAAAAAAAAACATGTTGATTGTCAAATTCGTTTTTAGTCGTGTCAAAATAATTTTTAAATTTAGAGATTTTTCCTTGCAGAATAGCGTTAAAATTCTCATAGCCAAAAGTAAGGAATTTTAGAGATAGTTTAGTTAGTTTAGTTCGGTGTACAACAGAATCGGCACCTATAACTCATATTACTTAGGATTCATAGTTTATGAGAACATCATGTGTGTTGGTGTTTTTAAAATAAAAGTAATAGTATTCAGAGTAAGAAGACTGCGACATAGGGCTTGGTTTAGTTGAATATAAGTCTTCCTGCTTTTTCTTAACGCTCCTATTTTACCTATCAGACACTCAATCATTTACCAGACACCGAACATAATTATAGGAATAGTACTTTTGTCCGTGGCTTAGCCCGTATAGCTGTCGGAAAATATCAACCGGGAACCTACTACCGGGATAAAATAGGTATCCTATCTGTTACGTATCCATGATATAATATATCTTTGTGCCAAATTCGATCTAAATCCGTTTGGCCGTCTTTGCATCATTGAGAAACAAACATCCAAAAATCTAAACATCTAAGCCATTTCGCGGTCTCTTACTTGGAATAATACTATTAGGTTAATTTTGAGTATAATGAACACACGTGATATTCGCAATTACTATGAAGCCAAAGTAATATGAATTACAATCCTACTTATCCTGTACTACCCGGCCGCTGCCAACGCGCTTTTTAAATCTCTAATATCTTCTAAGATATTCATTTACATTACATGCTGTAAAAGGCCATATTGATCTATATTAAATGCACAATGTATTTAAGGTACTTAATTGGATAAGGATTAATGCTGTATTGCTTAAAATCGCTTCGTAAATAAGCCCTTATTTCTCGTAAAAAGTAAAAAGTAAAAGATAAAAATGGTTATTGTGGGTTATCCCTAAGAGATAGAGATATACCATTGAGGACATTTTTGTAGGCCTTTTCAAGGTGTACAATACTGTAGTAGTTTTTCGAATGTTGAGACGTATGTCAGCGTAGTTTTCGAAGACAGTTATTTTTTTCTAAAATAAAAGAATCTTTCTAAAATAAAAGTAGCCTAAGTTACTCCTTGTTACATCAGCTATCTGCCAGTGAAAGTCCCGTCAAAATCGGTCCAGCCATTTCAGGGATTAGCGGTAACAAACAGACAGACAGACAGACAGACAGACAGACAAAAATTGTAAAAAATGTTGTTTTGGTATATGTATCGTGTATACATCCATATACACTTAGTAAAAAGTGGTTATTTTAATATTAAAAACAGACACTCCAATTTTATTTATTTGTATAGATGTATAGATTAGATTTAAGGCTGTCAAAGCAGCACCAAGTTTTCAATTATTATTATTTATTTATTTAAATCCGAATGTAACGTCATTTATTCGGTTTATAAAATACTCAAACTTTATTAAGACTCAGTTTCGGCTTCATCACCCTCGAAAATCATGAAAACGACACCCGAAAAGATTAATTTGAAAATTTTCGCAGCCGTCAATTTATATTTTAATTTTTACCTCACTATTGGCTTCAGCGCCCTTGAAAACCATAAAACCTATCTCAGTCTCTCTCTTTCTCTTTCTATTAACTATAATAAAAAGTTGCTTGACGGTTTTACGTTACGCAACGCTTTTTCGTTACGTGACGATTTCTAAAATTTGGTCCCACCGCAAACTGCGATCTTCGTTCCAATTATTTAATTTCTACTAACGCTACAATTTGTCGAACGTATAAATTACATTGGAAGTCAGTTATCTGACTCCTAACTATCGGAGGGCCCTCTCCACGTCTATTCAGCTGTAATCGGTTACTCAGTGCGGTCTCTAATCGGTTTACCCAGAATATTGTTTGACAAACACTGCCAAATTAGTTGTGACCAAGATAAATGTTGGGCCAGCACTCGATAACCAATGTAATTGTTATTTCGGTTATAGGATCGACACTAATAGGTATGAGGTATTCATTGTGATAATATGATTTATGATTAGCGTTCTTGGAATAAATACAGTTGAAGCGTGTCAAATTTGTCTGTTTTTAATGTCTAAATAATAGCTTTTCAGTAAATGCAAATGAAATTATATACGGTAAGTGCTTATTCCAAAAAAAAAAACTCAAAATGTTTGTCCGTCTCTTTCGGCTAATCTCCGAAAGGGTTGGACCAATTTAGACGGGACTTTCACTGCCAGATAGCTGATTTCATAAGGAAAAATATAGTATATTTTTACATGAACACTATCCGACAACCACACGGGTGATGTCGCGAGCACAGATAATTAATCATCATCAGCATTTCAGCCGAAACACGTCCACAGCTGGACAAAAGCCTCCATCTAGTACCGCCACTTCGACTGCTTCTGCGCTTCTCGCATCCAGCGGATTCCTGTGGCCTCGACCAGGTCACCGACCCACCTTGAGGGAGGCCTTGCATCGCTAAGTCTTCCAGTAGGTGGTCGCCACTCCAGAACCTTTCACAGCTAGTTGCCAATCAATAATTTTGATTACTCGTTTAAGTTAATGTTGCATGTTGGCTTGCCTCATGGGACTTAAACATAACCAGGCGTTATGTTATTTAATTGCCTAGCAACAACGACATCATAATATTTAACTCAATATAATGAATTCCTCGAACCGGGAAGTGTTAAAATAATTACTGCTTAGAACATTTTATTCGTAAAGTGTTGCCAATTAATCTTAATTAACATGACGTCGTGCTCCTACCACATGTCGTTGTCGACATCGTAATACATCATTCAAAACTTTCTTCATTATTTTAATTCACTGGCTTAATGTTCATGCTTACTTTTAATATGGTACAGTCTAACTCAAAAGATGTTAACATCGAGGTAATTTCATAGTCTACAATTGAAGTTCTATAATCAGTGTTATGGAACTTAATTGTAGACAGTCAAATGCAGTGCATCAATACATAGCTACTACATTTGGTGGAGGTCTTCACCCGAACTGGGATTCTTTCAGAAAAAAAATGGAAATAAACTAACAAAACTAGAATTAAAATTAAATTAATCTTAGGTTTCATCCATCTCTAGAACATGACTACTAGATACTATTAATAAGTTAATCGTGTATGAAGTTCACGAAGTGAAATACTTCCTATAGCTTATTTTATAAATGATAAATCCACACTATAATCCACACTCCACACTATATAATATTATAAATGCAAAAGTAACTCTGTCTGTCGGTCTGTCTGTCTGTCTGTCTGTCTCTCTCGCTTTCCTGCTAAAACTACTGAACCGATTTAAATGAAATTTCGTACACAGATAGTTTAGAGCCTGAGAAAGGACATAAGCTTCTTTTTATTGCGGAAAAAGGGTTTCAAAGTGTTGAAAGGGAGGATGAAAGGTTGTAAAAAAGTTTAATCATTCTAGAATGTATAAAATAAAATAAATAAAAAATATATTTCCCATATAGTAATTTTTAAAGCTAGAATGATGAAACTTTTTTATTTGCCTTTATAACATAAATATATATTTATGAATTATATTTAAAGTTTGTTAAATTTTTACCCGTAAGGGGGTAAAATAACAATAGGGAATAGGGGATGAAAGTTTGTACGATTTTGACAGATAGCTGATGTAATAAGGAGTAACTTAGGCTACTTTTATTTTAGAAAAACACCTGCTTTAATTTCCGACATCCACGCGGGTGAAGCCACGGGCAAAAGCTAGTAAATAATAAATGATTTTATTTCTGTAAGTAGGTTTGTACAAACACGTCAATTAAATATTTTTTAAACTAGGTGAGGTATATAGCTACATTTAAGTTACATACATAAATTCACGCCTTTTTCCTACGGAGGTAGGCAGAAACTACAGAACGCCACCTGCTACGATCCTTACATACTCCTTTTGCCTCATCGATACAATATTACGGAACAAATATAGGTAGACAACCAAATTAAACCTTGCCGAAGTCATCTTTGTGACGCTGTCTGTACTCGCTAATTCCCTATATTACAGTTATAGCTGTGTCACTGGAAGAATATGGCGTTTAATTATGTCTCAAAGCTATAATTAATAAGGCTTTATGATTATGCTGTTAATGTGATAATAATAATTATATTTAATGTATTATCAAGAGTACACCAGTGTTTCTTATCAAATATTTATTTCCTTAGGTACAAGACATCATAAGATGAGAATGTTTAGAGGGATGTGTTGTGTTACACGGATGAATGCCGTAGATGAAGGCCGCAGGAATCTGCTGGATGCGAGGAGCACAGAACGGGTGGAAGTGGCCATGCTTCGGGGACGGGACTAGGGTTGCCACCCTTTTTTTCTTGCAATTAAAGTACATTGGTTATTATAGGTTAGGTAGATTATTAAGTCTTTTTAAGTCATTTAATCTGTCAAATGTTTTTATGGAACCTACCCGAGTGACAGCTTCTTCTGCCACTTGTATAGATAATATTTTTTGTAACTGTGATTACTTACACAAACAAATTGTAAATAAGTTGCCATCTGATCACAGTGGTCAAACAGTAACATTTTGCTCGTACATACCTCTACAAAAAATTCAAATAAGGTTTAGGCCAATGACATGTAAAAATCTAGAGAAATTTAATCATTCTTTGGCCAGTACATTATGTGTTCACAGTTTTAATAATGAATGTGACCCAAATGAGTTCTACGCCGAGTTCTTCTCATTATTAAACACGCAATTTAATGACAATTTCCCACTAAAGACTAAAAGTATTTGCACAAAGTTCTTATTTAGTGATTGGGCAACTCCAGGTATACGTAAAAGCAGAGAAAAACTTTTTGAACTTTATGGCCTAAAGCAACATATGACTAATAGAAGCTTTCATCAGTATGTTGCAAAATATTCAAAAATTTTTAAAAGTGTTTGCAACTTGGCTAAAGCGCTTTATATTAGCAATAAAATAAAATCAGCGGATGATAAAATAAAAACTACCTGGCAAATAATAAATGATGAAACAGGTAGGAAAAAAAAGCGTAATACTGAATTTAATTTAGAGACTGCACATGGCCCCATTAACTCAGATATAGAAATAGCTCAGGAATTTCAAAATTTTTTCGTTAATATTCCCGTTAAAACTACTGAAGCTTTAAATTCGTCACCCGCGCTTTCCGCTGCCTTACTCAAAAAGAATGTAGGGGCATGCCCTTTAGAGTTTAGGTTTCAGCATACTAACCCCCAGGCTATTATAAAAGCTTTTAAAGATCTTAAAATTAAATCAACAGAAGATCTTTGGGGAATGTCTGTCAAATTTTGTAGTTCTATTATTGAAACCATTGCACCCTATTTAGCTTTCATATTTAACACCAGTGTAGACCAAGGAGTCTTTCCGGATCTGATGAAACACAGCAAAGTAGTTCCTTTGTTTAAATCCGGTGATAGTAAAGAACCAAACAATTATAGGCCCGTGTCAGTTCTGCCAGTTCTCAGTAAGGTGTTTGAAAAGTTAATGCTCAATCAAATGTTACGTCACTTTAATAAAAACTCCATCTTTCATGAACACCAGTTCGGTTTCACCAAAGGGCGTTGTACCACCGACGCTGGTGTTACCCTAATAAAGAACATTTTTAACGCCTGGGAAGAAGCACAAGATGCCATTGGAATCTTTTGTGACCTTTCCAAGGCGTTCGATTGCGTAAACCATGAGACACTTTTGCTGAAACTAGAGCACTATGGAATTAGAAATACAGCTCTTGACTTAATAAGATCATACCTGAAGGATAGAACAGTCAAAGTCCAAGTAAACGGCGTAAACTCATTGGGGTCTGAAATGGCAATGGGCGTTCCTCAAGGCTCGATATTGGGTCCATTCCTCTTTTTAGTATACATTAATGATCTACCCCATCTACTTCCAAACCAACCGAAGATGGTGTTATTTGCAGATGACACATCATTGATATTTAAAATCGACAGACGGTCTCAAAATCTTGACGACGTCAATAACTGCATTCTTCAGGTCCAAGACTGGTTTACGGTAAATAACTTGGTACTTAATAAAAAAAAAACCAAGTGCATTAGATTTCAATTGCCTAATGTCAGAGGTAGCGAATGTGACATCTTATTGAATGGGGAAAAACTGGAATTTATTGATCAAACGGTTTTCCTAGGAATCACGCTAGACGAGAAATTACAATGGGGACCTCATATAACATCTCTTGCGGGGCGGTTAAGCTCGGCCGCTTATGCTGTTAGAAAGATAAGACAGTTAACAGATGTAGAAACCGCGCGTTTGGTCTATTTTAGCTACTTCCACAGCATTATGTCGTATGGCATTTTACTGTGGGGTAGGGCTGCTGACATTGAATCCATTTTTATTTTGCAAAAGCGAGCTGTCAGAGCCATTTATAATCTATGTCGCGGCGAATCCCTCAGGGAACTATTTAAAAGGATTAATATTATGACGGTACCTTGCCAATTCATTTACGAAAATATTATGTATGTAAGAAAAAATCTACATCTTTTTAATAAAATAAGCGATAGACATAATTTTAATACTAGAAATAAAGACAAGATAGATCAACCATTTTTCAGATTAGCAAAAGTACATACATCTTTTATGGGGTACTGTGTTAAATGTTACAACAAAATACCTTCTGATATATTGCAATTAAATGAAAGGAGGTTTA
This sequence comes from Aporophyla nigra, assembly GCA_947507805.1. NCBI lineage: Eukaryota > Metazoa > Arthropoda > Insecta > Lepidoptera > Noctuidae > Aporophyla > Aporophyla nigra. The sequence continues at coordinate 18,363,615 of OX382297.1, read as the reverse complement.
AAAGTCATATTAAAAGTACACTTTGTAAACGAGCTTATTACAAATTAGAGGACTACATTCAAGATAAGAACGCTTGGAAACATGCTGGTCTCGCTCCATAGGACAGTCTTAGAGTTTATCAAACTAGTTGCTAACTTAATTGTGTAGATAATATTTATTTTTTCTTCTATGACACTGTTTTTACATTCTGTAATTACTGTAACTCACACACTGACAGTTTATATGGGTAGTTCATATAATTGTTTTTTTTATTTAACTGCTTTTGTTAATTTATTTTTATTTTCTTTTAATTTCATTTTTTGTGTCTATGTATCATTTGCATCGTTGTATATGTAAGCGGGCACGCCCTTTATGCCTGGAGGCTTTAGTAAGATTTTAAGTTCTGTTTACGATTTTTGTTTCATTATTCATTTCAGCTTGAGTTTAGTTTTCAATGTTTTGTTGGTATAATGGCGTGTGCTAGCTGACATATGGCGAATAATGTATGTTTTGTTTTATTATATTAATAACTTATACAATATTGTATAGAATCAAGTTCTTCTAACTTAACAGACAGCAGTGCTGCTGGGGAGTTTGTTCCGCCACTTCTTCTTCCCAGCCAAAGCACTAGGAAGTGTCGAAGGGCGGGCGTTTTGGGGGGACTGTCTTATGTGACTTTGACGTTCAAAAAGTGCTGACTCTCAGCCTAGTTTGAATAAATGACTTTTGATTTTGATTTTGATTTAGGTAAGAAAAAAAAAGTATATAGTATAAAATAAATTATGATTTATTTGTCTTTATTATTATATTTAAAAACATATTTCTTTATTACCTTTTGCAATTTGTATCACATAAATTTCGTTTAACGAAAAAGTACTTACGACTAAACTTTTCAAAACCCCACAGAAAATAAATCTTGCAAAATAAAGTATTTTCGTGTACTTTATTGTTCTCTTAAAGTATAGAGTACAATTATGTGAAATAACGTACAATACTTTATTATAAAGTACGGGTGGCAACCCTAGACGGGACGCTCATGTCCAGCTGTGAACGTATATCGGCTGAAATGATGACATTGTTGAAGACATCATAATCACAGAAGCCATATCTGAATACAATTTAACTTCTATCTTTATAGTAATAAACTGCATAGCGAACTTGAGACCCGCCTCTGTTCAGCACGGTTTCTAGGACTTGAAAACCATCAACATTTCCTTATCTATACTAATATTACTAGCTTCTGCCCGCGACTTCGTCCGCGTTAAATTTCGTGTTCCCCCGACCCTTCCCGTCGTGTCGATTCGCCTACCCGTGCGATTTTCCCCGTTTTTGCATCATTTTTCATTACTGCTCCGCTCCTCTTGGTTGTAGCGTGATGTTATATAGCCTATGTTACTTGCAGATAATTTAGCTTTCTAATGTGGGCATTCACAGCTAAGCTAGTATTTAATATGAATATACCTTCCAAATAAACCTTACGAAAAAAAATCTCTAAAATAAGGAGGGCACAGTATCAAAATCTGTCGTGTAGTTAAGAATAACAACGTGGTGATAAAGACATACACAACAGGCATCTTTCAGTAATAATATGTATAGATTTAAAAGAGAACATAATTTAACAAACCCATGAACACAATTTAGGATCTACCTATTTTATACAGGGGTATATTGACGCGTAAACTGAAACCATGAAGTCAGTACATGACTCTGTACTGAATTCATGATTTCAGTTGTAGGCTACTATGATCAGTGGTTACCTCGTGGGTAACCACTTATTCATACTCACCAACATAAAATAAGTTTTGTTCTCGTCTCTAAATCCGTAGTTAAATTAATAATCTCTATAGATGATTAATTTAACTACGGATATTAAACCTGTAAAATCAACATCGTATTAACTGAAATTCAGACACTTGATCACGTCGAGTGGGCTTTTATTAAATTAATTGAGATAGAAATTCAATCAAGGTCCATACTTCAAATTAATCCCCACACGACTGCTTTTCGCTCATTATTGGAAACCGCTCGAAATGAAACACTGCCCAATCATATTTCAAAGGAAGTATTGCAAAGGGATTTCGTTTTGAAATACTTGAAAATGTATTTACAAAAGCAATTTTTCGGTTTCACGTCACGATTGCATCTGTCGAAAGTATCTACTGGATAGAAATTTTAAAATTGTCTTCGTTTGTCGTTTTGGTGGATTTTCGGTACAATATTGGGTATTGGATTGTGCCTTTTTCAATAAACTTGCGAAACAATGTCGGTAATAATTTTCCAACAAAATCGGTGCATCCGGACCATTTATACCTTGCTGACATTTCTAGAAAATTTTCTAGAAATCTGTGAAATTCTCCGTGAGCCGAGACAGCTTTTCGTTGTTAGAGAAAATCAGAAAATGTGCACTTTATTGAATGACCGAATTTGAAAATCCTAACTGACAGTGTGGCCACAGAGCTGAAGTAGACTAAAATACTAATAGAAGTATTTTTAAAGTGTTTTTGTTGTGAATAAAAACATTTCACCCCGTGTGAATAGAAGTCTAGGCCATTGTAGTTGAAGTATGCCAGTGAGCTTCATAAAATTTTCAAGACCAAGCAGACCGTAGCTTGGAAACAAAGAGTAGATTTCACGTTGTATAAATAGCATAACAGTAGTTATACGTAGCTTTGCGTTTTATATGAACTCTCAGAATCACGCTACTGTTAACATTTTAACTGAAACTTATTTATGTCAAGCTTTCCCTAACTTTTTAATGAAATTATCATGGCGGACTGGGGTTTTGTTATAATTTTCAAGAGTCTGTATTAACTTTCCAGTTTTCCACATTGTTACAGACATTTTTATAGTATGTTATCTCATTGTCTGCAATAATGTGGAAAATACAACAAATCATCTAATTATACTCATACTATGAATTGCAGCTAGCACCAGTTCAATTATGTCCATAATGTTCCAATTATGGAACGTAAAAAATAACATGAACTGAATTAAACATAACAATCCCGTAGACACTCGTAGGGGCTCGTAGACACTGGCTACGAAGGTGCTATGAGGGTGCTACGAAGGTGCTACGCTACGGGGTAATAGAGGTTTTAACGACCTAAGTACCGACATTTCACTGAATTGTGTTTATTACCTTCCTCGTAACCAACAATGCTACAGAAAAGTAAATTAAAATCTACTCTGTTAGAATCGTGACAGAATTTAATGTTCCGCACGTCTGTTTTTTTTTGTTATTTAACAAAGTAAACAGAATCATAATTTAAAACAATATTTCTGTTGTGCTTCGTACACTTTGTTACAGACACTTAGCTCTGTTGGAGACATTTCGTGGATTGTTTCCACTCAACATAATAGTAATTTAAAGACGTCTTCATACTTTCATAGTTATACAATTTAGGTAATAATTTTAAAATATCCCTTAATTACTCAAAGCGGCAAGTTAAGCTGGAAGCCAGAAAAAGAAATAAAGCCAATGAAATTAAAAAAAGAAACTGCGTTGTAAAAGACATTTTGATCTTGAAACATCATTATTTAATTTTATCTCTGAGGGAGCGAAACAAATTCGGTTACAGATCGTTATGTTGTTAAATAAATTGTATTTTACTGCGAAGCAGCGTCGTGTGGGAGTCTGATTTCAAGATTTCAGTTAATACGTCTGACACTACGTAAAGTACTCAAGGAGCTAGGTAATACATCCAGTGCTCCCACTCACGTTTATCTCGCCATCTTATACCATTGCCACATATGTACAGACAAAGCTTTGAGAGTTTAGAGTTCACATTAAATATTAAATATTCAGTTGAACGTGATCCCGAGGCACGAAGCCAAGAATCACTGTATGCAAAAACGTTTTGTCTGTCTGTGATTTTGAAATACAATGTCGTGTTTGAAGTTTCTTCTTTGAAGCTCTAAAAAAGAAAGAGATTATGAACAATAAGAACTTTTCATAACCTTATAGAAGTATGAGGAATAGGGTGTATAGTCCACATAAAAGGGTAGTTCTTAATACCAGACGGGTAGTGTGTCTGGTGAGCGAATGCCCGATTATTAACGTTGGGACGTTGGGTATATCCTATTTGAACGGCAAACTCTGCTTGCGAAATACAGAATTTTGCCTTACGTCAATTTGATGCGGAGTTTGCATGTAGCATTTTAGATGCTACCACAACCTTACTTAACGAAATGTTAGTACTTTCTGAACGTAGCCCAATAAATACAGTACTCGTTACTGTTTTACGAGTACAAAAGGAACCTATTATACTGCTACATTAATACTAAAAATATACGTCAGTTTATACTACAAAACACATTTAGTTTTCTAAATAAGTTTGGCCCAAAATTTTGTAACGCGAATACCGATCGCTGACGCAGGACACAGCCATTAGGTTCTCACGTGTGCAGGTGGCGGTGCAAGATAGGTGGTGAGTCTGTGGAGAGACGCCGCATACACACCGGAGATCTAAGCCTTTCTTGTCATCCTCTATTTCCTTCCTCTGACTTCTAGTGAATGACGATCTTCGCCGATCTCTCCGGGTGCATTCGCGCGATGTGTCCTGCTCAATTCCACTTCAGCCTGGCTCTTTTCACCAACATCCGCTACTTGCGTCATAGAGTATATTATACGTGTCAAATAAGTGTTAAAATGATTAATTATTAATGTTCTTACGCAACTAAAGTCTCAACAAAAACGTAACAACAAAGTCTCCTTACAAACGAGCCTGATCGATATCGTACTTAACTAACAATATCGAAGCCTCTAGACCCTTGAAGGTAACTTATTTCTAATCTATTCATGTGACCGCCTAATTTACTGGAACTTCAGTCTACTATTAAGACGAGGGCAAACCCTCGGCAAGAAAACCTTTGGCTCTTTAATAAGTAATGACTTTGAATCTTGTGGCCTAACATTAATCTTAACGTATAAATAAAGGTAGCTGTAATATGTATTAGGGAATCCAGTTATTTATTTGGTTTTGAGGTCTTGTTTTTGGATAAAGTTAGGTATTTAACTAAATGGTTTGTCAACCACGCAATAAATTTTCAGCAAAATATGAAAAGCTTATTACTGAGTTCTCTAATTCTCTAATATACAACATGTAACACAACACGCAAGACTTAAACTCCAATTTATAGTATTGAGTTAAAAGTGTAATAAATGTTTTTTTTTTTTAAGCGTACCGTTGTTATTAACAAAACTGTGTTGATCCTAGCATCACTTTATGTATTTAGAATTGAGTCTTACTGCCTAAAAATGAAATATTCTTTGGTTCAATTAAAACACACGGGTGAATCAAAAAGTTCTAAGAAGAGCATGATATTTAAAAAAATAATTGTGGATATTTCGATATTCCTTTTAAAGAGTGTCAGCCACACAATATGTATGTTAAGGGCTCATAATTAATAAAAAATATATATTTTAAAAGACACTGAAATCGATTTAGTATTCAACTACGAAGTAACTACTTTCAGGACTGGTATTCTGTTACACCTTTTATAGTTTCGGTTTTAATAGGATACTAAGAAATTAGCAAGAGGAAACGAACGTTCTACACATCACGCCGCCAAATAAGTACTGAACTACTGTCATACGGTCGCTTTTAGCACTCAACTAGGCAAAAGACATCCAGTCCATAGAAGATTTTGGATACAGATTAGTTCCCTTATGATGGCCACCATTGCATATCTAAGTTCGGCCTGCCGTATAGTAGGCCGCAGCCCACACGTCAGTGGTCTCACTCTTGTTAGCATAATATAGATGTCAGCATACACTGAAGAGGTTCATTAGGATCGATGCCTGCCAGGGTCGTGGATTCATCCGAAAGACTTACCGTGGCTCTGGCTGCTGGTGTGTTGTTGAACTGTCATAGTGGAAGCCATTCCTACTGTTAGTGTGTTACGCAATGATTCCAATGGTCTCATATTCTATTAAAACTCCGTACTACGCAAGGTCAGCTAAAGGTCAGAATGTTACCACTTTTTTTTTGGTGGATTATTATCAAATGGCTTCTCCTGCTATACGTGTCAGACTTTTACTGACTAAAACTCACCCGTGTTCCTTTAGTTGCCCATGTGCCAGGGCCACGGTGTCTCTTTCGAACAAATCTCGCGACCCTGGCAGGCATCGGTTCTAGCAGACCCCTTCAGTTCTGCTGACATCTCTTTGAGGTGCGAGTGGAACACTACGCACCATCGACACGGGCCTGGTCCTTACCGGGCGGCGAGCTACCCATTGCTCACCACCCGCACACCCGCGCCTACAGTGGCCGGGAGTCCGCTATCGACTCCTGACGCCCGGGGTGTCTCCTCCTGCGGCGGCTAGGAATGTGAGGGCGCAGAGACTGCCAATCCCTCACGCACCCCGCCTCCTCCTTCGCGAGCATTACTGCTTCGCAGAATGAGGTGACGGCTTCCCATGCCCTCCCGCTCCGTACCATGGCTCGCACCAGGGCCGGACGCGAGAGGTCGCCGCCGCCGATCGCCTCCACGAGGACACGGCGGTGCTCCGCTCAGGCAGGGCACACCTCCAACGTACGCTCCACCGTGTCCGCCAGACGATCTACGCAATGAAAACACCCGGGCGTTTCCTCCCGCTTTATCCTGAACAGGGTTAGTCTACTTAAAATTATTAATATCCCATACAATACTTCAATGACACAATATGTCTATGTCAATATTTATCTGCCTAAACCTTTTCCAAACTATCTTCGGGTTGGCTTCCAGTCTTACCGGATGCAGCTACCCATTATTTAACAAGGGGTAGCGTATTAACGCTACCCCTTGGTAGAACTGGTTCCCGTACTTTTGTGCACCCGACTACCCGTAACGACTGTCAAAGGTGTACAAATAACAGGCGGGATCAATGGCTTAACGTGCTTTCCGAGGCACGGACGACACGGACGGGTCTGTAAAGATGCTCATCCATCCACTGACCAGCTTCGGCTAACGTAGCTTAAGCTGATAGATCGACACATGCGACTGTTATTACTTAGACTCGAGCCAGCCATAGTCCAGCCGGTCGACATTTCACCATGAATATGTATGTGAAGTGGGTTTTTTTTTTGTGGGTGGGAAATCATCAAATAACGTCTACCGCTCTGGGCGGAACGGGAGGGCGTGTCAAACTTTTACTGCTTAAAACCCACCCGTGTTCCTTCAGTTGCCTATATGCCAGGGCCACCGTGTCTTTCAAACAAATCTCGCAACCCTGGCAAGAAGTCCAGCCCGTCTACATTTCACCGTGAAAATGTATGTGAAGTGGATTACACAAGTTTTTACCGTTGTTCCAAATTTGAATCATTGTCCAATTCTAAGAGGCACAATGAAATGATACTGAAACTAAAACACTGAAATCGATATTAAAGAGGGACGGAGGAGTATCGATATGTTATAAATGGTCATCCATCCATGAACCAACCACAGCAAGCGTAGCTTAACCTTCAATCGACCGTGCGGCTGTTATTATTTAGCCACAAGCTTCTCTGCTCTCCTCGAACATGTCTATGTATTGACTCACATGTATGGGACGGCAAATAATTTTCGCAATTACGATGTTGGTTCAATGAAGAAAGTTATTCAATTTGATGGTCTGTACCACACCCCAGTGGCGAGCATATACATCTATAATAAACTAACTAAGCCTAGCTCAGAAAACTAACTCAAAAAATCACCATAAGTCCGTCAATTACATTTTATTATTCGACCCGAAATTATTAAGTCACAAACTAAATTATCATATCTAAAAAAAAACCGTGTTTATCTGCCTAGACAAGAACAACACTACCCGCCGGTAGTGCCTATCTATACAGAAAAACAATGCACTCCACTGCCACACTTAATTATGACTTTACCTTTCTGATACATACTGCCAGGGTCGCAAAACTTTTTAAACGAAATACCGTGACCCTGGCATATGGGTAACTAAAGGAACATGGATGGGTTTTAGTCAGTAAAAGTTTGACACGCCCTCCCGCTCCGCCCAGAGCGAGAGAAGTCATTTGATGATTTCCCATACAAAAAAAAATACAAAAAAAGAAACATTCTGATATATTGCTGCTCATACGTAACGTGACCAAAGAAATTCTAACTGCAACTTTGTCAATACAGCAGGTAAATGTAACCCTTATCGGTAATTACAAAGTACGGTCGGTATAACAACAGTGGCCGGCGGCAACCTCAAACAACCACTTAAGTGGGCTAATTGAACCACTGTGAAGGCTGCAGTTATGTCGAGTTGAATTACCACCTACGCTATAAATACAATGTAAATTACAGGTGAAGGACATTATTGCGACTAGAACATGTAGTTGAACGTGTTCGTGTTTTATGGGGGTAGAAAAAAGGTAAAATAATAATAAATCTTAGAACAACCAACACACCGTTATCTGACCCCAAACTAAGCAGAGCCTGTACTATGGCAACCAGATAACTGATAAGCATACTTATATATTTCTAAATACATACATATTATAGATAAACTACACCCAGACACAGAACAAATAATTGTGCTCATCACACAAAGATTTGTCCTGGGTGGGAATCGAATGCACGACCTCCATTTTAGCAGTCAGGGTCACTAACCACTAGACAAACAGGTTAGGCAAAAATGTTTTATAGTCCTTTAAATAAAGTAAAAGAAGTTTAATTTAAGTTAGAGGACTCATATACAAACAGATACATAAAAAGATACTGACAGAATAACAAGCACAGACAAAAAGAAAGAAGAACACTCACAACTTAGCAATATATTACATTTAAAGTTTTTTTATGGCACTATTTTTAAATATTTGGCAGTATTATTTTAACCTATTTATTTATTATTTAGGATCTAAAACAAAGATGTACCTACACAATACATGACACATAAATAAAGGGCAAAATCAGGTATAAAGTTGGTGTACTCCTTCACTTATAGGAGACCACAGCATGCACAATAGAGTTAACAACTAAGCTAACAAAGTTAAAATACTCATTATGGGTAAACTTTGGAAACAGTTAAATACATTTTTATATGTATAACACAAAAAAGAAAACGTTTAGTTTGCTAGAATAGTAGGCAAACCATTCAGGACAAAGCTAGTTCAGTGAAATGTTAACCTTTTTGTAGTACTTAGATAAATCTTTGCATTTCATTCGCAAACCATATTATTATTCATAAAACACTTAATTTCTGAAGAAAGCTGACTCAATAGGGCAGAAAATATTTTCCAATTACGTTTGTGAGTACAGTTGACTGTAGCTCGCGCTACTCGTAAAAATGTCGTTAAATTACAGGCGGAGAACGAAGCCTATTACCTACTTGCATACATTTTAACTAGTTAAAAAAATAAAAACCGACTTCCTTAAAAAAACACTACAAAGTCAAAAATAACTTCAATTTCGGAATTCGGTGTCTTAGGATCTGTATTTAAGGTTTTTTTGCCACCGACTTCCGAAATTGAAGTTATTTTTGACTTTGTAGTGTTTTTTTAAGGAAGTCGGTTTTTATTTTTTTGTAAAAAGTTTTTATTTTTACTTTTTAGTTATGGTAGATACCCCGCACTAATCTAATCGCGTTATTCGTTCATTTGTCGCGCCAATGCTTAATGCAAATATAAGACTTATATGGTTTTCACATGGATCCCACTGTCCGAATTAAAATGGGACCATTCGGGAAGCAACAGCATTCAAATAAAAAAATCATCTAAATCGGTTCACCTAGTCAAAAGTTATGAGCTAACAAACATAAAAAACCTCCTCCTTTTTTTGAAGTCGGTTAAAAAGTAAAAGTTTACAGGTTTTAGACTTAGCTCTTTTGAGACTTCGATATTCGATACGTCTATATAATAGATCAAATAAAAGCTGGTTACCTTTACTATAATCATTTACTTCCATTATTGTTTTTCTTGTATCATGTTTTTCTTTGTCCTTTCTCAGTTAGTTTTAATGATGGTCTGGCGAGTACTTTATTTCGAATATTCCCAGTCGCTTTGCATGTATTGCCACAAGGTGGCAATCGGGAATAATATTCCCAGTACCATATGGTGCCGGACGTAAAGAATAACACCACCCCATTTCTTCCTGTGGGTGTCTTAAAAGGCGACTAAGGAACTTACTAGAGAATGGGCAGCAGCGTTCTCTATGCATTTTACCACCATACTGCGATCGCCAACCCGCCTGCCAAGCATGGCGATTATGGCAAAGCCCCCCAAATTGGGGGAGGCCTAAGTCCAGCAGTGGACGTCTTACGGCTGAAATGATGATGATGATGATAATTCCCAGTTGCCACCAGGTGGCACCATCCAAGATTATAATTTTGCAGTGGCGTGCACAGGGTTTTAAAATCGGGTAGGCAGTTCAAAAAAAAAAAAACCTCTTTCGTAATTGCTCAAGTTAGTGAAGAAAAACTGACAAGGTGGTATAAAAGGTTGAAATGGCGATTTCCTGATAATGTTAATAAATGATTTCGGCCACCTCAAATATCTGATCCAGGTGAGTGATAGTTGAAAAAGGCCCTTCATGTGATTCGTATACGTAAATATAATTTAATAGGTAAATTAAATACGGGTAACAGCAAAAATAATAAAGTAAACAAACTCATTTATAAATGACATCTACGTGCCTATCTTTTTTTAAATATGATTTTAAACCATCGTCATAGAAAGTTGGTATGCGTCTTCTTTCGACCAATAATTCTTTTTCCGTCGAAAGCACAGAAAGATGTGTAGGTACTTGTTGTTGACTTTGTGTGTTTCTTATATAGGTACGTAAGAATACGTTTTAATGAAAAACTTCTTCGTAATACTTCTCTCAATACGATAATTACCAAATCTTTGAGCAAGCCGCGGGATAGAAATCATGTAAACCGCAAATCTCGAACAATTCCACACTGTACTCGAACTACTAAACTAGCAAGGAAAAAATAATAATTTAAATGTGTGTAAACAACAACATAGCCGGTTTTAGTTTATTAATTATTACTATGATACTTACGAGTTGCATTACCTCTTTGCTTGGTTATAATTCTCGTTACTCAGGTACACATTTAGATACACTTTTTAACAAACACATATTTTCAACACAAACCTCACAATCGAACAACATTTTGAAAAAAAAACAAACAAACAGCGTAGTAAGTAAAAATTAAAACAATTCCAAAAACGAATTGAAATAAGCAACAAATCTACCTAAATATTAACGTTTGTAAATGAATTAATCACAAGAAAACTCAATCAAAATAAAAACAGAAAACAGCGCGCTTCACATGTACGAAATCAATATGGATCCTTTCGTAAACAAACAATTTCTAAATTTTGATAACTAAAACGTTGACAAATAAAATTGAATCATTGCGAATCGTAATGTTCCTGAGGCTACATACATATTCAACTTGATCGCATAATACTCACAGCGCGCTGTGATAATACTCACCAATCACAGGCGTCCCTGCGCCATTATTGAATGGCGCAGGGACGCCTGTGATTGGTTAGCCTGCGGCAGGACTTCGCTTTATGTGTGCAATGTATAGACACGAAAATGTAGAAGAAATTACCACTACATGCGTACATTTATGAATGAAATAAAGACACGATCGTTCGCTGCCTGCTTGCGTTGCGATCTGTTATGAATGCGTTGCCGTAGTAAATAGAACGGTATGAACGTTGCTATTATATTTACATTAGGCGTTTAAAGTTTTTGAATGGTTTTATTACTTACTGTTAGTATAATTCTTTTATTTTTGAAATATTAGTAACTAGTCCTGATCTAGGGTCTAGGGTCTGCAGTGTCTTTTTGCCTATATGGACTGCATGCCACTGTAATTTTGTGGACTTCAAAAGAGACTTAGACTACTAAACCCAGGGTTCAATGGGTTCAAACAAAAACAGGAGTTCGTTTCGCCATTTGATTATTGTTTCGTTTTGAGGAAGTCGGAAATGATCCCACGGGAACGTACTATCGGTATAAAAGTTTCCAACAAGTTAATCTGGGTTATAAACGATCTGTTTGCCAAATTTCATCCAAATCCGTTCGGCCATTTTTGCGTGATTGAGTATGAAACATCAACACTTTCAAATTTATAATAAACAAGCTTTTGACAGTGGCTTTGCCTGCGTATTTTACACATAAAACTTCCACTTAAATCTCTCTGTTCATTGATGGAAACTAAATTAATATCCGTTGCGTAATTTAAAAGATCTAGGCGTACGCGACTTTGTGTTATACTATGTAAAGATTTTAATTTTTATGATAAATCCTACTAATAATATTATAAACTAGCCCGCGACTACCCACGACTTCGTCCGCGTGGTATTTAACAAAAAAAGTTTTTCATTACTTTTATTTGTTTCGTGAGATCCTTTTTTTTCTAAAGTATAAGTAGCCTAAGTTACGCCTTGTTACATCAGCTATCTGCCAGTGAAAGTTTTGTTAAAATTGGTCCAGCTATTTCAGAGATTAGCCGGAACAAACAAACAGACAGACAGACAAAAATTTAAAAAAAAAACATGTTGTTTTGGTATATGTACCGTGTATACACTTAGTAAAAAGAGGTTATTTTAATATTACAAACAGACACTCGAATTTTATTTATTTGTCTAGATGTGAAAGTTGGTGAGTATTGGTGTATGTTTGTTACTATTTCACACAAAAACTGCACAAAGCCGCTGGCAAAGGCTAGTTTTAAGTAAATGAATTAAGCAATGTACTCAATAGGTGTCAACTGTTCCATTACTTAAGTAGCCACGATGACGTATAGGACTACGTTACGCAAATATACCACACTTCGCAAGACAAAACGGGTGTGTTGCGGTTCATTATTGTCCCCCAGTGAATACGCAGTTCACAGTTTGCTGTCTATCAAATTATTACGCACGCAATAATGTCGCCTGCGTAAAGTGAAGAAGTCTATTTGACATTTTACATCGAAACATCAAAATCTTTTGCTGACTTTTGTAAACTCAGGGAAATGAATTGTTACGAAAAAAAACCAGCCAAGTTCGACTCGGACTCGCGCACGAAAGGTTCCGTACCATTATCTAAAAAAACGGCAGCAAAATCACGTTTGTTATATGCTCCCATTAAATATTTGTTTTATTTTAATTATTTATTTTTAAAGTGAATATAAAACGAGCAAAAAAATCACGTTTGTTGTATGGGAGCCCCCTTTAATATTTGTTTTATTCTCTTTTTTAGTATTCATTGTTATAGCGGCAACAGAAATACATCATCTGTGAAAATTTCAACTGTCTAACAATCACTGTTCATGAGATACAGCCTGGTGACAGACGGACGGACGGATAGCGGAGTCTTAGCAATAGGGTCCTGTTTTACTCTTTGGGTACGGGACCCTAAAAGACTACCAACTTGCATTGTCCGTATATTCAAATTACAATTGTGATTCTTTAAGGTGAATACTCCAACCAGCCCGTGAAATTCAAAATTTCTTGCGTTTTTTGCAATTTGCAGGCCAGTACTAGGTTGTATGTTGATTAAAATATTATTCGCACCTGTAAGACGTATGTAGTTACAGAATTATAATCATCAAAATCGCCAATATAACCCTCCAAGTTCATAAAGGCTTAGGAACAAAAAAAAAGAGAAAAAGTCATTCCTACAGCTTTATGAACTTAGAGCGTTGTATTGATGATTTTGATGATTATAATTCTGTAACTACATATGTCTTACAGGCGCGATTTTTTTTTTTAATTAATATACAACCTAGCACTGGCCTGCAAATTGCAAAAACGTAAGAGAATATGAATTTCGTGGGCTGGTTGAAGCATTCACCTTAATAGTCGTACGGCAAATTCAAATAAAATCACATAAAATAAAATATGTCACATAAACCTACCTACCCATAAAACGTCAGAAGCTAGGTGCACGGTTCCAAATGGTTGCTTCCTATGGAGAAGAGCCGGCAAGAAACTCCACGTTATTCTTTTAGTGATTGATTTTTAAAACGTTTTCAATAAGATTGGCCAGTGTAGGCCTAGCCTGACAGCAAATACCTACCAGGTACTTTATAAAATAGAAAATGGTCGACGAATCAACAGTTTACAAGCCCTACAACAATGCAATTGATGTAGAGTGCTGTTGATTTCCCTGATGGTACACATACTGGAACAATCAATCAAACAATGTACGCGTACTGGAAGACGGAGCGTTAGAAGGCCTCCCACAAGATGGACCGATGACCTGGTGAAGGCCGCAGGAATAGGTTGGATGCGAGAAGCACAGAACAGGTCGAAGTGGCGGTGCTTGGGGGAGGCCTATGTCCAGCAGTGGACGTCTTTCGCCTGAAATGATGATGATGATGATGATGACACATAATTACATAGTTAGGTACGTAACATTCAATGTCATGTTTACGCGACACGGGTAGACTTCGTAATTGACATTAGAATTCACTTTGCTAGTCCCGAATGTGGATTATAGTTAATTATGTTTCAGGAATCTGAATGTACCGTAACTAAGCGCTAAATAGGTACCAACCTGCTTTCAGCAACATATCCTAACTACTAAACGAAACATGGTTATTTTATACAAAACCTTATCTTTCAACCATAACACGTAGAGAAACTTCAATTGAATTTATTCTGATAATCATATAATTCTTTAGCACGTCAAACATTTTTGTCATTGATAAATAAAATAAAAATATCTGGACATAAATTTTCCACATTAAGTGTCTAAGAATACTGAGGAAACTATAATATAAAAGATACTAGGCTAAACTAGTCTATGGACCAATGCCATACGGTTTTGATATGTGTGCAAGGATATCTCATCTTTACTCTTGTGCAAAGTAGCATCAAAACCGAGCCGTAAATTTTGAGAAAATACACTTTTATGTATCACTAGCTTCTGCCCACGACTTCGTCCGCGATTTTGTTGCTCCCCCGATCCTTCCCGTCGCGTCGAATCGCCTACCCGTGCGATTTTCCACGTTTTTGCAACATTTTTCATTACTGCTCCGCTCCTCTTGGTTGTAGCGTGATGTTATATAATCTATAACCTTCCTCAATAAATAGGCTACCGAACACAAAAATATTTTTTCAATTCGGACCAGTAGTTCCTGAGATTAGCGCGTTCAATCAAACAAACAAACAAACTCTTCAGCTTTATAATATTAGTATAGATTTAGTGTGAAAATTCGGACGAGTGGTAGAACCTTAAACCGTTGGACCTATCGAGAAAAAATCTTTAGCGACTATTCCTTACCACTTCTTTACTTTTTCAAACATGTTGACTTAGAGGTCAGTACTTAAAAAGTTACAGACAATTTTATATGAACGTTTTTCTATAGTCCTTAGACTTTAAAATGATTTTTCTTCTCAAAATTGCCAGGCCAGATTTGATGTAATATTGTATAAGGGGCTAGATGAGGTATCCTAACATAAATATCAAAAACGTATCGCTAGTGGTCCAAAGAGCACTTCCCATACAAAATTACACAGTCCACATAATATGTAAAGGAGATTGTGTGTTTCTTATTTGATTTTCAAAGCTTGCGCCTTATTCAAAACACACTAAGGCGCTGAATAAAAGGTACCTTGCCTGGCACGATCTGCTACCAAGATCTAGGCAGACTCACATTGTAACGTTTTATATGCGAGTTTGAAATCTCTACTCAACGGTAAATTAAATGTATGACTCTAGTTGAGTAATATCATTTCAAATGAAGTCAAATCTCAAATCAAGAACAAAGACACATTTCATGTTTGTACTTTCATATCTTTTATAGTTCGCAACGGACTTTAAAGCGGTTTTCGTCAATTGACAGAGTGATTCAAGAAGAAAGTTCATATATATAATACGCGAGTGAAGTCGCTGGCAAAAGCTAGTAAATAAATATACGGGTGATATAAATTACTTCATAATGTGCGTATAATTTGTACAGAATAAACATTTTTTCTTTCTTTCTTCTCTAGGTACTCAACTATCTTTTCTCATTAAATAAGTACAAAGGCAATTTGAAGAATAGAACTACCTAATTAATAAAGTTAACTATACAACGTGATTGATAATGCACAATAACATGGCCGAAAGAATGACTATAGACACTAACCATAGACATGGGCTTGTGACACATTGCCAATAATTCAACATTTTCGGCCGAGGGTCTGCCAGGGTCGCGACATTTGTTCGAAAGAGATGCCGCGGCCCTGGCATATAGGCAACTGAAGGAACACGGGTGGGTTTTAGTCAGTAAAAGTCTGACACGCCCTCCCGCTTCGCCCGGAGCGGGAAATATCATTTGATCATTTCGCACCCACAAAAAAAAAGGGTCTTAGTACGTAGGCACCTAATTCAAAACATAACACACCTAAAACCAATTTAAAAATATACACTACATAACATAATATCAGGCCTATTATTCCCAAAGGGTTTAACAGAGATGTACCTGTACTTAGTACACTCACATTTCGCAAGTTTGGCTAAGTTCCATGTAATAGGGGTGAGCCTATTGCCATAAACTCACACACACAAATCCTCACTCCGGGCTGCTACTGACAAATCACTAATGGAAAAACCCAATAACATTTTCCCCAACCTGGGAAACGAACCCAACACCTCAGCAGTAGCGCTGGCGATCACGTAACCAACCCACACCACCTATTCCCAGAGTAACTGAACTAATTACATTAACGATACAGAACTCAGTCGCTAGTTGCAGTGGGGTTAAGATAAGTTCATTAGTCTGAAGAGGCGCGTTAAGATCATCCACTATGTAGTCACGGTAAACTAATATAACTAAGTAATTAGTTGTATAAACTAATTTCTGTGTTAATATGCGTAGTATGTAAACATATCGTCAGTTTGTACATTGGTGTGTATATTTACAGGTAACTAAGTAACAATATTTTCATTTAATTTATTATTTTCTGTCACTAATGCATTAAAACGAAAGTACCAAGTAAATGCTACTAAAACGAATATAAATTCTTAAAGAACTATACAGTCTGTATGTTCCTAGATTCAAAAATATTAGTGTGCCAGATACAACACTCATCTGGTCGGAGGATTCTCCCTTTTCTATGGAAAATGTGTGAACTTTTCACCATATTCCTCGGGCCTCTAAATTTACATTTTATTGAACAAATACCCTTTTTCTGCCGATTTAACAATAAGATGACTGCCATTCGCAAGATGTTGGGATGGGATGTAAATGCACTTTTATAAATACTCCTAGTATTTATAAAAGTGCATTTGACTGAAAACTGAGTATATTTTACCCAGTAACCGTTCTCTAAACACACTGTATAACGTTTTTACTTCAATTTGTGACAATTCAACAAAAACAAAAGACGACAGTAAAATAGAAAGCAAATAACAACTTCAAACTTATATAAACTTCGTTTAAACCCACAAAGCCACACAATATTTCACTTAAGCCAAGAATTAAATATACTTTCACATCTTCATTGTTTATTCTTTGCTCTCGCGACAGTACAAATAGAAATATAAATAACTCGAGTTAAGGTGTAGACATACTTTTATCACGCCTAGCCACGATACGTCCATGAAACGTGCTCATTGGCCACATTTCATGTCGAGAATATACGCTGCCTCGTGTGGCCAATGAACACATAATAAGATTTTTTTTTAGTTAGTTATTCTTAGTTTCTACTGATTTTTTATTATTATGTATTATAAAGTTTTCGCGGTCAAAAATAGGAATGTAGGCAGACTGACTGCCTTAGGCCTATCTAATGTTAACTTTATTTTGCCCCGATTTACAGTTAATGTTTGCCACCAGTTCGAAAATTTTTAAATATTAATCTGTGGAAAATGTAATGGGTAGTATATTTGTTAATTTATATGTTAAGTTGTTTCTGTTTATTTTGAATAAACTACTGTTTGTTTTTTCGTATGAAATAAAATAAAGAAACACGAATGAGATTGTCAAGAGTACCGTCAGTGTGCTTCAGCCTCTAGTTTCTCGAACAAATAGAAAAATAATGTAATAACACAAGTTAGTGTTATTGTCGCAGGGATTAGATACAGGATCACGTATTAACTCGACATCAACGATGAAAGCAGACAACAGCTGAAGTTGTTCGGGCATTATCTTTTGTACTTTTATGTTTTCGTGTAGTTTGAGATGTTCGATGATTGCTTGATAGGAAAATGTAATATATGCAACAGTGAAGTTAAGTTTTGTGAAATTTATATTAATATTATAAAGAGCTGGATTTCTTTTGTAAATATGTAGGTAAGAGGTAACCTCCAAAATGGCTAGACCGATTTTGATGAAATTTGGAAAGGTTACTTTGGTCCTTAAGGAAAGACATAGACTGGTTTTTATCAACATACCACGTGAGCGGAACCGCGGGTGATAGTATCTAATATCTCCTAATTTAAATAAAAGTCGCTATTCTTGTCTGTCTATGACGCCGTGTTCTTCTTGTAAAGTACGCAACAGATTTTGATGTAGTTAGAAGAAAATAAATTCTATTAATGATAGATTAATAGAATTTATTTTCTTGAACTAACAAATAATATAAAAATCTCGATCTTTTGCTAAGCCGTAGAGAGCACGCGATGCACAGTTGGGTTGCTAGTATGTAAGTAAATAAGGAGACAACATGTTTTACCTAGCACTAACAACTTTTTAATTACAGTACCTGAAAACTCAGGCCTTATTGCCATGGTAGTAGGCAGAAACTACAAATCACCCCTTACTATGATTCTTACATACCTATTCTTCTTGCTTCGTTTGCGTTCATACATTACTACGCAGCTGACATTTCGGAAGAACATCGTAACATTTGATGGACAATACCAAAATCTGAAATCCCATCTAATCCCGCAGGGAGACGTAAATGGCAACTAAGGGACTGACTAGAATCTATAGCGGACTCCCGGCCACCGTAGGCGCGAGCTTGCGGGCGGCGAGCAATGGGTAGCTCGCCGCCCGGTAAGGACCAGGCTCGGGTCGACGGCGCATAGTGTTCCACGCGCGCCTCAAAGAGATGTCAGCAGCACTGAAGGGGTCTGCTAGGACCGATGCCTGCCAGGGTCGCGAGATTGTTCGAAAGAGATACCGTGACCCTGGCACATGGGCAACTGAGGGAACACGGGTGGGTTTTAGTCAGTAAAAGTCTGACACACCCTCCCGCTCCGCCCAGAGCGGGAGAAGTAATTTGATGATTTCCCATCGAAAAAAAAAAAAAAAAGAGGTAACCTCCAAAATGACTAGACCGATTTTGATGAATTTGGGAAGGTTACTTTGATCCTTAAGGAAAGACATAGACTGATTTTTATCAACATACCACGTGAGCGGAGCCGCGGGTAATAGTATCTAATATCTCCTAATATAAATAAAAGTCGCTATTCTTGTCTATCTATGACGCCGTGTTCTTCTTGTAAAGTACGCAACAGATTTTGATGTAGTTAGAACTATCATTAATAGAATTTATTTTCTTGAATTTTGTTTTTCTTCTTATGTTAGTAGTTTAATTGTTATTTTGTTTTTATTTCAATATGTGTACGCCTTCACGGCAAAAAGGTAGGTTAATATATGTGCGCTTTAAAAAAAAGGGACTGACTAGAAATTGTGCAGCACTGTTCTCTTTGAATTTTACCACCATGCTGCGATCGCCAATCTGCTTGCCAGCGTGGCAATTATGGCTAACCCGCCAAAATTAGGATAGGCCTGTGTCCATCAGTGGATGTCTTTTGGCTGAAATGGTGATAAAAATTTGAACAGTTATTACATGGCATTTTAAAAGGCATAAATCCAAGAATAGATATACCATTGATATATCGGCCCTTGATAATATTAATGTCTATAATAACTTATAATTAAAGCCAATAAAATCTATCGTTAATTAAAATGTGGCGGAGTTCAAATTAATAGCACAATTAAGTTAACTAATTGATCAGCTTTAATTTAATCGTTTGTCAAGTGTTTGCCAAGTGATTAAAATCAAACTTTTATTTGCAATTGAAAGCAAAGGACTTTAAATCTCGCTGAAATATTGATGATATTTGTAATTATACCGTCAAATTAAATGACAGAAATATGAAATTTTCCAACTTACAGAACAGCCGACGGCCGTCGCAGTTTAATTCTAACAGAATTTAATTTCAAAATAAGTATAGAAACATTTTGAAATATATCTTCAATTTAAAAAAATATATATGAAGATGTAGGCGAACACTTTAATTTCAATTACCTATTTTTCAAAATTTTATGGCCTTCCTCTCGGCTACTTTGTCCTCGGTGTGAAGAGGAAACCTGTGTCCAGTGGGAATATTATAGACTGATGATGTATGTTAGTATCGGAAACTGACAAAGTACCGGAAAAAAATATGAAATAGCTTCTACTTTCAGATTCGCAAAATCATGAAGGCATAATTATGCAAATCAATTTATTTATTTAAACTCCTTGCACACAAAAAAGGTACAGAGACGGACTTAATGCCTTAGGCATTCTCTACTAGTCAACCAAGGGTGGTGAAGAGATTAGATGGCAGGCATATAGTCTGCTAGCAACCGCATAGATATTTTAATGGAAATTTTTAACGATGCGGTTTTAAACCTATTGCTAACGTGCTAGTGTGCAACGCCGTGTTTTGAAAAAGGATTCTTTAGTACTTAATCATAATAAGGGGTAACGTAAAGCGATGCATTGGGATATCTAGAAGTCGTACGTTCACACAATTTACATTGGCTATGATCCCAGGCCCTGTCACCAAGCAATAGACAAACTTTAATTGGTTTAGTTGAATAGGAGGCTTTTTACTACTTAGTAGGTCAATTTTTGGTAGTTTTTTTTTTAATTGTAATGTGCGTTTATATGATTATAAAAATCATTCTTTGTTTTTAATTTCAAGTCTTTGAAGTTTAAGATTTGTAAAAAAAAACATGGTTGGGATTTAGCTTACAAAAATAACAGAAAACTGGTCATAGTTTTCTGTTATTTCGATAATTAAATGCGTTTGTACAAAATCAAAACCACAATTATTAAAGTAACTCCCCAAGTTAATGTGACCCTAGACAACAGCTTAAATCACAACCCTTTCAAGGACTCAAGGTTCAGATTCCCAAATCACAAAGTGGCACAGTGGCACAACTTCCCCATGCCCAAATATTATTCCAACCCTACAGTTTAATCAAATTTCGCCAGCCCTGAACACACGGTAAGGTCAGCTGGAACTCGCGTAAACGTCGATTACCATTAAGTGGAGCCGAGCGGAAATTACGACATGTCTGAGACTTTGTCGGAAGGAACCTCGCGATAAAACTGCCGACACGTAGTGTGCGGAACAAATCCAGACTCTCTCAATACTACGGAACTGAGGTCTTGTAAACATTTTGTCACTTTGTTGGAGTGAACTTGTAACATATAACTTTTAAATCAGTGTTTAAGTTTTCAGTTTTGATTAAGTAGTGTTGTTAGGTAATGTCATTGTAAACTTATCACATTATTCATTGGGGTTTATGGGAGCATTGGTGGGTAACAGTGATATGCAATGCAATGTTAGGCCACGTACCCACGTAGGGACGTATTAAAATCGCGACGTAATTTTTCGCGCACTGATTTTCAACGCCCTAGAAAATCTAGTTTGGGATAAAATTGCGCCACGATATTTTACGTGGCCTAACTGTAAAATATTATCGCTTTAAACGAATCAAATATAACCACGATCACTGACTCAATACCTATATGGTGGATCAGTCCAAAATAAACAAGAAATAAAATAAAACATGTTCTTCCATACATCTGTTCTTATACAATTTTAATGTTATACAAATGTCAGTTTGTAATTCCAAAAACAAAATAATGTCATTAACAATTTTCGGACTTTTCATTTCCTTGTTCTGTGACTATTGACTATTGCTGTTTGTAAAATTCCATAATTCTAGGTCAATGGGAAGTATTTGTGATTTATTTGTGAATGAGCAAAATATGCGACATAAATGGCCATGTTTGTATGGTTTCTAACCATAGAGTTACGTACTTGACATTAATTTTAACTGGATACCTTCATGCGTTCCTGAGAAAATGGGTCTTGGCAGACTGACAGACGAATGGACAACGAAGTAATTCTATAAAGGTTCCGTTTTTTACTTTTGAGGTACAGAACCCCAAAAATATAAAATGGTCCGCCAAAAATTTGTTTTCCAATTGTAAGCCAAAATACCACATTATCATTACAGATTATATCCAAACAATCTATTTATTACGTGCCCCCACGTAAAAAGGTCGACAAAACACGAAACTCGAGTGAATCTCATTAGAGCACTTAGGTTGGGGAACTTGGGGAACCCGGGGTACTCCGGGCGTGAATTCGCCGAATCCGCGGGTATCAGATGTTAGGGCGGAATCTATTACTGGCGCGCCGATTGCGCTCCCCCATCCGGAAATTATAACTGGTAACTCGATCGAAGCTAACAGCCGATGGCGGCACAAGTGGGGGGATCATGAAGTTTGTTAGACAGCTCTGCGTGAGAGCAGACGGCGGGTAGTAAATTACTAAAACGATTTTTTCCAAACTTACCTAATTGGTGATCCGCGAATTGATTTCATAATGAAGTTTAAGTTTGCTATTATATCGGTCTTTGCCAACTATTTTTATCTATTTATGCAGACATATAAACAGACAAGAAGAAAGGAACGGAAAAATACGTACAAAGGTAATGCTTATTTCTACAGAAATATCTTTCAGCATACCTGCGATAGAACAGAAGATAAAGAGATGAAGTATGTATAGTAAGAAAAATATAAAATCTAAAAATATACTCTAATTCCAATAAACACATACAATATGAAAATATTCATACATACATACATACATACTTCTAAAATAAATATCACTAAAATTTATCTATATATAATTTTATTTAAATAATAAATAAATAAGAAATTATTACAAAATGTTCTCTCAATCTCCTTTTATCTAAATACTGCAAATATGTTCATAGGTTGCACGGTCTATCGTGAGCGTTCCAACTCCGCGGAGGGAAAAGGATTCACAGTGCATACCTAAAATAGACCCACTATTTTAGGTCTATTTGCGCTGTGAATCCTTTTCCCTCCGCGGAGTTCGGAACGCTCACGATACCTAAACATGCCATAATCAAACCTCCACACAAAAAAATCTATTCATCACAAAAAACTACCTGACTCCAAAAAACCTTCCTGAATATCAACGACCATTGTAACATTGCCTTCTTACGAAGATAGTCTCGACCTGTCACATTTCTAAAGCCACTAATGTTTCCTTTGGAACACAATACGCTTCCGCGGTCGCGTGGAAACCAACACTAACCGCGCCGCCCCTCGTGTGCCCCTTAATCTTAATAATGACATCACATTCACTCGAGTAGGTAATCATTCTTGACTTCGCAGAATTCATTGCGTGAAATATTGTTAAAATTGATTTGATTTAAAGAAATTTGGTTATTATGGCAATGACTTCTATTTGGTAACCTTCAGAATTCAAAGATTTTTGGCTGCCAAGGGTAACCAAAAGAGACACTAAGAGTATATGTTGCAGGGAAAGATAACAATCATACCAACTTCACGATCACCAAGGTTCCGGAGTTCCGGCTTCGGTTTTACAAGTTTTAATGCATTTTCAGGAATATATTTTTACAACCTAAAAAGAATATTAGTCAGCGAATATCACTGAAAAATCTCGGAAAATCATGGAAATATATTTTTCAGATTTAATTGTAAAAGAAAACAGCAAAATAAACCGAAAGCCTAACCCAAGATAAAATCAACACTAAAAGTCGACGAGTCATCGAAGCGTTCGACAGAGTCTTATGGAAACATTCCCATGCGCTCATCCCCTGTCCATCCTTTCCATTTGAACGCCTTCACAGCTATGCCCATGGGTCCCATACCATAAATATGTATGCGAAGTTTTCATCGTCCTGGACCCATGTTTGACTTTTATATACCCCTCAATTTGTAATATGTCCTTTACCGTCATAACACGACAAAGGAATTTCGTCGGTGGGCAACTTTAAAAGAACTAAATGTGTAGATATACTGTGGACTCGATTCGCAACATAAGTATTGGTAACATAATACTTATTTTGAAAAGTATGATAATGCGTTGGTCATAAGCGTATATTGTCATGAAACTTTGTTGGTATGTGGATTTTTTCAATAGCTTCATAACTATACCTTAATCTACGCTGTCTTCATGTGATCTGAACAAGATACTGTCTGCACTTTCAAAGAGACCTGATCTGTTAGGTCGCTTTGTTTTTTTTTAACATTATTGTGAGCAGCGGTGGCCCAGTGATAATGGCCACGACTTTCGAGTTCGTAGGTTGTAAGTTTGAACTCAGGCAGGCGTTTTACTTCGTGTAAATTATTTCAACAGCATTGCTCTCAAAACGGTGAAGGAAAGCATTGTGATGAAACCGGCATGTCCTAGAACCAAAAATTTGAAGATATGTGTGATATCTTCCAACCCAAACTGATCCTGCATCGTGGATTACGGCCCACACTCTCTCACAGACAGGCATGTCCCAGCAGTGGAAAGATTATAGGCTGATTATGCATAATATTATTGTTGACTGAAAGTTTTTGTACAGACCAACTTACACAAATAAATATCATTTATTATTAGGGTAGCTACCCGCTGAACTTAACACAGTTTTGAATGTAATATCAACCAAATTAAGTTGGGCAACAAACAAATAGAAACAGGTAAATAGTGTTACAGTGAGAAATCTCTGTTTACATTTCGCCTTTTATTTATTCAACTCATTTCGGAACGGAAGAGGGTTTATTAAAAATTTACATAAAGACCTTTCTATTCACCTGTAGTGCCCTCCTGTTGTGCTCATAAAAAATACAACTACCCGCCTAGTCTTTCGTAGGTACCTACGTACATTTTTATCTGTGCAGGGTCACTAACTCACTGTCCGGTAACTACGTATCTACGGTAATATATTTTTTCGTGTCTTATTTGGTATACGAACACGGTTCAATAATCACGAGTTTCACATCAATTACGGTCTTGAGTAAGTAATTTATTAATATCAATCTAATTATGAAAATCCCTCTCCTTTTTAATGCTCTCAAAATCGAGATATCTGTGTCGATGGCACTGAAAGTTTCTGGAGTGGCGACCGCGTACCGGAAGATGTAGAGTTGGAATGCGTCTCACAAGGTGGGCCGATGAACTTGTCAAGGCCGCAGGATTCCTTGTATGCAGGAAGCACAAAACCGGTCGAGGTGGCGGAGTTTGATAGAGGCCTTTGCCCAGCAGTGAACGTCTTTCTCACCGTTCCTTTTTTCGTACCGTGTGGTGCCGCACGTAAAGAATAACACCACCCCATTTCTTCCCGTGAGTGTCGTAAAAGGCGACTAAGGGACTTACTAGAGAATGGGCAGCAGCGTTCTCTATGCATTTTACCACCATACTGCGATTGCCAACCCGCCTGCCAAGCGTGGCGATTATGGCAAAGCCCCTCAAATTGGGGGAGGCCTAAGTCCAGCAGTGGACGTCTTACGGCTGAGGTGATGATGATGATGATGAACATCTTTCGGCAGAAATTATAATGATGAATCAGTCCACGGTCTACCTAGCCTTTTCCCAACTGTGTTAGGGTCGGCAACCAGTCACACCGGATTCAGATGATAACCAGTATTTTATATGTAGCGATTGCCTACATTTTTTTTTGTGGTTGGGATATCATCAAATGACGTCTCCCTCTCTGGGTGGAGCGGAAGGGCGTGTCAGACTTTTACTGACTAACACCCACACGTGTTCCTTCAGTTGCCCATATGCCAGGGCCACGGTATCTCTTTCGTACGAATCTTGGGACTTTGGCAGGCATCGCCTACCTGACCTCCACAAACTAGTTAGTGGGCAACACGACTTGTCTGACTTTTGGGATTCTGCTTCCCATAACGACCGTCGAAGATCAATTAATGACAGCAAGGAAGGTCTTTATTACGTAGGGCAGATGATACCAGTAAAGTTAATAATGCTTCTGATGAAAGTCTTATAATGAGGAAGGTTTGCTTAGGCTAATTTATTTTTAATCAAACATTGGCCAAGTATTGGGAATTCTATCGTTTATCGTGTAAAAGTAAAATATGGTTAGAAAACGACGCTTACTACTTTCACGTAAATAGTAAAAATATAGTTCACGCAATTAAACAATAACAAATCTATAGGTATTATCTTGTCAACCCAATAAAGTGATTTCCTCATTTTTATTACATTACAGACTGACCCGACAGACCTCTTCCTGTCCAAATGTCAATTTCCATTGACAAAAATTGCTTTCAGTGTTTCCTGAATTTAAAATTTTTCCGGGGAATTTTTACAATTTTCCTTTTCGAAATGTAATTAACTGAAGTGTTTATTTATATAAGACGATCCTTTAAGGCACTTTTACACGTCAATAGTTTGTTGTTCAATCGCTCGCCATCAAACGTAAAAGTTTGGCGAGTTTAGAATTAAGTTACAAAACTGTACTTTAATTTCATTAAATGAAAATATTATTTAAAAAAATGTTTTTAAAATTAGAATGCGCCGGAACTTCCTAGCAGACTGATTGCTCCTTGAGAAGAAATGCCGAATTATTTCGGAATTTCTAGAGCTCTGAGTTTGTACTCAGAGCTCGTGGTCTCTTTTAAAGTCTAAACATATAAGACTGAGAATGCAGGGCCATGTCTGGAAGTAGGGCCTTTTAAAGTAACAGTCATAGCGGCTTTAAGCTTACTTGTCCCAACACACGGCATGTATACCTAATTCGGACTATTACAAACATTTAAGAATTATAAATAGCCAATTTGGTCCAGCCTTTCTCAATTAATACACTTACCCACGAATAGTATTTCATTTTTATTACTAGCTTTCATCAGCGGCTTTGCCCGCGTATTATACATACAGACCTTTCTCTTGAATCACTCTGTCTTTTAATGAAAACCGCATTAAAATCCGTTGCGTATTTTAAAAGTTCTAAGCGCACAAACCCGAAATGCATCTTTGTTTTATACTATGTAGAAATGTATAAACAATTAATGTTGGTTGAAATAGTAACAATTAAGTATCAACGTCATTCATACTATTCCAAGTTTTAATAAACCTGTTTCAAAATTAAAAGTACGTATGTGCGTATATCAAAGCATTCCTATATAAAAAGGAGTGAAGCTAGCGAACCTAATGAGGAATTATTCAGCGTCGAGAGGGCTCCGTGGTCTCATTAAAACGAAAGGTTCTGCCAGCCAGATAGGGAAGATTACGAGCATATTCTTGTGTGGAAATGTACTAGGAAAACATATACGCATGAAGGTGCCTATGTCACGTAAAAACGTTGTACTCACAAATGTAAAAAGTATTAAATGTTATTATACTTAGACGCTGAAGTACAAATTCAAAAGAAATCGGTAAAAAATAATATTTGCGTAACAAATAGGCTAGTTGACGGTTTTTGAGATAATAATTATTTATTAACGTTTGTTGTGGTTTATTAGCCTCAAAATATGAATATTGCAGCAATATATTAAAGATTAACAGAAAAGTTTTTGCGTTTTTATGATTCCGTACCTCAAAACAAAAATCGGAACCCTTATAAAATAACTTTGTTGTCTGTCCGTCTATCTGTCAGTCTGTCAAGATATGGTCGAGACCCTTTTTCCCAGCAACGCGTGGAGATCAAGATAAAATTAAGATATTATTATGAACAAATACGTAGATCTACGGTCGTTTAGAGCTCTAAAAAATCAAGCTTCTTAGTCTAAGTAATAAAGAAATACGGCTGATTATGCGATACATTTTGATACTCAAAACCTAGATAAATTCATCCCAAATACCCTTCCTTGTGCGTGGTCTGACACGTATAAAAATCGTTATTTAATTTTGATCGTTGAAACGGGGCAATGTTTTATGGCGGCTAACGACTCATACTTTTATTTTACAAAACAGCGAGTTTTTATCAGTGTTGCTCGCACACAAACTTAAATTATGATATTTTATGTATTAAATACAGAAAATAATTAATTGTGTATACAAATGTTTACATTGATAGTCGTAGGCAGACGATAGGCATTTCCAATTTTCTTTTTTGCGTAAACAAATATGACTACCTAAATACTACTTATCTAGTAGATGAATAAATAACACTGCCACGTTGTGTGAAAGGTAGTCTTTTCAGACCATTTCTTTACCACGACCCACAATTTGTTTTTTAAATTTTAAACAGGTCTGCTAGAATTGACGTGTTGCGCTTTGAGTCGCATTCAATGTCAAGTGACCAATGGCTTTATTTTTACGGAAACTTATGAAAATGAAAATCTAAGATGGCGGCTGCTGCCAAAATTTGCAAATTTTTCATTATAGGTGTCGTTTTCATAGTTTTCGAGGGTGCTGAAGACGATACTGAGATAAAAATTAAGTTTGAATATTGTAAAGATAGATGTAACATTGTTTTTCCTACTACCAACCCTATTCTGATATTGCGTCTCTCAATTGTTTTTTTCTTTCTTTTTATTATATTTCTAAATATTATGTCTTAATTTTAGGTCACTGGGCTGGAATATAACGATTTTTAAAACTGTCGGGGGCCGTGCCTACATATTTTTGTCATTAAATTAGGTCGTTGGGTCTTACGAGGATATAGGTAGCTAACAATGTAACTCAATCTTACAATACGAAACGAATTGAACAGACGTCGAACTATACCGAACCCAACCTGATTAGCTATCACATATTTCTAGCCGAACAACTCCGAATTCAAAGCTTCAACAAATACGACAAAACAAGACTTTTGTTCACGGTAAAACACATTTCAGGAACCCGACAATCTCTACTCTAGGATCAAAATAGTCATTTGTTTCCGTATTTCTTGTATCAACATGTTGTTTTATCTAGACTACGTTCGGATTCAGCCGGAAAAAACAATGTTATTAAAAAAAAAAGGAAGAAAGTAAAAGTAGGTAGGTATTCTAGCTGAGCTAGGACTTGTAACTTGTAAGTCACAGCCACTTGTCCACTTGACGACCACTCTTTCAAAATTCCAAAGCGTCTACCTATAGATATTTAGTCTATTAGTCTAAATAGCTCAAAACACTTCTAAATTATCTGGAAGATATCGCTTTCGATAAGACCGCCATTGTACCCATACATCATCATTCTCCTACCCTTATACCAATTTATTTGGGGTCAGCACTACATGTCTTTTTCTTCCACACTTCTCTATTAGTCGTCATCTCAGTAGTCACCCCCTTTCTATCCATCCATTGTACCCATACAATTAGCAATTTTAAAAAATCTATCTTACCTATTACCTAAATTATGTTACTTAATTTATATGTATATATTAGGTTGGGGAAAAAGTCTTTTCGCATTATAGTATGTATGAACTTGTAATAAAATCTCTTTGGCTATACTATTTGTATCTGGCTGGTTTTGGTATCATTGAAAGTTTAAATTTTAAAGAACATAATTCCAAATTCAAATTAGGAAAATGTGTGATTTTCATTTGTTTTTCGTACCGTCAAGATGAGTGAATCTAATGAAGAAATTCGATACATTTTAAAATTTTACTACAAAAAAGGTAAAAATGCAACGCAAGCCGCGAAAAAAATTTGCGATGTTTATGGACCTAGTGTAGTGTCTGTGAGAGTAACACAAATTTGGTTTAAGCGTTTTCAATCCGGAAATTTTGATGTCAAAGATGCACGTCGCTCTGGTCGCCCTATTACGGATAAAATGGATGCCATTTTTGAAAAAGTGGAGCAAGATCGGCATACCAGTAGTTACGACGTAGCTGAAGAACTGGAAATTGACCACAAAACAGTTTTGGCGCATTTGAAAAAAACTGGGTACACAAAAAAGCTCGACATTTGAGTACCTCACGAGCTCACTGAAAGAAACCTAATGAACCGTGTACTCATTTGTGATTCTTTATTACGACGTAATGAAACCAAACCATTTTTGAAGAAGCTGATAACTGGTGATGAAAAGTGGATCACGTATGACAAGAACGTGCGAAAAAGGTCGTGGTCAAAGGCCGGTCAGGCTTCACAGACTGTGGCGAAACCCGGGTTAACTCATAACAAGGTGATGCTGTGTGTGTGGTGGGATTGGAAGGGCATTATTCATTATGAGCTGTTACCACCAGGCAGGACCATCGATTCTAAACTCTACTGCGAACAACTGATGAGATTAAAGCAAGAAGTTGAGAGAAAGCGGCCGGAATTAATCAACAGAAGGGGTGTGATTTTTCATCATGATAACGCTAGACCTCACACATCTTTAGCCACCCAACAAAAATTAAGAGAGTTTGGATGGGAGGTGTTAATGCATCCGCCGTATAGTCCTGACCTTGCACCTTCAGATTTCCACCTGTTTCGGTCTCTTCAGAATTCTTTAGGCAGTGTCAGGTTAACATCACGAGAGGACTGCCAAAACCACTTGTTCGCGGTATTTTGACCAGAAGTCCCAAAATTTCTATAGCAATGGGATCATGTCCCTACCTACAAGATGGCAAAAAGTTATCGAACAAAATGGTACCTACATACTTTAGTTAAATGTAAACAAACTTTATTAAAAAATGTTTTGAATTTTATTAAAAAATGCGAAGAAACTTTTTCCCCAACCTATTATATTACTAATATTATAAATGTGAAAATTTGTACATTTAAATGTTAGTTTATCAATCACCCAAAAACGGCCTAACTGATTTGTATGAAATTGGGCACACAGAACCTAGATACTACTAAAGGTTACTTTTATGACGGTAGTTCGTTCCCGGGGAATAATTTTCGTCCTCTACGCAGGACGCTAGTAAAAGCCAGTAAGAAATATTATAGTTGTAGAAATACGAATCCGCCCTGATCTTTATTTATGACCCACACCGTGTTAGTCGCATTCTACTAAATCTCTAAAACCATGCGGAAAACCATCGACAAAAATATGGCGAAACTAAATATTTCCAAACAAGGAAAAATATCGGGGAATTATCTGGTCGGGTTCAAAGAAAAGGTAGAATAAAGCCCGAAAAAATTTCACTAACACTAGTCGACACCTAAATGAGCGAATAAAAGAGCGCTGTCAAATTTTCAACGCTCGGTATAGTGCTGAAAGTTCAAAATCCAATAGCACGTATATTCATAAGGCATAATTCTATCACAGAAGGGTTTTCGGGCTGTCTGCGGCCACGGAGGCCCGGACCTTAATCTATTCCCAGTCCGTCTACTAACGGCACCTGTAAACGACTTTTTTATTCACAATATTTTCTCTCAAAATGTTTCTTCGGACCCTTTATTTTGTCATTATGAAAAGTTGAATGTGCTCTTGAGTTTGATGTGAATGGATTTTTAGTGGGAAGACTTTGTTATATGATTCAATTTGAAGTATTTTATAAAAATGGTAGAAAAAGCTTTTAGGATTCTGTTATAATTTCTTTAAAATTAATGTGCTGAAAAATTGCGTTCGCATTTTAACGAATAATGATTACCTACAATACCACATTTTCCCTTTAATTTATTCATCGACCCACCGGCGACAAACGAAATCATTATTCAACCATAAACCCAACATAATGCTGTGTCCAAGTGTAAATATCTAATGAATAAAATATTGCCTTGAAGCTACAAAAATGAGGTCAACACTGGACGAATAATAAAGTAAGTGAATTTCCCCGAGGCGGGGGAGGGGGGGCACCGTCGGATAAAACTTGAGTTCTCGAGACTGATGGGCAAAACACGAACATCCGAAAATTGTTTTGCACCTACACAAGTTTGTTCCCCACTTTGAGATGGAAATATTGAAGTTTTTTAAGATATAATACGTTCTCTTGGAGTTGCGAGCGAGTTTTTCATCATTCCTTTTATCGAGTGTATGCTTTCTATAGACTTCGATAACTCCAATACACAATATAACATTGTGTGTCAGTCACCTTTATCGATAGACAGAGTTGTTATGTATTTTACAAATATTATTTCGAACCTCATTCAACTGTATTAAAAGCAATCATCATGAGCTGATGTAAGTAAGTATAAAGAATAGCATTGTATAATAAGTAAACAAAACTCGTAGTTTTGGGTAATCTTTGAAGGGAGCAGGGGTATAAGTATGCGTGAGCAAGATGGCGCGTGCGATCCGTTGCCGGCTCTAAAACATAAATCAATCATGTTCTAACAAAACCTACCTACAAAGACTTTCAACAATTCTGTGTCAGTGTTAAGTGTCATAACAGGGACGTCCCTGGATTGTGTGTTGGATTGGTGCCACCGGAAAAGCCGTCGACTGTGAAGATCTGTGAGACTACTATCTGTTTCTTTAATAGATTTTCAACTTTATCGCTAAAGTATTAGGTTCAAGGTTGATTGGCAGAATTTGTCAGTTTTCGGTATCTTGATGTGCTGGCATCTGTACCTACAGATTTGCGAAGTAAAGAACGCGGTTCGGCAATCATCGTTTACTTTCGGAAATACGAACGCGCCATGAGAAAAATGGAAATCTGTTACAACCAAGGAAGTACGTGCTTATTTAAAGTTTAACTACTCTATGCAGTTCCAAAAAATCTTTTAACTACTTTTGAGTGACGACGAGAGGAGTAATTATTTTTCAACATCTTCATCTGAACTATTAAATCTTATGAATATGTTTTCTAGATCTTCTAATGGTGGAATTATTGCACATTGTGATGTTATGCATACCCTTCTAACCAGATTATAGTTATTACGTGAACTACTACCGATAGTTCGCGTACCATTTTGACAACTAAATAGAGTAACCTCTTATTGAATTTTTACCCGCTAAGTTTTTCCTGCTAACACATAAAGATTGTGTTTCGTTTTATTGATATGTTGAGACTGTATTGTTCCTTTAATTAATAATGGATCTACTAAGGTGAACTCATAAGAAGCAAAATCAATTGCATCGGTGTTAATGCATATTTCAATTCTAAATCTGCCATCAGAATTCATGTGTTCATCGTAATACGCTTCAGCTTCTTTTATTACAAGAAGAACAAATAGGTCTTTGGTAAGGCCAGTAGACCTTACGGGGATAATAATAGAACAATTAATAGAACATTTTTTAAAGAAGTTATTCTACCAGAATCGCGTCGCACGAAAACTTCCGAAAACTATCGAAATAATGAAACAAAAATCTTTCTTTTCCTAACACGAATTACCAGTCATTTCATACAAACATAAATGCGACGCTCATACATACAGGACGAGGTCACCTGTTTATTGAATGAGCACATGCTCCTCAACTCACAAATTACCTTAAATATCGAAAATAACCGCCACTCTAAGCCTAGAAACTACCCTACATTCAGACTATTAGGTCAAATTAACACATATGGCTTGCTAATATAAGTCGAGCAGCTCAGCATTACAATCAGATTACAGCGAACATCGAGTCGCAGCTCGGAAATGTTGAGCCGAACTCGACCACCGTCTAATCCATTAGCTAGCCAACTGTGGCGACCATGACTTATGAATCTATTTGGACAATGCTGGAGCAGATAAATTGAAATTCAGGTAAGACTAGAAACTGATATCAATTTAACTTTGATATTTTCAAGGCAGTTTTGGAAAAATATAGCTTGATTTTACCGGCGACTTCGCCTGCATCGATGTCAAAATTTAGTCCACCCGAACGTACTGTAGGGATAAAAGTATCCTGTATGTTAATCCAGGTGACAATCTATCTGTGCGCCAAATTTAATCCGAATCCGTTCAGCCGTTTCTGCTTGTTTGAGTAACAACTTTCACATTTACGATATTGGTTCCTACTAATATCGTAAATGTGAAAGTTGTTTTACTATGGAATTGAGTTGTATTGTTAGATTCTGGCAATACTAATGGAACTGCTTTTAATTATTTAGGAGAATGTCCGTAAAAGTAAGGTTAAGAAGGAAACATAATTGCTTGTAACAATGCAATAAAAAAAACTACTTGCCCGTATTTGGTACTTACCAAGCTGTGTAAAACAAAATTCAAGTGGGCCAAACCAATGAGTAAATACAAGAGAAATAAAATGTCTACTTTACAACAGTCTGCAGTATAAGATACCAAATTACAGCCAAATTCTGGGCTAACTATATTTAGATTGCCATCGACATGCTCAGAAGAAGAAGGGGCATAGCAAACCATGTTTTTCTCTTCACCCTTTATTCAGCTTAGTTCGACTGAAACGAACAAACTTGTGCCTCTATTTACTTATCAAGGACCGGTGATACATTAATGCTAAAATAATGATTATTTCAGGTGAACTTTGCGTGACTTCTAACAATTAATATTACAGAGATAATAACTACGGTAAGTCTCTAAAGGGGTATAAACGTGAGTTAGATTGGTTGTAGGTATTGTATCAATGTTTTACTATACAATGTAGGTATACTTATAAGCAGGGAATAATTATTGTGAAGAGGTAGCTATTATAAATGTAAGAAATAAAGTAACAAACACAAACAGAAATTAGTTTGTTGAACACAACAAATTCCTGTTTGTGATTTTTCGTTGTAATCTTGTTGTAAAAAAAAACTAGTTAGAGCCCGCGCCCCACGAGCGTGGATGTCGGAAATTATCGCACGGGAACGTGCTACCAGGCGAAAAAGTGGCCAGCATCAGCAGTCTGTCAGTGAAACTCCCGCCAAAATCATTCCAACCGTTTCGAAGATTAGCCGGATAAAACATAACACAGACAAGAAAAATGTTAAACGTTGGATGATTCTAGTTCAATTAACTATCGGTCTAGTTATCCAATTGGATGCCGGCGTTAATGAATGCCCTAGGCATCCTATTAGCTAGCTAATTTAACCAGATGGCTGCGACATATATATACTACGTCCCAATATCAATCATTTGGCAGTTACCCTCCAGACACCTCTCTGGTCTGAAAATCCACTCTTTTCTGCGGAGGTTGAGTGAGTTTTACACCCTATTTCTTATAGTTCCAAAATTTAAAAGTTTCTAATAACAATTTAAGCCCCAAGAAAAACACTGACAAAAACGCTTTGGCCTTCAAATTACCCTTGCGTGGTTAGCTCATCCATATACAATTTTATGCAATTCATACAGGACGGACCCAAATATTAATGGATTCCTTCAGATTTTCAGCACAATACACGAAAGTATATGACATATTTGCACCTAATGTGGGCGAACGGTTGCGCTCGGGGTCGTGGCCAGCAAGCTGATTTCCGCGTGGAAGCAAATATTTACTTACGCGACATATTTATTCAGAATCTGAATATTTGTATATTCGATTTGTGATTTTAATGGAATGACACGGGTGTCCAATTATAAGCTTAGAAAGAGGACGCGGTTATTTATTCACAACCAGTGAATTTTTCGGACTTGTCTCATAAATTCTGAACGTATGGTTAATACTGCCATGCAGCTCTAGGCAAAATGTTAAACTGTAGCGAATGACACGAAAGATAGCAACTCGATTTAGTTTTAACGATCGCCACTATTGAAAGAGAGGCTTAAATGTATTTTTTTCACAAGAAAATTTGGTATCGAGATCGAAAACTTTGCAACTTTTTG
Source organism: Aporophyla nigra (assembly GCA_947507805.1). Classification (NCBI taxonomy): domain Eukaryota; kingdom Metazoa; phylum Arthropoda; class Insecta; order Lepidoptera; family Noctuidae; genus Aporophyla; species Aporophyla nigra. The sequence continues at coordinate 18,328,156 of OX382297.1, read as the reverse complement.
ATTTTTGACTCTTCGTGTTTACTATTTAAATAACTTTGTATTTCATGTTTCTTTCAAAAATCAAACAATTCCTTAACTCATTTTAATAATGTACAACAACAAGAATCCTTGAAAGTATTACTGAAATTAACTTAGGATTTCTTTTTCGTGCTTACTTACCCTGAAAGAGATCTGAGCATTAAGGTAATGTAGTAAAAATATGTTCCTCAAAGGCAAATAGATCCCTAAACTTCGAAGATAATGTATAAGTCTGTGGTTGTTGCCTAAACAACAGTAAAAATACCTACTTAAGTATCCAAACATCGTAGGTAAGACCTGACTAAGAGTATCTGACAGACCCCTTTTTTTATGGGTCCAATCAGCAAATGACGTCTCCCGCTCTAGGCGGAGCGAGAAACTTCATTTGCTAGTCTAGTCAGTCAAAGTCTGACACGCCCGTCAGACTTTGACTGACTAAAACCCACCCGTGTTCCTTCAGTTGCCTGTGCCAGGGCCAGCCACTGGACTGTCCCAGCCACCTTTTTGAGGTTATCAGTCCATCTAGTTGTGGGTGTCCCATGTTCGTCATTCGTCCCATTCGCAATCTCCACATCAGGACTCGTCAGCTCCACCGGCCATCGTTCATTCGGCGAACATGGCCAGCCCACTGTCACTTCAGTCCGCTTACTCGGCAAGCTATGTCGATAACTCCAGTACTTTTCTAGATAATTTCATACCTTTTTTTTTTTTTTTTTGGATGGGAAATCATCAAATGACTTCTCCCGCTCTGGGCGGAGTGGGAGGGCATGTCAGACTTTTACTGACTAAAACCCACCCGTGTTCCTTCAGTTGCCCATGTGCCAGGGTCACGATATCTCTTTCGAACAATCACGCGACCCTGGCAGGCATCGGTCCTAGCAGACCCCTTCAGTGTTGCTGACATCTCTTTGAGGCGCGCGTGGAACACTACGCGCCGTCGACCCGAGCCTGGTCCTTACCGGGCGGCGAGCTACCCATTGATCGCCACCCGCAAGCTCGCGCCTACGGTGGCCGGGAGTTCGCAATCGACTCCCGGCGCCCGGGGCGTCTCCTCCTGCGGCGGCTAGGGACGTGAGGGCGCAGAGACTGCCATTCCCTCACGCGCCCCGCCTCCTCCTTCGCGAGCATTACTGCTTCGCAGAAGGAGGTGACGGCTTCCCATGCCCTCTCGCTCCGTACCATAGCTCGCACCAGGGCCGGACGCGAGAGGTCGCCGCCGCCGATCGCCTCCACGAGGACACGGCGGTGCTCCGCCCAGGCAGGGCACACTTCCACCGTATGCTCCACCGTGTCCTCTAGACGATCCTCACAATGGAAACACCCGGGCGTTTCCTCCCGCTTTATCCTGAACAGGAACCCACCGAAGCACCCATGCCCGGTGAGAACCTGCGTCAGGCGGAAGGTGAGGACGCCGTGGTGCCTCTCTATCCACTCCTCAAAGAGGGGACTTACCGCCGCAATTGTGGCGTGCCCTGCGCTGGGTTGCGACAATCGTACCCGCCATGTCGCCATGAGATCCTGCCGGAGCTCTGTCCGCCGTGCCGCGATTTGTCGCGGCAGCGGAGTTTCGCCCCGGCGTTTCGCATCCTCGCGCCACTCCCACATGTGGGCGAGGATAATTTCATACCTGATTTTATCCTTCAAAGAAACTCAGACTATAGCGCGCTGAGTGACCTTGAATTTGTGGATCAGCCCAACTGTCAGTATCTACGTCAAAAGTAAATACTGACAAGGTCTTACAGGTAAGTTTTTTCAGTAATCCACCCAGGCAATTGTAGTATACAAACAAAAACTCTTATCATACTGCAATAACCACGTAAACTCATCACAAACGAACAACAAACTACGCCATCTACATATATTAATCGATTAGAGGGTCCAATAAAAACCGACAACAACCGTAGATGTATAGATACAAGTGTTTGTACACAAAGACGAGCAGTGATTAACGAGCAAGGTAATTTGCGAGATAAAGGGCACCGGACATAACCGAAATCGAGAAGAGAGCGGCCATCTTTTGAATCCTTAATTCAGGTAGGTAGGTACAGTCGAACAAGCTATTTGGTATAGATTATGTTCGGGTAAGTTCGGCGCTGAAATAAGCATTCGTGCGTACGTAACAGTGCCACTGCTCAATGTACATTGCCTTGGGAACTTACGGATATAGTCCACTTATCATCGTCTTTACCAACTCGGTCGGGTTGCAGTGGAGTACAGGATAAATTTTGCAATTGCATTACAATTAATGGCAAAGCAGGCGTGACGTAACTACTCCGTAATTCTAGACGTAGTCATTCGTACTAATATCTTACAGCACGTACAAATCAACTCCCGGAAAAGGTAATATATTTTAATGCTAACAACATTGTGCTCTGCGCTATTTTATTCCACCTTGACGGTCTAGGCAGAACAAAATGACATTAAACTATGCTTGCCGCGATTGGTCCGTAGATAGGTAGTTGATGATGAGTTAGTCATAACTGTCGCAGGTCAAATGCCTATACCTTTACCAAATAACTTGTTCGACTGTACATTCAGGTTCCGATGCGAGCTCAGGCCAGCACATCAAAAATTTAAATGTAAAATATGGGAGCGCAGTTTTTGGCGGTGAGAGCGTCAGGATTTTCGTTTAATAAAATATTTTATTTGAGTTGTTTTAGAGTTAGTCGAATCGTAAACTTTAGTTACTTTTGTTTACTTTACAAAAATATGTAAACATTCGTTGATAAGCTTTGGTAAACATAACAAAACCCAGTAAAATAACAATGAGATATTGTTATGTAACGTTATATAAAAATGTTACCTTTTAGTTTTCATCCTCATCATTTGAAAGAAGTCCACTGCTGGACATAGGCCTCCCCCAATTCGGGGGGCTTTGCAATAATCGCCAAGCAGGCGGGTTGGCCATCGCAGTATGGTAGTAAAAGGCTTAGAGAACGCTGTTGCCCATTCTCTGGTAAGTTCCTTAATCAGCTTTTACGACACCCACGGGAATAAATGGGGTGATGCTATTTTTACGTCCGGGACCACACTGGCATTTTGGTTTTAATGTAAATCAATTTCTTTGGAGCGAGCTATGCACGGAGTCTCTTTGAAGGATAAAATCAGAAACGAAATTATCCGGAAAAGAACTGGAGTTACCGACATAGCTCGCAGAGTAAGCAAGCTGCAGTGGCAGTGGGCTGGCCATGTCTGTCGAAGGACCGATGGCCGATGGAGCAGACGAGTCTTGGAGTGGAGACCGCGTATCGTCAAGCGTAGTGTGGGACGCCCCCCAGCTAGATGGACCGACGACCTTAGGAAAGTGGCTGGGGCAGACTGGATGCGGAAGGCGGAGGACAGGGTGTTGTGGCGTGTGTTGTGCGATAGGCTGAGTTGATTGAATCTCTTTGACTGGGTGCAGAAGTTTTAAAAATGTTTTCTTAAATGATTTGAGACTCTCTACAACCGATTCCAGTGCTACAAATACTCCGGTTAGTAAACGGAAGTTGATTGCAGACTGGATCAGTTCCGTATAAAAAACTTTTTTACAAAAAAAAAACAACCGACTTCCTTAAAAACACTACAAAGTGAAAAATAACTTTAATTTCGGTAGTCGGTGTCTTAGGATCTGTATTTATGGTTTTTTTGCCACCGACTTCCGAAATTAAAGTTATTTTTCACTTTGTAGTGTTTTTAAGGAAGTCGGTTGTTTTTTTTTTGTAAAAAAGTTTTTATTTTTAAATTTTTAGTTGTGGTATTCACCCTGCACTAATTCCAAACAAACAATGCATATTTATGCGATAGCAGAAATCGTGGTTGATTTCCTGTCATTTTTTAAAGAGTTCCGGTGTCTGTCTCCCGAACTCATCATCAGTAGTCCATCTCTAGTGTCTGCTGAGGAATCAATTCTCGATGTCAACGAGTATGTCTATCTAGGACAAGATATCTTCTAACTCCTGATCGATAAGGAGTTGTACCTTCCATCATCAGCTCAACGGAATATAAGAATACAAGTAACGGTCTAAACGTGCCTATAATATTCAAAGAATTATCCCCTAACCTTCTAACCTTTCACTGTAAGTTCCTATATGTACTGTTCACCGATGAGGAGTTCCATGCGGTATCTTCGAAGACTATAATTAGTTCACCACGGATGGATAGATAGAACCAGCAATTATTTTTGATCTTTAGTACAATATCCAAATCACATTAGGTGTACTGTTTGTTTTTGAGGAGTTCCTTCGTTTATCTCCCAAAGTATACATCAAATCTTCACAAAATTAATATGGGACCACCTCAGGAGTATACCCTTACGAATAAAAAAAGAATTTTCAAAATCGGTTGACAATTGGCGGAGAAATCGGTGAACATACATAAAAAAAAAAAAAAAAAAAAAAAATACATACAGTCGAACATATAACCTCCTCCTTTTTTTGAAGTCGGTTAAAAATATAAAGCTACAAGGAACTTTATGCTACTCATTTTCTTGTCCCAATCCGCTCTGATTTCCTACAAAAAGTAGCTATTCAATTTGTAAGAAAGAGAAGTAATAGAAACACCTACTTATCGCATTCAATCCCTAAACAAAACAGCGATCTGTTTCACCAATTTCACTCCCAGAAAACAAATCCGAGATTTGATTAGCAACATCTTCTTCTAATTGACAGGCCTACACTGTCCTCCTATACCTATTAACACTGTAATTTTAAACCATTGTAAAATCAAATTATTTTGAAAAGAGTAACCGTGGAGTTTTTTTTTGCCGGCTCTTCTCCATAGGAATCAACAAATTAGAACTATGCATCTTGCTTCTGACGTTTCATAAGTGCCCATGTAGGTTTATCTATACCTACTATCAATACTTATAATATTATAAAGCTGAAGAGTTTGTTTGTTTGTCTGGTTGAACGAGGTAATCTCCGGAACTACTGGTCCGAATTGGAAAAAATCTTTTTGTGTTGGGTATCCTATTGATTGAGGAAGGCTATAGGTTACCTAACATTACGCCACGATCAAAAGGAGTGGAGCAACCACGAAAAATGAACGAAATCTGGCAGGCAATTTGATACGATGGGAAGGATCAGGGGAGCAAAAATTTAACGCGGACGAAGTCGCGGGCAGAAGCTAGTGTGAAATGAACTTATTTTGATCTGATTTGATTTGGTTTGACTTCTCCACTTCCTTACAATCTATAGCAACACTGTTACATTAGTAGGAAACGGTACCAACAGCCACTTCTGAGTGCACGCTCCAGTGATCTAACCACAGTTTACTCGTAATGATAATAAGCCGTTATTTAGACGGGAGATTAGTTGCTCAGTGAAGTGGTTAACTTGCGCCAAATACAGACTGTTTACACACTGTTGACATATTGTTACTATTGTTTTGATTTGGATGTTGACTGCATTTTTTTGTGGGTGGGATATTATCATAATTATGACGTCTCCTACTCTGGGCGCAACGGGAGGGCGTGTCAGACTTTTACTTACTAAAACCCACGCGTGTTCCTTTAGTTACCTACATGCCAGGGCCACGGGTAACTCTTTCGAACAAATCTCGCGACCCTGGCAGGTATCGGTTCTTGGGGACCTCTTCAATTTTGCTGACATCTCTTTGAGGCGCGCGTGGAACACAACGCGCCATTGACACAGGCCAGGTCCTTACTGGGTGGCGAGCTAATGTTGACTGCCTGGTAATCAATCTTGTTATAGACTATTGAAGATGAATATTATTATAAGATGGGAGATGAATATCTGGTTTCTAATGGGTAAGGCAACATAACACGTCTTGTTTCCCAGCAGGGTAAGGCAAAGTTGTACCTATAGTACACCCATATTACTCTTGCTATGTTTAAAATCTTATGTAATTGGGGGCAAGGCTATTGCCATGAACCGGGCACAAATCCGGGTTGCTACTGAGAAATTTCAGGTATCGAACCGTGGACCTCATGTCAATTGTAGCACTTGCGACCACTAGATCAATGGCGCAGTCTCACCAGGCAGACTGAGGTAGACTCTGGGTAAGGCAAGCATATTGATAAAAGCATACGATTTTCTTGCAACGTTGAAACTAAAGCCTGTCTGTGTTATTTAGATAAACGTATTAAAAGCGAAGCACTGATCAAGCACGTTACGTTCATAAAGACTTTACAAATTGATACTGCATGGCAAAAACTGACATTCGATAATGATTGTCTAAACTTTCTCATCTTAATCATAATCAGCCTAAATTGTTCCCACTGCTGGGACACAGGCCTCCTCTCGGTGAGAAGGAATGAGCCGTAATCTACCACGCGGGCCCAGTGCGGGTTGGTAGATATCACATGTCTTTGAGTTTTTGGATCTAAGACATGCCGGTTTCCTCACGATGTTTTCCTTCACCGTTTTGAGAGCAGTGGTGATGAAATTATTCACACAAAGTAAAGCGCCTGCCTGGGTTCGAACCCACGATCTAAAACTCGTATGTTGGGGCTGATATCACTGAGCCAACACTGCTCAATAGCTAAACTTTCTACTCAATGTTAAATAATAATAACATTTACTACATTCATCTTTAATCCGAGGGAACCCCAGCATTCCAACTTACCGTAAAAATAATATTATTTTAGAAAACACAACAAAGTCCAAAGAAAATTCCTTAATCTCCTGAAAATCAAGACGTCGACAGTCATTACGAAAGTGGAAGATGAACGAGCACAAAGAATACTAATGCTGAAGTTTGGGATCCCAAGTTATAATCACAGGCCTTCGATAATTTACTTAACTAAAAACATAATCAATCTTCTGAAGAAACTTCATGTCTAGACTGATATATGGAGCCTCATTCACAAATTGAAATACGAATATAATGTTTGTCAACATTCATTCCGAGAAAATGAAATGCATAAAATGTGTCTGAAGAAAATCCTCGCCAAATAAGTTCTGTTGCCATAAATGAAGATGTGTAGGTAGGCCTACAAACTTGAAAGTAGCCAAAACCTTGGGTGGCAAATGAGAACCTAAGCCTCAGGGAAACTAAACGCTAATTGAAGTTTTTTAATACATCTTGGAAGATAGTCTAGTACGAAATTATTTTCTTCAGCAAAAAATTATCTAAATCAATAAGCTTAAAAGGCAGTGAATCTACAGCCCACTGTAATAACTTAACAATACCCATAGCTCCATGGTACCTAAACCTACAAGTGCCAATAGAGTTTGGGACTTTGAAGTACCTAAGTATTAAATGCCATATCGAAACACAATACCGCGCTCCAAAACAAATATAGCTGTTGTGGCTCCAAAGGCTGCAGAATTGAAATGGGACCGGGCAGGTCATGTTTGCAGCATGCTATGACAAACGGTGGCCACAAACGCAGGCCACGTAGGATATGGCGGGACGTACTGGAAAAATTCCATCAAAGCTGGAATGAGGACGCGTGGGGTCGTGAAAGATGGAAGGGCTGCAGGGACGTCTTTGCCCAGGAGCAGGACAGAACTGGCTAGGGAAAAAAAAGCTGTACCACGACAATGTCTCTAATAAACGATTTACGATTCAAAAGTACTCTTACAAGTTGAGAACCCGTTTTATACAAACCTACCCTTATGAAGGCGGGTAACGTCTAATTAATTACCTAAATAATCTCCGAAGGTCAGACAGGGACATCTTAAGGCAGATCACGCATACTTAAAAGTAGATTTTGAGATAGTCTCGTTTATACAGTGTATTTGAAGAACTATACTTTAAGAGCATATTATATCCTAATTTTTATTGACAAATACACCGCGCGAATGGCCGCCATCTTATTTTTAATCAGCTGGATACATTCAATTAAATGCTTAATGTCTTTGAATACTAGAGACGTACAGATGAGTGTAAGTGTTGGGTTAGGAGTATTTATAAAATTGAACCTATTTTTACAAGTTTATAATATAAACATGAGTATTTAATATGCCCTTAAACTTTTGGTAACCGTTCTTTAAACACACTGAATATCAACCAAAATAGTTTAATTACAAAAGTTTTCTATGAAACTTGCGAGAAATGTTTCTTGTTGTTTCTTCTACTCAAAACAAGTTCATACACTAGAAAGTACCAATGTATGTATATCGCTGGGAAGTCGAAATACCTTTCAACTTATGGAAGTAAATACCTGAAAGGAAGCACTTTATACAGGTCGTGCCCATAAACTCCACTTATTTGTAATACAAATTTTTCGAGATGGATATTTCTTGAGCCCATACTAAAATATTGAAGGCAAAATATTGTGGCAAGAAATTCAGCGAATTTTTATGTCGTCTACAATCCCAACTTTCTGTGACCTTATTTTTAAATCCTGGTGTTAGCCCCACTATGACAGTGAATTGGGGATTCAGCACGACGCCGGGTCCTCACGTCAATTGGCTTCAAAAGCCGATTTCTGAGGCGGTGTTTAACGTCGCTAGTGGTTCGGAAGCCGGATAATCGGCCGCGTTACGAGTCGCGTCGATAAATTATAATCCACCTTCAATTTTAAGCTGGGGCTTTGAATCGGTGGTAAACAGTTCCTTCTATTGTTGTCCTCGTACACGTCCAAAAGCCGGATGAACCTTTCTGAAATAAATATTCTCTGGAAAGCACTTTAAAATATTCATACGTACCATGAAATAAAAGAATGCACACATTTCAGTTTAGATAAATGAGAACGAGATGGATTATGCCAGCTGCTGAAAAAATTGGCCAATTCAAACATAGAGCAACACGTTCAATATTTTAAGATGTTTAAGTAAATTTTTACTACAAATAAGAACAAGGCGTAACCGTGAAAGAGGCTGGGAAATAAAATACCAACTCAGAAAAACTTTTTCTCCGCACGATAAAACTTGAGAATATTTTTGGGGTAAACAAAAAGTGAGTTTATTGTGCTGAGAGAAGCCGGCGAGACTATAAATCAACCGGCACCGCTGGTTCTGAGCACCTATTTGATGTAATAACAGGCAACATTATTTATTAAAATAAGGTCACGAGTATCAGATGTTATAGATAGGAGTAACGGTGGTCCGGCGAACCGCAACAGCCTGCAGGCCATAAACAAATATGGCGACGATTTGTGAGATTAGACCGGGCGGCGTAGTGTGCGTCTACATATTAAACGATATGACGACATAAACTCCAAGTGTGTATGAGTGGATGGACTGGATTATAAATAAACACTTTTACGGAGGTAATTTTGTTGACATATAAAATGTAAATGGGTGACAAATATTACATTTAGATTCATGAGTAACCCTTTTGCTGAAAGTTAGCACTCTGTTCCTATATGTGCGTAATATTTTTAAATCTTACTCTTTATGACGATTTATGCTCAAAAGTAAACATTCGTTTCTTAGGCTTAGACTTCATCCGCATTGTCCCAGGGTAATAAAAATAAAACTACAATAACTACAACTAAACTAATTGTACTGCTGGGACAAAAGTATTCTGTGTGTTAATTCAGGTTATAATCTATCTGTGTGCCAAATTTCAACCAAATCCGTTCAGCCGTTTTTGCGTGATTGAGTAACAAACATCCACACATCTGAACATACAAACATTCACGATTCTAATGTTAGTTGGATTAACTACTTTCAACTTCGTAAGCCAATCATATCCACCACAACTGCTCCAAAAGATAAACGACCAATTTATTTTCACATGTCCAACACACAGTGGTAAAGAGCTATTTAATCTTCCTGACAAAGCTTTTTAATGAAAATATCAACGTTTCATTAATTAACAGACCGCTGGAAACTCCGCTTTAAGCGCTTATTTTCCGCACCATCGATACAAAGGCGGTAATTTCGCTCCACCCCCGTATGGAACACAACACTAGCTTTGTCCACAGTACCTGGCCGTTCAACATGTAAACAAAAAGTTACCTCTAGTTTCCTTTTATCGATACCTATCTCGAATATTTACACTGCAAGCTTTTATCGATTGAATGAATCAGTAACTCGTTTTTATAAAAGAGAACATTCAATAAAAGGGATTATGCGTTATTTACAATGTTGTCGCATAAATTACAAGTTTAACAATGTTTTACCGACCCATTAGCAAAATGTTAAAATTTAATCCTATTACATGAATAATGGAAATGTCACGGCAAAGTTGTTAGGAACAGGCTCTGTTGAAAAATATTAAAACAAAGACGTGGGTATTATCTTAAATAAGTAATCTATTGGAGGCCAACAAAACTTTGGGAAAGGTCGGATTTGGAACTCGAAGAGAACACTAACAAATATTGATTCACGGCCTTTAACTTGGGGACCCTTGCAAACACTGCTGAGGGTTGGGGGATAAGCACACATGCTAAGATATAAACAATAATTTAAAGCATCCACACATACGTAAGCTCACGTCTTGTTCCCATGAGGGTAGGCAGAAACCTACTACGAAACTTATACAACATGTCCTGGAATTAACGCACAACACCAAACAACCTAATTAGATTATTATACTTTATTCATAATACATATTTTGATTTTATACTATTATGTATAAAACATTGTTTATTTATTAAAACAGTAATACTGATTGTGGGATAGAATTGTGGTCACATTAGCGATCTACGCTCGTAAACAGTCACTCTCGTAGGTACTTCCTCCATTTTTGTTACTTTTGAATATACAGAGGAACACAGTGCGACTGCCATTTACGTACCTAGTTTTAATAATTGGGATTAAAAAAATACCCATATTAAAAACTACAGAACTCCATTCAGTAAACAATTTCGAACCAACTACTCTTATAATGTGCATTTATTCAGTTACACTTTGTATACAATAACCGTCTGTTTTTGTATGTACCTATAGGTATGGAAACTTCTGCTCTGAAATGTAAAGCATATCTACTCAACTTGAATAAATATGGATGGTAATAAAAGTTAGGTTAATTGCGCCGTAGGGGTTAAAGCGTCGATTAACGATCGGGCGGCGAATATATCGGGTGTCGTGCATTTGCCACGTTAATTGACACTCCATTAAACGTGCGGCGCTTCGGCTAGAGAGGTAGAATTGTGAACATAGGTGAGTACCGAACTTTACCGTGACCCTGGCATATAGGCAACTGAAGGAAAACGGGAGGGGTTTCGTCAGTAAAAGTCTGACACGCCCTCCTCCTCCACCCAGAGTGGGAGACGTCATTTGATGATTTCCCACCCACAAAAAAAAGGTGAGTTTCGAAATTGAGGTAATTTTTTTTATTACTTTGCACTTCGTCTGTGTGTTCTATGCGTAACATATGCATTATAAACGTATATTGTTCCCACTGCTGGGACACAAGCCTCCTCTCTTTGAGAGGGAGGGGGCTGCAATCCACCACGTGGCCACAGTGCGGATTGGAAGATGTCACTTATCTTCGAATAATTTTTGGTTCCAAAACATACCGGTTTCCTCCCAATGTTTTTCTTCACCGTTTTGAGGGCTGTGGTGAAGAAATTATTCAAGCAAAGAAAAGCGCCTTGGCTTCGAACTTACGACCTATAACTCGTAAGTCGGTGGCCTATAAACCACCGAGACCACAGGCTAAATGTGTGATACCACTGCTGAATGCTCTATATATGTGTTAAAACAGGTTATAAACTATATATTTGCTATATTTCATTGAAATCCGTTCAGAAATTTTTGCGTGATTGAGTAACGAACATACAAGTTTTCAGACCTATGCAAAGTATAAAATAAAGTCACTTTTCGTGTAGCTCTGTGTGACCACTTTTTTCTTTTAAACTCTGCAATGCATGATCTTGATAACGTTTTGACTATCCATAAAATAAAAACATTAATTCCAAAGATTTTTGTGTATCATTCATTGATATTAAACATCCATAAAAGTAAAAAATCTCGATTATTGGTGAAGTTAGAAACCAAGAGAGTCAGGGTCGGCTCGCTACTTGAAAATATTAGTAGGATCGGGAGAGATCACTCTAAACACTCAAACTGCGGTAAAAAGAACAGCAAACGTTGAATAAGATGTATAAAACTATACAACTACTGTAATTATTTTTTTGTTAAGTTCTTGCATGCTGCACTTGGTGTATATTATAGCTTGTATTATTACATTAAAAAGTGTAACAATTGTAAATAGACCAATAAAGAATTAACTATTGATTATTATGGAGTTACATTCGATTTCACATTATATATTATGTACCAAGGCATTGCTTTTATTCAAAGTTCCAAATACATGGAATATTTTAAAATATTTTATTCACATTGTATTTGATTTGCATGTCAATGTGTTTGTTACTAAATTATGTGCATAACATCCATTCAAAAATGTAGTCAGTGTTCAATTTTAATGCTGCACTCTACATTTATTGGTGAATTTCAAAATTTCTATTAAAGCAGAAATGGAATTGTGTAGTAGTTGGCGTTGAATCTCTGATCAGCGTCATAAACCCTAATTGCTACACATTTTTGTGGTTAGTTATTCAAAAAATTTACCTAAGTACTAGCCCATTTAATGGTTTGACTCAAAATTCTGACGTTGACTCGATGGTCATCATAGTTAAATATTTTTTTTCAGTTTATTGTTGTTTACTTCTTAAGAATCGATTTTCATATATACCCGGGGTATAAAAATTTATGGAGTAAAATGAAACTTTCTCATTACGTTACGATTCGTTATTTATTATGTTATGTTTACTAATCTACATATATATGTTATACTCGTTCGTAAGGAGTATACTCCAGTCGTGCGTCGCAGCTGACACACACATTTTTTTTTTTTTTGTATTTTGGCACCTTGTTTTTTTCTTACAATTATGTACCTACCTAATTTGTTTATATTTAATCGTGGTTTTGTGTGTTGTCCTATTTCTTTCGTGTGCACCAAATAAATTATTTGATTTTTCTACCTCATATTATTCGCAGGTCGGTCATATTATTCATAACATAAATATCGGATCAAGTGGTAATATAATCAAAACAGATACCGTGGCCCTGGCATATGAGCAACTGAAGGAACACGGGTGGGTTTTAGTCAGTAAAAGTCTGACACGCCCTTCAGCTCCGCCCAGAGCGGGGGCCGTCATTTGATAATTTCACAGCCACAAAAAAGTGGTAATATAAGTATAAATAATAATATACTCATAAAAAAGTTTGTAATACTATAAAATATGTCGTGAATAAGAACAACCGACGACGTCCGCGAGAAATATTCTTACTAAAATTGCAAGAGCAATGTCTTAATGAAAATTAAAACTTATCCATTAGAAGACCCAGCAAGTTCCGACTTCATTTTACTAACAAGTTAGTTCGTATTTTGTACTTTTGCCAGCGAATGCTCAATTTCTTAGAAAACTTCGTATCTTATCATATACACCCTCTAAAATTAATTAAGTACTCAGATTGATAATATAACTAACTTATTCGATAAGTTTGTCTTAACTTAACGGGACACTTTGCTGTTAACGGTAATTGCTCATAATAATTACGTTAATAGATTGTTTTCATTGTAAGAACATATAAATCACCACCACACGGGCGTAAAATCAAAATCAAAAGTCATTTATTCAAACTAGGCTGAGAGTCAGCACTTTTTGAACGTCAACGTTACATGAGGCAGTCCCCCCAAAACGCCCGCCCTTCGACACTTCCTAGTGCTTTCGCTGGGAAGAAGAAGTGGCGGAACAAACTCCCCAGCAGCACAGCTGTCTGTTAAGTTAGAAGAACTTGATTCTATACATTATTGTGTAAGTTATTAATATTATAAAACAAAACATACATTATTCGCCTTATGGTATGAAAATAACTAAAATAGACTAATCGAGCTGTATCAACGTCCGTGTACTGTCTAACTTTCCTTACGGCGTAGGCGGCCGAACTGAGCCTTCCCGCTAGGCTTGATATATGAGATCCCCACTGAAGTTTGGCGTCTACTGTTATGTCCAGAAAAACTGCCGTACGCATGACTATTAGAAAGTACGCGCAGTTACGACAGGCTACGCGCGGCTACGAGCGTTTAGGAGAACCTACACCCGGCTACAAGCGTCTACGCAAACCTACGCCCGGCCACGAGCGTCTACGAGACTTAAGCTCGGCTACGAGCGTCTACGAAACCTAAGCCCGACTACGAACTTCTACGCGAACCTACGCCCGGCTATGAGTGTCTGTGAGACCTTATGCGCCACTACGGGACTACTTACTACCTAACTACTACCTTTTATCAACTTATTTAGGGCTGATTTTGAGACTAACATAAACAGCATTGTTTTAAATCTAGTTTCCTTCTAAACAGAAAAAACCTTCTTTGTTCTCACTACCGACCTACAAACCCAATTTTTTAGGTTATGTTTAACCCTTTGGCACATACACCCCCATGAAAGATTCAGAAGTACATACTTTTAATAAAACCGAATGCGTCAGTAACTCTGCGGATATTGTAAATGTCACAGCGGAACCGGGTGACGATACGTTCAATATGGTGGGGGGTGGAAGGGTTCCAAACTTACAGATATAGCAGCCATGGCAATATGACGCCATCTCATACAAGTGTACGATGTTGAAATATTAAGTAACGTTTAAAAGTTATAATATAACGCACACCCGTTGCACTATATTTGAGACCTATTTCGTACAGAAAATGTGGTATATAAAAGGTCTTAAATATAAATAGTTCGACATATTTTACTTACTTATTTCAGCATGCAAAAATACCTCTACCCATGAACAAATTAAGTGGCCAATATGACCCACACAGCACACTGTTTGATTTTTGCCGTATCATTCTTAGTTCACATCATGATCATCATCAATTCAGCCGTATAACGTCCACTGCTGGATATAGGCCTCGGATTGGCGATTGCACTAACGCGGTGAAATACAGAACGCTGCCGCCCATTGTCTAGTAAGTCCCTCAGTCGCCTCTTACGGCACCCACGGTAAGAAATGGGATGGATTCTTTACGTACGGCACCACTCGGAATCAGCACACGCTCAAATTTATTAAAACAACTCGGCATAAATATCTCTATTAAAACTTCTTGGAAAGCAACCAACTCCTACATCCAACCAAATTCTGTTGATAGATCCATTATGAAAATATAACGCCAGAGCAATTACCCAAAAAAAATATATCGAAAGGTCCGCACTCTATTTTCAAAAGCTATTAAACTACAGGCTGTTCCCAAAAATATGTTTCGTCAGTTTTCGTAACACGTAGTGTTGTTAGTTTTAAAATACAAAATCATTTCTGTCCCTCATACATAGTTACGGTTATCGGCCCCATGGGGTTATTTTACGGTTGTTTTTATGTCAGGAGGGTAGGTTCCCTCAAGGGTTAAATGGCGTAGGTGATACAATGTGCTAGTTTAGTGTCATGATGCTTAACAGATGTCTCTTTTATAGGGTGTAACTTTTAGCATCAGATTTTTTGTACATTGTATTTGTGTATACTTTTTTCTTTTAAAAAGTGATGGAGTAAACGCCTACCTGTTACGTTGTATTGTCTAAGTTTACTTCGTGTCTTTTTTTTGGGGTGGCATTCCCATTTTCCTCACCTGTTGCAAAGATGTATCTAATGCTCTGGTTGTGAACTAAATTAAGCAAGCGCAATATAGATAGGTACCCAAGACCACGCATCATGCTATACATTTCCAGTATAAGCTGACATCTCATTGTACGAAAAGCCTATACAATGCGAGGTCAGCTAAAACTGGAAATGTATAGCTTGACCTGTAGCCGTGTGTACCACGTATGGACTTTCAACTAGTATGTAGAATTTTATGGTGTGAAACGTTAATGGAATTGCAGCCATCGGAGCTTAATGGCCTTGAGGTAATTTTTTAAATTAATATTGGACTGCTGGTAAATGCAGGGAGGACTGTGAATGGTAGGCAGCTGTTCCTTTAAGTCTGGGGATATTTTACGATGTTGTTCAGGACAAGAAATCTGTCTGTACTGGAGGAAAAACAAGACGATGTATTAGCCAATAGCCGTCTCTCGTAATCCTGGTACACAATATATCATCACGTTTCACTATAACAATAGTTTTTCGAGACGAGAAAATTGGACGGACAGCAGCCGAATATTAAACATACCATGAACACACAAAATGGAAAAAACGTTTTAAAAAATATCTCACGTCGACGCGTCACGTCCATATAATTCAAATAGGCTTGTTTAAACAAATTGTCGCTCGATAGATGAAAATGGCCGTTTTTCGTGCAAAATAATCATTTTTATTATTTCGCTGTGAACCTACGAATGGGCACGCTTAATTGAAACACTGTTGCGTTCCAACAGGGAGTGAATGAATAAATGAATGTAACAAGTTTAACAATGTACGTGAATGTACTGACAATTCGTGTCCGGATTTATTTTTTAAACAGCGTGTCAGCCGTTCACGCATTTAATTAATTCGTACAAAAAGCTTACTTCGTAAACGCCTACCCTTGTTTATTTATCAGGTTGCTTTATTGAGATAGGTCAGTCAAGAGAATTCTGAAAGTGTAAGAAGTAATTTGTTCTGAGGAACCACACAGTCAACCTCAACTTTACAGTTAAGAATACTAACAAAGGAAATCAAAAATAACATTTGAACCTCTATAGTATAAAACACCTATAATTTTCTAAAATAATTATTGGGTTGTTAATAATTATTTTATGTAAAAATACTTCGAAAGAAACGATGGATATCTGCGTGAAAGAGGATGTAGACAATCAGTTAATGACGATGTATAGAGAAGTACCCATGGAAGTAAAAACCATGTTGCTTCGTTCCCAAATAAAGTGAATATTAGCGCAGGAGACGGATGATTCCTAAATCAAATTATATATGACTTCATATTTAACTCAACTAATATCAAGATTGTGTCTGTTGTAGTCGCTAACTTTGTTCAAGTAGATACCTACCGATAGTTACTAAGTTTAAATTCAATATAAATTATTCAGTTTACCTCGGCATCTCAAGTTAAGGGGTTAAAAGTGTCCTAAACTTCGTTCAAGTCAATGAAAGATACAATTCTCTTGAAATCTTAATTTAGAACTAAATTACAAATTCAAAGTTTGTTGGCCATGTTTGCATCTAATCAAATTCAAATAATTTTATTTTCTCTACACAAACAATGACATAGAAGCTTATATATAACACTAGTTTGTGAGAGACTGGTGTCTGCACTACGAAAACCTGTACATAGCAGATTACCAGGGTCCCACCATACGGTATATAAACATTTTCAGTTATTTGCTAAAATGTGAAGGGGTAATATAAATATCAGTGATGAATAAATTAAAAACACTAAATCCAAAAAGAAAAGTAAGTGGTAAACACTAGCGGGATACACTATTTAGGATGAGTTAGTAATACCTCAGTTGCTTTATAATCTAGATTTTGGAGCCATTCAACTAGAGTTCTCTTACATGTCTTTGTTGTTAAGAGATACAATTTATAATACGATTTATTTTATTATATAAATGGGAACCTAAGAAAGTAAAAAATCTTTGGGAGAAGCTCGTTCTTAGACCTTTAGTAGTGATGAATACGGAGTATTTTCTGCGTTTTCCTGATATAAAGAGGGGGTCAAATATTAAGGAGGAGTGCTTCTTGAGAACAGTGTATAAAACTTAAAGTTGCCTTACTGATAAGACTTTGAAGTGTTTGCATCTATTTTTCATTGAGCTACAAACAAAAAATAAACGAGAACTATCAATATGTTGATTTTTATCTAAATCCCAATAACTGGATTATGCAGGTCTGATAGGCAATCACTCCATGTATAATACAAGTATAGACTGAAAGCCGACCCATCGTATATATTTGGAAATAGCTAGGCAGATGATGCGGATATCCACTAAATATCATTCTGAACACCTTTTTTTACTTTTTAGGGTTCCGCACCTCAAAAGGAAAAAGCGGAACCCTTATAGGATCACTTTGTTGTCCGTCCGTCCGTCCGTCCGTCTGTCAAGACCCTTTTTCTCAGGAACGCGTGGAGGTATCAAGCTGAAATTTATATCAAATACTCAAGACTACTGTCCCTTGGAGCTGTGAAAAAATCAAACTTCTAAGCTAACGCAATCAAAAGATATAGCCGTTTATGCCGCAAATTTCCGCAAATTTTCGAAACTCGCAAGGGAATCAAAACCTTAAGGGTACTTCCAGTCGATCTAGAATTTTGAAATTTGGTACGAAGCAACGTCTTATAGCACAGATAAAGGAAAAATTGCGAAAACCGTAAATTTTTAGTTACATCATATAATAAACAGAACAAAACACAGAGAGAAATAAAACCAAGCCAAGAAACAGAACAGAACTACGACTCGATTGTCGTGATGGGTGAACTTTTACTTATATACCTACAGGTTTGTACGGAACCCTCGGTGCGCGAGTCCGACTCGCACTTGGCCGGTTTTTTTTTTAAACGTTGCGCCACACTACGAATTTCTTCCTGTATCGTGGGTGCATTTACAAACATAGAAACTCACAAACACAAACACCCAGACCCGGAACAATTACTTGCAGATCATACAATTATTTGTTCCGTGCGGGGATCGAACCTGCGACACGCTGCGCAGCAGTCAATCGCTCGGCCATTACGCCAACCGTGTAGTCTGGTGCACCCTGGGAGCAGTGGTTGCCGTGTGATATCAGCTACGACTAACGAGTTATAAATCGGAGGTTCGAACCCAGGCCGATACCTAACTTTATGTAAATAAATTCATCACCACTGATCTCAAAACAGCGAAGTAAAACATCATGAGAAAACCGGCATGTCCTAGAACAACAAGTTCCAACACATGTGACATCTACTAGTCCGCACTGGAGTACGTGGTAAATTACAGCCCAATTCCTCTCGAAGGGAGCAAGCCTGTGCCACAGCGAGCATCATCATCAACATCATGTCAGCTGAAAGACGTCCACTGCTGGCCACAGACCTCCCCCAAGCACCGCCATCTCTACCGATTCTGTGCCTCTCGCATCCACCTAATTCCTACGGCCTTCACCAGGTCATCGGTCCATCTTGTGGGAGGCCTTCCACGCTACGTCTTCCAGTACGCTGTCGCCATCTCAGAACCTTATGGCCCCATCGGCCATCTGTTCTGCAGAGCGAGCATTTTAGCCTTATTTTGTACTCTGGTGCATCTCAAAACATTTTATCTTATTCGTGCCGATACAAGCAAAGCCAAACCATATTTACTGAAATATTAAAGTTCCCAACCCATTAAAAATAATAAGGCAAACACGTTTTCAAGCAAATAAACGTTTATTAATTAACATGTACCAATTTAATATCGTGAAACGCAGTGCCGAACTGTGAGTAGCTATAAGTACAACTTGATTCGGTCGTTACTCACTGCTGTTAAATCCGTACGATTTCAATATCATATTTGCAAATGGCTTTATTTTACAACTTGTGTAACATAAGGAATAGTGAGCTATAAATTATATTGCACCATTTGTCTCCAGGAGAACTTTCATACGATGGGATATTTTATGACAGGCGTCTCGAAGCTGACACGTCTCAATAATGTAGCTTCGGTTAGAGTGTGAAGATTATTAGTACTGCACCTTCTAGCTGATCGTTTCTTCAGGCATTTTACTAGCCAATTTCAGTAAACTTCAAGAATTGACTAAAAAGGAAAATTGAAAATTGTATGCCTAGATGGTTTGGATGGAGGATGAATTAAAGGCGACTAACAAATGGTATTTACAAGTCAGATATGACTGGAATCGTGGCGTAGTATTCGCAACCAGTGTGTAAGTATGACGAGATGTATGAATTTAAAGGAGGCAATAGAAGTATGTCAGGATCGTTGCAGATGGCGTTCTGTCATTTCTACTTACCTCCATGGGAATAATGCGAGAGTTTATGCATGTGTATGTAAACTGTTTACAAAGATTCAAATTTGTTCTTACAATGTGAGAAACCCATATCCGTAAGTTAAAGAAATATGTTATTCAATACTGGAAAATTTATTTTATCCTCATTGTCTTTTCTTTTCTTTCAAATCTCCATAGACACGATCCATCATATGATAAATATCAAGTTGTTATACAAATGATCGATTAAAGTCTTCGTGTGTCTTGCCGAACGTATAATTTCCATTTTACTAAGCACTTTCTAATTTATTATGTACCGAGACGTATTATTTCTCTGGGGCAAAAACAACCTTGCCGAGATAAACTGACACTGACAGTTTACTTTTTATTTCACTTAGACTTCTCCAGAAAAATAAACTGCCTTGTAGATAGAATTAACATTGCGTTCGAGTTAAATTGAAACTTTTTTCGGTGGGAAACGATTTCTCAACAAGTATCGCCGCCCCGCCGTGTCCTCTAGGACCGATGCCTGCCAGGGTAGCTAGATTTGTTCGAAAGAGTTACCGTGACCCTGGCATATAGGCAACTGAAGGAACACGGGTGGGTTTTAGTCAGTAAAAGTCTGACACGGCCTTCCGCTCCACCCTAGAGTGGGAGACGTCATTTGATAATATCCAATCCACAAAAAAAGTACATTCAATTAGAACATTACTATAATTGGTACTATCACTTCAGATAGTGAGAAATGTAGTTTTCGGGATTCGTTTTGATAAGATGGAATTGGCTTAGGTTTAATTTTACCTGTTTTATTTTTATGTATTTATCTTAGAATGAACGCGATATTAATATTTATTAAAGTTGTATTATTTATATCATAGTACCTGTAGATACTCAAATTGTGTAATTATATTGTATTATCTTTAGAATATCCTTAAATATAAATACCACGAACAGTCTTCGTTATTACGTCTGACCCACTTTCGGCGGTTAGCGGTCTTGTTTTATACAGCGGAGATTCTACACATTCAATTCCTGCATTCTCATCAAAAAAAAATCTTAACAAAACCACACACACAATAATCATTCAATACGAAAACATCCAAATACAGTCAAAGAAACCCAAACCAAATATAGACGTGCCCTCCGCGGACGCAATATAGTAGGAAAAACAAAATACGAAAACATTAAACTTTATAATATTCTACAGCAGAAACCAGGAGCACATCTTCTTTTAACTTATTTAAAGCTAAACTCAAGCATTACGTTACTTACAACACAAAACTATTAAGTTAACCTTACAAGATAGTCTTACAATGTCGACATCGTACCTACCTAAATTAAGAAAACAAAACTGTTAGCTGCTAGACTACATTTACATTATATATTTATTCGCTAAGTGAACAATGTATGTTCTTCTAGAATAAATAAATTAAGCTTTAAGACCCAAGATATTTTAAATTACATTTACAGTAAGGTCAAAGTGCCAACAAGATACCTAGAAGTCTCGACACTATGCAGTCAGAATCGTAAAAGCTAAGTATCCAAGAACATTGGAGTCTTAACAAATAATTGAATACATACGAATTAATAGATACAGAATTTTATGATCCTCAATGGATTTCGGACGACGGCATAATTAAATAGGTACTTTATAGCTGGAACAGCTGCATTTTAGTTTTAATTCACGTCGTTTGCGCTGCACGAACCCCATTACAGTCCCTGCATTGTTTTGCTAAAGTCTTCCACAAATCTATTATGAACATAATGTCATTCAGTTGATGTTAAAAGTTACTGTGAATAGAAAGTTTATATATTAACTTTCAATTTTCCCAAAGTAAATTAATATTCAAAGTGAATATTGTTTATTGTTGTACTACGTTGTTAACAAATATAGGTAGGTAATTAGTCAAAATTTAAAAGTAAATAAGTGAAAAAATATTCTAACTTAGAATCTATCTGAATCTGAAAAAGTTTGTATTAAGCTTCATCAGCAGCCTATTGTGTTCTCACTGCTGGGATACAGGCCTCTCGGTGAGAGGTAGTGGGCCATAATCCACCACGCGGGCCCAGTGCGGTTTGGTAGAGGTCACATGTCTTTGAATTTTTGGTTCAAAGACATGCCGGTTTCCTCACGATATTTTCCTTCACCGTTTTGAGAGCAGTGGTGATGAAATAATTTACACAAACTTAAGTGTCTGCTTGGGTTCGAACTCACGATCTACAACTCGTAAGTCGCGGGCATTACCACTGGGCCACCACCGCTCACAGTATTAAGCTTGAGCACACCTATTTGTCAATTCCTTTATTTGAGTTTGTGTGATAATCAATTACCTATAAAGACTAAAACCTATGCTAACGTGTGCTTCGGGATGATGTAAGACCTAAGGCGAGAAACTTCAGTGTAATGAACTCTAACTGCTAAGTTGTACAGTGTCTGTAATTTTACAAGGAGTTACCAGTTCACCAGTTCGGAGCAAAACTAGAAACTACATTGAACTTAAATGAAGTTAGGTGATAGTAGGCCCTCAGGACTTGTTTGCTTATATTTGCTGATAAACTTAAGACACCCAGATGTTCGTGTATGTTCTGTATTCAAGTTCCCATCCACTATGTAGAAATATATGCCTAATATATTATTTTATATTATTTTTGTTAGCCTCTGGTTTCCCGTTGTGTTTATATTTCATTATTTTTCTCCCCATACATTGTTTCTTATACTATCAAAGCCGACCCTCTTTCATTTATAGCCACAATTTGTTCAGTATTTATTTCATAGCATACGAGTAAATACGAAAGGCTTCAGTCCCCCTCTCTCTCCACCCTCTCTTCTACCGTTATAAATCATTTTCAGTGGGCTCGGGCACTAACGAGCGATACATCTGAGATACACCATTGTGCATGGTATTCGACTGAATAACTACGAGAATCACGACATTTTTCCTTTTTCGTATTGTTTGAAAAAACTGACGCAAAAACACGACTTTGGTTTTGTGAATGTTTTATTAAAAGCGAACGTATTGCGTGCAGTGAAAATATATGTAACGATGACGAGAAATAATTGCCTGCGGGTAGATGTGGGTTAGCTATATCGAAAGCAATAAAATTGTCGAAATATGACGCTGGACATCGACAACAAATCCATGAAATGACGGATGAGATTTTTCATTAAACAGTATCCAGCAATGTTCATCAATTTTCGACTGATTGATGTTATTTTTAGTGTTCGACCGAAAATAGATTTACAGCCAAAAACGTGAAAGTGATCTGATATTGCCTAGCTTTACGAAGCAGGTTGAATGATGCGCGACCATTCACAAACTTTTGATTTTCAACGTGGTTGAAGCATCGTGGTCGGAAGGTTCTGGAGTGGCGACCGCGTACTGGAAGACGTAGCATTGGAAGGCCTCCCACAAGATAGGCCGATTACCTGGTGAAGTCCGCAGGAATCCACTGGATGCGAGAAGCATAGAGTCCAGCAGTGGACGTCTTTCGGCTGAAATGATGATGATGATGAATCATAGTCTATTTTATGACCGAAACCGAAAACATGGCCGAATCATTATTTTTTGGCCGAAAACCAAAACGAACCTTGGTGAGTCAATAGTTATTTTGTCTGTTTACAAACCCATTTAAATATTCAACGATCGAATGACTATTCTAACTATTAAAAGTGATTTTTGAAAAGCAAAGTTTGTATTCCGAGGTAATGGCGGCGGTCGGGGAATGCTCATGCATAACAAGCCAGGATGGCGCCGACCACGGCTGCTCACAGGATGTTACACATATTATAGAGGTGACATAAACATCGAGTTTTCTCAGCGAACTTTCCTGCAGCCATTACTGTTATTTGTTGATAAATTGTTGGTTTTGTTTCGAAATGCATTAACGCGTGCAGTATTTTATATGAATAGTGTTTATTTACTTATTAAAATGATTTTAAAAGTTCAACTAGGTCACGGTGAGAAAATTTGTTTATTAATCATGGGTGTTTTTTACTGAAGTTTAACCAATTACTTACTTAGTATATTATGTATCACGAACGGTAAAGATGCCATCAATAATAAAAGAAAAAATCTAGCTCTATTATTACAAATCCATTTTAGGTTTTCGTGAAACAATTTTATAATAGGTAGTATTGGATCGTTTTCTTCTACCTGTAAGTTGATGACGAAAAGTGTCAACATAGGGTGGTTCAGAATCATGTACTATATCCATGGTAACATTCTGTATATCACAGTCCCTGCCACTCTGTTTGTGTATGAAGAAACTCTTAAAATGTGTAACTTTTCAGCATATAATATTCTGTTTTGTATTCAGACCGGTAACTTAGTCTACGACGTCTGGCGCTGAAGGTACCTAATCATATTAATATTGCAAAGGGGAAACTGTAGTTGTTCTTGTCCTTTTAGAAAGCTTTTATCGGATTACGAACAATGAAGCTTTGTTATGGTAACGAGATCGACTTAAAGTAACTTTTTTCTTTTGACTACCTACGCAAAACACCTGAAACAAGAAAAAGCAAAAATGAACTAGAAACGTACCTAAATGATTAACATTTTTGAAGTTACGAATCTATACTAATATTATAAAGCTGAAGAGTTTGTTTGTTTGTTTGATTAAACGCGCTAATCTCAGGAACTACTGGTCCGAATTGAAAAAAAAATTTTGTGTTGGGTAGCCTATTTATTGAGGACGGCTATAGGCTATTTAACATCACGCTAAAACTAAGAGGAGCGAAGCAATAATGAAAAATGTTGCAAAAACGGTGAAAATCGCACCGGTAGGCGACTCGACGCGACGGGAAGGGTCGGGGGAACAAGAAATTTAACGCGGACGAAGTCGCAGGCAGAAGCTAGTTTTAAATAATCTTACTCTCAACGGTTTCTTGATAAGTAATCTTTCCTTAATAATTAAAGGCAAAAACAATATTATAAACAATAGAATGAATGGGCAGCAGCGATCTCTTTGCATTTTACCACCATAATGCGATCGCTAACCCGCCTGCCAAGCGTGGTGATTATGGCAAACCCCCTATGAGGGAGGCCTATTTCCAGCAGTTGACGACTTTCGACTGAAATGATGATGATGAATGAAACACTACGATATCATTCTAAATACAATAAATTTGAGCACGGAGAACATCAATACAGAAGAAAATTGTTAATAAAAAATCATGCTAATATTGAGCGTGGCGATACGCTAATTACAGCGTACAGCTCAGTTGAACGCGAAAATTAATTAAGGCACCGTTCACAATGTTCATTTAAAGTTTCCGACTCGCCGGTCACCGCACCACCCGACCACAGATTATTTTGTAACATAGCCTTAAACATGCAAACGTTTCCTAACGATGTATGCGTAGTCTGAATAAATTTACTCCTGCTTTAGTTTTTCGAGACATCGCCAAGCGGTTGGTCGACTTTTCACGTGATTCGCACGCGTAACATGACCACCATAGAAATAAGTTTTGTCAAAATGACAGATTGTAGAAAGATTTCTACCGTTTTAAGCATGGCAATGTTAAAACTGAAGAGAAGAATCTTTCTAATCTTCTGTCGACAAAAGTCTCTGATGTCAATAATGAGGATCAATTGGTCTCTAATTTTGACACACAAAATTATCAATACAACCCGCTATCGTTCCTTTTAATCCCATTGAATGACTAATGAATAAATCTATTATCTTGGAGCATCCAATTTAATTACATCACTAGCTACCTCCCCTTTGCTATGGAAATAATATCCGTGTTTCTCTTCTTAGAAACGCGAGTGTGCGGGTTGCCCCGTGCTCTGGCAGAAGATATGTCAAGTTGGATGGAAAGAACTTGGTCTATTCTTTATAGAATTAGAGATGGAATTGGCATACTACGCCTGCAGAGAGCTGACTCTTTCTTCTTCGATCTTTTGGCCAAAGAATCAGCAATGCCATATAACGTGGCAATGCTGACAGCCTTCTAGGCAATTTTCCTGTTATCAGCGATACAGATGATTCTTTTCTTTCTTTTTTTTATGTATACATGGAGTTATTATTATAGCTGATATATTATGTAAATATGATTTTATTTGACTATAATTAAGTAGGTACTTAAGTCTTGGAAAATAAATAAAATTTCATTTATTCCTAAAGTAACTAAACTCTACTCTAGACCTAACTATAAATAGGAATATGGATAAAAGCGACTGCCTTTTTATTCCGTATGAAATTCTCAGGAATATTTGGAAAACTTTACCGAATCACTACATTGTGGGAGTATTTTTCGCTCACAAATTCCATTGCTGAGTTTCATAACTTTTTGTGAGATAACAGAAAAGTATCTACTCGTCGTTAAGTATGTGGCTAATTTTCTTAATCACAGAGGAGTTTTGAAATCTTAGACTGCAGCTTAGATCTAAGACCTCAAACCTTCTACTAGAAGCTGTGGTACCTAGAACAGAATTATTTATTTAAACTTCTCGCACACAATAAGGTACAAAGATGGACTTGATGCCTTAGACATTGTCTACCAGTTAACCAAGGGTGGTGTAGAGACCTGTTTCACAAAGATTAAAAAGATACATAAAATAAGCATACACGTAAACTTAAAATACTCAACATACATATTTACTATTATTATTGTATTTTGATTTGATTGTTTCAATCCCTTTTCGACTAATTATCAATAATAAGTTGTAGGATACAACGATTTCACTTTCTCATGTTTTTCAATTAAGTAGATTTACATCCAAGCAATTAAAACGAACATGTGAACCTTTACAACAAGCGTGCAATAATTTACAACTACCCACAAACTGACAACTCGTTAACGGGCCTTGTTAAATAGTTCAAGTTATTCATTTAGTAGGACAAACAGCTTTTATAGCTCCCGGTTCATTTTGTTTTGATAAACTTTATTTTTACAAGAAAGTATTTATAATCAGTAGCCTATAATGTTCCCACTGTTGGGACACAGGCCTCCTCTCGGTGAGAGGAAGTGGGCCATAATCCACCACGCGGGCCCAATGCGGGTTGGTAGATGTCACATGTCTTTGAATTTTGGTTCTAAGACATGCCGGTTTCCTCACGATGTTTTCCTTCATCGTTTTGAGAGCAGTGGTGATGAAATAATTTACACAAAGTAAAGCGCCTGCTTGGGTTCGAACTCACGACCTACTCTACTCGTAAGTCGCGGCCGTTACCACTAGACCATCACTGCTCACAAGAAAATATTACTTTTATCAAAATAAATAACAATAGCTATCTAATTATACTACGTTCATGAAGTTTTAGGAAGTTCTGGAGGCGTCTCATCATAACTTTTGCCTTTTGTTCTAATGTTTAACTTAGGTAGGCACCTACGCGCCCAGGCAAGAGTTTCAGTTGTAAAACCGAGTCTTAAGAAGTACTTAATGATTATTACTTGCTTCTACATGTTTCTGTGCTTATGTTTCTATAGGTATTTCCTTAAATGAATTAAGTTACCTTGGAACTTAGTTTTACCTAGGGGTTTAGCTATAACAATACACTGTTTTTCGCTCTATTTAATTTTGTATGCCTTGAGATTTGAGCAATACTTGTATTGAATACGAAATAATGCAAACTTTTGCATTAGATATGTACACAAATTACGCTTAGGTATACTTACGCCTTTCAAATATTTTAAAATACCTCATCATCATCATTATAACCGAAAGACGTCCACTGTTGGACATAGGCCTCCCCCAATTTCCCGGTTTGCCCTAATCGCCATGCTTGGCAGGCGGGTTGGCGATCGCAGTATGGTGGTAAAAGTCATAGAGGACGCTGCTACCCATTCTCTAGTAAGTCCCTTAGTCGCCCTTACAACATCCACGCGAAGAAATTGGATTGTGGTAGTCTTTATGTCTGGCACCACACGCAAGCAATCGGCGGCAGAGGCATCTTTTAAAAATACCTACATAGACCTTACTCAACAGGTTTAAGTAGAAAATAAGATAGCTTCCTTGTAACTTGCAGCTAAGTCTAAGAATAACTAGAAACGTGACTAGAAAATAATTGTGCAAGCTTGCTGCAAGAAGGCAATTTAGTAACACGCTGTTTATAGTGGCGCCCTCTGTGCAAACTGTTACGAAGCTACGCTCCTGTTAGAAAAGCAACTGGTAAACGTTGTGTTGTGAACTTTTGTTTTAGAATGAACGGGGATAAGAATATTTATTTATTGTTTCTTTATATTAGTGATGTAATTTGTTCTGAACAGCTAACGAAACATGAAGGAAGCATACTTACTTTTGTTACAATTTTTTATTAGGTATTCTCATAACTAAACTAAAATGCAAAATGCATTCAACATTAACAAAACAAAGCTTTAGTCTTAATACCTGCCTACTTCTCAATCATTCTTTAACGGGAATGTACCGTAGCTTTAAAACGATCAAAGATTGAAAACAAACTTCACAACACTAATTTTTTCTACATTTGTAAACTTTTCTAATCATAAAAATACATCCTCCTTTTCCGTCTGACAAAAATCGAATTCATAAAAAAAAAATAAACAGAGATCCGTCAACCAGCCAATAACTCTCAATGTTGGGGCAGGAAATTAAATAAAAGCTTGACAGCCATGTCGATAGGACGAGTTAGGCAATTTCGAGCACCTGACGTGGACACAGGGGGCGCACCCAATATTGAACTTTTTTGTTCACATTTTATTCAATTTTGATGGCGACGACTCCACTGAGGTGTACTTATGTCAATTTTTTGCGTCATATCGTGCTGACGTGTCTTTTTATACAAATTACAGTCAGAAAATGCTGGTACTTGTAAGAAGGTCCGCATTCTAATCTAGTCACAATCTACCAAATATACGTCTAATAATAACAAAAACATAACATATCATTACGCCTTGCTTCTCCGAAGGATTGGGCAGAGGTCTACCTAAAATAGTACCCACATTTCGCCTAACCTCTAATGTCCCTCCATTTTTTTCATCCTCTTGACATAGCTCGTCATTGCGATGAGAATAACCATTTTTAATGAAGTCGTTTTAAAGATGTTATTATAATTCGAATTCAATTAACGCAATAATCAAAATCTAATTACAAATCTTCCAAAAAGTTGAAAAAGAAAAACGAAATAACACAATTTACAAGAAAACAAAAAGTTTCAGAATTTCTATCAACATTCGGGATGCTTGTTCCTTTGTATATCAAACTTTTCCTTTTGCTTCTGACATAGCCGAATAAAAAGTTACCATTTGTATTTACATCAGAGACGATCGTTTGTAACAAAAGGGGAAAAAGGAGCAGATTTTGTTTCGAAAATTAAATGTCTCATGGGACAAAGAGTGCTCCATATTATGAAAATAAATTGTTTTAAAAACGGATCATTCGAGCTTCCAACAATGTGTGTACGAGCCTATTTCGGGATTATCTAATGACCTGCACAACACACACACATGCACTTTCAAATTAGATATATACAGCATGGCATTCAGGAAGGTAAGGTCATATATACCTACAAATAAATAAAATTTTCGTGACTGTTCCTAATTTCAAATCAATCAAATAATAGTTTATAAAAAACAAAAAAACACGCTTCAATAGAAAACTAAACTAAAAAAGTAGAAAATAATGGAAAAAAAGCGTGCGGTGCTTTTTAAGGTATTTTTTTATTGATATTAGGCACCCCACGCTTTTTTTCCATTATTTTCTACTTTTTTAGTTTAGTTTTCTATTGAAGCGTGTTTTTTAGTTTTTTTAAACTATTATTTATTTTCTATTTTTTAGGGTGCAACGAATTTTGTGACGTATGTCAGCGTAGTTTGTGACGTATGTCAGCGTAGTTTGTGACGTATGTCAGCGTAGTTTTCGAAGATAGTTTTTTGATGTCCTGGTAACCCTGGCAAGGATAATGGCACAAATTTATGAAATTATTGCATTGTCATCGGTCCTTGACAGGTGTGCAAAGTTTGAATGAAATCTGGTCGTTTAAAGTGGGTCAAAATCGCGCTATAATGAGTCGGTTACAAACAAACATACAAGTGAAGCTAATATAAAGCGTGTAATAAGAGCTTTTTATGCCCATGAAAGTATATTTTCACATGTATGTGTGTCTATCTGTGTTTATTCTGGTTAATCTCCGAAACGATTCGGCCGATTTATACAGGACTTTCACTGGCAGATAACTAATGTTATAAGGAATAATATATGTTAAATTTGTCTCGGTAGCACATTTCCGCGGGATAAATCACGACATCCACGTGAACGAAGCCACGGGCTCAGCCGATATGAATACTTCATAGAAATAATCAGCCATCCCATTACATTTAGGTCGAGTAAGTATTGAAGTTTTGTATGGGACTGCCGATAATTTTTTTTGCGATATCGATGTTTCTCCCGTAGAGAAAGTTGTTTAGTTTGATAGTTTATATCACACCTTTAAATATGATCATCCTTTGGCACATACTGTATACTGGCTAGCTAGGACATCGTTGCGCAACATATAACCTTCAATTCAGTACGTAATTCTATATCTCCTAGATTGAAATTTTTCGTCTGTTATTAAAAAAAAACTTTTTAACAAAAAATTAAACCGCCGAAAAAAACAGAAAAGCAAAAACTAATAAACCTTAAAGTTATGAGTCGGCGCTTTGAGTGATCTTTTTTCATTGATTTTTCAGCGCCGACTCAATATTTTAAGGTTTATTATTTTTTGCTTTTCTGTTTTTTTCGGTGGTTTAATTTTTTGTTAAAAAGTTTTTATTTTGTAATTTTTTGTGGCTTTAATGTACTAATAATACTTGGCAAGGTATACCCTATCCAATTAAAAAAAGAATTATCAAAATCGGACTACACTGTACAAAGTTATGCGTGGTTATACATTACAATCAATGAGTGAACAATCAATCATCCCCTGTTTTCCGACCCTTAGGGTTTGATTTTGTTTTCCAAATTTATATGAGACCACCTTCGGAGTATACCCTTTCCAATAAAAAAAGAGTTATCACAATTGGACTACTATGTCCAAAGTTATGCGTGGTCATACATTAAAAAAAAAAAAAAAAAAATATACGTGTCGAATTGATAACCTCCTCCGTTTTTTTTCGTCGGTTAATAAAATCAGCGGTTTTATAGTAAAGTGCGATAGCCACCTACGCGCTTAAAATATAAGGGACAACATTTTTATTTTTTTATTACTAACTGACGAAAAATGTCATCGCAAGGGGCTCTAGAGTCGTGTGATTTGCTGTGAATTCATGGTTAAAGGTTACATGTTGCTGCCACCCTGTATGTAAAGGCTCTGTAGGTACATAAGTCCCTATAGCAAACGAACGAAATAAAAAATAACGCAGTGGAATTGGGAGCCTCTAACGACTGCCATTATAAAGATAAGTAAGGCGAGATTATGGCGGACGCCATGGCAACCCATTTAATGTGCCTCTAATTACCACGGGCTCGCTGTAAAAGTTTGCAATATTCAAATAGACTTTTGAAATAAAGTAAAATATAAATTCTCAATTGTTTGACTCATTATTACTCTGAATTTCTTTTTACTAAACAAAATCAAGTTCTAAAAGTTCCTGCGAAACAAGTACTTATTTATAAATTAGCAATGTAACTCGTTTACAAGTTTCTGTGCAGGCTACATGATTTTTTTAGGTGATGAAACAAAAATACCGAGGCTTGCCTTTAAACAGGTATTTATACGTTTTCGGATCTTATAAGTTACTTAAAAAGTCCAACTCCCCATAAGGAATGCGAGGCCTGTCAGAAGCGGAGAGTTAAAAGCCCAAAAACGGAATCCGGGTTCCAAATAGATGCAAACAGGATGACGCAAACATGGTCATGAAGATTACTTAAAAACTTTTACACAAATTGCAACTGAATCTGAAACATTTTAATAATTAAAATCACAGATTAGACATAACTTATTATGTAATTGAAAACGAAAATATCCCTAATCTTAGTTTTTGTTTGGGTGTCGGCGCAACATGTCTTTTTCTTCCGCACTTCAATTGCTTTACCCCAATGATATTATATACATACTTTATAATATCATTGCTTTACCCGACAATTTCCTGCCGAATAATTGACTAGCAAAGCAATATAAAAAACAGCTGTGTGCTCGACTGGTTAGAAGCTCGAAACTCGACCACAAATAGACCGCCAGACATCTCGACTTCGTTACGAGAACCAGCAAGCGATCACGTACATCCAGCGCTTTGTACGTAATTAAATTGAAAGCCGATCATAGTATGTTAGAAATTCAATTGCACATGCAATATTGGACAATTGGAAGTTCCTCGACAAAAATGTATGGTGCATCGTGTCTTTATCAGCTTCTCTTGTCGAGAGAAATGGTGTGAACCGATGTAATTTCATACTTAGTAGCTATTTTTGATAATATGTACTTCATCATCATCATCATCATCATTTCAGCCGTAAGACGTCCACTGCTGGGCATAAGCCTCCACTGATTTAAGAGCTTTGCCATAATCGGACGGATGCGGGACAAAAAACCGGTCGATGTGGGGTTGTAAAATGCATAGAAAAAGCTGCTGCCCATTCTCTCGTAATGATAAAACCTATGTTGACTTAAATAAAGAAAAAAGTAGATACGAGTAGGCATGTACATACCTGTATGCTAAGACAGGGTTATGTAGTAAAAGAGTCATAACCCAAAGATGGTACTTACCTCATACCCTACGAGGACTCTGCACAAATTTAAATAAAAATAAATGCACGAAGTAGGTACCCTTCCCAAAATGCAGTACTCGAGTGTAACCCTCGCTAAAGCACTAAGAAGTGGTGAAGAAGTGTTTTGAGGGACTGCTTTATGTAATTTTGACGTTCAAAGAGTGCTGATCCTTAGCCTAGTTATAATAAACTAGCTTCTGCCCGTGACTTCGTCCGCGTCAAATTTTTGCTCCCCTGACCCTTCCCATCGCATCGAATAGCCTGCCAGTTTTCGTCCATTTTTCGTTGCTGCTCCGCTCCTTTTGATCGTAGCGTGATGTTATATAGCCTTCCTCAATAAATAGGCCAACACAAAAAGTATTTTCGATCCGGACCAGTCGTTCCTGAGATTACCGCGTTCAACCAAACAAACAAACAAACTCTTCAGCTTTATAATATTAGTATAGATGACTTGATTTATCCCACGTTAGCACGGACATATCGTCACCCTCCGCGCTAACTGTCGTATCTAGCAATTCGTAATTTTTCAGGGCAACAGTTTTTCGGTCGGACGCTACAATCATGTTACTGTAGTTACGTTGGCTGTGGCTTTATTTATGAATTAATTCCTTTTTTTTATTGCTCTTGGCTTACTCTTTAAGTTAGTAGTAGCCCTAAAGCCCTAAGATATCTATTTATTTATTTATATTCATTTGAAGCAGATACGTCACTCTGTGAGAACTTTGTTTTTCAACTTGTGTCTGTTACGACGTGATTGTTTGGTATATGAAAATATAAATAAAGCTCTATTAATCCACACTAATATTATAAATGCAAAGTTACTCTGTCTGTCTGACTCGCTTTCCTGCTAAAACTACTGAACCGATTTAAATGAAATTAGGTACATAGTTTAGAGCCTGAGAAAGGACATAGGCTACTTTTTATTGCGGAAAAGGGAGGATGAAAGGTTGTAGGGAAGTATAGTCGTTTTTAAAGCTAGAATGATGAAACTTTTTTATTTGGCTTTTATTACATAATATATATTTATGAATCATATTTAAAGTTTGTTAAATTTTTACCCTTAAGCGGGTAAAATAACAATAGGTAATAGGGGATGAAAGTTTGTACGAAAAGGGGAATGACAAGAATCAGCGGAACTACTGGCCGGAATTGAAAAATTATTTTGTGTAGCCCATTTATTGAGGAACGCTATATAATATCACGCTACGGTCAAAAGGAGCGGAGCAGCAAACGAAAAATGGACGAAAACTGGCAGGCAATTCGATGCGACGGGAAAGGGAGCGAAAATTTGACGCGGACGAAGTCGCAGGCAGAAGCTAGTATCATATATTGTGAAATTGTACGCCGAAAGACGACGTTTATAAAAAACAGCATTTTCATTGCTAATAGGCAAGCTTATGGCTTGTTGGAGGTCAAATGTAGTAATTGTATTGGGGTTGGGTTTTGCTGTGATGCTAGTTTACATTTATTTCTTTCTGATATAAACAAAGTCTTCTCCTGTTGGTGCTTCCTATACTTTTCGCAAATCTTTAATTTCTCTTCTTCAGAACCTTTTAAATACGTCATGCACAAACTACACTGATCTTTTTATGGGCGATGGAAAGACAATTTCTTGGATTTAAAAACCCTTAAAAATTGTTCCGTGAAGCCCAGCTTTTCTTCATACAGAAATGAAGATAAGCTGGGCTTCACGGAACAATTTTTAATCTTTTCTTCAAACATGTGGTAGGTACATCTTGGGTAGCGTCAGTTCACGATGTAAGTATTCTCTAGAAGAATGGTCCCTGCAGTAATGAGATTCAACCTTCGGGAATCTCTCAATGTGCTGTTCGATCATTATTGTGCGAGCGACCTGTCACTCTACGAAGAATTGGTCGACAGACAGATTTGATTCCCTGCTCATTCAGAGTCCAACCGCCCGCACCCCACCCCCGTGCATACCGCAGTGTGACTTAATGATATGGCAATAAGCTTCTTATTCGTAAAAAAAGCTTTGATCTCTAAACGACGTAAATGCAAAAAAAAATAGTAAGTAATCATTATTGAAAAAAATTCTGCATCGGGACGAAAAAAATAAAATCTTACTAACTGTAGTACATACGACAGATAGTGAGAATATTTTTTCCCTCCTTTTGCACATACGCTAAAAAAAAAACTTGATTATCTTCTAAACGGTAAACAATAGAGACACGAGGACTAGAGACACCTTTTCGAAACAAAGTTATGAACACGTAGGTAATGTCCGTGTAGATACGTCAGTTTGTGAGATACGACAGTTAGCGGGGAGGGTGACGATATGTATATCGAGATGTTATCATGCACCCGATAATCAACCCATTGTTTAGCGCCGAAGGTTGAAAATCGGACAGTGTATTTTTTCGACAGACTGGGATGTACTCTGTTGAATTCTCGAATCTCGGTTCAAGACCGACAGTTGCTAATCCAGTGCGCTATAAACTCCCGCTGCGATATTTTTACATCCGAGCGAACATGGGTGAATTTC
This sequence comes from Aporophyla nigra, assembly GCA_947507805.1. NCBI lineage: Eukaryota > Metazoa > Arthropoda > Insecta > Lepidoptera > Noctuidae > Aporophyla > Aporophyla nigra. The sequence continues at coordinate 18,293,252 of OX382297.1, read as the reverse complement.
CTCCATCCAAAAACGTAACTCTCCCACAAACCAGGCTAAGCAAGCGAAACTAAGCTAAAAGCTTTCCACACTACTGTTTTAACTAAAAATGCTTTACACAATATATAAAAACTAGCTTTTGCCAGCGGCTTCGTCCGCGTGGAGCTCGGAAACTATCCCGCAGGAACGAACTACCGGGATAAAAAGTACCCTATGTTAATCCAGCACCCTAATTGCGTAACACTCGTGAACAAGGTCATGAATGTTGCGAAACTGTTAAAATGAAACCGATTCCTACTGATAGTGTAGTACGCAATTACCCCTCAGGTTAGAAACTCCGGGGTCGCGTGATTGTTCGAAAGAGATACCGTGGCCCTGGCACATGGGCAACTGAAGGAACACGGGTGGGTTTTAGTCAGTAAAAGTCTGACACGCCCTCCCGCTCCGCCCAGAGCGGGAGAAGTCATTTGATGATGTCCCATCCAAAAAAAAAAACAAAAAAAAAGGTTAGAAACTATCTGTGTGCCAAATTTCATCGAAATCCGATCAATAGTTTTTGCATGAAATAGTAACAAACATACATCCATACTCACAAACGTTCACATTTATGTATTACTAGGGTGTAGATAGTTACTAAGAAACTTAAGTTTAGTCACGTTATGGAGTCGAAAGTCTTTCCTTGAGCATTCAATGTAACAGGTAACGTTTACCGTCTGAATGTAACAGGTACCAGGTATACAGAAGTACGTAGAGTACCCACCTACATACAGGAATACACGGCTGACCATTCCACGTAATGAGAGCGCCGAGAAATGACTCGCTCAATGGCAACAGAGCCCGCTCGCTGAAATGACTACAATAAACGGAATTGCATAACCGTCCACTGCAAACTACACGCGCTGACCTAAAAACGGGCAGGAGGTAGGCTTACTTTTAGTTTGTATAGATTTTGTTACATGAATAGGCTTATTATAATGTATACCAGTTTTAAACGTCCTTTCGGTGTCATTTGCTGCATATCACAGCGACTTCGAACGCCTAATACTCTCGTCAAGTAGACAAGTGATCTCTGAAATTGCTTTATACGCAGTTCCCTCTGATTTCCCCATCGTCGCGTTTAATAAAACCCACGGGAGCTGATGGCGCTTTTCTCCGTCATCCGAGGTCACATCTCGCGAAAAATTACATAGAAAATTAAATTCTTCAAGCCATTGTAGGTATGTTTTATTATTATAAAGATGCCATTAAGTTAGAGTCACCACGGTGGCTGACGGAAAAATTTATCGTCTGTTCTAAGGCTGCACTAAAATAAAGCCGTAAAATCCTCGCAGCTTTGCTGTGGAAAATGTCACCATTTTACGGTTAAAATATTATTACTTTGTTGATGATGAAACGAAATTGACTTGGTGAGTAGCGACGAAGCGTATAGCGCGTAGCATACTTTTGTAGTAACTTAGGGCCATTTTGTAATTGGGAACAATCTAGGTTTTTTTATTTTTTTGAATCTTCATAAGAAAACGGGTCAACTTAAGTGCATCAATACAGGACTGCGATTGGGTTATCACATAACGTATTCTACATTACGTATTATAAACATTTATCATATTTAAATTGTGTAAATAAAATAATTAACAACAATTAACGTTCCTGCAGTAGAACCTCCTTTTTCGTTTTAGTATTTAACAACAATATAATTAATTTCGTGATTATTTGGTAACCGTACCATTAAGATTGTGTTAAATTGTTGATACCATACCGCCCCTCGCGTATCTACTGCCTTTATGAAGGGTGGGTTATTTCATGCCAATAAAAAAAAAAAAAGATTATTTATTACCTTTGGTTGTACAAAAACACTTATCTAAATACTATGCAGCATTACAACTAAGGGAGTGAGTGTTAATTTTAATGTTACTTATTTATTTGTTGAAGTCAGTTTCCCTTTTTTGGAAAATTATTTATTTTATTATTTTATCAGACTGATAACAACTTGTGATAGCCGCTGTAGTAGATGTAGATGATGTTATAGTAACACCTCTATTTAATGTGATAATCTGATCGCCACCCTGCATAATGAAGTGCTAATAACATGTGTAATTTAAATATTGAGCCTGTGTGGCCAACCCTACTGTTAACAGTGGATCAGTTTCATCCCTGCTTTCAGTTTTAGTCCATATTTCTACTGTTCATGTACTTTAGACTCTATCTGAAGCATTATTGCTTCAGATAGCGTCTAAAGCACATAAACAGTCCAAAAATCTAAGAAATAAAAATTGCTTAACTTATGCTAGATAGGTAGAATTACTGTTCTTAAGTCACCATCTACTGTTTTGTTCTGCTGTTTTATGGTTGACTAGCTTCTGCCCGCAACATCATCCGTGTCAAATTTTTGCTCCCCTGACCCCGTCGCATCAAATTACCTGCCAGTTTTCGACCATTTTTCGTTGCTGCTCCACTCCTATTGATCGTAGCCTGATGTTATATAGCATATAGCCTTTCTCAATAAATAGGCTAACCAACACAAAATATTTTTTCAATTTGTACCAGTAGTTCCTGAGATTAGCTTGTTCAACCAAACAAACAAACTCTTCAGCTTTATAATATTAGTATGGATTCGGTGTCTCTTTGTTCGGTAGAGTATTATTTTTGCGTTTATTCAGAAAAACCTTTTAGTAACGAAAGTGGCTGAAATTGAAATTTCACCGCTCATTTCAAAGAATCAAAATAACTAAACAAACATAAAGTGCTCATCGGCCATTGTAAGAAAACTTTTCATTCTAACCCAAATAAAACAGCACGAGGTCTGTAAAACGTGGAAAGAGAAAATCAGTCTAAGAGCGGCCAAAAAGGTGAACTGCTAAAGGAACGTAACTTCTACTAAGCATTTAATCGCGAGCATTAACTGAATACATCCCAGTAACTTGTTTCTTAATTCATTACAGTTGGTACACTCTTTAGACTGAAAGCTCTACTTTTCTCAGACAACTACATAACAACATTTGTACGAATATTTCTACCATTCTACTGGATTCTACTGGAACACTTGTTCTGTGCGGTGTCAGACGTGAAGAATAGCACCATCCCATTTCTTCCCATGGGTATCGTAAAAGGCGACTAAGGGACTAGAGAATGGGCAACAGCGTTCTCTATGCATTTTTCCACCATACTGCGATGGCCAACCCCCGCCTGCCAAGCGTGGTGATTATGGGAAAACTTCTCAAATTGGAGGAGGCTTATGTCCAGCAGTGGTCTTCTTTCAGCTGAAATAATGAGAAGGAATGGAACTTTGTCGTCTTATTATTACATCGAGTGAGTCCTGAAGTTCTAGCACCAAGCGGTAACGTGTTAGGGTACTAAGACCAACGCAATAACCAACTAATAAAGACGATAGTAGGTAATTACCAATATTACCCGATCCTGTTAACAACACTCATGAACGTAACCGATTACAGAGGCTCATTCTAAGCTCAATTCTCCTACAAATGAGATACTTAGGGTCCTATATACACAAGACGCAGAGATCGAATCAGTAATGTGAGATATTTACTCCTCAGACCACCTTTACCCACATTTGAATGTCAGCAATGGCCCTTATTTGGTTTACGATCTTTATCTGGGCGGAAAATACTCTTGGTTGGAACTCACGAATTATATATACATATACGTACCTAGGGTTGCCAGGCGTCCGGATAAAGCCGGACACAGTTAGGCTTTTTGGTTGTGTGTCCGGCCAAATTAGACGGTGTCCGGCCTGCCCGGCTTTTTGTTAGGCTTTTCAAATTTGATAATTTTTGCCTTGGTTTCCGCTCCACCCGCCTCACCTTGTGTCGCTAGCGCAAGCGAGCGAACTAGCACTGTCCTCCCCGCCTTATTACTACTCAATTTAAAAGGAATCCAAGCCAATCAAAAATATTAATTCTTTTTGTTACTTCTTTATTTTAATATTACTTCATTAGTGTTTTGTTTAATTTTGCATTAAGATTAAATAACTAAAAATGTCAGACCTTTTTACCCAAATGTCCGGCTAAACTGACTGGTCTGTCCGGCTATTTGGTTTTAAGACCTGGCAACCCTATACGTACCTATGGTCTTTGGAAATTTTGCAAACAGAAATAAAACTTTTGTGATAGAAATAGGGTTCAATCTGATACGATACAGGTACGTAAATGGTTCTAAGTTCTACTTCAATAGAAAAAAGCTAATCTAAATCCTTACCCAAAAACGTATTCTTTTGCTCTTTCGCCATTTAAAGGGAACACACGTGTTACTCTAATCTAAAATCCACATTTCTAGCCCATTTCAGTACTTGGACCGTAAGACCTTATTCAGTACGGTAGTATTTACATTCAAGTAGAATTATTTAAGTTTCCAAGTATCAACGTATGGGCTTACTTATACTTATAATTAAATTACTTCGGACCAAAACTCAAGAATAAAAGGTCCAAGGGTGGCTGTTTATCTACTTATTCTGAATCTTTATTCGCCGTCATGGCGTTTAACGAGTGCGCTGCAAGACTATGAATAAAATTATAATTTGCGAGCAATGGCTGTCCTATCATTAAGATGAGTGTCGCGATAACCTGGATTTTCTCGTCAATGTTGGAAGGCTTTAGAAGTTTTTATACTAACTTCATTTGACTGCTTTAATTTATGTTTCTTATTTACTATGGAGGTTGGTTCTTTGTTGTTTGTTTCTTAAATAAAAGGTACATGTCGTATATTGTTCTTCTAGAACGGTTTTCAGTATTTACAACGAGCATTTCAGTATTTTTATCCTCCCTGCGCTATTCCCAGAAGCCTAGCCTAAAGCGTTACACGACGCAGTTCAAAAGCGTATTTAAACAACATGAGAGATGAAACTACTGACACCGACATTCACCTCACATGGGCATCAAAATGTTAGCAGTAACTACCGTTTAGAATCATATTTGATGGCTGTGAGTGGCCTATCACGATCATCTCTATTAAGCCGAGAATTTGTCGTTAACCCCGAAACGTGCGGGCCGTGGCACGTACACTCTCGCAAATTCGACACCACATTTACGATCGAACTTCAATGTGAAATGTTATACTGCCTTTGCCTCGGTGATGAATATCGATACCTACATAGTTTCCTGACGTATAGGAACGTATTCACAACATGACCGGCGTTTAAAGGATAGGTTGATACTGTTCATATTTCGTTGGAATTACATATTTTGTGGTCACGTTAAGCTCTTTTGGGCCATTTCCTTTTGGGAATTTAATTTTATAATGTGCTTAAATATTAAGGCAAGAATGGGTATTTAACTTGTTTGTAATCTTAGTGAAGTACTTAGTCCGTTTCTACACAACAAGAGAAAAATGATGAATACAATCTGCTAACAAGATTTTTATCCTTGGCAACCACGAATAAAATAAGGACACACATGTAAAAATTCGACTGTCTCATTAACTTGGGACAAACTCAAAACTTAATCAGTTAAGAACCGAGTTAGGACCACTCAAACCATCAGAGCCCTGAAGACAAATGGAATAAGGAATCCTTGAAAACTATGCGGTCCGTAATTTGGGCACAATCACAAAATTTACATAACATCTGAGAGTAACTGGTAGCTGGCCAGCTGCGGAACGCTTAGAGCCATATCACGTTACGTGGTCCTAACTTAGTTAGGCTATGGTTACACGACAGAGGAAATAGCGGGATGAGTGAAAAAACAACCGCAACTTTATGCTGTATTGAGATGTTTGGCACAGCATTTTGCAGCATGTGCTTTTAAAGGGACAGGTGATGCTGCATCGACCTCTTTTAACCGTATAGCTGGGGGGGGGGGGGGGGTAATGTAACTGGTGACTGGGTAGTTCTGGGCGTGATAGGCTTGTATTAGAACTGTGAGTCAAGTCCTTAATAATCATTCTGTGCACTGTACGGACTGACCAACCCATTGAATAGGTACCTAATTCAGCAACTCCAGAAGCAAGCGGCACACCCCGCTATAAGTTCGGCTTACGTGTAAACACCCTTATCCCCCAAAAACTGGTCGGAAACATCCCCAAAACGTCCCGAATACGGGTCCTCAAAGTAAAGTTGCTAATCTAGTTAGGAAGTTTTGTAAGTAATTACTCTTGTCGTCGCAGAATGAATGCATTCAGACTAGTTAGTACTACTACGTGCCATTCCGTCTTGTTTATCGGGCAGACGGGCTATTTCGTTGGTTGAATGCCAGTTGAAAGGTCCGGCGGTAATATGGCTCTATTACTTACCTCGTACCTGCGTAAGGCGGATTGAGTGACCTTAGAGAAATTGAGGCCGGACGTTAGATAGATCTGGCGTTGATTTCATCTGTAGTTAGAATGTAAGTATAAAATGCGGTAAATGTAGGTACTTATTTTAGTAACTAAGAATCTCTTAGTTTACTTAAGGTCGAGTTCATGAAAATAGATGCATTTTCCATTTCCTTTAAACTATTTAATTGAACATCTTAGCAATGTGATTTTAGACACCTATGTTTCTGTATACCTAGGTATCTATAGGTAATTAATCAATAAAGGTACCTATAGATAGAATACCATTCCATCCTAGCGGCATTTGTCCGAAATGATCCCGATCCGCAGTTTAATTAGCAAAATTCAAACTCCACCATCTTCATTTTCAATTTAGGAAAATAAATCTCTGAAATTCTCGTCAAAATGAAAGGACATCTCAAATAAATTACGTCTTAATTTTATTATAATCACGAAACAACAAGCTAGAGAAAGATCGAAATAATTTGCAAAAGAAAAATACGTTTTGACAAATTAATTAAAAGTTGGTACTCTACCTACTTTCCTAACTACTTATGGCCCGCCCATTTTTCCAACAGGGATTTATTCTTTCAAGTGTCTGGATGGTACCATAATTTATTTAAAAAAAAAAAAATTAATATATTTTGTTACTTAAAAATAATTATTTTATGTGGTACACTGTCTTTAGCCATATTTCCAGCATTGAATTAAAATTAAAAATAATAAAGATAGTGTTCTGGGAATTAGAACTTTTTTAGGAACATTCCTCCCCTTTAAGATCTTTTTTCAAAATTCTTTGAACATTAATAGTTTTTATGGCCGTCCGCAAGTTATTAAAAAAATGAATATAGTAAATGAAGACGCTTTTAAATTTCTGGCCACGATAACGTTAGACCCCGTTACTTCTTGTATTATCGCGATGCCGTGGATGTCTACGATAATAGGTACCATCACGTTAAAAATTATAAAATCTCACAACCCGGGTTGTTGTTATTAGTAAACAAATTAAAATGAACAGCTAGTTTTTAAATTGGGAAATTTTTAAGCTGTTAGTTAGTTAAAAATGCAGAAAAACCTAGTCCTCGTTTCAGGCCGATTAAATCCTCGCCCACATGTGGGAGTGGCGCGAGGAGGCCAAACGCCAGGGCGAAACTCCGCTGCCGCGACAAATCGCAGCACGGCAGACAGAGCTCCGGCAGGATCTCATGGCGACATGGCGGGTACGATTGTCGCAACCCAGCGCAGGGCACGCCACAATTGCGGCGGTAAGCCCCCTCTTTGAGGAGTGGATAGAGAGGCGCCACGGCGTCCTCACCTTCCACCTGACGCAGGTTCTCACCGGGCATGGGTGCTTCGGTGGGTTCCTGTTCAGGATAAAGCGGGAGGAAACGCCCGGGTGTTTCCATTGTGAGGATCGTCTAGAGGACACGGTGGAGCATACGGTAGAAGTGTGCCCTGCCTGGGCGGAGCACCGCCGTGTCCTCGTGGAGGCGATCGGTGGCGGCGACCTCTCGCGTCCGGGCCTGGTGCGAGCCATGGTACGGAGCGAGAGGGCATGGGAAGCCGTCACCTCCTTCTGCGAAGCAGTAATGCTCGCGAAGGAGGAGGCGGGGCGCGTGAGGGAGTGGCAGTCTCTGCGCCCTTACGTCCCTAGCCGCCGCAGGAGGAGACGCCCCGGGCGTCGGGAGTCGATTGCGGACTCCCGGCCACCGTAGGCACGAGCTTGCGGGCGGCGAGCAATGGGTACCTCGCCGCCCGGTAAGGACCAGGCTCGGGTCGACGGCGCGTAGTGTTCCACGCGCGCCTCAAAGAGATGTCAGCAGCACTGAAGGGGTCTGCTAGGACCGATGCCTGCCGGGGTCGCGTGATTGTTCGAAAGAGATACCGTGACCCAGGCACATGGGCAACTGAAGGAACATGGGTGGGTTTTAGTCAGTAAAAGTCTGACACGCCCTCCCGCTCCACCCAGAGCGGGAGAAGTCATTTGATGATTTCCGATCCAAAAAAATAAAAATATAACTGTATTGTATTGTAATGTAACCTACATTTGTTGCAAATAAATAATAATATAATAATAATATTTTTATTTCACACAAAGAACATTTCACACAAGTTTGCATACACATATTTGTTAAATACAGTCAAATACAAAATTTTTGAGCCCTGTCTCCTAAACTAGGAAGATCCTGTATCTTAGGAGGCAGATTTGATTGATTGATTAATTATATTAAAAAAATCCACACCTACCTAAACGTACATAATATTAAGCTAGTGAACATACATACGTATCTTGTAAAGTTGTATTTAATTTTAATTGGGGGGCGTCCATTAATTACGTGAGGTGGTCTAGGACGGAGGGGATCAAGCTAAATCTTTCCAAATCTCACTTAGGGGGGAGGGGGGTCTTGGCAAATATCACGTAATTATTTTTCTCGCAGAAAACGGTGTAAAATTGCGTGAAACATTATTTCTACAATAAAATATGGCCAAATCTGAGACAATAGTACACTGATAAAAAAAATACTTGAGTCAAGAGCCAAAATCTTGAACCAAGAATACCATTTTGAAGAAAATGATTTTCTTGAGTCAAGAGAATAAATTCTTGAGTTAAGAAATTATTCTTGATGTAAGAAAATTTTCTTGTTTTTGTGTTTTTTTTTCTCAATAATATATCACGTTTACAGCCCAAATAGAAGTTTTTTAAGAATCTCGCGTGAGATTAGGGGAGGGGGGAGGAAGTTGAGGAAAATCTTACGATATCTCACCACGGGGGGACGGGGGGGTCGAAAAATTCTCACCCTTGCAATAGGCGTAGTTATACAATATTTCTCCTTTCAGATAATGTTGTCAACTCAGACCTTAACTGAAAAAAAGGAAAAGTAGTAAAATAAATAACCAAGAATAGATACTTGGACGAAACGCTATGAAGCATAAAGGAGAAGGCAAACGTGATCGGCTAAGCTTGACTGGGCTGCATGCATTACCATAATCCGAGCTATCGATTTTCCCCGCTTCAAGCCTTTTTAATAGAATTACCTACGTTGAATTTGCTGCGTGCCTCGACTAACACCGATCGACTAGAAATTTTATGGACTACCTAACCGTATTTTTTTAGAAAGGACACGCTTTTTTTTATTATTAGCTTCGCCTGTATCTTGTTATTTATGTAACGGAATCTTGGAACTAAAACGCCCATTGCAAAAATCTTCGTTTTTAAAAATGTTCAAAATGTAGTCGCAGTCTCATCTTGGCGACAATCAAATGTCAAAATCTTGTCAAAAATGTATGCACTCGAGATACCTTTGACCAAGGAATAAGTTCCTTGCCTTTGACAGATTGAGACAGATCAGACTTTGGACGTTCTTAAAATTACGAGAGTTGCCTCTATAATCAATTTGAAGTTTTGCACATTTATCAAGGACCGATAATTAATAACATAATCATCATCATCATCATTTCAGCCGTAAGACGTCCACTACTGGACTTCTGCCTCCCCGAATTTGGGAGGCTTTGCCATAATCGCCACGCTTGGCAGGCGGGTTGGCGATCGCAGTATGGTGGTAAAATGCATAGAGAACAAAGCTGCCCTTTCTCTCGCTGTCCCTTAGTCGCCTTTTACGACACCCACGGGAAGAAATGAGGTGGTGTTATTCTTTACGTCCGGCACCACACGGTACAATAACATAATAATTTCATAAATTGGTGAGAAAATGGTGGTGATAAAAAAAATTTATAATACTCGCTTTTTAAGTCAGCCGAACTAATAACTGGAAAGAAATAATAGTTTAAAATACTAAAAAACACGCTTTAATAAAAACAGAACTAGAAGTAGAAAATAAATTAAATAAATTAAAAATAAGGTTACAGTGATAAATATATGAATTCATTAAATTAGTCATTATAAAAATACCTCAATAAACACTCCACGCTTTTTTACATTAATATTACTTCATTCATTTCATTAATCACTCTATCCTCTTATTTTGAATTTATTAGAAATCATTTTCTACTTTTTAGTTCGATTTTCTATTTTCTATTAATCCAGTAGGTAAATTAGCATGATTATTTTTATGTAAATGTAACTATGGGTATTTTAATGAGAAAATAGGAAGATGTGTCTCCACGATTTACTAAACGAAAAGGTAGCACTTGTTTAAACATATAAAAAGTTTATCGTCGTTTTATCGTCACAAGTCCTAAACATATAAGAAGTTCACAATAATTAACCCATGACTCACCTGCACTTTGGAAAAGTACATCACATATTAAATTACGCTAGACTCATATTATGTATGTACGAGACATAATTATAGGTACAGTTCTGCCGTCATAATGAAAAAAGGCACAACTAACATTTTATAAATATGGAGAAAATCGACTTTAAAGTTTTTATTGCTTTTTGGCGAAAAATATTGACTTACACATTATTTTTCGAAAATAGATGAATTAAAATAAATTCATTATCATGATTTTTATACAACTAATGAAATGTAAGTTATTATTGTGCCTTTTCAATATAATGGTAAACAAATGTGCCTTTTCATTCTATAAAACATGAATATTAGTCTCATTTGTACTTTTTGAGCCTAACTGTATCTCCGAATTCCTTGAAGATAAAATTCTATAAAAAATTGAGTAGATGTGCCTTTTTTTTCTGATTCTAAATATGTATATAACTCAATTTTGACAAAAATGTTAGTTGTGCCCTTTTTTCTTACGACGGCAGAGTTATACACAGGTGCTTTCTTATATACTTATAAAAAAATAATCTAGCACTTTATTTATTCTGAAAAGGTAGTAAATCTGTGACACAGATAAACAGAACCATTTAGGTACCAAGCACGACTTTAGTTGTTAATTATTCGTTTTTCTACCTAGGTCATCAAAATTAAAAATGCCATCACAAGTAGGTACAAAATAATAACAGAAAACCTATTCATAATTTACGCATCGTCGAAACAACGAAGATATTGGATTTTAAAAAAACATCCCTATTTATATCTTTTTACACAAAATAATCCCTAATCGCCAATATTGAGTACAGGAGCCTCAAAATAAAGGCACGGCATATAAAAAGCCTTCGCTTGAGTGTGCGCCACAAAGCGACCTCAGCGAATCGATTCAGCAACAGGTCTGTACCGGGCTTTCACACAGTGTCTTATACCTACCCACGTAGACGTATGCAGCCGCTTTTCGACGCTGCCTTTGTAAATCATTCGCAAACTCGGTGAGTTGTGCATTGTAAATAGAATTTTGCTTAAGTTCACCTTTTAGTAATACGAAAGGCTTTATAAATTGGTCTACCTTTGTTCTTAAGTTATAGGGGTTCGTAACTAAGTTGAAGACCCGGGCCATGCTTGTTTTTGTTTTCTTTTTATAAAGAATCCTGAATCTCGTGTCTTTTATTCAAGTAATGTTAATAACATAACATCGAATCTCTATTCCCCAAAGGGTTAGATACAAGTGTGTTAGATATATCTACCCACTTTTTACCAGCTTTGTTTAAGTCCCAACGAACTATCCTAACATACCTAAGGGGGGCCAACGTAATTTTGCTATCAACCACAGAAATCCAGATTTAGAGCTGCTGCTGAGAAATTTTTGCTTACGTAGAAGTCCAAAAACACTTTACCCGACCTGGGTACTGAACTCAGGTGCCACAAGACCAAACGAATCAGTCAATTTAATTATGTAACTTGCCCAAAATTAGATACCGAATCGGTAGTTGACAGAGATTACCTACTGTTACCGGTAAGTTACCGTAAGGGAGATGCCATACGGGTGTATGTGCTACGTTCAGAAGACTGAGCATTGACGCTGTGCCACAAGGTGCACTGCAACGTGGTCTGAGGACGTTGGTAGCGCGCGAGTAGCCTCGCAGTCAGTTTTGTATTGGCAGAGGAGGAAGTCGTGTATAGAGGATGATATTCATATTCTCATCTCTATAGTGCAATAGAGACCAATCTTATCCTATGCCCCACTGAGCTGCTTAGACAACGTAAAAAACTGAGCTGCATTCGACGCCGCACCGTGTGGCACTCTATGCATCAATCATCGAATCAATGCGTTGTGGTGATGCGACTACGCAACGCACCTGCAACGCCTGCCTCTCTCTTTTTGCTATCGGAATAACCTCAGAAAGGCATGAACAAGCGATCTGAGTACCTATCTGAGTTCCCGATGTGTCCCACATTCGTCTGCGACGCCTGCGGAGGAGGTTTTAATAGGCCCTTCATCTTAACAAAGAAGTCGGGTATAATTCAGGTTTCCTATACGACACAAAATAAGTACAAGTAGGTACCAACGATCTACATTCCTCTCGAGAGACCTACCTATGTCAAGTTACAAGGGACTATACATAGGTTCCTATATTAAAGCCAGCAGGCATCTGTTCAAATTGCATAAGGTGTAGTGATAATGGAATATATCTAGGTAAGTCTAAATTAGTGAGTGTTTCAAGTGTATGTCTGTAGCATCACAGTGAGCACTATGAGAAAACAGCATTACTTTTTTTTAAATATCGGAGCATTTTGTCGAGATAGGAGCCTTTTTGACCTCGCATAGGCCTTCCTCGTTTATTTTACTATTTTGTAAATTTTACGTTAGATAGCTAAACTTAAAATGTTAATGTTCTAATTCTTTATTTACTAGCTGACCGTACAGACGTTGTCCTGTTTCCTAGAACTAGATAGCAGCGCCATCTGTCGGGCTGATTTGTGAATGTAAACCATCCAGCGTGCCACCCAAACGCATACAAAAAAAATCATTCAAATCGGTCCAGCCGTTTAGGAGGAGTTCAGTACCATACACACGTACAGTAGAATTATATATATAAAGATAGGTATTTCCTGTGCGTGTCTCAAAAAAAAATATTATTTTCTAATTTCATCAAAACCAATAGGTAGATATAACGAAATGCGTCAAAGGTAAAAGAAAGAAAAATATTTTAGGTAGGTAGGTCAAAACAAAAAGTATCTAATGACAATTACCTGTCGCCATCTATCAGTGACTCGGCAAAAACAACATACATTTATCCCCAATTCGTTACATTCCCACTTGTAGCACTTCTTGCTAGAATTTCCGAATCTCGCCTAACGCCCACCAGCAATTGATTGGATAAAATTCAATTAAATGGTGGGCTTAGACCTCGCGTAATATATCACAGGATTACCTGACGCATCCCCAGAGATACCTGATGGATTACCCATACTTAGACAGATCGTTTTGTTTTTATTTATGTTGGTGTGTATTAGGGCTTATTCAGACAGGTACGACGCGACAACGCGTCGCGACTTTTGCGGGAGCCTTTATACAGGGTGTCCAGTAAATAGCACGACATATTGCAGGGGGTGATAGCTTGGGTCACTACCTATCAATACAACACAATATATGTTCAGCAAAATCTTACTTATTTTTTTTTCACCACCGTAGGTTAAACTTAAGTGATAAGAAAATAGTTCTGTGCAAATTTAAACAAAAAATAGTATTTCTTGAAAACATTCTTGTCTTTGATAGAAAAAAGACTTATCAATGAGTAAAGTAACTATTCACGAATAATTTGATGTAAAAAAAAGTACTAGAAAAGGATTTTTTCATTACGAGATGCTTAAAAATCTGTTTCAAGGTAGAGATTTTTCGGTATTTCGGAAAATTTTGTAAAACTGTAAATCCGTAAGATTTTGCTGAACATATATTGTGTTGTATTGCTAGGTAGTGACCCAAGCTATCACCCCCTGCAGTATGTCGTGCTATTTACTGGACACCCTGTATAGTGTATAAGTAGGATCAGATACTTACCGAGGTCGTAAACAGTTAATAAACAGTAGGTAAAATTTAGTCTTACCTTCGATCGTCACTCCATACTAGTACTAGTAGTAGAACAGACACGACCAACATAAAACCGCAAAATCCACATTTAAAAGAAAACCAACTAAGTAAAAAACATGCTTTCTAAGTCTTGATATTAGCACAACAAATTATTTCATGAAGTAATTACTTAGGTACCTGTCTAAATGATTTACAATTTCATACTTTTTAGTGTATTTTAGGTTCCTCAGATACATAATAATGAATAAACTGCAAAAACCCAATTTTTTTGCAAAACCATATCCTCTATGATTATTTTGTTTTCTATCTAGGTAGACAAAATATCCTAGATATGTAGCAATTGTGGCAGTACTTCTTTTAATTTTATTTATTTGACTCTATTATGTTTCAAACCTTTCATGAAGAAGCAACTTTCAAGCTTACTGTAATTTTATAAGCCTATTAATAAAATATAGCTATTAGTACAGTAGGGTGGTAAGCTATATTTTTATTACAATTAGCCAATTATTCCCAATGAAAACACCATATCTAATCACCACACTTGGCAGCCAAGTCGGTGTGATCAATCTAATGGAGGTTTGGTGTGAAAAATATTAGTATTTTTTTTTTAAATCTTCTTTATTCCTACTCCTAGAAAAAGCCTTCACCACTCCTACACAACCGCTATCAGAGCAAAAAAAAAACAAAAAGAAGAAAAAAGAGGGTTAAACAAAACTAAATTAATACTCTCATTAAATTTAACTTATTTTAATTAAATAAATCATGGTAACTCAATAGGTTGGTCAAACTCAACAGCTATTACATCAGGAGTCCTAAGCAGTGCTGTAGCAATCTGGAAGCGAGCAGGTGTCTCTAGATCTCTGAAGATAATCTCCGAGCCACTTGGATGCCATGCTGCAAATGTTGCACTTAAAGTTGACTTCTCATACGTCAAGATAGTGCAGCGCTTACCTAGAAACAATATTTTGTGCTATTAGTTGAAAGTTTAAAATGTTTGTGGTTAAATGTATTTTACATGTAGGTACCTAATTCATTCAATTTTTTTTTTATCACAAATAATATTGCTGGTATTGAGTTATGATAATAACAAAAGGATTCTTTAAATAATAGATATAATTTACCGGATAAGGATTCTATTAATGCATTTAATCATTTACCACTTAGTTCCCCAACAGCTTTTAGGAATAATTCCCGAAGTGTCGCTCTGGCTTGTTGTTCTCTCAATGCAGGGTCGACAACTTCCTCAACATCGGCCATGATGAAATATTGAATACTTATAGGTGAAAACTGTTATTTACAACATTATTACTAATTAGAAAGAATTTGTTTACTCTTTTTGTTTTGACACAAATTGACAATCGAATTGACACTCAGTAAGTGTTGCCAACTTACGTTCTAAAGAGGAGCAGTTTTGCTCCGTTTCTACTTGCGAAGTTGAAACATGCATTTTCTTACGTTTTTTGGAACTTGCAGCCCAGTGTCACGTTGTACGTTGATTAAAATATGATGATTCAACCAGTTTAAGAAGCTAGATCTAGCCCGAAAAGGTAGCAACACTGAAACAATTGTCAGTAACTTGACAATTTACAATGACATGACCCTTGGACATGACATACTAATCGTGTATTGCTACTGTAAAAATATTTCAGGTATGACATGAATATCTGAAAATGTCAAACACAGTGGCCTCCATAGAGGAGAGTAATATATCTGGTGTGGCCTCCTTGCACAGTGGTAAGCTTTCGATGGTTTATGTGATGGATTTGAAAAGAAAAAGAAACCGTAGTACAGCATTTCCTACCGTGAATATGTTTAAAGACCGGATCTGCCCATTTATAAATGTTGTGTATGGGAGACTATTGATTCGAAAAGTATTTGTAATGACAATAACTTCTTACTACGCAGTCAGCTATTATTTTTATAGGTAATCGGGTAGGGTATATTGACTTCGACTGCTAAACAAAACCTTCCCCTTTTTGTTACATGTACCTACTGCATGGACTAGACCTCGCCGTCCATCTCTCGTCTAAGACCCCGGCTGCTGCGAAGCCCAAATAGGGTAGGTAATGTTTTTAATCTGTACTTGTTTTTATTTTCATGAAATTTGTAAGATCAGTGATAATAAGAATCATAACAGTGTATGGAATAAATTTGATGTTCGGTCAACTTCAGTGCTAGGCTGCACTGCAGTTGACCGCTCGCGGTTTCTTTTTATATTTACCACTAGCTTCTGCCCGCGACTTCGTCCGCGTCAAATTTTTGCTCCCCTGACCCTTCTCGTCGCATGGAATTGCCTGCCAGTTTTCGCCCATTTTTCGTTGCTGCTCCGCTCCTTTTGATCGTAGCGTGATTTTATATAGCCTATAGCCTTCCTCAATAAATAGGTTACCCAAAACATAAATATTTTTTTTTTTCAATTCGGACCGTTCGTTCCTGATATTACCTCGTTTAACCAAACAAACTCTTCAGCTTTATATTAGTTTACCATAAGATCCTTAAACGTTCGAGCATATAAGTTTATTATACAATAACATGAACATTTGCTGTTTAAGTATAATGTTTGAATTATTATGAATGTGAAAACCAAGTAGGGGTTTTCGGCATTTATTCCTTCTCATTTAGTTTTAACATGGTCTGGCAGGGTGAGTAATTTATGTGGCCTACATAAATGTCCTTTAACATCAAATCAATCAGTCTTTCTTTGGTATTGTTCGTCAAACCGTTAATATCCTTAAGTTCTGAGTTGAGCTGCATAATTACTGATAAATGAGTGCAGCGATTGGACAGGTCCACCCAATCTGTGTGGTTCTTTCCTCAAAATACCATTTCAGACACCAATCCACATAGTCTTCACATGTCCTGACCAGTCAGAGAAGAAACACCGACGTCATCTATAAAGTTTTTCGAATTTAATATATCCTACTATCCTACTCCCACTTATATTATAAACGCGAAAGTTTGTCTGTATAGATGTATGGATGTTTGTTCCTCTTTCACGCAAAAACTACTGACCCGATTTAGATGAAATTTAGCACACAGATAGTTTATAACCTGGAATAACACATAGGGTACTTTTTATCCCGGTAGTATGTTAAAAGCAAGCAAGCAAAAGCTAGTAATATATAAAAAGCGGCGCTTTGAAAGACTATCCTCGTGAAACTTAAGCTTGTTATTTCACTAAACTTCGGCAAACTCTACTATTCAGTACGAGTATGACCCACTTAATAACAACGCTACACAGTATTTATTAGGCCTTAGTTGGGAGGATTTCTGCATGTTTTGAGCTACCAATATTTTAACAGACTTCTTAAAAAAGGAGGCGGTTCTCAATTCGTCTGTTAATGTATATCAAAAATATTTTCTATAAATGTTGTTCAATATTTTCGCTAATAGTGCAACGCTTTTAAAAATCTTTTATTTGGTAGTGAAAGCTAGCGCCGCTACACCGCGCTAGCTCCCGTAAAAAAATATTGACATTGCTTCGGCAGTTTTTGAGTTAGCTTCACTAATACGTATTTTGTCCACGTATGTTGATGATGTTATAGTAACTTCATGTCACTGATATTTACACAGCTATAATAGCGGGGTAAACGAATTTGTGGAGCGTAAGTAGGGATAGGTACTAAAATTAAAAGTGGAGGATAAAACCTGCAAAAATACTATACAAACTGAAATAGTAGATTATTAACCAAGGGGATAAAGTCTTCTGTCACGGGTGACGATTTAAAACACGAGCGTAACGAAGGACTCGAGATTTACTCCCGAGCGTAGCGAATGTTAAAAACTTAAATCACGAGCGAAGCGAGGTATTTAAGACGAGTCCTGAGTGTAGCGAGGGATTTAAGTTCACCCAAGACTAAGCCAGCTTTATCACCGAGGAAAATACTCTACTTTTCGTACCATTTGCGAAAAAATTAACACAATAATAATATGAGATAAGCATTTATTAAAAACTAGCTTTTGCCCGCGGCTTCGCTCGCGTGGATGTCGGAAATTAACGCAGGAGGACGTACTACCGCGGTAAGATGTGTTAATTCAGGTTATATTATAGGAAATAGCTGTTACCCGCGACTTCGTCCGCGTGGTATTTAACAAATTTTTTTTCATAAAAACTGTCTTTGAAAACTACGCTGACATACGTCTCAAAATTAAGCGTGTTTTTAGTTTTTTTTAACTATTATTTATTTTTTCTAAAATAAAAGTAGCCTAAGTTACTCCTTGTTACATCAGCTATCTGCCAGTGAAAGTTCCGTCAAAATCGGTCCAGTCATTTCAGAGATTAGCCGGAACGAACAGACAGACAAAAATTGTAAAAAATGTCGTTTTGGTTAATGTACCGTGTATACATCCATATACACTTAGTAAAAAGTAGTTATTTTAATATTAAAAACAGACACTCCAATTTTATTTATTTGTATAGATGTATCGATAATAACAATTAAAAATAAAATAAACTTAACGTTTATGTATTTGAAGAAAAAAAAACGCGGCAAATTCCTAGACTAATTTTTTTTTTGTCGGAAAAGCAAAGGCATCGAGCTCATACGGCCTCGTCGGTTTTCGTAATTTTATTTAATAATCATAACTGCATAATAAATGCGTATTCCTTTTTCAAAAAGATGTATAATGCTGTTTATACAAACTCAATGGTGTAAACACAGATGTAGTTCAGTATAAATTTCGGTAAGTATTCCAAATTTAAATCACATTCTCCCCCTAGAGGGATGAATGAAATTCAGTACAATTTTCTTTCCCTGTTTTTAACAGATTAAAAATGACTTTTGTTATGTTCGCTTTTTGTGGCATAGAATGTCACTTTTTTGAGCAAGTGGTACGAAAAAATACTTTAATTTCGGCAGTTTGTGTCAAAAACGAAAATTCAGAACCAAAGACAGCGGACAAGTCCGTTTTTTTTTTTTTTTGACGAGTTATGAGCGGAGACGGTTGAGCCAGAATGGGGCAAAGGGTGTGATTCTTAATATTTTTGCCGATATTTGTTGTTTTATCTTATCAGCATCATCATCATCTCAACCACTCATCCAAGCTGATATTAATAAAAGCTGATTTAAATAGGTGTATTCAGTTGATAAATAAAACTCACAAGATAAAATTAATGGTTTATTCCTTGAAGACATACGCTAGCTCAATCCCAAACATACACATCAAAAATCATGTTAACATTATTACGAAGAAGATAAAAAAAATTGTTTGATAAATACCTGAATGACTCCTCAGAGGAAACTGGTTTACAGAAAGAAAAAAAACTGTGATCTTCCTAAAGATCGAATATCAGTGGTGACTACACTGTTACAAATATTTAATATCTAATCGTAAAATATAACAAGTCCATTCGTAACGCGGGACTTTGGGCTACATGCATTTTATTAACCAATAGTTTTGGTGCTAACAATGAAATTCTTATTAATAACGTGTGACTATTCTATGTCACCTCGAAACCGGTGGTCGACTGTAGATTGGTTCTGGAACGCCGTCGCCGCCTCGCCTCTTCTGTACGGGTGCTTAATTTCAAAAGTACCTCTTTTGTAGTGGTGGTAGCAGCGCCATCCGCAGGTCTTCGTCTATGGCTTTCCAACTGAAAAGTCCATGGAGCAAGCTAGTAACAGGTACTCAGCAGCGGGACAATATGGAACTGACTTGTCAATGATTAAATTCCTATAATTTTTATTTACAAAAAAATGACGAATTTTACCAATTGTTTAAAAGAAAACACATTGACAGTTCATTTCTCTTTGGATGTTGGGGTTTAGGTTAATAAATAGTGTGGCATAAAGTTTTCCTCTGTCATTTTATGTCTCATTAAAAACCATACACTTTCAACAAATAACTACAAACTTGATGCCACTTGTTACATTATTCGGGTACCTGGAAATACACAGTAGATGATGTGATAACAGCATCCACAATGTGATAAGAGAGCACCTATGTGTAAGCTCTGTAAATCTTCGTATGATAGCATTATATTAATGTGATTGCTATGCAACGGCATTCTGTAGTTCAAAACTTTAATTTTAAATTGATTCTAAACACCTATTAATAGTATCACAGACACGATATCAATTAAAACATTTCAAAACTAATGACATAAACACCTTTCTTCAAAAGCCTTTATCAGAAGGACGCAATAACCTAACAAATACCTGGCAAGTGCGATCGGCACGAGTCGACTGGCGACAAATGACGACGTCGAAACATAACATGATGAAGTACCTCAAAACGACGTCGAGGCGAACAGCTCGTCTGAATGGACCTTATTAGAAGATCGCCTACGTACTCTAACACCCAACCAACAAATTAGATGTGAGAGGGAAATGTACGGCGATCAACAAATAAGTCTTCTCCCATCGATGGCTCTCGGCAACTATGCAAAATACCAATCAAATACCTGCCAAGTCCGTCGGTGTGACGACAACTATCGAATCGAGAGTGCAATGGGTGTCATTACTCCCCATATGTTTGCCATATACCGAAGTAATATTTTGGTATGCTACACATAAGCTGTAAAACAACAGTGTTCACTTTATTACTTGTAATTGTCTCATCTTTGGGGAGAGGATTGAGTAGTGTCAGTGTGGGTATAGGTTGATAAAAACAATGTTGGTTAACTGTTGTCAATCTGTGGTGAATGGTTATGGTGTGGTATGTGTCATAGATGCGGTACCTGGACGCTTCGCATTCGTAGGGAGTAAGGCGTATTGTTGTATACTTACCAGTTTCAGGCGCATTTGTGATACCTCAGTCATTAGCTAGTGGCGGTCGCGTGACCGTCGTCGTGGCCGCTCGTGGGGCGATCCTGCAAAAGAATAATAATTAGAAAATTAGGTCAATTAAAGAAATAAGTAACATCCTACACATTCAGAAGGATGCGCTTCAGAAATCTTCGCGTTTCTAAATTAGCACGAACGTCGCGCCACAGAGTCATTCACTTCAGCCGTAAGACGTCCACTGCTGGACTTAGGCCTCCCCCAATTTGGGGGGCTTTGCCGTAATCGCCACGCTTGGCAGGCGGGTTGGTGATCGCAGTATGGTGGTAAAATGCATAGAGAACGCTGCTGCCCATTCTCTAGTAAGCGCCACAGAGTAACCCGCCGCAAAGGCAACGCTTTGTACTACCCGGCTTTGTAGTAGGGCATATAAAATAGCGCATTTGTATGACATTTTCTGTCTGTCGTTTTACCAACTTGATCTCAGATAGTCATTCGTCACTCAACAGTTTATTTTTATTTCATTGAATAAAGTTGTTAATCTATAATTTTCTAAACGTGGTAGTACTTCCATGTTTGTGACAGCCTTACATTCGTTCTCATTTTCGCCGTTCATATTTCCGAACATAGACGATGATTCCCGAAGGGCACACTTTCCTCTGTAAAGCCGTAAGTAGTGTGGTTCAATTATTAGGACTCCAATAGCTGGTAACAACAGTGTGATACTAACGTCTCTCCTTGCGATGCTTGCGGTCGCGCTCCCGGTCCTTATCCCGGTCCTTGTCGCGCTCCCGGTCCCGCTCCCGCTCCCGATCCCGGTCCTCATGGCGCCCGGTCTTCTCGCGACTGGCGCTGAAATAATTGACGTCAGAGGGGTAATTGCGGAACTTTTTATCAGTAGGAATTGATATAATATTCATAGTTAAACAACATTCATTGCGTTATTTACGTTGCTGAGCCTACAATTTATTCGAACAAATGACGCAATGGTTTAGAAATAATCTTCAATCCCATTCAGATTCTGAAAAATTGTGCGTTTCGCAATTAGGGTGCAGATTAGAACACTTATGTTACTGGAACCACAATCATGATGTTATTGTGCACCCTTGCTATAACCGGCAATCTAATTAGGTATTACGGGCTGGTGTCCGCAATTCCGCGTCAAAGCGAATATTTTGCGTAAAGGTGAGAGAATCGGTTATTCGATCCACCCTAGTTCGTCTAGGAAGGCCAGCAACGCCTTGGTGTTGCTGAACAATGACACTCACACGTGCCACGTGTTTTTTTTTTTTTCGCCTTTCGACTTACCTGGTTAACTCTACTTAGTAAAAAACCTATGATGATAATGTGTGCAGTTTAGGCTATAGCCTACATTGCTGAATTTAGAAGCATGACATTTTGCACAAGAGTTCCTTATGCATTTCACCCCCTAAAGGGGTTAAGTAGCGCCCTGCCGGGGTCGCGTGATTGTTCGAAAGAGATACCGTGACCCTGGCACATGGGCAACTGAAGGAACACGGGTGGGTTTTAGTCAGTAAAAGTCTGACACGCCCTCCCGCTCCGCCCAGAGCGGGAGAAGTCATTTGAAAATTTCCAAACCCAAAAAAAAAAAAAAAGGGGATAAGTAGAGGATGGAAGTTTCTACTGAAGTTCGTCATTTTTAACCCACTTCAAAAAAAGAGGAGGATATCAATTCGACTGTATTTTTTATTTATGTTTGTTACCTCATAACTTTTGACTGGGTGAACCGATTTTGATGATTCTTTTTTTATTTGAAAGCTGTTGCTTCTCAAATGATCCCTTTTTAATTTGGTTCCATTCGGACAGTGGGGTCTATGTGAAAACCATATAAGTCTTAAATTTGCATTAAGTATTTGCGCGACAAATGAACAAGTAACGCGATTAGATTAGTGCGGGGTATCTACCATAACAACAAAGTGAAAAATTTTGGAAGTCGGTGTCTTAGGATCTGTAATTAAGGTTTTTGCCACAGACTTACGCAAAAAAAAAAAACTTTTTTTGAAGTTAGAAACGTGACAGTTAGAACTTAGACTTCAGTTAATAAGTAGAAGGTTATTTGTGTCCAATTTGACACATGGCTTGTGTATAAATAAACAAAAACAAATAACTAGTATGTGCGAAAACAACTTACTGGTGACGCTCCCGTGGTTCCCTGTCCTTTTCACGTTCCTTATCCCTGTCCCTGTCCCTTTCCCTCTCCTTAGGTTCCTTGTCCTTCTCCCTCTCTTTCTTATCGTTGTTTTCTCGCTCTCGCTCTGGACGATCTCCGCGCTCTGGACGATCTCCGCGCTCAGGACGATCACCTCGTTCACCCCTTTCGCTTCGGTCACCTCGGTCGCTCCTATCCCTGTCTCGCTCTCGATCGCGCTCCATTCGCTCCCTGTCGCGACGATCAGAGCCGAGGCCGCCACTACGGGCACTACGTTCTTTTTCTCTCTCTTCCCGACGTTTCCTCTCTTTCTCTTGCTGCTCCTTTTCGCGAGCCTCGTTCATCTCTTCGTAGGCTTGCCGCAGTTTAAAGTAGCTGAAATGTAGAAGAGGTAACGAATAAAGATTTAGATGAAAAGTTTTTAATTCTATGGTAAGTTTTAGAGATGTTAATATTTCAACCTTAATGATTTTTCTGTCATGTTAAATAGTATTATTTTATCTCACCCGACATGTTGTTTTCCAGAGAGATGATCGTCGATGCGCTGTTGTGCGTCACCAACGATCAAGAACGCCCCACAAACAGGACAGACTTCCATTTGCTTCTCTTGAGCGGCCGCCAGCTCAGCAGTCATGGACCAGTGGCTAGAAATATTGGCAATATCGTGACATTAAGTTCCACAACTAAACAATAATAAGGATAAACTTTGCAGACTGTCGCTAATCGCCGTATTTTTTATTTTTTTTTCAAAAAAAAAGGTCATTTTCTTTTTAATCTTACTGCCCGTCGAGAAATTAGTGTGAAATAATAATAAAGTAGAACTAAAAATAATAATTTAGATGATCAGGCTGCTCACTCAGGCAGTAAACACGATGATCACTTTTTAACCGACTTTAAAAAAAGGAGGAGGTTATCAATTCAACTGTATTTTTTTTAATGTTTGTTACCTCATAACTTTTGACTGGGTGAACAAATTTTGATGATATTTTTTTATTTGAAAGCTGGTGCTTCCCGAATGGTCCCATTTTAATTTGGTTCCATTGGGACAAAAGGATCCATGTGAAAACCATTTAAGTCTTAAATTTGCATTAAGTATTTGTGCGACAAATGAACGAATAACGCGATTAGATTAGTGCGGGTGAATCTACCCGACTTCCTAAAAAAAAAACATTACAAAGTCAAAAATTACTTTAATTTCGGAAGTCGATGGCAAAAAAACCTTAAATACAGATCCTAAGATACCGAATTCCGAAATTAAAGTTATTTTTGACTTTGTAGCGTTTTTTTTTTTTAGGAAGTCGGTTGTTATTTTTTTGTAAAAAGTTTTTTGCATTTCTATGCAACAAATGTGTTTATTCTTCTTGAACCAATGTGCTTCTTATAATTTTTATGGATAGTGGTGAATTACCTGTTCTCTTGTTGTTTCAATAATTGTTCTTTCTCATCCTTCAGTCTATCACAGAGCTTCATAAGGCCTTGTGCTTGCTCCACATCTCCGCGAGTCCCAGCTTCCTCTGCCTCTTGAACTAATGCTGTTATCTTTTCAGATAATAATTGTACCTGGAACAAAAATAATAATAAGTGTAAATTAATTTGTTTTTATTTGTCTCTACTTTTTCTTACTATGTATTACAACTTTTAGAACTGTTCCTGACTTGTCCTATTACATATATCTATTTATTAATACATGAAGCATACCCCTTTTTATGAAACTTACGCAGATAGAGGAGTATGAAATTTGGCACAGTTAAAAGATTATACGGAGAAGGGGTGTCGAAAGCTAAAGTTTTTATTTAATAATGAACTGGTTCAAACTTTATATTAAAAATGAAATGTGGTTGTGTCAATAGGTGAGATGATCATTAGATCTGTTCATTTACTTTTTTTGTTTGTCTAACACACTGAGGTTGGCTGTTAGAGAAATAAATTCTGGGTTAAACCTGTCATTGTATGTATGCAAGGCTACATATCAAGCTAAACATTTCCAGTTTTAACAAACCTCGCATTGTACAGGTTTTTCGTACAATGAAAAGCCAGCTTATACTGGAAATGTATAGCTTGATTTGTCATCATGAGTAAGTTCAAAAAGTACAAAAAGCTGTAATCCATAAAATACATTTTTTATATACATTTCAAGATTTTATATTAGTTTACCTGCTCCTGGTTCTTCTCAGTCTGAGCTTGAGTCATGGGTGGTCCATCAGGCTTGGAGTTCATCAATTCCAATCTTTGCTTACCTTTTTGGATTTTTCCTAAAAAAGACAATTACCATTAGCAGCATAATTTATGGATGTTGAGAGAAGTTACCTTCACATGTTTTATGGAAGATACCATAACTTTGTTCGTACTCACGTTCAACATCATTGATCATGTGACGACAGAACCGTAAGAATTCTTCCACATACTGTGCCTTCTTGTATGATGACTCTGCTTTCTCAAAGAGATCTTTAACTTCATCATCATGCACCTTCGGACAGGCACCCAAATCAGCTCTAGTGTTCACGAATAAATCATGCGGACAGAACTTCACCATGTAATATTTGCAGTACTGCAACAAAGTAAAATACATGTAATATTTGTATCTATTTTGACATTGGATGTAAAGGTATGTTCGTTATGCTTTCACAATATTTGAAACTATTACATAATTGTTTATTCAAGACTTACGAGGAATAAGAATGACAATCTTTGAGAAATCTTTGAAAAATTCATTGCAGATGCTTATTCCTCAAAGATTGAAGACAAGAAAACGGATGGCGACTAACCGAGTTGCAGGGACAGGTGCTTTGCTTTGTGTCAATTATTTCATCACTATTGGTCTCAAAACAGTGAAAGAAAACATCGTGAAAAAAACAGCATGTCCAAGAACCAAAAATTCTATGACATGTGACAAACCCACACTTGGCCTTGGCACTTCCTGGATTATGGCCCACTTCCTCTCGCAGAGACTCTTTCTCTGCGAGAGTGAGTGGGCCATAATCTTCTGCCTGTGTCCAGCAGTAGCAACATTATAAGCTGATGTATGTACGTTATGTACGGTTTCACACATATTTAAAAATTGACTTATATGCAATAAAATGGGTAATATTTTCGACTAAATTATCAATCTTGTGATTGCAAGTTACCGCACGTGAGGTTCTGGGTATGACTCCTAAGTTGGTATTATTGTTTTTCCATCAGGAACTTCGTAGTAGCAGCTTGTAGTCTGTTTTAGTTCCAGTAGACTCATCAAATAAACAAAGTTGGTGAAATGTGGCTGTAATACAGCTCTACCTAACCCATCCGAAAATACAAACGTGATTTTCTTGACGAAAACTTAATCAGGTCAAAATAAAAATGTATTTCATCATCATCATCATCATTTCAGCAGTAAGACGTCCACTGCTGGACTTAGGCCTCCCCCAATTTGGGGGGCTTTGCCATAATCGCCACGCTTGGCAGGCGGGTTGGCGATCGCAGTATGGTGGTAAAATGCATAGAGAACGCTGCTGCCCATTCTCTAGTAAGTCCCTGAGTCGCCTTTTACGACACCCACGGGAAGAAATGAGGAAAAATGTATTTCCCGGACTATATTTGATGAAACTGTTAGCACCTTATCAAATATCAAACTAAAACTAATTTCTAATATAGAAATAATCAAATCTGCCGTTTCGTGCGTGCTCTCATAATTTTTTGTACCGAAAATCAAAATGCTATCGGTCGATATACCTACCATAATCCATCACCAACAATTACAGATAAAGAATTAACATCCACAATGTTAGGTACTGAAGAATA
The DNA here is from genome assembly GCA_947507805.1 of Aporophyla nigra. Taxonomy (NCBI): domain Eukaryota; kingdom Metazoa; phylum Arthropoda; class Insecta; order Lepidoptera; family Noctuidae; genus Aporophyla; species Aporophyla nigra. Next base: position 18,266,516 of record OX382297.1, on the reverse strand, counting down.
ATTACCTCTGGATCTTCCCAGTTCGGCTTCTTGATTTTTTCATTCGGATTTGTATTGCGATGTCTGCCCATCAATTCATCGAGCAGCTGAGCCGCCGCTAGCACCGCCATTGTGGCAAACCTAATTAACTACTAAACTAAATTGAAATCTAACAACTTGACCTATTGAATATACATAATACACCCTAATTGCAATATTATTTTATTTAATTACTGAATAAATAGCCTAAAGACAAAACAATTTTGCCCTTCAACCTAATTAATGCCGTGTTCAGTGTTGTCTTGTCTATGACCAAAGCCATAGAGCTTTTTTTTTTTTTGTTTCTTTTCGTCCCTCTTTGGGACAGGCAAAGGGAGCTGAGCCCATACAGCCAAGTCTGATTTAGTTTTCTTTTTCTTCCAATTCTTCTTTTCTTTCTTGTCTTTCTATAATATAATCAAGGCCGAAACCATGTCTTCTTTATTCAATGTCTTCGATATCCAATAGTCAGGCCGAAACCAAGTCTTATTTTTATCAATGTCTTCAATAAAAAAGCCATAGAGCATAAGAGCAGTAATTTATTTGGGTGTTTGCCTTTTTGGATAGACGTTTGTTCATTTGTCTATGGCTTTGGGATATCGTCCTTTTCTGGACTCCTTCACATATCGGGGTAGTTGGAAATGAAGAGGTTGATTACCTGGCTAAATTCATTGTTAATCATCATCAGGAATGTCCAATTTTGCATAAGCCCATTCCAAATTCAGATGCGTTGACTTATTTCAAATCAAAACTGGCACGTGAATTTCACCATTTCTGGCAGCATGTAGTTGAAACCAAAGGAAAGTGGCTAGCTGAAATTAAAACAAAGATTTCTCCTCCTTGGTTTACAGGAGGAAATATCTATCGGAACAGAAAGTTTTATACAACGATTTGTCGTCTACGGCTAGGTCACTGTCGATTTAATGCACATCTGTTTAGAATTGGCATTCTGTCTTCCCCAAATTGTGATTATTGTAATTCTGCTATACAAACATTGGATCACATTGTATTTGATTGTCCTAATTTTGCTCTTCAAAGGATCATTTTAGTTGATCGCCTGCTAGGTATTTATGAAAATGCTGAAGATATCCCGCGCTCGCTTCAGCAACTTTTGACGAAAAAAGATTGTTTTTTACCAATTTACGATTTTATTGTATCAACTGTTGATGAAATTTGAATTTGACAACTACTACACTTTTGACATAAAATTATATGATATTGAGATAATATTAAATAAAACATGAAAGAAGACTCGGCTCCGGTCTAACAAAAGGTACTGAACTTGAATATATTAAAAGAAGACTTGGCTTACGCCTAACTATTGGTTATTGAAGACATTGATAAAAATAAGACTTGGTTTCGGCCTGACTATTGGATATTGAAGACATTGAATAAAGAAGACATGGTTTCGGCCTTGATTATATTATAGAAAGACAAGAAAGAAAAAAAGAAGAATTGGAAGAAAAAGAAAACTAAATCAGACTTGGCTGTATGGGCTCAGCTCCCTTTGCCTGTCCCAAAGAGGGAAGAAAAGGACCAAAAAAAAAAAATGTCTATGGCTTTGGGGTTGTTCTTAAATTGTGTAAAAGTAGTAAAAGAAAATTTGAAAAAAAAAGTGAATCAGTAACTTAGTAAACATTTTCAATTTTGACCAGTACTTGGTCGAAGCGAATTCGTGAATAGTGTAGTGCAGGGAAGGTCTATTTTCTCTGAATGCGTACTGCATATAAGATTGAGGGGTGGGAAGAAAAGCATTTAGGTAATAATTAATAATACATACTTTCAGAATTCGCCAGGTCCATATTATAAAGGCAAGAAACAAAAGTGTAGTAACCTTGGTAGAAATACTAATTTGCAGCCACGAGAGAAACAAATGTCACGATATTCTGCAATAGTCATTTAATTTTTCGTAAAATTTTCCCTTGCAATTTAGTTCAATGGGTAAAACTGTGTTTAAAAATAGATAATAGGTGGTTAGATTTTTTTAAACTCGTTGCTCAGTTCTTCATAGGCCGCTCTGCTACCAATCACAGTTTTTCACGGTTTTCTCCCATTCCTAGGTTTTTCAATAATAATGAGAATCTTTTCCGATTTTATTTAAGTTTACGGACTCGTAACCCCAGTAGCATGGACGTAAAAATATCGCGGTGACATTTTAGTGCACACTGGATTTTCAACTCTAGGGTCGAGCCGAACGTTGAGAATATAATAGAGGGCATTTCAGCGCGTAGAAAAAACACTGTTAGATTTCAACTCACAGCGCATAACATATGAAGGCAGAAGGGTCATATTGTAAAATAAAAGAGGTTCTTTCAATATTAAGGAATTATTTAATCAATAGACCTTACACGAAACTGCACTTAATCAGTTTCCATAATTATTCATTTAACACCTTATTAAAATAGCCATGACACCCAGTAATACAGTTACAGTATTACAGTTCATATAAAAGAGTATCAATGTACAGTGAGGCAGAGCTACAACAGTTGAGAGCAATACGACCTGTCCGGTACACAGGTCGTACCGCTCCCAACCACTACAACTCTGCCACGTCTGAAGTTAGAATGCCAATTATACGGAAGTGTTGGAGGTTCAACGACGTAGCACGCTAGCACGCTACGACGCAGCACTGAGCGCGCACTAACTCCGCCCATCAGCGAGAAGGTGGGAGAATTGCGTAGCGTGCTACGACGCTACGGCGTTATCGCGTAGCCCGATGCACGTGCTGCTCACAATGTGACGCCAACACATACATATTTTTAACATATTTTTGTTGTAAATTCAGTGCGCGATAAAATCCTGTGGCGATATTTCAACATCCTTGCGTACACGAGATAACATAGTATGGAATTAGTATGTAGATGATTACTCTTGTGTATTTAATACTTTATATCAGATGTGAATGTCAAAACACTTGTCAATGTCAGTTTATTATTTGTCGAATTGTCAGGCGCAATTAATCGGTTGAGATTTCTATGCAGGTTGTGTGAAATCAACAAAAGAATTGTAAATGTAAGTTCTCTTTGTGTTGATAGTTAGAACTAAACAAAACATTTTACACATGCCTAGTATAGCATTATAAAAATGGGTTCGTTATTCGGTAAACATAAGAAACCTGTAAGCAGAGTGACTGAACAAGATAAGGCTGTTCTTCAGTTGAAACAACAGAGAGATAAGTTGAAGCAATACCAAAAGAAAATAGAACTTAATCTCGAGAGAGATAGACAGTTAGCTAAGAAACTCTTAGACGAAGGGAAACGTGACAGAGCGAAACTACTTTTGAAAAAGAAAAAATATCAAGAGAAACTTTTACTAAATACTGATAACCAGTTGGAAAAATTAGAACAGCTTACTCATGATCTGGAGTTTGCGCAAGTCGAAGTCCAGGTACGCATTTTACAATTAACTGTGGTATTATTGATTATGTCCTTTATCAAATTGGCAAGAATGCTTTGTGCTGCTAAGCACAAATTATGTATTGGTTTTTATCAAAATTCAGGTTTGCTTCAAGTTGTTATATTTTATTCCAGGTGCTTGATGGCTTGAGGACTGGAAATGAAGCTCTGAAAAAGGTGAATGAAATCCTAAATATTGATGAAATAGAAAAGATTTTGGATGAAACTAAAGAAGGTATAGAAAAACAGAGAGAAATTGATGACTTGATTTCTGGACAACTTACTGAAGAGGATGATGATGCTGTTGAAGCTGAACTGGAAGCTATCCTTGATGTGGGTGACCAGCTGCCTGACGTGCCAGCAGACATACTGCCGGAGGTCACAGAAGAAAGAGAACCAGAAAAGCCTCAAAGAGCTAAAAAAGCTCCAACGAAAGTTGCTGCAATGGCTTAAGTTAACTTGTGCAGAATGTACATAAGCTTTAAAGAATAATATATTTTTGAATAAGTCCAGTTTTAATAGATTTTTCATTTACTTTGTTATTGTAAATACATATATACTTAATAATGTAAGGAAACAAGTAAACTTGAACAAAAAGTGCATATTATAATACTTTGTATCGTAATACTTATTATCCAATAATTGTATTTTGATTTCTTTCTTTACCTATTTTTCTTTTCCTATTGATAACTGTTTTGTTCCTTGCGACGATGGCAAGAGCTCGGACGGCATGTCTTTATTTCCATAGATGGTGGGTAGATAGGCCTTTAGTGTGGGATGATTGTACGCAAAATACGCGCTCAGATGTGGAGTTGCGGACACCAGCCCGTTCTACCTATTACCTATTAGTGTGGGATGCAACGTGCGTCGATACTCTTGCGCCATCCCATGTTCTTGGCTTGGCGTGCTATGCTGGCGCTGCTACTGTGGCTGCGGAACAACTCAATTGGCGGAAGTATAACAACCTTATTGGTTCCTTGTTCAAGATGTCTGGGGTTGAAACCCTCGGACTTTGGGATCCAAATGCTCATGGTCTATTTTAAGAAATCTCGAAACGGTTGGTTGCCTCTCCCATGAGCCAAGTGCTGGTTTTCAAATAGGCCAGAGGCTAAAAATTGTCAAACAACGTACTAATGCTGCCTGTCTCTTTGGAACGTTACCAGTCGACAGCAATAAAGATGATTCTTTCGATGCTACACGGACAAATTAAATTAGGTGGCAATGCTTTACCCATGTGGTGGGTATCAATATCGAAAAATAATGGAGCCAATGAAAACAACAAAAAACAAAAAAAAAATGTTTCCATCATTTCGAAGCCTGTAATTGATCAGCTATTTTTGTAATTTTTTGCAGAACAGATATTTTTTTACTTTATTCCCAAAAACCAAAAGTTATCAAGTCCTTTTGGTTGCCTTGTCATGAACAAAGTTGGAATTATATATTTTTTTATTACATTAATTTTTTATATCGATACTGAATACGTACGATAAGTAATGCCAGCTAATTTAAATTGACTGAGTATTTTCATTTGTGAATAGTTTTAGATAAGTTAGGATATACTTTTGTTCTTTTAATTAATTCATTAGTGTATATTTTTGAACGAATAAATTAATATATCTAACTCCCGAATGATGAAGAAACCTTAAATGTACGCACGGCGACAAATCAAGCTATACCATTTCCTTGTTGTACGAAAAGCGTATACAAAGTGAGATCAGCTAAAACTAGAATTGGTTAGCTTGATATGTAGCCGTGTGTACATAAGCAAGTGGGTTAAAGATAGATCTCATAATTAACCTACTGACTGCTTGATTTTATATCAATTGCGGTAATAAATCCCATAAATCGACAAATATAAATAAATACTAACGACGAATAGGGACGTGTAATGACATAAAAAACTGGCCAAGTGCGAGTCGGACTCGCGCACCGAGGGTTCCGTACAAACCTGCAGGAATTCACGGTTTATGCATAAGGTTTATGTTTATGAAATTAAATGTTTTTTTTTAAATTTTTATATTTGAGTTTACTGAATTAAAGGTAAATTGTGGTTTACGATTTATGACGTATTAAAAAAAAACTACTTACTAGATCTCGTTCAAACCAATTTTCGGTAGGAGTTTACATGGTAATGTACATCATATATTTTTTTTAGTTTTATCATTCCCTTATTTTAGAAGTTACGGGGGGGGGGGGGACACATTTTACCGCTTTGGAAGTGTCTCTCGCGCAAACTATTCAGTTTAAAAAAAAATGATATTAGAAACCTCAATATCATTTTTGAAGACCTATCCATAGATACCCCACACGTAGGTATGGGTTTGATGAAAAAAAAAAAATTAAGTTTCAGTTCTATGTATGGGGAACCCCAAATATTATTGGTTTTTTTTCTATTTTTGTGTGAAAATCTTAATGCGGTTTACAGAATACATCTACTTACCAAGTTTCAACAGCATAGCTCTTATAGTTTCGGAAAAAAATGGCTGTGACATACTCGGACAGACAGACAGACATGACGAATCTATAAGGGTTCCGTTTTTTGCCATTTGGCAACGGAACCCTAAAAACGAACATTGGTTCTCAGTCGTATAAATAATTAAATACCTACGACAGAGGCGGCACGGGAGCGGGCGGTCAATAGGTCGAAAAGATCAAGAGGGTTCCGTACCCAAGGTGCTGACGGAGCCCTATTACTACCTACGTCTTCTCTTAAAAATGAAAGGGGATGCCCATGAAAGAAGCATGTTAAAATATTAACGGTGGTACGGAACCCTGCGTGTGCGAATTTTGCTTGGTTTTTTTTTTGCGTTGGCCTTGATAATCGGTTTATAATCGTTTTCTGTCACTGTTGCTTTAAACAGCAAGTAGTAGTATTTTACGAATTGGTGTGGGGTAGGCACCATAACTAAAAAGTGATAAATAAAAACTTAAACTTACAACATTTTTCCGAAAATTTTGGATATTTTTGGAAGTCGGTTGTTTTCTTCTTGAAAAAGTTTTTATTCAATTTTTAGTCGGTGTGTAGGTACCCAATAAAAAGATGTTATAGAATTCAGTTTCTCAATACATTGGTACAAGCAAGAACATAAACGCAGCAATGAAAGCTGTATTCATTAAATATGACTTAGGCAGAATTCAAACACCGCTCTGCTGCGCCCCTCTGTGGCTGCGCCCCGAAAGGATACAAAAATTCTATTGGTTAATATAGTATAGGCACAGCTCTGCTCCCTCCACTCTTCTCCGCTCCGGTGGACAGGCAGCCTTATGGTGCCTTCCGAATTAGAAAATAGCGCTTACATCAATAAATTCGCGTTCCGATTTGGATATCACGATTTTGACAGTTGAGAACTGTCACAATACTTCCATCGCGGTGCAGTGCCTCCGGCATGTTCGCCGACCACAGCACACACGGCTTCCAGGCGGTGCTTCGAAAAAGAACAGCCTCCCTATAGTCTCGAATAAAGGGAAGCACCAACACGCTTTTGAGCGTGGTGTCGGACAGAGTGGACAGTCAAATCATGAGGCATTGGTCGCTCATTCATGTCCACAATAACAATCATTTTAAATTTATTTTCAATTTCAATACGGAACGCTCGTGAACGTGCTAATAGTGCTCGCTCAACGTCGAAACTAGTGCCGGATATCCGTATCCGTTACTTTTTTGGCAGATCTTTTTCCTTACTAATTTTCAACACATAAATGTTTTTTTTTTATTATAGGTGATTAGGTAGCTATGAAAAAAGATTAAAATCACTTCATATTTTTTTATTTCTTAAAATCAATGTGCGCAGATCACGTTCCTACAAAGTGTAGTACATTGGGCCACGGTGTGATGTTTTACTAACTATATGAATAAATTATAAACAAAACAAAAGAATGACCCGCGCAATGCAAGCCGAACCATGTCCTGTCAAGCAAAGCGACAAGTGGCGTCAACTATCGTTCCGATACCGGTTCAGTAAGAAAGTTAAAATCCGTATAAGTATCCGCGGATCTTGTCTCCAAATATCCGTATTCTGATCCGTATCCGCGTATATACATTTTTAACGATTCGGCACATCACTGGTCAAAACTCTTAGACACCATACAAACTTATTTACACCACCAACCACCCTCCACCTTTAAGAGGAAGAAATTTGAGCGCTTGCATTTATTAGAAATTGTGCTTCTGGCTGCTAAGCATAATTTCTAATAAATCCTAAGATATGATGCGACCTAAAACAAAACTGTCATTATTTGACAGCGCTCACGGTGACATACGAGCGGCATGTTGCCAAAGGTAGGTAACTGCAGCCGTCGACACGCGATGAAGACGTTGATCTTTGAAGATGGCATGTAGCTGATGTAGCCGGCTGTCTATCGATGGTAGCAATTACTTTTGCCGTTGGCAACATGCCGCTCGTGTGTAAGAGCTCTAAGACATGGTCGCCGTTATCGCAAGATGGCGCATGTCATTACGGCATCGATGTCGATTCACGGAACATCGTTATCGCGCTGACGATAATTCGGAACGGATATTAGCACGCTCAAATCGATGTTAGTGTAATACGGAACGCGGCCTTAGTCGCTGACAGATAGATCGCTGCACTCAGTTTCATTTACGGTAAGTGAGAAAGAGATAGATGCGCGTGTATATGTTACCGGCCAAACCCGATTTTAGGTTGAACTAGTTTCGCCGAGGCCAAACCAGTTCTCCCTACACGCGATAGGGAAACCAGTAGACGAGTGAGCGTTTTAAGTTGCTGGTTGCGTTTAAAAGATTTTATTATTTTATTATAATCCTAGTATAATTATTGTGAGGTGTTTTATCATGGATGAGCCTTCGTGTCTTAGACAAGCCAATCAAAAGCTGCGGAGAGAAAAGTTTTTGGAGGAAATTTTGCAGAGTGAAAACAAAAAGTCTTCTCATTATAATGTGTTATCAGTAGACGACTATGCGGATATGGTTAAACAAGTAGAAGACGCGGAAAAGTTGGAAAACAGAACATCATTACAAAAAAGAAGACTGAAACGCTTTGCTGTTTTGAAAGTTGGTGATGTGAAAAAACTCATTGCACGATGTGAAGGGAATATAAAATACTTTCTTCCAGCAGATGAACTTTATGATGTGATTGACGCAGCTCATGTAGCTGTGGGCCATGGTGGTCGTGATAAGATGTTAGCCGAGACATCAAAAACATATGCCAATATCACAAAGGAAATGATAGGCCTCTATTTATCAATGTGTGATGTTTGTCAACAAAAGAAGCCTAAGAAGAAAAGAGGGTTAGTTTCAAAGCCAATTCTTCATTCGGAAATGATCAGCAGGTGCCAAGTCGATTTGATTGATTTCCAAACACAACCAGACGGGAATTTTAAATTCATTATGGTTTACCAAGACCATCTCACAGAATTTGTTCTCCTTCGTGCGTTAAAATCAAAGAGGGCTGAAGAAGTGGCTTATCATTTGAATGACATATTCCTAACTGTAGGGGCGCCGTGCATTCTTCAATCTGGTAATGGCAGAGAATTTGTCAATAATGTTATAAGAGAACTCGCAAGTCTTTGGCCTGAACTGAAAATTGTGCATGGAAAACCAAGGGACAGCCAAAGTCAGGGTTCTGTTGAACATGCTAACCAAGACATCGAAAACATGATACGTTCTTGGTTAAAGTACAACAATTCGACGAAGTGGTCGGAAGGATTAAGGCATGTCCAATTCACGAAAAATCGTGCTTACCACTCTGGCATAAAACAATCACCTTACAAAGCATTATTCGGAATCGAACCTAGAGTAGGACTCTCCACTGCGTCGTTGCCTCAAGAAATCATAAATGATATTCAGGATGAAGATGACCTAAGGAAGGCATTCGAGTATTACAGCAATACTGAACAGTACGAAGACAGTGCAGATGATGATAACATTGTGAAAATTGACACAAATGACATTCAAAATGCTAGAAAAAATTCGACAGAAAATTTAGAAAACCAAGCTAAAAGGATGAAAACTACTTCTGACAAATCCCATCCACCAGCTAACATTGGAGACAACGTAATCATACCGATTCCAGATGTAGACAAAGCCAGAGGTCACCTTCGAAACATAATTGGAGTAATACTTCAAAAGACTGATAAGGGTCTTTACAAAATTGGTATCAAACATGGTGTACTTCAAAAACATTATTGCAGGTATAATTTTATTATAATTTTTCATAATTTTCTATAAAAAAATATTTGTTTTAACTTCTATTTATTTTTTTTAGAACTGATTTCGACGTCTGCACTCCGAAGTTTTTAGATGTGGGAGATATTAACCAGGCTATTGAAATATCTTTAACTCATTAACGGCCGCAGGCCGCTGTACTCGATTGAGTACTTAAAACTAAAATATATTTTTTATTTCAAATCAACAGAGGGTAAAATTGCTTAATTTACCTACCTATTACAATAGCGGGAGGGGGACAAGCCGAATCTCTGGTGCCCCCCCCCCCCCCCTACGTCAGATTCGGCTTGTATTCGATAGGCAAATATCGCGTAATTATTTTATTTTTCGCATAAAACATGTAAAATTACGAGTAAACCGGATTAAATGAATTACATATTTTTCCACTAAAATATGGCTCAATCCTATAAAATAATACTATAGCTAAAAAGCTGAAATAAATGAGGTTTATTTTTATTAATTTTGAGGGTAGATGTTAATTTTCTCATTTTGGGTAATAGAGTATCCCGTGGCTGTTGAGTTGATATTGCCTCACATAATTAATGAACGCCCCCTTTCATGTAATGTGCAAAATATTATGAGATATATTCTTGTTTATTATAAATAAGTTTTAATTAAGAATTAAAGGCAATTAGACTTGTAAAAGGCGTTTATAATGCCACTGCTCTTATTAATATAACTTCTTATGAAAACGTTATATATAATATTAAGAGCAGTGCCATTATAAGCGTCTTGCCATTAATGGGTTAAGGACTGCAGCCACAACACATTCTGTTGGATCAAGGCAAGGCTTGGTGAAATTCAGTTGCATGAAAAATTATGCAACAAACAAGTGCAATTATAAGAAAAATACAAAGTACTCTGCAATTGCCACCAAAGTAATTCTTCTTCTCGTGATTTCTTTGGACGAATATAAGTTGATCTAGTGATAGGCTGACCCCACATTAGGCGTGCGCGATCCTCGGGCGTGTGAGTAGCGCGGGCGCAGCGCGCGCGTCGCGAGCGCGCTGCGTGAGCGTCGCGTTTTACTGCCTTGCGGCGTGTGTGAAGAGTGCAAGAGGCGCGAGCGCGGCGCGCACGCGGCGCTCGAGTCGCGTTCTTACCCCTTCACCAGCTATCCCCGCCGCCCGCTACTGTTATACAAAATATAGTAATCACTTTCTTGTGAACAAGAAGACCATAATGTATCTTGCCAGAGACGTTTAGTCTTCTTATTACGTGTCTTATTTCTTTTTAGTAGCAAAGCTAACAGTAGTGTTTCCTCGTCTGAGTCCATTTTGTTAGTAATTGTAAAACAGCAACGCAACGACGTGTGCTACCACGGCACTGTCCAAATTGTGACTGAGTTGACTGAAGGGGGTTAAACGCCAATGCGAACGCCGCGTGCGCGCCGCGCGCTCGCTGCACACACGTCACACGGCGGCAACACGCGACGCTTACGCAGCGCGCTCGCGTCGCGCACGCGGCGGCCGCGTCGCTCATACGCCAGAGGAACGCGCGCGCCTAATGTGGGGGAGGCCATAGATTATTTATTACTACAATTACTAGTTAATAAATAACTTTAATAAATCATATTGACTATTTTATTTATATTCCTTTATTCAGTTTACCTTGAAATGCTTACCTATAGAAAACGCTTATGACTTTTGAACCAGTGACCGACAGATTTTGATACTTGGAAACAATTTTTTCATGTTATCAAAATTAAATGGTGGCCATGCCAGTTGTCAGTCACACCACTGTGCACGGTCCGACACACACTTGGCCGGTTTTTAGTAGACTCCGAGTTAAACCGCGGACAGACAGACGACGTACTTTGTGAAGTAAGGGTTCCTAGTTATACTACGGACCCGGGACCCCCGTAGGTAGATCATCGCGTGAAAGTGAGAAAGATAATGAATAAACAAAAGTTAGTTTCATTTTTTAATCTCATTCATATCAAATTACTGAACATAATTTAGATTTTAGTATATACTATTGTGTCTAAGGAATTAGATTTCCTATAAAATATAAATTAGCGTGGCACCATTGAAGATAAGTTACCCTTTGGCTGTGATATAAATTATCTCAATGAGTCATCGCACCTTATAAAGAAAATCATTCAACACCACGATTCTGAATCGTGGGTTCCCAGCTTTCCATAAGATAACAGTTATCGATCCAGCCATATATTAACATAAATGATATTTTAGTAGTCTTAATGTAGCTACAGAATATAACTATGTATATAATTAGAACTATCTATATACACGTAAATACAGGCTATATATAATATTTTATTACAAGCGGCGTGTTTACATAACCACGGAAGTGATTATAACACCACTTCACGTGCTCGTAGTTTCACTAAGCTAAGCGATACAATTCACCGTATTACTTCTATACACATTCTTAATTAAAACAGTTATAACAGATTTATCACACTTGTACTGTACATACATGGCAAAGAATATTAATTTTACCTAGGCTGGACACAAGTAATATACAGGGTTATTTGTAAAACAACGGCAACCTCTCAGGACTGTTACTAACATCATAATCAACAACTTTTGTTCTATGACTTTTAAATATTCATGATATTTTAGTTCATCAGATTTTCATACAAAAATCAGCCGCCCGTAAATCGGTCAAGTTCAAGCGCCCTGCCGCCCTAAACCCGCTCCCCTCGCTAATGTACTATCGCTTTCTTTTGGTTCGCATAGACTTCTTAACATTTAGAGCGTTCAATTAAAATATTTTTACTTTTGTATGAAAATTTGATGAACTAAAATATGATGAATTTTTAAGACAGAACAAAAGTTGTTGATTATGATGTTGGTAACATAGTCCTGAGAGGTTGCCGGTGTTTTACAAATAACCCTGTATAAATATTCGGGATATTCCATTGAAGATGATTGCCCGTAAAGTATTGGTTAATAATAACCAAAATATAGTGTATATAAATTCTTGGAAAGCTGCAACAGGGTTAGTATTTATTTTAATTTATACTCTCGCCTTGATCTCTGGTCCCTGTTTCATAATTAGAGTAACTCATTTTATAACGGTTTATAAATATTGTATTTATAAAATGAGATTTCATATCATCCGCTCATAAATAGGGTGCCACAATAAAATTAGAAAACCCAAATAACAAGTTAACTTTGAAAGTATTTTCTTAATCGCACATGACTTGTACACGTTGTGGTATAATGAATCAAAAAGGAATGTCACAATTTTTTAAAACTTGTAAGTTAATAGTAATTTTTAAATCCACGACGAGAAAAACGTTTATAATGCATATTTTACACAAAGCAAAGATTGGTTATGTGCAGTTTTTCTTGAAAGAAAAAAAAAATAACACGAATCTGGTAACCACTTAAGTCTAACTGACTAAAATTAATTAAGATGTGTATCAGTTGTGATATAAAAGTACTGACTGAAAGAAAAAGAACTGCCTATGTCTAATCACAGAAATTTAAAAACAATAAAATAAGTTTATGCTAATAATGTTGAACTATGTTGATTGAAATAACAAGTGATACTCAAAAATACTTCAAACTCTATTTAAACATGGCTGTATACATTATTTAATTAGTAACTGTGAAGTATGAATAAACGTAACATTATTTTTACATGGCTCTAGTTTTATGTACAAAAAGTATATAAATCATTTCTATATCGATATTTGCGATGGACATTAAATATACTCAAGTCTAAGTCTTGAATCTGAAAGACTCTTCTAATTGTAAAATTGATAATGATTATGCACCAGAATACCTACAAAGTTATGGAAGAATCAAACCAATTTACTTTGGATTTCACAGTCATCTACAATTTCACGGCTAGTAATCACTGTCAGTTCATCATGTAGTCTTTGGGCTCTCACTGTCCTGTTTATCTCTGGCTAACGAGGGTTGCAGGGGTTAAATGTGTCAGAGACATTGCTGCTCGGCTTCGTCGAGCGAGGGCAGAGAGAGGGCCGCGTGCTAGTAGTTGACGGTGACGGGGTGGTGCGCCAGCCCCGCGGCTGCGTGGTGCGGCGCGAACGTGGGCGCCGCGCCCACTGCGCCCCCCGCGCCCAGCGCGCCTACTGCGCCCCCCGCGCCCAGCGAACCCGCCGCGCCTACCGCGCCCACGGTCGCCGCGTGCACTTGCTACAATTATACAAGGTCATATTTTCGGTTAGTACTCATTTTTATACAACACATAATTTAACACAGCATTTATGTAGTTACACAGCAGATGTCAACATCTACATGTTTATCTTCCAACTTGTTTAAATTGTTTGCAAATTCTGCAGACTAGTTGATGACGTTATTGAGGTGCAAAACTTACTTGATTATTGGTTATCATCACATTAGGTGTGTTTGGCTGACTTTGTGCGACGTTAGTCTCATCTGGTCTCGTTTCTACTGTCGTCCTGTTATACAATAAGTTATATTAGAAATTATTACTGTACTAGACTTAAAAAAGTATTTTCCGAAACTGTATGCCAACTCCACAAGAGATAAATGATTGGAATACTTTTTAGTGTACTCTATACAACATGTTTTACAAACCTGACTTCATGTTTTCTTTCAGTTCGTTCTGGCTCGACTTTGATACACTTATTATCAGTACAGTCCTCTGTTTCAGTAGGTGTTTCGCCGGTCGGGGCACCTTCCGCCCACTCCGCGTGAGTGCGCCGATGAGACACCAAATGGCCTGGAATTAAAGTTCAAATTAGCCTGAGAACATCAAGAAAGATGTGTTATGGATTCCGCAAAATTCAAGTGATTCACATATACCTTTACAGAGGAATTCCTTGGAGCAGACTTCACATCGGTACGGCTTATTGGCAGCATTGGCATTGTTCTTGGCATGAGATCGTTCATGGAATAGTAGGTTGCCTTTCAACGGGAAAGATTTGCCACACTCGCCGCAACTGAATGGTCGCTCGCCACAACTGTGCGATCTGGAAGTTTATAAAAATAACAGTAAGTAAAACATTCTTATGATTCCTAAGTAAGCCAAGATACAGTTACTTTGAGAATTAATCATAGCTAAATATTTTGGAAGATAGAACATTCACAAAAGCTATCTATTCACACTGCAAACTTATTTCTTTTATTCCTGAAACGATAAACGAGTTAGAGCGATGTTGAAAGATAGTGGTAAAGAAGATGAGTTACCTCATGTGTGTGACAAGATGTTCTTTCCTGGTGAAATTTTTGGAGCACACCTTGCAAACGTGTGCGCTGTCGCCGGTATGCTGCTTTAGATGATTCGTTAAGTGCTCCTTACGAGTAAACGTCTTCTGGCAGAAGTCGCACCGGTGAGGAGACTCGCCTGTGTGAATCCTAATGATAAGTAGAAAAAAACAATTGATGTAAGAAAGTACATACAATTATTACTATCTCTAAGTTTTCTACGTTCACAACAATAATTAACTAACACATTCAATGCTGTGCGAGACAAATAAAGCATCTAAGGGATTCTACAAGATGTGGTGTGCTGTGGACGACTTGGTAGTTAAAGTCACTGCAGTAATATCATACTGGAATGATATAACTTGAATCTGTAAAAAAAATCCATAAAACCGGAAACATCTTGAAGATAAAGTTAAACTGTAAATACATACCTGACATGGTTGGTCAAATGTTCCTTCCTGGAAAATGTTTTTGTGCAGAAGGGACATTTGTGTGGTGTTTCTCCTGTGTGAAGGTTCACGTGGTTATTGAGGTGCTCCTTACGAGAGAACGACTTTGAACAGAACGTACACTTGAACGGAGTCTCGCCCGTGTGTTGCCTGGAAACAACGTGTGAAATTAATCCCCGGAAGCTGGTTTTAAAATTCCGATTGTAAAAATTGCAATATTTAATTATTATCATTAATGTTAATATAAACTTTAAATGTTTGACTAAATTAATGTCTCTTCCTGCGGGATTTGTGTCGCGCACGGCATAAAATGTTTTATTGCTAGCCGTGAATCATAGGAATAAAACGCAATCTAGAAGGGCTATTGCAGAGAGACTTCGTTCAAGCGTTCAGAGTTCTAAAGACACACTGCGACGCAATTAGTGTGCTTTATTTAATGATGGAACTGTTCAGAACTTTCCTAAACAACGCCGTGTAGGTTGAAAACTGGTCTTGAATCCGCGTGGTTGGCACCTTTTTTTGTTGCGGGAGGGAAATTATTAAATGACGTCTCCCGCTCTGGGCGGAGGGCGTGTCAGACTTTTACTGACTAAAACCCACCCGTGTTCTTTCACATGTCTATATGTCAGGGCCACGGTAACTCTTTCGAACAAATCTCGCGACCCTAACAAAGGAGTGGTTGGCACCCTAACTTTACGAAAAAACGTAGTAAGTATACATACCGTATATGGTTAACGAGATGTTCCTTCCTGGTGAAACTCTTGCTGCAGTAGGAGCAGGAGTGCGGAGTGACGCCGGTGTGCTGTCGGATGTGGTTGTTGAGATGCTCCTTGCGCGCGAAGGCCCTCGGGCAGTACGTACACTTGTGTGGCGTTTCTCCCGTGTGCTGTCTGCGCAACAAAGTACATTCCGATTCCATAATTAGTAACTACATGCCAATTAGTACTACCGCCGTCGTGACCGCAAGAGGAAGGGATCGGATAGAAAAACATACTCCAGTACAACCCAAATCGGAATGCACAATGCTGTGCTACATAATGTAAGGGAAACCTCACACAAATGCCGTCTGAGAGTACTCTAATTTCGAGATACTGAATTGTAAGGTTCGTTAGTAGTGGTTTGATTTATAAAAATATCAATCTCAAAAACCTTACCTTTTTTTAACAAAGAAAATGTAAACTATGTTCATGCGACTAAGTTATAGAGACATGCTTCTAAGGCAGGTGGGGGATAATCAATCTACAACAGACGGTCTATAGTACTGCTTACTGTGGCAACATTGGCAGTAGAGTGTAGCACAGCATTGTATGTTAATAAACTACGAAATAATATTTCATTACAACACCGAAATTGGCATATGATAAGAATAATAAAAACACCAAAAGTCCTTTGCGCCGAGAGTATACGTCTCATTACAATTCAAGCACGAGACATTACAAAAATTTTACTACCGTCAACTATGGTAGCTTTACATTTCATGAGCAACTTTACCTATGAGTAAAAGATGAATATGAATTAAATTATATCGCAAATACTAAAAATCTTGTACAAATAGTCGAATTTTCTTCTCTTGTATCGCTTTGAAATTGAATGGGGAATACAGATGTTTAGTCATTGAGATAAATTTAAGTACTATAGCTCTTGGGGAAATTTTTTCATAGGAAGTAAAGATGCCAAAGTTGACTACTACTATTCAAGTCATCGTAAACGACCGCGTGTCGTGAGATACTTTCAATTATTGACATAAGGTTTAAATTACAATGTGACACGCGCTCGTGCTCTATACATTTCTTTTCGAAATTCATTCGACCTTCCCATTTAAAGCCAGTTGAATGAACCACGATACTCTAGACACAAAGTTCACATCCACATTACCGCCCATTTAGCATACCTAACGTGGTTGGTGAGATGTTCCTTCCTCGTGAAGGACTTGGCGCAGAAGGTACACCGGTGCGGAGACTCGCCTGTGTGTTGTCGCACATGGTTCGTCAGGTGTTCCTTGCGAGTGAAGGACTTTGTGCAGTACGAACATTTGTGCGGGGATTCGCCTGTATGCTGACGGACGTGGTTCACTGAAACATCGTAAGACTTAAAATATTTTGAAGGATACGACAGGGCGATAAAAATTGGATTCGTCATTTACATTTGATCACAACTTGACCTATCAAAGTGTTTATAATTTACGTTGCGGGGCAATTTCCCAATACATATTGGCAGTTCAAAAACATTCACTACTTTATTTACGTTTGAACAGATTTTGCAATGGGTTAACAATATCATTCAGAATGATTCAGATTGTGATTGACAGTGTGTAGCCAATTAGGGTGCTGATCTATGGCAGCCTTACGAATGGGTTTCTGAGGTTCAAAATAGTCTCTTATTGTAACGGTGCTAAGTTTCATATTGAAAAGCCGTATCAAAAATAAAAAAAAGCCTTATTACCGAGGTGATCCTTCCTTGTGAATGCTTTAGGACAGTATCCGCACTGGAAGGGCGTTTCCCCAGTATGTTGTCGTACGTGGTTGACGAGATGTTCCCGTCGCGTGAATGACTTGCTGCAGAAGTTGCAGCGGTGAGGTGACTCGCCTGTGTGCTGACGAACGTGGTTCAAGAGATGCTCCTTACGTGTGAACGTTTTGGAACAGAAGTCGCAGCGGTGAGGGGTTTCTCCTGTAATGGTGAATTAATATTTTTGGATATTAAGTAGATGGTAAATTCAACGCGAATATAATTTAGACACTGCAGTCACTGATTAAAATTTTATAATTGTTAGACAGTAAGTCACACACACACAAGCTTTTTAATTTTAATTTAATTAACAAGCTGAGTTACACAAAATACACAACTTCAAGAAATTTGGTTAGTCACATACAAAAATGAATTAGAAAAGTACATCTGAAAATTCCAAGCCTGGCACCAGGAGTAGTCCACAGGGTCATACAGTCAACAACACAGGAAACTTCTTAATTTAACAGTACCTGTTTCACTGGCTGCATAATCAAATCGATACTAACCAGTATGCCACAATATGTGATTGGTGAAGTGTTCCTTTCTCGTAAACGACTTGCCGCACAGTTCGCATCGGAATGGAGTATCGTTCGTGTGGGATCGCATATGGTTCACTAAATGCTCCTTCCTAGTATACTTCTTGCCGCATATTGTACAATGGTGCGGCGTTTCACCTATTTGGGTGGAGCAGAAAATAAAATGTTATCATTCAATGATGCAACTATATTGCTCGAAACATTTAGTTTGTCTCTTTAGTTTTGAAAACAAAAATTAATCTCCCGATTTTAGTGTTAGTAACAAGCTTAGTTTTGAGGAGTTTAAGGGAGATTGTATTAGTCAAAATTTAATTAGTTACACAGTTAAACATCAAAAGTGTTGGATAGATAGTTGAATCATTCAATCATTATTCTACTTTCTGCACCCCTGGATCAGCCCATGGTTCTGGTGCAGGCTTGGGTATTCCGTACAAAGAAAATAAATTATGTTACAAACTAAAAATTCCGAAATTATTACAAACATCATGAAAACAT
The DNA here is from genome assembly GCA_947507805.1 of Aporophyla nigra. Lineage (NCBI taxonomy): Eukaryota > Metazoa > Arthropoda > Insecta > Lepidoptera > Noctuidae > Aporophyla > Aporophyla nigra. The sequence continues at coordinate 18,247,745 of OX382297.1, read as the reverse complement.
TTTGTCTTAAGGTCTCCACCCATTATCACGGACCGTAATGTAGCACAGTGACAGAAGTTTCCGTCTGAGTAAACGGGATCATAAACGTTTGTACGTGGTAACCATTCTGACCTCCGCAAGAAGCAGACGACGTGCGCTGACCACTGATCGCTGACTGTGAGCACTGGCCTTTTTATTTTCGTGGGTGGGAAATCATCAAATGACGTCTCGCACTCTGGGCGGAGCGAGATGGCATGTCAGACTTTTACTGACTGCGAGCACTGGCCAGGCGTCAACGTCGCTTTTCTAGACCGGCAAGTAGCGAACCGGCGCAAGAGCAGTCTTGCGCCAACGCGTAAATTCATACAAAACTATAGCCACTAACTATAGTATATATTATTATGGTTAAGTTCTGGTTACGGACCGAGATAGTGGGTGGAAGAAACCTTTAAATTATTTTTGCATTTTTAAAAGAAAGGTTCTTTGCTCTTTTCTATCAATATATTGTTATGTATCAGAAGTGTAAAAGCTAGGGTTGGTCGGTTTGAAAGATTGTATTCGAAAACTGTGTTTTTATTTTCAGTATAGCTCTGCACTCCAATTACAATCAATGAAAGGACGATGGTATGCCCCTCTTAAAATTGAATTTTAAGGAATGTCCAATCTTTCACATTCTTTTATACAATATTTTTTTTAAGTATCCTTTTCATATTTCAAAGTTTGGTAAGAAAAAAAAATTAGTATGTTATAACGTTGTGCTCATGTGTGCTAAAAACATTTGAAACAAGAATTTTAAATCATAATATGGGATTAGATTACAGCTGTGAAACAATGTCAACTCAGTCCACGTTCGCACAGACGTAAAAATATCGCGGCGATTTTATTCGCGCAACGGATCTTCAACGAACTGCTAAGGGCCGAGAGTTGAAAATCGGACAGTGCGTTTATACGTGTTGTGATGTACTCTGTTGGATTATCAATGTTCCGTTCAACATCGAGAGTTAAAAATTCATCGCGCAATAAAATCCCGGCCCGGTATTTTGAGTCCGTGCGAACGTAGTCTGTATACAGGGTTATTTGAAAACATCGGCAACCTCTCAGGACTATGTTACTAACATCATAATCAACAACTTTTATTTTATGACTTTTAAAAATTCAATATATTTTAGTTCATCAGATTTTCATACAAAAATAAAAATATTTAAATTGAATGATCTAAATGTTACGAAGTCTATGCAAAGCAAATGCGATAGTATATTAGCGAGGGGAGCGGGTTTAGGGCTGGCGGGGGCACTTGAACTTGACGTATTTACGGGCGGCCGATTTTTGTATGAAAATCTGATGAACTAAAATATGATGAGTTTTTAAAAGTCATAGAACAAAAGTTGTTGATTATGATGTTAGCAGACGGCGGCGGCGGCGGCGGTGCGCGGTGTGGTGTTGGCGGTTGTGTTGTTATGTGGTGTTGGTGTTGTGTGTGTTGTTGTTGTTAGTCCTGAGAGGTTGTCGGTGTTTTACAAATAACCCTGTATAAATCGAGAATAAACCCATACACCCATTGAACGGTAAAACACCCAGCTTGTCGACTAATCGCATATGGACGTGACAAAAAAGAACACGTGCAAACTGTTATCAGCATTTAAAATGTCAATAGAACATTTACGGAATTCCATATCAGTAGTTCGCAAATCGATATTACTGTTTATCCAACTAAGTTTTTAAGAGTTGAACGTACCTGTGTGCCACATAACATGGTTCATGAAATGCTCTTTCCTAGTGAAGCTTTTCTTGCAAATATCACAGCGGTGCGGAGTTTCGCCCGTATGTTTTCGTACGTGGTTGACCATGTGCTCTTTACGGGTGAAAGTCTTCGCGCAGAATTCGCATCTGTGTACGATAGATTAGGATTATTATGTCGTCTTTATTTACAGCGATGCAACATTCACAAGTTTTGAAACAGCATCATTTATATGCATCAAATATATTGATAGTAGCTACGGAAAAATTAAAGTAGTTGGTTCTGTGGTCTAAACTAACTATAGTGTATTTTTCGTTACTAGTCAAATTTGGTAAACAAAACACGAAAAAAAAAACTCATACAAAATTAAAATTATACTGAATAACATTTTAAAACTGCTCCGCAATAACTATTAAAACAATAATTTCCTCAAAATATCAATCTGTAGATACTCTGCTTATGTATAGTTGATAAACTATAATAAGTAATTAATTAGAAAGATCAATCTTCTACACTTAAAAGCCGATTTGAGATGACTGTGATATGTTATAAACCAGGGCATATTAACACGGCAAAGATGACAATCATTAGTGTGTTTAACACGTGTCTATTCAGACGACCTGATTCAAGCAGAGGCTTGCTAACGGCTGCGAATTTGATCTCGTATGATGTAAATACTTTTTAAATATTATGTCTGGACTTTACAAGAGCTTGTGACCTCAGAGTTTGTTCCGCCCTTACTTCTAGTCAGATAGGAAACGCCGACCTCATTTAGTTTAAAAATATAATTGACGAGTAAGTTTGCAAAATGAACCGTACCTGTAAGGAGTTTCCCCAGTATGACTTCGTACGTGATTGTCCAAATGTTCTTTACGGGAGAAGGTTTTGTGGCAAGTTGTGCAAGCATATGGCTTATCTTGCGCCAATCTCTTGGCGTGTCTTTCGTTCGGGTCTCCGGCTAAATAAACAAAGGAATGTTTTAGAGATATACAGCTAACCTATAAAATAAGTATAAGTAATAAGGAGGTCATATTTTCTTACCAAGATGGCATTTTCCGTGCCTCGATAGTTCTACAGGATTTGTAAATGCGGAACCGCAAACTTGACACGTGAATGGTTTACTTTCACCGTGATAACGCCTGGACACAAAATATTTAAGATTAAACGTATAAAAACACTCAATAAGGCGAATAAAATTGATTATGTTTATTTTCAATACCTATGAACAATAAGTTGATATCGGAACTGGAATATTTTCCCACAGATATCACACGAGTGGTGGCCGGGTGAGGATTCTGCTTCAGACATGGCTGCGCTGGTGCCGGCTTCCACTTCTACTTCCACTTCGCTTATTACCTAAATGAAACAAAATCGAAATTGAGTCAAAAAGTGTGAAAGTTTTTGGTGTAGTTTCGAATTTGACAAACTTACGTGTGTCCAATGAAACGCAAACAGATAATTAAAGAACAATTTAAAAAAATTGTAGCAATGAAAAAAATCAAGGTATTAATTATTGTTCGTCAATATAATTTATGTTAACGACACTATTAGACACTGACTCACTAATAAATCAATAAAGAACATAATGGGTAAACATATATTGTTGTATATACATATATTGACAGAAGATTTATATTCGAATGGCGCACGTTCTGTAAATTTCACGCACGAACATGAGATTTTTTTTAATAAAAGTTAAAGTGCCACCTTAAAATACAAAAGATTTTTTCTTTTACATGCTTTATATGGAGCTAAAATTATCCGTATATTCTATACCAAACAATAATACAATTACGACAGTTATAGACAGTCAGCTTCGCATGAAAACTTACCTTTGCTTGTTGTTGCTGGCCTTCCGAATTGAGTTTTCCGAACACTTCATGGTAAGCAAGCAGTTGTGACAGATCTTCTACATTAACTTTATACATGGCATGGAGGTCGTGGTCTGACGCACCGGCTGAAATCTTCACTACTGCACCTTCCATACCCATGGTTCCTACATTCTGTGTTGACAAAAACATAACGTGAAATTAAAACCTCTCGTAATCACATCCTAGATCTAGGAATAATGATGGTAGTCTTTTTTTATCCGACTACGGCGAAGCAAAAAGGAGGATTATGGTTTAGACCGGCATGTATGTGTTCATCTGTTCCTACATAAAATCTAAGCTACTTATCATCCGCGAGGGTCGCGAGATTTATTCGAAAGAGATACCGTGGGCCTGGCACATGGACAACTGAAGTAAAACGGGTGGGTTTTAGTCTGTAAAAGTCTGGCACGCCCTCCCGCTCCGCCAAAGAGCGGGAGACGTCTTTTGATGATTTCACTCCCACAAAATAAAATAAAAAGTTACCTATCATAATTCGACAAATGACATATCGTTTAGAAGCGTTTAGATCTCCCGCTGGTTATAGGCGATGTGACGTCACATTAAATTCAATATGGCGCCCTCTAGAGGACAAAGTAATGAACTGATGTTATTTTTAAATTGCCTATGATTGAGAGAAAACTGCGATGTTATGCAAGACTAGTTTTTTATTTACTATGAAAGCTTTTTTTTTGGATGGGAAATCATCAAATGACTTCTGCTCTGGGCGGAGCGGGAGGGCGAGTCAGACTATTACTTACTAAAACCCACCCGTGTTCCTTCAGTTCTTCAAGGCTTGGCGTATATGAATAGCAGTTGTATGATACAGACACTAAGGCTGCATTTCCACTAAATGACAGAGAAGCGGAAAAGACATAAAGGGTGGTTATTGTAGATTTTCAATGAATTGACTCCATTTCAATAAAAACACAGCTATAACATTTGAAACACAATAAACACTACAAAAAAAAAGCATCTCACCTTCAAGTCAATCCCCTTTATATCTTTTATCTCAGTAGGTATAGCGAATTGTGCAGTTTCAATTTTGTTAGAATTCTTCTCATCCTTGACAATCAGAGGGTCGGCGGCACTGGCTTCAATAGAGGTCGTACCATCGGGATTGTGTGTTACTAAGATGTTGGCCGGTTCACCGGTGGCTTGCTCTATGCGTACTACGCTGTCTAGTACCTAATAGGACAAGGAGGTAACTTCAGAAATCGAGCTTATACATTTTCTACCGACTTCAAGATAGCTTGTTTCGGTTTAGAAAACTAAGTTTGTTGATAGTTCGAATTCCAAGGTTATGTAAGCTGCACTTGTTAGGTTCGGATAGTTGAATTCACAGCTAGTCTACATGCTGTGTTACTTAATTTGCTGGAGGACTTGGTAACGAGTTCAGATATCACTGGTTAAGGAAACAGTTTCCTCTAGACATAGGCTGACCATCTTTAAATACTTAGTACCTTCCCAGGTTAATCCTGAATATTGTAGACCCAGATTATTCCTAAGAATACCCTGTCTTCGAAGGTTATTTCCTTAGAATCTCTCGACATAAAGATTAAATAACAAAATTATGATGTATTTACAACAGCGAGGTTCAAAGAGAACAAACAACATTACAGCAGGTATACCTGTTGTCCCACTATCTGCTGCAGCTGGTGCACGGTGAGCGTGTGGTCGTTGGGCATCTTGATAGCCTCATGGAGTTCCTCCTTATCAACCAGCTTCGAGCCCGCTGGTTCCACCACCGTCACTATGCCGTCCTCGCTTACCGTCAGTTGAATCTGTTTAGGATGTTTTAATGTTTGAATACAGATCGTATTTTTCAGTAGGTCAAACTATAGTCAAATCTATAAGGATTTGATGAGAGTGTAAATATTTTTGGTTTAGTCTAAATTTATACACAGTCACTCACACATTAGTAACATACGCATCATTTATATCTCTATCTTTGACTGGCCTGTTAGTCTAGTGGTTAGTGACCCTGACTGCTAAGACTGAGGTCGTGGGTTCGATTCCCACCCAGGACAAATCTTTGTGTGATGAGCACAATCATTTGTTCTGTGTCTGGGTGTAATTTATCTATAATATGTATGTATTTAGAAATATATAAGTATGTTTATCAGTTGTCTGGTTACCATAGTACAGGCTCTGCCTAGTTTGGGATCAGATAACGATGTGTTGGTTGTCCTAAGATATTTATTTATTATTTATTTATCTCACCACTTTTTCGAAAAAGGATTACGTGATTGACATTTTCCATTTTCAAATTGTATTTGAAAAATCAATGCCGAAAATTAACTTGAATGTTCAAATGTAGAATCTCTTTGGGTATCACCTTAGAGATTTTTCAAATTGAATTTTTTGGTTAGTAACTAAGTATTCAACACACACAGATACGTTTTTCGAGCATTTTCTTACACTTTCATCAAATAATTTTTGAACAGACCAAACTCATTTATTTTGGTATTTATTTAATTGTTATTTTACTACTACTATTTTTCTTTATACTAGACTTCCGACGTAAAGAAAAAGATGAGCGAATATTGTTCCGAGATGTAGGTATTTGTTTTTGATTTTTGGAGAGAAATGAAATAATGTCAAATAGTAGCTCTAAAGTCCCTAACCATGTTTTATGTCGAATTTGCAACTTAGACGAAAAAAATAATCCCAAAATAGAGCATCTGGAAAACATCACAAAAATATTGAAACATTGAAGCTGGCAGGGTTTAGATTGGTTGCCTAATCAGAAGGTTTGGTGAAGGGTTTTGTTAAGCTGCCCTTGGTGCTATATTACTTCAAATCACAATAAAACATCATCATAATAAAACAGATAAGCAAGTGTCACTTGCTGAGTAATATGAGGTGTTTGGTGTGTGAAAACAGGTAAATTAAATTAATTATAATGACCAGTTAAATGATAATATACATGAATGGGAAGGAAAATTTTGGTTTATCTTACCTCACTGATTTGCTGCATGGTGATAGTATAAAAGCAGCGTAAAGTACACGATTATTTAGTTATGTGCATAAAATACAAGGAAGCGGATTGGGGGAGAATAGCCAAACTTGTTGGTGCATTAGTTGTACAAACCTGTTGGTTGTTGTGATCTGGCCGCGCCTGCGCCATCAGTTGCTGTTGCATCATGTGTTGTTGAGTATGGTGGCCCTATACAACAAACGTAATATCAGATATTGGTTTGATAATTTCGACACATGCATCTAAATACTTTATAATCAAAAAAACTTGAATAGCAGAAGGTTTTTTTCCAGACTACGTAATTTGGTATAACATTAAAATGTTAGTGATTAAGTAATTAGAAAGACTATATTGAATACCCTACAAAAAATGGACCCGGATAATAGCTGCCTTTTGTTTATCATGCACATCCCAATGAACTCTATTGGGAAATTGAAAGAAGTACATGCATTCTACATAAACTGAACAGAATATCTTTACCATACATAGAGTTAAACCAACACTAATGAACAAGGGTGTAAAAGAGATCTGAAAAGGATGTTTAACTAAAGACTAGTAGATGATTAATATTTTACTAGATGCTTCACAAAGGCTTCTTTGTTTTCTATCAAGTTATGTCAACATGTTGACCTTTGTACTAAATCATGCATGTCTGAGACTACAAATTAATATCATTTCTAATTTAATCTGTTTAAGTACAACTTCTCTGTGACAAGATTTTCACCATGCTACTTTAAGTCATGACAGCCTTATACTCACTAATACCCTAGTTAAAACTACAAACATATAGAAATAATCTATGTACTACACAACAGCAATGTACGGTTTGCATTCCCGCTAGTAAAGGGAGTGTGTTACCACGTGATTTACCATATCAATGTTATGGTGTTGTACAAACTCGACCCGATTATTGGGTACCTGCTGGTGAGCCTGGCCGGCATTAACTGACACCTGGCCGTTGTTGCCGGCGCTCTGGGCCGCCACCAGCTCGGCCTGCTGCTGACTATGAGCCACAAGTGCTTCTGGAACAAATGTTACTCTATTAGTTTTCAGTTTTGTGAACAATAAGTAATAAAACTATGCTTTTCTACTTTAATGTAATATTTGAAGCATATATAAATGTTTGTAGTGAGTGTTGATTTCATGTAGCAGGAACAGAAACTACATTTGACAGTGAATTATCATTTAACTAGCTTTTGCCCCTGCCTATGCTCAGATGAAAAGTACCCTATGTGTTAATCCACATTTTTGTGTGCCATATTTCATCCAAATCTATGTAGCTGTTTTTGTGTCTAGAACATACATCCAGACAAACTGATGTATAGGTAAAGATCAAAAAAAGAAAAGGATACACTATTGAATTATATAGACAGTAACGGTCCATTAGCCAGATAAAACGAGTTAGGATGGGTCCTACAGATTGTTGTTTTAATGATTTAAAAACTTATCTTTGCACTAGTCAACAAATGAACTTTGATACAGTGGATTTTTTATGCTCATAACACTTAAACAAAAATCTTGTGAAATTCTATGCACTTTAAAAGACATAATTCTGGTGTCAAGAAGGTCAAATCAGCATTAAATTCAAAGATAATTGAACAAAACATTTTTAAACTACAGATTATAAATAGCATTTTAAATTGGAGACCCACACATGACAATCAATGATTTGTTATTAAATATTATCTGTTTAGATAACAATGTAAGAGTTATCAAATATTGACACACTTTGGTTTGATTGAAGGTCATTTGAACAGACATGACAATATATACTTCCTATATAGATTTAAGTACTAGTTATTAAAAAAAAACTGTATTTAATGAAGACTTACCATGTGTCTGTCCAGACTGTGTAGCGATGATCTGTGAGACAGGTATCTGCTGACCACCGGGTGCAGATACCGTAACTTGGGACTGACCCGCATGATGCCCAAGTATAATATTTGGATCCCCATTCAGTATACTGGCATGAGCTTGACCAAGATCCTGAAATAACTTTTGATTAAGTGCTAGTAAAGAAGCTATTCCATTTGGCTGAACTCAGTTACTCAGCTGCATAGGAAGAAAGGGGGATATTTAACACTTTTAGTGCCCAGTTCAAAAAAGACTTCGGGCATGTGAATGAATTATCGTTCTACACGGGAGCCGGGCACTAAAAGTATTAAACAGCTTCTTCACACTATACACTGAATTACTTATGTAATATGTCATCTAATGAAAATGAGACAAACTGATGTATCTGTGTTCTTTCTAAAAAGGTTACTTTTTGGTATGCTTTTTAAGTGAATGTTTCAATTCAGTAACTCTGGATCAATGGACAACTTTACCCAAGTGAAATAATAAGGTATATAGGTTTATTAAGCTTAGTGGATTAGCTTTAACTTAGTTATTTACATTCCTTTAGTACATTTATACATACATACCTATGCATAGTCAAGTATCATAATTTTAGTTATGGCATTTTACGGTGCAGAGAAATAACACTCATGACTGTATGTAAACTGCATAATTCTGTTGTTTAAAAAAAAATGAGTGAAAATTACTTCTACATTTTTACAATATACTCAATTACTGTAATGATATAGATTGTTTTTAAAATCACTTATCATACAATACCAGCAATTGCGACTAATAATACAGCTTACATAGGACTTGTGGAGGCCAGAATAAACAGTGATTCAACTAAATCAACAACACAATTTACATAAATTAGGTTTGGCAGACTGATATGTTCAGCTTAACAATGAGGTGATTACAACTATTTTTGTAATCTGTTTTTATGCACTGATCCCATGATGACATTCTGACCTTTGGCAAATGAAGTAACCATTTGCAAAACTTTTTATAAGTTTTAGTCATACTACAATATTTTTTGTAAATAACACTGAACTTACCTGGATAGGCTTCCCATTTTCAATCCTGGCACCGGCAGGCAATCCGTACACAGACACTTGCGGTATCGGTCCGGGGAATAAATTTGTAAACACCCAATATTTCGCGACACTAGACAAAGCAACGTTCACTGCAGCTGAGTTCACCCGCAAATCTGTAGCAGATGTCGTGGCAGGCAAATTATTTTGCTGTTGCTGCTGAGACTGAACCTGAACTCTTTGGACCTGTGACTACAAACATGTAAAATTAGTATCCGAACTCGAAAAAAATATATCGCTAAAACTAACAAACTATTCGAACCTCAGAACTTCCCGGAGGCTGGCCACCACCCGTATTCATATTATGGTGATCCTGATTCATATTTAGTCCTTTTGTAACTGTCTATCTTAAACTTTCACTGACTTATTTACAAATATACAACATTTTCTAAACTTTACGTATCGGCATTGTCATAATTTGACTGTCATCGAAATGGAGGCGCGGGGGACGCGACGGGCCGCCATTATGAAACTTAGCACACAAAAACATTTTCTTCTATAGTCTCCAAAACAAGATTTGTTTGATCAAAACATTTTATCTCATCAATGAGTAGACAATTTAACTAGTCTTTACACTAGTAAATAAAGATAAATATACTTTCGATCAATATGAAATAAAAGTTTTCAATAAAACACACATTTCCTATTGCACATCAACGAACGAACGAAAGTTTTGTCACCGTCGCAGTGGTACCAACGTAATCATGTAGTAATTAACGACTACACGAAATAATTTGAAATTTAAATAAAATAGATTCGTATTTTTTTTTTAAAATCATTTATTACTACAAAACTATAATAACTACGCGGTATAAAACCAAAAAACGGATTATATACCAAAATTAGATGAGTTCGAGATTAATCTTCAATGGATAAACGATAGATGGCACTATTATGAAAAATACATGCACAATTCTGACAACATTCAAGTACGAAACATTATGGAAGCGTTCAACAGAAAGTCTACGTTCCAAATTTATTTAAAATAGAGGTTCGTAAAGAAAGAAAGAAAATACATTAATTTAGCACTGACTAAAAGGCACACAATAAGCAGCTGGCTGGAAAGAGAATAATAAAAATACAAATAAATAAAAAAAGTGTAAGGTGCTGTGAAAATGTAGCATTATAGTGTGCCTCACGGCTGCCCCGAAAAAGGCCCAGATCAGCAAAAATGCTAGGTTTTCTACTGTACCTGAAATATGAGGTGACGGATGTAAATCAGTTTTATAGCAATACAGCACCGTGATGTGTGTTTGCATCGTAGTGTGCTGTAAGCTGTATGTGCAGCTTATCTTTGTTTTGTTGAAAATGTGATGTGCAGTAATATCGAACAAGAAAATAATGAAGTAATTATATGTTCTGCAAAAGTCACACCTCATTATCTGCATAACCTTTTCCTACCTGTGTTGCAGTCGGCTTTCACTCTAACCGAATGCAGCAAAATACCAGTGCTTTACATAGAACGACTGCCTATCTGACAACCGTTAAGCCGTTGGTCTAGGCTCTCAATCGTAGATCTTTGGCAATCGTACTGCTGTACATGGTAATCATAACGCGGGTCATATACTCCAAATAGTTAGCCGTCAGTTCACAATAGATGTTTAGTGGAAGCCTGCCTTTAACTTTAACATTGGTACGAAGGTGGCACAGTGGTAGTTAGGTGAGATGAAATCAAGGTGCTTCGCAGAACGTCATCGTCGAGGCGACGCGACGGCCCACTTCCGGGAGTGCAGCCTCATGCAAGGTCTCCAAGAATATCAGCACAACCTTCTCAAAACACTTCGTTAGCACCCACTGAAACGAATGAAGAAATGGAGCTAACCCATTGGTATAGCTTTTATATCTTGGGTTTTATTACCTCAAAAACATCGTCGCGTCGGTCGGAAGGTGGCTAATGAAAATATTACCTGCAACTTCTTATTAAACACAAAAGGGCAATACATACCAATTTTATTTCCTTTTTAGAGGTTTTTGGTTGTTCGAGAGTTTAAAAAAGATTTAAATTAACTTTTCTTTACTGTTTTTTAAACATAAAGTAATAGTAGACTGGCATACGTGCTACAGGCTGACATACGTCACAAACTACGCTGACATACATCTCGAAATTCGAAACACCCAAAAAAATAGAAAGTAAATAATAGTTAAAAAAAACTAAAAAACACGCTTCCATTGAAAACCAAACCAAACTACAAAATAATGGAAAAAAAGCGTGGAGTGCCTGATATCAATAAAAAAATACCTTAAAAAGCGTAGTTTGTGACGTATGTCAGCGTAGTTTTCGAAGACAGTTTTTTTGCTGTCCTGGTAACCCTGGCAAGGATAATGACACAAATTTATGAAATGATTGCATTGTCATCGGTCCTTGACAGGTGTGCAAAGTTTGAATGAAATCTGGTCGTTTAAAGTGGGTCAAAATCGTGCTATAAGGAGTCGGTTACAAACAAACATGCAAGTGAAGCTAATATAAAGCGTGTAAAAAAGCTATTCATATAATGATGACTCAGTACGTGATAAAGAATTTAATGTTTAGGTCCTACTACCATTCATATTGAAAAATCTTTACTACCATTCATATTGAACTCAGAAATGGACTGGAAACTAGCTACACTTATGTATCGAATGATTATTGTACCTTGTATGATATATGGCATAAAAGTGTCAGCACTCACAAAGGCGAACCGTTCAAGACTGAGAAGATATGAAAGAGTTATCATGAGAGACTTGATCAAGCACTCTAGGAACAAACCGAGACAGAAGAAAATGCATCAAATTTTAGACGGTAAAACCATAACAAAACGCATCAAGAACCACAGGATGTGCTACCTGGCACACATTTTCAGACGCTCTGCACCACACCTGTTAAATGCAGCAACGCAGTACAGGGCAAATCTAAGAAGGTTGGACGACCTTTTTACACATGGAATGACAACCTAAAACAGGACATGAAATACTTCGACAAGGAAATCCAGTTTTGGAGGGACACGGCTGGAGATAGAAATAAGATCAAGAAAGCGGCTAGTGATATCTACAAAAAACCAGAAACTGATAGCAGCGAGAACTCAGAAAACGACCAAGAAAACAACAACACGGAACGTAGCGAAGCCTTAACATAGCAAAGAGCCAAGCAAACGGTTAACCCCACCAAAAGATGCATCGGTGAAGCTTGACCTGGATCAACATGCCGGCGACGACGTGAGAAGATGCCCTCCTATAGACAAATATCACCCTTCTCTCCACTAGTCCAATGCTTACTTAAGGCTGCATAGTCGGTAGGCTCGTAATCCTTTCCTATCCTAAGGGCACGTCTTCCCTACCATTATAGCGCCCCCCGGTCTACTTCTTGATATGCAATGGCCTATGTAGCACCATGAATCATGAGGCTTCAAAGGCTAGTGCAAATCTTGGGGTTCATTCGATTAATCGAGTCTGGTCAAACCACGCTGGGATCGGTACAATTCATTTCATTTCATTTCATAGGTCCAACCCATATTCCCTCGACATCCATAAATGTATTTAGTAATCTCCTATTTTCCAATCGTTAATGATATGCATGTATTTCTGGATAGAGAGTCCGGAAACCGCAAATAAGACAATTCACCGTGTTTGGAAAGTGGGTCGCGTGCGCAGCGCCGACGCCTGTTTAGTATTTTTTACTTCCTTTATAATTTGTAAGTGGGTAACCATCGAGTCACTACGTGTGTGAAAGCTCAAGAAACTTCAAGCTAGGTACCTGTAGGTATAATATGGTGGCGGTGCTCCGACCTTCGACGGCGTGAAAAGCTATTTCCTACTTTTCCGGGATCAATCTACATGATGAGGGATTGTGACATCTACGAGTGATTCTTTTACCTACATATATTATAGTAGCTTTTGCCCGCAGCTTCGCTCGAGTTAAAAATAACAATAAATATAGTTTTTTTTAAATAAAAATATCCTGTTTACGCCTGCACTATAACTATGAAGACCCTCAGTGTTTTGTGTGTGTCACATTTTGCAATATGAATAGGGCCATGCATCACACCTATTTTATTTTAGATATACCGTCTTAAATTACATTTTTTCAGTCCAAAATTTTACCATCACGCGTACTTGTACGCTCCGCACAATTTTATTGTAAACCGAGTAAAACCTAATTAAACAACCATTACCTTGATACGAGAATTTCACTGAAGACCACTGAAGCCCCAACATATCCTGTTACTTCTAATACCTCCAAGAATATGTGTTTCAAGTTTCATGATGATCATCATTTCAGCCGAAAGACGTCCACTGCTGGACATAGGCCTCCCCCAAGCACCGCCACTTCGACCTATTCTGTGCTTCTCGCATCCAACGTATTCCTGCAGCCTTCACCAGGTCATCGGTCCATCTTGTGGGGGGCCTTCCAACGCTCCGTCTTCCAGTACGCGGTCGCCACTCCAGAACCTTCCGACCCCATCGGCCATCCGTTCTGCGAGCAATGTGCCCACTGCCACTTAAGTTTGGCAATTCTTCCGGCTATGTCGGTTACCTTGGTTTTCCTACGGATCTCTTCATTTCTGATTCGATCGCGTAGGGAAACTCCAAGCATAGCCCTCTCCATTGCTCTTTGGGTGTCTTTGAGCCTTCTTATGAGGCCCATTGTGAGCGATCACGTCTCAGCGCCATATGTCATAACTGGCAACACACACTGGTCAAAGTCTTAGTATACTTTACTTACTTAAATATTAGTAGGGATCTTCAGAAAAAATACATATGTACCTATACCGAACTATCTTTTTAATAAGTTATGGTGAGATCTTTTTAAGAGTGGTATAGGAGTCAAAACCTATATAGTTACCATGTAGTACCTAGGTACATATTTAATGAACTCTGGTCCGTGTTGCTCTATGACCCGAATGTATGTTGAGTGATTCATCATCAGTATTAGTTAGTTTTTTTGCTAAAGATGATCGAGATTAGGCTGATTGCCTTGGAATAAGTAAATCATATCTGTTAGCTAAGGGAATCCGTGCAAGAAACTACTTTCGATCTCAGTTTTTATAATTCCATACATTTAGTTCTTTTTTTTGTCGGCGTCGCTATTCGTAGAAAGTGGCATTGCGTCTAGGTAGTTAGATTAGAGGCTTGAAGAAAAGAAACAGCTATGAGGTAATTGACTCGTTATACGCTTAGGCGATTAACACACGGCACCGCGCACCGCCGCGGTAGGCGGTGAAGCGGATCTCATGTCGCATTGCCCTCTATTAAATCCGTTGATGCCTAACACACGTACACCGACCGACCGCGCGGTCAATTCGCTTTACCACCACCGCCATCCGCGGTGGTGCGCGGTACAGTGTGATAATCGCCTTAATAAGATCCTGTGATAGGGAAAGTAACACCGTTCTCGACTTTAAAGTGAGAAACATTTTGTATTCGGCCCTTTAACATTTTTAGATCTACCGACTTTTTGGAGAGCCAAGAACAAAGTTGTTTAATTAATTATATCTCCTTTGTCAAGACAAACTGGCTTAGTATGCGCGTTAGTGTATCTGTTAAGTATGAGTAGTTGATTAGAGCGATGTTCAGTCGATGCAGTCCAAGTCGGGTCAACAGTGGACACTACCTTTTTTTTTGGGTGGGAAATCATCAAATGTCGTCTCTCGCTCTGGGTGGAGCGGAAGGGCGTGTCAGACTTTTACTGACCAAACCCCACCCGTGTTCCTTCAGTTGTCTGAGCCAGGGCCACAGTAACACTTTCGAATACATCAACGACCCTGGCAGAATACAGTGGACACTACTTGCAGCTTCAATATGGCTGTCGGCTTACACCAAAGGTCCGAAATTCAGCCCTTACCTCTTACTAGTGAAAATTGACGCTTTTATGTAGGAAATACAGAAAGACGCTCCCTATTGCATGCTGTTCGCCGATGACATTGGGCTGGTTGCCGAGAGCGGCGTAGAGGTCCACAGCAGATTCGAGGTCTGGTGAAATGTATGGTGAGAATTAATGTCGGACCAAAACAGAGTACCTACATACTTGTTTTGTGATTTTGGCGGTCTCAGGATGGACGAAATTTGTGACTCACGGATGCTTCTTAATTCAAAGGGGAACATTTTCCTTTAGTTATCAATTTGTGCACGTTATCACGGACTTGTATTTTTTTCAGGAATTAGCCTAAACGTTCTCTATGGATCAGAATACTGAGCCGTAAAGAAGACGGATGAGAAGAGATTGCATGCAGCGGAGATGAGAATGTTGAGAGCGACGTGTGGAGTGAAAAAAATTGATAAATCTAAAAATCAGTGTATAAGCGGAAATTTGATTCGCTCGTGAATAAAATCGTGATAAATATAAATCTTGATGGATGGGGAGCGAGAAGAAGGCCAAAGAAAAAACGTATTTAATTTTGTGAGGAATGATATGAAAGAGAAGGGAGTGAATGTTAGCGTGGTGACTGACAGGAAAAAATGGTACAAGAGAACGTGTTGTGCCGACCCCAAGTAACATGGGACATGGGCAGGATGTTGATGAGCATGAATATTGATGATAAGATGAATTGTGGTCTAATTCGTTGACAGCAAAATCTGTCGTCCAACAACAACCGTATTCTGTATGTGGTAAAGAATTCAATAACATAATAATAATTCATGAAGTTGAGTTCTGATCAAAATTCTTTTTAAACATTTTTAATAACGACAGCATCTATCTTTCAACGACTACAGTGAAAAAACCTACAAAATAAAATAAAAAAACACGAATTAATATGATTAGGTATTTACTTAAAAAAGGTTATCTTCCATAAGTATAGGCACATCACAATTGCGGCGGTAAGTCCCCTCTTTGAGGAGTGGCTAGAGAGGCGCCACGGCGTCCTCACCTTCCACCTTACGCAGGTCTTCATCAGACATGGCTGTTTCGGGAGGTTCCTGTTCCGAATAAGGCGGTAGGTGTTTCTCCGATCCTACTCTCAAGCGGATGATTCTGCAGTCAACACAACACACGTGTAAGTAAGTACCGATAGCTCATTAGATGCCTCTAAGTCCTTGCGGGACAGGGAATCGTTATCTCTCTAAAACTGTCCACCGCTACACTGGAGGATTAAGGTTCCAGCCTGAGGTTAGGCCATCATGGCTTACCTTCGGTTTGCCGACGATATAGAAGGCATGGATAATGAGATTATGGTGAATCTCAGTACAATGCTTGCTAGTTGACGGTTTCAGTAGAGTTGAGTCTCTCTCCGAAAGAGTAGGTCTAAAAAATAAACATGCACAAAACAATTGTCATAATGCCCATGTGACACCCATTCTCATGAAAATTCCACCCACTTTACACTCGTAGTTGTTGATAAATATGAATACCTAGGACAAACTGTCATGTTATGTAGAGCCAACTTCGAGAAAGAGGTTAACCGTTGAATCTGACTCGGCGGAAACTAATCAATATCTTCTCTGACTGGCCTGTTAGTCTAGTGGTTAGTGACCCTGACTGCTGAGACTGAGGTCGTGGGTTCGATTCCCACCCAGGACAAATCTTTGTGTGATGAGCACGATCATTTGTTCTGTGTCTGGGTGTAATTTATCTATAATATAAGAATGTATAAGAATGTATGTGATATGTACTTAGAAATAAATAAGTATGTTTATCAGTTGTCTGGTTGCCATAGTACAGGCTCTGCCTAGTTTGGGATCAGATAACGGTGTGTTGGTTGTCCTAAGATATTTATTATTTATTCTCGTCTCTGCAGAGTCTCACGACTCCAGTGTCGATAGTCTTTGACCAGTGAGTGTTGCCAGATAGCACTGAAACGTTTAACAATTGTCTTGTCTTTAAAATGAAGCTAATTGTTAAAGAGGACGTTTCAATAGAAGAAGGCTTTTTCCTTTTGTGGGTGGGAAATCATCAAACGACGTCTCCCGCTCTGCACGGAGCGGGAGGGCGTGTCAGACTTTTAATAACTAAAACCCACCAGTGTTCCTTCAGTTGCCTATAAGCTGGAGCAATAGCTCTTAACTTTTTCGAACAAATTACGCGACCCTGGAGTAGAAGAAGGCTGACCACAGGGCCACGAAGAGGGCTATGTTTGGAGTTTTCGTTCGTGGTCAAATTAGAAATCTGAAGAAACACAGGAGAACCAAAGTAACCGGCATAGTCCGATGAATTTCCAAATGTAAATGTCAGTGGATGGTTACTTGCAGAACGGATGGCCGATGGGACTGAAAGATCCTAGAGTGGCGACTGAGTACCGGAATGCGCAGCGATAGAAGGCTGCTCACAAAGTGAACCGATTTCCTTGTGAAGGCTGCAGGAGCAGAGGATCATGGTATCGTTCGATAAGGCGACGCCTGGGAGAGGCAGCAGTAGACGTCGGCTGAAAAGATGATGAACATTACACAGTTAACATTTATCCATTGTTAATAACGACATTACAACACAAGTAGGCAAACGAAAAACCCCAAATCATACGTAGTCACAGGGTTCGGTTCGGTATATAGATGTAACGGTCGGAAGGGGGGCGCTGTATATCATAGTCACACGCACAACATTACCAAAACAATGCCAACCGCCGACTGTGTGCACGCGAAAAAACAGATTAGACTCACCTCCAACTTTCAGGAGGCGGAGAGGTACAGGCAAGTTCCGGCACATTATTATTACATTATTATTTAATACCCTATTCTGAGTACGTATGATTTTTGCTGGTTACCCATTTGATATCTTGAACATAAAAATCATGGGATAAAACGAAGGCCTGGCACATTATTATTTTATACGTATTCAAATATCAATTTAATTTATATCAATTTAATACCTTGAACATAAAAACCTGGGCTAAAACGAATCTGGCGAGCAAGGTTCTTATCTTGGCCTATGATTTATGTAGAAGACGATAAGTCTCTACCACTCTGATACAGCCTCAAACTTTGGAGTTATAATAGGTACCTATTACATGTGTCTATTGACCGCGGTGAACCTACCACCAGGTGGGTGGCCTGCTGGTTCGTCCCACAGTAGCGACATGAAAAATTGTTATGTATCACAAATATAATGAGCTACGAAATCACGTAGTACTTATCTATCATCTTTTTGTAGTGTGAGTAATGTAAGTGCTAGGTAACACTTATAATTGTATTTTAATTAGAGATCATATCGACCTGAAATCGTCCACTGATGACCATGGGAGTTTTAAAAACAATTAAAACGAACAGCTAGAGATTTGAGGTGCGAGAAGAGGTGTTATTTCATAATTACGACGATTGACTTACGGATTAGCACGAAACACATCGTGGAACACTACGAAGAATACCACCGATGCTGCTGGTATCCTTTTATATGGATGAGATGAGAACTACTGCCCGCGACTTGAAATTTCATTCCCCGTCCCACTGCGTCGCGTCTCATCTCATCTCCACCTGCGCGTTCGTGCGTTTCCGCTTTTATTTCTTCTTGTTTAGCTCCTTAGGGTCGATAGTCCTCCAGACTGTATTTCGACCATGACGGCCAAGCTCAATGAAGAATAGCCATCGGCTCGGGAGATATTATGGTCCACAAGTGTGCGCGGACATAGGGATATACACTCTTCCTTCACTCTCATAGTCTGATGCGACGGCAATCTGACACGACCGGAGAACGATCAGATGCAGGACCAACAGATTAACGTGCTTACCGAGGCACAGGGGTATCACACCGCCAATTTCCAAACTCCAGCCTGTTACTAAGAAATTCCTAATGAAAAAACCCAATAACACTTTGCTCGACCTAGGAATCGAACCCAAGAGATCACGCTCAGTAACCGCGAGACCAACGGGTTGGGGTCGGTTAAGGGCAAATTAAGGGTCGTAGCGTGGGGTTAAATAACGTTCCTCAAAAATCAAACTATCCAATACAAAATGATTTTTTCAAATCTGACTATCAGTTCCAGAGATTAGCGCATTCAAGCAAAAAAAAAAAAAAACTATAAGATATATCCATAGGATCAGCTGACACTACATTCAGGAAAACGCATGTTTGGAGCCCTATCACTCTGTTTATTCAAAAAAACTCATTATGGAACTATAATTACGAATTTATCTCTGAACTCCCATATTTCTGATGTCAAATGTAGGATGGTCATTCATTCATCATTTGCATTTGTTACTACCCCAACCAAAATTTGTTCATACTATGAAATGATCTATTTTGAAGCTAATAGGAAATAGGCATACCTATAATTTGAAACTTTTACATTAATGAAATGAACATGTATAGCAGTCAAGAAAAAATTGGTATATTAAATTATTATAGTACTTCATTTACCTTATTTCATGTTACATTTTTCTGGTGGAACGGAACGCAAGCTCGAAACGCTCCATCTAATCGTCAAAAATCGACGACCTCAAAAGGCATTTGAATTTATTATTAGCAAGCTGCTTGAACTCTACCAAGGTAAGTTAGTAAGTGTGATTTCTGCTTGACAATAAAGCCCAAACAAACATGACTTCGGGCTAAGTGACGTCACAATATGGTCGCGACCTTAACACACGTGTGAACTGCAGTAGTAAATAGTTAGAGAAACAGTCACTCCATGTAAAATACAGTTAGACTGGAAGCCAACTCCAACGTAGTTGGGAATAGGCTAGGAAGATGATGACCAACTAATATACCTTGATCCACCAACCCACTAACTCTCACAGAGGAGGCTTATGTCCCAGCAGTGGGAATATAGGCTACGATAATGCTAATCATCATCATCATAGTTTCAGCCGAAAGACGTCCACTGGTGGTCATAGGGTTGTTGAATTTGGGGAGATTAGCCATAATCGCAACGCTTGGTAGGCGGGTTGGCGATCGCAGTATGGTGGTAAAATGCATACAGGACGTTGCTACGCATTCTGTAGTAAGGCCCTAAGCCTAGCCTAGGCCTGCTAGGACCGATGCCTCCCGGGGTCGCGTGATTGTTCGAAAGAGATACCGTGGCCCTGGCACATGGGCAACTGAAGGAACACGGGTGGGTTTTAGTCAGTAAAAGTCTGACACGCCCTCCCGCTCCGCCCAGAGCGGGAGAAGTAATTTGATGATTTCCCATCCAAAAAAAAAAGGCCCTAAGGATAATGCTAATATACCTAGTGATGTGAACTCTTTTTGGGGTGCGCCAAACGATAATGATGCTGATGAAGGTAAATTCTGTCTAGACGGCATGACGTTATGTGAAAAATCCACTATCAGAGCCATCCCGTAGGGGATACTTTCAACAAGCACGACGAAACCAACGCGGTGTTAACCTCATTCTGTAGTTTATCATTAGAAACATCTGGTAGGACCAGGCGGCGAATTTGAGGCTATGCCGTCGCTCGAGCAGTAAGGGTCGAAGAAGTGGCACGCAGTGTGGAGGATGTGCGGTCATGGGATCGGCTTTTGCATGGCGGGCTGATATCAGCCGGGCCTCCGACACAAGATACTAGTAGGAACAGTAGGGAGTTAGTCGGTAAGAGTTCGACATTATCCTCCATTCATCCATGAGGTTTTCCCCACGGAAAAAGAAGTTTTCAGGAACCTACTTCGAACTAAATTGCGTGTGTGTGTAGGAATTCCATACATTTGCATTGTTTTATATCACAAACATTCCATGTCCAGACGAGTAACGATCAATCATGAACAAACTATACATACAAATAAATACAATTGAAATCTTTGTAATGACAAAATAACACAGCCACATTTTTATTTTCCGTCAGTCACGTGTACCGTGTGGTGCCGGACGTAAAGAATAACACTACCCCATTTCTTTCCGTGGTTGTCGTAAAAGGCGACTAAGGGACTTACTAGAGAATGGGCAGCAGCGTCCTCTATGCATTTTACCACCATACTGGGATCGCCAACCCGCCTGCCAAGCGTGGCGATTATGGCAAAGCCCCCCAAATTGGGGGAGGCCTAAATCTAGCAGTGGACGTCTTACGGCTGAAATGATGACGTGAACAAAGTCGCAGGTACAGCTTGTATTTATTTATATTTAGATTATAATATAGTAAAACTGAAGAGTTTGTTTGTTTGTCGCGAAAATTTTTGGAATGAATAGTGGTTGCCCAGTGTGTTCAGCCACGACTGACGAGTGTAGGTCGTGGGTTCGATCCCAGGCTGGCGCATTACTTTGTGTAAATATTTCATCACCACTGCTTTCAAAACGGTAATGGAAACTGACATGTTATTAGAACCAATAAATTCGAAAACATGTGACTTCGACCAATCCACACTGGGCCCACGTGGTAGGTTAGGGCGCACTTCCTCTTACCAAGAGGAGGCCTGTGTCCCAGCAGTGGGAACAATATAGGCTGATTACGAATGAATGAATGTTTGGAATTGAAAAATTCTTGTTGTAAATGATAGGCACATTCAGAAGGAAGGCTATAGATTAACTTCACGCAATGACCCTTAGCAGCTGAACAAAGAAAAAAAAAGTCAGAAAAAGCGCTAAGCGATATCGTCGTAATAGCGCGGGCAGATGATGCGACGCGATGGGGAAGGACGGGGCGGGCGAAAATAAATTTACGAAGTCGCGGGCAGAAGCTTTTATTATGAATAACTAGCTTTTGCCAGCAGGTTCACTAGCGTATTATACATTTAAACCCTCCTCTTAAATCATTCTATCTATTAAAAAAACCGCGTCAAAATCCATTGCGTAATTTTAAACATTTAAGCATACATAGGGACAGACAGAGGGAAGCGACGTTGTTTTATACTATGTAGTGATATGTTACCTAATAATAATCTATACATCTATACAAATAAATAAAATTGGAGTGTCTGTTTTTAATATTAAGATAACCACTTTTTACTAAGTGTATATGGATGTATACACGGTACATATACCAAAACAACATTTTTTTCAATTTTTGTCTGTCTGTCTGTCTGTTTGTTCCGGCTAATCTCTGAAATGGCTGGACCGATTTTGAGGACTTTCACTGGCAGATAGCTGATGTAACAAGGAGTAACTTAAGCTATTTTTATTTTAAAAAGATTCTTTTATTTTAGAAAAAAATTAATGTCTTCGAAAACTACGGTGACATACGTCATAAACTACGCTGAAATACGTCCCAAAATTCGAAAACCCTGGCTGAATCCTACGAAATAGATCAAAATAATGTACTACAGTATTGTACACCTTAAAAAGGCCTACAAAAATGTCGCAATGGTATATGTCTATCTCTTAGGGATAACCCACAATAACCATTTTTTATCTTTTACTTTTTACGAGAAATAAGGGCTTATTTACGAAGCGATTTTAAGCAATACAGCATTAATCCTTTTCCAATTAAGTACCTTGAATACATTGTGCATTTAATATAGATCAATATGGCCCTTTACAGCATGTAATTTAAGTGAATATCTTAGAAGATATTAGAGATTTAAAAAGCGGGCGCAGAGCAGCAGGGCGGGTCGTACGTCCGTCCCGTCTATCCGTTGGCAGCGGCCGGGTATTACAGGATAAGTAGGATTGTAATTCATATTACTTTGGCTTCATAGTAAATGCGAATATCATGTGTGTTCATTATACTCAAAATAAACCTAATAGTATTATTCCAAGTAAGAGACCGCGAAATGGCTTAGATGTTTAGATTTTTGGATGTTTGTTTCTCAATGATGCAAAGACGGCCAAACGGATTTAGATCGAATTTGGCACAAAGATATATTATATCATGGATACGTAACAGATAGGATACCTACTTTATCCCGGTAGTAGGTTCCCGGGTGATATTTTCCGACCGCTATACGGGCCAAGCCACTGGCAAAAGTACTATTCCTATAATTATGTTCGTTGTCTGGTAAATGATTGAGTGTATGTATAGGTAAAATAGGAGCGTTAAGAAAAAACAGGAAGACTTATATTCAACTAAACCAAGCCCTATGTCGCAGTCTTCTTACTCTGAATACTATTACTCTTATTTTAAAAACACCAACACACATGTTGTTCTCATAAACTATGAATCCTAAGTAATCTATACATCTATACAAATAAATAAAATTGGAGTGTCTGTTTTTAATATTAAGATAACCACTTTTTACTAAGTGTATATGGATGTATACACGATACATATACCAAAACAACATTTTTTACAATTTTTGTCTGTCTGTCTGTTTGTTCCCGCTAATCTCTGAAATGGCTGGACCGATTTTGACGGGACTTTCACTGGCGAATAGCTGGTGTAACAAGGAGTAACTTAGGCTACTTTAATTTTAGAAAGATTCTTTTATTTTAGAAAAAAATAACTTTCTTTGAAAACTACGCTGACATACGTCTCAAAATTCGAAAAACCCTGGCTGAATCCTACGAAATAGATCAAAATAATGTACTACAGTATTGTACACCTTAAAAAGGCCTACAAAAATGTCCTCAATGGTATATGTCTATCTCTTAGGGATAACCCACAATAACCATTTTTTATCTTTTACTTTTTACGAGAAATAAGGGCTTATTTACGAAGCGATTTTAAGCAATACAGCATTAATCCTTATCCAATTAAGTACTTTAAATACATTGTGCATTTAATATAGATCAATTTGGCCCTTTACAGCATGTAATTTAAATGAATATCTTAGAAGATACCTATTAGAGATTTAAAAAGCGGGCGCAGAGCGCGTTGGCAGCGGCCGGGTAATAGTACAGGATAAGTAGGATTGTAATTCATATTACTTTGGCTTCATAGTAATTGCGAATATCATGTGTGTTCATTATACTCAAAATAAACCTAATAGTATTATTCCAAGTAAGAGACCGCGAAATGGCTTAGATGTTTAGATTTTTGGATGTTTGTTTCTCAATGATGCAAAGACGGCCAAACGGATTTAGATCGAATTTGGCACAAAGATATAATATTATATCATGGATACGTAACAGATAGGATACCTACTTTATCCCGGTAGTAGGTTCCCGGGTGATATCTTCCGACAGCTATACGGGCCAAGCCACTGGCAAAAGTACTATTCCTATAATTATGTTCGGTGTCTGGTAAATGATTGAGTGTATAGGTAAAATAGGAGCGTTAAGCAAAACCAGGAAGACTTATATTCAACTAAACCAACCCCTATGTCGCAGTCTTCTTACTCTGAATAGGTACTATTACTTTTATTTTAAAAACACCAACACACATGATGTTCTCATAAACTATGAATCCTAAGTAATATGAGTTATAATCCTACTACTAATAATATTATATATATGATGAAAGCTTTTTTTTTATTCTTTTTTTTTGTATTTCTTTTTTTTTATGTGAAACTATGTATGATTGGGTGTTTGTTTCTCAATCACGCAAAAATGGCTGAATGGATCTGGATCGAAAATAGCACACAGAGTCTATATTACCTATATAACCTGGAATAACACATTCTTATCGCGGTAGTACGTCCTCTTGCATTAATTTCCGACATCCACGCGGGCGAAGCCGCGGGCAAAAGCTAGTCTATACATACAAATAAATAAAATTGGAGTGTCTGTTTTTAATATTAAAATAACTACTTTTTACTAAGTGTATATGGATGTATACACGGTACATATACCAAAACAACATTTTTTACAATTTTTGTCTGTCTGTCTGTCTGTCTGTTCGTTCCGGCTAATCTCTGAAATGGCTGGACCGATTTTGACGGAACTTTCACTGGCAGATAGCTGATGTAACAAGGAGTAACTTAGGCTACTTTTATTTTAGAAAAAATTAATAATAGTAAAAAAAAAACTAAAAACACGCTGAATTTTGAGACGTATGTCAGCGTAGTTTTCAAAGACAGTTTTTATGAAAAGCTTTTTGTTAAATACCACGCGGACGAAGTCGCGGGTAACAGCTATTACCTATAATATAGGGGAAGGTGGGGTAAGACGGGGACTTTAAGGTAATTTGTAAATAAAACTCTTATTTTTGATTGCACAAATTAGGAACTTTTATTATGAATATAATCAGTCTTCCCTTCTTTAATTATAATCAGTCAAAACAAAAATATATAAATCTTCTCATAGAAATATCAACTTAAAAAAAAAAAACAAAATATCTCCATCTTGCCCCACCTATAGGGCAAGACAGGGTACCCCCTAGGGTAAGATGGGGTATTCGATATTTAATCGTGATTATCTTCACAAAGTGGGCAAGTATGTCCATATTGTCATCATCGTTATCTTATACTCCTGCACAGCCGCAGTGCGCCCGCTCACCGCATGTCTGGCATGTGATCCATCCTTCAGTAGACTCGGAATATAAGCCGTGACAGTACAGACATTATGTATCTTCATCATCTGAGGTCTGAGCTTTTTCGTCAGCTTTCTTAGTTTTTTTTAGATCGTTTATTTGATTTTTCAATTTCTTTTTGTTTGTATCTTTTGGTTTCTGTTTCTTACTTTTGTCTTTCTTCTAACTCTGTTTTATAAGGAGAGGCAGTGATAATAGCTGTTTTTCCTCTTTTTCGAACTTGTCTTGTTCTTTTTTCAGCCATTCGCGGATAAGGCATCCACTGTATTGGGCTAACCAGGTGAAATATTGTATTATCTAGAGATTCATTTACTGTTTGCTGTACTAAAGATGAAGTTTCAGCAGTTGGCTGAGGTGCTACTGTGTTCATTGGAGAATTTAAGGCAGTGCAGGTAGCCTCTTGAATGGCTAATTTCATTTGATCTTCACTCCACCCTCCTCTGTTAGTCTTTCTTTTGTATTTTCGAACCCTCTATACTAATATTATAAAGCTGAAGAGTTTATGTTTGTTTGATTGAACGCGCTAATCTCAGGAACTACTGGACCGAATTGAAAAATTATTTTTGTGGTGGTTAGCCTATTTATTAAGCAAGGCTATATAATATTACGCTATGATCAAAAGGAGCGGAGCAACAACAAAAAAGGACGAAAACTGGCCGGCAATTCGATGCGACGGGAAGGGTCACGGGAACAAAAATTTGACGCGGACGAAGTCGCGGGCAGAAGCTAGTAATCTATAAAAAAAAAACAATTAACCCAACTTATGACGATCATTTTTAATACGAAAAGAAGAGACCGGTAGTACCCCATCTTACCCGCAGGTAGGTACCCCATCTTTCCCAAATTGGCCTCCCAAAGTATATAAAACATTTTGAGGTTATTAATAAAAACAAATCGAAAGGATTTTATAAGTTTAGAGTAGTAAAATAAACAAATATCGATAAAAAAATATGATACACATGTTGTATACCATACATAATGAACAGTCACGCACTTAATATACCTCAAAATTTAGATCATACCACTCAAAATCAAAAAAATATACTTACCAACAATAAAAAGTAACAACGTGAACACTATCGACCAAACTTTTTGTGACACTAATAACTACCGCTAAATACCATCAGATGGAGTTAAAATAAATTTTCTAGCGACAGTGTATAATCTGTTTTGGTAAAGTCCCCATCTT
The DNA here is from genome assembly GCA_947507805.1 of Aporophyla nigra. Classification (NCBI taxonomy): domain Eukaryota; kingdom Metazoa; phylum Arthropoda; class Insecta; order Lepidoptera; family Noctuidae; genus Aporophyla; species Aporophyla nigra. Next base: position 18,220,888 of record OX382297.1, on the reverse strand, counting down.
ACCTCGCTACCCCGTCTTACCCCACCTTCCCCTAACCTGAATTAACACATCTTACCGCGGTAGTACGTCCTCCTGCGTTAATTTCCGACATCCACGCGGGCGAAGCCGCGGGCAAAAGCTAGTATGAATTATAATCCTACTACTACTAATATTATAAATGTGAAAAAATGTATGATTGGGTGTTTGTTTCTCAATCACGCAAAAATGGCTGAATGGATCTGGATCGAAAATAGCACACAGAGCCTATATTACCTATATAACCTGGAATAACACATTCTTATCGCGGTAGTACGTCCTCTTGCATTAATTTCCGACATTCACGCGGGCGAAGCCGCGGGCAAAAGCTAGTATTACCTATGAAAGCAGGTAAGTATGTCGTACCTTCCTATTTTTTTGAAATCCACCTATACTAAATCATAGAGTTCTTCAATAAATAATTGGATATAAGGTAATACTAAGTTAGGTACCTACTAGCTTAAATGACTGAAACATTAACTCATTCCATATATGCTCTTTAACGATAATCATGCCTGTTTTTCCGAAAGGGTTAGACGGGTACAGACGGGGAGAGGTGTGCGAAATGTGAGTGTACCAAAATACACTCACATTTCACTGGTTCAAGTTCCATGTAATATTAGGCGAGCTTATAACCATCAACTACAAATTTAACCTTTGCGCTGCTACTGAAAAAAAACCAATCACACTTTGCCTGACCCAGGAATCGAACCCACGACCTCATGCTCAGTCCTAACGGTTACTAGATCAAAGATACAGTCGAAATTTCTTATAGTTCGTCTATTAATAAAATGGCATACTAGCAGTAGACGATGGTAATCAATTAATCATCATCATCATTTCAGCCGAAAGACGTCCACTGCTGGACATAGCCTCCCCAAATAGGGGGTTTGCTATAATCACCACGCTTGGCAGGCGGGTTGGCGATCGCAGTATGGTGGTAAAATGTATAGAGAACGCTGCTGCCCATTCTCTAGTAAGTCCCTTAGTTGCCTCCTACGAAACACACGGGAAGATTTATGAGATGGTGCTATTCTTTACGTGTAACACCACAAGGAATCAATGAATCAGTTGAAACTATTCATCATCATCTTCCTATCCTTGTCTCTTTCATGTTACTTCTCTGCCAGCCATTATATGTCCACCTTTCACTTCCTGCTCTAGCACATCATTTCTCACAGATTCCATCCATCTTTTCTAGCGCCTGTCTCTCTCTCTCTCCATCCCTAAATTGTTATGGATGGAGAGAGAGAGAGAAAGGCGCTAGTATAGTCATCAGTTAAACCTACTATAGGTACTCGTAGGTACCTATATCGTCATTCTCTACTAGACACAGGGCTCTCCCCACTTGCATCACACCATGCGCCTTCCGCATCCGGTCTTCAGGTCAGTGCATCTTAGTCCATCTGGTCAGTACCTACTAAGACTAACTTCAAGTTGTATGTTGAAATAATCGATATTAGATACACTTACATACATTATTAATAAGAATAAATTAAAAGTGAATTATTAATAATGGTAAAACTTACAGGTACTTAAATGTAGCTAACCGGTTTGTCTAGTATATTATTTAAGAACCTACTTTATTCATCTTTTCTAAGCTGTAGACCCCTCATTACTAGGTCAATAAAACTAGGTTCTTAATACTAATAATTACCTTATTTTTATTATAACGCAAACTATTTACACTAGTTATTAAATTATATGACTAACATAATATACAAAACATTTGGTGGTTTCCTAAAATTCCTAGTAAATCTAACAATTAATACTGTAATCAACGTCAAACGAAAAGATTTCATTTATAAGGTTGCTGTTAATCAAATATAAGCCATTTACTACGAGAACACTCAACTAAAACTAGTTATGTAATAACTAATTTGCTAAGAGACAGTAATTATTCAAGCAATTTAAATCGCCGGCCTCGAGATCAAGACAAATAATAAAAAAAACAACACCAAGATTATAAGGGTCATTTCTCTATCAAGCTCACGGTATCACTTACGTACCTTTTATTTACTATTTTGTCACCAATAGGAACGGATTTAGGACTTCCGTGGGCGCTTACATTATATTCCCTGTTTTAGACCTTGTATACCAGGACATTGCGTAGGAAATCCTGGAGCAAGGATATCGTGATAGCCCCTCGCTAGATCTGTGTGAATACGTCTACGTTCAACGTAGTGGTACGTCGGAACGAAGCAAAATACGTTTTTACTCAGTAATAACAGCGAAGCTACACGGACCGCGCGCCTTTCCTCTCGCGTGCCGCGTAAACATTTACGTTAACTTAGTAAAACTTTTAAAAAATCGTACTCGGGTTATTCTTGTAGACTTTATCGTGGAAGTGTTGTATTCAAATATTTAAAGGAACTTTACGATTATTAAACTGTTATCTCTCAGTTTAATACGAATATTCACTCAGCTGTCAATTGTTTTGATTAGGAAACGTCAGTGTGCGTTGCCGGCCGGTCATCCATTGCAGGTATGTACTGGTAAAATATGTATTGTTTAGAAGAAAGTGGTCACTATGACAAACGGTAACACGCGTTTCACGTAAAGTGTTGTTGATTCTAAATTGGACACCTGAAATTCTTTGAAATTCGGTACGCAATCAACACAGGTGTTAAGTCACGGAAGCTATTGTGGCTTTAAATCACAAAAATACATTCAAGAAATATAGGTAGATACTTATTTATTCACGTGTATCCTAGCTTTTTTTTTTTGTCTTTGAATAAGTTGTAAAGTAAGAAGTGCATAAAAAAAAATCGAACCTTTTTGAAATTATTTCTTTAACATAGATTTATTAAAATTATTTTCTTCCACATGACATGCAAAAGAACATTAGTAGTTAGGTAATGTTTATTTATCCACTAAATAAATTCACACGCAATATAACAATTGCATTGTTTATCTATGTATTGTAGCGATAGTGGCAATAGAAATGATCATAGAGCCTACTTTGTAATTTTATTCAAATAAAAAATGTAACAAATGCTCTATGATTTTATTCAATTTCTTTATTATATTCATAATTTTATTAGTGCTTTAAAACCAATGAATAGTAAGTAGGTACTTACTAGGTAATTTTTCTGATAATTGCTGTACTCATAATGTGCTTTGGACTGGGTCAATGGTCGCGGGTCGTATTCACACAAATTATAGTGAAATAATTAATTATAGAATCGTGCAGGTCTGGCATAAATTATCTACTAATAGATGAAATACTATTTTAAACCAGGTTTTGTTACCTGCGTTTTAAACATCATCGTTTTGTTCTACTGATTTAAACTTGTTTAATTAAGATCAAACGCAATCAATAAATTAGTACAGTAACAAATTTAAATTATCCGTAACCGTAGATAATTCGGTAGCTGCGCCAGAGTTTTTGCAATTGTAGCTATCATAGTTTAATATTATTTGGTCTATGTATGCTTTTGTTTTTTGTTCCCATTCAACGATTATTATTATATTATTATTCTAATTTGATAAAACCTTATCAAAAACCGCACTAATAAAATTCGTTGCTATTGTTTTATAAAACAAATTTTCCTGTTCGTGTATGTAAATGTTTCCCGCGCAAAAGTACTCAATGACAAATTAAAAAAAAGAATAACAACAATAGAATAAGTTCTGTGACATGGAAAAAGCGGTAACACAGACTTCCAAAGCCAATGAATTACTTTTAAATCACACAATTTGTGAATTCTATAAATTCAATTGACCATAGCTATCAACTGATCAGTCTTGTTTTATCAGTTGTTCCTAATTTAAATACATAACAACAAAACAAACAAACTGTAAGTAGGAGACACTCATTTTTGGATATTATACGGACCTTAAACTGTTGTTGAATGTCCCTGCAAGTTCATAAAACCATATTGAAGAACTATACACAATTAATAGGATGATAAAAAGTTAGAGGGTTGTATTGATGATTTTAATTGTGTACATTCTTGTAACGCTTTCGAATCATATTTTGTTCAACATACCTACAACCTGACAGTGATATGCAAATTTCAATAAACGCAAGGAAATTTTAAATTCGCGGGCTTCGCTGGCTCTTCTCTCTTAATGTTACAATATTTATAACTGTTCTTTTGTTTTTTGAATGTCTTTTTGTTCCTAGAATAAAAGTTAGATCTGTAATGGACCTTTATAGGAAAACGATATAATGTAGTAAGTCTAGGTAGGTTTCTTACTTTATACAACAAACAAGCGTTGAGAGATATTTGTTATTTTGTGATTTTTGACTCTGTAATCACTCTACATAGTATAAAAACAAAGTCCCCCGCCGGCCGCGGCTGTATATCTGAGCGCGATAAACTCAAAAAATACGGAACGGATTTTCATACGATTTTCACCAATGGACGAAGTGATTCATGAGTAAGGTTAATGTGTATATTGGCGGACATAATGGCCATGATTGTTGAAGATGTCAGAAAAAAGTAACATGCCGAGTGGGGTGTGCCGCAAACTAATAGAGCTATATGAAAATCCCAGTAGATCTGTTAGTAGACAAGGCGACAAATCAAGCTATACAATTCCAGTGTAAGCTGACTTCTAATTGTATGAAAAATGTATACAATGCGAGCTCAGCTAAAACTGGAAATATGTAGCTTGATATGTAGCCGTGTGTACGTTCCCGTGGGATATTTCCCTACCGAAAAGCTAGTAAAACGTAACTTACATGCAACGCAAATCAAACACTACTTAGGTTGCAAAAGAAACTAGATCATGATAAATATTTACTAATCACTCGCTTCACGACCACAACCAATCTGTGAACCTTAAAAAAAGAATCATCGAAATCAGAATCAGTTAACAATTGGCGAATATATCGTTGATCAAGCATACATAAAAAGCGCTTGTGGCTAAGTAGTAACAGCCGCACGGTTTGATCGTTCAGGTTAAATTACGCTTGCCGCGGTTGGTCCGTGTGACCAACTTTACATTCTAAGACCCTTCCGTGGCTCGGAAAGCACGTTAAGCCGTTGGTCCCGGATGTCTTTTGTAGATCTTAGACAGCCGTTACGGGTCGTCAGAAGGCCGAAAGTCTGACAACCAGTCTTACCAAGGGGTATCGTATTACCCAGTAACTGTTGTGGAGGTCAGATAGGCAGTCCATGTAAAATACTGGTACTCAGCTGCATCTGGTTAGACTGGAAGCCGAATAAAACATAGTTGGGAAAAGGCTAGGCAGATGATGATGCATACATAAAAATATTCACTCAAATTGATTACCTGCTCCGTCTTGAAGTTGGTTAAAAAAGGACCTAATAACATTTGCAAGAGGACCATATTCATTCGGAGATGACGTGTAAGCCCGACTTGCACTAAACTGTCGCAATCGGTAACTTTTAGTGGTCTACATTCTCTACTCGCATCTTTAAACTTTAGATGGTATGTTGCACCGTTAAGATCTAGGTACAGACGCTAGTACATCGAGCTACACGAAACTATCAATTTTTACCAATCGATCTTGAACCTAATACTTTAACGATAAAGTTGAAAACCTATTAAATAATTTTGACAGATTGTAGTAGCTTTATGTGCTGGCGTCTGTACCTAGTACCTACTAAAAAGCAGAACGGTCGATTGCACAATCGTCTGCGCCGATCTTTTAAACCGAGATTTAGATGTTCATTAGATTAAACGTGAACTGTAACTAATTAAGGTGATTTAAAAGAGTTCCTATTAATTTTTGGATTCCTCATCATTACGTCATACTTTTCTATCGCAAAATAAGTTACTATAACTATCAAAATGCGTATGTACATACGATTTGTCGACATACACGTGGACGTAATAAAATTGAACGCTGGATGTTCAACTCTCGATGTTGAGCGGAACATTGAGAATCCAATAGAGTGCAACGCGAGTGAGTCTCAGCGCGTCGAAAAAACAATGTTAGATTTTCAGTTCTAAAAAAATTAAACCGCCGAAAAAACAGAAAACCAAAAAATAATAAACCTTAAAATTATGACTCGGCGCTTTGAGTGATCTTTGTTCATTGATTTTTCAGCGCCGACTCAAAACTTTAAGTTTTATTATTTTTTGCTTTTCTGTATTTTCGGCGGTTTAATTTTTTGTTACCTAAAAAGTTTTTATTTTGTAATTTTTTGTGGCTTTAATGTACTTATAATACTTGTCAAGGTATACCCTATCCAATGAAAAAAGAATTATCAAAATCGGACTACTCTGTACAAAGTTATGCGTGGTTATACATTATAATCAATGAGTGAACAATCAATCATCCCCTGTTTTCCGACAGGGTTCGATTTTGTTTTCCAAATTTATATGGGACCACCCTCGGAGTATACCCTTTTGAAGAATTATCACAATCGGATTACTATGTAAAAAGTTATGCGTGGTCATACATAAAAAAAAAAACCGGCCAAGTGCGAATCGGACTCGCGCACCGAGGGTTCCGTACAAACCTGCAGGTCATCATCATCATCATTCGTCATCATCGTTTATGAAATTAAATGTTTTTTTTTTAATTTTTATATTTGAGTTGACTGAATGAAAGGTAAATTGTGGTTTACGATTTATGACGTATTAAAAAAAAACTACTTACTAGATCTCGTTCAAACCAATTTTCGTTGGTAGTTTTCATGGTAATGTACATCATATATTTTTTTTAGTTTTATCATTCCCTTATTTTAGAAGTTACGGGGGGGGGGGGGGACACACATTTTACCACTTTGGAAGTGTCTCTCGCGCAAACTATTCAGTTTAGAAAAAAATGATATTAGAAACCTCAATTTCATTTTTAAAGACCTATCCATAGATACCCCACACGTAAGGGTTTGATTAAATTTTTGTTTTGTGTTTCAGTTCTATGTATGGGGAACCCCAAATATTATTGTTTTAAAAAAAAATGATATTAGAAACCTCAATATCATTTTTGAAGACCTATCCATAGATACCCCACACGTATGGGTTTGATGAAAAAAAATTTTTTGAGTTTCAATTCTATGTATGGGGAACCCCAAATATTATTGCTTTTTTTCTATTTTTGTGTGAAAATCTTAATGCGGTTCACTGAATACATCCACTTACCAAGTTTCAATAGCACAGCTCTTATAGTTTCGGAGAAAAGTGGCTGTGACATACTCGGACAGACAGACAGACAGACAGACAGACAGACATGGCGAATCTATAAGGGTTCCGTTTTTTGCCATTTGGCAACGGAACCCTAAAAATATACGCGTCGAATTGATAACCTCCTCCGTTTTTTTTCGTCGGTTAAAAAGTCCAGTGCGTAAAAATATCCCGTCGCCATTTTATTACGTCCGTGGGTACGTAGCCTTAGGACACTTTTTGTTTGATTAAATAGTTTTTATAACACTGCAAAAACAGCATTCAATGTAAGGCAATTTGTATATAAATTCTTAGGAACCTTGCGTGTGGATAAACTAATAACGGGCAGCGGTTCAAATTGCAAAATAATGTAACACAAATAACCGGTTCGAACTCAATACCCATGTAGACAGTGGTTTTATTATGTCTAAATGCAGTGTCCACTTGTCAGGGCAGGTACTAGTAATATTTATAAATACATTTGCATACAAATAAGTACAGTAAGTGTCTACATTGCCTGACATTTTTATGTAGCTATCACGGTAAACGGATATCACGGTTCCGTGTGGTGCCAAACGTAAAGAAAGTAGGTACGATCCCATTTCTTTCCGTGGGTGTCGTAAGAGGCGACTAAGGGACTTTCTAGCGAATGGACAGCAGCGTGCTCTATGCATTTTACCACCATACTGCGATCACCAACCCGCCTGCCAAGCGTAGTGATTATGGCAAACCCTCTCAAATTGGGGGAGGCTTATGTCCAGCGGTGGGCGTCTTTCGGCTGAAATGATGAATGATCACGATACACATACAAATGCAATGGTATTTGTTAATTGACTGCTTAAGCAAATAGTCCTAGAGGTCTTCTGTTGTTAAAACATCGGTATATTTGCATAAACAGTAATAAATTGCAAAACCATTATTTTGATAATTCGACAACACCGATAGCGTTATTGACGTTGTCAAGCATATCATTTTTCTAACAGATGAAGCAACGGATTATTAATTTCTTTCAAAATAGTTCTGATTGGTAAAGAAAGTGTTTCGTATTTGGGGTGCAGTTATGATAATTTTACAACGATTCCTTGCATAAGCATAATCAGCCTATATATCGGCTGTGGCACACGCCTCGTCTGTACGAGAGGGAGTGGGCCGTAATTCCCTACGCGGGCCTAATGCGGGTTTGTAGATGTCACATGTCATGTCTTCAAATTTTTGGTCCAAAGTCATTTTTGTCGTTTCGTTTCCTCACTATTTTTTTCGTTCACCGTTTTGAGAGCAGTGGTAATGAAATAATTTTGCTACATAAAATAAAGAGCCTGTCTGGATTCTAACCTAAACCTTACAACTGGTAAGTCGTTATCACTGGGCTGCCACTGCTCTTGATTTTGAAATATTTCTATGACCATGTTCTTCGTCAATACAAACCTACTATAAGCAGATGTCTTGCTGGTGTTACGATTATGAACATTGAAACTGCCTTTAAAATGTTGCTCTTTCAGGCTTTGGTATCTGTAGATATTACTTAAATACTTTCGCGAGTTCTCTAACCATAACGCTGCAATAATTGGTTTTGTACAGTAACCTATTTGTCTTCCAATATCGGGCTATTTCAACGTCATATATTTTGTACTGAACTCCGCGGGAGATCTAAAATGACCGCAATAAATAATGTAGACTCAGCAGTTTCGAAGGGCAAAAACTAAAAGAATGTCTTGTCCTGCGAGATTGCAGGATCAGGAAATAATTCCTGTTCAAAAGACATACTGGTCACTTCTGAACTTGAGTTAGTTCCTGATCCTAAGATATTCCACGATTTATTTGACAGAAATGCATATTCTTCTCTGTACGAGGCTCAATTCGGAACTTATAGACTTAGGTACCACTTCCGGAATCTCGTGTTACCAGAACTAATTTAAACGCTATTTTTAACTCAGGATTTAAATACTTTGGTTGAGACAAATGTTTCTAACACAAACTGTATAAATTCAGCACTGATTCAAGGTACGCTAGGGGGCATAGAAATTTTCGTGGGTTTTTTTAAAACGGCTCTACAGTATATAGACCGTGCTAGACCGTGTTTTTTGGTATAAAATGACGATGACGATGTTCCCTTCTTCTTCTTCGCGAGTCGATATGCGACTAGCTCAGGTTTTGGCCATGAGCTTAGTACCTTCAGTATCGTCCATCAACTCCTGCTGCTTGCAGACAACAGGACGCGTTGGACCTGATATTAAATGCCCCGTTGTTTGTGGGGCAGCACTACATTTACACTCTAGAGCCTTCGCCATGCTGTAAAGAAAACCTGCTCAGCTGGAGATTCGCATAATGACTTCTCATTATGCGAATCTCCAGCTTAGCAGGTTTTCTTTGCTTCGGCCTACCTGAGTCCCTTGTCGGGTATCCATACGGGAATGACTGCAACAGAAATAGTAGCCAGTCAGCCGAAGCAAGGGATTTCCATTTTAGTATTACTCCTCGTGTAGGCTACACCAATGCACCCTATGCACGAGATACTACAGATACGAACAATAATCTTTACCTGTCAATAGGTAGTCTCCATCTACGTATTCCCAATAATCCAATAATGCATTAGAAGAATTATAAATATAATTGTGTTAGTAGAAGGTTGGAACAGCTGAACATAGTTATACTTAAACCTCTGCATTGTGGATTTAATAGTAGCTGGCCCAACTGGGTGTCGAGGTTCATAGTACCTATCTAGGGTAAGGATCGTTGTGTCAATTTTCTATTAAAAACAGAGCGGTCATTGCGTAAGACAATCATTTTGATGGCTTTGATTTTGACTGTTCCACAACATTCATTGCATTATTTACGTTGCTAAGCAGACAAATTTTTCGAACTTTTGAAGCAATGGATTCGCAAGAAGGATATTTCCATGAAAGTAATTAAGATTCTGAATAACAGTGTACGATACATAAAATAACAATGTTTTTCTGGGGTGAATCAAGTCTCCGTACTATAATTTAATGGTATTTGCGGATCTTGGCTAGATGTATAAAATGACCGTAATGAGACAGGTAGAGTGACTGCGGAAAAGGCAGATAATATATCCATGATGCTCTGTGTCTTCAACAGTACAACATGTTTCTTTCAACTGTTGATACGTAACGTTTACCATCAGTTTGTAAATATCGAAGTTGTACACAAATGTACTGCGTAGTTTATTTGTTATTTCCAGGTATTTTTATTTATTTTAATAATAGATTTGACAGCGGCGCACAGAGTTCCAGAACTATTCCACTTGAATACAGTACCGGGAGAAAAATTATCCTGTGCTAATCCAAGTAATAAACTAGCTGTGTGCAAAATTTCGTTCAAATCCGTCCAGTAATAATTCACATAAATTCCATACATCCTACCAAACTTTCACATTTATAATATTAGTAGGATATTACTGTTTGTTTTCATATGAAATTAAACAAACTACCATAATCGCAAAGCAATCACCTATAGAATGCCATGTTTATGAAAATATAGTAATATACTCGCGCAGATAGGCATAAATGACAATCATGATATTTTTAATAAAAGAATTGTATGTACGAGTATATAGTGAAATAAACTGTATATAACGCGGTAAGTAAAGTAAATACTGTGCTGCATTTTAAAATACTTATACCTACATCTGCCCCCCAATTACCTGCTCTCATGTTTTTTGAAGAGGTAAATTATGTTACAATTTTAATATATAGTTTAGTCACACACAATTCTGGTTGTTGTATACAATGGAGCGTAATATTAGAAATTGTTACTAAACAAATACAATTGTATATAATAAAAAATCCGAGTTTCGAAAAATAATAAAATAATTGAATTGTGATAACTTTATCGCAGGAAAAAAACAAATATGTACAATCTATACATATAATAAATCTGTAGAAAAATAATTTTTGTACATTGAAGAAATTGAAACAAAAAATAGCCAGCATGTGAAAAGATAAGTAACAGAACCCATTTCCATCATTTTTGAAATTTTTGTCTGTTTGTCTGTTTGTCGGTTTGTCTGTTTGTCGGTTTGTCTGTTTGTTTGTGCGCACATCACGTAAAATCTACGAATTCAATGCTGATAATGTTTATATACAAACATTATACGCAACTTGAGGTTTAACTTAGTTTTTGTTTCATCGAAATCGGTTCACTCTATCAAAAGATATGATTAATTTAGTGAGTTCAAGAAGTAAAATATTACGTTACGCAATTCAGTATAGTACTAATGTTGATAGTTGAAATCCAAATCCGATAGATGGCGTTGTGCAAATGACGTCATTTTCTGAATCGCGGTGTATTTTCCGCGTGAGAATGACGTCCACCGTGTTTACTAGGCAAATTGGGTTTTGTTAGGTGTCTTAGAAGTTCTTGCGTGTGTCGTAAAAGTTCTTTGGTTGCTTGGTTTATCGATTTTCTAAATTGGTCGAAAAAAAAAGTATTGGCTTATCTTATTGGTTTCGTTTGGTCAACTTTGGTCATTGGTTTGAAGTACGAAGTAAAGATTGTATACGAAGTCGCGGGCACAGCTATCTATACTAATATTATAAAGCTGAAGAGTTTGTTTGTTTGATTGAACGGGGTAATCTCAGGAACTACTGGTCCGAATTAAAAAAATCTTTTTGTGTTGGGTAGCCTATTTATCTAGAAAGGCTATAAGCTATATAACATCACGCTATAACTAAGAGGAGCGGAGAAGTAATAAAAAATGTTGCAAAAACGGGGAAAATCGCACGGGTAGGCGATTCGACGCGACGGGAAGGGTCGAGGGAACAAGAAATTTAACGCGGACGAAGTCGCGGGCAGAAGCTATAATTAATAATTATGATTGGCCCGTTAGTGTAGTGGTTAGTGACCCTGACTGCTTTTTTTGTGGGTGGGAAATCATCAAATGACTTCTCTCACTCTAGGGTGGAGCCGAAGGGCGAGTCAGACTTTTACTGACTAAAACCCACCCGTGTTCCTTCAGTTGCCCATATGCCAGGGCCTGACTAAAACCACCCCGGTGTTCCGTCCCACACCTACGTCGGGGACCACGGGAACCAATATGTCTTCCGCGATCCCCGACTGGTGCCGGACGCCTGGCGCGCTAGGCCAACCGTGCATTGTGAAAGAATTTCAGTTGCTTGGGATCGAACTCGGGACACTTGGCGCGACTTTCAACTCAGTGTTGATACCGCTACACCAAATCGACTATGACCTTGACTGCTAAGACTGAGGTCCTGGGTTCGATTCCCACCCAGGACAAATCTTTGTGTGATGAGCACGATAAATTATTTGTTCTGTATCTGTGCGTAATTTATTTATAACATGTATTTAGAATTATCCACACTATCCACACTAATCCACACTAATATTATAAATGCAAAAGTAACTCTGTCTGTCTGTCTCGCTTTCCTGCTAAAACTACTGAACCGATTTAAATTAAATTTGATACACAGATAGTTTAGAGCCTGAGAAAGGACATAGGCTACTTTTTATTGCGGAAAAGGGGTTTTAAGGGGTTGAAAGGGAGGATGAAATGATGTTAGGAAGTATTGTCATTTTTAAAGCTAGAATGATGAAACTTTTTTATTTGGCTTTTATTACATCCACACTAATATCCACACATATAATATTATAAATGCAAAACTAACTCTGTCTGTCTGTCTCGCTTTCCTGCTAAAACTACTGAACCGATTTAAATGAAATTTGGTACACAGATAGTTAAGAGCCTGAAAAAGGACATAGGCTACTTTTTATTGCGGAAAAGGGGTTTTAAGGGGTTGAAAGGGAGGATGAAATGATGTTAGGAAGTATTGTCATTTTTAAAGCTAGAATGATGAAACTTTTTTATTTGGCTTTTATTTATATTTATGAATTATATTTAAAGTTTGTTAAATTTTTACCCTTAAGGGGATAAAATAACAATAGGGAATAGGGGATGAAAGTTTGTTACATATAAAATAATAAAGTCACTTTGCAGTCTGTCTGTCCCTATGTATGCTTATATCTTTAAAACTACTCAACAGATTTTGACGCGGGTTTTTTTAATAGATAAAGTGATTCCTGAGGAAGGTTTATATGCGTATAACATGCATAATGTAGTAAATAAACGCTGATAATTTTAGAGGTTTCTAATGTGATGTCACTAATAAACTCATTTTTTTGCGCTTACGTTGCGAACGCTGGCTGAACCCTACAAAATAGATCAAAATAATGTACTACAGTATTATACACCTTAAACAGGTCTACAAAAAAGTCCGCGATAGTATACGTCCATCTCTTAGGGATAACCCACAATAACCATTTTTTATCCTTTACTTTTACGAGAAATAATGGCATATTTACGAAGCGATTTTAAGCAATGTAGCATTAATCCATATCCAATTAAGTACCTTAAATATATTGTGCATTTTATATAAATCAATATGGCCCTTGACAGCATGTAATTTAAATGAATATCTTAGAAGATATCAGAGATTTAAAAAGCGGGGGCGGAGCGGCTTGCAGGCCGTAGGTACGTCCGTCCCGGTTGGTAGCGGTCGGGTAGTGCAGGATAAGTAGGATTGTAATTCATATTACATAGGCTTCAAAGTAAATGCGAATATTATGTGTGTTCGTTATACTCAAAATACACCTAATAGTATATATTATTCCAAGTAAGAGACCGCGAAGTATGGCTTAGATGTGTAGATTTTTGGATGGATTTGGATTTTCGGTTATCCTGGATACTTACCATATAGGATACTTTATCCCGGTAGTAGGTTCCCAGGTGATATTTTCCGACAGCTATACGGGCGAAGCCACTGGCAAAAGTACTGTTCCTATTATTCCTATGATCGATTTGGTGTCTGGTAAATGATTGAGTGTCTGTATAGGTAGAATACGAGCGTCAAGAAAAACCAGGAAAACTTATATTCAACTAAACCAATCCCTATGCCGCAGTCTTCTTACTCTGAATACTATTAGTTTTATTTACACACATGTATTCTCATAAACTATGAATCCGAAGTAATATGAATTATAATCCTACTTACTACTATTAATACTATAAATTATGTGAAAATATTTATGATTGGGTGATTGTTTCTCTATCACGCAAAAATGGCTGAATGGATCTGGATCGAAAATGGCACACAGAGTATATATTACCTATATAACCAGGATTAATACATTCTTACCGCAGTAGTACCTACGTCCTCCTGCGTTAATTTCCGACATCCACGCGGGCGAAGCCGCGGGCAAAAGCTAGTGTATGAATAAAACGTGATGTACAAATAAAAAATTTTACGTAAGCATTAAATGATTCAAATGAAAAATTAATTAATTCGTTGCAATCTCATCGGCCAAGTATTCCAACATATATTACCGTAAGAATAATTGATTTTAGTTTATAAGCTAGCTCGGTTTGTTTCAGTAATGCCATTGCGTAATCAGAAGCATAATGCTGGTTACAATGGCACCCTGGTGCACTTATAAACATGGCGGCTGTTTACAAATTATTGCATTACTAGCAATTTCGCGATCGTTCGATACATTTTGATTGTTCTAATTATAGTGAATTTCTTTCATTATGTTCCACATTCTGTTACTTCAAAGCGACCCGTTCTTTATGTTACCCTACACCGTCCCTTTCCTGGACAAAGGTTTGTACTGCAGCTTGCCTAAAGGGATTCTCTGCACTGTTCAATGGCAAACCCGCGCGTCCTCCTTCCAGTTTTGGCGGAATGTGTCCAACACCCTAATTGCTTAACACGATATACATTATGAATTACCTATATTAGTAATCCATTACTTCATATGTCCGAAAAATTTGTGTGCTCAACAATGTAAATAGCGCAACGTATGTGGTTGAACTGTCAAAATAAAAGGTATGCCTACTGTTTGTGTGTTACGTTATTACCCCGCAGTTCATCCCGCTATATTCTACGTGGTCTGCCGCGACCCCGACTCACTGTTGTAACTTCAGAGCACTAGTTCTGTGCTGTTTGGGTCGACAGTTTATCCGGCAAACGGCATACATGTCCCATTAAAGTTGGGCAGCCTTTAGTGCCACGTCAGCTATCTTGGTTTTTTTCTTAAATTGTGTCTTGCTTCCATTTGCATCCACAGATTCAACTGTAAATAAACCTACATAGAAATAGGCCATAATAAGTGTGAAACCGTTCTCCTATGATTGATCGCATTTGTAAGCATGAAACAAACTTGTAAGTAATTTCAAAGTACATCAGCGTCCGATAACTGAACGTTCAGTGTAGCAAAGAATGTGGTGTACTTTTTATTGAATCCAATATTCATTGAGAGTTTTCACTAAAAACTGCTATCAATGATGGTTTTGTTACATATTGTATTAATAGCATTTGGACCTACGGATTATTAGCTTGACACACATAATAAGACCACATTTTCTTTCATTTTGACAATTCAGCGACGTCTATTGCGATATTTACGTTGTAAAGCAAACAAATATATTAAACCTAAGAATCAGTGGATTAGAAATACCAGATTCGTGTATGGGTATGTGACGAAGGTAGTCAAATCTTAGAAATTATCGGCTTTTCTCTGCTATAATATGCATTATAGATATAATAAAACACCCGGAAGAAATTCTCTAAATGAAAAAGAAAACCGTATCAAAATCCGTTGTGTGGTTTAGAAGAAGTAGCCGGAGAAACAGACAGACGAAAACAGTGACTTTATACCATTTAGAGAAACTGACAAGAAATTAGTTCGGTAAATATCCCAGCTATAAAGCTTTACAGATTTTTTTTCATAATTACACACACAAGCTCACCCAACGTGACAAAACAAATGAATCCCTCATCACTCTGTATGTATCATTAACTTTGTTTCTGCATAATGACAAAGCCGTAATAACGGGGTTGCATATCAAACGGACTATTTTTTCATGTTCCATTTCCGAAGAGAAAATTGTGGTGTCTATGGTGCAATTAGACCTCCTTGGTGGAGCCCACTTAGTATCGGATGACATGCTACATCGAGGAGGAGAAATGAGCTCTAATTATCCAGTTCACTCGAACATTGCGACAATTTCATACTTAGGTCTAAATTGGCACACTGCTACACTTGTTCAAACACAAGGTTTTTTTTTGTTTGCCTGTTATGATTGTTATACTAGCGAGGTAAGCTTGACACTATTCTACGCTTGAGGCCATGTTAGGGCTTAATTGCACTTGATCGTTGGCGTCAGCTGCCGGATGTGGGTGTATTTGACGTAACGTTCAATTTTGTTCAATGATAAACAAGGCTTGGAACAATTTTTTCCAGTCATTGATTTAATCTCCTATGCAGTTCCGCAAAACGATGGTTTCTTTATCATGGGGATTCTAGAAATAACAATTTTGTTCTTAAAACACTTACGTTGTTTTTACATCTAAAGGTCATCTATGTTTGTAATTGTTAAGCACTTGGTAATGAAATGTTCGTCAGAGATCATATTCGAGATTCGGTTCATATTACTCATTGATATCCAACAATATCACAGTCATAAGTGTTTGATAGCATCTCGTTTTAAGTATGCAATGAATGTGTAAACGACCGATAATATATATATATATATAAGAATCAATCTGCTAAGCCTTTTTCGAACTTCATCAGCATTATCGTTTGGTACATACTAAAAAGAGATCACATCCCAAGGTATATTAGCATAATCGTAGCCTATGTTCCCACTGCTTGGATAGGCCTCCCTTGAGAGAGTGAGTGGGTTGGTCGAACTACGTTCTTTTTTTTTGTTGGTGGTAAATCATCAAATGACGTCTCCCGCTCTGGGCGAAGCGGGACGGCGCGCGGCGTGTCAAACTTTTACTGAGTAAAACCCACACGTGTTACTTCAGTTGCCTATATACCACGGTAACTCTTTCAAACGGGTCTTGCGACTTTCCAACTACGTTGGGGTCGGCTTTGAGTCTAACCGTATGCAGCTGAATACCTGTATTATACATGGAGCGTCTGCCTATATCCTACCTCCACAACCCAGTTACTTGGGAAATATGCCCTTAGTAACGTTAGACTGGTTGTCAGTCTTTCGGGCTTTTGACGACCCATAACGACTGTCAAAGATCCACAAATGAGCTAGGACCAACGGCTTAACGTGCTTTAAGAGGCACGGAGAGGTCTTGATCATCCATAGACCAACCACGGCAAGAGTAGCATAACTTGATCGATCGACCCGTGCAGCTGTTGCTATACCTTCTTCCTATATCTTATTAGGGGCCATCCATAAATTACGTTAAGGGTGTGGAGGGGGTCGACGAATTGTGACATTGTGTGACAGGGGTGGGAGGAGCCAAAAATTTTGTGAAGTCACATTTCAAAATTGAATATACATATTTGAAGTACTATTAAAACACAAAATATGAACTATGAAAGAAAAAAAAATTTTAAGTCTAGATATACAATTGCAAAATATGTGACGTCACACTAGGGAGGGGCGGGGGGTCTCACAAATGTGACCAGCTGTGACAAGGACGGGGGGAGGGTAAAAAAAAACATGATATATGTGTGACGTAATTTATGGACGGCCCCTAAGCCGTAGTTAAATGATTTAGGACTTTTGAATTTCATTAGATTAGAAGACATTATTCATTTCTTAGTACTATTCTCAACTGAATTCCACTCAGCTCTTGTCATATTTATGGTTCCCAAAATACCTACTTAGTACCATTGGTACGCAACACGATTACCTATTTATCAATTCTTAGAACCAGATGTTCTAAGTGCAAAGTGGCTGTTATGTTGGCCATTGTCAGGTAAGATGACTCTAATGTGATTTCGTAACTACAACTACGGTAATAATATCTATACAGTATTCTATCTTCATACAAAATTATTACCGTGCTGCAACTCACTGTTGCTATGTCGCTTTTCAGTCAGTAATACATTGATATTAAAGTACATGTTTAAAAACCTACCAACTATTCATGATTTTGTTTGATGCATGATTGATTTTAATTAACGCTCCATCTAGCTGATTCTGCACTTATTTAAATACGGATTTGTATATGGATAAGTTTAACGTAGCTTTGATACCTATTTAACACAAAGTAGAGAAAGAAGCTATGTGACCATTTCATTAATGTGTTTTTTCATAAGGTTGGTTGATTTTGACGAGTTTTTTTTGCTTCTGTTACTACTGCCAAGGTCAATGATAAGATCACTGAGGAGAATGGTGCCGATCCATGCGTCATATTCTAGAACGGGCGCCGTCCGTTGAGACTGGTCATCTCTTAGCCACCACGGCTTATTTTAAATTGTTTTTTCATTAAACTTTGCTTTTTACGTTGTTCTCACATATAGAAGCTACAAGAATTATGTACCCAGGATTTTGTAATATCTTGATTTAAAACAGTGTCCTTGGAGTTTCTTGCCCGTTCTTCTCCATAAAGACTTACGTTTTGGAATGTACAACTAGCTTCAACTTTCTGACAGACTCTTTGACAGTTCAAAAGTGCCTGTAAATGGTTCAATAGACATATACAAGTAAATGTTAAGAGTTTTATTTTTTTAGTTTCACCGTTACCAAGAGGACCGTGTACTTAGTTTGTAATGGTGCCTTATAGAGATGCAACTGCCTTGTAGAAACGACCTCAGGCTTCTTAATCTTATATGTAGTAATTGTCAGTCAATGATATGCTGTCTCTTCTTGCTCAATGGTACCTAATCTTTTATAAAACTCTATGGGAAGTGACTCATCACTGCATAAGTCAACATACTTATGCAACAAGTTGGCAAATCCGTACACGTGTGATAAATGATTGCCTATATTAAGTAGTACATGGTCTGCTATTTAAAGTTTCTTTCTATTCAGATTTAGCAAACGGTGCCACTCTCACGTCGACACCAAAACTTGTAGGTATCGTAGGCAAAGTGGTCGAACACTTGAAATTACTTGAAAAGGCAGACGAAAGCGATTACGATGGTACTTACACAATTAGCCCGCAGGCTGCAGGTGTTTGTACTAACAATGAACGCAAATGTGCGAACTACAAGGGTTTTGTCACACCCGTTCGTTACGCGTTTTCTTTAAGTGCGCGTGAGTGCATGTTTACCTAAAAACCTAGTAGGTATAGCCGGAAATTGCAAAGTTATGACCTACAATGTGTGTGAGATTGTGTTTGTTTTATTGGCGCTTTTTTTCTTTTGTTTTATGATTGGTTGCTGTTTCTTCCATTTTTATTTGTTGCGTACTTGACTCTTTGTTATTAAAGTCAAACTGTTCATATTTTCAGCGTGTTGGGTAATTCCCTATAGGTCTGAGCGTTATTTGTTTTCCCCATAACCTAGTTCCATCATCGATATAATATGCTTTATCGGAAATATTGCATTTGTAAACTACGATTTAATATTTTTATTATCATTTATTATTATATACTAACTTTTGCCCGCGGCTTCGCCCGCGTCATCATCATCATCATTTCAGCCGTAAGACGTCCACTGCTGGACTTAGGCCTACAAGAGAGCAAGAGTAATAGTATTCAGAGTAAGAAGACTGTGACATAGGGCTTGGTTTAGTTGAATATAAGTCTTCCTGGTTTTTCTTAACGCTCCTATTTTACCTATACAGACACTCAATCATTTACCAGACACCGAACATAATTATAGGAATAGTACTTTTGCCAGTGGCTTGGCCCGTATAGCTGTCGGAAAATATCACCCGGGAACCTACTACCGGGATAAAGTAGGTTTCCTCTCTGTTACGTATCCATGATATAATATGTCTTTATCCCTAAGAGTTAGACATATACCATTGCGACATTTTTGTAGGCCTTTTTAAGGTGTACAGTACTGTAGTACATTATTTTGATCTATTTCGTAGGATTCAGCCAGGGTTTTTCGAATTTTGAGACGTATTTCAGCGTAGTTTATGACGTTTGTCACCGTAGTTTTCGAAGACAGTTATTTTTTTCTAAAATAAAAGAATCTTTCTAAAATAAAAGTAGCCTAAGTTACTCCTTGTTACATCAGCTATCTGCCAGTGAAAGTTCCGTCAAAATCAGTCCAGCCATTTCAGAGATTAGCCGGAACAAACAGACAGACAAAAATTGTAAAAAATATTGTTTTGGTATATTTGTAGTTTTGTACCGTGTATACATCCATATACACTTAGTAAAAAGCGGTTATCTTAATATTAAAAACAGACACTCCAATTTTATTTATTTGTATAGATTTCCAAAATACTTAATCTATTTTAAATCTGATTACAGCCACGATATCACCAAGTCAACACCTTAGCAATATTATTATTTTCCTACGTTTCTTCGTTATCCATCGTTTATATTTATAGTAAGGTAAGCATAGTTCCAACTGTCACTGAAACCGCCATTCACAGCCTAAAAAGACACGTATATCAACAACAAAATTATACTTGCGATTGTGTAAATAGTTAGTAAATAGCGAAAAGTCGTCAGACACCGCCTGCCAAGTCTCCGTAGGTTGCCGCAAATTGCATGGCGATTGCTAAACCATTATAAAATTACAAATGAACAGGTTAAGAACTATTTCCTTATCTAAAATTGTTTATGTTTAATGTTAAGATTTATTTACATAGACGCCATTTGCCAAATACCTGAGAAATCTTAAGGCGGATTTAGAATAATATAAACAAGGACATCGTGCCAAATCCCTAAAGGGTTAGGTAGAAGTACACCCATATTTTGTCTGATAGGGGGTAGCCTATTGCTATCAACCGGATACGAATCCAGGCTTCGGGTTAGTACTAAGAAATTCCTAATGGAAAACAAAATAAGACTTTGCCCGACCTGGGAATCGAAAACTCATGAGGTCTTGCCACATGCTCAGTAGTAGTGTAGGCAACCACTAGATACTAATCTATACTAATATTATAAAGCTGAAGAGTTTGTTTATTTGTTTGTTGAACGCGGTAATCTCAGTAACTACTGGTCCGAATTTAAAAATTCTTTGTGTTGGGTAGCCTAATTATTGAGGAAGGCTATAGGCTATATTACATCACGCTACAATCAAAAGGAGCGGAACAACAACGAAAAATGAACGAAAACTGGCAGGCAATTTGATGCAATGGGAAGGGTCAGGGGAGCAAAATTTAACGCAGGCGAAGTCACGGGCAGAAGCTAGTACATATATACTTGTTTACTAGTATCGTATTCTGTGTAAATGGCATCACAGTACAAGGTCGACCAACAACTTGGTGAAGGTCGCGGTAATGCGGGCAGCGCAGGACCGGTCGCAGAGGCAACCCTTGAGGCACACTATTTAAAAAAAAAAAAAACCCATGATCAGAACACATCAACGGTTGAAGTAATGGGGACGTCTGATGATATTGGTAAAATCTTGCGTTCTCTTCATCAGTTGAATAGTTGTCTGCATAGTCTAGTAGTCTCCACTAACCTTAAAATCAGCCTACTTTGCTAAAAAATTACGGTAAAGTACCTATTATTTAACAAAAATAAGTAATACCAGCAATAACTTTGGTATTCAACTGTTATACAATAGTAGCGTAAATTGATAAAAAGAAAGCTACATTCGGTCAGATTCGGCACGAATTTTGTGGTCACGGTCAACTGGCTGGTAATAAACAATGTTTTGCCCGCAACTTGGCTTGTGTAGCACCTAATTATTAGTTCCCTTACCGGAAGCATTCGCCTGAACCCTTTCATTCAACTCAGCCTATCGCAGTCCACTGCTGTACATAGGCCTCTCCCATGTTGCGCCACAACACCCTGTCCTCCGCCTTCCACATCCAGTCTGCCCCAGCCACTTTCCTTAGGTCGTCGATCCATCTAGCTGGGGGGCATCACTGCGCTTGCCGATACGCGGTCTCCACTCCAACCCACTTACTCCTGAACCCTTTACCTATTATTGTTTACTATGTATTAACCTATCCTGCTGGTGTCAATTATTTCTTTACACTACCTAGTAGTTGACGGTCTAGTCAGTTTACTTACTAAGACCGTAACAGTTGACAGTCACACGGACGTAATAATATCGGGGTGGGATATTCTCACGCAATGGATCTTCAACGTATTACTTAGTGTCGAGAGTTGAAAATCGAATAGAGTGCATCCCAGCGCGTCGAAAATACTCACTATTCGATTTTCGAAATCCCACTTGATTCCTCTCTTCTCCTCTCTCCTATTCTTTTCTTCTTTTTCTTTCTACTTTTCTTCCTTCTTTTCTTCTTCTTCTCTTCTTTCTTTTTTTTCTCTTTTCTCCTCTTCTTCCTTTCTTGATTTTGTTACATCTGTGTGGACTTGAATAGTGTAACTATAGTAATGTAAAGCGTGTAAAGGAGCGTTTTTCTGACTCAATGACCGAATATTTTGAAAAGAGATCGTGTCATAAGCCTGCCGCTCGTACGTGCCACGTTTCGACTTCAATCGCTACAATTGAAACGTTTATTGTTTGTAGTTTTTGTTTGATTTATTATTTCGTCGCTATTCTATTTCTTAATCGTTTTAAGCCCTTACAATGTTCGTTACGCGTGATCGCTTGGGCAATCTGACTTGGTACTGCAAAGGATTGAATTGAATAGTTGACCAGTTGTGAAATGAAATGCAAAATTATTACGAATAGTTTGATTCGCAACAAACGAACATTGGATAACCAATGTCTGTTTATCGTAACTTATGCATGTAGCTGTAGTTCTTTCTTTTTTTTACATTCACTTTACGATCTAAAAATAGCATTTTGCGAATTAAAAGGTCAGTACGCAGGTATTTATAGATCCAAAGCAACATTAAAAGAGGTTTGGAAACATTCACAAAAAATGTTATTTTTTTGTTGACTCTGTCTGTCAAAGAGTTCCTGAGTTCTTATAGCAAGCTATATAAACAGTTTTTACCTGTAATAGATAATTACGGTTTCAATAATGTTTAGATACATGCTCATCTTTATGTCAATTCATTGAACTGTTTTTACACTGAGCGATTAACATCGCGTGCGCCGGTTACGTTAACGCGTCGTGTGTTACGGCCTCTTCCGTGGTATAACACGAAAGGTACTTTAATTTTAGGATTAAGTGGATCTTATATTAGATGTAATGATTATTGGATTCATGGTTTATGAAGGGCTTTTGAACGTTTTGTTATCGAGAGGTTCCCTTCGGCTAATAATTAATGGGTACTCATGAAGTTATTGGTAGGTATCCAAAAGAAAATTATGAACTTCATACACGCTTTCTTCCCCTATTTAATGTAGATAAGTGGTGGATTCTCAAAAATGTTTCCATAGTACTCACCTTCATTATTTTTTTTATTAAAACATAATGCACAAATAAAACATACTGTAAAATTGCGGATTTAATGCCTGAGGCGTTTTCTACTGGTCAACCTTATGGTGGAGCAGAGACAAAACATGGTAGATGCAGTATACGGGATAGATAGCTCGGAAATAACTAAAACTCTTCTGAAAGTTTCATGCTTCCCAATCGTTTAGGCTGTGCGTGATAGGTCACTGAATGAAGTTTAGTTTTTTATATATTGATTTTTCCTCCTATTAACTTTTTTTTCTTTGTGGGAGTGTAATCATCAAATGACGTCTCCCACTCTGGGCGAAGCGGAAGGTCGTGTCAGACTTTGACTGACTAAAACCCACCCGTGTTCCTTCAGTTACCTATATGCCAGGGTCACGGTAACTCTTTCGAACAAATCTCGCGACCCTGGCAGTCTCCTATCTACTCAGGAGAGCAATCAAAGACTAGCCTTAATTTCGTGGGAGAAAATCTCACTGAGAAAAGAAAAAGACACCAACTGGAATGTTATCGGAATCAGATAAGATGTCAATATCTAAAATTACTGAATTTACATAATGTCTTCTTTTTTATCTTAATTTTAATTACATCATAGAGAAGTTTGATCAAATTAGTATACGGACACTAACTAAACATGGGTGACGTATAGTAAGTAATAGTAAGGCCACACAACAATGATAACTAAACCATTATAAGCTGGCCTCTTGTTATATTAAAACTCCGTACTATACTAGGTCAGCTCAAGACCAAAGTGTCGTGCAGGTCACTGTACGCACGGCGACAAATCAAGCTATACATTTCCAGTTTTAGCTGAGCTCGCATTGTATACATATACCGTACAATGAGAACTCAGGTTATAGTGGAAATGTATAGGTAGCTGTGCATACTTAATATCGATTATCTACTTCTCTTCACACTTCCGTGAATTTATAGATTCCTGCACCCTAATTGCAAAACGCACAATTTATCAGAATCTGAATGGGATTGAAGATTATTTCTAAACCATTGCGTCATTTGTTCGAATGAATTGTGGCTCAGCAACGTAAATAACGCAATGAATGTTGTTTAACTATGATTATTAAACCAATTCCTACCGATAAAAAGTTCCACAATTACCCCTCTGGTCAACATCCATTTTCCTTTGTTGCTTTCGTATGACATACGTCAATCGTTATATTGAGTTTCAGTAAGAAGATCTGCACAATTGACGTACTTACATTGATAGTTTTCAATGTGCGTCAAATGTGCAGAATTTGTCCACTTTGAACAAGAGCCATCCAGTTTTTATGATTTGCAAGTATTCGACAAACATGACGAATCTCAATGATGTCAGCAGTGATGTTGTGGACTTCCAGCGTGACCTCCATTTACTTAATCGCGTAATATTACGTGTGTAGGCTGTTTAAAACTCGTTTATGTACGTGACATTGTGGATTTAGTTCAATATGCATCAATATTGAACTAAAAAAAACCAGTTATTAGGTACATATAATTTTCCTGCTCTACGAGAAAAGGTCACCGTAAAGACCAGGTCAGAAAGCGGTAATAACCGAGATGATGATTAATAGAGAAGTATGGAAGAAAAAACTTTTTACAAAAAAACAACAACCAACTTCCTTAAAAAAAACACTACAAAGTCAAAAATAATTTTAATTTTGGAATTCGGTGTCTTAGAATCTGTATTTAAGGTTTTTTTGCCACCGACTTCCGAAATTAAAGTTATTTTTGACTTTGTCGTGTTTTTTTTAAGGAAGTCGGTTGTTATTTTTTTGTAAAAAGTTTTTATTTTTAACTTTTTAGTTATGGTAGATACCCCGCACTAATCTAATCGCGTTATTCGTTCATTTGTCGCGCAAATACTTAATGCAAAAAGACTTATATGGTTTTCACATGGATCCCATTGTCCGAATGGAACCAAATTAAAATGGGATCATTCGGGAAGCAGTTTACGAAAAAAAAAAAAACATCAAAATCGGTTCACCCAGTCAAAAGTTATGAGGTAACAAACATAAAATTTAAAAAAAAAAATACAGTCGAATTGAAAACCTCCTCCATTTTTGAAGTCAGTTAAAAAAGACATGTTGTGCCGACCCCAAATAAGTTGGGATCACCAACTTATTTGGGGTCGGCTGTCGGGAGTGATCATGAAACACCAAGTTTTAATAGACCTTTAATGTTACTAAAACTATATAAATAGGTACTGGAACTGATGGTAGTTTAGAGTGTTACTATGTCAGCATTCGCAACAATGAAACACATAAAGATGATATATTTCCCCATAAATGGGGTTTAAAATACTACAAATTCTTCTTATTTAGAAAGCGATACAGATGTTAGCAAGCTTTAGGAAAACCACACTACAATGAGACGACTTGTATGTAGGTGAAAAAAGACTTATTCACGTGTTCTACAAAATTTACATTAGCAAAATCTTCTCACTTTTTTTGTCTATTCCAATCAAGTGGAGTTACACGGTCGTTTTTTCCTCAATAAACTGTTTCTAGAAACAAAAATCCCATTACGATGTCCGTCACAAATCGCCTAATAAGCAAAGAGTTAGTTAATGAATCGGCTGCAGTCTCTTTTTAAAAGGCTTAAACTTTTTCAAGACTCTACGGGCGTTTCAAATGGATTTTCTGCCAGCAATGCTTACTAGTAACGTGTGGGAAAAAGGGTAAATTAGAAGTCAGATAAAAACTGGATTAAGCTATTTATGTACCTACACGAGAGACTGCAAAAAGTAAACTGCATTTTGGAGTGGTGCTACTTCTACGAAATAGAAAAAAGCTCTGCATCGGCTACAGTCTATCCTGGAATGCAGATCTTGAACATTTACATATGTCAAAGGACAAATATATAATTCTAAGGACAGTCTAACTTTTACAAGAGATATACTTATGACAAAACATTGTAATATTAACGTAAAACATATTGTGAATAATTGTCAATTTGAACTAAAACTTAGGTTATTTCAATATCAATTGTTCTCCAGATTCCTTTATTTAAATTGCAACTACTGTTATCGACTACCAACTCACTAAAATGTTAACGCGTGTTGCATTAGTGCGTAAATATTTTAATGATGTGAGTAGTTGCGATGTAAATTAAGGAAAACTGAAGAACAATTGCTATTGAAATAGCTTAAAATTTAGTTCAAATTCAAAGTTATTTATTTGTGTCACATAGGTATCGGTACAATGTTGTGGTAGATACATGATGTAGGTTATAAAATATAAATAAAATGTTGTATCTCTATGTGCAAGGCAAGCACAAAGAGATACAATATTTTTATGCAAGGCCTACAAATACTGCCCACACAGTACACAGTAATACGTACGTATAGTAACGGTAATATAGTCAATATATTTAAAAGATAGCCTACTCGTATATTCGTCCCTACTATACTATTCCTACTATTGTCATAAATTTGAAAGTTTGTATATTTTTTACTCAATCACGCAAAAACGGTTTAACAGAATTGAACGAGTTTAAGCACATATATGGTCTATAACTTGGATTAACACATGATATACTCTGCAACCCGGTAAGAACGTTTTAATTTTCGACATACACGCGGGCGTAGCCGCGGCAAAAGCTAGTATGATTACATATGTTTTTATTTTAAGCCTGTATTATTCTTCTGTAGAACAAATGGCTTGTCGAATACTTACTCTCTTTCTTTCTCACATCCTTCGAAACTGGTCATCGTTATCATAATTATTTCAGCTGAAAGACGTCCATTGCTGGACATAGACCTGAGCCAAGCTCCGCAAATTTGACTGGTTTTGTGCGTCTGGCATCCAGCGGATTCCTGCATCCTTCATCTGGTCACCGGCCCACCTTGTCTTAGTCTTCCAATACGCGGTCGCCACTTCAGAACCTTTCGGTCCCATCGACCATCTGCCCTGCACTGCGGGCAATGTGCCCTGCCTACTGCCACTTTAGTTTGGAAATTCTTCCAGCTATGTCAGCTACCTTGGTTCTTCTATAGATCTCTTCATATCTGCTTCAATCGCGTAAGGAACCTCCAAGCATTGCCCCGAGGGTGATTTTCAGCTTTCTTATGAGACCCAGAAAAATAAAAACTATTAACCAGTCTTTATTAGTTGAAGTCATTCCGCCATCTCCGTCTGCCACCATGATGTCACTTGTCCAGCTGTCCTACGCCCTTGAAAACTCTCTCAATGCTTGCGTACTTTTAGTTTACAATAGTTAATGTATTTCCTGTATAACAAAGTCCTTTGATGTGTGTAATGTGTATCATCATCGTGAATCACAGCTCATTAGCATAATTAACCTATTACGTTCCCACTGCTGGGACACAGGCCTCCCCCCTAGGAGAGGAAATGGGCAATAATCCACCACGCGGGCCCAGTGCAGGTTGGCAGATGTCACATGTCTTCTTCGAATTTTTGGTTCGATGACTTGCCGCTTTCCTTACGATGTTTTCTTTCACCATTTCGAGAGTACTGGTGATGAAATTAAATACACAAAGTTAAATGCCTGCCTGGGTTCAAACTTGCGGCCACGATACCACTGGGCTACCACTGCCCTATAGCTCATTACAATGGGTCAAAGTCAATGACAATGAAATTGTATGTATTCACCACAATCGTTAGCGCATATTACACTCTTCATTTTCAAAGGTTTGCGACGCGGAAATTCAAAATATTTATATCTATCTAATGTGTATATTAGAATCCTCATATTATAGTTGATTGTAAGCCTATTGAAACACAGCTTGAATGAGATTATGTTTCATAACTTTTAGTTACTAACATTGAAAGAAAAGTCTAGGAAATACGTTCTAGAAACGCTTTGGGAATTGCATCGAAGCGTAATACCCATTGTAGTAAATAAGACGTACATAACTATTGAAACTCCTCTTCTACCTGTTATGTAAATAATTAAATAATAGGTAACACAAACTTATTCAACCACTGCAGAACCCAAGCATTGTAAATATTTTCTTATTAAAAACGGATAATAACGTTAACATTTATTTTTCTCCAGGACTACACAGGTTTCTCAGAACAGTTCTCAATAATAATCATTTGTAATATGAAACAATAAGAAGCAGATAATAGTTTTCTAAGTATAAATAAAGATATAGATTCCCTTGTGTTGCCAGGAGTAGGTAAAGTCCACGTAAAGTCCGATTAAACAACACATATGCCAGAACAATGCATGGGTGTTAAAAATAAGTGACTACATACAAAATAAAATGATGTTTTGTCATACGGGCCATTGTGGGGGCCCACTGGTAACACCGGCTTACGAGTTGTCGTAGGTCATAGTTTCAAACCTAGAAAGGGGCTTTTTTTTTTGGATGGGAAATCATCAATGACTTCTCCCGCTCTGGGCGGAGCGGGAGGGCGTGTCAGACTGACTCCCACTGCTACTGACTAAAACCCACCCAGTTCAGTTGCCCATGTGCCAGGGTCACGGTATCTCTTTCGAACAATCTCGCGACCCTGGCAGGTAGGCAGGGGCTTTACTTTGTGTAAATTGATTCATCACCACTGCTCTCAAAACGGTAAAGGAAAATATCGTGAGGAAATCGGCATGTCGCTAAAAAATCGACGACATCTACTAACCTGCATTGGGCCCGCACGATGGATTACGGCCCACCCCCTGAGATAGAAAGGAGGCCTGTGTCCCAGCAGTGGGAACATTTTAGGCTGATGATGAATGCATAATTAAACTTTGGTTTGCGTCATCTTAACAAATGCTATTTAAATAAAGAGGATCTGGGAAATAAAGAGATAGTATACTTTATACACCGTGACATTTTAGTCGTCTTACAACGGCAGCCCACTTCATGTATCCAATGACTACTACACATCCATAAGAAAAAAATGAACATTTGAATAACTAAAAAATAAAAATATTATTCATTACGATGACGCATGATGTAGTTTGTTTGATATTTTGTCTCATGAAAAATGGAGATCGCATGATCTAGTCAACTCGTGCGCTGGGTATGTATGTGTATGTTCTCTACCATATGATACGTAAACATTATTAACAGGATGTTTCATAATTCTAGTGCATTATTTATTTTTCATAGTACGTATTTTCTTAATTGGTAACAATTTTTTAATCACGCCTAGAGGTATATTATGTCGGATACAGTGAGTGGACAACCTCGACTAAAATGTCACGGTGTATAGTCTGTTATTAACAGTTTTGAACACATGTGTCATCTACTGCTTGCGGCTCAGTAAGAAGAGGACAGTGTCCCAGCAGTAGGAACATTAACATAACATAACATAATATTTATTCAAAAAATAAAAGGCTTAAAAATATGTACAGTTTGCTTATATGTAAATTATATTCTAATATTTACGTGCCTGAACTAGGTTATCCTGTGTTTCAGGCAAGAAGAGCCTAAATAGTCTTATAAAATAAATAAATAACCAAAAGTTGTGAATAGACAAATTATTGTATAAATGTTGAGTAGCTTATAAAATAGTTTCTAAAATTTTATAGAATTAAATACTTAACGTAGGTGAATACTTACTTTAACACAGTTAGTAAATTCTCTGTTTCTTCGTACTTTGATTATGCGTATGCTATGTAATATTTTGTTAAAATTTATTCATTTACTTAGGGGCCATCCATAAATTACGTCACACTAATTTCATGATTTTTTTACCCCTCCCCCGTCCTTGTCACAGCTGGTCACATTTGTGAGACCCCCCTCCCTAGTGTGTTGTCACATATTTTGCAATTTTACATCCAGATGTTGAATGAGAACAGCAGTTCCGAAATTACTTTTATATAAATTTCCAAAAAAAAAAAAAAATGTTTTTTAATAAAATCTACAACAAATGAAACATTTAAGAAATACAAAAACAAAAAAATACTATTGACTATATTAATGAAAGATAGAAATTTAAAGTAATGTTTCATAATCATAAGTAAAAAATCAAAATATAACAGAACTAAAAAACCACGACGTCCGCGAAGGTCAATTGTCAAATGAAATTGAAACAATGAAATCACGCGCGGATACTGGAGTGAGTGTAAAATCGCCAAAAAACAATTTGAACTTAAGTTTAACAAATAAAGTTGGAAATATTTTAAAATTTTGCTTTCATACATAGTTAATATTTTGTGTTTTAATAGTACTATAAATATGGATATTCAGTTTTGAAATGTGACGTCACAAGATTTAGGGCCCCTCCCACCCCCTTGTTACACAACGTCACGATTCGTCGACCCCCTCCCCCCCTTAACGTGTGACGTAATTTATGGATGGCCCCTTATACACAGAAATTTGAACATTGTCTCATTACAAAATCAAAAATGCAACACTCATTTCCTCGATTCCTTCAATAATAGATTTATTTCTATTAGAGAAGTGCGTGTAAATTATCTGTTTTCACACATCGTTAATCTTATTAATGTCTGTAATGTTAGTAGACGGACAAAGACAACGTTGGATTGTTTTAGATCGTAGAGCGATTAATAGTTCTTTTACCTGCCTGTAATTAATACTAAAAATTTTACTTGATGATTTTGTACAGACACGATATAGGAAGTAGAATTATGTCAATAGTTAGAGAGTGTAGTGGTTCTAAGCAATATCCACCTCTTAGGCTTAGACACCGTCAATTGAACTTTGACCGCATATAAATAGTCAATCATTCGAGTTACCTTATCGCATTCCACCGTTCGACATTGTCCTCTCCGAAGTTGTGACACGTCATGATTGTCCTCCTTCCGTATCCAGTCTATCCCAGCCGCCTTGAGAAACTGACAGAAAACGATCTACAAGTCACGATTCTTTTAAAAAGCACCGTAATCTCCTCCTTCCCGCTTTAGTAGGTTTGGCCGACCGAAACATACCCTAATCATTCCCGATGCCACTACAATCCTCCTCCAGGAGAGTAGCAAGCCTACCAGCACGCTTAAGATACCGCCGTCACATACCGCCGTCCATCCGTCCTCGTCGTTGAGCCTGTAGCATTAAATTCGTCCCTAAATAATAATCATTCCGATCCAGCCCGTCCCTCGCTGTCCTCTTCTAGCTACACCCTAAGCCGAGGTCCGTACCTCACGGGGAGTGCCCTTAGCATGTAGTCGCTTCGTTTTTATCGATATATGTAGCGTGTAGTCGCTCCCTGGCTAAAGGCCTTCATTTATTGAGTCAGCCACTGACAAGTCCGTTTAACCAACCGACAACCTCATAGGCTGACCAGCGAGATGCCATTCGCAAAAAAGTAATTCTAGAAGTCATTTGGAGCAAAGCATCCTTGAGTGTTCTCCCACCACGAATGGTGAAGCAAAGATTCCGGATAGTTAAAATTGTATGGTTACTGTTCAAAATTATTTTTTTAAGACAGTCTCGACTGAAAAAAAGCGGAGGAGGTTATCAATTCGATGCGTATTTTTTTTTTGTTTTTTTTTTATGTATGACCACGCATAACTTTTTACATATTAGTCCGGTTGTAATAATTCTTTATATTGGAAAGGGTATACTCCGAGGGTGGTCCCATATAAATTTGGAAAACAAAATCAAACCCTAAGGGCAGAAAACACCGGGAGTCGATTGCGGACTCCCGGCCACCGTAGGCGCGAGCTTGCGGGTGGCGAGCAATGGGTAGCTCGCCGCCCGATAAGGACCAAGCTCGGGTCGACGGCGCGTAGTGTTCCACGCGCGCCTCAAAGAGATGTCAGCAACACTGAAGGGGTCTGCTAGGACCGATGCCTGCCGGGGTCGCGTGATTGTTCAAAAGAGATACCGTGACCCTGGCACATGGGCAACTGAAGGAACACGGGTGGGTTTTAGTCAGTAAAAGTCTGACACGCCCTCCCGCTCCGCCCAGAGCGGGAGAAGTCATTTGATGAATTCCCATCCAAAAAAAAAAAAAAAAGGGCAGAAAACAGGAGATGATTGATTGTTCACTCACTGATTGTAATGTATAACCACGAATAACTTTATACAGAGTAGTCCGATTTTGATAATTCATTTTTCATTGGATAGGGTATACCTTGCCAAGTATAGTACAATAAAGCTACAAAAAGTTTTAAAATAAAAACTTTTTAACAAAAAATTATACCGCCGAAAAAACTTAAAAGCAAAAATAATAAACCTTAAAATTTTTAGTCGGCGCTGAAAAATCAATGAACAAAGATCACTCAAAGCGCCGACTCATAATTTTAAGCTTTATTATTTTTTGCTTTTAAGTTTTTCCGGCGGTTTAATTTTTTGACTGTGTCACTGTTTCGGAAACGAATAAAGTAAACATGAACAACAGGCAACAGTGTAAGTAATACCAACAAGTAATATCAGTAAGGTGAACAGTCAAGTCAAGTAAACGGACAAACATTTTATAGCTTTCACAGATGTGAACTATCTCCGGTGAAAGAGCAATTTGTCTGGACAAGTCACGTCCCTGTTTGCATCGTAGTTCATGGACTTGTTTGCAACACAAACAATAATATAAGCTGCATAAGTGCGTAGGTAAACTAAGATTAATTTCTCACGACCATGTCGAAACATGATAGTGATCGCGAAATAAGATGCGAAACTTTTTATTGGCCACGTTTTTGTCTTCGTCTCGGCTCGAGAACAATGTAAAAAGATTTAGCCGTGGGTGTTGCATAACGATAGTAACGGAAAAATCTACGATACTTGTCGTGGTATACTGTGTAGTCATTTCTTACATATATGGCATACATTTTTTATTGTTGTCAAATAAATCTTTTTGACGTTTATGTGTTGCGTTAAAATTGAGACAGGCAGTTTTTATTATTTCATCTTTTTCTTCTAGAGTTTGTTCCGCGAATATTATACCTTTGCTATAGGTACCTGGATGTCCACATAAAAAAATACGTTAACTACCAATATCCTTACTAGAGAATGGCCAGCGTGGCAGCATTTTCTTTGTATTTTACAACTATACTGCGATCCCCAACCTACCTGCACAACGTGGCGATTACGGCAAGCCCCTCAAAAATAGAACCGGTCAAATTGGCGGTAGTTGGGGGAGGCCTATATTCAGTAGTGGACGTCTTTCGGCTGGAATGATAATGGCAATGATGACCAATATCCTTGTCTTGACAATCTACTATCGTGGCCTTGATGTACTTAGTTAAAGAATAATATCTAAGCCTCATCGTCATCGTCTTCCTATCTTTGTCTCATGTTTTCTTCTTCCATTCTGCCCCTGTCAACCGTCATACCATGCACCACTATTATTCAGTCCCTTCTCTTTTTATTTACATTAATCACTCTTAGCCACATGCGTTTTCGCCCTCCTCATATCTAAGGATACCTAGATAAATTAAAATTCCAAATACACCTCGTACAACACTGCTACTTTATATGCACATACTTGACGTGGATCAAAGTGATCGTTTATTGGATAAAAGTTGAATTCTCAATGCTAAATTACACCGGAAAGCATAGTTCTGGGAAACTATAAATTACTGACGCCAGTATGCAGGAAGACGATAGTATATCTAGTCTCTCTTGTGTTGTAAGTTTGGATCAAGTCAGCATCATCTCTGCCAGGGTTGCGAGATTGTTCGAAAGAGATACCGTGACCCTGGTACATGGGCAACTGAAAGAACACAGGTGGGTTTTAGTCAGTAAAAGTCTGACTTCCCATCCAAAAAAAAAGTCAGCTTCGTCTGCCCAGCACTATCCCAACTCTATTGGGATCGGTATCCATTCTAACCAGTCGCAGCTGTGGGTAGGAAATCATCAAATAACGTCTCCCGCTCTGGGCGGAGCGGGAGGGCGTGTCAGACTTTTACTGACTAAAGCCCATCCGTGTTCCTTCAGTTGCCTATATGCCAGGGCCACGGCAACTCTTTCGAACAAACCTTGCGACCCTGGCAGAACATGGACCAACTGCCTCTCTGACCTCCACTTCTCAGTTACTTGATATCGTTAGATAAGACTGTTGGTCAGACTTTCGTAAGTTTTAAGCAAGTATGTCTTTTAAATGACAACTTATGTTTGTAAGGCAGTCTAAAGAGGCAATATAACAGAGACTTAACAGTGTATAAAATTCCTTAAATGAAATAGCATGAAAAGTTCTCCTCTGGCTCAATAAAACCAAAGTCAGACGCTAATAATGAGCAAGATTAGAAAGACCAATATTATATTTATTAAAAATACAATAGGCACTAGACAAGTACTAAAATACATACATAACTACACTTATCAGCGTTTGTGTTTTATTTACAAAAAAGTAAACAACTTGTCTCGTTCGTTTAGTGGCTGCAACTACTACTACTGAGCATAAACTCCTGGGCTCGCATCCCAGGTCGGGCACAGTGGGTTTTTCGGCCTGGAATTTCTTAGCAGCAGCCCGAAGCCTGGATTTGTGCCAAATAGATGGCAAAAGACTGGCTCCCTATTATAACTGGCGAAATGTTGTTGCATTATTTGTACACCGCTGCCTTACCCTTCAGAGATTCCAGGCGTATTGTTATGTAGCGCAATAAACTCCTCAGGAAGATTATAAACGCTTCAAGTTCCGCTTCTATCATTGAGATAAATCTTCAGCAATACAGCATTTAAATTAGTACGGCCAATCATTGAAAATAGCTTACCTTCGTCATTGCTACTTCGTACGCAATCACAGTTTACACTGTCGCAATAAGCGCACTAAGCGCGTTGCTCTTTCCAAACTATATTACTGTTCATTTCTGTTGCGTCTCCCTTCAATGATTATTATTTGTGAGTCCAGGCACGGGGTCATTCCGATACAATTGATTCATCGAGACACTCTTAATGTTCTCTCGATTGTTCACCTATCATTCGCTGAATACTAACTAGTTCTAAAGATTTATGTGTGGTGTTTTGTTGTTTCTATTAATGTGCTTCCGGTGTTTTGTATTTTAAGTGTGGACACTGTGTAATTTTTTTTATTGGTAAAGTGATTTGTGCATAGTACCGGATTTAGTTACTTAGAGTCCTAAGCAATTTGGTATGTTTTTTAAAGTTCGTTTGGTGGTTCGTCTGTATGGACTTGTTGCATTCTTTTGGGTATGTAGATATTCCTATTTTAACGTAATTTTTAGGAAGGTACATTATCTGCTTAAACAGGGGAAACTGGAATATTCCGGAGATCTTTTAAGTTCAATTTATTAAAGTAAATTTCGTAGAAATTGTTATAGGTTGTTAGGGAAAAAAGGATTACATTTTTTGATACAAAAATAGTCTAGTTAGGATAAAAAATAATTATCTTTTTAAGAAACTATCCTTATAAGATACTTGGTTCTAAGATCCAGTTCGTTATTAAAATAATGAGGAAATTTCTTTTCTAGACACCGCTAAAATGTAAAACATTTCTCGGAATCGCTTTGGAAAACAATACTCGTAAAATAGCAGAAATAATACAACATTCTAGATTTTACATAGGCACAAGCACGATAATGTAAACTTGTATAATGAATATCGAAAAGCATTCTATTAAAAATAGATTTTATTTTATGTTACTCTGAGCAAAGGCATGTTAATCTATGGAATATTTTTCTTTACCCACTTACGAGTACCTACATAAGGTCGACATCACACGGACGTAAACAAATCGCAGTGTGAATTTTTTCCGCATTGGAATTTCTACTCTACGTGTTATACCGAACATTGAGAATCCAACAGAGTGCCGCAAGAGTGAGTCTCAGCGCGTCGAAAAAACAGTGTGCGATTTTTAACTCTTGGTGCTAAGAAACGCGTTAATGATCCAGTCCTCATTAGCAGCCTATAATGTTCCCACTGCTGGGACACAGGCCTCCTCTCGGTGAGAGGGAGCGGGCCATAATCTAGCAGGCGGACCCAGTGCGGGTTGGTAGATGTCACATGTCTTCGAATTTTTGGTTCTAAGACAGGTCGGTTTCCTTACATTGTTTTCCTTCACCGCTTTGA
The DNA here is from genome assembly GCA_947507805.1 of Aporophyla nigra. Classification (NCBI taxonomy): domain Eukaryota; kingdom Metazoa; phylum Arthropoda; class Insecta; order Lepidoptera; family Noctuidae; genus Aporophyla; species Aporophyla nigra. Next base: position 18,184,661 of record OX382297.1, on the reverse strand, counting down.
GAGCAGTGGTGATGAAAGAATTTACACAAAGTAAAGTGCCTGCCTGGGTTCGAACTCACGACCTACCTCGTAAGTCGCGGCCGTTACCACTAGGCCGCCAAAGATCCAGTACGCGAAAAAAATCTCCACGATTATATGATGTTCGTCTGAATGTCGACTTACAAGTTTCTAAAAATAGTCGGTTGGTACTTAAATATATATTTTTCTGCACCTAGCAAAGTTTTGCTCTTTTGCAAAGTAGGGTTAAGTACTAAAGGAAATTGAATGCATATGAATAGAGTAATTTACAAATGAATAGATGGGCTGCATAACTTATTCGTTTTATTTGCATGTTGTAAAGCTGCGCACGCGTCGGACTGCATAATGAGTCGATGTTCAGTAACACAGTGTATTTTTTATGCATAAAAACCGGTCAAGAACGTGTCTTGTGTAAAATTATAGGTTATGAGTATGACTTACAACTGTGAGTCAAGTTATGATTATGAGATTGGTATTTTGTCTAATAGCTACAACGTAGTTAATTAGTAAGAACACAAGTGAAGAAAAATAAAAACATGGTGTCTCGTGGTGCAAATATGTCACCTGCGATTGACCCTCAAGACCTACAAAAGACTAGTAAATAAATAAATCTTTAAAGCAGACTCAAATTTATATTGTCACTAGTTTTTGCGAGCGGCTTCACCCGCGTGGAGTTCAAAAAGTATCCCACGGGAACGTAGTACCGAGATAAAGAGTATGTTATAAACTCTCTGTGCGCCAAATTTCACGTCAATCCATTCTGCCATTTTTACTTGATTGACTAACAAACATCTAACTAAACATACAAACATTTATAATATAATATTAGGATTAATTAACAGTGCAAAATGTTATAAGTACAGCGAGTGCAGCTTCCCGTTTTGTACTGACAAAGGTACTAAATATGGTAACGGATTTACTCAAATACTACAAGGAAAATCAACCTAAAAATAATTTTTGGCCATTCAATACCCGTATGTTTTTCAACACACAGTCCATTCGATGATTATGTTTACATTGACTTATTGACTCCCTACGAATGACGTCACTCATGTCGGCTTTGCGTCAATATAATAAACTGCGAAAATAGAAACAAGGTTTCGGAGATCAGCCTATCCCAGCACAAAACACCAACCAGAATAGCTTGACCGGTGGCAGAATTCGGAACTAGATATCAAAATGTACTGCAATTGACATAACGTTGACAGTTACCATTGCTAACAGCGCCCTCATGACAGCTCTACGTATACTGTGATTTGTGACATTCCACACGGAAACTTACGTTGTCAGTGAAAATACATGTTTTATAACTCGAGAAAACCGCGTACTTTGTTTGATTATGAGTAAACATTATGTATACACACATTATCTTTATGGCTCTTCTTTGTCACACTTCTATATCTACATAGTTTATTATACGCACTATAAACTATAGAGCAATGCTCTTTGAAAGTTGTAGTAACAGACAGATTTAAGATCACAGTATTAAAAGTCAAGGACTTTAGGTTTGCTTGATTTATTTAAGGTGTAGAACGACTTTTCTGTCATCCAAGGACTTTGAATGCATTTCCAAGTGCATACCATGTTTCCATATTCATTATTTTGCTCGTTGTTCCTTGCTGAAGTTAACTGAAGTACCTAGGGATTGACTGATCAGCCGATGATCAGCCTTCCCTCTATGAGAGGGAGTGGGCCGTAAACTACACTACGCGGGTCCAGTGTGGGTTGGTAGATGTCACATATCTTCGATTTTTTGTAGCTTCGACATGCTGGTTTCCTCATGATATTGTCTTTCACCGTTTTGAGCGATTGTATGGAGGGATTGCCCTCTAATGTCCGCAGCCCAATCACAAATTAGAAATGAATACTCCACTGCACAACGCTATCAGTGAATTCGTACTATTTCTACAAGGGACATCCCTTTGCCTTCTGAATCATCCAGTCAGTTATTGTGATAGAGTTGTTCTCTGCGGAAATATTCATGATTTAGTCCATCTGAGATTGTATCTGAAAGAAATACCAACCGTTTCACTTTCTTATCATCCAGCGCAAGGAAGCGAAAAATGTTAATAGTACACGTAACTTTAATTGAAAAACGTTTGTTTAACATTCTTTGTAGCGGAAACTACAGGTGTATATATAGGTACTAGAGTAGTAATAATCAGCATATAATGTTACCACTGCTGGGACACAGGTTATATAGAATCCACCATACGGGCCCAGTGCGGGTTGGTAGATGGTACATGTCTTCAAATCTTTGGTTCTGAAAATTGACGTTTTTCGTTTCGTCACGATTTTTTCCGTCTACGTTTTGAGAGAAGTGGGGATGAAATTGGTCTTGGTTCGAACTCACAAGCTAAAACTCGTAAATCGGGGCTGATACCTCTGAGCTACGACTGCTCTCGCCAATATGGAGGGCGTGTCAGACTTTTACTGACTAAAACCCACCCGTGTTCCTTCAGTTGCCTGTGCCAGTGCCACGGAACTCTTTTGTACAGATCCGCAACCTACTAGAGTAATATGTAGGTGGATTTAGAGATCATGGTCGACTCACTGGCATCTATTATTCCACAGTGGGTCAGTACATGATTACAAAAACGTGACAGATGATTGTTTGTAGCATGTTTACTGTACTGCTTATGTTTTGTCTTCTTGCAACACCGAGACATTATCAAATTATTATAATGGTATGAGAGAACTGCTTACGAGATGCGTCGGGTTAGTACCGCGTCTACAATGTCCGACAAATTAATTTCATTTTATATAGAGGCAAACCAATGATGGAAATTAAAAATTCATTAACAGACATTTATGTAGATTGAAACTGAAATAAACGATCGACTTATTCGGTACATTAATTATTTATTAAAATAAAAATACCGACCTACTGGCAGATTTTTACAGCAAAAGCCTGTTGAGGACTTTACCGAAATGTTGAAAATATACATAATTAATTTACCGGATACTATATTAAATCTGGCATCTGACAGTAGTTTTATTGCAGCGCTAAGCCATTTATTATTAACTAGTTGACCCAACAGACGTTGTCCCGATCAAATTTAAAAATCCCATAGAAAAAAGGACGTTCAGTGTTTCCAAATTTAAAATTTTTGAGAAACTTTTCCTTTTTTTCTTTAAAACCTCATTCGGACTATAACAATCACTTAGGCAAAAAATTGCCTAATCGAGCTTTTCACAGGTGATGCTTTAAAAAACAAATAATCGCATGTAATTTTCATATATAATATTATGGCTGTATTCCTCGAGGGTTAGGCTGAGGTGCACCTATACCTAGAACACAAACATTTTGCCAGCTATGTTTAAGTCCCATGTAATGTAATAGGGGGCGAGCCTATTGCCTGAGTGTTGATTGAGTCTGGATTTGTATCCAGACTCCAGGCTACTACTTAGAAATTCCTAATGGCAAAAGCCAATAACACCATCCGACCTGGGTATCGAACCGAGTACCTCATGTTCAGCAGTAACGCTTGTGATTATCATTTCAGCCGTAAGACGTCCACTGCTGGACTTAGGCCTCCCCCAATTTGGGGGGCTTTGCCATAATCGCAACGCTTGGCAGGCGGGTTGGCGATCCCAGTATGGTGGTAAAATGCATAGAGAACGCTGCTGCCCATTCTCTAGTAAGTCCCTTAGTCGCCTTTTTTGCTTGTGATTATTTTTAATAAATATACATAGGTGATTGTAGTGGTAAGATGAACAGTAAAATTGTTTGTCCCACAAAAACTAAGGCTTTTAGGTCTATAGTGGAAAACAGCCAATAATGTTGCTTAATAAACAAGAACACGTCATTTTGTTTCCTGTTTGTCACTTGTAGTGTAAATAAAAATATATGTAGATTATATTTGACACGCACCGCTCTAAGAGATGAGAGAACTACTTATGTTTTGTTCTATAGGACTTACGAGTATTATTAGTAGTAAATCTAGTAAAATATAATAGACAACTAAAATAATAAACACAGCAAGGTCAGCAGATATCTTGTTGCTAATCTTAAAACCAGATTTTTGGCTGATGATATTGTATGATCTTTGGTGGCCAAAGGTATCGTATTACCCAGTAACTGGGTTGTGGAGGTCAGATAGGCAGTCGCTCCATGTAAAATAGTGGTATTGAGCTGCATCTGGTTAGACTGGAAGCCGACCCCAACATAGTTGGGAAAAGGCTAGGCAGATGTTGATGATGGTGAACACTTATTTGAAGTCACGTAACGATGGTGATTACTGTTACTGGTCAGATAGTTAGTAGTTACTCTACATTTAAATCCTGAGTTTATTTTCGATCCTCCAGATATCGGTGCAGCATACACTTATCCGGTGTCAATTAAATTATTTTAATTAACATCAACGTCGGCCCCCAATTTGATTATTAGAGTAGAAATTTAAAATTACAAGGTTTTCTCCAAATGGGCGTCACTATATTACATCCGGCTTTCGACCTTCCTTCTGCACAGCAAAGGCCTCTCCATAAACAAAAATGGAAAAGTATTTATCACCACGCTTGGTCAGCGAAGGTTGGTGATTTCCGACCGCTATAAGCCCACGATATTTTTGTTCGGTTGTCAGCGATGTGTCAGATTTTTTAGATTAACATATTATTTTACTTTCGGGCAATTGCAACATTCATATTTCTGGCATAGTTAAATGACAATAAAAACATGAGACGACCTCATCGTGCCGGACATAAAGAATAACATAACCCCTTTTCTTCCCGTGCGTGTCGTAAACAGCGACTAAGGGTCTTACTAGAGAATGGGCAGCGGCGTTCTCTATGCATTTTACCACCGTACTGCGATTTCCAACCCGCTTGCCAAGAGTGGCGATTAGGGAAAAACCCCCCAATTTGGGGAAGGCCTATATCCAACAGTGGACGTCTTTCGGCTGAAATGATAATGGAAAACATAAGTAAAAGTAAACACAATATAAAATCAATTAGTACAATTTCCCAGCTCAGGGTCAAGCGATATTGACCTTAAATGAAACCGTACGTACGTTACCTTAGTACGATAATGAGATTTTAACTCGAGTGCAAGTTAGCAGTGTTTATTGGGTCGCTCTCGATTGCCATGGGCCATGATTGACGCCAGCCTTAATGACGGGATGGGTGGTGAATGTGGAGTCTTGTTTGACTGTCCATTGGGAGGGGTAATGTGTTTACATTGAAAAATAATATTCCGTTGGTTCCGTCCTGTCAGACTTGCTGATTGGTTTACGTTTATACAAGGATAGGAACATACTGCTATTCGAATAGTCCATGTCATCACCTTCCGTGGTCAACTTAGAAGTCCCTGATCCATTTCCGAACCCTAGTGGGAAGGTGTACACCGAACCTCGTAATGTGGGGCATCTCGACAAAATGGGAGCAGGTAGTCGATATGGACCTCTGTCACAAATTATCTCAACCTTCTAACCTGCCTTCTGTGCTCCAAACTTGCAGTGAAGTCACCTCTACTCTGCCACCGATAACGCTGTGGAAGTGGTGACATTTTGGGCTAAGAATGTGAATATAGTCGTGCCAGCGATCCGAAGAAGACGAAGAATAGAAGAAGAATGGCACAAGTGTAATATGATGTATCAAAACATTATTTATGTGTTCGTCATTGTAGTTCATTTCAGCTGAAAGACGTCCACTGCTGGACATAGGCCTCCTCCAAATTGGGGGGGGGTTCGCTATAATCACCACGCTTGGCAGGCGGGCTGGCGATCGCAGTTTGATGGTAAAAAGCACAGAGAAGGCTACTGCCCATTCTCTAGTAAGTTCCTAAGTCGCTTCTTACGACACCCACGGAAAGAAATGTGATGGTGCTATACATCCGGCGTTCCACACGGAACATTTATGTGTTATACAAAGTAAATTCTATTATTAGTTTCAATAAATACCTCAATTCTCACAGATTATTATCTCATTGAGCAAAACCACTTCAATAAACCAAATATTGATGTTTATTTAAACAAGCCTACAATTGTCGTTTCTCACATTGCACAAGGCATAAGTATATTAGCTGTTACATAAGTGATCTTTCCCCACAACGTCTACGACCTCTCGAACTTTAAGTAGCCATTGAAGCATTTAAAGTCTTATTACTATTACAATTAGATACATTTTCAATTGAATGTGAGGCACTTTTAAAAATGTCACGGAGTTCTCTGCACCATTTAAAATTTGTAAGGTAAACTTCGTGCATTGCAATGTAGTACATTACTGGCATACGCTAAAAATATACGCTTTCGAGTAAGCAATTAGTATCAGTCGTTGAATTGTTTGTCACATGTGTTTCTTATTCTGTGTCATGATTTTCCGTTAAATATTTGTATAAGAAAGTGTTTCGTAATCAGGAAGTACGTTTATTGTCTCAAGGTCATGTCTGGTTAATTTTCTGCTAATTTTGTTTTTCTTTTAATTAGTCTGAGAAATAATTATTTTAATTTGCATATAATCACGCTCTTGAATTTTAGTGATTTATTTTGAGCTGTAATTAATGCTTCCCTGAATGAGTAAATTTTTCACCTGAGGAGTATGACAAGTAATAATGAACAGGAACAGATAGCTGATAATATAATTATACACAATCACAATTTTAAAGGACAATTAATTCCGATCTAGCCTGTCCCTTGCTGTCCTCTACCAACGATGCTCTAAGCCGAGATCCGTACCCCGAAGGAGGTGCCCTTAGCGAGTAGTCGCTCAAGTTTTAATTTTTTATCCCTGGCTGGAGGCCTTAATATATTAAGGTATCCATAGGCAAGTCCGGTTAAGCTGCGGGCAACCACAAAGGTTCACCTGCGACATGGCATACCAAAAAAAAAGGAAAAGGTCAAGAACACGATACTGAGAATGCATAAAAATGAATAAAAGAACATCGTTTTCAGTGTCATGTAATTGCAAACTCGATAGGAAGATATGACCTAGAGGATACTTGTTCCGTGTGGTGCTGGACGCAAAGAATAGCATCATACCATTTCCTCCCGTGGGTATCGTAAGAGGGGACTAAGGGACTGACTAAAAGATGGGCAGCAGCGTTCTCTATGCATTTTACCAACATCCTGCGATCGCCAACCCGCCTGCCAACCCCCTCCAAATTGGGGAGACTATGTCCAGCAGTGGAGGTGTTTCGGCTGTAATCATGACTTGTACCTAAGTATCTCTATTATACTCTGTTATTTAAGGCCCAGAAGTTCATGTTTTAACCTCACGACTTTCTGATAGGTGCATCGGTCGTAAGTAGCGTCAGCAAAAGGTTAATGGTGTAATATTATAAATTGTAACTATTGATTCGTTATGCTATGTAATAACTGGCTGGTCGGGTCGACCGATGGATGGAGGAGTCTCGTGAATCTCATAATGTTACTTGTAATTGGGAGTTCATTGACCTTTTGTTAGTTTGCCAAAATCTCTGGGAATTCGTTACTATAATTACTTGTCATTATTAACTAGCTTTTGCTAGGGGCTTCACTCTCGTATTATAAATATAAACCTTCCTCTGGAATCACTGTGTCTATTGATGGCCCACATTAAAATCCGTTGCGTAGTTTAAAAGATCTAAGCGTACAAACGCGGGAAGTGACTTTGTTTTATACTATGTAGATTTCACAGATTGATTTTTCGATTTGTAGATTATTTGTATTTTGTAAGATTATAGTAACGAATGAAGTTAAGTATTTAGTAACTTTACTATTACAACAGTAGCCGATGCAATTTACTTGATTAGAAATGGCGTATTAGTATAGTTGTATCCGTCTGAGAACTAAGATCCTCTAATGCTCTAGATAACGACCGGCTTATGCAGATCACTGATCATTTACAGCTAAAAAACCTTGAAATATATTTTGTAAAGAATGAAATGGCTAAAGAACTACAATTAATTCCATGAAGGTTTGTTTACCACACCGAACAATATGCACGAAATGTAATAGATTAAGAAAGCATTCAGTTCGTGAACGGCAGTGGCGATAATTGCGTTTGAGCTAAGTTATTGTGTAACTAACTTAACAGCATCAATGACCTTACAGAAATATTCGTTTCCTAATTTCTTGATCATATCGGCCGATACTTTATTGGTTTAATGTATATACGATAGGTCCTCATCTCTACCTACTATATTTCTGTTGCTGTGCTCGACAGGGTCCACGATTGTGTCTAAATCCCTTGTTTACCACCTTAGCATCTACATTGTGGAATGCAATGAAGTATTGGGTATTGAGTATGATGATAAGTTAATAAATCACGCGTGCATCAAGAAATACGTGATAGAAATGAGGTCCAATTCAGACACGAATCTACATGTTCTTCACATGATCTGACCAAGATTATGGCTGGACTTTTAAAGAGAGTGTGACCTCAGAGTTTGTTTCGGTCTTTCTTCGTAGAGAAGTCAGATAGGAAACGCTGACCTCATCTAATTATTAAAATATGATTGATGTGTAAAACTGTTTGTACAAATTTTTAACAGAAATAAAAGAATTTATCCTCCATCTATTCAACTTCTAAAAAATAAAGAATGAAAGAGACTTAGTGTGATAAAACAAAGAGAGTTAAATCTTTCTTCTCACTCATGTAACAAAATGTGTCTTAAGCCCTGGTTGATCAGACAGTTATTAAAAAAAAAGTTGCTGTTCATTTTGGACAGCAGATTATGTTTTGATAACCGATGAAAAATTTCTACATTCTAGAATAATATGCCGAATTCATGGTTTCTAGGCTGCATGTAGATGGTAAGTATAATGTTGTTAGAAAAAACGAAGAATTTGGTCAAGGCAAGTCAAGAGCATGGACAGATAGCATGTATCCTGTCTGTTAATAACATCTAACCGTGACGACCAATCCGTCGTCAAGTGTGCTGATTATGGCAATTACCTCTGGACCGTTCGTTGTTAGTAGCGGTCATTGTTCTAAGAAATATGAGAATTCACTCAGGTTGGTCACCTCTTTAAGACGTCCCATTCCATTCATGCTTATCATACGGATGATTGTACTGCGACACTGTGTATAAAAAGCCTTTTAGTAAAATAATAATATAAATAGAAAATGAATGCTCTTAGAAGAAAACTAAAGTAGTATAGTCTATATTTAATATCGTGGAAGTAGAAAAAGAAAGTTTGCACGCGCACTGTATACGGAAATCCGTAAAAACTTATTATTGAATTAAAACCTTGCGTTTAAGTTAAAAGAATAGTCAGGTGCTTAGGTGACGTCATTTCTATTTTAGATCAATGGAATATAGTCCTTAGTTGCAGTTTGAGAGTGGAAAATGAGTGAAAAAATCCCAATTCATTGACCAATGTATTGTATAATGCAAGTGGTCATATGCATTGTGTTGTGTAAATGCATACAGTATTCGTGTTGTATGAGACGCTCCTCTAGGAATTCTACCGGGTCCATATTTGATTGTTTTTAGTGCATAAATTACTGGAACTAGGGCGCATCGTTTGTCCACTTTGGTAGAGTCGTCAGCTTGGTGATATACTTGTATTGAATATATTACGTGTACTTGTATTGAAGTCAACATTTAATATGGTGAACGACATTATCTACATCTGTTCAACTATTCTTAGCTTGTCATGTACGTATTAAGGATATTTTGTTTTCTTTATTGACATTACCCTTATTTCCGAAATATTATTAACGATTTGCTTAACCAAGAAAAAAAATTGGTTTAGTAGGTTAGTAGTACATTAGTAGAAGTTCAAAGATGAGAACTGAGAAGAATAAATGAGCATCAAAATCAAAAAATCTAAATCAAAAGTCATTTATTCAAATTAGGCTGACAATCAGCACTTTTCGAACGTCAAAATTACAAAAGATAGTCCCCCAGTCATCCAGATATAAAACTCAGATGTTTTAACGCAAACATCAAATGATAAACAATTTGTACTACTGTATTTAAATTTAAAACTTTTGATATCAGTTTTATGACTGTATGTACGTTCAATATAAATAGCGATGCTGGTGTCTTTAGAGTCAAACATATTGGCTAGCATATCAATGCCGAGTATATTTCAGATATATTTTTTTAAATCTTTTTCTGTTAACATACGTTAGATATATAACTGTTTGAAGACGAGATACAAGCTCATGATTTTTTGTTATACTGTGACAGACTAAGAACAACTTACAGGTAATGCAAAAGTTTTTATACAAGAGAAATAGAACTAGTACTTAGTTATGAAAACTGAATTTGTTCGTTAACGTAATAGTAAGTAATTAGCGATTATGCGCGCTCGGCTCGCCTTGTTCCGATGACACAGTGTCCAGTCAACTCGGTCGTCTCAGGTGCGTCATAAAGTAGGGATGACAGCTGTTTGCAGTTTTTTTTTGGTGTCATTTGATGCTTTCTATTTGTCCAATTATGTGATCCGCAAAAGCGCGCAATTAACCCGAGTTCGTAACAAAGTGGTATCATCCTTCCATTACATTCATATGGAATACTCGGTGGAATGGTAAGCCCCGCACGATTAAAACGACTTGTCAGCACATCAAGAGTTCTTTATTCTGTACGAGCGAAGCCGCGGGCAAAATCTAGTTATGTATACGTTTAATATCAATTTATTAAAAACATAAAAGTTGCGTTATAAATTCTTTAAATTATCGTGAAAACGGCGTCAAAATCAGTTACGTAGTTTAAAAGAATAACGCAATCACACGGACAAACATGAAAAGCGAAATAAGTAGCTAACGTTTTTTTTTAATCTTTATCATTTTTAAAAAAAATTATTTGCTGTGCCCAACAGGGTGCAGTACTGTTTCTATTATTTACCACCTGTATGTATACATTATGAATTGCTATGAAAACAATTGAATTTAAATTAGGTGATGATGGCTGAAAGTACGAAGCTCTTATGATCTTTCTATTTAGGTATAGATGTTCGATAGTAATGTCATCGTAACGATAGGGATGTTCCCATGATCGATTGAATGATGATCGATAAATTGCTGTCTGAGACGAAATGAAAAAAATCACGATAGGTATTTGTCAAAACGGCTTGGTGATACCGAGCTGAAAGTAATAGCCATGAAATGGATTTTAATTGATTGGACATAGAAGGTTTATTACTTTTAAGTAGTTACAACCGTTGAAACTGTTGATTGTATTAATAGGAGACGAATTACATTGATTGTTTATTAATTGCAAATTGTTCGTTAGTTGCTTCTACATTACCAATCCCTGTGGTGCCAGACGTACAGAAGAGCACCAACCCATTAGTCCCTCAGTCGCCTTTTACGGCACCCACGGGAAGACCGTGAGTGTCGTAAAAGGCGACTAAGGGACTTACTACAAAATGAGCAGCAGCGTTCTCTATGCATATTACCACCATATTGCGAACGCCAACCCGCGAGCCACGCGTGGCGAGGACGTCTTTCGGCTAATATGTTGATGATGAATTTACCGAAGAAGCTCTAAAAATTTTGGCAATATCCCTAAAAATAACAATTTGTGAAAGTGTCTTAGAGATAAGCTTTGAAAAATAATAATTATTTTCAAAATACTCATATGCTGGAATTCAGCACCCTAATTGGGTCACACTATAATTTAGAATAATTTTGCAGGATATTGCTAATGCTATTGCTTCATATGTTCAAAAATAATGTCTGCTCTACTACGTAAAAGAGGCAATGAATGCTGTTGAACATTCAAAATGAAAGCCGTTCCCGCAGAGTATTTTCGAATGTGCAATTCATGTTCAGATAACTGTAATATTTAAAATTCTTAGGAGGATTATTGATGCTCCTGATCTGTAATCTATTCGTCCCAGACAATTACTGTCGTGGCAGAAAACATCGCTTACTGGCTGTTCCAACTTGCTTTTATTTTTAAACGATCATAATAATTCTTGCCACCAAACAGCATAATTTCAAAAACACTAATAATGATTAAATACAAAAGCTCATAGAATGACAAGAAGTGACATCCTTACCCAGTGGTATTCACTGGCGCGAACTGGGCGAACAACTTTCGCGACTCGTCCCAATAATGTTGTGGATCCGTAAACTGTTACATCACTAACTGCCTGTGTATAATATTAGTTCACAAAGACATTACAATATGAAGCTCTTACAATACCAGTTCCCTGAAGAATTGAAAGTGAAAACAACTTTGTGTGTCGCATATCGTTTCTTCAAACTTGTTCTCTTGTTGACTAACAATCTTTAAATGCTGTTCTATGTTTGATGTTGAAATTCTCATGTGTTTATGATTAAATATCTGAGAGATGCCTGTATACGGGATTTGTGGAACTATTTGGGTTCGATTGTTGGTCGTTCGTGTACATATTGAAGAGGAGTGGTGCACAGACACTACCTTGGGGTAGGCCGTTTTTCTAAGAAACTATCTTAGTATCACATGTTTCTGTGTGTCTTAGCCCAAACATTAAAACTGGATTTTTCTCAATAGAGGTGGATAGTGGGGGACTTTTGACCTCTTGGGTTCTGGGTCTCAAATTTTGAATAAATGTCGGCTATTTACCCCTGAAGAGAAATTTATGTGTTTGTGAGCTGTCATTGCTCGGTTCAACACCGAGAGTTGGAAATTCAATACACGTTCAAATCCCTACGCGATATTTAACGTTTGTGTGTACTGCGACTTAGGCTAGTGAGAACAGTTAATGACTTCAGGCTATATACTACAATCATTGATTCATTATGTTCATACAAATACAGACGATATCATAACGATTAGCTCTGCTCGTTTATTGTATGTCTAAACTGAAGCGCAGATCAAACTGATTGCTTTAAGTTTTATCGTTTTGGCTGTAGGCGATAACATAAATAAATCTTACAAATCCCCATGGCAATAAATATACACGTGCGCAGTATTACACACCATGCAGTCGCATTTAATCATAGAGTGTTGCATAATTTTATTAGGTTTAAATAATCTATGGTGAATGAATACCTAACTGCATATGTGAATACGAGATAACGCAGGTTAAATATATTAACACCTTTATGTTTAGTAACAAACAGTAAATAAATAAATCATTTTATTTCTCTCAGTTTTTACAGCGTTATTCAATCATATAAATATTTAATTGGTTTTTGTTTGAGAACCTCTGAGGTGAAGGCCTCCTCTAGAGAATGACACCTTTCGGTACCTCGATCCGTGATCTGCTCGGTATACCCACGATCTCGTTCTTCCAGCGAGTGTGTGGTCTTTGTAGTTTACGTATGCCAACCGGTCCCATCCAAGAAGACATCTTTTAGGCCCATCTTTAAAAAAGTGTACTCCAAGAAATATTTTTATACAAACGCTACTTTATTGCCTCTGCTAAACTGCAAAGCTATTCATCATCATCATTTCAGCCGTAAGACGTCCACTGCTGGACTTAGGCCTCCCCCAATTTGGGGCGCTTTGCCATAATCGCCACGCTTGGCAGGCGGGTTGGCGATCGCAGTATGGTGGTAAAATGCATAGAGAACGCTGCTGCCCATTCTCTAGTAAGTCCCTTAGTCGCCTTTTACGACACCCACAGGAAGAAATGGGGTGGTGTTATTCTTTACGTCCGGCACCACACGGTACAAAATGCACCACATGGCAAAGCTATTGCCATGTATTATTGCAACATGGCTTGCTCATGAAAGCCAGTACCTACTACTTTATAATAATAAAGAACAATATACCAATAGACTTGCCATCTTTTTACATGGCGCATAGCGTAACTGGCAAACTGTTGTTAAACCTTACAGCTCTACCTAATCCTTTAGGACAATTAAGCGTGATATTAAAGAATAAAGAACAATAATGAAATAAATATGGGACGCACATCACGAAATTGAATGGAGACAAGATCGAGATTCAATGTTGACTGGATATCATCAGCGATAAAATAGCGCAATTAGAAATCAAGAGAGGTTTTGCATAGAGGCAACAGTCTGGTAAGATTAATAACTACAATAAATGCAGCATTTTGTTTGAAATTATATAGAATAATTTAAACCTACTTCATGCGAAGTCGACTTTTTCCATAAGTTTTGCCCACAAATAACAGAACTGGGGATAATGGAAGAAGGCAAGGGAGGCCTTTGCCATGCAGTCGGACATAAACTGTATGTAATATTAACATACTAAATAAAACTTAGAAGGAATCAAACATTGATCAGGCAGCAAGCCATAGTCCTTCCATAGTTCTAGGTAACCAGTCCACTTTAACCTGGATGGCTAAAGTGGATTGGTACACACACATGTTCCAATATCTTTGTTTCCATACGATTAGTCATGGGTTAGTGTCTCATTTAATTAAAAACGTCTAACAGGTCTCAGTGAGCTGTCAGGTCTACGGCTTCCAAAGTTCCGAAAACCCATGGTTCCGAGTTATGAGTATGACATACAATATAAAAATAAATATAAACTACATACAAATAAATTGGCTAGACAAAGTAGTAGTAAAGTTTTCGCAGAACACCTCTATATGACACGTCCACTCGAAACCTTACCTATATTAATTACCAACGTGGGAATGATTACGAAATGGTTTCCTATTTAATTGAAATGCGAAGAGTTTCCTTGAATTAACGTTATCTTGTTTAGAAGGTAAGGTTAAAAAGAAACATCCGATTTTAACAGTCTATTTTTCGTTGAAAAAATGCGGAATAAACCTGCGCCTTCAAAGGAACCTTGAGGGAATGCAGTTACATTTTTTAGTTTTCTGAAGCGAGTGAATAGCGTACAACCTAATCAGAAATAGTTCGTTTACGATCCAACTTTATGATGTACACTTGCAAAATTTCTATTGCCGTTCAGCAATAAAGTTTTATAATTTTATGTGCGAACTCAACGCTTTTGAACCGATTTATACAAGGTACCTATATATGTGGAATTGTATGAGTGCTCGAGACACTACACAGTGGAATATTTATGTAAAAACAACAAACTATAATGGAAGAAGGCTATTTGTAGTTATTTTAGTTAGGGGCTATACAACGTGGAAAAGACCATCCTTATCCATTTTTACTAATCAGAGGCATTATAGGACTTTCAGAACCAGAAACTTGGATTTCGGTGATCTTTAATTAATAAATGGCATAAATGGATTAAATGGGTAGATTATAAATGATTCTAAAACACAATCCAAGATATATTTAAACGAAATGGTTGTAGTTTGCACAGCTTGATTTTGTACAATGGTGGTAAAAGGCGTGACATTACCGTGTTTATTTGTTTCAGAAAATAACTAAGTGATTAAGTATAACAAGTTATTGTTTAACTTATTTGTATATCTAAGTTATAGATATTATTACGTATCTGTTTATTCTTACCTAAGTACTTACAGGTTTCAAATTAAGCTTAATATAAATAAATGAATATTTATAGTCATATTTCATTCAGTTTATGGGATTTCA
The DNA here is from genome assembly GCA_947507805.1 of Aporophyla nigra. Taxonomy (NCBI): domain Eukaryota; kingdom Metazoa; phylum Arthropoda; class Insecta; order Lepidoptera; family Noctuidae; genus Aporophyla; species Aporophyla nigra. The sequence continues at coordinate 18,169,292 of OX382297.1, read as the reverse complement.
GGTGTTCACTCGTTTATTAATTATTTCGACAAATTTATTTAGTTTCAGTGTTTTTCATTTTATGATGTTTAGTCTTTGTCTTTGTATGTGCCGAGTCTTAGAATTTCTTCTATAACATTGTGGTACTTTTAAATATATACAAAACTGAATAATTTGAAAAAAAAAAAAAAACCGTCAACACAAAGAAATATACAGGGTTATTTGTAAAACACCGGCAACCTCTCAGGTCTATGTTACTAACATCATAATCAACAACTTTTGTTCTGTGACTTTTAAAAATTCATCACATTTTAGTCCATCAGATTTTCAAACAAAAATAAAAATATTTAAATTGAACGCTCTAAATGTTACGGAATATATGCGAAGCAAAAGAAAGCGATAGTATATTAGCAAGGGGAGCGGGGTTAGGGCGGCGGGGGCGCTTGAACTTGACCTATTTACAGGCAGTCGATTTTTGTATGAAAATCTGATGCACTAAAATATGATGAATTTTTAAAAGTCATAGAACAAAAGTTGTTGATTATGATGTTAGTAACATAGACCTGAGAGGTTGCCCGTGTTTTACAAATAACCCTGTATAAGATTGTTTTTATACAGAAATCGACAGCTACCGTAATACATTGAGTCGTATTAAATACATATTTACTTACTGTATTTACTTTAAAAGTACCTATCTTATAAAAATACTTATCGCAATGCACATAAAGAATTCCATTCGGAAGACGTAACTTAGGTGGCCGTTGTCATGACAATGGCGTCCAGTCTAGCAAGTTCAAACGGACTTAATACCGATATTAGTGCTTTACAAATCAAACAATTATTTTTTTTACTTAATTGACCATTGATATTTTTAAACGATCGATTTCAGTCATATTTTGGCACTATTGCGTCACCAGTCGATCATAGGAAGGTATTAGCGCTTCACTGTAAGCTGTAAGCCCCTCCACCTCTCTATTATAGAATGTGTCAGTTTTGTACAGCAAAAAGCAATTGGAGCGAACACCAAGCTAAAGGACACAAAGTCAAAAAGTGACGGCAGTCAACAGTATTACATCCGTCTCTATTTGCATTCAGAAATGTTTGAAAACTGAAAACTCGACTATTAATATCTGGACTTCTCGCTCATTTCTGAAAACAGAAAAAGAGAATTGTAAAAGTATGCTTAGATTGTTTGTCCATGTTGAGAGAACGAATGATGGGCGACTTACCTACTAAGAGTATTAACCAGACAAATGTAACACCCGGACGCCCTAGAGGAACATACAGAGCCCTTATTGGTAAGTAGGTATTAATTTATAAGTTCTTCAGAAAGGAGCTGCATAGTACTCGCAACGGGCGTGCGTGTATGATCAGATGTATGAACGTAAAATGTGTTGTTTTCCATCCATGATTTTCCCATTTGTGACGAGTAAAATTTTTTCATTAGATACGATGGTTCATTTAACACAGTAAAATTTGTGCAAAAAATGTTTGAATTAATAAAACCAAATAATGTGAAAAGTAAGTGGTTAATCCATAAAGCTATCACACAAATCAATAAACTATTGGATTTTAGAACAAGCCAGTAAATCCAATCACTTTATGAATCACGGAACTATGTAGGTCAGATAGAAAGTGATAGATTCGGATTTATTAGAAACATTAGATTTGACAGCCGGTGTTCCAGGCAACCTTGCCCCAGGGCCGGCGACAATCGGCATCTCGTAATAGCCGCGCGCTGTGCGTGGGCGCACGATCTTTCTCTCCTCACGGATTCGCTCAAAACGCTCCACTCACGCGCAGTCGCGGATCGGTTTTCACCGCCCTTTTTTGATTTTTTATTCATCCGGTCGTCCACTTTAAGCAACTGTGGTTTCGAAAATTCAAATACCGAATTTTCCCGCCGAACTGTAATTGCAGACCGACCTTGATCGTTCAAACGAATTTAACCGTATTTACAACAACCCATGTGCTAATGTGATTGTGTATCCGTGTGTGCAGTGATGAAGTTCTTCCAGTTTTGTTTAGTGTTGTTATTTAGGTTAGTATTTCAGGTTCAATACCCGTGGCCTCTTTATCGTAAAGATTTTGCCGAGGTTTCGTTACGGTATGAAAATGACTGGGTTTTATTGATAAATATAGAATTAGAAATTGTTCATGAGATGCTTATTTCTAATAGTTACATTGCAGTGTTTGACAACTGACAGATTATTGTGTCAAAATGTCACATTACTTTGCCGAGTGTTCAAATAATACATGAAGACGTTATGAAGTCAGTCAGAAACGTCAACCAACCTTTCTAAGAATCAACTTATCTTTAACTTCAATATTTGCATGTTTTATCAAATTACACTAGTTTTGGAAACCGTCGAATATCCTGTAAATATTTCACTTACGAGTACAGCGGTTACTGTATTCATAAGTCAAATTATAAATACATATATAAAAAAAACGAAATATACCTATATTACGCAACCCATACCTGTACTTAAATTCTTAACAAAAGTAAAAAAAATGACAAATTTAATTGCTATGTTGTCCGTATTGCTCTGTTATATTTTGTACTTAATATCAGTCCTCATATTTTTTTAAATCACAGTTAATCCACGTATAGATATCCGATGTTAATTTATGCATAATTTCTATATTATTACGAAGTTTTTGTGACGTAGACGTAAAACCCGTCTCCGACCTTGCAGACTAGCCAGCACAAAACCGGTAAGATTACATTACTTAACACTAGGGCCATACGATATATTTGTACTAGATTGCAATTTTAGTTCGGTTTAGATAGTAAGTAGGTAGTTACTTATTATTGCAGCACTTATTTGTCTTTAGACCTTACCTCACTGAAGCCATGTAGCTGGCAAGTATGAGCAAATAGTCGCTTAGAACTTCTTACTGGAAATCTAGATGAGATAGTTTAGTGTATCTATTTAATAGATATGTACAGTCCGCTCACAGTGATTCAGGCGCGGTCGCAGCCTAACATTATGGGCATTTTGGGGGTCACCATGAGTACTGAATATTTTTAGGAAGGTAAATCCTCTTTGGTCTAGTTGTCGCAAGCGCTGCTGATCAGAATGATGTCTCGGGTTATAATCTTTTTGCAAATGTCCATCGGAGTCTCCGTGGCTCAAGTGAGAACAATTTTAAGATAGTAAGACAGGCAAATCGTTCAGGGTTTCGACAGCATAACTGTCTTTGGGGGGGGTCATGACCCCTAGAACCCCCCCTCTCGGACCGCGCCTGCAGTGATTTGACTTCTGACAGCTGCAACCCAATGGCAACCTTATTGTAACGAAAATAAAGATCACTGTGATACTGACAGAATTGTTAGTGGTAGCAACTCAAAAACAACCATATTCTAACGAGAATAAAGATCACTGATTTCGACATTGACGCAATATGAGAAGTAAAATACGTGTGAAAGGACTCTGTGCACTATCTAATTCAAACAAGAAGTGACGTAGCTGCTGTCACTAATGTCATCTCATCTGTCAGTCACCACAAATGGCGTGGAAAGGTTGAAGTGGAAGTTGCGGTACATAAAAGACTTATGATTGTGAGCCGGTGTATTGGACAGGTCTACTGCAATCTGTGTGGTTCTTTCCTCAAAAGACCATTTCAGCCACTAATATATATGGTCCTCACATGATCTGACAAAGATTATGTTTGGGTTGGACTGCATTTAAAAAAAAAAATACTCTCTCTTGTTTCGCCATTTCTTCTTACGTGTAGTCAGATAGGAAATGTCGACTCTATCTCTCTCTTTTTCCAATATTACGTTTCGTAACTTCATTTCATTTTAGTGAATCCACAGTTTTCTACAGGTAGTATTATCAAGTTTTTACCAGGTGGACATTTAATATGTGCACCTATCGGTAGTACTTAAAATGAAATTCTGAATGGTTGTTGATTTCGTTCGTTGTAGGTTTACTTTCTTGATACATATCAACGATCGTAATCTATGAATAGTTTAACACATTATTGCACATTTGTGGGTTTGCCTTCTTAATTCTAGGTATTGTTATCAATATCATATTCATGTTCACAAATATTATTATTGTGATATTCCAAATATATCCTCATATTATTTAAATATGAGTTCTTTTACAAATGTGGGTTTTATGTCGTAACAAGTGTAAAATTTAAGGTATAATTTCTGTTATTTCTTTTAATGTACCCTTGGCCTATAATTTAAGGAAATTATGCATTATTAACCTTTAGTTAACAAAGGTCAGTGTGCGTTGGAATTCGATCTAAATTGGGTTTCCTTAAATTCATCATGGTATTCCGAACAAGGTCTGTTAAAAAATGTAAAATACTTTTAAAAGTTATAAAATTCCTTGTCATTAATTGAGTACACCTTGTAACTAATTAATTATGGATTAATTTGTGCTAACTTCTGCAGTATAATCATAGTCTTTTAATTACATGTTAATTAAAAATTATGCTGTTCTGTAATAAAAAGATCATGTGATACTTTTATAGCAAAAACAAAACATTGCGCTTATTGCTTTTATTTTTGAAATATCTGACTAATTAGCGGTCCATTTAGATCGAAAATGGTCTGCATATTTTGTTAGTGTTTACATTTGCTTGCATATTTTATTTAGCGGAGCACTTAAGTATCTCAAAGGAGTGTAGCAATTAGGAGGAAGTTTTCCAGCGCTGTCAGAGGAACAAGTTGGTGTTTGATTTTCGAATGTTTTTCCCTCTAATGACCGATTCGGTTCCCGAGCCTCTCCTTAATGGCGGTAGATGGCCCGACTTATTGACATTTTACTGAAATGTATACTCAGTTTTAGTACTGGCCGTCAATATTTGCTGAAGCTATTAGACGTTTCGTTTTTAATGTGCTGTGACGTCATCGTACATTTACACAATCATAATGTCTTTTTTCAAATAGAGAATGTGACTCAATATTTGAGATTACACTAAAGATAGTCCAATGAGGTTGTCTTTAAATTTAGACTGGGGATATAAACAGGCGTTGGGAGTTTTAGCTCTAAATTATTTACTGTAAAGGGCTTTCCTTCTACCCTTACAGTCTAAATTAGTGTGCTATATTTAGATCACCTCACACATTTATAAGTAGAAATGTACAAGACTGTATCTGGTCTTTCACCAAAGGCTTAGAACGTAGGAAACTCTGCCATTACAACTACCCAGAACTTACATTATATTTAAATATATCACCTGTTGCTACTAAAGCAAATAAGATTGTAAATATAGGATGACAAAAGCATTGTTTCCTTTGAATTTATAGCACATTTGTCGTATTAAATGTCAACAGGTGTGAACTTCAATAGTGAAAGAGAGTTCTTGGAATATAATTCGCGGGTTTAGTAAATAGGTTACAAATATAATGATACAAATATAAACATGTTCTAGCCAATGTTCTTTGCCAGATATTTTCTGTTGAGACGTCATCTAAAGCAAATTTCCTTGCGAAATGGCAGGTCCTGCGGGGTACGTAATTGCGTAACACACACACAATCCCAATTTCATGAACTTCATAATCAGCCTATAATGTTCCCACTGCTGGGACATAGGCCTCCTCTGTGTGAGAGGAAGCCCTCATATACCACGCAAGCCCAGCGCGGGTTCTAGGACATGCCGGTTTTGCTTCACAGTTTTGAAAGCAGTCGTGATGAAATAAAATACACATAAAGTGCTTGACTGGATTCGAACTCATCATTCAACAATATTCATTGCGTTATTTACGTTGTAGAGCAGGTGAATCTTTTAAACATATGAATCAATGTATTATGAATTTCGTTAAAAATCCATCGTATTGTGATGTATGGTGTGTTACGCAAATCAAGTGCTGAATTGGCATCCCTAATTGAACAACACAGGATTTTTCTTTTGGAAGATTTTCAGTCAAAATTTCGTGGCTGAGATTGGGCCCAGAAAATGGTGATAGGGTCGCTATTATTTAGAGGGAGAAACCCGTTGTAAAAATTCAAGTATGTTTTATTAATATGATGTTTTCTTTTTTCCAGGAATTTGGGCTCAGCTGTACATTTTTGCTGTAGGTAAGTAAGACGAGTGAAATAAAAGTTTTGAGTATTGGCTTCTCTCAGACATCTTATACCTGATTTCTTCTGAAAGTCATCGACATCCAAAGACAATATCGACAAGTAATATTGAGAGTGAAGTCACTTACTTTTTTCGTACTACGATGTGCTTTATTCGAAAAAATTGCGTTATGTTGGTACATCATAATATTTATAATGTAGTAAAAGTACAATAGGATTTCATTTAAATAATAATCGGATATAATTAATTGTATATTTAATTTAATCATATATGGGATCCTTAAAATATAGACTTGACTTACAATAGTTAAAATAAATTATAATTTATATACTTCTAGCTTTACGAGCTTTGGCTTCGTCCCCGTGGAGGTCGGCAATTAGCCATGGGAATGTACTAACGGGATAAAATCGACTTTATGTGTTAATCCAGAGAAGTTATAAATGATCTATGTGCCAAATTTTATACAAATCCGTTCAGTCGTTTTTGCGTAAAAGAGTAATAAACATTCATACATACTCACAAACTTTTTTCTTTAATAGTAGAAGGATAGCTGTTTAAATAGTTCATAATAAATATTTGCTAGGTACTTCGTTATATCTAAACCCTAGTGTACAATCTCAAAGATAGTCTCCATCTCACAAAGTTAGTTCGATAGCAACAAATTGATCGTAAGTGATACAGTTAGGGTCATGCCGTGAGAGACCGCGGTGATTGTTCCACAAGGGAGAGTATCGGCCTCGTTGTGAACTGTCACAGTCAGTCACTTGAGCGTCTTCAAGAATTAGAGGTCAAGTTTGAACAAATTGATTGCAGAAGCTGCATCCTCCTACTAATATTATCAATATGAAAGTTTGTATGTTTGTTACTCAATCACGCAAATACGGCTAAACATATTTAGATGATATTTGGTAAACAGATACTTTATTATCTAGATTAACATATAGGATACTTTTTATCGCGGAAGTACGTTCCTGTGCGATAACTATCGACTTCAATGCGAGCGAAGGCGCTGGCAAAAGCTAGTTATATGTACACAACTTCAGTAGTGGATTCTCTGTTCATCCGTGGGGGGTGGGGACCTGGTGATTTGTAATACAGGCATTTTACGCTTAACTCAGACACCAGCTCCTCACATTGCTAAAAAACAAAAATAATATGCAAAACCTAGAATAAGCTTGTCATTGTGAGGAGTAATAAAGTTATTTTGATTTGATTTGATTCTTAATAAAAAGCTGGATATTTACAACACGTACACATCCAAAATTAGAACTATGCCAAATTCGGAACGTTTTCATTTTTTTATCGGACTTTTTGTACCTATTGTAATCAACCCATTCTATATTGTTGTACAACATGTTTTCCAATATCGATTTCATCTGATTTCAATTCTTCGGATTAAGACAGAGCTCATAATCATTAATAATAATAAACTCATTAAGGACTTTGGTATGAATCTAGTCGGGTAAAATATATAATTTATTCCACATGTGGCGAAAAACCAAACACAATAATTTATACGCCTTTAATCTAAAGCATAGAGTCGAGACATCTCATAGGTGCTTGTGTATATTATTTTAGTCTTCAATAAGCTCATTACCGATGTTATTTTAGCCGTTAAACAGCTTGCGTCTTTCCGAAACCGAAGGCACGTGATGCCAATAAATTATGCTAAAATAGCTTTAGTAGCAAAAACACATAATGTATCTGTGTAGCTTGACATCTGAACTATTTGCTGAGGCATATTTAATCATTTGCTAACTAACTATACAAATGAACAAACTATTTTAATAAACGACTTGGATACTTTTTTGTAAATGGTCTTTAGAGACGTATTTTTTATTTGAGTCATAATTTTGTTGCTGGAATAAAAAAATCGACGGCTGAAAATGTCAGAGAGACCTACGGGAACATGGCATGTGATCTTCAGTCTGCGTCAGTCAGGAATGAACGTGGGAGTTCTACCCACAGACCATGTACGCTCGCCTACGATAAAAGTATCAATATTGCTAGCGGGAAATTGATTAATAGGAATACTTACTGAGAAAAAATATGTATTAAAATATAACGAATTCTGAAAGGACGTTACAAGCAAATGCCTGTTAGATCATACGAGAGATCTATGAGAGCCAATTAGTGTCACTAACGGCGAAAGAATATTTCAAATATGACATTTCTAGAACTTCGCATTATGTGTTCACTGAATTCTAACATTATTCAAAGTACCGAGAACGAAATGTCACACAAAACTGATGAATAGTAAAACAAGAACAAATGACAATAAAACAGAACAAATGGCAATACAGAATCATTCAAATGTAACGATTTAATAACAGCAGTATAGGATGTAATTGTGAAACAGTCGGTAACAGCCAGTAATACATCTCGGGCCATCGACATAAAATCGGTGGCCACAAATTGCCCACGCATTATGGAAAGTCAACAATTATACGTATGAGTGCGCTATGAAACTACGACTTTCCATGGCTGTATTCAAATGAACGGGTTATGGAACTGTCACAATGTGCAGCGGCCATCTTTGATGCTTTGAAAGCAAATAACGGATTCATCACTTAAATACTATGGAAACGATGCTTTAATGGTAGGTTTGAGAGCATAACGTTGTTATGATTTTAATTTATATTACATTATGTAAAATATTACAGTTTTTTTGTAACTAGGGAGTGGTAAAAGGTAATAAGGATAAGTTTTAAGGACAAATAAAAACTGCATAATATGGATGTAAAATCTCGGATCGATACTTTACAGAACTCAACACTGCGCGAGTTGAAGATTTTATTAATTTGCTTAAGCCCAAGTGAGAAGTAGTCCATTAGCGAGTCGGTTGCCAAAATGAGAATTAGGCCAAATGCGCCTAAACCATTTGCTTTGGTCCTGCTACTCTTTAAGTTGCTTAGTTTTTTCTTCGCAATTTCGCATATAAGCAGATGATAACTTTGACCTTTGACAGCTGATCAATGGCGGATATGCCATTGAATATGCTAATACGATTACACATTATTACAAAACTTTATTTAAATAAATTTAATGGTCAGTGTCCACGTTGCTCAATTACATTTTAAATCATCAAAGCAGTATTTATAGCCACTATAACTCCAAATGAATACTCAATATTTATGATATTGCAATCTAAACAAGATGCATTCTGCCATATTGATAAAGTGTGAGCCGTAAACAAATTGATAATGAATCTGCATAATGTCATGATTTCACATTGCCCTCATGCAAATTTTGTTGTTTTCTAACATCTTTCGACATTGACTTGTATCTAAGTGCTGACTGAACTATACATATTTGGTCTTTTGAAATACATTTTTCATGTTTGCGGAGTAAAAACTTATCGCATGTTTCACAATTTTATAAAACAATATATTTATTTTATAATAAAACACTTTTATTTGTGTATATAGTATATATATATTATCGAGTGCAGTTTCTAGACGTATTCCTTTGTTTTCACTTTCTGCCTCGTTAGACGAAGAACATTTAACAAGACGAAATGACAGTTTATTAGAAATTGCATCAGCAACATAAATATTGTTTTTAATTTGACAATTTTATTTAGTCGCGTGTCTCTCAGAGATATGTTCGTACAAATGCTTATTATTTTGAACTGTCATCATTTGTTTTGAACTTGAATTATTCAATTTCAAGTTCAGGTGAAATATTAATTATCAATTAAATAGAAATCGACCTTTCAAATATTTGTAACCTCGCATTATCATTGGTACATGTTATTCTTAGTACGTATTTAATAGATTTTATATAAATAATAGCATTCAGATAAATATACACACTGTATATTTATCACTACTGATTACTCTTACAGGGGTGGGGTTCCCTGGCGTTAGTCCCGGCTGTCATTAGTGGATCTTTGAAAGCCGTTATCTCATCATGGGTAGTCGGAAGCTTGAAAGTCTGACAACCAGTCTTACCAAGGGGTATCGTATTACCTAGTTACTAGGTTGCGGAGGTCAGATAGGCAGTCACTTCATGTAAAATATTGGTATTCAACTGCATTCGGTAAGAATGGAAGCCGACTACAACATAGTTGGAAAAAGGCTGGATAGCTTTTCAGAGCCCTTATCATTCCTGAGCAGGTATAGTTTGGTACTTCAGTAATCTCTCACTTATCTAATTGCACGTTTATAATATATACAGTTCTTAAAACGCCAAGTTAAGTACATTGCGTTCACAATGTTCGAGTATTTTTGCATACCGAACTAAGTACGATATTACCTAAGTTAATTCAATGAGGCGCATACTGACGTAACAATGAACGTATGTAAGTGCAAAACGAGGATGTAACGCGCGCATGTTCCGCTTCCTTAGACGCGCAAGAGCAGCGCACGTGTGAACATTAATACAACTGCTTTAATAAATAAATCAAATCGATATTATTTGTGATATTGCTTTTCATCAGACTTTGATTTATTTTGAATTCTCTTCGGTTATAGCCATGCATTATTAGGGCGCGTTTATTTGATTCCAAATTTCTTCGCTTCTATACAAAGCTGAATCCGCTCGGTCACTGCGCGGATTCTGCGTGTTAGTTTCCGCTGCCCGCGTGTTATTGCAAAATTGACTCTACTTGATTAGTGACAATTGTCAAATTCCTCTAATTTGTATAATTAAAGTATTGTCTTGCATAGTAGATAGAGTTCACATTCGCCATGAATGTACTAGAGGGTCAATAGTTTTGCGTCGTTTAACCGCAGCCTTATGTATTCTTTTGGCGAAACTAATTGTATTGTGTACAACATACTTGATAAGTATTCAATAGAGAACTGGAATGTTTGTATAACGGAATGTTTCATAAACTGACTGTTTGGTTTGGGTTAGAAACAGATTAGCAGACAGACCGCTATCAAAACTTGTGAGTGTCGTTATTGTCTGGATTGTATCAAGAGGATACTAAATAAAGAAAAAAAAAAGAGGATACTGCTAATGGTTAATTTGATGTCTATCCATAGATTGTCACTGGCTTTTCCCTGTCTTCAGCTTACGTTCAATCCATTTGAAAAGCCCGATGATTATTCTACTACCCATTTTTATTAACCCCCGACGCAATAAGAGGGGCGTTATTACTTTGACCGCTATGTGTGTCCGTCTGTGCCACCGTACCTCTTAAACGGGTGTATCGATTTGTGTACGAATTTTTCTTAAAAAGCAGACTTTCTTTTAATCAAAATATTACCTACTTACTTCTTATTAAAATTAAAAGGCTATTTGGTAACTTTTTATGAAGAAAGTTTGGAGGTCTCGATAACGCAAATCGGCTGAAAGGATTTGTTAATAACTTGGATTAACACATAGGCTTTTTATTCCGGTAATTCGTCCCAGTAAGATAATTTCCGACCTCCATGTGGGCAAAGCCAAATGGTTTGGCAAATGCTAGTGAAACATAGCTTTACTGGCATTATTGCGATCAATCTTTTCATAAATATTTTCAGTAAATGCGCGCTGAAATTATGACATTACCATCCAGAATGAAAAGTGCGAAAAAGATATATAAACCCGTACGGTAACTGACTTTTCTCGTAAACCTATAGACTAGTATTTTATCGGAACTAATCAAAATTATATTACCGTATTATTTCTTTTCCGTGGACCGTACGAACTGATATCACGGCGCGGGCTGCTCGTAAAATATTGTGTTATTGCTTACTGCCCGACTTCATTTTCATCTTATTTTGTTCTAGTTTTTGTGTGTTTTGTTTTTAAAATCACTTACTTTAATACTAATTATAATGAATAATGATGCTAATTTTATTATACAGGGTGTCCCAAAAGGTTACGTAGCTGGGAAGAGGGGTGATAGGGGTGGTGAGAAGGGTCACCAGAAAAATAAAAAAATTAATCTTTTTTTTTAAGTACACTTGGAGGAAGTTGAGTGAAATCGTAATTACTAAGTCCTTGACTCCGTCCGTGGCTGGCCCCACCTGGACTCGAATAGCTCAAGACAGAGAGGAATGGCATAAGATGGAGGAGGCCTTTGCCCATAAATGGGCACCCAATATATAAATCATTCAATTCTATTTTAAATTATTAAATTTTATACAATTCCATTATATGTAACCAATCTATTTATTTAAAGAATTAATTGTGAACTATTTATTATTACTTTATTGCATGTTTCAACTACTGTGAATGAATTAATAATCCGCATGAGTATTTTTAAGATAGTATTAGTTATAATTGTTATTGAACTTTTTTTGGGAAATAAAAGGCTTAAATAAAAAAAAAAAAAAAAGTCCTTGACTGGACAAGAACTTAATTTTCTTTAAAATCTTGGTTAGATATGTATTGTTTTTTTTTTTAATTTCAATTTGATAAAGGGTTATTGACGATTACATAACAACATTTTTTTTTAATACAGCAATATTTGTAGGTTATTTTACCATTTATTTTTTTAAATACCCAGAGGGGATTTATTTTTTATTTTTCTGGTGACCCTTGTGACCACCCCTATCACTCCCCTTCCCAGCTACGTAACCTTTTGGGATACCCTGTATATAGATTTTCTCAAGTATAAAATCTTTTTTTAATGATCCTTTTATTAATATGCTATAATTTATTTACATAAATGGATGGAATGGATTTGATGGATGCTGGATGGGCAATCATCCCAGATTTAGCAGTGGTGGTTCATTGGTATTGGTATTGGTAGGTACTGGTTCGAACTTAGGCGCTTCACTGTGTGTAAATAATTTAATCACCACTGCTCTCTAACGGTGAAGGAAAACACCTTAAGGAAACCAACATATCCTAGACCTAAAATTCGTAACATCTACCAACCCGCACAGGGCCCGCGTGGTAGATAATCTTCAGCCAACTCTTTGAGAGGAGACCTGTGTCTCAGCATTGGGAACATGATAGGCTGATTTATTGGTATAGGTATGGGTATCGAGACTCCGGAAAACACGTTAAGCCATTGGTCGTAGCTGTCATTCTAGATCTTTGATAGTCGGGTAGACAGAAGCCCAAAAGTCTGACAACCAGTCTTACTAAGGTGTCTTTTGTTTCTCCAATAACTCAGTTGTGGAACTCGGATAAACTGTTGCTCTTTTTAAAATACAGCACGCGTAGCATGACCACCATTGAAATAACTTTGTCTGTTCTTAGTAGAATAGAGGTAGAATTATCATGCTACGCCAGCATAAAACGGTAAAAATCTTTCTACAATCTTTAATTCTGTCTTTAATCTTTCTAAAATCTGTAATTTTGTCTATTCTTCCCTCGACAAAACCCAGTTCTACGATGGTAATGCTACGCGTGCTGAGGGGTCTTTTGTTTCTCCAATAACTGAGTTGTGGAACTCGGATAAACTGTCGCTCTTTTTAAAATACTGGTATTCAGAAGCTAACCATAATATCGTTTGGAAAAATCTAAGCAGATAGCTTGATTATAATTTATTTAAATACCTACTGAAATCATAAGCTTAGGCATGTGAAGAAACAATGCTTACTCGAGTTATAATTCACACGTTATTGTTTGACATCTTGATCTGACGTCAGAACAGCGGGTCACGGAGTATTCTGCCAAATAGTACACCCACAATACGTGCGGTGGCATTCAAAGGGACAATCATAATCTGAAGAAGATAAGGCTCGGTCACACCGCATGCTTTGTTTATAGCGCAGCGAAGGCAGCGACGTGTACTGCACCTATGACCGGTTTTTCAATAAAAAAATCGTAAAAATATTGGCTGTTCTTAATCATTCAACCAGTCACAGGATTTATATACAGGGTGTCCAGTAAATAGCACGATATACTGCAGGGGGTGATAGCTTGGGTCACTACCTATCAATACAACACAATATATGTTCAGCAAAATCTTACTTATTTTTTTTTTCACCATTGTAGGTTAAACTTAAGTGATAAGAAAATAGTTCTGTGCAAATTTAAACAAAAAATAGTATTTCTTGAAAACATTCTTGTCTTTGATAGAAAAAAGACTTATCATTGAGTAAAGTAACTATTCACGAATAATTTGATGTAAAAAAAAGTACTAGAAAAGGATTTTTTCATTACGAGATGCTTAAAAATCTGTTTCAAGGTAGAGATTTTTCGGTATTTCGGAAAATTTTGTAAAACTGTAAATCCGTAAGATTTTGCTGAACATATAATGTGTTGTATTGATAGGTAGTGACCCAAGCTATCACCCCCTGCAGTATGTCGTGCTATTTACTGGACACCCTGTATATAGAGCTGTTGACATTTTGTTACATTAAGGGGATAGCCCGCAAAATTAAAATTTTAAGTATTTCATGAAAAAGTTATTCAATGGGTTTAAAAGACCTTAGAGGGTTTTATTGATGAATTCAATTATTATAATTGTGTAAACACATACATACGTATTGCGGTCACACATCATATTGTGTTCATACAGTACAAGTACCTAATACAACATATCTGAAAATAGCAAAAGTACGAAAGAAAATTTGAATTTCGCAGGCGCTTCTCTCTGAATTAATTCATTTTTTAAGTTACAGATGTGTTTCAGCTCGGGAGCTGAAATATATTGCCCACCACTATTAAACTGACCTGTGAACTGTCACTGTTCCGATTTGGTTGAGTTTATTCCAGGGGTGTAAATTATTTTTCATAAGCACCGATTAATATATTCTGTCGCATGTCAATAACATGATATTGACATTTATCATTACATGATATTTTGTGTGACTACTCAAAACATTGCTTCACGTTTTTGTACAGGCACCGATACATAACAAGTGTACAGAGATTTTCTGCGCTACCAACGCACAGCACTCAGTGTAGCTTTTCCTTTATTCACCGCTTAATCACTAACAAGATGATAAATAAGTGCGATCTCGTGTTTATATTTAGTAGCGTTTATCCACACAACTGTCCGTATCCAAACAATACATCGGTATCATATTATTCTTGGCTCTGGAATGTAGGTAATCATGAAAATTCTTTGCAGTTCTGAAACATCAAACATGTTTCGTCTTAGGAGGTCGTGGTCGCAAGCGCGACCGCTGAGCGTGGGGGGGCCCTGGGTTCGATTCCCGGGTCGGGCAAAGTGTTACTGGGTTTTTCCATTAGGAATTTCTTAGTAGCAGCCCGGAGTTTGGAAGTTGGCCGTGTGATACCCCCGTGCCTCGGAAAGCACGTTAAGCCGTTGGTCCTACGCTTGATCTCTCTCCGGTCGTGTCGGATTGCCATCCCATCGGACTATGAGAGTGAGGGAAAAGTGAGTGCTCCTGTGTCTGCGCATACACTTGAGCACTATAATATCTCCCGCGCCGATGGCTAGTCTCCGTTGAGATCGGCCGCCGTGGCCGAAATTCGGTCTGGAGGACTATATATATTTCTAAATATATATTTTTAACAGAGATCACTATAGGACCTATGCCAATAGTTTAAGATAGGTAACGTCCCTCCATGATAGCCCTCCATATTAATAATTCGATACCTGTGGTGGCCCATTAGTAACGGTTGCAACTTATAAGTTAAAAGTCGTAGGTCCGTACTCTGGCAGGCACTTTACTTAAAGTAACTTATTTCATCACCACTGCTCTCAAAACAGTGAAGGAAAACATCGTGCGGAAACCGAGGCATGACCTACAACCAAAAATTCGAAGACATTTGACAACTACCAAACCGCACTAGGCCCGCGTGGTGAATGGCCCACTCTCTCTCACAGAGAGGAGGAGCTCTGTGTCCCAGGAGTGGGAACATTGTGGGCTAATTATGCTTATCATCATCATCATCAATCTTTGTGTGATGAGCACGATCATTTGTTCTGTGTCTGGGTGTAATTTATCTATAATATTTATGTATTAAAAATATATAAGTATGTTTATCAGTTGTCTGGTTGCCATAGTACAGGCTCTGCCTAGTTTGGGAACAGATAACGGTGTGTTGGTTGTCTTAAGATATTTATTTATCATCAGCATTTCAACCGAAACACGTCTGATATAGGCCTCCCCCAAGTACCGCCACCTCGACCGATTCGATGCCTCTCGAATCCAGCGAGTTCCTGTGGCCTTCAACAGATCATCAGTCCATCTTATGGGAGGCATTCCAACGCTACGTATTCCTGTACGACGTCGCCACTCCAGAACCTTCCGGCCTCATCGGCCATCTGTTCTGCGAGTAATGTGGCCTTCCTACTGCCAGTTAAGTTTGGCAATTCTTCGGCAATTATGCTTATGTTATTTATAACTCTATCGCATTTGAGAGATCGCTTTCAGGATGATGTCCAATTGGACAGATCACTACAGTTTCATGGATATCATAAAAGGCATGGCACGTGGCTAAGGGTAGGAAAAGGAAAGCTCGACCACAAAAATATATTTAAGTTTAGCTTTAGCCCTTGGCTTCGCCCACGCGGATGTCGGAAAATATCCCATGGTAACGTAAAACCGGAATTAAAATTGCTTTTTGTGTTAATCAAGATTATAAAGTATCTGTGTGCCGAATTTCGTCCGAATCCACTTAGTTATTTTTGCGCAAATTCAGAACTGACATCCAGGTAAACAGAGAAATGGACAAACATTTTTCGTTGTTAAGTATTTTATTAGATTTATAGGTTAACAACATTGGTTACTAATAATCCTGAAATATAAATTCTAAGTGCCTGCCCATTTTATATTCATGTATAATGTATGTAATATATCTCTGATCACCTTTACCTAAGTCGTAAATTATTAATATTATAAAGTCTTTTGAAGCAGTTACTTTAACAGACTTTAAATTAATCATTCATACACCTAATAGCTATAACTTTACAAAGAAATATAACTGAAGTGTGTGTTTGTAATAACACACACGCACATGCCTTACACTACATTTTTATGAAAGTACTAGCTTCTGCCTGCGACTTCGTCCGCGTTAAAGTTCATGTTCCCCCGGCCCTTCCCGTCGCATCGAATCGCCTGCCCGTGCGATTTTCCCCGTTTTTGCAACATTTTTCATTGCTGCTCCGCTCCTCTTGATTGTAACATGATGTTATGTAGCCTTCCTCGATAAATAGGCTACTCAACACAAAAAGAATTTATCAATTCGGACCAGTAGTTCCTGAGATTACCGCGTTCAATCAAACAAACAAACAAACTCTTCAACTTTATAATATTATAGTATAGATTTGAGGTATTTGTAACAAAAACTTAAAAAAAAATATTTTTCTGTTTCTGTCTGTTTGTTCCCGCTAATCTACGAAACGGCTGGATCGATTTTGACACGACTTTCACTGACAGAAAACTGATGTTATAAGAAGTAAAACAACTATTTAAAGATTACTGGAAGAGATTTCTATAGAAATAAGCATTACCTTTTTACATATTTTTCTGTTCCTTTCTTCTTGTCTATTTATATGTGTGCATAAATGGTTAGCTAAATAAATAATAATAATTACGGAGTGAGTGTGTGGGTTGGTGTGTGAATGTGAACAGTAGGCGTACTATTGTAGGTTCACTTCTGCCTAACCCTTCGCGGATTAGGATCAGGTGTGATGTTATGTGCCAAGAGTAATAATTTGTAACCTATTGAAGTTAATAGATATAATTTTTTAATACCGTTGTTTTATTCTCTTAGCAGGCGGCCCACGATAATATGGTGAGCCTAAGGCGACCATAATATGACAAGTAGTCTAATATGGCTAATGGCTCTGCTTATTCCAGTTCTACAACATTCATTGCGTTATTAATGTCGTTGCGCAGATTTTTTTTTGAACATATGACGCCTTTTTTTAGCAATATCCTTCAACCTCATTCAGATTATGATTGAGTGCGTTATAGAATTAGGGTGCAGATACATCGTGGAAGCCCTGCCATCCCGGAATTCCCAGACGTAAAACTGAAATATCTCATGAGCCACCCATCCCCCTGGCACCCAGAATTTCTCAAACTGGACATGAGTCCAGCTCAAAAGGCCGTAAAAGTCATCTAGTGGCCTTTTACGGCATCCACGAGAGCAGGTGGCCTTTGATGGCCTTCACCAGTATAGTCGCAGTCCCTATCATTTGTTTTGACCTTCTACTTGCCAATAGAAGGGGCAACTCGTGAATGAAAACTATTACGCACGAGTAGTCACGGGTGTCGAACTATTTATATGTATGTTATAGTTGACATAGACATGGACGTTTTTCTGCTGTTTTATATCATTTAACTTGATGTTTGGGTTGTTTTTAGATTGCGTCAAATATAAATGTAGCCTTTTGTTTTGTAAATACCTTAAATAATAATAATAATAATAACATTTATTTCAGAATCATAATCCATATTTCAACACACACATTTTAAAAACACACATCTTAAAAACATACAATCTAAAAACAACCCACTAACATTAGAATAAACAGAACAAAAACACAACACGTAAAAAGTAAAATAAATGTAAAACTAATGTAGTGGTTCGGGACATAGGAAGGAACTCTCCGCTGCTCACAGTGTAGTATGTAAACTAATCCAGTGACGCAGTAGTGGAGAGTCCCACCTGTCCGCGAACACGGTTATTAAACTGTTGCTACTGGACCTAACACGACTCAGCAGCGACGCACACTGCTTCCTTATAAGAGCATGAAACCCATCCGTATGTGCTTCTGCGAACATAGTCGAAGCACTGCAGAATCGTGGTAGCCCCAGCAGCACCCTAAACGCGTTGTTGTATTGAACGCGTAGGGCGTTGTATGACCCAAGTGTGTAGTTAACCCACAGGCTGCACGTGTAAAGTGTTTGGCAGTAAGACTTAAAAAGAGTGACTTTCACTTGATTACTGCTACGTGCGAACCTGCGGGCCAACATATTACACCGGACAGCCAACGCCCTACGTGCCCTCTCCACATCCGCGTTATCCTTCAGGTCTTCGGAAACCCAGTGACCCAGATACTTGAATTGAGTGACTCTGTTTAAGGGGGTACCCGCTAAGGTGACTGTAGGTACCGTCACGTAATTTTTGCCCCGCCCCTTAAATACTAGAAGTTCACTTTTTTTCGCGTTATATCTGAGCCCATGGGCCTCCGCGTAGGACTCACAAATACGTACCAGCTTACGCAAACCCCCGATCGATGGACTCAGCAGCACCATATCATCTGCGTAACTTATATTGTTCAGACAAATGCCGTCTATGTAGCATCCGACATTGGTACTGCTGAGTTCATCGACAAGTCGGTTAATGTACAGGTTGAAGAGCTTCGGTGAAGTCAGTCCACCCTGTCTCACCCCGCACTGCAACCTGTACACATCCGAGAAAGAGCCTGCCCATCTGACACAATTTTTCTGGTTTTTGTACCAATACCTAAAAATAGATATAACCTCCGGACTGCAATCTGTCTCACCTTCGAGCTTGCTCCATAGTTTGTCATATGAAACCAGGTCGAAAGCTTTTGAGAGATCGAGAAAGCATGCAAAAACTGGTGTTTTCCGATCACTATAATATTGAACAGTCTGCTTAAGACACATGATAGCACTCTCCGTTGACAAACCAGACCGAAATCCAAATTGTGCGTCATGTAGCCTAATATGCCTGCCCAGCTGGTGGTCAAGCAGACTGTCCAGTATTTTCGCAGTAATCGTGGCTAATGAAATCGGTCTATAATTTAATAAATCTGAAGTATCACCGGTTTTATTTTTAGGAATTGGTACAACAACAGTGTACATCAGTCTATCAGGTAGGTACGAATGACTAACACACAGATTATAAAACATGGCCAATACCCTTGGCAAGTGAACTCCTGCATTTTGCAGATGCTCGATGCTGAGGCCGTCGTGACCAGGTGATTTACCTCTGCTCATATTCCTAATAATGCCTGCCACATCCTTGGCTGAAAACCTGACTTGAGGATGTCCGACGGCTGACTCAACATCAGGCATCTGCGGTGCCGCATCCAAAAGCGAATTAACCTTAAAAAGCCGTTGGAAACGATTGGCAATTTCCCGTGGTTCATGCACGCCAGCCACACTCACTGGGTGACCAGGCTTCGGATTTAACTGATTGGTTTTTTTCCAGAAACCCTTAAAATCCCTCTTGCAGTGGTAGTCTGCAATTATGTCCATTTTAATTTTTTGCTCGTTATCCTGACACCACTTCAATCGGGACTTAAAAAGCTTCCTAGATTCAGACATGTTTTCGTAAACATTACCGACAGAGGGTTTTCCACTCAACACCCACATCTGAAAGCAAAGCCTGGCCCTCAAATGAGCATCCCTGACGTATCTGTTCCACCCGGTTATACTTCCTTTGTGTTTATTTCTAACAAACGCTGTACATTTAGACGCATCTGTTAATATACACACTATTTCATCATACAAGTTATCTAAACAATATTTATGGTATGTGTTTGAACACATTTTATCAGCACAAGTACTCATTTCAGACGGAAAATCAACATTTTTCAGCTTAGCATGACAAAGCCGATGGTATTCATAAATTTGGTTACGGTCCCTTTCACCCCAAGTCACTAGATTCTTACTAATGTCAGTGTTAGACAGCACGTTTTTAGGTTTTATTAATCCTAGATCACACTCGAACTGTATAGGATAGTGGTCGGACCAGTAAATGTCATAAAGTACAGACGCACTAACGACAGCTTGCCGCGCAGCACTCGTGACGACACAGTGGTCAAGCCAGCGCCGCGACCCGTGTGCGTCACTCACAAAAGTGTATGTATCCGACGGCAATAGTTCTCGATCGACGCACGACCACAGCTGTTCGGCACAAAAGTGTTTTAGTTCAGTATCAAAAGGCTCACCTGGATGTGCGTTGAAATCACCCAATAGAAACACTGATTCTACATTATTACTTTCAATAATGGCATTCATTTCACATAAACATTCGGTAAATTCTACTAAGTTCTCTGTTGAGTCTGTTGGCATATACACCGAAAACACGATTAAAGCACGATCACTGAGTTCGAGTTTCACTGCCACCAGGCGCGTACTAGAGCATGATAACACTGTCACTGTGGGAAACGAAGTTTTCCTCCATAATATTGCCACACCTCCATAGGGTCTACCCCGCAGTATGCCGGCAGAGGTATCCACAGCTGAGTTACCGACGAAACCAAAATTGTTGTCTATACTACCCAGATATGAGACGTCGTGAGGTAGTAACCAAGTTTCTTGTAAGGCTATAATATCTGCCGTCTTACAAATTCGGCGAATACATTCAACCGAACGGGTCACACTTTTGCAATTGTAACTTACTAACTTAGTTGAACTTATCATTATTTGGGTTTATCAACGCATTTCAGAGTATCCTCTCTGGCTTTTACTTGCCGATCGAAGTTTATAAAACGACGAAACGCTATTCCTTCTGGCCAAAAGTTAGATTCCATAAACATGTCCAACTTATATTTTGGAACAAAAACTTTATAAGCATTATAATCTTTTTCCATTTTCATATTCATTTTTTCTAATGTGACGGTTAAATTACATTTATCTCTAATGTAGTTTACTATGTCACACACGGTCACTTCCTTCGCCACATTATAAATGTACATCGGGGTTTGTATAATTGCTGCTTTGAACTTAACTTCAGAGTCTACAACAGCCTTCCCTCTATTTCCAATAAAACGGTTCTTGTGTCTTTTTCGCTGTACCTCAATCCACCCAGCATCAGTATGTTCCGGTTTCCATTGCCCATGGCGTACAATATCAGCAAAACATTTTTGGTTGTGTGTGGCGACATGTTGTACGTTCGGAACGCTCGTATGTCCCAACGCCTGCACAGATAAGCGAGGGTCTTGCGTCGGCGCGCAGTCGGCTACGATCGTGGATGATCGGCCTGGCTGCTGCCGCTGATTGGCTGCCTCGTCGGCCTCGCGTGTCGCTTCGGATCGGCTGCTCTGTTTCGCGCGTACCGGTTGTGGTGTTTTACAACTACCTCCATTACTCGATAAATTTATAGACGATGATTTACACTGGTTTTCATCTTCCAAACATATGGGTGGCAAACCAACAGGGTCACTGTTGCTGATGAATTTGAGCGTTGCTGATGAGATTGATTAAAAAGCTGATGAATTTGAGCTTTATCCATTTAGTTTTTTTACACATAAGTTTCATTAAATATCAGTTTTTTAGTGTGGTGAAATCCGCACTTAATAAATCATTAATAATTTCTGTAAATAGGTTTAAATAAACAATTTTATCCGCAAATTATAATAAAAAACTAGATGAGTTAGTAGTCAAAGTTTCCTAGATGACTACTATGAGGAGAAAAGCCGAAAAAGTCAAGTAATCTTGGTCATACCATGTAAAGACAATTTAGATAGGTGTCTGAAATGGTCTTTTGAGGAAATAACCACATAGATTGTGTGGACCTGTCCAGTCAGTTTACAGACGCCAGCACTTGAAGATACTGCAATCTGTCTTTCTTTATTAGGTTTCAACTTTAACGCTAAAGTATTTGGTTCAAGATTGATTGAGGAGATTTTACAGTTTCGGGTACCTTGATGTGCTGGCGTCTGTATATTAGTGTAGTAATCAGTTAAAGAACACTGAACGAGATACAATATAAGTTTTATTGTTACTACGTCTATGAGCGTTTAGTGGCCCTCAAAGTATTAAGCTGTTATGGCATAATTATCATTCCTTCGTCCAATTTTATTATTATCCTCTATGTAGACATTTGGCCCTAAAATAATACCATATAATTCGCTTCGACAACACAGATAATCGTGCCCAGTAGCAAATAATATCGCACGTATCAGAACGTCTTTGGAAATTATCAGTCATAAGACACCTGTAGCGTTGCGTGCCAATATCAGGTCACATGCTAACAATGTTCACATTGTCAGTTACGTTACGATCACGGTGTCTACCGAGGCAGTAATTTGTTGAGACAGTTGTATTGTCTCTGTTCTCGTGGTTTGACAGGCGTACGTAATAATTTGTGATGTTATATGAGCGTTAAATGTCGTTTGTGATTCTGTTACGGTTGCTGCGTGCGCGTTCTGTGGAAAAAATGATGATTGTATTAGTATCTAGTGTATCGTTTGATGGTTGAAAAGTATGGTAGCAATTGTAATGGTCTTTTTATCACCGATGAGGATATATAAAAGATTGTATTAAATCATGCAGCAAAAATGTTTGAGCCGATTTTTGGACTCCCAGTTTTATTTTCTTTTAGATAAAGTTCTTAATACAAAAATGACCACTTAGCACCAGACTAAGTTGTCAGTTTTATAAAACGAACTTTTCTCAAATAGGTTCTTAACTCAAAACCAGGCTTGTAATTTCAACTTTCTTTTGGAAAAGGGAGGTTTGACTCTACGTTTCCGGCGGTTTCACCCTTTACCAAATATCTTTATTCTATATTCTAATTTACAAAAAGAAGATAAACAGCCGACACAATATTCTCATATTCAGATAAGCGTGGAATCAGCACAACAAAACTAAATAAGAAATATGAAACAGGCACACAATCCCAGCAGTCTCTAAAAATCATTACTGTTATTCTATTCTAGACATTCTTAACGATTTGCAATGGTTATGCAAGCTACTGTTGACCGTGAAGCGTAAATAAAACAATTATTAAACAAATTACTATTATATTATAATGCGTAAATACAAGGTGACTCACATTGTGAAAAAAATGCAAGCCGTTGCGGAATTTAGAATACTGTGTATTGATGCCCCAAAATGTCTATTATTTAGCAAAAGAAAGACTTTTTGGGGCATTTTTTGCATGTTTAAGTCGAAATGCTAAAGTAACATTTACGTTTTGAATGGGAATTACTATAGTGTGTTATTTCACAATTTGTCAGAAGTTTTATGCTAAGCTATAAATTTTGCAATCTAGTGTGTTTATGAATTGTGTAGAGTTGGATGTAATCTCGTTTGAACTTCTCCAAGGCTTCACACGGCTTTGTAATATTTATTTTTTCATAGTATTGTTTTATTATTATGAAGTACATAATTTTGAAGAACTGTAGGTACGTTCACGCCTAATAAAGTTTATATCCGTAACGTCTTATTTAGCAGTTTTTGTTTTGACTAATTATACTAATAATTTACTCTAGGTAGACGCTTTGAATTGTAATGAAGATCTCAAAAGAGTCTTATTTCATCAAATGGATCTTAGTAGAAGGTGAATTGTTGATTGAAATAAATTTGTCGCTTATTGTCAATCAAATATTCATCTCTAAAATAAATAAACATCTGAATCTTTAAAACACAAATTGTTATGTAGAGATTAACTTTATTAAAGCGCTACTAGTAAAAACACCGATTTCCCGCCTCCTCATTCATTCTATTTCTGCGTCAAAAAACATCTGTTTTGTCAATTTCCTCAACCGTTTGTTATTGTAGTTCAACTATTCCGTCAACACGTGAATATTTTTACTGTTTATAAATGTAACTCTAGGTCAAGAGCTCAACGATAAAACGTTTTGGCTTCACGCCATGCCGCGACCCATCGTTTATATGACTATCTCTTTCATTTGTTCGGGTTTTGGGAGAGAATGAAAGAGAGGGTGTGTCTTGTAGTGTTGTAGCTCATTAACGGTCGTCATTCAAAGTTATTTTGTAATACAACAGATTTGAATGTGTTGACTAGCTGCTAGAGATGTTACTGCGGAGCGAGAACGTCTTATGCAAAACATTAGTGCAGTTCTGGCTCCTCGCAAACTACAGGCGCCTGACATGGCTCCCTATGGGCTTGGCAGGGAATTGGATTACATCTGGCTTTAATAATGCATTTGAAGTTTTCAGGATTCAGTGATAATTCAAGAAATCATGTGACTGTCTTTATTTCGGCTTTGCATTGGAATATTTGTTATTTCACTTGGTTTTTATTCGCTTCTATTTTTAGGAAAGACTGCCTCATTGGTCTAGTGGTCGCAAGCGCTTCTGGATTTGACTCCTGGGTTGGAGAGTGTTACTGGGTTCTTCTATCTGGATTTCCTCAGTAGCAGCTCGGAGTTTTGATTTGTGCCCGGTTGATGCCCTAATACATGGGACTTTTACATAATTGGCGAAATGTGAGTGTATGGGTGCATCTCTGTCTAACCCATCGGGGAATAGAGGAATAATGTTATGTATGTAATTTTAGGAACATTGAGTCTATTATGTATGGAATGAAAATATTTTTCAATGAGATAGTGATATCTGTCAGACAAGACGGCTATTAGTGCAAATCTATACTAATATTATAAAGAGGTAACATTTGTTTGTAAGTTTGTATGTAGGAGGTAATCTCCGGAGCTACTAGTCCGAATTGAAAAATTCTTTTTGTGTTGGGTAGCTTATTTATCGCGGAAGGCTATAGGCTATATAACATCACGCTAAAACCAAGAGGAGCGGAGCAGTAATGAAAAATGTTGCTAAAACGGGGAAAATCGCACGGGTATGCGATTCAACGCGACGGGAAGGGTCGGGGGAACAAGAAATTTAACGCGGACGAAGTCGCGGGCAGAAGCTAGTCACTAATAAGTGGCTACTATAATGATGAAGCAGTTACTAAGTTTACCAATCCCTATCTTACCTCGGTAGATTAATCAGAATTACTGATGGCTGCTTATAACTAATACATGGAGACAACTTTATGATACGTGAAGTGAGGAAGAGGTCAAATGTCGCGTACCTCCCAGTAGCGGTTGGGATTGCGACACCTAACCCTGCATTTATGGGTTGGTCGACCAATGACAATGTTGGCAGTTGGCACCCAATGTTCCACTGCGAAAACGAACAGAATACATAGTAGAATAGAATAATTATTTATTTGCATAGAAATTACGAAATTTTATACAAACTCTAATTCCCTATTAGGCTAACCCTTTTGGGGTATAAATAATAAAAAATCCTTATTAAGCTTACCATCGTTACAAAGGGAACTCACATGCTTCTAGAGCCGGTGGTTTCTGCCAGGGTCGCGAGATTTATTTGAAAGAGCTACCATGGCCCTGGTATATAGGCAACCGAAGGAAAGGAAAATCATCAAATGACGTCTCTGGGTGGAGCGGAAGGTCGTGTCAGACTTTTACTGACTAAAACCCACCCGTGTTCCTTCAGTTGCCCAAATGCCAGGGTCACGGTACCTCTTTCGAACTAATCTCGCGACCCTGGCAGGGTGGTTTAAGCTTTGTGTTGTCTATCTAAGTATATGAAAGATTTTTCCTATCTAGATTTGTTATTCAGCTGTAGACAATTTTAGTCAGATTGGCTGTGGGTTTACTAACTATCAAAGAATTGAGAAACTCGTTTCTATTTAGACCTCACTTGGGGTTCTAATTTATTGCAATTTCGTAACTAGAAGTCTATTTAAAATGTAATCCACTGAAATATTCATAAGTTAACAGCTATTTTTGTAGATTACTCAACGAGACCCTGTTTATTTTTTTATCGAAACTTTACTTAGTAGCTACCTATATCCTTAAAAGCTGTACGTGGTGTGGTAAATGGTCTTCTCGTAAAGACGTAACCGGTGATGTCGTAAAATTATTTCATTTAAAAGATAGCCAAAGGATGCTTTTTTCCGCCAACTTAAAGTTGACCAAGAAAACTGCTAGTATAAACGAGTTTTTAACAAAATTCTAAGTCCGAACAAGTGTGTGTTATTCTTAAACTGAAGAAAATAAAAGTAACGAAAGTCCACAAATTCCGCCCCGATATTATAGCGTCTGTACGTGGACAGTCTTAGTCTTTAGAAATGTGACGAGAATAAAGGCTCCTGCGGACAGGCGCAACGCGTTTCTGGCATAACACATTCCATGAAAATTACGTTGAAATTGTCCTACTATAGTCGCCTGTCTGCGGGAGCTCTAACGGCATGCCACAAGAGTATAGAATTACTCGTAGGCACGGTAACAGCCAACTATTGCAGTTGATGCAGTATCAGTTACCTGATTCCTGGTATTTACAGTTGATATGAAACAGTGAATTCCCTTTTACTGCGTGGGTGTCATATTTACTGGCAAAATGTGGGTCAATTGTAGGTACCTACACTTCTGTTTTACCCTTCAGGGAATACAGTGTTATACCTACGTGTATTATGTGTCGTATTTATTTTGTTACAGATTGATAAAATAATAACAACGATAAAGTCACAAAACATGTACTCGTATGTTATGTACCTTTTCACAAGTAAACATGCTGTTCGTTCTTTCAGGTTTTCTATAGCTACCCACATCTCTGCTAACTAGTTACTAGAGCTACCAATTCATCAGAGGACCATACCTTTTCTCCACTATGTTGATATCGGCTTCCAGTGTAACCGGATGCAGTTGTATACCAGTTTTTTTAAATGGAGCCACAGCCTCCACAACCCAGCTACTGGGTAATATGACCCCTTGATAAGACTGGTTTGTCAAGCTTTCAGGCTTCAGATAACCAGTAGCAACTTTCAAAGATCCACGAAAAACAACCGGGACCCGTGCTTTCAAGAGCACGGAGGGGTCTTGGTATCTAAAAATGGTCACCAATCCACGGATCAACCGCGGCAAGCGTAGCTTTACCTGTTCGAACCAACCGTGCGGGTGTTATTACTTAGCCACAAGCCCCAACTAGAGCTACCAATTACACAGTTTAATTTTGCGTGTCCATAGAAAAATTAAATATTTAATGGTACATGAAATAGAATTTAGGTAGGTACGTGCGGCGCCAAATCAAACTATAATTTCCGGTATAAGCTGACCTCTCAGTGTACGAAAAGCCAATGCAATGGGAGGTCAGCTAAAACTGGAAATGTATAGCTATGATATGTAGCCGTGTGTGCAACGTCATTATTTGATTCTACTTACGATAGCGCAGTACCGGTCATCATCATTATTCCGACATCTGTGTAATGAATGCACAAACACGTCCACTTCTATCGCCATGGTAATTTTGATCAAAGCAATTCCGAACACATAAACTCATAGAACTCTTAACTCTTTTTTATAAAGTAACTCGCGACCTCTGCTTCACACGGTTTTTACGACCTGATAGAATACGGAGATTTCTTTAATATATTTAAGTTTCATATGGATGTATTAAAAATGTACGTACGTAACGTATGTATAAATCGTCCGGAATAAATTCTCAAAATGATGGTAAAAACCGTAAACGTCCGTTGCGTAGTTTAGAACAATAAGTCCACATACACACGGACGTAATAAAATCGCGGCCGGTTTTCTTCGCACACTCGCATCGCTCGAATAAAATAAAATAATTAGAAACAAACAGTTAATATACCAATTTACATTTAATTCGAAAACAGACATCGGTTTCTTACGAAACTTCAACTACATCCAACGACCCTGGTTACTTATCTCTTTTGGTGACAGTACATCATCATCATCAATCATCAGCAGCCTGTAATGTTCCCACTGTTGGCACACAGGCCTCCTCACAGTGAGACCCCTCCTCTTAGTGGGCCGTAATCTGCCTCGCGGGCCCAGTGCGGGTTGGCAGATATCACATGTCTTCGAACTTTTGATTCTTAGACATGCCGGTTTCCTCACGATGTTTTCCTTCACCGTTTTGAGAGCAGTGGTGATGAAATAATTTACACAAAGTAAAGCGCCTGCTTGGGTTCGAACCTACGACCTACAACTCGTAAGCCGCGGAAATTACCACTGGGCCACCACTGCTCTAGTACATAATGACAATTTAGTCCTCTTTTTTTCTCCTATGGAAGTTCTCAATGATGACCTCCGCCCTGGGGTTTGGCTATGTCATCTCTTACTGACTAAAGCTACGGAAACGTCCACCATGTGCCAGGTGGAGGAGTGCGTCGTCTTTTTAACCGACGAAAAAAAACGGATGAGGTTATCAATTCAACGCGTATATTTTTTGTTTTTTTTTTATTTTTTATGTATGACCACGCATAACTTCTTACATAGCAGTCCGATTGTGATAATTCTTTTTTTTATTGGAAAGGGTATACTCCGAGGGTGGTCCCATATAAATTTGAAAAACAAAATCAAACCCTAAGGGTCAGAAAACAGGGGATGATTGATTGTTCACTCACTGATTGTTATGTTTAACCACGCATAACTTTATACAGAGTAGTCCGATTTTGATAATTATTTATTCATTGTATAGGGTATACCTTGCCAAGTATTATAAGTATATTAAAGCTTCAAAAAATTATAAAATAAAAACTTTTTACCAAAAAATTTTACCGCCGAAAAAACTGAAAAGCAAAAAATAATAAACCTTAAAATTATGAGTCGGAGCTGGAAAATCAATGAACAAAGATCACTCAAAGCGCCGCGCCGACTCATAATTTTAAGGTTTATTATTTTTTGCTTTTCAGTTTTTTCGGCGGTAAAATTTTTTGGTAAAAAGTTTTACTAACTAAAACTACGGAGTATATCCGATCCATGAGTACAAATTTAGAGACGTCCGACCGTCGGGAAAGCACTTAGGGAAAGCAGCAGATGTAAATCATGGTGACAAAGAAAAATGAAACGGCAGCCTATTAATGGCTCTGGTCAGTGGTGACCTGATTCAAAGTAAATGCAACCTAGCTACGAGGACATAAAACTTTATGATACGTATCGACGAATGGAGCAGTCATTGGTCTATATTCAGTTAATAGTGATGACTCTTACCAGCATTTCTTTATCACTGTTTTTATGAGGAACTCATATTTTGCAAATGTTTATGCTCTGATAATACTAAATATTTAAATGTTCTGAATAAAGAGGTATATGCAGTGCATATACTATTATAATGCATTCGAGCAAAGTGTAACGGGGTTTTTCTCAGTAGCATTCGGAGTCTGAATTGGTCCACTGCTGGACATACGCCTAGCCAATTTCACGCCTCTCGGTTCTCGGCAACTCTCATCCAGCCGCTACCAGTTACCCTGCGAAGATCATCGCTCCACCTAGCCTGAAAGCGTCCTACCTTACGTTTGCTGATTCGCGGTCTCCACTCTAGAACACGTCTATCCCAACGTTTATCGGGCCTACGGCTTATATGGCCAGCCAATTGCCACTTCAGCTCGCTTATTCTGTGAGCTATGTCAACAACTTTGGTTCTCTGCCAGATCACCTCATTCTGGATTCTATGCCATCGAGAGACTCCAGGCATAGCTCGTTCTATAGCTCGCTGAGCGACCTTGAATTGATGCCCGGATGAACAACAGGAACGCTCCCTATTAAATGGGTCTTAAACATATACGGCAAAATGTGGAAGTACCTACTATTAATCATAGCATATACCTCTGCCTTACCCTCTAAGGATTACAGGCGTAATATTTTGTGTGCACATATTTCCAACTTATTATTTTGCCACAATCGGGCACGGTGAACGCAAAATTGGCGTATCTAAAGTCACAGAATTGGCAAGACACGCATATTAGTTGCGAATATTCTGTACTGTTCTGTCTATTATATTTCGTTTATGCGTATGCACGTGGAATATTCTGTAATCAGTGCGAAAAAATCTGCTGTTTGCAAGGAACAAGAATTCTTCCACGTTTTAAAGAATTCGTTCCGGACGTGTTTCTTAATAAAACGAATGAAAGGGATAAGAGAATAGCCGCTCTGTCCAGTCTCGATGTTGTTATACGCACAAAAGTACATAGTAATGAATGCATTGCTTTATACAACCGTAGCTAACACTTCTATAGACTGTGCGGGCACGATTCTTGTAGTAATGCTTTTGAAATGTTCTCATAGATAGATTATAGACACATGTTTGGTATTCCGACGTTTCCATTTCATTCTTCAATAACACCGTAAAAGGAACATTGGAAAAATATGATTTGTTGAAATATATACATATCGCATGGAATTTAGACCACATTCTGTCGTTAAAATGTCATTTAAGTATTATTCTAATTATTTTTTCAATTAAATCATCGAATACTCCATAAATTATTTGGTACTTGGCACTAAAAACTTTCTAGAGCATTGTCAAGTGAGCTAACCAATGTTATCCCAGCGGGGCGTGCACGGCCTACTGTGATAGGGTTAAATCACACATTTTTATCACAGTTTGGGAACAAAAACCGTGATAAAATGCGTGACTCAAGCCCATCACAGAGGCCGTGCTTGCCCTGCTGGTTTGCAGTGGCAATTTTATTACGCGACGATTGGTTTTGGCGTACTGCATTTTCAGCTTTCGGTATTGAGCCGAACACTGAGAATCCAAATGAGTGTAACCCAGCGGGGGGCCATTTTGCGTTAGACCATGTTCGTGCGGAGATAAATATCGCATCGCGATTTGAACGGGCACTCGGCTTTGAACTCTCGATGTTGAACCGAGGATTGAGAATCCAACAGAGTGCGTTGAAAAAACATACTGTTCGATTTTCAACTCTCGGCGCTAAACAGGACATTGAAAATCCAGTGCACGAAAAAATACTGCGATATTTTGACGTCCGTATAGTGCCGGACGTAAAGAATAGCATCACCCCATTTTTTCCCGTGGGTTTCGTAAGAGACGACTAAGGGACTTACTAGAGAATGGGCAGCAGCGTTCTTTATGCATTTTACCACCATACTGCAATCGCTTATCCGCTTGCCAAGCGTGGCGATTATGGCAAAGCCCCCCAAGTTGGGGAGGCCTATGTCCAGCAGTGGACGTCTTACGGCTGAAATGATGATGATGATGGTGATTCTGACGTCCGTGCGAAAGTCCGTGGACTTAGAGAAAATAAATATATACTAAGTGAAGTAATCCTTGACCCCCCCAGAACTAACCTCAGAACTTCTGTAGCTATAGCTAATTAACTAGATCCTGCTAATGGCGATTCTTAGTTCAGAATGTCCCAACTTTTGCGCCGAGTATGGTAAACAAAGGATTAACACGCATGACCTAATAGCTTGTACTTTCGCCAGGTTCTTGAAAGTAATAGTCAGTACGTGTAACTCATACATCCATTACGTTAAGAACTTGTTCATCGCCGCGCCGATAAGATGACGTTTCATCTTCGTATTCATCGTCTCTGAAAAACGAATAATATTTTTTATACTGAAACACCATCATATACAGACACCAGGACATCAAGCTACTACTATCTGTCAAATTTCTTTAAAAGATTTTCAACTTGATGGCTAAAGCATTAGGTTCAAGGTTGCTTGGGTGAATTTGTCAGTTTCGGGTAGATTGAGGTGCTGGTGTCTGTACCTAGGTCTAGCCTATTCCCCGGATGCAGCTGGCACGGAGTCACGGACCCCTCCGTGCTTCTTGAATCCTTCCTCATTGATACTTCAAATATTTTAAGCTACTGTAAACCCATAATAATATGATCTCAAATAATAATTTAATGGTAAGAAAATTGCTGTCCCCTGTAAGACGTTGTATCGGGGTAGTCTAGGAGGAAAACGAAAGACTACACTACTACATGTACTCCTAAATGCAGTATTTTGAGCCAATATTTTTTAAAGATAAGCAGATATCCCATTTCTTCCCGTGGGTGTCGTAAGAGGCGACTAAGGGACTCACTAGAGAATGGGCAGCAGCGTTTTCTACGCATTTTACCACCACACTGCGATCGCCAACCCGCTTGCCAAGCGTGGCGATTATGGCCAACGCCCCCCTCACATTGGGGGAGGCTTATGTCCACCAGTGGACGTCTTACGGCTGAAATGATGATGCTGATGATGAAACCGACATTGTCTTGTCAATTCCTTGAAATTAAATCACGGTAAGGTAAAAAGTGGTGGTGCAAAAACTATCAATAACTAGCTGACCCGACAGACGTTGTCCTGTCTCTTTGATGATATTTGAGCACGCATTCTGTCAATTCTATGTCAAATGTCATAATGTTACATTAAAAAAGTTTACATTGTCCTATTATAGGGTTGTTAAGTATTCTTAAATAAGTGTTCTTAAATTTTCTAATTTTACGCGCAATTTTTAATTTTTTTTCTTTCATAAGAACCTTATCCTGACAATTACAAACACAGCAAAAAAAGAAAAAGTGAAATCGGTCCAGCCGTTCACGCGTGATGGCGTGACCAAGGGAAATAGGGATTCATTTTTATATATATAGATTATGTGTCTTAATTTTGTCTCATAGGTACTCGTATTTCTGACAGTAATTATGCGCTCGGAATTTTTTGTTTCGACATAATTATAATAATATTGTTACATCTGTATCAATATGAACGGTATGCCTCACACAATTTTGGACGGTAGGTTATGGTGACTGCAGGTCATTGCCCCTGCAGAATAGCCCAGGCCTTGTGGCCTTGAGTCTACCTCACGTAGGTACTAATGATGCAGACATACATGGTTTTATGAATCAGTGCCTAAATAAAAGTAATAAAAGTGTTTGGTTGACGCGCTAATCTCAGGAACTACTGGTACGAATTGAAAAATTCTTTTAGTGTTGTATAGCCCAGTTATTGAGGAAGACCATAGGCTATATAAAATCATAAGAAATTAAGGGTGGAAGCTAGTAGCTTGGATGTTGACAAATAAATACAACTCACTAGAGGTGTGGGTACTATAGACACTTCTACTCAGCCGTTCGGGGGATATAGGTGCAATATATTGCATAATATGTTGTACAAAATATTAGCCAGTATTAATGAATGAGATCTTAAAATAAAAATAAGTGACATTTTAAAAGGTCAAATGTTACCGCTTCTAGTTTATTACAATATCTGCTTCCTCACATCTTGGTTAGTAAATTGAGTAGCCGACTTCCAAGTAACGTAGGCGAGTCCACATATCCCTATTAGTGATTTTATGCTCTGCTCCTTCCTTTTTAATACCCGGAGTTGCGTCCATGCCGCTAATAGGGACTTTTAATTAAATTAGTCTTGTTTTGGCCTTAGAACCGGTAACAAAAGTACAGTTCCTGTATCTTGCTGTTCCAGACGGGTACCAGTACTCCGCCTAACAAGTACCGGTACCAAATTCTGATACCCGGTGCGTACCACAAATCTCTTATTTTTGTAATTTTGTACGAGGAACCTCGTACGGCTGGCAACGTTGAAGTTATTTTTAAAGCCTATCATTTTTATTAACTATTTCTGTTTTCTCACTCTACCTTCATTATTCTGTATCTGTATTCCCAGGTAAGGTTATATTTTAGGCCATACAACCAAAATTCTTTGCCGTGACATTGATAAAGATCGTTTCACATGTGCGCATCCGTGAAACTAGTGTACATTTGAATGCGTCGCACGCCCGCTGGTGACTACTCGGCTTATTAACCATTTGACACACTTGTAGACTGCAAACATCTGAATGTGATTGCCATGCAACGCACGGACTGATACAAGTCCATCTTTGTTCTAGACCAAGGACAAGAGGCGATAAAGAATAAATATTAGGCTAGATAACAACTGTTTTGGACTATATATTTTTTTAGAATATAAGGAATTGAATCAAAAGCAGTAGGTACTCATATACTGGGTTTGTTTACTAAGAAAACAACCAAAATTTCCGCATTTGACAATGAGTGTCGTGTGTTTGACAGTTTTGTATTGGCTTAACATATTGATCTAGTGAGCAGTGGCCTAGTGGTAACGGCCGCAATATTTCTACTACAACGAACTGATTATTTTTTGTTTATAACTAAGCTACGTTAGCTTCTGGTACATAATTATGAGTTTGTTTACTTTGTAAAGAACTAAAGACACAACATTAAGTGTGTTTGACTTACAAGTTACTACATTATATTTTGAAACTACATCTAATTATAAATACTGTCCGGCTATATATAGGTACTCATATACACAGCTGCTAATTTTAGTCTTAAGGCGCTGCTAAAACGTTTGGAAACCGTAAAACGCAGTTAAGCGTATTGACACATTACAAGCTGTAATAAAATTAGTGTACAGTCAAATATTCAAAGAAAACACTTAAAATTTCATAAAAATAAACTAGTATTTTGATAAACAACAAAATTTGGTACGCGTAATTCTCAAAATTGTCAACATAAACTGTCACCTATTATTTAGTGAGGAAAGATTTGATTGTTTGTAATGGATAAACACAAAACGGTTTAACCAATAAAAAAAAAACTTTTTTATTTATTATTATTATTTATTTAACCATTTATGCACACATATAAATAGACAAGAAGAAAGGATCTCTTTGGAAAGCTAGTATTTTATAATTTAACTAGCTTCCGCCAGCGGCTTTGCCCGCGTGAAAATTCAACCCCCCAATTCACCCTCTTAGGGATGGAATTTCAAAAAACCCTTTCTTAGTGGATACCTACTCTTCACAAAGAATACACCCTCCAAATTTCATGTCTCTAGGACGAGCGGTTTAGGCTGTGCGTTGATATATCAGTCAGTCAGTCAGTCCGTCACTCAGGACTTTGAATTTTATATATATAGATGAAAACTGCAAAATTTCTTCTAATTATTTTAGTGGTCATGTAATTCAACCAACATCAAATGCATCGATATTTTGAACCTGTTGACATATTGTGCTTTTGTCAAATAGCAAAAAATTTGCTTCTTACCGCGCCTTAACACTACACACAATACTATTCGCTTTTAAAAATAGATGTAGAACCGACACAGACTTGGTTTTCAATGACTACAATGTTACATCAATTTGCCTACCCTTTTCCCAACTTTATTAGGGTCGGCTTCTAGTCGTATTTTACATGGTTACAAGTTAATATTTTGATTGCGTTATTGCAGCGTTTATAATATAAAATAATAATAATACCAGCCCATTATTTCCCCACTGTAGGGCAAATAAAATGAAAATTAATTTAAAAACAGAACTAATTTAAAATTTAAAGAACAGAAAGTCTTATACGAGACCAAAAGGGCCTATCCCAGCATGATGCTGTGACATTTCAAAATAAGTGTCGCAGCGCTGGTATTCTGATAGGGCCCGCTGTGATGTGACAATTATTTTGCTTTACATTCATGCACCATAGAATTACATCACGTAATTCATTAAATCCATACACAAACTCATAACTTATTCATTAACAACACAATGCACCTTAATTTTCTCTGATTATTCTCAATTCATAACCCGAAACCAATCCAGCTCGACATGAAAGTAATTTCAACAATCGGGAAAAAACGTAATTAAATTACCTTTTGTCGTGTTAAAAATTAACACGGCTCGTTGTTGGCAATCACGACTTAATTCATTAGGAGCTAATCATTGCAAAGAGGTTTAATTAGCTCACTGAACTATTGGATGTGGTTAGTTAGACAAATTATAATCTGGCTACACGTGGATTTGCTTTTAATCGCCCAAGGACTAGATGTACTGGATCTGGAGCTGAAATTCGAAGCTTACTTAGAAAATCTAACAGCCCCTATTTTATATATTATTGGCCATTAATGTTCCACTGCTGGGCGAAGGCCAACCTACCCTTACTCACTTTTCGCTTTTCGGATCAATCTTTATTAAACATATCTGGCGATAAGTCAGTGTCAGTATTATACCCCCTGTCTGACCCTAGACGAATACAGGCGTAATGTTTAGTTGAGTAAGAAGATCCTATGATGCCTAGATATATCACCCGTTGAAGGTCGAAAGCAACGAACACTCCGAAAATGAATGCACCGTTTTTGAGACGATTTTGAGGTGATCTACGACCACTCAGCTAGAAACGAAGAACAAATCAAATCAAAGTCATTTATTCAAGTTCGGCTGAGAATCAGCACTTTTTTAACGGCTAAATTACATAAGACAGACCTCCAAAATACTTCACCACTTCGTATTGATCTACCTGGGAAGAAATGGTGCAACAACTTCTTCAGCAACATAGCTGTCTGTTCAGTTAGAAGAACTTGATACCTTACAATGCCTTGTAAATTATTTAACATCATAAAAAAACAAAGCATTAAATTAAACTTTTTTCTATACCTCAGAAGACACCTCAATTAAATTGAAAATAATTAGCTTCTGGTGAATAATGAATGAAGACTACATGCAGATAGGAGAACGCATCATCAGTTAGTGTGACGCCTGCAAAAAAAATTAGCATTAAGGCTATTTATAGGAACACACGTAAATGATCCGTTAGTTTGACGATAGGAGCATCGACAAGACGCCTAAGTAGACGTTTATTGTGGTACCACTAATAGTAAACAACGAGGTTCGGTGAGGGCCCCATGTGATAAGGACCCCTAACGCCAGTCATTTGGCAAATGGGCAATGTTCCAATCGATAGAACACGCACCCTATGCTTAAGTTTAACTTCTAAGTAAATCAAGTAAATGGATCCGATTTTGAATACGTTTGCACGTTACAAAAATATCGCAGCTGGATTTTATAGCCCACTGGATTTTGAACTCTAGAAGTTGAACCGAACGTTGAGAATCCAACAGAATGTATCCCGAAAGAAAGTCGAAAAAACACACTGATCGATTTTTAACTCTCGGCGCTTAGCAGTAGGTTGAAGATCCAATGCGCGAACAAGTCTCGCAGCGATATTTTTACGTCCAAACGTTGACTTAGTGATAATTTTTATGCCTTTCTCTAAAAAAATGTAAACGTGTAGGACCGACGTATAAAATAGAATTCCATGGAACAATGAAGTTTCCTAAGGTCTGTGACTTAAATCTGTCTTCGTAAAACCATGAATAGAATTAGCATACACATTGTTTCGTATATTATGAAACGTGACATTGCCAATAAGAGAGATGTCAAAATAATACGAAGGTTTGTGCTCCGCTAACAAATTCGGCTTTGATTTAACAATTGGTCGTAGTTAAGCGAAAAGGATCCAATCCACACCCAGTGACTTTTGAAGTTCAAGAGATATAATTTTTCATTTGTGTTTGTCTTAAAATTAACAAAATAAAGGATAATTTTGTCACTGGAATTACACGTTTTTTTATTAGTTTATATACGCATATTCTGTTAGAAATACTAGTTATCAAAAAGTTTGGATCATTTATGCTGAAAAAAAATAAGAAGCACCACATCTTTGGTTCTAAAGTACAAGTATACGAAAAATAAAGCTATTTTTAGCTGAGTTATTTTAATATCTAATATATAAAATTCTCGTGTCACAGTTTTCGTTGCCATACTCCTCCGAAACGGCTTGACCGATTTTGATGAAATTTTTTTTGCTTATCCGGTATCTAAGAGAATCGGCCAACATCTATTTTTCATCCCCCTAAATGTTAGGGGTAGTCCACCCCTATTTTTTTTTTTTGAATTTTTTTTAAACTTTTATTTTATTATGATTGAGCATTGAAAAATACATACAACTCTAAATTTTCATTCTTTTCACCCGGCATAACAACGTTTGCAGGGTCAGCTAGTAATATCTATAATTTAAATCAGTTTGGTGCACTTAAATGATTTTTGATCAAGTTGTGGATTGGATCCTTTTTGCTTACCTACGTCCATTATTATTTTGTCACAGCGCCCGAATGCTCGAGTTCGTTGTACAACTGTTCACCATTGTGTAATCGTCCAGCCAATGTCATCCATTCATATTGCCCCTTTGATCTTGTTCTAGTTTAGTTACGCACAAATCGACACAAATAGGTACGCGTCAGGATGTACCTATTATGAATTGATTACGGTAGTTATGTTTTTGTTAAGAGATAGTGGAGGGCAGAACAAGTTTACATTTTGCTAGAGTCATCCGGATGTTGTAATTGTTAGTATCTTGAGCGAAGGGACATAAAAGGTATAGGTTAAATAGGGACAATGAGGTCCTTTGTCTAAATCTACACCTGTCTTTCTTTAAAAAATTTGTTCAAGTAAATTACCAAGTTTTTTTTTAAATTATAATTTTGTTAATCTCAAAAAAAAAAATCTGTATACCTATAATAACTCGCCGGTTATGTTAAAGTCCTATGTAATAGGACCGAGTCTATTGCCATTAGCCGCAAACAAATATAGACTTTGGGTTGCTACTAAGTAATTCAATATGGCGAAACACGATAACACTTTGTCTAGGAATCGAACACAGGACCTGCTCGGCAGTCCAGTAGCGCTTGCAACCACCAATCAAAAGAAGCAGGTAAAAAATCAGTGAATAAAAATAAATAGAATTTATACAAGCAAATGTAATCAATTTTAACATAATTTCTAAGATTATCGATAAGAACCACAAATTGCATCGGTCGTCAGCTGCCAGTAAATTGCAATCCCTTCATTATATTAGCTGTTTGAATTCAAATTAAAAGTCAAGCGCGAACCCAGTATAAAAGAAAAACACGTAAAGAAAATCTTAAAAAAGTGCGCTTGGACTTTTAAAACAGTCACTCAAAAAGTGGGAATGAGGTGGCGCTGAAAGAACCTCATTTCCGCCAGCGAGTTTCTCAATACATTTCATTTAAATACTTTTTCTTAGACTAAACGGTGAGAGGTTTTAATTTCGCACGTCGCTATCTCATGCGAGTAGGGACAAGGAAACGCTCTCTGCTTGGCTATTCAGGTGCTAACCTGCTTCGGGTTTCATTGCGAAGCACTGGAGTGCTACTGTTTTTTAAAGCTAAGCCAACTTTATTAGTTGTAAATTGCATCGTTTTTTTGACGGCAATTTCTGGTTACAATTTAAAGTCTGTAGATATGTACATAGCGCGCCAGACTTCAAAGTGAAACTGGAACTACTGTCTATTATTATGTTTTCAAAATCAGTTAAGGCTATCTGTATTTTGTAAAGGAGATCTATCATTAGGTTTATCATATAGCTCACTACTTACCTCGTATAGTTTTTATTTATGCTTCAGTTTACAAAAACTCTTCAGTTTTCTGTTTGGAGCCTCCTTTTAAGCAAAAAAATCCTGTGTATGGATTTTTATCTTTAACTTAGTGCCGACTGACGTTGTCTTGTCCAAATAATAATTCATACGAAATTCCCATAGAAACTAAGATATCAGTTTTCCCGATTTTTCGGCAATTCTTTTAAGTTTGCCTAATATCCCTGTTTTTTTTTTCAAAAAGTCCCTTGTAAAATAAAAAAAAGCTGTGAAGCCGTATTTTAGTTTTATCAAGACTATTTACTAATAGCAATTGATTTATATGTGTATTGTATATATATATTTATTTAGATATACAGAGATAATGGTAGACAATTATTTTATTCCTCGTTTAGCATCTATGTGACCTGTGGAGCAAGCACCCTCTATTACCCAAGTCATACCAATCGCTGTCAGTCCCATTCCGTTTAGTTGACTTATCACACGATCGGCGAACTTGTGCAAAGTCTATTGACATTTAAAGCTGGTTAACAATTTGATTAGTGGTAGTGATTAATAAAACTCTAGTGCATTGCGTATAAGGAATGAAGCAAGTGTATTTGGTAAGCTACTTTTACCGATTATTGCACTGAAAATCGTGATTAACTGATGTAACTTGATCTAATGCAAGTGTTATGCGCTTCGTGTTTGATTTCGTTTTGTGATTCGGTTCAAGTTTTATGTGTTTGTGACATTGATAGAAGTTATTGATAGCGCTATGGCTAATTAGTACTTACTTTTTGAATGAGCTAAGTCAAAAATGATTTTAATTGAGACTTTTCTGCCATTACAGGTTAGGTATAAGTTTTTCAATTATTTTGGAATTGATTCCCATGAATTTTGGATCAGCTAGCTACCAGTTTTTAGCATAAATTACCATTGTTGATATCTTTAACCTAATATTAGAGAACAATTCATCCGGGTTGTATCTTAAATTATTACGATCGATGAACATATTTACAAATAACTTTTCTACATATGAATTCCCACCGAAAATGTCAGTTATTAACATATTCATCGAGTGTGACATCGAATATTTGTTTTATACTGAAATAACCTATGTTGTAACAGCTTTGTGTGGGACAGAATAAATCACAGTAATAGTAGGTGGTTCACTTAAATGTTAATTCTAGTAGTATTTTAATTTGACCTTATTAAATTTGGATTTGGTTTTGACTGGTATTTTTGCATCCGGATTGCCTTGATGCACAAATATACCGTAATATCTAATATCAAGGCTGGTGATAATTTTAACATTCACTATAAATTGTACCGGTTAATCTATACTAATATTATAAAGCTGAAGAGTTTGTTTGTTTGTATGTTTGTTTGATTGAACTCGCTAATCTCAGGAAATACTGGTCCGAATTAAAAAAATATTTTTGTGTTGGGTAGCCTATTAATCGAGGAAGGCTATAGGCTGCAACTAGGAGGAGCGGAGCAGTAATGAAAAATGTTGCAAAAACGGGAAAAATCGCACGGGTAGGCGATTCGACGCGACGGGAATGGTCGGGGGAACAAAAAATTTAACGCGGACGAAGTCGCGGGCAGAAGCTAGTTATTTATAAAAAAGTAGCTAGTGATTACAAAAACAAGTTGGTTAATTTTGAAAAGGTATGACGATTGCACTAAATTATATTAGGTACGTTATTTAAAGATCACGTAAAGGCCTTGATTCCGAGTGTCAATCGCGGGATCTTTGACAGTTGTTACAGGTCATCAGAAGCCCTAAACTCTTACCAAGGGGTATCGTACTACACAGTAACTGTGTTGTAGAGGTCTGATAGGTAGGTGCTCCATCTAAAATACTGCTATTCAGCAACATTCGGTTTGACTGGAAGCCGACCCTAGCATATTTGGTAAAGGCTAGGTGGATGATGATGTAAAGAAATCAGTCCTCTAATGGCTGGCCTGTTAGTCTAGTGGTTAGTGACCCTGACTGCTAAGAATGAGGTCGTGGGCTCGATTCCCATCCAGGACAAATGTTTGTGTGATGAGCACAACCATTTGTTCTGTGTCTGGGTGTAATTTATCTATAATATGTATGTGTTTGGTCATGTTGGGAGGATGAATGAAGGACGGCTCACAAAAGGTATTTACAAGGCAGATGTGAGTGGAAACACCGGGAGGGGACGCCCTAGGAGGACATATAGTGACCGTATTGGTGATGTTCTTCAAAAAGGTCAGGTGCGTAGTACTCGCAACCGGCGTGTGTGTATGACCAATTGTATGAACCTAAACGAGGCAAAAGGAGTGTGTAGAGATCGTAGCAGGTGGCGTTCCGTGGTTTCTGCCTACCCCCATGGGAAAAAGGCGTGATTGTATGTATGTATGTATTTAGAAATATATAAGTATACTAAGTATAACGAGATAACTGATAAGTCTTATCAGTTGTCTCATTGCTATAGTACAGGCTCTGCCTAGTTTGGGATCAGATAACGGTGTATTGGTGTCCCAAGATATTAAAAAAATATTAGCCTTGAAATTGCCAACCTATCATGAGTAAGTGTGATGATAAATGTAAGTACCTGGCTTCTCTATATTAAGAAGAAGCCTTTGCCCTACAGTCGGACAACAGGCTGGTATTATCATTTATCCTCGAATTCGCCAATATATCTTTTACTTTGATTATTATTGTACGAAGGGTGTACTGATCAATTGTTAGGACTGAAAAGATTGACGAACAGAGAGTCTGCCACTGATCAGTGATGAATGGAAGAAGACAGTCAAAAGGGCCATAAGACTCAAGACACAAGAATGTAAATACATGCAAAGGAGCGTTGATCAACGGCAGACTCCAAGAAATTGCCTCCCGCTATCAATATGTACCAAATTTTAAGCAAAATTTCACTAGTGCCCATTTATCAAGACGTCACGCCAATATTCCCCGTACGGTTCGGCAGAGGTGTACGTATAATACACCCGAACTTAGCCGGTTACATTTAAGTCATTATCATCATTTCAGCCGAAAGACGTCCACTGCTGGACATAGGCCTCCCCCAAGCACCGCCACTTCGACCTGTTCTGTGCTTCTCGCATCCAACGTATTCCTGTGGCCTTGACCAGGTCATCGGTCCATCTTGTGGGAGACCTTCCAACGCTACGTCTTCCAGTACGCGGTCGCCACTCCAGAACCTTCTGACCCCATCGGCCATCTGTTCTGCGAGCAATGTGCCCTGCCCACTGCCACTTAAGTTTGGCAATTCTTCGGGCTATGTCGGTAACCTTGGTTCTCCTACGGATCTCATCATTTCTGATTCGATCACGTAGGGAAACTTCAAGCATAGCCCTCTCCATTGCTCTTTGGATATTTAAGTCTCATGTAATATTACACCTGGGTACTAACCCACAAAAAAAGCTGCCCCGTTGGTCTCGTGGTCGCAAGCGCGACCGCTGAGCGTGGGGTCCTGGGTTCGATTCCCGGGTCGGGCAAAGTGTTACTGGGTTTTTCCATTAGGAATTTCTTAGTAGCAGCCCGGAGTTTGGAAGTTGGCGGTGTGATACCCCCGTGCCTCGGAAACCACGTTAAGCCGTTGGCCCTACGCCTGATCTCTCTCCGGTCCTGTCGGATTGCCGTCCCATCGGACTATGAGAGTGAGGGAAGAGTGAGTGCTCCTGTGTCTGCGCACACACTTGAGCACTATAATATCTCCCGCGCCGATGGCTAGTCTCCGTTGA
Source organism: Aporophyla nigra (assembly GCA_947507805.1). NCBI lineage: Eukaryota > Metazoa > Arthropoda > Insecta > Lepidoptera > Noctuidae > Aporophyla > Aporophyla nigra. The sequence continues at coordinate 18,126,028 of OX382297.1, read as the reverse complement.
GATTGGCCGCCGTGGCCGAAATTCGGTCTGGAGGACTATACTATACTAACCCAGAATCCGGGTTGCAGTCTATAGCTTAACAACACTAGTTGCAACAGCTGAACATGAGGTCCTTAGTTCGATTCCCGGGTTGGCAGTTTTATTACTCTGCAAAACATTTTCCTGTGCCAGTTTTTGTTGGACACAATATACAATTTTAAATTTTACATACTTCGTTTTTAATTGGGTCAGAAACAGTTATTTCTAACTAAATCATAAAACAATAAAACCCCACTTATCAACTGGTTAAACATCAATTTAGTCATTATCATTGTATTTTGTAGAGTAGAGTTAATTTGTCAAATTTGAAGTACAATTAAGTCGTCGAAGGATTAGTTTATACTTAGATTTTAATTACTGCTTATGACGTATAGTTTAATAAGCGGTATGATAAAATAACGTAACGCTGAAACATTTAATTATGTACTCATTGTTTGTTATACTTACGTAAATTCTCTTTTTTTTTCTATAGACGCATTGATTGCATTAAACAATTACTCGCCCTTATATAATTACTTTAATAAAGTCTTACGTGCCTTTATTATGGAGATTTGATTATGGTTTTATAGCATCGGAAATACCCAGTATTTTGAATGGAATCGCTTTTATAATTATTTGCAGATGAAGGAAATTAAAGAACAGTGTAGGTAGCAATAATGCTGACGGTGGTAAATGCGAGTTCGCACCGGCATTCAAGAAAGCGGCCAGTCGTCTTCCACGCGCCGTACCAATAACGTGTGTACTGATAAGTAAGAAACGTCATTGTGGCTATGACTCATATAATTAACTAATAGACTTTATACTAGACTCTGTATTTCATTTACGCCCGTCTCTACCCACAATATAAAAGGTTCCAACAAACAGAAAGACCTCATCATTGGTCTTGTGCTCGCTATCGCTACTGCTGACCCGTGCCTCCGATTCCCAGGTCGGGCAAAGTGTTATTGGGTTTCCTACCTGGCATGCCCCAGCAGCAGCCCGGAGTCTGGATCTATACCGGGTTGATGTCAATAAGCTCGCTCCCTTTTAAATAGGACTTAAATATAATTTGCGAAATGTGTGTGCATTATATGCACACCTCTGCCCACCCCTTCGGTGGAACACGGCGTGATGTTATGTTAGATGTTGTGTTGTTATGTTAGAACAGAAAGAAGTAAATACTTAGTTTATCATAAATGAGGTAGGTCACCTAATTCTAGGTTTCAGGAAATCTGATTAGTAGATAATTTAGTAATCAAGTGTCGGGCTTTGAGATGTGATCATAAAAGTGGTTTTATATGTCAAAGTAGATTTATTTATTAGACAGAGGTTCAGGAATGGTGATTTAGGAAAGGTTTCGGCTTTCTTTCTGTTTGTTAAATTGCAATTAAAGCAATTATCGTACAATTTTCGGCGGCAAAAATCGTCACGTATTCCACGATTATATCTACCGCTCTGAAATCACATCGTGATGAACGCTATCATTTATCGAAACAAAACGATTTAAATCTTTATTTGAATCCCTCAAAAGATACGAAAATAAAGATAAGTCGGTAATACGCTACTGGGTAATTACAATCGATAAAGCGCAGTACCAATTTATCGTTGAGATTATTTTGATATTTTTGCAAATCCATATTTATGATAAAATTTCCTTTAAAATTTCATAAAAGGAAAATAAAGCTATTCATCCATATATTATTACAAATAAATACCTCTAATGCATGGGCGTAGGCAGGCGCTACGCCTGCATAAAAATGGGAGCTCGTAGCGCGTAGCACGACGCTACGAACTCCCATTTTTATGCATCTGCTACATTAATTTCGGGATGATTTTCGTAAAGTGCGCCGATGACTGCTACGCAGCTTTTTGTGCGAACTATAAATACTGCACCTAGTATTTGAGTTGTTCTAATGTTTTGCAAACTGAATTCATCTAACAAGGGAGCGGTTTCAAATATATTGCTGAACACCTGCATTTAATTACAAATCAAGTTAAACGACCTCAAACCACCTTTTACTGTTTTGTGTTATCTTGCAGTTTATACCGGTATTCACACCCACAAAGAACTTGATTAAAATATTTTTATTGATATTACAGCATGTTTCTATTTGTGGTAATAAGAACGTTAGATTATTTTTGGATTCCACTTCTAATATCTAGAGTAGATAATATTATTTTCTTGATTTTATCTGCAACGAATTATTTCATAATTGGTGGGTAGTTGACAATTAACTCTACGGGTAGGCGTTGTTTTAACATTCTTGATAATATAATTATTTTGATGAACGACTCTGACATAAATTGGTCTTGATAACTGCATAAATTAAATTAAATACAGTGCAGTGTCCTATTGGACAGATGACCTCGAGAAACGTGATCGTGAACAAGAACGATTGCGTTAACTTTTCTACGAAGTATCCGGCTAGAAAATATGGCAATAACCTTCTTCTTAATATGTCAATTACAAAATTCCACATCCATTTTAATACACTAATAATGATATCAATTCGAAAGTAGCTCTATATCTATTTTATCCATTTCACGCCTAAACCGCTGAACGGATTTTGGTAAAACTTGGGAAGAAGGACATGCTTGTCTCCGTAGGATAATTTTCGGTATCAGCATGGGAAAAGCCGCGAGCTGAAGCTAGTCATCATGATTTCAGCCAAAAGACGTCTACTGCTGGATACAAGCATCTCCCATTTATTGGGATTGTTTGCCAGAATCGCCACGGTTGACAGGCGGCTGGGCGATCGCAGTATGGTGGTAAAATGCATAGAAAACTGCTGCCCATTCTCTAGTAAGTCTCTTAGTCGCCTTTTACGACACCGACGGGAAGAAATTTGGCGGTGCTATTCCTTACGTCCGGCACCACATGTAGCTAGTAGAAGCGGAGCTAGAAGCTAATAAATTAGTAAATATTTTTCGTTTCTCATTCCATTTACGTACTGATACCATCATAAGGTCCTTTTTTGGAACGAAGTTCCTTATCGCTCGTTGTGAAAGGGGGCTAGACGGAAAAAAATCTTACGAAAAGTTGTCAGGACATGCTTTAACCGACTTCAAAAAAAGGACGAGGTTTCTCAATTCGACCGTATATATTTTGTATGTTGTTGTTTTTTTTGTTGTGAGTAGAGGGAGAGAGGGAGAGAGGGAGAGAGGGAGAGAGGGAGAGAGGGAGAGAGGGGGAGAGGGGGAGAGCGGGCGAGCGGGAGAGAGTGAGAGGGGAGAGGGAGAGAGGGGGAGAGGGAGAGGGGGAGGGGTGGAGAGGGGGAGACGGGGAGAAAGAGGGGGAGAGGGAGAGAGGGAGAGATGGAGAGAGAGGGAGGAGAGAGAGAGGGAGATAGAGAGCTAGGTAGAGAGAGAGAGGGAGAGAGAGGTAGAGAGAGAGGGAGAGAGAGAGGGAGAGAGAGGTAGAGAGAGAGAGGGAGAGATAATATTTTTGTTGAGTGTATACAGGTTTTTTGTACATAATAAATAATTAAAAAATTATAACTATTATGAAACCTGGAAAGGAACTTCGTTCCATCCGGTTGTCCCTTGACACCTCTAAAGTTTTTTTGTTTGTGGGTGGGAAATCATCAAATGACGTCTCCCGCTCTGGGCGAAGCGAGAGGGCGTGTCAGATTTTTACTGACTAAAACTCACCCGTGTTCCTTCAGTTGCTTATATGCCAGGGTTACGGTATCTCTTTCGAACAATTCACGCGACCCTGGCAGGACCATCACGTGTGCATGTGACAAGGCTTGCGGCTCCAATAAACGATGCAAATGCACAAGCTAATCATATCAGATCCCATGTTTTCATCAAATAATCATTAACTCGGCTTATTACCTCGCTTTCAACTGTACATCAACAGTCGTGTTCAACCAATCACAATCAACTGTGAGGGAGCTAAAAACCGCGGACCGTTGTTCTCGCGCAGGAAACAATTTGTCATTTAGTTAGCGGTCACATTGTCTAGACTAATGCAGAAGATCTGTTATTAGAATGGACGATAAATGTGAGTGTTCCTAGAAAACCCCAGACTGTTTTGTTTTTTTTTTTTTTTTTGTTTAACTACTTTCTCTGTGGGTTCTAGATTGTTCAGTTGGTTGATTAGAGGAGTTAAATATTTAAAAACTCATTAACTTTTACATTTTGGGTCGCCCGCGTGTGTCGGAAATTATTCCATGGAATATGTCCTATCCTACATAGGTTACTTGTGTCCTTAATTTCAGCGATCAGTTTAACCGTCAAGGCGTGAAAGGTAACAGACAAAGATATTGATAGACCGACAAACAGACAGTTAATTTAATACTTATGATATAAATATGCAAGTATTGATAAGTTATCTATCTCCTACCGATCATTACCACCGCAGCATAAATGCCACCTCCCTTTCGTATCAAGTTCCCCTGGTATATGCGAGTCTCATCCAGGTCTTCCCTGCGATCTTCTGTAAGTCATCCACCCTCCTCTTCATTGCCTGATTCTGTTCCGTTAGGTCGAATATATTCCGGTCGAATAAAAAAAATCATGTTTTCTAGTGTAGGCCTTCTCTTGTTTATTACATTGTGTCACTGTAGCGTAAGCGAAGGAATGCTAACTACCGACAGCTGATGTCCGTAATACAGGTTTGCAGCAAATAGCTTTATTTGCTGCAAAGTGCATCATATTGTTAATCAATTTACCTGGATGACGTTGTCAGAAATGTGACTGTAATTGGATTGTAATGAGTCTATTTATAACTTAATTGAGAAATGAAAACTGGTTCTCATCATCATTCATTTTATCTGTGGCTTTATTATACCATAAATAATGGGACACTTATCGTGTCCAGCGTGGTCTGTTGATTGCACGTTACAGGAAATGTGGACGCTACTGAAGGTGCCAAAAACTGCGACTTTATCTAGATTTCTATCGACACGCTAAGGAGAAAGGCTTTATGTGCTAACGTTGTTTTCTATTACGTATTTGCATTATGATCGACGCTACGTGCACTTTCTGCTTATCCAACTCTTTTCAATCAAACATACAGATCTTACTAGAGAAGGGGACTTACTAGAGAATGGGCAGCAGCGTTCTCTATACATCTTGCCACCATACTGCGATCGCCAATCCACCTGCCAAGCGTGGCGATTATGGCAACGCCCTCCAAATTGGGGGAGGCCTATACGTATTACGGCTGAAATGATGATACAGATCTACCAGCGATGCCCTAAACCGAGGTCCATACCCACAGTGGGTATTCTTAACGAGTAGTCACTCTAGTTTTAAGTTTTTAATCCCTGGCTGGAGGCCCTCATTTATTATGGTAGCCACAGGCAAGTTCGGTTAAGCAGACGACATCCTCATAGGTGGACCTACGAGAAGTCATTCCTAAAAAAATATATCAATGATGACTTCCTTGTTATTCTAGTACCTGTAATAAGCACTGCTGCACTGCATGAGGTACTTGGTTCAATGCGGGCTAAGTGTTTTTAGATTTTCCTATAATGATTTTTTCAGAAGCAGTCCGGGGTCTAGATTTTTATCCAGTTGAAACCAATAGCCTCGCCCCCTATTACACGGAATTTAAAACTGGCTAAAGCTCTCTACCTAATTCTTCGGGGCATTACAGGCCTGTCTCAGTTAAACATCGATAAAATTAGGCTTTCTATGTTAGTGTCATGTCTACGTGTGTGTGAGATTTATGTCCGTAATAACACTCAATGTATTGGGAATCCTAGAGAGAGTCTTAATTTATTCATAGGCAGGGTAATTATAGGCGATTGGGGAAACTGGGTTACTTTATTCAGTAGCCGGTAATAATGCCGCTATCGAATCTGCGATTTTAAAACTAAAGATTAGACTGGGCTGTTTTGTAATTTTGTTTAATATAGAGTGCTGAATTGTTAATTAATGTATAATTATCGTGATAAAAATTGCTTTCAACGATTGATAGATTATAGTGCCAATTAAAAACTAATTAAGACGATGACAGGTAAGTGCTGGTTTTGTGACTTTATTGTACGTACTTCTTGTTTAGAAAGTAAAAAAATCTACCGAGCTTTTGCCTTACGAGTTGTAGATTCTAGGTTTGAATCCAGACAAACTCTTTACTTTGTATTAATTATTTTATCACCATTGCTTTCACAACGGTGCAGGAAAACATCGTAAGGAAACCGGTATTGGCTTAACCAAAAAAATCGAAGACATGTGACATATACCAACCTGCAATGGAACCGCGTAGTTTGATAACGGCCCACTCCTTCTCGCTGAGTGGAGGCCTGTGTCCCAGCAGTGGGAACATTATACGTTGATGATCGCACCGGACTTTTGCTGCCGGACATACTTATCTACAAATATTTCTCAGTAAAAACCAAACCTAACTTATGTATGTGTTACATCGTAACACCGGCTCCTGACGTGGAGTCAGGAGCCGGTGTTGGCCTTACCTACTTATCATACGCCTAGCATCTTCCTGTACTGTGTTGGAGTCAGCTTCCAGTCTCACTGAATGCAGCTGAGTACCATTTTTAGGGTTCCGCACCTCAAAAAGAAAAAGCGGAACCCTTATAGGATCACTTTGTTGTCCGTCCGTCCATCCGTCCGTCCGTCCGTCCGTCTGTCAAGACCCTTTTGCTCAGGAACGCATGGAGGTATCAAGCTGAAATTTATAGCAAATACTAAAGTCTACTGTCCCTTGGAGCTGTGAAAAAATCAAACTTCTAAGATTACGCAATCAAAAGATATAGCCGTTTATACCGCAAATTTCCTCAAATTTTCGAAACTCGCAAGGGAATCAAAACCTAAAGGGTACTTCCAGTCGATCTACAATTTTGAAATTTGGTACGAAGCAACGTCTTATAGCACAGATAAAGGAAAAATTGCGAAAACCGTAACTTTTTAGTTACATCATATAATAAACAGAACAAAACACAGACAGAAATGAAACCAAGCCAAGAAACAGAACAGAACTACGACTCGATTGTCGTGATGGGTGAATTTTTACTTATACCGGGTGACATTTTTTAACGTCTTGAAAAAAAATGGGGGTAATAGGTAAACGGAGTAGAAGCCTTTGGCATAGACATTTTTGATATTTTTATTTTTGAAGAACATGTAATGAAATTGATCTAGCAATAAATACTACACATTTAAAGTAACATTTTCATACTAGAACTACAAAAACAGAAATTAAAAAAAAAAAAACAAAAAAAAAAAATTAAAAACCTATCGCAACTCAAATCACACGCACCCTACTCATTGCGTGTCATGTATCAATGATTTCTTAGCACGGTCCTACCCTTTGAAGCCGGCAGATAGGCGGCCTCATTGATCTTTCGCAGGCACACGAGCCGCACATGCATCCCTTTCCGCCCGTGTCCCGCGCTCCTTGAGTCACCTACGATGAATCTGAAGGCCTTCCTGCCTTCTATTCTAGTTACACAACACACCGTATGAAGGTCGAGACGGTAAAAAATGTCATCCGGTATACCTACACGTTTGTACGGAACCCTCGGTGCGCGAGTCCGACTCGCACTTGGCCGGTTTTTTTTTACATAGAGCGACTGCTTATCTGGCCTGCCAGTTACTGGGTGATAGGATTACCCTTGGTAAGACTGGTGGTCAGACTTTCGGGCTTTCGGTCCGTAACGACTGCCAACGATCTACGACTGACAGCCGGGACCAACGCCTTAACAACCGAAGACCGGTGGAGTCATTCTCCAGAAGGAGAATAGAGATTATTCTCCTGGATCTGTCAGTCAACATTATTATTACCTACATAGATATTACAAGTTTACAGTAGATTACCAACCCATCCAGTTCTCCAGACAAGAAGTTTTCTTTGATTTTACATCCTGTTTAATGTGAACCCAGGTTAGTATATCGTGTACTCTCATTACATAATCTTATTGAAAACTTCATATCTTCATATTAGTGATGATAGCATCACACAAAAAACTTTATTAGATGTATCCTAGGCACGCGAAGTTTTTTTATAACACTATTATAAACTGATGTGGGAAAATGAAGAAAAACGTGATAGCTGTTTCGGTTAGCTGGGTAAATAAATAGGTTTTGAGAAGTAGGGTGTTCCATATGGTGGCGGACGTAAATAATACCACCATCCCATTGCTTACCGTGGGTGTCGTGATAAATGATAGATGATTTTATTTCTGTAAGTAGGTTTGTACAAACACTTTTACATGTCAATGATATTATTTTTTTTAGACTAGATGAGTTCGGCGTTTCCTAACTGACTACTCTGAGAAGAAAGGCCGAAACAAACTCAGAGGTCACAGTCTCTTTTAAAAGTCCAGACATAATATTGGTCACAACATGTGAAGACCATGTAGACTGGTGACTGAAATGGTCTTTTGAGGAAAGAACCACACAGATTGAGTGGACCTGTCCAGTCAGTGCAAGCATTTGTCACTAATCGTTTAGCTCAACTCGGAACATAAGGAGCCCAACGCTGTGACGAACAATACCAAAGAAAGGACATTCGGGTAGGCCACATAAAATACTCAAACTGCCAGGTCATGATTGCTGAGAAAGAAAGAAAGCAAAATAAATAAAAACTTTTTTACAAAAAAAAAACAACCGACTTCCTTAAAAACACTACAAAGTGAAAAATAACTTCAATTTCGGAAGTCGGTGTCTTAGGATCTGTATTTATGGTTATTTTGCCACCGACTTCCAAAATTGAAGTTATTTTTCACTTTGTAGTGTTTTTAAGGAAGTCGGTTGTTTTTTTTTTGTAAAAAAGTTTTTATTTTAAAATTTTTAGTTGTGGTATTCACCCCGCACTAATTCCAAACAAACAATGCATATTTATGCGATAGCACAAATCGCGGTTGATTTGCTGTCATTTTTTAAAGAGTTCCGGTGTCTGTCTTCCGAACTCATCATCAGATCTATATGAAATTTACATGGGACCATTTCGGAATAAACCCCTTTCGAACAAAAAAAGAATTTTGCAAATCCGTTTATATATGACGGAGTTATGGCCGAACATACATAAAAAAAAAATATATAAACATCCGAATTGAGAACCTCCTCCTTTTTGAAGTCGGTTAAAAATAAAAAGAAGACCCACATAGTCTTCACATTCACAATAATTATAACAATATGATACTTTACAAAGTAAATATTCATGTCATTGTATATATAAAAATTATCAATGTCAATGTGTATATAAAAAAAAAAGAAACGGATATAATTTTGTTGGTCACAACATGTGAAGACCATGTAGATTGGTGACTGAAATGGTCTTTTGAGGAAAGAACCACACAGATTGAGTGGACCTGTCCAGTCAGTGCAAGCATTTGTCACTAATCGTTTAGCTCAACTCGGAACATAGAACATAAGGAGCCCAACGCTGTGATGAACAATACCAAAGAAAGGACATTCGGGTAGGCCACATAAAATACTCAAACTGCCAGATCATGATTACTGAGAAAGAAAGAAAACAAAATAAAAAAAATATATAAAATAAAAAAGACCCACATAGACTTCACATTCACAATAATTAAAACAATATGATACTTAACAAAGTAAATATTCATGTCATTGTATTATATAAAAATAATCAATGTATATATGAATAGTATATATTCATGTCATAATTAAGCAATAATCATCAAATGTCAAAGTGTATATTCCCAATAAATAATTATAAAAAAAAAGAAAAGAAAATATCATTCAATGTAACAATAATTTAAAAATAGAAAGAGGCGACTTAGGGAATTACTAGAGAATGGGCAGCACCGTTCTCTATGCATTTTACCACCGACCTACTGCGATCGCCAACCCAACTGCTAAGCGTGGCGATTATGGGAATGGTAAATCCCCCATATTGGAGGAGGCCTAGGTATGTTCAGCAGTGGACGTCTTTCAGCTAAATGATGAGGAGTAGTCACGGTCAAAGAGCTAAATAGGTCTTACCTCCTGGTAATTACCGATCTTTTTGAGGTTGAAGCGCAACGAGGGCGCATGTCGCCACAGGAAACTGTAATTTTCATTCAAAATGTTGACTAATATTACATGTGCAAAAAAAATTTACCTTATCCCTTAAGGTAAATGTTTACTGAGGCGCTAAGATTGTCCGCGAAATTCAATTTTTCATACGTTTTTTGCAATTTGCAGGTCATCGTCAGGCTATATGTTGACCAAAATATAATTCGTGAGTTATAGTTCGTAACACGTATGAATAAAATCAAAACAACCCGTTTAGTTCATTTAATCCCATTGTCATTTGAAATAGTCATTCAATAATATTGAATGCCTTACCTCATCCACCTTAAGGTGTTAAGCATGTTTTTTTTATTGACTGTAGGTACTTTGACCTAACTATACGTAAATAAATGATTGTCTGGTAATTGCAAAATTACTCCTATTGATCGTTCTTCTAATTGTGAGTAATTATAGACTACTGATGACCTTTGAATTCAAGAGCACAATCAATCAATGGATCATCCATAATACTCAGAGCATCTACTTGTTAGATACTACGTCATTTCTGAGTGACGCATGTTTGTGATGCCTATTCCCTTTTACTAGGAACTTTAATGTTTAGTGAAATGTGAGTGTGTTATACAACTCTGTCTATTCCTCTGGGGAATTAAGGCGTGATGTTATGAATGTTCTTCAAATCATTCAAAAATGCTACTATAATGTTTGACTGCTTCATAAAATCAAAAGGCGTTGTATACACTTTTTCGAGTCGTCACATTCCATTCGGCAATAAGTAGGTACCAAGCCGATCTGAAACAGTTGCTACATAATAATATTTGCTCTGCCGTGTGGTGTCGGACGTATAGAATAACATCACTCCATTTCTTCCCGTGGGTGTCGTAGGAGACCAAGGTACTTACTAGAGCATGGCAGCAGCGTTCTTTATGCATTTTACCAGCATACTGCGATCGCCAACCCGCCTACCAAGCGTGGCGATTATAGCAAACCCCCCCATATTGGGAGAGGCCTATATCCAGCAGTGGACGTCTTATGGCTGAAATGACGACAATGATGATGATGATGAATATTCGATTTTGTCGCCTGGCACAACCGATGAATGCCGACCCGAAACAGTATTTAGCAAGCCGTATGGGAAGACGATCCCAAAAATGCATTCAATACAATTTTAGATCGAATAAGATTTATAGAGCAATATGGGAACTGTTCACCTTAGTTTTCACTTTCATGCTTTAGTTTATTAAGTTAGCACATAATCCATATACCTAGTAGTTTCCACAAAGATATCCGTAGCTATAATTGTGACACGCACGCCATGAAAAACTGTCCCATTTCTCACCGAGGCTTTTCCTTGTTATTGTTTACCGTTGATAAGTACATAGTACTGTGTGTTTGTGTTGCTAATGTTAATAGAAATGTGTATTGTGCTTGCTAACTAACGTGCAACTGGTCATTTCACGTTTCTTTTCTTTTAAGGAAGGTAGAGTAACGTCAAGCAGTTTTGATTCTTATCGTTTTGCATTCATTTCCATCGCCATTGTAAAGAGTTGGTTTTAAGCTAAACCGTTAAAACCCCAACAAGTCTGGATAAAAAATAGGTTGGATGACGTTTTCAAAACTATATTATTACACAAACAAAGTATAACCAAATATTAACTATATAACCAACACACACACACACAACTAACACACAACAAACACCAACAAACCAACATATAACTATTTATTTTTCCTCTCAATTATCACTATTTTAGTTAAAAAAAAACTTTTTATCTTAAACATATAGGTACATAATTAAAAAATTACGTTAAAAATAATTAAAAAGAAAAGAATCATAGGGCAATATAAAAATTGTCCGCATCGGTTGTCAACTGGAAAAGTACCTAAAAGGCTGGCAGCATTGCCACGTCGTTTAACATTGCTGCCATACAACGTTCTATGGAGATTTATCTGACTTTGCATAGTGTCGAATTCTCTTACTTGGGTTGTCTAGAAATTTCATTTTTTTTACTTATGGACTCTTGAACCCTTTTTTTTTTTTTTGGATGGGAAATCATCAAATGACTTCTCCCGCTCTGGGCGGAGCGGGAGGGCGTGTCAGACTTTTACTGACTAAAACCCACCCGTGTTCCTTCAGTTGCCCATGTGCCAGGGTCACGGTATCTCTTTTGAACAATCACGCGACCCCGGCAGGCATCGGTCCTAGCAGACCCCTTCAGTGTGGCTGACATCTCTTTGAGGCGCGCGTGGAACACTACGCGCCGTCGACCCGAGCTTGGTCCTTACCGGGCGGCGAGCTACCCATTGCTCGCCACCCGCAAGCTTGCGCCTACGGTGGCCGGGAGTCCGCAATCGACTCCCGGCGCCCGGGGCGTCTCCTCCTGCGGCGGCTAGGGACGTGAGGGCGCAGAGACTGCAACTCCCTCACGCGCCCCGCCTCCTCCTTCGCGAGCATTACTGCTTCGCAGAAGGAGGTGACGGCTTCCCATGCCCTCTCGCTCCGTACCATGGCTCGCACCAGGGCCGGACGCGAGAGATCGCCGCCGCCGATCGCCTCCACGAGGACACGGCGGTGCTCCGCCCAGGCAGGGCACACTTCCACCGTATGCTCCACCGTGTCCTCTAGACGAACTCTTGACCCCTTGAATGTAATTTTGAGATCGAACATTCACGACCTTACAAAACGTCCAACGTGACCAACAGGACCAACCGATAAATACACAGAAACCTTGAAATCATAAAAAAAAAAACAATAAAATCACGAGCTTCTGATTTTAATTTCATATCAGATAGTAAAACAAACCTGCCCTTCAAGATACAATCAATTTCACGATTACAGGAATCCAATCAATGAGCATATCTGTGAAAAATCGCTTATGTTCGTGCCGATTAGTATATCCGTTTGTACACGTACGGCAATCAAACCGCAATTGAATAATTGTCCCGCGATTAGGGACATCAATTTATATTCAATTACACTGAAGATCATTTATTACATTGGCAAATTGTGCTCGTAAATGTCAATTACTTTATGAGTTGTAGTTTTTGTAGCATCCTACTGTACTATTCAGTTAAATTTGTAAATATTCATTGGTTTATTTGGTATTAGCCACGACTTCGCCCGTGTGAAATTTTTTACTCCTGCGACTCATACCAGCGTGTCGCATCGCCCGCCAGTGCGCTTACTTCATTTTCTGACTTTTTCCACTTAGGTACTCTGTTCCTAAGGATTGTAGCGTAATGTTAATTAACCTATGAACTTCTTCAAGAATTGGGTCATTTAATACCAAAAGATTTTTTCAAATCCGACTGGTAGTTTCAGAGACCAGCCCGGTCAGAAAAAAAAAACAAATTGTTTTACATGCTTCATTATAAGATGTAAGTGTCAGTTTTAAAGTAATTTAATATTAATAGCTTCATAATTTTGCGTCGCATCGCCGCAAAGGAATCTTTTATTCGTAAACCAATTTACTCACCAAGTTATTTTAGGTATTATTAATACCATGTTCTTATTTTACAGTTTTGTGATAATTATCCGTGCAATATCAGCTAAAAAACAAAAATTTGAGTGTTTATTATATATCCTAAAAACCCGTTTATTTTACGAGTACCTACATCTATCTAAAATAAAAACTTGTTTGCATCTCCAAAGTCAAGACAAAACCACACCATGCTATATCATAATAACCGGAACAATATGAATGGTTATAGTCATTAAAATGACACTGCCGGCCAGTGATGGTAACTATTACATTGTCATGCGGAATCACGGACATTGCACGCCACTTCTTTGGCGGTTAAACGCCAGACCACGTAAACATTATGTAGTAGGTAGCAATAGGAATTTTGATTTAAAGGGTTCATTATTATGCAGGAATTTTTTTAACCCGTCTGCAAATTTTTTTTCGTTGTTCAGATCAGTAATAGAACACATTTCAATTATTTTCTCAATGCTTTAAAAAAAAAAATATCCGACCTTAAATCAGTAACCGCGCGCCGGCGTAGTTACTTCGAACTTCTTAGAATGTTGAGCGATCGAACAACTGGTAGGTACTAGTAGCTACGCTCGGTCGTTCATCTTCGCCACTGCACCGGCACCGCGCGCAAGTTACCATAAAAACCAGTTTCAAAATAAACATCTTTTGTTAACGATAACTTAATTTTTTTGTACTACGAATATCAAAATAAAAATTGCATGGTTATTAAAACTCGTTTAAGTTTATTTTGTTGAAATTTGCGCACTGGTTAAAAACTTATCCTGTACATGAAAAACACTGATTATTTTTTTAAATAAAAAAATAATATGCTAAGGAATCAAAATGATAATCCAAGAAAACATTCAAGGAGTACATTATTACTAAATGTATGCCACCTTGCTGAATAAGCATATAATGTTCCCACTGCTGTACTGGGTTACAGGCCTCTTCTCTTCAAGAAGTCGTGGGCTGTAATCTGCCACACGGGCCCAGTGCGGGTTGGTTAATATCATAAACCTTCGAATTTTTGCTTCTGGTAAGAGCAGTGGTGATGAAATTATGTACACGACGTAACTCGCTTTCCTGGGTTCGAAGCCGCGGCCTACGACTCGTATATCGGGTCCATCACCATTGGGTCATCATCTTATTCCTATTAATTTCCTATTCATAATTATGCTACCTTTGTCGTTGTTAGTTTCGGGATCCAAGTGAGAGCGAAATAGTGAATCTTGCAGAGGCCATGTTTGACAAGACTTCGAAAAAGGACAGATAACAAAAAATATTTAACTACATTTTATTAAACCTCACAAAAATATGACAAAACGGCTTAAACAGACGGATCTCTAAAACGCAACCGTTGACTAATGGAAACCGCGATCACGATGCCGATGTTATCAGCCGTCGGTAGTTCGCCATTGTTTATCCCGCGAATGCCTAAGGTGATCATTGCGTGTTCCAAATACTTATATTTTATGTTCACATCCACGCTCCTACCTCCACATTGTTCAGTGTTTCACGAGAATTTCTGTTTTTCTTTTATTTTATATTACTCTGCTTATTATCTACATATCCTTGTAAACATTTGATATCTGTTAGATAAATGTACGAGCTCTTGTGTTTTGTTTTAATTATCAGTAGGCGTTATGTTATTTGCTTCTTTTTATTTCGTTTGTCTTACGGGTTTTATAATCAGTTATGGGTTTAAGGCCTTTTTATAATACAATTGTTTACTTGGAACTTACTTACACGAAAATATGAAAGAGTACCTATTCTTTTCAGTAATCTTGAATTTACAGGAGTTTAGAGTTTAGTTCTGCGAAATAATTAGTAAATCGATAAAGCCTCTTTTATTATTTGACAATATACTTACATTCGTTTCAATAGTATGGGAACAATTCGCCAGCAGCCCGAATGTCTGACAACCAGTCTTACTAAACCGATCCTATTACCCAGTAACTGGGTTGTGGAGGTCAGATGGACAGTCGCTCCATATAAAATATTGGTATCCAGCTGCATATGTTATTTCTAGAGAACGACCTCAACAGAGTTGGGAAAAAGGCTAGACAGATGATGATGACGATACTATGGAAATAATTATTCACAAAAAAAAGTTTAAATAAAATCTTTTTTTAAATAAAACAATTATTTAAAAAAAGAGAACCCACACACAAACATGCTATGTGCAAATATAAACGTAAAGAGCTACCTGACGACCCGTCTAACACAACGTAATAATCCTACACAATTTGCGACTAATTTACCCGTCTGTTGTAACCGAGTTATCGAGGACAATGGTGGACCATAATGCATGGGTGTGCGGCTACCCATCCGCGTAATAGTGACGTTCTACCACCGTCTCGTAATCGCACATATTGCGGTTGGGCAAATCGCTTCCCATGGGCTTTCGCATTAGCTAAGGAGGGGTGCAGACTTCAGATTTTGCGATAACGATGTTATTATACTTAATCAAGTGTGGCGTCATGTTTGTGATCTACTTTAGAAGCTTATTATGGTACTGTTCCGTGTGGTGAGGAACGTAAATAATAGCATTATCCCATTTCTTCTCGCGAGTGTCGTAAAAGGCGAATAAGGGTCTTATTAGAGAATGGGCAGCAGCGTTCTCTATGCATTTACCACCATACTGCGATCGCCAACCGGCCGGACATGCGTGGCGATTATGATAAATTCCTCCACAGCGAGGGAGGCCTATGTCCAGCAGTGGACGTCTTTCGGCTGACATAATGATGCTACTGGCTATGAATCCCAATAAGATATGAATATAGTTTATTGTCAATTAAAATTTATCTGAAACACTTTCTTTGAAGCATAAATTACCTGTATGTGAGTAGTTTTGGGGCAGGCCTATGTCCAGCAGTGGACGTCTTTCGGCTGAAATGATGATGATGATGATGATGAGTAGTATTGCCAGAGATTTGGAGAATCTGTTTATCTTTCTGTACCATTTATAACATGAACTGGGTTCAGAATTAGATTTGGACCAGATTTTTAATAGAGGATTTAGCAGAAAGACGCAATGTTACTTAGGTGTTAACAGCTGTTCAACAAGGTAACTTTATCTTCCATTTCATGAATGAGGAAAATTTTGATCGATCGTTTAATTAACGTGTTATCTTTAATGACGTTCAGATAGCTGGTTGACAAACAAGATGATTTATATTTTTATAACGTAAAGTTGTTTTCTATTATTTAATTTTGTTAGATTTAATAAAATCTTGCAATGTGTGTAATGCCTAATCCTCTCAAGCGCATAGTGACTTGCAAATTAAGTGCTGCGAAGATTTTTATAGGGATCTGATCAACGAGGTGTAATATAATCTTTTGTTTCTTGTAAGTAGTTATATGTACCTAATGAACGGCGGATGATAAATAATGACTTATGAGAGTTTTTTTTTTAAAATAAATTACTGATCTGTAAACTCACATACCGTATAGTTTATACATAATTTTACTGTTCATTTACTTCTCACGCTACCTTCTTCAGACAATACACAATGTGCCTTATCTTTAACATTTTTGGAAAATTATATCAATAGAATATTTACCAAAGTAGGACTGCCTCGTTGGTCTATTGGTCGCAAGTGCTTCTGTTCAGTGAAGTCCTGGGTTTGATTCCGAAGTCGGGCAAGTTGTTCTTGGGTTTCTCTATCAGTAATTTCTCAGTAACAGCCCAGTCTGGATTTAGGCCCAATGACAATATGCTCGACCTTCGAAACATGGGGCTTATAAAAAAGGTTAGTAATGTGCGTGAAACTCTGCCTAACTCTTGATGACTACAAACGTGTTATTATTACGTCATTTAGGCATTTTTTTTACACACAACTTAGATTTGACGTCGGTACCTAATCTAAACCTGAGATCAAAACAGTTACTGGCCACTTACATTAACTCAAGCAAATAGGTATTAAAAAACCATTTAACAATCAACTCCACACATAATCTGCTTACTAAGTGTAATGTTCACTTTATTGACAACACGTTCATTAAGTTGAAGTTGAACTTATGTAAATGAAGCCAGCGTACACCTCCATACACAACTTGGATAATTGGAGCCTTTTTGTTCGCTGCAAGTCTCGAGTGAGGAACCCTTGACGTACTAACGTACAATTCAACTTGTTTTTTAATTAGGTACGCACTAGTTTTCAGTTTAGTCACCATTATTGTGTGGAAGAATGGAATCCTTGGGATTCATTGTTGTTTATTCATTGGTTTGGTGATTAGATCCTGATAATTCTGGACTTAATTCTGTAGGAAATAAGGGCATTCACGACTTCACGACATCCTATATTAGCACTACAACCATCCTACCTGACATACCTTTCTCTATTCAAAATTGAGAATGCTATTAATCAGTGCCTGTAATTTCATGTTGAGATAAATGAATGAATAAACATACAAAAAATAAACGACTTCTTTCGTGGAACGCACTCTAGTACGCACTTTGACTAAGCGTTATTCCAGTCACCGTGATATATAAATCAAGTCAATCAATTAGGCTGAGGATCAGCACTTTTCGAACGTCAAAATTACATAAGACAGTCCCCCAAAATGCCCGCCCTTCAACACTTCTTAGTGCTTTAGTTGGGAAGAAGTGGCGTAACTAAGTCCCCAGCAGCACAGCTGTCTGCCATACAACTGTCAGACAATTGTCACACTGTCATACAACTTTCAAAGTTATCATCATTCTCCTGTCCTTATCTTAATTGATTTGGGGTTGGTCCAACATGTCACTTTATTCCACACTTCTCTATTAGCCATCATCTCGGCAGCCACCCCCTTTCTATCCATATGTGTGAATGATGGCACACTGCTTCCATCGTTTCTTTGCAAGATCGATACGGGAATGTGTCTGAGTCAAAGTACGAGCTAAGTAACGTTTTTAAAACTCGGGTTGGTTAAAAGACTAAGGTAAAACGGAAAAATATGTTTTCATAATTTCCACAAAAACACATTTAGGGCCGATGAAGATAAAAACATTTTGAAAGAAACCTGGGGGTCTGATAGGTAGATTACCGCGTGACCTCTTTCGTTTTTAAGAATAGATCGATCATAACATTATCTGCAGACTCATGACCCGAAATATCTAGGTTTTGTTACAGCATTAAGCTTCGATTGTTATGAAATTATTTCTAAAGTGTTGGTAATACTACTATACTGGTGGGTTGAACTATTGATAGAATGTTGAAGCTGTTTTCATACACGTAGGCGAATGGTGAAAGAACCAAATTAATCTGAAAGATGAAGAGTTTGGGTGATAAAATCTGACTTGAAGTCTTCTTCCCTTCTGTAGTAATCACGCACAACCAAACGTTGTTGTGATTTCTCATTTGTTCTTGTCTAAAAAAACCCGATTATTGCAAAATCACGTTTTAAAGAGCATGAAGGAAGAAAATGTTTTAATCTGAAAGCCGTGGTCATACAACCCAATACGGAACCACATTTTATATATTTTTTTGTAGTTCGTTCCTTTATGTCCTCTACAGGCCGTCTTTTTAGGGTTCCGTTGCCAAATGGCAAAAAACAGAACCTCGTCAGAAATTCGTCATGTCTGTCCGTCTGTCCGAGTATGTCACAGCCACTTTTTTCCGAAACTATAAGAGCTATGCTGTTGAAACTTGGTAAGTAGATGTATTCTGTGAACCGCATTACGATTTTTACACAAAAATAGAAAAAAAAAACAATAATATTTGGGGTTCCCCATACATAGAACTGAAACTCAAAAAAAAATTTTTCATCAAACCCATACGTGTGGGATACCCCACACGTATGGGTTTGATGAAAAAAGTTTGCGCGAGAGACACTTCCAAAGTGGTAAAATGTGTGTCCCCCCCCCCCGTAACTTCTAAAATAAGGGAATGATAAAACTAAAAAAAATATATGATGTTTATTACCATGTAAACTTCCACACCGAAAATTGGTTTGAACGAGATCTAGTAAGTAGTTTTTTTTTAATACGTCATAAATCGTAAACCACAATTTACCTTTCATTCGATCAACTCAAATATAAAAATTAAAAAAAAGACATTTAATTTCATAAACATAAACCTTATGCATAAACCGTGAATACCTGCAGGTTTGTACGGAACCCTCGGTGCGCAAGTCCGACTCGCACTTGGCCGGTTTATTACTTAATGTGACGTCTCTTAATCTAAAACTAGTGGGCTTTAAAGACGCTTCCATTATTAATTATGACTATATGAGGGACCATACCCTCATACATCATACATACCAGTAAAAATCATAACCCTACTTTTTGCTATGCCGTAGTCGGTATATAGAGGCATTTTCTGTCGTACCTACATGTATGTACACATACTTTTCACTTATTGCACTTGCAGAAACAGTAAACAGTCAAAACTTGTTGTGTGGTAGGTTGTGACTACTAATAGCAGGAAAAACAAACAGTAAATCAACAAAAAAAAATATGCCCATTACATACAAGTTCTATTAATTTCCCTCTTGTAAAACAAAATTTTCAATTAGAAATGAATTATTTCAAATCTAATCGTCTGATGCGAGATTCGACACAGGTATTAACTCTTTTTAATCGACGATAAAAATGGTTGCATGAGCAAAGAGTCAAATCAAATGTGTTATATTTCTAGTGAGAATAAATTGGCCGTGATTATTTGTTCTGAGCCTAAGGGCCTTGTTATTATGACACGATTTTGATACAAACCTTGAATATAACGTGAGAATGCTGTGAACATTATGTTGCCATTGTATCTTGTACAAATAAATAGAGCAACGATACGAATGGAAATTAATAAATCAGTTGGTACTTGTGTAGAGTTAAGGCTTCAACAGACAGGCGTGACGTGGCGGTTAGACTCGATTCTGGTGGAACAATTTCCATAAACACTTTAAAAAAAAATGTTTTATGAGAGCCACCTCGCGCCTGTTTGCAGGAGCCATTATGTGTATAAGTACAGTATAGTTTCGGTAGTAAAACTTTTAGCTTGAACTAACCTACCGTAGAACGAAGTTTCAGTTGCATAAGAAGCCAGGTTATACTGGTTTTGTTACCACTCATGAGCAGCTTACGTTAGCTTATTTTAGAGCTTGAGTCAATTAAATCAGATTAAAGAGAAGTTAATTTGACATAGACAAAAGTTCTCAACGATATAAAATCACGATCAGGACTTGTATTTGTGGCGGCATCTACACGTGAACGCATCACACTGACGTCACGTAAAATCCTGCATCGTGCAAACAAAGTTTACGGCGTAACTAGTAACTATGTAAACAATGTCCAGGCTTTAATGATCGGACAGTAGCCCACCAGACACAACACCTGTCTGGTCAGAAGTTCGCCCTTTTCTACAGAACTTCATCATACCTCTTTAAAACGTAAAAAGAATTTCTAAAGTACAGACGCCAGCACAAAAGCTACTACAATCTGGAAAATTAATTTAATAGGTTTTCAACTTTATCGCTAAATCATAAGGTTCAAGATTGACTGAGAAAATTCGACAGTTTCGGGTAGCTTGATTTGTTGGTGTCTGTGCCTACCGATCCTTTCAGAAGATTCTTTATCGTGCACTATGTAATAGCAGAAGAGTGAAATTGTATGTTTAAATACATATTCATATTATCCGTGTTCGTATTTACGTAAAATTTGGAGTACACTAAAATTAACATGCAGTTTCAAAAGCTTAGCAGTGAAGGTAGGTTTGCATGGTTTTCAGAAGTAATTATTCATGTTTTACTATCTCGAAACAGCGATGCAATTCTGGAAAAAGTCATTACAGATCCTACTTCTGTGTGTGCAGTTAAAATACAGTTTTAACTTTGGCGGTGAAATTACAGAATGAGTTTGAGGTGATTTCTTGTAGAATATTTTGCCAGGTGCGTTCCGTTACTTATATCCGGTTTTCTTAATCAGTACCTATCTGACTGATATCTGACTTCCATAATCAAAGGATGGAATTATGTAGAATTTCAGGCTTCTCACAACTCGTAGCACCATTCATAGGTATTCGTATTATCTATGGGTACTTACATAATATATATTTATTCACAAACTAAAATAAGGCGTCGAAAAATTCATTAATTTATTAATGAATGTTAATATATTATTTTGTTATTTTTATTGATTGATTGATGTGAAATAAAATAAATATATTTATTAGCTTCTGCCCGCGACTTCGTCCGCGTCAAATTTTTGCTCCCCTCTCCGTGCCTGTCGGATTGAATTGCCTGCCAGTTTTCGTCCGTTTTTCGTTGCGGCTCCGCTCCTTTTGATCTTAGTGTGATGTTATATAGCCTATACCCTTCTTCAGTAAATAGGCTACCCAACACAAAAAGAATTTTTCAATTCGGACCAGTAGTTCCTGATATTACCGCGTTCAACCAAACAAACAAACAAAGTCTTCAGCTTTATAATATTAGTATAGATGAGAAAGTATCTCTGTCTGTTTGTCACCTTTTCACCGGCTCACGAAGACTTTTACTCTCAGTATAACGTTCCCGTGGAATAATTTCGGACTTCGAAACGGACGAAGCTGCAGGCAAAAGCTAGTAGCACTATATTTTAGTAAATAATTTGGCAGGTGACGGTACCCAAGTTACTGTTGCGTCCACGTACATACTCGTAACTCCAATATGTCGGTAGGTACTCCAACAACTTTATCGAGTTTTGTTAAAAATACTCCACTCAGTATTTCCTAAATATCTCTGCATCTGTTGCCGATCGACGAAACTTTCAAATTGTGTAGAAATATAGATTTTATTAATACATTTCAGTAATACCTAATGTAAAGAATATTGAGGGACGTTCAACTTTAAATTGATACTATAAAATAGTACTTTATGCATTCTGTATGAAATTAGTAGTTGTGATGAGTTTGCATTTTTATGGTCTATAATGTAAACTAGATATTTATTCACATTCTTTTATATTTTTATTAAGAAAAAAAAAAAAACTCATTTATAAAGGACGTGCCCAATTTATCGTTTAGGTACTTTTTTACTATCTTGGAACATTGGAATGGCTATTAAGCGTTATCTATCTTAAAAATAGTACCTACCTAATTGAGCCTTTTTTCGGCGAACGTTTAAGAAGATTATCATCAATTTATTATTAACTAGTTTCTGCCCGCAACTTCGTCCGCGTCAAATTTTTGCTCCCCTGACCCTTCCCGTCGGCGTCGCATCGAATTGCCTGTCAGTTTTCGTCCACTTTTTCGTTGCTGCTCGCTCCATTTAATCGGAGCGTAATGTTATATAGCCTGAAGCCTTCCTCAATAAATAGCCTACCCAACACAAAAAGATTTTTTTATTCGGACCAGTAGTTACTGAGATCACAACGTTCAACCTAACAAACTCTTCAGATTTATAATATTAGTATAGATTGAAACCAATTAACTAATGGCTTTCAAAAATCAAATTTAAAAATTATTAATACCAGGTAAATTTCGGTATTCCTTAATGAATAATCGTGATAATCGCATTCAAAGATATCAATGATTATCAAGGTGATATTATGATAAATCAAGTAGGATGTGATACAATCGAATGTCACCGATTTTTCAAGTTCTTCAAAAGGACAAATTTTGTCAACAATCTTCAGTAATCGCCGTCAAAGTTAAATAATTATGTAGGTAGATTGATGATAACTTTATAAAATGATAGTATCACGAACAAAGGATGTAGAATAATATTAAAAGCCTGAACAAGTCAATCCAAATATCAAATCTATGATCACATCTCACGATTGATTATATGATTTATTAACTACCTAAAGAAACAGGTCAACAACCTCAGGTCAAATTGTTCATACATAAATACATATGTACAAAGTTAGTGGCCATATATCTAGTATCTATAAGGCAAGTGCCTTTTACGGCAGAGATTGATTCTTTTTGTTTTGATTCAATCTTCTCAGCAATACTCAAAATCAAAATCAAAAGTCATTTATTCAAACTAGGCTGAGAGTCAGCACTTTTTGAACGTCAAAGTCACATAAGACAGTCCCCCCAAAACGCCCGCCCTTCGACACTTCCTAGTGCTATGGCTGGGAAGAAGAAGTGGCGGAACAAACTCCCCAGCAGCACTGCTGTCTGTTAAGTTAGAAGAACTTGATTCTATACAATATTGTATAAGTTATTAATATAATAAAACAAACCATACATTATTCGCCATATGTCAGCTAGCACACGCCATTATACCAACAAAACATTGAAAACTCCGTTGAGTAACCCCGGCTTGGAGTATTCCTACAGCCCTTAACATTTCCTCTCTCGTTAAATGGCGCCGATGCATGAAGACAGCTAACTTTCTGTAAAACTTTGATTTGACACCAAAAATTACTAAAAACTATGTTATGTAAATTGAAACCTTCGCTAAAGTTATGCCGAGGAAATATTTTGTTTTAATTTGTTTTTTCAAATTCAATTTTGGTATCATCGAAAAATGCCTACATAATAAAGTCATGTTGATGCTTTTTAAAATGAAATAAAACAACAAAAGATTCATTCAAAAGTTTGACAGTTAAGATTGATGCGAAAAGAAAAATTAAACACTTGAAAACAGTTCTAAGACATTAGTTAATTACTGGACAAATATCTATTCTACAAACAAACCAGTGTCAGCAAATAATAATTATAAATGCACACAAATATGTACTTAATTGGTCTCAAAAATGTTCTAGTTAAACAAGCTCTGTTAATGAGTGTCAGCAGCGTGACTCGTGTAACAAGGTCATTACAGGTCATCAGTAAACGCATTATGGCACTGACTATTACAATGTACAATGTAAACAACAAGTAATTTTAAACAAATGTCTACTAAGTAGTCTTGTGTAGTTCACGAACGAACTTGGTCGTAAGAACGCTCCCATAGATGAACTACGCGAACTAGGAACTAGTTCCCGGATCCGTAGGTCGTTAGTTCGTCAGTTCGTGACCGAATGAGCGCGGATAGCGTCAACTGAACTAAAACACGGGACAAAATACAAAAATGTTTTTGCAATCACTAAACTAGTTATTCATTGCAACAATAACCTTGGTATTATTTACAATCATGATCATTTTATGAATTATCATTCAAAGGTTTTTGCTGTTTTTAGAGTCTAAAAATTGTTGGTTAAAGTAGAACGGTACCGTGTGGTGCCGGACGTAAAGAATAACACCACCCCATTTCTTCCTGTGGGTGTCGTAAAAGGCGACTAAGGGACTTACTAGAGAATGGGCAGCAGCATTCTCTATGCATTTTACCACCATACTGCGATCGCCAACCCGCCTGCCAAGCGTGGCGATTATGGCAAAGCCCCCCAAATTGGGGGAGGCCTAAGTTCAGCAGTGGATGTCTTACGGCTGAAATGATGATGATGATGAAAGTAGAACATTCCATAATCTTGTCGCATGCAGTAGGAGCGAAATCAAAACGAGCGAACGATCTACCTCTCTTTGATGCGAGCTGGGAGCTGACGAACTAGAAGAGCGAACTAGTTCGTTAAGGAGCGGCGAACTAAACTGAGCGATCTCAGTCGCGAACTACTATGCCCAAAACTACTACTAAGTATTGCTGCATGCTTTTGAGTATTAATCTAACAAGCTGTAGTTTACGTGGCGCAGCGTATGCGTTGGTTCTATGCAGAGTCTACAAAATGTCTACGCGGCGCTGCGAGGCGTCTACGCGGCTCTATTAGGTGTCTACATGGCTCTAAGAGGTGTCTATGTAGCATCTACAAAGCTTTTACGCTATGTCAAATGTGCAGTGTACACGTTTATAGGCTTAGTACAACAATTATAATTTTCTGTGAATGTTACTCCGTGTGAATGAAATTGTAGTAAATTCAATAGTTTGTCTTTCGACCGCTTCTCTTTACAAGCTTGAGAACGATGGTCGAGTGTAATTCAACTCGTGTATTATCATAATAATCACACATTGACCGATGTCACGTGTCTTTATCCAAAAATATTATAGCTTTACCGCTACTTTGTCTTGTTATAAGTATTTCAAGTACGTAATGAACGTACTGCAATTTGTATCGTACTAGTTATTAAATGTGGAGAGGACAATACGACAATAGTTTAAGCTTCGTATATCTAATGAAGGACAATGGATAGAATCTGCTGTGCATGGAGTTTCCCTACGTGAATCGAGGTAACCTACATAGCTCGAAGAATTGCCAAACTAGTGGCAGTGGACAGGGAGCAGATTTCTCGAAAAACAGATGGTCGATGGGGCTGAAGGGTTCTGGTGTGGCGACCGCGTACCGGAAGATGTAGAGTTTGAAGGCCACCCAAGAGCTGAACCAATAACTTTGTGAGGGCCGTATGAATCCGCTAGATGCGGGAAGCATAACACCCGTCGAAGTGGCGGTGCGTGAGGGAGCCCTATGTCTAGCAGTGGACGTTTTTCGGCTGAAATTATGATAATATTTATTTATTTTATTATTTATGTACACACAGTAAAAAAACAGAGTGATAAGGCATATTAATACAATTGAGTACAAAGGTACTGCTTATTTCTTAAGAAATTTCTTCCAGCAGACCTGCGAAAGGAGTAATGAAAAAGAAATGTAGACAATAGTGTGTGAAAACAAGAAGAGAAGATATGAATATGTGAAGTCTTAAACTAAAATATACTTATACATATATAATGCAAGAAATTAACATATACTAAATACATAAAGCTAAAATATAAAAATAAACGTAAATATATTAGGTATTTGCAAAAGTTCGTGCGTATTTTTCTATGATTTTATTGTTTCATAAATTATTAAATAGATAGTAATTTTTAATCAAAATATGTTACTTTAGTATCTACCACCCTTGCCCATATTTCGGGCAACAAAGAAATACCACGACGAAAGAAGTTCTTTTGTTTGGAAGCAATAAAGTCGTCCACTGCTTTTCTCACTTCTTCAACATTTTCAAATCGCTGTCCGGACAACACATGCTGCATTGAACGGAACTAGTGGAAATCTGTAGGTGCTATGTCGGGGCTGTAGGCCGGATGCGGTAAAACCTCCCAGTTCAACTCCATTATTGTATCTTTAGTGACCGAATCGTCATGCGGCTGACCGTTGTCGTGAAGCAATATTACTGGACGTGGTCCATGACCAGAAAATGCGCGTTTATGCTGAATTTCTTGGCTCAATTTGCGCAGTTGTTGACAGTAACGAGTTGCGGTAACTGTTTTACCAGGTTGTAGCAACTCAAAATAGAGTACGTCTTATTCGTCCCTCCATATACAGAGCAGCACCTTTTTTCCGTGAACTTCGCGTTCTGCGGTCGATTTTGAAGGTGCACCCGGGTCTACCCATGTTTTTTTGCGTTTGGAATTGTTTAAGTACATCCATTTTTCGTCGCCAGTGACGATTTCCCAAAAAAAGATTTTTTACGATGTCGAACAAGCAACGAGAGGCACACGCTTAATCTGTTCGATTGCGCTGTTTCGGACAATAAATTCGGGACCCATTTTCCTTCCTTAAAAATTTTGCCCAGAGCATGTAAATGACGATTTACTGTAGATTGGTTCACACCAAGCTTAGCAGCCAATCCTACGGCCGTTTAAGATGGGTCTTCTTGCAGTAACACCTCCAGTTTGTCGATTTCCAAACTTTGAGGTCTACCGGATCAACGTTTGTCGTCAATGTCAAAATCACCGCTTCAAAATCTTTGAAACCACTTTTGACACGTACGTTCGGATATACTGGATTCGCCATAAGTCTCCCATATTATTCTTGTTGCTTCGGCTGCTGTTGATTTTAGATTAAATAGTAATAAAAATAGTGACGAATGTGCACTTTATCGATCTCCATATTACGAGACGTATATGTCTTTTCCAAGATTCAATTTAGACTGATAAAATGTATGAATGTGAAACAATATAATCAGTACTTTAACTTAAACTGAAAATATAATCTCAAATAGTTATAATTTTTTCAGGAGTAACACCTACATGTGACCGCACGAACTTTTGCAAAGACCTAATATATATATAGATATTATATATATTATATAAATAGACACAATTATGAGGAAAAGTAATGCTCTTTGTAATAATGATGATATCTAATGACGTTCCCAATCTGCATACGATAATTCAATCAAAAATATTAAATAGTTTAGATACTAGCTAATCAAATATCGGCAAACGTATAGCCTCCTTATTAGTTAGCTTATGAAAAAATAATTGAGTAATGGAAAAAAAATATTGGTACCTAGTTTCAATATAATCCCATTTAAAGAACCTATGCCATAATGATGGGATTAGCAACGGTTGGTTATACAACTATTTTTAAATGCGTAGCAAGAAACATGAATTTCAATTTATTTAGTTGGAACTATTACTAACACCTTGGTCCTTCCTTATCACAGGATATAAGGTATTATGAGACTTGATTTCAGCTGATAAAACTAATACGTAACTGTTATCAAATTGGGCTAGCTGACAAGAATACGAATTAAAAAATAATATTATGATTATTCTCTTATCAGCGTTGCTTACTTCAAGGAATGTTATCTCAAATATACCTATAGGCTGGTAGGGACATTGTCCCGCAAACTGTAATCATGAAATCAGCACATAATTCTTGCAAAGAAATTTTTCATCGGTTAGCAAAAACGGTCAATGTATGAAACAGCAATTATTTTTTTTTAAATAACCGACGAACATTTTTTACGCAGAAGGTTTTAGAATCACGCACATGGGTATTAATCTGCCCATTGACGTCCTGTATTAATAAACTGTAACAGAAATATTGGCTAGTTCTCCATTAGCTCAGTAACTTGCCGAGAAAAAGGTTCTATTCCATTCGGTACAGTATGCCACACGTCACTAGTAACTCCGTACGACGCTAAGCGAGGTCAAGGTCAAAATCTTACCGCTCACGCGGCCTACTGTACTCCGTATGAGAAAAAACGGACATGACATGACAATTTAGAAAGAAAGTGCCATAAGATTGAAGTGTTGAAGTGAAACATATCAAAATCAAAGACTTTGGTTATTTCCATTTCATATAATGACACTACAATTATGACCACAAATTACAATTAAACACGTCTCAAGTCATTAGTCACCTATAACGGGAACTTATTGTCACTAAATTAATAAGTGTTAAATTATTGTACATTTTTACCTGGTAAAATCAAACCGTCTCAAAAATAATGACTAAAGTTCGTTTATTTGTTTCGAGTCATAGTTCCGTAGAACAGGCGACAAACAAATTTAATAATTGGGCTAAAAGCGATGCAATATATAAAATATAATTTTTTATTTTATTTTATTGATTATCATCTGACTACAGCAGTAGGTATTCAACCTATGATGTGAATGTGAGCATGTCTAGCGCTAGCTAGGATTAAGCGCCTTATTATTTGTATTTAATATAACCTTACCGACCACCGTTCACTGATGCAGTCATTAGGTCCTTACGTGTAATAGGTAACAGGGCTTGCGGTGCAAAATAGGAGGTGAGTATTTGTCTGTGGAGAGACGCTGCATATACACCGGAGCGGAGGATTGAACCCCCATCACACACTCACACATGTTACACGGGTTCATTAAAAGCTTACTATGGTGGTTTTATCGCTGTTATGGCTTGAATAACACTGGTCTTATATTATTTCAACATATATATCTCCAAAACTGTTCATATCAAAATTGCGGGTCATTTTTCTGCCAGGACAGTAGTGTCCACTGTCCAGTACTTCAGTATTCAACTCAGGCACACGATAAATAACCTCCTCGTGATCTTAAACTCACAGATTCAATATGTTAGTCAGACGTGAGCTGGACTTTCTTGGAATACCGACCAACTTTCTCGGATTGTGTAGTACATACGTACAGTTTATGTTAAACAGTTTATATTTGTTGGTATGACCGTTTGATTTACGTAGGCAATACTCTCACTTGACTGTTGAGGAAAGTGAATTTGTTTTGAACTTGGCTTGTCTTGGTTTCGAATTATCTGCAGCATCTGAAATAACCCGGTCTAATATATTGAATAGAGTAAAAGTGACCGATCGAAATATAGGTCAATTATATTGCAATGTAGCCGCTGCAGAAATGGCACTGGAGATCCCAGGAGCGCCTTAATGAGCCGATGGTAACCAGCCACAGCGTAGTTTTAGTAGTTAAAAGTACGACAATAATCTTTTTCCATTAATCCTTAACTTTCATGTATGCTAATAGTAGGTTACCTGCCTGTCTGTCACTCCTAGACTAGAGTATCGCTTTCCCATAGTTCAACGCCTGCGTGTATAGAAACGCATTATTTTATAATGATTTTCCTTTGATCTATAATCACTTTAGAAATTTTGTTACTGATTACTTCGGATCAACACTTTCTAATTTATAATTCACCAACTTTTGCCAGTGGCTTCACCCGCGTATTGTGCATATAACCTTCTTCTTGAATCACTGTCTATTGATGAAAATCGCATTAAAATTTAAGTTGCGCAGTTTAAAATATCTAAGCGTACAAACAGGAAATGTGATTTTGTTTCATACTATGTAAGGATTAATCGTTAATCTAGTGATATGTATTACATTTTTTATTTTGATGGTTACTGCTGACGAGCAAGACCCAACTTATCATTAATCACAACATTCACAGCAATAATACCTATAATATAATAATAATAAAAACTTTATTTTCATAAACAAGTACAGATTTACATTATTTTATATAAACACAGTTTAAATGAGCTTCGGTAGTAACACAATGTAATACAAATCTAGGAACTGAATTCTGTACACAATTATGTAAAAACCCTGCCTCTCAAACTAGGTAACCTGTATCTTGAGAGACAGTGATTCAGCTTAGAATATGATGCTATAGTATAATAGTAGACTGTGTCGATCTACCTGAGCGATTGAATATAATAAAAACAAATTTTTGTATATATTTACGTGATGTATGTGTTTGCGTGCGTGCGCGCGCGTGAGTATGAGAGTCTATGTGTGTGTGTGGTGTGTGCATGTGTGTGCGTGCATGTGTGTGTGCGTATGATTGGAGATGTGAAGTTAGGTGACGTACTTGAGTAGGGATTCTGTTTGTTGATAGTCCTGTTCCAGAAGCCATTTCGTTAATTTTGATTTAATTTCATATTTATTAAGATCGACAATATTTAGCTTTTTGTGAATTTGTTTGTAGACGTATGTACTTAATGTGTAGTATTGGTGTTGAGCGAAGGCGGTTTTGTGAGGGGTACTTAAGGGTAGTTTTTTCCTTTTTTTGGGGTCACTTGGTGGAACGCTAGAGTGTTTTCTAACAGTAGATTGCAGTAGAAAGAGCTGACGCACTGAAAGTACTTCGGAATCAGCGTATAGTTGCGTAGTGGGATAGCGATAAGGTTTGCGCGACATCACCTTCAGAACGGCTCTCTGCGCTCTTTCAATCCTCAGAAGACTGGTTTTATTTGCACCACCCCATACTGTGATGCAATATCCAATGATGGATTGACATAATGATGATGACACCATTTTAAGGGTTTCAGGCGCAGCCGAGTTTCTAAGGGATTTGAAAACATGCAAAAAATCCTAATGTAAAACTGTGCATTTTTTATCAATGTTGCTGACATGTGTACATAAATTTGTAAATTACGTTTCTGTGCCAAAGTAGGCTCTATCATACATTATTCATTTTCAGAGAAAGCCATATATTTTTCTTTGTTGGTTTTGTAAATGATACACTCCAAAATATTTAGTTAGAGCAAGCGCGTTAAAAAGATCTTAAAACTATTGGAGAGGCCATAACGTATGAACTTGATGAAGGCCCCATAAATATCGATTAAGCGTCAGTCAAAGTATGTAAAAACACAATAGGCCCTATAATAGAGTTAAGTTATATATTACAAACATAAGAAGAGCTTTTAATGCATATAAAATCTATAATACTGTTTGTCGTAAAAAATGATTGTTATCAAATCATCAGTGAGTCAGAATTATGATTTATTCTGGCCATGGAATGTTTATATACCTATCTACCAACGTATATAATGCACTACCAATACGAAAGGATGGATTTAATTACGTAATTTTTGCAAATAGATTATTTTAGATATAAACTTGAATTTTTAGATTTTGCTCTGCAATCCTTGTTAAAAGACAAGGATATAAAAAAAAATGTTTCTTTAATACAGACAGCTACCTTTCAAAATCATCTCTGTCTAGTTGAAGTAACATAATAATGGGTATAGATGGAAATTCTAACCTTTAAACATTACCTACTTGGGTAAACTACAAAACACGCAGCCATTGACCTTTGTTCCTTGCGCAGAGGCGTCATGTTTCTAAAATGTTCCATTTTGCATGCGTACCACATGACGCCGCGAACTCACAAGTTTTGCAATCATAGCCTATCTGCCAACATGTATTGAGAAATCCACTATTATTTAGACATGTATTACTAAAAGGCTTTTCTTTTATGCGCAATGTATTGGCTTTGCAAGTTATGTAGGTATTGATAACGTTTGTACAGTCGACGGTGACACTTTGACCTTCAGCTGGCCTACCTATTTCTATAGAATTAGAGGCCAGGTTTTGTGGGGCTTCTGGGGAAGTAATAACAGCCGCACGGATCGATCAGTGAGGTTAAACTACGCTTGCCACGAACGGTCTGTAGATGGGTGACCACCTTTACATACCAAGACCCCTCGGTGCCTTGGAAAGCACGTTCAGGCCTTGGTCCTTTGTGATAATTATGCTTCATCTACTGTCTGCGTGTTGTGAACTATCTTGCGGTCTGAATATGGGTGACCATCTTTACATACCAAGACCCGTACCTTGAAAAGCATGCCAGCCCAAGGTCCCGGCTTTCATTTGTCGATCTTTGGCAGTCATTACATTGCGGGGTATCTACCATAACTAAAAAGTAAAAAATAAAAACTTTTCAAAAAAATAACACTACAAAGTCAAAAATAACTTTAATTTCGGAATTCGGTGTCTTAGGATCTGTATTTAAGGTTTTTTTTGCCAGCGACTTCCGAAATTAAAGTTATTTTTGACTTTGTAGTGTTTTTAGGGTTCCGCACCTCAAAAGGAAAAAGCGGAACCCTTATAGGATCACTTTGTTGTCCGTCCGTCCGTCCGTCCGTCTGTCAAGAGCCTTTTTCTCAAGAACGCGTGGAGTTATCAAGCTGAAATTTATATCAAATACTAAGTCTACTGTCCCTTGAAGCTGTGAAAAAATCAAGCTTCTAAGCTAACGCAATCAAAAGATATAGCCGTTTATGCCGCAAATTTCCGCAAATTTTCGAAACTCGCAAGGGAATCAAAACCTAAAGGGTACTTCCAGTCGATCTAGAATTTTGAAATTTGGTACGAAACAACGTCTTATAGCACAGATAAAGGAAAAATTGCGAAAACCGTTAGTTTTTGGTTACATCATATAATAAAAATATTTAAAAAAAAATTAAACTTTATACCTACACGTTTGTACGGAACCCTCGGTGCGCGAGTCCGACTCGCACTTGGCCGGTTTTTTTTAAGGAAGTCGGTTGTTATTTTTTTGTAAAAAGTTTTTTACCAATACCGTGCAGCCTACTGTACAAGTGTCCTAAAGGTCAAATAAATAGGTATGTTTACATGTAACAGTATGTTTTTCCACAAAAAAAAAAACATTATTGTATACTTATACAGTTTTCTAGAACATACGGTTATTTTTCGGGATACGCACGAGTACCAATGGGCCGATCATAGCTACTTCAGGCGAAAAGTAGGTTGTGGAAAGCGGTAATGAGCGTAAAGACTGGTTAGAATATATTTTGTAAAACTCTTTTGTGTGTATTATCGTCAAATGTTTGTATAAAAATAATAGAGACAACGTTTAAAGTTTAGTCGGTCTAAGGTAGCCCGCGAAATCCAAATGTTTATCCGTTTTTTGAAATAATATGATTCGCGACCATAACATATATTTGTTTACAGAATTATAGCTTTACAGGATTATAATTATTAAAATCACCAAACCAACCCTCTAAGTTAATTTAATCCCATTGAATGACTATTTAATGAAAAAACCGGCCAAGTGCGAGTCGGACAAAAATTTTTTTTTGAGTTTCAGTTCTATATGGGGAACCCCAAATTTTATTGTTTTTTTTCTATTTTTGTGTAAAAATCTTAATGCGGTTCACATAATACATCTACTTACCAAGTTTCAACATCATAGCTCTTATAGTTTCGGCAAAAAGTGGCTGTGATATACTCGGACAGACAGACATGAGGAATCTATAAGGGTTCCGTTTTTTGCTATTTGGCAACGGAACCCTAAAAATCATGCGTTACGGTCGCGAATCATCATCATATTTTTTTTTTTTTCAAAAAATATCTTTTTTTTTTCATTGTCATTTATTTCCTGCAAATTACAGAAAACGTTAATTTTGAATTTCGCAACGAATAAAATGAAAATATTCACGAGGTCACGACACCAACGTTGACATTTTAATGTTTGTCTCGTCACAAGGGAAGGTTTCTGATGTAGGTGATGTAGGTCAGACCATTGAGCTACCTATGTACCTAGCTGTCGTTATATCAGGTTACGTAAACTTTGTAATAAAAATATTAAATAATTCTAGGCAGAAACAACATGTAGAAGAGATAAGCTTTTCCAAGTATATTATTATATTATTATTATATATATTATTTTTCTTGCCGTGGAAGTTGTTGCCAGGAACGGAGGTATTCGATATCTCCCCTACCTTTTGGAAAGAGCGCTTAGAATCAATTCTAATTTAAATGTTGACGTTTAAAAGTGCCTCTTTTGTGCCTATTTGAAATAAATCCTTTGACTTAGACTTTCTCATACCAGATTAATAAAATTATAAGAACAGAAAAAAAAATTTTTTTTTAGTTTTCCCCTTTTTTCCACATGCACGTGTCCCTAATGTGTTGTTATTGTTTGCAGCGTAAGCGGGTGGGCGCGCGCGCGGTGGCGGCGCAGGCGGCGCGGCGTGCGCGACTGTAAGCGGTCGCCGACGCCCGAGGATCATGCGCACAGTCCCATCGCGCCGCGCAGCAAGACCGCGCGCATTATGCTCAACATGAAGCTAAAGGAGCGGCTGGCGCTCGCCGTCAGCGCCTTCCTCGTGCTCTTCACGCTCATGCTCGTCGTAGACCTACAAATGGACTACGGCATCTCCGGCCACAGAGTGCCCCTACACGGACGTGTGGCCATAGCAGACACTGAAGATAAAGGACGGTCAGCGTACATAGAGTTTCGGAAGCGGTTCCTACAGAAAAGGTTGGTGTTGTGATTTAGTGGCATTTCAGAGAATTGTTTTGCTTTTTGTGTGTTATGTGACAACATCTGAATGGAAGAATTTTTTGCATTGCAAAATCTATGAACCGGTACGTATAGTGTTAATTTTTTAACTATTTCGCGTTTACTTTAATTTATGAATGAAAACATCGTCTTATGTTATTTATTTAAAACGCAAAGTATACATTCATATCTTATTCTTTAGATATAAATTGTGACAGTTAGGTAGTTTCCACACAGTCTTCTCAATCAAAATTTATCTTATCGAACACAACAATGACCCTTTGATTGCGTCGGAAGATGACTTGAGTGCGGTGCCTATTAAAATAATTTCATTATAAACGTGTTTTTAATGACTCCAAAATACTTTCTTGGTCGTTAGGCACACAAACATTTCAACCATGTGCTGTTATTAAGACATGATTTAATTTTATTGTAGCTAGGCATTCAATCTATGCAGCCTTCACCACCTATACTAAATTCTTTATCCAGTTAACTTCTGTTTTTCACTGTTATTTATGACCTATAGTTAATTTAAGAACAATTTATTTGTAATTTATGCGTATTGTAATATTGTTATCATACGTTATCATCGTGTTTACTGGTTTGACAGCGTCTTTGTAGATAAGACAGTCTGCTCCGGACAGACCTACCATAATACAGGTTATTTAAAAATATAATCCGAGAAACTAGATCAATATTGTCTGCGTAATAATACCCGTTGACACAGGATATTGCAGTGATTTATAATCATTAAAGATTATTGTTGTGCGAGTCAGCGTTATCGATGCAAAATTCGTGAAACAATTCGATACTATGTTGTGATATTGACTAACCATACATGTAAATTTAATTATATATACATCAAAATGACCATTGAAATCAAAACTAGATTTCTCAACGGCTTCGCCACGTGTAGGTCAAAAATAATCCAACGGGAACGTAGCACCGGAATATAAAGTATAATATGTGTTAATCCAGGTTATAATCTATCTGTGAGCTAAATTTCATCCAAATCCGTGCTGCCGTTTTTGCTAGATTGTGTTACAAACATCGATACATCTAAAAAATTAAAAATATAAAAATTTCATATTAATATTATTTACTACATAGTATATAGTAGAATAACCAACCTTCTGACAACCAGTCTTACCAAGGGATATCGTGTTACCCAGTAACTGGACTGTGGATGGGGCATATAGGCAATTAGGGAGTCACTCTATGTGAAATACTGGTATTCAGCTGCATCTGAGTACACTGGAAACAGATCCCAACGTAGTTGGAAAAAGTCTACGCAGATTCAGTTATTATTGAAAAACATTATTCTTTCTGATCAAAATACGCGATTATTTACAGCTGAAATATGAAAATTCATTCATAAAAAAAATATTAACGGTGACAGACTTAAATCAGATTTAACTTTTGTGAGAAAGTGTGATGAAACGTCATATGCCATACTTTTGAACGTTTTTTCAGCCAAAGTACTAAATGTTAGTGCCCAAAGCATTTATGGGCTTGAACGCATTTTTAAATAAATGAGCAAAACTAAAATTAGTTAAATCAGGATTATCATATCACTGATAACTTATGATATAGCACCTTGATTTTTAAGGCACCGTTATCAGGCTAACTACACACTTTAATTCTTTAAATACAACCGGCTGATCTCCTACACCACAGCTGCACGAACCACACAAATGGATGTTCTTACCGTAAAACAATACAAATGTCAATATTCATTGTGATTGATTGTTTTCCTAGAATAGATAAAGTCTTATTGATTGTAGAAATTGAAAATATTGTGATTTTCCGTAGTAATATTGAAATATACGTTAGAATAGGCACCCTGGGTCTAGCTTCCACAAAATGAACCTTTTTTACTAGGTACCTGCACAAAAAAGGCTATAAAATAAACACACAAAAAACAATACTCTCAAGATCAGGAGGCATCATTTATCATTCAACAGTATCAGTCAGTAAAATAACAGTAAATAATAAAATATTAATCATGTTAATTTAATTGCCAATCTGTAAGTGTTTTTACTGTAGATTAAAATGATTGTGTCTGATCTCATTAGCTGTCTCTATAAATATTTTCTTTCTTTCTTAATTAATATTTATTACAAACTACTTCCTCGAAATAATAAATAGGTATATCATTTTTATTCACGAATAATCTGTCTCAATATGTTGAACTCAAACGAGGTGAAAATAATTTAAAAACAATTGAGCTCTATTATTTCCTAGAATTTGGTCTGTGTATGCAGATTAGAAGATACAATATTATTGAGAGCATAATGATAATCACTGAGTCACTAGGGTTAAATAATCGGGGCTTGTGGCTAAACAATAAGAGCCGCACGGGTCGATCCAAAGTTAAGCTACGCTTGGCACGGTTGGGTAGTGGATGGGTGAAAATCCATTATATATTGAAGCAGGTTAAGACGTTGGTCCAGGCTATCATTCGTACATCTTTGACAGTCTTTAAAAGGTAGTCGCAAGCCCAAAAGTTTGACAACCATTCGTGTCTTACCAAGGGGTATCGTAATGCCCAGAATCTGGGATGTGGAGGTCATATAAGCTAGACTACGCAGATTGATTGATTGATAATTACTGAGTCTTATATTATGATCCATGGCTCAAGTTGGAGGAAAGTTAAGTAGTAGAATAGCATACTAGAAAATGATAGTTGAAATCCCATCCTTCTTGTATACACTATTATTGAGAGCATACGGATCATCGGGATCGGATAGCTCGTATGATGCACAATAAAGCACAAGTTAAAGGAAGAATACTAGGACAGGATAGTAGCATATGATAGTGATATAGGTACTATCCTATGATCAGCATTATAATTTCAGCCAAAAGACGTCCACTGCTGGACATAGG
Source organism: Aporophyla nigra (assembly GCA_947507805.1). NCBI lineage: Eukaryota > Metazoa > Arthropoda > Insecta > Lepidoptera > Noctuidae > Aporophyla > Aporophyla nigra. The sequence goes on along the minus strand of OX382297.1, from coordinate 18,088,471 downwards.
GTCTCCCTTAATTTGGGGGGGGGGGGGGGGGGGTTTGCCATAATCGCCATGCTTGGCAAGCGGATTGGCGATCGCAGTATTGTGATAGAATGTATAGAGAACGCTGCTGCCCATTCGTTTGTAAGTCCCTTAGTCGCCTCTTACGACACCCACGGGGTACGTGAGTTGGTGCTTTTCTTTTACGTCTGGCACCACACGGAACTAGTACCTATCCTATGCCATTGTCATATCATTCTGGAGGCAGAATGTATGTCTAGTGTAATTAAACAATAAATTGCAAAAAATAACCTAGGCATGTTTGGTTTTTGTAAAATGAGTGACCGATAGACTGTATCACGTGGCCAATTGTGATCTTTTAAATTTTTTTTGCGAGCTTTTTATGTAATAACTGCAATATTCTTCACATGTAGATATTATATATAAAGTCTATGATAACTGCGAACTTGAGTGACCTTTGTTATAGTAACTTCGTCTACAATTATTTGTAAATACATCTGTGTGCTCTCGTTATCGGGAATTTACATTTAATACGTTACAGAATTGATTTAATAGATAATAATTATAGATCAAGTAATATTATATTTCTAATATTAGTTTATAATTGTTATCGAGCTGCTAGCAGCTAAAACTTAAAGCTTAAATAAATAAAATAAAATAATTTTAATTCGGACAACTCAACTCCATTTTTAGTAACAGTTTTCCTTAAAACACTATCGTTAGTAACTTAATTTACGGACAAAAGAATGAGACGACCACCCAGCAACTGGAGATAGCAAAAGGCCACTAGGTTCTGACAAATTTCCATATAATGGCAGAGGAAGTGTCTGCCACCACAGCCTTCAGGATGCTACTATGACTGCCTCTTATTCTGCTCAGTAGTGAGACCGTTTTTATTCGAATGATGGAATGAAATCCAGTATGGTTTTTTTTTGTTTTTTGTGGGCGAGAAATCTTCAAATGACGTGTCCCGCTCTTGGGCGATTAAACAGACTTTTACTGACTAAAACCCACTCGTGTTCCATCAGTTGCCCATATACCAGGGCCACGGTGTCTCTTTCGAACGAATCTCGCGACCCTGGCAGGCATCGGTCCTAGCAGACCCCTTCAGTACTGCTGACATCTCTTTGAGGCGCGCGTGGAACACTACGCGCCGTCGACACGGGCCTGGTCCTTACCGGGCGGAGAGCTACCCATTGCTCGCCACCCGCAAGCTCGCGCCTACGGTGGCCGGGAGTCCGCTATCGACTCCCGACGCCCGGGGCGTCTCCTCCTGCGGCGGCTAGGAACGTGAACCCGCAGAGACTGCCACTCCCACACGCGCCCCGCCTCCTCCTTCGCGAGCATGACTGCTTCGCAGAAGGAGGTGACGGCTTCTCATGCCCTCTCGCTCCATACCATGGCTATCAGTATGGATTAAATGGTAATACAATGGTTAAGAAGGATGCGATAAAATAGGCCGCATAATTCAAATTCTATTACGTTTTGCATTATGCAGGTCAATGTGAGGTTGTGTGATGATTAAAATATGATTCACAACCGTAATAAATATGGCTTTACAGCCGGATGCAGCGGAATACCAGTATTTTATATGGAACGACTGCCTATCTGACCTTCACAACCCAGTTACTGTGCAATAAGTAAGACCCTTGGTAAGACTGGTTGCCAGATTTTCGGGCTTGTTACGACCCGTTACTACTGTCAAAGATCCACAAATGACAGCTGTAACCAACGGCTTAACGTGCTTTCCGAGGCACGGAGGGGTCTTGGTATGTAAAGATGGTCATCCATCTACCAACCAACTGCACAGGCGTAGCTTATCCTTGTATGGCTTTACAGTATTATAATTATAAAAGCCTCTAAGTTCATTTGATGCTAACTGACTTTTTCATGGCATTGTCATTCCATATACCTACAGCCAGATACTGATCTGCAAACTGCAAAAAACTTAAGAAAATTTGAATTACGCGGACTACCCTGGTGCTTCCCTCGTAAGTCATCATCATCATCATTTCAGCATTAAGACGTCCACTGTTGGACATAAGCCCCCCAGTCTGGGGACTTTATCATAATCACCAAGCTTGGCAGGCGGGTTGACGATCGCAGTATGGTGGTAAAATACATAGAGAACGCTGCTGCCCATTCTCTAGTAAGTCCCTTAGTCGCATCTTACGACACCCACGGGAAGAAATTGGATGGTGCTATTCTTTACATCTGCCACCACGTGGACACCTCTTAAGTAGCCAGTACAAATTGTGGTAATAAGTTAAAGTTTGTACTCCGAGTTAAAAATAATTAGAATTAAAAACACTATGATACTCAAGTACACGGTATGTTATTAAATAAATTAAAAATCTGTGAAATGATTTATATCAAACGAGTTCAATAACATACATTTTCATACAATTATCATAATACAAACAACCATAGAGCTTGTGTACATAATATACGTTATCACCACATTCTAGATGCAAAGATAACATTAGTAATTTCGGCATTATCATTATCGTGACCCTTATCTCTGTAATCGATATGGTTATCAAAAATTTTTTACTGAACACGATGTACTACCTACTTGGTATTTTTTCCTATCATTCTAGGCATACTGCCCCCTCTTACTAAAACATAACTGTTGGAATCTCTACTAATATTATAAAGCTGAAGAGTTTGTTTGTTTGTTTGATTGAACGCGCTAATCTCAGGAACTACTGATCCGAATTGAAAAATTCTTTTTGTGTTGGGTAGCCTATTTATCAAGGAAAGCTATAGGCTATATAACATCACGCTACAACGAAGAGGAGAGGAGCAGTAATGAAAAATGTTGCAAAAAATGGGGAAAATCGCAACGGGTAGGCGATTCGACGCGACGGCGACGGGAAGGGTCGGGGAAACAAGAAATTTAACGCGGACGAAGTCGCGGGCAGAAGCTAGTTTGAAAATAATATACAACTTTGGCTATTTCATTGGGTGCATAATATAACATTACGGTTTGCTTCACCGAAGGATTGGGTAGATGTGCACCTATAACGTACTTACTCTAGTAGTTATGATGAAGTCTTTGGGAAATACTGGCTAATCACTAATTAATAACTAGTTTCAAATTTTTACACATGTTGTCAGACTATCTTTATGAAATTATCATTAGCAACAAAATGTTTTCAGCTGATTTTTTGACAATTTTTTTCTACTACTTAAGGTTGTAGACCATAGCCCAATAGGCAACACCAACAACAACCCAGTAAGGGACAAATAATAAAAAGGTTTTGGTCATAGTTAATCTTAACATTCATATTCCCATTGACAATTGTAAAATCATGTACGATAAAAGCTTCGCAATATATTAGTTCTTTATATTGCCAAAACATGTAAGTGTACCTGTCCTACCCATTAACTAATAAACATCAATAACTGAAGACGTTTTTTAAATGAAATTAAGTTAAATAAAATACAGTTTTACACGTCAATATTGTAAACTAGATTGCGACGGCATTTCCTTGCTAACTGATCCTTGAGAAGAGAAGTCGAAACAAACTCAGAGGTTATACATACAATACATACAGTCACGCCTTTTTCCCATGGGGGTAGGCAGAAACCACGGAACGCCACCTGCTACGATCTCTACACACTCCTTTTGCCTCGTTTAGGTTCATACAATTGGTCATACACACACGCCGGTTGCGAGTACTACGCACCTGACCTTTCTGAAGAACATCACTAATAAGAGACTATAAACACCGGGAGGGGACGCCCTAGGAGGACATATAGTGAATATGTTCTCCTAGGGCGTCCCCTCCCGGTGTTTATAGTCTCTTTTGAAGTCCAAACTTTATATTTTTAAGATGTTATGTGAGTCGAACAATGCAGGGCCATATCTCGAAGGGCCTTTTAAGAAAAAGCCATTGCAACTTTGATTAATTGTCTATTGTTTTGTTAATGTAATGCATATTCAGAAAATTTAAAATCTCGTATACTCGTAATTAAATTATTTATTGCTATTTGTGCTCTCTCCTGGAAATTTTTGTATGGAGCTCTTACTGAGTTTTATAGGGGGCAGCTACATATCAGTATGCTACTTTATTATAGTCCGTAGGCCTGGCACGTACTATGAGTCAATTTTGTAGGACAACGACACTGCTACACTAATAACACCGCTATCTTTGACTAACTGGCAAACAGAGATAGACACTGAATAAATCGCGATACCACGCGGCGCATGCGGTTGTTTAGCTACGTTTAAGGTTTAAGATTCGAAAATCAAATCTTGTTATGGCCTCCAGATACTTAGTGGTCCCAGATCTGGGTATTTTGCATATGTAATTTGTGAACCGATACAGGAATAAATTAAATAATATAGCAAAAAATTACTGAAAGAAAAACAATTCATATAAATTAATAAACAGAATTATTATAATACATAGGTATATAAAAATCATCTAAATTATATTAGTACATTTTGTTAATCTCCTTACCAAATGTTCTTCAAAAACAGAGCTTCAGAGATGAAGCTCTGTTCCCTACCTACCTTTTGCTGTGCCCTACAGGGTACATAATGATCTAAAATATAAAGTTACCACCTAAGTACACATTAAGGTAAAGCAATAAAGATATTGAGTATTGAAAAATCCTAGTGCAAGATATGGCGAATCGCATCATTTACGACTTAAAATACTCTGGGATGTGGTCTAACCTGTTTCGTTGTTCAGTCAACAGTATATGACGCCCGTTGACTATCTTTTGTATTTTCAACTAAAGAACAATAAAGCTACAATTTAAACAGAGCTGTTGTCCATCAGAATGAAATTTACTATTTTGTATAAGAGTTCCAGTGACATGATTCATCTAAGTTACGCTTGTCGCGGTTGGCCTGTCAATGGGTGACCATATTTAGATACCAAGACCTTTCCGTGCTTTGGACAGCACGTGAAGCCGTTAGACTGTCATTTGTGGATTATTGACAGTCGTTACGGGTCGTCAGCAACCCGAGAGTCTGACGAACCAGTATTACAGGTATCTTAGTATCCAGTAACTGGGTTGTAGAGGTCAGATAGGCAGTCGCTCCATGTAAATATCGCCATCTTTAATGCCACACGTTAACTATTTAGTAAGCTATACCATTACTATGGCATGTCCTTCAATGTACTCTTAAAGCTCGTATAGAATCAATAATATTATATTTTAAAGCCAGCACACACTACCTGCCAAGTCTTTTCCCATCTATGTTAGGGTCGGCTTCCAGTCTAACCGGCTAACCAGTATTTTAAATGAAGCGATACGATATGCTGTAGTAAGACTGGTTTTGGGGCTCTGACGACCCGTAACGACTTTCAAAGATCTATGAATAACAGCCGGGACCGACGGATTCACGTGCTTTTCGAGGTACGGCGGAAGAACAATAAAGCTACAATTTAAACAGAGCTGTTGCCCATCAGAATGAAATTTACTAACCGGCTAACCAGTATTTTAAATGAAGCGATACGATATGCTGTAGTAAGACTGGTTTTGGGGCTCTGACGACCCGTAACGACTTTCAAAGATCTATGAATGACAGCCGGGACCGACGGATTCACGTGCTTTTCGAGGTACATAGGGGACTTGCATTGTTAAGATGGTCAGCCATCCACGGACCACCTGCGGCAACCGTAGCTTAACCTTATCGACCGAACCATTCAGCTTTATTACTAAGCATAAATGGTTAACTATATTAAATAATAAATATATGACATTGTATAGCCCGTAGGAGTGGCATTAACATATCTATTATGTTACGTGTTGAATTAAGTTATCAATTAAACTTCTATATTCGTAGCGTATTGTTAATATTTGCATTTTAATGCTTCCAGGTCATTACACTTGAAACTGTCGATTCCAAATCCATATGCCAAGTTGTTGAATATATAAACAATACAAAGCTTTGATAATTTCTGTAATATTAGAGTATTCAACTTCAGAACTTGTCATGTCTAGTGGTTCTAGATTAGTATTGGTATCTAAGTCTAAGAGGCTTGGCCAAGATATCTGTAGAAAGTATTTTCAGTTTTGTTTAGGGTTTATATTATTATACTAGCTTCCGCCAGCGGCTTCGCCCGCGTAAAAATTCAACCCCCCAATTCACCCTCTTAGGGATGGAATTTCAAAAAACCCTTTCTTAGTGGATACCTGCTCTTCACAAAGAACACACCCTCCAAATTTCATGTCTCTAGGACCAGCGGTTTAGGCTGTGCGTTGATATATCAGTCAGTCAGTCAGTCAGTCAGTCACTCAGGACTTTGAATTTTATATATATAGATTAACCAATTACAGGACCCTTTTGAATTTTCCGTCAGAAAAATGAAGCTCATTCTATAGCATAGTAGACGATCGGGCAAGATACTTCATAGACACTCTTTCAAATCAAAATATTCAAACAATATATTGGTTAGTTATTCAGGGTTACATCACTCACAAAAAAACATTTTTTTTTAATGTCAATAATTTGAAAAGTAGTTAACTTAGATTTTTTAAATAATTTTTCTGATAACTGTCACCACCTGGCCTATCAACCGTTTTCGGCTTGACGTTGATTTTTGGGACACCCTGTATAATAAATCTGTAATACATTCATATGACAATGACATAGAAATACGTGATCGTTAAAAAGGGTTCGTAAGTGATAAAAACAAAAAAAAAAAAAAAAACAAATTAAAATCTACCGTGGCAGCAAAGCGACTACTAAACGACACTCGTTTACGAACATGACGTATGGATCAACCATTCAGCTCAAGCATTTTCAAAGGAATTTAATTAAACATCTATACAATAGACATATAATACATTATTAATTGATGCTTAGGCAATTAGTGTTCAATATGCAGACCAGCACATCTAGCAAAAAAAAAAAGACAAAGCTGGCTGAAATTAAAACCATCACTTGCACAATAATAACACAATTTCAGACTGTTTTTCTACGTCAGCCGAAGGGTCTATAGAAAATTATAATCAGGTATATATTTACCTTCCTGTCAATGCAGTTTTATTGTTACCAAGAAGCGACTATTATAAAAAATTGTCAGCTTTTGTTATAAAAACAATTATGCACTAATAAATATGTCAGGTACGGCTGCGCAAACAGGAGGCTTTAAACAAATGAAACATGATTCTGGTACTCATCGTTTTAAACAATAGCAGGTTAGTTTTACACGTCAAAGGTTGGATATTATTAAACCTATTTATTATTATCATCATTTCAGCCGAATGACGTCAAAAACTGGACATAGGCCTCCCCAAATTTGGAGGGGTTTGTCATTAACGCCACGTTTGGCAGGCGGGTGGACGATTGCAGTATGGTGGTAAAATTTATAGAGAACGCTGCTGCCCATTATCTAGCGAGTCCCTTAGTCGCCTTTTACGACACCCACGGGAAGAAATCGGATGATACTATTCTTTAGTCACACACGGAACATATGTATAATTACATGGATTAGAACGCTTCATCATCATTATCATTTCAGCCGTAAGACGTCCACTGCTGGACTTAGGCTTCCCCCAATTTGGGGGGCTTTGCCATAATCGCTACGCTTGACAGGCGGGTTGGCGATCGCAGTATGGTGGCAAAATGCATAGAGAACGCTGCTGCCCATTCTCTAGTAAGTCCCTTAGTCGCCTTTTACGACACCCACGGGAAGAAATCGGATGGTACTATTCTTTAGTCACACACGGAACCTATGTATAATTACATGGATTAGAACGCTTACGTCATTTTAATACCGGATAGCGGAGTGAGATAAAAAAAGCTTAATTTCATGTTTTACTTTTTTAACTAGTCAAACGGTCAATTAATAGCAATTATATCTATGGCTCGGTCTTCATCTTACCTATAATTTTATCTCTATCATTTATCATAACATCACGTGTTGTTTCCCCTTAGGGTTTTTTTTCTGGATGGGAAATCATCAAATAACTTCTCCCGCTCTGGGCGGAGCGGGAGGGCGTGTCAGACTTTTACTAACTAAAACCCACCCGTGTTCCTTCAGTTGCCCATGTGCCAGGGTAACGGTATCTCTTTCGAACAATCTCGCGACCCTGGCAGGCATCGATCCTAGCAGACCCCTTCAGTGCTGCTGACATCTCTTTGAGGCGCGCGTGGAACACTACGCGCCGTCGACTCGAGTCTGGTCCTTACCGGGCGGCGAACTTCCCATTGCTCGCCACCCGCAAAAGCTCGCGCCTACGGTGGCCGGGGGTCCGCTATAGACTCCCGACGCCCGGGGCGTCTCCTCCTGCGGCGGCTAGGGACGTGAGGGCGCAAAGACTGCCACTCCCTCAGGCGCCCCGCCTCCTCCTTCGCGAGCATTACTGCTTCGCAGAACGAGGTGACGGCTTTCCATGCCCTCTCGCTCCGTACCATGGCTAGCACCAGGGCCGGATGCGAGGGGTCGCCGCCGCTTCCCCTTAGGGTAAGACTGAGATGTGCCTATAGTACACTCTCATTTTGCCAGTTATGTTTTTAAGTCCGATGTAATAGGGGGCGAGCCATCTATCATGCCCATCCATCCATCCTGACATACTTTGCCCAACCTGGGAATCAAATCCAAAACCTCATAGCCAGTAGCACTTTTTCTATCAATGAAATACAATTTATTAATTTCGTCATAGTTTTTATAAACAGGAGCCTGGTCGATACACAATTAATAAATAGGTAGTAGAAAAATAAAAAATAATACACAATTAATAATACCTAAATATTGTTAAGCATCTTATCATTTGTTTCCTTCTATATTTTAATCCTATTTAATATACCTGCCACTGCAATAAATCGATATTAAGTAGATAAATAAGATACTTATTATAATTTAACTTAAATGTGATTAACACATTTATCAAGGCGGGAGATTAAACTATTATTTATTTTTAAATATTTAGTCCACAGTTAAGGAAAAATAAATAAAAATATGGATGATACTTATAACTATTTACTTTTCCTAGACATCTCAGTAGTTCCTAGTACATAGTGCTTAATCAGTAATGAATATGATATTAATTATGAGTGAATTAAGTACCTACATAGGTATTACTTATTTCGTGGTACTGCTCTCGAGACTATGATTACGTAGATTGATGTTTTCGTAGAACCTATCTAAATCCCGTAAGATTAACATGACTTTAGTATCGTGTAGTATTAAGCAGTATTGAGGCACTAGCACCGTCATTACATTACAGACTTTTATTAATCACTAGCTATGTGATGTGGATGCCCGAAACTATCCTACAGGAACGTGTTACCGAGACAAAAAGACTCTAAAGACCCTACTCCTTACAACATCCACTATCTGCCAATGAAACTCCCGTCAAAATCGGTCCAGTCGTTTCAGAGCCGGAACAAACAGACAAAAATTTTAAAAATTGATTTTTTTATGTAAGTACCGTATATACTTTCATATGCATTTAGTGAAAAGCTGTTAATTTGAAATTACGAACAGACACTGTAATTATATTTATTTGTTTGAAAGTCCTTACGGGTTGTCCGAACCTGAAAAATTGACAACCAGCCTTACCAAGGGGTATCGTATTATCCAGTTATTCGTTTGTGGTGGTCAGATAATAATAATAATAACTCTGTTGTCAAACGAACAAATAGTTTTTAGTATTCAGCTCTACTTGATTCTCGCTTATCGCCGGCGGTGGGACAAATGCCTTATATGATCAAAGTTTCTTGTCGTGGTATACCTACAATAAAATTAAAAAAAAAAAACCAAAACAAAAAACAACAGACTTAAAAAAAATAACTAAAAGTGAAAATAACTTTAATTTCGGAAGATGCTAGCAAAACATTAAAATCCATATCCAAAGACACTATTGTAGCTTTAACGGAGATAATGTAGTGTGTATGTGTAATCATTGTAATGTTTTTTTTTTTCGTTTATAGTGTACAATAAAGTATATATAAATAATAATAATATCGCGGTGAGATTTCTTCGCGCACTGGTTCTACCTACCTAAGACTTAAACGCTCTGCTTAGTGCGGAAGGTTGAAAATTGAACAGTATGTTTTTCTCGACAAGCTGAGATGCACTCCGTTGGATTCTCAATGTTCGGTGCTTACTCTTGATTTTAATTCCGATCGATTGACATTAGAATTGGAACTTTTCGTATTCTTGAGTTCAACGCTAGCGCCAAAATGTGTTTAAACTGGGTGTCCATTTTTTAGAAATAAGAGGAATCCAGATCGGGCGTTGTTGTTGTTCCAATGTTGACATTTTTATTTTTAATATTGTGTAATCAACGTATGAATTATATATCTAAGTACAAACTATTATTTCGCGGACATTGGTGTGGGTTACACGTTTACCTAGTCTATAACTTACTCTGTCACCCTTATATTGTAATGTGTAACTGTTTTATGTCCCAATAAAGTAAAAAAAAGACACTATTGTTTACAAGAGCACCGAATTATGTGTATGCAAAATTAACATTGGAACTGAATTGGCATAAGATTGGAATTAAAATTAGGCTGAAGAATAAGCCACCAGTTCAACATTGAGCATATTTGATATTTGATTGAACATATTTTCCCGTAGAATGCCATGACAGAGTGGTAAGCCAAAATGTGGTCTACACAGAAAAAGGCCACTTTGTCACTTTTTTTTTTCTAAAACAAACATTTAAAAAAATATTAGTCGGAAAGAAAATTTTAATTAATCCTAATGAAAACACAGACGCATTTTATCACCAACCACCCAACCCACCACTATGGATAGTTCAAAAATAAAAAAAAAACAGAAAAACTTCGTTTCACTGTCGGTAGAAAAGAAGAACGACCCACTAACAACTAGGGTAACCACAAAACTTTTGTGGTTTCTAAAACAAAGACCGTGGGTCGTGAATTAAGGTCCACTTCGTCTCTTTTGCCTTGTGTTAACATTGGCACGGTTCTCAAAACCAGTAATTTGCACCAGACAAATTTGGAGGACCTAAGGTCAAATAATTTAACACTTTCAGTGCCAGGTAGGAAAAAAGAATTATTCAAAAGTAGACTCTATTCACACCTAGCTTATTTTTGTGATTTGCACCCGGTAGGCGGGTGCACGGCATGGTCGCAAGGTACAAACTACTTATACGTAGGATTCGGATGCAAACGGTAATTCCGTTGGACCCGGATCCGGGTTCTTGGCACTAAAAGTGTTAACACACAGAATGCATTGTTTTAACTTTAACTTACTTATAAGTAAAGTTAGACATCCACGATCTTAAATGTTTAAAAACAAAATCTTTAAAATAACGTAAATTCATCAGTAATTCATTGCAATCGAAATCTAATCTCATTATAATAAGGTATACATTAGAACGATTGCCGTGACTTGGATAAAACTCTCTGTGAATTGTCTTAATAAATACCTTACTTTACCGAGATAAGATTTACATTGCAATCATTTCCTAAGGGTTTCTATAATATATATCTATAATTATCGTTTTGAATAGAAATCAATGGCACAAACAATAAACATGACCCTTCAAGGCAAATTCATTCAATATGTCACAATATCTGGACAAGTGTGAAAAAATAAACAATACATGGACAGCTTGTTTATTTCATTACTACTTTTAGCAGCTGAGATGTTAATGAAAAACATTGACACTGACAAAATTACACATAGAACAAACGAGTTCAATAAGTATATTATTAACCCATGTTTAAGCTCTTTCAAACGCCTTTTGAATCAATATCGACAGCCTTTTCCTTAAATCAGTAAAACTACTTAACCGATGTAAAAAAAAAATTTCACCTAATAAAAGCATTGTCAACATGACTCCGGAGTAACGTGCGCTATAAATTTCACGCGAACGAAGTCGCGAGCAAAGTGGTAGTAGAGAATAAAATTATGAAAAACTATTTCTGAGTTAAACCATTTTATTGAAAAGGTAATGATTTTAATTGTGATGTAGATAGTGTAGTTTGCTAGAAAATAATTAGGTACTATCTAGGTACTGGTACCTAACAAAATTAAATCATGGGACGCGTGAAACTTTCTATCAACAATCAACCGCTCATATACATTAACTGCTATTTACATATTTACGCCGGTTTCATTACGCCCCACGATTTTATATGAAGTTCCACTAGTCAAACCCTTTCATTTAATAGCCATATTGGCGTATGGTGCAAAAATATGTAAGCCACCATTTTTTGGCGTCGGTCTTCTTGGATTTACATTGATACCGAATATATGAAATTGTTTTGTCATCGGAATCAAAAATGTGTACCAAATTTCAGATCAATCTGACAAAATGGGGGTTAAATTTCAATTGCTAAATTTTACCTAAAAACAAACAGCCAAGCTAAATAAAACCGTTTTGTGCTTGTAGGCTGTTGAAACGGTACCTTTTCCCCAAAATACATACAGTGCGACGTATTTATATAATACGTCGCCGACCATTTCGCGGAAAATCCACGCCAAAATATAAGAAATTTGCAATTGATCAGCTGAATTCGTTTCTCTTAGGTTTGATTTTTATTCTAAGATTTACATTTTACGGTATCTACGCTGTAGTGAACTGAAATGGTTACTTAAAAACTCCTGACCGTTTTCTTTTTTCGCTATCTATCTATTATTTCCCCACAATCCATCAAATATATAAAAGTGAAATTCAACACGCTAGGTATGTTTAACTCATTGTGTTAAATACCAAAGATTGGAACATTACGTTAGTTGGTTATTTCGCATTCAGACAGCTTGAGACAATGTATGTGGGCTTGGGGTTTGTAAAAAAGTCATACAATAGCAAATGTCATGATTATATTGTCTTATTAAAGCAGAAACAAAAACTGTTGAATTATTCGGTAATTTGAGTTGCTCAAGTGTGGTATGTTGCTATTTTTAGTATTATTTACTATTATTGCTTGGTATTATTGTGCTTTAATAATATCCAAGCAAACTTATAAATAGCACAATTTATTACTTTGCTTGGATATTATTAAATCACCGTAAAATTGATCCGTTCTTTTTTCGCGCGAAATCGCAAGCGCGACACGGGTCGCGCTGCCTGTCGCGTCCGCGATATCGCGCTGGTCTGCACGAGCCTTAAAGAATTTTATATATTTTATGCTTTTAAAAACAGTAGTCAGATATGGAAGTAGTCACATTATTTAAGTCTCTTTCCCGTGGAAGTGCTGGGATAAAAGTATACATGCTTTACTATTTTATTTATCTGTATATTTGTCCAATTTCATCCAAATCCGTCCAGCCGTTTTAGCGGGAAAGCGTAATAAAGAAACCGATACCTCCACGTACCACGTAAGTTGTTGTAACCCACAATATACATGTTTTACGTTTATTAAACAAAACCGCCTATTTTTACATACTTTATATGTTAAAAGAAAAAAAAAAAAAAAAAAATTTAAGTATATTTACCAGACGTATAAAGTTGTATCATTATTACAACGGCGGCGTATAACATTGTATCCAACTCCGCAACGGTTTTAGATTGCAAGTTTACAACAACTTACGTGGGAGGTATCGAAACATAAAGAAAAAATATAGAAAAAAAAAAAACCGACTTCCAAAAGAACTGTGACTTTAATTTCGGTAGTCGGTATCTTTGGTTTTGACTCTTCGTTTTTTTTTTGCCACCGACTTCCGAAAACTCTAACACGAAAAATTTTTCACGTTGTACGGGTGTTTTGCAAACCGGTTTTAAAAAAAAAATAAGTTTATATTATTCACTTTCATTTGTGGTACCTACTTCTACTACTTTATCTTAACGTTTCAGTGAATCTAGAAAAACAAATGTAAAAGATTAAAGCACCATACATATTAATTACGAGACACGAAACTATCCGCCAGAACATGTTCTGGCGACGATCCAAAATAAATTATCGATCTCATTATTATCACATAGCACTATTAAATAGATATGTATGAAAGATAGTTATGATATTATCTCTGATATTTTCGTGGGAATATCTGATTAATATGAATAAATACGTTTTGTTATGAGAAGTTAGTAAATGTTTAGTTTTAGTGTAGTTACAGGCGCTTGGCACTAGGCTTTTGAGAAGAGACGGGGCGAAATCAGGGGGGACATTTATTCTGTTCTATTTTTTATGAAATGGCAAGTAAAGCCGATGTCGACTATTCTGCCAATGTCTTAAGTGAGTTGAGGAAACAAGTGTGTATGGTAAAACAGGGGGGGCTTTTTATAGTACGCTTAAAATGACCGCTAAAATATGACAGGTATTTTCTTTATTTTTAAACGACTTTAAAAAAAAGAATAGAACTTGTCAAATGCTAAACAGCTTTTGTCAAGTTTTTCTTTTTCATTCGTTTATTTATCCCGAGTTAACATGTTGCTTAGCTAGTAGGCAATGTTAGGAGGCTTTTGTAAGGTGCTGGCCAAACAAAAACATTCAGTTTTTTGTCGCACAGTATGTCGTCTTTGTACATATTAGATACAGGTCGGAATAAAATATTGCATTAAATATTATCATGATTTATGTTTTTATGTATAAACTGAGAAATTACTATTTTGTGTTGGTTACTCGATTCAACTAACATCAAACGCGTCGTTATTTTGAACCGCATTCGTTGCTGCGATGCGCTATTGTCAAATACCCAAAAATTTACTTCTAACCGCGCCTTAAAGCAACCCCATAATTTTTACATGGTCCTTTTTCCTTTATACGGGTATATAAAGGCAATAAGCCATCTTTCAGTTATCTTTATAAGCCATCACTTGAAAGCATAACCACCCTATAATGTTCCCACTGCTGGGACACCTCACGAGGGCGTGAGCCGTAAATCGTAATCCAACACACGGTCCGCGCGGGTTGGTTTTTTTTTTTGATAAGTATGTTTATCAGTTGTCTGGTTGCCATGGTACAAGCTCTGCCTAGTTTGGGATCAGATAACGGTGTGTTGGTTGTCCTAAGATATTTATTTTTTTATTTTATTTTTATGTCTTCGAATTTTTGGTTCTAAGATATTTCACATTGTTTTCCTTCACCGTTTTAAGCGCCTGTCTGGGCTTGAACCTACAACCTACAACTCGTATGTCCAGGCCGTTACCACTGGGCCACCACTGTTCTTATCACTAGAATAGGATCCTATTAATATTGCTGGGTACTAAAGCTTTATACAAGTAACAATAAGTAAATAAGTCACTGGCTTACTTGACCGCTAGACGATTCGAATTAAGGTTTTTAAATAGATAATGTGATACGTAGAGTAGCTACTCATGAGTAGGTTTCTTTATATTCTTATTTGGGTAAAATAATTAGTTTTATTAAAATGCAATTTTAATAAAAAATTCCCAGCCTTTTCCGAAGTATATTGGCGTCGGCTTCCAGTCAAACAGAAATCAGCTGAATACCAGTATTTTACATGGAGACACTGCCTATCGGACCTCCACAACCCAGTTACTGGGCAATACGATATCCCTTGGTAAGACTGATTGTCTGACTTTCGGGCTTCTGACGACCAGTAACGACTGTCGAAGATCTACGAATGACCACTGCCAACGTCAATAGCTGAACGCGCTTTCCGAGATACGTGGGTTTTAGTATGTACAGATGATCACCCATCCACGGACCAACCGCAGCGAGCATAGCTTAACATGATCGATCCGTGCGGCTGTTATTACTTTTAATAAAATTATCCACTGAAAAGTAGAAGGTCAGGTAAAATGTATATTTCTGAGTAGCACAGAAAGTGTAAAGGTGGCCACCATTTTAAAACATCTTTGTGGTTTTAATACTTGGTACATTTAAACTCTATGGCAATGAAAATTGTGTATTGTCTATGCTCTGCGGTTTTCTGACTCATGCTTGTGTAATGAGTTTTGACCAATATAAGTATCTATCTGGTTTTCTAACAAATTGTAATAGTAAAGGTAATTTGACAAAACTGTGTGGTTTCAAGCAAAATAATAGGCTGCATATTTTTCTCTTATACCTACTGCCTAACTATTAGCCTACTGGCTAAAGAATTCCCGCCATCTGTTTCCTATCACCAGTCGTCAGATAAGCATAACGATTATAGGAAAGTCCCATAAACGTGCATAGATTAAATTACGTACCTCCTAAATAATATATAATGGTGGGCACATCGACGTGCAAGGTGTAACCATGATTCTAAATTCTATTGTGGAATTTTCGTCAGTTATCCAAAAAAAGCTTTTCATAGAACATACCTACGCGGTCAAAATGTATGGAACAGCATTTTTTTTAAATGACCGATGTACAATGTTAACGCAGGGTTTTCAAAATCATCTACTGAATATATGCAGTTGTTATAAACAGCTATCGTACATACATAATATTATTATGACTACATATACACTTACGAATCATACAGCAAGACCTCATGACCCAATAACATGACTAAACTCTCTACATTTATATCTATCCCTATCTATATGTCTTCTGGGGCTCTGGGCTTATGTTAATTAATATAATCACGAGTTTTAAAATACTTATTCATCATCAGCCTATAATGTTCCCACTGCTGGGATACAGGTCTCCTCTCGATGAGAGGCGCGGGCCCAGTGCGGGTTGGTAGATGTCACATGTCTTCGAATTTTTGGTTCTATGACATGCCGGTTTCCTCACGATGTTTTCCTTCACCGTTTTGAGAGCAGTGGTGATGAAATAATTTATATATAAATAGAGTTATATGTCATAGAACCAAAAATTCGAAGCCTGCTTGGGTTCGAACCTGCGACCTACAACTCGTAAGTCGTAGTCGTTGCCATTGGGCCACCACTGCTCTAAAATACTTATTACTGATTATAAATATTACATTTTAAACCACACCAGTACAATCAGCTTACAATAATGATCCTCAGGACAGGCCTCCTCTCTGTGAGCGGGACTAGGCCATAATCCACCATCTGATCTCAATGCGGGTGGGTGGAATTTAAACTCATAAATACTGATTCTTCGTTAATGATAAATTATTTTATTTCTGTACGGAACTGTGTATATTTGTCATTTTAACTTTTGGGGACATAACATAACGGTATTCTTGGTTATTCCCATACACGATCAGGTTTAATTTTAAGTTAAACCCAGACCAAATCCACAGACAACGATCAATTAGAGACCAAATTAAAATCTAAAAATCGCCACTTAAGTACACACTAGGTACTCGATTATTGATTACAATTTCAACTCTATTGTCGAACACCGAGTTCGTAATGATTACATCTGTAAACAATTGGCCCACGCTATCGCAAACACTTGAAGTTAACGTTATTGAGTGATTTAGACCGGACTCGAACCTCAATACTCTCAACAGACCGAAACAATACATCCAACAATAACCTAAATATTGGAGAGTGTGATTATTTTCAACAAGTTTCAGTATTTACTTTGTTTTGAAGGCAATTTGTAAGTCAAGCACTTAACAGTTACTTTGTAGAATTGGGTTCAATATAATAATGCATACTCAAATAAAGCATATTATTTAGAAACCTAAAGGCTTGTATTAATACAAAGTTGTCAGTTCATGTCTATCATTAAATCCAACACGTGTAGCGCCGTAGAGCCTCCAATTACCGCTACACTGAGTGAACGGATATGCATTTGTTCGCTCTAGATTTTTGTGTAAATAATGTAAGTGCTCCGAATACTTAATGTAGTAGACATACCACTACAATAGAAAATAAATTGTTCGTAGCTGTTTGCTAGTAAAAATCGTAGCGGTCTACGGGGGATGCCCGTTTCTCGTAGCGCTACGAAGAAGTGCTACGTATGGTTAATGACTTAATGGCAATCGATGTTGATCTTCTTGATGTGATGATATCATACCTAATAATTTATTATTATTCAGGTAGATACTCAAAACGGTGAAGGAAAACATCGTGAAGAAACCGGCATGTCTTAGAACCAAAACTTCGAACACATGTGACATCTACCAACCCGCACTGGGTCCGCGTGGTATTGCCCCCTCAACGAGAGTCGGTCTGTGTCCCAGCAGTGGGAACATTATATGCTGCTGATAATGATGGTGAGAAAGATACTTAGGTGGTGCCGTCGATTGACATAAAATATGTCGATGCGTTTGTTGTTGTTGTGGTTGGTAGTTGCTGTTAAAATTGAATTGAATTTATCTTTATTCACAAGTTCGAAGACCATGATTTTTCGTGTAGAAAAGAAATTGTGTCCAGAATTTTTAACCGTTAGTGTAAAAGTATTGGACTTAGGTACATAAAAATATAATCACGGTTCAGCTGCTGTCAGGCCGTCAAAGCCCGCTGGGTATGCCAAACCAGTGAGGGATATATGGCGTTCGATGTGCCTGCGACGCTAGTAGGTCATTCCAAACGTGACGAATTGCTCACTGTCGCCACTCAAAATAGACCGCGTGTCTTTACTATGTTTTGACTAAAAGTAGGGTATGGGGTTCATATATAAAAGAGTTCGGTAACATAGGCTTCGCAACAAAGTTATAATTTCCTTAACTTCATAACGTAAAAAAACTGGCCAAGTGCGAGTCGGACTCGCGCACCGAGGGTTCCGTACAAACCTGCAGGTATTCACGGTTTATGCATAAGGTTTATGTTTATAACATTTTTATTTTTTATTTTTTATATTTGAGTTGACTGAATGAAAGGTAAATTGTGGTTTACGATTTATGACGTATTAAAAAAAAACTACTTACTAGATCTCGTTCAAACCAATTTCCGGTGGAAGTTTACATGGTAATGTCCATCATATATTTTTTTTAGTTTTATCATTCCCTTATTTTAGAAGTTACGGGGGAGGGGGAGGGACACACATTTTACCACTTTGGAAGTGTCTCTCGCGCAAACTATTCAGTTTAGAAAAAAATGATATTAGAAACCTCAATATCATTTTTGAACACCTATCCATAAATACCCCACACGTATGGGTTTGATGAAAAATTTTTTTTTGAGTTTCAGTTCTATGTATGGGGAACCCCAAATATTATTGTTTTTTTTCTATTTTTGTGTAAAAATCTTAATGCGGTTTACAGAATACATCTACTTACCAAGTTTCAACAGCATAGCTCTTATAGTTTCGGAAAAAAATACTCGGACAGACAGACAAACATGACGAATCTATAAGGGCTCCGTTTTTTGCCATTTGGCAACGGAACCCTAAAAATGGATAATTGATGTCTATTTTTTTTAGTTTTATGTTTAATTCTATGCTTTTTACTGTACCCTACTGGGCCCGTAATTGTACCTTACCTTTAAGAAATTGTAAGATTTTAAAAAATGGAATTCAAATAAAGATATTAACATAGAAAAAATAAACTGTAGTTTGATTAGTTATTATGATTAGGTTATACGAGATTTAAAGGTTTAATTTTTTTTTAAACCACACTTTGGCACAGTGCCAATTAGTAGATGAAATATCATCATCATCATCATCATTTCAGCTGTAAGTCGTCCACTGTTGAACTTAGGCCTCCCCCAATTTGGGGGGCTTTGCCATAATCGCCACGCTTGGCAGGCGGGTTGGCGATCGCAGTATGGTGGTAACATGCATAGAGAACGCTGCTGCCCATTCTCTAGTAAGTCCCTTAGTCGACTTTTACGACACCCACGGGAAGTAATGGGGTGGTGTTATTCTTTACGTCCGGCACCGGTTTAGATGAAATATAGGTATCTTCAAAGCCCAAAGTTTATTTTATAAACCTTCGTTTCTAAAAATTACACCATACATAAAACAATGAACCTATCTGTGATCTCATGAATCAATACATAATTAGGCTATATTGTTCCCACTGCTGGGACACAGGCCTCCTCTCGGTGAGAGGGAGTAGCCCGTAATCTACCACGCGAACCCAGTGCGGGTTGGTAGATATCACATGGCTTCGAATGTATTGGTTCTATAACATGACGGTTTCTTCACGATGTTTTCCTTCACCGTTTTGAGAGCAGTGGTGAACGGTAAGCGCCTGACTGTGTTCGACCCCACAACTTACAATTCGTACATTGGGGCCAATATTGCTGGGCCAGCATTGCTCTCTCCCGCTTAATGAATCAATAACTCACAACAATAAGATGAATCCTCAGAAACAATTCGCAGAATTTGCTCACTCAACGAACAGTTCTCATAGCAGTCATTATATTAGTAAATAGACAAGCTTAAAGTATTAATACCTTTCAATTATTCACATTTACGAATATAATTGATAATTCTAACAATAAGCCGATACCAAAATACGAATCATTATTTCAAAGAGCACTCGTTTTTGTATAAGTTTCAATTTAATTGTGTTTCGTTAAAAGCCTTTATTAAGTCCAAATAATAACTAAGTACTTAGCAATAAAGCTGGAATTACTTGAAAAATTATTGTAATATTTCAGCTGGTTTTAACAAATGTAGTGATGTTTTTGGTCCTTTTGATTGTAAAGAGTTTAAGTAAACTTTGTCTGTGTCATTATTATTATTGCTTTAGTACCGACTTTACTTATATTTGCAAAACTAATACATTATCAGCAAGCCCATTTCTAAGACGTTCTTTCACTTACTCTATAATACTTTAGCACCGCCCCTTTCAAAAAATCGTAGGACCAAGGAGGAAACTTTTTCATAACATTTACTTTGCCTTATATTATTTCTTTATTTTTTATCCCACATTATTTCATTTGCGGTTAAGAAAGACTAAGCTTTCACGCTATTTAAATGAAGTTGTGACGTGGTTGTGACCAACGGCACTTATACTAAGCGATACATATTATAATGCACCTTCCAGTAAATTGCGGGACTGTGACCTCGCATCTGTGGTAACAGGAGTTGCTGAATCACTTTTTCCTTGCAACTGATTCCCACGCTGACGCAGAACTTAAAGTTAGCAACTGGAAGAGATTGTCTACATGAAGCCATTTACGAGTGGGTTCATGTGAAAGGAATGTCCGACAGATTCCGGTTAATAATTCAAACCGCGAATGTTAAATTCGCGCGGACGCACATTCAAGAAACTAACATTTGGGAATCTTGAGAACGTAGCGTCAAGATATTTTTTCAATTTTAATTTGGTGAGATATTATAACAATGTGATATTAAGTTAACAAACTCTGTATAAAATATGTACAAGCTGAACATGTGTTTCAATTACCGAATTTGACTCCCAGTTGACCAGTGTTTTTGTGTGACTATTTGTTTTATAGCAGACATTGAATATAGAATTTATATGTTACTCAGTAACCGTTTCTTCCGACAGCAATGGCAGCAACGGGTCTCGAGAATACGAGCAGTCAGCTCCGAGCGAGACGAGCGGAGGGGGGGTGGATACCGAGCCGCGGACGCCCGCACCTCCCACGGACCGCTACGAAGACCTGCAGAGGATCCTATTCGCGCAGCTGCAGGGAAAATCCGAAGAACACACGGTAGTCATCCCGCCACATCGAGACCTTAACGTTCTGAGGCCAGATAACCCCACCATTGGAGAGATGGAGGACTTAGAACCTAGGTAAGGGCTTGGTGGATTATACGATAGTTTAAAAGCCTTAATGTTGATGTAAAAACTATGTAGGTTGTGACAGGTCATTATCCTTTCAACAATGAGTATACGTATTGGTCAGATGTCACCTACAAACACTGCTGCAAAAATACTTTTGTGTTCTAATGTCCATGAAATGGCCATGAGAAGTCTTAAGTCGTCTTCAACCCTTCCAAAACGAATTCATTATTCTAAGCATGCCTGTTGTATATTGTCTCAAAGTGTTCTCGGAAAAAAGCAATCAACATAATATCTTAATCGTTTAGAAAATTGCGCAGAATGTAAATACCAAAATAAAAGGAATATTCAGTCGGTTAAGAAATATTAATTAAAACGTTCTGCGAAAAACGACGCGAAAAGGACATTACAAGGAAAATTCTCTAAAGTTGCCGACAGCTGACATCCACAAGTACGATTTATGTAGCACGCCGCGAGTCGCCAAATTAAATTGTTAGTTACTTCGTTATTACCGCAATTAAACTTTGATAACTCGAACATTGCTGGAACAACTGTTTACATATTTCGTGGCGGCTGCGGTTCCGAATGTGCCCCTGCGCGACATTCTAATGTTATATGTAACACGTCACTGCACATTCTAAAGGCGATAGCTTTTCATCCACCACGAATGCCCCCGCAGAGCACTGAAGTATGCATCAAAATCAAACAGGTAGGTCGCGGCCGGCCTCGGCTGCTTCAGGTAATTTCACGAAAGCAAATATTAGGCCAAATCTCATAGGGCACCGTGAAGGCAATGAAAAGAATATCACATTCCCTTCGCGTTTAGGTACACTATCAACAGGATTTCGTTTGATACAAGACTATAAAAAAGGATCATATCATACTTCCAGCGCAGAATGATTCTATAATACGAAACAGACAAGCGACCTTTCTTTATCTTGGAAGGCAAATTTCACAAGACCTACAAGGAATCTTATTTAAAATCCAGTTACGGGGTCCCGCTGAGATAGGCGCGGGTCTTTGACAATAAAACTAAATGGAATGAATGCATGATGGCTTCCTTAAAACGCCGCTCGTGATATGACGGGACCTGTTATGACCGAATTCATGTATCATATAGAAAGGGTTGCGTTGATACATGGAAAATTTGGCACATTTTTTTCAAAATTGGGATCATCTACGTAAATATGAGAGGAGATGAACATTCATTGTTTAACACGAGAACGTTTTCTTTTGTTATGAATTCTTTATATTTTTTGGTCGTCGTGCGCATAATGAGCTCAGATAAACTGTGGAAGTAAATAGGGCTTCGTGTTCGTTTAGAATCATGAACGTCCACTTGTCGCGAGCCGGAACAATCGAGTTTTTTGAATTCCCACTCGACGCCGGCACAATTCACACCGAAAGAGAGTCAATAAATTTTAGAATAGCTGCCGGCTTGATTTCTAAATGCAGGTTATCGGAGCATGCCACAAATCGAAAACGTTACACGTACGCTCCTTAGTATTCAGTTCCGTGCTGCGTCGTGTCGCCCGGAGTCTCACACCTCCCGCTAGTAGGCAAATCACGTCCACTTATGTGTTCCACGCAGCCAAAACCAACACGCCGCCGCCGCGCCGCGCCGCCGTCGGAAAATCTTCCATGTAAATCTTGACGTTAACGACCAGGTTTACGGGCGTGTGCGAAAAATTTAAAGTAACTTCATCGATGACATACTACGCATCGCTTTTGTCTCTCTTGTTTATCTTCAATTTAACAATATTTAGGAATTAAATTGGGTCAGAGTCTAATCGATATTACCAATAGCTCTTATTATTAGGTTGTTGTTGTATGCGACTACTATAATGACTGCGCTTGGATCAGCCGTTTGTTCTCCAATTTAAACCCAAACAAAAGGCAGAACGCCGCATAATAGATAATTAATGTAAATTAATGACGTATAATAATACCAATCAATTTCTATTGCAGTATAAACGCTTCTAATTTGGAAAGGTTCCAACTGAAGATAGCTCAACACGAGTTGTATGAGGATCCGGAGCCGCTAGTGGAAGACCTTCTCAAAGATATGGCCACTTCCCCCATCCTACATGTAGGTAAGTTTACCTTTCAAATTAATTCTATAAACCTCTTAGATTAAAATAATCAGAACAAAATAGAGATAAGCAAATAGATTGAACTAGATTTCAAGCTTACTAATTTTGAGGGCGCAGTCAATTTTGTATTTGAAATTAAGTTCGTAATTATTCGTTTAATTTACATTATTCAACATTCGACATAACATAAATTGATTCAACTATTGAGTGAGCCCTGATCTCAATTTAAGTGTGTATCGCCATAAAATATTCAGTCCACCGTTGATCGGACTTAGAAAAGCAATTACGTTAGACAGACAACCTTTACGCCACCCTCACTCTAGGACTGGACATTCGATGCCTTAATGTATGTACACGCGATTGTTTAGGTCTATTTTTGAATGTAGGTAAGTTAAACTTTTTCCAGCCAGATATGTTTTATAATATTAAATAATCTCACAACATTTTTGTATGATTTACATTTTTTTTTTTTAACGAATTAGGGCTGATTTTACCAAAGTATAGAAGAAGTATATACAGGGTGTGGCGTAAGTAATGGTCCACCGTTCAGGATTCGATGAACCAGATAATTAACTATAACAATTAAAAAATTCAACCAATTTTACCCATTTTTTTTTTAAAGTGCTCTTGATTTTGATGGTGTGTTGAAAATTGGGGTTAAAATTAGAGAATAACCAACTTTTTCTTCAAATGAGCTGAATTTACATAAAAAATCATAATTTATCATGATAGCTCTAGTATTCAGCAGTAATTAACATAAATCAAAATGAAAAAATAATGGTTTTTGTTGAAACTACAAACAAATATATAATAAAAGGTAGAGATTTCGTAAATAAAAGACAAAAATGAAATATTTTCGGAACCCTTGGGTAAAAATGTTTAAAATGTTTAATTGTTATAGTTAATTATCTGGTTCATCGAATCCTGAACGGTGGACCACTACTTACGCCACACCCTGTATATAAGTATAGTAGATATGTGAGATATCTTTATCGGAATCAAATTTATGTCTAACTGTTCTAGTATGATAAATCTGTCAAAAAATCTAAATGTATATTCGGGACAAGATTTATTCTAGGTATAAAAGGTAGGGTAAAATTCACCCTCAATCGAAAAATAGAATTACATTATTAGAGTATAGAGCTAAATCATAAACTTGAAACAGTATGAAAAATAACTAAGATATTAGCATATTAGCATAATATATGAAAGCTGAAGCAGGTAGGTATCTATGTATATTAAATGAGGGTGGGTCTGCAATCAGTAGCGGGGTTAGCGGTCCGTCGGACAATAGTGCCACAACAATCTCGCCCTTTACTTCGAATTGGACTTAAATATTTAAACCACTTTATTGGATTTCATTGTTGATCCGACTTTATGTTATATAGTACAACATTTATTTTTAGTGACACCACTGGTCGACAACCCGATAGTCGACATTCTAATATCATCTAAATTGCTAGTTTGAAGGCTGAATTGAAATTTGGTTAGGCACTGGTTACTTGGTACTATATACTTAGAATCTAACAATAAATTATTTTTCGACAGAGCAAAAAGAAGGAGGCACGCAGTTGAAACTTATTATTGACTACCCTAATGGGGTCCAGTCTCTCTTCAAGCCGATGAGGTAAGTCCGACATCGAGTGTCCATAGTTTTGCCTTGAGTGTCCGTCTGTCATCTGTCATGTCTTTCACAGATACGTAAGTTTTATTTTGTTTGGTAAACAAGTTCGGTTGGGAGTAGTTTGAAGTGTCCGCGCGCGCTCCTGAAGGAGTTGCCGCAACTTTCCTGTCACCTTGTTGGGTGTACTCGTTCTATTCACAAAACTCCGAGAATGTTCTTTCGTGCGATCGGCTTAGCGGCTTGCCCACACTGTTCTCAACTACAAGTGCTATTGAAGTAGTGAGTTCGCCAAGTTCTGTTACTTGCGTACCATTGTTAAAGTTGATTGTGTTTTCTATTCAGTACCTCGCACTTGCTTATGTATTTACGAAAGCTTTTAGACCTAAGTGTTGCAGTGAACTTATGGAAAGACAACTTTGCAACCTCTATGACGATATTTCAAAGAGTTTATGTATAAAACTCAACGACATGGGCACCGCATTGCATATTCAATATTCTGTAATGCTATCTGATACAATTTTTGACGTGACAAAGAATACAAAGAGCATTCCCAAAAATGTACTCGCGGGAATTTCACGAAACTCCCGACAGGCCTGTATATCGAGTATCAGACGTCTTAGCACTTCGCTTTTATTTTTAAAATATGGATTCCATATAAAATAAAGATAATAATACTGAAGGTGTCAAAAGTAAGGCATATCTTCGAAAGCAAGTTATGTATGCACATAGTTTTAAATCTGTTATAACATCGTTCTTGAACGTTATTTCAGAGGCGTTAAAAAAACAAAACAATATAAATTATTCTCGCCTTATACTTGAACATAGGCAGACAGTTAACTTTTCTAGCGAACTGGATAACTTTTCTAAGAAAATTATAGACTCGAGGGGTTACCCCGGCGACATATCAAGAGGCCCTCGTGGATCTTTCACGATCCACGAGGGCGCAATAAATTACGCGACAGTCGGTGGTAACCCTTCCCTATACGAGTATCTATTAGTTTTATCACCTTGACTGCCACTTCTGTACAAGTGATATATTGTATCGGGATCCTAGATCTACTAGCTGGAGTAAAAAGTATTCAAAATTAGTAGGAGCTATTTAATGTCGAAAAGGTAAAGAGGACACAGAATCTAAACCATTTGTTAGTAGCCTTTTTAAATTGTACTATCTCACTTACGGGTCGCACTGAGGACAATAAATCGGAAGACACTCGGTGCAGTATATTCCCGGGATTGCTCCTATCTAACCAGATTCACGATTTAAGAGCCACTTTAATCGTTTTGTTTCCGAGAAATTGATTAAGCACCCACATTCGACTCATTAGACACTAAAAGAAATTATACCTCCATTTGTTACTGCGAATGAGTAATTTTTCCATTTTAAGTACGTAATTTAACATTTTTCGACGTTATAAATTTATTTTAAAGGACAGGGGTCCCTTATCTCCGGGAGTCGATATTTGATATTTCTCTTTAATGGATTTATATTACTCGGTTTCAATTTACGTCATGAATAAGTACCTGCCAAGAATTTTTGGTGATATTATGTTAAAATTTCACTTTGGTATTTTATACTTTTTAAGAATTAAGATCAATTTCAATATAATTTTTCGGGTCATGAAATTAATTAAAAAGTAAAATGAGTTTGTACCTATAATATATTTCTGCCTTAACCTCGATGCTTTTTTTACCAATTAGGTTTCAGAACAATGGGTTTCTTGATCACGCTATTATAAGTACTATATTAGAACGATAAAGAACTCTTCAACATCGTTAGTCCGGTTATTCGTATCTAGCTTATGCTGCAAACTGATTAATGCAGATAGTCATCAATGGCCGCTAAAGTAGGGAGCCGGGCCAGCTTCGTGCTTTATCTATTCAAATCCTCTTATACCGTGCTCTATAATATCTCGACACGAGCATAACATTAAAGATAAATCGGCTGTTTTGTTATACAAATAACATCTCCCTCCTTTGATATTTTTACGATTGAATTTGAATTTACCATATGCTTTTGTTCACAGATTTGCTAGAGATGTGCAGACATTACCGAATCATTTCTATTTTTCTGACTACGAGCGGCACTATGCTGAAATAGCCGCGTTTCACCTGGACAGGTGGGTCTTTCTTGTCATGTATTAATCATAGAGGAACAACGTACAGCGCTCTGATTGACTCATCCGCAAGAGTCATTCTTGTGGAATTCAACATAATAATATTAAGCGTGGGGTTTTAAATACTTACGCAATGTGTTGACTTAAATATGTAGATAAGGTATTAAGTTTTCTGACTATTGGTCGTTTGATACAAAAATACTTTTCTTCAAATGGAGAGAATTCTCAGCCGACTTTTATTGTTTGACCAGTTCGAATTTTTAAACCAAGTAATGACCGAATCTTCTATCGGAAACTAACATCCCTATTTGCTCGCCACAATGTACACGAATAGAGGTGACGCTAATCTAAATCATGTGTTATCCAGGATACTCGGTTTCCGTCGCGCGATGCCGGTCGTGGGCCGAGTCCTCAACATGACGACAGAGATCTACGATGTGACTGAAGGTGACATCCTCAAGACGTTCTTCGTTTCGCCGGCGAATAATTTCTGTTTCCACGGAAAGTGTTCGTACTACTGCGACACTGGTCACGCGATTTGTGGTAACCCTGACATGCTTGAAGGAAGCTTCGCCGCGTTCTTGCCCTCCTCCGATATCGCTGAACGAAAGGTTAGTATTTTAATTTACGTTTTGTTGTTACAAGAAACTAATTAGATGATTCTCTTTGCGGCGTTATGTTATTCGGATATGTCGTGTGTATCGTTTTTATGGTTTTCAATTAATTTCTTGTGACACTATTATCCGGATAGGTACATGTTATGTACAGATTATCAAATTGATCGTGGTTGTTGGTATCAAATTATCACGTAGGTACAAAGTTGCGTCGGCGTCGGCGTCGGCATCGTAATGCATCACGAATAATGCATGGCTCCTTAATATAACCGCGTGATTATTTTTTTATTAATCTGTGTTTCCTTTCTGTACAAATACGAACTGTGTACATAATTCAATGTAAATGATTGACGTGTGCGGTTTCTCATTAATAGGCTTTTCACTGAATTGGATGTGCGAGGAGGAACCATCAGTATCGAAAGTTTTATGCTTACTTTTATATCATTTAAATCCTATTAGGTACTTATTTTGCCACGATTACATAAGAATTCTAAAAACTGTATTCATTAGCAACTCGGAAATCCTATTATTCTTACTGTACATACATACAATATATTATATACAACAGGAATATATACATAAAAAATACCTACATAAAAGAATAAAAGTTTGGATGTTTGTCAATCAATCACAAAAAAACAGCTGAACGACTTTGCATGATATTGACAGATACTTTATAACCTGAATTAATACGTAGGATACTTTTTATCCCGGTAGTAAGTTCCGTGGTACATTTGACATCCAAGCGAGCAAAGACGCTGGCAAAAGCTAGCTAATATAAGTAATTTCGCGAAAATCCAGAAATTGTAAAAAAGGAAAAGTATTTTTGTACGCCTTTTGTATTTTGGGTACAAGGTAATCTCGTGTAAACTCTACATTTTAGTGGGTTTGATACGCTCGGAGGCTCGCGCATAGCACACAAAGGAAGGGTTTATGGCCAGATAATTATAATTTCAGTTAACAGACATTTATTTCTCAAAAAAAAACCGGCCAAGTGCGAGTCGGACTCGCGCACCGAGGGTTCCGTACAAACCTTCAGGTATTCACGGTTTATGCATAAGGTTTCTGTTTATGAAATTAAATGTTTTTTTTTTTTAATTTTTGTATTTAAGTTGACTGAATGAAAGGTAAATTGTGGTTTACGATTTAAAACGTATTAAAAAAAAAAACTACTTACTAGATCTCGTTCAAACCAATTTTCGGTGTAATTTTACATGGTAATGTACATCATATATTTTTTTTTAGTTTTATCATTCCCTTCTTTTAGAAGTTACGGGGGGGGGGGGGGGGGACATTTTACCACTTTGGAAGTTTCTCTCGCGCAAACTATTCAGTTTAGAAAAAAATGATATTAGAAACCTCAATATCATTTTTGAAGACCTATCCATAGATACGCCACACGTATGGGTTTGACGAAAAATTTTTTTTTGAGTTTCAGTTCTATTTTTGTGTGAAAATCTTAATGCGGTTCACAGAATACATCTACTTACCAAGTTTCAATAGCATAGCTCTTATAGTTTCGGAAAAAAGTGGCTGTGACATACTCGGACAGACAGACAGACAGACAGACATGACGAATTTATAAGGGTTCCGTTTTTTGGCATTTGGCGACGGAACCCTAAAAAGAACGATTCTCTGTGTGAAAATAAGAAAATTAAGAGTTAAAGGTGACAATCGGTATTGTCAGTATTGTTTTCTAACGTGTTCTTCTAGGGTTATTCTAAATAAATATATGGTGTCACTATTGCTTACATCATCAGGCAGTTCATTATACAGTTTTGCTTTCTCGTAGGTCCCTCTCCCTTTGACATTCGAAAAGTGCTGATCTTCAGTCTAATTTGAATAAATGACTTTTGATTTTGTACACTATATTTTTTCTTCCATTGATAGTTCTGGGTATTTAAAATTATTGTTCCGAGGCTTTTCGGGCTAATCTCTGCTTAACCATTTAAAGTCTTATAAGGAATTTAATGAATACTAGCCAATGTACTGAGTACGGTGACATGTATCAAGTGGACATTTTATTACTTAGTTGGTAACCTTGATAAGTTTAACTTCACTTCATTAGCCATAACATAAGGTATTCTAACTTCAACTTGTGCGGTCTCTCTTAAGGTCTTAACTACTACCTACTTATTATTTCCCATTAACGCTTAAACTAGGGTCGGTACTTAGTTATATTTATAGGTAGATCGTCATATTTTTCGCATTGGCATTAATTGTAGAGGAATATAAATTAGTTCATGAAATCATGACGCAGTAAAATCAGAGAAAATTAGCCAATCAGCGGGATAGTATAATAATAATAATAATAAACCCGCAGGGCAGCTTGTGGCGAGCTGTTGGGCAGTAGCGACCCCACGGACCCTATCTCCTGGGAGAATTCTTGTTCCTCATCTCTGGCTTGCCTTTATTGGCCGGCTGGAGTGAACACTGATGAGGTTCAGAGCTCCCGCCTCATTCTTGCCTTTATTGGCTGGCTTGAGTGGAGATTCGCAAGAGCAAACGTGCTCGGGGAAAGGAAGTATTCCAGTCAGTGCTCGTAGGGATCTTGACCATCTTCCGGGCTCTGGGATTGTTCTGAAAGCCGTGGAATACCTCTCCACTTCTCAAGCACCTCAGGAAGTGTTGCCCCCTTGTCGCTACGTCACTATGTGCTAGCGACGTTTCCCGGGGGCCCATTATTGAGTGTGCAAGTCACCCCCTGCCATTTTATCCGTGTATACAAAACATTGATCAGGCAGGGGCCATAGTCCCTCCATAGTTGCGGTTACCAATCCACTATAGCCATCCAAACCTATAGCCTAATTTGCTTTGTTTCCATATTCTGTAATAGTTCTGCTCCAACCGGGGATTGTCTTTGGATGCACTTGCATAGTGCATACAGGGATAATCGTCGGTTGGTGCCCCCTCATCATTTAAAATTGTCTAAGGGGCCTCTGCGAGTTGGCTTCGGCCCCTCGTACGCCTTCCAAAAGACCGGGATCCTAGGGTCCCGAGATATGTTAACATAAATAAAAATAATAATAATAATAATCGTTTATTTATAAAAATGGGCACATTTACAATATTACTTAAAAATTAAAATAGAGCACAGTTGCTCATTTGCCTGAACTAGGTTGGACCTGTGTTTCAGGCTAGTAAGTGCATTAATAATTAATATAATAAATTAACAAGGAGTAAAAAGTAAAAACTAAATTAAAATTAGGAAAATAAAAGTGAAATAGCATTTTATGTTAGTCGTTCTATTTGGAGACAACAAGTAGATCTTCTGTCTGTGTATAATCGATGGTTAGTAAATATTTAAGTATAATTTGTTTACAGCTAAAGTAATTTAGTTTAAAGATACTTAGTTTTCTATTTAACCTATTGTACAGATATGAGCCTAAGAATGTAAAAAACCTTTCTATGAAAACATGTTTTGAGGTTGCATTTGATGGGCATACTATATCATTCCGTCTTTTGTTAGTATTATCGGCAGTGTAGGTAAGCATGGTGTGCTGTTTTAATAGTAAGTGCATTATGAAAAGTTGGCGAACAGTCAGCACGTTGCAGGATTTGTATAGCAGATCTGTAGGAAAGAAAAAGGGATGGAAGTTTGCTACCTTTAAAATTGCTCTCTGAGCTCTTTCAAGAGGAATTAGATTCGTTTTTGGTGCGCCACCCCATGATGTGATGCAGTATTGAATTATTGATTGACAGAGGGCCAAATAAAGTTGTGTGATTAATTTCGAATCGGCGACTGTACGTAATTTTTTTAAAACATATATTAATTTGCGCACTCTTTTAACGAGACTTTCAATATGTTTTCTAAAGGACAGAGTGTCGTCTATTATTACGCCGAGGTATTTTATATTGTTTGTTTTGAGGATAACAGGACAATTACACATGTTGACTGAGCGGTTACCACATTGATGGGCATATAAGTGTGGGTTAGTAAATCTACCTATCAATGGGTTTTTTTTTTAAAATCTTATTCGCAGTCAGAAGAACTTTAGAATATATTACTGCCCAGGGTACGTCAAATGATAGTACTGTCAACTGTGGAGAACCTTTTATGGCACCCTATTGTGGTCGTATCGCTTACTTTTTAACTCACAACGTAAACAAAGGGTTGTTATAAGTTCGATGCCTATATTGTTCTGTATGTGTGTCTGTTTGTGACTATCACAACTCTCAAACGGTCAAGTTTACCGGTAGTCGACAACCTAACCAACTCCTCGACAAATTATAGCAGACGTCTCTATCGTGTTTAAGTTCGTCGTATCGTTTCATTGCTGGTGATTAGTAGGTAGTTCGTATACACAGAAGGTGAAAAGCATTGTATTGAACGGAGGTTTTAAACTTATAATTAACATACAATAACGCCTTGTTTCCCCGAAGGCTTGGGCAGAAATGCACCTTTAGTAGTCCGACAATTCGACAGTTATGTTGAAATCCCATAGAATAGGGAGCGGGCCTATTACCGTCAACCGAGCACAAATCTTGACTTCTGACTGCTACTGAGCAATTCCCAATAGAAACATCCCATAACATCAGGTCCAGTTGAAAATCAGCGTGCGGCACTAGTTGTCTGGTATTTTTGCTGAACTCAACCTTTTTAGCGCAGCCGTGTGTAAATGCTAGTTTCTAACATCGCACTTTACACTTTTTATTGATTTTCTTTTTATTTTATTGTTTTTATGATTTTTTTCTTGCTGTATTATTTTGTGTACCTTTGAGTTTGTGCTAAATAAATGTATTTTCTTTCTTTCTTCTTTCATAACACTTTGTTCGACCTGCGAATCGAATCCATGATCTCATTATCAGCAGTAGCACTTGCGTGCACTAGACCAACGAGGCAATTACTTACACTTACAATCTAAGTTCATTATCTCTAAATTATTCTTTTTTGCATCAATTTGTGTTATCTTCAGGTGTGGCGGCATCCATGGAGAAGGTCTTACCATAAGCGAAGAAAAGCGCAGTGGGAACTCCAATCAGATTATTGCGATACAGTAAGTTTTACAGAATTCTACTAACATAATTTGCAGATTAATACCTTCAATGCAATTTTTGTCTTATTGGTGGATATGAGAACTTTCAGATAGATTATATTGATAAACTGTGAAATGGAAGATATCAAGTTCCACCATTACCTTAACGGAACACTCCCCTTTCAATTTGTTAAGTAGAATAATATTTGAGGGGTTTGTCTGCCTTTCCTTCCGGCTGTCACTTTTGTTTATAAAAATACTATCACGTTTTCATAAATTTCTAAACCACTAATTTTAATCGGAGTTTATCCATGGTCCGGTACCGCATTATTATAACTCTGTATTAAATACAGGGAATTATCTGCATTAACTGACAGTATCTAGATGATTTTAACTATTGTATCTGGCGTCTTGCCGCTGTTTTAAAATATTTGTTTTCTTTTAGATTCGCACAACTCCTCCATATGACTCCGGTCGTCGACTGCTGGATCTAATGGACATGTCCATCTTCGACTTCCTCTCCGGGAACATGGACAGACATCATTATGAAACCTTCAAGTTCGTATCCTTCAACATCACTTACATCTGCATTATTTCTATATGACACTTTATTCATAAGATTAGAAGCGGTGATTCTCTTACGGATAGTAGTCATAAAAGAAATCTAGTTCTAAAATAAAACTCGGCCATTCATCGTGAGGAAACAAATCACCCAAACGACTTTCATGGTAATTCAGTTTTGAAAGAAACGTGGAATGTGTTTGCAATGTCCAAGGTTACAGTTGGCTATGGTATTTGTAACTGAAAACCAGACACCTGGTATTTTTATGATCTCTCAATCTTATTGGTTATGAGCCATTTTAAATTGCATATAAATCTGCATTATAACGAGCTCAACTGTAAAATCGAACGAGAAGGCCGTTTCCTTAAATCATTGGAACTCAATTCCGTCCATACTGGAAGTAAAACAACTATTTATGGTTGAGATATGCGCTGTCATTGTAATGCAGAATTTCAAGTTTTGTAAGGACATAGCCAAATTGAGATTGTTTTAACGAGTTTTGTTAATGCAGAATGTTCGGGAACGAGACGTTCACACTACACCTGGATCAAGGGCGTGCGTTCGGCAAGGCATTCCACGATGAGCTGAGCATCTTGGCACCATTGTTGCAGTGCTGCCTCGTAAGGCATACCACCCTCTCTGCTTTATTGAAGTAAGTTACAAAATACATTACCAAGGAATAAAATGTGTGTGTCACTACTTTAATATGATCTTTGTTTAAAATTAGGGCGTTGTAAGTATCCCAATATTATCATCCGACCCTAAAGGATTTTCCTTTTTGATTTGCACAGATTTCACAACGGTGTGTCACTATCAAAAGTCCTCCGTGATTCATTGAAGAAAGACCCGGTGGATCCCGTACTGTGGGAGCCGCACCTCGCCGCCCTCGACCGGCGCATCGTCATCATCCTCGACGCCATCAGAAAGTGCGTCGATAAGATCGACACGCCCCTACAGAATGAGGTGAACGATTTCGTATGACCGCTCACACTACCTATTAAATGCTACGGGACTCATAGAAAAGGTCTCACGAGTTGAAGTGTTTATGTGATAAATGATTGTACGGACTACAAAAGGGATGGTGCAATCAGTGGAAATGACTTGCTAGTCGAACTCTCTCATAATCCGTGACTTAAGACAAACTTAGATATAAGAAAAGTTGTAATCAATGCAAAACGTATCGTTATCATCCTTGTCTTTGGTTATGTCTACAAGACTTGCATTAGACGTAAGATTTTAGTGCCAAAGATTGTCCAAATGAACTTTTGAGATATACAGAATATATTTTAGAACCATTCCACTGGATTTTGATAAGCCATTGTATGCCAAATATATCGCGGAATTGTAAATTCATTTTACTTACCACATCGGCGGTGAACGGTTTTGTTGTTTAAAAATTAACAGTATTGAAGAATTAGTGTACGTAGATATTATATTTTATTTGTTCTTTCTGTATATTTTGGATATTAATAATTATGAGTATTTCTGAGCTCATACGAGACTTATATAGAAGGGTGTGCAATGTTACTGTGTGTACATAATATTAGTAAAATGCAGTTTATTTGTAAGTTTAGTTGTATTATCATCTGCTACACTATTACTTTTTGTTGTGAATTCTGTTACCATAGCTGAAGGCTCAAGAAGAGACATATCATAAATAAGCTCCGTGTGATAAACACAGACATTGTCTGATTCTATTTTGTTAAGTTTTTTATTTGAGGCTATAAATCAATGCAATCGTACATGCCTTTCTATTTGTACTAATAAGTTTCTTACTAACATATTTCTCGTAGCTGATCTCATGTTTCATAAAAATCTTATCACTGAAAGGTTATCATTTCATTTAGCTATTAAATATAACTACGTACTAACTATTTTCAGTGGCGAAAATATGAAATGAAATCCTACGTAGCTTTTACTTACTGAGTTGCTTTTACTTTGATTAAGTAGTCTATTAG
This sequence comes from Aporophyla nigra, assembly GCA_947507805.1. Classification (NCBI taxonomy): domain Eukaryota; kingdom Metazoa; phylum Arthropoda; class Insecta; order Lepidoptera; family Noctuidae; genus Aporophyla; species Aporophyla nigra. The sequence continues at coordinate 18,053,129 of OX382297.1, read as the reverse complement.
TTAATTTGAATCCGATAGTTACGGTAATACTGGCAGTTAAGATGAGACCTATATTTATTTTAATCGTGGTTTTAGTGTAAATTAGTGTTTATAGGGTGTGATTGTTACATATACCGGAGTTCAAGGAGTCGACTTGCCAAAGACGTACCTAAAAATTTATGTAAAAATGTGTTGTATAGCAAAATGTGATGCTTGAATGTATGTTTCTGTTGATTGTTTATAAATTAAAAGGTTACATGATTCAATTATTTGTGTTTAATTTAAAATAAATGTACTTACAACTGATAATATTACAATAGAAATTCCTAATAAAAATTTTTGAGGTCGTCTTCCAGCCTAACCGGATGCAGCTGATAAACAGTATTTCACGTGGAGCGACTGCCTATCTGCGCTCCACAACTCAGTTACTGAGTAAAAGTCATTCATCATGTTACTGAGTTGCCATACTTTCGGGTTTCCGCCGACGCGTTACGACTGTCAGAGAACTACGAATAGCAGCCGAGACCAACGGCTTAACGAACTTTCAGAGGCACGGAGAGATCTTAGTATATAAAAACTGGCCAAGTGCGAGTCGGACTCGCGCACCGAGGGTTCCGTACAAACCTGCAGGAATTCACGGTTTATGCATAAGGTTTATGTTTATGAAATTTTTTTTTTTTTTTTAATTTTTATATTTGAGTTGACTGAATGAAAGGTAAATTGTGGTTTACGATTTATGACGTATTAAAAAAATACTTACTAGATCTCATTCAAACCAATTTTCGGTGGAAGTTTACATGGTAATGTATATCGTATATTTTTTTTAGTTTTATCATTCCCTTATTTTAGAAGTTACGGGGGGGGACACACATTTTACCACTTTGGAAGTGTCTCTCGCACAAACTATTCAGTTTAGAAAAAAATGATATTAGAAACCTCAATATCATTTTTGAAGACCTATCCATAGATACCTCACACGTATGAGTTTGATGAAATTTTTTTTTTTGAGTTTCAGTTCTATGTATGGGGAACCCCAAATATTATTGTTTTAAAATAAATGATATTAGAAACCTCAATATCATTTTTGAAGACCTATCCATAGATACCCCACACGAATGGGTTTGATGAAAAAAAAAAATTTGAGTTTCAGTTCTATGTATGGGGAACCCCAAATATTATTGTTTTTTTTTTTCTATTTTTGTGTAAAAATCTTAATGCGGTTTACAGAATACATCTACTTACCAAGTTTCAACAGCATAGCTCTTATAGTTTCGGAAAAAAATGGCTGTGACATACACGGACAGACAGACAGACATGACGAATCTACAAGGGTTCCGTTTTTTGCCATTTGGCAACGGAACCCTAAAAATGGTGACCCATTAACGGACCGCAGCAAGCGTAGCTTAACTTGATCAAATGTCCTGTGTGGGTGTTATTACGTAGCCACGAGACTCTCAGATATACCTAAAAGGTTATTACTCTTAAAATAGTCGTAAAGTATAAGTATAGAATCAACAAGCAAAACTATTCTCAAACATAGTCACAAAAGAAACCGAGTTTCCTAACCTCGGACCGACAAAACAAAACCAAATTATAAACATGTAAAATATAAAAGAAAATGTCGGGTCAGCGTGCCCGTCGGCTTCTCATAAAGATCACATAAAACTGGAAACACAGATACGTCCGTCCCCCATAAAAACTGGAATATGAATAGTACGGATATTTGATACAACATTTTACGACTTTATGGCAGTTTGTTGTTTATTAAATATCTTCGTCGAGTATCTTTAAATGTGGATCTCTTCATCATTGTATCGTAATCCATGATGAGTTTCTGTCTCTTTTGTTTTTGAATGTTGAAGTATGATACATAAAATGATTTATGTACCGATCTATTCCGTAACAATATCAACCGGATACTTAGGTAAAGTGAGTAGACAATAGTGTCCTAGTGATAGGTTCAATATAATTGTTTCCATATTTTTTTTTTTTTACTGTTTATGCCAATTTTATTTTATTAGTATTGCATAATGTGGTTAGCTAGCGACCTCGACAAGTAATCATTCAATTCTTGCTTGAGCAACCGGCAGCAAGTTCGTCATGCTCCCTTAAGGTACGTTTACACGCTTGCCAAGGCTCGACAAGCATTCACAAGCCCCAAGCGTTCACAAATGTCGCTTGGCATTTGGAAGTCGTTTACACGCTTGCGAATGCGTCAGTGTGCTACGGATATCCAAGCTTGGCGGACTCTGAACTTGCATCGGCTATTACGTTCGGTTTAACTTAGTTTTATTTCAAATACAAGCAATTTCAAACAAAAGCAAGGAAAGCCCGACGACCACGAAGATGGTGAATGAAAAAGGTTCACAAAAATTGTACCAGGTAACTAATAAGATAACATAAGAAATCACAGTGGCTAATAAACGCGCGCCAACGTGTAAACGCGTCGCAAGCGCTTGCCGCAAACGCCCTTTGATCTGTGTCAAAAAACCGACACTAGTCCGGATCGGATACAAGCGTCCGCAAGTTCACGCAAGCCAAGCCAAACGGCCTCTTTACACGATTGTGCTTGTGGATGCTTGTCGAGCCTTGGCAAGCGTGTAAACGTACCTTTAGATGTCAATGCTTGCGGTAGCGTCGGAGGTCGGGTTACCCCCTTCCCTCAAATATGGCGAGGGGGGTAATGGCTGATCTTTGCGTTATGCTCGTGAACGGGTGCTGCTTGTGATGACTGGTCGTCTTGCTGACTTTGATGTTGATATTATTATTAATATTACCTACTTACCTGTTTTATTTATTTTACGTCGATGGTCCTAGTTTATCATTTGTGGCCTCGAGTTGTAACTCAGATCGTAACAGCTATGTGAACATTCAGCATTGCATATGTAAGCTGTCACGCCCTTTATGCCAGGAGGCTTTTATTTTTGCAGCCATGTTTACATTATACATATTTTTTTGCTTATGCTTGAGTATAGTTTTCATAGTTTGTGTTTTTGTATATAGGTTTGGCTAGCTGGCATATAGCAAATAATTTAATTTAATTTGTGTCTCTTAATGTTTTACTATATACCATTGTATAGAATCAAGTTATTTTAACTGGACAGACAGCTGTGCTGCTGGGGAGTTTGTTGGCCACTTCTTCTTCCCAGCTAAAGCACTAGGAAGTGCGCGACGGGTGGGCGTTTTGAGGGGACTGTCTTTTGTAATTTTGACGTTCGAAAAGTGCTGATCCTCAGCCTAATTTGAATAAATGACTTTTGATTTTGATTTGATTTTGTCAATCTCTAGCTGATGCTTGAGCAGATCCTTGCGCTGCCCGACAATTGACAAATGCGTGCACTGTTTTGACAGGTTCACTCAAATCTGTGTGGTTATATCATACATTCTAATCGAGAAAGCATTGAACTTTTGTTTGAAACAGCAGTTTTCTTTTTTCGTGATTTCAGAGTTGGTCTCATGCCCTATGAAAATTTGAAAGGTGGTAAAAAATTCTTCCCGTATAGTACCAGAAGGGGCATAGGCGTTACTATTATGTTAGATAGGTTTCAACATATATACATAGACATTGAAAATATTAATAGGAAGGAACTACATGAAGTTTAGAGTCAACAACAGTGAATTGACAGTCATGCTTTTGACATGACGAAGATGAAATACTACATGCGAAAGGTTCGAGATGAAGCGTCGGAATTGAATGCCCATAGAGTTGAATGTGGTGGGAAAATATGAAACATTTGGAAAACTTACTAACTTACAACACTTTATAGTTGTAACAGAAATGCAACATAAATCTGTCAAAATGCACAGCAATCTAAAAGTCTGTGTTTATCGGATTTAAAATATTGACCTCGTAAATAAAAACATATCGACATTGCGAATATGTGACACGTATAGACTCAAAGTAAAACCGCATTTTATATTGATTTTTCAGAACGTTAGAACTCAGATTCAACGATGTGGGCCTTCATAAATCGATACTATTACAGTTTCGAAGTATTTTGCATCTTTTGGATATACATTATTTTCGTAACATTCACCGTGTCAGTAGGGCGTATTTATAATAGAACTAGCTTATGCTCGCGACTTCGTCCGTGTCAAATTTTTGCTCCCCTGTCCCTTCCCGTCACATCGAATTGCCTGCCAGTATTCGTCTATTTTTCGTTGCTGCTCCGCTCCTTTTGATCGTAGCGTGATGTTATATAGCCTTCCTCAATAAATAGGCTACCCAACACAAAAATATTTTATCTATTCGGACCTGAGATTAACGCGTTCAACCAAACAAACAAACTCTTCAGCTTTATAATAGAAGATATCATACCTAAAAGCTTACGTTTTCATCATAAGTATTTATCTATACATAGGTAGCAGGTAGTGGTGGCAGGAAGTGGTGACCCAGTGGTAACAGTCGTGTCTTAATAGTTGTAGGTTGTAGGTTCGAACCCAAGCAGAGACTTTATTTTCTGTACATTATTTCATCACCACTGCTCTCAAAACGGTGGGGGAAAACATTATGAGGAAACCGCAATGTCCTAGAAGCAAAAAATCGCAGGCATGTGACCTCTGCCAACCCGCACTACTACCGCATGGTGTATTATATCCCACTCCCACTCATCAGAGAAAGCCTGTGGGAATACATTGCTGTAAAGCAGTGGGAATTATTGGCTTATTATACTGATCTATGAACTAACAAAAAGGAAAATATAAAAGCTGAGACTAAAATGAAATGATCGTCTTCAAAATCAAAGTTAATTGAAAGAAATAATGAAGCTATTCCTATAGACCTGTTACAATTTTTTATTTGTTTAAATTTGCAGACTAAGCAATTCCTAATCAACCTCTGTGTCTCTTTCTCAATATTAAAGCTACCAAAAATGATCGACGGTTTTAAATATTCATAATTATGTTAGGATACTGAACAAATACTTAGCTCAATCTCTGTTAGAACAAGGAAGTTTTAATTACGGCTTTTCTTTGTCGACTTGTTGTAATAAACCCTTTCTGTGAGAAATAAATCTGATTTTCTAATTAAGAACAAACATTATCGTCTCGACAAATTTCTTTCCGCGAAACAGCTTTATTGAAGGAATATTTTCATAACTGAAAGACGCCATCAACGGGGGAAGGGAATTATCGTGAAATTCGACGACAGTTGTCGACACTTTGCCTACAATTTGAAATTTCTCTTGACTCTTAATAGTTAAGACCTCGACCGCTCCACAACGAACCGAGGTATTTTTATTAATTAATATTCATCTACATAATGAGCTTTCAAATTACTCGAGAACATTGAATTAAAATTGTGTTGAAAGCATTGTTGAACATTTCATATAATTAATTTTGAATTGTTCCGTTACTCTCAATCCCGACATCTCTGTTAAGAAGTTAATGGCTAGGACTCAAGACGTTTGTTTTTTTTTTCTTAATTAAAACAAGCGTAGACGCAGATGCAAATAATTGAATCGCATTTTGTGACATGATTTTAAGAAAAGCGAGGTTACAATCTTAATTTAATTTTTAGAAAATCGTAACCTTTGGAGCTTCTATTCAAAATTTAATGTTCTTTGAAATGACAAATATTTATTTCAGACTACGATCACAGTGAAAGATACAAGTCCATATGATGTTTGTAGGTAGATACATATAGCTTTGTAAGTAAAATTTGAAATGATTATTATTATTCTTTGAACAATTATGAATAGAATCTGTTAAAGTTGAAACGGCTGATCATCATCAGCCCCATAAATGATAATATGTTAAATAAGTATTTATGTATAATCGAATGATTTTTTATCGATATTTTATCTACATCGTTTTGAGGTGGACCGCAAGTTGGTGACATATTTGAAAGGACACCACGTGAGTTCACATTGCCAAAACAAACAATTGTCGTTATGTATAATCGAATGATTTTTTATCTACATCGTTTTGAGTTGGACCGCATCGGTTCAAGTTTGTGACATATTTGAAAGGACACCACGTGAATTCACATTGCCAGAACAAACAAATGTCGTTATGTATAATCGAATGATTTTTTATCGATGTTTTATCTACAACGTTTTGGGCGGTTCGCATCCAGTTCAAGTTGGTGACATATTTGAAAGAACAGTATATGAATTTAATTTGCCAAAACTAATACATATTGACATGAAGTCAAACGTAAAGTCCAGTCAACTTGTGACTGGTTTGATTAACACTGACCATTTAATTCACAATAACATTGAACTACCCACACAAAGTTCAGTTGTTTGCAGAATGTTCGGGGCTATCTGTAACATGCACTATGGGCGATACCTAGTAGTTACTCTGTGTTACTAGTCTGTAACCTGTCGAACTGTTCAACTGAGGTTAGAGCTTGCATCTGATGTTGTTAGTTCATATCACACGTATCTACTTATTACAAGTTAATACTTATATTAAATATTATCTTTAACATACTGGACCAGATTATTTCATGCAAAGCTTTCTGTGGGAATTTTGTTTTCGAAATTTTTGAGTATGAATATAGATGTTTTAAGAATAGAAGAAGATCTTTTTAAATATGCCAGCATCGTGCTGAGATAGTGGCTTTTTGGCATTGTACAGGGCTTTCTGTTTTTATTTTTATTTAACCTTATTTGGTGTTTGGTTTATTTTGTGATATTTCTGTGCGACTGCTAATAAATACTTTTATTTTCTTTCATTCTTTAGACAAAAAAAAAAAAATGCACATATATTGTATTATAAGTTTATAACCTATTTATGTACTTCTGTATCTCTTTTATTTATAATTCAATAAATATATTTGTAATGTTTTAATAATCGTTTGCTGCTCAAAGAGAGCACCTGTTATCTTATCCCATCATCACCCTTGCCGCTGGTGTAGCAGTATCTACATCGCCATATGTGAGCTTCGCATCACACTGACTTCACGCAGAATCCTGCATCGCGCAGGCAAAGTTTACCGCGCAACTAGCATCAATCCTGGCATCAATCGTCATGTAGTTACCCACCAGACACAACAGCCGCTTCTCATATAGCATGCAAGAACTGTACACCCTGTTCCTTATGATTCTATAGTTGACTGGTAGAGAATGCCTAAGGCATTAAGTTTGCCTTTGTATTGTGTGTGAGACAAATAAAAATCCATGGATTTAGTGGTGGTTAGAAAGCAGGTGACTATCAAGATGACGGCTAAGTAGCTACCTATGGAAAAAGATGACGTGCTGAATTGGGATATGGGTAGGAAGACGATGCATTTTTTTTTTTTCATTTTATTACGTTCAGTGGTCTTATGCTCATTGCCTTCAATAATGTTATTAAAAAAAAATGTTTATTTCAATTACATACATTTTTTAACATAAATGATTTGGAGATCACCTTTTAAGCATTTATATGCTTGTGTTAGGTGACTCCGCACTTCCACTTAACGTAACACAGAGTATGCAATTAAAAAATAAAATAAAAGAAAACAGAATAATAAAATAAAATACAAAAAAAATCAAAAGGCAAGGAGCCCACTTGTGTGATGTATGCGAGTGGGTTTAAGTGTGCGTGTGTGTGTGTTTGTGTTCGAGAGTGTGTGAAAAAAGTGTAGATGTGTGCGAATTTATATTGTGTACGAGTGAAATTCGTTTACCTGTATATATGTAGATATAAGTTTAGATATCGGTTAAATTTAGATCTACGTTCAGGTTAGCCCTGCGACAATGTCTTGGGATCGGAGGTAACCAGGAACAGTGTCCTCCACTAACATTAATGTGAAATTTCGTTTCAGTCAGCTTTCGTCTTGGACAAATTATGGAAGCGATGTTACCATGGCCTCAATGTCATCGTAGGTTTTCGTTTTAAGCCATTCAGTCACAGCTAGTTTACAGTCACGGAGTTTCAGAGGATAAATGTTAAGTTCTTTATTCAGTAGGTTATATAAGTGGGAAGATTGTCTTGCATACTGTCTCTTAGCAAACACAGATCTAGTTGGGACAGTTGGAGCGACTACGTAGCTTCTTCTGCTATTCATACTCGGCTTTTTGGGATCATACGGTAGGGATTTGTGTTTTCTGAGGATAAGATGGAGAAGGTAAAGTTTTCGTACGGACAGAGTGTCAGAGGTTAGGTAAAGGCTTTGGGTTGGGAATCTATAGGGTTTGAAGAGTAAAACCTTGAGCAGAGATCGCTGTGCCCTTTCAAGTTCTAAAAAAATATTTTTTGTTGTTCCACCCCAGCATGGTAAACAGTAGGTAAGAATCGATTGGGCCAATGATACATAGACTTTCAACAGAAGGATTTTTGAAGCAATGCTTCGCAAAGTTTTAAAGGTCCATATTAATTTCCTAACTCTATGTTATTAAATAATGGGTCAGGGACCAACTATCTGTTCGAACTGTAGATTCCAAAAGCTCTAGAACTCAGTCAATAATTTCAAGGACAACATAACATCAACATAATATCACGCCGTGCGCCGTAGGATTGGGCAGAATGTCCTATAGCACCACCCACATTTCGCTATGTTAAAGTCCCATGTAATAGAGGGTAAAACTATTGCCATCTACCAACCAATCCAGACTCCGAACTGCTACTGCTACCATTGAATAAAAGTTGAAATATTCCAACCAAACCAACACAGATTTATACAACAACAGATAGGTATTATCACACGCAGCAGCCTCGCTTTTATTACAGCTGTGAGGCTTGTCCATACAACATGGCCCTCGTTACTAAATCGACTGATTTATGCGTGTCCGATGCTTCGACGTTAGGCACCTACTGCGCTATTGTTTCTCCACGATTTATCGCGAATGCCCGCACCGGAGTCGCCGGCACAACAATTCACTTGGACAACAACAACATCGTGTGCATTGACGTCACCGAGCACTACGAGGACCTATTGTTGGCGTTGTGTTCCTAGCTATTACAAATGAGCCATGTACTGGATATGACATGTACGGCAGTTTGTCATTGGTGCGGGATAAAGAGGATCTGTTATTTTTTAATGAAGGATGTCATTGTTTTAAGGGTATTGTTGAGTACAAAGCTTAGCACTTTTTTCGCAGTCCAGAACAGATTTGTTGTGACCTTTTTAATAAAAAACTGGTACCTGTAAGGTGCCAATAGCCGTTTTTTGTATTAACACTTGGAAAGAGGCGGTAGCAGAAGTTGTAGAAGAGCTTTAATAAAATTTAAGCAATGATTGGCGCAGGAATACGTTGGATGCGAGAAGCACAGAACAGGTCGAAGTGGCGGTGCTTGGGACGTCTTTCGGCTGAAACTATGATGATGATGATGAATGATTAGCGGAGAACAGTAACTGAAGATTTTAAACACATCACATACTCCGGAATATATATTTTAAATCGGCTGTGTAGAACGGCTACTGGATCCATTGTTAATCACGAGTTATACTGACCATCAGTGGTATAAATTCGGATTAAGATTCTTCTTTCTTCGCCCGAACCGACTCTTGCTCGAGCCAGCCCGTGCCGCTGAGCCTGTAGCTTTAAATTCGCCCCAAAATAATAATAATTCCGATCCAGCCCGTCCTTTGCTGCCCTCTACCAGCGATTCCCTAACCCGAGGACCTTACCCCACAGTGTGTGCTTAGCGAGTAGTCGCTAAGTAGCCGTAAGTTTTTTAAGCCCTGGCTGGAGGCCTTAATTTATTAAGATCATCATCATCATCATCATTTCAGCCGTAAGACGTCCACTGCTGGACTTAGGCCTCCCCCAATTTGGGGGGCTTTGCCATAATCGCCACGCTTGGCAGGCGGGTTGGCGATCGCAGTATGGTGGTAAAATGCATAGAGAACGCTGCTGTCCATTCTCTAGTAAGTCCCTTAGTCGCCTTTACGACACCCATAGGAAGATATGGGAATGGGGAATTTATTAAGATAGCCACAGGTAAGTCCGATTAAGCAGCCGACAACCTCATAGGTTGACCTGCAAGATGTCATGCAAAAAAAAAACCCTTCACGAGGTTCGGCTCGATACACCTTGTATATTATTATTACGCTCACTAGATTTAGAACTACCTAACATTTCAACTCGTTTCAAACGATCAAATCATGCGGGCCCTCAAGCGATACCCACATCGAGTTTCCTTCTTGGTTTAGTAGGGCTTGTGGAGTAAAAGAATTGACAATAAACTGCAGTCAAAGCAGTTATTTTATACAGTAAAGTTATTTTAAACAATAATATATATGATCTATTTTCTCCCATTATTTAGTAAGAAAAATACAAGTATTTCCTTAAAAACTTATAAAACAAAGTTAAAAATAAATGTTTAAAACCCCATCTATCGCCGTCGGTTGTCACCACTCCTTAATGCTATATATCAAGTAGGAACCTTTAATAGCAAACCGATTTGTAGCTTGTCTGAAATCTGTCTAATTATTGAACTAGTTGTAATAGGGAATGGAAAACTGTTCAGACTGTGCTTGAAGCATTTTCTCAGGCACAGTTCCTTTCCCGTGCTAGGAAATAGGAACAAAAGGACCCATTGGCTGACTTCCTTATTTAATAAACGACTTGTGGTTTTACAACTAAACTGTTTTATTGCATTCTCGTTTTATTGAATTGAAAATGGCAGTAAAACTCGACTGTTTATGCCTTTATAGTATTTGAGTAATGATTGAAAGCTTTTACTGTGTTGTGACCAAAGCAAGGTGAAGGGAGCGTTGAACAATCGGCAGCGGGCACCGTGACGCAAGATTGGCAGCGGATGATTTATAAATCAGGACTATAGTCCTCCAGACCGTATTTCGGTCACGGCGGCCAAACTCAACGGAGACTAGTCGGCGCGGGAAATATTATAGTGCTCAAGTGTGTGCGCAGACACAGGAGCACTTTCCCTTCCGTCACTCTCATAGCCCGATGGGACGGCAATCCGACACGTCCGGAGTGAGATCAGGCGTAGGACCAACGACTTAACGTGCTTTCCGAGGCACGGGGGTATCACACCGCCAATTTCCAAACTCCCGGGCTGTTACTAAGAAATTCCTAATGGAAAAACCCAGTAACGCGTAGCGGATGATTTATGAAGAGCACAGGTTGTTAGCCTTTGCTGAAATTAACTTGCATACTACACAACGGAAATTCAGTTCTGGTACAGTATTTTAAGCCAGAATCTAAACGATCACGACCAAAGGAAAAACCAGAGAGACGATATTCGGATAACGAACGGCAAACTATCCCGGTCTGAACTCTGTCTGGACCTGGAACGTATAACTTCTTACTCTGAGTCCTAACCAGAGCGATCGATAGCGCGAACACGCGATTTTTATGTTCTGTTGACAGGTATCAGTTCGGAAAAAGGGAAAGGTACCTCTGTTCGCGCGTTTAGGTTCGCCGATCAAAATTAACGCCATGGTCGCGTGTTCGCGCGACAATTGCTTTGGTGTAGACGCGGCTTTCGCTTCGCGAGACTTACAACCTGCTCAAAACGAATAATATGATGTAATAAGTGGGAAGACATTCTTGTAAAATATCTGTCAACTCCATTTAGGTAAGCCTAGATTGCCCCGCAATCGAAACCGAAATGCCATTTGCTTTTTTCTATGCCATAAATAATAATTGGCCGCTTCGATTTGTTGATTTATGGTTATTAAAGATATGTAGCAGTGATAACACGCACGGTTTCAAAATTCATTTACATGGAAATGTAGACCCCTGATCGATATTATGGGCATTGTTATTGCAAACCTCAAATTGTGTATTTGGTTAGAGGTGTTTCTATAGTTTGAATTCAGAAGTCGTATAAATGTCAAAAACGTGGCAACATTTTGGTTTTCTCATCTCTTACATCTATGATTTGAAATTCGAACAAACGTCTTCATCATAACTTATAAGTAATTTGAATTTTCGATAGATAATTATTCCATACTGGCACCCATACTGAAAATATAAGTAAAAAACCGTTCCACGTTCAAAAAAACGATTATGCGATGCCATTATTCATAAAAAATTATGAGCTATAAAGATAATGATGTATCACTGAGAACAAAAATCGGTTGGAGACAAAAGTTTCCCGGTCCGGTAGCGCCGGCCGGCAATTTATGGTTATCGGGCCCGTTGCAGATAGCCGGCAAACGGATGAGTGTCGGACCAAACGAGCGTATGCATTATTCTTTGAGCATATCCCAAATTAGACCACGTATTTGTCAAACTAGCATTTTATGATTAAAATATTCATGACAAATGGACTTGGATTAACGTACGCTCTAGGATTATCGTTGTGAATGTCCATTTTAATTAGTTGGACCGAGAGAGTAAAGCTTTTTTGGTATGCATTGTAAGGTTTGACAAGCTCCTTTATACGATCAGATATTTTATTAGCTTGCAGCTAACATGACATCTGTAAAGATGAGATGTTTATGGGGTTACATTTCTTGACTGTCAACCAAAACAATACCTACTTTCCATCAGTAATAACGTTAAGAGATTCCGCAAGGAGTCTTGCAAAGTACGCACAAAAGGATTTTATGTTCAAGACATTTTCAAAAAATATTCCGCTCTTCAAAAGTTGACGCGTTTGAATAAAAATATAGAATATGGACAAATTATGTATATCTAGAACATCGTATCTATAACCAAATAAATACATAGATACAGAATCCTCGAGATAGAGATAATATATGCCGTCGCATATAAATCGGCAACAATATGGATATACATTTACATAGATTTTCTTGGTCAAAATGTAAACTTGATATTTTCTGCTTTGCAGTCACACTAAAATAAGAATGGCAATACGAATGAAACCGACGAAGTAAGTGTGCTACATCATCGAATGTATCTCGAAACATAAATATAAATGTATATAGAAAAGTAAGAAGTTTACTAGTAGCCAACGTTGCTAGTTGAAATTAGTATTGTACAGTACATTACTAGTACAGTTATTCTGGGATATGGTTGGAGCCGGGACAATGTGCCTTGCCTTTTTCCAACTATGTTGGGGTCGGCTTCCAGTCTGACTGGATGCAGCTGAATACCAGTATTTTACATGGAGTGATTGTCTATTTGACCTCCACAACCCAGTGTCTGGTTTATACGATACTCCTTAGTCTGACAACCAGAGTTTCGGGCTTCTAACGACCTGTAATGAATGTCACGAAGCACGGAGGTGTACCAGTATGTAAAGATGGTCACTCATCCAAGGACCATCTTCAAACAATCATCTTGTGAGAAACAACCCCTTGCAGATATTTAAAACTATTTTTACAAATCTACCATTTCACATTCTCCTACTGTTGACCAGCTTAAATTTTACAAAATAAATTGTCAAAATAACTTAAAACGACTTATGTCTATTGGGTTTACTAATAAGTTACTCTGTATGGTTGTCTCATATTCATGAATGAAGATGATTATTTTAAAAATGTGTAATACAATCATTAAGCTTGAAAATAATATGGTAATTCATCTTCATAACACTAGAAACTAAGAGGTTGCGGAAACGTCTGATATATATTTCAGACCAATTAGTTCTGCAGACAGTGGCTCTGCTCTACAGGTTGATACCAAAACCTTTAGAACCTTCTGTAATGTTACAATATGGAAAATATTTTTTTTTCTTTTAATTTTTTATGTCTTTTTTCATCAAAGTGTGAAAAATGAAACCTTACTATAGAGTTCGATCCAAAAGTATTAATTGATCAAACCCGTGTCAACGACCTAGACTTGAAAATGGAATACAAGATCTTAAGGTTTGCGATACTTGTAGTTACTCCTTTATCGTTTTGGATCATAAGATGAGCTTAGAAACATGCAGGTTCCCTTCGAGAGGTAGTGAGCTGTAATCTACCACGCGGGATCAGTGCGGGATGGTAGGTGTTCACATGCCATCAAATTTTTGCATCACAATTATTTTTTTTCACCGTTTTAAGAGCAGTGGTGATGGAATAACTTACAGAAAGTAAAGCGCTCGTCTGGGTTCGAACTCACGACTGAACCAACATGCCTTCTTCAAGAGGCTAAATAAATTCCGATTCAAATTTATATAATATATTAATTTATTTATCTTCACAAACAATGGCCTATAAGTTTAAAAACCAAGTGACACAAGTTTATGAGAAACTGACTAGTGTCTACACTAGAATACCTGTATAGCAGATCACCATAGTCCCACCACACATATATTTAGTATTTTAACATTATCAGTTATTTAGTCAATGTGAAGGGATAGAGCATAACATACAAATCAATGATAAACTCACAGATTAAAACAATAAATAAAAAAGAGAAGTAAGTGATAAAAAAGGGAAAACAATAATATTCTCGTTTCCACCCCGTACTTAGAAATATGTATATTAAATCTAAATTCACAAGTACCTGCACAAGGTAGTAGTTCTCGGCCGAAGATATTCATGATGCAATTAAATTATGCACGGTACTGAGGGCAAGTTCGGATTGGTTTGATCAAATGTGGGCTACCTATGTTTGCATTTCATTGGCAAATGGAATCGGTGCTTGCCCGCACTGTTTGCCAATTTCCACCTCGGCTTCTGATATAATTTCGATAATTATTTTAGGGTATACGGCTGGCTTCCTTATACCTGAAGTATTAATACTTCGAGTAACTGCTTCCTAAATGCAGTAAAATTTATTCGGAATCGCTGAGCCTATTTTGGTTTAGGAACTTTTAGCTTTGGCTGTGAATACTGAGTACCTTTATGTTTGTTATCTTGTTATGGGAAGGAACTTTCTTATGTTATTTATTTATTTAAGTTAAAAAAAAATACACTACAAAGTGAAAAATAACCTTAATTTTGGAAGTCTGTATTATCTTTTTTTTTGCCAGCTACTGGTAAAATTAACGTTATTTTTCACTTTTTAGTGACTTTTTGGAAGTTGGTTGTGATTTATTTTTATCTTTTTAGTTGTGGTACCTACCCCAAACCAATTCGCATACCTTCATTTGCTAAGTAAATAACAGAAGCCGCAAGTTATTATAACATCATCAACATACACTAAGTAGAAAAAAAAATACATATTATTGAAACTAAGTCAATAACCACTAATGGGAATGCAAACAAAAGAGATCAGCCATATTGGGCTGAAACCCAAAGTGTCAGGAAAAATGTGTTACCCTGGTCGGGGAAGTCATCCTTATATTTTTTTTACTATTGCTCCGAATCTCCATGACCAGTCTTTCATCTTGAAGAAATATTACATACTATTATATTTTTTTTTGGATTGGAAATCATCAAATGACTTCTCCCGCTCTGGGCGGAGCGGGAGGGCATGTTAGACTTTTACTGACTAAAACCCACCCGTGTTCCTTCAGTTACCCATATGCCAGGATCACGGTATCTCGTTTGAACAATCTCGCGACCCTGGCAGGGTATTACCTACTATGACAACTAGCCTTTGCGAGTGTTTCTATATATTTTTATTGTTGCATATTTTCTAAATATCAACGACACCTTTCACATACTTTCGCCAATCACTAGCTAAATATTTTATTCAAATATAATTTTAAAAGATTAATGAAGGGCGGTTAACAAAAGGCATTGATAAAACAAATGTGAGTGAAAACGCCGGGAGGCGCTGCCATAGTATGATATATACTGACCTCATTGATGATGTTCTTCACAAATGCTAGGTGCGTAGTACTCGCAACCTGCGTGTGTGTATGACGGGATGTATAAACGTAAACAGTAGTGATGGATTAATTAGCATTCGCATTCATTGTTAGCATGCGAATGCTCATTTAGCATTTAGCAAATTAAATGTAGTTGCGAAATTCTGTGAAGTGCGAAGTGAATTTATCGCTTCGCAATTTCATACTATCATATTACGTCAAAGCGTCGACGCACGCAGCGGTAGTGTTCGCTCTCCGTCGCACCCACGGGAAGTCCGGAATACTAATCTATCGGTTTCACGTGAACGAGACTTCGCATGTGAAAATTATTAGCAGGTCCTGCGAACTTGCGAAGAATGGGTTAAGCAATTTTTATCTTATTAACTTTGATTTGCGCGTACTTAGGGTTTAATATTGAATGAACGCTTGTGATTGTTTAATTTATTTAAATTATTAGCATTAGCAGGGTGGTGCGAAGAATGAAATTTAGCAATTATTACCTTACTGTCTTTGATTTGCTCGTACTTACAGTCGTGTATTGATTGAATGAATGCGTGTTTGTTTATTTAATAATAATTGGTTTGGCACGTGCGTGGCGCGCGTCTTTTTGTTTAATATATTTAATTATGTGATCAATCTAATCACATTAAATATGTATGTGTATCAGCATTAATAAAACGTTATCGGCAAGTACGTAACGGTAAACTAAACGCTCGCTAGGAGACGTCCTAAGGCGAACGCGCTTTTTAATTCGCATATTAACAAAATTCACATACTTCATTATTAGCAATTATCGTCATATTAGCAAATAGCATAGCAATAGCAATTAGCATGCTAAGACTCAAGAATTCACATGCTAATGAAATTTATGCGAAATCGCATTAATTGACATTACTAGTAAACAGGGCAAAGGTATATGTCGGGATCGTAGCGGATGGCGTTCTGTAGTTTCTGCATACCACCATGGTAAAAAAGTGTGCCTTTATGTATATGTATACGTAGTTAAAGTCACGCCTGTTTCTACTCACATTTTTCTTGCTACCTATAAAGCTATTTTTCCACTTTAAAAAACAGCAACGGCCGTAGAGATTCGACGTTATAGTAAAAAACGATAAGGAGTATCCCGCCATGGTGTCAATTTTCTTTCTCTGATGCTTTTGGTTTTGGGCCCAACCTTATAAGAAAGGACTGAACTCATTTACGTGGGACATTCAGAAAGTTTTGCGATAGTAAAAAGAAGTGTTCTTTAAGCTATAGGTAAATATTTTTATTAAATCTTTTCAAAATACTCTCCACTAGCCTGTATGTAAAGTTTCATGCGTCTGAACCAGTTTTCGGAACACTTTTTCCAGTCCGCCGCAGACACATCGTTTACAGCCTGCTCGAACGCTGACAGCGCATCTTCTGGCGACGAAAATTGTATCCCTTTGAAGAAGTCACACGGTGCTAGGTCAGGGCTGTAAGGAGGGTGACCCAGAAGTTTGACCGGCGTGCTGTCCAAGAAGTCCCTCGTTTTGAGCGCGGCGTACGTGGGCGCGTTGTCGTGTCGTAGCCCGCGGAGACCTGTGTTTGGTCGCTTGTTGCTCACAACAGAGAAAACTTCTGCCAAGCATTTGGTAGTACATATAACATTCGGCGTTGATGCTTCTTTGGTTCCGTAAAGGGATTGACACCAAGTAGCCAATCAAATTGAAAAAGCTCGCAATCTAAATCTTCCCCCCGCTTCTAGATCGCTTCACTTTGGTAGGCGTTGATTCGCTTTGAAACACCCACACCGTCGACTGGCGCTTCGTTTTTGAATCGTTTTGATAAATCCAGGACTCATCACCTGTAATAATGTCGTTAACACGCCGAGACGAGCCTGCTTCAAATTTGTTTATCATATCACGGCACCATTCTACCCGGGCCTGCTTCTGAGCGTCGGTGAGGTTGTGCGGCACCCAGCGTGAAACTATCTCCTCACGCGAAGATGCACGTGGTAGAATCTCGTGAAGGCTTCCCGATCCAATCTGCAGTATGTGTTGAATCTCCTGATACATAATTCGCCTATTGTCTTGGATTAAATTTTTCACTGCTAGCACGTTTTCCTCCGTAACAGCCGTCAAAGGGCGACCACTTCTTTTTTCATCCCCCAAAGTTAGTCGACCACGTTTGAATTCGTTGTACCAACGATACACAGTTTCTTGGAAGGGCTTTCATCCATTAATGCAAATTGAAGTCTATCGTATGATTCGTCCTGTTTCAGACGACACTTGAAATCGTAAAAAATCATAGCGCGAAAATGTTCCTAGCACAAATCCATTTTCCAATGAGACACAATAATTGAATTAGCTCGCAAAAAATGTGGAGGGAAATTTTGAAATTGGAACATACCTATTTTTACTTATAGATAATCATTATTTTTATAATAGTTTATAACTGGCCAGTCCCTCATACAAAAAAAACTTTTTTACGAATTACTTTCTGAGTGGCCTGGTATGTGGGACTCTATAAGTATACCATTTCAAATAAAAGGAGAATTTTTCAAATCAGTTTATACATTACGGAATTCTGCGGTAACAAAACCATATTTTAAAATAACAGAGAGAATAAATATGTGATTTATTATTGAGTTTGGAAATTAACATTAATAATAATATAATAAATAATAAAAACAAATATATAATAAAAACAAAACAAAACCCCGCACTCAAATTACCAAAGTAAGTAGGCTACTACTTACTTTGGTAATTTGAGTGCGGGGTAACTATTGGATAAGTACGCTGATGACAGTGTTGATGTCATATTATAATTCGTTTCTAGTATCGTTAGGACCAGTAACAAGAGCAAAGTCATCACTTTCCGCCCATTCACCAACGATAGGGCAAACAAATCATAATATAAAAAATTTAAAATCCGAATGTCTAAAAAGTAAGATTTTTTTTTGTAACGCGTTAAGTCTCTAGAGTGCCATAAAGGAAAAACATACATAGGTACATACATAGGCTGATTAACAAATTACCCTCCTTTGCGTCGCGTAATAAGGTAAAGATCTAGTTTTTGCCGATGGCCTCTTGAAAACTGTATTAGTGGTCAATCAGAAGGCCAATTATCGTAATCTTCATTTCAGGACATAGGCCTCTCCCATGGGGGGGGGGGGGGGGTTGCCATAATCGCCACGCAGCATGGTGGCAAAATGCATAGGGTTGATGCTATTCTTAACGTCCAACGCCACACGGAATTCTCGAAATCATAAACGTTCAAAAACTAGTCGCAGTCAAATGTCAAAATCTTGCCAAAAATATATGGAAAGTAAAGGTGTTTTTGACATATTGAGATTGAGATCCACTGTAAACGTTCTTAAAATCACGAGAATTGCCTCTCTGAATTAAATAAAAGGTGGTAGACTATACGATTTCCATATCACTTGCGTATTATTCATCCAAAAAACGTCCAACTCATTCATTCCCTATCGATGAAAGTAGGGTCGAAGGTTCGAATAAAATACTTATTATGAATTAATTATATAGCTGTCAGAATATAGCCGAAATAGAATCAGGTTCATTTGCTGCAGGCCCGCTCGCCGGCTGTGGCGCGTGCTGAATATTTCATTGAGAATGGTCCAAAACAGTGCCATACAAACAATAGCAGGTGATACGTTGCTATTAGGTACTTTTACTATCTTAACATAATTGTATGAGTTGTTTTTGTTGACAAGGATGAGACTGGAGACAAAATTAATAACGTTTATGTTGATTGCATTTGTTTGCATGGGGATTGGCGATTTAGAATAATACAAAAAGTTCTTCTAACAGATGCATGTATTTTTGTTTCAAGATATAGGAATGTCAGTTGATTGAAACATCAATTTACAATATCAAAATGAATAGTTATGACGATAAAGTTTATACTTTTTTAATATGCACACCTAAATGCTTACCACAAGGGTTAAATCAAGGTGACTAGCAAAGGACGCCTGTACTACTTATAGATTTGGGGAGGTTTTTGCTCAGCAGTGAGTAAGTGCCGGCTAAATTAGAAAATAAAAATGTAAACCATATAAATGACGCTCATGTATAAAAAATTGCATTATTAACAATAACAATGTTAGGTGATAATTCATCCCTCTATTTTCTGTAACGTGGAATAATTAACCAGGTGCAATCAGATCACCGCGCTGGCTAACACGCCACACTAATTGTTAATGTCCCTCAAACGGGAACACAACACAGAACGAAGTTATTTCGGTAATCTTTAACATCCGGTCAAATAATAACACCATTTACATCTTCTATGAAACATTTAATTGGGTCAAATGTGCAACAATACCAAAGACAGTGTAATTTAACTCCGAAACGTGCATATCCAATCGAATACTTTCTTAAATTTTATTATATTCCAACCACGATCTTGGCAACTTACTTTTGTGACATTTAATTTCTGTAAGTAACACTATAAAACAAATCACCCACATAAGGGCCAGGGCGTAAAATAAAGTACTTATCTTTGACATACTTATACCCACCGGATTTAATGCATCGTTATCACTTCTTCTACTTAAAATCCATTTTTGGTTATTATCGTCATTCAACAGATTGTCAATAAATCCAGCTTCAACTAGACTGAAAATAACATCGTCTACGTCTTTTGCTGCCGGCCATCCAGGGCGCATGTAGAAACTAGCACCAGTCGCACTTATACGTTTCTGTAAAATTTGAATATACGGATCCAGAGACCGAACCAATGCGACATCGGTAGCTAAAAGAAAATTTTCTCCTTCAAAGATGCGTCGAATGTATGTTCTTAATTCATTCATTGGTATTACTTTGTAATTACGTTCTAAGGGAGTATCCTTGTAATAATCAACAACTACTTCAACCCCACCATAACCATCCACTTTTGTTACTGCATCTTCAATAGATTCAAAAGGTGGCTCTAAGTCTAATGTCTGCAAGTTATCGACTAGGTCTGCTTGATAATCGATGCGAAAGAAGAAACAGAACCAAATCCAAAGAACAAAAAGAAAATTAAGCAGCCATGACTTGGTAACGAATTTAGCTGACTGACCCAATAATATGATGAATGATTGAAATAGTATACGGTTTGTTGCATGCGTCAATTTCGGCTTACATTTTCTTACTAACATAGCTGAAATGACAAATGAAATATATACCAGTCCGTGTAAATAAGTGAAGTTTGTTCTATCTGGGACAATGAATTTGAGCCAATCAGAAACTTCACGTTGCTTCCGTCCAACCCATCTGATGTCTACTGTGTGATAGGTGTGAGATGGCAATGTGACGGTGTAGCGTTTCTCTGTAAGGATGTCAGCCGGAATAAGTATATCAGCTCTTTCAGTAGCCAGATCACCAATTGAGCCCGTTGCTGTCCCATTTACATATGATCCAAATACACTATTATTATAAGCAGAGGTAACTTCTAAAGAGGCATTCAATTTATCCAGTATAATCATAAGTACTTTGCCATCATAACCGCCAACAGAAGTAATTGTACCGTTTTCTATATGTACCGTGACGTAGGGAAAATATTCCAACAAAGCTGTTCTGATCGGACACTGGTAGAAGTTGCTAAACTTTTTAGGAAACATATTATCGCCATACTTTAGAAAGATAGGTGTATAATTCCAGCAACATCCGTCACTGTATGGAAAAAATGTCGCCAGTGTTACTTCACCAGTATCATAAGCACTTATTAGAATTAAGTCAGCCTGATCGTTCTTCGAAGTCACTTCGATGAAGGCAGATAGCTCAGCCGTCGTCTTGATAGTGTTTTCCAATACAAGGATGAAACGAATGGGGAATCTTATCACTTCATTTATTAGCTGCATGATAATCTCATAATCCTGCAAGTTATTGGCAAAGTAGATTGTTTGTTTAAATCCAACAGTTTCATTGATAGCACGAATATTTGTATCATTATAAATCGACCAGGGACTAAGGACGACAGACCCAGGATAATTCTTTAAATATTCATTCACATATTCGGAGTTATCTATTTTCCAAATAACCGTAGTTGTAAAGTGATGACTGTAGTAGGTGCTTGTGATATTCACTGCTGTTTTTATGAGCTTTGTTGTTGCAAAACAATCATCAAACATTAACAACAGTAGATTTAAAATTGTTAAAATACGTGTCATTATTCACAGCTACGTTTTAACACGGACTAGCAATGTTACAACACAGACTACAGCAAGTTACCAACTAACCATTTTCCTGGAATGTTAGAAACGGTTTTTATAGCGTGTCACATATCACGGCGGAAAGCGTATAATTTAATATTGTCACCATCATAGTTATAACATAAATTAATGCTATGTATTTTCACTCCAGTTTTATTTACACTTTTATTAGTTTCTAGGGAATCAATTAGTCCATTAGGCAAAGTAAATCTAAAACCATGTCTTAAATATTATTTGTTGGCAAACAGGCCAGGGGAACTTGATGAGAAGTCGGTAATCTTTCGTTGTTTGTACAATTTTATCAAATGTACTCTATTTGGACAAATGTTTGTGTGATGAGCACAATCATTTGTTCTGTGTCTGGGTGTGATTTATATATATGTATGTATTTAGAAATATATAAGTATGTTTATCAGTTGTCTGGTTACCATAGTACAGGCTCTGCCTAGTTTGGGATCAGATAACGGTGTGTTGGTTGTCCTAAGATATTTATTTATTTGTATACGAATGTACCTGTCACTGTTTTACAAATGAAAACTTTTCCATATTATGCACTAAAATCCCTAAGGTTAAGGAATGTGTCACAAAAGATACAGTCAAGCTCCATATTGTTTTAAAGTTATTTATTGTAGAAACAAAATCTTTACAATGTGTATATAATATATTATAAAAATGCAAACGTACGTGTCATATTTAAAATTTATTAGACAATTCAAAAAATATTGTAATTAAATTTTTTTCATTCAACTTATGGTCGTCTACATAAAATGTTTCGTATTTATTAATATCAGTTTTCATCATAGAGTAAGATCATACATGATTTCACTGGGGCAGCATAACAGCTTCACGTAAATACTTATATATAAGGTAAATACCAGTTTTATCAGCTAAACTATTATCTGATTTATAACAACGACTGATAAATATGTTCACATCAAAAATCAGGTTTACAAGTGGACTACTTAATTCACCCAAAGCGCTTAATGATATGAAACCATCCTCAAAGTTCTCGATTTAATATGATGTGAATAGTATCGAAAAGTGCTGAAAATATTATGTTTTATTGCATCAAGCTTGAAAGGCACTATCAATTCATCATTATCAAATAAGACAGATCAATTCAAAGACTTCTCCCACATTGTCTCAAAGCGCTCACTTTCAAAAGCGTTTCCAATAACAATAATTACGACTTCATCAAAATAGTTTTAATGTGTTTGTACTTAAAGTATTACAATTCTACGGTACAAATAATGTAAGATTAAAGCCTAAAAATAATTTACTTAATTAATCAGTTATGGTTCAATATTGATTTATGATGCAAGTTTCACAAAGAATTTTTGAGTTAGTTCAGTAAAAACTGATTCAATATTGAACCATGGCTTAGTATCACTAAAAATATAATTGGTATGACCACGAATGAATGCTTAACAAAGACTTTGGTTGCATTAGAACTAAGAAATACATGATAGGTTTTAGTACACATGGAAGCTTTTGGTAATGTTCTACACACTATAAAATGTCCATGTATCGTCCTCTGAAATTAATTCTGTGAAAATTCCCGTCCGAGACTTCACATGCACTTATACTTTTAAGTTGTGCGTGTATAAAATCAAATATCTTGATAGTAATATCGAATAATATCTCATCACAAGATGACAGAAAAGTGTTAAAAATGTTGAGATTTAGGCACTGTTTTGTGTGGCCACACCTAAGATTTAAGTGTTTTAGCCTCCGCGCTGCGTAAGCACGGCGTCTACGAGAAGAACCGCTCCATTGATGATGGCCAGGGAAGCCTTCGCCAAGTTCTTGTCCCTATATTCGCTCTTACCACTGTTTTGAAACCTGAAAGATAAATTGGCATAGATAAGTTAGTGAAAACATTAATCTTGGAGGTCTAATTATATCTACTAACTAATTTATGAACGTTTTTTACAACATTCATCTCCTTTTTAACGGACGACAAAAAGGGAGGGTCTCAAATCTGTATAATTATATATACAGGGTGTGGCGTAAGTAGTGGTCCACCGTTCAGGATTCTTTTTAACCCAAGGGTTCCGAAAACAAAAAAAAGTCGCTCTTGGACTTGATGGTGTGTTAAAAATTGGTGTTAAAATTAGAGAAGAACCAACTTTTTCTTCAAAAGAGCTGAATTTACATAAAAATCATAATTTATCATGATAGCTCTAGTATTCAGCAGTAATTAACAGAAATCAGAATGAAAAAATAATGGTTTTTGTTGAAACTACAAACAAATATGTAATAAAAGGTAGAAATTTCGTAAATAAAAGACAAAAATGAAATATTTTCGGAACCCTTGGGTAAAAATGGTTAAAATTTTTAATTGTTATAGTTAATTATCTGGTTCATCGAATCCTGAACGGTGGACAATTACTTACGCCACACCCTGTATACGTATATATATATGACCACGATCAAGGAAAACATCGCGAGGAAATTGGCATGTCTTAGAACCATAAATTCGAAGACATGTGACATCTACCAACCCCTCCCAACCCTAACTCCCTCTCACCGAGAGGAGGCCTGTGTCCCAGCAGTGGGAACGTTATAGACTGCTGACGTTGTTGTGGTTGTTGTATATGACCACGCATAACTTTTTACTGAACAGTTCGATTACGATTATTAAAAAAATATATTGGAAAGGGTTTATATACTACGAAGTTACTTCCATTTTAAATTGAAAAACATAATCCACCCTTAAGTGTAGAAAAAAATTACCTAAAACCAAATTGACTGTTTGTTTTAAGTTCTTTTTTATTTATACACAGTGTTTTAAGGGGTGCGTTATAAACACTTTTACAGGGATTGCGTTTTAACCCCAGCTAAATAAAGATCGGAAGTTGTTCAATAATATCAAGTCATATCAAACCATCACCAATACCGGCTAGTATTTACTTGTTAAAGTAAAATACTTGTTAAGCTATATTCGGTTAGAATGTAATCCGATCCCAACATAATTTGGATAAAGTTAGGCTAATTATAAGCATGGTATACTTACTTGTCAATAATCAAAGCACCGCTGGCTATGAATAAGGCTACACCGACCAGTGAGTAGAAAATGTCAATCCGTTTGTGCGAAGGTGTCTGCATGATGTAACCTGGAACATGATGTCATTATCGATTAGAGCACGCTATTTTGCATTATTACGTAGTTTATAAAGCGACGTAGTACGTATAGTCCCCAAATAAGTGGCAACAGGTGTTCTAATTGTGCCTACGTTGACTATCGACTTCTAAAAAAAAATGCTAACTATTTTTCATACATATAATTATGAGAGAGCATCCGTCAAGCATAAATATCATAAAAATAACTGATAATATGCATACAGAGTACTGGTTCTAATTACTTAAGAAGATGTGTAAAGTGATCGGCTCAAAATCAAATACCTGAACTATTACAGTACAGTTATTCAGTTCAATAACTCCAAAAAACCTTCCTGACTTACTAAGAGACAGATGTTTCTGAGAATAAATTTGGATAGCAAAAAAAACTTTGATTTTATTTGAAACTAGCTTTTGCCCGCGGCTTCGCCCGCGTGGATGTCGGAAATTAACGCAGGAGGACGTACTACCGCGGCAAGATGTGTTAATTCAGGTTATATTATAGGTAATAGCTGTTACCCGCGATTTCGTTCGCGTGGTATTAAAAAAAAGTTTTTCATAAAAACTGTCTTTGAAAACTACGCTGACATACGTCTCAAAATTCAGCGTGTTTTTAGTTTTTTTAAACTATTATTTATTTTTTCTAAAATAAAAGTAGCTTAAGTTACTCCTTGTTACATCAGCTATCTGCCAGTGAAAGTTCCGTCAAAATCGGTCCAGCCATTTCAGAGATTCGCCGGAACGAACAGACAGAAAGACAAAAATTTTAAAAAAAATTGTTTTGGTATATGTACCGTGTATACATCCATGTACACTTAGTAAAAAGTAGTTATTTTAATATTAAAAACAGACACTCCAATTTTATTTATTTGTCCATTTGTTTTTTTTTTTCTCCATCTTTATTTTACGAAACTTGCTCAAATGTAAATTTCGCAGACACACTTTCGTTACCGTTAAGTAACTCTTTAGTTAAGATCCAAGCGAGGGTTATCATCAAATAAAAGTGTATACCGGCAGCGGCTCCAGCGAAGATAATGAGGAAGCCGACGAAGGTGCCGGTCACCAGCATACCAATTTCGGGCTCGCTATTGTAGCTGTGGTAGTGGAGGGCCACGCAGGAGCATGTCAGCGCCTGAAATAGAGAAAAAAGTTTATGTAGATGATATGCTAAAAGTCTTTAAAACATAAAATGAGAAGGCGGTATATATGGTATTTAAATTCTAAAATTATGTTCATAAATTCAATAAAAGCTTTGTTCTAAGTACAATATAATTTTTTGCTTCCCGAAATAATATAATCTTCATTCATTAGTATTCGTCACAGTATACGATTCCAAAATGGCGCGATATTACAAACACCTGACGTCATAACACGCGATTCCTTTAGCGTGTGGTGACGAACCACAGATAATATCGCAACCAGTTCTGGAACGATGATGTCATACCAAACACGCAATATAAAGCCGAGGCCAACCGCTCGACACCTTGGGGCCTTGTCTTTGAGGATGAATATTAACATAAGGTCGACTGCAATTTCAATTAAATGTGTGTTTTGCACATTGATACAATCATTAAATGATTGTTTAAAAATACTGATAGTATAAGTTAATCCTGTCTTGTTATTACGGCCTGAAACCTATTGATAAACCCTTTTTTTTGGGTGGGAAATCATCAATGACGTCTCCCGCTCTCTGGGTGGAGCGGAAGGGGGTGTCAGAGTTTTATTAAAACCCACCCTTGTTCTTTCAGTTGCCTATGCCAGGACCACGGTAACTCTTTCGAACAATTCCGTGAGTCTGGCAGGATTGACAAACCCTTGAACAATTATTATAATCCATTTCTGAAAAAATTGTGAGAAAAAGACAAACAAGAAGAGAAGCTTCTCAAATTCAAACACAATGTATGTTTTATTTTTTCTTTCATAATTTCCAGTCCACCAGAAGTAATCTTCGGAATACTTAAACGATTTACTTATTTTATTTTTTTTCTACTTGGCATTAAAATTATTAATGACAAATATAGTAACAAAATAGATTCAGATCACGAATATGAAATATTTGATCTGAATTTATTTTGTTCAATACGCGTCATTCATTTGTATACAAATACTAATACTAATTCTATTATCGCCGTCAATTTCCGTATAAATGTAAGTACATTCAATGTTTTAATCCATTATTTTTAATCCTCAAATGATTTTATTGTTTATAGCAAGAATCAATAAATGACGTCGAATTAAATTCCCAAAAGATTAAATGAAATTACTTCATTTATAAATTTGAACGCGAGCACATTCGTAGTTTTGCTATTCAATTGATTAAAGTCAATATGAAGCTAAACAGTAACAAATAGTTACAATTCTAATTGTGGTTCAAGGCCTGACTTACTAACCTTTAAAAACTTTAAAAACATTTTATCAGTCTTTATGACATGATGTTTCAATGACAATAACATCATGTCCATTTCATGTTATTGTTAAGTTAACCTACAAACTTGCGTTTAATCATGAAATAATTTTCTCATGGCTGCTCAATAACGCTTTCAGAATTAAAAAAGACAAATTTTTCATTATAAACAAATTCATATGCAACATTTTGGGAGTTGCAACATGTTAAAATATGAACATATTTGAATATGGGCCACTCCCAAAAGGAAATATTTTATTACATATTATCTTATCAATCCAATGTTTATCATTGAGCTCGCCTTCAACATCAGCCATATTTTATCAATATATTTGTTTTATAGAATGGCTTTCTTGAAATTAAAGATTTATACTGCATTTCTTACTGTTTACGTGATATCATTGTTATAGCTTGATAAAGAAAATGTACACAGAAATAGGTCATCTCAGCCATTTCGGTCGTACAATTTCAATGTCACATGAGCCTTAACAATAGACACGCATATTTGCGGCCCTATAGGCCACTAAGAGGAAAACCGTGCAATGAATTAAGAATGGTATGCTGAAATCATGTATTATTAAAACTATTATACAGTGCTTAGTGAGAATTGAGAAATCTATTTTTAGGTCCGTGGCTTCAGTACTGGTATGAAGTACTTGATATACAGGGTGTGGCGTAAGTAGTGGTCCACTGTTCAGGATTCGATGAACCAGATAATTAACTATAACAATTAAAAATTTCAAACATTTTTACCCAAGGGTTCCGAAAATATTTCATTTTTGTCTTTTATTTACGAAATTTCTACCTTTTGTTACATATTTGTTTGTAGTTTCAACAAAAACCATTATTTTTTAATTTTGATTTCTGTTAATTACTGCTGAATACTAGAGCTATCATGATAAATTATATTTTTTTATGTAAATTCAGCTCTTTTGAAGAAAAAGTTGGTTCTTCTCTAATTTTAACCCCAATTTTTAACTCACCATCAAGTTCAAGAGAAATTTTTGAAAAAAAAAAATTGTGTAAAACTGGTTAAAATTTTTAATTGTTATAGTTAATTATCTGGTTCATCGAATCCTGAACGGTGGACCATTACTTGCGCCACTTCCTGTATAGTCGGTTATAACTCTTATGGAAAAGGAGTATCCTGCCCGTTCAAACCTATAGTGGTCAGACAAGCATAGCTATTCACAACCATTCCATACAAAATTCAACATCAGTCAATGTTTTCGTCGTAGCGATAAACGTTGTTCACAACTCCTAAACTCGACAATTTGATGTCTTGAAA
Organism: Aporophyla nigra; assembly: GCA_947507805.1. Lineage (NCBI taxonomy): Eukaryota > Metazoa > Arthropoda > Insecta > Lepidoptera > Noctuidae > Aporophyla > Aporophyla nigra. The sequence continues at coordinate 18,024,608 of OX382297.1, read as the reverse complement.
TCAAATAGACAACCGCTATTCTTCCGACAGCTGTTTGCTGTTTGGAGCAATAAAAGTCAGGTTGTCGCAATGTGTAATTTTAGATACGATAGCCTGTCGAATGCTTGTGAATAGTTAGACCCGAGTCGCAAAAGTTCCGGAGTTTGCCTAAAAGTGATGGAACGCAGCATTCTGGGTGTAAAAAGACAGGATAGAGTTCCGAACATTACGCTGCATTCCAAAGCGGAGATACTGTGTGTAGCAAAGAAGGTTGCCAGGCTGAAATGGGATTTGGCGGGATCATCAGCCGTATGCACAATGGGAAGTCTCCACACAACGGATGCCTGAGATGGACGGCTGATGGCCGGACCAGAAAGAGATGACGAGATGGCTTGAATGCATACTGTCAGGGGTAGTTCGAGGTAGTGCGGGAAATGAGTTCCTGGAAGTATTTAGCGGCGGCCTTAGCCCACCAATGGCACAGTAATTGGTAACAGAAAAATCCACCGTGCTCCGTTCTTCTATCACGAATCAGAAAAACTCTCCCACCAAGTAGTTTACGGCATCCTATTGTTAGAATACGCCCACTCCCTCTCACAAAGCGGAGGCCTGTGTCCGGAGTCGAAATATTATAGGCTGATAATGCTATCGTTAGAATGTTCTATAACCATGTATCAATTCATGATAACCTTGAATTGAAACACAAATAACAGATTTGTAAACACGAAAAGGTCGAGGTCACAGCGTTTCGCTTGACTCATTAATATTTTCGCCAAATAACTCACATTGAATTTAAAGTATGTCAATCTATGTTACTTACCTACTTCTTATATCATTGTTTGATTATTACAAAGTTCTGGGTGCTTACTCTCGAATATAATTCCAATAGATCGACATTGGAATTGTCAGTCAAACGTCAGTGATTGGCTGGACTCACTGAGTCTAGCCAATCCCTGACGTTTAACTCAACCAACTGACGTTTGACCAATGTCGATCTATTGGAATTATATTCGAGAGTAAGCACCCTGTTTGTTCAATCCCAGTAAATGCTGAAGGAACTAAATTAAAATGAATAGGTAATCATATTGGGTAGCAGCAACATCCTAGCGCAAACTGTAACCATAAATATTCAGGACTTGAAGTAAAAATGTACCGTAGGCTATCGAAAAATCAGCCGTTCATAGAAAATACCTAATAAATACCTACGCGATCAAAATGTATGGTATTGTATCAACTAATAAAAAAACCGGCCAAGTGCGAAACGGATTCGCGCACCGAGTGTTCCGTAAAAAAATATTTTTATTATATGATGTCACGAAAAATTTACGGTTTTCGAAATTTTTCCTTTATCTGTGCTATAAGACGTTGCTTCGTACCAAATTTCAAAATTCTAGATCGACTGGAAGTACCCTTTAGGTTTTGATTCCCTTGCGAGTTTCGAAAATTTGCGGAAATTTGTGGCATAAACGGCTATATCTTTTGATTGCGTTAGCTTAGAAGTTTGATTTTTTCACAGCTCTAAGGAACAGTAGACTTGAGTATTTGATATAAATTTCAGCTTGATACCTCCACGCGTTCCTGAGAAAAAGGGTCTTGACAGACGGACGGACGGACGGACAACAAAGTGATCCAATAAGGGTTCCGCTTTTTCCTTTTGAGGTGCGGAACCCTAAAAAGAAAAAATAGAACGTTCTTAATCATATACAGAATATATGGCAACAAGGTTATATGTCAATTTCCCTACCATCCTGTATTTACATTAAGTACTGCCTACTTTTCGCCATAATTGATTAAGCAAAACTTAGACATACATATATATATAGAGTACATTATTGTTATGTTCGCACTCACTTATAAAACGATCGTTAAATGTTAAAGGTGTAAATGAGGTTAATAGCAACGACTAAATGGTAAAGGTAGGCGACCTTATTGAACTACATTAAGGTCCTGCCCAGCGACGTGCCTATGAACTGACAGTATGTCCTTGTATATTTGTACGTAGTACCCTTTAATTAACTGAATGTGCTTCAAAAGAAGTTAACATATTATTTTTATCACCTACTAAACCAGGCTAGTGCGTGCGCTGGTTTGTGTGTATCATTTCTTGTTAAGAATGACCTACGTCAAAGACCATCATAGGCCATTTCGGGAAACAGGGCAAAGTACATGAGTTCTACTGCCCAGTAGTATAAATAGTTTATAAAGTGATCCCGTTCTTGAGTGAGTGGAGCAATGGTGGTAACAGCTGCAACTTAAAACTTGTTGGTTGTAGGCTCGAACCCAAACAGGCGCTTTATCTTAATTCATTAAATTACCACTGCTCTCAAAACGGTGAAGGAAAACATCGTCAGGCAACCGCCATGTAAAATTTTTGGTTCTAGGACCAAACATTTTAAGGCATGTGATATCTAGCAACCTGCACTGGGCCCGCATGGTAGATTACAGCCTAGTCCCTCTAACACAAGAGGCATGTGTCCCAACAGTGGGAACACTATAGGCTGATTATGCAAAGTGATCGTAACGAAAGGATTAATTAATTTTTTTTAAAGCAGAGGCAGGCTTTCAGCTATCATCATCAGCATTTCAGCCGAAAGACGTCCACTGCTGGACATAGGCCTCCTCCAAGCTCCGCCACTTAGACCGGTTCTGTGCCTCCCGCATCCAGCGGATTCCTGCGGCCATCACAAGGTCATCGGTCCACCTTGTTGGAGGCCTTCCAACTCAACGTCTTCCGGTACGCAGTTGCCACTCCAGAACCTTTCGGCCTCATCGGCCATCTGTTCTGCGAGCAATGTGCCCTGCTCACTGCCACATCAGTTTAGCAATTCTTCGGGCTATGTCGGTTACCTTGGTTCTCCTACGGATTCCTTCGGAGGCCTTCAGCTAGCACTAACATAATTGTTGTAATAAGACTAATAAAGATGAAGTAAGTTTTAAATAAAGTTTCTAATAATGATTTATCAGTGTCCATACACATTGAAGCATAAAGCATTACAGTTTTGATAGTGAAAGCAAATGTTTTCATTCATGCAAGTACATTATTCGTGCCGTGAATAAATTGCATTACATAGGAGTGAAACTGTGGCTCATAAGTATACGGTAGCTTAACACATAAACATAGACAAAGAAACAATAATAGTTCTATTGTTCATGCAGTTTATATAATGGAGGCAGAATAGTTCCCTAAGGGATCTACACCGAGTGTGTTGCAAGTTGCAATCTGCACCCTAATTGCGAAACGCACAATTTATCAGAATCTGAATGGGATTGAAGATTATTTCTAAACCATTGCGTCAATTGTTCGAATAAATTGTCGGCTCAGCAACGTAAATAACGCAATTAATGTTGTTTAACTATGAATATTAAACCAATTCCTACCGATAAAAAGTTTCGCAATTACCCCTCTGATTTATTCGCATCAACTTATCTACATATAATTAGCTATACACCATGACATTTTAGTCGTCTTAGTAAGGTTGTCCACTCAATGTATCCGACATAATATACCTCTACGCGTGATTAAAAATTTGTTACCAACTAAGAAAATACGTACTAAGAAAAATAAATAATGCACTAGAATTATGAAAAATCCTGTTAATAGTGTTTACGTATCATATTATAGAGAACATACATACCTACCTACCCAGCGCACGAGTCGACTAGATCATTCCATCTCCATTTTCCATGAGACAAAATATCAAACAAACTACGTCAAATGTCATCATAATGAATAATATTTTTATTTTTTAGTTATTCAAATGTTAATTTTTTTCTTATGGATGTGTAGTAGTCATTGGATACATGAAGTGGGCTGCCGTTGTTAGACGACTAAAATGTCACGGTGTTTTTATATTATATTTTTTCATAGGAGAGTCAACAGCTAAAATTTTTAAACAATTTTTTTTTTATAAATAAAAAAATATTATAAACATACTTTACAAGGCCCTGCACAAATGTAAATGAATGTTATAACTTGAAATCGCAGTAACCGTTACTCTTTTTGGTATCGATGGGTAAGTTTAATCCAACAACAACTATTATATTATATTATATTATTATTTTCATATATATATTTAAATATCTCGGGATCCTAGGATCCCGGTCTTTTAGAAGGCGTACGAGGGGCCGAAGCCAACTCGCAGAGGCCCCTTAGAAAATTTAAATGAAGTGAGGCACTAACCGACGGTTATCCCCGTATGCACTGTGCAAGTGCACCCAAGGACAACCTCCAGTTGTTGTTGGACTATTGCAGGATATAGAAACCAAGATGTTGGACTATGTATTTGACTGGCTAAAATGGACTGGTTACCAAGAACTATGGAAGGTCTATGGCCCCTGCCGCATCAATGTTTGTATTTACACGGATTAAATGGCAGGGGGTGACTTGCACACTCAATAATGGGCCCCCGGAAACCGTCGCTGGCAGATAGTGACGCAGCGACAAGGGGGCAACACTTCCTGAGGTGCTTGAGAAGTGGAGAGGTATTCCACGGCTTTCAGAACAATCCCAGAGCCCGGAAGATGGTCAATATCCCTACGAGCACTTACTGGAATACTTCCTTTCCCCGAGCACGTTTGCTCTTGCGAATCTCCACTCAAGCCGGCCAATAAAGGCAAGAATGAGGTGGGAGCTCTGAACCTCTTCATTGTTCACTCCAGCCGGCCAATAAAGGCAAGCCAGAGATGAGGAACAAGAATTCTCCCGGGAGATAGGGTCCGTGGGGTCGCTACTGCCCAACAGCACGCCACATGCTGCCCTGCGGGTATATTATTATTATTACTATTTTGTTTTATTGATTTGATAAGTCTAATTTTATCGTAAACTTATTACATTACATTTTACCTTAACCTTGATGTGCTATTTCGTTTAATTTAAAGCCACTAATTGGTCTAATTGATCGCATATATATGAATCTTTATATCACACATATTGTTACGATAGCAGTCATCGCTCACTGATTCATAGTCATTATTATGTTCACTTTATATCTGTTGGCGGTAGACAAACTTAATAATGATACAATACCACACGATTTACTTTTTATGAAAACATGGCTGTAGGAAGTGATTCAATGATTCATAAATTGCAAAAGTTTTTTACGTACGTTTACCAAACGTGATAAGTAACCAGGGTTGTCAGATTTAGTTGAAGTCTAGCAAGAAACCGATTGATGTTTTTGAATGAAGCTACGTAATTCTTTTGGATCTTGTACCTAAGCACACATTGCTCGCAGAACAGACGCCCGATTGGCTGAAAGATTATGGAGTGACGACCGCGTACCGGAAGACGTAGAGTTGGAAGGCCAATATAGTGGTTCAATGACTTTGCCAAGGTCGCAGGAAGCCGCTGGGATGTGGCCAATGTCCAGCAGTGGACATCTTTCAACTGACATGAAGATTATATAGACAGAATGCAACTGAACAATGCTATTTTTCATACATATTATGTTGTCATTAACTAAATTAAAGGCGTTTTACTTGTTGCGAGTTTATCAGAGCTTCCACGAATGATGACTTTCAACAAACGGCTCACTTAATTACTAGATTGTCTGAAGACACTGAAATTCCACGACAATTTGTGTATCCTAAAATGTCACTTAGTCCGGTTTATCAACCAGTCATAATTTTAGTGCATCATGTGACGGTTTGTCATCAACAAACATGTGATCATGTGACCCCCAGGATTAACTCGAATAATGACAATCGCTGCAATTTCTGGAAAACTGGAAACAGTCATAATTCCGGTAACATTAAAACCATAATAGTGATAGATGATACGACAAATCATGTTTGGTCTTTTTTTATACGTTACTAATCTGTCGGGAATACGATGCAGATAACAACAACATTTTCAGTTCTACGTATAAATTAACCGAAACTCTTACTTAACAAATTTTATTAGGAATTTGTATTACTCGAGTTTAAAATAAACTCGGTTGTGAATACAGTCAAACTGAATGCTAACAAATTGATTGCCAAGCCACAGGTGGTCGAAGGCAAATATGTATTTTTCGTATATTTTACGAAACAATGTATATAAACAGAGCAGGTTATTCTGGACTTCTTGCTGATAGCTGTATGAAGTCATTCAGCTTTTTTAGAAGCGATTTCACTTCTAATAGCGACCGTGGTGTGTATGGGTATGCGGTACGGCCATAAATAGCCATAGACAGGTTGTTCCTTCGTCTGTTAACGCCCTGTTATATCCGTTAGAAAACGATTATGAACCTACTGTCTTTTTTAAATTATATCACGCGGACCAAGCCCCAAAATAAATATCTATATACGCATTCTCTCTTAGTAGGAATACATGTATATGCAACACCATTAGAGTTAGAATAAAATATAATGTGTATTTCATGGCAAGCATTTTCATTTATTGAATACCGATTATTATCACTTACTCGTTATGGTAACAATAAAATTAACGATGTGTTTAGAAAACATGCAATTAAATGTAAACACATTTTTTATTAAACGAGGCCATAGTTGCTTAATGAATTAATGACACGTGTTCATAGCAATACCATTACTATGTAAAATATCCCCTATGAAACTATCGTCGTAGTCAAACATAATATATATGTTCACTTTGCCTTTATTTCGACGATCAATAAAGAAGGGTGAGCACATGACGTCATCCACTTCATCGTCTGTCAGCCCCATAGTTGTAGATGAGACGTCTTTATTATGACTATCCAATACCAGTTTTATTGTTGGACTTACAATTTTTCAACCATTAGTAGCATCACAGTCATATGCCAGTGAAACAATGGGAGGCACGGCCATTTTAACAGCTTGCAATGCTAATGGACTACCGGCATTTGTAAAATATACTTCCTGTATGCTTGTGAAGGTTATCGTATTTCTGGGAACCCAAGTAAGTAAAAGATTAAAGTCTCTTTGAGCATAGTAGCATTACGTTCTGTTCACTTAAGTTGTGAAATATGTTAAAGAAGATTAAGAACAAGGTTTACCATGGTATTCTAAGTTAGTGAAAACACTTTAAGCTAAAGTACCTAATCGTCTAACAAAAGTAAACATAAAATATTGATTGATTGTTGTCGATAGCGGAAAGCATTAAGGTATCGATTACGTAAACTTTAGATCCAGGTGGGTTGAACTGTGTCGTTTAATCAACTTCTATTAGACCATGACCCGTTTGCCAGAGTCGGTGGGCGTCAGTTGCTAGTACGGTATTCAAAATACGCTGGAGAGCTGACAAACTATAATATTCATCCATCTATGTAAAGCTATGCAATAAGTGAATGACTACAGGAAGTATATTTGTGCAAATTCCTTTTAGCTCCTATGAAAAAATTGCCAACTAAGTTAACAGCTTCTTTTTCAAATTATCGTGTTTGTGTTCCATTTAGCAATCGTTAAACAAGTGAGTACAAGTTACATTACTCATGTCGGATGATATAATGATTTCACATTTATTTTTAGTTCGAATTTTATCGTTTGTTTATACTTGGTAGGTACTGAATGACTGACCACCACGGCCGTGGTGGTTACGATATCCGGAGATGTTTCCGGATAAGATACCATGGGTGTATCTTAAATACAACTAACTTGCCATGTGTCTAATCATACATTCGTCTAAAAGTTCATGAGCTAGAAACAGAAAACTAGTTTAAATTAATGCTTAAGTGTCGTATCAGGATTTGTAAAACGGACCCTAGAATTCATGTATTAAGGGAAACTGAAGTTGCAGAACAAGAGGATGCAGACAAACCCCACGTAGGAGCATAAGTGTGAATCAATTTACTAACACTTTGTCAGAGAGTGGTCAACAAAAGTGTTGATTCACGAACAAACGCTTAGGTCAGGCTGCTAAGAATAGCTAATGGACACTGATGTAATCCTATGATAAGTAATTCTTACATTGTTGACTCAAATTACTCAAGTCAGATAAAAAGAACCTTGGAGAAAAGACAAGAAGTGTTTGAAGTATTTAGTTGAAATGCTCTCTTTTTACAGGCTTGTCGAAATTATCAGGCATTGTTTTATTTTTAACATCGTTATCTAATTATATTGCTCTATTAACTATTACAATTTTGACTGATGAATTATTCATATTTTATCCTTAGTTTCAATTAAACAGCTTCCTTTAAAATAAAAAATTGCCAGTACTTAAATCCCTCCAGATATATTGAATTAGCTACAATTGAATGCAATCGATTCGAATTCAGTCTCGGTTGTATTCGTAATATTACATCCCACAGCCATTTCTCCATCCCTTTCATTTGTATGGTCGATGAAAGTGAAAGGAGTCAACGCCCTTTGTATCTTGATAGCGTGGGGTTACTGTTCGTTCGTTCACGATATTTAACGTTTTATTTATTTTTAGAATTTTACTTGGATCATTAACTTTGTTAGAAGCATAGTCTCATGATGAGCTTTGTGGGATGTGGATAGATAGTAATGTAGGAGATGTAGGTGTGATCATTTTTTTTTAATTTGGATACATTTCTCCTTAAAAAGGAGACATAACTTAGTTTCTATCTCACTAAGAAACCCGTTGTTATTTCACAATGCTGTTATTTTATCTACAACAATTTACTTTTTGACTTTACGTCGCGTCGGCTTACACCGTAAACAACAATCGTCTTTATGTCTAAATATCGTTATTTATTAGTATTACCCACTATTCCACATAAATCGTCAAGGTTAAAGAAAATACTGCATCACGAATTCGGTTTACAAACAAAAACAAGATCATTTGAAGTTCGCCAACTCAACCTTACTTTGTGTAGGCGTCACTTAAAATACAGGCAGTAGCAATTGTAAAATAATATAAAAAATATTTACCAGCTCCAGAAACTTGACAATAGACAATCTGCTGATCGACATCTTGATTCACTTCGAAATTCAAAATACCACGATGTTTATAGGCTATGTTTACACTGAACACGGGCGTGCGATGTGAAGTCGCCACGGAGACTGCGCCGTAACTCCGTAAGCCGTCACTCGCCGGGCATTGAAGCGATGAGCTCATGCCTCATGCTGGTGTGGCCATCGAGTTTATCAGCGTAGGACATAATAAACAAACTAATAAAAATCTTACCCACATCATGGCCTAATCAAGTACGTGACCAAGTATTGAACCTTGGAGTACACCTATTTTTGGTGAAGGATATTTTTTTCCATCTAATGATCATTACATCTAGCAATGTAAAGTTACTTTGATTTGAAACTTATTTAAGTTTAGAAGTAATGTATTACTTTGCTAATAATTTAAACAACAGTAAGCATTATGAAAGAACATTGCATTATCTTGATAATAACTTAACTGGTTGACTTAACGCGTTGATCAAATCTCAGGCCATGTCATGCTAATATATAGCTATAGACCCCAGAGGTCTAATTGTGTGCTTTGTTTAAGTGTAAGGAACTTGTATTTTATAAAATAAATAAATAGATTCATCATTATTTGGGGCAAAATATAAAAATTACCTTTCCCACCAAGTTTTGAAACATAAAAACTTTGTATCTTTTCGCAGTTATTTTAAAAGTAAGGGAAACAACAATTTCGTCCTATAAATTATTTTTACTTACCTTCTGCAAACCAGGATCATACCTATAAGTTAATTGCATGGCTACAGTACATTCGTAGTTTTGAAGGGTCCCACACACAGGTAGGCGCGACGCAAGAGCGCGACGCTACTCTAGTAGAGCAATTTTTCGACATCTTCACGGAAATTGTTCTACCAGAATCGCGTCACCCCGTCGCGTCGCGTCTAGCTGCGGTAGCCTCTACTCCTTATTCCCGTAAGATGACATCATTTGCTCATGAATCGATATCACGAGTAATTTTTGTCAACAGTGTTATTGTCTTTAAATAAAAATAAGAAGACTTGCCAGATAAGATAAATCGTCGGAAATGGTTTAGTGATATCAGCAACTATGATTTGAGAAGTTTTTTTTATTAACTACTCTCATATTGTACCGTGTACGAGACAGCATATACAGCATTCTGAATACCGTGTTGGAAAGCGTTGCCTATTCGGTTGCTAAGGCACTGGAATACCGTCCACAGATCTGAAGGTGCCCTTGTTCACAACATTCATTTTTTTTTTTCAACATTCATGTTACATAGGACATTAATAATTTTACTAACATAGATTTATGTACTGAGCTGGCCACTTTTGCCGTGTGCCAAATGAACTGTGTGTTACAATAATGTCTACTTGGAGCCCTAACTCAGCCAGGAGGCGTGGCGACAGACCCCGTAGAAGATGGTGGGATGAGCTGGGGAAAATACACCACCAGTAGTCCACTTGAGTCCTGGATCGAAGAGCTTGAATTCATGGAGAGAGTCCTTTGCCGAGCAGTGGCGTGATACACGCTTAACAGTAACAGTTATAAACATGTATTAACAATTTATGGAACGTAAATTACTCTGAAATAAAATGATTAATACTTATTTCACGCCTACCTAAGGTACCCACGACCTTCAACTGACAAGCATTTCAGAATATGAGGGGATACCCACGTGAACCGACAAGCACTTCAGCTTATGATGGGTATCCATTATTAATTTCTTCGGCATACGTCATAAGTACGAACGCAGAATAGGAGAAGGAACTTAATTTAATGGTTTTCATACATACAGTTTCATTAAGTTAACAATGATTAATTTAAGTCCTCTTAACAGGTAAATAAACAAACAATCGCACCTGTTTACGTTTAATTTATCCGTGCTAATGCGAACGTTTGCTTTGATGACTAATAATACGAGTCACTCGCATTGTTGAAACGTTTTAACTACTATCAGTACGTAATACTTATAAATAGTTACTACTAGTCTAACATTTTGTACATACTACGTAGAAAACATAGTATTATATACGCACTTTGTAAGCATGGTCATAGAACCTAAAATAGTAGTCTACGACATTCATGACATCATAATATTATTCTACGAAATCGTTTTCTATACATAAAGACATAGTTTTAATCATTCTACGTGCACCATATTATTTTTGATAATTTATGTACGAGATAAACACGTAAATTCTAAAAATAGTTATGATCTCTACTACGATCGTAAACTGTTAGGATTTCCTCAATAAACCGTGTTTGTTTGATCTCGATTCGGGCCAAATTTGAAATAAGCTTTAATGTTACCTGAAATGTGTGAAATAATCCTGTCATTCTGACCAAAAACTGGAAAATTGCGTAACCTTTCTTCTAGTAGCAGAACAGTCTTCTATCAGGTGTAAATCAAATAGTACAATATAAAGTTGGTACAAAAAGTTTTTTTTTTATTAAAAGATCTGAAAATAGATTAAAAGTATGGTCTTTGCACATCCATAAGCAAAAGAAAACTTCTAAAAGTTCCTACAATTCGAATTTTTGTTTTAAACGGTATCTGATGTTGTGAACACTTAAATTTAACTTTAGTATACTGGACATTAAGTTGATTTTAGAGTGACTGGTAGGACTGCTACTGGACCTACTATTGATAAAGTTATTAAAATATCTGAAGTTGTAGCGAAAACTACAATAGAGCCGTTTTTCCACATTATGTGTATTAAAATACATGTGTGCTCATGTGTGGCAACTAAATCACGAACGCAATTTAAATTATGCAAGTTTATGTCATTGATCGATACCTACATTGTATATACTTACCGAACTTCCAATGTCACATAAAATTGACGCTTTCCACCTCCTCTAATTACACACTACCTCGACCATGACCATGAATATCTGAGGGAACTCCGTCAGGTGGCGTTTGCAGTCTGAATCGATATTCAAGAAAACTTTATAAGTGAAACTACAGCACTACTTTTTCCGGCTTAGTTTTAAATTTTGTAGCCATGGCTGGTGACCTTAATTCATTAAGGCCACAGGCAAGTTCGGTTAAGCAGCCGACAACCTCATAGGTTGACCTACGAGATGTAATTACCAAAAAAAACTTTGTCTAGCATATAGCCGCTAACTTCATCGTTTCGTAACGCGATGAACATTATTATTAATAATATCGTACCGTGTGGTGCCGGACGTAAAGGTACCGTGTGGTGCCGGACGTAAAGAATAACACCACCCCATTTCTTCCCGTGGGTGTCGTAAAAGGCGACTAATGGACTTACTAGAGAATGGGCAGCAGCGTTCTCTATGCATTTTACCACAATACTGCGATCGTCAACCCGCCTGCCAAGCGTGGCGATTATGGCCATGCCCCCCAAATTGGGGGAGGCCTATGTCCAGCAGTGGACGTCTTACGGCTGAAATGATGAATAATATCTTAGGACAACCAACACACCGTTATCTGATCCCAAACTAGGCAGAGCCTGTACTATGGTAACCAGACAACTGATAAACATACTTAGATATATATTTCTAAATACATACATATTATAGATAAATTACACCCAGACACAGAACAAATGATTGTGATCATCAAACAAACATTTGTCCTGGGTGGGAATCGAACCTACGACCTTAGTTTTAGCAGTCAGAGTCACTGACCATTAGACTAACAGGCCAGTCAAAATTATTACACATGAGATAATTTTTTGGGCCCAATGTTTTGTAACCGTGAAAATATGTGTGTTTTAATCCTATTATTCCTAAAAGAATATCATTTAAAATCGTCGCTTTGGTTTAAAAAGTTACGATTGTATTAATCGAGAAATAGTAATTAAAAAGGTAATATATGATAATATACTCTATATCGTCAATGTCATATGTGACGTTACGTATGGCATGTATTTAATCGTTTTTAACAAATTATATCATTTCTCTTCGACTTCCGTGGAGGGAACCGAATCTTGTTTTCATTAAGTACAAAAATAGGTTTACCATCAAAACATTATTTCCCTACTCAATAGTAGGGAAATAATGTTTTCGGGATGGTATTGTTATAAATCTGTCGTTAAAGACTACCAAGAAACTAAAAAGTGAAATTACATTAACTTGGGGACAACTACCTTGACATTTTTTGACTGGCCTGTTAGTCTAGTGGTTAGTGACCCTGACTGCTAAGGCTGAGGTCGTGGGTTCGATTCCCACCCAGGACAAATATTTGTGTGATGAGCACAACCATTTGTTCTGTGTCTGGGTGTAATTTATCTATAATATGTATGCATTTAGAAATATATAAGTATATTTATCAGTTGTCTGGTTGCCATAGTACAGGCTCTGCCTAGTTTGGGATCAGATAACGGTGTGTTGGTTGTCCTACGATATTATAAGATAAGATATTTTCTTCTCACCGAAACTATTCTTAAGAGTTAATGAGATACCAGGATTTGATAAAAACGAAACAAAAATTGCATGAAATGAATTTTTGAGCAGACACGAGATGTCAGTCGTAGGTATTTAGTATGCTGTGACGTATACGTATGACGTATTATTTACTTGTAAGTTCCCATTAGCTCTTTTTCGATCAATTTGCTCATTTTGTGTTAGTATCAGTTTCACGTAATTTTCCTGTAGACTAAGACTGCGTTGACAAATAATTGCGATGAACATAAAATGTGATCATAGTGTATCTATCATAATTTCGTAAACATTAAAACAAATTGTGATTCGATGACACTGGCTCTTGTGATACAGGAATTACTAGTACAAGAGTCAGGACTACAATAATCTGTAACCTGAAGTGAAAAATAAAAAATAATTTCAGCCGAACGCCTCCAGCTGGACATAGGCCTCCGTCAAGCTCCGCCACTTCAACTCGTTCTGTGCTTTCCGCGTACCGGATGATGTAGAGTTGGAAGATCTCCCACAAGGTGTACCGATGAACTTGTGAAGGCCACAGGAATCCGCTGGATGCGCGATGCACTAATTAAATAAATTGGTAAAGGTTTATTTTACCTTTTATCTTAGAGCGTTTTGTACTTGCGGGTGTGATAAATTTAGATAGGTACTGTTTAGGTAAAATTAAACAAAGATCTCTTCTCGTCTTCTTCTTCGTCGTTCCCTCAATGCCGATTGCAGCTACATACGACACGCCGCGCCTCCAAGTCGAAAAAAATATACGTATTTGTTAATAAGCAAGACGAGTTCAGCCGAGCAGCTCGATATTCTTAAAAGCAGATGTTTACAAGCACCTGCCTTTGAGTTTAGGGGCCGTACACAAAAAACGTTGGGCATTTACTCGGACTGTTTTTATGTGAAACCTTTAGTCTCAGGAATGGTTTCTTATAAAAGCATCCCCATTTAAGATGAATGCTGCAGTTAAGTCCGTTTATTAAAGCCTGTTTAGTTTTAGGAGTACCCGAGTTGGAATTTATTTTCGCGCCAGTTTATTTTTCTTAATGGTTTATGGTGTAAAGGATTATCGTAATGTGGATTAAATGCTTAAGGTAACTAAAGTATTTGAGTTGATAAGGATTAATACAGTATCCGTTTAAATAGCGTTCGAATTAACGCAATGTGCGTGACATTTTTTTTTGAAGTTATATTGGTTATAGTTAGTTATCCTTATGCCATCGTGGACTTTTCCGTAGACCTATAAAATATTAATACATTGTTTTGTTACCTCTTAAAGGAATTAGTCAGCATTTTTTATTATAGCTCCTAGGCTCTACTCAACAAATATCGTCATATTTTAACCATTTTACACAAAGCCTTAACAAATTACAATCCTTAACCTTCGTCATGAATCACTCTATCTATTGGTGAAAACAGTATTAAAATCCGTACAATACTTTTTAGAGTTTATCGCGAATAGAAAGACAGACAGACGCGTGGGACTCTGTTTTAAAATACATATGTAGTACAAAGACAACAATACATACATAGTAAAAAGACTATTAAATACTGTCCTACTGCAGGGTAACGTATTCTACTCACACAAAAAGGCACGCTCATTGATATGGACTTATACTTATGTGTCCGTATATTCATCTCCGTAGATTTCATAACACGCACAATAGACTCATCCACAGACGTATCGATGCACCCAAAATGGTTCTAACTCGGCTAATTAAGAGCAAAAGTTACTTCATTTTCTCACTCAATGCTCTCAAGGTTCTAAACATTACGCCCTTGTGTATGTCGGTATGAACATGAGTGAAATCTACAGAGTTATTGGTTCTACAAATTAACACGGATCCGACTAAACATCTTTATTTTTGTTCCTACGTTTCACAGTACTCTTTTAATTAAGTCGAACTTGGTAAGGACTTAGATGACGGAACTATTCAAATGTGTTATTTGAATAATTGGTTAAGAGGCTGCGTGGGAGGTATCCGGATTTGGATTGGAGGAATTTAAACAATTTAATACCTGCTTAAAATAGCTACGCTCTACAGTTACGCAACCTTATAAAATTACTAATATTGAGAACTTTCTGATTGCTTTGTGAAACAGAAAACTCTACAAAATCATAGCTTACTTTTAAGGTTTTCGGAAGAAATATTCTAAACCTCCGTCTTTTCCGTGTATTGCCGAACGTAACGAATAGTACCATCCCAATTCATTCAGTGATTGTTGTAAAAGGCGACTAAGGGACTTACTAAAGAATGAGCAGCAGCGTTCTCTGTGCATTTTAGCACCATACTGCGATCGCCAACCCGCCTGCCAAGCGTGGCGGTAATAGCAAACCCCCTTAATTCTGGGGGCTATGTCCAGCAGTGGGCGGCTTTTAGCTGAAATAATGAGGATGATGATTCTTAACCTCTATAAAGCTCATTTATGATTCTTCATTTTCATTTAAAAAAAAAATGATAAATTAGTAGTTCCTTAGAATAAGAGTTACATGACTGATTATATTCAAACTCTAAAGAATTTATTTAACTAAACCAATAACAGGCACTTTTGAATAGTCAAGGGTTCGGTCAGTCAGAAAGATGAAGCTCCTATATTTCTAAGCGGAGTATTGAAAAGAATTGGCAAAGAATTCCACGGACATTCTTTAACCGACGAAAAAAAAACGGAGGAGGTTCTCAATTCGACACGTATATTTTTTTTAATGTATCACGTATTACCACGCATAACTTTTTACGTAGTAGTCCGATTATGATAATTCTTTTTTTATTGGAAAGGGTATATCCCGAAGGTGGTCCCATATAAATTTGGAACTTTAAGGGTCAGAAAACTGTAGGGGTCTGCTAGGACCGATGCCTGCCAGGGTCACGAGATTGTTCGAAAGAGATACCGTGACTCTGGCACATGGGCAACTGAAGGAACACGGGTGGGTTTTAGTCAGTAAAAGTCTGACACGCCCTCCCACTCCGCCCAGAGCGGGAGAAGTCATTTGATGATTTCCCATCCAAAAAAAAAAAAAAAAAAAAAAGGGTCAGAAAACAGGGAATGATTGATGGTTAACTCACTGATTGTAATGTATGACCACGCATAACTTTATACAGAGTAGTCCGATTTTGATCATTCTTTTTTTATTGGATAGAGTATATCTTGTCACGTATTATTAGTACATTAAAGCCACAAAAAAATAATAAAATAAAAACTTTTAAGAACAAAAATTAAACCGCCGAAAAAACTAAAAAGTAAAAAATAATAAACCTTAAAATTTTGAGTCGGCACTGAAGAATCAATTAATAAAAATCACTCAAAGTGCCGACTCAAAATTTTAAGGTTTATTATTTTTTCAGTTTTCGGCGGCTTTTTAGATCAAAATAGTATTACAGAATATTGTTTACATCATCCATAATGGAATTATAACTGTGAGAGCGATGTAAAAAACGTAAATTATAATAAGCCATGGCAGCTAAGAGATGGCCAGTTCATACTGACCGCTTGTTCACCAAAATAACGTATGAATCAGCACCATTCAGTGCAACAATTTTGAAGTGCAACACACACACGCCACCTCTAGCGAGACCATTTGAGTGAGCATGACATACTCACAGCCGCCAAGGCAGATTCTAGTCAATGAAAGATATATCCAATAGCTAGTGCTCACACATTTGCTAAGCAATTATACAATACATAAAGATTGAATTAAAAGGACCACTTTAAAAATTATGTTGCCCAAACCGTCCACGACTCCCTACAGGAATATCGGGAAAATCAGTGTCCAGGCTAGTGTCATATTGGTGACATTGGAGACATTTCTGTTCAGCCAAATACGTACCAATTTACTCATCGTAGGTTTAGCAATTTGAGTTCTTCTTCTGATCTCTCTTTCGCTTCCTCCCTGGTCAGTAAGTTGCGATCCAAGGTATACACACTCGCTAACGAAATCCAGATCTGCGAGTTCTCTCATCCTGGAGAGTAGACCGGTTCTGTGCATGAGCAGGACCCTGTCTTCGACTTATTGACTATTGAGTCCAAACAGTCCAATCTTGTATTCTACTCTGCGAACAGATTACCCAATTCTTTTTCTGAAGATGCAAAAACTGTAGTGTCGTCCGCATATCTCACGTTGCTCATCTTTATTCCCCCAACAGAGATGCCTCCGTCCCATTCTTCTAATGCTGTCCTCATAATTTATTCAGCATATATATTAAAGAGAATAAGAGAAATAATACACCCCAGCCTTACCCCCTTTTCTGGCTTGAAAGGGCCTGAGATTACGTCACTACCCCTTACCATGGATACGCCATCTTATTGTTAGTACAGATTAGCGATCACGAGGTGTTTAGGTACGCCCATCTTTTGTAAGATGGTCCACAAGCAATCGCATCTGACGTAATCAAACGCCTCCGATTAACCGATGAAGCACATTAATATCAGCGTGTTGAACTCTCGTTCTTAGGGTTCCGTTGCCAAATGGCAAAAAACGGAACCCTTATAGATTCGTCATGACTGTCTGTCTGTCTGTCTGTCTGTCCGAGTATGTCACAGCCATTTTTTTCCGAAACTATAAGAGCTATGCTGTTGAAACTTGGTAAGTAGATGTACTCTGTGAACCGCATTAAGATTTCCACACAAAAATAGAAAAAAAACAATAATATTTGGGGTTCCCCATACATAGAACTGAAACCCAAATTTTTTTTTTTTATCTAACCCATACGTGTGGAGTATCTGTGGATAGGTCTTCAAAAATGATATTGATGTTTCTAATATCATTTTTTTCTAAACTGAACAGTTTGCGCGAGAGACACTTCCAAAGTGGTAAAATGTGTCCCCCCCCCCCCGTAACTTCTAAAATAAAGGAATGATAAAACTAAAAACAATATATGATGTACATTACTATGTAAAGTTCCACCGAAAATTGGTTTGAAACGAGATCTAGTTAGTAGTTTTTTTTTAATACGTCATAAATCGTAAACCACAATTTACCTTTTATTCAGTCAACTCAAATATAAAAATAAAAAATAATTTCATAAACATAAACCGTTAATACCTGCAAGTTTGTACGGAACCCTCGGTGCGCGAGTCCGACTCGCACTTGGCCAGTTTTTTCTCAATCATTTGCCTCACATTCACAGTCTGTTCCTTTGTGCCTCGATCTTACACAAAACCCGCCTGTTCACTAGATATCTGCCACTGAAGGTACAATTGTAGTCGTCCATTGATTCATCATCATCATCGTCATCATTTCAGCCGAAAGACGTCCACTGCTGGACATAGGCCTGCCCCAAGCTCCGCCACTTCGACCGGTTTTGCGCTTCCCGCATCCAACGGATTCCTGCGGCCTTCACAAGGTCATGGGTCCACCTTGTGGGAGGCCTTCCAACTCTACGTCTTCCGTTAGGTACGCGGTCACCACGCCAGTCCGTTGATTACCTAAAACGATATGTTGCTAGCATGAGATATAAGTGCGACTGTTCAGTAGTTCCCGCACGTTCTTGTGGAGCCTTTCTTGTGCAGATAAATAAATAGAGACTCTTACTAGTAAGTATGCCAAACATTTTGCTTCATCATCATCATCATTCTTCAGCCCTTATCCCAATTTATTTGGGGTCGGGGCAACATGCCTTTTACTTACACACTTCTTCTTCTCTATTGGTCGTCATCTCGGTAGTCACCCCGTCCATCGGCATTCACACAGTCCATCAATCGTTTCGTTGGTAAAACGTAAAACATATCTTTTGAAAACATATGAGATGTTTTCAAAAGATATGTTTGCTCAACAACGGAAATAACACAATATTATGTTGTTTAACTGTCCAAATTAAAAACTTCCCTGCCATTATTTTGTTACTCAATTACACGGCTGGACCCTAAATCTTATTATTTAATTTCATGGCTACATTACAATCATAGTTTTTACCCTTTATTCCTCTACGATGATATCACTTAGTAGGTTCTCATGATTCGATACCACGTGCAATTTTTTGTCAACATTGGACTTATGTCTTTAAATAGGAGAACATTTGCCCAAATAAAATCCTCGTGTATTCGAGTATTTAATGATAGCAGCTATCGCAAAACCATTCGCAACTCGTATCATTATCGCCTATGACCGTCAACCATGACGGTCATAGGCGAATATTATTTATGATAATGGTTATATGATTTAAATTATGATTTTTGAAGGACTTTTGACGGTATCTCGATAAAGCATTTTCATTTAAAATTAACATTGTACATTCTATTCTGTTCTGTAGGTTCAAACCCGCTCAGCCTTTTTGTGTAAATTCTTTCGTCACCACTGCTCGCAAATCGGAATGTCCTAAAGCAAAAAGAAAGAAATCGAAGAGATGTGTCATCTACGAACCCGCGTGGTGTCGATTAAGAAGCCTGTTTCCCAGCAGTAGGAACATTATAGGATGATAAAGAAATTAAATTAAATTAAATTTTATTTATTGAAATAACGCAATACGTCAACATACGAACAAAGAAAAGTAGAAGGAACTTAATTTAATGGATGTATACCTATACACAAAGTTTCACTAGGACCTTCTATTAAAACATTCAAATTTTCATCATTCTGTGGTTAGTTGAATTACATTTGGTGATTATTGAGGTTCATTTTATAGCCTTAATTTTTGTAGATGAATCACATACTATGAAGCACCTACAATTTATTAAAAATGTTATTCAAACAAGAATTGGTTTAAAAAAGTGAAGAGGTAAAAGTTAATAAATATGTGGAGTACGGTACAAATTTTCTTTAGTAAGTTATTCCGAAAGAATGTAACCCGAACAGTGATGTTAACACTTTCATCAGATACTCTTGGAACAGATCATAAACCCTAAAAATCCCATCTATAACTCTGACACAACTTTAAAAGTTACTAAACTGAACATTCATTAACAAAAATCAAACTTGCGAAACATCATACAGCTCTACCTCTTGACGAACATACGAACTACAGCGGACCATTGTGCCCTGCCCGAACTTCAAGCTGACGGCCGTATTAGTTCCTCTATTGTCTGTTAGAGGTCTCTTTGCTAACACGACGAATTTAAACTGAGAAACTGAAGTTTTTTTTTATTACTTGCGACCAAACAATTCACAATATCTTTCTTAGTGCTTTTCCTTGCGGAATTCTGCATAATACATTAGGTTCAGATGATTACTAATTTAAAACATAAATGTAAAAAGTGAACAGTCTAGAACTATTCGTAGGTAAGGGGATTAAAAACCCCGAGTAGGAATGACTGTCTAATCGCTTAGGATTAACATAATTTGGAAATCTTAGTTTTACCAGCTCAGTAAGTAAATAAAAATGAATCAAATAAAACGGAAATATCCTGAATAACATTACATCAATGACGTACTTCAAACAATGTCCATTAGGTACTGGATACTGGCAGGACGAAGGTGGAGGTAGCCCTTAGTTACAAGTAAACATAGTGCGTCATACGCCCAGTCACGTGTACTCATAAATAGCCACGATAAAATGTTCCCGATATTACATAATAATCTACACAGTTTGTTCCCATATCACTGTATGAAAACAGTTTTCTATCGCTATCATACAAAACCCCACAAATAACACAACAGCACACTTAAACATAACTTTATTAACAATTTATAACGGAGCATTCTTAGGGCACTTAGTCCGAATGCTGCCTTCCTCCCTGTGCGCTGAGCATATCGCGATGAGCGCATCTATGAGGAGCAGTGAGGAGTTCGCGAGGGCACATATCGCGGCGGCTTGCGCGATGCTCTTCCGCTCGTGGCTGGGCAAGCCGCGCCAGGAGTGCAGCGTCAGACCGCCGCACATCGCGAACAGAACACTGCCGCTAGATGACCACCACGCGTCCACGTAGGCATCCGCCGCCGCTGATACCGCCTCGCCTGGTAACAGTACAACATACACATACTCCTATAGTTAGCGACACACTCTGCAGCGTTAACAAACTGAAGAGGCAGGAGGCAGACCGTCTGTAAAGATCATAAACCTTTGTAGCATACGAGATCTCAAATGGAAAAGCGATCGGAAAAAGTAGCCAGGGACTATCTATCTAAGGGCTGTTATCTAGCAATGTGTATGTAAAGATGATATACCATAATGGTATCTATCTACTGATTAGTCCAACAAAAATTTTTAAATGAATTAAGCATGAAAGCCATTAAAAAACCTTATTTAAACATGCATAATGTTTGGAATAATATACCTATCGAACGAAGGGTAAATAAGCGCACAAAATAAATATATAATCTCGTTAAAAGCCAGTGGGGGAAATGACTGGAATAAACTCAACAAATATAGATAACATTCAGCTAATTCGCTAATGTACCGCCTACGTCCAAACACATCACGTAATAAGCCGCATTTATACTGAATATATTCTACAAGCAATCATTCGAGATATTCACCTCGTTACACGCTGGCCTCTTCATCGTACTCTTCAGAGTCCAAGTATGCCAGGCTCAGGTCAAAAAGCATGAAAACTGCGTTCAGGATAGCCAGAGCAGCCGCCAGGTATGCTGCGTTGCAGTCACCAGTTCTCGGGTACGGGGAGGTTTTGATCCTGGCTGCGAGCACGAGGCCGCCACTCACAGAGAACAAGGCGACCCCCAGCATACCAAAGTACATGTCTTGGACGAGATCCAGCGGTGCGAATAACATCTCTCCTAGAATGTTCAAGTTGCTAAGACTGAGATACATTAACCACGGCGCGACAGATAAATAAACAAACAAAACTTCTTTTCGTCGCTTTAGCAAACTGTTTGTGAATTAAATGAATGCAGCGTTGAACTCCATCAAAGCTTTTGATGTTTCTGACGGAACTGCAGTCAAGTTTTTTTGGTCAACGTTCTATAAACATTATTAATGCAAGATGTATACAGAAATATCTGCCTTTGCTTATTCCTTTGAAAGAAAGTTGCAGTGCAATGTTTTAACACTATTTATTTAGAATTCGCCTCGCGAGGGACGAAGTAATTTAAGTTAGAGATAGAACAATTTAATCCAGTATAAATGCGGCACTGGTGCATTGAATAGTATATGTCTGTAGACTACAGTAAAACGGAACGATATAACATTAGGTACGACTATATGAAAATGTGAATTAAACCATGAAATGAATTAACTTTTGACCTTTTCAATGCTTGAACGTTCAAATGAAATATGAAGAAATTTTATCAATCCCACAATTTCAATACATCACCACTTAAATACATGAAAGGTACAAACGGAATATCTAAGATATGCAAAGCATGTCCAGTGTTCGGTCATAACTAGAATACATGTCTACACTTATTGTACAATGTATGGGGTACTAGATAAGGCAGTGACTACATTCTCACCGACGATCTCCCCTGAGAGGACCACTACATAGCCAACGTATGTGCCGGAGCATAGCATGAGTGTGGGCACGTCTGTTAGGTCGTAACTGTAGTGGTGTAGGATTAGACATGCCGCTGTTAACATCTGGAAAAGAAAAATATTTAAAACGTTAGTATATCGGCCTGCGCGCTTCATCGTTTTCATTATCTATCCCACTTTAGAATAAAAGGAACAAGGAACGAGCCTCAACGTCATCAACCACCACGGCTTAATAAACTATTAATAAAATTTCTAATTAAGATTCTTGATTAATTGGTTGAAAAAGTATGCGTCAAAAAATACTAAGGGCCCAATCACATGTACCACAACCACGTGGACGGGCGCAAATTTCTGTGAATAAGTTATCAAAATATTTTATAAATATTTAAAAAAAAAGCTTAATGCACGAGAACCACACGTCTGTGCCAAATTTCAGCCCGATAGCTTCAGGGAAAATGGGTGAAATATTGATTGCAAAATTCCAGGACATATAAGTGAAGTAAAATAAAAGCTTGGAATTAATTAAAAAATGAACAACAGTCTATCCACACGGATGACATTTGGCCGTCAGAATCAACCGTGTAAGCCACACCGACCACACTAAAGCGACGTTGCAGCCACAGCGCAACCACAACGTTGCCTCAACGCGCCGACATTGCCACAGGCAGAGTCAATCTGTCTACAAACACTAGCCACAAGGTAACCACAACACAACTACTAGAGACAAGGCAACAGCAAGACGTTACGGCGACACTGATCACACCTAACCACATTGTTATTTGTGCCATACCGCTGTTAAACCTGCGATAGTTTATGTACCTACTATGTTAAAAGGGGGGTGTAAGGGGGAGCACACAACAACCGGTCTCCCCAAATGTCAACCTCACCTGCACGCGGTACACCCTGCCACTGACAGACGAGGCGCTGGCGACCGACTGATGGCGGTATAACCATCCAGTAAGCCAAACTAAATTCTCCAGAGTGATGACGGGCAGCAGCGTCATCGCTGCGAAAGGATTGGCTCTGCGGTCACCAACCCGCATGCCCAGCGTGGTGACTACGGGCATTAAACCTCAACATGTTAAAAGTGCCAAAACAACGGCCCCCAGTTCCCGGTGGTCCCGCTATTCCTGGTCAAGGTAGCGATCACGGTAACGGCGGGACGGGGGGTGCGAAGAATCCCCGGGTTACGGCAGGCTACCAACGACGACTACATTTGGCTACGTACAATGGACGTTCGATGAGGCTGGACCATCACCTTGCCGAACTTGAGGTAGAGTTAGGTCGCATTAACTGGCACATACTGGGGTTATCGGAAGTCCGAAGACAGGGGGAGGATACGATAACCTTGGAGTCGGGCCACCTATTCTACTTCCGCGAAGGTGATCAGCTCTCCCAAGGCGGTGTCGGCTTTCTAGTCAACAAGGAACTCACCAGCAGCGTTGTGGAAATCAGTAGTGTGTCGACACGGGTAGCGTACCTTGTACTGAAACTTACTGACAGGTACTACCTGAAAGTGATACAGGTATATGCGCCGACTTCGACATACTCTGACGAGACAGCCGAGGCCATGTACGAAGATATTGCCAAGGCAATACACAGTACAACAAAGGCCCACTACAACGTTGTTATGGGGGACTTTAATGCCAAAGTGGGAGTACAAGAACGCGGCGAATCGAAAGTCGGACCATTCGGTTTGGGGCGAAGAAATCACCGGGGGCAAATGCTGGTCAACTTCCTAGAGTCGCAGGGGCTCTTTATGATGAACTCATTCTTTCAAAAGAAACCCCAGAGGAAGTGGACCTGGCAGAGCCCTGATAACGTGACGAAGAACGAGATAGACTTCATCATGACGGATAGGAAGCATATATTTAGAGATGTCTCCGTGATCAGCAGGTTTAATACCGGAAGCGATCACAGACTTGTACGAGGCACTCTAAATATAAATTTTCGTGCTGAGAGAAACCGCATGATGAGGCCTACCCTCCGACCTACGCAGCTCCAAGCCGCTTTGGGATCCGAAAAGTTCCAACTGGAACTTCAAAATCGATTCGCACTGCTGGAAACCACAGGCACTGTTGACGAGAAGGCCGATGAGGTGGTCAGAGCGCTATGCGACGTATCCCGCAAACTTTTTCCGTCGCAGCGAAAAAGTAAGGTGTCTAAACTTTCCTCGGAAACTCTCGGACTTATGAGGGAAAGACGAGAGTTGCCATCCACGCAGCCGTCTTCGTCAGATAAGAGGACCTTAAACCTAAAAATTAGAAAGCTGACACGACGTGACCTTCGGTGCTCCAACACCCGTGACATCAAGGTTGCGATTGAGCAGAACCGAGGGTCGAAAGTGTTCGCTCGGCAATTAGGGAGGTCCCATCTGACGAAACTAAGAACTGCGGATGGCAGAATCGTGACTTCAAAGTCCGAGATACTCGAGGAGGTTGAGAACTTCTACGGTCACCTTTACTCAACGCGGACGGTGAAACCAGCGGGACATAGTGAAGATGACCATCGAGCTGAATTAACGCGCCACTATACGGAGGACATCCCGGATGTCGACCAATGCGAGATTAGGGCGGCTCTCGAGCAGCTTAAGAACAATAAGACACCTGGGGATGACGGAATAACGACAGAGCTCCTTAAAGCCGGAGGGGCACCAGTCCTGAGAGAGCTCGCAAGTCTCTTCACTTCCGTCATCTTAGAGGGTACAACACCTGAAGCGTGGAGCAGGGGTGTGGTGGTTCTGTTCTTCAAAAAAGGTGACAAAACCTTGCTGAAGAATTATAGACCCATCTCACTCCTGAGCCACGTGTACAAGCTGTTTTCGAGGGTCGTCACGAACCGTCTCGCCAGGAGACTTGACGAGTTCCAGCCACCAGAACAAGCCGGTTTTCGAAAAGGCTTCAGCACCGTAGACCACATCCATACTGTTCGGCAAATTGTACAGAAGACCGAGGAGTACAATCAGCCGCTGTGTATGGCATTTGTGGACTACGAGAAAGCCTTCGACTCTATCGAAATTTGGGCAGTTCTGGCCTCTCTGCAACGATGTCGAATTGACTGGAGATACATCGAGGTGATGAGGTGCTTGTATGTCGCTGCAACGATGACTGTCCAGATCCAGGATACGAAAACCAGCCCAATCCAACTGCTCAGGGGGGTGAGACAGGGGGATGTTATATCCCCGAAACTGTTCACCAATGCGGTGGAGGACGTATTTAAGACGCTGGACTGGACTGGACAGGGAATCAGTGTGAACGGCGAGTACATCTCACACCTTCGTTTTGCCGACGACATCGTCATAATGGCAGAGACGCTGGAACAGTTAGACCAGATGCTGCATAGCCTAAATGGAGCCTCACGGCGGGTAGGCCTCGGCATGAACTTGGACAAGACGAAAGTCATGTACAATTCGCACGTCTTGCCGAGTCCAATCCGCATCGAAGGGTCGCTTCTCGAGGTTGTGACGGAGTATGTCTACCTTGGGCAAGTCATACAGCTTGGTAGACACAACTTCGAGAAAGAAGCCGACAGGAGGATCCAGTTGGGTTGGGCAGCGTTTGGAAAACTTCGTCAAGTCTTCTCGTCACCGATACCGCAATGTTTGAAGACCAAGGTCTTCAACCAGTGCGTCCTGCCCGTCATGACATACGCTGCCGAAACGTGGACACTGACGGTTGGGCTGATCCACAAATTTAAGGTCGCTCAGCGCGCTATGGAGCGGGCTATGCTCGGAGTTTCTTTGATGGATAAGATCAGAAACGATGTTATCCGGAAAAGAACTGGAGTTACCGACATAGCTTGCAGGGTCAGCAAGCTGAAGTGGCAGTGGGCTGGCCATGTTTGTCGAAGGACCGATGGCCGATGGAGCAGACGAGTCCTGGAGTGGAGACCGCGTATTGGCAAGCGTAGTGTGGGACGCCCCCCAGCTAGATGGACCGACGACCTCAAAAAGGTGGCTGGGACAGACTGGATGCGGAAGGCGGAGGATAGGGTGTTGTGGCGCAGCATGGGAGAGGCCTATGTCCAGCAGTGGACTGCGATAGGCTGATTTGATTTGATGTTAAAAGGTTCAACAATGTAGGAAAAAATATTATTTTATTAATTAAAAAAAAAATCCGCGATGTGGTGTGGTTGTGGTACACACGGCTACATATCAAGCTATATTCCATTTCCAGTTTTAACAGACCTCGAATTGTATGGGCATTCCGTACAATTATAAGTCAGCTTATACTGGAAAAGTATAGCTTGATTTGACGCCGTGCGTCCGTGTGAACGGTTCCTTAGAGTACAATCTATATTATGTCAATCACTCACTGACAACTACCTTCGCCCTACGGAAGGAGAAGAGCCAATCGGTAGGGCTCACAAAATAAAAAGCATAAGTTCTAAGTATATTTATAACACCTTGTATGAGTATACTACTATCTATGACTTATCTATTTAGTCTTTTCTTGCCCGGATTTGTCTGTTAATGACTGTAGACTCGCCTCGCTTGCCAGGGTTGCGAAATTGTTCGAAAGAGTTACCGTGGCCCTGGTATAGGCAACTAAAGGAACACGGGTGGGTTTTAATTAGTAAAAATCTGACACGCCTTTCCGCTCCACCCAGAGCGGGTCGAGGGACTCGCCCTCTGTTACATGTGTTTTAATCGTGACTGCCAAAATATGATTGTATTAGAGACCTCTGTCGATCCCTTCAGGGAATAGAAACAGCCGTAAAGCGTTACTCACACGTTACTCTTACCTAACCTAGGGCCAAAATGAAATTGCGAGTGCTAGAATGGACTAGAATGCCCCGGAGACTGCATTTATAAACTTAACTAAGCAACTGGCCAAAGCTTTCCTTTGATGACACCATGAATATGCTAACACCTACTTGAACTCTGTGTTTCTAATTATATTGTAAATTGCAACCCCTTTATTAAGGAGACGTCGTTAATGTCTGGTCCGATGTATTTTGTGTACAAGAATACATCAAAGTTTTGATCGCAAGAGAATTATTACAGTCATCTATATTTAAACTCAATGAATTATCATCTTAGCAAGTACCTATTAAATATAAGACTACTGTAAGTTTTTTAGAAATAAACAACAAAAATAATAACATTACTAGCATTCTTCTTGCAGAAATTACACAATCTTTTAACCGACTTCATAGTTATGATAAATTGCTCTATTAATACTTACCAACTCACAGAGTTTTATTAAACATGTCGGTATTAACATTGTGATATACTTTTATATGAAAATGTAAATGATTAGGAAAAAATTCTTGATTATCAATAACACGATTGTTTAAATTACATGACACCCAAACTTGACAGCTCAGTAACTGTGACATTTGTGAGAGTGACAGTTTAACATTTAATAAATTTATTTACAAAAGAGTTTTGATAGCTTAAGGTTTTATTAAAGGCAAAAGTTTTGTTGCTGGTGTTGAAAAAAGAGAACTGATTATATCGAATGCTCTACTATAGTCACTAGTACTGCTCTGCATATGTAGTCTGATTGGTAAAATATTTTTCATTGAGTTACAAAGTACATTCTTTACTTAATTTCAAAGTTTAAATAATTTTCCTATATTTGGCGCATTCACAGGAAAGTAACGCAGAAAGTTACGTACCTGAAATCACTAGGAGTTAATATTCCCGCCCAATGTTCTCGGAAAGTGACCTGAAATATTTCAAAACTATTACCTATTTCTTGACAAGACTAAAACAATACAGCTGTTTTACTTTAGAACAGTCAGAGAAATTAATTACAAATCAAATTGATTAAGCACTAACTTAACTTTTCCTTAAATTAGGCCTGTTAGTCTAGTGGTTAGTGATCCTGACTGCTAAGACTGAGGTCGTGGGTTCGATTCCTACCCAGGACAAATCTTTGTGTGAATGAGCACGATCATTTGTTCTGTGTCTGGGTGTAATTTATCTATAATATGTATGTATTTAGTAATATACAAGTATGTTTATCAGTTGTCTGGTTGCCATAGTACAGGCTCTGCCTAGTATGGGATCAGATAACGGTGTGTTGGTTGTCCTAAGATATTTATTTATTTTTTATAAGGCATCTCTGACTGGTGAATCAAATTTCTATAAAACGGCGGTGGCTGTCTCGCCTTGCTAGTCAGTAGCCATAGTACATATTATGTTAAAGTGAACATGAGATTATCACTACTCATAATTCCTTGCCATCCCGTAGAATAGCCGGTACCTAATGTGTGTTGCCGGATATAGAGAATTCCGTGGGTGCAGTAAAAGGCGACTCACGGACTTACTAGAGAATGGGCAGCAGCGTTCTCTGCGTTGTTGGCGATCGCAGGTATAGTCATAAAATGCATAGAGATGCATTTTATGACTATACCTGCGATCGCCAACCTGCCTGCCAAGCGTGACGATTATCGCGAATTCCCCCAAAAATGAACCGCTCAAATGGACGGTGCTTGGAGGACGCCTTTGTCCAGCAGTGGACGTCTTTTGGCTGAAATGATGATGATGATCCCATAGAAGTTTAGAAAAAAATCACTGGATCACTTTCGCAACTGACTAAACTCTAATGAACTGGCAGAATGACAATCGAATTGAACTCTTATTATTATATCTAACAATCTAGGTCTACTAAGGCAGAACTACGTCACCGATGCGATGAACTGCGCTTAAGATGATAAATTAATGAACTCACAGTAGCATACTGATGCGGAGATAAGCTTAACAAGACTGAATGCTATTAAAACTTGGCACCACGCCAACATAAAATGCTGCATCAATATCGTCATCGATAGTACAAAATGTTGAAGTATGGAAACGTATACATTTTGTTAATATTTTAAGTTTTTTAACAATTGTTCGCAAATAAGTAATATTTTTTTTTGTGATTTCTAATTGAGAAATAAAATTTATCTACACTAATATTATAAATCGGAAAGTGTGTGTGTCTGTTTGTCCGTCTTTCACGGCAAAACGGAGCGACGAAGTGACGTGATTTTTTAAGTGGAGATAGTTGAAGGGATGGAGAGTGACTTAAGCTACTTTTTTTTTTCTTTTTTTAGGTGGCTGGGGTGAACTTAGAAAAGCCGTGCTTTTACCATAGACAATTGCATGTAGCATGTTCGCGTGTGTCCAATGCCCAGAATCTTTACATTCTATCCCCTAATGGAAAGATATATAATATCGTCTACAGTAGCGTATTAAAATAACATTCTGTTCTGAGTTCTCTTCTGTGTTCTAAATCAGGAAAGGGGGGAACCGTGTTACCCCGAAACGCGAGCGAAACCGCGGGCAAAAGCTAGTTTTACTATATATCGTAGAACGTATACCTAACCTTTTCCCAGCTAGTTGGAGTTGGCTTCCAGTCTAACCAGATGCAGCTGGGTACAAGTATTTTACATGTTGTGACTGCCTATCTGACCTCCACAACTAGTTATTGAGTATAACGATACCCATTGATAAGACTGGTTGTCAGACTTTGGGTTCTGACTACCCATAAGGACTTTTAAAGATCTACGAAAAGCTTTTAGGCGATTAACACACTGGCACGCACCACGCAGCTTAGCGCGTGAATGTAACGTTGCTTGTATCTCCGTTTGTATAGAAAACTCGTCCCACAATTACGCTTGTAGCTGCGTAGGTGCGTTGACAGGTTGACACGCAACATGCCGCGTGATACGTGGCAGTGTGATAATCATCTTAAGCAGTGCTTTACAAAGCACGGAATCTTCGTATGTGATGGCTGGTCACCCATCCATGAATCGACCGCGGCAAGCGTTGCTTAACCTCAAAGATTGTTCCATGCTGCTGTTACTATTTAGCCAAAAGCCGCACCAACATCGTCATAATACAAAATAACTAAGTATTGAAACGCATTTCGTAGGTATTAAATACTAATTTGAACAGATAGGTACATCCCATTCCGTGACTGTCGAAAGTTCAAGGGGACTTTGTGGTAAGAATTGCTTTTATTCCGTTTTCATTAACGTAATAACGGTGCAAACAAAGAAGCAATCGTCCCTCGGTATTTGTAAAACAATAAAAAGTTGGTAACGAAAAATAAAGGCACTAAGTACCTACTCACAATACACAAATGTTTATGAAATTGATTGTTATTTGGTGTAGTTTTTATTTTGGAAAAAAATGCGTTATTGAAGTTGTGATTTCGAGATATTTATCTAATAGTAGGTTTAATAAAATATGTTATTGAATTTATAGCTTTATGAAATCTTGTCAATAGTGTTTTTTTTTTTTGTGTAAATACTGAATGTATGTTCTTACTAATACCGTTCTTACTATTACTTGTACCGTGTGGTGCCGGACGTAAAGAATAACACCACCCCATTTCTTCCCGTGGGTTTCGTAAAAGGCGACTAAAGGACTTACTAGAGAATGGGCAACAGCGTTCTCTATGCATTTTTGTGCATCTTTGCTAAGAGCCATTTCGAGTGTTCGTAGAGGACAAAACTCGTCGCGCGATCGGTTTCATCGCACGATGAAATCACATCATCACACGAGCGATGGTAATAGGACATACGTTTTTTCATCGCGCGATCGGTTTCATCGCGCGATGAAATCGCATCGATCCATCGCGCGAACGATGGCAATAGGACAGTGCCGAAGAGTTCGGCAGAGGTGTACCTACAGTACACCCACATTTCGCCTATTATGTTATTGTGACTTTCTAAGTAGTCTAGTGGTCTAAGTAGGCAAGCGCTACTGCTGGGCATGAGGTCCTGGGTTTGATTCCCAGGTCGGGCATGTTATTGGGTTTTACCGTCTGGATTTTTCTCAGTAGCAGCCCGGTGTCTGGATTTGTGCCCAGTTGATGGCAGTAGGCTCGCCCCCTATTGCATAGGACTTTTATTGATTTATATTCTTTATACTATTTAACAGAAAATATAAAATACTTCTTACGTTTTTTGCAATTTGCAGGCCAGTGCTAGGTTGTATGTTGATTAAAATATTATTGCGACTGTAAGACGTATGTAGTTACAGAACATCAAAATCATCAAATCAAACAGAATCATCAAAATTACCAATACAACCCTCCAAGTTCATAAAGGCCTAGGAACAAAAATAAAACAGAAGAAATCATTCCTACAGCTTGCCTGCAAATTGCAAAAAACGCAAGAAATTTTGAATTTCGCGGGCTGGTTGGAGCATTCCCCTTAATATGACCGGCAACCTTCCATTTAAACTTTATGCACAAATAAAAATCACTGTATAAAAGTGGATTTAATGCCTGAGGTACTTTCTAACAGTCACCTTAGGGAGATGCTGAGAAAAACATGACAGGTGCAACTTATGGGATAGATAACTCTAAAAACAACAACAACCGGTAACTTACCGAAACTAACTAAGTATATTGACCACTTTGGTTTTCTGTCAGATTACCTCATTGCGGATTGCCGGTGTCATTATAACAAAATAATAAGCTAATAGATATGTAAATACTACAACAGATCCAAATAAAAGATGGATAGAAAATACTATTATGCATAAAATCCTTTCATAGTATAAAACAAAGTCGCATTTCGTGTCTGAATGCTTAGAACTTTTAAACTACGCAACGGATTTTAATGCGCTTTTCTTTAATATACAGAGTGATTCAAGAAAAAGGTTTATGTGTACGAGTATAATACGCGGCGAAGCTGCTTACAAACGCTAGTAAGTACTCTATAAAAGATACATAAAGCAACGAAAATAAATATTTAAAACTATTTATGTAAGAAGTGCCGTCACTGCATAAACAGGGTCTTTGTCAGTAAGCGTCTTAACTTGCCTGTTTCATCGCCCACACAAGTGCCTGCTTACCTTTACAGGGCCACTTGCCTACGGCGCTGAAACGTGAATTTTTACGGTCCCTTGTTTCGGTGCGTGGGACGTCGTGTAATGAGTATACCTAAGCCTTCTGTCCACGGATTAGCATTATGAATATAAAAGTATTGCGGTATATATCAGTTACTTTTATAAATTCACTAATATAGGTGTAATATGCTTAGATGGTTCGGTCATGTTGAGAGGATGAACGAAGGGCGGCTTACAAAAGGTATTTACAAGGCAAATGTGAGTGGAAACACCGGGAGGGGTCGCCCTAGGACGACATACAGTGACCTTATTGTTGATGTTCTTCAGAGAGGTCAGGTGCGTAGTACTCGCAACTGGCGTGTGTGTATGACCAATTGTTTGAACCTAGACGAGACAAAAGAAGTATATAAGGATCGTAGCAAGTGACGTTCCGTAGTTTCTGCCTACACCCATGGGAAAAAGGCGTGAATTTATGTATGTAAAACAGTTTTTAATCAATAATATAATGGTTTCAGAGTAATACAGGGTAAGAGGTCCACCCTTTATGGCAGAATTTTTTTCGTCATAATATTATTTTGCATAACAGCGGATAGCATACTTCGTTTCGCAGAAAATTGTTTGGCATAAACTCATTTATCATATATTCACAACGCATAATTTTATAAGTCAGAATCATCTTTAGGCATAAATTTTATATCCATAATAATGAAAAAGGAGAACCATCATATCGCAGAAAGTTCGCAGTCAGAATCGTCTCTTGGCATTATTTCATATCGATAGTCAATAAAAGGCAGAACTATCATATGTCATAAACTTTACAGTTAGAATCATCTTTTGGCATACATTTCATATCCATAATAATTGAAACACTCATCTATTACATTACAGAAAAATCATAGATAGCACGCTGCATGCAGACATGCAAACAAGCATACACCATGCATGCTGCATGCAAGCAAGCATGCATTCAAGCATGCAGCATGCAAGCAAATAATAATGCAGCATGCAAGCCAGCAAGAATTCAGCATGCAAGCAAGCATGCAGCATGCAAGCAAGCATGCAGCATGCCCCTCCGCGCCTACGCGGGCTTAAATTATACTCTAGGGGTAGGGCAGACAAGACTTCGTGGAGTCGGTTCTGCAGCGATTCGTTTCTGTCAATAACTTTTGTAGCACAACATATATTGACTTTTTGAGACACTATTTTAATTTTAATTTAAGGTTAAATAGCAATTTCATAGAAATTACAATATGCCTAACAAAATTATTCTAAATGAAATTCTGCCATCTTCATAGTATGCCAAATGAAATTGTACCAAATAATCTTTGCTCTAAATAAATGTTCTGTAAACGAAATTATGTGGAATTTTAAGTCTGCCAAAGGTAATTGTGGTAAATGTAAATGTTTAATAAAATTCTGCCATCTTAAAAGTATGCCAGCGTAAAGTCGGACACATAAACATTCGGCCAAACAATGATTATGCTAAACATTTTTTATGCCTTACAAATATTCGTTTAAAGAAGATTATGCCAAGTGTGTTATGCCAAATAAAATTCGGGGCATCAAGTTTCTGCCAGATAGAGGGAACCCGTTTAGGACGACGCGCGAATTATTTGCCTGCCAAATGCAACTGAACCGATTGACAATATTAATACAATTACAATTGATCGTTTCGGGAACCCATAACTTTATTTTTTGGAATGACATCTCGCAGGGGTCTTCTCTTTGACAGGGAGTGGGCTGTTATCTACCACACGAGCTCTGTGCATGTTGGTAGAAGTCACATGTCTTCGAATTTTTGGCTGTGGGACAGGGCCGGTTTCCTCCCGTTGTTTTCCTTCACTGTTTGGTTGAGTTTAATGTATTTTCCTAAATGCTGGATTGGTAAGATTGTAAAGTTTAGAAAAATAAGTTCATTACGATTTTCAGGGGCAGCCTGGAATTACTGAAGGGGTCCGCTAGGGTCGATGCCTGCTAGGGTTGCATATTTATCGAAAGAGTTACCGTGGCCCTGGCACAGGCAACCGAAGGAACACGGGTGGGTTTTAGTCAGTTAAAGTCTGACACACCCTTGCGCTCCACCCAGAGCTGGAGAAGTCATTTGATGATTTCCAAACCACAAAAAAAAATAAGGGTGGGTTTTAGTCAGTAAAAGTCTCACACGCTCTTCCGTCCATCCAGAGCGAGTGAAAACACTTGATGATTGTCCGCCTAGAAAAAAAAGGGCCAGCGTGGAATGATGTAATAAATTTTATAATTCCGTAATTGGGTAACCTGAAACTTAGCCCACAACTTTGTGATGATAATAAGTAATTAAATGTTATGATTTACACGAGTCCATATGCGAACCAAATGTCATAAAAGTGAACAATGACATCGGTTTGATGAACGTTGTTGAAGCATTACAGCACATGAAACATAAACCTAATGGTTTTCCTTTCTCTGGTCAACGTTACAATTTTATATTATTTTAATAGATTGAATGTCTATAAAAGATACTGTTGTGTTTTGTAATCATTGAGCAGCTATACCTACCAGCAGTAGCAGCAGTAGCTGCTTCACATTCATTGTAAGTATGTGACCTCTGTGAAGGCTTGAAACTTTTTTGGGAGATCCATATTGATGGCGTCTCTTTAGAGAACGCAGATTAATATCGGACTCCTAACGACTGTTTCTCCTGCGTCAAGGATCCGGAAAGCATCACCCTAACTGCGTAACACATTTCGAAGGTTGTTGCTAATCCATTGTTTCATATGTTTGAAAAAAATATCTGCTCAGCAACGTAAATAGTGCAATGAATGTTGTTTAATTGTAAGAATGAAAGCCATTCCTTCTGTTAGTGTATTTTGAAATTACCCAGCTATAAGGATATATTTAAAGAAGCTACACGCCTGCATTACTTTTAACGTATTCAGTGTTCCAGAGTTAGGCAAAGATCGTCCTCATATTCTCTAATGTCGTAATTATGTTGTAGATGTGCCAGAGATTATTATTTTACAACAATATTAATAACTTTACGATGAACACTGCAAGTTTACAATTACAACCAATTATACTTAATTAGTAATGCATATTAGACTTAATTATACATGCTAACTTATGTTTATTTATGGTTCATTCTGCACTTAAGTGGAAATTAAATAAAAGAATACTTATTATTTACCATGCTGCTCAAGTTGTTTGCATTAAAAGATGGATGTTACTGCACTTATTATGTTGCAGCTATACGATACTTTATGTTTACAACACTGTTCACTTAAATTGTCTATGTCTATTGGCACATTGACAAAGTGACTGGCCTACATACATTTAGGTATTGCACTTTACTATTATCATCATCATTCAGCCGAAAGACGTCCACTGTTCGACATAGGCCTCCCCCAAGGTCCCCCAACACGACCAGCTCTATGCTTCCCGCATCCAGCAGATTCTTATAGCCTTCACAATTCGCCATGCACTTTTCCATGAAACAGTAGATTACGTTTTTGATAACCGACGAAAAATTTCTACACTAGGGGGTCTAGAATCATATGCTGAATCTATGATTACAGTTTACGCGTCGATGTCCCTCTTACCGGGTTCCCTCTATCTGGCAGAAACTTGATGCTCCGAATTTTATTTGGCAAAACGCACTTGGCATAACCTTCTTTAAACGAATATTTGTAAGGCATAAAAATGTTTAGCATAATCATTGTTTGGCCGAATGTATATATGTCCGACTTTACGCTGGCATACTTTTAAGATGGCAGAATTTTATTAAGCGTAATTACCTTTGGCAGACTTAAAATTCCGCATAATATCGTTTAGCATAACATTTATTTAGAGCGACGATTATTTGGTACAATTTCACTTTCATACTATGAAGATGGCAGAATTTCATTTAGAATCATTTTGTTAGGCATATTGTAATTTCTATGAAATTGAAAATAGTGTCTCAAAAAGTCAATATATGTTGTGCTACAAAAGTTATTGACAGGACCGAATCGCTGCAGAACCGACTCCACGTAGTCTTGTCTGCCCTACCCCTAGAGTGTAATTTGAGCCCGCGTAGGCGCGGAGAGGCGTGGCGGCCCGCGAGCTGAGGAGCAGGTGATTTTGACACGCGCTGCCGCGGCTGAGGCTGAACCGAAGCTGCAGTGGTGAGCGTAAAACCATCTGCGACGATGAGCTCGCGTGGGGCCGCCGGAGCCACGTAGCGCCGGAGCCATGACAGAAAGCATGCATGCTGCATGTTGCATGCTTGCTTGCATGCTGCATGCTTGCTTGCTTGCATGCTGCATTCTTGCTGGCTTGCATGCTGCATTCTTGCTTGCTTGCATGCTGCATACTTGCTTGCATGCTGCTTGCTTGAACGCATGCTGCATGCTTGCTTGCATGCAGCATGCATGGTGTATGCTTGTTTGCATGTCTTTATGCAGCGTGCTATCTATGATTTTTCTGTAATGTAATAGATGAGTGTTTCAATTATTATGGATATGAAATGTATGCCAAAAGATGATTCTAACTGTAAAGTTTATGACATATGATAGTTCTGCCTTTTATTGACTATCGATATGAAATAATGCCAAGAGACGATTCTGACTGCAAACTTTCTGCGATATGATGGTTCTCCTTTTTCATTATTATGGATATAAAATTTTATGTCTAAAGATGATTCTGACTTATAAAATTATGCGTTGTGAATATATGATAAATGAGTGTATGCCAAACAATTTTCTGCGAAATGAAGTTCATGCTATCCGCTGTTATGCAAAATAATATTATGACGAAAAAAAATCTGCCATAAAGGGTGGACCCGTCCTAAACAGCCTAACATAATAGGCTGATTATATTTATGCATATTATGCAACCAAACTCTGTCAAATCTAGGTTTTATTCTCGAAAAAATTATATACAAGCAGCTATATGCTACTCTTATATTAAGTATTAGTGACCGCCAACATAGCTTCCTGCGAGGTCGGTCCACAGCTACCAATCTCATTCTTTGCAGTGATTACTTGACCGAATGTATGTCCCGTCGCACTCAAGTAGACGTAATATACACAGATTATAGCAAGTGTTTTGATCGCCTGGATCATTCTATACTCTTGCGTAAGCTATCGGCTATAGGTATCAGTGGAAATCTTTTCAGGTGGTTCTCGTCATACGTAGCCAACAGATGTCAAACTGTTGTTCTGAATGAATACACATCCAGGACTATGTTTATCCCCTCAGGGATTCCTCAGGGATCGCTACTGGGGCCCTTAATGTTCAACATCTTCATCAATGACGTCTCTTCTTGTTTCTCGAATTCAAAAGTTCTTTTGTTTGCGGATGACATGAAGATTCTAAGTGAAATTAGAACTGAAGAAGATGCTGAACATCTTCAACTTGATCTGGACAGATTCCAAGAGTATTGTGTGACCAACCGCTTGGATTTAAATATATCGAAATGTTACGTATGTACGTTCACTCGCAAACCTAAACCTATTTTTATGATTACAAGTTATCCAACATTTCAATATCCAGAGTTAATGTCATTAGAGATTAAGGCGTCACTTTTGGCTCAAAACTACTTTTTGACACACACATCGACAATATTATTAAAAAAGCTCTCAAGGCACTGGGTTTCATCTTGAGAATATCATCCGATTTTAAAAATATAAAAACACTAAAAATTCTTTATTGTGCCTTTGTACGCAGTCATCTCGAATATTGTTCACCAGTATGGAATCCCATTTATGTTACTTACGTTGATCGCATTGAAAGTATTCAAAGAAAGTTTTTAAGGTACATTCAATACAGATCTAAAAGCTATTTACCTAACTACCACAGTCGCTGCAGGAAGTTTCATATTCTTCCACTAGTCGAGCGGAGACAAATTTCAGACATGGCATTTTTGTTTAAAATAGCTAATGGTTCAATAGATTGTTCCGAACTGCTTAGCAAAATTGGACTACGAGTTCCATCCTTTTCCTTTAGAAATCATCGACCACTGCATGTTCCCTCTGTACGGTGTATCTATAGACAAAACTGTTTTACGATAAGAGCTAGCAGGGCATACAACTTGATGTGTCAGAGTGTTGATGATCCTGACTTATTCACCACTAGTGTCAGTAAACTTAAAAAAACACTATATAATCGCTTTTTTGAAGAGCACTGACACTTGTTGTGTTCAACTTTTTTTCGCTCCGAATCCTTTTAGTTTTTACTTTCATTTAACTTGTCTCTTGTTCTATCTAAATTTTTATCAGTGAAAACTTGTAATTGGCCTTCTTTCACTATTGTTAACCTATCTATAACCTAGCTGTAAGTTTTCTTAAGATAATAAAATAAAATAAAAATAACCTAACCTAATATATTTTCTAAAGAATTATTTACATACCTATGTAAGGTATAACTAGTGATTTAATTTCGCTGGTAAAATAGCAGCGCAAAGTTAAATTACGTACCTTTAGGGACAACGGAACAAAGTTTACAGCCATTAGATACTCCGTTGTTTATTATATTCATTTTTGTGATGAGGTCTTCCATGAAATGAGGTATTACATTTTTAATTTTTCATTTGGCCGGCAGGTTAGGCTGAAGTTCAAAAAGCTCACCAGAGACCGGAAAGTAAATACGATTTGCATAGAAAAGACATTGAGACATCACACTTCACTCTGCGGGCGTTAGCTTAACGTTAAATAGGAAATTATTCTCTTTTTTGTAAACTTCCCAAGATAGAATAGACAATAAAGCTTTGTTTTATTTGCAACAGGGATGGAAATAACCTTTGCGGTTACAACTTTGAATAGAATACGATTGACTTGAACTATTCTGGGACAAAACCCCAGGAGGTCAAACATATAAAATTACTTCTCTAAAGAAATCTGCGTGTTTCGGACCCTTTTCGACCTACCCCAGTGCAAAAGCAACTCAGCGTCGAAACAATCACATTGATTTTTATGAGCACTGCCAAGCGTTGAATAAAATCAATTTCCTCCGAATAGATTAGTTTTCTTTTGTTTTTCATTCACACAACTTTTAGGTCAGAAGTAAAAGCTA
Source organism: Aporophyla nigra (assembly GCA_947507805.1). NCBI lineage: Eukaryota > Metazoa > Arthropoda > Insecta > Lepidoptera > Noctuidae > Aporophyla > Aporophyla nigra. The sequence continues at coordinate 17,985,218 of OX382297.1, read as the reverse complement.
CATGAATATTTTAATTTCCCTATACATAGATAAGTCATTATTCAAATTCTTGGAGATCACAGAGTGGAGACAACACATTATGAGGTATTTCACAGTATTATTGGTACGTTAGGTTTGAATATGTAGGTTGGTACCTACCTAATAAATAAACGTGACAGCTACTTGCGATTCTACAAATATAGTTGACCTTATTTTATTATATTTAATATGAGATGGAAAACCAATTAATTAAAAATCACTTCAAAAAGTCAAAGTAAATTGAAGGGTGTCACACACTTGCGAGGACCGTCTGGAGGACACGGTGGAGCATATGGTGGAAGTGTGCCCTGCCTGGGCGGAGCACCGCCGTGTCCTCGTGGAGGCGATCGGCGGCGGCGACCTCTCGGGTCCGGCCCTGGTACGAGCCATGGTACGGAGCGAGAGGGCATGGGAAGCCGTCACCTCCTTCTGCGAAGCAGTAATACTCGCGAAGGAGGAGGCGGGGCGCGTGAGGGAGTGGCAGTCTCTGCGCCCTCACGTCCCTAGCCGCCGCAGGAGGAGACGCCCCGGGCGCCGGGAGTCGATAGCTGACTCCCGGCCACCGTAGGCGCGAGCTTGCGGGTGGCGAGCAATGGGTAGCTCGCCGCCCGGTAAGGACCAGGCTCGGGCCGACGGCGCGTAGTGTTCCACGCGCGCCTCAAAGAGATGTCAGCAGCACTGTAGGGGTCTGCTAGGACCGATGCCTGCCAGGGTCGCGAGATTGTTCGAAACAGATACCGTGACTCTGGCACATGGGCAACTGAAGGAACACGGGTGGGTTTTAGTCAGTAAAAGTCTGACACGCCCTCCCGCTCCGCCCAGAGCGGGAGAAGTCATTTGATGATTTCTCACCCAAAAAAAAAAAATGGTGTCACACACAACCCACAACGTCTACGGTCTATTCACATCTGACGTAATAAAATAGCGGCAGAATTTTTCGCGTACGGGTTTTTCGATTCTCGGTTCTGTGCTGTCGATGTTGAACCGAGCACTGAAAATTCAGCAAACTGGATCTCAGCACTTCGTAAATCGAACGGTGTGTTTACTGTTCAATTTTCGACTCTCGACGCGACGCTAAACAGTACGTTGAAAGTCCGTTGCGCGGAAACATCCTGAAGCGTTTTTTTTACGTACATGTGTATGTCGAACAAATCTTTAATGCTTCATTCGTCATCTCACAGGTCAACCTATGAGGTTTTCCGCTGCTTAGCCGGACTTACCTCTAGCTACCTTATTAAAAGCTCCTCCAGCTAAGGCTTAAAAACATTAAATAAGACTAGAGTGACTACACGCAAAGGGAACACGCAAAGAGGTACGGACCTCGGTTTGGGGCATCGCTGGGTGGCAACCTGGCAAGGGCCGGACTGGCTGGCTGGCTGGCTGGATTTAGTAATAGATGTTTATATCTTCTAAGAATAGACTATACCTATACAGAAAATGCGAATGAATTAACATTTATTCTTAAATCGCGCTTTTTGTTAGAATTCTCCGAATTAATTAAAAATCATTTGATATCTGTTATTCAGAAGCAACCGATTATGTGATAATGAAAAGTCAGAACTCCCATTGTCTGGAAGCGGCTTGTGTTTTTGCCAATCAAAGCTTCATTGTGACTTCACCCTTAAAGGAAGCTGCGGAGATATAATGTTACGAAATTACAATAACGTTCCCAGCCACAGACATCGCATCATAATCATAAGGTTTAACGTCCTAAGAAGTCTTTACATTGTCTGCTAACACTAGTTTATTCTCACAAAATTGCAGTTTTTACTGACCACTCCGGGTTAAATCTAGATTTTACTAGTACATGTCTAGAGGAAATTATTATTTGAAATCCAATTGGAGTGTAGTCTGCAGCGTTGATTGCATTCTCGGAGCGCCGCTGATCGAGACGAGAGGCGCATGTCTCTGGTTACCCGATTGTCTATTATCTTTATTTTTATTATAATCTGCGGTTATCTAAGCTTGGCTGTCATCTTGGCCGCACTGGTTTATTTATTAGTTACGCTACGTCCTACGTAGGCGGTTCAAAGCGAACGCGATTATGAAGCGGTGACACGCGAATTCAACGCGATGCGGTGCGACGCGGCGGCTATGTCCTACGTGCACGCGAATCGTCTCGCACAGCCGCCACAGACGCCGACGTTCAGTGGGCACTGTGGATTTGTCATGGACGGATGGAAACAAATATTATTGGAAAATTCATATGTTAAATATCAAATACTCAAGAAGTATGAACGGCGAAGAAGTGAGACTAATATTGTATACTTACGTCCCAGTTAATTTGGCCCAATCCTCCCATTCGCGGTATGATTATAACCGGTTGTGATATTTTTTATTCCTTTTATCCTATAATATAGGACGTTCTTGGATAGCATTAATTAAAATTTCTATAAATCCGAAATTATAACCAAAAAAAAAAATACGACGGCACCGCATCCAGTTCGCGCGGAAATATCAAGCCAACTGATCGCGTTCGCTTCGTTTCGCGCCGCTCCGCACCGCACGCATGTGCGTAGGACACTTCAATAGGTTTCGACGGTTTGTTGTTTTCGCGCCGCGCCGCGCCGCTTCGCGTTCGCGTCTAGATCGCTCACGCAGGACGTCGCGTTAATTATTTATGCATAGGATATTACCGTGTTACCACACTTGGCAGAAATTGTACTGCTGTTGTTTTTTAAAAAAGGAAGACAGATTGTGAAGTGTCTTCATACAGTTTACTAGGCACTATATTCACGATAAATCAGCTGTGAACATTAAAATTGTTGGTTATACTTAATCTTATAAATAATATTAGATCAATTTAATAGCCAGTTAAACAGTCTTAAAATAATATTGTCTACAAGTTAAAAAAAGTCAATAATAATAATCAGGGCATCCAAAAAATCGTAGGTTTCAACTATGGCAGAGTTTCAACCCCAAACGACTCGATCATTAAAGTTCTAAAAGGATTGGATTATTTACGCCGTTTATTATTGATTATATTGATTATTATAGACATTTAGCACTCATATACTTAGATTTATCGATTGATATTTCTCATCAGGCATTACATTTAAAGTGCACAAATACTCAGCTGCCGCGGGCGATGCCTCAACCCGCTCACCTCAGATATTTTAGACTCTTCGCCATGATATATTGAAGTGCGATAAGATGTAATGATGAACCTAATATTTTATGTTCTATCGGTTCCAATGAAGATTTTATCTACAAGACATATTTGGGACCTTTTATCGATGGATTATTTTAATTTTAATTTGTTTTGTTTGCAGGTCTTGCTCTTCTAAAAGGACACGATGATTCAGGAGGATATACGTAACTTAGTGTGAACAGTCTTAACTTAGGAACTGCCTGAAAAGATTTAAGGAATAGCTTTTATTTTAATTTCTCACATTTCTGTGTTTATCTTAACAACATACAAAATATAAAAATATTTTTTATTTTTTTTGTATTTTGTACATTTTGGTATACATTTCCATGTTTGTAAAGGTTTCCCCTTTGCTATAAAATCAGTAGGTGTTTCCACTTAGTGATAATGACAGTCGACCGTAGGTAATGTTGGTAACATTCTTATAATACGGATCATGTCAAATGCTAGCGATGATCGAGGCCGATCTTATTATCTCGAAGATATTGGAGTCGGCCAGTACATGTGATGCAATAGGTGAATCACCTGGGGTTTTATGTCAGACATTAAAGTTTTCAGCGTTAGGTTTGATTAGTAAAGCACTTTAGTAGGAAACGCTGTTTTTTTTTTTCTATAATAACCAACGAAAGCATTTTTGAAAACAGTGGTGTCCTAGTGGTAACGGCCGCAACATACGAGTAGTAGGTCGTGAGTTCAAACCCAAGCAGGCGCTTTACTTTGTGTAAATTATTTCATCGCTACTACTCTCATAACGGTGAAGGAAAACATCGTACGGAAACCGGCATGTCTTAGAAACAAAAATTCGAACACATGTTACATCTACCAACCCGCACTGGGCCCGCGTGGTGGATTATGGCCCACTCCCTCTCACTGAGAGGAGGCCTGTGTCCCAGTAGTGGGAACATTATAGGCTGCTGATGCTGAAAGCATTTTTACGCAGGGGTCAAAAGAAAAGAAAAGATCATATATCATTATCACGTGAAGCAAAAACTTTGGATTTTTTTTAACGAAACTTTAGGTTAACGTTTATATAGACAAGGAGTGCAGAAATAAATTATGATTGAATTGTGACCACGGTGCAACTTTTCTTTTTTTTTTAACGTTCTCGTGCTGAAAAAAACAAACTGTGACTTCTTGCAAGCTTGACTGTTCGTAGATATCACCGCTCTAATACCAATTTAATTGGAGTCAACGCAACATCTTCTTCCCTCTATTACTTGAATCAGGTAGCACCTCAGTAATTAACCCCTTTTTAGTCCATCGTTTCTTTAGGTTTTCAACTTACCGTCATTACTATGAGTTCTTACATAGTTGTCAGCTTACTTATACATCACAGTATCCATTCTTGTTCTACTTCGTTGTTCTCGCTATGCTGAGTATCACGAGCACATATAACTCGTCTGTCCATACGTTATTTCAGTATATATAATATATTGAATATACTGGTTCTTGACCGATAACCGATGTTTAAGTAGCATCGGGCGTGGTCCGTGTATACATAATATTAAATATATTCCCGTTTGTCCCACTAACATTGTTAGTAGGACGAACATGAATAATTTTATTTTTAATTCCCGATCATCCCACTACTAAATCATTTGTGGCTGTGCAGTGGTGAAAAAACGACTATTATTTACTACTTACATAAGATAAATAAGTATTTTGTCACTTTTGAATATTTTTTACTTAAATTATTTAGTAGTGGGACAATCGGGAATTAAGAGTAAAATATTATTCCTGTTAGTCCCACTAACAATGTCATAAACTTAATATTATTTATTCGAGTCCCGACCGTCCGTTATACACGGCGCGGACAGTATTTGGATGGGTGACCGCGTGTCGTTGGCAGTTTTTGGCTTTATTCGTTAATTAATTCTCTTCATATTCATATTCAATCAACCGATTTAAATTCTAGGCTTCTGAGAAAACACTACAGCGTTCGATACCCTGCCTTACATCATAGGCGTGCTACAGAAAACGCATGAACTTTAAGAATGTTCTGTTTACCTTATGCAAGTGGAGTCAACTAGATGTTTTATAGGTCGATCGTATATGTCACGTTAATTAATAAGTTTAAAGTCTCAGCATCATCATCCATCATGGTTAGCTTCGTTTACACCAGCCGTCCCCTTACGAGCTTGGAACTAATTACCAATTAAAATCTGGACAGTACGGCGTTTAATCTATACAAATAAATAAAACTGAAGAGTCTGTTTGACATTTCAAATTAACAGGTTTACATTAAATGCTTATGATAGTACTTACGGTACTTACATCAAGAAAAAAATTAATTGTCTGTCTGTCTGTTTGTTCAGGCTAATTTCTGAAACGGCTGGACTGATTTTGACGGCAGATAGCTATTGTTATAAGGAGTAACATAGGGTAGAGTAACATATCCTTGTTGTCTCGGTAACACGTTCCTGTGGGATAATTTCCGACAAACACGCGGGTGAAACCGCAGGTACAGCTAGTACATATCTATAATACGGTGTTGCTTCTTGGGTTTTACACGTTTTTAATTAATATTGATGATATCAATAAAAATTTATAAAACCATCTCTATACATACACACATAAAATCACGCCTTTTTCGCCATGGGGGTAGGCAGAAACTACAGAACGCCACCTGCTACGATCCTCACACACTCCTTTTGCCTCGTTTAAGTTCATACATCTGGTCATACACGCATATCAAACATCTTTTATTAAATTGTGTGTTCTTGCAACACTATCCTGATTTGAGGGTTTGGATTCAATTTATGAAAGTTTCTATGTTGTTACTTCCTTTCGATTTAATTTAAATATTGTGGTTTCCGGTTGTATTTAGTTTCTATTCTTATACTTCCGTTTGATTTATTTAAAATATTATGCGTTTCCGGTCAACTATATTTTAAGTTTCTATGTTGGTATTAAGGGTTTATGTTAACATATCCGCTTGATTTATGTAAATTCTATTTGGCGGCAATTTCATGTATAAAAACTGCTGTAATACGAATGAAAGGACATTCTTTTCTTCGGTACTCGCGGAATAAAGAGAATGAAGTAAGGTATTTTTATTGTGTTCTCTTAAACATTTTACTGCCATTTTTTTATTGCTGTGTATTTGTGCGATATATTGGTGCCAACCAATATGTCTGACTTCGCCAACGACGGCCGGCCGGCCGGCCGGTAATATTCCACTAAGTATATGATCCTGTGCAGTGGAACTTTCTGTAATAATTCCGATCCAGTCCGTCCCTTGCTGCCCTGTAGCAGCGATGCCCTAAGCCGAGGTCCGTACCCCACAGCGGGTGCCCTTAGCGAGTTTTCGCTCTAATTTTACGTTTTTAAGCGCAGACTGGAAGCCTTAATTCATTAAGGTAGCCACAGGTAAGTCCGGTCAAGCAGCCGACAATCTCATAGGTCAAACTGCGATGCGAGATGTCATTTAAAAAAATTACTATACATTGATACAGTTTTCCAGGATTTTTTTCTGATGAGTGATTTTCTTATATCATCATCATAGTCTGCCTAGTGGTTTCCCCGTTAGGGTCAGCTTCCAGTCAAACCGGATGCAGCTGAATACCAGTTCTTACATGGACCAACTGTTTATCTGATCTCCTTAATCCAGTTACTGGGTAATAGTCTGGTTACACTATCGGGCTTCTGGCAACCCGTAACGACTGTACACACGAATGCCAGCCGAGTCCAACGGCTTAACGTGCTTTACACGGCACGGAAGGGTCTTGGTATGTAAAAATGGTCCCACCACGGACCAAACGCGGTAACCTGATCGATCAACTCGTGCAGCTGTTATTATTAGGCCTCCTTTCACATTCACATTTCAGCCGTAATACGTCCACTGCTGGACTTAGGCCTCCCCCAATTTGGGGGGCTTTGCCATAATCGCCACGCTTGGCAGGCGGGTTAGCGATCGCAGTATGGTGGTAAAATGCATAGAGAACGCTGCTGCCCATTCTCTAGTAACTCCTCTAGGCCTCCTTTAATTTCAACAAAACATATTGTATTTAAATATTAATTTGAAAATTATTCAGGTCATGCTTTGTGCAAAAAACGATTATAATGGTAATAACCTGTTTCTACCTGATATTAATTATATTACTATTATTATTACATAGTAAAACGCACCTAACCAATACACAAAAGCACAAATAAAAATAATCCTTGTCCATTATTTTCCGTTCTATAATATTAAAAGCTATTATTTCGCAAGAAGCTACCGACTCCGGCGCAGGATCGGAACAAGATCATTTTCAAGTAATAGTCGTTGACGCGAGAGGAGCGCAGGCGCACTACGGTCACGGACTCGAACTTCAATGCTATGTGACATTTACACAAAACCAACGTTTTACCACCCACTAGTTTGAAATTGAAAGTTCTCATCGACAAAACCAACAATGAATAGGTACAGCTACTTTCATTTATTGGGAAATGGGAATCAAGGTATAGCTGTAAAGTTCACTAGACTAAGCGTGGTGAAGTTTTAGATTATTATGATAAATAGCTTTTAAAATGTTAGGGGTAACCTTTTTTGGGTTTGGTTACTTTGGTCATATAATACATAATATTCTACCCTCGTCAGTTGTTTTATTCCTAGTGTCTTAGCCTCTTGAGGCCTTTTGTCATGTGCTAGCTAGGTTAGTCAGAGCTTGTGTAGACACTTATGCTGGCAACAGTTTCAATTGAAACTAACTCAACTTCAACTCAACTTCGTCTTTTTCACTTAAAGACACAATCATTAATGTAACCCTGGCTCTTGTACTAGGAGTTCCTATATAACTAGAGCCAGAAATACCTGTGTTTTCCTGAAGATAAAAAAAATATGAGAAAGAACCTACTGATGTGCAATTTAAGTACGCCAGGAAATATAAAGAACCTAACTAACTACTTAGAGGATACGAAAAAAAACTTTCAAAGAAAAGAATAGATACCTTTACTATGATGATGTTGAAACTAAAAAGCTACTGGACTAATTATCCAACTTTTATAGAGTTCAGATAAGGCGTTAACTTTTCCGTTTGCATTGCAGTCCTTATTGCAAAAGTTAAGTTCATCCAGAGGAATGTAACTTGTTCAGCTATATGTGTTTGTTTTGCATCGCAGTCAAGTTTAACTAGAAACTAGACCTAAGCACACCGACAACTAAAAACATACAAATGTCAGACCATGGTGGATGTGAAGCATCTATTTAAACATTTTACATCCGTATCCCGTTCTGAGGAGTAATTCTCCTGCCGGGGTCGCGAGATTGTTCGAAAGAGATACCGTGACCCTGGCACATGGACAGCTGAAGGAACACGGGTGGGTTTTAGTCAGTAAAAGTCTGACATGCCCTCCCGCTCCGCCCAGAGCGGGAGTAGTCATTTGATGATTTCCCATCCAAAAAAAAAGGTGTAATTCTCGTCTAGTCTGATCACAGTCTCAATCTGTCAAAAAAACCTCAAGTTCCCATACATTTTTGACAAGTTTTTGACATTTGCTTGTCGCCGAGATGAGGCTGCGACTAGATTTTGAACGTTTTTAATTACGAGCCTTCTGATGTTTGTCATAAATCGTGACGTAAATGTTTTCCCATAGGTATAAACATAAAGTCGATCAAACTTCAACTGATTAGAACACTCACACATGATATTCGTATTAGTCCAATATGCACCATTAAGAAAATCTTAATGGAAACAGCTAACGCAACTTAATCATGGAGTTGTAAGCTTTCGCAAGTGCGAAGTAGTGCATGCTGCAACGAGTTAGCACATTATAATGACCCATATATACACGTGGAGGATCGATTTAACTTCTATGAACCACCTTAGGGGGAATCGAAAGGCTTCGGCTTTTGTTAAGGAATACATCCGTAAAGGGAATTCCAGGTTAGCTAAATGTTTGTGAGCTTGAGGCGTGGGGCAACGAGGCGCGGATGCACTCGCGATATCGGCGGAGCACGCACAAGGTGAAGCAACCGAGAAAGGGCAAATCGGAGCAATATAAAACGAGGCACATCCTCGCTAACAGTATTCAGCAAACAGCTGAACAGCAAAGAGCGCCTGTTCACTTGTACAAAATAATTAAACAACAGACATGACTACTTCACTGGTAAGTCCATGAAGATACGGTGCTCCTGCTTCTAGTATTCTTTGTTTAAAATACAACGATTTTTAAATCCAGGCTATTTACAAATAAATAAATCTTAAATAAACCTTTTTTCCTCTCTTCCCTAAAGCCAAACATTCTAAATAATGGTTTTGTTGTGGATTACCCGAAATGTTCCTAAAAATACCATAACTTACCTACGCACAATTTTTGGTCAAACCTGTACCCATTCATTTTTTTTATTTTTTTTATTTCAACTTATACTTTTTTCTAGAAAACTTCCAACTTAATTCTTACTTTACATTGCCTTCGAAGAACTCAACTTGATATATTTTGCGCAATTAAAAAGATGCACTACGATTTACTTCAACTTGATAACGATTCGTTCTTTTCTTTTCAGTTGATCTTCTCCTTGGCGCTGGTAGCGATCGGATCTTGTGGTCGTCTAGAGCCCCAGTACCTTCCCCCGCGGCCTGGTGGTGGGTTTGGTGGAGGCGCCGGTAGTGGCGCCGGTGGTGGTGGTGGCGGGGGCGCGGGCGGCGGATTTGGCGCCGGTGGCGGAACGGGAGGTGGCGCCGGAGGTGGATTCGGAGGATCTGGTGGATCCGGGGGATCTTTTGGCGGTGGAAGCGGCGGCGGCAATCAAATTCCCATCACTAAATTTGAGAATGTCAACAATGGCGACGGGACTTACCATTTCGAGTAAGATTTTTCTATTTTACTGTACAACGTATTCTTCAGACAGGCACGACGCGACTCTTGTAGAACAATTCATTAAGTTTTTATAGAAATTGTTATGCGAAAGTCTCATGCGCCTGTTTGCAAGAGCCTTCAAACGTGCTAGTCCGAGTCGTTGCATTATAAGGAGTATTTAACTTTGTGGAGAATTCGCATTAATCTTTGTGGAGAAAGTTACACCATCTATCTGGCCGATAACACAAAGAATCGTGAATTATTAAAACGCCTCAAGGCACTGTTTTTAGTACGACTCTGGGATTCAACATAATAGTAAAAGCCAAAGACGAATTCAGCCAGAAAATATTTTCATATGTAAATAGAGATGCTTTCTCTCTCTCCACCGCGATGCAACTAAACTCACGCCTTTTTACTTATTTTATTTCCAGTTACGAAACCGGCAACGGCATATCAGCGCACGAGAGCGGATCCCCGAGTGCGCAGGGTCCTGAAGGTCCCGCCGTGACAGCCGAAGGTGGCTTCTCATTCAAGACCCCCGACGGCCAGCAGATCTCGCTCACCTACACCGCCGACGAGAACGGCTTCCATCCCGTGGGCCCCCACCTACCCACTCCCCCTCCCATCCCCGAAGAAATCCTCCGCTCCATTGAATTCAACAAGCGCAACCCCGGATCGTAAGTAGCAAGTTAATCTTGTTTTATTCGTTTAATTACTGATATAGTGCTACCTGTTATGAGTGCTAAGGTTCCACGTGTAAGCTTGGTACGCTATACATTTCCAATATAAGCTGACTTCTCATTGTACGAAAAGCCCATACAATTACAGGTCTGTTAAAACTGGAAATGTATAGTATGATATGTAGCCGTGTTTTAATTCTTTAGAATGAGTATGTTACCGAAAACTATCATCATCATCATTTCAGCCGTAAGACGTCCACGGCTGGACATAAGCCTCCCCCAATTTGGGGGGCTTTGCCATAATCGCCACGCTTGGCAGGCGGATTGGCGATCGTAGGATGGTGGTAAAATTTATAGAGAACGCTGCTGCCTATTCTCTAGTAAGTCCCTTAGTCGCTTTTTACGACACCCACGGGATGAAATGGGGAAAACCATGCTTTTAATTTATTGACTGCCATTTATTTTACGGTAAATTATTAAAAAATACTTTCTTGTCTATAAATAACTTGAGACAATCAACAATGCATGAATAAAATGGCACAATTCCCTCCAAGTCACAAATGAAGACAGATTTTTAAAGAGACGGATATTTAACAAGGAAAGTGTTATATTCTTAAAGACTAACTTATCTAATAAGAGCGAAAGAGCCTAAAAGTTACAAAGAAATGAGCTTCGGACTTCTTTAACTTCATCAAGGGCTGTAAAACTTCACTGGGTTTGAAACTCTCGTCTCAAAAGTGAAATAAAATGTTAGAAGTTGCGGAGTTAGCATTGAGAACAAAACAATTTCCGACCTTACTACACCAAATTACAGTCGCTTATAAGTAGTGGTTTATGTGCTAGTAGGAACTGTGTTTAGTAAACATTTTAATGAATTCACTAATATCGTTAAATAAAAAGACTCAAAAGACCCGAAGGGTAATAGCGTAACACACTCACGATAGGAACAGCTTTGATTTTGACAGTACAACAACATTCATTGCGTTATTTACGCTGTTTAGCAGAAAATGTTTTCGTTTTTATGAAGCAATGGATTAGCAAAAAACCTTCAAAATGAATCAGATTTTGACTACTGCTCACGGCTTACGGACGTAATAAAATCGTGGCTGGTTTTTTTCAGGCACTCGATTTTTAACGCACTGGTTAGCATCGAGAGTTGAAAATCAAACAGTTTGTTTTTTCGAGACGCTGAGATGCACTCTATTGGATTATCAATGTTCGGTTCAACACCGAGCGTTCAAAATTCTGTGTGTAATAAAATCCCGCCGCTATTTTATCTCGTCCGTGCGAAAGAACGTCGTCTAATAGTGTGTTACAAAATGAGGGTACAAAAAGGATAATAAAATATATAAAACTCAAAGTCCTGAGTGACTGACTGATATATCAACGCACAGCCTAAGCCGCTGATCCTAGAGACATGAAATTTGGAGGGTGTGTTCTTTGTGAAGAGTAGGTATCGACTAAGAAAGGGTTTTTTGAAATTCCATCCCTAAGAGGGTGAAATAGCGGATGGAATTTTCTGAGAAAGTTTTTATTCTCTCAGTCGGATAAGACAAAGCAAGCAGTGCGATAAGACATGGTTTACCTGGATTAACACATAGGGTATATTTAATCCCGGTAGTACGTTCCTGTGGGATATCTTTCGACATCCAAGCGGGCGAAGCCGCGGGCAGAAGCTAGTTATAAATAAAATTAAAGAAGTACCCTTTTAAGGATAGTCAATACCGTGTCCTGTCTTACAAAGAGTATGAAAGATTTTCGTTCAAACGTTACTTTAGAGGCAAAATATTTCCATATCGCTACTTACGAGTAGGTGTGGTTAAAAATGCCCGTGGATAACACAACCGCATAGACTAATTGTATTTTTCTTCCATTTCAGCGAGGGCTCCTACAATGGCGGCGGCGGCGGTTCCGGCTCCGGCGGATCCGGTTCAGGGGGCGGTGGAAACGGCTACCACTACTGATCTCACTCTATACTCACTTAGTTTATCGCTTAGAACTCGCAAGCAGACACACAGGGACTTACCGTAACCAGAAGCTAAGGGAAACAGTGCTGTGGAATCGAATAGGGACAAAATGGCAACAAAGCTGGAAGAAAAAGACTGAAATGAATTAGCATTTAGGAAGTCGGTAGAGAACGGAGCCGATTTCAATCTGCTACCTGGCGCTTATAAGCTAGAACGTGTATGTGGAATTGTGTGATGAGAATACCAACGGCTATTTAAAGGTGGCACGGTGAAAGAAGGCAAACAAATAAAGATTCACCAGTATAAAACCTCAGAAGCTTTTGATAAAGATACCTTCTCAATGGAACAGGTGAAAACCAGCACAAGGAATTTCAAAGGTCGCCTTTAGAAGGGTAGTCCGACTGACCGCAATCATGTAGTGCGCTCGCTTGCGATTTCAAAGCAATTTTAGCTAATGAGACATCGATCCGACACAAATGACCGCTTGAGCTGGGTAGGACTGTGATACCACGACGAAACTCGCACTGTTTATTTATTTAGTACATAATTGTAGTCTTTCAATGTAAATAGGCATGGTGTATGAATAAACGTATGTTTATGTGAATATGTTTTAGTTTTTCTAGTTTTCCCGTTGTTAATTATTTTGTTTGTTTTCACTAGCTTTTGCAAGCGAATTTGCCCCCGTGGAGGTCGAAAACTATCCCACGGGAACGTGCTACCGAGATAAAAAGTATTAGGATACTTTACTATGTGTTACTCCAGGTTACTAACTATCTGTGTGTCAAATTTTAGGCCGTTTTTGCGTGACTGAGTAACAAACATCAAAACATACAAACTTTCACGTTTATAATATTACTAGCTTTTGCCCGCGTCTTCGACGGCGTAAAACTTGCTCCCTTCGCATAGAATCGCCTACTCGTCCAAATACTTCTATTAATCTAAGCGGTCTATCCAACACTTTTTTTTTTCAATTCCAACCAGAAACCAAACAAACTCCTCAGCTTTAAAACATTAAAAAAAGATTTACCATACTTGCCCTATACTCTACACCAATTTTGTCATTCATAATATTTTGTATTAAGCATAGATAATATAAGTAAGATGAGTAAGCTTGTTTTCCCGATACATCTCCATTATTTTCTTAATTTACATAATAATAATACGTTCGTCCTCTCGGGCAGAGAAGACACGAGCCTTAATAACCACGCTTGATCAAAACAGGTTGTCAACTTCAGACTTACTTATTGAAGAAGAAATATTGTTTAAAGCTAAGCAATAGTACCGCAGTAGCTGAGGAAGTTTAAAAAGGTCAAGGGTTCAAATCCCTCCCCATGAAGGATTGTCACAAACTGACCCTTAACTCAACAAGTAAATATTAATATACTTTTAGATGAATTGTGCTGAAACCTTCGTAAGTACGTATATCTTCTTGCGTATATGTATGTAGGTATGTAGGTGAAGGTGTTGGGTTAATTATGTTATGGAAATTACTCATATCTTTAATCCTATCTTCTGTTCGTGTATACTGTAGATGATACTTAGTTTTTAACACACTTTTATTAACTTCGCTTGTCTGATTTATTTATCTATCTATGAAACAGAATCTAGGAACTCGTTTTTCACCCAATCCAAGACATCAGATAAATTGTAATATCATTTGGTATACTTATCAAGGACCGATGACAATACATTTCATAAATTTGTGCCATTATTCGGGCCAGTATCAACAGGATACCAATATCAAATATTAAAAAAAAAAAGTAAAAAAGGGCGCTTTTGTAATTAGCCGAACTAAAAAAAAATTAATAAATAAGTAACAAAAATTGGGGAAGGCCAATGTCCAATAGTGGACCTCTTTCGGCTGAATGATGATGTTGATGATGAATAGTAGACCGTTTTTCGGCCATGGCGGCCACTCTCAATGGAGTCTTCGGCTCGGAAGATAACGCTATAGCGCACAAGTGTGTGCGCAGATACAGGTGCACTCGCTCATCCTTCAGTCTCACAATCCGATGGGACGGCAATCGGACACAACCGAAAAGAGATCAGATGCAGGACCAACGGATGCACGGGGGTATCACACCGCTACCTTCTAAACTCCGGGCTATTACTGAAAAACTCCCACTGGAAAACTCCATTAACACTTTTCCGATCTGGGAATAGAATCCAGGACGGTCAGCAATCGCGTTTGCAACCACGAGACCAACGGGCCATATTAATGTATTAGAACGCAAAACGTAATTAGATTAAAGTTCGTTTGCATAAGCAAATACCTAGGTCGAACCTGAGGCCACTCACAGTAGTGCTATAAATGTCTTGCTTTCAACCAATGTACAAGTTAGTGCAGTTATATTTCACCTCAATTATATCATAAATGCCACACTTAATGGTGGAAGGTTGGAAGCTAAGATAATAAATATAATTATTAGTCCTAAACTGGCCATGTTACACTCGTAGCTTGCAAACTATTACGAATTGTCAGATAAATGCTGGTTTACTACCTATTACGGCTAATGGCATTTCAGGATGAGCATGCAATTTGGAAAATGCATTGCGATGTAATTGCAAATTGAAAGTACTTACTAGCATATGGAATTAATTGGTATAACTCAGCGAATTGCACCAGATAGTGAAACCTAAACCTATGATATCCATCCTCAGTTGCTACATGTTAAATACTGGTATCCAGCTGCCCCTGGTTAAAGTGGAAACCTTCCCCAATGTAGCTGAGAAAAGGTTTGGTAGATTTATTGATATCCATCCTCTTGACTTGAGAAAATATATCTATGTGAATAAGTAGATATGTGCTCCGTGTGGTACCGGACGTAAAGAATAGCACCACCACCCCATTTCTTCCCGTAGGTGTTGTAAAAGGCAACTAAGGGACTTACTAGAGAAAGGGCAGCAGCGTTCTCTATGTATTTTACCACCATGCTGCGGTTGCCAACCCGCCTGCCAAGCGTGACGACTCTGGCAAAGCCCCCAAATTCGGGGAGACTTATGTCCAGCAGTGGACGTCTCATGGCTTAAATTAAACAGATATGTATTTGCTTTTTGGGTTCCGTTGCCAAATGGCAAAAAACGGAACCCTTATAGATTCGTCATGTCTGTCTGTCCGTCTGTCTGTCTGTCTGTCCGAGTATGTCACAGCCATTTTTTTCCGAAACTATAAGAGCTATGCTGTTGAAACTTGGTAAGTAGATGTATTCTGTGAACCGCATTAAGATTTTCACACAAAAATAGAAAAAAAACAATAATATTTGGGGTTCCCCATACATAGAACTGAAACTCAAAAAAAAAAAATTCATCAAACCCATACGAGTGGGATATCTATGGATAGGTCTTTAAAAATGATATTGAGGTTTCTAATATCATTTTTTTCTAAATTGAATAGTTTGCGCGAGAGACACTTCCGAAGTGGTAAAATGTGTCCCCCCCCCCCCCCCGTAACTTCTAAAATAAGGGAATGATAAAACTAAAAAAAATATATGATGTAGGTACATTACCATGTAAACTTCCACCGAAAATTGGTTTGAACGAGATCTAGTAAGTAGTTTTTTTTTTAATACGTCATAAATCGTAAACCACAATTTACCTTTAATTCAGTCAACTCAAATATAAAAATTCAAAAAAAAAAACCTTTAATTTCATAAATATAAACCTTATGCATAAACCGTGAATACCTGCAGGTTTGTACGGAACCCTCGGTGCGCGAGTCCGACTCGCACTTGGCCGGTTTTTGGATTCCCTACATTTTACTCAGATACAAAAATTTTAAACGATATTAAAATAGCCGGAATATGACCGTAGTATAGCCGTAACCAGTGCGTGTTGCCAGTGATGACCTATGGCAGTGAAACGTGATCCACCTCACAATGGCCCTCATCAAGAGGCTGAAAATCACTCTGGGCCATGGAAAAGATATGTGCAGAAATGAAGAGATCTGCAGGAGAACCAAGGTAACCGACATAGCCAGAAGAATTGCCAAACTTAAGTAGCAGTGGGCGGGCACAGTGCTCGCAGAACAGATTACCGATGGGGCCGAAGGGTTCTGTAGTAGCAACCGCGTACCCGAAGAAGTAGCGTTGGAAGGCATCCCACAAGATGAAACGCTGATTTGGTGAGGGTCGAAGGAATCCGCTAGATGCGAGAAACGCAAAACCGGTACAACTGGCGGTGCTTGGGCGACGCCAATGTCCAGCAATCGATGCTTGTCAACTGAATTGTTGATGATGATAGCCGTAAATAAACATAGATACTGTGAAGGCTATTAAATGATACGGTACTTAACCATAGAATAAACGTAAGAAATATATTACGTTTATGCAAAGTGAACGTGTTTACGCGCTTGATCTATCCCTATTTTGTCGAAACAAAAGCCCAAGTAGAAATTATTTGAAAGCTCATTCTAAATTCGTTTGAATGCAACTATAGTTTTTTTCTGCCAGCCTGCATAAGGTCGACGTTGCAGACAACCTTTACACTATATCAACAACGATGTATTTTTTTTTTTGTCTTATTTCTCTTTATTCGTCACGTTTAGCGCAAATATGTGCATTTTCTTTCCATTTTTCTTTTATGCGACGTTGCCCGTGAGGATGATAAATTATGAGGTGATTCGATGGATTTAGACCTATAGTTATAAGGATAATCTATAGCAACAGTTTCCAGGTCCCCCAACATTGAACACAAAATTAAGGTTTCCAAATTTAACGTGCGCAACAGAAGTACATATCATAGAAATAACGACATCTATGTGTTAGCAAACGTACCTACTGAACTAACCCAGTGTGCATATTGTTCAGAACAATAATTTGTTTGTTTTCTATGTTTTAGTTTTACCAATTGTTAAAAGGTGTATTGGCAATTTACGAATAGTTGGTAATGGAGTTCGAGCGCTTACGTTAGAACTTTTTGTAACTGTTTAGTTTTTATTCCAGGGCTTTGTTTTCGAAGTAGAGTTTGAATAGAGTATACTTAGATGGAGCGGAAGGGCGTGTCAGACTTTTACTGACTAAAACCCACCCGTGTTCCTTCAGTTGCCCATATGCCAGGTGCAACTCTTTCAAACAAATCTCACGACCCTGGCAGGAGTTACGACTACTAGACCACTGAGGTTATTAGTAAATTACTCGTATGTTACTATGAAACACGTCTGATGTTATCATCATAACAATCAGTGTATAATGTCTTCACTGCTGGGACACAGGCCTCCTCTACGGGAGAGGGACTGGGGTGGTGTACCACGTGGGCCAAGTGCGGGTTGGTAGATGACATATTGTCCTTAAATTTTTAGTTTTCTACGACATGCCGATCCTCACGATGTTTTCCTTCACCATTTACAGTAAGGATAGCGCCTGTCTGAGTTTGATCTTCAACTCATAAGTCGCCACTGGGCCACTGCTGCTCTCAAATAAAACTTGTATTATGTAGATATAACCTATTGCTGAAGCATAAGTCATAACATAAATCCTATAAAGAAAGTCATTGACACTAAAATAACGAAGTAAGTTTGTATAAACTTACTAAAGATCAGAAAAGTTTAGTTTAAAATTAAATTTTCCCCAAAAGGATTTAGTAAAGGTAAAATCCGTAAAATAGGGCCAAACAAACAAAAGTTTCTGAAGCATTATTGTATTACAATAGTATCAGATTCCGAAGAAATGACGTAGACGTAAGTTTTACCCTATCTTTTCCGTGGGCGTCATAACAAAAAGCGACTAAGCGAATGACGTCACGAGAAAAGGGAAAAAGTGTCCTCTTGTTTGGTCATAGAGAGAATAAGTGGTCAAGAATTTGTCTGTACAAAACGGTCAATTATGATAATTTATGGTCACAATAATTCAACAAAATGTATGTTGTATCATGATTTGACAAGTGAGTGCACTGACTATAGGACCTATAGGTCCACTCAATATGTCTGGTTCTTTCCCCAAAATACCATTTCAGACACCAATCTACAAGGTCGTCATTTAATCGGATCAAGATTACATCTGAACTTAAAAAAAACCTGTGACGTCTGAGTTTGTTTCGGCCTTTTTTCTCAGAGTAGTCAGATAGGAAACGCTAACCTCATCTCATCATCATTTCAACCGAAAGATGTCCACTACTGGACATAGGCCTCCTCCAATTTGGGTGGGTTTATCATAATCGCCACGCTTGGCAAGCGAGTTGGCGATCGCAATATGGTGGTAAAGGTATCGAGAACGCTGCTGCCCATTCTCTAGTAAGTCCCTTAGTCGCCTTTTACGATACCGACGAGAAGAAATGGGGAAATGAGAAATCAACCTCATCTAGTTCTAAAAATATGATCGAAGTGTAAAAGTGTTTGTACAGACCTACTTACAGAAATAAAATCATTTCTCATTTAGCAGTCGTGACGAAGGTCGTGATTCCATCAATGTGCAAGTTTAAAGCAAGAAAATATTTACACCAACACACATGTTTTAATTACTCATTCAATTTTTTTCCCAAATTACTACTTCACGGTATGCGTCCATATACATACGAGTAACTTAAATAATTGAATAAGTAGACCTCCAAATACATGACCAAATTTGGTAAATTCCTCGCTGCTAGTAGAAACATTTCCTAAATGGTCCAGAACGTTCATGCCCGTAAACTACACATTAAAATGTTTTGCCTTGTGAAATGCGCGATCCGGCGGAATATGGCGCCCACGAGAGCATCAGGCATTGTTGATTGCGGCTCATTATGTAATCTGATTATACAGTATCTGTGAGCTAATCTTCAGTAGTCTGTTATTTTGTAAGATACACTTTAGACGTGCATTTAGTTGCAATTTGGACGAGGGATCTAAGATTAGTTTTCTGCATAGTCGTTCGATGTTTGTGATTAAGCAAAGCCTATTACAAATGTAAGCTGCGGCTTGTTAAATCGCTGCTGACATGAGTTGCTCGCTTTTTTGTGCCCCAGGGAGAGTAAAACCGGCTGAAGCTATTAAGTAACGTCAGGTGTTGATACTTAGTACTAAGTAGCAGATATCGTGAACAGAAATCCAGACAGTTATACGATTTACTAGCTTTTGCTGATAGTCTCACCCGCTTGGAGATCGGAAATTTCCCCACAGAACGTACGACTGGGATAAAAGTATCCTATGTGTTAATCCAAGTTATAAACCATAGCTATTCCAAATTTCATTCAAATCCGTGCGGTAATTTTTGGGTAATTGAGGTACAAACATCCACACATCTAAACATCCAAATAGTTTTCAAACTTTCAAATTTATAATATTAATAGGATAAATAAACTGAGCCCTCAGATTTCATAGGTTGCTCTATTTGTCTTTCAATTATTCCTGTACCGCCCGTTCTGTTTGCTGGCACAGATTCGTTTCATGCCCAAACAGCCTGAACTAAATTTCGCAGGCAATACGAACATTTGTTTACTGCGGGGGTCAAACCTAAGTTCGGCACGTTGAATAACTTCGCTTGATAACTGTATTTATTACGTCAGCAAATTACATAGATTAAGTTTTAAGATACTATTTTTTATTGTTATTTTACTGAACAAAGCCAATGTTTTAATACCGAGGTCTTCAATCACCATATTCAAAATAGACTTCGATGTTCTTAATCAAGATGTCTCTATTTATACCTACTCAAAAAATAGTCTAGTATCCCTCCTAACATTTATTACAGGTCATTATGCGTAGCGTCTTACTGTCTAGCCAATCAAACTCTGACCTTGCTCTCTCGGCACAGAGTTCTAAATTACATGTGTAATCGAACCATCCTTGAGACTGACATAAACGTCAAATAAAATCATTGTCTGAATTTGGTGTTGGTACAATCATCGCAACGGCGGGGGGTGGCCTCATTGGAATGCCGAATGTATCAAACTCTTCATAAAACTGAATACGCCCTGACTGATATCGTGCAAGGTTCTTGGAAGGGTAACATCAATATAAAAACCCAGTAAGTCTATGCAGATATCATTCAAACAATAGCATCCTACGGAATAGCATCTCAACGAAAAATAATTGAATCAAAGAAATGGCTGGATTAAAGGTAAGTAGATTAATTAGTTTGGGATTTTTACTATTTTAAACATGTTCGCTTGGCAATTGTTTCTAACTTTCTAGAAAACAATTAATTACGATCTTTCTAAATATAGGCTTTTTTTGTGAAAAAAATGCGGATTTAATTAAATAACACAACATATTTTGAACATTAATATTTTTCACTCAACAAATATTAATACTCTTTAAACATGGATATATTGAATCCACAGATCGTGTCAACCCTTGCCCTACTGTCCGCGGTGTCAGCGGGCCACCTGGGGCACTTGCAACCCTCCCCGGGGTACAACGCGTTCGGCGCAAACGCGTACAACGGTGGTGCGGCGTTTGGTTCAGCATCGGCTTACTCCGGTGGATACGGAGGAGCACACATCCCTATCCTGCGATATGAGAATGTGAACAACGGTGATGGGACCTACAGATACAAGTAAGAAAAAAGAATAATATTATATACACCATGTTCGTGTGGTGTTGTATGTAAAGAATAGCACCTCCCCATTTCTTCCCGTGGGTGTCGTAAGAGGCGACTAAGGGACTTACTAGAGAATGGGCAGCAGCGTTCTCTATGCATTTTGCCCCCATTGCGCTCACCAACGCGCCTGACAAGCGTGGTGATTATGTCAAAGCCCCCCAAATTGGGGGCTTTACCTAGGTCTGGCAGTGGACGTCTTTCGGCTGAAATAATGATACACTACAGTTTTGTCACCAGTGACTGCTACAGTATAAAAACACCTCCTATACTTTTATTCATAGCACTTTCAATAGCTATCGTTAACTTCTTCACAGTACAAACACGAAAAACTGAAGTGTACTTTCACTATAATATCCTCTGTCATTCATCTCATCCTCTGTAATCCATAGCTACGAAACTGGCAACGGCATATCAGCTCACGAGAGCGGTGCCCCACGTGCTCCAGGCCCCGAGGGACTTGCAGTGACTGCCGAGGGAGGGTTCTCGTACCGCGCCCCCGACGGCCAGCAGGTCTCGCTCACCTACACCGCTGACGAGAACGGCTTCCACCCCACCGGCTCGCACATCCCCACGCCGCCACCTATCCCAGAAGCCATTCTCCGCTCCATTGAGTTCAACAGGCAGCATCCTTCATCGTAAGTATTAGTGTAATTGAAGAATATAAGGTTTTTTTAGTTTCCTCATTGATATTACCTCTATAAGTGTTGGACTATAAACTATTGCAAAAAACAACGAATAGCCTTTGTTAACCAATTAAATGTTTGTGTTATCCTGTTACATGTGAATTAAACATAACTGGCGAAAAATACCAACCTTTACATTTACCGGCTATATTTGGTTACATTTATGTTCTAAATAACTATGTTCATCACACAAGTTTATACAACTTTTAACCAACTTCTTTGTTATTTTTCAGTGGCGAGGGTTCATACAACCACGGTCGCTACAACCAAGGATACAACTACTAAAGACATCGACCACTGACCGAATGACCGCGGCTGACTACGGAACGAACCAATACTTACAGAAACTTATTGTTATATAAGCATCTCTATTTATTCCAGTATTAACTGTTACTTGTTTTTATGGGCTTTAAAATAAAGTTTTAAGAATGAACTAGCGTTCTTTTTTATCTGAGCCTGAGTATGTTTTAAATAAAATGCTGTTACGGTTCCCAAAACAAAAACTTTAGTCTACCATGAGAAAATATTAATTTTCATTATCACTATAATATTGATGACGATCGGTTTTGTTTGAATTTCAGTAGATGTTTTAATTAATAATATATAAAATATTTTTGTCCATTCTGTAGTACAGGCAACACAAGAGAATTCATTCATAGATTCTGGCATATAATGATTTTCCTAGACAGTTTTGAAATCAGCACTATTTTCATAATTTTCACAACGAATCACTAAACCACATAAATCGCTTTGGTGGTAAAGAATGTGCAGGTATCAGGGTACATAAATAATATAATAGATAAGCTATTTGTTAATATCTTATTCGCGATCTCCTGAAAAATTTTCATTTCTTAAATTTCCAATAAAAAAATTAACATTACAGAATAAAGTCTTTCGAGTATTTTCGAGTTCAATTTAAAAGCATACCTACTTATTGATTGAATTTTTTTGCACATTGTTCGACTGCCACAGGCTTATTTCTCGGAAGCTTTACAAAACTTTTAAGCTAAGCCTTCAAAAAATAGCCACATAACTTAATCCTTCCTGCATTTTGTAGCGAGACGGTTGAGAAAAAAAAAATCAATTCACCACTTTTAAAAGTTAGTTAGGTGCCGTTGGTGCCGATGTCTAGCGCCGCCAGTAAATCGGTGTCAGCGAGGTCTCCAAACTCTGCGACAGGCGTCGAATGTCCGCAACTATGTTACGACGACGTCGACTCGTCACGTCGTAGACCTCACAATGAGACGGTTCCCAGAAGCCCGTCGGGGAAAAGCCGAAATTCGGCTTGTATGGTCGTCGTCTAAAGACAAATAAACAGAACGATCAGACCAAGGTAACAAGCAGGATTTTCGATATAGCTAGCGGGAATCGCCGGTAGAACAGATTAGAATAATAAAGGGAAAAGAACTGACGTAATACATACCAGCTAAACGGGAGATTTGCACACAGAACTTTCACTTTGAGCGGATAGCACTTAATACACGTAGGCTTATTTAAAATTTTAGGGCTCAATAATAGAAATTTTGGCGTGGAGGTTCCGAAAATAAAAATTCATCTGATTCGTTCGGATTCAATCTGCAGTCTGCCCGTTGACAAGAGAAAATTTTCGCCTTCAATTTTTACAGGTTCGAAATTTGAGGTAGAACAAAAAATATAAAGGCCAGTGTTTCAAAAAAAGGTTGATTTAGAAACCAAAAAGTTTCGTCCGCAGCGGATTTACGCTGCAATTTGCAGAAATGGCAGGCACAAGTGTGTGTCAGACTAGTAAATTCATATTATTTCAGTTATGTTTATAGAGGACAAAAATATTGTCACTAACTGTGTACAAATCTTGACTCCAAGCTGCTAATGAAAATTGCTCAAGAAAAATCCCAATTACACTATTTCTGACCTGTAGATTAATTGCGTAAGACACTACCAGTAGGAATGTAATTTGACAGTACAACTACCTACACTTTGCTATATTTACGTTGTGGAGCAGACACATTTTTCGAACATATGAAGCATACTTCATTATCACCCAATCCTAGCCTTTTCCCAACTGTGTTGGGGTCGGCTTCCAGTCTAACCGGATGCAGCTGAGTACGAGTACTTTACATGAAGCGACTGCCTTTCTGACCTCCACAACCCAGTTACTGGGTAATACGATACCCCTTGGGATGAAGCATACTTATCCTTCGAAATGACTCAGATTATGATTTATTGTTTGTTCCGCCATTATAGTGCTGGAAATTGAACCAGAAAGAACCCTACGCTAGGTAGTCACGTTGTAGATATAATATTTGAGCTTATAAAAGTTTCATGGTGATATTCTTTTGTGATTTTTTACCCAGTGTTATTCTGACTCCGGCAACCCAACTTTTCGGTTTTGTATCATAAGAGTTGTTCCGGTGGTTCCCGACTTAGTCAAAAGGATTGTATGTAGAAAAATACAGCCACAGGCATTCTTCAGTAAAATCTTATAATAAACTGTCGTATTGTATGGAAAAGCAAAAACATAGGCGTTATCTCCTGAAATTAAATAGTTGAAAAATTGAGATTTTTATGATAATAAAGTATGGCGATCGCGTAGAGAAGCTCCAGGCGTAGCCTCTCCATTGTTATGCTTGTTGGGGCCTAAAGGTTATGAAGTGGTGACCGCGTACTGGAAGACGAAGAGTTGGAAGGCCTCCCACAAGGTGGACCGATGACCTTGCAAAGGCCGTAGGAATCCGTTGGATGCGAGAACCGGTCGAAGTGGCGGTGTTTGGGGGACCTACATATATAGGCCGTTTAGCAGTGAACGTTTTTCGGCGGAAATGATGGTGATGATGATGAAAGTATAGCGATAACTGGCTAAATTGGGTGCCTTCTGAGAAATACGGGGGTAATAGATATTCATATATTTTGTTAAAAAACGATATGAAAATATCAAGCGCCACATAATGAAAAAGAAAACTTTAGTTCATACTTAAATCTTTATTTACAACGTAACCAAAAATATAGAAATATTTAACAAAAAGTGATGCTCATGAAAATAATAATGCATGCAATAGTTTGGTTCCTTCCGTAGTCGTAGCCGCGGTCAGTCGTCAATGTGTTAGTCGGTGTCACTCAGTAGTTGTATCCATTGTTGTAGTGGCCGTTGTAGGAACCGTCACCGCTGAAAATATTGAACAAAATAAAATGAGAACATGCATAGTACATACAAATATGG
Organism: Aporophyla nigra; assembly: GCA_947507805.1. NCBI lineage: Eukaryota > Metazoa > Arthropoda > Insecta > Lepidoptera > Noctuidae > Aporophyla > Aporophyla nigra. The sequence continues at coordinate 17,960,233 of OX382297.1, read as the reverse complement.
TTTTGGAAGCGTCAGCATTCTAATAAGAAAACGGTGTAGATGTATGTTTTTCATTGAGATAGTGTGTGTAACCATGTTTTTTTTTCAATGTATTTAATAAATTTCAATGAACCACGATATCGGAGTTTGAATAGCTTGTAAATAGTGAATTGTGGTTTCACAATTTTTAGCCATTCACTTTGACAGTGATAGCAGTTTCCAAGATTATTCAAACGCCAATGTTTATTGTGACTATCAGAAGGTCAGTTCTCGTAATTAAAAACGTTCAAAATCTAGTCGTTTCTTTATCTCGGCGACAATCAAATGTCAAAAACTTGTCAAAAATGTATGGAACCTCGAGGTATTTTTGACAGATTGAGACTGGGATCAGACCCTGAACGTTCTTAAAATTACGAGAATTACCCCGCTGCATGCTGGATGAAAGCAGGTGGAGCCATAATATGTTTTTATTTTTTTCTCTTTCTAACTCCGTAATTTCTGAGAATGAATGGCAAAAAATAGTGAAACCAGAATGGTGACTGTTTTTTAAAACTGTTCAACCTATTGGAGCTTGAACAATTTTCATGTCCATTGTGACAATCAGAGCCAAAATGGTTGAAGCCATATGATTTTTTTTTCAACGCAATTTACTGCCACGGAAATAAATTGTTAATTGTCACCCTGCTTCAGTTTTCTGTATCACCTGTCAAAGAATGAAAATTTAAATTGGTAGTCAATTTGCCCTCCCTAAAATTTAATTACTCTGAGTTTATAAATCTAACACAACAGAGTCTGAGAGTGAAAGGCTGAAACTACTAAAACCAATTTATGGCCCGACTGATATGGTATGGTGTGAGCCCATTGTTCTAATTGGACTGTTCAACGTACCCATCATACATGCCTTACGGAGAAACAAGAGCCTCTGGCGGTAACGACACCGCTACAGCACACCATTGCAACAGATTTGTATGAATGCTGGGTTAAAAGGTCATTAGAAAACATTTAGTAAATGAACTAGTTCCTATAGTGGGTGAAAAAGAGAAATAGTTTTTCAAAGTCACTACCACTTGAATTATTTTTAGCTAACTTCGCCATATATTTGGAAAAATACGGGAAAAAGCTACCAAACGATGACTCTTATCTAAAGTGGTATAACCATGGTCCAAAACCAAAGATACGGTGGTGGTGGTTAAAGACTCCTCTGCAGATTCTGATGAAGCAAAAACTTACGATGAATAATATTGCCTGTTCTGCTGGATGGAGCGGAGGATGGCTTCTGGGATAGGTGGCGGCGTGGGGATGTGCGAGCCGGTGGGGTGGAAGCCGTTCTCGTCGGCGGTGTAGGTGAGCGAAACCTGCTGGCCGTCGGGGGCGCGGTACGAGAACCCTCCCTCGGCGGTCACCGCAGGCCCTTCGGGGCCAAATGCCCGCGGCGCGCCGCTCTCGTGAGCTGATATCCCATTGCCAGTCTCGTAGCTATGGAATAATTATTTAAAAATAATTTAACCCTCAGTTCTCTTACAACATTATCTAGGAGTTCTATCTCACATACTATCACAATTTTTCTTACCCATATCTATAATTTCCATCACCATTATTGACGTTTTCATAACTTAATATCGGGATATTTGCACCGTAGCTGCTAGTGTAGGCTGACGCCGACGCCGAAGCCCTCGAAGAGCTGAATGCGTTTGCGCCGAACGCACTATACCCGGTGGACGGTTGGAAGTGGCCCAAATGTCCTGCTGACACCGCAGATAGTAGAGCGACGGTTGAAAAAATCTGAGGATGTCAACAAAGTAACAGAAAGACAGGTTTCAATGAGTCATTTATAGTTGAACAGCTTGAACAGCAGGGTGCAAAGTTCACTCATCCGCTATCGAAAAAGGGAGTATCCTCCGACCAGACGGGTGTTGTGTCTGGTGGGTGCACAACGACTGATGTACTGACTTTGTAAATTTGCTAGTTATGCGGTAAACTCTTCTTGCGCGATGCAAGATTTCGCGTGACGTCAGTGAGATGCGTAGTTGCACATATGGCAGTGTAGATACCGTTATAATAGTACAACTTTTTTCTTTAAGTATCGATTATTTTAGTGAATGCAGATGAAACACCTTCAAACTTCAAAAGCACACGACAATGAGAATTTTTATTTTGGGGATGCTATGCTACATACCTGTAACATGGTCTCAGTTACTCGTTGTTCCAAATTTTTACTTTACTAAGGTATAGCTACGTATTGTAAATGAAAGCACATTGAGTTTAAAAACTTTGCTTTTGCAAATTAGGATTGCAAAACAAAACAACTATGATTTACGTTTTGCACTTACCTTTAGAACAGCCATTTCGATTGGTATATTTTATTTCTTTAAGAGATGCTGTTTAGTCTAATGCTATTGACTGAATGATATCTGCATAGACTAACAGTGTTTTTATATTGATGTTACCCTCGAAAAACCTTGCACGACATCAACCAGGGCGTGTTCAGTGTTAAGAATATCTAACTGGTATTTGGCATTTCATTGAAGATAGATTGTTACAAATACGTGCAAGAAGGTTGATGATAGCTGTGATATCTTTCAAGCCGATGACATTGTTTTGTCCTTACAGCCTATGGCTCTTTGTACACCGAACGGACTATTTACGGTAGATAAGAAAATTAATTAGTTTAGTCAAAAAATAAGATAGCGGGCCCGTGAAATTTCTATCAACCATCAACCGCTATGTTTGAAGACCAAGGTCTTCAACCAGTGCGTCCTGCCCGTTATTACATACAGCGCCGAAACATGGACACTGACAGTTGGGCTATTCCAAACATTTAAGGTCGCTCACTGCGCTATGGAGCGGCCTATGCTCGGGGTTTCTTTAAAGGATAAACTCAGAAACGAAGTTATCTGGAAAAGAACTGGAGCTACCGACATAGCTTGCAGAGTAAGCTGGTTGAAGTGGCAGTGGGCTGGCCATGTTTGTCGAAGGACCGATGGCCGATGAAGCAGAGGAGTCCTGGAGTGGAGACCACGTATCGGCCAGCGTAGTGTGGGATGCCCCCCCCCCCCCCTGCTAGATGGACCGACGACCTCAAAAAGGTGGCTGGAACAGACTGGATGCGGAAGGTGGAGGACAGGATGATGTGACGCAGCATGGGAGAGGCCTATGTCCAGCAGTGGACTGCGATAAGCTGAGTTGGAATCAACCTCTCATGTATATTAACTGTTGTTGACATATTTACTCAGGTTGCAAAACACCAGTCCATTCAGTGCCCTAGATTGATACGTAGAGTGGTGTGATGATCGGTAGCTAGGACCTAACTAATTATTTTCTAGCTTTTAATACATTATCATGATATTTTAAAAAGTATTTTTTACTTATTATATCTTCAAGTTAGTTTAGTATTATTGTTAGTCTTTGTCCTGATTAGATGCCTCCCTCTCACCGAGAGGAGGCCTGTGTCCCAGCAGTGGGAACAATATAGGCTGCTGATGATGATGATAAGATGCCTAGATTAGTTTCAATCTATAGACTATCTCAACTCTATGATCAGCCATGCACAGTTTTGTACTTGTGAAGCCCTCTCATTTGACACACGTATCGAGAGGGTTATAAAAATATACTACTTTGTCAAGAACGTACCGGAAAAGACCAATAATACACAACATGTTAGTTATTCATCCAAATTTATTTTATGACCTTCAAAGTATGCTCCTTTGAAAATGATACACTTACGCCAACGAATAAGCCAATCATCAAAACATTTTTTAAACGCTTTTTCCGGAATCGAGTCCAGTTCTCGCCGCGAATTCTCCTTTACGTCTTCTACCGAATGAAAACGGGTACCACGAAGTTATAATTTGAGTTTAGGAAAAATAAAAAAGTCAAGTAAAATCAGGAACGAAGTTATCCGGAAAAGAACTGGAGTTACTGACATAGCTTGCAGAGTAAGCAGGCTGATGTGGCAGTGGGCTGGCCATGTTTGTCGAAGGACGGATGTCCGATGGAGCAGACGAGTCCTGGAGTGGAGACCGCGTATCGACAAGCGTAGTGTGGGACGCCCCCCAGCTAGATGGGCCGACGACCTCAAAAAGGTGGCTGGGACAGACTGGATGCGGAAGGTGGAGGAAAGGGTGTTGTAGCGCAGCATGGGAGAGGCGTATGTCCAGCAGGGGACTGCGATAGGCTGAGTTGATTGATTGTTGATTGAAAAAAGTGGCTGGAGCTATATCTGGTGAATAAGGTGGTTGCTCGATGGTATTTGTTGAGTTTTTTGTCAAAAGTTTGTTTACAATGATGGCCTTGTGCGAAGGCGCTTTATTGTGGTGCAAAATCCAATAATTTTCTTTTCACAAATCTGGAATTTTTCGTTTAATATTCTCTCTTAAATACCGCATAACGCTCAAATAATATTCTATATTTACTGTGTGACCTTTCGGCAAGAATTTCGAGTGCACAACACCGCGATAGTCAAAGAAAACAGTCAACATGACTTTCACTTTTGATCGACATTGGAGTAGTTTTTCAGGTATCGGTTCAGTTGGAACACGCCACTCCGAAGCTTGTTGACTAGTTTGCATGAAAAACTCGTAAACCTACGTCTCATTACCAGTAACAATGCGTTTCATGAATGTTGGGTCGGAATTGACTCGTTCTAGCATGTCCTCAGCGACTCTAATGCAACTGAGTTTTTTGGAGCCAATTTAGGTCTTTTGGGACTAGCCGAGTGGCCACATGTTTATTCCCAAGTGATTATTGAAATTAGTACATACCAACTCGTGAGACACAGAAAGTTCGGTGGCTATCTCTCTCTAACTTGAATGAGGATTTTCAGTCACTATTTCCTTCACTTTTGCGATGTTCACTTGAGTTGCAGACGTTGATGGCCCACCAGAGCGAGACAAATCTTCCATCACACCTCAACCGCTTTTGAACGACTTTATACCACTCATAAGCACGTGTTTTAGATAAAGTCAATTCACCGTAAGCCTTCTGTAAAATTTTCAGTGCCTCCAAACACGAAATTCCATTGGCGATGCAATATTTGAGACAAACTCTTTGTTCGATGTTTATGTCCATTAGAAATTCGCAATACGCTCAAGATATGATATAACTAAAAACAGAACTGTATTTATTTCTTTGATAAAATATTTACAATGAACATTATCTTGGCCATATCAAACAGGTATCAATCAATCAAATCAGCCTATCGCAGTCCACTGCTGGACATAGTCCTCTCCCATGCACACAATACAAACAGGCATATGCAGCATAATATATTGGGAACATGAATGAATAATTCAACTAAACTAGCTCTATGTATTTGTTTGTCATATAAACTCCTACATACTTTAGAATTATTCAAAATTCTCGTAAATGTTACTGAATATACAGGGTGTCCCAAAAATCAACGTCAAGCCGAAAACGGTTGATAGGCCAGGTGGTGACAGTTATCAGAAAAATAATAAAAAAATCCAAGTTAAGTACTTTTCAAATTGTTGACATTAAAAAAATAATTGAGAAAATTGCCACCCTGTGATGATCTTTTAAGTACTGTGACTACAAATATTTAGTTTTCATATTTTTTTGTGAGTGGTGTAACCCTGAATAACCCTTCTGTAAACTACAGTCTACCAATTCAAATTAAAACATAACTACCTCAGTTTTAAAGAAAACATCACTTTTTTGCTCCACCATGTACTAAAAATTATTACATCGCCCAACTTTAACTGACTGTACTGAAAAAAAATGTACTTAACTTAGATTTTTTTTTCTGATAACTGTCACCACCTGGCCTATCAACCGTTTTTGGCTTGACGTTGATTTTTGGGACACCCTGTATACAAGGTTGCAGGGTCATCATCGCACAGCCAACCATGAAAATATCTAGAGCCACATAATGAAAAAGAAAACTTTTGTTCATACTTAAATCTTTATTTACAACGTATACAAATAAATAGAAATATTTAACAAAAAGTGATGCTCATGAAAATAATAATGCAAGCAATAGTTTGGTTCCTTCCGTAATCTTAGCCGCGGTCAGTTGTCAATGTGTTAGTCGATGTCGCTCAGTAGTTGTATCCATTGTTGAAGTGGCCGTTGTAGGAACCGTCACCGCTGAAAATATTAAACAAAATAAATGAAAACATGCACTGTAGTAGGTACAAGTATGGTTTTTGAAGTGTCGGCATTTTAATGAATACGAATCTGTGTAAACGAACACAATAATTTTCAGGCGCCTGTTTTCTTTAAGAAAGTGTATGGAAACATAAAATGTTTTTTTTTTTCTAATGATGTAAGTTAATTCCATTGAACCACGATATCGGACTTTGAATGGCTGTTAACAATGAATTGTGGTTTCACATTTCTCAAGATTTTTAAGCACCCATGTTCATTGCGACAATTTGCCATGTTAATTTGTCTATCAGTAGTCAATTTGCATACCCAAAAAGTAATTCTCTGACTTTATAAATCTAAAACCAAGGTATCTGAGAGTCCTGCCAGGGTCGCGAGATTGTTCGAAAGAGATACCGCGACCCTGGCACATGGGCAGCTGAAGGAACACGGGTGGGTTTTAGTCAGTAAAAGTCTGACACGCCCTCCCGCTCCGCCCAGAGCGGGAGAAGTCATTTGATGATTTCCCATCCAGAAAAAAAAGAAGGTATCTGAGAGTGAAAGGCTGAAACTAGTGAAACCAATTTATGGCACGACTGATATGGTATGGTATGAGCCCGTTGTTGTAATTGGACCGTTCAACGTGCTCATCATACATGCCTTACGGAGAAACATGACCCTCTGGCGGTAACGACACCACTATAGCAACACCATTGCAACAGATGTGTATTTACTAGTATGATGGATTAAAAGGTCATTTGGAAACATTTAGTGTCAAAATGAACTAATTCCTATTGTAGGCAGAAAAAAGATATTGAGGTCACCACCTTTGACTTCAGTTATTTTTGGCTAAGTTCGTCATAGTTTGGAAAATGACAGGAAAAATCTGCCAAACGATGACTCTTATCTACCGATAAATAACGGGCGATGGTACTTCCTGTTAAAATTGGTTTATTTGTAAATAGAATTGATTTACACCATGTTCCAGTGAGTTCCTTGTGGTACCAGACGTAAAGAATAGCACCATCCCATTTCTTGCCATGGGTATCGCAAGAGGCGACTAAGGGTCGTCTTAAGAGAATGGGCAGCAGCGTTCTCTATGTATTTTACCACCATCATGCGATCGCCAACCCACCTGCCAAGCGTGGCGATTATGGCAAACCCTGCCAAATTGTGGGACAGCCTATGTCCAGCAGTTGACGTCTTTCGGCTGGGTTGATGATGATGATTATGACAATCCAATGACAAGTAAAGACTCCCCTAAAGTTTCCTATTACCCATAGGATGTTGAAGCAAAAACTTACGATGATGAATATTGCCTGTTCTGCTGGATGGAGCGAAGGATGGCTTCTGGGATGGGTGGTGGCGTGGGGATGTGCGAGCCGGTGGGGTGGAATCCGTTCTCGTCGGCGGTGTAGGTGAGCGAGACCAGCTGGCCGTCGGGGGCGCGGTACGAGAACCCTCCTTCGGCGGTCACCGCTGGTCCTTCGGGGCCGGATGCACGCGGCGCACCGCTCTCGTGAGCTGATATCCCATTGCCAGTCTCGTAGCTATGGATTAATAATAAAAACATTAAAACTCTTAGTAAGTCAGTTCTCTTTCTACGTTACCTTGAGGTTCTATTCACATACTATCAGAATTTTCCTTACCCATATCTATAATTTCCATCACCATTGTTGACGTTTTCATAACTTAATATCGGGATATTTGCGCCGTAGCTGCTGGTATAGGCCGACGCCGATGCCGACGCCCTCGCAGAGCTGAATGCGTTTGCGCCGAACGCACTATACCCGGTGGACGGTTGGAAGTGGCCCAAATGTCCCGCTGATACCACAGATAGTAGGGCGACGGTTGAAAAAATCTGAGGATATCAACAAAATAACAGTAAGACAGGCTTGAGTCATTTAAAGTTAGATGTATTAAGAGCAGGGTGTAAAGTTCACTCATCCTCTATCGAGAAGGGAGGATCTTCCGACCAGACGGGTGCTGTGTCTGGTAGGCGCACAACGACTGATGTACTGACGTTGTAAATATGCTAGTTATGCGGTAAACTCTTCTTGCGCGATGCAAGATTTAGCGTGACGTCAGTGTGATGCGTAGTTCGTATGTGATAGTGTAGATGCCGCTACAATAGCAATCAATGTATTTTTTTTTAAGAAACAATTATTTTAGTGAATGCAGTTGAAACAAAAAAGAACTTTTATTTTACGGGATACTATGTTTCATCCCTGTTCCATCATCTTGATTACTCATAGGTGCAGTATACTGTTTTATTAAAGCATCTATGTATTTTAAACGAAAACACATTGAGCAAAAAAAAATGGTTAATACTGTAATTGAGGTTGTAAAACAAAACATCTTGATTTACGGTCTGCACTCACCTTTAGGCCAGCCATTGCGATTGATATATTTATATATATATATATATATATATTATTAATTTAAGAGATGCTGTTTAGTCTAATGCTATTGACTGAATGATATCTACACAGACTTACAGTGTTTTTATATTGATGTTACCCTCGAAAAACCTTGCACGACATCAGCCAGGGCGTGTTCAGTGCTAAGAATATCTGACACTCGTATTTGGCATTTCAATGAAGCTATCTCCTGCTGTGCCGACGAGAGCATTGTTACAAATACGTGCAAGCAGGTTGATGAGAGCTGTGATATCTTTCACGCTGATGACGTTATTTTGCTCTTACAGCCTAACGCCCTGTGTACACGGCACGGTTTGTGTACGATACTGCGTATAAAGGCTTGTGCAAACTAGCGCGACCATCGCCTCGCGATAGTCTGCACAAGCTTTTAGCCACACCGTAGAAAAATAATTAGTTAGGTCCTAGGGACCAGTCTCCTCATCAGTCCACACAACACTCCTCATCAATCTAGGGCAATGATTAGACTAAACAAAAAAAACTTAATTTTTTTTTTTTTGTATTAATGTAAGGCTTTGTGCTGATTAGATTCCTAGATTATTTTTAATCTGTAGACATACATTATGATCCTATTATTTATATATCTAAACTTTATGATCCACCATGCACTATTTTGTACTTGTAAAGCTCTTACTTTCGATACACATGACTGGCCTGTTAGTCTAGTGGTTAGTGACCCTGACTGCTAAGACTGAGGTCGTGGGTTCGATTCCCATCCAGGACAAATCTTTGTGTGATGAGCTCAATTATTTGTTCTGTGTCTGGGTGTAATTTATCTATAACTAGCTGACCCAGCGAACTTCGTATCGCCTCAGGTTCAATAAATGTTGTAATAAATCTACTAAGTTTGACGATCTGGTACGCGGTGGTGATCTGGTAAGCGTTTTCTAGCTGACACTCATATGTTTGGTTAGCTCCTACCAAGTTATGATAACCTGGTACTTCAAAGGCATAAAGCGTTATCTAGCTGACACTTCTTTGTTTGATAAGCTCCTGCAAAGTTATGATAACCCGGTACGTCGTCGGCATAAAGCGTTTTTTACCTGACACATACCCAGAGGGTACGTAGTAATACACTATCAGTAGGAATCCCTTTTATTTTGACAGTTCCACAAAATTCATGACGTTGTTTGCGTTGCTAAGGACAGGCAATTTTTTCGACCATATGAAAGAAAAGAAAGAAAGAAAGAAAAATATGAATGATGATGAGCAATAAATAACCTTCATAATGATTCAGATTCTGATTAATAGTGTGTTGCGCAATAGGTAAGGTTAGGCGACGTCCTACAGAATTATGACTACCTGGTACTTCGAAAACATAAAGCGTTTTCTAGGTGACTCTTTTTTGTTTAGCGGTTACAAAGATCATAACGCTGAATTTTTTTTTTTTTGTTTAGCGATTATGAAGATCATAACGCTGAATTTTTTTTTTGTTGATGGGCAGCCCACCCGTGTTCCATCAGTTGCCTATATGCCAGGGTCACGGTAACTCTTTCGAACAAATCTCGCGACCCTGGCAATCAGGTGAGGTGAGCTCCTACCGGGTTATGACAACCTGCTAATTCGAAGGTACAAAGCGTTTTCTAGATAACACTCCTATGTTTAGCAAGCTGCTTCCCAGTTATGACAACCTGGTACTTCGAAGGAATAAAACGTTATCTAGCTGACCATCAGGTTATGTGAGATCCTACCCAGTTATGGTTGTGGTATTTAAAGACAACGCGTTTGCTAGCTGACACCCCTGTTTAATAAATAGCTCATACCTTACGCGCTCAGACGTGGGGTTGCGGAGACAGCTTGTTCTGCCTAGCTCATACCATACCAAGTTATGACCACCTTATTTTTTGGGTGGGAATCATCTAATCACGTCTCGCGGTCTGGGCGAAGCGGAGGCCCGTGTCAGACTTTTATTAACTAAAACCCACTCGTGTTCCTTCAGTTGGCTATGCCAGGGCCACGGTAACTCTTTCGAACAAATCTCGCGATCCTGGCAAGAAGTTATGACCACCTGGTACTTCGAAGGCATAAAACGTTTTCTGACTGACACTGCGGTTTGATAAGCTCATACCAAGTTATGACCACCTGGTACTTCGAAGGCATATGTGTGTATGTTTGTAATGAATAAACTCAAAAACTACTGTGCCGATTTCATAATTAGAAGTACAAACTTAAGTCGCAGAACATGCCAGCAATTAGACGTACAAACTTAAGTCGCAGAACTCAAGTATTCTTAAATAAGTGTTCTTAAATTTTCTATTGTTCCGCGCATTTTTTTTAAATTTTTTCTTTCATAAGAACCTTCTCCTGACAATTACAAACACAACAAAAAAAAAAAGAGAAATCGGTCCAGCCGTTCACGCGTGATGGCGTGACCAAGGGAAATAGGGATTCATTTTTATATATTATATACAGATATGTATGTATTTAGAAATATATAAGTATATTTATCAGTTGTCTGGTTACCATAGTACAGGCTCTGCCTAGTTTGGGATCAGATAACGGTGTGTTGGTTGTCCTAAGATATTTATTATTACATATTGAGTGAGGAGGTTGTGAAAATATTGAAATCCGCGACGGCGGCGGCCATATTGAAATTAGATTGTTTGTGGCGTACCTACTGTATTGTACTATACAATGCTCTTTCATTTGATACCTCTAAATCTATCGAAGGTGTGTAAATCAAGCTATACATTTCCAGTATAAGCTGACTTCTCATCGCACGAAAAGTCGACACAATGCGTGTTCAACTAAAACTGGAAATGGATAGCTAGATATTATAGCCGTGTGTACCATTTTTCAGATCAATCTGACACCAGAGGGGCAATTGCGGAACTTTTTATCGGTAGGAATTGGTTTAATATACATAGTTAAACAACATTCATTGCATTATTTACGTTGCTGAGCCGACAATTTATTCGAATAAATGACGCAATGGTTTAGAAATAATCTTCAATCCCATTCAGATTCTGATAGATTGTGCGTTTCGCTATTAGGGTGCAGGAAGGGGGTTAAATTTGAAGGACCATTTTTTATCTTAAAAACATCAACAAATAGGGAAAGCTAAATAAAACCAGTTTAGTTATAAAAAACGTGTCTATCCACAAGTTTCCATACTGATCCATACAACACCAACGGCACACCGCGAATCAATTGTAGTTTTTAAGGGCAAGACAAGGACAAACGTGTGTAGACAGGGCCTAACTCAGCTTAGCAGAGTTACGATTGTAAATACTCTCTCTCAGTTCTCTTTACTTAGCAACTCAAAATATAGTCCTCCGAAACAAGAAAACGCCATATTTACCTATTTATTCTCAAAGTAAATTATTAGAAGATGTAGTGACAAAAATTGAAAAAAGTATGCTTAGATGGTTTGGTCATGTTGAGAGGATGAATGAAGGTCGGCTCACAAAAGGTATTTACAAGGCAGATGTGAGTGGAAACACCGGGAGGGGACGCCCTAGGAGGACATATAGGGACCTTATTGGTGATATTCTTCAGAAAGGTCAGGTGCGTAGTACTCGCAACCGGCGTGTGTGTATGACCAATTGTATGAACCTAAACGAGGCAAAAGAAGTGTGTAGAGATCGTAGCAGGTGGCGTTCCGTGGTTTCTGCCTACCCCCATGGGAAAAAGGCGTGATTGTATGTATGTATGTATGTAAATTATTCCAATAAGTTTTTCAAGAAAGGTATTTAAGTACTGGTCATAAACGGTTCTGTAGATGAGCGAGACATGCCACATAAGAGTAAGATTTTTCACGATTACCGAAAGGTGGAAGATGGTAAGATTTTAATTACTGTAGTAATGTACGAAATTACCTCAATTTTATACTACTGACCTTACGCAAACCGCCTTGTCTATCCCTGTACCTACAAATTGTTGGTATTGAGAACAATACTTACGTCTCCTGTATTCATTTCTATTTAAACAAACATCTGTAAGCCAGCAACAAAGTCATCAGAAAGATGGAAATGGAAATTTGATTGCAAACCCGTAGTCACACTAACTGAGACAGGTGATATGGCTAAAGTGGAGAGTTTTCTTCATTCCTATTTCCGTACTCCTTCTAAAAAATAACTTTTACATCGGTTGGGCATCCTTTCCCAATTTTCGGAAAGAATCCACAATACAACAGAACTATGAAGTTCCATATTTTATTACAATTTTATTTAATCAACTTACTGATATAACGACGAAATTATACAGACTTCGAGAAAATATTAACAATAAAATTATCTTGGGCATATATTCAATTCATTTATTTATTCTCTCTTCACAATATTGGTTTTCTTAAAAATTAACAATGTTTATGACAATATTACATTCCAACATTGTAAGAGACTGGTGCCTGAAGTAGGTTTTTAAAAAAAAAACTTTGTTACAGGTCACCAGGGCCCCCCACAGCAAAACAATAATAAAGTACAAAGTTTACAGATGGTCATGTGAGAGCTTAATTAAACGAAGCAAGAAGATTAAAATAAAGTTAAAAATAATTGAAAATATTAAAAAAGACATATTTAAAAATTAAAACTAAGGGTTCACACGAAAAAATTTGTTGAAAGCCAACTATAATAGAAAATATTAGGTTGGGGAAAAAGTCTTTTCGCATTATAGTATGTATATGAACTTGTAATAAAATCTCTTTGGCTATTTGAATCTGGCTGGTTTTGGTATCATTGAAAGTTTAAATTTTAAAGAACATAATTCCAAATTCAAAGTAGGAAAATGTGTGATTTTCATTTGTTTTTCGTACCGTCAAGATGAGTGAATCTAATGAAGAAATTCGATACATTTTAAAATTTAACTACAAAAAAGGTAAAAATGCAACGCAAGCCACGAAAAAAAAATTGCGATGTTTATGGACCTAGTGTAGTGTCTGTGAGAATAGCACAAATTTGGTTTAAGCGTTTTCAATCCGGAAATTTTGATGTCAAAGATGCACGTCGCTCTGGTCGCCCTGTTACGGATGAAATGGATGCCATTTTTGAAAAAGTGGAGCAAGATCGGCATACCAGTAATTACGACGTAGCTGAAGAACTGGAAATTGACCACAAAACAGTTTAGGCGCATTTGAAAAAAAACTGGGTACACAAAAAAGCTCGACATTTGGGTACCTCACGAGCTCACTGAAAGAAACCTAATGAACCGTGTACTCATTTGTGATTCTTTATTACGACGTAATGAAACCGAACCATTTTTGAAGAAGCTGATAACTGGTGATGAAAAGTGGATCACGTATGACAAGAACGTGTGAAAAAGGTCGTGGTCAAAGGCCGGTCAGGCTTCACAGACTGTGGCGAAACCCGGGTTAACTCGCAACAAGGTGATGCTGTGTGTGTGGTGGGATTGGAAGGGCATTATTCATTATGAGCTGTTACCACCAGGCAGGACCATCGATTCTGAACTCTACTGCGAACAACTGATGAGATTAAAGCAAGAAGTTGAGAGAAAGCGGCCGGAATTAATCAACAGAAGGGGTGTGGTTTTTCATCATGATAACGCTAGACCTCACACATCTTTAGCCACCCAACAAAAATTAAGGGAGTTTGGCTGGGAGGTGTTAATGCATCCGCCGTATAGTCCTGACCTTGCACCTTCAGATTTCCACCTGTTTCGGTCTCTTCAGAATTCTTTAGGCAGTGTCAGGTTAACATCACGAGAGGACTGCCAAAACCACTTGTCGCGGTATTTTGACCAGAAGTCCCAAAATTTCTATAGCCATGGGATCATGTCCCTACCTACAAGATGGCAAAAAGTTATCGAACAAAATGGTACCTACATACTTTAGTTAAATGTAAATAAACTTTATTAAAAATGTTTTGAATTTTCTTAAAAAATGCGAAGAAACTTTTTCCCCAACCTATTATCAAAGGAGACATAATTAAAAATAAAATCGAATAAACTAAAAACTAATGATTCACATGAAACCAGGTATTTGTAGTGTCCTGAGTGAAAGTAAGTTGGAGTGTATGAATGTATGTTGTAGGGTGTGCGTGTATGTTGGAGTGTGGGAGAGCGAATATGAGAAGTAGATAAGCCACGGGAGAAAGGAGGGAAGGAAATCTATTTCAGAATCGTCAAGAGGTTTTCCGTTTTTTGGTAGTCAAGGGTTTTAAGGAAAGATTTAACTGTTTTGCGACAGTTAGAGATGGTTTTAGGATAAAGATTAAGTGTGACATTTAATTTGTTGTATAAAAATTCCTTGTTTCAGATATAAGTTTAATTAAAATCTTTCTTGTTCCGTCACGTACTACACGTGACTCATATTTTCCTTTTACAGTTATCAACAGCAACTCTCATGCAAAATATTAAAATAAACTTAGATCTGGACACATTTCGGGTTGCTAGTACTGTCTCATGCGACATTGAAAATGCAAAAGAACACATAACTAGTCACAAGCATATACTTAATATACTATCTCAGAATATTCGTAGCATCAACCGTAATATGCCACTATCAGAATACGACAAAATGCAAGAGTATCTTCATATCGCTCGGGTGTGATGAGTGTTGGTGAGTAGTTGTAAGTGTAGTGAATGGTTGAAGTTGTGTAAGCAACACATATACTTCTGTAATAACAATGCGAACCTAAAAATGTAGCGAAACACATAATATAATAAAAGAAACTAAATATTAGTAGTAAAAGCACATAAAAACAAGCCAACATAATTGAATCAATTTCTGAAATTAGTCATAAGAACAATTTCTGAAGATCAGACTCATCATCAATACGGACTGGTGAAGCACTGTCTTCTCTCTTGACATAGATCTTCCCATGTAAAGTCCAAGCTGCATGGAGTTCTTTATTCTTTACATGCAAGCGGGCAAGATAGAAAAGGCGTCTTGCTTTAGAAGTTAGATACTCTGAGATATATAGAGTGCAAGGAGTGCCCGGTAGGTTAATGAGCTGCGAGTTCAACTGTGCTTGCTTATTTTCGCGCCTTATTTTGTTGAATGCTTTGTTATTAGACACAAGTGACTCTTTCCTCATGGTAGTGGTGAAGTCCACAATTAAAGCATCAGACTTGGAACGAAAAATGTCCCGAATCTCGGACTTGCATATACCCTGTTCGAGTCCCAAAGTCGAGCCGAGCTGGTGAATGGTATCGACCAAAACTTGCTTACTTTCATTTTCCTGCTTGGGAAGGTTACGGATTTCAATGGTTGAAGAACGCACATTAGATTCCAGATGATGTAAACTACGTTCCAACGCCAACACTCGTTTCTTGTATTCCATATTTTCCTGCTCTAAGTTACTGACCTTTACAAGTAGTTCGCCATGTTTAGCTGATAAAGAAACAACCGAATTTTGAATTTCCTGGTTTTGGTTTGTTATAGTAATTAGAGCATTATTTAGTAATTCGAACTTAGATTCTTGTTGCGTCCTGATTTCTTCGAGAAGGTATTTTATTTCTGAAGAACACCCTGGGCTGCTCTCGATGTCGTCCAAAGTGCGTTTATAGCGCTTTGATACATTGACATAATTGTCGACTAGGTCCTTCGATCAACTAGGTCGGATGTTTTAGACATATCATTAAGGGCCGAGTCTGAATTGTGATGTGTGGGGTAAGTCGGCGAATTCAGCTGATTAGAAGTAGTCGGTGGAGAGCGCCGCACTGACATAGTAACTTTGTTAGTTAGTACACGGCGCACGCACGTCTGGTATTACGGTTAGAAGTAGCGAGTACGTTGCTGTAACTCACGCGCGGAGTTGTTGGAACTTTGCGAAATCCCCGACACTGACTGCCACGACCTCTGGTGACGTCTTTTTGTACTCCCAATACTTCGACAATTTTTTCCTTAAATGTGACAATTTATTTTCACACAAAAAGAATACCCCGTTGATCGGATTTGAACTCGAACTTCTCGACGCGGCAGTCGTGCCAGTTCGTAACTGACTATATGTGTTTGTATTTGAGAAGGCGAAATGATAGATCTATGGAAACGAACTCGGTGTTTTAGACGCAGTTCTGTGATGACAATTTATTATTCTATGTGGGTACTAGACGAATTCACCAATATGATTGTCACTTTGTGCACTTTTTCTTGGTTTAAAATTTGCAATAATAGTCACTTGCACTGAGTTTTTACACGAGAATTTGCATAAACACCTCGGAATATCAGTATTCTTCAACTGTACGTGATTTGTAAGAATGAGTGATTGCTAAAAACACTTTTTCAAAATTCTTTTTGCGGAGCTCACAAAAAACACGACCGATCGCTACCAATTCAGCGGAGGGGGGGGATATAAAAGCATATATCGGGCACATGAATGAATAATTCAACTTAACTAGCTCTATTTATTTGTTTGCTATGTAAACTCCTACATATTGTATTGAATTATTCAAAATTCTCATAAATGTTATTGAATTTTATACAGGGTGTCAGGGTCATCATAACACAGCTTACCATGGATTCAGTTCATCAATCTGCCCTCCGCTGTGTTGAAAATATTTTCGTTGGTTATAAAATAATACACTGTGTCCTACAAAAGTACAATACACGCAGTCAATATGTATGGAATGACTAATTTAATTTTTAATAACTGTCGCAAAATTTCAACAGAACGGTTCAGAATCACGTACAGTCAGCGTCAATAACATCGGGACGAACAGACTATTCAAAATTATCCTAACAACTATGAAAATAAAATAACAAATATTTATTTCAGACATATAAATGAACAGTCCATAGGTTGTTTAGAGATGGGTTTGTAACAGAAAGTTCTTAATCTTTTAGTCTATACTAGCTTCTGGCCCCGACCCTTTCCGGCGCATCGATTGCCTGCCAGCTTTCGTCCATTTTTCGTTACTGCTCCGCTCCTTTTGATCGTAGCATGATGTTATATAGCCTATAGCCTCTTTAATAAATAGGCTAACAAACACAAAAATATTGCTTCAACTCGGACCAGTAGTTCCTGAGATTACCGCGTTCAACCAAACAAACAAACTAACTCTTCAGCTTTATAATATTAAGTATAAATTACTATTAGTATTATTAGTAACGACACAACATCCGGTTAAATTGCCTAAGTCCTAACCTCTAAGTGTGGTAGCACCATACGTACTATATATGTAAACTATATATGATAACAAACTTCCATTTGCAATTGGGAAGTATTCCAACTCCAACTCAAATGGAATTTTGCAATCACAATTTCATTTTAAATTTCTTGATGTACGATATGGTCTACTAGCCGCGTATGGTACTGTATGTATGGTAGAACGACCACGACATATTTTCAACGACCACGTTAAGTTTGTTCTTGGGATAAATTCACCCAACGGAACACTTCATTGTGCGTGGTCCGACACGCACTTGGGCAATCTTAGACATTATAGGAATACATCAATTAAAACGAAACTTATACCTACATCAGCAACCCTCTCTAGCAAGCAAGCGAGGACATAAGTTCCTTTCCTGTATCAATTGTGACCTCTGCACTCTCCGCTTTAACATGATCATCATTACAAACGTATTCCTAAAAGTAGGCGTATAAATTAAATTCTCTTTATGATTGTATTATTTCGTGTTATTATGAAATACAATGACAACAGTGCTGTATAATTTTATCACAATGAAATTCGTCCGATTATTGAATAATTCATATTGTTTGTTTCTTTGGACGGCTCACAACAATGTATTATCAGCAACAATTGTAATATTTTGTTCAAGTTTTGTCTTCATCATGTGTATGGCTATGACATACGCATGTGAGTACCATGTAAGGCAGTTTTGAGATTTTTGTATATGGCCTATACAAGTTCTGCAGATCTGCACCCTAATTGCGAAACGCACTATTTATCAGAATCTGAATGGGATTGAAGATTATTTCTAAACCATTGCGTCATTTGTTCGAATAAATTGTAAGCTCAGCAACGTAAATAACGCAATGAATAATGTTTAACAATCAATATGAAAGCAATTCCTACTGATAGCAAGTTACGCAACTACCCCTCTGGTAGCGTTTTATACCGGGTCGTTGAGCTCCCTAAAAGACGGTTGTGGATTGCCACAGTTGGTTGGTGATTTGTGACTATCATCATCATCAGCAGCCTATAATGTTCCCACTGCTGGGACACATGCCTCCTCTCGGTAAGAGGAAGTGGGCCGTAATCCACCACTCGGGCCCAGTGAAGGTTAGTAGATGCCACAATATTTCATCCAATTTTTGGTTCTAAGACATACCGGTTACCTCACGATGTTTTCCTTCACCGTTTAGAGAGCAGTGGTGATGAAATAATTTACACAAAGTAAAGTGCCTGAGAGCAGTGGTGGCTCAGTGGTATCAGCCCCGACTTACGAATAATAGGTCGTGGGTTCGAACCCAGGCAGGCACTTTATTTTGTGTAAATATTTTCATCAACATTGCTCTCAATACGGTGAAGGATAACAGCGTGAGGAAACCGGCATGTCCTAGAACCAAAAATTCGAAGACACGTGACATCTACCAACCCGCACTGGGCCCGCGTGGTATATTACGGCCCACTCCCTCTCACCAAGAGGAGGCCTGTGTCTCAGCAGTGGGAATAATATAGGCAGATTATATAATATATTATATTAAAGCGCCTGCTTGTGTTTGAACTCACGACGGCCTCCGCTGCTCGTAGACGTGTGACCATCATTATGTAATGACGACCAAGCCTCGGAAAGCACATTAAGCCTTTAGTCCTAGATGTATTTTGAATTTCTTTGACAGTCATTACGGGTCGTCAGAACAGAAACCCAAAAGTAAGATAACCAGTCTTACCAAGGGGTATTGTATTACCCATTAACTGGGTTGTGGATGTCAGATAGGCAGTCGCTCCATGTAAAATACTCACAGTCAGCTGCATCCGGTAAGACTGGAAGCCGACCCCAACATTAAACATAGTTGGGAAAGGAATTAAATTGATACACTATTATTATTTACCATTCACACGAAGTTCCTTATTTTCGTATTGGGACAAAATATAAATGGGTAAATATTTTTATATCCTCTGTCGGAAAATGGTGAAATGAACATGAACATTAATATTATGTTTCACAATAAACAGTATTTGCGAACAACAAAATAAATGTACGGACTAAAAATATCAGAGCATCACTTTCTTTATTAAAAAATACATCTGGTATATTAAATTAACATTACATAAAATACACCATTTAATAAATAGCAACATTGTTATAATTGTACGTTATTTCGATATCACAGTCCACGGTTTGAGGTACGGGATAAGAATCATGGGGCATACATCATCATTCTTATGGTACGGGTTTTTCACAAATTCTCAGTAGTAGTTGCGTCCGGCACCACCGCCGTTGTAGGAGCCCCCGTCACTGAAAAGAAAAGAAAATCTTGCTAATAAGTGTTTATTGTACAGAAGCCAGCACAATAAGCTACTACAATCGACAAATTTCTTTAATAGGTTTTCAACTTTTTCGCTATATTATAAGGTTCAAGATTGATGAGTTTGATGTGCTGGCGTCTGTACATTGTAATATTTGCTGCTTGGAACCGCTACTTTGCACAAAGCTATGCAAGAACATAACGCCTGTATTACAACAAGGATTTCGGCGGTGAATAGTCGAATAGTCCACCCACATATCGCCAGCGTCTTAAAGTAGATGCGGGAGCGACATACAAATTTTCTTCCGTTTTTTGCAATTTTCAGGTCAGTACAGTCAGGTTGTACGTTGTTTAAAATATGATTCGTGACCGTAACAAATATGGTTTTACAGAATTATAATCACCAATAAAATCCTCTAAATTCAATAAATGCCATTGAATGACTAATTCATTAAAAAAATCATTAAATGGAATTAATGAACGTTCTTAATTAATTAGTTCTACTGAGTAAATCGTGAAGGGAAAATTATTACACTTTACCCAACCTGAGACTCTAGACAAGTGGCAATCGCTTTCAAAGCGTTTTGCATAAATTATCATCATCATCATCATCATTTCAGCCAAAAGACGTCCATTGCTGGACATAGGCCTTCCCCAATTTGAGAGGGTTTGCCAAAATCTCCTCGCTTGGCAGGCAGGTTGACAATCGTAGTGTGGTGGTAAAATGCATAGAGAAAGCTGCTGCCCATTCACTAGTAATAGCAACATTAACATCGTCTTTAAACAGGATGGAAATGATCTATTATGTAGCTTTTGTCAATCCAATACATTTATGACTTTTCCTTCATGGATAACGTTAATAGATTGTCACTTTATTCAGTCCCTTTAGGAAACGAACCCAGTTTCTAACGACAAGATAATGTTAGGGATTATCACGCAACCTGTGACCACTAACAATTTCCCATCCTGCTAAACATGACTATTTAAAAAACTCACGATGAAGGATGCTGCCTGTTGAACTCAATGGAGCGGAGGATGGCTTCTGGGATGGGTGGCGGCGTGGGGATGTGAGATCCAGTAGGGTGGAAGCCGTTCTCGTCAGCGGTGTAGGTGAGCGAGACCTGCTGGCCGTCGGGAGTGCGGAATGAGAAGCCACCTTCTGCTGTCACTGCAGGTCCTTCGGGGCCCTGGGCGCGAGGGGAACCGCTCTCGTGGGCCGATGTGCCTTCAGGAGTGTCGTAACTGGAATGAGAATCATTGGAAATTGAGTATGAATGTTTACAGAATAGATTTTCAATGTTCATCTGGAGACTTTACTACACGTTTGGGAAGGTTTTCGGCGCGATGTATTTCGAAAGTAGTATTGTATTTTATGTATTATATGCATGCCATGTATAGGGCATAATTATAACAGTTTTGAGTTGTACTAATGCTCCCTGGGGCCTGCTGGGGTCGCGAGATTCGTTCGAAAGAGTTACCGTGGCCCTGGCATATGGGCAACTGAAGGAACACGGGTGGGTTTTAGTCAGTAAAAGTCTGACACGCCCTTCCGCTCCGCCCAGAGCGGGAGAAATCATTTAATGATTTCACATCCAAAAAAAAAGAAAAGTCCTCCTTAGGAAATGCATATCCTGTCATCATCATCATTTCTAACAAAAGACGTCCACTGCTGGACATAGGCCTCCCTCAATTTGGGGCCATAATCACCACGCTTAGCAGGCGAGTTAGCGATCGCAGTATCGTGGTAAAATGCATAGAGAACACTACTGCCCATTTTCTAGTAAGTCCCGTATTCGGCTCTTACGACAGCCACGGGAAAAAATGTGCTGGTGCTATTCTTTACGATCGACACCGGCACGGAAGTTTAATTTAATGAAGGAATTGTTTGTTTTTTATTAATTAAATTAAATTTTATTCGAAAACATCCGTCGGTCGCTTACTAAACAAACAAACACAAGTAACATAAGTAACAGTGACAGTGACATAAGTAACTAGGATCTGACGATCCAAGTTACTTATGACTTTTCGTGAGTGTACACAGAGGGAGTGTGTCTTATTTCAAAACCTGTCGATTGCATCAGCAACTGTTTCCAGAATTATTATTTTGCTAGGTATGAACCTAACCATTGTATCATGGTATGAACTGAGTTAACGTATGTGTACACTAAGCGTAAAATCAACCGAGTCCTATTGGTGATAATGCTAAAGGTTGACATTATAGACGCTTCTAGCAAAAACATCAGTCACATGCATTGCACTAGAATTTTAATGACTTCGTATAAGTTAAGAGTTTCCCACGATACCTAAGAATGCTATCTATATTTGCCATTATCGAAAAGCATCGCAGTCAGGTTGTAGTCAGAAACGGCGCATTACTTATTATCAGTTTGAATAGATACTAAACGCATTATATGCTAAGCAAGTCAAAACATGAAAAGATTTCGTAGGAAAAGTCGGTTGCTTTTCTCAATTAAACTTTTGATTGTTCATGATTTAGTTGTGGTACCTACCCTACACAAATTCGTTCACCCCTACTTGCTTAGTAAAAAATAACAGTGTCAGGAAGTTATTATAACACACATATACTAAGTCGAATAATACGAATTACTCAAAAACTTACTCAAAAACGACTAATCTGAACTTGACCAAATTTAAATTTGACCATTCTTTGTATACCCTTTCAAACAAAAGAAGACATTTTTAGATCTGTTAATAAATGTCGGAGTTCTTTGGTAACAAAGATAAAACAAACAAAAAAAAATATAACCCAATTGAGAACCTCCTCCTTTTTTGAAGTCGATTAAAGAAGAGTTTTGTGTGAATTTATTTCAATTTATATAGCTGTCCATCCATCCATCATAGTTAGTATTACCTAGTGAATATTAAATCAAGCTAATAGGTTTGCCTGCCAGGGTCGCGAGATTGTTCAAACGAGATACCTTGGCCCTGGCATAAGGGTAACTGAAGGAACACGGATGGGTTTTAGTCAGTAAAAGTCTGGCACGCCCTCCCGCTCCGCCCAGAGCGGGATAAGTCATTTGATAATTTCCCATCCAAATAAGAAAAAAAAAAAGCGGTAAATAATACTAAAAAATATAGTTGTTTCTAGTTTCAGCTCATTCGCACTCAGATCCCCAAGATACACGCTCTGCTTAGTTTGGGGATCAACCCAAAAAATTGTACTTAATGTTTATGTAAGATTACTTTCTGTTTCAAACTGGAATTTTTATCGAGCGAAAATAACAAGGTTTTTCTTTAAATATGATTTAAACCATCAATCCTGTTTTTGAAATAAGAACCTAACAGAAATCTAAATATAGTTCTTTTTACAAAACTGATTACTTAGTCCGAAGCTATCGATGCATCCAGTGTGTTATCATCATGTTTGTATTAAAAACTTTACCCAAATCGAAATAAAGTAGGAAATGTAAAAACTTGTTTTAAACCTTTAAGATAGAACTAAATTTAGTTCGATCCGTTTTCAACAACAATCAAACATAAGTAAGACCTTTAACAATAAATTCAAAACTTGACATTACCTGTACCGATAGTTCCCATCGCCGTTATTAACATTTTCGTAGTGATAGGGCGTGGCATCGTACCCTGCGCGTCCGCCGGCATAGCCCGAAGGTACTAGATGATCTAGCCGCGCTGCGCCCACGCACCCAAACACTGCTACGCACACGAACAACTGAAACATAGTGCATAATAATTAGTACAAGAATACCTGACGTTAGCAATTTGTCGGTATACAAATTCGATTAGAATTTAATCGAGAATCGAATAATCATACCGTGTGGGATCGAATCAAGATCTTTATGTACCTATAGAGCGAGACTTCAACGTACAAAAATGTATGCTAGTCTCGCTCTTTAACAAAATAAATCAAATCAAAGCGGTCACCATAATTTATATGAAAGCCGTTTGTTTTCTGTTAAAGAGAAATTAGATATAATATCGAATATATGCATTAACAGTATCGGATATTGAAACAGATGCAATGAATCAATCATGCCACCTCTAGTGAACACTGCATTCAAAATCTGGTTTAAACAATATTTCTTGCCGAAAGTTGTTGGTTGGTTTAAGAATTTGAAAAATCTCTGATATATAGTTAGGTATAGCCAAGGAAGCAATTGTTAAATTAGGGCTAAATAGAACAATAAATTAATGTCCTAGCCCCAAGTGGCCCCAATTCGAGGTGACACTAGGAAACATAGATATTAATATCTTGTGTGAAGTGTGCTGAAGGTATAAGTAATAGCAATTTGATTAATCACCCCAACTCGTCATGGCTAAAATTGGAATATTAAATCTTTTGATATAGAACAAGACGATTTACGGATCATTTCATTTCGAAGCTAGAATAGAATTCAAACGGTGAACGAAGATACTTTAAAACTGTGACAGAAAAACAGAAAATATATTGTCTACAAGTTAAATCAGAACATTTTTTTTTTTAAGTGCAGTAGACGCGGAACTTCAAAGCATTATTGTACCCAAAAACAAGATTTAAGTATGCTTCGGAATTTCAAATCCAAGAACAAAAAACTTAAGTCACGTTATTATTCTCAGTACACTCATGTCTAGGCAAAATTTTAGCTGGCCCGTCATCTGATAAACTCCAAAAGGAATCCTCTTATCATTACTCCTTAAAGGTGAAGCCGCAAATACCATTTAAGGTCATGCCAAACGAAAAGCTCATAACAAAAGCCAATTCCTTACCAGTTTCGTCATAGTGAGTGAGATGGTTCGTGTCGATATTGTCTGAACCGGCGCCGGAGTCGGAATACGGATCGCAGGGATGTTCACGTTTTATATCTGCGTAGTTTGCCCTTTCCGCAGGTTGCTTCACCTTGCTCGTATTGTTGTTTAGGCGGGCCGGGCGCAAATTATGAGAGGTCAGCTATGCTATATATGATCTATGGAACTTGTCATGTTTGTTTGTGGTGTATGGCATAGCATTTTGAAATTGGAATCTGAACCCATTTTTTTTTCACATTCAATTATTATTTCATTCATTATTATCTGTGGAACTTGTCATTTTTATTGAGGGTGTCCGTACACCCTACGGCACCGTACGGCATAGCATTTTGAAATTGGAATCTGAAACGTTTTAAAAAAATGAATAAACGGTTATTGTCACGATGACCAATTCTGAAAACACAGATTCTCCCTTGGCTTACTGAAAGATCTTTGAAATGTACATATCTACAGCTAAAAACAAGAACAAAAAAATCCATGAAAGAAACTATATAATTTATACTTATATTCAAGGAAAGTTAGAAACTAGTAGAGGAATTTGGAGGACAAGTGGATAATCTAACCAAAAACCAGCTCAATAAAAGCCAACTAATATGGGTTCCACATCATCTAGATCAGATTCTTCATCTAGATTAGACAAGGCCACAAGTACAACAGAAGTCAATGAACCACTAACCCAGTTTCTATTGATCCTTGATTCGAGACGACACATACGGAGCATAGTTAACAGCTACAATACATTTAGATATATGTAGCTAGAAGTAGGTACATAACTTTCGCCGATGTCAGCCATTACTCTTCACAGCAAGTCTATCTTCTTATTGTTCCTATAAAAAATATACCCATGAAATCAATCAGCCTTCTTTTCCCAAATTTGTGGGGTCTTCCGAATACCAATATTTTATATGCAATGACTGACCTCCACAACTCAGCCCTGAGTAACACAATACCCCTACAATACCCCTTGGTAAGACTGTTTGTCAGACTTTTTACACAATACCCCTTGGTAAAACTGTTTGCCAGACTTTTTGGTCTTCATACCGTAACGTACCTAGGGACTGTCAAAGATGACAAGACCAATAATGACAAACGGTTCTTTCAGGCCCCCCCCCCTGAAAGAACCGGTCTCGTTGCGTCATAGATGGTCTCCCATCCACGAACTTACCGTGGGCCGCATAGCTTAACCTTCGATCCATCAGTGCGGCTGTTATCATTTAGCCACGAGCTACTTCATAAGCATATGCTCCAGGTCCAGGCCTATATTTCGATATCCCTTACTGAGTTTATTTAATTTTAAAACGTATTT
This sequence comes from Aporophyla nigra, assembly GCA_947507805.1. Taxonomy (NCBI): domain Eukaryota; kingdom Metazoa; phylum Arthropoda; class Insecta; order Lepidoptera; family Noctuidae; genus Aporophyla; species Aporophyla nigra. Next base: position 17,934,314 of record OX382297.1, on the reverse strand, counting down.
GTTACATTAAATTAATAATCGGATTACAATGCATTTAAGTTTATAGAAACCTATCAAAAGATAGTTCATTAAGATAGTTCATACGGCCAAATATTTCTCTAGACAAAGTAAATGCAAGGAAATGTATAGAATATTGGGGTCATTGACATTGTTAAACGATATACATTACATTCGCCCTCGATGGGGTTTTCCTGTAATGGTTATCGTAAGACCTTGTACACGGCTTTATTCGGAAATTGCCTTTTCGGCAAAAAATTAAGAAAGTCCTGATTAGGGCTCTCACTTCCTATAAGAATAATCAATGGAAATTATGATGATGATTTGGTTTGTTTTTACACGCTTTATATTAGCATCACTTGTATGTTTGTTTGTAACCTTATAGCGCGATTTTGACCCACTTTAAACGACCAGATTTCATTCAAACTCTGTATACTTATCGAGGACCGATGACAATACTATCATTTTATAAATTTGTGCCATTATCCTTGCCAGGGTTACCAGGACAGCAAAAAACTGTCTTCGAAAACTACGCTGACATACGTCACAAACTACGCTGACATACGTCTCAAAATTCGAAACACCCTAAAAAATAGTTTAAATAAAATAAAGAAAAAAAACCTTTTTTTTTAAATCTTTTATTTAAATGCTCTGAAAAGAAGAAAATAACATTTTCCTTTAAAATTTTAACAGTCAACTTATAGCCTCATTATACACAATTTATATGATCATAAAAGCTTGTCGCGCGATTTACTAGTGTAAATAGACTAGTACCTATTTAATTGAGTAACTTAATCTGCTAAGATAATTTTAAAAAATTTCAGTTTAATTACTAATGGTACTTACGTAAATCTCGCGACAAGCTTTTACGATCATATAAATTGTGTATAATGAGGCTATAAGGAAAATTTTATTTTCTTCTTTTCAGAGCATTTAAATAAAAGATTTTTAAAAAAAGGTTTTTTTGCTTTATTTTTTAAACTATTATTTTTGGACTATGGCAACCACATATTATGAAATATTAATACAGGTAAGGAAGATAGACGCGCAAATTGAAACCATGAATTCAGAACATAGTTCTAGACACTAGCGTAGAAATATTTCATCGGTTATTTTTAAAAAATGCTGTTTCATAGAAAAACAAAAACGCAAACCGCAATCGTAAGCGGTCAAAATGTATGGCTGAACAAATGTTCCAGGGGTTCAGAACCATGTACTGAATTCACGGTAGATATCGATGTCCTTGCCACTCTGTACCTAATATTTTCCATTTTTATAGTGGGTATGCTATAGGTAGCTTTCTGTCTAACACTTAGGGAAAAAGAGGCGTTATTTTAAATTATGTTATGAATAATATTTCATTAAATCTACTTTTAGAAAATTCAGATTTGGGTAGATAAATCGGTGCTACGATGAAATGACGATAATTATTTAGCAGTGTTTTTGACTAAACAAAAGATAAAACATCTATTTTGTTTCAGTATTTTTGGTATCACATGTTACTACGCAGATATCTTTCAGGTAGAACAGTTTTTATCGCTTAACCCCACTTCCTATGCGAAATCGATAACCGGATAATTTCAGAGGATTTAGATACCTATGGGTAATTAGATAAAATCACTTTTTGTCTAAATCCTAGATTATAAATCTGGAATAATGAAAATGTGTAGCCATATTAGGATAACGTAACTAGAAATTAAACATAGATACTATTTTACTGATTGTTTTCCTTATTTACCCATATTTGCTGAAATCGGTGAAAAAACACATCATGAGGAAACCTGCGTGGCTATTTACGACAAAAACAAATTAATATAATCGTCTTCTAAAAGACGACCACACCTGAACATAAGCCTCCTCCAATTTGAAAGGCTTTGCCATAATCGCCACGCTTGGCTGGCGGGTTGGCGATCGTAGTATGTTCACAAATCCAAAACCCGAAGTTAAGTTCTTTAAATAGACGACCGCTATTATTCCAACACTTGTTTATTGTCGCAAATTCGCATTTTGAATATTACAAAAGGTTTTCCTATCACACTTATATCATAAGTTTCCTAACATTTGTTGCAAAAAAATTAACTCCATCACACAAGAACAAAATGGTAGGGGTTTGGACTATAATTTGCTTCCTGAGCCGTGGTGACCCAGTGGTATCAGGCCCGACTTACGAGTTGAAAGTTATGAGGTCGAATCCAGGCAGGCACTTTACTTGCGTTTGTGTATTTTCACCACGACCACTACTCTTAAAACGATGAAGGAAAACATCGTGAGACAAACGGAATGTCCTAGAACCAACAATTTGAAAACATGTGACCCCCAACAATGGACCCGCGTAGTGGATTATGGCACTCTCCCTCCCTCCCTCACAGAGATGAAACCTGTGTCCCAGCAGTGGGAACATTATGGGCTGATTGTGATTCTTGAAATTAAATTTAATCCGCTACCGCCTATGAATTGCTCGCCGCGCTGTGTAGAATATTTTGCACACAAAGTTCCGAGATGGTCCACCACGCCCCTAACTTTGCAAGGTAACGATGTAAACTAAATCAGATATACAACAACCTTTTATAATCTCAAAAACACGATTTATTAAACACTTCATAAAACCAAACACTCTGAGGCTTTACTGCATAAAAACTCAATTTAAGAAAGGCTTTTTAACTGTTTTTTTTTTTTTGCTATTTCCATAATGTATGGAGTCAAGGACGATAAAATATTAAATTGTTTCTGTTTTTATGATTGTAATTTAAATAAAACCTATCCTTACTTTTGACTCGTTTCATTTGAATATTACCATGGTAGGTACTACCCATCACCATCATTATTCACCTGTCCTTATCCCAATTTATTTGGGGTCGGCGCAACATATCTTTTTCTTCCATGTTTTCTACTAGCTTTTGCCAGCGGCTTCGCCCGCGTATTATCCGTATAAATCTTCCTCTTGAATCACTCTATTAAAAAAAAACTGGCCAAGTGCGAGTCGGACTCGCGCACCGAGGGTTCCGTACAAACCTGCAGGTATTCACGGTTTATGCATAAGGCTTATGTTTATGAATTTTTTTTTTTTTTTTAATTTGAGTTGACTGAATGAAAGGTAAATTGTGGTTTACGATTTATGACGTATTCAAACCAATTTTCGGTGGAAGTTTACATGGTAATGTACATCATATATTTTTTTTAGTTTTATCATTCCCTTATTTTAGAAGTTACGGGGGGGGGGACACACATTTTACCACTTTGGAAGTGTCTCTCGCGCAAACTATTCAGTTTAGAAAAAAATGATATTAGAAACCTCAATTATCATTTTTGAAGACCTATCCATAAATACCCCACACGTATGGGTTTGAGGATTTTTTTTTTTTTGAGTTTCAGTTCTATGTATGGGGAACCCCAAATATTATTGTTTTTTTTTCTATTTTTGTGTGAAAATCTTAATGCAGTTCACAGAATACATCTACATACCAAGTTTCAATAGCATAGCTGTTATAGTTTCGGAAAAAAAGTGGCTGTGACATACTCGGACAGACAGACATGACGAATCTATAAGGGTTCCGTTTTTTGCCATTTGGCAACGGAACCCTAAAAAGGCGACCATCATTTCAAGAACACAGAGGTTCCATTAAATATTTCCCATTACAAATTTCTGCTGTGACATACTCGGACAGACAGACAGACATGACGAATCTATAAGGGTTTCGTTTTTTGCCATTTGGCAACGGAACCCTAAAAACTGCATCAAAATTCGTTGCGTAGTTTTAAAGATGTAAGCATACATAGGGACAGACAGAGGGAAGCGACTTTGTTTTGTACTATGTAGTACTCACCATCTCTGTTATCAGTTAGTTACCCATTTTCTAACGATATTCACACAGTTCATCGATCGTTTCTTTGGTCTCCCCTACTCTTGCAGCCATCTCATCATCACATTGATACTCAATACTTTCCTAAGGACAATCATCATCATCATTTTAGCCTAGAGACGTCCCTTGCTGGTCATAGGCCTCCTTCAAAAGGGGCCTTCGCCATAATCGCCACGCTTGGCAGGCGGATTGGTGATAGCGGTATGGTGGTAAATACTTAGAGAACACTGTTGCCCATTCTCTAATGAGTCCCTTAGTCGCCTTTTCGACACCCACGTGAAGACATGGGGTGGTGCTATTCTTTACGTCCGGCATCTCACGGAACATACACGGTAATAGGTACCTACTGTTACCAATCATCATACTTTATACAAAACATCTAAATATCGGACTATAGTCTTTCGCTCATCCTAATTTATGTACTTACATACATCTGTATACATTTATTCCATTGACGTAACAATACAAATGGGCGAGGTAACACAGAGAGCTAAGCGAGGCAGACTGAAATGGGAAAATTAATTGTCTTCCTTTTATCTGGTTGATGTAAAACCACCAACGTCAGGTGCACACGGTCCAACTAGAGTGTACGAGATTAACCCGAGCCCCGAGCTAGGGATTCTTTTTATTAGGGTTCCGTACCAAAATGATAAAAAGGAACCCTTAGGGTGAGACTATGTATGTCTGTCACAGCTGGATATCTCAAAAACCATTATGCTATTAACTAGAAACTTGGAATAGTCTTAGATGACGTTTTCCTAACTATTTTGCAAATTAGAAAGAAATAAAAATATGTATTTTATTTTTTGCAATAGGGAATGAACTGGGGTCTTACAAATGTGGGGTATTATATGAAATAGCGCTATTTGCTTTTCGACTTTTGACAAAATAATTTAAAAACCGTTTTCCTCTGCCCTTCTCGAATAAGCCCCTTAAAATCTCTTTTAAAATCCGAAATTTTTCTGTGAGATAGAAGTTTATGTACAGATTACAGGAAAAATAAAACGATTTCTCTAAATAGCACACTTTTTCAGAAATCATTAACAAAAGTTACATTCGTTTCACTATCGGTCAAGAGATGGCGCTGACTTAGCAGTTTTTTTCATTTTTATTTATATACTAGCTTTTGCCAGCGGCTTCGCCCGCGCATTATACATATATACATTCCCCTTGAATCACTGTGCCGATTGATGAAAACCGCATTAAAATCCGCGAAATAAGCGAACAGACGCGGAAGGCGACTTTGTTTTATATTATGTAAAGATAAAGAAAAGATGATGGTACGAAATCCTCGGTACGCGAGTCCGACTCGCTCTTAACTGGTTTTTTTTATATTGCTATGTGGGATTTACATGACAGCCTCCTGTTGACTTTGAAAGTAACTTTAGCAAATGTTATTATGTTAATGATGTCTAAAGTGCAACGGGTTGGGGGTGAGACCGGAACGCTGCGACGTGTACTGCTGTCACATTCTTTATTACATTATATTCATATGTTTGCGTTCCACGAGGTAAAACAGGTGTAAACAAAATGCTTAAAGCTAAGAGCCGTTGTAGACCCTGTTAGGGCACAGCAAAAGGTATTGTTTGGTATATTATTATTTCTAAAAGTTAAATAAAAAATAAATCAAAATCTTAGTAACTAAAAATTTAAAATTTAAATTATACAAAACTGAGTAATTGGATTTGGATAATAATTAATTGCAATAACATAAATAATAACATATTTGGTCAAATATTTCCATAAAACTACCTAGGTACTATTTTTACATTTAGATAAAATTATTTATTACATTAAATAATAAAACACATTTTATTTAAATTGGTTTTTAGTATAGTATCTTCCTAATTATTTAAGGGTTTTGTAGCTAAGTAATAAAAGCCGTACGGGTCGATCAATATGCACCCTAATTGCGAAACAATATTAATCAGAGTCTGAATAGTTTTAATATTTATTGCTAAACCATTACTTCATAAATGTTAGAAAAAATTGTGTGCTCAACAACCTAAAGAACGCAATTATTGATGTTGGCAGGTTAAGGCGAGGTTGCAGTACTTTTTAACTTTTTTAAACCTCTGTAAATCTAGCAAAATGGCTAGTTTCCGTAAAAAAAAAATTGGTTTCAATTGGCTCGATAAAAAATAATCATAAAGTTGACACTAAATCGCCATTTAAAACGTGTACTTTGAAGAGATTCCATCATTAAACCATGTAAAACTCATACCAAAAGATAGGTTTAATTGTGACATGCTGAGAAAATATTTTATAATTTCCTTATCATTTTGTCTCCACGAAACAATTATACACAAAATCTAGCAGCTCAAGCGCTCGCAACGACCGGCCAATGTTCGCCGAAACGTCTTCAACTACAAGAGGGCCTTAAGCCACGTTTGCGTCGGTTAGTCCGTGGGTAGGTGACCATCTTTACATACCAAAACCCTTCCCTGCCGTCGTTGGTCCCGGCTGCTATTCATAGATCTTTGACAGTCAATATGGGTCGTCCAGCAGTGGTGGCCCAATGGTAACAGCCCTGACTTAGGAGTAGTAAGTCGTGCGTCCGTTAATTATTTCATCACCACTGCTCTCAAAACGGTGAAGGAAAACATCGTGAGGAAACCGCCATGTTTTAGAACCAAAAATTCGAAGACATGTGACATCTACCAACCCGCACTGGGTGGTGGATTATGACCCACTCGCTCTCACCGAGAGGAGGCCTGTCTCCCAGCAGTGGGAACTTTATAGGCTGATGATGATGATAAAGGGTTGTCAGAAACCAAAAAGTCTGACAACCAGTGTTACCAAGGAGTAAGTATTGTTTTACCCAGTAACTGAATTGTGGAAAGTCAGTTGCTCCAAAATAAAATATTGGTATTCAGCTGCATCCAGCTAGACTGAAAGCCGACCCCAACTTAGCTTGTAAATAGCTTGGCAGATGATGAGTATCTTCCTACAAAGCAAGTAAATCATGGATTTAGGTCAAGTAGATTAAAACACAGGGGTAATTGCGGAACTTTTTATCGATAGGAATAGGTTTAAAATTCATAGTTAAACAACATTAATTGCGTTATTTACGTTGCTGAGCCGACAGTTTATTCGAACAAATGACGCAATGGTTTAGAAATAATCTTCAATCCCATTCAGATTCTGATTAATTGTGCGTTTCGCAATTAGGGTGCTGGATAACAAAGAACATTTCGTGTGGTGCCGAACGTAAAGAATAGCACCATCCCATTTCTTCCTCTGGGTTTCGTAAAAGGCGACTAAGGGACTTACTAGAGAATGGGCAGCAGCGTTCTGTATACATTTTACCACCATACTGCGATCGCCAACCCGATGGCAAGCGTAGCGATTATGGCAAAACCACCCAAATTCAGGGAGGCGTAATGTCCAACAGTGGACATTTTTTGGCTAAAATGGTAATGATGAACAAAGAACTAACCTATTTAAAGTTTACATAACTCACGACACAGTAACGTGTTCTAGTACTATAGAAAACTGTATAGTATGTTTTTCTTTTCTTTGTTCATCTACCGAACTGAGCGAAGGAAAACAAATGAAGCCAAATATCTCAATAGAGAAGACGTACACAAAGGATCGTTTACCTTTACAAACGTATTTGTCTAACTCACATATCGAGAGTTGAATTCAAAATGCAATATTAATGCGCCGCTCATGCCAACGATTTGGATCTTGTATAATTTAACATTCGCTGAATATTTGTATCTGTTTGTTTATAAGCGTTTATCCTTATCCTGTTACGGAATGTGAATCTGTACTATTATATGCCGCGTGCTTCACAAAGGATGTTTGTAAATATTTGTTACGCGTAACAAAATAATATAGTACTGCACCCTAATTTTATTGTGTAAGCCACTATTAATCAGAATGAATCATTTTGAAGGATGTTGCTAATGCATTGTTTTATGTGTTCGACAAATTCGTCGGCTCAGCAACGTGAATAACGCAATGAATGTTGTTGAACTGTCAAAATAGACGTCATTTCTATGGTTACTGTCGCACGCCATTACCCCGCAGGTTGATGAGCAGTGAAAGGTTAAGTAGAGGTGCCATGTCGAACGCCGATCTATGTCAAAATAAAACCGAGAGAAAAAAGAGTATTCGGTAAATATCCGCTGAATAATTTAGAAGGAAAATGTTCCTTTGCTTCATGCGTTAGAAAAATTAGTAAGCACGGCAACGTAAATAACGTAATGAATGTTATTGAACTGTCAAATGTATTACGCAAGTATCCCGCAGGTTGATGAGCAGTGAAAGGTTAAGTAGAGGTGTCATGTCGAACGCAGGTCATCGGTGCTCAACTCATACGTAATATGACTCCTGTTTTTCATACAGGATCTATTTTTGTCCTGTGTTGATAAAATATGACTGCTTTGTTTCTTTTCTATGTGGGACAACATGTTAGTGGGCTTATCAAGATTACAAGTATTAATTTCTAATCATTTCTCGGAAGGGAAAAGAGTGATAGAAGTAATCATGTCGTACTTTAAATTCCTATTGAACCAGAACTATAAAATCTTGTATGCCTACTAATTGAAATATCCTGCACATCCCAGAACGAATACCTTCACCAAAACCAGACTGTTCCCTGCTAAAAAGCTATTTTCCTATCCACCATGCTCGAATTGTTTAAATCTCCTAACTTGTTTCTGGAGTTTGATTTAATCAACTCAGTCTGTCCCAGTCCACTGCTGGACATAGGCCTCTCTTAGCCTGCGCCACAACACCCTGTCCTCCGCCTTCTACATCCAGTCTGTCCCAGCCACACTCTTACGATCGTGGACCCATTTAGAATATATACATTTACATATAAGCAAAACTATACATATTTTTAAGCCTTTTATTTTTTGTATAAATATTATGTTATGTTATTTATCTGGAGGCCGTCCTACACTACGCTTGCCGATACGCAGACTCCAACCCAAATCTCATCTGCTCCACCGGCCATCGGTCCTTCAACAAACATGGCTCGCCCACTGCCACTGCTACCAGTTTGATTAGCAATCTCTAATTTTGACTTCACTATATTGGAACAATATGACGAATCAAGTGATAAAAACCGGCCAGTGCGAGTCGGACTCACGCACCGAGAGTTCCGTACAAACCTGCAGGTATTCACGGTTTATGCATAAGGTTTATGTTTATGAAATTAAATGTTTTTTTTTTTTAATTTTTATATTTCAGTTGACTGAATGAAAGGTAAATTGCGGTTTACGATTTGTGACGTATTAAAAAAAAACTACTTACTAGATCTCGTTCAAACCAATTTTCGGTGGAAGGTTACATGGTAATGTACATCGTACATTTTTTTTAGTTTTACCATTCTCTTATTTTAGAAGTTACAGGGGACACACACACATTTTACCACTTTGGAAGTGTCTCTCGCGCAAACCATTCAGTTTAGAAAAAAATGGTATTCGAAACCTCAATATAATTTTTGAAGACCTATTCATAGATACTCCACACGTATGGGTGTGATGAAAAAAACATTTTTGAATTTCAGTTCTATGTATGGGGAACCCCAAAATTTATTGTTTACTAGCTTTTGCCCGCGGCTTCGCCCGCGTGGATGTCGGAAATTAATGCAAGACGACGTACTACCGCGATAAGAATGTGTTATTCCAGGTTATATAGGTAATATAGACTCTGTGTGCTATTTTCGATCCAGATCCATTCAGCCATTTTTGCGTGATTGAGAAACAAACACCCAATCATACATATTTTCACATATATAATATTATTAGTAGTAGGATTATAACTCATATTACTTAGGATTCATAGTTTATGAGGACATCATGTGTGTTGGTGTTTTTAAAATAAAAGTACTGTGACATAGGGCTTGGTTTAGTTGAATATAAGTCTTCCTGGTTTTTCTTAACGCTCCTATTTTACCTATACAGACACTCAATCATTTACCAGACACCGAACGTAATTATAGGAATAGTACTTTTGCCAGTGGCTTGGCCCGTATAGCTGTCGGAATATATCACCCGGGAACCTACTACCGGGATAAAGTAGGTATCCTATCTGTTACGTATCCATGATATAATATATCTTTGTGCCAAATTCGATCTAAATCCGTTTGGCCGTCTTTGCATCATTGAGAAACAAACATCCAAAAATCTAAACATCTAAGCCATTTCGCGGTCTCTTACTTGGAATAATACTATTAGGTTTATTTTGAGTATAATGAACACACATATTCGCAATTACTATGAAGCCAAAGTAATAAGAATTACAATCCTACTTATCCTGTACTACCCGGCCGCTGCCAACGCGCTCTGCGCCCACTTTTTAAATCTCTAATATCTTCTAAGATATGCATTTAAATTACATGCTGTAAAGGGCCATATTGATCTATATTAAATGCACAATGTATTTAAGGTACTTAATTGGATAAGGATTAATGCTGTATTGCTTAAAATCGCTTCGTAAATAAGCCCTTATTTCTCGTAAAAAGTAAAAGATAAAAAATGGTTATTGTGGGTTATCCCTAAGACATAGACATATACCATTGAAGACATTTTTGTAGACCTTTTTAAGGTGTACAATACTGTAGTACATTATTTTGATCTATTTCGTAGGATTCAGCCAGGGTTTTTCGAATTTTGAGACGTATGTCAGCGTAGTTTTCGAAGATAGTTATTTTTTTCTAAAATAAAAGAATCTTTCTAAAATAAAAGTAGCTTAAGTTACTCCTTGTTACATCAGCTATCTGCCAATGAAAGTCCCGTCAAAATCGGTCCAGCCATTTCAGAGATTAGCGGGAACAAACAGACAGACAGACAGACAAAAATTCAAAAAAATGTTGTTTTGGTATATGTATCGTGTATACATCCATATACACTTAGTAAAAGTGGCTATCTTAATGTTAAAAACAGACACTCCAATTTTATTTATTTGTATAGATTTTTCTATTTTTGTGTGAAAATCTTAATGCGGTTCACAGAATACATCTACTTACCAAGTTTCAACAGCATACCTCTTATAGTTTCTGAAAAAAGTGGCTGTGACTTACACGGACAGACAGACAGACAGACATAACGAATCTATAAGGGTTCCGTTTTTTGCCATTTGGCAACGGAACCCTAAAACATAGTCGTGAACTCAAATTAAGAGAACTAAATGAGAATATATATACATCTTCATAGTTATTCATAGAAACTTGATACCTCCATCAATACTGTTTATAATAGTAGCTGTCACATGTATGTCGATATCGACATGTTCCTCGACAATACTCGACTATCTCTCGTGACATAATATTATCTACACCCCATGTCTATAGAACGCGTAGGTAAAGTATACCTGAGTATTGTGAGTTGTGTTCAATAGCATATCTTATACGTTTGCGTAATACTTACCTATTATAAAAAGCGGAAGGTATTTTGAATGGTCAAACTCAACAACAAAGATTGAACAAATTAGTTAGAATCACATAAAATTCTAAAAATATAATGTTTGTACTTTAAAAGATACCATAACCTCAGAGTTTGTTTCGGCATTTCTTCTCAGGGAACAGTCAGCTGGGAAATTCCAGTGCCATCTAGTTTTAAAAATATTGACCTAGAAAATATTGAGGTGTAAAAGACCTACATAATAGCTAAAGAATCTACATAAATAAACATTTCTAGAACAAAACTAATTTCTCACTTTCATATTGTACTTAACCTACGGCCTTCTTCAGAATAACACCTTTGCACTAATGTACAGGATGGACTTTGAGGTGAGGCAGTAAGTACCTGAACTGAAAACGGTCTTAACAAACTTTGCTGATTTATTTTAGATATTTTAATCTACATGCACATATTTTGGTAAAATGTATCATATCTTTTAATTTTGTAATTATAATAAAAATGTCCTAAAATAATTTGTAACATTTAAAGTTGTTTCGGGAAAAGTTTCTGCGCTTTCTGAATTGTCTAGTACTGAAACCTGAATTGGTTCGATAGACATTTTGATCACTTTGATTTTGATCCATAAAAGAAAGAGGATCGATTGGCATCAAAAACATTTTTTTGTGTAGGTAAATAGTCTTCTTGCTGACTTTGTATTTAAATCTGTGAATAACAAACATTTCTCAAAAAAATAAGGACGATTTTCAGACCATTTTCTATATGAATATAACGGTTAAGCTAGATGTGGAAAAAGTGGGTACATTTTAAGTGATTGAAAGTTGCTGTAAACAAAACCATGTAACAGCTACAAATTACTATTGTATTTTAAAACATCACATAACTGCCAGGATCGCGAGATTGTTCGAAAGAGATACCGTGACCCTGGCACATGGGCAACTGAAGGAACACGGGTGGGTTTTAGTCAGTAAAAGTCTGACATGCCCTCCCGCTGCGCCCAGAGCGGGAGAAGTCATTTGATGATTTCCCATCCAAAAAAAAAACATCATATAAGAAAACATTTGTTTTAACCCTATTATTTTTATTATCGCAATAAAGTTTCCACAACTCCGTTGATGACCTGGCTCTTAACTCGATAGATGGCGCTAGGATCGAGTTAGATCACGTTATGGATTTTCAACGTAATATAAGTCGATCTGAGTGTAAAGTTAGGCGCGTAATACGATCCAGCTCGTCCCTTGCTGCCCTCTGCCAGAGATGCCCTAAACCGAGGTCCGCAACCCACAAGAAGATGACCTACTCGTAAGTAAGCGTGTAAAAGCTCAGCTTTTAGGCAACCCCGGTTAAGCCGAGATGTAATATACAGACTGTCCCTGTCAGCCGACGAATAACCTTTTACCATGGATTGGACATGATCCTCGATCTCCATGAGTTGATATTATTCATTGGTTATTAACACGTTAATTGCCATGGTTAAATTCAGAAAAACTCAAAAATGTACTTAGTGTTTTTTCACTTTAAATTGATTGTTATATAGCCTATTTTTGTAATTTTTTTCCTTACTTTTATTTTGACTTAATGCTTTCCACAAAGTGTATAAGAGTAAATGTAAACAGAAGTTATATTGACACAGACTTTATGTTTAATGTTTGATCAATTATGTTTCTATACAACCCGAACAAAATCCGCCTTGTCTCTTTAAAAATAGTAGCCTTATAGTTCTTCTATTTTGCGATCGAGGCTAGTTTTATTCTCTCTTATCCCAGGTATAATCAGCAATTATCTTAGTTCATAAAATTTTATACAAAAAATAGATAGGCACAATACACACGTCTACATATAAAGATATAAGGTTCCAAGTTTAGCTGACCTCGCATTGTATATGCTTTACGTACAATGAGAAATCAGCTCATATTGGTAATGTATAACATGATTTGTCGCTGTGCGTCCCTACATCTCAATACATGTAGACGCTGCTTGCAACTGCAAATCTCAACAATATGTATCAATTTCAATACAATTTCCTTTTTCCGCCTGCCTGAACTTACATGTGTAGTGTAGGTAGGTACATAACTGAGAGGAATCGACAATGGCCGACGCGACGTAAAATAGAATAGAATACTCTTTATCATGTTTGCCATACGAATAGCTGATATACCTATACGTGCTATTTTTACAAAGGGCGACACTATGGAAAATCTTATCGCTAAATGCGATCTTTTGCAGACAACCTTTGAATGGATTTAGAGACGTAATTTTATATTATTTTAATTATTAGGGAAAACTAACAATGAAATTGTAGGAAGAATGACAAGAAAGATGCGGTAAAATGTGTATTGTATATCAACAACAGTTTCCACGGAATACATATCAAAAATATATTTTATACAAACCGTGCTATTTCAGGTAGAAATTCAAAGGAATCTTAAAAATATGATTTACAGTTCATTTAATTTAATTTCATGAATTTGTCATCAAATATTGAATGACAATTAAATTAAATGAACTTAGAGGGTTGTATTGATGATTTTAATAATTATAATTATGTGTAGTCGCGAATCATATTTCAAACAACATATAGCCTGACAATAACCTGCAAATTATAAAAAAAACCTAAGAAAAATTGATTTTCGCGGGTTACCCATGAGATTCCACCTTAAACTAAAACCTATAAACGGCAATAATTTTAGTTAAGAAGAACATTTTTTTGAGTTAACTAGTAAAACAAAAGTATTAAGGGTGTTCTGCAGTTTCGTAGCCGTCCCGTTTTCATAATTCACATGCGATCAGTAGATACAAACCCAATACAGCGCCAGAGGTTAACTTACTGAGGCTTACAGTACATCTTTGTTGATGCGAATTTATTCACCAGGCAGTTTGCCAAAGCTAAGCAACTAGGTAATAAAATAAAATTCCTAATCGAACATCGCGTGTAATCGGGCAAGCGCTGTTGTCTGACGCACGTGATGACCGTTTCACTAGTGTCGGACTGAAAATGGATTTTCAGCCGAAAATGAAAACTGAAAAGAAGATTCGGCTTTGGCCTTATTTCGACCGCAAAGGATGAGGGTTTTAGACTTTAAAAATAATCATATTTCCGCTGTTTTGCGTGTAATGTGTATGTGCATGAAAACAACAACTTTAAAACAAAATCGCGTCTGTTTACAGTTGAGTGAAATATGAATGAAAAATCGTAGCCTATTTAAGGAAATTTCTAAACGGCTGGTGGACACTTCCCGTGACCTAAGAGCTGGTTTTTACCTTGGTCAGAGGCTAAGCATTGCCATACAACGTCGTGGTAATGCCGCCAGGCTCTTGAATACATTTCCAGTCGACAGCGATGCGGATGATTTTTCGAAGCAATTTTTTAATTTGTAAATTTACTAAGGTTATAATTTTGTTTCTTAATTAATTTAAATCTGTAATCCAAATAATAAAAATATGAATGAAACCACTAGCTCACTCGATTCACCGAAGTTTGCCGAATGTCACCTGATATATACCACCTGATATTGCCGAGCTTTACGAAATAGGCTGAATAACGGGCGACAATTCACGTACATCTGATTTTCGGCTTGGCCGAAGCTTCGGTTGGAGTATGGCCGAAAACGAAGCTTCGGTCGGTCACTTCTTTTCACTAATATCTTGTTTGGGAAAATCTAAGGCTTTGTTTAGTTAGGGCTGATTTTTAGATACTAACACAATTTATTTTAGGAATAATTTTCGGTGTTTAATTTTGACATAATTATGTTCCAAAGCTTGGTATAGAACATAATTGTGTCAAAATATCATCATAATCAGCTTTTATATTCCCACTACTGGGTCGCAGGCGTCTTCTTTGTAAGAGGCATACAATTAAGAGGTGATGAAATGAAATATTCAAAGTAAACTGCCTTTCTGGGTTCGAACTCACGACCTGCAACTCGAAAGTTGGGGCCGATACCACTGAGCCACCACTGCTCTGCCGTGCGGTCATATACCTACTACACATTACTTCTATAAAGTTAATTGACTTTTTAAAAATCAATAAGCCTTAGTATTACAAACTTATGCTCGGTTCATTCAACCTATCGACGTTCAGTTACCGTCACAGTAACGACGCGTTTCCATAAGTGCAAATGATCATTACTTATGTAAACTAGCCGCGTCGTCTTAGGGACTAGACTTCATTAAGTCTGGATTACGTACTAAGGCTACTACGGACAGGCGCAGCAAGTTATTAGCCCACTAATAACGGCTGCGTCCTGCCAAGGTCGCGAGATCAGTTCGAAAGAGGTACCGTGGCTCTGGCATAAGGGCAACTGAAGGAACACGGGTGGGTTATAGTCAGTTAAAGTCTGACACGCCCTTCCGCTGGACCCAGAGCGGGAGATCTCATTTGATGATTACCCAACAAAAAAAACTGGCCAAGTGCGAGTCGGACTCGCACACCGAGGGTTCCGTACAAACCTGCAGGAATTCACGGTTTATGCACAAGGTTTATGTTTATGAAATTAAATGTTTTTTTTTTTTAATTTTTATATTTGAGTTGACTGAATGAAAGGTAAATTGTGGTTTACGATTTATGACGTATTAAAAAAAAACTACTTACTAGATCTCGTTCAAACCAATTTTCGGTGGAAGTTTACATGGTAATGTACATCATATATTTTTTTTAGTTTTATCATTCCCTTATTTTAGAAGTTTGGAAGTGTCTCTCGCGCAAACTATTCAGTTTAGAAAAAAATGATGTTAGAAACCTCAATATCATTTTTGAAGACCTATTTATAGATACCCCACACGTATGGGTGTGATGAAAAAAAAAAAATAATGTTTCAGTTCTATGTATGGGGAACCCCAAATATTATTGTCTTAAAAAAAATTATATTAGAAACCTCAATATCATTTTTGAAGACCTATCCATGGATACCCCACACGTATGGGTTTGATAAAAAAAACATTTTTGAGTTTCAGTTCTATGTATGGGGAACCCCAAATATTATTGTTTTTTTTCTATTTTTGTGTGAAAATCTTAATGCGGTTCACAGAATACATCTACTTACCAATTTTCAACAGCATAGCTCTTATAAGAGAAACTATAGTTTCGGAAAAAAATGGCTGTGACATACTCGGACAGACAGACAGACATGACGAATCTATAAGGGTTCCGTTTTTTGCCATTTGGCAACGGAACCCTAAAAAGGGCTGCGTCGAGTAAGAGTTGTAGGTCATAGGTTCAAACTCAAACAGGCGTTTTACATTGTGTAGTTATTTCATCACCACTACTCTCAAATTAGAAGTCATGTGAAACCTAGCAACCCGCACTGGGCCCACGTGGTAGACAACGGCCCACAGCTTCTTTCCAAGATGAGGCCTGTGTCCCAGCAGTGGGAACATCTTAGGATGATTATGAGACAGACGCGACGCGACGCGACGTAGCAACGTCATTCTGGTAAAATAACTTTCCATGCAGTTTTCGTAGAATTTTTTCCACTAGAGTCGCGTCGTCGCGCTGCCACGTCTCACCGCACCTATCTGCGGGAGCCTGTAGTAATAACGTAAGCAAGACTGAATGAAGTTACTTTTACAATACCGATCACCATTTTCAGAACAGTATATAGGTACAATAATTACCTCAAATAATTCCTTGCCTTACCAAAAAATACAGATAAATCGAGACGTATTGACATGAAAGACCTTCTGATTTATCCTGACCACATCCGACAGTTGTCGGATACCGGATGCGGCGTGGAATCCATGAAACCTCAGCCTTAAGCTTACACAACTAGATTAGCTAATCTGTTGAGACGTGGTTCAGACACAGATTATGTAAGGGATAGCTCACATTTTCTCCTAACTACAGAAAACAATTATACTTACTAGCTTTTGCCAGCGGCTTTGCCCGCGTGGAGGTCGGAAAATATCCCGCAGGAACGTACTACCGGGATAAAAAGTATGTCCTTTCTCAGGCGCTAAACTATCTGTGTACCAAATTTCATTTAAATCGGTTCAGTAGTTTTGGCAGGAAAGCGAGACAGACAGACAGATAGACAGAGTTACTTTTGCATTTATAATATTAGTGTGGATAGTGTGGATAATTTTTAGTCATGAATGAAAGACAACCATATAGAGTAACATAGTACTAATAAACACAAGATAGACAAAAATCGTTTAAAGTTGTTTGACAATAAATATACGTACCTAAAGACCTGCTTTCAATCCAAGTAGGTAAGTAATGCTTTACAGCAAGCCTACCCACCTGCCTACCTACTTCTCCATAAGAAACTACTTTTTCGAAGGGGCGACTAGAATTAATTAAACTTTAATGTAGATGTTGATGTTCAAATGTGCTTTTTGACTTAGGAAAAGAATGCTTACAACCTCCAATCATTTTTCTTTCATTTCAATTACTTAAAGGTGGTACAAACCATGCTATAATGGCGTCTGTGGCTATCAACCTCAGGATTAGGTACTTAACTATGGCTATAAGAAGTACCTTCATAAGAACCGCAAACCAATGGCCTAGTTACTGTAACTACGTTGGTAATTGAAATCGTTTCTATTAGTCGTTTTCCCATTGTAAAGGTCAACTAACAGACGATAGCCAATCCTGAAAACATAAGGATGCCGACAGGGTTATTGCGAAACATAGTTACCTAAAATGGAAATCGAACGCCATGCTCATTTTAACAGTTCAGTCCGAGCAGTGGGAACAATATGCTGCTGGGACTGGGCTGCTTATGAATGGACTCCTTTTTCTGTGATTTCTTCTTTAAGTTTCTCTATAAACTTATTGAATCCCTTATCATTAAAAATTAGATAAATAATGTGGTAACTAACTGGTAAGTTTGTAAGGAATAAGAACTACGTTACCGATGAGTCCTCAGCTCACCATAGCATACCTTTTTGTAAATTCCTGGAAAATGTTGTTGTTATTAGATTGATTTTGTTTTATTTAACCTTTTTCATATCTAATATGTAATGTAATATCGTTATTTTTCCCAAATAAAATAAAATAAATAAAAATCATGATTTCCTGGTATTGTGATGTAATTACAAAACACACAACATGGCAATCGATCGCAATGTTTTTTATTTTGACATTCATTGCTCCATTGCATAGGTTTGAAAAATTCGTCAGCTAAACAATGTAAATAACGCAATGAATGTTGTTGAACTGTCAAAATTAAAGCCAATCATATTGTTAGTGAGTTAATCAAATGCCTCGCGGAACGTAAATATTATTAAAATAATCATATTTTTAGTAAAGATTTATTTTTACAATAAATACTTCAAAAAAATTACGAAATACATCCTGAAATGAATTATAAACACTTAATTTTGAATTCAATGTCATTTTATTCATGTATCATCAGTATGACAATTGGTTCGAACTTTCAACACATTAGACACAACATTGTCACACTCACTAGTTGATCGAGTGTAAAATAGTCTTGAAGGTGTCATAGTGAAGAATATCTCATATTTTTGTTGTTGCAGCCTTTAAAAAAAAAAGTAAATACTGATCTGAAAACTTAAAGTGAATTTACGTGGAGCCTGTTGTATACAAAAGTGGTCCAATCGTACTGTGAAGATAAGACAACAGAAATCAAGAAAATCCATATTCAGTATCATTTGGAAACAATGCAGGTAAGATCTTCTGTGATACTTCTGACCTTATGAATTTCTTCAATTCAATTACCTTTGCGATCAAACATCGATCATAATTCGTGATCATATGAAGTGAATCATAGTTGTAGTTACAAACGTGCTACAAAAGGGCAACTTCTTTAAGGCCCTCTTGTAGTTGAAGACGTTTCGGCAAACACTGGCCCGTCGTTGCGAGCGCTTGAGCTGCTAGATTTTGAGTATAATTGTGTCGTGGAGACAAAATGATAAGGAAATTATATAATATTTTCTCAGCATGCCCTAAAAAACAATAAAACCTATCTTTTGGTACGAGTTTTACATGGTTTAATGATGGAATCTCTTCAAGGCTCTTTAAATAGCGATTTAGTGTCATCTTTATGATTATTTTTTATCGAGCCAATTCTTTTAATTCACGTTTCTATCTTCACACAGCGCTTAACAGTATGTTCAATTTTCCTAAATATTTTTTTTTTACGGAAACATGTCATTTTGCTAGATTTACAGAGGTTTAAAAAAGTTAAAAAGTACTGCAACCTCGCCTTAAATAGGCTTCATTATCGAGACCTCTCCGTCGTTCGGCAAGCAACTTAAGCCGTTGGTCCCCGCTGCCCTTAATTTTTGACCAGTGGGTTTTGGAGTTTTGATAGGCTATAACTCTATGAAAAAAACAGGTATTCCACTTTATCCGGCTAGACTTCCAACACAACACTGTGGCAAAGGCCAGGCAGATTGATAGATTGAAATTAAGGTAATAAACATCATCATTGACTGACCTGTTAGTCTAGTGGTTAGTGACCCTGACTGCTAAGACTGAGGTCGTGGGTTCGATTCCCACCCAGGACAAATGTTGTGTGATGAGCACAATCATTTGTTCTGTGTCTGGGTGTAATTTATCTATAATATGTATGTATTTAGAAATATATAAGTATATTTATCAGTTGTCTGGTTACCATAGTACAGGCTCTGCCTAGTTTGGGATCAGATAACGGTGTGTTGGTTGTTCTAACATATTATTCATCATTTTAGCCGAAAGACGTCCATTGCTGGACATAGGTCTCCCCTAATTTGGGGGAAATGTCAATATCAGCGGGTTTACGATCGTATTATGGTGGTAAAACGCATAGAGAACGCTGCTGCTCATTCCCTAATAAGTCCCTTAGTCTCCTTTTACGACACCCACTGGAAGAAATTAGGGTGGAAACGTAAGGTAGGTACTTAATGCGAAATACAGGCTGGTGTCCGCAGCTCCACGTCAAAGCGCGTATTTTGCGGTCGGATGGGAAAATCGATTCAAAAATTGACTAACATAACCCAACGGTCTAACGGTCTAACTTTTTATTGGTAGGAATTGGTTTAATATTCATAGATTTTTTTTTCTGTTTTTAAATTCATTTATTTACATTATTCAACAATACAATACAATAAAAATTAAATTACTAATAATCTACACAAACACTAGTCAAGATGGCTGGCAAACATTTCGCGTAGCCGACACGCTGTCCAGTGGGAGCGAGCGACGACCTTCGGCCCAATACGCGGCCGCACATCTCACTACCGCCGACCCAAATTGATGGCTCGAAACCATACGTCAAGTCATTATGTGCGCCCCACTGAAATATTGCGATGACACATATAATGCCACGAAGTTCGCCATGTTTCCAGCTGACTCACTTGGCCTCACCGCCTCACCCATCCATCGATGCATACTTCGTCCTACTTGCTATGTGAAATATATTCACACTGTACTTTGATGTTTTCGGATTTTGAAAACAATGTGAATCTATCTGTTTGTTCTTTTGACATCGCGTCAAATCGGTTTTTCTCTTTAGTCACTTCTCCCGCGAAATGCAAACTTTTGTTTTTTTTGCAATTTGTAGGGTCAGAGTCAGAGGGGTGTCAGTGACGTGATACTATCTACTACTACTATCAATGGGAATCGCTTTCATTTTGATAGCTCCACAACATTCATGACATTGTTCACGTTGCTAAGCAGACAGTTGTTACGAACATAGGATAGATGCCTGCAAAAACGTAAGAAAATTTGAATGATGCGGGCTACATGGCGCTTCACCTTTACCAAGAGCTTATATATCTATTATTTAGTCAATATTAATGGTTTTAAATGGGCCAATATTTTTAATTAAATAGATAGGTCCATTTTATCAATTGCCGTCCACGCTAGGTACTCCGGGAACTAATGATATTTAGACAAACCCGTGAATGTTGCTCTTCTCGAAGCTGCCTGTCTGTCGGCGTGAACTGCTTAGTATCACAACTAACACTTGTCTCTAAACAACACGCTATCTTCAAAACGTTACATTCAACGTGATTCATACAGTACTACTATCGTACTGATTGTATTCGAATATGTGGTACGTACGACTAAAGACGTTGTAGTAGGCAGAGGTGTAACTTCATAATAATGCCAATGACATAAACGTTAACGGATTTGGATGAAACTTGCCACACAGATATTTTATAACTGTAACTTTATAGGTACCTAACTACAGTTTTGAGCCATTTGAAGTTGAAACGCTCAAGACATGTGGCCGAGTGCACGTCTCTTTTTTTAAGAAATTTGTCATCGACTGATCTACACTTCACCTGACCAAAGGGGTTGGGTCATTCTTTGGCCAAGGAATTAACATTGCCATTCAACTTGGCAATGGTGCCGATTCTGTTGTACACCGAAATAAACTAACTAAACTGTCTCTAAAATTCCTTACTTTTGGCTAAGAGAATTTTAACGCTATTCTGCAAGAAAAAATCTCTAAATTTAAAAATTATTTTGACACGACTAAAAACGAATTTGACAATCAACATGGTTTTTTTTTTCTTTTGGTTTCGCAACGTGGTACTTGTGTCCGCTACGCAATGATTTTTTTAGAGACGAAGGCGCGCGCAAGGGTGCCTGGACGTGTTTTATATGGAATTTTTCACTTTTTGTTTGAAAAATAAAAAAAAATATTACCCACGTGTTGAGATTTAAATATTCCGGGGTTCCATAAAGGGGGTCAAAAATTTCATTATTTTTGCGATAGGACACGCCATTTTCGAGATATAAGCAAAATAAAAAATACAGCACTGTTTTTGCACGTGAAGGCGAGGCGTTGGTGTGAATTTTTGTTCATGACCACTAGTTTTATTCCACACCTTTTTAATCGCGATTAAAAATAGTCAGATTTAGTCAAAATAAATTATTATAATCAAAATTTTTGGTGAAAACCGGCAAACTCAGAATAGCAAAATTGTCATTTTCACTAAACTAATAACTCAGTGCAAAATATAGTTAAGTTGTGTCATTTAAGTCTATTTCAGAATAGGAAATCGTCGTTTGACAGGAATAAACCAATTTTTAGTGATTTTTAGTTTAGTTTAGAGAATTTTTTACAACAGAATCGGCACCATAGTTGCCAGTCTTCTGGGCACGTTTCCGGATACCAGATATGCAGACGAGTACTTCGATTTCTAAGTGTCCTTTTGTTTTTGTAATTATTTGTATATAGTTAGTAATTTATTATAGGAAATAAAAAAAAATGTCTTTTATATCCTAGATCACACAGGAGACTTTTTATTCCGATAGAACGTTCGACTTATAACATACAGCAAAACACAGAGCATGCAATGATGACAAGGGTGAAAGAGATGTAAGCTGGTGTTTTCTTTCTCTCAGGCTGATACCAAAACATCTATGCTTTGATATGCTAGAAACCAGTAATTACCAACTAGATGAAAAACAAAAACGTTTAAATATTGTGTCATACATACATTGAGGCAGTGATCACTCATCCCTTTACTGGTAGCTTAACAATGATGAAACTTATACATTTTTAGAGGGTTTAACGAAAAATAAAACAAAGCATTAGCAGCTCTTGGTGTTCAATTATAAAATATTACTTTATCACTAGACCTTAAAGCCAATTCTCGTAAGTAATTAAAAACGTTCGAACTCGACATATATACGTGACTGAAAATCTAACACAAAAACGTAGTTACTTTGTCCAGTGCTCGACATGCAATTTCTGAAGCAGAAAAAGCCACAGGCTATATGCGGTGTATTCCGGGAAAAAAAATCACTAGCGCTTAGGACAAAGGTCTGGTTTTTTGCCTTGGGGCTATTGATAAAGTTCAGACAACCCATTTGGAGATTATACCTGTCCCTCTTACTTCCTCGAATTCTTCTTGCATAACAGCATTCCAGGCTTATATTGGCCTCTTCAGTTTCAAGAAAAATGCAGTACAGTTCTCTCTCATCTAGAAATCAGTTCCAGAAAATAATTCTTCCAACAAACACGTTTATAGTTTACGTAAACGAAACTATAACATTTATCGTACTTTATAATCAGTTTAATTTCCTGAAGAAGAAAATAAATTGAATTTTCACGCTATAATTTTAATTGACGACGTAAAAGTTGGGTTTCCAAGTGCGAGAATAACATTTACGTATCGGATTTCAAGATCGCAATATTCCTGAACTAATGAACTAAACGAATTGCGCGGTAAAACCAACCGATACAGTTTGTTTTTCTTTATCTCTCTTCCGAATGGTACACAGTTGAACGAAACCATTGGTGCTCAACATAAATGATCTCAACTAATTTTCTGTGCAGCTGGAAAGGCAGAGACTATATGGCTATAGCTTGTCAAAAATACGGACGGATAAAGCGGTACGATGGAGGAGTAGTCACAATCACTGGAAACTACAAAAATGAGTTCAAGTTAAATCGGGCGTTTTCAAGGGTAACTTATTTCTGCAACACAAAACTTAAAAAAAAAGAATTCAATGTCACAACGAACTACATTCCATAGAGCAAGTATTTAAGCGACCTGTTAAACAAAAGGTTGTGAACCCCTGAAGTTTGCACTAAACAATATTGAAATACTACAAACTTTCCATACGTAACCTTACGTACACATGTACCAAGAGTACCAACAAATGGATATTATAGTGGACTAGTATAGTACCGGGCTTTTTGGCGCATCTCCAATAAAACAATCAGGCGTAACGAATTAAAGTATATAAACACATGTAAAATTTATTGAAACATATCCAGACTCAATTTTTTATGTACAGTTCTTATTTCATTTGATGTATATAAACTGTTTCTTTGGTTTTGTTTGTTTGAACTCGGTTCGTACTCATACATAATGGGCTCCTGTTAACAATACAATATTTACCATTCCTATTGGCAGTAAAGGACGGTGGATTTTAATCTCAGCTTAAATTTTAAACATAATTGACGTATAAGTTATTAGATTTAGACGTGGTTTAGACGTTAATTAAGCATTTTAATAAGTTTTGGACGTTGATGAAGTGGCATGAGTCAATCGATTCTTGGGGTATTTGAAACTAACAACATTAACATTATCAATGTTAGTTTGATTAGACTAATGATTAAACATTGCATTTGCTTTGAAGATTGAAGTGATACTAGTCTATACAGTTGTATGATAGTTTCCAGTTTAGTTAGTTTGTAATAGATTATTCTTTAGTGTTCGTTACCCTGTAACAAACTTGTTACTTGGTGTCGTTTATTAAATACTTTTGGTACGAATGTTTGCTTTTTGCATTTAGAAATTTTTGTAACCCATGCAGGGTTACAAAAAATTCTTGACAGACATTCACATTTTGAAATCTTCATATCTAACAAGTCCATGAAAAATATTTTCCTATTTACGCATTTTCCAATAGGTATTCCCAAAATCATGAGGCTTACGCACTGGGAAATACTCGATGTAAATCATTGGCTTCTTACCGAATTAATTTAATATTTTGACATGTTATTGTGCATGTTTGTGTATTATTTTCCACAAAGCTGTCGCAACTCGCAATTTATGAGGCAAATCATTCATCATCATCATCATTTCAGCCGTAAAACGTCCACTGCTGGACTTAGGCCTCCCCCAATTTGGGGGGCTTTGCCATAATCGCCACGCTTGGCAGGCGGGTTGGCGATCGCAGTATGGTGGTAAAATGCATAGAGAACGCTGCTGCCCATTCTCTAGTAAGTCCCTTAGTCGCCTTTTACGACACCCACGGGAAGAAATGGGGTGGTGTTATTCTTTACGTCCGGCACCACACGGTACAAATAGGCAAATCATTACAAAACATAAACTGAATTAACATCGATCAGTCTGCGAAAACAAATTTGTGACGTAATAAAAACTTTTTTACAAAAAAAAAAACCGACTTCCTTAAAAACACTACAAAGTGAAAAATAACTTTAATTTCGGAAGTCGGTGTCTTAGGATCTGTATTTATGGTTTTTTTGCCACCGACTTCCGAAATTAAAGTTATTTTTCACTTTGTAGTTTTTTTAAGGAAGTCGGTTTTTTTTTTTGTAAAAAAGTTTTTATTTTTAAATTTTTAGTTGTGGTATTCATCCTGCACTAATTCCAAACAAACAATGCATATTTATGCGATAGCAGAAATCGCGGTTGATTTGCTGTCATTTTTTAAAGAGTTCCGGTGTCTGTTTCCCGAACTCATCATCAGATCTATATGAAAATTATATGGGACCATTTCGGAATAAACCCCTTTCGAACAAAAAAAGAATTTTGGAAATCCGTATGTCCGTATATTAATAATATTATATTTTTTTAATAAAAAGAAGAGAAGAGCAAGTAACACTAAAATATTCATGCTACATACCTAATCGCCGTCAAAAAAAAAAAAGAATAACGACGTCTGCTAGCGTGTAGCTTCAGTAATCATTCTAAAATTTAATTCACAATAATGATTCTTCTACTCTTATAAAAAAATTATGATTTAAAAGGTGTAAACGGGAAGCGACTTCATTTATACTATGTACAGATGTAAAGACTAGCAATCCGCCCCTGCTTCGCACGGTTTTAATGGCTTGACTACACATCGAGTTTTTTTTTTTTTTTAATTACAGCCGCATGGATCGATCGGTCAGAGGGATAATTGCGTATCTTGCTATCAGTAGGAATCAGTTTCATTTTGATAGTTAAACAACATTCATTGCGTTATTCACGTTGTTGAGCCGACAATTTATTCGAACAAATGATGCAATGAATTAGAAATAATCTTCAAGACGATTCAGATATAATAAAGAGAGAAAACGAGAGAGAGAGAGAGAAAGAGAGAGAGAGATAATGCGAGAGAGATAATGCGTTACGCAATTAGGGTGCAGGTTAAACTACGCTTACCGCGGTTGATACGTGGATACCTGTACATGGCCATCTGTACATTCCAAGACCCCTCAGTGCCTCGAAAAGCACGTTAAACAGTTCGACGACGACGACCATTGACAGTCGTTACGGGTCAACATAACCCAACAAACAAAAATTGCTCTTGTAGTGGCTTATATTGCCAAAAATAATATTCTTATAGAAGCCGTATTATCGCTAATAAGGGTGCGTTTGGGCACAAATTATAAAGACAATAACCTTATACCTCCCTTTTAGTTGCTTTATTGTCCGCTTTTTTTCCTTATACGTGTTTTACTATGGTTCGATACAAGGGAGTTAAATTCATTGCGGCAAATCAAAGGCTCTTAAAAAGCCATAGGCCCTTATAGCCGTCTGTTTATGATTCTGCAATAAGTCTTTTTCTTAGTGATTTACATTTTCGTAAAAGTTTCGTGAATAAAGAGAAACGTCAACCATTTTATTAAAAAGTGAATGGTAAGTTATTATTTTATGTAGTTTATTTACCTGATTTATGTGCTCGTTTATAGTGAAAAGTGTATGGGAATTCAATTGCATGATAAAATGTGGTACGCAGTGTCTTATAGTATCAACCCGCCCTTGAATTTTAGCTGTTTTTGTGCTACAAACGTTATTAATTATTTAGTCATGTTATAAACAGTGCTATTATGAGAGCAAAACGATTCGCACATCGTCTACAAGGAGTCTATGAGAGTGAAGACTTTATAATGGCATCATTTCCTGTTTATGCTATCGCCATTTTACATATCGTTAGGGTTCCTTTCTCACGAACAAAATCCTGTACCTAGCTAGTCTTGTTCCCATATGTATAAAATTTATGTTTCACTATGGTTGGGTTGGCTGGAAGAGATCTCTTTATAGGGATAAGCTTGCTTTTGTGCACTAGTTTTAAGTTTGAAATTTAATTATAATTGTAAGTACACAATAAAGAATATAATTATAAATATAATATGTTTGTCCGCAGATATTGCATTGGTTTCAGTAATGCATATTACTACTTTATTTATTTTGAGCAATGTACGCGCATCCAATGGCATTTTGTTTGGCATTACATGATGTAATATTTTTAATAGGTCACTTAAAGCGATATGGGAAATGTTGAATTTCACTGCCCATTCTCTGATATCACTACGAATATCAATATTCTTCAACTCTTCATTTAAAAATATTATCATTGTCATTATATTATTATTGTCTATATCAATATCGCTACAATTATATTCTTCTTCACTGGTTTCCTTTTCATTCTTATTTTCTATAAAAAAATCCTCTGCGGAACAACTGGCTGATTCGTTAGTATCTGCTTGGTCTTTTTGTAGTATCATAGGAGGTGGGAGGTGGGTGGGAGGTGGTTGTAATGTTCAAAACCATGTTTTCGTAGACTTTTTTTTACTTTTCTTCTGTAACCACTGCTCCTTTTTAACTTCTTCCAGTCTTTTGAATCCATTTTTTAAATGTAAATTCCCCTCCGTAATAAATTCACACAATCTGCTGTACTTCAAAATGGCGAATCTAGTTATGTAAAACATTTTAATGTGACCATATAGAGAATAATATCTTTATAATCACTGTATAAGGGAATACGGATTGCTTTCACCCTTGTAAATATCACATAAAATGTTAAAATTTGTTTGTTGGATAGACCTCTTATCAAATGCTCCTATAAGTTAAAAAGCATCATAATTACCTTGTGCATTACTTTTCTAAGAATAATTGACCATATTAAAAGCCTTTATATGACTTTGAATATTATATGGCTAAAAAGCAATGTAACTAGCCTCTATAAGAAGAACACATTTTGAACCCTTATTGTAGCCATATTAATTGTATTTATTAACGTTTACCCAGCCAAATTATAAGAATAAAGGTAATATTAGCCAAATCTTCTAATAATGTGCTACTATAAGGAACATTGACATAATAAATGCTCTTTTATAACAAGTATAAGAGTTTAAACCTTATAGACTTAATTTTATAAGCTTAGTTTGTTTGTTGGGAAGCTCGTAAGTCTGACAACCAGTCTTACCAAGGGTAATCTTACTTCTTGGGTAATACAATACGTATTACCCAAGAACTGGGAAGCAGTCGCTCCATATCATCATCATCATCATCATCATTTCAGCCGTAAGACGTCCACTGCTGGACTTAGGCCTCCCCCAATTTGGGGAGCTTTGCAATAATCGCCACGCTTGGCAGGCGGGTTGGCGATCGCAGTATGGTGGTAAAATGCATAGAGAACGCTGCTGCCCATTCTCTAGTAAGTCCCTTAGTCGCCTTTTACGACACCCACGGGAAGAAATGGGGTGGTGTTATTCTTTACGTATAAAATACGTCGCTCCATATAAAATATTGATATTCAGCTGCATTCGGTTGGAGTGGAAGCCGACCCCAACATTGTTGGAAAAGTCTAGGCTGGGTTAGGTAATGGTTAAAACCACTTATAAACCAGTTTATAAGTTTAGAAAAATAACGCGGTCACTCAGACAGCCACGAAAAGTGACTTAAAGTTATTATAAAAATATTCATAGTATTATGTTGAATTCATGGTTAAAGTTTGAACACTGTTCAAAATTTTATCATTTGAAACATTATACGGAATGTTGCAGAATTTTATTTTATCTCCTTATTTGAAATTCAAAACTTTGGTATAATAGGATTCAAATGTGTTTCTGAATGAATATCAAAATACTTCACCATTGTACTCGACTATTATCAGCTTGTTACTACATCTTCGGTAGTATAGTGGTAAGTATCCCCGCCTGTCACGCGGGAGACCGGGGTTCGATTCCCCGCCGGAGAGAATCTTTTTGTTTTTCTTTTCATTTTAAGGTTAAGGTTATGTTACTCTATTCTGACCAAACTAGGTTCTTTTTAACATAAACACCCTTACTTTTAAACATTGCTCAAAAACGTCACAAAAAAATATGTTTAAGCTGATGGACTTTATCAGATTCATTAAGTTTATTGACAAAGGGGTATACAAAGTAATAATACTTAACCATAAGCACAGTATAAAAACATTTTGTTTTTGACTTTGCATTTTATACAGGGTGTCCAAGAACCTGGCGTCCAACTGGATTCCCACGATGCCCCAAGTTCTAACAGTACTCAGAAAAATATTTTAAAAAATCCACCCCATGTACTTACAGAATTATACTGATTTAAAAAAAAAAGGGGAAATGAGCACCCTGTGACATACTTTTGAATGCTGTGACTGCTAATGCTGATAATTTCGATATTTCTTGGAGGTTTTGTAATCTAGGGTATTGCTGTGTCTAAATAGAATGTAAAAATAAAGTACTTATTGTACCATTTTAAAATAAAATATTATTTTAACTAAAGGTGATATGGAAAACTATTGAATTTCGCAACTTTGACCGACTGTAGTGTAAAAAAAATGTACCAAAATAGTATGGCAAGTGACGTCAAATTTTGACGCGTTTATTCCTCTTTTTAAAAAGGTATAATACTTACACATTAATTTGAAAAAAAAAATTTTTGATAATATTTTTACTCAACAACCCAATTTTTACGATGTCTTACAGAATTCTTAGAAAGAAACATTTACGACGAATTGAATCTAACCTCTAAAGAATTACTATTGTATGCTCATAAAAATAACAACAGGCCTCTCAAAAAACAGGTTAGACCGTAAGGGACGGTATGTGCATGCATCTCACCATAGTGATTCGTTATTACAACAGGAGGGAGCAAGACAGAAACTATCTTTGCGATTTGCTGGTTCTTCTTTATGGTACCCCATTATTCAGGTAAGAGTGAGGGAGAAAAAGGTTAGAGGTGCGAGTGAGATAGATAGTGACGCTATCTGGGATCGTGCTATTTAGGATAACAGTACGGTCAGTACGCGTCACTGCCTCCTGCCGTTACTACGCACCTCTCTCTTATTGTTACCATTGATCACGTACTACGATTTAAAGCTTTGTTTATTGGACTCGATTACTCTTTGTGCTCTGGACTTTGAAACGAACTCTTTACGACGACCTTTGCCTGTGTTTGGACAGTTTGTGTTTTGTGTGTGCTACCATGGCGACCTACACTCCGCAAGAATACGCAAATATGCACTACATTTATGGAGAATGTAGAGGTAATGGACGAGCTGCAGCGAGACTTTACAGAGAAAGGTATCCGAGGGCTACGCGATATCCCGACCATCGAGTTTTCATTAATGTGCACAGATCACTATGTGACGGGCGGTTCCCCAATCAAGTAGCTGGTGAAGGACGACCCGTAAATGACTTCATACGCGATGAAGTTTTAGAGGCGGTGTCGGCAAATCCAAGCATCTCTGTGCGAGGAATAGAAGCTGATACGGGGATACCGAAGAGCACAGCACACAGTATTCTCCAAAAAGAAGAATATCATCCGTACCACGTACAGCGAGTGCAAAGTCTTTTACCTCGAGACTATCCGAGCCGAGTCGCGTTTTGTGAAACAATCCTGCAAAAACATCGAGAAGACGAAAACTTTATCGACAAAATTTTGTGGTCAGATGAATCAACATTTAAGAAGGATGGCTACATGAACCTACACAACTTGCACGAGTGGCATGTGGAAAATCCGCACTTGATGCGAGAAGATAGATCCCAGTACCGGTTCAAAGTGAACATGTGGACCGGTATTCTCTGTGGGAATATTATTGGTCCATTTGAGATGCCCGAGAATTTGACTGGCGAATTATATTTAAATTTTCTTCAAAATGATTTGCCAAACTTACTAGAAGAGACCCCACCAGATATGTGGTTCCAACACGACGGCTGTCCAGCACATTTTCGCGTATCCGTTAGAGAGTTTTTGGACGAGCAATACCCGAACAGGTGGATTGGGCGATCAGGAACAATCCCGTGGCCAGCCCGCTCACCTGACTTAAATCCGCTGGATTTTTTTTTCTGGGGAACTATGAAGGAGCTCGTTTATGCGAAGCCCATTAATGACATCGCTGACCTTCGCGAGAAGATAACACAAGCAGTGCAGGTGATACGTCAAAAAAGTTACTCGCGAAACATAAAGCGGTCCTTTTTAAGGAGAGTGAGAGCTTGTATTGCCGCGGGTGGTCAACATTTTGAACATTTATTGTAATAAAATATCTTTAAACTAACATTCTTTGCTTTTATTCTACTGGGAACCCATCTACCTGTGTGTATTTCCTTCTTGCTCACTCTTGGAACCGAAGTAAATAATAGTAGTAACATAACAGTTTCTAAGATAAGAAAGGGTCCGACAGTTACCGTTAGTAGGTAGGCACTTCGTAAAAATTGGGTTGTTGAGTAAAAATATTATCAAATTTTTTTTTTTCAAATTAATGTGTAAGTATTATACCTTTTTAAAAAGAGGAATAAACGCGTCAAAATTTGACGTCACTTGCCATACTATTTTGGTACATTTTTTTTACACTACAGTCGGTCAAAGTTGCGAAATTCAATAGTTTTCCATATCACCTTTAGTTAAAATAATATTTTATTTTAAAATGGTACAATAAGTACATTATTTTTACATTCTATTTAGACACAGCAATACCCTAGATTACAAAACCTCCAAGAAATATCGAAATTATCAGCATTAGCAGTCACAGCATTCAAAAGTATGTCACAGGGTGCTCATTTCCCCTTTTTTTTTTAAATCAGTATAATTCTGTAAGTACATGGGGTGGATTTTTTAAAATATTTTTCTGAGTACTGTTAGAACTTGGGGCATCGTGGGAATCCAGTTGGACGCCAGGTTCTTGGACACCCTGTATAATACTAGCTTCTGCCCGCGGCTTCGCCCGCTAGGATATCGAAAACTCACCATTTTAACCCCCCATTTCACCCTCTTAGGAACGGAATTTCAAAAACCTTTTCTTAGTGAATACAGTAGGTATTCACTAAGAAAAGGTTTTTTGAAATTCCTCACAAAAAACACACCCTCCAAATTTCATATCTCTAGGACCAGCGGTTCAGATTGTGCGTTGATAATTATATCATTCAGTCACTCAGGACTTTGAATTTTATATAAATAGATATAGATTTGCTATTAATTTGACATTGTATTTATTTATTGACATTCTTTAAATTAATTTGACTCTTAAACTAACATTTCACGTCAATTTTAATTAATCTTTTAAATGTATTGTTTCTGCATGTGATAATTTCATTTGAAATGTAATGTTGAACGAATGAATTAAATAAATAATAATCAACATCGATTAGATTAATACAATTATATTTCTTCTTTCTTAGCAAAGAAAAGTAAGGAAGAACCACGGAAGAACCTACATAGCTTAAACTCGACCGGTTACATTTTCATAACAATTGACAATCGACATTTATAACAAGAGAACAATGAGTGATGACAACTGCTTGGTCGTGATCAGGATCGCCTTGACACCACAAACTGTGCCGGCGCCGGCAATATGTTGACACGAAAATGATATAACAAGGTACGCACCCTTCAAGCTATACATATCCAGTATAAGCTGACATCTCATTGTACGAAAAGCCTATACAATGCGAGGTCAGCTAAAACTGGAAACTGTAGCTTGATCTGTAGCCGTGTGTACGAAAATTGCAAGTCATATATCAAAGCTTCTCTCTGCATTGAGTATTTTTCCAGCGTTGCGTTGAGTTTCGTCGGACGTACGGCGTAGACGCTGCTTAGAAGTCGCATAGACGTAATCACGTAACACAGAAACAATGTAGACGTTAGTAACCGCGTAGACCTCGTAGAGATTTGGGTGAGCGTAAAATGCGTTAACTTGACGTCAGTCTTGCTTTATCAATTGACCTTTTCAAGTTTATCTTTTGGAGAACTGCACATTTTATGTGAACTTCTCTCATTTCCGTTAAAATGAATTGGTCGTTAATATCACAGTCAACCACATTGTAAATTCGTTATATTTTTATTACCTAAGGGAAAGTATTTTTTTATAACAGTAATGGACTTTATCGAACTGACAGCGTTACGGCCCAGCCGTTTTAATCAATGTCATTAATCAAGGAAAAAATGTATTTCTATACTAACATTATAAATGCGAAAGAAACTCTGTCTGTCTGTTACACTTTCACGACTAAATCATTACACCAATTTTGATGAAATTTGGTACGGGATAAGGGGGGTAAGAGGGGTAATTGCGGAACTTTTTATCGGTTGGAATTGGTTTACATTCATAGTTAAACAACAATCATTGCGTTATTTACGTTGCTGAGCCGACAATTTATTCGAACAAATGACGCAATGGTTTAGAAATAATCTTCAGTCCCATTCAGATTCTGATAAATTGTGCGTTTCGCAATTAGGGTGCAGAAAGGACATAGGCTACTTTTTAGGGTTCCGTTGCCAAATGGCAAAAAACGGAACCCTTATAGATTCGCCATGTCTGTCTGTCTGTCTGTCTGTCTGTCCGAGTATGTCACAGCCACTTTTCTCCGAAACTATAAGAGCTGTGCTATTGAAACTTGGTAAGTGGATGTATTCAGTGAACCGCATTAAGATTTTCACACAAAAATAGAAAAAAAAACAATACTATTTGGGGTTCCCCATACATAGAATTGAAACTCAAAAATTTTTTTTTCTTCAAACCCATACGTGTGGGGTATCTATGGATAGGTCTTCAAAAATGATATTGAGGTTTCTAATATCATTTTTTTTTTAAAACAATAATATTTGGGGTTCCCCATACATAGAACTGAAACACAAAAAAAAATTTTAATCAAACCCTTACGTGTGGGGTATCTATGGATAGGTCTTTAAAAATGAAATTGAGGTTTCTAATATCATTTTTTTCTAAACTGAATAGTTTGCGCGAGAGACACTTCCAAAGTGGTAAAATTTGTGTCCCCCCCCCCCGTAACTTCTAAAATAAGGGAATGATAAAACTAAAAAAAATATATGATGTACATTACCATGAAAACTACCAACGAAAATTGGTTTGAACGAGATCTAGTAAGTAGTTTTTTTTTAATACGTCATAAATCGTAAACCACAATTTACCTTTCATTCAGTCAACTCAAATATAAAAATTAAAAAAAAAAACATTTAATTTCATAAACGATGATGACGAATGATGATGATGATGACCTGCAGGTTTGTACGGAACCCTCGGTGCGCGAGTCCGACTCGCACTTGGCCGGTTTTTATTACACGGTTTTGTCTGCGTCCGCGATAACCGACATTTATGTGGACGAAATCGCGGGCACAAGCTAATTTAAAAAAGAGTTCGGTAAGTAGTTTCCACGAAGCATCTAATGCAGTTATGCATCACCGATAATTTATGAGTATTGTACTAGAATTTGAACTGATATTAATCTCATTAGAAGCGCATTAAATTCCATTTACAGTGAGCACCATACATAAAATTGACATTTCGTATCGACATTTTGTAATTAACTTCATTTTATACAGCCAATCAAATTTGAAATGCAAACCACGCCCACATTAAACGTTCGCCAATTACATTATTTCTAATGCTTTAGCACCATCATAATTTATGTTGCGTTTATGTAGTGTCTGTGAAAATCTTATTCGTCTAATATATTTATTTATTTGACATCACCAACAAAGGATCATCATTTCAGCCGAAAAACGTCCACTGCTAAACATTGGCTTCCCCCATTTTGGGGGGTTTGCCATAATCGCCACGCTTGGCAGGCGGGTTGGCGATTTCAGTATGGTAGTAAAATTCATAGAGAACGCTGCTGCACATTCTCTAGTAAGTCCCTTAGGTGCCTCTTACGATACCCACGGGAATAAATGGGATGGTGATATTCTTTACGTCCGACGCCACACGGAAAAACAAAGGATACCAAGATACAACATTTTATACTTAATCGTAAATCACAACAATACAAAAGGTTTTCTACGCGTGCTCCTTCAGTTACCTACTACAGCATGCTTATATTTAACTAGGTGTAAACATGTTAAAAATAAAAATAGAGGAAAAACATTTTGAAACAAGAAAAACGAAAATACCGAACTATTTCGTAGAGATTCTAAAGCAATTTGTATTTTTTTTTAATTATCTTTACACTTTTTGTGAACCTAATTTATTTTAGCATTGTAAAATATGATAGGTATAATCTTAGTGAAAACGGAGCCGTTTTTCCTAACACTAAAAAATCATAACAGACAATGGTGCCGATTCCCTTATTCACAAACTAAACTAAATTTAAGTTCAGTGAATCTTTTTCTTTCTATTTCATTAAGGAAAGGACAGAAAATAAATTTTAGTTTAGTCCTGTCAAATTAATCAGCGCTTGACGTAAATTGACGTAATTTTAGTAGGCAAGTTTTTAATCACGTCTAAACTTGTATGGAGTAGTGACAGGCGCTGATTAATTTGACAGGACTAAACTAAAATTTTTCTTTTGTCCTCTTCTTAATGAAATACAAAGAAAAAGATGCACTGAACTTAAATTTAGTTTAGTTTGTGAACAAGGGAATCGGTACCATTCCTTATGTCTGTTATGATTTTTGAGAGAGACTAGACGAGTCCCAGTTACTATTCACACAAAGCAATTCACGGTCTTTATCACACCACCCAAATTACTTTTATACATGCGTAGCCTTAATTGTTGGTTTATATGCAATAACAAAATGAAAGGTGTACGTTGGTGCTGCGGTCGGACCCGCGACGACGACATTGTCAAGGCCGCGCGAGCCGCGTGCGCTTCTCTTCTGCACGCACGCGCTCGATACACACAACGCTATTTCTTTCCAATCTCTCAAACCTCTATTATTTATTATAAAAAGCACTTTACATTAAAAGTTGTGCCTGAAAGTTAGAAGATCAATCTTTATCAATAATTTCATGTTCAGGCATTATAAAGTAGACAATAATAAAATTAAATACATTTATTTCCGCCTTAATTAGAAATTATCCATATAATGTCAGTAACAAAGAGCTTAAAAATCTATATTAGTATTGTAGCATTCTCGAAATAAATTCACATAAAAAATAAATAAATAAAATCCAATAAAATTATAACCTTACACTCGTATCTAGTTTAAATTGTAAATGGGAATAGAGGGTGACGTTTTATGGAGCTAGTTGTATAGCTAGTTGTATTTACTGTTTTCTCATGTGCCATGTACGCAATGCGTTTTTTCTTTACGTACAAAACAAACTCATTAGGTATTATTAGAGGTATTTACACGAGTCAGAGAACATTTAACTAAATAAAATAAAGAATAAATATGAAACGTAGCAAAATCCATTGAGGACATCCGCACAAGACGAGTTCTAAAGCAAGACATATTATTTATTTTATGACTCGTCTTTTAAACACGCCACGACTGTAGTTAGCCTAAATTATTAAAATTATCGTTACGACCCGGATTTTAAGATCGTTTCCTTTCCGTGACCTTCCAAATTCCCCGTCGCATAGTGTGGACAGACGATGCAACAGGCGTTACATAACCGGCAAGCGAATGCGTTCCGTTGCGCAAGCGCAGTGTCCGGGTACCGTAACGGTGCGCGAACGATCCGGAATGCCGGCGATTTGACGCGCATTGCCTCATCATCGCACGCCACACATTAGTTGCCCGTCGAAGGTCGACCGTTGTGCATTTTTGATTAATTTCAATAATAAGGATTGACCGTGATCTCGGTACCGTAAAGCGTCCCGTGTGAATAGCCTCTAATTAAATGTAAATATTGTTGTGTGTTCACTGCAAGGGCGCGTAGGTTCGTAATTAAGAATGCTTTCATCAATAACAATAAGAATATTTATTTCCTAAAAAATATATTTAAATCAAGCAAATCGAGCAGTGATAGCTCAGTGGTATCGGGCGCGACTTGTGAGTTGCAGGTTGTGGGTTCGAAACCAGGCAGGCGCTTTACTTTGTGTAAATGATTTCGTCATCACTGCTCTCAAAACGGTGTAGGAAAACATCGTGAGGAAACCGGCATGACCAAGAACAAAAAATTCTAAGACATCTGACATCTACCAACCCGCACGGAGGCCTGTGTCCCAGCAGTGGGAACAATATAGGCTGATTATGATTAAGATATTCAAATCCATTATCAGACCTAATAACAATATTTATAAAATAACTAGCTTTTGCCCGCGGCTTCGCCCGCGTGGATGTAATGCAAGAGGACGTATAACCGCGATAAGAATGTGTTATTCCAGGTTATATAGGTAATATAGACTCTGTGTGGTATTTTCGATCCAGATCCATTCAGCCATTTTTGTGTGATTGAGAAACAAACACCCAATCATACATATTTTCACATTTATAATATTATTAGTAGTAGGATTATAACTCATATTACTTAGGATTCATAGTTTATGAGAACATCATGTGTGTTGGTGTTTTTAAAATAAGAGTAATAGTATTCAGAGTAAGAAGACTGCGACATAGGGCTTGGTTTAGTTGAATATAAGACTTCCTGGTTTTTTTTTAACGATCCTATTTTACCTATACAGGCACTCAATCATTTACCAGACACCGAACATAATTATAGGAATAGTACTTTTGCCAGTGGCTTGGCCCGTATAGCTGTCGGAAAATATCACCCGGGAACCTACCACCGGGATAAAGTAGGTATCCTATCTGTTACGTATCCATGATATAATATATCTTTGTGCCAAATTCGATCTAAATCCGTTTGGCCGTCTTTGCATCATTGAGAAACAAACATCCAAAAATCTAAACATCTAAGCCATTTCGTGGTCTCTTGCTTCGGTTTATTTTGAGTATAATGAACACACATGATATTCGCAATTACTATGAAGCCAAAGTAATATGAATTACAATCCTACTTATCCTGTACAACCCGGCCGCTGCCAACAGATGGACGGGACGGACGTACGACCCGCAAGCTGCTTTGCCCCCGCATTTTAAATCTCTAATATCTTCTAAGCTAGTCATTTAAATTACATGATCCAAAGGGCCATATTGATCTATATTAAATTCACAATGTATTTAAGGTACTTAATTGGATAAGGATTAATGCTGTATTCCTTAAAATCGCTTCGTAAATAAGCCCTTATTTCTCGTAAAAAGTAAAAGATAAAAAATGGTTATTGTGGGTTATCCCTAAGAGATAGACATATACCATTGCGACATTTTTGTAGGCCTTTTTAAGGTGTATAATACTGTAGTACATTATTTTGATCTATTTCGTAGGATTCAGCCAGGGTTTTTCGAATTTTGAGACGTATGTCACCGTAGTTTTCGAAGACAGTTATTTTTTTCTAAAATAAAAGATTTTTTCGAAAATAAAAGTAGCCTAAGTTACTCCTTGTTACATCAGCTATCTGCCAGTGAAAGTCCCGTCAAAATCGGTCCAGCCATTTCAGAGATTAGCGGGAACAAACAGACAGGCAGACAGACAGACAGACAAAAATTGTAAAAAATGTTGTTTTGGTATATGTATCGTGTATACATCCATATACACTTAGTAAAAAGTGGTTATCTTAATGTTAAAAACAGACACTCCAATTTTATTTATTTGTATGTATGTATGTATAGATATGACAAAATATTTGTTTAAGCTACTAAAGAAATTAATATCACTTG
This sequence comes from Aporophyla nigra, assembly GCA_947507805.1. Lineage (NCBI taxonomy): Eukaryota > Metazoa > Arthropoda > Insecta > Lepidoptera > Noctuidae > Aporophyla > Aporophyla nigra. The sequence continues at coordinate 17,895,742 of OX382297.1, read as the reverse complement.
ACGTCAAATTGAGTGGCTGCCGATATACCTAACCTAGTACTACCTGCCTCATGAATAGAACCACTCCGTCAAGCCGTGACACGCACGATTGTCGCAACCCAGCGCTGGGCACGCCACAATTGCGGCGGTAAGTCCCCTCTTTGAGGAGTGGATTGAGAGGCGCCACGGCGTCCTCACCTTCCGCCTGACGCAGGTTCTCACCGGGCATGGGTGCTTCGGTGGGTTCCTGTTCAGGATAAAGCGGGAGGAAACGTCCGGGTGTTTCCATTGTGAGGATCGTCTGGAGGACACGGTGGAGCATACAGTGGAGGTGTGCCCTGCCTGGGCGGAGCACCGCCGTGTCCTCGTGGAGGCGATCGGCGGCGGCGACCTCTCGCGTCCGGCCCTGGTGCGAGCCATGGTACGGAGCGAGAGGGCATGGGAAGCCGTCACCTCCTTCTGCGAAGCAGTAATGCTCGCGAAGGAGGAGGCGGGGCGCGTGAGGGAGTGGCAGTCTCTGCACCCTCACGTCCCTAGCCGCCGCAGGAGGAGACGCCCCGGGCGTCGGGAGTCGATAGCGGACTCCCGGCCACCGTAGGCGCGAGCTTGCGGGTGGCGAGCAATGGGTAGCTCGCCGCCCGGTAAGGATCAGGCTCGGGTCGACGGCGCGTAGTGTTCCACGCGCGCCTCAAAGAGATGTCAGCAGCAATGTAGGGGTCTGCTAGGACCGATGCCTGCCAGGGTCACGAGATTGTTCGAAAGAGATACCGTGACTCTGGCACATGGGCAACTGAAGGAACACGGGTGGGTTTTAGTCAGTAAAAGTCTGACACGCCCTCCCACTCCGCCCAGAGCGGGAGAAGTCATTTGATGATTTCCCATCCAAAAAAAAAAAAAAAAAAAAAAAAAGCCGTGACACGCCAACACCTCTCGGACCCGATTCGGATGAACGTACTGACCAATTTCACTAATGAGTACGCAGAAACACTCGGAATAATTCCGCAATATGGCCCCCAAGGCAATGATTGTAAAACTTTCTACGATAGTCAGCAATTTATTAGATACAATGATTTTTCGATTTGTATCTATGAGTGGAGGTCATCAATCAACTCAGCCTATCGCAGTCCACTGCTGGACATAGGCCTCTCCCATATTGCGCCACAACACCCTGTCCTCCGCCTTCCGCATCCAGTTTGCCCCAGCCACTTTCTTTAAGTCGTCGGTCCACCTAGCTGGGGGGCGTCCCACGCTACGCTTGCCGATACGCGGTCTCCACTCCAGGACTCGTCTGCTCCATCGGCCATCGGTCCTTCGACAGACATGGCCAGCCCAGTGGAGGTAATTGTGATAAATGGTTTTCAAAATAGTCTTTATTACTTTGATTGGACGCTAATTGTTAGAATAAACTAATAAATAGTACACATACATACATACATACAATCACGCCTTTTTCCCATGGGGGTAGGCAAAAACCACGGAACGCCACCTGCTACGATCTCTACACACTCCTTTTGCCTCGTTCAGGTTCATACAATTGGTCATACACACATGCCGGTTGCGAGTACTACGCACCTGACCTTTCTCAAGAACATCACCAATAAGGTCACTATATGTCCTCCTAGGGCGTCCCCTCCTGGTGTTTCCACTCACATCTGCCTTGTAAATATCTTTTGTGAGCCGTCCTTCATTCATCCTCTCAACATGGCCAAACCATCTAAGCATACTTTTTCAATTTTTGTCACTACATCTTCTTTTAAACCACACCGTTACAAATAGTTTGTAGTTGAAAAAAATGCTACCTAACTATAAAGTTTATTAAATCTATTTTTGATTACCAGTGTGACACAGGTGTGATCTTCGCCACAATAGTATTTGAGTTATTATCGTTCCGGCTTAAAACTTTCTGGCCCACGGGAAAGTCATTCAGTTTTCACACCCAATTTACGAAAGCCGTTCAAACTAACTTTCATGCAGGCGGGGCACGGATGTGGAGCCAATGTTAAAAAATAACTGAACAAACTGAAAAAACCGGCCAAGTGCGAGTCGGACTCGCGCACCGAGGGTTCCGTAAAAAAATATTTTTATTATATGATGTCACGAAAAATTTACGGTTTTCACAATTTTTCCTTTATCTGGGCTATAAGACGTTGCTTCGTACAAAATTTCAAAATTCTATATCGACTGGAAGTACCCTTTAGGTTTTGATTCCCTTGCGAGTTTCGAAAATTTGCGGAAATTTGCGGCATAAACGGCTATATCTTTTGATTGCGTAAGCTTAGAAGTCTGATATTCACAGCTCCAAGGAACAGTAGATTTGAGTATTTGGTATAAATTTCAGCTTGATACCTCTACGCGTTCCTGAGAAAAAGGGTCTTGACAGACGGATGGACGGACGGACGGACGGACGGACGGACGGACAGACGGACGGACGGACAGACGGACAACAAAGTGATCCTATAAGGGAGCTTTTACCTTTTGAGGTGCGGAACCCTAAAAAGGTCAGTTTTCGTTTTTAGAAAGGTTGGTACTTAAGTACTATATTTGGAATTTAAATTGAAGGCCTTATGTGCAATGTGCATATGTTTATTTATTTGTATGATAGAGTAAAAACCAAATACCTAACTAATTCATTATATCATCATCATTTCAGCTGAAAGTGGTCCACTGCTGGACTAAGGCGTCCTCAAAAAAGTTTGCCATAATCGCCACACTTGGCAGGCGGGTAACTCGTCATCATCATCATTTCAGCCGAAAGAAGTCCACTGTTGGACATAGGCCTCTCCGTAAGGACGTATTTGCTATAATCGCCACACTTGGCAGACGGGTTGGCGATCGCAGTATGGTGGTAAAAGGCATAGTGAACGCTGCTGCCCATTCTCTAGTAAGTCCCTTAGTCACTTTCTAAGACACCCACGGGAAAAAATAGGGTGGTGCACCACATGGACCAAAACGCTTATCACACCATGCGAATTACAATGTTAATTTTGCCCATAGTCCCGAATAGCTCTAGTTCATCTGTTCTTTCAACTCATAGTTCGATAATCAATACGTATGGACGTTGTTAAGCACATAAGTACTTCAAAGTTTTAAGCAGTAATGAAAAAATGCAACTAATGAGATAAAATAAACTAATTATATCGACGGTTAAAAGGTAATAAGCGCCATTTTGGTCGAAAAGGACTTATGAATTCCATCCTACTTAAACTTTTCTGCTTTTTCGAATGCGCTTACTCCCACGGCTCTACGATGTCTTTCAAATTTTCACGGTATGACAATGAATAAAAAAGTGATGTACATTTTTCTACAATTTCAAACTTTAAACCGCTCTCCTAAACAATTTGGTTTTTGTCGCTTATACCCTATTACCTTTTAACCGTCGATATGCTCTTAAATATTTAGACATCATTTACAAGGTGTTACATACTTATTGTCATTTAGAAGTTAATAATCCACATAAAGCTCAACCAAAATTTCTCACCAAACACTATCCAAAATAACAGTTCCCATTCACACGGACATTTCCCTGATCAATAAAACGTATGCCGATATCATCACACGATACGGGTTTAATTCCTGCCCTGTAATTATCCCGGGCAACAATTCGCCCTATCTGCTCAATTGGATCTATGCACAACGAATCACAAACGAAGCATCTATGCAAATAGACACCAGTCCCATAAATTGGGATAAGTTATTATATCTGACGCCGGAGTACCGTTAATAGAATATTACACAGACATAATGTTCGAATAAGTCATCGTTCGTCATGGTAAGCTGGAACCATTATTTATAAATTAAAGAAGATAAATTACACACTTCCAGATGTAAATAACTTTATGGCGGCTAACTGTAAATCAATCTTCTCCTGTTTTCGGAGATTCGTGTTAAACGTTTTGGATTTGTAGTCTTTATGAATTTACGAATATTTTAATAACACACTTCGATTATTCCATTATAAATAATGAAGGAACATATAGTTTAATAATAATTATTTATGTTTATTATTTAAATCAAAATCATTCATTTTCATTACTTAACTAAGTTATTTTTATTTTGGCTGGTCCTATGTTTTTCTTCTTGAGCATGATAAACTAGGGGTTTCAACCAAACAAAATGGAATAAATTGGTGACACTTTACCGACGAAGGGGCTCGTGGCTAAGTAACATCTGCCGCACATGTCGATCGATCAAGTCAATCCACACTTGCCACGGTTGGTTCGTGGATGGGTAACCATCTTTACAAGCCGTTGATCCCGTCTCTCATTTGTGGATCTTTAACAGTCGTTACGGATCGACAGAAGCCCGAATATCTGACAAGCAGTCTTACCAAACGGTACCATATTACACAGTAACTGGGTTGTTGAGACCAGATTGGCAGTCGCTCCATGTGAAATACTGATCGATTCAGCTGCATCTGGTTAGACTAGGTAACGACCTCAACATATTTGGGAAAAGATTAGGTAGATCATCATCTGCCTCACACGGCACACCTGAAAGTCATCAATTTATCGAAGTACGTCTGTATAATTAAAATTGAGATTTTAGGTTATCTTTCTTTTTCCAATTAATTACTTTTAGATGTGCATTCATCCCCAATATGTCTGTGAAATTTCGTTGATTAATTAAAAAATGCCTCGTACATTACTAAGTTTTTTTTTATCTTTTCATTCCTTAAACAGAAGATAAGCATATAACAATATACGCTCAATAACTTTACCGATATTTACTTCTATCCCGTATCGCCCAGTACCTACCTACCTATGTAACAGCACCTCAAAGCATGCCCGGGCGCCAGGAAGGCGTCTCCACTCCCGCGCTTACACGCGCCATCTCTCGCGACCCAGATCCTGACGATTACTTACATCCAACACTACTTCCTACTACCTAATGCACAAGCACGTTTATTTAAGCCTAACGCTAAACAAATCTATCATTCAAGGAGATTTTGTTTTCTTAACCTGTCTGAATCCTTTAGTATGCATATTTACGTTTTTTTAAAAGCTATTATGAAATAATACTCCCATTTCTTCTCGTAAGTGTTGTAAGATGCGACTAAGGGACTTACTTGATCGCCTCGCTAACGAGATCGCCAACAACAGGCGGCTGTCAAGCGTGGCGATCATGGCAAACCCCCCCACATTGGAAGAGGCCTAAATCCATCTTTCGGCTGAAATGATGATCTAATAATACATATGCTTATAAAAAGTAAATCACATAATAAATACATCCTGTTCGTTCCGTGCTAACAACATCCGCATCACCATACAAGCTTTAAACAATCTGCATAATAAAGACAATTTGCCCAATTTAAGCTACCACATAACCATCGACTTGATAACCGTGCCGATCAAAATATAAACAAAAACATAAACAGACCTAACATGTTACGTGAACGATTTAAAGTTAAACGTAAAATCGGTGTGTAATTGGATAAATCCATCAAATTAACAACTGTTAATCGACGGAAGTTCGATCACAGCTCCTGTCAATTCGTCCGCTTGATTTGCATAATGCAGAATCCATTGATCACATAAAACGCCTCGTTTCCTGTATAAATCAACACCGGAATATGGCCATTTCGTGTTCGGAATTATTCGGAGCAGCCGCACGCTAACGTCGGAAGAAACGAATTATGCTATTGCCGTAAAACACCATATAATATGAGCGAGATATAAAATTTGACAAATGAGGAATATTTGTAGCATGCATTAACGAGGTCCGTAGGAGAGTTAAAGTGTTTGCGTGTATAAAAGAACTCAAGGGCACTTTCTACCATCTATTATCTTGGCATGTGACGCGCATTATCTCTTCGATTTAAGTTTCACCAATAAACATGATAATCCCTTTGACATGTTTGCCAAATACCATTACGGTGCATTAAAAACCTTTTAAAGAGATGGACCTTTTATGAACAAAATAATGGTCTAAGCATTAGTTATTAAAAACGGATTTCGAAATAAGCTCTCATCTCAAAACTATACAGCGTAGCAGGGATGAAAGGGGATCGACGCGCAACCTGTAATTATGAACTAAGTACATGATACTGAAACCCCTTTTTTTTCTGGGTGGGAAATCATGACGTTTCCCGCTCTGAGCGGGAGGGCGTGTCAGACTTTTACTGACCCATCTGTGTTATTTCAGTTGCCTGTGCCAGGGCCACGGTAACTCTTTCGAACAAATGCGCGACCCTGACAGGTTCTGAACATTCTGTGTTCGAATATTCCGTCGGTTTTTTTTTTAATTAGCTGTTCTAAACGTTTTGACTTTTTTTTTAAACAAAATCTGCTGTTTCATAGAATAGTGAATTTAATAGTGATTTCATGAAACAGCAGATCTTCTTTTGGTACCCGACGAAAAATTTCTACGCTAGGGTTCTAGAAGATTCTGCTAAATTCATGATTACAGTTACCTTGTCCTTGCCAGCCTATATAGATACTTGAAAAAGCTGGAACATATAATGCTCAATTTAGATATAAACTGCTATTAAGCTCGACTAAAACCGCTAATTAAAACTTATTTATTTATTTAAATAACATGGGAGACTTACAGCTACAACGAACAGATCAAGAATAGTATATTAGTCAGAAAGCCAATTACAGGTCTCCTATAAGTATAAGGAACAGAGAAAATAAAATATTTAATTCTAAGGACATTCACACTAAGTTACATTATATACAGTGTTAGAGCTGTGTTGCTCATACTAAATAATAATCATCACAACAAAATAAACGAATGAAAAGATAGAATGCATGAAAAAAATTGAACTACATGAAAAAAAAAATTTATTTTATTATACTAACAAAAGTACATAAGTAAAAAGGAAAACTACATGTTATTCTAGGTCAAGGAATTTAGTGATTACGTAATCATGCTACTTACGTGCCTTCAGTCAAGTTCAATCCGCTAAGTGTTGGCTACTGCTCACGTAACAATAGTCTACCAACCTGGCCAAACAATTTGTAACATTGGCCCTGATCTCTAAGACCACAGGAACTGATATAACCGTGTCGGAACATCAGCCAATGTATTGGAATGTTGGTCCAAATATGTGAGGTCGTGGCACCAGATGCACGTAGATTATGCATTCTATACCTGTATGAACGGAAGTGTTGGATCCGAACACTTCCACTGCTCTGGAATGTAGTGTGGAATTCTCATCGGTCAACATTATACAAGAACGGACCAATATTTGGAATTGATATCCCAATTTGGTACAAGACGAATTTTGATGTGGTGATGGTGAAAAGTGTCGATTTTGTATTTCTAGTGGTATCTTTGGAAAATGGAAACTGTTTGCCGTTTGTTTGTACACAATGTGTTCCTATTGTTATCCCATAACTCTAGTTATAGAATATTAAAAAGAACCCCTTGTATAAACAGAGCAAATCCCATAAAAGTCAAATCACTTCACTGGGCCTTGCCATAATGATCCAGAGAAAAGATCAACACTACCTAAATCAAAAATCCTCAAACCTCAACATCTCAGAACACATGTTTTTACATACAAAATGAATATCTGTGATATCGGATTAAGTTTATTTGTGCATAAACCTAATAAGATAAACCTTTTATCGCGGTTATTTATAGATGGCGTTCACTTTATGGATTGTGAGAGCGGTGTCATGGCGGCGTCGTGAGATAATTCAGTAATACAGGGCTGGTTGATAGCATACACATCTATTTCTATACATCTTAACATAATTAAATAAATAAAATTAAAATGTCTGTTTCCAATTTCAAATTAACAGCTTTTGACACTTCAGCTTTGAAATGCATATGAAAGTATATAAGGTACTTACATCAAAAAATCAATATTAAAAAAAATTGTATGTCTGTTTCTTTGTTCCGGCTAATCTCTGAAACGGTTGGACCTTTTTGTCTGAGTAGCACGTGTGATCATTCCCGAACACCACGCGGGTGAAGCCGCGGGCGCAGCTAGTATAATAATACAATTCTCAGATTAGATGCACAGTTGATTATGCATAGCAAGCCAATGCACAGACAATGTTACATTATAACACTTGACTACCCTCCAAATGGTCAGTGATTAACTAAGCGGATAATCTAGGCTATTGAGACAATCGAAACTGCGATTAATGTGCTTAAAATAGAAAACCCAGTTTCAAGAGTCTATCAGAAAAAACAGCCGATTTCGAAAATAGCTTTAATTTCGTAAGTTTGTGGCAAAAAAACGAAAACACACATCCAAAAGCTTCCGAAATTTAAGTAACTTCTCACTTTGTAATGTTATTTGACATCCCAATTTTCAACATCGTTTCAGGACAAAGACGTCCACTGCTGGACTTTGGGGAGATTTGCCATAATCGCCACGCTTGGCAGGTGGGTTGATGATTGCAGAAAAGTGGTAGAGCTTATTCATTAGATTACGAGTCAAGACAATAGAAATGCTTTAAATTATAAGCACAGCAAATGCAAGAACCTCTATTATCACTTAAGGTGACACATTGCGAAAACCGTGCTTTTTCTTTTAAGTGTACCTTTCTTACCATATGATAGCCGAACTTAATATTTAAGTGTATGATTTTTGACTATATGATCTAGTATCCTGTAAAAGGAATACACGATACGATAAAATTTTCTCGATACAAAAAAATCGCAAAGTTCTATCCATGTTTATGATTTTTTTAGCCTCAAGGCGCAATGCGTTAGATTTATTAAACATAGTTTACTTTAAAACATTGATAATAATCTTATCTAAGTTTTTGTAAAACAGTTTTCGTTTTAATAATACTTTTCATTCATAAAATACGGCAATTCGTTTTGGCACATACGTTATTTTATTCCAAGCGCATACACATTATCGCCATCTCTTTTTTTGCCTATAATAAGTAGTGTCATCACTCTCGTTCGTTCATAAATCAGTCGCCCAGTAGGGCTCATCGACGACGGATCTATGTCACTTTTTTACAAATCGGTGCGATCAAAATTACGTTTTTTTATATATTTATGTCCACAGAAAAAGGTAGCAGTGAAGTATTTTGCTGTAATTATTTAATATAATAAGTGTTGGCTTAGACTATATATGTGTCTATTTTTGTGACTGTGAATAATATAACATTCTTTTTGTATTACTATTTACTGACGACCTAAATTATGTATGAAAATGGGAAGAACCATAAACCAAAATTGAACAGTACCTTCAAGGTTAGAAGTACCTGCACAGGGCAATTAATACATTCATTTTGCAGGAATTCAATGCCAATAATACGATGATAACAGTAAGAGGAATTCACCACCTTCACTAAAGCATTACAGCAACAATCTATTCTCACTTTGTAAAGTAATATTGAGTTAACACCCTATTTTCTAGAGAAGAACGTCTGTTTTATCCCAAAAACTTATAATAATCGTTCATTTAGAAATAATAAATAAGTGATTCGTTTTTACGTTTGAAGTACGTCAACAATATATCTATATGTCAAGTACTGACACTTTAAATACTAGAGCACAACGAAGGAATGGAGTCGCATTACAAGTGTGTAAAAGGTGAGGTTTTATACCTGACTGTGGCCCAAAGGAGAGTAATGATTTTGCCAAGAAAATGTATGATGATCGGTGAAACGAAGTTGGAGTTTATCAATCTCTTATATGCCAACATCCTTTTTATTTATATACCTCTAGATGATTAGTTCGTTATTTTTAATTTCATATCGTAAATAACAAAGGTATGCAAAATGTACCTTTTTGGAAATTACAAATAAAACTACTACTTACACATTTAGATTTTCATGACGATTAGCACTAACCTGATTAGATCTGTGGCGACAAGGCGCTTACCTACCAAACCCATTCGTTCCACCCGCTGAAAATCTCGCAACTGAACACGAATTGCCTTGGCTTTCATGGAATTCTTTAAATATACTCCGGACTGGGGTAGGCCGGAGTAAAGAAAACCTGTACAGGAGGAGATTCATAGACGAATCAGCCCTGGAGTGTAAATGTGGTGCTGTCCCACAAATGATGAGGCACTTGATATCTTGTCCAGCATGTCCTGTTGTTTGCACGCCACAGGAGTTGATGGACGCTACTGAAAATGCCAAGCTCGTAGCCAAATTCTAGGCTAACTCTATTTAGATTGCTATCGACACGCTAAGAAGAAGAAGCACTCACCTGACTCACAAAACAAACTGTTATAAATCCTTGTAATACCTTATTCGCTTGTCACTGAATCTTCTTTGTCATATTTGACATTAAACATTTTCATTAGCCCGTTTATATCTTTACAGTAAAACTGAATCACCGTCTTGAGCAAAAATTGGGACAAACGGTTTTTCTCTATATGAATACTATGGAACAGTAGTGCCCGTAGCAAATTTATTTTTTCTTTGAGTCGAGATCCTAAAAGTTCTGCTGCAATTTTAGAAAGATCTAATTTACGCACCAAGGTGTTTAATTCTGGTTGTGCAAATAGCTGTGGCTCGGTTTTGTCGATAGAGAGATCAATCAGTCGACAGTCAATCACATTTACTAGATATTTTTAATAACTACCAGCAAGTAAAATGACAGTCGAAAATAATAATTGTTCATCATCTGCCTAGGCTTTTCCCAACTATTTTGAGGTCAGCTTCCAGTCTCACCGGATGCAGCTGAGTACCAGTATTTTACATGGAGCGACTGCCTATCTAACCTCCAGTACCCGGTTACTGGGTAATACGATACCCCTTGGTAAGACTGGTTGTCAGACTTTTGGGCTTCTGACGACCCGTAACGACTGTCTAAGATCTACGAAAGACAGCCGGGACCGACGGCTTTTTTTTTTGGATGGTATATCATCAAATGACGTCTCCCGCTCTGGGTGGAGCAGAAGGGCGTGTCAGACTTTTAATGACTAAAACCCACCCGTGTTCCTTCAGTTGCCCATATGCCAGGACCACGGTACCTCTTTCGAACTAATCTCGCGACCCTGGCAGGGGGACCAACGGCTTAACGTGGTTTCCGAGGCACGGAAGGGTTTGTAAAGATGGTCAACCATCCACGGACAAACCGCGGCAAGCGTAGCTTAACCTGAATGACCGACCCGTGCAGCTGTTGTAACTTAGCCACAAGCCCTTCCGAAAATAATAATTGTTATCATATCATATTATTGTACTATGGTAGCATTTATGAAGATTGTTACAAAATCTTACGTGGTCGAATTTTTTCTTTATTTTTCCGTTAATCAGGAATTCAAATTCTGTAACAAACCATTATTCGATTAGAATTAATTTTATTTTTTTTACCCATGCATACCATTAATCAAAATTTAAGTTTAAGGTTTTGAAATATTTTGTATTCGTTGTCTACTCCATAGTTTACTATGCGCAAAAATTTCAAAGAGCGAGACAAATTAACGTCACTTGGCATGCACATTTTTCTTAAATATGTTGCCGTCTTTATCTTGCACTTCTATTTTAACAGTTGTGCGACGGTGACACGAATAATGCTTAGCGAAAGGCCATGCTAAGTAACGTTTTTAAATTTCGGTCAGTGATAATTCCTTTGTTCCACTTTTGGCCATTGGTAAAATAAGTCAATAAAGTTTGTGGCGATGACGTGTCGGCCGACCACTGAAGATAGATCCGCCACTCCCCGCGTGCGGGGGAAACAATCCAACTATCATCTATTTTCAAGGTAGGGTCTTAACTGATTCTTGCAATAATGATCCAAAAAAAAGATCAACATTGCCTAAATCAAAAATCTACTTGATATAAGTAGGAAAGATCAGCAAGGAGTCGGGAGGATCAAGGTGCTAAGGTATTTTTATGCAAATATTATATTTGTGTTTTATCATATGACAACCCTGAAATCCTATGGGAGCCTCAGTTCAGCGGAAATGCCTTCGCCGGAAGTAGCGAACATTCAGCCAGTAACCTGTTTAGAGATCAGCTTCTATGATGTGAGTCAACATGGCTGACGCATGCGATTTAGACCCGCATTAATCATCTGAACTGTCTATTGGCAATCGAGATATGTATCACCTTGACCATGAGGTACCATAGTCACTTAAGAACTTTGGCTGGTTGGCCTTTATCAACTAGTTAAACTAGAGATATGTATTTAAGCCTAGATTTTTGCTCTCTGTTTTACCATCACACATGACACCACGCCTGTGTTTCCCGAAGAGTAACACAGAGGTGAACCTTTAGTAACACCCATATTTCACCAGTTATTTATAGTCCCATGTAATAAGGGACGAGCATATTGGGAAAAACCGGGCACAACTCTAGACTCCAAAACGCTATTGAGAAATTCTAGATGGAAAAACCCAATAACATTTTGCCCGACCCTGGAATCGAACACAGGGCTTCATGCATAGCAGTAGCACTTGCGACCACTATAGACTCTGGTATCTGTCCTTCTATACGAAAAAGCACCATTTGCAACCCTCAGACACCCTTTCTTTCATAAGTGCAGTCAGGCATCTGTCACTGTATGTAAATGCAAAAAAAGTATCAACAATACTAAAACTGGTGCTGCTGCTGTAATGTGGAACTAGGCAACTTGCCGGGAAATGAAGTGCTTACCAACCTAAAAAAAGAACACAACAAAGTAGCCTCTTTGATCAAGAGCTCTGCGTGAGAGCCATTTAGCCTAAACTGCTGATATGTTACTTACATTTGGTACAATATAGGGACCGTGATTATGTTACAATATTCCAGTAATTGCAGGATATTACCAATGCTCTGCTGACCTCAGTAGCATATTTAGGTCAAAGATGCTCCAGTGACCTGTTACATAAATCTCGATTATTTTACCATATAAATCATGTTTTTTAATAAAAATACAAAAGGTTACCAACGGTTTTACATAATTTTTTTGTTCAGCCAGCTCGAATTTTTTTCAAAGTGAATATTTGAATCGTTTTTTTTTTGTTTTGTTTTCGAATCAAAACCGTATATCAAAAATTCGGGAAGTTGCAATTGGATTTTTTGTCACAAACGACGTCAGACTTTATCGTTAATTCGTCTATTTCGAGTACCTATAACGCAAGGTTTCCTCGTGGTTGTCACATCACGTAACCCCCACCAGTAGATATCAACCTTGTACGTAGTCGCCTTCGGTATCAGATTGGGTGGTAAACTTTCAAGTTCATCAGATTCTTGCTCTGCGTCCTTCACTCGTGCCGCAATGTATGTGGCTTCTGGATTGTACACTGTGCTTCTCATTAAAGTTTCTGGTATCTTACATAGCTGCGCAGGCAAAAGTATTTGTCCACAGTACTCCTGCCCTTTGAGAAGATCGTACCACTGGAGCATAGGAGCAGACTCATAGTATGCATGCTATTTGACAACAGAATTGCGAAGAATGATCAGGAAATCCAGATCAGGATCTCAGAGAGCCTTTCATCATCAACATCCACAATCAATCGTCTCCTGCCCTAATTCCAATTTATTTGGGGTCGGCGCAAGATGTCTTTTTCTTCAACACTTCTCTAGTAGTCGTCATCTCGGTAGAAACCCCTTTCTATCCATACCATCTATAACATAATCCATCCATCGTTTCATTATCTCAGAGAGCCTTTGTTGAACAAAAATTATATAGTATTTTTAGAAAACTCTGAATTTATATATAAGCTTTTTAAATGACCAAAATGTCGTGGATAGCCTGACATCAACGTCCCACTCTGGTTGGAACACCACCATCATATTGGCGATGGAAGCCTATGGAACATACACACGCTTCACAGCTTCAGGTGCCTGCCTGAAGCTGTGAAGTCTTTGCGTTGTCATAGATAACAAAAAACGACGCATGTTCTGTAATAACACCGGTACCTATTACTTGTCGAACCCAGAACATGGCAACGCTGCTTAGGTAGCTATCAGCTTTTAGGTTATAGCACTTACCCGGACGAGCTCCTTCACAAACACATTGACTTCGTCTAAATGTCGTACGTAAAGAGTCATTGTCATCTCTATTACGTAGGCCCTAAGACGACGGTCGAGACAGTCGTAATACTAAAATAATTATAAAAGAATCATAGAAACATTACGCAACGTTTATAATTCGCTCTCATTTTCTAATTATTTTCGTAAACTTTCTAAAAAATGCCTACAAAAAGAACAATGAACATTTCACGCATATTGGAGACGATTCTCTCGGATCACGAGCCCAGATCATGAGTCAGGATTCGCACTTTGAATAAATAGCTATCTGTTTTGGATAAAAACGAGTTTTATGCGCTGATTTGCGGTTACTACGGTCGTGAGTCAGTGAGAAAAGTTTTTTTCTTTAGATTAATATCATTAGTAGCGAAATGCTTGGTAAGATTAGGCCTTAAGAATCGCGGAGATATGTACTTATTTACGTCTTCGTTACGTCTTGTTTCATCATGTACGTTGTCTTCGTCGTCGTCTTCTGTGTGTGTTTGATAGGTATAGGTATGAACTTATTGGTGCAGAACAGCTAAAAAATTAATTAGTTGATACGTGAACACGTAACGACTAACTAATGTTTACATAGTATAAAACAATGTCGCTTACCGCGTCTCTACGCTTAGATCCGTTAAACTACGCAACGGATTTTAAGGCGGTTTTCATCAATAGATAGAGCCAATCAAGAGGAAGGCAAAATCTCGCTGGCAAAATCTAGTTATTTATAAACAAACGAGCTGACTGTTAGCAACCATGACAGCTAAAACTTTACTGTAGTAGAGTAAGAACGTAAACTTGACCCATTTCCACAGTTTTCCGGACTGTAATGTTTAGGGCTCTATAATATCGAAATAATCTTGGTTGCCTGCATGCATTCCGTTGGATGTTGTTTTGAATTGTTTAGTATAGCTAAACATGCATGGGGTGAAGTATCGCACAATTCACATACTCCATACTGGGATGACGTATCAAAACTAGATGATAGTTATAGATAAAGCTAGCACACAGAGCTATCACTACGCTTTGGTTGACTGATAGAGAATACTGTAGATGTCTATACTCGTTAAAGTTCAAGTAGTCTATCAAAAAGTTAATTTTAATGATAATTCGTACCCACCGCTTTAATCGGGGCCCCAACACAATATTATGGAAAAGAAATGTCTGCAACACACCACAGGTGAGTCAGCTTCGGAGAACTTAATGCTGGAGAAAATAAACACTACAATAAAAGAACAGGCCACTGTCTGACATTAAAATAATGTTATGCTAATCAGTTATAGTGTGCTCGGGTGAGAAGTACCATCAAACATTGTGTTTATATTTTTCTGGATGCTAACAGGTTATGTAAACTGTTGATAGTAGTGATATTGAAATTGTGTGGTCTAATGTATCTTTTTCACTTTCTCATAGCTTAATAACTCAACTCCAAACCATTCATTTCCCATCCAGAAAAAAAAAGCATTCATTTCAAATAAACAGGTCAAATAAGCAGGTAATAATGATTTGTTAGAGTCGGCCAGTCAGACAGTTAAACTTTACCAAAGTGAAGATTCCCATGGAGAAAAACAGGCAAGAAACTCCATGGTCCAGGGTGGTTTATTTTCAGGAGGGAATCTTTTTAGACTTCAACAGGGTTATGTGAGTTATCGTATTTCCATTCATAAAAGGAGTAACTTTGTCGACTTAAGCAGAAAAGCTTATCAATTAAGAAAGTGTAGGATGCTAGAGCGAGCAAAGCGAGTTCGATAACTTTTGCATCTTGTCTCGAATGGGATAGGTTTTATTTTGTTCATGCATACAGAAAAAGGACGACCAGTGACGATTTTCATAAGAATTAAGATAGAGTAGGATACCAGAGCCATTGAAGCAAGCTAAATAATGTGAATTTCGATTTAGATTTTCGGAAATAGGATTCTGTACTTAGCTTTAAATTTGAGAGATTACAGAACCCTAAAACTGTTTTGGTACTCGCCTCGATTAGTTGCTCTAATACTGTATTAGGCGTTTTTGGAAATTTTTGAAGTTCTGAATGTTTCAACACCTATATTTTATTTTGAGGCTAGAGAGGTGCAAGTGCCCCCTCTTGCTCCCGCTTCCGGCGACCGCGGTCCATTTTTTTTTAAATCATCGTCATAAATCACAACAATCATCTTTCCAGGTTTTAACTATGGTTTAACCTGCGCTAAGGTAACCCGCGATATTCTAATTTTACCCTCTAAGTTAATTTAATACTATTGAATGACGATTTCAAAAAAAATATCCAATGTGATAAAATAACTTAGAGGATTCTTTTGATGATTATAATTTTGTAAATATGGACGTGTGGCGGTCGCACATTATATTTTGTTCAACATACATTCTGACACTTACCAACAAATTGCAAAACAACCATAAGAAAAATTGAATTTGGCGGGCTACCCTGGCTCTTCCACCTTAAGTTACACTTGCGCAAGTATCAGCTGCCTTGATTTCTTAGAATGTTCTGGTCTCAGACTCCCAGTGTATGTTATAAGACGCTCGTGACATCTAAAAGCATCTCCCGGTAAAACTAATTTATAGTAGGCTATTAATATTTGTATCGCCGTACACGCTGACTCATCGAAGACACAGGAAACGCTTTCGTAATAAGAAGTTGATGGTTTTAAAGTTTATAGGGCTCTAAACAGTAGAAAATTATTGTTATAACCTTCTGATTTTAAGAAAACTGACAGCTGTGTGAAAACGTGAAATGGTTACTTTGATTCTGTGCACACCGTCTAAATTTACAAACAATGTCTATTTAAGGTAAGGGAGGATTTGTAATTTCCATAAAAAAATTACAACTTAAAAACAACATATTGCTCCTAGCTTAACAGTAGTCAGGTCGCGCGCGTTATAGTAATGAAAATCTCTCCTACAATGTTGTTCGAGTTCACTGTATTACTTAGTTCACAAAAAATTAACATTATTTATAGGTTATAATTTTTTAATAGCCTATCAATACCAGAATTTAAAACATAATATAAACTGAGGTGGTTACTAATAAATAAAGTTTAGTTTTTCAATTCTACGTTACGTCCACTTTCTTATTGACCTTAATTTACAGGTTTTTACCAAGGAGTCGATAATAAGTGACACATACATTTTAAAACATTATGAAATTTTAACAATCTGTTCGAAAGGCTTTATAGATTTTCAAATATACAATATACATATAAAGTCTACGAGGCTTCTACGATGGTGCTATGCAACGCCACCGATGCTTCAACGCATAGCGACGTATACGCTGCTACGCTACGCAGCGTCAAAGAAGCTTCGACGTGAGCTGCGGCTAGACCAACTATTAATGCAACCGTAGTTCTACATGCTGTGAACGCTGACGACGCAGGTAGTATTACACACTTTGACAGTACAAAAAAAAACAATGACTTATAGGAATAAAAACAAGTTGGTGGAATACGTCACTTGTAAACACTAGTATAAACCTAACAGGACATTTATACCTATTGCCCCATACATGCGTTTATTACCAACCCTAGTTCAGTAACTTGATGACGCCGCAATGCTAAGGACCTCGTGGGAGATGCGTCATCACCGTCACCTGTGAATGGGTCCGGACACGTCATCCTATCGTAATGTGGTTGGTTGGTTACTGGCTGCCAACTGCCTGAAAAAAATGCTTAGTATACATATTATGACTCGCAAAAATAAGTTGGTTTTTTTTTTTCATAGTATATTTCTCGCAAGAACGATGAGAAACAAGTTATTACTGCAAAAAATTACTAGAATTACTAGAAAATATCCCATATCTTGAAAATTACTGACTGAAATAAGAAATCCTCTTAGAGTCATCATCTTTTAAATGTGATGCAACGATATCCCACTCTCCTATGCGCACTAAATATTATTTTCATTCCTGAGTTACCTGTATCTAATTGCTAAGCAGAGTACAGAATACACCTACTTTCCAACTTTCATCGATATAGTCCAACTACACTCTGAGTAAAATAGCTGTGCTACATCCAGACGGACTGACAAACAACGCATAATGATCATTTCATCCCAATTGACATTTAACTTTCATTTTCCACCAACCAATCTGTTACCAGCCTAATAAACTATTAATCATGCGAAACTCAGATATAATCTGTGAGACCAAACTTTAAACCGACGCGACGTCCGCTGAGCGTCCTATTACGTATACAGTACGTAGCCAAACTGTAGCAACAGGTGAGCTTAGATCTCATGGGCCGTGACCCAGTTCATGTCTTGTTGATTTATTGTCCTCTCATATTAAACAAGTGTAATACGATTATCACAAGAGCCCTAATCTTTTTTTAAACAAGTTTATCTTAGCGTGCTTGGCCATTATTAATTACACGTTAGGGTTTGTAATCAAATTAAAGGTAGCTACGTGATATTTAATTTTAAGCTTATGATTGACGATATTTTACATAAATATTTTCAACGTTTACTAAACAGTACCTACCTTCAAAAGTAAATAGATAGATAAAGGTACTTAATAGATTCATTTTAATACTAGCTAAATATGTGTAGTAAGATCTCAATCCTTCATAAACAGTATTTGTTTCCTGCCTAAAGTCACACACAGTTAGCTAGGACATGCTGGCGCCATCTAGTGTTTAAAATATTGACGTGTAAAAGTGTCTTATAAGATCAACTAACAAAAACACAACAAATTTCATAAAACAATATAAAATACCAAATCCTTTGAAAAAAAATTAGCAACGCAGTTTCTTCCATACCATAAAAGGTTATATACTTACCACAAATTACCTAATCACAAAGTTCTTCAATATCTGGTCGCCCTCAGGCCCTCGAAGTACTTGATGATATTGGAACAGAACTTTCCCGGCCACTTAAAGAGGTCAGTTTCGTGCCTTGGAGCACATCTTGAAGTGCATCTGAAGTGGTCACGTGGCCCGGCTGTCACGTGCCCAGTCCACCTGTACCTGAGGGACTTACGTACCTAAACCGTGTCTCCGCCGTATGGCTGCGGTCTACCGTGCCTGCTCTTGAACGTTCACGAGTACATTTCAACAGAAAGTCGTATTCTTATTAGTTTTTATGCAAATAATACTGACAGAATTTTATTTGGTTTTGTAAGTAAAGTTTTTTCAGGTAATCGTATTTTAATTTATTACATTAAATATACATGTATGTACCTATTCGTTTTTCTAATGGTATCCATAAATTCACTGTTAAATGTTTTTTAACACTAGCAATCCCGAATAATTTAAAAAAGCAACATAAGTCAGTACCTACCTAATTTTAATGTAAATTGGGTATACATATTTTAGCAGAGCCACAAAAAATATAAACACTCACCCTTTAAAAACTCATCACAGAACTTAAAAGGTTGCTTGCCGCGACACGTAATAGCTCCACTTGGGTAGATACAGTTATTATCTTAATTTAAATTCTTGAAACTACAAAGATACATTACAATGTTTTACTACTCGCCGACCATTACAGATTCGTCACAACAACCCTTTATTATGACGTATCGCTAATGACTGTAAGTGTGTTTACGTTTCAAGATCAAACATTTTGCTCGCACCGAAATAGGGGATATGAAATCATAAACTGTTTATAGCATTTTGAAAGAAAACACAGTCGTAAAGAATAAGATGCTAGCACGCGTTTTAGTCACGCTTGCATCACGTCGATTAACCCTTCAACATCCGATGACGATTTAATATATCAGTAAAACCCACTGCATTTTCATGCCTAATTTACAGAATTGCTCATTTGGACACATGCTAAGTCTGGTTCGAAAAGTTCTGGAGTGGCGACAGCGTACTGGACGACGCGGACGTAGCGTTGGAAGGCCTGCCACAAGGAGGACCTATGACTGGAAGGGTACTTGTGGCATACTCTAACAGTAGGAATTGCAATCATTTTGATAGTTCAATAACATTTATTTATTTTTTCTTCTGTGACACTGATTTACGTTCTGTTATTACTGTAACTCATACACTGACTTGTAACTTGTAAAAATATTAGGAAATTCGTATTCTTACCTTTGCAATGTTTATGTAAATATGTGAGCACCATGTATGTATCATATAATTAATTTATCTCTCATTGCTTCATTTTCAGTTCTTTTACTTGTTGTGGTATGGTAATTTTTATTGTAGGTGCATCGTCTTCACATATAATTGTATAAATATTGTATACAAATACTGAAAGCTATTTTAAAAGAGTAACGGTGGAGTTTCTTGCCCATTCTTCTCCATACGAATCTACTTTTTGGAAGGGGCAACTAGAATCAATTCTATTTTCATGTAACAGTTGACGTTCAAAAGTGCCTTTTTTGGACCTAATTGAAATAAATGCTTTGTCTTTGACTTTGACATTAATTACGTTATCTTATCTACGATGTTGAACGGACAAATTTTTCGAACATATGATGCAATGAATTGGCAATATCCTTTAAAAAGATTCTGATGCTGGTTGATATTGTATTACACAGTAGGCTTTTTAACAATATAAAAAACTAGCTTCTGCCCGCGACTTCGTTTGCGTTAAATGTCATGTTCCCCCGACCCTTCTCGTCGCGTCGAATCACTTACCCGTGATGATTTTCCCCGTTTTTGCAACATTTTTCATTACTGCTCCGCTCCTCTTAGTGGTAGCGTGATGTTATATGGTCTATAACCTTTCTCGATAAATAGGCTACCCAAAACAAAAAGTTTTTTTCAATTCGGACCAGTAGTTCCTGAGATTAGTGCGTTCAATCAAACAAACAAACAAACTCTTCAGCTTTATAATATTAGTAAGTATAGATAATAGTATGGATAATGAATTATTTTTATTGACATCCGCGTAAATTAAGGATGATTTAATAATTTCTCCAAAAAACCCGAATTAAAATGATTTCTTTTGAATTTGGAACGATATGATCGTAAACGGTCTTGATTGGTTTAATTTACTGTTACGTCACATGTTTATTAACATCTATTTGTCATTGCTAGCCGTGTGCCATAATGTATCAATTAAGTGGCATCACTCGACTGACTCGACACCATAGTGCTGTTTCATCGCTTACATATCAGTGTATTTTGTAATAGTTTTATTTAACGAAAAACTTAAATAAATGAAAATAGGCATTATTTGTACGGTCCTTATACAGGGTGTGGCGTAAGTAGTGGTCCACCGTTCAGAATTCGATGAACCAGATAATTAACTATAACAATTAAAAATTTTAACCATTTTCACCCAATTTTTTTTTACAAAAATTGCTCTTGAACTTGATGGTGTGTTAAAAATTGGGGTTAAAATTAGAGAAGAACCAACTTTTTCTTCAAAAGAGCTGAATTTACATAAAAAATCATAATTTATCATGATAGCTCTAATATTCAGCAGTAATTAACAGAAATCAAAATGAAAAAACAATGGTTTTTGTTGAAACTACAAACAAATATGTAATAAAAGGTAGACATTTCGTAAATAAAAGACAAAAATGAAATATTTTCGGAACCCTTGGGTAAAAATGTTTAAAATTTTTAATTGTTATAGTTAATTATCTGGTTCATCGAATCCTGAACGGTGGACCACTATTTACGCCACACCCTGTATACTACTAAATAATGTGAGACGGTTTTCAGAAACTAGTCAAATGGCCGAGTGTTGGTGAAGGCCGCAGGTATCCACTGGCTGCGAGAAACACAGAACCGGTCGAATTAGGAGTGCTTGGGGGAGACCTATATCCAGCAGTGCAGTGGTTGTTTTTTTGGCTGAAATAATGATGGTGGATGTAGGTCAGATAGAAGATAAGCCTTCTCTTAAATTTTTCGGTCTTCTCTGCTTGTTCGCTATTTTCCTCGATTTGCTTCTCGCAATCGCTTTAATGTGAAGCAAACTTATTGTGACATGTTTTTAGGGTTCCGTTGCCAAATGGCAAAAAACGGAACCCTTATAGATTCGTCATGTCTGTCTGTCTGTCCGAGTATGTCACAGCCACTTTTTTCCGAAACTATAAGAGCTATGCTGTTAAAACTTGGTAAGTAGATGTATTCTGTGAACCGCATTAAGATTTTCACACAAAAATAGAAAAAAAAAAACAATAATATTTGGGGTTCCCCATACATAGAACTGAAACTCAAAAATTTTTTTTTCATCAAACCCATACGTATGGGGTATCTATGGATAGGTCTTCAAAAATGATATTGAGGTTTCTAATATCATTTTTTTCTAAACTGAATAGTTTGCGCGAGAGACACTTCCAAAGTGGTAAAATGTGTCCCCCCGCCCCCCCCCCCCCCCCCCGTAACTTCTAAAATAAGGGAATGATAAAACTAAAAAAAATATATTATGTACTTTATCATGTAAACTTCCACCGAAAATTGGTTTGAACGAGATCTAGTAAGTAGTTTTTTTTTTTTAATACGTCACAAATCGCAAACCACAATTTACCTTTCATTCAGTCAACTCAAATATAAAAATTTAAAAAAAAACTTTTAATTTCATAAACATAAACCTTATGCATAAACCGTGAATACCTGCAGGTTTGTACGGAACCCTCGGTGCGCTTTATATTAGCTTCACTTGTATGTTTGTATATTTGTATGTTTGTTTGTAACCGACTCCTTATAGCGCGATTTTGACCCACTTTAAACGACCCGATTTCATTCAAACTTTGCGCACCTGTCAAGGACCGATGACAATGCAACAATTTCATAAATTTGTGCCATTATCCTTGCCAGGGTTACCAGGACAGCAAAAAAACTGTCTTCAAAAACTACGCTGACATACGTCACAAACTAATTTGTTCCATTATCCTTGCCAGGGTTACCAGGACAGCAAAAAAAACTGTCTTCGAAAACTACGCTGACATACGTCACAAATTACGCTGACATACGTCTCAAAATTCGAAACACCCTAAAAAATAGAAAATAAATAATAGTTTAAAAAAAACTAAAAAAACACGCTTCCATTGAAAATCAACTAAAAAGTACAAAATAATGGAAAAAAAGCGTGGGGTGCCCGTGCCTGATATCAATAATACCTAAAAAAGCACCCCACGCTTTTTTTCCATTATTTTGTACTTTTTAGTTGATTTTTAATGGAAGCGTGTTTTTTAGTTTTTTTTTAAATACAGTGACAGAATGCCAAATATTCCAAATACAGAAAAATGTTACCTACGCGAAATTATATTTACCCGTAATTGCCGGTTGGTCGGCAGTGAAAGGGTTAAAACTTCTATGTTTAACAAACATTAGCCACGCGACGCGACTACTGTAAGGGTTCGCTCGTGTACTTAGCGTGTTCATAATTGATTGGCGACGAGAATTCCGGTGTTATTACAGTTAAACCAAACACTCGTAAAGAAATGTGAAAATGATTTGTTAATGAACCTGTAAGCTGTTTCGCGATAACACCACTCATTCATTACTGAAATACACGTTTACGTTTAGTTCGTAACTGAGTGTAATAATTGGTGTGTGGTCAGTTTTTACGTTATCTGAAGGGCAATTCTCGTAATTTTAAGAACGCTCACAGTCTGATCTCAGGCTTTATCTGTCAAAAGTACTTTGAGTTAACATTAAATTTTTGACATATGATTGTCACCGAGATGATTTCGAACTTTTTTAATAACGAGAACTGGCCTAAATCTGATATCCGTAGAACTACGTTTAGGTTTTTTTTTGTCGGTTGGAAATCATCAAATGACTTCTCCCGCTCTTGGGCGGAGCGGGAGGGCGTGTCAGACTTTTACTGACTAAACCCACCCGTGTTCCTTCAGTTGCCCATGTGCCAAGGCCACGGTGTATCTTTCGAACAAATCTCGCCACCCTGGCAGATTAGGTTAATAAAAATGTTATTCTTTTTTACGAATGGAAAATTTTCTGTTTTCGGGATTGTCGTTCGAAGTTCACGAGGAGTCATTTCCTATCATTAACATAAAATCTATAGATGCAAAATCAGCCTGTAATGTCCTAGTGCTGGGACACTGGCCTCCTCTCTCAGAGGGAGTGGGCTGTAGGAGTGTAGCTGTGCTACCACGCGGGCCTATTGCGGATTGGTAGATGTGACTTGTCTTCGAACACGAACGGGGCGTTCGGGTTTTCGGACCCAGCTGTTTTGGCTGTAGGCACTGACAGACAATCAATTAGTCAATCAAATCAGTAAATTAGTCAATTTAGGTTTTTGCAGTACCCAATAGTATAGTATAGACTGCATTGTTAACGTTGAAGGCAAACATCGTGAGGAAACCGGCAAATCTGAACCAAACCTATGAGTTGAAAGTTCGAAGTTCGAACTCAGACAGGTGATTTACTTTGTGTAAATTATTTCACCATCACTGTTGTCAAAACGGTGAAAGATAACATAGTGAGGAAACCGCGATGACCTGGCACCAAAAAATTCGAAGACACGTGACTTCTTCCAACCCGCACTGAGCCCTGGTGGATGGTGGATTATGGCTCACTCCCTCTCATCGACAGGAGACCTGTGTTCCAGCAGTAGGAACATTATAGACTGATACATAGTTTTATGATAATGATAGGAAGTAAGCATTCACCTCGTACTTATTACATACGAAATAATGCACATAGCTTTTTCTTATAGTGCCCATATAGGTTTATGTGAAATAAAATATTTTGATTTGATAGAATCTTATTCCAATCATTCGACTGAATTTTTATTCATAGGGTACGTAAGTAGTTATTAGTAACTAGGTAGCTACTGCACTAAGTACTTACCTATTTATAATTTTAAATCCAGCCAATTAGTAATAAAGTCCTACTAACTATTGCCACCAATGTACCAATTATTATTTCATCTCCTCTTCAGCAAATAAACAAAATGCTTATTTATAGTTTTTAATTAACATTTGAAACCAAACCATCAGTTATACAAACAAGTACAAAAATGAATAATATTGACATTCGGTCAAAAATGTTAACAAAATTCAATAACAAAACATGGTTCATGAATCAGTTAATTATCCGATATTTATGGAAAGAATAACTATAGTTTTCCAATGAGAGATTGAAATTAAACAAACCAACCGTAAACCAGTTTTAAAAAACCTACCGCCATACTTAAAACAAAGAAGGTACTCGATGTCTTCGACAATTTCAGGACTTAATTTTCAAAGTCTTACTGGAGACGTAGCTAGGCAATTCAAAAGGTCAGTCCAAGACGCTACTATCCAGGCAAGCCTTATGTAAGGGAATGGGCTAACGTATTACATTCTCTTTCTCACTCTATTTCATTCTCTCGCTACTTCAATTATTATCAATCAAGCGGTTCCAACACAATTCCCGGATCGAATCAAAGTGTTCGGTCCACCGATCAACGGCCACTTCTGCTTCCCTTTAAAGGAAATCTTGAATCTGTTATCAATTTAGACCTAACAGACAATCTAAAGCCAACCGGATCGACGAACGCGGTCGATGCATAAAGTCGATGGTGGTCGACTCACACTAGAGCTATTGTTCAAATGACACGTCGGTTCTCGTTAATGACGTAGGCTGAACTGCGTTTAAAAGCTGTCAGTGTCATATAAAATAACATCACGTCTTGTTTCTCCGAAGGGTTGGGCAGAGGTGTACCTTTTCGCCAGTTATGTTTAAGTCTCATGTAATAGAGGGTGAGGCCTATTGCCATCAACCGGGTATAAATCCAGAATCCGTGCTGCTACTGAGAAATTCCAGTTGGAAAAACCTAAAAACACTTTGCCCGACCTGGGAGTCAAACCCAGGACCTCATGCTCAGCAGTACCGCTTGCGACCACTTGGCCAATGAGGCAGTCAGCGTCATCATTCCACAATAATTATGAGATTCTTGAACGCAGTTTAGATGTGCTGACCACGGTTAGTTTAATTTGTGAAATTCGCCCTCAACCGCCATCTCTTTATATACAACGCAAAGTATGTAATTCTGTATACAGAATGAGAAAACAGTATTTATTTTAATGATCCTCCAGATTATTATAAAGTACGGGTAGAGTCTTGACAGCACTGTTTACATATTTCTCTTCCCAGTCTACATTCTATGAACGTTTCAACTCTTACTCATCAATCGAAAACAATTTGTAAAGTGTTGATTCTTTGTCTGAAGCTGAAGAATTGAGCAAAGATGTGATTGATACTCATCAATCGCCTGTTATTAGTCAGCAATTCTTAACAGACACCAACGTTGCTGCTAATGTATTTGGATAAACAGTTTTTATTTAGAGAAGCGTGTGAGTTCAAGCGTAGATATTTTTGTTTATCGATTATTATTTATCCATACTATCCATTATTTTTAACCCCCAACGCAAAAAGATAGGTGTTATAAGTTTGAACGCCATGTGTGTTTGTCTGTAGCACCGTAGGTCTTAAACGGGTGAACGGATTTTGGTGTGGTTTTATTTATTTAAAAGTACGCTTTCTAGCGGTGGTTTTAAGACATGTTTTATCAAGATCGATTCAGCCGTTGCGACACGACGATCCTTTGATGAAAATATAAACTTATTATAGGGCCAATACGTATTAGGTATTTGCATACATTTTAGAGGTTTTTCTTTTGGTCGGGGGTTCTTTAAACATTAAATGTAACTTTTTTCACCCATATACTTTCATATTTGATAAATCATAGCATATCGTAACCGTGTGTAACGTCGGAAGCTTCAAACAATATCAAATTCTTAGGTTTATTATGGTAAATAGAGTTTTAGGTTTAGTATAATCCTTAAATATCTTTATTCTAATCTAAAAAGCCTGTACCTAAGGATATGCGTGCTGGGCACACAACCATGTGTACATGCAGTTCCGACGCATGGCGCTTCGTGCCAAACTACGAGACGGTTAAAAACACGTGCTAGAATAGTAGTAGCTTATTATGACGAATACATACATATAACCCCCATTTCTTCACGTGGGTGTCGTAAAAGGCGACTAAGGGACTTACTAGAGAATGGGCAGCAGCGTTCTCTATGCATTTTACCACCATACTGCGATCACCAACCCGCCTGCCAAGCATGGCGATTATGGCAAAGCCCCCCAAATTGGGGGAGGCCTAAGTCTAGCAGTGGATGTCTTACGGCTGAAATGATGATGATGATGATACATATAACGGGAATAGTTATAAAAGCTCTTGAATGCAAAACTGAATGCAAAAGTGAGTCGCGCTCGAGCATTAAGGCTGCGTTCACAATTTTTCGTCAGTTTTAAAAAAAATGTATGACGCCAATAAGCTAGGTAGCCTCAACGAGATGTCAGCAAAATTGAAAGGGTCCACTAGGGCCGACGCCTACCAGGATCGTGGACTTGTTCGAAAGACTTACCGTGGCCCTGCCACAGGCAACTGAAGGAACACAGGTGGGTTTTAGTCAGTAAAAGTCTGATACGCCCTATCCTCGTCCTTCATTCAGCCTAGTCATTTGCCAATACAAAAAAAAGGCTACGTTGAGCGACTATCATCGCAAGGTGGCTGGTAGTAGCTGGGTATAGTTGTCGAGAATCGAGCTGAAGTGAGAAGCTAGCAATTGGAGACAGGCTGATGATGAAAATGAAATAAAACAAAAAAGTTAATATTTACCCTCATGGGAAAATGGGGTGAGTTTATGTACGTATGTATGTAAGTTAATGTTTCTTAATGTCCTTTGCGAAACTCTTATTCTTTCATCATCATCAACATTTCAGCCGATAGACGACCACTGTTGGACATAGGCTTCCCCCAATTTGGGAGTCTTTGCCATAATCGCCACGCTTGGCAGACAGGTTTGCGATCGTAGCATGGTGGTAAAATACATAGAGAACGCTGCTGCCTATTCTCTATTAAGTCCCTTAGTCGCGTTTTATGACACCCACGGGAAGAAGTAGGGTGGTACAATTCTTTAAGTCCGGCTCCAAATGGACCAAAACGCTTATCACACCATGCGAATTACAATGTTAATTATGCCCGTAGTCCCGAGTAGCTGTAGGTCACCATGTAAGTCTTGTTTAACTCATAGTTCGATAACATTCGATAATCAATAAATATGAACTTTGTTAAGCACATAAGTATTTCAAAGTTTTAAGCAGTACAAAATGCACGCGAAGGAGGTGCATCCGTTGGGAAACAGACCATTAAAAGTTTTAATACGAATCGATTGGTACTGTACAGAACTTACAGTAACTGGAATATTGAAAGTTGTGCATTTACATAAAATCACGCCACATTCCGTGAAAGGGTTAGCAGAGATGTATGTAAAGTGCCATAGTCTCCCAAGTCAATAATCCTCATTACAATCAGCCTATATTGTTCCCATTGCTGGGACACAGCCTTCCTCTTGGAGAGCGGGAATGGGCCGTAATCACGCGGTGCCAGTACGGGTTGGTACACGTCATATGTCTTCGAATTTTTGGTTCTAGGACATGCCGGTTTCCTCACGGTGTTTTTCTTCTCCGTTTTGAGAGCAGTGGTGATGAAATTATTTACATCGAATTCCACAAAATCCTAAGGATGATAGACAGACCAGAGTCGCCAGCTGTAGAAAGGCTCATTAGAATTCATGTTGCCTTATAGAATTTTGTATTTGAAATTGATTAAAATTGTATTTATTTGTTTTAAATATTTGTTTTTAGTAAATATAGTTAGTTTTATTTATTTTATGTTGCTACCTTTATACTTTTTTATTTTTACACTTTCTGCTCGTTAACATTTTTTTTTTTTGTATTCTGTGGATAACGGTGTGAGTTGCACATTTGTATTTTGTACTTATTCTAAAAGATAGATAATAAGATTTAATGTGTAAATGTTTGTTATTCAATATTCAGTAAACAGATAATGTTATATTAACAAAATATAGGTACAGAAAATATAGTCGGAATTAAACGAATTTTTATTTTGTTTATTTATTAAAATATTATACCAATCCGCGCTGTTTTAGATCGTACAGTGAATGTAGCGGCAGTAAGTGTGAATCACCAGCTAAGATCATATTTATACGGGCGACAGGCCAATTTAGCAATTGAGGAAGTCCCAACTACCAATAAACAATTTAGGATAGTTCGGTGCATAACCTACATACGAATGTTTTTAACTTATCACAATACTTGAGTACTTTATATAACGTCTAAAAATAATAGTGTAAACTGTTTACAGTCTTATGAATAAGTTTTGATATGGAAAATGTAACTAAAACCTTTGTACTTAATTTTATAAGTATGCCTTATCACTCTGTATTTTACTGTGTGTACATAAATAATTTAAAAAAAAATGTGTAAAAAATCTACTCTTTAATTCACACATTACATTACAAAGCTTAAATATTTGTATGAAACCTCAGAGTTAAAAAAAGGAAGAGCGACATAACATCACGCCTTGTTTCCCCGAAGGATTGGGCAGAGGTGTAGGTACTTATAGGCCCTCTTATAGTTGAAGAGTTTGAAGACGTTTCGGCGAACAAAGGCCGGTCGTTGCGAGCGCTTGAGCTACTAGATTTTGTGTCTAATTGTTTCGTGGAAAAAAGAAACTGGCCAAGTGCGAGTCGGACTCGCGCACCGAGGGTTCCGTACAAACCTGTATAAAGTTTAAAATTTAAAAAAATATTTTTATTATATGATGTAACCAAATATTTACGGTTTTCGCAATTTTTCCTTTATCTGTGCTATAAGACATTGCTTCGTACCAAATTTCAAAATTCTAGATCGACTGTAAGTACCCTTTAGGTTTTGATTCCCTTACGAGTTTCGATAATTTGCGGCATAATGGGCTATATCTTTTGATTGCGTTAGCTTAGAACTTTGATTTTTTCACAGCTCCAAGGGACAGTAGACTTGAGTATTTGATATAAATTTCAGCTTGATACCTCCACGCGTTCCTGAGAAAAAGAGTCTTGACAGATGGACGGACGGACGGACAACAAAGTGATCCTATAAGGGGGAACCCTTTTTCCTTTTGAGGTCCGGAACCCTAAAAATTATAAGGAAATTATAAGACATTTTCTCAGCATGCCCTAAAAAACAATAAAACCTATCTTTTGGTATGAGTTTTACATGTTTTAATGATATAATCTCTTCAAGGTACACGTTTTAAACAGCGATTTAGTGTCATCTTTATGATTCTTTTTTATCGAGCCAATTGTTTTAATTCACGTTTCTATGTTCACACAGCGCTTAACAGTATGTTCAATTTTCCAACACTTTTTTTTTACGGATACTAGTCATTTTGCTAGATTTACAGAGGTTTAAAAAAGTTAAAAAGTACTGCAACCTCGCCTTAAGTCTCATGTAATAAGAGGGCGAGCCATTATCCGTGCACAAATAAAGATTCCTGGCTGCTACTGAAAACTTCCACGTAGAAAAAACCCAAAAACATTAAGCCTGACCTGGGAGTTAATCCCAAGCGCTTGCGATCACCATTTCAACGAGGCGGAGGGAGAACAGAAAGAAACATGCATTAATTCGCATAACACCAAAAAAGTACACCTTAAAACTTTAAGAAACAGAAAATATAATTGACTCAATAAAAATATTTTTTAGCAATCTCATCATCAACCTATAATGTTCCCACTGCTGGGACACAGGCCTCCTCTCAATGAGAGGGAGTGGGCCATAATCCACCACACGGGCCCAGTGCGGGTTGGTAGATGTCACATGTCTTCGAATGTTTGGTTCTAAGACATGCCGGTTTCCTCACGATAAAACCGGAAGAAGGAAAACCCTTCACCGTTTTGAGAGCAGTGGCGATGAAATAATTTACACAAAGTAATGCGCCTGCTTGGGTTTGAACTCACGACCTACTACTCGTAAGTCGCGGCCGTTACCACTGGGCCACCACTGCTCTCTAGCAAGTACATATTCGCATCTTAAAGTTACACAATGCAACTTTACTTTTCTTGTTTCAGTTTCCGCCTTCCGGTGACTTGCCCAGCTTATCAGATGTTTGAAGTCTGGTTTCCGCTGTAGCATAATGTGGTATGTGAGGATAATATTTGTAATAGCTAACGATCTAGGAATGTTTAGGCTTAACTAAGTTTCCTATGTATCGTGTGGTGCCGGACGTAAAGAATAACACCACCCCATTTCTTCCCGTGGGTGTCGTAAAAGGCGACTAAGGGACTTACTAGAGAATGGGCAGCAGCGTTCTCTATGCATTTTACCATCATACTGCGATCGCCAACCCGCCTGCCAAGCGTGGCGATTATGGCAAAGCCCCCCAAATTGGGGGAGGCCTAAGTCCAGCAGTGGACGTCTGACGGCTGAAATGATGATGAAGTTTCCTATATCACTTACAAAAATCGCTAAGTTTTTTGATGCCATTTTGATCCTTATTTCAATACTTGCAAGCTGTATTACACGTTTTGTGGTAACTGAAGTTAGCGATTTTTGTAAACGCAACGATGATATATGTGGGTTTCTGTCCTGCTTGATTGGCAGCATTCGACAGGTTCCAACTGGTGAGAACCAATATACCTACGTACGAATCTATTTGTATAAATAAAATTAAATGCTGTTCGTCGGTAAGCACATCACTTGAGAACGGATGGCCGATTTGGTTATTTTTCGTATGTAATAGTCCAAATGAAGAACCAGAAAATTTCCTGGTTTTTTTTTAAATCGAACAAAATTGGATGGTTTTTTTCTATGGGGTTTTTGAATGAACTATTGTTTGGACAAGACATCGTTTGTCCGATCAGCTAATTGCCAATAAAAAATACCTATACTTCGACTTTTAATCGTATTCAGTAACTTGACAGTTGAAGGGTAGATCTTGACAAAATAAAGATAGTGATGTGGTGTAAGAATGAACGAACTTGAAATAATCTACTTACATGCAAAGTTTTTATTTAAAATTTAATAACTTGTCTTAAAATCACGATATCGCTATATATATCGTATATGGGTAGCCAGAGGAAATAAAATGAGTAAAGTAAAATAACATAACTTTTATATTTAGTTTTTTTCTATAACTGTATTTTTTTTATTATTCTAATACTCCACATTTTAAAAACAAATTTTTAAGTTTTATTTAAATTACACCATTTTCATAATTCGTTCTTTACGCGAAATCGTAAACTACCCCAAAACTATACTAGTTTTGGTATAGCCTTTGAACTGTCAAGTTATTGAATATGATTAAAAGTCGAAGTACACAAAGGAATTTTCTCTTTTTAAATTAAAAAACAAACGATTAAAAATACCAGGTAGGTACTTAATTTACGTAATTTTGCATAAGTTACCGTATGAACAAAACCGCAAACAATGATTTCTATATTCCAAAACAATGTAAACACAAAAGGCAGACGTGCTTTACCCAAACAAAACGACCTTTCCAATAAGCTACCACTGATTATATTCTGGCTCTAATATTCCCTCCAGCCAAATAAAATAAAAGTGACAATATTGTCCTCGTATTTTATTGTTGAGTGCAGGATCCGCAGGATGTGGACAGATCAGTGATTATAATGCATATTGGCACGAACGCATACTGAGTGCTGCACGGAAGCGGCGCACGAGAAGCACGCGGCGGCGGCGACGGCGGCGAGCGGGCAAGCGCGCTACCACCATTCGACTCGAATCCTCCGAGCACGACGCACGCACCGCGCGCGTTCGTACTGCGAAACTTTACTCGTTCGACGCAAAGTGAATCAAGTGCTGTTCCTCAAGTTCTACGTACCCGTACCCCCCGATACTTTGAATACTGACAGTTTTGGTTTTGTGTTGTTTATGTTTGTTTTTGTGACCACATTGGAGGTGATCGGTTTATTTTCAATACGGCCGTCTGTTTACGGTGAGTACGTGTTTGTGTTTTAATTTATTTACGTAGGAGCCTCGCACAGCTGATTTATGCACCAAGAGATCGCGCCATGAACGCAGATTACTGTACCTACTAAGGTCGGCTGTCCGGTGGCCGACCACATTCTATTTCATTATTCTACCTGTGGGCTTTAAAAGCTTTCGATAATTGACAAGAAAAGCTTTGAACATCCTTGTGTACCGCCATTAAAAAGTAATTGTAATTAATCGATTCATCACTTGCCTAATTACTTAATGTATTACGCACGAATACTGTGATACAAAGAGTTACGGTTTAATGCGATTAGCCGATTAGGTCAATATCCGCATGCAAAGCTAATAGCAATATTATGAATGTTTACCGAGAAACTGGTACATTTGAGTGTATACGTATTAGTTATTGATCAATAGACAATCACCTGCTAGTAGGTACCTATTTAGTGAATGTTACGTGTTAATTCATTATTACATTATATTGCTTAATGAACTTCAACAAATTGTATTAGTACTATACAGGCTTTATTTCATTACACACTTGTCATTATTAAAAATTAAACTATTCTTCAAGCGTTGAATTTATGAACTGTAAAAACGTGCGTTGAAGTCTTTTACAAGCAAACGCCACAAAACAAAAATCTGACGAAATCTAAATACCTAAAATCCGCTATTTGCCGCTGCCAATATTTTGACTACACATCGGAACTTTGTTACTAAGTTTTATTTTAAAGTACTTAGGAATGGCACATGCCTTGAGTAGATATCAGAATGACAAAAGTTAATACGTAAAGATGTCGTAGACGAGGTGTTTTTTGCATAATATATCTTCAACAACTGTGACTATTATAGGTGATTTGAATAGAAGAGTGCATTGATTAATACTTTGTCAGCTGGTCAAATCACCATTCCCATGAAAATTACTTCATGACAGCACAAACAGAAAAGATAACTATCCTTCTTAATGAGGTTCCTTCCATTACACATTTTAGCGTTAATTATTATGTATTGCAGTATAGAAACATCAAAATGTCATCAAACATCATTTGCTGCAATAGCGAAGAGTCCCGACTAAGGCATACTTAGACATTTTCAACGATCGAAAGAAAGTAATTCCCAAATCTTCCTATAGTTGAATAATAAGCCAATTAACAGTAGGTAGACTTGGAGCCCTTGACTTTTATAACATGTTAAAAAGGAGGAAGAGTTACTTTCTGCCCGTAGGCAAGTCTCTATTATCAAGTACCAAGATATTATTGTCCGCAATGGATCAAAACTAATGTAAATATTGTGATATGTCTTATCTAGAGTAGTGTTAGTAGTTTACAAACTTTGGCCCTTCTAACATGTACTTGTATTTATTGGTAACCATGACAAATTTAGAGGAATTTATGCTAAATTATTTATTTGCAAGAGCTTGTAGACGATATGGGTACAATGTAAAGACCGATTCGCTCCGTGCAAGCTTCATCATTCGATCCTTTTGATCCGATTTAGTAAAACAACTATAAACCACGTTTACACGTTATTTCTAATTCCGCTTTTGAAGATTATTTATGGATATAACTGTTTCTAAAGAACTGCGGCTTCCTGTTCTGGAAGGGAATTGATCGTTAGGCTTCATTATATTCACAAAAGTGTACAGAAGTACCGAATTGAAAACATCATGGAAACTTATAATGACATAAACATTCAAACTATTTCATCATTATTTCAGCCGTAAAACGCCCACTGCTGGACATAACCCTTCCCCAATTTGGGGGGCTTTGCCATGCTTTGTCAAACTATTTACTAATGTGAAAATATCATGTCAATCAGGGGCATTTTTCATTCTTACCAACGCAACGGTGCACGTGCTTGCCAAATATATCGGGCTGCTCATACCTAACCATTTAAACGTAGCCTACACTACAATCCTGTACCAACAACGTATTCTATCTTCATTTTGACAGTAAATCTTAATTAACGCATTGCTTAAATTCCGTCGGAATACCAAGTTCCTGCAGTCATGTTTACCTGTTTTTGCCGTATCGTGTAAACAGCGCCTAATCATGTGGCTCTGACATGCACAGTTTGTCACAGCTTAGCACAACAACCGGACAGCTTGACAGCCTAAATTGTGTAACATACGAGTATACTTGTTTACAAGACAATTTGAGATAAGAAGAACTTGACCAAACAACTGTAACTTTACTGCCAATAATGTGCATTGTCTCATGAGAAAAATAACATAATTTTATCCTTTTTCTTAAAAAAAAATGATCTCGATTTCCGTAAGAAATGCACAAGTTTAAACAATAACAACACAGCAATCAACCTTATGATCAGCACAATGATCATTAGATCATCTTCATCAGTCACCAGAATTTTAAATCGAGTCTATGATGTTAGAAAACTTCGTAATGTGCCGACTCCAAATAAAGTGGGATAAGAGAAGGAGAAAGATAATAGAGAACAATCAATAATCCTAATTTAGGAAGTGGCTCCTGAATTTAAAGTAACAAAACTGCTCCAAGACTCTTCGAGAATTAAGAAATAGTCCAATATTCTGGATGTGAGCTCGTGTTTATGCGCATGTCCGAGTGTTTAGTACGATTCTCAGCCGACACAATAGCGTCTACAGTGACCCGTAATGTAAACTGACGTGCGTGCCGCCGGCGCATAATCGCAGATTAGGTTACAGAAACTTACCAGATAAATGAGAATATGAACATTGTTCGCTGGCCGCAGTTGCCACTCTTCCAGTTAAGGTTTACACTTTGAAAATAATGAGAATGGACACAAATACATGTCAATCCGAATTGTGTTTGTTGTGTCGTTTGTTGTGGAAATCGTGATAACTCTACTATATAGACGTAAGAAGAAGAAGCAAAATAAATAGATGGTGGTGGATTTGAAATCCCTTGGTAAGACTGGTGGTCAGAATTTCGGGCTTCTGACGACCCGTTACGTTTACCAAAGATCCCTGTAAATATCCTAGAGTAGGATCTTTCCCAAAGATCTCTCCTATATTCTCATTTTTTTCTCTCTTCCCCTATTATGCGCCTGAAACTTTTGAAATATCCGGTGGTGCCAATAGCAAAATCCCAAGCACACACCTGGTCGACCCACAAACCGAATGCTCTTCGGCTTCCATTGCAATTAACTTGGCTGAAGTGGAATTGAATTTCCGCTTAAGGCTTTTTGCAATTATTGGAGACGTTTTGGACATCAATAAAAGGTTTCAATTAAGATAAACCCCCTTTCTAGTTTTTGAAACCCATTTTAAAACTAGTTAAACAAATGAACGGGGTGGTGGGGGGTACTGTACGTGTAAGAACATCTCTGCGTAACCCTGGCGGGAAAATAGGCATAATATTGTGTGTTACACGAAAGTCCAAATTTTTAATTGGGTGTAAATTATAAAACGCCAATTTATGTTTTAACGTCACCGTGCCCGTACTGGCTACTCTTTTCTTATTCAAACTTACTCAATGTCCTTATTCTGAAATAGGTTCCGCCTCAGAACAAGCATGTGCACCAACTCAGGTTTAATTATCCTCCCACCTCCCAATAACGTTTGGAAACGACTCGTAAACTGAGACAGCATCAAAGCTGCGTAAAAGCAGCCGCACGCTGCGATTGCTCCGATTCACATGAAAGCATACTTCCTTTAATTAATTCACTAGCTAATAGTATCCAATAGCAATAAACAGCGCCTGTATCAATGCTTTTAACATAGTAATTAAATAGATTTTCATACTTAACCGGCAGCTGGGATCATGTGAGCCTACCTACGAGTGTTTCATTATCTTCATCGCTAAGACTGCATACAACTTGATTGTTTTTGTGCATATTGTCATCGATGTGAACGCGCACACAGAGCGACATGTTCCCGCGGCCGCGCAGGTCGGCTCCCGCGCTCAGTCCCACGCCACCAGTCTTCCGTCTTCACCTCATGGACACACAATAGCTACATTACTGCTTATTTTTTCTCCTGTTTTGTTGTTTACATTAATCGTTAATGTGCACCAGGCATTCCTGGAAGTGAAACTTGGCTTTTTCTGATGTTTTGTAGAAGCGAGATGGCTTCCGCGTATCAATTTTTTGCCGTAGGCATGTATACGATACTGATACCAGTCCTTTGGGCCGACCTCGGCCTGTTCCAATTCAAATGTGGAACACCACGATAGTATTACAGAAGCTTACAGTATATACTTTTTACAACTATCCTCCTTGTACTTCATAGAAAGGTTTTTAAGTGGCTTCTCTAAGTGCAGAAGGCGATGTTTGTCGCATTTTGGATTTTAAATTCGGTTAGGAGATTCCAAAACTGTTTTCACTGGGAACTGTGCCATCTGGATGCACTAAAGGTGACAACCGGCCGACTTGGCATAATTTATTGCCCTTTTAAAACACGCGGTACTACTCGGCGGGTTTTGCGCACATATGTTCGCTCAGTTTACTTGGCAGATAGTTGCGGATGCTGCGGAGCGTGTTTATCATCGGACAACGACATCAGTTCTCCTCAGTTTGATTTTAATTGCCGACAAATTATCGCTGCGCTCTTAGATTGCGAGTTGGCGGTGCTTTACCGTGAACACGGGGTTTCGACCTTACACGAACAAAGATTACCGTTGGTTACTGTCATTTTTTACTTTATTTAATTCCGCGAAGTGGTGTAACGGTGTCGCCTCCATTTGTTTTGGTTCGGCGCAGCGACGTGGGCCCGAGTCCCGGCGCGCCATTACCTTGCATAAGCCATTCCTTATATCATCGCTCCTCACTTCGTCTTTCTGTTGCAAGCATGCAGAATATAAATTTGAATTATGAAATCAAATGCATACAGTTTAAACATCATAAATAAAGTACTGACCGATAACCCGATAGGTACAAATTCCTATCTTGAATTCACGCAAGTTACTAGATAGTATTCTATGTCCGAATTTAAATTAATCTTCTCGTGCCTTTGAATTTCGAGCATAATAGCCGCTTAGTAACATTATGCTCGAAGTGGAGCAGTTTATTTGTTAATTGTTGTGCAAAGAATGCAACACCGTGGGAACTGATTAGGCTGACGCGCGAGGAATGGACCAACACAAGTGAAATTTGACCTGTCCACAACACGTGCTTGCCTAGTAATGCCTAGAACTTACGCATGAAATGTACAATATTGTAGACGAATAGGCAGTAGACACAAATAATTATGTATGTTTATTTAAAAATGAATTTTAACACAAATTGGTTCATAAAACAAACCTCTTACCTATTATACTTATTTATAAGTACGTATTATGAAAAATATATTCTAAGGAGGTATACAGCCATATCATTAAAAAAAATATTCACCCATTGTGTCGAGTGTTCCACTTATTTAGACACACATTCACATAGCTTACACACATAGTAAATTCAAAGTTTTTCTTTTGTAACGATGGCGGTTTTTATCGTAATGTAGGTGACTTCTCTTTGGGGTTTTTTATTTAATAAACAATGGCAAATTCGCTACATGTATTGGTAAAAAAAGGATGTTCACCTTTACCTTTATACCTTTTCTGATTTAATGAGGTACACCACTAAAAAAAAACAATGTTAATTCGTTACTGATGCCGAAATACAATAATGATTAATTTCTAATGAACTTCGCATAAATGGACCACCACGTGGAAAGTCCGACATTCAATTAACATTAGCCGAGGTTATCAATAACATTAGACAGAATGATGTCCTTTATACTCTGAAAGAACGACTGTTTTCAGAATTACATAAGTAGGTATCTTCCTCAATAAATCAGAATCATTCCTATCTTGTATTGCTAATGAATCATAACATCGTGATCAAGAATTGACCACCCACCAATCGAGCTTATTTATTATTTCACTTGCCTTTTTATCATGAGTTCATGACTAACACTGTCTTGAAGATTGCGGAGCCTTTGTAAACCACGCGTGGCTTAAGCAAACGTTTTACGATTTAGCCATATCATAGTGCCAGTGGAGGAGTGTCGGTGTGCAATACATATTTAACACATTCTACGCTAGGTATAATTCGGCTGAATATATTCATAGAGGAGGCGGCCACGCGGCCATTGGCGGCGCAGGACGAGGCGAGGCGGGCGCGGGCAATGAAAGTGACAACTGTGTACGAAAGTGACTCGCTAGATTTATTTACACTTGTTCGAAAGAGACGCGATCACTTCTAAAACTGGTGTCCACTTTACGTCTGTGGCCCCGTCCGCTTCGCTATTTATATCGCTCCAGGCGGAGATCTGCCTCCTTCTATGGCAAACTAGAATGTGCTCAGCGCAATATGCCAAGTAACCGCGTGTTTTGCCCATTGAGACATTTTTATTTCATTTCTTTGCATCAAATTAATTGCTGGTCACCGTTGCTTACTTTTTTCTTAAGTGCTTACACGACGCAGCAATTCATTTTACGTGAGGTCGTCGAACCTTTTAGTGTTCCGGCGGTTCGTAAACAATGCCACGGGGTTTAAGGGTTTGGGTGTGTTTGCGGTGAAAGTTTACACATTTACAATAACAATTCATGTCCAGTTGCCTTTCTGTTTATGTGAGGGCCAGGATAAAAGTGCCGGTTCCGAGACGTAGCCCATACGGCACTAGTAGAAACGGAAATCGAATTTCGCGTGACCCGCAATATAAGCCAACCCAATATAGTAGGATGTTCGAGTACATCAGGTCAGGAGTCGAAACAATAACCCTGTAAATGGAACAGCTGGTAATGATTCAGTGATTGAGACGCGCCAGTGAGTGAGAGCGCCCAATTGAGTGTGTACCTAATACAATCGGATATGGCACTCAATATGATGGAAGGGGCGAACCGACGGAAAAATATTCTCAATATCGAAATGCAACACAAATGTGATTGACGGATAAGTTCTATTACGTGTACCATTTGAAACTTGTTGATGTAACTATGTGAGAATGTTGATGATAGTATTTATTTAACTGTTGCTCGATAAAAGTAAAAACGAATGAGCGAGGTTCAATTATCAAAACTACCGAGAGAGAAATGGAATGTCCCAAGTAGTGAGATAATTTCGATTTCCTTTTATAGAAAGTAAGAATGTTTCGATAGGTGGGCATGTATAGCGGTGATGTTAACAAGTTGCTGATGCTGCTTCAGCCGGGAACCTGTTCGCGACACCGGCGAGCCTGCGACTGGCTGCGTCTGACTTATTGCAGAGGCCTACATAGGAACAGAACCTAGGTCGCTAGTGCGTATTTGTCACGAGACTTTCTAGAAACGTCACCTTATGCTTAAGCTGACACAAAAATATTCATCATTAAACAGAAACCACAAACTATTTATCATGCAACGCACAATACAAAAAACGAAAAACCCAAACATTTTGAACAAAGCCCCAGGTTGATTAAAAGGTTAAGGTAAAACGAAGCATATCGAAAACGTTTTGCTTGCTTGCTTTTAAATGCTTTTGTTTGAAGTGGCAACCCAGTTAATCGATTTAGCCGCACGTGGCTTCAAGAGTTTGTAGGTTTCCGATAAGGATAAACGAACATACGTGCCTGCATATGTTGTAGAACAGCTAAACACGAATAAGATGGATGTCTTATGAACAGAGACACTTGGCACCTTGACAATGGTGTAACCTAGCCTTTTAATTGTCCAGCAAATGATAGCAACACCAACAAACGCGGAAATAGACATTCCTGGGGCAATTAAATCCCCGAGATAAATGTAATTAAATATATTTATAGTTGGTCTGTAAGTTCACTACAAAGAGTGTGAATACGATGGCTGCAAGTTGGAACTAGTGATCTCAGAATAAAGGAAAAACATAAAACTGGTACGGCGAAACTTATGACAAGCAATTGAAGTTATTAATATATGTGTGCTCAATGAACTCGTCCGCAGCCATTGGATGTTACAACACTTACAACTCTACTCAACGTATATACGTATTATATTGCCCGTTCATACAGACTATATTTTTAAATAATTTTATAATTGTTATAGCTAATTATAGCTTTTAAATGAATCAATCGACATAAAACATTAAATATTTTATGAATTCCACACGCCGTTTATGTTAAAGTTCTTTGTATAGCCACGTATACCTATATACGCTGTTATTGGTCACCTCCTTAAGTAGGTCTTATGCAGAACAGCAATAAAGGTAATTTTAAACGTAACCAATTTCAATTTCACACGCGGAACCGCTTCATTTCCCATTTCATGGTGAGTTTATATGTTTTCGGAACGGACTAAAAGGGCCAAAGAAAGTATACAGGCTGAATTTTCCAAGTGGGCGTGGATGGCTGATATCCGAAATTAGCGAAAAAATACTCAAAAAAGACTGTATGCTGAATTATTCATAGATAAAACGGTATCATTAAGTATGACGAATTTAAAAAAAATATTGAAAAATTCACCCTGTATACGAAAAGTTATTATTTGCGAAATTGACCAAGGAAATTGACAAATTCTCAATAACGGCAGGCCAGCAACCACAACCAAACCTTCACTATTCCAGTGTAATTATAATTTCAACGAAAAAAGACCGATAACATCATAGATTTCATCACTAATACCACAATACCTTTAATCTTTCAACACCTTAAAAAAT
Organism: Aporophyla nigra; assembly: GCA_947507805.1. Taxonomy (NCBI): domain Eukaryota; kingdom Metazoa; phylum Arthropoda; class Insecta; order Lepidoptera; family Noctuidae; genus Aporophyla; species Aporophyla nigra. The sequence goes on along the minus strand of OX382297.1, from coordinate 17,854,599 downwards.
ACGTACATTTATATTAGATTTATATTTTAACTTAAATATTACAGAATTAGTGGCCATGGTCTAAAAAAACATGACATAAAATATGACTAGATGATATTAATGACCAGCCACAATTAAAGGAGCAATGGCGTAGGTACCATATATTTTATTAGTTTAAGCGTACGTAGAACTTCCTATGCCAGGTGACCCCAAATGCTGAGACCGCAATCCGGTCTCGGTAAACAGTAGGTACTTATCAAAAAACCTTAATGAGGCCTTTACCAACCTTGCTCTAGACTTCAGACAAATAAATAGTTTAAAGTAAAAAAAATATTGTTAATTACTTTGTTATTTTTGTTCATTACATAATATTTGTTTATTACTCAATAAACATGATTCTTTTCGTTTTATCTTAGCACCATATCTTAGCTACATAGTTATCGTCTTCCGAGCCGACCGCGACAGTCATATTATTAAGAAAAAGGGGGCCGCTAGTATAACTAATTGGTGATTCCTGTCTTATACCAAGGTTTGCTTCAATTATTTCGAGTCCGTGACTGCAGTTTCACCCTCCTAGACATAAACACACATTCATACATACACCTATGTAAGTTTCTACCTGTTTGAAGAAGGGTCGGGCCGCAGGTGCACATCCCACATACAAATAAAATCCTTAACGTAAACCTCTTTAGTGAAGACGCTAATGATAAATTATTGGTAATACAAGAAACGGAGGAAATAGGTTGGTTCAGTTAACGGTGCAATATTTAAATCAAAAGATTTTCATATTAGTCTGGAGGTATTAAAATGGGTAGGCACCTTTTGATCTATATAATTGTATCAGGTTTGAATACAATATTATGATTAAAGGTAAAAACTAGTCCATACTCTTTATTTTATTTCGGATTTCAATAAATATTGAAAAAGACAGGAAATTTGTTTTTTTAAATAAAACCATATGCAACAGATATCTGGTGAGTACACGGACGTTTCCTCTCTAGGGGGACATTTCTCAGTTCTCCCCCATCCTCCGAGATCCTTCCCTTCGGTTAATGGGCGAAGGGGCAACGAGACAGGAAGGCACCTAAGGTGAGGTGAATACACTGTAATTGCTCTGCCAAACGCAAAGTTGTTTATGAAAGTATAAACGTACTATCACTATCAGCAAAGCCAGATATTTACAAACCTTTGTCGCACCGCTACTGTTCGCTATCTTAATCGAATATTTCAAATGCCCTTTCATGCGGCAACACTGATTTGTTGTTCAAAAACATTCCAAATTCAATCAAATATCGACGGCTACCGAGTAGATTCGAACGTGAAAAGTTCATCATAAATTTTTAAATGGACCATTGAATACGTCGGAACTTTCGTATTGAAATTACACGATAGTTCAATTTGCAATTGAATTGCAAATATCCGGTCGCCGTTATATCGGCTGTGCCAACAATGGCATCACATTTCATTCTCGTTTACATACTAACGTACATTGCGGCTCCATTAGTTGACTGAAATTCATAATATTCATTCATGTTTTTGGGGATATTTCTGACTGATAGTTGGCTCAATTATGATAACTGCTCTATCATCATGCTGTATCTAATCGCCAAATCGGATTTTTCATTTATTAATGATCAATTAAATAATTGGAAATACATACAACAATTTTTAATTTATTCAACAAGTTACATAATAAGAAGACTTTTTCCGCCTTTTTTCTTGTTTCCTTAAATTCTGTGATTTACATGCAACCGGATAGTATTCCTGAGATCAATTTTCAGTAATAGAAACCGCCCGAAACTGTTTACATTAGACGTAGTTAATCCGATCTAACTATAAACAGACCTACACGAGTCTGAAAAAACGTAATTCTAAAACCGTAGCTTTTACAGAAAGTTAACTGGACCTTTTAATTGATTTGGTACTGTGACTGCTAATGTTATGTGATGGTATAGAAGCGGTCATTCCACGTCCACAGGTGTCAAATACATATTTGCTAGTAGTACCGCTCCCTCAGTTTTCTGCATTCCGATTAGTCAGTCTATACATATTGTAATTCGCTTTTCGTGGTTTCTATAACTAACTCCGGAACAGACTTAGATGTGGTTTTCACCATCATTTAGAATTTTAGATCATAAATTCTAGAAAGTTTATGAGTGGAATATTATCATGTACTTAGCTTTTGGGTCCGTTTACAGTCTAACCGTATGCAGTTGAATAACAGTTTTTAAATGGACCGACTGCTTTTCTGACCTCCACAACCCAGTTACTAGGTAATACGATACCCCTTGGTAAGACTGGTTGTCAGACTTTCGGGCTTCTGACGACCCGTAACGACTGTCTGTCTATAACGTGATAACTAGACGATAGTAACGTGTCTGTCACTAACCAAAAACCTTCTTCAATAATTAGGCTACCAAATGTAAAAATATATTTTATAATATTTTTTTTGTTCCTTTACCATCTGTGCTACGGAGATCACTTGGCTAAACAACTTACTATACTCCATTTGTTTAGGTAGTTAACTAAAGGTAAACAATCTTGATATGTCTTTTTATATAAAATAAATCGTATAAAAGACCAACAAATATTATTTAAATTAAGTTACTTACCTAACATCGGTTTAAGTAAATACCTAATTGTAAACATTTTTAGATTCAATTTTTAGACAGTTTTTTAGATAAAAGACATGTTAAGATTGTTTACATTTAGTTAACTACCTAAACAAATGGAGTATAGCTACACTGATAGATTAAAACACAACTACATTTATAGACTAACCAGTTGTAGGAAGAAATTGGACTGCGTCATCCTCCACAAAATATTAAATGGAACTACTACCCAGCTACTGGGTAAAACGCTGCCCAAGGGTTAGACTGGCTGTCAGAATTTCGATCTTCTGACGCCCTGTAATGTTTTTTTTATTATTAACACTATACATACATATAATAAAAAAACCATCCGAAGAAGGGACAGGTCAGTAAAAATATAGTAAGCAAGACTACCTTGAAAGTCCTTTGTGCTGTGTAGTAGTCGCACAGTGGACTAACTTACACGGATATAGTGCACGCAGTACGCGCTAAGAACAAAGTCCGGTATTCTCTGTAACCTTTCAATAAACGCCAAGTTAACCGTACAAGGAAACATGGACCGAATGATATCGCAACTGCTTATTAGTCTTCCAATCATGGCTGCAGCGAGCATAGAAATTTAAAAAATAGCAATCAAGTTGTACCTCTTAACGATTACAAGGCAACTTATTAATTGTATGTACATTATGTACATCATTATGTATTGTATAATTTCCAATTATTGTCTGTATTTCATTAGAACATCTAAAATAGTAACAAATCATCATAAACCTTGCCTTTTCCCGACTATATTGGGGCCGGCTACCAGTATAACTCGATGCAGCTAAATGCCATTATTTTTAAAAAGAAAGACTGCCTTTCTGACCTTCACATCCCAGTTACTGGGATTACCCTGTGATAGATCGATTAACGATACCCTTTGGTAATTCTGGTCATAAGACTTTTGTCACGATACACGAATGACAGCGGAGACCATGTGCTTTCCGGGACATAGGGGTCTCGATAGTAAAGATAGATCACCCATCCAGAAACCAACCGCGGCAAGCGTAGCTTAACCTGTTCGATCGTTCAGCTGTTATTACTTAACCGTGAGTGCCAAAACAGTAGCAAATAAGCTAAATATTGAACGATAACGCACAGTTTTATTGACTGCAACCGTGACATAAATTTCTGAATTGCTGTCCATGATTCTCCTACCTTTAAAGACCAATTCCAAAAGTGCGCTCCAAAAAGCAATCCTTAAATTTAATCTAATAAAAGAGAAACTAAAGATTTTTAATCTATTTGTTTCTTCAAGCAAGGCTAATTGTATCTTGATGCTCAACCAAAGTCAAACTATTTCAATCACTAAGTAAATTGACCAGTTGACAAGAGAAAGTTATTTGGAGGACAACGGATTGTTTGGGTTGAAACTGTAGCGCGAACAAATTTCATATTGGTTTAGCGTCTAAGCCCACATTGGACCTTCGTCAATATAAAGACATGTCTGTTGTCATCTTACAATGATGCAGGTACACCCACTTTGCGCGTCTCAAGTTGTGGCCATGAAGCAAGCGACAGGGCCCGAAACTTTTGCCATGGTTCACACAGTGAGCTGGTTTTGTTTTGCAAATTCGACTGGTCACTAGTCTCTGTGAAGATGGACGGTGGACTATGGTGGAAGTACTTAAATAATATATTCCACTTTCAACGGTAGCGAATACGCCACTGGAGCATATAAAAGGGCCTTACTTGTACGAATAAAGTTCACAAGTCCGGTTAAGCGGCCGACAACCTCATAGATAAACCTGCGAGGAGTCATTCCCAAAAAAAAAAAAAAACAATTTCGTTCCGATTCTGATCCCGTACAATCATTCCGAACCAAACTATGATAGACATTGCTAATCCAATGCTTCATTTTTTTTTACTGCCAAAATGATAGCCACTCCTGCACGCTCACAGCTACTAATAAAATTTGTTTGATAAAACGATTAAGATTTTTAAAACGATGTTGATATTTCATAAATACAGTGAAGAGTCGTGCAATATACATTTTATGGCATACAATAATTTTATAGTACCTAATATTAAAAAAAACCTTCAAAGTTGACAAGTACTGCAAAGTCGATTTTCCTCCACAAACCATTTGATGTTACTTTGTAGCCACACAATAAGATGCCCACGAGTCGATCATCAGTCAGTAAGGAGGCAAACGTAGGCAGTTTACATTGTTAATTAATTTCCGTTGACCTCTTTACATTATGCAATATTTTTGCATAAAGTAGCTGAATTGAGACCCTCTGGCCCATTTGCACCACGGATATCTAAATTAATTCAACGTTTAGGAATTTAGAACATCGTGCTATTTCATTAAATCGTTTGAAGTCGGCAGAGACAATGTGTTAAACACGTGTTTAGTGACTTTTGGCACAGGCAGGCCTAATTGTACCCATGTTTTTGAAAGTCTGATGACAAAACCCATGTCAAATTACGTGATAAACTATTGCCCTTCAGTCAACCGATCATAATAGCAATTATGAACAGATTATGTACACTCATCAGAGTTGATCAGCAATTGCGTAATACACTATTAATCAGAATCTGAATCATTTTGAAGGATATTTTTAATTCATTGCTTCATATGTTCGACCAATTTGTCTGATCAACAACGTATGACGCAATGAATGTTGTTGAACTGTCAATATGAAAGCCATTCCTACTGTTAGTGTGTCACGCAAGAAGACCGCTCAAAAGTTTTATAGTGCAAAGAGCGATATTTTTTAATTAGTGTTTAATTGTTTACAATTCTTTAAATGTCTAGAAGACAAACACAAAAAAAACTCTGTTTCGCACCAACTAGATCTCACAAAAAAGAACGCTAAAGTCAAACTTAATCAACAGAGTTGTTTTTTATTTTTTATTGGCTAAATCAATAGAGTTGTATAATTCGTTAAGTCAGTCATTTATTTTCTGACTAACATTTTTGCAGCGAATATTATAAGTTAAGTACCGAGATTGGCTAGTCTGTATAGGTCAAGGCGAAAAACAAAGTGCAGATTATAGAAATTATCCGTGTATAATTTCAGGTACAATTATCTCTTAGAAACGGCAAGTGAAATAAGCGTTATGAATACGAGGAATTCCTTTTGAGTGGGCCTGTGGTATTGAGGACCCATTAATGTGAACATCGTTGTATGTGACATTATCTCGTGATCCGCTTCTTACTAATTGTCCACCGAGAGACCAATTCAAACAATCGCCACCATTGTTCCGAATGCCAAGGAGCGACCCGACAATAGTGCAGAAGTGTTTCGCGAGGTAAAAGTGCCAACAAACAATGGAATCGATGCCTATTTGATTCCGTGCTTTCCCTTTTGTCAAATGGTGTGCTTGAGCGAATTTTCATAATACGACTGTTCCGGTAAACTACCCAACTAGGTACTACAATAATATTAACGTAAATTGTATTCAGATTCTAGAAAGACAGATCTACTGCAAGTGTTCGTATATCTCTTTGTACGTCGTGAAACAGACAAAGACGCAGAAAACCGGTAAATATCCTTTACGTTCTGAACTATAAGCAACATGAAACCTTTTCCATCTATACATCTATACAAATAAATAAAATTGGAGTGTCTGTTTTTAATATTAAAATAACTACTTTTTACTAAGTGTATATGGATGTATACACGGTACATATACCCAAACAACATTTTTTACAATTTTTGTCTGTCTGTCTGTTCGTTCCGGCTAATCTCTGAAATGGCTGGACCGATTTTGACGGAACTTTCACTGGCAGATAGCTGATGTAACAAGGAGTAACTTCGGCTACTTTTATTTTAGAAAAAATAAATAATAGTTAAAAAAAAATAAAAACACGCTGAATTTTGAGACGTATGTCAGCGTAGTTTTCAAAGACGGTTTTTATGAAAAACTTTTTGTTGAATACCACGCGGACGAAGTCGCGGGTAACAGCTATTACCTATAATATAACCTGAATTAACACATCTTACCGCGGTAGTACGTCCTCCTGCGTTAATTTCCGACATCCACGCGGGCGAAGCCGCGGGCAAAAGCTAGTACTATAATATAGTTTGTAGAAGCACCGGAATTACTCTCATAAATTTCTCTATACATACTAGATTAGATCAAGTATACAAGTCTCCTTAATGAACAAATACCTGAAGTTAAACCAGAGGGAGGGCATCTAAAATACGACTAATTAAATAAGACTGTAATGAAGAAATTAAAACATTCCGTTTCGGTTTAATGCCCAACAAGTAGGAGTAACATTATATAGCCTATTTTAGACCGCAATAACATAACAAAAGTAATTAGATATCGATGCTAACCCTGGGTTGTTCAATGTGTACCTATTACAAATGTGTGTAAACATTAAAATACTTACTTAGACGTCCCTGGTTTATAGTACCTAGTTAGACGTATTTGCACTGGGAAGCTGTAAACGGTACTGCAGATAGAGTTTGCTTACAAAATACATGTTTTACAGTAAAATAGCCGGTAGCCGGTGTGTTTATATCTAAGTACAGGTTGCCTTAGCTAGTTTCTTAGTAAAATCGATTACTATACGAACTAAGAAACGATACGAATAAACTGACTGGCTCGATGGTCTAGTGGTCGCAAGGGCTACTGCTGAGTATGAGGTCCCGGGTTCGATTCCCCATCTGGAATTTATCAATAGCAGCCAGGAATCTGTATGTGCCCAGTTGATGGCAAAAGGCTCGCTCCCTATAACAGGGCTTAAACATTTCTGCCGAAATGTAGGTGTACTATATATATGTAAACTTCGGGCATACCCTTCAGAGAAACCAGTCGTGATATTTTAAGAATATAAGGCTAGATATATGTACTAAATTATCTCGCCGTGATAGATCATTGCAACGCATCTTAGGAGGATAAAGCCCTAATCAACACGCGTAGTACGCGCCATGATGATCACAGTATGATGTCATCAATGTTGTGTGTACTGGTAACGACCTAGCAGTGATATCACAACATTCACAACAGATATTATATGGCACTCCGTAGGATATAAAAAATAGCAACCAATAATAAACACATCGTGCTTTATTCCTTGAACGAATGAATAGAGGTGTAGGTGCCTATACACCCAGAGTAAGCCAATTATGTTGAGGTCCCATAGAGCAAAACTATTCCTATTATATAATCAGCCAAATATTCCTACTGCTGGAACACAGACCTCCACTCAGTGAGAAGGAGTGGGCCGTATTGCAATTTACAAAAGAAAAATTTCCCCAATAACTTGAGAATTTATCCTTTGTTGGGAAATCATCATATGACGTCTCCCGCTCTGGGCGAAGCGAGTATCAGACTTTTACTGACTAAAATCCACCCGTGTTCCTTCAGTTGCCTGTGCCAGGGCCACGGTAACTCTTTTGAACAAATCCGCAACCCTGGCAGAAGAAATTCGTCCCTAGGCCCAGTGCCGGATTTAAGCACAGGCAACATAGGCAGTTGCCTATGGGCCACCACCAGAAGGGGGCCGCCACCACACCACCATTTTTTTTCTTTTCTAATGGCTCAGTAGAAACAAAAAAAATTGTGTTAGCTAACTTATTTAGTTGCTTTCTTCTTTACCTTGACCTTAATAGAAACTTTCAACAATTAAAGACAAACGATTTGAGGGCCTCCACCACATGCTCTGCCTATGGGCCGCCGAAGTCTAAATCCGGCGCTGCCTAGGCCAACTACTGAGCAGGCATGCTTGCGACAACTAAACCAAAGAGACAGTCCACGCAATAGTGTCAATTAATAATAACATTATCATGTTTAAATTGCGAAACAAAACGCTTATTTTGTCTTTTATGGGACGTGGTAACGACGGTCTCATTAACGTGGATTCATGCCAAAAATACCAACTTTCGCGATAACTGCGTCAATCTGCTAATAATATAAAGCAATAGTTTACTATAGTGACGTCATGAACTCACGAATTTATTATATTAAACAGTTTTATTTTCTGTTAAGAAAATTGTTGAGTCTTCGAGGCGTCTCTCTGTCTAATAAAATGGTTGTACCAACATCTGGTTGAAATAATCTTCAGCCGAATTCTCGAATGTTAAGACACTCGAATTATTTTTAATCAAGCTTTATTTATTTATTATCACCGAACATTTTACACGGTGAATTAAATTCTGTCAAATTACGAGACTTGTCAGACATACTAAAAAAAAACCCGCCTGTAGTTAAAGGTAAGACTCATCATCATAAAGTTCGTTAATATCTGACATTATATGAGCCTTGACATCTTTATATCCCAATGATTGTAGCTGCCCACAAGTCCCACAACTAATTTAAAATTTATCTACAATAATTATCTTGTTCTGACGCCTGGCGCTATCTTAACTATTCGGCCTATTTCGTTTACTATGCCGTAGGTGGCTACTCTATGGTCAGCAAGTACTCATTACTGACCACTTAATCTATGGTCACTTCACAGCTGTAGTTAGATAGTCGTTACCCTACCAGTTCGATAATTACCGACGCCCTAAATATTTCCGTGACTAATTGTACCGTTTTGTTTAAATGCAGTGTTTCGGGTTTTTTTTTGGTGACCTGTAAGGTGCGTTTTACCTCCATTTTGCGTCAATCGTCCTTGGCATTGATTTTTTTCTTGTAATCTAATACTCACCCAGTTAATCAACATGTGTGCGCAAAGTTCTCTGATTTCAACATTTCTATCTAATTTTCTATTTTAGTACGTAATACTAAAACTACTTTTTCTATAACGCGACCCAGTAATTAGAAAACAAACACTCTTTAGTGTAATATAATAACACATAACGACGTACATTTTTGACGTGCGCGGTCAAGAAACCGGCTGCCTTATCGATCTAATGCAATATTAATGAATGCGGTTCGGCTACTGTGTGACCGCACCTTAATGCTCGTAATCTCGCTGCAAATGGGCCCTTCGCGGTTTTTGTACCAGCTTGATAATAAAAACTTTCCACTTGATATTACTTTGATGGCCATGCGTCGGGGACGTGTGTCATCCCCTTAGGAATAACGCATTGGTACTTACAGTCTGCAGTAGTGTACTGTCGAGCACAGTCCTTCGGTTGATGACAGAATATTAATCAACCTATCAATCAATTCACCGTATTGCTGAGGTCGCTGGACATAGGCTTATCCCAGATGGCGCTACAAAAAATTTAAAGTTTATAAGATCAAACTAAAGATAAAATGAGATAGAGAAGTCTTTCAATTTAATTAAAGATTCTATATATAATAATCAGTGTCTTTCCTAAGCATTTCAGTTTGTCTTCTTCGTCCTAAAGAGCTTCAATTTGAAGATACCCGATGAAGCACTATATTAGATACTACAACTTAGCTGTAATAAGGGCAAATTTATAAAAATAGTTTACCCACAGATTACTTGCTAATATTTGTTTGAATCTACTCCAGCCATGTATCTACTTAGTGCAATATTAAAGTCTCTGTCAAAACAACAGTTGGATCAAACACGCAAACAAGTCGATTTCTCGCAAAATGTTTTTACAAATAAACTTACTGAACGTTGAAAAAGTTTCCATACTTCTTGTATTCGTAATCTTAAAAACACAAACTGTTAAAGTAGGTGCCTCTTAATTGATGTTAATACGCTACGCAAACATGTAACAAATTAAAATTAAAAGCAAAAAGAATTATAGGGACACCTAAAATCTTAATTTAAATGATTTGTGAAAACTTTTTTCTAACAAATATAAGCGTCAAAAAAAAAATTGCGAGTGGTAAATCATCAAATGACGTCTCCCGCTCTGGGTGGAGCGGAAAGGCGTGTCAGACTTTTACTGACTAAAACCCACCCGTGATCCTTCAGGGGCCTGTCCCAGGACCACGATAACTTATTCGAACAAATCCGCGACCCTGACAGGAAGAAATACAGGCATGAGGAACAGGGTGCACAGTTCACTCCACCTCCACAAAAACGAGAGGATCCTCCGATCAGACGGGTGTTGTGTCTGGTGGGCTACTGCCCAACGATTAATCTCGGGATTTATAAGCTAGCTGCGCGGTAAACTTTGCTTGCGCGATTCAGGATTTTGCATGACGTCAGTGTGGTGATCCGGTGGTGACCCCGAAGTGAAAATACAAAGTGCATGCAATCAATCTTCAAAATAATATTCAAGAAAATAAACGAACTGCTAATCAGGAAGCTGACATTAATAAATTTGATTTCAATTAATGCTAATTAAAATATGTACATACAAAGCAAAACAACATGACAGATTTATTGAAATATCAAACATGTTTTCTTATCTCCAAACATAATTATAATGTCTTGTCGTCATACACTGGCTTATCTGAATGTAATGCGGTACGTAGTAGGTTATCAATCAGTCATCATCGCTACCTGTCGTTCCGAGAAATAATTTCTCCTAATGACAAGTGCTCTTTAACTTTAAATAAACTCAGTCACTAATGATGCAAACAGCACTAACTAGAAGTGCTTTCATGAAGAGCGTCAACATGATATAAGTCTGACTTGCTACAGTTTCTAGTAAAATTGGGAACCAGAAGGCCATTGTATAACACACTTATAATAAGAATGGCTTTCATTCTAACAACATTAATTGCGCTTTTACGTTGTTGAGAAGACAAATTTTTGGTTTAGCGGTATGCAGGCGCAGTCGAGGATGCGCAGCGCGACAAAATTTTGTCGACTCTCTATCTCGCACTGGATCGAATAACGTCCCTATGATCAAGATGTCTCGTTGCCAAAAATATAGGAAGATATCTGTCCCGTGCGCATTCCCATTTTGCAGCAAGACTTCTAATGTAATGTCATCTAGGTGGGTGCGGGCGTCTGATTGATTTTCCCCTTTTCTAAGGTAAGCACTAATAGTATGCGTTAGAGCCTCAGTGGTACCCAATTAATGCAGGCGTCTGGTAGGTGAACCTTAACTACACATACAGGGTTGGCAGAGTTACCACTTAAAATTTAGGTACGCAACAACTCCATAACACGGTTTTCTTAAATATTTTACGTTACTATTTTGATAAGATTGCCACCACGTGTGTAGCAAGTAAATAAGTAGATATGAGTTCACGTGTACTTATCTTCTATTATGCTACATAAACTGTTTGTTTGTGTTTTTTTTTACTACTAACTTCCTAGAGATTTCATTCGACGTAATTTGCCTTATCATGTTATTGTAACAATGATGTACGCCTGTTTGATAAAAAATTCCATTCTAATTCACGATTCAATATTTACGTTAGATTTAATTTACTGTATCAACTCTACGTGTAATATTTCACACTATAGATATTATTGTACCTTTATTTCACTTATTTTAACATATTATTTACATTTTTAAATATTAGGATATAAAAATTATAGAAACATTTAAAAATATAAAAAATAGTAGCCCACGGGTATCGGGAACAGGGCCCATTATTGTACCTATTATTAATATTTTAAAATAAAAATAAAACATAATTTACAACTTTTGTAAAAAGCTTTTACCAAGTTACGCAAAAATGACGCAAAAACTGCCTATTTGCGACTAACTATTTATCTATGCATAATTATCAACATGTTGCACCATATTTAATGGAAACCTAACTTTTGCAAGAATATAGGCACTTTTGGAACTTTCACAAAAAGAGCGATATAATTGAGGTAAAACGACCAATATTTATACAGACTCAAAAAATGAGTCAAATTCGATCACATAGGTAACGTACGAATGACACAAAAGATCTTCGATACCACTCGAAGAAGTTACGACAAAGTGCCCGGAACAGAGTCAGGAAGGAAGCACTGTTCCACTGCAGAATAACAATAAGCACATAACGATTGAAATAGATATAACACCTACTACACTAAGCACGTATATCAACGATTATTTTAAAACCGCCATCACACTTCCTTGCCATTTGTTTATCCTCTCTGTACAGATTATAAATAATTTGCATACCTACCATTAGATCATGCGATGACAAAATTAAGTGAAAGTGGTCGCCCACTCGCGGTAGGTAATAGCATTAAAATATTTAAAATTAGAATAAGCACCAAACATTAATTAGTGTCGCAGTGCAGTCATTATGTTTGCAGAAAGAATAGAAAGTAAAGGCTCGTGCACACAGCATTGTCCCGCGGGGACGGCGATGCTAATGCGGAAGCTGCGCCGACGAGCGACGTGCCGTCCTGCCCGCGGGCGGAATTGTTAATCGCCTCATTTATCATTGCAGACGAAAGTGAAAACTGCTACTGTGTAAATAATACAATTGTGAATACGTCTTTATGTTTTTTTTTGTACAATTGTGAGTGTCAGTAGTACAAGTAGGATTGTTTTTTTGTTCACTTTTTATGGTGGCAAATGGCTTTCAATTATTTAATTATCTAATTTCGACTTGCAAGTATTGCAAAATAGATAGGAATTTCATTACCTCATAGAACAGTAACAAGAACGAGGAATAGACAGTTTGATAACTCATAGCATATGGATCGCATGTTTTTTCGAGATGTGATTGACAATATAGCGAACGACATCATCAGCGATTGTTATATTAAATTGTGACATAACATTATCATTGTGTGGCAACATGGACGAGTAAAAGTGAACACCATTGTATCGGAGTGCGGTAATAGCTCCGCCCCTTATGGCTGCAGCTATGGAGCATACTGTTTGACGTGACTGAAATTCCAAAGAGGCACCAATATAGTAAAAAATGCACAGTTCCGCACCATCCCAATTCTTCCTGTGGGTGTCGTAAGAGGCGACTAAGGGACTTACTAGATGACTTACTTACTAATGGGGAGCAGCGTTCTCTATGCATTTTACCACAATACCGCGATCGCCAAGCCCCCTGCCAAGCTTGGCGATAATGGCAAATCCTCTAAATTGGAGGAGGCCTATGTCCAGCAGTGAACGTCTTTTTGCTGTAATGATGATGATGAATGATGATGCACAATTTCGCTCGAGAGAAAAGCAAAATTGATACGTTATGTTTATGATCGAGAGTAGATTTACGAGTTTTAGGTCGAAGGGTCGAATACAGTCAGGTGGTTATATTTATCTAAATAATTTCATCACCACTACTCTCAAAACGGTAAAGGAAAACATCGTAAAGAAACCAGCACGTCCTATAACAAAAAATTCAAAGATATGTGACATCTTGCAACCCCTACTAGCCCCGCGTGGTAGATTACGGCCCACTCCCTCTCACGGCGAGGAGGCCTGTATCCCAGCAGTGGGAACGTTATAGGCTGATTATGATATGGTCATGTTCATGGGAAAGTGCTAGAACAAAAACGTCACAGCAATTCGCAAAGAAGTAAGTTTATAACAACATATTCCCAAAAGCATAATAAATCCCTACGTTGGGACAAACTCTCGGTGAAATTCAGTATTTCAGTAGGTGTAGAATATCTAATTTTACTTGACATAATTAACGCAAGCCGCAAAGGTGTCAACGCGTTATATAATATGATATTCTGGACCTGTATACTCTGTTAATTCTCCGTTCTATTCAGTTTTCATGAGATGATTACCGAAAATAAACTTGTTAATTCGGTACCCAACTTTAATATAAATGAATGAATTAAATAAATTGGAACCTCTAAGAGCTTTTACACACGAGCGGCATGTTGCCAACAGCAGGTAATTGCAGCCGTCGACACGCGATGATGACGCTGATCTTTGAAGATGGCATGTCGCCGGCTGCCGTCGACGCGTCAACGACAGCCGCGGACGCGTCGATGGCTGCCACTGACGCGTCGACGACTACTGCCGACACGTTTCGACGGCAGCAGTTACCTTTGCCGTTAGCAATATGCCGCTTGTGTGTAAAAGCTCTAAAGCTTTTCACAGCCTCACAGGTATTCTAAAATGTACATTTTTATCCATACGATTTTGTGCGTAGTAAATGAGGATAGTCATTGATTTTTAGGAAGTACCTCCAATAGTACTCGCAATCAGCGTGCACATGTATGAACGTAAACGAGGCACAAGGAGTAAGGATCGTAGCAGACGACGTTCAGTAGTTTCTGCATACCCCATGGGAAGAAGGCGTGACTTTATGTGCCTCCAGGGGCTTGTGGCGAAATAATGACAGCGGCACGAGGTCATCAATGAGGTTAAGCTACGCTTGCCGCGGTTGGTCCGTGGATAGACCATTTTTACATACCAAGACACCACCGTGGCTCGGAACGCACGTTAAGTAAAGTTTGACAGGCGGTACGGGTCGTCAGAAGCCCGAAAGTCTGACAACTAATCGTACCAAGGCTTACCCAGCAACTGAATTGTGGAGGTCAGATAGGCAGTCGCTTCATGTAAAATACTGGTACAAAGCTGCGTTCGATTAGACTGGAAGCCAAACCCAATATATTTGTAAAATGGCTAGGCTAATGACGATGACCTACATTTAATCCTTTTCATGAAGGAACGGATTCTCAGCATTCTCTTGCAGTTATCCCAATTTATTTGGTGTCAGCGCAACATGTATTTTTGTTCCATACCTACTTACCTATTTACCATGATCTCTGTATCCTCCTCGCACAATCCATTCATCGTTTATTTGGTCTTCCCCTACACTTCAAAACCTTCCTCACGACATGATCCTCAATTCCACACAATTTTTTTGTAAACAGTGTCTTTCAGACTTCCTTCTATATACTCATTTCTTATTACCTATATTCTGAACGAGGAATAGATTCTACCCATAATACAAAAGTGATGGACGAGAGATTGAAAGATGACCTATCTAGGCAGATGAAATAGATAAAGATTTCACATATGTAATAGCGAAACCCACCGTTTATGATTAAGAACAAGATGCTATATCTATAAATGAGAAATGACTATGTAATAAAACTTGCATATACATATACCCAATATTTTAATGAGGGTCACAAATGTCATGATTTTCATAAGGAGGTTCCTCAAACCATTTCTAGCGAAACATGAATCATACAAGTAATTTTGTGTGTTGAATAGCGCAAATTTTTAACACATCCAATCATTAACATATAGACAACCGTGAAACGAACAGTTATTTTTACAATTCATAGTTTGTATAACAATGATTGCTATTCACAAGTTCATTAAAATCACACCGACGTTATGCTTCGAAGTGAAACTTACTAATGTACCTACTTACTCTTCTAATTTCTATGATAATTACTTTTTTATTTAATTATAGTATAGTACAGTATCATAAAATTGCGTTTGAGCATTTCAGAGCCAAATATCGTTGCGGGATGTTTTAGTTTCATTTTTCCATTTATTGCAATTTTCCTGTTATTAGCGTCGTTTCCGTCGATCGTTATTTTAATAGCATCAGAATGCAGCGATTCCTTTAAAATTACATGTGCCTTATCGGATTTGTGATCGGCAAATATCTACGTCATCATAATATTGTTGCTCTATCTCTCTAGCCATCGGAGCTACCCCTCAAACATTGTTACCTTGACAGTGGTGGTTTATAGGCCGTTTCTGCAACTATTTTATCATAGTCACGCTAGAATCATAAAAAACCGCCGAATAGTGTTTCCATCTTTATTGCATCAATGTGATAGGTGACGTGACTGGGGTTATAAAGTGCGTGACACTTCGCACGTTTCGTGTATACCTATGCAGTCATATCAGCTTTAGGGGTCCATTTTTACTGCTGTAAGTGTACATTAAACTGTAATTCACGAGCTGCCAGTTTCTTTCTAATCATTTTCAGTATCTCAGCAAACAAGTCATGGCTCTTTTTAAACAAAAACAAACACTCTGCTTCATTTCTTCGAAAAATACTGATACGGTGTAATGCTAGACGAGATTTTATATAGTTAGTATTTGTAGCAAGTCCTTAGCGGAGCGAGGTGGCGCCAGCTGGCATTCTTGTCTCGGCCAGGAGCAACTTTCATGAATAGTTAACTGACTAGTTTTAGTTCTAGCCTAGGATCGCGCATTGCAAAGTAAACACTGTTCGATACAACGTCGCGTTTTAAATAAACATGCAGCACTTTACGTATCTGTTTAGAATGTAGATATACAATGTTTGATTCATATACGACCGTCTTCTTCTAACGTATCAGCATCGAGCGCCGTGAGAAATGGCCTAATTCTGTATCCAGTAGAGCAGTAAAAAGACGCTCCCAAAAAGTTATCACAAGATCTAAGGCTTTTGCGCGTATGTTGTTATCACTGAAGGTACAGGTCTTCGAGAAAAACCCATTTGCATCGTCAAAAAGGTTTAAATATAGAACAACAAAAGTTGTACTTCTCATTTTCTAATGCAAGATTTTAACTAGAATGCAACGAACTCCTAAGCTCAGTTTATGAGCTTGAATACTAATCTACACAGCTCAGACAAGTTACTAGATTGTGTAGTACGGTACCTTCCGAGAAACAAGGGACAATTAACTCGACAATCAATTGAACACCGTGTCGTACAAACTAACTGTTGCTTTAAGACGTTTAGTGCTGCCAGACAATTTCGTACAATTTTGTTACCCTGTAAAACATTGAACCCACAACTTTAAAAACATATTGTCTGTACCAATATTATCTGTTGCTCCATGTATAGTACAGTGTATAGTCACAATTTGTTCTGTTTCTTTATCAAAAACCTAAAAGAACATTGTAAAAAATACTACATGTAATTTATACGACTTATATCACTCCATAAAACGTTTACGCTTTGCTCAGCGATTCCAAGAGCCAAATAAAATTTTATGAAATATTTTTATAGTCCAATGTCTAGGTACTCGATCATAATACTAAATGATAGATACTTAAGCAGAAAATGTTAGACACAAGAAACTTTAAACTAAGTATAAAGTCCATGAAGATGGTCCATATATTGTAATCGAAAATGAAAACATTGGGTAAGGATTCCACGATTATAACAAAACAACAAACGTACATCAGTCACAAATGTTTGGGTCAAGTGATAAAGGTACGAGTCACAATGTGGGTACATCTCCGTGACGTTTAGGAGTTATTTTATCGAAAAACACGGTTAAATAATGTCTATTATGATGAGGACACTGCTCTAGAATGTAGAACCGATCTTATCGACTGCAATAACGATTGCTTTAAGGTTAACGTTAGAACTTCCCCAGTGCGCATCATTAGCTAGCATACATAGGTGCATGCATTTCAATACAATACTGGTTCAGTTTTACTTCTACATATTTTTCTTGATTTATTCAATAACCGCGGCTAGCGTTATCATACAACCTTTTGCTCTCATAAAGTCTTATCTTTTAATTAATTATTTTCTGACCATTACAATTTTTGTATCGAACAGCCACCCATACTGCTCCTCTTCGCGTGACGTGTGCGGACACATGAATCTTTTATACAGTACAATATTATTAGAATTAGAAGTGAAAAGAAGAACAATATTTATATTCTAAATGATAAGCAAGGTAAACACTAGTGTCTACAAATGTTTGTCTAACGGAAGGAACTGTTTACTGAATGTGGACATAACAAATTGTTATTGCAAATAACCTGTGTTACTGTTTAACATCAAGACAGACACTAGTTTCCCCAGTCCCGTCTATTTTGCAAAAATTATCTCGCGCAGAGTGAGTGCGTTCAGTTTCACCAAAATATTAACTTTGTGGATGTTTTCTTCCAATGGTACGTGCTTTGATTACTTACAACAGAACGTGATACAAAATGTATTCCGCTGTAAACAAACGTGAGTAATTGTGCAGATATTTATTAGCATAATCTTACTTTATATGTAGCTCATTCCCTACTTGTTCTGTATTTGGAATCGTATCTAAACAAGTGTTTAAATTCTGAAGCTCTGAGTAGGCTTTGTGTTCACAGTAATTAAATTCAACATATTCGTTATGAATCAAGTCACGAACAGGGAATATAGTACATTGATGGATTGAATTCTTGAATTTCAAAACGACGTCACAAAAACTAAAGAAGTGCTCCAGGTGGGAGACAGTAACAATGATGCCACAAACCAAATACGCTTGGCGCGACCAGAGTTCGCGTATTTGCTTTTATCGACAGAAATTTGCACACAATGTTTAGAAACAAACGGCATCGATGTTTTGCTTTCACGACTCATGCCTGAGAATTATTGTACTGTTAGTACTTACCTTTGAATTATTCACTTATTTTTATTGTAAAGGAATGTTGCGAATCAAACGTTAGATGCTCATTGTTTGGTGAAAGATTAGCTTTTAGCCAACAAAATTTTAGAATCGTTCAATCTGCTCTTGCACTTCTGATTCTATTCCTATCATATGTTCTAACATTACATACCTATTTATATCTCATGTCATGAATGACTATGTAAGACCTCGTGTAAGTCTGTACCACAAAAGCAAGAAAGACTGTCTTTGTTCCTGAAACAATTGAGACCATAATAAATGAGTACATATAGAACGGAACATGGTCGGATTCTCGGGAGTCGGTCGCCCGAGACGTCCACTGTTTACCGTCCATACAAACCAAACCAATATTGACATTCCCTTTGTCTACTAACTGACGGCTAATCTCTTTGTATGGGATATTCTTTTGTGTAATCCATATCAAAGTGTTTCTATGGCTCCCGCGTACCCACGTAGGTAGGCATCACGCATTTACATAAACTCAAATATCCCATTTATATTTTGATGCCACTTGGAAAACAGGATTAGGCGCACAATGCCACATTCGCAAAATGACATATTGACGCAAAATGACACATTCGCAAAATGTCATTTCTCAATATGCCACATTAGCAAAATGCCACAATAGCAAAATGACACATTCGCAAAATGTCATTTCTCAAAATGACACATTCTCAAAATGACACATTCCCAAAATGACACATTCTCAAAATGACACATTCCCAAAATGACACATTCTCAAAATGACACATTATTAAAAGTTAAAGCCACTTACACTTAGTGCTTTCTGAGCCGATGACTTATGAATGAAAAAATAAAACTAATTTAATTACGTATTTAATCACATTTTTTATTCATTTTCATTTATTTTAACATAAAATAAATTAAAAATGTAAACTGAAATAATATATTTCGCTGAGAATCATAAACATAATTAACAAAAAATTGTAACTTTTTTCAAAAAAAGCTTAATTTTTTGTAAAACTGTAAGGATTCATCAACTATTTAGTTGCACAGGGTCCGCTGTTTGATGATAATTATAATTGTAATATAATTATGTTTTAACCTATAAAATGGCTATTTATATAATTGTAGAAAAATAATTTTACGCAGAAATTCTGCTAATGACAAACGGTTATCGCTTAACTTTTTTAACAATTTTTTATATTGTTCATCAAAATGGATGTCTTTGCTTTTCCGATTCTGTCGGAAATTGTGAAATAAAGATTGTTTATATATATTGTCCCAGTATTTACTTTCTTGTTGTAATTTATGTATGAATAGATATAGTGAAGGTTTTTTAGGGATACGTCTGTTAATGCGGTGATGCCAGCCTTCGAGGGCATTTGTTGTTCTGTGTCTTTGGTTTGCACAGCTCAAAACAGATGGAAGTAATTTTGGATACCACTGATTTTCGTAATAGGTTTGAAACCTTTTCATTTCTGGTGTATCTGGTGAGTTATTTAAAATGTAGTTCCATGCAGTAGGTATATGGTTAGCTGGCAGTAAGGGTATAATAGCTATAATTCTGGAAATGTTACGTCCTTCTTTTGTATTATTCAAGTTAATTTTTTTTGCATTCTTCCATACTGCGGCATTATAGTGCCGGTAGCAACCACTAATTTTAGCAGATGGATATACATGTGACACAGCGTTAATTTGTCCAATTTCATAGTCACTCTTGAAAGTATTCATTTCAACACCCATTTTTTCTTTTATTAAGTAAAAAAGCGCTCGTACGTACTTTGACTTTTATTAGGTAATAGTGCGTAAATCACAGGGACTATATTTGTGCAATTTTGATTAGAATTGACGTCCAAGTGTAGCACATAGAATTGATAGAACGGGTCGGGACATGACTTGAAGGTTCCGTCTGCATAGTAGTCACCTCGTTTGTTCTGGATCACTCTTCTAGCTAATTTTGTAGCAAATATTATAATTTTATCTACAGCACCGTCTTCACATACAAAAATTTTTTTCCCTAATCTTTCGGGTATTTTAACTGTTGCTGTATTTGTGTGTTTTAACCTGTCTGTATTTAAAAACTTTTTGCGTGACCTGTACAATGTGTCCTTCAGTGATTCAAATGTAGGCAATGCGAAATTTCCGTTTCAAATCGTAGATATGTTTTTCAAAAATTTCTTTCACAGAACAAAAATCTTTGCAAACAGCTTTTTTTAAAGACCTTATACAGTTATACACTTCACTTTTGTAGCGATTAAAACCACATTTATGCTTCGTCCGTTTTGTTATGACTTGATTTGAGTCATCAAGGTGTATTAAAGCACTACAGTATTTTCTATTTACACACCGCCACACAAAAATATTTTTTCCTTTGATACATCTTTGTTTGTTGTACCTATGATCACCACAAATCAGAGATTTGTATCCCTTTTGATTACGAACAATCTTAAACTCTGGATCCATTTTAAATCGTAATTAATTATTAAACAGCACAAGTCAACACAAATAAGATAACAAATAGTCTAATTGTCATTACACTGATTTTATTTTCCTTGTAGGTAAACTAATATTTTTTTTTATTGGAAGTACCCATCTTCGCTCATTTTTAATAATTTATTTTTTAACAATTTAAATGTTAATAATGATTAGATGCAAATTTAATACAATGATATATCATTACATAAAATTAATGTCAGAAGAATAATTAGAATTATGATTCAAAGTATTTTTCCGCATGCGCCATCTATTGTCAGTGTACCTTTAGAGTTAACTGATTTGCAGTATTGATTATACGATTTTCTTAATCAAGTCTTTCTTAAAATTATAGCTAGGTGGCGTTATTCTTAAAAACATTTAACGTCTAAATATAAAAAATTGACTATGTCCCAAGTGACATTTAGATATTTTGATTATTTGACATTGTGCGAAAATGGTATTTTGCGATAAGGCATTTTGCGAAAATGACATTTTGCGAAAATGGCATTTTGCTAATGTGACGTTTTGCGATGTGGCGTTTTCGGAATATGACAATTTGAGAATGTGACATTTTACGAAATTTCAAAATGTCATTTTGCGAATGTGGCATTGTGCGCCTAATCCGGAAAACACAGCAACAGCTAAAACAACTATAATTTCACTGTGATTTTGAATAGGTCGTTTGTCTCCCGCCTTGCCATTAGCCTAATATTTGTTAGAAACTTTGATACTTGATACGGCTAAGTAACCCAACCTCTTTGATTCATGGCAATGATCACGTCGAATAGAACAATATTTCATAAAAGCTCATAAAGGGACTAGTTTGGGCTATACCTACTTAAGAAGTACTGGACGTGGGCTTGGCCGGTCCACTTTCATGCAGTTTGTGTGCCGGGCGGCGCGACGGCGCGACGGTGGCGCCGGCGCAGCGACAATGTTGCGCGGCGACATTCTGCTGGCAGCGTAGGTACATCACAGATATTGCTAGAAAGCTTCCCAGAAAATCTATATCTAGGACGAAATAGGAACTGCTCCCCCATAATAACCAAACGTAACGCTAGTTAATGAACAACGCCAGCGGGTCCATCGCCACATTTGAATGCAAGAGAGCCAACAAAGCTGTCAGTAATCTATCAATAGTTACCAACCACGTACCTACTTCCAATGAAGCAATAGTAACGCAGTAAAAGATAGAGGTAGTATAACCCGAATTCTAAATGCCAAATTACTGTTACCCATACAATAAAAACAAATCCCAACTTCAATACGGAATATTTTCTGGCCATCAAATAGCTGAGTAATTCCCGTTGGATCTGAGAATATTTAATTTATTTTCGCACTATATTTATAATGTAACTATGAAAGCTTTCATGTTCCATCGAAATAAAGTGAGTGTGATCGTTTAAAACTGACGTCGAAATGTTAAGACCACTGATGAATGATAATGTGACAGTTCAGTCAACGTCATTAACAGTGTAAATTCACTGTAATATCCAAACACTGAGATCGTTCTCTTCGATAAAGATCAAAGAGAACGATCTTAGTGTTTGGATATTACAGTGAATTTACACTTAATGTCAGTGAAAACCGAAACAATATTTTTAAATGAATTAATGCACTGAATATCATTGAATTTATTACACTTAGTGATGAGCTTATATCATAACATCGTTGATTTAGTCTATCGGCCCAATGTGGAGGCAGGAACAAGTTTATCATCGGTCAGTTTAGCATTTATGTACCTACTCTGGAAAGTCTTCTCACGTGAACAAACGGATAAAGATTTCGTCATTTAAATAATTGATGTAGATTTTGGGGTCCATGAAAAGAGTTGGCGCAAGTAGGAAACAACTTTTGACCGAGCAATTGTCATCAGCAACGGTGTGGTCATTTGCAGCCACTTGTTCCTTCTGTTCAATATAGGCCACATACCTCATGCACTTGATAATCATCAGTTTGCACGTGTTAGGAAATTAAGATATGGTGGATTTTACGTGAAATAGGCAACCTGTCCCTGCTGCAGACTGTTTTTGCAGACTCATGTTACATATCTAGCATCGATATCCTATAGTTATAAATCTGCGTTACCTCTTCAATTACCCCAACAATAATAGTTCAAACTATTACTATGCAGAGACTTGGAGTATTTGACACTGTGGAGACCATCATTTAACCAGTTTTTTCATTGCAGGGCTGCGGGTGTCGGGTTGGAGCGCCCGTTATAATGTGACCGGCGCACGACGACGCGCGTCTCTCCTCAAGGTAAGCTTCCTCTCTCCTATGGACCACCTCTACAACCTTACTAGCACAGAAGCTAAATGTCACGTCGATACAATTACCTTTACCTACCTGAAGACGGGTCAAAGGGGGCATCATTCGACTTAAATTCTTTGTTTTATTTAGACTAGGATCAAGGGCATGGTTAAGGTAATGTACAGACAAACACAATACGAAGTGCCGATTTATCATGATATCGATGTGTTTCAAGTGCTTAAGTTTCCTTTCTTGGTAATTTATTTTAAAGACCACTCAAAGAGAATGCTCTAGGGTAACCCAGGAAATTAAATTTTTCATAATTATGTTGTTTTAAATATGATTTGCAGCCGTAACAAATATTTATTAATAGATTTACTTATAACTATAAGAAATCATCAATAGTCATCCAATAGGGATTACTACTACTTTCATGAAATCATGACATTTGAGGCCAAATTGCTGATTCTAATGGTTAAAATTCTGTTAGCTTCATCATATTTGAATAGGAAAGTTATGGATTCACTTACTCCCAAGTGATTTAT
Source organism: Aporophyla nigra (assembly GCA_947507805.1). NCBI lineage: Eukaryota > Metazoa > Arthropoda > Insecta > Lepidoptera > Noctuidae > Aporophyla > Aporophyla nigra. The sequence continues at coordinate 17,830,687 of OX382297.1, read as the reverse complement.
GGGCATGATCTTGAATAAATAACAAAACAATAAAGGGACTTTTAAAACGAGTCTTATGGCAATGCATTCGGGTAACCTTTACGGGCCCGTGTGCCTACTCATTGTGCAGGGCGCGGCATCACCGACGGCCATGAAACCGAGCGTGATATATTATTTGTTATTCACGGGCGAAATCTGTCGCCGCCGGCTTCCGTCAAAGCAGACCGTTTCCCTTCCAAAAATACAAAGATTATATTCCGAACGCATCCGTCTCGGTACGCTGAATGCGATTTCGTTTCGTCGACGCTCGTTAACAACGTCCATCCGACCGTTTAAGAAATTCAGTACCACTAATTAGAACGCTACATCGCTAAAGCTATGCTGCCCTACACTGACGCGAACTAGTATAAAAAGCTGATCTTAGCACTAATATAGCGGATAATAGAGGCAGAAGAAAAATTAGAGCGGCAAGTGGAAGCAACTTTATTAATGAAACTTGTTGAACGCCCTTTAAATCCTGGAGTCCGACAGAGAAAGTTGTAAAAGTTTAAAGCAAGTGCTTTACAAGTGCGTCGTTTCAAGCTTTATTTTATAAATAAGATCATTTATGTTCTCGAACTTTTTAAACTGTCAAGGTATTGATTTCATATCGAGAATTGTTTGAAATTATTGCATACAATCGTTTTGTGTGGGCATTGCAAGTAATATTTCTAAAGCCAAACTAATAAGTGACAAAACCCGACAAAAAGTAGTAAACCAGAAAAAAGAATGAGCTGCCGTTCATAAAGTATCCACTCTAAACTGAGAGTTGAAAATTAAAGGGAGATGAATGGGCCGTTTTTATAAATAAACACCGCCCGCCGGCTGTGCGACTGAGGCCGTTGCGTACTACGCAGCTTGGTTTAGGTGCACTTAATTCTTTTTAGACATTGAGGAGATACTTTTGCTCCTTAATACGGAATGTAGGAATAGATAAACACAGCGGTAGGGCTGCACATGCAACTGAAGGAACACGGGTGGGTTTTAGTCAGTAAAAATCTGACACGCTCTTCCGCTCCACCCAGAGCGGGAGACGTCATATAATGATTTCCCATAAAAAGGGCTGCACAAAAATAATTATAAAAATCTTTCCATAATTCTAAATGAGAGAGAAATGAGACCCTTCTAAATCTTGACAAAACAACATAAAACAAAGCACGCACAAGGAGTACTACTAAAATCTTTTAAAACAAGTATACCCAACTCATTGTAGAACCTATAGCTATAGTTATAGCTCAACTAATCCTAGAATCATATAATAGGTAATTAAATGAACGTTCTATTCTAGTGGTAATATAACGTTTCAAACAACAGACGTTTCACAATTATATCCAGTAAAATGTGTCATTTACAGTATTTTATGGCCCTGTATCAAATGGCGCATTGTTCACGTGACATGCTAGCAATTAAAATGAAATAGATATATGTTTATAGGTACGTAAAAACGTAAATCTATTGCTGAACTGGGAATCAGAGGAAAACCTGACAATTATCTTAAATAGCTTATCTATAAACAACAAGTTGTAAAAGTCGATTAGCAATGATCCAGCCCAATACGATAGTGATAAACATCAGTAGATATATGATCGACGCAAACAAATTAGTAGAAAAGACACACTTTCCCTGATAAAATCGTCGACAGAGTAAAATCATGACAGAAATTTTGCCTAGCAACAAATCCAAACGCAACAATATCCAAAAGTTCAAAACAATCAAAAAACAACACCAATATACGGTCACGTCTAATAGATACGTTGACCTTGCAGCAATACCGAAAATGTAGCCGAGATGTAGGAATGATAGTGAAATGTCGCGGCACATGCTAACCACGCAGTCAGTAGGTCGCTCTCAACTACCGACACACTTGCCCATGAGAGTGACAAAACTTGCAGCTGCAAAACCGAACCTCAATTTATTATTACAAACGATTTTATAGGCCAGACGATTGAGCGTGACCGTACACATTTAATTACAAAAAAGGATCGAGATGAATGGATATTGTTGGCAGGCTACATTGTTGTGTGCCGAAACGTTCAAACAAATCTAATACGGCTATTAGTCGCTTGTAGAGATGCGTAGATATATACCTTATAAATATACTCCATTTAGTGTCGTGACTAGTCATGGTTTACTCGTGACACTCAATATTCCTCGAGGACTCAACATGGCACCAAACAGGACCAATGCATGTACTTGATTCTTATCAGAATGCTATCGCATAGGTAGATTTCAAATAAGTTTTGTAGCCGCAAAGGCGCTAACTTGAAAGTCCTAGACCTTGAAATCACACATATAGGTAACCTCATTTTGTTTTAGCTGATTTTTATGTCAGCACGGTCTCAACAAAATAGTTCATCCGTGGTAGAAATATTAGCTAGCAAGGTTGGAAGTTGCATATCAACATCATCACAACACAGGTGAGAAAATCTAAGATAAAAAGGCTGATAAGTCGCGTGTTGGCAACAGAAGCAATGTATTAATTAGAGCTTTACAAAATTATATATAACTGATGGAACACAAACCGAGATAACTTTGTAATAGGTAATTGACACATTTACACTAAGAATAAATAGTACCAGCAGGAAAGTACTCTTGAAATAACCATAAACAAGCCAGCGATGTGATAGGTTAAATCGATTGACTTTCTACCACCATTATTTAGCGTCCGATGTATTGGCACGAACTTCTAGTTCTCGTGTTAAATTTTGTTGATTATATAACTGCCTACTAGAGGTAAATTATGCACTTGACCTGGTTCAATGTGCATGGACAACGTTGACCAAATTACTTTCCTTGTTTTAAACGCTGCGTGGAATTAATTGATTGTTGTGACACTGACATTGAGGGCTATATTTACCCATTTGTGTAATATTAATTGGTTAAGATATCTTATACAGGGTAAGTTTTTATCCAGTGCGCAAACTGTAACCATGAATTCAGCATATCATTCTAGACCCCCCAGTGTAGAAAATTTTCGTCGGTTATACAAAAAAATATCTGCTGTTCCATACATTTTGAACCTGTAGGTATTGCATTTTTCTATGAAACAGCTGATTTTTTTTGTAAAACCGACGAAAAATTTCTGCGCCAGGGGGTCTAGAATGATGTACTGAATTCATGGTTACAATTTGCGCACTGGATAAAAACTTATCCTGTATATTCTACCTACTTGACTGTTAAAATGACCAATCCAATGCTCTACCTGTTGCTCCTGCCGTACAAGCACCTCTATTCTTATCTAAATATTTGTCATTGTCCACAGTTGACATGCTCATTAAAAGCCGTAGGAAACTCACACTCATTACTATTAGCTACTTAGTCGTGACTGGTGACAGTTTAACTCAACGATTATAACGGTGAGTTAATGGTGTCAAAAGCTTCCTTGGTCGAACAAAAGAGGTAATATAAAACAGAATGACGTAATGAAAATCGCAGACCTAAATCCGTTCAAATAACCGTACAACATTGTATCAAAAGCAAAAATATTTGCACAATAAAGAACAAAATGTACGAGTTTAGGATGCTTTATGTCTTTGTTCTAACGCACTGTTCCAAGCTTACAAATAACTATTACAGATAATTTATGTCTCCACGGACAAACACTTGGATAACAGTGGTCTCTAATCATTACATTGACCGATGTTCCGTGAAGGCACCTTACTTACTTTTCCGCAAACAAAAAGCGCTTCAACATTTTCAACATCCGGAAATGACTGAATTTACCTTAAACAAATGATAGACGATTGTGGCAACAAAGTTCGTTCTAACAACGATGACGAATAACGATGAGCAAGAGGTAACAATTTAGTTAATGACTGTAATTTGTGTTTAACAGATAATGCAGAAAATAATCATTAACTTCACACTAAGTTTAACCTACTGAATACTGGAGGTGCCTTTCTACAACGATAACTATAAACGATTAACCTAAGGCCTTACAGCAAGAAATCTCCTCCCTACGCTTGTATTCAACGTCAAAGCCAGTTTTTTGTTTGACACGATTTTGTGGTATAGGAAAATTTAATAACCAGCTCTTAATTGCTGCCATTCAACCTAACCGGACGTTAATTAACTGATATCCAATCAATATAATTATCAATGAATAGGCTCTGTTTCAATTTCAATAGCTTTATTCAGTAAATATGTTTTATATTTTTCAATACGAGTTCTTTACACGTTCATGGTCATTACGTACATTATCCTCGGTTTGCACCAAGGTATTAAATTCGTGGTAAATGTCAAAAATCATTATCCCTATATCCTGTTCGCGAGGAATATCAATCAGTTACCTAATATGCAAATTTGGCCGACATCGTGTCTGACCAGTTAGCGAGGACACTTTCTCGGCGACGTATGGCATTATTAAACAATACTCGTTAAGGATAATATCAAGCCACACGTGCTCATATTGTCACGAATATCGCAGTGAATCTTGTGTAGGCACAATTACGAAGTTATGACTAGAATAATCATAGGAAGGTTTGTTGAATCAATACAAGTGGTCTATAAAAAGGTAAAGGTTTCAAAAATTTTTAACCAAAGATTTATTATAAAACCCTAATTTTGTACATAAGCTAACGCCTCCTTCTTACGCGGTGTTCCCATGGGGTTACCAGAAACTACGGAACGCCACCTGCTACAATCCTTACGTACATCTAATACTTTATCTATTTCCGTCATCTACCGATCACACCTATTTCTTATTTTTGTAACCGAAAACCTGTCAAACAGCAGGTGTGGAAACACAGCTGTTTCAAGTAGCAATGTTTTTTCTTTATTTAGTGGGTAGGTAGTTATCTCGGTTTTAAATCTCAACTTTGTTCTTTAACAACGTACTCAGGTTTTCTAATTCGATTGAAGAAACTTGCATTTTATTTGGAGGGTGGTGCGTCAACCGTGACAGAACAGAGCCACTTCCCCTTTCAACTGTCCAAACGCTCTAACGTAACACAAATGCAGTTCGATTGAATACGATTCTTTGATATCTTGGAACATTAATTACAATTCTATTTTTAAAGTCTTAATAAAAATGTAATTCGTCCATACACGCACAAATGTTTGTCAGAAGCACTCAACTCGAGTTCTGACTGGAAAGCTATTTGTGTGCAACCCTGCGCCGACGCACCTCTGTTCCGCAACTGCCTTGTCTCGCTCTCGCATGCATGTCAAGGTAGGGTTCAACATTCGAGGATTTGGTCCGTGCAGATAATAATACACCCAAACGGAATACCCGACGTGTATCTGTTTTATGTAAACAAAATGTTCTCATTAGGTCAGACGCAGTCAGAGACGCACATAACTTCATAATCCCAGCACACACTGCATTCTTTAGTCGCTTCGAAGATCTGTCGGGAGAAAATCCCAAGTAGCATTCAACGAGTTTAATCCCGCTTTCTAATCCTTTTCACACTAGAGAATGCAGTATAAAGTATGCTTCAATCAAGCACCATTGAAACACGGTCAATTCCCGCGAGAAGCTTCCGCGTGCGCGTGCGGCGCCTGATGCGAGATCATTGCCAGATGCCGCCAATAGATCGCGACGGGGTCAACAGCCATTGCCCTTGTTTTGCGCACTAAATTATTTACTCGAGTGTACAGCAGATCCACCATAAGCGCGTTTCACTGAGCCGGGGTCAAGGGAACTAACACTGCGTACAACATTGTTGTCGACAATAAAGAAGAAGCGTTATTTACATACAAGTATTATGTAATCACATGTTTTACATTTGAATGAAACATTGTAGCGAATAGTAAAAGGAAAAGTATCAGTTTTCTTCCACTGACTACTAGGTAACAGCAGTGAGCGATATACCATTAGATATTACTCCACTCCTTAGTTCGGGACTGGGAAAAAAGTAAAACGCTTAAGTAATTCTAATTACGCGTTTATTATTGTATACCTACCTACTGAAATAATGAGCTTTGAAGTTATCTTCCATAAAGGACTTCCGCCGCCGCGCGTGTTGTGCTTCCAAAACGAATGAGTAAGTAATTAAACTGCGCATAATATATTGCAAACAAGTTATGGCATCAAATACTGCGTCCGTTGACTTGGGAACGACATCACAATGCTGCAATGGGTAACTTCGAGACATCCTTAGCAAAACGTAGAGATCTTAAAGTAAATATCTCTATAGATACCTCATCATTATCTGCCTAACTATGTTGGGGTCGGCTTCCAGTCTTACCGGATGCAGCTGATTACCAGTATTTTACATGGAGCGACTGCCTATCTGACCTCCACAACCCAGTTACTGCGTAGGTATACGACACGCCTTGGTAAGACTGGTTGTCAGACTTTCCGGCTTCTGACGACCCGTGACGCTGTCTAAGATCAACGAAAGACAGCCGGGACCAACGACTTAGCGTGCTTTCCGAGGCACGAAAGGGTCTTGGTATGTAAAGATGATCACCCATCTACGGACCAAACGCGGCAAGCATAGATACCTGCCTGCCTATATTTCTTTAACGATCTTATATCGAACAGTAGGTACGTGTATCCAAACTAAGAGGGTGATACTTTTCAAGTTCCCATCCCACAAACACAATGAAACTAATCAAGAGCTCTATATTGAACACAATACATAATTAACAATTCAATTTTCACAATAGATGAATGATCGTAGGTAGTCTACGTTCCTGCCAACAAATACTAAATAGTTTAAACACGACTGATTCATCATAATAGGTCCGTTAATTCTTAATATTATATACTAGCTTGTGCCATCGGCGGCGCTCGCGTGGTAGTCGGAAAACCACGGGAACGTACTATACTAACGGGATAAGAAAATGAGCTGTTGCCTTTCATCCAAATCCGTTTAGCCGTTGTTGTGTGATTGACTAATAAATATCCAAGTTTCCACTAGTATACATATGTAGGACTAGTATATTATGTACATGAAAGCTAAATGTGACTGAGTGACTGACTGATCTATCAGCACAGCTTAAACCACTGAACGGTTTGGTATGAAAAATCAAAAATCAAAATCAAAAGTCATTTATTCAAATTAGGCTGAGGATCAGCACTTTTCGAACGTCAAAATTACAAAAGACAGTCCCCCAAAAACGCCCACCCGTCGCGCACTTCCTAGTGCTTTAGCTGGGAAGAAGAAGTGGCCAACAAACGAAAGGCACACAGGTTATTATGACCATGACGTAGGCATCCGCTAAGAAGTCCCGTAATAAAGTTTGGATTGTAGTACTTGCTTCAATTAACTCGAAAATAGATAGGTATAAATAGTGTTATCTGGCTCTTGTGATACAGAAATTCCTAGTACAAGAGCCAGGGCTACAATGATGTCTGTATCCTGAAGTGAAAAACAAATAAATAGAAACGTACCAAACGTTGCATTTAAAACAAGCCCTGTCGTGGTGAAAAAGGGGGTGGGTCACTGTTTATTTGAAAAATCTTATTCCACAGATCTATCAAATAAAAAAATGGCCCGAATAATTGATCTAAATACTAATAAACGAAAGCTAGATCCGTCTAATTGGAAAACGCGATCTTTATTTAACTTTAGCTAGCTAGTCTAGCCTAAAGCTCGGAGCCAGTTTTATCATAATCCAAGTTTATTTCGATTAAGATAAAGTTCTTATTACAAAAATGTCAACGTAGCATCGGATTAAGTTTTCAGTAAAAAGACTGCATTTCTATACATTTTGGGTTCCTAATTCAAAAACTGGCTTGGTGGTTCAAACCTGCAACTTGATTGCGTAACACACTATGTTAGTAGAATCTGAATCATTTAAAAAATGTCTGCTTCAAAGTAAATAACGCAATTAATGTTTTAGAACTGTCAAGATGTATGCCATTCCTACAGTTAGTGTGTTTCACTGCTGCGCAAGTACCTGGCTGATCTAAATAAAGTACTTTTTTGTAACAAGGGGATTTGTTTTGTTTGAAACCGCTAAAATCTAGAACTGCCAGTCGGATTTGGAAATTTTATTTCCATTTGATACCCCAATTCTTGACGAAGGCTATTAAGTATCACGCTACGACCCTTAAGAGCCGAGCATACAAGCAGGCAGAAAGGACGCTAAGCAGAAAACGAAGCTATAGCGCGAGCCGGCGATGCGATGCGACGGGGTGGGACGGGGGAACAAGAAATTTTACGCGGACTAAGTCGCAGGCACAATTTTAATAGATAATATACATGGTGACAGGGATATTGACGTGCAAACTGTAACCATGAATTCAGCACATGATTCTAACCCCCTTAGCATAGACATTTTTCGTCGATATAGTTATGTACAAATTTCGGAATCAACTGCACTGTACTAGGTACCTACTTGCAACATTTCTTACTTTTCTAACTAGATGACACCTAATTAATTGTGTTATGTAGGTTAATGGACCTAAAAACCTTGGCTATTTATCTCACGTAACCTTATCGTAAGTTCAAGTTTATAAGCATCTAAAGAAACTTGTTGATTATTTTCATATTTATCCTAAACATAAACGAACTTACTTACCAAGTCTTATAGTTCGCTATCTGGACGCTTCTGAAGAAAAATGGTACTTACTTACTGGAACGTGAAACATCATCAAATCTGTTTGTAAATAACTCATCTTGTTTATAAAACGTGTCATTCTTGTGGACATAAGACACGGGATCAATTTGTTTTGATATCCTATGTAGGTATAAAGAATTTGTAAATTACTCATTATGTTAACATCACAATGGATTTTTATGGGAATATTTTTGTAACGAAAACATTAAGATACGTTATGATAACCTTTCGACAATACCTCTTCGTGAACCATGCTTAAAACTAGCATTGCTTAAAATCCAAGACAAACAAATCTACTGATTATAATTATAATACAAAAGATTATATTGATGACAAAAAAAGCAGAAATAGGTACTTAGATGTTCTAAAAAATTCGCTGCAGAACATTAGTCGTTGCCACCTCGAAACTGTTTGTTTAGAAATTCTAACTCAATTTGTTGTCATGCAAAAAACATACCCACTATTCTGTGTGGCTTTCAACCAAATGTAACATGTAATTTCTTTCGCTTTCTCATTACTTACATAAAACACGTTGATGCATAACTATCGCATAGGAATTGAGGAGATGGAAATGATCGGTATTGTACCTACCAATGTCAATGTTACTTATAATTAGTCAAAACTTGTTTCCGTGCTTTTCTACTTTCATGCGTAGCGCATGCTGCTGACGCTCATGACCTAGTCCCGTCGTCCTCAAAACTGACATGGTCAGATGTTAGCATAACCACAAATTATCAAATGACGATGATCGGCTGATGTCACCATCTTATGAATGTCTTAATCTCCGATACCTACGAGGAAGAGGACTGGCCTACTTAAAACCGGACATGAGATAAGTACTTAGGTACTCCAAATATCGCAATCAAAATTGCTTTTGTTATTATCTCCCACCCAATTTAGCGTTTGGGTAGTAACAAAATGACCACTCTTGTAACTCATTAGCATCCATTATAAACGCTTAATTTATTGATCTGTTCGGAATATGCACTTAACTTCAACATAGGAAGGGACGTGCCTATCGATAATTTAATGCGACTTAAAAGTGAAGGCATCGTAAGTACCCCCACATAATAGTCTTATGATTAACATACTTTCACTTTTCCAATGATAAAGGGCCTCAAGGTCGCTCGCAGAAGATATTTGGACTACATACACGAATCTACTTGGTTCCAAGACTAATTAAGGTTGATGGATTGTTGTTAATTATTGACACCAACAGATTTTCTTAAATTTCTACTTTCAAATACAATAAGTCGTTATTTCACGAAATCTGGGGCTCTAACCCTTGTGGTGGGTACAAGCAACTATAACCTAGTTTTAGTTTATGATAGTTTCGCAATAAATGTTATACCCGGCCATAATATTTAACATTCAAGATGATGATAGATGATGAATACAAAGGCAAACTATAAATTAAGGGGCAATATAAGATCGATATTAATGCATATCTTCCTAAGTCAGAAAACGTACCTATAGCTTGATCCAGATAGTCGCAGAAACGTATTATGCAAATATCCAATGAATACAGTTGATTCGTGCCCGAGCTATTGAACTAATGGATGAGGTCGTACCTTGATCCAGTTGACATCACATCGAATCTGGTTCCATGAGCAATCTCTTAGATCCTTCGATATAGAAATCGTTGCCTGCATTTGCTGACCGTGAGCAGCTGTTCCAATGGCAACTCTTGATAGAAAATAAACTAAAACGACGCACCTAGATAATACGGAATATTGTTTCAAAGTAATGTTGAACGTGATCCACATAGTGTTAAATTGTAACGCTTGAATTGATTAAGGAAACCGTAATTAATCTTCGTGTAATGAATAATGAAACGTTGCACCATTTCCTACTTACTATAAGAATACAATAGTGATTAATACGTCACTGGTGCGAGAGAACTGACTTTGCGGTCACCAACCCGATTGTGCGGCATGGTAACTACCAGCTATGCCTACCTTTTTTGTGGTAGCCATGTCAATGGACTGCCATAAACTGACCATTTCGGATTACAGAAACCCTAACCCACATTCTTGGTTATGAACTCACCAGCTCGTTTTTAGAATTACAACTAAATTAATTCAAGTCTAACCGGTTTAATCGAACTGCAGAAAAGTGACGTTTCTTCTGCATATCTGGGTGGTAGAACTCCTGTTCGCTTGTAACACCAATTATTTTATAAAATCCCTGTGAAACATTAGCCGAACATAAAAAAGCTAAGTAATGTTTTCTTATTTTGCAGGTGTTTGCGATGTGGTACACGTGGACGACGTTACTGCTGGTGTCGTGTGCACTAGTGAAGGCGGAGACTGGGGCGGAGGGCCTGGTGGAGGGGCCGGCGCCGGCGCCCGTGGCGACCACCCGCGCGCCACACCGCACCCTTGACCGGAAGGCTGCTGAGCTCGCGTGGAAATCCTGGCTCCAGAGCCCCGAAAGCGGCAACCAGAATGCACCACCGCGAAGAATAACCACTAAGTCTCTCTTCATAACACCCTTAAATTGCCCTGAGGGACAGAGACTCGATCGCAATGGCTGCGTTCAGGTTGGTACTTCAAAGACAGTTCAACTACAATGAAGTGATTGTTTCGTATTATATTGATAGTATGAACTCTCTAAAATACATTGTTAAATAAATTGTATATCATTTCCAGGTGGTAACAGTAAACAAAGACGAACACGAACGTATACTGCTGGAACATCTGAATGCTTTTTTCGTGACTTCGGCTCCCGGTGGAGACGTATTGTACGACTACGGCGATGCTGAACCAGGACCGCTGCAACTTAATATACCCATTGGTTTAGATCCTCAAGCAGCACCGCTTCAGGGCCAAGAGCCATCTTCACAGGTAAAAATACGAATACCTAAACGTCACAAAGATGTCGAACTTTCAAAAAACATCTCTTTTTCGCGATTGGATTTTTTCATATTAAAAAACCATTAAATAACGCTTTTATTATTTCAGGCTCAAGAGCTGCAAGCAAACAACGTGAAAGTTAACAAGAAAGATAAACCGAATGGCGAGGCCAGCATAGAAGCCGAGTTAGAACTATTAAAACTTCAAAATACACTTAATCCAAACAATACTGTACTTGATAGTTCATACATGGTGAACCAGAATATTCTGACAAACACACACAATTATCCCGACAAACCCAAACGCGATAGTCCAATTGTTAATGTAACTGAAATTGAATCCATAAGTAATGTCACTGACGAAGGACAAAAAGAAAAATTTTATGGACACGTTAATGTTGACCCTATTCTTTACAATACAGAAAATCTAACGTATAGTGCACAAGATTCTGAACCTAGCAGCTTAACAGAGATTGAAAATATTGCAACCTCTGTTAACGTCGCCCAACAGAATTCATCTATTATGTCCACTTCAGAAACTGAGCATAAAATTAATTCAACTGCTGATATGTTAAAAAAAGATGGGGATCAAAGTAAACTTAATCCCGAAAACGACTACTCCGATATAGGAGAAGCTATTAAACTAATCAGTCGATATGCTGACGTCACTACCGATGACAATTTTACCAAAGAACAAAAGAATAACGGGATGAACGAGGACAGCGTTTTGGGCACACGTACTAAACTTCAGTACCGTCGCAACAAGCCAAAAGAACAAAAATTGGAATCAGTCCCAGTTAATACACCTCTTGGCTTGGCTTACAATGATAAAGCTGCCATGCATAATGCTTATCCAAAGTACGAGGTTTACTACAGATATCCCTGGCAGAGTCAACATTCTCAGACGCCCCCACCAGACTACCCGTTCCGGCATTTGCAGGACTACTGGCCAGGTCGCAACCAAATCGGAGGTGTGTATAACACACACGGGAATCCTCGGCGTCATCATCATTCTTATCCCCACAACTTCCGGCTACACTCCTACCCACATGCAGGATACGCGGGCGTACCTCCAGCATACCCGGAACAACTGAAGGGATACATCCACCGTGCAGTCCAACACCACGCCGACCCGATGCGAGCTCACGCTAACAACCAGGACCTCTACAGCCTCCTCGGCCTAAGACATTGGTTCAGTAGTGAAGGGACGTCAAAAAGATAGCTTGCTTTCTGCTATATTAGACAATTCGATGTTACCCGACGACGTATAATGGAAGCTATGGGAAAAATGAACATGCACTATAACCTATTGTAGACTAAACATCAGAATACACTTTCATTAGTTACCCTCCTTATTTTTAACCTAATTAATCAAATAAGTTAGCCCCATTAATCGAGGATAACAGTAACAATATTGATAACTAGATAATTTTTATTGAGTCTTATTTCATTTGAAGTCATTTCTGTCCATAGCTTTCAATATATTAGCCTATTTATTTTAAAGCCAAATATTACAGTCATAATTAAGTTATTATTTTTTGTTAGAAATTTTAAGTTCTGTAAATATCTTGTAATTTAAGTGTTTTATTTTGCTACTGATAAATTGTTCACATAGTATTATCGTTGTTTTATATTATGTTAATGTAAATTGTTCTATTGATGATAATTTTCGATTTATATTTATTCGATGTATATTTTATATAATTTTTCGTTGTGAATGTATTTGTCTTTAGGTGTTTGATGTCTTGTAATAAGTATCGCAAAATATATTTGTTAATTTAAGTAAAAGCAAAAAGAAATGGCACGGGCTTGCCACCATTTTTTCAAGAAACTAAGTATTCGTTGCAGTTGATATGTTGTAACCTAATTCGATGTTCTGTGTTTATGATGTGTGTAGATATAGCTAGTAGGTATTTGTTCGTATTATTAGTTCCAAACAATTTAAATGCAAAATCGGACACTTGAAACCCACCAAAACATGTACTTCCGCAAAAGCATTACCTATGTAACTCTTTATGTTTTAAACTTGGCCACGTGTATACTTGCCACATTAGGAATATGTATAATCAATTATAAATATGTATAAGTTTTCTTTTCTCGAATCTGCAGGATAACTGTGTAACTTGCGACATATTGCTAAGTGAAAGCCATGACTCGAGAGTACTCGCATTTCGAAATACATTCACATTTCTGTGCTTTCGTAAGGGCGTAAAACCTGCATTACCGAACTATTACATTATTACACATTAACGATCCCACCAAAGCTTAGTTTAAGTATTTAGTTTTTTTGTCACATAATAATTTACTGTGTATTTGAAACTATCTAGAAGGTAGATGATTAAATGTATTTTTTATAATCAAATAATGTTTAGAGAAGAAAACTGTCGAGAAATAAAAGTGTTGGGCTTAAGGTGAAGATTATGGCAGGTAGATATGCAACCACAACGCAATAAAAAGTGCCAAAACAAGCTTTACATGAGGTGTTACTCAACCCTTGTTTTTCACATCCTTCTTAACAATTGATAAATATTGTTATACAGCTATAGTTTTTGTTGAGTAATATTATTTTAAGAGTTTTTGTTGAGCTCCTACATTCTCAAACATCTTAAAATCAAAATGCTTATTAAATGTTTATTTCTCACTGCCTAAACAAGGTGTAACAGAATGAACGCAAGTCCTGAAAGTAGTTGGTTCAAAATTGACTACTGAACCGATTTCAGTTACTTTAATCTGGGTTTTTTTCTAATTGTATTTTGCCATATCTATCGTCGATTGTGCCAAAGAAAATTGTATTTTATTTCAAGGCAATACGATTCAATTTTAAATGCATAAAGTAATGCTAGATTCAACACAATTTTTTTAATAAAAAAATAAGTGTTGGTCATTCTCATTGTATTATGCTTTTATCTCAATACTCAAATGGGGTGTATGACGTATTGCGTTAATTATGTTACATGTTGTTATTTATTGTTATTACCTATTGCAAAAAGTTTGTAAATGACAAAGGGGTATAAAATGCAGTTTAAAATTTCTCCGAAATGGAGCTCACGACTCTATCGGCCAATTTTTTAGTTTCCACAAAACTCCGTCCTGTTTTAATTCATAGATAGCATCCCAGCAAAAATTAGAGTAGGCCCTGTTGTCAAGTTCATTTTGTCTAAGTACTCTATTTCTTTGCCATTTGTAGTGGTTAGTTATTTTCTGTCAAGTTTGTTTTACTTTGAGCCTAACACATGGTATTTCTGACCACTTGCTAGCATGTCAGAGGTTTATCAGGCTGTTTTATTTTTACCTATGCACTTAAAACAGATATCACACAAAATGTATTGGGTAAAACGGACTAATAGGGATGCAAGCGACAATCGGGGCCACTTTGAAAGAGATGTCACGATGAATTCATTAACGTTTCTGGCAGTATAAGGACGTTTAATCGTTATTTTTGTTAATAGTTAATGAATTTACTAATTCAAAGTTAAACTCCATTTCGAGTTTCCTCCCTATTCATCACTGCATCCCAATTTACCACATTTTACTCAATTTTAAAGTTTAGCGCCTGTACTGAATAGAATATCTACTTACCTACAGCTGTTTTCAAACACAATGATTATTTAATTTTGTAATATAAAAATACCTAATCGTTTATATGATAAACTTTTGACTTCAATTACTTAACACTATTTCATTATCTAAAAACCAGTGTATTAATAAAATTGATTGTTAGATATTATATTTTTAACACTGAAACTAACTATGTATGAAGCATATAATTAAAAGTACAAAAACGGCCTGAATTCATAACTATATTTAAAATCAAAGAAGTATTGTACCTAAATTTTCACGTATTATCTAAGTATATTGGTTTTCTTAAAAAAAGCCTGTTTTTGTACTACGCGAAATGCTTATTTAAAATGCATAAATTCTAAGATTAAAATCAAGTTTTAAATAAATTAATATTTCAGAACTACTGTACAAATATTGTAAGATTTTAGTCAATAGAATATATACATCAAAATATCAAGTTAAAATGTTATATTTAAAATTAAAGAAATTGCTTATTCACTGGAAGATATTTGATGAAATATAAAACTATAAATTTATCAATGCCAGTATTTTATTTTAAATAGTAAATGTGTTACATTAAAACTGAAATCAAATTGATATGTGCATTTTTATTTCTCAAGTTCAATAACAAAACCAAATTTTACTGTATGATGTTTTATTGAAAAAAAATATTCCATTTTATCAATAACATTGATAATAGTTCCTACTAGTAGGTGCCGAATGATATAAAAACTTGTTCAGTATAACGAGATTCCCTGTACTTGCACATACTTCAATCTACATGAAGTAGGTAACTTTAACTGACTATTGTATTGTATATAAAATTCATAACAAAAATGATCAAATATTAGAAACAACTTACATGCAAGTCATTTGTACAAAATATCACAATAATACTACATAGTATTATCAAGAAACTTAACACATTATATAAATATAATTATTTGATAATGGTTTTTAAGTTTCTGAATCACTACTACAAAAATGGTGTAAACAGGAGACGACAACAAAGATGTCAGCAACTCATTTTCTTTCTCTAAATCTATTAAATATGTATTATCTCATTGATAATTAATAAAGCATCATTCCTATTATACTACACAACATTTGGAGCTCCTTGATACTGAAGTATGTGCAAAAACAGAATATGACACAATGTTGTTCATGAATCATTTGTAAAATTAACATTTCTGAATGACTTTGTTCTGAATGACTGTCTATTATTAGCCCTGACATCTTTATCTTAAATTACTGGAGAAACACAACATTGGCTATCTTTACACATTTTGGATGCTGAAGTTAACACTTAATGAACAAGTAAGTACTAGCGGACACAAAAATACCAATCCAAATTTTTAAGTTTTCACATGTTGATCTCATCTAAACTCATAAATTTGGATGCTGTGTTCCGGTACATGGCTTAAAGTCAAAGATTGATACCTGAAAACCAACACAAAATTCACTAGTTATTATTTAATCAAAATCACCAAAATGCACAAAGTAAAGTATGTACAAAATTATTAATTTCTATTCTAATCTTATATGAATAAGCAATGGCAATAAGCCAGACTGGAGTTTCTAGTAACTGAAGTACGACAAATTAGATAAACTAGTGTCGAAATTAGACCATAATTCATTGAAAACTTATTGTATTTCTAATGCATTATTATTTAACAATGTTAGCTTTCTGCTCTCCTTTTCCATATAAACTTTAACTGTGTCCAATTTCATTCTCCTCCGTCTTCATAAAAAGGGGTACTTACTACATTTTGCATCACATAATAATATATAGAATAGGGACACCCAAGGGCTTACATCCTAGGTGAATAGTGTTATAACGAAGTTAAATTATAAGTTCTTTAAATAAATCTCTTAGTTCATTAAATAATAAGCTCTTTTGAGATATCACTAATCACTCTGAACTAATATGATCTTTAACCCCAGTCTGATTAGCATTGCTGCAAGTCCTATCTGTTTTCAAAAGCTTGTTATGATAAAACCACCCCAGTTCAGAAGGTATGTAAGATGTTAAATTACTTCAGTGCCACATACACATTAAACCAAGCAATACACATTAATAGATTATAGGTACCCAACAATAATAACTTAACCTGAGAGAGTGATAACAACTTTTATAAATAACACAGTTCCTTGACTCGAAATATTCTTAATATACTTATGAGTGGACTTTATTTATAAATGTTTAATTCACACTACAAATAGGAGGATTTGCAAAACATTTCAAAACGGAATGTATTATAACTGTTTAGAATAACATTCTGAATTTGTTATCATTGAATACAATAAAACAGTACTCACCATTCAGAACTCCGATGATAATAATAGCCTTCTATTGTGGCCGCAGACTTATGGAAGCATATATAGTAAAAACCCGCAAATGAAGCACCATTTATGTCCTTTATTGTATGATCTGGCACTAAAAAGTGTTCTTTCCACCTCATAAACACATAATCAGCCTTTTCAAGAGAGTCATAGTCAAACGAATCTGAATTGAATGTTTTTAAGTAGGGTACAAACAAATCAAATTTGCTCTGAAAATTATAAAATATTTTTAATAATGATTAGTTATTAGCGCTTAAAAACAATAGATAATAGTGAAACACAGTAAATAACACTCACCCAATGTTTTCTGTCCACATCCTCATCCGCATCCCACTTTCTTGTGAGAAAGGGGTATTTGGCCGATATGATTTCTCCATCGAAAAATGTTGTTAAAGTGGGAAACTCCTCAGTTAAACCTTTAATTTTTAAATACCCACAAAGGTATGAATTTTCTTCATCTACATGCTGTAAATATAATGTATAAATAAATTGCTTATCATAGTTATTTCATAACACAACTATATCATATAATTTCTTTGTTAATCATACTTCTGACATGTATGTGTATGTCTCAACAAATGTATTTATGCGGTGAAATTTAATACATACACTTATAGTTGTGATTTCTAATTATATAAATATTGCGTGCTTTGTTTTTGTTACTAACCTGTAAAACCACTTCGACCTCATAGGAGTTACCTTTGCTTTTTTGGTGCCCTTGAAATTTGGAACCGTTATATAGCAGAGACTTTGTTACTCCAGGCTGTTTGGAATTTGCTGGAGGTGGTGGAGTTATATCAACTTTAACGGGCATTATTTTTCCATTAAAACGGATGACCAAGCTTTCGTAAGTATGACAGATGATAGGTTGTTCTCTTCAACAACTGGCGCCTTTTGACAGTTCGTCTATTTTCCAGCAAATTCTATGAATTAAAACTTAAACGTTTCCCAATAATATGCTCAACTTATGTAAATTTTTCTAAATTAACTGTGTCGTGGTATATGAAAACTATTTTACTTGTAAATTTTTGTAAAAAGGAAGTGAAAGTTACAGCTTGGTTTTTGGTACTGGCAAACAGATAAAAAATATCCATTTGGCATCTCGTGACACTGACAGTGAATTTCGCAATGCATCCATGGAATCAGTAAAAACTAAAATGTAAAATGGGAAATGCCACAGATTAATAAAATTAAACAATACTGCGATCCAAAACAAACATAGCTGACATGGCTTAAAAGGCTGCCTAAATTAAATGGGGCGGGGCAGGACATGTTTGCAAGCATGCCGGATAAACTGTGGGCCCACGTAACACAGTACTGGTGCCCTGAGACAGTGAAACGGGGTCGCGGCAGGCTACGTTGGAGATGGCGAGACAAGCTGGACAGATTCCGTGAAAACTGGAAGGAGGACGTGTGGGCTCGTGAATGATGGAAGAAGTGGAGGAAGGCCTTTGCCCAGGAGTGGGATAGTGCTATAAGGCGATAACAAACAAATTGCACAAGAAATTAATAAACCATTGAATTCATCGTTCTCACCTTCTTATAATTTATAAAATGCGAACTTTTCAGCCAGCCAGGTTGAGTTTAAGCATATTAATTATCACCCTTATTTGAAGTTTTATTCAAAAAGAAAACAATAAAACATTTTAATTTACAATTTCATAACAAGAACTGCCATGATAAGAACTGCCACTTAGTCACTTTAGATGACGCTACTATTACTAGTCCAAGTATATCAGCTAGCAGTCACTATTCATACATTTTTTGTAAACAAATGCGACTTCTTTTACAGCTTGGCAATAAAGAGTCTGGAAAAATGAAGGCGCTTATTTTGCAGGTATGGCCACCCTATATACACTAGGACTAAAGAAATAAGATACTTGTTGTTTTAATCAACAAACACGAGATCCCAGGGATTCCCAGCAGTCAAGATTTCAAGACTTGATAGGCACACATGCTTTTAATCAGATTGCGCATTATTTCGCTGGAATAACATTTTATCAAAGAGATGCAAGTGCCATCATCTAATATATAAAATTCTCGTGTCACAGTTTTCGTTGCCATACTCCTCCGAAACGGCTTGACCGATTTTGATGAAATTTTTTGTGCTTATCCGGTATCTATGAGAATCGGCCAACATCTATTTTTCATCCCCCTAAATGTTAGGGGTAGTCCACCCCTAAATTTATATTTTTATTTTTAGACAAAATTTTTAATTTCTATTTTTTTATGATACAACATACAAAAATACATACAACTCAAAATTTTCACTCTTTTTCACCCGGCAAAACAACGTTTGCTGGGTCAGCTAGTAATATCATAATGAAAAGTTATTTATATGTTTATTTATTCACTCAAAACATAGGATTATGGTACACGTTGACGTCACGTTGTAAATAAGTATTATTTCTACAAACGAGCGACGAATAACTGCTTAATGTTGGAAACTAATTGGAACTCGGAGACTTCCGACTACATGTCGCATTCGAAAGGTACGGGCCATATCGAATAAACTTCTACATGACAATGAAAATTAAGAACACGGTAAAATTTAGGTTTTATTTTAAAAGAAAAGCGTGTCATAACATTATTTGAGTATTCCTTTTCTCTGCTTTAATAGATTTTTCCATTAACACTGATCTGTCAGTTTTATATTTCTTATTTATGAAACCTAAAGAGTGTAAAATCTTTCTTAGAGGTTCACGGCTCCCATTATAACCCCAAGTCTTCCCAAACTATAGGTAATGAATTACGTAGCGTAGGCACCTGAAAAATAAAAAGTCACGTTTTTTCACTGTGGTGTTTGGTATGCGATAATAACATTAACAAAAAATACTTGCCTGCTTCTTTACAGTGTAGAAAAAGTCAAGTTTTTATCTCATTGCACACAAATCATGTAGAAAAAAAACCATTATTTTTTCACCTTCATCAACTATTTGTCTTATTGTATTGACAGATTTTTCCTTAAAGAAATTATGAAGAAAACTTGGTATATCATAGCTCTAATACTACTTCTTATTGTTTTCTTTATTTTGTTTGTATACAAAAGCAATAATAATTTATAGATGTTTGGAAATAAGTGAAATACAACTGGGAACTTAACACAATGGCAGAGGAGCTACTTGCAGTTGACAAATAATATTTTAGTTCCAACTGTCACCGCGTCAGACTTTTTTTGCCAAGCTGTACTTAAGTTGACAAAAACCTCCTATAAATGATAAAATATTTTATTTTATAACAACCCACTCACAATATCGGCCAGTTACAGCGTCTTGCGGTCGCATACCAATACAATCATCATAATCTAATCTATCCGTCTCTCCTTCACCTAGTCGTTGCAAGAACCGTGCCTGGCGATTCGATCCATTCCCGGGTCCACTGAGTACAGGGTACAAAGTACTTTACAATAGACGAATAGCTGTATAATTTATGAATTCATAAATTGGGACAATAACAGACTTTGGTCGCTAAGCTCAGCGACCAAAGTGAGAAACTTCAAATGGTCCAATCTGGAGACGAGTTTAGGAACTATTGCTAACATAATTTTACGTATAGCTGCACACATACATGCTATAGGGGTTTGGCACTCTAGTAGTAAAAAAATATTAGTAAGTATACATATTTTTTATAATAAAGAGAGACTAGAATTCATCGAAATGATTGTTTTCCTGGGAATCACGACACGACTGACTCAAAGCTACAGTAGGGTCCTCACATGCAGGACTACATGTGACAGCTTACCAATCTCCTCCCACCTCAGGTTCACCAACCAACTGTATCCTGAATAAATTTTCACTATGATATTATGATGGCACTTGCATCTCTTTGATAAATGGCGATATATTGCGCAATCTAATGAATACAATAAAAGTAAAAGCTTGTGTGCTTATCAAGTTTTGAAATCTTGACTGATGAGAATTCCCGGGATATCGTGTTTTTTTTTTTAAATTAGAATTACAAGTATCTTATCACTTTAGTGCTAGTATACAGGGTGGCCATACCTGCAAAAAAGGCGCTCTCATTTTTTTCAGACTCTGTTTTGCCAAGCTGTATCAGTAATTTTAGCGGTAGCCTTGAGAAACGTGACTGGGTGATCGTTGGGGCCCACACCCATAGTTGAGTCTAAAGAATTGAGTGTACTCAATATTTTATGCATGTTTACTCTATCTAAATAATGACGGAGTATGTCATGCTCAGTTAATAGTCTCACGCATGCATTCGGTTCCCTGTGAAATGGTTGAGCTGGATAGTGCTGATCTACGAGTCATATTCATGAACAGGTACCTTCGGTTGAGACTGGCCATCTCATACTGCCCACAGGCAAGCTCATTTTTATTCTTTTATTTTGAATTGTTCCTTAATTTTTAACCTACAATAATCAAGTGAGATTGTTCTCACGTTCTCACTGAAGCACAACAAGAATAATGTACCCAGGATTATGTAATAATTTTAAAAAGCGTCCTTGAAGTTTCTTTTCCGTTCTTTATTATACAGATCTATTTACATTTTGAAATGGGCAACTAGCTTCAATTTTGTGGACTGAACCGAATTTGATTTTCAAACAGTATTATGAACACCACAAAAATTTTAGTTACTTTATTCGGGTAAAACTAAAGAAAAACCGCAGTTTTCGATAATAAAATATCTAAAAACAATCTTGATTGCTATCTTGTCCTGCTGTGTAAACGTTCCTTAAATTATCCCAAAAGCCAGGATAGCACTTCTATGGTATTTCATTATAAATATAAATCATCATTTGTCTATGGAATAATGGTAGGGTCTCATCGTTTCGTTGGTTTCGTTGACCGATTCACTGGGAAAGATTGTTTTGTTTTGTGATTAATTTAATAAAACGATCAAATCATTTATTTATCATGATTTCGTTTAAAATATCAAGCGTCATTTTCTCCGAGAAACGCTGCAGTTCAATGTACGTGTTGTGATCCTCAAGCAATAGTAGTGATATTTTCCCACATAATTATGGTTAACTGACGTTAGACTGTGCATCCTCAATTATGGCAGAGCCAGGTTATTACCACAGTGATTACGTTCGACACCCAGTTCTCCACGAGCTCGGTGTCAAGTATGGAATTAAAACTGAGTGTATTCCAGAAATAGCATTGCCGTCTAAGTTGGAGGAGCTCAAGGATGTCATACGTAGAGAAATACGTAAAGAACTTAAAATAAAAGAAGGAGCCGAGAAATTACGGGAGGTGGCCACTGATAGAAGATCACTCTCCGATGTCGCTAATATAGTGAAAAAAGCCAACATAAAGCTCAATGAACTCAAATCAGATCTCCAAGAGCTGGAGTCGCAACTTCTTTTGTCTCGTGGTCAGTCCACTCCCACTTCACCTGAAGACCTCTCTTATGATGAAGAGATTATACTGGCTTCTGAAGCAGCTCAGCAACAGAGGCAACTTGGTGAAGCAACAACAGACAGAAAACTGGCATCACTTGAAAAACAGTTGAACATTGAGCTTAAAGTCAAGCAAGGGGCTGAAAATATGATACAAAGTATCACTACCAGCAATCAATCCAGAGACAAAAAGTTACTTGCTGAAGCTCACCAAATGCTAGCAGATTCTAAAGATAAGATTGAGTATTTAAAGTTACGTATTTCTAAGCTGACAAAACAACAAAAAGGTGATACTGCAGGAGCTAATGGTGATGGAAAAACTTCTGAGAGTGGCATAGCTGCACTATTAGATGAAAGAATTGCTGAACTGAGAAACCGTTTAAGAATTGAGGCGGCTGTGGTGGAAGGCTCCAAAAATGCCATAAGACTTTTACAAAGTGACAAGAAAGTAACTGACAAGAAAGCTTTACAAGAAGCTCAGACAAGCCTTTTAGAATCGTCACAGAAGTTAGATTTGTTGCGCAGATCTTTAGATATGCGTAGACAGGAGCTTCCTTCTGAGAGCCCTGCATTTATAGAATTAGGACATGAATTACGTAGTACGGGATCCAGCCCTGGATACGTAAGTTTAACAGGTGGTAGTGGGTCAAGGGCTCAGTTTCTATCGCCAGCTCCTTTGATCAGTCCTTGTGTTCAAGTGACTGGAACATTAGAAGTAAGATTGATGGGTTGTCAAGATCTGCTAGAAGATGTTCCTGGTAGAAGTCGTCGTGACCCTACGGCTAGCCCTTCAGACTTGAAGTCATTTGTGAAGGGGGTTACAATACGTAATTCTATGAAGTACACATACAGCATTAAGGAAGACACAAGCAATGAAATAATGGCCGTTTTAAAACTTGACAACCATAATGTTGCACAGACCAGTTGGAGGCCCTGTTCACAACAAGCATGGGATCAGAGGTGTGTTCTCTATTTCATTTTTATGTTGTTTCAATGAAACAATCACATGAATAATATTTAAAGCTTTTCTCAAAGTAAAAACCTAACTATCTACGTAAGGTTTTCTACAGTAAGTTTTAAGAGGTCAATTATTATCTCTGATTATAGGTACTTCATACCTAATAAAATATGATTGTACTACTCATAAGATAAATTCATATGTTATATAACAAAATGAAATATTAATTGAATATATCTCTGTATCTTGGCTTCCTTGAATTATAATCTTTATAATTCCTTGCTATTACTCATATCTTATCTACATGCCGTACACATATTTGTAGTGTGACTAAAAGTTCGACTTCATAAATATTGCTGTACTCTTCCATCACTAGAAAAAAATGACTATATAAACAGACTATGCTATTGGTGTAAAACACACCCAGGCATTAAATTTTTTTTAAGATTTTTTTTTAGAGTTTCATGTGTGTCCTAAGCTGCATTTCAAATAACACCCAATAATTACTTCTTTTGTCAACAATTAGTTAATTTAAAACTACAAGATTTATTTCACTTTTATTTTTTTCATACTTACAAATTACAACATTATATATTTTACAAAAATATTTTCTAATTTTCAGATTCACCATCAAGCTAGACAAATCAAGAGAACTTGAAATTGGCATTCATTGGAAGGATTGGCGTGGATTGTGTGCTGTTAAAGTTTTAAGATTGGAAGAATTCATTGATGACATACGACATGGTATGGCACTGGAACTGGAACCACAAGGCCTTCTATTTGCAGAGATTAAGTTCTTAAATCCCATCATATCAAGGAAACCTAAGCTGCAGCGTCAAAGAAAAATTATCAAACAACAAGGCAAGAATATACCTAGGCCATCTTATGGTGAAATGCACATTCCAGCTGTTGTGCTAGGCAGACTTCTTAAACGCTCTTCTCCCTCCATCCAAAACATTCAAACAGCTCATATGAATCAGTCCCAGCAACATAGCTTTGAGTCTGCTTCCCTTGATAACAGAGAAATTGAAAACCCTAATGTTACATTGGGTGGTATGGCTGGTATAAGACCATTAGGTTTACCTTCCACACCTGTTACGCCTCAATTGCCAATCACACCCCCTCCACAACCAATATTGCCTCTTCAACCACCTCCTAATGTTTCTACTCTGAGAATGGAGAAAGAATTACAGGAAGCATTTGCATTCTTAGAAGACTCTTATACAAGGGATAACTATGTCACAAAAGAGCCACAGACCCCATCATGTGATACACCCTTAGTAGAGTATCCACCTTCGCCATCACCTAAATTGGTTCTAGAATTCCCAAGTAATGAAGATCAAATAGTTGAGATTACTAGCAATATGAGAATATCATCTTCCCGTTCTTCATCAGTTATTGATACTTTAGGCAAAGAACAGGATACCAGAAGACAATCTGGTGAAATGTCTATGGAAAGTTTCAGATTATTAAGTGTACTTGGTAGAGGACATTTTGGCAAAGTAATTCTTGCTCAATACAGACCCACTAATGAATATTTCGCAATTAAAGCTTTAAAGAAAGGTGATATAATAGCAAGAGATGAAGTAGACTCACTGCTATCTGAAAAGAGAATTTTTGAGGTAGCTAATGCAATCAGACATCCATTTTTGGTAAATCTGTTTGCATGTTTCCAGACTGAACAGCATGTGTGTTTTGTAATGGAATATGCAGCAGGAGGTGATCTGATGATGCACATTCATGCTGATGTGTTCACTGAACCTAGAGCAGTTTTTTATGCAGCTTGTGTAGTATTAGGCCTACAGTATTTACATGAAAATAACATTATTTATAGAGATTTAAAGTTAGATAACTTACTTTTAGATACTGAGGGATATGTTAAAATAGCTGATTTTGGTCTCTGCAAAGAAGGTATGGGATGGGGAGACCGTACTGGTACGTTTTGTGGTACTCCTGAATTTCTTGCCCCTGAAGTTTTAACTGAAACTTCTTATACTCGGGCTGTAGACTGGTGGGGTCTCGGCGTCTTAATTTTTGAAATGCTAGTTGGTGAATCGCCTTTCCCTGGAGAGGATGAGGGTGAAGTTTTTGACTCAATAGTTAATGATGAAGTTCGTTACCCTAGAACTCTGTCCTTAGAAGCAATCGCGCTCATGCGTCGTTTGCTTAGAAAAAATCCTGAAAGACGCTTAGGATCGTCTGAGAGAGACGCCGAAGATGTGAAGAAACAGGCTTTCTTCCGAAATGTTAATTGGGAGCAATTACTTTTGCGTAAAGTGAAACCGCCATTTGTGCCAACAATAAATAATTTAGAAGACGTCAGCAACTTTGACAGTGAATTTACATCAGAGGCAGCAGTGCTGACGCCACCCAAAGAACCTCGTCCGCTCTCGACCACAGATCACAAGTTGTTCCATGACTTTACCTATATGGCAGATTGGTGCTAGTTTACAATTGTTTCAACCAATTTGAATTTAGATTATAATTTCATGATATTAGACGATTAGAAAACCCCCATTGCCTTACAAAGCGTTTGAAGATTTCTGTATTTTGATAATAACCTGTTATCTATACAAAAGAGTTTCTAGGAATATAGATTCTCTTGTTAACTTGTATTTAATGCAGTTAAATGCAATATTTTATAATAAGCTGTATAATTTAATGTTCTTAAATAGTGCTAATGTTTATTTTTTTAAAACGACGTGTTATAGATTTATATATTGTGTAGTTATGAAATTAACTTAGATACTAATAATAATTATAAGTGAAGGCGTGTCAAATCAATATTACGTTTTCAGTCAATTGTATTCAGTAAAATAAAGGTATCACCAACATACATCTTTATTTATCTATAACAACTGGAGTATTTCTGAAAAAATAAATAAAACAACTGCTTTGGAATTGTAAGTTTCTAATATTACATTTGGTACATGAGCATAATATCTGGAATTGATTACTGATCCAAAGGAAAACGTCATTTAATATAAACAAAATTTGGTCTTTTATACACCTAATTCCTGAAGGCTAATCAACACAAAAATTCACTAAAACACATTTCCGTAACGGTGTGCGATGTTGTGACTTTAACGTCGACTTCCCCCACATGGATATGTGGTGTCAGTGTCACATACAAATCAAGATTCTACAGTCTAAGATAAAAACCGCAGCACCGCACACTAGAGCGGTGTGGCGCCTTACAACGTGTTTGACACGCGCCAATGGTCCACTTGGAAGGATTAAGTTCGGAAACCAAACCCACTAACATAGAACGTGTTTGGCACCCAAATTAGCTTAGTTTGTAAAACTAAATTGTAACAAACGTGTCGTGCTTAATATTGTTCGTCAATAGATGACACATTAGATTCGCTCGATATTCATACACGGGTATAAGTCTGTAGGCGTCTACAGACTTTTAATCTAATGTTTTGATTAACAAATAACTTCATTATTTCAGTCAGCAAACTCGTGTTTACGTTTTCGGTCTGTTCGTTAATTTTGTGTTGAAAAGCCTTTCAGAGACAGTATAACTGCTGCACTCAGAGACATCATTAGTAATCATTCAATAAATCAACTTTAACGAGCATAATATCTTAGCACATTTAGAGTGACCATCCAGACTTTTCGAATTAGTGGACTTCTTTGGGAAGATTATAAAAAATAATACTGAAGAAAAAAAGGATTTTAAAGTCGGAAGTTTTAAATGTCCAGACTATAATGCAGTCTAGCTTTTTGTCAATATATTATTACGAGTCTATTAATATTACGTGACATCCAGGACTGCAGCAATTGTCAGGCTGTGGATAAGAAAATACAAGTAGATCATACAAGCTTGTTAACTAAAATTCAGTGTTAAACCATACACATAAAATAATTAGGTTTCAACCAACATAATATGACGAGAGAAATAATAGCATTAGCACATCTCTCAGGATCCAGTCAAAATGATTCTTAAGGAATATACATCTGACTGCACCAAAATGTACCTATACAATTCTAACACATTATAGAAAATTGCCTTTGCAAACCAATGGGAATTTGCAACATCCATTATTTACAATAGTTTTTGTAACTCCTATTTATTTTGGTGCACCCATTTGTACCATAACAATTTTTTAAATCTATTAAAAATTTTAATATTTCATATTTTTAAATTGAGTCATCATCATCATGGACATAGGCCTCTCCCAAGCACCGCCACTTCGACCGGTTGAGTGCTTCTCCATCCATCAAATTGAGTATTTGTCTAATATTATAATTTACTGAAGTAGACGACCAAAGATACAGTTACCACTCAATTGACTAATACATAATATGTTATTGTAGGACTCTAGAAAATTTTTACATTAAAAATATAGAAAGAAAAAGAATTTTACAGACTGTTTACACTCTAAAATATGTACACGTTTCTCACACAGAGCTGGCAGTCTCAAAAATTAAGAAGGAAGCCCCAGGGTAACATTCAAAATTAAAATGCTGTATATTGATCAAAATATAATCTGCCATGGACAAATATGACTACACAGAATCAAAATCATCAATATAATCCCATTGATTGACTTTTTCATCAAATAGTCATTCAACGGATAATATGAACTAAGTGAGTGGTTTTGATGATTTTAATACTAGAAATAAATATGTATTATAGTTGCAGATCTATTTTGTTCAATTTACAGGATGACACTGACCTGTAAATTGCAAAAAAAACATAAGATTTTTATTTTATTTTACAGGCTGCCCTGGCGCATCCTCCTTAAATCGTTAGATGATGAAACTCACAAACGTGAGCCTTTTTGCTGAAGCACCTTGGCACGGTCAGTAGGTTCTATATCATTGCTGTTGAGGGGGGTATTGCCACACTCTCTGCTTACAACACAAAGGAACTCTGCATGTTCTTCATTGCCATAGTTATATTGGGAGCCAATGTTTATCAGCTGTTCAAATTTCCAGCCATCTGACATGGTGGACACCATTTGTGTCAACTCTTCTTCATGTAACTGTAGCACTCTATACACATGCTGCTTCTTAGAATCTTTCAAGGGCCTCCTTTCTCTTAAACCTATTCTTTCCTTAACTAATTTTATAAGTTCAGTTATATTATAAAACTCGGCTTCTTCCAACACACCCTCTTCGGCGATGTCATTGTTAATAACCAGTTTACCGTGACGAAGATAATTGAGGATTGGTGAAAAATACGTGGGATCTCTGTCTATTAAATAAGCGCCAGTTTCGTCCTGGAAGCAGACACACATAATTGATGTGACAAATAAAGTAAAACTCATTTACATACAAAAAGACAATAAGAAATACTACAAACCCTGTCTGAAATCAAGTCACTGTCCTCTTGAACCAATCGATACAAAAATGAATTAGGATCTTTAGATAACGTTGTTTTTGTCGTCAGGAAATATGTCCCACCAACATTAAGCTTAAGCCACTGTTTACTGCTCCGTCTTTCATTGTTAAATTTCTGTATATTTTCGTCCAAAAAATCACCGTCACCAACTCGATCCGCCATGGCGTACCATAAACAAAACAAACCAATTTTTGTTTCTCGTTCGATTCATTTGACGGCGGCGTACTTGGAGTCGATCCATAGGCCATGGGGTAAGATTAAGAAGTGTATACATGAGCGGAATCGGAAAGTTAGACAAGATTTTTTTTAACACGTTAATTGCCATGGCTAAAATTAGAAAAAGTCAATAAAATGTACTTAGTGTTATTTCATTTTAGATTATTTATTCCATAAATACATTATTTATTCCAAAAACATGGCCGCCAGGCAGCAACGACATGTTCAGATTTTGTATGTGTTGTCGATCATATAGTCCGACAAGGCCTGAATGGAACAAAAAGTGTCGGACACATAGTCCGACATGGCAGTTAACGTGTTAACAGTGGTCTTCTTTCTTCTATGTAATCTCACATTCAAATAGTCCATCCCATGAAAGAAGTCTCCACAGACGTGGCGCTACAGGTATGGCAGCAATTGAATCAGAAATTAAGAGATCCGTATGAGAACCAAGTTTACCGAAACAGCAGTGAGCAGGGCACATTTCTCGCAGAACAGATGGCCAATAGGGATGGAAGGTTCTAGAATGGTGACCACGTAGTGGAAGACATAACAACGGAAGGCCTCCCACAAGATCGACCGATGACCTGATCAAGGCCGCAGGAATCTGCTGGATACGAGATGCACAGAGCTGGTTAAAGTGACCGTGCTTGGAGGAGGCCTATGTCCATCAGTGGACGTCTTTCGGCTGGAATGATAATATCCAATTATACGATCTGGCAGTCCTTAAATGAAAATGGATCAATACAACCCATATTGACAATTTTAATTATTATAATCCTGTGATTAGGCGCGGTACAGGGTGTCACTAATTAGTAATTGTAATTAGTTTCTAAGTTCTGAATTTTCAGGATAATACCATTTCTATGCCCATCATCATTCTTTACTTAATTAGAAAAATCAAAAAATCAAAAGTCATTTATTCAAATTAGGCTGAGGATCAGCACTTTTCGAACGTCAAAATTAAAAACTTTTTTGCAAAAAAAAAACAACCGACTTCCTTAAAAACACTACAAAGTGAAAAATAACTTTAATTTCGGTAGTCGGTGTCTTAGGATCAGTATTTATGTTTTTTTTGCCACCGACTTCCGAAATTAAAGTTATTTTTCACTTTGTAGTGTTTTTAAGGAAGTCGGTTGTTTTTTTTTTGCAAAAAAGTTTTTATTTTTAAATTTTTAGTTGTGGTATTCACCCTGCACTAATTCCAAACAAACAATGCATATTTATGCGATAGCAGAAATCGCGGTTGATTTCCTGTCATTTTTTAAAGAGTTCCGGTGTCTGTCTCCCGAACTCATCATCAGATCCATATGAAAATTATATGGGACCATTTCGGAATAAACCCCTTTCGAACAAAAAAAGAATTTTGCAAATCCGTCTAAACGTGCCTATAATATTCAAAGAATTATCCCCTAACCTTCTAACCTTTCACTGTAAGTTCCTATATGTACTGTTCACCGATGAGGAGTTCCATGCGGTATCTTCGAAGACTATAATTAGTTCACCACGGATGGATAGATAGAACCAGCAATTATTTTTGATCTTTAGTACAATATCCAAATCACATTACGTGTACTGTTTGTTTTTGAGGAGTTCCTTCGTTTATCTCCCAAAGTATACATCAAATCTTCACAAAATTAATATGGGACCACCTCAGGAGTATACCCTTACGAATAAAAAAAGAATTTTCAAAATCGGTTGACTATTGGCGGAGAAATCGGTGAACATACATAAAAAAAAAAAAAAAAAAAATACATACAGTCGAACATATAACCTCCTCCTTTTTTTGAAGTCGGTTAACAAAAGACCGTCCCCCTAAAACGCCCACCCGTCGCGCAAAAATGAAATAAAGACATTTTTTTTAAATCTATTGATTATAAACGTTTTTTATTTTGGAAAAGAATTAAAAATCCCGCTGAGCCTGAACAAATACTGGCAGCACTGATCCTCACCTATGAGCCAATTATCATCTAAATCCGTTCAGCCATTTTAGCGTGAAAGCATAACAAAAAAAAACACTTTCCTAATTATTATTACTCAGGATGTGACCACTTTCATTGTCAATGGCTATTAAATATGATTGTCATTTTTGTGAAACTCTTCCGACTATTTATGGTTTTGAGTTTTGACTTTCAGAAAAAAAAAAAACCATTCATGCTTGTGGTTTCGGGTGCTTTCCGAATAAGAAAATATCGCTCACGGCGCTCACAGCAATAAATTGGCGTTCCGATTTGGTTAACACGATTATGACAGTTGAGAACCGTCACAATACGGAACGCTTGTGAACGCGCTAACGGTGCTCACTCGACGTCAAAACCCATATACGCCATTTAAAACTTGTTTATACCACAAATTTCTTCTTCTTATTTGGTTTGATGGCGACTGTAGCCAGAAGCACAATTTCTAATTAATCCAAGTTAGTTTAACATATGATGCGACCTAAAACCAAACAGTATAACTGTCATTTTTGACAGCGCTCACGGTGATATCGGTTTAAGGCATGGTCGGCGTTATCGCAAGATGGCGCCTGTCATGACGTCATCTATGACGATTCACGGGACAGCGTTATCGCGCTCACGCCAATTCGGTACGGACGTTAGCGCGCTCAAATCGATGTGAGCGTAATACGGAACGCGGCGTTCGTTTCGTCCGCTGTTGTTTGTCCATTTGTGTTTGTGTCATTCAATATCGAATATTTATTGGTATTTTAAATCTTATTCGTGCACTGTAAATACTGCATTATTGAAAAGTGTTTGAAAAATTTCGTAAGCAATTGTATTAATCTGTTACAATGAACATTTGATATAGGCTAGTGTCACAATGAGCAGCAATTTGGATAATGATAGATCACTCAGTAGTAAAATGCATCCAATAGATTTAGCGCCCCAAAAAATAACTATAGTTAAAAGTGTTACTAATTCAGAGATGAAAATGGCTCATTTGATCCCGGGACAAGCTAAAACAACAGGTTCAAGTCAAATACTAACCCACGCTAGCCCCGCAACTGGCTTGATGCGTCCAGGGCTTGCACAAATTATTTCCTCAAATGTTGCTTCACAGGTATGCGTTTAAACGAATTTTATAATTTACTTGCTTTGACTACCCAGAACCGTCAACAGAACATAATTACAACAGCATTACTTAAAAGAAAACATTTCTGTTTATTGTTCTGATATGGCTAGATGTCTTAAGCTAAGTAAGGGCTGCCTGATATTTAGCATTTTATTACATGTAATTGACATCATTTAGATATCCATATGCTTAAGTCATGGTTTAATACTTTCAGCCTCAAATGATAATAAGTGGATCACCAATCTTGCAAGGAGCTCAGATTGTCAGCCAAGGGTCACAGCTTATTGGTCAGAACTCCCAGTCACAGTTGATTGCACCTGGCCCTATTATAAGTCCTGGTACACAGATCATAAGTCAAGGAACGCAGTTGTCAGCACAAGTGTCCAGTTCAAATAATGTAGGTTCAACAAATGTTCAGGCAAATGTGGCTTCTTCTGTGAGTGGTGCTCAGGTCTTGAATGTTGGAGGGCAGCTTGTGAGTGGTTCTGGTAACTTGGTGGTAAATCCATCTGTGCGCACGCTGCCACCTACTGTGAGGGTGCTGCCTCCATTGCCCCACCATAATAACAGGCCAGGTAAGAAATAAAAATTTATTGTTTTAACAATTTATCCATATCTATCTTTAAAAATTTTCTACAGATAAACTTACACAAAGAGGAAACAAATGCTGAATGCAAGTTTTTTTTCTATTTTTCATTTACATAATCAAAATTAAAAACAATTCTTCTCAGCTGTCCTGTCCAGCGTGAATGTGAGCAGTACTAGTGGGGTACTAGTGAGTAAAGGTGTGGGCGTTGGAGTGACGAGCCATGTGAGCCATGTACCGCGCGGCCTTGCCGCTGGAGCCTCGCTTGCCGTCCGACCAGTCACCCCTGCATCTAACTCTGCAGCTTCAGGTGTGGAGAAATTTAGCATAGCATTTTATAGTAAAAATGCAAATGCGACCTATTAAGATGTTTTCTGTTTCTACAATAATAAAATAATCTTTTGCGTCAGGTGGTGCGTGGTCGAGTGCTACGCGCGGTCCTCGCAGCACATTGGTCTATGGTCAGCGAGGAGCGCGCGCCCCCGCGCCTACGTCGTCGCCCGTACAACCGCCACAACCAACGCACTCCACTGTCGTTACCCTGCCTACTACATCAGTACTCACGTGTAAGTATCAATATCAAAAATGATACGTGGGTTGTTTTACTTTTCTACTGGCTGTCCTTCGTTTTGTTATGGCATCTCGTTGGAGTATTTATATTTACGGTTTTTTAATTTGGTTCAAATGAACGTCCGTATTTTTCTTATCTATTAATATTGTTATTTTCCTAATGAAAACACAGATGCAATTTTTTTTAAATCCCACACAGATACCACAATTATGGATAGTTCAAAAACACAAACAACTTTGTTTCACTGTCGGTAGAAAAGAAGAACGACCCACATACATAGAGAATTAGCATTTTTTTTAGATGAATAGTTACAAAAGACAACACCTAAAACCTACAGTTTTCACCACTTCTTAATGCATTAAATTGGAATTTAATTCAATGAAAAACTCTCTATCTCTATGTATAGAGAGAGAACTTTTATCATATTATATTAATTATATGATTTAAGTTATGTTCATGATGTCTATATTAACACTGAATTGACGAGCGTTAATATGCATTCAAGATGACTGTTGTTTGCAGCAAGTGGTGTAATATCCGGTGCAGGGCGAAGCGCACCGCCGCGCGCAATCACGCCCACCCCTGTTGCGGCCGCGCCGAGGCCTTTACCACTGCTGCAGAGGAACTACCAACCCGCTGCTAAGGTAACAAACGTGGAATAGTGTGGAAAGTTTGGTCATCATCATCATTATTTCAGATGAAAAATGGCAGTAAAAAATACTTTCACATAGTTTATCGAATCTAGTTCCCCAAAGTTCTATCGCAAAGGCATAAATTAATATTCGATTAGATGGAAGCAATGTACAGGTAATGAAGGTAAATATTGTAACGTGCTGGGGTTCCGGATAAATTAATTTAAACCAATATTAACGAAACACACAAAACAGTTTAATTAACTAAACACAAATATCGTCAAACAGAATCACTTGTTTCGCTTGTACTGTATCGCTTGATTCGTATTCGCTCGCTTCCGAAATCGAACTGCCCGTCTCTTGGTTTTCGCGACGTCCCCGTAAGGGGGCGCGGCGGGCGGCGTCGGAGCTCAGCTCCCCGGCCGCGGATGATACACGGTGGCCCGCTAATACGGGCCCCTCAGTGTGTTGCCTTTTATAGGCGTAAGGCATTATGGGACGCGTTAGTTTAACGCGTCCCTGTGTGTGGTTGCTGTTTGTGTCTCCGTGGGCGCGCCGCGGCGTTGAATTATATCAACGCCGCTTTCTTCACAACGCCTTGGCGGTCAGTCCCCGCCAGGTGAGACCCCCGGTTACCCGGGGGAGGCCCGGCGAGAGACGACCAGCGACAAGACGCTGACTCGACGCTCCCACAGAGTAGGGTGCGCGCCCCCGCTTATCCCGTTTCCCAGAGCGAGCCGGTAGCGGTCTAAGCTAAGGGGCAGTATGTGCGTGTGGGCGGTAGTGTGTTGTGTAACACCGCCCATGTATACGCGACCGCGCGAGCCCGCTCGCGTGCGCGTGTGAGTCTGGGTGCCTGTTGAGAGGTGGGTGTCTGATTTCCGTTACGTGACATGCCTATATTAACTTAGAACACATCACGCAACGAGTGTATGTTGTGTATGTAGAGTCGTGTTGTTCAGGCAAGCCGCGTGTAACCTGGTTGCGGCTTGCCCGGGAGTCAAGTCCGGTAGTGGAGTCAGTCGTCCCTTACCAGGTCGCGGGGCAGAGGTCTCGCGTCGGGGGGCCGCGTATGCCAGGGCGCGATCTGTTTGACATGTGGCCATTCAGACGCGCCGGCACGCGCGAACATTCCCTTCGCGAGACACCGCACGTGGTCATCCAGGCTCTCGATCCCGAGATCCCGCTGGATGACATCGTTCCTCACGTAGCGAGGAGCGTCAACAATGGTCCGCAGCGCCAGATGTTGCTGGGCGCGGAGCAGCCTCCGGCTCGACTCGCTCGTGAGGGCGAACCAAGCGGGTGCGGCGTACGTCAGTACCGGGCGGATGTACAGTTTGTACACGCCCAGCTTGACGCGCGCCGGCATTCGGGACGAGAGCACGGGCCGGAGAAGGTGGCGGGCTACCCTCCCCTTCGCCGCGACCTGGCGGACGTGCTGTCTCATTGTGAGCCGACGGTCGATGGTGACCCCCAGGTACTTGACCCGGGGCGACCACTCGACGTCGGCTCCCTGTAGTTTCAAGGGTGGTGGGAGGCGCGCGAAGCCGGTGACCATCGCCTGCGTCTTACCCACGTTCACCGACAGTCGCCATCTGGCGAGCCACTCGGGAAGGAGCTCGAGCGCTCGCTGCATTTTGACGGCCGCGTACTTCGCATTTAGCGAAGTAGAGATGTACGCGGCGTCGTCCGCATACAGCGCGAGCATCACGTCCGGAGTGGTGGGGATGTCGTCGGTGTAACGTGTGTAACACGCCGGCGAGACGCAGCTGCCCTGCGGTACGCCCGCGAGCACCGGCCTGACGCTTGATAGCGCCCCATCAACCACCACCCTGAAAGTCCTGTGTGTGAGGAAAGTAGAGATCACCTTAACGACGCGACGGGGCGCGTCGGAGGTGGCCATTTTATATACTAGGCCGTCGTGCCATACACGGTCGAAGGCCTTCTCCATGTCGAGGAATACTGCGACCGAGCATTCCTTCTTGTTGCGCGCAGCTGCGAGGTGGTGCAGTACCCTCGACAGCTGGAGCGTCGTGCTATGTTCCGCCCGGAACCCGAATTGCTCCGGACGTGGGACGATGTGTGGGAGTAGATGTCGCAGCAGGAGTGCTTCGAACACCTTGGAGACCGTCGGCAACAGGGTGATCGGCCGATAGCTCTCCGGCTTCAGGATGTTCTTTCCCGCCTTCGGCAGCATTATGACGCGCCCTTCCTTCCACGAGTCAGGAAAGGCGCCGGTGCGCAGTATCCCCGTAAACAGGCGCGCCAGTGCCGCTACCATACGGTACGGCAAGTGGCGCAGCGCTGTATTGGTGATACCGTCCGCACCGGGGGCCTTCCTGGGTTTCGTTCTTAGGATGGCGCGTCGTACTGCGTTGGGCGAGAAGAAAACAGGATCTTCATCGGGAGCCATCGGCGTTGCGAAGTAGTCTCCCAGGTGTTTCTCGACCGCTGCGACATGGTCCGTATCGCTGGTCGGGTTGGGGCGGAACTGACGCTCCAGGTGTTCGGCGAAGACCTCCGCCCGGTCCTCCGCTACGTATCTAAGCGCCCCGTCGCTGTTTAACAGCGGACGCACCGGGGCTGGGGTGTTCGACAGCTGGCCGCAGAGTTTGTGAATCGACGGCCAGCTATCCGTCGTCGAGTCGATGCGTTCCTCCCAGTCCGCGGCGGTCAAGGCCTGTAGTTCGGCCTTTACCTTCTCCGCGAGACGGTTCAGCTGCGTTTTTAGGGACGGACACCTAAGCTGTTGCCACTGCTTGCGTAGGCGCCTCTTTTCAGCGATCAACCTAGTCAGTCGCGGAGGTAGAGGCGGTAATAGCCCCCCCCCCGCGGCTGTTCGGTGGTCGCCGAACTCAGGGCGCTCTGTATGCAAGCAGTGACGTCACGCGCTGTCCTGTCGACGTCCGCGGAGGTAGTGATCGGCCGAGTCGGTACGGTGGTCTCTACTTCCTCTGTAAATTGGGTCCAGTCAATACGTCGACGTGGCGCCGCAGGTTTCAGACGGGTCGGCACACCCGAAAGGACGACAAGCACCGGCTGATGATCGGACCGGAGCTCGTCGTCAATCACATGCTGTGTGATCTGGCAGTGTAGCCCTCGGTGGACCACAATCGAACTGCCCGTCGGGCCGAAAATCCGCTATTTAAATCCCAAGCAGAACATTCGCGAACATTCAACACTTTTCCACAGTTTACTAGTAGCGTAGAAGCTTCTAGGTACTTCCACAATCAACCAGGACTTGGTAACGTTACCAAATTCACACAGTATCGTCAAGTAACGTTATTTTCATAAAGTTAATTTTTTAACGGTAAAACGGGTAACGATACTTTGGTTTCGAATCCATAAAATAACGTTACCATTACCGTTACTAGTATCGATACTTTTATCGTTACTTAATGCGTTGTTGTCAACCCGCGCAACCTAAGCGGCACGCCATGGGCGGCGGCGCTCTACGGCAACCACGGAGCAAATACAAAGAGGAGATGTTGTAATTAGATTTTCCTAAGAAACAACGCGTGACATTTTGCGGGGTGCGGGGTGTTAGATCCCGCCCACTTCTTTATTTTCCATCTACCGGTTAATAGCAAAACTAGGAGCTCGTACCGTCAACTTTCCTTTTGTAGTTATTTATCTATCTCATACTAGATGTCACTAAGTGCAGGAGGCAACAGGGTCGTACTCAGAATTTGCGTACCAAGGAGTACCCTTTTTTTTACTTATCTTAATACGTGTTTTTTTTACGAAAAACAATAATTTTAGAATAAAAATATTTTTGATGCAAGACGAAAGAAGCTAATCAGTGTGTCTCTTATTTTTAAATGACAAGCATTAAACATAAACATTTATTTTTCAAAACATCTATATTTCACACACAAATAAAAAAATAAAAAAATAAACACATTTTATATTCAACTAATTGACATCAACAATAAAACAAAGAAAGCAAAAAGAACACACGAAATATAGCGATTAAAATAATAAGAACCGGGAAGCCCTGTCCGCTGCTCATAGTGCAATATGTAAACATATCCAGTGGCAAAGCAGTGGAGAGACCCACCTGTCCGAGAACACGCTTGTTATAATGTTGCTACTGGACCTAACACGACCGTATCATCGCATACTGCCAAAGTCTTAAAATTTCAACCAGACGCAAAATGTCCACTTCTCAGAATGTCAACTTCTTAGAATGTCCAATCCGCATACTGTCAGTTTCTCAAAATGACGATTTTTCACAATGATAAACTCTTATGAAATAAAAATCAAAAATCACTTATTTTTTTTTTTTTGGATGTGAAATTATCAAATGACTTCTCCCGCTCTGAGGGCGTGTCAGACTTATACTGACTAAAACCCACCCGTGTTCCTTCAGTTGCCCATGTGCGAGGGTCACGGTATCTCTTTCGAACAATCTCGCGACCCTGGCAGGTATCGGTCCTAGCAGACCCCTTCAGTGCTGCTGACATCTCTTGGAGGCGCGCGTGGAACACTACGCGCCGTCGACCCGAGCCTGGTCCTTACCGGGCGGCGAGCTACCCATTGCCTACGGTGGCCGGGAGTCCGCTATAGACTCCCGACTTTTCAGTTTCCATTTATAATTAGAATTTGATTACGGCCCTGTTTATTTTTATAATCTTGTTTGTTGTTCATGGTTGACGATAGATGGCGGCCTGTTGACAAAATGATATAAAAACCACGATAAAAACTACAAAAATAATATTTAGGCGATTGGAAGGTTTTTGGGAATAAATGTTGAATAAATTTCAGTACATATAATTATTAAAATATATTAACACTGAGCTCTACGTGCCTAATTAATTTTAGTATCCATATCACAAAGTGTCGCCATCTAATGTCGGGTAGAATTATATTTGGAAACACCGAAGTTATGACATTTTTCTAGAAGATTTTTTATAAATTACGGTTAAAATTACTTACAAATGAAATGTGATACCATTCATAGCATCAGAACGTCTATCCGAGTAGTTTTTACAAGATAAAACACAACACTTCATTCTTGTTTTTGTCTAGCGCGAATATACTGAACTTTTACTTAGTTGTGCACAGGACGAACGCCAACAATACACTGACTAAGGCCACGCCTACTTGATGACGTCAGGACCTAGTTGAAAATCACAGTGCACAGTTGCTTAGGCCGACTCCTCTTTGTATTTACTCCGTGACGGCAACATCGCCAATCAACCGATGCAAATGTAACTTCATTAATGTAGACGAAAGAAAGAGATGAAAGAAAATAAATAAAAATTTAACGTTACTCAGTTACCGGTAAAACGTATGCCAAGTATCGTTACCAAGCATAACGTGACCTCTACTAATAACGTTATCTTCGTCCGATGAAAGTAACGATACCAAATTTTTAACGTTATTCAAAGCCTTGCAATCAACTGTTTAGTCCCACTATTCGACAATAGATGGCGGTAGCGTCTACGTACAATTTACGTGTAGTACTGGCTACTTGACAACAGATGGCGTTAGCGTGTCGTTTCCAGTAGTTTCGAACACTGCCCCATCCTTAGATGGAATTAGCGTGACGTTTCTAGACTTTTCGATATACGTAACGCTGCCCCTTTCTGAGATGGAGTTAGCGTGATGTTTCTAGACTTTACGATCTACGTAACAATATTTTGATTAAATAAAAAAAAAATGCATCATGGAAAAAGAACGAAGACGGGCAAGAAGTCGAAACTTTCGGAAGAGACTGGAGTTTATGACGGAACGACGTGAAAACCCACCTGTCACTTCGTCAGAACAACGGGCACTCAACAATATTAAAAGAACATTGGTACGACGCGACCTCCGACGCTCCAATAGAGGAAGCGATTGAGCAAAATCGGGGGACGAAAGTGTTCGTCCTATCACTTGGAATGAGCCATTTGACGAAGTTATCTAAATTTAGTAGACAAATAATGAATTATAGCAGCAGTTTTCTCGTGCTCCTAGTAGTATGTAATGTACCTACTCTCTTCCAATAAACAGTAATAATATTAACCTGGGAACGATTATTTGGATACAATCTGACGTGACGCCTATAGACACGTAATAAGTCTATTTTTAATGATTGTCGTTGTACTCATGTCGATGTTTACCTTCAAATATCTCGGTAACGTGACACTTTTTTGTTCGTCTCTGTGTCCTCTACATACCCATACATAGTAATATCATGGTGGGCCGCGATTTCGAAAAAAAAAATGGCGGTGGGTCGATATGCCAGATCGGTTCTAAGCCCTTTATTGGATAAATAATAAATAAATATCTTAGAACAACCAACACACCGTAACCTGATCCCAAACTAGGCAGAGCCTGTACTATGGCAACCAGACAACTGATAAATATACATATATATTACTAAATACATACATAATACAGATAAATTACACCCAGACACAAAACAAATTATTGTGCTCATCACACAAAGATTTGTCCTGGGTGGGAATCGAACCCACGACCTCAGTCTTAGAAGTGAGGGTCACTAACCACTAGACTAACAGGTCAGTCAAATACCTGGCAAGTCGGGAGTTCTTTCGAAAACATTGTCAATTGGAGACAAAATTTGTTCCGCTTCAGATTCCACCAAACTTCTTAAGAAAACTTGGTATATCACAGCTCTACCACTTCTTATTGTTTTATTTATTTTTTATATGTATAAAGCAATAATAATTGATAGATTTTTTGGAAATAAGTGAAATACAACTGGAAAATTAACACAATGACAGAGAAACTACCTGCAGTTGACAAATAAAGCAGTGTTGCCATAAATAATGTATTTTAGTTCTAACTGTCACCGCGTCAGACTCTTTTTTGTCAAGCTGTACACCTCATACTTAAGATTTGCAGACGACATCGTCATACTGGCTGACTCGCTGCAGGTCTTGCAGCAGATGCTGGACGACCTAGTTCATTCTTCTGTACACTCCAGATGAACTTAGACAAAACCCAGGTTATTTTCAACGAACACGTAACTCCAGGACCGATTGTTATCAATGGCGGTGCCCACAAGAATAAGGTTACCTCAGGCAAACTCTGCAGTTTGGTAAGAACAAACTTGAGAAGGAGGGTAACAGAAGAATTAAGCTGAGCTGAAGTCCAATCTGAGTCTAAAGACTAGTCTTTAATCAGTGCGTCATTTTGTCAGTATAGTGCGGAGTCAATCTAGTTCTTGGGTCGTTTGCCAAATTCATAACGGGGTTACTTGTTGACGTGTATAACTGCCCATAGAATCTTACGATCTCTCCCCGCAGGCCGCAGGCTTAGGTTTATTATTCAGGTGGATACGATCCTGCCATCACCAGTCTTCAGTTTCGTAAGAAAGAAGGGCTTAGAATAGAAATCCGACTATTGAGCTGCCGCTACTTGATTGTATCGTCTGAAGACTGCATGCTCATTTCGCGCCTCTCCTCCATGATCTACAAAGGATCAGAGAGCTCCATGTTTCTTTATGTACGACGGGTGTTGAAG
This sequence comes from Aporophyla nigra, assembly GCA_947507805.1. NCBI lineage: Eukaryota > Metazoa > Arthropoda > Insecta > Lepidoptera > Noctuidae > Aporophyla > Aporophyla nigra. The sequence continues at coordinate 17,789,177 of OX382297.1, read as the reverse complement.
ATCTTAAACCCAAACGTATGGACAGTTTTCACGACTGTATCGTTCAATTCGTCCACGGAGCTTCTTAGGCACACGAAATGGTTCTGAAATTCGAGTTGAAAGCTCTCGGAGTTTTGGAATTTGATCGGTTGGACTTGATCCCTGCGGGGCGGAGCGTAGACTTCATCAGTCGAGATCTTTCCAGTTTGATATTTAAATTCAATGTGCCTCTTACAATATGGTGATCACTTCTAGTTTTCATCACGTTGATCACATCATTGAATACATGCTTCTTTGTCAACATAATGAATTACCGATATCGATGTGAATTGATTACCTCTATGTAAAAAAATTAAAAATATGTAATTCGAACACGATAAAAGAAAGAACCGATAAATTTGAACGTCGAACATTAATTTGCCAGGTGGTCGGTGTGGCGAGTGTAGGCGTGCGCGGTGTGGTGGGCAACAGTGCGCCCGCACAGCTGTACTACGAGGTGCCGCGCGGGACACACGCGCCGCGCGCGCTGGCGCCCTACCTGCAGCACGCGCAGGCGCAGCAGGCGCAGACTCAAGGTATAGTGTCAGTGTGTCACGCAGCTGTACTACGAGGTGCCGCGCGGGACAAACAAGCCGCGCGCGCTGGCGCCCTACCTGCAGCACGCGCAGGCGCAGCAGGCGCAGACTCAAGGTATAGTGTCAGTGTGTCACGCAGCTGTACTACGAGGTGCCGCGCGGGACACACGCGCAGGCGCAGACTCAAGGTACAGTGTCAGTGTGTCACGCAGCTGTACTCACTCACTACGTCTTAATAGGTAGATAGATAATATTGATTTGCTTAAAAATGTTTCATACATACAGAAAGACATGCATGCAAGATGATCAAAACATTTGAAGGTACAGACATGTTTGCCAAATGATGTGTCTTCTTTTAAGCCGCACCGTTGTTTTATCGCATCATTCCTCAGCCATTTTGCGGACTACTGCGCAGGTGCTATCTTTCTCCGCAGGTGAATTCTCGTGCCCTGTGTGGTGCCCATGCAAAGTTAGTGGATACAGCTCTGAATAAAAAGTGCCGGCTCATCACCAGCTGCCTCCAATCGACTCCGGTGCAAATGTTGTATCCACTGGCTAGAATAGTGCCACAAGAAATTCGCAGAGCGGTGGCAAGCTCAAGTGAAAGAGCCAAAATGGTTTCTGACCCACGACACCCTTTGCACGACAACATCCTCGTGTCACAAAAGCTGAAAAGCCGCAACAGCTTTTTGAAAAGTGTCCTCCTTACTGGCGATCGGTCTAAGAAAAGACTAAGCCTGTGGCGATTTAGCACTACACAGCCCTATCTAACACCCCTCGAGATGCATAACCGTTTCGTGTACGACGCCCCATTTATCGTAACACGAGCACTGGAGTCCTTCTGGAATTTCAGTGCCCGTACCAAGTTGCAGACCACACCATACATGGATAGTAATGACCACAGCTCTTCTCTGCCCACACTGTCATAGGCCTTCTCCAAGTAGACTTTCTTGTGCTTTGACAGGTGTTTTTCGGCTATGCACCTAAGGGAGGAGATCTGATCTATACAGCCCATCTCCTGTCCAAATCCTGCCTGCATATCCCATATTTTCTCACCTGTCGCCACCTCTATTTATTAAAATCTTCGCATACAGTTTGCCGACAACATTCAAAAGACTAATGCCGCGGTTGTTTCTACACTCCTGCTGTGAGCCTTTTCCCTTGTATGGTGGTAAAATTACAGCCTTATACCAATCGTCCGGTACACGGCTATATCTCCAACACATATTATCTCTGGCACAACAGGCTTTCTACCACTCCATCACCAGTCTTCAGCATTTCAGCAGAATCTCTGTCGTACCCTGCAGCTTTCCCAACATTCATCCCTTTCAGCGCTCGCACAATCGCATCTCTTACTATTTCATTTTCTTCATCTACGTCTGGGTTCTTAAAAACTGGTATCTGCTCAGTTACCCACTCCTTCCTCACTGTCCTGATAACAGAATAAACTTTCAAAGTATCCCTTCTAGCGTTCCAAGACCTTACGTTCTTCACTTAGTAAACATCCATCTTCTGTTCTTATAACATTCATACTCTATGTTCCTGTCACTTCGCGAGCCGATCTTACCTGTTTCCAAAACAACTTAACATTGGCCCTGAAGTTATCAGAGAACTTTCTGTTATACTTTTTTTTCCCTTTCACCCTTTTTCATTGTTACCGTCTCTTTCACTTTCATTTCGGAGTATTTCTTCTTAATTCTTTTCATACCATATGTCGCATTCGATGCCTGATTCATCTTATTATGGGCCTTGAAGGCTAACAAATTAAGCCAAGCCTCTTCCTCCTTCTGCACAACCTCTTTTACTTCACCATCTACCCAAGAATCATTCATTCTACTATCACTCTTCCTCTGTGCCACAACACATATTTTTGTGGCTACTTGCACCATACTATTTTTCAGTATATCCCATACTTCTTCTACACTATAATCATTTGTATCATCAAATATTTTATCCGTCTTCACCTTTACTTCCCGATTATATTCCTCTTTTATTTTCAATTCTTGCAATCTTTCTACTTTTATTGTTTCTAGTGCAGTTACAGGAACTCGAACTCGGTGACGCCAATGTCTGAACAGACCATCCACCCGACACATTACCAGATAATGGTCAGATATTAACACCCGATATGTGCTAGTATCTGTAACTTTACTCTTTAATCTTTCATCCACAATCACAAAGTCAATCATACTTAATGCAAACTCATCCCATTCTTATTCACTCAGTCATCCCAAATGCACCTAATACTTTTCGAAAAGACCAATCAATGACATCGAATTAAATTATTTTTTCCGATATTATTTATAGTAACAGTGGTGAACGCAGTATCGTCGTCGCCAGAAACCCGCGTGCACTCTACTGCGTGTCTTTCTTCCGTCCAAACTCAGCCGGTCTTGCCTAGACCATCCATACTCAGGAAAAGAGATCTTGATGGGTAAGATTTAAAATCCGTTTTAATTTAGCATATTCATAATTTTTACTGCTGACACCGGCAATAATTTCTTAATATTAAGGTGACATATTGAGAAAACCGTGCTTTTTCTTTTAAGTGTACCTTTCTTACCGTACGATAGCCGAACTTAATATTAAAGTGTATGATTTTTGACTATATGATCTAGTATCCTGTAAAAGGAATACACGATACGATAAAATTTTCTCGATACAAAAAAATCGCAAAGTTCTATCCGTGTTTATGATTTTTTTAGCCTCAAGGCGCAATGCGTTAGATTTATTAAACATAGTTTACTTTAAAACATTGATAATAATCTTATCTAAGTTTTTGTAAAACAGTTTTCGTTTTAATAACACTTTTCATTCATAAAAGACGGCGATTCGTTTTGGCACATACGTTATTTTATTCTAGGCGCATACACATTATCGCCATCTCTTTTTTTGCCTATAATAAGTAGTCTCATCACTCTCGTTCGTTCATAAATCAGTCGCCCAGTAGGGCTCATCGACGACGGATCTATGTCACTTTTTTACAAATCGGTGCGATCAAAATTACGTTTTTTAAATATTAATGTCCTCAGAAAAAGGTAGTAGTGAAGTATTTTGCTGTAAATATTTAATATAATAAATGTTGGCTTTCCAAAAACTTTATATTTACACTGTATACTCGTATGTGTCTATTTTTGTGACTGTGAATAATATAACATTCTTTTTCTATTACTATTTAGTGACGACCTTGATTATGTATGAAAATGGGAAGAACCAAAAACTAAAATTGAACAGTACCTTCAAGGTTAGGAGTACCTGCACAGGGCAATTAATTCATTCATTTTGCAGGAATTCAATACCAATAAGATGATGATAACAAGAGGAATTCACCACCTTCACTAAAGCATTACAGCAACAATCTATTCTCACTTTGTAAAGTAATATTGAGTTAACACCCTATTTTTTTAGAGAAGAACGTCTGTTTTATCCCAAAAACTTATAATAATCGTTCATTTAGAAATAAATTAAAATATATGATTAGTTTTTAGGTTTGAAGTACGTCAACAATATATCTATATGTCAAGTACTGACACTATAAATACAAGAGCACAACGAAGGAATAGAGTAGCATTACAAGTGTGAAAAAGGTGAGGTTTTATAACTGACTGCGGCTCAAAGGAGGGTAATTATTTTACCACGCAAATGTATGGTGATCGGTGAAACGAAGTTGGAGTTTATAATCTCTTATATACCAACATCCATTTTATTTATATACCTCTAGAAGATTAGTTCGATATTTTTAATTTCATGTCGTAAATAACAAAGGTATGCAAAATTTACCTTTTTGAAACAAAACTACTACTTACACGTTTCGATTTTCATGACGTTTCGCATTAACCTGACTCACAAAATAAACTGTTATAAATCCTTGTAATACCTTATTTGCTTGTCACTGAAGCTTCTTTGTCATATTTGACATTAAATATTTTCATTAGCCCGTTTATATCTTTACAGTAAAACTGAATCACCGTCTTGAGCAAAAATTGGGACAAAAGCTTTTTCTCTACATCTATTTCTCTATACAGGGTTATTTGTAAAACACCGGCAACCTCTCAGGACTATGTTACTAACATCATAAGCAACAACTTTTGTTCTATGACTTTTAAAAATTCATCATATTTTAGTGCATCAGATTTTCAAACAAAAATAAAAATATTTAAATTGAACGCTCTAAATGTTACGGAGTCTATGCGAAGCAAAAGAAAGCGATAGTATATTAGCAAGGGGAGCGGGGTTAGGGCGTCGGGGGCGCTTGAACTTGACTTATTTACAGGCAGCCGATTTTTGTATGAAAATCTGATGCACTAAAATATGATGAATTTTTAAAAGTCATAGAACAAAAGTTGTTTATTATGATGTTAATAACATAGACCTGAGAGGTTGCCGGTGTTTTACAAATAACCCTGTATAATATAGAAAAGTAGTGCCCGTAGCCAATTTTTTTTTCTTTGAGTCGAGATTCTAAAAGTTCTGCGGCAGTTTTAGAAAGATCTAATTTACGCACTTATTTGTTTAATTCTGGTTCTGTAAATAGCTGTGTCTCGGTTTTGTCGATAGAGAAATCAATCAGTCGACGGTCAATCACATGTACTAAATTTTTTTTTAAACTACCAACAAGTAAAATAACAGTCGAAAATTATAATTGTTCATCATCTGCCTAGCCTTTTCCCAACTATTTTGGGGTCGGCTTCCAGTCTAACTGGATGTAGTTGAGTACCGGTATTTTACATGGAGCGACTGCCTATCTGACTTCCACAACCTTGTTACTGGGTAATACGATACCCCTTGGTAAGACTGGTTATCAGACTTTTGACGACCGTAACGACTGTCTAAGATCTACGAAAGACAGTCGGGCCGAACTGCTTTTTTTTTGGATGGTAGATCATCAAATGACGTCTCCCGCTGTGGATGCAGCGGAAGGGCGTGTCAGACTTTTACTGACTAAAACCCACCCGTGTTCCTTCAGTTGCCCATATGCCAGGGCCACGGTACCTCTTTCGAACTAATCTCGCGACCCTGGTAGGCGGACCAACGGCTTAACGTGGTTTGTAAACATAGTCACCCATCCACGGACCAACCGCGGCAAGCGTAGCTTAACCTGAATGACCGACTCGTGCAGCTGTTTTAAATTAGCCACAAGCCCTTCCGAAAATAATAATTGTTATCCTATCATATCTGTACTATGGTAGCATTTATGAAGATTTCTACAAAACCTTACGTGATGGAATTTTTTGTTTATTTTTCTGTTAATCAGGACCTCTATAAGAAACCATTATTCGATTTCAATTAATTTTACCCATGCATATCATTAGTCAAAATTTAAGTTTCAGGTTTTTAAATATTTTGTATTAGTTGTCTACTCCATAGTTTACTATGCGCAAAAATTTCAAAGACCGAGACAAATTAACGTCACTTGGCATGCTCATTTTTTTTAATATGTTGCCGTCTTTATCTTGCATTGCTATTTAAACAGTTGTGCGACGGTGACAAGAATAATTCTTAGCGAAAGGCCATGCTAAGTAACGTTTTTAAATTTCGGTCAGTGATAATTCCTTCGTTCCACTTTTGGCCACTGGTAAAATAAGTCATTAAAGTTTGTGACGATGACGTGTCGGCCGACCAATGAAGATAGGTCCGCCACTCCCCGCGTGCGGGGGAAACAATCCAACTATCATCTATTTTCGAGGTGGGGTCTTAATGCTAAATACACAGTTTTAGGTCATAGTGGGGTTAACGTAGCAAATTAAGCCTCGTTCTTGATAAACTTTGCAAGAACATGGTGTGTGCAACTGTGCTATAACCATTTTCCATACAAACTTCATACAATTTTGGCGAGCAATACAATAATAATAGCATGTTTCGCAGGAAGTAAATATCAAACCTGTAATCCACAAAAGGGTTTTAAAAGACATTTCGCCAGCTAAGGCCTTGGTGGTGTACTGGTATCACACATTATATTATGACGACGGGCAAAGTGTTTTTGGGTTATCCATCTTGAAGTTCTCAGTACTAGACTGGAGTCTGGATTAATGCTCAGTTGATGAAGTATTTATAGTTTCACGGTTGAAAATACTTTAACAAATATAATTCAACTATCCAGTTCTTTGACGAAACCACGGATATCGAGGGATATGCCTTGGGGGCGTGGCACGTGCCGCCTCAATACTATCAATTTGATAGTATTGTCGAACGGCGGCTGTACGCTTCATTCAGTCGCTTTGTAACTGCGTACAGTGCACTATTGATGCGTAAAAAGCCAAAATGCCGAGTTGTGCAGTAATTATTTGTAAAAATAGACCAAATACCATCAACCTGAAGACAAATGGCATGTCCTACCACCGGTAAATAAACAATTAAGTCACTATTTTATATTTTAAATCAATTTTTAAATGATTTACTAACTTACGTGCGGAGCGACACGAACTAACCCGAACTAGCCCGAATCGTCCCGAACGAAACGAACGTTTTTGACTTAGAGAGGTGCAATCGTTTGCGTGCGGCTGATTTTATCGATATGCGTATTATTGCAGTTGAATATTTTTTACAGAACTCAATGGATATCCTCGTATTACTTTTATAGTAAAACAGTTAAATTACTTATTAATTTAATGTTGTTTGAACCAAATTAAAACATCATAATTCCAATACAGTTAAGTGTGTGTGTTACTTAAAGTAATATTATGCCTAAAGATTTTCACAAATTACAAGTTTTTAATTTATTGTACAATATAATAAGTAATATGATAAATAAATATTATATTTCATCCAATTATTTATATTTGGTAAAAAATCACAATAATTTGTTTTCGAAATACAAAAATATTCAATTTTTTTTAAATTTGCTATTTGGTGGTTTCGGTAGGTGGTGGTTTGGTGGTTTGGTGTTTGCGCACCAAATAGCAAATTAAAAACTATTAATAATATTGCGCAATATTATTGACAGAGTAAGATTAATATTGAAGATCATCATCATCAGCCTATATTGTTCCCACTGCTGGGACACAGGCCTCCTCTCGGTGACAGGAAGTGGGCCATGATCCACCACGAGGGTCCAGTGCAGGTTGGCAGATGTCACATGTCTTCGAATTTTTGGTTCTAAGACATCCGGTTTCTGCCAGGGTCGCGAGATTGTTCGAAAGAGATACCGTGACTCTGGCACATGGGCAACTGAAGGAACACGGGTGGGTTTTAGTCAGTAAAAGTCAGACACGCGGAGTGGGAGGGCCCACTCCGCCCAGAGCGGGAGAAGTCATTTGATGATTTCCCATCCAAAAAAAAAAAAAAAAAGATATCCGGGTTCCTCACGATGTTTTCCTTCACCGTTATTGAGAGCAGTGGTAATGAAATTATTTACACAAAGTAAAGCGCCTGCCTGAGTTCGAACCCACGATCTACAACTTGTAAGTCGAGGTTGATACCACTGGGCCACCACTGCTCTGAAAAATAATAATAAATATTGAAGATTGCGATGGTAAAATATTGTTGAAAATAAAAATATAATTATTTTCCGCAACATTATTGTATTGATCACTAAATCGCAAGCCCATCTTAGTCAATCATGAGGCCGACGATCTAAGGTTCGAAGTTTAAATTAGAAAATTCGCGGTCCGTCGCTATTTTGTCAAATCTTTGTCTATAATACTGAGGGTTTCACATTTTATTTTATTTCTATACAAATGTGTTAAAAATGTCGTATAACTTGCGTGAACATTGTATTATTACGCTCTCGGCTCCTATCCGGCCTCAGACGTAGTAACAAACTTAGCCCACATAGATATAACATAACGTATTATATTAAAATATTCTTAGTAATATTTTTTTTTTTAAGATTAAGTAATATATTATTTATTTATACGGCATGATATGTAACAGAGAGCGTTCCCTTTAACCGATAATACAAAATTTTAAAAACATATTCCCATTTTATTTTAGTAAAAGTAAACTATATTTTGATAGATATATTTAAAAAAAAAAAAAAAAAAAAACGAAGTTATTATAATACAATAATGTGCTAAAATTAAAAATCGATAAAAATAATCGACCATCGCTTTCGACTCCCTAATTGCATGCGTGTGCATTGGATGTTCGCAAATAGCAAGTGTTTACAAGTGAATGCCCCGCCCATTCTATGTATGTGTGCTATTAGAAATTGATTTAGTGTGGCTGCTTTCTTTTTGGTGTGCGTGTTTAAATTTTAAGTGTGTGTCGTCAGCAGTGGCGTGCAGTCCATATAGGCAAAAAGACACTGCAGACCCTAGGGTATAGACCCTAGATAAGGACTAGTTACTAATATTTCAAAAATAAAAAAATTATACTAACAGTAAGTAATAAAACCATTCAAAAAGTTTAAACGCCTAATGTAAATATAATAGCAACGTTCATACCGTTCTATTTACTACGGCAACGCATTCATAATAGATCGTAACGTAAGCAGGCAGCGAACGATCGTGTCTTTATTTCATTCATAAATGTACGCATGTAGTGGTAATTTCTTCTACATTTTCGTGTCTATACATTGCACACATAAAGCGAAGTCCTGCCGCAGGATAACCAATCACAGGCTTCCCTGCGCCATTCAATAATGGCGCATGGGCGCCTGTGATTGGTGAGTATTATCACAGCGCGCTGTGAGTATTATGCGATCAAGTTGAATATGTACGTAGCCTCAGGAACATTACGATTCGCAATGATGCAATTTTATTTGTCAACGTTTTAGTTATCAAAATTTAGAAATTGTTTGTTTACGAAAGGATCCATATTGATTTCGTACATGTGAAGCGCGCTGTTTTATGTTTTTATTTTGATTGAGTTTTCTTGTGATTAATTCATTTACAAACGTTAATATTTAGGTAGATTTGTTGCTTATTTCAATTAGTTTTTTGAACTGTTTTAATTTTTACTTACTACGCTGTTTGTTTGTTTTTTTCAAAATGTTGTTCGATTGTGAGGTTTGTGTTGAAAATGTGTGTTTGTTAAAAAGTGTATCTAAATGGAAATGTGTACCTGAGTAACGAGAATTATAACCCAGCAAAGAGGTAATGCAACTCGTAAGTTTCATAGTAATAATTAAGCAACTAAAACCGGCTATGTTTTTGTTTACACACATTTTTTTTTTCCTTGCTATTTTAGTAGTTCGAGTACAGTGTGGAAATGTTCGGGATTTGCAGATTTACATGATTACTATCCCACGGCTTGCTCAAAGATTTTGGTAATTATCGTATTGAGAGAAGTATTACGAAGAAGTTTTTCATTAAAACGTATTCTTACGCACCTATTTAAGAAACACAAAGTCAACAACAAGTACCTACACATCTTTCTGTGCTTTCGACGGAAAAAGAATTATTGGTCGAATGAAGACGCATACCGACTATTTATGACGATGGTTTAAAATCATATTTAAAAAAGATAGACGCGTAGATGTCATTTATAAATGAGTTTGTTTACTTTATTATTTTTGCTGTTACCCGTACTTAATTTACCTATTAAATATATTTACATATACGAATCACATGAAGGGCCTTTTTCAACTATCACTCACCTGGATCAGATATTTAAGGTGGCCGAAATCATTTATTGGCATTATCAGGAAATCGCCATTTCAAACTTTTAAACCACCTAGTGAGTTTTTCTTCACTAACTTGAGCAATTACGAAAGACGTTTTTTTTTTTTTTGAACTGCCTACCCGATCAATAAACCCTGTGCACGCCACTGGTCGTCAGTACACTATTTGTTAATGTTGTAATTTTTTGGGTGGGAGATAAGCGGCGACACTAGGATTCCTTACTATTCCGCAATGAAGGCATATCTCTGGATATCTATGGACGAAACCATAACAATTATTAAGTAAAACGATGGTTTGACAGTTTTTTAAAACAAAAAATAATAAATAAAAACAGTAAATGCTGACAATCTAAATATAGTCAAAGCATTGTGCTTTAATAGCCTTTAAAAAATTGTAAGAGATTTTGATTCCTTAACCCCTCAAACGTCCTTATGAGCCCCCGGGGGTTCATAAGAAAAAAATGCTCCAAATGTCGCGTGTGCACCCGTTGGATCATAAGGAATCGGTTGCCATTGGATGTAATTTTTTGACGTTTATTCATGTAGCAACATCTTCACATCGCCAACCCGCCTGCCAAGCGTGGCGATTATGGCAATGCCCCCAAATTGGGAGAGACCTAAGTCCAGCAGTGGACGTCTTACGGCTGAAATGATGATGATGAACATCCTCACGACATTTACTTTTTATTTTTTTACTTTTTATTAACTTTGAATCGAACGCGCGGAACCGAGCGACGCGTGACGGATTAATTACTTATGTAGTTGATTATAGAGTTGTACTCCATCAGACATACGACAGTCCTTGTACAGGAGTTGGTTCTCGCAACTAAATGTAGTATTGCCTTAGGTCTCCAAGCAAGGCGGGCTACGGGCGCGCGGGCTGGGAGGACGTGCCGACGGGCGGCGCATCGGGCGGCTCCACCACCATGAGCGCGTCGTCGTCGCCCGCCCCCGACGACGAGCCGCCGCCGCGCCACGACCCCGACCTCAGCCCGCGCAAGAAGCCCAGGAAACAGATGTATGTACATACACACACACACACATACACACACACACACACACACACACACATATATATATATATATATATATACACACACACACATACACAACTACACACTCATTTGCTCATTCATTCACATTCAAAATGCTTTAATAGCTAAATATGAACAAATCTGCCTTTTATTATAATTTGGGTGGCTTTTATTTGAAAACTTGGTAAAATGAATTATCTTTTAAAAATAAATCTGGCCCTAATAAGCTGTATATTCTGAAAGTTTAGTGTTCAGCGTAATCATTTGTATAATAAATAATTTGTTGCCTATTCTTATTTCTCGTTTAAGAACAATAATCACAAGCCTTATAGCACATTCAATTATTTTCATACAAGATTTGCATGCAATTGTTTACATGCATGCGATTTCTATAAAATGGCATGCTATAAGTGAATGCAAGTTTTGCCATTCAATCATTGCATATGACTTATTTACACAGGGAATTATTGCTTGCAAATTTCCTCCTCTTCTAAACACAAAGTTGCATCATAAACGTACTTGTTCGATTGTTTCAATTATTGCCCATATTTGAGCTGTTAAATATTTCATACAATTTGATTGCTTTCATGAGACTTATTTCTGTTACTCATAGATTAAGCAACGAAGTGAGACAGTGCGAATATCAAGGAGAAGAGCCCCCGCCCACACCGCCACCTGTCGCATTCAACCCTCCGAAACGTGAGTATCTCGATATGTCTCAGTAACTTTGGTCAAGTGCACGCTAGCATAGTTTTCGAATTTCACACGCGTCAAATAATAAAAGTCAAAAATGCACGCTCGTGATTTGCAACACCTATACTTAAAGCCTCGTCTTAAATTACTATATTAATAGCCTAATAATCTCCATATGTGGCACTTAGATGTGCGTTTTATTCGACAATGAGTTTTGAAAATCAACGTTTCCGATGCAGATGAGGAAGATAAACCAAAGTGGAAGAAAAGGATACGGAAAGTCGTCCCTGCGAGCGTTAAGGGTTAGATATTTTTTCAATTAGAAAATGTTGGAATACAGAATGACCTTTCAAATTCTCCGAGCAAGATTTAGTCGACGAAAATTATCCAGAAGAAAGATGAGCGTGCTATCAAGATACAGAAACCCATTGGCGTAACAATATTTAAAAGACCCGCTACAGTTGTGCTCACGGTTTCTGCGGTACGAATCATGGGTTCGATTCCCAAACAGAACTAACATTTTCATGGCATTTATATAGTAGTACTTCCGAGTTGTAGTGTTTGTGCTAGTGACGTTATGTGTCTGTTGCGATAACAGATACATAACGTCACTAGACGTGATATAAAACATCTAGTGTGAAGCAACGTTAAAAAATGATACACATAACCGTAAATTATCGTTTCAACATTCTATCAAACCCATACACACATCAAAGTTTTGCTGAACACGTCTCTGGGTTTTAGAATGGAGTTTCTTGGTTATTTAAAATTCAGTGACTCAAATAATGGCGAATATAGATGACGTAATGATGTATTGCGTAACCATGAATCCTCACAATTCTAAAACCTGGAGTCGTGTAAATGAATGAATTAAACTGACGGAAAGTAATTGTACACAGGTCCACTTTTAAGTTCGAGTTATGTGTGCGGTTGGCGCAGTACGGCCTTGCACTTCACGCGGCCGTCGGACGTTCGTCGGCGAGAACCGCGCACTCGGGACATCGTCGCCATCGCCAGCCAGAAGCACGTCCTCACTAGCGCCGAAGGTTGGAAGGTGCATCATCTTACTGCGCAAATGGACGACTTGGTAACAACACATACTGCTCATTGTTAGGTTCCTTTAAAAAAATCTATTATTATCTTGTTCATTTAACTGTAAATGCAAACCAAAGCACATAAACTTCGCATCCAGCGAAAGCGATAGATCATAAAAATAAAAACAAACTGTATTGTCCTAATGCTGGGCGAAGGTCGAATAATTTCAAAGTATTTTCTCTACTCTCTATGACGAGGGATTGCATCAAGATGTAGTTGAGAACCTTACCGTTATCTTTGCAAATATTGTGGTTACTAAAAGTGTTATATTTTTATTTTGTTATTTTGTCTAGATGTCATTAGAATCAGACGTCGGGGAGCAGTTAGCGGGTCTCCTGCGAGCACTTGAGACGGCCTCAGGGCGCGCGCTATCCGCTTTGCAGCCACATTCACACACGATACTTGAGCTACTCAAGGTATGTTCAAAATGATTACAGCAATAAATACATTTAATTTTTATAGAACATAATTTACGTTGGATTTACAAGTATTATCCTGTGGTATCACAATTTGATTGCAAAGTATGTTTTATTTCAGGGCAATATACAAAGGAGTAAAATCGTATGCGAGGGCATACAGGAAGCGCGCGAGGACATACTTCGAGTATTTACGCACAGAAACTTCGTCTCAGACATTCTAACGAGACAAGCAGACAAGCGGTGCTTCAGAAAACACCGGTCGCAATCATAGCCGACTGTGGAATCTCGCTCAAGGAAAATAGTCAGTATTTTCTTGTGATTGTATAAGTCTCACACGGACTTTCGCCTTACTCACATCACTATGCCACAAATAAATGACTACAGTAATAATGCATAATATTACTGTTGGTAACGCTCAAAGTATAAGAACTCGTGAGGTTGAGTAAGGCTGCAAGTGCAATATTAAGGCTTGTATGGGAGTATACTATAAAAGTGATACTTTCGAGAATATATTGAGGTTCTAAACTGTAAATAGATTTAAGTGTATATTAAGCAATTAAAAAATATTTAAGTTGAGAAAAGAATGCCTTGAATGAGTTGTGTTGTTTTGGGACTTAATTTAGAAAATAAATGATTTATAATTATATAATATGTTGTTTTTCTTCCAATGCCTAACAAATATAAGCCGCAGCAGCTGGCACAAAACATTTTATTTTCGGTGAATACTTTCGGGCCATAGGGGCCTATCACGCGCACACTCAGTGTGTGACTTGACTTCGCGACAAATCAACTGTTAAAATTAGCGTATGGCTAGTGGAATTTGCCGGCGGCAATGTATCTTATTGTGTCCCAAGTGAGTATAATAAATATGGCCCTTGCTATACGTTTCATTTATTAGGTAGAAACTGTGAGTCAGTCACGAAAGAATTGTTTTCGCCGTAATGTTGCACTCCCCTGAAAGTGGAATGAAGGACGGTGTACTCGTAACCATTTTACCGATAGATGTCGCTGAACTGAATATTTTTAGTTTATTTATGTGGAATTGGAACACATATCGAGAGCGAGATACTCTAACATTACACTTTATTGAACTGGTTTATATCATTGCCCCAAAATCCACCCTGTTCGTTAATCTTAAAATAAATCTGTCATACTTATGTATAAGAAGACATATTGTTACGGTGGTGAATCATATTTTAATCAACATACAACCCGAAACTGACCGGTAAATTGAATTTCGAAGACTACCTCGACGCTAGCTAACCTAACATTGAATTTCTGTGCTATCTACATTGCGGTGAAGCGAATTCTTTCGGGAAACGCACTCGCAAGTCACTCATCGCTACGTGTATACGAGCTACGCTACGTAAATTATTATTATACTCTTTGTAACGTAATGTGTATATTTTACATATTACTAACAAAACCGAGGTTAATTTTACGCGCGGTTTTTTTTATTTTGCGCGTTCAAAAGTGTTGCCACAGTTTCGTTAGACAGCTGTCAATGTCAAGTATTGTGTCAAATTGACGATTATTTTATAGAAAAACAAAAACCTAACCTACATCACCTCATCCATCCATCAAATAATATTATAATTTCTACCCAGGACAGATAATTGTTTTTAACATAAATTAGATAAACCAAAATGGCAAGTAGTCGCTTGGAAAGAATTGGAACTATTTACACACGGTAAGAACTTTTACCTTTGCTACAGTAAAATATTTAATGTCTTTGAAATTTATTTTGAATTTGGAAATGGAATGCAGATTTTCACGCGGTAAACCAGGGCTTAATAATTTGGCGGGAACCTGAGTTGATTTCCAGTGCATTCGTTAGTTTCCTAGTTTTTCTTAGTAAACTTTTCTACAATTTTACAATAATGACTTCTAAGAAAGGAGGAAAAGCAAAACATTTGTCAGTAGATATAAATGAATTACTGAATGAATCACAGTTTCTTAAGGATTCTCCTATCAATAAAAAGAATCAAAAACGTCAAAGAAATGATGTGACCGAAGAGGAGAGCATTGCCAAATTGATAGGGCAATATCAAACAAATTCTAAGAAAAAGAAGTTGGAAGTTGATGTAGAAGCTTGTAAAGAGTCACGTCAAAAGATATTGGATGTTATGAACCATCAACTAGAAACAAGGTTTGTAAGCTTACAATTTCCTATTTGAATACTAATAAATACTAACTTGAAAATACATATAATTAAGCAATACCTACAGGTATCTGATATAATATTCAAAAATAATTTTCAGAAAAGAAAAAAGTGATATCCTTCTTGAAAATCTATCAGAAGTCATGCTACAATTGGAAGCAGATTGTAATGCAATGAAAGATAATGAGAAAAAGTTGGAACATTTAACTGCAGCAGTTGTAAAGTGCATGCAGCAGACAACCACAGCTCATAAACAAAAACTGAAAGCACTGAAAGATATTCATGCCTCCTTTAAAAAACAGTAATGAACTTTTGTTTTTTATGTGGAATGAAAATCAAAGTCCAAGATCTTACTAAATATAGGTTTTGGTTGGGTAGCAGCTAAAACTCATATTGGGAACAAGAAATTTGGTTTTCTCTGTCACTGCAATTTTGTTTGTATCAGTGTTGTGTGCTATAAAATTAAACCCTTCTTCTTTTAGATGTGAACAAATGGAATCAGACCATAAAACCGAAACTGACAAATTAGCAGAAGAGTTGGAAGATGATATTAAAACACTTCAACAGAAACTGATTTCAGAGACCAAGAAAAGTGGTTGGGAAAACTTGCGACGAACAATTTTTCATGCCATGCAAAATGATTTTTAATTTGAACTGTATTTGTTTTAAGTTTAATATGTATCTGTACTTGCTTTAAATTTAATATGTAACTGTCTTTATTCAATAAAACTAAGTATCTATTGTTACTATGCGTTTTTAATAAACTTATCTGAATATATTTTCATAAGGATTAAACAAATAAAAAAGCTTGGGTATTGAACTGGCTTGCACATTAAAACTCCCCAAAGCCTCATTCATATAGTATGTTATCACTATTTATATCCTTATAGCCCGAAGCATGTGTGCCTTCGGTTAAAACAATAAGAAAATGGCGGGCCACCGCTCAGTCAATATTGATGTAAAATCACCATTCATAAGCATTCCCATATATTAGCAGATTCCTGTTAACTAACTGTTGGATAATAGTAATGTGCAAACTACATCACCAGTAATCACCTAGTAAGACATGTTAAGTAACACAGGTAAAATCCCCACCACACCTACCACTACCTTATAAATAAGTTTTTATTTTCTGAATTTACAGAGTGAAGGGACTACTCACAAAAGGAGCAATGAGGGCTGATGACAGGCCTCTGTGGTTTGATGTGTATAGAGCTTTCCCACCTCTTACAGAACCTAAGTTTGCCAAACCTAAACCTGAAATCAAACCTATAAGACAAATACTTTACCCTGAAGATTCTGTCAGAGCGTAAGTAAATCTATACCCACTAATATTATAAAGAAGTAAAATTTATTCGTATATAGGGGGTCTCTGGAACTTGGTACACACGGCTACAAATCAAGCTATACAAAACCAGTTTAAGCTGACCTCGCTTTGTATAGGCTCTTCATACAATGAGAAGTCAGCTTATACTGGAAATGTATAGCTTGATTTGTCGTGCGTACCAGACGGATATAAAAAATATATTTTGTATATTCATAGCTCAATTATTGAGTAAAGTTATAGGCTATTTAACATCACATTACGACTCTAAAGCGCCGAGTAAAAAGAAAAAAGAAAGAATGCTAAGGGAAGACGAAGTAGGTATGTTGTACAACCTAATATCGCGGACAGGCGATGCACGCGAAGCGATGCTTTAGGATGTATGTATTTAATGTTAAAACTAGAAATTTCTCGCGGATGAAGTCGCGCACTTCAACCAAAACGGGCTGCAGCAGACCGCATTCGCATATAAAACTGCCCACCGACAGTAACGTGCTCTGGTTCATAAAAAAATTACGAAAGTGATGCGAGGATTTTTGCAATGCGTTGCGGCACAGCCCACCCCTATCTGCGCTAACCTTTGGTTCGCCAATGAACCACCTTCAGTTGTGTTGTGTATAAAATCTACTATAGGTTTCATATCTAAAATATTTCTACTAACTTACAGGAAATTTCACTCCAATGGCCATGGTTTAGGAGCAATAAGTATGATCAGTCAAACAGAAACTCAAACCAAGAGGCTCATTCAACAATACGATAAACTGAAATCCGAGGGGGTGCCAGAAGAGGAACTCGTTGAAAAGGCGGCGGCAGTAATTGGCAGTGAACGGCAACTGGAAGCAGCCAAAGCCAAAATTACTGTACAGAGCCCAAATTCAGCATCTGCTAAAATTATGTCTGACATTGATATGAAGAATATTTTCACCGAAAAGTGAATAGGTGCATTTAAATGACAATTGTTGAATTCAAGTTAGATTTATGTTTGTTAAGTAGAGTCCAATAAAGTTATTAGTATAGGTATCTACATTCATTTTATTTTATCTTTGTGTACCTAGTGTGTGTAATAAAGTGTTCAAAATGGCGCAACAAGGTTCTACATTGTCGTTTCGTTGGAGCCGGGCTAACTGCCCAGGGTCGCCCTTTAGGAATCAGGAACCGCTCAACAACCCATACATAAAAATCATAACCACATTTTTAAACTTTTTACCGTGGAATTAGGCAGAGGTGCATTTATACGCCCACATTTCCGCAGTTGTAATTATTAGTGGAACATAAATGTAAAATGTTTGAATGCCATATAATTGGAGACGCAGGCGGTCTCATTGCCGTCAATCGAGTACAAATCCAGGCTGATTCTGAACTTGCCCGACCCGGGTATCACACACAGGACGCCATGCTCGGCAGTCTCGCTTTCTCCA
Source organism: Aporophyla nigra (assembly GCA_947507805.1). Taxonomy (NCBI): domain Eukaryota; kingdom Metazoa; phylum Arthropoda; class Insecta; order Lepidoptera; family Noctuidae; genus Aporophyla; species Aporophyla nigra. The sequence continues at coordinate 17,770,917 of OX382297.1, read as the reverse complement.
ACTAACTGGAGACAGTCCAAAAGCCTCAGTCTATATCGGGCAGTGGACTGCAAAACGCTAAGTTGATTGATTAAGTCCAAAAAATCAAAGTAGCTAAGTTTAATTTATCAACTGACCGCTATATCTAGGATCCTTAAGAAGAGTAATGAACAGACTTTAGCTAGAAATATTGACTCACACCTTCAGTATTCGGACCTGTTTGTCAGTACAAGATTGCTGTGTGTACGCATTACTAATCAGAATCGTGCTATCTTATCTATGTCTGATAAGGGCCCTGCGCCGAGGAACACACCTATACTCCTATGTTTTAGTGTGTCATCAGTTTCGCTTTATTGCGAAGTGTTGTTTAATTTGCTACTAGTGTCCTAATTACAAAATAAAGTGTTCAAAATGGCGCAAAAGAGGTCTTTATGGTTCTACTTTGCTGTTATTTTGGGTGAGTGCTATTAATTTTAGTGTAACAAGATCTGCAGTGGGTTATTTAGTAAACAACATTCGGTTTTCTTTGTTATACCTAGTATCTTAATAGACTGTTTCAATTGCGATAACCATGACCAAAATTCACATATATATGAATCTTATATAGGTACCTAGGCAGGAATTTCAGTGCTACTTTACCCTACTGCTAGGATACCTAAGTGAGTTATGTTGTAAACCATTACCAAACTTAGTTTTCAAGTTCCTTTTTCGCATGCGTGTAAGTAATTAATTATAATATGTATTCCTTCCTAACTTGACACATGTATTGAGTATTGAGAACAATGTGAACAACTTACCTATTGCTACATCCTGTTATTTTTGAAAATAGAACCCATAATGTTAAAAGAAAATGTGACGGCTTTTTCATACCGGATATCCGCTCTTAACATTATGTGTCGCTGCTATTGTAATACTCACAGAACAGATAAAGAGGTTAGAAAGGAAATAGTTCCTGATTTGTATTAGAACGCGTGTCGCCGCTTGTCTCCCACTCTTTAACTCCACTACAAGCAAAGGTCCCGAACGTACGCGAATTACGCACACTAATAAATTACACACACTTAGATCGCGAGCTTGCTATTGATTGTCACACTAACGCAAACACTGTACTTGACGTGCACTCACACACACGAAAAGCAATTTATTTCTCATACATGTTACGGTGAACAAAAAGTCGATAATCGATATCGATAAAATTACTGTAATTCTTAAAATTTTTGTTATTTAAGTTTTGCAATTTTTTGCTATAATATCGGGAGAGGGACGGGGTTGGAATAGTGTGGACATTCTAAATACATAATAATAGGTCTTTACCTATGAAATTGCCGTTTTGTATGAAAAAAATTAAACGAATTTTTTTCATGTATTTTTATTTGTATTAATCGAAATAATCACCCATGCAATCAATGCATCTTTGCCAACGCAGTGGCAGTTTATTGATGCCCTTCTTAAAAAAATCAGCTGGACAGGAGGCAACAAATTCTTCAAAGGCATTTTGTACTGCCTCTCGGGTATTGAATTTTTTTCCCGCCAAGAAGTTATCCAAATTCTGGAAAAAGTAGTAGTCTGTAGACGCAAAGTCTGGTGAGTAGGGCGGATGACGGAGAGCTTCCAACCCCAGTTCTTGCAACTTGGAGACCGTCTGCTGTGCAGTATGAGGTCACGCGTTGTCGTGCAGGAGCAGCGGAGACGAGCGATTGACCAATGCTGGTTGGAGATGTGCCAGCTTCTCCATCATTGAGTTCAGTTCTTCACAGTACACATCTGCAGTAATGCTCACCCCATTTGGTAAGAAGCTGTGATGAATCACACCGGCGCTAGACCACCAAACAGTGACCATCACTTTTCTAGGGGTAAGTTTTCGTTTAGGGCATTGTTTAGGTGCTGAACCAGGATCCAACCAGCTGAGCGCTTGCGGTTATCAAAGAGAATCCATTTGTTAAAAATTGTGCTACATTTAGTAGGTATCCATTGTATTCTACCGGTTGCCTCAATCCACAATTTCCTTATATCTGGATCTGTTGGAAACCTAATAATAAAATATATGTTTTCATTATAAACAGCTAACCTCAAACCAAATTTTAGACGAAAACCCCACTCAGAAACTATATTGATAACCACAATTAACAATAATTGGTGTAAATTAACAAAGGTATTTTAATTCCAATATTACTGATAATAATCAATTGAATACATTCGTAATATCGACAGTGTTTACAACTTGGTGCAACACTATCGATACGCATGGAATTTCGCGGAATTCAAGCATTGGCTCGGCACACGCGACTCTCGCAATGATCGCAATACATCGCGCGATCACTCGCGTAGTACAAGATGGTACCCATCCGTTGCAAGCAATGTATAATTTTGCATCTTTTTTTCGATTGTGTCGTTTTGTCTACAAACTACATAATACAATTGTAATAATTTCAAATAACACTCGTATTATAAGGTTTTAGAACTTACCGGTGAAAAGAAATCCCTTCTCGGGCTACACTACACATCTGGCTTCTTTTCCGACACGTTATGATAGCGCAAGACGGCATAATTATTATTTTTTCGCGGAGCTTCGTACGTTGTCACAATATGAGCGCGACTGTTGGTCGGTGACGCTAATTTCGGTCGACATATGAGCGTTCACAATATGAGCGGCGCGCGCGCCCCGCCCACAAGGCCCTTCTAACCTCTTTATCTGTTCTGTGGTAATACTACATGTTTTTATCTACTTTAGCCGAAAGAAAAGTAGAAAGGTATAAAATAAAAGTAGTAATTTACTGATCTCTGTCTGTCTTTCCCGAGCTGCTTTCTTGTGAGTAGGAAATATGGATTTCGTGAACTTCTTTATGCAGTACTTAATGCTGAAATTCTTAATAAGATTAAGTAGTTAGGTACTTACTAATCGTTAATCCGATGGAATCCCTTCCAAGGTAGTCAGCAGAGACAACATACATACCTAACTAGAATCTTTTTTCGAAATAATGTTAATCACAAAGTAGGAAACCACCTTAAGAGAGTTTACACAAGTTATGTTACCTAAAAGTAAATACTTGTAGGCTTCCTTTTTCATCTTTATTCCTTTTTTCAGTCATTCTGAGTACACTGACTCAGGAAACCGAAGCCAGACGAAAAATTCTCCGAGGAAGGCGTGTTATGACACGTACTTACTACCGTAAGTTCGATTTTTATGCTTAGTTAATCAATATCCACAAAGTCATCATCTCAGTTGCACAGAAATTTGGAAAAATACTGATGGCGCAGCGGTTGAGTGAATGCTTGCTGTGCAGTGTCACAGGATCGCTTCCGGGAGGAACAAATACATATTTATAATAGACATGGGCAATATGTATCACTAAAAAGAAAAGATTGATATGTATCTTTTGATCACTGGGATATGTATCACTCATTCATATCTTTATATCCTTTTGAATCCGCGCACGACACGAAGCGACGATACACTGATGCGCTGCTCAGCGTGGATCGCTTCGTTCAATTCAATCTAACGACTCAGTAAGATTCACCGGGATATGTATCACTCATTCATATCTTTATATCCTTTTGAATCCGCGCACGACACGAAGCGACGATACACTGATGCGCTGCTCAGCGAGGTTCGCTTCGTTCAATTCAATCTAACGACTCAGTAAGATGTATCTTTCTGTTCTATTGCACTACTCGTTTCGTTCTTTTTAAGTATCTATTTTTATGATTGATCATTAAATACCCGAAAATAATGAACTTTAATTTTTAGTTTATTATAATTATATTACAATGAAATTAATGACTAATGAATACAACATTGGTAGATGACATATATCAGTTTATAATGGTCAAACACTTATTCTCCGTATTGAGAAAGTGCGACAGAACATTCCAAGTAGGGAGGTGCGAAAGAGATGTCTGGACTTTCCGAAGAGACATCGTGTCGCCAGATACAAAAGGACGACGATTGAACGAGTTGTAAATGATACACTGATACATTCGGATTTGAACTGATATAAAGAGTGAGTGATCAGAACGGATTGATACATATCATTTTTATCTATCACTCCTGAGTTACCCATCTCTAATTTATAATGACATGCGATAAATATTCTTCCGGATATCATGTTTGTTAATCCACTCACTCCCGACTTACGAGTTCGAGTTCGTGGGTTCGAACCCCAGCGGGCGCTTTACTTTATGTAAAATAACTTCATCACCACTATTCTCAAAATGGTGAAGGAAAACATCGTCACGAAACCTGCTAATCTTAGAACCAAAAAATCGAAGACGTGACATCTAGCAACTGCGGCCGCGTGGTACCACTCCCTTTCAACGAGAGGGGGGCTGTGTACTAGCAGTGGGAACAATAAAGGCTGATTACGAATGCACTCACGATGCAGGTGAAAGTCCTAGTCGTTGTGGCAACGAAATCATCACGTACCGTGCGTATGCACGGTCACACATCAAGCTATACATTTCGAGTATAACCTGACATCTCATTGCATGAAAAGCCAATGCGAGGTCAGCTAAAACTGGAAATGTATAGCTTGACTTGACCTGTAGCCGTATACGAAGAGCTACGTGGGCAAACGACTCCCGTTTGTTTGTTTTCTCAGCTTCGTTTATTTGTTTTGTAAGGGAAAACATATACAGGGTTATTTGTAAAACACCGGCAACCTCTCAGGACTATGTTACTAACATCATAAGCAACAACTTTTGTTCTATGACTTTTAAAAATTCATCATATTTTAGTGCATCAGATTTTCAAACAAAAATAAATATTATTTAAATTGAACGCTCTAAATGTTACGGAGTCTATGCGAAGCAAAAGAAAGCGATAGTATATTAGCAAGGGGAGCGGGGTTAGGGCGGCGGGGGCGCTTGAACTTGACTTATTTACAGGCAGCCGATTTTTGTATGAAAATCTGATGCACTAAAATATGATGAATTTTTAAAAGTCATAGAACAAAAGTTGTTTATTATGATGTTAATAACATAGACCTGAGAGGTTGCCGGTGTTTTACAAATAACCCTGTATAGTAAATTACATCTAACATTTCAAAATAATTGGAAGAGACTTCATTAACGTACAGTCAGTCTCTCGTGATTTATACTTGAATTACGAAAACCGCCCTGACCGCTACGAAATTAAGGCAGTACCAATATTTCCGATAGGTACTTAGGTGGGCGTACTCAGGCAAGCCACAGCGCGACTATGGAGTCACATCCCAAACGTTGCCTTACCCAAGAGGTAAGGCAACGTTTGAGATCTCGTTCTGTGAGCAAAAACACCTGCACTATGGGAGACCTTTGCGAATCCAACGCTAACGCTGTGCGTGGATGTCGGAACTTATCCTAGAATATAATTGGAACGTGTGTCCGTTACTATGCCTAATGCCAATAGCCTATAAGGCAAAGCATGCCCTTCCGAATTAGGGGAGGCCTATGTCCAGCAGTGGCCATGTTATGGCTGAAACGATGTACTGCTTATAAGATCAGCTATCTGCCAGTGAATCCCGTTAGTATCAGTCTAGCCGTTTCGCAGATCAGCAGGAACAAACAAACAGACAAAAAAAAACAAAAATTTGTTAGAAGCATTGTTTAAACTTTCTTAAGCATTTAGTAAAAGGGGCCACATTTGGACATTACAGACAATTTATTTGTTTTTATGTAGGTATGTATAGATAATAAAAGGGAATCGTCGACACGAAGAAGAAGACCACAGATGAGGTAGACCCTAATACCGTCAAGCGCTCGTCTGCGGCCTGCATTTATTTAATACTCAATTGAGATACTGTATCAATTTCAGATGGTAACGCTGTTCCTGCATGGGCGATTAGTTTGATGGCTGGCATCGGCATGCTGCTTGTAGGTGGCATCTTGTATGTCGTCATGAGAAAGCTAGTACTTTCTTCAGAGACCGGCTCGTTGAACACATACCAACCAGCTATGCAACAAGATGTTTGAGCTGCTTATGATTTAAGTTTATTCGTAAGATTATTGTAACTTAACTATGTATTAAGAAGAAGCTCATTGCATTGCGCTGCGATCATTTAGTTTTTCGAACGAACGAAACAATTTTTTCATAGGATAATTGTTATCCATAATTGTTAAGGATTAATTGTTTATCCAGAGCCATTTTGTATCCAGTTATGTTTTAGACGAAAACGATACCACCTAATTAAATATATTTTTATTACTTTATGCATTTGTATGAATAATCAAGTTGTTAACGTTTGGATGTTTTAAAATAAAAGTTGTCTTTAGATATTATTATAATTTATTTTTATCTTTTATTATTACAATCAAGTAGAATGGATATTATGAAATTCATTATCTAAAATGAACATGTCATTTTTTGCATTTTTGAGATTGTATTAGACAAAAGGAATTACTTGTGACGAGATAAATTTAAAATTCTCTGCGATGATATTTGTCTGGGTCAAAGTATGAAGTAACAACCACACGATTGCTGAACTTACGCCCAGTGAGGGTTTGCTGGGCCTTTTGGCAATCAGCAATACTGTTGAACTCCACAAACACCTGTAGACAAAGATAAACAGAATTAATATTATATACTGGCTATGTTGAACATACATTTTACAATGTTATAATTAAACATACTTTTCCACATCCAGGTACTTCAACGCCCTCTATTGGTCTTGGGATTTCTATACTGCGTACGCAGCCATATTTGTTGCATTCCTCTCTGTAAAATTAAAAAAAAATCAGCATTCGTTACCAATAAAATATATATCTCTTTTACTCCTATTACTTTTTAGTTACGACATAAGGAACAATAGTTTTTTAAACCATGTTTATCGAATTTAAATAAAGAAACAGAACACTAACTTGATATCTTCGAGGATGTCCTCATACTCTTCTTCGTCGCGCAGTTCGTCGGGAGTGACCATGTTGAGGAGACACAGCACTTCTGTCGGCGGCCCGGCTCCCGCCAGCGTCAGGCCCGCCACTTGAAGCTGCACCGGCGCCGCTCCAGTCATTGCTGCACAAAATTTTATAAAAATCAATAATATTTTTCACTTGGTAATTGTCCATATGAAAGAAGTTGGTAAGCACACTATACCTAAAGTTGAGTTCTTAGCTCCAATGCTGGCTCGTTGAACAATCAGTTTCTTGTCACCCAGTTGCATTCCGTTGAGACCTGCTATTGCCTATTAAAAAAATTAAACAATTAATACTGGTTTTAAGTTAAACTCATAAGTTATGAAAATAATTTCAACTTATTTACCTGATCAGTCATTGATATATCAACATATTCAGCAAAGGCATAGCCCTTGCTCAGTCCAGTTGACGAGTCCTTCACCAGATTGAAAGCTCGTAGTTGTCCAAATGACATCAGCAATTCTTTTACCTGTTTCACACATTATTCAATAAGAAATTGAGTTGTTTCTCTAAAGTTGGAATTACACTGATTAAATATTTAGATACATGATTGGTCTATTATGCAGTTGTACATTCATTACACACAATTTTTTAGTGTTCCCCTTAAATTTGCTAGGCAAAAGGCAGCAAATATTAAATGAATGTTATCTGACCTGTGTCTAGCCGCATGTTAGAATCAGATGTGAATGGAGGAGACTTGCCTTGAAGTGCCGACGTCTCATTCAAGTACAAGACGTATAGGTGAGAATGAGAGACAACAGTGACACGCGGGCCGCGAATGTGCCAAATCTAAGCTAGGGAGGGGCAGAAAGCAAACTATATCAGTGAGTTGTTTCAGAATATATCGAGCGTGAAGCGCACGCTCATCCCGCTAGGGTACCTGTGAAAATACCTGAAACTGACCAAAACATAACGCGGCTCACTGCTGGCTCCACCGTAGCCCTGTCAACTGTTGAATCTCGCCCTGAAATGGCTGCGGCACCTAATACTATCTCCTAATGGGAACATCTACAGTCATGTGTGCAACATACATTGGGTAGCTTGCTCATTATTACTGCTATGAATGACTTACATATGTTGGTTTTATTTTTTTCGTTACACCAAAGTGATATCGAAAATATCAATAAAATATGCTTCATGTTTAAGAGACCAGTGCTAAAAATAATTTGGGTTTAAAAATATTAAGGAAAGGAGGGTTGTGTTGATCTAGTTCACTTGACAATAGAAATCCTAAGAATCTGTGTGTAAGAATACAAGAGGCAGTCGCAGTATAGACCTGCAAAACATAATTTTGTATTTATCAGTATGTACAGACGAATATATTTTATACCTTCATGGGAAAATTGTACACTCATGAATTCATGGTGCAGATATTTGATTAAATTCAATGCTTTTAGTGAAATAGTATAATATACACCAAAAGGCTGATAGACATAATATATAAAAAAAGCACAAACAAGCTGCATGAAAAACAGGCATTTGAACAAATAGATTGAGGTGTTACATTTAACATAGGGACATTTATAAATATCAGCCTTATTTGATTTTTATTAAATCCAGTAAGTCTTCATGAGGATTAAATATATTGAAGTATCACAAAATACTATGAAACATTGATTTGATTTTTGACTTCAAATGTATGGTACTAAAATAATTGTGTAGTAATCTTATTTACATTTGTAACCAATCAATGTGTCACAGACATAAATATTTTACACACTAATTATCAGATAGCAGGTACTTACTTGGTCCTCATTTAGATAATTGGGCAAACCGCCAATAAATATTTTGTGAGGGGAATCTGGAACAACTGTGCTAATCACACCAGCTGAAAGAAAATAAAAATTAATTATTGTAAACACAAACAATTTAAGATGACGAATGAAACCAATTTTTCATCATGCATAATCATTGAAAAGGGTTATAAAAGTAATATATCAACATGTTTATAATCTAAAAGGACAAGGATAATATGATCAGAACAAAATTATAACTCACCCGGCACATTAATAGCTGGATTTTCAGTGCCAGGCATAGGTTGATAGTCGTGCGGCCGCCGAATCTTCAAGCTCTGTCCTTTGAAGTTGATACCATCAAAAGCCATAGCTTGTGTAGTCTCATCTATAGATCTAAATTCAAGGAATGCAAAGTTTTTGTCCAAGTTAATTTGGCAAGCCAAAACAGGATTTCCTGCGGCTTGGGCCAAACCCGAGAGATGCATCTGTTGGTTAAAGAACTCCATGGTTTCCTCTTCTGTGACGCCGAACGGTATGTTGCCCACATACAATCTTCGAGCTTGACGAGTTATAGTGGATCCTACAACTGGTACAGCTGCTTGTGGTGTATCTGCGACGATATTAGCTGGTATTTGTCCAGCAGCTTGCATGGCTTTATATTGTAGCGGAGTGATATGCTCAAAGCCCGGTGGCGGGACATCCCAGTACAAAGAGGGTTTGCGTCTACGGGATCTTTTACTCTGTGATCTAGATCTACTTCTCCTTGCAGGCTTCTCACGACGTTCCCTAGAACGGGACCTAGAACGCCGCCTCTCCCTCGAACGAGACCTGCGTCGGCGGTCTGCAAGCAAGGTAATGCAATTAATTTTGAACCATTAAACTTAATAATAGAAAGGAAATACATAAAATAGTTTACGTACCTTTATCTTCACCCATATTATTCTGTTTATTCGTCACCTGAAGCCAATTAATAAACTTCACAGTAGCGATGGGCGTTGAATGAACGAACTAGTTTATTCGACCGTCGACGTACTGTGAACGAATCGACGGTTCACCGTTAATCGATGAACTAGTCGAATCCGTAGACGCCTCAGACGGCTAGACTGAAACTCGCAACGCGACGACCGACGACGGGCGGGCCATCAGCGAGACGAAAACGTCAGAACGTAGTCGGGTGATCGGGTCCCATTCGGGTACGGGGTAATAATTCATTCGTCCGTTGAAATATCGTACAAACAAATTTGAACTCTAAATCTAGCAAACAGGGAGTTGATATTTGAACGGGATGAATGAAATCTTTGTTGTGCTATGTGAAGAAAAGGATGCCGATACGGTAGTTTCGCGTGTGCGAAAGAGAAAAGCGATGGACTGGTCGAACGATGCGAGACAAACCAGTTTCTACTTGTTTATTGTTATTCGTTCGTCTTGTTTAGATTTTTGATTTTTTATTCAGTTGCTAATCGCGCTCCGCGCTCAAGTTCAGCGTAATTACGAAAGTATTTTCGAATGTTTGCGAGTATGATTAACTGGTTTTGTATATATTTAATTCATGTAAATATTTATAAAATTGTAAATAGTTTGATAAATAAATAATTGAGCTTATAAATAAACAGTGTATGTGTATGTGTAGTGTGTGAACGTTTTTAGTATAAAATGGCTGGACGTAATAATTCAAGTGAGTTGTGGCATCACTTTGAAAAGGATGTGCCCAGTGGAAAAGCGTCATGCAACATATGTAAGGAAAAATTGGCGTATAAATCATCTACGGCTAATTTGAAAAGCCATTTAAAAAGGAAACATATTTCAGTTTTTTGTTCTTTACCGTCGCAATCGCAAGCTCGGGCTCAGACTTCCTCTGTACCTGACGTGCCACAACTACCGCAAGAGGATCTCCCTCCCAGCATAGGCATATCAGGTTCGAGCGGTCCTTCCGAAGATGCTGTTAAATGCAAGCGGCAAAAAATTATGGACTCCTTTCTAAATAAAAAAATTAGTGTTGAACAAAAAAAACAAATAAATTTAGATTTGCTTGATTTGTGCGTAGATAGCTTCCATCCATTTTCTATTGTACAAGAAAGAGCTTTCCGTAAATTTTGCCGGTGGATACCAGGATACCAGTTACCTACCCGGAAGACGCTGTCTAATTCTATTATGCAGGAGGTCTATGTTAAGACTTATGATTTAATGCAAGTTCAGCTGCAAAAAGATGTTCAAAGCATATGCCTAACTGCAGACATGTGGACCTCCTTAAAAACTGAGAGCTACATTGCACTCACTGGGCATTATTTGACAGAAGATTTAGAATTTAAAACTGTCTTGTTAGGATGCTGTCAATTTCCTGGTCACCACACAGCGGAGAATATCGCTGCAGAAATAGGAGAACTTGTTGACAAGTTTGGATTAAAAAATAAAGTCAACTTTATGATAACAGACAATGCTTCCAACATTGTAAAGGCTGTGAAAGAAGTGTTGGGTTGGAAGCATTTTGGTTGCTATGCTCATAGTCTTAACCTGATAGTAGAACACGCGCTTCACTTAACAAAACCGCAGATAGACAAAGTCAAGCGAATAGTTACGTATGTTAAAAAAAGTACCTTGGCATCGGAGAGGTTACAAAAATATCAGGTGCAACAAGGTCAAGAACCTAAGCGATTGATTCAAGCTGTCGACACACGATGGAACTCGACCTATTTCATGTTAAAACGATTTGTGGAGCTCGAAGATGCCATCCGATCGACTTTGGCTTTTGCCGATAGAAGTTTGCCTTTTATAAGCCCGGAAGATTGGACACTGTTCAATCAACTATGTCAGGTATTGCGCCCCTTTGAAGAAATTACTTCGTCAATGAGTGGGGAAAAATATGTTACCGGGAGTTCAGTGATTATTGTGACGCGGTGCCTAAAAGAAGCTTGCTCAAAACTTTACGAGATGACACATCACGGCGGTCTATCACGTGAAGCAAACGATACGGTGCTGTTGCTAAAAGCGGGCTTAGAGGAAAGATTTAAATTTGTTGAAACTAGTGGCACATTTGCGTTGTCCACTTTCATGGACCCTCGTTTTAAAATGCAAGGGTTTTCAGACCAATCCGAGGCGATAAAAACGAAAGAAAATGTGCGAAAATTAGTAACGGCTTTGATTGCCGAAAAAGAACGCAGCACAATACCTACTGATTCCCCAGTCACTGCAGACAATACAAACACCAACAACACCAATAATGAACTAAGTCCCTGGAGTATTTTTGACCAAATAGTAGCGTCAAGTACTGCTCAAGGTACACCTCTTTCAAGAGCAATTAAAGAGGTAGATATGTACCTGTCTGACGAACTGCTGCCAAGAAAGGACCAGAGGGGAAATTTAACGTGCCCTTTAGAATGGTGGAGAAAACACCAGTATGTTTACCCAAATTTAAAAAAAATATTTGTTACCCGATGTAACATTGTAGCCACATCCGTACCTTGCGAAAGGATGTTTTCAAAGACAGGTCTTATTATTAGCGAAAGGCGCACGAGACTATCTACCAGAAAAGTGGAACAGCTTATGTTCCTAAATGTAAATATGCCTGAAGAGAGGTTCGAGGGGTTTAAATAAAAATATAAAATAATTTAATGTAAATATGTAAAAACAACCAACATAAAAAAAAAACAAAAATACAAAAAAAAAATGTAAATACCTAGGTTAATAATAATAAAATAAAAAATGTATATAAAATCAGTTGATCTTCTAAATACGCCAGAATAGTAACTCTATTCAGTATTCTGCCAGTCCTAAGCCTGGAAAAGTATGAAGGGAAGTTCAAAATAATAGGTACACGTTATAATAGCACACGGCAGACTTCAGACTAGTCTAAAATCTACGCCTACGTCGCCCGCCGCCGCCGCCGCCGCCGTAGACTTCGTCGTAAAGTTTACCAAGTTTACACGTAAACTAGTCCACGAATTCAACTAGTTGATCGACTAGTCGATGAACGAAATTGAACGGTCTAGTTTCGTTGACGCCAAATACGTCGACGACCCATCTCTACTTCACAGTTTACTCAAGCCGATGCAAAAATACGTCTTCGCAAAATGGCGTCGGATTTAAAAAACATTATATTTTTCAGTTTGAACACCGGTCTTTGAGACAAAGTTTGTTGACACCACAAGTTGACTTGACTATATAGAATAGACTAACTAGAGATGAGATTGTTAGTTAGTAATGTTTGTATCTAAAAAAGACGCGGTAGGTTGTAAGTCACGAACATAATAAAAAATTTCACTTCAGATGTCGCTGCTGCCATTGTACCAAGAAACTGACAGCTAGCTGTCACTATATATCATCATTTCAGCCGTAAGACATCCACTGCTGGACTTAGGCCTCCCCCAATTTGAGAGGGCTTTGCCATAATCGCCACGCTTGGCAGGCGGGTTTGCGATCGCAGTATGGTGGTAAAATGCATAGAGAACGCTGCTGCCCATTCTCTAATAAGTCCCTTAGTCGCCTTTTATGACACCCACGGGAAGAAATGGGGTAGTGATTCTTTACGTCCGGCAACACACTGTACATTATATATCACTATATATACATTTTTGTAAGCAAGCGTCATCTTTTACGCATAAATATTATGCCCTGTTGTGCAGCAGTTGAATCCAAAAAATCGGTCACCCATGTTATTGACAAAGATGTCAAAAGACAAAAATTTTGGTCGAAAGTTCTTTGATAAAAAATTGCCAACCCAATATTGTACATACATCGCGACTCTGTACTATTATTTTTAAATCTGAAGATTAATATAACAGAAATTCAGATATAGATAATGCCAGCTAGAGAAATAAGTTCGTTTTTAGGGTTCCGTTGCCAAATGGCAAAAAACGGAACCCTTATAGATTCGTCATGTCTGTCTGTCTGTCTGTCCGAGTATGTCACAGCCACTTTTTTCCGAAACTATAAGAGCTATGCTGTTGAAACTTGGTAAGTAGATGTATTCTGTGAACCGCATTCAGATTTTCACACAAAAATAGAAAAAAAAAAACAATATTATTTGGGGTTCCCCATACATAGAACTGAAATTCAGAATTTTTTTTTTGATCTAACCCATAAGTGTGGGGTATCTATGGATAGGTCTTCAAAAATGATATTGAGGTTTCTAATAATTTTTTTTTTCTAAACTGAATAGTTTGCGCGAGAGACACTTCCAAAGTGGTAAAATGTGTGTGCGTTCCCCGTAACTTCTGAAATAAGGGAATGATAAAACTAAAAAAAATATATGATGCAGTTTACTATGTAAACTTCCACCGAAAATTGGTTTGAATGAGATCTAGTAAGTAGTTTTTTTTTTTAATACATCATAAATCGTAAACCACAATTTATCTTTCATTCAGTCAACTCAAATATATTTTTTTTTAAATCATTTAATTTCATGAACGATGATGACGAATGATGATGATGATGACCTGCAGGTTTGTACGGAACCCTCGGTGCGCGAGTTCGACTCGCACTTGGCCGGTTTTTTTTTAAATATCGGATTTTAGATATATCGATATTTTATCAACAGTCCTAAAGTACAGCTTGGCAAAAAGAGTCTGGATAAAGTTAGGGCGCCTCTTTTCCAGATATGGCCACCTTGTATATTAGGACGAAAAGTGATAAGATACTTTTTGTTTTAATTAACTATTTCAGTCTTGGTGGTATGTCACTAATCACCTCTTTCCGATTTTTTTATTAAAATCTGTGTCATGGAGCCACAATCGGTTGAATCATCATAAAAGCTTGAATCATACTTAACAAGAAGAGACCGATTGGTGGTTAATTGAATTTATGACAGTTTTAGTTTCAAAATATTCTTAATGTAAAAGCGTGACTGAAAGAGTTAACAAACACGAGATCCCTGGAATTCTCAACAGTCAAGATTTCAAGACTTGATAGGCACACAGGCTTTTACTTTTATTGTTTCTAGAAGATGCGCATTATTTTGCTGGAATAAACTTTTATCAAAGAGATGCGAGTGACATCATAATAACACAATGAAAACTTATTAAGAAAAAAATAATAATTAAATCCCACCTGAGTGTCATAATTTCTATTCTATTCTATTTTTTATTATGGCAAACAAAGCCGATGTCGACTATTCTGCCAATGTCTAAAGTGAATTGAGATAGCATGTGTGCGTGCTTAAATAGAAAAAAAAAAAAAAAAAAAAAATCTCCGATGATACAGTTGGGCTTAATGTTGATCTTGTGGGGTTAGTACTGGACTGAAACAAACAAAAAATAGAAATAAGTAAATTACATAAATATTATAATTGTTAGAACATTAAATATAAATAAACCATATCCACATAGATTGGGAAAATAAATCATAATTTTATATTATTGTGGCGGATGAAAATCATCAACGCCAGAAGCAACTCAGGAGAGGAATAAGTTAGAAGGGAGGGGAAATTAATCGGAAGAGGGATCTTAAATTTAGTGAGCCGGTTATACAAATCTAGAGGTGGGACGTTGTTAGAGCATTCAAAAAATATGTGCTCAAGGGTGCCCTCCGCCAATCCGCACTCGCAGAGAGAAGAGTCGCGAACACGGATTTTGTGTAAAAAGACAGGAGTGCAACAAAAACCTAAGCGGATTCTACATATAACAGATATGACAGTTTTGGATACTTTTTTGTAACCGGAGAACCATGGTTTTGGTTTGATGGTCGGTTGTACTGCATAGAAAAAGCTGCCTTTCTTCCTGCTTGAAACATTCCACTGCTCCTGCCAAGAACACTGTAGATTACGTTTTGGAAGGGACAATAGATCGTAACCTTGATGAGTGTTGTGTGTGAGGTCTGCCGTTAGAGATGAACAAGCGTCTTTAGCTAAGGCGTCGACACATTCGTTACCCTTAATGCCACAATGACTAGGTATCCAAACCAGCTGAACATCTTTTTGACTATTAGCACAGGACAACAGAGATTTTTTGATTTTTAAAATAAGGGAGCTGTGCAGTTTACTTTTAAAAGGATTTTGGGTTAAAGCTTGCAAACTGCTAAGAGAATCTGTAAATATAACGGCTTTCTGTATATTATGGTGGGATTCAATAAAGAGACTAGCTTCCAATATAGCCACACACTCACCAGTGAATACAGAAGATTCCTTAGGGCATTTGAATTGCAAGATAATGTTGGAGCTTTGGAAATAGACCGCAGCGCCAGTATAATTAAGATCGGAAAGTTTCGAAGCATCCGTAAAAAATAATTGAAACCCATTCCATCGCTCGCCCACCACCGCATTGAAAGCCGAATTCGCTGACGGGGATTTTTTGGATATACCAATATCAAAGAAAATTTTTGGGATATAATTTAAAACTTCATATGAGAAATTAAAAAGGGGTAATCTGGGGAGTTGGACGATCGGGCATACTAAATTTAGGAGTTGCCGATAGGATTTTACGATTAAGGGGATTTCTTTGTTTTTCCAATAATTTGAGCTTCTGCATAAGGCATCTAACTCGTTCAGTCTTCCTATAAGAGGATGAGAGGATCTAGCTATTAGTCTAGAAACAAAACGGGACGCCAGATATTGCCGTCTGAGGGCAAGAGGGGGTTCACCGCATTCGACTTGCAACGCGTTAACGGGAGAGGACTTCATACAACCTGAGATGATCCGAAGGCATCTGGACTGGACTCTGTCCAGCCCAGCCAAAGCACCTTTGTTACAAGGACCCAGGAGATATGTTCCATAGTCCAAAATACTGCGCACTAAAGCATTGTACACTAATTTCATGGTGTAGGGGTGAGCGCCCCACCAAACACCCGCAAGGACTTTTAAAATTGGGATAACTCTTTCACATTTCTGGATAAGATAATTTAAGTGATGTTTACCAGTTAATTTAGTATCGAGGATAACGCCCAAAAATTTTACTTTACTAACTATAGGAATGTCGTGACCTAAAGTATTTATAGCTATATGAGGGATGAGTCTTTTTCGAGAGAAAATTACTGCCGAACTTTTCGGTGCCGACAGCGACAGCCCATGGCTTAAAAGCCATTGATTCAAAGAATCCAGAGAGAGGCACAAAGATGACGCACCGTCATCTATGGAAGAATCTGTCACATACAGAACAATGTCATCGGCATATTGTAACATCTGGCAATTGTTATTTAGGCAGGACCCAATATCAGCCGTATAGAGATTGTAAAGTATGGGACTGAGGACATAACCTTGAGGGAGACCCTTCCATACGACCCTTTCATCAAACTCCTCACCCTGGACTCTCAGAACCAATGAGCGGGACAACAGAAGCTCGCATATGCATCGTATCATCTTGGCCGGAAGACTCAGCTGTTGCAGTTTTTGCCTGAGTATGGGAAGAAGAACATTGTCATACGCGGAGGAGATGTCAAGGAATGTGGCAACAACGGATTCGTTTCTAGAGAAGGCTAAGCGGATATCCGTAACTAATATACCGATGCTATCCATTGTACTAAGCCCTTTCCTGAAACCAAATTGATGATTCGGCAGTAAGTCTCTCGATTCGACTAACCACTCAAGACGATTTTTAATTAGGTGCTCCAGTAATTTGGCCAGGACTGAAGACAAAGCAACTGGCCTAAAGCCATTCGGGTCATCTGCATGTTTTCCTGGTTTCAGTAGAGGAATAATAATTTGTAATTTCCATTGATCTGGAACCCAACCATGAATATAGCAATAATTTAAAATATTTAAAAAGAAAGTTTTAGCTTTTTCGCCTGAATGGGTTATGAAAGAATATGGTATACCATCAATACCAGGAGCTGAGTCCCGGACATGTTTGAGCACCACATTCAATTCCTCCAAAGTAAATGGTCTGTCGAAGGGGTCTTCTGTTACAATATATAGGGGTGCATTTTCACATTCGGATGAAAATGGAACATAAGATGATGCTATTTTATCAAAAAAAAGTTCAGCAGTTTCCCTAGTGATGGGTGAAGAGATTGATGGGGAACATCCACGTCTAAATCTATTGATATTTTTCCAGACAATTGAAACTGGAGTAGAGGGAGATAAGGAAGTGCAAAACTTAATCCAACCCGAACGTTTCTTCTTACGAAGAAAACGCTTCGATCTGGCATTAATCTGTAAATATGCCAATAGATTTTCAGTACTCATATTCATATTATAACAGTATTCCGCTTCATTCCTGTCCCTAACTGCCGAAGTGCATTCTGGATCCCACCACGGGGGAGAAGGCACTTTGTCACGAGCACAGTTTTTCAATGGGAAGCATGAGTCCGCACTGGAGGTGATGGCTGTAACGAAACCCTCATAACATCTCTTGGCATGGTAGTGACCAGAAGGATCTAATAAACTTGAATTTAAATTTGGAAGTATGTTTATTTCATCCTCCAGTAATGAAGAAAATTTAGTCCAGTCTGGTTTGGACAGGTTATATTTCAAAAGTGGAGGAGAAGTTTTTTCGAAATAAGTCTTATTAAGCAAAGATATAACAATAGGGTAATGGTCACTACCATGCGACAAGGTTGTACATTCCCAATGGGTTGACGCTGCTAGCTCAACCGAACAAAAGGTTAAGTCAACACAACTCTTTTGTTGACCGGGAACAGGCCTGCGTGTTGGGTATCCATTATTTAAAATGCAGAGATCCAAATCATCCAGGATCTCAACCAGGGCTAAGCCAAAGGCATCACAGCGTTCAGATCCCCATCTGTAATGGTGACAATTAAAATCGCCCATGACCAGTATAGGACCATGAACATTAGAAAAAGTATTTCTTAAAAATATTAAATGATCATGATGAGGATGTGCAATATAAATGGAAAACACTGTGATACCTTCAACCGTCCCTGCAGTAATGCTCATATCTCCTGTAAGTGAAGGTAAAGTAAGAGGAGAAAATGGGACCCGATTGTTGACCAAGAGAGCTGACCCTCCATAGCCATCCGATCTGTCACATCTGAATATGTTGAAATGGGGAATACGGAAGCTAAGACTTGGGGTAAGCCAAGTCTCAGCTATGGAACAAGCCAATGGCTTGTATTTATTTAATAAGAATATGAGGTCGTGCTTTTTATGCCACACGCTCCTCACATTCCACTGTAGGAAAACTTGGCGAGACGCCATTTCTAATATCGAGAAGAAGAGTTATAAGTTGGTCGGCAACGTTGGACGGTGATTGAGTATTGGTAGTAGAAGAAGAAATAACGATAGGTAAGAGTTTCATGAGTAGTTCAACAATAGAAGAGGTACTATTATTGGAAGTGTCATTTTTGTTGAGGGCGCAGCCGTTAGGCTGTGAAAGTTGGGGGGAACTAATAATCTGTTGATGAGCAGCTATGTTATAAGATGGGGAGAGAGGGGCATGAGATTTAGGCTTTAGGTGTACTGTCTTTCGATAAGACTGCGATGTCGGAGTTTTAGCAATGTTGGCGTAGTTGCGAGAAGCTGTCGGAATTAATTTGTTGGCTTCAGCATAAGGCATGGATTTTTCAGCCATAATGGTTTTAATGGCTTTCTGTCTACCATGCTCGGGGCAAGACTTGCTGTTAGCGAAGTGGTTACCCGAACATAGAATACAGAAGGCATCGCCCTCAGAAATGCTGCAACCATCACCTGGGTGATCGTGGCCACATTTACTGCAGCGTGGTTTAGACCTACATACATTAGCCACATGTCCAAATCTACAACATTTGCGACATTGTATGGTGGGATATATACAGGGTTATTTGTAAAACACCGGTAACCTCTCAGGACTATGTTACTAACATCATAATCAACAACTTTTGTGCTATGACTTTTAAAAATTCATCATATTTTAGTTCATCAGATTTTCATACAAAAATCGGCCGCCCGTAAATAGTTCAAGTTCAAGCGCTCCCGCCACCCTAACTCCGCTCGCCTCGCTAATGTACTATGTGCTTTTTTTGTTTCGCATAGACTTCGTAATATTTAGACCGTTGAATTTAAATATTTTAATTTTTTTATTAATGTCTGGTGAACTAAAATATGACGAATTTTTAAAAGCCATAGAACAAAAGTTGTTGATTATGATGTTAGTAACACAGTCCTGAGAGGTTGCCGGTGTTTTACAAATAACCCTGTATATTGCTCTACAGGAAGGGAAGTGTAACAGCAGAAGATTCTCTTAGGAAGGACTTGTCCATCAAACGTAATTACACAAGTTTCAGTTGCTTTCCATTCATTTTCTCCGTCTCTCTGAACTTTCCTATTAATTCGACGAACTTTTAGGATTTGCCCACAACCTGAGGGCACAGACAAATAGGTGATCGCCTCTTCTTCTGAAATATCAGATGGAATTCCAGTTACTACTCCCATCCTTGTGATATTGAATGTAGGTATGGAGGCAACATAACTGTACTTGGTTAACAGACCGTTAACCATGAAAGAATTTGCATCCTGAGGAGACACAAACTCTACGGACACGCGGTTTCTACCAACTCTATTAACACCACCACGAACTATGTTAGCAATGTTGTTGTTAATTAAGAATTTTCCGAAATTAACTGGATGTAAGGTGGTGCCTGAGTTAGGTTCGGTTTCTATGAGGGAGACGTGGACGATGTAAGGACCTTTGTCCATTGCTGAATATTTGGTACGACCGATTTGAGCTCTCTTTTGTTTGTTTGGTGGGGATGGTGTCAAGGTATTTTCGTTACCAGGACGTTTACGGGAAGATCCATTTAACTGGGATGGAGATACATCCATCTCTGTGATACTACATACAACATCCGCAAATTGCGATAAAGGATTGAGGGAAAGAGGTAATAAAGGATCTGGAATGTCTGGGGGGTCTGGATCAGGGGGTTTGTTTTTATCCATCTTTGATAAAAACGAGTTTAAAATACGACAATCACAATACAAACCTGTTTACGAACACAAAGACAACACACTTATATGCTAACAAGTCACAAAAATATCAACAATCACTAAATAAAACAACTACAAATTCAAAACACACGTGCTAACCAAGAACACTGTGGCGAGAATCTTCGAAAATCGTGTCATAATTTATTATCATAATTTATTTTTGGTTCAATCGGCAATCGCTGAATTGAGTTGACAGTTGATTAATGAAGCCGTCAGGTATGTCTATGTGGTACATACCACTATCACAATGTACATGACAATGAAAATGAAAGAACACGTTAAATTTTAGGTTTGTTTGATTCGTGTATTCTTTTACGCTGCTTTATTCTATTTTTCCCAATTTTTCCATTAACACTGATCTGTCAGTTTGACATTTCTTATTTATGAAACCTAAGGAGTAAAATCTTTCTTGGAGGTTCACGGCTCTTATTATAACCTAAGTCTTCTCTAACTTATTGGTAATACATTACGTAGAGTAGGCACCTGAAAAATAATAAATGTAAATTATACTTTTTTTACTGTGGTATATGGTATGCGATAATAGCATTAACAAAAAATACTTGCCTATTTCTTTAAAGTGTTGATCTTTTTGTCTAATTGCACACAGATCAAAATCGTCTAATTCTTTCTTCCGCCAACTGTTTTCGTGTTTCTCCAGGTGTTGAAAAAAATCCTTAATTTTTTTCACCTTCATTAACAATTTCTCTAATTGTATTGACATTTTTCTACAAATATCGGTGGTTTTTCAGTACCAATTACATCAAGAGGAATCACAACTGCGAAGTCAATTATGGTCTTTAATTAAAGATAATTTATTCATCTCCATTATGGTACCATAAAAATTATATAGTCCAATACAATATTTTCACAAAAATACGTTTTCCCCACCGCAATAATCGAAGAAAATGAAAAATAATGGGGTCTGGACATTGACATATTATATACTGCGTAAGGACAGGGCGGACCGCATGTTACAATGACGCCTCGAACTTGGTCCCAAAATGGTCTTCCCTTTATCGAAGTGAACTAGAACGCGACCGGCTGTCTTCGGAACGGTCGTATATTTTGCAAGCAAAAATGCCAAGTTTTGCCGTGAAGGGTTGCGTGAACTACGACAAAAAGCACAATAAAAAAAATGATAACATTTTATATCACCGGTAAGTTAAAAATATGTCATTAAATCCACTGCTAACATTATTTAAAACAATTTTCTTTCATATTTGTCTCAACCTATGACAAAGACGAAGCGAAGCCGCGTAAAAGTACGACATAACTTTGCAGCGGCGCTCGTTGTAGCCGGTAGCCGATGAAATGGAAAGATTTAATAATATTACTATAATAATTTAAAAAAATTGTTTTATTCGAAGGCCAATGAAAACTTAATAACACCAACAAACTGCAACAAATATAAATTTTCAAAAATAAAAGGTTTTTTTTTATTTCTTTGTACCTCAAAAAATACCTCACCCCGCTCTTACAAGGTTACGTCTAGGAGCAGACCACGCGGATTGACATCGTAGTTCATACTAGTTCTAATAGATGACGTTAGTGTTTTTTGTCGGGCGACCGCGTCCGTCAAATGTTCGAACGACCGTATCTTTACTATTTAAATCAATGGGTCTGGAAAGGTACCTGTATAGTGAGATCAACTGCATATTTTAACTTCAAAATGACAACAAATTGTGGCTAGTATAATCTTCTACGTTGTGCCTAAATATTTCGTAATTAAATACATAACTTTTTTATTTATGAGAAAAATAAAGAACGTTCTCAACTTTCTTCATACATTTTAAACTCGCGGCTTCTCATTCCGCGCTCAGACGCGCCCTAGGAAGCACGGGCGTATCGCTTTTTTGTACAAAATAAATACGATCAAAATAATAAATAAAGTGAGTGCCGTGCTGTATACTGTGGTTGAAAAATGTTGATACTTTTCGGACCAAAACTATGAGTACCAAACTTATTATCAGAACTTGATTTAGAAATAAATAACTCAAATTCTATTGGGATTATTGAGGTAGGGTAATTATGACTATGTATTCATTTTCAAGAATTCAAAATGGCGGATAATTATTCAATAAAAAGTTATATTTTCAACGTGGTAGTTAAATTATGCAAGTGTCGTCCATTTTTGGAACTAAAATTCTTTAATGTAGCTTGCGGTAGGGGTAAACAAGGGTGCTGAATCTGATTCAAAATCAAAAATGGTGGTTACGAAAATTTTCAAAATTTTCATCATGGGTGTCGTTTTCAAGATTTTCGAAGGTGCTGAAGGCGAAAACTCCATACAAATTACATTTGGAGCCAAAAGGCGACCCCACAAGTTTTTCATTCAAAACGACGAATATTTTAATTTTTTAAATAAAAAGTGGGCATAGCTATCAAATTTGGATAATTTTAGGATAGTTATTACGAATGATTCATCCAAATTTGATCCAAATACGGCGGGTATTGTTTTTTTATAAAAAGATCTTTATCCATATTGGGGGTAGGGATTATAAAATCTTCGATTTTTAAATTTAAAATGGCGGATGTACTGTTATGATGAAATGTCGACATGGGTATCAATTTTGGGGGTTTTGCTAGGATGTAGTCACAATATTTAACGTAACTTTAATTATTTACATAAATAAAAAATTCTGAATACGCGCTGCAATCTCAAAGGTGAGGGTCGCGCGTCACACAATTTTTGCTTAGTTTTCTTTAAGGAATATCCCGTATATTTTCAACGATTACAACGATATTCTACAATCACCATCAGTTATATTTGTTTATTATCCAAAAATATTGTTAAAGTATTTTATTGTTACACCTCGTTTTTTTTTTTATTGTCAAATTATACGTTACCCCAAAAATATTGATGATCATGGTAGTAAAAGTTATTTACTGTCACTAAATTCAGATAGTAAAGTTACTTTACTACAAATTTTACTCAACAGTGCTAGTAAAATAAAATAAATAATACCTTCGAGTATCAAGATTAGTTAACTAATGTTTAAAATCGAGCAGACAATGGTTTCAATGTGTGCGTGCGCGTAATGTTGTTGTGTGGCGACTCAGATACCTAAACTTGAGCGATTCAATTTGTTCAAGAAAGTTATAGCGTCCTTAAAGAAATTATAAAGACAATTATATTAATTCCATGTACATTTTTCAATTTCAAGTATCAACCAATAACAGTCAACGTACACGCGATTTGTCAAACTAGAAAACATAACCTCAATAATATGTTAGTAAATAAAACAATAAAATGGCTTGAACCTTATAGTACCGATAACACTAAGTGTTAGAATGGAAAAGCAATGACTGAAATTGACTAAAAGATGAATTTCTTGGATAAGTACCTCTCATGTCGGCAATTCTTTCGAAAACATTGTCAATCGGAGACAAAATTTGTTCCGCTTCCGATTCCGTCAAATATCTTACGAAAACTTGGTATTTCACAGCTCATACCACTACTTATTGTTTTATTCATTTTGTATATGTACAAAAGCAGTAATAATTGATATACTCCATTTGTTTAGGTAGTAAACTAAATGTAAACAATCTTAACATGTCTTTTATCTAAAAAACTGTCTAAAAATTGAATCTAAAAATGTTTACAATTAGGTATTTACTTAAACCGATGTTAGGTAAGTAACTTAATTTAAATAATATTTGTTGGTCTTTTATACGATTTATTTTATATAAAAAGACATATCAAGATTGTTTACCTTTAGTTAACTACCTAAACAAATGGAGTATAGTTAAACATAACACAATGACAGAGAAGCTACTTGTAGTCGATAAACAAAGCAGTGTTGCCACAAAAAATATACTATTTTAGTTCCAATTGTCACCACGACAGACTCTTTTTTGCCAAGCTGTAGATACTCCATATCACAGACATATCACAGATTATATTATTTTTTTACCACAGAGGTATATCTACACAAAATTACATTTCGTTTTAAGATGTAAATAAGTAAACTAAGAATACAGAAAAAACATAATATAGTGTAAATAAAATACGATAGATTAAGTTTACGATAATTTTGTAGAATACGTAATTTACGAAAAAAAAAATTAAAAAAAAATATCGACCATCGATATCTACAATTTCAATGTCGAACTATCAATATATCGTCGAAAAAAATATTAGTAATAAATATGAATATTTCGAAATAATAATATCGATATTTCGATATTTTATCAACAGTCCTCATCTAAAGACGGTCATCCATTAACAGACTGATCACGATAAGCACAGTTTAACCTTATTTTTGTTATTATTTAGCCACGAGTGCCTCTCTTACATATTGAAAATAACAACTTTTAAAAATTAAGATTGAGCGCACTGTTATAGTGTCAAATTGTCATTCCACATGTCATTCCATTGATGATTAAATTTCAAAATTAGACGACTAATTTCGAAAG
Source organism: Aporophyla nigra (assembly GCA_947507805.1). Lineage (NCBI taxonomy): Eukaryota > Metazoa > Arthropoda > Insecta > Lepidoptera > Noctuidae > Aporophyla > Aporophyla nigra. The sequence continues at coordinate 17,746,053 of OX382297.1, read as the reverse complement.
AAGTCGATCGACGTACAAGTTACACGGTAATAGAATGAACGATATTACAACTTTACATGGTCGGAGTATATTGTTAAGTCAACAACTTGTTCGGAAAAGTGAAAGTTTGTGAGAATTTATATTTTTGCCGCAGTCGGAAATTGTTATTTTAGCTAGATGGCTTGTTGCTTTTCGGTTAAAGTTTTTACCCGTGGTGTATTTTGTATTTTATGAAAAATGGTATGTAGGGTTTCATTTACAAAACAAATCTAATCGTAGATTGTAATAAAGCGGGTCACAGTAAAATTTTACTTACCAAAATTAATATGTTTTAGAAGTACCAACAAGAGAATGGAGAAGTCAGAAAAAGGATTGGAAATGGAGTGGATAAAGACGACCTGATTAAAAATGAAAATAACACTGTGGAGATTAAAAACACGAAAGAAAATACGAAAACTATCGCACTGGTATTCGTGTCATTACTTCTGGATTTGTTGGCTTTTACTATGATTCTTCCTCTTTTACCATCGCTGCTGGATTATTATAACAGAGAAGAAGGCAAAGGGAACAGTTTGTATGCTTCTTTATTAAGAGCAGTGCAGGGTTTCCAGAAAATCACAGGAGCTCCTGACCAATTCGCGTCAGTTTTATTCGGAGGCGCACTTGGATCGATGTACAGCTTCCTGCAATTTCTGACCAGTCCAATAGTCGGAAGCCTCTCAGATGCATATGGAAGAAAGCCTATGCTTTTAATTTGTTTGGTGAGTATGTTTTAATAAGATATCCTTTTAGAATGGTATGCTAAAAAAAGATTTTTTAAAGTTTTTAATTTATATTCAAGTTGGTGTAAAAATATCAATTACTGTATCAATAGTCACATAATCAATCAATTTAATTGGACTAATAATAAACAGGAAGCAGCAAAAAATAAAAGATCCTATTAAAAAGAATGTGAAAAAAGTAACAAACTAATCTAGTTTTCAACAAGACACGCTGTCAGTATTGGATCATGATAATCTATAATCTCTATCAGATTCCACTTTAAACACATCACTGATAATGTAAATAAGTAAAGTGACTAAGATCTTTGATAAGAAAAAAAAACTTTAAATCCAAAACAAATATAAATACTTGTTTGAAAGAAAAACAACTTCAGAATCAAAATGATTTTAGTATTAGTCATGTATACCGGATGTGTAGTTACTATAGAATAAGAGGTCAGTTAATGCGGGTTTTGTTACCACTTAAATGTAGCATATTGTACCATAAAATTGCACATACAAAGTGATGAAAATATGTAAGTTAGTTAAAATAAAACGAATTTACATAATTAATACATTCAGCTAAAGTTTTTTAAAGTGTACAAACATTGGTGTTTGCTCAAGTGTGGGAGTTATTATATTACCAAGGCTATAGAAAATGTACTTCCTTGTAGGAAAGATGTAACATGTAATATCCTCAATTATATGTTCATCATATACTCAATATAATGATTACATTTATGAGTATGATTATTGAATTACTAAGCAGTATGACTAGCAAATGGATTTGCAATATGCATGATTAACATACCTTATTATTTATGTGTGAATATAAATGGGAATCCCTACCTCATCTTATTGTTATGGTAGGTAGCTAAGGCTTCATTCAATAAAAACTCATTGAATTGGCCGAAAGTGGGTATGGTAATATGTCCACAGTGCACAGTAAAAGAATAAAAACGAGTTTGATTAGTTTCAACATAAGTACCTACTGGTTTATTACTTCATAATGTTATAATGATTTAATCATTAGATATTAATTGTATTGGCATGCCCTAATTGTATTGTAGGCTTGGCTGTTTTTTATGATCTCATATGGCTATGTCCCTGGAACTGATCATGATTCAATAATTTCTCGAATACTCATCATATACTTAATGTATACCATCCATAATATCCGTTGTAGTAAAGTGCTAAATTGGATAATAGAAGAATGGTTCTGAATAGCCTTTTTTTTGGGTGGGGATTCATCAAATGACCTCTCCTGCTCTGGGTGAAGAGGAAGGGCGATTTTGACTTTTACTGACTAAAACCCACCCGTGTTCTTTCAGTTGCCTATGCCAGGGCCACGGTAACTGTTTCGAACAAAAGCGCGACCCTGGCAGGGTTCTGAATAGCCTGCGAAATAAATAAGAGTATGCAACCAGTCATGGATTCTTATTATCTATACTATATTCTTACTATCGAAAAACTTGTTGATGATTTTTCGTGTACTATTCACTTCTGCCTTCTCATTCGGGAAATATGACCATGTGACCATGTTGTAATCATAACGAATGCTCTTCTAGGTAGGAATAACAATATCCCATGCACTATGGAGTTGTGCCAGTACATTCAGCGTTTTTGTCCTGGCCCGATTTATTGGCGGATTAAGCAAGGCCAATGTGAGCTTAAGTATGGCTATTGTCACCGACGCTTCCAATGAGAAGACCAGGGCTAGAGGAATGGTAAGAATTTTTTATTTTATTTTAAGAATGTCTCTACATTGTTTTAACATTTGTGGTAAATGTAGGCAATCTACTTAATTATTTATTCAAGAGACCACTTGTCTAAACGTTGCCGAAAATGCGGAAAGTAGCAGTAGACGGGTAAACAATACGGCACACTTAAAAAGTAACGTAAATATTCTTCCAAGTACCATAAACTATAAGTGTACTGATGAAGGAGGCAACTTCATCATTACACTTATAGTCATCATGTATGCTCTCGTACCCCCCACGGGTGTTTCTCTATCGTGTATTGGATTTTTATCGCACTGCTAAGTGCCGAGAGTTGAAAATCGAACTGTGTATATTTTTGATGCGCTAAAATGCACTCTGTTTAGTTTAATTATCAATGCTCGGCTCATCACTTATATAATATCCAGGCCGTAATAAAAAATCGTCGCATTTAAAAATCGCCCGGCGAACCTAGGCAAAAGCATCCAAAGAACTGATAGAAATTAGGTAGGTACTCTTCATTTTCTTTCTTACGTCACCGGACAAGATTTACAGATCACATTTTCAATTTTCATTGGCAAATAAAGTAAACGGCGCATAGGAATGTAAACATGTTCCCCCGACACTTCCCGCGAATCGCCTACCCGTGCGATTTCCCCCGTTTTTGCAACATTTTTCATTACTGCTCCGCTCCATAGCCTATGTTACTCGCAGATAATGTAGCTTTCTAATGGTGAAAGAATTTTTAAAATCGGTCCAGTCGTTTTTGAGTTTATCTATTACAAACAAAAATTTTTCCTCTTTATAATATTAGTGTAGATTTATATTCGTACCACAGTATGTATATATTATATGGCACAGTTGCTTCGGAAAAGTCAAGTGCAATCTGTGAATCTTGCCTAGAGCAGGGTAGATTCGTCACAAAGGCCAAAAAGGCGTTCCAATTAAATATGCTTTTTAAGGCCAATTTACGTTGTGACAGAAGAAAAGGGAAAGTAAGCGCCAATTTCGCGTCGATGCGTCAGAAGGCGAGCGAATACGCTAATTCATAAGTAGGTATTATTCACAATACACAAAATTTAAAAAGAAACCGTTTTGCTTCACTTTCTTCTGCTGCAATTTTAACTAGCCTTTAAGATGAATATTATCGTAAATTTTTTGAAATGATGTCAACTGGTTATATTATTTTCAGGCACTGGTAGGGTTGGCGTTCTCTATCGGATTCATTGTTGGTCCTGTCACAGGAGCATGGTTCGCTTTAAATAGTGACCGATCCTCTGGCGGTTGGGGCGAACGCCCTGCCTTATATGCGCTGTTTCTTTCTCTTGCCAATATACTTGTAGTATTATTCTTTATACCGGAGACGTTGACTAAAGTAAGTGTTACCTTTGCTTAATCATTTTGATTGTTTTATTATTTGTTCCTTCTGCTTAACACAACGTATTTTTCAGGATAAAAGAGCACCTTTATCGTTCAGTCTGTCTAAATCCGTGGATTTCGTCTCCCCTTGGCATCTACTAAGGTTTACTGCTGTTAAAAATCTTTCACGTCATCAGAGTGAAGTACTGTCGAAACTGGGACTGATCTATTTTCTATATTTATTTACATACTCGGGTCTCGAGTTCACCCTAACATTCTTAACGCATCACACCTTCCACTACACAGCTATGCAACAGGGCAAAATGTTCTTAGTTATGGGTAAGTTATCTTTGTTTTAATAATACACGTTTTAATCTTCGTAATTAGTAATTGTTTGATGTCAATCATTCGCAGCATGAGTACGAAGTGTTTCCGATATAGGTATGATTAATCGATTTGTAAGCCTCGAGTGGTCAACCAGAGATTTACTAAAGAAAAAATAGACATTGTGAAGCAATTTTCCCAATTTCATTGTGATTTTGATTCTAGTTTTTGCCAGCTTGGCGGTCGTAAAATATCCTAGGGAATCGTACTACCAGGATAAAAATATTCCTATGTCCTAACTCGGTCTATCCCTGTGCCTAATTTTATCGAAACCCGTTCAGCCGTTTAGGCTTGGGAAGGTGACAGACAGACAAAGAGGATTAATTTTGCACTTATAATATTAGTATTCAAAACATGAGGACAACTGATTGAGTTCTTCAACCTTCGCTAATTTCCAGGGCTGATAATGGCGGTGCTGCAAGGCGGTGCGGCACGTAGACTGGGCGCCCGCGGTGCAGAGGTCGCAGCACGCGGGGCGCTAGCGTTAACCCCGGCTTCATTCCTGAGCGTCGCGTTCGCCGCGGTACCGTATCCGCCTTTATTTGCGCCCATATATTGGCTCTGGCTGGGACTCGTTCTATTTGCATTATGTAAGTGGTCTAGTTACTAGGAACAAAAGTATTTGTTAGATATAACTCGCTATGGCCTTTTAGGTGATGTGTCTAATTATTGCCAAAAACGACTCAAAACGAATGAATGATAGATTGTTATTGTCTTGACGCCTTGTTGGTCTTGTGGTTGCAAGTGCTACTGCTGAGCATGAGGCTCTGGGTTCGATTCCCAGGTCGGGCAGTGCTATTGAGTTTTCCCATTGGGAATTTCTTAGTAGCAGTCCGACGTCCGGATTTAAGCGCGGTTGATGGCAATAGACTGACTGACTGAATTTTAACTGGCGGAATGTGGGTGTACTATAAGGTACACATCTGCCCTTCTGAGGATTACAGGCGTGATGTAATATTATGACAATAATTGTTAGAAACTGTAAAAACGGTTTTGTTATTCCCAACGTCAACACAGCCACATTTTTTTCTAGAACTTTTTTGCGCTAAAAATATATTTTCCTTTGTCACAGCGACGGCGTTCGCGGTATCTTGCATGACTTCAATGGCGGCGGGCAAGGCACCAAGCGAAGCGCGCGGCGCTGTGCTCGGCACGCTTCGCTCGCTAGGAGCACTCGCAAGAGCTGCAGGACCGCTACTTGCATCCTCAGGTAATCATACTTTGAACTTATGGTGCAACTTGGGCATTGATTAATTCATGAAATCCAAATTAAGAAACTGCCTGACTGTTGCAATCATTCTATGACACAAAAATATTCAAATATCTACATATTCTTTAGATATAATCTTTTTCTAAGTAAGTCAAGATTCCAGGTATTGGTATTAAGGCATACCGCGGAAGCACTTGACCTCGTTATTTCATTCACAATATCCTTATCTATTATTGTGATTGTAAGTTATCAATAGCCCATACTCATTGTGTTGTACGTGTTTACTAGTAATATCCGTTTGTTTGAATCATGCATAATATTCTTCAAATTACACTGGCCTTCAAAACTTACTACCATACTTTTAAAATTGCAAAAACTTAGCTCTAAAACAGGCCCTGATGGAAGAAAGTATAAAATATTCCCCAACATCACCTCCAAAACCTCGTCTTTAGTATGCCAAACTAGCCCGAGGAGGCAATGCCGGTTATTAAAATGTAAATAAGGCGTAAAACATACAGTACCTACCTAAGTTAAAAATGGCATGGCAGATTTTTTTAAATCAAAATCGGTTAACTCGTTGGGTCACGAAGTTCCTTTGCTCAAAATATTACCTACAAGTTCCTAATAATCTTACAGGGCCAATACGTATATTTTCATCATTAGACAGAGTGATTCAAGAGGAAGGTTTATATGTTAATAATACACGGGCGAAGCCGATGGCAAATGCTAGTAAACTATAGTTTCGAAGAATGTTAATGAAGTATGCTATAAAACATTGTTTATTTCAAAAGTCTAAGTTCTATAGAGAAGAAATTGCAATTTTAAAAGTGTGGTGCTATTTTTTGAAGAATGATATAGATGGATGTCAAATAAGGGACTCAAAGGCCCAGTGGTCTCAATAATATCTTCTTTTTTTTCCAGTATACTGGTGTTCTGGCGCGATGATCACATACACCATCGGCTCCATAATTCTAATCATTCCAGCTGTGATGTTAATTAGACTGAAGACATAATAAGGCAGCTTTTACACTGCATGTACAATAAGAACAAGCAATAACATTTTGAATAATTTATTAAGAAATTCCACTATTTAATAGTATTATACAATTGTTCTGTATTATTTATACTAATCTTGTTTGTGTTTTTGTAATGTTTTTAATTTTTTATTTTCTCGAATAAACAGTATTAATACGTTGAGATTTTGGTGTTAATAACTGTTGAGTCAATAAGGCTTTTGCCACTGAGTAAAACTTAAGTTATCCCAGTCTTGTAAGAATTAAACTAATAAGTGTACTACTATCATCTACACATGTATTAACTATTTTAATATTTTACGACTACTTTAAGGTCATTGTAAAGTATTTCACTGCTGATCATAAAGATAGTGTCCATACGTGACCGGACTCATCAAAATTGATAAACAGAAATAAATCTTTCAACTTATTTAGTTTTTTTTTTCGTGTTACCTACCGCCTTGCCCTTTTGCTCTGTGTAGGATTAAATTGGGTTACATTGGTGCCGATTCTGTTGTAAAAAAATCTCTAAACTAAACTAAAAATTTGGTTTATTCCTGTCAAACGACGATTTCCTATTCTGAAATAGACTAAAGTGACCCAACTTAACTATATTTTAGTTTGTCAGCACTAAGATTTCACTGAATTATTAGTTTAGTGAAAATGACAATTTTGCTATTCTGAGTTTGCCGGTTTTCACCAAAAATTTAGACTATAATAATTTATTTTGACTAAATCTGACTATTTTTAATCGCGATTAAAAAGGTGTGGAATAAAACTAGTGGCATGAACAAAAATTCACACCAACGCCTCGCCTTCACGTGCAAAAACAGTGGTGTATTTTTTATTTTTTCTTTTGCTTATATCTCGAAAATGGCGTGTCCTATCGCAAAAATAATGAAATTTTCGAGCCCCTTTATGAAACCCCGGAACATTTAAATCTCAACACGTGGATATTTTTTTTTTTTTTTCAAACAAAAAGTGAAAAATTCCAAATAAAACACGTCCAGGCTGCCCCCTAGCGCGCGCCTTCGTCTCTAAAAAATTCATTGCGTAGCGCACACAAGTACCACGTTCCGAAACCAAAAAAAAAAAATAAACATGTTGATTGCCAAATTCGTTTTTAGTTGTGTCAAAATAATTTTTAAATTTAGAGATTTTTCCTTGCAGAATAGCGTTAAAATTCTCATAGCCAAAAGTAAGGAATTTTAGAGATAGTTTAGTTAGTTTCGTTCTGTGTACAACAGAATCGGCACCAATATCAAATATAATGTTTCTAAAAGTAGGTATTCATGGCCTACGTGAAAAAGCATCGGCTTAATTATAATGTAATATCTATTATTTTTGTAAGATCTTTGACAATCGTTACGGGTCGTCAGAAGTACGAAAGTCTGACCACTGTTATTACCAAGGGGTATCATGTTACCTAGTTACTGGGTTGTGGAGGTCAGACAGGCAGTCGCTCCATGTAAAATACTGAAATACATGTTAGACTGGAAGCCGACTCCAACATAGTTGGGAAAAGGCTAAGCAGATGATGGTTGAAGGTTTTTTTGTGGGAATAACCACCAAAGACATTAAAATAATGTCTTTGATAACCACAAACAAAAAACTAGCCCCAGTAAGTCATTGGATTACACTAAGCACTATGTTTTAGAGATAACATTAGTTATAATAATATTGGATATCGTTGTTTTAGATTATCATCTTGTTGCGCAAGTCTCATAAATTAAAAATACAGAGATAACGGAATAACATTTCTTACTTTACCTGTAAGTCCCTGATGCATTTGAATGTTACTCGATGAACTTAAAGAATTTATAGTGCAAAAGAATGTAACATACATTCTAAAAACATTAAGCTTGGTTTAAACGAACCCAGTGACTCAGTTCTTGGACCCAGTCATTGGGTTTGTACTTTGTATAGACGAAGAGCCAGTTTGTTTTTTTTTGAAGTGAAAACTTCTTTAGCGGCGTTGAGCACTTTTTCTGTAATGGGTATAAAATCTTAAACTCGCGTCAGGACACGTGACCTGATCGAAAAAGCGTAGGACGGATGGAGAGTAGACAGCTATCCCCTCTCTACGGCGCGGCGAAAATGTATGCCTGGGCCTACTGTTTCGTTTAGGCGGCGCAGGGCGCTTGCGCGAATGTTCGTCTATGTTACAGCGTGCCACGCGCATCCATGGATGGTGACAGCTGATGGCTCGACCGTCTGTGTAGTGATCACATTGTTGTGTATTCGTAAAATTCGTGAATATAAAGTGCTTAAAATATGGAAATTGAACAACAAATTATTCCCTAACCATTCCAAAATATCAAACATGCTCAACGTTAATAATCAAGTTTTCACTTCTGCCGGCACTCCCGGAGTGCAATTTTTTTTATTGCTGAATGTGCCTGGTTTCGATCTCGATGTAAAGCGATCGATGAGGTCTATGATGGAACGAGCCTGCCCAGAAGATTGTCGTTTTTTGGAAAATACCTTTAAGTATGAAACTAAAAGAGCTACAAAAATGTAAATGCATATCGAACAAAGTTGGTCACATTAGATTAACTTGGACGGAACGTGGGGCGAAGGTCGAAAGAACAGGCGCCAATCTGCTGGACTGACTTGAAACTAGGGTGTATACGAACCCAGTTACAGGTCAGTGCTGGACTGTTTAAGTACTGTACTGTCATATTACAAGGCTCTTATAAAACGTTTACCCTCCTCAGGCAGTGGGGTAAAAGATAAAGCGGGGCATTTTATTTTGACATACTTAATGGAAAAACTCCTTCAAGAAATGTTGTTTGTGTACCTTTCTGTTGCTAAGCAACCGTATGTTGTTATGACAGGATGACATGGCTAGTATCACAGAGTACTTTTATATATACGGCTAGTATGTTGTTGTGGTTGTAAGAAAATGCCACTATTTAGTAATAAATTCTCACCAAAAACTATTCCGGTACGAAAACAAGATACTACAGTGCTGAAAAATGAGCTTGGCAGCGATTATGCATCGAAGGAATTATCTCTCGACGTAGGCCCATTAAAGTTGAAGTTGGGGGACTTCGAAATATCTTTTGAAGAAGGACAATGGATTGCAGGTAAATATGGGCTTTTACCATTGTTTTTACGTATATATTCTTAACTAGCTTCTGCCCGCGACTTTTTCCGCAGCAAATTTTTGCTCCCGTGACCCTTTCCGTCGCGTCAAATTGCCTGCCAATTTTGGTCCATTTTTCATTACTGCTCCGCTCCTTTTGGTTGTAGCGTAATGTGATATAGCCTATAGCCTTCCTCAATAAATAGGCTACCTAACACAAAAAAGATTTTTTCGATTCGGACCAGTAGTTCCTGAGATTAGCGCGTTCAACCAAACAAAGAAACTCTTCAGCTTTATAATATTAGTATAGATGATCATGAAAAACACTAGTACCTATTTTAAAAGTGTAACTTATGTTTTATAGCGATTTTTGGTTCGTTCTAATAAACTGCAAATACAACTTGGTATATTTTTGCTTTGAAGAGGTCCTGGTACCTATTACGAAATGAATGTGGCTTAAGTTCTGTATATTTTTAAAAGCCTTTCAAGGTACCTATATCTTCTAGTTAATGATTTAATTTAATCAGGTTTTCAAATTGGGCACCAAAAATTTACGTTTCTTAAAACTTTATATCTTCACAGCTTCTGGCAAAGCTGGCGCCGCTCACAAAGAGAACATTCGCCTCAAAAACGAGCTAGAGAGACTTGAAGAAGAGAACAATATGCTAAGATTGAAGTTCGAAATATTGTTGGACATGATGACTGATAAAACAGTGGAGGCTGAACAACAAGAATTGCAGAGAGCACAGAGTTTAGGTAACTTGAAACAGAAAGGCAGTAAAAAGAAATGGTCATAAAAGATTAGTTTTTAAGAAAATATCCCATTGCCCATGCTGGGCAAAATCCTCCACATTTGTGTAAATAAAAATAAATGTTTTTAAGTTAATCCGCGTTTGAATTGATTTCATATACAATACTATTATGGTTGTATTAAGATTGGATATTCGGATGCATATTCATCTAAAGTTAATTTTTAGCTATGAAAGTATGGGAGCGGCTTCTTAATTATTATTGTGTTTGTGAAAACAATCCCGGGATGCTAGGAACACCGGGAACGCATAACTAGTCGGGTGTATAGTAGGGAAGCGACTGTAAAAAAATGTATTACAAAAGACCCCGGGATTATTGGATGGCATAACTATTCAGATGCATATTTACCCCCATTTTAACCCCCGATGCAAATATATGTATGTAGGCTGTAAGGTTTCTTCGATACCAAAGCGCATTCCATATAAGCCAACATAATATCTCGGATTTTTACACATCTGCATACCCTTCATGAAATAGAATCGTGATGTTGAGTTCAGACTAGGATTCTGATTAGTCGTGAAAGAATCTGCTTGAAAAGATTACGCGGCTGGCACACATCCTCATAGCGCGAGATTTCATTAAATAGGGTATTTAAATTAACAATCATGGATTAGGAAAACAAATAAATGTATCAAAAATATATTTTACTTACAAAGTAATATCTTTTAAAAACTTATACTGAAAATATCTTAGCAATATATAAACATGAACAACATCAACAGTTCTTGCCATCTTATTTACAAATAGAACAGGGACTTACGGACATTGGCGCGCAAACTGAAGCCAAATTTAGTACATGATTCTAGACCTACTATTAGCGTAGAAAGTTTTCGTCGGTTATCAAACAAAAAATCTGCTGTTTCATAGAAATTGGCCAAATAGCAACGCGGTTAAAATGTATGACAGAGCAAATTTTTCAGGTTTGGAATCATGTACTGAATCCGGATTAACAGGTTGTGTGTTCATGTCCCTGCCGGCCTATAAAGAATTACGCCTTGTTAAACATCACAGATGTCTGGGTTTCATATTATCTACCCTCGGCTTGAATATATTTTACATTTCGAGACCAACCAGACACGCAAATTTTTTCAAAGTGACAAAATTAAATGCAACAGTAATAGTAACCAATGATAGGCGACACCTAGCGTATTTGTAATCATCACTATACTGATAACGCCGACCAATCAAATAGACAGTCTCCTCACTCAACGGTGGATATTAGCAGTACTGACTTGAGCTAGGTTATTCCGCATTAGGGCATCGTCCCCTAGTGTGTCCGGGCTGCCTGCACAGACTGCAGAGCCTGGGCCCGCCTGAACCTCGGCCCCCGCCTCCGCCTCCACGCCCCGCCCCGCTGGCGCCTCTCCCGCGCCCTCTGCCTCGGTTACTGGTACTACTGCTGCTACCCCAATCTACAAAACAAATAAACAATCTGAAGTGGAAACAGCTTGAGTTGAACTTACCCATTGTAACTTTTTATTCTGCCCTAATTTTAATACTCAATAGGAACTTTGGATCTAGGGAACACATTCGCATTATACACAAGTTTATACAACATACACACACAGGCTGTCTGCTGAACAGTTAGCAAATTATAGTTACTAGTGGTCACCCACTCAGTGGTCGAAGTTCGACCATAATTCATTGAAATTTTATGTTAGAAGTAATGCATTATTATTAGAGATCGGATATTCAGATGCATATTCACCTAAAGTTGAAATGTTGGCTAATATGGAATGCGCGTTTTTACCGTGTTTTGTGTGTTGTTTTAACTAACACATACCACCCTACACACATATGTATTTGCATCTGGGGTTAGACATTAATTTTAAATAAATATGATGATCCTAGAAACCCGGCTTTAATAAAAAATACGAAGCCGCTTCCGTGCTTTCACAGCTAAATGGTAACATTAGGTAAATATGCATCCGAATATCCTATCACAGATTATTATATAAAAATATTAGCCTTCTGCAATCCTTCTTAAAACCTTAACTATGTCTAATTTCATACTCCTCCGCCCGCGTAATTTTCATAAAAAGGTACAACGCATGTGCTTCACGTATTTATTTACAATCTTATTGATATCCCATAACTCTAGGGTGTTAATGAGACCATGTCAAAGAATCAAACGGCATTTATGTCTAAAAAAAGTTATTGTTTTTTTTTCTTCTACAATAATTCAAATGTAAATGGGTCGTTCTACTTTTTTACCGACAACGGTCTGTCCTTTGTCTTGTTATGGTATCTCGTTGAAGAATTGATATTTACGGTTTTTTAATTAGGTTCAAATATACGTCCGTATTTTTCTTATCTATTAATATTATGTCATTTTTATTTTCTCTAACCAGCATATTTAATACGTCCGTGACAGAGTGGTAAGCCTAAATTTGGTCTCCACAGAAAAAGGCCATTCTGTCACATTATTTTTTTTCTAAAACAAACATTAAAAAAAAATACTAGCCGGATTTTTTTTTAAATTAGTCTTAATGAAAACACAGAAACAATTTTTTTTTTAAATCTCACACTAATAACACAATTATGGATAATTCAAAAACAAAAAAAAAAAAAACAGAAAAACTTCGTTTCACTGTCGGTAAAAAAGAAGAACGACTCAAATATAAGACAATGCAACGACATAGAATTATTTTGTATGAAAAATTAAAACGAGAAAAAAATCATAAATGTCAGTTGATTCTTGACATGGTCTCATTAATAGCGTAGAGTCCATAACTCTACGCTATTAATGAGACCATGTCAAAAATATCAAAAAGAACATCTTGAATAGAGTTAAAACTGTTTTGTATTTGTAACTGGCGAATTGTGTGTACCGACACTCACTCTACCCCTTGGGAGATACGTGTGTGATGTTATGTCGTGTGTTCAGTCATTACCTGTGGTAGATCCGCTATCAGCCCATTGGAAGAAGTTACATCTTGAACCCATGTCCTTCACGCAGCAGTAGAAAGGACGACCTTTGTTTGGGCCTTCTTTTTGCACCGTTATTCTGTAAGTGAAGTCGCAAATTAGGAGAATTACTCGAATCATCCCTCGGCCTGCTTTTTGTCAACACGGCTTTCTTGAGTAAAGCCGACTGACTCTACTCAAAACTCTTTTTTGGCCCAGTGAAAGTGTGAGATGAGTACCTCACCGCACATATAAATGATACATTTTTAAATAGACCATTGTAGTGGAAATCCTTCCTCATATTTTGTAAGTAGGCGGGATTGGGCTGTAATTCACCACTCAGACCCAGTTCTATTCAGTATTTTTCAAAGTCAAAGTGATTTATTTGCTAGAAACACGGTACATGGTACGTTCATTGTTCATATGACGTTTAAGAATAGGTCTACATGTTTCACTATAAATTCACAGAGAAGAGGCCCAAGTCTCAGCATTGGAACGGTAGGGCATCTACATCTCAACATTCGAACTACACATAACGCTGACGTCACGCAAAATGCTACACAGGGCAAGCGGAGTTTACCGTTCAAGCCAGCCCGCACTGCTGAGCCTGTAGGCTATAGCTTTAAATTCGTCCGAAAATAATAATATCATTTCGATCCAGCCCGTACTGGTCTGGGCTCTTCTAGCGACGCCCTAAGCCGAGGTCCGTACCCTACAGCGGGTGCGTATCATCATCATCATCATTTCAGCCATAAGACGTCCACTGCTGGACTTAGGCCTCCCCCAATTTGGGGGGCTTTGCCATAATCGCCACGTAAAATGCATAGAGAACGCTGCTGCCCATTCTCTAGTAAGTCCCTTAGTCGCCTTTTACGACACCCACGGGAAGAAATGGGGTGGGAATGGGTGCGTATAGTCGCTTAGTTTTAAGTTTTTAAGGCAACCGCGATGAAATCGGGTTAAGCAGCCGACAACCTAGGAGAGGTTGACCTGCGAGATGTCGTATCCAAAAAAACAATCATCGGGCAGTTGCCTACTAGGCACAACTCCACACACAGGACATGTTTTTCAAACACAATGTTAAGTTTGTTCTTGGGATAAATTCATCCCTACTACGAAAACCTTGATTGTGCGTGGTCCGACGCTCACTTATCCGGTTTTTCTTTGTAGGATAAGTGAAGATTACATCCTGTTCCTCATACTTCTATGGAACCATTATTAGCTGGCGAGGTGATAACTTACTTTTTACACGGGGTTCCGCAGTCGCACATAACATCATCGCTGCTATTACCATGCCCACTGTCGCGCGAGTGACTGGGCGCTACGCCCCAACCCCTCGTAGTGGAAGCGTTACTGGAATGTCCGTTACTGTCCCAAGAGTGATTACTGGTTGGTGGCGTGTCGTAAGGGTTTTGCACTGTGCTATCATTTTCGGGCGCCCAAAGGAAAAAGTCGCAACCGCCATTTTCTCTGCCTGCTTGACATTTGTAGAATTGCTTTCCTGAAATGCAACATTTCTATTTAATACTAGCTGATCCGACACTCATTGTTTTGTCCAAGTGCCAATCACTAATTTAAAAAATCCCTTTCTGTTTTCAACTTTTCCAATTTTTTCGTTTCCTAGAAACCTTATTCGGACTACAATGAGATTTAAAAAAAAAACAAATCTGTCAAGCCATTCCCAAGTGGGGTACTTACCAACCGACAGCATTTCATTTTTATTTATATAGAAAATAGAACAGATTTGGTGTGTATACTTGCCCGAATCTATTCGCGCGAAACCAAACCATATTTTCTGCTACCATTTAGATCATATAATAATGTTACGAGCTGGGTTTCGGGATAAATTAATTTAAGCCAAAATTATCGAAACACACCACAGTTTAATTAAGCAATCACAATATCGCAATAGTCAAACAGAGTCACTTGTTTCGCTTGTACTGTATCGCTTGATTCGTATTCGCTCGCTTCCGAAATCGAACTGCTCGTCGGCCCGACAATCCGCTATTTATATCCCAAGCAGAACATTCGCGAACATTCAACACTTTTCCACAGTTTACAAGTAGCGTCGAAACTTCCAGTAACTTCCACAGACATCTATTTACTGTTTAATCCCGCTATTCGACAATAGATGGCGGTGGCGTCTACGTACAATTGTTCGTAGTACTTGCTACTTGATAACAGATGGCGTTAGCGTGTCGTATCTAGAAGTTTCGAACACTGCCCCATACTTAGATGGAATTAGCGTGACGATTCTAGACTTTTCGATCTACATAACGCTGTCTCTTTCTGAGATGGATTTAGCGCGATGTTTCTGGACTTTACGATCTACGTAACACTGCCCCCTCCTTAGACATGCTCGTCCCGAGCATCATTATTCCCGTAATATCGTGCCAATCGATCTACATGAACAATTTTAGGCGCAGTTCGCATACCCTTTTGTATTCGGTAAGTGACGTCATTGATCTTGGTCACAATCCGGTACGGCCCGTCCCATTTTGCCTGTAGTTTAGGGGACTTCCCTTTGCTGCGCACTGGGTTATGCAACCACACTAGCGAACCTTCGTCGAAGCCAGTATTGTACATCTTTCGATCATAACGAGTTTTCATTCTCTCGGACATCTGCTGGCCTGATTCTCTGACATGCTCATATACGTCATTCATCTTGTTGCGCAGATCATTTGCATAATCTGTTATACTGCGTGGTGAATCAGGGGGAATGCCGGTTATTAGATCAGCTGGTAACCTTAACTCCCTTCCAAAGTTCGCGAAGGCTGGCGTCACAGTTGTATGACAGAAGAAACGGTTGTATGTGCTTGTCCCAATCCTTTTGTCTGCTTGCTACAACTTTTGCCAGATATCTTTCCAACGTCTGATTAAATCTCTCCACCATTCCGTCAGATTGTGGGTGGTATGAAGTGGTTCTGGTTTTGTGAGTACCCATAACCCGACATGTTTCCTGAAACACTTGAGACTCGAAATTCCTTCCTTGATCGCTGTGGATTTCCAAGGGTACCCCAAACCGACAGAAGACTTCGTGGACTAATTTATCAGCGACTGTTGAAGCTTCTTGATTAGGGATGGCGAAGACTTCCGGCCACTTGGTGAAGTAATCCATGACAACCATGAAATATTTATTTCCACTTTCACTTTCGGGAAATGGCCCAGCGACATCTAGTGCTATTCGTTCCCAGGGGGCTCCTACGTTGTACACTTTCAATGCACCCCTGCTGCGTGTGTGTGGTCCTTTTACCGCTGCACAACTGGTACATCTGCGACACCAGTCCTCCACATCCTCTCGACAATGGATCCAGTAAAATCTTTCTCGGATCTTTAACAGAGTCCTTCTTACTCCCATATGACCTCCTGAAGAACCATTGTGGTAGAGCTGTAGAACTTCTGGTACCTTTGTTTTTGGGACTACCATTTGCAAGTGACAGCTATTCCCTCGAGCATTTTCCCATTTTCGGCACAAGACACCATCCTGGATCACCAAACTCTCCCACTGTGCCCAATAACTTTTTGTGGTGGTACTCATCGCTGCAACATCACACCATTTCGGTTTTGGAGCATTAGCTTTAATCCACTCGAAAATTGGCCTGATATCTGTGTCACTTTGCTGAGCATGCTGTAGGGTTTCCTTCCATTCGTCACTAAGGTCCGTTCTTAGCATCCTGACAGGTACTGTTTCCTTAGCTTCTTGCCTGACACAATGCTTGCAGTCATCAGGACAAGGTCTTCTTGATAAAGCGTCCGCGTTACCGTGAGACTTCCCACTACGATGTTCAATTGCGAAGTCATACTCTTGTAGCAGTTCAATCCATCTCGCCACTTGTCCTTCTGGATTCTTAAACTGCAACAACCACTTTAAAGCAGCATGGTCAGTTCGCAGGTGGAATTTACGTCCAAGCAAGTATTTGCTGAAATGTTGCAATGTCTTTACTACGGCAAGAAGTTCCCGTCTCGTGACACAATAATTTCTTTCTGGCTTTGATAAAGATTTGCTGAAGTAAGCTATCACAACTTCATAATCTCCTTTCCGTTGAGATAACACACCGCCAATTCCAGTATTACTTGCGTCCGTGTCAACTATAAATTCATTT
This sequence comes from Aporophyla nigra, assembly GCA_947507805.1. Lineage (NCBI taxonomy): Eukaryota > Metazoa > Arthropoda > Insecta > Lepidoptera > Noctuidae > Aporophyla > Aporophyla nigra. Next base: position 17,728,721 of record OX382297.1, on the reverse strand, counting down.
TCTGTGTCAGGGTAGCCCAAAATTGGGGTATTGCACAAACGTTCCTTTAAATCTCGAAATGCGATGTCACAGTTCTCATCCCAACAGAACGGTCTCTTCTCCTCAGTAAGCTTGTGAAGAGGTTTGGCAATGTCAGCAAAATTCTTGACAAACCGTCGATAGTACGAGCACAAACCCAAAAATGCCCTGACCTGCGTCTTGTCTTTCGGGACTGGCCATTCCTTGACGGCGACGATTTTCTCAGGGTCTGTTTGTACTCCTTCCTTCGAAACCACGTGCCCCAAAAAGCTTACTTGCTGTCTGAAGAATGAGCACTTCTTTGGACTTAGCTTGAGATTGGCTCCTCGGATTTTTGATAGAACACGTTCCAAATTCTGAAGGTGGTCTTCGAATGTGCGGCCCACGATGATAATGTCATCTAAATAGACAAGGCAGGCGTCTCCAATTAGTCCCGTGAGAACTAGCTCCATCAGCCTTTCAAAAGTTGCAGGAGCATTGCACAATCCGAATGGCATGACGTTAAACTGCCATAATCCCTTTCCCGTAGAAAATGCGGTTTTCTCCTTGTCTTTAGGGTCTATTTCCACTTGCCAGTAGCCACTTTTTAGGTCTAACGTGGTAAACCACTTCATTCCTGCCAGCGTGTCCAGTGTGTCGTCGATCCGGGGCAGTGGATAGCTGTCTTTCTTAGTAACGTCATTCAATCGACGATAGTCTACACAAAACCGCATGCTGCCATCTTTCTTTTTCACCAGGACCACAGGAGAACACCAAGGACTAGACGAAGGCTCTATAACTCCATCCTTTACCATCCCTTTAATCATGGTATCTACCTCCTTTTCTCTTGCCACTGGTAGTCTTCTGGGTCGCTGTCGTATTGGCAACTCATTTCCGGTATTAATTCTGTGTTGAACTAATCCAGTCTTCCCTATGTCAGCATCATTTCTGGAGAATATGTCTGCATACTGAAGTAGCATCTTCCTAGCCTTCTCTCTTTCTTCTTTTGATAAATCTTTACGACAGTCTTCCAAAAGATTTAACACGTTAAATCTTGCAGATTGGGTGTTATTTTGAGAAGGCTGATATTGGCATTCACGCATCCAAGCTACTTCCCCACAGGAACCCATCAACGCACCCTTCTTGATTACTTGCTCCTTTTCACTTGGGTTCAGTATGCGTACGGCTGCAACGTCAATTGCCTTTACCAAGGTCCGCGCAATTTTCCATGGAAGGTTTTCATCCAATCCTTCAATGAGAATACATCGGTTTTTCTGACCAGAATTATGTGGAAGACTAACTGGAACTATTGTTTCCGATCGGGGAGGAAGAACAATCTTCTTCAAGCAGTACACTTTCCCTGATGGTGCACCTTCCATGAAAACTTCTTCTGACCCACATTTTAGGACTCCTTGATTAACGTCAATCTCACAACAGTGCTGTCGCATGAAGTCCAAACCTAGGATGCAGTCGTCTACTATATCAGCCATGATAAATGATAAATGATAAATGATTTTATTTCTGTAAGTAGGTTTGTACAAACACTTTTACAAGTCAATGAAATGTTTTTTTTAAACTAGATGAGTTCGGCGTTTCCTAACTGACTACTCTGAGAAGAAAGGCCGAAACAAACTCAGAGGTCACAGTCTCTTTTAAAAGTCCAGACATAATATTGGTCACAACATGTGAAGACCATGTAGATTGGTGACTGAAATGGTCTTTTGAGGAAAGAACCACACAGATTGAGTGGACCTGTCCAGTCAGTGCAAGCATTTGTCACTAATCGTTTAGCTCAACTCGGAACATAGAACATAAGGAGCCCAACGCTGTGACGAACAATACCAAAGAAAGGACATTCGGGTAGGCCACATAAATTACTCAAACTGCCAGATCATGATTACTGAGAAAGAAAGCAAAAATAATAATAATAAAAAATAAATAAAAAAAGACCCACATAGACTTCCCATTCACAATAATTAAAACAATATGATACGTAACAAAGTAAATATTCATGTCATTGTATATATAAAAATTATCAATGTCAATGTGTATATAAAAAAAAAAGAGAAACGAATATAATTTTGTTGGTCACAACATGTGAAGACCATGTAGATTGGTGACTGAAATGGTCTTTTGAGGAAAGAACCACACAGATTGAGTGGACCTGTCCAGTCAGTGCAAGCTGTCACTAATCGTTAGCTCAACTCGGAACATAAGGAGCCCGACGCTTTGACGAACAATATCCAAGGAAGGACATTTGGTGACCTTATGCCGATAGATTGTGTTACCCAGTTTTAACTCCACCTCCTTCTCACCACGGACGGTTATGTGCTGACCGGTAGCTGTTACTAAATTTACGTCGTCATGCTTACAGAAGAAGTCCCCAAGAAAACGATTCGCTAGTTGGGAACTGACAACCGTGCGAGAAGCTCCAGTATCCAATGTCAGCTTACATGGTCTTCCGTTCACTTCACCTTTTATGACTAGGGTGTTCCCATCATGGGCTTGTGAGACCGAAATTCTTGGGGCTATTTTAACACCAGCCAGCACCCGCCCCGCAGTCCTGGCGTTGACTAGTTTTCCTGCTGCTGGTCGGTGACCTCTGCCGCCTTTCTTTCCCGGGTCTGATCTTCGTTGGCAGTATTACGCTTCGGACAACTTGAACGAAGGTGGCCTTTTTCCCCACAAGTGTAGCACCTAGGGCTGTACCTCGGACGGTCACGAACAGGTGAAGCCGCAACCTCCCTGATGGGATGGGCTCGATGATCATGCCTCACTGCCTCCACCTCCAACGCATGGGCCAAGGCGTCTTTCAGCGTCTCATGATGCCCAAGTCTTACAGCAGCCCTTACTTCCAGATCCCGTATCCCATCTATGAAGGTTTGAATTAGTATACCCTCGATGAGCGCGGGCGCAGACTTATATGCCTTTCGAACCAGCTTTTCGATTTCTAGGGCCCACTGCTGCAGGTTTTCACCACTGCGCTGCACACGATCCTTCAACTGGGCACGAAAAACGTGTTCCAGGTGCGCGTCACCGTATCTGGCTTCTAGCGCCTCAACGAGCTGCTCGTAGGTAACATTTTTGCCGAGAGCCTCTAACACAGTTAAGGCCTGGTCGCGAAGGGCCAAAGTAAGCGCGGTCATGGCCTGGCCTGTTGTCCACCCATTTGCTTCCATGACAGCTTCAAATTGAATTTTGTATGCCGACCAGGAAGATGTTCCATCGAAGGGTGGCACTTTAAACCCGCGGACAGAAGGTGCAGCAACTATCGAAGCCGCCGTCCGGTCTCCAGCTTTCAAAATTCCAACCGCTTTTCTTATATCAGCGATCTGGACTTCGGCCTCGGAGATACGATTTTCATGTACCTGAACAGTCTCCTTCATGGCTTTGATGTCTTTGCCAAATGTCGCGTGTAGATCTTTCAAGAGGAGAACCTGCTCCTCTTGCCGGCGAGCTTGTTCCTCTTTGTCCTGCTGCAGCTGTTCTTGCAGTCGGTGGGTCTGTTCTTCCTGTCGGCGGGCCTGTTCCTCTTTTTCCTGCTGCAGCTGTTCCTGTAGGCGGCGGGCCTGTTCTTCTTGTCGGCAGGCCTGTTCTTCCTGTCGGCGGGCCTGTTCCTCTTTGTCCTGCTGCAGCTGTTCTTGCAGTCGGCGGGCCTGTTCTTCCTGTCGGCGGGCCTGTTCTTCCTGTCGGCGGGCCTGTTCTTCCTGTCGGCGGGCCTGCTCCTGCAGCATTACCATAAGAGCAGAAAGATCCATGGCTGGTGATGCTGTAGGAACACCAGACGCTTGGGAAACTGGCTCCGTCGTCGGCTGATTACCCCCAGGTGTCTGTCTAGAAGATCCTTCAAACCGCCTCTGATCCACCTCCTGCTGGCGCTGACTCCTGGTACGGATACCTTCCGTATCCTCCTTCGGTAAAACTGGCATAATTTATCCCTTACTTCTGACACCAATTGTTACGAGCTGGGTTTCGGGATAAATTAATTTAAGCCAAAATTATCGAAACACACCACAGTTTAATTAAGCAATCACAATATCGCAATAGTCAAACAGAGTCACTTGTTTCGCTTGTACTGTATCGCTTGATTCGTATTCGCTCGCTTCCGAAATCGAACTGCTCGTCGGCCCGACAATCCGCTATTTATATCCCAAGCAGAACATTCGCGAACATTCAACACTTTTCCACAGTTTACAAGTAGCGTCGAAACTTCCAGTAACTTCCACAGACATCTATTTACTGTTTAATCCCGCTATTCGACAATAGATGGCGGTGGCGTCTACGTACAATTGTTCGTAGTACTTGCTACTTGATAACAGATGGCGTTAGCGTGTCGTATCTAGAAGTTTCGAACACTGCCCCATACTTAGATGGAATTAGCGTGACGATTCTAGACTTTTCGATCTACATAACGCTGTCTCTTTCTGAGATGGATTTAGCGCGATGTTTCTGGACTTTACGATCTACGTAACAATAATAATCCATAACAACTTACCGTGATTCGCAGTTTGTTTTCGCACAGTTAATATAATCGCAGGTTTATTACAACCGCAGAGCACATTATTATCACCACTGTCACTACTCCCTGGAGCAGGCATCCTCGGCTGATTGTTCATTGTATTTTGAACTCTACTCGCAGGTTGTGGAGGCGCAAATTGCCTTGGCGGTGCTGTGTTTGTACTGGCTGTATTTCTTTGGGTTTGTCGCGCTGGTGCGACAGGAATTGTGCTGATAGGACTGTTACTGTTGCTATTACTATTTGATCTATTATTCGTAGACTGTGGCTGAGTCCAATTAGTATTTATATTCGGTTGTCTCGTATTATTCGTTACTTGACTTCTGGTGTCTGGTCCCGGTCTCACACTTGCAGGGTTTATTCTAAGCATTTCTAAAAATGTTGAGTCGCAACCACCGATGCACCCGGTATGTGGAGCAGGGTATATGTGACTTAATTGGTTGTTTTTCCATTCGAACTTTAGCATTTTGTAATTTGGACCACACTGTAGAGATTAAATATGACATAAATTATGTTGATAAGGTTTAAAGTAATCTTCAAATCGAAAATTCAACGATAGGCTATTTAAAAAGGATACTTACAACAGGACAAGAGTCAGATAAAACTTGTATCGTTTTGACAAGAGACGGCAACCATACCGCGTTCTTGCAGTTAGGAAATGAAAGACAGCTAATGTAGAATTCATCTGCATTGTTCTTTTTTTGTCGGACAACCATGTCTGAACCACATTTTGGACATTTTAGAGCTGAAACAGAATAATTCTTTGGAACTATTGGGAATATTCTACTGTAATATTATAAATGTGAAAGTTTATATGTTTGGATGATTGTTGCTACGTCACGATAGAACGGCCAAACGGATTTCACAGATAGTTTATAACCTGGATATGATAATTCTTATACCGGTAGTACGGTCCGGTGGAATAATTTACGACTTCCACGCAGGCGAAACCACTGGTCTAAGCTAGATGTCAGTAAATATTACAATAGTTTCATAATCAGCAGCAAAGCTAAAAATTATTAGTCAGCTTTGATATTTGAAGTCATCGACCTCCCGTAGCCTTCCGTCCACATACATTTAGGAGTCCAATAAGGGGGTGGATAATAATAGGTACTTTAGAACAATAGGTAATTCAAATAATAAATCACATCGGCTACAAATCATAATTATTAATAAAAATTGCAATTTTAAAAAGGTTTTATCGATCCAAAATGGACTTTCTGCTCTTTGTGTTTAAAGTTCATATTTGTATAAGATTAACAAATATTATTGTTCAGTTTGTGTATAGATGGTGTCACCTGCGGGCATGTTGACTGGTAGTGCCTCAGCTGAAGGAGTATATGCATTAGGTTGTTCACTAAACCTTTCAGCGAGCGCTGCGTCAATTTTATTCGCTTCTAAAGCCACTGTCTGATAAACTTCCTTATACTTTGCTACCTACAAAAAATAAAAACTTTCGACTCAGAGATGTTAAAAGCAAATTTTGTTTAAGATAAGAATTGGCAACATTGTATGGAAATGAAATACCCAGCGTGTACAAAGATGAATTGTATACCAAATATTCCAATGAATTGTGTAGTATTCACTAAGTTCAACTCTCTTCTGAAAAAACTTTGGGTCTACCTACATATATCATGTGCATAAGTACTAGATTTTATAACAGTTATTTTGAAATGTTAGTTTGAAGTTTAATTTCATTCAATTCTCTTTACCTGTTCAGCTAACACTACTTGCGGCTGTTTACGACCCTCGCTAATAGCCTTCAGGTCTGCCTCGAGCTGCGCACGAAGATGCGGCTTGGATATCGTAAGGCCCATAGCATCATATCCTTCCACCAGTCCCATACCGAGTAAACCGGGTACGAAGTGTATAGCGTCAGCCAGAGCCACATATGACCTGTTCTTTATGGTTTCTATGTGCTCTGCGTGTGTGGCGTCCGTTCCTGGGAAGAAATGAATGTCATGCTGTGACTTTGCCAAATCAGACTTTAGAGCAGTTAGTTTAGTATATAGGTAGGCAACGGAGAAACCCTGACGGGGTTACGGATTTGTTCGACATAGTTACCGTGGCCCTGGCACAGCCAACTGAAGGAACACGGGTGGGTGTTAGTCAGTAAAAGTCTGACAAGCCCTCCCGCTCCGCCCATAGCGGGAGACGTCATTTAATGATTTCCCACCCAAAAAAAAAATGCAATGGACAAAAATCCTTATTGGCAATGTCTTCTCGTTATAGGCATCTGTCTCTAAACCTAATTGGCTCTATTGAGTTAGTATAAAAACCGCAATATACTGGACCGAAATTGATAACGTAACAATATTATGTGATAGTGATATTCTGAACGACGTAAATGCCGTAGGCGCAAACTTACCAATTCCATGCTTCTCCATAAGCGCAATGAGATCAGCTTCTGTCAATAGATTTGGAGGTGACGTGTTGCCATCTAACATATCAATACTCGTTGGATTGAAGACTTGTCCATTCTGAAACAAAAGTATCATTATAAATCTTCTTTATTAGTCAAATAAGTGCTATGCAAAAACAGCTATAACTCTTACTTGATAAACATGAATTTCCTTTGACGACCACTTATCATAAGGGTAGACGTCCAAGTAATTTCTTGCTGTGATCATCAGGCCATTTGCAGTGAACTTTTCATTGGCGATGTCTATGGCGACCGTGGTTTCTTGGCCCTGAGCGTCTTTGGAACAACATGCGAGGAAGGACCGGACTATAAATTCGTATAGTCGCTGTTCGTTACCTGATAAACCTGTGTAAATAGAAAATTATTTTTACCTATGGTCAGATTTTAAACAAAAACTTGCAATTACTGAATCATTTCAGTCTAATCAGGGATGTATTTAAAGCATTCATGATTATTCAGTATTCATTTTCGCAATAGTATTTCAATTCTTAAAAATCAAACAGTGATTTACTTTCGGCAGCACAGCGAAAATTAATAGGTACTGTTTTACAAAACATTTTAGTGGGAATTTCAGCATTGAGTTGAGTGACAAAGTGGCCAAGGTATCCAAATCTATCAACAATCTTTAGTTCGAGGCAGTTAAGACTTATGGGTGCAACGCTGCGTAGCAGCTGCTTGGATGATTTAAATACAAGAAGCTATTGAGGAAAATAACAAAATCTTACTGTTTGAATATTTCGTCGGGTGTATAGGTGGATGGGCTTTATCGCTTTTATTTCCTTGCCGCGGGTTTGGGCCCCCGCTATCGAGAATGTTCTGTGCAAAAGACCCCCAGTTGGGGTCACCAGTCTGCTGACCCACTAGTTGCGCCAAGTTCATCTCTTTAGGAAACTGATTTGTCTCAGTACGTGGGTAACTGATAAAACCTTGAGTGTACAGTTTTTCCGCCAATCGCATTGTCTCTTTTGCATTGATTTTTAACTTTCTTGAAGCTAGTTTTTCAAGTTCCTGGAGAAGTAAAGCAGTCCTATACATAATTTCAACCGAGAAACGGCCACTGCTGGACATAGGGCTCCCCCAAAGGGAGGGTTTGCCATAATCGCCACACTTCGCAGGCGGGTTGGCTATCGCAGTATGGTGGTATAATGTATATAAAACACTGCTGCCCATCCTTTAGTCCCTTAGTCGCCTTTTACGACACCCACTGGAAGAAACGGGATGTCCTATACATAGAGGCAGTTATTCTCAAGATTTGGGAAATATTGCGGTGGATTTAACAATGTCTACAACACCCTGAACAATAACATCACAATGGTAAATAATAATTTCTTATTTCAAGTTATAAATTCAAGTTTTCACTTACCACTGTATCCAGAGGCAAAGGTCTCCACTTAGACTTGGGTTTGGTTTTCACTTCGCAAACCTTAGCCTGTGGATTCTCAAGACAAATGTCATGAAAAATCTGGCAGGCATTTTGGTCAAACAATCTGACTCTTTCCCATAGGAAATCTACACTTAGATTATTCATTGTATGGTTTACTGAAATCCAAAGTAGGAAGACATTCAAACATTCAGTTCCAGAACAGTTAACTTAAAATTACATTAAGCTGAGAAAACTGACCTCTTATCTTCCAAAAAGATTCTGATACAAAATTTTCCACAGCTCTATACCTCTCAACAACAAAGCCTAGTGTTGGGAACTGGCATGAACCATAGCTAACTAAACTTTCTGCTAGCTTCCTAGGAAAAACTTTTTGCAGACGTAGTGTCTGAAATCTTGTGAATGCTGCACCTGAAATTATTAACAAGCATTTTTTTAATGGGCACTAAACTACTGTAACTTACTAGCCTAACCTTTTGCCAAATATGTTGGGGTCAGCTTCCAGTATAACCGAATGCATCTGAATACCAGTATTTTAATTGGAATGACTATACCCATTTGACCTCCACAACCGTTACTGGGTACTATAAACTAGTGATGTAACGAATATCAATTTTAAGCATTCGTGAACGCGAATGCGAATATCTACCAGCAATATTCGCGAACGCGAATATGTCATCGTTTTCCTTATACCGAGCATTGCCGATATAATTGCAAAGTTAAGTTAGTAAAGCTAGAAGGAAAAAAAATCTAATTGTGATAAGATTTTTTGGTTTCATTTACCTAATATTATTAACACTTTACGTACTTTTCCTGACGTTCATATTCGCATGAAGTCTGCGAATGCGATTACGAATGCAAATGTCAATAAGTATGCGAATATTCGCGCATACGTAATATACGAATATTCGCTACATCACTACTATAAACCCATAACGACAGTTCTACGAATGACAGCAGAGACCAACGGCTTAACATGCTTTCCAAGGCACGGAAGGGGTCTTGGTATGTAACGAAGGTCACCCATCCACGGACCAAACGCGGCAAGCGTCACCTAACCTGATTGATCAACTAGTGCAGCTATTATTACTTACTGTCTGTTACGGCAATTATTGTTTTTTTTTAAAATTACCTATCCTTAAATCCAGTTCCTGTCTAACATCAACAGCGTCACTGATATTCTTATCTGGTTGTTCTAGGTTTTGCAAAGCCCGCGACACAGATACTCCAGTAATCTCTGAAAATTTGGCTCTAAATATTCTGAGGTTGCTCTTCATTGCGGTGCAAACATTAATGATTTCAAATCCAATATTCTCTCCTTCTCTGTCACAATCCGTCCAGATGATTAAACCAGCACAACTCCTTATTTCTCTTTCTAAGGTTTTCTGCAAAATTATAAAAGCAAGATTATTGAAAAAAAATCATAGTTAGAATAGTTGACATGCAAAAACTTGTTTGTCTTGTGATTAACTCATTAAGGACACAGTACACTAATGGTTCATAGATCTTCTGATTTGATAAAGTAGAAGATATTGATCAGACTGATTATTATTGTTTCCTACTGGAGTTTTTTTGTTACTAATGGCCTCATTGGTATATTGGTTGCAAGCATTACTGCTGAGCATGAGGCTCTGGGTTTTTTCCCAGGTTGGGCAGCATTATTGGGTTTTTGTATCTGGAATTTCACAGTATGGAGTATAGTTTTGTGCCCTGTTTGTGGGCAATAGACTAACCCCTTTATTACATGGGATTTAAATAGAACTGGCAGTGTGGTAAGTTACATAAGTGCCCAACCCTTCGGGAAAACAAGATGTGATGTTATGAAATGTTGTTGTTTACTTATTTACTATTTTCAGTAGAGATTATTTTTAGAGCTACAGAGTTAGGGAACTACGTGTGATAACTATATATAATCTTGTAGTTTGGAATTATGGTAACCTTCCAAAAAAAAAAAAAAAAGAAAAAAAATCAGATGACTCACTCACCTTAATTTTTTCATAATTCTCAGGACAGTACTTGAAGACAGGTGCATCAAATAATGCTAAAGGATTGCAAGACTGCCAGTTTTTGTATGCGCCAACAAATTCAAGAGCTAATAGATGTCCAGATACAGAGGTCATTACCATCTGGCATTTTTGTCCCATTACCTCTGCTTCAAATTCATAGATTTTGTTATATTGTGAAAATCCTTCACGCTGAAAACCATAAGCATATTTTAAACTAAAATGAATTCAAACAGAGAACACACTATTTGACTTTAGCATCTCAGTTTGTATGCGACTGAAATGATTAAACACAGTTACATGTTTTTTTATTATTATTATTATTTATTTAGACTCACTGGCAGCTAATTAACTGACGCATATGTATCAAACAAAACGCTGGGTCATATTTAATCTGTCAATTAGATTCTTGAAACAGTACAGTGTGGGAGCCATCATAACATTTTCTGAGACTAATCCATGCTGTTACAACTTGATTAGACAAAAAGTGCTTCAAAGCAGCTGCAGCTAAGGACTATATATGTTCTGTGTTCCTAATTATAAATCTGTGTTATTTTATGTGATCTCATCTTTTTGTAATTCCATGTTTCTGTGTCAAATAAATCTATTATTCTTTCTTTCTTTCAAAGGGTTTTTTCTTTAATGAATTTTCCTACAACTTAAGGCAACGCCCAGGAAAATGATGATAGGCATTCAGACTGTAAAGGTCTTGAAGGCTGGGCACTTCGTAGTGTTTTTGAGTATTGTGCATGTCTGAATGGGCCGGCCCCTTTGTCTACGCTTGTTCCAGAGTGATACAGCCAAAGGTTTTGAGGCGCTCTTCATAAGGTCGATTACGCATGGTGCCAACTACCTTGGCTGCCGTTCATTGTACAGTATCAAGTAGTATAATGTTAGTGATGGTCTGTGGATCTAAGTCTTCGATTTGACAATTGAGAAAATCACCTCTACCTCTTATAGTTTTCCATACTGACCTAGTTCAAATATCCTGAAAAAATAGTAAACAATAATAAGGAAGGAAAAACTTACTCTTCGTGATGTGCCTCGAGACAAGTGCTGTGCAATATTTTTAGCAGCGTCATTCTTTTCTGCTACATTTAAATACTTCATAGTTTCAACGTTACAATGACTTAATGGTCTAATAAAAGTTTTATTAAAGAAAATCCGTTTAAGGTTATGTCTAATACGAAATAAACAAATCATATTACTAGCTTAACATCTTTGTTTATACTTTTTAAATTTATGGTTACATTTCTCTGGTAGGCTACAATTGATAAATATCCAATGGTTTAATTTTATTCAAAATAAACTTTATCAGTGCAAAATAAAAATAAACAATCCCGCCTAAAGATTCAATGAATTGATTGGCATGAAATAAACTTTAACGTCAACGTCAGATGTTTGTCAGTTTTGTCACAATGTTGCCAGCAAAAGCTTGGGTAGGTACCATTGATTTTAAGAGGGCCAATCATTCTCGTAATTTTATTCTAGTCGCAGTATCACCACGGCTACAATCAAATGTCAAAAACTAGAATTATTTTTGACAGCATGAGACGAATAACCATAATATAAGCATAATGACTTTACTGTTTATTTTAAGAGGCTATGATCATTGAAACGACAGGAAACAACGCAAAATATCACCCTAAATAGATCCGTTCAGAAATCAAGTTTTTTTTATTTGATTAAAAACTAACTTTGTCAGTGTCAAAAAATTTAAAATGTCATTGTCTGATTGTCAGATTTTGTGGTTCCTTTCTTGATGTTCGTCATGTTTGTTTTCAATTCATTGCTTACACAATTAACGTAAAATGACAAGTATATAAATAGGCTATCTCTCTTTGTGGTTACAAACCTATATTATAAATTAAAACAATGGTGCTGTCGCGCTCATTCGCACCCAAGCCCTTAACCTATACAAAGATGTGTTTTCTCGTAAACTGCCTCAAACGATTTAAAAGTTCGCAACAATGGTTGAGTCGCCAAAAAGCTGATCCTTATGTTGAAAGGGCAAAGATATACAATTACAGGTGACTATTTTGCAGGGCAGAATAATAATGTTTCGTTTCCAATCAAACAACTTATTTAATCTTATTTTATTGATTTGTAGATGTCGCAGTGCCTTCAAACTAATAGAAATGAACGACAAAACAAAAATTCTGACTCCAGGACTAACAGTTATTGACCTTGGTGCTTCACCAGGGTCATGGACACAAGTTGCAGTTCAAAAAACGAATGCTGATGGTGCTGACCTAACTAAACCGATAGGGAAAGTTCTTGCCATTGATAAACTACAGATATTTCCAATAGAGGTACCTATTGATATTGCTTTCAGCGCCAAATTGTTTTGTTATTAATTTAGTTGCCAACAATGAGTATTTCCACTAGAACAGTTTGGGAGCTAAAATAACAATGGCTTCATGCTAAATATAACTTTGTAACACAATGACAAAACCTCATTAGTGAATATTTATGTAAGAATGTTTCTTTTCAACAGGGAGCATCAATTATGAGCAACATGGACTTTTCCACTATAGATGCCCATGATAAAGTAATAGCGGCGCTTGATGGCACAAAAGTGGACTTAGTCCTCTCTGACATGGCTCCCAGTGCCACTGGAGTTAAAGAGCTAGACAAAGACAGGATAATAGGCCTTTGTTACATGGCCATAAGATTTGCTGCTCTAGTCAGTAAGGTTGACGGTAGCCTGTTGTTCAAAGTGTGGGATGGAAAGGAAGTGCCCATATTGGAGATGGATTTAGAAAAATTCTACAAACATATTAAGGTTTTGAAGCCACAAGCAAGCAGGTCAGAGTCCTCAGAAAAGTTTATACTAGCTAGAGGCTTCAAAGGGATACAGAGACCATTACGAAATGGAAGGTGGGGAGAGTAAGTAGTGTAACATCTTCTGTAAAGAAACTCAAGGTACTGCATAATACTTTATCCCGCCTCCTTGTTCAAGAATAAGCAGGTGGCACACTACATTATAATTAAGTACATAATGTTGAATCTTTAACAACTTGTTAAGGCAGTTTTCACTGTTATGTATTAGTGAAAGTAGATTTAATATGTAAGTAAATTATGCCATAGAATGTTGTTGTAGATGTAGAGAAAAGTCTTCCACAGAGTCATATAAAAATTTACTATTATAAGTGTCAAGTGTAAATCTTATAAACTCATAATATAGATTAATTACTGTCATTTAGATAACAATATTGTTTTATAATTGTTTAAGACTTAATAGAATCATTATAAACTATGTTATTGTATGTTCATGTGGTTTATTATGGATTAAAAAAAACAAAGTTTTACAAAAAGATTAATGGTTTGTTTATTACTTAAATAATAGCATATTTTCTGAAGCATTTTAATAGAGTAATGCTTAAGATACAGCCGCTAGATTTCTACTATTCATTAAAATTCACATGGTTTAAAAAACAATGTTAAAATTGATTCATATATTGTCAATTGATTAAACATAACATATCACTCATCTTTGAAGTAGGTACTTAATTTTTGTTTTTTTTTTGTACCAGCAAGTTTAATTTATGAATATAATAATATTATGCCACTTTTATAAAATAATATCACAATGAGTACATAATTTTAGTACAGAGTATTTTAACAATAAGTATCTATGCATTTTGCTACTTAATGTATAAACATTTTCGGACGTACAGGGATCTTTATGTGATCATAAATCTTACATCATCTGCCTTTTCCCAACTATGTTGGTGTTACCAGATTCAGCTGAATACCAGTATTTAGCTGCATCTGGTTAGTCTGGAAGCCGACCCCAACAACTTTATAATACAGATCCTTTATTAAATAAAATATAAGGAAAATATGTTCACATTATTTACTGTAACTCTGTAAGCATCACCAACAAGCTTTATTTTTATATTAGCTGTTGTTAGACAGCTGGTGTTTCATAAGTATAATAATTTTAATAATTAAGACTAAGCCAACATACATTTTATTTGTGCATGAACACAACTTGACATTCAAAATTTAAAAAGAGATCAAATAATCACATTCAAAGTTTCGACTAATAAATAAGCACGTAATAAACTACACACCAAGTACAAACGCAATAAACTTTTAAAAACTGAATGTAAAAATATTGTAAACTACCCTACTATGTAGAATGTAAACAGCCATTATCAAATTAACAGATAGTTAAGTATACAAAACAATGTGGCGTTTCTTTATGTAATTTTGCGATTAGCGTGGTGCGTTACTATTAGCTAGGTAAGGAATGTAGCAGCCATATGGATCTTATGTATCGAAGGCTTCTAAACGAACTGCGATCGAGTTCCACTATTTAATTTGTTGAGTTGTGCGGCAGAGAGCAGGCTGGAGTGAGCAGCGTGGTCGAGTAGCAACAGTCTCTCGCCCCTCTCATCGCTGGCGGCGCGGACGGTGCGAGCACACCGGCCGCTGCCGGTCTCCAAGGCAAAACTGCTCACAGCGCATATGGCGTAGATGAATGTTAGTACGAACAGCGCACAGCCGAAATCTGAAATGCACAACAAAAATTGTTAACAATAATACATACTTGTTTTCCTCTTAATATTCCGCCTGGAGTGGAGGATATGGACATGTAGGATAATTTTGCACTGTCAGTGCATGGACACGTTATGGCTAGATATTATGATGATAGCAGGGGCTGCAGAGTCCTAGAATCCTAGAAGGAATGATGTTACCAAAGTGTGAAACACTCGTTGCGGACTGAAGGTACGTAAATATTAGGTTGGGGAAAAAGTCTTTTCGCATTATAGTATGTATGAACTTGTAATAAAATCTCTTTGGCTATACTATTTGTATCTGGCTGGTTTTGGTATCATTGAAAGTTTAAATTTTAAAGAACATAATTCCAAATTCAAATTAGGAAAATGTGTGATTTTCATTTGTTTTTCGTACCGTCAAGATGAGTGAATCTAATGAAGAAATTCGATACATTTTAAAATTTTACTACAAAAAAGGAAAAATGCAACGCAAGCCGCGAAAAAAAATTGCGATATTTATGGACCTAGTGTAGTGTCTGTGAGAGTAGCACAAATTTGGTTAATTTTTAATTAGCGGAAATTTTGATGTCAAAGATGCACGTGGCTCTGGTCGCCCTATTACGGATAAAATGGATGCCATTTTTGAAAAAGTGGAGCAAGATCGGCGTACCAGTAGTTACGACGTAGCTGAAGAACTGGAAATTGACCACAAAACAGTTTTGGCGCATTTGAAAAAAACTGGGTACACAAAAAAGCTCGACATTTGGGTACCTCACGAGCTCACTGAAAGAAACCTAATGAACCGTGTACTCATTTGTGATTCTTTATTACGACGTAATGAAACCGAACCATTTTTGAAGAAGCTGATAACTGGTGATGAAAAGTGGATCACGTATGACAAGAACGTGCGAAAAAGGTCGTGGTCAAAGGCCGGTCAGGCTTCACAGACTGTGGCGAAACCCGGGTTAACTCGCAACAAGGTGATGCTGTGTGTGTGGTGGGATTGGAAGGGCATTATTCATTATGAGCTGTTACCACCATCGATTCTGAACTCTACTGCGAACAACTGATGAGATTAAAGCAAGAAGTTGAGAGAAAGCGGCCGTAATTAATCAACAGATGGGGTGTGGTTTTTCATCATGATAACGCTAGACCTCACACATCTTTAGCCACCCAACAAAAATTAAGAGAGTTTAGCTGGGAGGTGTTAATGCATCCGCCGTATAGTCCTGACCTTGCACCTTCAGATTTCCACCTGTTTCGATCTCTTCAGAATTCTTTAGGCAGTGTCAGGTTAACATCACGAGAGGACTGCCAAAACCACTTGTCGCGGTATTTTGACCGGAAGTCCCAAAATTTCTATAGCAATGGGATCATGTCCCTACCTACAAGATGGCAAAAAGTTATCGAACAAAATGGTACCTATACTTTAGTTAAATGTAAATTTTATAAACTTTATTAAAAAATGTTTTGGATTTTCTTAAAAAATGCGAAGAAACTTTTTCCCCAACCTATTAGGAACTGTCGACTTTGGTTTTTAAGTAGGTAGGGCTTACTTAAAAACCAAAATATTGAGTTCTTGCATAATAAATAATAATAGATCGTAGGTAGGTACTTACGGTAAAGATTATGTCCTCCAAAAAGGTTGACAACACATGGATAGCCATCGCCAACCACGATAGCAACAATGAGCAGCACTACACCGATGCACGCAGCCAGGATCCAAGGCAGCACATACTCGCGTTTGTACTTGACAGCGCCGTGCAGCAGCGATATGCAGCACATCAAGTAAATAGATGTCAACATCGTGCTGGTATACAGAAATATTACTGTCACTGAAAATATCAACAGAATTAATTAAACACGAGGTTTTTTTAAGGTCCAGCTTATTCTTTTATCTATTATGCTCTCAGTACCTACTGAGCATAGGTAGAGTCCACAAAATAATCAGCGCTGACTAGCAAAAAACAAAAGCAGTACCGCAAAGAGATTGCTTGGATATGTCTAAATAAAGAAGAACGTGATAGTCAGTACATAATTGGGTACATACACTGGTTCTAGAAGACCTCTAAATGGTCGAAGGGTAAACATAACACCTATAAACACAACTCTGATGCGCCAATATGAAAGCATAGGTAACAAACATTAATTTTCAGCGATCACCACCTTCCCTTTATTAGTCGGTATGCTAGGTACAGTAGAGCAGGAAAGGAAAGCCTTTAATGATGAACAAAAAAACACGTTTAGGCAATAAACAATGTATGTATATATAACCTGATGCCAGATGTTGAGCTTTAGCGAATCTGCGTTGATTGTTGGTGCTTATCACTTCTCCGTTATGATAGCTGAGGTGATCCCCGTAGGCCACTTCGTAAAGCCCGCGCCTGTCAGCATCATCTTCCATGTCGTTGTGCAACATTGACAGCATTTCCCCGACATGGGATATACCGACTAGCAATATTATTAATATAAAAGATGATAGTGCCTGCGAAATACAGAACATTATATCCACATTTTTCGTATCACTGTTGTTCTTCTACAAAGCATTGAAACATTGTCATACTCACGATTTGATGGACGGCAATAAGAATTGTACCTTGTCGTAAATTGAAAACGTACAAAAAATTATTTAGGCGAATCATCATCTTGTGTGAAAGATTACATTGCTTAGTTCTATCAAACATTTGTATTATTTTACCACTAAACCATTGCCAGTAAGAATTACAAACATTGTTTGGACTAAGCCCAAGTCAGAAACTACATAGCGACAGCGACGCGCATGTTGTTTTCTATTGATTTATTTTTTGTGCGTAGTGCGCATGAATTTGTCGTAGGTTATAAAACAAGGGAAAGGATAGACTGGGATTGTAAATAAGACGAAATTGGTTATTATAAATTAGTTTTATTTCAAGACTTACGTAATGAATAATAGCAATAATAAAATTATGACTGTAATCAACCTAAACCAAACTTTTAGTCGGTATTAGTTTATTTGGATTGTTATATTATCCACTATAGCTATCACAAGTAGACAAATCATAAAGTAATTCAAGTATGTACAAAAGTATAATCACGTCACTTCATTTTTATTAATTTAAAATAAGTAATTTTTTGATAGTTCAGGTTAAATTCTATATAGATACAGCTTCGATTACTATTGATGATTTTTTTATACATGCTTCTTAAAAAAAAAACTTAACAAATAAACAAAATTTAACATATCATAATGGGCATACAGCCTGTGGTTGTTTTGTTAAAAATAAACATGAAACCCACAAAGATCGAACGAATTGTAGTAAATCATGCAACAGAACTGACATTGAATTTTTCGTAAGGTTTGAATTATTTCTAAGGACGGACTGGACTAAACAAGTATTTATTGAAACACTGTGTTTTCGTTGTTAGCATGTTGTAGAGACGTGACTGAAACAGAAATATTAAATGCAAAGTAAACTACATATTTTACAAGCTAAATCATACACAACCATCTAATAATGAAAATATTGGTATCATACATGAAATCTAGCAGTTACATTGACTAACATCCTAAACAATAAGTTACAGTAAATAATATAATATGTATATCTGAAAATAGCCAATATTTTACGATATCATAATTTAGAATGAACATTTGGTATGCTATTAACTTTCGTAGTTGATACAAATATAGCCAAAATATTTACACGTTATAAGACCTTATGAAGTATAATACCTTACAAATAATGGACAATAAGATACTTGTACAATTCGAAAGTTATATTATCCAAGACTGATATTCATTACATATACATCGAAATAGAAAAACTGTACTTATGTAACATATGTTAAGAAACTGTACCAATGTCACTTAGAATGGATATAATAGTTTGTCTTTAAATAGTAGGTGACCACACGAGACTAACAAATAGGTTAGTGTATTCAAGATATTTATGAATTATGAAGCGCCGAATGTTTGTTCATGGCACTCATATTTATTATTTAATTATATCACCACAGTATAACAATAGTCCTATTATATCACTAGGCACTAATAATGTTAGTTGATACATAGTTAATGTAGGTATTACACAATGGACAAACATAGGGCTTAGATGCCGCGTCAAAATATTCACATATTACAATTAAATAACACAATATTCACATTATATTCTGTTAAGTAACAATATCTTAGCCTAGTCTCTATAAACTAGTCACAAATCCGTTGTCAGTTACAGCCTGTATTTTGTGTTAGGATTACGCAGTGTTTGGACAATATATTGTTCGAAGTTTCAATTAAATGTAGTCAAACTTCGCGACAATAATTAGGACAACTATGTTCTAAATCATCTCTATATTATTCTTAACGATTACCATTGGCAGTCAGAAACTGATTATCATAAATGTGGCGCAGATTCCTAACATCTGTGTTGACACGAATCTTGTCATGGGAACATTGGCAGGATGTGACTTCGAAATATCGAGAAATAATAATTAGAGGATTATGCAATCTTTACATTACAAGAAAGATTTAAGATTAGGGACTAAAATACTAAACTATGCTAAAATGTTATTGCCGGGATGGAATTACGCGTAGATTTTGAGGTTTAACAACAATGCCAATATTGATGAAGGGGCAGCCACATTTAAATAGTCATATGTTACAAGTTGCTGGTTGTGTGTTATCTCAAGCGATATTGCATGAGTTGCGTCCGGTGCAGTTGAGTCGCGTGTGGTGGGAGTGCTTGTGTGCTCGCGCGCGGTGGCGGCTGGGCGCGGCGGAGATGGCGTACGACTTGAGGTGCGACTTCAGCGCCGTGGGTAGCGGCAGTCGCTCCAGCCCGTACACGGACGTGCGAGCCACTATCGCTCGGCAACACAGCTCTTGGAGGCTGAGTACTGTAAACAAACAGACATTCTAGTTAGACACAATCTTAAATTCGATTTTTCATTCACTGACTGAATGCAACCTTATTCAATGTGTAACAGAACTGCCAGGGTCGCGAGATCTATTCGAAAGAGTTACCGTGGCCTTGGCATATGGGCAACTGAAGGAACACGGGTGGGTTTTAGTCAGTAAAAGTCTGACACGCTCTCCCGCTCCGCCCAGAGCATGAGACGTCATTTGATACACATACTGACAGTTTATATGGGTAGTTCATATAATTGTTTTTTTATTTAACTGCTTTTGTTAATTTATTTTTATTTTCTTTTAATTTCATTTGTTGTGTATATATATCATTTGCATCGTTGTATATGTAAGCGGGCACGCCCTTTATGCCTGGAGGCTTTAGTAAGGTTTTAAGTTCTGTTTACGATTTTGTTTCATTATTCATTTCAACTTGAGTTTAGTTTTCAATGTTTTGTTGGTATAATGGCGTGTGCTAGCTGACATATGGCGAATAATGTATGTTTTGTTTTATTATATTAATAACTTATACAATATTGTATAGAATCAAGTTCTTCTAACTTAACAGACAGCAGTGCTGCTGGGGAGTTTGTTCCGCCACTTCTTCTTCCCAGCCAAAGCACTAGGAAGTATCGAAGGGCGGGCGTTTTGGGGGGACTGTCTTATGTGACTTTGACGTTCAAAAAGTGCTGACTTTCAGCCTAGTTTGAATAAATGACTTTTGATTTTGATTTTGATTTTGATGATTTCCCACCCACAAAATTAAAATGTGTAACAGGATTGATGCTCATAATGAAAGTAATTTGTTCCTGAATCGAATTCGGTCTCAGTCAAATATAATAAAAAAACTACGTAAATTACAGTCACAAACTACGTAAATTACAGTCACAAACTCCGTAAATTACAGTCACAAACTACGTGAATTACAGTCACAAACTACGTAAATTACAGTCACAAACTACGTAAATTACAGTCACAAACTACGTAAATTACAGTCACAAACTTCTTCTGCAGTACAGGTAAAACAAACCAAAGTGGACGAAATACCTGCTCGACACTTATATGTGTGCGTACCACAACTTTCTCCATTAAACTGTTAAGTAATATAATAGACATCGTAGCCCCCTATCTAGCTGTTACTTTTAATAAATGTGTTGATTTAGGATCTTTTCCTGACCTCATGAAGAGTAGTAAAGTCATACCATTATTTAAAACAGGTAATAAAAATAACGTTGGTAATTTCAGACCCATTTCTATCTTACCTGCTTTTAGTAAAATATTTGAAAAGTTAATACTCAAGCAATTGCTAAGACATTTTAATTTAAATAGCCTCCTTCATAATGAGCAATATGGCTTTACAAAGGGTCGTTCGACAACAGATGCGGGTATTGGTCTGCTGAAACACATTTTCAATGCTTGGGAGAACTCGTAAAATGCTATTGGAGTTTTCTGTGATCTCTCCAAAACTTTTGATTGCGTTCACCATGACACACTTTTGCGTAAACTACGTCATTACGGTGTTCAAAACGAAGCTCTCAATGTCATAAGTTCTTATTTGCAAAATAGGCACCAATGTGTAGATGTCAATGGAGTCAAATCTTCCGGGCTACTAGTTCAGTTAGGTGTACCTCAAGGCTCAATACTGGGTCCATTCTTATTCTTAGTGTATATTAACGACTTACCATTCTATTTAAAGAATATCTGTGACATTGTACTATTTGCTGATGATACCTCACTTATCTTTAAAGTAGACAGGAATAGAAAAGATTTTAACGATGTGAACAGTGCACTCTCAATGGCTACGGATTGGTTTACCACTAATAACCTAGTTCTTAATGCTAAGAAAACAAAATGTATAAAGTTCGCTTTACCGAATGTTAGGCATCTGGGACCCAACGTCGTCTTAGATAATGAGGTGCTTGAAACTGTAGACTCGGCAGTTTTTCTAGGCATAACAGTGGACGCGAAACTACAGTGGGGCCCACATATTTCAAGCCTAGCCGGGAGGCTCAGTTCGGCTGCCTACGCCGTCAGGAAAGTTAGACAATACACGGACGTTGATACAGCTCGATTAGTCTATTTTAGTTATTTTCATAGCGTTATGTCCTACGGCATTCTGCTGTGGGGCAAAGCCGCATTCAAAATATTTTTGTTCTTCAAAAACGAGCTGTTCGAGCTATATACCAACTAGGTACTAGAGTTTCTCTGAGAGAGTTGTTTAAAGATATTGGTATTCTTACGGTGGCATCACAATTCATCTTCGCCAACATCTTATATATTAAGCAAAATATACATCTGTACACTAAGAACAGTGATATTCATAATATTAATACTAGAAATAAGGACAAGCTATGTGCTCCCTTTCACTGGCTTCATAAGGTTCATAATTCATTTGTTGGTCTTGGTATTACCTTTTTCAACAAGCTTCCCTCTGCTTTCATAGATTTGCAGTTTAATGAGTTTAAAGCTAAAGTAAAATCCAACCTTTGTTCAAAGGCATACTATTCTATCAACGACTTCTTAAACGATAAGAATAGTTGGTCGCTGTAATTAACTCAATGTTTATGTTCTTTCAACCAGAATCAGAATTAGCTTTCCTCATCGTTGTGTATGTAAGCGGGCACGCCCTTTATACCCGGAGGCTCTTATTTAGGTTTTAAGTTCTATTTACGATTTTATTATTTCAGCTTGAGTTTAGTTTTTTTAATGTTTTGTTCGTATATTGGCGTGTGCTAGCTGACATATGACGCATAATTTGATGTATGTTTTGTTTTGTTTTATACTATTATAGTCTTTTCGCCATAAGATGAGTTCCCTGACAGTTCTTGACTGACAATTGTAGTGACGTGACCTAACGAAATATAATCGATTTTTTTTATAATATCGATTCAGTTGGCAAAGAAAATGGAATCGGATTATCGATTTTAGATTTTCAAAATATTTTTTTAATAAACTGGTTATCCTACTTCCTACTAATATTATAAATGTGAAAGTGAGTATGTGTGTGTGTGTGTGGATGTTTCTTACTCTTTCATGCATAAAGTACTGTACGGATTTTGATGAAACTTTACAGTTATATAGCTTATACATCAGAATAAGACATAGGGACATAATAACATCACGGGAGCAGAGCAAAAACCTGACATAACGCACTCGTACTGACGCGACGCGATCGCGATTACAAAATGGCCGCTCCGATTCATCTATTTTTTTGTCGATTAGTGTATTGAGTAGTGGCAATCTCTATTGGCCGACGTTCCGTTCAACGCATTAGACATTTATAAGATTTATACTTTTTTATTTTATTTACTTAATTTATTAACAGTTAATTATAACTACAATAATTAACTTAGTAATTTACGAAAGGCAATATTTTTTTTATCATTTATTTTTTATTTTTTTGCCAGTTTATTTTTTATTTGTCTAAAGTAGTATGCGTGCCACGGAAAAAATGAACTGTCAGGGAACTCATCTTATGGCGAAAAGACTATAATTACTTACATAATACTGTATAGAATCAAGTTCTTCTAACTTAACAGACAGCTGTGCTGCTGGGGAGTTTGTTCCGCCACTTCTTCTTCCCAGCTAAAGCACTAGGAAGTGTCGAAGGGTGGGCGTTTTTGGGGGACTGTCTCATGTAACTTTGACGTTCAAAAAGTGCTGATTCCCAGCCTAGTTTGAATAAATGACTTTTGATTTTGATTTTTCACCCACAGTCAGTACAACTAATTGTATTTTTTTTACCTTATTTAAAAAATTTAGCGTATGTATTAAGATTTATGTATTATGATTATAACATAATATTCTAATTAGGGTGTTTGGTGGTGTGCGTTATTTGTGGACATACTATAAATAATGAAAGTGTGCACTAAGAAAGAATTTTTGAAATGCATCCCCATGAATGTTTCTAAAGATGTTCGTAAATGTTGTAGATGGGAAATCCCATCGGATGCACTGCTTTGTTATTCTAGAAAAACGTCATACCAGTTACAAATGATGCATTTGCCAGGTATGAGCAATATACTATTATGATTACTCACTGCATAGTTTCACTATCAATAATTGCAATTTACACCTGTCAGTGGCATAAATATAAGCCTGCATGCGTGCGCTCCAGTATGAGAAAAGGAGGCCTTATTCTAAAGCGGAGTTGAATAACCATTACCTTTATTGCTCCTCCATAGTCTCTCCATGCCATTCCGATGTAATGCCATTCGCGACAGTTCGCAGAAGCTCTCTCTGATGTTGAAGTCACACAGGGGGCTCACTTCGAAGAACGCCATATGGTTCTTGGCAGCATACACTTCTGCATCGCGTTCCTGCACTTGTCGCTTAAAAGCGAGATGTAGTCGATTGCCCACTAGGACCTTCGGAACACCTGGTGCATGCTGAAAAAGAACACAATTTTGTAATACTGTATTTGCTGGGAAACATATATTGGCAGCTCTTATTGTCTAAAGCCTTTCTAAATAGTTAGAAAAATGCCTTTTATGCCAATTTTTTAAATTAGATTACAATTACAACTTTAGTTAAAGATATAATATAAAATATGAATAAAAATGACGACGAATATGAATTATGTTTTTAAAAGCTGACATTTAGGCATTCAAACAACTAACTGATAGCTACAGATTATTTACTTGCACATAATGAAACTACAAATGTACACACCTTTTCAACTTCTTCAAGCCACCTGTCAATGCTGTCAAAAGACCATTTGTTGGTGATGTCATAAACAAGCAGTATGCCCTGAGCCCCCCGAGAGTATGATCGTATTATGGTACAGAAGCGGCCCTGTCCTGACGTGTCCCATAGTTGCAGCTTCACCCTCTTGCCATCTAAAAGGATTGTTGTCGTCTTGTAAGCTGGAAAAGGAAAACAATATTGATGAAATCTTTTCAGAAGGAACATAAATCTAAATCTACCTCATACTGTGGCCTGAAACAAAAGGGATGTATGTAATTATTAGTATTAAGTAATAGTTTCCCTACGCGATCGAATCAGAAATGAAGAGATCCGTAGGAGAACCAAGGTAACCGGTAACCGACATAGCCCGAAGAATTGCTAAACTAAAGTGGCAGTGGGCAGGACACATTGCTCGCAGAACAGATGGCCGATGGAGCCGAAAGGTTCTGGACTGGCGACCGTGTACCAGAAGACGTCGAGTTGGAAGGCCTCCAACAAGGTGGACCGAAGACCTTGTGAAGGCCACAGAAATCCGCTGGATGCGGGAAGCACAAAACCGGTCGAAGTGGCGGAGCTTGGGGGAGGCCTATGTCCAGCAGTGGACGTCTTTCGGCTGAAATGATGATGAGTTTTATAGTATGGCCGTATTACATACTACTAATGAATCTCTATCTCTACATCTCTACATAGTATAAAACAAAGCTGCTTCTCTGTATGCTTAGAATTTGTACTTTGTACGCATCTTTTAAACTATGCAACGAATTCTAATGCAGTTTTCATCAATAGATAGAGTCAAGAGGACGGTTTATATGTATGTAGCTTTAAAAGCCGTGACATTGGGTATGAATATGGAAGGCTATAAGAATAAAGGTAGACCGAGAAAACAATAGATGTGCTTTGAGGGGATAATCTTGGCTAAAAAGGAGCTCAACGTAAAGTGGGTCAGAATAAATTAGGTTAAGGGTTCCTGCCCAGGAAAATCAACATATGTTATATCTGTTATTTATAATAATATCATATGTTATATGACAGACAAATGCGTAAATTGACTTGACAGGTCCCTTCTTCATATGATTTGACCAAGATTATGTCTGGACTTTTAAAGAGACTGTCACCTATGAGTTTGTATCGGCCTTTCTTCTCAGAGTAGTCAGATAGGAAACGCCAATCTTATCTAGATTTAAACAATTTGAATGATGTGTAAAATCAAAATCAAAAGTCATTTATTCAAACTAGGCTGAGAGTCAGCACTTTTTGAACGTCAAAGTTACATAAGGCAGCCCCCCCAAAACGCCCGCCCTTCGACACTTCCTAGTGCTTTAGCTGTGAAGAAGAAGTGGCGGAACTAACTCCCCGGCAGCACTGCTGTCTGTTAAGTTAGAAGAACTTGATTCTATACAATATTGTATAAGTTATTAATATAATAAAACAAAACATACATTATTCGCCATATGTCAGCTAGCACACGCCATTATACCAACAAAACATTGAAAACTAAACTCAAGCTGAAATAAATAATGAAACAAAATCGTAAACAGAACTTAAAACCTTACTAAAGCCTCCAGGCATAAAGGGCGTGCCCGCTTACATATACAACGATGCAAATGATACAAATAAACAATAAATGAAATTAAAAGAAAATAAAAATAAATTAACAAAAGCAGTTAAATAAAAAGTGTAAAAGTGTTTGTTTTGAACAAACTACTTGCAGAAATAAAATCATTTATCATTTATGGTCAAATTAAATTCTCCCAGTATTATGAATTCCTAAGCTGCTTTCCTCAATTCAATGTTATAAATAGCATGGAAGATAATTGACTGAACGGTTTGTTTTCATTTCTAGACACATAAACTATGCTTGACCAAACATTTTATGTTGTATGTGCTGTGCTATTGTTTGTTTCACTAATAAAATATCTTTGCTATCATCTTTTGACTTTCCACTTTAATTACAATATAATAATGTAATGTTTATTTATTGAGAAAAATTCGAATGAATAAGGAAACTGTTTTGGGACAGAAAGCTCTTATATTGTTACTAGCTTCTGCCAGCGGCTTCGCCCGCGTGAAAATTCAACCCCCCAATTCACCCTCTTAGGGATGGAATTTCAAAAAAACCGGCCAAGTGCGAGTCGGACTCGCGCACCGAGGGTTCCGTACAAACCTGCAGGTCATCATCATCATCATTCGTCATCATCGTTTATGAAATTAAATGTTTTTTTTTTAATTTTTATATTTGAGTTGACTGAATGAAAGGTAAATTGTGGTTTACGATTTATGACGTATTAAAAAAAAACTACTTACTAGATCTCGTTCAAACCAATTTTCGTTGGTAGTTTTCATGGTAATGTACATCATATATTTTTTTTAGTTTTATCATTCCTTTATTTTAGAAGTTACGGGGGGGGGGGACACACATTTTACCACTTTGGAAGTGTCTCTCGCGCAAACTATTCGGTTTAGAAAAAAATGATATTAGAAACCTCAATTTCATTTTTAAAGACCTATCCATAGATACCCCACACGTAAGGGTTTGATTAAATTTTTTTTTTGTGTTTCAGTTCTATGTATGGGGAACCCCAAATATTATTGTTTTAAAAAAAAATGATATTAGAAACCTCAATATCATTTTTGAAGACCTATCAATAGATACCCCACACGTATGGGTTTGAGGAAAAAAAAATTTTTGAGTTTCAATTCTATGTATGGGGAACCCCAAATATTATTGCTTTTTTTCTATTTTTGTGTGAAAATCTTAATGCGGTTCACTGAATACATCCACTTACCAAGTTTCAATAGCACAGCTCTTATAGTTTCGGAGAAAAGTGGCTGTGACATACTCGGACAGACAGACAGACAGACAGACAGACATGGCGAATCTATAAGGGTTCCGTTTTTTGCCATTTGGCAACGGAACCCTAAAAACCCTTTCTTAGTGGATACCTACTCTTCACAAAGAACACACCCTCCAAATTTCATGTCTCTGCAACCAGCGGTTTAGGCTGTGCGTTGATATATCAGTCAGTCAGTCAGTCAGTCAGTCACTCAGGACTTTGAATTTTATATATATAGATGTTAGTCCCTTACCAAATGTATATTCTACAGGAAACTATGTCTAATGCAATTATCTGGGTAATCCAACTATATTTGTATTTCTATAGAGAAGAAAATATCAATAATAAAGAATTAACATGTCTGTGATTAATTATATTTTAGGTAAAAATATAATTAATCATAGACAAAGGTGGTCCCAAATTATAGATTACCTATATGTATATTACATACAAAACATCTACTTAAAAACAACCACGATTGGTAACTATAACCAAGTATTTTAATATTTTGCTAAGCCAATTAATAACTAAAGGTTACCATTAGATAAGTCTGCAGCAATTTAATTACTATATTCTGGTAATTGATAATAATTGGAAGGAAGTGTCGAAGGGCGGGCGTTTTGGGGGGACTGTCTTATGTGACTTTGACGTTCAAAAAGTGCTGACTTTCAGCCTAGTTTGAATAAATGACTTTTGATTTTGATTTTTTGATTGTTTTTAAGTACTAAATAATATTATCATGTTAAATACTTGGATAACCTCGCATGTCCATCTAAATAAGAATGATGAATATTTTCAATTATCCAATGAATAGTAGTCGTTTTTGCAATTAGAGTGAACATTAAAAAATGTTTTGATTTGAGCTTACTGTATTAAGAATGTGATGCTTTAAAACAAAAAAAAAAAAAGTATTTTATCCTTTTTTCTTTCTGCTGTTATTATTTTGAAAACATGATACATAATTATTTTCAATGATCTTGACAATTTGTGATATTTTATTTATTACAATTTTTAACACTTACTTTTAAGTGTTAGTTCTGGCACAGAGCCACAATAACATTATTCAATGAGGCCATGTGACTTCATAACCAGTTTAGCATCAAAACAATGGTGCCTATGCTTATAAATATTGAATAGATAATAATATTGGCTTACCACTGCCACTGCAAAATGGTGAGTCAGCAGACCCATCCTCCAAGTCTTGAAGTATCTCCTGTTTACCAACATCTGAGTCACCAACGAGCAATACTTTTAATAAGTAGTCATATGATTTAGGCGCTGCTGGAGGTCTTCCTAAAATGTGTAATATAATTTTTTGTATTATAACTAGAGATCGGATATTCAGATGCATATTCACCTAAAGTTGAAAAGTTGGCTAATATGGAATGCGCGTTTTTACCGTATTTTGTGTGTTATTTTAACTAACACATACCACCCTACACACATATATGTATTTGCAGCTGGGGTTAAACATTTATTTTAAATAAATATGATCCAAGAAACCCGGCTTTAATAAAAAATACGAATATTCAGATGCATATTCACCTAAGGTTGAAATGTGGGCTAATATGGAATGCGCGTTTTTACCGTGTTTTGTGTGTAGTTTTAATTAACACTTACCACCCTACACACATAATATGTATTTGCATCTGGGGTTAAACATTAATTTTAAATAAACATGATCCAATAAACCTAGCTTTAATAAAAAATATGTAGGCGCCTCCGTGCTTTCACAGCTAAATAGTAGGTAAATATGCATCCGAATATCCGATCACTGATTATAACATTATCATGATTCTCATAAGTTAAACATGTAAAATTTATGTTCGATGTATTAAGTTACAACCACATTGATCTTCTAATTGATTGGTTACCTATGCAATGTATTAAGAAACTTTTAAGAGCAGCTTTTGGGTTAGTTACTGTCAGGGAAGATATATCTATTCATGCCAAATGCATACCACTATTAATCTATTGATTACGTATTTGTTGAGAACAGCACTGCACATTAACATGACATGGCTGGGTAAGGAGCTATAAATAAATGTTGGCTATTTGGAGCTGGACCCATTCTGTTTTATGTCATTCCAAAGTATTTTATTTTCCTATTGGATTGTCCATGTCATCTAAGCTGTTAGTCATTGTGATAAAATTCATGACACAAACATGAATTCATCTTTCAGTATAATTATGTAAATAATTAAGCTTTGTTTCAAAATAGTAATCATTTATGAACCAGTAATTTACAATTTTATTTGTAGGAAAGTGACAGTTCTCACTTGCGATCTAAAAGATATATTATTTTACCTGTTCTTTGATGATGTGATCGAGGTAATGTAGTACTTCCAT
The DNA here is from genome assembly GCA_947507805.1 of Aporophyla nigra. NCBI lineage: Eukaryota > Metazoa > Arthropoda > Insecta > Lepidoptera > Noctuidae > Aporophyla > Aporophyla nigra. The sequence goes on along the minus strand of OX382297.1, from coordinate 17,699,140 downwards.
TTTGTGTGACTTGACTAGTCCCTTGTTGTGGTGTCGCTACCATTCCAGACGATGGGTACATAGTCATGGTGAGCTCGGAGTAACTCGCCTGATCTCCAGGTGGTCTATTTCACACGCAAGTTTATACATAATACTGCTGAATTTAGCCCTTCCAGTGATCCATCAAGATAAACTTTCATAAAATACTTAAGGCCATTCGGACAACAAGCAATAATCTGTTTATCAAAACAAGAAATTATCCACTTTTTCTTCAATCTGCCAACCAAAATAACATACGTTCTTGTAGACAAGGTCACCGCTTGTTGAGGTTTTCAAATGAGTTCAATTAATTCTTCCGTTCTATCTTTACTTTAAATGCTGTTTAGTTTTATTTTCATCTTTTATTTGCTTTCTCAATTACGTTTAATTGCGATAACGACACAAAAACAACCCAAATTTCACGAATAAAAGAATGAATGACGGCTATGAAGTTCACTCAGATGAACGAATGATTGTAACATTTTAAAAATCTATGGTTTTCTGAGTTTGGTAACTAGTTTTTTAAGTTATTCCTAAAATTGTCGAACCAATGGGAATGAAGACTACCACTTTTATACAGATGTCATTGCTATGACTGGTGGAGTGATGGCCCATGAACACATAGGTAAAAGAACTGGTTTTACGCAAATTTATTTATTCAGCGCAGCTGTTAATTGCATACTTAAGGGTATCCATTTATTTCACAAAATACACAGGGTGGAAACCGACGCGCAAAGTTGAAACTACATGATTCTAAACCTTTTTTGATAAAAGGCGAAAAATGTTAACGCATGGAGTTTCAGAATGATATATGTACCTACTGAATCAAAAGTATCAGACGGCGCACTATGGGACCAAACAGTATTTTCCATCTCAAAAATGGTTTTGTCGAAAGTCGTAAATCCATAGATTGTTGTATGGTTTTATACTCTCAAAAGATGGAACTTACGAATAAATTACAAAATATTAAAAAAATAAAAAGTTTTACGTTTATAAAATGAATCTCAAACATTGGGCATAAATATTTTCATGTCAATAAATTACCGTTAAGGAAGTTCAACACAGCATTATTTGGAAGTTTTCCAAGGAAACATATTAGTATTAAACATCATTAGATAGCTTAAAATATACACTTTTCAACCACGTTTAGTTTCTGTAAAAAAATATTTAATTTAATTTTTTTTTTTTTTTTTAGTGAAGTAAAGAAAATTTAGTTTTTGTTAATTTCAATTGGAGTTTTCGTTGTTGCCGAAAGCAGCCGGTGTCAAGTTAATCACTCTATTAGAGACCTTATCTATTCAGTAATATGAGGATTTAAAAAAAACTTGCGCGTTTTTTGCGCCAGAGGTGATTTTGAAGCAATAATGTCAATCGGGGAAAAATCCTCGAAAATTACGGTTCTACTTTTTATTATGAAATATATTTAGTTAGTATCCTTTGATGTCTATCTTGTTTTTTTTTTATTTCTATGATAAAACATACCTTTACAAATTAATAAACTGATATTATATTTGAAAGAATTTTCCCATGGGACTTTTGTTTGGGGTGGTCACCTTAACCACAAGTATGATAAACTATATTGCTGAGGAAGTTCTATTTATTTGTTGTGGTAATTACTTACAATCAGTACTGATTACACTATTTCGATGAGAACTGTTATAAACAATTGTCCCATGGTTTTTTCACAAGGCACTCAAATATTAGTCTTTTAAATACCCGTGTTTCAGCATACGATTCATCAAAGTGTTCAGATACTTCTTTTCAATAACAATTAACCCACAAAAACATATTATTACCTAACAATGAGTGAATTCGTTTGGTTTCGACGCGATCTTTGTGATCAAATAATAAAAGGGAAAAGTACTTCAGACCTCAAAAAATATTTGTTGGACAACTTTCAATTATCGGAAACTGACGTTAATACTGTTATAGAGAATATTCAAAAAAATCTAACATCGAGTTGCAACCAGAAATGGACCAAAGCTCAAAGAAAGCCAGACCGGTTCGAGAGCCTATACTCAAATTGGTTAAATGGTGAGTTTAAAGTATAATTAAATTCTTGCAGTACTTTAACCACTGAAAATTCTGGTTTGAATACTTCTGGTGATCGTGGAAGACTAACAAAACCATTTGACGAGTGCTCGGAAAACACAAAGAAACGAAAAAATATGGGGCTGGTCCAGGAGTATGGAATGGGACATGTCCGTAACGCTTATGTGCAAGGTTTAAGATCCATGGGGGAAATGACGAAGCGTCGATTGTGACTATTATCAGAAATTATAAGGAAAAAGAAGAGAAAAAACTTATTCTACAAAACATACTCAATCTAGATAACGCAATTTCCTTTACAAAAGAGGAAGCATTTAGTATATGCATAGAAACAGATTTAACCAAAGCACAATATGCGTACCTAAGAAAAAGGCTCGTTGATAAGAATTTAAGTTCTGTATTGCCTTCGTATCAAACAGTCAAACACTAAGTGACGCAAAAAAGGCTTGCTATCCGCCTGCATCCAGCATTACGGTGGCAAATATAAACGCAAAAATCAACCTGCAAGATCTCTTAAACCATACAGTCTGCCGTATTATAAAGATGAAGTCAGGATCGACTTACAATCGTCTCAAGCTTTTCACTAAATTGGGATGTGATGGATCCTCCGGGCAAAGTGAGTTTAAACAAACTCTACCGGAAGAAAACGAACAAATATCGGACGCTAATTTGTTTATAGTGTCCCTTGTACCACTGCCACTGTGACGAATAGACGAAGAAACTTCTACGGTCATATGGAAAAACCCTACTTGCTCATCTGTTAGATATTGCAGACCAATTTCATTAGAATTTGCTAAAGAAACTCCCGAAAAAACTATAGCGGTTGTCAGTGAAATTGAAGCCAAAATTAATCAATTGATTTCAACTCTTGTGTCAATAGAAGACAAAGTCATCGAAGTTTAACATCAACTGTTCATGACAATGATTGATGGGAAAGTTGCTCAAGTGTTGACGAACACATTATCCAGTGCTACCTGCACTGTTTGTGGAGCAACTCCCAGACAAATGAATGATCTTTTAAAGGTTACAACGAGAGTCGAAAATGCGTTTAAATACGGATTGTCGACATAACACGCATGGATAAGATTTATGGAAATGATCCTCCATGTTTCTTACAATTTAGGTTTTGAGAAGTGGTCTGCAACAACTCCAGAATACAAGCAACTTTAAGAACACAAGAAAAAATGTGTCCAAAAACGTTTCCGAGAAGTGCTTGGCTTGCACATTGATAAACCACGTCAAGGTGCAATAGTAGCAAGGTAACAGCAATGACGGTAATACGGCAAGGAGATTTTTCGAAAATCACCAATGTTCTGCAGAGATAACCGGAATTGATGAAGAATTAATCAAGAGACTAAATGTAATTCTTCAAACTATGTCATCAGGATTCCCTGTAAACGCAAAAAAATCGGTCAGTATACATTGGTAACCGCGCAATTATATGCAAGCAAATATAACTGGTACTACATGCCATCTTCGGTCCATAAAGTACTTATACATAGTGCTAAAATAATAGAGCATTATGCAGTTTTGCCTAGAAGACCCGAAGATGCCCAGGAAGCTCGAAATAAAGATTACAAGAAATATAGGTTACATCACGCTAGGAAGTGTTCCAGATCAGCAACAAACGAAGACGTTCTGCATATTTAGTAATATACATCTGATCCTTATATACCTAGCTTAAATAAACCAAGTTTTCTAATATCCAAAGAATTATTTGACGAAGCTAAAAAATTGTTGGAAATAGAAAGTGTAGGATAAGCGCTAAAAAATTTTTTTGTCATGTAACTGTTTGTTTAATAATAATAATTAAGTTTTAAACTTATTTTAAGCATAAGTGTAACTTTTATTGCTATTTTAATATAACTGTATAGTTTTTTGTATGAAATTTCGTATAACTTTATCTTTGTCATTTTTTTTTCGGAAAAATATTTTTTTTTAGAATGATGATGTTTGATTTCTTTTATTAACCGACTTCAAAAAAAGGAGGAGGTTATATGTTCGACTGTATGTATTTTTTTTTATTTTTTTTTTATGTATGTTCACCGATTTCTCCGCCAATTGTCAACCGATTTTGAAAATTCTTTTTTTATTCGTAAGGGTATACTCCTGAGGTGGTCCCATATTAATTTTGTGAAGATTTGATGTATACTTTGGGAGATAAACGAAGGAACTCCTCAAAAACAAACAGTACACGTAATGTGATTTGGATATTGTACTAAAGATCAAAAATAATTGCTGGTTCTATCTATCCATCCGTGGTGAACTAATTATAGTCTTCGAAGATACCGCATGGAACTCCTCATCGGTGAACAGTACATATAGGAACTTACAGTGAAAGGTTAGAAGGTTAGGGGATAATTCTTTGAATATTATAGGCACGTTTAGACCGTTACTTGTATTCTTATATTCCGTTGAGCTGATGATGGAAGGTACAACTCCTTATCGATCAGGAGTTAGAAGATATCTTGTCCTAGATAGACATACTCGTTGACATCGAGAATTGATTCCTCAGCAGACACTAGAGATGGACTACTGATGATGAGTTCGGGAGACAGACACCGGAACTCTTTAAAAAATGACAGGAAATCAACCACGATTTCTGCTATCGCATAAATATGCATTGTTTGTTTGGAATTAGTGCAGGGTGAATACCACAACTAAAAATTTAAAAATAAAAACTTTTTTACAAAAAAAAAAACAACCGACTTCCTTAAAAACACTACAAAGTGAAAAATAACTTTAATTTCGGAAGTCGGTGGCAAAAAAACCATAAATACAGATCCTAAGACACCGACTACCGAAATTAAAGTTATTTTTCACTTTGTAGTGTTTTTTGCCTAGATATTCAAAAATACGTGAAAAAATAATCAAGGAGATAAATCACAAAACAACAGAGTTATCGATTTTTGAGATGGAAAATACCGGTTGGTCCCATAGTGCGGCGCGTGGATGTCCATGTCACCCCGACCACGTATTATTTTACTACAAGACAACTAAGTATACATAGTTGTCTTTTAGTAAAATAATACGTGGTCTGCTGCAAAGCTCTGCAGGAAGAAAATTTCAATTTGCCAGTTTTTGTCGAGACATTTAATTCCTTATCTCTTCTTTAATATTTCACTCTTCAAGTCCCATTCAGTTTTATTTTAACAACGACATAAACACAATAATAACTTCTTTATTGAGTAGGTACGCAGACCCTATATTTTATAGGCACATGACATGTGTAGAGATGGAATTCTACCCGGTAAATTCAAGTTTGGGTAAAAACCGGATACAACTGCGGTATAAAATATGATGATTATTAAAAAAACCGGCCAAGTGCGAGTCGGACTCGCGCACTGAGGGTTCCGTACAAACCTGCAGGTATTCACGGTTTATGCATAAGGTTTATGTTTTTTTTTTTTTTATATTTGAGTTGACTGTATGAAAGGTAAATTGAGGGTTTACGATTTATGACGTCATCATCATTTCAGCCGTAAGACGTCCACTGCTGGACTTAGGCCTCCCCCAATTTGGGGGGCTTTGCCATAATCGCCAAGCTTGGCAGGCGGGTTGGCGATCGCAGTATGGTGGTAAAATGCATAGAGAACGCTGCTGCCCATTCTCTAGTAAGTCCCTTAGTCGCCTTTTACGACACCCACGGGAAGAAATGGGGTGGTGTTATTCTTTACGTCCGGCACCACACGGTACGATTTATGACGTATTAAAAAAAAACTACTTACTAGATCTCGTTCAAACCAATTTTCGGTGGAAGTTTACTTGTACATCATATATTTTTTTTAGTTTTATCATTCCCTTATTTTAGAAGTTACGGGGGGGGGGGGGGGGCGCACACATTTTACCACTTTGGAAGTGTCTCTCGCGCAAACTATTCAGTTTAGAAAAAAATTATATTAGAAACCTCAATATCATTTTTGAAGACCTATCCATAGATACCCCCACACGTATGGGTTTGATGATTTTTTTTTTTTGAGTTTCAGTTCCATGTACCTATAGGGAACCCCAGATATTATTGTTTTTTTTTCTATTTTTGTGCGAAAATCTTAATGCGGTTTACAGAATACATCTACTTACCAAGTTTGAATAGCATAGCTCTTATAGTTTCGGAAAAAAGTGGCTGTGACATACTCGGACAGACAGACAGACAGACAGACAGACAGACGGACGGACAGACAGACAGACATGACGAATCTATAAGGGTTCCGTTTTTTGCCATTTGGCAACGGAACCCTAAAAAGCTGCAAAATTAGAAAAAGAACGCGAAATTCAAATTTTACATGTTTTATGTTTTTGCAATTTGCGGTTGGGTCAGTGCCAGGTTGGATGTAGATTAAAATATGATTGGCGTCCGTAACAAGTAGTTTTTATAGAATGATAGGTAATTATTAAATCATAAATACAACCCTCTAAGTTCATTTAATTCCATTGAATAACTATTTCATGAAAAAGTCGAGCAAATTTCAATAAATGAACTACTTCATATTGTATTTTATTTTGCAAGACATATCTCATTTGGGCTTACTAATCATTTTCTATGGCGATGACCATCAAGAGAGATGTTAGAGGAAAAGAGGGGATTATGACAGTACAAAATTAATTTAATTATTAAAAAATATGTGAAAATTGTTTCAGATAGTGGCGATTTTGACCATGAACCTGTCTTGAAAACATATTCAATGTTAATAGTGTGATTATTAATAACTTTGTCAGAGAGCAAGGTTGTAGGGGTTAATGATACATAGCTCATTTAATGTCAACATTTTATTTAAAGATAGTAGGATATTCTTAAATACAATTTTATGCTAATATTCGAATAAGGCACTTACGGCTAACAAAAAAATAATTAGAAAAGCAATATATTAAATGCAAAAACGCAATACAAATGTAGTTAAATAATCAGTAAGTTTCAAAACCAGGCAGGGGGAATGTCCTACTGAAGTTTTCAATGTCTTCCTTGAGGTTCTTGATTTTCGTTTGAAAGTCTGCACTTCCTTCAATGGTTTTGTTGAATTCGGCAACCTTGGGACCGGACACCTTGGTGACCTCTTGGGCAAGTTTCAGAGCTTTGTCAATAAAATCCACTACCCTGTCAATGTCGGTTTCTTTCAAACCCCTTGTGGTAAGCGCAGGGGTACCTGGAGAAACAATAAAAAATTGTTAAAAGTGGCATGCTTTGTGTAACATGATGATACATAAAATTAAGTAATCATCTGTCTAGCCTTTTCCCAACTATGTTGGGATCGGCTTCTAGTCGAACTGGATGCAGCTGAATACCAGTATGAAGCGACTGCCTATCTGACGTCCAAAACCCCGTTATTGAGTAATACAATACAGACGGTACCAATGGCTTAACATGCTTTCCGAGGCATTTAGGGGTCTTGGTATGCAAAGATCAACCATCCAGGGATTAACCACGGCAAGTGTAGCTTAACCTGATTGATGGAACCGTGCAGCTGTTATTACTTAGCCACTAGCCTCTTGATTAATTACAGATAAGCGGGATTTTCAACTCAATTCAATTTAGAATATTTTTTTATTTAAAAATGGACCTAGTCGAGTTCTTATGTGTTTGCCTATGGACCGATAGTCATTGGAGCAAACAAGTCATAAAGAGCAAGCTGCGAATCGGAAAGTGGGAGCGTTTCCAGCTAGATGAGGTGGCTTGAGTTCATTTATGCTCATATGAATTATCAATATAGAGGTACAGACGCCAACACATTAAGCTACCCGAAACTGTCATCTTGAACCTAATATTTTAGCGATAAAGTTGAAAACAAACTTATTAAAGAAATTTGACAGATTGTAGTAGCTTTGTGTGCTGGCGTTTGTACATAATGCCGTGTTTAAAGGTAGAAAGATTGCATTGCTTACCAAGCCTGATGCCACTAGGATGGAGGGCACTCTTGTCTCCAGGCACGGTGTTTTTGTTGCAAGCAATACTGCAGAGCTCCAGGATGCGTTCAGCTGGGGCGCCAGTCAGGCCGGCACTGCGCAAGTCTACCAGAATGAGGTGCACGTCAGTACCGCCGGTCGCGATGTCGTAACCACGGGACATCAGACCTTTGCACAGACGCTGGGCGTTCTTGATAACCTGGGTCAAAGAATAAGGGTTATTATTGCTATTCCTGCATATTATAAATTGAATCTATTCCGGTAGGTTTCGTGGTTTTTAAGCACATTAATATTAAATGGTACATTAGTAGTAGGCAAACATATTTAAAGATGTTTAAATAAATAATAATTTTATATCTTTGGCGCAAGTGTAGGTGAGTGATCAAACAATTTTAATTTGACTGAAACTAATTGTAAAAGTGAAAAGGATCGAAAAATGGGTACCGCATGAATTGAGTGAAGCAGACCAACAAACACGTGACGAGTGCTGCGTTACTTTACGAAACCGTCACAATAACGAAGGGATTTTGAATTGTATAATTACTTGTGAAGAAAAGTGGATCTTGTACAGTCAGTGCCCTGCATTACCTGATCCCTCCTACACAGAAGAAATAAGGAAGAGGGGTCAGGTAATGCAGGGCACTGACTGTGCGATAGTCGGAAACGCTCATCACAAGGGTTGAACCCAGGAGAACCGGACAAATCCTGTCCCAAGCGAAATTTGACTCAGAAAAAGTAGTGTGTCTGGTGAACCAGTGCTGTTGTCATCTAGTATGGCTGCCTAAGATCAAGCCAGACTAGCCAGTCAAGGGGATTAGGAGAATAGATTATTTTTTCTTGCTAGAAATTGTCCAAATGCCGGAAAAAGTAGTAATCTGTTGGAAAAGATTTGGGGAGTACGGTACTAACCGTACCACCGTAAAAATCAATCCTGGTAAGGCAGTCAAAACCCAAAAAAAAGACAAGATATATTTTATTGGCCTGTTAGTCTAGTGGTTAGTGACCCTGACTGCTGAGACCGAGGTCGTGGGTTCGATTCCCACCCAGGACAAATCTTTGTGTGATGAGCATGATCATTTGTTCTGTGTCTGGGTGTATTTTATCTATAATATGTATGTATTTAGAAATATATAAGTATGTTTATCAGTTGTCTGGTTGCCATAGTACAGGCTCTGCCTAGTTTGGGATCAGATTGATACCCGCTCCCACAATTTATTTACCAAAGGAATCAAGGAACTGCCAGTGAAGCATACAGTGGAAAAATTGCATAAGTAAAAATATTTAAAAATCGTTTTTCTTTTCCCAAATAAAACGCCAATTCACGGGCCTAATACAAATATTAAAAAAATCTCGATATGTTTTTCAACTCGTGAAAGTTGTGTGCAGTAGTAGTAGTAGGGTTAGGTCCTGAATAATGGTAAATGCATAATTTTCATTTTGTACCTGCTTCTGATATTCAACAAATTCGGGGGTGGTGGCTTGCTTCATAGCGGTGGCGATGGCAGCAATAGCATGGTTATGTGGGCCACCCTGGAGTCCAGGGAACACGGACTGGTTGATCTTGCTCTCAATGTCGTACATGACTTTCTGGCCATTGGCCTTCACGGACCGAACTCCTTTCCGGAAGAAGATCACGCCGGCGCGCGGCCCACGCAGAGTCTTGTGGGTGGTTGTCGTTACAATATCACAGTATTCAAATGGGCTGGGAATTACTCCTGAAAATGAATTTTATTTAAATTGAGCTAAACTAATACCTCGGTTTTGTTTACAGATTGGCCTGTCTGAGTCAAGGTTGCCGGGTTGAACGGGGCAATTACTAATGTGACTAAAAGTGTACACATACATGTACACGTGTATGTGACAATATAGGTAGGTATACAGGATAAGTTTTTATCCAATGCGTAAATTGTAACCATGAATTCAGCATATCATTCTAGACCCCCTTGCGCAGAAACTTTTCGTTGGTTTCACAAAAAAAAAAAAAAAACTATCATAAGAAAAATGCAATACCTACGGGGTCAAAATGTATGGAACAGCTGATTTTTGTTTTTATAACCAACGAAAATGTTCTACGCTGGGGGTTCTAGAATGATATGCTGAATTCATGGTTACAGTTTGCGCACTGGATAAAAACTGATCCTGTATAGATAAGGTCTTCATAAGTTAGAGTTATTCCATCCAATATGTTATAATTAACGGAATTCAAAATACTTGTTTTGTAATGTATTTTCTAGGTTAATCCTACATCAATTACTGTTTTGTGGAGGTATAATTATCTGTAATCGCCACGTAATCGCTAACCCACACTGAGCAAGCATGGTTTTTATTACCTGTTCCTCCTGTGATGAAGAAGCCTTGCAGGACAATTATTATGAAGTAGAACAATTATAGCAAAGTAGGACAGTTATAGGAAAGTTGGACAATTATAGCAAAGTGGGACAATTATAGTGAAGAGTAACAAGTTGTTACTAATAAACACTTATCATACCTGCAGCAACAAGTCCAGAAACATGGGCCATATCACCCATCAAGTACGCGCCATTCTCGTCAGCGATCTGACGGAATCGCTTGTAGTCCAGGCAGCGCGAGTAGCAGCTGATGCCAGCGATGATCAAACGAGGCTTGAAGATCCTCGCTGTCTCGGCCAACTTGTCGTAGTCGATCAGACCGGTCTTGGGGTCCACCTAAGTACGAAAATTATAATTACTTAAACATTTCTACCTAAGTTTTTAATTGACTCATTGTGTTTTATGGCGTGTTACTTAATTGACTGATAGCGCTAGGTTTGAACTATGTCAGGCCCTTGAATAATAATTGAATTATGTGTATAAATTATAGAAGATATGATGTCGGTTGTCTTAAGACATGACGAATTCCTAATTAAGTAGTTTTATTTGATGAGAACTACTTAATATGGTCAAAATAATAAACTTAAAAAAAAAAAAATAGTTAAAATGTAGTTGCTTTGTGTTTTGAATAAACATTTATCTGTTTGTTTGCATCCCAGGGTCACATCATTACGTTATTTTTATCTACAGAACGCAAACATAAATTGAACTAGTTGGAGATCATGGGTCAAAGTCACTTCGTCATGATTGAGAGAAAATGTTTGTCCAGATTACGTCAATATTGCGGGCGTGACGGACGACTGTTGCTTATTACATTTGCTTATCAGTGCAAATAGTTCAACAATAAAACAACAAGAGTCGATTACTAATAGCATGACTCCATAGAAACTGAAAGTACTGTTGTGGGCTGTTGCGCAATTTTACGCGACGTGTCGATTCGGTGAAAATGATTTGAGTAATAATAATGATTGGCTAGTAACTACGCTGTACTGCGTATGCGTACGTTTGTCTTTTAAATTGGGGACTTAATTAAAGTATGCTATGATGCTTATTTTGGACAGAGATGTAGAAAGAGAGTAGGGAAGCCTTTGACCAACAGTGGGACTTTAATGGCTAATAATAAATGAAGCTTCATCTACCTTACAAACGGCTAATTAAGAAATGTATGAATTGTTTAATTTTTGCGTTAGCATTTTTAATACCTACAGTTGAATGGCAATTTGTATAATAAGTAATAAATTCGCCTTGAAAAAAGAAATTAGACAGAGTAAATTATTCACATTACAGTAGGCTTAGTAGGCTAACTTTATGGCGATTTTGAAGTGGGCTACTTGCTGTGCAGTACAAGCCTTGCAATCACATGAATTTGTTACAAGCTTTTCGTCTTGCATTCAGAGCCACCATAAATGTTGCATTGGGCTTTACCTTGTATGGCATGCTTTCAAAGAAGATTGAAGTGGCAGAAATCTTCTTGGTGGCAGTGAAGAAGCCGTGGGTAAGATGACCACCATCTGGCAGGTCTAATCCCATGATCCTGCCATGAGGTTCTACTACACCCGTGTATACAGCGAAGTTAGCTGGTGATCCTGGAAAAAAAAAAAATACTTTATGTAAATATTTTAGAACAAGTATTCGGTGGTAGAATAATGGGGTAGAGGGAAATAGCTAAACAGAACAGTCTTTTGGTAGTCACAAAATGCCTTATATTGAAGGTAGTAGGAATAGACTTTACGTGTAAGAGGAGAACTGGTGAATATAGCTCCCAAATGCTAGGAGGGATCTGGATATGAACAAACTCTTACCAACTAAATGGTAAGAGTTTGTCCATATCCAGATCGCTCCTAGAAAGATCCTTCAGTCTTCCCTAGAAAACCAAAGGATTTCTGAACGAGAATATTGCCTTAACTTAAGAAATTTAACAATTACAAAATTTACATAATAAAGTAGGTATTAAATTAAGTTCTCTTCTGCAATGTGAGGAGATAAGGTAACCTGTTGTTCAACACAGTTCAAGATATCACTTTATAAAATTCATGAAACCTTTACAAACTGTTTATCTCATACACCTATGTCATAACTGGCTGGAAACTATGTAATCATATGGAATTTTTTATGTTGTGCAATAAAAATAGCCACAACTAAATAATTTTAATATTTGTTTGAGTTGGAAGTTTAGTTTGTGTGGAGTTTATAATCGAAAAAAAATCAGTTTCACATAAAAAAAATACTTATTATTGTAAAAAGCAAGTAGTACCTGAGTATGGCTGCACATTAACTCCCCAATCCTCGGCACTCACCCTGTAAGCCTCAAGAGACCTCTTTTGTGCCAGGAGTTCAATTTCATCAATAAACTCATTGCCTCCATAATACCTGTAATAAAACCTCATTTCCTTAGTAAGAAATATTAAAACTTTTTGGTAAATTATATCCTTTTATTTAAATGTGTCATGAAAGACATGGTTAAGTGATTTCTTGAATTTTAGATTAAGAAGAAACTTTACCTTTGGTTGGGAAGACCCTCTGAATATTTATTGTGCAGACATGTGCTGAGGCACTGCAATACTGGCACAGAAGTGAAGTTCTCAGAAGCAATCATTTCCAGTCCAGCTCTCTGACGTTCCTTCTCATGTTTGATGATGGCGAACAGCTCAGGGTCCGTTTCCCACAGGTTTCCATTCATAATTGAGCTACTCATGGTTGGAGTGCTATGTACTTGTCTATTTAAATAGGAAGTCTGAAATAATTATCACAGCCGTTAAATAAAACTTATTTTTAAGAACCTTTAATTAATACTCTATGTTGTGTGATATTTTTTATTTTAATTAAAAAATTCTACTGCTATTAAATTATGTTCGGTAACTTTTAAAGACACTGTATCCTTACAGAACAAGAATACAAACTAAACTTTAATAAACGATAAATTGTAATATAAAGGAGAATCGCTGACCCCTAACTGATAACTAGATAATGCAATCAAAAACAAGAGTTGGTTGTATTTATTTCCATGAGACCTAATGCACAATTAGTACGTAATCAACGCGGGCGTTTCTAAGTGCTTCTAGTTATTACAAACGAATAAACGTAATTTCATAAAATTATTATTCAGTTTAAAGATTAACAAACGGAACGTATGTACTTACGGAATGTAATAACTACACAATAAATATACGAAAAATAGCCTGGACACAACCTGCACTTAACCTATCAAACTTTAAACAAGTTTATAAAGCATGGGACTTTCAATAGACAAGCAGTAGTACACAACAAAACAAAATTATAACAATTAACGTACCTCAGGGTGGATTTTTCCGTATAACGCTTGCACTGGATTCACAAAAACGAATGATGAAAGACTGCTTAATTTTTTAGGTAGTGAATGAAAACACGTTTTAACTAGTATCTTGGACATAATAATGTATTGAATACCCAACTATTCCTTCGATTACACTAAATAATATGTTTTTATTAGCGCAAACATGGGCTAACTATTATCAATATTGATAACCCATTATGAACTCTACAGTCTTAACTTGACGTTTCGTTACTTTTGTTACGGCTACGACTGACACTGACAGATCAGACAGATGAAACGTTCACAGTTTTTGTCTAGTGAACTTGCTCGGGCATCAGCGTTCGCTAAACTGCCTGTGCTTACTTTGAAATTGAAAACAAAGTGAATGTATGTTTAGGTTTAATTATGTAAATGTTTATTCATGTCTATTGCTTACAAAAGAGCTCATTAAACAAGTCAGTATTTATAAATCATTAGTTTAATTAGTAAGTGTCAATCAGTCGGTACCGAAGGAAGGTTACCAGAGTAAACTTGCATTGCGGGACAAGACAAAATCAAACCTGACCAAGTACGACTCGGACCTGCTGGTGTATCTGGGGTTCTTCAACTTCGGTTCGAACTTTTATTGTGGAATTACCATCGAAATTTAGACAGCTCAGGAGGCCTCCGAAATATCGAAGGAAATTGCTCATTAGTTCGATACAATATGTGCAGCGGTCGGGTCTTATTCATCAGATTTTATTAGTTAACAGATCAAGTCCCTGCCAAATAGTTACTATGAGATTTTGCAACTTCAACACAATGTGATTATACAAACACTAATTGATTATAATGAATTGAACCTACCTATGTAAGAAAACATATTTTGGAAAATCCTGGGGACTAATTGCGTAACACACTAACAGTAGGAATGGTTTTCATTTTTGGTAGGTAGTTAAACAAAATTCATTGCGGTATTTACGTTGCTGCTCAGATCATTTTTTCGAACATAAGAAGCAATGGTTAACCAATATCCTTTAAAACATTGTCACGCAACTAGGGTGCGGGCCCGACCTTAGTTGCGTATCTCGTCTTCGTATATCGTAACTCCGCAAGACGTGATAACCCCTCGCGCGTCGCTCGGTTCCGCGCGTTCGATTTAAAGTAAATAAATAGTAAAAAAATAGAAAAAAAAAGAAGAAAAAAAGTTAATGTCGTGAGGATGTTGCTACATGAATAAACATCAAAACATTACATCCAATGGCAACCGATTCCTTATGATCCAACGGGTACACACGCGGAAATTTGGAGCATTTTTTCTTATGATCCCCCGGGGGCTCATAAGGACATTTGAGAGGATAAACGATTTGATTTTCTAAACTAGTACTTCCCATGAAGTCGTAGGTAAACCCAAAACAAAAATCGATTAACCAAAATCATTGTCTAGTTTGCTTGTTTTCAGGTAGAGAAGTACCTAACTACTTTGTATTATGAATATGATACCGGTGTATGTCCGATAACTTTACCAAACATCGACAGCGGGCGGAATTGTTAGCAATACAGACAGCCGGACAGTTTGCCAATATCTACCTACAAACGTTGGCACAAATGCAACATTGTGACTCTGTGTGACAAGGCACAGTGGCTGTCACACACACACGCACCGTTATTGTTTAAATTAATTAATTTGCTTATCTTGACGGTTAACGGCAATTAATTACAAGTTTAAGGCTGTTTGGAAGCCGGCCATAACTGAATCTATCACGTTTGAAAACGTAACGACGTAAAATTACGTACCTTGTTGAGTTGGGTAACTAATTTGAATATTACCAGATTGCCTACTAATTATAATTAAACCGAAAATTGTAGTTTGTGATTAAACCCCTAGATAGCCGAATCATATTCTGAAGATGGGAGAATCTCAAAAACAGGAGATTGCTTATATTATTAAGTTATAGGTAAGTAGTACCTAAGTTAGTAGTAAGTTTATAGTCTTACTTACTCTTAAATAAAATGTTCTTGATGCTATTCCATTTGTTTAAAAGTTTCAACTAGTCGAGTTTTTTTTATTTTTATTTATTTACTTTTTTGAGTTAATATATATTTTTTTCCTTTAATACTAGTATTTGTTATAGCGGCAACAGAAATACACCATCTGTGAAAATTTCAACTCTCTAACTATCACGGTTCATGAGATACAGCCTGGTGACAGACGGACGGGCGGACGGGACGGGCGGACAGCGGAAACTTAGTAATAGGGTTCCGTTTTACCCTTTGGGTACGGAATGATTACAGATGATTTTCAAGACCTATTCAATGTTATCCCATTTGACATAGTTTCGATTTCACAATATGGCGTCAAGTGGTCACCATATTAAATGTTAGTTAATGTCATGTTTTTAGTGACGGACGCTCGCAAGATTAAGACAACAGATTGACGTAAGAATCATCAAAATCGACCCACGCGTTTGGTATGTCGAGTGACACAATGGAACAAACATACATATGTGCATACCTACATATGCTGAAAAACACATTACCCTCCTTTGCGTCGCGCAGTCAGAAAAAGACAGTTGGTAACTACGTACGGAGAAAAGCCGATTAACACTTTTACCTTTACATGTAATTAATTATTCGATACATTATATTTCAGTAGGTATTTTATAGTAAAACTAGCTTTAGTCAGGGGCTTCACCCGGGTGGAGGTGGAAAAATAACTCACGGTAACGCAATATCGGAATAAAAAGTAAATTATGTGTTAATCCAGGTCATAAACTATCTGTTTTATTTTCAAGCAAATCCATTCAGCCGTAAATATCTTATCTACATCATTATCTATCAACATAAAAAACTTTCATTTTTAATATATCTAATAATTTATCAATAACAAATTAAGTACGGTACTCAGCTGAGAATGATTCTGGCCGTATTTTATTTGAATATTGAGCCCAATGACAATGAATAAGATTTAAAACACTGAAGTGTTAAACGACATTTGTCGCCGACTGTACGCACGGCCACACATCAATCTATACGTTTCCAGTATAAGCTAACATCTCATTATACGAAAAGCCTATACAATGCGAGGTCAGCTAAAAGTGGAAATTTATAGCTTGACCTGTAGCCGTGTGTACCTACCTAACTCATCGCCCCAATTCAAGTGATAGGTAGGGAGCTACCACATCTAATTGACGTGTTGATAGTGAAGCGAATGGGATGTCGTTAAATTCGTATTGTCTGTTCCGCTGTCACACTCACAGTGGTGACTGACTGACTACTCTGACATCCTATTCGTGACTCGTGAAGTCGTGAAAATACGTTTCAGGTAACTACTATCTAGGGAGTTGGAGCTAAACTCGTTGACCGTTAGCTTTTCAAGTGGATAATGAGTTTTGTTATCCGATGTTGTGTGTAGTTAGGCTTAGGAGCTATTAAGGCTCCCAACGCGACGCAACTCTCGTGGAACAGTTTCTATGAAAACTTCATGGATTTTTCTTACCAAAGTCGAGTCGTACTGTCGCGTCCCGCCTGTCTGAAGCAGCCTTTACGGTTTTCAATGATCGCAGCCGAGTTGATTCGAGATGATTCGAGAGTCGTAAGACCTCCAGTCTTTCGACTCTCGAATCATCTCGTAGACCTAGATGTGAATTGAAGGAACACGGCAACTGAAGGAACAGGGGTGGTAAAACTCACCCCGTGTTCTTACAGTCTTGTCAGTAAAAGTCTGACACTCCGCTTCACCCTCTCGAGCGGGAGATCACATATTATGATTACCCACCCAAAAAGAAAAAAAACCTCTTTCTTATTCTTTCATTGGCAAAAAATATAGCTTTCTCTCAAAACGACTCGTTTACGACATGTGTTGTATGTTATGTGTGGTGTGAGTTTAACAGTTCCGGTAGTGTCATTTAGGTAATGTATTGTAAAGATCTCTCCTTCCCGATCAGTATTATGTGGGCAGAATACTAACAGGAGATAGGGGACAGCTGCGTTGTCCTTTTTCCTAATGCCAGTAGGTACCTAGATACTTTGCGAAGGCCAAGGGGTAGGTTATAAACGAAATTGAGACCCTTCACCAACGGACATGATTTTGTTTCTGTAAGAACTTAAAATAAAACCAATTTATTAACGGTAAAGGACACAATATTTTTTCGGTATTTGAAGTGAATCTTTTTAATCGATTTGTAATAAAAATTAATCAAAATGACTGGGTATTTGGATATTTATTATATGTCTCGTCTCTAGATAGGTACCTACATAGGAATCGATTGTTCATTGAAAGATATCGACTGTTCAACTGTAATATTTTATTTTTTCAGTAACAAACCCATAGCAATGGAAAGTACTTCACTCACAGATCATTGAACAGGTCCTTTTCCTGCAGAAGCTTCACCAGACACCATACACATTATCAATATAAATTTTTTATTAATAAACGTGTCATGTTTCTTTAAATTGTATTCAAGTTTCTAGGTTCGAATCTGAGCAATTCTAAAATTCTACCATATACAAGACGTTTTGAATCCTTCGCCCATAAATAATCGATGTGATTAAACTTCTTGAAAGGCACCTTATAATAATCTATAACGTTCGGTAGCTTGTTTTTTAACATATTAACATTTTGTATATCAGCGAACCAATCGTTGTCACTAAAGAAGAGAGCTACAGGAGCTGTAATGTTCTCGACTGAATACTTTGGAGGCTTACGGGATCCATAAACTTCTCGATTCTTCTCTTCACCGTGATCATATCTTCTAAATGACCGTGACATCATGTTTTGTAAATAATGTGTAAATTGATAAATAGAAGCCCCAGAGGGCATGTGTCCAAAAATAACGGGTAAATTTTCCTTATTGAATTGTTCATAGTCGAATCCACAAAAACAGAATAAAATTGTGGTGCACACTATACCATTACCTATTTCACACAAAGGAGTTTTAGAATAAAAATGCTTAATAGGCTTCGGTAAGATTTCATACATTTGAAACATTTTGACAAGCGCCATATCGTAATTATTAAACGGAGCGACCATCCTCGCTAATGGACTCTTGATATTCGCCGTCCAAGCTAAAGGCGCTAGTGCGATCATTGTCGTAATTTTTTCATTATATTCTGGTTTCTCTGAGCACATAACAAAGAAAGCTGTAGTACCCTGAGAATGTCCAATATACGCCATCTTTTCTTTGCTAGTTGTATTAAGCGCATATTCGATTATAGCTGGTAAGTCATAGCGGCCAATTTCGTCCCAACTGAAATTCCAGAATTTTTCAGTGTCTGGTAACAAGCTGACGTGTTGCCTAGAATGTTTGTTTCCTCGAGCGTTGCCCATCCAGACATCGTAGCCTGCTGACGCTAGCAGATATGCCAAGCTGTCGTTTGGTCCAGCGGTCACCCAATCATCAGCACTCATTAGCAATCCATGCATTAGTAGAACTACAGGGCCATTGCTCTCGATTCTGTACAGAGTAAGAATGTAGCCATCATCCGTCTCCACATGATGTTCTTGCACAGGGTAGCCATATTTAACTATCAGTTGGGTTATATTTAGATCAGCATCTTCATTGTAAGCTAGTTTTGGAGCACTTATAATATCTATGACTGCTGTAAATTCCTTTAGAATTGCTGCAGGATCGATTCCGAAATCGTGTAACACTATTTTATTGGTAATGCAGTACGTGCAGTATAAAAGGTTTATCAAAATTAAAAAACTGCAATTTCGTGTTTTCATGATAAGGAATTCTGTAAAAACTGAAATGGTAAAATACTATAATGATTCAAAAAGAGAATAAACCAGACTTTGTCAACCTTGTGTAGCACACCCCTCCAAGTCTTTTTATTTTGTTAACATGTGGAATGTCTTCCTGGGGTGGATGGATGGGTCAGAGACTTCTACTGACTAAAATAACCGAGTGTCCCCTCGCACACTTGCACTCACTAACGCAGCCCCCGACTGGTGCCATTGAGGTGTTTGAATCCCCCCGCGACATCCAGAGAATCGCGCAGGGAACATTACGGGCCTCCACCTCGGGCCTTATTTGATAAGGGGCACCGGACGTCCCCGAGTCAGCCTTCCCTGGTCCCATTTAGGGAGGTTGGAGGAGGGGATTATTTGACCTCTGACGATGCCCGGTGAGTTTGCTACGGGCCAGGATGGTGCTCGAAATCTCCCTCTCTCTTTGCGCTCGTCAATAGTACCTAGGTATAAAATGTAAGTGAAAACCTGTCTTGCGACTTTAAATTCTAGAAAACGATGCAGCAGCCTCTTAGGCTGTGCAAAAAGCTAAACTGACTTGGTAATGAATAATAAATTAAATAATAATAATATTTACATCCATAGCAATGTTTTATAAAATATTTAAATGTTTTATAAATTGCATAGGATGAACGGCGCCGCCGAGGCCAGCCCAGGAACAGGTGCCGATAGAACCCAGATGTGTATTGCAAGGGTTGGATCAAGGTGGCCCTGGAAAAGGATGCCTGAATAGATTTAAGTGAGACTTTTGCTCAGCAGTGGCACAGTGTAGACTAGTAAAAAATCGCAATTTAAGACGCAATGGCATACCTATCTCAAAAGTTCAAAGGGGCGATTCCCCTATTTATAAGAACGTTCGCATTTCAATCTAATCTCAGTCTGTCAAAAGTGCTTCTGATTTGCCTAAATTGACAAGTTTACGACTTTGATGTTCGCTTAGATGAGATTGGGATTGGATTCTGTAAGTTTTTTCGTTTTCGATTTGGCATTCGGTTCCTCATGGTTCATACTACCATATCTGGCAATTTAAATTAACAATACATTAACTCCTCCTGGTGATGGCAATTACCTTCTCGTTTTCTTTAGTCTGAAGTAGGTGTTGTTTAGGAAAGAATATTATGGATGACACATTAAGGTTTTGCGTCTCTGGAATTAAGCATATAAAATTACAACAAGGCAAATACATGCTTATCGTATTAGCTTTAATGAAATACCGTGTTACAATATAACGGTTCTTGTAATTATAAAGTTGAATGCAAATTACATGTATACGTCTGATCAGACCATGAGCCACCTGCTGGAGTGTCCCAAGTGTCCGTTCACCTGCACCTCAGATGACCTCAAAAATGCCACTGATGCCGCAATAAACGTGGCCACCTACTGGGCTCAAACGATATAAAGTGTACGAGTACCATCGCCACGAAAGAAGAAGAAGAAGATGCAAATTACAGACACATTTCACAAACATGACAAACAAGATCCTTTGTAAGCGAAGGAGGAATATTAGGGAAATATTTCTAAGTAATTACATTTAAGGAAAAACGGTGAGAGTAATTTCCATTGTTTGCTGCGTGTTGTGACTACTGATGATACATTACAAACATAGGTATTTAAGAAGGGGAGCCTGAGTCATCAGTCTGGAAAATCATAGATATTTTGAAGGCTTTCAGCATAATTGTTTTATTTACACATTTATGTATGTATGAACTTATCTTTACTAATATTATAAAGCTGAAGAGTTTGTTTGGTTGAACGCGGTGGTCTCAGGAATTTTACACGGGCGAAATCGCGGGCAGAAGCTAGTGTATAATTAAAATGACCATTAATTTTTTGACACAAAACGGCACATTTGTTTATTTATCTCAATACCTAGTAGGGCCGATTCATAAAGTAAACTGAATTCAACTAAAAATCAAACTCAAAAATACCATTCTAGGTACTCAATATATAAACAACATATTTTTAGGGTTCTGTAGCCAAAGGGCAAAAAACGGAACCCTTATAGATTCGTTATGTCTGTCTGTCCGTCCGTATGTCACAGCCACTTTTTTCCGAAACTATAAGAGCTATGCTGTTGAAACTTGGTAAGTAGATGTATTCTGTGAACCGCATTAAGATTTTCACAAAAAATAGAAAAAAAAACAATACATTTTGGGGTTCCCCATACTTAGAACTGAAACTCAAAATTTTTTCAAAACCGTATGGGTTTGACTAAAAAAAAATTTTGGAAAAAATTTTGTGGTATCTATGGATAGGTTTTCAAAAATGATATTGAGGTTTCTAAAATCATTTTTTTCTAAACTGAATAGTTTGCGCGAGAGACACTTTCAAAGTGGTAAAATGTGTCCCCCCCTGTAACTCCTAAAATATGAGAATGATAAAACTAAAAAAAATATACGATGTACATTGCCATGTAAACTTCCACCGAAAATTGGTTTGAACGAGATCTAGTAAGTAGTTTTTTTTTAAATAACCGCAAATTAACTTTCATTCAATCATTTCAAATATAAAAATAAAAATAAACGTTTAATTTCATAAACATAAACCTTATGCATAAACCGTGAAATACCTATAGGCTTGTACGGAACCCTCGGTGCGCGAGTCCGACTCGCACTTGGCTGGTTTTTATATTATTTTATCAAAATGTATTATTACAAATTCGAAAGGATAAGTAAGATAAATTTTCAGTCATTTTTTATATTTGGCAGCAGAATAAAGGTTAACACAGCTGGTGCTGATTTTAAGTAAGAACAAAATTCTTGGCACGTTTTTCATTATTCTTCTTAGTTATCAACATCGCCATAAGGCCCTGTACCTAGGTTTTTTCAGACATCCACAATTTATTAATGTAATTTATCTGGCCCGCCAATTATCGCATTTTTTCTGAAAACGGGACGATTTTGCGTCCCGTGGTCGAAAAAGGGACAATCCCGTTCAAAACGGGACGTACTTTAGGTATAATGCACAATAGCTACATTGGTTTCTTAAAGAAACGTACAATACAGCTGACCAAGCCCAGCAGGTATGGGAAACGTAGCAATTGTTTCAATATTTTTTTCGAACGGGTTTCGTTCAATCAAACATCAGACATTTCTTGGATATTTACAGTTAGGATTAAAATTGAATTCAACCTGATGAATATGAATATTGGCTACAATTTCAACGGTGAAAATGCACTATCCAGAATATCCAGGCGGGTTGTTACCTGCCAGGGTTGCGCAATTGCTCGAAAGAGTTACCGTGGCACTAGCAACTGAAAGAACACGGGTGGAGGTTAGTCAGTAAAAGTCTGACATGCCCCCCCCACGCGTCATTTGATGATCCCACCAAAAAAAAAAAACCGGCCAAGTGCGAGTCGGACTCGCGCACCGAGGGTTCCGTACAAACCTGTAGGTATAATTATGAGTAAAAGTTCACCCAGCACGACAATCGATTCGTAGTTCTGGTTCTGTTTCTTGGCTTGGTTTTATTTCTGTCTGTGTTTTGTTCTGTTTATATGATGTAACTAAAAATTTACGGTTTTCGCAATTTTTCCTTTATCTGTGCTATAAGACGTTGCTTCGTACCAAATTTCAAAATTCTAGATCGACTGGAAGTACCCTTTAGGTTTTGATTCCCTTGCGAGTTTCGAAAATTTGTGGAAATTTGCGGTATAAACGGCTATTTCTTTTGATTGCGTTAGCTTAGAAGTTTGATTTTTTCACAGCTCTGAGAGACAGTAGACTTGAGTATTTGATATAAATTTCAGCTTGATACATCCACGCGTTCCTGAGAAAAAGGGTCTTGACAGACGGACGGACGGACGGACGGACGGACGGACGGACAACAAAGTGATCCTATAAGGGTTCCGCTTTTTCCTTTTGAGGTGCGGAACCCTAAAAAAGGCTTGATGTTACCCAATTTGGCTTTAGTCCGGTTTGCCTGTGATATGGCGGGGTTAAGAGATTGCAGGAGCATCTGTATTAACCGCTATTGCGCCAACCAAATGCGAAAATAATGTTATAAAAGCATGTTGTTCTTTGATAAATAAAAATAAATAAAGTAATACCAATCTATTACTGTCCTACTGCAGAATATGTATGAGGTATGAGGAACAGGGTGTTAGGTTTCTCGTCGTTCCTAGAAAAGGGAGATTCCTTCTACCGGACGCGTGTTGTGTCTGGTGGTTATCATATTTTCATAATCTATATTTTACGTGTCTGTAGAAACCCACATATTTGAAGTAGTAGCATGAACGTCGACTAAAGGGAGTAGATTTAGCGCATGAGAGTTTAATTTTTTTTTGCAATTAATTAAGCCAAGCGTAAAAAACCCTTTGAGGGATCCGTTAATTATAAAATGAACGAGGTATGTATAAACATGGGTAATTTCTTCGTAAGTACCCAAATAAGGGCTGTTGCGGGAAAGGTCCTAACATTCGTATAAATTAATTTCGTTTGTTTTTTGGCATCGTAGCACCGAAATGGATATAAAACGATTTAATTGCGTTATGTGATGACTGTCTCGGTGGTTTCGTGGTCGCAAGCGCTACTAATAAACATATGCTACTGGTTTCGATTCCCAGCACCCTGATTGCGTAATATACTATCATATTAATCAGAATCTGAATCATTTTGCTTCATATGCTCGAAAAAACTGTCTGCTCAACTACGTAAATAATGCAATGAATATTGTTGAACTGTCAAAATGAATGCCATTCCCATTGATAATACAATTCTGGGAGTATATAATACAGTAAGGATTGTATTGTATTACAATCCTTTATTTCAGGCTACTAAGGCCCATTAAAACAATATATAGTAAATATATATAGATACTAATATTATAAAGCTGAAGAGTTTGTTTGTTTGTTGATTGAACGCGCTAATCTCAAGAACCACTGGTCCGAATTGAAAAATTGTTTTTGTGTTGGGTTGCCTATTTATCGAGGAAGGCTCTCACTATATAACATCACGCTACAATCAAGAGGAGCAGAGCAGTAATGAAAAATGTTGCAAAAACGGTGAAAATCGAACGGGTGGGCGATTCGACGCGACGGGAAGGGCCTGGAACAAAAAATTTTACGCGGACGAAGTCGCGGGCAGAAGCTAGTATACATATATAGTATCTGACGTTATCACTCAGTTCGGGGAAAGTGATAGAGCGTTTTTGAATTAGAAATTAGCAGCTCGGGGTTAGGATTTATGCACGTTTATTGGAAAAAGGTGGAGAAGATGTCCTCTCCATCCATTACGCCCGTGGTATACAACATGGGACTTAAACACAACTGGCAAAATGAGGGTAGATACATCCACATCTTGTAGTAGGTCTACTTTACACAACTTTAAGTAGGTAGGCAGAGAATCTCTAAAATCGAACCCGATGCAAAGTTTGCTATTTGAAAACGAGGTTAGTTTGGTCTCATTTCGCGAAGGCAAGTGAAGACGAGCCGAAGGTGGAACACATTTACGTATCTAGGCGGTAAGTTTACTCGCTTCTGACTTCAAAGTAGATTCAGCGAAAAGTAGGTCGGAAGGCGGAGATACTGTTCCGGAAACTGAATTACATTGAAATTATTACGTCAAGGGATTATGTCGTTTACGCCGCCGCCGTTTCCATGTAGGTAAAAAAATACTATAATAACTAATAATGTCATGTCAACATAAAATCAAAATATTTTTTTTCACATACCTAAACCTAAGTATATTGGCATTTATGAAACGTCAGAAGCTAGGTGAATACCTGCGGGTTCCCAACTCACGGTAGGAGGGGTTCACATCGGCGTCGAGTCGACGATGAAGTACCTGGGACTTGTCCTCGATAGCCGGTGGAACTTCGTCGAGCACTTCTGACGTTTGGCTCCCAGACTGGAGCGGGCTGGGGCTGCCTTAAAGCGGCTCCTGCCCAATCTAGGGGGTCTAAACGCCTCCTGCCGGAGGCTCTACACGGGGGTCGTGCGGTCCATGGCCCTCTACGGGGCACCGGTGTGGGCGCCCTCGTTGAGGTTGCGCCCAGCGCGCCGGTTGAGTGCGGCCCAGAGGGTCATGGCCATCCGGCTAATCCGGGGATACCGCACGGTCTCGTGCGAGGCGGCGAGCCTCCTTGCCGGAGTGCCGCCATGGGATCTGGAGGCAAAGGTCCTCGCCCACATGTGGGAGTGGCGCGAGGAGGCGAAACGCCGGGGCGAAACTCCGCTGCCGCGACAAATCGTGGCACGGCGGACAGAGCTCCGGCAGGATCTCATGGCGACATGGCGAGTACGATTGTCGCAACCCAGCGCTGGGCACGCCACAATTGCGGCGGTAAGTCCCCTCTTTGAGGAGTGGATAGAGAGGCGCCACGGCGTCCTCACCTTCCGCCTGACGCAGGTTCTCACCGGGCATGGGTGCTTCGGTGGGTTCCTGTTCAGGATAAAGCGGGAGGAAACGCCCGGGTGTTTGCATTGCGAGGATCGTCTGGAGGACACGGTGGAGCATACGGTGGAGGTGTGCCCTGCCTGGGCGGAACACCGCCGTGTCCTCGTGGAGGCGATCGGCGGCGGCGACCTCTCGCGTCCAGCCCTGGTGCGAGCCATGGTACGGAGCGAGAGGGCATGGGAAGCCGTCACCTCCTTCTGCGAAGCAGTAATGCTCGCGAAGGAGGAGGCGGGGCGCGTGAGGGAGTGGCAATCTCTGCGCCCTCACGTCCCTAGCCGCCGCAGGAGGAGACGCCCCGGGCGTCGGGAGTCTATAGCGGACTCCCGGCCGCCGTAGGCGCGAGCTTGCGGGCGGCGAGCAATGGGTAGCTCGCCGCCCGGTAAGGACCAGGCTCGGGTCGACGGCGCGTAGTGTTCCACGCGCGCCTCAAAGAGATGTCAGCAATACTGAAGGGGTCTGCCAGGACCGACGCCTGCCAGGGTCGCGAGATTGTTCGAAAGAGATACCGTGACCCTGGCACATGGGCAACTGAAGGAACACGGGTGGGTTTTAGTCAGTAAAAGTCTGACACGCCCTCCCGCTCCGCCCAGAGCGGGAGAAGTCATTTGATGATTTCCCATCCACACAAAAAAAAAAAAAAGCTAGGTGAATGGTTCCAATTTCTTCATTCCTATATGGAGAAGAGCCAGTATGAAACTACATGGTTACTCTTTTCAAAAACATTGGATTTCACAATAGACCTAGGTATGGGAGGACAGCGTAGGCCTGTCAACAAGTACCAGGTGCTTAATAAAATAGAAAAATATTTATAACTAGCTTTGCCAGCGGCAATTATCCTGGTTAATCCAGGTTATAAACTATCTGTATGCCAAATTTAATCCAATTTGTTCTGCCGTTTTTGCGTGAATGAGTAGCAAACATCTAAACAAACCAACTAAAACATTTATTATTATAAGTAACATTTAGTAGGGTTAATATAGGTATGGTCACGGGAGCTCGTACAGGGATGCAGCGTTGCTGGCGACGGCTGCGGTCTCACTGGTGGTGAGCCGCATACGGCGCCTAGGAGGTGGCCCTCAACAAGTCGGAGGCCATGGCCTTTCATGGCCCGTGTGGTCGGGGGGTGTCGGATCGCTGTCGAGTCCACCATGAAATATCTGGGATTGGTGCTCGACAGCCGGTGGGACTTCGGCCCCCACTTCCGGCGGCTGGCACCCAAGTTGATGGGCGCGGCTGGGGCGCTGTCAACGCTGCTTCCCAATCTGGGGGGCCCGAGAGCCGCCTGTAGGCGGCTCTACGTGGGGATCGTGCGATCCATGGCCCTGTACGGGGCCCCGATCTGGGCGGCTGACCTGACGGCCGGCAGCATCGCTGTTCTGCGAAGGCCGCAGCGAGCGATGGCCGTCAGAGTCATCAGGGGATATCGCACGATCTCCTACGAGGCGGCCTGTGTACTGGCTGGATCCCCACCGTGGGACCTCGAGGCGAAAGTCCTCGCGTCACTGTATCGGTGGCGCGAGGAAGCGCGGGAGCGAGGCGAGCGACTGACGGAGCGACACATAGAGCTTCGTCGGTCGCAGCTCCGCGCAGCCCTGGTGGCGAGCTGGCAGGACAGGCTTTCACGCCCTACCGCCGGCCTCGCCACCGTCGAGGCGGTCCGGCCAGTACTCGGGCACTGGCTCGGGAGGAGGCACGGCTCCCTGTCATTCCGGGCGACGCAGGTGCTCTCGGGGCATGGTTGCTTCGGGAAGTACCTGTGTCGCATAAACAGGGAGCCGGACGCCCGGTGTCACCACTGCGTCGACTGCCGGGAGGATACGGCGCGGCATACGTTGGCAGAATGTGCCGCTTGGGAGGAGCCGCGTCGTGTCCTCGTCTCAGAAGTAGGCAGTGACCTATCGCTGCCGGCCGTGGTCGAGTCGATGGTCGGCGGCGAGGAGTCCTGGGACGCGGTGGTATCCTTCTGCGAAACTGTCATGTCGCAGAAGGAGGCTGCGGAAAGGGAGCGGGAGATATCTTCCGCTCACCCAGCCCGCAGCAGGCGCACTGGGCGTCGGCGGAAGGCGGACAACGCCCTCTTCCAGTCCCCCTAAATGGGTCCAGGGGCGACGGATCTGGGGACATCCGTCGCCCCCTATTGCAACGGACCCGAGATGGTGGCGCGTAGTGTTCCACGCGCGCCTCTCTGTGATGTATGGGGGGGAGTTTAACACCTCACTCCCCCCCAACGTGAGGAGGCCCGCAAAGGCGGGCTGGCACCAGTCGGGGATCGCGGAAGACATATTGGTTCCCGTGGTCCTCGACGTAGGTGTGGGACGGAACACCGGGGTGGTTTTAGTCAGTAAGAGTCTGACAGACCCCTCCGCCCACCCCAGGGCGGAGGACATCCATGAGGATTTCCACCTCGTGATCAAAAAAAAAAAAAAAGGTATGGTCACGGTCTATTGTGTTCCAAATTGCCTGCAAATCAGTAGAGCCGTTTATGCGTAATCAAGTGAGTAAGAAACATTTTGAAGGATAAGTATTACCTTTTTTATGAAAGGTAATCGTTTCTACCTATTAGGAATTTTCTTCAGTAGAAAAATGACTAAAGTCTCGTGAACCCTCTTTGACAAAATTACCGACGTTGGACATACTTCAACGTCCCGTGATAGATTACTGACTCAGTTGATGGATCCCTATTCCTTTGTGACCGATCCGAGCTGCCAATCGTGGGTCATTGTGTAAAAAGCCATTAAATACACGCTACATGGGAACTACAAACTGCTGATTTTTGGTCGAACTAATTATTTTCCGTTGAAGAAACCGATCTTAGGTAAGCGTGGCATTTCTTGAATTATTTTTTTCCAAAGTAACTGCTTTTTTAACCTTCAATGGGATAGTGTAAAGGTCGGTTCGGTATTGAGTTTTTTAATTATATCATTTCTTAATTTTTTAATACAGTTTCAAAGTTATCGTTGAATAACAAATTCGTTGCAGTAATTTCTGGATATTTATCTCACGGGGCAAGAAAAAATGACATTGTCAGATAACGTGAAGACTCTTTAACCTAAATTATTGGATGTGTGTCTAGTCAGTTTTATACCAATCTACTAAGATCAATTAAATATTAACCATAGGTAGATACGTTAATACATGAGGACTGTATCTGCGGAATGTTATTTATATAACATAGAAATAACAGCGGACTTATTCCTATGTTATATAAATGATATTCCCAGAACCACTAAAATATTTATAGGAAAAACTTAGAAAGATATGAACATGAAATAAATAATAGATTAGACTTAATGTTCCGTAAAGAGTAGCACCATCCCATTTCTACCCGTGAGTAACGTAAAAGGCGACTAAGAGATTTACTAGAGACTGGGCAGCAGCGTTCTCTATGCATACTGCGATCGGCCACCCGC
Source organism: Aporophyla nigra (assembly GCA_947507805.1). Classification (NCBI taxonomy): domain Eukaryota; kingdom Metazoa; phylum Arthropoda; class Insecta; order Lepidoptera; family Noctuidae; genus Aporophyla; species Aporophyla nigra. The sequence continues at coordinate 17,669,999 of OX382297.1, read as the reverse complement.
CTGCTAAGCGTGGCGATTATGGTAATCCTCCTAAATTGGGGGAGGCCTTTGGCCTATGTCCAGCTGTGGACGTCTTCCGGCTGAAATGATGATGATAATTAGACTTAATTATTCAATGGCTTATCGAAAACAACTTGAAAAATAATTTAGGAAAAACCCATATCTTAATTTTATCCAACGAAAAAACTCTACTCACAAATATTCAATACAAAAATAATAAGATTTTTAAGATAGTCAGCACAAAATTCCTAGGTCCTTCGGTTAGATCAGCACATGACATGTAAAACACACATTGATCGTATACTAAGTACATAACAAAAAATTAAACCGCCGAAAAAACTGAAAAGCAAAAAATAATAAACCTTAAAATTATGAGTCGGCGCTTTGACTGATCTTTGTTCATTGATTTTCAGCGCCGACTCAAAATTTTAAGGTTTATTATTTTTTGCTTTTCCGTTTTTTCGGCGGTTTAATTTTTTGTTAAAAAGTTTTTATTTTATAAATTTTTGTGGGTTTAATGTACTAATAATACTTGGCAAGGTATACCCTATCCAATGAAAAAAGAAGTATCAAAATCGGACTACTCTGTATAAAGTTATAATAATAATAATAATAATAATAATACATACTACAGGTATGTGCCCGACCCAGTTCTCGAGAATGGTCACGCCACATTGTACTGGGATCGATCTATCATCACAGACAGGACTATTGTAGCCAATAAGCCTGATATTGTGGTGATAGATCGACGAGAGCGTCGTGCAATGATTGTTGATATCGCTGTCCCTCATGACGAGAATCTCGTGAGAGTTGAACAAGATAAAAAAATCAAGTATCTTGACTTAGCACACGAGGTTGTCGACATGTGGGACGTGGATTCTGCAATCATTGTACCGATAATTGTTACAGTAAATGGGCTAATAGCGAAGAGCCTCGACCAACACCTCAGGAGGCTCTCACTGCGCGGCTGGGTCAAGGGCTTGATTCAGAAGGCAGTACTCCTGGACACGGCACGCATTGTCAGGAGGTTCCTCTCTCTAGAGCCCTGACCACCGGCAACTTAGACCCTGCTCCCGATGCCGATGGGTCACTATTTTTTATATTTTTAAATGTTTTTGTAAGATTTTTGTAAAAATATTTAAAAATGTACTCAATATGTCAGAAAATAAATAAAAGAATAATAATAATAAAAAAAATATTTCAGACCATCAGTAAGTCCATATGTTTTACACACAAAAAATAAAAAGAAACAAAAAGATACACTCAAACACCAAAAAAAAAAAAAAAAATACAAAAAAGCTCTATTTTATATACTGGAATGACGCACGATGAGTGGTCATCCAGTTCCACATCAATGGACTGTCCATTTTGCCGGCCACGATAGCCACTAAGCTATTGGAGCTATCGCGCACTCGCCGCATCAGGGACGCTATTCGTGCCCGCATAATAGCATAAAAATCAGGCACACCGTGCTCCGCGAACATCCCCGACGCACTGCAAAAGCGCGGTAGCCCCAACATAACTCTAAAGGCGTTATTATATTGGACTCGCAGAGCATTGTACGAGCTTTTTGTATAGCCGACCCATAGAGCGCACGTGTACATAGATTGGCAATAAGCTCTAAAGAGAGTGACTTTTACCTCACTAGTACAACGTGCAAACCTACGGGCCAGCATGTTACATCGAACTGCCAATGCTCTGCGTTCCCTCTCCACATCTACATCGTCAGTCAGACCATCGGTTACCCAATGCCCCAGGTACTTGAACTTCGTGACCCTGGAAAGCTGAGCGCCTCCCAGGGTGACTGGTGGAACAGTGTCATAACATTTGTTACCTGCTCTAAGAACCAGAAGTTCACTTTTTGTTGCGTTGTACCTGAGGCCGTGAGCCACCGCATAATCCTCACAGATACGGAGAAGCCTTCTAAGTGCACTGATCGATGGGCTCAGCAATACCATATCATCCGCGTAGCTGATGTTATTGACGCATTGCCCGTCAATGGAGCACCCGATACCGGTATTGCTGAGCTCACAGATCAGCTCGTTCACATACAGGTTGAAAAGCTTGGGCAAGCTGAGTCCCCCCTGCCTCACCCCGCATTCCAACCCGTATGCATCCGACAGGACACCCGCCCACTTCACATAGTTGTATTGGTTGTTATACCAATACTTTAGCATTCTAATGAGATAATTATATGCGTGGTTATACGTTACAATCAGTGAGTGAACAACCAAGCATCCCCTGTTTTCTGACCCTTAGGGTTTGATTTTGTTTTCCAAATTTATATGGGACACCCCCCCACCCTCCAATAAAAAAAAATATCACAATTGGACTACTATGTAAAAAGTTATGCGTGGTCATACATAAAAAAAAAACAACAAAAAAAAATATATATATGTATACGCGTCGAATTGATAACCTCCTCCGTTTTTTTTCGTCGGTTAAAAACTAAATCAATATTGCTCATCCTCGCACAATTTAAGTAAGGTCGCCAATTGCAACACTGTTCTTACCACATACCACGCATATGTCTCCACCATACTGCAATGCAGTGTATCTAAAATTCTGGAGTAATTCTACGAATAGGGAATTGGTCTTTAAAGCAATTGGTTTTTAAGTAAGCAAACTTACAACACGACGACGCTCTGTGACGAAAATGAGCTTAGTTTGATGCATGTAAGTGCGTGCGCGTCCTGAAGGGGTCTGCTAGGACCAATGCCTGCCGGGGTCGCGCGATTGTTCGAAAGAGATACCGTGACCCTGGCACATGGGCAACTGAAGGAACACGGGTGGGTTTTAGTCAGTAAAAGTCTGACACGCCCTCCCGCTCTGCCCAGAGCGGGAGAAGTCATTTGATGATTTCCCATCCAAAAAAAAAAAAAAAAGTGCGTGCGCGTCTGTTCAAGTAGCCGAGTTTTGTGGCTTCTAGTAATAACAAAGACTGCAGATGCCCCGTGATGAAAATGACCGTAGTTTGATGCATGTGTGCGCTTGTTGAATGTTGCTGAGTTTTGTGGCTTACCAAGGCTGCACGTCATCTAACTTTTTTAAGTTTATCTGAGACTAGAAGTTGAGAGAGAATGTACTAAGACAATAAATGTTTACCCTATTCTATAAACTATTAAGGTATTTTTGGTACTCAGGTACCAATGAAATATACTCGATAGAGGATTCTTATGTAAGAGGTTATAAACTTATAAGTGAGCAGCAATCCATGTAACTTTATATCCAACGCGCTACTTGACACCGCTCAATTAAGCTGAGTGCTCACACTGCTCGCTCTATGACACTTAATACCCTAGGTCGTTCGGAGAAGAAGATTTATACTTAGTCGTTCATAATAAGAACGATTTTTATTTTTCAAACTGATAGACTACAGATTAATGTGGACATAGAATATACGCGCGGAATATACGTAACGTAATCTCGAACATTTTTAATTAACACACATAATAATTAATACGCTTTTATATACACGCTTCAAATATTAGCTTCATTAGTATCTATTTATCGCAAATATACGTGGGTCACAGTGATGCTTGTTAATATTTTGCTTGTTGAAGTAGTCTCCGTTCTTTTCTAAGCACCATCACATGCAACCACAGACTGAAGCAGTGGGCCCACACTTCTTTAGGGATCTATTCCACGCCTTTTCAAGCGGACGGGCAGTGACGCTTTTGACATGCTAAAACGCGACAACTATACTAATATAATGACAGAGTTCCGTAAACTATTCTTACTTTGATATCATCCAGCGAACAAGTTAGCATTGCACTGAAAATCTAATTAGCACAAAGTACTCCAACAAAAAAAGGTGCTTGTTTCTCTCCAAGATGTTGCACATTTCTTAAAAAATTTTCAAGTTAGCCGACCGTGTAGAATATTGAACCCGTAGCTTTAAGTCTCGTTATATATTTCATACAAGTTTCTGAAACTTCGTGATAAGTGATCGAAAGAAGATGAATGTTGTCAAACTGTTTCATATTAAGTTTTGAAGTGATAGATGGTTAGTTGGTAAATCGTTGAATAGTTCTCGAACTTCTTTTGCTAATGGAGTTTGAAAACAAAGAAAAAAGAAAAGCTAGACGAACACTGTCAAGACTTAACAACTTTTACGTTCATTTAGTAAAGTTTTTATTTATCGCCAGTAGCGTCCTAGTTATACGCATAGATATTTAGACGTCGCAAAGGGTGATACAGAGGTGTAGGTACTAGGCACCTATATTACACCTAAATTACTCCACTAAAGTACTACAGGCTGCTACTGAGAAAATCGTATTGGAAAAACTCAATAACATTTTACCCGATCTGGGAATTGAACTCAGGACTTCATGTTCGGAAATAGTGCTTGCGAAGACCGACGAGGCAGTCAAACAAATACCTACGTACTTCTTAGGTATAATTTTAGATAATGCTTTGTTTTTGTCGCAAAAACATTTTATGGTGTTTAAATTGACCACATCATAAGTACTTCTAATCTTATTATTTTTAAGTAAAGTAACAACTTATCTGTATTGTTTTGAAAACTTTGTAATTAGACGTAATGTTATGGCTAATTAAAGTAATTGGTCCGCCAGTGTAATCTGGAACCTCAGATTTGGGCAACTTCTAGTACCTAGTTCTCTAAATAGAAGCTCCTAAGCTGGCACCAGAAAACCTCTATAGCAACCTATCTACTTTCTACCAAGCCGTTTTTACGTGCCTAGTAAATGGAAATAAACAATATGAGTTATGCCGACCGCGAAGTATTGGTGGACAGGCCAAGGTTGCCTCTCGGGAATACAAGTGCTCTGATACTTGAAAACCCTGTCACGTAGTATTGATATTACCACCATGTACGTATATCTATACTAATATTATAAAGCTGAAGAGTTTGTTTGTTTGTTTGATTGAACGCACTGATCTCAGGAACTACTGGTCCGAATTGAAAAATTCTTTTTGTGTTGGGTAGCCTATTTATCGAGGAAGGCTATAGGCTATAGGCTATATATAACATTACACTACAACTAAGAGGAGCGGAGCAGTAATGAAAAATGTTCCAAAAACGGGAAAAATCGCACGGGTAGGCGATTCGACGCCACGGGAAAGGTCGGGGGAACAAGAAATTTAACGCGGACAAAATCGCGGGCAGAAGCTAGTCTAGGATACACGTACCTTTTATTTACATTTACGAGAGCTTTGTGTAGGGCAAAGAAGCAGCTTTATGTTGTATAAGAGATAAAAGCCGGCTATATGGGGACCGCCTATAAAATAAAAGCCGGCGGCAAGTCGTAACAACACTTCGACATATTACGCCATTTGCTTTTTATTGTTCAGTGAGTTTATGATACCGTTTACGCAGCAGTAAGGATACTAGACTCTTATTACACTAGGTACAGTCAGCCTTAGAAATATCTATACATCGACAATAATTCATTTGATTATTTACAATCTTTGTTCCGTAATACTGTATTAATTTGAAGCTCCGTAGCTAACATCCACTAGGTGGGGGGCATAGTTTAAAGTCCAGCGATGAGTTGGTTTTGCACTTTGTTTCTCCTCAGTTAAATTTGCCTGTCCAGTGTTCAGTTTGGAGCCGATCTGCCCACTGTAAGTGAGCGGATAGAGCTCTAAATAAAAGATTATTACTGGTTGGTTAAAACCGACCTCGCTGCGAATGTTGCATCCACTGGCTGGCATTGAGCGTCCAGAAATTCGCAGGACTATAGCTAGCCGCATCGAAAGGGTGAAGTTACATGATGACCCACTCCATCCAATGCACAACTTTACTTCAGTACAACCGAAGCTAAGAAGCCGTAAATAAATCCCCACATCACGAAGATGTGATCTTTGGAAAGAACTGCTAACACGGCCTCTTGATTTATTTCTTGACCCACCATTGCTTTCGATCTGTGTACCGTGGCTTACTTGGAAAACATTATTACATTACATTCGAACTCAAGTAGGTCGCAGCAAGAAGAACCTTCACAAGTGGGGGTTTATGGACGGTTCAGATCTTCGGTGCCTATGTGGCGTCTCTCCACAGACAATTACTCACCTTTAGCTCGCACCGTATGCCCTGACACCTGAACACATGAGGATATAATGGCGCGAGGATATATAAACGCGTCAGCGATCGGTGTTCGCGTAGCTGAATTTTGGCGTGAACGAAAACTATATATTTTTTCGTATTTGTGTCTATATATTTTTTACCATCGATATGCCAAGAAGAAGAATGTGTAGCAGTATATTTGCGGCTAATTGTAGGTGGTAAGGTAACTCTATGTAACAAACCGATAGTAACGGCACTATTCTGCCAGTACCAATATTTGAAAAAAAAAAACGTTTCTATTTAAAAAGTTATAGTTGTAGGCAGCTTTAAATATTTGTTAAATTCAAAGCATTTTAACTCGGTTAAAAATCTTTAATACAAAATAGTTGACCAGTCATTCTCGTTTACAGTTTTAACAGAGATAATTCAAATAGAAGTGTTAATATAAACTAGGTTTTAAACAAAGATGTTTATTTATGGTAAATTTAATGGGTATCGTCCGGACTCATCAGTCGTAGATTATTCAATACGAGAATAGTACAGTTATCATTTGTCTCCATAAATGTCCTCATCTGGATCGTTATATTCCGAATTAGCATTTTGATTACACGACCACGAACGATTTACTTGCCATCTAACCACAGACTACACCCACCGTGATATCATTTTGGTATGGTCCTGTTATGATATCTATCTAGTAGATATGGATGGTATATAAATAGCGTCCAGATTTTTTTTACGTTAGTATTCCATTTTGCCATGAAACTGAAATAGGTAGTGAGTGTGGTGACCAAGATGATCAGAACAGTTTTATGTGCTACAATAAGTGTTCTTTTTTTTAAATGTTGGTCACAAAGCTATGAAATTGATCGTGAACTTTTGGACATTCAGGAATTTCATAATTATCTCAAATTTACTGAAGATTCTAATCAGTTCGTCAGTACGAGGATCCTAGGAGATTTACAAGAGTATAAAGCTGGTCTTAATAATGAAGACGTGTATCTAAATGTTTCTCAGTTAATATACAAATATGGATACCCAGTGGAGGAACACAAAGTTAAAACGGAAGATGGGTATATTGTAACCTTGGTGAGAATCCCAAGTGACGGGCCTGCCGTATTCTTAATGCATGGGTTGCTAGGCTGCGCCGACGACTTTGTGACTGCGGGCACGGAAAGTGGAATCGCTTATTTACTTGCTAATGAAGGATATGACGTGTGGATGGGAAACGCTCGGGGCAACAAACATTCAAGGGCACATGAGACCTTGATGCCTTCTACGTTCCAATTTTGGGACTTCAGCTGGGATGAGATTGGGCGCTACGACCTGCCGGCAATGATAGACTATGTGTTACATACGAAGAATCAGACACAGTTAATTTACGTGGGCCACTCCCAGGGCAGTACAGCTTTCTTTGTTATGGCTTCTGAAGTCCCGGAATACAACGATAAAATATCTCTGATGGTAGCGCTATCCGCTCCCACTGCAATACCTAATATAAAAAGTCCTTTTCTTAATTTTCTGAAGATCATAACGCTTTTCCATCCGGAACTGTTGTTTAAACTGATAAAAGAAATCGGTTACTACGAATTCTTGCCAAGTAACGATTTAGTAAAACATTTTGGCCCGAGCATATGCGGTAGAGAAGAGCTCGCAGAAGTTATTTGTGGTAATATTATGTTCATGTTTTGTGGGTTTGATGCCCCTCAGTTGAATATTACACAATTGCCGGTTATTTTTGCGCACCAGCCTTCTGGTGCAGCTACCAAACAAGTTGAACACTATACGCAGGCTGTGATATCGGGTAAATTTCGAAGGTTTGATTATGGAGATACAAAAAATCTTGAAATTTACGGTTCTAAGATACCCCCGGAGTATCCAGTGGAGGACATAACTACGCCCATCGCAATATTTTATAGTGATAACGACTGGCTGGTATCGTTCGATGATACAGAGGCTCTGCGCAAGAGACTGCAACATGTGGTGGACTTTTATCAAGTGCCGTATCCAAGTTTTAATCACGTCGATTATTTATTTGCTAAGGATGTAAAAACATTGGTGTTCTCCAAATTGTCTTCAGTTATAAAGCAATATATTTAAGTTAACGTTTCTGTGTGATTTAAAGTTATTACTTACTCTTGTTTCTGGTACCTACAGTTAGTAGAAAATGGTACATACATCGATGTTCTTATTGTATGAAAGATCGTTATTTATTATAAATTGTACCTTTACAAAATTTAGAATGTACGAAAGTAGTAATAATTTACATAGGAATAAGGTAGAAGAATTATTGACAAAGATGGTTGATAAAGATAAAATATACAGAGAACCCGGAAGACTCTTTTTTTTTTTTCGTGAGGTGGCGTCTAACTTCATGCTTTTAAACTTTTTCTTTTTTACATGGATCACAAGTAAGTAAAACGAGTCGGATTGAATCATGAAATTGGAGTCCTGAACGACAGGCATAGGCAATTTTTGGTTTTTTAAAGGCTTTTATGTAGAGCTTTGATAAGAAAGCTACCTAAATCTAATTATGTTTGATGGATAAGTCATCAATCTACAACAGAGGCATTACGTAGAAATACAAAGACAGACGATCTTGATATATCTGGCGCCGGCGTGCCACTCACGACCGCATATAAAAACCAAATTTACTCAAGGCCTCACATCTCTGTTTATATCAAGTAGAAAAAGACGAAGACGGATTGCGTGCCCAGATTCACTTGCCGAAGATATGCCTGCAATTTATCACTGTCCCTATGAAGGCTCCGAGACGTCTCTGTCTGCTTTGTTTCCATTACCAGCAAATATGTATATTGACGCATAGATATGTCTTCAATCCCATCAATTTACTCTTTGGTCTATTGATTTATCTGAAATTATTTTTAGGCTTGGTTTTAGTAAAACCTTAACCAACCTAAATTGTCCGTATTGAATATACGTACAATTTAAGTTGTCACAATAGATTGTCTCTCTTCGAAATGTTTTAATATAGTTGTTTCAAATGGCTTTAACACGGAAAATTGTCGTATGGTTATGAAATGTCTATAACACGAATAATTGACCAAATGTGTCCATTTGCTTAACAATGGATTTCCCTAATGTAGTTTTTTATAAAAAGCTAGTAGATAAACTTTAAAATTAACTACTTAAATCGCATTCGTGCGTAGGTATTTAAAAATATCGCGTAGGTGTTTTATCGTGCAGTTGGATTTCAACTGTCGGTATCAAAACCGAGCATGGAATCTAACAGAGTAGGTACAGACGCCAGCACATAAAGCTACTACAATCTGTCAAATTTCTTTAATAGGTTTTCAACTTTATCGCTTAAGGGTTAGGTTCAAAACGGATTGGGAAAATTTGTCAGTTCCGGGTAGCTTGATGTGCTAGCGTCTGTACATCCCAGAGCTTTGAAAAGACACTCTTCGATTTTCATCTTTCGGCGCTAAGCAAAGCGTTGAAAATTCAGTGCGCATTCAGTCATTTTATCACTGTGGACGTCGACTAAGGGGCGTTAAACAGGAGATTCAAGTTTGTATGGGAGTCTCTAATTTTTGCCGATGGAAAACCACCGGGTACACGGCTTGTCAAACAATACACATTTATAAATTCCGTGTCTAAATTAAGACCGTTTCTATACTAAGTTTACGTACAAGTGTCTACTTCATCGCACTTGTCAGTCGACTAGACAAGTGTGCTTCAATTACAATGATATAATCTCCTGTTGAATGGAACTGCTTTACAGAGAACTCGATATAGAAGAGCACTCCAGCACTTGCTGTAGGCTTAAGATAGGCTGGAATACTGAAGGGTCATTGATTAAATATCTTATTTGCATTTCGACGGCGAAGTGCCAGTACCATATCTTACATTTGTAGAAATTGTTTATATCTTTAAGGTCGATAACTGTTTGTTTTAATGAAGCCTGTATATGTATCTGTATTTTAAACAACATCTAGAAAAATATAGATATTGGTACCGATTCCCTTGTTCACAAACTAAACTAAATTTAAGTTCAGTGCATCTTTTTCTTTGTATTTCATTAAGAAGAGGACAAAAGAAAAAATTTAGTTTGGTCCTGTCAATTTAATCAGCGCCTGTCACTACTCCATACAAGTTTAGGCGTGATTAAAAACTTGCCTACTAAAATTACGTCAATTTACGTCAAGCGCTGATTAATTTGACAGGACTAAACTAAAATTTATCTTCTGTCCTTTCCTTAATGAAATAGAAAGAAAAAGATGCACTGAACTTAAATTTAGTTTAGTTTGTGAATAAGGGAATCGGCACCATTGTTTGAATTAAAATCCTCCTATCGTACATTTTATTAAGCCTATGTAACTTAAATACCTACTAAACTGTTGTTATCCTATCCTATCCTACTATCCTACTAATCCTACTATCCTACTAATATTATAAATGCGAAAGTTTGTATGTATGGATGTATGGATGTTTGTTACTCTTTCACGCAAAAACTTCTGATCGGATTTGGATGAAATTTGGAACACAGTTAGTTTATAATCTGGATTAACACATAATTTCTTATAATCCCGGTGTACGTTCCTGCAGGATATTTTCCGACCTCCACGCGGGCGAAGCCGCTGGCAAAAGCTAGTACGTCAGCTTTCCATATTTTTATGTTCTCTCTGTATAATAAATTAATGTTCAAGTTTTTAGGAAATTAAACGGTTCGTTCTTTCTGTAGAATTTTGTCTATGTTAGTTAGAAGGTATTGACACTTCGCTGTCTACAGTCACCTACAAAGTCAAGTTACTTCTAACCTGTTGGGTACCTAGATGTAAAGAGACTACCCACTGACTTGTTGCTACTAACAATATTTAACGTAAATATCTGGGTACTTATGCAAACTTTAACACAAAAACCTTTACACATTTTATCAACGGAAATTGAGTCGACTCAATTTCCGTTCGGATCAACATTTCTGTTAATGTGGAAGGTGAGCGAAGGTAGCTTTACCTACATTGATATAAATATATCTTCATTCATCGCTTAAATAACTTGGTCCTTAGGTGTAACGAGGGTATTCCGTTTCATGAAGGTTTCATGTGACGTAATTTTTCTTTTACTGTTACTACTCTACCTTCTTTTAAGTCATCGTAACTCTGAAAGTTTATGGAAAAAGAATGGGTCTTCTTGTTGTATTATCCACATAAAAGGAACTATTTTGGACAAACTTTTCCTTTTATGGAATTAGGCCAATAATGAAACGAAATGATGCACCTATCGCCAGATGGTATCCGGTGCAAAAATAAAACAGAATACTCAATTGAATTCTAAATTCTTTCTTTTTGAAGTCGCTTAGAAAGTAAGTTGCAGTACCTATTAAAAGGCATTTAATAAGTCGGTAAAGGGTTTTTTCTTCTTTTTCATCTTTTGGCATTTTAAAATTATTTAATCTTGAGAAGTTCGCAGTTTTTCAATCATATTATTTCAGAACCATTCTTTATTCGTTAACTAAGTCCGTAGGGACTGGATCAACTGGAGAAATCAACGCCGCGACGCCGCCGCATTGCTGTAAAAATAATATTCTAGACGCATTTATCATATAAAAGTAATTACGAGCTTAACCATAGGTAAGAACACATCTGGGATAACGAGGTTAAAAAATTAAGTGAAGCATAAGCACAGCAAAGAGAAATGGTACATATTGATATTTATACCGTAGATCAACCTTTTTATGGTTTTTTAAGAGCAAAAATATATGAGCCTTGCCCCTTGGTAGTTTATAATTTTACCACATTGTAAATAACTAAGTATTTATTTATAAGTAAAAACTAATTAATCGAATCTTTAAGAAAAACATGAGTCTGAAGGTACTTTGACATTTAATATACTCGTATAATTATAACTTACCCATGTTTACCCCTGTCAATCCTTCCTGTATGATTGTGATTATTGATAATACTACAAAATATGAGCCTCATTATTTTCCATTCAACCACTGCCTTTGCGATTGATCATAATTTATGAGTGAAATAAGAGGCCTATCAGTTACGTTTCCTTTCACAACAAGCGCCGCGCCGCGCCGTTTATCTATACTAATATTATAAAGCTGATTAGTTTGTTTGTTTGTTTGGTTGAAGGCGCTAATCTCAAGAACTACGTCTAGTGTTGGATAGTGCATTTGTCGAGGAAGACTGTAGACTATATAGCACCACACCAGGACCCTTAGAAGCCGAGCAAAAAGAAAAAGTCACGGTTACGAATGATGATGGTATCCGGTGCAAAAATAAAAAAGAACACTCAATTGAATTCTAAATTCTTTCTTTTTGAAGTCGCTTAGAAAGTAAGTTGCAGTACCTATTAAGAGGCATTTAATAAGTCGGTAGAGGGTTTTTTTCTTCTTTTTCATCTTTTGGCATTATAAAATTATTTAATCTTGAAAAGTTGGCAGTTTTTCAATCATATTATTTCAGAACCATTCTTTATTCGTTAACTAAGACCGTAGGGACTGGATCAACTGGAGAAATCAACGCCGCGACGCCGCCGCATTGCTGTAAAAATAATATTCTAGACACATTTATCATATAGAAGTTACGAGCTCAACCATAGGTAAGAACACATCTGGGATAACGAGTTAAAAAATTAAGTGAAGCATAAGCACAGTAAAGAGAAATGGTACATATTGACATTTATACCGTAAATCAACCTTTTTATAGTTTTTTAAGAGCAAAAATATATGAGCCTCGCCCCTTGGTAGTTTATAATTTTACCACATTGTAAATAACTAAGCATTTATTCAAAAGTAAAAATTAATTAATCGATTCTTTAAGAGAAATATGAGTCTAAGAAGGTACTTTGCCATTTAATATACTCGTATAATTATAACTTACCCATGTTTACCCCTGTCAATCCTTCCTGTATGATTGTGATTATTGATAATACTACAAAATATGAGCCTCATTATTTTCCATTCAACCACTACCTTTGCGATTGATCATAATTTATGAGTGAAATAAGAGGCCTATCAGTTACCTTTCCTTCCTCAACAAGCGCCGCGCCACGCCGTTTATCTATACTAATATTATAAAGCTGAAGAGTTTGTTTGTTTGTTTGGTTGAAGGCGCTAATCTCAGGAACTATGTTTAGTGTTGGATAGCGCATTTGTCGAGGAAGACTGTAGACTATATAGAACCACACTAGGACCCTTAGAAGCCGAGCAAAAACAAAAAGTCACGAATATGAAGACCTCGCACGGGCAGGCGATTCGATGCGACGGGGAGGGTCGGGGGAGCAAGAAATTTAACGCGGCCGAAGTCGCGGGCAGAAGCTAGTCATCTGATAAGAACAATGGACATGTTCAGCTTGACAATCATTATTGTGATTCTTCATTATTCCTTTCATTTGATTCTTCATTATTCCTTGACTGGCCTGTTAGTCTAGTGGTTAGTGACCCTGACTGCTAAGACTGAGGTCGTGGGTTCGATTCCCGCCCAGGACAAATGTTTGTGTGATGAGCTCAATCATTTGTTCTGTGTCTGGGTGTAATTTATCTATAATATGTATGTATTTAGAAATATATAAGTATATTTATCAGTTGCCTGGTTACCATAGTACAGACTCTGCCTAGTTTGGGATCAGATAACAGTGTGTTGGTTGTCCTAAGATATTATTATTATTATAAGATATTATTATTATTTAGTAGTAGATATCGTAACTCCCAGTCGTCCTGCTAGACGTGTCCAAAAATGCGGTTCAAAATCGTAATCAAAAGTTATTTATTCAAATTAGGCTGAGAATCAGAATCAGCACTTGTAGAACGTCAAATTGTTGCTTTTGTTTGCTGTTTTTTTATAGTGGGTATAGACATAAACAATATGAGTGATAACGAACATTTCGTCCATATACACATATGTATGCAATGCAACATGAAATCTTACACAACACGAAGGCGAATTAGATTTAACGTGTACCCAGTAAAATAAGCTTGCAAACAATACGTCAAGCTTTTCACGGAAAATTCCTTTTTACTATTTTGGTACGGAACCCTAACAATGAGATTGGCATAAACGTACCTACACAATAAACAATAGCTTCACCGCTCCTTTATTTAGTCGTAGACGCTACGCTACTGAACTGCTCGCTCTGGACCTGCATATATGGTTGTATTCACAGGTATGAGCGTACATTGTGCTCCATACTTCCTTAGGTACGAACTACACTTCGTTCCTATCTCTAGCTGACCTACATCCGAGGTGAGCTAGTGTTTGCTACCATTGACTTCCTGTTTGACTTGAGTACAGTATGAGACTCATGGAAGAAAAATCTCACGGTTCATACAGTTTCTATGAGCTACTCTGTAGGATTAGAGAGTTATTAGAGTGTGTTCAATACTCAATTCTTTATTGCATTCCATATGTTACATAGATGGTAAAAAATAAAAATGGTACAAGATCAAAATATGCACCCTGTCGGGCACGCAAAAAATTAGGAGAGAGGAAGAGGGCTGACTTACAATTTAATTAAATCAATATTCTCATTTACTGTCTTTCATTTGGTATATAATTATATTGTATTATACATATTATTATTATGTTTGTGCATATCAGTTGTTATTATATATATTTGCACGAGATTACATTATTACTATTAAATTCTTACAAATTTTCGCTTTTATTATGTACTCAACTAGATTAATTATTATAAGTATATATACCATATACATTTATTTTAATAAATTATGAAAATTATTTAAGTATTTTAAGTATTTAAGTATTTTTATTTTTCTTTGTCTTAGATCATAGTGAGTTGCGCGACAGCATATGGTATAAGATGTCTTTGGACTGCTAGCATTTTATCACTATTAAGAGTTTATTCCAAAGCTGATGAAGTTTTGGCGTCAGTAGAGATAAAACAATGGTTGTTGTAAACTTGCTCAAACCATTGTTTCCCAAAGGGACGCTGAAGGAATTCAAACGTATCGATATACAGGGTTATTTGTAAAACACCGGCAACCTCTCAGGTCTATGTTACTAACATCATAATCAACAACTTTTGTTCTATGACTTTTAAAAATTCATCATATTTTAGTGCATCAGATTTTCATACAAAAATCGGCTGCCTGTAAATAGGTCAAGTTCAAGCGCCCCCGCCGCCCTAACCCCGCTCCCCTTGCTAATATACTATCGCTTTCTTTTGCTTCGCATAGACTCCGTAACATTTAGAGCGTTTAATGTAAATATTTTTATTTTTGTTTGAAAATCTGATGAATTAAAATATGATGAATTTTTAAAAGTCACAGAACAAAAGTTGTTGATTATGATGTTAGTAACATAGACCTGAGAGGTTGCCGGTGTTTTACAAATAACCCTGTATAATAGGTACTCGTATTGTATTCTCGTGCAAAAGGAGCAGGCTTGTTCAAGAATAATATATTTGAGCCTTATATATGAGACAAAGTAAGTACTATTGCGCTTCGTAAAATAACAAGTGAGAAAGGTTCGGAATGGAATTCGTCGAAATGTTTTCGCGCTAGCGGTGTTCACGGAATGCGTATTACTTGGAACGTTCAGAACAAGGAAATTCCTGTTTGTACTTAATTAAAAGTGCAAATTCTCCTGGAAGATTAAACTTCCATAGTTCCAATGAATATTTCTGATAATATAAAATAACCCGTTGGGTGTAGTGCTATAATATTTTAACATTTTCATTCAATACTTGTATAATTTGCGCTGTACCTAAAGTTTAAAGCCTTTGATATTTTTTTTGCAATCAATAACCCCCCCATCTTCTCCCTAAGGTGCATAGCAGAAAAACATCTGGCAAAGCGCAAGAAAGTCTACTGCGCTTTCGTTGACTTGGAGAAGGCCTATGACAGTGTGTGCAGAGAAAAACTGTGGTCAACACTATCCATGTACGGTGTGGACTGGCGCTTGGTACGGGCACTGAAATCTTTATACAAGGATTCCAATGCTTATGTTAGGATAAATGGGGCATACACGAACTGGTTTTGCATCTCGAGGGGTGTTAGGCAGGGCTGTGTAGCGTCACCGTGGCTGTTCAACTTGTACATGGATAGTTGTCTGACAGATTTGAAAGAGGGTGAGTGTGGATTGGCAATGAGTGAGTTACCTGTCAAATGCCTTCTCTACGCAGACGATCAAGTTTTACTTGCATCGTCAGCCGAACAGTTGCAAGACATGGTGACTGTAATGGATGAAGCATAGATGAAGGGGATGAATATAAATGTGAATAAGACGAAGGTCATGGTGTTTGAAAGAGAAGATAACGTATCGGTGTGTGATGTGAAAATAAATGATAAGAGTGCAGAGCAAGTAACTGAGTTCGTATATTTGGGGAGTTTGTTTACAAGGGATGGAAAGATTGATCAAGATGTGGAAAGAAGAGTGAATGCGGGAAATAAAGTAAATGGTGCTTTACAAGCGATTGTGACCAACCAGTTGATGTCCGATAAGGCTCGATTGGCTGTTCACAATGGTTTACTGGTGCCTACGCTTATGTATGGAAGTGAATGTTGGGTGTGGCAAAAGAAGCATGAAAGTAGAATAAATGCTGTGGAAATGCGTTCCTTGCGAAGCATGTGTGGTGTGACTATGAATGATAGGCTGAGGAATGATGTGATAAGAGAACGGTGTGGTTTAAAAGAAGATGTAGTGACAAAAATTGAAAAATGTATGCTTAGATGGTTTGGTCATGTTGAGAGGATGAATGAAGGACGGCTCACAAAAGGTATTTACAAGGCAGATGTGAGTGGAAACACCGGGAGGGGACGCCCTAGGAGGACATATAGTGACCTTATTGGTGATGTTCTTCAGAAAGGTCAGGTGCGTAGTACTCGCAACCGGCGTGTGTGTATGACCAATTGTATGAACCTAAACGAGGCAAAAGGAGTGTGTAGATATCGTAGCAGGTGGCGTTCCGTGGTTTCTGCCTACCCCCATGGGAAAAAGGCGTGATTGTATGTATGTATGTATGTATGCAATAAAAAATATTTTGGTATAATTGTGTTCGTTCACGAAGCCTTAGTGCAAGGTGGGTACATATAGATAGATATAGTTTATGTAAGTAAGTAAGTAAGTAAGTAAGTAAGTAAGTATATTTATTTGTTTAAACATGGTATACATACATTGCATGCAAGATATTACAGTAGAAAAGAAAGTTCAAACATGTTCAGCCGCGTGACGTGGCGTACAAATTGTTGAGTGGCGTACAGTTGCTGGGTTTTAAACCGGGACTACACTTATTAAATTCAAAATGATAAAATTACTATAACAATCGTACTACATTATCAATACAATTCAATTATCAATTCTATTCAATGTTAGTTCAATTATCAATTCAATTCAATGTCAAGTTAATTATTAATTCAATTATGTCAAGTTAATTATTAATTCAATTCAATGTCATATGCTTCAATATTCTGAAACGTGCACATGTCGCAAAGATTTTTGTGGACGAGAACTACTTATTTGTAACTATTTATTGTAAGTACATAAGGTATTTCAAATGAGATTTAAAATCGGAAATTATGTAACTTATTATTTTGTAACACGACTTCATGAACCTCAATGTATTTTTATTTATAAAACAGTGCATATTGCACTATGTCACCACAATACACATAAAGTCGAAGTATTTGCGGTCGTAAAATATGGTGGCGGGATTTTATCGCGCATTGAATTTTCAACTCTCGGTGTTGAACCGAGCATTGAAAATTTAACACATCTCAGTGCGTCGAGAAAACTCACAGGTCGATTTTCAAATCTCGGTGATCCAGTGCGCAAAAAAAAATCCGCCGCGAAATCGTTACATCCGTGTGTAGTCGACAAACAGCTTCAACTTTGTGTTTTTCTTTACACAGTAGAGAAGCGGTGTAATTACACGCTTCGTTCGGGATCTTGGCGGCAATTTCCTCCGTAGTCTCAGGCAACAGTTAGTTATCAAACGCACCTGCGTCCGTAAATGTGTATTTTGAGGAGCTGGTGGATTCGGTTATGGAAGCTCCCACGAGACCTGTAAGCGTTTAAATCCTAGGATTAAAGCTGCGTCACGTCCGCACAGAATTATACGGGTTTGGGTTTATTGTTTTACAAGCATGCTTGTTTATAGGTGGTTGATTTATAGCAAGGCGATTTTTTTTCAACTTATTATGATGAGCAAATGTATTTCATCTTGGAAATATTTTGACAACGTCTAAGATTTGATAAGGACGATCCTCGTAGTTGTATGTTTATGTATATGCTTGCAAACCGTCAAAATAAATGGTGTATGTTTACTATCATTTTAACCATTTATTTTGACCGTGGTTGGGACTAACACTTAAACCATAGGTGCTCACCGATGTATTTTTTACTAGCGTTCGACGTCTAATTCCTCGGGGGCAGCGGCGTCATCGGCATGGATGGTGAATATAATATACCATTAAGTTAAACCACTGTAACAAAATTCTCTTTTCATCGAAGAAGGTAAAACGCCCGAAAAGTGCAGTGGTTCTGTTCTACATAATAGTTGATAAAAACTTGTTGAAAAACTATGTATCTATCTCACTTTTGAGCCACGTGTACCTGGCTCAAAGACTGAAATCACCAAATCCAGCCGGGTTTCGAAAAGGTTCAGTAACGTAAACCACATCCAATGTGCGAAAAATTGTACAGTAGACCAGAGATTATAAATCAGTAGTAGTGCCTGGCCATATTTTGATTTTGATGCCGATGACGCCGATGAAAAACTCTAACAGTTTTACTTTTTTGCTTTCTTTTGCTTCATCGAAGGTGGAGTTAAAAAGTGCCTGGTGCATTTGAAGACATGCATTTTCAAAATTATGGTTAAGTATCAAAAAGCAACGCGGCGCCGACTCCGTTTTGTGCATCATAATTATAACCTTGAAAATTAGAGAAAACCTTGGTAACTTGGTTCTCAAGGATTTCTCTGTAGGATTTAAATTTTCAGTAAAATCTAAATAATTTTCCTGTTTCCTTAAGCTGTTACAGCTTTGTGAGGGAAAATGATTTCGATTTAAAAGGAAGATTGTCATTGTTATAAAAAGGACGCAGGCAACAATTTTTATTGAGGAAAATTAAATTTTCTTCCTCATTCAAAAGAAGTTTCATGGGTTTTAAGGGTTTCTATTGTGTCGAACTTATAGCTAGAACAAAGGATTATTTCATTGTGAGATCGTCCGTCTGTGTTCAGTTAATGAAATTATAAAGTCGATAACTTTACAATGGACTACATTGTCTTAATTATTGTCTCTCACTGGACAGGCTTTCCTTGAGATATCGAGTGACGATGACCGAGCAATCTATATAATGACAGGACAATGACCAATAAAATTTTATTACGATTATCACCATACCACCATATAAAATCTAACATCATTATCAGTCATCATTCTCCTGCCCTTATCCCAATTTATTTGGGGTTGCGCCGACCCCAAATATATGTCATGTCTTTTTATTCCATAGTTCAATCAATCAAAATATTTTTATTTCACATAAACCTACATGGGCACTTATGAAACGTCAGAAACTAGGTGCACAATTCCAATTTGTTGCTTTCTGTGGAGAAGAGCCGGCAAGAAACTCCACGGTTACCCTTTTAGAAATAATTGGTTTTAACAATGGTTTCAAATTACAGTGTTAATAGGTATGGGAGGACGATGTTATATTAGTCGTCAACTTGGTAATAACCCACTTTTTGACCATATCATCATTCACACAGTGCATCCATCGTTTTTTTGCTCTACGTTAAAAAAATAAGTTTAAGCACAGTGTTAACGCTCTAGCAGACGGGCACGACGCGACTTTTGTAGAACAATTTCCGTGACGTTTTCAGAGAAACTTCTACGAGATTCGCGTCGCGCCTGTTTGAAGGAGCCTTTAATCGAGTTAAGTCGTTGACTGTGTTACAGTTGACTGACTGTATAATTTGAGTGGTTTGAGACTGAGCCAAGAACCGATTGATTCAATTTACGGGTAGACCGATCAAAATGAATCTAGCGAAAAGAAAGTGCTTAATATTTTGTAACGAAGTACTTACTTGCTAATTTATTTTTGGATGATTAGTCAATCCTTCGTCAGAAGGAGAGCTGGCTGATCGACTTGAAGTGTTTAAAAAATCTGGGCATTCACACAATCTAATAAACTAGTATAGTCGTTTAAATCGAATGTTGTAGGAAAATAATTCTATAGTATTCCGCCCATGTTCGCAACGATGTTTTGTGGGAACAAGAACAATATAATTCCCAGGTTGAATAGTCCGCCTCTCAAACAGAAGTCTGTATTGTGCAGATAACAATGAATTGGATCTCATTCGGAGAGTATTCATGCTTCGTGCAAAATTGTAAGCTTTACTGTGTAACGGATACGGATCAATTCGCTGTGTAATATTATATGTTATGTGTGGTACCGGACGTACAGAATAGCAACATTCTATTTTTTCCCGTGAGTATCGACTTAAGGACTTATTAGAGAATGAGCAGCAGCGTTCTCTTTGCATTATACCACCATACTGCGATCGCGAATCCGCCTGCCAAGCGTGGTGATAGCAAACTCTCTCAAATTGGTGGAGGCCTGGTTCCAGCAGTGGACGTCTTTCGTCTTCTGGCTGAAATGATGATGACTAATATTAAAAAGGGGTAAAGTTTTTAAATTTGGATGTAGGAGGTAATCTCTGGAAGTTTGATCCGATTTCAAAATTTATTTAACTTGTAGAAATCTACACTATTGGTAGCTTAGGAAGTCAGGTCCACTATCAGCTAGTTGACTGACTAATGTTTTTACCACAACATGATTTAATTACTACTTCATACTAATAAGAGAGAAAATGATTTTAGTTCGATTTATGATTACAAATTCAAATTTAACTGTTTTGTTTCAAACTTAACTACAAACCACGTTCAAATTCTGTAAACGTAACTATTTGGATGGCGTTAAACACTTAATATATCCACATAATAACACCACTTATTAAGATAATATCCACGAAATATCACAGCTTGAAGAAAAGATTTCATAAAACACATTAAGGTTTTTCATTTGTATATATAGGTATTATCTACACACATAAAAAATGTCTACGGATCAAGCAAGTTTTTGTTAGTTACATGAAATCTAGTTTGTAAAATTGATATTTTTTTACTCCCATAGTTAATGTTGACATTTAAAAATACAAAAATAGTTTTTGAATTTCAGTCATAAGGTATTGAATCTGTTCCATAACTATTGCTTCAGGTACTCCATACGCTGGAAACATTTTAAGCTTGATATTGTTACGTAGATCGTAAAGTCTAGAAACATCGTGCTAACTCCATCTCAGAAAGGGACAACATTACGTAGATCGAAAAGTCTAGAAACGTCACGCTAATTCCATCTAAGGATGGGGCAGTGTTCGAAACTTCTAGATACGACACGCTAACGCCATCTGTTATCAAGTAGCAAGTACTACGAACAATTGTACGTAGACGCCACCGCCATCTATTGTCGAATAGCGGGATTAAACAGTAAATAAATGTCTGTGGAAGTTACTCGAAGTTTCTACGCTACTAGTAAACTATGGAAAAGTGTTGAATGTTCGCGAATATTCTGCTTGGGATATAAATAGCGGATTGTCGGGCCGACGAGCAGTTCGATTTCGGAAGCGAGCGAATACGAATCAAGCGATACAGTACAAGCGAAACAAGTGACTCTGTTTGACTATTGCGATATTGTGATTGTTTAATTAAACTGTGGTGTGTTTCGATAATTTTGGCTTAAATTAATTTATCCCGAAACCCAGCTCGTAACATTTGGTGTCAGAAGTAAGGGATAAATTATGCCAGTTTTACCGAAGGAGGATACGGAAGGTATCCGTACCAGGAGTCAGCGCCAGCAGGAGGTGGATCAGAGGTGGTTTGAAGGATCTTCTAGACAGACACCTGGGGGTAATCAGCCGACGACGGAGCCAGTTTCCCAAGCGTCTGGTGTTCCTACAGCATCACCAGCCATGGATCTTTCTGCTCTAATGGCAATGCTGCAGGAGCAGGCCCGCCGACAGGAAGAACAGAACCGCCGACTGCAAGAACAGCTGCAGCAGGACAAAGAGGAACAGGCCCGCCGACAGGAAGAACAGGCCCGCCGACAGGAAGAACAGAACCGCCGACTGCAAGAACAGCTGCAGCAGGACAAAGAGGAACAGGCCCGCCGACAGGAAGAACAGGCCCGCCGACAGGAAGAACAGGCCCGCTGACAAGAAGAACAGGCCCGCCGCCTACAGGAACAGCTGCAGCAACACAAAGAGGAACAAGCTCGCCAGCAAGAGGAGCAGGTTCTCCTCTTGAAAGATCTACACGCGACATTTGGCAAGGACATCAAAGCCATGAAGGAGACTGTTCAGGTACATGAAAATCGTATCTCCGAGGCCGAAGTCCAGATCGCCGAGATAAGAAAAGCGGTTGGAGTTCTGAAAGCTGGAGACCGGACTACGGCTTCGATAGTTGCTGCACCTTCCGTGCGCGGGTTTAAAGTGCCACCCTTCGACGGAACATCTTCCTGGTCGGCATACAAAATTCAATTTGAAGCTGTCATGAATGCAAATGGGTGGACAAAAGAGTAGGCCATGACCGCGCTTACTTTGGCCCTTCGTGATCAGGCCTTAACCGTGTTAGAGGCTCTCGGCAAATATGTTACCTACGAGCAGCTCGTTGAGGCTTTAGAGGCCAGATACGGTGACGCGCACCTGGAACACGTTTTTCGTGCGCAGTTTAAGGATCGTGTGCAGCGCAGTGGTGAAAACCTGCAGCAGTGGGCCCTGGAAATTGAAAAGTTGGTCCGAAAAGCGTATCGGTCTGCGCCTGCACTCATCGAAGGGATTCTGACTCAAGCATTTATAGATGGCATACGGGACCTGGAAGTAAGGGCTGCCGTGAGACTTGGGCACCATGAGAAGTTGAAGGACGCCTTGGCCCACGCGTTGGAGGTGGAGGCAGTGAGGCATGATCATCGAGCCCATCGCTTCAGGGAGGTTGTGGAGTCCCACATTGTGGAGTCTCACCTGTTCGTGACCGTATTAGGCACAGCCCTAAATGTTACACTTGCGGAGAAAAGGGCCACCTCCGGTCGAATTGCCCGAAGCGAGACACTGCCACCGAATATCACACCCAGGTTAGAAGGGTGTCTGATAGCACAGTGCAGCAGCAAGAGAAATTCGTAAGCGATAAGATTACAGGGCGAGTATTGGCTAGTGTGAATAGAGCCCCAAGGATTTCGATGTCACAGGCCAATGACGGCATATCCCACGGTAACGCGGACACTTTATCAAGAAGAACTTCTCCTGAAGAGTACAAACAATGTGTCAGACAGGAAGCTAAGGAAGTAGTTCCTGTCAGGGTGGTAAGAACGGACCTTCATGACAAATGGAAGGAAACGCTACGGCATGCCCAGCAGCGTGATACAGATATCAGGCCAATTCTCGAGTGGATTAAAGCTTATGCTCCCAAACCGAAATGGTGTGATGTTGCAGCGATGAGTACCACCACAAAGAATTATTGGGCACAGTGGGAGAGCTTCGACGCTCCAGGATGGTGTCTTGTGCCGTAAAAAAGAAAATGGTCGAGGGGATAGCTGTCACCTGCAAATGGTCGTCCCGAAAGCAAAGGTGCCAGATGTTTTACAGCACTACTACAACTGTTGTTCAGGAGGACATAGGAGTATAAAAAGGACTCTATTGAAGATCAGGGAACGTTTCTACTGGATCCACTGTCGACAGGATGTTGAGGATTGGTGTCGCAAATGCACCAGCTGTGCGGCGGTAAAAGGGTATGCGCACTGCGTCTAGAGTTGTTCATGTGGATGGATTGGCGCGATGTTGCGGGAATGATGATGCTCGGGACGAGCATGTCTAAGGAGGGGGCAGTGTTACGTAGATCGTAAAGTCTAGAAACATCGTGCTAACTCCATCTCAGAAAGGGACAACATTACGTAGATCGAAAAGTCTAGAAACGTCACGCTAATTCCATCTAAGGATGGGGCAGTGTTCGAAACTTCTAGATACGACACGCTAACGCCATCTGTTATCAAGTAGCAAGTACTACGAACAATTGTACGTAGACGCCACCGCCATCTATTGTCGAATAGCGGGATTAAACAGTAAATAAATGTCTGTGGAAGTTACTCGAAGTTTCTACGCTACTAGTAAACTATGGAAAAGTGTTGAATGTTCGCGAATGTTCTGCTTGGGATATAAATAGCGGATTGTCGGGCCGACGAGCAGTTCGATTTCGGAAGCGAGCGAATACGAATCAAGCGATACAGTACAAGCGAAACAAGTGACTCGGTTTGACTATTGCGATATTGTGATTGTTTAATTAAACTGTGGTGTGTTTCGATAATTTTGGCTTAAATTAATTTATCCCGAAACCCAGCTCGTAACAATATGTTCTGGTTGATCACTTGTGGTTGCGGCAATGATGTGAGAAATCTTCCAATAAGGAAATGTGCAGGAGTTATAAGGTCTAATGAATCAATGCAGGGAGGACTAAAAGGACGAGAGTTTAGTATTGCCTCAACCTGAATCGGACACGTTACACATAAACAACGTTTCGTAATAAGAGATGTGACTTTGCATGAAATAGGCGTAAGGGGAAAAAAAAAGTTTAGAAAGGTACTGTTTGCTGCAGATATAGGGTGCCTGAAATTATAATCATAGCAAGAATTATATCATTTGGCTCCAACTCGTTTAATATAAGACTCGGTACAAGTTGATATTTTTATATGGTAATGGTTTACCTGATAACAGAAGCTCGCACTCTTCAAGAAAAAAAAAAAATCTTCTGAACTATTTTAATTATGAAATCAGCATTGTAGGATAACTCTGAATTAGTAAGACTATGGCTATATACCTATTAGAACGAATAACGAGTCTAAATACGTATGCTAATAGATGCTGTAAATGTAAAATTAGATGAACTATTTATTCAAGTTAGTTATTCATTATTGTGTACCTATATAATAGGATTGGTGATAAATACTGATTGATTATTCATTTTTATTAGAATGTGATTTAAATAGTTCAAGTAGTATTGAGTTGTCATCTATGTTAAGTATTGGAGGCCAAAAAGTTGGGTCTGTAATTAAGAATGAAGGCTCTGACCACCACATGGATCAGTAAAATCCAGATCTATGAAGAATAAATTCTGGAAGTACTGAAATATTACACTCTCATAATGCGGCCGTGTAAATTGTAGAGCAACCAGCTGATCGACGTAGCGTTGCTATTCAAAACCAGGAGGCGGTTGGAAGAAATACTGTGTTTAAAATCTCAAACTGTAATGCGAAAAACAACCCGTACTTATGGCATGGATGACGTACTAGAAAATCTTTTTCTCCTGTTATAATGGAAAGGTTGCACGGTGCAAACATTCCCGAACGTGATTTGTATGAGCTCATAAGGAGTAGGTATGCTGAATCTCAGCGACTGTGTTTATTCGCGTTAACGGCAGAAATATTGACTAATAATTATTTATTTTACGTAATTAAATTCTTGAAAGAGTTTTATTATTTATCACATTTTAATGTCAGGATTAACTAAGGACACTAACTCCTTAGTCTCCTTAGTTTATCCTGACATTGTAAGAATCGTAGTAGGTGGCGTTCTGTAGTTTCTGCCTACCCTCATGGGAAAAGGCGGGTTTATGTATGATTAACTATGGTGAAAATTGAGCATTAGCAAAAATTGCGAAAATTCATTGAGAATGAATGTAAAACAGAGAGTACTTCGTCGATCTACATATACGACAACATTTTGTACAAAAATTTAACAGTTCATTTCTTTTGTTTAATTTACTATGATGTAAGATGTTTCTTCGAAAATATTTTCGGTGGTAAATTTAAAAGTATCTCCAGTAGGAACTTGTATAACTTATTTACTACTTGCGCTCATTTCGACAGAGCGTCCTCTAAAGGTTTCTGGACAGACGCCAACACACCACTGTTTCAACGTCATTTTCATTTCAATTAGTTTGAATTTTCAAGTGAAGAAAATACTTAATTGAAAGTATGATTCTCAAAATTGTTAACTCTTCGTATGCCGTGAACGTGGATAACACAATGGTTTTTAATTGTGTCTGTAATTACGGCATTCAATGGGTTAATAGAATTCATAGTGGCAGGAGAATCCATGCGCACCCCGCTATCATGAATTCGGTGCATGTATATTATAGACGGTTATTTAAAAAAAATGCTGTTCTAAACATTTTGACCGAGTCGATATTGCACTTTTCCATGAAACAGCAGATTTGTTGTTGATAACCGACGAAACATTTTTTTTTCTTTCTTATCCAAAATCATGTGCTGAATTCTTGGGTAAAGTTTGCACGTCGACGTCTCTGTCACCCTGTATTTGTATATGAACTGTCGATTCTGTTAAAACAACCTTTCTATAGTATTTATTGGTATCTATGATGTAGAAGCTCTGTTTGTTTCCTTATAATGGATTTTAGGGACGTGTGGCAGTCCCTTTGGACTTAAAATAATTAACTAAATTTTCAATTTGAATAGCTTGACCGTTCCAATCTCCTGTCGCTTTGTTCCTTGGTTTAATGAAACTTAATACGTATAGTATCGTATTCTTGTTTAAGCATAATGAGCCTACTCAACCGAGGGGACGCCTGTGTCCCAGCAGTGGGAACGGTACACAAGCCTCCTCTCGGTGAAGGGAGTGGGCCGCAATACACGCGAGTGGTTTCATGCGGGCCCAGTGCTTTTTGGCAGATACCACATGACTTCGGATTGCGGTTACCTCACGATGTTATCCTTCACCGTTTTGACAAGAGCGGTAATAAAATAAAAGATAAAAAGTAAAATGAGTGCATAGAATAAAACTCATGACCGGCCACACGTTATCGTGGCTATTATCACTGGATCACTAGTGTTCTCCAACCTATTCAATAAGTATAATGTACTCAAGTATAATAATTGTAATGTAGTTCGTTAAGTGAGTAGTTTCTTCACAAATGTTTAACTTCGTCGTTATAGAAACTAAAATATCTCAATACAATTTAAACCTTCTGGTTTAAGTGGAAGTGTCAGGGTAGCAGTAATGCAAAAAACTTACTGTTTTCTTTTTTGGTTATCTCTCTTAGTAACAGTCCTAGCAGAAACAAACGGCCGTAGTATAGCTAGAAGGTTCTGCTGATGAATGAAGATAGGGTCTTGACGGATGATCATTTTGCGTGTGCCAAATCCTATATCTATCCCTACATAACGCAAGACACACACAATACACAATGTATTAAAGAAATAGAGATCTTTGTAAAGCAATCAGACGAAATGTAGGAAGTAAACGCGAGCGCTCTTTATTCAATGTACTAACTATTCGCTGAAGGTAAAAAGGGCGAGTCACTTGTAGGTAGGTTAGTGGCAATTTGTACTTGAACTTGAGCTGGCCTAGCATATTACGGAGTTTCAATAGAATAAAAGGCCAGCTTATACTGGTTTTGTTATCAGTGACGAGCGGCTTAGCGAACGTGGGTATTATTTGAACCAGTTGCCAAGGAGGTCTTGCCTTTTATGTTTCTATTTTTATACAGCGTGTAACGGAAGGGGGGTATCAACCCTGAAGGAGGTGAATGTGCTCATGAAACTCAACAACTTTCCCCAAAGAACATAGGTCGAAATATGAAAAAAAAAATTTGGCCCTCCCTTACAAAACTGACTACCAGCTGATTGATTTACTATGGGAGGGCCAAATTTTTTTTTCATATTTCGACCTATGTTCTTTGGGGAAAGTTGTTGAGTTTCATGAGCACATTCACCTCCTTCAGGGTTGATACCCCCCTTCCGTTACACGCTGTATAGGTAGGTGATGAATTTGACTTCGTATTAGATATTCTTCTTATTTAAGTTAAAAGTTCCATTTTAACACATAGTAAGTAAGAAAGCCTCACTTTTATCAACATTTTAAAAAATAATTAAGAAAGTTAATCTGAAAATGTCAATTAAACTCGGGTTTAACCATTACCTGACCATTCAGTAGTACGTACATACTCGTAGACTGTTGCGAATCGGTTCATTGTGTATTATAAGCAATGGAATTCTAGCTCGCATTTTGTGGTTATCTTACCTGAAGGCAGCATACTGGGCAACAACTTAAAGCCATATTGAAGGTAGCAGGGCAAGATATGTAGAGTGGATTTTTGAGATGGCGTAGTAAGGTACCTGGCTTTACTGACCCCTCTCAAAAATCCATCATGTAGGTATATCTAAAAATTCATCATTCTTTTACGTTTTATTTATCTATCGCTGGCCCTTTATCAATGTGACCGTCGCAAATTGATTGTCGAATTCATATGGGACATGACTTTGAAATCGTTGCCGTAAAAATACCTTCTGCAAATATGTAATAATTGTAGATAAACGATCGAGGGATGTTTCTGCTTCAGGCACTGAAGGCCAGCTGGCTTCTCTCAACTCCAGAGAAGATTTAGGTTCCCTCAACAAATTCCGAGCACGTTTCTACGGAAGCGATTTGTGTACGAAAGTATTGAATGATATATTAGATTTTTATGTTAATTTCGACATTTTGTGTATGTAGTTTATCTGTCCGTAGTGAATGGCGGTTATGAAATATGATATTTTTTCTTGCTTGGAACATTGTTCATTGTAATTTGTAAAATATATTTACATACTACTATAGTACACGGTGAACTGCGCATACTCAACATCTTGAAATTTTTGAATATCATCGAAATCTTACTAGTTTTGATAGATCAAGACTGGCCTATATTTAAAGTTCGGCTAATACTGTTCACAAAATTGAACAGCATTAAAACCGAAGCGAACTCAACGCGGCTGATGTAGGTGCTCGAGGAAGTTAAGTTCGACGATCTAGTTGAAAAATTAGACAAGTGCCTATTATGACTCGCCGAGACTTAGTGCATTTGCTTATAGAGCTGATGATGAGAGCTCCGAAAAACCGGCCAAGTGCGAGTCGGACTCGCGCACCAAGGGTTCCGTACAAACCTGCAGGTATTCACGGTTTATGCATAAGGTTTATGTTTAAGAAATTAAATGCTTTAAAAAAAAAAAAAAATTGAGTTGACTGCATGAAAGGTAAATTGTGGTTTACGATTTATGATGTATTAAAAAAAACCACTTACTAGATCTCGTTCAAACCAATTTTCGGTGGAAGTTTACATAGTAATATACATCATATATATTTTTTTCAGTTTTATCATTTCCTTATTTTAGAAGTTACGGGGGGGGGGGACGACACACATTTTACCACTTTGGAAGTGACTCTCGCGCAAACTATTCAGTTTAGAAAAAAATGATATTAGAAACCTCAATATCATTTTTGAAGACCTATCCATAAATACCCCACACGTATGGGTTTGATGAAATATTTTTTTTGAGTTTCAGTTCTATGTATGGGGAATCCCAAATATTATTGTTTTTTTTCTATTTTTGTGTGAAAATCTTAATGCAGTTCACAAAATACATATACTTACCAAGTTTCAACAGCATAGCTCTCATAGTTTCAGAAAAAAGTGGCTGAGACATACACGGACAGACAGTCAGACAGACAAACATGACGAATCTATAAGGGTTCCGTTTTTTGCCATTTGGCAACGGAACCCTAAAAATGGGGGGCTCGAGTGAGAGGTTGAGCCGTTAACTGTGAGTTTAGTGTGGTATTAGATATACTGCTGCAGTCCCTTTCATACTCGGGGTTGCACCGTGACCGGCTGTTTGAAGAGAAAGCTAGCCGATTTAAGGCTTCTTCAGACAGGTGCGATTCGACATTTGAATAACAATTCCCATGAAGTTTTCATAGAAATAGTTTTACGAGAGTCACGTCGCGCTGTCACATCGTGCCTGTCTGTGAGAGCCCTCAATTGCAAGGTATGTTAGCAACTCGCCTATAATAATAAATGTATTAATTGATTTTAAAACATTAGAAATGAAGTTGGATGCGGGGTCGGGGGCTAGTGTAATTTTCGAAACGCTTTACTGGAAATAATTTTCCGATTATGGGCGATCAATAAATTACACGTCCATTTATAGAAGAATATAAGGTTAGCATATGGTTGGCTGACGTTTGTGTAACTGCGCCGACTTATCAATTACGTTTTAGCCGGTTTAATGAGGTAGATTGAAAGAAGCTGGCTTAAAAAGACATTAAGAAAAATGTTATTTTCTTTAGAATATGATTCTTTAGAATAGGATATAACCTTTTTGATATAATTACCTTTAGAAAAGCGAGCTCAATGTCATGAATGGGTTTCAATTCTTTGGCATCAAAATGTTTACCTTACTGCGGAGGGTAATGAGTTTATTCAGCCTATGTAGGTATGTTTGTTCCTGTGTGGCACTCTAGAGGCCAAACGCATGGGCCGATTTTGATGATTCTTACGACAATCGATTTGTCATAATTTTGCGAGTTTCACTAAAGACATAACAGTAATCAAAATATGGCGACAACCAGACGCCATGTTATGAAAATGTAAATTTTAAGTTGACGAATTATGTCAAGTGGGTATCATTCACTACGGAATCGTAAAACAATATTAGGTTTATTCAATCATTTTTCCTTTTGAATCGTTTAGGTTCTATATGTAACTATAGGTCATAATAACATGAAAAGTAATTATTATTAAAAAAAAATATCTGCAATTTTTTAATGCAGTCAGGTTTAATTTTTTTATCTTTTGTCACGAACCGCCCGTATTATTTCATTCATTACCAACATAGAATGCCTAATACGGAGACAAATAAGTTATTGGGGATGAAGTATAAATTATGTGAAATTTCGAACTCAAGTCTCTTATTATTTTGTTTTTTTTTTAATTCTCTAGTTCTGGTGTTGTAACTAATTCATTAATGATATCAATATGTATGTTGTACACATAGATAATATGGAAGCGGCAGGTCTTTATTACAGGTGTCTGCAAACTTAAAAGAAGGCCTTTTGTGATACAGGAACTCCTAGTACCAAAGCCAGTTCTACCCTGATTTTTGTAACTTGAAGTGAAACAATAAAATAATTACGCTTATAGAAATATGTACAGTATTTTAACTGTAAAATTGCGTACCTAAATCAGCAAAAACTGAAAAAAATACGTGTGAGCCGCGAATAGTAAATTGTTAACTGTTTCTGCTCTATGTATATTAATTGCTGGATTTAGAGGTAGCAAATGGTTGCATTTGTATTTTTCAAGGTCACAGAGTTGTGATTCCATCAGTGTACCAAAATAGGTTATTACAGGAACTACATTCGGGTAATTATGGCGTGGTAAATAAAGCATCTCGTAGTAGATGTTAGTGGCCATCAATCGATAAGGACATAAAGGAATAGGTAAGCGCGTAGCCCCCGCACGCTTTCCGTGCGACTCGGTTCCGTGGCGACGCTTGCTCGCTGAAAACATGAGTTATGTAGTCGATGTACAAGCTTCATGTAACATGACTATAAATCAACATGTGTAGTTTATCGTCGTAGATTCATATAGCAATATGGTTGGAGTGTTTACAAATGAGTTGCGGTATTTCAAGTCAGGCGCTTTTAAACGTGAATAAAACGACCTGTTTACCAGGTTCGGTATACCGAGTGACTCTTGTTGTTTGTAGTTGTGTTAGTCAATTTATTTTACTTTATTCATTTTAAAAACTTATAAATTATATTTTTAAATATTAGAATATAAAATAAAAACATTTAAAAATATAAAATTATTTTACTTATTAATAGTGTTTAGTTCTTTACTTTTGAAAATAGTGTCGGAGGAGTGATGTGTGTGTATGTGTGCGTAGCTAGACTATTATGTTGTGTTGCTTTAAGCACTATTATGCACCATTATATTGACAGTATTAAACCAGACAACGATGGTTTTCTTCGGTAGCTGACATATGAAGAAGTTAAGGACAGTCTCCTAGAACTATTTTTTGTAGCTACGACTCAAATGCCATCCTGTATTGCTCAGATCGGACAAGGAATCAAAACGAGGGTCACTGGAATTTTTGTACTAAATTTGAATAGTAAATGGTATAATGATATGTTTCTTAGGAACAGCCCCGAGTTTGGAAGTTTGCGATGTGATACCCCGTGCCTCGGAAAGCACGTTAAGCTGTTGTTCCTGCGCCTGAGTCTTTCTCTGGTCGTGTTGGATGGCCGCCTCATCGGACTATGAGAGTGAGGGTAGAGCACTATGAGAGTGATTCTGTGTCTTCGCATATACCTGTGTACTATAATATCCCCCGCGCCGATGATGGCTCCATTGAGATTGGCCGAAATACGGCCTGGAGGACTATATTTATAATTTATTCCTATTGGAGCGGGGTACCAGCTTCCTTATATTTCATAGCATTGTCCTTAATGTGTTTTATGTTCAGCAATTAAGATTTGATTTAATTGATCATTTGATCGTCCTAAACAGAAAAATGCCAGGAAACTACAGCTTGAAAACTTTATTTATTCCTTAATTATTCACAAGCCAGTTGTTAAACACTAATTAAACTGGAATGGAATGGAACTGGATTTATCCACTTGTTGGAAGATGGTGTTTGCAGAAGCAGAATGGATTTAGATGAGGATGCGTCCCGCTGATACAGTTCGGCTCGATTCCGTATCTAAAATATTAGAACACAGTCGTATAAGTTCACCTAAGAACGCTCGAGGACAACAATAGAGCAGGCACGGTCATTCTTGGTTACCGAACAATCGCAACAGCTCAAACAATGGGTCACTATGTCATAATATTACCAGTAAATATCTACCTGGTAACTATGGGTTCGTTAATTATAAGCATATAAGATTCCACCAGTGTTTGTATGGTATAATCAGCGTATAATGTTCCCACTACTGGGACACAGGCCTCCTCTTTTTGAGAGGAAGTGAGCTGTTATCTATCACGCGGTTTGGTCACATACACACATGATGTAAAATTTTAGGTTTTAGGACATGCCAGTTTTCCTACGATGTTTTCCTTCACCTTCTTGAGAGCATTGATGATGAAATTATTGACACAAAGTAAACCACCTAAAGAGTTAGAAGCCACGACCTACAATTCGTTAGTCCGGGCTGATAACACTGGGTTACTAGTACGCAAATAATTTGCACATCAGCAGCCTCCGTGCCGTAAGGATCATATCTATATAGTTTAAACAGATTATGGAAAGCGTGCGTTTTATCTGTCTTCCTCATTACATTTTGTATTGAATAGGAGTACATATCAAAGTACCTGCATTATACAATTAAAGAAAGTCTAGTTAAGAGTAAATGCACTTACTTGCTAATTCTAGAAATATCCTTTTGAGTGATGATGAAAGAATCATTTCTAGTGTTATACGTCAATGTTCCTTCGAATACGCCTCGACCAGGATTTAGTATTATCTGAAATTTATGATTTTTATCATAATTTTTCCCTAAATTTTTTTCATAATCAGCATCCAGTCTAACTAATAGAGATTAAAGCAGGTACCGATCACAAACAGATCCATTACGAAAGTTAATACCGATAAATATCTACAACGTGTATTAGAAACGTGTGGTTATATTTAAGGGTGTGGTAAAGACCATCACAACTGTCTTATACAAAATTTTAATACCTACTCGAACCAAATGTATGGGACGAGAAATATGATCACACCAGGTTTAAGACTTAGGATTGCTGTTGAAGACCGTTTCAAGTACGAAAAACTTTCGCCGCCTAGAGCGAGGAACAATCTAGAAGAGATCTACTCATGCCTAAGCCGCGACAAATGTTAGACCTACAGGTAAACTAATGCCACACAGCTGGGCAAAAAAGATCTTAGTTTATTTCCAGTAAAGCCCGTCATGGATGTAAAGTTTTAAATAGGTAATTACCTTAGCCTGATAATATTCTTTAGATGCTCTTGGTGCTGTGAGTCTAGGGTTTCCAAGATATGCGTCTTCTTCTTTTTTATAACCGTATGTCAGAAGCTGATTGTTTACATTAAGTTGCAAAACCGATTGTATGGATATAAGTCGTCTTTTAGCACATTTTGATCTGTAACATTATCGACCTTTATTACAAGTGCATTAAAATTACACCAACCATTTCGTATCCTGCCTGCTATATAAGTTCTAATAATATAAATGAGACTCTCTTGATGTGTCCTTCTTTTTACTTACTTCTCTTTACACAGCAACTGATCGAAGAGTTTCACATGGGGATTGTCTTGCCCCGGAAAGTGTAACAATTTTTATCCCGGAAAAATCTGCGGGTGGAGCAAAGCCGCAGACAAAACCTAGTTTTGTCGTGTATAAATACAACCTTTTCTTTTTGTGGGTGCGTAATCTTCAAATGACGTCTCCCGCTCTGGGTGGAGTGGAAGGGCGTGTCAGGCTTTTACTGACTAAAACCCACCCGTGTTCCTTCAGTTGCCTATCTGCCAGGGTCACGGTAAGTCTTTCAGGTAGATAAATACGAGCTTACCGTTGTTCTTCACTGATGTTGTCAATATACCAGGCCAGGATATTAGCCACTCTGTTGTACATGGGTGCGTGCTGAGATACGTTGAACCATTTAGTGCAAGCGCACCAATGTTGGACGATGCCAGCTTCAGCACATATTCGCGATTTAGGTATCTGCCAAAGCAAAGGATAGTTAAGCATTCAATATTCACTACAGGACCCATTCTCCTGCTGAGTAAATCTTAACTTCATCCCAACACCACCATTGTTTAGTTTAAAGAGCTTGACGGGTGATGTGAGTTGTATGCCTGCGGAATAAGTACAGCCTCTGTGATAGATGCTTAAGTCATGCAATTTTTATCACGGTTTTTATTCCCAAACTGTGATAAAATGTGTGACTCAAGCCTACCACAGTAGGTCATGCTCGCCCCGCTGCACTACATAATTTTGCGGTTTATCCAAGCAATTAAGTGGATTTGCTTGTTATGTGACTAACTCATAATTTTTATGACAAAGAGATTTTCGCAAAAAGAGTTCTCAAGTAAGGACGCTTACGGTTTATTTTACAATAAGGAACTAAAAATATCACAGATTATTTACCGGTTTTAATAAACTCATGGCTCTTGGTAGATCAGAACCGGGGACTTTGTACTTATTTATTTTATGCTCCAAGTTCAACACGTCTAGTAATGTGGCGTGGACATCAAAGGGTGTCGTGAGAACATCTATATTTTGTTTAAGCGCCTCCAAAGCATTAGGCCTGAGTTGTTTTAGTTTTTCCGGTAAAATGATGGCCATTAAAGGCAGACGTTCTTCCAGCTTTCCTTGATACGTTTCACGTATCTGTGCAAACCTGAAATACAAACCCAACAATTGAACACTTTTTCAGTAGATCTTGTAAGACACCTTTACACGTCAATATTTTTTTGGTAAATATTTTAAAAACTAAATGCTTGAAAATAAAAAGGTAAAATACCTATCAAAAAGGTCATACAACATCTTTAGCCATAAATAGACTGAAAAGCTGTTATTTTGTCGTTAAAAACAGAAACTTAATTTTTTTTTTAGTTTTATAAATAAATAACCTCTTTTGATTTCTCATTTTACGACCTTAGAAAAAGAGAATCGTTAATAGGTATAATATTGATCGCACGATTTTAGTTTTTCAAGAAAAAAAAAAAAAAAGCAATTCTTTATGAGAGCGTCTTGGTGCACTTGCACTTGCGCTAGCACTTCGGGTTTTACAGATAAAAAATTTCGAAAAGTAAAAAAAAAAAATCTGCATATATTAAATCTAAAGTGTTTGGACTAAAGGTGTCGTCATTGCATGACTGTAGATCATGAGCTCAGTCTTTTTTTTTTTTTTTTTTGGATGGGAAATCCTCAAATGACTTCTCCCGCTCTGGGCGGAGCGGGAGGGCGTGTCAGACTTTTACTGACTAAAACCCACCCGTGTTCCTTCAGTTGCCCATGTGCCAGGGTCACGGTATCTCTTTCGAACAATCACGCGACCCCGGTAGGCATCGGTCCTAGCAGACCCCTTCAGTGTTGCTGACATCTCTTTGAGGCGCGCGTGGAACACTACGCGCCGTCGACCCGAGCTTGGTCCTTACCGGGCGGCGAGCTACCCATTGCTCGCCACCCGCAAGCTCGCGCCTACGGTGGCCGGGAGTCCGCAATCGACTCCCAGCGCCCGGGGCGTCTCCTCCTGCGGCGGCTAGGGACGTGAGGGCGCAGAGACTGCCACTCCCTCACACGCCCCGCCTCCTCCTTCGCGAGCATTACTGTTTCGCAGAAGGAGGTGACGGCTTCCCATGCCCTCTCGCTCCGTACCATGGCTCGCACCAGGGCCGGACGCGAGAGATCGCCGCCGCCGATCGCCTCATGAGCTCAGTCCTGTTGTGGCATTGCTCCATGTTTGGCTGAACAAAATGGCAACTAAAATAAATGAGAAAATAATTGGTACAGACGCCAGCACATCGAGCTACTACAATCCGTCAAATTTCTTTTAGATTTTCAACTGTATCGCTAAAGCATTAGGTTCAAGATTGATTGGGAGAATTCGACAGTTTCGGGTACCTTGATGTGCTGGCGTCTGTACATATGTTATTGTATAATAAAGTTGGTCAGTACCGAGTTCCGTGATCTCCCATAACTATAACGAGTGTATCTTCAAACACCCGCCTTGCATCTAAAGTGTTCAAGAGCCAGACAACTGCTTCGTCTGCTGTGCCAATCTGGTTGAAGTTGTCATGACAGATATCTGCTATGAACGTGAAGCAAAACTTCTTGCCGTCCAACTGTAAGAACTGTTACAAGAAACATAATAATTATATATTGTGGCATTCTGGAAGAAATCACACGTTGTTGATAGTATAAATAGTTCTTTGTCGATGATTGTACCAAGAAACGGAACATTCTAGCAGGCGTAACCTAACGAATATCCAACTAGCACGAAATTCTGGAAAAAGTCCGCTAAAAAAAAAAAAAACTCTAGAACTCAGCTGCATGCGAATATAACTCACATTTTTTTAATGCTCTGTTGGGAAATGCTCTGCCAAGTTCACCCACATTCATTTCTATGTCAATAACTGTCAAAACTTAGCATGATGTTAAGAGGTAATGATTTAATGCCTCCAGACACCAACATTATCATTTCAGCTGTAAGACGTGCACTGCTGGACATTGCCCTCCATTAAATTTTGTCTTATTTGGCATATTCGCTACGCTGTGCAAGCGGGTTGGTAAATTGGAACCACCATACTGCGATCAGAGAACGCTGAAGTAAATTCTTCAGTTTTTTTTTTACTTTAAAAATACAAAAAGCATTTCTTTCATTTATAAAGTTTTATATTATACTAATTACTGGTATTCGAGCTATTTCAATTCATCATTATTCCCCTGCCCTTGTCCCATTCATTCGGGCTATTTCAATTACGTGCCGCATATTATAAAGACAAATTCAAGTAGGTACCTCATTTGTGAGATTCAGAAACAGCTGATATTGGGGAGTGGCTTCTACGCAGAATTTATTATGATAGATAAAACTTAGATGTTTATTGCTGTTTTCCAGTAAAAAGGCTCGAAGATAGTGGTCTGCAGGTTGCTGACGGAACCCATTAAACCTATACTGGAAGGTTCCTTCTGCTGGCGAGTCTTCGAAGTATGCTGTCCGATATCTGTACAAGAAGGTGACATGATCCATGGTTATTTAATTATAATAATTTTCAACTACTGGTACTCGCCACTTCGTGTGATAGCTAGCAAATCGGATCAAACTCACCCGTATTTCTTCAACTGATGGAACATAAATAATTCATGATCAACATATACATTTTCTGTAACCTTTTTCCTTGCATCTGGATGTTCATGTTCAGACAATCCTGTTAGTAATGCATACAAAGCAGCAGGAGTACCATCACCGACGATATTGTGGCTGAAATCATACTTAGAACTACACAGAAATCCTACGGTTAAATAAAATGTGAAATTAATCCTAGTTTCTTACCCATTCAAGATGACCGCTCTATCTGTCAAGAATTTGTAAGTTTTCGGCATTTTCCTGATAAATCCGTTGTGGGATGCGGAGTCAAAGGCTAAGAATAAGACGTTATAGGAATCCTTACGATCTGGAGGAACCGGCGTGGTCTCTACCGGCCGAAAGCCAGCCTTGAGTCCTGACCACCGAGAATATAGTATACTGTAACTGTAAAAGGTTTACTAACTTGTATTTAAAGATTTAAGGCGTAAAAGTTACCCAGGTAATATGGTTATAAATGAATTAGTAAAACAGAGCAAAACACGCCGTTGAGTAATTTATGAAAATGCTCAAGAATAAACTTGTTTCCGCCACTGTACAGAGCGGACGTCATCGAACAATAATATATGGAAATACGTACACGTTATAACGTTATCGGGGACGGAAATTTAAAACGTTTTCATATATTTCCATACATTTCATTTCCCTTTAGCATGTTTATTCGGGATTGTTACGTTTATGTTAGCTCACATCATTTTATCACCCGAGATTCCATAAAAAATTGTGAAAAGAACTAACCTATTTAAATCCCTACCCGTACACGCTACTTTGACATGGTCGCTTCTGTTCAGCGTATATTTTTCGCTTCCACTCACTTTGACAAAGTCGGATATGAAGTAAAGTTGATCATCCACATACACAATGTCACTATAAGAACAACTTATATCAGCCATGTTTTTTAATATTTCCTTCGTGACAAAGCATTCAGATTTCTGTAATTTAAAATTATTCGAAATATTACCAGACCGTCTCATTGACACATCAGCAAAGGACTATGTAAGGAACGTAGCAGGTGGCGTTCTATTGTTTTTGTCTACCCCCATGGGACAAAGGTATGAGTTAATGTGTTTAAGTACAAGATACGAGCTCATTAACGGACAAACAGCCAGTGCAAAGAACAATAACGTGTATTACTATGTGCCACAGAGACGTCTCGTCGGAGGATAACTTGATGGTAATAGAAAAATCTTTTATTTCATTCTAATTTATTTTAATTAGTAGTGAAGCTGACACTTTATTGTCTTGGTATTTAGAATATGTTTGAAATCTCACAGGTAAAAGTATTTTATGGAATACGTTCATTCACAACGAGCATGTGGATAAGTTTTATATAATTCTTGATTACTTACCTTACAAATAACCCAATCAGTGCCTTTGCAAGTTATTTTCGGCAAATCCTCATTAAACTTCATAGCTTCTGCGGAAAATGGATCAACTTTTGGTATTTCGCAACCCTTGCCTTTCTCTTCTAAATAATACTCCTTAAGGCGATCTTCAACGAGTCTGTAATGGCAGTCCCATCGGTCATTTACACATGTATCCATATCATAAACAAATACCTCTTTACTCTGATACAAATAGATGGACTGTGTGAAATATGTTATGGCTAGAAATGGGGTGACTGCCGAGATGTCGAACAATGGAAAACTATTGAAGAAAAAGATATGTTGCTCCGACCCCAAATAAATTAGGATAAGAACAGGAGAATACGATGTTTCCTAGTTGAGATGCCGCACTGCACGAGCCGAACTTACGCTTGAGTTTCGATCAAGCTCATTGGCTTATCATTCCTTGCAAAGATATAAGTAGCAACAGCCAGCATGATAATTAAGCCGACACCAAAGCTTAGCCGTTGCGTGCCGTAGAGCCTCTTCGAACATATAAGCACCTGAAATTACTATTATTTTAATATATGTCCCAGCTTATCATTCAATTAATCAAATCAAAAATTAATTCAAAAAAATTAAGTCAAAAATTAATTCAATCTGTCTCAGCTTATCATTCAATTATATCTTTCCATGGGTTTAGAATTGCTTTAAATAGAAGTGCACGTAGAAACAGATGTAACATAATAATACCTTATATGTCTTCTTTAGAATAATGGATACTAATTTTAATGCCATTTCACTTTACACAAAATCAATAAACTTATTACTTTAGAAATCGCTTAAAATTATACACTGACAAGCCACTGCCACATTATTTTTCTGTGTGCAAGTTGAATTGTCAGTGCGTGTAAGGGCGCGTTCCCACTTTGTCGTGACGACAGATAATCGTGTAGTTTTAAGTGTCGTGGCTTATATGTTTAAATGGAGGTGTTCACATATAGAACGACACGATTTATTGTTGTCTACAACACTTTTTGCAGTGGCAACAGATTGTCATGACAATGGGAACGGCTAGCACGACAGTCGTAAAACGATAAAAAATAATTACGACTAAATCGTTATCGCTAATCTATCGTAGCCACGATAAAAATATCTTCGTTTACACGTGATTTCTCTTCCCCCTCGCACCCGCGCGCCCCTCTCCAAGAAAACGTAGAGGCGACTGTAGATTTGTAGCTTGCTAATGATGTGTAAACGACAAAGCGACTGCCGTGAAACTATAAAATGTCGTCGCGATCCGGTGGGAACAGCTAGATACGATAGTCGCTAAACGATAAAAACATTTGACGACAAACAATCGTATTAATGGGAACAGGCTAGAGAAGACAGTCGTCCAACGATAAATTAACCGTAACGGCATAGTGGGAACGCGCCCTAAATGATAGCGAATGTCAGATGCCCATCGTCGTTTGTAGGCGTTTGTTAAACAGAGAGGTCAGTCTGAAGTTATTGACCTCCTTGTTTTGTTTTTTATTTCAGGTTGGTGCGAGAAGTGGCACTAACCTTTTTACCCGACTTCAAAAAAAGGAGGAGGTTATCAATTCGACTGAAAAAAAAAAAAAAAATGTTTGTTACCTCATAACTTTTGACTGGATGAACCGATTTTGATGATTCTTTTTTTATTTGAAAGCTGATGCTTCCCGAATGGTCCCATTTAATTTAGTTCTATTTGGATGATTGGGTCCATGTGAAAACCGCATAAGTCTTAAATTTGCATTAAGTATTTGCGCGACAAATGAACGAATAACGCGATTAGATTAGTGCGGGGTATCTAATATTTACAAAAAGAATTACAACCGACTTCCTAAAAAAAACACTACAAAGTGAACAATAACTTTAATTTCGGAAGTCGGCGGCAAAAAAACCTTAAATACAGATCCTAAGACACCGACTTTCGAAATTAAAGTTATTTTTCATTTTGTAGTGTTTTTTTTAGGAAGTAGGTTCTTGTTTTTTGCCAAATAATAGTGTCCAACATAAAGCATCGAATCGCCGCGCAGGTAGCGTATAGAGACGATGGTAAAATAAGTAAAATTTGTGTCACCGAAAGTACGTTGAGCGGAAAGCAATTGTCACGTCAGCCATTTGATGCTCAAACCTGACAGTTTCTCTTATTTGTGTCGTGTTGCGTGTATGTGTTTACGGTGACATGCTTGGTTTGCATAGAAACTATTGACAATGTTGACAATGCAGAGATAATCAAACCGGCTCCCGGTCGTGTCCTACTTTGGTTCTACTAAATTGAATAATGGCGAATCATATCAACAATCACCAGGCTTTTGTCTAACCTAATGGAGGTTAGGCAAAAGCCTAGAATAGTGATTGAAAAATAATAAATAAATAATAATAAATATCTTAGGACAACCAACACACCGTTATCTGATCCCAAACTAGGCAGAGCCTGTACTATGACAACCAGACAACTGATAAACATAGTGATATATTACTAAATACATACATAGTATAGATAAATTACACCCAGACACAGAACAAATGATCGTGCTCATCACACAAAGATTTGTCCTGGGTGGGAATCGAACCCACGATCTCAGTCTTAGCAGTCAGGATCGTTAACTACTAGACTAACAGGCCAGTCAAAAAATCAACGCCTGATCTACCGTGACGACTATAGCAGATGTTATTCAATCAGTCAGATCAAAACATGCTTTTGTTATTGAATAATACGTGGTCATTTAGCCCTTAGCGAACGAATAAGCCAACCATCAGCCATCGCTGGGCTAGTGCCCCAGCAGTAGGAACGTCCTTAACTCATAATGCATCATATTATGCTACTGAATAAATAAAAGATCACAGATATTCACATCTCCTTTATTTTATAATTTTGTAAAAAACCGTGAAATTATTGGACTAAACTTACTGTTGGTTAATCAAATATCGAAACTATGAATTTACAAATGGTTTTGATAATAACAACAAATTAACATTATTACTAAAATACTTTTAAAATGTTTGATTATAAGGTAAAACAGAGAGTTATCTTTTTACATTGCTGGCAGTAATTTCATTGTCCGTCTGCCGTCTGGTAAATTTTTACAAGTTTTAAAATTAACTCACCCACAAAGGAATCGTCTACATCTCGAGAACACAGCGCAATCGGTGTTTTTTGTCGTGATCAAACTAAACTCATATTAATCTCAAGACACTTAAGACATTTCTTTGCAGGGTGCCTCAAATTCTTTATATGTATTTTACATCGTTTTATTACAATTACATATTAAATCACATCACTTTATAAATTTACATTTCGATTTTAATTGACACATTTAGGTCCATTTAATATTTATTTTATACTTTAAATTAATTAGGTACAAATACAACTCACTAATTCTCATAATAAAATTCCTGTATTGATTAGAACTTTCAATTTTATCGAATATTATACATTTAATAATGGATTTGTTTTTATCAATATATCT
This sequence comes from Aporophyla nigra, assembly GCA_947507805.1. NCBI lineage: Eukaryota > Metazoa > Arthropoda > Insecta > Lepidoptera > Noctuidae > Aporophyla > Aporophyla nigra. The sequence continues at coordinate 17,627,441 of OX382297.1, read as the reverse complement.
ACATAGATGATAGAAAAGAAAACCAGAAACAGTTCATTCTTGAAACACGGACAGAAAACAAAGCAGTTTGTAGTTTCATTTATACAGAGTTTGTACAGCTTATAAATAGGGTATTTTGATTTATTTATTAAAACTGTATACAAAGGTAAACACATACTGTACAGTATTGTATGTGTAAATTGTATTGTTTCTGGGGCTTACATACTAGCATAAATCGTAGCTCTGTAGCAACTGGCTACGGTGTAGCGCGCTACGGGCTGCTACGATACAAACAACTTTTCTTAGATATTGATATTACAAAATTTATACCTGAAATAAAAATATTTTGTACAAATTGACTTTGCTCCTCAAGCCAGTATTTTTTCATAGTTAAAAGCTTTGTAGATGAATCTTCAAATATTTATATTGCCTTGATTATTTATACAACATGGATAAAATTCACAGAAGAATATTTTATTTTAACAAGATTTGGTATTGCTTACTTTGGTTTCAAAACATCAATAATAAACACGCAGTAACGGAGCCTCGAAAATGGAGATGATACTGGACGCAAAGTCCTCGTTTATTGTTAAAGAGCTTAAATTATATTCCAGTGAGTTTTCTTTCAGTACTGTATATTTGAGTAAACTGTTAATCAAATGAAGTACTTTAGCTTGATTCTTTGTTGAAATGCTTACATTATAATGTCTTATATTTTCTAACGTATATTTGTTTTATAAAACAAGTTACACGCCAACTCAATAACATCCTTTCAAGTCATAATATCATACAAGTGTTATAATGCTCATTCGATGTTAACATATTTTCTAAAAATACATTTAGGTACATCCACATTAAATTATATGGTACAGTAGATTAAAAATACACAATAAACACTTTCATGTACACTCGACAGTCATAATTATCACGCATTGATATATCTTTTTTAGTTTTTTTGGGTAGTCTTTTGGGGGTAGTTTGATGCTTTTTATGATGTAAGAGAAGCGATGAAAGTTGTAGAAGTATTCCTTACCGTCAGGCGAGTACTGCGGGTACAGTGTGTAGATGGTTAGATCAAAGTTCAGGTCTGTGGGGGAGTCTGCAAGGGCGTGCTTCGCGAACTCCTCCTGGTATCGTTATGACTACGCTTTGCTTTTCTCCATTTCTCCCTCAGTATGTAACAGAGCGCGATGGCTATGAGTACAGCGATAGCGATCGCCATGCTTATGCAAATCCAGATTATCTGCTTGTTGATGCCGCTTGTCGATTTACCTGCAGACAATATAATGTTTTTCAATTATAATGTGAATAAAAGCTGCTTAAAGTTAGGATTAATGACGGCGTTTTCACATGATTAATAGTCCATCATTAACCACTAGCGTTTGCCAGCGGCTTTGCTCGCGTGGAGTTCGGAAATTATCCCACGGGTATGTACTTTCGGGATAAAAAGTTTTCTATGTTAACACATTCCCGCTGGCAAACGCTAGTGGTTCATAATTGACTGTTAATAATATCAGTTAAATTCAGGTTATAAACTATCTTAGTGTCAAATAGCATGCTTCCCTTCCGTTGATTTTGCGTGATTTAACAATGAACATCCTAACATCTAAACGTACCAAAATTTCACCTTTTTAATATTACTAGCTTTTGTCCGAGACTTCGTCCGCGCGATACTCGGTCGCTTGTCCACTCCGTCGAATCGCATCGTCTTCCCGCACTATTATGTACTTCGTTTTAGCTTAGCGCTCTTTCTGAGTTTTTTTCTTTTTGCTAGGCTCCTAAGAGTCCTAGCGAGATATTAAATAGCCTAAATTCCTCATAAAGGCAGCTATATTAGGCGAGTAGCATAGTATCTGTATCTGCTGACTTTTATACAGATCTTTAGAAGCAGGCCTTTGCCCTTGCGTGGAATAGAAAATGCTTAAAAAAAAATTGTGATGAATAGTAGTAATAGTACCTATTTATTATCCTAAAAAGTTATTTACAGTTGGTCCCTAGATCCCACACTAGGATTCCCTGTGTCGTGGGATCTAGTTACTTCGTTAAGTTACATTAAAAGACAAAAATTAGTTAACGTTTTGAAGGCTGGATTGCTTGTTTAAAAAAAAACAAAAAAAATTGTGAAAAAAAAAGTATTAATAATAAAAAACAAAAATTCTGGGTGAGTGTATGTGTGGAAGCATGAGTGTGGATTTGACGGAGTGAGTGGGTGTGAGTGTGTAGTGTATGTTGTGTGTAATGTTTATAGATCTCGAGATAGTGTTTCCGGGTGTAAGTGTAGAGTTTGTTATTGTGTGATCTTTAGAATTTTTTCTGTGCTTTCATAATCTAACTCCAGTAGCCATTTGATGATCGTTTTTTACATTAAATTTTTTGTTAATTGGGCTATTTTGTGTTTTGCTTTTAATTTCCTGTATAGGTAGGGTCCCATAAAATTGTAGGATCTTCTTCCAATTACTTTGCGGTACCTTACAGAGTCCCATACCAATGTACGGCCAGAACGACTATAAGCGGTGCTGCAGTGCGGTGGGCAGTTTTATGAAATCGCAGAATAGTGGCAAGGATGAATAGTTGTCTGAGCACTCCCGCTTCTGAGTAGAGCAAATCAGTGGAATATTGATATGGTCGGCCATAGGCTGTTTTTAGGAGAGTGCGTTGTGCTCTTTCCACTACCAGCTTGTGATAAATGTAGCTATCATATATACAAAAAAGATTTTTTCAAATCCGACAAGTAGTTTTAGCGCGTTCTAACAAATAAATAAATAAACTCTTTAGCTTTATTGAATTAAGTATAGATAGTAGGATATTTTAAACTCTTAAACTCAATTTGAGCCGGGTTTGCCTGTCGTACTCGTTACTAATAATAGGCTTAGTTTGCACAGAGTGACAGTAGGCTTTACACAAGCCGCCTACCTGTCTTCTATTGTTAGTGCAGGAGGCTTAGCTAGTGATGATATTTTCAGTTCATTGGCGCCCAAACCACAAGCCTGACCCTACCATTGTTAATTCGAATTGAAGACGTCGTTTGCATCGGCCCAACACATTAAGCTATAATGGTTCTTAATGGAATTAATTTGAGCTTCACATTTGCGTGTATTTGGTGGCACATTAATAAGTCATTAATCTCTATACAGGTATAAGTTCTCCTAACTCGTGTAACAACACACGAGTCTCACTCGTGTTCACAACTAATTTTAAGTTTAGCTGCCTAATGTAAGTTTTCATAAGATACTATGTATGAACATTAGTGTTCCAAACAAAGAGATTTGAGATACTATTTGTGTCTTTATTTTATTGTTAAATACTTTAATTTAATTAGTAGTTCTAATTTTGTTTGTTGTATTCTATTTTTTTTTCTTAAACTGTGCCCTTCACGCCTTACAGGGTACATATTTTTGCAACTAGCTTTTTAAGCCCTTGTAACATGTTTTTCTACTATATGGAATGAAATAAATGAACATGAATCGTGTCACAATGCCCAATTAAGCTGCATTATTTAGTAACTTTATTTCAGTTCATACATTACGGATTATAAAATAATTTCAATAAAAACATTTTTGGTATTGAGAAGTACTCATTAATACCAAAAATGTGCGCATGGGCAACGTGGAATTCAGTTAGTCTTATGGGCACGTTTGACAGCCATGCAGACGAGTACTTCGATGCCTGTGTCTTTTTGTTTTTGTATTTATTTGCATAGTTAGTTATACTAGTAATTTAATTTAGAACCTAATGTAAACAGTTAGTTGTAATAAATAATTTAAAAGTTTTGTTGAAAATAGATTTGTTGAAGTAGATTATGTAGAAAATAGTAACGTAAATTGAGATTCAAAAATCAGGCTCATGCTGAAAGCGGGTAAAAATATTTCCTTCCCATGTAATATGCACCGTCAACCAAAAGGTTACCGCGATATCTGCGGAAAACCTATTGATAGTAAGCGGAACACGTTACTAACGGCTCACATTCAGAGCGATATCACGTAATCACGTTTCCTTTGATATGGCTTAGCCTACTGTATATAAAAAAAAAGATTCAATCAATCTACCAAACCGTTTTCCAAGTATGTTGGGGTCGACTTTCAGTCTAGCCGCATGCAGTTGAATACCAGTATGGAGTGACTGGCTATCTGACCTCAACATCCCATTTTTTGGGTAACACGATACCCCTTCGTAAGAGTGTCCGACCTTTTGGGCGTCTGACTACCCGAATGTCAAAGATCTACTGAACTCAGCCAGGTTCTTCATCATTTCAGCCGAAAGACTTCCACTGTTGAACATAAGCCAGTTTAAAGAGCTTTGCCATAATCAACACGCTTGGTATGCGGGTTAGGGATCGCAGTATGGTGGTAAAATGCATAGAGAGCGCTCCTCCTCATTCTGAAGAAGTCCCTTAGTCGTCTCTTATGACACCCACAAGAGAAGAAATGAGATCATGGTATTCTTTACGTTCGGCACCACCCGGAATAGATAGGAAGTAAACATTAATCCATCTAAATTACAAGGAAGGAAGGTCTGAAGACTTCGCAGTTCAAATGTTTGTTCATTTATTTGCTGGTTCTTTTGTTCCTGCCACTCTCCAATGTTTATATTCCTAACCTAAATAAACATTACGACATATCCCGGAAAATTGGCTCCTGTATACATATAAATTGCGTAATACACTGAACTCGAAGTAGTTGGCCTTACCGGATTATTATCTACTAATAACGTTAGTCTGTGTTATCCTCCTGCCGGCAAATACATGATGTTATTACTGATATTGCCAGGTCAGATAATTCTTAATAAGAGAATAGAGAGGACTGCGAAGAAGAAACTTCTTCGACAGTAACATATTAGTTTCACATACAGATCATTAAGTAACATGATTGGTCTGTTTATAAATACTGAATGATATTATGAAGTTTGCCGTTTCTTTGTTATATTTCAAAATTCTTCTGGAGGTATAAAGTCTATTTTGATTAAATAATTACTTGAACCTCGCATTCTTAAAGTTTAAGCTTATCTTACTACCTTTGTGAAGGTCAAATGCTAAAGATGTTTGGACTTCCTACGCATTCCATTCATTGAGATTTTCTAGCCCTATTGTGTCAAATCTTTGTGGTATGTGTACCAAAATCTAGTGCCTTGCCCACAAATATAGTCTTTACATGAGACTCAAAATAACAGTAACAAACGCAACATAAATAAAATACACGTTTGTTATATTTTTGTTCTATCATAACCTGGGGATGTCACTAAAAGGAAAATATAGATGGAATTAAGAAAAGTCAACCTAGATAAGAAAAAAAAAAAACAACGAGAGCTAAGACGAGGAGTGTTATTTATCCTTTCGCAGAATCAAATTATCTACAGAAATCCGATTTTAGCAAGTTTTACGAAACCCTTCGTCACAGAGTAGTACGTACGCCTTTAGACGATTGAAAATTCCAAACTGAATATTTGCGATACTTGACATACAATAATTCAGAATGTTTTGAATACGTTTCCTTTTTGCGAACAGACGGAAATGATTTGATGTATTCAGCAATTGAGCATACGATACAGAACTTTCCAATATTCTGTTTGGCGCCGAACTATATTTAGATATATTCTCATGTTACTTAACCTAATAGGTTGGGGAAAAAGTTTCTTCGCATTTTTTAAGAAAATTCAAAACATTTTTTAATAAAGTTTATTTACATTTAACTAAAGTATGTAGGTACCATTCTGTTCGATAACTTTTTGCCATCTTGTAGGTACGGACATGATCCCATTGTTATAGAAATTTTGGGACTTCTGGTCAAAATACCGTGACAAGTGGTTTTGGCAGTCCTCTCGTGATGTTAACCTGACACTGCCTAAAGAATTCTGAAGAGACCGAAACAGGTGGAAATCTGAAGGTGCAAAGTCAGGACTATACGGCGGATGCATTAACACCTCCCAGCCAAACTCTCTTAATTTTTGTTGGGTGGCTAAATATGTGTGAGGTCTAGCGTTATCATGATGAAAAACCACACCCCTTCTGTTGATTAATTCCGGCGGCTTTCTCTCAACTTCTTGCTTTAATCTCATCAGTTGTTCGCAGTAGAGTTCAGAATCGATGGTCCTGCCTGGTGGTAACAGCTCATAATGAATAATGCCCTTCCAATCCCACCACACACACACAGCATCACCTTGTTGCGAGTTAACCCGGGTTTCGCCACAGTCTGTGAAGCCTGACCGGCCTTTGACCACGACCTTTTTCGTACGTTCTTGTCATACGTGATCCACTTTTCATCACCAGTTATCAGCTTCTTCAAAAATGGTTCGGTTTCATTACGTCGTAATAAAGAATCACAAATGAGTACACGGTTCATTAGGTTTCTTTCAGTGAGCTCGTGAGGTACCCAAATGTCGAGCTTTTTTGTGTAGTTCTTCAGCTACGTCGTAACTACTGGTATGCCGATCTTGCTCCACTTTTTCAAAAATGGCATCCATTTTATCCGTAATAGGGCGACCAGAGCGACGTGCATCTTTGACATCAAAATTTCCGGATTGAAAACGCTTAAACCAAATTTGTGCTACTCTCACAGACACTACACTAGGTCCATAAACATCGCAAATTTTTTCGCGGCTTGCGTTGCATTTTTACCTTTTTTGTAGTAAAATTTTAAAATGTATCGAATTTCTTCATTAGATTCACTCATCTTGACGGTACGAAAAACAAATGAAAATCACATTTTTTCCTAATTTGAATTTGGAATTATGTTCTTTATAATTTAAACTTTCAATGATACCAAAACCAGCCAGATACAAATAGTATAGCCAAAGAGATTTTATTACAAGTTCATACATACTATAATGCGAAAAGACTTTTTCCCCAACCTAATATTTTTAAGCTCTGCTTTTGAAAATCACAAAACATTTATATTTTAAGTAAAAAATGCGTCTGTATTAATTTGCCAGCGCCACGCCAGTATTAATTAGTCTAATTAGGCAAGATGGTAAAGCTGTGACTACAGTGAAGTTTTTCCTCGAAAATTACAGACCTATTTAGTGTTTTTGAAGAGTAATGTAGCTACCTAATATATTCCAAATTAATAATAAACACGCAAAATCATTATTGTTCTATCGCTTTTCTGGACTTTACGTGACTCATACGAGATATTGAAATTTAAAATATTGCTTCTTCTAATTGTTCTTTGATCAGAGTAACTAAAGATATATGTGAAATATATTCCAAACCAGTTTTCTAATCCAATGCGCATTACTTTGTCATAGACTATAAGGTTGCCATGATAATAAAGGAGACACGTTTGCGTCAATAAACCAGTCGCGCTTCAGATCTATCGTATCGATCTAAGTCCGTATCTTCCATTCTTTCATTCCACTACCGACCTCTACAAAACCTGCGAAGTATTAACAATACGACAGCTATTCATACTTCATACTATTCTAAAAATGCATGGTTCACTGACGTATTACCCTACAATTTTCAACAGAAACGTAGGAAACATATGAAGCTTGCCACACTCATTTTGCACAGAGGTTTTGTAACTTCTTAGGTGGATATTTGTTTTTACAAAATCAACTATATCTTAAAAATATATCCTTTAACTAAACAACAATGCAAAATAGTGGTCATCAAATGGCTGCTAGGTCTTGATTATACAAATACGGAAAAAACAATGGATATTTTAAAATATAATTATTATACGAAGCAAACCTACATGTTAGAGTACACACTATGTATCTACACTAAATAAAATAAAAATATACCTACACTACACACATACACACCATACGTAATAACTTGCATCAATCACTCGGCAAGTTTTAGACATAAGCTACTATTATCCTTTCATAGTCTAGTCATTTAATTGTGGAATCGTCACGTTTGTGATTTTATAGTTCTTACACCTATTAAGGTGTGGCCAGTATCTAAAGCCTATTTTCATGAAATATTTTGTATATATGCATTTAGCACTAAACGAATTTAAACCATCGTGCTATTTCTGATCTGATTCCTTTGAAGATGGCAGACATAGACTGATGATTTAACTACATGAATTGAGTATTTTTTAGTGAAAATGCGCTAAGCTAGTAGGGTACAACAATACTTGCCTCTCTTCGTGTTGGAATGGCCGCCTATCTTGCCAGCGACCTTGGCCGTGGCGCTGCCCACCACCACCAGCACCAAAGTGCGGGTAAGGACTGCGTGACCTATGGAAACATCATTCAATATATGTAGACATTATCATTATGCCTCATTGGTCTACTGGTCACAAGCGCTAGTGCTGTGCAGGAGGACCAGGATTCGATTCTCAGGTCGAGCAAAGTTCTATTGCATTTTTTCATTCGGAATTTCTCAGAAGCCACATGAAGTCTGGAGTTTTGCCGAGTCGATAAAATAGGCATTATTAAATGAGCTTCGAGAATTACAGGTGGCATGTTGTATTTGTGTTAAAGTACCTGCTATTATTATATTTCATTCACCTGAAAGTTAATTCAGTGTCAAAGAGCGGGACCGAAAGTGTTGGGCTATTCGACGTGATATAGTTTTATCACATTATTCTAATTAAGTAAAATTAAACTTGTCTTACGGATCATGATCGCCATTTTGTCTGCGCGCTTCAAGAAGTCAAAAAAGAAAATGAGCTCCTTATTTACATTGATGTTGATGATGTCGCTCCTCTATAACTCCTCGTAGTACCTGTAAAATGAAACTTAGTAAAGGGAACATTTTTAAAGCATAACTGTGAAAATCACGAGAAACTATCGTGGAACTTAATAATGCACCACGTAACAGCACTTCGTCGTCACTTAGTGGCGGATAGGGTATCTAGACACTTGGTTCCTACAGCTTGTTTTCATTTTAGAGCAGTGGTGGCCATATAGATACAACTTACGAGTTGTAGGTCTTAGGTTAGAACCCAGAGAGGTGGTATACTTTGTGTAAATTTCATCACTAATGCTCTCAAAATGTTAAAGAAAAACATTGTGAGGAAACCAGCATGTCTTAGAACTAAAAATCTACCAACCCGCACTAGGCCCACCTCTCAGTCTCATAGAGAGGAGGTTTGTGTCAAAGCAGTGGGAACATTATAGGCTGTTTATGGAAGTTTTAATTTTAGCAACTCATGTGGGGCGAGCACTGCCTACTGTGATAGGCCTAGTTCACATATTTTTACCAAAATTTGGGAATAATAACCGTGAAATAATGCGTGACTCAAACCTATCACAGAGCAGCCCAGCAGCGGGGTTTCTGAATATTCTGTCTCCTATAACGATTGGGGGCCAAACTTGAATACACTTGCTTCTAGTCCTATTTTTACAATTGAGGTACCGTTTTGTATTTACAGGGAGAGCATAATTTTAATAGAAAGCGTATATAACTTAAATAAGTAATATTTCATTGAAATCTAATTTTGTAACTAAAATGTATCTCGTTTGGTCAGAGAACCTTGGCCTGTTGAAATAATTTCAGCTTGCAAGTTTAGAATGTGATAATAGCAATTATAATAATATATTTCGGTGGTTTGCAGATCTTGGATACTTAGTTTCCTTTATGTTTAGTGATCTTAAGCATAGTTATGGTAGGGTTTCCTAAGATTATAGGGGCATAACGTCCGTACTTTACCATTATTTATGAAATAAACATGTGCTTTCCTAGATAGCATTTTTGGAGTTTATTGGATTTTACTTCTTAAGAATCGATTTTCATATAAGGGCCCCGGTGTGGAAATTTTATAACCAAAGAAATAATTTTATAACGAACGTTTACTCAAAAGCGTCATATTTTTCTGCGCAACGTACCTTGAGCTTTTATCTTGAAACCATGTCTGTTTTTACTTATAAACAGCTGACATATCTAAGGTATGCTGCGTGACAGCTGACGCAAGTCCAAACGTCGATCAACTGAACGACCGATTATCTGAACTTACGCAGTTCTTGAAAATAAGCGTGGAAAAAAGGTTTGTTTCTAGTGAAAAATCCTCTAAGTAGATGTGTAAATGACAAAAGGGAAGATATGTTTGAAATAATACACTCACAGGCACAATTAACCACCCACCTATGTTATTCGTCACCCTGTTTGTTTACGTGAACTATGGCTTATCAACTGTTTTGTTTTTTGTTAAGTGGGTACCGTGAAATATGCCAACTTTGCCTCCAAGGGAAACTTTGCCCGAAAAGCAATTTATAAACATATCTTTGATTTGCAAAAATATCTTAATATTATGGCAGCATTGATTGACTTTGATGGAAAATAGGTTATATGTATGGCAATATTGACTATCGTGTTTGTTCCTAATTCTGCTTAGTAACTTGTTAGAACTCGTCAAATGAGGAGCGTGTTTTTACGGGCCAATTTTAGTGTAAATTTGGAAGTGAATTCTGCGAGATGGAGAAAACACAGATTAGTATACGTTATAACATGTTATAGAAAATTATTTGGAGAGTTTTTTAATTGTAGTGTCATTGTTCAGGGTCTTTTAAAACAAAAGTTATGATGATGGGCAAAGTTATCTAGTAATGTTCCGACCTACGATTGACAACATTGCCCGCCGTCAAAACAGGCTTAGGATTGGCACATTACGAAACCTTTTTTTTTCATTTATGGCTACTGCTGAGCTTATTTATTTTTAATCATATTATGTATTTGAGGAATAAAATTCCAACATGACATTACTTATTGGGTACTGTGATGAGCATTTGTGTTTGTCTTGTGTCTGGATGTTATTTATCTTTAAAAGTATCTATTTATCTACATATATATGTACATCAGCTGTCTGGTGTGTGAGCTGTACCCACAATCCCACATATTTATGCATTTAATTTATTTTATAATTAATACAATTTTTTTATCAGAGTTGCATGGTTTGTTTCACAAAAATAAACATAAATCTCGAATTCAGCAGAAAAAGTCAAGACGAATCATTGGATCTAGGCTATATAAAAACTACACTGTAGAAATGTTAAAACTTGCAAGTGAGTCAGTAGAAACAGGTCAAATTTCTTCACGAGATGCTCAACGGCAACTTGGTATCCCATGACGCACAATATTGAATAAAATAAAATACAAACATTTGAAATCAGTGGGTTATCCTACTGTTTTATCAGCTGCAGAAGAGAATCAAATTGTAAGAGTATTACAAGCTTCTAGCAATTTTGGCTCTCCACTTACTATAGTAGATCTTAAGCTTGTAATCCATGAATATCTAAAGAAAAATTCTAGAGAATATGTGTTCAAAGTTTTCTTTTTATTTACCTGAACACATAATCTTTGTAGAAAAAAAAAACAGAACAATTTTTGCCATGTGCCAACCCTGACTTTTTTAAAAGGCGAAATGTGAAATGTATGAAAAAGAGAAAAAATGTCTGGGTAACACTGCCCAGTCATTTTACTAAGAAACGTTTCATAGTGTCGCTTACATTCCTAAAGTAGACGCTTGCTTTTGCCATAATTCTTTTACTGCTTTTTATGGCATCTGCATATAAGCCCTACTTGTGCCAAAAATCAGTGTGGGCAAACTTGGCTAAAAGTCCAGATAACTTTGCCCGCCAACAAAATCGAACAAATATTGAATTAAATATTGAATAATGGTAAATTTAGCTTCACTAACATATGCATATGACCTTACAGTTGTAGTTGATGAAAGAAAATACTTACGTCTCTATAGTAAAATCCGAAGAAAATTGTAAAAAACTGAAAAAAGTGGGCAATGTTGGCATGTTTCACGGTACTCTAGCAATAAATTAAACACTTATACCCTTATTGCGTTTCCTAAATTTGTGTCACCGAAGGGTTTTTGGAATTTAGTCGTCGTTTGACATTGTTGCAGTTGTGTTACCGTGTTAACATTTCCTGTTCTGTTCTGCCATAGTGTGCGAATATTGTTTAATTTGAGATTTTAGTGTTTGCTCATTGTTTGTGACTGTACAAAATGCCACTCGATGCAACTGGTGCAACTAGGGCAGTGGCTTTAGCTGACGCTGGGTACAGCCAACGTCGCATCGCTCGTACACTCGGTGTACCTCGAACTACGGTACGAGATGCCATCAGACGATTTCGGGAGACAGGTTTATACACCCGCAGGCCAGGTCAAGGCCGACATCGATGCACTTCAACTCGAGATGACCGCTTCGTTGTCAGCAACGTTTTGAGAAATCGCTTTTCGACCGCTACTGAAGTTCGATCGCGTCTTTTTGAGGTGAGAAATGTCAGTGTAAGTGAACGTACCATTAGAAGAAGACTGGCAGAAAGAAATCTGAGGGCTTTTCGTTCAGCTCGCGCCCCACAACTGCTCCCACAACATCGTAGAGCTAGACTTTGTTTTGCGCGAGAATATGCTGACTGGACTGTGGAGGAATGGAAGGACGTACTGTTCTCAGATGAGAGCAGAATAGCCTTAAAAGGTCCAGATGGACGGCAGTGTGTCTACAGGCGTCAAAATGAAAGGTTTGCTCCATGCGCTATAACCGAAACAGTGGGTTACCAAGGAGGGTCCATAATGGTTTGGGGAGGTACCTATCTCTTACGAGGCTCGTACTGATCTTGTTTAATTCGATAGAGGCAGTGTGAACGCTCAAAGGTACGTGGAAGAAGTTCTTCAAGACCATGTCATACCTTTCGCACCATTTATTGGTGGAAACTTCAGATTAATGCATGATAATGCACGTTGCCATACCGCAAGATCCGTCAGTGAGTACCTTAATGAGGTCGGGATTCAAGTTTTACCATGGCCGGCACGCAGTCCCGATCTTAACCCAATTGAGCACATTTGGGACAACCTCAAAAGACGTGTCCGAGCAAGAGTACCAGCCCCAACGACCTTAGGAGAGCTGAAAACGGCTGCGGTAGGGGAGTGGCACAATATCCCCCAATCGGATATCCAAGATATCATGGATGGATTGCCAAACCGGCTCCAAGAAGTCATAAGGGCCAGAGGCGGCAACACCCATTATTAATTTTTATTTTTTCTTGTAATTGGGCCAGTATTTACGAAATCAAAACTTTTCAATTTTCATCGAAAATTTTCAGAAAATCGATTTTTGGTAAGCATCCATTAATAAACGACTTTTATTCCAATACTTTTCTTATTTCTTTTTCCTTAAAGGTAGTTTTTTACGTACCTTTCATAAAATATGGTCTAAGTTTGACAATTTATGAAAATTGAAAGAAATACTATGTGGGCGGTTAATTGTGCCTGTGAGTGTAGATGTGATAAAAAAACTTAATTGCCTCGAATATAATGACGAAGAAGTTCAACAATGAATCGATAAAGACGATGAAGATCCTGTATCGAATTATGCAGGCTGGCGAAATCTTAGACCTCATTTACGGAGACTCGGGCGTCGCGCCTTGCATGTCGCGTGGCGTCTGGCGGCGCGTCGGACGTTTTTGGTGTTTACTTTACGGTGTAGCGGCGCGTGAAGTGGCACGCATCATCGCACGCGTAAATATAAACATATGGCATTATACGACGTTGTTCTTAAAGACGCAAGACGGGGAGAGTGGCGGTGCCCACCGCGGCACCTGCGTTGAGTCCTCGAGGGTGTAGCGATGCACGCGGCGGGCATCGCTGCGGCGCACACGGGGTACTCAATAAAACTGACTAGTTGTTAGGTTAGCAAGCATCGCTTCATCGAGAAATGCTGCTGCGTGCGCCGCCGTGATAAACGCCGCGTGGAACGCGTCGATGCCGCTACGGGTTACGCCGCAAAAAACGCTTCATTTCAAAACAAACGCGTGTAATATCGCTTCTCCGTTACCATTGCCACCATTGCCACGCGCGACTCCCCGCGTCTCCGTAAATGAGGCCTGAGACCTAATGACTCCTGCCAGGGTCGAGAGATCTGTTCGAAAGAGTTACCGTGACTCTGGGATATGGGCAACTGAAGGAACACGGGTGGGTTTTAGCCTGTTAAAGGCTGACACGCCCTGGCGCTCCACCATAGAGCGGGAGACGTCATTTGATGATTTCCCACCTACAAAAATAAAAATAAAACAGTGTCAGACTTTTACACTTTTTGGAAATTATAGCAGTAGTTATATATCACAAATTCACAAGAAGGAACAAGCACTGCAGACTTATGAAGTGGTAATTTTACATTAATGTTTTTTTCCTGACAACCTCCTTTTTAGGGTTCCACACCTCAAAAGGAAAAAGCGGAACCCTTATAGGATCACTTTGTTGTCCGTCCGTCCGTCCGTCCGTCCGTCCGTCTGTCAAGACCGCGTAAAGGTATCATGCTGAAATTTATATTAAATACTCAAGTCTACTGTCCCTTGGAGCTGTGAAAAAATCAACCTTCTAAGCTAACGCAATCAAAAGATATAGCCATTTATGCCGCAAATTTCCGCAAATTTTCGAAACTCGCAAGGGAATCAAAACCTAAAGGGTACTTCCAGTCGATCTAGAATTTTGAAATTTGGTACGAAGCAACGTCTTATAACACAGATAAAGGAAAAATTGCGAAAACCGTAAATTTTTAGTTACATCATATAATAAAAATATTTTTAATAATTTTAAACTTACTATCCCTTTCCTAATGAACGCGTAGAGGTATTAAACACTACAGGTTTGTACGGAACCCTCGGTGCGCGAGTCCGACTCGCACTTGACCGGTTTTTTTTATGTAATTGGCATCCTAGGTATTAATATTATAAATGCCATAGTGGCTGGACGGATTTGGATCAAATAGATTAACACATGAAAGTACGTTCCTGTAGGATAATTTTCGACCTCCAAAGCCGCTGGCAAAAGCTAGTTTGTCATTTATTAGATTAAAAATATTGCTGAACCAATGTGCGCTGCGGACGTAGCCATCCACGATAATATCGTCACATTAGAAATGATAAAAGCACGCTATGGAGATATTGTTTGTTTTGGGCGGAGGTCATTTATCTCAGGGTGACTTCTATAATCGGTCTATGAATATGTACCTACGAGTATAATAAATCTTCTTTTCTGCTCAAGTTGATTGGTTAGTATATCATAGTGTTTTTGTCTATTTCACACAATCCAGCCCTTGAAATGTACCTTAAAATAAACCTTTGGTGTATTGGGAGCAGACATCAAATTATCTTCAGACGACTAACGCCGTTAGTAAGTGTTGATTCGACTAGAAAGTTATTATTACTTGTACTAACATTATATTGAGTAAAAAATATATAGACAAATTAGAAAAGAAACCGTTCGTGTTAAAAACGGCAATAAAAGTGGCAAATGGCAACGTTTTTACTTTAAAAGTAGGCTACTTTGAACTTACATCATGATTGCATAGTTCATCATCATCATAATCATTTCAACCGTAAGACGTCCACTGCTGGACTTAGGCCTCCCCCAATTTGGAGGGCTTTGCCATAATCGCCACGTTTGGCAGGCGGGTTGGCGATCACAGTAAGTATGGTGGTAAAATGCATAGAGAACGCTGCTACCATTCTCTAGTCGCCTTTTACGACACCCACGGGGAGAAATGGGGTGGTGTTATTCTTTACGTCCGGCACCACACGGTACATTGCATAGTTAAGTATGGTTTATTCTTCAAAAGCAAGAATGTGTAATGTTCATTTATTAAAACGACAAGAACAAGTAAAAAATATACTATACAAAGGCCGGGCAAGGACTTAATGCCTGAGGCAGTTTTTAACCTTAGGGATACTGTTATAAGATAGTATAAAATATTCAAGAAATTCAGACTCAATGAAGAGACACTGGTATATTAAAATAGTTATAGTAAGTTTACATTATCTAGGAGAGGTATTTACATGTACACGTTTTTTCCATGTGTACACATCATCCTTCGACGCTCTCGTATATTTTTTCCCTTGCTCGCACTCAACATAAAGTTGGTCAAGATTTAAAGGCTTGAGACTATTGCGTCGAGCAGGTAGAACCAATCCTTTTTCTGTATAAAATACTGGTTTCTAGGTATCACGTAACAACCATGAGTCCTTAACTTTTTAATAAAACTATTTGTCTATCACATACTTTTGACTGGCTTGTTAGTCTAGTCGTTAGTGACCCTGACTGCAAAGACTGAGGTCGTGGGTTCGATTCCCACCCAGGACAAATCTTTGTGTGATGAGCACAATCATTTGTTCTGTGTCTGGGTGTAATTTATCTATAATATGTATGTATTTAGAAACATATAAGTATATTTATCAGTTGTCTGGTTACCAGGCTCTGCCTAGTTTGGGATCAGATAATTGTGTGTTGGTTGTCCTAAGATATTTATTTATTTATACACACATAAACTCACGCCTTTTTCTCATGGGGGTAGGCAGTAACTACAGAACGCCATCTGCTGCGACCCTTGCATACCCCTTTTGCCTCGTTTAATTTCATAAATCTGGTCATACACAAACGCCGGTTATCAGTACTACGCACCTGACCACGAACAAACAGTCATTAAATTATTTCCTAGCTTTAAGCACTTGTGGCGTATAAAACGGTTTTGATTCATAACTCACGAGGTGTTAAAACTGACAAACTTGTTGAGTTCAAACTCGTTCAAATCATTTGTTGTCTAGAGGCGTTGAACTCATGCCACGTGTACGGCATGACGTTGCCGCAAATAAACTCGAAAAATATCGACATATTGCTGCTAATGTACCGCTGCATATTATATAAGTGTATTGAACACATCGTTAATATCTCTACCTGAGTGGGTGCTATTCAGTTTTCCTTTTTGATCGCATATAAAACATTTCGTTTGTATTTGATACAAGACACTTATTACCTTGTCCTCTAACTTCATTTGTCATTCTCGTATCTCTCGGTTTTCTCTATTATTTTCCGACCTCTTGAGTCATGGGGCGTCATATGAAACGGAGTAAGTATGTCGTTTAATACGTCATGTCACGTACAAGATCTCACGTAAGCGTCTGTGCGGAGGGTACATGGAATACGGAAATACATGATTTGTCCTTGTTCCGCTGTTAATTCAAATTATGATATGAACATTAGGAAATACTATAATTTCGTATTTTATGCTTTGTTTTAAAGAAACAGACGGGTAATTACGTAACTTGCTATCAGTAGGAATTGGTTTCATATTAATAGCTAAACAACATTCATTGCGTTATTTACGTTGCTGAGCCGACAATTTATTCGAACAAATGACGCAATGGCTTAGAAAAAATCTTCAATCCGATTCAGATTCTGATAGATAGTGCGTTTCGCAATTAGGGTGCAGGTTCTTCATAATTAATTATTTCCAATCTAGCCTTTTACACGAATAAACGATTTACATCTAACTTACATCATCATCATCAGTCTATAGTAGTCCACTGCTGGACATAGGCCTCTCCAATTGCACGCCATTCAGCCCGATTCTCGGCATTTCTCATCCAGCTGCTACCAGCCACCCTGCGAAGATCGTCGCTCACCTAGCCTGAGGTTGTCCTTCAGCTTGTTAATCTTATGAGCTATCTAACTTACATTTTAGCATAATCAGTCTAGAATGTTCCCACTGCTGTGCCACAGGTCTCCTCTGTTCGAGAGGGAGTGGGCCATAATCCACTATGCGGATCCAGTGTGTGTTGGTAAATGTCACAAATGTTTTTGAATTTTTGGTCCTACGACATGCTGGTTTCCTCACGATGTTTTCTTTCACCTTTTTGAGAGCAGTGGTGATGATTCTTTTTTACATAAAGTAATGCGCTTGCCTGGGTTCGACCTGCGACATACAACTTGTAAGTTAGCACTGGGCGACCACTTCTATTTTAGCGTGATATATATCAGAACACAGGATACAGTCGATTTGTACTTTAAAAAGTTCGGTCGTCATTTTTAGTCCCAGTCTGAAGTTAATGCTTTTAATATATTGGGGATACTGTAAAATTAACGATTGATCCATAACTTCGATTTTCAAATCCTAAGTTATTCTACGATAACGTAGCTACACGCAAAGCTTTTGTGGGCGTCATGTGAATCTTGTTTTCGCTTCTCCGCCATCGAACCCTAATGAAACAAAAAGGTTCGGTTCAAAACTTTTGTTCCTCACGTGAATGTCGTGCCGGCGCATCCCGCACGCCTGTCGCTAATGAAAACATAAAAGGATTTTCACACTCTATCGCACTCTTTTCAGCTTTACTATCCGTGCAGTATTTTTTGTTTCAAAGCACACCTATCCATAGGTATATACAGGTACCTGTGTATGTGTTAGGATTCAAGCCACGTAATGCCATGATTTCCCAGACAGCAAAATACAAATTTTTCAGTTTTGATTTGCGGTTGGCGTCATTAATTCAACGTTTATGTCCAGTTAACATTGTTTTCCAATAGTTGGAAAGCTACACGTGGATTGGGTTGCTGCAAAGAGAGCGGTGTTGTTCATAATTTGCACAAGCGCTTAAATAAATATTGATTGTGGTTGGTTGAACGGTACCTGCGTTTATTAGTGGACTAAGCGGTCTACTCACAATAGGTGAACTCTGATGCTAATAGTAATTGGTATTGCGTTGTGAATAGGAACACAATTTGATGTTAAAAAGCTCGCATAGATAGGCATAAATCGACAGCGCGACATGAATCTCTGTTTTTGTTACGTATCTGCTTAATCCTATTGAAATGATTGGATAAAAGCAGATCTGTTACAATTTATTAGGAGAATATTAATAGGAGATGGGAAGTACAGCTAAGTATGAAAGACCCTGCCTGGCACGCACTCTAGTTTGTTTTATGGTTCTGTGGTTCAGCACTGAGGGACGGGAGCAGGCAGCAGAGCGGCAGGTCGATATCAGGGTTTCTTCGAGGGCTTCGTGTAGATCTTAGGATCCGACAGGCGAGCTCCTTAGCAGACGTCTTAGCTGGATCCCCTGGGTTTGATGTTTTTCAAATCGGCTCCAAGAGTAGACCGGTTTCAAGAGTAGACTAGCTTCAGAGTAGCCTGGTTTCCAAGAGTAGTCGTTTCAAGAGTAGTTCGGGTTCAAGAGTAGGCCGGGGTCAAGAGTAGCCCGGGGTCAAGAGTAGAACGGCTTCAAGTGGACTGCTTCAAGAGTAGCCTGGTTTCCAAGAGTAGTCCGCCAGCGGTTCGAACGCCCGTTTTTATACCAAAGTCGTCTTCCTTTTCTAAACATTTTTCCAAATGTTAGTTTTCTTCTGGCCATCATCTCATCTGCCAAGTGTAGTCGGCCAGGACATAATGATAACTCCGTTAAAAATAAGCCTTTGTTAAAATCTTTCTATTTCATCTCATTAGTGGTTTTAGACGCGAGCGGATTACAACTCCTAAACTAAGCCTTAAAGTTATTGATTTATCAGGTTGAGTAGTGATCATTGAATGTGAATCCTACCTGACCCAACTTCGTAAGATGTTGGTGTGTTTGAATGAGTTATGTAAGTTTTGTGAATACTGTAATACTTTAACAAACTAGAGTGCGTGCCAGGCAGGGTCTTTCATACTTAGCTGTACTTTCCATCTCCTATTAATATTCTCCTAATATATTGTAACAGATCTGCTTTTATCCAAACATTTCAATAGGATTAAGCAGATACGTAACAATTTCTATGGATTCATCAAGGAAATAGTTTTACCAGAATCGTGACAAACCGTCGCATCGCGTCTGTCTGTGTGAGCCTTAACATAATGTTCATCATCATTAAATATACCTTAACCTATACCCGTACTTTTATCTCAATTTTCCTACAAAATGAATCCAATATAATGTTCTGCCGAGAGTACAGCATCAATATGGGCCTGACCTAAAATCGCTGAGATCCATAACATGGAAAATACATTATCGCGTCATCCATAATCTCTTAACGAATAGGTATATTAATCATATTGGAAAAATAAACCTCAAAAGGGTTAAATTAGGTACGTCATACACGCATAAGATTGTATAGGTACTTGCCACCGAGTGTGGAAGAAACATAACTACCTACCTGGTGTCTATGGATGAACCACGTAGCGTTAGCGTGGAAATGACTTTTGTATCTGAAATATTTAATTTAGCGAGGTAATCTCAGAGGATTCTCGCACCATATTGATGTATTTATGTACCTCATATTTAAATTCTTCTAATTTTTACCTCTGCTGGGTTTTGTGTGTTTTGAAATATCTAATTCATATTCGGTGCTAGAGAAGATGATATTATCATAATCATGGTTGTTTCCATTCAGTTCTCTATATTCGATTTAATGGAAAATATCTATGTTAAACGCTTACCAACAAAACATAATGAAGGTTTCACTTGGTATACACGGGCAGACTGGACGTGCCAATCCCGTTGTCGCTAAGTAACAATTAATTGGTTAATTTTCATTTAGTGTCATGTCCCATTTCTTAATTAATTTCACTTCTAGGAGTTTTTGGACCAAAGTATGTGATAAGTAAAATAGGACCTAAAACGTTGCCCAGTGGAAGTGCTATCTGTTTAGCGTTTTCCAGTTTCAATGAAAAACCTGGTGTTGTCGGCTGAATCCTTGCCAATACTATTTAGCAAGAAAATTAAGGTTTTATTTTGCCGTTTTGTTGGTAAAAGCTTTGCATGATTAATGTTTATACAAATCAACCAAGTAGCTTTTCGTTTATTATAGGTGTTTTTTAAAATGTTCCCCTCATTTGAAAATGCCTTTATTTGCAAACTTCATTTGATCAATACCTACAGGTTTAATTTTCCAAACTTAGTTTAGGTTTCCGTACGTACAGTACGAATTCTCGAATAAAACTAACAAGGAAACATTCCCAGGTGTGCCTCTCCGATTTTGATGCCGCTGAAATATGTTATTCTATTTTTTTTTATCGGCCGAAAAACATTTTTAGGGGGTAAAATGAACGGTCAAAGTTGACCCTCTCAGGACTAGTTTTTCAGGTTTCATATACTTAAAGTCGATATTTTCGCAAACGACCAAGTAACGACCAATTTGTAATTATTTTTATTTTCGTTAAAAAGAATAAAAATTTAATTTAAAAAAAAACTATTGATTATTTTTTCACAGGATCAACGGCAATCGAAAATGGCCCACTTGGTCATTTGCGAAAATATCGATTTTAAGTAGGTATATGAAACCTAAAAAACTCGTCCTGAGAGGGTCTACTTTGACGGTCCATTTTGCCCCCTAAAAATGTTTTTCCGCCGATAAAAAAATATGTGTCTCTTAAAATTCAACGTAGAATAACATATTTCAGCGGCATCAAAATCGGAGAGGCACACCTGGGAATGTTTCCTTGTGAGAATCAAGTGAAAGAAAAGAAAATAAAATAATGGCAGAGCAAGCCAAACTCACAGATACGGGTGTGAACGGTCCGTGGAAAAAGGCTAAAACTGTGATAGTTGCAAAAGAAGCGAATATCAGGTTCGATCCAAAGAATCGAAAGGTGTGCCGATATTGTCTTTGTCCGTACCCACGTCTCATGAAAGAAGCAAGAATGTAGTTAATGTTTTTCGTATTCAAATCCTTAGGCATTGCTATACTTGGGTTAAAATATAAACCTGAACTCCATTCGAATATCATAATTTATTTGTTCATGAAATTTAAGTTATATCAATATATTGTAGTCCCTACTTATAAGTTCCTATTAGAACCAGGTCTGATGTAACGCCAAAAGCAATTATGAGTGATTACCTACTACAAGCGCTTTCGAGAACATACTGTTCTACAAATTGCCAGTGAATTGATTATCTGAATTGGCGACAAGTTAATTGACACACGTGTGACTAATCAATTTAGTTGAAAATTGAAACACTAAAAGTCCATTGATCATAGCTGAGGTATTGGTCAAAGCTGTCCTTTTATGATTGGTGAATTAAGGTATTGGAATTAAATCCATATATGAGACGTTTCACGTCAACTCTCCTAGCTCGGCGCGCGAGCACCAAAACATCTACTTTTCAGCTCACGATTACAACAGTAAAATTAATTCATAAAAAAAATTGAAAATACGTTTCCGCTATATTTTTTCCTCAGCTTTCCGATTCAAACAACAGTTTAAAAAAAAATGAGTTCCTAACCTCAAAAAAATACAAAACATGTTATATCTCAAAAATGGCATTTTTAATATTTTTTTTGATAGTCTAGATCGAAAGAGCAGCTTTTTTTTTACATCGAAATAGCTATTTCCCAGTGAGGACTTTTTTTTGTTTGTTTGTGATTTATTAATTGTGATTTATTAATTACTTTTTGACCAGACTAACTAGTATTTTAGACAGGCTCCTGTCAGTAAAATTGAACTAGATTCTGCTAAATACCATGAATTCAAACAAAGCGAACGAACGATTCATTTTATATAACATTTTTTTCTGACTACTTCAATCTGTCCAGGCAATTGCTGTCCTAGGTACTAATATTGTAAATGTGAAACTATGTTCCGATGTTTGTTGAAATTTGGCAGATAGATTATACCCTAAATTAACACAGAATATACGATATATACCAAAAGTATGTTCCCGTGGGATAATTTTCGACCGCCACGCGGGTGAAGTAGCTGGAAATAGCTTGTTTGTCATATGACAGATTAAAATACTGCTGAACTAATGTGCACAGTTGAGGTGAACGTCCATGATAATATCGACACGTTAGAAATTATAAAAGAGCGCTATGTAGATATTGTTTGTTTCGGACGGAGGTCACTTATCACAGTGTGATCACTTTGATAGGTCTATGAATATGTACGATTATATAAATCTTCAATTCTCAAGTTGACTGGTAGCATTGTGTATTTGTCTATTTCACACAATCCAGCTCTTGTTGTTAAAATAAATGACCTTTGGTGTATTGGGAGCAGATATCAAATTATCTTCAGACGACTCTCGCCGTTAGTAAGTTTTGATCCGACGAGAAAGTTATTATTACTTGTAGTATACTCAAAATTATGTTATCAAAAATATACAAAAAAAAAAAATACATTGCTGCTTACAAAAAAAGTAATTTTAGTACGAGAACCACTTTGCGTGATAACGAGATGATTAATAGATCGTCGATTCTCAATTGCTATTGCTGCCAAGTTAGAAAAGCCAAACTTCGTGCTGAAAGCGCCAATAAAACTGGCAAATGGCGACGTTTTTATATAAACTGTAGGCTACTATGTACCTACAATATGTGAAATCAATGGATGCGATCAAAGAAGTAATAAAAAAGGATAATTACTATATTAACGATTACATAGTTAAGTATGTTGAATTCTTCAAAAGCAACAATTTATAATATTTATTTATTAAAACTTTATGCACAAGTAAAAATATACTATGCGAAGGCGGACTTAATGCCTGAGGCATATTCTACCAGTAAAATAATTAATCAATAATTCAGGCGTTAATCAAGAGACTGGGTTATAAGAATAGAACAGTTATAGTGAGTTTACATTTTCTAGGAGTTGTATCTACATGTAGTTCCTTATCCCTCAAGGCTCTCGTATATTTTTTCCCTTGCTCGCACTCAACATAAAGTTGGTCACGATTTAAAGGCTTGAGACTCTTGAGTTGAGCAGGTATAATAAGTTCCTTTTCCATATAATATACTGGTTTCTAGATATTACAAAACAAGTATGAGTCCTTAACACTTAAATAAACGTATTTGTCATTATTTTCTAGTTTTAAGCACTTGTTATATTAAGCAGTATATAACTATAACTGTATATAATTATATATACCAATTATCAAGTCTTGAATGTCAGAATGATAACGGCCTATTTACTGTGTATAGGAAAGGGTTTCAATAAGTAAAGCACAGAAAGACAAGACTACACATATATTTCAATTAGGCTTGTCAGTATTAATCAGAAAGTTAGTCGTCCGTTCCAAAACTAGGTCTTCATGGAGAAGAAGGACAAGAAACTCCATGGAAACAGTACTGAAGTATTATATCAACACATTTCTTACATTGCCATACATTATCATTATCTTAAATACATTAATACTATCTCTTGGACCATTGTCCAAGAGAACTCTGAATAATATCAACATAATCACAATAACAACAATATCTAGAAAAGAATATGAATATTCCATTTATATGATTAAAAACATTAGCAATATGGCAACACTATAACCAGTACAACAACATTGTCATAATAGGCAATAATTAGGATATAATATCAATTACTTAACTTACGTGACCTCCGGTAGATCCTTTCCACACAATAACAGCACTAGAACTAACCAACTGGACATCTGTCAAGCAACTGACTGTTTCATTTTTTTTTTTTTTTTTTTTTTTTGTAGGACATCTCGTAGTTAATCTGAAAAAGATTCTGACTACTTAAACGGATTTTTGCCCGGCGATTTCTAAAAAGTAAACTTTTTAGACCTCCAGCCGGGCCATAGTAAAATTAAAAACTAAAGCGAAAGTCCTAAGGGTAACCCCGAGGGGGGTTCGCACCTCGGCTTAGGCAATCACTGGGGGAGGGCAGCAAGGGACGTGCTGGATCTGGGTTAAATTATTTAGGGGCTAATTTAAAGCTACAGGCGCAGCATCGCGGGCTGGCTCATGCAAGGGTCGGGAGGGACTGTTAAGTCGGGGTCGCGACGATGGACCTCGGCGGCGAGGTCGGTACGATCTGTGTTTGTGTGTTGTTCTCACTGTACTTGTCTCTTTTCGACTCTCCTGGAGGAGAGTAGTGGGATCATCGGGTTCGCTGAGAATGTGCCGCGGACGGCGGACTTTACTGATACGGGAGGGGGTATAGCTAGCTGCCGCGACAACCAGAGGGTTGGGGTGGGTCACTGCTTTATCGAAGAAACGCTTCGAAGCGCGTTTTATGTACTGCTGGATCGTAGGGATCCTGAGATCTACATGGAGATTGATATTCCTGACATACCAAGGCGCACCTGTGGCTTGTCGGAGAAAACGGTTTTGGAGGGTCTGCATCCTATGGATGAATCGGGGTTTGGTATGTGCAAACACGGAGCTTGCAAACGTCATGATGGGCCTAATACAAGCGAGGTAAATGCGCTTCTTACACTGAAGCGACAGTTTACTACGCTTGTTTAGGACGCAATGGAGCCTACCGAGAGCGAAAGCGGCCCGCGAGCGGACCTGCTTTATGTGCTCGAAAAAGGTGAGGTGTTCGTCAAGGATGACGCCTAGATATTTGGCTTGCTTTCCCCAAGGGATTTGCTTGCCGAACATAGAGATGGGTCGGGGAGGGGGGTGATTTTTTCGCGGTCGGGTGTAGAAGACAGCCTGACTTTTATCGGGATTTACTTCGATTCGCCACTTCCTGAACCACTCGCCGAGCTCGTCGACTGCGGTTTGGAGGTAGCGAACCAGCGCTTTATCACTGAATCCCGAGAAGTAGATGGCTGTGTCGTCTGCGAACAGAGCTAACATTGCCTTTCTGCTTCTGGGGATGTCGCTAGTGAATAGCGTGAAAATGAGGGGAGCTAGTACAGAGCCCTGAGGGACTCCTGCAAGGATCGGGTGAGGGGAGGATAGTGCCCCTTCGATGCGGTAGCGAAAGGTGCGGTTCGCGAGAAAGTCTCGTAAGATGAGCACGAGACGGTCCGGCACTCCGAGTTGGTACAGCTTGTATAACAAGCCGTTGTGCCAGACTTTGTCGAACGCTTTCGCTATGTCGAAGAATACTGCACCCGTGAACATACCACGCTGAAAACCAGCATTGATATGCTCGACGATACGGTGCACTTGGTGGACACACGAGTGTTGGGATCGAAATCCGAACTGCTCGTTGGGGATGAGGCCCTTCGTCTCGGCATAATCCCTGAGTCGCTTATAAATAAGTCTCTCATAGATTTTGCCGAGGACTTTGAGCAAACTAATGGGACGATAGCTCGTGGGCTCGGTTTTGGGCTTGCCGGGCTTAGGGATGCCAATGACGGTGGCTTCCTTCCACGTTTGGGGGAATATGTTATTACTCAGGGCACCATTGAAGATGGTGGTCATGAGCATAATCAGGTGAGCGGGGAACAGCTTGATCACTCTACTGGTGATGCCGTCTGATCCGGGTGCTTTACGTGGTCTCAGACCCTTGATGATCTCGTGCACCTCGTCTGGTGTGACGGGGGGCAAGGGATCCTCAGGGTCTTCGACGGGCGGGAGTGATGCTTTGCGTTCGACTTCCGCGTTCACCTTATCGACGAACGCTTGGTCTACTGGCTGCGAACTTGGTGTGCATTGGGCTTCGAGGCTATCGGCTAGGCATTCAGCCCTGTCGATATCGTCGAATGCAATGGTCGCATCGGGGCGGGTCAGGGGGGGCATTGTGGAAACCTCAGAGGATTTGAGTTTCCTTTGAAGTTCCCAGAATGCTAGGTGAGTCGGCTCGAGATCGCCCAGCATCTTGTCCCAGTTAGCGTTACGCAGCTCGGACACACGTGACGTTACAGCACGCTGTAAGTTACGCATGTGAGCTTTGTTCGCGGCACAGGGAAAGCTACTGTAAGCACGCACGGCTGCGTTCTTCTCAGTCATCAGAGCACGTATATCGTCTGGCAGCCTCCAGAGGCGGTCAGCCGCCTCTGGAACCTCCCGTGAACAATCGTTCACGATCGATTGTACGTGCTCTGTGAGTGAGTCGATCGCAGCCGTTGTGTCGGCGACGGTGTCGAACTGGTCGGGAATGGAATCTAAGTGAGTCGACGTGTTAGATTGTAAGCGTTCGCTTACTTTCTTCCAGTCGGTTATCACTTTAGTGGTGGGGGGTTGAGAGGGGTCGCGGGTACCTATCCGGGGGGCTAAGTGCATTACTACTGGCCGGTGATCAGAGTCGAGCTCGTGTATAGCTTCTATAGAATCCAACCTTAGGTTGACGTTCTTTAGAAGTGCCACATCGAGCACGTCAGGTGATTGATCGGGGTTAAATGGGTAGTGGGTGGGAGTCATCGGGGCGATGACGTCGAATAGCATGGTGGAGCAGAGATTAAAGAGTTGTCTGCCTCTGGTCGAGGTGCTGGTACTATTCCAGGCTGGATGTTTGGCGTTGAGATCGCCCGCTATAATAACGGAGTCACTCATGCCGAAAAGTTTTGAGAGGTCGCTATTTAAGAGTTGGGGGTTCTCGGACTCTATCCGAGGGGGAATATAAGCCGACACGATAGTGATCGGCTGGTGACCTGTCAGTCCTAACCGACAGGCCGAAACTTCTAATCGGGAGAGAGGGGGTGGCTCCATAGGTATGCAGTATAGGGACTTTTTATAATAAATGAGTGTGCCACCTTTGTGGCAACGGTACCTATCGTTGCGAACTAACCGGTAGTTTGCAATTTTAGGGTCGCGTTGGTGTGGCTTTAGGAACGACTCTTGTATGAGTAAGATGTCTACGTGATGGTCGCGGAGGAACGTGGCGATCTCATCACGTTGGCGGAAAATGCCGTTGGCATTGAAAAAGCCTAGCTTTAGGGAACGGGGTTTGAGTTTAACTAGTATTCCGTTGTTATTCATAACGGGACCGTTGGGAGTTCATGACGTGGAGGGCTTGCGTGACCTCGGGGTACGCAGCGTAAATTGATTGGATTCGGAACAAGTTGCCGCCGGCGGCGACCAGTTCCTGGGCCATTTGTTGAGCACGCGGGGAGAGGAACGTGCTGTAGGTATTATAGGTCCCGGCGATTACGTTGAACGCATCGATGGGAGCCTGACCTCTCCTATGATCTGGGCCTGCCATGGGGGCAGAGGGGGGCGCGACGCGGGCGGCGGCGGGTGCGGCCGCGGAGAAACCGGGGGGCGCGGATAGGGGTGCGGGGGCGCGGGTACGCGGGTCCATTAGAGGAGGAATGGGAGCGGGCTTAGGCCTAGAGGAGGCCAGAGGGGGGAACGCTTGGCTTGAGCTCAGCTGAGGCCATGCCATTGGGCGTTGGGGGGCCAATCTCACGGGGAGTTTGGCCGATGGGGATTCCCTGGTTTGACGGGCGTCGAAACGCTGCGCCAACTTAGGGGAAGAGGACTTTGGGGCTTTCGGGCAGCCCCTGTAGTTTGCCGGGTGACCAGTCTCTTTGCAGAGTATGCAACTGGGTGGTTCTGTGCAAAGAGCTCGGTCTTTAGGCCGGGAACATTCCGCTGTGCCATGATCGCCCAGGCACTTGACGCACCTGGGGGTGGCAAAGCAGTGATAGGCGGAGTGACCGTAAAGCTGGCATCGGTGGCACTGGCCTACGATGCCTGTCTTACGGGGCTTCTCAATGACTAGACCGGACAGATTGCATACTGCTTTTACCTTGAATATGGGGTGGTGACCCTCCGTAGGAGGGCATACCACCAGGACCATATCGAAGGCAATGCCTTTGCCGGATCTGTGCATGCGGTGGACCTCTGAGACAGGCACGTTCTGTCTTTCGAGGTCGGCTTTGATCTCATCCGTGGGGATTTCGCAAGGAATCCTGCGAATGACCACTCTCGTCAAGCGCTCCTCAGGTAAGGCGTACGTGTGGTAGGACACGTTCCTTACCGTGAGAATCCTTGTGAGCTCACGGAAGTCGTTTGACGTGGGGACTAGCACTTTAATGCCCTGCTGGGTGGCTCGGGCATTTGTGTAGTTTACCCTCTGTTCAGCGCACCATTTGGATACCTCCGTCCACTTTGCCTTGTCCTGAATGAACACTGGCGGTGGTGGAGGGAGTTTCCTGGCGGTGTTTGAGCCAGAGGGCGTGGGCTGGGCGCTAACGGTAGCGCGGGGCGCGGCAACTTTCGCGGGGGTTGGAGGCGTGAGACGGATTGGGGTCGCGGTGGCGGCGGTCGCCTGCGGTGGGGTGGGGGTGGACGCGGTCGCGGTGGCGGCGGTCGCCTGCGACGTGGAGGGGATGGGCCCGGTCACGGTGGCGGGGGTCGCCTGTGACGTCATCGGGGTGGGAGTGGCTTCCTCAGCCGCTATGAATTTAGCGGCTGGTTCGGTGCTACTGCCCTGTTTCTTCAGTTTCCGCTTGCTCCCTTTACCGTTTTTACGGGTAACGGTCTCGTACGCCTCCCCGTCCGAAGCCGAGGAGGGGTTCGAGTCCGCAGGGGGAGCTGAGGTGGTTGCCTCGGCGGAAACTGAAGCGGAATCGGAAGTGGGAGCGGGGGTGTCCTCTGTGTCCATGGACTCGTGAGGATTTATCGCGGCGTCGGTGTTATTCAGGGCAGGGGTAGCCGGTGAGTCTAGGGCGTCACTAAACCTAGTGACGCCGGAGACTGCGAGTGCGCGGGCTTTCCTTTCCTGATTTTGTTTCCATCTTTTATGAAAGATGGCCGTAAATTCAGCGTCATCCATGATTAATTCAAGGATCGCTAACTTCATGGCTTCTACCTCATCGGGGGTCATCTTTTTAGGCATGATTCCCAATGATTTAGAAGAGAATTAGGGTGGGGGGATTCCTAATCGCTCAGGAGAGCGAGGCCTATCCCAAAGTCCTACTCCTAACAACCTAATCCCCGGTGGGTTTCCGGGGGTGAGTATTACACTCCTCTGTCGGGTATAGACAGGGAGGTGATCCTGATGTGCCCTAAGAGTGTATCCCGTTACCAATCTTATTGTGCAACGGGTTCCTAACTGGTCAAAACGGCGGGTACAGAAGGTACCCTGACCACTAGTGCGGGGGGTATAGAAATACCCGCGGCACTAGTACGCGGCTGTGAAGGGAAAACTGTCACCAGGGCTGACGAGGGAAGCCCCCAAGGCCAGCGATCTGGGACCCGTCCAACTTTCGCCTAGCCCTGAAGGGGATAGGCGGGTGTGTTGGGTCAACACCCACTCGGCTTCGTTGGCACCGTTAAGGTATCCACCGAGTGACCACGAAACTGTGGCTTTGCCCTGAAGGGGCCACAACACTTCACAACACAACGTTTTAGACCTTTTCTCTTAGAGAAACTAGGCCGTCTTGAAAAAGACAGCTTAGAATAACGTTTTAAACGACTCTGTTTAAAGAAACAGTTGTCTTGAAAAAGACAGTTTTCCGAATATTTGAGATTTAAATAAATTTAAATCCCAAAAATTACGGAGAGTAGTCGGGGCGACTACGCGGCGTGAGCACTGAGCACAACTGACGGGCGATCGAGCGGCGGGCGGTGGAGGGGATACGCGCAGCGGAGCGGCAGCGTAACGACCTTCCTTGGCGAGCGTCGAGCGTAGAATGATTTTTTTGACTGACTGTTTCACTGTGGCTCTGGCCTTTTATACCCGTTAACAAACGATTATTATTCAAAAGTGACGGTTGAGTCAAATCAGTGTTTGATTTAAGAAAAATAAGTTTGTTATACAAATCATTTAGTAAATTCAACAATTAAATATTAGATACATAATAACTACATATAATAATTACATATATCACACTCGTGTCGTATAAAACGATTTAGTACGAATCTAAACCGTTTTACTCACGTAGAGTTAAAACTGACAAACTTGTTCAGTTTAAACATTGTTCAAACCATTGTTGTCTAGAGACGTTGAACTCATGCCTCGTGTATTGGCGTTATGGATTTTCGTAATACCGATTCCTATAGCCGCAAATAAACTCAAAAATATTGGTAGATTGCTGCCTGGGTACCGCAATACAATTGTATAATAATACAATTGTATTGAACATATCGTTAATATCTGTACTTGAGTGGGTGCTATTCAGTTTTCTTCTTTGATCTTACTTAATATACATTTCTTTCATATTTGATACAAGATACTTATTACCTGGTCCTCTAGCGTCATTCATAATTCGTGTATCTTTCGGCTTTCTCGATTATTTTTCGAGCTTTTGAGTCATGGGGCGTTATATAGAATGGAGTAAGTATGTCGGTTAATACGTCATGTCACGTTCAAGATGTCACATAATACTGTGTAAGGTACATGCAATACGGAAATATACCGATATGATTTGTACTTAAAAGAAACAGTTTCTTCATATTGAGTTACTTATAATCTAGCCCCTTGGACGAATAAGCAAATTTAATTTAACTTGCATTTGTAAGCCATAAATATTTTAGAACATAGAATAGTCTGTTATATTATTTTAGAGTCTGATTTAATACTTTAAATATATTGGAGTTACTGTAAAATGAACTAGTAACGCATAAGTTCGATTTTCCCATCTAAAGTTTTCATACGATAATTTAGATACACGCAAAGGTTTGGTGGGCGGCATATGAAACTTATTTTCGCCTGTCCGCCATCGAACCCTAATAAAACAAAAAGGTTCGGTTCAAACTTTTGTTCTTCACGTGAATGTCGTGCCGCCGCATCCCGCACGCCAGTCGTTAATGAAAACATAAAAGGATTTTCACACTCTACCGCACTCTTTTCAGCTTTACTGTCCGTGCAGCATTTTTTGTTTCAAAGCACACTTATCCATAGGTATGTATAGGTACCTGTGTATGTGTTAGTATTAAAGCCACGTAATGCCATGATTTTCCCTGACCAAAATGCAAATGCTTCAGTTATGATTTGCGGTTGGCATCATTAATTCAACGTTTATGTCCAATTAACATTGTTTTCAAATAGTGGAAAGCTACACGTGGATAGAGTCGCCACAATGAGAGCAGCGTTGTTCATAATTGGGAGAAGCTTTTAGATAAATATTGATTGTGGTTGGTTGTGCTCTAATAAACGCACGTACACACAACAGGTGACCGCTGATGCTAATAGTTGTTGGTATTGCGTTGTGAATATAAACAAAATTTGATGTTTAAAGGCTCCCACCGATAGGCGTTATGCGACAGCACGACACGACTAATATAATAATTTCTGTGTAATTATTGTTTTACCAGAATCCCGCTGAACCGTCGCGTCGCGTCTGTCTATAATTACAGGTAACACACAGGAACCAATGCAACTCATTGAAACTGTTTCAAACTCAATAAAAGTTAAATTGCGTGCGTCAGAAATAATGTGTGTACATCACATCGACAACCGTTTAAACTGCACAGCTACGGTTACAAACATATTCGGTTAATATTTCACCTATATCAGTAAGTTTCATAATATTGTGATAGAATAACGTATAACAATGAACATAATTGGAGGACGAAGCCGAATAATCAAATCATAATAATTATTAACAATGTATATGAAAACCAAATGGCAGTTGCTACGAAGTCAATATTAGAAGACATAGTCATAGTCATAGTCATTTATTCATAAACAAGTACCTTGTATCTGAATTTACATACAAAATTACAAAAATTACAGTACATTATAGACTAAAATGCATTTGAGTTTAATAAATTTCATCACCCATTTAAAAAATAAATTAACTGTTATTCAATCGACATGTACCTAAATTAAACAATATGGACAACACCTTAAAATTTAAAATAATAACATTAAATTAATTAAAGACAAATTAGCATAGATTATGTAAGAAAGTCAATACAAAAATAATAATATAAAAATTTATAGTCACATTAATAAATCAGAATGAACAAAAATAAACAATCCATGATGATTACTATTCAATAAAATTACAGTTCATCTACAGCATACAGGCATTTATTCAATAGGAAATTTTTTAGATTTGTTTTGAAAGCGCTACTATAGACAGCACTTTTTATGTCTAAAGGCAACCGGTTAAATAATTTAACAGACTGGTATCGCGGACAGTGTTTAACAATTTTTAGGTTATGACCAGTTATTTTTTTATTTTTCAAATCCAGTCTACGGGTGCTTTCCCTTATCTGCCGTTCTTCTATTGTCTCATAGTCTTGTATGTATTTGGCCAAATTACTTAAAAGTACCAGTACATAAAGGCTTGGCACTGTAAGTATGCCTAAACTTGTAAAATGTTGTCGGCAACTTTCCCTTTGTGAGATGCGTACCATGGTTCGAATTGCCCGTTTTTGTAGTACGAAAGCTCTTTTACTATTATATTCATAACTATTTCCCCAAAAGAGAATGCTATATCTAATTTTTGACTCCACTAGCGCAAAATATACCATTTTTAGCTGTTCTATTCCTATTTCATTTCTCAAGGTCCTCAGAGCGTAACATGCAGACGATACCGATGCATCAATAGCTTTTAATTCTGGTTTCCAGTTTAACAGTTGGTCAATATGTATACCTAAAAATTTTACTTCGGCAACGAGCTCAATGTCGACTTCATTTAAGGCAACATTTAAATTATCTTTGTTACGGGCTGTGGTTTTAAATAACATTATTTGCGTCTTTTTAGTATTAATTAACAATTTATTTGCCGTGAACCAAACATGAAATGCTTGTAACGTAGTATTTACCCTTTCTGTCAACTCTACTATATTATTAGCTGCCACTATGGCATTCGTGTCATCTGCGAAAATTACTAATTTAATGTCGGGTAAAATTGAATTTAGATAATTAATCAAATCATTAATAAATAATAAAAATAAAATAGGTCCTAAAATAGATCCCTGTGGGACACCCGTCGTAATGCGTACAATTTTGGATTTATACATTTTCTTAAAATTATTCTTAGTTTCGTCAATTTCTACGTACATCCGCCTGTTTTTTAAGTAGGAAGAGAATAGTCGCAAAGCATTTCCTCTTATTCCGTAATAACTCATTTTAGTCAGAAGCAATTCATGGTCAATTGTGTCAAATGCAGAGCTTAAATCTAGGAAGATCCCTGCTACTCTCATTTTATTATTAATTTTGCTTATCACATCATCTATTAATGTATATATGGCGTCCGCAGTGCCTACACCCTTTTGATACCCAAATTGTCTCTTATTTAAAACTTTATTTACTCGCAAGTGTGCCAATAGTCGACTTTTAAGAATTTTTTCGAATAATTTTGACAGCACCGGTAATAGAGAGATGGGTCTATAGTTTCTAGGATCAGACTTGCTTCCCTTCTTATACACAGGTATTACTTTCGCTAATTTTAGTTGTTCTGGGAAGACAGCCTCTTCTATACATTTATTGAAGAAATCAGATAGAGGCTCGGCTAATATTTCAATGTGCTCCTTGAACAGACAAATTGGGACTTCGTCATAACCACAAGAATGTTTGTTTTGCATTCCTTTAACTATGTTCCAAATCTCGGTTGGAGTTGTAGGAGAAATATGCATGTCACTACCAACCTTGTCCGTGTATAGATGGAGGAATTCCGTAGCAAGCTGTCCTTTATTTACGTCACTAGTACCTTTGTAGTCAAATTGATTCACCAATAAGTTGGCAATTTCCCCAGGATCCACCACAAGTCGTCCATCAACCTTAAGCCTAAGTTCCCGCTGAACTATTTTCTCTTTATTAGTGCATTTATTTACAACATTCCAAATTTCCTTACTCATATTTTTTGAAGTATTTATTTGCGTCATTATAGCAATCTTTTTAGCTTTAGAAACAATCTGTCGATAAAGCCTAACGTACATGTTTTTATATTTTAAGACACTCGGTTCTAGGTCGTTGCCATTGCGTGCACATAAAAAACGTTTCATTTTGCTGGAAGTACGTACTCCTTTCGTGATCCACTTCATTTTTGATTTATTCTTAAGTTTAGTTTTACATTCTCTCTTCCTGTAACTATTGCGAAACACCCTATAAAAACTTTAAGGAAAGTATTAATACCCATACCAACCCAAGATTCTTTAAGAATACCCTGTATGAATGCTGCACTATTTTACACGCTTTATATTAGCTTCACTTGTATGTTTGTATGTTTGTATGTTTGTATATTTGTATGTTTGTATATTTGTATGTTTGTTTGTAACCGACTCCTTATAGCGTGATTTTGACCCACTTTAAACGACCAGAATTCATTCAAACTTTGCACACCTGTCAAGCACCGATGACAATGCAATAATTTCATAAATTCGTGCCATTATCCTTGCCAGGGTTACCAGGACAGCAAAAAAACTGTCTTCGAAAACTACGCTGACAACCGTCACAAACTAATTTGTGAAACACCCTAAAAAATAGAAAATAAATAATAGTTTAAAAAAACTAAAAAAACACGCTTCCATTGAAAACCAAACTAAAAAGTACAAAATAATGGAAAAAAAGCGTGGGGTGCCTGATATCAATAAAAAAATACCTTAAAAAGCACCCCACGCTTTTTTTCCATTATTTTGTACTTTTTAGTTTGGTTTTCAATGGAAGCGTGTTTTTTTAGTTTTTTTAAACTATTATTTTTTAGTGTTGAATACTCTTTTATGTAATGTAATAAACCGATTCTGACTTAAATATGGATTGGATTGACTTTTCAAATGAACCTCAGCAAAAATACCTGCATGCCCGTCGGCCAAACCATTGTGATCTATTTCACCACCCAGAACACATGCATCAGGCAGATTGGTTATGATGTTGTCAATACACGAATTACTATTGTTACGAATGAAAGTAGCAGAAGAGATTAGATGACTAAAATTATAACATTTTAACAAACTAAGGAATTCTGCACTTTTTTTGTTATCCTCTAGCAGATCTATATTAAAATCCCCGCATATTACGCATTTCCTATTGAATAAATAGTCCAACAGCTTCTCCAATCTTTCTAAGAACTGTTCGAAATTTTTAACCACAGGATTTCGGTAGCAACAACAGATATAAAGACCAGTGATAGTATCTTTAGCACCACAAATTTCAAAACATTCTATTTTATACAATTTGTTAATTGGTTCACAAATTTCGGTCTGCCTATCCACATGTCCCAAAATTAAACTACCACCTCGTAACTTATTTTTTCTAATGTTGTAAGCTGCTAATTTATAGCAATTTAGATGAAATAACTTTACAGTATTCTCATTCAAGAAGTGTTCAGTTATACACACATAATCCAGCATTTTATCAAGAGTTTCCACATACACCTCTAGTTCATTTTTCTTGTTCATAACACCACATAGGTTTTGGTGAAAAATATTAAGGGAGCTATAATTAATGAGATCAGATAAATTTAGGTGGCTAAAGGAATTAATTTGTAATTTAGGGTCGAAAAAAATCATTTTCATCTGTCTGTGTGCCAATGCTATCTGTAACTGGTTTATAATGCTTTGAAATGGTTTCGTTCTCTGTCTGTGAATATGCATTATTATAACATTTTATTTCATCAGATTTCATTTTAATATATTCTAAATAGTCATTCCTGTACTTTAAACGAAGTATTTTCTTGTGGATTAGCCTACTTGCTGTCATTGTATTTATGTATTTTGAAGCCCTTTTAGTATCATTATAATTCAGATCTAGCGGCAAAAATGGCGCATTTTTAAAGTTGCTACAAATCAGCTTCAGTGAATTATTGAGCAAATTAACATTGAGATATTTATTTTTATATATTTTGCCAACTAAGACGTTCGCGTGTTTCACTTGTCCCAGGGTATAATACAACATTGACTGAAAGTTCAGGGGATTAGAATCGTTAGCACCCCCGAGTATTAATATGTAGTCTGAGTGGGTTAGTTCCTTACACGAATCAACACATGACCGAATTACTTCAGCCATAGGCGCCCCTGGTTTAATCATCGCAGTAACTTGGAAAGAATTTCCTAGAAGCTCTTGAAGCATTATCCTCATATCAAATCCTATCTGGTCAGCAAAAACCCTCACCTGATGTTTTCTAGCGAATTCACTTTTATCTGAGTTCGATTTTATATTATGAGTTAAAGTTAAGTTTTTCTTTTCATTGTCTGAAATATTACTCATATCTATGGTCAGAGTTCCAACTGTTGCTGTGTCAACTATTGTGCCCATTCCAATGTTACCATGATCTTCAATGTATCGCTAAGTAGGCTGGTGACTTATTATCGTTTTTTGTAAGTCACAATCTGATGTTAGGGGTTGCTCGAAAAAACAGCTTAAATTGTAGCTTACGTTATGTGTTTTACCATCTGTCAGTGTGTTTAAATCTACTTCTTTAGATGATGTTCTTGTTAAGTCTTTTTTTATACCGAACGACCCATATCGTTTCCGATACTGTGGAGAATAGAATTTGAGAGGCGACGCAATTGATTTGTGATTCTTATTTAGTTCTAAGGCGCCGACAGATTTGTACAGATTAATTTTATGCTGGGCTACTGACAACTCTTTTTTTAAGGCGCTATTCTCAATATTCAAACTTTCTATCTCAGAGTTTGCTATTTGTAGTTCCTCATTTAACTTATCTAGTTTGTCGCCTATTTCTGTCACTTCATTTCTGGTAGATATGTTGTTTGGTAAACTTTGATAAGATATGTCAAAGTCACTGTCACGCAAATTTAAACTTGAACTGCGACCTCTTTTTTGAGTGTTGACATTTTCCATTTCATCCATATTTCAATTAATGTGTAGTTAAATATCATACAATGTTTTGATAAACACACAAAAAGTATTTGTCGATGACTGGTCTCGAACTCAAGATCAAACGTGACATATGAAACCAAAGTCGGACAGCTCAGTAACGCGCCATCGTGACCGATACTATGCTGTTTGAATTATCGCTTTAGTATCTGCCGCAACTCTTTTAAATCTTGTTGTTATTACTAGATGTCACCACTTGTTAAACTATTGTAGATTAAACTAGATGGCACTATTTACAAATTTTTCTAGCTGAGTAATTGTTGTTGACATTTGAATAAAAAACGGAAATTATCAATCTTCTTTCCAGTCTCCTTCAAAGAATACGAATTATTTTACAAGGTAAAAAAAAATTTCGTTACGATGTGTTTTGAATATTATTTTTTTCTGCAACCGTCACTTTAGTTTGAACACAAATACAACACTTTGTTTTGATTTTATTGTTCGTTGTTCCACTGAGACTTGTTGATATTTCACTGAACTTGGATCTTTTAAAGTTATTGAAATTGGACATTGAATATTTTATGTAAACAAACTGTTTTTCACTGTATTTTGAAAAACCGTTATTAAGCACTTGTACTTGCATATAACGCCGAGATAACACTAGTACTTCGTTATTATGCCATTTTATTTCTACTTTGATTTGTATTTGCGGCTTAGCTTTACTTTAAATATTTTTCGCAATTAAAATACGCGGAGCTGACGTTAAGCGTGGCACTTGCGCCATCTGTCACTGTGACAATATACATACATTTGACTTTCACAACTTCCGACCAAGATAAAAAGAAATAAATTCGTTTAATACTCCTCTTTGTGAGGTTCAACTTTATTCAACGACACACACGCAACTCACGGGGGTGTCAATTTCAGTGCTTCCAGTTTAACCGGATGGACCAACCGCCTATCTGACATCCACAATCCAGTTTCTGGGTAATACGATACCCCTTGCTAAGACTGGTTGTCAGACTTTGTGGCTTCTGACCTGTAAGGACTGTGAAAGATCCATAAATGACAGCTGGGACTAACGGCTTAACGTGCTTTCTGAGGCTCGGAGGGGATGGTCATCCATCCACGAACTAACCGTGGCAAGCGTAGCTTAAGCTGATCGATCAATCCGTGCGGCTGTTAGTACTTAGCCACAATCCCATATGTAAATACTTTTATTCAAATTTTCCTGCAAAATGTATCCAATATAATGTTTTTCCGAGAGTACTATTGATATATGGGCCTGACCTAAAATCGCTGAGATCCATAACATGGAAAATACATTATCGCGTCATCTATAATCTCTCAACGAATAGGTACATTAATGGTATTGGAAAAATATACTGGAAAGGGGTTAAATTAGGTACGTCGTACACAAGCACAGGTTTGTATAGGTACTTGCCACCGAGTGTGGATGAACCAGAACTACCTAGTATCTATTGATTGATCCAGCATTCTGTGGGGTGGTTATACCTATGTGGAAAATCTTTTGTACCTGAAATATTTATTTTAGCGAAGTAATCTCAGCGGATTCTCGCACGATATTATGAGGTATTTCTATATTTCATATTTATATTATTCCATTATTTACCTTCGCTGGGACCAGGTGGTTTTGTGTGTTTTGAGATATCTAATTCATATTCAATGTGAAAAAAGCTTTGATCATAATAATGGTTGTTTCCATTCAGTTCTCTATATTCGATTTAATGGAAAATATCTATTTTAAACGCTTACTAACAAATCATAATTAAGGTTTCACTTGGTATACATAGACTGGACGTGCCAGCCCCACTGTTGCTAAGTAACAATTAATTGGTCAATTTTCAATTAGTGTTGTGTCCCATGTCTTAATTAAGTTCACTTCTGGAAGTTTTAGGTCATAGTCTGTGACAAGTAAAATAGGAGCTAAAATGTTGCCAAGGCCCACAGAGAAAGCACTTCCACTGCTTTCTGTTTAGCGTATTCCTATTTTAATAAAAATAACTGGTGTTTTCAGCTGAATCCTTGCCAATTCTATTAAGCAACTATGTGGAAGTTTTATTTTATCGTTTTGATGTTAAAAGCTTAACATGATTAATGTTTATACAAATCAACGACGTAGCTTTTCGTTTGAGGAGGTGTGGAACGAAAAGTGTCATTTACGTATTTTGCTCAATTAGGTTTTTTTTTTTAATCGGCTCATAATGTTAAATTCTATCTATTCTATTCTATCTATTCTATATTATAACTCCCAAGATTTTGTTAAAAAAATGACTAGTTTCATAGAAAAATCGATCTGAACTGCTGCTTCCGGAACAAAAAGTTACATTTTTATTCAATCACAGTAACTTGAATTCAAAAAGTGACATATTCTTAAGAAATACGTTTGAAGACTCTTTAGTCGGTTCAAACCGGGTACAGTACCGGACAATGCTGTGTGATTTTGTATAAGAGGGTATAGAAAAATCGCAACTTTCAAAAAATTGAACATCATTTATGTCCGGTAGTGTACTGAGAAAGAAGTGGGACACTTTATCAAAGGTGCTAAAAAGAATGTTGAAAGTTTATTAAAAAAGCAGTTTGGAGAAGACTGGAAAATGAGCCTTCATTAAAATGGTATTGTGATATTTTGTATGAAAGTAATGTCGGTGAAAATGATAATGAAGATAATGAAAATCGTTGTGATTGGTTGGAACCTGATTGTGGAGAATTACATGTATTAGAAATAAAAATATTTTGTGTGAATCTATTTTTATTTTCATACTGAATGTTTCATAAGGTATCATTTTTTAGACAGTGAGTTTCAAAAGGTGACATTTTACAAAATTATTGAATTAAATAGTGAATGGATGGTATCCCTCGGCTTTCTCTTTTCTTTCCGAGCTTCTGAATCATGGGGCGTCATATGGCGTAAGTATGTCAGCTAATATGTTATGTCACGTGCAAGATGTCTCGCAAGCGCCTGTGTGGAGGATACAAGGAATCTATACTAATATTATGAAGGTGAAGAGTTTGTTTGTTTGTTTGGTTGAACCTTTTTGTGTTGGGTAGCATCACGCTATGATCAAAAAGAGCGGCGCAGCAACGAAAAATGGACGAAAACTGGCAGGCAAATCGATGCGATGGGAAGGGTCAGGGGAACAAAAATTAGACGCGGACGAAGTCGCGGTCAGAATCTATCGCCCTTATATATATTATCGTCCTTCCGCTCCTCCCTGAGCGGAAGACGTCATACGTGTCTTAGGATCTGTTATTAAAACGGGAGTCAGGTGTTGTAGGCGGGGGTGACGGTGTTCCCTTGACGAAAGAGTGAAATTAAACCAGTCAGAATGTCGCAATCATTGCTTATATTTGTACACAGAAATGATATAGAAAATTACACAGAAATCACACACATAAAATGGTTATAAGAAATAGTCAGTAGATACACAGCACACAATATAAAATACAATCAGAATAAGCAGAACACACAATTAAATCCTAGCTACACATTACTAAAGACTGGCTAACTAGTTATAGGGTACATCGCGACTAAGCAGTGGACAGCGTAGCCACTTACTTCACAAACACTACGTGTTAACTTGATGATTCGTGTAAAAATGTATAAAGACTAAACTAAAAATAGGTACTCGGCCCTTATATAGGTTTTACCGCATAGTGCAAGTTAGTGTCCTACGCACTTCCTTACTTCCCGGGCGCTCCGCCAATTACAACTGATAAAAATGGACTTTCCCAAAGGAGCAGGTCTCGACCTGTCGAGAATTCTAAAACACGTGTAAGGAAGTTCAAGGCTCCTACTTTCTTATTGGATTAACAAATAGACGTCGTCCTATTGGAGCATACATTCTTGCACCATGATTACTGAACTACACGTTTAATGGTTAGGCATTTACAATTAAAGTATCCAAACGGTAATTAGTCTTAAGTAAACAATGACACTGGCATTACAGTCTAATTAGATTCTAACAGGTTGTTCCTACAAGCTATTTTGCATTCAACAGGCTAAAACATAAGTCAATACATTGTTATTACTAACATTCTACGGTATTCAAGTCAGTATTGTCTTAGATATCTACTACTGGTTACGAAAGAACATTAGGTATTTATTTAGGTATTTTACATGGGCTATAACTTAGTTACCTTTTACATTAGAATGGAAATATTGGTGTCAATGGATAGCTAGTTTCATTGGGCTTTGCCCACAATAACAATGAAAGAATAACATTAACTATACTTAGCTTGTTTTATTGGGCTTCGCCTACAGGATCTGTATTCAAGTTTTTTGCCACCGACTTCCGAAATAAAAGTTATTTCTACTTTTGTTTTTATGGACACTAGTGTTTTTAAGGAAGTCGTTTTTTTTGTAAAATAGTTATTATTACTAACTTTTTAGTTATGGTATCTACCCCGCACTAATCCCTATTCCTATTCCTATACTGGCCAGGTAAAATTTAAGACATATATGGTTTTCTCATGGATGCCATTGTCAAAACTGGACCAAATTGAAATGGGACCACACGGAAAGTACAGCTTTCAAATAAAAAAGAATCATCAAAATCGGTCGAATTGAGAACCTCCTCCTTTTTTTGAATTTGGTTAAAATAAAGTTATTTTAGTACGAGCACCACTTTGCGTGATAATGGGATGATTGATAGATTGTCGATACTCAATTGTTTTTGCTGCCAAATTAGAAAAGAAACAATTCGTGTCAAAACCGGTAATAAAAGTGGCTAAGGGCGACGTTTTTACTTTAAAAGTAGGCTACTATGAAGAATTTATAATGTTCATTTATTAAAACGACAAGCACAGGAAAAAAAATATACTATACAAAGGCGAACTTAATGCCTGAGGCATTTTCTAATAACCAACCTTAGGAATACCATTGAAAGATAATAAAAAATACTCAAGAAATTCAGACTCAATGAAGAGCACTGGTTAAAATTAAAATAGTTATAGTAAGTTTACGTTATCTAGGATTTGTATCTAAACGTATTTTCTATGTGTGTGCCTCATCTCCCAATGCTCTCGTATAATTCTTTCCCTAGCTCGTACTCAACATAAATTCGGTCACGATTTAAAGGCTTGAGACTTTTGAGTCGAGTCGGTATGAGAGGTCCTTTTTCTGTTTAATACTGGTTTCTAGGTATCACATAAAAACTATGAGTCATTTACACCGCAATGAAACTATTTGTCATTGCATTTTTTCCTAGTTTTAAGCACTCGTGCCGTATAAAACAGTTTTTATTCGTAAATCCTGAGGAGTTAAATCTGACAAACTGGTTCAATTCAAACCATTTGTTGTCTAGAGACGTCGAACTCATGCCTCGTGTATTGACGTTTTGGATTTTCTTAATACCGATTCCTGTAGCCGCAAATAGACTCGAAAAATATCAACATTACTGTCTGCGTGCCTCTGCATAATATACAATTATATTGAACACATTGTTAACATCTCTACCTGAGTGGGTGCTATTCAGTTTTCCATTTTGATCTTACATAAAACGTTTCAAACGTATTTGATACAATTACTTATGAACTGGTCCTCTAGCGTCATTTGTCAGTCGTATATATCTCGGCCTTCTCGATTATTATCCGAGCTCTTGGGTCATGGGGCGTCATATGGAACGGCGTAAGTATGTCGGCTAATATGTCATGACACATGCAAGATGTCACGTAAGCGTCTGTGTGGAAGATAAATGGAATACGGAACTATATTGATGTGATTTTTATTTGCTCCGTTGTGAAGTACAATTATGACTGAATTTCACGAAATAACTACATATATTGCATTGGCTCTTATAGTGCAAATAACATTACATTAAACAATAC
Organism: Aporophyla nigra; assembly: GCA_947507805.1. Classification (NCBI taxonomy): domain Eukaryota; kingdom Metazoa; phylum Arthropoda; class Insecta; order Lepidoptera; family Noctuidae; genus Aporophyla; species Aporophyla nigra. The sequence goes on along the minus strand of OX382297.1, from coordinate 17,584,604 downwards.
TTGTAGTCGGGGTGGGTCAGGTTCAGTTAAAGAGCTTTGTTACACGATAAAACTTTTATTAAAACCTTGTACAAGCGCGCCATTTGCTTTCTTAAACCACCCTCTTTTACCACTCCGTTAATCCCCTGATTGGTTCTTACAATATTTTTAACATAATTCAAACTGACCAACCACTGATCAGTAAGCCTTGTCCTTGAAGTGACCGTGGCCATCATTGGTTAGAGCGCCCATAAACAAACCCTCGTGTCTATGGGCGCGTTCGGAAACGCAATACTTAGCCTGGCGAATAACGCCGGGGCGGAACACCTTTGCCTTTGCGACCAGGGACTATACGACTATCCGCTATATACGGAAATTTTTATTTTGTAATTAATTACAATCTAGCTTATCAGACGAATAAGCAATTTTAATGTAACTTAAACATTTTAGAACATAGAATTGTGTCGATTTGTACTTTACGAAAGACCATTTCAGTTTTTAGAGTCTAATTTAATACTTTAAATATATTGGGGATACTGTAAAATGAACCCTTGATACTTTGGGTCGATTTTCCCATCCAAAGTTTTCCTACGATAAAGTAGCTACACGTAAAGCTTTGGTAGGCGGCATGTGAAACTTATTTTCGCCTGTCCGCCATCGAACCCTAATAAAACAAAAAGGGTCGGTTCAAACTTTTGTTCCTCACGTGAATGTCGTGCCGGCGCATCCCGCACGCCTGTTGCTAATGAAAACATAAAAGGATTTTCACACTCTACTGCACTTTTTTCAGCTTAATTGTCAGTACAGCATTTTGTTTCAAAGCACACCTATCCATAGGTATATACAGGTACCTGTGTATGTGTTAGTATTGCAAATACTTCACTTTTGATTTGCGGTTGGCGTCATTAATTCAACGTTTATGTTCAATTAAAATTCTTTTCCAATAGTTGAAAAGCTACACGCCACTGTTCATAATTCGGAAAAGCTTTTAGATAAATGTAAGTTGCGGTTGATTGCGCACGAATAAACGCGATTAGGTACCTGTGTTTATTAGTGGACTAGCCCGGTCTACAAATAACAGGTGACCTCTTATGCTGATAGTTATTGGAATTGTATTGTGACTAGGAACTCAATTTGATGGTTAAAGGCATAATGCGTCAACGCGACACGACTCTAACAGAATCATTAGAAATGAAATCATCATGGAAATTGTTTTACCAGAACTGCATCGAACAGTCGTGTCGCGTCTTATAGTGGGAGCCTTAATAGAATGTTCATTTTCCTACCTATAGTAACACACATGAACAAATGCAACTCATTGAAACTGTTCCAAATTCAATAATAATAATAATCTTTATTTAAAAAAAGTGGCAACATAGTTACACACATTACTTTAAAACATACTGAAATTGTATAACAAGCATAGGTCCCGTGGCTCCCAAACTAGGTTTATTCCTGTGACTTGGGAGTCAGTGTTCCTCCATTATATAAGACTTTTCGTATGTCGTTCATTATTAAAAAAACAAAATTGTGGAAAACAAAGCAAAGTGAAAATTTGCTTTGGATGAAGTACTCGTAAATAACAAAAATCAAAATCACAATGTGTGTTGTAAGAGATAAGGTGAGTGTGTGTATGTGTGTGTTTGTGTGTGTGATTTTTTAGAAAGTTGAGTGTATGTATGAAGATGGTCAATAAAAGTTAAATTGCGTGCTTTAGAAACAATATGTGCTTCATATCGACAATCGTTTAAACCACAAGCTTACAATGATTCCAAACATATTCTGTTATTATTTGACCTATTACGGTAAGATTTATAATTTTGAAAAATAATAATGTAGAACAATGGACACTACGACGACAGTAATTTATTCATTCTGCTTCTTTCTGCAAGTGGAGGAAGATGCAGAATGAATTAATTGTTATAATTATGTTGACATTGTATTTAAAATCAACTGGCAGTTGCTACCAAGTCAGACAAAACATACTATACATACATTATACTTTCACAACTTCCGACCAAGAAGAAACGAGATCAATTAGTCTAATACTCTTCTTTGTGAAGTTCAACTTTATTTAGCGGCACACAGGCAACCCGTGAGTTGCTTGTGTGCCGCCTGTGTCGATTGCATCATCATCTATTTTTCCCAACTATATTGGGGTTGGCTACCATTTTAACAGGATGGACCGACCGCCTATCTGACATCCACAACCCAGTTACTGGGTAATACGATACCCCTTGCTAAGACTGGTTGTCAGACTTTCTGGCTTCTGAAGACCTGTAACGACTTTGAAAGATTCACAAATGACAGCTGGGAAAAACGGCTTAGCGTGCTTTTTGAGGCTCGGAGGGGTCTTGGTATGTGGAGATGGTCATCCATCCACGAACTAACCGTGGCAAGCGTAGCTTAAGCTGATCGATCAATCTGTGCGGCTGTTAGTACTTAGCCGCAATCCCATATGTAAATACTTTTATTCAAATTTTCCTGCAAAATTTATCCAATATAATGTTATTCCGAGAGTACATTAATATGGGCCTGACCTAAAATCGCTGAGATCCATAACATGGTAAATACATTATCGCGTCATCCATAATCTCTCAACGAATAGGTACATTAATGGTATTGGAAAAATATACTGCAAAGGGGTTAAATTAGGTACGTCGTATACAAGTACAGGTTTGTATAGGTACTTGCCACCGAGTGTGGATGAAACAGAACTACCTTGTATCTATTGATTGATCCAGCATTCTGTGGGGTGGTCATACCTAAGTGGAAAATCTTTTGTATCTGAAATATTTAATTTAGCGAAGTAATCTCAGAGGATTCTCGCACGATATTATGAGGTATTTCTATACTTCATATTTATATTCTTCCATTATTTACCTCCGCTGGGACCAGGTGGTGTTGTGTGTTTTGAGATATCTAATTCATATTCAATGCGTTGGCAAATGGTCTTATCATAATCATGGTCCATTCAGTTCCTTATATTCGATTTTATAGAAAATATCTATGTTAAAGGCTTACTAATAATACATAATTAAGGCTTCACTTGGTATACACAGAGTGGACGTGACAACCCCGCTGTTGCTAAGTAACAATTAATTGGTCAATTTTCAATTAGTGTCGGGTCCCATGTCTTAATTAAGTTCACTTCTAGAAGTTTTAGGTTATAGTCTGTGACAAGTAAAATAGGAGCTAAAACGTTGCCAAGGCACACAGAAAGCACTTCCACTGCTTTCTGTTTAGCGTATTCGTATTTTATTAAAAATAACTGGTTTTTTCGGCTGAATCCTTGCCAATACTATTAAGGAACTATGTGGAAGTTTTATTTTGCCGTTTGGTACTAAAAGCTTTACAAGATTAATGTTTTTACAAATCAACCAAGTAGGTTTTCAATTATTCTAGGTACTTTTGAAAATGTTTCCTTAATTGGAAAAGGCCCTTATTTACAAAGCTTTCTTTGCTCAATACCTACAGGTTTAATTTCCAAACTTAGTTAAGGTTTCCGAAAACAGTACGAATTGTCGAATAAAACTAAGAACCAAGTGAAAGAAAAGAAAATAATGGCAGAGCAAACCAAACTCACAGATACGGGTGTGAACGGTCCGTTGAAAAAGGCTAAAACTGTGATAGTTGCAAAAGAAGCGAATATCAGGCTCTTTGGATCTAAATATGTGGCCGATATTGTTTTTGTCCGTACCCACGTCTCATGAAAGAAGCAAGAATGTAGTGAATGTTTTTCGTATTCGAATCCTTAGGCATTGCCATACTTGGGTTAAAATATAAACCTGAACTCCATTCGAATGTCATCATTTATTTGTTCAGAAAATTTAAGTTATATCAATATATTGTAGTGCCTACTTATAGGTACCTAGTAGAACCAGGTCTCATGTAACGTCAAAAGCAATTATGAGTGATTACCTACTACAAGCGCTTTCGAGAACGTACTGTTCTACAAATTACTAGTGAATTGATTATCTGAATTGGCGACAAGTTAATTGATACACGTGTGACTAATCAATTTAGTTGAAAACCGAAACACTAAAAGTCCATTAAGGGTATTGTTCATATCACTCCTATATTCATAAGCGTTGTTAAGTTCGGTGACATTATAGGGACAAAAATGTATGGTAAAACAATCATATATATGATATCATTACTTTAAGCAACGTTTATAAGTAAACCCCATTATGTTAGTGATCGCCGATCTCTTTGTCTGAACAATGAACTCGAATTAACTTTTGCGTATCTTCTTTTACAAGTTACGGACTTGGGAGCCTCACAAGTCTTGAGAAGCTACATCTAATTGCATTTGCCAAAACTATCGAAGTTGGGTCGTTTATCTTCGATTAAAATGGCGGTCTAGTAAATCGTAAAAGATAGCATCTCGCATCGGTTTAGTGTGCTGCAGCTAATTACTGAAATAGTTCTCTATTTTGAAATAAAATAGGTCATTGCTTCTGCAATAATAATTCTTTTTCTGCTTTGGGATAAGCGGTTTTTATACCTAATTTTATTGGACTAAAACTACTGCGTTTATTACTACCTTTACGACTTTTAGTTTTAGTGGCCAAGGAAGTCATGCACAGCTGTAGAGCATAATAAAGGTACGACATACTACGTATAGAACACCATAATAAAGATACTTTGCTTCAGACTGAATCTAAAAAAAGTTTAAATATATTTAAGTGCTGTCTAACGATTGTAAGTGTTCAATTACTAGAAATTTTGAACATACCCGTCTTTTTATAAAAAAAAACCTCTATTTTCAATGACAACGGACCCGCGTGCCTCTACCTACGTTTGTATGAGTAACCTGAGCTCTCGTGACGGTCATTTCTGTCAGTAGGTACGTCAGTAAATGACGGTGAATTAATGGTTTTACGAGATATCTAACTATTACCCACGCCCGGATATTGCACTAGCTAGGTAGTGTTATTAATGACCTCTATTTACGACCACAACAGGGTCTACCAAATTTCCTTTATTCGATTCATTTTGGATTCTAAATCATTAACCAATCCTTTTAATCGCAATGAAGCGTAGGTATAATTTCAGCATGATTAAAATTTATGAAGCTTCTAAAACATTGCTTATTTGTTAAATACTTAATTATTACGACGTAAATAAATGGTTCCAAGTATAAATTAAACAATCGACCAACACCTAAAACTCTAGGCACGCCACAATTGCGGCGCTAAGCCCCGTCTTTGAGGAGTGGATAGAGAGGCGCCACGGCGTCCTTACTTTCCGCCTAACGCAGGTCCTCACCGTGCATGGGTGCTTTGGGGGTTCCTGTTTAGGTTAAAGCGGGAGGAAACGCTCGGGTGTTACCACTGTGTGAATCGCCTGGAGGACACGGTGGAGCATATGGTGTGCTCTGCCTGGGCGGAGTACCGCCGTGTTCTCGTTGAGGCGATCGGAGGCGGAAACCTCTCGCGTCGGGCCCTAGTGCGAGCCATGATACGGAGCGAGAAGGCATGGGGAGCCGTCACTTCCTTCTGCGAAGCAGTAATGTTTGCCAAGGAGGAGGCGGGGCGCGTGAGGGAGAGGCAAGCTATGCGCCCTCACGCCCCTAACCGCCGCATGAGGAGACGCCTCGGGCGTCGGGAGTCGATTGTGGACCTCCCGGGCACCGACGGCGTGGGTTTGCGGGCGGCGAGCAATGGGTAGTTCGCCACCCGGTACCATGGACCAGGCCCGTGTCGACGGCACGTAGTACTCCACGCACACCTCAAAGAGATGTCATAAAACTGAAGGGATCTGCTAGAACCCATGCCTGCCAGGAACGCGAGATTCGTTCGAAAGAGGCACCGTAGCCCTGGCATATGGGCAGGAACACGAGTGGGTTTTAGTCAGTAAATGTCTGACACCCCCTTTCGCTCCACTCAGAGCGGGAGACGTCATGTGATGATATCCCACCCAAAAAAAAAAAAACACCTAAATCTCGAACGTAAAGTCAACAATACAATATTTAGATACAGACGTAAAATTCGTAACGTGCTCTTTCTGCGAAGATAATAGGTTGGGGAAAAAGTTTCTTCGCATTTTTTAAGAAAATTCAAAACATTTTTTAATAAAGTTTATTTACCTTTAACTAAAGTATGTAGGTACCATTTTGTTCGATAACTTTTTGCCATCTTGCAGGTAGGGACATGATCCCATTGCTATAGAAATTTTGGGACTTTTGGTCAAAATACCGCGACAAGTGGTTTTGGCAGTCCTCTCGTGATGTTAACCTGACACTGCCTAAAGAATTCTGAAGAGACCGAAACAGGTGGAAATCTGAAGGTGCAAGGTCAGGACTATACGGCGGATGCATTAACACCTCCCAGCCAAACTCTCTTAATTTTTGTTGGGTGGCTAAAGATGTGTGAGGTCTAGCGTTATCATGATGAAAAACCACACCCCTTCTGTTGATTAATTCCGGCCGCTTTCTCTCAACTTCTTGCTTTAATCTCATCAGTTGTTCGCAGTAGAGTTCAGAATCGATGGTCCTGCCTGGTGGTAACAGCTCATAATGAATAATGCCCTTCCAATCCCACCACACACACAGCATCACCTTGTTGCGAGTTAACCCGGGTTTCGCCACAGTCTGTGAAGCCTGACCTTTGACCACGACCTTTTTCGCACGTTCTTGTCATACGTGATCCACTTTTCATCACCAGTTATCAGCTTCTTCAAAAATGGTTCGGTTTCATTACGTCGTAATAAAGAATCACAAATGAGTACACGGTTCATTAGGTTTCTTTCAGTGAGCTCGTGAGGTACCCAAATGTCGAGCTTTTTTGTGTATCCAGTTTTTTTCAAATGCGCCAAAACTGTTTTGTGGTCAATTTCCAGTTCTTCAGCTACGTCGTAACTACTGGTATGCCGATCTTGCTCCACTTTTTCAAAAATGGCATCCATTTTATCCGTAATAGGGCGACCAGAGCGACGTGCATATTTGACATCAAAATTTCCGGATTAAAAACGCTTAAACCAAATTTGTGCTACTCTCACAGACACTACACTAGGTCCATAAACATCGCAAATTTTTTTCGCGGCTTGCGTTGCATTTTTACCTTTTTTGTAGTAAAATTTTAAAATGTATCGAATTTCTTCATTAGATTCACTCATCTTGACGGTACGAAAAACAAATGAAAATCACACATTTTCCTAATTTGAATTTGGAATTATGTTCTTTAAAATTTAAACTTTCAATGATACCAAAACCAGCCAGATACAAATAGTATAGCCAAAGAGATTTTATTACGAGTTCATACATACTATAATGCGAAAAGACTTTTTCCCCAACCTAATAGATTACACAAAGTTTCGGGTTTCATTTTACTTTAGCTTGCTATTCACCGTCTCTACGATTGACTTCAGTAATGGATCGTAAAACAAAGTTAAAAACTTCGAGTTGCGAATTTTTAAGCTGACTGCGGAAGCTTGCCATGCTTTCAAATGTAATTAATATCACAGAGCTTATTTCGTAGTGGGAAAGACTTTTAGGTATAATTCGTTGAATGAAAAATTAATTGAGTTTAGACTTCCGTGTCGAACAACATTTTGAATAATGTTTAAGTCATCAATTTGTTTTACAAATAGTGTTTGTATGTTAGTTTGTTACCTTTTAGAAGATAACTATGGGTAGCCTCAAAATCAATACAGACGGAGTTTTGGTATTGATTTTCAATTTGAAGGTCTACTTAGAGCCAATTGATTTGATTTGATTTACATATAATTTGGCAATAGTAACATGCCACTTGTAGTAATATAGGGGACAAGCAAGGTACCTAACTGAAACCATGTATAATAGGTATTTGTATGGTGTGTATAAAATGTAGATGATGTACCGACTCCGAGTTTGTTTCTAAGTGGGGTTGTTTTATAAACATTTAGTGGTTGACTTCAAATTGAAGCAAGTACTTGATGTGGTCTTCAGTACTGTCTTAACTTAGAAACCACTGGCTTACTATGAAGAAAGATATCGTGACGTAACGTGGGGCCTATTATAATAAATTAAACCTATAGGCGATAGATGATAGGAGATCATCTAACAATTCGATAATTTTACCAGAAAATTTCGTAATTTAAGTGAGATTTATTTTGAAAATAAGATAAGACATTTAAAAAAATGCCATGCGAAATATTTGTGTTGTTAATAATATTATAAAGGGTGTCAGGGGCATCGACTCTGTTACATTTAAAGATAACCGACGAAAAATTTCTACGTTAGAGGGCCAACAATCCTGTGTCGATGTCAAGCTACCCTGTATTATAACCGCTTGGACTTTAGTAACAACACGCCAAACGCCAACACACAATGAGCTAATCCGTACCGGTTGTGGCCTTTTGCTCTAAAGGGAGACAATTGGTTGAATTTGGTATACTTAAGTGTTTAAACTTTTTCGAGGAGCTCAGCCTCTAGTTATAACATCATTCTTTTACTCGTATTTCCACAGAGAAAACCAAAGCTTCATGGTGCAAAGATGCTTCAATTTCTAATTTGGGCAGAGTTCTATTTAACGTAAGTTTTTACAGTGTTTGTAAATTATTTCATCACCACTGCTCACAAAATGATAAAAGAAATCATTGTGAAGATCACGGCATGTCATAGAACCAAACAGTGTAAGACGTGACATTCACCAACCCGCACTAGGCTCACGGTGGTCGGTAACAGCCGACTCCCACTGCGTCCTAGCAGTGGGAACATAAAAAATCTGATGACGACGGTACTGAATTTTTAATTGTAATCATAGCAGTATCCGTTGCCAAGATTAATGTCGTCAATCAAGGAAATTGAGGACGTAAGCATTTCGCTTCACGCTAACTGCGCTACACAAATGTTACAAACAAGTTATTTAACGTTTTATTACCAAAAATGGTATGACACGTTATCATTTCCCTTGGTTTATAAAACTTTCGGTTTGTTGTAAATTACTTTTATAAAACTGGAGTTTTTTCTGCGAAACAAAATTGTTTTGCCGCTACCGAAAGCTTTTTTTAAAAACTTTCGTGTCCCAAAGGAAACTTATTTACACGTCGATACGCCCCACAGCACGGTGGGACATTGGGATTTATTCATTACTTTATGACCACACTAACATGTGAACTGATAATTTTACATTATCCTTTTTTTCTGACTATCACCATCTTTCCATGGGAATGCCATTTGTCATATGACAGATAAAAAAACTGTTAAACGAATGTGTGCTGCGAACGTTACGTTAGAAATTATAAAAGCACGCTATGTAGGAATTGTTAGCTGACGGAGGTTTTTTTTCGTTGGCGAGAAATCGTATAAAGACGTCTCACTGCCTCTCCCTCACGCACCCCATCTCCTCCTTCGCGACCATTACTGCTTCGCAGAAGGAGGTGACGGCTTCCCAAGTCTTCTCGCTCCGTACCATGGCTTGCACCAGGGCCTGCCGCGAGAGGTCTCCGCCGCCGATCGACTCCACGAGAACACCGTGGTGCTCCACCCAGGCAGGGCACACCTCTGTCGTATGCTCCACCGTGTCCTCCAGACGATCCACGCAATGGAAAACCCGGGCGTTTTTCGGAACAGGAACCGAAACAGCCATGTCCGGTGAGGACCTGCGTAAGGCGGAAGGTGAGGACGCCTTGACGCCTGTCTATCCACCCCTCAAAGAGGGGACTTACCACCGCAATCGTGGCGTGCCCAGCACTGGGTTGCGACAATCGTTACATGTCTTTTTTTTGTGGTCAGGAAATCATTAAATGACGTCTCCCGCTCTTGGGTGGAGTGGGAGGACGTGTCAGACTTTTACTGACTAAAACCCACCCGTGTTTCTTCAATTGCCCATATGCCAAGACCACGGTATCTCTTGATTATATAATATATTAAATAGATAATCAAGAGAGAGATATTAAATAGACAATTTCACACAATCCAGATCTTGTAGTTAAATAAAGGCCCTTGGTGTATTGGGAGCAGACAAATTATATTCAGACGACTGTCGCCTCTGGTAAGTGTTGATTCGGCTAGAAAGTCATTATTACTCGTAGTAAACTCAATATTATGTTATCAAAAATATATAGACAAAAAATACTTTGCTGCTAACAAAAAAAGGAAAATAGTTATTTTAGTACGAGGGCCACTTTGCTTGAAAAGGGAGTGATTGATAGATCGTCGATTCTCATTTGTTTTTGGTGCCAAGTTATATAAAAAAAAATCCGTACTGAATAGAGAATACAATTTCAAGCATATTTTTCAATCCCGGGATTACGGGATTTTTGAAGCGTAATCCCGGGATCCCGGGCCTGTCCCGGGATTAAACTATGTAGTTTCTAATTCATTTGAGCCCACTCAAATGAAAAAAAAAAACTTAAATAATAAAAACAAAATGTTTTTAATGTCTTTGCACAACAACACAAAGGAAGAGCTTGTGGCTAAGTAACAACAGCCGCACGCGTCGATCGTTCAGGTTAAGCTACGCTTGCCGCGGTTGGTCCGTGGAGGGGTGACCATCTTTACATACCAAGACCCTTCCGTGCCTCGGAAAGCACGTTAAGCCGTTGGTCCCGGCTATCTTTCGTAGATCTTAAACAGTCGTTACGGGTCGTCAGAAGCCCAAAAGTCTTACCAAGGGGTATTGTATTACCCAGTTAATGGGTTGTGGAGATCAGATAGGTCCATGTAAAATACTGGTACTCAGCTGCATCCGGTTAGACTGGAAGCCGACCCCAACATAGTTGGGAAAAGGCTAAGCAGATGATGATCTGTGTTAAACGCTTACCAACAAAACATAATTAAGGCTTCACTTGATATGCACGGACTGGACGTGCCAATCCCGCTGTCGCTAAGTAACAATAACTTGGTAATTTTGTCTATTAGTGCCATGTCGCAAGTCTTAATTAAATTCACTTCTAGGAGTTTTTGGGTTATAGTCATATATAAGTAAAATAGGACCTAAAACTTTGCCAAGTGGAAGTACTGTCTGTTTAGCGTATTCCAATTTTAATAAAGAAATGGTGTTTTGGCTGAGTCCTTGCCAATACTATTTAGCAACAATGTGGAAGTTTTATTTTGCCGTTTGTTACTAAAAGCTTTACAAGATTAATGTTTTTACAAATCAACCAAGTAGCTTTTCGATTATTCTACGTACTTTTTAAAATGTTCCCTTAATTTGAAAAGGCCTTTAATTGCTAAGCTTTGTTTGCTCAATATCTACAGGTTTAATTTCCTAATTAGCCTAGAATTCCGAAATAAGTACGAATCGTCGAATAAAACTAAGAACCAAGTAAAAGTAACGAAAAGAAAATAAGGGCAGAGCGAACCAAACTCACAGATGCGGGTGTGAACGGTCCGAGGAAAAAGGCTAGAACTGTGATAGTTGCAAAAGAAGCGAATATCAGGCTTTTTGGATCTGTCCTCGCATATATGTGGGAGTGGCGCGAGGAGGCAAAACTCCGCTGCCACGACCGCCGCCTCCCGCTGGCCCTGGCATATATGCAATTGAAGGAACACAGGGTAAAAGTCTGACACGAAGAGCGGGAGACGCCATTTGATGATACTCCACCCACAAAAAAAATAAAGGCTCTTTGGATCTAAATATGATGTATTAAAATATAAACAAGAAATCCAATAAAATTTTATCACTAATTTGTTCAGTAATTGGAGTTATATCAATATAACATCTACCGATAGGTACCTATTAGAACAGGTCTGATTTAACGTTAAAAGCAATTACTTTTGTTATTATTAAAGCGCCTGAATACCTAAACAAGCGCTTTCGAGAACGTACTGTTCTACAAATTGCCAGTGAATTGATTATCGGAATTGTCGACAAATTAATTGACACACGTGCGACTAATAAATTTTGTTGAATATCGAAATATTAAGAGTCCATTAAGGGTATTGCTCATATGTCTCCTTTATTCATAAGCGTTGCTTAGTTAGGTGACGTTTTAGGGTCAAAAATGTATGGTTAAACAATCAGCTGACAGACCTGTTGGTCTAGTGGTTAGCGACCCTGACTGCTATGCCGGAGGTCGTGGGTTCGATTCCCACCCAGGACAAATGTTTGTGTGATGAGCACGATCATTTGTTCTGTGTCTGGGTGTAATTTATCTATAATATGTATGTATTTAGAAATATACAGGGTTATTTGTAAAACACCGGTAACCTCTCAGGTCTATGTTACTAACATCATAATCAACAACTTTTGTTCTATGACTTTTAAAAATTCATCATATTTTAGTGCATCAGATTTTCATACAAAAATCGACTGCCTGTAAATAGGTCAAGTTCAAGCGCCCCCGCCGCCCTAACCCCGCTCCCCTTGCTAATATACTATCGCTTTCTTTTGCTTCGCATAGACTCCGTAACATTTAGAGCGTTCAATTTAAATATTTTTATTTTTGTTTGAAAATCTGATGAACTAAAATGTGATGAATTTTTAAAAGTCACAGAACAAAAGTTGTTGATTATGATGTTAGTAACATAGACCTGAGAGGTTACCGGTGTTTTACAAATAACCCTGTATAAGTATGTTTATCAGTTGTCTAGTACCCATAACACAAGCTCTGCTTAGCTTGGGACTAGATGGCGTTGTGTGATAGTTGTGGAATATTATTATATTATTATTATAGCTTTATGATTACACTACTTTAAGCAACGTTTGTAAGTAAACCCTATTATGTTAGGGATCGCCGATCTCTTTGTCTGAACAATGAACTGGAATTAACTTTGGCGTATCTTCTTTTACAGTTATGGACTTGGCAGCCTCACAAGTCTTGAGAAGCTACATCAAATTGCATTTGGTAAAACTATCGAAGTTGGATCGTTTATCTTCGATTAAAATGGCGGTCTAGTAAATCGTAAAAGATAGCATCTGGCATTGTTTCGGAGTGCTTCAGCTATTTACTGAAATAGTTCTCTATTTTGAAATAAAATGGGTCATTGTTTCCGCAATAATAACTCGTCTTCGTAATATCTACTTAGGAATAAGCGGTTTTATCCCTAGTTTAATTACTGCGTTTTATTACTACCTTTACGACCCTTATTTCGAGTGGTCAACTAAGACATATACACCTATTCAGCATAATAACGATAGCACATAGGTACAGACGCCAGCACATCAAGGTACCCGAGATTGTCAAATTCTCCCAATGCTATAGTGACTTTGAACCTAATGCTATAGTGATAAAGTTGAAAACCTATTAAAGAAATTTGACAGATTGTAGTAGCTCGATGTGTTGGCGTCTGTAAGTATAGGACATCATAATAACGATACTTAGTTTCGGACGGAATCTAAAAAATTGTTGAAAGATATTTGAGTGCTATCTAATGATTGTAAGCGTTCAATTAGTTGAATCTTTGAATGTACACGTATTATTACGAAACAACTCTATTTTCAATGATAAAGTAATAAGACTCATACGTGCCTATGCCAGCGTTTGTTTCGGTAACCCGAGCTCTCGTGAAGGTCGCTTCAGTCAGTAGGTACGTAAGTACGTGACGGTGAATTAATAGTTGGCCGAGATGTCTCATTATTAACCCCGGGTATTTCGCTAGCTAGTGTCAATAATGACCTCTATCTACTACCACAAAAGGGTCTACCAAATTTGCTTTATTCGACTAATTTTGGATTCCAAATCATTAACTTACCCTTTCAACGGCAATAAAGCGTAGGTATAATTTCGGTATTAAGATTAACATTTATGAAGCTTCTAAAACATTGCTTATTTATGAAATACTTACATGGTACAATGTAAATAAATGTTTCCACGTATAAATTAAACAATCGGTCAACACCTAAAACTCGAACGTAAAGTCAATCAATCAATAATTATTTAATTATAATCTTAATGAACTAGTGGTACCACTTCGTGCTGCCTAATCGGATCTAACTCAACCGTGTTTCTTCAACTGGTAGAGTTTAAATAATTCATGATGAACATATGTTTCTTGCATCTTGATGTTCATATTCATACGATTCTGTTAGTGATGCATACAAAGCGGCAGGAGTCCATCGCAGACGATATTGTGGCTGAAATCATACTTAGAACTACACAGAAATTCGGCGATGAAATAAAATGTCATCATCAGTCTATATTGTTCCCACTGCTGGGACACAGGCCTCCTCTCGTTGAGAGGGAGTGGGCCTTAATCTACCACGTGGGCCCAGTACGGGTTGGTAGATGTCACATGTCTTCGAATTTTTGGTTCTAAGACATGCCTCACGATGTTTTTCTTCATCGTTTTGAGAGCAGTGGTGATGAAATTATTTACACAAAGTACAGCGCCTGCCTGGGTTCGAACCCACGACCTACAACTCGTAAATCGAGGCCAATACCACTGGGCCACCACTACTCTAAATAAAATGTGAAAAGCACTTAATCTTAGCTTCTTACCCGGTCGAGATGACCGCTCTATCAGTCAAAAAATTTGAAAGTTTTTGGCATTTTCCTGATAAATCCATTGTGGGATGCGGAGTCAAAGACAACCGCAATAACCACTAAGCTATCTGATCGTTAGCTATTCAGTTGAAATTGCTCTTCTGTTAATAAGCGTATAATTATGTTAATTTTTATTTGGATATTGATGGTGAATTGAAAATGATTTATTGTTGGTATGTTTTGTTAAAAGTTTTTTGTTGTAACACACTGTTTTGGCTTCACTCCTTGACTTTAACCCTTAAAGTCGCAATGTAGTTTCTAAACTACGCAATATTTTAATCGATATTACATACCTATTAAATTACCTATTATCGATTTAACCATAAATACTAGTACCTTGAACCTCTAAATATTTATTACGACTGGCACCTTTGATAATTTTATATTTTTTTATTACTTTTTTTCGGCTGTCAAAATTTTGGCGGGTAAAGAAAAAGTGTGAAGGTTTTTGTGCAAATTATATTGTGAATAAAAGTTTTAATTTTCGAGGTAAGTTCAATATTATTTTTAATTATTGTAGTCTAAATGTTTGTTTTGCGGTTTTAGTTTAGAAATAATATAATCGAAAAATTAAATTGTATTAAAAAGTTATTTGTTTTTGTGTTGTGTAAAAACAACATTGCGCCTTCCGCGCATGATGTAAAGTATGACTGGAAGAGTGAAACGAATTTTTATTTTTTACAGTATGGCTGGCTTATCGCAAAAAGAGATAAGTGATTTTTTGCATAATTGGGACGACTCTGAAGACGGTTTAGATTCTTCAGACTCTGAAGCTGAAGATGAAGTAAACTATTACCGGTCTGCGCGGGAAATTCAACAAGACCTTGAAGACGCCATCCTTGAGGAAGAAAACAATGAAATTGTTGGAGAAAGCCTTGTTTTTCCTGTTACGTCTGAAGATCAAAATGATGAAGACCCCGCTTTACTTATTGGTGACGACGAAATTTCCGATCCCCCCCTCATTACTGACGAAACTCAGGGTAACACTTCTAGTAGTGGACGTAGTCAATCAAGACCTCTTATATGGCGAAAAAGGAATCTTATTACCAGTGATGAGGATCTTGTATTCAAGGGAAATACTCAAATGCCCTCTGACGTGCTAGAATGTCAGTCCCCTTTAGAATTTTTTCGTTTCGTATTCCGACATTCACTCGTGACAAAGATGGTTGAGGAAAGTAATTTATATTCTACTCAGAAGCAAGTATCAAATCCTGAACACATAGATGAAAATGACCTTTACAAATTTATGGGTATTCTGATATATAACTCTGTAATCCATTATCCAAATAGAAAACTGTACTGGAATAACAAATTTGGCTATGATCTCTTAAAAAATACAATGCCTTCAAAGAAATTTGAGAAAATGTGTTCCATAATTCATTTCAATAACAAAGATAAAAATTTACCCAATACACATTCTGATTATGATAAGCTTTACCTTGTTAGACCTCTTGTAGATTCTCTCAACGAACGATTTGGCTTGATACCCATGGAGCAGAGACTGTCTATTGATGAGCAAATGTGCTCGACAAAGATGAGTCATTACATGAAGCAGTACATGCCAAATAAGCCACACAAGTGGGGTATCAAGCTCTTTCTTATATGTAGTATATATGGTTATGCCCATAGATTTGAAATTTATACTGGTCGTGGCAAAACTGATGTGGCTTCATCAAATGAACCAGACTTGGGAGAGGCTGCAAACACTGTTATAAGACTATCCCGCATGGTACCTCGAAGAGTCAACCATATAATATATTTTGACAATTTCTACACGTCATTACAGCTTGTGACATATTTAGCGAAAGAAGGTATTTATTCTCTGGGAACGGTACGCACTAATCGTCTTCGTAATTGTAAACTTCCAGACAAAAAAGAAATCATGAAGAAAAAAGTGCCTAGAGGATTTTACGAGGAAAATGTAGCTAATGTTGATGGTGTAGATGTCAGTGCCATTGTTTGGAAAGATAATAAAGCTGTAAATTTGATTTCCACATATGTGGGAGCAGAACCTGCAACGTCTGTAACTCGGTTCGACAAACAAAAGAAAGAAAGAGTTGCTATTTCCTGTCCAAAAGCAATTAGAGAATACAATATGCACATGGGGGGAGTAGACTTGTTAGATTCTTTTATCGGACGTTATCATATTAGAATAAAGAGTCGAAAGTGGACTATGAGACTATTTTATCATCTTTTAGATGTTTCTGTCGTAAATGCTTGGCTGATATATAAAAAAGTCGGAAGACAAAATGATGTGACTTCATCCAAACTCCTAAATCTATGTGAGTTTAGGCTAGAATTAGCAGATTCACTTTGTCGGGTTGGTATTCCTATAAATAACGGTGGAAAACGTGGTCGACCAGCAAGTTCTACTTTACAGACTGAAATTGAGCAGAAAAGACGTAAAGGCCAGGTTCAAGCGGCGCCATCTAAAGATATCCGAATGGATCAAATATCACATTGGGCTGTTTGGACTGAAAAGCAAGAAAGGTGCAAATACCCCGGTTGTTCTGGATTCACTTATAGAAAATGTATGAAATGTGGGGTTTCTTTATGTGACACAAAATCAAAAAGCTGTTTTTTTAAATACCACAATGAATAAAAAATAAATAATTTCTTTCTGTTGGTTGCCATACTTCGTGTTCCCTACTGAACGCGCATTGTAGTTTTTAAACAACACAATGTTTTTTTGCGAAAAAGAATACCTTTTTTCAATAAATATTTTTTTCAATATTTATTTACATTTATTTATTTTACATGAAATAAAAAAATTGCGACTTTAAGGGTTAAGTAGTTTTTATTATTCACCAGCTTAATTATTATCACTTAAAACGATAATTCCCTTAAAATGACATTCTAAAC
Source organism: Aporophyla nigra (assembly GCA_947507805.1). Taxonomy (NCBI): domain Eukaryota; kingdom Metazoa; phylum Arthropoda; class Insecta; order Lepidoptera; family Noctuidae; genus Aporophyla; species Aporophyla nigra. Next base: position 17,567,351 of record OX382297.1, on the reverse strand, counting down.
AGTCTTCTTAAAGCTTACATCATTTGATATTATCACTAGATAACAATGTGGTTTGAGTATTGTAGTCCACTTCCACTAACCAACCACTACGGAGCACTTAACGTATACATAAAATATTTTTAATTATTATTTAATACCAAGCTGTTGTTAACGAAGTGACAGTGCGATGACAGCTAACTAACCTAACTACTAACTACCTAACGAGTAACCTATTCAAATATCTCTGACTGTATTCGGTGGCAATGCCCCTAATGCAGCAACATGCAAGAGGTAGTTTGTTACATTTCGTTCGGGAGCTCACAGCGTTGAAGACAAGCAGAGGTTTGATAGACCACCTGCACTGGATCTTGAACGAGGACGTGTATTTGCAGAAGCTAAACCATATTCAAATACGCGTGAAATAGCAAGTAAGCTCAACTGCGGTCAGACCACTTCACAGACTTAACACAGTAGGAAAAGTAAAAAAAAAAAGACTTTTGAATCAAGGTAATATATGTCATGCTAAAGAATAAATAAAAGATCACAGATATTCACATCTCGTTTATTTTATAATTTTCTAAAAAACAGTGAAATTATTGGACTAAAATTACCTTTGGTCAATCAAATATCGAAACTATGAATTTACAAAAGCTTCTGATAACAATAACAAATTAACCTTATTACATATACATGTTAAATTGTTGATTATCAGGTAAACAGAGAGTTATCTTTTTACATTGCTTGAGGCAATATCATTGTTTGTCTGCCGTCTCGCAAGTTTTAAAATTAATTCACCCACATAGGAATCGTCTACATTTCGAGAACACAGCGCAATCGGTGTTTTTTGTCGTGATCAACCTAAACTCAGATTAATTTCAAGACACTTTAGACATTTCTTTGCAGGGCGCCTTAAATTCTTTATCTGCATTTTACATCGTTTTATTACAATTACATATTAAATCACATCACTTTATACATTTACATTTCGATTTTACTTAATGTGACACATTTAGTTCCATCTAATATTTATTTTACACTTTAAACTAATTAGGTACAAATACAATTCAATAATTTTCATTACAAAATTCCTGTATTTATTAGAACATCCAATTTTATCGACTATTATACATTTAATAATGCCTTTTTTATTAATATATCTACATAGATGATAAAAAAGAGAACTAGAAATCGTTCATTTCGGAAATACGGACAGATAACTACGCAGTTTGTAGTTTCATTTACATACGAACTTTTAAAAAGGGGTTTTGTGAATTATTTATTAAAACTGTATACACAGGTGAACCCATAAAGTACACTGTACAGTATTGTATGTCAAAATTGTATTGTGTCTGGGGCTTACACACTAGCTTAAACAATACAAACAACTTTTCTTCGATATTGATATCACAAAATTTATAAAAGTATTTTGTACAAATTAACGTTGCGCTGAGGCGCACTACTATTAGCCATAATATTATTTGTAGCCAGTATTTGTTGACAGTTAAATGTAAATTCAGTACTACGCTTTGTCCATGAACGTTCAAATATTTATACTGTCTTGATTATTTTACAAAACATGGATGAAATACACAGAAGAACATTTTATTTCAGCAAGAATTGGTATAGCTTACTTTGGTTTTAAATTATCAATAATAAACACGGAGTTAAGTTATGCTAAATTTGAGATTCGAAAATGGAGATGATACTGGACGCAAAGTCCTCGTTTATTATTAAAGAGCTAAAATTTTATTTCACTGAGTTTTCTTTCAGTACTGTATATTTGACTAAACTGTTAATCAAATGAAGTACTTTAGCTTGATTCTTTGTTGAAATGCTTACATTATAATGTCTTATATTTTCTAACGTATATTTGTTTTATAAAATAAGTTACACGCAAACTCAATAACATCCTTTCAAGTCATAATATCATACAAGTGTTATAATGCTCATTCGATGTTAACATATTTTCTAAAAATACATTTAGGTACATCCACATTAAACTATATGGTACAGTAGATTAAAAATACACAGTAAACACTTTCATGTACACTCAACAGTCGTAATTATCACGCATTGATATAGATATCTTCTTTCGTTTTCTTCGGGTAGTCTTTCGGGGGTAGTTTGATGCTTTTTATGATGTAAGAGAAGCGGTGAAAGTTGTAGAAGTATTCCTTACCGTCGGGCGAGTACTGCGGGTACAGTGTGTAGATCGGTAGATCAAAGTTCAGGTCTGTGAGGGAGTCCGCAAGGGCGTGCTTCGCGAACTCCTCCTGGTATCGTCATGACTTCGCTTTGCGTTTCTTACATTTCTCCCTCAGTATGTAACAGAGCGCGATGGCTATGAGTACCGCGATAGCGATCGCCATGCTTATGCTAATCCAGATTATCTCCTCGTTGATACCGCTTGTCGATTTACCTGCAGACAATATATATATTTTTCAATTAATAATGTGAATATAAGCTGCTTAAAGTAAAGATTAATGACGGCGTTTTCAGATTATTAATAGTCAATTATGAACCACTAGCGTTTGCTAGTGGCTTCACTCGCGTGGAGGTCTTTATCCCACTGAAAAGTATTGGGATAAAAAGTATTCTCTGTGTTGTTCCAAGTTATAAAGTATCTGTGTGCCAAATTGCATCCAAAATCTGTTCGGCTGATTCTGCGTGATTGATAGTCCTAGCGTGATATTAAATACCCTAACCCATCCTCATTAAGGCAGTTATGAGGCGAGTGACATGCGTCTGCATCTTCATTGAATTTTGTACAGATCTTTAGAAGCAGGCCTTTGCCCAAGAGTGGGATAGACCATGCTTGAAAAAAAAAATGCGTGATGAATGTGGCTATCATATACATAAAGATTTTTCAAATCCGTCTGGTAGTTTCATAGATTAGCGCGTTAAAACAAAAAAATAAACAATCTATAAAATAAATAAATAAATATCTTAGGACAACCAACACACTGTTATCTGATCCCAAACTAGGCAGAGCCTGTACTATGGTAACCAGACAACTGATAAATATACTTATATGTTTCTAAATACATACATATTATAGATAAATTACTCCCAGACACAGAACAAATGATTGTGCTCATCATACAAATTTTTGTCCTGAGTGGGAATCGAACCCACGACCTCAGTCTTTGCATTCAGGGTCACTAACCACTAGATTAACAGGTCAGTCAAACTCCCATCTCTATTGAATTAAGTATATTTTAAACTCAATTTGAACTGGGCTCAGATGTCGTTCTCGTTATTAATAGGCTTAGTTTGCACAGAGTGACAGTAGGCTTTACACGAGCCGCCTACCTGTCTTCTATTGTTAGTGTAGTAGGGTTAGCTAGTAATGGTATTTTCGGTTCATTGTCACCCAAATCACAGGCCTGACCCTACCATTGTTAATTCGAATTGAATACGTCGTTTGCATCGGTCTAACACATTAAGCTATAATGGTTTTTATGTGGTGGCACATTAACTAGTCATTAATCTTTATTCAGGTATAAGTTCTCTTAACTCGTGTAACAACACGTGTGGGAGTTTTACTCGTGTTCACAACTAATATTAAGCTGACTAATCTAAGTTTTCATTAGATACTATGAATTTGAACATCAGTGTTAGAAACAAAGAGATTTAAGATAATATTTGTGCCCTTATTTTGTTGCTAAATACTTAATTTTATTTTTAGTAGTAAGTAGTTTTAATTATGTTTGTTGTAATCTTAATTTTATCCTTTTACTGTGCCCTACAAGGTTATTATTTTTGTATCTAGCTTGGTAACACTTATTTTTAGTAGATGGAATGAAATATATCGTCGTTGCAAATTTAAAATCTCCTATTTAACAATTTTCACAAATACGAGCTATGCATATATTTTAAAAGCGATTTTGTATACCTACCTATTGCAAAAACTCATATGTGAATATCTTAATGTATCGTTAAAATATTCGCTAATTTAATAAAATCTCATGTTTATTGACCATCGAAAACTCCTATGTGCCTGATGTAATAAACTGTAAAACCACTTATGTGACAAAAAGTTGCAACTTAAATCTCCTATATGCAGAAAAATAATTAAATTTATATAAATATACGCTGAACGACACATTGATATAAGACAAATTCTATCTCAATACATTATAAGTCCTTTACACTTTACATCTAAAAAAAAAATAAGAATGTTTCCTCAGTTTCTTTTTCAGGAAACAGTTTTTTTCGTTTTTCTCGAAAAGTTACTTTTTACACATAGGAGATTTTAAATTTGCAACGACGATATGAATATGAATCGTGTCGCAATGCCCAATTATGCTGCACGATATAGTAACTCCATTTCAGTTAATAAAATACGGATTCTAACTATTAATGAATGTATGTTCAAATCATGTATTGTGCGCCGTATAAAAATAAAATCAATAAAAACATTTTCGGTATTAATAAGTACTGTAGTAGAGTTATTAGTTAACCCAGAGGGCTTGGCAACCGGGCAATGCTGTCAGTCTTCAGGGCACGTTTCCGAATGACAGCGATGCAGACGACTACTTCGACGCATGTGTCCTTTTGTTTTTGTATTTATTTGCATCGTGCATAATTTAATTTAAAACCTAGTGTAAACAGTAAGTTGTGATAAATAATGTTAAACTTCTGTCCTAGACAGATTTAATGAAGTTGATTATGTAGAATATAGTAACGTGAATTGGAAGCATATGAGACTGAAAAATCAGGCTCATGATGAAAGCGGGTAAAAATATTGTCTTCCCTAATGGGAAGAAAATACCTACCTACGTCTACCTACCTACCTACCTATACCTTTCTTGCCTGACAGTGCATATTAATATATGCACCGTCAGGCAAAACGTTCCCACGATATCTGCGGGAAAAGTATTGATAGTAAGCGGAACACGGTTAAAATAGCCTCACATTCTGAGCGATATTCCGTAATCACGTTTGGTTAGAAGCCTACTGTATATAGGAAATAAAAGATTCAATTAATCTGCCAAGCCATTTTCCAAGTATGTTGGGGTCGGCTTCCAGTCTAACCGGATGCAGCTGAATACCAGTATTTTAACTGGAGTGACTGACTATCTGACCTCTACAACCCACGTAATGGGTTATAAGATACCCTCTCGTAAGACTGCCTGTCAGTTGTTTTGAGCGTCCGTATCCACTGTCAAAGATCTACTAAACTCAGTCGGGGTGGGAAGCAAATATTAACCCATCGAAATTATAAGGAAGGAAGGTCTTACGATTCCGCACTTCAAATGTTTGTTCGTTTGTTTACTAGTTCTGTTGTTTCTGCCACTCTCTAATGTTTGTGGACATCCCAAACTAAATAAACTTCGCGAGATATCCCGGAAAATTGGCTCTTGTATACACATAAATTGCGTACTACACTGAAACTCGAGTAGTTTGCCTTACCGGATTATTATCTACTAATAACGTTAGTCTGTGTTATCCTCCTTAGGGAAAATACATGATGTTATTACTGAAATCGCCAGGTCCGATAATTCTGAATTAGAAAATAGAGAGGATTGGGGAGAAGAGTCTACTTCGATAGTAACATATTAATTTCACGTACAGATCGTGCAGAACAGAACTAATTAAATTATTGGTCTGTTTATAAATACTGAATGATAATATGAAGATTGCCGTTTCTTTGTTGTATTTCAAAATTCTTTTAGAGGTATCAAGTATTTTTTTGTTAAATAAATACTTAAGGAACGTCGCATGTCTTGAAGTTGAGGCTTATCTTGCTACCATTGTGAAGGTCAAACGCTAAAGTATATGTTTGGACTTCCTACGCATTTCTATTCATTGAGATTTTCTACCCTTCTTGTGTAAAATCATTGTGGTATGTGTAACAAAACGAAGTGCCCTGCCCACATGAGCCTCAAAATAGCAGTAACCAATGTAACATAAAATACACGCTTATCATTTGCTTGTCCTATCTTAACCTGGTGTTGGCACAAAAAGAAAAGTAGAGATGGAATTAAGAATAGTCAACTTAGGTACGAAAATAAAACAAAACAATGAGAGCTAAGCCGAGGAGTGTTATTCGCAGAATCAATTCTAACAAGTTTGACGAAACCCTTCGTTACAGAGTAGACGCCTTTAGACGAATAAAAATTCCGAACTGAATATTCGCGATACAAGTATCGCGAATATTCAGTTCGGAATTTTTCAAAAAGGAAACTTACTGAAAACATTCTGAATTATTGTATGTCAAGACATACGATAATTCAGAATGTTTTCAGTAAGTTTCCTTTTTATGAACGAACGGAAATAATTTGATGTATTCAACAATTGAGAATACGATACAGAACCCAATATTCTGTTTGGTGCCAAACTATGTATATTTAGATATATTCTCATGTTACTTATCCTATTTTTAAGGTCTGCTTTTGAAAACCACTAAACATTTTATATTTTAAGTAACAAATGCGTCTGTATTAATTTGCCAGCACCACGCCAGAATTAATTAGCTTAATTAGGCAAGATGATAAAACTGTCACTATAATGAAGTTTTTCCACGAAAATTACAGACTATTTTGTGTTTTAGAAGAGTAATGTACTAAAAACTCGCCTTAGTTCTATCGCTTTTGTAGTTTTTGCATAACCGATACGATATATTTAAATTGAAAATATTTTTTAATCCAATTTTAATTTGACCAGAGTACCTAAAGATAAATGTGTAAGATATTCCGAACCAGTTTCCTAATCCAATGCTCAATGCTTTGTCATAAAGCAGCCAAGAAATAAAGGGGACACGTTTGCGTCAGCAAGACAGTCGTGCTTCAGATCTATAGGCGAATCGAACCAAAGTCAAAGCGATAAAAATATGAATTGTTCCTAGTGTTTCAATGACAATTCCAAATCAGAATCGATGATGAATATTAATATCAAGAAAGCATGGATATTTGTTCAAAATAAAAATGAAGTGATGGAGCACCAATATTTCATTGAATGCCTAGACATGGTTGTAGGCCTGACGAGCGAGTCATCGTTTGTTTTAACTACTTTGGTAACTTTATTTTGGGTTAAGGGGCTAACAACAAAATAATTAAAGTGATTAGAACCCCATTTTTTGTCTGTGCCTATGTATAAATATTTGGAGAAATGAGTTGTGACGCGTCTGTTCATTAGTCTAATTATGGGACAATAAAATCTATAAGTTATGTGTGACCAGTGTTTATGGCCCGCTTGCACAAAAAAACAGTAAATGCATTTAACGCTAAATGTATTTAAATTATATGTATATTTCTGTCAATCCTTTGAAGATTACAAAGATAGAATGGTGCAAGTGCGCCTAAGCGAGTAAATTTCAACAATACTTGCCTCCCTTTTTGTTGGAATAGCCACCCATCTTGCCGGCGACCCTGGCCGTGGCGCTGCCCGCCACCACCAGCACCAAGGCGCCGGTGCGGACTGCGTGACCTACGGAAACATCATTTTAATATATAACATTATCATAATGTCTCGTTGTAGTCAAAAAAGTTATTAGATTATGCCATTAGGAATTTCTCAGAAGCCACCTTTTTTGTGTGGGAAATCAAATGATGTCTCCCTCTCTGGGTGGAGCGGAAGGGCGTGTCAGATTTTTACTGACTAAAACCCACCAGTGTTCCTACAGTTGCCTGTGCCAGGGCCAAGGTAACTCTTCGAATAAATCCGCAACCCTGGCAGGCGTCGGTCTTCGTGGACCCCTTCAATATGTGTTGATATCTCTTTGACATCTTAGAAGCCGCCTAGAGAATGACTTTTGACGTGACAACGTCTTATAAATTGGTTTGCCGGGTGACACTTCAAGAAACTGCGTTACGCTCCGCTCACGTTATGCGCTCACAATGAGAGCGAGTGAGAGGCACGCGTCCCTTCCACTCGGGCATGGTTAGCCCGCCTAAGAGCGAGAGAGACAGACATAAAAAGTGAAAGGCACGCGTCCCTTCCACTCGAGCACAGTTAGCCCGCCTAAGAGCGAGAGAGACAGAGCGAGAGAGAGAGAGTGAGAGAGATAGGCATACACACCGGTTCATGTCTTGCGCTTCTATTTCGCTTAGGCGCCTGCATACAAGTTTACACGTTGCCAGTTAATTGTAAAACGATTGTGTAGTGGTAAAATAATTTTAATGTGAATATTCATTCACATTAAAATTATTTTACCACTCAAAGTCGTTGTCACGTAAAACTTTCGCCCGTATACCGACTTTACAGGCAACCAATTTTTTTGCTGAGTCGATAAAAAAAGGTGAGGCAATATTACACGAGACTTGATCGTAGCTGGCGAAATGTGGTCGTACTGAAAATATACTTCCATCTAACCCATCGAGGATAACCTCGGCGGCATGTTGTGTTTTCGTGTGTAAGTACCTACTATCATTATTATCATTCAGCGGTAAGACGGCCATAAGTTCGACGGCATTCAGTGTCAAAGACGGGACCGAAATTGCTGGACTATTCGACGTGATACAGTTTGCATAATCATATTACTCAAGTTAAGTAAAATTAAACTTGTCTTACGGATCATGATCGCCATTTTGTCTGCGCGCTTCAAGAAGTTGAAAAAGAAATGAGCTCCTTATTTACATTGATGTTGATGATGAAGCACCCTCCTCTAAAACTCTTCGCAGCACCTGTAAAAGGAAACTTAGTTAGTAAAGGGAACAATTTAAAAGCATAACTGTGAAAATCACAAGAAAATATCGTGGAACTTAATAATGTACTTAGTAGCAGATAAAGTTGCCAGACAGGTTCTAACAAGCTGGTTTAATTTTAACAACTCCTGTCTAAGTATTACCCTATTTAGATTTATTTTTACAACTGAGGTGTTCTTTCGTATTTTCGGGGAGTGTTTAGTTTGATAAAAAGCGGATATGACTTAAATATTATTTTACTATAGCGTCCGCACTTTACCTTATTTATGAAATTAAGATGTGGTTCCCTAGATAGCATTTTTGGTGTTTATTGGATTTTACTCTATATAAATGTGGAAATTTGAAATTTCCCTCGGTGTGGAAATTTTATAACGAGCGAAATAAGTACAAGTGTTTAATCAAAAACGTTAAGATTTCTGCGCAACGTACCTTGCGCACCTTTCACTTTGTAATCATGTCTGTTTCTACTTATAAACAGCTGATATATACAGGGTATGCCACGTGACAACTGTCGCAAGTACATAAGTATGTACTCGTATATACATTGGAGCGTCGATTATCCAAACGTCGATCAACCAAACGACCGCTGAGTTGAAATACTACGTAGTTCTTGAAAAAAGCGTGGATTTTTTTTGTTTCTATTGGAAAATCCTCCAAGTGGATGTGTAAATGAGAAAAAGAAGATATGTTTTTAATAATAGATGTGATAAAAAAAACTCAATTGCCACGAAAGTTATGAAGAAGACGTTCAACAAAGTGCTTACGCTTGCCCGCCTAATGTTTATCACGGCATTACCCGCTGCCAAGATTAATGTCGTCAATCAAGGAAATTGAGGGCGTAAGCATTTCGCATCACGCTAACTGCGCTATACAAATGTTACAAACAAGATATAGTATGTTTTTGTACCGAAAATGCTATGGATAACACGTTATCATTCCCTTGGTTCATAAAACTTTCGGCTTGTTGTAAATTACTTTTATAAATCTGGAGCTTTTTCTGCGAAACAAAATTGTTTAGCCGTTTTAACAACTTTCGTGTCCCAAAGGAAACTTATTAACACGTAGGTAGGATATATTAATTACTTTATGACCAGAGTAAGTAGCATTTTACAAAGGCTGCTTTCAGTAAAATTGAATTAGATACTACTAAATATCAGGAATGCACAAGAAGGAACAAGCACTGCAGACTAATGAATTGATAATTTTACGTTAAGCTTTTTTTCTGACTACCTCATTCTTTCCATGCAGTGGCCACTGGCCATCCTAGATACTAATATAATAAATGCAAAAAAAAGTTTCTTTGTTTGCATGTTTGTTACTCATTCACGAAAAAACGGCTGAACGGATTTAGATGAAATTTTGTGACACAAATAGATTATGTTATTGGATTCATACATAGGATTAATCCCAGAAGTGCGTTCTCGTGAAATAATTTGCTACCTAGTTTGCCATACAACAGATTAAAATTCTGCGGAACCAATGTACGCTACGGACGTAGACGTCCACGATAATATCGTCATGTGAGAAATTATAAAAGTGCTATATGTAGGCATTGTTAGTTTTCACGGTCACTTATGTTTGGGTGACCTCTTTAATCGGTTTATGAATATATACGAGTATGTAAGTTGATTGGTATCATTGTGTATTTCAAAGTCAACTCTTGTAGTTAAATAAATGAGCTTTGGTGTATTGGGAGCAGACATCAAATTATCTTCAGAGAACTCTCATCGTAAATAAGTCTTGATTCGACTAAAAAACTTATTATTACTTGTAGTTAACTAAATATTATATTATCAAAAAATAAATATAGCAAAAAATACTATGCTGCTTATAAAAAAAAAAAGTTATTTTAGTACGAGAACCACTTTGTGTGATAACGGAGTGATTGATAGATCGTCGATATTCAATTGTTTTTGCTGCCAAGTTAGAAAAGAAAAGTCAAAGCCAATAAAAGTGGCTAATGGCGACGTTTTTATACAATAAAAAGGAAAATTATTATCATAATGGTAGTATAGTTAAGTGGGTATGTTTTATTATTCAGAATTAAAATATTGATTAAATTAAACTTTATGCATAAGTAAAAAAATATACTATACAAAGGTGGCCTGAGGCATTTTCCGCCAATCAACCTTAGGGATAATATTACAATTTACATTTTCTAGAAGTTGTACCTACATTTACTTTCCATGTAGGTATGTTCCTCAAGTCTCGACGCTCTCGAAAAAGAAAAAAAAGTTTCGGGAATGGGTGATTTGTTTATGGTTCCAAATTCGTTTTGTTTTTTGTCACATCTCGACCGCTTTTGAACGCTTTGTACCACTCATAATCACGTGTTTTTGATAAAGTAGATTCACCGTAAACCTTCTGTAACATTTTCAGTGACTCCGAACGCGAAATTCCATTGGCGATGCAAAATATAAGAAAAACTCTTTGTTCGATGTTTTTGTCCATTATGAAATTCGCAATGCGTACTAGATATGATATTACTAAAAACAGCACTATATTTAATCTAAATAACAGAATTAACTCAAACTTCGCGCCAAAATGGAAAACAATTGTGCCAATCTAACAACAAAGACAAAACAAAAATTGGAACCATAAACAAATCACCCATTCCCGAAACTTTTTTCACTGAATGTATGATTACGATTGTTGTCTTGCAGTGTGGTAGAGAAATGTTGCTTATCCCAGGGGAATTAAGAAACTTGTACGGAATTCGTTACAATTCGATAAAAATTTTCGTTATTTAATAAAAAAAAAGTTAGTTACTCCATACATTTTGACCGCGCAGGTTTAGATGACATTTTTCCGACTTTAACCAAAGAAAAATGCCTGACAATCAATCATGTGCTAAATAATGGTTACATATAATGCGTCAATGTCCCCGTCATCCAGTATTTTCTTCAAATAAAATACAAGACCATAAATGGAATAGAATGAACGTGCGAGTAGCGTACGTTCTTCACCCTGGGGAGTTCTCAATATCATAGAAATGTGCTTTTTCTAAACAAAAAGAATAACTGAAGTTTCTCTATTTCTTCGTGGTTTATATTCATGTATAACCTAAACTTTACATTTTCGTAAAAAGCTTTGATCTTTGACTTGAATATAAGTATATTTTATTTTCGAAACGCCTCGCGACGACGGTTCTTATAAATTCTACTAATTGGGCCCAGTAGGTGACCAAGTTGGGTTCGCTTTATCTAGCAGAAACTTGACGCTCCGAATTTCATTTGGCATAACACACTTGGCATAATCTTCTTTAAACGAATATTTGTAAGGCAATTTTTTTTTAGTATAATCATTGTTTAGCCGAATGTTTATATGTCCGACTTAACACTGGCATACTTTTAAGATGGCAGAATTTTATTTAGCAAAATTAACTTTGGCACACTTAAAATTCCGCATAATTTCGTTTGGCATAACATTTATTCAGAGCGACAATTTGGTACAATTTCACTTGGCATTCTATGAAGATGGCAGAATTTCATTGAGAATAATTTTGTTAGGCATATTGTCATTTCTATAAAATTGCATTTTAACCTTAAATTAAAATAGTGTCTCAAAAAGTCAATATATGTAGTGCTACAAAAGTTATTGACAGAAACGAATCGCTGCAGAACCGACTCCACGTAGTCTTGTCTGCCCTACCCCTAGAGTGTATTTTTTTATTGAACCGACCAAGTTATGATTTATTCTACTTCTGTTAGCCTACATCACTCCACTGGTGGACAAAAGGCCTCTTCCCATGATTTCCAGCTCTTTCGATCCAGGGCTAAAGTGAATAAAATTAATTCTATCACTTCTATAATAGTTCTTTATACATATGAGCTTTTTCCCATCTGTTAGTAAGCTGATTCGGTATACAACTAATCCATAAAGCACGTAATGCAATCAATGCACAGTACTTGGTAACGAGACAATTGAACGAACAGCTGTTACCTGCCTGCATTTGGTTCACTGGTTACGGATTAGCCCATTGTGTGTTGCGTTTGGCGTGTTCTTACTAAAGTCTAAGTGGTTATACAGAGTGGCGGAACTTAGACGCACAAACTAGAACTTCAGCACATGAATCTAGCACCTTTAGAGTAGAAATTTTACGTTAGAACTGCTGTTTCTTAGAAAAGTACAACACCTACGCGATTAAAATGTATGGAATAGCATTTTTTTAAATAATCGATGAAAAATTTCAACCAGTTTTAGAATCATGTATTGAATCCATAGTAATAGGGTCCAATTGCTTGCCATCCTGTGTAATATAACTTAAAACAAAATTAAATTACTTATCATATTTTCACGACCGGTTCTGATTACTAAAACACTAAAACTACGAAAAATCTTGTAACATGTCGAATTGTGTCCTATCATCTGTCGTTTATCGATTTTATTCAATAGGACCCAAGTTGTCTGACGATATCTTTCTTCATTGTAAGCTAGTGGTTTCTTAGATAACACATTACTGAAGATCACATCAAGTACTTGCTTAAATTTGAATGCCACCACTAAATGTTTACAAAGCAACCCCACTTAAGAACAAACTCGGGGTCAGTACATCATGTACATGTTCTACACACAACATACATACCCTCATGTTTTCCATTATGTACAATACTGGTCGTGTTTACTGTCACAAGTGGCATGTTACTATTGTCAAAGTATATGTAAATTAAATCAAATCACTTTGACTCTATTAACAAATTCAAATGTATAATTCAAAGTGCAAACTCTCTCGGTCATGATTTTGATGCCAATCATAACTGTTTACTGAAGGGTTAGTATACGAACACGATTTGTAAAACAAGTCGATGATTTAAAAATAATAAACTTCATACGAAATGTTATTCGTCACCAAAGTCCAAACTCAATTAATTTTTCACTGTACTAAATTATTCTTGAAAGTCTTTCCCGCTACGAAATAAGCTCTGTGATATTAATTACATTTGAAAGCATGTCAAGTTTCCGCAGTCAGCTTAAAAATACGCAACTCGAAGTTCTTAACTTAGTTAGTTTTACGATCCATTACTGAAGTCAATCGTAGAGACGGTGAGTAGCTAGCTAATGGATTGTAAAATGGAACCCGAAACTTTGTGTATTCTATCTTCGCAGAAAGTATCTATTGTATCTATTGTTGACTTTATGTTCGAGTTTTAGGTGTTGGCCGATTGTTTAATTTATACTTTGAAACATTTATTTACATCGTAACAATTAATTATTTCATAAATAAGCAATGTTTTAGAAGCTTCATAAATTTTAATCTTAATGTTGAAATTATACTTACGCTTTATTGCGGTTAAAAGGGTTGGTTAATGATTTAGAATACAAAATGAATCGAAGAAAGGAAATTTGGTTGACCCTTTTGTGATAGTAAATAGAGGTCATTATTTACACTATCTAGCTAGTGAAATACCCGGGCGTGGGAAGTAGTGAGACATCTCGGCCAACCATTAAATCACCGTCACGTACTTACGTACCTACTGACTGAAGCGACCTTCACGAGAGCTCGGGTTACCGAAACAAACGTAGGTATACGCACGCATGCGTCTTATTACTATATCATTGAAAATAGAGTTTATTTTCATAATAATACGCGTACGTTCAAAGTTTCTACTAACTGAACACCTACAATCATTACTCAGCACTCAAATATCTTTCAACATTTTTTAGATTGAGTCCGAAGCTGAGTATCGTTATTATGCTGTTATACAGGAAGATTTATTAGTCACCGTCCAAATTTTTTTTAGGCATTAGGTATCATTCAATAAATCCATTAAAAAAAAAACGATACATAAAATTTTCATTTTAAATCATTTTCTCGAAAGAATTATCCGCTCTGCGTGGTCACTAAGTTAAACGTTAATAATACTACACTTGCCGCCCGTGAGAGTATGAAGGGAAAATTTGCAACTTTGTTTATTATTGTTTTCAATTAATTTCGGCGGCGCGCGGGGTGGGCCGCCGAAATTAATACCTAGCGCGGTGCATACGCACTAGGTAATAGCCCGCACTATTACCTAGCGCGCGGCGGTGTCCAGAATCATCAACTTTTTATAGAAAACTTTGTGATGTGATATCTCAATATTTTTGTATTGAGTGATACTAAAAGAAAAAACACGTATTAAATGATTTTCGCAAAATATTAATATATCATAATTTGGACGGTGACTAAAAAATCTTCCTGTATATGCACGTATGTTCTATCGCTATTATGCTCGACTACAGCTTTACATGACTTCCTTGGACACGAATAATAAGCCAAAAAGGTAGTTTTAAAATGCAGTAATTAAACTAGGTACGAAAACCGCATATCCCTTAGTAGGTTTTACGAAAAACAATATTGCGGAAACAATGACCCATTTTATTTCGAAATACTAAAATTATTTACTGAAAGAGTTCTCCTCTTTCAGTAAATAGTTGCAGAACACTAAACCGATGCGAGATACTATCTTCTGCGATTTACTAGACGGCTATTTTAATAGAAGATAAACGATCTAACTTCGATAGTTTTGGCAAATGCAATTTGATGTAGCTTCTCAAGACTTGTCAAGCTGCCAAGTCCATAACTTGTAAAAGAAGATACGACAAAGTTAATTCGAGTTCATTGTTCAGACAAAGAGATCTGCGGTCCCTAACGTAATGGGGTTTAGTTATATTTACTTAATCAACTATTAATAAAATAAAATATAAATGGATTTACGTTTGGATTTTATTCCAATAGCTAAATTCATCAATCACAAAAGTGCAGCTTTGAGCTATACCCTTAACGAACTTTTAGTGTTTCGATTTTCGCTAAATTTATTAGTCGCACGTGTGTCAATTAACTTGTTGCCAATTGAGATAATCAATTCACTGGCAATTTATAGAACAGTACGCTCTTGAGAGCACTTGTTGTATGTAATCAATGGCTTAAATAATGACAAACTTAATTGCTTTTCACGTTATGTCACGACTGGTTCTAATATGTACCTATCGGTAGGTATTATATTGATATAACTTCAATTACTGAACAAATTACTGATGAAATTCTAATGGATTTCATGTTTATATTTAACCAAACTATCGCAATGCCGGATTTTAATACGAAAAAACTTTTTTACAAAAAAAAAAAACAACCGACTTCCTTAAAAACACTACAAATTGAAAAATAACTTTAATTTCGGAAGTCGGTGTCTTAGGATCTGTATTTATGGTTTCTTTGCCACCGACTTCCGAAATTAAAGTTATTTTTCAATTTGTAGTGTTTTTAAGGAAGTCGGTTGTTTTTTTTTTGTAAAAAAGTTTTTATTTTTACATTTTTAGTTGTGGTATCCACCTCGCACTAATTCCAAACAAACAATGCATATTTATGCGATAGCAGAAATCGCGGTTGATTTGTTGTCATTTTTTAAAGAGTTCCGGTGTCTATCTCTGAAACTCATCATCAGATCTATATGAAATTTATATGGGACCATTTTGGAATAAACTCCTTTCAAACAAAAAAAGAATTTTGCAAATCCGTTTATACAGGGTTATTTGTAAAACACCGGCAACCTTTCAGGACTATGTTACTAACATCACAATCAATAACTTTTGTTCTATGACTTTTAAAAATTCATCATAATTTAGTTTATCAAATTTTCATACAAAAATCAGCCGCCCGTAAATAGGTCAAGTTCAAGCGCCCCACCGCCCTAACCCCGCTCCCCTTGCTAATGTAGTATCCCTTTCTTTTGCTTCCCATAGACTTCGTAACATTTAGAGCGTTCAATTTAAATATTTTTATTTTTGTATGAAAATCTGATGAACTAAAGTATGATGAATTTTTTAAAGTCATAGAACAAAAGTTGTTGATTATGATGTTAGTAACATAGTCCTGAAAGGTTGCCGGTGTTTTACAAATAACCCTGTATATGACGGAGTTATGGCCGAACATACATAAAAAAAATAAAAAAAATATAAACATCCGAATAGAGAACCTCCTCCTTTTTGAAGTCGGTTAAAAAACATTCGGTACATTCTTTTTTCTGTCATGAGACGTGGGTATGTATAAAAGACAATGTCGGCCACATCTTTAGATCCAAAGAGTCTGTTTATTCGCTTCTTTTGCAACTATCACATTTCTAGCCTTTTCCATGGGACCGATCACACTCGTATCTCTGAGTTTGGTTTGCTCAGCCATTCTTTTCTTTTCGTTAGTTTTACTTAGTTCTTAGTTTTATTCGACAATTCTTACTGATTTTGGAATCCTAAACTTAGCTTGGGAAATTAAACCTGCCAGTATTGAGTAAAAAAGGGCCTTTTTAAATTAAGGGAACATTTTAAAAGTACCTGTAATAATCGAAAAGGTACTCTTAGTCGATTTGTATAAAGATTAATCATATAAAGCATTTACCAAAAAAACGGCAAAATAATACTTCCATATTCGGCTCTCACTGAAAACCAGCGCTGGGAACGCTGGGACTCTGTCTCGCATAGGGTCACAGCATTATGCTGAGTGATGGCCGTTTTGCGTGGATGTGACGCATGTTTTCCCACACCTTATTTTTTATTTTTTGTATACTTCTGATATTTCTGTGTGTCATGTTTGCCGCAAATAAATTTATTTTCTTTCTTCCTTCTTTCATATTGTTGCTAAATAGTATTGGCAAGGACTCAGCCGAAATCAACAGTTTTTTACTAAAATTCGAATACGCTAAACAGAAAGCACTTCCACTTGGCAACGTTTTAGGTCCTGTTTTAATTATCACTGACTATGACCCAAAAACTTCTAGAAGTGAACTTAATTAAGACATGAGACTTGACACTAATTGAAAATTGACTAATTCATTATTACTTAGCTGATTGCTGACAACGGGATTGGCACGTCCAGTCTGTGTATACCACCTTTTTTTGGGGTGGGAATCATCAAATGACGTCTCCCGCTCTGGGCGGAGCGGGAGAGCGTGTCAGACTTGTATTAACTAAAACCCACCCGTGTTCATTCAGTTGCCTATATGCTAGGGCCACAGTAACTGTTTCAAACAAATCTCGGGCCTAAAGCCTTAATGATGTTTTGTTGAAATAGATATTTTCTATAAAATCGATTATAATGAAAGCATTTTCTCACGCATTGGACTCTAATACTTCTTAAATATCTCAAAACGTACAACACCACAAAATCCTATATTGCTGCTTACTACGGTTACTATTGGCAAGGATTCGGCCGAAAACAAAGGTTTTCATTACAATTTTATGGATTACGCTAAACAGAAAGCACTTCCACTTGGCAACGGTTTATGTCTTAGTTTACTTATCACCCAAAAACTTCTAGGAGTGAATTCAATTCAGACATGGGACATGACATTAATTAAAAAAATACCAATTATTTTTAACTTCGCAACAGCGGCGTTGGCACGTCCAGTCTGTGTATACCATTTAAAGCCTTAATCATGTTTTGTTGGTGAACATTTAACTTAGATACTTTCTAATCTTTCTATAAAATTGAATATAAGGAACTGAATGGAAATTACCATAATTACGATAAAAGCATTTTCTCACGCATTGGCCATTGATACTTCTTAGATATCTCAAAACACAAAAAACCACATGGTCTCACAACCATAGCTGGAGTAAAAAATTTAAGAATATAAATATGAGATACATAATTACTTCGAGAATCCTCTGAGATTACTTCGCTAAATTAAATATTTTAGATACAAAATCTTTTTCACATAGGTATAACGACCCCACAGAACGTTACGTGGTTCAATCCATAGATACTAGGTAATTTTGTTTCTTCCACACGCTGTGTCAATTAAGTACATACACAAACTTGTGCGTGTAGTATACGACGTACCTAATTTAACCCTTTTGAAGTATATTTTTACAATACCATTAATGTACCTATTTGTTGAGCCATTATGGATGACGCGATAATGTATTTTTCATGTTATGGATCTCAGTGATTTTAGGTCAGGCCCATATTGATGCTGTACTCTCGGATAAATATTATATGGGATATATTTTGCAGTCAAAAATTTTAATAATAGTATTGATACATATTGATGAGTTGCGTGTGTGCCGCTGACTAAAGTTGAACTTCACAAAGAGGAATATTAAACGTATTGATCTGTTTTTTTCTTGGTCGAAAGTTGTGAAAGTCAAACGTAGGTATGTTTTGTCTAACTTTGTGGCGAGTGCCAGTTGATTTTAATAATAATGTCAATTATTATCATTTATATTTTATTTGGGTTTTTCCTCCAAATACGCCCATTGTTCTACATTATTCTATCACAATATCATAAAGCTACTACTGAACGAGTTAAAATAATAACCGAATATGTTTGTAACCGTAGCTGTGCGGTTTAAACGGTTGTCGATGCAAGCACATACATTGTTTCTGAAGCACACAATTTAACTTTTATTGAATTTGGAACCCTTTCAATAGGTTATACTGGTCTGTGTGTAAATAGAGGTAGGAAGATGAATATTATGTTAAAGCTCTCACAGACAGACGCGACGCAACGGTGTGACGCAATTCTGGGAGAATAATTTCCATGATGATTTCATAGAAATGATTATATTAAGGTCGTGTCGCGCTGTCGCATTATGCTTATCTGTGGGAGCCTTTAAACATCAAATTGTCTTCCTATTCACAACGCAATACCAATAACTATTAGCATCAGAGTCCACCTATTGTGAGTAGACCGCCTAGTCCATGAATAAACGCAGGTAAATAATTATGTACGTTCAAATAAACACAGTCAATATTTACCTAATCGCTTGTCCAAATTATGAACAACGCTGCTCTCATTGCGGCAACCCTATCCACGTGTAGCTTTTCAACTGTTTGAAAACAATGTTAATTGGGAGATATACGCTGAATTAATGACGCCAACTGCAAATGAAAACTGAATTATTTGCATTTTGATGTCGGAGAAAATCATGCCGTTACGTGGCTTAAATACGAAATCGTAGATATATAGGTGCCTGTTTACCTCTGGATAGGTGTGCTTTGAAACAAAAACACTGCACCAAGTAAATCTGAAAATACATGAAATATGTGCTATGTAACGTTTCATAAGTCTTATTGGAAGAGTGACGGCTAACTAAGGGAAAACACAACAATATTTCTCTTTGCGTCACATCTGTTCTAGTTAGCAACACGGGAATGGTATCGACCTAAATCTTGATTCACTAGTATTCCTGTTATGCTAGAATTAGTAAATAAATATTTTTATAACATTCTAAGTAATTTGGGTAAAGAGACTTGTGTATTTGACGTGTTTGAGACAACAGAACTAAGGTATGGATATAGTGATCAACAAAAGTTAGATATCTAGCCTATATTATCCCACTGCAGGGCAAAGGCGGGGGTATTTGCCTTGCAGTGGGATAATAGAGTCCCACAGAGGTCGGCCTACTTGGGGGGCGAACGGAAAATGGATGAATAATACAAAATGCCAGTGTAAATGGATTTTTGTTGCTAACTGTACCTAGCCATCTCAATACCTAGTAAACAACTGGTATGTACCTACAACCGTTTACAGATGAAAAATTCAAATAAATTAGAGGATTATCCCCATATTAGAAAATCTAATCCATTATCGAATAAGTTATCTTAAAATCACGAGACTTGTTCCAGTTGAGAAAACGTTATAAAGTTAACAATTTAGTTAAGAGGGTTCCAAATCCGGGATAACCGTTATCAATCAAGGAGACAGTCGAGTTTCTGCTTCTCATTCATCCAATAAGTTTTAAGGGGAACAACAGTCGGGGCCTCCAACGGTAGGAGGGTTATTGTTATATAATTTGACATTAACAAACCCCCTTTATGTTTAAAAATACGTTAGCCCTCGCGTCACGCTTCATGTGTTCATGCTTCATATATTTTATTCGTAGCGCTCCCTAATGATGAAACAATATCTACCTAATGATATATTAATATTTTCATAGCATTTAGGTATACCTCTGCCTAATACTGCGAACGCATTATGGCAGGAAAAACATAAAACACGAAGGCTAAAAAGGTAAAAAACTTCATTATAATCTACCGGCAGAAATCAGGAGCACATCTTTTAACATATTTGAAGCGAAACACAAGCAATACGTTTATATGCGTTTGTTTTTGGGTAAAATAAAATAAAAATGTTGATTTGATTTTAAGTCACTAAGAACACAAAACTGTTATGTTGACGACATATGGTAGTTTTAGACACGATAAAATGTCGAGATCGTACCTACTGACATTACAAAACTGTTAGCTACTACGACTGTCAAACTTTTTACGTTATTTACATATGTAATTATTCGCTAAGTGTATAACAATATATATTCTTTTATAATAAATAAATAATCTTACGCCCCAAACCCTTTGAGGAATATAGACGTGATGGCATGATTTATATTTTCTTTAATACTTTTAACAATCAGCCAGGTTTTGTTTTTCAATTAAGAGATTGTGTGTGTGTGTAATTGTATTGCTCTCTCAATTTATTTTCTACTGTTCTCTTGTATCTGTAAATTGTAATAACCTGCTCAGTAAACAAACAAGAAAGATATAATACCAATAATTTATTTTCTATATTCTTCCGACTCAATATTATATTTGGAATTTTAATTTGTGTATAATAATGTACATAGGTACCACATACCTACATACTTATCGATCCTAAATCTGATTGCATTAAAAATACCTATGGACGATTTTTTTGCTCCGAAAATGTTTAAATCATAACTAGAAGATAAGATTTTTAAAGGCCATTTTACCAGTGGACATGTCATGTTTACAGGTCTATGTAAAAGTGTCAGTTTAGCTGTGAATGGCAGTAAGTCAGAAATAAGGCAAAATCAATAAGAAAAAATACATTCCAATAAGATGGGTCGTTAGAAATATTTCCAAATCATTACTTTCATATAGACCCGAGGGGCTCGAAACAGGAGATTGGCATATAAATGAGTGCCTTGTGACTCACAAGATCTCCAATTTACAAAGAGCTTTTTTTACTTTCTTCCCTTACACATCCTCATTTATATGGTTCGAGATCAAGATTGACAGACGCAATCAAGGTTAAAAAGATCTACGGAAGGTATACTAACAGACATTACAAGTGAAAGTTCATTAAGGAAACTTTACTTTCTGTCCTAATTGCAAAAAGCTAATAATGGTTGGAAACGAAATGGAAGGAATGTAAGAAAGTAACAAAAGTTTCATTTGTTCCGTAAATAAAAATGTATCCGTTCTTTCTTCTCAGGGTTCCTTTACTAGAACCATATGAACTGTTTTTTTGGTTTTTGAGGAACAGGCGACTCAATTCGTGCTATAAAACAGTCAGTTGTAAGGTATTCGCCTTGGTCTGAATAAGAATGTGTTACTAACATGTACATCGAGTGTAGTCACAACGTGTAAAGGACTCACTTTTCGTTATTTAGTTGAAGGCTCAAATAAGGTTTTATACATATAATGAATACAAAAAAAGAAATACGACAATAATGAAGGGCCTTTTAGCAAAGTAACAGCCTCTCAGGTTGATCCATAAGATTAACCTACACTTGTCGCGGTTGGCCCGTGGATGAATGAGCAGCTTTACATAACAAGATCCCTTTGTACCAAAAAGATTTTTAAAATGTCAGAGCCGACATATCTGCCATTTAAAACAACTTACAAATTTATGAACATTTAATTTTATCAATTTTGCCATTTTTATCGATTTTATTATTATTTCATTCATTTATTATTTTATTATCTATTAATTATTATTATTAAAAATAAAAACTATTTAAATTTTATAGTCAATCAGATTAAATTTTTAAACGTTAATTGTCTTTAAACTAAGTAATTAAAAAGAAAACCGCATGTATATCTGTTCCCTAGTTAAAAAGAACACCGCAGTCAGTTTTTTGCCTTAATAGGTAATAGGTAGAACGGGCTGGTGTCCGCAACTCCACGTCTGAGCGCGTATTTTGCGTACGGGTGGGAAATCTTTTAGTTTTTTGCCTTATAGCGTACTTTAGATATATTACTTCTTGGTACTTTATATTTATAAATTTCTTATTTTAATGGTTCTATGCAGATATTAGTTTTTTAATGTTCATTAATCTCAAGACAATACACATTCACACTCATGTATGCCACAATATTATATTTTTTGTACTTTTTAAATTTATTATTACGGACACATACTTCCCTATGTATTTATTATTCTAGCGTATGGCACTCGTGGGTTGCAGATGAAAATCAGCGTCGGATGGCACACCTTGTGATGTCATCTGACATTATGCTGAGCTGAGGCCTTTTTGGCATTATTATTATTGTTTTTGCTCTTTTTTTAGTTTTAAGTTTTTACTTTAAAATTATATATTGCCAATAAACGCAATTTTCTTTCTTTCTTTCTTTGTGCCTCAGAAAGCACGTGAAGCGGTTGGTCCCTGCAGTCATTTGTGGATCTTTGTGTTCAGTCGTTACGGGTCGTCAGAAGCTCGAAATTCTGACAACCAGTCTACCAAATCGTGTTAATAACTAGGTTGTTAACGTCAGATATGAAGTCCCTCCGTTTAAAATACTGGTATTCAGTTGTATCCAGTCAGACTGGATGCCGACCCTAACTTAGTTGGAAAAAGGCTACGCAGATGATGAGGTAGACAATAATGATATTGTTTATAAACAATTATCGGTTTTTGTGAAAAAAAAATCACCCCTTTCCCTTTCCCTTTCCCTTCTTATGGAGGTAGGCAGAAACTACAGAACGCCACCTGCTGCGATCCTAACATACTACATTTTGTCATACACGCATGCCGGTTACCAGTACTATGCAACTGACCTTTCTGAAGAACCTCAACAATAAGGTCACTATACTATGTTCTCCTAGGGCGTCCCCTTCCGCCGTGTCCAGTTACATCTGCCTTGTAAGCCTAACCTTTTGTTAGCCGCCCTTCATTCATCCTCTTAACATGACCAAACCATCTAAGCATACTTTTTTCAATTTTTGTCACTACATCTTCTTTTAAACCGCATCTTGGATGGATTTGTAAGCCTTTCGTAAGTGTACAAAGATCTACCTGATGTAAAATATCCTGAGTGTAGTTTTGTACCTTCACAGTAGTTAATATCATATATTTTATTTTATCTTTTGTAAACGAATAGAAATGAAGATGAAAGTAAAACTAAACATAATTAATTTAGTTAAAGTCCTGAATAACTAACAGTAAAATAAAAAAGGGCCAAGTGTATCCGTCTATTTTCTACAGAATTTTAAATATACTTCGTTCAAAATTCCTGGAACTTGGGCGTCAGAAGAAATAACTTAATTATAATAACCATTTCACGGTCGGAAGTTTTTCAGGCATCTCGGTTGGAGTTATGATGAGGTGCCTTAGCTAGACGTTATGCGGGCTTCTGAATAAGTAATGATAGCTAAGATATATGATTACGTGGGTAGGCAGAACTGCTACCAACCTTACTGGCTGGGTTTGTTTTGCCATATTTATAACACTTCACAAGTTGTTACCACGTTAATGAATTTGACATTGTCATGTAATTATTTAGTTCGGAGTTTCTTGCCCATTCTTCTCCATACGAATCTACCTTTTGGAAGGGGCAACTGGAATCAATTCTATTTTTATGTAACTTTTGACGTTCAAAAGTGCCTTTTTTGGGCCTATTTGAAATACTTGCTTTGACTTTTGACTTTGATTTTCTTATTCTCTGTAGTTATTAACTTTTCAAATAGATGCACTTATTTTGATGATGAGATGGTCATTTATAACGCAGTTTTACTACTCTAGTAAGATTTTCAACTGTCGACGCTGTGCTGTGCGATGAAGATTCAGTGCGAGTAAATTCCTGCTACGATATTTTTAGATGGAACTATATTTTAGCAATGTTTGTGTCATAGATTCCTTCTAAGGTAAAATAAACGTAATATTGCCTTCGGTTATAGAACTTTTAGATAACGAACCAAATCGGTAACAAGGATACAAACTACTTATAATATCATTAGGTACATGTGTAAAGAATTGTAATGCACAAGGCAAGGCGACGATTTCTACTTAAAAGATGAAAATGTTTACTAGCTTCTACCCGCGACTACGTACGCGAGATTTATTCTATGACACTCGATAAATACTGTAGCTTCGCAATAATGAAAGAAATTTCGTAATCAGACCAGTGGCTCCAAATATAACAATCAATTAACGAAAATATTGCATAGAAACTTACAGTATCCTTTTTAATATATACATAGGTATACACGGTGGCAGGGACATCGAGGCAATAAATGTAACCATGAATTCAGCTCATTATTGATTGACAGCCGCCCCAGCGTAGATAATTATTGTTGGTTAAAGCCGAATAAGTGCCGTCTATACCTACGCGGTCAATTGTATTTTACAGCTTATTTAATTTTTTATAAATAAAATAAAAAATAACAATTTCAACGAATACAGTGCAAGATTCTGAGAAAACACAGGGGTTCAGAAACATGTACTGTATCCATGGTAACAACTAGGTCGGCGGTTTCCCTGCCACTCTGCAAAGACAAAAATTTGGTAATAATAGTAATATTACATCTTCTTTTTCTAAATTTAAACTCATCCATCGCCCTCAACCACGCATGATCGGGGGCAAGAAAAGGTACCCTCCGATTCAGCAATAAAAAATAATTCAAGTGATAAAACAACCAGCTTACAGGACATTGCTCCACGACAGCTTGAGAGAAACAAGATGATAGTTACTTTTATGAAATATGTGCTATGTAACATTTCATAAGTCTTGCTGGAGGAGTAACGGCTAACTACGGGAAAACACAACAACATTTCTCTTTGCGTCACAACTGTTCTAGTTAGTAACACGGGAATGGGATCGACCTAAATCTTGATTCACTGGTATTCTTGTTATGCTAAAGCTATGCAGAATGTTATTAAATTATTTGCAAACTTACTCCAAGTTTCCAAATAATTTAATAACATTCTGAGTAATTTTGGTGTAGACACTTGTATATTTGGTGTGTTTGAGACAACAGAACTAAGGTATGGATATAGTGAGCAACAAATTTTGATGAACCCTTTAGTTTTTTTAATCTTACTGATCTAATTTATTTATTTATTTTATTTATTAAAACTTTATGCACAAGTAAAACTACTGTACAAAGGCGGACTTAATGCCTGAGGCATTTTCTACCAGTCAACCTTAGGGTGATGCAGAGAAAAACATGGCAGGTGCAACATACGGGATAGATAACTCGAAAAAGGAAGAATGCTAAATACATAGATACAAATACATACATACATATATATATATATATAACGAAAAAAAACTTTGTCTGGAGATATAACGATAGGTAGAGAAGAAACCGAATCCAGCAAATCAGCGCTGGGATGATTCTGCCAACTTCTTGCGAATATGCTCACGTACTTTCACTTTAAATGACAACCGACTGGTTGCCATCCTGATGTTCAGAGGGAGCGCATTCCAAAGAAAGACCGCTTGGACAAAGAAAGAAGAGTAAATGAAACCAGAGCGGTGAGAAGGACATCGTAGAAGACGATTGTTGGTGGACCGAAGATTTTTATTATGCGCAGAGCATAAGTACTGAACCTGGGAAGTCAGGTAAGAAGGAGAAGTAGGTTTGTCAAGTATAGAAAACAACATTAATAGAGCCCGCAACTCTCTGCGCTGACGAATGGGTAACCAAATTTATCTGTCTAGCCTGTATTTATCTTCTTCAGGGCAAAGTTCTCCGTCTCCCTTTTCCACACTATTCTGTCGTTTGCTAGCGGCCATTACCTACTTTCGATGGGAGCCTAATTTGAATAAATGACTTTTATTTTGATTTTTTAAGTCAAGCTCGTCCCTCTGTCTTTGTCTCGGCCTGCCGCGATGTCGTCGTGCATTTAGTGATACTCAATTGGTGGTTCTCTTAGCCCATTTGTCATCTGACATGTCCAGAATATTTAATAGGTAAAATATAAAAAATGTTAGGTAAGTCTTATATTAATCTTTGGGAAGAGACTGTGTCAACTTTGATGATTTAAAATATGGATTCGGAAGTGCCAATGTAAGTGGAATTTTGCTGCTAATCACATCTAGTCATCTCAATCTATAATCTATAAAGCTGAAGTGTTTATTTGTTTGGTTGAATGCGATAATATTAGGAACTGCTGGTTCAAATTGAAAAATTGTTTTAGTGTTGGGTAGCCTATTTATCGAGGAAAGCTATAGAGTACATAACAATATATAAAACAATTTTTACGCAAGGACCCTTAGGAGCCGAGCAAAATGAAAAAAGTCACGAATATGACCATAATTGACTATGGCGATGTATGTTACTATGACCTGAATGCAGATCTCCTCAATAAACTTGACCGCCTTCTGAATAACTGCATTCGATTCGTTTTCAATCTTCGTAGGTATGATCACGTGTCCGCCCACCGGTTGCTTTTAAATTGGTTACCCATTCGTCAGCGCAGAGAGTTGAGGGCTCTATCAATGTTGTTTTCTATACTTGACAAACCTACTTCTCCTTCTTACCTGACTTCCCAGGTTCAGTACTTATGCTCTGCGCATAATAAAAATCTTCGGTCCACCAACAATCGTCTTCTACGATGTCCTTCTCACCGCTCTGGTTTCATTTACTCTTTTTTCTTTGTCCAAGCGGTCTTTCTTTGGAATGCGCTCCCTCTGAACATCAGGATGGCAACCAGTCGGTTATCATTTAAAGTGAAAGTACGTGAGCATATTCGCAAGAAGTTGGCAGAATCATCCCAGCGCTGATTAGCTGAATTCGGTTTCTTCTCTACCTATCGTTATATCTCCAGACAAAGTTTTTTTCGTTATATATATATATATATGTATGTATTTGTATCTATGTATTTGTATCTATGTATTTAGTATTCTTCCTTTTTCGAGTTATCTATCCCGTATGTTGCACCTGCCATGTTTTTCTCTGCATCACCCTAAGGTTGACTGGTAGAAAATGCCTCAGGCATTAAATCCGCCTTTGTACAGTAGTTTTACTTGCGCATAAAGTTTTAATAAATAAATAAATAAAAATAAAATATGAAGACCTCACACGGGCAGGCGATTCGATGGAACGGGATGGGTCGGAGGAGCAAGAAATTTGATGCGGACGAAGTCAAGGTTAGAAGCTAGTACGTAATAAAAATCTGGAATCTACAAACGTCTAGAGATAAAAAAAAATTGCAAGTAAATTGAAGGATCGACTCTTATTAGGGAATCTAATCCATTAACGGATACATTTTCTTAAAAACACGAGGCGTGTTCCAGTTGAGAAAACATTATAAAGTTAACAATTTAGTTAAGAGGGTTCCAAATCCGGGAGAACCGTTATCAATCAAGGAGGCAGTTGTTTCGACGAGTTTCTGCTTCTCATTCATCCAATAAGTTTTAAGGGGAACAACAGTCGGGGTCTCCACCAGCAGGAAGGCTATTGTAATGTAATGTCATTTGACATTAACAAACCCCCTTTATGTTTAAAAATACGTTAGCCCTCGCGTCACGCTTCATGTGTTCATGCTTCATATATTTTATTCGTAGCGTTTCCTAATCATAAAACAATATCTACCTAATGATATATTAATATTTTCATAAACTGAAGTCTGCCAAACCCTTTAGGGAACATAGACGTGATTCACGTGATGACAAGGTTTACATTTTCCTTAATACTTTTAACAATTAGCCAGGTTTTGTTTTCCAATGAAGAGATTGTGTGTACCTACTGTAATTGCTCTCTTATTTTATTTTCTATTGTTTTCTTTTTTCTGTAATATGTAAATAGCCTACTCAGTAAACAAACAAAAAATATATTCTATCCAATTAATTTTCATATTCTTTTGGATCGATATCATAATTGGATTTGGAATATATGTTTAAGTGTCAGTTTAGCTACGATTAGCAGCCAGTCAGATACAAGTAAATTAATATGAGGCATTCCAAATATTTCCATGTCATTTACCTTCGTATTGGCCCGAGAGGCTCGAAATAGGAGATTGGAATACAGATCGAATGTCTTGTGACTCACAAGATCTCCAATTTACAAAAAGGGTTTTTTATTCTACTTGCCTTACACATTTATATTCAAGATCAAGACTGATAGTTACAATCATGATGAAAACGATCTACGAGAGGTATAATAATAAACATTACCAGTGACAGTTCATTAAGGAAACTTTACCGTCTGTCCTAATTGCAAAAAGCTAATAACGGTTGGAAACGTAGTGGTGGAAGGAACGTAAGAAAGTAACAAACTTTTTATTTGTTCCGTAATTTAAAATGTATACGTACTTTCTTCTCAAGCTTCGTTTACTAGAACCATATGTACTGTCCTAAGGTTTTTGAGAAACAGGAGACAGAATTCGTACTATTGGTGAATGAGACAATTGCATAGGTGGCGTAGTATTCGAAAATTTTCTTAGATAAGCTTGTAAAAGCCAGTCAGTTCGTAAGGTATTCGTGTTAGTCTCAATAAGATTGTATAACTAACATGTACGTACATTAAGTGTAGTCCCAACGTGTAGGGGGCTCTATTTTCGTAGCTCGGTTTAGTTGAAATTTCGAACAAGGTCCAAAATAATGAATAGATAGAGAAAATAAAGTAGACAATAATTAAGGTCTTTTAGTAAAGTAAGAACAGCCTTACAGGTCCATCGATCACGTTATCCCACAGTTGCCGCGGTTCCTCCGTGGATGAATGAGCAACTTTACATAAAAAGATCTCTTCGTGCCTCGGAAAGCACGTTAAGCAACTGCTTAGCGATAATTGCCGAGATCAACTGATCTCGGCAATTATTCGTGGATCATCATGGATCGTATTCAGTTGTTACGAGTCGCCAGAGGCTCGAAGTCTGACAACCAGTCTACAAAAGGGAATCGTGTTAACCAGTAACTGGGTTGTAGAGGTCAGATAGGCAGTCCCTCCGTGTACAATACTGGTAGGTATGTAGTTGTAACCGGTAAGACTGAATGCTGACCCCAACATAGTTGGGAAAAGGCCAGGTGATGAGGTCGATAATAATGATATTGTATATCAACAATTATCGGTTTTTGTTGGATCTCTCATATATTTGTGGGATAAAGGTGGGATTTCTTATATATATAATGCTAGCTTTTGCCCGCGGCTTCACTCGCGTCAAATTCCACCCTCCCCTCATTTTGGGGAAGTGGGGGTTTAGAAAGAGACAAAATGTAGCCTATGTCACTCTCCATCCGAAGGGATCAACTATCTCCACTTTAAAAAAAACCGGCCAAGTGCGAGTCGGACTCGCGCACCAAGGGTTCCGTACAAACCTGTAGGTATAAAGTTTAAATTTTGTTTAAATATTTTTATTATATGATGTAACTAAAAATTTACTGTTTTCGCAATTTTTCCTTTATCTGTGTATAAGACGTTGCTTTGTACGAAATTTCAACATTCTAGATCCACTGGAAGAACCCTTTAGGTTTTGATTCCCTTGCGAGTTTCGAAAATTTGCGGAAATTTGCAGCATTAACGGCTATATCTTTTGATTGCGTTAGCTTAGAAGTTTGATTTTTTCACAGCTCCAAGGGACAGTAGACTTAGAAAGAAGAGAAGAAAGAAAAAATGTTTATTCTGCACAAACAAAACGCACATCTTACGAATAAATACTTACAAGATAAAAATTAAAAAAAAAAGAATCATATAATGCAACGTAGCCAAAAGCCCCGTATTCAAGTAAAAAAAAATTAACAATTTAGCAATATTGACATTAGGACTATTGACCATAGACAAAACAGAATATGTTACGACATTGACAATTACATCACACAATCAAAACAAAAACAAAATGCCGACAGAATGCCGATTGTAGATTGCATTAATTATCTACTCTTGTAACGAACAAACCACAATATTAAATAACTAATAAGCTGTGACTTGAGTATTTGATATCAATTTCAGCTTGATACCTCCACGCGTTCCTGAGAAAAAGGGTCTTGACAGACGGACGGACGGACAACAAAGTGATCCTATAAGGGTTCCGCTTTTTCCTTTTGAGGTGCGGAACCCTAAAAATCACGTTGATTTGTCGCTCCGTTTTGCCGTGAAAAACGGACAAACAGACACACACACTTTCCCATTTATAATATTAGTATGGATATAAAAAATCCCGCCTTTTTCCCATGGGGGTAGGCAGAAACTACAGAACGCCACCTGCTGCGATCCTTACATACTCCTTTGGGCTCGTGTAAGTTCATACATCTGGTCATACACGCACGCCGGTTACCAGTACTATGCACCTGACCCTTCTGAAGAACATCACAAATAACGTATGTTCTCCTAGGGCGTCCCTTTCAGCCGTGTCCAGTCACATCTGCCTAACCTTTTGTTAGCCGCCCTTCATTCATCCTCTCAGCTTGACCAAACCATCTAAGCATACTAAGGTACTCTTTTCAATTTTTATCACTACATCTACTACTATCTTCTTTTATATATACCGCACCGTGGATGTATTTGTAAACCTTTCGTAAGTGTAACAAAGATCTGCCTGATGTAAAATATCCTGAGTGTAGGTTTGTACTTACACAGTAGTTAAGATCAAAGTTGAATTTCAAATGATATTTTATTTTACCTCTTGTAAACGAATAAATATGAAGATGAAAGTAAAACTAGACATAATTAATTCTGTTAGTCTTGAATAATTAACAGTAAAATCAAAAAGGACCAAGTTTTTTCTTTTCTCTGTCTAATTTCTATAGAATTTTAAATGTGCTTCGTTCAAAATTCCCGGAACTTGGGCGTCAGAAGAAATAACTTAATTATAATTACCATTTCACGGTCAGAAACTTTTCAGGCATTTCGGTTGGAGTTATGATGAGGTGCCTTAGCTAGACGTTATGTTGGCTTCTGAATAAGTAATGATAGCTAAAATATATGATTACATGAGTAGGCAGAACCACTACGAACCTTACTGGCTTGGTATTTTTATGCCATATTTGTAACACGTCATACGTATGGACCACATTAAGGAAGACGTCGTCAACGTCGTCATTGTAACTTTGACGTCGTCTATTATTCCTTATTCCATATAGTTTCTTAAAAAGAACCTTTGGAATGAGTGCACTCATTTTGAAACGATTTTCAGTCATTTACAACGCAGTTTTATCACCGTCGCAAGCATGGTCAGCCGCAAAAATATTACTAACCCTGAAATTACGAATAGTAGAACAAGTTTCAAGCTTTTATATCTGAAAATAGGTTATGTATCTTACAATTGTTATTAAAGTAAACTAGCATTCATAGTTACTAAGGTTTTTGAAGAACGATCCGGATTTATCTTTCGAACACGATAACACATTTGCACGTTAGATCACAGAAAACTTTAAATTAATTTAAAAAATAACAATAAAAGAACTGCACATACCATTAAAATCAATTACTAATCCATCACATCTACATGATAAAAGCACTTGCGAATAGAATCGCGTATAAAGCACACGGCACAGCTACAGCACAATCCGATCACTTCACATTGTCGATCGAGCACCATCAAACGCAACGATCCCTTTCGTTTCCATTGTACTACGACGGTTGTCGACGAAGTTAGCTCGCGGTGTTTGCCGGAGATGGCGGAGCGGTGTGGTCGGGGCGCCGTCCGGGACACTACTGAGTACTGGCCCGACGCGACCCGGGCGCCCCGCCCGGTTGCACGCTTTCAGATATTCCCGTGTTTTCACCCTTGTAACTTCAACATTAAGCGGCGCCCTGACACATTTTTAAAAGGAGCTATGTGCACTATTGAGTGGTTTTCCGAGCATGCATTTACGTTTTCTTTCAGGAAATTAATGAATGGGTGGGTGGAAGTCTGACGATATACCACAGACCGAAGTATGTGGAAAATAATTTCTTACGTTTCCTTCTTTGTAAATCATGGCTGAAACCTTTAGTTAGATTCTAACTCACAATTCCAAATGTTTGAATTGGGTCAGTTCTGACTGGCCAATTGGCCATACCTTAGCATAATCAGCCTATAAAAATCCCGCTGCTGGGACACATGCTACTTCTCAGTCCGAGGGAATGGACCGCGTGGTGTATCACGCGGGTTCAGGGTGGGTTGCTGCATGTCACATGTCTTTGAAATTTGGTATTTAGGACATTTCGGTTTCCTCACAATGTTTTCTTCACCGTTTTGAGATACATGCCACCTCTCAGTCAGAGGGAATGGATCGCGTGGTGCATCACGAGGGTTCAGGCTGGGTTGCTGGATGTCAGATGTCTTTGAAATTAGGTATTTAGGACATTTCGGTTTCCTAACAATGCTTTCTTCACCGACCAGCGGTAATTTACACAAAGAACCTACGACCTACAACTAGTACGTCGCGTCTGTTATCACTGGGCCACCTTTAACTTAAACGTAAGGGTTAGGGTTTAAGTAAACCTTTTTTTTTTGAGATTGGAAATTTTAAAATGACGTTTCCCGCTCTTGACGGAGCGGGAGGGCGTGAGGTTCAAGTTAACCTTAATGAAATAATTTCAATAGTGTAGCAAAGTTTCCAAATTCACGTATAACATACTAATCAGAAACAAACCTTACGAAACTATTTTCAAACCTGCTTTGCGCAATTACAGCTATAATAATAGGTCTTTACCTATGAAAATGCCGTTTTGTATGAAAAAAATTAAACGAATATTTTTCATGTATTTTTTTATTTGTATTAATCGAAATAATCACCCATGCAATCAATGCATCTTTGCCAACGCAGTGGCAGCTTATTGATGCCCTTCTTAAAAAAAATCAGCTGGACGGGAGGCAACAAATTCTTCAAAGGCATTTTGTACTGCCTCTCGGGTATTGAATTTTTTTCCCGCCAAGAAGTTATCCAAATTCTGGAAAAGGTAGTAGTCTGTAGGCGCAAGGTCTGGTGAGTAGGGCGGATGACGGAGAGCTTCCAACCCTAGTTCTTGAAACTTGGAGACCGTCTGCTGTGCAGTATGAGGTCGCGCGTTGTCGTGCAGGAGTAGCGGAGACGAGCGATTGACCAATGCTGGTTGGAGATGTGCCAGCTTCTCCATCATTGAGTTCAGTTCTTCACAGTAGACATCTGCAGTAATGCTCACCCCGTTTGGTAAGAAGCTGTGATGAATCACACCGGCGCTAGACCACCAAACAGTGACCATCACTTTTCAAGGGGTAAGTTTTCGTTAAGGGCATTGTTTAGGTGCTGAATCAGGATCCAATCAACTTGCTGAGCACTTGCGGTTATCAAACAGAATCCATTTTTCATTGCAGGTAACAATGCGGTTCAAAATTCCTTCATTTGTGTGTCTGTTGAGCAGTGTGAGGCACGTCTCTACGCGTACTTCGCGCTGGCGATCATTGAGTTCGTGGGGCACCCATTTGTCAAGCTTTTTTACCTTGCCAATTTGACGCAAATGGACCAATATTGTTTTGACGCTAACGTCGAAAGCTGCTGCTAATTCAGCCGTAGATTGTGTATCATCAGCTTC
Source organism: Aporophyla nigra (assembly GCA_947507805.1). Classification (NCBI taxonomy): domain Eukaryota; kingdom Metazoa; phylum Arthropoda; class Insecta; order Lepidoptera; family Noctuidae; genus Aporophyla; species Aporophyla nigra. Next base: position 17,533,291 of record OX382297.1, on the reverse strand, counting down.
CACAATCGCCTTTAATTCGTCATTGTCGGCCAAAGTCTTCGGACGACCGCGAGGTTCATTTTTCAGGTCGAAATTTCCAGAACGGAAGCGAGCAAACCAATAACAGGTGGTGCGTTGGTTTGTAGTATTAGCTCCGTAAACGTCGTTGATGTTGCGTGCCGCTTGTGCCGCGTAGCTGCCACGACGGTACTCATATTCCACTCGAATTTTTAACGTATTCATGATGACGAAAAAGATTAAAATGCGATGAAAATGTAACACTAATCAATAAACAAATGACTACTTTTGGAAAAAGAATTCCATGTTTTTAAAATAAAATAAATTTGAAATTAGAATTCTCAGACAAACAAAAATTATTTTGATTTGAAATGGCCAGTACTGCAGAACGGCAATTTCATAGGTAAAGACCTAATATAAAACTGTTTAATTAGTTAGTTAATCACTAAAGTTTCAAAATCAATTAAAATGCTCGAGTATGTGTTAATTTCTTGCATTATATATGTATAAGTATATTTAGTTTAAGACTTCACATATTCATTTCTTCTCTTCTTGTTTTCACACACTATTGACTACATTTCTTTGTCTCTTTCTTGTTTGTGTTTGGTCTGCTGGAGGAAATTTCTTAAGAAATAAGCAGTACTCAATTGTATTAATATGCCTTATCACTCTGTTTTTTTACTGTGTGTTCATAAATAATAAAATAATTAAATCTCGAAACCCAGGCAGGATATTTTAATGCCTGAAAAGGTGTTCACTATTCGACCTATTCGAAATACAGAAATAAAATCCGGCCAGGTGTGAAAACAGATATCAAAGGTTCGACTGAGTGCGAACTGACATAAAGAGTTTAGAAAACATGACTAGGTAAATAAAATTGTACATGGAAAACTGTTTTTCTAAACTTTTCGGAGAATCGGGCTGCTTGAAAATTCTACGATCATTTTACTTTTATTTGCTTTTAATGTTGTCTGAAATAAATATTTTTACTAATGAGGCCCTGTTACTAAGACAACGATATTTGTCTGCCCGTTGATTACAACTGGTATAACTCAGGTTAGTAAAAAGATATCACCAGTTGTTTTAAACTTGTTCTGACGTAATTTATATGCATAATTCACATTAGAACGCGCCACGCCATTTATTACCGAACTCATTGATAATTATTTGATAGATCAAACTGCAGTCGTAGAATTGTGCGTAAAGACGGCAGCACTTCAAGCTACCCAAAAGTGTCAAATTTTTCCAATCAATTTTGAACCTTAACTTAAGCGATAAAGTTGAAAATCTATTAAAGAAATTTGACAGATTGTAGTAGTTTGGTGTTCTGGCGTCTGTACAACGAATACAATAATCTTTTGTTACATCGCTACATTATTTTCCATTTGTGCCAGGTTAGAACACTGAAATTAGTCGCTGTTCGTAATACCTTTTGTGTTGTACTCTTTTGTGAATTCTTGATTGTACTTTTATATTTATTATTTTATTTCATACCAATTAGGCTTATGTAATACAAAGAGTTCATAATTATTTGAACTGTAATTTAAAAGCGTAAGCTGAAACGTAACTTTACGTATAATTCAATTAAATACTACATTTTCTCGGTTCGATCCCACAATAGCTGATAAGACCCTCCCCTATAGTACACCGCACGTGGTCAACCGGTCAACCGTATCTACTTACATACCAAGGACGATTATAAGGGGTGTTCTCTACGCCACGCCGCGCGCCGTAACCACAGCGCTGATCGCAGTGTTTACCTACAGATGTCTTTCATCCATAAATTGTACGTTAGGTCAACCCTAATCCACCTACACTTCTACTGTCTCATAGGCTCGTAATACAAGCCAAATATTAGTCTGGATGTCTAGCTCCAAAATTATACGTTAGATTTTCGAATGGAAGACCCTTTTCTTTTCTGTCAACCCGTTTGTCCCCTCGTTTACATAAAGTGGACAATTTTGGCATCTTACTGTAGGTTGTTCGAGTATCCGACGGTTACTCGTTATTAGCTATCTTTTGAGAGCCCTATCCATAGTAAATGCTATAATAAAAGGATGGATGTACTTTCGGATACACTTTTGACAGTATTACGAATTTTTATAACTTAAGAAAATCAGAGTGTTTTCTTTTTGTCTTTTGGTAATCCTTAGATTTGAACAAGATTCTACCTATAAACAAGACTACTATGGCCAAAGTAAAGAAAAACGCTATAATTACAAACCAAGAACAATTACTTTAATTACAAAAGACCTTACAAATATGCCGTGGAGGGAAGGAATGGAGGAGGCACTTCAACATAATTACTTAGACAAAGTGAAAAGTTTATTGAGTGAAAACTTGCGAGCAAAGATAACGAAGTAAAATGAATTGAGATTCATTTTAAGACCCACATTTGAGATAAAAAGCAATAATCAGGTGGTTGAAAGGGATTCAGTGTCCAACTTCGTGTGTTCCACGTCTCCTGATTTCGAAGCAATGAGAGACAAAACAATGTGCTCTGAAAGCAAAGTTGGGAAACATAGATATTATTCAGCGTTCGAAAACAAAAGTTTTCAAATTGCGACGAAACGAGAGTGCTGGAGCTTTCGTGGAATTTGCACAACCTGCACCACGTTTTAATAAACCTTTTCATTTATGCGTCGGCATTTTTCTGATATTGAGCATTCTTCACGTCAATTCTTGTGTTCACATTCAACCACTGTCGACCAAAGTGTGCGTTTTGTTTCGTATTTCGATTTAATATATCTTTCAAAAAGTATTGCGCCGACACGAAATAAATTGAAATAAGGCAGGAGAATGATGGCTTCTATTTGTGAATGTAAAGAAATTAGTTTAGAAGTAAACAGAGTGTGCAACACAATATTAAAAAACTTTAGAGGTGTCAAGGGACACCCGGATGGAACGAAGTTCTTTTCCAGGATTCATTATTGTTATTATTTTATTATGTACAAAAAACCTGTATACACTCAACAAAAATATTTTCTCTCTCTCTCTCTAAAAACAACAACATACAAAACAAATACAAACAACAAAATATATACGGTCGAGTTGAGAAACCTCCTCCTTTTTTTGAAGTCGGTTAGAAAGTGTCGTTACAACTTTTTCTCTTAATTTCCGTCTAGTCCCCTTTCGCAACGCGCCATAATGAACTTCGTTCCAATACCAGCATAAAACAAAGATAATTAATTAATCCGCTATATGTACACCCATTTAGCTAATTTATTTCCATTAGCCCAAACCACATTTTATTCAACCCCTCACACGATGAAATAACCCACCGCCCACTCATTCTGTGAGACATAAACCTGTTACCTCGAGGTGGATATAAACCGAATGACAAATACCCGTAGTGATTATTCTTTTACGTCATTAGTGGAGAGCTTTAATTCAGATCGTAGCAACGTAGCAGCGTAGCCGCGTAGCCTACAATCTTGGACATACTCGTAGCACGTAGGTTAAGGACGAGTGAACTGTGATGTGGAAGCAATCATCTCTTATGGTGCGATGACTTCTCGCACCCATAACGTGGAACAGTTGATCGCTGCCAAAACAATAAAACAATACTGCAGATATCGATAATACAGAAGTTCTGAGACACTCATTTCGGAAATTAATAATAATAATATCTTAGGACAACCAACACAACGTTATCTGATCCCAAATTAGGCAGAGCCTGTACTATGGTAACCAGACAACTGATAAACATACTTATATATTTTTAAATACATACATATTTTAGATAAATTACACCCAGACACAGAACAAATGATTGTGCTCATCATACAAAGATTTGTCCTGGGTGGGAATCGAACCCACAACCTCAGTCTTAGCAGTCAGGGTCACTAACCACTTGACTAACAGGCCAGTCCAGGCCAGGCCAGTAGATACTGTTGATATAATTGACTGCATGTATAATTTATTATTCCATTGCTTTGATTTGTAGGTGCATGTAGCAACTTTCCAATACTTTTCAATATACACAAATGAAATATTAATGAACGTAGCGGGACGACGCTGATCGCGGTTGTTCGATATATTTACATTAAAACTACAGACGAGGTGATAGTTAAGTGAGGAGCTAGAACAATGTGATCTGATAATCAAACAACATGAATATTGAAGTAGTAACAATTACATGAAGTGGGTCAAGTGTGAGTGGTAGCACTTCTATTAAGCACTACACACATGTATTTTTCATACAAAAAGTTATCACTTGTATTTGTTAGGTATATTCTTATTGCTTAATAGGAAGCCGTTTTTAAACCAGTTAAAAAACTCAATTGATTGCCTGAAGCTACAGTTATCGATAAAATCTCATTTTTATATTTGGTATAATACACACAAGGCGCGGACTGCTCGCTCTTCACTAACAGAGTATCCAAAATCCATCAATTAATAGTAACAACACGCACGAGTTTTTAATACTCAATCGGGATTCGATGTAAAACCGAACACGTGTTTGTTTTTATTTTTAGAAACCGCATGTAAAAAAAATAAACATACAATCACGGGTACATTTTATCCCCAGCCTATTTGTTGGAAACTGCAATACGGGGTTCCACATGAATGCACAGATCGACTGAAGTAAATTGAGCGCGTCCTCTGTACTGTGAATCTCTAAAAATCTCAAAACTGTTAGATACATAAATGTATAGCGTAGCAAATTGCGGTGGAGTTTTCACCAAGTTCAACACCAATCTGTTTGCCCTCTTTATTTCATGAAATATTTATCAGACGATCTGTTGAGACACTGTAAGATTAGCCGACGAAGATACTTGGATTACCAACTTTTTGTTACCTATTTAAATGATAACTTTCTGAGGTGAACTTTCTAACTGCCGAAAACTACAATGAATAGCCGATTACATTACTTGCTAGTCGTTTCACCTGGACCTGGTTCTATAAACGAGTTTATACGGCACTGGACCTAACAAAAACTAGCTTTTTTTTAGTTTTAAATCAAACGTAACAAAAAAACTGAACGAACCTAGTAAATATGTTAATACTTTTTCGTGGCAACGAAAAAAACAGAGACACAGATATGTCAGACGTTGTTTACGTTGGGATCACAAAGACGTAATTGTACAATTATTTGTTGCCATAGGGTTCCATAAAAGGATAAGTTAGGACCGAAGCGAAAATATCTCGGAATATTTTGTCGACGTGAGCTTTTAAATGGTGATTGTTAAGCTAATTGAAAATAATATCAGCGGATGCAGTGCCATCATAACGATGTAGATAAATCTTTCGTGAGATATAAACCTATAATATTTCTTACTCTTTTAACTTTCATCGTTTATTTATAGGTGCGAAAATGTATGGGAGTTTACAAAGTAGTTTATGATACTGCACATAACAAGGTATTTAAACACTCATGTGGATACTGGCCTCGCCTACTGCTCGGTTTTCTAACACAATCTACAAAGTTTATTATCCCTTATTATGCAACAGTATTATAAAAAACTATGATAAGGAACATCGAAGAAACCAATTAATAATGTTATTTTGTCCAGACTTATAGGCTGGCTGTAGTCCGCATCGTAGAACTTATGAGATTCAATCGATGAAAGTTTTACAGGTATCGTTAAGGTAAGTAACAGCTGGGTTGATAATGTTTGGGCTTCATATGTCAAAATATTAATTTGCATTTCATGACTGTAATAAACTTTACATAGTGTGGCAAAGCAAAATTTCGGATATACTTACTCGAACGTTCTATTGTGTCCACGAGTCCTTCGCCTCAGCACTATATATCACAGTGAGCTGCGATCGATATGTGCTAACTTAAACAAACAGACCAGCTATTTTACACAAGGAGAGAACACAAGGAGAATATGAAACTTATGAAGGAGAATTGTTCGAAAAATTTAGTTCGTATTCGTCTTATGTGCTTGTGGTTTTCAAGTCGCAAAGAAGCCCTGAGAAGTGAGTGTGCCAAACGAAATTCTTAGTAGTTAATAGGTCATAATATCTGAGACTTACTCAAAGTAAGTGGCAGTACGTGGCTAGGTAGGTATTCTCTGCTAATCAGTCTGTAACAAAGCTTATTTACGCGTACCAAATTATGATTTGTGAATCTTGCGATAAAACAGAGGGTTACTCAATGGGGTTACTAGTTGAATAGCTTGGGCTTGTGGCTAAGTAATAACAGCCGTACAGGTTGATCATTCATGTTAAGATACGCTTTCCGCGGTTAGTCTGTGGATGGGTGACCATCTTTACATTCCAAGACCCTTCCGTGCCTCGGAAAGCACGTTAAGCCGTTGGTCTCGGCTGTCTTTCGTAGTTCTTAGACAGTCGTTAAGTGTCGTCAGAAGCCCGAAAGTCTGACAACCAGTCTTACCAAGGAGTATCGTATTACCCAGTAATTGGGTTGTGGAGGTCAGATAGGCAGTCGCTCTATGTTAAAAAGTGGTATTCAGCTGCATCCGGTTAGACTGGAAGCCGACCCCAAAATAGTTGGGAAAAAGCTAGATGATGACTAGTTGAAACAACATTTTCGGCTGATTAATGAAGACACAAGCTTTTGTACATTTTAATAATTCATTAACACTAAACCTATCGCAATCCCACGTCCCTGTTCCGTAGTTCTGACGTAGTAGTGACGAAGTCGAGGTCGACACAATGCAATGCAATGCAATGGTACATAGCATTCCGTTAACGCGGGACTGTAAGCGACTATTCAATACATTCGCGATTCCATTAACACAATCTTGCTGGCTAATGCGAAAAAATATTCGTGTAACCAAATATTTTGCTACAAGTCCCTTCGGCCCTGGCACCTCCACCTGCTACGAACATGTTTAAAACTATTACGACCTGTATTTTTAGTCAAAGTTAAGTGTTTAAAGTTCACCACTGTTTCCGTACCACACGTTATTTCATTTCGACACGCTGAAAGACAGTTGAATAAACTTTTATTGCTTTAAATAATTTGGTATCGTTGCTAAGTTTTGGAAACAGAGTAAGTATAATGACAACAGGACAATACAGAATTTGATACTCGTATTACTGTGGCGTAAAGTTTTGTGTAGTTAGACAAAAACATATTGCTCAGGTAAATAGGCTTGTTTCCCAAGACTATTAATCTACGTAACTGAAATTGGGTCTAGCTAAACTTCGAGATTCGGATGTGAAGCAATTAACCCTTTGTGTTCTCGGTGATAAACTTGACACTGAATTGAATATCCGTCTTTCTTAAGTTAATTATTATAAAATATTGAAGGCGGATGTTAGTTTTATCAGTCTTGGGTTTGACTTTTAGCGTGAAATACAAAATAAGCTGTCTGGGGTTTCAGCGTAAGCACACAAAATCGTCAAAATGGAACTCCGGTTACATTTTGTCGATTTTGTGCGTCGTTTCACTAAATATGGGAGCTTATGTTGCTATTATGTAGGCATTTGCGTTAGCGGCAGTATGTGCAGAGAAGCTTGATCAAAGTTGTAAGGTACTGTAATGTGCAGGTGGTTTTGTAAGTTATTGACACTACATCTCAATAATTATAATCTTAAGAAATTTATTGTGGTCTTGTGGGGTTGCCGGTTCTGTTTTATACTATTTAGACTGTGTATACAGCTCATCTATCGCCATATTAAAAAATAAAGTTTTAGTATTAAATTGTTAATGATAAACTAGATTAGCTTTATGTATTTATTTAAGTATATGTTAATTTCTTGCATTATATATGTATATAAGTATATTTTAGTTTAAGACTTCACATATTCATATCTCTCTTCTTGTTTTCACACACTATTGTCTACATTTCTTTTTCATTTCTCCTTTCGCAGGTCTGCTGGAAGAAATTTCTTAAGAAATAAGCAGTACCTTTGTACTCCATTGTTTTAATATGTCTTATCACTCTGTTTTTTTACTGTGTGTACATAAATAATAAAATAAATAAATAATAACAGCGCAGCTAGGATGACGTCTCTATTATCGCAAGTAATATCTCACGTTCCGCGACCACTACATGTAATAACGGAGGACATAACTGACGTATATCAATGTTCAGCTCTAACCTTAGATTCACGAAATTGAATACTTCACTAAGTTGGTTGAAGTCCGAACCTTAATACCTCGGCCATTATTGAACTTGAGCCATACAGGGGAATTACATCGTGAAAATGTTTAAAATTACGAGTTTTAATTTGAACATATGCACCCGTAAGCTCCCGGGTATATTTTATTTCCACTGGGTAGGTAATTGACCATGGACGAAGAAATATGGATACGGCAAATATTGTCACATCTAAACTTCAAAAAATTTAAACACATTAAAAAACGTTTTATGTACCTGTACATATTTGAATTTAATCAAATATGTTTTATGTACTCAAGTACATTACATATGTACAAACATATTATTATTGTTTCAAGTCTATTATCGTACCTATATATTATTTATGTGAATAAAGAAAAAAAAAATTGCGATAGCACGACGAACAGTGATGCTGGTGACGGAGGCACCGGTAATGCCGGCCCAGGTAATGGCCAGTAATTGTCCATAAACGTGGAACAAAAGCAGTGTTGTAGTACCTACCTGAATATTTAGAGATAAATGAAAATTAGAAAAGTCCGTAAGTTACTAACATTGCCGGTGGCTGCAAAATCATGTCAAGTGGTGGTGGTGGTGCCCTTCCACCACACCGCGTCCTCTGGCATGCGAGCTGGAAAAATACAAAATTTCAGTTGCATTAACAGTAACATTACATACCTACATACGTGTCCAATAACCTCTTTTTTTAAGTCGGTTAAAAACAAATCACCCAAAAATTTTACCATTAAAATGTACGGAAGTCATATCCACACATTTCATCCTCCGTACAAAACACAATGGCGATTTTAGTGTCACGTGACCTAAAATTCCCGGTTCAACAATCGAGTTCATTCATCTTTTTAGGTTGCGTATTTTTCATTACAATGTTATGAAAATATCTTATAAATGCATAATTACAATCATAGAATACATAGTAACCTAAGTAACGTCAATAGTTTGCTATCAATAGTAGAATTATTACTCGTATTACTGCGAAATCCGACGCCGGCCGCGGAAAAATGGCGGCAAAATGGATGACGATGTTTGTTGAACGAACTATTTACGTGCAAATCTTTGTTAAAAACACAATCCTGGCAATAAAAACTGTATTTTAAAACTGTATTTTACTTACCTGTCCATCTTACGTTTCAACAAAAACACTTCACACACACAACTTTGCACTTAAAACTTAATTATAATCGTACGGATCACCACGCTCATCCAAATGTTTATGTCAAACTGTCAACCTTCGTTGGCGCGTTCCAGGGCTGAGATAAGCGCTTATATTGCATTGTCCGTCTATTGTGTACTCACTCGTCTATGCATAACCATCATAAACGCAGATTATTAATGCTAAATTCTGTAAAAATGAAAGTAATCGATGAACCATCGCGACCAACAGATCGAGTTATTTTTGCGATCAAGATACTTCATCATTTTTGACAGATGAGAGGTGTTTGTGCGCGCACGAATTCTTAGTACTAAGCTTGAGTAAAGGCATCACAACAACCGTGGTGTTTTGTATACGTGTACGTAATATAATTTTGTAGTTTTTTTTCATCATTTTTATAATAAAATTCTTCAAGTATGCCGAAAACGAATGCAGAATATTGTCGCGATAAATCGACTAATAAAATGTAAAATAATTATCAAACTTTGTATCATTATAATCATTACTAAAACCTACAATTATCCTCTTCCCGAAATTTTACATTCGTATTACATTACATCTTGAAGCCAAAAATTTTGAAGGTGAATTTTGCACACATGCCATTTTTTTAACTGCAGTACGAGCAAGTGCACGTCATGTTTAAATTGTTAACACTAGAAATTATATCTGCTGCTTTAATTAATGGTATTACATTTAAAAGTCGTAGACAATTCTTTATTCAACAACAGAGCAATTTTAATATTTATAAAAGAAAATTTCTGTCTGTTTCATAATGACTATAGCCTACGGATATCCAAAGCTTGCCCTACTTCTGCTACGAGTCGTCTCATCAATATGGCTATTGACAACTTATTATAGCTATTGTTATCTTCAAATTACTTTAAGGAAGTCCAACTGAGGGTAAATTGAAAGTGTTCAAAGTGACTCAAGGCGCCAATACCACAACGAGAGACGCCGGGGGACTGACAAGTTAAATCTCTTCACAAGACGATTCTGTTTTATTGGGGAGTATCAAGGAGACAAAGACAGTTGTCATTGTTTATTTGTACTTGTAGAGTCTTTGTTAGTAGATATAATAACATCGTGTAGTTTGAAATAATATCACCACTAGGCATCTACAGTTAACAATAGATAGTATGAAAAATGCTGTTTGTCGTTCCATAAATTCTTTGGCAAAATAAAACAGAAAGTAAATAGTTGTTCCTATATTCAGAATAATACTAACTTTCTCTCTCTTGGAATACTGTTAACATTATCGGGCTGACTTATTCATGGGCGCAAAATATATTTCATGTGGGAACTCTTAATATTATAATAACTCACTGACTCAAGTCTAGCGTTACTCACCACATAACAATACATATAAGTAGATGACGTACTTATATGTATTGTTATGTACATCTTCATCATCTGCCTAGCCTTTTCCCAACTATGTTAGGGTTGGCTTCCAGTCTAACCGGATGCAGCTGAATACCAGTATTTTACATGGAGCGACTGCCTATCTGACCTCCACAACCCAGTTACTGGGTACATATAAGTAGGTACATGATTAATTATGTACCTCCCTATATGGTTTTACATTCTCAGTTTTAATGAAGACGGATTTTATAGTCATGTTAAGCTAACAGTTAAATTATCATAATACCTAAGTTAAGCAAACAGGTTGCTGATCATAGCGAGTTATTCTTAGTTCAAAGTGATCTCTTTCGTCGTCTAACAAGCTTAACAAATCTAAAAATCTTTATGTTGTAGATGTTGGAAAACGTTTTGAGTCATCAACGAAATGAAAAATATATTCAGATTCTGTGAAGGAATTAAATTTTTACTTTGCAGTTCGTATTTATATTTGACTATAAATTCACAATACTAAGCTTATTCGTTGGAACTGGGATATTAATGAGTTTATTTTCGCCCATTATTGCATTATTTTAGTACTGTAATTATTATTAAGTTCAAAGAGCCTATTATTAAAACATAGTTTTACATATGAAAAGAAATGAAATCTATTTGTAACTATTTATTTAAGTATTTCAACATTTTCAATTTCCCATTGTCGACTCAGCGACCTCAATCGGTTGTATACATTTAACATAAGCTGGAATTTCCGACCGTAGCTACTCATTACATTATATCATAATGTGGTGACTATTCTAGTATATTCTGTTGCTACACAGCCGTTACGATCGCGAGTAAAGAGCTGTCTTAACTCGCGGTAGTAACGCCGGTGTGCACACATGGCAGGATGGGCTGTGATTACACTTCCCGCTTACTTAATTTACATGTTCCACGCCACATGACATTATATAACTTCCTATCCGTATTATAAAGAACTTCCCATCCTCACGACTGGTAACAATGAATCAAAATAGGGGTCGCCCGCCCTTTCAGTTATGGAATCTGTGTGTATTTGTGTATATCCTTGATATAATATATAACGTGCTTATCCGAAGGATTTGCGGGTGTCCCAGTTTAATGGTAAGATTCAAAAGAAAAATTAGAACCTCACTTTTAGTGCGGTCGTTATATTTTGTGTAATTAAGTATATTACTGTGTAGAGCCTGTTTAATGTCAACTTATAATGGAGATTATCATGCATGATAAACATTTTCATTTATTGTAAAATTATTTTATCTCTTGTAGCTAACAATTCATAAAAGCTGCAAGAAAAAAAATTATCATTCATTCATTCATTCATCAAGAACGTTACTACTCATCTATGTCTATTTCCTCCCTCTCTGCTTCGGGGCATTAGCTTTTATGAATAGAGCAAAGCGTTAACGGTACAAAATTTAAATTTTAAATGTACGTTGACGTTTAACGATATGGACTTCTACTGTGTACTCTGTTAAACAACTCGTGAATATAGTGTCTGTCTGCTAATGCTCTGTAATAATACTGTGTTGTTGTACCAAGCTCTAAATACAAGCAGATCCAACATTATAAATAGCTAAAAACCTTCACAACACTGCTAGGAGTTAACAAAGTATTGTTATATTTTTGGTAACCAAAAATGGTTTAGATCCTTTTATTTTTAATTTATGCGTGGATCCATAGAATTTATTTAACTTTTATGTATAGGTGTTAACAAAGGTACTTCAGTGATGGTCCTACACACTCAATTAACCCTTGCTGTAGTTTAAAGTGAAACTCTGCATGCCTAGACTTCCAATTTCATGAACTTCTGGTTCTATGTACCGAAAACTTTGTGGATTTCTTCCTCTGGTTTTATTTGATAGATTAAAAGTATAACAAAGAATAAGATACAGTTTCTATTGTTACCGACGATTAAAATAATTATTGAAGTTACAAGTTTCTGCGAAAGGTTTCTGTTCTGAACTCGGTCGTTTATTTCTTGCGTAAAATTCACTAAAAGGATGTAGACGACACCTGTTAATTAAAAATCCAGCTCGATAAGAAAATATTTTCTATTTTAGATTCATATGACAAATACGAGTCTGAATGTAATGCATATTTTATCATGATGCTGGTTAACGCACCCCATAGTCACTTTCGTGGTTAGCGGTGGGCTCTACGCCGCTACGAGTAACTGCTACGCCGTAGCAACTAGCTACGTATACTTGAGTAAGCGGAAAGGTAATCTCTCGCTTGTGAACCTTATTTGGGGCTTAACTTATTACGCGCTTGAAAGTAGATTATTTAGCTGAACGTAAACTTAGGATATAAGAAGGAACTAGATTTATGTAAATTCTGTAATAATATATTCTCAGTACTAGTTAACGCACGGTGACATTACTTTGGAAGTTGAGAGTGTAAAGTGGTGCAATTTAATGTTTAGTGACGTAGACAGCAAACTTAATTAGCATTGAAAACTGCCAGAATAAATTTATTTAATCTTTTCTTTAGGTAACTTTTTGTAGACCATAATTGACTTAAAATTTTCCTTCGTTAATGCATATTTTGATAACAAGAGATTTAACGGGGACATCACAACACTCTCATTCATAAACGTCGAGCCGTCCATACTATTTAATACACGATCAGTATTTTAAAATCTGCCCTCAAAACGGTACGTAGACGGAACGAAATGGGTCATAAAGAAAATTATGACAGAGAGGAGAGCACATCTCATGTTTACAAAATTTAAGTAAAAGGAGCAAACAATTCCGGTGAGTACGCAAATCATCTCGGCCTTTAATTTAGGCACATGACTACGACGACACTATGGTTCAATGAGAAGGGATCTTTTCAGAACAAGATGTTTTCTTAAAATCCTGAAAACGGATTTTCTTCTATTTTTACGTTAGTTTTTTTTTCAGGAATTTTGTCTATTTTGGTATAACGTTTTACTTGGTCTTTCAAATACAGAACGTAATACAGTCTTTGGTGGATATCTGACACAATAACAGTTAAGCTACACTACAAGTATTTAACTGCATACTTGTAGTGTTGCTTAGTTGTGGCTGTGTCTTACCAAAAGATTTCCAGAAAAGGAGAATGTATGTAATTGGCTACTTTTCCTTATCTGGAAATCTTCCGCATGTATGAAATTGACTCAGTTACTTAGGTTCTAAGACTATATTGATCTAATCGGTGGGATCAAAGTAGGTAAATAAAATGGACCACCTTAAAATAATTTTAGTGTTGTCAAAAATCTTGTAAATTAATGTGTTCCTACTGATTAATCAGAACACATTCATTAGATGATACATTTTACAAATACGAAATCAACCATACGAAGAATAGTTTTACCTCCTAGCTGGAACATGAAACTGTGAGTTTTCATTCGTTATTTTATTAGCTGTCGAAATATTACAAACTCAACATGGTACTTGAGGAAAACTAAGTAATCCTTGAATTGAAATGGACACCGTCTTGTTGCTCAAGTTCCAGAATTTCCATGTTTTAATGCATGAAAACATGTTCAGTATTCCACCTATCCGCAATACAGAAATAAAACTCAGCCAGCTGTGAAAACAGATATCAAAGGTTCGACTGAGTGCGAACTGATATAAAGAGAGCATGACTAGATAAATAATATAGTACATGGAAAATTTGTTTTTGTAAACTTTTCGGAGAATTGGGCTTATCGAAAATTCTATAAAATACTTTTATCATTTTTACTTTATTTAATAAATAAATAAATAAATATCTTTGGACAACCAACACATCGTTATCTGATCCCAAACTAGGCAAAGCCTGTACTATGGTAACCAGACAACTGATAAACATACTTATATATTTCTAAATACATACATATTATAGATAAATTACACCCAGACACAGAACAAATGATTGTGCTCATCACACAAAGATTTGTCCTGGGTGGGAATCGAACCCACGACCTCAGTCTTTGCAGTCAAAGTCACTAACCACTAGACTAACAGGTCAGTCATTATTTGCTTTTTGTGTTGTCTGAAATAAATATTTTTTCCAAAGGTTTCTTGGAAGTGATGCCGTTAGTACTGGCATTTGTTTTTAAGAGTGCTAATGAGACCTTGTTACTTATGTAAAGATATTTATCTGCCGATTTATTTCTACTGGGTAAAGCTCTGTTTAGCAAAAGATATCAACAGTTATTTCAAACGTATTCTGACACGAATTATATACATATATCGCGTTACATCACGTCTATTTTGATTACCAATTACCGAATGTATTGATTATTTGATAGTTAGATCAAATAGCAGTCGTAGCTACCTACGCTGCGTACAACGAATAAAATAAGCAATTTATATTGCTATATTATATTCCATTTCTGTCAAGCTAGAACATTGAAATTGGTCGCTATTCATAATACCTTTTGTGTTGTACAGTTTTGTGAATTCTCTTTTCTAAATTAAACTTTTACTTTTTATTTTATTTCTTATAAATTCGGTCTATGTACTATAAAGAGGTCACATTTTATTGAACTCTAACTTAAAATCGTAAGCTGAAACTTAAAATAAAACTACGTTACGTACAACTCAATTAAATATGACATTTTCTCGGTTTGATCCCATAATAGCTTATAGCACCGCATTCCTACAGTACCGCACCGCACCGTACCCGCACGTGGTATATCTACTTACATACCAAGGACGATTATAAGGCGTGTTTTCTACGCCACGCTATAACCACAACGCTGATCGCAGTGACTACCTACAAATGTCTTTTAGCCATAAATGGTTGGTTAGGTCAACCCTAATCCATTCACACTTTTCCTGCTTTATATGCTTGTAATCCACACTAATATTATAAATGCAAAAGTAACTCTGTCTGTCTGTCTTTCTGTCTGTCTGTCTGTCTGTCTGTCTCGCTTTCCTGCTAAAACTACTGAACCTATTTAAATGAAATTTGGTACACAGATAGTTTAGACCCTGAGAAAGGACATAGGCTACTTTTTATTGCGGAAAAGGGGTTTTAAGGGGTTGAAAGGGGGATGAAAGGTTGTAGGGAAGTATTGTCATTTTTAGGGTTCCGTTGCCAAATGGCAAAAAACGGAACCCTTATAGATTCGCCATGTCTGTCTGTCTGTCTGTCTGTCTGTCTGTCTGTCTGTCTGTCTGTCCGAGTATGTCGCAGCCAATTTTCTCCGAAACTATAAGAGCTGTGCTATTGAAACTTGGTAAGTAGATGTATTCAGTGAACCGCATTAAGATTTTCACACAAAAATAGAAAAAAAACAATAATATTTGGGGTTCCCCATACATAGAACTGAAACTCAAAATTTTTTTTTTCATCAAACCCTTACGTGTGGGGTATCTATGGATAGGTCTTCAAAAATGATATTGAGGTTTCTAATATCATTTTTTTTTAAAACAATAATATTTGGGGTTCCCCATACATAGAACTGAAACACAAAAAAAAAATTCATCAAACCCTTACGTGTGGGGTATCTATGGATAGGTCTTCAAAAATGAAATTGAGGTTTCTAATATCATTTTTTTCTAAACTGAATAGTTTGCGCGAGAGACACTTCCAAAGTGGTAAAATGTGTGTCCCCCCCCCCGTAACTTCTAAAATAAGGGAATGATAAAACTAAAAAAAATATATGATGTACATTACCATGAAAACTACCAACGAAAATTGGTTTGAACGAGATCTAGTTAGTAGTTTTTTTTTTAATACGTCATAAATCGTAAACCACAATTTACCTTTCATTCAGTCAACACAAATATAAAAATTAAAAAAAAAACATTTCATTTCATAAACGATGATGACGAATGATGATGATGATGACCTGCAGGTTTGTACGGAACCCTCGGTGCGCGAGTCCGACTCGCACTTGGCCGGTTTTTAAAGCTAGAATGATGAAACTTTTTTATTTGGCTTTTATTACATGATATATATTTATGAATTATATTTAAAGTTCGTTAATTTTTTACCCTTAAGGGGGTAAAATAATTATAGGGAATAGGGGATGAAAGTGTGTTACATATAGTCACTTTGCTGTCTGTATGTCCCTATGTATGCTTATATCTTTAAAACTACGCAACGGATTTTGACGCAGTTTTTTTTCATAGATAGAGTGATTTAAAAGGAAGGTTTATATGTGTATAACATGCATAATATAGTAAAGAAACGCTGATAATTTTAGAAATTTCTAATGTGATGTCACAAATAAAATCATTTTTTTGCGCTTACATTGCGAATGCTGGCTGAACCCTACAAAATTGATCAATACAATGTACTACAGTATTGTACACCTTAAAAAGGTCTACAAAAAAGTCCGCGATGGTATATGTCTATCTCTTACCCACAATAACAATTTTATATCCTTTACTTTTTACGAGAAATAATGGCTTATTTACGAAGCGATTTTAAGTAATCTAGCATTAATCCTTATCCAATTAACCCCCGGTTTCTGAATTAAGTATTTGAATTTGAGAACGCCTTGATCAGTATTTAAGTATTACTTAAACACTTTTTCGTTTCTGAATTGAGTTTTTCCAAACTCTAATCAAGATTTGATCATTTAATCAAATTTGACACAAAGCATGGTTAAAGTCGTACGTCATTTACTCAAATTTGACACAACGCATACTTAACTCATGATTAAGGTAGCCAGTTGCGTTTCTGAATTAAAAAAAACGTGTTTGACTATACTCAAAGCATAATCAACGGCAAGTTACTCAGTTGAAAGTTGACACACGAATTTCAGCTACTCAAACTGTAATCAGCTATAGAAACTGGAGATTTTGTAAGTGATTTTGATCATAATGAGTGACGACGATAATTCCTGTCGTCTCTGGAGATGCCTCAACGCAGACAAACCCGCAGAAGAATAGCAGGACATGGCCTAACCTGTTCATTACGCTGAGCGACAAATAATTTAAGAGTCGGTTCCGCTTTAAAGGCTCGTACAAACAGGTGCGTTTGGTTGCGCGACGTAACACGAGGCAACACCTTTCACACTAGCGCGACCGCTCGTCGCGCCGCGGCGAGCAGTGCGACTGCTTGTGGTACATCTTGTATGGCGTCCCGGCCGTCGCGGCTCCGAAACGACGCCACACAAAATGTAATTTATGTTGTCGCGCTGCTCGACGATGAGCGACCGTATCGTGACGAGACAGGTAGCCCCTGTGTGAAGTGTCACGCGCGTTTTCATAGAAATTCTGTGGTTTTCATAGGAATTCCGCGTTGCGTAAGTCTGCACGAGCCTTTATGAAGGAGTCGGTTAGATTTATTTTTTACAAAATAAAGCCTAAACTGACCTATCGTATACAACGGCGGGTTTTACGCGACTGGTAAATTTCAAGCTGTTATGGGGGACACTGTAAATGTGAGCAAGGCGACGCTGTGCCGCGTGGTAGGTAGGGTGACTAGTGCGATAGCATTACTGAGATGGCAATATGATCGTTTGCCCACTGTACAGGAGAGACCATTAGTGGCGCTGGCGGCATGATCTTTTGACAGAGCTGAATTCCCTAGATTCATAGGTGCTGAAGACTGCCCACATATAAAAAGAAATTCACCAAGAGGGAGAAAAGCTGTTTAGGAACAGAAAAGGTTTTTTTTTCTATAAATGTTCAAGCCAACTGTGATGCCGATTTATAAATTACTAGTTAAGTATCAGTGCACGTTGCCGCGTTGGCGACTCCGTGCGCGACACTACTATTTCGACTGACTCATCATCTGCAGCTCAATTTGAAGCTCGCAGTTTTGTGTAATACCTTATTCTCGCGGATAAATTATTACCCATGCCTTAGGTTTCTCATGATAACCTTTTTGAACTCTGCCTCTATATCGCAGGAAGCCTATAACAGAGCCCAGATAGCATCACGAAATACAATATTGTAAGGTGTTTTGGTATTCTTAAAAGAAGAATTTCATGTTTTTTGCAAAACTTCCAAAAGTATTGTAGTAATTGTGGCGTGTGTTGTTCTTCACAACAAGACTTCGTATTGATGACTACATCGGAATATGATGAACATATACAGGAAGAAAGTGTGTAATTTTGCTGTCAGAACACCCATAGTACAAAATTATTTTACCCAATAAAAGTGTAAATATCATCATCTGCCTAACCATTTCTCTTTGGGGTAGGCTTCCAGTCTAACCAGTAAATATGTAGTACAATAAAAATATGTAGGCCATGGAATATTTTTAATTACTCCTAGTTTTGTCAGTTACATATAAAATCACAGATAGGTAGGTATTTACATATTATTTGCCGAATATTTTCTTACGCGATGCTTGATATTATATTAATTATAAAATGTTTTAGCATTGTTTCATGCCTAGGCCTAGTCATGCAGATGCTCTTGTACTCTTTAGCAATGGACTTCCAAGCTTCCTGTTTCTTCTGTATATAGTAGGTATGCCCTTATCCTTTTGCACTCTATTACATTTTGGGGTCAATGGGTCATCTTAGGGGCGGAGTGGTATCTGAAGCAATAAATCACAAACATCTAAACTACTAATGTGGTGAAAGGTAAAATTATATTATGGTAAACATTATTGTGTTACTTGCAGCAGTGGTGGCCCAGTGGCGATACCGTTGGGCCACCACTGCTGAAATAAACCTTCATTTACGAGTTTTAGGTCGTGGGTTGCAATCCAGGCAGGCACTATCACCACCATTACTCTAAAAACTATGAAGGATAACATCGTGAGGAAATCTTCATGTTCTAGACAAGAATTCGAAGACATGTGACATCTAACAACCCGCGCTGGGCCCGCGTGGTAGATTATGACTCCCTCGCACCGAGCGGAGGCCTTTGTCCCAGCAGTGGGAACGATATATGCTGATTATGCTATGTACTTACTTTGTTACTATTTAAAGAATATTTTCTTTCTCCTCTATAATATAGTTAGACGATCTCTTTTTAACCGACTTCAAAAAGGAGGAGGTTATCAATTCGGATGTTTATATGTTTTTTTTTTTTTTTTTTTTTTATGTATGTTCGGCCATAACTCCGTCATATATAGACGGATTTGCAAAATTCTTTTTTTGTTCGAAAGGGGTTTATTCCGAAATGGTCCCATATAATTTTCATATAGATCTGATGATGAGTTCGGGAGACAGACACTGGAACTCTTTAAAAAATGACAGAAAATCAACCGCGATTTCTGCTATCGCATATATATGCATTGTTTGTTTGGAATTAGTGCAGGGTGAATACCACAACTAAAAATTTAAAAATAAAAACTTTTTTGCAAAAAAAAACAACCGACTTCCTTAAAAACACTACAAAGTGAAAAATAACTTTAATTTCGGAAGTCGGTGGCAAAAAAACCATAAATACAGATCCTAAGACACCGACTACCGAAATTAAAGTTATTTTTCACTTTGTAGTGTTTTTAAGGAAGTCGGTTGTTTTTTTTTGCAAAAAAGTTTTTATTCTTATCTTTATCCGATCTAATTGGTGCAATTTATTTGTAATTTATGTAAAAATACGAACAGAATTCGAATAAAATTTATGTTTATTTACTGACAGTTTGACATTCACAATTCGGTTCAGACAAACACGTCAAATATTTATTTTCTTAAATATATGCATTAGAAACTCTATTCACATAAGTTTGTTGTAGTTTGTTGAAATTAATGATGTTATTTAACATTAACATTTTTTTTTGAGTCTATTTTAAATTTATAATAATAAAATTAAAAAATATTATGAATTTTTGAAAAGTACCGGTTTTTGAACGTGAATTGGAACGTGTTAGCTTTGATCAAAAAACTTAAGTAGATAATCAGTTGATTATGGTTTGACAAAATACAATTTTGACTTGTGAAACGCAAAATACTTAAAAGCATACTTAAGGATTTGAGAATACTCAGTTGAGATTTGCTAGTTTTCTCAAATCAGAAACCGGCTGTAAGTACCTTAAATATATTATGCATTTAATGTAGATTAATATGGCTCTTGACAGCATGTAATTTAAATGAATGTCTTAGAACATATCAGAGATTTAAAAAGCGAGGGCGGAGCGGCTGGCGGGTCGGGTAGTGCAGGATTAGTAGGATTGTAATTCATATTACTTAGGCTTCATAGCAAATGCGAATATCATGTCTGTTCGTTATACTCAAAATAAACCTAATAGTATTATTCCAAGTAAGATACCGCGAAGTATGGCTTAGATGTTTAGATTTTTGGATGGATTTGGATTTTTGGTTATCCTGGATACTTACCATATAGGATACTTTATCCCGGTAGTAGGTTCCCAGGTGATATTTTCCGACAGCTATACGGGCGAAGCTACTGGCAAAAGTACTGTTCCTATAATTCCTATGATCGATTTGGTGTTCGGTAAATGATTGAGTGTCTGTACAGGTAGAATACGAGCGTTAAGAAAAACCAGGAAGACTTATATTCAACTAAACCAATCCCTATGCCGCAGTCTTCTTACTCTAACTCTGAATACTATTAGTTTTATTTACACACATGATATTCACATAAATTATGAATCCGAAGTAATATGAATTATAATCCTACTTACTACTAATACTATAAATTATGTGAAAATATTTATGATTGGGTGATTGTTTCTCAATCACGCAAAAATGGCTGAATGGATCTGGATCGAAAATGGCACACAGAGTCTATATTACCTATATAACCTGGATTAATACATTCTTACCACAGTAGTACGTCCTCCTGCGTTAATTTCCGACATGCGCGCGGGCGAAGCCGCGGGCAAAAGCTAGTGCAAAATAAATATTATTCTGGATGTCTAGCTTCAAAATGATACGATAGATTTTCGAATGAAAGACCTTTTTCTGCCAAACCTTTTGTCCCCTCGTTAACAAAAAGTGGATAATTTTAGCATCAGACTGTAGGCTCTTCGAGTACCAGGCGGTTAGTCGTTATTGGCTATGTTTTAGAACCCTATCCATAGTAATTGCTATAATACAAGTATGGATTTACATTTGGATTCACTGTTGACAGCATTATGAACTTTGACAACTTAAACAATTTTGCGATCGCCAACCTGCCTACCAAGCTTAGCGATTATGGCAAAGCTTCTAAAAGGTCTATGCCCAAAAGTAGACGCGTTTTTTGGCTGAAATAATGATGGTCATCTTAAAAACAATCTGAGTGATTTTTGTCTTTTGGTAATCCATAGATATTACCAAGATTCTACCTATAAATAAGACTGCTACGAACAAACTAATAAACACCGCTATGATTACGAACCAAGAACAATTACTTTAATTACAACAGACCTTACAAGTACAACACGGTAGAAAGGAATAAAGAAAAACATAATTACTAAAACGTAGTAAAAAGTTTACTGAGGCTTGCGCGCAAACATAACGAAGTTAAATAAATTCAGGTTGATTTTAAGAACCACTTTTAAAGTTAAAGAAATTAATCAGGTAGTTGCAAACAACTCAGCGTCCAACTTCGTGTGTTCTATATCTTCTGATTACGAAACAGTGAGAGACAGAAAAATGTGCTTTGAAAGCAAAGTTGGAAAACGTAGATATTATTCAGCGTTCGAAAACAAAAGTTTTCAAATTGCGACGAAACGAGAGTGCTGGAGCTTTCGTGGAATTTGCACAACCTGCAGCACGTTTTAATAAACCTTTCCATTTATGCGTGGGCATTTTTCTGATATTGAGCATTCTTCACGTCAATTCTTGTGTTCCATCATATTCAACCACTGTCGACCAAAGCCTCCATTAAACTGTGCGTTTTGTTTCATATTTCGATTTAATATATCTTTCAAAAAGTATTGCGCCGACACCAAATACATTGGGATAGGGCAGGAAAATGATGGCTTCGATTAAGTGAATGTAAAGAAATTAGTTTAGTAGTAAACAGAGTGTGCAACACAATATTAAGAACCAGCATTAAATAAAGAAAACTAATTAATCAGCTCAACGTGTACACACAAACCATTTAGCTAATTTATTTCCATTAGCCCAAATCACATTTTATTCAACCCCTCACACGATAAAATAACCGACCGCCCACTGATTCTGTGAGACATAAACCTGTTACCTCGAGGTGGATACAACCCGAATGATAAATACCCGTAGTGATTATTCTTTTACGATTGTAGTGGCGCATTATTTGGAACGTAGCGGCGTAGTCGCGTAGCCTACGTTTGTAGCCATGCTCATGGCGCATAGCTGAAGGACGAGTGAACTGTTATGTGGAAACAATAGTTTCTTATGGTGTGACGACCTCTCGCCCCTATAACGTGGACATTGGAATATCTGGAACAGCTGATCGTTGCCAAAACAATACTGCATTTGTTGTCAAAGTGTGTTGTATTAAATATGAATAGTTATAAGACGCTCGATTCGGAAACTGTGGACACACACAAAACACACACACACACACACATAATCAACCTATATTGTTTCCACTACTGGGATACAGGCATCCTCTCGGGTTGGCCATAATCTACCACGCGGGTCCAGTGCGGGTTGGTAGATGTCACATGTCTTCGACCGCAATCAAAGTGTATTATTCAATTACATTTATTATTTGACGAAAGCAAGTAGCAATTTGTGCAATACTTTTCAATATACACAAATGAATTATTAATGAACGTAGCGGGACGACGCTGATCGTTGTTGTTCAATATATTTACGTTAAAACTACTGACGACGTTCCAGTTAACTGGGGTAGAACAGTGCGATATGATGATAATCCCACAACATGAATACTGAAGCAGTAACGATTAAGTGAAATGGGTCAAGTGTGACTTGTTTTAGGACTTCTATTTATGTATTTATGACACAAAAAAGGTATCACATGTTTTTGTTAAGTATATTCTGATCGCTTTAATAGGAAGCCGTGTTCAAACCGGTACAAAAACTCAATTGATTGTCTGAAGCTACAGTTATCAATAAAATATTTTCGTGTTATATTTGTTATAGTACACACAAGGCGCGGACTGTTCGCTCTTCACTAACAGAGTATGCAACATCCATCAATTAATAGAAACAACACGCACGAGTTTTGAATACACATCTCGGAATCGATGTAATACCGAGCACGTGTTTGTTTTTATTTTTAGAAACCGCACGTAAATAAATGAACATTAAATCATGGGTAAATATTCGTAGGCAATTCGCTGAAACGGCAATATGGAGTTCCACATGAATGCAAAGATCGACTGAAGTAAATTAAGCGCGTCCTGTGTACTGTGAATTTCTAAAAATCTCAAAACTGTTAGTTACATAAATGTATACCGTAGCAAATTGCGGTGGAGTTTTCACTAAGTTCAACACCAATCTGTTTGCCCTCTTTATTTCATGAAATATTTATCAGACGATCCGTTGAGATACTGAAAGATTGGCCGACAAAGATACTTGTATTACCAACTCTTTGTTACCTGTTTAAATGATACCTTTCTGAGGTGAACTTTTTAACTGCTGAAAACTACAATCAAAAGACGATTACATTATTTGCTAGTTGTGTCACCAACACGTGGTTCTATAAACAGCTTTTTACGGCCTTATACCTAACAAAATTTGATATTTTGGGATGAGTGTCTTAGCTTTAAATCAAACGTAACAAAAAAACTGAAAGAACCTAGTAAATATGTTAATACTTCTTCGTGACAACAAAAAACATGGGAATGTCAGACGCTGTTTACGTCGGAATTACAAGGACGTATTTGTACAATTATTTGTTGCCACAGGGTTCAATAAAAGGAAAAGTTAGGACAGAAGCGAAGATGTATTGGAATATTTGTCGACGTGAGCATTGGTCATGGTTACGCATATTGAAAATAATATCAGAGTATGGAGTGTTATGCAAGTGATGTCGATAGGTCTTCAGGAGACCGTTACGCACTCAGTGACAATATATGTAATATAAGTAAATCAATTTAAATCAAACTGGTCACTGGCCAGTATTAACACTCGCAACGATACGAAAATAAAGAAAATTTTGTGCTACACAAACACTTTTCTTTTGTGTTTGTCAGTATTGTAGCCTGGCTGTGCTCTACATCGTAGAACTTCTAAGATTAAATCGATGGAAGTTTTCCAGGTATCGGTAAGGTAAGTAACAGCCGAGTTGATAATGTTTGGGCTTCATAAATCAGAATATTAATTTGCATTTCATGACTGTAATAAACTTTACATAGTGTGGCAAAGTAAAATTTCGGATATTACTCAAACGTTATATTGTGTCCACAACGAGCCCTCCACCTCAGCACAATATATCACAATGGGCTGCGACCGTTACGTGCTAATTCAAACAAACAGACCATCTATTGTAGAACCCAAGGAGAGTATGAGCTTTTTGAACGGGAATCGTTCGATAAATTTAGTTCGTATTCATCTTGTCAAGTAACAATATTACTATGCGCGGTTTTAAAGTCGCAAGGGAGTACTCAGAAGTGAGATTGCTAACGAAAGTATTCGTAGTTGAAAGGTACTCATATGTGTGACTTACTCTAAGTAAGACTTTTAAATATACAGACCAGTATATATATCTAGGGAAACAAATTGGCTTCGATCGAACAAATAATGAACTAGAAATAGAACGCAGGGTACAGCTAACTTGGAACAAGTATTGGGGCTTAAAAGAAATATTTAAAAGCACAATGCCAATTAACATAAAAACGAAACTCCTGAACACCTGTCTTCTGGCAGACATGGAAACATGCATGCCAAACATGGAAATTTAGTAACAAAATTCAAAAACAAAATAATTACATGTCAACGGGGAATTGAGCGCAGCATGCTAAACGTCAAGAAAATTCAAAAAATATGGCACACTAAAATCAGAGTCATTACAAAATCTAGGGATGGGCTAGTGCAAGCCCTTACACTAAAATGGAAGTGGGCCGGGCATGTAGCGCGTTTACAAGACCAGAGGTGGACAAAAAGAGTAACGGAGTGGCAGGGCCCCCATGGAACACGTAAGAAGGGGAGACCCTACGCTAGATGGGCAGACGATCTAAAAACGATAGCTGGAACAAATGGATAAAAACAGCCCAGTCTAGAGATGACTGGATAACTTTGGAGGAGGCCTTCACCTGTAGAGGGGTTATTGCAGAATAAACAATTACAATTTAGTATAGTTAGGAATAAATAATATTATATAAATGCACTTTAACATAGCTTAGATAATAATTACTAACACTTAGTTTCAGTTTTTTTTCATTCTCTACTGTGTTAACTAGTTAAGGTTGGCAAGAAATATAAAGCTTTTTATTTTATTTATTACTCTAAGTAAGTGGTACTAGGTTTCTTGTTAGGTATTCTCTGCTAATCAGTACGTACCTGAGGTAACCTACGCGTACCTAAATATTTTGATATGATTTGTGAATCTCACTATAAGTAAAGAGGGTAACTGGTTGAATATAATGAATCAACATTTTCGTTTGATTAATGAGGACGCAAGCTTTGGTGTACTTCAACAACTCATTAACTCTACACGTGTCGCAATCCCACGCCCCAGTTTTGTAGTTCTTGACGAGGGTGAGTCCGACACAATATTCCGAAGATAGCATTCCGTTACCGCGGGTCTGTAGACAACTATTAAATTCATCATCGGTTTAATAAACGTAATATTGCTGGTCAGATTCTATGTTTATCCACAAAATATTCTTATTCTTAAGCATTTTAAAAACATATTCGTGTAACCAGCAATTATTTCCTACAATCGCTTTTGGTCTTGGCATCCCCCACCTGCGACAAAATTGTTCTAAATTACAATCTTGTATCTTAGTCAAAGTTTTAAGTGTTTTAAGCTCACCAGTGTTTCTGTGTCCCAAATTATTTCATTTCCACATGCTGAATGTAAATTGAATACATTTTTATTGCTTTAAATAATTTTCGTATTGTTGCCAAGTTTTGAAATAGTTACTATAATGAAAAGGGGAAATACAGAGTTCGATTTTATTGTGTCGTAAAGTCTTGTGTTACAAAGGCATATTGCTTAGGTAAAGAGTTTTATTTCCCAAGACTATTAATCTACCTGAAATTGGGTCTAGCTAAACTAATTCAGATTCGGATGCGAAGCTTTTAACCCTTTGTGTTCGCTGTTGTAAACTTGAAAGTTATTCGAATATCCGTCTTTATTTATTAAATAATTATGAAGCATTGAAAATCAGCCTATGTTCATTTATTAAATGTTGGCTTTGACTTTTAGCGTGAAACACGAAATACGCTAATTAAAGTTGCAGCGTAAGTACAAAAAATCGAAAAAAAAATTGTCGATCTTGTGCGTCGTTTTGTAAAATATGGAAACTTATTGTACTTTGTTGTAAGCATATGTTAGCGGCTGTATGTTTAGTGAAACTTGATCGAAGTTGTAAGGTATTGTAATGTGCTTTGGTAAGTTACTTACATCTGATTATAATCTTTAGAAATTCGTCGTGGTCTCGTGGGGCTGCCAATTCTTATTTCTATTACATAGGCTGTTTATACAGCTAAACTTTAGACCACTGGAACATAAAAATAAAGTGTTAGTATTAAATAGTTAATGATAAGCTACATATAGCAGCGCAACTAGGATGACCTCTATATCATCGCAAATAATGTCTCATGTTACGTGATCACTACACGGAATAACGGAGCACATAACTGACGTATATAAACGACTAGTTTCAACCTTTGAATCATAAAAGTAAAAAATAATCAAAAAACTCAATCTTGAAGTGCCTAAGTATGTATTAATAATTCAAAAAAAAAATACGTCGCGTTGGGGGACCGCTCCAAACCTAACAATTTACTTACAAATAGTCTATTACCTAACTGAAGAAAACTTTTATAAAATTACTTCTAAATATTGCATTTAGGATACGACCGTCAACAACGTCTGCCCTCGCAGAGCGGTCCCCCAACGCGACGTATTTTTTTTTTTTGAATTATTAATACATACTTAGGTACTTCAAGATTGAGTTTTTTGATTATTTTTTACTTTTTAAAGGGATTTTAGGTTTTTGTGTCGGGGGTTTTTTAAATTTTAAATTTAATTTTTTATTTTATACTTTTTATAGGTATACTTATTATAATGTAGATTTTGTTAAGTTGTAAATACATAGAACTTCGCCGTGGCCAACAGGAAGATGGGAAGCTTCCAAAACCAATATCAATTCAATTTGATGATGCCACTATCGGCCGGAGTTGTTTTGACGAGAATGGATGGATTCTGATAAGGCCACATAATGTAACTTTTCAAGGTCTTAGAGGATATGGAAATATTGAAAGAACAATGTTTCCTATCATTTTATGTTGGGCGATAACGGCATATAAGTTGCAAGGCACGACAGTTGAAAAAGCTGTGGTTTACTTAGGTAAAAGTACTTTCGCAAAAGGCCAAGCCTATGTAGCCTTAAATAGAGTATTTTTACTCTGTTTCAGGCTACATAGGCTTGGCCTTTTCCTTGGATGGTGTAGCAGTTTGTGAGCTCGACCAAAGAAAACTATTTAATAACCCACATGAAAAATCATCTTTAGCAGAATTGCAAAGACTGAGATGTAGTCATTGATACTCTCACGTGACAATCGGACTTCCATGTCCCAATTTTCCCACCACCAATTATCTCATCAAGCGAAGCTTGAACATTCTCGATTAAGTCATCAATATTCTATTTCAGTGCGCTTTCATTTGAGACCCCACTCGAGTATATTTGTAGACATTCGGTTATTCTTCCCCACTTTCACCCCCCACAACTTTTAAACGGCTCAACCGATTTTCATCAATCATGTCTAAGAACACTCGCATATAAGTCACCCCTATTTTTCCGTCGGGGGTTAAAAATTGAATACATCATTAAGTTGGTTGAAGTCCGAAAAAAATACCTCGGTCATTATTAAACCAGGGCCAAACAGAGGAATTCATCGTAAAAATGGTTAAAATTACGTATTTTAATTTGCACTCAAAAGTTCCTGGGAATATTTTATTTTCCATTGAGTTGGTATAAATTTCCCACAGTTTCAAAGGAATGTACAGTGAAGTATATTTTTCATTTATTTGCACGGACTAATTGAACTTTTTAATTTCAACTGAAATCCGACAGCTTTTAGAAATTCTCTTGTTTGCGTCTAGATAAATTTGTTTTAATTAAAGTTCTGATATTGCTAACATTACTTTAAACGATGTCTGCTGCTATAATTAATGTTATAACGGTTTAAAGTCGTATACAATTCTTTATTCAACCACAGAGCAGTTTCAATATTTAAAAAAGCAAATGTCTGTCTGTTTTATAATGACTAAAGCCTAGAACCAGCTAAAGCTTGCCTTTTTTCGGGTACAAGTCGTCTCGTCAATATGGCTATTGTCAACTTACTATGGCTATTGTTATCTTCTAATTACTTTAAGGAAGTCCAACTGAGGGTACATTGAAAGTGTTCAAAGTGACTCAACGCGTCGATACCACAACGAGAGACGCCGGAGGACTGACGGGTCCACCCTTTATGGCAGTTTTTTTTCGACATGATGTTATTTTGCATAACAGCGGATAAACTTCATTTCGCAGAAAATCATTTGGCATACACTCATTTATCATACATTCACAACGCATAATTTTATAAGTCAGAATCATCTTTAGGCATAAATTTTATATCCATAATAATGAAAAAGGAGAACCATCATATCGCAGAAAGTTCGCAGTCAGAATCGTCTCTTGTCATTATTTCATATCAATAGTCCTTAAAAGGCAGAACTATCATATCTCAGAAACATACATTTCATATCCATAATAATTGAAACGCTCATCTATTACATTACAGAAAAATCATATTCAGCACGCTGCATACAGACATGCAAACAAGCATACACCATGCATGCAGCATGCAAGCAAGCATGCCGCATGCAAGTAAGCATGCAGCATGCAAGCAAGCTCACAGCATGCATGCGAGCATGCAACATGCGGCATGCATGCTTTCTATCACGGCTCCGGCGCTGCGTGGCTCCTGCGGTCCCACGCGAGCTCATCGTTGCAAATGGTTTTACGCTCACCACCACAGCTTCGACTTGCTGGCCGGCTCCGCCGGCCAGCCTCAGCCACGGCGGCGAGCGTCAAAATCACCTGCTCCTCAGCTCGCGGGCCGCCTCGCCCCTCCGCGCCTACGCGGGCTTAAATTTAACTCTAGGGGTAGGGCAGACAAGACTACGTGGCGTCGGTTCTGCAGCGATTCGTTTCTGTCAATAACTTTTGTAGCACAACATACATTGAGTTTTTGAGACACAATTTTAATTTTAATTTAAGGTTAAAATACAATTTTATAGAAATGACAATATGCCTAACAAAATTATTCTAAATGAAATTCTGCCATCTTCATAGTATGCCAAGTGAAATTGTACCAAATAATCGTCGCTCTAAATAAATGTTATGCTAAACGAAATTCTGCGGAATGTTAAGTCTGCCAAAGGTAATTATGCTTAATAAAATTCTGCCATCTTAAAAGTATGCCAGCGTAAAGTCGGACATATAAATATTTGGCCAAACAATGATTATACTAAACATTATTTATGCCTTACAAATATTCGTTTAAAGATGATTATGCCAACTGTGTTATGCCAAATAAAATTCGGAGCATCAAGTTTCTGCCAGATAGAGGGAACCCGGGACTGACAGGTTAAATCGCTTCACAAGACGATTCTGTTTTGTTGGGGAATATCAAGGAGACAAAGACAGTTGTCGTTGTTTATTTGTACTTATAAAGTCTAGGTTAGTAGACATAATAACATCGTGTAGTTTGAAATAATATCACCATTAGGCAGTCTAATTGTAGACTGCCTAATGGTGATATTATTTTAAATAGACAGTATGAAAAAACTGTTTGACAAAAAAAAAAAAACAACAAAAAACCGGCTTCTTTAAACACACTACAAAGTGAAAAATAACTTTAATTTCGGAAGTCGGTGTCTTAGGTTCTGTATTTAAGTTTTTGTCACCGACCTGTTTTAAGGAAGTCGGTTTTTTTTTGTCAATTAAAAAAAAATCTTTTAGTTATGGTATCTACCCCGCACTAATTCCTATACCACTTCTGACCAGGTAATATTTAAGACTAATACGATCTACGATCTCATGGATCCCATTGTCAAAACAGGATCAAATTGAATTGCGTCTACACGGGAAGCACCAGCTTTCAAATAAAAAAAAATATCATCGAAATCGGTTCACCCACTCGAAAGTTCTGAGGTAACAAACATTTAACAAAATGCAGTCGAATTGAGAACCTCCTCCTTTTTTTAAATCGGTTAAAAATGCTCTCTATCGTTTCAGAAATCCTTTTGCAAAATAAAACAGTAAATAAATAGTTGTTCCTACTTTCAGTATAATATTAACTTTTTTTTTAAATCATGTTATATAAACTAACAATATCTGGCTGACTTATTCATGGGCGCAAAAATAAATTTCTCGTGGGAACTCCTTACATTATAATAACTCACCGACTCTAGTCTAGCGTTACTCACTACATACATATAGGTAGGTACATAATAAATTATGTACCTACCTATATGATTTTACATTCTCGCTTTAAATGAAGAGAGCTTTTGTAGTCATGTAAAGCTACTAATTTCATTATTATAATAAGTTAAGCCAACGGGTTGTTGATCGCAGTGAGTTATTCTTACATCAAAGTAATCTCTTCGTCGTCTAACAAGCTTAACAATGTAAAAATATTCATGTTGTAGATGTTGGAAAACATTGTGCGTCGTCAATGAAATGAGAAACATTCAGAATAAATGAAATATTTATATTCTAACTTTGCAGTTCGTATTTACATTTGATCACAATTTCATTAAATATAGCTTATTCATTGAAACTGGGATTTTATCGAACATATCTACGTCAAATGTTGCTATATTCCAATATTTAATTTGTTTAAGAATGATTAACAAAGAGCTTCAACGGGTAATGATTTAAACATAATTTTACATACCGCTCATGTAGAGAATATATTTAAATCAGTCGTACCAATTCCACTGTCTTTATTCCACTTCTTTTCATCGGGCATATAAAGCTGATACAGTTCCTCATTCCAATTCTATTTCTTTGTGTAATATTCCGAGGTGGACTGAACAATTTATTTGTTTCTACATTTCACATCCTCCACTCAACGACCTCATCCGGTTGTATGCATTTAACATAAGCTGGAGCTCCCGACCGAGCTACTCATTACCATTATCATAATGTGGTGACTATATATTCTGTTGTTAAGCTCTTAACTTGCGGTCATAACAGCGGTGTGCATACATGGCAGGTTGTGCTGTGATTACACTTTCCGGTAACTTTATTTACATCTTCCGCATCGCAAGAATTCATTGTACGTCTCATAAATTAGTATTTTAATTTAATTAGTTTTAATTGCAAATCGGTCAAGAGGTCTATTGACAATATAAGAGACATTTGTGAAATGGCTGATCTAGTAGCACTCCAGGAGACGTGGTTGCTTCCCCATGACATACCATTATTGGGAACTATCTCTAGTAAGTTTGAATTTACAGGTAAGTCTGCTGTAGATACTTCTATGGGCTTGCTGAAGGGGAGACCTCATGGGGGAGTTGCCATACTCTGGAGGAAAGGTATTTTTGATTGTGTTACTGTAGTGCCGTGTGCCAGCCCTCGACTAACTGCTATACGCGCTGATGTTGACGGACGGTCCATTATTGTTTTTTCTGTGTATATGCCGACTGACTCACCGGATAACCTACCAATTATGACAGAGGTTTTGGGTGAAGTAAGTGCAATAGTAGGTAGTGAGAACATTGAAACATTGTTTATTTTAGGTGATTTTAATGCTCACCCTCAAGAATTATTTTGTAATGAAATGCTAAGCTTTTGTTCGGATCAGTCTTGGATCTGTATCGACCTGGAAAAGTTAGGCACACAGACTAATACTTACACGTTTGTTAGCGAGGCTCATGGCTGCAGGCGATGGCTGGACCACTGTGTCGTATCTTTATCGGCCAGACAAACTGTAGTCGAGGTACGTGTCTTGGAAGATGTTTACATGTCGGATCATTTACCTTTACTTGTTAGTTGTGACATAACTGTTGTAAGGCCTAAGTTGGTGACTAGCGACGTGCGGCGTGACTCGGTTGTATGGGGTGGGAGAGATGAAACGCAGATAAAAACTTACCACGATCTTTGTAATAATGTTTTTCGAACCATTGATTTTCCCACCGATTTCACGGAATGCAGTCGTGGGTCATGCAGATTGGATGACTATAAAATTGTATTGGATAGGTTGTATAACCATATTGTGGAAACCCTGAGTAATGCCGCTGTTGGGTCTAGCGCGAAGAGGGGCACTAAATTAAGTATGGGTGGGCATTTATGTGGCTGGAATGCACATGTCCGTGAATCTCATAAAGTGGCCAGGCTTAGGTTCGAAACGTGGATAGCTTGCAACCGGCCCACTTCAGGTATTGTTTATGACGAAATGATCGAATCTCGTAAAATATTTAAAAGTCGCTTGAAGTGGTGCCAGAATAATCAAGAGCAGCTAAAGATGGATATCCTGGCTAAACACAGATCGGCAAAGGATTTCTCAAATTTCTGGAAAGCCACGGGAAAGCATGAAATTAAGCCTGGCCTCCCGGTGAGTGTAGATGGAAAGAGCGAACCAGGTCATATTGCAAATATGTTCAGAGAACATTTTAAGGTGCGCTCCCCGTTGGGCCCTTCAGCGTCATTTGCTAGGTCTGAGCCCGGATATGAGGGGGATGAGTCGTCCATTCATTTTACGGCTAGACAAGTAAGATGCGTTTTGAAGAAAATGAAGGGCGGTAAATCTCCCGGTCACAATGGGCTTAGTGTGGAGCACCTGCGGCATGCGGGGGTTCACCTACCGAGGGTCCTGGCCATGTTTTTCACGATGTGCATGAGTCACTCATACTTACCACTTGACTTAATGAAAACCATAGTAGTGCCTATTGTGAAAAACAGGACTGGGGATGTCTCGGACAGGGGAAACTATCGGCCCATATCGCTAGCAACGATAATTGCTAAAGTGCTGGACGGTATGCTTGATTCCTGCCTAGATAAATACATTAAATTACATGATGCACAGTTCGGGTTTAGACCCGGGCTATCCACGGAAGCTGCCATCGTTGGTCTCAAGCATACTGTCCAATACTATATGGACCGCAGGACACCGGTGTATGCGTGTTTCCTTGACCTCTCCAAAGCTTTCGATCTTGTCTCATATGATGTGCTCTGGAGAAAGTTGGGGAACGCGGGTGCGCCGGTGGAGGTGCTCAACATGTTGAAATATTGGTACTCTCACCAAACAAATTTTGTGAGATGGAATAATACACTCTCTGAGGCATATTCGCTGGAAAGCGGGGTGAGACAGGGAGGTTTGACCTCGCCCAAGCTTTTCAACTTATACATAAATGACCTCATCGTCGAGCTCAGTAGCAAGCGTGTCGGGTGCTCTATAGATGGCGTCTGCGTCAACAACATCAGTTACGCGGACGACATGGTGCTGCTGAGCCCGACGGTGAGGGGTCTCGGAGAGTTGTTAACAGTGTGTGAGGCCTATGCTGGTACACATGGCCTTGTATACAATGCCCAAAAAACCGAGTATATGGTTTTTAGGGCCGCTGGTGGCTGCCCCAGGTACTCACATAATATTACCCTAAATGGCTTGAGCATAAATCGTGTTACGAAATTTAAATACCTGGGGCATTTAATTACCGAGGGTCTTCAAGACGATCTGGACATCGAGAGGGAGCGCAGGGCCCTAGCGGTCAGGGGTAACATGCTGGCCCGCAGATTTTCCCGCTGCTCTCCACTAGTTAAAATAACGCTGTTCAAGGCATATTGTCAGAGTTTTTTATACGGGAAATCTGTGGGCCAGGCATACCAAAAGATCGCTGGACGTCCTGCGCATCCAGTATAACAACATCTTCCGGATGATCTTGGGGCTGCCTCGCTTCTGTAGTGCATCAGGGATGTTTGCACTGTATCGCACTGATGGCTTTCATGCCGTCATCCGTAAGAAAACTGCATCCCTGATCTACAGAATGCGTGGCAGCTGCAACGGTATTCTAAAGACTATAGCAGATAGGATCTCTTCCCCGCTATGGAGATCCCTTATTAGGCGGGTAATTTGAATGTTTATTTATTTTGATTTTTCCCTTTTTATTTATCTTCATATTATTATGTTAAATCGAATTGCATGGATCATCTGTAATAAATGGATTTAAATTTAATTTTAATTAATGGATATTCTGGTTATAAATTTTGAATTTAATTTATTTAATTTCTGTGTTGTATATATTGATATTTTTTTATTTTTTTATTTTATCTTTTGTATTAATTTATATGTGACTTTGTATTTATAATTTGATAATTTTAATGTTTTATGTCTGATATGGGTTATATTACCTGAAATAAACGAATTTTAATTTTTTAATTTAATAAATAATCGCCCGACCTCACTCCAGTGAATCAGAAAAGGTTTAACCCTTTCAATTACGGAATGCGTATGTCCTTGACATGTATAACGTGCTTATCCGGCGGATTTGCGGGCGTTCCAGGTTAATGGTAAGATACAAATGAAATATTATATCCTCTGTTTTAATGCGGTCGTTATATTTTTTGTGATTAAGAATATCGATGTGCAATGCCGGGAGTATATTGAATAGTGAGTGTGCTGTGGTAGTATCTAATCACTGTTTACACCTGAGCTTATTGACCTCTTAGCGTCTTTTCACCTTCTTCTTACATCAATCATCTTAATGTTGAACCAACTATGTTGCGATCGGCTTCCAGTATAAACGGATGCAGCTAAATACCATATTACCTCAACATAGAGCGACTGCCTATCTGTCTTAATGGATAATACTGTTACGAGCTGGGGTTCGGGATAAATTAATTTAAACCAATATTATCGAAACACACAAAAAAGTTTAATCAAAATACCACAACAACAAGAAACGTCAAAAGGAATCACTTGTTTCGCTTGTACCGTATCACTTGAATCGTATTCGATCGCTTCTAAAATCGAACTGCCCGTCGGGCCGACAATCCGCTATTTAAATCCCAAGCATAACATTCGCGAACATTCAACAGTTTTCCACAGTTTACTAGTATCGTAGAAGCTTCTAGGTACTTCCACAATCAACTGTTTAATGTTTAATCCCACTATTCGACAATAGATGGCGGTAGCGTCTACGTACAATTTCGTGTAGTACTTGCTACTTGACAACAGATGGTGTTAGCGTGTCGTTTCTATTAGTTTCGAACACTGCCCCATCCTTAGATGGAGTTTTGCTTGACGTTTCTAGACTTTTCAATTTACGTACACTGGCCCTTTCTCAGATGGAGTTAGCGTGATGTTTCTAGACTTTACAATCTACGTAACAATACGATGCCCCTTGGCAAAAGTGGTTGTTAGACTTTTTGGCTTCTGAATTCTGTAAAGACTGTCAATGATTTGTGATAGTCGGGAACAACGACTTTACGTGCTTCTCGTGGCACGGAGGTGTTTCAATATTTAATAGATCCAAACCGATGATTGATCCCAGAGGCTGTTATAATTTTACCACGCGCCTCTATACCGTCCTCTTTCATATTCCTCTTTTTTTTCTGGTACCAACAGATGTTTTTCAGCTGTACTTATACGTAAAATCAACCCTGATCCACTCACATCTCTCCTGCATTTAAGGCTCGTACTACTACCCAAATATTATTATGGATGTCTTACTCTGAAATTATACCTAGGTAGAATTTTCGAATGAAAGAACGTTTCTTTTCTGCCGTACCTTTTGTCAACTCGTTTATACCTATTACGCAAATAATTTTAGCATCAAACTCTCTTTTCGTACTACTAGGCGGGTAGTCGTTATTAGCTACCCTTTGAAGGCCTTATCCATAGTTAATGGCGAATATAGGTTCAAGCAGTAATACATCGCTTTTTTGCCATTATAAGCTGTTATATATAAAAGTGTGATTTAGCTTTAGGAGAACCTTAAAAGAGATTAAATTAGATTTCATTGAAAATTCTAAAACAAGATTATACCTACAACTAAGACTGCAATGGTTAACGTTAATCTAAAATTATTTTTAAGAATGAAGAATTATAACTTTTATTACAACAGACCCTATAAGTAGGTCATGAAGCCTTGAAATAAATAATACATTTTAACAGAATTACTTAGACGAAGTAAAATGTTTATTTAGCGAAGCTATTTAGGAGCGATGCTGATAATCGAGTAAAAATAAATTAAATTGATTTTAAGAACGACATTTGCAATTAAAAGCTTTAATCAGGTAGTTGAAAGCGATCCATCGTCCAACTTCGTGTAGTCAAAACGAAAGTTGTCTTCCGTGGAATTTGTTAAATTTGCAGCACGTTTTAATTAACCTTTTTATTTAAGCACGAGCATTTTCTATTATTGACCTATATTAAATGGCCCCGATTTTTCATATATTAAATTCGTGTGTGTAAACTAATTTGTTTTAAATTAACATTTCATAAAATAAAATATAGCAAAAGGAGTGCGACACTTAAAATGAAATAATACCATAAAACAAAAATACAATTAATCAGCCCGATGAAACTATTAAGCTAATTTAAATCCATTAACCCAAGACACATTTTATTCAACCTCCCACACTATGAAGTAGCTCATTCTGTGAGACAAAAACACCTTTAGGTGGATACACACCGAGTGATATATACCCGTAGTCATTATTCTTTCACGGTAGTAGTGACACTTTATTCGGAACATAGCGGCGTAGCAGCGAAACCACGTAGCTGTGTAGTGGCGTAGCCTACATTCACAGCCATATTCGTAGCACGTAGCTTAAGGATGCGTGAACTGAGATGTGGAACCCGTCGGCAATTATGGTACAACGACCTGGCGCACCCATAACGTAACAGCTGATCGCTCCCAAAACAATACTGCGCTTGTTGACAACACGTGTTGCATTAATATAAGTGGTTCCGAGACGCTCGTTTCAGAAATTGTTCAATTATACGACGACATGGGAAATTAATTATTCCATTGCTTTAATAATAGATACAAACAAATAGCAATTTTTCCAATACTTTTCAATATACACTATCGTTCTCTATATTTATAGACTAGCTGACCCAGCGAACTTCGTATCGCCTAAGATTCAAAATGTTGTAATAAACCTTCCAAGTTTGACAACCTGGTACGCGGTGGTGATCTGGTAAGCGTTTTCTAGCTGATACTCATATGTTTGGGTAGCTCCTACTCGGTTATGATAACCTGTTACTTCGAAGGCATAAAGCGTTTTCTGGCTGACACTGCTGTTTAATAAGCTCATACCAAGTTATGACCGCCTGGTACCTCGAAGGCAAAGTTTTTGTCATACCACGTTTTATAGTGAAATGTATTCTCTTTGACGTTTTATGTCACATCAAACGAGAACGCGGTCGAAGGGGATAAAAAGTATCCTTTGCCAAAAGCAAAAAAAAAAAAAAAAAAAAGTATCCTATGTCCTTCTCCTGGCTCTAAACTACCTCCCTGCCAATTTTCAGCTAAATCGGTTCAGCCGTTCTTGAGTTATAAGTGAAGTAACTAACACGACTTTCTTTTATATATATAGATTAAAACTAAAGACGGGAAACAGTTCAGAGTCGCGGCAGTGACGAGGCAGAACACTGCAATCTGATAATTATAACACATGAATACTGAAACAGAAACAATTACGTTAAATGGGTCAAGAGTGAGTGTACTTTTATTGAGGATGCTATTTAGCATGCAGAAGGGCTTGTTTATTTTAGGTATATTTTATCGTTTTAACAGGAAACAGTGTCCAAAGAGGTACAAAAACTGTATAAATTGCCTAAAGCTACAGTAATCGATATAATATTTCGTTTTATATTTCTTATAGTTTAGAAAAGGCGCGGGCTGCTCGTACTACACTAACAAATCAATCAATATATATCTATTAATACTATCAACACGCACGAGTTTTAATACAGATATGGAAATCAATACGGACAATTGAAGGTATATTTTTATTGACTGAAGCAAATGAACCACTTCCTCTCTACTTCGAATCTCTTAAAATCGTTTTTGTTAAAAAATAGTAAAGCGAAGCAAATTGCGGTCCTTCTTCTCCACTTCATGAAATTGTTTTCAGAAAATCCGTTGAGACACTTTTAGGTTAGCCCCACCGCCGAATTTACTTGGATCACCGTTTCTTTATTACCTGTTTAACTAATAACTGTTTGAGGTAAACTTTTTAAACTCCTGATAACTATAATCTAAAGATGATTATATTTATTCTTTACAAATCATTTTCCCAACAACAAACGGCTTTTTACGGTCTTGTGCCTAACAAAAAGCAACAAATTCTTGGGATAAGCATTCAAGTAATAAATTAAAAATAACTGTAACTGAAAAAAAATTACGAAAACCTTTTATACAAATAATTATGTTAATACTTCTTCATGGTAATAAAAAATACTGAACTAAAGGAATGTCAGACGTTGTTTACT
This sequence comes from Aporophyla nigra, assembly GCA_947507805.1. NCBI lineage: Eukaryota > Metazoa > Arthropoda > Insecta > Lepidoptera > Noctuidae > Aporophyla > Aporophyla nigra. The sequence continues at coordinate 17,494,281 of OX382297.1, read as the reverse complement.
TTGGGACTACAAGGACGTATTTGTACAATTATCTGTCGCTATTGGGGTTCATAAAAAGGATGGTTAGGCCCAAAGCGAAGATATATTAGAAAATTTAGTCGACATGAGTATATACACAAATAGAAATATCAGCGGACGGAGCGTCATGCAAGCGATATCGTTAGGGCCTTTAGCACTAGCGCGGCAGCGTCGCGAGATACGTTCTAAAGAGATACCGTGGCCCTGGCACATGAGCAACTGAAAGAACACGGGTGGGTTTTAGTCAGTAAAAATCTGACACGCCGCTGTGCCTTCCGCTCCACCCTGAGCGGGAGACGTCATTTGATGATTTCCCATCCAAAAAAAAAAAAATAATCGCGTAATACACGAACCCTAGCAAGGAGAGAGAAGGAAAAAGGAGAGAAAGGAAGGAACAGTAATCGATTACTGTCCTTCCGGACAGAGGATTTATTTTGGCCGATCATGAACATTCAATACATTATTTACCTTATTGAGCAATATTTTTTTTTAACTTATACAACGATGGATTAGGCATATCCTTCAAAATGATTCAGATTCTGAATTGTTATTACACATACGCAATTAGGGTCCGCTTCACGCTGAGTTACAATATTGTAATATACGTAATATCGATTGTATTATCGTACGTATTTCTCGCTGGCCAGTATTTACAAGAATAGAAACCATACGTAAAAAAAATTTTCATCCTACATAATACCTTTTCTTTTTTTAATACTTATTTGCTTCCAAAATTTCAAACTTCGTACAAATGAACTCACTTGGCCCTGATACAATTTAGGGACAGTTTATTTTATCGATAGCTATATACACCTGTGTGTGTAGTTTGTTCCAATGTTTAATTGAACATTACCTTTCCTCAAACTTAGACATTACTGCTTTCACCTCAAATTGTTCCGGTGCGGTGACCGAAACGGAATTATGTTTGACCGCGATTTGCAGTCTCGATTCCACTCGGAATGGATCGAAATCGAAGTCCCATGTAATCTCATTGGGCTAAGTTAGCTACTAGTTTTATGTTATTTTAAAGCTAGAATTTTACAAAAATCAGGTAACTAAGTAACAGTAACATTGTGAAAATAAAGCCACAGCTTGTCTAACTAATAAGTTTAAATAATAAGCCTAAAAAAATTCAAGATTGAAAAATATATTTTATTGGAAATATGGAATACCTACCGAAAAATCCAGATCATAATTTAATTTAGCTGAAGATTTATAGTCTGGCTATTCTCCAAATCTTAGAGCTTACAAGATTGAATCTATGAAAGATTTACAGGTAATATCAGTAAGGCGATAAAACAGCTGCTTTAATAGACTATGGGCTTTAAATATAAGAATATTTATTTGGATTTCATCAATTGAACACACATTACATAGTATAGCGAAGCAATAAACTTTCTGGAATATGAGAATAGATTTGGTCTGGCAAAAGGCCAAGTCCGGGATGAAACTAACAACATTTTAAAATATGATATAATATAAATTCCTGTTTACTTTAGAGAGTGACTTTAAATTATGCTACTATTCTTATTTCATTATCATCATCTGCCTGGATTCACTCAATTACGTTGGGGTCAGTGTCCAGTCAAACCGGATGCAGCTAACCAGTAACGACTGTAACGGCTGTCAATGATCCAAGAATGACAGCTGAGACCAACAGCTTAACGTGCTTTTCGAGGCACGGAGGGCTTTTGTTATGCAAAAATCACCCATCCACGAACCAAGCGCAGCAAGCGTAGCTTAACTTGATTGTTCGGTGTGCTATTGTGCTACTGTATGCTATTCTTATTTATTATATTAAATTGCTATGTCCAACAAGTACAAATAAACTTGAAATGTTTATTAAAATCATTTAACATATCTGAAATGCAATCAAGCATTGAATTAAATATATTGAATTTAAAGCTACGACTGATTCATAACTAAACAAGCTTTGGTATGGTTGGTTTTATTTGGTTGACTACAAGAATTTATAAATTCTAAGCCAGTCGCAATCCCACGTGCATATTTCGTAGTGTTTGACGAGGGTTAGTCCGACACAATATTTCGTACATAGTCATCCGTTACCTAGGGACTGTAGGCTACTACTTCCTAGACTCTAGGTTCCATAGTATGTAGTTTTCAAATTTCACGTGGATGCGAATACTCACTCTTTTAAAGAATACTCGATTCTCCAATTATTGAAGTGAAAACTTCTTTAGCGGCGTTGAGCACTTTTTCTGTAATGGGTATAAAATCTTAAACTCGCGTCAGGACACGTGACCTGATCGAAAAAGCGTAGGACGGATGGAGAGTAGACAGCTATCCCCTCTCTACGGCGCGGCGAAAATGTATGCCTGGGCCTACTGTTTCGTTTAGGCGGCGCAGGGCGCTTGCGCGAATGTTCGTCTATGTTACAGCGTGCCACGCGCATCCATGGATGGTGACAGCTGATGGCTCGACCGTCTGTGTAGTGATCACATTGTTGTGTATTCGTAAAATTCGTGAATATAAAGTGCTTAAAATATGGAAATTGAACAACAAATTATTCCCTAACCATTCCAAAATATCAAACATGCTCAACGAAGTTCGAATCAAGTTTTCACTTCTGCCGGCACTCCCGGAGTGCAATTTTTTTTTTTTTACAATGTTCTGCGGCCTTGGCACGTCCACCTGCTACGAAAATGTTTAAAATTATTATGACCTAATATTTTAGTTTAAAATAAGTGTTTAAATCTCACCATTATTTCCGAGTAATTTCTATTGTTACCACACATTATTTCAATTTCCACACGTTGAGAGAAACTCCAATTAATTTGAATGCTTTAAATACTTGGGTATTCTTGCTAAATAAAAATACTGAGGTTGATGTTACTGTGCCATAAACGTTTATGTAGTTGGACAGAAACACATTATTCGGGTAAATAGGTTAGTTTCCCAAGAATATTAATGTACCTAACTGAAATTGGGTCTGGCTAGATTAATTCAGATTTGAATGTGAAGCATTTGAACCACTATGCTCTCGCTTGTAAACTTGAAAGTGATTTGAATATACGTCTTTGTTAACTTAACGGTAATAAAGGCGGATGTTAGTTCAATCAATGTTGGGTTTGACTTTTAGTGTGAAACACGAATTTCGTAAATTCATGAAGTTTTGCTGATTTCATGTGTCGTTTCACGAACATGTGGACGCTTATTTTGTTATTATTTTAGACATTATTAGCAGCAGTATGTTCAGTAAAGTTTGATCATAATTGTTAGAGCTAAAACAAGCAGGTGATTATGTAATTAATATAAATACAACCTACGTATCAGTAGACTTGTGTCTTGGGACCGCCGATTCTGATAGGTACAACTAATGTATGGACCGACGGTAAGTAAAACGTTGAACAGCATTTAACTGTTAATTACAAGTTACTTATAGTAACCCTGCTAGGATGACATCTCAAGTCTAACATCAAAAGTAATAGCTTGAGGAACCCTCCATCGAAAATATTTAAAGGACCATTTCTGGTGCTTTTTTTTTTTTTTGTTAATTTAAATATGCTATTTTTGTTTTTGTTTGTATCATATAGTAATAACATCGCATTGGCGAATCATAGCTGTTAGGATGTTATGTACCAATTTTAAATAAATCAATAAATAAATAAATAACTGACATATTTCAACGTCCAGCTTCAACCGGAGGGTCACCAAATTGAATATTTCATAATGTTGGTTAAAGCCACGAAATTAAATACATTTACCAACACCACATGATAACCGCACAGAGGTATGAATAGTTATTCAAAATGTGTTATATAAGTACGTGTTTTAATTACCATAATATTCCGAATATTTAGTTTGTTTTTAATTATTACTATGATATTGTTGGAAACGAGTGCTGTAAGTAGTGTTTGGGTTGATTTTATAAATGTTACACTGACTCGAGCACTATGATCAGACAGTTTTTGGCAAACAAAGGTCACTAATTAACAGTAACTGCATTAGTGGTACCCTTCATATTGACTTGCTACTAAGACAATTGCAATAAAGGCAAGCCTTAACGACAGAATTAAGTAATTTTTTATGGAAAATATTACATTTTTGGTTTAGTTTTATTTTAAAAAAGCATCCCAAACTTACTACATCTTACATTTGACGTCTCTGTGAATACGGCTCTTGTAAACACCTTCAAATAACCTTCTGGAAATACTAACTGTGGGAACATTAAAAGTCTTCAAGGTGACTGAAGGCATCCGTCCATACCACAACGAGAGACAACGGGGGACCCGCATCGCTTTACAAAACGGTACTGTTTTGATGGGGAATATCGAGGGGACAAAGATAGTTGCCATTGTTTACTGGTACCTACATGTAATAACGTCGTGTATTTCGAAATAATATCACCGTTAGACTGTGTACTACAATGTTAACAACAAACAATGTGAAAAATACCTATTGTCTATCGTTTCATAAATTCTTTGACAAAATAAAATAGTAAGTAAATATTTGTTCCTACATTCAGAATAATATTTATTTTCATTCCATTGTAATAATGTTATATGAAATTACTTTATTGGGCTGACTTATTCATGGGCGCAAAAATGTATTCCCCGTGGGAACTCCTTATGTAATAATAACTCACCGACTCTAGTTTAGCGTTACTTATTACGTAAGAATACATATAGGTAGATAATTAATTAATATTGTATCGTACATTTTACATTCTCACTTTTAATGAAGAAGGCTTTTGTAGTCGTGTTACGCTAACAATTTCACTATCATAATTAGTTAAGCCAACAAGTTGTTGGTCGCAGCAAGTTAAATTATTTTTAGTTCAAAGTTATCACTTCCATCGTCTCACAAGCATTATTCATTTTGTTTTTATTCCTTACACTTCACTACATCGAGGGCATAAAGCTGCTAAATTTCTTATTCCAACTCTATTTGTTTGTGTGATGTTCTGAGGCACATTGAACAACTTATTTATTTCCACAATTTGGTTTTTTCATCCTCGACTTAACAAACTCAACCAGTTGTATGCATTTAACATAAGCTGGAGCTCCCGACCGTAGTTACTCATTACCTTTACCATAATGTAGTGACTATATATTCTGTTGTTAAGCTCTTCGCTCGCGGTCGTAACGTCGGTGTGTACACATCGCAGGATGGGCTGTGATTACACTTCCCGTTTACTTAATTTACATCTACCGCACCGCATGAATTCCTAGTACGTATTATAAATAACCCCCGTTCTCAGGAAACGGTAACATAAACCCCATTATATTCATTTATTCTCTGTTTCAAAATTCCTCGGGTTTCACTGGACTGATTTAAAGTACAACGAAGATAAAGACATCAGTTTAACTTGTTACTGAACATTATAATAATTACTGAAGTTTTTAGCGTTTCCGTGTTCTGTTCTAAGATCGGTCTTTAATTTTATACGTAAACACTGAAAGAGGGCCCAGCGCCGCCCATGCTTTAAAAAAAATCTAAATAGAAAAAGTTTCATTTCAGATTCACATGACACACACGAGTCTGTACGTAATGCATTTTTCATCACGATGCATATCAACACACCACACAGCTACTTCTATAGCGAGCGGGGGGCGCTACGCCGCCGCTACGAATAACCGCTACGTCGTAACAACTAGCTACGTATATTTGAGTAGGCGGGTTGGTAATCTCCCGCTTGTGAACCCGATTTGGGGCTTAACTTATTACACGCTGGAAAGTAGGTTATTTAGCTGAAGGAAAACTTAGGATATAAGAAGGTAAACTTTATTAACTAGGTTTATGTAAGCTTCATAATAATATTCATGTAACTTTCAAAATGTTCTCAACACTAGTTATCATAAGTTCACTACATAAATGTAGAGACTGAGAGTGTAAACTATCGTGGTGTGTTTTATTGTTTAACAACACAACGTTTCTTATATCAACATTTTTTTTTATCAGCATTGAAAACTGCCACATTAATTATTATATTTAATCATTTCACATTTAGGTTTCTTAATGCATATAATGGTAAGAGATTCAATGGTAAAATTTCTCTTAACTTCTCAACTGCACTATCTTCAATTAGCGTTCGCTGAAGCAAACATGTTTTATTTATGTTTCAGTTATATATAACCGAATGTCTTTGTGATAGAAGTTCATAAGTCCATTGATTTAATGATATCTATTCTGATTGTATGTAGTTAAATCTTCAAATAAATAATCAAAACTCTCACCATACGCAAGCGACTTATCGCTACCAATCATAAAAGTGGAGCCTTCAGTACTCTTATAAGCCATTATATATTTTTAACCTTCGTCGAAAAGTTATGTAGACGGAACGAAATGGGTCGTAAAGAAAATTATGACAGAGATGAGAGCACTTCAAATGTATGACACAAACCGTAAATCGAGAGCGATGGAAATCTGAAGTAAATGGAGCAAACAGTTCCGGTGAGTGCGCAAATCATCTCGGCCTTTAATTTGAAAATATGACTACGACAACGGTTCAATGAAAAGAATACACTCCAAAGCATGATGTTTTTTAAGAATTCAGAAATTGCATTATCTCCTATTTCTACGTTCTTTCTCGTAATTTGTACAAAATGGTTTTTTTGTCGACTACTAGCTAGAACCTAATTCTCACGTTTTACTCCTTTCAAATAAATAATCAATCAGTTTTTATTCATGAACCAACAACAATCCGTACAATACATTTTATGGTACCGATCCGAAGTTATTCAAACCTGTAATCATTAAAATCACGAAAAAGTAAGTCAGAAGGCAGATTGTGAGTTCGTTATTTACAAACATTCAACCGTAAATCTCAAGTATATACTGTGTTTTGTAATATTGAGCAGTTAAATCTTTTATAGTCTCCGCGTAAAACTCTTGTCGAGCATAATTCAACGGACCATGAAATATAACTTTGATGAAGCACTTGTGTATAAGGAAGGGTTAGACGTGCAGTCTAACATGAGATATTGTGTGAAAAGGCCATTAAACTCCGGCTTGCATTACGTCTTGACATTTTTATTCGGAAGCATAAAGGGTCTCCAGACAACACTGTAGAATGAACATGAAGCTTCTCTTCACGAAATGTTCATTTCACGTAAAGCTGTTCTTTGCTCCGGAGTTCACGAGAGTGAATGTTTCTGCAGCAAAGGCCTTTGTGAACTAGAAGCTCATACTGAAATAACTACTGATTGTCGCTCGGGGCTTAGCGCTTTAATCTCGTAATGAATTTAAGTTCAGTATGATTTAACCTTGTTCGTTTAAAACCTATGTGCCGAATACCCACGGTGTTCGCGTATTTTATTTCAAAATTTCCTGAATACCGAAAATTCGTCACGTTATTGTGGTCATATTTGTTTAAATGTGTCACATTCCTAAAGTTGGCGCATATGTGACGCGTCCTTGTAAATAAACAAATGTCTGTACAAATATATTTTTAACATGTATACATATGAAATTATATACGATACTTATAACAACAATTTTAAATTCTCCCTATCTGTGTATTTTTTTACAATCTCCGAAACGGCTGGATCCACTACTAGTACTACTTTTGTCCCGGTACCACGTTCCCATGGGATAATTTCCGACATCCACGTGACCCAAGCCACTGGCAGCAACTAGTAATAATATAAAATTAAACACGTACACTGCACAGAGTAGGTGGATTTTTTTTTATAAATAGGTACTCTCATAAAGAGATTGTCATTTTAAACTTCTTTTTGTAGCGATGTCAGTACCTACGTATAACTCACAACTGTTTATTACGTGTTAAATACATAAAACTTGTAAGTACTTTTTGTTGTTCTTGATATATAACATACATTTTCATTAACACCCTTCGTTCGATCATTTATACAGACTGACTTATGAACACGTAGATAAAAGTTCTGGAAAAAGTAATGTTTTATTCGATACTCTATAAACTTTTCGTCTTGAAGTAAAATGATATCTAGAGAGCCTTGTTTTAAGAAAAGAGCGTTGAAATGACACCAACTTCACTGATTAGACTTGATCGTTATGACATGTAGGTAAGATGTAATAAATTATACGAAATGAATACCTCGTGGTTCTAGTGGTCGCAAGTACTAGTGCTGAGCAAGAGGTGCTGGGTCTGATTCCCCGGTCCTTGAGTTTTTCTACCTAATTTCTCAGTAGCAGCACGGAGTCTAAATTTGTGCCCGGTTGATCGCAAAAGGTTCGCCCCCTATTACATGGGTCTTAAACATGACTAGCGAAATGTGTGTATTCTATAGGTACGGCTCTGCCCTACCCTTTCGAGAAAACAAGGCGTGATGTAATGTTATTAAGCTAATTTTATCTCACCTCTGTTGATTCCACACAGTTTATCCGGTATGTAAATAAGCTCAAATATGTGTTAATTTCCAAAAACCAAATTAAATATTTACATACTTTTCGTATGCTCATGCTAAACGCTAATTAGGTTTTAATATGGAGGTGTAAAGTTAATAGTTTCCTGCAAAACTATTTTCAGGTCAGGGTACTAGATAATTGATTGTTGCGGGAGGCAGTCCCTCCAGCGGAGGGCTCGCTCGCTGGCACACTGCCAATAAAGTGACGTGACTCTACAGGTGATCACAGCATTGCAATACTAGGGCTGTTTTGTAAACAGAATACAGATTTCGGTTATACAGTATAGTTAAATCACTTTTATATGGAAATTGGATTCATGTAAACACTTGAAAGTCGATACGAAACATCTGCGTCTTCCTGAAATTGAAATGAATGAAATGTAACTTGAAAATCTTCACCTTTCATTCGATCAAACTCAGCTAGTTTATATTTAGGGAAGTTTGCAGAGTTGGCTTTACGTCAACGAACTTGCACTGGATTCAACAAATTGCATCATCCGTGCCGCCGACGCCGGCGCCGGAACAAAGTTGATTTAATAACCCGTCACTGTCGCGCTAACGACTTGCTACTTCAGACAACTTTTTACATTCTATACCTATGAAGTGAGTCAAGTGACGCTTCATACTCGACGTCGGTGGCATTTGTAACACTCGATATAGGAACTTAAGTAGCTTTCAGTTGAAGTTGTTTTTCGAACCCGCAAGTTAACAACATGTCAGCTTCTATTTTTATACCCACGCGGACAAAGAATATAAGTTGTAAATAATTTACTAGTTAGTAAAACATCACCAAATATAGGGGAACAGCTAGCTTTTGCCCGCGGCTTCGCCCGCATGGATGTCGGAAATAAATGCAAGAGGACGTACTACCGCGATAAAAATGTGTTTTTCCAGGTTATATGGGTAATATAGACTCTGTGTGCTATATTCGATCCAGATCCATTCAGCCATTTTTGCGTGATTGAGAAACAAACACCCATCCATACATATTTTCACATTTATAATATTAGTAGTAGTAGGATTATAATTCATATTACTTAGGATTCATAGTTTATGAGAACATCATGTGCGTTGGTGTTTTTACACGCTTTATATTAGCTTCACTTGTATGTTTGTATGTTTGTTTGGAACCGACTCCTTATAGCGCGATTTTGACCCACTTTAAACGACCAGATTTCATTTAAACTCTGTAGACTTATCGAGGACCGATGACAATACTATAATTTCATAAATTTTTGCTATTATCCTTGCCAGGATTACCAGGACAGCAAAAAAACTTTCTTCGAAAACTACGCTGACATACGTCAGAAACTACGCTGACATACTTCTCAAAATTCGAAACACCCTATAAAATAGAAAATAAATAATAGTTTAAAAAAACTAAAAAACACGCTTCCATAGAAAACCAAACTAAAAAGTAGAAAATAATGGAAAAAAGCGTGGGGTGCCTATGGCTTTCTATGGAAGCGTGTTTTTTAGTTTTGCACTGGCAAAAGTACTATTCCTATAATTATGTTCGGACAGCTATACGGGCCAAGCCACTGGGCTTGGCCCGTATAGCTGTCGGAAAATATCACCCGGGAACCTACTACCGGGATAAAGTAGGTATCCTATCTGTTACGTATCCACGATATAATATATCTTTGTGCCAAATTCGATCTAAATCCGTTTGGCCGTCTTTGCATCATTGAGAAACAAACATCCAAAAATCTAAACATCTAAGCCATTTCGCGGTCTCTTACTTGGAATAATACTATTAGGTTTATTTTGAGTATAATGAACACACATGATATTCGCAATTACTATGAAGCCAAAGTAATATGAATTACAATCCTACTTATCCTGTACTACCCCGCCGCTGCCAACGCGCTCTGCGCCCGCTTTTTAAATCTCTAATATGTTCTAAGATATTCATTTAAATTGCATGCTGTAATGGGCCATATTGATTTATATTAAATGCACAATGTATTTAAGGTACTTAATTGGATAAGGATTAATGCTGTATTGCTTAAAATCGCTTCGTAAATAAGCCCTTATTTCTCGTAAAAAGTAAAAGATAAAAAATGGTTATTGTGGGTTATCCCTAAGAGATAGACATATACCATTGCGGACATTTTTGTAGGCCTTTTTAAGGTGTACAATACTGTAGTACATTATTTTGATCTATTTCGTAGGATTCAGCCAGGGTTTTTAGAATTTTGAAACGTATGTCAGCGTAGTTTTCGAAGACAGTTATTTTTTTCTAAAATAAAAGAATCTTTCTAAAATAAAAGTAGCCTAAGTTACTCCTTGTTACATCAGCTATCTGCCAGTGAAAGTCCCGTCAAAATCGGTCCAGCCATTTCAGAGATTACGGGAACAAACAGAAAGACAGACAGACAAAAATTGTAAAAAAATTTGTTTTGGTATATGTATCGTGTATACATCCATATACACTTAGTAAAAAGTGGTTATCTTAATATTAAAAACAGACACTCCAATTTTATTTATTTGTATATAGATTATAAAATTCCTTATCAAAATTACATAGCCTTTTCTACAGACTTTTAGTCTAAACGGATGCAGCAGAATTTAGATATTTTTAGTGGAGTAACTGCCTATTTGACCTCTACAACCGTTGCTGGGTAATACGATATACCCTGTAAGACTAGTTGTTAGAGTTACAGCTTTCAGAAAACCCGCAATGATTGTCAAAGATCCACGATTGACAAAATTATATAAAAATAAAAATATTATAAATTTTTACGTAGAAAAAATAATGGTTGGTTTCTAAAATACATAACGAAAACGAGCTTGAAATCAAAATTAATACTTTGTATTGTCACGTTACGGTCTACCGAAGACAAGTTGTTACTTTAACTGCCGGGAGTTACCGATTTCGGAGTATGGTCGTAACAATAAATCGATCCTGTCGAACCATAGTACCTCTGGTCTGCCGGTTTCTGGTCTTCTTATTACTATCCAGTTTCTCGGAATCGTTTGACGAGTCATCACCCGTAGAAAGTGACACGCCTATTGTTCTTGACGTACTTCGCTGATTTCTACCTTCTTCTAACATACAGACGATACGTGGCCATTCTTCTAGAGTTAGTGAATATTAACGGAAGAGATGACAACGACAAACTTGTATTTCAAAGATTGATTCTGAAAAATTCTAGGTACGGTAATTGTTCACGTGCTATTCAACAAGAGTTATTCGGTATAAAACACGTTTTGACTACTTATTAACATTTTAAAACGAAGAATAAAATTAACATAGATTACGTATCTAACTACGCGGTGAAAAGGATTCTGCTGTCTGCCAGCATAATGTTTTCTAATCTGAATTTTAAATCACTTTGAGAAAAAATTTAAAACTTCTCACAGTTTTAAACTCAAAGGATAATGTAAGTATCTGATGCGACATAGCTGTTATATTTTATGAGGACACAAAAAAACACGGCCTGTTATAATAGTACTAATGAACAAAATATTGATGCTTTCAATTTCATACCACACCCCCTTATATACTAACGAACCGAATATATTCACTGATTGGATGCTCTCATGGGAAAATATCTCCGCAAAATACCACTAGCATTGAACAGATCTAGTTTGCAACAAAAAATAATATTTATTTGCTCAATTGTTTACTTTACATCCAGTACTGTAAAGTTTAATATCAAGTAACGTCGGTCAGTTTAAAATTTCGATAACTTTTTAATCAATAACCGGATTGGTTTCGTATCGCAAAGTTTGTTTTCGTTTATAGGAAATCCTTGGTAAAGTCTATGGAAAAACTCGACCACGGTGAAATATTTAAGTAGCGATTTCCGCTTACCTACATAAATATTTTCCCGAGGCTTCGACCCAAGTAATAACCGTCTTACGGAGATGTATTTATTCAATTTATATATAGTCCACTGGATTTTATTAGGAAACCGATAACGATTCGTGTAGGTGGAAAAACTGAGCGCTCTCAGATACAATAAAATTGTTCCTAACATTATTTTTATAACTCAAACAAGCACGTGACTAGACTTCAGAATGTGATATTTAGTTGTTTTGGATATTTCTGATACCAATGAGCACTTATTATCTGTTGCGAAATCAACATTTTCGAAAGTGAGTATAAAAATCTCTTGCACAAAATAGTAGCGAATATTTTACTCCAAGTGGTCTTTTCTCTTTAAATTTTGATAAGAATTTACATTCAGGCGAATGGAATGTATGCTCATTATATCCAAGACTTGATGTACTCCAGCAATCGATTAATTTTTACATTGTAAATTTTCATGATCGAAAACAAAGACACACTCCACATTTCTTGTTACTTATTTAGTTTCAAGAGAAAAACCAATTTACAGATTTTTTTTCAATGTTCTGTTTTCATAAAAATCTACACAATAACTTGCAGCGCTTTGTCCCGGAAGCATGATCCGCCCGACGCCGGAAGGAATGAACAATAAATTAATAGCGAAAAAAGTTCAATCCATTGGGACTGTAACGAACTTATAACTTTTCTGTCAACGGAGATTCTGTACTTAGCAATAGAAAAATGTTGTCAGTGGAGAGTTTGATAAAAAAAGATGGAAATGATTTATTTCACAGATACGAGTAAAACAAACGTTGTCCGTCACGGATCTTTGACAGTCGTTACGGGTCGTCAGAGGCAAGAAAGTCTGGCAACCAAGTGGTATCGTAACAGGGTTGTGGGGGTCAGATAGACAGTTGTTCCATGTAAATCGACTGGAAGCCGACTGCAACATATTTCGGAAAAGAATAGGCAAATGATTATACGAGTGAAGCAATCCTGCTATCGAGGAAATAAGGTTGATTTAGCTTAGAACTTAATGCTTTTCTTATAAATTCGCAACATTTACGAATTATTACATAGAGATCCACCATTTAGATACACAACTGAGAGAAACAAACAACAATAAGTTGGTAATAAATACTACAAGTACGCTGCCAAATAGTCTTAGCTAAGCAAACACACAGAATGTTTGGTTAGTCCGGGTTGTAGCGTAGTTCACAATATAACGTAGGAGCACTGTTTGTTGTCTGTAGTTTGAATGAGTAATACAGATCATATATCACGCAATACTTTTACGTAACGAGCTAGGTTAGTCGTCCCGTTGGTAGACACGTTATAAGAAATCGATTCTTTCCGAACTAAGTTTAACAAAGTGGAACGGGTTGGAGGCTACAATATGAGACCAGCATGGTTAGACTTCATAATGAAGATGCCTTTAGCAAGAACGAATAACTATTTTTCAAGAACAACGTAATAATATGTGGTATGACGTAATGTCGAAACTTAATCGCTCAAGACCTCTCGATTGTCTGTCCTTCAAACTCCTTCTTCCATGTGCCCTACAAATAAAAAGCTTCATTTTGACATTAAACCGACCAGCCTGTTGTTTGTTTACTCATCTTCGTACTACAGCATAAACTCACGTGCCGCACACAAAGTTATTTCATTGACACGATGACGTCACAACAGGCCAACTATCCTCTGTAACGGACCCACTTACACAATACACGAAATTAGAGCTACATTATGTATGAGAACATTAATTAAGATTCGTAATGTGTTGTATAGCAACGGTAATGGCAGGTTATAATCTGGATATAGAAGGCAATTATAGGAACATTATACTTGCGTAGTTTGAGTAATTCGTGACTTTGCTTGAGGTAATAACTAATTAAAACAAGTACCTACTTAAAATCAACTGTAACTACGTACCAACTCTCGACAAAGTTAGGTTTATTGTAAATATTGATTCAGCCTATCACACACATCACACTGAAAGCCGAAAATATTATACGCATATATTAATATCGAACATCCAACTAGGGTAAGAGTTAGAGGTACTATTGCATACTTCTTACGCGACTCCAATTTAATAACGAGTTCAGTGTGCATACGTCACTATCCGGTTTGCCGACTCGCTATGAATACGGATTATATGCATTACCATCTAGAGTTGAAGATGAGGTGCACTTGTGAAGCCTGGCACGTCGGCATTGGCAAAGTATTGAATTACGCACTGCCTAGAAACTCTTCTCATGCAAAGGTACTCTATATTTTGATAATTACGAAAAATCTAAATATTAATACGTGAAGCGAAAACTTTGTAACCTTTTTTTACGAAAATTACGCGGTGGGAAGAGAAGAAAATTTTTCACAGCTAAAGTAGCGGAATAGGGAAGATGCAAATATAATATTTACGGAAAATTTATGATTAAAATGTTAAAAAAATATAAAAGAATGTTTTTATATTACATAATGTTCATTTTTAACAATAATTACGAATTTAAAATGACTTTAAACAAAACGTATTTCAAAACACCAAGTAGACAGGGACTCATTCGCACAAAACATGAATAAACCTGGCTTTTTTCAGATTATTAGTGGTATTGTTATGATCACCTAATGTTGATGGATAGTCCATTTTAAATTTTTACAAAAAAATATCTCGAATGTCAACAAAATATGCAAAAGCATAAAAGCCGACGAACAAATACGACCAGTGACAGATAGGGATGACTTCTTCGTAACTATAGGTCCGTTTTCGCCGGAAAATTGAAACTGTCAATTTAAAACCACATTTTTCCGATAAATTACAATAATTAAATTTTTTTATATGTTTGTGGTCTATTCTGCATGGAATTCTTTATAGTGAAAACAAAAATATTGCACGTTGTCTATTAACACTGTCTGTTCCATTTTGACGGGATTGGACATAGGATAATTTTTTAACCGACGAAAAAAAAGGTTATCAATTCGACGCGTATATTTTTTTTAACCGATGAAAAAAACGGAGGAGGTTATCAATTCGACGCGTATATATTTTTTTCGGTTTTTTTTATGTATGACCACGCATTACTTTTTACATAGTAGTCCGATTGTGATCATTCTTTTTTATTGGAAAGGGTTATACTCCGAAGGTGGTCCCATATACATTTGGAAAACAAAATCAAACTCTAAGGGTCAGAAAATAGGGGATGATTAATTGTTCACTCACTGATTGTAATGTATAACTACGAATTACTTTATACAGAGTAGTCCGATTTTGATAATTCTTTTTTCATTGGCTTTTTTCTTGCCAAGTATTATTAGTACATTAAAGCCACAAAAAATAAAATAAAATAAAAACTGTTTAACAAAAAATTAAACCGCCGAAAAAACTTTAAAGCAAAAAATAATAAACCTTAAAATTATGAGTCGGCGCTGAAAAATCGATGAACAAAGATCACTCAAATCGCCGACTCATAATTTTATGGTTTATTATTTTTTGCTTTTAAGTTTTTTAGGGGGTTAAATTTTTTGTTAAAATGTTTTTATTCCAGTAGTACACACGGCTACATAACAAGCCATACATTTCCAGTATTAGCTGAGCTTGTATTATATAGATTTTTCGTATAGTGAGAAGTCAGCTTTCCGAAAATGTATAGCTTGATTTGTCACAGTGCATAAGTATGCACGTTAGTACTTACCCTTGAAAATATATCACTACTAAGCAGGCAAAGCTAGTCTTTAAATAAATTAACAAAACTAGCACCACACGCAAGCGACTTATCGCTACCAATAATAAAAGTTGAGTCGTACTAGAGTACAAGTTCTAGAGTATAAAGCAAGATAAATATTTTTAAGTGCTTTCGACAAGGTATATAGATGGAACGATATGTGTCGTAAAGAAAATTAGGACAGAGAGGAAGCACATCACGTTTGGGATATTAGCCGTTAATCGTGACCGATGGAAATCTGAAGTGAAGGTCAGATTACATCTGCCAGGGTCCTGAGATTTGTTCGAAAGAGATACCGTGGCCCTGGCATATGGGCAACTGAAGGAGAATGGGTGGGTTTTAGTCAGTAAAAGTCTGATACGCCCTTTCGCTCAACCCAGAGCGGGAGAAGTCATTTGAAGATTTTACACCCAGAAAAAAAAGACAGATTACATGCATATGCGAGTACCAACTGTTTTGTAGAATATTCGTTTCCACATTATTTTTTCTACAATCTCCAGCGTCATGGGCATCTCCACCTGCTATGATTAAAAAAAAAATGTGACCTATATTTTATTCAAAGTGTTTCTAACTTACCATTGTTTCCGGGTAATTTCCAGTGCTAACGCACATTATTTCATTTCCACACGCTAAAAGAGAGTCCAATAAAATTTTAATGCTTTAAATACTCGGGTATTGTTGCTAAAAAACAGAGTCTAATGTTACTATACCGTGATGGTTAGCGTAGTTAGACAAAAATATATTATTCAAGTAAATTGGTTAATTTTCCAAGACTATTAATCTACCTAACTCATATCTGATCTGGCTAAATTAATTCAGATTTGCATGCGAAGCATTTGACCTATTATCTTCTCGGTGGTAAACTTGATAGAGACTAAAATATCTTTATTTGTTAACTAATAATTATAGAGGAATAAAGTTGGATGTTAGTTCAATCAGTGTTTGCTTTGAGTTTTAGTTTGAAACACGAAATACATAAATTTTTGTTTCAGCATATGGAATTCCATGTTCAACGTTCTTTCACGAACGTTTGGACGCTTATTCTGAAATTTTTTTTTTGGGCATTTATTGGCAGCAGTGAAGTTTGATCATAATGGTTGGGACTATAACCAGCAGGTGACTATGCAATTAATATAGATGGTTACCTACATATCAGTGGGCTTGTGTCTTGGGACCGCCGAGACGCGAGAGATCGCCGCCGCCGATTGCTTCCACGAGGACACGGCGGTGCTCCACTTAGACAGCGCTGACCTCCATCGTATGCTCCACCGTATCCTCCAGGCGATCCACACAATGGTAACACCCAGGTGTTTCTTCCCGCCTTATCCCGAAAAGGAACCTCCCGAAGCACCCGTGTCCGGTGAGGACCTGAGTAAGGCGGTAGGTGAAGATGACGTGGCGCCTCTCCAGCCACTCTTCAAAGAAGATACATTGGAACTAGAACTTTAATGAGTTTATTTTCGTCCATTTTTCCTATGTTTTTCTTGTGTAAGTAATTATTGATCAGGAGCTTGAACAGGCTATTATGAAAACCTAGTCTAACATCTCGCTACAGTACTGACGATATTTATGTCAAAAGAACCACTTTCAATGTCTTTGTTTTTATTCATTCCATTTCACTACATCAAGGGCCTAAAACATAGATGCCTGATGCATTGATGCATTTCCTAATTCCAATTATAATTTCTTTGTATGACGAACTGATGCACACTGAACAGATTATTTATTTCAACATTTTCATTTTCTCTTTCTCGACTTAATCCTTTATTTATACATAAATAATATAAAACAATAACTATAAACTAATACATATCTATAAAACAAAACTTAAACTATCACTAAACACGTAATGATGACGGCGTCGTGTTCCGCTGCGTGGTGTAGCGTAACCGTCCTCGGAAACGTCGAATAAGACACGTTTCGGCCAAAAGTACTCTCTCAGGCAGGTCTGATGATCAGATGGAGCGTTGGAATTCATACCACGACTTAATAAATAAATGATCTCAATGATCTCCACCGGTTGTACGCATTTAACACAAGCCGACCGAGCTACTCATTATCATAATTTGGTGACTATATATTCTGTTGTTAAGCTCTTTACTCGCAGTCGTAACGTCGGTGTGCACACATGGCAGGATGGGCTGGGATTACACTTTCTCCGGACTTTATTTATATTTTCCACATCATCATCAGCCTATAATGTTCCCACTGCTGGGACACAAGCCTCCTATCGGTGAGAGGGAGTGGGCCATAATCCACCACGCGGGCGCAGTGCGGGTTGGTAAGATAAGATAAGATAATATTTATTTGCTTAAACATGTGTCATACATACAGAAAAACACGCATGCAAGATGATCAAAACATTGAAAGTACTGACATGTTTGCCACATGATGTGACGTGCAAATATAAAAGCATATTATTATTAAAGCATTCTCTTAAAACAGCAAAAAAACGAATCAATTAAATTATAATAATAATATTGTGGCAAATTTAAAATAACAATAAATCATTCAGAACACTAAAATTAAAATAAGTTTGTAAAAGATTGATACAATAATCATGTCAAAATAATAATAAAAATAACTCAACAATGTCATTGAAAATAATAAACACAAATAAAATAATAATAATCAAATAAAATAAGCTACAATGTCAATACAATTTTTTCGTCTAGGAACTCGTTAATGTTATAATAAGCTTTATTTACTAAATATGACTAAGTTTTCGTTTCAAGTGCACGTTATTGAGCTCCTTCCAACTTTTAGGTATCTTATTGTATATGACTGGAGTCATATGAAAAACGCTTAGATGTCACATGTCTCCGAATTTTTGGTTCTAAGACATGCTGGTTTCCTCACGATGTTTTCCTTCACCGTTTTGAGAACAGTGGTGATGAAATAATTTACTCAAAGTAATGCGCCTGCTTGGGTTTGAACTCACGACCCTACTCGTAAGTCGCGGCCGTTACCACTGGGTCATCACTGCTCCTCAGCTCTTTACTCGCAGTCGTAACGTCGGTGTGCACACATGGCAGGATGGGCTGGGATTACACTTTCTCCTGAGTTTATTTAAATTTTCCACATCACATGATTTCCTGGTACGCGTTTAACTTCCCGCCTTACGACCGGTAAGAATGGATTAGAATAGGGTTTGGCTTTTCAATTACGGTATCTGTATGTATATTTGTATATCCTTTATATGTATAACGTGCTTATCCAGAGGATTTGTGGGCTCCCCAGGTTTACGGTAAGATGATAATAATATAGGACAACCAACACACCGTTATTTAATCCCAAACTAGGCAGAGCCTGTACTATGGCAACCAGACAACTTACTTATACATAAATCTAAATACCTAGATAGTATAGATAAATTACACCCAGACACAGAACAAATGATTGTGCTCATCACACAAAGATTTGTCCTGGGTGGGAATCGAACCCACGACCTCAGTCTTAGCAGTCAGGGTCACTAACTACTAGACTAACAGGCCAGTCAGATACAAAAGAAACATTTCAACAAAGCAGATACTACTTTATAAATAGCTGAAAACCTTCATAACAAAGGTATGAAGTAGGTCCTGTTGTAGTTATATATAAAAGGAACACCTTGTATAAATAAAGTCTCTTCTCTACTGTAATTTTACCAAACCACCTGAAATGAAATTCTTCCCGTGTAAACACCCAGTTTTCAAAAACTTTTGGAAACATAAACCCCTTCATTTTCATTTTTCCTCCGTTCCGAAATTCCTCCGGTTTCACTGAACTGATTTAAAGTACAAAAAAGATAAAGATATCAGTTTCAGTTGTTACTGAATATTAAAATAATTACTGAAGTTTTTAATGTTTCCGTGTACTATTCTGAGCTCGGTCTTTTATTTCATACGTTAACACTGAAAGAGGGCCAGCGACGCCCATAGATTAAAAATAAATCTTAATAGAAATAATTTTCATTTCAGATTCACATGACACTCACAAGTCTGTACGCAATACATGTTTCATCACGATACATATCAACGTATCACACAGTTACTTCCGTAGCGAGCGGGGGGCGCTACGCCGCTACGAATAACCGCTACGTCGTAGCAACTAGCTACGTATATTTGAGTAGACGGGTAATCTCCCGCTTGTGAACTCGATTCGGGGCTTAACTTATTACACTCTGGAAAGTAGGTTATTTAGCTGAAAGAAAACTTAGGATATAAGAAGGTAAACTTTATTATCTAGGTTTATGTAAGCTTCATAATAATGTTCATGTAACTTTCAGAATGTTCTCAACACTCTGGTTATCATACGTTCACTAGATAACTGTAGAGACCGAGAATGTAAACTTTCGTGGGGAGTTTTATTGTTTAGCAACGCAACGTTTCTTATATCAACATTTTTTTTTATCAGCATTGAAAACTGCCACATTAATTATATTTAATCTTTTCACATTTAGGTAACTTTTTCAAGAACCAAATTGACTTAAAGCTTTCTTAATGCATATAATGGTAAGAGATTCAATGGTAAAATTTATCTTAAACTTTCAGCTGCGCTATCTTCAATTAGCGTTCACTAAAGCAAAGATGTTTTATTTATATTTCAGTTATATATAATCGAATGTCTTTGAATATGTCATAGAAGTTCATAAGTCCATTGATATAATGATACCTATTCTGATTGTCTGTAGTTAAATTTTCAAGTAAATAAACAAAACTCTCACCATACGCAAGATACTTATCGCTACCAATCATAAAAGTGGAGCCTTCAGTACTCTTATAAGTCATTATATTTTATTTTTTAACCGTCGCATCGTCGAAAGGTACGAGTATGTAGACGAAACGAAATGGGTGGTAAAGGAAATTATAACAGAGATGAGAGCACATCACTTGTTTGGAAAATTAACCTTAAATCATGAACGATGGAAATCTGAAGTAAATGGAGCCAACAGTACCGGTGAGTGTGCACATCATCTCGGTTTTTAAGTACTACTTTTGTCCCGGTACCACGTTCCCATGGGATAATTTCCGACATCCACGTGACCCAAGCCACTGGCAGCAACTAGTCATAATATAAAATTAAACACGTACACTGCACAGAGTAGGTGGATTTTTTTATAAATAGGTACTCTTATAAAGAGATTGTCATTTTAAACTTCTTTTTGTGGCGATGTCAGTACCTACGTATAACTCACAACTGTTTATTACGTGTTAAATACATAAAACTTGTAAGTACTTTTTGTTGTTCTTGATATATAACATTCAAGATCTGTTTTCCATTTTCATTTACACCCTTCGTTCGATCATTTATACAGACTGTCTGACTTATCAACACGCAGATAAAAGTTCTGGAAAAAAGTAATGTTTTATTCGATACTTCACAAACTTTTCGTCTCGAAGTAAAATGATATCTAGAGAGCCTTGTTATTTTCTATTTGTCTTTTATTACGAAAAGAGAGTTCAAATGACACCAACTTCACTGACTAGACTTGATCGTTATGACATGTAGGTATGATGTAATAAATTATACGATATGAATACCTCGTGGTTCTAGTGGTCGCAAGTACTAGTGCTGTGCAAGAGGTGCTGGGTCTGATTCTCCGGTCCTTGACTTTTTCTACCTAATTTCTCAGTAACTGTACGGAGTCTAAATTTGTTCCCGGTTGATCGCAAAAGGTTCGCCTCCTATTACATCGGACTTAAACATGACTAGCGAAATGTGTGTATTCTATAGGTACGGCTCTGCCCTACCCTTTCGAGAAAACAAGGCGTGATGTAATGTTATTAAGCTACTTTTACCTCACCTCTGTTTATTGCACACAGTTTATCCGGTATGTAAATAAGCTCAAATATGTGTTAATTTCCATAAACCAAATTAAATGTTGACATAATTTTCATACGCTTATACTAATAGCCAATTAGGTTTTAATATGGAAGTGTAAAATTAATAGTTTCCTGCAAAATTATTTTCAGGTCAGGGTACAAGATAATTGATTATTGCGGGAGGCAGTCCGCCCCACTTCCGCTCGCCTGCTGGCACACTGCCAATAAAGTGACGTGACTCTACAGGTTATCACAGTGGCAATACTGGGGTTTTTTTTTTACTTTTTATTTTATTTAACCAGATTTCCGTGAAATCAGTATTCTGTTTACATAATGCTGATTTCGGTTATACAGTAAAGCAAAATCTTCTTTGTATAGAAATTGGATACATGAAAATACTTAAAAGCCGATACGAAATATCTGTATCTGAAATTGTGGTGAACGAAATATAATTTGAGACGCTTCATCTTCGATTCGATCAAACTCAGGCAGGTTATATTTAGGGTAGTTTGTGAGCAAATGTTTGTTTGCAGAGTTAGCTTCACGTCAAGGAACGTGTATTGGATTCAACCGACGCGGGCCGGCACCGGTACAAAGTTGATTTAATATCCCGTCACTGTCGCACTAACGACTTGCTACTTCAGACAATTTTTACATTTTATAAAGTGAGTCAAGTGACGCTTCTTACTCGACGTCTGCGGCACCTGTAACATTCAATATAGGTACTAAAGTAGCTTTCAGTTGAATTTGTTTGTCGAACTCGCAAGTTACACAACATGTCAAGTTTTATTCTTATACTCACGCGGATAAAGAATATATTTTGTAGATAATTTACCAGTTAATTACACAACACCAAATGTTGGAAACATTATTAGTTTACTAATCAAAATTACATAACCTTTTCTATACATAGGCTTTCAGTCTAACCGGATGCAGCTGAATATCAGTATTTTACATAAACTGACTGCCTATCTGACCTACACAACCCAGTTACTGAGTAATACGATACACTTTGGTAAGACTGGTTGTCACACTTACGGCCTTCAGACAACCCGTAATGACTGTCTAAGTTCCACAATTGACAAATTTACATATATGTTTTTTAACAACGTTGAAAAAAATAATGGTTGGTACTTAAAATACATCACAGAAACGAACTTGAAAACATAACTTATACTTTGTTTTACCACTTGGTGATTGTAGCCTGAAGATGATTTGATACTCCCGGGAGTTGCCAATTTCGGAGCACGGTCGTAACAATTAATTGACCCTCTCGAATACCTCTGGTCTACCGGTTCCTGGTCTTCTCATGTTCTACCCAGTTTCTCGGAAACATTTGACGACTCGTTACACTGTAAAAAGTAACACGCCCATTGTTCTTGCCGTACTTCGCTGATTTCTGCCGTATTCTTACATAGTAACGATACGTGTAAATTCTTGTGGAGTTTGTGAAAATTAACAGGAAAAGACGACAAGGGCGACTTTGTATTTAAAAGATTGATTCTGAAAAAGTAGGTACTAGGTACGGTAATTGTTTACGTCCTATTCAACAACAGAGTTATTCGGTACGAAACACCTTGACTACTTATTAATATTTTAAAACGAAGAATAAAATTAACATAGATTACTTATCTAACTACGCGGTGGAAAGGATTCTGCTGTCTGCCAGCATAATGCTTTCTAATTTGAATTTTAAATCACTTCGAGGAAAAATTTAATACTTCTCACAGTTTTAAAACTCAACGGATACGGTAAGTATCCGATGCGATATAGCTGTTTCATTTTAAGAGGACCCAAAAACACGGTCTGTTAAAATAGTACTAATGAACAAAATATTGATGCTTTCAATTTCATACCGAATATATTCACTAATTGGATGCTCTCATGGGAAAATATCTCCGCGAAATACCATTGGCATTGAACAGATCTAGTTTGCATCAAAATATTTATTTGCTCAATTTTTTACTTTAAATCCAGTACTGTAAAGTTTAATATCAAGTAAAGTCGGTCAGTTTAAAATTTCGATAACTTTTTAATCAATAACCGGATGGATTTTTTATCGCAAAGTTTGTTTTCGTTTATAGGAAACCCTTGATAGAGTCTACGGAAAACTCAACTTCGGAAAAATATTTAAATAGCGATTTCCGCTTATCTGTATAAATATTTCCCCGAGGCTTCGACCCAAAACAGTTTGCAATATTTTATCTGACTAAGTAATAACCGTCTTAAGGAGATGTATTTATTCAATTTATATATAGTCCACTGGATTTTATTAGTGTAGGTGGAAAAACTGAGCGCTCTCAGATGCAATAAAATTGTTCCTAACATTATTTTTATGACTCAAACAGGCACGTGACTAGACTTCAGAATGTGATATTTCCTTGTTTTGGATATTTCTGATACCAATTAGCACTTATTACCTGTTGCGAAATCAATATCTTTGAAAGTGAGTATAAAAAACTCTTGCACAAAGTAGTAGCGAATATTTTACTCCAAGCGGTCTTTACTCATTAAATTTTAACAAGAAATGACATTCAGACGAATGTATGCTCATTATTTCCAAGACTTGACTTACTTCAGCAATCGATTAATTATTATGTTGTGATATTTTATGATCACAAACAAGGATACACTCCACATTTCTCGTTACTTATTTAGATTCATGAGAAAAACCAATTTATAAAATTTTCTTTCAATGTTCTACACACATACACATACATAGAATCACGCCTTTTTCCCATGGGGGTAGGCAGAAACCACGGAACGCCACCTGCTACGATCTCTACACACTTCTTTTGCCTCGTTTAGGTTCATACAATTGGTCATACACACACGCCGGTTGCGAGTACTACGCACCTGACCTTTCTGAAGAACATCACCAATAAGGTCCCTATATGTCCTCCTAGGGCGTCCCCTCCCGGTGTTTCCACTCACATCTGCCTTGTAAATACCTTTTGTGAGCCGACCTTCATTCATCCTCTCAACATGACCAAACCATCTAAGCATACTTTTTTCAATTTTTGTCACTACATCTTCTTTTACACCACACCGTTCTCTTATCACATCATTCCTCAGCCTATCATTCATAGTCACACCACACATGCTTCGCAAGGAACGCATTTCCACAGCATTTATTTTACTTTCATGCTTCTTTTGCCATACCCAACATTCACTTCCATACATAAGCGTAGGCACCAGTACACCATTGTGAACAGCCAGTCGAGCCTTATCGGACATCAACTGGTTGGTCACAATCGCATGTAAAGCACCGTTCACTTTATTTTCCGCATTCACTCTTTTTCCACATCTTTATCAATCTTTCCATCCCTTGTAAACAAACTCCCCAAATATACGAACTCACTTACTTGCTCCACACTCTTATCATTTATTTTTACATCACATACCGATACGTTCTCTTCTTTTTCAAAAACCATGACCTTCAATGTTCTGTTTTCATAAAAATGTATTCAACAACTTGCAGTGCTTTATCCCAGAATCATTATTCACCCGACGCCGCCGCGCCGGAAGAAACAAACAATAAATGAGTAGCGCAAAAAAAGTTCAATCCATAGGGACTGTAATGAACTTATAACTTTTCTGTCGACGGAGATTTTTTGCTTAGCAAAAGGAAAAATGTTTCAAGTGAAGAGTTTGATAAAAAAATATGAAATTTATTTATTTTGTGTGTACGAGTAAAAACGTTTCATTCACAGATCTTTGACAGTTGTTTCAGGTCAACAGAAGCTTGAAAGTCTGACAACCAGAATTACCAAGGGGTATCGTAATATCGTAGTATCCAGAACTGGGTGGAGGTCAGATAGTCAGTCGCTCCAAGTAAAAAAACTGGAGATCAGCTGCATTTTGTTAGACTGGAAGCCTACTCCAGCATAGCTAGGAAAAGGCTAGGCAGATGATGATATGAGTAAAGCAAATCTGCTATCAGGGCAACAAGGTCGATTCATCTTAGAACTCAACACTATTCGTATAAATTCGCAACGAATTATTACATAGAGATCCACCATTTAGATACAAAACTTGGAGAAACAAACAAGAATAAGTTGTAATAAATACTACAAGCGCGCTGCCTAATAGTCTGAGTTAAGTAAACATTCAGAATGTTTGATTATTCCGAGCTGTAACATTGCTAAAGATATTAACCTAGAAGCACTGTTTGTTGTCTGTAGTTTGAATGAAGAATACAGATTAAATATCACGTAATACTTTTACGTAACCAGCTAGGTTGGTCGAGACCCGTTACAAGAAATCGATTCTCTTCGAACTAATTTTAATAAAGTAGAACGGGTTGGAGGCTACAATATGAGACCTGCATGGTTAGACTTCATAATGACGTTGCCTTTAGCATGAACGAATAGCTATTTTTCAAGAACAACGGTATGACGTCATTTTCAAAATTAAGTGCTCAATACCTCTCGATCGTCTGTCCTTCAAACTCGTTCTATTTCCATGAGACCTAAAAAATATACATTAAATCCAGCTTCCCTTTGACATTAAACTAACCAGCCCGTTGTTTTTTGTGTACTACAGCATAACTCACGTGCCGCACACAAAGTTATCCCATAAACACAATGACATCACAACTAACAGGCCAACTATTCCCTGTAACGGAACCACTTAAACAAACACAAACATTTAGCTATATTATTTATGAGAAAATTTATTAAGGTTCGTAATGTGATTTATGGCAACGGTAATAACAGGTTATCATGGTGTAAAAAGTTGCAATTAAAGCGATTAATATAATATTCAAATATTTTATACTTATATTTCACAAAAAAATAGACCGTACTAGAGATTACACTGTATGCAACTTAAAGAAAGTATTATGTTGTATAACAGTATGGGATATGCAACTATACGTCTAAGCGCGTATTTTGCGTACGGCTGAGTATAAGAAACATTTCGAAGTAGCTCCCGACAAGGAAGCTATTTTAATTCGAACGCGGTTCATAACAGGATCAATGAGAAAAAAAAAATCATCATATCGAAAATCGATGATAAACTTACTTCAAAATGTAATGTAATATACAAATCAACTTAACAACCATCATGAGAAAAACAGTATGCTTACAAACTGCAAGCCATGTTCCTCGTAATACCGGGCAAAGTACACAACAGTTAGAGTTAACATAACCCGGGCAATGTCTACATTGTGTAGATAACCTGAGAATTGGAGGTAAATATAGGTACGTTATACTTGAGTAGCTTGTGTAATTCGTTAATTTGCTCGAGGGGATAACTGATTAGAGCTAATACCTACGTATAATCCACTGTAACTCCGTACCTACTTACAACAAAGTTAGTAGTTGTGTATATTGTAAATATTGATTCAGCCTCATTACACCCATAACACTGAAAGCCGAACATAACATACGCATATATTAATATCTAATATCCAACTAGGGCAAGAATTAGTCGTGGTATCTATTTCATACTTCTTACGCAACTCCAATTCAATAACGAGAGTAATGTGCATACGTTAATATGCTTTTTGCCGACTCGCTTTGAATACAGATGATACGCATTGCCGTCTAGAGTTGAAGATGAGGTGCATTTGTGAAGCAAGACACGTCGGAAGTGGCATAGTAATGAACTACGCATAGACTGAAAACTCATCACATGCAAAGGTACCCTATGATTCATTACTTTCTTAGAAATGAAGCGTCACTTGATACACTTCATATAAAATGTTAAATTTGTCTGAAGTTGCAAGTCGTTAGCGCGACAGTGACGGGATATTAAATCAACTTTGTACCGGTGCCGGCGTCGGCGGCACGGAGCATGCAATTTGTTGAATCCAGTGCAAGTTTGTTGGCGTGAAGCCAACTCTACAAACAAACAGTTGCTCACAAACTACCCTAAATAAAACCTGGCTGAGTGTGATCGAATGGAAGATGAAGCTTCTCAAATTATATTGCATTTACCTAATTTTCAGGTAGACACAGATGTTTCGTAAGTATTTGCATGTGTACAATTTCCATATAAAAGTTTTGCTATACTTTATAACCGAAATCAGTATTCGGTTTAGAATTTAACCCTTCTATTGCAATACTGTGAGAACCTGTAGAGTTACGTCTCTCTATTGAATGTATGCCAGCAGGCGAATCAATTGGCAACAATCAATTATCTAGATACCCTGACCGGCAAATAATTTTGCAGGATAGTATTAATTTTACACTTGGGTGCTAAAACCTAATTGGCTATTAGCATGAGCGTATGAAAATTATGTAAAAATTTAATTTGGTTTATAGAAATTAACACATATTTGAGCTTATTTACCTACGTTATAAGCTGCGTGCAATCAACAGAGTTGAGGGGGAATCGACCCCAGGACCTCATGCTTAGTAGTAATTGTGACCACTAGAATAACGAGGCATTTATTTTGTATCATTTATCTACATGTCATAACGATCAAGTCTAGTCAGTAAAGTTGGTGTCATTTGAACCCTCTTTTCGTAATAAAATACAAATGGAAAGAAAATAACAAGGCTCTTAAGATATCATTTTATTTCGAGACGAAATGTTAGTAGAGTATCGGATAAAACATTTCTTTTTCCAGAACTTTTATCTACGTGTTCATAAGTCAGACAGTCTGTATAAATGATCGAACGAAGGGTGTTAATGAAATGGAAAACAGTTCCATTAACTGAATGTTATATATCCAGAACAACAAAAAGTACTTACAAGTTTTATGCATTTAACACGTAATAAACAGTTGATTTTACGTAGGTACTGACAACGCTACAAAAAGAAGTTAAAAATGACAGTATCTTTCTAAGTGTCGCTATTTATGAAAAAAACCATGTACCATTACTTGTGTAGTGTACGTGTTTAATTCTATTTTATGACTAGTTGCTACCAGTGGCTTGGGTCACGTGGATGTCGGAAATTATCCCATGGGAACGTGCCACCGGGACAAAAGTAGTACTAGTAGTGGATCCAGCCGTTTCGGAGATTGAAAACAAACACACAGATAAGGAGAATTTAAAATTGTTGTTATAAGTACCGTAAATATTTTCGTATGTATAGATGTTAAGAATTTATTTGTATAGACATTTGTTTATTTACAAGGACGCGTCACATACGCGCCAACTTTAGGAACGTGACACATTTAAACAACTTTGACTACAATAACGCAACGTATTTGCGGTATATAGAAAATGATAAATAAAATAAAAATATCTTAGGACAACCAACACAACGTTATCTGATCCCAAACTAGGCAGAGCCTGTACTATGGTAACCAGACAACTGATAAACATACTTATATGTCGCAATCGAGTCGTATCCGGTACGCCAGCGCCATCCGGTGGCACTCGATGGAGTTGGTGGCGCGCACGCCGGCGTGTCGAGACCTCACTTCTCGGTCAGCAAGCGGCGCGTGCGGATCACTGAACCATCGCGCGTTCTGCGATACGTATCTACGTAGTTATACGAGTGTACCTACCTAAAGTGTTAAATATCAAATCGGAATTAAAGCCTACTTGATTGAGTGTACAAGTCTGTTTTCTTCATCCAACACTACCCACTGACGCCCACAGTTAAGAAGCCCAAAAATGAGTGCTAATGATGATGAAGAGTGTCCTCCCCCATCATCAGAAGTGGGATCCGTGTTGGATAAGAACAAGGAAACAAACGTCTGGACTGCCATGTTCGAACAACAAAACAAGAACATGGAAGCGTTAATTCAGGCGTTGCTATCACCGAAACCAGCTTACTGTGTAGAACTACCCGCATTCGATCCTGACAAACACGGTACCGACGCAAGATCATGGTGCGCCACAGCAGATTTGTGTTTTTCCGAAAATCCACCAAGCGGCGGTCGACTTGTACTGATCAGCAAGGCGCTAAAAGGTGAAGCATCAACATGGCTATCTCAAATAGCCTACGAAGGAATGACGTGGAACGAATTTAAGGTACTTTTTACAACACGATTTATTTCGACCGAGACATTGGCGGGTACCCTCATTAAAATGAACGGCGAAAAACCGAGTGATAATGAAACATTACCTGCGTTCGCAAGTCGTTTAATTACTTCGTTGACTAATCGTTGGAAAGATGTAGACAAAGAAGAAATCGCCGTAGCAACAGTACTTGCTCACATATCACAGTTTGACCCGCGACTTCAACGTATGGCGTTCACTACAAGCATTAGATCAAGGGACAAATTGCAGCAAGAACTGAACGCGTTTTCATATCTGAAGCGCAAGATAAACACCACCGGTGAATCATCGAATACAACCGATGTCAAGCGAACTAAAATAACCCCAATTA
Organism: Aporophyla nigra; assembly: GCA_947507805.1. Lineage (NCBI taxonomy): Eukaryota > Metazoa > Arthropoda > Insecta > Lepidoptera > Noctuidae > Aporophyla > Aporophyla nigra. The sequence continues at coordinate 17,464,307 of OX382297.1, read as the reverse complement.
AATGCTTCAACTGTGGAAAAACCGGTCATAAGCGAATTGAGTGCAGAAGCAAGCCGATGGAAACGACGCGAAGACCTACAGCTACATCATCGTCGAATCAAATGGCGCAGCAGCCGGCATCGAAGCCCGTGGTGTGCTTCAAATGTGGCAAGCCAGGTCACATAGCTGTCCGGTGTACGAGCGGCGGTGGCGGCAGCGGCGGCAGCGCGCCGGTCGACGGCGGGGCGCGGCGCGTCGATGTCTGCGTCGTACAACCCCCATCGGGCACATTACAACACAAAGGTGAATTGTTACGCTTTACTTACGATTCTGGTGCTGAATGCTCGTTGGTAAAAGAAAGTTTTGCATCGAAATTTAATGGTAAACGTGTTAGTAATGTTGTTACTATGACTGGTATAGGTCAAACGCGAGTATTCAGTACAGAACAGATTTTATGTTGTGTAGTGATTAACGATCACCCTCTCGAAATTTTATTGCATGTTTTACCCGACAACTATTTGCAAAGTGACGTCATGTTAGGTCGCGAGATTTTAAATCAGGGTTTTGCTGTAAACATGACGGCAACGGAGCTTTCGTTAGCAAAAGTCCTTTGTGTAAATTCGATGCGGCATAATAGTGATAACGCGTTTCAACCGGATTTAACTGTTATCGTGACGGATGTAACTGGCAATTACAAGTCTAGGCTTTTACAAATGCTGAATGAGTTTTCCGAATTTCTCATTACTGGTTTGCCTACGACGCGAGTAAACACAGGCCAGCTTAAAATTAAGTTGATTGATCCGAATCGCACGGTGCAGCGGCGACCGTATAGGATGTCGGCGGACGAACGTAGCGTTGTACGTGACCGTGTGAAAGAACTCTTAGAAGCGAATATTATCAGACCTAGCTGCTCTCCATTTGCAAGCCCAGCTCTGCTAGTAAAGAAGCAAGATGGTTCTGACCGCATGTGTATAGACTACCGCGAACTTAATAGTAATACCGCCTCCGATCGTTACCCGCTTCCTCTAATCTCCGATCAAATCGCGCGTCTCCATGGTGCCAATTATTTTTCAAAATTAGATTGCGCTAGCGGTTTTCATTTAATACCTGTGAGTGTAGAGTCGATTGAGAGCACAGCATTCATAACACCTGAAGGTCAGTATGAATTTTTAACTATGCCATTTGGCCTAAAAAATGCTATCTCAGTTTTTCAAAGAGCCATCATGAATGCTTTAGGTGACCTTGCACATAACTACGTGATCGTGTATGTCGATGACATTTTGATAATATCTCCCGATGTAGAGTCAGGTTTACAAAGACTTCACACTGTGTTAGAAGTTCTGACTAAAGCTGGCTTCTCTTTGAATCTTAAGAAATGCTCCTTCCTCAAGACGAAGGTAGAGTTCTTGGGATTTGAGGTAGAGTCTGGCCAGGTCAGACCCAATCGTAAAAAAGTCGAGGCCTTAACGGCTCTCCCCCCTCCTGAAACGGTGACCCAACTACGGCAGTTTATAGGACTAGCCTCATATTTTCGCCAATTTGTGCAAGATTTCTCTAGAAAAATGGCCCCTTTGTACCGACTGACTTCACTGAAAAGCGAATTGACATGGAAACCAGAGCACGAAGACATTCGCCAAAAAATAATCTCTACCTTGACTAGTGATCCGGTATTGACTATCTATGACCCAGAGCTCCCGGTAGAGCTACACACAGACGCAAGTAGTTTAGGTTATGGAGCAATTTTGTTCCAAGCCAAGACTGATGGTAAGCGTTGTGTGGTAGCGTACTTCAGTAAGAGAACATCTCCTGCAGAGAGCAAATATCATTCTTACGACCTCGAAACCCTCGCAGTTGTGAACTCTATCAAACACTTTAGGCAATATCTTCATGGCAGAAAGTTTACCGTCGTTACGGACTGCAACTCATTGAAATCTTCCCAAAAGAAGCAAGAACTGACTCCCCGGGCGCATAGATGGTGGGCTTTTCTGCAGTCTTTCGATTTTGACGTAACTTATAGGGAGGGGAAACGTATGTCTCATGTAGATTTCTTTTCACGAAACCCTCTATCGCTTGATTCAAAATCAATAGAGTCCCGTGTAAGCTCAAAACGCATAAACGTTACTGAACTCTCACCCAATTGGCTTCAAGCCGAACAACAACGCGATGTTGAGATTTCCAAAATTATAAGCGATTTAGAGGAGAATCAACTGGATGAGCAATTAGCCAAGACTTATGTGCTACGTTCAGGCGTCCTTCACCGTAAGATCCAACGCAACGGTAGGTCTAAATGCTTACCGTATTTACCTCATGCTCTCCGATGGTCGGTAGTAAATAATTTTCACGACTCTATCGTTCACCTCGGTGCTGAAAAGACGACTGAAAAGCTTTTCGATTATTATTGGTTTCCCGGAATGTCTCAGTACGTTAGAAAATTCGTAGATAGATGCGTTACGTGTAAAGTCGCGAAGTCTCATTCCGGTAAAGTCCAAGCCGAATTGCACCCGATACCTAAGGTAACGCGCCCGTGGCACACGGTTCATATAGACGCGACGGGAAAGCTTAGCGGGAAGAATGATAAGAAAGAATACATTTTCGTGTTAATCGATGCGTTTACGAAGTACGTGCTGCTCTACCATACGCCAAACATTGACTCTAAGAGCAGTATTCATGCGGTGACTCAAAGTGTAGCGCTCTTTGGTGCTCCGGCTCGCATAATCGCGGATCAAGGACGTTGTTTCGCCAGCAGAGAATTTCGCGATTTTTGCTTGAACAAGAATATCGACTTGCATCTGATAGCGACAGGTTCGTCTCGCGCTAATGGGCAGGTAGAGCGCGTCATGGGTGTCCTAAAATCGATGCTAACTGCTATAGAGACTAGCGATAACAAATCGTGGCAGGACTCTATAGGTGATGTTCAACTCGCTTTAAATTGTACCATGAATCGAGTTACAAAAGCTTCACCTCTGGAGCTTTTAATAGGGAAAGTTGCGAGACCGTTATCGTTGATGTGTAGCGATGTAGAGACCGATGTAGACATAGAGGAAATTCGCGAGCGCGCGTCAGAAAATATTAAGAAGTGTGCGGAATATGATAAGACCCGGTTTGACAAAACAAAGGCAAAAATTCATAAGTTTGCAATTGGCGATTTCGTGTTGTTAGAAAATGAAGAAAGAAATCAAGCAAAGTTAGATCCAAAATTTAAAGGTCCCTTTAAAGTGATAGAGATTTTGGATGGTGATCGTTATACATTGAAATCTTTAAATTCTAAGCGTACCTACAAATATGCACACGATAGGCTGAGGAAAATGCCAACGGGTCATGTACCAGTCGATGTTGACGAGGATTCTGATTAAGATGTGGTAGAAAGTCGAGTAAAGCATTCTATCGGCCGTATTGTGTTCGACCGTACCAGTGGTTATTACGTAGTCGTAGCCCGGTAGAAATCGGTGTCTCTTGAGGCAACTCAAGTAGTCCGTGGGTGCGCGATGCGCGTTTAACTCTGGCGGAGGTCGGGGTCTGAAGAGACCGTAGTGTGTAGTCTGGGTGATGCACACGGGCGATCCACTAGATGGATATGCGCACAGAAGTTTTGACCCATGCGCTGGATGTGTGAAAGCAATGAGATTGCTGGTCGGCTGGAGAGCCGTGGCGTTAGAGGTTTTACTCGAATGTTTCTGTAAGATAGGCAGTTTGTTTTGCAATACAGTTGTAAAGGTTGATTCGAACGACTATGGTACATGGCCTAGGGTAGTGATTGTTGTATTTTCGATTCCCAATTTTACCATGTTTGATTTTATTAAAGATTAAGATTTGAAACAGAGTTCTAAAATTTCCTTATTTTCGACGACATGGTGTCTTAAAAGTTTGGTCAGGAGTGACCGAGTGGAACAATATTTTCTCGTGGACTATTTATTTTGCAGATTAGCTAACACACGAGGACGTGTGCAAGCAGGAAGGCCGTGTCGCAATCGAGTCGTATCCGGTACGCCAGCGCCATCCGGTGGCACTCGATGGAGTTGGTGGCGCGCACGCCGGCGTGTCGAGACCTCACTTCTCGGTCAGCAAGCGGCGCGTGCGGATCACTGAACCATCGCGCGTTCTGCGATACGTATCTACGTAGTTATACGAGTGTACCTACCTAAAGTGTTAAATATCAAATCGGAATTAAAGCCTACTTGATTGAGTGTACAAGTCTGTTTTCTTCATCCAACACTACCCACTGACGCCCACAGTTAAGAAGCCCAAAAATGAGTGCTAATGATGATGAAGAGTGTCCTCCCCCATCATATATATTTCTAAATACATACATATTATAGATAAATTTACACCCATACACAGAACAAATGATTGTGCTCATCACACAAAGATTTGTCCTGGGTGGGAATCGAACCCACGACCTCAGTCTTTGCAGTCAGGGTCACTAACCACTAGACTAACAGGCCAGTCAATGATGAATGAAACACACGAACACTGAGAGCATTCGGCACATATGGTATTAAACGTATAACACCCAAGCCTATACATACCTATTTGTTAAGGTTACATCATACGGAGCTTAAATTCATTACGAGATTAAAGCCTCAAGCGAGCGACAATCAGTAGCTACTTCAGTACGAGCTTCTAATTCACAAAGGCCTTTGCAGCAGATACCTTCACTCTCGTGAACTTCGGAGCAAAGAACAGCTTTACGTGAAATGAACGTTTCGTGAATAGAAACTTGATGTTCATTCTACAGTGTCGTCTGAAGACCCTTTATTCTTCCGAATAAAAATGTCAAGACGTAATGAATGGCGGAGTTTAATGGCTATCGCGCACAATATATCATGTTAGACTGCACATCTAACACTTTCTTATACACAAGTGCTCCATCAAAGTTATATTTCATGGGTAGTTGAACAAGAATAAAAATAGATTAATTATTTGAAAGATTTAAAAGATACTTACTTTACTTGAAAGATTTAGTAAAACGGTAGAAGTAGGTCGACAAAAAACCCTTTTGTTCCAATTCAGAAAAATAACGTAGAAATAGGAGATAATCCAATTTCTGAATTCTTTAAAAACACCGTGTTATGGAGAGATCTCTTCTCATTGAACGATTGTCGTAGTCATATTTCTAAATTAAAGGTCGAGACTATTTGCGCACTCACCGGAACTGTTTGCTTCATTTTGTTCAGATTTCCATCGCTCCCGAATTTACGGTTCATTTCCCAAACATATGATGTGCTCTCATCTCAGGCATAATTTTCTTTGCGATCCAATTCGTTCCATCTACATACCTTTTCGACGACCTTTTATAAGAGAACTGACGACTAAAGTTGTATGATTGGTAGTGATAAGTCTTTTGTGTATGGCGAGAATTTTGTTGATTTATTTGAAAATATAATAATCAGCATAGATATCATTATTTCGATGGACTACAGAACTTCTGTAATATAGTCAAAAACATTCGATTACATATAACTGAAACATAAACAAAACATGTTAGCCATAGCGAAAGCAAATTGAAAATAGCGCAGCTGGGAGCTTACGAGAAATGTTATCATTATATGCATTAAGAAAGCTAGAAGTCAATTTAGTTCTTCAAACAGTTACTCAAATTTGAAAAGCATCAATGATCTTTATGTAGCAGTTTACAAAGCTAGTTAAAAAAAATGGGTTGTAAAACGTTGCGTCGCTAAACATTAAAACCTACCACGAAAGTTTACGCTGTCAGCTTTTATAGTTATGTAGTGACCGTGTGAGTAATAAGTGTTGAGAAAATTTTGATAGTTACACGAGCAATATTACCGAGATTACGTAAACCTAGTTAGTAAAGTTTACCTTCTTATATTGTAAGTATTCCTTCAGCTAAATAACCTACTTTTAGCATGTAATAGTTAAAACACAAATCGGATTCACAAGCGGAAGATTACCTTTACGCCTACTGAAATAAACGTAGCTTGTTGCTACGACGTAGCGGTTACTTATAGCGGTGGGGCGGTTTGCCCGCCGTTAGCCACGGAAGTGACTGTGTGGTGCGTTGATGTGAATCGTGATTATTCGTGATGGAATATGCATTACGACGTACAGCCTCGTGTGTGTTATGTGAATCAGTAATGAAAAAGATTTCTATTAAAGATTTGTCTTAATATATGGGCGTCGTTTGCCTGCTTTCAGTGAATATAATAACACTTTCTGAGAACTTAAAAACTTTAAAAAATATTTTAATCTTCAGTAACAACTGAAACTGATATCTTTATCTTCTTTGTACTGTAAATCAGTTTAGTGAAACCCGAGGAATTTCGAATCGGACGATAAATGTAAATAATGGGGCTTATGTTTCCAAAAGTTTTTGAAAACTGGGTATTTACATAGAAAAAAATTCATTTCAGCTGGTTTGAAGAAATTACAGCAAGGTTTAACTGTCCTGTGTAGGACCATCACAGAAGAGACTATATTTATCAATCCTTTTGATTTCTCATAACTCTAGGATATTAATGAGACCATGTTAAGGAATCAACAGGTAACAACAGGACCTACGTAACCATTTTTACTAGCAAAATTAAGAAATATTTTGTTTTAGTCATCTTGAAGGTTTTCAGGTATTTATAAAGTTGTATCTGCTTTGTTGAAATGTTTCTTTTGTATCTTACCGTAAACCTGGGAAGCCGCAAATCCTCCGAATAAGCACGTTATTATATATAAAGGATATACAAAAATACATACAGATTCCGTAATTGAAAGGGCGAACCTTTTTTTAATCCATTCTTACCAGTGCAGTCGTGAGAACGGGAGGTTATTTATAATACGTACTAGGAATTCATGCAATGCGGAAGATGTAAATTAAGCAAGCGAGAAGTATAATCACAGCCCATCCTGCCATGTGTGCACACCGACGTTACGACCGCGAGTAAAGAGCTTAACAACGGAATATATAGTCACCAAATTATGTAGTGAGTAGCTACAGTCGGGAGCTCTAGTTTATTTTAAATGCATACAAATGGTTGAGGTCGTTAAGTCAACGATGGAAAATTGTAAATGTTGAAATAAATAAATTGTTATAAAGAGATTTCAGTTCAGATGTAAAACTAGGCTTTAATAATAGGCTGTCGAGCTTAATCATAATTAAAGTACTAAGGTAAAGCAAAAATGGGCGAACATAAACACATTTAATTCCCAGTTCCAATGAAGCTTATTCACTCGAACTGGGAATTAAATGTGTTTATGAAATCATGGTCAAATGGAATTGTGATGCAGTTCACAATTCCAAAAGAAATTGTTAGAAAAACAATTAAATTGTTTACAAAAGCCTTCATTCATTCATTCATACATGCCGTCTGTTGGGACAGGTCAGCTCAAAGCTGCAATGGCACTTTCTTCAAGAGGCTCTTCCAGACATTGCCCTGCATTGTTTGACTCACATAAAATATTAATAATATAATGTTTGGACTTTAAAAGAGACTATTACCTCTGAGTTTGTTTCGGCGTTTCTTCTCAGGGAACAGTCAGCTAGGAAATGCCGGCGCCATCTAGTTTTAAAAAGCATTGACCAAAAAATGTTGACGTGTAAAAGTGTCTTATAAGATCTACTTACAGAAATAAACATTTCATTTCATTTCACTTCTACAGTAAAAGTGAGAAAGTAAAATACATACATACATAATTCATTATTACTTACCTAAAATTATAGGTGTACTGGTGCCTACGCTTATGTATGGAAGTGAATGTTGGGTATGGCAAAAGAAGCATGAAAGTAGAATAAATGCTGTGGAAATGCGTTCCTTGCGAAGCATGTGTGGTGTGACTATGAATGATAGGCTGAGGAATGATGTGATAAGAGAACGGTGTGGTGTAAAAGAAGATGTAGTGACAAAAATTGAAAAAAGTATGCTTAGATGGTTTGGTCATGTTGAGAGGATGAATGAAGGTCGGCTCACAAAAGGTATTTACAAGGCAGATGTGAGTGGAAACACCGGGAGGGGACGCCCTAGGAGGACATATAGGGACCTTATTGGTGATGTTCTTCAGAAAGGTCAGGTGCGTAGTACTCGCAACCGGCGTGTGTGTATGACCAATTGTATGAACCTAAACGAGGCAAAAGAAGTGTGTAGAGATCGTAGCAGGTGGCGTTCCGTGGTTTCTGCCTACCCCCATGGGAAAAAGGCGTGATTCTATGTATGTATGTATGTAATAATGAATTATGTATGTATGTACTTTACTCACCTATAATTATGTATAACAATACATAATTATAGGTAAGTAATAATGAATTATGTATGTATTACAACAAGACGCAAGACGCAAGACTAGAGTCGGTGAGTTATTAGTACATAAGGAGTTCCCACGAGCAATGTATTTTTGCGCCTATGAAGAAGTCAGCCAGATATTGTAATTTTATACAACATTATTTTAATAGAAAGAAAGGTCAGTCAGCTGAGTAGTACTAGTAACCGGCGTGCGTGTATGACCAAATGTATGAACTTAAACGAGGCAAAAGAAGTATGTAAGGATCGTAGCAGTTGGCATTGTTATGTAGTTTCTGCCTACCCCCATGGGAAAAAGGCGTGATTTTATGTATGTATGTAAAAAAAAAAATTGAATGTAGGACAAAGTATATACTTACTGTTTTATATTGGCAAAATACTTTATGAAACGATAGACAACATTTTTACATGCTTTATATTAGCTTCACTTGTATGTTTGTATGTTTGTTTGTAACCGACTCCTAATAGCGCAATTTTAAACCACTTTAACGACTAACGACTTTAACGACCAGATTTCATTTAAAATCTGTAGACTTATCATGGACCGATGACTTTACTATAATTTCATAAGTTTGTGCCATTATCCTTGCCAGGGTTACCAGGACAGCAAAAAAACTTTCTTCGACAACTACGCTGACATACGTCTCAAAATTCGAAACACCCTAAAAAATAGAAAATAAATAATAGTTTAAAAAAACTAAAAAACACGCTTCCATAGAAAACCAAACTAAAAAGTAGAAAATAATGGAAAAAAAGCGTGGGGTGCCTGATATCTTTCATCACGCTTTTTTTCCATTATTTTCTACTTTTTAGTTTGGTTTTCTATGGAAGCGTGTTTTTTAGTTTTTTTAAACGATTATTTTTATACTGTCTATTGTTAAGTGTAGATTGTCTAATGGAGCTATTATTTCAATAACCATGACATTATTGTATCCACTAACCAAGAATCTACAAGTACAAATAAACGATGACAACTGTCTTTGTCTCCTTGATATTCCCCAACAAAACAGAATCGTCTTGTGAAGCAATTAAACTTACCGGTCCCTCGGCGTCTCTCGTTGTGGTATCGACGCCTTGGCTCACTTTGAACAATTTCAATGTGCTGTCAGTTGGCACTTCCTTAAAGCAATTTGAAGATTATTGATGCAACGACTCGTAGCCGAGATAAGGCAAGCTTTGGCTGGTCTAGGCGTTAGACTTTATGAAACTGACAGAAATCTGCCTTTGTAAATATTTAAATAGCTCTGTTGTAGGATAAAGAATTGTGTATGACTTTAAACTGTTATAATATAAATTATAGCAGCAGATATCGTTTAAAATTTTGCGAGGAATATCATAAAGACGTGAAGTCGTACTGTAATTAAAACAAATTTATACTAACGCAAATAAGAGTATCGCCAAAAGTTGTTAGATTTAAGTTGAAAATAAGAAAAAAAAAAAAAGTACGCCGCGAAGACGTGGAGTAGAGTCCACGGCTTTGCGGCGTACTAGTAAGGTCCGTTTGTAATAATAGCGTCTTTCTTTACTTTAGTCGTGGCAGTGTTATTTAAGAGTAGAATCTTGTTCAAATCCAAAAGACAAAAAGCACTCAGATTGTTTTTAAGATATACATATAAGTACATTATAGTGACAAGCATCCAAAAGTAAATCTGTACTTGTATTTTAACATTTATTTATTTAACCATTTATGTACACACATATATAAACAGACAAGAAAAGAACAGAAAAATTATAATAGGATAGGGCCCTCAAAAGATAGCCAATAGCGACTAACCGCCTGGTAGTCATAGAGCCTCCAGTTTGATGCTTAAATTATCCGCTTTATGAAAACAAGGGTACAAAAGGTTTTGCAGAAAAGAAAAGGCTATTTCGTTCGAAAACCTGATGTATAATTTTAGCTATGGAATAATACTCGGCTTGTATTACGAGCCTAAAAGACAGGAGAAGTGTGGGTGGATTGGAGTTGACCTAACCTATCATACAATTTGTGGCTGAAAGACATCTATAAGTAGTCACTGTGATCAGCGTTGTGGTTACGGTGCGGCGTAGAGAACACCCCTTATAATCGTCCTTGGTATGTAAGTAGAGACAGTAGGCCACATGTAGTGTACTATAGGGGTGGTCTTAGCAGCTATTGTGGGATCGGACCGAGAAAATGTCGTATTTAATTGAATTCTACGGAAAGTTACGTTTCAGCTTACGCCTTTAAGTTAGGGTTCAAATAATTACGAACTCTTTGTAGTACATAAGCCTAATTTGTAGTAAACAATTATAATTTGATGGAAAACTTAGAGTACAACACAAAAGATATTATGAACGGTGACTAATGTCAATGTTCGAGCCTGACAGAAATGGAATATAATTTAATTTAATAACAAAAGCTATACCTACGTACTGTAGCGAGACGGTAAAGAAAAAATCACCAATAATCCACTTTAAAACATCACGTATAATTTTGATAAAAAAATTAAAATACAACAATAATATGAAAAATAAAAAAAGGTATATGGTTAACTGCAGGTAGAGAAACAAAAGATTTAAAAAAACTGGCCAAGTGCGAGTCGGACTCGTGCACCGAGGGTTCCGTACAAACCTGCAGGTATTCACGGTTTATGCATAAGGTTTATGTTTATGAAATTAAATGGTTTTTTTTTAATTTTTGTATTTGAGTTGACTGAATGAAAGGTAAATTGTAGTTTACGATTTATGACGTATTAAAAAAAAACTAGTTACTAGATCTCGTTCAAACCAATTTTCGGTGGAAGTTTACATGGTAATGTACATCACATATTTTTTTAGTTTTATCATTCCCTTATTTTAGAAGTTACGGGGGGAGACACACATTTTACCACTTTGGAAGTGTCTCTAGCGCAAACTATTCGGTTTAGAAAAAAATGATATTAGAAACCTCAATGTCATTTTTGAAGACCTATCCATAGATACCCCACACGTATGGGTTAGATGTTTTTTTTTTTTAATTTCAGTTCTATGTATGGGGAAACCTAAATATTATTGTTTTTTTTTCTATTTTTGTATGAAAATCTTAATGCGGTTCACAGAATACATCTACTTACCAATTTTCAACAGCATAGCTCTTAAAGTTTCGGAAAAAAGTGGCTGTGACATACTCGGACAGACAGACAGACAGACATGACGAATCTATAAGGGTTCCGTTTTTTGCCATTTGGCAACGGAACCCTAAAAATTGTTCAGATACGTTTGGATTCAATCTGCAGTCTGCCAGTTGACAAGAAAAATTTTTGGCGTTAGATTTTTACAGATTCGAAATTTGAAGTAGAACAAAAAATATAAAGGCCAGTGTTTCTAAAAAAGGTTGATTTAGAAACCAAAAAGTTTCGTTCGCAGCGGATTTACGCTGCAGTACCCAGGTAGCTAGGACTGCAATTAGATCCAACTATCAAATGATCAATACATTCGGTAATTAGTTATCAAAATAGAAGTGACGTGACGTGATGTAGCGCGATGTATGTACATAATTCGCGTCAGATAAGAAATAACTGTTAATATCTTTTGCTAAACTGAGGCTAACTGAGCTATGTCAGTAGTACTAAATGGGCAGACAAATTCCGTTGCCTTAGTAACAGGGTCTCATTAGCACCCTTAAAAACAAACGCTAGTACTGAAGGGCATCACTTCCAAGAAACCTTTGATAAAAATATTTATCAGACAACACAAAAGTAAATAAAGTAAAGATGATCAAAGTACTTTGTAGAATTTTCGTGAAGCCCAATTCTCCGAAAAGTTTAGAAAAACAAGTTTCCCATGAACAACATTATTTACCTAGTCATGTTTCCTTTATATCAGTTCGCACTCAGTCGAACCTTTGATATCTGTTTTCACACCTGGCCGAGTTTTATTTCTGTATTGCGGATAGGTGGAATACTGAACATGTTTTCATGCATTAAAACATGAAAATCCTGGAACTTGAGCAACAAGATTGTGTCAATTTCAGTTCGAGGATTACTTAGTATTCCTCAAGTATTTATGTTGAGTTTTTAACATTTTCGAGAGCAAATGAATGACCTGCTCACACAGTTTCATGTTCCGGATAGGAGATGAAATTATGTTTCGCAGGGTTGGTTTCATATTTGTATATTTGATGAATGTGTACAACACAATAATTCATCCGTAAGTACACATTTATTTACAAAAATTTTGACGATATTAGAATTGTTTTAAGGTGGTTTATTTAATCTGCCTATTTAGATACCATACATTAGATAATAAGATAGAAGATGAAGACAAGAAGAGAAGAATAGAAGAGAAGAGAAGAAAAGAGAAGAAGAAGAAAGAGAAGAAAGAAGAAGGAGAAGTAATACATACTTGTAATGTTGTACAGCTAAGTTGTAATTGTGTCAGATATCCAGCAAAAACAGATGAATTACTTACTTGGAAGACCCAGTAAAACGTTATAAGTACGAAAAATCCGTAAATAACCTCGTGTTTCAATTACGAAAAAGACGTAGAAATAGAAGACAATCCAAATAAATTCTAAGAAAACATCTTGTTCTGAAGAGATTCCTTCTCATTGAACCATAGCTTCGTCGTGGTAGTCATATTCCTAAATTAAATACCGAAGTGATTTGCGCACTCACCGGAACTGTTTGCTCCATTTACTTTAGCTTTTCATCGCTCATGATTAACGGCTAATTTCCCAAACATGTGATGTGCTCTCATCTCAGGCATAATTTTCTTAACGACTCATTTCGTTCTATCTACGTACCTTTTCGAGGACAGATTTTAAAATATTTACCGTGTCATAAAGGAGTTTTGACAGCTCTACGTTAATAACTGACAGGGTTATGACTTTTCCAATGATTTATTCGTAGATTTAACCACATAAAAACGGCTAGGATTTGTTGTTCGGCTTCTGAACTTCACACAAAATAGAAAATATTCGGTTTTTTCGAAGAACGAAAATTGAAGGAGAGAGCTGCAGCTGAAAATGCAAGGTAATCTGTATTATAAATAAATATTAAACAGGCTCGGCACATTGATATACTTAATCAAGTAAAATATTGCAACCGCATTAAAACAAAGGTTGTAATGTTTCTTTCGAATCTCCCATTAACCTGGGAATCCCACAAATCCTCCGGATAAGCACGTTATACATATCAATTATATACACAAACACATACAGATTACGTATTTGAAAGGGCGAACCTATTTCTAATATTTTGTTATGGGTTGCCAGGATGAGGAATATTTAAAAAAAGTACTAGAAATTCATGCGGCGCAGCGGATGTAAATAAAATTAGCGAGAAGTGTAATCACAGCCTTTTCTCAATTTTTTATTACACACAACATTTTCTAACATGTACAGACGCCAGCACGTAAAGCTACTACAATCTGTCAAATTTCTTTAAAAGGTTTTCAACTTTAATGCTAAAGTATTAGGTTCAAGATTGATTGGGAAAATTTCGGGCACCTTGATGTGATGTCGTCTGTACAACACGAACATTTTTGGATTGTTTAAGCTTGTTAGGCGACGAAAGCGATTACTGTGAACTAAAAATAATTCACTGAACAACCAGTTGGCTCAACTTATTGTTATAATGAAATTGTTAGCTTAACATGTTAACGAAAGCCTTCTTCATTAAAAGTGAGAATGTAAAGTCATATAGGTAGATTTATAGTTAGTTATGTGCCTACCTATATGTATTGTTATGTGGTGAGTAACGCTAGACTAGAGTCGGTGAGTTATTATAATATAAGGAGCTCCCACAGGAAATATATTTTTGCGCCCATGAATAAGTCAGCCCGATAATGTAATTGCATACAACTTTATTACAATAGAAAGAAAATAAATATCATGGTGAATGTAGGAATAAGTATTTACCGGCGGTTTTATTTTGCTGAACAATTTATGAAACGATAGACGCTAAGTATTTTTCATATTCTTTGTTGTTCACTGTAGAGTACAGAGTCTAATGGTGATATTATTTCGAAAAACACCACGTTTTTACAAGTAGGTATCAGTATACAAGGACAACTGTTATTTGTCTCCTTGATATTCCCTAACAAAACAAGACCATCTTGTAAAGTGATTTAACTTGCCGGTCCCCCGGCGTGTCTAGTTGTGGTATGGACGAACGCCTACAGTCACTTTAAACATTTTCAATGTTGCCACAGTTGGTAATTTCAAAAGTTTATTTGAAGTTGTTGACAATAGCCATATTCGCATATACGTCAAGTATCCGAGATGTGGTAAGCATAGGATGTTTCAATTTAAAAAAAAAGTATTTTTTTTCTATAAAATTAAATACTTAATCCCGTTATTGAAACAAGAATTGTAGACGATCTCAAGCCTTTATTGAATCTGTCATAGCAGTAAGTCAACATGAAGGGTACCGAATAATGCAGTTACTGTTGATTGGTGCAAGTACCTTTGTTTGGCGAAAACTGTCAGATCAAAGTGGTCGGTTCCGTGTCATATTCGCAGATCTTCTCAATATACTTGACCGCCTTCTAAATAACTGCATTCGATTCGTTTTCAATCTTCGTAAGTATGATCATGTGTCCGCGCACCGGTTGCTTTAAAATGGCTACCTATCCGCCAGCGCAGAGAGTTAAGGGCTCTGTCAGTGCTGTTTTCCATACTTGACAAACCCACTTCTCCTACATACCTGACTTCTCAGTTTCAATACTTGTGCTCTGCGCATAGTAAAAATCTCTATTCCACTAACAAGCGTCTTCTACGATGTCCTTCTCACCGCTCTGGTTTTATTAAATCTTCTTTCTTTGTTCAGGCGATATTTCTATGGAATGCGCTTCCTCTGAATATCAGGATGGTAACCAGTCGGTTATCGTTTAAAGTGATAGTACGTGAGTATATTCGTAAGAAGTTTGCAGATTCATCACAGCGCTGATTTGCTAAATGCTTTTTCTCCTCCACCTATCGTTATTTCTCTAGACAATTTTTTATTTTCGTTATATATATATGTATGTATTATTTTCCGAAATATCTATCCCTATGTCGCACCTGCCATATTTTGTCTCTGCATCACCCTAAGGTTGACTGGTAGAAAATGCCTCAGGCATTAAGTCCGCCTTTGTACAGTATTTTTATTTGTGCATAAAGTTTTAATAAATAAATAAATATTTGTGACAGCAACCCAAGCACTACTGACAGCATTGGTTTCCAACAATATCATATTTATTTTTAACTGTGATATTGCTGAAAATGTATAATTATAATAAAATTAAATGTTCTCGGAAAATTTGGGTACACTGGTACTTATTTCCACATTTTTAGTAGGTAATTATTCATTCCTCTGTACGGTTATCATGTAGTGTTGGTCAACGTAATTAATTTCGTGGCCTTAACCGACATTATGTAATATTCAATTTCGTGTATCTCTGGTTGAAGCTGGACGTTGAAATACGTCAGTTATGTCTCCGTTATTAAATGTAGGGGCCATTGAACGTTAGGATATTACTTGGATGTTGGAGTTGAGATGTCATCCTAGCAGGATTGATATCCGTAATTTCTCACTAACAGTTTAATACTTTACAACTTATTGTTTACTGACGGTCCATAGATTAGATGTACCTATCCGGATGGGCGGTCCCAAGACACAAGCCCACTGATACGTAGGTAACCATCTATGTTAATTACATAATCACCTGCAGGTTACAGTCCCAACAATTATTATCTAACTTTACTGAACATACCACTGCAAAAATAAGCCTAAAATAATAGTAGAAGCGTTCACTTCGTGAACACACGCGAAAATCGAGATAATGTAACTCCGTGGCTTATTCTGAAACAATTTACGAATTTCGTGTTTCACATTAAAAGTCAAAGCCAACATTGATTGAACTAACATCCGCCTTTTTTCTTCATTTATTAAGTTAACAAAGGCAGGTATTCAAATTACTTTCAATTTTATAACCGAGAACATAGTGGTTCAATTGCTTCGCATCCAAATCTGAATTAATTTTGCTAGACCCAATTTGAGTTAGGTAGATTAATTGGTTTAAGAATCTAGACTATTTACTCAAGTAAATAAGCTAGTAGGGTAGTATGTTTTTATCTAAATACATAAACGTTTAAGGCATAGTACTGTATCAGTAACCTCTGTATTTTGTTTAGCAACAAAAAAGTATTCAATGTAATATTAAATTGCGTTTTCTTTCAATGTTTCGAAATGAAATAATGTGCGGTAACAAAGAAAATTACACGGAATTAAAATACAGGTCTACTTTTAAAAATGTTTTATATATGTACCCATTCGAAA
Organism: Aporophyla nigra; assembly: GCA_947507805.1. Lineage (NCBI taxonomy): Eukaryota > Metazoa > Arthropoda > Insecta > Lepidoptera > Noctuidae > Aporophyla > Aporophyla nigra. The sequence goes on along the minus strand of OX382297.1, from coordinate 17,447,824 downwards.
TCAAAATCAATAGTAATTTAGTCACACTAGACTGAGAGGCAGCGCATTACGAACGTGAACATTACATAAGACAGTTCCCCAAAGCGCCCGCCCTTTAACAGTTCCCAGTGCTTTAGCTGGGAAGAAGTGGGGTAACAAACTGTCCAGCAAAATTGTGCATTGAACCAGCATTGTACAATTTGCTAATTTTCGTCTTCATATATTATATGACACAGTACTATAGTACATGCCCAGATATAATAACTAGATCACCTATTACAACGTTAAAGGATCAAAATTTTAATCCCACAATTGGCGGCGTGCTAAATTACAAAGATAAAACAATTATGTCAGGCTTTGTTACCCTCTTTGTTTGCCTCGGGATTCACAAATCATTTCAGAATGTTTAGGTACGCATGGGTAACCTCAGGTTATGTACTTTACCTGAATTTACCTTCGTAGATATTATCAGTGAATACCTACCTAAATATCTACAGTTGACATAATGATACATATTATTACGTAATAAACTACTAAGAATTTTAGTAGCAAGCTCACTTGCTTTCAAACCGCATATTGGTTATTTCGATACTTGACAAGAAAAATAAGACCCAAATTCTCTCTCTTTCATAACTTTAATACTATCCTTGAGTTCCAAAGTGGCTGGTCTGTTTAAGTAATCATATAACGGTCTCAGCCCATTGTGATATATTATGGTGAGTCCAAGAGCTCGTTGTGGACAGAATAAGAGCAAACGTGAACTCTCACATTTGCTCTTATTCTGTCCACAACGAATATTACTACGAATACGAACGAATACGAATACGAAACGACTAAACGAATACGAATATTACTCAATATTCGAATTTTTGCTTCGCTATACTATGTCATGTGTGTTCAATTGATGAAATACAAATTATTATTCTGATTTATTAAGCCCATAGTTTATTGACTCAGCTGTTTTCTCGCCTTACTAATATTACCTGTAAATCTTCCATAGATTGAATCTTGTAAGCTCTACAATTTGAAATATAGCCAGACTTTAAATCTGTAGACAAAATCACAGTATTATTTAATTTCTTCAGTAGGTATTCTATTCCAACATCCAAACCAATCCATTCCAATCTTGACATTTTTTAAATTAATTCCAATCTTTTGAGCTAATTAAACTTGTATTTAACACTTTGCTGATCAGATTTTCACAATGTTTCTGTTACTTAGTTACCCGTATTTTCTTGTTAAATTCTAGCTTTAAAATAAGACCAAGCTAGTTGATTATGGTAGCCCAATGAGTTTACTTACTGCCCAATGACTTAGATTTCGATCCAGTCCAACTGGAATCGGAACTGCAAACCGCGCTCAAACTGTGTTCCGTTATTGTCATGTCACCGAAAGGATTTAAGGTAAATTCTTAGCATGTATAAGTGTAATGTTCAATTAAATGTACTGTAGAGTCACCGATAAAATAAACAGTACCCGGATTGTAACAGGGCTAATTGAGCGAAATTATGCGAATTTGCACAAACTTACAAAGCTTCGAAGCAGAAATTATCGAAAAAAGGAAAGCTTTTGTGTGGCACGAAACTTTCTTTTTCGTATCGTTTCGAATCTTATAAATTCTGACCTGCGATAAATACGTATGATAAAATATATACGCATCCGGTCGCGCTAAAGACCTAAGGATACCGCCTGCATAGCACTCTATCTACTAATATTTATACTTGCATAACTATTATCATTTCAATGCTCGCGTCTATCAAATATTTCGATATATTATATTAGCTTCGAGCCTATCATTTTTAGGGTTCCGTTGCCAAATGGCAAAATACGGAACCCTTATAGATTCGTCATGTCTGTCTGTCTGTCCGAGTATGTCACAGCCACTTTTTTCTGAAACTATAAGAGCTATGCTGTTGAAACTTGGTAAGTAGATGTATTCTGTAAACCACATTACGATTTTTACACAAAAGTAGAAAAAAAAAACAATAATATTTGGGGTTCCCCATACATAGAACTGAAACTCAAAAAAAAATTTTTCAACAAACCCATACGTGTGGGGTATCTATGGATAGGTCTTCAAAAATGATTTTGAGGTTTCTAATATCAGTTTTTTCTAAACTGAATAGTTTGCGCGAGAGACACTTCCAAAGTGGTAAAATGTGTCCCCCCCCCCCCGTAACTTCTAAAATAAGGGAATGATAAAACTAAAAAAAATATATGATGTACATTACCATGTAAACTTCCACCGAAAATTGGTTTGAACGAGATCTAGTAAGTAGTTTTTTTTAATACGTCATAAATCGTAAACCACAATTTACCTTTAATTCAGTCAACTCAAATATAAAAATTTAAAACAAAAACATTTAATTTCATAAACATAAACCTTATGCATAAACCGCGAATACCTGCAGGTTTGTACGGAACCCTCGGTGCGCGAGTCCGACTCGTACTTGGCCGGTTTTTTTGTTGAACCTCTTTTTAACCGACTTCAAAAAGGAGGAGGTTATCAATTCGGATGTTTATATGTTTTTATTTTTTTATTTTTTTATGTATGTTCGGCCATAACTCCGTCATATATAGACGGATTTGCAAAATTCTTTTTTTGTTCGAAAGGGGTTTATTCCGAAATGGTCCCATATCATTTTCATATAGATCTGATGATGAGTTCGGGAGACAGACACCGGAACTCTTTAAAAAATGACAGGAAATCAACCGCGATTTCTGCTATCGCATAAATATGCATTGTTTGTTTGGAATTAGTGCATGGTGAATACCACAACTAAAAATTTTAAAATAAAAACTTTTTTGCAAAAAAAAACAACCGACTTCCTTAAAAACACTACAAAGTGAAAAATAACTTTAATTTCGGAAGTCGGTGGCAAAAAAACCATAAATACAGATCCTAAGACACCGACTACCGAAATTAAAGTTATTTTTCACTTTGTAGTGTTTTTAAGGAAGTCGGTTGTTTTTTTTTTGCAAAAAAGTTTTTTCATCGCCACGAAGAAGAATTTAACCTAATTACTTTTATGAGATACTTTCGTTTTGTCTTTCAATTTTATGTTAAGTTTAATTTATAGCTAAGCCGTTCATGCCAAGAATAACGTATTAACATAGTATTTATTACGTAAAAAACTTTTTACCAAAAAATTTAACCGCCGAAAAAACTGAAAAGCAAAAAATAATAAACCTTAAAATTATGAGTCGGCGCTGAAAAATCAATGAACAAAGATCATATAAATAATATTACATATAGAATATTTTTTTGTGGCTTTAATGTACTATGTAGGTATGTATACCCTATCCAATGAATAAAGAATTATCAAAATCGGACTACTCTGTATAAAGTTATGCGTGGTTAAACATTACAATCAGTGAGTGAACAATCAATCATCCCCTGTTTTCCGACCCTTAGGGTTCGATTTTGTTTCCCAAATTTATATCGGACCACCCTTGGAGTATACCCTTTCCAATAAAAAAATAATTATCACAATCGGACTACTATGTAAAAAGTTATGCGTGGTCATACATAAAAAAAAAAAAAAATATACGCGTCGAATTGATAACCTCCTCCGTTTTTTTTTGTCGGTTAAAAAGACCGTCAAACGCCGTTTATTCAGGTCTAGCTACAACGGCTTGCAAGGAATCTTGCAAGGTCTTTTGATTTTATTTTCATGAGTTTAAAAGTTCACCTCAGATCAGTTAAACAGGTAACAAAGAGTTGGAAAACCCAGTATCTTCGTCGCCGGCCAGTCTTAAAGTGTCTCAACAGAACGTTTTATAAATTTTTCATGAAGTTAAGAGGGCTAACAGATTCGGGTTGAGCTTGGCTAGAACTCCACTGCAATTTGCTTCGCTATAACAAAATATACTATTATCTAACCGGAACGAGGTGTTTAAGGAGTCGTAGTAGAAAGGACGCGGTTTATTTGCTCCAATCAATAAAAATGTACAAACGTTTGTAGGTGTTGATTCCCGAATCATCATCATCATCATCATTCCGAAAGACATCCACGTTTGCTATAATCGCCAGGCTTGGTAGGCGAGTTGGCGATCGCAGTATGGTGAAAAAATGCATAGAAAACGCTGCTGCCCATTCTCTTGTAAGTCCATTAGTCGCCTTTCACGATACCCACGGAAATAAATGCGATAGTGCTATTTTTATGTCTGTCACCACAGCGACGGAGGACGGTAAAAACTCATGCGTGCTGCTACATTTAATAAAAAGATATAGAATATTATATCCATAACTATCCCACTATGTTCATTAATTGTTCATTAGTGTGTATTGAAAAGTATTGAAACAATTGCTATTTATTTGTATCTAATATTAAAGCAATGGAATAATTCATTTTGCATGTCGTCAATTACTTAAACAGTTTCCGAAATGAGCGTCTCGAAACTACTCATATTTAATGCAACACGTGTTGTCAACAACCGCAGTATTGTTTTATTGTTTTGGGAGCGATCAGCTGTTACGTTATGGATGTGTGAGATCGTCGTACCATAATCACCGACGGGTGTCACATAACAGTTCACTCTTCCTTAACCTACGTGCTACGAGCATTGCTGTGAATGTAGGTTACGCAGCTACGCAGCGACGCGGCTACGCTTCTATGCCGCTTCGTTCCGAATTAAGTGACATTATGACCGTAAAAGAATTATGAGTACGGCTACATAACATTCGGTTTGTATCCACCTCGAGGTGTTTTTGTCTCACAGAATGAGCTACTTCATCGTGTGGGCTATTTAATTTTCATCGTATGAGAGGTTAAATTAAACGAAGGTTAATAGACATAAATTAGCTAAATGGAATTATGGGTACACATAGGGCTGATGAATTATAGTATCTTTGTTTTATGCTAGTATTTCACTTTAAGTGACGCACTCCTTTTGCAATAATTTTTTTATTGAGTAAGTTAAATACAGTTAATTATGTTCCTTTGCCTGGTAGTGCTCCACATCATGGAACTTATAAGATTCAATCGATGAAAGATTTACAGGTATTATCGATAAGGCTAAATAAAACTTTAACGTGTTATTTAATTTCATACAAACTAAGCTTTATGTTTTGTAAAACAGAACTTTGTTTTTACACGTAACTAACTGTTTCATTTAAATACGGCAATTTCATGGATAGCGGTGACGTTCGAGTGCATCAAATTATATCCGATCTCATCATAGTTGATAGGAGCCTCCCCTATAGTACAGTTGACCGCACCCGGCCTACCGCAACTACCGATTATCCGTAAAGACTGTTAACACGTTAACTGCCATGGTTAAAATCAGAAAAAGTCAAAAGATGTAGTGTTATTTCACTTTAAATAGCTTATTTATGCCATAAATACATTATTTATTCCAAAAACATGGTCGCCAGGTAGCAACAACATGTTCAAATTTTGTACGTGTTGTCGGTCATATAGTCCGACAAGGCCTAAATGGAACAAAAAGTGTCGAACACATAGTCCGACATGGCAGTTAACGTGTTAAAGATGTAAAAACGACAGCCAAGAACAACGGGTTGACGTACCTTCAGAGGCTTCAGGGGTACTAAATTTGTAATAGATCCAAATACCGATTGCGGCAAGTGTAATTTACCTTTGATCGACGGATAGGCTACTATAATTTAACCACGAGTTCCTCTACCGTACTCTTCCATATTTCTCTTTATTTTTCTGGCACCAACAGATATTTTTCTGCCGTACTTATAAGTAAGGTCAACCCAGATCCACCTACACTTCTTCTGCCTTATATTGCCAGATGTTCGAACGAAATAGCCTTTTTCATTGTGCAAAACCTTTTCTCCCCTCGTTTACATAAAACGGATAATTCTAGCATCAAACTGTAGGCTCTTCGAAGTACTAGGTGGTTAGTCGTCATTGGTTGTCATTTGAGAACCCTATCCATATTACATAAAAACATAGGTACAAGCAGTAAAACATTGCTTCTATCTATCTTAAGGTCAATCTGTGTAACTGTATCTATTGCAGAATTTAAAAGAGTTGAAATTTGATATCTTAAAAGTAGAGTACAAGATTATACCTACAAATAAGACTGCAATGGCCAACGTAAAGATAAACGCTATTATTATATTTTTACGAACGAGTAACAATTACTTTTATTACTACAGACCTGGAAACCAGACCGGGAAAACGTGAAATAAAGGAGACACTTTAACATAATTACTTTGTCGAGTGAAAAGTTCATTAAGCGAAATCTTAAGAGCAATGATAACGGAGAAAAATGAATTGAGATTGATTTTAAGAACGACATTTGATGTTTAAATAAAAATATTACAGTTGACGAGATTTCTCAGTAACAGTGCAGCAGTGGTGCGATTTCGAAATTTTCTATTACTCAAACCTCAGTCGGTCTGATAAAGTTTTTTGATCCTTTACAAAAGGTTCCCTATCCATTTGCATAAAATTTTAAGACCTAATATAACTTGGCATACTTTTTTCCTCCTAATTATATTTTCGCATAACATTATTTACGCATAACAGCTTACGCATAATATTTTTAAGCATAATTTCTTTAATCATAATAATGATTAAGCATAACATTCTAAAGCATAAAATATTTACGCATAATGATAATAAAACATATTTTTTAAAGGCATAATAAAGAAGCATAATAATTAACTCCTAAAATGTTAGACACTAATAAACATGTAAACATGCATACATCATGCATGCAATAGGCATTCAGCATGCAAGGAAGCATGCAGCAGGCATGCAGCATGCAAGCATGCATCCAGCAGGCATGCATCATGCAAACAAGCATGCAGCATGCAAGCAAGCATGCAACATGCAGCAGGCATGGTTTCTGTCCCGGCTCCGGCGGTCCCATGCGAGCTTATCGTCGCAGATATGTTTCACGCTCACCACCACAGCTTCGGCTAGCTGGCCGGCTTCGCCACCCAGCCTCAGCCGCGGTGGCGAGCGTCAAACCATCTGCTCCTCAGTTCGCGGGCCGCCTCGCCCCTCCGCGCCTACGCGGTTTTAAATTACACTCTAGGGGTAGGGCAGACAAGACTACGTGCAGTCGGTTTTGCAGCGATTCGTTTCTGCCACGAAATTTTGTAGCACAACAAATTGAATTTTTAAGACTATACTTTAATTTAGGGTTAAAAATTTTATTTTAAAAAGTATGCCTAAATACTATTATGCTAATAGTCATTATACCTAGTAACATTATGCGAATTAAAATTATGCCAAAACAAATTAGCCTTCAAGATCATTTTGCCAACATAAACTATATGCCAAAAAAATATATGGCAAAATATTATTATGGCAAAATACATTATGCCAAAATAGGTATGCCAAAGTACATTAGGGTAAAGAACATTATGCGAAAAGAAGGGATCCCTTTACAAAATATATAGCAAATATTTATGTCATTATAAATATAAAATACATCAATATTGATTAGATCCTAAATTAATTTTATTTTACCAAAGAATTAGCATTGCCATTCAAGGAGGTAATGCTGCCAGTCTTCGGGGCACGTTTCCGGTTGACAATGATTTGGACAGGTACTTCGACGTCTAATGCCCTTCTTTTTTATCCTTTGAAAAGATATAGGATCGACCGGTATCAAAAATAGATTTATGCGAAACGTTTTCATTTCCAGATGGTACAGTTCAGTCAAAATTTGGTGTTTTTTATTATAACGTTAACTTATTTACAAAATTGCACAGCATATGACTGAAATTCAGGAATATGAAATATTTATTAGTATTTTATAAAGACATTAAAGCACTTAAACCCGGAGCGACAATAAGCTTATATTAAATTACGAGCGTCATGTTCACAAAGGCCTTATCTTCAGATACATTAATTCTCGCGAATTCCAGGGCAAAGAACAGCTTTACGTGCAACGAACGTTTCGTGAATAGAAGCTTGATGTTCATTCCACAGTGTCGTCTGAAGAACCTTTATGCTTCCGAATAAAAATGTCAAGACTTATTAATGGTGGAGTTTAATGGCTACTTCACACAATATCTCATGTTAGACTGTACAGCTAATGTTTCCTTATACATAAGTGCTTCAGCAAAGAAACCGTCGAAAAGTTCAACTACTCAACATTAAAAAACACACATCTACTTGAGATTTATGGGTGTACATTTTTAAATAACGCACACGCAATCTGCCTTTTGTCATCGTTATTAGTGATGTTAATTATTACAGGTTTGAATAACTTCACTCGGATTGAAATGATAAAAAAGTATTGTAAGGATTGTTGATGATAATAAGCACAGATTAATTATTTACTGGAAAGACCAAATACAATAATAATAATATAAGAAGTAGGCTCTAGCTAGTACTCGACAAAAAAAAAACCTTTTGTCTGAAACAAAGACGAAAAAGAACGTATAATTTGAAGAAAATCCATTTTCTGAATTCTTAGAAAACATCTTGTTGTGGAGAGATCCCTTTCATTGAACCGTTCGTAGTCATATGATTAAAGTGAAGGCCGAAATGATGTGCGAATTCACTGGAGAAATTTGCTCTATTTACTTCCGATTTCTATCGCTATCGACTTATGGAAAATTTCCCAAATATGTGATGTGCTCACCTCTGTCATAATTTTCTATACGACCCATTTCGTTCCATCTACATGCCTTTTCGACGACACTTAAAATGTTTATCTTGTTTTTAAGAGTATTGATGGCTCAACTTTTATGATTTGTCGCCATAAGTCTCTTGAGTATGGCGAGAGTTTTGTTAAATTATTAGAAGACTAGCTTTTGCCCTTGGACTCGCCCGCGTGGATGTCGGATGTTGGACGACAAATTTATACAATCCGAGCTCAACTAAAACTGGAAATGGATAGTTTGTTGTCTAAACGTGTGTGCTATCGGAATAAAAATTATCAGATTTCCAATCCGTTCAGCCTTAAAGGGGAAAATGTAACAGACAGAGTTAATTCCGTCACTTTAGCTGTGATAATTTTCTCATTCCTCACGCCGCCGCGTAATTATCGTAAAACGAAGTACAAAGTTTTTGCTTAAAGTATTAATATGTAGATTTTTCAGAAATTAACTAAATACAGTGTGTAAGGGACAGCCCTCCGCAGACTGATGGGGTGGATTCAGTATATAATATATTATCATACTAAGATGACCAGTACAAGAAATTATTTCAGGATCGTTATGGGAATCCAATAAACCTGATTTGTTTTATTTCCTCCTCCTTCCTCCTTTCTACCTTTGTATGATAAGAGTTTCTAGGCAACGCGTAATTCAATACTGTGCCACTGCCGACGTGCCTTGCTTCACATGTGCACCTCATCTTCAACTCTAGATGGTAATGCATATAATCGGTATTCATAGCGAGTCGGCAAACAAGATAGTGACGTACACATTACTCTCGTTATTAAATTGGAGTTGCGTAAGAAGTATGCAATAGCACGTCTAACTCTAACTCTAGTTCGGCTTTCAGTGTTGTGTATAATGAGGCTGAATCAATATTTACAATATACCTAACTACTAAATTGTTTTGAGTTGGTACGTAGTTACAGTTGATTATACGTAGGTACTAGTTCTAATAAGTAATTGCCTCAAGCAAATTCACGAATAACCCCAGCTTTGCAAGTATAATGTCCCTTTAATTACCGCCTATTTCCAAGTTATAACCTGCCATTACCGCCACCATAAATCACATTACGAAGCTTAATTAATGTTGTCATACATAATGTAGCAATGTTCGTGTTTGTGTAAGTGGGTCTGTTACAGAGAATAGTTGGCCTGTTAGTTGTAACGTCATCGTATCTATGAGATAACTTTGTGTGCGGCACGTGAGTTATGCTGTAGTACGAAGATGAGCGGACAAACATCGGGTGGTTGGTTTAATGTCAAAAGGAAGCTGGATTTAATACATTTTTTTAGGGCTCTTGGAAATAGAACGAGTTTGAAGGACAGACGATCGAGAGGTCTTTAGCGCTTAAGTTTGGATATTACATCATACCACGTGCTATCGTTGTTCCTGAAAAAAAAAGTATGCATACTAAAGGCATCTTCATTATGAAGTCAAACCATATAGGTCTCATATTGTAGCCTCCCACCCGATCCACTTTGTTAAACTTAGTTCGAAGAATCGATTTCTTATAACGGGTCTCGACCAACCTAGCTGGTTACGTAAAAGTATTATGTGATATATGATCTGTATTTCTCATTCAAACTACAGACAGCAAACAGTATTTCTACGTTAATATCGTAAGTTACGCTACAGCTCGGACTAACCAAACATTTTGAATATTTGCTTAGTTCAGACTATTTGGCAGCGCGCTAGTAGTATTTATCACAACATATCTTTGTTTGTTTCTCTCAGTTCAGTATCTTAATGGTGGATCTCTATGTAATAATACTTCATAATGTTGCAAATTTATAAGATTACTAGTTTTTGCTAGCGGCGACCAAATTTCATCCAAATCCGTCCGGCCGTTTGATTAATCGAAATATACAAAATTCCACAATAATAGTACAATTTAGTTGGATAATAGTATTATTTAGTTTCAAGCAGAAATGACCTTATTTCCCTGAAAGCAAGTTTGCTTCAGTCGTTTCTACAAAAGAAATAATTCCCATTTTTTAGGGTTCTGTACCAAAATAGTAAAAAGGAACCCTTATGGTAAGTCTCAGTCCATCTGTCCGACTGTCTGTCACAGCTGGATATCTCAAGAACTACTAATGCTATCAACTTGAAATATTTTTAGAATCGTTTTAGTTGACGTTTGCCTAACTATTTTGGACGGAAGAAAAAAATAAAAATATGTATATTTTTTGCAACAGGTACTGAACGGGGTAAAATTTTGAAGTGGGGCTTCTAGGGCATGTGGGGTATCATAATGAAAGAGCGCTTTTTGCACATTCTCAAACCATTGTATTTTTTAAGCCACATAGTTTTCGACGTTGGATGAATAATTAAAAAAAAAAAAACTGTTTTCCTCATCTCCGAAATTTGCATAGTGAAAAATCTGAAATTATTCTGTGTGATAGAAGTGTATGTAAAATTACGGGAAAAATAAAACAATTTTTCTAGACAGCACACTTTTACAGAAATCATCAACAAACATAACATTAGTTCCATTATCGGTCAAGAGATAGCGCTAACCTAAAACTGCCATACCTATATTGCAATAATATAATACGTTTACTATCAAATATCACGGTATACAAGATAGTACGGCGTCCTCGGTGCACAAGTCCGCCTCGCTCTTGACCAGTTTTTTATCAAACTCTTCACTGGAATTTTTTTCCCCGTTTCTCAGTAGAGAATCTCAGTCGACAGAAAAGTTATAAGTTCGTTACATTCCCAATGGATTGAATTTCTTCGGCGCGATTCATTTATTGTGCGTTCCTTCCGGCGTCGGGCGGATTATGATTCCGGGACAAAGTGCTGCAAGTTGCTGTGTACATTTTTTATGAAAACAGAACATTGAAAGAATATTCTGTTTGAATTGGTTTTTACTCTTGAAACTTAATCTATACTATATAATAATATTATAAAGCTGAAGAGTTCGTTTATTTGTTTATTTGATTGATTGCGCTAATCTCATGAACTTACTGGTCCAAATTGAAAAATTATTTTTGTGTTAGGTAGCCTATTTATCGAGGAAGGCTATAGACTATATAATATCACGCTACAGCCAAGAGGAGCGGAGCAGTAATGAAAAATTGCAAAAACATGGAAAATCGCACGGGAAGGCGATTTGACGCGACGGGTAGGGACGGGGAAACAAGAAATTTAACGTGGACAAAGTTGCGAGCAGAAGCTAGTACTAAATAAATAACAAGAAATATGGATTGTTTGTTTGTTTGTGATCATGAAAATTTACAACATGATAATCGGTTGCTGCAAGTATGTTAAGTCTTGGAAATAGTGAGCATAAATTCGTCTGCATGTCATTCCTTATTAAAATTGAATGAGTATTAGGGCCACTCCGAGTTTTTAGAACCCAGTTTCAAAGCTATGTTGATTTGACAATAGTTAATAAGTGCTTATTTCTATCACTAACATCCTAAACAAGGAAATATCATCTTCCGGAGTTCAGCCACGTGCTTATTTGATTCAAAAAATGATATTAGGAACAATTGTATTGTATCTGAGAGCGCTCAGTTTTTCCACGTACATGTATCGTTATGGGTTTCCGTTTCAATCCAATGGATTATATATAAATTGATTATTTTTAAATCTCTGTTTGTAATACAGTTGTTAGTTAAATGAAATTTTGTAAATTGCTTTGGGTCAAAGCCTCGGGTAAATATTTATGTAGATAAGTGGAAATCGTTATTTAAATATTTTTCCGCTGGCGAATTTTTTCTGTACAAGGTTTTACTATAAACGATTCATTCCCACATTCATTCCCTTTAATGATTAAAAAGTTATCGAAATTTTAAACTGACCGGCGTTTCTTGATATTAAACTTTACTGTACTGGATTTAAAGTAAAAAATTGAACAATAATACTCTTGATGTAAACTGGAGCTGTTTAATTTAAATTCTTTTTTTTTCTCACCACAATATACTTTGCAGATATTGTTACAATTACAGTACATGATATGATTTCGTTTACTGTGGGAGTCTGGTGATTAAGTTAGGCTTTAAGGGGCTTTGTTTCAGGTCACCAGGTCTCCACCCACTAGCACTTAAGTACATTTCATAAAAAAAATAAAATGTGTTAACAATTGTGAATTAGGAGATTGTAGTACGTTATAGTTTGTATGTAGCTCAGCATAAAGTGTTTGTTAATGAAAAAACCGAAAAAAAAAGCAAAACGAAGAAAAAAATTACAACAAAATCCCATGATTTGGTGTAGCCTTAGTGTTGTTTAATGGTTTTTCGTGTAGAAATTTTCCCATGTTAGTATCCAATCAGTCAATATATTCGATTCATCATTATAAAGGGGTATGATAACTAATTAAAGCATCGATATTTTGTTCATTAGTAGTATTTTACCAAACCGTGTATATTTTTCGGTCCCCATAATTTAGAGCGACTATATCGCGTCGAAACCTATATATTAAAAAAAAAAATATGAATACTTACATGAGCGACAGATTTAAAAAAAACAATTTTTTCTCAACCAAGCTTCTCGTGTCGGAAGGACTTACCACCTGCACCCTCGGTCCCCCGTAACGTATGATTTGTGTAAATATCGACATCATTATTTCAGTCGTAAGATGACGCTGGTGGACAAAAGCCTCCCATAACATGGCCACAAGGTGGGCCAATAATCTTGTGAAGGCTGTAGAAACCCGCTGGATTTGAGAAGCTCAGAACAGGGCAATGTGAATATAACCACGTTAACGTGGATTAACTGATATTACTAGTATTTATTTTCTTCTGGTCTGTTTTTTTATCTGGCTTAATTATAACAGACGAGCCCGCAGCTTCGCTCCCATGGTCAATTCCACAGGGTTTGCCTTTAATACTCATCACTCTCTGCGTTATAATTACTTTTATAACAAAATCACTTTTATATGTTGCTCACCCAGCAAAAAAAAGTGAATATTTCATAAATTTCATTGTGAACAATGAATACGTACCAAAAATACACTATAGCTTGTAAATGATAGGTTATTTAAAAGGTATCAAGATGACCTTAATATTACCTCGGTCTCAAGTAGTTTCCTGGCAAAACTTATTTCACGCCACAGCAGCAGCGAACTAAAGTTAACAAGAACAAAGACCATTTTCTTTGTTATATTCTCTGGATTTATTCATATTCTTATTCTTATGAATAGTGTAGTCCAACATTAGCTCTTTTCGTTTCATACATATTTTAAAATAATTTGGACATTTATTTATAAGTCTGAATGGGTGCCTCGTAAGTCTAATGGTCGCAAGGGCTTCTGCTGAGTTGCATAGAGGTCTTGTGTTGCATTCCCAGGTCAGGAAAAGTTTTATTTGGTTATTGTATCTGGAATTTCTCAGTAGCATTGAGTCTATTGCCATCAACCAGGCATAAATCCAAACACCGGACTGTTTGGATTTGTGCCTGGTTGATGGCAATAGACTCACCCTATTACATAGACCTTAAAGATAACTGGGGAAATGTGGGCGTACTATAAGTACATGTCTACCCAACCTTTCGTGGAAACGATGTGTGATAAAATCACGCCTTGTTATGTCACCATTTAAAAAAATCGTTGGAGTGAAGTGATCACTTGAAAGCTAAACCGTTCGCGACCGCCTTTTACTCACTTCACCTCTCGAGAACTGCTGCACAGATGTTTAACATTCTGAAACTAGGCTAAAGACTATGAATTAGGTGCTTGACTAATGAGGCTACACTAGTTAGAAAAAGCTCAACAAGATCCGTTGTCATTTGTGAGCAAGACGTGGTCAATTTCTGATCTTTTTCAGATTGAAGACTCGAAATCAAATTAAGATGCGTTATATTTTTATTTTAGACAGTATGCTGTCTTTTACCTTTTAATTCATCGAAATGGAATTTTTATTAAATATGCAAAGTGCGGCGTCTTCAGGATCAAAAATCACGTTTTTACAATTCTAACCAGAACAGTTCATGTCGAGCTAATTGCCTTATCCGTACAATATCAACAAGCTTGGAACCCTTGAGAATAATTTAAGAGAATCAATGAACTTAGGGGCTACCTAAACAATAAAATAAGCTCCAAATCTTGTTCTTTGTTGTGTGTTAAATTGTTCATTTAAAAGTTTCCGCGAATGTAAATGATCAAATTTTGAAATGAGGCTTTTGTGTCATATTTACTTTTATTGGATTTTAGTTACATATATTAGAAGATATATCTACATATTTTATTTTTGTTGAAAGACATCTACACAATTTTCATATTAAAATAATAAACAGAATAACATACTATCCAAAGACTGGTAGAAGAAAAAACATATTCGGGTTATTTCACACTCTTGGGGAGCAAGAATAAATAGAAAGCCTGATGTTTATTTTCCCACACTTTGGCAAAGTACTGAAATAAGGAAAATGTTCCACTTAGACGCACTTATTCGTTCGCACTGTATTTCGTATCAACTGCTGTCATCAACGCTGTCATTTTCAGACCAATCTACTCACAATTCGCTCGACTGAGCGTAGTAAGAGAAACACATTCAAAATAACTACGTAGTAAGCAAAGCATTTGTAAAAATTAAACGTAGGTTGGTACAATAGATTTCAAGAGGTTTAACAAACCAATAATATATTTAACAGCGAGTTCAAAGAAAATTACAGCATAAATGACAATAGTTTGTCAGCACCACAAACATCTTTAATCTATTAGTTAAAATTCATTAGCACTGTTGCCGAAGTTACGAACTTAGGATTCTAATATCCGATAGTTACCTAAGTCGGCATAGTTGTTCGGAGACGAAATTCTTAGTAGCAATTTGATATTGTTGTTATTAGGGATGTCCGTCATTCAACAGTTGGATCGCCTTTCTTCTCTCAGCCACCATGGCTGGAAGTCATCAAATACTGTCACAGAAATCTAGGTGGGTTCATCATCCTCATCAAATACTAAAAGAAATCAGTCGATGCTACAAAGTAACAAAATGTCTAAAACGTATATTAGACTAGACGAGGTTTTTCATAAAGAAGAACGGTAGGAGTCCGTGTAATTTGCGTTTCGCACTTGGAAGACTTCGCTTACAAAACAAATTATCCTAAAGGAAAGTTTTCCGTCAATTTAAGATAAAAGCTATTCACAGTCTATTTTTTTTACACCAGAACAACGTTACACATGTAGCAGTTGCCTACGTTTATAAAAATCCCATGACAATAAACCAAAGAATATATTATGCAGTAAACAGTTTATCACATTCAAAAACGGCGGCAACGGATAGTTCCAATAATGGCAACTGCTGAAGAGAAAAATGGCACTCGTAGTTGAGTTTATTTAATTAGCCCTCTACACATTGGACATCTAGAAGAACGTCATGTCTTATTGTGCTTCATGGATTTCTATCTTTGCATAGAAGTACTGCATAATATCGTGATTATTGACAAAATGTATTTTGTTGTAACCACTCTGTTATGAAATTAAGCGAAATGAAAATATAAATTTGGTAGTTGAATAAAGAATTTACATTATATTTTTACATTGTATTCTAAGGACCTTCGTCGAATAACTGAGTAGCTGGCGAGGGTATTATGCCTTTTTTAAATTTGGTTGGGATATCATCAAATGACGTTTCCCGCTCTGGGTGGAGCAGAAGGGCGTGTCAGAACGTTACTGATTAAAACCCACTTGTTCCTTCAGTTGCCTATGGCAGGGCCACGGTAACTCTTTCAAAGAATTCCGTGACCCTGGCCATCGGTCCTGGCGGATCCCTTCAATACTGCTGACATCACTTTGCGGCGCGCGTGGAACTCAACGCGCCGTCGACCCGAGCCTGGTCCTTACCGGGCGGCGAGCTGCGGGTATCATGCCTGTCGTGAGCCTCACTATACGATTCAAGCTCATCACACGTACCAGGAGCAGCTATAACCTATGGCAACCCGATCCTTTCTGCTCATCTAGATTACCTACAATTCTCGTGTTCTAGAAGTACATCACCACAAAACAAATAAAACTCGTTGGTAAAAAAAATCGAATTCATAGCTATCTAAAACAACACATCAAGACAAGGCAGAGGAGTGACATTAAAATATGACAATTATGACACTTCAGATTTAAAACTGACATCCATAAGTTTTAATGTTACCATGAAAGCAACATTTAATGTTACCATGAAAGCAACATTTTTCATAAGCAAAAAAAAAAAAAAAACATTTTTCATTCCAGCCAAATCATATAACTTTCAGTAACAACTTAGTCCATATTTATAAATATACTAGCTGACCATACAGACGTTGTCCTGTTTCCTCAAATTTGTTAGCAGCGTCATCTGTGGGGCTTTTTTTTTTTTTTTTTTTTTTTGGATGGGAAATCATCAAATGACTTCTCCCGCTCTGGGCGGAGCGGGAGGGCATGTCAGACTTTTACTGACTAAAACCCACCCGTGTTCCTTCAGTTGCCCATGTGCCAGGGTCACGATATCTCTTTCGAACAATCACGCGACCCTGGCAGGCATCGGTCCTAGCAGACCCCTTCAGTGTTGCTGACATCTCTTTGAGGCGCGCGTGGAACACTACGCGCCGTCGACCCGAGCCTGGTCCTTACCGGGCGGCGAGCTACCCATTGATCGCCACCCGCAAGCTCGCGCCTACGGTGGCCGGGAGTCCGCAATCGACTCCCGGCGCCCGGGGCGTCTCCTCCTGCGGCGGCTAGGGACGTGAGGGCGCAGAGACTGCCATTCCCTCACGCGCCCCGCCTCCTCCTTCGCGAGCATTACTGCTTCGCAGAAGGAGGTGACGGCTTCCCATGCCCTCTCGCTCCGTACCATAGCTCGCACCAGGGCCGGACGCGAGAGGTCGCCGCCGCCGATCGCCTCCACGAGGACACGGCGGTGCTCCGCCCAGGCAGGGCACACTTCCACCGTATGCTCCACCGTGTCCTCTAGACGATCCTCACAATGGAAACACCCGGGCGTTTCCTCCCGCTTTATCCTGAACAGAAACCCACCGAAGCACCCATGCCCGGTGAGAACCTGCGTCAGGCGGAAGGTGAGGACGCCGTGGCGCCTCTCTATCCACTCCTCAAAGAGGGGACTTACCGCCGCAATTGTGGCGTGCCCTGTCATCTGTGGGGCTGATTAGTGAATTTAAACTATCCAGGAACCAAACGCGTTCAAAAAAATTCATTCAAATCGGTCCAGCCGTTTAAGAGGAGTTCAGTGACATACACACGTACAGTATAATTACTTATAAAGGTGTGAAACATGAACGTTGCAAATACAAATTGGAACTACCTCAAAAGCTTATAATAATGCTCTTATGTTGCAAGGGGCAGGAAGCTTTTACAAATGTCTTAGATTTGATGTAACAGAACTAAGGTATAACTGCAATCATTGACGTTTTGCCCTGTAATAATCATCAAAAAAAAAACCGGCCAAGTGCGAGTCGGACTCGCGCACCGAGGGTTCCGTACAAACCTGTAGGTATTCACGCTTTATGCATAAGGTTTATGTTTATGATTTTTTTTTTTAATTTTTATATTTGTGTTAATTGAATGAAAGGTAAAATGTGGTTTACGATTTATGACGTATTCAAAAAAAAAATAATTACTAGATCTCGTTCAAACCAATTTTCGGTGGAAGTTTACAAGTACATATTATTTTTAGTTTTATCATTCTCTTATTTTAGAAGTTACAGGGGGGATACACATTTTACCACTTTGGAAGTATCTATCGCGCTAACTATTCAGTTTAGAAAAAAATGATATGTGAAATCTCCGTATCATTTTTGAAGACCTATTCATGGATATCCCACACGTATGGGATTGATGAAAAAAAAATTGAGTTTCAGTTCTAAGTATGGGGAGCCCCCAAAATTTATTGTTTTTTTTTTCTATTTTTGTGTGAAAATCTTAATGCGGTTTACAGAATACATCTACTTACCAAGTTTCAACAGCATAGTTCTTATAGTTTTGGAAAAAAGTGGCTGTGACATACGGACGGACAGACAGAAAGACATGACGAATCCATAAGGGTTCTGTTTTTTGCCATTTGGCTACGGAACCCTAAAAAGGAGGAAATAGTACAATATAATAATATAATACAAAGTCATTAAAACGTTTAACTGAGAATCTACTATCAACGAATTAACGAAATCCAGTTGACTAGCATAATCATAGAAATACCAAATTTTGATGAGTATGGTAACTCGAAAGCTATTGGCCTAGGTTTTGCGTATAGATATTGCAAATAGTTGCATTTCGAGGATCAGATTCAGTAAAAAAACTTAATGTTAAATTCTTTTTCTTTGTACAGCCCAATAAAATATCCTATGGCATACAAAGTAAAGCCCTATAGCTGTTTCATATATTGTAGGTACATACTTTCATTCATGAACATTTCATTTAAAATAAGTGACACCAAAACTACAATTCAGCTCTTATAATTCCTACAAAAATTAACTCTAGTTTTGCTACAAATATACAATATTACGTAGGCACAGTTCATTGGTCACAACCAGGGGAATAAATCTGCAATCTGTCGGAAACGGAAATTTTTATTTGATGTCGAGTCCCTTATAAAATTACGTTTGCGCTATTTGCTTCTTGCAACTTGGCAATTTCAGTTCCACAACTCCGTATTGCATAGTTGTTTACAATTTAGTTTTTTAGATACTCTGTTTTGTCATTTCAATAGCCCAGTACAAACATGGAACAAAATATGACCTCGTTATAATATCTAGATTACAATATACAGAAGAAATTAAAACAAACCGTGAATGCTTTATCATATAATATTCTATTGTGTAGTAAAAAGTTCCACACACAAGACTACCCTCACTCTTCAATCCTCCACTTGTTTGTGTCGGATTTCGGCAAGGCTTTACTAGCTTCTACCAAATTCAATTTGACTTCACGAGTTTGTTCGCCGCCTGTTTATCGTTACTGGGTTTTTCGCCGATACTCGCAAGGATAGAGAAGTTACTAGTAAGTGAATTATTTCATTCGACACGTATAATCAGTAGCTGAAGTTAGTTCTTAATAATTAATTTGAGATCGTCTATATGAATAATACTGAATTAATTTGCTTACTTGCATAGAGTCATTAATGAAAATACAAGCATGTTTTAGCAGCTAATATTGTGACAAGCTATTTTATTTGTGTACATCTTAAAATATATAAATTACGCGTCACATTGTTTGTCCGGGATGGACTCCTAAACTACTGGACCGATTTTCATAAAATTTGCACACCGTGTGCAGTTTGATCCAACTTGAAAGATAGGATAGCTTCTTACATCTCAATTTATAGTCGCAATATTATTTTATTGCAAATTATTTGTTTATTATATGATTTGACAGTCACAATTATCTGTTAGCTCCAAGCGATTTGAGCAAAAAATTGACGCGGACGAAGTCGCGGACAGAAGCTAGTATAATTATATAATTATGTAGCTGTTCCGTGTGGTGCCGAACGTAAAGAATACCACCATCCCATTTATTCCCGTGGGTGTCGGATAAGACGACTAAGGGACTTACTATATAATAGGCACCAGCGTTCTCTATGCATTTTACAACCATACTGCGATCGCAAACCTACCTGCCATGGTGATTATAGTAAGTTTCCCAAATTGTGGTAGGCCTGTGCCAAAGAGAATATAACCACTAGAGAGCGTATACGCCGATTTCTTCTAAGCACACGACTCACCACTGCGGGCCGGGGGACGAGGCAGAATGCGCGGCTGCAATTGGTCAGTTCAAGGTCAAGTTTCGTGGGTATGCCCGTCGTGGGGCTGCTTTACTTCATTAAGGGAAAATAGTCGATATCGATAAAATGGATTTTAAAATTGTGAAAAATACTCAATTAAAATCAAAGAAATCATATTTAATCAAAATCAAGCACTAATAAAATTAAAGTTAGAGAATCCAAGAACAAAATTTATGCCACTATCATATTTGGTGTAGAAACGGAGTCGAATATCATCCCCAAGGCAGAAGTTACTATGGCCACGTGAGTTTTGGCGCCAGTTTACAAACGGATTGTCAAGACGAAGCTAAACAAGCCACAGTATTCGAATTGAATAAAACTTACATTAATTTTTGTTTTTATTTTTGATATAGACTTTCAGCTATTAAAGGTAACAGCACTCATTTTTACGATAAAAATACAAAGGGAAAGTAAGGGATAGATGCATTAGAATTGTCTAATGAAAGAACGAGACTTTTCCAAAAGACATCAACGCGGGACTCAACAGTGTGCTGGTTTATCCAACCACCATTTTAAATAGACCTCTACGGTGGATAATAATCTGATTATATAACATAATTATTTTTCGTACTGTTTACGTACCGATGAAAAGTTATGCGATCCTTTTTATAACTAGAAGTTTTGGAATGTTTCCCACACCACTTCACCGCGCATGAAGGCATTTTGATGCGTTATAATTGCAGATGAAGTTATATTATTTGCATTAATTTAGCGTGCACAGAGGTCTAACAATTGGTCACAACTAAAATGGTAACTAGAACCGTAGCCTATGCATACGCGACAAAATACTAATAGTTTTCGAGCGGCGGGGCACTGTATGCGCAGTCAAGTGGTTATATAGTCTTTGGCCTGTGCCCAGCAGTGGACGTCTTTCGGCTAAAATGATGATGATGAATTATGTATGAATTATGCATATCACAAAAATAATCAAACAGAAGATTGTAAGTTTATAACTAGTCTAGGGGGTAAAATATTCCCAATAATATTCTTCCATGTCAACTTTGCTACACATGATCATACAACGATTCGCTGCTACAGAGATGACTAATAAGTAGGGCACCTCAAAGGTTTCATCATCGCACGAATTGGCATATTTTATACCGTGAAATTGGCATATTTTCAAACATAAAACGCCTTCGGGAAAGCAGTGAGCTTTCTAAATACACGTGTGCTTTGCTGACTCCCAAAATCCAAAATTACCATCCAATATAACAAGCAATAACCTTTTATCTATTAACTATGAAAGAAAGAATGTGGGTATAGGTATAGTCAAAAAGGAATCCTGACTGGAATTCTTGAAGACAATTCCCACTTATCTAAACCAAATCTCATTAAATGAGCATAGTTTGAATATGGGTAATAATATAAACATAGCATTGGTTATGAATAGGAGTTTATTGGTTTACAGGGTGGGTGTTTCGCATATACTAACTTGACAAAATTTCACTCCATGTTCAGTTAGAACCACCGTAATGAATTACGGTAGTTGAAGCGAATGTTTATTTCGATTGGATCAGAATGGATCTTGAAGTGTTGTTTTAAATTCATAAATGGGTTGGGTTAGTAGATTTACCACTAAGCAAAATAAGGCGTACCATATTTATTTATAAAGAACGCCTTTCTACTGTAATGAATAAAATTTCTTAATTTATACCAATATTTATACCCAGTCTTAATCATTTTTATTAGTCATGTGAACATAGCCTATAATCATTTCGATGAATACATACATATTTATAATTGAATACAGGCCACATAGAAAGACTGAAAAACGATTTAACGCATTAGCATGATTCATCTGTCAAGTAATTGTCTAGTAAAATTTTATGGTTTTTATTCATTTTTTATTTGACTATGAAAAAAATTAATTATTCAGACTTTTAAAACAATAATAACAGAAAATGTTTCCCTCCCGAAAATTTATAATCCGTGAAGCAGCAAGATCATTAGTGAAACAAATACGTGGGCGCAACTACTACGAAAAACCCGCAATGATACAAGTGGGCGACTCGCTACCGTACTGTGAGTTGTACGAGGATTTTCCCACCAATGTAATACAAATGCCTGATTTTGTAATGGGAAAGAATGTTGTCTTATTCGCCGTGTCTGGAGCTTTTTTGCCTGGCTGTTCAAGAACCCACCTGCCAGGG
Source organism: Aporophyla nigra (assembly GCA_947507805.1). Classification (NCBI taxonomy): domain Eukaryota; kingdom Metazoa; phylum Arthropoda; class Insecta; order Lepidoptera; family Noctuidae; genus Aporophyla; species Aporophyla nigra. The sequence goes on along the minus strand of OX382297.1, from coordinate 17,425,390 downwards.
TACGTGAAGGCTGCTTGTACCATGAAAAAAGACGGTGTTGATGAAATCATATGCGTTTCGGTCAATGACGCATACGTCATGGGTGCTTGGGCGGAGCAGCATAGAACAAAAAAAAAGATCCGCATGCTTGCGGACCCCACCGGCAGCTTCGTCTACTCGTTAGGCCTTGGCATGAACCATGTACCACTTGGCGGGTTCCGTGCGATGCGCTTCTCCATGGTGGTGGTCGACAACATATTGAAGGAGTTACATGTCGAACCAGATGGCATCGGACTAAGTTGTTCCCTTGTAGAGTGCCTCGGTTACAAAATGCATTTGAAAAGTAAATGCGAGACATCCTAACAATAAAAATCGTTTTATTTCTAAAATCACTTTAGTTTCGTCGGTAGTTTGAGTATATAACCCTCTACTAATCCTATGCAATAAGGATGTCAGGGAGGCATAATAGACGACGCCATAGCAATCATATAACTCTGCATGCATGTTTTATGACTGTCTGTTATTATAAAGCTGAAGAGTTTGTTTGTTTGTATGATTGAACGCGCTAATCTCAGGAACTACTGGTCCGAATTGAAAAATTATTTTTGTGTTAAGTAGCCTATTTATCGAGAAAGGCTATAAACTATATAACATCACGCTACAATAAAGAGGAGCGGAGCAGTAATGAAAAATGTTGCAAAAACGGAGAAAATCGCACGGGTAGGCGATTCGACGCGACGGGAAGGGTCGGATGAACAAGAAATTTAACGCGGATGAAGTCGCGGGCAGAAGCTAGTTATTTCATAAAATGTGATCCAACGACATGGAAATTCGTGGTTTAATGGAGTTGACAACGTAAGCTTCTTAGATTTCAGTGTGGTACGCTTTATAAATTGCTATGAGCATTCCTGACTTAAAAAGTAGACTGGACGTAGCCCATTACTTTACGTTTCTTTCTGGACTTATGTATTTTTTGATATCTTGCACCTTTGCACTTCGTTTTCACGTAGTTTTTTAACCTGTCATTCTTATTTAAATTTCATTATTGTATTTGAAACTAACTACGACAAACCGTAAAAACGAGCCTTCGATATGGGTATGGAGCAGTGGTGGCTTAGTGGTAAAAGTCATGACTTACGACGTGAAGCTCGTAGGTTCGAACCCTAACCGATGCTTTACTTTGTGTAATTTTTTTCATCACCACTGCTCACAAAACTGTGTAAACAAAAGATCATGTGGAAACCGACTTGTGTTAGAATAAAAAAAACCGAAGACATGTGTAATTAGCCAAGTCGATTACGAGTAAAACGAGATCAGTCTATTCCATAATGTATCGACCGTATCGAAGATGGTGTATTCGTAACACACATTATAATTTCAGTCAACACTTCAGAAGAAGATTACTTTTGAAATTTGTCGGAGTTTACCAATCTTGTTTATTCATGCTCCTGATTGCTCCAACAAATGACCGCCTGGTGTTCCCGTAATGTTTTCTCAAAGCAAAACTTTCACAGCATCATCTACCTAGCCTTTTCCCAACTATGTTGGTCCAGCCTAAATAGGTACAGCTGAGTACCAGTATTTTACATGGAGCAACTGCCTATCTGACCTCCATAGCCCAGTTACTGGGTAACGCCTCTTGTTAAGACTGTTGCCAGACTTACAGGATTCTGAAGACCCGTAACGACTATCAAAGGTCCACAACTTCCAGAACCAAAGAAATAACGTATTTTCCGAGCTATGTAGGAAGGAGTCTTGGTATACACCTAAAGATGTTCACCCATCCACAGACCAACCATGGCAAGCGTAACTTAACCTGGTTGAAAGACCTGTGAGTAAGCCCCTTCCAAGCTTGTGTTCCCTTATAGAGTGTTATATATGGCATATATACGTGCAGTTTGTAGAATAGTAGTTGGGTGCAGTCCTTGTATCAATAAACAGCATAAAACGTTATCTAGACTGATGTAGCAAATATAACAAGCAAGACCGATGCGATATGATTTGATTGATATAGGATCAAAAAGTGTGCAATTTAGAAAAACAACTTTTCAGCTATGGATTCCTATATCATATGCTAAGTTACAATTTATAAAAGGTTTTTTTACTGCAATTGCCATGACATTCATCAAACACATAATATTAATATCAGTCGCGCTATAATTTTCAACGAAATCAGTTTAAAAATCAAGAAGTAAAAAGTACAAAACATGAAAATATTCTCACTTGAAAGCCGTTTGTGGGTGGGAAATCATCAAATGACGTCTCCCGATCTGGGTGGAGCGGAAGGGCGTGTTAGACTTTTACTGAATAAAACCCACCCGTGTTCCTTCAGTTGCCCATATGCCAAAGCCACGGTACCTCTTTCGAACAGATCTCGCGACCCTGGCAGGTTGCTCTATAGCTTATGTTCGCTTACTAAATTAAATATAATGAATAATTAATTAGCTGGTATTCAACTATAGCTTTTAGATGAGAATCTTTCTCGTTCCATACTTTTAAGAGGTGATTATTCAGAAGTCTGATTTCAGTTGTTTAACACGCTTTTAACGATACATCACCCATCAAATTATGATGAATAGTTTAGAAGTTTTTTTACGTTTTTTTTTTTATGATTCATCGTAGTCGGGTAATAAAGAGAATGATTTTGGTTAATCACTATCCTGCTCTTTTAAAATGATGGCATTGAAAGATACCATACGATACATCATTATTCATTAATCATGTATAACGAGCTCTTAGTACAGTGAATAATTTACATATTACTCATATTACCTACTCATGAAAATACAGTATGAAACAATGCATAGTCTGAGAAACTGTTGCAATAAATCAACTCAGCCTATCACAGTCCACAGCTGGACATTGGCATATCCCAGTCGACACATTACTCTATCTTTCGCCATCTGCTTTCAGTCTGTCCCAGCCACCTTTATAGTCGTAGGTTCATCTAGCTAGGTACGTTCCACACTACGCTTGCTGTCTACGCGGTCTTCACACCAAGACTCTTCTGTTCCATCAGCCGTCGGACCTTCGATAAACATGATCAGACCACTGTCAAATTTAGCTTGCATACTTTGCAAGCTATATCGGTAACTCCGGTTGTTTTCTGGATAATCCATTCCTGATTTTATCATTCAAAGAAACTCCGAGCACAGCCCGCTCCATAGCGTGTTGAGAGACCTTAAATTTGTGGACCAGCCCTGCTGTTATATTTAATATTGTTGTTTGTTTGGAAACTAGGCAGCCTTCTAACCTAAAATCAATCAAAATTCCCAGTTATTCCAACAAGTTTGGATCAGGAAGAAGTTTCGTGAACTATTCGGTTAGTTCTATAAATACATCGCTCTGAACAGACTCTGGACAGACTTCTACCCAACTGGTGCCTACTTCGTTTTTTTTTTATCATTCAAATCTATCTTCTATCTTGAATTTTGATAGTGATTTATTTAATTTACCTAGCTATGCGACAATCGAACGTTATTTGATACAAACCTTAAGTATTTAAAATGTGTTATAATCGCCAACGCAATTATCCACTTGTTTCTCCTAAGCAGCAAGTAAAACAAACTGATGTTATCTTTCCAAGGCTTGTTTTTGTTGGTAATATTATTCGAACGACAAAATTGAGTTCGATGGTTGTAAGGAAAGCGGGATAAGGATTTCAAATTTGTTTCGCAAAGTCGTTACGTCGAGTACGCACACAATCCAATATGAAAACATAAACATTATAGTTATAACGAGAGTTAATCTACTTTCTGCGGCAAAACATATTACTGAATCGATTTAAAAAAGTGGTACATTATTTTGAAATGCGTGGGTAGGTTCATTTAGTTTAGCACAATTTGCTTGCATCAATAATTCAACCCTTGCGCTCAATGTTTTTTTCATTACTGCTAGATTCCTGTTTTAACAGACAATTGAATTAATTGGACACCTCACACCCACATGTTTTAAAGAGAGGTTTAGCAATAAATTTAGGCCTAAGATATGTATTGATACAGGCAATCAGGTAAGGTAGACCTCAGCTATGATTCATTTCCTAAAGATTATGACGCTGTTGACCCTTGTCAATATTGTGAAATCGGTAATGAAGTTCACGCAGCAGAACAGGCTATACAGGCGTGTTGATAAATCGGTTCAACATCTCAAGTGAACAACAAATTGGTAAGAAGTACTCCGAGTCTCCGATGTCGAAATACGACACTTTTTCGTCACAATTCACTCACAATTTTCTTAAGAATTTCCGCAATTTTTCAGATGGCACAAAAATGGAATATCATTTATGATGTTGACGTTGTTTTCCAAATAAACAGATATTTTAGTTTAGATACGAGCTGCTTTGTATTAGCTTTGAAATGACGGTTAGTTTTACATTACAAATAATGTGTGTTGTTGTTCAACCTATCACACCGTCTTAGAGATTGAGTATTACAGACTCCAAATTATAATAGTAGCAATGAACAATTGGCCTTTAAAATATATAACCTTTGTTCTTACTAGCTCACCTTTTTGTAAAAAAAAAAACAATTCCGGTTAAAAGTTTGCAACCTTTATAAAAACAAAACAGCGGCCGCTGGGTTTCGGCAATGACTTGACTTTTATGTCCCGGCGTCGTGTTACAAAAGCTGTGCCCAACCCTTGTCGCTGCGACAGTGACTTGACACCGTAACACCTCGGAGCGGAACGGGGAGACAGTTGTTTTTGTTTTGCCATCGCGAGAAATAAGATCAAGCTCAAAATAAAATACCCATTGTATAACTGGAAACTTGTGCCAGTAATAAGTACCGTGGGAAATTAAACACTAGACTTTGAAATGAATTTATTAAGTTGTTCCCGCGTCATGTACCTTCCGAAAACTTTATTCTTGAGCAAAGTTTTAATCCCCTGCCAATATTTATTAAGTGACAGCTTAAGATAAAATAATCTGTATTTATTGTAACGCTACATATCTTAGCGGAAAAGAAACAATTTATTTAGTAATTCCCACTAAGATTGATAACATTTTAACTGCCGATGTGCTATGCTGCTTACCCATATATCGATCAGAGAGGTAATTGCGTAACACACTAACAGTACAAATCGCTTTCATTTTGACAGTTCCACAACATTTACAGCGTTGTTTACGGTGTTAAGCAGATATTTTTTATCCGAGAATATGAAATAATGGATTAGCAATTATCATCAAAACTGATTTACAGTGTGTTACGCAATTAAGGTGTCGAAACAAACATTTTTAGATTTCATTTCTGAGATACAATTTATCGATTGACTTCAAGGCAATAATAAAATCAAAATCCTGTTCAGTCACCAACCGTTATGAACTTCATTGCACGATCAACAGAAGAAGCCGAATTTATGAACATTCCGCCATTCTACGAGCCACACTATGAGTAGTGAAAGCAATAACCGAACTCTGCTTTGATTACGTCCGCTGTTCGAATGTTCCCAAACAACAGGAAACGTACTAACGAGACAATAAATTCAACAATACGGACCAACCAGTAATGAAAATGTTTGTGTTTTATTTAACTAGTGATCGGATGGTGGTATCCAATCTCTACACATAAAAGTGTCGTTTGTTTCAACGTCCATTTCGGCATTTATGTCTCGAAAGCCATTCTGGTTTTATGTTTCCATACACGCAGCTAGAATAAAAGTGTCCTAATCAAATTGTTCCTTGATCGTGAAATCAGAGTAGCTACGTGTAGGAAAATACTTTAAGTTTAAATTTCATATTCAGATGCTGCTGGGAGCAGTGACGGAACAGTGGTATCGGCTCCGACTTACGGGTCGTAGGTTGTAAGTTCGAACCCAGACGGGTACTTAACTTTGTTTGAATAATTTCATAACCACTCCTCTCAAAACGGTGAAAGAAAACATTGCGAGGAAACCGGCATGTCCTACAACCAAAAACTCGTGGTAGTTTACGGGCCACTCACCCTCACTGAGAGGAGGCCTGTATCCCAGCAGTGGAAACAATGTTGGCTGATGATGATGCAGATGCTAGATTCATTTTATTATTTTGTTAGTTCTATAGTCTATCATACCAAAAAGGTAAAATTAATCTAAGTAAAGTCTAGAAATGTAATTTTGTATTTCTTACATCAACCAAGACTCGGTACAAAGTCGTGAATGGTCTATGAAAGACATTCCTAACGCATTTCATAAATTAGTTCATATTCCGAACTTAACTCACATACTATCGTGTCACTAGATGAGGCAGTGAAATAGTAAAAGATTTTCTTTTATTTTTAGAAACAGCGTAAAGCATAGTAATAAATGTGTCGAAAGTAATAAAAATATGAAAGGCAATAAAATATTTATGGATGCGACGAGACGGCTATTTGTGTGAAAAGGTCAGATTGACATAACGGGACTCTGCAAATAAACATTTGCTTGTTGGCACATTTTATATGCGAATTTTTCAATCAACACATACTCCTGTGTACTCAAATATAGTACGAAGGAGTCTCACAAATCTGGTCTGCAATAGGCACAAGTCACAATTCATGTTTTGGGACTTTAAAAAGATTATGCTTTTAATTCTGACTAGCTTTTGTCCTAGACTCCGTTCGCATGGCCTTTCTTGTTTTAATATAAAATACACCATGCAGCATCACGTCTCCCTTGCCCTGATTTTACTGCGGTTTCTCTTGCTGAATTATGTGTCTTTTTACTCGTCTCCTAAGGGTCGTAGCGCAATGTTAAATAACTCATAACCTTCCTTAAGAATTGGGCTTTACAATCAGTTTAATTTTTCACATCCGACTGTTATTGTAGAGATTACATCCTACTTAGAAACTTACAAGTTTTACCTCTTTGTGATATTGGTATAAAGCAACACAATTTATTTATAGCTGAGAATCCTTAGCCTTTGCCTTATACATAAAATTGTTTTCCAACAAAATAATTAGCGGTTTCCAACAAGCTATTCATGTTCTTATGGCTCGTAACGGTTTGACGGAGTTCTAAGAAACCCTACTTTCTGGAGCGCTCGTTAAAAGGGTTCCTTTTATTCAGGCCGTAAGGGTATTCTGTAGAAAGGGTTGCCTACCTACTTGTCACAATATAGATACTTACAGAAGTACAGCTCCAACTTAAAGAGAAAACAGACATACGTAGACATCACATAAATGCGTACATTTGGAGATTGAACTTACGCTAGACAGGGGTTGCACTCGCTAAGTGTAGTAGCGTATCTATTTACGGTTTAGGTAAATTTTAGTTTAACATGAAAGGAGGATGCCCAAATCCTAAGGAGTCTTGGCCCCCCAGCCTCGCAAGACAAAACTTGTCATGATGAAAAATACTCAACAAGATATGACAAACAGTCAGCTTAATTAAAGCTGTCTGGGCTGTCCTTAAGAAGATATAGGCTGATAAAATCTCGGACTCAAAATCGGTATTTTAACATGAACCTATATTTTTATTTGTTAATTAAGGTGAACCTCTACCTAATTCACCAACGCGAGCTTTATTTGAAAGGGTATCGCTTGAGACCCCGCGTTTTCTTTTATCCGCCATGACGGCATTTATTTCATAAAAGGAGCCTTAGCCGAACAGAGTTCGTTGCCCGCCGTTACCACGAAGAGGTGGCTCCTTCGGCGAATGAACATTTTCTTATCACGCACCGGGTAATGGTGACTCTTAGAATAAAAATAAAAGCTAATTAGAGGATGTTTTGTCCATCGAGGCACACTATGTGGGTATATAGTTTGCAGTACATACTTTCGCTTATATCTTGGAACCGACGGCTCGCATGACATTGGTCTCATGGAACTTTTTTATTGTCTTGATAATCTGAATCGATTGCCATTGGTTTTATTTTGCGAATACTGGGGGCCGTTTTGGGCATCCTCCTTTAACATACGTTGCAACGAACATACTTGTGGTGGCAACTACACCGCCAGATACGAACTACACAGCAAACGTGACGTCAGTCACGCAGAATCCTGCATTAAGCAAGCTAATCTTTCATTAGGCTAAGCTATCACGCAAGTAGCATACCTATGTAAATTCCTCCCTTTTCTATTGAGAATAATTTAATTTTACACCCTGTTCTTCATACCTCCACATGATGGCCCGATATATGCAATGGAACTTGAATCAAGTTCGCCTTGTTGTTGCGATGCATACATTTTCATTAAGAGCTGCGCTTCTGTACTTTTCTATTCTGTGTACTCGTCAAAGTGTTTTCTCTCTCCACGCAGTGAGTGTGCAAGTAGTGCGAGGGGTAGACCGCGGCCCTAGTCTCTCACCAGACATGTGTCGCACCCTCGACACTAACCAAATGATGCAAAGTTAAATATTAAACAGATAAGAAAGATTGGGGGCTGAGAAATACTTTATTAAAAGTTGAAATAAAATATAAGGTTCAAGCCATTTTTATTTCACGGATTGATCACTCAATCCGTGAAATAAATGGTGCTAAAATATATCATAAAAATACGGTCTCTCCGTATTTTTATGATATCTTTTGGCGTACCTGCTTGTTGTTTATTACTTACAATATACTGTTTTATTTAGTTATGACGAAGACAATCGTAATTATTATATCAGTTTTTCCGTTTAATTCATAAGTTGAGTTAATTTAATTAGGGACATGTTCATTGTACGTAAATTTTCAACAAAAGTTTTTCCAATACTTTCATTAAAGCCAGTGATGAAAGCTTAAGTCTCTAAAATTCAAACGGATTTTTTTTTCTCGTACTCAAAATGGACGCTTCACATATTATATGCGCAAGAATCAATTACACGATTGATCCCGACCGCGTCGCACGTGCCTGGCTACAAACCGGCCATTGCTCACCAAAGCTTTAAAGGATTTCTTGTACCTAATGGACGGGAAAGAGCGAGAACTCTTCATTGAGTATTACAGCCATTGAGTGTAAATGTTTCTTATCGATACTTAGTTACAACAGAATATGGATAATTTAAGAAAATATTTTATTTAACGGTTTGAGCCTGCCTTGTACCTATTCCAAAACTAAGACTCACAGTAAATGACTCTTCATATTAGTTTGGGATATCGCTAAATAATTATTCATTAACAAGTTCAGAACAGCTTTCGACTTCGACATTGAAATAGTTTATCTTGCTGTTAATTTACCGCTAAATGTTGTAAACTATTCACGTTTTGATTATAACTTCGAAATTACCATCTTCGTATTATGTGCGTAACTACCTACCACATCACAAATGTCTGCTATATTATCGATATTGACTTACTGTTATGCCTTCATTTACATTCTGGAATACATCATACGGTATATCTCGAATCAGAGTTATTGAATATTATGTGTTGACAAGGATCATCAAAATATTTAAGTGAATTCTATCGAATACGCAATCACCCATGTATGTACATAGTATGTACTCCTGCTCTTTGTTTTCTCAACGAGTATGTATATCACGAATATTGGATAAACAGGAGGAACCATTATCATATCTACATATTAATACGTGAAGAAAATTAGTTCTACCCCTTTTCATGAAAATTATGCGAACGCAGGAGTGTAAAATTTGGCACAGATAAAGTTTATATGGAGAAAGAATGCAGAAAGATAAGATTTTTGATTATTGTTCGTTAAAATTTAAATGTTTCATGGCCAAATTTCGATCCGATATAATTCCTTTTGAAAAATATTGATAATCCATTGCTTCATTCGTTCAAAAAATAAAACTGTTCTACGACTTAAAAACGCAATGAATGTTGTGAAACTTATCACAATCACTCGACTGGGACACCTCTAATCGGTATAATACAGTCATATTCCAGTATTTAAAAAGGTTCCTTTCACTATTTCGGATATAGAGAAGATAAAAATGAGGTGAGACAAGTTAAAACACGCCAACATTTTTTAGACCTTAGTGGTAAAGCATTTTACGCGTTTTTTTCAGCTTCAGGATTAAACTTTCTCTTAAAACTACCAGACCACCTCTAAATAAAACTTGGCTATCGTTGATTTGATAAATCTGCGCATAATTAAATTTCTCTCAGTGTTATTTCAGTTGACATTGCACATTGATTTGCTTTCACGGTATTGCATTTTCACATTCTATTTATATACTCACACAAACAAATAAAATTCAGATATCTGCTTATAATGTCGAAGTAACAACTATTTATTTAATGCACATGAAAGCCGAAAACGATACTTGGATATACAATTTTTGTCTATCTGTCTGCCTGTCTGTCTGTCTGTTTGTTCCAGCTAATCTTCAAAACGGCTGAACCGTTTCCAAAAGGACTTTCATTGGCAGGTAGCTGATGATATTAGTAACATAGACAACTTTCTGTGCGGATAGTTTGTTTTCGTCTTTAGAGGTCGGAAATTTCCCCACGAAAACAAACTGGATAGTTTGGGGAAATTTCCGACCTCTACGCAGACGAAGCGACGGGCACGGTTAGTTTAAATTCAAAAGTGGATTTAGCTTATCGCAGAATTCTGTTTAAAATATCCGCTTTGAGTACTGTGTTCACCTGTCGCGCAGCGTGACAGTTATCGGCATTTCGCCTGAAACGAGAGCGCGGCAGCCTCCCGTAAAAAACGATTATCAACCTGACGTGGAAGTAATTTCCTCGACGTTATTAAATTAACACGAATATATGAGCTTACAAATTTATAATTATTAAGTATAGGGAAATAATGTCAACGTTTTTCAAATATGCGTCAACTATGCTTACATAAGTCAATAAGCTTATGGTTCAAACCGACATTTACATACAGAACACATTGTAAGGTCTGCTAATATCTTTCGCTAAATATAATGTTTTTAGTATTTCGCACTCGCAATGACTCCAATCTGTTCCTTTTGTTTTTCTGAACACTTTCAGAACCATTCAATTCTCCATTCTAATGACATCATAATTTTGTGACGTACGTGGTTTAATTATAAAGTACTTAGAACAAGTACTTATAACTTGGAATATAAAAACTACTATCTACTTCGTAAGTAAAATTATTTTCTAACAATAGCCAGAAGATGGATTTTCAAACAAAAGAGAGATTGAAATTACGACAACGTATTCAACACATTTTCTTTTCATTTCGATTACGTGGGCAGGATCATTAAGAATTGAAAATACGTCATAATCCCGAGTGGCAATCAGTAGCTATTGAAGTAGGAACGTCATGTTCACAAAGGCCTTTGCTTCAGAGACGTCAGGCATTCACTAGCTTATGAACTCTGATGCTAGGAACAGCTTTACGTGTAGCCAACCATTTGATGAATACATGATAATTTTCACGCTTCAGTGGAGTGTTTCATTGTTTGGAATGAAAATTTCAAGAAGATGGCGGAATTTCATAGTTATTGAGCAAAATGATTTTCTGAACGTATACAAGCTTAAATGAAGCTGTTAAGATAAAATAATGTTATATAGGAGTATTTATGTTGGAGCCATAAGAACATCAATCTTAAATAAATAAGCAATATTAAAAATAATTTTTAATATTGCTAACAATAAATTGTTACTTGGTGAGATTAATATTACAATAACGTCAGATTTTGTACATGGATAATTTTCAGAACATCATTAAATTGCTGAAATCAGATTTTAAATGTAATGATTGTTTCGGATTCCTTTTATATATGTTTAATTATAGAATACTTAAACACACTAACAAAACGCATATTTTCCCCAACTTGTTCTATTTTTGTTTGTGTATTTTCTTTGCATCGTGTTTTAACTTAAATTTATTTTCTTTAAACAAAATGCTTGAAAAACAAATCAAACAGAAAATAGAGTGTCTGCCCAGTACAAGATAAAGGCGTCCTGAGACTCGTATTTCGTAATAAATTAAATAAAGATTGTGCGTGCTTCAATCTGACTATAAAAGGGATTAATAAAAAGAGGGTGCCGATAGAATCCGTCCTTCAAATATTTCTCAAACCTTCCTAGAAATAAAGTGCTCTTCTTTCAATCGTATTGGCGAAATTAAAAGCTGAGATGATTTAGAGCACTCACTGGAATTCGTCGCTCCACTTGCTGAGCGTTTAAGTCACACAAGAATTTTGGATATTAATTTATAGTATATCTACTAGTAACCCGGCCTTGCTTCGCACGGTTTTTAAGATTTGATAGAATAAAGAGATTCCTTCATTATAGGTATGAAAGTTAAATATTCATATACTTTTACATACACATAAAATTCCTTCCTAATTTCTATAAATGATGGTAAGAAGCGAATAAAAAACAGTTTGCATAGTGTGAAGAAATAACGCGGTCACTCATACAAACACGAAAAATGAGTTTAATTTGTAATATGTATAGAAGTGGCTCTCTAGTATAACACTAACGGCTATACTACAACGGCTAGGCATAATATGTTAGGATGAAGTTGGATTTTCGTTACGTCTATATTTTACCTATGAAGATATCCAATGCAATGTCTTTACTTGTGTAATGACGCGTGACGGTTCAACATGCATAGCTTTCATTCATCAATCGCGTCCTTAGAAAAATTATGCGTAAGCTGTTATGCGAAAATATAATTAGGGGAAAAAAGTATGCCAAGTTTATTATTAGGTCTTAAAATTGTATGCTAAAAGAATGGATATAGAACCAACCAATTATAAACTAACTCTAATACGAGTTCACAAACGTGAATTTCTAGTCGCCTATTCAAATATATGTACGTAGCTAGTTGCTACGGCGTAGCGGTTACTCGTAGCATCGCAGCTTCCGCGGCTCGCTACGAATGCTACTGTGGCTTGTTGACATACTTTAGGATAAACATGCATTACACGCAAACTCAAATTAGTGGGATATTAATAAATGGTAAAGATTTCCATTATTTTCATGAATATTTGTTTTGTACCACGCATATTGTTCCCGCATTCAGTGAAATATACACAAAATACACATTCATATACAACAGTTGGAATACGACAGGCATAAAATGGTGATGGTCCGGTACCGTGTGGTGCCGGACGTAAAGAATAACACCACCCCATTTCTTCCCGTGGGTGTCGTAAAAGGCGACTAAGGGACTTACTAGAGAATGGGCAGCAGCGTTCTCTATGCATTTTACCACCATACTGCGATCGCCAACCCGCCTGCCAAGCGTGGCGATTATGGCAAAGCCCCCCAAATTGGGGGAGGCCTAAGTCCAGCAGTGGACGTCTTACGGCTGAAATGATGATGATGATAATGGTGATGATGGTTATCTATTAATATTTTATTTTGACTGTGTTATAAGTCGAAACACAAAGTACATTTACGCAAAGTAAAGCGCCTGCTTGGGTTCGGTTGTGGGTTCAAACTCAGGCAGGCGGTTTAGTCTGAGTCAATAATTTCATCACCACTGCTCTCAAACGGCGAAGGAAAACATCGGTAAGAAGTCGGTATGCCACAGAACCTAAAATTCGAAGACATGTGACATCTACCAACCCGCACTGGGCCCGCGTGGTAGATTACAGTCTTCTCCCTCTCACCGAGAAAAGGCCTGTGTCCCAGCCGTGGGAACGGTATACGCTGATTATGCTATACGTCGGTACTAAGTTGGATGCTTAATAGTATTCTTTATCTAGTTACAGTTTGTTATTCCTCATTTTGTATAAACTCTAAATCTAGATCAGTGAATCCCCTAAACATTTTATTTTCCTTCGTTTGTAGTAATTATAAAAATGACGAAAATTTATTTTAGTATTTTTTCTTTGTTCTACTTGAAAAGAAAATTTCATTTTACATAATATCTGTAAGTTTTATTAGCAATAAATTTTAAAATAGTAACAATATAAACACTGAAAATTATACATTCAAAGCACAATTAAAATAAAATGTCATGTCTGAATGAGAATGGAATATTTAATTTCAGTTGCAGCAAACGAAACTGAAAATCCCATCCTCATTCTTGCATAAAATAAATATTTTAGTAATATTTTTTTCATGCTGAATAATTGAGTATTAAAGCTACATATTTCATTTTATATTAAAAGATTACTTTTGTATCGGAACATTCACCTACGAAAATTCGCGAAAGCCTTGGAATATGTCATGTGTATTCTTGTTTTCGGAAACAAGGAAAATACCAAGAGAAAAAGGATAAATACTGGGTGCATAATTGAAAGGGCGAACACTTTTCTGAGCGATTGTTATCGAGGGTGAGGTCGGAGGTTATTTATAATAAGTATTATGAATCCATGCAATGCGGAAGATGTAATAAAGTAAGGGGGAAGTGTTATCACAGCCCATCCTGCCGTGTGTGCTCACCCGGCGTAACGACCGCGAGAGAATTTGGATACCACATTATGGTAATGTTGATCGTTTCATCCGGGAGTTCCGTAGCTTCAGCTCCTTTTCGGTGTTAAAGGAATTATCCGGTTTTCAATTAGTATCTTTGATGTTAATCTACCATATATTTTCACAGTCGAAAGGGAAATATACGTCAAAGTTTTTTTTTTTATTAATTGTTCTTGAGTATTGGCCTGTTTACCTGCACGGTGCATTCTTCCAAGGTGAGCAAAACTGAAGCTTTGTTAATACGATAGTTAATTAGAACTTATCCGTTGGACTTTAATGGTTGTAAAGGAATGTCATATCACCTATTTGATTTTCAAATTAAATCTAACTTCCCTTTGCCGTTGGTTTTAATGACGTGTGTCTGTAAGAATATATTAGCTCAAAACTTACTTGGAAGCCTTTGAGTTGTCTAATACTACTAACAGTAAGAAAGTAGTTCTAATTTCTCACTATGCATAACATCCGGGAATTGGATGAGGATGCCAATATTGAGCTTTCGTGCAATTAAGTGCAAAAGTGTATTGTGTTGTATTCACCCTCACCAAGAGCCACATACTCACGAAAGATATGGGATGACAACAGGTTGTGAATTCATTGAAGGTCGTAGAATCTAAAGCTGTGCCTTCATTAATCAGCTGGAGAGGTTGATTAATTAACATTATGTACTTAATCTCATATACAACTAGTTGGCTCTCTGCCAGGCGCCCAGAAGTCTGCAGTCACATCAATTGCAGCGCTTTTGAAATAATTTTAAGTTATTTAAGTTTTTGCAATTTTAAACCCATTCTCAGGACCCATTGTCTGGACAGACAGCTGTGCTGCTGGGGAGTTTGTTGGCCACTTCTTCTTCCCAGCTAAAGCACTAGAAAGTGCGCGATGGGCGCGCGTTTTGGGGGACTGTCTTTTGTAATTTTGACGTTCGAAAAGTGCTGATCCTCAGCCTAATTTGAATAAATGACTTTTGATTTAGATTTTTTATTTTGAGAAATCTGCTGTCTGTTAATTTGTTTCTTTGATAAGAATAGCTAAATTGGTTAGTAAGAAATTCAGTTCAATTATAAGCTGAAAATTCGAGCCTGCAATAAAACCAAATTGGTTGCGGTCTACTCCACAATCAGCGATGCCTATCGCTTCTCCCTTCACGCTTTACCTTCGCAATGGTTAGCACCAACTCAGTGTTATTAAGTTCAGAAACTCAAATACCTGTAAAGTCGGTCAATTTATTTTATATAATATTATATAATATTAATTTATTTATTATATATAATATTAATTTATTTTATATAATTTTATATAATAATAGATTTATTATTCAAGTTCAAAATTTGGCGGCGTTCCAAACCACAAAGATAACAGAGTAATTTATCAGACAGCGGTTTGCTCTTTATTTATTGCGGGATGCACAAATCAAACTTTTATTTGTTTATATATTTTAATAATAAGGCATTAAATTTTATTAACCAATAAGCAACATTTAAGCAATTCATTGATGGAAGACTAGCTTAATGTGCACCATTAAAGGAACTCTTAAATAACAGAAACATTCAACGACTAAGACATATTATTTTGCTATTTCAAGTGCTCCCATTCAGAAACGTATGTTGTTCTTTCATCACACGACGAAAGTGAATTAAGTTCATATACGATTCTCTTTCACAAGTTTCATACAATCTCCTTCAGCTTCAAATTATCTGGTCTGTTTGTTTATATGTTATGTGTTTTATACTCAACTGCCCCGTTGATCTCGTGGTCGCAAGCGCGACCGCTGAGCGTGGGGTCCTGGGTTCGATTCCCGGGTCGGGCAAAGTGTTACTGGGTTTTTCCATTAGGAATTTCTTAGTAGCAGCCCGAAGTTTGGAAGTTGGCGGTGTGATACCCCAGTGCCTCGGAAAGCACGTTAAGCCTTGGTCCTACACCTGATCTCTCTCCGGTCGTATCGGATTGCCGTCCCATCGGACTATGAGAGTGAGGGAAGAGTGAGTGCTCCTGTGTCTGCGCATACACTTGAGCACTATAATATCTCCCGCGCCGATGGCTAGTCTCCGTTGAGATTGGCCGCCGTGGCCGAAATTCGGTCTGGAGGACTACTACTACTACTACTATGTGTTTTATAGCGGCCGCAGTCCATTGTAACATATTTTGCTGAGGCATTTGTCTTAGCTACGTGGACACGTTATACCCTGAAATGTTGACAATTTTGCTTTGTTATAAAAAAAATATTTAAATTAATTGTAATACAAACAAAAATGAGTAACCTGTATTATTCTTCGATCAACGTGACTTTAGCATTAGTATGTTTTAGATATCGTTGACACTTATCATATTAGTAAATCATCATCATCTGTTTAGCCTTTCTCCAACTATGTTGGGGTCGACTTCCAGTCAAAACGGATGCAGTTGAATACTTATATTTTACATGGAGCCAATGTAATTATAAACCAATCATACTCGATATTTCAACAAATTAATTCTACTTATAAGCTGACTTTGTAACACTCCTAAACCTACCAGGGTCGCGAGATTGTTCGAAAGAGATACCGTGACCCTGGCACATGAGCACCTGAAGGAACACGGGTGGGTTTTAGTCAATTAAAGTCTGACACGCTCTCCCGCTCCGACCAAGAGCTGGAGACGTCATTTGATGATTTCCTGTCAAAAAAAAAAACACTCCTAAACAATAAATCCGAAACCGTAATATATTTTTCATCGTACGCATGCCAATAACTTTATTCATACGGCCCTAACAATAGATATCTTGCTGGTGGGCTAACGTTTTAAAATTTTCCGACTCCCAGTTAAAATATTCGTGCAAGCTCCTTTGTAGGTATGTCTCTGTTTCCCTGTTCTGTAAAATAACTTTCAAACTGTCTTATAGAAGGTATGCGGCAATCCAGAGACAATAGTAGCCCGGCGAGCTAACTTATTACATAGTTGTCGTTCCAGTCCCGATGGAGCTGCAGTGGTAGACCGCGAGCAAATAGAATTCCGCTGTCGACGGACAACGCCTAGAGACAATGTTCAGGTAAACATAGCCGTATTGTCACACAGGGCAACGAACTTGCGTGAATTTTATTGAAGTAAAGATGGAGTTCTATTAGTTTATTATTTTCTGAAAATGTATAAAAATAATATGCTACACATACCTGAATAGCAGTAAAATATCAAGAAATAATTTTACAAAAAATTACAATTTGCAAAAATCCAACAAAGTTAATAAATTCATGTTAATACATTCCGAGTGAAATCTAGCGCAGTAAATCTATATTAATAATTATAAAGCTGACGAGTTTATTTGTTTGTTTGTTTGTTTGATTGAACGCGCTAATGTCAGGAACTACTGGTCGGAATTGAAATTTTTTTTTTGTGTTGGGTAACCTATTTATCGAGAAAGGCTATAGGCTATATAACATCATGCTACAACTAAGAGGAGTGGAGCAGTAATGAAAAAAGTTGCAAAAACGGGGAAAATCGCACGAGTAGGCGATTCAACGCGACGGGAAGGGTCGGGGGAACCATACATTTAACGCGGACGAAGTCGTGGGCAGAAGCTAGTGTAAAAATAAGAATAAGTTCTTGGAGTAAGTAGGATGCTATTCTTTCTATGAGCATAACGAGTTGATTAAAGATGATAAGTTTTATAAAACATTTAATTTGCACAAGTATCATAAGTGGAATTTAATAAAATTCAAACAACATTATCAATGTTTTCCATCTATCAACCATAACATGAGACACGAACCCGAAAAATCAAATACTATTTCCAAATAAATAAGTAAACAAAATGTTTCAGTGAATGTTTAATATTCTATACTGTTTACTCACAAATAAAGCGTGTAAAAACATCGATATGTAAAAAATTGTGATAGCTTTAATACACTCAGCGTGACCCGGTCTACCTGAACAGCAATCAATTTTTATTTGATTTTCTTTTTATTATGGCCGCACGTTTCGGTTCAATATTCCAATATATCTTCTCTTCGGAACTATGACGTCATATATCAAATTCCATTTTGTCTCAACTTTAACAACGTTGTCATTTTCAATTCAATGTTTTGATTTTATGAAGACGTTAAATCTTTTATGCTGTGGAGACTTTCGAAATATTTTCGTTTTACGTTGCGTTAACTTTATGTTTGACTATAAAAGTGTAAGCTCGAGATTTACAGATATTGGATTCCTACCACAAAAGCCTATTCCTACACAGGACGTGAGTGCAGCGAGAAAAATAATAGACGTAAAATTTTGAAGACATGAAGGTTTATTCGGAGCGATTTCAGTTAAGTAGTTTATTAAGAGTTAGTTTACCAAGTATTTCTACCGGGATCAGCCATAGTACCTCAACGGATCGTTTGATAAAATTTTCGTGAAGTAAAGAGGGCAAAAAGATTTGTGGCGAGCTCAGCTAAAATTCCACAGCAATTTGCTACGCTATGTAACAAATACTGAGATTTTTATTAGTCAGAAGAAAATGTAACCCTTTTCTATTTTCTTTGATTTCGAACTGAGAGCTTCAAGTTTACCTGTTCATAGAATTTTGCTGCTGGCATTTTATCCAAACAATGTTTGTAAAGTTTTCACTAGTTTTAAATAAAACGACTAAACCTGAGCTCGGGTTTACGTTCAGTCGAGGGTGTGTAATTAATAAAACTCAAACGTTTGATTAAGTGTCCTAAGTGCTTTTAAATTGAGATAAGACTTGCTTCATTGCTGTGCAATTAAAGTAAAGATATGACATGTTTAAAATCACCTTATTGCTTAGTCGATAGCTACCAATCAATACAGAGATGAGTGTCTTATTGAGCTTCAAGATTTTAACTTTCTTTTAATATTGGGCATCTTTCTGCAACCACAATATGACCACCCACACTCGACACATTTAATGTAATTGTTACTGCTTCTTTATTCATGTTGTGTTATTATCGTATCGCCCTATTCTATGGGGCGGATATAGGGATCGACAGCCGTCAGTGACGTCCCGCTCCACTCTATAATAATACATTAGTACATACTGAAAAGTATTCTATTTTTAATCTACTAAAACCATTACTAACACTTTTTTGCTATACACGAATCATGCAGCTATGCTATATCAGAGACCATTTCTATAATTAGAGTGTAGTAACTAGGTACTCATATACATAACGTATTGTCAACAACCGTGCAATTGTTTTGGCAGCGATCACCTAGTCTGATTATGTTGGTTAAGTTGGTACTTCAATTATAGGGATTAAATACCTATCTACCTAGATACCTAACTTGATAATCCTAGATTTGAGTAAAACATGAACGAACTTTGTTCAGTGTTTACAAAGGCCAAGTTTAGCTGATCTTATATATTTTTATGTCGCATTACAATACAACAATACAATACAATCCTTTATTTCAGGCAACTTAGGCCCATAAAAACACAATAAACAAATAATATAAAACAATAACTATAAACTAATACATATTTTATAAAACAAAACTTAAACTATCACTAAACACGTAATGATGACGGCGTCGTGTTCCGCTGCGTGGTGTCACATAACCGTCCTCGGAAACGACGATACAAAACACCTTTCGGCCAAAAGTCCTCTCTCAGGCAGGTCTGTAGATGGTGGGTTGGAACTCGTACCACAAACGACTTAAAATTGATGTTGTGGCGCGATTCCAACTTTTCGACCCTCAGAGTCCAATTGGTCTTTACTTTTAAGTACTGCACAACTTCCTCAATCGTGGTGGAGTGATGCAGACGTGAAATATACAGCTGCGTCGTAGGCACAGCAGGGCGCAGCAGCATGTTGGGTCCACTCGGAGCTGTACCACACTGGTTTCGTGAACAGGGCTTCTTCTTCTTCCTTTCCACTTTCGTGAAACCCTCTTCATCAACTTGGCCCGATCTCGGCAAGGAGCTACGGACCGCAGCCAGGGCAGGTTGTGCACCCTTCATTTGGTTTTCCCCAATTTTATTCTGCCGCATAGGCTGCGACACACCTGATTTGCTGGTGGTGACAATAGCGGCGTAGGCACGTTTAGGGGTCGACGTACCTACGTGTGACGTTTCCGCAGCCGGTGTTGTGGCGCGGGCGACGGCGGCGGCGGGCGACGCTTGCTCAGCATTATCGGCAGCCGGTGACGCACTTGTGTTCGCCGATTCTAAACTGCCGATTGATGCATTTTGCGCTTGAGGAGTGGATAGAGAGGCGCCACGGCGTCCTCACCTTC
The DNA here is from genome assembly GCA_947507805.1 of Aporophyla nigra. Taxonomy (NCBI): domain Eukaryota; kingdom Metazoa; phylum Arthropoda; class Insecta; order Lepidoptera; family Noctuidae; genus Aporophyla; species Aporophyla nigra. The sequence goes on along the minus strand of OX382297.1, from coordinate 17,404,956 downwards.
CGCCTGACGCAGGTTCTCACCGGGCATGGGTGCTTCGGTGGGTTCCTGTTCAGGATAAAGCGGGAGGAAACGCCCGGGTGTTTCCATTGTGAGGATCGTCTAGAGGACACGGTGGAGCATACGGTGGAAGTGTGCCCTGCCTGGGCGGAGCACCGCCGTGTCCTCGTGGAGGCGATCGGCGGCGGCGACCTCTCGCGTCCGGCCCTGGTGCGAGCTATGGTACGGAGCGAGAGGGCATGGGAAGCCGTCACCTCCTTCTGCGAGGCAGTAATGCTCGCGAAGGAGGAGGCGGGGCGCGTGAGGGAATGGCAGTCTCTGCGCCCTCACGTCCCTAGCCGCCGCAGGAGGAGACGCCCCGGGCGCCGGGAGTCGATTGCGGACTCCCGGCCACCGTAGGCGCGAGCTTGCGGGTGGCGATCAATGGGTAGCTCGCCGCCCGGTAAGGACCAGGCTCGGGTCGACGGCGCGTAGTGTTCCACGCGCGCCTCAAAGAGATGTCAGCAACACTGAAGGGGTCTGCTAGGACCGATGCCTGCCAGGGTCGCGTGATTGTTCGAAAGAGATATCGTGACCCTGGCACATGGGCAACTGAAGGAACACGGGTGGGTTTTAGTCAGTAAAAGTCTGACATGCCCTCCCGCTCCGCCCAGAGCGGGAGAAGTCATTTGATGATTTCCCATCCAAAAAAAAAAAAAAAAAAAAAATGCATTTTGCGCCCCTCGACGTGTGTTCACCTTAGAGGCCTCAGGTGACCCAATTACTGAACCCACTTTGCGCAACAGTGTTATTTCTGCTCGCAGTTCAGTGTTGGTTTTTTCCGTAACCTCCATACGGGACTGCATCTTGGTCATCTCCACCTTCAAGGTAGTGATGTCCTTTAGCAGCCTTGTAACGTCAACGTGATCGAACGTGACGGGAGGCAGCTTACTCAGCTCCTTCGCCACGAAATCTGGCACGTCATCTGGGTCGGTCTTCTTCAACATATCAAGAATATCTTGAATGCTCCTCTCAGTTCCATCTCTGCGGCGAGACGGCATCTGGTCCAGCTTTCCAAGTGACTGGAACAGTAGCAGTTTACCACTGCTGATCTCGTCCTCCTTGTAATTGGACCGGCATATCTGCAGGATGCTCACCTCGTCCATGTAGTCGATGGCGTGGACTAGGAAAGCCAGCAATTCATTGACTATGAGTGGTTTGGAACTCATAGTGATAGTACGGGCAGCGGCTATGGCCGCGCTACACGCGAATAAAATTCGTTCCGTGCACAGTGGAAACACGTCCGTATTCGACCGCGCATCGCACTGACTATCATTAGCATTATCTGTCAAGCCCTGGCCCAGCGAACAATAAAATGCAAAATACATCAAGTTAGAAAGTCCAAAATTTTGAGGATTATAACTTTTATCCGTGACTTTAACTTAATTGAATTTCTTTTGTTTAAATTTTGTATAATGGATTATGAAGTTTTCGATTATATTTAAAAAAACTGTAACAATAAATTGTTTCGACTTACAATTTATTTTTCAGTATACCTATTAAACACCCTACAAAGCTGAAAGCTTACTTTCAACGTTGCAGGGTGTTTGTAATTTACGCGGTCATTGTAGCCGGACGTAAACAGGTAGTTGTAGCACACAGAACTTGACTTGATCCCGGTTCACCAAAGTAACTTCCCCAAGTTATTATTTTTCCTGCAAATTTGCATATAAAAATTAATTCGAGGTGATCGGTGGCTCTTATCTCAGGCACTTGTAGTGAAAAATAAAAACGTACTTGATTTTTATTTTCCGGGTATCATAACTCTAGAAAATAGAATGTAAATCATCTACTTTTTCTCAGTGATTTATCACAAGTTTTGGCTGGCTATTTCAATATTAATCAGTAAACAAAAAGAATCGTAAAAATAGCATGTTTAGAAAATATACTTTCATTAATTTCCGGATGAGTTAGCTAACTAATGTCCCAAACTGTATTCCTTTGGAATAATGATAATAATTTTAAACTGTAGACTACGTTAAAACTGATGAATTGTTGGAAACTCGAGTGACCACTTGATCATTCCGATCGCGACCGCCTTTTCTGCTCGTTTCACCTCTCGAGAACTGCTTCACAGATGTAGAACATTCTGAAACTTGGCTGGAACTTTATTAATTGGGTGATCGACTAATGAGGCTGACACATTGGAGTGAAATATTTTTTCGAGAAATAGAGTTCGCCGCCTTGTATAATTTGTTTAATTTTCTTTTATAAGTCTCTAATTAGATCAAAGCCAATTGTTTCAAACTTAAGTAAAATATATGAATACTAGTGGCAAACTTTCTCAATCGAACTTTGTCTTTATGATTTCAAGAACGGAGTCTTAAATGGTCTAGCAATGTGGTTAGGTAATGGTCAATTATATTTTCATGTCAAAACCTCCCCTGCCTATACGAACTAAAGACATTTCTAATAAACCATTGTTTTTCATCAACGGAACGGAATAGATACCAACTATTGCCATATCTCGTAAGAGCTAATAAAAGAGACGTTTATCAATTTACGTAGTGTTAACAATAACGGGGACTGTATAATAAAACTATCGAATAAACCGAAATATTTTGGCGAGCGTGCGGAAGCAGGACGCGTACGGGTGCACGTCGCTGTTGCTAGGCGGAACTAAATCGTTGCCGGCCAACCGGCGGCGCTCGCGTCTGTACGCGTGAGATCTCCCCGCGCGCCCCCTTCGTCGCTCCCTGCTGCCGCAGTGCTCTGTTGCGCCATTTATTAAAAGAAAAGTTTTACAAAAAAATATGTGCATCGCTTACACACCCCACCCCAGTGCGTCAGCACTCATTCTCAACAGGTAGCCGTGCGATGCGCGCTACAGACCGTTGCAGTAGGCCTGAGCTCGTTTTGACCTCTACTACCCTGATTCGGCCATCCCGGCCGGGCATTACTCTTTTCACTCTTCCTCGTGGCCACACATTTCGAGGGGAAGCAGGATCCACAATCAATACTAGGTCTCCCACTTGTATGGGCCTTTGTTCCTGCTGCCACTTTTTCCGGGGACGCATGTCCGGCAGCACTTCTTTCACCCATCTTTGCCAGAATAGATTTGCCAACTGCTGGGAAGTACGCCACTGTTTGCGGAGGTATATGTCTGACTCGTCGAAGTTGCCCAGGACTGGTAGATTAGAAGAGGAGCCAAGCAGAAAGTGATTTGGCGTTAAGGACTCCTCACTATTAGGTTCAACACTTACGTGTGTAAGAGGGCGGCCATTCACCATGAGCTCCACCTCTGCCATTAATGTGCTCAGTACCGCCTCACGCGGCGCTCGCTCCTTTAGGACAACCTTCAAGGCATTCTTCACGCATCGTATGAGTCGCTCCCAAGCCCCACCCCAATGCGGGCTGGCGGGAGGCGAAAATGTCCACGTGGTCATCGAACCGTAGGTAAGTGAGTCACGAGCTAGCTGTTGCTCATCTATTTCGGAGATACATTTTCTCAGTTCTTTGTCAGCGCCTTTCAAATTTGTGCCGTTATCTGAATAAAGGTGTTGAGGCCATCCACGTCTAGCTGCCATCCTTCGGAGTGCCATTATCACGTCATCCGTGGTAAGGCTACTAACAATCTCTATATGAATAGCCCTCACTGTTAGGCAAGTGAACAACACTCCATACCTCTTTTCTCGTCGTCGAGCTACAGCTACATACATTGGTCCGAACAGATCAACACCAGTGAACGTAAAGGGGCGCTGATGGTGGGCCAATCGTGCTCTAGGTAAATCACCCATTCTGGGAGGTTGAGGTTGTGCTCGTTTGATCCTACAAAGCATACATTTTGAAGCTATATGCTTTACGGTGGGTCTAAGTCGTATTATCCAGTATTTCTGTTTCAGTTCGTTCACCACCAGCTCTTGGTTGCCGTGGTAAGCTCTCTCATGGTACAGTCTCACGATCAGGTGAGTAATATGGTCGCGACCATCGAGTATGATAGGTCGTTTCACCTCTTGTTTTATTTCAGAAGCAGCGTCGATGCGGCCGCCAACACGAAGAACACCGTCGTCATCAACAAACGGCGATAAGGTAAGTAATTTACTTTTTCTTGATAATGTTTTACATTCTTCCAGCTTTTTCAGCTCTTCAGGGAACGATTGCATCTGCGAGTATTTTATTAATAACTTCTCTGCTCGCTCCATCATGGCGCCGTCAATAGTGCCGGCACGTTTCTTACATTTCTTTTCGACGAAGGACATAACAACACATGTAGCTCGCAGTAGTTTGCGCCAACTGGCAAACTTCTCTGGTTGGGGTACAGCCGGTAAACAAATAGGAGTAATGTGAAAGGTATTTACACATTCAAGGTCCACATCACTAACTTCAGGTAGCTGTACGTCAAATTGTTGCGGCCAAAGGCTTTCGTCTTCATATAAAAATGTCAGGCCGTATAACCATTCATTCTCTAATACTTTCATCTCACAACACTCGCGGGTTGCGACGTCGGCGATATTCATCTTCGTAGGTACATATTTCCATTCCTTTATTTGTGTGTACTCGTCGATCTCGCCGAGTCTGTGTGCTATGTAGGGTTTATACGTGCGTCTATCATTGTGGATCCAATGTAAAACTGTAGCGGAATCAGTCCACATAAACCTTTGTGTCATTTTCATTTTATGTTCTTGTTTTATTGTGTCTGCTAATCGTGCACCAATTAAAGCAGCTTGAAGTTCAAGTCGTGGCACTGACACGTATTTAACAGGTGCAACTCGGCACTTACTGGAAACAAACGCCACCCGTACTTGTTTATTACTATCAAACCATCGCCAATACGCTACGGCGCACATCGCTTTGATAGACGCGTCGCAGAATACATGTAGTTGTAAATTCTGATAATCGTCATTGAATGCGACATGCGTCTCGCTCCCACTCGTGGTTGATCGCGCTTGTGCGTGAAGATCGTCGTGCGTAGCAGGCGTAGCCCTCGTAGCCGTCGTAGCGGGCGAACTCGTAGCCGATAGATAATGCCTGGGCAGTCGTACGTTGCTTATGTTTTTTAATTCGTTCAACCAATATGTCCACTTTAAATACAAATCATCTGTTATCTCTTCGTCCCAGCTGATAGCAGATCTCCACGCATCTTGCAACATAATTTTTCCTTTTATTGTAAACGGTGATAAGAAGCCGAAGACATCAAATATGGACATGACTACTCGTAACATTTCTCTTTTTGAAGGTTTCTTCTGTCCCGTGATAATTTTGTCGGGGATTTTTTTAAATGACACGTCAAATCCCAATGTATCATCTTTCGGATTCCAGATAAGGCCAAGCGTACGTTCGCCGTCGTATTGTTGTCCGACTTTGAACGTCACTGCCGTTGATCGTAAACAATCTGTAGGTATTGTTTTTAACACGGCGTCATTATTGCAGGTCCAGTTCCTCATCTGAAAGCCGCCCTGTTTATGTATGTAATTTATTTCATTAACTATTCTGGCAGCTGTTTCTTCGTCTTGAAAGCTATCAATGTAGTCGTCCATGTAATGTTGTTTCTGTATCGCTTGCACGGCGGTTGGCATGGATGTTTTGTATCGTTCAGCATTTTTGTTTTTTATAAATTGTGCTATAAATGGCGAGCAATTAGCGCCGAAGATTAATGAACTCATCGCATACGTTTTTACAGGTTCTTCAGACGATTCTCGCCACAAGAATCGAAGCGCATCTCTGTCTTCGTTTCTGATTTTTATTCGAAGAAACATGTCACGAATATCGCCTGTTATTCCGATTTTATTTTCTCGGAATCTTAACATAGTTCCGTACAGAGATATAAGTAGGTCGGGGCCTTTTAGTAAATAATCGTTAAGACACACACCGTTAGACTTAGCGGCAGCATCAAAGACCAACCTCAGCTTCTGTTTGTTGGGGTTGTCGACCCCAAAGTGTGGAAGGTACCAAGTTTTGCTAGGTCCATCCGTGTCTTCTATTTGTGAAGCATAATCATTAACTAGCAGATGTTCTATGCGTTCTTTGTATCTGCTAGCGTAGCCTGCGCTGACCATTTTCTTCTCGACGCTTCGCAGTCTTGACATCGCGTTAGTGTACGAGTCAGGCATTTTACCCAGCGAGTCTTTCCACGGTAATCCAACGTACCACCTGCCATCTTTTAATTCGGCGGTGCGTTCCAAACAGTCTAGCGCCTGAAGATCTTCCACGTTCTGTCTAGGTTTAACAGAAACACCAACAGTTTCGATTGCGTAAGACTGGCGTATTTCATCGTGGATGTTTCGCAGAATACGCTCAGTTTCCAGGTTTTCATCATACATAAAAAATGTAGATTGTGTGTGCAGCGACGACGCAGCACCTGTCAGCGACGGCGCGCGCACGCAGCCGTGTAAACACCAGCCCAGAGGAGTACGCGTCAGGTAAGGTTCGTTTGGTTTGCCTCTTATTATTTCCAACGGAAGGATCAAATGATAGTTATCTTGACCTATTAATATTTCTGGTTTGCACTGTCCATCACTAATTGCACTTTTTATTTCAGGTTTCAGTTCATAATCACTAAGGTCGATGGAGGTTTTATTTTGTGCCGGTAAGTTCATATTATTAACACTACGCGCTTTTATCTTAAAGTTGTTTCCTTCAGAGTTTGATATATTAAAGTCTATTACTTCACTGTCACATAGTATTAACTCGCTATTGTCCCAAGCGCCGCACACACGCATAGATTGCTTGTAGCCGCGCAGACCTAATCGCGCTACGAGCGACTCGCTTATCAATGTCACTGTCGAGCCGTCGTCCAGAAGTGCCACACTGCGCGACGTTCCGTTGGGTCCATTTATTATGACCGGTACAGTTTTTAATAACACTTTACGATTGTCCAGATTTATATGTGTAATAGTTTCCACAACAGTCGTATCACTAGTTTCAGTAACTGTCGATGAATCCGGTTGTTCGCCTTCGGTTGTTTCTTTTATGTTATAGTGTAACAAACGATGATGATTCTTGCCACAACTTTCACACGCGGCAGAAGTACAAGTGTCATTCCTGTGTCGTGCCATCAGACACTTAAAACAAATATTACGGCGTTTCACATACGTCCATCTATCTTTGCGCAGTGCTTTTTTGAATTTCTTGCACTCCGGTAATGTATGTTTTGATTGATGACAAAAACCACATTTGTCACTGTTATTTTTATTTTCAGTTTGTTCACTGTTCACTAATACTGTTTGCGACTTATATTTGTTGTGACTACTGTTATATTGTTGCGTAGTAAACAAGTTTACACTACACTGTGTTATTTTCTGGGCTTCTAAGCTCAAAAACTCAGATAACACGACGAGACTTGGCTTCGTATTGTGTTCTAGAAGTGGGTAACTGTAGTCAGTCCATTTTGAAATCAATACTGTGGATAATTTTGATAACACAGTTGACATGAGCGCCATGCCCTTCAGGTAATCTTCACAGCCCATAGCTGTCACTGCAGCGACACAGTTTTTCACTTTAACTGAGAAGGGAACAATTTCTCTTTGATATTCCTGCGATATTGGTCGTAGTTTGTTGATGTCTTGTAATATTCTTGATATTATTACATCGGAATTTCCGAACTGCAGCTGTAGTGTAGCCATTACGACGGTAGGAGAGGTGGCGCCGATCAGCAGCGCCATAACTGCTTCTTTAGCACGTCCCTGCAGACTCTTTCGAATTCGCCATAGGTTTTCCCTGTCAGTGAATTTGCAGACTGCGGACGATTCTTCATATGCCTGTTTGTAGTGTAGCCACTCCATCGGGTCACCACTGAATACTGGTAATTCTTTAGGCATACACAGACGGTTAAACATGTTTGCGTTACTTCCGTTGGTACCGTTAGTGGTGGCAGCGGCTAGGTCCTTGAGTGCACTCGCCAGCATGTGCATGGTGCCATCAGTACCGACGAGCGCGGGCTCGGCGGTCATGCGTTCTGGCCGGAGTATGGGTTCAGTAGCAGAAGGTATCTGGCCGGTGGCCTTCATCAGTTCCTGCTGACTGGTTTCTAACCATTCTTCCACATTACGGTGATGAAATTCACTGGGTTCCTTTTCAGACCTTGAGCTCTCGAGCTCCGCCAGGTCCGCAGCGAGCTTTTTATCAATAAGGTCCATTTGTAGTTGCGCTTTTTCTTTCGCGGCTTCTAGTAGCAACTGCGCTCTCCTTGCCCTCGCTGAAGATGTGCTTGTTTTTCTTGAAAGTTTCGAGGTCTGACTGGCAGGTGGAGAGTATTTCACTTCATGCTTATCAACTTGAGCAGCTTCACTTGTGCTCGCCTTATTTTGTTGTTCGCGTTCGCGTCGTAATGTGCTCCGAGTACCCACCATTTTGTTTTCGGTACGCGGCGGTGTTCGGAACATGCGGTCTTGAACTATTTCTTGGGTTTTTCGAGTGCTAATTCTCTTGATTCGGCTCGAATGACCAGCGGATGTTAACAATAACGGGGACTGTATAATAAAACTATCGAATAAACCGAAATATTTTGGCACGCGTACGGGTGCACGTCGCTGTTGCTAGGCGGAACTAAATCGTTGCCGGCCAACCGGCGGCGCTCGCGTCTGTACGCGTGAGATCTCCCCGCGCGCCCCCTTCGTCGCTCCTTGCTGCCGCAGTGCTCTGTTGCGCCATTTATTAAAAGAAAAGTTTTACAAAAAAATATGTGCATTGCTTACACGTAGTTCACTTCATATGCAATGCAAATTCATTTATCTGCAGTCCCACAACGACGAATTAGTACTTGGGAACTAACACAGAATAATATGAAGGTCACTTCTTGCTATCCTGTTGAACAAGAGTCGCCAACTTTTTACACAATAAATTGCTGCATATTGGATGCATTTTAGGCTAAGACCACCATAGCATGGGTTCCAGAAAACGTCTAACGGCATCGCGAAAGATCCAGATGCAGTTGGCGGAAGCCAACTAGACGCCTATATGAGGGAAAAAATGAAAAGTGCTTCGTTTTACCCTGTAAAACTTGAGAATAAACTTTATACATAAACAACTTGTTTATTTTGGAACCAGTTTTAAGCAAGAAAAATTAAGAATAGATCTTCGCGTCGATTTAGTTTCTTCGTTTCAAACTCGAAAGATCATTGAAAAAAGACAAGGTGAAATATTCTACTATCAAGTGCATTTATTACCTTTATAATTTGGAAAACTGTAATTTTATATTTACACTAACAACATCGAAGGTAACTGATAGGATTATTTAGGAAACTACTTTAATAAGCCATCTAATAATGTATTAAACAACAATAATTGAGTTACTGACAATACCGATAAATGTCTTCCAAGTGGCAAAATTTCTTGGACTTATAAAGTCACTTAAATGGGTTTGAAACTAAGCATAGCCGATTTATATTCCTTAATGCCTGTACTGAACGGCAACTGTCGATTAAACCTTCCCTAATCGCTGTCAGTATCTAAAGCGGCGACTATTTATCTCAGCCTTAAATATTCCGTAGTCGTACCTTGTGTCTCTCCCACTACGCCTACACACTTTTAGCGTAGCAGCGTAGAATGTTTGCTACGCTAATTTTAACCAGTCAACATTGTTAGCCCGTATTTTATTAAGAACAGTACCGAAGGAATAATTTCCAATTTATATTTTACTCGCAAAAATAAACCAGAGTAAACTTTGGTATAAATGAGGATGTAAAATAGACCCCGAAATTGGTTACAGGCGAGACAATTAAACCATTCAAAGCCATGTTTATACAGTGACTTGGTCTAATAAAGCCAGCCTTGCTTACGAGCGGACTTATATTGAAAGTGGTTTAACATCCATTTACGTAATATCCACCGTCCATGTAATGACGGTTCCTCGAAAATTACGTCATTCATACATAAAAGGTAGTTGCTGAAAATCAGCGCTGCTGACGATAGATTCGTCTGACGTCGCAGCATTTGCTGAGCAACGACCTGTTCTTGCACAGATACGACGCACAGATCAAGTGTTCTTATTTGTGTGGTATTTTTGTCACAAAACTAGCTAGAAATGCACTCTGCATCCGGCAAGTTTGTTTTTGTTTTTTATTATATAATTACTGTCAGTGTCATAACGCAGATATATGATTTGTATTGTCTTTGGTCCGTAGCCGTGACATCAATGAGCCATAGGTAACATTCTACAACGTTTTTTATCTTGAATACGTGGCTTTTGGCTACCTTGTACGCATTTTTCTTTCTTTTTTTGTAACAATTTTTTATTTCATGTTGTGCGTTTTGTTTGTGCAGAATAAACTATTTTTCTTTCTTTCTTTCTTTCTTTCTTTCATTACCAGCCGATGTTCATTTCAGGCTCCAGTTACAAGTTATTGAATTCGTGAACGGTGTGCTAATTAGTTTCATCCTGGCTGATATAATTATGAAGAAACGAGATCGAATATAATCTGAAAGTCAGGCATATTAATCCCTTTGACATACGATATGAGATTTATGATACAACGGCGTTATGAATTATTCAAATTCGCGGATATAACGCTATGAAGCGATAAATTTTGCTCTTGTTTGGAATTAAATACTTTGTTGAATGATATGCACACAAGAGAGCTCAAAATCAGGATTGTGATCGTTTTACGTAAACGGTAAAGTAACAACAGCATTCGTTTGTTTTAAGCACAATAGCTGCGATAACATTGCGTAAAGTCTTTACACAAATGACACATTTGCATTACCGCTAAAACTAACCGCACTAATACTCGTGTGAACAGCCTTGGAATTCGAAACCGCGAACGACGTACCAAAATGTTAGTGCAAAGTGGCAGCTAACAGTCAGCTACAGCTTCAGCTTGAAATTTCATGACATCAATTAGGCACTCGTGGATAGAGAGCTATCAATTGACGTCGTGCACACTTGTAGCGTTCAGACGTGCTCGCCAGCAATATTTGATAAATAATTTATTTAATAATATTGACCTACTTAGTGCATTACTGTCGTAATGCATGTGTAAAATTGTGCATATTGTGTAGTTTTGTTATGTTAATGATGGACACGAAATAGTGAACTGGTATAAACAAAATGGATAAAAGCCCCTCTACTCCAAGGGGCCCAGTGCAACCTTCCGCCTCACCGTCGAAGACGATGACGCAAAACGCAGCCCTCGAGTCAGTCACCGCTGATATTGTATCAACGCCAGATATTCAAAAATGGATGACAACCATCGAACAGCACTTGAATGAAGTTTGCTCTATTGCCGCGGAGGGCAAACTAAACTCGGAGCAGAAAATGAAAATATCTACCCTGTGTCGTAAAGTAGGATCTGGCACCTCACAAATGGCAGTCCTTTATCAGTCGCTCAAGCAGAAGGCCATTAAGGCATACAACGCGGTTGATGCCCTTCAAGAAAAGCGCGACCTTATGGAACATATTTCGGAGCTTAAGCAGACAATAAAGGACTCTGGTTGTACAGGAATTGCTTCATTTGCCGATATGGTAAAAAAGGGATCAAATGACTTTGTTCGACCCAATAATCTGAGCTCTGTTGCCATTTATCCCAATGATAAATTTAAATCAAGTGACGAGACGAAACAACTTGTACAAAAAATCATACAACCCGAGCAAATGAAGCTGCACGTTCGTGGTGTCCGGAAAACTAAAAATGGAGGCGTAATTGTCAGTACCGAGACAAAACATGACGCTGATAAACTGAATCACGCAGTCCAGCTCCCTACATCTGGACTTACCGCCGACGAACCCAGCAAACGCAAACCTCGGATCGTGGTTGTAGGAGTGCCGACTTCCTTGGCTGAAAATGAGGTGTTCAAGTGCATTTCCGAACAAAACGTGTTCGACAAGTTACCAGCGATGTCCTTGGAATCCTTTTTGACCTGCATAAAATTAAGCCACAAATCGGGGAAACGAGATGCTATGACCTGTAACTACGTTGTCGAAGTTTCAGCTGATATACGTAAAGCCATAACCCCTCAATCAAGACTTTTTATAAATTGGACGTCCTGTCCTGTCAGGGACTTCACATTAGTAACAAGATGTTATAAATGCCAACAATATGGCCATGCAGCAAAAACTTGTCGAGAGATTGTCATTACGTGTGGTCACTGTGCTGACCCTGGCCATTCGATAACTGAATGCACGAAGAAAGCTGACATCCCGAAATGCGCGACTTGCTCTCGCTTTAAAAAGCCCAATAACCACAAAACGGGGGACGCAAACTGCCCTGCTAGAAAAATAGCAGAATATAGATGTGTTAATTCCATCGATTATGAGGGCACCTAGTCAGTCAAACTCAAGGCTAACTTCCGTATCGCTTGTGGCTGACTCAAAGAAATACCTGACCACTGCGCTGTCCTACTTACATCGATTTGCCGCTGTCTAAGCACATTTAGCCGCGCGCTTCACATATCGATTGTAGCGATTTTGTTTTCAACCTAGATAATAATACAATCATATTCGTAAACTAAGTGCTAACAACTACATTTTGCCCGCACCTAAATATTATAGAAATTATCTACATGTTTTCAACCCTAGTTATTAGTGTTTAAGTAAATTATAACATAGTAAATTAGCAAACTATATCACTTTTTATAAAACTTAAGTTAAATATTGTTAAGACATCAGTTGAACTTATATTAATTGTAAGCACACATGCCGCCTGTGATACAGGTTTATCCTAGTACAGGCATCATTCATTTGTATTACCTTTATTTTATTCTAAGATTTATACTGTTATTTACCAACTTTTACTTTGAATAAAATTTATTATTATTATTATTATTTATTATAATTTAGACCAGCCGCCATATGGATCGACGGCAAAGTAACCCTGCATCTGTCTTGCTACCTAAATTACTTAGTTCCCACTACCTCCACAACGTAGTTGAATTTCCGCTTCATTGTCACTGCTACCCTGAGCAGTGACAATGAAGCGCAAATTGAAACTATGAATTCGAATTAGAAACATGAGCCGAATTCATTCATCATCATCATCAGCCTATATTGTTCCCACAGCTGGGATACAGGCCTCTTCTCGGTGAGAGGGAGTGGGCCGTAATCTATCATGCGGGCCCAGTGCCGGTTGGTAGATGTCACATGTCTTCAAATTTTTGGCTCTAAGACATGCATGTTCAGAGGGTCATGATCATCCGGCTAGTCCGGGGATACCGCACGGTCTCCTGAGAGGCGGCGAACTTCCTTGCCGGAGTGCCACCATGGGATCTGGAGCCAAAGATCCTCGCCCATATGTGGGAGTGGCTCTAGGAGGCGAAACGCCAGGGTAAAACTCCGCTGCCGCGACAAATCGCGGCACGGCGGACAGAACTCCGGCAGGATCTCATGGCGACATGACGGGTACGATTGTCGCAACCCAGCGCTGGGCACACCACAATTGTGGCGGTGAGTCCCCTCTTTGAGGAGTGGATAGAGAGGCGCCACGGCGTCCTCACCTTCTGCCTGACGCAGGTCCTCACCGGGCATGGGTGCTTCGGTGGATTCCTGTTCAGAATAAAGCAGGAGGGAATGCCCGGGTGTTTCCATTACCGAAGTGGTGGAGGTGTGCGGAGCACCGCCGTGTCCTCGTAGAGGCGATCGGCGGCGGCGACCTCTCGCGTCCGGCCCTGGTGCGAACTATGGTACAGAGCGAAGGCATGGGAAGTCGTCACCTCCTTCTGCGAAGCAGCAATGCTCGCGAAGGAGGAGGCGGGGCGCGTGAGGGAGAAGCAGTCTTTGCGCCCTCACGTCCCTAGCCGCCGCAGGGGGAGTCGATCGCAGACTTCCGGCCACCGTAGGCGTGGGCTTGCGGGCGGCGAGCGATGGGTAGGTCGCCGCCAGGTAAGGACCAGGCTCGGGTCGACGGCGCGTAGTGTTCCACGCGCGCCTCAAAGAGATGTCAGCAGAACTAAAGACGTCTGCTAGGACCGATGCCTGCCAGGGTCGTGAGATTGTTCGAAAGAGACACCGTGACCCTGGTACATGGGCAACTGAAGAAACACGGGTGGATTTTAGTCAGTAAAAGTCTGACACACCCGCCAAAAAAAAAGACATGCATGTTTACTCACGATGTTTTCCTTCACCGTTTTGAGAGCAGTGGTGATGAAATTATTTTACACAAAGTAAAACGCCTGTCTGGGTTCGAACCCACGACCTAACAATTCGTAAGTCGAGGCCGATACGACTGTGCCACCCCTGCTCTCATTGTTTCAGTAGTGCGTTGAAACGTTTCGAGGATTTTCAAAAAAATAAATAAACAAAGCTTTTATTTCTTCTTGTTAGAAAAGTGCAATACCTACGCGGTCAAAATGCCAATAATAAAACAAAAGAATCTATGGTTCCCCTCCGCCCTGAAAACCACCAACCACCAATTTAAAAGCCGCAGCACAACGTTACACTAAGCTAAACCCTTATCCAGTTTTTCTTTCGCTCTGTGAGTTATTGTGCCATTACGTAAATGCGTTCTGTTTCCCTGTCAGTTTGAATAATAAATGTTATTTCTTTGTCAGCGATTTAAATTCTTCCGTGACCTACGATTCAGTCAGTTCCTTATTATTTTTTTGTCGTTTACCGGCAGTTAATCTTTGCGGAGTTTTAAAAATGAAGTATTATAATGAAATCTGATGATATCGCACGCGGAACTTCTTTAGGGAGTGTATAATTTATGTCATTTGACCATATTGAGTCGAGAAATATCAGATAGCGACATGATATTTTACTCTACAAATTATTGGGTAATTACAAGCCGATATAAGAGCGGTAAACAAGTTAGCGAACGGTTCGGAGTCACATAAGCAAATACGATCATCTGAGGAGATAAGTAACCAGGTTCGTTGGATGTAATAAATTAATAATCAAAATTTAGTACGAAACCGAATGGTTGTTTTCGAATGAAATTAAAATAAATAATTTAAAAAAAACAGTTCGTGTATGAAATTAAGTTCCATTCAAAAACGTTCATAAATATCGTACTAAGCTTCAAATAAATCCGACGAAGCTGGTTACTTGTCTCTTTTGGTCACTGTACTTAATTAGCTACTATAATTTCGCTGAGATTTATAGGTAGTTACATACATTAGTCACAATTATGTAAAACGTAACATATTTTTTTGCTCTTCGTAATAACAAAACCACAGATGAACACAAACACATACTATTAAGTGGGAAAACGCGCAAGATATTCGTTGGTTCAGCCGCATTATTTTAGGGCTATTTACCTAAAATTTAAATCTGATTGTATAGTATGGTTCCTGGACGTAGAGCAAACAAGCTGCGTAAAAATATGTTCAAATACCTACAGTAAAAACATAATTAATTCATCCCCTTGGTGAGCCGTAACTTACTAAGCCTGTTACTGCGTTCAATGCAAAATGTTTTTGATGAAACATTATTCGGATCGTCTTTCATTTTTATTGTTGAGTAGGTCAGGATGCCAAAGATCTTTTTTTTTTATCAGGAGGTGGAAATCCTCATGGATGTCCTCCGCCCTGGGGTGGGCGGAGGAGTCTGTCAGACTCTTACTGACTAAAACCACCCCGGTGTTCCGTCCCACACCTACGTCGGGGACCACGGGAACCAATATGTCTTCCGCGATCCCCGACCGGTGCCGGCCCGCCTTTGCGGGCCTCCTCACGTTGGGGGGGAGTGAGGTGTTAAACTCCCACCCATACATCACAGAGAGGCGCGCATGGAACACTACGCGCCACCATCTCGGGTCCTAAGGAATACGGGGCGACGGATGTCCCCAGATCCGTCGCCCCAGGATGCCAAAGATCTACCCCAACATGTATTTGTGTATTTTTTTTCAGGTTGAATAAAATTACTAGGTACTTACAGTAGGTATCTAATATTTCGTGTGGGAATTGACGTGTATGAATCACCGAATGTGGTCAGCTGTTGGTTTTTGAACATCTATGAGATTTTCCAAAAAGGTAAAACGAAGTGTAGTTTCTACACGAGTTTGACACATTACGGTATAGTGATGTGTTACCGGATCCAGCTGCGCGAGGACACTTTTCATTCTCAATTCTCAATTCTTTATTGCTTACCATAATGTTAGAACATAGTTGGAACGGAAATCATTATTTAGTCACAATTATGGACCCTGTCGGGCACAGCAAGATCAAGTAGGAGAGAGGAGGAAGAACACTGGGTGCTTAATTGTAAATTATATTTTTAGTTACCTAGTTAATAATATACCTACTGTTTTTATAAGAATGTATAGAATTTAAGGATTTTTATTATTGTTTTATTAATTAGAATATATACACTTGTTCAATCAGTAACTGTAGACTGATAAAAATGACATATTTATATATTTTTAAATGATTATTTAAATTATTTATTAATTTACTATTATAATTTATTGCTTATTTAATACTTTCATCATACGCTCATGTGCCCATGACTCCATAAAACTGCACCAAATCTTCGTACCGGTCTTGAAGCTCCATCTACCCTATGCAGAAGGACGTAAACATTAGGTACCTAGCTAATGTTATAACTATACCTAAATACCTATACGCGCTATTTTGGTGGTATGGGTATGGGCGTCTTTTCCCTTCTAGAGATTTTTTTTTTATTAATAACACTGTGCGTCTCTCTTTGTTGTGTATGAAAATATTTTGACATGATCTCATATTCTAACGTACGTGCGGTGTATTTTGGTTTACCACGTTTTTTTTTTTTTCATTATTTCCAATAAGATAGACGCAGATACGACGTATAAGTTTTGAGTACAAATGTACGCAAGTTGGCTTTTTTGTTTCTGCCTTTAAGAAGGTACAGACGCCAGCACATCAAGCTACCCGAAACTGTCAATTTTTTCCAGTCAATTTGGAACTTAATACTTTAGCGATAAAGTTGAAAATCTATTAAAGAAATTTGACAGCTTTAAGTGCAGGCGTCTGTACCTTTTTAAGAGATTGGACCTTTTTCCGTGAAAGGTATAACAAAATCCGTACAGGTATAGAACCTTCCGGAATCAATCATTATGGTTCCCTACGGAATGAGTGGTGCTATTAATATCCCTTACCTTAATTTAATTTAACTAAATAACGGATAAAGGTGTGGCTACCCAAGGACGATCGTCGTCGATATCCTAGTTTGGCCTGAATGCTCCGGCGGCGTTTCTAATTGAATTTTCAAATTAATTAATGAGTTTCAGACGTAAATCTGTAGTCACTCACCTTCTTGGCCTGTCGGTATTTTGAAGTGTTCTAGCTGACATAATAATGGCAAAATATGCTGGATCCCGTTATATTATATTTACCATTGTACAATACCAAGTTCTTATGACTGATCGTACAGCTATGCTGCTGGGGAGTTTGCTGCTCCACTTTATTTTACCAGCTTAAGCACTAATAAGTGGTGAAGGGCGGGTGGAGGGATTCTAGGAGACTGGGCTAGCTTATGTAAATTTAACGTTCAAAAAGTGCTGGCTCAAAGCGTTGTTTGAATACATGAGTTATGATTTTTTATATTACATATTAAAATATGATACTTTTGTGTTCAGAGCCACCGCTGTCTATTTTTAGAACCTAGGTACTGAAAGAATATCCTAGTTGGTTAGTATAAGAAAAGGTCCAATGCATCTTCATGCTTATCTTTTCTTACTATAAAACAAAGTTGCATTTTGTGTTTGTACGCTTAGATCTTTTAAATTATTCTACTGCGGTTTTAATCAATAGACAGAGTGATTTAAGAGAAAGGTTTATATGTTTAATACGAGGCGACGCCGCTGGAAAAGCTAGTGTAGAATAAAACGTATATTCAGTGTTTTAATCGCGATTTTATCTTATTTATTCTCCATATTCATTGGGAAACAAAGTTAGACTTGCACAAAATTGTTAACAACATGTTTTCTGTTGCAGAAAAAGTGTGCAACAGAATTCGCCAGTTAATGTTCCCCATGTAATAAGGGGCGAGACTTTTGCTTTAAACCGGGCACAAATAACACTGCCCGACTCGAGTATCGAACCCAGGACCAAACTCAGTAGGACCGCTTGCTGACAAATTAAATACGGGACTTATACAACGTGTAAGGTAATACAACAAATAACATTCACAAACGTGTTTATAGCTAAGTTAAAGCTCGCAGTAAAGTACACTAAGCACATTTAAAGATTCCGACTCGAGGATGGATCTCATTATTATGAAATGTTTCAGTTTTTTGAGGGCCTGGTTGAATATTATCTTTTATGACTAATTAACTTTTCACTTCCACGACAGAGAAAACTTTCTTTGTCGTGAAAGTGAGTGTTTTTATGGAGATTTAAATTATCTCATAATATCTTAATTCAAATAAGCTTTAATACAATTATTTTATTGTATCTATTGAATTACGGGTAACAATGAAAACGTGTTTGGCATTATATGAAAGATTTTTCTTTTCTTAGCACTTATTAAAAGGTCAAGGTACCTACAAGGTTTTTGTACTTGATATATGCACTTATATGTCTATTATAAAGTTGTGCTGTTCATTTTATATTCGTAGATACAGTTGTAGGTATGTAAGTAGAACACGCCACAATATTTAAAACATTTCAGGCCTATTATTTATTATTTTCATGCTCCGCTGAGTTTTACAACATGAAAACCGTCGAACATTCTCGGATCACTACATTTCATTGATTAGCTGGGGAAGTGTTTCAATAAATTGCGATATATTCACTGGTTAGGAAAAACTCTCGCCGCGCAATGAAAATAAATCCCTGTGTTTATTACACGTAGAGCAAATAAAAAATAGGGTGGGAATACAATGGATTACGTATTTAGGGCAGCTAGAGTTATTATTATCGTTAGAAATATATCGGCTATAAGCAGGCGTAAGAGCCGAGAACCTACCTACATAATGGGATTACCTGTCAGCGGAGCGGCGGCGGCGGCGGCATACTCCGGGGATACGACACCGATAGCTTGTTTTCAATGCTCCACATAATAATATAAAACAGTGAGATATCTACTCGGTACTGGTACATTTCTGTCTCTACTTTTTTCTCAGAGATAGATGGATAGGGAAGCTCCAAATAAATGGCAGTTAAAAGTAAATCATAAATGTCCAATTAAAGATGAAATAAGTAAACTCAATTCCTACGCAAATGTCCTGCAGATCTGGTAGTGTCTTGTGACGGGTCGTTGAGCTCCCTAAATAGGGTTTAGCTACACGATGACTGATATATACATGACATGTGAAATGTTAGGACAGGTCAGCTCAAAGCTGCAATGGGTCTTTCTTCAATAGGCTCTTCCAGACATCGCCCTGCATTGTTAAACTCACATAAAATACCAATAATATCATGTTTGGACTTTAAAAGAGACTATGACCGCCAATAATTTATAATAGTATCCCAAAGTGTGTGAAGTCATTAAATGCAGACTAGTTTAAGAAAAGATTTAAAAAAAATACTGACTGCAAAACTTATTATAATGTGAATGATTTTTTAATAATAAATCGATCTTGATAAACTGACTTATATTATTATTTAATTACCTATTTATTATGTGTCGCATGCGTTTTGATCTAATGTTTTTAATCTAATAATATTGTTTAATTTTAATAATCTATTTATATTGTTATTCTTTCTATTTTAAATCTTTTTAAGTC
Source organism: Aporophyla nigra (assembly GCA_947507805.1). Taxonomy (NCBI): domain Eukaryota; kingdom Metazoa; phylum Arthropoda; class Insecta; order Lepidoptera; family Noctuidae; genus Aporophyla; species Aporophyla nigra. Next base: position 17,385,406 of record OX382297.1, on the reverse strand, counting down.
TTTCGACTAAATTTGTACACCAGCCATGGTCAAACATGTTGAGCCACAACAAGCAATCAAATCAAATCAAATCAAAAGTCATTTATTCAAACTAGGCTGAGAGTCAGCACTTTTTGAACGTCAAAGTCACATAAGACAGTCCCCCCAAAACGCCCGCCCTTCGACACTTCCTAGTGCTTTGGCTGGGAAGAAGAAGTGGCGGAACAAACTCCCCAGCAGCACTGCTGTCTGTTAAGTTAGAAGAACTTGATTCTATACAATATTGTATAAGTTATTAATATAATAAAACAAAACATACATTATTCGCCATATGTCAGCTAGCACACGCCATTATACCAACAAAACATTGAAAACTAAACTCAAGCTGAAATGAATAATGAAACAAAAATCGTAAACAGAACTTAAAATCTTACTAAAGCCTCCAGGCATAAAGGGCGTGCCCGCTTACATATACAACGATGCAAATGATACATAGACACAAAAAATGAAATTAAAAGAAAATAAAAATAAATTAACAAAAGCAGTTAAATAAAAAAAACAATTATATGAACTACCCATATAAACTGTCAGTGTGTGAGTTACAGTAATTACAGAATGTAAAAACAGTGTCATAGAAGAAAAAATAAATATTATCTACACAATTAAGTTAGCAACTAGTTTGATAAACTCTAAGACTGTCCTATGGAGCGAGACCAGCATGTTTCCAAGCGTTCTTATCTTGAATGTAGTCCTCTAATTTGTAATAAGCTCGTTTACAAAGTGTACTTTTAATATGACTTTTAAACCTCCTTTCATTTAATTGCAATATATCAGAAGGTATTTTGTTGTAACATTTAACACAGTACCCCATAAAAGATGTATGTACTTTTGCTAATCTGAAAAATGGTTGATCTATCTTGTCTTTATTTCTAGTATTAAAATTATGTCTATCGCTTATTTTATTAAAAAGATGTAGATTTTTTCTTACATACATAATATTTTCGTAAATGAATTGGCAAGGTACCGTCATAATATTAATCCTTTTAAATAGTTCCCTGAGGGATTCGCCGCGACATAGATTATAAATGGCTCTGACAGCTCGCTTTTGCAAAATAAAAATGGATTCAATGTCAGCAGCCCTACCCCACAGTAAAATGCCATACGACATAATGCTGTGGAAGTAGCTAAAATAGACCAAACGCGCGGTTTCTACATCTGTTAACTGTCTTATCTTTCTAACAGCATAAGCGGCCGAGCTTAACCGCCCCGCAAGAGATGTTAAATGAGGTCCCCATTGTAATTTCTCGTCTAGCGTGATTCCTAGGAAAACCGTTTGATCAATAAATTCCAGTTTTTCCCCATTCAATAAGATGTCACATTCGCTACCTCTGACATTAGGCAATTGAAATCTAATGCACTTGGTTTTTTTTTTATTAAGTACCAAGTTATTTACCGTAAACCAGTCTTGGACCTGAAGAATGCAGTTATTGACGTCGTCAAGATTTTGAGACCGTCTGTCGATTTTAAATATCAATGATGTGTCATCTGCAAATAACACCATCTTCGGTTGGTTTGGAAGTAGATGGGGTAGATCATTAATGTATACTAAAAAGAGGAATGGACCCAATATCGAGCCTTGAGGAACGCCCATTGCCATTTCAGACCCCAATGAGTTTACGCCGTTTACTTGGACTTTGACTGTTCTATCCTTCAGGTATGATCTTATTAAGTCAAGAGCTGTATTTCTAATTCCATAGTGCTCTAGTTTCAGCAAAAGTGTCAAAAGCCACTTTGTAACATCCATACTATACCATGTATATTAATTATCTACACAAGTTTTTGCAAATAAATAAATCTGAACCTGAATATGACCTCTAAATTTGTTTCAGCGTTTCTTCTCAGCGAACAGTCAGCTAGGAAATACCGGCGCCATCTAGTTTAAAAAAAAAAATTGACCAAAAAATGTTGACGTGTATAAGTGTCTTATAAGATCTACTTACAGAAATAAACATTTAATTTAATTTCAATTTGTTTCCATATCGATTCAAAATAAATTGGAACAGTAGAGCGTGCATGTCAATAATACTCAACATTGGCAACTCATGTAATCCGAGCTTAAAGGATAAAGATACACACAAAGGAAATGATCGACGGATATTTCGTACCAAACAATAATGTGACCAATTGTATGACGTCACCATTGGTCTTCATTGGTCGTATACCGTAAATCTACGATATTTTACTGACTACTTTAAACATGCTATAGTGGTCACTGAATTAAGAAAAAAAATCGAATTCGGTATAACTGAACGGTTTATGATGGGCGAATTTGAACGATGCCTTTTATAAGGTATGTGTGCGCCCTGAATTACCTACATTTCTATTATTCTAGCGGTCATTTTCATTTGTACCTTCTCTGTAACGACAAACCGTTTTTCTTGAGTTAGAAGCTGCATTTATTAAAGTCTTAAAGCCCCATAAATCAATTCGGGAAAGCTTCTTGAGCTATAAAAATGTCTGACACCGGTAATATTCTAATTCGCCATTTTGTTCCGCCGGAGGTTTGTTCATCCTCAGAAGGGAAGGAAAATATACAGAAAATATATGTTCCTTTTTATAAAGTGTGCGTATAGTGGCGTTAAAGCGGAAGATACATGGAGGTCTACATATGTTGGTAAAACGACCTTTCCCGGAACGCTGAACTCAAGTGATAAAGTTGTTCTGTGATTGCACCCGCAAGTGTAACTAAATAGGCACTCGTATGTTAAGTCCGTCACAAATCCGTGAGGATCCACAGAGTGGGATCAGAATATAAAGGACTTCGGTGTGTTTAATTTTTCGTATTTGTCGGTTTAATGTTTATTAATTTAATTTTATAAATTTTGCCAACCTAGTGGATTGTTATTATTTTCATTAATAGCTTGTGTATTCCTACATATTTAAGGATCTAGATGTAGGAACCTACAATAGAGCATTTATTCATAGGACTTACATGAGTACCTAGTAGGTGTAGTTGGCGTTGAAAACTTTAAGCTAATTAAATCATTTGTTCGGATTGATAACAAAATCTTAACGCACGCATTGTAATGCTAAAATGATCATACAAACTCAGATAAAAAAGCGTGTTGGTAATCCATAGTAATCTGCAGTTTTCAACAGAATTTAACTACCTCCTTACTTACCTATTTGAGATTGTATTACTTCTTTTTTGAACCGACGAAAAAAAACGGAGGAGGTTATCAATTCGACGCGTATGTTTTTTTTTTTTGTTTTTTTTTATGTATGGCCACGCATAACTTTTTACATAGTAGTCCGATTGTGATAATTTTATTGGAAAGGGTATACTCCGAGGGTGGTTCCATATAAATTTGGAAAACAAAATGATGAAATGAAAAGGAAAGAAATGAAATCAGGGAATGATTGATTGTTCACTCATTGATTGTAATGTATAACCACGCATAGCTTTGTACACAGAGTAGTCCGATTTTGATAATTCTTTTTTCATTGGATAGGGTATACCTTGCCAAGTATAATTAGTACATTAAATCCACAAAAAATAACAAAATAAAAACTTTTAAACAAAAAATTAAACCGCCGAAAAAAATAGAAAAGCAAAAAATAATAAACCTTAAAATTTTGAGTCGGCGCTGAAAAATCAATGAACAAAGATCACTCAAAGCGCCGACTCATAATTTTGAGGTTTATTATTTTTTGCTTTTCTGTTTTTTTCGGCGGTTTAATTTTTTGTTAAAAAGTTTTTATTACTTTTAACCCGTAATAATTTTACTTTTAAAGAATGCTCAAGGATAATAGCAGTTCAGTTCTCAAGCTGCGTCGCAAATGCAAGTCTTATTGCCTAAAGCTTTTTATCAGTCACTTGAAGTGATACGGACTCGAGGAGCCTTTGCATTGCCGCTCGTGACGAGAATACTAAACGGTGTTGTTGTGGTTCTTAGTTCTTAGCTACAAATGAACTGAATCACGACGATTTCTTATGCGGGGTGTTTAGTTTTTCGTACTTACTTACGTGTGAGGAATAAAGCAAGCATTTAAGGAACTTAATCAGGTTTTTAGACTGCAGCAAATATTTGCAATCTACTCTCGTTAGCTGTCTTGATAGGAGTAATTTCGCAGTAGGTAAACGAGGCGGGAAATACTGTTGAATCACATTTACATGAAGATATCTTCCGTATTAACAATTATTGCTGCCGGGTTGTTAACGCTCCAGGGAGTTTGAATTAATTAACATTCAATAAACTGTTGGCAATGGAAGTGAAATGTCAAGCGTTCAGTCTAAATATTTATTATTCCAAACAAACTGAAAATTTTCTTTGCTGTATATTAACTTATTTAAGTAACAGAAAAAACAACACAGGCTATTTTCGCTGTAATAAAATATATGGTATAAGCTTTGTCACTCAATGATAGGATTGCCAATACCCACATCCGAATCCGTACTATAATAACAATTTTCGGTGGCGGAACGTTTTTATATCACCCATAACCTCACAGGAAATCTTCTCAGAATTGATTTATTGGGTTTTGAGGCTTTGTCGTTGACTTGGAGTTCCAATAATATCCAGTCCTTTTGTTTTATTTATCTCCATTAAAGCTTCCGACCTGCTGTTTCTTGAAAATATTCTACTTTTTATTTTCATCCCTAACATTATTCTGCAATATTTAGAGTCTATTGTGTGTTACAAAAGACAATATAATTGCTTCACGCCACCCTGCGAAGACCGTCGCGCAGCATAGCCAAGGGCTTCTTACCAACTGACCTACGTTTGTCGATTCGTGGTCTCCATTCAAGAACGCGTCTTCCCCAACCATCATCGGGAATATCGATTACGGGTCAAAGTGTTGTATTAACATTTAATATTAAAATGTAAACGAGATAATCTGGCAAAATCTGTTGAAGAGTGTTTTTATTTTTCCAAAACTGTACGCAAGTACGCAGAAAATGAGTTTATTAAATACATCGGCCTTCGTTCGTTACGGCACGTCATGAATTCGTTTTTTTTTTTTTCAATTCATTTCGGAGTTTCAGAATGAATTCTTTTGTGTTAGTGCTTGCATCGTTCGACAAACATAACATTTTCATTTGTTTATTCAATTATGTTTATACTATGGTAAAGACGTGTATGGTTCCAGATTTCAAGTAATTTTTATAAAACCTGTTGTTTTTCCCCATCATTATGATCAATTAATCGACAGACATCCACTGCTGTAAAAATAAACTACCTGGAAGTCTGCCCGGTGTAAGATTTTCAGGTATCTAGTTTATTTTTACAGCAGTGCTTTTCTGTTTAATTTGTCTAAAATAAAATCCAAATTATTCTTAAATAGATACTTATAAGCAAATACTGTAAAGGTGTCGTTGTAGGGGTTTAAAACTTAAAAAAAAATTAAGGTAGAAGGCTTACACTGGTTCATATGTTGTAAAACAACACTATAACAGTTTCCCAAATAAACATAAAACCGAATTTCTAAAAACGAAATTCCTCATCACATTATTTTCTTTATTGACCATTTCTTCTGTAACTGCTGTAAATCAACAATGGTATATAAAATCATGTTTTTTTTTACAGGTAAAAATCCCTTTTCAGAGGAAAAGCCACAAAAAAATGGATGTTTAACTCGAAATTTGATACAAAGAGGACTTATTTAATTACACACTGTACATTTTCGTGTTTCATTTCTCGCTACTAGCTAGCTGACATGCAATACCTACGTAAGTTGTAATGCATCATCGTAATTTAGCCATTTGTTTTCACATACACACGATAACAACATAATGTGACACCATTACGGTATTAGAGTTCAGCCATACAGTACATAGTACACACATATACAACGCTTATAATAATGTTTAACGTAGCAATAAATCCATTCTTGTGTTTCTTATGAACATTTAGCTGAGATTTATTTTGATCATCGTCGATGTATTTAGCAGGCGTTTTATTGTTCGCGTTGCCCTTTTATGGACGTGTTAATTTAATTTATGTTTAGCCGCTCAGGGTATAAAATATATTTTTTATACATATTTTTTTTGAAAAATGATAAATTAGATTTGTTTGTTGCACTCAGAGATCAGGAATATGGCTACTTAATGTGTTTATAGTCAGACGTTTTCAATCTTTTCTAGAATAACTAAAGTTAGCTCACGGCATTACTTCTTAGTTTACTTTAATCAGAAAATTATAACAAACTAGCTTTTGCCAGCGGTTTCGCCCGCATATTATACATATTAACCTTTTTCTTGATTCACTCTATCTATTCATGAAAACCGCATTAAAATCAATTGCGTAGTTTAAAAGATCGATGACGCCGGCAGCGACTTTGTTTTTTAGTATGTAAAGATTTAATGAAACTTTTGCGGTAGAAGTTTCTCTTTTATTTTTATTTACTAAAGCAAAATATCTGCATTAGTGACGTCTGTGCATGCATTTCTCTTATTAACGTATTATATTACTACTCTTCATAAATTTTCAGAAAACTTACGATAACGAAAGGAAACTGTATATCTCGGGACGCAGTCATAAAATAAACATAACTATGCCATGAATATAAAGAATTTGTACTCGGTACAGATAAGTATTTTATACGTTGTCGTCACAACATGTGTTACCTTCACTAGGCCATACAATTTGTAACTGCTGAATTCTCGGCGATATATATTATGTCAATAACGCTATATTTATGACTTGATGACACTTTAAAGTATAGAAGAAGAAGAAAAAAGTATCGATGTTACTGATCGATAATGGTCCTCGAAGCAGTTATTGGCAGATACTTACTAGGATATAAATAATAATCTCAGTCATGTTCTTTGTTAGCTTCGGATTAGTCTGACCGTTACTTCGGTATTAAAGCCTCGAGCTGCTACCAAGCCACATGCCGATATTTGAATTGGGTTTCAAAATTATGCTACTATAAGATAGTTTTTTGAATGCAGGATATGTTTAGGTAAACTGGATAGGTGTATATTCTTTTCGTAAAATATTTGATGTGCCGAGTGTGATCATCAGTATGGCGATAATAAAGGAAACAATTCCCTTAATGGCGCTCTCTATGTCCTCTTTGGTGTTGTCTTGTGCAGTGGTTCGCTCGTTTCATTTATTTCAGCTACAAATATATCGTCTCTTCCACTTTTTATCAACCTATAGATTTATTTTGCTTTACTTGAGTGTAACGGTCTGGATTCTTGATTGTCTTCGTTTGCGTCACTTTTAGTGAGATTTACTTGAAGGCTTTGCCATCACTATCATGTACTTGAGGGTCGTGCCGAGGGTGCTTGGATTTTTCCTTTTATAAATAGGCAGTTTGCTGGCGAATCCGAAGGGATACGATTTAGTCCAAATTTCGGCGCTATCTCCATCAACCATGAGTGTGCCTTAAATGGCCCATTTGAAAATTCAGGGCGTTTCAAATGGGAGTACTGTTCTGTGTGGGTAATTTATCCACAATAAAGTTTCCACATGTAACTAAACTGCAGATTGTTTTTGTGTAAATGTTCCCATCTCTTACATTTTATATGAGGTGCTTTCGGAATGAAGTTACTCCTTTATACAAGAACATTTGTATTAATTATTAAAAGGCGCAGTCGGCTTACGAAAATAGTGATGTGCTAGCGGATGTTTCTTACTTATAGAGTCAGTAAAACTTAACGAGGATTACTACGATGTAGTAAACATATTTGTTTCATGGTTTATTAATGTAACTGTTGGTATCAATATTACAAATGTAGATGTATCCAATTGATACAAGTTACTTTTTATTTTATTTGGGTTACAAGACCCCAAGTAATGTGAATGAGGGCAGAAAGATGGTGATGAATCTGTTGATACATGAACAATATTAAGAGGTTATATAATAATAATAATATCTTAGGAGAACCAACACAACGTTATCTGTTCCCAAACTAGGCAGAGCCTGCACTATGGTAACCAGAGAACTGATAAACATACTTATATATTTCTAAATACATACATATTATAGATAAATTACACCCAGACACAGAACAAATGATTGAGCTCATCACACAAACATTTGTTCTGGGTGGGAATCGAACCCACGACCTCAGTCTTAGCAGTCAGGGTCACTAACCACTAGACTAACAGACCAGTCAATATCCCAATAGGATATCTAGATACTGTGAGGAACGATATACCTACCTCTCAGCTATAGGTAGTTGCATATTTCTATAGTTTACTGTTTCTCATTAAAAGTCATATTAACCAGAGATTACCATGCCTTTTCCAGTAACTCGAAAAACAGATAACAAATGCCTCAGAATACTAGACAGTATCTGTACCGCTTGATATCTTTGACAAAGTGGTCTGGTAGCTATATCAAAGCTAGGTCACACCAAGCAGTTGTATTTTACTCCAGAGTTAGAGTAGATCGTTTAATCTGTTTAAGCTTTTCACAATATGAATATTTTATATAGAGTGACTATCTATCCGACTTCCACAACGAAGTTACTGGGTACGATACCCTTGAACTTCAGATTTTCGCAGGCTTCTGACTACCAAACGACCGTACGACTACATGTCAAAAGTCTTCAAATAATAGCCGGAACCAACCGCCACCCGTCCTCGGAATAACTAACGAAACTAAAAGGTTGTTATGTTTTCAAAGAAAGGTAGCACCACATCGAAGGTTATTTTAATAACGCAGAAGGGAGTTTATTATCGCACTTTATAAAGAACAAACTTGGCTGGAGTCAGCCTCTTCAGCGTTCCCAAGTTGCGTTTTGTTTGTCTTTGATCTGTAGTGACTCAAAGGAACTTGCCTCATATTATTATTGACTGGCCTGTTGGTCTAGTGGTTAGTGACGCTGACTGCTCAGACTGAGGTCATGAGTTCGATTCCCACCCAGGACAAATCTTTGTGTGATGAGCACAATCATTTGTTCTCTGTCTGGGTGTAATTTATCAATAATATGTATGTATTTAAAAATATATAAGTATACTAGCTGACCGTACAGACGTTATCCTGTTTCCTAGAACTCGATAGCAGCGCCATCTGTCGGGCTGATTTGTGAATCAAAACCATCCAGGGTGCCACCCAAAAGCATACAAAAAAATTCATTCAAATCGGTCCAGCCGTTTAGGAGGAGTTCAGTGACATACGCACGTACAGTAGAATTATATACAGGATGTAAGGGTATACACCGTTATCCTTGAAACCAGTGATTTGGTTTCGTTAATAGAACGTAAAATCAATGAAAAAAACAACCTTTTTTTTTAGAAAATCTGCATTTTTCCACAAGATCTTTTCACCCTATGCGCGAGGGCAACAAACTTGCGTCTCAATACGCCGCGTTGCCCGACACCGACGCACGGGTCGTGACCCCAGTCAGTCAGCTGTCAGTCTCGCTAGCGAGCGCACGTAACGCCGCGACGCGGTAACGCCGCGTCGTAGCGTCGCTCATTTCTCGCGCGTAAATTCTTTCTAAACTTTTTTAGGTAAATATTTTTTTTTTTAACTCGCTCTGTTATTTTATATTTAAGTCAAACTACTCATGGGTTAAGTGACAACGGTGTTTACCCTTACATCCTGTATACATAAAGATTTATCAGTTGTATGGTTACGATAGTACAGGCTCTGCCTGGTTTGGCATCAGATAACGATGTGTTGGTTCATGGTTGTCCTAAGATATTTATTTATATTTATTAAAATTCGGCTTCTATTTTTTGATTTCCTTTGATATAAAATGGCATTTTCAAGAAATATATTTGCTCCTGTAAGTAGGGTTCCTGTGGCAATGTTTGTTAAACTCTATTATGACTTAATATAGTAACGTAACTACGTTAATTATCTGGTCTATCACCATTATAGTTAAAAATGTTATTTTAAGCATGTTTTTTTTTTGGATGGGAAGTCATCAAATTACTTCTCCCGCTCTGGGCGGAGCGGGAGGGCGTGTCAGACTTTTACTGACTATAACCCACCCGTGTTCCTTCAGTTACCCATATGCCAGGGCCACGGTATCTCGTTTGAACAATTTCGACTGTTAAAAACCCGAGTAACCTCTTGGTCGCTCTGATCGCGATCGCCTTTTCTGGTCGTTTCACATCTCGAGAACTGCTTTACAGCTGTTGTGCATTCTAAAAATAGGCTAGATCTTTATTAATTGAGTATTCGACTAATGAGACTTACAGATTATATTGCTAAATACAGTTCGTCTCGACGTTTCATTTTAATTTGCAATTTTGTGACAAATTGGATCAAAACAAAATTAACTAAAATATACTAATGACGAAGTTTCTCGATTTGAACTCTGTCTTCATTTTTCCAAGAACGGGTTCATAATGGTCTAACAAAATGAAACGTAATGGTCTATTATATTTTCACGCTAAAACCTCGGTGCCTATACGAACTCGGAACTTTCCTTTTAAAGGATTCACCAACAGAACGGAAAAAATACCAACTATTGCTAAGTCTCGTAGGCTGATACACCACACGTTTATCATTTTATGTAATTCAGTTCATATGCAACATAAATTGCTTTATCAGCAGTCCCCCAACGAGGAAATGTCCTTGGGAATTGCACATAATAATTTGAGGGCCGTTTCTTGCCACTCTGTAGAACTGACTTGAGGTTAAACTTTATAAATATATGTTATTTAGAAACACAAAGAAAATAATTCGCCTTCACTTTGATGTTGATCTCTAGGTTTTTTAGCGTTAGTTGGATAAGCTTTTGTGATCCGAAGATTTATGATACACAACTGTTTACGGCTGCTATATTCTGTATGTCACGTCGGAGTGAACTTGCTCGTAACTCTGTGCTAACTTCTTTACTTAAAGTAAGGATTGGAAACAACATTATACTTATAACTCATGATGATGATGATGATGATACCGATTAGGGGGGGGGGGGACATTACCCTGCATTGTTAGACTCTAAAGAACTTTAAAAGAGACTATGACCTCTGAGTTTGTTTCGGCGTTTCTTCTCAGGAAACAGTCAGCTAGGAAATGCCGGCGCCATCTAGTTTTTAATAAAACATTGACCATAAAATGTTGAGAAATAAACATTTCATTTCATTTCATCATCATCATGAATTATACGTACCCAGTGAAACTCGGATTGGGTGTTACTACGGATTTATATGGTAGGTACCAAATAAGCAATTAATAGAAAGCGTGAATAATTTGTCTTCATTATTTTAAGATCAAGAATAATTTTTAATATTTTAAAGAGGAATTATATATTATGTGCCTGTGCCAAGTGAATCGACGTCTGAGATTATTTCCTGAATACTCACCCGCTTCAGATAGTAAAGTCCCTTCCACGTTCTAGCTCGAGAAGTAAAGAAAACAGAATAAAAGCCACTGTATACTTTCTCACCACTAGGTGAAGTGATGAAATGGTGAAAATATTCCACTTATTTGCAGTCATAAGCGCTGTGCAAACAAACTGCTGACATCAGCATACAGGTTGTTTGTTTTAGTGGGAACAAAATGTTTGACTTCTGTACCAGTCGTTTCATTATTAAACCTTGCATTGTGAAATTATATTCTGTCTTTGCAGGTAATGCACGTTGACAAAAGGGCAAGAAACCTTTTATAGAAACAGAACAGGTCAAAAAGCATAACCCAAGCGCTCAAACAACTTGCCCAATAAATGTCTGTCTGGAAAATAAATAAAATTAGATGGTGTTTAAAAGTACCTACGAAGTGAAATGACTCGAGGTAGTTAATTCACTTTGCGGCCGGACTAGATACAGAAACTCAACGACAAACAGATTGGAGTATACTCATTGCCGCGCAGGCCAGCCAAGACTGCCAACTGGGATGCCAGCCTTAATGGTGTGAACGAGTCTGTATTTAGATGTATGCATTTGGAATTCAGATAGTTAAATCAACATTAATCTGTGATGACTTGGTGTGCAGTTACATGAGGTAACATGTTGTGCGCATAAAATATGTCCCTTGTGGATATTATATTAAAACGGTAGAACACAATTATTGTGATAATAATACATTTAATAGGTATGTGTAAGTGTGTACTTCAATAGTGCCCGAAGTCAGAATAGTAATTGTCAGCGCATTACATTTCATAACTTTGGTATGTAATTCCTTTGAGAGTCAGAGCGATTGCGAGTGGTAACTATGCAAACAATTCAAATCTACTATCGGGAAAGGACATTCAAATCGAAATTCAAGAAAACAAACCCCTAAAAATACATGTGGGTTACAAAAAAAAATGTGTGTGGAGGTTATTCAGAGAATGTGAAAGAATTTTTAATTCTTTTCTACCATCGATTTGTAACACGTGTTTACCTACACAGCTATTAGCTGTTAGTCGGTCCCGGGAAGCGTCACTACATAGTGGACTAGTTACCACGTCAAAGGGACACGAATTCGCAGTGAACTGCGATATGGCTTGCATGAAACGCTTCACGTCATCATAATTCCTTGTCAGGTAAGTATGCTCTTTGTGCGGGATGCTCAATCGCAGGGAATAGCTTAAATTTTGGACTGTGTACAGTATTTGTGTCTGACAGGACTGTTTGAGATTCCATTAATGGAACCCAAAAATCTGTTGCGCCATTGAATACAAATCCAATATTCAATTGTATAAATTATTCTGTTTAAACATTTCGTTTTTTCAAAGTCCTTCATTATTTTATATTATTTTCAACGAAATACGAAAGACACTTTTAAAAAATAATGGAAGACCGTGCAATTTTTTATGGTTTCCTTGGCGTTTCTTTTAAATTGGAGTTCGTTGCGCGTCAGCTGATATGAAATGGGCTGCTCTAGTGCACGTGGTACTGTCACTACGTGAGCACTTTACTCATCGTATTACTGCTACTTTGTCTCAGTCACCTGACGATGCATTTCCTTTGTTGAGACATCGAGTTTACTTAAAAACGAATATTTATTTGCACGCTAGTTCATTATACTGGGAAACGTTTATTTTCTTTGAGATATTAAGTTTTTACGTTTAGATAAAGAAAACGTATCTAAACACTTCTTATTCATTTAAGGATCCTGAAACAGTGGATGAACACATTCATAAAGACACACACTCGTCTTTACAACTAAGACTGAACTATTAATTTGTCACGTGTTCGCATGAAACATCTGATGTCAAGTTTACTAGACGACGGCAAGCCTGCTTGTTATTCATTAAACTGACTCGCAAAGTCCCGATTGTCTCTCCGATTTGGGTTGGTACTGAAAGCGGTTACAATGTCTTTTACAAAACTACGGGGGTTGACAACTATGATTTAATCATAAAACAACGTTTCAGGCTATTTGGAGGATAAAAGTTATATCAAATAGAGGTTTTTCCAAAGTAAAACCGTATCAAATTAATTTACGTATGAAAGTTTTATCTATAATGTTTAAATGACGCGTCATAATACAAGACCATGCGAAGTTTTGAAAACATTTTCGCCAAAGTAGATACCCAAGTTTGTCTTAAGGTAGTTTATCAAGACTAGTTGATGATTGTTGTTAAGGAAATTTGGGCGTTAAATTGTAGGAAATACCCACTATGACCATTTAAAAATATGTCATTTTTCCCAGGTTCACAACTTTGAGACTAGACTGACCAATATTGGACCGACCCCTGACATTGGTAAGGAGATATAAAGCTTACTAAATACGTTTTCATTGGCTCTTAGCGTGGCGAATGATTCGTCTGATTTATTTGCCGTGGCGGCTCGTAAAGAGGAAATAAAAATTTCGTCACATTTCCCTGGTTTTAATGAGCTTGGGTACTTTATACGAGGATAATTCTTAGCTAAAAGACGGAAGACCTTGAGCGGTCCTTTGAGGTTATATGTAAATGTTTAGTAACATTTTTAACCACTGATAAAGCCAGGCAACCTTGGAGGAGTGGATAGAGAGGCGCCACGGCGTCCTCACCTTCCGCCTCACGCAGGTTCTCACCGGGCATGGGTGCTTCGGTGGGTTCCTGTTCAGGATAAAGCGGGAGGAGACGCCCGGGTGTTTCCATTGTGAGGATCGTCTAGAGGACACGGTGGAGCATACGGTGGAAGTGTGCCTGGGCGGAGTACCGCCGTGTCCTCGTGGAGGCGATCGGCGGCGGCGACCTCTCGCGTCCGGCCCTGGTGCGAGCCATGGTACTGAGCGAGGGGGCATGGGAGGCCGTCACCTCCTTCTGCGAAGCAGTAATGCTCGCGAAGGAGGAGGCGGGGCGCGTGAGGGAGTGGCAGTCTCTGCGCCCTCACGTCCCTAGCCGCCGCAGGAGGAGACGCCCCGGGCGCCGGGAGTCGATTGCGGACTCCCGGCCACCGTAGGCGCGAGCTTGCGGGTGGCGAGCAATGGGTAGCTCGCCGCCCGGTAAGGACCAAGCTCGGGTCGACGGCGCGTAGTGTTCCACGCGCGCCTCAAAGAGATGTCAGCAGTACTGAAGGGGTCTGCTAGGACCGATGCCTGCCGGGGTCGCGTGATTGTTCGAAAGAGATACCGTGACCCTGGCACATGGGCAACTGAAGGAACACGGGTGGGTTTTAGTCAGTAAAAGTCTGACACGCCCTCCCGCTCCGCCCAGAGCGGGAGAAGTCATTTGATGATTTCCCATCCAAAAAAAAAAAAAGCCAGGCAACAGGAGCCATGTTAAGCTAAAAGACTGAACGCATTCATTCAGTTTGAGAATGTATGCACAAGCAGGTTTTTATTGGTCGCTAAACATTCATCTATATCTATACTAATATTATAAAGCTGAAGAGTTTGTTTGTTTGTTGATTGAATGCTTAATCTCAGGAACTACTAATCGGAATTGAAAAATTATTTTTGTGTTGGGTAGCCCATTTATTGAGAAAGGCTACAGGCTATATAACATCACGCTACAGTCCAAGGGAGCGGAGCAGCAAACGAAAAATGGACGAAAATTGGCTGGCAATTCGAATGCGACGGGAAGGGGAGCGAAAATTTGACGCGGACGAAGTCGCGGGCAGAAGCAATATTGCCAACCAAACTTAATGGTAAGCGAGAAAGAGGTCTCACTACAACGCCAATCAAATACAATATAATATCCTAAATACCCATAGTTATATTTACGTCACAATAGTGTTGCCAAGCCACCTTTACGTAATGCTTTGAAACTAACCAACTATTAGCCGTTAGAGTACCTTTGGTACTGGTACAATGTACTACCTATACATTTTTGTGCTCCATTTGTAGCTGGCATGAAACATGTAAGTTGTAACTTATCATTGTATTTTAGGCATTCGTTGTCACATATTTAGGGAAACACGATAACAACATTATGTGATACCATTACGGGATTAGCTCAGAGTTCGGCGACACTGTACATAGCACACTCATATACAACTCACATTTGTTTAACGTAGTAATAAATTCATTCCTGTCTCTTATGGTCTCTTATGAACATTCAGCTAAGATTTATTATGATTGTCGGCGATGTATTTAGCAGGCGTGTTTCATTGTTTGCGTTGCCCTTTTATGTACGTGTTAATTTAATTTATGTTTTACCACCTCTGGGTGTAAAAAGAGATCGTCGATACGTGCAGTGTCTGAAAATGTTAACAAATGAGATTAAGTAAAAGTTGGTTGCACTCGGAGATCAGGATTAGGGATAAGTTTGACGTGTCTGTCTGTCTGTCTGTCTGTCTGTCTGTCTGTCTGTCTGTCTGTGTGTGTGTCTGTCTGTGTGTCTGTCTGTCTGTGGCATCATAGCTCCCGAACGGATGAAGCGATTTCAATTATTATTTTTTTGTATTAAAGGTGACTTATGTGCGAGTGTTCTTAGACATGTTTGATGAAAATCGGTTGAGCCGTTTAAAAGTTGTGGGGGGTGAAAGTGGGGAAGAATAACCGAATGTCTACAAATATACTCGAGTGGGGTCTCAAATGAAAGCGCACTGAAAGAGAATGATGTTCTTAACTTCGCTTGATGAGTAAATTGGTGGTGGGAAAATTGGGACATGGAAATCCGATTGTCACGTGAGAGTATCAATGACTACATCTCAGTCTTTGCAATTCTGCTAAAGATGATTTGTCATGTGGGTTATTAAATAGTTTTGTTTGGTCGAGCTCACAAATTGCTACACCATCCAAGGAAAAGGCCAAGCCTATGTAGCCTTAAGCAGAGTAAAAATTCTCTACTTAAGGCTACATAGGCTTGGCCTTTTGCGAAAGTACTTTTACCTAAGTAAACCACAGCTTTTTCAACTGTCGTCCCTTGCAACTTATAAGTTGCGGCGATTACGGCATATATGCCGTAATCGCCCAACATAAAATGATAAGAAACATTGTTCTTTCAATATTTCCATATCCTCTAAGACCTTGAAAAGTTACATTATGTGGCCTTATCAGAATCCATCCATTCTCGTCAACACAACTCCGGCCGATAGTGGCATCATCAAATTGAATTGATATTGTTTTTGGAAGCTTCCCATCTTCCTGTTAGCCACGGCGAAGTTCTATGTATTTACAACTTAACAAAATCTACATTATAATAAGTATACCTATAAAAAGTATAAAATAAAAAATTAAATTAAAAATTTAAAAAACCCCCGACACAAAAACCTAAGATCCCTTTAAAAAGTAAAAAATAATAAAAAAACTCAATCTTAAAGTACCTAAGTATGTATTAATAATTTAAAAAAAAATACGTCGCGTTGGGGGACCGCTCTGCAAGGGCAGACGTCGTTGACGATCGTATCCTAAATGCAATATTTAGAAGTAATTTTATAAAAGTTTTCTTCAGTTAGGTAGTAGACTATTTGTAATTAAATTGTTAGGTTTGGAGCGGTCCCCCAACGCGACGTATTTTTTTTTAAATTATTAATACATACTTAGGTACTTTAAGATTGAGTTTTTTTATTATTTTTTACTTTTTAAAGGGATCTTAGGTTTTTGTGTCGGGGGTTTTTTATAAAAAGAACAAGATGAGTCGATCTTATATCGGTTGTACGTTGATATGGCAAAGTTTCAAGCCTTGGTCAAACAAACAATTAAATCCAAAACAAATAACGTTAGAAAGTCGAAATTGCAAGGATTAGAACTTTTATCCATTACTTGAACTTAATTGAATTTCTTTTGTTGAAACTTTGTAGAATGGATTATAAAGTTTTCGATTCTATCCAAAGAGGCTGTAAAAAATGTATCTAGTAACAATTTATTCTTCAGTTTATCAATAAAATATGACACTAAACTTTCAACTTTGTCGGAAGTTTGTAAGCTACATGCTCAGTCATCAGCAGCCTATAATGTTCCCACTGCTGGGTCACAGGCTTCCTCTCAGTGAGAGAGAGTGGGCCACAAGGGCCCAGTGCGTGTTGGTAGATGTCACATGTTTTCGAATTTTTGGTTCTAAGACATGCCAGTTTCCTTACGATGTTTTCCTTCACCGTTTTGAGGGCAGTGGTGATGAAATAATTTACAGAAAGTAAAGCGCCTGCTTGGGTTACCACTAGGCCAACACTGCCACATGCTCAGTAGCCGGATCAAAATAGGTGGGCATAGCAGATAAATCTTGACATGACTTTGGTACACTGAGTCGCTTCCCCGGGTCATTATCTCCTGCGTAACTTTTTTATATGCAATAAAAAAGTTATTCGAGGGAATCTGAAACTCATGATCGTAAAAAAATAAGCTAAAAATAAACTTTGATTTCTTTTCTGAGTAGCATATAATATCTGAAAATAAAGGTAGATATATATTTTTCATTTTTGTTTTTACTCAGTGATTTATCACAGTGTTCTACATGATAGAATTGCTAGTTATTAAGTAATTAACAAAGCGTTCGTAAAAGTAAAAGTCATAAATATTTTTTATTTCCTGATCAGTTAAACAGCCCACTAATTTTCTTTCATAATTTTCAAATCTAGATTACATTAAAACTGAAGAATTGTTGAAAACCCGAGTGACCACTTGAGCGTTGCGAACGCAACCACCTTTTCAGCTTGTTTCACATCTTGAGAACTACTTCTCGGATGTTGAGCATTCTGAAACTAGGCTAGAAATATAATATAATATCAATTAGTGGATGTGAGTGTTACTATGAATTTAGATAGTTTTGTGTAATTTTAAAATGGCTTAATTGTTAAACTGAAAATATGTTATTGTATTTTCAAAATGCTAGGTGCACACAAAATGCACGTCGACAAAAGGAAGAGAAACCTCTCACAGCAGAAACAGAACAGGCCGAAAGGCAGAACACAAGCGCTCTTACAACTTGCCTTCTATCTAATCAGTGTCTGTTTACAAATTAATTCAATTAGATGCTGTTCAAAAGAAAACCGCAAAGTGAACTAAGTGAAATGACGCTATGAAGTTAATCAATTTTTTTTGCGGTCGACTAGATGCAGAAAGCCGACAACAAACAGATTAGAGTAAACAGTAAAATGGACAAGTGGGACGCCAGCCTTATTTCCATTCAATTGTTTGTGTCGGGTTTCGGCAAGGCTTTAGTAGCTTTTCCCCAACTCAATTTGACTTCACGAGTTTGTTAGCCGTCTGTTTATCGTCGCTGGGTTTTTCGCCGTTTCTGGCGAAGTTAGACAAGTTTCTCGTAATTGAATTACTTCATTCGATGCGCGTAATCAGTAGCTGAAGTTAGTTTGTAGTAATAAAATTAATTGGAGAACGTGTAAATGGATTTCATGTATGTATTCACAGTAATTAAAGGATACAAATTTCAAACGCATATACAACGTGACATTTTAGTCGTCTTACAACGGCAGCCCACTTCATGTAACCAATGACTACTACACATCCATAAGAAAAAAATGAACATTAGATTAACTAAAAAAAATAATATTATTCATTATGATGGCGTATGACTTGGTTTAAATTTGATATTTTGTCTCATGGAAAATGGAGGTGGAATGATCTAGCCGACTCGTGCACTGGGTAGGTATGTTCTCTACCGTATGATACGTAAACATTATTAACAGGATGTTTCATAATTCTAATCCATTATTTATTTTTCTTAGTACCTACCTATTATCTTAATTAATGGTAGCAATTTTTAATCACGCCTAGAGGTATATTATGTCGGATACATTGAGTAGACAACCTTCGTAAGACGACTAAAATGTCACGGTGTGTAAGCGTTTGGAAATTGTATCGTTAAATTAACTTAAACTAGTGGTGTGTGGTGCTGGACGTTAAGAATAACACCACCCATTCCCCATTTCTTCCCGTGGGTGTCGTAAAAAGCAACTAAGGGACTTATTAGAGAATGGGCAGCAGCGTTCTCTATGCATTTTACCATCATACTACGATCGCCAACCCGCCTGCCAAGCGTGGCGATTATGGCAAAGCCCCCCAAATTGGAGGAGGCCTAAGTCCAGCAGTGGACGTCTTACGGCTGAAATGATGATGATAAAACTAGTGTTGACGTAACATGTTGCGCATAAACAACAGGTAATGTTATATTACCTAACATGCGGCCTTTTTATAGCGTTTAGCATAGCCCATGTATTGATGATAATATTCATGTTATTTCGCTACAACACAATTATCAAGGCATTAGTTTTATTTGCATGTGTTTAGAGTGTAACTCATTAGTGACAACGAATATTAAATGCCAGCACGTCACATAACACAACTACTGTATGGGATTCCCTTGAGGGTCAAAAGAATTGCTAGTGGAAACTAAGCAAACAGGTCAAATCTGCTATCGTGAAAGCACATGCAAAACTAAATTCTTAAAAAAAAACCTGAAATTGCATGTGGGATGTGACATAAATGTGTGGGTGGCGAAATCACAAGCTTTTTCAGTGAATGTAACAGAAATAAAACCTATTTTAACCGACGAAAAAAAACGGAGGAGGTTCTCAAGTCGACGCGTATACTTTTATTATGTATGACCACGCATCACTTTTTACACAGTAGTCCGATTTTTATAATTCTTTTTTTATTGATTTTTAGTGTGTTATATAAGACCCCGAAAGTGGTCTTATATAACACACTAAAAATGAACCCTAAAGGTAGGAAAACAAAGGACTGATTGATTGTTCACTCACTGATTGTAATGTATGACCACGCATAACTTTTTACAGAGTAGTCCGATTTTGCAAGCATGTAGTAATAAGTAGATATAGCCACAAAAAAATATAAAATAAAATCTTTTTAACAAAAAAATTAAACCGAAAAAACAGAAAAGCAAGGAGAGTTTTTTTTTTTTATTAAAAAGTTTTTATTTACCTTCGTTCTGTTATACGTGTAAACTTTTACGCAGCTATTAGCTGCTAGTCGGTGGCGGGAGGCGACACTATATAGTGGACGAGTAATTTGACCACGTCAAAGGGGCACAAATCCGCAGTGAGCTGGGATATTGGTTGACATGAAGCGCTACAGGCCATCATAATTCCTTTTCAGGTAGGTATGCTCTTTGTACTGAATGTACCATAGCAGGGAATAGCTTAATTGCTAGATAGTGTGCAGTATTTGTGCCTAACAACACAGGAATGTTTCTATTTCCGTCATTGGAAATACGTTATTATTGCGGTATTGAATAAAAATCCATGGTCTATTCATACATCTATACAAATAAATAAAATTGAAGTGTCTGTTTGTAATTTCAAATTAACAGTTTTTCATTTAATGCATATGAAAGTATATATGGTACGTACATCAAAAAATCATTATTTTTAATCTATATACATCTACTATACAAATAAATAAAATTGAATTGTCTGTTTGTAATTTCAAATTAACTGTTTTTCACTAAATGAATATGAAAGTATATATGGTACTTACATCAACAAATCATTGTTTTTAAATTTTGTCTGTCTATCTGTCTGTCTGTTTGTTCCGGCTAATCTCTGAAACGGCTGGACTGATTTTGACGGGACTTTCATTGGCAGATAGCTGATGTTATAAGGAGTAACATAGACTACTTTTTGTCTGAGTAACACGTCTCTGTGTGATAACTTCTGAACACCTCGCGGGTGAAGCCGCGGGCACGGCTAGTTGTGTAATATAATTAAGGCAAGACGTCATACACTACAATTAGAGTATTGAGTTACAAGCCTAATACTAATTTATAATTATTAAAACAATCGTGTTGACTAGGATCAGCATGTTTTTTTCAATAACATTTTTCATTATCATCATTAGCATTACTTTAAGCATTTCAAATTTAGCCTTAATGCTTCTACATACGATTTAATTTTGTTTGACTTAACCGGCGCTCAGTTTAGCAAAATACATGATTTTTGAAATAATACCTATTTGAAAGATATATGCCAGCTCAATACAAAAGTTAGTGACAATTTTTATAGCTGACTTTACGTTACTTTTAGTTCAAACCACGTTGCACGTCAGCTAGGGTTAAGGAAGTCTGGACAGTCTAAAAGTCCCGGGACACGAGACAACCCAAGAAGATAAAAGTCCCGGGACGTCCCGGGGTTTCGAGATTTCACAGAATAAAATTAAGACCGAGTTGATTTTGGGCCAGATGTATCAACAAAAAAAGATTTTTTTTTTCTTGTGACAGAAGAACTCTCTCCTTTTCAACAAATTCATTTTTATTGTGTTTAAAGCTGTGTAAATTAGTTCCAAACTTTCACTACGGTTTTCGGCTGCTTAAACAACTGGAACTCCTATTTAATGTTTGCTGCCAGATTTATTTGCAAAAATGTCGGGTTCATTGTCTTTGGTTCTTTTTTTAACCGACTTCCGAAAACAGGGGGAGGTTTTCAATTCGGCTGTATTTTTTTTAATGTTTGTTACCTCGGAACCTTCGACTGGGTGAACCGATTTTGAGGATTCTTTATTTATTTGAAAGCTGTTGCTTCCCTTGTGGTCCTCTTTCAATTTGGTCCAGTTTTGACAATGGCAGCCATGAGAAAACCATATAAGTCTTATATTTCACCTGGCCAGTAGCTGCATAGGAATTGGTGTGGGGTAAATACTATAACTAAAAAGTTAAAAATAAAAACTTTTTACAAAAAAAAAACCGAATTCCTTAAAAACACTACAAAGTGAAAGATAACTTTAATTTTGGAAGTCGGTGGCAAAAAACTTAAAAACAGATCCTAAGACACTGACTTCCGAAATTAAAGTTATTTTTCACTTTGTAGTGTTTTTTTTATTGTCTGTTCTATTCCATGTGACTTTCAAATTCAAAATTCATGTATTTTCCAGAATGTAAGCTTACAAGATATGATCTTAAAACAATAACTCCCCTTTTATATCTCACCATTACATATGGCAACGACCTGCAACTTCGATGTGTCCTATGGAGCTACTTGTAGTTGATTCAACGTCTATTATTCCTAAATCTGCCGCTTGGATACGAGGGATATTTTCAAACATTCTGCAATACAGATTCAACGTCTATTATTCCTAAATCTGCCGCTTGGATACGAGGGATATTTTCAAACATTCTGCAATACAGATTCAACGTCTATTATTCCTAAATCTTCCGCTTGGATACGAGGGATATTTTCAAACATTCTGCAATACAGATCTTTCACAAAAGCAATAATTGTAGTTTTACTGAAATTCTAAGAAAAAATCATCATATTTTGGGACGGCAAATTGTGGTGAGCAGTCTCGAGTTTCGATCCAACAGTCTCGGGACTTGAGACAACAAAATTTCCAAAAAAAAAAACCCGTGACCCCGGAACTTCAAGACACCCTACGCCCTAGGATCCAAATGCTAAACGTCAGCGAATGTGAAATGGGCTATTCGAGTGCTCGTAAGCGTGCTGTCGCTACGTGCGTACTTTACTCATCGTATTACTGCTACTTTGTCTCAGAAACCTGAAGATACGGTTGCACTTAATTTGTCGAATTTGACATCAACTTTACTTGAATTTGCTCTAAATTGTTTGCTCGCTAGTTTATTATGCTATAAAGCATGTGTTTTGTTATACATGAGTTTGTAGGCAATTATATGCAATAAAATAATCGCCTTGCAAGAATGTTTTATTGCATAAAAATTTTGCCTCGTCTGAACAGAGAGTGCGAGTTAACGTGCTTGTACCGTTTTATGATTTTACTGCTCGTATATTTTATTCGATTTGATTGCACGGCTTTTCAAGATTGTTTTCAACTTGCCTGGATACACAAACAAATATGTATTTTAATGCGCCTTCCTGCATCCGATTGAGCTAAAACTAAATAATTTCAACATCACCGAAGTTACATAGGTACGTAATTTCGGTGATATTGAAATTATTTGTTCCATGGAGCTCTGATGTTGCAGCCAGAAGACCAATGTTTGATGATGGAACTGGAAGGTGGCCACCGATATTCCTCAACCAACTCAATCAAATTACCAATCACTAAACTCATTATTTGTTTAGACCAGCACTTTACCACTGAGTGCTAGCTTTTGCCAAGGGCTTCGCCCGCGTAGTATGCCCGCATGTAAACCTTCCTCTTAAATCCCTAAATTTGTTAATTAAAACCGCATTAAAACTCTAAAAGATCTAAGCGTACAGACGCGGGAAGGGACTTTATTTTATCCTATGCAAAGATAATATAGCTCAATCACTCATATTTAAAAGCTTGTTTGAAAACGATTTTCTATTTATGAAACATATAAAAAAAAACATTCATGAATTGAATGGTACGCCGCAGACAATAAACATGAACAGTGTTACTAAGGCTAGGACTGAATACTGATCGTGCTATTGTAGGTCCATGTAATCACTTTTTTACCTGAACATGTTGACTTCTTGCTATTTTATTATCTTCTCTTTATTTTTTATGAGCCTACGCTGACCTAATCGTAAGCAGAGGGTAACTTTTTTTTCTTATATATCCTGCTACTTAGCAATCTGTTTTTCCAAACAATAATCTAATATGAGGTCAGATTTTCATCAGCAAATGTATCTTCAGCAGAGACGTACACCCAGCTGTGCAGTCCTCATCTTTTGTCTGCTAATCTTGTCGTTAATTGTGGTATACCCTTGCAGTTGGGCGCCTAGCTCGTTTATGTGTTGGTCAAATCTGGCTTGATATTTCTTGCTGTTTGAATCTATTTCAATTTCGCTTGTTGAAATCTAGGTTAATATATTTATTGCTTATGTACGGTGGAATATTAAACATGGCTCTCATTGTTTTGCTTTGAAACCTTTCAAGTATTTCGATATTACTATGGCTGGCTGTGCCCCAAAGCTGAATGCCATAGGTCCATACAGGTTTTAGTATTGATTTATATATAGCCAGTTTACTGACATCTGTCAGCTGCGACTTACGACCGATGAGCCAGTACATGCTACGGAGTTTGCAGTCTAATTGTTTCCTTTTAGTCCAAATGTGTTTGCGCCAGGTGAGAGGGTAACTGGACCCTATTTGATCTCGAGGTGGAAATCCTCATGGATGTCCTCCACCCTGGGGTGGGCAGAGGGGTCTGTTGCCGATGGTGTCGCGGTCCACCCGACTAATATTATATTTAAGTAAGCTAATTAGTATTAATTACAATAAGAACGTTTTCTGTTACAACTGTGTATATTTCTTTTGATTTTAATAAAACTACCGACGAGAACGGACTGCGCGCGTACGCTCTGATTGGTCAATGCGCGATCTCCGTATCCCGCTTACCACCTGCAGACGCCATATTGCCCTCTGCCCTTTGGTAGTGTCATCCCAGCCGCCGCACGATTAAGGTGCGATAAACGCGCGCGCGCGCACTTCGTATTCTGTCGGTCGAATTTACCATAAGTTTAGTTTCATTATTTCTCATCACTACCCACCGGCTACAGGGTCTGCCAGAATTTTACTGACTAATACCACCCCGATGTTCCGTCCCACACCTACGTCGGGGACCACGTGAACCAATGTCTTCCGCGATCCCCGACATCTCCTACATGGCCGACCGCAACCCAGCTTCACTGTCACAGTGCATTCGTTCTATGATATTTGGCCTTTTCATCTTAGTACCCTTTCTTTCTTTCTTCTTTCTTCTTAGAAGCCCTTAGTTCTTTGATAGTATGCATATATGGCAGACATGTCCTACTTAGTCCCATGAAATTTTAGCAGCGTTTTGAGCCTCGTCAGTCTTTTTTCATATTCCTTTATTTTGTCTTTAGTACCAACAGATATCTTTCAGCCAGCGTTCTACTCTAGACTAAGCCAATGCCGATCCACCTATATTTCTCTTGGCTTCCTCGTAATACAAGCCAAATATTATTTTGAATGTCTAGCTTCAAAATTATAAGTTAGTTTGTCGATTGAAAGGCCCTTTTCCTTTCTGCCAAACCTTTTGTCCCCTCGTTTACATAAAGCGGATTATTTGGGCATCAAACTGAAGGCTGCTCGAAGTACCAGACGGTTGGTCGTTATGAACTATCCTTTGAGAATGAGCACCCTATCTATATTATATGTAAACATAGGTGAACTCATGGATTTAGCAAAACATCGCTTTTGCCAGCATCATGAGCTTTTATGTCCTAAAGACAATCTCTGTACATTACGTTCATATTTTGGCGGACCGTTGAGGAGATAAGACTAAATTGTGCTTCAAAATAAGAGCATAAGTAGCTAATATTTTCATGACAAGATTCCTCATAGAAATAAGATTTAAATGTTCAAAATAATGATAGACGCTATTATTAGGAACCAAGAACAATTACTTTAATTACAACAAACCATACAAGTAGGTCGCGAGCCTTGGAGACACTTCAACATAATTACTTAGACTAAGCAAAAAGTTTATTTAGCGAATCCTTAAGAACAAAAAATCGGAATAAAATGAATTGCGAATGATTTTAAAAGCGAAATTTGAAATTAAAATCATTAATCAAGTTGTTGGAAACGATCCAGCGTCCAACTTCGTGTGTTCCACATCTCCTGATTGCGAAACAATGAGGGATAGAAAAATGTGCACTGTAAGCACAGTTGGGAACGTAGATATTATTCAGCGTTCAAAAACAAAAGTTTTTGAATTTCGACAGAAATGAGACCATACGATAAAATAAAAAAATATTTATGCATGGCCATTGGATGCTTTTACATTTTTCTTATAAATTCATGCGTTTCGTCAAAATTAAATACCAGCATGAAACAAAGATAATTAATAATCAGCTCAACGCGTACACACAAACCATTTAGCTAATTTATATCCATTAGCCTTAACCACGTTTTCAACCCCTCCCACGATGAAATAATTCTTTGCCCGCTCAAGCTTTGTGAGACGAAAACACCTCGAGGTGGATACAAACCGAATAATATATACCCGTTGTCATTATTCTTTTACGGTAGTAGTGGCGCTGTATTCGAAACGTAGCGGCGGCGGCGTAGCGGCGTAGCAGCGTAGCAGTGTAGCTTCGTAGCCGCGTACTCGCGAAGTCGCGTAGCATATATATTCACAGACGTTCGTGGACATTACAACACGTGGAACAACTGATCGCTGCTAAAACAATACTGGGGATATTGACAATAAATCTTGTATTAAATACAAGCCGCTTGTTTTGAAAAGTCTTGATGTAATTGCTTGTGAATAATTTATTATTGCAGAAAAATGGACAAACATTCTAAAAGTATACTTTAGGCAAGGAAAAAAATATTCACTATGTAGTTGGGACTTCATCACTATTGTATTTTATTCCTTATAGACATTTATGCTAAGATTGGTGTTATTATTATATGAAAGCAAAGAGTAATTAATACGATACTATTAACCGCTGTCGTCCCCTACATTTTCATGAACCACAGACGAGGTTACAATTAAGTGTGAGATAGAACAGAGCGATCGCATAATCACACAACTTATTTAATTAAGCAATACCAATTACATAAATTTGGTCAAGTGTGAATGGTGCACTGTTAATAAGGACTCTGCATGTTAAAAGGTGTCTCACGCTTTTATAAGGTTAAAGCATCTGCCCGTGACTTCGTCTGCATGGAAATATATTCTACAGCATTGCATTGCCCGCCCACGAAAATAATTCTTTTTATCTTAGCGTTCATTCTGATTTTTTTCGTTTCAATCGGCTCCTTATGGTTAAAAAGGATTTTAAATAGACTTACAAACGGGAACACTCTAATACTCCGAAATATTTTATTCCGAATTTCGATATTCCGATTTTCAAAAGTCCGAATTTCATAATACGTAAGAATTATAATGTCTATTATTAAAAATCACGAAATTTATTTTACCGAAAGTCGTAAATGCGATTTGTTAGTTTTCCGATTTTCATACAAAGTCGTTACATACAAACTAACAAATACGTCTTTTTAATATTAGCATTGGAATTCTTATTGCTTCAACGGGAAGCAATATTCAGAGCGGTGCAAACACTCAGTAAAATTATTTTAAAAAAAATATGTTCTTCCACACATTTCAACCACAAATGTAAATTCGTCGACTATTATTTACTCGTAAATTTGGCTGTGATAGCTTTTCTTTTAACTTCGTTATTAAATACTATTGCCGTGATTTTTTTCAGTTATCAATTTATCTAGCGGAGGGACACCTTAATTCTAACAAAAAATTGCACTTTATAACTTCACAAACGGAACTCAAAATCGACAAACGACAAGAATTTGAACGGCCTATCAACGACACTCCAACAAAAAAACCATCTCCACTTTACATGTAGCCTACAATATATTTTTATATGATTTTAGTTTACCACAATGTCAACAAGATTAAAATGAAAGTATACCTATGCCAAATTAAAGTGTTTTCCAGTTCTTAGAGTCTCTGACATATGCCGCGGAAAAACAGACGGACAGACATGGCAAAACCAGAAAAGTTCTGTGTTGACTACGGAACTCAAAAAAAGCTATGATACAGGAATGCCGAACATTGTTTACTTTGGGACTACAAAGACGTATTTGCTCTACTATTTGTCGCCAAATAAAATCACGAGTTAGGACGGAAGCGAAGATATATATACAAGGAATGTTTAGTCGACATGAGCATTCAAATAGTCATAGTTACGCAAATTGAAAATATCGGCGGATGAAGCGCCATACAGGCGATATTGAAAGATCTTCAGGACAACCGCTGGGGTAATTGCGTAACACTAACACACACACGTCACACTAGTCCCAGTGCTCTCTTTTAAATGTCTTCTCTTTTTCTCAAAATTCCTAAAAATTGCAACACAGCGTAATCTCAGAATGTTTGCTTCTATATCGTGATAGCCTCTCCAAATTTTCGAGCAACAAATTATCGTACACCGTGTGCGTTAGCCCGTGGTAAGTTCTCGGCGAATTGTATTTTACGATTCAGGGATTTTTATTCTCTGATGGTGACGTGGGTGTTGGAACAGGGGGAATGGGCAACTAGCTTTATATTGATGATAATTCAATAGTGCCTGTATTTGGTTTATTTGGGATAAATGCTGTGAGTTTGAGAGATGGGAACGTGTAAGTTTATTATATTTAGCACTCGGCTTTGGTCGTTGGAGTTTGGTATTTTCAGTCAAGGTACGGTCACGAACCGTACCGTGGGAACATACCAAACTGTAACAGCTTGTTCCGCCTTGCACCAGACAGCTGCATGAAATATTGCTCAGTTCGCATTTTCCCCGTAACTCCTACAAGTTGGTGTCAGAAAGAAGCGTCGTAAACTATTCTGTTTGTGCTATAAATGCCTAGCTCTGAACCAGCGCGGGGCTCGACCCGTCTTCTGCTCACTGAATATCTTTCACTTTAAAATTTAAATGAGTCTTTCAGGATGAATCTTTGAATGGACCACTGAGATTTATTACTTACCGATTCGACAGTTGATGTCTTATGATATTGATCCTTGATGATAAGAACTATTTTACAACTTTATTAACCAAAGCAAAACCATAAGCAATAAAATTGATCCGAGGGATAATCGTTGTTGTTATATAATATGTAGGTATCTAAACGGTAGAAATATCACTGCTATTCCTACCAATCAGGTAAGTCATACCTTCAGTAATATTTCATTTCCTAAAGATAATTATGCTGTCGACCCTCGTCAATATTGTGAGATTCATTAATGAAGTTCAGGCAGCAGAACAGGCAATACAGTCGTGTTGATAAATGGACGGTTCGACATCTAGAGAGAACAACAAATTGGTATTTCGAATCTCCTACGTTGAAACACGAGACTCCTTTCTACTCGTATCTGGTTGACTCACAATTTTCATTGGGGAGTTTTCGTATTATATTTCTTAAAATCGAAAACATATTGGTTCTCAAATTTGGAACTCAAGTAGGTTTAGACTAAACAGTGATCAATTAATTGATTTGAGAAACGTTACATACTACCAGCATACATTTGAAGCAAGATGGCCTATTGCTTAAAAGACCTCTTTTAGTAAGATTGTTTTTTTTTTTATTTCACTAAAAACTTTGCAACCATTTTAAAAACAAAAAAAAAAGCTGATAGATTCCGGCAATGACTTGACTTTTATATCCCGGTGTTGTGTAACAAAAGCTTTGCCCAACCCTTGTCACTGCGACAGTGACAAGACAACGTAACACCTGCGGAGCGGAACGGGCAGACATTTTTTTGTTTTGCCATCGCAAGAAATCGATCGAGCCCGAGATATAATAGGTATTCATTGTTAAACTGGAAAGTACCTAATAAATACTTACCGTGGGAACTCCAAAATAATACCTGAAATAAATTACTTGGTTCATGCTCCGCGGACTTTCTGCAAACTTTCTTACTTAAGAAAGTTTTTGATTGTTTTCTTACCTATTGGATTCACTCCTCTTGTCGTTATTCTCTCAAACAAAATCAAGGGCAATCGTTGTTGAAAGGGTTGAACTTCGTTTTCAATGCCCGTTTCCTATAAGGATGAGAATGGTTTGCTAAAGTGGAATAAGTACTCGACAACTTTAATAGAAACTGGATTTTTAGGGTTCCGTTGCCAAATGGCAAAAACGAAAGCCGATTCGACATGTCTGTTTGTCTGCTCGTCCGTATGTCACAGCCACTTTTTTCCGAAACTATAAGAATTATGCTGTTGAAACTTGGTAAGTAGATGTGTTCTGTGAACCGCATTACGATTTTTACACAAAAATAGAAAAAAAAACAATAAATTTTGGGGTTCCCCATACTTAGAACTGAAACTCATTTTTTTTTTTTCATCAAACCTATACGTGTGGGGTATCTATGGATAGGTCTTAAAAAATGATATTGAGGTTTCTAATATCATTTTTTTTCTAAACAGAATGGTTTGCGCGAGACACACTTCAAAAGTGGTAAAATGTGTGTGTCCCCCCCTGTAACTTCTAAAATAAGAGAATAATAAAACTAAAAAAAAAATGTGATGCACAGGACCATGTAAACTTCCACCGAAAATTGGTTTGAACGAGATCTAGTAAGTAGTTTTTTTTTAATATGTTATAAATCGTAAACCGCAATTTACCTTTCATTCAATCAACTCAAATATAAAAATAAAAAAATAAAAACATTTTATTTCATAAACATAAACCTTATGCATAAACCGTGAATACCTACAGGTTTGTACGGAACCCTCGGTGCGCGAGTCCGACTCACACTTGGCCGGTTTTTAATTTAGAAACTCCGTTTAGATGCATCTACTAAGAACATAAATTATAACCTGTAGAATTTCTTGTTGATCGAACTAAATGCTGCGCCAAGTATAGACTATTATTTACGAATGCATAATCAACCAAAACTGATAATCGTTAATAACATTCCGCCATTCTACGAGCCATAGTTTGAAATATGAACGCTATGACCGAATTGCGCTTTGATCCATTCCGTTATTCGAATGTTCTCGAACAACAGGAAATCTGTTCTAACGAGACAGTTAATTGAACAATACGTAGAGCTGTCTAATAAAGATAATGTTCGTTTTCGTTTCATTTATACAACAACACATTTTATTGGGACATTGTGCGTCGCACATTGTGGATCGACAACACAGCATTTTTAAGCTGTCACGTCGTCGTGTAGCTGAGATCAGATCCTACCGAGTTTTTCTTGCCTTATTTGCTTTTCTAAACTACATACTTAACATAATATATGTACATGATTTTCTACTTGTAGCTCCAAATTATTCATCGGGATTTCTAACGTAGAACCTTTTATATTCTTCCAAACTTTTTGTCCCCTTTTCTTGTACCTCGTTTTCATAAGAACGAATACTTTATAAAATAAATAATCTCCCGAAATTAGTGTTACGCATTCCTTTCTCAGACCATCACAATACAATAGACATATGGCGCAATGACTTAAGTCGTTGAAAAACATAAATAAGTTGCTCAAAATTAATGTTGATATTTCAAATACAGTATATATCATCTCTAAAAAAACGAATTTTACTATCACACAGCGACACACAAATCGTTCAGCGACAGACACACTTGTTCACAGACTGACTTTTCGTACCACTGGGCATAGCCCTCTCTTTTTTGCGTCAATCCCCACACTCCCGAGTCTGCCTCATCCCAATTTTGTTCGCCATGCCAACAACGTCGTCCACCCATCTCACCGCTGAACAACCGACATCTCGTCTTGCCGTCTCATTAGAGTGCCATAACACGCTTCGCGATTTCGACGACCTTCATACGTTTTCGTTTCGCGTCTGTAAAACCTTAGTAGGCACACCTAATTACTTTAACTTAAATTTTCTTTTATAAATTAACAAAAATAACTAAGAAAGACATTACAATTTTAAAACAATTCATTTAGCCATTAGGATGGGGCCAGCGTTCAAACTAATTAGTTTCTCCAACATTTATTACAAAACGCAACTATTGCGAAACAATGAGGAACGTTTGAATGCGCTCGGTAACTGGAGTTGGGCAACATGGATCTGAGGCTGAGTTCACAAACAATAGTTTTGTTTATATAAAGTAATGAGAATTTAAAAAAAAACATCCGTGGCATTTATACAAACCGCTATATGGTTCAATAAACCTTTTTATTTTATGTTTATATTCATTTTATATGTAGTCCTAGCCATGCAGTCAAAGACGGTATACTTTGTATACACTCGTACATACTTAGTTTATGTTTGTGTACCTCGCGTTCTTGAACTTAGACTGGTTTTGGATAACTAAACCTTTCGCTTTGCGGAGCACTCCGATTTTAGGTAAAAATAGTGACATTTTTGCAAAGCGATTCATTTTAAAAGCATTAAAATATTACATGCACCGAAATGCTTTAACCAGCAAAATAATCATTTCATTCGTTTTAATAAATGACAAAAAATAATTCTTGCCAGTATAAACTAATGTATATTAATGCCTGGAGCGGGACGTTGCTGATCGCTGTCGATCTCTATATTGACCTAGTCCACAGACAAATATCTTATCTTAGGACAACTAACAAAATGTTATCTGATCCCATACTAGGCAGAGCCTGTACTATGGCAACCAGACAACTGATAAACATACTTATATATTTCTAAATACATACATATTATAGATAAATTACACCCAGATACAGAACAAATGATTGTGCTCATCACACAAAGATTTGTCCTGGGTGGGAATCGAACCCACGACCACAGTCTTAGCAGTCAGGGTCACTAACCACTAGACTATCAGGCCAGGCAAATATTGCTTGTATAGGTATGTAGGTATAGATATATAACTATAGGTAGTATTTCATCCAGCTCTATGTAGTCATGGGCACATGAGCGTACACGATGAGAGCATCCTCGCGCAGCTGTATCCCGTAACACAGAATCTAGTCTGGCAAATCTCTATACCGTAATGGCTCAAATTCGTATGGTTTCTTTTCGTTTTATCCGCTTAGAAATTCACGTAGACATTCAACAATCAACAGCCGATTAAATTCGGCTATTGATAGGTGTCTTTAGACCCCAATTTCAAAATGAAGTTTTACATACCTACTGTAAGTACCCATTAATTATATTCAACCTGAAAAAATACTTGAACTGAGCTTATTTCCATTGTAATTACCCACTTTATCTAGACTAAACTTGAGAATACCTTCATTTTTACACATTAAATGTAGACGGTCTCATTAGCCCTCTCACCAAGTCACCTCAATAGACTAAAAGGCATCCAGTTACAGGCTTAGTAATTACGGCTCACAAAGGGAATGTATTAAGGCTCGTACAGACAGGAGCGACTGTGAAATGACAGCCAAGTTCAATAATGTGATATATGGTTGTTGACTTCAACGACAAAAGAAGTGAGATCTAAATGAGTGCCAAGTTCAATGGTCAGTCCTGAAATTTATTTATAACTACATAAAATATCATTTCTTTTTATAACTTAGGATAATATATTGTAGCCTAAGGTCTGACTTGGCTAGTTCTCATATACGAATTATTATGTTCGATGGCTAGTTTCTATCAGCAAGCCACATTTTTGAAATAATAAAATAAGAACCGACAAGTAACAGGTTTAGAAGTTGCGAAGGCTATAATATAATTCGTATATGAAAACTAGCCAAGTCAGACCTTAGGCTACAATATATTATCCTAAGTTATAATATTAGGATTTGGCTTACGATTTTTGTAATCAGCATAATAAAGGGACTATTCTAGATTCTACATCCGGCCTTAACTCAATACCTCCCTACTGGTATGCACGGAATGCCACATATAATCTATAGCCTTTTTCGGTAAATGGGCTATCCAACACTATACATTTTTTTCAATTCCAATCAGTAGTTCCTGAGATCATAGCATTCAACCAAACAAACAAAACTTTCAGCTTTATAATATTAGTACAGATTAATACTTGTATTTTCGGTTATGTCTATATTGAGGTATTATTTATTAGAGCTTGTTGACATATTAAATACGGGACTTATACAACGTGTAAGGTAATACAACAAATAACATTCACAAACGTCTTTGTCGCTAAGTTAAAGCTGAATAAGCTCGCAGTCAAGGATATTAAAAGATTTTGACTCGAGTAAGGATCTCATTATTATGAAACGTTTCGGGTTTTGTGAGTCAGGTTGAATATTCTCTTTTATGACTAATTAATTATTCCCTTTCCCGACAGGACTATAGTCTCTGTCGTGAAAATGTTTTTATGGAGAGTTAAATGAGCTGATGATATCTTAATTCTGATAAGCTTGAACACAATTATTTCACTGTGGCTATTGAATTGCGGGCAACAATGAAAACAAGCATTATAGGAACGGTTTTTCTTTTCTTATCACAAATCAAAAGGTCGAGGTCGAGGCTTTTGTATTTGATATATGTACTTATTTGTCTATTCTAAAGCTTTTCACAACATTTAAATCTTGAGGGATTCATTTTCCAATCACATGTACCTTCCTAGGTATATAAGCAGCACACGCACACATTATTTAGAACATATAAGGCCCATTATTTATTGTTTTCATGCTCCACTGTGTTTTACAGCATGAGAACCGTCAAAAATTCTCGGATCACTAAACTCCATTGCGTAGCTAAGGAAGTGTTTCAATAAATTGCGATATATTCACTGGTTAGGAAAAACTCTCGCCGCTCAATGAAAATAAAACCCTGTGTTTATTACACGTGGAGGGAATAAAAAATACGGTGTGAATACACTGGATACCGTATCTAGGGCAGCTAGAGTTATTTTCATGTTTGGTAATATATCAGCTATTTACCGGCGGAGTAGCAGAGAAAATAACTAATATTGGGATTACCTAGTCAACCGAGCGGTGGCGGCGTGCCCTTGGGATACAAGACGGCATCGAAAGATTGTTTGCAGTGCTCCGCAGAATAATATAAATCAGTGAGGTATCTACTCGATACAAGCATTTTTTTTCTCTACTTTTTTCTCACAGATAGAGGGATAAGTAAAACCCCAAATAAATGACAGCTTTAAGTAAATAATAAATGTCTAATTAAACATGAAATAAGTAAACTCAATTTGTTTCAATTTCTATTCAAAATAAAAATGAACAGTAGAACTTGCGTGTCAATAATACCCAACATTGGCAGCTCATGTAATCCGAGCTTAAAGGATAAAGCTACACACAAAGGAAATGACTGACGGATATTTCGTACAAAACAATTATGTGACAAATTACGTCGCACAATTGGCTCTTCTATCAAGGGAGGACGTAAATCTACGGTATTTTTATTGATTACTTACCTTTTAATATGCTGTAGTGGCCACTCAAATCAGAAAAAATAGTATTTGCTATAACTAAAGGGTGAATTAGAACGATGCCTTTCGTTAGATATGTTTGCGCTTAGAAATACCTTTTTTTATTTTTTATTTTTAATCTTGCAATCGGCTTCCAAAGCCTTCAGCAGATGCGTTCTGTGCTTGTTGGCGTTTCGAGTACGGTCCTCCAGTGAGGGCCGTCCCTCTTCTTGCTGCTTGACTAGATCAAGCTATGTCCCATACCGGCCCATCGTGCTGCTCGACGAGGTGGGCAAGCTCTTTGAAAGAGTAATTGCAGACCGCCTCGTCGGGTGGCTGGTGCGGGAGGGGCCGGACTTGTCGGACGGTCAGTACGGCTTCCGCAAGGGGCGCTCTACGGTGGACGCCATCATGCGCGTGCGAGCCCTCACGACGGGGGATGCAGTGGCCCGGGGTGGGGTCGTCTTGGCGGTGTCTCTAGACATCGCCAATGCCTTCAACACCCTGCCCTGGAGTTGCATTAGGGAGGCACTCCGGTATCACCGGATGCCGACCTACCTCTGTCGCGTGGTCGAGGCCTATCTGACGGATAGGGCCGTAATCTACCCCGGTCACCAGGGAGAGTGGAACCGGCGAGAGATGTCGTGCGGTGTCCCACAGGGATCGGTCGTGGGGCCGCATCTGTGGGACATCGGTTACGACTGGGTGCTGCGCGCCGACCTCCCTAACGGCGTCAGCGTAGTCTGCTACGCTGACGACACGCTGGTCTTGGCGCAGGGGAGGTCGCACGAAGCGGCGGCCGAACTAATGACACGCGGGGTTGCGACAATCGTCGAAAGAATCCGGCAATTGGGACTCGAGGTGGCCTTGCACAAGTCTGAGGCCATGGGTTTTCATGGTCCTCGGAACACGCCACCTGCGGGTTCCCAACTCACGGTAGGAGGGGTTCACATCGGCGTCGAGTCGACGATGAAGTACCTGGGACTTGTCCTCGACAGCCGGTGGAACTTCGTCGAGCACTTCCGACGTTTGGCTCCCAGACTGGAGCGGGCTGGGGCTGCCTTAAAGCGGCTCCTGCCTAATCTGGGGGGTCCAAACGCCTCCTGCCGGAGGCTCTACACGGGGGTCGTGCGGTCCATGGCCCTCTACGGGGCACCGGTGTGGGCGCCCTCATTGAGGCTGCGCCCAGCGCGCCGCTTGAGTGCGGCCCAGAGGGTCATGGCCATTCGGTTAATCCGGGGATACCGCACGGTCTCCTGCGAGGCGGCGAGCCTCCTTGCCGGAGTGCCGCCATGGGATCTGGAGGCAAAAGTCCTCGCCCACATGTGGGAGTGGCGCGAGGATGCGAAACGCCGGGGCGAAACTCCGCTGCCGCGACAAATCGCGGCACGGCGGACAGAGCTCCGGCAGGATCTCATGGCGACATGGCGGGTACGATTGTCGCAACCCAGCGCAGGGCACGCCACAATTGCGGCGGTAAGTCCCCTCTTTGAGGAGTGGATAGAGAGGCGCCACGGCGTCCTCACCTTCCGCCTGACACAGGTTCTCACCGGGCATGGGTGCTTCGGTGGGTTCCTGTTCAGGATAAAGCGGGAGGAAACGCCCGGGTGTTTCCATTGTGAGGATCGTCTAGAGGACACGGTGGAGCATACGGTGGAAGTGTGCCCTGCCTGGGCGGAGCACCGCCGTGTCCTCGTGGAGGCGATCGGCGGCGGCGACCTCTCGCGTCCGGCCCTGGTGCGAGCCATGGTACGGAGCGAGAGGGCATGGGAAGCCGTCACCTCCTTCTGCGAAGCAGTAATGCTCGCGAAGGAGGAGGCGGGGCGCGTGAGGGAGTGGCAGTCTCTGCGCCCTCACGTCCCTAGCCGCCGCAGGAGGAGACGCCCCGGGCGCCGGGAGTCGATTGCGGACTCCCGGCCACCGTAGGCGCGAGCTTGCGGGTGGCGAGCAATGGGTAGCTCGCCGCCCGGTAAGGACCAAGCTCGGGTCAACGGCGCGTAGTGTTCCACGCGCGCCTCAAAGAGATGTCAGCAGTACTGAAGGGGTCTGCTAGGACCGATGCCTGCCGGGGTCACGTGATTGTTCTAAAGAGATACCGTGACCCTGGCACATGGGCAACTGAAGGAACACGGGTGGGTTTTAGTCAGTAAAAGTCTGACACGCCCTTCCGCTCCGCCCAGAGCGGGAGAAGTCATTTGATGATTTCCCATCCAAAAAAAAAAAAAAAAAAAAAAAAAAAAAAAAAAAAAAAAAAAAAAAAAAAAAAGCTATGTCCCATGTGTGCTTCCTGTACAGTATTAATTTTGAGGAGGTCATGTAGCTCAGTCATTTTGGTGAACCACGGAGCATTTGTTATGATTTTCAGAACTTTATTTTGGTATCTTTGCAGGATCTCTACATTGGAGTTTTTGGCTGTTCCCCAGAGCTCAATTCCATAGGTCCATACCGGCTTCAAGATAGCTTTATAGATGAGTATTTTGTTATCGATAGATACTTGTGAATTTCTTCCTATTAGCCATTTCAGTGATTGCAGGCGGTGATTCAGCTCATCTCGTTTTTTCTCGATATGTTGTCTCCAGGTTTGTTTTCTATCCAGGTGCATACCAAGGTATTTCGATGTCTGATGTTGGGGCAATACATCGTTTCCGAGTTTAACTGGTGCACAATTTCCTTTTCGAAGAGTGAACGTTACGTGTACTGACTTGCTGACACTTGCTTTGATACGCCATTTCTCGAAGATGTATGCAAAAAATTGAGTAAATCCGCATAACTTTCAACTTTCCAAGAAAGTCAACAGCCAGGCTCTTTTGACAGCATACCATGGACTAGTTGCGTCTGTTTTGCGGTATGGTGTTATTTTTTGGGGGCAATCTACTGATAAGGAGCTTGTATTTAGGATGCAAAAGCGATGTATACGATCAATGTACGGTCTTAAGACCACGGATAGCTGTCTTCCTTACTTTAAATCCTTGCAAATACTTACATTTCCATCTTTATATATTTTAGAAACAGCTTTATTTGTGAAAAATAATCCCCATCTATTTAAAAAATTGTCGGCAGTCAAAAGGAATCCAATACGGACTCAATATATTAATCAATTGTGTCAAGTTAAATGTAAAACAGCACTAATGGAAAAAAGTTTTTTTGGCATAGCCCCTCGCATTTATAATAAAGTACCTAATACTATTAAAACTATGACTGTTTTCAAATTTAAAAGGGCACTAAAGAAATTATTAATTGATAAAAGTTATTACTCAATTGACGACTATCTTAATGATGTATCACTGACTGATTGACATGATATTATACTTTTTTACATTGTTTTTTATTATTTATATTACTATAGCCTGGATGACCGTTGACATTTTTTTTATTTTTTTATTTTTTATTGTAACTTTATTGACATTTTTCGTTTTATTGTGACATTTTTACCAATTAGACATTAATTTATATCATGGATTATTTTATTTTTCTTAATATTTGTTTATGTAAATTCTATAATAATAAATAAAATGTGATTTGCATGCCCATGTACGGTAGGACATGGAGGACTAATAAACTTAAACCACCTATGTATTTATTACCCATGTTTGCAAACAAATAAATGATTTGATTTGATTCCATCCTTGTGTTAATTTTATCAAGATGTACCTGCAGCATTTGCGATGCTTTAATTGGATCTTGGTTATAACAGAGGGCTGCGGTATCGTCAGCGAAAGTTGCGGAGAGGATATTGTCGGTATTGGGTAGGTCGGCTGTGTATATCAAATACAGTACCGGGCCCAATACCGAACCCTGCGGCACTCCTGCTTTTATGTCATAGCAGTTGGAGTATGACTCGTTAATCTTAACTCTGAATATGCGGTTGTTTAAGTACGATTCCAAAAGCAGGTAAAGATTGTGTGGAAGATTACTTTTGAGCTTAAACAAGAGTCCTGGATGCCAGACTTTGTCAAAGGCTTGTTGCACATCCAAGAAGACCCCTGAGCAATATTCCTTATTCTCCATTGCATTTCTTATTTTGGTGACTACTCTATGAACTTGTTCTGTTGTGGAGTGTTTACTTCTAAATCCAAACTGGTGTTCTGGAATAACTTTGTTTTCTTCTAGTATAGGATTCAATCTACGTGATAGCACTTTTTCAAATAGTTTTGAAATTACCGGTAGGAGGCTTATGGGTCTATATGAAGATACAAGGTGTGGAGGTTTGCCTGGTTTTAGAATCATTATGATTTCTAAGACTTTCCATAATTTGGGGTAGTATGACAGCCTCAAGATACCATTGAACAGCGGCGTGAGGAATACTATCGCCTTTCTGGGTAATTGTTGAAGTACTTCCGCTGTTATTAAGCAAAATCCTGGAGCCTTTTTTTGGTCTAGTTTCCTTATCTTATGGTATATTTCTTTTGGTGAGCAACTTTTTAGTGGATGGCTCAGCTGAAGATCCGATTTCAGGAAGCTGTTTATTTCGTCGTCAGTCTCGGCAACACTGTCATTTGGCGTGAAAACTGTACTAAGGAATTTTCCGAAGGCTTGACATCGTTCCTCATCTGTTCTTGCCCAGGTACTATTATCTAGCTGTAACGGATATTGGGCTGGCATAGGTGCTGCTTTGCTTGTTTTTACTGCATTCCAAAGTGAGTATTCATTCTTTGCTGAGCTTGATAGGTTTTCTAATTTATTTTTCAGAGAAGAGAAATACCTACATCTCTATTGTTTCTAAGGGTCATTTTCATTAAAATATTTTCGATTGTACCTACTCTCTTACGACAAACCGTTCTTCTTGAGTTAGCTCCCGCATTTATTTAAGTCTTAAAACCCCATAAATCAATTCGGGAAAGCTTCTTGCAAAAAGCTATTAAAAGTTGCGACACCGGTAATATTCTAATTCGCCATTTTGTTCCGCATGAGTTTTGTTCATCCTCAGGAGGGAAGGTAAATGTACCAAAATAATACGTTCATTTTTATAGTGGGCATTAAAGCGGAAGATACATGGAGGTCTACATTATGTTGACAAAACGACCTTTCCCAGAGCGCTGAACTCAAATGATAAAGTGGGTCTGTTATAGCACCCGCAAGCGTAACTAAATAGGCACTTGTATGTAAAACAGGATTTGTTAGGACTCACAGTGTGGGTTCAGAATACAAAGGACTTCGATTTGTTTTAGTTTTCCTATTTGTCGGTATTTAGGTAACAAGCGCGCGTGTTTACTGCTCCAGCTAAGGAACTACTAATGTTTATATATTTAATTGAATTTTATAAATCGCGCTGTCATAGTGGATTATCATGTTTTGCATTGATAGATTGTATGTCTCTAAATAATTCAGTATGTAAAAGTAGGAACCTGCAACAGCGCATTCATTTATAGGACTCGCACTTGTTCCTGGGTGGAGTTTGCGTTGAAAACTTGGAACTAATTAAATTATTTGTACGGACTGACACAATAATCTTTAAACCTATATAGCGTACAACAACAACGATTATTCAAAAACAGTTAAAGGAGCCTGTGAGCCAGGATAGTCTACGATTTTTAAAAGGGTATAAGTACCTACCTACTTGCGTTCTTATTTGAGATTTTATAATGTACTTCTTCCCGCGGCTGCGCCCGCGTGGATGTCGAAAAATTCACTATTTCAAACCCCAATTTCACCTTCTTAGGAATGGAATTTCAGAAAACCTTTTCCTAATGGACACCTACTCTTCACAAAGAACACACCCTCCAAATTTCATGTCTCTAGAACCAGCGGTTTAGGCTGTGCATTGATATATCAGTCAGTTTGTTCCGCCACTTCTTCTTCCCAGCTAAAGCACTAGGAAGTGTCGAAGGGCGGGCGTTTTGGGGGGACTGTCTTATGTAACTTTGACGTTCAAAATGTGCTGACTCTCAGC
Organism: Aporophyla nigra; assembly: GCA_947507805.1. Classification (NCBI taxonomy): domain Eukaryota; kingdom Metazoa; phylum Arthropoda; class Insecta; order Lepidoptera; family Noctuidae; genus Aporophyla; species Aporophyla nigra. The sequence continues at coordinate 17,344,587 of OX382297.1, read as the reverse complement.
CTAGTTTGAATAAATGACTTTTGATTTTGAGTCACTCAGGACTATGAATTTAATATATATATAGATATTTTTTATCCATTTCACCCATAATAATTTTACTTTCACAATACGCTTTAGGGTAATAGCAGTTAAGTCCCGAAGCTGCGTCGCAAATGCAGGTCTTATTGCTTGAAGCTTTATATCGGCCACTTGAGGTGATGCGGGCTCGAGGAACCTTTGCATCGCCACTCGTGACGAGAATACTAAACGGTGTTGTTGCGGTTCTTAGCGTCTTAGTTACAAATTAACTGAATCACGTCGATTTCTTATGCGGGGTGTTTAGTTTTTCGTACTTACTTACGCGCGTAAAGCAAGCATCAAAGGAACTTAATCAGGTTTTTAGACTGCAGCAAATATTTGCAATCTACTCCCGTTACCTGCCTTGATAGGAGTGATTTCTCAGTAGGTAAACATTTAGGACAAAATATCTTCCATTTTAACAATTAATGCTGCCGGGTACTTAACGCTCCGTGGAGTTTGAATTAATTAACATTCAATAAACTGTTGGCAATGGAAGTGAAATATCAGGCGTTCTGTCTAAATTATTCCAAACAAACTGAAAATATTCTTTGCTGCATACTAACTTATTTAAGTAACAGAAAAAACATTTCAGGCTATTTTCGCTGTAACAAAATATATGGTATCGGCTTTGTCAATCAGCTAATATAATCGCCAATACCCACATCCGAATCCGCGGCTGTAATAACCATTTCCGGTGGTGGAACTTTTTATATCACCCATAACTTCGCAAGAAAGCTTCCTAGAATTGATTTATTGGGTGTTAAGGCTTTGTCGTTGGCCTGCAGCTTCCAATAACCTTCAATCCTTTTTTTTTTATTTACCTGCATTAAAGTTTCTGAACTGCTATGCTTTATGAAAATATTCTACTTGTATTAATATTTTTAACATTATTTTGCACTATTCAGAGTATTCACTTCATTTCTTTTTAAATGGTTTACAAAAAGTTCATCTTGACCCCACAACAGACATTAAAATTGCTTCGAGCGATCTTCCAAAGATCGTCGCGAAATCTAGTTGAGAGCGTCCGATCCACTTACCTACGTTTGTCGATTCGCGGTCTTCATTCAAGAACACATCTACCCCAACGATCATCGGGAATACCGACTACGGGTCAAAATGTTGTAACATATGAAATGAAAAACTTTTTTACAAAAAAAAAACGACCGACTTCCTTAAAAACACTACAAAGTGAAAAATAACTTTAATTTCGGAAGTCGGTGTCTTAGGATCTGTATTTATGTTTTTTTTGCGACCGACTTCCGAAATTAAAGTTATTTTTCACTTTGTAGTGTTTTTAAGGAAGTCGGTTGTTTTTTTTTTGTAAAAAAGGTTTATTTTTAAATTTTTAGTTGTGGTATTCACCCTGCACTAATTCCAAACAAACAATGCATATTTATGCGATAGCAGAAATCGCGGTTGATTTGCTGTCATTTTTTAAAGAGTTCCGGTGTCTGTCTCCCGAACTCATCATCAGATCTATATGAAAATTATATGGAACCATTTCGAAATAACCCCCTTTCGAACAAAAAAAGAATTTGGAAATCCGTCTATATATGACGGAGTTATGGCCGAACATACATAAAAAAAAAACATATAAACATCCGAATTGAGAACCTCCTCCTTTTTGAAGTCGGTTAAAAATGTTGTGAATGTATGTGTTTATTGAATACGTCGGTCTCGGTTCGTTACGGTATGTAGTAACATTTTTCGTGTGAATGCGTGGCCAGCATTCATTTTGTAGTTTCAAGATGAAATGTAATATGCTTAAGCTTGGATCGTTCGATAAACATTACTGTTTTCATATGTTTATTAACCGACGAAAAAAAAACGGAGGAGGTTCTCAAGTCGACGCGTATATTTTTTTTGTTTTTGTAATTCTACACTTGGTATTACATATTTTGGTATAAATGCAAGTATTGTTTCAGAAATCAAACTTATTTAAAACGTATTGTTATCGTACCTCATTCCCCATCCATTTGAGCCAATAGACGTTCGCTGCCGAACATAGGCTTCCCCCAAGCACCGCAATCGCCACCACGTCCGGTTGTGGTAGGTGAAATAGTAGGATATTTTCATGAAGAATATCCTACCACTTTTGCTATTATTTTGCTTTTTTTTGTTGTTTTTTTAAAGTTTCAGTTTAAATTATCTTCAATAAGATCCTACTTTAAAAAAAATAAGTAGTAGGTTAGAACTGTAAATGTTGTAAGCGAAAGGCTTCAAAGTAAAGTTTAGATAGAATGTTAACAATGCTTCAGTGTTGTAAAACAACTCCATTACAGTTTCCTAAATAAACACAAAACCGAGTTTCTAACCGAAATTCCTCACATTACTTTCTCTGGACCATTTCTTTTCATCAACAATGGCATATAAAAATTGGTTTTACAGGTAAAAATCCGCTTTGAGAGACACTCACAGAGTCCTTATTAATTTACACACTGTAGGTACTACCTACAGTGTGTAAATTAATAAATAAATATACTAATATTTTTGTTTTCCATTACTCACTATTAGCTATCTGATATGACACATGTAAATTGTAATGCATCTTCGTATTCTTCATCTTCATCTTCTTTTAGGCATTTGTTCTTACTTATTTGGAAAACACAATAACAACGTCATGTGACACCATTACGGGATTTGCACAGAGTTCGGCGACACTGTACATAGTACACTCATATACAATACAACTCACATATGTTTAACGTAGTAATAAATTCATTCTTGTGTTTCTTATGAACATTTAGCTGAGATTTATTATGATTGTTGACGATGAATTTATCAATCATATTTCATTGTATGCGTGGTTCTTTTATGGACGTATTAATTTAATTAATGTTTAGCTGCGTCTGGGTGTAAAAGGACAATTGTACGTTAATTTTTTGTGAAAGAAAATATGATTCGCCAAAAGTTTGCTGCACTTGGAGATCAGGACTATTCGTGATCTCCAAGTGCAGCAAACTTTTGATATAAATTGAGTTTACAGCCAAACTTTTCTAGAATAATTTACGTAAACTCTGAGTATTACTTCTTAGTTACCTTTCAGCTGAAACTATAAATTAGAACATATTTAATTAAATTCTTGCAAATTGTCGTAGAAGTTTCTCTTTTGTTTTTATTTACTAAAGCAAAATATTTGCATTAGGGACGTCTGTTCTGCATGCATTACTCTTATCAACGTATTTAATTCTCACCATAAATGTTCAGTAACGCAAGGAAATGTATATCTCGGGACGCAGTCATAAAATAAACATAACATTGCCATGAATATTCCAAGATTTTACCAAGAAAATATTGTACCGTTACTCTATAATGGCTTCTTAGAAACCCGACGAGAAAATGAAAATGAAGTACGCAAACTTCTGTGAAATCTCAAACTAAGTTTATAATATGTCGTAATCGGAGATGGCTTATGCGGTTTTCAATGAGTTTCCATTGTCAAGTATCTGTAAAACGGCTATCAGGGAAAACACCCGTGCTTGCCAAAGTTACATGCACCAGTAAGATGAACAATTGTGATTTACAACCTTACAATTCTACAAGAATTAACAAACTAAGTATCAATTATGTCTTAACTTGAAAAGCATCCTTTGCGAATCCACTGGTCTCGGAAAATCAAGGAACACATGCGTGTGTGCTAATAGTTCAACCAGGGACTGTATGGTTCACTTGCCAAAAAATATATTGTCCAAATTCGAAATTCAAAGCTTTAGATTTTGAGTCCAGGGCCTTACTTCCTTCCACTCGTACCGTAATCACGTTTGGCAAAAAAATAAAGTTGACAAAAACAACATAAGAGGTAATAAAGATGTTAGATTTATGTCTAGTTTATGAAGTGCTGAACTCGAAACTTTACTTTTAAACATTCGCATAGGGAACGGAAACACACCAACTATTGCCAAGTCTCGTAAACGGATAAGCCACACGTTTACCATTTCAAGTAATCCAGTTCATATGTAAGCAAATTGTTTTATCTGCAGTCCACAACGACGAATTAGTCCTTGGGAATTGTAACAGAATAATTTGAAGGCCGCTGCTGGCTACCCTGTAGAACTGGCTTGAGATTTAACTTTATGAATAAAAATACTATTTTTTAGAATTGTTATTTAGCAACACAAAAAAAGAATTCACCTACACATTGATGTTGGTCGTCAATAAAGAGCTTCTAGTTTTCTCAGCGTTAGTAGGATAAGCTTTTGAGAACGTAAGATTTATGATTCACGAGTATTTACGGCTCCTTTATTCAGTACTTCTGTCATGTCGGAGTGAAGTTGCTCGTAGCTCCTATTTACTTATTTCCTTAAAGTCAGGATTGGATGCAAAATCAAGCCTTTAAAAGTTTACACTAATTAATGTCTTCATTCATTGTGTCTACCTGTTAGAAATTATCTCAAATTATTTTTATGGTAAACTGCTAACGTTTGCTTGTATCATCATTATTATATAAATATGTAAATAAAACTCGAATTTCGGCGTCTTTCTTAATACACTTAGGTATAAGTGAGAGTGGGTACTACTACGAATTTATATGGTAGGTACCAAATACGTAAATATTAGAAAGCGTGAAAAATTTCTCTTCATTGTTTTAGGATCAAGAATAATTTGAAATAATTTATGGCGAAATCATATGTGCCTGTGCAAAGTAGGTGGAACGTCTGAGGCTATTTCCTGCATATCGACGTTCCGAATATATCCACGTTCTGCCCCAGGAACTAAAGAAAACACAGTTTATTTTCTCGCCGCTTGAGGAAGAGATGAAATGGAGAAAATATTCCACTTGTAGTCATAGGCGCTGTGCAAATAAACTGCTGACATCAGCATTCACAATGTTTGTTTAAGCGGCAACAAAATGTTTGACTTCTGTATAAGTTGTAATTCTAAACAATCGCTTCATTATTCATCCTTGCGTAATAAAATTACATTATGTGTGTACACAAAATGCACGTCGACAAAAGAGAAAGAAACCTCTAATAAAAAAACAGAACAGGTCAGAAAGCATAACCTAAGCGTACCTCAAACAATTTTCCCAATAAGTGTCTGTCTGGAAATTAATAAAACTACATAGATGCTGTTCAAAGGAAAGTCGCAAAAGTAACGAAGTAAAACAACACGAGGCAGTTAATTAATTTACTTTGCGGCCGGACTAGATACAGAAACCCAAAAACAAACAGATTGGAGTATACTCGCTGCTTTATTTCCATTCAATTGTTTTTGTCGGGTTTCGGCCAGGCTTTACTAGCTTCTGCCAAACTCAATTTGAGTTCACGAGTTTGTTCGCCGCCCGTTTAGTGCCGCTGGGTTTTTCGCCGTTTCTGGCGAAGATAGAGAAGTTTCTTGTAATTGAATTACTTCATTCGAGGCGCGTTATCAGTTGGTGAAGTTAGTTCGTAGTAATCATTAATTGGAGAAAGTGTAAATGGGTTCACACATAATATGTATGATGCTCGAGTATGCATGTTTGCGTTTGGAATTCAGATAGTTAAATTAACACTAAGCGGTGTTGACTTGGTATACAATTATATGACGTAACATGTTGTAAACAATCATATTTTTATTACTATTTGATTATATAAATTAATTAATTGCTCCACAAACGGGTGAACACACTGACTCCTGTAACACAGGTACCACCTAGCTCAGGAGTCAGGGCGTCAATTGATGTTGTCAAACCTTTTTATATCAATAAAGCATTTTTATTTTTATTTATTATATTTCGTATCACGCAGCGTTTGGCACTATTTGATTAGTGTGCAACTCAATACTGCCAAAGATATTTAATGTGAGCTCATTATACAAATATGTGATACATAATTCTTACAGCTGCTGTTTGGAATTCCCTTGAGAGTCATAACGATTGCAGGTGGAAATCATGCAATCAGTTCAAATCTGCTGTCGTGACAGGAAAAGAAAAAAACTGTAAATGCTTGTGAGATGCGAAATAAAAATAAGTGTGGAAGTTTTTCAGCTAGTTTACTACAGTAAAAACCTCTATTCTACTTTCGTTCCATTACGTGTTTACCGTTACCTAGCTATTAGCTGCTCGTTGGTCCCGGGAGAACAGCTGACTAGTACCTAATTAGACCATGTCAAACGGGCACAAATTCGCAGTAAGCTGAGTTGTTAGCTGACTTGAAACGCCACACGTCATCATAATTACTTGTTAGGTAGGTATGTTCTTTGTGTGAGATGCTTAATCGCAGGGAATAGCTGACATTCTGGATAGTGTTTAGTATTTGTGCCTGGCGGAGTGTTTCAGATTCCGTTAGTGGAAATCTAAAATTCCGTTGCGCCATTGAATACAAATCCTGTATTCATTTATGTAGAAAAGTTGGGCTGAAACATAACGTTTATTATAAAGTTCTGCATTATTTTCAGCGGTATATGACAGGAACTTTTTAAGAATAACAGAAAAGTATGACAATTTTTATGGTTTCCCGTTGCGTTTCTTTTAAAATGGAGAAAATTGAGCGTCAGCTGATATGAAACGGTCTGCTCTAGTGCCGGAAGCGTGCTGTTACTACATGATTATTTTTCTTATCATATTACTGCTTCTATGTCTCAGTAATCTGACGATGCTTTTGCGCTTGGGACATCTAGTTTACTTAGTCATATTTATTTGCTCGCTAAACTCGCTAAAAATAAAAGAAACGTTTTCCAGCATAATATCCTAACATTAAGCTGGCAAACGTTTATTTTATTTTAAACATTGAGTTTTTAGATTAAGTTACGATTAAGTTTATTCATTTTAGGATCGAGAAGCAGTAGACGGACATATTCATAAAGGTACATGCTCATCTTTACAACTTGAGGTCAACTATGAATCTGTCACGTGTTTGCAGGAAACATCTGATGTCAAGTTTACTAGATAACGGTTTTTTTTTTTGATGGGAAATCATGAAATGACTTCTCCCGCTCTGGGCGGTGCGGAAGTGCGTGTCAGACTTTACTGACTAAAACCTACCCGTGTTCCTTCAGTTGCCCATATGCCAGGGCCACGGTAACTCTTTCTAACGAATCTTGCGACCCTGGCAGGCATCGGTCTTAGCAGACCCCTTCAATATTGCTGACATCTCTTTGAGGCGCGTGTGGAACACTACGCGCCGTCGACCCGAGCCTGGTCCTTACCGGGCGGTGAGCTACCCATTGCCCGCCGCCCGCAAGCTTGCACCTACGGTGCTCGGGAGTCCGCTATCGACTCCTGACGCCCGGGGCGTCACCTCCTGCGGCGGCTAGGAACGTAAGGGCGCAGAGATTGCCACTCCCTCACGCGCCCCGCCTCCTCCTTCGCGAGCATTACTGCTTCGCAGAAGAAGGTGACGGCTTCCCATGCCCTCTCGCTCCGTACCATGGCTCGCACCAGGGCCGGACGCGAGAGGATCCTTGCAATGGAAGCACCCGGGCGTTTCTTCCCGCTTTATCCTGAACAGGCAACCACCAAAGCACCCATGCCCGGTGAGGACCTGCGTTAGGCGGAAGGTGAGGACGCCGTGGCGCCTCTCTATCCACTCCTCAAAGACGGGACTTACCGCCGCAATTGTGGCGTGCCCATACTGAAAGCGCTGACAGTGCCTTTTGCAGACTACGGTCAGGTCGGTAGGAAACTGACTCGATATAATTGATTTTTAGTTTTGACATGATATAATTGATTTCTATTTTTGACATTATATAATTTATTTCTATTTGAGACAGTGTATAATTTATTTCTATTTTTGACATTATATCATTTATTTCTTTTTTTCCTTTGACATTTGTATCCGTGTAAATTTATCTAAATTGTGTTGTTTTATTTTTTCTTTTATTCTTGATTTGACGACAGTGGTTCTCATTCATTATATAAATTCATTTGTTTCATTCTTTTTTTTGAGTTATGTATGCATGTTGTTTTAGTTTTTACTGTAATAATTTCGACACAACATGGAAAAATTGTTCATGAAATATAATAATAAATAAATAAATATCAAATAACTATGATTTTATTTTTAAACAAAGTTTCAGGTTCTTTCAGGTTATTTCAGGAAACCAATTTGTTTCAAATGAGGTTGTTATCACGGTTTAAACTGGTTGATGATTCTTGTTAAGGTAATTATTACCTTATCAACCTTTGTGTTAAATTATAGGACATACCCAGTACGACCATATCAAAATTTTCACCTTCTTCCCAAGTTTACCAAATTGGGTTACGAATATAACTAAACTGGATCATCTTTGACTCAAACTCCACATTTATGCCACTCGTGGCAAATGATTCGTCTGTTTTATTTGCAGTGGCGGCTCGTAAGGAAGAAATAAACATTTCATCACCTTTCCTTGAATTTTATGTGTGTGCGTACTTTATATGGGTTAGGGTTGTTCTTTGCTAAAAGACGGAAGACTTTGTGTTCTTTTTTGACGCAATAGGAAAATGTTTAGTAACATTCGGAACCACTGATACAGCCCGAAAACAGAAGTTATTTTACTAAGCGCAAAGACTGTAGTCGTTCATTGAACTGAATATCTAAAATGTTACTTTTTATTATTCGTGAAATATAATAGGTTGGGGAAAAAGTTTCTTCGCATTTTTTAAGAAAATTCAAAACATTTTTTAATAAAGTTTATTTACATTTAACTAAAGTATGTAGGTACCATTTTGTTCGATAACTTTTTGACATCTTGTAGGTAGGGACATGATCCCATTGCTATAGAAATTTTGGGACTTCTGGTCAAAATACCGCGACAAATGGTTTTGGCAGTCCTCTCGTGATGTTAACCTGACATTGCCTAAAGAATTCTGAAGAGACCGAAACAGGTGGAAATCTGAAGGTGCAAGGTCAGGACTATACGGCGGATGCATTAACACCTCCCAGCCAAACTCTTTTAATTTTTGTTGGGTGGCTAAAGATGTGTGAGGTCTAGCGTTATCATGATGAAAAACCACACCCCTTCTGTTGATTAATTCCGGCCGCTTTCTCTCAACTTCTTGCTTTAATCTCATCAGTTGTTCGCAGTAGAGTTCAGAATCGATGGTCCTGCCTGGTGGTAACAGCTCATAATGAATAATGCCTTTCCAATCCCACCACACACACAGCATCACCTTGTTGCGAGTTAACCCGGGTTTCGCCACAGTCTGTGAAGCCTGACCGGCCTTTGACCACGACCTTTTTCGCACGTTCTTGTCATACGTGATCCACTTTTCATCACCAGTTATCAGCTTCTTCAAAAATGGTTCGGTTTCATTACGTCGTAATAAAGAATCACAAATGAGTACATGGTTCATTAGGTTTCTTTCAGTGAGCTCGTGAGGTACCCAAATGTCGAGCTTTTTTGTGTACCCAGTTTTTTTCAAATGCGCCAAAACTGTTTTGTGGTCAATTTCCAGTTCTTCAGCTACGTCGTAACTACTGGTATACCGATCTTGCTCCACTTTTTCAAAAATGGCATCCATTTTATCCGTAATGGGGCGACCGGAGCGACGTGCATCTTTGACATCATAATTTCCGGATTGAAAACGCTTAAACCAAATTTGTGCTACTCTCACAGACACTACACTAGATCCATAAACATCGCAAATTTTTTTCGCGGCTTGCGTTGCATTTTTACCTTTTTTGTAGTATAATTTTAAAATGTATCGAATTTCTTCATTAGATTCACTCATCTTGACGGTACGAAAAACAAATGAAAATAACACATTTTCCTAATTTGAATTTGGAATTATGTTCTTTAAAATTTAAACTTTCAATGATACCAAAACCAGCCAGATACAAATAGTATAGCCAAAGAGATTTTATTACAAGTTCATACATACTATAATGCGAAAAGACTTTTTCCCCAACCTAATATATCATTATTAAAGTTTCATGTTGTTAGATATAATCAGCCAAACTTTGTGCTACGCGAGAAAGAGCTCTCACCACAACGTAAATCAAATACGCTATAATATCCTAAATTCTTAAAGTTATATTAACATAATAGTGTAGCCAGACCTCCTATACTCCACCGTAGGCGCGAGCTTGCGGGCGGCGAACAATGGGTAGCTCGCCGCCCGGTAAGGACCAGGCTCGGGTCGACGGCGCGTAGTGTTCCACGCGCACCTCAAAGAGATGTCAGCAGCACCGAAGGGGTCTGCTAGGACCGATGCCTGCCGGGGTTGCGAGATTGTTCGAAAGAGCGTGACCTAGCACATTGGGCAACTGAAGAAACACGGGTGAGTTTTAGTCAGTAAAAGTCTGACACGCCCTCCCGCTCCGCCCAGAGCGGGAGTAGTCATTTGATGACTTCCCATCCAAAAAAAAAAGGCCTCCTATACTGCCTAATGCTTTGAAACTATCCAACTATATGCCGTTACCGTACTCATTCTCACTCACTCATTGCACAGTTTAAAGTCGCTTTAATCCAGAACTTCAGATTTCGTTTCGTATGAACTTGTAAAATTAAAATTAAGTTATTCATGTTTTAGTGATTGATGTGAACACGACTGGAGCTGGCAGCACATTAAACTCCATTACTCATACGAGTCCTGGGGACCTTCACCTAATAGAGCATTAACTTGTAAAAATAATCATTGAGATAGTTTCTTTTTAGTGACCGCTTTATTCAGAAATGTAAAGATTTATAATTATGAACTAATAGATGCACTGTAAATTAATTTTCATATTATATCTTGAATAAGGCTAAGCCGAATACATTTGAAACAAAATATTAGTCTGTATCGTTCTAATATTCCATCTTGAATCTTCTTTCTAAAGCAAACACTTTATTAGAGTTTCGCCAGAGTCCACTTTACGGTTATACATAGGTTGTTGGCTTGGTTCCTACTTCGTTGAGATTGAGTTATTAGTTTCATGAAGCGACTCAGGCAGAAAAGCAAATATATAAGTATACCCGACTTCAATATTGATGGCCCACTCAAAAAGTAGCATACAGAGGACTTATTTATTTACACACTGGCGACTTTCTGTACATTTTTGTACTCCATTTTCTGTTACCAGCTAGCTGACATGAAACATGTATGTAAATTATAATGTATCCTTGTATTTTAAGCATTTGTTCTCACATATTCGAGCCGGAGGAAACACGATAGCAACATCATGTGAAACCATTACAGGATTAGCTCAGAGTTCGGTGACACCGCACATAGTGCACTCATATACAACTCACATTTATTTTGATTAAAGTAGAAATAAATTCATTCTTTTGTTTCTTATGAACATTTAGCTGTGACTTATTATGATCCTCGACGATTTATTTAACAGGCGTATTTTATAGTTTGTGTTACCCTTTTAAGATCGTGTCAATTTAATTTATGTTTTACCGTCACTGGGTGTAATAAAAGATATTTTGTACGTGAAATGTTTGAAACTATGATAACTATGTTTGAAAATAACTACAAATTAGATTTAGTAAACAACGACGTGAGTAGCGACGTCTGTGCTGCATACGGTACTCAATTCTTCACATATTATGTTTCAATACGCAATGAAATTGTAGCGATACCTATATATCGGGATGCAGTTATAAAATATGCACATGAATATTCGAAATTTCTTTTTGGGACAGATGAGTATTTTATACGTTTTCATGACAAGTTTTACCTTCACTTGGCCATTAAACATATAACTGCTGGAGTCTCAGCGATATTATGTCAATAACGCTTTATTTACGACTTGGTGCCTAGTTCCTCCTACACACTGAAGTATCGATTTTGCTGTTATATAATGGTATTCGTTAAAATTATTTGCAGATACTTATTAGGACGTGAATAATAATCTCAGTTTTGGTCAAACAGAATGTTTGTTTACTTTGGATTAGTCTGACCGTAATTTCGGTACAAAAGCCACAAGCCGCTACCAAGCCACATGCCGAGATTCGGATTGGGTTCAATGTTATGCTCCTATGAGCTTAGCTTTGTGTAAGCGGCGTTCATTGACGTATCGTCGGTTTAAATGCTTAAAAACATATAAACTGTATTTGCGCGTTGGAAAACATTTATGCGCAATTTTCGGCTATGTTTTTTTCAAGGATGTCAAAAAGCCAAGTCTATGCTATTAAGTTAAATGGTTTAGCAGTAGCCTTTTATGCAATATGGTAACAAACATCACCAAACAAACTATACTGATGTGAAAGGAGTATTCAATAAGGATATTCAATTCCACGGTAATGGTGTCTGCCTGAACAACGGTCATTGGCGCTGTTCTGTAGCTTGCTGTGGTTTGCTCGCTTTACATGTTTCAGCTACAAAATAATCCCAGAATAACCCGAATCTGCTGTTATCTCGTTGGCTTTTTGTCACCGTGTAGATTTATTCTACCCTATTATTCTACAAGCAAGACAATTTAGTGTAACTTTCTGTTTTCTCGATTAGTATTAGTTTGCGTCACTTTTAGTGAGATTTACTTTAAGGGTTTGCCATCACCATCTTGTACTTAAAGGCCCTTAACGTGCAGAGGGTGCTTGGCTTTTTCCTTCTATAAATTGGCAGTTTGTTGGTAAATCCCTATCTAGGGATACAATTCCGGCAAAATTTCCGCACTATCTTCGCCATTATTTACCCCTTGATTGTACCTTGAATGGCCTCGGTGGGAATTCAGGGCGTTCCAAATGGGAGCACTTTTTGTGAGTAATTTATTCACTTCTTGCTGATAACTTGTGGAATGTTTTTGTGTAAATGTTCTCATTAAGACATAAGAACATTTACACAAAAACCATCTTATATGAGGTACTTTACTAAAGGAAAAATATACTCGGAATTAAATTACTACTTGATCTATACTTCTTTAGAAGACTCTGCTTTGTATTAAATTGTGGCTTATAATAGGGAAGATGCAAATATAATATTTATGAAAATTTTATGATTTAAATGTTAAAAAAGTATAAAAGAAGGGCCACTGCAATGTTTTTATTTTACATAATGTTGATTTTTAACAATAATTACGTATTAAAAATTACGTGAAACGAAACGTATTTCAAAACACCAATCAGCGTTTAGTGACGTCACTCCTGTAACGACGACTTGTTGAGGTTATGGTTGTGAAAGTGAATATTATTATATGGGAATATTAATTGCGTTTTTTAAATAAAAATGGTAGTTGGGATTATCAAAGTAGACTCCAGGAATTTACCAAGAGTTAGTGTTGACATGAGATCTTTTTTCAGAAAAAGGTTTCCTCCACATATTTTAAACTTTTACCAATTACCGACGTCGATCTCAAACTGTAAAATTAAAAATCTACTATAGACAAGTTTTGTAAGTATTAGGTAGGTAACTAACGTGTTTTTACGTACAGGCAGATTAACTAAGCATACTCGTATAACAAGTATATTCGCCTTATGACGTATAACACACACGACATATATACAAGTACATTCGCCTTTCGCCTTATGACTTACGTCAAAGTGTTCTTCACAGCATCGAATAGTGGTCTTTGGAGAATAATTGTCATTTCTTTTTGCAGCTTGATATCACTTTTTTCTCAATTTTGGGTCAGAACGTCTAGTCAAAAACAATTTATTTGGAAACTTCGTTGAAGTAGTCACGGACTCATTGGCACAAAACATGAATAAACGCGGATTTTTTCGGATTATTAGTGGTATTGTTATGATCACCTGATGTTGATGGATAGTCCATTTTAAATCTTTACAAAATATATCTCGAAAGTCGAAAAAATATGCAAAAGTATGAAAGTCGACGAACAAATACGGCCAGTGACAGATAGGAATGACGTCATCGGAACTATAGGTCCGTTTTCGCGGGAAAATTTAAACTGTCAATTTGAAACCGCATTTTTTCCGATAAATTACAATGTTTTAATTTTTTAATATATTTGTGGTCTATTCTACATGGAATTCTTTAAAGTGAAAACAAAAATAAAAATATTGCATGTTCCCTATTATGTTTTTCTTTGGATACATGATGACAGTTTTAAAGAAAGGAATCGTTCAAGATATAAGCGTTGTATGGTACATGTTTTAAAACTCCTTTTTGAGTTTTATAACACTTCCCTAATTTTTCAGGCAGCAACGTTTTGCGCTCATAAGTTCATAATGTTTCTAACAAGATAGTCTACTCACCAGAAAATTCACTTTTAGGATTATTTAAATATTATTTAGAGTGCCACATATTAAAATAGTCATCAAAAAATCTTGTTTTTACCCACAGTAACTTTTCAAGCACATTAAGTACTAAATCGTTTTGATAAAGCGTGTATTATCGTACCTATTATTAGTTAAGTAGGTAATGGCTACTATGTATTGAAAATGTTATCACATGTTGACTACGTCAACAGAAAATCTAAATACCTACCTGACATCAAACCACCATCGAATAACGAATTGCCTCGAAATTGTCAAGAGGAAACCCTTAGGACGGCTTGAGATAAAGGCATTATGCGATCCGAGAGAAAACAAATTGTGTTTTGTAAATTGTCTTAGACCAGTGGTGGCCCAGTGGTAATGGCTGCAACTTAGGAGTAGTTGATCGTGAGTTCGAACCTAAGCAGGCGCTTTACTTTGTGTAAATTATTTCATCACCGCTGCTCTCAAATCGATGAAGAAAAACATCGCAAGGAAACATCTCTTAGAACCAAAAATTCTAAGACATGTGACATCTACCGACCCGCACTGGGCCCGCATGGTGGAGTACGGTCCACTCCCTCTCACTGAGAGAAGACCTGAGAGAGAGAGAGGAGGCCTGTGTCCCAGCAATGGGAACATTGTAGGCTGCTGATGATGATGATGATAAAATTGTCTTGGGCTCACCTACCGACAGCAATTTACAATATGTTAACGAACTTACTACCGCGTACCGTCTCACAAAGGGGGGAAAGAGTGTGTAGATACACTTTAATCGATTTCATTCATTTTTGCTGGCGATGTATTCGCCTCCCGCTGACGATATTCACGTGTTTTTTTTAAATCGTATTAATCGTAATATTCCTGTCAGCCAGTGTTAGTTTTGCGGATGTTTATGAAGTGCTAGCCGGCCTGAAAACGTTGTGACATTCGAATACTCATTCTACAAGTATTTTTATAAATTTCTTAAAAAAAGTATACAATTACTTGACTGAGAATATGTCTACATATACTTATATCTTATTTGTAAGTATTACAACCTTTTCTGCAAGAATTTCCCAAGATTCAAGAATTAATTCCAGAGATTCACCATTTAGATTAGACCGAGAGCAACAAACAAAGGTAATAAATACCAAAGTGCGCGCTTCCTAACACTCTAAACTAACTAAACAGCCGTCCAAATGTAACGTATTTTCGAGATCTCAGATTCGCAGTTTAACATAAAGTTTGTTAACTAAGGTTGAAATGAGGATTTGGATCCATTCAGAAAAGATCTTGAACTAGTTGATCGAGAGCTAACAAAGAGAAGAACTTTAATAGATTTTTATTGTTCTAAATAAATGAGTTTCTCAAAATATATTATCCAACTAATGACTCACTACAGTCATTAGTTGGATAACCGACCGCAATTGAGAAGAGTAATCTCGGATATCACTAAAATAAATAACAAAACACCTGTCTCTACGATTCCCCTAGCAGGTACGTACTCTCGGCATAAGATGGTTACTAGGATAATATCACACCGTAACAATGGCCTCTTAGAACCCTAACAGAAAAATTAGTTTCGGAAACTTCTGTGAATTCTTAAACAACATAATATATGGGTACTTGCTCACTACTGAAACTAAACCAACACAAGTGTTGTTTGTTCGCGGTACTGCATAACTCAAGTGCGTGACGTCAGATGTCCGTAACGGATCCACTTGAACAATACGTGACTATGTAGGTATGTAGCTGACAACACTACATATTATAAAACAAATTCACTTCCCTCTATCTGTCCTTATATATGCTTAGATCTTTAAGACTACGCAACGGATTTTGATGCGGTTTTTTTAATAGATAGTGATTCAAGAAGAAGGTTTATACGCCCAATACGCGGGCAAAGCCGCTGGCAAAAGCTAGTAACTTATTATACAAAATATCAGTAGAGCAACACAGACCCATCTCTATCTTACGAACCATTGCCAAGGTTGTTGAGCATGTAGGTACTACACGCTTCATTCACAAACGCGTAAAAATGTTCTTGTCTGAAATCTAACGTGGTTCTTGGCCAGGCCGCGCCGCAAATACAAATTTACTAATTCTAGTAGTCAACTTTTATTCTGGCTTACAATGGCCCAACGACACTTCGTTAGCGCGAATATGTAAAGGACCATACCTACCCACTGGTAGGTATGGTCCTTTACATATTCGCGCTAAAACCTAGGTGCCTATACTAAACAGAAAAAATCCTTGTTGAGCAATGTTTTATTACCAAAGGAACGGAACGGATACCAACTATTGCCATGTTTCGTAAGCGAATACACAACACGTTAACTATTTTAATTAGTTCAGCTCATCATCATCATCATTTCATCCGAAAGACGTCCACTGCTGGACATAGGCCTCTCCCAAGCTCCGCCACTTCGACCGGTTTTGTGCTTCCCGCATCCAGCGGATTCCTGCGGCCTTCACAAGGTCATCGGTCCACCTTGTTGGAGGCCTTCCAACTCTACGTCGGCCTTTCGTAACGTACGTAACCTGTCGGCCCTATCGGCCATCTGTTTTGCGAGCAATGTGCCCTGCCCACTGCCACTTCAGTTTAGCAATTCTTCGGGCTATGTCGGTTACCTTGGTTCTCCTACGGATCTCTTCATTTCTGATTCGATCGCATAGGGAAACTCCAAGCATAGCCCTCTCCATCGCCCTTTGGGTGACTTTCAGCCTTCTAATAAGGCCCATTGTGAGCGACCACGTTTCGGTTCCATATGTCATCACTGGCAACACACACTGGTCAAAGACTTTCGTCTTGAGACACTGCGGTATGTGGGACGAGAAGATATTACGTAGCTTCCCAAACGCTGCCCAGCCGAGTCGGATTCGACGATTGACCTCTTTCTCGAAGTTGGACCTACCTTACTGGACAGTCTGTCCTAGGTACACATATTTGTCCACAACTTCGAGTGTAGTGCCTCCGATCTTCACTGGAGTGGGTATCACACGAGCATTGGACATGACCTTTGTCTTGTCCATGTTCATCCTGAGACCCACTCTTTCGGAAGCTCTACTAAGGTCATCGAGCATTGTTCAATTCATATGCAAAGCTAATTGATTTCTCTGCAGTTCCACAGCGACGTAGCTAGCTCTTAGCTCGTTAGCTCTTCTTGCTACCTTGTAGAACCGACATAGGTATTAAAAAAACTTGATTATATTAGAATTGTTATTTAGCAACATAAAGAGATTTTTTTTGTGGTAACTAAGGGACTGACTAGAGATTGGGCAACAGCATTCTCTATGCATTTTACTACCAAACTGCGATCGCCAACCCGCCTGCCAAACGTAGCGATTATGCCAACAACTTGCCTTCTACCTTATCAGTGTCTGTCTGTAAATTAATTCAATTAGATGCTGTTCAAAAGAAAACCGCAAAGTGAACTAAGTGAAATGACGCTATGAAGTTAATAAAATTTCTTTGCGGTCGACTAGATGCAGAAACTCGACAACAAACAGATTCGAGTATACTCTACTAGCCAGAATTGCCAAGTGGGACGCCAGCCTTATTTCAATTTCAATTGTTTGTTTTGGGTAAGGCTTTCCAAGCTTCTGCCAAACTCAATTTGACTTCACGAGTTTGTTTGCCGTCTGTTTATCGTCGCTGGGTTTTTCGGCGTTTCTCGCGAGGATAGAGAAGTTCCTCGTAATTGAATTGCTTCATTCGACGGTTGACGCGCGTAATCAACTAATCAGATGCTGAAATTAATTCGTAGTAATAATTAATTAGAGAATGAGTAAATAGGTTCACACATAATATATATATGTAACGGCGCGTGATGATTCAGGCGATTTATTGTAACACATTTTAAAATTTGTAATTGATTATTTTTACTCTATGGTTGAGAATTTATTTCGTTGGTGGTAATTTTAATTTAGAGCGGGTAACACGGAATGGGGTTGTGAGAGTCATGGTGGCAGAAGCGATGACTTTTGACGCGATCGCCACGCGGTGCACACGCATAAATCCATTGGCTCTGAACTTCAGTTGGACAATTAATGTTATTTTATTTAAATCAGTGTTTATCGTAGCAATCGTTACTTTTCATCGTTAAGTTTTATTGTAATTATTTTAAATTAATTAAGTGAGTTATTTTGCGAGTTTTATTTTTAAAACACCTGCAAGTACACGCCCACTATGGAGGACGAACAGGGAATGGATCAGCAGCGACATGTGGTGTCTCAGCCGCTCGAACATCCGTCATATGTATTAACAGTAATATTACGGTACGAATTTCAAACGCATACATAATCGTTAGGAGTTTTTATCGTTAAATTAACACAAACTAGTGTTGAAATAGCTTCCGATGTGATAGGTGTACAATTTTATGACGAAACATGTTGCGCACAAATATTAATATTACGTATCACGCAGCGTTTTGTAGCGTTCGGCACAGCCCATGTATTGATGATAATATTTATTTTATTTCGGTACAACACAATATTATCAAGGGATAAATATTATTTCGTAGGCATGTGTTTCATGAGTAACTCAATACTACCAAAGAATATTAAATATCAGCACGTACAGCGCGCGTGCGCGTCAGCTGTATGGAATTCCCTTGAGAGTTAAAACGATTGCGAGTGAAAACTATGCAAACTGGTCAAATTTGCTATCGTGAAAGTACATGGAAATCTGAATTCTTTAAAAAAAATCCTGAAAATATACGAGGGAAGTGACATAAATATGTGTGTGGAGTAAAATCACGAGATTTTTCAGCGAATTTAAAAGAAATAATACCTATTTTTTACCTTCGTTCTGTTATACGTGTATACCTTTACACAGCTATTAGGTGATAGTCTGTCCCGGAAGGCTTCACCACATAGTGGACAAGTAATTAGACCACGTCAAAGGGGCACAAATCCGCAGTGAGCTGGGATATTGGTTGATATGAAGCGCTACAGGCCAGCATAATTCCTTTTCAGGTAGGTATGCTCTTTGTACTGAATGTACCATAGCAGGGTATAGCTTAATTGCTTGATAGTGTGCAGTATTTGTGCCTGACAACACAGGAATGTTTCTATTTCCGTTATTGGAAATACGTCATTCCGTTGCGGTATTGAATAAAAATCCATGGTCCATTCATACATTGTGTAATATAATTAAGGCAAAACGTCATACACTCCAATTAGAGTATTGAGTTACAAGCCTAATAAATAAATAATAAAAATCTCTATTGATACAAAAAACCTGTGACATTGCTTAAGACTATGATACATAGCTTGTTAAACTAAAGGTCACACAGATATGGTAAACCGTGACTCCTAAACTAGGTGATCCTGTGACTCAGGAGTCTGAACTAATTTGATACTAATTTATAATTATTAAAACAATCGTGTTAACTAGGATCAGCACGATTTTCACATTATCTTTTTATTATCATCATTCGCATCACTTTAAGAATTTAAAATATAGCCACTAGAAGTGCGGGCGTCCCAAATTTGACCCATTTCGATGTTCTTCCTGCTGTAATTAATATTTTATTATGCATATAATCGTAACTTTTTATGACTTTTCATGAAATATGATGATTATTATTATTTATTATTTATACGAAACTTCAATTGCAAGGTGGGGTAAGACGGGGAATTTAAGGTAATTTGTAAATAAAACTCTTATTTTTGATTGCACAAATTAGGAACTTTTATTATGAATATAATCAGTCTTCTCTTCTTTAATTATAATCAGTCAAAACAAAAATATATAAATCTTCTCATAGAAATATCAACTTAAAAAAAAAAAACAAAATATCTCCATCTTGCCCCACCTATAGGGCAAGACAGGGTACCCCCTAAGGTAAGATGGGGTATTCGATATGTATTTAATCGTGGTTATCTTCACAAAGTGGGCAAGTATGTCCATATTGTCATCATCGTTATCTTATACTCCTGCACAGCCGCAATGCACCCGCTCACCGCATGTGTGGCATGTGATCCATCCTTCAGTAGACTTGGAATATAAGCCGTGACAGTACAGACATTATGTATCTTCATCATCTGAGGTCTGAGCTTTTTCGTCAGTTTTCTTAGTTTTTTTTAGAACGTTTATTTGATTTTTCAATTTCTTTTTGTTTGTATCTTTTGGTTTCTGTTTCTTACTTTTGTCTTTCTTCTAACTCTGTTTTATAAGGAGAGGCAGTGATAATAGCTGTTTTTTCTCTTTTTCGAACTTGTCTTGTCCTTTTTTCAGCCATTCGCGGATAAGGCATCAACTGTATTGGGCTAACCAGGTGAAATATTGTTTTATCTAGAGATTCATTTACTGTTTGCTGTACTAAAGATGAAGTTTCAGCAGTTGGCTGAGGTGCTACTGTGTTCATTGGAGAATTTAAGGCAGTGCAGGTAGCCCCTTGAATGGCTAATTTCATTTGATCTTCACTCCACCCTCCTCTGTTAGTCTTTCTTTTGTATTTTCGAACCCTCTATACTAATATTATAAAGCTGAAGAGTTTATGTTTGTTTGATTGAACGCGCTAATCTCAGGAACTACTGGACCGAATTGAAAAATTATTTTTGTGTTGCTTAGCCTATTTATTAAGCAAGGCTATATAATATTACGCTATGATCAAAAGGAGTGGAGCAACAACAAAAAATGGACGAAAACTGGCCGGCAATTCAATGCGACGGGAAGGGTCACGGGAGCAAAAATTTGACGCGGACGAAGTCGCGGGCAGAAGCTAGTAATCTATAAAAAAAAAAACAATTAACCCAACTTATGACGATCATTTTTAATACGAAAAGAAGAGACCGGTAGTACCCCATCTTTCCCAAATTGGCCTCCCAAAGTATACAAAACATTTTGAGGTTATAAATAAAAACAAATCGAAAGGATTTTATAAGTTTAGAGTAGTAAAATAAACAACTATCGATAAAAAAATATGATACACATGTTTTATACCATACATAATGAACAGTCACGCACTTAATATACCTAAAAATTTAGATCATACCACTCAAAATCAAAAAAATATACTTACCAACAATAAAAAGTAACAACGTGAACACTATCGACCAAACTTTTTGTGACACTAATAACTACCGCTAAATACCATCAGATGGAGTTAAAATAAATTTTCTAGCGACAGTGTATAATCTGTTTTGGTAAAGTCCCCATCTTACCTCGCTACCCCGTCTTACCCCACCTTCCCCTACACATTTTTTTATCCAAGTTTACCTCAGTCGGTATGTTCAGCGCTTCTAGTGTTAACGCTTCTACATACGATTTCATTCTGTTTAACTTAACCGGCACTCAGTTTGGTAAAATACATGATCTTTTAAATAATACCTATTTGAAATTTAAAAATATATGCCAGCTTTAATACAAAAGATACTGACAATTTTTACAGCTGACTTTGCGTTACTATCAGTTCTGACCACGTTGCACGTCAGCTAGGGTTCGGGAAGTCTCGACAGTCTGAAATTCTCGGGACACAAGACAACCCAACGAAATCAAAGTCCCGGGACGTCCCGGGGTTTTGAGATTTCACAGAATAAAATTAAGACCGCGTTAATTCTGGGCCAGATGTATCAACAAAAAAAGCAATTTGTTTGTGATGTTTGCACTAATGTCACCGGACAAGAAGAACTCTTTCTTTTACGACAAATTTTGTTTTTGTTAAGTTTAAAGCTGTGTTAATTAGTTCCAAACTTAAACTACGGCTTTCGGCAGCTTAAACAACTGGAACTCCTATTTAATGTTTGCTGCAAGATTTATTTGCAAAAATATCGGGTTCATTTTCTTTGGTTCTTTTTTATTGACTGTTCTATTCCATCTGACTTTCAAATTCAAAATTCATGTATTTTCCCGAATGTGAGTTTACAAGATATGTTCGTACTTTACTCATCGTATTACAGCTACTTTGTCTCAGTAACCTGACGATGCGGTTGCACTTACTTTATCGACTTAGACATTGACTTTACTTGAAAATTTTATATTATTATTTGTTCGCTAGTTTATTATGCTGCAAAGCGCGAGTTTTCCTATAAATATTGAGTTTGTAGAAAATGATTCCAAGGCGATTATTGGATTCAAGTTTTCCCTCGTTTCAACACAAAGTGCGAGAGAACGTACTTGTACCGTTTTATGATCTACAGCCCTTATATTTTATTCGATTTGTTTGTATTTTTTTTTTTTTTACTTGTCTGGAAACACAAAAGAAGATGTATTTTCATGCGCTTTCCTACATTTGACTGAGCTGAAACTTGGCTACGTAAGTTCGGTAACAACGAAATTATTTGTTCCATGGAGTTCTGATGATGCAGCCAGAAGACCAAAAACACTCCTCAAAGGAAAAATGGCCCAGTGATGGGCTCGTTAGATTGAAAAGTAAGCCTTGGTTAATATCCAGAGTTTGGTAATGGAACTGGACGGAGACCACAGAAGTTCACCAATCAACTAAATCAAATTACCAAACTCTAAACTCATTACTTGTTTTGACTAGTAGTTGAGCACCGAATAGAGTCCAGGATCTATAAGTGGAGTTGACAGGTGTCTATAGAAGTTTTATTAATAAAACATTTCAATTCCTATAGACATTAGGCCAGAGGCTTCAGCCGCGTATCTATACTAATATTATAAACCTGAAGAGTTTGTTCGTTTCTTTGTTTGATTGAACGCGCTAATCTCAGGAACTCCTGGTCCGAATTAAAAAACTATTTTTGTGTTCAGTAGCCTATTTATCGAGAAAGGCTATAGGTTATATAACATTACACTACAATCAAGACGAGCGGAGCAGTAATGAAAAATGTTGCAAAAACGGGGTACTGATGAAAACTGCATTAAAATCCGTTGCGTAGTTTAAAGCGACTATGTTTTATACTATGTAAAGACGATTTTATAGCCAATCGCTCATATATCAAAGCTTGTTTAAAAACTATTTTTTATTTGTGAAACAATTTTTTTAATTGTTTATTCGAGAATAGAATTGGTATGCCACAGACAGTAAACGTGAACCGTGTTATTAGGGTTCAAGGGATGTTCCTCACGCCGCTCGGTAACCACCACGCTGCACTGATCGTAGTGTGAATTGATTATAATGTAGATTGAATAGTGATTGTGATGTTGTACGTCCTTATACTCACAGTTTCATCTGAACATGTTGACCTCTTACTATTTTATTATCTTCTCTTTCTTTTTTTATGAGCCTACTCTGACCCACTTCTGGGCAGAGGAGTGGAACTGGAATCTATCCCACCTGTCTTCGTGGTCTAGCGCGAGTCCGCCTCAGTGTCTGAGTGCACTAGATCTGTGCTATTTGGGCCTACAGCATGTCTGACGTTCGAAAGAGTTACCGTGACCCTAGCGTATAGGCAACTGAAGAAACACGGGTGGGTTTTTAGTCAGTAAAAGTCTGACACGCCTTTCCGCTCCGTCCAGAGCGGAGACGTCATTTGATTTAAAAAAAAATCTGACATATCCAGCATATATTTCCTGCCCAGTCCCATTTAAATTTCGTATGTCTCTATGTTTTGTTTTTAGTACCCACGATGTCTTTCAACCGGCTTTCTACTGTAGGCTATGACAACGCCGATACACTCTTGCGTTGTCTACTAATGCAAGCCAAATATTATTTTGAGTGTCCCACTACAAAATTATTCGTTAGATTTTTCAATGTTAAGCTTCAAAATTATACGTCAGTTTTTCGAATGAAAGACCCTTTTCCTTTCTGCGAAACCTTTCGTCCCCTCGTTTACATAAAGCGGATAATTTGGGCATCAAACTGAAGGCTGTTCGAAGTACCAGACGGTTGGTCGTTATTGGCTGTCCTTTGTGTATGAGAACCCTATCTATATTATATGTAAACATAGGTGCACTTATGGATTGAGTAAAACATCGCTTTTGCCAGCATCATGAGCTTTTATGTCCTAAGGACAATCTCTGTGCTTTCATATTTTGGCGAACCTTTGACTAGATAAGATTAAATTGTGCTTCAAAATACGATCAGAAGTAGCAAATATTTTCATGACCAGATTCTACTTATAAATAAGACTTAAATGGTCAACATAACAATAAACGCTATTAATACGAACCAACAACAATTACTTTAATTACAACAAACCGCACAAGTAGGTAGCGAGCCTTCGAGACACTCCAACATAATTACTTAGACTAAGTAAAAAGTTTATTTAGCGAATCCTTAAGAACAAACAAATGAATAGAAAATGGTTTTGAGAGCGACATTTATAACTAAAAACATTAATCAGGTAGTTGGAAGCGATCCAGCGTCCAACTTCATGTGCTCCACATCTCCTGATTGCGAAACAATGAGGGAGAGAAAAATGTGCACTGTAAGCAAACTTGAGCAACGTTATTCAGCGTTCAAAAACATTTTTTTTTTTTAATTGGGACAGAATTGAGAGTGCATGTTTAAAAATGTCTTTTCGTTTATGCATGGTTATTTTTCTGTTATTATATTATTCTCATAAATTCATGTGTTTCGTCACAATCAGCCTCTGTCTACTCTCATGCTCTATTGTCATGTTTTTTTCTAAAGTTAATTCGTTTCAATGATTTCTTGTTTTTTTCCTTCCTTTATTTTTTTTGAAAAGTTTTTCGCTTTGTTTCATTTTAGGAATATTTAAAGGTTAACATAGTGCTTGACGCAAAATAAAATACCTGTACGAAACAAAAATAATTAATTAATCAGCTCAACGAGTACACACAAACCATTTAGCTAATTTATATCCATTAGCCGTAACCACGTTTTCAACCCCTCACACGATGAAATAATCCACCGCCCGCTCAAGCTTCGTGAGACAAAAACACCTCGAGGTGGATACAAACCGAATGATATATACCCGTAGTCATTATTCTTTTACGGTAGTAGTGGCGCTGCTGTATTCGGAACGTAGCGGCAGCGTAGCATTGTAGCTTCGTAGCCGCATACTTGCGTAGTCGCGTAGCCTATATATTCACAGACGTTCTCATCGTTTGTAGCTCAAGGACAGTTGAACTGTGACTTATGGTGCGACGACCTCTCGTTCCCATAACGTGGACATTACAACACGTGGAACAACTGATTGCTGCTTAAACAATACTGAGGTTTTTGACAATAAATCTTGTAAATACAAGCCGCTTGTTTCGAAAACCCTTGATGTAATTGCTTGTATTAGTACTCAATTTATTATTGCAGAAAAATGGACAAACATTCTAAAAAGTATACTTAAGGCAAGGAAAAAAATATTCACTATGTAGTTGAGACTTCATCACTATTGTATTTTATTCCTTATAGACATTTATGCTAAGATTGGTGTTATTATTATATGAAAGCAAAGAGTAATTAGTACGATACTATTAATCGCTGTCGTCCCCTACATTTTCATGAACCACAGACGAGGTTACAATTAAGTGGGAGAAAGAACAGAGCGATCGTATAATCACACAACTTATTTAATTAAGTAATACCAATTACATAAAATTGGTCAAGTGTGAATGGTGCACTTTTATTAAGGACTCTGCATGTAAAAATGCGTGTCATGCTTTTATAAGGTAATAGCATGACCACCATAGAAAGAACTTTGTCTATTCTTGGTAGAATAGAGATAGAATTATCATGCTACGCCAGCATAAAACGGTACAAATCTTTCTACAATCTTTAATTCTGTCTTTAATCTTTCTACAATCTGTAATTTTATCTATTCTTCCGTCGACAAAACCCGTTTCTACGGTGGTCATGCTACGCATGCTGCCCGTGAGTTCGTCTGCATGGAAATATATTCTATAGCATTGCATTGCCCGCCCACGAAAATACTTCTTTTTATCTTTGCGTTCTTTCTGACTTTTTCTTCTTTTTAATCGGCTCCTTATGGTCGAAACGTGATTTTAAATAGACTTCAAAAAAAAAAAAAAAAAAAAAAAAAAAAAAAAAAAAAAAAAAAAAAAAAAAAACTGGGCTGCCTAATGCAAAAATATTTTTACACGCTTTATATTAGCTTCACTTGTATGTTTGTATATTAGTATGCTTGTATGTTTGTTTGTAACCGACTCCTTATAGCGCGATTTTGACCCACTTTAAACGGCCAGATTTCATTCAAACTTTGCACACCTGTCAATGACCGATGACAATGCAATAATTTCATAAATTTGTGCCATTATCCTTGCCAGGGTTACCAGGACAGCAAAAAAACTGTCTTCGAAAACTACGCTGACATACGTCACAAACTACGCTGACATACGACACAAACTACGCTGACATACGTCACAAACTACGCTGACATACGTCACAAACTACGCTGACATAAGTCTCAAAATTCGATAAACCCTAAAAATAGAAAATAAATAATAGTTTAAAAAAAAAAAAAAACACGCTTCCATTATTTTATACTTTTTAGTTTGATTTTCAATGGAAGCGTGTTCTTTACTTTTTTAAACTATTTTTCATAGTTCACCCGCTACATACAAGTTTACAAAAAAACAAATACCTCTTTATAATATTCTTCTTGCTTCAACAGGAAACAACGTCCAGAGCGGAGTAAATACAAACAATAGTTAAATTGCCGGAAGCTACTGTCTTCGATAAAATTGCGTTTTATATAACTTGGTATAGTACAAAAAGGCACAGACTGCTTCACTACTAACAGAGCAACCAATATCCACCAACTAGAAGTAACAACACGCAAGAGTTTAAATTCAATATCGGGATTTTCTCGGGATCTTATTTTATGGCGAACCTCGGCTATAAATAAAACGTAACATAAAAAACTGAAAGAAAAACCAAAGTATCTTCTATAAAGTAATTATGTTAATACTGCTTCGTCGCAATAAAAACAAGTTCGTATCGGACCATGCACAATGAAGGGTTCCGTAGTGGCGATGAATTTATCCCAAGAACAAACTGAACATTTGAAAAACATGTTCTTCCACACATTCCGACTCCGAATGTAAGTTGATCGACTCGGTAACTCGTAAAGTCTACTCGGTTGTGATAGTTTTGCTTTTTCTTAACTTCTTTATAAGCTACTGCCTGGATTTTTTTACACTTATCAAAACACAACTATTTAGCTGGCAGACACACCCTTAACTTCAACAAAAAAACGCACTTTAAAGCTTAATATTTCGCAAACTGAACCCTGAATCAAAAACGAAAAAAACTAATTGACAGGCCTATCAACGACACCTCAAAGAACAGAAACATCCCACTTTACTTGTTCCTAAAATATATTTTTTCTAGATTTTAATTTACAACATTGTCAGCGAGAATAAAATGTACGAGTAATTATACGTTTGCCAAATTACAGTGGTTTCAAGGCTTAAGAGTTTCTGAGCTAGGCCGCGTAAACACAGACAGACATAAAGACAGACATGGCAAAACTACAAGGGTTCTGTGTTGACTATGGAACCCAAAAGAGACTGTAGTACAGAAATGCCAGACGTTGTTTACGTTGGGACTACAAGTACGTATTTGCTCTACGTTTTGTCGCCCTAGGGTTCAATAAAAACACGACTTAGGACTGAAGCGAAGATATATTGGAATATTTTGTCAACCTGAGCATTCAAATAGTCATAGTTACGCAAATTGAAAATATCTGCAGAGGGAGCGCCATACAGGCGCTATTGTTAGATATTCAGGTTTTTATTATAGAAAAAGTGTTTTATTATAAACTCGTTTCCCTGTTTTTAGGGATCCACGTCGTTGCGTGAATCCTTAAAAACAGGGAAATGAGTTTGCAAATACTGGCCAGCGAGAAATACGATTCAGTAACGTTTTACAGAACCGTATTTCTCGCTGGGCAGTATTTATAAGAAGACTAGAATTGGGAGTGGCGCCTCGTAAAGAGGAAATAAACATTTCGTCACGTTTTCTGGAAATTTTACCGTGTTTAGCTCAAAGACTAAATTTTTAATCGAGTCGAAAATATATTACGATATTGAAGTACTATGTAATTAATGTTGCTAACCATATTTTGTGCTCACCAAGTGAGAACTTCAGAGAGGGAGGCCTTTTCCCTGCAATGGGAAAAATACACGCTAGTTAGATTACATTAGAAGTGAGAGCTTCTGGTGGCCTGTTAGTCTAGTGGTTAGTGACCCTGACTGCAAAGACTGAGGTCGTGGGTTCGATTCCCACCCAACACAACCCGGACAAATCTTTCTGTGATGAGCACAATCATTTGTTCTGTGTCTGGGTGTAATTCATCTATAATAGGTATGTATTTAGAAATATATAAGTATGTTTATCAGTTGTCTGGTTGCCATAGTACAGGCTCTGCCTAGTTTGGGATCAGACATCGTTGTCTAGGTTGTCCTAAGATATATTATATTATTCTGTCACAATACAAATTAAATACGACGTAAATTCCTTACTCTCTGTTTAAGTCACAAAAGTGATGCCAGGTCGCCTCTCCCTATCCTTTGAAACTTAGTCACAGACTATTCGCGCACCTATCGTATAAAGTTATCATGTCATTAAGTCATAGCACAGCTTAAGTTGTTCCTGTTTTAGTTGTGAGCGCTCCGCGGATTGACGTGAACACGACTGGAGCTGGCAGCCCATTAAACTCCATTACTCATACGAGTTCTGGGAACCTTCACTTAGCGGAGCATTTACTTCGTATATTAATCATTTTGACAGTTTCTATTTACTGTGTTTATAAAGAAATATGAAAAAAAATCCACAACGAAGAATGATTTACAAACTATGCTTTGGTTATTTGGAAACTAATAAGACGTATCGTGACAATATTCTATTTTCTTCCTAAAGCTAACACTTGATTGGCGTTTCGCCAGAGTCCACTTTGTGGATGATCTTTGGCTTGATTCATACCTCGGTGAAATGGAGTTATTAGTTCAATAAAGCATCTTACATGTCTTAAGAAATACTCAGTTGAAATTATTACTTTTATATCCTTTTTCTGTTTATAGAGAATCATACCACCTTACCGTTTATTCAGCATATTATTTGGAACAGTGAACATATTTTGCTATAGTTATATCTCGTATATAACGACGCCCGCCATCTCAGAAGTATATGAACTAGAGTGAGGTCCCAGAATAACAATTCACTTAAGGTACTGTATCATACGAGTATGACGCTGTTAAAGTGGCGTGACCATTGGGGACGGCGATATCTATGAAACACATGATTATTGAACAAAATAACACTGAAACGTAATTTATCTTCAACCAACTGGAATTAATTAAACTAAAGATAAGTAGTGAATAATATGTAGATGTGAACACGTTTACAAAACCCTCGTTACTAATATTATATTGCATAACTGAAATCCTGAATTTCGATATTAAGCGAATTTTCAGAAAAGCGTCGTTTCCACACAAATTGAGAATATAATGTCAATCTACATTCTTCATGAGTTAATAAGTGTGTGTTTTTCGTGAGAGATTGGAGTGGCTTTACTTGTACCAAGTTATCAAAGAATAGGTTTTTTTTGGCCCTGGCATATATATAGGCAACTGAAGGAACACGGGTGGGTTTTAGTCAGTAAAAGTCTGACACGCCCTCCCGCTCCGCCCAGAGCGGGAGACGTCATCCGATGATTTCCCACCCATAAAAAAAGAGTACCTTTAACTATATCGATCTAAATCTACTAAGATTTTCCTATATTTTGATTTCTTCTCTATAAGAACCTGCTATGCTTTGAAATGGGCAACTAGCCTCATCTTTCTGACTGAACGACTGGATAATTCAAAAGTGCATTTAATTGATTTATTTGAAATAAATGCTTTGAGTTTGACAAACAGGAACGTGTTTATTATATTTAGCCCACGTCTGTGGTTCACAGCCAGTACTTTGAGTGAAAATACCAAACTGTAACATCTTGTTTCGCCTTGCAACAGACAGCTGCATGAAATATCGCTCAGTTCGCAGTTTCCCTGTAACTCCTACAAGTTGGTGTCAGGAAGAAGCGTCGTAAACTATTCTGCTTGTGCTATAAATACCTAGCTCTGAACCAGCGCGGGGCTCAACCCGTCTCACTGGATATCTTTCACTTTAAAATTTAAATCAGTCTTTCAGGTTTAATTTTACTTGTTAGTTATCCATTCGACAGTTGATGTCTTATATTATTAGTTGTTGATGTTATAAGAAATACCTACTTTATTAACGAAAGCAAAACAATAAGCAAAAATAATGAAGCCATGGGACAATCGTTGTTGATAAATGTAGATATATAAACGGCAAAATATCATTGCTTCTCCTACCAGTCAGGTACAGCGAACCTTTAATTATACCTCATTAATTTCCTGAAGATAATAACGTTGTTGACCTTCGTCAATATTGTGACATTTATTAATGAGGATCATGTAGCAGAACACGCACCACAGTCGTGTTGATAAATCGACGGATCGCCATCTGAAGTAAACATATTACTTTAAATCTCCGAAGTCAAAACACGAGACTCCTTCGCTCTCGTATCTGGCTGATTCACAACTTGTTATATTTCTTTAGGTGTAATGAGATCTTAAACTAGAAAATATATTGGCTCTTCAGTTTTGAAACTTATACAAAAAGTGATAAATTATAGCAATTAATTGATTTGAGAATTAATTAATTGTTAAATACTACCTAGATACTTTTGAAACAAGCTAGACTTAAATAGTCTTAAATAGCAATAAATTTACTCTTAGGTAAAACACGCAGACTGATAAAAATCCAGTTCTCTTTTACTAAGAATAAAAGAGATTTTAATTCCATACCATCAAAAAACTTAGCAACCTTTATAAAAAACAAAACAGTGGCTGCTAGATTTCGGCAATCACTTGACTTTTATATCCCGGCGTTGTGTATCAAAAGGTTTGTCCAACCCTTGTCACTGCGACAGTGACTTGACAACGTAACACCTACGGAGCGGAACGGAGAGACAGTTTTGTTTGTTTTGCCATCGCGTGAAATAGATCGAGCCCGAGATATATAGATACTCATTGTTAAACTGGAAAGTACCTAATAAATATTTACCGTGGGAACTCCAAATGAGACCTTGAAAATTACTTGATTCCACAAACTTTCTTATTTCAGAAAGTTTTTGATTGTTTTCTTACCTGATGAACTCGCTCTTCTTGACTTGTTATTCTCTCCAAATAAAATGTGGGGGCATCGTTGTTGAAAGGGGTGCACATTATTTTCAATGCCAGTTTCCTAGATTTTTTTAAAATACGTATGGTTGTACCTACATAGAAAATTAATTATAACCTGAGGATTTTCCTGTCATGCGGATTAAAAGCTTCGCGAATTAATTACGAACGCAGTATTACAAATTCAACCGAAACAGCTATCATTCAGGTTCTATATGATCGATTCCGTTGTTCGATTGTTCCCAAACAACAGGAAATGTATTCTATCGAGACAATAAATTGAACAATACGTTGAGCTGGTCAAAACAGAAAATGTTCGTTTTCGGACGTGACTTCCAATCGCTAGTCACAAAAGCGTCATTTATTTTCTCGTCCATTTCAACCTTTATGTCTCGATAAAGAATTCATGGTTTATGTTTTCGTACTTACCAAGTACTTGCATTTCGCCGAGCAGAGTGTAGTCAGGAAAATTTTTAATTAACACTCGTCATAAATTTTAATCTGGAACCTGTTATGTAGTATGTTTCCAACAGGGTGTGACAAAATATTTATTTCCCGAATCGAGTACTCACAACCGGTGTGCATGTATGTACGTTAACAAAGATCGTAGCAGGTACAATTCAGTAGTTTCTGCCTCCACCCACGGGAAGAAGGCGTGAGTTTTATAAGTACAGTTTCGTTTCTTGTTCACATAAGTTCTTTCTTTATTTTTCTAACGTTCGCAGTTAACAGCTTTGAAGTTTTGAATAAAAACGTTTTTGAAATGATTTTACACCATATGGTCGATGAATTGTATTTTATCCAAGTGAACAATAAATATATTCACAACTAAAAAAGAATGACGTAAGTATATAAAATCTGAGTATTTTATGTTTATGTACACTATCTCCATTGTATTTTTGAATCATTTGCATGGACATCTGATCCAGTCTGTTTGATGAGCTTCGTCTCACAAAAGACGATGATAAACACACAGAGCCGTTCCTACTAGTCGCGCCATACACTAAGCATAAAATGCGAGAAACATTCAAAAGTGTAAGAGGATTTCACAGTATAAATGCGATCAGAAATGTTTGGTAACTAGTAACAAACACTTTCGGAACAAAGTCGTTTGTAACATAAATATTCGTTAAAATTCATCTCGTGCTTTCGTTTGTAGCCTTTTATCAACACGCAGTAGAACAGTCCACCAGTATCCTCTCTATCGTAAATCTTTAGAAGAAACCTTTCCTATAGGCATGATTGGCAGGAACGATATGAAAACAAAATAATATAAATAAAATAATAAAAGGATCTTTTGACACGTGGCCAAAATCCGTTAACAAAGCTGCCATCTTGTTTTTACACAAAAAAATTGCACAACGTTTACAAACGACCGCCAAATGATCTTTCATTGCTACAAGGAATGTTGAAGGCATCATTCCTTGTAGCAATGAAAAACATCCATTGACATCCACCCACATGCCTATACAAGCACAGTATGAAGCTGTGTTGAATATCATAAGTTTTTTGTATATGTTATATATTCAATTTATTTCATAAAGTCTGTTTCGAATCACTAAATAAAAAACAAAACTCGTCGCAATTTTTAGTCGTCACGTCGTCGTCCCAGCTGGCTGATCCGAACAATTTTTTCTTGCTTTATTTGCTTGTGTAGATATACATTATACTTGTTATTATTTATGTACGCAGTTCCACATCAGCCGTCGGGTTTTCTAACATCAAAACCTTTTATATTCTGCCAAAGATCTAGTCCCCTCGTTCACATAAGAACGGTAATTCAAGCATCTAATTTTATGCTTTCAAATAAATCTACCAAATATGAGACCGTTCGTTGCTATTGATTAACTCTGGGGCCCTCTTGACACAAACATTCTTGAGTATAAGACGATGATTTGCCTGCGATGGCAACAATGTCGTCCGCCCATCTCCCCATCGGACGATCGACATATCGTCACCAAACATCATTGCGCTTTGCCAAGTGCCTTCCGTAAGTCTATTTGAGTTCCATAATATGCTTTTGCTAATCGAATAAATTCATTCGTCTTCGTCTCGATAAAAAAATAGTACATCTTATTACTTCAACGGAGTTTTACGTCCTATTTCTTTCTTTATAACAAAAATAACTAAGAAAGACATTTAAAATTGAAAACAATTCATGTAACTAGTTGGGAGCGAGTCAGTGTTCAAACTAATTAGTTTGTCCAACATTTATTACGAAACGCAACTATTGCGAAACAATGCGGAACGGAAAAATGCGCTCGGTAACTAGAGTTGGGCAACTTAGATATGAGGCTGCATTTACGAACAAAAGTTTTGTATTGCCAGACTAATGAGAGTTAAAAAAAAACATCCGTGGACTTTGTACAACCCGCCGCCGTCTGGTTTAATAAACTGTTTCAATTGAAGTTTATATTTATTTTATTTTTATATTTATTTTATTTTTATTCTATGTGTCTTCCACATAGCCAGAACTAAAAATACACTTACACTTTATTTGCACTCGTACATACTTATGTTTGTTTACTTTGCGTTCTTGAATTAAGATTGTTTTTGACTAGTTGATCGCTGCCAATACAATACAACAATATTACGGTTGTTGACAATACGTCTTGCATTAAATATAAGTACAAAGTTACTAGATGCTCATTCTGGAAATGGTCCCTGTATTAACATAGCTGTATGATATGTGAAGCAAGCCTTATCTCAGTTTAAAAGTAATCAGGACACTCAGTTAGAACTTTAAACAACTGAACGCAAAACCGAACTCAGGTTCAGTTGTTCTATTCTATCACAAGTGAAAACTTCATCACCATAGTTTGAGTAAAACGCCAGGAGCAAAATTCTTCGAATATTGAAGCGCTCGCAATTCGAAATAAAAAAAGGTTTCATGTTCTACTGACTCCTAAAAATCTCAGTATTTGTTACATAGCGGACCAAATTGCGCTGGAGTTCTAGCCGAGCTCGCCACAAATCTGTTTGCTGTCTTCACTTCATGAAAATTTTATCAGACGATTTGTTGAGACACTACGGTTGACCCCGGTAGAAATACTTGGAAAACTAACTCTTAGAACCTGCTTAACTGAAGACGCTCCGAGATAAACTTTCATGTCTTTAAAATCAGAAGTCTAATATTTTTCTCGTTTCTTTCGCGTTCTCTATTAACAGGCTTATTATGTTAGAAGTCCAAATTCTGTTAATCTCATATTTTCACTTTTATAGTCAAAGATAAAGTTAACGCAACGTAAAACGAAAATAATCCGAAAGTCTCCAAAGCATAAAAGATTTAACGTCTTCATAAAATCAAAACACCAAATTGAAAAAAAAAACGGCAATGCAGCTAGCTTTGAGACAACATGGAATTTGCTGAGCTCATACCTAGTTCCGAAGGAAAGATATATTTGAACATTGAACCGAAACGTGCGGTCATAGGAAAATGAAAATCCAATATATCGCTGAGTGGGGCATGTTACCGGCATCGATAGCTCTTCAAGTAGACTAGGACACGCTGAGTGTATTAAAGCTAGTAAAATGTTCTTCATATCGATGTTGCTTACAAGTAAACAGAATAGAATATTTAACGCTCATAAAAATATCTGTTTAGTTATCTATTTACATATAACATTTGTTTTTGGGGTTGGTTCGAAAAAGTTACCGTGGCCCTAGCATATAGGCAACTGAAAAAACACGGGTGAGTTTTACTCAGTAAAAGTCTGACATAAGGTGCAGGAGACGTCATTTGATGATTTCCCACCGACAAAAAAGGAGCAAAATGGCATAGTTGATTCAGACATGTAAAGCATTAGTTATGTTGTTTGATTTTTTATAGTCGCTATCTTCTAATGGCACTCGTGCAAACTCAATGATCTTCACCCAATTCAACATAAAACATATTATCTTTATTCAACTCCTTATGATACAGAAATAATAATATCCTTCTTACTCCTAGAACTTCTTCTTGTAATATTCACTGCACTAGTTTTCACTCGGAATTTATGAACATGAATTTATTTACTTTGTTGGGTTTTTGCATAGTCTTATTTTTGTTGGGTATTTTTTATGTTTTACTGTTAGTCAAGTATGTAAATCACGTTTTCATTTACACGACAAAGCATTAACACAAAACAATATACATACTCAAATGATTGTGAACCCATCTTCCCTTCGATATCATTCGCGATAGTTAACGAACTATCGCGAATGCGGGGCAACGGCCCTGTATGAGAATACGGCTATGTTTTTTTTTTTGGATGGGAAATCATCAAATGACTTCTCCTGCTCTGGGCGGAGCGGGAGGGCATGTCAGACTTTTACTGACTAAAACCCACCCGTGTTCCTTCAGTTGCCCATGTGCCAGGGTCACGGTATCTCTTTCGTACAATCACGCGACCCCGGCAGGAATACGGCTATGTTTACCTGAACATTGTCTCTAACCGTTGTCCGTCGGCGGCGGAATTCTATTTGAACTACAACTATATATTAAGTTAGCTCGCCGAGCTACTATTGTCTCTGGATTGCTGCATACTTTCAGTAACACAGTTTGAAAGTTATTTTACAACAGAGACATAACAAGATACTTGCAGGAATATTTAAACTGGTAGTCGGATAATATTAAAACGTTCGCCCATCTGCAACAGTTCTAGCTGTCAGGGCCGTAAGAATAATGCGGGTTGCAGACCAAGAGCTAAGCTAAGTTAGTTTAGCTTAGCTCGCATAGCTGACGCAGTTTTCCATACATATCGCATAGTTTTCGGTCTGCACACAAGTATGGAAAACTGCGTCAGCTATGCGAGCTAAGCTAAACTAACTTAGCTTAGCTCTTGGTCTGCAACCCGCATAAAGGCTACAAAATAAGGCTTGCATACTTTGAAAGAAAAATATTATGTGGTTTACATTTTTTTAAATATCTAATATTGTTGGTGTCACTGACATCTTCAAAATACTTATGCAAAAAAAAAAAACATTTACCGAGGAAAAATTTAGATTATAAAAGTTGCAAACTTTTGTTTAACTTGTAGAACAAAGCAAAATTGTCAACATTCCACATTATATTGTGTGCACGTGAGACCCATGCCTCAACACAATATACCACAATGGACTGTGACCGTTATATTACACATGTAAACATGAACATCCAGACCAGCCAATTTTAAACCGAAGGACATATGAAACTTATGAAAGATTACGAATTTAGTTCACATACATGAGATGAAACAACAACATAAGGTTCTAAAGGAAAGCACTTGAAGCAGCAAAATATAACGTCAGAGTTGTTGAATGTTATGAGTTCCTTCAATGGTGAACATTAAGCTAATCTTGCATAAATGAATTGCTTAAATGTTGCTTGCTCATCTAGGTACATACATACATTTTGTATTCCCAGTACAGAAATAAAAGTTTGATTTGTGCATCCCGCAATAAATAAATAGCAAACCACTGTCTGATAAATTACTCTTTTATCTTTGTGGT
Organism: Aporophyla nigra; assembly: GCA_947507805.1. Classification (NCBI taxonomy): domain Eukaryota; kingdom Metazoa; phylum Arthropoda; class Insecta; order Lepidoptera; family Noctuidae; genus Aporophyla; species Aporophyla nigra. The sequence continues at coordinate 17,307,956 of OX382297.1, read as the reverse complement.
TTGGAACGCCGCCAAATGTTGAAATTGAATAATAAATCAATCATTGAGCAATTCACGGGTATTTGAGTTTCTGAACTTAACAATACTTATTTGGTGGTAACCAACGCGAAGGAAATGCCCGAAGGGAGAAGCGAAAGGCATCGCTGTTTGTGGACTGGACCGCAACCAATTTATTTCCATCACTGGGTCGAATTTTCAGCTTATAATTAAACGTAATTTGTTACTTACCGATTTTGCTCTTGTTACTAAGAAACATATAAACAGGGAGGAGATTTCTGAGAATGGAATGAAAATTGCAAATTCTTACATTAACAATAACTTAAAATTATTCCAAAACTCTTGCAACTAGTGTGACAGCAAAATCCTAAGCTCCTGGCGGAGAGCCAACTAGTGCTAAATCAGATTAACTACAAAATTTTAATGAATTAATCTCTCCGGCGGATTATTGAAGGCACATGCCTGGTATACAACGACCTTTTATTTATTTACAACATGTCGTCACGTGTCCACCGTGAGTGGATGCCATTCTTGGCAAGGGTGAATACAACACATTTCCCTGCGCATAGCATTCAGTTACGTTAGGTCATGTCAAGCCTCATATGAGGGGCTGCTAATTCGGTTTGCACTAAAACTCAGAGCTCACTTCCCCACCCAGTTCCTGGATGCAACACATAGCGAGAAAATGGAACTATCTATTTTGTTTTAATTGAATCAGTCAACTCATAAGTTTCCAAGTATGGTTTCGTGTTCATCTATGCTTATAGACACACGTTATCAAAACCCACGGCAGAGGGAAATTATTTTAAATTTAAAAATCATATTAAATAAGTGTTACAACATCCCCATATAAACATGAACGTTCTAGGGAAAAGTTTTAATTAACTATCGCATTAATAAAGCTTTAGTACTGCTCACCTCGGAAGAGTGCATAGTGCACGTAAACAGGCCAGTACTCAAGAACAATTAATCTAATTTACTGGAGTTTAGTCTGGCTAGATTAATCTGTCTCAGGTACAAACCATTTAACAGCTGTACCGAAACTTTTAATGGGATTTGAATATTCGTCTTAAATTAACTTGATGTTAAAGACTCAAGGTGTTATTTTAATAAATGCTTGCTTTGACTTTTAGCGTAGAACATGGAGAACATACGTTGGTATGTAAATTGCTGTTTCAGCATTAATGTTAGAGTTACGTTTTGTCAATTGTGCGCGTCGTTTCACGAAGTATAGTTGTAATATGCAGTGATTTCAGGTACGTGCTGACGGTAGTGTGCTGAGTAAAGCTTGGCAATTGTAGTTATAACTGAGAATGGAGTGATTTGGCATATCTATGCGGGACACGTGACGGAGCCTTGTCTTTGTGCCTTGCGGACGGTTTGTACGCCTTTGTTCTTGTCGTTTGAAGACCACAATCTGTATACCTCAGAGTCGTCAGAAATCGTATCTAATCAGTAAGGCATTGTCCCGCTAGTACAAGTAGGGTGGTTTCATTCACATAACGATCTAACCTCAGCACAGTACAATAATAAAATAAGTGATTTTTGGAACAAAATATGAATTATGAACGGTTTATTGATGTACGTTTCTCTAAAGTTGTTGCGTAAGATGCTCGCTGACTATTGGCACGGTTTGATATACTCATGTTCATCAAAGAACAGATGATCAAACTTAACTTATATGAACCATGTGTATAAATTGGTTCTTTTTTTTTGAAAATTTTATCAGTACCTAATTTTATGTTAAACATCATCATCATCATTTCAGCTGTAAGACGTCCACTGCTGGACTTAGGCCTCCCCCAATTTGAGGGGCTATGCCATAATCACCACGCTTGGCAGGCGGGTTGGCGATCGCAGTATGGTGGTAAAATGCATAGAAAACGCCGCTGCCCATTCTCTAGTAAGTCCCTTAGTCGCCTTTTACGAAACCCACAGGAAGAAATGGGGTAGTGTTATTCTTTACGTCCGGCACCACACAGTACTTGAATAATGTAATGTTAAACATAATTTAATTCAATCACTGAAAATGTACAATGTGAAGTTTTCGTAAAAAGTACATAATTACTATTCATATTTCCACTCTGTGTTTTGAACGGCGAAGGTAAAATTATCCTTTTATTCATTAAGTCGCCCAATGATATCAGTTGTGATGGTAGTTTAAAATTGTGCTGTCATATTAAAAGTTCCATTGTATTAAAATTGGTTTGACGTCCTCCACGGTAATAACGTTATTTATATGCAGAGAAGTGGAAGTTCCCTTGTTTCATTCTTTAAAAACGTTGGTAGAGTAGTATGTCTAAGTAGGTATAAACAGTTTTTGTGCAATACAATACAATTGTGTTCTTCAATAGGTGTGATGGTCTAGTTAGAGGTCAAAGGATTCACTTCCAAAATACGTGAGAGATGCGTTGTCTTTCCAATTGAATATGTTGGTACTTTCAAAGTTATTCTTAGCTGAGAAAGCAGGGTCATAAAACGTCGCTGGGAACACTGGACAAACCTTCTCAGAATAGGAAGAAACCATCAAGCCATGGGGATGTTACGACTCGATTGATAAGCTCTATAGGAACCTCTTCTTACTGTGTAGCTGGCAAGAACAAACTTTTAACCAAAGAATTCGCAACACAAATACTATTTAGTATGCTGACACAACAATTTGGGACACAGCTAGCTACTTACTTATGTAATATCATCACTCTACGTACCACAAGTCCATTTCATTTGCTGTCAGACCAAATTTAATTTTCCAAAAATTGAAGACCACGTCTTTGCTCATATTTCTCTTTCGACTGTGAAAATATGTGGCAAATCCATTTTGGCACTGCAATTTTATTTCTTTTTGTAAAGTTTCGAGCTTTATTAAATCATTAACTGTTTTGTGCTTTGCTTTCTCTATCCGCTCTCCAACAACTCCAACGAATTCGTTATACGTATTATAAATAACCTCCGACCTCACCCTCGATAACAATGGATCAGAAAAGGGTTCGCCCTTTCAATTACGCACCCTGTATTTATCCTTTCTCTCGTAGTATTTTCCTTGTTGCCGATAACAAGGACACACATAACATATGCCAAAGATTTCTCGTAGGTGAATGTTCGTATGCAAAAGTAATCTTTCATTCTCAGAAATAATATTAAATATTCAGAGTCTGAAATAATCATATTATTCTTTCGCGATTGTTCAGCTGAACAAATATTTAACATTTATTACTTTTTGTATTCCATTGAGTTTTTTGTTGAGAATCTGGAACATTAAACAATTTGATTTGAATTTATAATGGACTTTAACATTTGTGGTTATTTAAATTGTTTTGTGTATTCTGTTAAATATCTCTGGAAGTCTGGAATATGGTGTCTGTTCGGTAATGCTTCGCCATCATACTTCGTGACTTGTTTGCTCCATTCACAATGCAGCTGCAACAACTGAACTAATACATCTTGATTTTGACTGACCTGTTAGTCTAGTGGTTAGTGACCCTGACTGCTAAGACTAAGGTCGTGGGTTCGATTCCCACCCAGGATCTTTGTGTGATGAGCACAATCATTTGTTCTGTATCTGGGTGTAATTTATCTATAACATGTATTTGTTTAGAAATATAAAGTATATTTATATCATTTGTCTGGTTACCATAGTACAGGCTCTGCTGAGTTTGGGATCAGATAACATTGTGTTGGTTGTCCTAAGATATTATTATTATATTATTATTTAAACCTCAATTATTCTGCATGAAACAATACTGCATAGAATATTTATTTTATGGCTGAATGAGGTTAGGATTTTCAATGTAATTTGCTGGAATTAAAGTTGAAAATCCCATTCTCATTCCGACATGAAATTGTTATTTCTTTGAAAGTTTAATTTTGTATTTTTATACTGGATATCTAAAACTCTGTAAGAAGGTGAACTTTTATTTTCATGTAAGACAAAGAATATAATGATTTCAAAGTAAATTTTCGTCATTTTTATAATTACTATAAACGGAGACAAATAAAACATTCACTCTAAAACTAGACCAGTGTATCCGACACTGGTTTAGTTTTAGAGTGTTTACAGAATGAAGAATAAATCATCATCATATTTCATCATTTCAACCATAAGACGTCCACTGCTGAACATGCATATACAACGGCGGTAAAATGCATATACAACGCTGCTGCTCATGAAAGAAATATGATGGTGCTATTGGTTACGTCCCGCAAAACAGAGAACGAAATAAATAATCAATTATAATAAAGAATGCAATTAAGCATTTCATTTGGTGTAGCCATTGATTTAAATAGTAAAGATACGGTCGTCCGAACATTTGACGGACGCAGTCGCCCAACGAAAAACACTAACGCCATCTATTAGAACTAGTATGAACTACGATGTCAATCCGCGTGGTCTGCTCCTAGACGTAACCTTGTAAGAGGGGGGTGTGGTATTTTTCGAGGTACAAAGAAATAAAAAAAACCTTTTATTTTTGAAAATTTATATTTGTTGCAGTTTGTTGGTGTATTAAGTTTTCATTAGCCTTCGAACAAAACAATTGTTTTAAATTATTTATATTAATATTCTATCTTTCCATTTCATCAGCTACAACGAGCGCCGCTGCAAAGTTATGTCGTACTTTTACGCGGCTCGCTTCGTCTTTGTCAAAGGTTGAGACAAATATAAAAGAAAATTGTTTTAAATAATGTTAGCAGTGGATTTAATGACATATTTTTAACTTACCGGTGATATGAAATGTTATCATTTTTTTTATTGTGCTTTTTGTCGTAGTTCACGCAACCCTTCACGGCATAACTTGGCATTTTTGCTTGCAAAATATTATACGACCGTTCCGAAGACAGCCGATCGCGTTCTAGTTCACTTCGATAAAGGGAAGACCATTTTGGGACCAAGTTCGAGGCGTCATTGTAACATGCGGTCCGCCCTGTCCTTACGCAGTAATATAATATGTCAATGGGTGTAGCCCTATAACAGAGCCAAAAATAGTGTTAGACTTCAGAAAAGGAATTTATGCGTTTGTAAATGAAAGCGTGAAGTATATGGTCAAAAACCTTGGCAATGGTGGTAAGATAACGATGGCTCTGTATTCCTCTACTGATGTTTTGTAAATATAAGGTAGGAATATCAGCTGCACACATAGTCACGTTTTCTTCAAGTGGATCCGTTACAGACATGTGACGTCAACACGTCTATGAGATTCCTTTGTGTACGGAGTGCGGCACGTGAGTTATGCTGTACCGCTAACAAACAACACTCATGTTATTCTACATAGTTTCAATGATGAGCCAGTACCCACATATTATGTCGTTTAAGATTTCACAGAAGTTTCTGGAACTCATTTTCCTGTTGGGATTCTAGAAGCCATTGTTACGGTGCGATATTATCCTATTATCTTGTGCCGACAGGAGTACCTACTTAATAAGTTCAAGGAAAATGACGAAAGTTTTTTATTAGTAGCAGTCAATGACACATGGGTTATGTTTTAAACATGCTTTTATACTATGTTAGTATGTTACTATATTAGCCTATAAACTAATAATAAGTCTGACAAAACTCAGCTTTTCAAAACGATTAGTTACCTAATGTGCTAATAGGTATAGTTGGGCAAATATGTATTTTTTTTTGGTGACAATTTTAAGATATGGATTTATATTTAAGTAGTCATAAAAGAGAATTTGCTGGTGAGTAGACTGCCTTATTAGAAACATAGACACGGTCATAGAAATTGTTCTTCGGATATAAATCGCCGAATCGCGCGCGACCGCGACCGTCGCGTCGCACTTGTCTCCACGAATCTTAAAACTGCCTTTCTGTATCTAAAAGAAAACATTATAAAAGCCATAATTTAATACAAAGAAGATTCCTCTAAATAAGTATAGATCAAAGAGTATTAAAGAAACGCCAAAGTGGCAGTGAAAACACTTCATTACTCCGGTCAATTTTGTTCTTTAGAAAGTACGTTAACAAACTTCTTCCTGTGTACAAAGGAGTAATTTATTTCCGAGTGTAGGTTTTCTATAGTAAAGTACCTCATATAAGATTGTTTTTATGTCTTTGTTCTCATAAGAAAATTTACAGAATATACCCCAAGTTACCTGCAATAAGTGAATAAATTACCCACAAAAATTGCTCCCATTAGGAATGTCCTGAATTCCCACAGAGGCCATTCAAGGTATACTCAAGAGGTAATTTATGGCAAAGATAGTGCTGAATCGCCGATCTGGATGGAATCGTATTCCTATAGATTTACCAACAAACCGCCAATTTATTTACACGTTATGGGCCCTTAAGTACAAGATGGTGATAGCAACCACTAACAGTAAATCTCACTAAGAGTGACGCAAACTAATACAATCAAGAAAACAGAACGTTTCCCTTAATTGTTTTGCTTGGGGAATGAAAAGGTAGAATAAATCTACAGGTTGACAAGAAGCCGATGAGACAAAAGCAGATTCGTGTTGTTCTGGGTTTATTTTGTAGCTGAAACATGTAAAACAAGCAAACCTCTGCAAGCTACAGAACAACGCCATTGACGTTTGTCCAGGCAAATACTACTACCACGGAATACTTCTTATTGTATACTCCTTTAAAACTATGTATACTGATTTAGGATAACTAACTTATTTTAGATAACTACACTGAGTAGCCTTTTTTGACTTAATATTATTATATTAAGTCAAAAAAGTCTAGCTACTGCTAAACCTTTTAACTTAATTCCACAGACTTGCTTTTTTGACATCCTCAAGAGTACAGTGGCATTGCCGAAAATGGCCCTTAAAATTCTCCAACACACAAATTAAGTTCATATGTTTTTTAAGCATTTATACCGACGGTACATCAATGTACGCCGCTTACACAAAGCGAAGCTTATTGCTGCATAACTTTGAAACCCAATCCAAATTTCAGAATGTGGCTTGGTAGCGGCTCGAGGCTTTAATACCGAAGTTACGGTCAGACTCAGACCAACCAAACCAACATTCCCGTCGATGAAATTATTATTTACATCCTAGTAAATATCTGCAAATAATTTTAACGATGACCATTATCTATCAGCAAAATCGATACTACAGTGTGTAGTAGGAACTAGGCACCAAGTCGTAAATAAAACGCTATTGACATATAGCGCCGAGCCTTCAGCAGTTACATATTTTATGACCAATTGAAGGCGTTTATTCCCGTTGTCCCCGTACACCGTGTCCCCGTCCTACGGGGACAGCGGTACTTCAATTAAATATTTAAAAATACTTCCCGTTGTCCCCGTACACTGTCCCCGTCCTACGGGGACAGCGGTACTTCAATTTAATATTTAAAAATACTTCCCGTTGTCCCCGTACAGTGTCCCCGTTAATATAGTTGAATAAAATAAGTAAAAATTATTGCCCACAGTCCCCGTTTTTTCATTTTTCTGTAGTATTATGAATGTGTGAGACCTTGTTTTCAAGTAGTATTTTTTTATAAATTTGGTCGATTTTATTACATATTATTGTTTGAAATGTATCGTACATTCCAAATTAAGTTTTCTAGTAACTATGATAAACGCAGCGACCTTGAAAAGGATGCGCCGGCGGCGGCGTCGCGCGCGCCCTTGCAGCTGCGGAACAAAAGCGCAGATAACATTGTTTTTGTCGAGCTCTCATTGGCTCATGCAAAATCCCACACCAGAATTCGACAAAGGGATCTACTTAGTTATTGTAGTTACTTGTGAACTTTATATTGAGAACTGGTGATGTTAGTGATAGTGTAAATGGGAGCACAAATTTTGTTTTATTCCCCTTTTCTTTTTCCTGGTTTGGATTAATGCAGATTTAAGAGGACAACGACTCGTGAAAAGTTTACTTCCCGTTGTCCCCGTTAGCCGAATATACGTTACGGGGACAACTGGAAATAAATTTAGTCACGTCCTGCTGTCCCCGTGACGGGGATATGGCATACGGGGACAACGGGAATAAACGATTGAAGGTCATGCTTCCGTATAAAATATTTATCTGTTCCAAAAATAAATTATGAATATTCAACTGCACTATTATGTTTATTTTACAACAATTGCATCCCAAGATATATCCCTACAATTTCATTGCGTAACATAATAATGATGAATTGAGAAACTGCCTACTTCATGCAGCACAGATGTCGCTAATGCAGATATTTTGCTTCTGTAAATAAAAAGTATATTATTCTAGAAACGTTTGAAAACGTCTGACTGTAAACACAATTAAGTATCCCTAATCCTGATCTCCGAGTGCAACAAACTTTTACTTGATCTCATTTGTTCACATTTTCAAACGCCGCACGTATAAAAAATCCCTTTTTGCTCCCTGAGGTGGTAAAACATAAATAAAATTAACACGTCCATGAAAAGGCAACGCAAACAAAGAAACACGCCTGCTAAATGCATTGTCGACAATCATAATAAATCTCAACTAAATGTTCATAAGAAGAAGAAGTAGAAGAAGAACAAGAATGAATTTATTATTACGTTAAACACGTGTGAGTTGTGTATAAGTGTATTACATATAGTATCACCGAACTCTGAGCTAAACCCGTAATGGTATCACATGATGTTGTTATCGTGTTTCCCAAAATATGTGAGATCCAATGCCTAAATATACGATGAGACATTATTACTTACATGTTTCATATCAGCTAGAAATGGAACACAAAAATGTGTACAGTACAAGTAGTACAGTGTAAAAATAAATAAGTCCTGTGTGTGCCTCTGTTCGAGTCTGACATCAATGTTGAAGTTAAGTAAATTTATATCTATACTAATATTATAAAGCTGAGGAGTTTGTTGGTTTGTTTGATTGAACGTGCTAATCTCAGGAACTACTGGTCAGAATTGAAAAAATATTTTTGTGTTGGATAGCCCATTTATTAAGAAAGGCTATAGGCTATCACGCTATGGTCAAAAGGAGCGGAGCAGCAAACGAAAAATTGACGAAAACTGGCAGGCAATTCGATGCGACGGGAAGGGGAGCGAAAATTTGACGCAGACGAAGTCGCGGGCAGAAGCTAGTATATGTATATTTGCTTTTCTGCCTGAGTCACTTCATGAAACTAATAACTCCATTTCACCGAAGTAGGAACCATGCCAACGATATAAACTGTGCTATGACTAACGGCAAATAGTAGTTAGTTTCTAAGAATTAGGTAAAGGTGACCTAGTAACAATATTTTGACGTAAATATAACTTTGGGAATTTAGGATATTATATCGTATTTGATTTGCGTTATGGTGAGACCTCTCGCTCGCTTACCATTAAGTTTGGTTGGCAATATTGAACACTTATGTATTTAATAAAAACTAATATTTAACGACCAATAAAAAACGTGCTTGTGGATGCATTTTATTAAACACAATGAATGACTTTAGTCTTTGAGCTTAACATGGTAAACGAGCTCCTGTTGTTTGTCTTTATCAGTGGGTTCAAATGGGACCAAACACTTACATACTACGTCAAAGGACGACTCAAGTTCTTCCGTCTTTTAGCTAAGAGCTATCCTCATATAAAGTACGCACACTCATAAAATCAAGGAAATGTGACGAAATGTTTATTTCCTCTTTACGAGGGGCCACTGTAAATAAATCAGACGAATCATTCGCCACGCTGAGAACCAATGAAAAGGTGTTTTGTTTAATTAGCTTTATATCTCCTTAAAATGTCAGGGTTGAGTCAAAGATGGGCCAGTCGAGTTTCTATGTCGTAAACCTGGGAAAGAGGTAAATATTAAATAATATAAAAAATAATATTATATATATATAATATTTTTATTAAATCTTTGTGTGATGAGCACGAGCATTTGTTCTGTGTCTGGGTGTAATTTATCTATAATATGTATATATTTAGAAGTATATAAGTATGTTTATCAGTTGTCTGGTTGCCATAGTACAGGCTCTGCCTAGTTTGGGATCAGATAACGTTGTGTTGGTTGTCCTAAGATATTTATTTATTTTATTTATTTTGATATGGTCGCGGTCATAGTGAGTATGTCCAACAATTTAACGCATATATTACCTTAGTAACAATCATCAATTAGTCATGATGTAACCATTGAGTAACCTTAAGACAAGCGTGGATGTCTAGTTTTTCGCAAACTTTTTCAAAATTTCACATGTTCTTGTATTATGAAGCGTCATTACGACATAAAACTTTTCTATGTAAATTAATTTGATGTGGTTTAAACTGTGATGCAAACCCTAATCGCCCGAAACTTTGTTTAATAATTCAATGATCGTTTGCTACCGACCGTAGTCTTCAAAAGGCATTGTAAGCGCTTTCAGTACCTACCCATTTCGGAGAGAAAATGAATACCTACAGGCAGGTTTTCCGTCGTCTAGTAAACTTGATATCGGACGTTTCCTACGAACAAGTGTCAGATTCATAGTTGTCTTCCCGACCCATACTGGGCCCACGTGGTGAATGATCACCGGCCCACTCCCTCTATAAAGGAGGATGCCTGTGTCCCAGCAGTGGGAACATTATAGCTGATTTTGGTATATGAATAACTGTTTTTCATTGCACTTGGATATCGAACAGATATTCACACATCTATGACATCATCGATGACACACTATCAATAATCACTCTATTGTAAGAAAACACACTTTTACTTTAGATTAATAAAAACCTATTAAATCCTCTCTGTTTATCAGCTCTCGATCAAAAAGTTTAAGATCTATTGTGAATGGATCCAAACCCTCAAATGAACCTTAGTCAACAAACATAATGTCTTACGACGAATCTTTGTTTTTGGAAATACGTAACATTTATCGCCTATAGTTAGTTTAGTCTATTAGGAAACGCACGCATTTGGTATTTATTAACATCTTTGTTTATAACTTAACGTTGCGTATCTAAATGGTGTATCTCTGGAATTAATTCTCGAATCAAGGGGAATTGTAATAGAAAACGTTGTAGGAGTCAGTAATGGCTTTTAGGCAAGTTACGCAAAGCAAAATAATGTTGACCTGTTGACCCAGTTTTATTCTTTAAATTTTATTTTACGCATTTTCGCCTGGTAGCTTTGTATGGGAGTGAATAATACCTCATGAAAAAACACGTCTCCCGATATTATGTATAACTAGTATGCAAAGACACGAACATGCTACCTGTCTTTCTAATTTTTTTAATACTTAATCTTTACTTGCGGGTTTTCAGCTCCGCACGGAGAACGTACACATAATTAATAGAACTCTTTGACTCTCGTCTCTCGACTTACCTTTACATTACGTTTCGTGCAAAGAATGTCTTATTAATGAAGCTTGTGAAAATTAAAGGCGTTTCTTCACATTTACGTTACTTCACATAGGTATATTAAATAAAAGGCAATTTGATGTTCCGAATGAATGTAATAATATTAGGGTTAGTAATTACAGGCATGGATGGGATGCTTGATGACTCATTTAGATTTTCAAACCTTGAGATGTTTTGTATAAGATCTCTCCTTCGGAAAGCCTTTTTTCACAGAGCTGTGCTGTGCGAACCTAGGAAAATGGAATTATCTCACACATCCTTCTCTGCACATCCTCCAGGTGTGTGGACCCTCCACACAACCACCGTTGCATTCCTTTGCGCCCTTAGCATATTCTTCTTTATAGCTATGCATTAGGTAGGTAGATACTCAATCATCAGAAGAGACAACACAAGGGATAACAAGTCTTGAATGACGCGACATGAATGATACGATTAAAAAACATGTCAATATATAAAAGACAGCGAGAGCTGATCTTTCCACTCCACACATTTTTTATTGCGGTAGAAATCCGTTTGAAAATAAAATTGATTGAAGTGTATACCCACTGTATTACAGTAAGGGAGGCAATTATTCATATTTGGTGGCAATTTAAATCCGTAAGTAAGCACTTACATATTTATGTTATAGTAGTCATAGGTACAATGGAGTTTACCGGTAGTTAGTCTGACTTATTATATATACTTTTTATGAGTTTATGAGCGAAAACTGTCTAAAGCATGCTTAAAACAACAATTTGAATAAAATATCGCCAGCTAATTAATGTAGTGACTATATTAAGTCACAGTAGAGTTTTAAAAACATTACCAAAGTAACTGTACTTAAAGGAGCGAGTATTTTTCTTAAAATGCAATTTTAAATCCAAGGTAAAAATAAAATAAATTATAAGCCAAAATGTTGTGAAAGGCAAACCTTTGAATCAATAAAGATCAAAGGTAAACAAAAGACACTTTGGGAACGCCCAATTGACTGGAGTCATGGAGAGTTTTTTAAGTAACCAGACCGTTGCACTAAACTGGCATCCTTGGTAAAAGAATAGGCCAAATAAATCTACAGGTTGACTAAACGTGGAGGAAACGATAAATTTGTAGCTGAAAAATATGAAACAAGTGAACCGTTTAAACCGAGTAAATCGCCACGCTAATGATCGGTTTGGTGAGATTGCAGTATCTTGTTATTGGCACATAAAAACTCACGTCAATTATTTTACGAACAGGAAAGACACCCACCGGTTTACCTAAACATATGGTGCATGCAAAAAACTATCTCATAGCAGCAAAACTCTGAAACCCAATCCAAATCTCGGCATGTGGCTTAGTAGCGGCTCGAGGCTTTAATACCGAAGTTACGGTCAGACTAATCCGAAGCTAACAAAGAACAACTCTGAGATTATTATTTATATCGTAGTAAGTACACACTAATAACTGCTTAGCGGAACATTATCTATCAGTATTATCGATACTTTCCCCTTCAACACTTTAACGTCAAGTCGTAATATTAGGTTGGGGAAAAAGTCTTTTCGCATTATAGTGTATGAACTTGTAATAAAATCTCTTTGGCTATACTATTTGTATCTGGCTGGTTTTGGTATCATTGAAAGTTTAAATTTTAAAGAACATAATTCCAAATTCAAATTAGGAAAATGTGTGATTTTCATTTGTTTTTCGTACCGTCAAGATGAGTGAATCTAATGAAGAAATTCGATACATTTTAAAATTGTACTACAAAAAAGGTAAAAATGCAACGCAAGCCGCGAAAAAATTTGCGATGTTTATGGACCTAGTGTGTGTCTGTGAGAGTAGCACAAATTTGGTTTAAGCGTTTTCTATCCGGAAATTTTGATGTCAAAGATGCACGTCGCTCTGGTCGCCCTATTACGGATAAAATGGATGCCATTTTTGAAAAAGTGGAGCAAGATCGGCATACCAGTAGTTACGACGTAGCTGAAGAACTGGAAATTGACCACAAAACAGTTTTGGCGCATTTGAAAAAAACTGGGTACACAAAAAAGCTCGACATTTGGGTACCTCACGAGCTCACTGAAAGAAACCTAATGAACCGTGTACTCATTTGTGATTCTTTATTACGACGTAATGAAACCGAACCATTTTTGAAGAAGCTGATAACTGGTGATGAAAAGTGGATCACGTATGACAAGAACGTGCGAAAAAGGTCGTGGTCAAAGGCCGGTCAGGCTTCACAGACTGTGGCGAAACCCGGGTTAACTCGCAACAAGGTGATGCTGTGTGTGTGGTGGGATTGGAAGGGCATTATTCATTATGAGCTGTTACCACCAGGCAGGACCATCGATTCTGAACTCTACTGCGAACAACTGATGAGATTAAAGCAACAAGTTGGGAGAAAGCGGCCGGAATTAATCAACAGAAGGGGTGTGGTTTTTCATCATGATAACGCTAGACCTCACACATCTTGAGCCACCCAACTTAATTTACATCATCATCAATTATTATTATTTACTAATTTCCTAAGAATAAAGAAAACTAGAATACTTTCTGTGTATTTCCAAAACATTACAGTACATATAAATAGTTTAATGAGTAATTTCTATTGACTTGCCTTCAAGAATAGATATGTAATAGTTCACCCACTTTTTCCTTTTACCCACAACACTAAAAATTGTGTGTCTAAAAACTAAACTAGTAAGTTTAGTTTTTAGACACACAATTTCTTCCTCATAAGTAATTCTTATATTTAGTTTTAAGATTACCTTGTATTTCTCATATTAAGTGAATTGTATTCTTTTTGAGAAATAAATGTCTTAAACCGTAACAAAAATTAAGAGAGTTTGGCTGGGAGGTGTTAATGCATCCGCCGTATAGTCCTGACCTTGCACCTTCAGATTGCCACCTGTTTCGGTCTCTTCAGAATTCTTTAGGCAGTGTCAGGTTAACATCACGAGAGGACTGCCAAAACCACTTGTCGCGGTATTTTGACCAGAAGTCCCAAAATTTCTATAGCAATGGGATCATGTCCCTACCTACAAGATGGCAAAAAGTTATCGAACAAAATGGTACCTACATAATAATAATAATATATATAATAATAAAAGCTTTTATTGATTCCTTACAATTAGCGTACATGCGTTATTAACAAAAAATATAGAAATAGATTCAATTTCAGTTCTTAACCATCACAAATAATGTTGTTTACTGAATACATCACATTTAGTTACAAATAAATCTAAATTAATTCATTATAGACTATATGACAAATACAATGTTTATTAAATATTCGTTTTATATTTTAAGAAATGTCAGAAATAAATAAATTCTAGAATCGAATAAATAATTATAACATTGAAATTATTAGCAGTTAAGATTGTTAGTACATACATTTATAATAGTTAGTAGTAGTTGTTTTTTTTTTTTTAATTATTCTGTTTTTTCATTATAAGGACCGCCTAGTGCGGTAAAAGCCTCCTCCAACTGTTTCCATCTTGTTCTGTCTCTAGCTAGTCTGCTCCATGTTTTTCCTATTAAGCCTGATATGTCATCACTCCATCTCTTTTTAGGTCTACCACGTTTTCGTTTTTTGTCGATAGGATACCAGTTTGTAATGGTTTTTGTCCATCTATTATCGCTAACTCTTTGTAGATGTCCAGCCCATCGCCATTTTAATCTTAATGTTTGTTTGATAACATCTTTAGCCTTGGTTTCTTGTCGTATCGAGCTGTTCTTTACTCTATCTCTTAGTTTATGGCCCGTATAACTTCTCTCTATCGCTCTCTGGCAAACTCTTATTTTTTGCAGAGATTGTTTTGTTAGTGGCCAAGTTTGGCAGGCGTATGTTAGACACGGCATCAAACAGATCTCCATAGCTTTTGTCTTCAAGTTAGTAGGGAGTTTACTCTTGAAGATTTCTTTCATAGCCCAGTATTTATTCCATGTGCTCTTTACTCTTCTGTCTATTTCCAACTTTGTGCAGTCTTTGGTAGAAATTAAATGTCCCAGATAAACATATTCGCTGACCCATTCAAGGGGTGTAGAGTTTAGCAATATTAACTCTTCTGTGCTGTTTGTCATAACCTTAGTTTTACTCTCATGATTTCAAACTACAGACCTATAAGCTTAATGTCATGCCTGTATAAAGTATTTTCCTCAACATTGTTAAGACGCATAACTGGAGTGATCGATGAAAACCAAGCCCTGAAGCAAGCTGGTTTCATGGGTAACCGATCTACGGTAGACCATATTCATACATTAAAATTAATAATAGAAAAATATAACGAATATAACATGCCACTGTACATTGGGTTTATTGATTACTCAAAAGCATTCGACTCTATCTCCCACAGCTCTATATGGAAATCGTTGGAAGCGCAAGGACTACATCCAGAATACATCAGAATAATAAAATAAATATATAAGAACAGCAAAGCCAAAATTAAACTGGACAGTACTGGACCTGCTTTTAAAATAGAACGAGGTGTGAGACAAGGAGATCCCCTATCACCAAAAATTTTTATAGCTGTCCTAGAACAAATACAGCTCGGTTAGTCTATTTTAGTTATTTCCACAGCGTTATGTCTTACGGTATTCTACTGTGGGGTACTGCAGCTGATATTCAAAATATTTTTGTCCTTCAGAAACGAGCTGTTCGAGCAATTTACCAGCTAGGTGCCAGAGTTTCCCTAAGGGACTTTTTTAAAGATATTGGTATTCTTACGGTGTCATCACAATTCATTTTCGCCAACATCTTATATATTAGGCAAAATATACACTTATACGCTAAAAACAGTGATATTCACACTGTTAACACTAGAAGTAAGGATAAACTACGTGTTCCCTTTCACCGGCTTCATAAGGTGCATAACTCATTTGTTGGGCTTGGTATAACATTTTACAACAAGCTACCACCTTCTTTACTAGAATTACCTTTTAATGCGTTTAAAGCTCAAGTAAAATCCAACCTTTGTCAAAAGGCGTACTATTCCATCAACGATTATTTAAATGATAAGAATAGTTGGTCGCTGTGATTAACTCAAGACAATGTTTATGTTCTTTCTCCAGTATTAGCGTACCTAGTGATAGGTTCAATATAATTGTTTCCTTATTTTTTTTCCTGTTTATGCCAATTTTATTTTATTAGTATTGCATAATGTGGTTAGCTAGCGACCTCGACAAGTAATCATTCAATTCTTGCTTGAGCAACCGGCAGCAAGTTCGTCATGCTCCCTTAGATGTCAATGCTTGCGGTAGCGTCGGGGGTCGGGTTGCCCCCTTCCCTCAAATATGGCGAGGGGGGCAATGGCTGATCTTTGCGTTATGCTCGTGAACGGGTGCTGCTTGTGGTGACTGGTCGTCTTGCTGACTTTGGTGTTGATATTATTATTAATATTACTTACCTGTTTAATTTATTTTACATCGATGGTCCTAGTTTATCATTTGTGGCCTCGAGTTGTAACTCAGGTCGTAACAGCTATGTGAACATTCAGCATTGCATATGTAAGCTGTCACGCCCTTTATGCCAGTTTTTTTATTTTTGCAGCCATGTTTCTATATACATATTTTTTTTTTGCTTATGCTTGAGTATAGTTTTCATTTAATTTGTTGGTATATTGGGTTGGCTAGCTGGCATATAGCCAATCATTTAATTTAATTTGTGTCTCTTAATGTTTTACTATATACCATTGTATAGAATCAAGTTCTTCTAACTGGACAGACAGCTGTGCTGCTGGGGAGTTTGTTGGCCACTTCTTCTTCCCAGCTAAAGCACTAGGAAGTGCGCGACGGGTGGGCGTTTTGGGGGGACTGTCTTTTGTAATTTTGACGTTCGAAAAGTGCTGATCCTCAGCCTAATTTGAATAAATGACTTTTGATTTTTTGATTTTGATTTTGAATATTTCGTTCGTTGACTTGGAACAAAGTTGGTCTGAATATACACAGGCAATACCTATCACATTTGCAGTTTGCTGACGACCTCGTATTGCTCTCCGAATACCCAAATGAGTTGCAGTATATGCTAGAAACACTCAATGAAGAAAGCAAAATAGTAGGACTTGAAGTGAACGAGAGTAAAACTAAGGTTATGACAAACCTACATACTTTAGTTAAATGTAAATAAACTTTATTAAAAAATGTTTTGAATTTTCTTAAAAAATGCGAAGAAACTTTTTCCCCAACCTATTATAACGTTATTGACATACATCGCCGGGAATACGTTTTATGGCGTAGTGAAGGTAGTACACGTCATGCCAACGACGTATAAAATACTTATCTGTACCGAAAACCAATTCCGAATATTCATGGCACAGCTATGTTGATTTTATGACTGCGTCACGAGATATACAACTTCCTTGCGTTATGGTCAGTTTTCTAAAGTTTTATGAAGAGCAGTAATACGTTAATTAGAGTACATGCAACACAACATCGCTAATGCAGATATTTTGCTTTAGTAAATAAAAACAAAAGATAAACTTTTACGGCAACTTTATTTAAACGTGTTCTAATTTATAGTTTCAGCTAAAAGTTAACTAAAAAGTTTTTATTTTATTTACGATAATTATTCTTGAAAACGTTTGAATCCTCCCGGCTATAAACACACTTAGTTTGTAGGGATACTAAATGTGTTTATAAGACGTTTTTTTCCTGATCAATCAAATCAAATCAAAATATTATTATTTCATTTAAACCAACATGGGCACTTATCCACTCAACTGTCCACGGGTATTACAGTCCCAAAATAAAATCTTATCTAAACCGTCCATGGGAAGTACAGTCCCCGAGCGAAATCCGGCAGTTTAAACGAGTTTAGCGCTAAAGTCATTTGATAGTCGTACATTAGAAAAATACTAGGTGGCGCTATATGAAATTTGTCGTGCATGAGAGTAAATTTCATCTGTGCAACGGCAATATTAAATTTAGAAAAAAAAAGAAGAAAATGACGGTTCATCTTTCTTGTTAGCGAACTATTTAGTGTGCGTGGAACTTCAACAAAAATGTGTTTTTATATCATATTTATATTGTTATTGTACATCAAATTAAACGTGAATATATTTCCTGAGCGAAATATGCATTACTACGCCAATTTCAAAACGTTGACATGGAATAATTTAGCTGGAAATGTTTTTTGATCACCACGCGGTCATTGTTCGATGATTGTAGGTTGATCAAAAAATGTTCTAATTGTTTTTGTTAAATAAATGCTAAATATAAGAGAATACTTTACTATTAGCACTATAGCAGCTATTTACAAACGAAATATATAAAGATGGGGTCTACAAATTATTAAAACTTTCAGTTTTTTCGGCGGTTTAATTTTTTGTTAAAAAGTTTTTATTTTATAATTTTTTGTAGCTTTAATGTACTAATAATACTTAGCAAGGTATACCCTATCCAATGAAAAAAGAATTATCAAAATCGGACTACTCTGTATAAAGTTATGCGTGGTTATACGTTACAATCAGTGAGTGAACAATCAATTATCCCCTGTTTTCTGACCCTTGGGGTTTGATTTTGTTTTCCAAATTTATATGGGACCACTCTCGAAGTATACGCTTTCCAATAAAAAAAGAATCATTACAATCGGACTACCATGTAAAAAGTTATGCGTGCAGCGTGGTCATACATAAAAAAATAAAAAAATTATACGCGTCGAATTGATAACCTCCTCCGTTTTTTTTCGTCGGTTAAAAAACAAATGAAAACAGTTATGTTTGTCGAACGATCCAAGCATGAGCACAAAACATTTCATCCTGAAACTATGAAATTAAAGCTGGCCACGCATTCACTTCGAAAATTAAATACATGCCGTGCCGTAACGAACCGAGACCGACGTGTTTAATAAACACATATATTCACAACATTTTTATTTAATTTGTTACAAAATTTGAACCGTAGTTGGTATTCCCGATACTCGTTGGGGTAGACGTGTTCTTGAGTGAAGGGACAGTGAATAGGACGCCCTCAGCTAGATAGCGCGAAGATCTTTACAAGGTGGCAGAAAGCAATTTTAATGCCTATTCTGGTTTAAGATGAACTAAATACTTTAAATAGTGCAAAAGAATGTTAGGCATATGAATAAAAAAAGTAGAATATTCTCAAAAAACAGCAGTTCAGAAGCCATAATGGAGATAAATAAAAACGAAAGGATTGGAAATTATAGTAAGCCGCAAGCCAACGACAAAGCCTTAAAACCCAATAAATCAATTCCGTGAAGCTTTCTTGTGAGGTTATAGGCTATATAAAAAAGTTCCGCCACCGGAAATTGTTATTATAGCTACGGATACGGATGTGCGTATTGGCAATCCAGTTGGCTGAGTGACAAAGCCGATACCATAAATTTTATAAATGCGAAAAAGTCTGACATGTTTTTCTTCACTTACTTAAACAAGTAATGATACAGCAAAAAATCTTTTCAGTTTCTTTGGAATAAATTAGTAAGAACGCCTGCCATTTTGCTTCCATTACCAAAAGCTTATTGAATGTAAATTTATTCAAATTCCCTGGAGCGTTAAGTACCCGGCAGCAATAATTGTTAAAACGGAAGATATCACGTCGTGAATGTGATTCAACAGTATTTTCCGCCTCGTTTACCTACTGATAAATTATTCCTATCTAAGACAGTTAACGACCTTCTGCGAAGCAGTAATGCTCGCGAAGGAGGAGGCGGGGCGCGTGAGGGAGTGGCAGTCTCTGCGCCCTTGCGTCCCTAGCCGCCGCAGGAGGAGACGCCCCG
Source organism: Aporophyla nigra (assembly GCA_947507805.1). Taxonomy (NCBI): domain Eukaryota; kingdom Metazoa; phylum Arthropoda; class Insecta; order Lepidoptera; family Noctuidae; genus Aporophyla; species Aporophyla nigra. Next base: position 17,288,015 of record OX382297.1, on the reverse strand, counting down.
GGCGTCGGGAGTCGATAGCTGACTCCCGGCCACCGTAGGCGCGAGCTTGCGGGCGGTGAGCAATGGGTAGCTCAACGCCCGGTAAGGACCAAGCTCGGGTCGACGGCGCGTAGTGTTCCACGCGCTCCTCAAAGAGATGTCAGCAAATTGAAGGGGTCTGCTAGGACCGATGCCTGCCGGGGTCGCGAGATTGTTCGAAAGAGATACCGTGACCCTGGCACATGGGCAACTGAAGGAACACGGGTGGGTTTTAGTCAGTAAAAGTCTGACATGCCCATGCTCCGCCCAGAGCGGGAGAAGTCATTTGATGATTTCCCATCCAAAAAAAAAAAAAAAAAAGACAGTTAACGAGAGTAGATTGCAAATATTTGCTGCAGTCTAGAAACCTGATTAAGTTCTTTTGATGCCCGCTCTATTCCTTGCATACGTACGTACTTAAAACAGAAGACCCTGCATACGAATTCAGCGTAATCAGTTCATTTGTAACTAAGACGCTAAGAACCACAACAACACCGCTTAGTATTCTCATCACGAGTGGCGCTGCAAAGGCTCTTCGAGCTCGTATCATCTCAAGTGGCCGATAAAAAGCTTCAGGCGATATGGCTTGCATTTGCGACGCAGCTTGAGGACTGAACTGCTTTTATCCTTGAGCACACTTTAGAAGTCAAATTATTACGGGCTATAGGATAAAAAATGACGGCGCAATTTATACATTTTAATTAGTAAACATTAATAGATCCTTAGCTGAAATTGTGAACACGCGCGCTTGTTACCTAATCACCGATCAATAACAAAACTAAAACAGTCCTTTATATTCTGTATCCACACTGTGGGTTCTAACAAATCCTGTTTTACATACGAGTGCCTCTTTAGTAACACTTGTGGGGGCAATAAGAGACCCACTCTATCACTTGACTTCAGAGCTCAGGGACAGGTCGTTTTGCCGACATATGTAGTTCTCCATGTGTCTTCCGATTTAACGCCAATATACGCACACTGTATAAAACGAAACGTATTTTTTATACTTTTACCTGTCTGTCCGGGGATGAACAAAACTCCAGCGGAACAAAATGGCGAATTAGAATATTACCGGTGTCGGAACTTTTAATAGCTATTTGCAAGAAGCTTTACCGAATTGATTTATTGAGCTTAAAGACTTAAATAAATGCGACTTCACATTCAAGGAAAACGGTTTGTCGTTAAAGAGAAGGAACAAACGAAAAAGTTTTGATAAGAATGCCTAGGTATTTCTAAGTGCAGACATACCTAATGAAAGGCAACGCGCAAATTCGCCCACCATAAACCCTTTAGTAATAGCTAATACTTAAGCGTTTTCTTGTTACAGTGGCCCCTATAGTGCAATTAAAGATAAGTAGTCGGTAAAAATATCGTATATTTACGTCATCCCTTGACCTGAAGAGCCAATTGTGTGACGTAATTGGTTGCATAATTAGTACGACTTATCCGTCGGTCATTTCCTTCGTTTCAGCTTTATCCTTTTAGCCCGGATTACATGAGCTGCTATGTTGGGTATTATTGACATGCACACTCTATTGTTCCAATTTATTTTGAATAAAAATAGAAACGAATTGAATTTTCTTATTTCATCTGTAATTGGATATTTATTATTTAGTTAAAGCTGCTATTTATTAGGAACTTTTCCTATCCGTCTATCTCTAAAAAAAAGTTGAGAAAAAAAGGTGCCTGTATCGAGTAGATATCTCACTGATTTACATTATTCTGCGGAGCACTACAAACAAGTTATCGGGGCGGCATGCACCGTCTTATATCCCCGAGGCTCGACGCGGCCGCTCCGTTGACTAGGTAATCCCATTATTAGGTTGGTTCTCTGCTGCTCCGCCAGTAAATAGCCGATATATTAACCAGGATAAATATAATTCTAGCTGCCCTAGATACGTAATCCAGTGTATTCACGCCCTATTTTTGATTCGCTCCACATGTAATAAACATAAGGTTTTATTTTCATTGAGCAGCGAGGGTTTTTCCTAACCAGTGAATATATCGCAATTTATTGAAACCCTTCCCCAATTAATCAATGAAATGTAATGATCCGAGAATGTTCGACAGTTTTTTATGCTATAAAGCTCAGCGGAGCACGAAAATAACAAATAATAGGCTTATCGGCGTCAGGGAATGGTGAGCGTACCGCCGTCATAGTCTCCATTCGGTGGTAACAAATCCATAATGAGCTTTACAATAAAACAAGGTTATACAGCTAACCAGTTAGTATTTTACTTCAGAATAATAAACACAGTAATAAAAGTACTTAACGTAACAGTCACGCACTATTTTCTAATCTCGGGCAAACCGACAGTTTCGCGTAGGAGTAGTGGAGTCTGCATTCGTTGGTTGTCTCACAACACTGACTCGTCTTGCAGCTGTTTCCCTTCACTCAACTCTGTCCACGTCACGGCGTTTTCCCTTACCTTGGAACTACAATAAGCAATTGAAAGACTATTATCGCTCAACTATGTTCTAAAACTTGTGTGCTTAAGCTGCTTACATACCTACAAACGATTGGAAGATTAATACCCCAAAGTTTTCATGTTGTTTAAAGCTTTATGATATACAAATAAGTCCTATTTATATCACGTACTTAAGCCTTGACCTTTTGAGTAAGAAAAGTAGAACCTTTCGCATAATGCCAAACACGTTTTCATTGTTGGCTCATTTCAATAGGTAGGATAAAATTATTGTAATGAAGCATATTAGAATTAGAATATCATGAGCTAATTTCCTCTCGCTATTCGCTCTCCATAAAAATATAGTCCCTGTCGAGAAAGCGAATAGTAAATTTGTCATAAAAGAGAATATTCAACCTGACTCACTAAAACCCGAAAAATTTCATAATAATGAGATCCTTCCGCGAGTCGGAATCTGTTAATGTGCTTGACTGCGAGCTTATTCCGATTTACCTTAGCTACATAGATGTTTGTGAATATTATTTGCTGTATCGTTTTTAATGTGTTAGCAAGCGGTACTGCCGAGTTTGGTCCTGGGTTCAATGCCCGAGTCGGGCAGTGTTTTCTTTATGCGTGTGCTATAGTTTTATCGCGTTATAAGCTCGTAAAACGAACAGTGTTTTCTTTTTTAATTATTGTTCTAATTGCTTTTGATAACTGAGTGTGGCTTATTAAATAAAACAATGTCACAAAACATTTGATATATTAATTGTATTGTATAACTAGTTTATTCCTGCCAAATAATAAGTGCGCTACAATTTTGTCGCGGACTGTAAATAACCTCCGACTCACCCTCAATAACAATGGATCAGAAGAGGGTTTGCCCTTTCAATTACGCACCCTGTAGTTATCATTTTTCTCGTAGTATTTTCCTTGTTTCCGATAACAAGGATACACATGACATATTCCAAGGATTTCGCGAGTTTTCGTAAGTCAATGTTCCGATACAAAACAAACCTTTAATTCTCAGAAATATTTTAAGAGATGATATTTAATACTCAGAGTCTGAAAGAACCATATTCATCAACATCATCATCATTTCAGCCGAAAGACGTCCATTGCTGGGCATAGGCCTCCCCTAAGCTCCGCCACTTCGACCGGTTTTATGCTTCCCGCATGTAGAGGATTCCTGCAGGCTTCACAAGTTCATCGGACCACCTTGTGGGAGGCCTTCCAACTCTGCGGTGGTATCCTTCTGCGAATCAGTCATGTCACAGAAGGAGGCTGCGGAAAGGGAGCGGGAGATATCTTCCGCTCACCCAGCCCGCAGCAGGCGCACCGGGCGTCGGCGGAGGGCGGACAACGCCCTCTTCCAGCCCCCCTAAATGGGTCCAGGGGCGACGGATCTGGGGACATCCGTCGCCCCCTATTGCTACGGACCCGAGATGGTGGTGCGTAGTGTTCCACGCGCGCGTCTCTGTGATGTATGGGGGGGAGTTTAACACCTCACTCCCCCCCAACGTGAGGAGGCCCGCAAAAGCGGGCCGGCACCAGTCGGGGATCGCGGAAAGATATATTGGTTCCCGTGGTCCCCGACGTAGGTGTGGGACGGAACACCGGGGTGGTTTTAGTCAGTAAGAGTCTGACAGACCCCTCCGCCCACCCCAGGGCGGAGGACATCCATGAGGATTTCCACCTCGTGATAAAAAAAAGGCCTTCCAACTCTACGTCCTCTGGGACGCGGTCGCCACTCCAGAACCTTTCGGCCCCATTTGTTCCGCGAGCAACGTGCCCTGTCCACTGCAACTTCCTTTTCGGTTAGCTTGGTTCTCCTATGGATCTCTTCATTTCTGATTCGATTACGTAGGGATACTCCAAGCATAGCCCTCTCCATCGACCTTTGGGTGATTTTCAGCCTTCTAATAAGGACCATTGTGGGCGACCACGTTTCAGTTGGCAACTCCCCCAGCCCTCCCCCCCCCCCCCTCCAAATGACAAGCACCAAAAGAACCATATTGTTCTGTAAGAATTGTTTATCTCAACAAATATTAGATTTTTATCTTTATTACATTAGTAGTAATCAGGAAAATCATACAATATTATTTAAATTTTTAATGTACTGACATTTATGGTTATGGAAATTGGTTTGTCTATTCTGTGCAACTGCAACAACTGAACTAAAACATCAAACTTTAAACCTCAATTATTTAGCATGAAACACTAATGAATAGAATATTCATTATGTGCCAGAATGAGGATGGAATATTCAGTTTCGTTTGCTTCAATTGAAATTGAATATTCCATTCTCATTCAGACATGAAATTTAATTTTGAGGGTCTTTTGAAAGTTTTAATTTAGGTGTTTATATTGGTACGTCTAAAAGTCTGTACTAGAAAGTGAAAATTTATTTTAGAAGTAAGAAAATATTTTAAAGTTAATTTTCGTGATTTTTATAATTACTACTAACGAAGGAAAATTAAATATCATTCAAATCACACTGAATGCACGTACAATAAGAGTAGCACAACAGAAATGTTCATGATAATAATAGAAATGTTTACTGCCTATTCATTTCACACAAATATTAGTCTGCATGTAATGCATGTTTATCCTAAAGCATGTCAACAAACCACAGTAGCATCCCTAGCAAGCGACAGAAGCTGCGCCGCTACGAGTAACCGCTATACCGCTACGAGTAACCGCTACGCCGTAGCAACGAGCTACGTATATTGGAATAGACAAATAGAAATCCACGCTTGTGAACTCGTCTAAGGATTAATTTATAACACCTTATCTTCTGGAAATCATGCTATTTGGCTAGAGACTAACTATTCAATTCTTAATTATTTAGCCAAATTTCTTGCAAGACTTGAACGCAAGTGGAGCGACGAATTCCAGTGAGTGCTCTGAATCATCTCAGTTTTTAATTTCGCCAATACGATTGAATGAAGAGCACTTTATTACAAGGAAGGTTTGAGAAATATTTGAAAGACGAATTCTATCGGCACCCTCTTTTTATTAATCGCTTTTACAGTCGGATTGAATCACGCACAATCTTAATTTAATTTATCACGAAATACGAGTGTTTGGGACGCCTTTGTCTTGTAATGGGCAGACACTTTATTTTCTTATTGATTTTTTTCTAGCGTTTTATTTTTTTTAAATACGTTAATTTGAGGTGATTCGTTAATAGGAGGAAAAACACTCAAACAAAAAATTGAACAAGTTGGGGAAATATGCGTTTTGTGAGTGTTAGCGCGTGGAGCAAATAAAAGAGTGGACTGTATTTTAGGGGCAATGGTTTAATGCCGTTTTTACAATAAATATAACTTTTCCGGACAAACAATAAAATGAGGTTAGCAAGAAGGATCGTCCGTCGCGGTGGAGTCTGGGGAAGCGAGTGGCCATTGGGCCGAGCTTTGTCGCCGCCGCGCTGCGCCTCGGCGTGCCGGTGATGACGCGTTGATCACGCCACCTGCGCGTGCGGACCGCGCCCAAGGTAAGGTGTTGGGTTCGATTCCCAACAGTTAGTGTGTATAGTAAACTATAATAAACCATATACCTATAAAAGGACCCCGAAATGATTATTAAATTTTTAATTTGATTACAGCAATTTAATGATGCAAATAATCCATTTACAAACATCTGACGTTATTGTAATATTAATCTCACCAAGTAACAATTTATTGTAAGCAATATTTACAACCGTTAAGACTGATGTTTTTATGGCTCTGACATTAAAACTCCTGTTAACATTATTTTATCTAAAGACCATCTATTGAAGTATCAGTTTAACGAGCCACTTGTATACATATTGAATATTATTGTGCTCAATACCGATTAAACTGTGCCATATTCTTGAAATTCATATTCCAAACTATGAAAGATTCTTTACACTCCACTATTGGCTGAACATTAGCGTCTATTCATCAAATAGTCTAGCGTAACGCTACGTCCTACGTAGGCGGATCAAAGCGAACGCGATTATGAAGCGGTGACACGCGAATTCAAAGCAATGCGGTGCGACGCGGCGGCTATGTCCTACGTGCACGCGAATCGTCTCGCACAGCCGCCACTGACGCCGCCGTTCAGTGGGCACTGTGCATTTGTCATGGACGGACGGAAACAAATATTATTGGAAAATTCATTTCTTAAATATCAAATACTCAAGAAGTATGTACGGCGAAGATGTGGGACTAATATTGTATACCTAGAAAGTCCCAGTTAATTTGGCCCAATCCTCCCATTCGCGGTATGATAATAACCGGTTGTGATATGTTTTATTCCTTTTATCGTATAATATAGGACGTTCTTGGATAGCATTAATTAAAATTTCTATAAATCCGAAATTATAACCAAAAAAAAACACGACGGCACCGCATCCAGTTCGCGCGAAAATATCAAGCCAACTGATCGCGTTCGCTTCGTTTCGCGCCGCTCCGCACCGCACGCGCGTGCGTTTGGCCACGTAGGACACTTCAATAGGTTTCGACTGTTTGTTGTTTTCGCGCCGCGCCGCGCCGCTTCGCGTTCGCGTCTAGATCGCTCACGTAGGACGTCGCTTACTGTCACGTGCCGCGACAGGTGAACACAGTACTCAAATAGGGTAGTTTAAACAGAATTTTGCGATAAGTTAAATCCAGTTTTGTATTTAAACTAACCGTGCCCGTCGCTTCTTCCGCGTAGAGGTCGGAAATTATCCCACGGGAACAAATTACCGGTACACAAAGTAGCCTATATTACTACTATCATCAGCTGCCAATGCAAGTACTTTTGGAACCGGTTCAGTTGTTTTGAAGATTAGCCGGAAGAATCAAACAGACAGATAGACAAAATTTGTATTCGCAAATATCGTTTATACTTACTTATATATAAATAGCTGTTACTTCGACATTCCAAGCAGACACCTCAATTTTGTTTGTTTGTATGTAAATATAAATAGAATGTGAAAACATAATTCCGTGAAAGCAAATCGATGTGCAATGTCACCTGCAATAACACTGATCGAAATTTAATTATGCGCAGATTTATCAAATCAACGATAGCCAAGTTTTATTTATTACACGATTTATATTAGTTTCACTTGTATGTTTCTATGTTTGTTTGTATGTTTGTTTGTAACCGACTCCTTATAGCGCGATTTTGACCCACTTTAAACGACCAGATTTCATTCAAACTTTGCACACCTGTCAAGGACCGATGACAATGCAATAATTTCTTAAATTTGTGCCATTATCCTTGCCAGGGTTACCAGGACAGCAAAAAAACTGTCTTCGAAAACTACGCTGACATACGTCACAAACTACGCTGACATACGTCCCAAAATTCGAAACAGCCTAAAGAATAGAAAATAAATAATAGTTTAAAAAAACTTAAAAAGACGCTTCCATAGAAAACCAAACTAAAAAGTAGAAAATAATGGAAAAAAGCGTGGGGTGCCCGATATCAATAAAAAAATACCTTAAAAAGCACCCCACGCTTTTTTTCCATTCTTTTTTTAGAGGTCTGGGAGTTTTTCAGAGAAGGTTTTAATCCTGAAGCTGAAAAAAACGCATAAAATGCTTAACCACTAAGGTCTAAAAACTGCTGACGTGTTTTAAATTGTCCTACCTCATTATTATCTTTTTTATATGCGAAATAGTGAAACGAACCTTTTCAAATACGGGAACATGACTGTATTATACCGATTAGAGATGGCCCAGTGGAGTGATTGTGATAAGTTCCACAACATTCATTGCATTTATACGTCGTAGAGCTGTTTTTTTTTCTTGAACGAATGAAGCAATGGATTATCAATATTTTTCAAAAGGAATCATATTGGATCAAAATTTGACCATGAAACATTAAAATTTTAACGAACAATAATCAAAAATGTGATCTTTCTGCATTCTTTCTCCATATAAACTGTGCCACATTTCACACTCCTGCGTTCGCGTAATTTTCGTAAAAAGGTGTACCTATAACGATTTTGCTTCACGTATTAATATGTAGATATCATAATGGTGCCTCCTGTTTATCCAATAATCGTGATATACATACTCGTTAAGAAAACAAAGAGTAGAAGTACATACTATGTACGTACATACAAGGGTGATTGCGTATTCGATAGAATTCACTCAATCATTTGGATGATTCCTGTCTACACGTAATTTTCAATAACTCAGATTCGAGATACACCGTATGATGTATTCCAGAATGTAAATGAAGGCAAAATAGTAAGTCAATATCGATAATATAGCAGACATTTGTAATGCGGTAGATAGTTACGCACGTAATTTCCGAGTTATAATCAAAACATGAATAGTTTACAACATTTAGCGGTAAATTAACAGCAAGATAAACTATTTCAATGTCGAAGTTGAAAGCTGTTCTGAACTTCTTAATGAATAATTATTTCGCGACTACTCAAACTAATATGCAGAGTTATTTACTGCGGGTCTTGGTAATGACTAAGTCAATGAATAGGTACAGTCGGTGCCCTACATTATCTGACCCCCCCGGAAATAATAGCGAATTTGAACCTTATCGCCAATTGGAATACATCTTTGGGTATTTCGATAAATCATGTTGATAAGCGATTTTAATTATTATATTGATGTCGTTAAGGTTGAAAGGCTGATGAGTACGCACTACGACTACTAGAAATAACCCAGTCGAGGGTGGATTAACATAAAATTATAATAATAACACCACAGTTAGCAGTCAACGCATAATATTTAATTCCGTCATACATTTTAATAGCTGCTTGTGGTTTTGCAATAATGAACTTAATGGTATATATTATATGGATCAAATTCTAGAGAATATTGCGTCTAGCATCACAAGTAAAATCTTATTTGAAGACACCTAATAAGAAGTGAATTGGTCCCATGGTCATTAACGCAGATAGATAAGCATCGTGGTCTGGGTTCGAAACCAGCAATAACTTAAAGACTCCTTTTTGTTCACTATATTTTGTTTTTTACTATGTTTTTTTTTTACTTTTCTTTAAAGATTGAAGTCGTCAAAGGTTTTTTTTTAGATAGGCAGTTTGTTTACGAACAAAACAACATCATTATTGAAGAAAATATTTATTATTTAATTAAAATATACTTAAGTAAATAAAGTAAGTAAATGCTCATAGTTCAAAATTAATATATATTTTATAGTACCACATTCAAACCTAACTATTTACTTAATAAGTTATATAAAACAAATGAAATAACCACAACACTTTTTTCACTTACATATATTATTAACAACGAGGTATGTTATGATGAGGCCTCATCGGTAAGCTAGTTATTGCTCAACAAACAGTTCATTAACTGTAATTAAGTAATTTGTGAAATGTTTTACAGTTTTATAGGTATAAGTATGTGGTGAATCAACATGTTATTTAAACAGAAAAATGGATTTCCATTTATAACAATAACATCACCACAGAAATTGTAACATTGTAATGGTTTAGCATTCATTGAATTGAACATTTACTTACTCAATGTGTTTAAAAATACTTATGTAGATAAGTGAGTAGCGGCGTGACGAATCATCTCCGATAATTTGCTATAAGCGGCTACGTACACCCGCACACCATGTTCCAGCACAAATCTTTTCCTCTCATTTGCTGCAGTAGCCCAGGGTCATTCTACCGATGGTTCGACAAGGTAGTAAGAAATATTGTATTTAATTGCAGCTAAGCGAATGGTCATTGAACATAGCTTGCAACAATAAGTAGTCTGGTGGCGTTTGGATTCGTGACTATACGATATACATCATGGTATTTGCTCCTGGACGATTTCGCTGAAGATTTTTCAGTGTTTCTATAAAGTCTTAACCATAACCTGACCGTATTCCTCTGAAACGAAAAAACTTATTAATATTTTTGGAATCGTTCAGCTAACTTGTAGGGCGTGGGTGTAATGGAATAATAGCCAAATACAAGGCTGTAAGAAAATATTAAGGTCAATTTTAAAGAGTAAAATTAAAAATTAAAACACTTACCGATATATTAACAATCTCTTTGATTCCATCATTCTGCTCATGTAAACATAATTATTATTTTATGTCTAGTATAATCAGTAAATTGCGACATGACGCTTTGGTTACTTACAACAAAATCAATAAAAACATGTCTAATGTTACTTTTCACGATTTACGACAAACGTTTTACAAATGTTTTGCTTTGTCACTGCTATTAGGCGTAGACTAACCTATGTCACTTACAACAACTTAGTTCCATCTACCCCACGAAGTTAATATATTTTACTACCTTGGTAACTAAAAGTTCTGTGGACACAAAGATTTCTTTATTTACCCACTTGTTTACAAGATATGTTCGTTAGGCGAAAATCATATCAGCAGTTCTAAAATAATGCAAGTAATATGGTAGAAATCATAAATACAAACAATTTAAAAAATTAGTTGTTAACAGGTGGAGTGTGATTTCGAACTCACACACCGTTCATCGTCAATCCAGCATCGAACCGCGAGGCCACAGTAACTTGTTGATTATAAGCGAAATTAACCATTTGATAGTAGCCGTGTAAACACTAAACATATTACTTGTTAATACGCAATTCAATCTTAACGCTAACAAGATAATGATTAAAATGGCTTAACAAGATGATTTATTTAAATGGGGCGGGACTTAGCAGTTCGATGCGGGCGTCGTTCATACGGTGGATCAGATAATGTAGGGCACAGACTGTACAAGACAGGCTCAGACCAATATTTTCTTAAATATTCCAAATTATAAGAAACAATTATATTCAATGGCTGTAACACTCAAACAAGAGTTCTTGCTTTTTCCTCGTCCAATAGGCACAACAAATTCTTTAAAGCTTCGTAAGTGTGTGGAGTGTAATGGGTTGAGCGATGTCACGTCTAATCGAATGCCGGCTTGTGGCGAGGCACGTCCGACGGTCGGGTTCGACCCGGTTAATTGATTCTTTTGCGCGTATAATACCTATGTGAAGCGTACATTTTGAGTGCATGAAAGAATTTTCCGTTTGAATTTTTAGAAACTTAAATTTTAAATTTTCATCTAAGGCATTGGAAAAACTTTTGTTGAAAATTTACGTACAAAATTTACGTCCCTAATTAAATTAACTCAACTTATGAATTGAACGGTAAACTGATATAATAATTACGATTATCTTCGTCATAAATAAATAAAACAGGATATTGAAAGTAATAAACAACAAGCACGTATGCTAAAAGACATAATAAAAATACGGAGAGACCTCACTCAATTAGTGAAATAAAAATGACTTGACCGTTATATTTTATTTCACCTTTTAATAAAGTATTTCTCAGCCCCCAATCTTTGTTATCTGTTTATTGTTTAACTTTGCATCATCTGGTTAGTGTCGAGGGTGCGACACATGTCTGCTGAGAGGTAAGGGCCGCGGTCTACCCCTCACACTACTTGCACACTCACTGCGTGGAGAAAGAAAACACCTTGACGAGTACACAGAATAGAAAAGTACAGAAGCGCAGCTCTTAATGAAAATGTATGCATCGCAACAACAATGCGAACTTGGTTCAACGTGAAATACATTCCATGTTGCATTGCATATATCGGGCCGTCATGTGTAGCTATGAAGAACAGGGTCTAAAATTCAATTTTTCTCAATAGAAAAGGGATGAATTTAAATAGGTAGGCTAGTTGCGCGATAGCTTATATTAATGATATATTAGCTTGCTTAATGCAGGATTCTGATAGACTGACGTCACGTGTGCTGCGTAGTTTACATGTGGCGGTGTAGTTGTTTCCACAAGTATGTTCGTTTCAACTTATGTTAAATTTCATGGTACACCTATGTGTAAACTGAAATTTACCTAAACCGTAAATAGATATGCTACTACCTTAAGCGAGTGCAACCCCTGTCTAACATAAGTTCAATCTCCAAATTACGCATTTATGTGATGTCTACGTATGTCTGTTTTCTCTTTACGTTGGAGCTGGACTTCTGTACGTATCTATATTATAACAAGTAGGTAGGCAACCCTTTCTACAGAATACCCTTACGATCTGAATAAAAGGAACCCTTTTACTGAGCGCCCCAGAAAATAGGGTTTCTTAGAACTCCGTCAAACCGTTACGAGCCATAAGAACATGAATAGCTTATTGAAAACCGCAAATTATTTTGTTGAAAAATAATTTTATGTTTAAGGTGAAAGCGAAAAATCATTGGCTATAAATAAATTGTATTGTAATATTTTTCTTCGTTTCTAAGAACATTATATGTAATGAATGTGTGGTCAAATTAAGTTTCAGTAAATATGTTAAAGATACCTTATACTAATATTATTTGGAGGTAATTTCTAAGTCTATATCTAGGGTGTAATCTTTATAACCACCAGTCGGTTTTGAAAAATAAAACTACTTGCATTTCATAGAAGGCTATAAGCTATTTAATTAAAACAAAAACAGCACGCGGATGAAGTCGAGGACTGAATCTAGTCCGAAATAAATGCATATTCTTTTCAAAAGTCGCGAAACATGAATTGCGACTTCTGCAGAGTGCAAACAAGATTTTTGAGACCGTTCTATGAAGAGACAGGAAAAGGTGATAATGTTATATTCTCATATAAAATGTGCCAACGAGCAAATGTATGTTTGCAGAGCCTCGTTATGTCAATCAGACCTTTCCATATAAATAGCCGTCTCGTTGCTTCCATAAATATTTTATTGGCTTTCATATTTTTATAGAAAAACTTTTACTATTTCACTGCCTCATCTATAGACACGATAGTATGTGAGATTAGTTCGGAATATGAACTAATTTATGAAATGCGTTAGGAATGTTTTTCGTAGACCATTCAAGACTTTGTTGATGAGTCTTGGTTGATGTATGAAATACAAACATACATTTCTAGACTTTGATTAGATTAATTCTACCTTTATGATTGACTATAGAACTAACAGAATAATAAAATGATTCTAGCATTTGAATCATAATCAGCCTATATCGTTTCCACTGCTGGGACACAGGCCTCCTCTTGGTGAGAGTGAGTAGGCCGTAATGTACCGTGCAGACCCAGTGCGGGTTGGTAGATGTCACATGTTTCTGATTTTTTTGTTGTAGGACATCCCGGTATATTTTCCTTCACCATTATGAGAGCAGTGGTGATGAAATTATATACACAAGTTATAGCGCTTATCTGGGTTCGAACCCACGACCTAGACCCGTAAGTGTCGAACCAAGCCGATACCACCAGCATCAGAATATGAGATTTAAAAACAATTTTCCAACACGTAGCTACTCTGATTTCACGATCAGGGAACAATTTGATTAGGTCACTTTTATTCTAGCTGCGTATACGAAAACATAAAACTAGAATGGCTTCCGAAACATAAATGCCGAAATGGACGTTGAAACAAACGACACTTTTATGTGTAGAGATTGGATATCACCGTCCGATCACTAGTTAAATAAAACACGAGTATTTTCATTACTGGTTGGTCCGTATTGTTTAATTTATTGTCTCGTTAGTACGTTTCCTGCTGTTTGGGAACATTCGAACAGCGGATGTAATCAAAGCAGAGTTCAGTTATTGCTTTCACAATTCATAGTGTGGCTCGTAGAATGGCGGAATGTTCATAAATATGGCTTTGTTTGTTGATTGTGCAATGAAGTTCATAACGGTTGGTAAGTGAACAGGAATTTTATTTTATTTTTGCCTTAAATTGAAGTTAATTGATTAATTATATCCCGAAATGCATCTTTGTTCTGCGAATCTAAAATGTTTGATGCGGCACCCTAATTGCGTAACACACTAATCAATCAGAATCATTTAGAAGATAATCATTCTTTCAAATGCTCGAAAAAAATATCTGCTTAGCAACGTAAACAACGCATGAATGTTGTGGAACTTTCAAATTGAAAGCGATTACTACTGATAGTGTATTACGGAATTACTCTTCTGATCGGAATGTGGGATCCAGCAGCATAGTATAATGGCAGTTACAATGTTATCAAAATTACTTAGTTTACTAAATAAAGTGTTTCTCTACGCTATCTACCCTTACAATAAATAAAGATTATTTTATCTAAAGCTGTCACTTAATACCTCTTGGCAGGGAATTAAAACTTTGCTCAGTGATAAAGTTTGCGGAAAGTACGTGACGCGGGAATTACTTAAATAACTAATTCAAAGTCTAGTGTTTAATTTCCCACGGTATTTATTACAGGCACAAGTTTCCAGTTATACTATGAGTATTTCATATCAAGCTCGATCTTGTTCCTTACAACAGGAAAACAAACAACACTGTCTCCTCGTTCCGCTCCGTAGGTGTTACGTTGTCAAGTCACTGTCGCAGTGACAAGGGTTGGGCAAAGCTTTTGTAACACCACGTGACGCCGGAATATAAAAGTCAAGTCATTGCCGAAACCCAACGGCTGCAGATTGCAAATGTTTAGCCGGAATTGTAATTTGTAACAAAAAGTTGGGCTAGTTAGAACGAAGGTTTATATTTTAAAGGCTGACTGGTAATTGCTGCTAATTTGGTGTATGTAATGCCAAATCTTTTAGACGATGTGATAGGTTGAACATCAACACACATTATTTGTAATGTAAAACTGACCGTAATATTAAAGCTAACACAAAGCAGTGCGTATTTAAATAATTATAAAATCTTTTTATTATGAAAACCAACTTAACATCATAAATCATATTCTAATTTTATGTCATCTGAGAAATTGCGGAAATTCATTGCAGAAAATTGTGAGTCAATTGTGACGAAAAAGTGTCGTATTTCGACATCGGGGACTCGGAGTACTTCTTACCTATTTGTTATTCACTTGAAATGTCGAACCGATTTATCAACACGCCTGTTATAGCCTGTTCTTCTGCGTGAACTTCATTAATGAATCTCACAATATTGACAAGGGTTGACAGCGTCATAATCTTTAGGAAATGAATCATAGTTGAGGTCTACCTTACCTGATTGCCTGTATCTATTTATACATATCTAAGGCCAAAATTAATTGGTTTACCCCTCTTTGAAATACGCGGGTGAGGGGTGTCCAATTAATTCGGTTATCAGTTAATATGCGAATCTGGCAGTAACGAAAAACAATGAGCACAAGCGTTGAATTTTTGATGCAAGGAAATTGTGCTAGACGAAATGAGCATTTCAAAAGAATGTACCGCTTTTGGAAATCGATTCAGTAATGTATTTTGTCGCAGAACGATATAACTATAATGTTTATGTTTTCATCTTGGATTGTATGCGTACTCGACATAACGACTTTGCGAAACAAGTGTGAAATACTTATCCCGCTTTCTTTACACAACCATCAAGCTCAATTTTGTCTTTTGAATAATATTTCCAACAAAAGAAGCCTTGAAAAGATAATATCTGTTTGTTGTACTTGCTCCTTATGATACACAAGTGGATAATTGCGTTGGGCGATAATAACAAATTTTAAATACTGAAGGTGTGTATCAATTTATTAACCCTTCGACTGTCGCATAGCTACGTAAATTAAATAAATAATATCTAAATAAATAAATATCTTAGGACAACCAACACACCGTTATCTGATCCCAAACTAGGCAGAGCCTGTACTATGGTAACCAGACAACTGATAAACATACCTATATATTACTAAATACATACATATTGTAGATAAATTAGACCCAGACACAGAACAAATGATAGTGCTCATCACACAAAGATTTGTCCTGGGTGGGAATCGAACCCACGACCTCAGTCTTAGCAGTCAGGGTCACTAACCACTAGACTAACAGGCCAGTCAAATTACTATCAAACTTCAAGATGGAAGATGGGTGATTTGAATTTCAAATAAAAGTTATGTAGGTTGTGTAGAAGTCCGTCCGGAGTTAGTTCAGAGCTATGTATTTATAGAACTGACAGAATTGTTCACGAAACTTCTTCCTGAAATCTTGTTTCACACTTTTTCATAGTTTTAGAGCGTGATTTTTTAACTACGTATTCGTTGAAAATTATAGCACAATTGATATTACCATGTTTTTCATCAATTTCATTGCAATTGCTGTAAAAGCTTTTAATGAATTGCAATTTGGCATATTCTATAAGAATTCACAACAGAAAAGTTATTCTTCTAAGTGATACACTTTTTGATGCTCCATCGCATGTCTTGCTGGTTGTGGTCGCTACATCCGTCTAGGATACGTTTTATGATATTTGTTGAGCGACTCTTCTACAAACTACATATGCATCTATTGCATATGTAGTTTGTAAAAGAGTCGTTAACAAATAACAATTTATTGTCGGAGACCTAAAACAAATGTAAATATTGCTAATATTTACAACCGTTCTATGGCTCCGACATCAAACTCCTGTTGTAATTTATTCTGTCTTAACACCATCGTTAGTAGCAGTTTAATTAGCCACTTGTATATCTACATGCTGAAAATCTTTGCGCGCAATAACGATTAAACACCACCATCTTCTTAAAATATTCATTCCAAACTATGAAAGATTCTTTACACTCCACTGTAGGATGAACGTTAGCTCATATTCATCACATGGTCGCCTACAGCTAAAGCTGTCCTAGCGTCGGAGTTCATGAGCCAGTGACTGAATCTGAAGCAAGCCCATTTATAAACATGACGCTCCTACTCCAACAGGTATTGATTGTGACTCGGGAGTTTGACGTCTTTTCATTTCTTAATGAACCTACCCACGTAATCGAATACTAAGGAAATGTGTTGAATGAGTTGTCGTTTATGTCTTCCTTTTGGTCGCAAAACCTGTAGGTATGTGACAATTATTGGAAAATAAATTCAATAATAAACAATATAAAATACAAGCAAAGATTCTAGAAAGGTGGTTACAGCAATAATTACCATTTTACGATAGTAGTTTTCACATTCAACATCGTTAACTATTCAAAATCTATAACAGGAATACTATAAGGAAGTAAATGATGCTGTTTGGATGGAAAACTTTATGTTTCTTAACATCTCGGAAAAACATTGGGTTTGAGTTTAGGGAAAGGTAGCCGCAGATCTTACACATTGATGATTGATGGTGATAGTGGTTAAAAACTATAACATATGTATCTTGTCATCATTCCTATTTTTAACTACTCTACATACCTATACAGATAAAACTACATTACTACATATGTATTTAGATTTAACCATCACTTTACTGACATGTATCTTCATGTGAAAAAGTAGCTTCAAAAATGTTATTCACACATCTTATTATTGATATATTCATATTGGCAGAAATGGTGTAAAAAATTCAATCTAAAGGCTGTAACTACTATGTAATATACTTCAAGTTGGTGTTAGTAAGAAGCATCGTACACTATTCTGTTTGTGCTGTAAATCGCTCAGAAATGGCGCGGGTTTCGATACGACTCCATTCTCCTTTAATTTTAATATTCAAATCTAATTTTTCAGCTCTAATCTCCAAAATGATATTAGGATTTTTTATTAAAGATTCGCCAGTTGAAGGAAACTGACATAAATGAAGGTGATGTTATAAGAAACATTTAACAACTTAATAAACCAAAGCAAAACAATGGCAAACAAAATGGAGCCGTGGGATAATCGTTGTTAATTTATGTATATATATAAATGGTACAAATATCACTGCTTTCACAAAAAATCAGGTAAACCGAACCTTCAGTAATACTTCATTTCCTAAAGAGTATTACGCTGTCGACCCTCGTCAATATTGTGAGATTCATTAATGAAGTTCACTCAGAAGAACAGGCAATACAGTCGTGTTGATAAATCGACGGTTCGATATCAAGAGAGAACCAAAATTTGGTACTTCAAGTCTCCTATGTTGAAAGTTGAAACACAAGACTCCTTCGTACTCGTGTCTGGTTCACTCACAATTTGCAATGGGTAGTTTTCGTATTAAATTTCTTGAGGTGTTATCAGATCTTAAAATAGAAAATGTATTGGTTTTCAAATTTTGAAACTAAATTAGTTTTGGACTAAATAGTGATAAATTTTATCAATTAATTGATTTGAGAAATGTTAAATACTACCTGGATACAGATGAAACAAGCTGGCCTATTGCTAGAAACTAAAACACGCATACATCAGTATCCATGTTTAAGTTTTTAAAAGACCCTTTTTTGTAAGAATAAATATATGTATTTTAATTTCATTAAAAAACTTTGCAACCTAGATAAAAAAACAAAGCTAGATGCTAGATTTCGGTAATGACTTGACTTTTATATCAATTTCGGTAATGACTTGACTTTTATATGTAACAAAAACTTCGTGCAACCCTTGTCACTGCGACAGTGACTTGATAGCGTAACACCTACGGAGCGGAACGGAGTAAGGAACTTAAATTGGATATAAGTTCCTTGGAACGGAGAGACAGTTTTGTTTGATTTGTCATCGCGAGAAATAGATCGATCTCGAGATATAATACATACTCATTGTTAAACTGGAAAGTACCTAATAAATACTTACTGTGGGAACTCCAAAATAAGACCTGAAATAAATTACTTGGTTCATGCTCCGCGGACTTTCAGCAAACTGTCTTACTTCAAAAAGTTTTTGATTGTTTTCCTTCCTAAAGAACTCGCTACTCTTGGCGTTATTGTCTCCAAACAAAATGTAGGGCATCGTTGTTGAAAGGGTTGCACATCGTAGAAACGATTCCGCCGCCGTCACATTCAATTCACAGTCCGTGGACGCCACTCTGTCACAGCCTTTCCCTACCAAACATTACTGCGCTTTGTTAGGTGCCCAACTCCATTTGAATTCCATACTACTCTTTCCGATATCGACGACCTTCGTACGTCTTCGTATCTCGTCATAAAAAACTTCAGTGCACCTAATCACTTTTACTTAGTTCTACGTCCATTTCTTTTCTATAAATTTACAAAAATAACTAAGAAAGACATTTAAAATTTCAAACAATTTATATAACTAGTTGAGAGTGAGCCAGCGTTTAGACTAATTAGTATGTCCAACACTTATTTAAAAACGCAACTATTACGAAACTATAAGGAACGGAAAAATGTGCTCGTAAACTGAAATCGGCCACATAAATACGAGGGCGCGTTCACGAACAAAAGTTGTGAATTGCTAGAGCAAAGAGAGTTTCAAAAGAACATCCATAGAATTCGTACAACCCGCCGTCCAGTTTAAACTTTTATTTCACGTTCATATTTAGTTTACATTTAATTCTGTCATGTGTACGACATCATTTTATTTATACTCGTAGATACTCGTGTTTTTGTATTTAGACTGATTTTAGACAACTGCACCTTTTTTTTGCAAAGCACTCCGATGTTAGGTAAATGAAGTGAAATGTTTGCAAAGTGATTCAATCGTCAACATAATTAATTATTTTAGCGTTAATTTTTTATATAATTAACAACTTAACCTGATCTTTGCCTTGCGTGCTTTGCTAAGAGAACGTGCAGCCACTGTCTATTAATATACATTACTCTCAACCGCATTTGCTATCAATTGTCAATACTTCTCTCGATAAACAGCGCACCGTCTGCTCAGCCGTGATACAAAAACACTTATAGGCGGAAACCAACCAAACGATGTATATACCCGTAGCTATTATTCTTTTACGCTGAGAGCGTAGCGCGTAGACTATACTCTACGTAGCTCGTAGCTCAATATAAGGTTTATAATGGTGTAGGCTACTATTCGCCATTTCTGATTCTACGACCACTCGTATATACTCGTACCTGAACAGTACTCATGACATAACCAGACTAGGTGATCGCTGCCCAAAACAATAGCACGGTTATTGACTATACGTCTTGCATTAAACATCTGTACCTTGTTACTACAGTCTATTTCTGGAAATGGTCTCAGTGATACCATAGCGGCATGATATGTGTACTTATAGGTATTAACCTGCGTAGCAAAATAATGAAATCATTGGTCTTAATAGAAGAGAAAAAACAATACTTTCAGTATGTACTAATGTATCGCAACAATAATTTCATCACCGTATTGATTGGTAGCTATCTATTAAAAAATTAAGTGAATTCAAACTTGTATTAACTTTACTTTCATTGCACAACAGTGAAGCAAGCCTTAATCCAGTTTAAAAGCAATTACGATGGTCAATCAAAAATTTAAAAACGTTTAAGTTTCACCAAATACACCCTCGACTAAATGTAAAACCGAGCTCAGGTTTAGTTGTTATTATTTATTAATAGTGAAAACTTCACAAACATCGTTTTGTGAAAATGTCAGCAGCCAAAATTCTTGGAAAATGGAAACATCAAGCTTGCAGTTCAAAATAAGTGAGGATAAGAATAGAATGAAAATAAAAGAGAGCTTCATTTTCTACTGGCTCCTAAAAATCTCAGAATTTGTTACATAGCGGAGCAAATTGCGGTGGAGTTTTAGCCGAGCTCGCCACAAATCTGTTTGCTCTCTTCACTTCATGAAAATTTTATCAGACGATCCGTTGAGACACTCTCCGACTGACCGCGGTAGAGATACTTGTATTACTAACTCTTTATAACATGCTTAACTGAGTTCACTCCGAGATAAACTTAAATGGCTTGAAAATCAGAAATCTAATATTTTTCTCTAGTTTTATGTATTTCACAGGCTTTTATGGTAGAAATCAAATTCTGTTAATCTCGAGATAACAATTTTATCGTGCAATATTAAGTTAATGTTTTAAAAGTCTCCATAGCGTAAAAGATTTAACGTCTTCATAAAATCAAAACATCTAATTGAAAAAAGGCCAACAACGTTCACGTTGAAACAACATATATTTTGCTCACGTAATAGTTTCGAAGGGAAGATCTATTGGAATATTGAACCGAAACGTGCAGTCATAGTTAAATTCAAATTGAAAATATCGGTGAGTGGTACATGTTACCGGCATCGATAGCTCTTTAGAAGACCGGGTCATACTGAGTGTATTAAAGCTATCAATATTTTCTACATATCGATGTTGTTTACGAGTAAACAGAATGGAATATTGAACATTCATTAAAACATTTTGTTCAGTTATCTGTTTGGAAATGGCATTTGTTTTTTTGGGTTGGTTAGCATGTTATGATTCAGACAGATTGAAAGCATTAGTTATGTTGTCTGAATTTTAATAGAGTCTGTGCCCACTTATAACACTCGTGCCAATTATGTAATTGATATACATCCAATACTACACAAAACATATCGTCTTTACTCAACTGCTTATGCTCATAGAAATAATAATAGCCTACTTACTCCTAGAACTTCTTCTTATTAATTGCACTAGTTTTTACTCGGAATATATTAAGTTTAAATGATTACTTTGTTGGGTTTTTGCAAACTATTACATTTGAAGGATTATTTCTTAATGTTCTATTGTTAGTCAGGTACGTACATCACAAAAAAATAATATTAAACGTTTATTTTCTCTACACAAGTTATTAACTTAATGCTAAGCTTATATAGTAGTGCACGTAAAAGGAGCTAACTTTGTGAGAGACTGGTGCCTGAGGTAGGTTTATAACATTCTTTTTACTCGAAAAACTCTCGTCAGAAAATAATTAAATTAGAACACAACTTCACTTTGATATCAGTTACGATAGTTCATTGCCCTGTGTGAGAATACGGCTATGTTTACCTGAACATTGTCTCTAAGCGTTGTCCGTCTACAGCGGAATTCTATTTGCTCGCGGACTACCACTGCGGCTTCATCGGGACTGGAACGACAACTATGTATTAAGTTAGCTCGCCGGACTACTAATAATGTCTCTGGATTGCCGCATACCTTCTTTAACAAAGTTTGAAACTTATTTTACAACAGAGAAACCAAGGAGCTTACGTGCGAATATTTAAACTGGTAGTCGGATTATTTTAAAACTTCAGCCCATCAGCAAGATTTCTAGTTGTTAGGGCTGTAAGATTGAAATAGCAAAATAGATAAAGCAAAATATTTATTTTTAAACGAATTGCTTGGAAGGGCTTCAAACACATCATACAGAATTAATTCGTTGAAATATCTAATATTAAAAAAATATATATCATCATTCTACGTTATATCGTGTCCATGCCTCAGTAAAATATATCACAATGGACTGCGACCATTGTAAAAAAAGAAAATATATACAATCAGACCAGCCAATTAGAAAATAAACATACATACATACAATCACGCCTTTTTCCCATGGGGGTAGGCAGAAACCACGGAACGCCACCTGCTACGATCTCTACACACTTCTTTTGCCTCGTTTAGGTTCATACAATTGGTCATACACACAAACCTTGTATAGAAAATAAAGGAGAGTGTAAAAAACTTGTGAAAGTGAATCGTTTACGAATACAGTTCACATTTCATCATGTACTGCAAGAACAACATACAGATATGAATGCAAGCACGTGAAGCAGCAAAATATTATGTCTGAGTCGTTGAATGTTTTTGTTATTTATGAGGTCTTATAATGGGGAACATTAAGACATTCTTACATAAATGAATTGCTTAAATGTTGCTAATCTGGGTAACAAAAGATATCCCCCAATACACCGTTAAAAGTTTGATTTGTGCATCCCGTAATAAATAAAGAGCAAACCGCTGTCTGATAAATTATTGTTTTATCTTTGTGGTTTGGAACGCCGCCAATTATTGAACTTCAATAATAAATCAATCTTTGACCAATTCACAGTTATTTATTATTTGAGTTACTGAACTGAACAATACTTAGTTGGTGGTAACCAATGCGAAGGTATAACCGAAGGGAGAAGCGATAAGCATCGCTGTTTGTAGAGTAGACCGGAATAAATTTGGTTACATCGCAGGGTCGAATTTTCAGCTCATAATTAAACATAATTTCTTACAAACCAATTTAGCTTTTCTTTTCTAAGAAACACATTAACAGAGCAGATTTCGGAGAATAGAATGAATCTGGAAAATTCTGAAATTTTCAATGTTTGCTACCTCACCCAGTTCCCGGATACCATCCACGCATTGCGAAAAATGAAACTACTTACTTTATTTCAGTTATATTAGTCAAATGATATGTTTCCAAGTAAGTTTGGTGCTGATCTATTGTTATAGGCGCACTTTATTAAAACTACGGCGATGGGAACTTGAATTAAATTTTGAAATAAATTAGTGCTGTTACATCCCTTTATAAACATGAAAATTCAAAGGAACGGTTGTAATTAATTGTTGCATTAACAAAACGTCAGTTTTGCTCACCTTGGAAGAGTGCACCGTGAAGGTAAACAGGCCAGTACTCAAGAACAATTAATCTAACTTACTGGAGTTCAGTCTGGCTAGATTAATCTGTCTCAGGTACAAAGCAGTTAACAGCTGTACCGAACCTTGAAAGGGATTTCAATATTTGTCTTAATTAACTTGATATTATGACCTCAAAGAGTTATCATAATAAATGCTTAGTTTGATTGTTAGCGTGAAACATGAAATACGTTGGTATCTAAATTACTCTTTCAGCGTAAGTTTCAGAGCTCCATTTTGTCGATCTCGCGCGTAGTTTCATGAAGTTTGAAGGCTTGTAATATGCAATGATTTCAAGTACGTGCCGACGGAAATGTGCTCAGTAAAGCTTGGAAATTGTAGTTATAACTGTGAATAGAGTGAATTAGCATATTTATGAGAGACAGGTGACAGGCATTGTCTTTGTGCGTCGCGGATGGTTTGTACGCCTTTGTTCATTGTCGTTTGAGGACCAGAATCTGTATACCTCAGAATCCTTAGAAATTTTATCTAATCAGTAGGTCCTGTCCCACTAGTACAAGTAGGGTGACCCTCCATGGCGACACTAATTGGATAGTCTTCTGTGATTTAATTCAGAATATAGGAGTTAATTATGGAGCATTTCGTATTATGAAAGTAGATGACCTACTCAAAAGCTTGTAAAGAGAAAACCCGCGGGAGCTCCTTTAATCATTTCTAACACTCAAGTCACAGCAATCTACTAACAACGTCAGTATAGTTATAAATAATTTTGTATTAACATTACAATCTAGGCTCAGTACAGTCGTCATTTCAGCCATAAGACGTCAAATGCTGACCCAAACGGGGGGTTTGCCATAATCGCCACGGTTGGCACGCGGATTGGCGATCGCAATATGGAGGTAAATGCATAGAGAACGCTGCTGTCCATTCTGTAATAAGTCTCTTAGTCGCTCTCTTATATAACACCGACGGAAAGAAACGGGAAGGTGATATTATTTACGTCCGGAAATACACGGATTTTTGGAACAAAGTATGAATTATTCAATTTAATTTAAACGAAATATAAGACTGAAATGTTTATCAATGAATTAATTTAATTCAATCACTGAAAATGTACAATGTGACAATTTAGTCATATCAAAATATTTTATGTATCACTATTCAAATTCCCAGTTTGTTTTGAACAACAGAAGTTAATTATCCTCTAAATCATTACATGCTCAATGATATGACATATTGTGACGGTAGTTTTAATGAGTGCCGCTATAAAATTTGTAGAACAATTTTCGCTATTAAATTCACATAAATTTTTCCTGTTGTTAAAATTTCGCTGTGATAATAAAAGTTCCATTTTATTAAATTTAGTTTCACGTCCTCCACGGTAATAACGATATTTATATGCAGAGAAGTGGAAGTTCCCTTGTTCTCATTCTTTAAAAAAGTAGATAGATAGTAGTATGCCTAAAACTAGTAGATAAATACACTTTTCACTTCAGTAGCTCAAACATGTAGGTTTTGCTGCCTGAAATCAGTGAGCAAAATGCGATTTTGCTCACTGAGTGAGACAAAGTAACTTTTTAATTTTTGTTTTCAGAAAACCGCGAATATCTTATTCAGCCTTGGGTTAATCATACAATTCGAAACAATTACACTCTATCTCTTTCCCGCCATTAGAAAGAGAGAGACAAAGACCAGCCCTTTCGAAGTTCTGATTTTTAATTCGACCTCAAAGACAAACACGTTCGGAAATTTGTACTAACTAAAGAAATTTTGCAAAAAGATAATTATGTCTTTTAATGTAATTTATTGAATTTTTAACTTATTGTTGTATTTAAACGAAAATAAGTATTAACTGCAAATAAAACTGTATTTAACCTGTAAATATTTATTTCTAGTTTCAATAATGTTCCGTAAATATTTTGAATAATAAAATATCATGGGTGCTATTTCCGAACACGCCTTAATTTAAATAAAAGAGCGGGAATAAAATTTCGTAGCTGGCGTAAAGAGTTGAATAAGTTAAAAAATATTAAAATAATCGTAAAATATGAGTGAAACTAGCGACGAGAACAGTATTTTCACCAGCCAGATAATCAAACTAAACTCAATGCAACAATAACGTTGCCTAATAAATCTGTTACTTTTAATTTGCAGAATTGCAGTAATTTTACTTTTCATTTTTAAAATGTTCCATTTTATTGAATTGGTAGAGGGCTACCTGAGGGCTGCCGGGGTCGCGTGATTGTTCGAAAGAGATACCGTGACCCTGGCACATGGGCAACTGAAGGAACACGGGTGGGTTTTAGTCAGTAAAAGTCTGACACGCCCTCCCGCTCCGCTCAGAGCGGGAGAAGTCATTTGATGATTTCCCATACAAAAAAAAAAAAAAAAAAAAGAGGGCTACCTACAATGTTAATTATTTTGATATCACAATAAATAGTTATTTCAATCAATTCCTGTTTATTATTTTATCTCCTAAAGTGTTCTCGCTGCTGAAGTGAAAAGTTATGTGTGTTACACGAGAGCAAAGTTTTTTGCATCTCGTGCCTTTGAATCCCTCGCCACACTCAGGATTCAAAATCAGCACTCGCAGCAAAAAACGACTTTGCTCTCTTGTTGCACAAATAACTATTTTGTGCAATCAGTACGTTGTTTTGTTTTATGGATTTAACGGGAGGTTATAAGGATCCACGAAATCTATCTGAAGCACGAGTTGCAGGGTCTTTAATGATAAATGATAATAATATAACACTGAACGTACCTTGTTAGTATCAGAAAAAACCACCCAAACGTATGGAAATCAAGTGTCCTTTAAGTAGCGCTATTGGATCTTCCTCTCAAAGAGTAGAGGGCAAAAAAAAATTAGGCCAAAAAATATGGATATTATTTAGTGTGCCGACGCAACAATTTAGGATATATGGTGAGCTATAGACACAGCTAGCTAATCCTTATGTTGTAATGTCGTCAGTCCACAAGTCCATTTCATTTGCTGTTGGACCACGTTTAGTTTCCCGGAAATTGAAGACCACCTCTTTGCGCATGAAATTTAAAAAAATAAAATTGTAAACTGAAAATTCAAATGTTCGAACGTACTCAGGTCACTACGAAAACATCCGCAATGACAACACTGGGTGACTTGAATGATACGATTAAAAAACACGTGAATATCGTCAGCGGGAGGCGAATACATCGTCAGCAAAATTGAATGAAATCGATTGAAGTGTATCACCCCCGCTTTGTGAGACCGGTACGTGAAAGTAAGTTCGTTAACATATTGCAAATTGCTGTCGGTAGGTGAGCCCAACACAATTCAGAAAACACAATTTATTTTCTCTCGGATCGCATAATGACTTTATCTCAAGCCCCTGTGTAAGGGTTTCCTCTTGACAATTTCGAGGTAATTCGTTATTCGATGGTGGTTTGATGTCAGGTAGTATTTTGATTTTCGATTCACGTAGTCTACGTAGTGACAACATTTTCAATACATAGCAGCCATTACCTACTTAACTAATAATAGGTAAGAGAATACTCTGTTTATCAAAACGATTAAGTACTTACTGTGCTTTAATTGGTACTAATAAAAAGGAAAAAATAAAATAGGTGGGTAAAAATAAAAAGTTTTGACAAATATTTTAATATGTGGTACTAATTAATATTCACCGTGTGGCGTTGGACTGTACCGCGTGGCGCCGGACTAAAAGCACCACCCCATTTCTTCCCATGGGTGTTGTAAGAGGCGACTAAGGGACATACTAGAGAATGGGCAGCAGTTCTCTATGCATTGCAGACTACCATACTGCGATCTCCAACCCGCCTGCCAAGCGTGGCGATTATGGCCATAATAATTGGTTTCAACAACGACAGACTTCAAACTAATTTTATAACTAAAATGTTGTTGCCTGAAAAATACCGTGTGTATTATAAAACTCACAGAACACTTCTAAAAGCATGTTAGTACCAAATGACGCGAATTTCTTGAACGATTTGTTTTCGTAAACCTGTCATCGTGTATATAAAGAAAAACATAATTATAAGCGACAATATAATACAAAGCAAAAGTAAATCTCTAAATAAGTATAAATCAAAGTGTATTAGAGGAATGCCAAAGCGGCAGTGAAAACACTTCATTACTCCGGTCAATTTTGTTCTTTAAAAAGTAACTAACTTCTTCCTGTAAGTAACTTCTTCCTGTGTACAAAGGAGTACCTAATTTATTTCCGAGTGTAGGTTTTTTTTAGTAAAGTACGTCATATAAAATTGTTTTTGTGTAAAAATGTTCGACATTTACACAAAACATACCCCCCCATATGCAAGAAGTGAATAAATTACCCACACAAAGTGCTTCCATTAGGAACGCCCTGAATTCCCACAGAGGCCATTCAAGGTATACTCAAGGAGTAAATTATGGCAAAGATAGTGCCGAATCGCCGATCTGGAAGGAATCGTATCCCTTTAGATTTACCAACAAACCGCCAATTTATAGAAGGAAAACCGCCACGCACCCTCTGCAGGTTAAGAGCCCATGAGAACAAAATGGTGATGGCGAAAATAAATCTCACTTAAAGTGACGCAAACTAATACAATCCAGAAAATAAAACGTTACACCCATTTGTGTAACGTTTGACGCTTGATTGAGGAATGAAACGGCAAAATAAATCAACAGCTTGACAAAAAGTGGACGATACAAGAACAGTGTCACTCTGGGTTTATTTTGTAGCTGAACTATGTAATGCAAACAAACCACTGCAAGTTACTGAACTACGCCAATGACGTTTATCCAAGCAAACACCACTACTGCGGAATACTCCTTAGTGATCAACAGACTTAAGGCTGTATAGTTTGATTAGTGATGTTTGTTACCAAGTCATAGAAGGCTACTGCTAAACGTTTTAACTTAATTCCATATACTTGGACTTCCTGACATCTTTGAAATGGCGCATACAATTCTCCAACACACAATTTATTTTTCAATGTTTTTTAAACATAAAATAAACTTGGTTTTCTGGCATTCTTGAAACTGCGCATACTCCAACACCCAATTTAAGTTTCTAAGTTTTTTAAACATTAAGTTAAAAAGTTTAAAACCTACAGTATGTCAATGAACGCCGCGTACACAAAGCTAGCACTGAGCATTAAGCTAATAACAGCATAACTTTGAAACTCAATCCAAATCTTGCCGTTACTTGATGTTACTTGGTAGCGGCTTTGAGGCTTTAATACCGAAGTTACGGTCAGACTAATACTAAGCTAGTCAACGTTTCTGTCGATGAAATTATTATTTCAAATAATTCTCAAAATCTAATTTCCCATTTCTCATTTTCTGCAAATAATTTTAACGATGACCATTTTCTATCAGCAAAATCGACACTTCATTGTGTAGTAAAAAGTAGGCACCAAGTCGTAAATAAAACGTTATTGACATATATCGCCGAGACTTCAGCAGTCATATGTTTTATTTATAGCCAAGCGAAGATAATGCATGTCATGCTGCCGTATAAAATACTTATCTGTTCAAAAAAAAAAACGAATATTTATGGCACTGCTCTGTTTATTTTATAACTGCATCCCGCAACCCGCATTACATAATGAAAGATAATATTTTGATTCCGTAAATAAAAACAAATGAGAAACTCCTACGGCAAAAGTTTCATTCACAATATTAGAATTTTTCATTTCAGCTAAAGGTTAAATTAGAAATAATTCTGACAATCTACGTATATTATTCTAGAAACTTTAAAAACGTCTGACCGTAAACACAATTAAGTAATCCTGATCCTAATCCTGATGTCCGAGTGCAACAAACTTTTTCTTAACCTCATTTGTTCACATTTTCAAACGCTGCACGTATAAAAGATCTCTTTTTACACCTAGAGCTGGTAAAACATAAATTAAATTGACACGTCCATAAAAGGGCAACGCAAACAATGAAACACGCCTGCTAAATACATCGCCGACAATCATAATAAATCTCAGCTGAATGTTCATAAGAGACAGGAATGAATTTATTACTACGCTAAACAAATGTGAGTTATATATGAGTGTACTATGTGCGTGCAGTGTTGCCGAACTCTGAGCGAATCTTGTAATGGTGTCACATAATGTTGTTATCGTGTTTCCCTAAATGTGTGACAACAAATGCCTAAAATAAGATGATACGTTACAACTTACAAGTTTTATGTCAGCTAGAAATAGAGCACAAAAATGTACAGGTTGTTCAGTGTGTAAATAAATAACACAACAACAGTGTTTGCTTTAGTAAAGAAAATACAAAATAGAATAACAGAATGATACAGATACAGATAATATGTTCCCAAATGTTTTCGGATTCTAGACATAACTTATAGGTTTTGATAATTACTTTACATTGCATCCTGCAACTATCTAAATTATTAAGTTCTCAAGTAAATTCTCCACTAAGTGAAGGTTCCCAGGACTCGTAAGAGTAATGGAGTTTAATGTGCTGCCAGCTCCAGTCGTGTTCACATCAATCCGCGGAGCGCTCTCAACTAAAACACATGAACAACTTATATTTTACAAGTTCATTCAAAACGAAGGTAAAGTACGGATTTAAAGCAAATTTAAACTATGCTATGACTGAATAAAATGGTAATATTATACAAAAGGCTGTTATGGATACTGTAATGGCTAATATTTGGTTACTTTCAAAGCATTATGTAGAGGTGGCTTGGCAACACTATCGTGACGTAAATATAACTTTGGGAATTTAGGATATTATATCTTATTTGATTTGCGTTGTGGTGAGACCTCTTTCTCGCTTACCATTAAGTTTGATTGGCAATATTGAACACATGTGTATTTATTAAATACTAGCTTCTGCCCGCGACTTCGTCCGCGTCAAATTTTCGCTCCCCTTCCCGTCGCATCGAATTGCCTGCCAGTTTTCGTCCATTTTTCGTTTGCTCCTCCGCTGCCGCTGCTTTTGACTGTAGCGTGATGCCTATAGCCTTCCTCAATAAATGGGCTACCCAACACAAAAAGAATTTTTCAAGTAGTTCCTGAGATTAGCGCGTTCAATCAAACAAAGAAACAAACTCTTCAGCTTTATAATATTACTAGCTTCTGCCTGCGACTTCATCCGTGTTAAATTTCTTGTTCTTCCGACCCTTCCCGTCGCGTCGAATCGCCTACCCGTGCGATTTTTCCCGTTTTTACAACATTTTTCATTACTGCTCCGCTCCTCTTGGTTGTAGCGTGTTGTTCTTCCTCGATAAATAGGCTACCCAACACAAAAATAATTTTTCAATTCGAACCAGTAGTTCCTGAGATTAGCGCGTTCAATCAAACAAACAAACAAACAAACTCAGCTTTCAGCTTTATAATATTAGTATAGATTAGTATTAGGTTGCGGAAAAAGTCTTTTCGCATTATAGTATGTATGAACTTGTAATAAAATCTCTTTGGCTATACTATTTGTATCTGGCTGGTTTTGGTATCATTGAAAGTTTAAATTTTAAAGAACATAATTCCAAATTCAAATTAGGAAAATGTGTGATTTTCATTTGTTTTTCGTACCGTCAAGATGAGTGAATCTAATGAAGAAATTCGATACATTTTAAAATTTTACTACAAAAAAGGTAAAAATGCAACGCAAGCCGCGAAAAAAAATTGCGATGTTAATGGACCTAGTGTAGTGTCTATGAGAGTAGCACAAATTTGGTTTAAGCGTTTTCAATCCGGAAATTTTGATGTCAAAGATGTACGTCGCTCTGGTCGCCCTATTACGGATAAAATGGATGCCATTTTTGAAAAAGTGGAGCAAGATCGGCATACCAGTAGTTACGACGTAGCTGAAGAACTGGAAATTGACCACAAAACAGTTTTGGCGCATTTGAAAAAAACTGGGTACACAAAAAAGCTCGACATTTGGGTACCTCACGAGCTCACTGAAAGAAACCTAAACTCTTTTGTGATTCTTTATTACGACGTAATGAAACCGAACCATTTTTGAAGAAGCTGATAACTGGTGATGAAAAGTTGATCACGTATGACAAGAACGTGCGAAAAAGGTCGTGGTCAAAGGCCGGTCAGGCTTCACAGACTGTGGCGAAACCCGGGTTAACTCGCAACAAGGTGATGCTGTGTGTGTGGTGGGATTGGAAGGGCATTATTCATTATGAGCTGTTACCACCAGGCAGGACCATCGATTCTGAACTCTACTGGGAACAACTGATGAGATTAAAGCAAGAAGTTGAGAGAAAGCGGCCGGAATTAATCAACAGAAGGGGTGTGGTTTTTCATCATGATAACGCTAGACCTCACACATCTTTAGCCACCCAACAAAAATTAAGAGAGTTTGGCTGGGAGGTGTTAATGCATCCGCCGTATAGTCCTGACCTTGCACCTTCAGATTTCCACCTGTTTCGGTCTCTTCAGAATTCTTTAGGCAGTGTCAGGTTAACGTCACGAGAGGACTGCCAAAACCACTTGTCGCGGTATTTTGACCAGAAGTCCCAAAATTTCTATAGCAATGGGATCATGTCCCTACCTACAAGATGGCAAAAAGTTATCGAACAAAATGGTACCTACATACTTTAGTTAAATGTAAATAAACTTTATTAAAAAATGATTTGAATTTTCTTAAAAAATGCGAAGAAACTTTTTCCCCAACCTATTATATAGTCTATACTATATACTAATATTATAAAGCCAAGCAAGTTTTTATACAATAAAAAACCTGCTTGTAGATACATTCTTAAACTGAATGAATGACTTCAGTCTTTGAGCTTACCATGGTAAAATGGTTCCTGTTGCCTGGCTTTATCAATGGTTAAAAATGTTACTAAACATTTACATAAAACGTCAAAGGACCGCTCAAAGTCTTCCGTCTTTTAGCTAAAAATTATCCTCGTATAAAGTACACACGCTCATAAAAACCAGGGAAATGTGACGAAATGTTCATTTCCTCTTTACGAGGCGCCCCTGCAAATAAATCAGACGAATAATTTGCCCCGCTGAGAGCCAATGAAGATGTATTTAATTAGCTTTATATCTCCTTACATATGTACGTATATGTCAGGCTTAAGTTTATGAGGTGCTAATCTAGTCTCAATGTTGTAAACCTGGGAAAAAGGTGAACATTTGGATATGGTCGTTAGGGGTATATCCTACAATTTAACGCCCAAATTTCATTAACAACAATCATCAACTAGTCTTGATAAACTACTTTAAGACAAACTTGGGTATCTACTTTGTCGAAATCGTTTTCAAAACAACGCATGCTCTTATATTATGACGCGTCATTTGAACTTTATACATAAAACTTTCGTATGTAAATTAATTTGATGCGGTTTTACCTAGTAAAAACCTCTATTCGAGATAACTTTGATCCTTCAAATAGCCTGAAACGTTGTTTTATAATTAAGTCATCGTTTCCAACCGCCCGTAGTCTGTAAAAGGCACTGTAACCGCTTTCAGTACCAACCCATATCGGAGAGACAATCGGGACTTTGGGACTCAGTTGAATGAATAACAGGTAGGCTTGCCGTCGTCTAGTAATCTTGACATTAGACGTTTCATGCGAACACGTGACAGATTCATAGTTGAGCTCAGTCTTAGTTGTAAAGACGAGCGTGTACCTTTACGAATATGTCCATCCACTGCTTATGAATCCTGAAATGAATAAGTTCTATTACCTAAGTTACGTTTCCTCCATCTAAACTAAACCTAGAATCTCAATGTTTCAAATAAAAGAAACGTTTTCCAGCATAATTTACTAGCGAGTAAATAAATATGATTAAGTAAACTAGATGTCTCAACCAAGGAAGTGTAACCCCATCGTCAGGTTACTGAGATATAGAAGCAGTAATACGATGAGTAAAGTACTCACGTAGTGACACACGCTTACGGGCACTAGAGCAATCCATTTTATATCAGCTGACGTGCAACGTATTCCATTTTAAAATATACTCAAAGAAAGCCTTAAAAATTGTCAGACTTCCGTAATTGTTTTTTAAAATGTCATTCGTATTTCGCTGCAAATAATGAAGAACTTTACAAGAAACGTTATGTTTAAGCAGAATTATTTACATAAGTGAATGCAGGATTTGTATTCAATAGCGAAACAGAATTTTGGGTTCCACTAACGGAATTTGAAACAGTCCAATCAGGCACAAATACTGCACACAAGCCAGAATTTATTCCCTGCTATTGAGTATTTTGCATAAAGAACATATATTTACCTGACAAGGAATTATGATGACCTGTAGCGATTCACGTCAGCCTACACTCAACTAACTGCGATTTTGTGCCCCTTTGACATGGTCTAATTACTAGTCCACTTTGTACGCTATCCATCTCCCGAGACCAACTAGCGGCAAATAGCTGTGTAAAAGTAAACACGTGTAACAGAACGAAGATAAAAAAAAGGTTTAGGGAGAAGGAGACAGGTAGGTAAGAGGAGGGAATTGGATTCTTTTACATTCGCTGAAAAAGCTCGTGATTTAACTCCACATACATTTTAATCCCGCACCACGTACGCAAAGGCAATTACTAAATTAGATTTTCATTTCGTTTCAGGATAGTAGATTTGAAAATTCTAGAAATGTTGACAAACTGTTAGCATTGTATCCACTTGCCGACTTTCAAAGGGAGTTCCATACGGCAGTTGTGAAATGTAACTTGCTGACATTTTTATATTATTTTTTCACTATTGAGTTACACACAGCAACACATAATATATACCTACTAAATGCACAGTCTGTTATCAAGATAATTGTAGTGAACCGATAGAACATAAAATTGACGAGGGACGTATTTAATGGATAAATGTACCCATAAATAATATGACATACATGGGCTACGCCAAATACTGCATAACGCCGCGTGCCACGTAATATTATTGTTTGCGCTCAACATGTTACGTCACATAAATGCACACCCATTACATCGACCAAGTCAACACAGCTTAATATTCACTTAACTATCCGAATTCAAAACGCATACATATTATTTTATGTGACTACATACTCGTACATATTATGTGTGTACTAGTTAAACGTTCTCCAATTAATTATTACTACGAACTAACTTCAGCTACTGATTACGCGCATCGAATGAAGTAATTCGATTACGAGAAACTTCTCTACCCTCGCGAGAAATAGCGAAAAACCCAGCAACGATAAACAGACGACGAACAATCTCGTGAAGGCAAATTGAGTTTGGCAGAAGTTAGTAAAGCCTTGCCGAAACCCGACACAAACAATTGAATGGAAATAAGGCTGCCGTCCCAATTGGCTATCTTGGCTGGCCTGCGCATCAGTGAGTATACTCCAATCTGTTTATTGTTGAGTTTCTGCATCTAGTCCTACCGCAAAGTAAATTAATTAACTAACCCCGTTGTTTTACTTAGTTCGTTTTTCAATTTTCCTTTGAACAGCTTCTATTTTGATTAACTTGCAGACAGACAATGAGATAGCAAACGAGTTGTTTTAGAGCTTCTTAAAACCTGTTCTGTTTTTGCTGTAAGAGGTTTATTTGCCATAAGGCACATGACGCACGGTGACGTGCATTATGTGCATACACAGAATGTATTTTCTCCGTATAAGGGTTAATAATGAAGCGATTGTTCAGGACACTGAGATGACGACTTATAGAGAAGTGTGGAAGAGAAAGACTTGTTGCACCCACTCCAAATAAATTGGGATAAAGGAAATTGGGATAAAGGCAGGAGAATGGTTAGGTTTATGCGTTTAAATTTTAAATATTTATTCAAAGCGCGGAGAAATAGAACGACTGAAGCGGGTAGAAATAGAGAAAATAGCCTCAGATGTTCGACTCACTTTGGACAGGCACATAGCTCTGTAAGTATTAACAATTATTCTTGATCCTAAAATAATAAAGAGAAATTATTCACGCTTTCTATAAATTATTTATTTGGTACCTACCGTATAAATTCGCAGTAACACCCACTCACACTTATAGTTAGGTAGTTACATTTAGAGAGACGCTGATATGCCAGTTTCTTTTGGTTGGTACGAACATATAATAATGACATATAAAAACGCATAAGTTTGCAGTTTACCATAAATAAATAATAGTTTAAAAAAACTAAAAAACACGCTTCCATGGAAAACCAAACTAAAAAGTACAAAATAATGGAAAAAAAGCGTGGGGTGCTTTTAAGGTATTTTTTTATTGATATCAGGCACCCCACGCTTTTTTTCCATTATTTTGTACTTTTTAGTTTGGTTTTCCATGGAAGCGTGTTTTTTAGTTTTTTTAAACTATTATTTATTTTCTATTTTTTAGGGTATTTCGAATTTTGAGACGTATGTCAGCGTAGTTTGTGACAGTTTTTTTGATGTCCTGGTAACCCTGGCAAGGATAATGGCACAAATTTATGAAATTATTGCATTGTCATCAGTCCTTGACAGGTGTGCAAAGTTTGAATGAAATCTGGTCGTTTAAAGTGGGTCAAAATCGCACTATAAGGAGTCGGTTACAAACAAACATACAAATATACAAACATACAAACATACAAATATACAAACATACAAACATACAAGTGAAGCTAATATAAAGCGTGTAAAATAATTTGAGATAACTTCTAAAGCCTTAAGACACAACAAATGAAGGCACTAACATTAATTAGTGTGAACTTGTAAAAACTTGATCTTGTATCCAATTCTTACTCTAAGTAACGGAAAAAGCACGGAGCTACGAGCAAGTTCACTCCAACGTGACATAAATATAGTATATATAGTCCTCCAGACCGAATTTTGGCCACGGCGGCCAATCTCGACGGACACTAGCCATCGGCGCGGGAGATATTATAGTGCTCAAATATGTGCGCAGACACAGGAGCACTCACTGTTCCCTCAGTCTCATAGTCTGATGGGACGGCAATCCGACACGACCGGAGAGAGATCAGGCGTAGGACCAACGGCTTAACGTGCTTTCCGAGGCACGGGGGTATCACACCACCAACTTCCAAACTCCGGGCTATTACTAAGAAATTCCTAATAACCCAAATCCTAATTCCTAAGTGACATAAATACAGAGTAGAGGAGCCGTAAAGACTCGTATATCATAAATCTTTCGTTCTACAAACCTTATCCTACTAACGCTACGAAAATTAGGTGTTTATTATTGAAAAGTTACATCGACTTGTTGGTGAATTATTGTCTTTGTGTAGCTAAATAACAATTTCAAAAAAGACAGTTTTCAACAGGGCGGCCTTCATATTATTCTGTGGCAATTACCAAGAACTAATTCGTGCTTGTGAGACTGCAGATAAAACAATTTGCATTGCATATGAACTGAACTACTTAAAATGGTATACGTGTGGTGTATTCGCTTACGAGACTTAGCAATAGTTGGTTAATATCTTTTCCGTTCCGTTTGTGAATGCTCTAAAAGTAAAGTTTCGAGTTCGTTAAGGCACCGAGGTTTTAACGTGAAAATATTAATAACCATTTTGCTAGACCATTATGAACCCGTACTTAGAATAACGAAGGCAGAGTTCAAAAGAGAAACTTTGCCACTTGTATTGATATATTTTACTTAAGATTGACCTAGTCTGTCACAGAATTGCAAATAAAAATGAAACATGTCGACAAACTGTAATTTTCGAATAGGTACCCAATAGAACATTTTTAACCTAGTTTCAGAATGCTTAACATCTGTGAAGCAGTTCTCGAGAGTTGAAACGAGCAGAAAAAAGCGGTCGCGATCGGAACGATCAAGAGGGCACTCGAGTTTTCAACAAGTCTTCAGTTTTAATGCGATAAATCTTTAGGTTAAATACAGTTTAAAATTATTACTATGCTAATACCACTACGCCACTACGCTACAATTACTATAAAAATAAAAACTCAGCTAACAAAACGAAATATTCTACATACTCAAATTTATTGAAGAAATGTATTTATTATTCCAAAAGAAACGCTAACATTAAGTTTATAAATAGGAGTGAAAACAAATGCAAAGCCACTTGGACAGTTGTAAAAAATGAAATACTTAACACTAACCACAAAGATAACATAGAGCACATAAAAGTTGATAACACAATACTTACTAACCCCGTTGAAATAGCATCTGCCTTTAATAACCACTACACCAATTTGGCACAAAAATCAAGACTAAAAAAAACACAAATTGGCTGTAGTAAAAAATCAATTCATGATTCGATGTTCTTGAGACCGGTATCAGAAAATGAGGTCAGAACTCAAATAATGTCGCTATCCAACACTAATTCAGAAGGCTTTGATGAAATTAATACTAAAATTATTAAATTATGCGTTAATGAAATAGTTGCAATTCTGACATATTTAATTAATTTATCATTTTCCTCTGGAACTTTCCCAGATATTCTAAAACTATCCATTATTAAACCACTTTTTAAGAAGGGTGAAAAAGATTGTATAAATAATTACCGACCAATAAATTTAATACCGATTCTATCAAAAATATTAGAAAAATGCATGTATAAAAGACTAATTAATTTCTGTAACAAATTTGACATAATTAATAAAGATCAATATGGCTTTCAAAAAAGCAAATCTACCACATTAGCCACCTTCTCTCTGATAAAAGCAATACTATCTAGCATTAATAAAAAATATCTGACAACAGGATTATTTTTTGATTTGTCTAAGGCTTTTGACCTAGTGTCACATAATTTGTTGCTAAAAAAGCTGGAGTTAAGTGGGATAAGGGGACATGCGCTTCAGTGGATATCGTCATACCTTAATAACCGACAGCAACGTGTTATTATAACAAAATTAGATAATAACAATGCCATGATACCATACTCATCTGAGTATAAATGCAACCATTATGGCGTCCCACAAGGAAGTGTTTTGGGCCCAATATTGTTCCTACTCTATATAAATTCAATCACAGACATAACAAATCATAAATGCATACTATTCGCTGACGATATTTCCATTATAGTGAGTTCCGATAAAAAGACTAATACAATTTTAGACCATGAAACAGAAATCAACAACATAATTGATAAATTAATTGAATGGCTGGACATGAATAATTTAAAAATTAATTTAGATAAATTTGTTTACATACAATTTAATAAATCGAAAAATAATAAATACAATTTGAAACTTGACATACCAAAACTAAACGCAGTTACACAAACGAAATTTCTTGGAGTAATAATAGATCAGGATATAAATTGGAAAGCGCAAGTCGATGATATATCTAAAAGAATAAATAAATTCGTATACGCACTGCGAAAGATTCAAAATATAACAAACATTAAAACTGCTATCACTACCTATCATGCTTCTTACGTAGAATCATTAATACGCTATGGGTTCATAATGTGGGATAATAGTACCAATAGGAATAGGGTTTTTGTTGCCCAAAAAAGTGTATTCGTGCTATATATGGGCTTCAACCTGATGAATCTTGCAGGCCAATATTTAAAGAACTTGGTTTATTACCGCTACCTTCTCTCTATATCTATGAAGTATGTATGTTTGTTAAGAAGCATAAAGACCTATTCAAAAAGGCAGAGGATGTATGTCCTCGAAACCGGCGAGATCCGCATAGGCTTGTCATCGATATTTTAAAACATAACTCCGCAACAAAGGAACTTTTAAGTATTCTAAGTAACTATAATTTTGAAGCACATATAAAATCACCTACTCGGGCGAACTCTTGCATTGACCAAATCGCTAGTAATATAAAAAGTGTTCAGCCAGAAATTCATCACCTCGGCCTCTCTGATCACGAAACAGCACAATCAGTTACTGTAAAATCGAAAATGCACAAAATAATAACTTGTTGGTCAGAATTGAAACGTGACTACTGTACAGAAAACGTCGATAAATTTCGCAAATGTATGTCTGCTCTTTCATTTTCGGAAACGCTTAACTCAGACACTCTAACTGAAGCCTTTAAAACATTTTATGAAACTTTTACATTATATTACGATCTGTGTTTTCCGGTGATTAAGGTTAAGGTTAATAATAAACCAGTAACACAAAACTGGATAACAAAAGGCATTAAAAAATCTAGCAACACAAAACGTCAGCTTTATCTAAAATTGAAAACAAGTAATATAAATAAAAAGCAAAATAAAAAATCCTACAAACTATATAATCATGTGTTTAAGCGTTGTGCACAGCGAGCTCAAAAACTTATGAATACTAGACGTATACAAAGGCATAAAAATAAATGTAAAGCTACATGGAATGCAATCTCTTCAACAATAACTGGTAATAATTTGTATAAAAATGACATTGATGAAATAAATTTTAATAATGTAACATACAATGCTCCGTCAGACATTTGCAATATATTTAATAACTACTTTATTAATTTGACATCTAATTTGCCTCCAAATTCTAATGATTATAATAATTCGCGTAATTCTAATAATTCCAGTTATTCGAATGATTTTAACTCTAGTAACAAAAATAAAAATCTGAATACTATATTCTTGAATCCTGTAGATGCAATGGAAGTGTATAAAATAATTATGTCCCTGAACAATAGCAAAACTAGTGGGTATGACGACATCACTACAAAGGTATTAAAAGCTTGTGCTAGTTGGATTTGCCATCCTCTAGCACATGTTATAAACTTATCTTTTTTGGAAGGTGTATTTCCTGAACAGCTTAAGATATCAGTTGTAAAACCACTATTTAAAAATGGAAATAAGTCGGACCCTAATAATTATCGCCCTATCACGATAGTACCCATTATATCAAAAATTTTTGAGAAGGCAATGCTTATTAGGTTGAATAATTTTCTCTGTAAACATGACATACTATGCAAAGAGCAGTTTGGTTTCCGTAAAGGTAGTTCAACTGCTCTAGCAATCTTTAACTTCATTAAACTTTTAACAGAAAGTATTAACAATGGCAATCCTGCAGTGTCCTTGTTTTTAGATATGAGTAAGGCCTTTGATTTTGTTAACCATTACAAGCTACTAAACAAACTAGACTTTTATGGTATTAGAGGAAAAGCATATGAATGGATATCTAGTTATCTTATAAACAGGCAACAGTGTACCGAGATATCCAAAGTTGTAAAGAAAGGGGACAGAATATATTGCAAAGAGAAGTTCAAATCAGTAGCGATACTAAATAAGTGTGGCGTTCCTCAGGGAAGCATTCTCGGTCCTTTACTTTTCTTACTTTATATAAATGATCTTCCAGATGCCACTTTACATAAATGTATACTATTTGCAGATGACACCACAGTTGTCATAAAGTGTCAGAATAAAAGCGACTACAAATCAGCTACGGAAAAGACCCTAAAAGACATAATAAGTTGGATGCAAAACAATGACTTAAATATAAATATTAGTAAGACAAAATTAATTGAATTTAACTCTTATAACGGCAAACCATTAGCTTTGGATATTTTATACAATGGTGAAAAAGTACAACAAGTAGATCAGTTAAAATTTTTAGGAATCAATGTAGACAAAAACCTGAATTGGAAAAGCCATGTGGAGCATATAGGTCAGAAACTAGATAGGTTCGTGTTTGCTTTAAAAAAGCTGAGACAAAATGTGTCTGTAGAAGCTGCACTTACAGCTTACCATGGTTACGTGTCATCTGTTCTAAGCTATGGACTGATCATGTGGGGTAACTCTACCGATAGCGACAGAGTTTTCAAGCTCCAAAAACGCTGCATCCGGGTTATGAACAGGGCGTGGTTCTTAGATAGCTGTAAGCCACTCTTTGGAAAAATGAAAATTCTTCCCCTGCCGTGTATGTACATTAGAGATATCTGTATTTTTACAAAGACACACATGCATTACTTTAAGAAACATACCGAGGTTATACCACGACAGAAGAGGAGTTTGTTTCGCAACCTCTTATATCATCCAGCTGGACATAAAGATATTTATAAGAAAAATGTGTTCAATATGTGTATATTAATTTATAATACCTTACCAAACGATTTCAAATTGTTGCAGGGTAATGTTTTTAAAACAAAATTGACAGAGTGGTTACAGAAAAAGTGTTTCTATAGTATCAAGGAATTTTTAGAATTTAAAAATATTTGATTAGAGTATTAATGTATATTTTTTTTTGTGAATTATTTAATGTCACTTGTATGTAATAATAATGTGTGAAAATAATGAAATAAAATTAAAAGTAAAATAATGTAATAATTATAATAACAATGTAATAATAATGTACTAATAATATAATCTGCATGATAAAATCAGGTCTGACATTTAAACATAAATAATTTGCACGCTTGCTTGCAGGCAGAATACAGTAACTTTAAGGCTGTTAGATCTTCCTTTGTAAATCTTATGTATTTCTTGCAAATAAATATTTTGAATTTGAATTTGAATTTGTTTTAAGTGACTTACCGAGACTAGCTAAATATAGTAAAAGTTGTTTAGCCACGTGTATTCTAATTTATAATAAAATTCCAAGTTATTTTAAAACTTTGGATCTCAGATTATTTAAAAAAACTTTACTTGAGTGGTTAAAAACTAAAAATTTTTACAGTATCAATGAATTTACTAACGAGAAACATTTTTAAAGGTCACCAATAATATTTGCATGCTATAATATAAGCTAAACATGTATGCTCTATATTTTGTTATCTTACACCTGTATATACCATGTTTATGCAAATAAATATTATTTCTATTTCAAAAGGCATTTCAAATTAGGCTATTCATTTTAAATGAAGGTATTTTGTCCATGTTTATCAATGATTTTATCAAAAAAAAAAAGGAAAGTTCTGTGATAAATCACTGACGTGTAAATACATTTTTATGTGAGTATAAATAATAAAATCGTAGTGAAGTCAAAACAGTACATTATTTCGCGATTTTGATACCATAATGTTACGAGCTGGGGTTCGGGATAAATTAATTAGAACCAATTTTACCAAAATACACAAACACAGTTTAATAAACCAATCACAAACACCGCAGTAATTAAAAACGTCAACCAGAATCACTTGTCTCGCTTGTACTGTATCACTTGAATCGCATTCGATCGCATTTGTAACCGAACTAAATTGTCAGCCCAACAATCCGCTATTTATAAGCCGAGCAGAACATTCGCGAACAATCGTGCCACTTTGCCACAGTTCACGGGTAGCGTAGAAGCCTCCAGATATTTCCAGAGACTATTTACTGTTTAATCCCGCTATTCGATAATAGATGGCGGTAGTGTCCACGTACAATTGTTCGTGTAGTACAATTGTTTCTTGATAACGGATGGCATTAGCGTGTCGTTTCTAGTCTTTTCAATTTACGTAACACTGCCCCCTCCCTTTTTTTCTGGATTTAAGTATTAACCTGCGTAGCAAAATAATTAAATCATTGGTTATAATAGATGAGAAAAAACAATTATTTTAGTATGTACTAATGTATCGCAATAATACTCTCATCACCGTATTGATTGGTAGCTATCTACTAAGCAATAAAGTGAATTCAAACTTGTATTATGTTTACTTTCATTGCACAGCAGTGGAGCAAGCCTTTTTTTTCTTTTTTTGATGGGAAATCATCAAATGACTTCTCCCGCTCTGGGCGGAGTGGGAGAGCGTGTCAGACTTTTACTGACTAAAACCCACCCGTGTTCCTTCAGTTGCCCATGTGCCAGGGTCACGGTATCTCTTTCGAACAATCTCGCGACCCTGGCAGGCATCGGTCCTAGCAGACCCCTTCAGTTCTGTATATGGAATAACGATACCATATCATCATCATCATCATCATTTCAGCTGGTTGACGTCCACTGCTGGACATAAGCCTTCCCCAAATTTGGGGGTTTGCTATAATCACCACGCTTGGCAAGCGGGTTGGCGATCGCAGTATGGTGGTAAAATGCATAGAGAACGCTGCTTGAGTGATGGAATAGTGCTATTCTTTACGTTGGCATCACACGGAAACGGTACGATATATTCTTTGTAATATCATACTGTACCAAGAAAAGTAGGTACCTACGTAATATTTTGAGGGAAAAACAAAAACCTAAAATAAAAACACTACAAAGTGAAAAATAACTTTAATTTCGGAAGTCGGTGTCTTAGGATCTGTATTTAAGGTTTTTTTTTAAGGAAGTCGATTGAATTTTTTTTTTTACTTTTTAGTTATGGTATATACCCCGCAGTCCCGAACTAATCTAATCGCGTTATTCGTCCATTTGTCGCGCACATACTTAGTGCAATTTAAGACTTATATGGTTTTCACATGGATCCCATTGTAGAATCGAACCTCACGGCAAAACTAAAATGGGACCACACGAGAAGCACCACCTTTCAAATAACAAAAGAATCATTAAAATCGGTTTACCCAGTCAAAAGTTCTGAGGTAACAAACATTAAAAAAAAAGTTATACAAAAAAAGAAATACAGTCGAATTGATAACCTCCTCCTTTTTTTGAAGTCGGTTAAAAAGGAGCAAGTTTCTTATTTAATAGCAGTCGATTAAGTCACGAAACGCTTTTCGAAACATTACTATTTGTTTGTTCAAAACGGTCGCCTCTGTCCCAACAATTGGAATATTATGGTACCTATACGAAATGACTGTTGTTCATTGCACTTGGATATCACCCTGATGACACACTACCAATAAACACTCTATTGTAAGAAAACTCATCACTTTAGAACAATAAAAACCAATTAAATCGTCACTGTTTATCAGCTCTTGATCAAGAAGCTTAAGAGCTATTGTAAATGGATCCAAATCCTCATTTAAACTGTAGTCAAAAAACATACTCCTAATACGACGAATCTTTGCTCTCAGAAATACGTAACATTTGTCGACTAATTAGTTAGTTTCGACTATTAGGAAGCGCGCGCTTTTAGTATTTATTAAAATCTTTGTTTGTTGCTCTACCGTGTACATCTAAATGGTGTATCTCTGGAATTTATTCGTGAATCTTGGGGAATTCTAACAGAAAACATTGCAAATGGGTTTTAGGCGAATTACGCAAAACTTTATAATGTTGACCCTGTTTTCTTCTGTAGGTTTTATTTTACGCATTTTCTCCTGCTACCTTTGCATCGGAGTGAATAATGACAGATCACGTCTCACGATACTCTGTATAATTAGAATGCGAAAACACGAATATAAATTAAATGTAACCTACCTTTCTAAATTTTTTTACTATCCAGATTTACTTGCGGGTCTTCAGCTCCACACGGCGTCCGTAGACTTAATTAAAATAACGCAAATCTCTTTGACTCGTCTCTCGACTCGCCTTTTCATTACGTTTAGTGCAAAGAATGTCTAATTAATGAAGCTTGTGAAAATTAAAGGGTTGTCTTCACATTTACGCTTCACGCGGGTAATTAGGCGACCAGATGATGTTCCAAATGAACTGAATAATATTTGGTTAGCAATTACACGGATGGATGGGACGCTTTATGA
This sequence comes from Aporophyla nigra, assembly GCA_947507805.1. Lineage (NCBI taxonomy): Eukaryota > Metazoa > Arthropoda > Insecta > Lepidoptera > Noctuidae > Aporophyla > Aporophyla nigra. The sequence goes on along the minus strand of OX382297.1, from coordinate 17,243,128 downwards.
CTCATTTTGATGTTTCGATGTGCGAGATAGTTTTTATATGATCTCGCCTTCGGTAAGCCCTTTTCCACAAAGCTGCGCTAGGCGAGGCTAAGAAAATAGAGTTATCTTACTGGTGGGTATCGCCCAAATCCCTCGCTACACATCCTACACGTGTGTGAAGTAAGCGTTACCACCATTGTATTGCGCCCTTAGTGTATTTTTCTTTAAAGCTATAGATTAGGTAAATAATAACATAATCGTCCGAAAAAACAACACAAGGGATAACAAGTCTCGAATGACTCGACATGAATGATACCATTAAAAACATATGAATATCGGCAGTGAGAGCTGAATTTTCTCCCTAGCATAGCTTCCACATTTTTTACAGTTTTATTATTATCCTTTATTCCATTATACAAACATATAAATTATATTTTTAAATATTAAAATAACAAAAATTATAAAAACATTTAAAAATATAAAATACAGTTTTTATTGTTACCAGTTTGAAAATAAAATCGATTGAATTGTAGACATACTGCATAACTGTAAGAGAGGATTTCTTTGTGAGACCGGTACGAGGTAGGAATAATAATAATAAAATGTTTATTTGTACAGACAGAAAAACTTATATAAGTACACAAGGATTAAGGGAAAAATTGTACAATAGAGTCACATTAAAGGGCAAACTGATGCCTCCTAAACTAGGCCAAAAACCTGTGCTTTAGGAGACAAAGTTCCTCCATTTATAAAAGCATACAATTTGTATTAAGTGTCATGCAAGTACTTATAGATAACAAAGAAATAAATTAAATAAACAACACCTTAATTAAATACATTAATTAGATCTATTAAGAGACACTTGTAATAAGATTCTCGGTGTCGTCATATGTTAACTTCTGCAACCAGTCTGTAAGTTTGATTTTAACTTCATGTTTAGTCAGGGGGTAAATGGAAATAAGTTTATTAATTTTGTTGTACAGTCGAGAGCTAGTTGCCGCATATTGTCGGCTGGCAAACTTGGAACGGCATTGGACTATATCGCACACAGGAGTGCCTTTGCGTTTTTTGAGCTTAGCATGGTCTAGGTGTAGCGTAGAGTGTTTGCGCAGCACGGCGCGTAGCACAAAAAGCTGTCTCACAGTTAATACTTTGGCTTTTGAATAGAGTTGGTCGAAAAGTCTCTGCGTTTAAAGTGAATGACTTTCAAGATCGCTCTTTGAGCTCTTTCAACTTTAAGTAAGGATGTTTTGTAGGATCCGCCCCAAACTGGCATACAATATAAAATTACTGATTGACAGAGGCTCTGGTAAACTATTAAAGATAGATCGGGATCAGCAGAGTGCCTTAGCTCCTTAAATATATGGATTAGTTTTCTGATTCTTGTACAGAGGGCGTCGATATGGGGTTGCCAGCTAAGTTTATGATCCAAGTGGACTCCTAAGTATTTTATATCAGGGACCAATGACAGGAATGGGCAGTTGCAATTGCGCGCCTCACCTGAGCAAATGTGGGCTTTAATTTGACCTGATTCCGGTGGAGGAGGTAAAGTATTAGGTAGAGAGAATCTAATGACCTTAGTCTTTGCTACGTTAAGGCTAAGTAAATTTTCTGAGAGCCACTCCATCACAAAGTGAAGCGACTCTTCTGCCTTTTTAATTGCCATGTCCCAGTCAATATCATGAACTATCAACGCTGTGTCATCGGCGTACGTAAACTATCGCAAACTATATCGCAATTTGGAATGTTTGCGTGGCACAGGTCATTGATGTAGAGCAAGAAGAGAGGGGGCCCAAGGATACTACCCTGCGATATACCAAAGCTGATAAGTCTATCATCACTCTTTGTAGAGTCAATTTTAACTCTTTGAGTACGATTAGAGAGGTAATCTTTAAAAATGTCCAATGCGACGCCGCGTATCCCAAGTAAGTACGTCAACACATTGCAAATTGCTATAGCTCCTGAAAATTAGTTAACATTATTTATCTTTTCTTGGTACCGTGTGGTGCCGGACGTAAAGACTAACACCACCCCATTTCTTCCCGTGGGTGTCGTATAAGGCGACTAAGGGACTTACTAGAATGGGCAGCAGCGTTCTCTATGCATTTTACCACCATACTGCGATCGCCAACCCGCCTGCCAAGCGTGGCGATTATGGCAAAGCCCCCCAGATTGGGGGAGGCCTAAGTCCAGCAGTGGACGTATTACGGCTGAAATGATGACGATGATGATGATTTATTTAAATCGAACCGAAGCGTTCCGTGCCGGGGCGAAACTCCGCTGCCGCGACAAATCGCGGCACGGCGGACAGAGCTCCGGCAGGATCTCATGGCGACATGGCGAGTACGATTGTCGCAACCCAGCGCCGGGCACGCCACAATTGCGGCGGTAAGTCCCCTCTTTGAGGAGTGGATAGAGAGGCGCCACGGCGTCCTCACCTTCCGCCTGACGCAGGTTCTCACCGGGCATGGGTGCTTCGGCGGGTTCCTGTTCAGGATAAAGCGGGAGGAAACGCCCGGGTGTTTCCACTGCGAGGATCGTCTGGAGGACACGGTAGAGCATACGGTGGAGGTGTGCCCTGCCTGGGCGGAACACCGCCGTGTCCTCGTGGAGGCGATCGGCGGCGGCGACCTCTCGCGTCCGACCCTGGTGCGAGCCATGGTACGGAGCGAGAGGGCATGGGAAGCCGTCACCTCCTTCTGCGAAGCAGTAATGCTCGCGAAGGAGGAGGCGGGGCGCGTGAGGGAGTGGCAGTCTCTACGCCCTCACGTCCCTAGCCACCGCAGGAGGAGACGCCCCGGGCGTCGGGAGTCTATAGCGGACTCCCGGCCACCGTAGGCGCGAGCTTGCGGGCGGCGAGCAATGGGTAGCACGCCGCCCGGTAAGGACCAGGCTCGGGTCGACGGCGCGTAGTGTTCCACGCGCGCCTCAAAGAGATGTCAGCAGCACTGAAGGGGTTTTCTAGGACCGACACCTGCCAGGGTCGCGAGATTGTTCGAAAGAGATACCGTGATCCTGGCACATGGGCAACTGAAGGAACACGGGTGGGTTTTAGTCAGTAAAAGTCTGACACACCCTCCCGCTCCACCCAAAGCGGGAGAAGTCATTTGATGATTTCCCATCCAGAAAAAAAAAAAGAAAAAAAGCCCCCCAAATTGGGGGAGGCCTAAGTCCAGCAGTGGACGTCTTACGGCCGAAATGATGATGATGATGTTCTTTTCTTGGATCGTTTAACGAGTTTTACTCAATCACCACTGTCACACAGGGGTAATTGATTGCCTTCCTCTGAAGTTAATTTCAAGACACAAACTGTAATACTGGTTTCATGTATTCGGTTTTCATGTTGCCATCCACTAAATTAAAGTATTTTCATTTGACCTAATAATAAGTTTGTTATTTTTTTTTCATAACCTTTCGTACGTATAGAAGATATATTAGGTAGCAAACTATAATAGGTACTGTAGGGCAAAAATAATGTATTTTTGGAAACTGTAAGCTGTAAGTAGTAGTCTGCCTTATTACATATATTTTCAGTTTATGAGAGCAAACTGTCTAAAGCATACTTAAAATAACATTTTTAAGTAAAATATTGCCAGATGATTAATGTAGTTCCCTCACTATATTAAGTCATAGATCAGTTTTGCCAAGACTGCCACAGTAACCCTTTTAACAGGAGCGAATATATTTTTAAAAAGCCCATTTTATATCAAAGGAAAAACATATCAGCCAAGATTTAATATAAGGTAAGTTCCTTTGAATCAGTACTGATCAAAGGTAAACAAAAGGTACTTTCGAATCGCCGAAGCAGCAGTGAAAATCTCTATGACTCCAGACAATTTTGTTATTCATGAACTACGTTAATAAACTTTATCTACGTAAACAAAATCACCTCCGCTATAATGCTACCTCTCTTCGAAAAAATGATAAACTTTTTGTTTCGTTACTTATTTTGTCTCTAATTAGCTTTTGAGACTATTAGAAACTCTTCGTTGTGTTATATTCCACTATATGTTCTGATGCTACGTTAATAAACTTTATCTACGTAAACAAAATCACCTCCGCTATAATGCTACCTTTCTTCGAAAAAATGATAAACTTTTTGTTTCGTTACTTATTTTGTCTCTAATTAGCTTTTGAGACTATTAGAAACTCTTCGTTGTATTCCACTATATGTTCTGCTGCGCGTGGCTAAATAATAACAGCTGCACGGCTCGAAGGTTATATTAAGGATACAGCCCGTATCCGCGGTTGGTCTGTCTCTTGTCTATCTTTACACACAAGTACTCTACGTGCTTTGGAAAACACGATTTGAACCGTTGGTCCTGACTGTTTTTTGTAGAGCTTTGAAATGCAGTCGTAAGTTCGTTTGGCAGTCAGAAGCACGCGAAACTCTAAATGCCCCCTACATTGTTTAAAACAGGCTAAATAGATTGACTGATCTTTTCTAAATCTGGAGTCAAATACAATTGCTCGGTACAACTTAGCTTTGATATAGCTACCAAATCCCTTTGTCAAGTTATCAAACGGTTACAGAGACTAAAGCATTCTGAGGCATTAATTTATCTATTTTCCGAGTTATAGGAAAAAGCATTGAAATTTCTTGCTAATATAACTTTTACTGTGAAACAGTAAAGTATAGACATATGCAACTACCTAAAACAGATAGGTACGTATGTCCGTACGTCATAGTATCTACATCCTACTGGGATATAACCAGTAAATATTGTTCATTGTATCAATAGGATGAACACCACCCTTGTCTCACGCTACTTGGGTACCTATAGCCTGGACACATTGGATATACATATCTAGCTGGGAAATATTGATACCTACAAGAATATTGATATGTCATCACACAAATATGCTTACTGCATCGTACTAATCCTCTTTAAGTTTTACCGACTCCATAAGTAAGAACGATCCGCAAGCGCATTACCATTTACATAAGACGACTGCCCTTTAAATAAAACTCATATAAATGTACAAAGGAGTTTCTTCATTCCGTATGTAGTTTTACTTTTATAAAACACCTCATTTGCAATTTATCTGCAAGTGTAAGTGTACACAAATTGTGGATAGTTTTTGTGTAAATGTTCTCATGTCTTTTTAAACTCACAAAAAAAGTACTCCCATTTGGAATACCCTCAATTCCCACAGGGGCCATGCAAGGCAAACTCAAGGGGTAAATACCTATGAAGATAGCGAAATCTGGACGGAATCGCATCAGTGTGGTTTCCACAAGAAAACGCCTATTTATAGAAGGTAAAATCCAAGCGTCTTCTGCACGCGCAAGAGCCCATAAGTACAAGGTGGTGATGGCAAAGCCTTAAAGTAACTCTCACTAAAAGTGACGCAAACAAAAACAATGAAGAAACCAGGCCGTTACACTAAACAGTCGTCCTTGGTGAATGAAAAGGGAAAATAAATCTACAGGTTGACAAAAAGTGGAGGAGTCGATAGATTTGTAGCTAAATTAAATTTTATGAGAGAACCACTGCACTGGACAACACCAAAGAGGGGGCAAAGCGCCTTTACGGGAGTTGTTTCATTTATCACCATGCTGGTGATCGGTTTGGTGAGATTGAAATTGCAGTATCTTGTTATTGGTGCATAAAAGGTATATATACTACGAAAGAATTAGACACCTACCCGGTTTACGTTAACATATTCTGCATCCACAAAACTATATCATAGCAGCATAATTTTGAAACCCAATACAAATCTCGCCATGTGACTTGGTAGCGAAGCGACTAATCCAAAGCTAAGAAAGAACACGACAGAGATTATTATTTATATACCAGTAAGTGTCCGCTAATAATTGCTTAGCGGAACATTATCTATCAGTATTATCGATACTTTCCTCTTCTATACTTTAACGTAAAGGCGTAATATAACGTTATTGACATACATCGCCGAGAATTCATTTTAGGGCCTAGTAAAAGTAATACACGTCATGCCGACGACGTATAAAATACTTATCTGTACCGAAAACAAATTCAGAATATTCATGGCTCTGTTATGTTTATTTTATGACTGTGTCACGAGATACACAATTTCCTTACGTTACTTGTAGTTTTCTGGACATTTATGAAGAGCAGTAATACGTTAATAAGAGTACATGCAGCACAACATCGCTAATGTAGACATTTTGCTTTAGTGAGTAAAAACAATAGATAAACTTTTACGGCAACTTTAATTAAATGTGTTCTAATTTATAGTTTCAGCTAAAAATTAACTAAATAATGCTGAGAATTTACGAAAATTATTCTAGAAACATTTGAAAACGCCTTTTTGTTTCCTGATCTCCAATGCAACAAATTTTTGACTAGTCTTATTTTAATTTTTCAAATATCTCATCCAAAAATCTCTTCTCGGGCAAAATGATATACGCTTGCTAATTACATCGCCGACAATCATAATAAATCTCAGCTAAATGTTCATGAGAAACACAAGAATGAATTTATTACTACGTTCAACATATGTGAGTTGTATATGAAGTGTACTGTGTACAGTGTAGCCGAACTCTGAGCTAAATCCCGTAATGTTGCCATGATATTGTGATTGTGTTACCCAAATATGTGAGAACAAATGCCTAAAGCATGCATGATGCAATTCAGCTTAAATGTTTCCTATCAGCTAGAAATAGAAAACTAAAATGTACAGAAAGTACAGTATGTAAATAAATAAGTCCTCTGTGTGTTCGAGTCCCAACATCAATTTTCTTGTTGATTTTCCTCTAAAAGGGGATTTATACGTGGTAAAAACACATTTTTATACACCTTTGTTGATTTACCGCAGTTACATAAGAAATGGTCCATAAAGAAAGTAATGTGAGGAATTTCGCTTTGAGATACTCTCTTTTGTGTTTATTTAGGAAGCTAGTGGTGTTGTTTTACAGCAACTAGTATTAACAGACTACTTAATATTATTTTAAAGTCGTTTTTCCCTACAAATACAACCTACCAATCTACTTCTGAATAAATAGGATTTTATCAAAAACTAAAGTGAAAAACAAAATAATAACAAAACTACGAAGATTTTATTCAGGTAGGTACGAGAACTGGCGTTGGAGGGGGCAGGTTGGGTTGTCCAGCAATGGACGTCTTTCGGCTCAAATGGTGACACTGAAACGTTTTGAAGTATTACTTGATCCCCAATCAAGTACTACAACAAAACATTTTGAAAAGCTTGATATCTGAAATAATACACACATTTATACCAAAAATAAGGAGAATTAAAAAAGCAAATAAAAACAATTCTGTTTGTCGAACGATCCAAGCATAAATACAAAACATTTCATCCTGAAACTACGAAATTAAAGCTGGTCACGCATTCACTTCGAAAATTAAATACATGCGGTGCCGTAACGAACCGAAACACATATATTCGCAACATTTTTGTTTAATTTGTTACAATATTTTGGACCCGTAGTCGATACTCCCGATGATCGTTGTGGTAGACGTGTTCTTGAGTAAAGGGACAGTGAAAAGGACGCCCTCAGATAGATTGTACGAAGGTCTTTACAAGGTGGCTGAAAGCAATGTTAATGCCTAGTGTGGTTCAAGCTGCACTAAATCCTACTAATATTATAAATGCGAAAGTTTGTGAGGATGGATGTATGTGTATGTGTATGTTTGTTACCCTTTCACGAAAAAACTACTGAACGGATTTGGATGAAATTTGGCACACAGATAGTTCATAACCTGGATTAACATATAGGTAGGGTACTTTTTATCCCGGTAGTACGTTCCCGCGGGATATTTTCCGACCTCCACGCGGGCGAAGCCGCTGGCAAAAGCTAGTACTTTAAATATTGCAAAAGAATGTTAGGCAAATGAATAAAAAAGTAGAATATTCTCAAAAAACAGCAGTTCAGAAGCCATAATAAACATAAATAAAAACGAAAGGATTGGAAATTATAGGAAGCCGCAAGCCAACGAAAAAGCCTTAAAACCTAATATAAATCAATTCTGGGAAGCTTTCTGGCGAGGTTATGGGTGATATAAAAAAGTTCCGCCACCGGAAATAGTTATTATAACTACGAATACGGATGTGGGTATTGGCGATCCTATTGGCTGAGCGATAAAGTCGATACCATTCATTTTATTTCGGCGAAAATAGCCTGACATGATTTTCTTCGGTTACTTAAAAAAGTTATGATACAGCAAAGAATCATTTCATTTTGTTAGAAATAATTTAGTAAGAATTGCCTAAAGCTTATTGTTGAATGTTAATTTATTCAAACTCTCTGGAACGTTAAGTACCCGGCAGCAATAATAGTTAAAACGGAAGATATCTTGTCGTTAATGTGATTAAACAGTGTTTTCTTCCACGTCTACCTACTGAGAAATGATTCCTATCTAAGACAGCTAACGAGAGTAGATTGCAAATATTTGCTACGGTCTAGAAACCTGATTAAGGTTCTTTGATGCTTGTTTTATTCCTCGCACGTAGGTAACTACGAAAAACTAAACACCCCGCATAAGAATTCGACGTGATTCAGTTAATTTGTAGCTAAGACGTTAGAACCGCAACAACACCGCTTAGTATTCTAGTCACAAGTGGCAATGCAAAGGCTCCTCGAACCCGTATCATGTCAAGTGGGTGTTTTTGGCGTCAATCCAGCCAATTATTTCATTCGTTTCAAGTTTTCAACGGCAACTGCACCTACTAGGTATTAACGGTAGTCCTTTAAATGAATGCTGATTCCCTCCTCTCCCTCTGTACCTCTATAATTGAGTCATCTACATACTCAATTATAGAGGTACACACAAGCTAGCAACGCAATACAAAATAATCCACTATGTAGATGCAAATATTCATAGCTGGAACAGTGGGCACGCGCGCTTTTTACCTAAGTAACGACAAATAGGAAAACGAAAACACGCCAAAGTCCTCTCTATTCTAAACCCACACTGTGAGTCCTAACAAATCCTGTTTTACATACGAGTGCCTATTTGGTTACGCTTGTAGGTGCAATAACAGACCCACTTTATCACTTAAGTTCAGAGCTCCGGGAAAGGTCGTTTTGCCGACATATGTAGATCTTCATACATCTTCCACTTTAACGCCACTGTACGCACACTATAAAAAGGAACATATTTTTTGGTACATTTACCTTCCTTTCTGAGGATGAAGAAAACTGCGACGGAACAAAATGGCGAATTAGAATATTACCGGTGTCGGAACTTTAAATAGTTATTTGCAAGAAGCTTACTCGAATTGATTTATTGAGCTTTAAGACTTAAATAAATGCGGCTTCTCACTCAAGGAAAACAGTATGTCGTTACAGAGAAGGTACAAATGAAAAGACTTTACTGACTTTATGAAAAGACCCTTAGAAAAATAGACATGCAGGTATTTATAAGTGCTGCAGCTGACATACCTAATGAAAGGCATCGTTCTAAATTGCGCACTATAAACCCTTTTGTTATAGCTAAATCTTCCATATTTACTGATGTTATTTTAACCTTCCTCAAAAACTGGCCTATTAAATGCCAAAATAATTTTCGTAATCCCACTGGTATTTCCAGAGATTACTTCTTATAAACGAACTTACAGACTTTACCTCTTTATAGTTCGTGGAGATAGTGATAGAAATGGGCATTAATTGAATTTTCTTATTTAATTTTAATTGGATATTTATTCTTCATCTAAAGCTATCATTTATTAGAAGCTGATTACGACTTCTCCTATGCGTCTAACTCAGAGAAAAACATGGGAAATCATATTCTCGAGGTGCCTGTATCGAGTAGATATCTGACTGATTAATATTATTCTGCGGAGCACTACAAACAAGCTATCGGTACCGTCTTATATCCCCGGGGCACGCCGCCGCCGCCGCCGCTCCGTTGACTAGGTAATCCCATTATTAGGTAGGTTCTCTGCTACTCCGTCAGCAAATAGCCGATATATTATCTCCGATGAAAATAACTCTAGCTGCCCTAGATACGTAATCCAGTATATTCACACCCTATTTTTTATTCGCTCTACGTGTAATAAACACAGGGTTTTATTTTCATTGAGCGGCGAGAGTTTTTCCTAACCAGTGTATATAGCATTATTTATTGAAAAACTTGCCGAACTAATCCATGAAATGTAATGATGTTGTGTGCAATGTTTGATGGTTTTTATGCTATAAAACTCAGAGGAGCACGAAAATAACAAATAATAGACCTGGTGGTGCCAGGGAATGCTAAGCGTACCACCGTCATAGTCTTGATTTGATGGTAAGAAACCCATAGTGCAGGCTTACAATAAAACAGGATGATACAGCAAATCAGTTTGTATTTCAATTAAGAATAATCATAGTACCTACAATATTAATAACGGTCACGCACTATTTTCTAAGTTCGGGCAAACCGGCAGTTTCACGTAGGAGTAGTGGAGTCTGCATTCGTTGGTTGTCTCACAAGACTGACTCGTCTTTCAGCTGTTTCCCTTCACTCAACTCTGTCCACGTGCCGCTCCCTCCAGCGAGCGCGTCACGGCGTTTTCCCTCACCTCGGTACTACAATAAGCAATTGACAGACTATTATCATTACATATTTATATTTATTATTATTTTCAGACTATTATCATTTTCCATTTTCCAATCGTTTGTAGGGCTTACATACCTACAAACGATTAGAAAATTAATACCCCATAGTTTTCATGTTGTGAAAACCTTTAAAATATACACCTACATAAGTCCTATTTATGTCACGTCCTCAAGCCTTGACCTTTTGCGTTGTGCTAAGAAAAGAATAACCGTTCGTATAATGCCAGAAAAGTTTTCATTGTTGCCCGCAATTCAATAGGCGCAATGAAATAATTGTATTAAAGCTCAGAAGAATCATAAGCTATTTAACTCGCCATAAAATTATAGTCCCCGTCGGGAAAGTGAAAAGTAAGTCATAAAAGAGAATGGTGCCGATTCCGTTGTAAAAAATTCTCTAAACTAAACTAAAAATCACTAAAATTTGGTTTATTCCTGTCAAACGATGATTTCCTATTCTGAAATAGACTAAAGTGACACAACTTAACTATATTTTAGTTTGACAGCACTAAGATTGCACTGAGTTATTAGTTTAGTGAAAATGACAATTTTGCTATTCTGAGTTTGCTGGTTTTCACCAAAAATTTTGACTATAATAATTTATTTTGACTAAATCTGACTATTTTTAATCGCGATTAAAAAGGTGTGGAATAAAACTAGTGGTCATGAACAAAAATTCACACCAACGCCTCGCCTTCACGTGCAAAAACAGTGCTGTATTTTTTATTTTTTATTTTTTTTATATCTCGAAAATGGCGTGTCCTATCGCAAAAATAATGAAATTTTCGACCCCCTTTATGAAACCCCGGAACATTGAAATCTCAACACTTGGGTAATATTTTTTTTATTTTTCCAACAAAAAGTGAAAAATTCCATATAAAACATGTCCAGGCTGCCCCCTTGCGCGCGCCTTCGTCTCTAAAAAAATAATTGCGTAGCGCACACAAGTACCACGTTGTGAAACCAAAAGAAAGAAAAAACCACGTTGATTGTCAAATTCGTTTTAGTCGTGTCAAAATAATTTTTAAATTTAGAGATTTTTTCTTGCAGAATAGCGTTAAAATTCTCATAGCCAAAAGTAAGGAATTTTAGAGATAGTTTAGTTAGTTTAGTTCGGTGTACAACAGAATCGGCACCATTATCCAACTTAACACACTAAAACCCGAAACTTTTGATAATAATGATTAATGAGATCCTTCATCGAGTAGGAATCTGTTAATGTGCTCGACTGCGAGCTTATTCACCTTTAACTTAGGTACAAATACGTTTGTGAATCATCAGTCATCAGCAGCCTATAATGTTCCCACTGCTGGGATCCAGGCCACGTTTGTGCATGTTATTGTTAAATGACAAAATGATAAATCATTTTATCTCTGTAAGTAGGTTTATACAAACACTTTTACGCGTCAATGATTTTTTTTTTAAACTAGATGAGGCTAAAGACTATTTGTTACATTATCTTCTTTCTTATCTTATCTAAACGCGTTATCGACAGTATGTCAATAGGCAAGTCTCCAGGTCACGATGGTCTCAGCATTGAGCACCTCAGGTTCGCGGGCCCCCATTTACCAAGAGTGTTAGCAATGTTTTACAACTTTTGTGTGAGTCATGCGTATTTGCCTTGTCTGATGACCAAAACTATTGTTGTGCCCATCATTAAAAATAAAACGGGTGATATCGCGGACTTAGATAACTACAGGCCCATTTCTTTGGCAACAGTGATCGCTAAAGTGCTTGACAGCCTGCTTAACAGACAACTGAATACCTTTGTTCAACCGCATGATAATCAGTTTGGATTTCGATCCGGGCTTTCTACTGAGAGTGCCATCTTGTCTTTAAAGTGGGCTGTGAAATACTACTCGGACAGAAAAACACCCACGTATGCTTGTTTCCTCGACCTCTCCAGGGCTTTTGATCTGGCCGCGTACAGTATCCTCTGGAAGAAGTTGGAGAAAGCTGGAGTTCCGCCAGAGTTGATAACCACTTTTAAATGCTGGTATGGCGGACAGATCAATCAGGTACGGTGGGCCGGGGCTTTCTCAGAGCCGTATAGGTTGGAGTGCGGGGTGAGGCAGGGGGGATTGACTTCACCCACGCTCTTCAATTTGTATGTCAATGAGCTGATTGAGGCGCTCAGCAGAGAGCGTGCTGGCTGTTACATTGACGGAGTTTGTATTAATAACATTAGTTACGCCGATTATATTGCCCTACTGAGCGCCTCAGTTTGTGGCCTTAGAAGGTTGGTGACCATCTGCGAAGAGTATGCCTCTATTCATGGATTGGTCTATAACTGCAAAAAAAGTCAAGTCATGGTCTTTGGGGACAGCGGTCGATGTTCCGAAACTATGCCCCCGGTCAAGTTGAACGGAATATCACTTATACGGGTATACAAAGTGAAATACTTGGGACATCTTTTGACCGCTGACCTCAAATATAATGATGATATTGAGAGAGAAAGAAGGACGCTGTCGGTGAGAGCTAATATGATCGCTCGCAGGTTTGCACGTTGTTCAAGATTAGTCAAGAAAACCTTGTTTCGTGCATATTGCACCTCATTTTACACGTGCAGCCTGTGGATAGAATACACTCAAAAGTCGTACAGCGCCCTTCGCATTCAGTTTAATAATGCGTTCCGGGTTTTGATGGGGCTGTTCCGCTTTTGTAGCGCGTCAGGGATGTTTGCTGAAGCTCGTGTCGATTGCTTCTACGCTACGATGCGAAAAAGATGCGCCTCCCTGGTGCGCCGGGTGCGGGCCAGCCCCAACATTATACTGCGGTGTATCGCGAGCAGACTGGACTGCGTGTATGTGAATCGCTGCTGCAAGCTGTCCACTTCAGTGTTGAGCTTGTAGCAGGGATTCGCTTTTAAATATAAGGCATTGGTACCGATTCCCTTGTTCACAAACTAAACTAAATTTAAGTTCAGTGCATCTTCTTCTTTGTATTTCATTAAGAAGAGGACAAAAGAAAAATTTTAGTTTAGTCCTGTCAAATTAATCAGCGCTCCATACAAGTTTAGACGTGATTAAAAACTTGCCTACTAAAATTACCTCAATTTACGTCAAGCGCTGATTACTTTGACAGGACTAAACTAAAATGTATCTTCTGTCCTTTCCTTAATGAAATAGAAAGAAAAAGATGCACTGAACTTAAATTTAGTTTAGTTTGTGAATAAGGGAATCGGCACCATTGTAGGTTAAGTGTGTAGGATAAGTTTACTAACATAGCTGATAAGAAATATTGTTACTAACACATTTGAGTCATTTGTTACTTGCATTTTAAATATAAATAAATAAATAAGTCCCGTAATTATTGTGACAGCAAGCGCTACTGCTGAATGTGGTCCTTGTTTCGATTCCCGAGTCGGAAAAAGTATTAATGAGGTATTTTCCATCTAGCATTTTTTACAACACTCCGGAGTCTGGATTCGTGCCCGGTTGATGGCGATAGGCTCGCTCCCTGTTGCATTGGGATATTAACACGTTGACGGACAGAACGCCTCTCGACGTTCTCTCTGGATAAAATAATACGACAGTACGCCTATCGACGTCAACCTTTTGACTTGCATACAATCAGTACGCCTTGCAACGTTATATTTTATATACTAATAAAAGGAAGGGCATTCTCTAGTTTCACGACGGATAGAGTTTTAATCTTTTACTGGCTTATTGTACGTAAAAAAAATGTTAATAAAAAGGGAATTTTGTAGTGTCTCAACACGATTAACCAGTAAGGGAATACTGTCCGTTAACGTCTTAACTAGCGAACTGTGCGTGCATCTCTGTCTAACCCTACGGGGAATCCAAGCGTGATGTTATGTGTGTTCATTGTGAAACAAAGTTGAGCATTATCAAATGTTCCCGAAAACAATGTTCCGCACTTTTGCTTTCCAAAGAATAACCAATCTCCTGTAAGAAACCTACGTTTCTTACAACAGAAAACATGTTGTTAACAATGTTGTACAAAGAGTAACTTTGTTTACCATTCACGGTGTAAATACTAAACACACACACACATCACAACACACACATCACATTTGTGTGTTTAGTTGTAGGTGATTAATTCTTATTATTAATGAAAAAGTACTTATAAGATAAAACTTAAAATTGTAAAAGGGAGCTACATCTGCCAACAAACTGCTTTGCAGTTTGGCAGAAATAAAATTGAGGTCAACATGAATAAACGCTTTTTCATTTTTTTTTTTTCAACACACGTTTTATTCTACATTGTATCGGTTCCTACCTCATACGAACTAGCAAAGATTTTCTTTCAGTCCATAAGTTCTAAAAATCGATATCGGTAGGGCTAGGAACACAAAAATATTAGGTATAATGTGCAAAATCAAATCAATATAAAAAATAACTTATTCAAACTACGCTGACAGTCAGCACATTTTGAACGTCAATTTACATAAATCAGTCCCCTACAAACGCCTGCCTTTTACCACGTACTAGTGGTTTAGCGGGGAAGGTGAACTGGAGCAACTAACTCACCAGCAGTACAGCTGTACGGTCAGTCTAGAACTTGATCATAAACATAGGAAATAATTAACATTATGAGATCCAAAACAATAAATTAAATAATTTTCCATTCAGCAGCTAGCACACGCCAACATACCGAATGGTCAAGGAGGTAGGTACCTATGTCTGAAACTCATTCATTAATTTGAGGAATTCAATTTGAAACGCCGGAGCATTCAGGCCAAAGGAGAATATTGACGGCGACCGTCCTGGGGTCCCCGCACCTTTATCCGTCATTTAGTTGAATTGAATGAAGGTAAGGGATATAAATAGCACCACACATCCCGTAGGGAACGGTACTGATTATACCCAGAAGGTCCTATACCTATGAGGCTTTTGTTATACTTTTTTACGGAAAGAATTCCAATCTCATAAACATCATAACATCAGAAGCAGAAACAAAAAACCCTACCTGCTACTTTTGTACTCAAAACTTATGTATTTATCATATCTGCATCTATTTTACTGTGTGTACCTGTACATAATGATAAAATAAATTAAAATTTTTAAAGTTTTTTTTTAAATCAAACATTTAAAATGATTATTTACATGTTAGTTCAATGAAATTAAGGAAATAAATAATTAAAGAAGCCAGGCACCCAAATCATACCGCACATACGTTAGGGTGTGAGGTCGTGCCAAATATTTTCTTACGCAACAAAGGGAAACGTACAATGTTATTAATCAAAACAAAATCTCTTAATAGAAGGGAACGGGCGTTTCCCGTACCCATACCACCAACATAGCTTTTAAAGTACCTATGTATGGACATAACAATATGCAGGGACTACTACTTACACACTTCCATGGGATGGATGGAACTTGAAGAACGGCACAAACATTTAATGCAGTTCTTTGTAGTCATGGGCACATGAGCGCATGATGAGAGCATCCTCGCGCAGCTGGATCCGGTACCTCAGAATCTAGTCTGGCTAATCAATATGCTGTTATGGCTCAAACTCGTGGTAAGTTTGTAACTCTAGTTTTACCTTTTTGGTTATTCACTTAAATGTTCCACAACCAACAGTCGACTACATTCTGTTATTGATAGGTGCCTATACACCCTAGTCCCAACACGAAATATTAGATACCTAGGTACTGTAAGTAGATACCTATTAATTTTAACATACTTACTCTGTTTGGCAAAGAAAATGAAAGACGACCCGAATCAAAAACAAATTGAATTGACCGCTAATTCCCATAATAATTGCCCATTTTACCCAGACTATAGACAAGAGAGTACCTCCATTTTTTACGCATTAGATATGGTCTCATTAATCCTCTCAAGTATCCTTAATAGGCATCCAGTTACAGGCTTAGTAAGTTACGGCTCACCAAGGGGATGAATTAATTATATTATTATTCTATTTATTACGTAGCTTGTTTGCTCTTCGTGTAGGAATAAAACTTATACAATCTTTAATGGTAGGTAAATCATGTAGTTAGAGTTTAGACTAACGAGTATCTTTCGGCTTTTCCCACGTAATGTAATAGATGTTTTCATCTGCGGTTTTATTATTATGAACAGCAATCTATGGTTAATTGTGGCCCACGTATTGTATACTAAATCTCTAAATTATAATAGCTACTACACAACAATTCGGTTTGGTACTAAACTTCAACTATATCCAAAGAATCTGGTTACTAACTTATCTCTTCGGATGACCACACTTGCTTATGTGACTAAACCATCTTCTAACTTATATCGGCTCTTATATTGGCTTGCAATAACCCAATCACTTGTAGAATAAATATGTTATGTCCCTATCCGATATTTCTCGACTCTCTACGGTCAAATGACGTAAATTATATCCTCCCCAGAGAAGTTCCGCGTGCGGTATGACCAGATTTAATTAAAAGATACCGTTTTTTAAACTCTGCAAAGATAAACTGCCGGCGAGAGAAAGAAAAAACGGAACTGACGGAATCGTGGGTCACGAAGGAATTTAAATAGCTGACAAAAGAAATAGCATTTATTGTTCAAACAGAACGCATTTATGTAATGGCACAACAACTCACAGAGATAAAGAAAAAGTGAATGAGGATTTAGTTTAGTGTAAACGTTTTACCTTATGCGACATTGAATTTGGTTCCTGCGCTATATTGTAAATTCGACTACACGACTATACGTTTGGTGGTAGTTACTTTGTCGTCGATCTATCTGACGGCTGGTCTAAATTGATGAGTCTTTTATCAAGAGTACCTCATTGGTATCATGAAGTATCAAGCAGTAGCTGTAGGTGACCACTATTAGGTACCTAGCTTTGCACTCAATATGTTTCATTGTCGTACGTGATTTAGGATTCCGTAGCTGTTCACTCGAGTATTAGAGCGGGTAGTGTTGGTGGAAATACAAATGTGTCATTTGTGTACAGACTTTACGCACGACCCTTGCATGAGCCAGCCCGCGATGCTGCGCCTGTAGCTTTAAATTAGCCCCTAAATAATTTAACCCAGTTCCAGCATGTCCCTTGCTGCCCTCCCCCAGTGATTGCCTAAGCCGAGGTGCGAACCCCCCTCGGGGTTACCGTTAGGACTTTCGCTTTAGTTTTAATTTTACTATGGCCCGGCTGGAGGTCTAAAAAATTTAACTTTTTAGAAATCGCCGGGTGAAAATCCGTTTAAGTAGTCAGAATCTTTTTCAGATTAACTACAAGATGTCCAACAAAAAAAAAAAAAAAAAAAAAACAGACTTTACGCGGTGTTATCGCAGCTATTGTGCTTAAAATAAATGAACGCTGTCGTTACTTAACTATTTACCTAAATCGATCACAATTCTAATTTTCAGCTCTCTCATATGCACATCATTCACCAAAGTATTTAATACGAAACGAGCAAATTTACAGCTTCATAAAAGTATATCCGCAGTATTTGAATAATTCATGATGCCGTACCATAAATCTCATATTGAATGTTAAAGGGATTAATACGCCATTCTGTCAGGTTTTATTCGGTCTGGTTCCTTCATATTATAACAGCTGGGATGAAACTAATTAGCACTCTGGTCACGAATTCATTAACTTGTAACTGGAGCCTGCTATTAACACCGGCTGGTAATGACGTCATAGTCGAGGAACCGTCATTACATGGACGGTGGATATTACGTAAATGGATGTTAGACCACTTTCAATATATGTCCATTGAAGCAGGGCATTGGCTTTATTAAACGAAGTCACCTCATAAACTTGGCTTTGAATGATTCAACTGTTCGCTTGTTACCAATTTCAGAGGCTGTCTTATACCCTCATTTTACCAAAGTTTACTCTGGATTATTTTTGCGAGTAAAATATAACTTAGTTTTTACTTAGGTAGTCTTTTTTATAAAATATAGGCTAATAATTTTGGCTGGTAAAAAGTGCGTAGCAAACGTTCTACGATGCTACGCGAAAACTGTGTAAGCGTAGCGGGAGAGCTACGCGCTACGAGTACGGAATATTTAGGCCGAGATTAATACTCGCTGCCAAAGTTACAAAGAGAGATTAGTAAAGGTTTAATCGACAGTTGCCGTTCAGTACAGGCATTAAGGTATATAAATCGGCTTTGCTTAGTTTCAAACCAATGGTAGTGACTTTATAAAACCAGCAATTTTCGCCAATTGAAAATCCTGAAAATGGAAAGTGAAATAAGACACGTTTTCAATTACTAATGAAATCTGTATTGTGTATAACATTGTAATTATTACTTATTGGCAAAGAGTTATTGGGTTTCCCATCTGGAATTTCTCAGTAACAGCCCGGAGTCTGGATTTTTCCCCGGTTGATAGCAATAGGCTTGTCCCTTATTACATGGGACTTAAACATAACAAGCGAAATGTGGGTGTTTTATAAGTATACCTCTGCTCAATCTTCGGGGAAACAAGGTGTTATGTTTGGTTTATTAGTTAACTATTACATTATAATATATTTGATTAAAATAACTTCTTAAGATTAATGATAGGACACTTCGATGTTGTTAACGTAAATATCAAATAACATTTTGTCTCAATTATCCTCTTTTCAAAGGAAATAAATACACTTGATCTCAAAAACGTTCCGTGTGGTGCTTGCTGGACGTAAAGAATAGCACCATCTCATTTCTTCCCGTGGGTGTCGTAAGAAGCGACTAAGGGATTTACTAGCGAATTGGCAGCAGCGTTCTCTATGCATTTTACCACCATACTGCGATCGCCAACCCGCCTGTCAAGAGTGGTGGTTACGGCAAACCTCCCTAAATTGGGGGGGCCTATGTCCAGCAGTGGACGTCTTTCGACTGAAATGATGATGCCCACGGTGAAGACGTTAAAAATATCCGATTGTTTGCTGAGCTTCGTACAGTTTCACTTCGTCTTTTTTCAACGACAGTTCGGGTCTGAAAATAAACAATAATATCAGAATAACCAATATATTTTAAACTCTCGATTACATAGCAATTGAGTGCAATTTCAATTAACTTACAATGTCAACTCCACAGTGTGTTGTTGAACTGAAACAAAGACAAAAACTTGAAACATTTTCACATTCCAAGTGCGCAAAAAATTGTGTTCGTTGGAACAAGTTTTCCAATTATACAGTGGACGAACAATCATGAAAGGGAATGCCAGCACCACTTTATGAAATAAGTGAGTGGTCTGCGCCAGATAACATTGAACTCACGCTTTTGTAATACCAGATTAAAATTTAATTTCAAACGACCAATGCACGACTCATTTAAAAGTAAAATCAACTGAATTTTTTGGTAGACATGCTGAAATTACATGGTTTATTATAACATGTAAACATATGTATAAGCATATCCTTAATGTATGTATGCCCCTTTCAGCCAAAGTCAATTTTGGTGGAGCCGCATCTTATTGCCATTATTTGGTTGGTTGGTTTGTTACTATATTAAATACTTAATACGTATTTACTGTATGTATGTTCTAAATGAAACAAAGTGGAAGACCAGATAAGTTCTAACGTAGCACCTAGCATGTCGCCATACCCTCACTAAAGGAATTAGATCTTAAATAGTCATATTAAGGTTTAAGTCAACTCGTGACTACGAGACTAGACCAGTGGCGTGCGGTCCATAAAGGCATAAAGACACTGCAGACCCTAGACCTAGTCGAACAAGATCTAGACCTCGGTTACTGATATTTCAAGAACAAAAAAATTACACTAAGTAATAAAATTATTCAAAAAGTTCAAAATCCTAATATAAAATTTAGCAAAGTTCATACCGTTACGGCTACGGCTACGGCAACGCGTTCATAACAGATCGCAGCGCAAGGCAGCGAGCGATAGTGTCTTTATTTCATTCATAAATGTACGCATGTAGTAGACATTTTCGTGTCTATACATTGCACACAAAGGAGTGATAACAATGCGAACTCCTGCGGCAGGATCCGGCAGATAGCCAATCACGGGCCACACGCGCGTCACCGCGACTTTAATGGCGAGTATTATGCGACCAAATGGAATATGTACGAAAGGTTGACAATGATGCAATTTTATTTGTCAACGTTTTACTTATCAAAATTTAGAAATTGTTTATTTACTGTGAAGTGCGCTGTTTATGTTTTTCTTGTGATTTATTCATTTTGAAACGTAAATATTTAGGTCGATTTGTTGCTAATTTCAATTTTTATAGTTTATTGAATTGATTTTACAATTGGTTTTTGTTTTATTCAAAATGTTGTTCGATTGTGACGTTTGTGTTGAAAATGTGTGGTTGTTAAAAAGGTTATAAATGGGAAGTTTTCGCATTTGCCGTTTAATGAATAGGAGGCTAAAGGGAGATGTGTACCTCAGTTTGCAAGAATTAACCCAGCAAAGAAGTAATGCAACACGTAAGTTTCATAGTAATAATTAAGAAAAATACAACTGGCTGTGTGGTAGCTTGTTATTTAGTGGTTCGAGTACAACGTGGAATTGTTCGGGATTTGTAGATTTACATAATTTCTATCCCGCGGCTCGCTTAAAGATACACACACACATTTGGTAATTATCGTATTAAGACAAGTATTACGAATAAGTTTTACGTTTAGTGAAGTTTATTGTTACTCTGCCAGCAAGCAGCGCATCGACAGAACGTTCATTTTCATCGTTAAAACGTATTTATACGTATTTAAGAAACACACAAAGTCAACAACCACTACACGTCTTTCCATGCTTTCAACCGAAGAAGAATTATTGGTCGCACCAACTCTTTATGGCGACGACGATTTAAAATCATATCTAAAAAAGGATATGCGCGTAGATTTAATCTATACCTACTTGAGTTGGTTTACTTTATTACTTTTACTGTTATCAGTACTTAATTTACTTATTAAATATATTTACATATGCGAATCACATGACGGGCCTTTTTCAAGGCCACATCGAATATCTTTCAAGTAACGTGTTCTGTAACAATCGCTCACTTAGATTCGTTATTTGAGCTGGCCGAAATCTTTTATTAGCATCGTCAGAAAATCATAATTTCAACCATTTTAAACCACCTTGTGAGTTTTTCTTCACCAACTTGTGCAACTGCAAAAGATGTTTTTTTTTTTTTTTAAACTGCCTACCCGGTCATAAAACCCTGTGCACGCCACTGGACTAGACTATACTAACTAGTAAACATAAACCTCATGTATTAAGAAAAACTAGAACACATTATTAATTAATATAAATGTATCGCGACAAATTATAGTTTATCGATATCTGTCAGTCGCTCAGAACAGTCAGAACCCTATCAATACATAAATGATATTCCAAAAGCGGCACCCCAACCTGCGGGTCGTTGGGCTTTTCGGTGCGGTCCACCGAGCGTTTTCGTGAAGCCCAAAATGTATAGCGGTTTATATTACCTAAAATTCCAAGTAATGTTATTGGGATACGTGTGATCTTGTTGATGGCTGGATATTTCATGGAAATTTGTGTTAGTGACATGAGACGCGTATGAAAATGAACTCGAATGGGCAATATTAATTTTACCACCGTTTTTTCTACTAAACTGTTAATTTTCGTACAATCGATGATTTACAATCAAGGATTCATTGACTCACCAATCTGCTGCTGCTGGATCATGCCAACATCGGGGAAGTACAACGCATGGTTAGCTATGAACTCCTTCGGCTGGTCGATGTACGTGTTCTGCGCCACGGGCACCTGCGTGATGGTCATCTCCTGCACGCGCCACTTGTCCATCTCCTCATTCTCTTGCAGTTTCTGAAGTCTCTCCACTTGCTTATACGAAGGCTCGCCACCGATGTAGTCGCGTTTCATACGGTTGTGGTTCCGTATTTCGTGTTTTCGCAGGTCTGACCTGGAGATGGGGTTTAGTTATTAATCCTACTAATATTTTAAATGTGAAAGTTTGTGGAAACGGCCTAATGGATTTGGATGAAATTTGGCACACAGATAGTTTATAACCTGGATTAAAACATAGGATACTTTTATCCCAATAATACGTTCCCGTGAGATAATTACTGACCTCCACGCGGGCGAAGCCGTTGGCAAAAGCGAATTATAAGTAAAAGTAAATTTTCGTGCCTGGCCGTGTGACCGGACGTACCGGATTTGATGGAGTTTTCATAATAATTAAGGAATTTTAGAGATTTTTGTGAAGAAATCTAAATGTTTGATCAAGTCAAAATACCGTGCGAAGTAGGGGTAGGTCACTAGCCTCTTATAATAAAATACTTTAACAAAAGCAATAAAGACCCCTCGTCTCTCTTACTTCGTTGACGTCTAAGTACTAAAGCACAAGAACAAAACGACATATAAATGTTTTTCCTAATGCACGTCTTCAATTTAGACAATACCACAAGTGAGCGGTCTGATGGCAGAACGTGATTTTAAGGTTGGCAAAGCAAATGCATTAGACTAAGTGGGATTATTCCGAGCGTAGTTTTAATGCATTAGCAGGGCCGTAGCTAGGGGGGGTCATTGTGGGGCAATGCCCTACCTTGAAATCACAATGCCCTACCTTAAAAATATTAAAAACGAAGATTACCTATTAGAATTGGATTGTATGTTTATAGTTTTAGATAAAAAATTGTAGCAATAGGTATCAAAACTTTTCCGAACATACCACAGTTTGCGACATTCATTTCATATTATAATAATTCTTTTCTCTGTGTATAGATGGCATTTGAAGCGCCATCACATGAAACAATGGGTCTATTTAATTATAATATGCCGATGTAGAGAAAAATTTCAACCGTCTTGTTCGCTTGTTCCTCATCATTGAGGATTTAACAGCTGTCCTTAGATCCATGCTCATGTTCTGTCACAGAAATTATTTGTCTATGAATAGCTATTGAATGTACATCACTGACCTAGAGGTGATGTTGATTGATTTAGGAGCCCGTGCTTCAGAGCAGATCAATTATGATATATTTTTTACTTCCGCCCTACCTGTAGCCAATGCTGCCCTACCTTAAATTCGAGTCTAGCTACAGCCCTGTGCATTAGCTAGAAATAAACGTGAAATGTACTGTCATTTTGTGTTTGTTTTATTCGTTTATTCGAAACTAGCGACCCGCCCCGGTTTCGCACGGGTGAACAGTGTATGTGACGGAGGTCGTATTACTATAGAATGTTTCCCAACGGCGTAGACAGGGGCAACAGGGCATGCCAGCCGACCGCCCGTTTCTCTGCGAGCGACTAATAATTTTAAATCTGTGATTTAAAATTTTAATTATAATATATTGTTTCGGGCAATTTTGTTCTACATTAATGCACAACGTACCTAACGTATTTAATTGATTAAGGATTATGGAGATTATTTTATTGTTAAAAAAAGCTACATGGGTTGTTTCCCATTATTTTTTAGTAATATTTAAAAGATAATGTAGAAAAAAATCTATTATACTCAAAATCTTCCGGAAAAATTCTCTAAATGATAGCGAAAACCGTCTCGAAATCCGTTGCTTGGTATAGAATAAACTAGCTTCCGCCAGCGGCTTCGCCCGCGTGAAAATTCAACCCCCCAATTCACCCTCTTAGGGATGGAATTTCAAAAAACCCTTTCTTAGTGGAAACCTACTCTTCACAAAGAAAACACCCTCCAAATTTCATGTCTCTAGGACCAGCGGTTTAGGCTGTGCGTTGATATATCAGTCAGTCAGTCAGTCACTCAGGACTTTGAATTATATATATATAGATAAGCGGAGAATCAGACAGGCCTTTCAGTTTTGTATCATTTTGGAGTTCATTAATAAATGAAAAATAAAGACTTCTTTCAGTATAGCCGTATTTAGGTAGACACGAATATTGTCCTCTCTATACTACAAAGTTTGAAACGAAATAGCACAAGCTATGTTTCAAACACTATCTCTTTCTCCGACCTCCTGAACCATCTGTAGTTTTCGGTAATTAATGAAATGTCGAAGTGGCGTACCTTGGGAGGGCCTATGCGTCCAGCAGAGGACGTCTTTCGGCTGAATGATGATGACTATTAATGAAATGAATATCAAATACCGACAAATCCAGATATTTTAAGAGGTCGACTTGTTACTCAACGTAAACACTGACCAAATATACGAACATCAATCCGCATTTTAGTCTTAGAAATCCTTAGAATTATTTGTAGCGTTCTTTTTCCGTATAAAAAAAAAGATAAAGCATTTCAAGTCAAACATTGCTGAGCAGTGAACGTGTGACACTTAAGATAAAACCTTTTGCCCATTAAATTAAGTTTGTAGGAGTCCCCAGGTGAAAAGGACTGTACGTTTGTGTACAGTCAACGAAACAATTTGGTATGTATGGTCAGCTAGTGTCTGATGAAAATGTAAATAGTATATCATGTTACTGCATGTGGATGCCAATTTATTATTTAATCCCGGGATTATAATTTAAAGTCACCAATAGCAATTAAAAAAACGTTTTTTTAATTCTCAATTATTATGGACGACTTTACATTACAATTTAACAAGGTTATTAGGACAATAATGGTTGGAAAAAGTATTAAACTTAAGTTGAAACCTTCTAAATACCGGATTTTTTTACTAATTTGTTAATCTTTAACGAAAGCGTACTGACGCGACCGCGTGAATTTCACAACCAGGATTTCGACATACGGAAAAATGAAGAAGATTTTTACGAATATTTGTCTATGTCAACAGACACATTTGATTACATCTGTAATGGAATTCGGTGGTCGCGCGAGCCGGCGATAGCCATTCGGACATTTAGTACTGATACGATCAATACGATGCGTCGATGATCGCGCGACGAAAATCAAACAATTTGGTCGCATCGCATGATCGCACGACTATCAATAGGACATTCAGTAGATATCGGTATGTTTTAACGCACGGTCGCACGAGCATTTTCATCGGACGGACGCATGCTCGCGCGAGCGATGGCAATAGGACAGCGCCTTGGTCGACGTCGCTTCAGTGCGCATTCGCTCAGATTCACACGTCCAACAAGATCTGAAAAGTGATTGTTGTTAGCTAGGTACGCACGGCCACAGATCAAGCTTTATTTTATCCAATATAAGCTGACATGTCATTGTACGAAAAGCTTATACAATGAGAGGTCAGCTTAAACTGGAAATGACCTGACAGCATGACCTGTAGCCGTGTGTCTGCCTACCAATCTGTTTTGTTGAATGTACATGTGAGTACTCACTTATAACAGAAGTCACGTCCGCAGTAGTTACACGTGTGTTTGATGTTCATGTGAGTGGCCTCGTGGTGCTCCCGCAGAGCTGTGTTCGTTCGGAACGCTTTCTCGCACAGGACACACTAGGGACAAATTATTTTTAATTGTACTTTTACCCTTTAATCTCTTTTTAGGACTGTGGCGATCTTCATCGCCACATACGTATCATACTGAGGTTACGGAAAAATCTGCATCGTGCATGCAAAGTTTATGGTAGCGGGACTAGCATCAACCTTCCGACAAAAATCGTCAGGCAGTAGCTCACTAGATACAGCACCCGTCTAGTCGAAAAATCCTCCCCTTTCTATAGAGGAATGAGCTTTACACCCTGTTCCTCATACCTACATTATATATACAACCTTTCATCGACAATTTCTGAGGCATAAGGTCTCTGCAAGCTTACAATTAATTACTTCCCTCACAATATGGGTTTTTCAAACATGCACTAAAACATCGAATGAAAACATACTAATATTGTGCAATAAACGTTTAACATTGGGGACTACGCTTTTTTCATTTTAATACGGAATACGTGTACTCCGTTTTTTTTTAACATGCAGTACAATGCCGTGTCGATGCAGTCTTATCTTAAAGGAGTTCATCATGTGACTGTTTTGGCGTTTTTTTAACAGTTTCGAACATACTCCATACATTTATTAGACCATTACTAGAGGAAGAAGCGAACAATATTAACACTTACTTTGAACGCCTTAGCCTGATGTGTGAGCTTATGTTTGTTAAGATTGGACGGATTAACGAAGGTGGCGGGACACTGCGCACACTTGTACGGCTTCTCACCGGTGTGTGTACGCATGTGCATCACCAGGTAATACTTGTGTTTGCACTTGTAGGGGCACAGGTCGCAGAAGAAGTTGAATGTATTCGTGTGGACCAGCCTGTTCACAGAAAAAAAAGAAAATATTTCTTAAGATTTCTAAAGATAAATATGTAAGAAGAGTTTTTTGTTAAACCTTTACAGACCCTCTGGCTAAGGTCTCCCACGGTTTGGCTACATCCCTCTCAGAGGCGGCTTTTCTGGCCGATTTGTCATCAATATATGCAAGTCATCACGCCAGCATTTCATAAGCCAGTCACGGCGACGGCACCGGTTTTTAGGCATCCTCTACGTATCGATCGGCCTTTGATTCATTCAGCAATATATGACTCA
Organism: Aporophyla nigra; assembly: GCA_947507805.1. Taxonomy (NCBI): domain Eukaryota; kingdom Metazoa; phylum Arthropoda; class Insecta; order Lepidoptera; family Noctuidae; genus Aporophyla; species Aporophyla nigra. The sequence continues at coordinate 17,216,311 of OX382297.1, read as the reverse complement.
AAATGCTATTTCAACTTTTACAGGGTAAAGTAAGCCACAAGGCATTCTGGAAGAAAATGCAAAAGGCATTAAGTCCGCCTTTGTGTAATGTTATCGTGCAGTAAGCATTACATTAAGAGTACTTACATATGGTTCTTCAATCTAGCAATGATAGGGAACTCTTTGCCACAAGTGGGGCACTGATGTGGCACAGTCTGTTTGTGTATATGCCGCATGTGCTGTGCGATGCTCAGCACCAGCTGGCCACAGATATCGCAGGCGCGACGCATGCATTGGCGCTCACGACGGTGACCCATCAGCTTTTCCTATTAAAGATTTATTTAAATAAATATAAACCTGATCGTGGACCACTTTAGTTTACAATAAGTAGTAAGTAAAATTTGTGTTTCATGCTATTCAAAACTTCACCTTGCGTGGGCACATATTTTGAGCCCCACATTTTTTTAAGAATACAAAGAAAATGTAAAAATTATGGAACAAAAAGAAATGTAGCACTAACCTCAAATAAATTAGGATCAAGAAGGGCAAGATAACTAATGTAATAAATGCGAAAATAAGTTGCTTTGTTTGATACCTTTTCTTGCTATAACTGCAGAACAGTATTGCATGTTATTTGACACAAATATAGACCATGACCTGGGTAGAGATATTGGCTACTTTTCATCCTGGATCGCAGGCAAAGTCCCAAGCAACGGCTAGTGAGGAGATGCACAAGATACGTTTTTAACCAGTGCGCAAATTTTAACAAATTAAACTTAAACGAGTTATAATAACCATGCAATTTTTATTTTGATATATGTATCTTAGTTCAAATTAAGTTATCGTAAACGAAAGATGTTTATTTTGAATCTGGTTTTTTAGGGTTCCGTTGCCAAATGGCAAAAAACGGAACCCTTATAGATTCGCCATGTCTGTCTGTCTGTCTGTCTGTCTGTCTGTCCGAGTATGTCGCAGCCACTTTTCTCCGAAACTATAAGAGCTGTGCTATTGAAACTTGGTAAGTAGATGTATTCAGTAAACCGCATTAAGATTTTCACACAAAAATAGAAAAAAAACAATAATATTTGGGGTTCCCCATACATAGAACTGAAACTCAAAATTTTTTTTTTCATCAAACCCTTACGTGTGGGGTATCTATGGATAGGTCTTCAAAAATGATATTGAGGTTTCTAATATCATTTTTTTTTTAAACAATAATATTTGGGGTTCCCCATACATAGAACTGAAACACAAAAAAAAAAATTCATCAAACCCTTACGTGTGGGGTATTTATGGATAGGTCTTCAAAAATGAAATTGAGGTTTCTAATATCATTTTTTTCTAAACTGAATAGTTTGCGCGAGAGACACTTCCAAAGTGGTAAAATGTGTGTCCCCCCCCCCGTAACTTCTAAAATAAGGGAATGATAAAACTAAAAAAAATATATGATGTACATTACCATGAAAACTACCAACGAAAATTGGTTTGAACGAGATCTAGTTAGTAGTTTTTTTTTAATACGTCATAAATCGTAAACCACAATTTACCTTTCATTCAGTCAACACAAATATAAAAATTTTAAAAAAAAAACATTTCATTTCATAAACGATGATGACGAATGATGATGATGATGACCTGCAGGTTTGTACGGAACCCTCGGTGCGCGAGTCCGACTCGCACTTGGCCGGTTTTTTTTTATGGTAACTTGCGCGCGGCGCCGGCGGGCGCGGCGGCGAAGGTGAACGACCGAGCGTAGCTACAAGTACCTATCAGCGGATCGATCGGTCAAAATTCTAAGAAGTTCGAAGTACTTACGCCGGCGCGCGGTTACTGACCTATTCCTATTGTCAATATCATATTACGAAATATGTAGGGTGTCCACAGTTTACTGATTTAAGGTCGGATAAAAATGAAAAAATAAAGTATTGAAAAAATAGTTGAAATGTGTTACTGATACTGAACCACCAAAAAAAATTAGCACACTGGTTAAATAATTTTCCTGTATAATATTCCCTGGATAGGGTTTAGTGACTTATTACTTTATTTTACACAGTGGAGCCACAGCTTAGCTATAATTATAATACAAACCTTATTTGGGAATGTCAGATCACAAGGTGAACATTTAAACTGTTTCACTTTTGGTGACTTCTTTTGTTGCAGTCTTTCTCTCCTCATCTGTTCTTTAGCTACCTTTTCTTCATTCTTCATCCGTTTCTGTTTGATCTGATGCAGTATCAGTTGGAAGTCATGCTTGGAATAGGGATATGATGGTGTGATTGGATTACCTGTAAAAATCAGGTACTTTTAGTAAACATTATCATCAGTTGCAAGGCAAAGCAACAGGGTTTTGATAAATAACTTAAATGAAGTTATTAACTGATTTTAAATTGGGCTAATATGATGATGAGAGTAGTTTTTATCAATAAAGAAAGATGTCAATTGTTGGACATAAGCTTCCCCCAGAAGAGAGGAGGGAGGGGGTTTGAAATAATCACCACGCTTGGCAGGCGGCTTGGTTGGCAGTCCCACAATGATTTTTAAAATGTACAGAAAATGCTGCTGCCCATTCTCTAGTAAGTCCCTTAGTCGCCTTTTACTTCGCCCATGGGACGAAATATTGAAATATTATTCTAATGGATTCATTGAATCTTACTGTGGTCATCATTCATCTCAATCTTTACAAGAAAAGCAACTGTTATCTCTTCTTCTGTCTTCATAGTAAAGTTAAAGGGTTACCTGTTGGGTTCAGTATTTTCTTAAATTTCTTATCGGAGGCCTCACAAGTTCTTTTAAAACTTATTGATACTTTGAGATTTTCCAAACAGTCAGTACAGATGAATTTGGGAAGAGAATCATCTACTTCTATCTGTAAAAGATCAAAATAATTTTATTAACATAACTAGCAAGCAGAGGTGTGCCTATTTATACACCCAAATTTCACCAATTATGTTTAAGTTATATGTAATGGGGGAAGCCTATTGCAATCAAACAAGCATAAATCCAGACCTTTTCAGATCCAGAGCTCCCTCCCTCCCTCCTTCCCTTTGGGAAAACAAGGTGTGATTTTATTTTATATTTATGTTAATTTAATCAGCACAACTAACGTGTTAGGTTACAGGAATCTGTATAGAATAGGTATAATGTTTTTCACTGACCATTTTTTTTTTTTGACTTAAGGTAAAAGTTTTGCAATGTTTGTAAACAAAGTAAGTACAATTGTTTACAAACATACTGAAACTACAACATGATTGTAACTTTCTATTGTATATGTATATCTAAAAGAATAAATATGTTAAATTAAATAAGTTTTAGTAACATGCTACTTGTATGTCAAATGCTAAGAAATATTCTACATAAAACTCTTATGTGTAGGTATTGTTTATAACAGAAAAAGTCCAGTAAATCAGTAGAAATAACGAAACTTTTTCCAACTCACTGTAATATTAGAAATACTCCGAATGGCACTCATAATGTCATAGCCATCTATTAGATCACTCAGAGGATTACAGGCACTCCTGGCACACACCCTGCATATCATCTCTTTAGATAAATGTAGCATTTTCTTACTGTAATCAAAACAATAAAATCGGATTTTAATCAGAATAGGTTGTTTGCTGACAAACTTTGAAAGACGGGAAAAATAGAAGTGGAACCTTTGCAATGATATTGGAGATGGACTGAACTAAAGGCAGAGGCTTAACATAAGCGTAGACACTTACTTGTTCTCCAATATCAGGCTAGGCCAGGGATCATCACGAATGCTTGCCTCATTTTCAGCGGGCAAGCTACATGGATATCTCACTTTATTCATCTTCGACAGCATCTTCTTTGTAACATAGACTGCCATTATGTATTCTTTTATTTTCAACCGATTACTTTTTAAAACTAACTATTTTTCATTATTTACCAATAATTATCTCATAGTACCTGTGAATACGACTTTGACAGATAAACTGACACTAGAAAGCGGCCGATCATTTGTTGAATGAATGAAAAAGTTATGGTTTATGGTTTACAACTTTTATTTCTCAAAAAGAATTACAGCTTGGCAAAAAAACCGGCCAAGTGCGAGTCGGACTCGCGCAGCGAGGGTTCCGTACAAACCTGCAGGTATTCACGGTTTATGCATAAGGTTTATGTTTATGAAATTATTATTTTTTTAATTTTTATATGTATATGAGTTGACTGAATGAAAAGTAAATTGTGGTTTACGATTTATGACGTATTAAAAAAAAACTACTTACTAGATCTCGTTCAAACCAATTTTCGGTGGAAGTTTATATGGTAGTGTACATCATATATTTTTTTTAGTTTTATCATTCCCTTATTTTAGAAGTTACGGGGGAGGGACACATTTTACCACTTTGGAAGTGTCTCTTGCGCAAACTATTCAGTTTAGAAAAAAATGATATTAGAAACCTCAATATCATTTTTGAAGAACTATCCATAGATACCACACACGTATGGGTTTGATGAAAAAAAAAAATTTGAGTTTCAGTTCTATGTATGGGGAACCCCAATTTTTTTTTTTTCTATTTTTGTGTAAAAATCTTAATGCGGTTCACAGAATACATCTACTTACCAAGTTTCAACAGCATAGCTCTTATAGTTTCGGAAAAAAGTGGCTTTGACATACTCGGACAGACAGACAGACAGACATGATGAATCTATAAGGGTTCCGTTTTTTGCCATTTGGCAACGGAACCCTAAAAAGAGTCTGGAAAAAATGAGGGCGCCTGTTTAGCAGGTATGGCCACCCTATATACTAGGACTAAAAGTGATAAGATACTTGTTGTTTTAATCAACAAACAGGAGATCCCGGAAATTCTCAACAGTCAAGATTTCAAGACTTGATAGGCACACAGGCTTTTACTTTCATTGTATTTAGTAGATTGCGCATTATTTCGCTAGAATAACCTTTTATCTAAGAGATGCGAGTGCCATCATAATAACGTATGGAAAACTTAATCAGTATTAAAAAAAAATAACATGTGTGCAATTCACACGTGGTAGAAGTAAAACCTTCAAACTGTCAGTCGCGATTGGTCGCGATGGTTCATCGATTAGCGGCGGACTTTCATTTTTACAGATTTTAGCATTAATAATCTGCATTTATGATGGTTATTCATGGACGAGTGAGTAAACAATAGACAGACAATGCAATATAATCGCTTATCTCAGCCCTGGAACGCGCCAACGATGGTTGACACTGACAGTTTGACATAAACATTTGGATGAGCGTGGTGATCCGTACGATTATAATTAAGTTTTAAGTGCAAAGTTGTGTGTGTGAAGTGTTTTTGTTGAAACGTAAGATGGACAGGTAAGTAAAATACAGTTTTTATTGCCAGGATTGTGTTTTTGACAAAGATTTGAGTAAGATATCGGTAATATAGGTACGATAATAGGCTTGAAATAATAATAATATGTACAAGTACATAAACATTTTTGATTAAATTCTACTATGTACAGGTACATAAAACGTTTTTAATGTGTTTTAATTTTTTGAAGTTCAGATGTGACAATATTTGCCGTATCCATATTTCTTTCGTCCATGGTCATGATGTCATGTATTTCCTATCTCATTTTCTCCCACGTTAAATCTTATGAAGTTGTGTCTGTCTCTTTTTACTGTCGCTTTTTCGTTTCATTGAGTTTCAAATCACAACCAACGGCGCTAAAGAAGTTTTCACTTCAATAAATTAAATTACACTCAGGGATTGCTGATTGAACCCGATACACAAAAAATAATGTTCAGCAATCGCATTTGCGGCCACCATCTAGGGTATTCACAACGATTCGATGGTTGCTATGCCTGTATCAAATTTGACATGAATGATAATGAACGAATCCTGTTAATGCTGACATTTTATAGTCGACAAGACGGCGACTAACAGCTGCTTACTATCGGAAACTAATCGGAAGTCGGACAGTACCTATAACATGTCGCATTCGAAAGGTACGGGCAATATCGAATAAACTTGAACAGTTGACTAATGAAGCCGTCAGGTCTGCCTATGTGGGGTCCATATCACTATCCACATGACAATGAATATGAAAGAACACGCTAAAATTTAGGTTTTATTTAAAAAGAAAAACGTGAGATAACATCATTCATGTATTCCTTTTCGGTGCTATGATAGATTTTTCCATTAACACTGATGTGTCAGTTTTACGTTTCTTATTTATGAAATCTAAATAGTGTAAAAATCTTTCTTAGACGTTTACGGCTCAGATTATAACCCAAGTCTCCTCAAAGTAGAATAGGTACCTGAAAAATAATAAATGTAAATTATAATTTTTTTACTGTGGTATGCGATAATAGCATTAATAAAAAATACTTTCCTGTTTCTTTAGTGTTGAACTTTTTGTCTAATTGCACACAGACCAAAATCGTGTAATTCTTTCTTTCGCCAACTGTTTTGGTGTTTCTCCAGGTGTAGAAAAAATCCTTAATTTTTTTTCACCTTCATTAACAACTTCTCTAGTTGTACTGTGAGATTTACCTTGAAAAAAATATAAAGACAATCATATTAATTCCATGTACATTTTTCAATATCAAGTATCAACCATTAAGAGTCAATGTACACGCGATTTGTCAAACTAGAAAACATAACCTCAATAATCTATTAGTAAATATAACAATAAAATGGCTTGAAACTAGATTAGAAAGGAAAAACAATGACTGGCATTGACTAAAAGATACATTTCTTGGATAAATACCTGTCATGTCGGCAATTCTTTCGAAAACATTGTCAGTCGGAGACAAAATTTGTTCCGCTTCAGATTCCGCCAAATATCTTACGTAAACTTGGTATATCACAGCTCACACCACTACTCCTTATTGTTTTATTATTTTTTTATATTTACAAAAGCATTAATAATTGATAGTTAATTAGAAATAAGTGAAATACAACTGGGAACATAACACAATGACAGAGTCACAGAGAAGCTACTTGTTGTTGATAAAAACTTTTTACCCAAAAATTTAACCACCGAAAAAACTGAAAAGCAAAAAATAATAAACCTTAAAATTATGAGTCGGCGCTTTGAGTGATCTTTGTTCATTGATTTTCCAGTAAAAAATTTTTATTTTATAATTTTTGTGGCTTTAATATACTTGTAATACTTGGCAAGGTATACCCTATACAATGAATAAAGAATTATCAAAATCGGACTACTCTGTATAAAGTTATGCGTGGTTAAACATAACAATCAGTGAGTGAACAATCAATCATCCCCTGTTTTCTGACCCTTAGGGTTTGATTTTGTTTTTCAAATTTATATGGGACCACCCTCGGAGTATACCCTTTCCAATAAAAAAAGAATTATCACAATCGGACTACTATGTAAAAAGTTATGCGTGGTCATACATAAAAAAAAAAAACAATATACGCGTCGAATTGATAACCTCCTCCGTTTTTTTTCGTTGGTTAATAAACAAAGCAGTGCTGCCACAAAAAATATATTTTAGTTCCTATTATCACTACGACAGACTCTTTTTTGCCAAGCCGTATACTAGTTAAAAAAAATATGGCTATGCCCTTTATGAAGCTGAGCCAAGCCGAGACGAGCTGTTGTCTCAATTTAAATATGAAGTTGTAGATATTATTATGATCAAAGCATCGTTGTTGTCGGGGCACAGCTAACGAAAATGTTGTCCTTTCTACAATAGCATATTCATTATTACTGGAACTACTCTGTTAGGCGTTTTCATTGGTGCCGATTCCCTTATTCTCAAACTAAACTAAATTTAAAATCAGTGCATCTTTTTCTTTCTATTTCATTAAGGAAAGGACAAAAGATAAATTTTAGTTTAGTCCTGTCAAATTAATCAGCGCTTGATGTAAATTGACGTAATTTTAGTAGGCAAGTTTTAATCACGTCTAAACTTGTATGGAGTAGTGACAGGCGCTGATTAATTTGACAGGACTAAACTAAAATTTTTCTTTTGTCCTCTTCTTAATGAAATACAAAGAAAAAGATGCACTGAACTTAAATTTAGTTTAGTTTTTGAACAAGGGAATCGGTACCATTGACCGTCCCACGACGCGACAATTCTTTACATATAATTTTTTCACCTTTTAGAGGGTTTCTGTGTTGGGGGTTTAATAAATGTTTAATTTCTCTTTTATTTCCTGCTTCTTGAACTTAACATAGTAACAGTAGACAAACTATGTATGATCTACACATAGGTAGGTACCGCCCTTAAATCAGCGCAGTTTTACTTAAGATTCCCACAGCGAAGCTAGGTACTAAGTTATCCTCATCTCTTTTTTTTTCAGGGAGCTAATAAGCTTAAGCTTATAGCTGGTGTTAGCTGTCAAGCTCTAAACAACCACAGCAGCCTTTTTCTGTCTATGTTTTCACCCCCAATTCCACAAAATACAATTTGATTGACTAGCCGATTGAATTGACCCGTAGGCTTTTAATTTAGATTTGTGTCAAATTGCACACCATATGAAACAGTTTGATTGGCAATTAATTCTAGTAAAAAAACCGGACAAGTGCGAGTCGCACTCGCCCACCGAGGGTTCCGTAAAAAGTAGGATATTATGAAAAATAGTCATTTTAAAAACTTAAATATCAATTGTTTTTGATTTAATAACAAATGTATAGTTTTCAGATTTTCCCTATACTTGTAGTATAAGACGGTTATTCTTGCAAAATTTCATAATCAACGGAAAATACCCTATACATTTTGATTCCCTTGAGAATGTCGAAATATGCGTTTTTTGCGGCATAAACGGCCGAATCTTTTTTTCACGTTAACTTAGAAGTTTGGTTTTTTCACAGCTTCAAGGAACTTTAAATTCGAGTATATCGTTTTAATTTCAACTCTATACCTCCACGCGTTTCCGAGATAAAGGGTCTTGACAGACGGACATACAGATGCACAGTGATCCTATTAGAGTTCCGTTTTCCTTTTGAGATACGGAACCCTAAAAATAGACAAATGAGTTGTATAGTGTGAATATAGGCCCTCATTAGGCTGTAGTCTACATTCGTGGCCAACTTCGCCAAACCATTCCAAACTCAAACGTGTGAATAGGGCACTTGGTATGACTTGTGGTGGCTCATTACAAACAAGCATTGACTACCAATTAACCTCACCAATGAGCGCTTATTTTATACCTCCATATGTTGCATTTGTAGAGGTATGTAGCTTTAGAATATTTTTAGTCTATGGTTATGTCACTGTCAACAAATGACATTGACGTGCAGGTAGTTCAGTCAGTGAGAGTTTTTCTTTAGAAAATATCAAATAATTTAGCATAAGAGCAGGATGGCTTTATACAATTATTATGAGTGTAAAGACATTAGTAACATGTGCTATTTATAAAAACATAACACCCATGAAATCATAAATAATTCATAATTCTCTTGTCTGTCGTGATTGATATTATTTTGATTTTTGTTTATTAAAAAGCTGTACAACTTGCTCGAAACATAACAAAACCGTCTCAATATGACTTCCCTTTTATTACTGAAATCCATGTTGTTTGCTAATGCTCTCCAAAAGACGAAAACTAAAAAGAAGAAGAAGAGCAAGATCAAGAAACAGTACGTAAACTTTACTAATACACAATAACATGATATACAGTAACTGTTTAAAGTAAAACTATACCGACTACCTCCTGATACTGATACTATTAGACATTAATGAAAGAAACAACTTTATTTTTAGCTTTCATAATTTCAACTTGGGTTTCGTTTAATTTCTAGCCCTAAAATTAAGAAAATACCAAGCCTAAGCATGTGTAGAACATGCAACAATGAACCAGGAGACATACCAATATTCAACAATTTTGTTCAACCCAATATCCCTGAAGAGATAAAGCACTTTTCTGGTATAACTGTAAGTTTTTAAATCCTATCTAACTGTTTTAATTCTGAAAAACGATAAACCCTTTTGGGTAATTTAAAGAATTTATTACTTTCGCCCATCCACACTGGTCCTGCGTGGTAGATTATAGCCCAATCCCTCTCACCGAAGGGAGGCCTGAGTCCCAGCAGTGGGAACATTATAGGCTGATAATGAAATTAAAGAATGTATAAAGAATTCATTTATTTCAAAAATGTACTAAATTAAATACATCGGCATGAATATCTGTTTCGAACAATTACCCATTAAACATCTATTCTGTTTTCAGTTAAATAATGCAGACAATTTATCAAAACAAATGTGTCAAAGCTGTCTGGATCTTTTAAATGGATGTATAATGTTCAGAGAAATGTGTCAGAGGACTAACAAAGTACTGATTGAAATATCTATTAAGAAAGGTATGGAATTAGACCTTTTTGTATCATTATATTTCATTACAGTGCTGGTACAGCAAATTCAGAATGATTTAAGACTGCACACAAAATACCATGTTTTTTTTTTTATTTGGCTACATTTGCGTGAAAAAATAAAAACTAGCTAATTAATAAAAAGCTAGAAATACCCATACTGTCAAAAATCTGTAAAATTTTTCAACTTCAAATTGTCACGATAGAATTTCTTATAATGTCACTCCTTTTACCACCATCTACTTCAAAGCCCTAATTAAAGAAGTAGTGGAAATGGCGGAGAGCTTTGGCCAGCACCGGCACAGGACCAGTAAACAAAAAAGAAAAAAACAAATAAAGTAATTTATTTGTGATTTGTTTCTATATATCTGCTCTGCCAAACGAATGTTCAAATGCAGTAGTTGTAAAGAAACGTTTTTCCTCATTTTTAACCTTTGTTTAAAGTTATGATTAAAATGTCGCAATAATTTTAAACAATGATTTAAATTGATTGCTTTTGCGAGTTCATTAACTATTTATGTATTTTTTTTTAAATTAAAGCTAATTGTTCCACTGCTGAGAAAAAACCTCCCCTCTCTCGTCCAGGCATCCTTTTCCAGGGTCACCTCGATCCAACAGTACTAAATAAATACAAAATAAACAGTCTAACATTTAATTTGATCTTATTTCTTGCATAGAATATACTCAAGACAGTCATAACTTTGAAGAGGGTCATGATGCCGAAAATGCTAAAGCAGATAGTGAAGACTCTTACAACATTCCTTCACCAGAATTTAGTATGGATAACTCTGAACTTCTATCTCTTTGGGGGTGCTCAAATTGCGGTGAAGAATTCCATGTTATGGTAAGTCTCAATTATCTAAAGTATCAATTAATTTAATAAAACTAAGTATAAATATGTAAGTACTATGTACGTATGACATGGACACATTTTCTTTGTTTTTATTTCTTGTAATGTCTTAAGTATTAATAGTTACATAGATAACAAACATTATTTATTTGTTTATAAAATTAAGTGTCTGTGTCGAGCTTTTGCCAGCGGTTTCGCCCTCGTATTATACACATAAACCTTCCTCTAGAATCACTGTCTATTGATGAAAACCGCATTAAAATCCGTTGCATAGTTAAAAAGATCTAAGCGTACAAAAGCGAGAAGCGACTGTTTTATACTATGCAAAGATGAATATGAAAATAAACACCTAGCGCGCAGTCCACATGCGCAGCCGGCGTCATCATCGGCACGCAGAGGCACGGCGCGGCGGCGGCGGTGACAATTGCCGGCCCAACGGTGACTCGCTTCCACGGACTCCACCGCGACGGACGATACTCCTCTCTAACTTCATTTATTGTTTGTCAGAGAAAGTTAAAATCTACTGTACAAAACGGCATTAAACCATTGCCCCTAAAATACAGTCCACTCTATTACTTGCTCCCCGCGCTAACATTGGTCCTTCGAGCCGGATCAATGATCATGTCGCCGCCGCGCTGCGCCTCGGCGTGCCGATGATGACGCGGTGATCACGCCGCCTGCATGTGCGGACCGCGCGCAAGGTGTGGTGTTGGGTTCGATTCCCAACATCAATATTTATAACAAAAATCATTTTGAACATTTTTGTTTATATGTTTCCACTAGGCAAATTTTGGTGCAATCCCTTGGGATCTTTTCCCGTGTTTAATAAAACTGGATTGAAGCCCCACCACTTAAATAACATGAAGAATAGATTTAAAAAAGCTAATCATAAAATTACATTTTCGCAGGCCACCTACAGCAGGCATGTTATCCAGTGCAATGCCCAATCAACAGACGCGCCAAAACCACCAGGTGAAGTAACTAAGAGGAAATTCCTTTGTGACATCTGTGGAAAGACCGCATATTCTAATGCTAGTCTTCTTGTTCACAGGTAGGTAATGACCCATTTCTTATTATTTTCCTTTTTATTTACAAGGTTTCAAACTTATAAGTACAACACTCTTATTCCTAGAGATACATAATGTTATGTAGTTTTAGTTGTTGGAGGCTTGTAGCTCAGTACTAACAGCCGTATGGTTCGATCGATCAGGTTAAGGTACGCTTGCATCGATTGGTCTGTGGATTGGTGACCATCTCTACTACCAAGACCCCTTCCTGCGTGGGACAGCACGTTAAGCCGGCGGTCTCGGCTGTCATTTTTGGATCTCACAGTCGGTCGTTATGGGTCGTCAGAAAACAGTAAACCAGTCTTACCAAACGGTATCGTATTACCCGATTACTGGGTTGTCACATAGGCAGTTGCTCCATTTAAAACACTCGCTGCATCCGGTTAGACCGGAAGCCGACCGCAACATAGTTGGGAAAAGGCTATGGTGATGTGATGATGTTATGTGGTATATAGACACAAGTTACTGAGACACAGTAATTAAGTACAAGAGCAAGCAGGGACACTGAAATTCAACTCTTAATTCCAAAACTAAGTGAACCGGATTAGTGATATCTTCAATTTGCAACAAAATGTTATGCTCTTCTCACTTCTGTGGTTTAAACAATGCGAATAATTTTCAAATACAAGTATTGAAATGCAATAGCCGAGCTAGGACCACGCGAGGCTCGCACTTCCCGCAATCGAATATGGAACTTATATTCTAGGATATAGGAATCAAATTTCCACATAGTATTTCGATGATATGCACTGCGCGACTTTCCTAGGTGCCAGCTGGGTGTCTAACACAAGTCATTCGAAGTCACTCAACTCCGCGCCGAATTTGTGTGCGTTACTCCAGCGGAATGTTGTCGCTGTTCAGGATTTCGGCTTGACAGATAATTAGTACCCCATCTCGTGTAAATGTGCCCGAAATTTAGAATTTGTGCGTCCAGCCGATCCAAAGATATTCACGAAAAACAGATTCCGCTGAAGTAACGTTACCCCAGCGGCATGTTTTTTAACCGGCGGTGGTCGTAGCTGAGTACAAACTAGCTACTTAGATAGATCAAACTCGTGCCTAATTGTGCTCAAAAAATGAAATTTGTGCGTCTTGAGGTTTCAGAGTTATTCAAGATGCCGCTGGAGTAACGTTTAGCGAATTTCTGTACCTCTGAAACGGCGTGACATACAACTACGATTTTTTTTACTACGGTGGGTCTTAATTTGTGCTTATGTTTTGCAATTTTATTTTCTCTATAATCGACACCGTTGGAAAATAAGAAATTGTTTTTCAAAAACCCTAAAATCAATCCCTGCGTTTCAATGAGAAACCCTAGAAACTTACCAAGTATGGTGGTTTGTACCTTTTATGAACTCAAAGCATCTTGCGAAATTAGATGTTTCTATTCCAACTCCTCAGAGAGCTATTCCATTTTAATTAAAATCTGGCTACGCTAAAATGTAACACTCAAATACATGAGTAATTGTTAAGTGACGGTAATTATGATTCGATAAATAATTAATCAGTACCTTTATTCAATTGCTTATCCTTAAAGTTTCAGCTGAAAAGTCCTTGTAACTACGCAGATATAAGAAGAAAACCATAGGAAAAGAAATTTCACGATTAACCGAACAAATTCGAATGACTGTATAAAAGCGACTGCGCAGTACATTGTGCCAACCTTATTAAATTTGTAGTACAAAATTTCGTTTTTTGAAACAGTCTCACACAAAAGTGATACATAAAATTATTTATTGGTTTGTAAAACACGTACGTACACACGCACAGTATGTAAAAGCCAAATTGTATTGAGCTTTAGCTTTCAGTCAAATGTTAGAACATAACTAAAAAACTAAACTAAATTAAAAAGTAAAAACAACGGTAAGTGGTAAAAGTGCTATCATATTTATCATTCATAATATAATAATATATGTGACATTTTAAAAATGAAAGCTAGGCGTAAACTCCACTTAGCGAGCCTACTCTTTGGTGTTATTAAGTCTCACTCCCCTTCTTACTTGTATGACAGACTAACGTGGACAAGAAGACACAGAATCGGAGAAGGAAGCAAATGCTCTCAACAGCTTTCCATCCCTCAGCACAAGTCTGCGGCTTTTAGAGGCAGTTTTCGCTATGCAGCTACTAAATGCTGGAACAATATCCGTCCTCCCATAAAGTTTAGTAAAAGTTGCTCGACTTTCAAATTAAAATTAAAAGAATTTTTACTAAACCATCAAAAAAACTTTGAAAATGTTCGAGCTGACATATCTGCCATTTGAGCCAATTCATTTTATCAATTTTATTATTACTTATTATTTACTTTTATTCAATTTCTGTTTAAATTTTAATTGCAATCAGACCCAATCCAATCCAGTCCTCCAATCGACAATGAAAACTGCATGTAATCCCGTTTCGTTGTTAAGAAGAACAATGCGGTCAATCATTTTTACCATATATTTTTAGATGTTTTGTTTTTTTTTATTATTTTTTTTATTTAATTATTATTATTTTGTTTTTTATGTAATAAGTATAATATTTTTTTTAAATTTTTTATTAATCGACAGACAACACGCATTCATACACATGTACGCCACAATAACTTATTTGATTTATGATTTTCTTCATTTATTATTACGGACGCACTCGTTGTATTTATTACTCTTGCGTATGGCACTCGTGGGTTGCAGCTGAAAATCAGCGTCAAGTGGCACACCATGTGTGTTATCATCTGACATTATGCTGAGCTGAGGCCCTTTTGGCATTATTATCATTGTTTTGAATTCTGCTCTTTTTTTATAGTTTTAAGTTTTATTTTAATGGTGATATAATGCCAATAAACACATTTTTCTTTCTTTCTTATAAGGCCATGAGAACCATAATATCGGTAAGTATGGAGTTATGTTCAAACCTACAATCAAATCTTATTAACATTATGTTTGTACTAAACTCGTCAATAAAGTCCCTACTCTCTGATAACTTTCTACGTTACATATTTATATTTTTATATATTTACTTATAAAAGTAAGTAAATAGTTATTTAAACCATTTGTACGCACCTGTACCCATCAAAATTTCATTATAAAACTACAAAAAGAAGGTTGGCACAATGTACTGCGCGGTCGCTTTTATACAGTCATTCGAATTTGTTCGGTTAATCGTGAAATTTCTTTTCCTATGGTTTTCTTCTTATATCTGCGTACTTACAAGGATTTTTCAGCTGAAACTTTAAGGATAAGCAATTGAATAAAGGTACTAATTATTTGTCTAATCATAATTACCCTCACTTAATAATAACTCATGTATTGGAGTGTTACATTTTAGCGTAGCCAGATTTTAATTGAAACGGAATAGCTCTCTGAGGAGTTGGAATAGAAACATCTAATTTCGCAAGATGCTTTGAGTTCATAAAAGGTACAAACCACCATTCTTGGTAAGTTTCTAGGGTTTCTCATTGAAACGCAAGGATCGATTTTAGGGTTTTTGAAAAACAATTTAATATTTTCCAACGGTGTCGATTATAGAAAAAATAAAATTGCACAGCATAAGCACAAATTAAGACCCACCGTCGTAAAAAACTGGCCAAGTGCGAGTCGGACTCGCGCACCGAGGGTTCCGTACAAACCTGCAGGAATTCACGGTTTATGCTTATGAAATTAAATGTTGTTTTTTTTAATTTTTATATTTGAGTTGACTGAATGAAAGGTAAATTGTGGTTTACGATTTATGAGGTATTAAAAAAAAACTACTTACTAGATCTCGTTCAAACCAATTTTCGGTGGAAGTTTACATGGTAATGTACATCATATATTTTTTTTAGTTTTATCATTCCCTTATTTTAGAAGTTACGGGGGGGGGGGGGGGGACACATTTTACCACTTTGGAAGTGTCTCCCGCGCAAACTATTCAGTTTAGAAAAAAATGATATTAGAAACCTCAATATCATTTTTGAAGACCTATCCATAGATACCACACGTATGGGTTCGATGAATTTTTTTTTTTTGAGTTTCAGTTCTATGTATGGGGAACCCCAAATATTATTGTTTAAAAAAAAATGATATTAGAAACCTCAATATCATTTTTGAAGACCTATCCATAGATACCCCACACGTCTGGGTTTGATGAAAAAAAAATTTGAGTTTCAGTTCTATGTATGGGGGGGAACCCCAAATATTATTGTTTTTTTTCTATTGTTGTGTGAAAATCTTAATGCGGTTTACAGAATACATCTACTTACCAAGTTTCAACAGCATAGCTTTTATAGTTTCGGAAAAAAAATGGCTGTAACATACTCGGACAGACAGACAGACAGACATGACGAATCTATAAGGGTTCCGTTTTTTGCCATTTGGCAACGGAACCCTAAAAATCGTAGTTGTATGTCACGCCGTTTCAGAGGTACAGCAATTCGCTAAACGTTACTCCAGCGGCATCTTGAATAACTCTGAAACCTCAAGACGCACAAATTTCATTTTTTGTGCACAATTAGGCACAAGTTTGATCTATCTAAGTCGCTAGTTTGTACTCAGCTACAACCACCGGTTAAAAAACATGCTCCTGGGGTAATGTTACTCCAGCAGAATCTGTTTTTCGTAAATATCTTTGGATAGGGTGGACGCACAAATTCTAAATTTCGGACACATTTACACGAGATGGGGTACTCAAAAGCGACAATATTCCGCTGGAGTAACGCACACCCAAATTTGCAGTGTTAAGTTCCAAAAATAAAACCAGATACATATTTTATAGGTGTAATGTCAAACTCCTACATTAAAAACAAACAGACAAAAATTTGAAATGTCAGATTACTATCTAGGTTAGAACT
This sequence comes from Aporophyla nigra, assembly GCA_947507805.1. Lineage (NCBI taxonomy): Eukaryota > Metazoa > Arthropoda > Insecta > Lepidoptera > Noctuidae > Aporophyla > Aporophyla nigra. The sequence continues at coordinate 17,199,318 of OX382297.1, read as the reverse complement.
ATTTTTTCGGCTGTGCTTTGTCACAACTGAGCAAAGGCCTCCCTCTATATTTTCTATCTCTTATTTTTCAGTAAGGAGACGCCTATTTCTAGTCCTTAAGAAATTCATCTGTATGAAGTTTTTTATCTATAAAAACTTTTTTCCTTACAGAGCCATCCACGAGAATGTGTTTCCTTTCAAATGCGACGTTTGCCCGTACCAAGGTCGAACAATGGATCTTCTGAAGGTGCACAAGAGATCTCACCTGGTTGATAAACCATTTAAATGCACACAATGTCCTAAAGCCACCACTACATCCAGTAATCTTGCAAAGCACATGCGACATGTGCATAGCACTACGAGACCATTTAAGGTATATATTGAGTTTTCTCTGCCTTTCCAAACCCTACCTATTTACAGACCTCCAAGAGAAAGTATGCGTTTCGGGAATCACCGTCAATCTTCGGGAAACCGATCGTACCATGATGAAATGTAATATAGAGCTGCGACCAACCATGGATTACATACAATGCTATGTTATTCCAAAAAAAACGTTTCTGAAAGTGAGAAAAGGTGATTTGCAGGCAATACAAAACTTAGAAGCTCTGTGAGGGGTTATTCTGTACTGCGCCGTGGTGACCGTCATGGACCTTCCGTGCAAAACGAAAGGCTCTGGAGTAGCGACTGCGTACTGGAAGACGTAGCGTTGCAAGGCCTCCCACAAAGTGGACCGATGACCTGGTGAAAGCCGCAGGAATGGGCTGGATACGAGAAGCACAGAACCGGTCGAAGTGGCGGTGTTTGGGGGAGGCCTATGTCTAGCAGTGGACGTCATTCGGCCGAAATGATGATGATGAAACAAAACTAAAGGAATCATGTTTTTTTTTCCAGTGTACTTATTGTGACAAGGCGTTCTCATACCAGCATGACATGAATAGGCATATCAAAGATATACATTTAAGGCAAGGCACCGTGGAGTGTGATATCTGCCATAAAAAGTTTAATACTAAGTAAGTATTTCTTGTAAGTCAAAAATTATTATTATATGTTCATGTATTATCAATTTATCATGCGTCTCCAATTTCAGGAAGATATTACAAGGGCACAGATGGAAAATTCACAAGATTAAAGGTGAGAGACAAGGTCGTCTGCCGTCCTACTTACAATGTCAAGACATAGGGCTAAATAATGAGAATCATCTTAATGACGACACGAATCACAATTATTAATATGTAGGTACACACGGCTACATATCATGATATACATTTCCAGTTTAAGCTGACCTCGCATTATACGGAAATCCAATCAATGTCAGATCAGTTTATACTGGAAATGCGTAGCTTGATATGTAGCCGTGTGTACCTACTTACATATTCCTAAGCTTAGATGACTAGCTTTTAGTCAAAGCCGCAAAATATCGCTTTTGACGACTTATTGTATTACGGCATAATGTTTTTTTTTATGTAATTTGACTGAACATTTTATAGATAAGGTCTAGCTTCAAGTATACGCCAACATCTATGGCAGTCGTGGTCATAAAACGTGTGAGCGAGATGACACGACACTCAGTATAGTTTTTCAATAATCCATACTAAAAAATCACCACTCTACTCGCAAGTCGCAAGCGTTATGGCCGTGATTGACACAGGTCTTGGCATTTACATTGAGTATTGTAAACAGTATTTAAAGAGATTGAGACGTAGTAGCTCTACCTGCAAAGCTATGCACAAACATTCGATTGGGATTCGAATAACACATTATTGGATGCCCGATTGGTTTTGCAAATAACAGTCGTCTATTTGAGTTCAACTGTTATAATTTTCGTATTTGACGAGTTAAAACTATTTCCTATCTGACTACTCTGAGAAAAAACGCCGAAAGAAACTCGAGAGGTCACGTCAATCTTTTTTAAAAGTCCAGAAATAATTTTGGTTGGATCATATGAAGACCATGTAGATTGGTGTCTGAAATGGTCTTTTGAGAAAATAACCAAACAGTTTGAGTGGACCTGTCCAGTCAGTGAACGCATTTATCTGTAATCATGCAACTCAACTCAGAACTTACGGAGCTCAAAGTACTAGGACTCCTTCGATAACACTGATTCGGCTTGGGAGCGTATCGAATGGTTGTGAATAGCTATGCTGATCTCATTAGTTAATATTGGAAATGGAGCTCTCTATTCTTTGTTGTGTCGATTGGAAATGCAGTGTAGTATTCAAATAAACATGCCTCCTTTTAGGTTAGAACAAAAAGTAGCACGCCGTCTTGGTGGCTCTACTCGGTGGGTCCTGTATAGTAGTTCCACCTCATGTTCGCATTGGAATGAGGGCTATTAAACTTCAATTTAGGGATCACAGATATACATACATATCTGACTACCGGTTTTTTCAGAGGCCAATGCTCAGACTTGGTTGCTTTGTAGTAGAAAATGTTTTGAGACTTTAAGTGAACTACTTGTGTAGTACAGAATAAAAGAGTGATTACGAGACAACTTTCTCAATTGGTTAGAGATGTCTTAATGAACACATTTCGCTTACTATCGGGCCCCGTTCACAGTGATGATCGGTACAATATTTCTACGGTAAAAAGTTGGGAGTATACGTCAACATCTCACTGTCCATACGATACATACTGCGGCACATAAAAAATCGTAGGTACCGAATCTTCGGTGTGAATGGAGCCAAAGACTGTCCTTAGAGTGATAAACTTAAGGGGGGAAACCAGTTTAGGATGCCGAAATTTTGGTGCTTTTCGTGATTTTTTTAAACAGGGAAGGAATAATTAGAATTTTTTTAAACTTGGAGGGTATTATTATTCATATTTTAAAGTACACTTTAGAATTTTTTCAAGTAATTTCCGCCATAATTAGTGGCGTTAGAACGTGATGTCCATGGACGATTTCCATCCGAGTATTTTGCTGGTCATCATCATTTTGTTAACAAAATATTTCCTAAGAATATGAACCTAATTGTGATTTTAAAAAAAATGAAAATTGCATGTTTTTGAGGTGTTTGAACACAATGTCATTCTTTCATACCATATTTTTTCACCTATTTTACATAGAAAATAAATATTTTTAATAATAATATAATCCCTGAATTAGGTTCATATGGATTGAAATTGAATAAAGAATACACACAACAAGTTTCAGAACGATTGGTCAATATCTTTTTGAGCAAGAATGCCCACCAGTTGAAAAAAAGTCGTTTCGAGAAAAACGCGTTTGAAATAAAATGTAGCTAAATCGAAGGAAAATTAAAGGAAATTTTAATTAATTACATAAATTGCTCACCGGATAATCAGCTATTCCTGCACCGTATAGCAATCCCTCTTCTTGCTCATATCATAAAAAAATATACATAGAATGTAAACTTATATTTAAAATAAAAGGAACAGAATGTAAACTGTGACCCAAAGTATGAGAGGTTAAATGCTCACAGCATCGGGAATAATGCGTATTTTGCTTTCAAATTTTTACCACATATTCTTGAGTAGTTATACTAACAATTTATGTTATAAAAACGTCGATTTTTTTATCGGTCTAAACTGGTTTTCCCCCTTAATTAATATAAGAAAATACCCTATCGGTACTTTAAAGTATTATTTTACTGTCGAATAGATTTTATTTTATTTATACATACGGATTTATGATTTATGAAATTATTTACTTAATTTAAGAAAAGGAATAGTTGACTAGTTGTTATTAAAATACACAAGATTGCAGAATGTAGGTACCATTCTTATGAGGATAACACGGTTATTAATTGATGTACTTATGTATCTTGTTTTTATAAAATACATAATTTATTATACTATTAATGATGATAATTTATTTGTGCAATTATACCTTAAGCTATTACCGTTGATATCATAAGGGCAACAATATAATAAAACTGATTAATGATTGTTTTTTTTTTTGCAAATGTCTTCGCCCTGTTAGATACAGAACAGCAAGGGAAAAAAACGGACTTCAGCTACAAAAGTTCTGATATTTTTGTGCATTTTTATAAAATGAGTAATTTTAGAGTTGTATTAGCAGTTCTGTCATGTCTTGTACTGTGTGTTGCATTTGACCTGCCTAGAGATTGTTGTCAATCAGGCTTAAATATTAACGACAACCACTACAATGTTACGGATACGTATCATGTCGGCGACGCGAACCCCACTGATGCCCATTACGACGTCTATGGTAACCTATTCTACGTGGAATCAGGACGAAACGACAAAGGATACTACTTTAACGCTAACATTATAAAATTCAAAACTGCAGTTCCTCAGAAAATACCAGGTGAGATATATTTTTTTCAAGTAGTCTAAAATCCATGGAGCTAGGCAGAAACTACAGAACGCCATCTGCTACGATCCTTACATACTCCTTTTGCCTCAACTTCATACATCTGGTCACACACGCACGTCGGTTCCTAGTACTACCTGACCCTTCTGAAGAACATCACCAATAAGGTCACTAAATGTTCTCCTAGGGCGTGCCCTTTTGTTAGCCGCCCTTCATTCATCCGCTCAACATAACCAAATCATCTAAACATACTCTTTTCATTTTTTGTCACTACATCTTTTCAATTTCAAATAATATCGAACCACTAATCTGTCGCATATCCAGACTCAGGCTTTCTTTTAAATTATCTGTAATTAACTCCAAACAAAGATACAGGAATGAGACGAGACTACTGTTTTGTCCACAAGAGAGACCACTAGGCACAAAGACGACCGCATTTAATAGAAGGATGTACCGTGTACGTGACCGTAATCATGCTTATTTTATTTGTCAAAGGTTTACCAGAAGACATCAGTTACTCTGTTGCCATCGATAAAAAAGAGAAGAACGTTTACTTCGGCACAGGAAAGGGTATCTTTAAATACAATTACGAGAGCCACGATGCCACCCCTGTATCCAGCAGTACTTTCAAGCTGGACATGATATTTGTAGACAAGGACAGCAATAAATATATTACAGAGAGCAATGACGGTGTCGAAGAGCTTTATTTGCTAGATGGGGAAATGATGAATAAAATTCGCTTCGATAGTCTCGAAGCACTGAACGAATTGACAATTGATGACGAAAATAACTTCTATTACTTAAAAGATGAAAAATTATTTGTATTGAAATCTTCCCTTTCATCGCCTATTTGTATTGGTAACGTCACCTACGATGGCTTGGCGCAAATCGCGGTTCACAAAGATAACGTATTCGTAGCTAGTGACGACTTGATGTATTTCCATGAAAATGATACGGGAAATCTAAAATTTGTCGACGATACTCCTAAAAATATAACAGCAATAGCTTTTGATGCAACCGGGGATTTTATACTTGGTGTTCCCGGCAAAATTCTGAAATATAAGAAGAATGAATGCCACTTCAGGAATTCCCAGGTAACCAATGACGATTAAACATGGGCATGTGTAATGTGCAGTGATAGGAATAGGTAGTGCCTATTTGCCTAAACTTCGAAGAACAGAGACGAGACTTCCTTAGGACTATATTTTTTCCGGGACATCTGTTCCGAAATTCGGGACAACACTTTTAAATACATTAAAAAATGTGCATGATATTAAAATAATGGCCTTATCACTGATAAGGCCATTATTTTAATATCATGCACATTTTTAAATGGCTTATGTTTAACTTACCACCAGATATAGTAACATATAACAGACAAAAATAGTAAATGATCACCAAAATTTAAACCCGCATTTTAATGTAGAATTATAACCAAAGTTTTAACATCTCGCTATCCTATTTAAGCAAAATGACTCCAAATAAATCATTGTTAATCCAAAAGTAGTAAATGATCACCAAAATTAAACCAGCGCAGCGTTTCAATGTAAAATTATAATCAAAGTTTTTACATCTTGCTATCCTATTTAAGTAAATTGACTCCACAAAAATCATTGTTAACCCAAAAATTGTTAATGAACACCTAATTATTAAGAGTGAGCTCGACAAATGGATGTGCGAATAACACTTGAGCGACAAAACTGTATTGCGACTGACATAGTTCGAATGCACGCTTGTGCGGCACACTGAATCAAGTCGTTTCTAGCACTCGCCGGCCGCTGCCGCGGCACCGCTCGCTCCGCTCGCTCGGCTCGTGCGTAGGAGGTCACATTTTTAACCTAACCTAACCTAGTGTACTATGTGAGCTCGAGTGTGTCGCACAAGCGTGCATTCGTACATTCATTTGTCGAGCTCACGTAGTACACCCAATTATTAAGATTTGGTGATCATTTACTAAATTTGGTGGTCGAATACAATTTAAAGTGGAGTCGTGACTAAAATAGCTGGTACTATTGTATTTTTAGACTTTATTTTTCTGGTGTTAAGTAGATATTTTTGGTTACAAAACTAAGGGTATCAAAGCATTTTATGGTGGTCATTATATTTATCCCCTTTTTAAATATACTTTAGAAATATATTTCATTAAGATAAAAAACAAATACGGTTTGTTTTTGAAATGATAAATTCGTCCTACTATAGAGAATGCTAAAATTATAAAAATTACCGTTTTATTATTTTTAAGACAAAACGTCTTTTTTTTCTATTATACATTTGAACTTTAGAAATCTCATTAAACGTAGCCGAGAGTGAGCTAGAAAGAAGATATTTACTTCGAAACGTGTACGGCTCCTTATAAAAAACATTGTGATTCATAGTATTAAGATCACCAAGACATTTACAAAATGACCCCAAAAAAAAAAAAACAGAAAATTTTATGGTGGTAACGACTGTGAATGTTATTTATTATGTTATGTCTAGTCGCAAACTTTAGGTAAATATAGACGAATTACTTATTCCAAGTAACAATTTTTTTTTAAATAAATAAATAAATATCTTAGGACAACCAACACACCGTTATCTGATCCCAAACTAGGCAGAGCCTGTACTATGGTAACCAGACAACTGATAAACATACTTATATATTTCTAAATACATACATATTATAGATAAATTACACCCAGACACAGAACAAATGATCGTGCTCATCACACAAAGATTTGTCCTGGGTGGGAATCGAACCCACGACCTCAGTCTTAGCAGTCAGGGTCACTAACCACTAGACTAACAGGCCAGTCAAAAAAATGTATTTAAAAGTGTTGTCCCGAATTTCGGAACAAATGTCCCGGAACAAATTTAGTCATAAGGAAGTCTCGTCTTTATTCTTCGAAGTTTAGGCAAATAGGCACTACCTATTCCTATCACTGGTAATGTGTAAAAGTTTGTATAATCATTTAATAGTTACTTGTACTTTTTTGTGCAGAAAATAAAATTTAATAAAATATATTTCAAACTTTTATTTTAATAATAAAAATAAATTACATATTTACCTTATTTAATACAGCTCACAATAGCCAACCAGTAGGCACTGATTTTTTACCAATAAATCTAGTAACACACACACACAGTATAAAGGTGATTTTTTTCAAGTAGGCGTGTATGGCCAAATCCGGAACTTTTAGAAATAGCGAAAAATACCCAAACAGTCATGAAGCTGATTGTAACAAACATTTAATTTGCATCATGGATTCTCGAGAGCAGTGACCCAGTAGTATTTGCCCCGACTTACTAGTTGTAAGTCGTGAGTTCGAACCCAGGCTGGCACTTTAGTTTGTATATTGAATTTTATCACCACTGCTCTCAAACTCTGAGGGAAAAAAAACATCATTTCTTAGAACCTAAAATTCGAAAACATGTGACATCCACCAGCCCGCGACTGGCCAGCATGGTAGATTATCACCCACTTCCTGAGACTTCATAAAGAGGAGGCCAGTTTGCAATTTTACATATGACAGATTGATTATTTGATGCGACACCATTGGCTGGTGAAATAATAGTGAATAATTTTTCAAAATCAACGGGCTCGATTCCCGAAAAGAAAAATGACTAGCAAATCAAATGATGCAGATTTAATTTGTAACAAAGTGGGACCCCTAGGTAGAACGGGCTGGTGTCCGCAACTCCACGTCTGAGCGCGTATTCTGCGTACGCGTGGGAAATCGGTTATTCGATCCACCCCAGCTCCTCGAGAAAGGCCAGCAACGCCTTGATGTTGCTGACTATCTCACGTAGGGTACCTGGGTTACCGAAGTACTTGGCCCTGTATGTGGCGATCGCCGGGCAGTTTAGAAGCACGTGCGCTGCTGTCTCGTCGTCCTCAATGCAGGCCCTGCACAGCGGACTGTCTGTAGCTCCTATGACAAATAGATGTTTATTAAACGACCCATGGCCAGTTATTGCTGCTGTAACCATACGCAGCTGTCGTTTGTCTAGCCGGAGGACCTGTTTTGTGAGGCGGGCATCGATGGCAGGTAATGCTTCCTTGGCCTGCCTGCACTCACTTTGGTCGACCCATAGCTTAAAGTGGTGATCCCTGGTACGTTTCCTTACCAGAGAGCGTAGGAACCCAAAGGGGAGTGGCGCGATTGGTTCTGGTCCCACCGGTGTCATGCTCGACCCCCTTCTGGCAGTGGAACCCCTAACCCTTTGGGAGTATTTTTCGCTATTTTTTGTAGTTAGAGATATGGTCACATTCGCTGACTTGAAAATTCAGCTTGTAAGGAGTTAAATAAATCGAATTCAATCTGAAAAAAATAATTAAACAATATTGTAACATCGTATACATGAAACACACCACAAAAAGAAAATACCATAATAGGTCCATCACGCACATTTAATTGTGAGTTCTGATTTTATTATCATGTTTTACCAAACACGAGACACATTAAAGCTAAAATTGACAAAGCAAAATGAAATCAATAAATCTTAGCTTAGTTTCAGTTTGAAGTGCACTGGTCTTTTCAATCTACCTAATTGTAGGTTCTGATAGCACAAATTCTTTAAGAATACAACACTGGAGAAGCCTTACGAACACTCGTCTGTAAAAGTACAAGAACAAATGTTCTAGTAGGTACGTTCGTAAAATAATTCCGATCCAGCCCGTCGCTTGCTACCCTCTTCCAGTGACGCTGTAAGCCAAGGTACCCCGCAGGTGCGAGGCGGTGACCTTAGTTTTAAGTAACTGGAGGCCTTAACTAATGAGACAGCCTCTGAATCGATTCTAACGCAGTTCGTAAATTGTTTACAAGGCGCGCGGAGCTCCGCCTGGCTGTTATTAAATTACCTATGGACGGAATAACTAATTAAATATTTTATATAATATTTCATGTTTTTATTAAAATAAAAATACTTTATTATATTACTTTGTTTTATTATATATGTTTTATATTTCCATTATTTGAATGGAAATATGTATTTGGTTCTATAATTTGATAAACTTTTTTTAACTTAAGATTTTGTTACCTTTTTATAGTTATAATAAAATAACTATTTTATGCATTAGCATAGCATAGCATTTTATTTCATGGTCAAAATTCTGAGTCAATATCGATAAAAAAGACATCAACTGACTGATTTCTCTTTCTGGTCCAGGACAGTTTTGTTCAGAATACTGCGCTTGTGCCATCTCCAGTGTAATATCCTCTAAGCACGAGTTACAACTACAATAATATCATAAAAATACTAATTACTTTATGGTTCACACACACAATAAATTCTTAATTAGCAAAGATTAATTTGTCAGTGTTTAAGATGGATCTTAAAAATCTTCAATGAATGCTATCCACACTTTGCATATTATTATTGCTGTATCCTTAAAAATACTACATTCCTATCATAATGATTAATAGCTAGAAATAATTGATAATCAGTTTTCCAATTTGGTTTTTTCAATGTGGCAGTATACTTTGAGATATCATTGGGAATGTAATGGGCTGAGCCTGAGAGTTAGTTAATGCCATTGGTTGACTACTGCTCGAAATGGTAATTTGCTGGGTGGATGTTTGATGTACGAGCTGTTGAGCCGAGGGGACAAGCTGCTGCTGTGCTGATTGCTGGGCAGCTAGTTGTTGAGCAGACTGCTGTGCTACCATCTGTTGAGCAGACTGTTGTGCTACCATCTGTTGAGCAGACTGTTGTGCAGCAGCGGCCAGTTGTTGTGCAGACTGTTGGGCTGCAGCCGCCAAATGCTGGGCAGACTGTTGGGCTGCTAGGTGCTGTGCAGATTGCTGTGCAGCTAAGTGTTGAGCTGATTGCTGTGCAGCCAAGTGCTGTGCAGACTGCTGTGCCGCCAAATGTTGTGCTGACTGCTGCACGGCTAAGTGCTGTGCAGATTGCTGAGCAGCTAAATGTTGTGCCGACTGTTGAGCAGCCATATGTTGTGCAGACTGTTGAACAGCCAGGTGCTGTGCTGATTGTTGAGCTGCTAAATGTTGGGCAGACTGCTGAGCTGCTAAATGTTGAGCTGATTGTTGTGCTAGATGCTGGGCAGATTGCTGAGCAGCTAAATGTTGAACTGACTGCTGTGCTGCATACTGGTTTGCTTGATGTTGAGATGCTAGTTGTGGTTGTAATGCTGATTGCTGGACAAGTTGTTGGACAGCTGTCTGAGATGCATTGCTCATAAGCTGCTGTGCAGGCTGTGCTAAGGTTAGCTGTGCTGGAACTGCTACAACAGTTTGTCCTCCACCCATCAGTGTGCCCGAGTCACTCACTTGCATCAATTGTTGGGCACCAGCACTTGTTACTATTAGGGCACCTGAGTTACCCATAAGCTGTTGAGTTGTGCTTACTGTAAGTATTTGTGGAGCAGGCGTTAAGAGTTGAGCTCGAGAAGCAGCAGGAGCCAAAGCCAAATTTGGTGTGGCTGTTGCAGGTACTAATGCCGGGAGAGCACCGGCAAGGCTCACTACTGGTGTGACACTAACAGTTGCCATAGATACAGGTGCTGAGGTGCCATGTCTTGAAGTTATCACACAGGGCTGGGCAGTTCTCATTGCAGCTGTCTGTTCTAGTAAAAATTCATTCATAGAAGTTAACTGAACATTCTTTTCAGTCAAGTCACCTACTTTTTTCAGTAATACACTTATATTATCATGAAGTAACTTTATTGTATGGTTTAAAACGTCACAATTTGAGCATAAATTGGATGTTTGTAAAACATGTTTATCAATACCATTTTCTTCAAATGCAAACCTTCTCAATTTTGCTTCTGGAGGGGAGTCATCATCTCTAATTGGTGGTGGTGGGCGATTGTAATGTGTTGGTGGTGGTGGCATATTATGTACTGAAACAATCTCATTACCACTTACATCAGGTGGGTGAATATATTGACAGTCTTGATTAGAACAGGCATTGAGTGCATAGGCTTGGCATACTGGTGTGTTCCGCGTATTATGTGGAAACGTGCCTGTGGCATAGAAATTATCTTCGTCTTCTACTGTACTGTGTATGAATTTGCAGTTTGGTCTATAACAGCCTTTGTTTTGAAAATCATGGCAAAACCGAAACAGTTCCTTTAGACACGATTTTGGAGGTATCTCATGAATGAAGCGACAGTTTTCTCGTGTGCAATAACCGCGTATGTAATCTCTGCAATAACAGTTAGCAGCCAGAACCGACTTCTCGCCGGCGTCATTGGCGCTCATTGCCCCGTTTACTTTTAATGTTACGACCATTATTTTTAAAGTTAAAAGTTGTAAAAATCACATGTTCCCATTGTTTGCCTTTCTTGTTATAGACAAATATCAAAATAAAACTTGGCCGTTACTACCTTTTATCCAGGAACGTATATTTGTTGAGCATTGTTCTCAAAACAATTATCTCCCAAGTCCAAGTATAACAAATTTTATGCGTTTTAATGCTTTATTTATTTTGACTTCAAACAAATCATTAGTCTGTCGGACTGACTTTTGCAATTGCTTCCAAACGGAATGAATGAGAAATGAATGACAACGATTGAATGTATATTATTTTACTCTTTGGATTGAATGAATGAAGTTATCCAAATTGTAATTTTTTAACATACACACATATAGTGTTGCCAGGCGTCCGGATTAAGCCGTACACAGGCAGGCTTTTTAGTTGCATGTCCGGCAAAGAGCATAATAATAATATGGGAGGTGTCCGGTCTGTCCGGCTTTTTGTAAGGCTTTTTAAATATGATAATTTTTGTATTCACCCGCATCACCTTGTATCGCTAGCGCAAACGAGTAAACTAACACTACCACTGTCCTCCCCGCGTTATTACTACTCAATTTTAAAAGATAGTGAGTTTTTAAGGCAGGTGTCTGCCAGCTCAAAATATTAATTAGTTTACGTTCCGAAGATTTTAAAGTGTATTTAGTTCGTTAGTATTATGTAAGATAAAAAATTAAAGATGTCTCGGCGTTTTTACCCGGAAATGTCCGGCTAAACTGACAGGTCTATCGAGCTTTTCGGTTTTATGACCTGGCAACCCTACATACATAAGCTCACGCCTTTTTCCCATGGCAGAAACTACAGAACGCCTGTGCAATCTTTAAAAAATCCTATTTGCGGGGCCATGTATGATTTATTGGGGATCCTTTTACCCGCTAGTTAAAAAGGAGTCCATTGTTTTTATTTCAACATACCACTTCACAGGAATACGTTGGAGGCGAGAAGCACAGAACAACTCAAAGTGGCGATGCTTGGGGGAGGCCTATGTCCAGCAGTGGACGTCTTTCAGCTAAAATGTTGATACCACTCTGTCTCGGGAGATTAAGTTGCCATTGCGAACTTACTAACAATAATTGCAGCATTCTACATATCGGCAGATTGTTTTCATTGTTTTTGGAACGAAGTTCCTTATAGCGCGTTGCGAAAGGGGGCTAGACGGAAATTAAGAGAAAAAGTTGTAACGACACTTTTTAACCGACTTCAAAAAAAGGAGGAGGTTTCTCAATTCGACCGTATATAATATTTTGTTGTTTGTATTTGTTTTGTATGTTGTTGTTTTTTTGTTGTAAGTAGAGAGAGAGGGAGAGAGAGAGAGAGAATATTTTTGTTGAGTGTATACAGGTTTTTTGTACATAATATTTTTTTTTTTTTTGTTTAGCCTATACTGTCCCACTGCTGGGCAAAGGCCTCCCCCAATTTCTTCCAGGAACTCTTGTCCTGCGCCACCTCAAACCAGTAGTTGCGGTACGTATCTAGGTCGTCTCGCCAGCGCTTTCTGGGCTGACCACGGTGGCGACGTCCATCTTCAGGCACCCATTGTGTGCAGACCTTAGCCCAGCGGTCATCCTGCATACGACTAATGTGACCCGCCCAATCCCATTTGAGCCTGGCAGCCTTTTCACATAATAAATAATAAAAAAAATAACAATAATGAATCCTGGAAAGGAACTTCGTTCCATCCGGGTATCCCTTGACACATCTCAAGTTTTTTTACTAAATTAGAGCTTGAGAAATTTCCCAAGGCTGTAGTTTAAAGCTTTTGTAAGCCATAAACAAATTTTATTAATTTTCATATTTGCATTAAGATTTATCCATTACGGGCCCGTAAGTTATCAATATGAATTTGTGGTGTTGGATTCGTAAAATAATACGAATGGACACATTGGGGGACTGTATCAATGTTATGACTGTTACAGGCTACAGGCGGTAGCTAGTAGCTCTGTGCCTCTGCCAGGTTAAATTATGTTCTGTGGCTTCTGCGCTGTAAAAAAAACTGTAGTATGACCGAACTAGACCGAAACGAACGAATAAAAACGAAAATACGAATCTGTTCGTTCTTCGACACAAAAACATGGCGGCGATTCTGTTCAATGAGTAGTAAACACTGTGACTGTGGTGAATAGAATTTGACGGAGGTACGAGTAATATGTATGACTTATGTGTTAAGGATTAACGAAAACTTATAAATGAAACAAGAATAATCTTTCATCACATAATGAGGTAAGTTAGTATCTTGTCTAAAAGAAAAAAATCCACTGTATCCCACGTTGCAATATTGTTTCTGTTTATTTTGTGTATTAAATATAATTATTTTTAGGTAACATCGAAAAGAAGAATGTTTAAGCAACAACTTTCGCCCCGGACAGTTCACCCTTACCAAACGACGGTTGTCCCTAGGAGTGAACAGCAATTTGCATCGGCTGCTCAACAAAGGGCGAAGTACCCGTGGGCGGAAGATATCAACACTCCAGTTTATCAAGTTGCAGGAACAGACAGCTCCACATCCGACAATGCGTACCATGTAAGTCCATGCCTGATATTTTACTTTGTAAAAAGTTCTAATTTAACTAATCTCTTTCTTGCAAATAAATACATAGAAATAGGCCTGGTTCACATTGAGTCTAATTTATTTGAAATAAATTTGTTTTTGCTTTCCTTACATTTCAGATGCCTCATTACTACAATGGGACTATGAGAGATTATGGGCCACCTTCGCCAGTGTATCAGTCACCTTATGGTGGAGGAACTTGGCGTAATTACAAGAAAGTTGAGAAAATTCCGACACATCGCCCACCGACAGAAGCATACTCATTCCCACATTGTGCTTCTGCATTCTCTCTGCCATTGTGTGATGTGGAGCCACACACGCAGGCTGTGAGCCGCTCCCCTGTGCCACCTGTACCCTCCATAAGCCCTGAAGTACCTATCATAGGTGCCTGTGGCGGGCATTGCCCAGGATTTGAATATGTTTGCTATTATATTTTACAGGTATGATTATTATGATCAGTTTATTTTGTTTAGCAATCATAATATCCTTATCACAAAAAAACTATTCAAAACCCAGCAGTCTGACAGTCGATCAGTTGTATTACCAACTTGCAGCAGTCTATAGCAGAATTATTATGTTCAAGAATTCTATTGTAGGGACAAGTAAATACCCAAGATTGGAGAGATATGATTGGTATAATATTAATATCATTGACAAATTTTGAGCTAATTTACCTTACACTAATACTAGCTTTTACCAGTGGCTTCACCCACTTAGATTTCGGAAAGTATCTTACAGAACCATTCCATTGTGTAGTTCATACTGCTAGAGTGAATAGTATCCTGTGTTAATCCAGAGCGCGGAACTTTTTATCGGTAGGAATTGGTTTAATATTCATAGTTAACAACATTCATTGCGTTATTTACGTTGCTGAGCCAACAATTTATTCGAACAAATGACGTAATGGTATAGAAATAATCTTCAATCCCATTCAGATTCTATAAATTGTGCGTTTCGCAATGAGGGTACAGGTTATAAACTATCTGTGTGCCAAATTTCATCCATATGTTTTAGGCCATTTTTGCATTATTGAGTAACAAATAGCTAATCTTTCACATTCATAATATTAGTAGGGAGAAGAAGTAGGATTATAACGAGTTAAATTTGTTTGTAACTTTGTAGGTATGTAGGGGGTGATCTGTGGAAAAAATCTTATCTGACTGGGAGAGTCAGATTAGTTTTTTTTTTTAAATGCATTTGATTGCCAAATTGTTGAGAAAGATTATAGACTATTTAAAATTTAACCCTAAGGATACAAGTAAAAAGTCAGAAAGTTTAAAGCAAACAAACCAATATTGCAGGTGATGCTAGGATGTATTTTATGTTAAAACAAGAAATTTCATGTGGATGAAGTCACAAGCAAAAGCTTGTGACATATAATATTATTATATGTATATGATCAATAATCTGCACAAGTATCTCATTTAAGATTTAATATGCTCATTACTCTGCCAATGAGCATAAAAACTATGTACAATTTATAACTTTATTTTTATAGCTGTGCCTTATCTTTCAGGTTATTTTTGTAGTAGGTATACTGACTGGTATATCACTATGCATTGCTGGAATTGTATTAAGGCGCACAAATCGCAATGGCGATCTTGGAGTATTAGTGTATATAGGTATGAATATGTTTGAATATTCTTAAACAGTATGCTTTTACTCTTTACACAATGTCTATTTTGTTGAATCTTTGTACATTTTCCCTTTTTTTCACAGCATCTTAATGTCAACTGCAATAGAGCTAATTTTGTTTGACTTTTAGATTCATTGTTAATAACTTTCATCCATCTATCTAGCACAGTACTTATTTAAACATATTTAACTTCTTACACAGGATGCTTATCGTCTTGCGTGTGCGGCGTATTGCTTGGCGTCCAGTGCTGCGTCCGTCGCGAGATTAGACAGAGAAAACTGCGTGCCAATATGCATATACCAATGCAATCAATTCAGGTAATGGAATTTGCAATTATGTATAAATAAATATAAAACAAGCCAGTCTTGGGAGTAGTGACTCCAAAAAAAACTTGTTTTTATCAATGCTTGTTATAAACAGAAATTATTTTTAGTTTTATTAACTCTTAAGACTTGCCCTTACCGATAGCGATCGTCGCAACAATAATTTATATAAACAACCGCATTGATCTCGTATTCGGTAATTAAATAGCAATATATATTACGATAGCAAGATATTCGCTGATGGTCTACGCCTCAACTTTGTCACACCCGACGATGAGCTGGAGACCATGTATGAAGATATTATAATTATCCAAAGCTATCCATGGCTCCAAAACTCATTTCACCATTGTCACAGGGGATTTCAACGCGAAACTGCACAGTACTAATACAGTAGACTATGATGAGCAGCGAGTGGGACAATTTGGGGTCACTTACTGGCCAGTTTTATGGAGAAGGAAAGCCTCTTTATGATGAACTCCTTCTGAAAGCTTAAGTATAGAAAGTGGACCTGGCCGAGCCCTGATGGTGCAACTAAATACGAGATTGACTAAATTGTGTCGACGAAAAAGTAAATATTCAATGATGTCATTATGATCAATGTGGTGAAAACCGGAAGTGACCACCGCATGGTAAGAGTCACTTTGAATCTCATTATCAAGCTGGAAAGATCTTGGCTGATGAACTTTACACTCCATCTAGCACCGATCCAAATCCAAAACTCCGAGGGCTTAGATAGAGCTCGAACTTCAGAATTGTTTTGGAATTCCTAGGGAGCTCCGTGGACGATTATAACAGCTTCGAGACAGTCCATACAGTCGGGTCTAAGATCTTCAAGACCCGACCGTACAAATGGTACAAAGAATCTCCCTGATCCTACACTACAGCTCATGGAGGAGAGGCGCGAAATGATTCTGCAGTCTTCAGACGATTTGCTAAAGTACCGACAGCTCAATAGACGGATCTCAATGTCCTGGCAAAGCGACCATCGCGCGCTTTATTATGGCCCGCGTTAAGGGTGTGAAAGAGCGGAAAAAGGGCTTCAAGGTCTTTGAAAGAGATCTATCTATTGGGTAGAGCCAGCTTGCGAGACAAAAGACCGATGATGGCAGAATAATGTCCGCCAAACCAGGGTGCTTACTCTCGAATATAATTCCAATAAATCGACATTGGAATTGTCAGTCAAACGTCAGGGATTGGCTGGACTCTGAGTCTAGCCAATCCCTGACGTTTAACTCAACCAACTGACGTTTGACCAATGTCGATCAGCTGTTGAGAGAGATCGAGAGGTTCTATGAACCGTTATACACGTCCACCTGTAACCCCCTTACGAATCCGGCAAACGGCCCAGAAGTGGATTGACCCGGCACTATACCGAAGACGCGAGCTTCCGGCCTGCGAGCAATGGGTAGCTTGCCGCCCGGTAAGGATCAGGCTCGGGTCGACGGCGCAATATATTCCACGCGCGCCTCAAACAGATGTCAGCAGTACTGAATGGGTCCGCTAGGACCGATGCCTGTCAGAGTCGCGAGATCTGTTCGAAAGAGTAACCGTGGCCCTGGCATATGGGCAACTGAAGGAACACGGATGGGTTTTAGTCAGTAAAAGTCTGACACGAGCTCCCACTCCGCCCAGAGCGGGAGACGTCATTTGATAATTTCCCACCCACAAAGAAAAAAAAAACTTTAGAGGTGTCAAGGGACACCCGGATGGAACGAAGTTCCTTTCCAGGATTCATAATAGTTATAATTTTTTTTATTATTTATTATGTACAAAAAACCTGTATACACTCAACAAAAATATTCTCTCTCTCTCTCTCTCTCCCTCTCTCCCTCTCTCTCTCTACTCACAACAAAAAAAACAACAACATACAAAATATATACGGTCGAATTGAGAAACCTCGTCCTTTTTTTGAAGTCGGTTAAAAAGTGTCGTGACAACTTTTCGTAAGAATTTTTTCAGTCTAGCCCCCTTTCACAACGCGCGATAAGGAACTCCGTTCCAAAAAACTATACCGAAGACATCAGGGACGTCAACTTTTTGAGATTAGGATGGCTCTAAAGCTGCTTAAAAACAACAAAATGTTCAGGGTGATGACGGAATCACGCCCAAACTTCAGAGGGCCGGCGGAAAACCCGTTCTTAAGGCTCTCCAGAAGCTATTTGATTGCGTCATACTCGAGAGCAAAACGCCACAGACATGGAACAGAACAGAACAGTGATCGAATCAGGAATGAAGAGATCCCCGCAGGAGAACCAAGGTAACCTACATAGCCCGAAGATTTGCCAAACTTAAAAGTGGCACTGGGCACATTGCTAGTAGAACAGATGGCTGATGGGGCCGCAGGTTCCGGAGTCGCGAACGCCGATCGCGTACCGGAAGACGTACAGTTGGTAGGCCTCCCACAAGGTAGACCAATGACCTTGTGAAGGCCGCAAGAATCTGTTGAATGCGGGAAGCACAGAACTGGTCGAAGTGATTGGGGGCGTCCTATGTCCAGCAGGGGACGTCTTTCGGCTAAAATGATCGGTTTCGGTTAAGAATTATTATATATCAGGAACAGCAGGTTTAATGTTGTGTACATTTTATTTTCTGTTTCAGGAACCTCCTGCCCAAGCTTGCCCATTATTGACGTCCACATTACCTCATAGTCAAATATATAGGTAAGTAATTTATCAACAATTTTATGAGAACTAAAACTGTTAACAGCCCGTATTCATAGAAATCTTTGTTTAGTGTACAGTATTTTTATTTCCCGAAGCGACGCGGCGTAGCGTGCTTTACACGTATTTGTGGGTATCTTACGGTAACCAAGTGTACAAATACGCTGTGAGTGTTGGCGTGAAGACGTACTAACGTCAGCACATAACTAATCCACGAACACCGCCTCCGAATTCGCCATTGACTCGGAAAGTACCGAAAGCCTATGCGCTTACACACACATGCAACACAGCGTGTTTGTACACTTGGTAACCACAAGTAAAGTGTGCGGCGATTTGTTAGGTAAAACTACTGTATATAAGTATTATCTCAATATGGTGAGCAATTAAATACATTTATGGAAATCTAGTTCTGCCACCCTAAGAACAGACGTAAGCTAGCTTCTCATTACGGATACAATAGAACCCACAAGTTCACTTCATAAAACCATGACATGGTTTGCATAATCACTGTTCATATAACTTTTAACTTCTGCAATTATTTACTTATTTAAATAATTATTTACTTTTTTGTACGTGTAAATACGTGTTCGATATGTGTTTACTTTCAACCAAAAACGGCGCGAGTAATTATTAGTTCTTATATAATATTGATTAATTCTTCGAATGCGGCGTTATAGGTAATTCATTAACACCAACAAGAAGCATTATACGTGTGCATTCAACTAAAACAAACCATCTAAAAACATTTGATCTCTTTTCTACATTTAGTTTTGAACTAGAAATATCGAATACCCTAATTTTGATTATTGGTCCAAGTTACAAAATGTTCTGGAAAGAAATGATCTTCAATGCCTGAGATAGCAATAAATACTTAGGTTAGCTAGCTTTTTATAAAAACGATACCTACATAAATAAATACTGTCATAAAAGATACCAAGGATACACATTTTCTTGTTACAGACCCACAATAAATATATGTGCAGAAGAAGATGTGACCGGAGTTCCTTGGTGGCGTCGAAATAACAGAGACTGACTAGGTTTAAGTTCATATACACGTATTTAATTATAATTTTGTTTACTTAAGTATATACAAATAATACCATGATCTTGTTATTTTTACAATAAAATGTGAATTGATATACTATCTTGCTTGGTATTGTTTTAATTATTTATAGGCCCGAAGTACACTTGACAGCGTCCGTTTCGTAGCTAAGTTTTGCTGATCTTTTTGGGAAACCGAAAGTTCTATCAACGATTTTTTGAACAAAGAATAATATGATGAATAACTAAAGGCAAAACAGTCTCCTTGTTGAGTCTCAGGCTTAACGAAGAGTAAGCACCTTTTTCACTTAGGGGCCATCCATAAATAACGTCACATGTTAAGGGGAAGGGAGGGGATCGACGAAGTGTGACATTGTGTGACTAGGTGGGAGGGGTCCTAAACTTCGTGACGTCACATTTCAAAATCTATTTTACTTTAGTGTTAAGTAAAACATGAACTTTGAATTATTAACGAAAAACTTAAAAACATTTGATTTAGGTAATCTATACCGCAAACTATATAAAGCATACAGTGCACCTTATGCTGTGGTCTATATTTTGCATCATACAAGGCCACTAATCAACACAAGCAAATACAAAATAAAAACAAGAAGTTTTGCCCATCGCGAAGATTCGTCCTCACAGATGACGATGATGCTGTATGGTTCGATAAAAAAGATGTTGATACAACTAATGGTTCAGTCTCATAACGTTCAAGTTGCAAAATAACATATCGCACCTCCGATAAAATAGTGTAACAACTCAAAAAGTTGAAATTTTCAGGAGGAGCAAAATTGATCAACGTATTTTATTTCAAATCGAAAACCATGCATCTTTTAAAAGTAATACATACATGTTATACATTTATGAAAAGCTTTTAAAAGGTGTTATTTAATGGAATAATTAATTATTATATATCACTATTTTTTTAAATATTTTTTTTAACTTGTTACACTATTTTATCGAAGATTATAATATAATGTGAAATAAAATGTTGTATTCATGTTGTAACATTCTTTATTTTCACGAAAATAAACTATAAAATCAAAAACTAGGAACGAAATTCGAAAGTCCTTATCTAGAAAAATATATTTAAGATTTTTATCTTGTAAACACTAGTCATTTTTAAGATGCTTATACAATCAACTATAAAATAAAGTTTAATATAAGAACACGAATCAGTATCTGTTAACTAAAATAATATAATAGTTACATTTTCTGTAAAACCAAGGATTCGAAACAAAAATAACAATTTTACATTGAATATATCTTAATAAAAAAAAAATATGTAGCTTCTTTTTTGGTAATTTATATCAGACTGGTAGAACAGCCCTAAAGCACTAATGAAATGGTTTATAGGAACAACTATCAATTAAAATTACGCAAAATGAACCTTAATAATAACGTACGTCATTTAGTATCCCTAAGGTAAAAAAACTAACAACAAAGTTAAAGAAATTCGATGAAACGGGAAGATTTTACTGTACATACTACAGTAGTAAAATCTTCCCGTTTCATCGAATTTCTATAAATCGAACCATTGCTGTTTTAGGGCAACACTTGACAAACATGTTGATAAAATGGCGAATAAAACTGGGGTACGTCATTATTGTTCACCAAACTTAATAAATCGTTTCATTTATCTGCATAGGTCTATCATACGCAGCCTTTAACTCGGGTAATGATCGAGGTGATTTACGCCAAACCTTAGTCTCCGAAAAAGTGTTGTCGTCATAAGATTTTTTATATTAAAGTACATCCCGTGTTTTTTTTTTAATATTTCAAAACTTTTACTTCGTTATATTTCATATTATACCAATAGTCATTAGAATATCAGTTCACTTTTTTTTTAATGATATTAAATCCTGAAATGAAAGTTCATTTACGTTGTAGTACTGGTCGCCAGTTTTTTTCCTCTGATCTTATTATTTGTGCGTATTGGGATGACACTGATGGGGCCCGATTTTAAGTTTCGTTTAATGTTTTTGTTCTATAACCGAGTGCACTTCGTTTTGCGTATGGCCAGGTATCAAATATTTGTGTAACATTGAATTTAGATTTTTGAATTTTAAGTCATAGTAAACAAAGGATTACAATAAATTTATTTTTATTTTGCCCTGAACAATTATCTGAATAAAATTTTGTTATAATTATCATCTTCATTAGCTGTACAAACAGCTTTTTCAATGTATTTGAGTAAACAGCTAATTCATCAGATCCTCGATTACCTGCACATTCGTGCCAAAAGTAACATTCGGTTTTTTTGTTTTTATGTTCGTGAATTTGAAGCAATTTAATTTACTTTTATAATAGAACACAGAAATATCTCCCTTTGATATTGGTAACACGGCTTGTAAATCATATACGGCCACTAGATTCTTGTCAGAACTCTTCAGATCACATCTCTACCGATCTTTGTCTCTTTGTTTCTCTTGACGTGACAGTACTTTCTGTTGTTGATGAAGTAGATATTTCTGTTCTAATTTTAGCTTCTCATCATCTTTAGCATTCTCATAGGCAACACATAATTCACAACGATCCTTTTTGGGCGTGAAAAAACGTAAATTAAACTCTGTATTTAAAAAAATCGCATACATAACATAATTAGCATAAGGTTCATTCCTTTTAATACAATCTTCCTTATAGTCACGATGTAAATTTAATACAGTCTTTCCATCCTCAATAAATTCTCTACTAGTCTGATTACTGAAGTAGTTGTTCTCGATTCTGGGAATAGAATGTATAAATTACACATATAATACATTTCAATAAATCATACACAGTAACTATTCAACTTGAGACTGTATTGTATTAAAAAATAATGTTTTATTACTGCAATGTTTCTAAAATACTGTTATATTTGGAAATGATGCCGTAATCAAAATCACTTTAATAGTATTATTAGTTAAAATTATGTCAAATACAGTAACATTTCAAATGATAACTGTATTTGATAACAAATATATAATAAAGGTGTACTCACCAGTCAACTTGTATAGTATTATTTCGATTTATTACACTATCTTACCAAAAGCTTACCAACTAAAAGAACGGGTACCTGTCACAACGTGTAATGTCACACTAACTGAGAACACTTCCGAACGCTGTGCATACAACTTCATTGCAATGGAATACTGTGCTAACTGTAATCTATTGGTGAATTAGTGAAGTTACAGCTGTGAGTCTTTTTGAGAGTGTAAAGTGAGAAATGGCGATATTTCTTATTACAAAAACACGTAATTGGAATTTTTCAAGTTATTACAGTATTTGATCGGAGGTGCGATATGGTAGCAAAAAGTTCAAATCTCGTAAGACCCAAGTCTCGAAACCTCCAAGTTTCAAAATATGTACCTACATCTCAAAACATTCAAGTTGCAAAATAGTCAAGTCTCCAAACATCCATGTCTCATTATATACATTTTTTATTTAAGTGGATTTGTAAGTGGTGTTTTATATGTTTGACATCGACCTTGAAATATCAAAAAAAAAAAAATGGCGGAAACTGTAACGCTTATTATTAACAACACATCTTAACGATGTGTTGTTAATATAAATAATGAAAAAGTTTGTGCTCAATTAACTCAGGCAAGGAAAAGCACCTTACCAAGGTCAAGTGGCTACTATGCCAGTTAAAAATAATTTATAGGAGCCCAAATGTCACCAGGGTCTCTGGATGGTGCCTTATACGCAAAAAGTGGGGTGTTTTAAATTTGGCCGCTATGTCTGTCTGTGGCACCGTATGTCTTAAACGGGTGAGCCGATTAGGTGCGATTTAAAAAAAGAAAAGTAAAGTAGGCATTCTAGTTTACCATATTATAACCACTTGCATTGTATGCTCTTGATGTAGTGAAGTGTGAACGACAATTAACTGTTCAGGTGCGTTGATTTGGTACGCAAATAAAGCAAGTCTAGATATCCAAATAAAAAAATAACAAATATTGTACCCATAAAGACATTCCAATAAAACAATAATTCTCAAGTATATATTTATTCAGTATTCATTCAAACATTTGACATTGATAAGTACATCGTTAAAAATATAAAACAGTAATGTACGAAATATACCTGTAATTTAACATGGCTACGCAAGCAATGTCAATGAAAATTCTATGAATATTTTCTGTAAATAATTTATTAGAACTTTTTTTCTGTATGTGTGATTATGATCGTTAATTACGCTTGTGTAACATATACATTCAAATTAATTAAATCTTTGAATACTCGGTGAGTACAAGAATTACTCCCGGATTCGTTAATCGAGCCAGCCTAACAATAATACATAATCAGCCTCAGTTTTTCTATAAGTCCACCTAGTATGTAGGTTATATTGTAAATATTTTGCTGCCCGTTGAGGTTTACAAATACCTATAATTATTATTTGTAATTTAATAATGATTTTGCCGCCGCCTGTGCCAACCATGCCGACCGGAACAACTGTGCAACACAGTACCCTTACAAATAAAAAACAAAAAAGAATACAGGAACAAACTAAAGATCTTTCTAGGACTCTGTCATTCAAAGAGCGACGTGGGACTACTCGGTGAACCAAGTGCACAGTAGTAGCCTAGTTCTAGTTCGCGCAGCCGCCGTCTCTCGCTCAAGATGATTCATGATGACTCATTATCTTATTTGTATAATTTATTGTTCATTGCAAAATCACTTTGTTGTCGCTTCGGTACGTCTAACCGACTTTCAGTTCCTCTAGATTTTCTGCCAAACTGCTGACATTTTTGTACGAGATACTATGCTATGCCGCTCCGTTTCGCATCATCCTTACGGACTCAGCTCGTCAAACAGAACGGTAGACGTGTCGGGCTCGACCAATGCGTCGGCTTCGGTGGAAGCGGCCAGTAGAGGCTCGGGGGGCAGCAGCGTACTTGTGCAACAAACTGCTGACATTTTTATAAGAGATATTATGCTATGCCGCCCCTCTTTCGCGTCATCCTAACGGACTCAGCTCGTCAAACACGGCGGCAGACGTGTCGGGCTCGACCGATGCGTCGGGTTCGGTGGAAGCGGCCAGTGGAGGCTCTGGGAGGCAGCGGCGCACTTGTGCGAGTGACGAGCTACGCGGTGAAATCAAATGAACAATGATGGCCAGTATGTAGAGTTGTTTGTGAGTGTTTATTTCGATTTAGGGTTGCAATGCATGGCTCGATTTAGTAATCCGGGAAGCGTATTCGCACGGAAATAAACAAAAAATTGATTCGTACTATCTAAATTTCTAATACGCAAAAAATAAGTAACGAAATAGATAAGTACATCAAATTATTAAAATATGTAGGTAGAGAACCTCGGAAACATACATGTAAATAATTGCAAACAAAAAATTATAGTCAGGGAGTTTTTCACTATCGAATTCAGCACTGTATTAAAATACTTTAGTTAAATTTAAACACATAAGTATTTATCAAAATAAACATAGATCCGATAGTGAAAAACTTAACAATTACTTAATACTACGTTCCATCGTACACTTACATCATTAGATACTTACTTTTTTTTACACGAATTATATATTTTGTAGCAACAAAACTGTGATGCAAGATATTGCAAGTTGAAGATCAGATAAAATCATCTACCTTTTAAAGAGAGCTCAAAATAAATTAATATCATATTGTATTTTAGAATTAAACACATGATTTAAATGCTATGCATTCCGTCCTGTCCGACAATGCATTCTAGGACAATCTTATAACTACCACATGGCCCACACACTTACATCTAAGGACGGTCAAATAAAATAAATTGGACTAAACAATAATACCCTATGTGTGATGAGAAGGAGGTGATAATAATTATAGGCGATTTTATTCGATAAATTTTGTGGTGGTACGGAATCTGTTTCAACAAGTATAAATATATCGGGAGGAAAAGCACTTCATAGAGGAAAGTAGCTTAATTATCCAAGTTCTTTCCCTCCTTGTGGCATTCGTAGCCTACAGCATAATCAGCGTTAGCAGCCCTGTTTTATTGTCAGGGCCCGCGTATGCCTTTCACGTAATACTACTAACAAATACCTATTATAATTCTGAAAAATCCCGCTGTGATTTTATTACGTCTGTGAGAGAACGTGGGCTCTTTTCGCTAGGGCGCAGTCACAGGGAAGCTAGGAGTTTATGAATTGCAATTTTTTTATCAACATAAAAAAAAAATTTGGACTTAGGTGATGGCGCCAAACGCGTAGCTGAATTCTGGGCCCAAAGGTTATTTAGATTGCCATCAACACGCTCAGAAGTACATGGAAAATGTATTTTCCTTAAAAATAACACAATTCAAACGCTGCCAATCGACAGACATTTACAAGATAAAAATTAGTAGTTACTCCTTCAATATTATTACTTAGTACCTATTTGGTACCTTCAAACCTACCATAATTAAGGACAACACACAAAAAAAATATTCATTTAACATTCAGATGAAATTAGGAAAATTAACGCTCAGACTACTTCGACTCAGAGTACTATTTGAAATACTGAACAGATTCGAATTTTTATGTTCATTTTATGTATCGGAAAATTATTTTAAGTACAAAAAGTCAATAACACCAGACTGCAAGCTTTTATACGCCCAATTTCTTATACAGAAGAAAACATTCATTGAAAACAACAAGAAATGGACCGTACCGAGCAGTTATCGAACAATTGATGAAAGCTAAGCGATGAACTGTTTAATCAAAACTAAGAATTGCTTGAGTTACATAATACCTATAACTATGCAAATCAATAGGCTTTCAATATAAATACCTACATCGTAAAATGAATTTCTACAAGTACAATATAAGTTCTACAATTCTGACTACGTGTCATTATTATTCTGAAATATATAATACTAATTTGAAGTATTTTCCATTTGTTAATACTTGGGAATTTTAAATTAATGTCTTTGTAATATTCCATATCTTAAAATGTACCAAATTCATATTCACATTACACTTACTTTCATAATTCTGGACAATAATTTGGCCTCTTGTCTTTTACTAATTATTCACAAAAAATAAGGGCATACTTCATCAAAGCTTCATACAATGTTGCAAAATAGTGTTAAACACTTAGTATAATATAATTTATCGGGATTTGATGATATAATGACGTGTAGTATACATTTAAATGCATGTGATTATAATGTGAGATTATATTAAATCTGAACACTTTAAAGAATACTTAGTAAACATCTCTCAATACATATTTACATACATTGTATGTAATTATTGGAACCATTTGCTTGTAATGTTAA
The DNA here is from genome assembly GCA_947507805.1 of Aporophyla nigra. NCBI lineage: Eukaryota > Metazoa > Arthropoda > Insecta > Lepidoptera > Noctuidae > Aporophyla > Aporophyla nigra. The sequence continues at coordinate 17,172,347 of OX382297.1, read as the reverse complement.
ACTCGTACCTACGTGACATAAGTTCTATTCTTCTCTGACAAAGGTCAGGGTTTGTGGTCTTTGTAATAATATAAATTCTGCCATGTATATTTAACTGTATAACCAGACTTCAGAGTCAAAGTCTGAACATTACAAGCAAAAGGTAATATAGTAATTATAAGGTTTTGCTTTTTGATGATATTCAAAATAGCCAATTACTTAAAAACTAAATACAATCGCGAAAATATAATTAAGACGAATTTGAAATAATATCAAAATAATCGAAACATGAATTACAGTGCACCATACATAAATCAGATAGATATCACACAAACAAGCACACATTATTTGCGAATAACAGATATTATTCGCTAAAGTGTTTTATTGTAAAGTACTTCCTTACTTTGTACCAAAATGCAACCTTAATGGATTATGGACACGAGACTTGACGAGGTGGAGCGGCGTTGAAGATACATTACATAAGTCAAGATTAAAAGCCTATACATTGCGATGAAATATCATAAAAATAAATTCTATGTTACTTATGCTTAGCCACGTATGCGTAACGTATCTCTAACACCGTTCATTACACAATAGGGGGACATTAGGACTAGCCTAAGCTCGTAAGAGTAATCTCGTTATATTATAAAATAATCGTATTTACGCGACGGACGGCCTGCCATCCAGCATCTTATCGCTTTCCTCCGCGCTGCTCAGGCTGAAAGAACAAAATATTGTCATGTATAGTAACGGTGAAGCGTACAAGTTTAACAAATTGTTTTGTCACGCACGAGTAAGCTATAGTTTCCAGTACAAATAACGTCGGCATGATCAGTCTCGTTACGGCCTAAGCTCGTGAGGTAAACAAATGGAGACAATGGCTCGAACTTTAACATCGCGGATAACAATAGACGCGCGAGGTGCTCATATGTATAATTTTAGTAAACATCTTATTATGTTCGACCACAAATTAGTATCATTATGGAGTAAAACTGACACTGGCTGCAAGCAAATCTGTGACAGAAACAGGATCAATGTTTTTTTAACACCTATTCGGAAATTCTAGAATACAAAAAGTAGATTTAGCAAAATATGTGACTAACTGCGTTCATGAGTAACGATTTCGAAATATATGATTGTAATAAAAGATACTACGCAATACACAGTTACACCGACAAAAGAAAAACGGTGTCCGTATTATAACAATAAACTCGTACCCATTATTGTTGCATTAGCATCACGACCCTAACAAGTCAGCTAACAACCGTTGAGGGATGACTCAATGTACCGGGTCGATTCTCCTTTAGACGCAAGTACTTTCGAAGAGTTGCAAAATCTATTGTTCATTTAAAATGTGTTTCTCAGCTATCAATTAAAGAGATGATTTATATTATGCTGACCCAAGTTTTATTTAGATTGGCACTCATGCGTCCACGAGTGGGTAACAAGCACCATTAAACTAAAAATAAGTTTTGGATGAGTCACGCGAAATGAGGTGATCAGCAGTTAAGCGCCGTGAAGCTATCATCTACGAATTAATAGAATGCAAAGATATATTGCCAAAACATCCAACGTAATTCCACCAATCATTCATTGGGACGATATTTGTACCAGAGGATTTTGTTTTCAGCATTAGATACAAGGTCTGAAATAAAAATAAAAAAAAAACCCCCGACACAAAAACCTAAAATCCCTTTAAAAAGTAAAAAATAAAAAAAAAACTCAATCTTAAAGTACCTAACTATGTATTAATAATTCAAAAAAATATACGTCGCGTTGGGGGACCGCTCCAAACCTAACAATTTACTTACAAATAGTCTATTACCTAACTGAAGAAAACTTTTATAAAATTACTTCGAAATATTGCATTTAGGATACCCTCGCAGAGCGGTCCCCCAACGCGACGTATTTTTTTTTGAATTATTAATACATAGTTAGGTACTTTAAGATTGAGTTTTTTTATTATTTTTTAACTTTTTAAAGGGATTTTAGGTTTTTGTGTCGGGGGTTTTTTAAATTTTAAATTTAATTTTTTATTTTATACTTTTTATAGGTATACTTATTATAATGTAGATTTTGTTAAGTTGTAAATACATAGAACTTCGCCGTGGCCAACAGGAAGATGGGAAGCTTCCAAAAACAATATCAATTCAATTTGATGATGCCACTATCGGCCGGAGTTGTGTTGACGAGAATGGATGGATTCTGATAAGGCCACAAAATGTAACTTTTCAAGGTCTTAGAGGATATGGAAATATTGAAAGAACAATGTTTCCTATCATTTTATGTTGGGCGATTACGGCATATAAGTTGCAAGGCACGACAGTTGAAAAAGCTGTGGTTTACTTAGGTAAAAGTACTTTCGCAAAAGGCCAAGCCTATGTAGCCTTAAGTAGAGTATTTTTACTCTGCTTCAGGCTACATAGGCTTGGCCTTTTCCTTGGATGGTGTAGCAGTTTGTGAGCTCGACCAAAGAAAACTATTTGATAACCCACATGACAAATCATCTTTAGCAGAATTGCAAAGACTGAGATGTAGTCATTGATACTCTCACGTGACAATCGGATTTCCATGTCCCAATTTTCCCACCACCAATTTTCTCATCAAGCGAAGCTTGAACATTCTCGATTAAGTCATCAATATTCTCTTTCAGTGCGCTTTCATTTGAGACCCCACTCGAGTATATTTGTAGACATTCGGTTATTCTTCCCCACTTTCACCCCCCACAACTTTTAAACGGCTCAACCGATTTTCATCAAACATGTCTAAGAACACTCGCACATAAGTCACCTTTAATACAAAAAAACAATAATTGAAATCGCTTCATCCGTTCGGGAGCTATGATGCCACAGACAGACAGACACACAGACAGCCCGACACACAGACAGACAGACAGACAGACACGTCAAACTTATAACACCCCTCTTTTTCCGTCGGGGGTTAATAAAAATAAAACCTGATGGAGATATATCTACGTCGGTGTACATATATCCTCATTGCCACAGTACACGCGACAGGCTCCCCTAATAAGTTTAAGTTAAGCATAGATACGATGGCTGATGCTTAGAATCTGCGGGCAAACGCAGTAAAATCACTGCTAGTGGTAGCAAGTGGTACTCTCATTAAAAACCCCAGTTATAGTGTAACTGTGACCGTGTGAACCACAAATGTGAAATAATAAGAGTTGCAATATTCCTCACCAGTCCTTGTTGTCCATGAGATTGCGCATCTCATCATCAGGCGCGGGCGGAGCATCGCGCACTGGCGCGTATTGCGCAGCCACCAGGGGATCCGTCGAAGGATTCAAAGCTGTGAGGGCAGCAGCACCACTCGCTGGGGCTTCCTTGCCGTTGCCCCATCTCGATGAATACGTTGAAATACCTAATACTGAAGAAAGAAAAGTAATTTTATTTATTGTGTCCAAAATCGCTGGAAAAGTTGCCAGTCTTAAAAGTGGTGTAATGTGTGAAGCCAACACGTAAATGTATACTTCAAATACAAAGTTATTCAATTGAGATCATGGTGCCGCTACACAGCCAGTTACCTTGAGTATGCGCTACGCCCATGATTGTCACATGATGCAGAATGTATCTAATATTAGCTATACAAAGGCCTATAGTATGTTCAGAGCATCAGTGGAAACTTGAACATTTATTATGTATGCTGAAATCCGCTTATTGTAGAAGCATTGCAGCGCAGTTTCTCTGAATAATGTATAAGATTCGGGGATTGCGGTTTGCATCAACCGTTTTGTACTATGACATCAGCACCGAGTCTGATTAAATAAAACGAGTTTAAAATTAATTCATTATTCAAGTATAAGTCATTAACGAATTAAAGCACCTTGTGTCGTCAGTACACCTCATTTTCTATGCAAAGGTTATATCCAAAAGGCAGAATCTCACATTACAACTACAACATAGGTTGTTTTAAATCTTGTCATAATATACACGTGAGCTTAAGAATCGTTGTCAGTTACGCCGACGACGAAAAGGCTCACGTGTTTCTCAAAATTAACAATTACGTAAATATATTACATTTTTAAATTCTGAGATAAATACTCAATTAAATAGTTGTTTGGGTAGTTAATTTCTTTAGTAGATGGGGAAATAGTGACTTAACGACACACACCGTGGTTTAAGAAATAACTGAAATATTTTTACGTTTTGCAAAATAGAGAAGTGTGAGATTTCTTCCAGAACTTTCGTTCTCTAATTTCTCTATAAATAAACGGTTATTTGCATAGTAAATGATTGTGAAAGAAGACAATTCTAAGGGTCAGAAGAACTGGCCGTCGCGGTCGTCAGAGTTTAGGAAGAAGACCCATGAAAATGCTTGGATATAAAAGTAAATAACCCCTCGTTAATGTTAAAGGTGACTTAACCATTAAGTCGATATAATCGTGTGGGCCATCTTCAAATGCACCTTATCTATTCTTACGTAAAGGTCAGTAGAGGCTTGGCCAGTTGTTAGATTATGTGACTGGACAGAAAATATGTACCTACGGCTCACTTGTAGAACAAATCCTTCGGATCTGGGCAACAAGCAATTCTGAAAAACTGTAATCTTATTAGATTTTCGGAATTCTTTATTGTGTGTTGCCCCAGCAATCTTTATCGAGGGCCAATCTGCTAATGATAACTTGGGGATATTTCTTTTACAGGAATATGAAACGAAACGACTCTGGAGTGAAGTCATGCCAAAGAAACACTGATACGTAATGACCAAGGCAAATTATCTCAACACAAAAGAAATTCTTGGAAATGCATTTGTAATGAGTGTAATGCTAATGACTAAGAGGTCGTTATTTAATGATTTTCCTAGAATACGGCTCAAAGTATGAAAGGCATTGATAATATAGAAATTTTGAAGATTTTCGCTAAGTTAGTCAACATGGCTTTTGATTTGGGATTGGGAGTCTTATAAAATCACAAACAGCTGTATGAATCCTTATTCCAAACCAGTTGAATAATCAAGTTTCAGACTTAGCACTTAGACAGCTCATAAGCTCCATTACTTATACCAAATAACGATTAAGATTTCTCTACGCGAAACCTATTCCGTGGCTGGCTGTTTCGAATAAGACGATACTAAATGGATCATAGTAATATACTTACGGCCAGCTACCATTCCTAAGCATATTAAGACGCTGCCTGCAACCAGTTCGCCGACGCCATTTTCGAAACTATGGGGGTCCGGTTCAGCTGCATTGGAGAATTTCACGCCTCCCACGATAATCAGCACCGTACCTGATAACAAAATATTATGATGTTTTTATTAAGATAAATATAATGAGAGGAATTATGAGTATGGCTCTACCTAGAAATTCTTGGGAATAAGAAAATGTGGTTGTCGTCTTCTGAAGTTTTAGCCATATGGTCATAATGGTATTAAAGCCGAGCCAAGAATAACCAGAGTTAAACGTTAAATTTATATCACCTGCAACATCATTTCATGCTCAATAGGTAGGTAATTTATAATTAGCTGCAGACAAACCACAAACAAAACCGCGGTTATATTTGTTGAGATAGTTTACGATTCCCAAGCTGCCGTCATTATTGCAAGAATTACGTTTAATCGAATTATACTACATATTTGAGCCAAATTAAACTACGCTCTTGGCAATTGGCATGTTAAATCAATGGAAGCTCTTTAAATTTTGTTATTTACATCGTCGTCATGTTCTGTGTGGTGCCAGATGTAAAGAATAGCACCATACCATTTCTTCCCGGGGGTGTCGTAAGAGGCGACTAAGAGGCTTACTATACTAGAGAATGGGCAGCAGCGTTCTCTATGCATTTTACCACCATACTGCGATCGCCAACCTGCCTGCCAAACGTGGCGATTATCGCAAACTCACCCAAATTGGAGGAGCCCTATGTCCAGCAGTGGACGTTTTCTGGTTGAAATGATGATGACATCGTTGTGCATGTATCGTTTCAATTTGTTTTGTACCTTTGGTACATTCTAAGTACAAAAATAGCCTCGTAATTATACCATTCAAGCTCGCGTGACTAGAGGTCGCGATTACAAACTGTCTGGAAAAGCAAAAGTTTGAAACAATTGTCGCGCGTTGCCAAAATCTTGACACACGAAAACTGCTGTCGGGGTAAAACCGGTCCTTTTTTTATAACTTTTGACAGAGGCTTCGCCCGCGGGGATGTCAGAGTACCGGGATAAAATGTATCGTATGTCTTAATTCAGGTTATGAATTATGCGTGATAAACGCACTTATAATATTAGTAGGATTAAGTACATTTTACAAGATGGAAAATTGCATACAATATAACATCAATCCAAGAATAGACCACTCCGGATTTCCTCCCTTTGTCGTGGGTGCTATAACACGCACCATAGGTCCTATCAGTAGATACGCTACTATATCTCTACATGTAATAGGGTCAGTCAACCACCAATTAGTGGTAACAATAGCACTACGAAAATCACCCTTAGTGCGACGACGTGAAGGCGCTGCCAATGTCATGTTGTTACGACTATTAGCGGAGTAAGAATTACATCCTGAATCAATTCAAATAAATAAGAAATGTTCAAATACATATGTATATCTCATGTCGCATTTCATGTTACGACCGCTCCAGTTATTCGGGATCGAAATGGGCGCGAGCAATGTATCCAGACATCTGCACCACACTTTTATAACCAGTTTTCTGATATTACACGTACGAATTAGGGTATCCATATCGAAATCTCGTAATATCGGGTAGATTTTACCACTACTTCAACTTCGATATTGAATAGTCCAAAAACGGAATCATCATGATGATGATGTCTCTAGCATTTTCCCAACTATGTTGGGGTCGGCTTCCAGTCTATCCGGATGCAGCTGAGTACCAGTATTTTACATGGAGCGACTGCCTATCTGTCTGCCTCATCACAGTGATACTGGGTAATATGATACTCCTTGGTAAGACTGGTTGTCAGAATTTCAGGCTTCTGACGACCCTTAACGACTGTTACAAGATCCACAAATGACAGCTGGGACCAACGGCAAAATGTGCTTTCCGAAACACGGAGGGGTCTTGACATGTACAGATGGTCACCCATCTACGAAACAACTGCGGCAAGCATAGCTTAACCTGATTGATCGATCCATTCGGCAGTTATGGTAATTAGAAGGAAAAAAAAACATGTCTTTTTTCACCAATGTGGTGTTTTTCATTGTGATCTTTCAGACAAACTGATAGATGCATTGTCATTTTTATGCACTCACTACCAAGAGAACCGTTCTCCAGCTAAGACATAGTTAATTTTAGATTAAATGTTATTCCACTGTTACCAATTCTTAAGTTTGTTTCATTTTATAATTTACTATCCTGTCTGTTTTGGGAAATCTCCTTTATTTTATGTTCATAAGAAGCGATTGATATGTTGATGACAGGCGTAATTATACAGGCCTTAATTTCAGCATGAATAACATAACGCCTGAACGTCACAGGCAGACCAAAAATGCATTACAAGTAATGTGCATGCACGGACACTCAACGTCCTGTTTTACTTTATTAAGCAATGAAAAATCTATGATTGATTAAAAATGATTGACTAATTTCGTTTATCAGCACATTAAGAAAGACTGATTTTCTAACTGTTGTAACTAGTTATATTCGCTATTTATAGACTGTGCTATTGATGTGTAATTTTTACGAGTCCTAAGTGTAATGAAATGAGTTGGCCTGCTTGTATTTGTCAACCATTTACATTTACATGATAAAAATAATTTGATTTCAGATCATTCTAAATTATTGTAATTTTGCAATCATTGTAGCATAGCAAGCGACCTGTTAGATAACTTTTGCTTGTCTTGGATTTATAATTATTAAAAGTTTGAATTAGAGGGCTTATTAAGAAATTATCTACATCTACACTTATAAAGAGGTAAACCTTGTAATTTTTTTTATTTTTCATTTCAGATTAGATTTCAAATGCCTTTTTCGATAAAATTCTACTGTGACGGTGAAATTACCTAATTCTAGTTTCAATATCGGATATTCGATATTGGGATCTAATATCAAAAAGCATTTGTGATCTTGAAAACCCACCGATATTACATACCATATTTATAATAAATCGTTAGGTCAACGTACTTGTGATATGATCTATAGGAAGTAAATGGTATGAATCACTGCATACCTACTCCACGCTAATTGCAATCACATAAGCTGAGAGGCTAGACAGATGAGGTCAACATTTTTTTATCCGTGTTAGTTAATAGTTGGATTTTCTTTTGAAGTGTAGTGTATAATGGATATTTTTTCAAGTTAACTACAATAGTTAGAAAAAGGATAACGTATAGTGTTTATAAAAACTTGGTAGAAAGATAAAACATTATCTATTATATTTATAATCAATTCACATTATTTTAAAAAAAATTAAACATCCTTTATAATATCACGGAAGGTAAAAGCAGGTGCTGATTTGATAAAACAGTTCTGCAAATGCAACAATGATCCTCGAAACGTACACGCGTCCACATAACATTTTATTTACACTGCAACCTCAACTCATTGTATAGGTACAATAATAAGTATACAATGCATGTATACGAAGCGATAGACGAAACTGACACACATAGGAATATCGAAGTACGAATGATACGACCGCATCTCGAGGCTGCAACCACAGCTGGGACTTGCGCAAAACGAGAAACATGAGACCCATAGTAGGTACCAGGCTTTGCAATAATGTACAGTCAAGCACAAAATTGCGAATCTGCATCTTTAATATAACTGAAATGGGTAGTAACTGCACTAGTACTAGGCCCGTGTGGTGGATGAAATGAAATGTTTATTTATGTAAGTAGATTTTATAAGACACTTCCACGTAAATATTTTAGAAAACTATATGGCGCAGGCATTTCCTAGCCAAGTGTTCCCTGAGAAGAAACGCCGAAACAAGCTCAGATGTCATGGTCTCTTTTAAGTTTTAAAGTCCAAACATTGTTATTAGAATTTTATGTGAATCTAACAATGAAGAGCCTTTTGAAGAAAGAGTCATTGCAGCTTTGAGCCCACTCCCTCTAACATAAACAAAGTCTGAGTCCCAGCACTGGGAACATTACAGGCTGATTATGCTGGTTAGTAAAACAAACCGAAGAAATTCAGACTTCTGGACGAGATGGGAATTCGATTTCGGAAGTTAAGCATTTTCAATAAACGCAAAAAGATGTTGGTAAAGTTTGAAGCTGATAAAAAAAGATAATACAATTTATGATATATTAGCTGGTGTACATCAGTCTTACTTCTTACTATGTAGCTGCCCATGAGGCCATAAAAGATTGTACACTCCTATAAAAACACGTGGCTTAGTTACGCCACTCAAACGATAATGTTTTAAACATAAGGCCAGCAATTTTAGTATAATTCAGCTATGTTAAAAGTATAATGATATTAAAGCATCGCATAAAGAACCGATTCACCTTGACAACTTGCTGTTTGCCGGACGTGGACCATTTACTAGTACCGAGTTAATCATAGACCTGACGAGAGATTGGCACCTAAATGAAAATCCTTACTTACTATCAGTTCTGCCTTTTATTTTTTTATAGTCGGGAAATCATCAAACGGCGGCTCCCGCTATGGGCTAGCTGGAGGGCGTGTCAGACTTTTGTTGACTAAAACCCACACGTGTTCCTTTAGTTGCCTATATGCCAGGGTCACGGTAACTGTTTCGAACAGATCTCACGACCGTAAGTTCTGCCTGTTTGGTATATTTTGACTTCCAAACTAAAATTCATCAGCCTACAATCAACTGCACCGTAATTGCGCAACACACTATCAATCAAACTCTGAATCATTTGGAATGGTATTGCTAATTCATTGAATATAATGTTCGAAAAAAATAATCTGCTCAATAACGCAATGAATGCGATTGAACTATCAAAATAAAAGCCTTTCGTACTGTTAGTGTTTTACGCAATTACCGCTTCGTGTAACATTGAGTAATCAACTAATCATTATTATAGAATTTTACTTCAAGTGGTTTTACTAAATTTACAAAATAAGCACCTTTTATGACAAAGTAGCCTACACCAAATCGTCTTCCCAATGAATCAGACATTTCTTGGATTTCCCCACTTACCCCTACAAGCGGGAAACGATGAAGCACGAAACGTGTCGTCAAATAATATATTTTTAAGGGATGAATGAAAATGTTAGCACACAAAACGTAGTTACTAAGAATGAAAATGGTATCAACAATTTACGTTAAATAAGTGGAGTTAATTTAAATGTTCTGACAATAGGTCAACTGAATTAGACCATAGAGGATGATTAGATTGTGACAAGTCAAGGTAATATAAATGAGCAGAATCGATTAAGTTTTCTATTGAATTAAAACCGATCTTCGCTAGTTCTGACTGTTTCTTAGCATTATTGTTTACTTACGTAAAGGTGGCGTGTTTTATAGGTATAAAATAGGAACCGTATGGAAACACCATCCACCTTCGTAATTATCCTAGCAAAGTAACCCAAACCGGGTGAAAAATACATAGCGAAAATGATTGCCCACCAACTGGTCATTTATACTTGCAGGAAATGGACCAAATTAATTAGGTTTCATTTCCTTTGTTAATAATGCAGTTCCTGTAACTATGCTAATTAGAATCATTTAGTTAAACGGATACATCGAAACCGATTCACAGCGGTACAACAATGTAGATTCTTCTGCTCCTTTCTAGGCAATGCAAAATTGTAGCGCGAGAGAAAATACTGTCTGCGTATTTATTTAGCGTCTCGAAGGATCTCTTTGTTTATACTTCGACACACTTAAGGGTCAATGACTTTTGCTTTTACTGTAAAACGTTGCCTTGTACCTGGACCAAAGGTTGCTTGGACCAATGGACAAAATTTAATTGAGGGCGAATTCACATTATAGTAAGGAAACTTGTAGTGTTTCCGTAAGTTACTCATTTCATTTTCATAAATATCGTTAAGCACCACTTATGATAAAGTGATATTGTATTCGTGTGGGTGTGAGTCAACAGCAACTGCATTAGTAATCTCTGAATGCAGATGTGAGTAACAAATTTAAAGTTTACAAACACGAGCTCTATAACTAAACCACAAAGCATTTACACATTTTAATGAAGACAATACATTAATACTGTAGTTATTTGAAACTTATTATGAGGTATCTAATAATAACAAAGAGAGAAGAATCAAAATAATAATGATGAAGGATGACATGGATAGAAAGATGGCAAATAAGAAGATCCTAGGGAAAGAAATGTATCGGATAGACAGATTGCCAGTTGCGGCAACTGGAGATGGATTGGGATTAAGTCCAAAGGGTGATGATGAGAAGCCTCAAAAGGTGTCGAAGTTTAAAACAAATAACAATTGAAAGTTTGTTGAATTTATAACTTGGTAGCTCGTAACCTTCTTACTTGACTAAGAGCGTTTGATGCTTGATGACGTGTTAAACACGAAAGATGGTATCATTTCATTAAAATTAAATTAGCAATTATTGTATAAATTAGAAATATAGTTTAAATTATGCTTATTACTGATGCAATAATTAAGTAAATGTTGTAGTGACCAGTGTTGTCTGTTAAACATTTACAATTTATTCTATGTTACAAGATTTGTTTCAACGTGGGTCGACGTCCTACGGAACTGAACAGGTGGACTGGTGGAATTATACATAAGGGACTCGAAGGTTTCTATTGCTTAACAACTCACCAACGCAAACTTAAATAAAGTAGGATATGAAGATTCAAAAACATGAAACTTAGGCATGACCTAACCATGCACTTATTCAATAGGAAATAGTCCGCCACGAATCGAAGCGTTCAGTAGACAACCGGTTTCGATCGAAGTTCTACTACGCCCAGAGTGTTGCGAAAATGGGCCACAGCAGCGGAAGGAGTAGGTTAAGGCAGTGGGCAGCTAACACATTAGTGATTCATTAGAACTCGGCGGCTTTCACCCGCTATGGAACTAGAACAATAAACACCCGCGTGGTAATCTATAGCTACTTAGAAACAATTTCATATTCCATTTGCATTGTGTACCCACTGAGTCCACTGACACAATCCAGTTTTTGACGCCAACGGTTTATCCAATATAATGAGCATTCATAATGCTGTCGAGAGGACTCTTCTGTACTGTAATTTCTGATTTTATAGGTATTGGTGCCTCTGTGTTGAAAGTTTTGCTCTAAGTTTATAAAGATTACTAAAAACAAGAATTATCTCTCAAATGATATGTTATTTCTGCTTTTGAAAACATTTCCTAGCAATTGAAGCTTAAAACGTGGCTATTAAAAAGTTTTATTGTTAGATCTTCAATGTCGACATAATATTACGACAGCGGGGCTCGTGTTTCGCCCACGGGCGAGGAAAGTAATGACTTTCCTTCGTTTAAGTTACCAACGCTGTGTTGCACTCGTTGGCTGAACCTTTCTCGATTCGTCACTATAAAACCTTTTTTTGTTGAATTACTTTACGCAATCTCAACTTTCATACGCCCCACTATATTATTGTAATGGTGGAAAGGAATTTTGATAGTTCTTACGTATGCGTGAGTGTAGCACTTTTATAAAGAAGTGCCTGATAATGAGCTGATGATTCCAAGTCAAGAAACTATTTTAGATTATAATAAAGTGTTTGATTTTAATATACAATGCATACGTATACTCAGCTACGCTCTCTTTCCATACATGGCATGTGTGTGGCGTGTCCAAGGACTAAAGTGGAAGTGAATAAAGCACCTATTACGGAAACGTCATGGCAGTCGAGCCTCGGTGGAGTTTGTCGACCTTCGTTCGCAATGCCTGTTCCATTAAACAACACAGCGTTCAGATTCTGCTAGATCTGTAATTTGTGCGTGCTGTTATAGTAACATGTAGAATTTGATGAATGGTGGGCGTTCTTCTAAACAATCATATTAGAAGGGAGGTAGGAGTATTTTAAATATGGATGAATGTCAAAGAATTTACCTATTTTAAGTTCTAGCCCTAGCACAGAGGTACAATTGATTTAATATTAATTCTTTAACAACCAACCCTACGCCTCACGAAGTCACGCGCACGAATCACCTCGACAACAACGTACCTAGTCATAAAAAATGCAATCGAACAAAATGTCATTGCTTGGAAAGAGCAGACCAAATAAATAATTCAGAGTTCTGTCTACATTTTCGCTTTCTATGGTCCGTCGTGATCAGATCACGGCGCAAGCAGCCACCGGATGAGTCACCGTCACCGGCGACCGGCGCAAGCGCCGCGCACACCGGACACCCGATACCTTTTACGACTACCACCGCTCATTGTGTACGATACGCAATCGACTCAGCTTATCGATGCTACTCGTGCTACCGTGCGTGCGGCACCAGAATTATAAAAACCCTCCCTCACACGACGTTTAAATAACATTTTTAAACTACGAACAGCTCTGACAAGCCTGGTTTATGAGCATCCTTACTGATTGCTAGTTAGTAACTTACTACCTAGATCATTCATACGATAAGTAACTTCAGATCGCAGTAATATAATATGTCAATGCTTCAGATACTATTTTCATTTTAATGAAATGTAGAGTGCCTAATTATTTCATAATTATTACTAACATTTATTAACATGATGATAATAAGTTATTGTGTAAATGAATAATGACATCGATGAAGCACGACCTCATGTAAAATTAAACTGAAAATTTAATGATCCCTGTGTAGAGGTACTATAAACTTGGTTGACTAACAGGTTTCTGTTGCCAGTTTATCTGGACTTGTCCTGTCGAGGCCTGTTTATCAGGACAAGTTCTGGGAATGCCTGGGAGCATGAAGATCTCGAATGCTCCCAATAAATTCCATTTTGATAATTGATTAGATGATAAAAAGTTTAGAGTAGATCATGCTTTGAGGAGTTTGTAATGCTTTTTAGGGTTCCGTTGCCAAATGGCAAAAAACGGAACTCTTATAGATTCATCATGTCTGTCTGTCTGTCTGTCCGAGTATGTCACAGCCATTTTTTTCCGAAACTATAAGAGCTATGCTGTTGAAACTTGGTAAGTAGATGTATTCTGTGAACCGCATTAAGATTTTCACACAAAAATATAAAAAAATCAATAATATTTGGGGTTCCCCATACATAGAACTGAAACTCAAAAAAAATTTTATCAGACCCATACATGTGGGGTATCTATGGATAGGTCTTCAAAAATGATATTGAGGTTTCTAATATCATTTTTTTCTAAACTGAATAGTTTGCGCGAGAGACACTTCCAAAGTGGTAAAATGTGTGTCCCCCCCCCCCCCGTAACTTCTAAAATAAGGGAATAATAAAACTAAAAAAAATATATGATGTACATTACCATGTAAACTTCCACCGAAAATTGGTTTGAACGAGATCTAGTAAGTAGTTTTTTTTTAATACGTCATAAATCGTAAACCACAATTTACCTTTCATTCAGTCAACTCAAATATAAAAATTTAAAAAAAAAACATTTAATTTCATAATCATAAACCTTATGCATAAACCGTGAATTCCTGCAGGTTTGTACGGAACCCTCGGTGTGCGAGTCCGACTCGCACTTGGCCAGTTTTTTTACTGTAGCCGTATCTACTGTCCCACTTCTGGGCAAATGCCTCTCCCAAGTTCTTCCTGACAAAAAATATGAAATATTTTAACAGAAAGTGTCAGTATCAAGCCAAGGAATAGATGATGGAAGTCATAACTTATTTGGCGAGTCATAGCATAGCGCGGGACGACTGCCACCTGGTTACCGCGGTTTTCGCAGAAACCAGTTTTGGCAAAATGACGTAATAAGGCTACAGGTGGATGCTGTTGCCCGTTTTACACACACCGGAACAGGTCGATCGACACGAAACGTAAACGTAGCGAAAAATGCTAAAGAGGAACACACGGATCGTTCGCGCCGCCCCGTACCGTCACAATTCCTTATGGAAGACCTCTGGTTACTAAAGGTCTTCGATGAGGAATTATTTTATTTATTGTCTCTGTTTCTTTTTTATATACTGGCTGTTAATTGTAAGTCAACAGATGAAGGTGCGACCAAAGAGTAGGTACTAATCATATGAATACTGCTACATCTGCGCATATAGTCCATAAACGGCTTCTTTGCGCCTTTTATGAAGTACTGTTATATTATACGGAAATTGTCCGTCACTCATATCATAATAGTAGGGAGGAAATAAAAACTCTTGTAGTAATAGTGGTCGTGACAATACATAATAATTGTGTACGTGAGTACATAATAGTTACGACTGTCGAATAAATAACTAAGCAGGCAGGTAGGTACCAGCGGAAGTACATTTGATTATGAACGGTAATAATTTACTACAGGTGAGAATGAGAAGGCCATCGTTCATTTCAGAGAATTATGATGTGCCGACGTTGTCGGGTTACGACGCGGGCGATCCAAGCAACGATTGTCGTAAATTATTTATTCAGAAAAGGAGCCTATTTTTAACAGAGGACGATTTCCACTTGGTGTCGCAGGTGACGACAATACTGCTGTTTAACATAGTTTGTGCTATGAATTACAAAAATGGCAAAGGGTCTGAATGAGTAAATGATAGCGAGTAATGATTCCAACCTTATGCTGTGCATGTTCCAGATTGATTCAATCCTAGCCAAGGTCTATTTAATCATTCAGTACAAGGAATTATTCCTATAAATTGGTACAAAGAAAACCTTTTTCTTGGGACTAAGACCTTTGCTTCATTGCACCAAAAACTTGAATCTAGTCTAGCTAATAGATATCTAAATACATCTTAGCACAAATGTAAAATTGAATGAATTTCATGTTAAAGAAGATTGATTTTATTTTAATAGGGACAACAAACCGGAGTATTAATACATATAGGCATTCATTTAGCATATATACATTATATACACTACCATACGTTATCAACAAACATGCTTATACATGCATGTTTATATATGGAACTGCTAGGTATCAATAATTCAAGGGACATGAGTCATGTCTCATGTCCTTGACGAAATTGAA
The DNA here is from genome assembly GCA_947507805.1 of Aporophyla nigra. NCBI lineage: Eukaryota > Metazoa > Arthropoda > Insecta > Lepidoptera > Noctuidae > Aporophyla > Aporophyla nigra. The sequence continues at coordinate 17,156,383 of OX382297.1, read as the reverse complement.
AGCTTTAAAGGTGCCTTCACACAGCGAGCGCGACGCGGCGGGACCGGGCGGCGACGCGACGCTGAGTAGTTGTAATGTACTAGATAGTATGGACGACTTCACACAGAGCGCTCGGCGCGACGCGCCACGCCGCCGCCGCGCCGAGTCGGAATACAACTCAGAGGCCGGCGTGCCGCGAGCGGGGCGCGAGCGCAGCGTCGGCAGGACGGCGATAAATTGCAGAAGTATCACAAGTTTTAAATTGATTGACTGCGTCTTACATTTAATAACAGTTTTGTATGTTAGTTGATACGAGTAATGGATAGTGAATGAAAGTGAGCGATCGCCGACATTAGCTGTGATTGACTAAAACATTTTCATTACGAGTACAGTTTCAAACAACTAGCGCACGTGCATCAATTGAATTTGAACTTTATGCCAATGTGATCAGAGTCACACGACGCAAGCTTGTTTATTACAATGACTGTATCCTTTATTTAGTAAGTAAACTCAATTAATTTAAAGTGAATAATTTGATACATTTAATCTAAGAAACCCGTTAAATCTTATTGCAGAAGGCAAAAAAATTTAAACAGTTCGGTTTAAAGCATAGGACCAACTTCCTAACAATTGAAATGATTTGGTTTTCTGTTTTGTAACTTTTTGATCATTCACATGACAAGACAGCGCGGCGCCGCACAGTGGGTTGCAAATCGCGAGATAAGAAAGGTAATTCATAATTACCATGTGATTTCAATTTAGTGAAACGAACTTTTGTGATTTTTTAGACTGTCTTGGCTTATAGTATAAAAAATATTGTGAACTTGACTAAGCATACTCATATTTAAAGCATTTAACCATAAAATTAATCATCAACATACATATTTTTTTTTTAATTTTGAGGCTTTTTAAAAACCACAAATGGTGGCGCAATATGAAGTATGTAAAAAAATTAAAAATAAATGGTACTATCTGCGTTTAAGGATATAATGGCGAACCTTATAATTCCAGAGATAGAATAATTTTTCATGTCAGCACCGTACAATTTTTTTGTTTAAAAAATTAGAACTCCTTCATTTTTACACGCAATTACCCCATACGAAATTTTATAGAATAGTAATGATCAGCAGAATCCATTTCTAGCCAAAAAAAGGTCCTTTCAAAATTCGAGTCTCTATGTCTATGAAAGGCGATATGCAGCCCACCGTGCGTCGGCGCCGCCCGCCAGCGCGGCGCCGCCGGCACGGCGGCGGTGCTTTTGTCGGCTCCACGTGCAGGCGGTATCTTTGATATTGTGTTAGTCCTAGGCATTTAACACTTTAGTTTAAAATTGTGTCTTGTTGTTATTATTACGTTTTTAGTGTTTTTTTTAATTGATTTTGTTGTGATTATCAATGCCTGAATACGTGTACAGTGCTCGTGAAAACGGTAACATGTTGATGTGTTTAGAAGCCCGTGGCAAAGCTATTCCTTTTGCTTTGTGGATTTACCGAGACAGATTTTCAAACCTCCGGCATCCTTCTGAATCTCGCATGAAAGGCATGGAGTACAGTTTGACAAATTAAGCCAAACCTCATAAGATCGCAAAAGATTTAGAAAGGTACGTGAAATGCCTGTCAATTTCAATGTTTAACGGCTACTAATACGATTAAAATTCATAATTTTGTAAAGCGCTTGAGGCTAAGTTACAACAGCCGCACGGGTCGATGATATGCTGACCTGTGATATTTGTTAGATACTTCATTAAAAAATTAGAGCAAGAGCGTTTCCACGTCTGAATCGCTCAACATTTTTTCAATGAATGAATCGCGGCGCGGCGCCGCACAGTGGATCGTTCCCATACAAGAGGTCGGACATAGAATCAAAAAATGAAAAAGTATCTAATTAAAAAAAAAAAACAAAATATACAGTTGCATTTCTCTATTAAAGTACAACAAAAATTGTTCTACGCTTTTTTTATTTGACCAGAACTTTAGGCGCTATTCGATGAAAACTTTTATTTTTGTATGGAAACGAACACAAAAATGTATGTATCTCATGATTCCCTCTTTGTTCGACTTGTGGATTTCACTACTGTTATTTACCCATTTTATGCCACATTTTCTTCAAGGACACATGGTGCCCCCAGATTGCCCCTACCGAGATATTTTGCCTATAGTAACTATCTTTGTATGTGTATTACTGATCGAATGGAGGTACATTAAGTATACTTATTACTGAGCATTAGTCATCACTAAGTAGTTCCTTAAATAACAGGTGCATTTTTGAGGACTTTAATGACTTATGAACGCTTTTGTTGCAACATAACAAAAGCGTTAATGAGTCATTAAGTAACGACTACCAGTACTTGCTTAATCTAATGAGTTATTGTAATTACTATGTTCACAGCCCTTAAGCTCTGCAGTGTGATTGGCTCATGTCATAATTAGCTTATCAAATTCATTGCTAGTTATAGTTATTTTTGTGTGTTTTGCACATGTGTGTTGTTCTTTAATAGAGGAATGCAACTGTATATTTTGATTTTTTTTTTAATTAAATACTTTTTCAATTTTTGATTCTATGTCCGACCTCTTGTATGGGGACGATCCACTGTGCGCCGGCGGGACGGGACGTGATCGCGCCCGCAGTGTGAAGGCTCCCGCCGCGCCGGCGTCGCGGCGGCGCCCCGCCACGTCGCGTCACGTCACGCCCCGCTCGCTGTGTGAAGACACCTTAAGATTACACAGAAAAACTGAACTTTAAGTAAGAAGATACAAACAGATGTTGAGTCACTATGTTAAATATTGCATATAGCATGATTTGCAACACATTGAAAGATCAATCTTTATTGATGGTGATGAAAAAGATTAACAATTAGTCACAGTTTCCACAATCACTGTTTTATCAGCATTATTTTGTAAATTAAACCTGAGAATTTATGTTCCGATAGCAAAGTTAGGTTTAGTAAAGTTGGATTATATTGATATGTAGATATTGTTGTCTGTTCCTAAGGTGTTGCATGTTTGCCAGGGGATTCCCATCCTGATAATACAAATGGGAATATTATGATTACAGGTATATGATAAAAGCTTTCCGATACCTGATAACCAAGCGGTAAGAGATAAGGATCAATAACATTAGAATGTTATCAGATAAAAAGAAAAGATTAACTACAAAATACATCTTCTTCTTCTTCCTGAAAACAATTTTAGATAAGAAGTGGTAGTAGATTGTTCTAATGTAACAAAAGGATTTTTTTTTAAAGTTAGTTGAGATTCTTGCTAAGTTGTTATTACAATTAATGGATATCAGCTAATCCATGAAAATTAAAACAAATGAACAAAAATGCAGTTTACACAAAACATTTTTGTTTTTAATTTTATAAAAGCAAAGAAACTCCTTTGTCCAAACATTTTAATAGTAAATATGGCCTTCTATAATTTATCATTGTTAAAAAAAAGAATCTTTTTAGTTGGATTCCCATTAGATTAATGAAAATGTAGTTTTAGGTACGTAATTAAGATTTAATTTTTAGCATTTTATCAGCAACGGAATGTTCGTAATTCACATAATAAAAGTACATGGAAATTATAACACTTCAGCAGCCTTATCAAGTAGGTACCAGTGCAGTACTTTGCTAATTAAAATAAAACACTGTCTCATACAATATGATATGAACATATTAAACACGCTACATTGGTTGCAGTTTTATGCAATCCTATGATACAGAGTGCGTTTCATCAACATACCTAAAACAAAACAATTATTCTTAATCATACTAGCGCAAATGTTTTTCTCACCGATAATAAATAAAGTGCTGCCCGCCAAACATAATCCAACACGCATGCAAACTGCCCGGTTCCAGCTAGAAGCCATACGCCGAGAGAAGTAGCTCATGGGACAGTTCCAACGCTGATCCGTGGGTTGTTGTTCATAGGTCACTGTGGTAGGCTGATACACCGCACTCGTAGGCATTTTGAAAGAAATTGAGTTACAACTCACAATACAAACAAAGACTTCGTTATTTTAATAACTATAGAAGCACTTCACAGGATTCTATGCAGAGCAAGCAAGTAAACACAACAGACTACAGTAGCGTGGTGCATGCGTGAGCAACGATTTATTTATGTGGATTAGTGTTGTTACTTCAACGGGCCGCGCGCTGCTCGCAATCACCTCGCAGTAAAAGTCGATAATGTCATTCTAACTCCGAGGTCGATAAATGCTTCCTAACCTATTGACTGATATTAATTTGTTATTAGTAAACTGCTTTCTCATTACTATGATTTCATTTATTTTAAGATAAAGAAAGGAAAATAAATGTTGTTATCTCAGGATTTAACAATTTTTATTCTCATCTATCTTACTTACGATGACCATAATTTAATTCAATCATTCATTCATTCTGTGACTATGGCGGCAAAAATTAAAATGTGGACAGCAAAATGCCCACATGTTTGGTTGTAGAGAATACATTTGATTATTGAATATACAACACGTTTTGTTGAAATCACAACTTATTGCATCCTTACTCAAAAACTATTGTAAATAACTCACTGTGAGGATGACTCTAAAAAAGCTGGTAATGAATTACTGAAAATAGTCAATCGAGCTCAGTGGCTTGAGGAAGCGCCAAGGTAGTCCGCGAAATTCAAATTTTCCGAAGTTATGCAGCTCAGTGCGACGTCATCGTCGTCACGACCGTAACAAGTATGGCTTTACAGAATTATAATAATTAAAAAACCGGCCAAGTGCGAGTCGGACTCGCGCACCGAGGGTTCCGTACAAACCTGTAGGTATATAAGTAAAAGTTCACCCATCACGACAATCGAGTCGTAGTTCTGTTCTGTTTCTTGGCTTGGTTTTATTTCTGTCTGTGTTTTGTTCTGTTTATTATAATGATGTAACTAAAAATTTACGGTTTTCGCAATTTTTCCTTTATCTGTGCTATAAGACGTTGCTTCGTACCAAATTTCAAAATTCTAGATCGACTGGAAGTACCCTTTAGGTTTTGATTCCCTTGCGGTATAAACGGCTATATCTTTTGATTGCGTTAGCTTAGAAGTTTGATTTTTTCACAGCTCCAAGGGACAGTAGACTTGAGTATTAGATATAAATTTCAGTTTGATACCTTCACGTGTTCCTGAGAAAAAGGTTCTTGACAGACGGACAACAAAGTGATCCTATAAGGGTTCCGCTTTTTCCTTTTGAGGTGCGGAACCCTAAAAATCATTAATAGAACCCTCCTAGTTCATGTAACCCCGTTGAATGAAATAGTTATTGTTGTAAACGCTTATCCTCGTTCTCGCCGCTGGCTGGCGGCAGTAAACGAGGGGTACGTGGTGCGGGGGCGGAGTCTCGTCAGCCGACGGCTACCTACACGACCCTGTCCCTGTTGCCGGCAGGGATAGTATCGTGTAGATAGCCGATAGATATATGGCCCTAGAAATCGTGTAATGTACCGGTTTAAAAACCGCAAAAACTTTGTACCGGTTTTAGCGAAAATCGGTCGGAGGAGTATGTAATTTCGTCCTGTGAAAGTTTATATAGAGGCGTGCAGAAAGCTAATATTTTATATACTAATAGAAATACTTTCAGTTTTAAATGACTTATGGATGGTCGAATTTCTATCACTGGGCCACCACTAGTATTTATACAGGCTGTTTGGCAGAACGTTGAGCATACGAAAATGGTGGATAGGTGGGGACATCTGCTACTTACTCAGCCCTAATATATATAGTGTAATTTTTATTAAAAATGGGTCCAACAGGCAAAAATATTGCCAACAACAGGCAAAAATATTGCTTGTTTTACCCATTTTTAATAAAAATTACACTTAAGTTAAGAAAGTGGTGAAACTAGAAGCAAAATCATTTTTTTTTAATATCCAGGGGCCAGGGCCACATAAATTAGGGCTGAATAAGTAGCAGATGACCCCACCTATCCACCATTTTCGTATGTTCAACGTTCTGCCAAACACCCTGTATATCGCCGTCAGGTTTTTTCGAATATTCTCTATAGCTACAAGAAATGAAAAGCGGAATATTTTGCAAAAATAGTGTAATAGTTATAATTTTAAATATTCATTATCACTAATAAATAGTTTTATATCACTAGACAGTCGCTGCTTTATAATTAGAGTCATTTATTTAACAGGTAAAGGCACTGATCCTTCTTATAAACACTATAATATAATTCTAGGCATAAGTAACAGTCACGTCAGTTATCAAGATTAGTAACTGCATACTCAATATTTTAAAATATTATCATTATGGAATTGAGTGTGTCTATTTTCAGCAAAAAACTTCAATAGAAGAGACGTGACTCTCACTCGGAATATCATATTTGATCGAAGTTATAAACAAAAGTAAATATTTGCCAAAACATTGATAATACAAACTTGATTAAAATAATGTAGTTTTCGAGTTATTTATCCTTAAAATACAAGATTATTATCATACACATTTCATATAAATCGGAAGTTACATGTTCGAAGTCGAATAAAAACGGAATATTCAGTCATAAATAATAAAATTATACACTTACGTTTTTGACATCGATAATACAATACTTATGTTTATATGATAACATAATAAGGCACCAAAGCATGAGCATTCGCCTTCACATAATTTCGAAAATCAAAGGAATTACAATGCTAAAGTACACATGTATAATGTCAGCATACTTTTTCATTTGTACTGATTTATTAAAATTATATACAAATATATTCTACAAAAATATTTCAAATACCTAATTCATTATCATCTATTTTGTACATGCAAAATAGAACTTATGTTATTATGCCATTATATTTATAATTCGACTTAGATACGAAAACTAATGTTGTAACATTGCTATTGCTTTATTTATATTATTTAACTTGAAAAAATAAGGAAGCCCAATAAATGTTTGCTTCACTGGAAATATTGGTGTAAATAAATAGATCATTCGTTCTGATGGAGTTAAGACTAAAATAAGAAAGTAAATAAACAACATAGATTTGAGCGTTATTATAGCTAGCCATAAAGCGATTAAATGTGCATAAATTCCTCTTGCGTGCAACCAACACCTCTTCAAAGGTCCAAACATTCTTGTAATAATTGTTTGTAGGTAAATACAAACTTTTTAGCAGCAGAAGACAAAGAAGAAGGCCTAAACTAAGATGTTAGTGCTTTAAAATAAATGAGTTCAATCCATGGCCTCGTTTCATATTATAATGATTTTGTTTGAAAAAGCATGCAATTGTCTTCAGTGTAACTCCTTGGCAAAATAATTTTGTCATGACATCTCATCCCGAAAATCCTCAGTCTCATTATAACTGTCTTTATTTCAATACAATCCAGACTAGTTTCTTTAGTATTTGCCTAATTTAAATTTAATTGCCTAATGTCAGAGGTAGCGAATGTGACATCTTATTGAATGGGGAAAAACTGGAATTTATTGATCAAACGGTTTTCCTAGGAATCACGCTAGACGAGAAATTACAATGGGGACCTCATATAACATCTCTTGCGGGGCGGTTGAGCTCGGCCGCTTATGCTGTTAGAAAGATAAGACAGTTAACAGATGTAGAAACCGCGCGTTTGGTCTATTTTAGCTACTTCCACAGCATTATGTCGTATGGCATTTTACTGTGGGGTAGGGCTGCTGACATTGAATCCATTTTTATTTTGCAAAAGCGAGCTGTCAGAGCCATTTATAATCTATGTCGCGGCGAATCCCTCAGGGAACTATTTAAAAGGATTAATATTATGACGGTACCTTGCCAATTCATTTACGAAAATATTATGTATGTAAGAAAAAATCTACATCTTTTTAATAAAATAAGCGATAGACATAATTTTAATACTAGAAATAAAGACAAGATAGATCAACCATTTTTCAGATTAGCAAAAGTACATACATCTTTTATGGGGTACTGTGTTAAATGTTACAACAAAATACCTTCTGATATATTGCAATTAAATGAAAGGAGGTTTAAAAGTCATATTAAAAGTACACTTTGTAAACGAGCTTATTACAAATTAGAGGACTACATCCAAGATAAGAACGCTTGGAAACATGCTGGTCTCGCTCCATAGGACAGTCTTAGAGTTTATCAAACTAGTTGCTCACTTAATTGTGTAGATAATATTTATTTTTTCTTCTATGACACTGTTTTACATTCTGTAATTACTGTAACTCACACACTGACAGTTTATATGGGTAGTTCATATAATTGTTTTTTTATTTAACTGCTTTTGTTAATTTATTTTTATTTTCTTTTAATTTCATTTGTTGTGTATATGTATCATTTGCATCGTTGTATATGTAAGCGGGCACGCCCTTTATGCCTGGAGGCTTTAGTAAGGTTTTAAGTTCTGTTTACGATTTTGTTTCATTATTCATTTCAGCTTGAGTTTAGTTTTCAATGTTTTGTTGGTATAATGGCGTGTGCTAGCTGACATATGGCGAATAATGTATGTTTTGTTTTATTATATTAATAACTTATACAATATTGTATAGAATCAAGTTCTTCTAACTTAACAGACAGCAGTGCTGCTGGGGAGTTTGTTCCGCCACTTCTTCTTCCCAGCCAAAGCACTAGGAAGTGTCGAAGGGCGGGCGTTTTGGGGGGACTGTCTTATGTGACTTTGACGTTCAAAAAGTGCTGACTCTCACCCTAGTTTGAATAAATGACTTTTGATTTTGATTTTGATTTTTGAGTACTCACAATTTGCAGCAATATTTACACAGTACAATCACAATCCTCCGAAATACATAAAATTCTGAAAGGCGACAGATTTTTAATGAACACATTTTGAATTAAATTCTTAAATATCCTCGTTTATATCATATAGTAAGCGAGACCCACGTACTAATAATATTGGTATCATTCGACGGCAAAGCCGGCCGTTTCGAGCACCGCCTGTTTGAGTTTATCGTGGAGTTTCTCCTTATTCGGGTAAGGGGGTAAGTCGAGACGATTGAAACAAGTGTGGGCCTTCGGGAGCGAGTCGGGAGAGGCGTCGGCGACGAGGTGCAGCGTGAAGAGTCTCGGGGCGGCGGCGCCCGTGGAGCCCTGCAGCGCGCGGAAGCCGGCCAGCGGCACGCGGCGCGAGCCCGTGACGAACTGCAGCAGGCGCGCGCGCATGTCGGCGTCGAAGTGCTCCACCACGTCCCAGAACCACGCCACGATGGGCGCGTCGGGCGCCACGTGCTTGAGGCGCGTGTGGCGGCGCCAGTCGGCCGGGTCGAGGTCGGCGCGGCCGGCCAGCAGCGGCTGCAGGTCGCGCGGGCCCAGCGCGCGCAGCAGGCCGGGCGGCACGAGCTCGGCCAGGCCGCGCTGCAGCGCCAGCCACTGGCGCTCGGCGCCGCGCGTGAAGCGGTGCGCCACGTACAGCCGCACGTACTCGCGCTTGTTGCCGTCCGTCACCGCCTCGGCCGCGCCGCCCGGCCGCAGCTCCACGCTGCGCACCGCGCCGAACGACGAGCATTCCACTGAGAACGTTGTGTCTATCACGCCAGCGATGCTGTTTTCCCTGGAATCATAACAGCTTGGATTAACATATTTATCTTTAGTATAATAAGGGAGAGCGCACAAATACCAAAATACTTCCTACGTGCTTTGCTAATCTCCGAAAAAAAAAAGATTGAAAGATTGACCGATCCGGTCGAAAGGATATAATTTTTATTATGATTATAATGTGATAGTTATTTTTACTGTTTTTAAATAGTAATGAAATTATAGTGTGGTTAATTTTGTTTTGTGGGAAAACTAAATACTTTTTTTAGACAACAATAATTCAAGGCATTATTGGTGGCAGCACAGTGGTAACTCCATGGTTGGTATGTCTTTGTTTTGCATAAAATCACTATATTTGTTGGTCTACATAATTCAAAATCATCATCATCATCTGCTGAGCTTTTTCCCAACTATTTTGTGGTCGGCTTCCAGTCTGACCGGATTCAGCTGGGTACCAATATTTTACAAGGAGCGACTGCATATCTGACCTCCACATCCCAGTTACTGGGTAATACGTTACCATAATATACATAATTCAAAATATAACAATTTTATTTAATTTCCAGTGTACTAACAGCATCCAGGATAGCGAGCGATGTAGTTCAGGATCCACGTCTCGAATATCGCGGAGTGTGATAGGTCTGCCCAGCAACTGTTTGTAGAAGGGCGCGGTGAAGGCCGCATCGAGCTGGTGGCCGTGGAACAACGCCACGCCGAGGATGCGGCCCGCGAAGTGGAAGTATGAAAGATGTTCTGGGTTCACCTGTGCAAAGAAATTGTCATGCAATCAGATCGTGGGAGGATTTTTTTAGATAATTATTTTGACGGTAATGACTGAAAGATGTCTGCTGTATACACACACACATAGTTACACAGTACAGTACATAGTTTATGTTCTAACAAACTAATCAGCCGATTGGTTTTCCCATCGGAAAAAATGACATTATTCCATACAAACTTCCATCCCCAATTAACTCCTTTGAGAACACAACAGAGTGCAGCACGAGTGATAACTCGCTGCACTCTGTTGTGTGTTGTATTCTCAATGCGGTAAGGTAGGCTTTTTCGTTAGTAGTTAATTGGGTTTCGAGGTTTTTATGTTGTGCGTTGTGTGATGAATGAATTTAAGAATGTATTGAAGTTGAAGATGATTTGCACGAGCCTTACCCCAGAATCCGCATTAATCTGCAGCGCGTAGCGATCATCGCCTGAGTTCGCGTACTGGAACAGTCCGTAGTGCGGGTTGAAGAGTTCCCTGCCCAACAGATGGAGCCACTCGCGCGCCACGCCGCCGTAGTCCAGGCCCTCCTCGCCGCGGAATTTCACCAGCAAACGTTTTCGCAGCTCCTTGCCTCGTAACTTCATTACGAGCCGGTACGATTCCTCTAGTATTTCGTTACGGGATACCTACAAAATTTGATTTGTTTTCATTAGGTGGCAGTGAATGAGTAAGGGATGTGAGACAATAGTTTTGGGATCGAAGAATGTAAAAGAATTAATCCAATATACTTGGGCAGCGCGTCTGACTCCTGCGGCTCGGCGGCCGGAACGTTGTTCGATATAGCCACCCACCTCTATCCGACAGTGTCCAGTCTGCGGCTGCAGCGCCTGCAGCTCGGCCCGCAGCACGCGCGCCTTGGCCGCTAGGTCCCGCTTGTACTTGGGCAGCGCGTCGGACTCCTGCGGCTCGGCGGCCGGAACGTTGTTCGATATAGCCACCCACCTCTATCCGACAGTGTCCAGTCTGCGGCTGCAGCGCCTGCAGCTCGGCCCGCAGCACGCGCGCCTTGGCCGCTAGGTCCCGCTTGTACTTGGGCAGCGCGTCGGACTCCTGCGGCTCGGCGGCCGGAACGTTGTTCGATATAGCCACCCACCTCTATCCGACAGTGTCCAGTCTGCGGCTGCAGCGCCTGCAGCTCGGCCCGCAGCACGCGCGCCTTGGCCGCTAGGTCCCGCTTGTACTTGGGCAGCGCGTCGGACTCCTGCGGCTCGGCGGCCGGAACGTTGTTCGATATAGCCACCCACCTCTATCCGACAGTGTCCAGTCTGCGGCTGCAGCGCCTGCAGCTCGGCCCGCAGCACGCGCGCCTTGGCCGCTAGGTCCCGCTTGTACTTGGGCAGCGCGTCGGACTCCTGCGGCTCGGCGGCCGGAACGTTGTTCGATATAGCCACCCACCTCTATCCGACAGTGTCCAGTCTGCGGCTGCAGCGCCTGCAGCTCGGCCCGCAGCACGCGCGCCTTGGCCGCTAGGTCCCGCTTGTACTTGGGCAGCGCGTCTGACTCCTGCGGCTCGGCGGCCGGCGGGGGGACGGCGGGCTGCGGCGGGGTTGCCGGCTCCGCTTGGGGCTGGAAGTGTTTGTTAGTTTAGAGGCAGTTGGGTCTCAAGGCAGTTTGATTACAGTAACGATCTTTCCTTATGCAACTGAATATTCGTCTCATAAATCTGTTACCTGTGAGTTTTTATCATTCAACTATGCATTTATGTGTTATGTCAATGCAACACATTGAACTGCATAAAATATGAGTGAGGAAAATTATAAACAAAGAAATTCATTCAAACTTAGTCAAGTTCTGCTGGTCAGAGTGGAGTCAATGAACAGGTATAGTGGGCCATAGATGACATTCTACTATTTCCTGTCACTGTTGCTTACACTGAGGAATGATGTGATAAGAGAACGGTGTGGTGTAAAAGAAGATGTAGTGACAAAAATTGAAAAAAGTATGCTTAGATGGTTTGGTCATGTTGAGAGGATGAATGAAGGTCGGCTCACAAAAGGTATTTACAAGGCAGATGTGAGTGGAAACACCGGGAGGGGACGCCCTAGGAGGACATATAGGGACCTTATTGGTGATGTTCTTCAGAAAGGTCAGGTGCGTAGTACTCGCAACCGGCGTGTGTGTATGACCAATTGTATGAACCTAAACGAGGCAACAGAAGTGTGTAGAGATCGTAGCAGGTGGCGTTCCGTGGTTTCTGCCTACCCCCATGGGAAAAAGGCGTGATTCTATGTATGTATGTTGCTTACATAGTAGTCGTATTTGAATTGGTGTGGGGTAAACTAGTTAGTACCGTGTGGTGCCAGACGTAAAGAATAACACCACCCCATTTCTTCCTGTGGGTGTCGTAAAAGGCGACTAAGGGACTTACTAGAGAATGGGCAGCAGCGTTCTCTATGCATTTTACCACCATACTGCGATCGCCAACCCGCCTGCCAAGCGTGGCGATTATGGCAAAGCCCCCCAAATTAGGGGAGGCCTAAGTCCAGCAGTGGACATCTTACGGCTGAAATGATGAAACTAGTTAGTGGTCCACGAAGTGTGGTCGTCCAGACAATGGTACAAACGCTTGTCACAAGACGATAGAGGGTAACATGAGAAACTGACCAGCCTAGCGGAGAGCGCCAGCCGTGGGTCGGTGAACTGCGTGGTGCGGTTGTTGTGGTCGACGAAGTAGGGGCGGCCGGAGGGCGCGTGGCGCATCTCCCAGCCGGGCGGCAGCGGGCCGGGCGGCGCGGCGCAGTGGCGCAGGTGCTGCGGCACGCGCGGGTCGTGCCACGTGGACGCGCCCGTGCTGGCGTTGTAGAAGTACACCTGGCCCTGGGCCGTCGTGCGCATCTCTGGAATGGGCAAATGTTAAGAGTGTGCTTTGATAAAAACTTCAACATTGTTTTTTTTTTGTATGAGCCTGTCTTTTATCACTGCAGGGCAAAAGCCTTCCTATTCTATTGTTACATACACTCAGTCCTTGGTAAATGGATGATTACTTACTATTTACTTGCCTTCCAGTCCTTTCTGAGAGAGGTTTTGATTGTTAGGCTTCTATGGACCGGTATTTTTTTTTATGTTAGGTTAATATTTGTATTTCTTTTTAGTGTTTTAACTCAGAGCTTGTGGCTAAGTAATAACAGCCGCACGTATCGATCGATCGATGCATGAATGACCATCCTTACATACCTCTCCATGCTTCAAACCACGTTAAACCGTTGGTCCCATACTCCTGGCTGCCATTTGTGGATGATGACAGTCGTTACAGTACGTCAGAAGCACGAAAGTCTCACAACCAGTCTTACAAAGGAGTATCATATTACCCAGTAACTGGATTGTGGAGGCCAGATAAGCAGTCTTCCATGTAAAATATTCAGCTGCATCTGGTTAGACTGGAAGCCGACTCCAACATAGTTGCGAAAAGGGTAGGCAGATGATGATGATATTGTATTAATTTACTGTCGGTTTTATCTTGATCACCGCTACTAGTAGCTTACATACAGTGAATACTTGCCATGTTGACAGATAGTTTCTTAGCCCATGTTCCCACGCACTACTTAGCACCGAGAGATCAAAATAGAACACTGCGTTTTTTCTACGAGCTGAGACTGAGTTGCACTGCACTCTTTGATTCTCAATGCTCAGTTCAACACCGACAGTTGAAAATTCAATGCGCGAAATATCTCGCCGAAATTTTATTATGCTCGTGTTTAATGTCGACTTAATGAAAGTCCTTAGGAAAAGAACTAACTGTATAAATAACAAGGAACAATTTGCTTATGTGACGTGTGTGTTTACGCGTGTGAAAGAAATGTTAAAAATGTAGGGATTATTTTGAAAAAAAAAAAAATGATGTACGTGGTTATCGCCGTAAGTTCGTCCGAATGAGCCTTTAGTCATCATCTGCCTACCCTTCTCCCAACTATGTTGGGGTCAGCTTCCAGTCCAACCGGATGCAGCTGAATACCAGTAATTTACATGGAGCGACTGCCTATCTGACCTCCACAACCCAGTTACTGGGTAATACGATACCGTTTGGTAAGACCACAAATGACAGCTGGGGCCAACGGCTTAACTGTAGGAGCGTTTAAAAATCATAATAAAATAAAATCGTTAAAGATACTGTAATATAATTTGATATTAATAAAGGTCGCGGGCATGTTTCAGCTAGTTTCTTTTCTATACGGTGACGTATAGGTACAAAACACTGTATACAATTTATAAGCCTAACTCTATGACCAAAACAATGTAAACGGTGATAATTTCAGGACACGGTTAGACAAGACTGACGACGTCACACGACTTCTATCGAATGACATGTCTATAACTTGGTTAAATAGAAGAACAACAAATTATGCATATTACCTTGTTTTAGTAAAATAATTTGTATACTTTGTTTTGTATCTTGATGGTGTATACAATGTTATGGATCAATGGTGGTTCGTAATACTGGTTTCAAACATTTTTTTTTTTTAATTGTGGGCGTTATCATGAAATGACTTCTCCCGCTCTGGGCGGAGCGTCGGGGCGTGTCAGACTATTACTGACTAAAACCCATCCGTGTTTCTTCTATTGCCTGTGCCAGGGCCACGGTCTCTTCTCTCTCGAACAAAACCGTGACCCTGGCAGGAATAGTACTGACCTGGGAACCAAACTCAAGGCTTCGTACTTGGCAGCCACACTTGACACACCACACAACTAGACTAATGAGGTGGCAACAATGTGTCGTTATACTATAACATTGTTACGTGGTTGTGGTATGTACTGAATACAAATTAATGTTATAATGAGTACTACATAATACGTCCTTCACGAAATCATGTATAGCATGCGACAATGCTCAGGCTTTTGACAAAGAAAACTTAACATAAGGGTTATAAGTTTGATCGCTATGTATGTCTGTCTGTAACACCATGGCTTTTAAACGAGTGAATCGATTTAGGTGCGATTTTTTTTATTTAAAATTAGGCGTTCTAGCGGTGTTTCTTAGACATGTTTGATTGAAATCGGCTCAGCCGTTTCAGGACAACGAACCTTTGATCAAAATATTAACTACAACTTCTTATTAAACTTAAGGAGCCAATACGTATATTTTTTTTACCTTTAAAGGTTTATGGTTTGGTCAGTGGTTTTTAAATTTTAAGTATTCTATTCCATACGAATGCTGGGGGGTTTCACCCAAAATGTTCCACATGTTTTTTGTAGAAGAATAATGCAAAAAAGATGGACAGAAACAACTTCTTCTGTTTTCTAATTTTAAGCCAGTTATCGTCATTTCCTGGCCTACAACATGAAGTAAAAACAATCGAATTGAGAAGTCGGTAAAAACCGGCCTGCGAGACGGACTCGCACACGAAAGGTTCCGTACCACAAGACAAAAAACGTTTAATTTCTAACTTTGTTTGTATTTGTAGTGTTTTAGCAGCAACAGAAATACAGTCTGAGAAATTTCGACTGTCAAACTATTACTAATCATGAGATAAAGCACACTGACAGACAGACAGACGGACAGCCAAGACTTAGTAATAGGGCTTACTAACAAGAACAAGCATACACATGTTACATAACACATATTTTTAATGTTATATCATAGTGAAGTAATCTCTCACAATAAACAACTTGGTTTGTTTGTTTATAAACACTAGGAGGCATATTAACAAAACATGGTATTAAAATAATAACATGGGTTTACTATACTGTGGTTCAGTAATGACTTAAGAATGTGTCTTGATGTAGTGGTGCGGAAGATCATTCACAAGACAAGTAATTCTGTATTTTGGAATTTTCGTTAGAATAATAATGTATAGACTCCCTTTTATTACATGGGACTTCAACATAACTTGCGAAATGTGGGTGTACTGTACTATACATTTGCCGAATCCTTCGGGAAGACAGAATTTTAAATATTATACAATAGTAATACTTAGTCAAATTAAAGCCCACTTCCTTTCTCCTACTATTTTGGTCTGCCCAACAGGAACCACAATGATCACATATAATTTTAACTGAAATAAACATTGTGGAATGCAAATGAAATATAGAGTATGTGTAATAATGTGTGGGTATAACAAATTTGAAGTATAATTCAACAAAAAGATCTTACCGTAGCCAGGCGGTAGGTCAGTAGCAGCAATAGGTGTGGAGGGCGTGGTTGCCGCGGGCGGGTTACCAGCGGCCGAGCCTGCGGGCGGAGTTGCCGCCGTCGGGATTCGCGACCGAACCGCTGTCTGTGGCTGCGGCTCTGGTCTACAACAAACAAATACCGTCAAGCTATTGACACTTCAATGGAAATGAAACTATTTTTTTATTAAATAGGATATCGGATTCATTATGTATAATAATCATAATAAAAATATAAGCTGGATGAAGTCAACATTTCTATTTGTCTACCCCTTAGACAAAATAGTAAAACAAAGGTAATTTTTATTTTTGTGGCACTAACATCTCGCAGGTCAACCTATGAGGCTGTTTAACCGGATTTGCCTGTATCTAGCTTAGTAAATTAAGGCCTGCAGCCAGGGCTTAAAATCTTAAAACTAGAGTAACTACATGCTAAAGGTACTCCTGTGGGGTACGGAGTTTGGCTTAGGGCATCGCTGGAATAAGGCAGCATGGGACGGGCTGGATAAGGGACCAAATTCACGAGATAGTCTCTTTTATAATTCAGATATTAACTATCAAAATTATATTGTATTATAATGCGGAGTAGCATCCGGTTTGAAAGTACCTGAAACAGTTTGAGTAAACCAGTCTTAAATGTTCTTGGAAACAAAGTTAACTTCAATCTGTCTCGTCCACATGAACAATGAACGAACACAAAATCTGTTTACCGTGAATCAGTAAAAATAACAATAGCCCTGGCCTTGGATCACACTTAATTATATTGTTGTGTCAAGTAAATAGGTTTTTGTATGAGTTATAACTTTTTTGCCAATAGTGTTTGACCTCACTGACCATTTCAGATGGTTCATTCAGTGTGGGGACATTAGGTCCACTATGTTTTTACTGAATACCTTTCTTAACGCTGCGAGTCGCTGCTTCGACTGCTTGTCAAGTTTACAACGCTCATTTACTTTTACTTCCACCATAATAGAATAGTTTACATTTACACATACATCTACAAAACTTTATACGAAAGCACCACGGTGGCTCGCAAAATTCAAATATTCAAACTTTTTTTTTTGCGATTCTCGGGTCATTGTTAGGTTGTAGGTTAATCAAAATGAGTCGCGGTCATAACACGTTTGTATTTCTAGAATTATAATAATTGAAATCAGCAATACAAGTTTAAAAACGCAAGTAAATTTGAATTTCGCAGGCCCTTTCGCCATAACATGAACATTCTGACAGTGAAAACAGAACACAAAATGAATACAAACCTCAAAGATATGGAAGTGGCATGATCGACGTCTGTGTCGGAGGATGGTGAGACAGGTGACGAGGGCGACGAGGGTGTAGAGGGCGAAGAGGGCGACCCCGGGGAGGCGGGGGCGGAGGGGCTGGCGGGCGGCGCGGGCGACGCGGGCGGGGACGCGCCCGCGCACGTGGGCCGCTCCCACTGCGTGCGGCGGGACGCGTGGTTCACGTAGTATGCTCTACAATGGTGAATGAAGTGTTTCTGAGTTCTATTACCTACATAAGTGCGTTCGATGAGATTTCCCATCGGCAACAATGAAGAAGTTCCATACAAACTATCATCCCTTAAGATTACATTTATCTAATAGTCTGTCTCCAGGAAGATGGATTTTGAAAAATCCTTTAGTGCTCACTTTATAGGAACTCTCACTCAAAATGGCATGCTTCTGGAGTTCTGGACCCAGCTTTTTAGGCTGTGCTCTGTCAGTCAGTGGATTTATGAATGAATGATTTTTTCTGGATTTATTGGACTCTATTGAGATATGAGAATATGTTATCCCTTTGTAGCCCAAAAGCATAAAATTTTAAATAACTTTGGTATAAGATAGGTTTAAACATATAAAAAAACACATATTTCTCAAAAATTAAAAAATATTTATTATTATTTATTTATTTCACATTTTAGGGAGTGTAACATTACTGTAACATTGAGTTAAAGTAAAAGAAAATCTACTTATGTGGTATGAAAGGATCTAAAACAATTATTTTGTTTATTGTAGCATAACGCTACTCCGCATTTTTCGCAAATAGTTTGTGATACACCAGTACATTTGGGAAACTTGCACCGAACCCTTTTTTCTACCCAAATCGGCCAGTGGCCAATTTGATCCTGCCTTACTGCCAACGGGGGGACATGTTGCGCTGGCCCCTTGTGTTTTTTGGTTTGTATTTCATTTTCAGTTGACCTTCGGTTCTTGATATTAGTAATCAAGCCTAGCTTGCATAAAGTCACACCGATCTCAAGTCGAAAATCTGCTGAAGACAATTGTTTGTCATTGCAGTTTTTTGCCTGCCTTACTCTTCGACATAACGGCCAAGAATTTGCCATAGTCAGGTCTAACTAAGTTATAATCGTCTTTTGCTGGTGAATTGCCGAAGGCCCTAGTCAGAAGTTACGATAAAGCCAATAAGAAGTACATCAACATTGATCGGCCCCATATCGTCGGAGAATATAATCGGCATATGGGAGGCGTAGATTTGATTGACAGTATTATGGGAAGGTATACAATTTTGATACGAAGTAAAAGATGGCAGGTTTGGATGTTTTATGTAGTGATTTGTTTGTTCAGTAATAAAAGTTATTAACTTTTTGGAGAAAAAATATAAAAAGAATTGCATTGGTGTATTAAGGTCAAATAAATTAGTCGGTAAAATAGTATTTCCTGTAAATCGTAACTGCTGGTCGTTTAGAACTAGGTTTTTCTTTTTCCATTGTAATTGCCGCTTTTTTCGTTTTTATTTAGTGGAAGCTTTATTTGAATGGCTATCTTGCTGTCCAGGATCTGCAGATGAGGGGCCAGCAATTGGCTCACTGCGTTCACATTCTTCAATAATTGCATCTACATCAACTGCTTCATCTACATCTTCTTCACAATCAGAAAAAAGTTCTAAATCTTCAAATAACGGCTGAAAATCTGGATCAATTACGCTATCATCATCGTCCTCTAATCTGTCTTCGCTATCATATTGGTGCAATATGTCACATATTTGACTATCCCTCAGTGAGTTTGACCCCATTCTGGAATAATATGACATAATTTTACATCAACATCCACATACTTTAGTTGCAATTAATATTTCTATCGTCACTCAATGTAACAGAAATGTTACAAACATATAAAGTTACGTTTTTCACATAAAAAAGCAAAAATATGCTTCGGTAACAATATATGAACAAAATCATTCACTTACCGATAGGTTTCGACGAAAACAATACAATTTTATACACTTTTAGCATATTTTTATAAGATTCAAACTTTCAACGAGTTTCAACTTGTTACTTTCGTCAATACACGAAATTTAAACTCGCTAAAATCAACAAATTACGCCATCCATGATTTGTATTTCATACTAAAATGTTCGGTGTGGTATGATACAATGCAGTGACACTGATTTGAATGTACTAAAAATTTTAGTATCTATTTTAGCGGGATTATTGAGGTTTGTTACAGAAATGTCACACGAGTCTACAAAGGGTTATTGTGTTGATGATTAACTCGGAAACCTAAGAAATTTTTGTAAGAACTAAATAAAACGTGAATAAAAAAAATTGTATTAGACTGCCTCTTAACTACCCCTTCGATTGCAGTGATGAGTCCTGTAAGACCTGAGCAAACACATCACAATGACATCAAGAAACAAGCCATCACCAGTCACAAAAACATATAATATCTTCCTAGGCTTTCCCAACTATGTAGGGGGCGGCTTCCAGTCTAACCAGATGCAGCTGCATTAACATAAATAAAACGATATTGACCTTCCGCTAGACGTGAACCGCTCCTCCCAGTGTTGTGGTAGTGGATTCCTCGTCCCATTCTGTACGGGCGGCGGGTCCCGTGGGTCCCGGGGCGTGCGCACATCGCCGGCCGGGCCCACTACTGCCAATGGTGAGCCCTCACCGGCCGCGGTCGCTGGCTCTCCGCGCGCCGCGTCTCGGGACACTAGTGACACGATCACTTGTCCCCGAACGCCGAATGTTTCCCCTGAACCCTCCTCGCATAGCTCCAGGCATTGGTCTGTTTGAAACATCATCATTTTTAGCGTTATGGTCGAAAATAATCCACATTCTCTTTTTTAACATTTTAAAGTCGACGACTCAAAACGATAATCGATTTTAGGATACCAAAAAGTATGACAATAAAAATCTTCTTCATTTAAAAAACTTGTAAGTTAAAGGTCATTGAAAAGGAACTGAGAGGTAACATTGAATTCCGCAATTTGATTCTTTAAACAATCTCTTTCACTATTACAGGAAGCTGAAAATTACGTGAAGTGGACAAAAGTAATTTACTTTGCAATAAAAAGTTTTTATCACTTCTGCCAAGATTGAGGAAGAAAATATATGTTTTCTATTGTTCTGCACATGCATAACAATGGCTAGATAAACAAAATGTTTTCTGAGTAACAAACAGATTCAAATTGAATATGAGACACACTCTGGGCTACATTTGGATGAAACACAATACTCAAGATCACACATTCATTAGTTTCATGAACACCAAAGTGACATGACACCATGAACAAAAATAGACCATTTGAACTTACATCCCGTGTCCTTTAATTTATGTACAGTAGACGGCTGAATTCTAATACATCCAAGGAATCCCGAATTTTGTCTCTTGTGGACTTTGCGTTGATTCCATACACTGTAAATCAAATAACTTACTATTATACTGCAAAATAAAACCCAACAGATGATCTCATTCTTCATTGGTGTTAATTAATTTTTCCTTACGTCTAAGGGATTAAGTCCTTTATTAATTTTTTTTTTTTTGTTTAGCCTATACTGTCCCACTGCTGGGCAAAGGCCTCCCCCAATTTCTTCCAGGAACTCTTGTCCCGCGCCACCTCAAACCTTTATTAATTATATATATTTGGATGCAGCTGAATAGTGACTGTCTATCTGACCTTAAGTGATTCAATGAAAATTGTTTTCCTTTCCATATACATTTCCTGTACATTCTCTACATACTTGATGTGATGTTTGTCATGGGAGCGATGTGTGACGAAATACATTGAAATCCTTTGCTCTAAGTCAGGGCTGTCCAAACTACATACCTTCGCGGGCTAATTAAATTTACTACATAAGCGGGCGGGCTGCAGAAACAAATATTTTCAGTTTTCAAGTAAAAAAATACAAGGTAACCATTTCTTTATACGATTACTGATTCTTCGTTAATTTATCTTTATCAATCATATCGATATCAACGGCAACATTCGTTGTTGCCAGACGCATTGCATGAAGAAGTGACTTATCTGAACAATGAAGATCTATACTTAGATGTTATAAAGTTCATTGTTGAATACGTACTTTCACATAAATAAGTGATACTAGACTATAACTGAAGAAGTAAAACAATTTTCTGATTAATTTACACTTTAAAACATCCTTCGCGGGCCACATGAAAACAAGCCACGGGCCATTGTCTGGACAGCCCTGCTCTAAGTGATGTCCAGCACAGACCAATTATTTACTATACACCTGTGTTTGGTGGGTCCTAATCCTTGTAGAATATCCAAAAAAAACGAACAAGTAGCTGTATAAAAAGTTTTCAAACATTCAAATTTAGGTACAGCAAGCAACTAAGAAAACCAAGGATGTTTATTCATGCATAAAAATATCAACCACCAACCAATTCAATCAGTCAATTCTTTACTTTCTTTCAATTTAAACATGTAGTAAGTAAGTAGGCACTTTATTACTGTTTGTGATGCAACTCATTTTTATCTTTGGCAAAGTTTTATCCTAAAGCAACACATTTATACCGTCTTTAATTAATTGTAGTCAATTAGTGAGGCACAATAACTGTTAACTATCATATGGTCAGCTTACTTCCTCAATTGTACGTAAGAAGTGGCGGTACAAACTGAAGTAGTGAAAGTACAACTTTAGCATGAAAATAATAATTACGCTTGTCATGAATTCCTGTATTCGTGTAAATTGAGATACACTGTGGCATTCTCAGTGATACTTTCACTTTAGTATGATCTGATGAGCAATGTCAAATATCATTGATAAGAATTGTTTGAGATAAGCAATGAAGTAGTTTATAGGTCAACTTATTACACAGATATTATTTGAACATTGCACAGACACTATAATAACCTCTTCCTTGACAAAGTGCCTGTAATTGGTGTTGAAATAAATGATTTGAGTTTAACAATTTTATTCTAATATAATCTGGTCTTAAGAATGTATTCTTAGACTTATTATTTCATAGAAATGAACAACTCCACCAACCAATATAAAACATTTTCAAGGAATGTGTGTGATTCAATTCTGAGCAAGAAACTAAATACAAAAACATTTCATACCTAATTATGGACAACATGAAGCTCTTAATTGCTTGAGGACTCATCAACACATGAGTTATGTGTAGTATAGTAACTATCTAACTTACCTAATTGTAATGCCGTCTCCTTTGGTTAGGTATAGATCGTAGTGTGTATTCCACTTGGGATCGAGGGTTGCTTTCACAGTATTAGTAGAATACACTTGTCCACTGCCATCTACAGAGATTTTTGCAAATGGGTCTGGCAAACCTAAAATTATTTAGTAAAAATGATTCATGTGTTAACGCAGCGTATATAAGAATCCAGACATAGTTGGAATAGGCTGAGAATGCGACGCAGTTCTTTCAGACTTATTGTTTTCGTATAAATTCAACGCAGGTCGTATGAATCTCACCTTGAAGATACACTATGTTCAATTTTAAATTAATCTTATTAATCGCACAAAGTGCAATAGTACTTACGAAAAAGGTCCCTCCTGACCAAATTCCTTGCACATAGAACTAAAAACAAAATAAATAAGCGGGTTAATTACAAAGAATGTCTAACATACTCGAAGCAAAATATTCACACCAAGTAGCGGAAATGGTTGGATAACAGGGCACTCACTAGTTAAACGTATTTTTTGGGCACCGTATTTACGATTGGACACGGGAGTGGACATTTTTTAATACTATGGAATAATCATCGGAATTAAATAAATTTTAAAATGATTTCATACGATTTTCACATAAACTTTCAACCACCATTTTTATTTCGTTGAATGAAATGATTTCGTTTTTTTTTCACGAACGTAAATAAAATAATTAGCAGGGAGCTATGTCTTTTGAGCAAAATGCTGATTTGAAGTTTCATACGGGTATTCTCGATAAACTTACTAATGTATCGTAAACATTCTGAATGGTTTTGGATCTCTGCTTCAGATGTGTATCAAATGCATTCAGTTCATTCTTTTTGTTTTATTTGTCACCAACTTGTCAAGGTCAACAACAACGACGAGGTTTGTGCCTTTGTACTTTTTTAACTATCTATGTTTGAAGTTATACTGTTACTATAAATAATTATATATTGTAAGGTGCTTTAAGAAAGTAGATGGCGGTCCACCCGAAAAGGCATAAAATCTTTGAACTTATCAAGAATACATATCATCATTCGCAGAGACAAATAATTACAAAAAGCGGCATTTTCAAAACGATTCATTGGAAAGTAATTTGTTTGATGTAGGTAAATAATTAACTGGTTTAAAGTCACTCTTTAAAGTATAATCATTTAATTTTTCTTTTTACAACAAATGTGGCTGTACATAATACACTGGACATTACAATTACAATTTAACAACGAAAAGACATCGCGACTGAGAGTCGCGGAGGATCGCTGTGTTACGTCCGTTATCCTTGGCGATCGGGGCTCTCTCATCATACCGTCTCCCGCATCACTTCGCCTGCGCTAGCGGCGGGTTGGCAGAGGAGGGGGCGCGCGGTATGGCACTGCGTAGCAACAACATCGTACTTACCATGACCATAGAAAACCCGTGCTATATCCTCCCCCTCTAGCCTAACTAAGTGCCCTCGCAGTTGGGCTAGTCTAAATACCTACGCGGTCTACCACGTCTACGTTTTTCTCGCATGGGTGGTTCTACCTGACCGGCGCTAGTGAGTAGTCGAGTTGCGTACTCAATTGGTCTCTCGTCGTGTCCCTCCCCCTGCATAAGAGCAGCCCCAAGGCAATAAGCGCTACTGTCAGTGCAAAGAACATACGGTTTGGACTCATCCGCCTGACAGAGAATAGGAGCGGACACGAGGAGAGCCTTGATGCGTTCAAACGCCTCCTGTTGCTCGGCGTCCCATCGCCAAGCACTCGACTTCTTCAGGAGGTTAGTAAGGGGCCTCGCGACTTTCGCGTAATTATTAATAAAGCGTCGGTACCAACTCGACGTCTGTAAAAAGCACTTTAAGTGTTTTACGTTCTGAGGGGCGGCCATGTTCTCAATGGCTGATGTCTTGTCTGGATCCACCTGGATTCCGCCTGGCACGATAACATGACCTAGGAATTTTACAGACTCCCTCGCAAAGAAACTCTTGTCCCTATTGATCCTTAACTTAAACATGGCCAGTCGTTTGAAGACTGCCTCCAGGTCAGCCAGGTGCTTCTCGAAGGGCCCTGGTGACAACAATATGAGATCGTCAAGATATGCGAGAAGATCCACTTCCTTCAGGTTGGACCGGAACCGATCCATCATCCTCTGAAAAGTGGCTCCCGAATTCCTCAGTCCCATCGGCATCCGCTTAAATCTAAAGGTACCAAGAGGCGTTGTGAACGCAGTCTTGTCTTGGTCCTCTGGGCAGACACTCACCTGATGGTAACCTGATCGAAGGTCGAGAGTAGTCATGTACTCGCTGGTCTTGGCCGCGTGCAGTATGTCTTCAATGCGTGGGAGGGGGTACCGGTCTGGCTCGGTCACCGCATTCAGCTTCCGGTAATCTACGCAGAGCCTTAAGCTACCGTCTTTCTTACCCACTAGCACGACATTAGAGGCCCAAGGTGACTCGCACTCTTCGATGACGTCATCTCGCAGCAGCTTATCAAGCTCCTTCTGCAAGGCCTCTTTCTTACTTTGTGACATCCTGTACGGTGGACAAGCAATAGGTTCTTGGTGTGAACTCACCTTTATTCGATGTGTAGCGAACTCCGTCGCTGGTCCGTCGCGCGCGAACTGCGGCGCGCGGTGTTCAATAAATGCGTTAAGAGTATGCCGCTGCTCGGGGTTTAACTTCGAACCTTCGTCTAAGCGCAACGATAACTCGGTAGATGCGGCGCACAACAGGTCCGCATCCGCAGTGTCAAGCTTATAGGTATAAACAAAATCATAACAATGCCCCGGATTGTCCGAGAATGACCAAGTACGTCGGGCGACGTCTATTACCATGCCGGCCTGCGCCAAGAAATCTACTCCTAAAAGCGTCCTAATGTTGCTTCCGGGTAGTACTAACAACTGACACATTACCCTACGGCCTCCAACTATTATATCTACCTCAGCTGACAATAGGTCTCTCCACCCTTGCGTGCCATCAGCCAGGCGTACATAACGTTTAGTTTTGCTAAACTGAACTCCTAAATCAGCTAAAAGCCGATGTAATAGAGGGCTCGCAATACTATGCGTAGCACCGGTATCTACAATTGCCACGCCGTTACGGCCCATAACACTAATATTTACCATTGGGTACTGTTCGCGCGCAGTCACATTCGTTATCTGAACGCACGAAGCAGTCTCACTCGCACCAATGATAATATCATCACGACTAGAAAAATCTACATCAACAGTGTTGAAAGATGTTTTCTCGCCTGGTTTCGACAATTGTTTCACGCAAACATCACATTTAGATCTCACGACGCCTTGCTTACCGCAACCATAACAACGTAACTCCTTAGGCGTAGTGTCGCTATTAGTTTTACTAGTCGTCGCAATACCGCGGTTACGACACTCATCGCTAACATGCCCAAATATATTACAATAACTACAACGGGTTCTAGTTTTGTTGTTGCTACGCGGTGCAGTCGCACTCGTGGTACTCGAATTCGAGTTTGATGTCGTGAGATTGCGGTCGGTGGTAGTCACCGACGATGTTTTGCTTTGCGGTGTCGTATTCTTAACATAAACAGACTTCGTTACCTTGAGCGCTTTATAAGTATCCTCCGCGATCCTCACCTTATACAACAAATCATCTAAACTACGTATACAATCACGCGGCACTCGTTTGATAACGCGTCGGTGCAGTAATCCGTAGCAAAAGTCTACCTGCACTACATCGTCGAGCTTGTACGGTAATTTAGTCATTAAGGCTCGCACTTTATGTAAAAACACTTCCGCACGTTCTTCCTCTTGTTGTTCCGTGGCGAAGATCTGCCGTAAAACCTGATACGCTGGCTGCGCCACGCCGTAGGTCGCGCGGAGGCGCGCAATCGCGTCCGTCCACGATGCCGCCGACGCCTTCACGCCGCGCCACCATACTGCCGCTTCACCTTGCAGCAGCATTGGCAATCCTCGGAGGGCATGCTCGTCGCTTACGGCAGCACACTCCTTGTAGACTTCGACAGCGTCTAGGAATGCTTCCAGGACCTCGGCGTCCTGGGAAGACCCGTCGAATCTCGCCGTGCATCGTGTGAAATTGGCGTCGGTACACGACGCGGCTGCAGCAGCGGCACTTCCGCTGCTCGCGTTGGTGGTTGGAGAGGCCCCAACTGGGGTAGATGCCCTGAATTCGCCATTTGATGTCATCAGCGAGTTGATGAGGCTTTTATTGGCTTCCACTTGCGCACGCGTGATCGTCTCGATCAGCGTGGATAGGAAGTCTGTGGAGAACTGGGGAGCTGGTTGCTGTGTCGAACTCGAGCCGGCGCCTGCAGTATCGTCCGCATGGCCGTGCTCGACGACGTTCTCCTCCTCTTCAGTGAGCGTGACGTTATCTTCTTCCTCTCCTCGTTGTTGACGGAGCGCTTCTCCTCTCCTCGTTGTCGGCATCTTCACGCTAGTGATGACAACGGTAAGGTAGAACGTCCGTGCTTATCCCTAACAAGGTGAGTGGGTACACGTTTGGTCACGTAGGCACTGGATCACATTTCACAACGGTTCGAGCCACTAGTTTGGGCGCCAGTTTAAAGTCACTCTTTAAAGTATAATCATTTAATTTTTCTTTTTACAACAAATGTGGCTGTACATAATACACTGGACATTACAATTACAATTTAACAACGAAAAGACATCGCGACTGCGAGTCGCGGAGGATCGCTGTGTTACGTCCGTTATCCTTGGCGATCGGGGCTCTCTCATCCTACCGTCTCCCGCATCACTTCGCCTGCGCTAGCGGCGGGTTGGCAGAGGAGGGGGCGCGCGGTATGGCACTGCGTAGCAACAACATCGTACTTACCATGACCATAGAAAACCCGTGCTATACTGGTGCATTTATTCGTGACGTAATGTAGCGCTTAAATTCAATTTTTTAAAGTCATTTGGAAATCAATAACATAGAATTTAATTTAGACCAGAAAGTACAGATAACTTTTACAAACCATTAATATTATTCGAAAGTTTTAACTCAGTATCTCTTCTGAAACTTTGGACAAGTATTACCAACCTGGGAAATTCTGTTGTTGACTGTACAAAACGGTTCTTTTCTTATTTTCCAGAGACTTGTTCAAATTAGTACGTTACTTAGACCATCTAATTTTATAGCTCGTGTGGCATACATCCGCGCTTACTCGTATGTCACGCTTTTTTGTGACATACGTAGTAAAAAACTTTTTTACAAAAGAAAACAACCGACTTTATTTATTTAGTTTTTATTTTTAAATTTTTAGTTGTGGTATCCACCCCGCACTAATTCCAAACAAACAATTCATATTTATGCGATAGTAGAAATCGCGGTCGACTTGCTGTCATTTTTTAATGAGTTCCGGTGTCTATCTCTGGAACTCATCGTCAGATCTACATGAAATTTATATGGGACCATTTCGGAATAAACCCCTTTTCAACAAAAAAAGAATTTTGTAAATCCGTCTATAAATGACGGAGTTATGGCCGAACATACATTAAAAAAAAAATATATATAAACATTCGAATTGAGAACCTCCTCCTTTTTGAAGTCGGTTAAAAAATGGACTACTTAATTGACAGAAAAGCGTGATAAGTGCGGGTATATAGTGCTGTAAAACATATTTAAACACTACTCCAGCATGTCACTTTTAAAAGAGAAGGAAAGATTTAATTTCACCACCTTTCGCTAACATCGCTTATTGGGGACAGTAGATAGTAGGTACAGTAAATAATATCAATAAGACATAAGACCGGATGTTGATAACAACCACATAAAACATAGTTATCTTAGTCACACTAAAATTATAAGACAGAAATAAATTTTATTACTTTTTATAAATGTTTTAACTGCTAACTTATCTAAAGAAACAAGAATAATAGAATAGGTACTTATGTACCTACTTATAATAGAAGTCGCATCCAAGGTAATTAATACTAATGTTGATAACGAACGTCAAATTGATAAAGTCGTAAATAAACTGTCCTACATATTGTATTCAGAGTTTATCAAGCACACACATTTAGCGCAAGTTGCACTGGAGAGAAGTCAGAAAAATTTCGAAATCCGAAAATGAACCCGATTATAATCGTGCACGGAGGAGCTGGGGATATTCCTGAATCCAGGTTGAAAGGCAAGTTATACGGCATGAAGACTTCAGCATCAGCGGGATACGAGGTCTTAAAGAATGGAGGCAGCGCCTTGGAGGCGGTGGAAGCTGCTGTTGTGTCTATGGAGAAAGATGAAAATTTTAACGCCGGTATTGTTGCTTTTCTACTGTTATATTTTAATATATTTGTTTATCAATTATTTAGCGGATGTAAGTACATATAGCTCGTGCCCAGCTCACTACCTAGTACTTTTTTCTGTTTGTGACCATATAACTATAGAAGCTCTCAAATTACTTCCTCGAAGATCGATCGATCTATTTCGAGAGATTCTGAGATCGATGACGATTTCTTCGAAGTGAAACTCTTATTATTATGTGTGTTGTCCCGTTTTGTTTGAATTTGAAATCAAGCCTATCTAGGATCCAGCCATTTCCACGATTTTCCATTACCATTTCAGGGTACGGATCAGTTTTAACTCTACGAGGTGAAGTTGAAATGGAAGCAAGCATCATGCGCGGACAAGACCTGAATGTGGGTGGCGTTACACTAGTGAAGGAGTTTCTTCACCCTATCAGCATTGCTCATAAAGTTCTGACGGACTC
This sequence comes from Aporophyla nigra, assembly GCA_947507805.1. Taxonomy (NCBI): domain Eukaryota; kingdom Metazoa; phylum Arthropoda; class Insecta; order Lepidoptera; family Noctuidae; genus Aporophyla; species Aporophyla nigra. The sequence goes on along the minus strand of OX382297.1, from coordinate 17,126,927 downwards.
ACCGCATTCACTTTTGGGAGGGGAGGGCGCTAAACTATTTGCTTTAGAACAGGTAACATGATGTTCCCAAGAACTACATATCCAAGCCCAAGCCTTACGTAGATATCTGAATGACTAACGTGACTTTTCGATAACGATTCTTACAATTGCAGGGTTTTAAACCAATACCGCCAGAATCATTGATAAGTGAAAATGCAAAGGCAGCGTTGGAAAACTTCTTGAAACATGGAGATTTTGGAAGAACAGAAATAGGATCCAATGATGAGGTAACCGCAATTATGATTAAATTATTCTATTGAAAATACTCGTGAAATGTTCACAAATGCCTATGTCCCAAAATAATTTTAAGGGTGGAGTGGGCACTGTTGGTGCTGTAGCCATAGATTCTCAAGGTCACATAGCAGCCGCCACTAGTACGGGTGGTATGAGTGGAAAAGCAGTTGGCAGGATCGGGGATACGCCACAAATTGGTAGCGGTACTTACGCCGACGATCGTATTGGCGGTGTCTCCACTACAGGTATGCAGTTATGCACGTCAGTTATCAAATCTATACTTTACTTATAATATTATAAAGCTGAAGAGTTTTTTTGTTTGGTTGAACGCGCTAATCTCAGAAACTGTTGGTTCGAATTGAAAATTTCTTTTAGTGTTTGGTAGTCCATTTGTCGAGGAAGGCTATAGCTTGCTTTGGCCATGCTATGACCAATAGGAGCGGAGCATCAATGAAAAATGATGCAAAAATGGGGAAAGTTATTCCTTTTGAGAGCTTCCGTTGCGTAAACGGTTAAATTAACGCAACAGTGATGTGTATATGGAATTGTTCCTCTTAAAAAGTTCTAAAAAAGTAGGCAATAGCATATGTCTATCTTTTAAGGTTGGGTAACTATGACGCTTTTAATTGTAATCAATTCTAAATACTATAAAGCTGAAAAGTTTGTTTGGTTGAAGGTACTAATGTCAAAAACTACGTTTAGTGTTGGATAGCCCATTTATCGCGGAAGGCTAAAGACTATATAACATCTTGCAAGGACCCTTAGGAGTCGAGCAACAAGAAAAAAGGCAGGAATACGAAAACCTCGCCCGGGCAGGCGATTTAATGCGACGGGGAGGGTCGTGGTAGCAAGAAATTTAATGCGCAGGAAGTCGCGGGCAGAAGATAGTGTTTTTATAAAACCAGATACATGAATTTCAGAGGAACATTTTAATCATTACTTTTACAGGTCATGGGGAGTCTATACTGAAATATTGTTTAGCTCACAGTATTATAAAGCTTATGGAGAGTGGCACAGATGCAAACACGGCTACAACCATTGCAGTAAAAGGTGTGTTGTCTAATCATTCCAATATTCTGCAAAAAAAAAAAGAAAGCAAATCCCCCACTTCTATATTCAATATTAAATCCAGAAACTAAATCACTTTCAGCAAAATCTAAAGGAGCACTATTTTCTCTTTAGCCTTGACCACATTAAGCAGCGATACACGTTATCGTCAATTATCTAGTCATAAAGAAAATATCAGAACACCGGCGGACTTTCTGTGCAGATTTATTTTTTGTTCCTTATTTTATGATACGTAATTGAATATGGAAGTCCGACTCTTATTCGCATTTTTTTTCATAGGAATGACTTCTCGACTGAAGAATACTGCGGGAGCGATAACCCTATCAAAGGATGGTGACGTTGGCGTTCACTTCAGTTCGAAAAGAATGTCCTGGGCATACATCAAAGAAGGTCAAATATTTTACGGTATTGAGCCAGGTGAAGTTCTTCAAGAAGAGTATCAGCCAAAGAGCTGTTAAAATTATACAGCTATACGTATACAGCCGGAAAAAAGATTTGTAAAGAGAATGTAGGAGGGAATCTCCAACAACATATTTTATTTTTTTATGAAAATAACATCATCGCATTATATCAGAATAAACAGGTTTTTACCAAACAAAATGAACTGCTGTGTGTTATTTAATGAGTTGGTAATCATTAGTAGGTTCCGCTACATAAGAAAATGAGCGCACACAAAATAAATAAACAAATGACACATGCATATAAATATGTAAGCTCGATCGATAAGGACCTTTTTAAAAAATGACGAAATGCCCTACACAATAAAGATCTAGGACAGGGCTGTCCAAACTACATACCTTCGCAGTTCGCGGGCTAATTAAATTTACTACAAAAGCCGGAGGGCCGCAGAAACAAATATTTTCAGTTTTCAAGTAAAAAAAATACAAGGTAACCATTTCTTTATACGATTATTGGTTCTTCGTTAATTTATCTTTTACAATCATATCGATATCAACGTCAAAATTCGTTGTTGCCAGACGCATTGCATGAAGAAGTGACTTATCTGAACAATGAAGATCTATACTTAGATTTTATAAAGTTCATTGTTGAATACGTACTTTCACATAAATAAGTGATACTAGACTATAACTGAAGAAGTAAAACTATTTTCTGATTAATTTACACTTTGAAACATCCGTCGTGGGCCGCATGAAAACATGCCGCAGGCCGCATGCGGCCCGCGGGCCGTTGTCTGGAAAGCCCTGATCTCAGGCGCGGTCGCAGCCCAAGATTTGGGGGGGGGGGGGGGTCACCAAGAGTGCCGGGGAATATTTTAGGAAGGTATACTCGAAAATTTTAACAACCGGCCTCGTACAGGCTAGGTTTTGTTTTATATTTTATGGCTTAAGTAAGTAGAGTTACAAGTATATTTACGTAAAACGGTTGTGTATCATTCAGGCTCTCGACAGCTTGGTTGCTTTGGGGGGGGGGGGGGGTCATGACCCCTAGGACCCCCCCCCCCTCGGACCGCACCTGCCTGATCTAGGATAAGGTTATCCGTTCCTATTTTTAATGGAACCAGTAAAGAGCTCGGTCATTTTTCCATTCTGCCTTTAACTGATCCTAAAAGACATTATGCTAGTTTTAAGAAAGCGAATTTTGTTAACGACATTGACACTGTCACTATGACATTAACAACGACGTTGACAGTGCATTGATACTAGCGTTTCGATGATATTGTGATTGGGAGATTTAATTTTAATTATTTTAGTATTATTCTACGTGAGACAATTTAAACATTGAATAAAAAGTAAAACTAAATATGTTGTTCAACGGTAATATGCCAATAAGGTTCAAGCCGATAGAGTTTAATTGTTTCAACTGGTTATACAGTGTCGCACCATGTTTTCCTGTGAATGCCTGTAAAGTTAATGTTATCAATGATCCTAAAAAGTTTTACGATACCCTCTGCGAGAGATTTCAGAACGCTAACAGGAGAATTTCTGTTGCGAGTCTATACTTAGGAACAGGAACTATGGAAAAGAAGCTATTAGATATAACAAAAACGAACTTGGAAAACAAGAAAAGTTTGAATTTCAAGGTTCTTTTAGATTATCAGCGCGGTACGCGGGGTCAGGTAAACTCAGTGACTCAATTACGAGACTTTGTAAACGATGTCCCTAACCAGTGTTCAGTCAGTTTGTATCAGACCCCTAGACTGCATGGTTCTTGGTCGAAAGCGTTACCGTCTCGTTATAACGAGCTCATAGGACTACAGCATATGAAGCTGTACATAGCAGATGACTCGGTGTTGCTGAGTGGTGCCAATTATTCCAATGACTACTTCCGACAAAGGCAGGATCGCTACATTGAGATTGTGGATGCAGATCTGGCAAATTTTTATAGTGAACTCATAGGTATGATGACTGTAAGTTATTAGTATCTGTTTTTTTTTTATTTGAGATATTGTTTATACTGCTTTTTATGTAGAGTATTTATTGATTTGATTAAATATTTACAGTATTCTTCTTTAAGACCACAAACCAATCTTTAACATTTGCATTTTAGATGAAGTAAGCAATTTCAGTAAGCATTGTTCAAAGTATGGAATAGAGGAAAAAAAGTATGCTTCCAAAGAGTTGTTCATCCAAGATATGAGGAACCAAGTCAATGATTTCATGATAAGATGGCAGGGGCAACAGATGTCTAAGCTGGTGTCCTTCGAGGATTGTGATGGTATGTTTTATTTTAATTTTTAACAGTTATTTCGTCATACTGTGAGGTTTTCATGATCTATTAAATTTGGCTAGTATGTTTAATCAGACAAAAACAAATAACATGTAGAAACAGTTATCTTGTAGGTACAAAATTTCCAGTAACATCTCAACTCACTGTTTGCTCAGGTTGCAATAGCACATAATGTCATAGTCATCATTATTATATGTCATTACACTATTACAGCAACTACTAAAGACACCTGGATATTCCCTCTCATTCAAATGGGAGAGTATGGCATCACTCAAGATGAACAGGTCACTAAGAAGTTTCTAGCGTCAGTTCCAGAAGGATCCAGAATTCAGCTGGCCACTGGATATTTCAACCTTACTGATGAATATGCTAAGACTTTGTTGAATGATTGCAAGGCAAATATTAGCTTACTGATGGCACACCCAAATGTGAGTACACCCTTTATAACATGCTACTATTAGCTTCACCTGTATATTGTACCTTTGCACTTTATTTTGACCCCCTTCAAATGGTTAGATTTCATTTAAATTTTATAGATTTATTGAGGACCTATGACAATAAAATAATTTCATAAATTTTCCTTGTCACGGTTACAAGGATAGCAAAAAAAAACTGTCTTGTTAATTTACTCTTTCACGAAAACTACGCTGACATACGTCACAAAATTAGAAATATAAAAAAATAGGAAATAAAATGTTGTTTAAAAAAACTGCCAATTAAAATACCACAAAAAGCACCCAACGCTTTTTTTCAATTTTTGTCTACTTTTTAGTTTGGTTTTCTATGGAAGCATGTTTTTTAGAATTTTTAAACTATTGTTTATTTATAGACGAGTTGACCAGTCATTACTTGGCAAAGGCTATTCATCATCATCATCAGCAGCCTGTAGCAGTCCACTGCTGGACATAGGCCTCTCCAATTGCACGCCATTCAGCTCTATTCTCGGCAACACTCACACAAGCTGATTACCTTTAAAAAATAAATAAGTTATTGGAGGAAGTTTTTAGTAGTTTTATTATCTTTAATATTTTTCAGGCAAATGGATTTTTGGGTGCCTCAGGTCCGGCGGGTGGGATTCCACATGCCTACTCATTAATTGCTAGAAAGTGAGTGAAGGAACAATTATTTTTTTCATGTATTTCAATTAAAGTTTTTTTTTGTCTCCGCATCTCCTGAGCATAACACTAAAATGGGCGGAATAGATGATTGAGGTAGCAAAGCACTTTAGATAAATATGTGTTTTGAGTTTTGTTGAACAGAATATTTATCTGCAAATATGTTGTTTTATTGCAGGTTCTGGCAAAGAGTCGTGGACTACAGACAAGAAAACAGAGTGAAAGTGTTGGAGTATGAGCGCCCGGGGTGGACATTTCATGCCAAGGGACTATGGTAAAAAATATTTTTAGTGTATTATTATGCTAAGGTCAATCTAATAGTGGAAGTACATACCTGGAGTCCATTGCTACTCCCAGTACAATCTTCTTGGGTTATATAAATTAAATCTAATCTTGTTATTAATAATTTTATCCCAATTCTATATAAGTTTGTTTAATATTGTACCTAATGTTGAGCCATAAAAGGGATGAATGAAAGGCAATTGCATGCAGCTGAGATAAGAATGTTAAGAGGGATGCGTGGTGTTACACAAATGGATAGAATAAGAAATGAGTACATAAGAGGAAGTCTGAAAGTGGCACCCATAGCTGAAAAGTTGTGTGGGAATCGGTTGTCATGGTATGGCCACGTGTTACAGAGGAATGAAGAAAATGTCGTGAGGAAAGTATTGACTATGAATGTTGTTGAACTGACTGTATAACTTGACATCAATTAATTAATTTATACCGTAAAATCATTATGCATGAGGTCTTATCTGTTGTTGCTGACTTTTGTTTTTTATTAATAAATAGCTTTGAGCAGGATGACAATAAATATTTGTATACCAAATTAAATGGTAGAATGTAAAGGGGCCACTATAGTTTAAGACCATACATTGTAAACCTACATTCCGGCAAATAAATGAATTTGAATTTGAATTTGATGGCTATAAGAGTAGAGGGAGACCAAAGAAAGGATGGATGGACTGTGTGAATTATGATATTGATAGAAAGGGGGTGACTACTGAGATGACGATTAATAGAGAAGTGTGGAAGAATAAATAGTTTAAAAAAAAAAACTAAAAAACACGCTTCCGTGCTTTTTAAGGTATTTTTTTATTGAAATCAGGCACCCCACGCTTTTTTCCATAATTTTCTACTTTTTTTAGTTTCGTTTTCTATGGAAGCGTGTTTTTTAGTTTTTTTAAACTATTATTTATTTCAATTTTTTAGGGTGTTTCGAATTTTGAGACGTATGTCAGCGTAGTTTGTGACCTATGTCAGCGTAGTTTTCGAAGACAGTTTTTTTGCTGTCCTGGTAACTTTGGCAAGGATTATGGCACAAATTTATGAAATTATAGTATTGTCATCGGTCCTCGATAAGTCTACAGAGTTTAAATGAAATCTGGTCGTTTAAAGTGGGTCAAAATCGCGTTATAAGGAGTCAGTTACAAACAAACATACGAACATACAAGTGAAGCTAATATAAAGCGTGTAAAAAGACATGTTGCGCTGATCCCAAATAAATTGGGATAAGGGCAGGAGAATGCTGTTTGTATCTAATGTTGCTTGTTTTCTTCTAATTTTGTCTACTTTTATGTAATTTATCCTAATTTGATGATAGTATGTATAATTACTAAACTCCATTTGTTTAGGTAGTTAACTAAATGTAAACAATCTTAACATGTCTTTTATCTAAAAAACTGTCTAAAAATGTTTACAATTAGGTATTTACTTAAACCGATGTTAGGTAAGTAACTTAATTTAAATAATATTTGTTGGTCTTTTATACGATTTATTTTATATAAAAAGACATATCAAGATTGTTTACCTTTAGTTAACTACCTAAACAAATGGAGTTTAGTCTTGACCGATAGATGCATGTGGTGCAAAACCTATCACACCTATTTCCACTCAGGAGTTGGCATCGGTATTCGTACAGTACACCCACATTTCGCAAGTTATGTTTAAGCCACGTCATAACATATTGCTATCAACCGGGTACAAATCCAAGCCATTTGATAGGCTGCTTCTGATAGAAAACATGAGTGTAACATATAAATAATTTGATTTACAGGTATTACCCCCCTGGTTGTGGGGTGCCATGGGCGACAATAGTAGGTTCGGCGAACTTAGGCGAACGATCCGTCAGACGTGATCTTGAAGCGCAGGCAGCTATTTTCACTGTTTCGCCTGAATTGCAGGTAAGAGTTCGCTACATTTATTATTTCTCGCTTGGATCGCGAATCTGTTACTCGGAGCTCTTCAGTGACATTGGCACTCATTATTATTTTTTAACAGTTTTTTAATTTTTTTTTATAAAAGTTGCTCGAATTGATCCAAGTGTTGAGTTTGACACATTTTCTCAGTGAAATAGTAAGTCCACGTTCGTACGTATGTAAAATATCGCGGCGGCATTCTGTCGCGTATTGGATCTTCAGCCCTCTGCTTAGCACCGAGAGTTGAAAATTGAGTAGTGGTTTTAACTAGTCGCTAAGATGCACTCTGTTGGACCTCAAATCTCGGTTGAATGCCGAGAATTGAAACTCCAGTGCGTGAGAAAATCCCGCTGCGATATTTTTACATGGCCTAAAATAATTTTATTTTGTAGTCACTCGTCGTTTCAGCCGAAAGACGTCCACTGATGGACATAGGCCTCAACCAAATTAAGTGGGTTTTCCATAATCGCCACGCTTGGCAAGCAGGTTAGCGATCGCAGTATAGTGGTAAAATGCATAGAGAACGCTGCTGCCCATTCTCTATCAGTAGTCACTGAACTGATAAAAAAAAACTAACAACATTTAATTTATGTTTTCTTTTTTCTAGCACAAATTACATGAAGAGTCGCAGCAGTTGCACAAGTTTGCTTCAGAGTGTAGTAGTGCACTACAGAACAGGGAGACGCCTCTGTGGGTACGAGCAACGGTCGGTCTGTTTAGAACGTACTTTTAAATAATTTTAAGGGATAGGTTAGGCCTGCGAATGCAAAAGACGTCCCGTAAGCCTACGTACTCACGAACGTAATAAAATCATGGCGGAATTTTTTAACGTACCTACTGCTTCGCGCCGAGATTTGAAAATCGAACACTGAGACTCACTAGCGCTGCACTTTGTTGGATTCTCAGTGCTCGGTTCAATACACAGAGATGAAAATTCAGTGCATAAAAAATCCCGCCGCCATTTTATTAAGTCCGTGTGACTGTCGAATAACATGTAATGTTACCAAGTAATGTCAGAGCATTATCTATGGTGGAGATGCGTATGAATACAAGTAAACTATGCATAATATTTAATTGTATAAATGCACGAAATTAACTCCCAGTGCAGGGTGCTTATTCGGGTTAAAAACCCCATGTCATCGCAACGATAAGAGTGTGATTGTTTTAAGTACTCTAGTATTTTAAAAATACTCTTTTTGTTTTTTTTCTTTGTTATTATTTGTTTTTGACGTTTTGTGATGAAAATACTTACTGAGGAACTCTTCAAGTAGTAAGGTGTAATTTATTTTTACGGGATACTTTAAATTGCCAGCTCTACGAAATAATAAATAGAGAATATTGTTAAAGTTGCTTAGTGGAGAGTATCCAAAACGAATTTATTTTTACTTAAATATTGTTATTACTAATAATTTTCTGTTCCATTTGTGGAAATAAGCAGCTGCTAATGTTTTAACTATTTCAATCAGTATTATTTATAGGCTTTTACTGGGACTTGTAGAAGTAGATGTGCCATTCATACTTTTATATTGAAGAAGTAGGTACCAAAGCAAGGGTAGTTTGTAACGTAGAATAATGTTGAAGATGGTTAAAATGATTTATATCTATGACATGTTACAATTTGCTGAAAGGTATAATGAAGTTTTTTTTAAAAAAAAAACAATATCTTGTTTTATTGTTATTTAAGAACAAGGCTATAAAAATAAGTGTTGAAAAATAAAACCAAATAAGTTTTTTTAATAATTCTCAATTATATTCACTCTTATTTTCATTTATATAATCACATAATCATAATTATTCCGATTCACACTTAAAATAATTTTAAAATAAATTAAACGAGAAAATATTCTGCAATAATTAATACAAAACTCAGTCGTTTCCTGACATTTGATTAGAATTAAAGTATACGATCAAATTTACAATAATAGGAATCAGGCACATTATTAATAATACAATTATTTACCTACTAGTGAGTAGCAAGACAACTTGTTAATCGTTGGATCGTACTTAGGAGACAGGACGAATGCGAGTGACGAATGGAAATGGACGAAATCACAATAAACAATATTATTTGTTATAATAATATATCAGCAAATAATTGATCCAATTAAATAAAAAAAACACTCACTTTTGAGCATATAATCATTTCTGATTAAAATAATCATTGCAATTGAGCAATTTACACAAATACTTAAATAACAATAATTATTCACGTTAGAATCAGTTACTGAGGCATACTTATAGTATTTGTTTAACAGTGAGCAATTTAATTAAAATTCTATGTATATGTAATCATATTCAATCAAATTTGAAACAAGGAGAGAGTAAGGAAACTTCCACTACTCGAGCATGGATGCCGTTTATCCTAATCTTTGGTGTGCTGGCATAACTACGCTGACTCTTTTACTAAATGTAGCGTGGATATATAAAAAGCGATTGTTATTGTGAATAAATTACGTGACACTTCATTTAGTAAAGTCGGTCAGTCCACACGGGAACATTCAACTGTTGTCGCGGTAACGCCTTCAATCTATACACTACGGACGTTGATAGTAGGTACAAAAATAGTTCACCTATTCAATATAATTAAGACTACTTAACAATTAAGTATCGCGAGGAGGTCATTGTAAAAAAAAAAACGAAACTACGAAAATGGACAAAAAAAAATAATCTCAACGAACATAGAAATGACTCGATAGGCACAATACGAAACGTACACTGACATTCAGGTATCGGGACCTCCTCGAATTAAAATACTACTTATAGCAAATCACACTAAGGTAAATTGACTAGGCGTGTTGTGAGTGGGGCGCACGGAGGCTCCGTCGTCGGGAACGATAGACGGACGGGCTTACGAGACGGGCCGCGAGTGAGGTCAGAAGCCGGCGTCGGGCGGCGGGTCGGGCGGCATGTAGTGCAGCTCGTCCACGGGCGCGCTGAACACGTTGTAGAGCACGGCAAACAGCGTGCAGGCCGCGTAGGCTCCCAGCGCCGCCCACCACAGCAGGCGCTCCCACAGGCGCGCCTGCGCGTGCTTCAGCACCAGCAGCCCGATGGTCAGCCCCGCCAGCGCGCCCGCCACGTGCGCCGCGTACGACACCGGCGGCGCCTCCTGCGCAAGGGGGAACGATACGCGTTAGTTAGGCACGACACGACTACACCTTAAGGCTGTTTTTGGCTAACGCTAGATGAGCATAGATGGTATAGTTCAACACCTTTTTAGCTGTTTTTGGCTAAGGCTAGATGGGCATAAATGGCTTAGTTGGTGCATTTTAGCATGGTAAAAGAAAGTGTATATATAATACGAGTATCATCAACACGAAAAGAAGAAGAAGCATGATAATAGTATTTATTTATGATGATGATTGTACATGCATTTACAGAATCCCTCGGTTGCTTGGTAGAGAATGTCTAAAGCATTTAGTTCGCTCTTATAGCGTTCCAGAAGTTTGAATAAATAGTTTATTTTTCAAATTCCTACAACAAGTTAATAAGACGACCGTGACCACTTTTGCCATGCTAATACGCATCAATTATAGTAGGGAAACTCCTAGTAGTAGGTAGGTACTAATAAATAACATAAAGTATGTCGATATTTACCTTTGTATACCTAGCGTGTACAGCGAAGCCCACATCACAGGACGCGACCGCCAGCGCGGCGACCAGTCGCACGGCTCCGTAGCGCATCGTGTGGAAGTTCAGCAGAGCATTCGCGAGGTGGGCGGCTAAGAGCGCGTACACACCGCCCGAGGCGCCGGCCAGGCAGACATCTGGGTCTAACACCGACGCTGCAAGGGAACCGCCCAACACGCCGGCCAGATACACGGCCGCGCATCGGACCGCACCGTGCACCATCTCTAATGGCAGACCTACCTGGAATTAGAAAAATAACAATTCAGAATTTATTGCCGTGTTACAGATGTTTACGAGTCTTGGCTACAGTCGCGACAATCGTTAATGATAAGCTCAAGGTGGGTGTATTTTTGTACAGACAATATGTTGTAGATTTCTATTATATTAGACTAGCAACAAGTCAACTGTGCAAGACCGGAGCCCCATACAAAATTCGGATTGGGCCTTGAGAACTACGACCTAAGATTTCCCAGCAGCTAAAGCTTTTCTATGAATGTCAATGTTAAGTGCTTTCAACGTACCGCGAGTTGGACTAGCAGATTGAAAGCAAGGTGCAGCCATCCGGCGTGCACGACGCTGTAGGTGAGGAACCTCCACAGTTCGCGTCGTCGATCAGACCGGTAGACGAGCGGCGAATCCACCGGGACCGGCCCGGCCGCTGCCGCCACGCCGCCTGAACCCCACGCGTACCACGCGAACACGCCCAGCTGAGAACCAAACAACATAATGGTGAAGAACATGTAAAAGAGCTTTCATGGAAAATATCGTGAAGAAAACGCATGAACCAAAATTAACCGTCAGCTTTAATGCTGGGGAGTTTGTTGCGCCACTTCCCAGCTAAGGCACTAGGAAGTAGTAAAGGGTGGGCGCTTTTGGGGACTATCCTATGTAATTATGTCGTTAAAAAGTGCTGACTCTCAGCCTTATTTGAATAACTTGACTTGATTTTGAAAGCTCGAAGATTTGGTGACATCCACCAACCCGCACAGGGCCCTCGTAGAGGATTTCGTTACGTCTCACACCCTCCCATAGTGAGAGGGCCTGCGTCCCGGCAGTAGGAACATTATAAGCATCTAGGGTAAGACGTGTAGGACACGAAGTCGAGGATAGACGGCTGTTTATTTCGCTTCACTGTTTTGAGAGAGACTGTATAGTTCTATTTATGAGACCGGTAAAGTCTCCGAATGCTTCGTGTACTGTCATTTAAAGATGTACTTAGGGTATTTAGTACTAAACACGAGGAATGATTTATTACCGTGTTAGACAGTTGTTTTCGGAATATAATGAACGGCTCACTAAATAAAGTGCAACTAATTTTGATGAATAGTGTTTAGTACTTGGACTTGGACCAAAAACAGTGGTTAAAGTCATTTTAACTATGAAATATGGGAGCTATAAAAGACACAATACCTGCAGGAATACCGCAACATCGGATTCACATAGAATTACAACTATTTACTGTACATTCGTTTAATTTCCTGTAGGTACAGGGTAATATATTTAATTTTATTATTACCGACAAACCAAAATAGGGATAAATAAATAATTAAGTGTAATTGTAATTGCGTAAATGGTGACGTTTTATAACGTTACTCATAGAGGGGAAAACCGTTAGCGCGAAAGCTGCGTGCGCTATAGCGGAGCATCACTTGCGAGCGTGCGCCTGCGCCTTGCTGGCTGCGGTGAATCAACGTGTGACGAGCGCTGAGCACTGAGCAGTGTGAGCACCGCCGACCGATTGTTATGATTCACGTAAACCGCTTGTTTGCACGGATGTGAAATCCGCTATTATAATTTTTAATTAACCGAAGTAACTGGAGCGGGGATTGAAGCGGCACTAGGCACGTAGAAAGTGATGACTTTGTACGCCTCCGGTACCGTGGTTGTACGAGAGATTTATGTCCATAGCTAGCGGTTGCATAAAATCGATATTTTTCACTATCGTAATACCCGTTGCGGATACAAATGATGAACTTATTCGATAAGCAAGCCCTACATAATATGATTTGTGCATAGCATTACCTCTAGTAGCGTGACACAGATGATGAAGAAGGGCGGGGGGCAGCAAGTATACCTCTCCTGGTAGTACTTGCGATCCCGCTCCTCCGGGAGCATCTCCATCGCTACTAAGTGCACCATCCTGGAAGAAATACACAACGTTATAGAGGAAATACATACATTTGGTGACTAGGACTTTTAAAAGAGATGGTTCTCTACATAATGTAAATATGTGAACTGAACCGATTCAGCTTACAAGGATGTGATTGATGTAGGTTTTGAGCAAGCACATGTATCTACCTTGTTTCTGATATATGTCTACATCCATGTTCAATGGAGGTTTAAAAGAACAATCTGCATATCGTACAGCATTCCTATTCCGAGGTTTCCTAAGAGACAAAGACTACAGCAAATCATATTGTATGATACTGAACAGTTTACCTGTATTTTTAATGATGAAATAAACTTTACATTCCTATTTCAAAACCGTATTGGAAGCAATCAATCAATACGCTTTCACTATATTCTCGATCTATATAAAAGCAATTTATTAACGGTTTTATTGTATGAAAGCACACCACATGTCAACGTGACACGACAAGCGAACATAAAAATATTTTTAGCGGCGGCAATCGGTACACCGACTATAATTTCAGTGGAAATAAAGAAAATATTACACTACATAATTTAGTTTAACAGAAATTTTGATTTAGATAACATAAAGTTACATTTTACTGGAAATTTACAAGTTGTACATCGATAAAGGATTTATGTTTTCTGGAAGATGACAGACGAGTCACGGCTCACGGCATACTCGATTTATTTGAAAATTGTTTTGAAACGGTTACACTCGGTCAATAGAGGGTAGTAAATATGTGTCTACGCTTTATGTAATGAATGGTGTTAGGTGTTTGGAACATTACGCTGGAGTATTTTCATGTTCTATCATCGTGCGGTAATTGGTATTACATAAATACAGCGGAGCGCTAATGGCTGCTATGTTTACCTGGCGAATAACGTGGGATCCTCGAGGAGTAGATGGAAGTCGTTCTCGGAGCTGACCTCACGGTCGCGTTGGTGTACTGCGCATCTATAGCTGCGTGTGCGCTTGCCGCTCATCTGGAACAAACATACACTTCATTAAAATATTTGTGAGAGTACGCGGTGTTTTCATTAGAAATATTTGCTGTAAAACATTGACTAATCTGCTGTTAAAGACTTGGTGAAATGACATCTTACTCATAGTTTGATTGTACGAAACATGCTTTATTCAGTTGCGCGTATGAAGATACATCTGGTAAGACTTGCTCGACATTTCGTCTTTGTATCTATCTATTGTTTTAGATGAATTTAACCCCCGTTTAAAACTTAATCCGTTCCCGGAAAAACAATAAAACCTAACGCGTGTTTCCCTTGTACAGTTACAGTCAGTTAATTTCCTGTCGTAGTAATTTTGTTAAGGTCAAATTACCTACACTGCTCCAGATTCACTGTGTATGAAAGTGGATTAATATGCAAAATATGTGAAGTCTTTTTTAGGTATGTCTCGCTAAAAATAAGTTGGTGGGGCTAAATAATGTTGCACCAGCCAAGATATGCTATGCAGATTTATTCAAGCTACTAATTAATTAAAGTGCAGTGCCAACAATGTGGCGCAGTGTTTCTAAGTGAAGTGTTGCTGTAAAAGATACGTTTACCGATATTACCTTCTTAAGTCTAGTCAAATTCCTTTCAGTTGCATGCAATCCAGCATTAGGGATCCATCTCTGATTGATAAATTTAATTCTCTAAGCGATTGGTTAGCGTAACCTTTCAGGGGACACCACCTCTACATAGGAGCTAGTGTCCCATAAAGGGCTACGCCACAGTCGCTTAGAAAATAATGCTTTCGCTTAGATATTTGCAGTAGCAGCAGTTCAGGCTAACCTGGCTTGTGTCCTACAAGCCAGGTTAGCCTGAACGGCTTGTAATGGTGCAACGTGAATGAGGAGTATGCCCAGAAGTTGGCTGTTACACGCATATCGTTTGATTTCTAGGACAAGAAATTATTTCTTTTTATCCCTATCTTGGAGGTATCGGCTATATTGCTGATAATAATACTAAAAGTTGACAGCTATTCTGTGATCATTAAAACTCCGACAAAACTTTAACACCAAGGAAATGTCAAATGGAGGAAATTATAAATGTGACGTTCAATAAAATAAACGGTGAGAACTTCCACTTTAGAGAGGCGAGGGTGTATTTATGTGTCGCGGCTCTGGCGGCTGGCATGCGGCCAGCGCTTATCGACCCCGCTGCCAACCCCCCCAAACACCCGCCCTTGACACACGTGCTTTTACATTTCAATGTTTGAACTAACTTAACTAAGTGTAAGTCCAAGTGAGAGAATTCTCCTATTTCGTCTTAGCAGTAGTTTGTAGGTGGCTACTGCTAAGAAACAAATATGACAAATCTTTATAGATCAAGGTAGATTCTTCTTCTTCTTCTTCTACCAAATAAACGTCCGATTTGAATTCTTTCTTGTTTTTCGTTTCTTCGGTAATCTATGACTTTTGGACCCAGTTGGTGGCCACATTTCTTGCGTGTGGTCACTAGGATGCTCAGGAGTTAAAGATTTTGCTGGTCGCTGCTTTCATCACTAAGGACGGATGGAATAGATGTGATTGTTTGTGGATTACGTTTATGCGTTTTCTCACTTTATTTCCTGATTGCTTAGGTGGCTTGGATGGTTACCTACTTTGCTTTTGATGATTTACGATAATGGAGTGTGCTTTTCATGGATAATAAAAATTTTCGAGTCTAAATAATTGAAATGCCACATAAATTTTGTCATTTCAATTATGTAGATGAGAGTTTATTTTAGCTCTTAGTACACTTTAGTTTGTACCTATTAGTTAACCCATTAGGTACTTATGACCTTCCTACTAGCTACCTAAATCTCAATCACCACTACTACCACCCGCAGTAGGGGAGTTAAATCTCTTTGCTAACATAGACGTTCCTTACAGGTCTACGTATAGAGCTTAAAGTGTTAGATTATGCCTATTGAATACTAGTGAAAGTTACAGGAATTCAGCCTACCAATCCTCTCGTTGCATACCTTCCATCTTCCCACGTTAAGCTTCCTTTATACGTGCTTTGAATGTAAAGCGATGTGAATAAATCAAGTATGGTGTTTTAATAGAAGATGGCTGAAGATGTAATGCGGAACGTGAGGTGCAGCCGCGGCACTCGACGCTCGGCGCTGCCGCCATGCCGCACGGGTGGGCGGTGGTCCGGTGAACGACTGGTCGCGATACCAGACAGCCGCATTGTCTCTGCAGTCGTTCAACTCAGTTTCCCACGAGACTGCGAAATGTCCAATGCCAAAACCCAAATACAAATAGCCTAGACGCGTCGCAGACACAGCTAAATCTGTCTCGGCAACAGCGACCGCGTTTATTTAGAAGACTGTGCGTGTAAGATTGTCCGCAGTCATTGTCATGATAGCGTTACGGTTGTCAACTCGTCATGCTGATTTAATAGTATCCATAAAATGTGTTATTTTGAGTAGGTAAGCCAGCCTAGCTGGCTGAGAAGAACGCGAAGCTTAAGAAATCTACCTACCTACTTAAATAATTAAATACGGCCAGTAATGATCTAATCATAGCTGGGCATTAACTCGTTAATCCGTTAATCGTTAATTAACGAAGTTAACATTTTGAGTAACGGATTAACTTTTAAGTTAACTTTAAAAAATGTTAACGGACACGTTAACTTCCGTTAATATGCAGAAGTCCGTTAATCGTTAATCCAATGCCTACTATTTACCGCACAGCACCGCGGCGCAGCGCGAAAATCAGGTTCAGACAAGTATGAAACGACAAGTGCTGGGTGGCGCGTGGCAGCGAGTGAAACAAAAACAAAACTAGATATATTTTGCCGGCGCGTGTGAGTGAGAAACGAACTGCGAAGAGATGTGTTTCGTGTAATAATTCCATTATTTAGCGCCGGTGCTTAGAGTGACGAGTGTTAGACGTCTGTTTCCACGGGTAAAGATATTTTAACACCAAAACGAGCCTCGCTTTCAGACGAGAACTTTAACATGTTAATGTTCATAAATATGCACCTTATGCCCGACGACTAAATCCACATTTGAATTATACAATTATTTTGTTTTTAACCGACTTCAAAAAAAGGAGGAGGTTATATGTTCGACTGTATGTACTTTTTTTTTTTTTTTTATGTATGTTCACCGATTTCTCCGCCAATTGTCAACCGATTTTGAAAATTCTTTTTTTATTCGTAAGGGTATACTCCTGAGGTGGTCCCATATTAATTTTGTGAAGATTTGATGATACTTTGGGAGATAAACGAAGGAACTCCTCAAAAACAAACAGTACACGTAATGTGATTTGGATATTGTACTAAAGATCAAAAATAATTGCTGGTTCTATCTATCCATCCGTGGTGAACTAATTATAGTCTTCGAAGATACCGCATGGAACTCCTCATCGGTGAACAGTACATATAGGAACTTACAGTGAAAGGTTAGAAGGTTAGGGGATAATTCTTTGAATATTATAGGCACGTTTAGACCGTTACTTGTATTCTTATATTCCGTTGAGCTGATGATGGAAGGTACAACTCCTTATCGATCAGGAGTTAGAAGATATCTTGTCCTAGATAGACATACTCGTTGACATCGAGAATTGATTCCTCAGCAGACACTAGAGTGGGCTCTTACCCACTCTACTGTCTGCTTAATAAATAAAAACTTTTTTGCAAAAAAAAACAACCGACTTCCTTAAAAACACTACAAAGTGAAAAATAACTTTAATTTCGGTAGTCGGTGTCTTAGGATCTGTATTTATGGTTTTTTTGCCACCGACTTCCGAAATTAAAGTTATTTTTCACTTTGTAGTGTTTTTAAGGAAGTCGGTTGTTTTTTTTTGCAAAAAAGTTTTTATTTTAAAATTTTTAGTTGTGGTATTCACCCTGCGCTAATTCCAAACAAACAATGCATATTTATGCGATAGCAGAAATCGCGGTTGATTTCCTGTCATTTTTTAAAGAGTTCCGGTGTCTGTCTCCCGAACTCATCATCAGATCTATATGAAAATGATATGGGACCATTTCGGAATAAACCCCTTTCGAACAAAAAAAGAATTTTGCAAATCCGTCTATATATGACGGAGTTATGGCCGAACATACATAAAAAAAAAAAAAAAAAAAAAAAAAAACATATAAACATCCGAATTGATAACCTCCTCCTTTTTGAAGTCGGTTAAAAAAAAAGCAGCCTTAATCATTTTGGCCTGGCCATTTATTATATTTTTATACATTTTTATATATTTTTATTTTTTTTAGTATGCGGTTCTCTATTCGGATGTTTATATATTTTTTTTTTTTTAATGTATGTTCGGCCATAACTCCGTCATATAAAGACGGATTTACAAAATTCTTTTTTTGTTTGAAAGGAGTTTATTCCGAAATGGTCCCATATAAATTTCATATAGATCTGATGATTAGTTCCAGAGATAGACACTGGAACTCTTTAAAAAATGACAGCAAATCAACCGCGATTTCTGCTATCGCTTAAATATGCATTGTTTGTTTGGAATTAGTGCGGGGTGGATACCACAACTAAAAATTTAAAAATAAAAACTATTTTTACAAAAAAAAAAAAACAACCGACTTCCTTAAAAACACTACAAATTGAAAAATAACTTTAATTTCGGAAGTCGGTGGCAAAAAAACCATAAATACAGATCCTAAGACACCGACTTCCGAAATTAAAGTTATTTTTCAATTTGTAGTGTTTTTAAGGAAGTCGGTTGTTTTTTTTTTTTGTAAAAATAGTTTTTTGTTCCTAACCTGTTAACTTCCAGAACCTAAACCAACAGGTTTTATTAGTTCACTAACGCAACGATATAAAAATGCAATTTTACACATTTTAACGGATTAACGATTAACGTTAACTTGCGTTAATTCTTCCAAAATGTAACGCTTTAACGTTTAACGAAGCTAACTTTTTTTGTAGCGGATTAACGATTAACGAAGTTAACTATTTGATTAACGGTGCCCAGGTATGGATCTAATGATATACTTTCGTTCAGTTAGCAAAAGTTGGTTTTGGTAACTTAAACAATTTTTTTCATTTTTTATGATTAGAAAAATTCAAATAAAAATTAAATTTATTCATAAAATAACTAACATACCTAGGGCTACGTCGGTGACAATAGTTTGACAAGTAATTAATGTCCGACTAACTAATCTTGATCCTCCAGAGTCGGTGAACAACATATATACTATTCTGACAACATGTACTATCGTTTACTGTATTTAAAAAAAAAATGTACATAGTAATATTGTAGTTTGGCGGTGCAACCTGGGCGCCAGTGTCCCAGTGGGCGCTGGCGATGGCGGAGCGGCGCGGCGGCGTGGGCGCCGCGTGACTCACGCCGACATCCGACACGTCCGATCCGTATCCGGAACCACTAACTAGGCACCTATTGCCGTTGCCAGTCAAACGAGCGCACGAGCCTACGCGACACAACAGTCATTTCAATAACCCACATTACCATATACATGACTAATTATATTAATATTGTAATAGAAACAAAACTTACTTGGTATGGTCTTAGATGTGCAATTCACTCAATTATATTTCAGTATTATTGTATTTTTTCAAATTCGTTTTGGAACTTACTGTAAAATATTATGATTGCTTAAGTTCAACAAGCTTTAACTTATTTTTAAGCTCATTCATAAGGAGCAAACGGCTAGAGTTGCAGATTTATTAGACGGTGACTTATGGACACCTACGCTGCATAGAATTATTACGGCTTTATGAATGGAAGTATAATAATTGATTTTCTTGTGTAGTTCATTCACTCGTATTATTCATATGCTTTATAAATATTTATGTATTCGTCTTACGAATAAAAAATCTCTAACGATTATATCCTTCTAATGTTGCAATTGAAGGCATCCGAGTTTCTATGCAGATCTGCACCCTAATTGCGAAACGCACAATTTATCAGAATCTGAATGGGATTGAAGATTATTTCTAAACCATTGCGTCATTTGTTTGAATAAATTGTCGGCTCATCAACGTAAATAACGCAATTAATGTTGTTTAACTATGAATTTTAAACCAATTCTTACCGATAAAAAGTTCCGCAATTACCCCTCTGGATATGTTTTGACAACTTTTCAAACAAATTGAATTAATTTAAATGAATGAGTAATTAATGAATAATATATAATATTATTCACTGATTAGGATTACTCATTTAAAGGGAATAGATCACCAGACTGGTGTACTATGTACGTTATCCATAAGCTGGTATGTATCTTCCTTTAACTGTACCAAAAGAAGTCACTTACCAAATTTTATTCCTATACTTCACATTCAAACTTAAAGTAAGTAAACCATTAATAATAATTGCGTTCCAATAGTAATATGGGCACCGAATAGACAGTGAAAAATTGATATACAATTCTTAGTATAATAAAAGTCTACTCAAATATCTAACATTCAAAATAAAATTCTGGAGAAGATATAGATCGTAGCAAACCGATGCTTCTTTCATTGTACTTTCGTTGCAAATAACGACATCTTTAATTGAATCCGCGCTATTAGATGGGGGGATTTTTATCTAAATCTAGCATATTCATGTAAGATTTGGTATGGTAGAGCGATGTGCCGGGCACGTGAACTCTGGGAGCGTTCCCACGCACCCACCTCCGCACCATTATGTTCTAATCTCTTGTAGTCTCTTTCCATTATTACGAAGCCGTGAAAGTACGCTATTCGTTTTGCAAGTGGGAAGGGTAATAAATTCACATTGCGGAATTCGACTCCAAAGAATTACAGTAAAAAATATTAATTAAAAGAGGAAAAGCTTTTAAGTAACTTGTTCTGATTATTTACCTGACCGAAACATGTGCTTAAATATTATTGGTATGTGATATACGGGGTAACGTAAATTGGTTCTAGCGGTGACTGGCACCATGCCCGGCCCGGTGCGCGTACCCGCGATTTCCTGTCGGAACTTCCGGCGGCGGCGGCCACAGTACTTAAAACTTTTGGTGTGGTTTGAATAAATTGATCGATTTATAAAATCTCTGTAATGCTATTAACATTAATATGTAAGTACCTACTTATAATATAACTGTTTAAGAGGAACTGTAGGGTAATAACAATACTTATGTGTTTTAATGTTTTGTATCGGTTTGCGCCCTTGAACACACGGTGCGACGCACTCACTTATCCTGGTCGCAACATGTTCATACACGTCACTACTAACCTACTCTTTGATACTTATTGACTATTTAATAAACTACATTTTATTAGGAACTGGATTTTTTTCTTTGGATGTCGGTGTGAACTTAGAACGGGTTAGTTACATTATGTTACTTGAACCTGAAATGCTCCAAATCCCAACAAAAACAAGGGATTAGGTTTCAAAGATACACACAGAAGAGAAACTTACGTAATCATTATAATCTATCACATAATGCAAATCTGGTAATTCAACTATGTAAATTATAATGATGAAATCAATCTGACAGTGACTCAGAAGAGTCTAAGATGTACAAATGTATAACAACGTGTTTCAACGTTTAAGAAGTTCATACATTAAAGTAATCAGGATGAAATATAAGTATTCTAACCTACTTATGTTTCGCCAAATCTTCGAAACTACGTATTATTTATGTAAGATTAACGTATTACTCGCCCGTTTCGCTATTTATTGATTTCTTACTCCTAAAATGTTATTGCATGTCAATACTGACATAGCTGTCTGGCGGTCTCGTGTAATACAGAATTGTATTTTTTTGTGGATAGATCGGGTTGTTAGCGATTCCTTACACATGATTGTGATCTAAGTAGAAGCATTTACTATAGTGAAACAATATTAAGTCGAAAGTTACATCTCAGTAGTCTAATTATCTAGTTTTTTGTATTTATGATCTATTTTGATCATTGTTATACTCATAACTACCTAGCTACTTATAGTGTTCGGAATGATGTCTTGATAACTTAGAAGGTATGTACTACCTATCAAGTTAAAAACTTATGTTATTTATTATGGTACTGTAGATTTTTTCTATGCCAGTGAATTCTATATAGTTGAGAAAATAAAACAAGTTAAACGTAAAATTTTCACCTCATATTAACTGTTAAGATTAATATGATTTTAAAATGTATACTTATAACTTTTGAGTAACAATTTTCTAATATTCACGGATATCAATTCAATTTCTTTTGTAGCTTTTCTATTTATCCGGAAATCGTGCGACACTGATCATTTCGAATGAATTGTAACGGAGAAATGTAATTTCTGATCACGATTCTGAAATAGGTTAATTTTGATTATAATATTAAATGGTAACTAGTAATAAATATTCACCTCACGACGACCATGTAAAACCTAAATATTTGAAGTGCCCAACTTTAGTATTTTTCTATGTGAAGTTTACATCCGTTTAAGGTCCAATAAGCATTTTAACAAAATTTAATTTTTTAATTTTTAATAAAGTATATTTTTATAACGTTACACTGAGCTGAGTATCCAATTTATCATTCAGTTTTATAAACTAGTAGTATAGGTAGTCCTAATTAAAACTTTGTTGTTAATCGAAACTGTTTTATAGCTCACGTCGCGCCCACTGTGTGTAGGTTGACTACCTACGGTGTCTACTGCCAAATTTATTTGTCTAATATCAAATAATGGTGGTTTATCTACATATTATTTTTCATCTAAAGAACACAGTTACAGAACTATGTACGTAAAAACTCTTTTTCATTTCCATACGCTACTAGGTATGTATTCGTAATTTTTTACTTGGAATTAATGATATTTTTTTCGTGTGTCATGTTACTTACACAAAGCTTACCTCATGTCGTGAAAGAAAGCCTTAATTAAAGATTAAAAGAAGCTATTTTTAACGATTAATATTTTCGATAAAGTACCCATTTTAGCTTAATTAAACTAAAAGTTAACTTATTAAATGTTCAAGTTATTTATAAAAATACTGAAGTTAGAAAGATCAAGACATGTTAGTTGATGTATGTTGTCATTTGTCATCACATCACTCATAGCAAACATTGTTCCTATTAAAATTATGAAAATATGTTTTCCAAATTGGATTGGTCAATAAACATAAATGTAGCTTGTGAGATGCTGATTTTCAAAAAACAGTATTATTTAAATTACATGTGTACTTTTATTTGTTAAAACTTTATAAATAATCGATAATGTAAACATAACCTAGAAATGCAAATTTTACCGGTTAATTAATTCAATTTGTAAGTAGTATTTTATATCTATTAATTTAAATGTTATTTAATGTGAAAGTATATTAATATTCGAAAATAATAACAAATCTATAGCACTTACCCATCATTTTCCTGAAGTGTGTATTCCCACTTCAAAACTATTATTTACTCTTTAGAATAAATAAAAAATGCGTTCACGACACTAAAAGTCACAGAGTTTGTATGCGTGAGGTAGATAATTGTTTATTTTGTTAAGTTTTCGTATACGTTTCTGAAGACGCGTGCGGAATCAGCTGTGCTGAGAGCGCAGAGCGACACGAACTACTCTCAACAGCGCTCCCTACTGACTGACGTTGCGTTCCGTACGTAGTTGCGTTTCGTTTTCGTCCGGTTGTCGAATGCACGGGTGTTTTTTTTGCGGTTTGGGCTGAGTGGTGGCTAGGTATGTATTGCATTGTTGTATTTCTAAAGGGGTAGTTCCATTTCCGAGCGGAATAAGATATTTTTTTAACTGACCAAGTATTACATTTTTACCAATGATATTATGTTATGTATATAATATCATTGATTTTTACATCGTTCCTCCCGCTTTAGCTATAAAACAAAATAATGATTTATTATGTAAGATTTTCTAAGTAGGTGTACCTAGGATTGGTAACTTTGCTATGTTTTATATCCATATTTGGAAGGCAAGACCGGGGTTAGGACCTAGAGGACTATGAAACACATTATATTACCTCTAAATAAATTCACCTGACTAAACATAAGTTCGGCTAAACTTATAAACCGCCGTATTCGTCCAGTTGTTTAGGTAGGTATCTATTTGATTAATTAAATTATTATAACTTTATGTTTTGCCTTAATTAGATTCAGGTTGTTACTTTATTAGGAGCAGCCAACTCGGATGCTATTTGAACTGGTTACTAGTCTACTAAATTCAGAAAAAAATTAGGTAGGTACCTCACCTACCTTAACCTACTTATAATAAAACCTTTAGTTTAGGGAGTGATAAAATGACGTGATCACGTGATACAGACAAGCCCAAAGAATACCTTAGAAAATTAAAAAAAAAAACAACATTAGTTGCCAAATAAAAAAACAACCTAGCACAATTTCAATAAGTATCACATAAGCAGTACAGGTAGGTAAAATTCTTGTCTGAAGTATCTCTGTAAGTACATATTATGGTTGTTAGCACAGAACTGATTCTCTCTGTTCCCCGTACTAGTATAAACTGTATTACGGTGGAAATAATATAATAATAATATATAATTAGAGATTGCTAGTGGTGAGCACAAACATAAAAAAAATATCTCATGTAATATAAAGGGTAGGTATACAATGTATACCTACCCTTTATATTACATGAGATATTTTTTTTATACATAATAAATTAATAATACATACAAAAGAGCTATCCCTGCACACCTGCTGGCCAAATGACAGAAGTGAAAACAATTACTTGTAACTTATTTAGTATGCCTTTAATCTATAAAGATTTTATTATTTTAAGCATCTTTACTACCTAGTTAATCTTTAACAGGTGTGCACCTTTTACGTTTACTAATTGTATTGCTTTGGAAAATATTTCTATACAAAACTGTTAATACCTAACTTAGCTGTATTTTTGAAAGTCTCAGGCATTTTTAAAGTTTGCTACAATACAACAAACATAAACATAAATAGCAATAAGTAGGTACCTATTTAATTATGAATTGAATGGTATGTTTTAGGCATAAAAATGTAGTTACTATAGTTTGAATGAAAAATGGTATCAAAATATAGATTAGGTCTAGGACCTTCACATTTTTTTATTTTTATTATGAAGAATAAGTCTGTGGCTATGTTACTAAAACTATAGAAGAAAAAACTACTAACTATGCAAAAAATAGCAACACGTCAAAACTGAAGATAAGGCCTAAACATATCGGCAATTTAATAAAAAAAAAGCAGATGGGTCTTTCGTAGTCCCGGCATAATGACATTTCTCGCTCATTGGGCTCGACTGGAACTTTACGGTCTCGATACATCAACACATGGACTGTTGTCGATACGTACAACAATGACAGGTGGACGTCAGACGTCACTACGTCATCAACTGAGGGATCTGCTAATTTGCCCAATATTTATTCGCAAGATGCCGCCGACACAAATCGAGGGTCATTACATTATACTGGACCATTTGGTGTTCAGCGGCACCTTTGATCGTTCTTTTGCTTACTAATAAGCTCATAGATTATATTTTATTTACTTTGAAACTGATATGATTGTGATTGTTAGGGTGTACTTACCTTGGTGTTTTTTGTAAAGAAGTTACTAATGAGTATTGATATACTTTAACATAAATAATTATGAATATTGAACTAGGACATACATAATCGAAATAAATATCATTAGTTAAGTTATAAATTATATGTCCAAGTCGTAAGTCAAGTTTAGGTAAACGAGGAAATGATCTATTGGCCTATTAAATAAAAAGTTATAGCATATACTAATGCAAGAAAATTATGATAGGTGTAAAAAAAGGGTTGGTGTAGGTAGGTACCGACTGTCATAAAATGTACATCAAGTTCGCATTAAGGGTTACCCTAAGTTTAAACTTTTCAAGTAGATTCCTCGTCATTTTACCTACTTAACGAACCTGGCATATGGTGAACCACGGCTGTTGTGTTATCGAAAATTTGTTAATTCCACCCAAAACAGCCAGTCATCCCGGCTGCTACCTACGATGTTTTATGTTTGATCCCTCCTACAGTGAAACCAGTCCGTATCCCTAGCCATTGACAAAAAAACCTATGCGTAATTGGCAGATTAAAAAATAAACATGTCAAAACTTCTAATTCCAATTTTGAATTTTCACACTTGCATGCCAAAAGAAAAATAAATCTCAACGTGTGATGTAAGTGATGCAACGGATTTTCGTTTCCTATTTGAAATGTTCCTTTTCTGTATGTTTGTTTAGTAATGTACACGACGAAAGTTTTGTGTGTAAGTTTAATGCAAAGTATTGAAAATATGAGGCAACGGTCTGTAATAGGTATGCCTATTTGTTAATATTGTGCAACAACGATTTTTTCCAATATGCAATGTTTTCCAATACCTTCCTGTCTTACAAACACAGGTGCAATAAGTAATGTTTCTTGATATGACAAGGACGATGTTGAACATCTTAGTTTGAACTGTTTGACTTGAGTCCATCTGGATGCGGTTAGCGAAAGCGCAGGTGTTTTAAAAACGGCCAATATTTAAAGAGGATATCAGGGGAATAGCCACCATCGTTCATATTACCGCCGTTTCATAATTTGGACAAATCGATTTAGATCGAGCGGCGCGTTTGTTCCATGATTTAGTAGCACAGACAAATTGGGCCTTCCACAGCGATCCATGATCGATACACTGCGTATGCGCACGTAATGTGGATGTTGAAGCGGTTACCAATTACAAGGACTTGAAAGTAAACGATCCGTAATTTCGTTCATTCAATCTGGCGCAGTCAATTATTAAAGTCATCCCAGAACATAATATAGGTATACCATGCAATGCATAGCTTGAACGTTGGAACTGTTTTAAAATAAAATTGGAGCGAATAATGATACATATTTGATAGGAAGGGATGAACTCACAACAATAAGCTAAGTACCTATCTATTCAAATTCAAATTCATTTATTAGTGTGATTTGATTTTTTTTTCTATGAAGCATCTATTCGCCATCGATCGTATTTCTATGATCTGCACCCTAATTGCGAAACGCACTATTTATCAGAATCTGATTGGGATTAAAGATTATTTCTGATCCATTGCGTCAATTGTTGGAATAAATTGTCGGCTCAGCAACGTAAATAACGCAATGAATGTTCTTTAACTATAAATATGAAACCAATTCCTACCGATAAAAAGTTACGCAATTACCCCTCTGATGAGCCTATAATGTTCCCACTGCTAGGACACAGGTCTCCTTTTCCGTTTTTAAGACGGCGCGGGCGCGACCAAATCCCCAACAAGTGGTTCCAGTGCAGGGATGTCACATGTCTTTGAATTTTTGATTCTAGAACACATTTTTTGTTTACTCACGATGTTTTCCTTCACCGTTTTGTGAGCAGCGGTGATGAAATAAATAAGACTAAGTAACCCGCCTGACTGGGTTGGAGCCCACGACGTAGAACTCGAAAGTCGGGGCCGTAACTACCGGGCCATTGCTTTATTTGACTCTCTCCACGCCATTGATCGCCAAGTCATTATTGTCGATGATTTCTTCAAGGGAATTTAAGGATGCTGGTGGTTCTCTCTCAAGAGACTTCAATACTGTTCGTGGATCTGAGGGTCAACTATTCTCTCGGAATCTATTCACAATGTAGACAACATGCAAAAAAACAGTTTAATTATATTTTTCATTAGTCTCTACAATACAGTGATCTTTATCAAAGTCTGCCAAATTGTTTATTATTATACCTACTGAATTGTTTGAGCACATAACCTGAAGTAAGTGAAGTGATTCAGTTAATTGTATTTTTGGTTCTGATTCAGCGATTCTGTATCTAGGGCCCGTTACTCTGTTCCTCACCGTAATTTAATTGAATTTCCGTGTATCGAAATCAGAGCAGTTTACGAAATCACTGTTTAGAGTCATTGAATCATAATCTGTTTTTATATCATCAGTGTAAGTGTACCAATTGACTAATTCCGCGGTAGTAGGAACTGACATAGAGATGTTTCGGCGGCGCCAATGCCGTGATTCACTTACGTAGGTGATTCATTAATATTACACGGTGTTACACACGTCCAGCGCGCATCGTCGTGAGTCAAAAGTGCATCTTGTCTATGATTATACTTAGTAAATGCGCGTGTCAGTGACCGACCTTGTAAACATCGCTGAAAAATGTGTGCTGTGTTCTTGAACAGCTGGGTTTCGGATCGCATTAGGTGACTCGCATGTGTTCCATATATCAGCTGTAGTTTTTTTTTTTCATTGCTATTCCTGTAGTAACTAGTTTAGAATTTGTTTATTTCAAGGAAATTGTGTTTTATTTTTACTTTACGTTAGTCATTATTAACACGAGAGCTCTTATGACTTAATATTATTCAAATGCGAAAATTCGCTTATTACAAATGATTCGTGAGTTAAATAGTTAATAGGGGTTGAGTATGTGCGTGACCTGGCCTAGTTGTGCTCAAATATTTTATAGCGGCAGTATATATTTCCATTTAGGACTTCTACAGGGCGTTAGCCTGATGGCATTAGCCTACTTTACGGACAATGCGGACACTTGAAAAATGTGGGCGTTTCGGCTTTATGCTTTGCTTTATTAATGTAATTGATCGAAGTGTTTAATTCCGCGAATCTGGGGCAAATCAACATTTATGTATTTTAAGCGTTACTGTAGGCGCTTTATCCCTTATCTCAGTCCTTCACTTGCGGCCTATTGATTTTAAAATCATCTCATCTAAATGTAACTAACCTATACTAATAAAAAGTGACTATTTGTTTGAAGCCAGAGGGGTAATTGCGGAACTTTTTATCGGTAAGAATTGGTTTAATATTCATAGTTAAACAACATTCATTGCGTTATTTACGTTGCTGAGCCACAATTTATTCGAACAAATGACGCAATGGTTTAGAAATAATCTTCAATCCCATTCAGATTCTGATAAATTGTGCGTTTCGCAAT
Source organism: Aporophyla nigra (assembly GCA_947507805.1). Lineage (NCBI taxonomy): Eukaryota > Metazoa > Arthropoda > Insecta > Lepidoptera > Noctuidae > Aporophyla > Aporophyla nigra. The sequence continues at coordinate 17,098,020 of OX382297.1, read as the reverse complement.
TAGGGTGCTGGTTTGTCCAAGAAGGTATTTTTGTTCCTTATATTGCCATCGGAATGTATGCATTATTTTTTAGGCGCTGCTAGAAGGGAAGTTTGAACAACATACCTGAGAGAGGGCTACCATCAAAGTGCAATGTTCTCGACACGCAACCGGTCAGAACCCTGGCACGATATGAATATGAGTGGTCATAACGCCATCGTTCTGTTTTCCAAAAACAAAATTTGCATTCGAAATTGGAACGCGAATGGCACGAGCGCCTCGGGCGGCGCGCTACCGAGCGCACAATGCACGCGCTCACGCTGATTTTTTGCAATTTTCATAATTCTACATTACCTTCATTTGGGTAGTTAAATTAGTTCTTTATGGTAAAAAATGAACTAGAACTGCATGCAACGCTACAATCAAAGGAAATGAGCATTTATTCGGAATTGTTATTGTACCTTCCGTTGTTTCGGCTCTACCTTTTAAAGTTTTAAGCATATATAAAATTTAATGATGAAGTAATTGATAACTGAGATATTTTTTCGGAGTAGACTTTAATTCTTCTTTAGCGGTGACTTAATTATAAGCATGAATATAAATATAGCTCAATTTAGTGGGCTGTCCCCTTAGGGTAGGTCGTCACTGGTGTAAAAATCATTATGGGCCAGTTTATCGAAGTTTGCGTGCGGTCGCTCCGAGCAACGCAGTGTCAACTTTAAAATAACAAACGTTTATCGTATTTCAGAGCTGCACTTCATTTATTATTTATATTTTCAGATGTTCAGTAACTATGTTATTTTATTAAAGCTTGGGTTCCAAAATGGCGGCCGTCAAAAATTGTTTGCAAAATGCAAGCAATTTGTACGAAACCCAAGCCTACGAAACTTTACGTTCGGTGTTCCAATTTCAGAAACATTTCAAAAGACTAATAGAAGAACAAAACAATGTAGAACAGTGAAGTGAATCATTGGACAGTTGGAGACTTTTGGAGAAATTTGAATTGTCCTTCAGTTATTTTTACTTTGAAGCTGAAGTCCCTCATATAAATATATGTCTATCTAAAGTGTGACATCTCAAAATTTATTAGAATGCGTTAGACATACAAGGGAGTTTTGAAGGCAGAGCTGAAAACATCAAAGCATCGTAACATAAAAGTCTGAATCTCCATTAATTACAAAGAGGTAAAGCTTGTATGTTTGTGAGCTTGTTTGTAGGAAGTAATCTCTGAAACTGCTAGTCGATTTTGAAAAATCTTTTTATATTTTATAGGCCAATTCTTGAGAAAGATCAGGGTGCTTACTCTCGAATATAATTCCAATAGATCGACATTGGTCAAACGTCAGTTGGTTGAGTTAAACGTCAGTGATTGGCTAGACTCAGTGAGTCCAGCCAATCACTGACGTTTGACTGACAATTCCAATGTCGATCTATCGGAATTATATTCGAGAGTAAGCACCCTGAGCCGAGTTAAATCAAAAAAGTCGAAAAGAAGGCCCAGTGTAAAGAAGCATTAGCCATAATTTCACGCGAACGAAGTCGCAGGCAGAAGGTAGTTCAATATAAATTGTGTGGCGTTACAATCGAAGTACATCCATGGCAATTTGTGAATGAGTAGGTCATTCACCCAAGTAAACTCTGACAGACGGTATAGTATGACACTAACTTAAGAGGGAAGCCTCAAGGGTGTCCGGTAAATTTAAAATTCTTTACGTGTTTTGCAATTTGTAGGTCAGTTTCTTGGTTCATGTTGAACGATACCTACATTTTTCGCGACCATAACGCGTCTGTATTTACAGAATCATAATTAATCACTAACGCAATTCATTAGAGCAGTGGTGGCCCGATGGTAACGGCCGCGATTTACGAGTTTGTAGGCCTAGGGTTTTGAACCCAAGCAGGCACTTTGTTTAAATTATTTCATCACCACTACTCTCAAAACGGTGAAGGAAATGCGGCATGTCTTAGAACCAAAAATTCAAAGACAAGTGACATCTATTAACCCGCACTGAGCCCGCGTGGTGGTTAACGCCACTGTCGAAACCGAGAGGAGGCTTGTGTCCCAGCAGTGGGAATAATGGAGCTGCTGATACTGAATCATTAAAATCACACAACCCTCTAAGTTCATTTTGTTAATTTAGTTTTATTTTTTTCCTGGTGACTTGTAATAGGTACCGGTTTTTAAATAAACCTACCTAAAGTTAGCTCCTTTTACGTGCACTACTAAATAAGCTTAGTATTAAGTTCATAACTTGTGTAGAGAAAATAAACATTTTATTGTTATTTATTTATTTTAATCCCATTCAATAACTTTTTTATGAAATAGTAAAAAACGTAAGAAAATTCAAATAGGCCACCTTAGCGCATTCTCCTTAACCAAATGGGGTAAAGAAATGTAGGAGAGATCAATTTTTACGCTTTGGAGTGTCGATAGTCGGTAGCCGATGGGCAAGTATGTATAACGAGGCAATTTGTATCAATGCGCAGATCAGCGGTCATAAGGGATTTCAAAGCCGCCGCCGCACCTGCTTATCCGTAAATATCACTTAATAGCACTTCCATTCAAATATTGAACAATCGATTTAAGGCTTTACCTTGCTATTTTTAGCGTATGTTTTTGATTAAAACTGATAGCGGTATAAAAGACGTTTTGTAATAAAGAGCATAATTTTCAGTGGCCAACCGCGGAATGTGAGGCGCGCGAGGCAGTTACAGTGCAGCTTAAGAAAACTATTTTTTATGAAAGTTATGCAACAGAGGGCGGGTTGCACACTGGACAATGTCTATAAAGAACAATGTTTAAAGACGAGGTTTGTTAACCGACTGATAAGAATTATTATAATGAGGCAATCTATAAAATATGAATGCAAGAAGCTTGAATGAAGGCTTCTTCAGATAGGCGTGTCGCAACAGCACGACGCGAACTTGTAGAACCATTTCCATGAACTTTTGTAGAAATTGTTCTAAGAGAGTCGCGTTGCGCCTGTTTGTGGAAGCCTTTACTAATCATTCAGAATGTCTCTTGGTAACATAATAAGAATAACTTTATGTACCTAGATGTAAGAACTAATAACAGTTTATCAAATGCTCTAGGGACCCGCCCCTGCTATGCATGTTTTTTACAACATGACAGAATATCGAGATTTATTAATACAGACATCACTCAGAATCAATCAGTCACAGAATCTATACCGAAAGGATTATGTTTATAGTACTTTGAGCATAATCATTTCGGAATAGTTTCTCTATATGATGGCGAAACCCTAATCAAAATCCGTTGCGTAGTTTAGTAGAACAACGCTGTCACACAGACAGATACGAAAAGAGAAAAGTATACAGGGTCAAATTAAACTAGCTGCCAATACTTTACCCTCGTGTTGGGCGACCGAAATCGAAACTCAAAAACAAAACGAATGAATTAACAAAAAAAAAATAACATTTTTTTTTTTTTGGGGAAGCTTCTGGACTAATTTCTACTGAGAGGGATCGGGCCGTAATGCATCTCGCGGGCCCAGTGCGGGTTGGTGGATATCATTATGTCTTCGACTTCTAGGCCCGGCCATGCCGGTTTTCTCACGATGTTTTCCTTCACCGTCTAAATGATCCTAAATACAAGCAGCAAAGATTAATCTAGTTCTATGAGTTTAGTCACCAGCGGGGCATCCATAACACGGGATTGTTCCCGGTCACAATAGACTAGACGCGACCGTTTACATTACCAGTGCCACTCAACCACTGACGACCCGATGATTGGATGATTTCAATAGACAATGACATGTGTCTCACTATTCATAAACACGATTGTTACCGAAAGAGATTCGGAATTTTGTTTTTGTTTTTCTCGTTCGAAAAGACATCGAGGTGTGTGTCATGCAGTTTAGTCTGGTCAAGATTGTTATTGTTGGTTGTTTAAGTGTTGCTCTATCTCCATAATTATCCTTGAGTTTAGCAAATCTGACTCACATTTTCACCTTTATTACCATACTAAAGAATAGCACCATCTCATTTCTTCCCGTGAGTTTCGTAAGAGGTGTCTAAGGGACTTACAAGCGAATGGGCAGCAGCGTTTACTATACATTTTACCACCATACTGCGATCGCCAACCTGCGTGCCAAGTGTGGCGATTATGGCAACCCCCCCCCCCCCCCAAATTGGGGCAGGCCTATGTCCAGGAGTGGACGTGTTTCGGCTGAAATGATGATTAAGATGCTGTTTAAGTATATTAATATTTACTTACTTTACCAATAAGTTAGTTTAGTAAGCATGTGTTTCTTTCTAGAACGGCATAACTACACACAATTTGTGTATAAATAAAATGGAAAGTGATGTAACAAAGGAGCTTTTTATTTTGTTAGATATACGTTAGATAGTATCGCAAAGTGTGTCTCACAACAAAACACAATAAAAGGTCTTTTATAAAGAATATTGTTTAAAAATGTGTCGTCAAATTGGTTTTAGGCTGAGAGCATGTTAAACGTAAAAAATGCGTTTTTATTGTTTTCAGATGCGAGAATTTATAGTTATGTAAAATTTGTGGGTACTTCAACGGAGACTTCGTTACCAAGCACCTATGAAGAATTTTTAAATAATCAAGATTTATTTATTTATATAAAAGCTTTCCACACAATCTTTTTGAAATCAAAATTATAGGAAAGCACGGCACTTTTAACTAACGTACGTGTACATTATACAAAAGTAAATATGTTTTTATAATTTTCAAATGGCATGCAATATAGTGTTAATAAATATACTTATACAAATATCAAAAAAAAAATCTCATTAGGTTTTCGTACAAACTGACCATAGTTAGTCATTTATAGATTTTTTACAGTCGTCACAAATAATTAGAAGCCCAAAAATCTGACAACAAGTCGTACCAAGGGGTAAGTTACCCACTAACTGCCCGTAACTGGGTTGTGGAGGTCAGATAGGCAGTCATTCCTTGAAATTGCTCGCTCTTGCCTCTTTGTATGTATTCAGTTGCAACTAGTGAGACTGGAAGCCGACTCCAACACGGTTGAGAAAAGGCTACGCAAGAAATCAACACAAACTGATATGGTCAAGAATATTTGTAGCGTCGTCGACGCTATGTTGCGCCTACGCCGCGAAGCCGCGCGTAGCCGCCCGAAGCTGCGAGTAGCAACGTGGAGGAATAAACGGTTTAATTATGAAATTAAACAATTATAGTACGTACCCTGATAACATAAAATATCCTTCACCTAACTTGAGAGTTTTTTTTTTTACAAATAAATCGCTAGTCACGAGCCCAAAGTCGTAGCCTTAGAAATTGGTTTCTCTATGCAAATGCGTATCTCGTGCCCGCGACAGGTGACGTGCGGCACCCTTAATTGTTTTTTGTAATAATATTCAAATATTATGACGTTTTTTATTTGAGTTTTTGTGTTAGACTCTGGCGCGGGAGGCGTACCAGGTGGTCCAGAAAAAAAAAAACAATTTCTTTCGCCGTAACAGCCGTTGCTAAGCTTAGGCTGATACAGTTATCGCTATGTATTATGATCATGGCATTTATGTATTTAGATAATTCACTATAATCGTTATTATTCGTTTTGGTCGTGAAATCTTCAAAGGAAAATTCTGTTGACATCACAATCTTTGAATAGAGTTAATGAAACTTCTTTGTCAACAAAATTATTTGCTGATTGTTTGTTACGTTCTCCATGAAAAACAAGAAAATTGCGAAAACAGGATAATTTCGTAATTTATTGAATAGCGGCTATTTCAAAACTCCACAATTGGATATGTGTCTGACTGAAAATGATTATGGTGCAAAAAGTTTTATGATATTTCACAGAACAGAAAAAAGATATAAGAAAATAAGTATCGTCGATTTCACTAACAGCTGTTGTGTGCTCATTGCTTAAAAAACTGATGATCTTTGCGAAGATCTTTAGAAAACTTACAAGGGTTCCACGTTCAAAAAAAAAGCTATTTATACCGGACCAATAAGAAAGTATTAATTAAAACTACTCTCGGAAACAATGAAGACACTTTGAGTAATATGAAACTGTGACACACTTCAACAAAAATTAATTTCGTGTAACATTGATTTATGTTTATAACTACTAATTATCTTATTAATAACGTGACAAGCGCCATAAATTAAGAAATAAGAGCGCATGACGTTCAGAACGGAAGCAGAGCATTAATTTATTCAAATCTGTTTGATTTGGATCCATTTGAATGCGGACTGTCTTACAATTTTATCGTCGGATCGTCGAAAAAGTTGAAAAGGCTTCGGGAGGCGTTTGGCGCTTGGCGTGTGCGCTTGGCGTGCAGCCCTCGGCGCTTGCGCACCTGCCGTACAATTATCCGGTCATTAGTCGGCACGGAACCCGCGGAGACCCGAAATTAGTGTGTGCAACTCTAAAACCCCTACAGTACGTTATCGCAAAGGATGTAGGGGTAAAAGAAATTGCTTTGTTGATTTTAAGCTTGTTTCCTAAAGTGTCTAACAGTTTTAATAATATTGGCGTATTTGCGGAAAATGTGGAGATGGTGGTAACTGTGTTCGAAGTGTTCCACTCACCTGCACTGTGCAAAGCAAACAGCAAAGCTTTTGGCCAACAGGCGATCATGATGCGTGGTCAAAAGCTGTGACTGAAAGTATTTAAGATCGCGAGGCTACGAAGTATTTATTTGGGGTATAAAAATAGATTTTTATCTTGTAATTGCAGGTCTGGTGTTGAATCCTTCATTAGGGGCGTGCTGCGGCGGGCGGGGGTGGCGGGGATGGCGGGGTCTGGGGTCGTATAAGTGTGAGGATACAATGGGCGCCCCCCGCGGTATTGTGCGCTAATGTATGCGCGTGCGGTGTCGCCGACAGCGGCCGCGGAGCCACAACACAAACATTTCAACGCATCTAATTTATTGTCGTGTCGCACCGAGCCGCGGCACGCAAAAAATATTGTATTTAAGGTGCAGTGCTGCTACGGTAAAAGACGCAACCCTTTTTAGTATTTATTTGAAGAAAGATTTGCTTTATTCAAAGCAAAATCGAGGCAACGAGCAATATTGGACAAGGACTTGTTAAGATTAATCTTTGGAGTCATGTGTTTTCCAAATGCTATCGCCTGTAATCTCTTTAGGTTTCTAAATGTGCAAATTTCTGTTTGCTTATTAGAAAAGTATACCACGCAACTGTTAAATGCTATGCAGGCCCTCAAAAACACCGTTTTTAATGTTATCATACTTATATTATGAAAACAATAATGTGTGTTATGTCCCCACAACAGAACGAGGTCTTAAACAAAATTGAATATAAAATCTCGACGAAGGATGACTCAGTCGTTGAGAGCAATTTTGAATATTATAATATGTAAACTAGTTGTTGTTCGGTGGAGTTGTCTGTTCTGCCTCTATACAATTAGTGACATTTATTAGTACAACGATTGTGTACGGGCGGGGAGGTGACATTCTGTATAATACATTGTATCGTATTCGTAACAAGGCACTTATAAATTACAATTAAGTATTGGCAGGAGAATACGGACACAGTCGTTGTCGGCTGTCAGAAGTCCGAAAGTCGGGTAGTATAGAATCAGTAGGTATTGTAGCGATACAAAAGAAGATTGCAAAGGTCAAATGGCAGCCGGTTCATTCACAATTCCATGTTAGGTATTATGATTTTCAACTGCATTTGGAAAAGGAAAATGAACTTAAATAGTATTTAATTTACTTTATACGACTAAATCTAAATCACGAGTGGGCTGTTGATGTTTAATCAAAAATGTAGGTAGTCAACAACAGATCACACAGGAAAAATTCTTAGCATTATAGTCTTTGACGATGGCTATCATGATAATTTTATAATCTAATTCAATTATGGAACAAAACGATTAGCGTGGTTTAACGTAAACATTACCTATTTACGTAGAAGTAATAATGGTTACAATTGATTTGTCAAGCGGCCTTCGTAAGTATGCTAAACAATTACTTACGATCAATTGTGGCATCTTTACTTTCTACAAGCAACTTTACCTATGAGTGCTGTATTTGAATATATCTCAATTACTACACATTTGTTGTCGCCATTTAATACGCCATTTATATCAAAGCGAAATAAAAGTAGATACTTAGCTCGACTATTTGTACAAGATTTTTAGTTATTCAGTAATATTTCATTCATATTATTCATATTTTACTCATGGGTAAATTTGTTCATGGAAAGTTAAGATGTTAAGTTAAGTTATCGGTCTGCCCTTTTGTTCAAATAATAATTTAAACAAAAAATAAAAGACTTTCTGTTGATCTGTCAATGTTTCTGCTTTGCCAGATAGAGACAGTGTGTAAGCAAAGTAAACGCGAATATTCCCCGTGTCCTGATAGTCACAATGACACATTCTACAAACAGTTACTTGGCAATTTCATATTATTCCCTTGAGTTCCCGTAGTGAACACACGGCCACCCAGCACTGGGAGATGCACCTTCGACTGTGCTCTTCAATTGGTAGCTGGCAAAAACTGCATTTGCATAGTGCTCGATGCTTGCCGCGATAGTGGCCACCGCGAGTTCTACCTTGCGCCGTACATCTACGAAACCTTGGATGTGATTCTTTCTTTCTTGATTTTATCGACATTTTCAAATTCAAAATCAAAATATTTTTACTTCACCTAAACCTACATGGGCACTTATGATACGTCAGAAGCTAGGAGCACGGTTTCAATTTTTTCTCCGTCATAATATCTCTGCTATTAAGTTGTTGCGGTTTGTAACAACAACAAATGTATATACAGAATTCATCATTTAGTACAACAATGGAATCATTTCTGCTGTTTCAGCTTTCATGAAATTATGTAGGTTTTCCATTGATTGTTTTACGATCAGATGATTTGATCATAATCTGGATGTCCTATTAGAAACCAATTCTTATTTGCTGTCTACAAATATTTTGTTAAAGTTAGCCGTCTCGCAAAACACCATCATCATCATTTTATTATATTAGATTATTATTAAAGACGTCCATTGCTGGACATTGACTTCTGGTAAATATGGTCATGAAAATTAGCAGAAAACCTAAGAATCGGCCCAGCAACAACTAACCTATTTTATCCTTTACAAGTAACAAATAACAGTCCGATTCGAGTAAGCTCTATAACCACAGAGTACGCTCAGTGGTACTGTAGATTGTGGTAGCCGGTGACAAATGTCGATGCCACCCACTGCACGCACGACCCCGATGGTACGAAGGTACCGAGACGTTCCAATAAATACAACACACAAATATATCTGCCTTTTATTTCATTCAATCCCTTCAATGTGGAATTACTTTAGATTTAAAGTTTTCGGATTACGTATAATTAAATATGCAGTCGTAAATCTTGGGTGGTTTTCTAGACTGACTATATGTGATTACACTCTTTATTGCTTACTCCGCAGTCATGCTAAAATAATGGTTACGAAGGATTTATAAGTCATTCGAAGGATTTATAAATCATTTCAATTTGAAGAGCATTTGAAGATCGCTCATCAAAACGCCAAACTTTAATGTTCGATGTTTAATTACTTACGTTAAAACACTGGATTGTGTATCATAAAAGTGATATGCATCGTAAGCTCCTCAAAAGTCAAACAAACCCGATTATAATCAAGCTTACGTATTATTTCTGACCCACTTAAAATTCTTGCGTCAAATGTTAAGCAAATTCCGATATAATGCTTTTTATTGCGATACTTAATTGGCCGGCACGTGTAAATTAGAGGATAATATAAAAATGTTAGAGGTTCAGAGGACGTCCGAGGATCTTGACTTTAATCTTTATAAGGATTAAGGTCGGCCGGCAAAAACTTTAGATAATAGAGGTGACTGATTCTGTGTAGGTTTTAATTTGTTTCACTCCCATAACTCGTCATGTCTCTATGTGGATTTAGGAGTTTAGTAGATATATGGCCATACTTGTTTTGAGTCCTGTCTAAAATTTTCGAGTGATCGAGAAACCAAAACGAATTACTTAGGTAGTATTTTTTGCCTCAAATATTTCGGGCCTTTGAGGCACCTAAGTTTTTCAACCTTGCATATGGTCCTTCATCAGTGAACATTTTCAAAAATACGTTAATGTTGTATTGGACTTACCAACGATAAGATAAATCGCTACTTAATGTGTACTCGATAGATCTAACGACAATTATGTTTATTTAAATCATTTTGTTAAGATTCTCATAATGCATGTTCTTTTGAGAAATAAATTTATTTTAATCGAACATTACCAATTAAGACAGATTTATTAAGATCCAATAGTTATATTTTTAAGTCCCAGCCCTATTGACACCAACCGGGCACAAATCTTGACTCCGGGCTGCTACTGAGAATTTTCAGAAAGAAAAACCCAATAACAATTTTCCCCACCTGGAAATCAAACCCAAGACTTGCAGCCTTCAGATATTCAGATACCGATGATACCGATGCCGTACAGATATTTTAACCTTGGCACTGGAGTTTACGAATATAATATGTAGAGCCTGTCCACAGTGTCCACTTTAATCATATAGCTGTAAACATAAGGGCCTATAGGTAGGTACGTATGTATGTATGTATGTACAGTGAGATCAAACATCACGGTGGAGGTATCCTCGGACCACTATCGGGCCACATTCCTCGAGTCAAATTATTTATTTTGTGCGGGGCGTGAGTTACCGACCGGCCCGCCCCTTCGTTACTATGTTAATTCCTGCTACCTACAGATCTCTTCTTCATTCTAATGTATCAACAAAGCCTTTGGAATGTAATTTAGAGTAGGTGTTCTAGTTTTTTGGAATTTATGATTGTTGATTTTCTCATGCGGAGGATTGTCATTGTGATATGACTGTGTGGGTAGGAAGGAGATTTACCTACTTAACAGGAATGCTTACTGCTATTTTTATCCATTACATCATACTGTAGCGGCACATGCGAACTACGTCACGCAGGATTCTGCATCGCGCAACCAGAGTTTATCGCGCAACTAGCATATATACAACGTCCCGATATCAACCGTCGGACAGTTGCCCAACAGACACGACACCCGTCTGCGCCTCCAAGGATCCTCCCTTTTCTACGAAGGTTGAGTGAACTTTACACCCTGATCCTCATAACACCCAAATACCTTAGTCATTTCAGTAGATAGAAGACAGTCATCAAAGAAAATGAAGGACTAATTTCACTTGCACACAATGCGGCCGAACAATTCAATAGAAACATAACATTCGAAAAATAAAAAGGTTTAGTGGACAATGTAATTGGTTATTAAAAAGCGCATATATCACGGTCGCGAGGGCCGGGGCACACCGAGCGGGTCGCGTGGGAGACACACGACGTGATTTGTGTGGAACCGCCGCGTAGCCTCGACCACGCCCCTTCATTAACATGCTAATGCCGATTCTGGAGCAGGGATCGGGATGCTCTCACTGGGTCACCGGCTTTGGGGGATAGAGGAGTCAGAAGCATCTATTGCGTACGCGCCATCAGGTTACAAGAGGCTACTGTAGAATTTGAATGAGCGAAAATGTGTCTTTAAATATTGCCTATAGATACCAGTAGGCTGTAATATCGTTTGCAAAAAGTATTCAGGGTTGACGGTTGAATAAAATTGCGGCTTGAAGTCTGATTCGGGAAGCTTTTAGGCTTGTGTGATACAATTGGTTGTATGCGAAATATAAAACGTAAATTGGGATGTTTGTTAGTGAGAGTGCAGGTGAATATATCGAATGGTTCAGGCTGCAGGCTGGCGCATGCGTGTGGCCGGCGTGAGGCGCGGGCGCATCGACGACAATGCGTGGTGTGGTAATGTATGCGCGCCAGGGAGGTCCCGCGCTGTGTCGTGGGAAGACGTTATCGTCGCGATCTGCCTCTCCTATATATACTTTTAAAACCCTTATATGTACTAAATATATGTAGCTACACCACATTCTCTGGACGTATATTACACTCGCTTTGATTTGTATGAAGTCCGGTTTTAATACTCTCATTTTTATTATTATAAGAGCAGGTACCACTTTTTCTGGTATATGTACCTAATTATTAAATCATGAAAGAAACTATGACTCGTAACAAAATAATTTATGTTAGTCTTGTTTTACCACAAATGTAAAGCCCAGCTTAAAACATACTAAACACAAGTTCGTGAATGTAACGTTTTCCGTCGTCTACGCGCTACGTTCGTAGCGAGGGCTCGTAGCGGGTTGCGTGGCGCCGCCGAACGCCGCCCGCTCGGAGAATTTGCATAAGCTTTTTGTATTCGGTAATAATGTGGTGCGTATTTTAATTGGGCGCGATTAAATCTTAATAAATCGGTCGGTGTTCCCACACGCGTCCGTCGGGCAGACTTGGCCGCTCGCAATTACGCTGGCGGCGTGTGTTGTAATTTGGAGAGGGCCGCGGGCGAAACTCAGAAATTGCGCTCAGTTTCAGCAGTGCACCTTTGCAGACTAAACCACTAGGGCATCGCGTGCGGCGCGCGTCAGACGAGCGCTGACCGCAAGCCGCGGCCACTTGAATGCACTCCCCAATTACGAATCGTAAACGCGACTAAATGAATGATACCGGCGTGCGATTATTACCGACTTATTTTTACTCGACACTTGCAAAGGCCTACTTTTGTTTGCTGTATGTTAAAGAATGCCCATTATATTTTTTTTACAATTCAGATCAAATTGAAAATGGAATTTATATCAAATCGCCATACCCATTTCTGAAGCAGATCTAATGAATACGTAAAAACATAATTGAAATGTTTGCATGTGATTTCTGCCTTCGTAGAATTATTGGTAGGTTATAGGTAGGTATGCAATGCACTGTGGTGGTGTCACTATTTGTCACTCATGCTCATACTATCAACCGTAGGGAACAATTATGAATTAAACCGCAAAATGACAGTCGTTTAGTGTCCTATTGTAATGCATTAACACATTGCATTATTGTCGCTGTTTACAATGGAATCTCAAAGAGTTTTTCTGATCTCAACCCTAACAATACATATTGGGTACTTACATGAGGTACCAAGTCGACACACAACTATTGCCTAATCGTATTCAGCACCTGTTTCTATTAATTTATTAATAATTTTATGTCGAGAGCTGTTACTTTAAGCACCGGCTAATTATCTGGGTTACCCGGAGAGCTTATTTCGGCACATAAACCAGCGTCCGTCGAAAACTAATTTATATTGGAATGTGATATATGTGCGGGCGGCGAGTGGCCCGGGGGCACGCGCTCGGGCGGTTTTAATCACCTTAACCCTAACTTAACTGCTGTTAAAACACTACCGAAACGAAGAAGGCGAAGCCGCGCCGCCGACGCAGGCGCCAGGCCGCGCCCGGCCGGGCCCATTATCTCCACTTGCGACCACTCACCAGCCTCATCTTCAATTTTACCGCCGGATATTACGCATTCAATACTTTTTGTACTTACATTGCATATCTAATCTAACACTGAATCGATGTGATTCAAAATCGATTAAAAGAGAAGTATTGATCGATAAGAATTGTCATTGGTATCGATGAGAATCGATTTGATGATTCCCGTGACAGGTTTTTTGCGCAGTGTCCCGCGGGTGACGAGACGGTCACGGCTGACGTGTCAATGAGTCCAATTCTCACACTGTCGGCGCCGCGCGCCGGCGCCGGCGCTATGGGATGGGTTACGAATTTACGATCAAAGATTTGTTCAGATAGCGACAGGTTATTATTATGAATCCATAAAAGCTTTTGTTATAATGACGATGCGAAGAGGAGGTTCAAAGGCAAGTACAATAGAATACGAGCTAAAATTGCAGTTGATCGAAAACAGAGATGCAGTATCTATCTCTGTTTTCGATCAACTGCAATTTTAGCTCGTAATTTTGCTAGAATTAGTTTCAGTAACTTTAAAATCAAATAGGTACCTAGGTACTCAATCAATCGATCTCTCAATCTTTGTCATTTCTTCACTCACCTGTCTTTCAAAACATACGTAACCTTAGATATCAATAGCGGCATCATTTCATAAACATTTCAGCATCATAAGGTATGCATATTACACTTAAGCACAAGCCATTGGCTGCAAAGTGTAGCAACAAACCACAGGTGGAAGTAATAGCGTGGTTCGTGTAGACGCGCCTTAACCTGTTCGTGAGAATGCTTGCGGTTTCCGAGTCGGAAGCACAATGCCGGACGATTATACCCGAGCTGGTAGAACGCCGACAAGCGATGCGCGCGACGGTTTCATGTCACTACGGAGACTGTAATGTAACAGAACTTAATTGTCTATAAGCTGTGGTCTATATAATAAAAATTATACCGGGTCCTCCACCCGGTATAATTTTTATTAGAAAATGCGGATCGAGAGTGTGAGCGAACTACGAACACTCAGTAGTAAATTCGCAGATCGTTACATTATTGCTGTATTTTGAAGGGAACCGATTTTTTTAAATTTTGGCCACCATACTGCGATCGCCAACCCGCGTGCCAAGCGTGGCGATTATGGCAAATCCTCCTAAACTGGGGGAGGCCTATGTCAAGCAGTGGACGTCTTTGGGCTGAAACGATGATGAAGACACATGTGAATATTGCGTAACTACTCGTTTTTCTACCTACTTACGTTTCAATATTTAAAAGGTTTAGTTAGACAGGGTTGCGTGTGGGTATTTGTGTTCAAGGGTATTATGAAAAATGCCAAGTAAAATCAATCGATTGATACAGTTTCATTAAATCACTTTGCTGTGTTCAGAAATGGTAGCTATTATTAGCTATCATGACGAGGGCGTAAAAATTTCCACAAATAGGTACGTTTTTAGAACTTGATTTCATAGGACATGACGAAACGATAGATGAACTGTGTAAATGATGATATCATCATGAACCCCCTTTGTATCCATATGGATAGAAAGGGGGTACTACTGAAATGACGACTTATAGAGAAGTGTGAAAGAAAAAGACATGTTGCCCGAATCCCAAATAAATTGGGACAAGGGCAGGAGAATGATGATGATTAAGATGGTTCTTAGTCCTAACTAAAACTTAAACCTACTAGACAAAATGCAAAACCTCGGATTACTCTTTTATTATGTTGAGTTACCCGACATTATACCGAAGACATCCCGGACGTCAGCTTGTACGAGATTCGGATGGCTCTGAAGCAGCTCAAAAACAACAAGGCGCCGGGTGATGACGGAATTACGGCTGAACTCCTGAAGGCCGGCGGGAAACCCGTTCTCAAGGCCCTTCAGAAGCTGTTTGATTCCGTCATACTTGAGGGCAAAACGCGAAGGGTGACAATGCCCTACTTAAAAATTATAGGCCCATCTCACTTCTGAGCCATGTCTACAAGCTGTTTTCAAGAGTCATCACGAACCGTCTAGCGCGCAGGTTTGACGACTTCCAGCCTCCCGAACAAGCCGGATTCCGTAAAGGCTTTAGCACCGTAGACCACATACATACGCTGCGGCAGGTTATACAGAAGACCGAAGAGTATAACCTGCCTCTCTGTTTAGCGTTTGTGGACTACGAAAAAGCCTTCGATTCGGTCGAAACCTGGGCTGTACTGCAGTGTCTTCAACGGTGCCAGATCGACTATCGGTACATCGAGGTGCTGAAGTGTCTGTACGAAAACGCCACTATGTCAGTCTGACTTCAGGACCGGACCTCGAAACCTATCCTTCTGCAGCGAGGTATGAGACAGGGAGACGTTATCTCTCTGTTCACCGCTGTACTGGAGGATGTCTTCAAGGTTCTGGACTGGAAAGGGGCTGGCATCAACATCAATGGCGAGTACATCACTCACCTTCAGTTTGCCGATGATATAGTTATCATGGCTGAGACTATGGAGGGCTTCAGTACAATGCTCGATGACCTCAGTAGAGCTTCCGAAAGAGTGGGTCTCAGGATGAACATGGACAAGACAAAGGTCAAATCAAATCAAATCAAATCAAAAGTC
Organism: Aporophyla nigra; assembly: GCA_947507805.1. Classification (NCBI taxonomy): domain Eukaryota; kingdom Metazoa; phylum Arthropoda; class Insecta; order Lepidoptera; family Noctuidae; genus Aporophyla; species Aporophyla nigra. The sequence continues at coordinate 17,082,136 of OX382297.1, read as the reverse complement.
ATTTATTCAAACTAGGCTGAGAGTCAGCACTTTTTGAACGTCAAAGTTACATGAGACAGTCCCCCCAAAACGCCCGCCCTTCGACACTTCCTAGTCATGTCCAATGCTCGTGTGATACCCACTCCAGTGAAGATCGGAGGCGCTACACTCGAAATTGTGGACGGATATGTGTACCTAGGACAGACTGTCCAGTTAGGTAGGTCCAACTTCGAGAAAGAGGTCAATCGTCGAATCCGACTCGGCTGGGCAGCGTTCGGGAAGCTACGCAATATCTTCTCGTCCCATATACCACATTGTCTCAAGACGAAAGTCTTTGTCCAGTGTATGTTGCCAGTGATGACATATGGAACCGAAACGTGGTCGCCCACAATGGGCCTTATTAGAAGGCTGAAAGTCACCCAAAGGGCGATGGAGAGGGCTATGCTTGAAGTTTCCCTACGCGATCGAATCAGAAATGAAGAGATCCGTAGGAGAACCAAGGTAACCGACATAGCCCGAAGTATTGCTAAACTGAAGTGGCAGTGGGCAGGGCACATTGCTCGCAGAACAGATGGCCGATGGGGCCGAAAGGTTCTGGAGTGGCGTCCGCGTACCGGAAGACGTAGAGTTGGAAGGCCTCCAACAAGGTGGAACGATGACCTTGTGAAGGCCGCAGGAATCCGTTGGATGCGCGAAGCACAAAACCGGTCGAAGTGGCGGAGCTTGGGGGAGGCCTATGTCCAGCAGTGGACGTCTTTTGGCTGAAGTGATGATGTTGAGTTACAAACAGAAAAAAAATCCATTGAACAAAACGGCTGAATCAATCGATCGATCGATCCTTCTGAAGTTATAAATAGAAAATATTTTGTTGTCCAGGTAATATAGTCAGCAGACATAGGTTAACATAAATTTGAGACGACATGAGTAGCTTAAATATTACCGACAACTAGTTACAGTATATTTACCAGTGAACTCCAAAATAGACAGTTAGTCTGTATCTTGGAGCTCAGGTGTGGGACGGAACACCGGGGTGGTTTTAGTCAGTAAGAGTCTGACAGACCCCTCCGCCCACCCCAGGGCGGAGGACATCCATGAGGATTTCCATCTCGAGATCAAAAAAAAGGATAAGGTTCAGGACTTGCGGTTATTCTATTTAGTTGACATTAAAATACAGCTTAGATAGATATTATTGACATCCTATTATGGGGTCATTGCGTAGCAAATTAACAGTGGGAATGGCTTTAATTTTGACAGTTCAACAACATTCATTGTGTTTTTATCGTTCTTGATCAGACAAGTTTTTACAACATATGAAGCAATGGTTTAGCAAAACCTAACCTTTAACATGATTCAGATTCTGATTAATAGTCTATTACGCAATAAAATTAGGGTGCTAAATTTCTATATGGATGAGCTACTTCAAAACCCAACACAATTGAATTCTAACTACCGACTCTCCATTTTTAACCGACTTCAAAAAAAGGAGGAGGTTATCAATTCGACTGTTTTTTTTAAAATGTTTGTAACCTCATTAATCTTCACTGGGTGAACCGATTTGCGAGACAAATGAACGTATAACGCGATTAGATTAGTGCGGGGTAACTATCATAACTAAAAAGTTAAAAATAAAAACTTTTTAGAAAAAAATAACAACCGAATTCAAAAAAAAAAAACACTATAAAGTGAAAAATAACCTTATTTTCGGAAGTCGGTGGCAAAAAAACCTTAATTACAGATCCTAAGACACCGACTTCCAAAATTAAAGTTATTTTTCACTTTGTAGAGTTTTTTTTTGGGAAGTCGATTGTTATTTTTTTTTCAATTTCAATCCTTTCGCATCTCAAATCAGAGATTAAAATACCAGACCGTATTTATAATCTTAAACGAGGATAAAGGTGTGAGCGGCACGTTTATTGCCTACAAGGTATCAGCTGCGTATTATAAAATGAAAGATTCGATCAGTATTGTGGATAAACATTGAAACAGCACCGTCTTATAATGCTAAGTTATTTTTTGTCAAAATATTTTTTCTTCTTAGCGTGTCGATAGCAATATAAATATAGTCAGCCCAGAATTTGGCTACGAGTTTGGCATTTTCAGTAGCGTCTATCAACTCATGTAGCGTGCAAAAAACAGTACACCCTGGACAAGATATAAGGTAAGTGCCCCATTGTTTGGCAGCACCACATTTACACTCCAGGGCAGAATCATCTGTGAATCTCCACTTGAGCTGGTTTTCTTTACTTCGGTCTACCTGATTCCGGAGTCTATTTAAAGACTCGTGTCCAAGTGTGAGATTTTCAGTAGATGAAACGAATGGGTTTAGTAGGGAAACAACTTGTATTCCCTGCAATGGAAACTGTAGTAAGTACCTAATTAGTACCAACTTCTTCTTACTTAATAAAGTATCTTACTGATCCCGATAAACAATTTAATCATTCGTTCTATAAGCCAACAACGTAAAACGTTAGATTTCCTATAAATCTTAGGAAATAACTGTGTTTCTGATATTGCTAATTAAACAACCGCTTATAAAAAGTGTGCCATGAATAAACCAATTGAGCATGAAACTATTTTTTGTTTCAGTGTTTATCTTTTTTAATCTCATGCATAGTTAATTCCAATTTATTCGAATTAAAATTATATTGTTCGTTTATTAAATTACGGTATTTTAAAATTAAATCAGTTTATTCTTGTTCACAATAAAAACTTTAAATAATACAAAAATTGCTGAACGTTTTAGCCACATATAGAGCAGTGGTAGCTCTGTGGTGTTGGCCGCGACTGAAGAGTAGCAGGTCGTAGGTTCGAACCTAGGCAGGCACTTTGTGTAAATTATTTCATCACACTGCTCTAAGAACGGTGAAGGAAAACGTCGTAAGAAAACCAAGCCTAACCAAATAAACGGCATGTCCTAGAACCAAAAATTCAAAGACATCGGCTGTGCTACGGAAAAACAAAGCAACTAACGTATTTTTCAAAATCAGTTTTTTTACATATTTGGAACATTTTGCCTATAGCGGACACTGTAACATTCACAGAATCATCGAAAAGGCTTTATTTTTCGAGATAAAAGTTTGTAAAATAAAGTAACTGCAGGTACTTGTCTAACATATCTACGGTAAAACAAAGTAAACCACAATGTCTAAGCAAAAACAAAGTAATTGCACGTCGATTACATTGTTTTTACGTTGTGAAATGATTTAATTGGCTTTCCATTTGATATTTAAAAAAAATTTAAGCCCCTATATCTAGCTATAAGAAAATCAAACAACTTTACTTTGTTTTTGAATTGTTAAAAATGGGCAAAATGGCAAATTTGTCATCGTAAAAATAAAGCAAGTAAAATGATAAATGTATTAAATGGCTTCATTGTCTTTGTTAAAAACAATTAAATGCATTTGCTTTGTTATTAAAACTAAAACTTAACTTGTCCATCTCTTTTTAAATTATTTAAAAAACAAAGTGACTGTAGTTACTTTCTTACTGAATTGTTCTTTTTATTTAATATTAATTTTATGTCTATAGAAAAGTATTTTTTTCAATTTAAAGGAAAGTTACCAAAAATTACTCAAAAAATTGCTTTGAAACAGATAGAACTAATTATTTTACAAATTATGAAACAACAAAAGTACTGAAGTTGTCGCCAGTACGTTTTAAATTTGTGATTTTCGGTTTTTTGCTCTTCCTGATAATTTTGCTTGACTGCAATTACTTTGTTTTTCCGTAGCGCAGCCGACATGTGACATCAACCAATCCACACTGGGCTCGCGTAGTGGATCACGGCCTATTCCCAGGCGCGGTCCGAGAGGGGGGGTTCTAGGGGTCATGACCCCCCCCAAAGACAGTCATGCTGTCGAAACCCTGAACGATTTGCCTGTCTTACTATCTTAAAATTGTTCTCACTTGAGCCACGGTAACTCCGATAGACATTGGCAAAAAGATTATAACCCGGGACATCATTCTGATCAGCAGCGCTTGCGACTACTAGGCCAAAGAGGATTTACCTTCCTAAAAATATTCTTCAGTACTTATGGTGACCCCCCCCATAATGTTAGGCTGCGACCGCGCCTGCCTATTCCCTATCACAGAGAGAGGAGGTCTGTGTCCCCGTAGTGAGAACATTATAGACTGATCTACCTATGTTATGTATAACTTAACATAACTTTGTGCCTGTTATCCCTGAACGGCTAAGCATAGGTTATCTATAGTACACCCTGACACAAGGCAACTGCATAACTTCATAAGAAAACTGCATAATTTTTGTGTCGAAAATTAAATGAACACCAGAAGCCAGGGTAGCGGATTTGATCGACATAGTTACCGTGGCGTTGGCACAGGCAACTGAAGGAACACGGGTGGGTTTTAGTCAGTAAAAGTCTGACACGCCCTTCCTCTCCACTCAGATCGGAAGGCATCATTTGATAATTACCCAACCAAAAAAAATATGAACATTAGAAGGTTTCATCTGTGGTCATTGTGAGGTCACTACCAGACAAGAGAGCCGCTTAATCTGACCATACAGTACAAATCCCACGTATGTATCACAAAGCTTGATTAGACGGCCCCAAAACCAACCAGCCACGCAAAATCAAATGATATTCGGTCTAGCCTAGCCTAGACGACCGCGCGACGCTCGGTCAACACTCGACATCGTATATGGGTCGGCCGAGTTTGCTCGCCCCCGCCGTAACGGGCCATCATATCCGTAATCTTTAACGCGATCTGTGTATTGTTTATATATGATTGGTGTTTTATTTGTGCGTGCCAATGACCTTTCTGCTTAGGTTTTGCAAAGCTCGCTAAAACCAAAGCTTAATTCGTCACGTCTCATTTGATGTTCAAGGATCTTCAAAATGTGTTATTGAATTATGGGTATCTTAGATAAACCATTCTTTGTTGACATATAAACAGGAAATTTTGGCTAGAGTTCGCATTAAAACTTTCTTGATTAACCAATTCTTCATAAAGATTTAAAGGAAGCCACAGAATGAGGCAATCTACACTATGAGAGCAGTAGAGACAGTGCCTACTTTAAAAAATCTACATCTATACATTTCTATACAAATAAATAAAATTGAAGTGTCTGTTTGTAATTTCGAATTAACAGTTTTTCACTAAATGCATATGAAAGTATATATGGTACTTACATGAAAAAAATAAATAATAGTTTAAAAAAACTAAAAAACACGCTTCCATTGAAAACCAAACTAAAAAGTACAAAATAATGGAAAAAAAGCGTGGGGTGCTTTTTAAGGTATTTTTTTATTGATATCAGGCACCCTACGCTTTTTTGCCATTATTTTGTACTTTTTAGTTTGGTTTTCAATGGAAGCGTGTTTTTTAGTTTTTTTAAACTATTATTTATTTTCTATTTTTTAGGGTGTTTCGAATTTTGAGACGTATGTCAGCGTAGTTTGTGACGTATGTCAGCGTAGTTTTCGAAGACAGTTTTTTGCTGTCCTGGTAACCCTGGCAAGGATAATGGCACAAATTAGTTTGTGACGTATGTCAGCGTAGTTTTCGAAGACAATTTTTTTGCTGTCCTGGTAACCCTGGCAAGGATAATGGCACAAATTTATGAAATTATTGCATTGTCATCGATCCTTGACAGGTGTGCAAAGTTTGAATGAAATCTGGTCGTTTAAAGTGGGTTAAAATTGCGCTATAAGGAGTCGGTTACAAACAAACATACAAACATACAAGTGAAGCTAATATAAAGCGTGTAAAAATCATTGTTTTTAAATTTCGTCTGTCTGTTTGTTCCGGCTTATTTCTGAAACGGCTGGACCGATTTTGTCGGGACTTTCACTGACAGATAGCTAATATTATAAGATTGATTTGTCTGAGTAGCACATCCCTGTGTGATAATTTCTGAACACCACGCGGATGAAGCCGCGGGCACAGCTAGTCTACACTATTTTTAAAGTTTGTTTGTATGAAGTAATCTCTGGAACTTCCCGTCGAATTTACAAATACTTTTTGCATTTTATAATCCAATTCTTGCCTAAGGAGCTGGGCCAAATGAAAAAAAGTTGTAAAGAACGCTATAGCGCGGGCGAGCGATGGGATACGACGCGACGGGTCGGGGGCCAAAATTAAAAGTCATGGGCAGAAGCATTGCAAGTAATTTACCAAATCAGTTTCTTTTTTAATAAATCGATTTAACAAATCAATTCTGTCGGTGACAATTTAATTAATTAAATTTTTCTATTGATTCTCTTGAAAAATAAACATTAGTTACATACTCTATTAAATCCTCAAAATGCTATTTATAATATCTTTTGTCTGCAAATACGAGCAAGAGGAATAAAATGAAGTTTTATTTATAGCGTCTGCCTGTATTAGTGACGGCCGGACGGAGGACGGGTGTCCCTTCGCCAACCGCGTATGAATGGGATCGTCTCCTCGCCCGGAATAACGGGGCTCCTGTTTCTGACACATTATACAAACCTTTATACGTACAAGTGAAATAACTCGGGTTAGTGTGGATTACTGCTAAAATGATCGTTTGGATGTTTGTACACCTCTGCCCAACCCTTCTGGGAAACATGGCGTGGTGTGGATGTTTATGTTTGGACGTGTTTGAAGCTACTATAGTATTGTAGCCTTTGTCTTCTAGGGATGAAATTGAAAAGTGTTCTCAACTCAGCAGTTTTGCTTCTATGCCGTACCCGAGGCTTTAGATAATCATCTTCATCATCATTATTTCAGCCGTAAGACGTCCACTGCTGGACTTAGGCCTCTCCCAATTTGGGGGCTAAGCGATAATCGCCACGCTTGGCAGGCGGATTGGCGATCGCAGTATGGTGGTAATATGCATAGAGAACGCTGCTGCCCATTCTCTAGTAAGTCCCTTAGTCGCCTTTTACGACACCCACGGGAAGAAATGGGGTGGTGTTATTCTTTACGTCCGGCACCACACGGCTTTAGATAATAGTACCAGCTTTTTAATGTCCCACTAAAGGCCAAAGGCCTCATCACACACAGAGAAGGCAAGAGCTTTTGATCACCACACTTGGTAAAGACTTGTTGGCGATTTTAGACTTATATTAAGTACCTATATGTCCAGGTTTCCTAATAATTTATTTGCTTCTAAGATGTCAGTAATGTCCAGCACTTAGAAACTTATTTTTAATCCGTTCTTTCATATGTTCGAAAAAAAAAAAACTGATAAGCAACGTATACAACGCCATGAATGGTGTGCAACTGTCAAAATGCCCCTCAATAATGCTATTAACCCCAGGATTAACTCAGAAAGTACAAATGATTTTAAAAATCTAATTTGTTCCTAATTTGAACTCAAAACGTCGAGCATGAGAGGCGAGGGAAGCATTGAAGTCATATTTTTTTTTTATATCCATCGAAATATGATGTCATACCATAACTTCTATTCGATGGAATTGTTTTAATCGATTTAGATTGAACGATTATCTTCTCATTAGACTACTACAAAACTCAGAATATTTTAACTTCTGTCAGTTTTATGTATTTTTTATTGAAATATATGAGTCTTTTGATATACAAATATTTTATTAGTTATTGCGATGTGTAAGGATGACTCTGTGGGCGTGGTTGCCTGATGTCATCATGAATACTCAGCTTTCATATTTCGTAAGGAAAAATGTGCTGTATTTTACCTAAACGTGAACATAAATCGACTAAATTGCCCATAATAATCACGTAAAAAGTCCAAATGAAAAAAATAAGTCTTTTTCCATCAGCTTGAAACTGAACATCAATTAAGTTCAATAATGTTAGTTTTACATATAATTACGTTGATAGCATCGTTTCCAGTCCACTTTATCTTGTATCGATATCTAGTATAGTTGCGAATTGTCACCGGGGCCGGCGCAGGAGCAGGCGCGCGGCGGAGCTGCTTAGGTACGATCCGCGGCAGGTGTGCCCCTGCACCTGTGCTCGATTGTTACATTCCTCGCTCGAACCTCCGCCGCCGACTGATCACTCCTGATTATCTACTCGGATTCTTCTTCAATCAACAAACACTTTAGTTTATAAACGAGCTCGTACCTACTTACTGGACAGTAAAAGCCGTGTATCAGAATGTAGCCGTAGAATCTATGTTTTCATATTGCTACAATTAAAGTTAGGTGTAATTAGTGTCTCTGTTGCTGGGTTTGGTTATTTACGTATTTTTTGAGTATTTTGTATACGGCCTACGCAAATGTCCTGCAGATCTGATAGCGTCCTGTGTCGGGTCGTTGAGCTCCCTTAAATAGAGTTGAGCTACACGATGACTGACCCACACATGCCGTCTGTTGGGACAGGTCAGCTCATAGTTTCAAAGGCTCTTTCTTCAAAACGCCCTTCCAGACATGGTCCTGCATTGTTAGACTCACATCAAATTCTAATAATATAATGTTTGGACTTTAAAAGAGACCATGACCTCTGAGTTCTCAGGGAACAGTCAGCTAACAAAAGCCGGCGCCATCTAGATTTTACTATATTGACCAACAAAATATTGACGAGTTAAAGTGTCTTTTATTAGTACATTTCATTTCATTATTACTGGAACGCTTGGTTATTTACTTTGATAATAATGTTTAACTATAAAACTACTAAATTCATAAATTCTGGGCAAGTCTGCATACTTTTGCAACTTTCGATTTCAAGTAGATGCAATTGTTTTTTCAAATACATTTCCCACACTTCATAGTGTGAAAGGTAGTTACGTATCACCAGTCCAGCCAATAATTCGTCATGTATAATCAAAGGACCTGCCCGTCATGAATGGAGATCGCAAATATAGAAATGGTCGGCATAGTAAAGTTGTACGTCACAGATAGTTGGCGCCGACGCACGACGGACGCACGGGCGGACGTCGCTCCTTGCATACCGAGTGCCGTAGTTCCGACACTCGTCAAATTAATAATTCTACAACCGGTGCTTCGGACACATAAAATCGTCACTCAAAATAAATTCCCTCCCTTTCCATCTATATTATTATAAATAGAGACAGGACATAAAAATTGAGTATGTAAAGTTCTCGGGCCGTAGCAAACACAAGTACTACTGTTCGTTCCGGCTCGTAAATTTCGAGCTATTTATGCAACACATAAACGCCGACAGTGTTCCCTTTTGGATAGAACAAAGATATAATCGCATGTAGATTCGCACGGTAGAGTTCTGGTGCAGTGATTTTCACGCATGCCCTAGTAAATCCAATTTATCTGTGAATGAATGTAGCGCTCAGTTTGTTTGGCTGATACAGATATAAATAGGGTAAGCAGTCCTTAGGGAATTTAATGAGTTCCCGAGAAAAGCAAGTTTCAATGTCTTTTTGGTTTCATAAATAGCAATTCGAAACAGTCGCGCTGGGTATGACTGGATTGATGTTTCTGGAATCGGCAAAGTCTGCCCTCCACAGAAGAATATATGCACTTATAAGATTCTGATCTGTATTATGTTAGCTGTCGAACTATTTACCATTTAAGCATAATGGTAAAAGCTCTAAAAACCAAGATCAGGAAAACAAACCATTTTTCTTACATTATATTGATGTTGAAGGAAAAAAAGGTTTCATTTCCCCCTCGATTCTAAAATTTAATCGATTTCAATTCGCAAGAATCGACTATGAAATCGCATCTGCAGGTATTTCCTTGGTACAGTGAGTCTGTTGTGCAAGTGTCGGGAGGCAGTGGCACGCGGGACAGGCCCGCCTGTTTGACGTTCCCAGGCGATAGCTGCTATCTCTTGCAAACACCTCTTGTTTGAGCCACAGCCGACACTACCTTACCAGGTTATAACTTGCTGTTGCAAGAAACAATCTTCGATCTTATGTCCATTAACTTTAGGAAGGATATACATTTCAGCAGACGCATTTTTATGTTTGCAAAGTTAAGCTAAGTATATTTTAGACTGTAGCCTTCTTCGGCCAGACACGCGACTTATCTATTGAAATTTTCAAGTGAAGTCGCGCGTCACTCACTGTTTGTGTTTGTATATCGACAAGTGTCACTGTTGTGTTTCGATATCTTTTTGTAACTAGTTCCAATATAGATAATGATAAGAACATCAAAAGTTTTTCAACAATCATCGCCTTGCTGTCTAGTTATGTTGCAACACAGACAAAGGATTTTTTGAACAGGTTTTCAGAGTTAGTCGCAGAACTTACGAAGAAAGATTCAGAAGAAAGAGTGAACACTTAAATGTTTAGTCCTCTAAATAATTTACATGCACAATTAATGGCAAATAATGGCAAAGATTCGAAATACTGCAAAGCACATTCTCTAGTGACACTACTTTTTCTAAGCTGATAATTTAAGTGATAGTAAGCGCTGGACACCGCATTCCAGAGCAGAAACAGCTCGGTTTACGACTGACAAGAAATGGCTGGTAGAAATAAGTCTGTAATTATTTAGTTAGCACCTGCTTGGAGGCATCTGCGAGGCCGCGGAATAGGTCAGGAGGCCGGCCCGCTAGCGCACGCGCCTCTTCAAGGCCTAATGTTTCAGCTGCTTAGTAAGTACTGGTTTATTTGTTACTTTTGCATCTGATGCAGAATTGCTGATAAGAAAAGTCGTCGGTGAAACCGTTAGCGACTTTGAAGAAAGAATAATACAGCAATGAGAGATATCTATCTACTCTTCGAATGACCGGAAAGCTCTTCGAATGACGCATACTAATATTTTGGAACAAGTAAAACACACCCACAAACTAATAGAAGTTTATTTAAATTGAATCTAGAGCAGAATAAATACGTTACACTGTTAAATAGGGAAGGTAGCTCGCGTATGTTCTCGAACACATCCGCCAGTTACCCCTTAAGGTGGAAATTTATGCACCTATTACGTAGACGTTAAGGCCAGAATTAGTTCAAACAATTCGCAACACGAGGGGCGCGCTCGCACTGGCGTAGACGCCACTAGGGATACCGTTTATTGTTTCTGATATGTTAGACATTCTGCTGCTGAACGCTTCGGTTCGATTTAAATTGCTTGGACGTTATTAATCGCGGGTTATTCTCGAGACCTAATAATTTTGTCAAATATTGGAGGATTTCCTTTGCAAAAGGTAAGAGAAAGATCGTCGAAGATTGGTTCCTTTTCTGGATCAGATTTGAGATTTTACATATATGATATTCTGCGGAATTAAGTACTGATGAACGAATACCTACCCAAAGGGACTTACTAGAGAAAGGGCAGCAGCGTTCTCTATGCATTTTACCATCATACTGCGATCACCAACCCGCCTGTCAAGCGTGGCGATTATGACAAACTCCCCTAAATTGGGAGAGGCCTATGTCCAGTAGTGGACGTCTTTCGGCTGACATGATGATGATGATGATGAAATATCCAAAAGGCATTATTTCTAGGCGATACTATTCTGATGATTGTACGTTAGTTCGATATCCGCGCTTTTTAACAGACTTCAAAAAAAGGAGGAGGTTATCAGTACGTCTGTATTTTTTTTTTTTAATATTTGTTACCTCATAACTTTTGACTGGTTGAACCGATTTTGATGATTCTTTTTTTATTTAAAAGCTGGTGCTTTCTGAATGGGCTCATTTTAATTTCGTTTTATTCGAACAATGGGATCCATGTGAAAACCATATAAGTCTTAAAGCATTAAGTATTTTCGCGACAAATGAACGAATAACGCGATTAGATTAGTGCGGGGTATCTACCATAACTAAAAAGACAAAAATAAAAACTTTTTACAAAAAAATAACAACCGACTTCTAATAACTTTAATTTTGGAAGTCGGTGTCTTAGGATCTGTATTTAAGGTTTTTCTGCCAGCGACTTCCGAAATTAAAGTTATTTTTATCTTTGTAGTGTTTTTTTTAAGGAAATCGGTTGTTATTTTTTTTTAAAGTTTTTTATATGCTAAAGATAAACAGTGAGAGGTACAGACATGGTAACCCTTTTCGCAAATCCTTTACGACGGGTTGGTTGCGTCTAAATCTGTCGACATCCGCGTCGCCCGACGATCTTGTCGCGATGTTCTCTTTGCAGGCGTCGTCGGCGTCGCGACGCTCAACCAATCTCGCACTTAGGAACATTAGGACGTCCACGAGTAATGATAGACTTGAGGTGGAAACAAGCTGTCGGTTTAACTTGATCCGTGTTTTATAATAAAACCCTTTGAAGTAAGACGCTTAAAGTACACATTTGCTTCACGCGTCTAACTTGAGAGGGTTTTATCATTTATAACGAAATGAATTAAAGTCCGAATTCGCGCATTGTGTGAATTAGAAGCTCCTTAAGTTTTATTTTCGGAGTATTTCCGCCTAATGTTGTCTTTACCATAAACATTCGATACGTTCAGTAAAACATTGTTATTGTGTTTCAATGTGAGACGTTGTTTGTTATTCATTCGATTGTTTGTTTGGGTCGCGATTTTATTGCGCCTCGCGCCATTGTATGCCACGCGCGAATAATTAAACGATTGCTAAAAGCTGGTCACGCTTGATTTCAGTGATTGAATTAATTAAAGGCAATAAAATACGACTTAGTTTTTTAGGCAACGTGGAATAGCGACTTTGTCTTAACAAGTGGTCCAGTGAGTGGGAGTGGGACAAAGTGCTCACCATTTTGACGTCAACTGAGTCCCACTAGTTAATTTTTGTGGGACAAATCACACTCGCACCATAAACTCTTAGTTCTCTTTTCCCCACTAGGACTAGAATGTTAATTTTAATAAAACCTTGTGGTGAAAAAAAAAAATGTTTTTCATTAAAAAAAAATACAAATAGAAACTTTTCGTACGAGATTAGGATGGCCTTCATGTTTTTAAGCTTCTTTAGAGCCTTCTGTGATCTTCATGAGAGTGAGTGTGCCATGGGCATTAGACGTAATCTTTATTTTGTCCAATCTTTTTAACCCCCCTCCTCCCTCTTCTGGAAGCTCCGGTGAGGTCATCGAGCAATGTACAGAGGAGTGACCCATTGATTTTTGCCAAGCCCTCTCCAGTCCTAGATAACGAGGGCGGGATACAATTAGTACTGAAATGAAATTAAGTGTTTTCAGTCTAGCTTATAAGGCGTGGTGTTACATGGCGGCGTGAGTAGTCTTGTTTGTGAATTTCAGCACAGTTTGTTGAATATTATAAAGTTACATAGCGAATATATCCATTGCAAACCTGCATTTATCAACCACCGTAAAAAAATGTGCTTCAGCTGAAACATCAAAATTAATGTCTTCAAAGCTCTATCTTCACGTAGCGATCTTTTAATGCTGAAATATATTAAATAGCTTTATCATCGCACACGATGTCGCGACGGTACGGTTAAACGGTACCGACAGTTCGTGTCTCAGACATTTCGAGGCGGATTCATTTTCATACGTAATCCATTTTACTGTAACATTGCGGGCAGTTGAAAGTTGGCGTGTGTCACGCCACGATGCGGCACAAGCTTGTCAAATTAGCGCAGGGCGGGACCACTGGCCAGTGGCCATTGCACCTTGATTGATGACATACCACGTACAGCAAAACGCTGTCAGGCTAGTCTGAGCCATTGGCGGGGAGCTTGACACATTGAGGCTTGGTCCGGTTTAGTCGCAACTTAATCAAAACTCAGTGGGCATTCTCATTGCTGCAATGAAATTGAACTCTATAATGATCGAACTTCATAGCTATCTTTAGGTATAATCGTACCGCGAAACAGAAATATTGTCACAACATTGAAATTTGGAAAATATCCTGCTGTAAAAGTTTGCTACATTTTCTCTGAACATTTTTCTCGTTTCGTAATATCAATATTCTTGTGTCAACATAAATTAATTACACATTCAAAAGTGACGTTCTACTTAAAATGGAAAGCTCCTCAAGGCTACCGCAACGAATGACTTTATTTCAGGAAGTGCCGAGCATGCCAGCCGTGTGCCGCATGCTGGATGCTGCATCTTGATTGAGAAACGTTCTCAACCAAACGATAAGGTTTCATTCGCTATTACGTCACAATGACTAGCTTCCAGACAGCTATGATGGATCGAGCCGAAGAGATATGTATCAGGAAAGCAGAAACACGTAGTTATACAAAGCAGGTAAGTATCGTGGGTGCTACAATAGTCTCAGATTACATTCGAGTCATTGCAAAAATGATTGCAACTTTTATTAGTCTTGAGATAATTATGAGAAATCTTTTGTGAAGAACTGAACATTGAAATATTTTCTTAACATTTTTTCGATTCTTTATATGTGGGGCGTTCGTAAATCTCATTGTTGCTACGAACAATAAAATTTAAAAAGTTTAAAAAAAATGATAAACTGAGCTAAAAACTCTTTTTAACAGACTTCTAAAAATGTTCTATGTTCCACAATTGTTTTTTTTACGTATGTTCATGGATGTCTCCGCCGACATTGGACCGATTTTTTTATATTTTTTTTTATAGGTAGGTTATGCTTCAAAGGTGGTCCTATCTGCCAGGGTCATGGATCTGTTCGAAAGAGTTACCGTGGCACAGGCAACTGAAGGAACACACATCACATCACATCACATCAATAGCTTATAACGTTCCCACTGCTGGGACAGGGACACAGGCCTCCTCTCGGTGAGAGGGAGCGGGCCATAATCCACCACGCGGGCCCAGTGCGGGTTGGTAGGAACACGAGTGGGTTTTAGTCAGCCAAAGTCTGACACGTCCTCCGGAGAAGTCATTTGATGATTTCTTACGCAAAAAACAAAAAAAAACAGGTGGTCCCATATAAATTTTATTGACTTTGCTTTGATAGTTTTTGCGTTAGTTTCGATAGTAGGTATATAATCCAATAAATAATCCAGTCTTTGTATTCGGTGCTGATGTTCTATTACTTCCTGTCACTACTAGTAACATGGCTAGTAGTGGTCCGAATTAGTGAGGAGTAGAATAGTAGATACCATAACTAAAAAGCGAAAAATAAAAACTGTTGTGCAACAAAAACAACCGACTTCCAAGAAAAAAAAACACTACAGAGTGAAAAATTACTTTATTTTCCGAAGTCAGTGGCCAAACCTAAAATACAGATCCAAAAACAACGATTTCCGAAATTAAAGTAATATGTAGTGTTTTTAGGAAGCCGGTTGTTTTTTTTTTGTTAAAAAAAAAGTTTTGCAAGTCTCAGTATTGATGGTGATCATTTAGGTATCAACTCCTAATTCCTATGTATATGACTCTATAAAAAGATTTTAAGATTTCATGTTACATTAGCCTAAAACTCATTTTGGACAGTCATTATTTTTCTCAAATGGCAACTTACCATAAAGAAGGCGATTTGATGCCCACGTAGACAAGTAATTATTAAAAACTTATATGCAGTATATTATCTACTTCGTCTTTGTTTCACGATGTACGAATAGTACCTAAATGAGTGTTATAAATATCGAATGGTA
Source organism: Aporophyla nigra (assembly GCA_947507805.1). NCBI lineage: Eukaryota > Metazoa > Arthropoda > Insecta > Lepidoptera > Noctuidae > Aporophyla > Aporophyla nigra. Next base: position 17,066,823 of record OX382297.1, on the reverse strand, counting down.
AGTATTATAAGTTCAAGTACAGACACCAGCACAATAAGATACCCGAAACTGTCAATTTTTCCCAATCAGTCTTGAACCTAATACTTTAGTCTTAAAGTTGAAAACCTATTAAAGAATTTTGACAGATTGTAGTAGCTTCAAGTGCTGGCGTCTGTACAAATAAGGCTGTGTTTAGTTCGGCCGTGCTTCGGCTGGAGGTCGCAGTTCCCAGGCGTCCTACGCAATGGCACGTAATTATCGTAAGATTGCGCCACACCGATCCCGCATTGTTCGACGTAATGTCTCCTCTAAATCAGAGCTTCTCAGTGCATCATGTGTGTACTCGGCCTATTGTCGCGCTTAGTTCACACGCACTCACTAAAATGCTCCCACGGATCCGTTTGACACTACGTTTCGTTACAACGCTTGTCCGATCTAGAGAAACACTTCCTTGGTACATAAGTAAACGTTGTTTGTTGCAAGTGAGAAGTTTTTTTACACTTTAAGTCTTAAATTAAATTCATAATATCTACGAGTATTTGGTCTAAGATTAGCCTTCTTTTCCAAACAAAGAGTAGAAAGTTTAATTTGTGTGATTTCTGTTCTAAAGGCATAATAAAATACGAATTCAGGTGGCAAACGTCAAGGCAAAGTTTGCAAACTAGCTTTCTTTTTTCGCCAAAATCTCTCTAAGGCAATGCGTTGGCGGTGATTTTCGTTTTTACCCAAAGATCATAAGTAAGATTTTTGTAATTCTGGTAAACGGTAAAAGGTGACGAACTAAGTACTTACTCTGATGCTCATAAGTAGTTGAATACGTTTAAGAGATCTAATAAACTGTTCAAACCTGCATGCATTACGTAATTAAAAAGCGTAGTAATTTCATTATGATCATTAAAATTAAAACAATAAAGCGTAGCAGTAACAAAATAATGTTTAGAAAGCGTAACGGCTGCCAGCTACACGAACAGCCGCAGTATGTGGAGTGGTAGAACTATGTAATTACCAACTCACTCCCTAGTTAAACTTTCAGACGGAGTTATCCGAAATGTTGAACAATTACTTAATGATTCTAGCCGTTTAGATTTCTAGCTAAGACTGTCTTTTAATTTATGTTCGATCGATCTGGTTAAGCTACACTTGCTGCGGTTGGTCTGTGGATGGGTGACCATCTTTACATACCGAGACCCCGCCGTGCCTCGGAAAGCAAGGAAACTGTTGGTTATCATTCCTGGATCTTTAACAGTCGTTACGGTTCGTCAGAAGCCAGAAAATCTGAAAATTTGTCTTCCTAAGAGGTATCGTATTACCCAATAACTGGGGTGTGGATCAGGTAGGCATCATGCTCCATGTATACAATACTGGTATTCAACTGCATCTAGTTATACTGAAAACCGAACCGAAAATACTTAGTTGGGAAAACCCTAGGCACACAAATCAGATGAACTTTGGTTCGAGAACGAAAAAATAGACAGGCAATCTTGCAGGAGAAGAATTTTAACAAGAGGTAAAGGAAAATGGATTCAGTAATATACTAGTCCGCACTACTTGTTATCTTGTTCTCAGTAACACACAACTAAATACGTACTTACACTGATTTCCAAGACAGAGTCACTCGGATATTCAGTTCAGTTTCACTAAACGAATTTTTCAATTAGCTTTCACACTCTCCGAAAATCAAACTCGATGAAACTGTTCTAATATTTTTTAAAGTATGTTGTGTGGGTGTTCATCCTTCATACGTATGAGGCGCTCGCGAACTCTGCAGGTATGCGCCGGTAAAAACTGGGCAGCATCGAGAGGACACCGGAGGCGAGGTGGTGTGGACCGCTTCTTGTCGCATCCCATTAATGTGGCCGTTCATACAACATGCTCGTGTTGGCATGCTTCCTTTATGACAGGAATCCTGCGCGTTTTTACGAATATTGAATTATGAAACATTTTTTTTTGCAAACCGGTTATGGTTATTTCATTTAAAAAAAAACCTCTGCACATTCATCTCGTACGAGATAATCTAATGTTTTAATAGAAAAACTATGATTTATCTGTTAAATGCGGAAACTAGTTGAAGTTAAACTAACGATGTGACCAACGTTTTCACTACTTAACTCGGAGTGTTGATAGCGCTGACATAATTAATAAAATAACGAGATGGCATCGTGAATAATTCATCGATAACTCGCAGAGATGTGGTTGGCTCTGTGACGTTAGTGGTCGCACGCGTCCGTCCGGTCCACGCAGGCGCAGGTGGGCATAATGCCCATACGCATTCAATGCGCGCAACACATCGGACATACTGATGTTTTTTGCTTTACATAAATAATTATGAATGTACCGGATTTACGACATTGTTATATGTCAACGGTACCCGAAATACCAAAGACTGGTTAAAAGCGGACCGTGAACAATTGGATAAAAGTGGAGTATTATTCATTTTCAGTCTTATAAGGTGTGTAATATGAAATCAAAGTGAAAGAATCAAAAATAGAAATTATATGAACAATGTGGCGATATTCGTTTCTTTCAATCCACGTTCAATTGTGCTGAACTAATTACGTCAAAAAACAATATGGCACTAGAAACCTGGCATATAATTGAATCGCAGTATTGTAATGTTGACGTTTCGTACAAAACTTTCTGTAGCAGACTCCCACGTTTTCTTTTATCGGAAGCTTTCTCTGTCAGATAAGAACGAATTGACAATAATAGCGCATAATCGAAGAAAGTTTACGTTTTCGTTACCAAACAGTTTACAAAATGCTGTAAACACGACGTTTTCCTTATCTTTTACGTAAGTGAGCAATTTATTAGTAATATTAGAAGGAAACTCTTATTTTCTAATATTATGGTAAAAAGTCATGAACGCTTATTTCCTGTGTTTGGAAATCAGCAGGTTTTAGTAGAAGATGTGTCTGTGGACACTCAAATTATACAGCCAAAGAATATGATATAGTCTTTTCAGGAAATGCAAAAGAGGACCACCATAAACTAGGTGGACGGACGTACGCTATACATTAACTAAAAGTAAACTTTCACAAAGGTTGCAGAGTGAAAAGGACATTTGCTCCACATAAAGCCGCTACAAGACACTCGCCACGTCCCAGACGAAGAAAGGGTGCTCATTATATTTTCATTATGCGCTCATTAGTAAGCACGCGACCATTTCCTTTGAGCAAAATGGACGTCGCGAACACGCTGGGAAAACGACGGGAAAAGTTATGAAACCAGCTGGGAAAAGTCGAGAAAATGAAGGGTCTGTTTCACTATCTACTGAAAATTTTCGGTTTACTCTTCCAGCAGAAACTGCTTGCTACTTGCTCCATTCTTAATTTATTGAGATGTTAGTGCTTATTCGGAGACATAAACCAAACTTGAACAATTGAACATATATTTTATTTTCTAGACCCACCACGATGACAAAGCTGTTCGAACAGATTGCTCGGTAATTGAAATAAGTTCGTCATTCATTTGTTTCGTTAGACTCATTACGTGTTTTATGTTTATGTGGTAATTTAAGAAGCCCGCATAGCTAATCAAGTCGACTTCCCTTGTATCGCTTATCCGCAATATTTATGTGACCACCATAGCAATTAAGTAGTCGTAACAACAGAACCCATTGAGGTTATTTCCAAATTACTTCAATTTCACTACATTATTTTTAAACACTATTATTAATGTAGGAATGTGAAAATTGAAAAGTGAATAAAATCTATGGAAACCTATGTCGCAGTAACTTGATATTCTGCAATTATGTGTGGGTGTGTGTGTGTTTGTGTTCAAACATTTATTTACAGAAGAAAATTAAAATTGCTTAACTTTGCTTTATTGTGATCTTGTTTTAAAATAGTAAAATAAGTATTTACTACCGTTATACTATTAAGGGTTGCCTATCACATTTACAATCAGAGCCAGACGAATGTTCGTGTTTTAATTAACCTCATTATTTTCAATAAAATAAAACCTACAAGCTCATTATAACTTATGCTTTATCAGCACATTGTGTAGGCACGGGCGGGGCGGCCGACCGGAGGCATTGACCGCGCCGACACGCGTTTTTCTCATTTTCCCCTGTACATTATATTTCGTCGATGGAAAATACGACGAGAAATAAAGAGTCGTTTCAACATGCAAGACCTTATTTCAGGTCATGACGCCATTAATTATGGAAATTCCCATTCGTTTTCATGCGACTTTCTGTTACTTTAAAACAGTTTATTTTGTTAAAACATTTTATCCTCTTAGGTTTAGATTTTTCACCTGAACGGATAACATGAAAAATTAAAAGCTACATTTTAAAGAATAAAATATGCAGGTATATTATGTATACTTAGTAAAAAATCATAGCAGCATTATAAAATTGTTTATAACAGAAAAGGTGCCCAAAAGACTGGCTGACTAGCCAAAGAATCAGCATTGCCATACAACGTGGCAATGCTGATTCTTTGGCTAAAAGTAGGCCAGCCCTCTGGTCACGTGAAGAGTCAAAAATGAATTTGAATTATTGTAAAAAAATATAAAGTTGTGACATGATTTATGCCTGTGTTGCAATTTTCGATTCATACCTGATTTAGGTAAAGTGTATCTAATAAGGCCAAAACATTTTTCTAAATAAGTACTTCACATGTTTTCCACAAACTTTTCAAGGAATGAGGTCAGCAATCTGCTCTCGGCAGCAACCTATAAAATACAACCCCTATTGATTAATAGTAATAATTCTCCTTAGTCACGAACGATAACCGTAAATAAAGAAAAAACACGATATCATATAGCCCATTTAACGAAAACTGACTGAAGGAAAAAAATCACGGATCGACATCGTATCAGTAGAAAAAGTGGTTGAAAAGTACACGATTCGCTCCCCCTCGCTAGACATGGTACGCTTGTATCGGATTGCAATAAATTCGGGATGGTAAAAAGCTATGGGGTAGCCGCCGCCGCCGCCGCCGTCGCGACGAACGTCTTCCGCCTTTGATGGGCTTCATGTGTAGACGGCACTTCAAACTTACTCGGAAATACGATGTTCTTGAGTTCGTTTTTCTTTTACTCAGTTCCGGTTAGTAGTAAAAGTCAACTGTTTTTGTTCGGAAAATGATTGATCGAAATCTAAATTCAATGTTTCTTTGTTAATAATATTCTTGGTATAATTAGAGCAACAATTGAACTGACATTTGAATTCAGAAATTCCGGAAATTTGAGAAGATCAAGAGACAGGTGAATATTCTTAAAAAACCACGATTACGATATAATTACGAACTACACCAAGAACACCGCGAGGTTGTCATCATCGAATTTATGCCAACGATCATCGCGCCACAAACAGGCGACAAAAACTATTATAACAAGATATCATTTACATAGTGATAATGCCTAGCGTTGTATGTAGCGCGGCGCCGGCGCCACTCCGTCTGAGTAATTCATGTTTGATTGCTACAGCTAGCCTTTATTTTTGTTAATACACAAAAACTTGGCTTCTGACCATAGCCTGAATATATTTACCATTTGTTCTCATCTCATGCATAAAACATAGTAGGGAAGTAATCGAGACGCTAACGCTAGACAGCAAATAAGGGTTAAGAACAATAGCATGACTATATTTTAGGGAAATGGATCGCTCCGCAAACTTGCAAGTTGGGAGAAAACATCACGTAAATAGGTTGTGTCAAACGTGCGTAGTAATGTGTTGTTAGAGCAGAGTGATAGGCAATATTATCTCATAAATATACTTTATCTACTTTCTATCTAGGACGCGCGAATGATCTATGTTGTTGAGACATGTCAGGCTTGGTGGCGCCGTCCTGTTTTTTTGTCCCAAAACTATCAACTTTACTATGCTATAAACGCTATTTTTTGCAAGTGAATAATGATACAAGTTCCGAAACTTGACCCGGACACCTTGAGGAGGCAACATCACTATTATTTAACGACATAACTTTCCTCCTTTTTAGACTCCGAAAGTAGAATTGTAAATTTCAGACCAAAGGGAAATATGATTGGATAATTCAACCTAAATATATGTCAATACAGACTCTAAAAGTGGGCTGAAAAATAAGGGTTCAAAAACTCCCTATTACGTATTCAAAGGAAAACGTCCGCTATGAATACGACACGACACGACCAATTAAATGCCATTACATTGTACGATTGTGTCCGAACTATTGTGCTAGTAAAATTTGGGGCGATTTTGGCTCGATTACGTGTACCGTGTAATCACCTGAAGCAACGCAGCAATTATTCGAATCAGAATAACATTTCCGCTTTACGACTTAAATACATATTCCGTACGATTGTGTCTTTATTAACAGAATGACGAGAGGTTTTAGAAGATTATCAGGGTAATGTGATAATCAGACAGTTCAATGGTGAGGTCGGCTCTACGTTCGGAGCGTTGCGTAGTGGAGTTTTGTGGCATTGTTTTATTAATTAGTGTTCATAAAATGTTTTGGTAATCAGGTCGGTAGGTCATGTATTAATTCATTGTTGAGTTATTAAGAATACGAGAATAGGGATGTACTAGTAAAATATTTGGTTCGTATGGTGCCGGATGTAAAGAATAACACCATCACATTTCTTCCTGTGGGTGTCGTAAGAGGCAACTAAGGGACTTGCTAGAGAATGGGCAGCCACGTTTTCTATGCATTTTACCACTATACTGCGATCGCCGACCCGCTTCCCCAAATTGGGGGAGGCCTATGTCCAGCTGTGGACGTCTTTCGGCTGAAATGATGATGATGAATAGAAGATAACTTAAACTTACAAAACTGCTAGATATTCAGAGAATTGGTTAATCTATGTTCACTAATATGTACTAGCTATCAATACAAAATCTTCTAATGACAATGCATGATTTTGCAGAAATACCAATATCAGATCACAAAACGATACAGTTCATTTCCCGTAGCGTAACCGAATCAGTATACTCACTCAAGGACGATGAAAATCCAATATGCCACATTTACTCCACATTAATTCAACGAAAAGCGACATAAAGCCACAATCGAAGTAATGGCAACTCGTGCCAAGTATTTACTATAATGCCACCAATAAAAATAATTGCCTCATACGGGAGCTTCAATGTTTGGAGCAAGATCCTTCGCCCCTGTAGACGAATTCAATTCGCGAATTGTTTTTCCTAATAAACCTCCTAGCGAACTCCCCTTCCGACAGGTACGTTATTTAGTCCGGGACCCCATTCCCGGGGTAGTGAGTATTTATGACCGCTGCGTCATGGGGTTTCACCATAAGTGTGGTGCGACTTAGTGAACTTTACGATATCGACGCCATGGGGCACGTTAAAAGCTAGTAATAAAATTATTTGATTGTTTCTACCTAGAAAATGGATGAATGTGTTAGGCGTCGTCAGTTAGAATGAACGTGTATTTTTTTAAATCAGAATATAGAGTGTGTTTACATTTGGCGTCCACCGTTGGCGTTGACGTAGCACAGACGCAGCGTAGCAGCAGAGCGTAGAGGCCTCGTCGCATTAGCGTCGACGTAGCGGACGGCGCGGCGCGGCGTAGGGGCTGTGTAGCAATAGCCTTTGGCGTAGCGCAGACGCGACGTAGCAGCAGCGCATCATCTGCGTAGCAGATGCGTTGGTTTTGCCACGAACATGATCAGTTGATCACTAACAAAATCGATTCCGACGAAGTTGAACTACTGTTTAATGAAAGAAAAATTACGAAAAATTAAAAGACATGGGAGGCTCCATTGTGAAGCTTCGGTTACTTGATTGATATGATTATGGTAAATGTTTTATTTGTCTCACTTGTTTTTCTTCATTCTTTGTGTAATAGAACTATCGCATTTCATACAAATAAAAAATTCTTCACAAATGACCTCAAAGAGCTACATTTATTATTTAGCAAGGATTGGTTACAAATGTTTGTTCGAAAGTCGACACATGTTAAATCTGTGCGCGCCGTGGGTGCCCGAACACCTTTCCTATTGGTAAATTAGCAGTGTAGTAGCACATGTCTCAGAAAAAATACATTAGCAGCCGGCTAATGCATCCGATTGATGGCACACCCCTTATGCGGTGGGCGCTACGTGAACTTTGAAAGGTTATTTGTAAGATAAGATATTTTATAATTAAAATTGGTCAAGGAAATGTAAATGTTATTAAACAAAAAACGTTTACGTAAAAATTTCGAAGGGATAAAAAATCATTGAACTCAAAATATACAGACATTTTAAACTTGAAAACAATTATATGGTTTACTGAAATCTATATCGAGATTTCTTGAACAATATCTAACGTTACGCAATGTTCCTAATATTTCTCCAACGATAACTCTAAAGATGTTAAAACATGTGTTAATCAATATTTTATCTACTACCTATAGCATAAAACGTATTTTGGGCGTAAATATAGAAAAAATGGTGGCGTTTATTTGATATTCGGGCACACGTGTGTTAAATATAATTGAATGGTAACTTTACAAGTAAGGACACCTTGCCTTGCCTAACAGATGTTAGAGATTTGGCCCAAATACTGATGGATTGGCTTTGTTAGCCGCCACCGTTATATATGAATAATACTTAAGATCGATACAGAACACATTTTGCTTTTATATAATATTCGTACACATTATCGCCTAGGATTGAAGATACTTTAAGAATAGCTTTCTGAATAGTGGTTTTTAATTGTGATGTTTCCAATTCAAAAGCTGGTCGCTGCGGTTTTTGCATTAGATTAATAATATTGTCTTCATTTGTTTTCGTTCCTCATATACATATTTAGTATGTATTTAATGTATTTATTATTTAGGATATTAGTATATCTGTGTATCTATATTAATACATTGTATGTACATTTATTATTTGCCCCTACATCATCCCCGTTTTATGTCCAGGCTAATCACTGTCCATCCCAAGGTTGCCTGGAAGAGATCGCATAAAGCGATAAGGCCGCCAATTGTATATTTTGTAGTATTCAATGTTTTTTCTCTATGTGTGGTGGTAGTACAATAAAGAATAAATTGGAACCAAGTGAAAGGTATGCAAACATTTTAATCTGGAGATTTTTTTAATACCTGTTATACTCGTATGTTATGTATGACACTTCTCAAATGAAAATAAATTTTCATTTGTTCGGAAAAGCGACAGAAATATCGTATGGAAACTCAATAGTTACTCTACTAACAAATAACGGTCATACGGCTTTTCCATTCAGGAGCTGTCGCTCTTATCACAATACAAGACAAGACTGACCATTCAATAGAACCTTTAAGGCCTATTAACCTTCACGACACCCAAGGGATAAACAGAGAGATAGTCGCCCGTATTAAAAACCATTACATTTCAGATAAAAGGCGCTTCTATAAACTCGATAATGTTTTTCTATCGCAAATTGACACCATCTCTTACAAATTAGGGACAGAGTCGATGCAGCTGATAACGAAATAGCTGAATAAGTGAATAGATTACTTAATCTGTTATTCCTGCTACCGTGAACAAGATAAGTAGGAGATAAGGTGGTTTCGCCAGGCGCTAACGCGTGTTGGGACAATGGGATTACAAAGGAGCACAATAGATCATGGCTGTAAAAGAGAGTAATCTCGTTTTACACAACTTTGTTACAAATGCTGTAATAAGATTACACAAGGGTTCTTGTAATTAATGTGTACATTAATGTATACTTGCCATGGAAATTGGAGATGCGTACATACCTGTAACAAAAGGATATGGGTCAGTCGTTTCTGTGGGATGGTTATGCAAGTATGTTGATTTTTTTTTGTGCATTTCACAATGAATTATGTATCATGTTCATGATAGATGATATCAGTTTTATCATCATCATTTCAGCCGAAAGATGTCCACAGCTGGACATAGGCCTTCCCCAATTTGCGAGTGTTGCTATTATCGCCTCGCTTGACAGGCGAGTTGGCGATCGCAGTATGGTGGTAAAATGCATAGAGAACGCTGCTGCCCATTCTCTAATAATTACCATAGTCACCTCTTACGACACCCACGGGAAGAAATGGGATGGTGCTATTCTTTACGTCCGACACCACACGAAAAGTTATCAATTTACAATGAAAAAAAAGCTCTTTCATAAAAAGAAAATAGTCTTATTACTAAGTCAACTAATTATTTTAACGAGATACAAACCCTTCGCCCTAATTTTAGTACAACAAAGTATAATTTACTCACGGATCAGTAAAAATAAACAACAACCAAAATATGATGCGATAAAAAACTCAATAAAGGTTACATTACACTTTCATTCATGTTTACTACGATATAAACATACTTAAGAGTTACGATGTGCGTGTTTAGATAAAAATAAGATCAACATATTGGTGCTGTTAGATACGGCTTGTTCCTTCCATAGCCTAAGGACTGCTCTACCTAACGACCGATGTAGCCGGGTAGCACTCGGCGTATCTCAACTTTGTCGACGATACGATATTTCAACGCTTGCCTACCAGATGTACACATTACTCGCATTTTAGGATGTTTTCACTCAAAAACGCTGTTATCGATATGTTACATCCGTAAATAAAGTCTGTTTTTATGCAGCTTTTTTGAAGAAGAAAGGTTTATTTAGGGATCGCCTCGATGTCTGTCTGTTATACAGGTATGTTAGAGATAAAAGACACATCCAAAACTATTTAGTAGAAGTTGTTAAAAACGTAGGTCCTATTTATGGCGTTAATAACAAATTTTATACAAGGGATGTAATCCCCATACCAGGTAGGTATGGGGATTAACACTGTAATTTGAAACCATTTTAAAAGCGATTTTTAGAGTAACTACGGAGTTTCTTGCCGGCTCTCGGCTGTTCTCCATAGGAATCAACAAACCGTGAATCTAGCTTCTGACGTTTCATAAGTGCCCATGTAGGTTTATATGAAATAAAATATTTTGAATCATATAATGCCAGGATAAAAATGTGTAGGGCCTTAATATTTCCGAAGAATAATGCTAACGCCGACGACGAACAGATGCATTTAAGAAAGCCGATATCAACAATTAACAGCGATAGCAATGTTTGAGCAGCGGAAGCAGGTTGGCGGAAGAAGGTATTTAGGCGCGTGGCTTTTTGCGGCCCCCGCGACGGAGGGGCCCGGCAGATGGAAAGGCGCTCCGACAGTAATCGAATTACTTTTTACTGACATATGCACTTCGCAGCCGAGGGGTTAACTTCAAGTGATTCAGCAAAAAAAAACTCTTCCATGGGGCTACTTGTGGCTTCCCTTTACGAATGGGTTCTGTCAAGAAAGTATTGAATAGATAACCAGTTAAAACCATCATCCGTTGTTTTTTATAACATTTTTAATGGAGGTTTTATTGGCTATTAAATTACTGAACTTATTCAAAACAAATACGCAATGAAAACTTCTCTGGTTACTGACAAAGAGCTGAAATCAGGTTAAGTGCCAATTAAAAATCGCCGCAAAGTCTACACGGAGGAAACCACTTAATGTCTAGCTTGCGTTAGTGATACTTCCTGCAGTCGGCAGGAGAGTTCATAAATCGTGGGGCTTTATTAAATTTCCCTTTGTCGCGAACACGCGGGTTTAATGATTCCCGACGGCTACAAGAGATATTTGTCATCGACCAAAAAGTTCACGCGTCTCATATGCTTCTATTTTAAAAAGAAGAAAAAAACGTTACGAAGGGACATCTGTATCTGCTTCCGTTTAGACTTAAAACAATCAAGTAGAAATTAATGCAACAACCGTGAACATTTTTTATCAATATTTATTTTTAAGCACGCGACACGTTCAAGGGTCCCGATGTTAAAAACTGTTTTTTTCACTTGTCTTTCTACTCCCTTATGCAATCAACTGTCCCCTGAGATCATTTTTTTGTAATTCAGGTGATAAATTGACGGAAGCTTTCGGTATCTCCCCTACTGCTAACTAAAAATAAGGACGCCTTGCATTTATGTTATTTCATAAATTCATAAACTAAATATAACTGAAACACTCTGTAAAAACACCATGCAAATGAATTCAGTATGAGCCACATTATGAAGAATTAGTTGTATAAGTAATGCAAGCACAAAAACGCTGTCGTTATGCAAACGTCTTTTCTTCTATAAAATTCCACGCCGTCTAGAGCAAGTCTAGGCTAGGCTTTGTAATCACTCGACCCCTTATTTATAGCCCGTAGCCACAATGAGCAAATAATCCAATTTTATGGATTGATTATTCTAGCCTCATTGAACTGGACGTCTGTACAGTACGGTAAACAAAGCGGAAATGACCTATTAGATAGCAGCTGGTATGGCGGCGGCGTACGCGCAGCTGCCGCCCGAATTTCGCCGAGAGATCGCGAAACGCGCGCCTTCCGTTTCCGGCCGATTGTACTTGCGCGTTCTTTAAGTTAAGTGTCCTTAGGGGTGGACATGGATTGACGTGCCGTTGCTGTTGCCATGCGCCATGTGTGTACATTCACTACAATTAGGGGAGTGGTAATCCAATGTTTTTCATTGTTGTTGATGTGGTATAGGTAACAACAACGACTGAGTGTAGGGCACATAATGAACTTTAAACAAACCAAACATATGTACTTCTGATGAATAAAGTAGAGAAACGTCTTGTTTACGTACAGCGAAGGATGATGGTTTCCTGGGTAATGAATCATTACTAATGATACCAACCCGCACTGGGCCCGCGTGGTAGATTACGGTCTATTCTCTGTCACCGAGAGGAGGCCTGTGTCCCAGCAGTGGGATCGGTATAAGCTGATTAGGTTATGTATAATGATATAGTTGTATAACAGAATATTTTATTAAAAAGAAGAAGGTAGCGGAATAACCCAAAGATACAAAATGTAATGAATACTTCAAGGCATGGTACTGGCTCATCCAGGTAGTTGTAAGGCGGACAGGTTTGAGCAGCAGTGTCGAGTGACATTGTGGCAACAAGCCACTTGCTCCCCGGTGCGCGGGCCACGGTGACTTGCCGCCATTGTCTGGTAGCGAACTAGTTGTGCCTCCACCGTGACTTTAAGACTTGTTTACAACAGTTGTAGAGCTTTGCTCGAGGAGGTACTACCTACTAACTAATATTTCCAGATTCCAACAGCATCGCTTGGTGTTAGGACCGATGCCAGTTATTTTATTATGGTAACTGTAAGTGCATCCTCTCATTGACCAGCTCATTTATAACTTGCAATAAGCAAATTAGAAATGAGCTAGCGTTAATGTAAAAGATTGATCGTTAATGTAAAAGATTGATCGTTAATGTAAAAGATTGATTAACGTTTTTTGAGGAATTAAAATGTGCACTTCATTTAGTATTTCTCGAAACTTTTAAAAACTTACTAGCTGACCCAACTGACGTAGTTTTATCCAAATTTCAAGATTTTGAAGATTTTATAAAACCTGATTCCGACTTTACTATTACATTTTAAAGCCAAATTGGCCCAGCCATGCTCAAGTAATGCGCTTCCCAACGAACAGCATTTAATATTTCCTGTAAAGAATTTTAGCATTAAAAATTGATGAAACCTAGACGTTTGCAAGTTATTTAATTCTTAGCAAACAGTGTGTCCGTGTGAACTAAACTTAAGGTGACATATTGAGAAAACCGTGCTTTTTCTTTTAAGTGTACCTTTCTTACCGTACGATAGCCGAACTTAATATTAAAGTGTATGATTTTTGACTATATGATCTAGTATCCTGTAAAAGGAATACACGATACGATAAAATTTTCTCGATACAAAAAAATCGCAAAGTTCTATCCATGTTTATGATTTTTTTAGCCTCAAGGCGCAATGCGTTAGATTTATTAAACATAGTTTACTTTAAAACATTGATAATAATCTTATCTAAGTTTTTGTAAAACAGTTTTCGTTTTAATAACACTTTTCATTCATAAAAGACGGCGATTCATTTTGGCACATACGTTATTTTATTCTAGGCTCATACACATTATCGCCATCTCTTTTTTTGCCTATTATAAGTAGTCTCATCACTCTCGTTCGTTCATAAATCAGTCGCCCAGTAGGGCTCATCGACGACGGATCTATGTCACTTTTTTACAAATCGGTGCGATCAAAATTACGTTTTTTAAATATTAATGTCCTCAGAAAAAGGTAGTAGTGAAGTATTTTGCTGTAAATATTTAATATAATAAATGTTGGCTTTCCAAAAACTTTATATTTACACTGTATACTCGTATGTGTCTATTTTTGTGACTGTGAATAATATAACATTCTTTTTCTATTACTATTTAGTGACGACCTTGGATTATGTATGAAAATGGGAAGAACCAAAAACTAAAATTGAACAGTACCTTCAAGGTTAGGAGTACCTGCACAGGGCAATTAATTCATTCATTTTGCAGGAATTCAATGCCAATAATATGATGATAATAGTAAGAGGAATTCACCACCTTCACTAAAGCATTACAGCAACAATCTATTCTCACTTTGTAAAGTAATATTGAGTTAACACCCAATTTTTTTAGAGAAGAACGTCTGTTTTATCCCAAAAACTTATAATAATCGTTCATTTAGAAATAAATTAAAATATATGATTAGTTTTTAGGTTTGAAGTACGTCAACAATATATCTATATGTCAAGTACTGACACTATAAATACAAGAGCACAACGAAGGAATAGAGTAGCATTACAAGTGTGAAAAAGGTGAGGTTTTATAACTGACTGCGGCTCAAAGGAGGGTAATTATTTTACCACGCAAATGTATGGTGATCGGTGAAACGAAGTTGGAGTTTATAATCTCTTATATACCAACATCCATTTTATTTATATACATCTAGAAGATTAGTTCGATATTTTTAATTTCATGTCGTAAATAACAAAGGTATGCAAAATATACCTTTTTGAAACAAAACTACTACTTACACGTTTCGATTTTCATGACGTTTAGCATTAACCTGACTCACAAAATAAACTGTTATAAATCCTTGTAATACCTTATTTGCTTGTCACTGAAGCTTCTTTGTCATATTTGACATTAAATATTTTCATTAGCCCGTTTATATCTTTACAGTAAAACTGAATCACCGTCTTGAGCAAAAATTGGGACAAAAGCTTTTTCTCTACATCTATTTCTCTATATAATATAGAAAAGTAGTGCCCGTAGCCAATTTTTTTTTATTTGAGTCGAGATCCTAAAAGTTCTGCGGCAATTTTAGAAAGATCTAATTTACGCACTTATTTGTTTAATTCTGGTTCTGTAAAAAGCTGTGGCTCGGTTTTGTCGATAGAGAAATCAATCAGTCGACGGTCAATCACATTTACTAAATATTTTTTTAAACTACCAACAAGTAAAATAACAGTCGAAAATAATAATTGTTCATCATCTGCCTAGCCTTTTCCCAACTATTTTGGGGTCGGCTTCCAGTCTAACTGGATGTAGTTGAGTACCGGTATTTTACATGGAGCGACTGCCTATCTGACTTCCACAACCTTGTTACTGGGTAATACGATACCCCTTGGTAAGACTGGTTGTCAGACTTTTGACGACCCGTAACGACTGTCTAAGATCTACGAAAGACAGTCGGGCCGAACTGCTTTTTTTTTGGATGGTAGATCATCAAATGACGTCTCCCGCTGTGGATGCAGCGGAAGGGCGTGTCAGACTTTTACTGACTAAAACCCACCCGTGTTCCTTCAGTTGCCCATATGCCAGGGCCACGGTACCTCTTTCGAACTAATCTCGCGACCCTGGTAGGCGGACCAACGGCTTAACGTGGTTTGTAAACATAGTCACCCATCCACGGACCAACCGCGGCAAGCGTAGCTTAACCTGAATGACCGACTCGTGCAGCTGTTTTAAATTAGCCACAAGCCCTTCCGAAAATAATAATTGTTATCCTATCATATCTATACTATGGTAGCATTTATGAAGATTTCTACAAAACCTTACGTGATGGAATTTTTTGTTTATTTTTCTGTTAATCAGGACCTCTAATTCTATAAGAAACCATTATTCGATTTCAATTAATTTTACCCATGCATATCATTAATCAAAATTTAAGTTTCAGGTTTTTAAATATTTTGTATTAGTTGTCTACTCCATAGTTTACTATGCGCAAAAATTTCAAAGACCGAGACAAATTAACGTCACTTGGCATGCTCATTTTTTTTTAATATGTTGCCGTCTTTATCTTGCATTGTTATTTAAACAGTTGTGCGACGGTGACAAGAATAATTCTTAGCGAAAGGCCATGCTAAGTAACGTTTTTAAATTTCGGTCAGTGATAATTCCTTCGTTCCACTTTTGGCCACTGGTAAAATAAGTCATTAAAGTTTGTGACGATGACGTGTCGGCCGACCAATGAAGATAGGTCCGCCACTCCCCGCGTGCGGGGGAAACAATCTAACTATCATCTATTTTCGAGGTGGGGTCTTAAGTTCAACAACGATACTTAGAGTGCGCACGCGCGTTAATTTGAACTGTGTAGGTGCCTCATCATCCCAGTAATGACCGGACTACTACTATTATATGTTCAACATTGTTATCGAAGCGTTAAATAGTATAATGTTCTGAATGCTCTCGAACAGGTGGATCTAAAAATGTATTTTACGCCGCAGTTAATGTTTTTGAAGTTTATCCTTTCATTCACTCTACTTGTTTCCCAATTACTCATCCTCATCATTTCAGCCGTAAGACGTCCACTGCTGGACATAGGCCTCCACCAATTTTGGGGGCTTCGCCATAATCGCCACGCTTGGCAAACGGATTGGCGATCGCAGTATGGTGGTAAACTGCGTAGAGAACGCTGTTGCACATTCTCTAGTAAGGCCCTTAGTCGCCTCTAACGACACCCACGAAGAAATGGGGTGATGCTATTATTTTCGTCAGACTCCTCACAGACGCTCCAAATTATTATAATCAGTCTATTCGCTGACCAACGCTGAACATTTTATTTTATTGTGGTCAAATGATCAGTTTCATTTTCGTCTTTCGGTACTTCATTCATTCACTGGACAGGTATGCTCTATAGTCTATTTTATAGTTACCTGACTATAAATTGATTAGGTATGCGCCAGCGACGGAAAGGTAAAAACTGCATTCCTTAGTCTTGAAACTAATAAGGGCATGAAATCTGTTAACTCGGTGCATTAACGTGCCCTTTTTCAGAAACGAAATGAACAAAATATTTAACACAGTCGAGTTTATTTCATGAGAAGGGCCATTCATAAATGTTGTTTTAATTTGGTGATTAACTTTCGAGTTTTTTTACTTATATTTCACTACTGTCCATTGGTAGACTCCAATTGTAATTTCGTGTAATTGTTATAATTTTTCAAATCCTTGTCTTGGCCTATCCTTGCAACCCATTTTTTTTTTGTATTTGTCATTGGTAAAAGAAATCATACGAGTTAATCCTAGATGTGGCGGCGTGAAAGCTGCGGCGCACGTGCGGACGCGCACCTGCCGCCATATCGGCGCGGCACCACCCCTGAGCCGTCTGGCCTGAGGGGTGACGTGTATAAACTAGTCTAAAAAGTTCCTTTTTTTTCAGTGCTATGCAAATGTCACATGGTTTACGCTGTATGTTGATAGACTAACCAAAATACGCATAATATATATTGATTTTAGTTATATTCGTTCGGTAACTGTCTAAGTATAACAGTAACCTTCAATGATTTATGTCCCATTTAGATATTAGGATATCTATAAAAAATCGTAAGAAAACGGAAATACAGGTGAAAAGCAACTTTAAATATCTTTTTTTTTACTCTTATCGATCAACCATATTTTTTTTATACTTGAAAAGATCGGTGTTTTCTCATTTTCTTTTTCTTCGTTCTCATTTTCTTTTTTTGACTACTCTGAGAAAAAAGGCCCAAACAAACTCAGAGGTCACATTAGATAACACACTATTTAGATGGAGCTCAACGAAACGACGAACAAATCTTTCAGTGTGTCATCCGTCAGTAATGAGAACGCGACCGATTATCAGGATTACCTATAGGTACTAATTGTAATTGAGTACAATAACAAACAAATTAAAATAATTATGTAACGACATACAACAACAATTACAGTGAACACGTAATTACTTTAAAAGACCGTTTCAACAAATGCTCTACATAAAATTACAACAAACACAATTCCGAATAGATAAGTTTATGAACAGACTCGCATTATGTTTGAGGACACCAACCATTCTGCTTGATCGCTTACGCAAACGATTAAAGACTTTTTACGGCCGTTTAAGCAGTTGTTAAAGACCAATTAGCATTTATCGGACTTCCCTTTTCATGTTGAAGAGGCATTAAATTGGTATACTTAAATGTATTGGGTACTGAGTTTAAAATAGTATCTAATTATAATTAAATGTATGTTAAACTGTGGCTTATGAATTTAAACTTTGCCTTAATTTCATTCATTACATTTTTGCGTATCTTAGCCAAAACTCGCTACACCTGCTGATAGATACCTAACTATACTCCATTTGTTTAGGTAGTTAACTAAATGTAAACAATCTTAACATGTCTTTTATCTAAAAAACTGTCTAAAAATTGAATCTAAAAATGTTTACAATTAGGTATTTACTTAAACCGATGTTAGGTAAGTAACTTAATTTAAATAATATTTGTTGGTCTTTTATACGATTTATTTTATAGAAAAAGACATATCAAGATTGTTTACCTTTAGTTAACTACCTAAACAAATGGAGTATAATACGTTGCGCTCCTTATATTCTGAGTTGAGCTGCACGATTACTGATAAAAGCGTGCACTGATAGGACAGGTCCACTCAATCTGTGTGGTTCTTTCCTCAAAAGACCATTTCAGACACCAATCCACGTGGTCTTCACATGATCTGACCAAGATTTCGTCCGGACTTTAAAAGAGACTGTGAACTCTGAGTTATTGCCTTTCTTCACAGTTTAGTCAGATAGAAAACCGACCTCAAGTAGTTTTAAAAATATGATTGATGTGTAAAAGTATTTGTACAAACCTACTTGCAGAAATGAAATCATTCATTTACATAGTTGACATGTGTTATTTTTATTTACATTCCAAACAAGAGTTGTATAATGGTGAACAGTTTGTTAAATTATAATGAAAAATAATTAATTTAATATAGCACGTATGGTGCATGACATGCAGCTCATTGCTATGCCGGGAAGCGCATAGTGCACGGGACGCACTTAGAGGGCTCATTGCGAGGTAAATGTGTTTAATAACGAGGGTGGAGGACAATAGAGGGCGGAAGTTCGCGTGTGTCCGCCGGATGTCGGCCCACCATCGATCATACAGTAAGTACCGAGTACAGTATGTCAGAACGCCGAAGTTGTATCGGCCATTTTCAATAATCATGGTAGCTTTTCAAGAAATACGTGTGTACGACTTGCGTTTTTATAGGAATTTGACAGAGATGATAGTATTATATTACTTGTGAGTTCAATCAGTCGAACTAGTTTTAGTCGATCGAGAGGATTTCAGCTGAGTAAAAACTTTTTTACAAAAAAAAAAACAACCGACTTCCTTAAAAACACTACAAATTGAAAAATAACTTTAATTTCGGAAGTCGGTGTCTTAGGATCTGTATTTATGGTTTTTTTGCCACCGACTTCCGAAATTAAAGTTATTTTTCAATTTGTAGTGTTTTTAAGGAAGTCTGTTGTTTTTTTTTTTGTAAAAAAAATTTAATTTTTAAATTTTTAGTTGTGGTATCCACCCCGCACTAATTCCAAACAAACAATGCATATTTATGCGATAGCAGAAATCGCGGTTGATTTGCTGTCATTTTTTAAAAAGTTCCGGTGTCTATCTCTGGAACTCATCATCAGATCTATATGAAATTTATATGGGACCATTTCGGAATAAACTCCTTTCAAACAAAAAAATAATTTTGCAAATCCGTCTATATATGACGGAGTTATGGCCGAACATACATAAAAAAAAAAAAAAAAAAATATAAACATCCGAATAGAGAACCTCCTCCTTTTTGAAGTCGGTTAAAAAACTGCCTCATGGTTTGGTCGATTAGGTTAAGGTACGCTTGATCCGTGGATTGGTCACCATTATTTACACACCAAGACCACTCCGTGCGTTGGAAGTAAGTTAAACCATACGTGGATCTTTGACAGTCAGTAAAGGTCGTCAGAAGCCCGCAAGTCTGACAACCAGTCTTACCAAGGATATCTTATTACCCAATAACTGGGTTGTGGAGGTAAGGAGTTGCTCCATGTTAAATACTTAGGACCTTAGGTGATTAACACACGGCACCGCGCACCGCCGCGGTAGGCGGTGAAGCGGATCTCATGTCGCATTGCCCTCTATTAAATTAAATCCGTTGATGCTTAACACACGTACACCGACCGACCGCGCGGTCAATTCGCTTTACCGCCACCGCGGCGGTGCGCGGTGCCGTGTGATAATCGCCTTAGTATTCAGCTGTATTCGGTTAGACTGACTAAGTCGATGATGATGACTAGTTTTGGTCGATTAGATCGATTAGAACGATAGCACCTTTAAGTTGTATCGTACTGGTGCCAACTGTCGAAGTGCCAGCGACGATGCAAGTGTAGTGATTGAAAATTAACACATTGTCTATTGGCAAGGAGTCCAGGACGGTCTATTTTATTCTTTGCGCTAAATTATAGGTTGTTTAGCTAAACATGTCTGAATGATATTATCTTGCTTGTGTGACTAATAACAATAATTATTATATTAGACAGCTGTTCAAAGTTAATGAACACTGCAATTTAATGCTTGGAAGCTACTTTTAAGTACTCTGTGATTAATCTTGGAATTTTCATTGTTTGTTTCAGTTTCTGAAATTTTATTTTATTTAGGAAAAACGAACAATTGTACACCATATGTTACAATAAAATATGGTATGACAAATGGGTAAATGTACAATCCACAACGTTTCCACAAATTACTTGCATACATTGTTAATTAGGTCAGTAAGTACAATTACACTTAAATACTATCTTAATTAAATATTTCGCATAGGTACTTTTCAAATTTTACTATGTGTTCTGTTTTGTGTTGAGTGAGACAGAAGGAAGATATCCAAATGATTAAAGTGGTTATACCTACATTTTTACGAGCCGACGACGGAGTGGAGCTCGCTCATTGGCATTTGTTCGGCTAGTAGTCGTTGCAAAAAGTGGGTCAGCACACTAAGCACGCAGCACCCGTCTTATTACAGTTCTAGGCACAACATAAACAATATCATTTGCCTTAAAATCTTTGAAAAAAAGCTTGTTTCAAAGGTTTACATTCTTTCATTCTCTTTTCTTTAAACAGGAAGTATCATAGGGAAGTCAAACCCGAAAAAAGCCTTTCCCACGGGTTGCACCAAGCTAACAATTGCTTTATTTCACCCAAAAATAATTACGTGACTGTATGTAAGTTCTACGGCTTAATGTCTTACACCAGCCAATAGATATTCATTGTTTATGACACCTTTTGTGTAAGGCCGCCTACTCAATAAAATGTAAAATTTGGTCTGTCGTGTGCCTTCTTTGTACTGGCACGTAGGACACCTTCGAAGTCCGGGATAGTGTTGGTTTAGAGCAAAATTCTCACGTTCTGTATCCATTGTAAACACTAAACACCGGGACACCCGTTACGTCTCGTTTACTACGCTTATTGTTCTATTATATGAGCTTGTGAAATGTAAATAGGCGTTGAAAAGATAAATGAAACTTTTTTTTTATTGTATAAAATTACTCGAGGAACTTCTAGGGAAAAAAACCAGGTCCGAACTAAGTTAGGTACTAGTAGTACACTATAACGGCATGGTGTACGCAACCCTAAGTTATTCATGTCGCGCGTATTTTGCGTACGGGCGGGGAAATCATTCGTTCCTCCCCAGCTCTGGGAAAGCCTTGGTGTTAATGACGATCTCACGTTGATTACCTGGGTTTCCGAAGTAAAATTAATTACTACTTATGAAAAATGTAGTACCTAACAGAAACTTTCTCAATTAAAACAGATGACTTATTAATTGATTCCAAATATTTTACTGGCCAGAAATGGGTGAATGGACAGTTTTAAATACTGTATTATTTTCTATAGGCGATTCGTATAGTGGTATAGAGTTAATTTATTTATGGGCGAACTCCAAAAATACGTAAGTATTATGCAATATGAACGTTTTGAATTTTATGCAATATAGCACTTTTACTGCATAGCATTGGAAACGTGCCAACTGAGACACAAAACCTAGGACAGTGAGTTTAATCCCTAATCCAAACTGTTATCAAAACAGTTATACTACATCACCCACTTGTTACCTTGATCGTAATTACCAGCACTTAGCTAATAAAGTCCACAAAAAATCTGTAAGATCCGATGTCATTGTACCTGTTGAAGTAATGAATGAATGAATTCATTCTGCAGCTACCCGCGGATCTCGTAATTACCTCACGTATAAGACGACCGGTTGCCTTTTCAATTCGACCAACGATATTGATGCCATAGAGCAAACCTTGAGATTTATAGACACGTCTATTTATTGCGGAAATGTAAATTCATTGTTCTAACGTTGTGTCAACTTGCGTGAATATTTAATTGAGTTTAATTTGTGCGTCAATAGCAACAGTATAAAAAACACAATCTCCTACAGGTTCTATTTTATTGCTGTGCCTTTAAGTTTATTGTAAGAATATAGAAGTAAAGACTAACAGCATTAATTTTCATCCAAATAAGACCCAATTTATGGCCGTGTGTGGTTTTTTGAAATAGGAATCGCGTGGATCTATTCTGTAAAAGCCTCTCCGTGAAAACTAAGGTGAAGGTAACTAGCATCAGGTGACATGACAGCTCACTTCACTTATGTTTTCACTTTGAGGTTTTACAGATTACCCAGCATCATCTGCCTAACCTATTTCCAAACTATGTTGGAGTCGGCTCAGTCCATCCAGATGCAGCTGAATATCCGTTATTTATATGAAGTGACTGCCTATCTGACCTCCCCAACCCAGTTTTTGGGTAATACGATAACCCCTTGGTTAGAGTGGACTGTCAGACTTTCGGGTTACTGATGGCCCGTAACGACCGTCAATAATCCATGTATAACAGCCGGGATGAGAGCGGCATGGAGGACTCTTAGTATGTAAAGATGGTCACCTATCCCCCGACGAACCTCGGCGATCGTAGCTTAACCCAGCCTTTCCCAAAGTGGGCGATAACGCCCCCTTGTGGGCGCTGCAGGCCTAAAGGGGGGTGGTAAGAGACCCAGAAAAAAAAGGGGGCGTTGTGTAGAGTCTACAGCGCCCTCAAGGGGGCGTTATCGCCCACTTTGGGAAAGGCTGGCTTAACTTATTAGGCTGGCTTAGATTATTACTTAGCCAAGAGCTCATAAATGTCAAAATGTATAATTCTCTACTAGCTTTTACCAGCGGCTTCGCCCGCATATTTTACATATAAACCTTCCTCTTGAATCACTTGGTGTATTGATGAAAACCGCATTAAAATCCGTTGCGTAGTTTAAAAGATCTAAGCGTACAAACGAAAGAGGCGACTTTGTTTAAATACCTACCTACTATACAGGGTGTCCAAGAACCTGGCGTCCAACTGGATTCCCACGATGCCCCAAGTTCTAACAGTACTCAGAAAAATATTTTAAAAAATCCACCCCATGTACTTACAGAATTATACTGATTTCAAAAAAAAAGGGGAAATGAGCACCCTGTGACATACTTTTGAATGCTGTGACTGCTAATGCTGATAATTTCGATATTTCTTGGAGGTTTTGTAATCTAGGGTATTGCTGTGTCTAAATAGAATGTAAAAATAAAGTACTTATTGTACCATTTTAAAATAAAATATTATTTTAACTAAAGGTGATATGGAAAACTATTGAATTTCGCAACTTTGACCGACTGTAGTGTAAAAAAAATGTACCAAAATAGTATGGCAAGTGACGTCAAATTTTGACGCGTTTATTCCTCTTTTTAAAAAGGTATAATACTTACACATTAATTTGAAAAAAAAAATTTTTGATAATATTTTTACTCAACAACCCAATTTTTACGATGTCTTACAGAATTCTTAGAAAGAAAAATTTACGACGAATTGAATCTAACCTCTAAAGAATTACTATTGTATGCTCATAAAAATAACAACAGGCCTCTCAAAAAACAGGTTAGACCGTAAGGGACGGTATGTGCATGCATCTCACCATAGTGATTCGTTATTACAACAGGAGGGAGCAAGACAGAAACTATCTTTGCGATTTGCTGGTTCTTCTTTATGGTACCCCATTATTCAGGTAAGAGTGAGGGAGAAAAAGGTTAGAGGTGCGAGTGAGATAGATAGTGACGCTATCTGGGATCGTGCTATTTAGGATAACAGTACGGTCAGTACGCGTCACTGCCTCCTGCCGTTACTACGCACCTCTCTCTTATTGTTACCATTGATCACGTACTACGATTTAAAGCTTTGTTTATTGGACTCGATTACTCTTTGTGCTCTGGACTTTGAAACGAACTCTTTACGACGACCTTTGCCTGTGTTTGGACAGTTTGTGTTTTGTGTGTGCTACCATGGCGACCTACACTCCGCAAGAATACGCAAATATGCACTACATTTATGGAGAATGTAGAGGTAATGGACGAGCTGCAGCGAGACTTTACAGAGAAAGGTATCCGAGGGCTACGCGATATCCCGACCATCGAGTTTTCATTAATGTGCACAGATCACTATGTGACGGGCGGTTCCCCAATCAAGTAGCTGGTGAAGGACGACCCGTAAATGACTTCATACGCGATGAAGTTTTAGAGGCGGTGTCGGCAAATCCAAGCATCTCTGTGCGAGGAATAGAAGCTGATACGGGGATACCGAAGAGCACAGCACACAGTATTCTCCAAAAAGAAGAATATCATCCGTACCACGTACAGCGAGTGCAAAGTCTTTTACCTCGAGACTATCCGAGCCGAGTCGCGTTTTGTGAAACAATCCTGCAAAAACATCGAGAAGACGAAAACTTTATCGACAAAATTTTGTGGTCAGATGAATCAACATTTAAGAAGGATGGCTACATGAACCTACACAACTTGCACGAGTGGCATGTGGAAAATCCGCACTTGATGCGAGAAGATAGATCCCAGTACCGGTTCAAAGTGAACATGTGGACCGGTATTCTCTGTGGGAATATTATTGGTCCATTTGAGATGCCCGAGAATTTGACTGGCGAATCATATTTAAATTTTCTTCAAAATGATTTGCCAAACTTACTAGAAGAGACCCCACCAGATATGTGGTTCCAACACGACGGCTGTCCAGCACATTTTCGCGTATCCGTTAGAGAGTTTTTGGACGAGCAATACCCGAACAGGTGGATTGGGCGATCAGGAACAATCCCGTGGCCAGCCCGCTCACCTGACTTAAATCCGCTGGATTTTTTTTTCTGGGGAACTATGAAGGAGCTCGTTTATGCGAAGCCCATTAATGACATCGCTGACCTTCGTGAGAAGATAACACAAGCAGTGCAGGTGATACGTCAAAAAAGTTACTCGCGAAACATAAAGCGGTCCTTTTTAAGGAGAGTGAGAGCTTGTATTGCTTCGGGTGGTCAACATTTTGAACATTTATTGTAATAAAATATCTTTAAACTAACATTCTTTGCTTTTATTCTACTGGGAACCCTGGAACCCTGGAACCGAAGTAAATAATAGTAGTAACATAACAGTTTCTAAGATAAGAAAGGGTCCGACAGTTACCGTTAGTAGGTAGGCACTTCGTAAAAATTGGGTTGTTGAGTAAAAATATTATCAAAATTTTTTTTTTCAAATTAATGTGTAAGTATTATACCTTTTTAAAAAGAGGAATAAACGCGTCAAAATTTGACGTCACTTGCCATACTATTTTGGTACATTTTTTTTACACTACAGTCGGTCAAAGTTGCGAAATTCAATAGTTTTCCATATCACCTTTAGTTAAAATAATATTTTATTTTAAAATGGTACAATAAGTACATTATTTTTACATTCTATTTAGACACAGCAATACCCTAGATTACAAAACCTCCAAGAAATATCGAAATTATCAGCATAAGCAGTCACAGCATTCAAAAGTATGTCACAGGGTGCTCATTTCCCCTTTTTTTTTTGAAATCAGTATAATTCTGTAAGTACATGGGGTGGATTTTTTAAAATATTTTTCTGAGTACTGTTAGAACTTGGGGCATCGTGGGAATCCAGTTGGACGCCAGGTTCTTGGACACCCTGTATAAAGATTATTAGTTGGTATATTTTCCATCCTTTTATATAATAGTCGTAGCGTGTCTGCAGCCTATTCTATGACACAGGTGCATTGCGGCTTGCGGCACAGTGCTCCTCCTCGCGGCGCATCGGCGACGTCATTCATGTCCGTCCGCCTTGCCTTCCGGTATGCAGCGCGTTTCCATTCACCCGCTTGCCGTGATTCATTCATCCATTCTTTCTAAAAATCGAATTATGACGGAACTTGACCTACGATAGTGAATCACTTTTCAAAGGAAATTCCGATGATGTTTCCAATTAATTAAAATGCATGTTGCGTTTTGACGTAGGTTTTACCTGATTTCTGAAAACGGGTTATTTCAAGCGTGTGAACGTGCCGAAATTTAGGAAACGCTATTACTCTTAGACATTCCCAATTTTGGTCATAAGCATCAATTAAAAATCCTTTTAACTTTTCAGTCATCAAAATTAGTCAAACTGAAGAAAACCTGTATCCAATATCCCGTAAAGATTTTCGGGAGCTTCTTTACCTTCCAGATCAAATCTTGTCTCAATTATTATAATTATCGAATAAATGAATAATGTCTATAATCATTTTAATCATTGTTGTTTTGAAAAAAGATTTTCCATTATTGAAAGAATGAGACCTTTAAATATTTTTACGCGTCACTTTTCTGTAGATAACATAAGATAGTATTTATTTGTTTAAACATGTCATACATACAAGAAAGACGTGCATGCAAGATGATCACAACATTATAAAGCACAAACATATTTCGTTTGTTATACAGGGTGTCCAGTAAATAGCACGACATACTGCAGGGGGTGATAGCTTGGGTCACTACCTATCAATACAACACAGTATATGTTCAGCAAAATCTTACGGATTTACAGTTTTACAAAATTTTCCGAAATACCGAAAAATCTCTACCTTGAAACAGATTTTTAAGCATCTCGTAATGAAAAAATCCTTTTCTAGTACTTTTTTTTACATCAAATTATTCGTGAATAGTTACTTTACTCATTGATAAGTCTTTTTTCTATCAAAGACAAGAATGTTTTCAAGAAAAATACTATTTTTTGTTTAAATTTGCACAGAACTATTTTCTTATCACTTAAGTTTAACCTACAGTGGTGAAAAAAAAATCCGAAAGATTTTGCTGAACATATATTATGTTGTATTGATAGGTAGTGACCCAAGCTATCAGCCCCTGCAGTATGTCGTGCTATTTACTGGACACCCTGTATGATGGTATGTGCAAATATCATGAAATATTATTAATTAAATCATTCGTCGTGGGCTAAGTGACCACAGACGATTTTCTGATTAATGTCGTGGTCTGGTGAAGTGCTATAAAATTCTAACATAAATATTAGTCTATTTAAAATTCCAGTAACTTACTAGAGTAACCAGAGCTACAGTAAAACTCCTCTTAACCATACCGGTTACAACAGTATTACCGCGGTTATAGCAACAATCACATCAAGAGGCCTATAGTCAGTTATCTCTGTTGTTATCGACACTTCGGTAGTGTGAAACAATTTGTAACACTTGCGCACTCAGCGAGTCAGCGCACGCGCCGCTGTCGACATTGTTATTGTTTTGGTGCGTCGCGCCCTTTGTCAAGACCCGGCGACCGTTCAGAGAGTGCATCCGTAATGTCAACCTTGTGTACATAATATTTGTCATCTACGGAAATCATGAGAGTTACATAGCATTGTTGCTTTCATTCAATTCTTCCATGTCCGTTCATTGTGTGAACTTGTGGACCTATGTTCAGCAGTGGGTGTCTACGGGTTGCTGATGTGATTCTGTTAGTTTGTTAACTTCTGAACACTTAAAGACTCCCACAGATAGGCGAGACGCGACTCTACTAAAGAAATCTACGAAAACATCATGGAAATTGTTCTACCAGAACCGCGTGGTACCGTCGCGTCGCGCCTGGCTCTAGCCTTAAAACAGGCGCCAAGCAAATTGTGAAAAAACGTTAACGTATTTGTTCAAGGCATTAACTATAGGCTGTAGAATAACACCGAACTGTCCGTCCTCTAAGTGGTAATTATTCTTTCAAGAACGGTTTGTGGGAAGCCAGCAAATGTTTGCTGTTCTCATATTAGTGCTCCACATTTCGCACTCACTGTTCACACAATAGTAGCCTTGCATCAATTTGTGCTGGAAATCTTACATCAATGTACCGCGTTGCACTTAACACGATTAACAATTTTATTTAGCAATTTCGACACGCAATCATAATCATGCGAAACCTTAGCTCTAAATTGAATACAGATTTACTTTTTGTTTATAAGGAGTAGGTATCAATCACCTCGACCTAACAGGGCCATCAAATTCGGGTCAAAAATTCAAATTCACAAATTTCCTACGAAAGGCATAGGGATTTTGTTTTTAGGGTACAGTCCAACACCACACCTTGACACTCGTCCACTTCAACACGATCATATAGGAAAACGCACAAACAATCTCGATTCTTTATGGGACCGCACACATATGGATACGAATTAATCAATCGTACGTAGGTATACACGCGTTTAGTGCCAACGACATCTTAACCTGAAATTTTGGTGCCTCTGCGTCGCCGAGCCGTCGTGCGTTTGAAATACAAAATGGACGTCGAAAAATTGGTTTGATTCGGTTTTTGCGATCAAAGTAATACAACGTATCATTTATAATACCATTTTACTCTTTGATAAAAATAAAATACAAATTGCGGGGCCTAGAGTCCTACCCTGTTACCCTGCCCTAAATGTGGCCCTGGACCTAAGCCTATTAAATAAACTTTACGATGTTTCCGGATATTCATTAAAATAATTTTATAAAAGAACCGTGTAGGAAACAGGCCTGAATATGATAACAAATCTGTTGGAAACAGGACTAAAAATCCTGTGCCCTGGCACTGATTCTACTAGTCGTCCTGAAAATACTTACATATCTTTTGAAAATGTACAAAAGGCCGAGTCCATCGCATCTCATACATTACGATTTATACCGAAGCTAGGAAAACATGTTTGGTTGCCAATACTTACCAACTTTGAGTCATACGTTTTTGGCACTTGCCTACATTGTCATATTGAAACATAAAAAACTTCAGGAACACTGTTATTTAAGGGCAATGTTCCTAAGTTAAGTAACAGCGTGGTTTATCAAAATGAATCCGTCTTCTTCTTTTTTCTGTGTAGACATCATCAAATGACGTCTCCCGCTCCGAGGGGAGCGGGAGGGCGTGTCAGACTATTACTGACTAATACCCACCCGTGTACCTTCAGCTGCCTGTGCCAGGGCTACGGTGAATAAATCCGCTACTCTGGCTGGAATCTGTCTACTTAACAAGCAAAACGTTATTGCAATATTTATTACCAACGTACCTGTTAAATGTATTTATGTAAGTTAGACAGTTTTGGTCTCGTTATTTATTCCATTAAACTAACTTTGACGCTGAAATCTAACAAGTTGGATCATTTACAATTTACATTGACGCGTGGGGAGCAGAATAATATAGGCATTACTCACGTTTGATAATAAAATAAAATGATCTAATGGGCTGAGGTATGCTTGTTGCATAACGAAGTGTGGGAAAATTGACTGTAGTTAGCTGGAAAGGTATGGAGAGTGTGGTATTTGCAATTTGCACCACGTGCTCGGTCGCTACTTCACACCAGCCTCCCATTTCTGCTGAACTATTTTTCCTTTCATTATCTGTAGGCAGAGGTTGAGAACGCGAAGGTTCTTACCGAAACACGCGACCATTGTAAATCGCTTAATTTTGATATTTTATGGACATTTTGATTCACCTTTCGCTTTTAAAATGTTAAAAATCTTAACGCCTATGTAAGCGCTGTATGATAATGTCAAGGTAGTTGAAATTTAATCACAACGTTACATAGAACTATTGTAATTGGGGGAATAATCTGTGGACAACTTTTTCTTATTCAACGTAGTGGTACCTTTACTGTAACTATTGAGTCACTCAAACAATTGCTACCTAATGATTCGCAAAATTTACAAAAACTAACATCAACATCCATCATTCTGAGCTTAAGGTGAATCATGTAAATCTGGAATGACTAAGCCCTGGGAATACCTACATATCTAATTATCCAGAGATATTACAACTTTTTATTGATCTTAAACTTTTTATGTACCACTAGCTTTTGCCCGCGGCTTCGCCCGCGTGGTTGTCGGAAATTAATGCAAGAGGACGTATAACCGCGATAAGAATGTGTTATTCCAGGTTATATAGGTAATATAGACTCTGTGTGCTATTTTCGATCCAAATCCATTCAGCCATTTTTGTGTGATTGAGAAACAAACACCCAATCATACATATTTTCACATTTATAATATTATTAGTAGTAGGATTATTACTCATATTACTTAGGATTCATAGTTTATGAGAACATCACGTGTGTTGGTGTTTTAAAAATAAGAGTAATAGTATTCATAGTAAGAAGACTGCGACATAGGGCTTGGTTTAGTTGAATATAAGTCTTCCTAGTTTTTCTTAACGAGCCTATTTTACCTATACAGACACTCAATCATTTACCAGACACCGAACATAATTATAGAAATAGTACTTTTGCCAGTGGCTTGGCCCGTATAGCTGTCGGAAAATATCACCCGGGAACCTACTACCGGGATAAAGTAGATATCCTATCTGTTACGTATCCATGATATAATATATCTTTGTGCCAAATTCGATCTAAATCCGTTTGGCCGTCTTTGCATCATTAAGAAACAAACATCCAAAAATCTAAACATCTAAGCCATTTCGCGGTCTCTTACTTGGAATAATACTATTAGGTTTATTTTGAGTATAATGAACACACATGATATTCGCAATTACTATGAAGCCAAAGTAATATGAATTACAATCCTACTTATCCTGTACTACCCGGCCGCTGCCAACGGATGGACGGGACGGACGTACGACCTGCTGCTCTGCGCCCGCTTTTTTAAATCTCTAATATCTTCTAAGATATTCATTTCAATTACATGCTGTAAAGGACCATATTGATCTATATTAAATGCACAATGTATTTAAGGTACTTAATTGGATAAGGAATAATGCTGTATTGCTTAAAATCGCTTCGTAAATAAGCCCTTATTTCTCGTAAAAAGTAAAAGATAAAAAATGGTTATTGTGGGTTATCCCTAAGAGATAGACATATACCATTGCGGACATTTTTGTAGGCCTTTTTACGGTGTACAATACTGTAGTACATTATTTTGATTTATTTCGTAGGATTCAGCCAGGGTTTTTAGAATTTTGAGACGTATGTCACCGTAGTTTTCGAAGACAGTTATTTTTTTCTAAAATAAAAGATTTTTCTAAAATAAAAGTAGCCTAAGTTACTCCTTGTTACATCAGCTATCTGCCAGTGAAAGTCCCGTCAACATCGGTCCAGCCATTTCAGAGATTAGCGGGAACAAACAGACAGACTGACAGACAGACAAAAATTGTAAAAAATGTTGTTTTGGTATATGTATCGTGTATACATCCATATACACTTAGTAAAAAGTGGTTATCTTAATATTAAAAACAGACACTCCAATTTTATTTATTTGTATAGATGTATAGATTAGCTGAGTCTGTGCCTTCGGGCAAAAGTCACCTATGTTACTCCTTATAACATCAGCTATCTGCTAGTGCAAGTCCTTGCAAAAGATTCGGAGATTAGCCTGAACAGACAGACAGACAAAAAAAATGTATTTGTTAAAAGTAGCGTTTATACTTTCATAAGCATTTAACAAAGATCCTTCAGTTTTATTTATTTTTATAGACAAATACATTTAAAGAGACAAACACAATTACATACGTTCTTACAAGCATGCCTAGGTAATAGAATAGGCACTTTATCTTATTGCGATTCATGAAAGTTGGAC
Source organism: Aporophyla nigra (assembly GCA_947507805.1). Lineage (NCBI taxonomy): Eukaryota > Metazoa > Arthropoda > Insecta > Lepidoptera > Noctuidae > Aporophyla > Aporophyla nigra. Next base: position 17,034,824 of record OX382297.1, on the reverse strand, counting down.
GTCGTTGCTTATCCGATTTGCTGTTTTTTCGGTTCTCCTTTGTTCCCGCACATAAGCAAACGGTTTTATTGCATCACGTCTTCATTATCTTTTGTTTGAGCCGCGTATTGTTAATTTGTTCATTGACCAACTTCTTGCTTCCATTTAATGAATACTCCGATGAGATGAAAAAGTTATTAAATAGTCTTCTGCAGTAATCCTAACTTTATTAAAAATCCAATATGAGTTTGTTTGTTACGCTTTCACGCTAAACCGTCTGAACGAATTTGGATGAAATTTGGTACATGGGTAAACGACGACCTGAAGAAGAACATAGGATCTTTTCATCCTGGATTGCAGACGATGTTGCTGGCAACAGCTAATTTGTAAAATTTAAATTACTTGAGCGAATTCATGCCAGTTTAATTTCGAATATTGATAAGAATCAAACATTTGGTAATATAAACGGTGATGGATATAAGAGAAAGTGATACCAATAGGGTTTAATATTTAAACACGAGTCCAATGAAATTGAGTAGATGATGTCGTACAGGTCACCGAACACTGTTCAAACATCATCCCAGTCGGAGAGGGTGTGATCTGTAAGCGAGCCCTCTCTTACGTTACCACGGCCCGTGGGAATCACCGCACACTAAATTATTAACAAAAATATTGACCCGCTGCCTACTTAAGGGATTTGACCACTAGTTGTTTGCGTTGGCAGTTTGCCGCTCCCAACAAATACAGGCAAAGGCGACGTGTCGATACTGCTTTACAAAGTTTATGGGAAAAGTTGGAGAGCCGTGAGCTGGGCAGGGTCAATATTTTGTGTTTGATCGCTATGAGAACTGGCGTAACCTTTGAGATGATCGCCCAACTTTATTAGTGATGGGAAACTTTGATCGTGAATCGTCAAAGAGGTATCGTGTAAACAATTTCACATTGTTTTTCCGGTTAATCGTCGCTTCCTATAATTTACGAAACCCTATTGGGTAGAATTAGGACTCTTGTATCTTAGCCAAGTCCTGTAAAATAGACCTTCACATATGGAAGCAGCTATCACAGGTAAAATTTGCTTACGAATCTATTTGAATGCCCAATTTAGCAATAAAAATGCTACTATTAGTAAACAAAATGATTTATTTTTGTTTATAAGAACCGAGCATAAGTGAACATTTTAACAAAGAACCTTCTTTTGTTTGAAAATTCTTTAGCAAAGATCGAAAATCAGGTTATCTAAATTAGAATTTTATTCGGCGAATTCTCAACCTAATCACAGTCCACATTAAAACAAAAAAATACAACACATTCCTCTATTATTTCAGAACGATGTGAATGTTTGATTGCATTTGCCCTAATTGTTAGTTACGCACGATCGGACATAGGTGCCGTGGATCTAGTTCAGATCGATCAACAGTGCAGTCCGTTACAGTTGTGTCGGTATTACCCAGTCGACGGGGTAAACAAAACATTGGACAAGACAATAACCTGTATTGTAGTGAGCTGCCGATGATATTGACCTCTAAATATATAATAATGACAGGTAGACTCAATTCGGTTCACAGCCACGAATGATTTAATTGAAATGAACAGTTGCATGTGTTTGTTTCATTGACTGAAAACCAATATGTTCAACGTAATGCACATCAGGTGTTCATGTTGGTGTCTGACAAAGTTTTAATTCCAAAATATGAGGTTTGTACTCTAAGATGGACTTATTGGGTACTTTAAACTTAAAATGGTAGGTATTTCTCTCAAAGAACAATAATTTAGGGCAACATTGGAGGCCCAGTGGTATTGGCCCTGACTTAGGAGTTATAGATCGTAGATTCTAACCCAGGCAGGCACTTTCCGTAAATAATCTTATCACCACTGCTCTCAAAACAGCGAAAGAAGACATCGTGAGGAAACTGGCTTGTCCACCAAAAATTCGAAGACCCGTGAAATCTACCAAACCGCACCACCGTCTCGAAAAAAGGAGGCCTGTGTCCCAGCAGTGGGAACATTACAGGCTGATTATACTTCTGCCAAACAATAATAAAGACATCAACAATCACGTTCGTTAATTAGGGTCCATAACAATCGCAATTCACTTGAGTTTACAGTACCTTTCTACATAATGCGACACCCGCGGTGATTCTCAGCAGTAACGAGCGCGCGGCATCTAATCCGCGCTCACTAATCCATTAATTAAGAACCGAGTTAATTGGGCTAGTTCACGTGGGCCCGTCACCGTGGCCGACTCTGAAAATCACTCCACTCGTTTAAAAAACGCGGAAAAGCGGCCCCCACTCGTTACCGCCGTAATTTGATGGGAAACTCGTCAGTTTGCTGTTTTACGGTTACCAACTGAATTTGCGGTATGCCCCAGCAAATTGTATACGTTTTTTGCGGCACAGCCGATTCGCTAGGTTTCCCTAATTAACAAGCTAACTGTTCACCAATAAATATTCTACATAAGTAACTTAATTGGTACAGTTACATTGAATTGTAAAATTCTTGAGAGATCGACCGGAATGATGATGTTCCTAGAATTTTTCTACGTGTAATAGAAAACATATATTCTTATGTAATTAGTTTGTGTTTGCGTATTATGAATCAATGTATGTAGACCATGATTGCCTACTTTTATCAGTGATTGATTACCGTAATTACTTGCGGTACCTAAGGTCGTCGAAAGCGTTACTAAGGTGCTGAAATAAATCTCGAATGATTCTCGCGTTAACTGCAATAAAATGGAATAGCCAAATTTTCCTTTCGAAATACTTGAATGTCGGAAAGAAAAATTTCAAAGTAAAGAAACCCAACATGACAGAGTCCCTAAACATACCCTAACGATTACTGATTCAAGTTATTGTTTTCTTATGGAAAACGTAAATTGTTTTATTTCTGTAAGTAGGTTTGTAGATACAAACACTTTACATTTCAATCATATTCTGAAACTAGTTAAGATCGGCGTTTCCTATCCTGAAACTATATGAGTACTCTGTGAAGGCATAACGAAACAAACTCGGAGGTCACAGTCTTCTAAAGTCAAAACATAGATAATCTTGGTCAGATCATGTGAAGACCATATGGATTGGTGTCTGAAATGGTATGATATTTTGAAGCAAGAACCACACAGATTGAGTGGACCGGTCCAGTCAGTGCACGCATTTATTAGTAATAATGCAACTCAACTCAGAACTTATGGAGCTCAATGATTTGATGAACAATACTAAAGAAAGGATATTTGGGTAGGCCGCATGAATTACTCAAACTGCCAGACCATGATTTAAAAAAAGAAAAAAAACGCGCGACTCTTTATTTTCTGCATGCGAAATGCGTTTTTATGGTAAAAGCTGGCAGCAAGCGACAGCGTTTGTCAGACGACGTAGCTATGACTACTGCGGCCAATCATTCAATTGATCGAGGCGGGACGCCGCAGGATTGCCTCATTATCCAATAAACACACGGCGCCCGATCTCGACTGCTTTCAATAATGCCACAGATGAGGTAGAAGGTCGGATGTTAATGTAGTTTCCTCTTTACAATTGCCTGACGTATATCTATGATGCTCTTGACTGGACACTTATTTTTTATTGGGTTTTTTTCGCACGACCTGCATTCTTCTACAGGTAACATTGGACTAACTGTCGTCAGAGAAATTCTTGGTATGTATTTAAAAAATTATAATACACAAGCGGACCGGTAATTACTTCATGGTATACGTCACAGCACACAATTCTCCATAACGTAGCCACTTTCTCATTGACGTCAACCATCAAGGCCGGACACCAATAAAGGTATTACGAAGAACGATCTAACATTAACGTTCCCATACAAAATCGAATGGTCATAAAAGTTGGTAAATAATATTGACAGCTCTATGTTTTATAATGTGAATGTTTTGTGGCGCCGACGCGACGCTGCCGACATAAACACCACAATTACTCGATATAATTCGATAGCAGGGATTGAATCATATATGATGATCGGGCGTATCGATTTCGCACCTGAGCAAAGGCTTCTTTGGCAAATTAGTGATTGCTAATTTTGAAAGATTATGTTGAATATTTTTAAGCTTCCCCGTAGGTAATATTACAGTAAGCAGAACATTTCTGCTACTAAGTTTATCAAAACTTTAGTTTGTGCACCAAAATTGTTGTCTCATTTTAATTCAGCCCAGTTTATTATGCCAGATATAATTTAACTATGTACTAAAATATAGTGAAGACAATTTCACAGAATGTGTTCTGGTATTCAAGTCTTCTGTAGAGTCCAAATATTTCTGTCTGCGAAATGTAGGGCTATACTTAGCACAGTAACGTCTTTTGCATTTTCATTGAAAATTGTAGGATTTGATTATGCTTTTGCACACCACTAATTTTACATAAGATTTATGTGTACAGTATTTTGCGTTATAGGATACCAAATGCAGGAATGTGATCGTGTGTGCATCGTTTTTATCCGTGCTTTAAATTAAACTGACATTCCAGGACTTATGGGCAAAGAATTTGCAACGATCCCTTCTACTTTTAACAGACATTCAATTTTAATTAAGGTAGAGAGAACAAAAAGTATGTGGAGACAACACTTTTTAACCCACTAAGGCGAAGCAAAAAGGAGGGTTATAATTTTGACCGGTATGTATATGTACGTATGTCTTGATCATCCGCTGGTTATTTGGTATGTGACGTTACATCAAATTTAATATGACGCCCCTAGAGAAAATAAAGTCATGAACTAAAAAAAATACTAACTTGATTTCTAACAGTAGTAAGTGATTATGTGCTTAAGCCAAAAACAAAGTGACATACGATCACGGCTTTCAGGTGAGAATATTTTCTTGTTTCATACTTTTTAGAACGTGATTTTTCAGTAGCCGGGTTTTAGTTTTTGAGCTTTTTAGCTAAGAAGCTAATATAGTTTCTGTGCTATATTAAACCCTCTGCAAAATTTATACAGTTGGTTCAAAAGTACGAAAGCATTTCTTAGCAATGTGCACATAGTGGTTTAATCCCCGCTCAGTAGCTATAGGTACGTACCAAGTGCGCTGGTGTATATCGCATGTCGTCAGCCGGGACATCCGAAGCATTTCCTCATTGTCGCACGCGCACGCGCCGACGGTTTCTTTTTGTCTTAACTGTGCAAGTATTAACATTGATGAGCATCATGATTCGCTTCCTGTATACTCACAAACTTTGAGTTCACTTATTTAGCTGGCATTCTTTACAATTTACAGTAGCTTGTAAGTACTATTACAAACTCCAAACTCTACAATACAGTGTAGAGTTTGGTGTTTGTGTTTTGTAATCAGTGTTTTATTTTGGTATTATTTGGGATTAAACCATATCATACAATTTGTAGTATAATCCATGCAGGAACAGTTTATGCAGCTACGAACATCATGCCAGTGATCTGATAATGAGAATTATTTAGCAGGGCCTGTATGATGTCCTATAGGAATATTTTTTGGCATAATCAACCTAAAACGTTCTCACTGCTGGAACAAAGGCCTCCTCTCTGTGAGAAGAAGTGGGTCGTAATACACCACAGTCGGGGGCCCAGTTTTGGAGTTGGTAAATATAAAAAAATCTTCCATTTTTAGGGTTCCGTTGCCAAATGGCAAAAAACGGAACCCTTATAGATTCGTCATGTCTGTCCGTCTGTCTGTCTGTCTGTCTGTCTATCTGTCCGAGTATGTCACAGCCATTTTTTTCCGAAACTATAAGAGCTATGCTGTTGAAACTTGGTAAGTAGATGTATTCTGTAAACCGCATTAAGGGCCTTGGTCCGGTTTAGTGCCGTAAAACGGTCACTTTATGAACCTATCTTCTCATTAACGACTTGGTTTGAAGATTTGAAAAAAAAATATTTTTGCTATAGATTCATGTACATAATTTTTACAAGAGCACTTTTTTCGTAGGGTTAAAACCTTTGCTGTAAAAAAATATTTACGACAACCCAATTTTTTGGCTTATATTTCATACTCCTACTAAACAGCTTTGTTATTTGGAAATATTTTTACACATAAAAATAAACGGTTATAGGCACTATGATTTTACAATAAAATATTGTAAATTAATCAAAATTTTGCAAAGAAATACCCCCATTTTAAGCCGTCAAGGGTAGAGGGGCTCTGCGCAGGCGCGGGCTGCAGTCGTGCATTAGCATTCAGACGGGAGGGCTGTGTCGCTCGCTGCTCCGCTCCAGCTATCGATCGACTACGCGCAACGTGTGTGTTAGTGTAAATACTTACGAACGTATTGTAACAGTGTGTGTTTATAGACTAGCTCCTTGCAGAGGAGTCGATTTGTTTGTGCGCGACGCGCGTGGACGCTTTATTAGTGGTGGCATTTCTAAATACTTTTTTGTGTGTATATTTTATTGTGTGAACTGTAACACAGTTTGTATTTAAATAAAAATGCCCAGGCAAAGAAAGTGTTTAATTTATTAGCGATTATCCTACAGTTATTGACTATTTCTGTTTTGTTGTAATTTTCAATTTTTAGTGTCTCCTTACCAAAACTGTGCGTTACAAAAACAATCTTTTTTTTAAAATTATGTTAATATTTCTCATGTAAGTGAAATTTGTTTTTTATGAGAAATAAAGATATCTCTAACCCGAAAAGTTGTCTTTCTTTAATCAATCACATACCTGCATGTTTAAAGAAATATGTCCAGTATAAACATCAAATAGTTGCGTCTTTGTAAAGTATCAGCCATTGATCCACCATTCGGTACCTTTTACAGCCGTAGGCAAAAATACCGACTTTCGTCCGTCTCTGCATAATCTTTGGTCGTTGTTTTAGTTTAGCGCGCCGCCGCCGCCGCCACTCGTTACGTGTGTGCGGGAGTATGGAGCTTAGCTCCGCCCATATGCTCAAGGTTAACGAGGATACTATACACCTTAAGATTTTCACACAAAAATAGAAAAAAAAAAAAAACCGGCCAAGTGCGAGTCGGACTCGCGCACCGAGGGTTCCGTACAAACCTGCAGGTCATCATCATCATCATTCGTCATCATCGTTTATGAAATTAAATGTTTTTTTTTTTAATTTTTATATTTGAGTTGACTGAATGAAAGGTAAATTGTGGTTTACGATTTATGACGTATTAAAAAAAAACTACTTACTAGATCTCGTTCAAACCAATTTTCGTTGGTAGTTTTCATGGTAATGTACATCATATATTTTTTTTAGTTTTATCATTCCCTTATTTTAGAAGTTACGGGGGGGGGGACACACATTTTACCACTTTGGAAGTGTCTCTCGCGCAAACTATTCAGTTTAGAAAAAAATGATATTAGAAACCTCAATTTCATTTTTAAAGACCTATCCATAGATACCCCACACGTAAGGGTTTGATTAAAATTTTTTTTTGTGTTTCAGTTCTATGTATGGGGAACCCCAAATATTATTGTTTAAAAAAAAAATGATATTAGAAACCTCAATATCATTTTTGAAGACCTATCCATAGATACCCCACATGTATGGGTTTGATGAAAAAAAAATTTTTGAGTTTCAATTCTATGTATGGGGAACCCCAAATATTATTGCTTTTTTTCTATTTTTGTGTGAAAATCTTAATGCGGTTCACTGAATACATCCACTTACCAAGTTTCAATAGCACAGCTCTTATAGTTTCGGAGAAAAGTGGCTGTGACATACTCGGACAGACAGACAGACAGACAGACAGACATGGCGAATCTATAAGGGTTCCGTTTTTTGCCATTTGGCAACGGAACCCTAAAAACGAAAGAAAATAATATTTGGGGTTCCTCATACATAGAACTGAAACTCAAAAATTTTTTTTTTCATCAAACCCATACGTGTGGGGTATCTATGGATAGGTCTTCAAAAATGATATTGAGGTTTCTAATATCATTTTTTTTTAAACAATAATTTTGGGGTTCCCCATACATAGAACTGAAACTCAAAAAAAAAACATCAAACCCATACGTGTGGGGTACCTATGGATAGGTCTTCAAAAATGATATTGAAGTTTCTAATATCATTTTTTTCTAAACTGAATAGTTTGCGCGAGAGACACTTCCAAAGTGGTAAAATGTGTCCCCCCCCCTCCCCGTAACTTCTAAAATAAGGGAATGATAAAACAAAAAAAAAATATATGATGTACATTACCATGTAAACTTTCACCGAAAATTGGTTTGAACGAGATCTAGTAAGTAGTTTTTTTTTAATACGTCATAAATCGTAAACCACAATTTACCTTTCATTCAGTCAACTCAAATATAAAAATTAAAAAAAAAAACATTTAATTTCATAAACATAAACCTTATGCATAAACCGTGAATTCCTGCAGGTTTGTACGGAACCCTCGGTGCGCGAGTCCGACTCGCACTTGGCCAGTTTTTTGGTTCTAGAACGTCCCGATTCCCTCACCATGCTTCCTTCGCCGTTTCAAGAGCAGTGGTGACGAAATAATTTGCATAAAGTAAAGCACCTGACTAGGTTTGAACCTACACTACGTACACCTACTCGTAAGTCTCGCGCAAACTGTTTCCATGAATTCAGCATAATTTTGATTCTAGACCCTTAACGTAGGAATTTATGGTCAGTGAAATATCAAATAAAAAAGAAGTGCAGAACTTACGCGGTCAAAATGTATGGAACAGCGCTTTTTAGGGTTCCGTTGCCAAATGGCAAGAAATAGAACTCTTATAGATTCGTCATGTCTGTCTGTCTGTCTGACCGAGTATGTCACTGCCACTTTTTTCCGAAACTATAAGAGCTATGCTGTTGAAACTTAGTAAGTAGATGTATTCTGTGAACCGCATTAAGATTTTCACACAAAAATAGAAAAAAAAAACAATAAATTTTGGGGTTCCCCATACTTAGAACTGAAACTCAATTTTTTTTTCATCAAACCACACGTGTGGGGTATCTATGGATAGGCCTTCAAAAATGATATTGAGGTTTCTAATATCATTTTTTTCTAAACTGAATGGTTTGCGCGAGAGACACTACCAAATCGTAAACCGCAATTTACCTTTCATTCAATCAACTCAAGTATAAAAATTAAACATTTAATTTCATAAACATAAACCTTATGCATAAAATGTGAATACCTACAGGTTTGTACGGAACCCTCAGTGCGTGAGTCCGACTCGCACTTGGCCGGTTTTTTATAACCGACGAAAAATGTCTTCGAAACGAAGACATTTTTGTGCTGTGACATTTTGTGCAAGAACTATGAATTCAGCATATTATGCTGAATTCATAGTTATAATTGGCACACTGATTAAAGTTTTATTCTGTACAGAAAAGGATCTACAAGGAAGATCTCAATAGGAAAATCACAGTAATCGATACTCCCAGGTAGTCCGATAGCATCAGAAATTACTAGTGGCAGGCATATGCCACCAGTAAATAAATTTGAGCGCAGGTCGATAAACGTTTACGAAGAACATATTACGAGTTCCATAATGATTGTGATATCATTCCAAGTGTTACTGCGTAGGATTCGTCATCTCAATTGCGAGCTCAGTGCCGCCGCCACTCAGTACTCTCATTACCTGCATCCTGCCTCCAATTCCCGCCTGCTTACTAGATCCCATCTAACACTGACCCACATTCCACGAACAACGATAATCAGGTCGATAGTCAATTAAAAAGCATCCACCGTATTGATCCAGTTCCTGCATTGTTACCGAACCTATACAAATAATGTATATCCCTCCAACTGGTAGCAATAGGATGCTCTCAAACCAATAATCCATATTTTTTCCAAACGATATAACCTTATTTACGGATCGGCATCGCTAAATACAGGGGACACAATCTAAAGCTTTTTGTGCAGTCCCACTGAATCAATTTTGCGTTTTTTGTTCGCGGATTTCGGAAGCCGCAGGTAAGAGGGCCTAGATCCGGGTCCGTCTTTGTGTTTCGCTATTCTTGTGATTTACTAATATTTACAAATTCGCAATTTGGGAACCAATAACTGTCAGAACGCATCAGCTGCATCACTCGGCCAATTGGGTTACACACAACGAGCTCCACTTTACATGATGTCGAGATTATTTGCGCTGTTTACAGTTTGTGTAGAAGCAGAGGGCACTTTTTATTGCTTGCATCAAATAAAAGATAATAATAAAATCGTAATAATAAAATGCCGAGTGTTCTTGTGTGCATTCTTCAGTATCGTATTGTGTTTCCGCTCCTTATGTCTTTTCACGTTAAACACATCACTTGGTAACTATAGCAATCTTGCCATTTAAAATGGCAATGAATATAATTGTGTAATTGTATATTTTCGTGATCCATTGCTAACGATTCGAAAGGGTTAGCTGCATGAAATTTACTTGACCGTAAAAGATTTTTAACAATAGAAGTTTACTTTACCGTTCGTATTTCGTTCATCATTACGTATTATTCTCAGGTTAACGTCAGATTATATTGTTAACTTATAATTGATGTCGAAACTTAAATCCATATATATAGTTGAATAATTTAACAGTTACCTTAGATATTAGTTTTATATTCCATGACAAAAAAAAACAGAATAGAGACATATTGTCAGGAATGAGGAACTTCGATATAGGTTGAAGCTGACGCTTATAATATTTTTTATTTGATTACGTACTTGCAGCGATTCAAATAGTGAGTGCAAGATTAGTCGAAACAAATAAAAAATGCGATGAAAACCATGTGAACGATACGTAAATAATATCAAGGCATCACCCTAATAGCCTGTTTGTTGAAACCGTAAAATCTTTATTTTTACAGTTGCTACAAAACGGAACATAGACCAGTGCGAATTTAACAAGATTACAAAAACTGGAAACAAACAGAAGTGGTGGGGTGTCACCAAGCATGACCGCTGCGTGGAAGAAGTCGACCGCTCGCTCGGCATGTGGCGGAACTAATAAGGCCCATTAACATTTACCGTAGTGTACCGTAAAACCGCACAGCACTGAAACACGCATGCTACGCAATCGTTATGCAGATGATGCTGTTACTAATGTCGGTAAAGTGCGATTATTTCTATCTGGCCAGTGCTGATGAAGCGTGGTGGCATTGAGAAATCCTTGGCAATATAGTGTGGAATCTTTGTTTTGAATTTGTTGCTAGGGATATTACGAAAACTTACCGTATTCTTCTACCCATTATTGCCGGATAAATTAAATTATCAAATATATTTCTGCACATAACGAATTACGGACATATAAATCAAATTGGGAAGATAATTAGGATTAAGACATTAACTTAACACTTGTACGAGTCAGTAACCCAAAGTTAACTGTAAATTGAATTCTCATCTACCCATTGTTATAGCATGAATGAAAATAAATGAATTTGCATAAATGTTTTCATAGATGGATTATAATCTAAATTGCTTTTGATGATGTTATTTACGTTAATGTGAGAAATGGTTCATAATTGTAGATTGCTGGCAGTCATTACAGCGACTTGCAAGAACTAGCCGCCCGCCCAGTTGTTACAGATTTCGTAGCAGGTTTGACCGCGCTCCACCTCAAAATATTGCATATGATATACCGCGGCACCTCTTGGCATCGTCGCACTAAATCATATTCACATTACGCACCACCTACCGCACAATATAAAACACAAAAACGTTGATGACGTTCAATTATCACTCCACATTGTTTGTTGATAGGCCGCTCGCCGATCGCCGCTCGCCTCTCGCCGCTCATCTCTCCGACGACGAGACGTAACGGTGGTAATGTTTACTTTGTCTTTTGCGGCACGCTCCCTATAATCCCAAATAACAAATTATGAAATGGATGAAAAACTCAGGTTAAGCTGTCGGCGATTCCTAAACATGATGTTTGATTGTGCTCTAATGACAAGGCGCGGACTCCAAGCCACCTTTTGTGTAAAGCCGACCGAGATTACTAATGGAGCGAAACAAAAAAGCGTTTATTTTTAATGTCGTAAAGTCGAAAGTGTAGTCAATCCGAGATTGCTGTTAGTGTTTCGACTAAGGAGGTCCTGGTAATTGAGCAATCATCTACTCTAGGCCGTTGCGGTAAGCGACGCATCGAAAATAAATGAAATTTATTATTTGTTTTGTTTGTTCCTGAACCATGTTATGTTTAAATATCGTGAGGAAATTAGTTTACTTCCTTGTGTGGTACAAGAGTGCTTTTTGGTTCAAGTTTGATGAGGACCCCGTAATGAACGTGAATGTAGACATTAGACAGATTACAAAACTGCTTATAAAGCTTCCAATACGTATATTTTTATTATAATGAGAATACCGGAAAACCGCTGGGATGTGGCGTTTTCCATATTACACTAAGCGTTTCCCCAACCTCATCTATTAGAGTGTATGATTAGGTATGCAGTCATTCGCGAACACACGGTCATCCATCATCATTCATGATATGGCGCGTTTCACATTTGACGTCTGGAGTTTAATGCCCAGCGAGGAAAATTTCGGTATACGAAAACGAAGTCAATTTAAATATGATGCTGAATGTGGTATAGAAACCTTTCAGTGATTACTGTACTACAAACATAAATAATATTGAAGAATACCAGCTCACCAGCAAGACAATAAATAAAGCAAATCTACCAAAACATACAATCAACTTTGACTGCACACTGATCGCAGCGACTAGAAAGTAAGTAGAGCTCACTCGTAAGCATTGTAATCGTCTCTAAAAAATGTTATTATTGATAATTGATTCAGCTATTTAACCGGCCCCCAACATAGAAGCACGTGGGATGACGTGAATGGGCAGTCATTGATCGCGTCTGTGATTGCCGGCGCCGACCACGGAGCGCGCGGGCGCCGCGTTTTGTACAACCCAGCACCTAGTTTGGCTTAACGCTACTAATGTGGTATAAAATTTAATGGTTATTGCAAAACTTATTGAGGATGTTCTTATGGAATCGGTGTGATTTAGTTTTTCTATAGATAATGTGTGATGCCTATGAAGATAAACGCCTAAAAGGCTTCGTCCTAATACGTAGTAACAATTTGTTAAACACAGCATAAAGTTGACTGAGACATATTTGGCAACTTGAGTTAGGTACAATATTAACTATCAAGTTTTACATAAGTTATGGCGAACTAATAGGTGTGTCTGCTAATGATACGAGGCAGGATGTAGGCAGCGCGGCGTGAGGGGCAATAGCACGACCTTGCGAATGTCGCCGGACAACACGCGGATTTGACTCATGTCGAGGCACGCCATGATTCATGCCATAATCATTTTTTTAGAACACATCACCGGCTATCCCTCATTTGTAACTACAAATTAAACAACTCACCTAAGCAACGATACATTACAAACATTCTTAAAAATATCCCTTCCGAAGATACCCAATCAAACATCAAAAGAAAGAGTCAAACCGCTCGTAACTAATTTAAACACCCGATCCACAGGATTAACGCCAAGAAATCTGACAACAGGATACGTCAATTTAAACTAGTCGAAACGGTCGAAACTGAGAACAAATATGCCAAAGTGCACCTTCGATCTATTGTTCTTTGCTGCGATGGCTTAACATTGGACGTTGTAGCTTTCTTTTTGAACAAGATACGTAGTTCTGTTAGATGAAACAAACCCGGTATGTGATGCTGTACATAGTGTACATGTTTTATTGCAGCCATTAGTACGTAGTGTATTGAAGTGGCAGGACGTGAGCGAGTAACAAAGGAGCTCGTCTAAACAGGCCATTAATAAGGAGGCGGCTCGCGGGATCCGCCCGGGACTTCCGCTGCATTCCGAGAACCGCTATCCCGGGACAAGACAGGAATAGCACCGGTGATACTCCGCTCAACATATAAATGGCAATCAACGCAACATACCGCACTTGATATTAACTCCGAGTGAAAGCTAAGTGCACTTGATATATGAAAATTAGACAACTCGCTGTAGGACTTAACAGCTTTTACTCACTTGAACACAGATAATTTTGAAGGCAGGATATATGGCAATTCTATATAAATACTTCTGTCAAGCGTTTGTACAATTATCAAGTGGTAGTCATAAATCTCGCCAAAATGACCGTAAACATATTTGGAATCATCAACATTCCATCTTATAAGAACCTTTTGAAAGAAACACAATTGTTTTGTACAAAACATTGTTGAAGCGCGGCGGATCAAAACGTAAAGAATAATAAATAAATGTGAGGGCTCAGAGACACCTTTATTATAGAAATGGGTGGAAGGTGGCAATCTCTGAGATCTTGCTGTGTGTTTACTGTGCATCATCACGTTTTACAAAAGGAGACAATTTATTCGAAACGTGAGAAAGAAAGAGACGCAAGCGTCGGCATGGACCACCTTGTTAGTAATAATCGGTTTACAGGCCTTGTCAAAAATTAACTTATTATAAATTATAAATGGAGCTTAGCGGAGGTGGCGGCACGACTGTTTATCGATATATTTTTGCTATTATTTATAAAATGAACTCCAATACCAACAAAACATCTATCGACGATAGCTTTATGAAATGTGGCGGACTTAAAAATTTGAAAGTTCAAAAGTTACTACTTTGTAATTGATTGTTTATAAGTATCTTTGTCAACAGAAAGCTTGGAAGTGTCATTAATACAAAGCTTTTATTTTGTGCAACAGCATTCATTCAAAACTTTCGATAGACTCTATTCCAGTTTCTGTGTAACCTTACATGTACATATATAATTGGCTAAACATTAATCCATTTTACAGCATAAAATAATTAATTGACGAGAAACTTTTTTCAATGTATCCTGTATTATTTGCCATATAAGCAAAGCATGTAGGCTCTGTAATATATTTCTAAAACACATTAAAAACCCTATTCTAATCTATAGTTTAAGAACTATATCGATATGCGCCGTAGCTCCTCCCTAGAAGTGCTACCTGCCACTGATTTAGTGATTTATCAGCACGGCGGCGGCGAGAGCTTTTGCATTGCATGCTGACGCACCATGAATACGTTGTTTAACCTCTTATAACTTCAATCCGTACAGGGAATATTAAAATCTATTAGCAGGAAAAGATTGGGTTAGTACCGGAATTGTATTATGTATCTATCTGTGTACGTAATCGATCACACCTTTCCGCACGACATTTACAATCGATTTTTTGTCGGAAGACGTGACCGCACTACGGATAGCGTTCGATAATTCGGTATCGGATTATTTGTAAATAATCGATAGAATTGTTGATCGCTACCGATCTGAAGCGTTACATCGGTCTCCACCTGCCGTCACGACGCGCCGGTAGATCACATCGATTGACCGGTGACGAATCGATTTCGTAACGTTGACGACTTTATCGGAATTGTGTCGACACACCGATTAGCTTGATACACGAATTTATTATACGTCGATCCTGTAGATATTTTTCCCAAGAAATCGAGTATCTAAGGTTTGTGAACTCAATTTGGAATGCGTTTAGTAGGTACTAAGTGTAGTCGTGGTATTCCCGCTACGCCGTAGCGCAGGCTTTCAGCTTCCGGATATCCTTGTGTATTTCCGCATGAAAACCCAAACTTGCAAGGTAAATGTAAACCGTAACTGGTATTTACGAGTTATTTATAAATTAATCTTGTCATAAATGCATTCTAACAATAAATGATTTGGTTTTCTGACATAAAAGGAGAAACATCAATAAATGAGTGTCCCTAACGAGTGGTAGTTCTATATTTACTTATGTCTATTATGATATATCATGTATGGGCCACCGAGGACGCCACAGGACGTTCGACCAGATTTTATTAAGATGTACCACTTTGCCGAGCCCGCGTACAACCTGCCAAATGTATGCCTGATATAACAGTCCTTCAAGCTAATTTCATCTGTATAGCTTCAACAATAGAGATAATTATAGCACGAAAATTGTGCTTCATTTGTGAGATATGTGGTGCTTTTGGTGTATGTGACAAAACAACCGCATTAAAAGTGTCTGATTCGAAACATCACAAGTAACTAAAAAGCAAAGTGTGCTTTATGTGGACGGTGTATGGTTTGAAATGGTGTTGTTAGTTAGCGAGTTCGATGTAATTTTTCACGTAAGTGGGAGCGAGGAGCCGCGGGGGCGCCGACAAAGCGCGGGACCCCCGGGGGGCGGCCACCGCTTCCAACTGCGTGTGCGCATACCACACTGTGATTTGATAATAAAATGACACATTTAGAATTACCGCTCCTATATGTTTATATTACTGGAAAATTATGTTCTCATAAAATATTTGACGTTTAAATTATCTCTTTCTATAATAATAATAATAATATTTATTTGTTCAAAACCTTAAACCTATTTACAATTCTTAGGAACTTAAATTAAACCTGATTAATATTCTATCTACATAATGGTTTGTTGAAACAAATAGCATGACAAGATACAGGCGAAGAAAAGCATCCTCAGACATTGAGGAACAGCAAGAGAGTTAATCATATTGTAATGGCTCAAAAAGGTAGTTAAAAATAAAATAAAATGCTTGAAAATAAAATGTACGAAACAAAAAATTATGGGGTCAAATCAAAAGTTCTAATATCAGTAATTTCAACTTCTGAAATCTAACAATTATATCCTTTCGTTTAAAAAAAGAAAAGGGAAACACCCCAAATAATAGACGTGTAAAGCCTTTATTTCTAATCTTGATTTTTCGTTGCTTTATCTGATTCTAATTAATCAAGAAAAATATGAAGTACGTAAAGTATTGAATGGGTCGGCGGGGTCAAGGCGGTGCGGAGTGGCGCGACCGCGTAGGATCGCGTTTTGGCCGCGCCCGCCCACGTCCACATAACCTATTGTCTGCCCACGCGCCGACGAGACGAGCACGAGACGTGATGTCACGTTATCAACTACAGATATGTGTGTAATTAACGTGAATACATTTGGGTTGTTGGATTGCAAAAGACGTAACGGAGACGCCAATCAAGCGTCTGTATACGGAGAATTACTTCAATCGAGCTTCGAAATGGATGTCAGAAAATCTCGTTTTGTACTTATTTGTTAAAGTTTTTTTTAGCAAGATGTATAAAAAACCACAATAAACGGTAGCCACACACATTTATACAAAATATAGTTCCGGAATATTTTTCTCTACAGTAAAATAATCGTCATAATCCTTCAGGTATTAAAGGATTAGGGTGAACGGCCCTTGCGCGGTATTCAACCAAGGAATCTTTTCCAAAATACCATTATTATATTCTTTTACAAATGTGTCACAAAGGAGTCTATTCCTTTAGCTGCTAATGTAAGGTAAACAGCACATTAGCGGACTGTAACAATTGATTATAGTGTCCGTACCGCCGCGCCGCCTACGCCCGTGTGGCTTATTTCTGTCAATTTCTCGGTAACACGGGAAAGAAACGACTTGTGTGGCAAGGATCGCACGCACTCAGCTTAGTTCCGTTTAGGTGTAAAATAAAAGTTTATTTTATAAAGCATTACGCCTTTGTTAGCGGGGTTTTATTGTGTTATACACGGCTATATAAATATGTTTAAAATAATTGAATCATCGTCTCTAGATAGGCATCTACCTGCCTAAAACAGTCATTTGAAGGTTTACTGCTTAACTTATATTGAAATTATACTTAATGCAATTTTATTTAAAAGATCCACAGTATTTCAGTCTTAGAACAAAGGCTAATAGTGAGCAATAAAGAAGAAAGGCAAGTTGGTTTGGTCCGTGGGCGTGAGAAAGCCGCGCGGGCGGGGACTGACCCGCGCCGCTAATGTTCTAGTCAAACACGCACGGCGCACTACTGCCAGTCTGTCAGGCTGGGGCTGTTCACTTGTCCTAGACAAATAAACACTACATCATTAGCACCCAGTTCATTTAGGTTTATGATTTGTGGTGACAAATTGTAAACAGCATGTACCAGAAACATAAGATTGCACACAGTACAATAGTAGCTTCCTAGCTGTTTAATTTTTATCCAATTTACACTTGCCACTATGTATTTCATTGGATCATCAATCAATCAGAATATCGCAGTCCACATTTGGGCATAAGTAAACCCCCAAGTTGTTTAAACAGACTAAAATTTGGGAAAATGCATCGTCAGTTATTCTAATTAATCAATTAATTAAATAGGTCTAGTGATATGCAATCGGCTACCGGTATACTGGATGACATGTTTTACTATGAGAACTAAGAGTACAATAAGAAAACATATTTAATTCAGTTTTGCTGTTAATCCGACTTGAAAAATCTCGTGAGAACTGAGGTAGAAGCAAGAGGTGTGACGGAGTGGCTCTCGGCTCATGTGATCCTTATCAGCTATCTCTACTCTCACGTCGCCGCAGTGACTAATTGCACTCGCTCACCCACCGTGAAATTACACCATTTAAATACATATATTTCAAAACAATAATCTAAAACTCTGATAAATTAAAAATAAATTGCCACTTTTGTATTTAATAACGACGAAATTAATTTTTATGTAAGCGAAGTTGTTTGCGCTTCACATGGTGTTTGCATCTGCACTTTATTTTTATCGCATACTTGTGTACAACATTACTCCGTGCTTACTAAGGAAGGATATGTTATAAATAATTCTAGTAGGAAATGTTTCCAAACAACCGTGACAAATAACTACCTTTCTTCGTTCACGTTCCTCATTATATCCTAATGCAGTAACAACATCTCATCGGACGTTTCTTGTAGGTCTAGGTTCGATTCCGCTGCTCCTTTTAATCGCAGCTCCATGAGAACGGCAGTTAATTAGTACTAAAGGCGCCACCTGTGTTATTATCTGGACGTCAAACACATGGTAACGCCAGCATTAGGGGCGTTTACCCTATATTTGTATGTGCATAGCTTTGAATGATAATTCGCGCTCATGTGCGTTCCCACTCACAAGTTAATGCATGCGTTCTTGTGTAATGATGCTATGCTTTCCTATTTTCTTTTATCAAATAATATAATATTTTCATTTGCATTGATGTGTGTTTGAGTACACCTTGAAATCCATTATTAACTCTTATTTATTTTGGTTTGTTTACAGCTGATGCCGCGAACAATGCAGTTCTGTCCGTTATTGTCCACGGCGATGATCGGCGACTGTCTGCGTACTATCGTCCGGGGCCACATGACGAATCCAATTAACAGCACTAACATATTCCGTCGGACGGCCAGTATTTATGTTTCCTCACAGTCGCACTGTAAATATTTAGTCCGGGAGGCGTCTGGCATCGCCCTCGCCTTATCTCTTCATCAGGCGCGTGAACCATTTCATGGACAACATTGAGTGCGCCTGCAGCGCCGACAACGTACAGGATACAGGTTTATAAATACAGATTAGAAAGTGGCACCTAAACGAGCGGTCCTTGAAAACTTCGTTACGCAGATAATCAGGAAGTTTATTTAGTGGAGCGTGGATGTTAGATAGTGGGCACGTGGCGGCTGTGGCGCTGGCGGGGTATCATAGCGAAGATAGCGCAGTAAATCAAGTATCGGAGCGCGCGCGTCGCGTGCGCGTGGGCATCGACAGGTGATGTCGGTCGATTATCTGCTAATTTATACGCGCCGCTCAACTTCTGTTCTCTCATATAATATTATTCATTTCGACACAACGCAAACGAGCTCGCTAAATATAGAGAGCGGCATTCCATGGACAACGCGCCTTGTTCTCGGGTAACTGTCCAATTGTTTATTATCCTTTTTTGATTACAATTTCTTATTTTAAATGTCAGTTGTTCGCGGCGAGGCAGGATGGCCGGCTCCTATTTGGAGCAGTGTTTGTTGTTACCGTGCTGATGTCACCGTGCCATGCCATCATCGTGAAGGGGCCAGTTTTGGAATCT
The DNA here is from genome assembly GCA_947507805.1 of Aporophyla nigra. NCBI lineage: Eukaryota > Metazoa > Arthropoda > Insecta > Lepidoptera > Noctuidae > Aporophyla > Aporophyla nigra. Next base: position 17,015,123 of record OX382297.1, on the reverse strand, counting down.
TTACGATCGACACCTCCACATATTCGCAACAGTTCATTCACCGACGCGAATATGAATGTCATTGTCAACTTACATTTATCTATTTGTGATCTGATGAGCATATCCGTGTTTTAATGACTTGTTCATTTAGATTGACATAAATGGATGAAAGATCTACGTAGGCTTTACCTACCGTTGCTTGGCAATGCAGGTTAAATCGAACATACACAGTCATCTCTCATTCCATGACTCTACATTTGAACATTTTACATGGTATACTTATACACGCTATTGCAGCTATTGCGAGAGTTCCGGGCTTGAGGTCATCATCGGTGCCGATGCCAATGCTCATCACCAGCTGTGGGGTATGGACACGCAAAACGAGAGAGGTAAGGCCTTGGTTGACTACTTATTCTCGACTAACCTATCCATACTAAACACTGGCTCCGAACCGACATTCGTAACCAGACGAAGCCGCACAATCATTGATCTCACTCTGGCAACAGAGGCCGCGGCGGAAATTACCACTGGGTGGCAGGTCTCCAGGGAGGCCTCCTGCTCTGACCACAGATGGATCCGCTTCGACATCCAGGCCTCTGTCCCGCCAGTAGCTCCGCGCCGCAAACCGCGCAACACAGATCGTGGTACCTACACACGCAGCCTAGTATCCAAACTTGCGACATCAAGCGATCCGACGTCATTTGCGGACACTACACAGATCGAGGTACAAGTAGAATACCTCACTAAATCAATGATAGACAGCTACCAAACTGCGTGCCCAGAGACGACCCCTCGTAGTACACCGGGCAAACAGCCTTGGTGGGGTGCGGATTTGGAGCGAAAGCGCGGGAAGGTAAGGAAAGCTTTGAATAGAGCCATGAATACATGTGCGGATGAGGACTGGGATGAGTACTACGCAGCCAAATCCTGCTACAAAAAATGCATCAGGTTCAGGAGCACCTCGGGATGGCGCAAATACACCGGTAGCATTGAGTCCTGCCAGGAAGCAAACAGGGTAAGGAAAGTACTGGCGCAACAAACTACACCGGGTCCAACAACCCTTCGCAAGCCAGACAACACTCTCACATCCTCGCCAGAAGAAACGAGACGCGTCCTTATCGAAACACACTTCCCGGGATGTATTTTCTCGCAAGCAATCGACTGGCAAGATGCAACTCAAACACCATCAGACAATGACTGGTTTTATGCTGGCAAGGTAATCACGCTAGAGAAACTTCAATGGGCCATCCGGAGTTTCCATCCATTTAAGGTCGCTGGCCCGGATGGGGTGTTTCCCGCCCTACTACAGTGGGGTGGAACCCTCATCGCAGAAAGACTGGTGCCTTTAATGAGAGCGTGCCTGGCCTTTAGATACGTTCCCAAAGGATGGAGGGAAGTGAAAGTAATATTCATCCCTAAACCAGGTAAGGGTGACTACACAAACGCCAAATCCCACAGACCAATCAGCCTGACCTCTTTCCTTCTAAAGACCCTGGAAAGGCTGTGCGACCGGGAGCTGAGGGACGGCGCTCTAAAAGCCCTACCGTTGCACGGTAATCAACATGCATACAGCTCGGGTAAGTCCACCGAATCGGCGCTTCATCTGGTAGTTAGCCAGATAGAAGAATCGATTCATGAGAAAGGGACCTGCCTGGGTACTTTCATAGACATTGAAGGAGCCTTCGACAAAACAAACTTCTCCAGCATCAGCAGCGCCCTCTCCAGACATGGAGTTGAACAGGTACTCATAGACTGGATCACAAACATGTTAAGCAAGCGCGTGGTTCGCCTAGAGGATGAGCAGCAGCTGGCCATGATTGCCAGAGGCTGCCCCCAAGGAGGGGTGCTGTCACCCCTTCTATGGAATTTGGTGATTAACGAATTAATCGCCAGACTCAATGCCAATCACTACTACACAATAGGTTATGCGGACGACCTCGCCATCCTTGTCTCAGGGAAGGTGACGAGCACGATCTTTAACCTTACCCAACAAGCACTACGTATCGTAGAGAAATGGTGCAATGAATATGACCTCTCAGTGAACCCCACCAAAACTGAGCTAGTCATGTTCACCCATAAACGAGCTTTAGGCCCCTTCCGCCTACCGAAATTGTTCAATACAGAACTTCAGTTGGCCAACGAAGTCAAGTACCTCGGGGTCATTCTTGACAGTAAGTTAAACTGGAGTAGTCATTTAGACAGCAAACTAAACAGGGCCTGCATCACATTCTGGCAATGCAGGAAAATGATAGGTAAGAGGTGGGGCCTATCCCCCAAAATCATACTTTGGCTATACACCGCAGTGATCCGACCCATGATCACCTACGGGGCCGTGGTCTGGTGGCCCCGCACCAAGCTCATTACAGGCTGCAACAAACTTCAACGCATGCAAAGACTAGCCTGCATGGCGGTCACGGGCTGCATGAGGACTACTCCGACTGCAGCCATGGAAGCCATGCTGGGACTACCACCGCTCCACCTGTTCATACAGCAGGAAGCCACGATGGCGGCAGCGCGTCTGAACACAACTAACCTCTGGAGGAAGAGAGACACACATCACACCGCGCTGCTTAAGGAACTCAACAATGAGTTCCCCATTACCAAAGCTATAATTGACCGGGTGCCTAAACAATTCATATTTGATAAAAAATACAAAATCCAGCTTCACGAAGATCGCCGGTGTGAGGGTCTGCGCCCCACTGAGCTGCGCATCTTCACGGACGGATCAAAAACAGACAGTGGCACAGGTGCTGGAGTCTTCTCGCAGGACTTCAACATACATATAGCCACACCATTAGGAGTCCACAACACAGTGTTCCAGGCGGAATGCATTGGGATCACTCTTGCCGCCTCAGCCATCATGGCCAGGGCGGTTAAAGACCACTCGATCCGCATACTCTCAGACAGTATGGCTGTTCTGCAAGCGCTGGACAGTCACTCGATTGACTCTGGGCTAATATACGAGTGCCACCAGCGCCTCAACCAGGTGGGTAGCCTCAATAATATAACCATTCAGTGGATAAAAGGACACAGCGGTTCGCTAGGTAATGATGCCGCCGATGAACTAGCCAGAAGGGGGTCGAGCATGACACCGGTGGGACCAGAACCAATCGCGCCACTCCCCTTTGGGTTCCTACGCTCTCTGGTAAGGAAACGTACCAGGGATCAACACTTTAAGCTATGGGTCGACCAAAGTGAGTGCAGGCAGGCCAAGGAAGCATTACCTGCCATCGATGCCCGCCTCACAAAACAGGTCCTCCGGCTAGACAAACGACAGCTGCGTATGGTTACAGCAGCAATAACTGGCCATGGGTCGTTTAATAAACATCTATTTGTCATAGGAGCTACAGACAGTCCGCTGTGCAGAGCCTGCATTGAGGACGACGAGACAGCAGCGCACGTGCTTCTAAACTGCCCGGCGATCGCCACATACAGGGCCAAGTACTTCGGTAACCCAGGTACCCTACGTGAGATAGTCAGCAACATCAAGACGTTGCTGGCCTTTCTCGAGGAGCTGGGGTGGATCGAATAACCGATTTCCCACCCGTACGCAAAATACGCGCTCAGACGTGGAGTTGCGGACACCAGCCCGTTCTACCTATTACCTATTACCTACACCAACGTGTGTATAAGTATTATAATTAAAAATGAAGAGATGTTCAGAAGAAGAGACCAATGATGGTGCTAAATACTCATATATTTTTCAGGTTACCAAATTAAATAGTAACCAATGAATAACAGTAGAAAACATTAACAATAAACATTATATGGGGTCAAAAGGTAAAAGAAAACCACTTTATATTATAACGGACACAATTCAAGATTACTTATCGATTAAAAAACAAACAAATAAAAATGAATATGTAGGTAAAAAATGAGGCGAAACTCTTGAATGGAACCACGAAAGCCTTATTACATTACACATAGAAATTTTCGGTATTATCAAGGAAATAAGAGAACTATTAGACAACCGTTATTATGTCCCTATTTTTGTAAGAAAGAAGAATCATTTCGCATGAAGGTTGAGCCCGTTGAGCTGAGAATTTCAAAGTGGAAACGATTCTTTTTGCAAATGACTAATTACAGAGCCCGACGTGACTCTTGCTCCTTGAATGAGAGTAGTCATTCCCCGTAGATTTTGCTTCACTGAATTCAAATTCAGCCTTGGAATTGCTCTATCACATCACATTTTTTAGATATCCTAACCTAAAAGTGCGAAAAGTGTGTTTTCATGGTTATGTAGCATCGCGACTTTAGTTATCGAAAAAATACCACAATGTTTTAAAATATAAGCATTGTTCTTTCAATTGGCGTTGAGTTTGCGCGAATATCTTTTTTCATCATCGAGAAAGATTTTAAAAATTTTTATAGACATGAATTGTTCAACGGCGTTGAACAAAAAAAATATAAAAATTAGAAATTTTCAAAATCAAATTAGGAATAGGAAGAACAATGCTTGTACTTTAAAGCATTATATGTATTTTTTCGATAGCTGAATTTGTCGCGATGCTACATTACCGTGAAAACACGCTAAAATCGTGTTTTTTGCACTTTTAGGTTAGGATATCTGAAAAATGTGATGTGATAGAGCAAGTCCGAGGCCTAATTTGAATTTAGTTACTCAAAATCTACGGGGAATGACTACTTTCATTCAAGGAGCAAGAGTCACGTCGGGCTATGTTATTACATTAGAATCAAACAATATTCTATATCTTTTCCAAATATTTCTTGTTACCCCCAAGCCAAGTATGCTTTTACATTTTAATGAGATCGATCCAGAACGCAATGAATGGAAAGCTGGAAAATGTTTTTTCTTTTCAGCATCGGGGTAGACACAGAAACAGGGACACGGATAGGGACAATGTGACATAAAAAGTGGACATATAAATATGTAACATAATATTTATATACTGTACATTAATCATTATGGGTTTTCTGGCTATGACCGCATGAGTACATATACAATATTTTATATTCTAAATAGCATCGCTTTATGGACTTATGATATCATCACCTGTGTTGTTATGTAACCATTTCGAAGCCATTGTTAAATAATTTGTAGGCCGTCACAAAGGATCCCTCCTGCCAATAAATATTTTGATTTGAAAATGGTTCTATTTCATCGGTTCGAAGCGTTAAATTTAGATGTTTAATTCATCCCTTTTATTAGTTATTTACGTAAACAAACCTATCGGCAGGGCACAGGTGCGTGTGAACTTGCCGCGCGTGAAATTACTGTAAATTTGCTTCGGTGTGGTCTTTAAAAAAAAAATACTGTAACGATTACACGATCCATCAACCCCCACGGGCGATTCACTACGGTGACCTCCGTGCGCCATCATCATTTGTCCCTACCGGGAACATTAGCCCTCAGAGGGATGAAAGTTTTTGTAGACTTTTAGAAGAAAAAAATATTTAGAGTAGTAGGAACTGTAACAAGCCAAAACAATTGAAAATTAATTACGATATTTTCTTTAAAATTTTGAGGGTTACAACAAGACAAGTTAATGATAAGATAGATGAGTGAAATCAATGTCAAAATCAAAACAAACCTGATTACTTGAATGGATGATTTGGAATCACTAGAATACCTTTCATTGTGCGCATGCGAAACAATAGGTTATATAGAAATTAATGTTCTGATCGATGTCAAAGAATAGTCGTTAAATGTTTCTCAATGGTCAGCTCAACTGCGATTGGAACGAGAAAGAATTTTCATTTCAGTAAGTAAGACATTAATTACCAAGGAGCCATAAAAATGCCAGCGTTGAATGGATGTTTGCTTTCTTGTTGATACTGCTTATATTCCTAAAAAAGCTTTTTCCGATCAAATGTTCAATAACAGCAAAATGAGCAATGACATCACCTTGCTCATTTCTGTATGTTTACTTAAAATTAGGAGTGGACAGTATAAAGTCACACATCCACATTATAAATGAAGGGTTCGAAAAGCATTACATTAAGGGTGGGATCAAAGTGAGGCGGCGGGCAGGCGGCGTGGTCCGGCGGGCGCGGGCGCCAAGATCGCAACGATATCGTCGCTAGAACAGTAATCGTCAATAAAATCTCAATTTAGATGGCACCGATACCGTGTGAGTTACGGACGGACAGTCAGACCGAACACGAAAACTTACTCGACGATGGAATGTGCCCGTGACAGGACCCGCTAACGAATTAGGTACTCACAAGTTTTTTCTTTGACACGTCTAATTTAATTTATTTTTTATCGTATTTATACTTAATGACTGAGGAAAAATGAGCAAATATTTTTGCAGGTGATGCATGGGTTTTGTTATTGTTACCTATTCGTCTTTATGATGACGTGAGGGTCCGATGGTGCGGTGCCTTACCACGCTGACCAGCAGGTCGCGTTGCGCCACCTCGGATTAATGACGGCTTGACGCCTCGCCGACAGCGGCACGCCTACGCCTATTTATAACAGAACTCTTTGTCTTTTTGCTCCCACCCCACTGGCCAGTCACAGATAAGAAGGACGTCAAAGTGGGCATTTAAAAATAAATTTGTCGAAAGTGATAAATGATGGATATAACTTTTATTATTTCAAATTAAATTAACGATCCGAACGGAACGTCTACCTTTTCTCACATTAGAGGGATCTTATCTGGAATGATTGCTTCCATTACCTTGGAGAACGGACACGTTGTTTTGTAGGTAAGGGAAGATAAAGAGATTAATGCGTAAAGCAATTAATTTTGATTGAGGTGTGTTTTATTAAGTAATTGTTTTTGTTCCCAATGTGGATTTGAAACGCACCATGAAGTTCTGATTCGTTGTTGGTAAGTAGTTTCAGCATTGTATTGTTTAAGTTACAGGCGTTTTATCAAAGACATAGCTGCGCCTCGCAGTTTCACCCGCATCAGTTTAGCCGTGGAAATATCGAAATAAAAAGTATCCAATATCAGTCGTGGTCTACCCATATGCAAAATTTCATCCAAATCCGTTCAGTCGTTTAAGCGTGAAAGCGTAAACAAACGTAAAAAAAAAAACAATTCTTTATAATATTAAGTTTAAACTAACAAAGTTTTATGTATCAGATAAAGTAGATAACTTTCTTCCAAACTCTTGTCACACATATAATTTCACGGTATTAGGGGTGACAAAAGAATGTTAAAAATTATAATGAAATGTTATGAGTGTTTCGGAACTATGTTTGCCGTATGGCTCGTTCCCACAGTGAGCTTTAATACATTTTCCATGTTCCAGTTAGCGCCCCATAAATTGATTAAGGGTCAGCGGCGACTCACAAAAGTTTTTTGTGAGCCAAGAGTCAAGACAGGTAATTCTTAACTGCTGCCATCCTAGGACGATGGAAATAAACATGCTTATCACAACATCGATAATATTTAAATGATCAAGATTTGAAAGAAAAGAAAGTTTGTGTAAGCGATTAATCTTTCATACTTTTTGGTGTTAAATCAACATAATGGAGTGAACTAATTTCCTGTCAGGAAATTGCTGTAGGGAGGGAGTACGGTTTCCCTAAAAGCTTCTGTTCCAGTCACCAATGTTACATCAATCATTCGCTTTCGCCAACATGAAAACATTTTCATAACAAAGAGTTACCAGCGTTTAAAAATGTTCGAATCGATCTATTGTGCCTCGTTTGTATTGTGGCTTGTGCACTTTATTTTAATGTTCTACCTAAACTTGGTTATATATTAAATAGGTTTTGCCTAGAAATACAGCCAGGAATTCTAACGGAAACTAATCAAATAGCTGAATACACCTAATCTTTACATAGTATAAAAAAATAACAACCGACTTCCTTAAAAAAACACTACAAAGTCAAAAATAACTTTAATTTCGAAAGTCGGTGTCTTAGGATCTGTATTTAAGGTTTTTTTTTGCCACCGACTTCCGAAATTAAAGTTATTTTTGACTTTGTAGTGTCATTTTTAAGGAAGTCGGTTGTTATTTTTTTGTAAAAAGTTTCGTATTTTTAACTTTTTAGTTATGGTACATACCTCGTACTAATCTAATCGCGTTATTCGTTCATTTGTCGCGCAAATACTTAATGCAAATTTAAGACTTAGATGGTTTTCACATGGATCCCATTGTCCGAATGGAACCAAATTAAAATAGGACCACTCGGGAAGCACCAGCTTTCAAATAAAAAAAGAATCATCGAAATCGGTTGGCGTGATATTGAGTTATTCGTCCATTTGTCAAACACATAATGCAAATTTAAGACTTGTACGGTTTTCACATGGATCCCATTGTTCGAATGGAACCAAATTAAATGGGACCATTCGGGAAGCACCAACTTTCAAATAAAAAAAGAATCATCAAAATCGGTTCATCCAGTCAAAAGTTATGAGCTAACAAACATTTAAAAAAAATAGAAAAAAAAAATACAGTCGAATTGATAACCTCCTCCTTTTTTTGAAGTCGGTTAAAAACAAAGTCGCATTTCGTGTTTGTACGCTTAGATCTTTCAAACTACGCAACTGATTTTAAAGCGGTTTTCATCAAGAGAAAGGTTTATATGTATAATACACGGGTGAAACCGCTGGCAAAAGCTAGTATTAGTCAAAAGCAAAAGTCACCAATATACCTACTAATAATACATTGGTGCCTTGGATTTTGAACTGAATTTGAATATAAATAAATGAAAGTAGGCTCTTTCTTTCTTCTCCGTAATATTATCTTTCTAATTGATTAAACCGTCAATGCCTATCTTCAGAGAAGCAAGTGTGAACTTGCTTCTCTGAAGATAGGCATACTTTTCCTTATACCTTTATAAATAGGTATTTAAACTTTCACGACCTAAATAGAGTCGATACAAAAGGAAAACTATTAAAATTGAACCGTTGATCGTCTTCAGAGTCAAGCAAAAACTTACACGCGACATACAGAAAGACATTTCATGTTATAATAGTCAGAAAAAAGTTGGTAAAGGCAAAAATATTTCGCTTTTGTGTTATGTATGAATGCAAGTTATTTGGACCGTCCGTCCATTCAAAGTTTTTAATCCCAGAATAACTTCCTTTCATCTGCTAGACATCCGGCCACCAGAAGAGTTGATGACATACTTGGAGACTGGTGTGAAATGATTCGCCAGCCGGAAGGAATAGAAAATGTGAAGAATACCTGAAATGCATTCGAAGTATGGCAACTTCTTTATGAGTAAGCTTTTTCTCTTTTAGGTTGTGTAAACATTTCAAGTTCTCGATTTATTTATTTTATACAAGGTTTGTAAATTAATTTAAAAGGTTTGTTGTTTTATATGATAAACAAATCGCTGGACACGGTCTATCTTAATAAAAAACGTGATATAACTTTAATTCCAGCCTAAAGTTCTAAGCCAGTTTTTTTGCATTTCCAAAATTATTTCGATTTGGGTGAAGTTTTTAATACAAAAATGAACTTGGCCGGTGCCAAGTTCATTTTTGTATTAAAAACTCCGGTGACTAAATTGTCAATTTTGTGAAAAGAACTTGAAAAAAGTTGGATTCTTATTTCAAAAACAGCTAAGGCTCTATGGTTTATACCTAAAGAAAAGTTTGTTTTTTAATAAGACCGAATATATCACTGAGCACGATATCTGGCCGCAATGAAGTCAGCCAGTAATTTAGGCCGGGAGTTTTGGTAGGTTCGAACAAAAAAGCGCGAGGTGACAATATAAATAACAATTTGGCCCACCCCGTTCGAATGTGGTTCGCTTGGATTAGCATAAGAATGCCGCATCATGCACGCCCACGACCCTACACTGTCCCTCGTTGTCTGTTTATACGTCGAATTTAATTTTGATTTACGATCGTCCACACAATTGTAAGTAAAACATTTTTCGATGAAATGAACATAAAAAGTGGCAGCGCCAACCGTAGCAGCGATGAGTTTATCGTATGTTTTCTCGCTCTGCTAGGAATAAACTGTCAAAACAATACCAATAATGGAATAAGAGGCCAAATTATTATCATTGAAATACAAACACTACAAACGTATGTTAGAATAATAAAAAGTAATCCATTTTCAAAGGCTCACGTAAAGTGAACAGCTTGTCTTACGGGGCTGAGCGACTGAGCTTATGCAATTTTTACAAATAGTTCTAAAAGAAAGGTATGATAACGTTTGTTTGGACATGTGTCCAAATAAACGTTATCCGTTCAAATATATCGTCGTGAAGCACAAAAAGACAAAAATCTAAATAAAAAGTAAAAATAATGTTATAACATTTTTAACACATTTTTAAACATTTTTATAGTTTACTAGCTTCCGCCACCGGCTTCGCCCGCGTGAAAATTCAACCCCCCAATTCACCCTCTTAGGGATGGAATTTCAAAAAACCCTTTCTTAGTGGATACCACAAAGAATACACCCTCCAAATTTCATGTCTCTAGGACCAGCGGTTTAGGCTGTGCGTTGATATATCAGTCAGTCAGTCAGTCAGTCACTCAGGACTTTGAATTTTATATACAGGGTGTTTGGCAGAACGTTGAACATACGAAAATGGTGGATAGGTGGGGTCATCTGCTACTTACTCAGCCCTAATTTATATGGCCCTCGCCCACTGGATTAAAAAAAAAATTTTTTTTCTTTCTTCTTGTTTCACCACTTTCTTAACTTTAAAGTACACTTTAAAGTTAAGAAAGTGAAATTTTTTTTTCTTTCTTCTTGTTTCACCACTTTCTTAACTTTAAAGTACACTTTAAAGTTAAGAAAGTGGTGAAACAAGAAGAAAGAAAAAATTTTTTTTTTTAATCCAGTGGGCGAGGGCCATATAAATTAGGGCTGAGTAAGTAGCAGATGACCCCACCTATCCACCATTTTCGTATGTTCAACGTTCTGCCAAACACCCTGTATATAGATTTCAGCAGTTCTGTAGTTCTTATTGGTGATACACTCATCTCAACTCGTCTACCTACGCTAAGGCGAAAGTTATGTATAAACAGTAGTATATAGTCCGAAAAATCTGATAGTTCTAATGTTATAGGGAGAACCCTTCTGCTGAATTTACGTTAACCCATTTAAATATGAATTCTGTGACCATTTGTACAGAGATAAAGAGATAATAACGAAGGCTTATCCCTTCCTTATTATCCTTATCCTATTACCTACCTATTTTCCTAACATTTTTGACTACTAAGTTGTTAGATTGTCACACCTTTTTTACTGTAAGTAATTATTTTAATCTGAACGTGGAAATTCAACAACCTTTGATTCCGTCTGAATCCCTTTTAAATAACTTAATAAAAGAGGTCTGGGAATATAATTTACGATCGACATTAGGACGAATTAAAGTGCTTCTTAAGATTCCTTTATGCAAATATTGTTAAAAATATCGCCTACCTCTGCCGATTAAATTAATTGAGGTAATACTCGCTTTTGGCATATTCGGGTATTAATTTGATAAATGAGGGTTAATCAGATCATCTACCTAATTATTTTAAACAGCTCATAAACAAAATCGTCTGGCGTTCCATTTAATTAATGCTTATCTCGGCGATTTGCTCGTAATTCGAGCAGGATGATTCAAAACGAGCTATATTTAGAGATGGGAGGAAGACCTTGAAAGATTGTCTAGAACAAAAAGATCAATGGTTGAACTTACCTAGAACATGTCAACAAAAAATATAGAGATGTAAGAGATTTGCTAGGCAAGTTAACTGTGTCTAATTTATTTAAAAAACCTATAAGTAGATATATAAACATTTTTAAGAACCGTTTAACAATGTATTAATTTAAACAATTATTTATCTTCAACCTTCCAAAAGCGCTAAGATCTAATCAAAATAAATAAAATAATAAACGACGGTGCTCAGTGTTAATACGCATTTAAGATAATATATTTAACCATACAAAAATAAATGTCCACCTAATAAATCGTGCCGGACCTTATCGACTTTCGAGACGCGACAGTAAGGACTCGATAAGGATGTGGGTCCATTCCGTACGAGGGTTTCGTGTCTCTTAACATTTTGGTTTACGTTAAGTTTCCTTTTGCCTTTGTACGGTGGAACTTCTTTGGTGTCGAATTTGGTTTTAGTGACTCGTGTAGGTTTGGGACGGGCGCGAGCTGAGCGTAATCGGCGTTGCATCTTAATTTAGTTGTCTTGTATTGTGGGAGGCGGCGGCGAGCGCATTGTGGGACATAACCTAACCCACTGTGGAGGTAAAAGATGCCGTGCCCGACTGACGCATATATCCCTATATTTATTACACACTTGTATAAAAACGAATGATTTTATTGGCTTAATTGGGATCAAAGGTTCTGTAGATCACTGCAGGAATACAAGCTGTTTGAATTATAAACGGGAGTATTTATTCTAAAGACAAAAGCACTTACCACATTGACGAACTCTTGAAATGTAATAGCGTTGCTCGTTGCGCTCTGTGCTTTGTCCAGGAGAATCTGGAACGAAAAGCTGCCTGTCTCAAAATGTTAGCCAAGAAACGTCCCTGTAAAGTGGGAAAGACTATTCTGAAAAGATTGTCATTAGAAGATCGCTGTAGCTTCAGGAAAAAAAAGAAACGACTACAAGCATAAAATACGACTCTTTAAAAAAGTTTCAAGTGTGATGAATGATGAAGAAACTTACCTCACGTTTATGGGGCGGAACCTGTGCTATAAAATCTGGATTTTGAAGAGTTTGTAAGAAATCCGGCCATGGGATCTCACCGAAACCCTCAGGGTCGAACTGCAAAAAAAGAAGTCAATCTAGCATTAAAGGAACCACATTAATAAATCTACACTTTTATTGAGGCATAAGTAAGTGTTCCAGGTAGCATTATGACAAAAGAGGCTTTAGTGACTTTTCGTATCTAGGTTAGTACCTAGTAGTCTACTACCTATATTATTATTTACGTTGCATTTTAATAACAGAAACTCAATAACAACAAGAAGGAAGTATACCTAAAGATGAAAGCAACAGGTAGTGGTAGAGGTGTGACTTCGTAAAAGCAGTGGCTGCGCTCATTAATTTAATCCCGTCCTGATACGGTCACGTACCGGAGCCCTTGATTATGATTTCACAGTGGCACCCCGAACGTCATAACACGTCAGTCGCACTTCACACATGTGCCTTCAGTTATATTTTCATGTGTTTCCCAAAACAGTGGCACAAAAAATAAGAAGCGCCCCTATCTCAAGTATCGCACTATCTCAATGTGTACTACGTGACGACGCACCGTTTGATCCGCGCTCCACCGCCTCTTTTATCTACTTATAAAACATTTTATATCCCGCTTCTGTACATTTTAATCAGTCAAAAACAAAGAGTATTCTTTGAAATTTGTTTCCGTATCCTAAACGACAGTTTTTATGAAATATGCGGGCTTTAACTCCTACCTTTATGTGACAGAGTCGCCACTTTTACGAGCTTTTAAAATAATTAATGTCATTTGGTATTCATAGAATTAACAGTACCAGTTTTTTACAAGCTCTACCGTTCATAAATATTAAAAATTTATTAACTTATCGATATCTATGTTCGCGCTATGTTAAGTGAACGCAGAAGGCATAACGAATTTTTTTACTAGCTAATTGCTACCAACTTCGCTCGCGTAGAATTAGAACATTCCATAACAAAATTTCTTCCCCTATTTTGTTACTTTTGTGATAGAATTTTCAAATGTTTTATATTTTCTGAGTCTTTCAACTCTTTCATACAAAATTTGGGGTAGAAAATCGTTTTTTAGTGGATGCAGTGACACCTTGGTCCTTTCATGTTTCCACATTCAGGTCGTTTGGGCTCCGTATGGTGAAAAGTACCTGGTAGGTAGGTACTTCCATAAGTTCGTGATACCCTTTATTAGTTCTAAATTAGCACCTCTTAGAGTAGAACAAATGAATTTAAAGATAATCTATCTGTGTACCAACACAACAGGTAGCGAAATAAGTTACAAAGATATCGCACGTGGCATCAACCATGTCGCGCTGTCAACTAAATAAATTATTACGGTTCAATCCCGACACATCTAGTCATTGTCATGGGGTTGTTTCAGGTATTTGCTTCCTTGTTTTTTAAAATATAGCTATTCAATTATGCATTTATTGGCAAATAAAAGCTTAACAAAACACAAAAGCTTGGATACTCACTCTATCAAATAAGAGGCGCCATTTCTGCAAAGAAAACACAAGACGTTCATTAAGAAATCATGAGGGCAATGAAAAATTAATTGGACATCTTTTAAGGCTGTTTTGAACCGTAATGAGTGTTAACCTCTGTATAATTAAAACATTATATCAATACTATTAGTTTCATTCAAAACAATGAGGTCCGAGTGGTCCCACACATGTATTAACCGTGCATTAACCTTAAATCTAACTGTAACTTAATTAAACAAATATTCCTGCTGTGACGTAAGGTGCTATTGTTTTAAACTAATTTATAGAGTTCCTAAACTTACATCATGCATCAACTCCCGCCGTATTTCCGCCTCGTCCAACTCCGAGCCGAGGTCCGTGTGATCCGTGTCGTAGAGGGGTTCTGCTGCCCGGGATATGGAGCCGAGGGAGTCCCGGGCTGAGGCAAGCGATCCCGTGACGGTGGGCAGCACCCCGGCCTCGATCCCGGACTCCATGGAGGTGTTGGTCGAGAGGATAGTGGCGGCGGGCGGCGCGCGCACGTCGCCGCCTGCGCCACTGCCCACCCACACAGACATACTGCTTGCAACACCATCCACACTACTGCACTAGCCCTCTATTACAATAACTACCTCGATACCATACTAAGCGACGTAGTCAACTGTTTCGTCAGTCAAACTACAAATTGTAAATTCGTAAATATTTTCTTTGGACAGATATTGGGGCCGAAACTTTATGTGCTGGACGCGTTTAATTTTGGACTTTGGAATTTTATGGAAGGAACTAAGTGAATAACAACAAGTTAATAGATTCTATGCTTGGAAGATTATAAGGCACGTCATTGATATCTTTCGCCTTGATCGATGCTCCTGAAACAAAGGTAAGATTACATCATCATCATCATTGCAGCCGTAAGACGTCCACTGCTGGACTTAGGCCTCCCCCAATTTGGGGGGCTTTGCCATAATCGCCACGCTTGGCAGGCGGGTTGGCGATCGCAGTATGGTGGTAAAATGCATAGAGAACGCTGCTGCCTATTCTCTAGTAAGTCCCTTAGTCGCCTTTTACGACACCCACGAGAAGAAATGGGGTGGTGTTATTCTTTACGTCCGGCACCACACGGTACAATTACATAGCTCATAACATTCTTGATAATAAAATCATTATTATTGGATCCGATTTAGTTAAGAATATACATCTACCAAGGTTATTAATCTAGGTAGATATGGAATTGCGCCAAGGTAGGCACTTAGTCGACCCTCACCCTAACTTTTATTCATCTAAACAAATCGTACTTGACCTCTTTATAAAACAATAGCCTATCGTTATGTTTTAGCCTTGGGATTTCTGATTTCGAAAAGCATTTATGATTTTCAATGACTTTATTCGTCTCTAAGTAATAAAACCTAAGTTCCCTTTTATTTTGCTGGCGGTGTTATTAAAAACGAATTAATTGATTTAATTGAAAACGGGTTGCTGCCTCTCACAAGAAGAGAATCCATCACAGGTGCGACTGTACTGGAATAGCAGCACCCCAAATTCCGATAATTACGCATCAACGACAATCTGAATTATTTTTAAGGATATTCCTATTCCATATATTACCTATGCGCGACAAATGTGTCTGCTCAACAACATAAATAACGCAATGAATGTTGTTGAACTGTCAAAATGAAAGTCACCTAAAAAAACTTGATATAGGTACCTAGGCATCACTGGTGATTTCGTATTATCAGCTACGTAGAGTCAGGTAGAGTTAGATTTGCACCCTCAACCATTATTTACAATATTGCATGAACAGGGAAGCTTTCAGATTTACAAAATTGTATCAATGATAGCTGAATTTGCGAATTATACAATTTTGTATTATTTTTGTATTCTATAACCACCTAAAATTTTTTTTTTTTACTTATTAGAAGCTAGCAAGGTTTAGAATATAACATATTTACGTAGCGACAAAAAAAAATACAGTCTACTAAGTGCAAACCCAATAAGTCTGGTGCAATTTATGACACAAAATCAAATTTTCTTAGCACCGAGATAGCCAATCAGCTGAGGGAGGAAACGTGAGCGGAACGCTGCGGGCCAGAGGGCTTCAACCCTCTTGACGTTGCCATGACAACGGGCCGCAATTTCATACCCCGCTTAACACTATTTGCCGAACACGTGTTTTTGTTAAGAATTTCTCGTATTAGGTACCTAATTCTTAATTTTAAAATTTTATTCATTAATCAGTTTTAAAAGGTTTAACTTATATTGAACTGTTGACAATATACCTTGTATGGAGTTATGTTTACTCACACGGATGTAGTAATTTTAAATAAATAAATTTAGCTTTCTCATAATTTCCTAAGTGTTTATCTGCAGCATTTCAACGTTTTATCTCATTAGCACAAATATTAATCTAACAAAAAGCATGCTTTATGTGACAACACTTGTAATCAAATAGATACTTTAAAAAAAAAAACAGAGATCGTTTGTTTTCCCCTAATCAACATAACCAAAATCGGTCACTCACCTTTATCTTTCCTGATCGTGCACACCACTATCATAAGGGGTACTTTACCCGTAGCTCCATTTCAAAAATATCACTCAATATTATGTTTCGTGTCAAGAACACATTAGACTTCCAAACGCGGTGGACATTTAGTTAGATGTCAAAACACTTTGTATGCCAGTGAAAGTGAGAATGGCGTCCAGATTTCAGCGCATGCGTGCTGCTTAGAATCACAAGAGGGTGCTTGCCATGTAATATGTATGGTTGGACCCTTTCAAATGATGCGTTGTACCACAAATGCTGTGCTAGGTGAGCGTGTTTGTTTGAAACCTGAGCATAAGTCAAGAGAGAGTTTGATTTAAGATGTTAAGATACTGCTTTGTTTCGAGCCATTCTTGTTATGGCAGTTGGTAATATATACCAACTAAGTAATAGGTACTACATGAAATGGGCAGAGTCATAATCTAAGACATCTTTTGTTTTATATTTATATATAACTTATACTAGTTTCGCAAGGACCTAGTGTGCGTGTGGGCAATTTCCACAAGGTAATTTGATTTCTAAAATAAAAAAAAGTGAAATTCAGTATTAGGTCGCCAGATTTAGCGTAAGTGTAAGTGAAGAATATCATGAATATCTATGAGTATTAAATTAAACAGAAACATAACTTCTGTTAAACTTTTTAAGTATTGGGTTCTTTATTATAGTATAATCTAAGTAATGGTAGTTTGATTGGACGCGGATGAATGACGAGCGCCTGCACGTTTTTAAAGAGCAATGGACACAAGTTCAGTCGTTTCATTATTATGGAAGGCGTTTTAAGATTAACTAATTAATATGATTAATAACCGTTATAGGTTTTTTTGTAAATTGATGATGCAGTCATCGATTGGTTTTCTAATAAATTAAGCTTTGCATAAATACTTTATTAAGACGTTTATTTTTTTATTTCTTTTTCGTTGGCAACTCTATTATTTGTAATGTCAAAATATTTGGTTTCGTCGTGGATCGCAGTGAGAATTATGTAAGAAAAACAAAAATAAAGCGAAATTCCGTGTTGAAAAAGCGTATTTTCGTTGTACGTTATATTATTATGCCTACTGGGCGTGCTGCTCTGTTGTTGCGGCGTCTCTCGACGGGTGATAATAGGCTGAAAAGCCTAAATTTGAATCAAAATACTACGAAGGAACAGCTCGTTGCTAACCCGGTGTGCAGTCCCAGGGATTTGAGCTTGCCAAGAAGGTACATTTTATTGTAGAAGTTTAATTTATCATTATTTTACTACTTTTCCATTTTAACTAGTACTATGCCCGGCTGATTCCTTAACATTTCGTCCGATAGTGTAATATCTATGAGATGACCTTGTTTTTGTTTACATGTCATGTTTACGACGATTGAAAGAGAAGGGAACCATTGTCGCTTGTCATAAATAATTTATTAATTAGAGTTTGTGAATTTATTTTGCAAATATTAGGTAGGTGTCTGTTTGGTGAATAATTGGTGAATTGGTGAATAATTGAATTAAATACTGTCTGTAAGCATGAGAATAAGCTTATTTTTTAACTCAGTTTTGGGACGGATGGAAAATGTTGTTACCAGTAGGTACTAGATTTATTTACACATGTCATGATGCCAATTTTGAAGACCCACGCTCAGATATAGATGAAAAGAATGAAATAGATGAGATTGTAAGAGCTCTGAAAGGGATGAAAGGTACAACAGAGTGTCTGCTGAAATGCTGAAGAGCTGTGATGGGGTGGTAGCAAGCTTTTCGTGCCAAATCTTTAATATGCGTTGGAGATAAGGCCATGTGCCCAATGATTGGTGAAAGGCTGATCTTCTGCCAGGGTCGCGAGATTCGTTCGAAAGAGTTACCGTGGCCCTGGCATATGGGCAACTGAAGGAACACGGGTGGCTTTTAGTCAGTAAAAGTCTGTCACGCCCTTCCGCTCCGCCCAGAGCGGGAGAAGTCATTTGATGATTTCCCGTCCAAAAAAAAGGCTGTGATCTTACCTCTACCTATATAAGGGAAAGGGTTCTTAACAGAAGTGTAAAATTCTACTGAGGCATTTGTCTTTTGAGTGTTATCGGCAAACTATTTGCAAGGGTTTTAATAAGTAGACTGATAGGAGTGAGGCAGGATTAAGAGATGGAATGGGCTATATGGATCAAATCGTTTTCCTTAAGTGCATAGCCGAAAAATATCTTGTAAAGCACTATAAAGTCTACGTTTTCATTGACTTGGAGAAGGCATATGACAGTGTGTGGATGTATTGTGTAGACTAGCCTTTGGTATTGAAGTTTTTATACAAAGATTCAAGTGTTTGCGTTAGGATAAATGTGGCATACACTAACTGGTAATTCCATCTCGAGAGGTGTTAGACAAGGTCGTGTAGCATAACCATAGCTGTTCTGCTTGTATATGGATTTAAAAGATGGTGAGTGTGGATTGCAATGAATGAGTTGTCTGTCAAATACCTCCTCTACACAGATGATTAGGTTCTACTTGCATCAGACAAACAGATGTTCTAGTTTTTTTTTTTTTTTAACAATTTAGAGGTTGCTAGGAGTCGTCAAACTTTAATAAAAAGCATTGTATGGCCGCTTATTTAAGTGCATGCTCATTCTATGCAAGTAGTGAACAACATCACTGAGCAACATGTTGCTGTAATAATGCAATCTAGTAAATTTATTACAACCAATGAAGTACAAAAGCAGTATTTACAACTATTGGTGGAAGAATAAAGTAATAAAACCCTTGTTTCCTAAAAATAAATGTTACAAATACTTAGATGTTTTTTAATTTGTAATAATAACAATATTTTTTTATTTCTTATGCTGAGACTTATGAAGAGTTTTTGTTTAAAAATCAATCCTCGGTAGCAACCCTTAAATATGATTTAACAATTAACAAAAAAAATAATACTGAAATAGTTCCTATGGTAGACTCTCAAATTATGTGGTGCGCTGTGAAATTAAGCAGTGGCCGCGACTAACTTGTACCAATAAAATTAAAATTTGAAATGAAATCAAAGATGAAGCAAATCTTGATACAAAACTTAAAAGTACATATTTAAAAAAATAGGAACTTAAAACTTGTATTTGTCAAGGCTTACTTAGATTTAGTATTGTACCTGTATAAGCAACTGATTGATTATTTAAAATCTAGTGGCCCACTCTTGGACATCCAAACCTAGAAAAACATAATATTCTATGAACTAAACCCACAAAAGGTACCTACCTATCAGAAATGTGATTAGAAGCGTAGCGTGGAGCAAATGGTCACCGTAGGCGCGAGCTTGCGGGCGGCGAGCAATGGGTAGCTCGCCGCCCGATAAGGACCAGGCTCGAGTCGACGGCGCGCTGTGTTCCAGGCGCGCGTCAAAGAGATGTCAGCATAATTGAAGGGGTCCGCTAGGACCGATGCTTGCCATGGTCGCGAGATTTGCTCAAAAGAGATACCGATGCCCTGGATTATGGGTAACAGAAGGAACATTGGTGGGTTTTTCAGTAAAAGTCTGACACGCGCTTCCGCTCCACCCAGAGCGGGAGACGTCATTAGATGATTTCCTACCAAGAAAAAAAAAAGAAGAAACGTAGATACTGACCATTTGCAACTCATGAAGAGGGGCAGACTGACAAAGAAATGTTGCTTTACCTAAAAACCCTTCAAAACGTAGTAAAAAAGAGTGACACATTTATTCTCATATCATTATTTTCAGATTATCAACATTTGGACCAAATAATATTGCAGTCCCACAACTCACGAGGAGTTTTAGTGACAACAAGATTATAATGGCAGCTTCAAATGCTGATACTCCAGCCACAGAACAACCAAAACATACCAATCGTTTAATCTCTGAGAAATCTCCTTATTTACTTCAACATGCTCACAACCCTGTCCAATGGTACCCATGGTGTCAAGAAGCCATTGACAAGGCTAAGAAGGAAAACAAACTTATATTCCTATCGGTAGGATATTCGACATGCCATTGGTGCCATGTCATGGAGAAAGAATCGTTTGAAAGTGAGGATGTAGCGAAAGTAATGAATGAACACTACATCAACATCAAAGTAGACCGTGAAGAAAGACCTGATATTGATCGTGTTTACATGTTATTCATACTGGCGACGAGTGGCGGCGGCGGATGGCCGATGTCAGTCTTCCTTACGCCAGACTTACGTCCTGTCACTGGCGGAACGTACTTCCCCCCAGAGGACCGTTGGGGAAGGCCAGGTTTCAAATCCATTCTACTTTCGCTAGCCAACAAGTGGAAAGCTAATCACGAACAGTTCTTGGAAGCAAGTGTCAATATCATGGAAGCATTGCAAAAAATATCCTTAGTAGACGCAGACGGTTCTAATTCTGTTCCTGGAGAGGCAACCTGGGAAAAATGTATTCGCAGATATGTGACTAATTATGAACCAGAATTTGGTGGGTTTGGAGCAGCACCGAAATTTCCACAAGCTTCCATTTTCAATTTTCTTTTCCACTATTATGCTCGTGACAAAAACAATGTCGAAGGTCAAAAATGCTTGGACATGTGTCTGTACACTTTGACTAAGATCGCTAAGGGTGGTATTCACGATCATATATCCAGCGGGTTTGCGCGATACTCTGTCGATAATGACTGGCATGTGCCTCATTTCGAAAAGATGCTTTATGATCAGGCACAGTTGACCGTTGCCTATACGGACGCTTTCCTCGCGACAAAAGATGAGTTTTACGCCGAAGTTGTTCGAGACATCATAAAATATGTGAACAGAGATCTGAGACACGAATCTGGAGGATTTTACAGTGCTGAAGATGCCGACTCATATCCAGAGTTTGGAGCTGCTCATAAGAAAGAAGGAGCGTTTTGCACTTGGGAATACAAGGAACTAAAATCTCTACTGAAGGATAAGAATATTAATTCCGTGTCGTATTTGGACGTTTTTTGCGACTACTTCAGTGTTGAAGAGGATGGAAATATTTCACCCGAAAGTGACCCTCATCGAGAACTTACCAATAAAAATGTACTGATTATTTATGGTAGTAAGCAGGACACAGCTCAAAAATACAAACTGTCCATAGAGCAATTCAATCAAGTCATATCCGAATGTGTTGAGATTTTGTATGATGCGCGTCAGAAGCGGCCTCGTCCGCATTTGGACACCAAAATGCTTTGCTGTTGGAATGGATTGATGATAGCTGGTTTGGCACAAGCTGGCCAAGGATTGGGAGATAAGCAATTCGTTGAGGACGCGATTAAAACAGCAGAGTTCATACAAAAACATTTGTATGATGAATCAGCCAAGATATTGTTACATTCTTGCTATAGATCTGAAGATGGATCCATCGCCCAAAGGTATGTTGGTTGACACCTTTGAATAATAATATTTCGCAGCATAAATTCGTATAAATTAGTATTTATTAACTGTTTACAGTGCCGAACCGATTAAGGGCTTCCTAGACGACTATGCGTTCTTGATCAAAGGCTTGCTGGACTTGTATGAGGCCTCTCTGGACTACCGCTGGCTGAAGTGGGCGCGCGATCTGCAGCAGAAACAGAACGAACTGTTCTGGGACACAGTCAACGGTGGTTATTATACCTGTTCCGCGGATGATACCAGTGTGGTGCTTCGACTTAAAGAAGGTAAGGTTCCAATTTGGGGGCTTGTTATTTTCAGGTCCATAAGTAAGACAATTATGATTAATGATTAACGGGATTTCCCATTGGAAAATATGACGAACTTCTATACGAAAATTTCATCCCATTAGACACATTTCGCGATGAATTTTCCAAAAAGCCCTACTAAGAGCTCACTCTTGTGCAAAATTTCATATTTCTACACCCAGAGCGGTTCAAGCTGTGCGTTGACTGAAACCTGTACACGAGAATTCAACCGGAAGGTAAAAAGCAACTTTCTACATTTCGGCATTTATGTCTCTTCTATTCCATAAAAAAATCTTTCAAAAGTGCCTTAGTTTAAGAATTGTACACTAATGAATATGGTACATTTTTATTTCAGATCAAGATGGCGCCGAACCATCAGGCAACAGCGTCGCGTGCCACAACCTGCAGCGCCTGGCTGCATACGCAGACAAAGGCGCGGCGCCCGAGGGCGGGGACCAAGAGCGGGAGATGGCCATGAAGCTGCTGAAGGCCTTCTCTAAGAGACTCAACGAAGCCCCCACTTCACTCCCTGAGATGATGTCCGCGCTTATGTTCTATAATGATTCTCCTACTCAGGTTTGTTTGACAATGGTGCCGATTCTGTTGTACATCGAACTAAACTAACTAAACTATCTCTAAAATTCCTTACTTTTGGCTATGAGAATTGTAACGCTATACTGCAAGAAAACATCTC
Source organism: Aporophyla nigra (assembly GCA_947507805.1). NCBI lineage: Eukaryota > Metazoa > Arthropoda > Insecta > Lepidoptera > Noctuidae > Aporophyla > Aporophyla nigra. The sequence continues at coordinate 16,992,249 of OX382297.1, read as the reverse complement.
TAAATTTAAACACTATTTTGCCACGATTAAAATCGAATTTGACAATCGCGACTCAACGTGGTATTTTTTTTCTTTTGGCTTCGCTACGTGGTACTTGTGTGCACTACGTAATGAATTTTTTGAGAGACGAAGGCGCGCGCAAGGTTGCAATCTGTTTTGTATGGAATTTTTCACTTTTTGTTTGAAAAATGTAAAAAAAAAATACCCACCTGTTGAGATTTATATGTGCAGGGGTCTAATTAAGGGGGTCGAAACTTTCATCATTTTTGCTATAGGACACGCCATTTTCGAGATATAAGCAAAAGAAAAGGAAAACAAATTGTACTGTTTTTGCACGTGAACGCGAGGCGTTGGTGTGAATTTTAGTTCAGGACCATTAGTTTTATCCCACACCTTTTTAATCGCGATTAAAAATAGTCAGAATTAGTTAAAATAAATTATTATAGTCAAAATTTTTGGTGAAAACTGGCAAACTCAGAATAACAAAATTGTCATTTTCACTAAACTAATAACTCAGTGCAATCTTAGTGCTGTCAAACTAAAATATAGTTAAGTTGTGTCACTTTAGTCTATTTTAGAATAGGAAATAGTCGTTTGACAGGAATAAACTCAATTTCAGTGATTTTTAGTTTAATTTAAAGAATTTTGTGTCAACAGAATCGGCACCATTTTGTACTTAATTTTCATATTTAGTGGCTTTTAATAAAGTTTCTCGAGACATAGAAATAGTTTAAATAACTAAATAAATGACGATGTTGTATACGTTTCAAACTCTATGCTAGACTAGACGTACGATTGCGATTTGGCATTCCAATATAGGAACAACGCCATAATAACTCCTTCTCTTCTTGTAAATTCGCGCTAGTCAGTGGCCATTTTGCATGACAAGGATAGAAAAATATATTAAAAAACGTGTAAATACTCCGTTCCTTTCAAGTTTTTTTTTTTTTTATTGTGTTTATTAGTAACATCTTCAAAAAAGTTTAAATACCCTACTGCAGCAAAGCCGTAATGCTTTTCACAGCCCATATTTATGTATGTACGTTCATCTGTTTCCTCATAAACTCTTATGGGTCTTTTACACGAAGCTAATAACTGAGACAATCGAGTAAGCCAACACAATAACCCGATAAATAAGTATCGTCTAAATAGAAACAATCCACTGCATTGGATGGTCCTCACTCAAGACAATCAAGCCAGGCCAGTGAAATAGAACGATTTTTTTTCGGAGCTAATAGGTTGATCGCAATAAGTCACTAACAAGAATTAATAACAGATTCATCTGTATTGAGATGTTTTCTTCTTTACATCTCACCACGTCGCTTAGACATACGAGATATCATTGGAAGCGTCAGGTTGTTGAACTCCCGTGTCTTGGTGTGCAGGTGCTGATAGCGGGCGGGCGGTCGGACCCGCGCACGCTGGAGCTGGTGCGTGTGGTGCGCTCGCGCCTGCTGCCCGGCCGCGTGCTGGCCGTGGCCGACCCCGCCGCCGAGTCGCCCGCCGGTATGTCCGACATACGTGAGTCTGTCTCATGAGTAACGCGCCGCTTGCTTGTTACATCTTACTTATTATATAACGGGTGTAAAAAGACGCTTCACGAACCTTCTGGTTACGGAGATATTGAAGGTCAATTATTTTTTCAACAAAACAAATTTTAAATGTTGTAACTTAACTTTAAATACTCCTGTTTTGTTGCATGCACTTGTACACACATGCACCATGTGTTTAGTGCGATATATAACGCGCTGGGTAAACAGCGATTTTTCACACCAATTATAAAAGTCGCCCAACTTGTGCTGAATGTAACTTAGTTTGAGGTATGTAATGAGTAGATGGGTCGAGCCGTTTACTACTTTTAAAACAATTTTATGGTGTACATGTTTTAAATATTTTATGTCGAGGAAAGATTTAAGTAGAAATTTGGCAGCCTATGACAGTAGGCAAATACCAAAGAAACGATGGATAGCCCGTGTGGAAGAGATATAACTAGAACAGGGGGATGACGGCTAATGGAAGAAAAAGACATGGGCCGAAGCCAAATAAATTAGGATAACGGCAATAGAATGATGTATTATTGTGTATTGTTCGCAGTGCTGGGCCGCATCAGGTCGGTGGGCGACGTGCCCACGGCCTACGTGTGCCGGCGCTACGCCTGCTCGCTGCCCGTGACCGACGTCAAGCAGCTGGAGAACCTGCTCGACGAGGCGCCGGCCGCGCCCTCTATGAAGAACAAATGAACTACACGGAAAATTATATTGTTCTGTATAATATACCCATTCACCATATTACTCATCAACTATTTAATCACCACGTTTTCAAAAAAATAATTCACGTAATGTAAAAGTTTTTAAAACATATTGTGTATGTACTGAAGCCAGTAAAGGAACCTAATATTGAATGGGGATATTATCAAAATAATGACGATGGACATTTATAAAATCTATGGTGATAATTGCAGCGAAATGGTTTATGGTTTCAGTGTTCTCCGCTACTTACGAAGTCATACTTTATTAACAATACAATCGGAAGCTTATTAACCTAGTCATCATGCAACAGTCAAGTGACATCATAATTATTAGTTGTAGAAGTCACATTTTTAGACTCTCGTGACAATAGTTTTAGTCATTATAGTAATCTCTTTAGAAGTATCATCCACATAAATATCGAAAGTATACTTTTCACCAATAAAAGTAAATCACATTGTAGTTTGATGTAGTGTCTATATTTATAGGATTCAAAAAAATATGTGGTGTTTGCTGTTTAAGCAATTTGAATAAAAAGGATGGAAACCTCGAATGAGGGATCGGAAATGTTTAGTCTGATGTATGTGATAGTGTTATTTTGTCTAAAATTTGATAAAATATTTTATAGGCAGCGAAATCATTTGTAGCTCGAATAGATGCTAGTAGCTTTCATAATATTACCATAAAGTGTCGTTTATATTACTTGTGTAGATACGTAGTGACTTATGCTTGCTCGTTCATGATTGGTAATGAATTCTTTTTTATACTTATTTATTGGAAAAAAATGTATTGGCGTCGCTAGAAGCAAAAATTTTTTGTTGAATTTGTGATATTTTTACTTATGTAATAAATGCTGTTTTGTGAAATTTTGAGATTTTATTTGAACAAATCTTATTGTTATTTTATTGGTTCTTACGAAATATATTGGTGAAGTGGCCCCATATTGTTAAAAATCTATGTATAATTGACGGTCAACTGCAGGCCTATTGTAACACTTGAACTACGAAAACCAACCTTACTGCTAGGATATAAAGGCACTGTCAATGTCAAATTGTGATGATTGGTTTGCACATGTGAGATGTAACATCTAAAAATATTACCTCACCTAGTTAAATAATTTGACACATTAGCCGTATGTCAGACGATCAATGGGATGGCAGGGTGATCTGGACTCTTTCAATAAAGATTGGTCCTTGGCAGATGTGGTCAGAAAGAGAGTAGGGAGGTCTTTGCCATTAATATCCCACGATAATGAATTAAAAAAAATATATCTTTAGCACACGAGGTTGTCAACATGTGAGATGTCGTGGACTGTGCAATCATTGTACCGAATAATCGATATAGTATATGGCCTAATAGCGAAGAGCCTCGACGTTGGAAGGTTGGTTGACCTCAAAGCATACTTTTGGACACGGCTGGTATTGTTAGGAGATTCTGATATTTGGCGACTTAGGGAAACAGATCTACGCTAGATTTTTTTGGGTGGGCAGTCATCAAATCGCACATCCTCTAAAAAACTGTCATAACACAAAAACAAGTCAGAACACAGATAAAAACATAGTCATAATATGACTGTGTTTTTATCTGTGTTCTTACTTTTTTCTTTTTTAAAAACTGTCATTACATAAAAAAAAGTATTAATTATCATACTTAATGTTTTTTAGAGGATGTGCGAAATGACGTCTCCCTATCTGGGCAGAGCGGGAAGTCGTGTCAGACTTTTACTGACTAAAATCCACCCGTATTTTTTCAGTTGTTGACTGGCCTGTTAGTCTAGTGGTTAGTGACCCTGACTGCTAAGACTGAGGTCGTGGGTTCGATTCCCACCCAGGACAAATCTTTGTGTGATGAGCACAATCATTTGTTCTGTGTCTGGGTGTAATTTATCTATAATATGTATGTATTTAGAAATATATAAGTATGTTTATCAGTTGTCTGGTTACCATAGTACAGGCTCTGCCTAGTTTGGGATCAGATAACGTTGTGTTGGTTGTCCTAAGATATTATTATTATTAGTTGTCTATGCCAGGGCCACGGTAACTCTTTCGAACAAATCTCGCGACCCTGGCAGGCATCAGTCCTCGCGGACCCCTTCGCTAGGTGCCCCAGCTTTTGAGATTCAAATGGACCACGCTGGAGTAGGCTCTCTCTAGATCAGCCATATATAAGCCCTTATAATTATTGAACCAGTGGCCGACTAAATCTGATATTTGGCGACTAATTGCGACACATTTTTTTAATGTTATTAAATTTCAAATCCCTGATGGTGGCCATGTCAGTGTGTCACAAGGAGATTGCTGTCTAAGGAGCCCTGACCACTAGATCCTGTCCTCAATACTGGTACCTAGGCTACTACTTTGTTTTGTCAATATTCTAATATTTCTCTAGATGCATGACACTACAGATCACAGCACAATCTATTAGGTAAAGGTGGTGTTGCTACAGGAAGAGTTTCAACCTCCTGCATGGTAAGCATCAAACTTTATCGGCGGGCTGAAGTGTGCTTATCGTTGCGCAATACTGCACCTCACATCCCCGCTGAGACTTGAACTTGCTACTGCGTAGAGCGCAATGAGTGCCTTATGTTCTGAGCCGCCATAGAGCTCGCATGAGGATGTATTTGGCACAGAACAGATAAAATCTGCTCTGTGGTATTTGGAGTAACAATTACAGTTCCTCCAGTTACTGGGAGTCGCCGGTTGGTATCATATATTTCTAATGATAAACATTAACAGTAGTTCTGTAAAATACTAACAACTTAATCGTGTATAACGTTCCCACTGCTGGGACACAAGCATTCATTCTGTGCGAACAAACATTATCCAATTAATATTATAAATGCTGAAGTTTGTAGGTCTGTTACTCAATCACGCCAAAACGGCCGCACGGATTTGGATGAAATTTGGCATACAGATTGTCACCTGGATTAACAAAAGAATACTTTTTTATCCCGGTACGTCTCCGTGAGTTAATTTCCGACCTCCACACCTGCGAGCTAAAGCTAAGAATTTATCAATTAAAAAAAGAACGAGAGTATTATTTCAGTCTTGAAAATCGGTTGGGATACGGAAAAATAATCTAAAAAACCAAATACATAATTTTCTTGTATTTGTTTATTTATTTTACAGGTAATAGGGATAGGTAGTTCATACATTATGTGTACGACGACGCCGTATAGATGTTTCAACAAAGTATGCATTAGACACCAATTACTTATTTATGAGAGTCCCGTACCATATGAGATATCAAACAAGAGGTTTATTTATAAACGGTGATTAAAGTTAAGAGACGTTTAAACGTTAAAAATGTATGGTTAAACTTAAACAGCAGCTAATCATTACTTAACTTTAAACAACGTTTATAAATAAAGGGGCAAGTGTATAGAAACTGATAATATGACATCAAGATCAATTGATTATCTTATTTGTTCATTCATTTAGTTTGATTACAGTAACATCAACTCCTTAAGAAAAAAAAAAAAAACATATCACTTTGCAATAATTAAGTTATTTATTTTAAATAATTACACATTTAAGACGAGAGATAAAATATAATTGCTATGTTCAGAAATCCCGCAATCACACACCATCATATATAAATTGTAAACAAGTTTCATAATTTTGATTTAAGCATACCTGTATTTTTTTGCCGATATTTAGCGGTAATGACGCCTAACCTAGGTATATTTTTGATCGAGTGGTATGAAATACATATTTTATTGAATTACAAATAAAAAATCATTTAATAGTGACATTGTGTCTATCACATCATTGACATAATAATTATGGACTAATATTTCAGATACTCGTTTAGGCTCGGATCCAAATCCTAAATTAATATTAAATGCAAATAAAACTGTTTCGTGATACCTACTAGCAAATGCTGAAAAAAAAAAAACTATTCAACTTAATTGTTAAGGTCTATGGGATATAAAGGGGAATGCTAGATTTTATTTCTATTTTATTGTTTGATGTTAGTGTTACTACAATGTTGAGACACATTATGAAGGTGTTTCGTCATTTGCTAGTACTCCCAAGCATTACATTAAAACAAACAAAACTATACCTACTTTCAGAAATGTAAATCCATACAACTAACTACATTAATACAAGTCATAAATATTAAATATCACATTAAGCTAATGTCAGTCCAGTCATAGGTTACGAACTACATACTTAAATCACCTACGAATACACATGAGCGAAAAATAAAACACTCCGCACACATGTTGCTACATGTGTTTAAATTGTTAACATAAAGTTTTATAAATAATAACATTCAATGTAATTTTACGTGCTATAAAATGGGTACAACACGTCTTTAGGTTTGTGTTTATATTATACCCGTGGGGGCGATGGTTCGGTGGTATTATTACTGCCTTCCTATAAATTCATATCTCTTAAATAGGTTACACTCATGCATATTAAAGGCCTAGTCAGATATAAGCGATATCGCTGTCGCTCGGTGAGAATACGTCTGCCTTCTGGTTAGTCACTTTGGACCAATATCGTTACCGACCCGACAAAGATATCGCGTAAGTATCGCTACCGAGTGTGACAGCGATATCGCATACCGATTCAGTACCGCTACCGAGCGTAAAAGCGCTTTCCCATACCGATTCAACTTTGCTACCAAGCGTGGCAGCGATATCACGTGCTGATTCAGTATCGCTTCCGAGCGCGACAGTGATATCACGTACCGATTCAATATTGCTACCGAGCGCGACAGTGATATCACGTACCGATTCAATATTGCTACCGAGCGCGACAGTGATATCACGTACCGATTCAATATTGCTACCGAGCGCGACAGTGATATCACGTACCGATTCAATATTGCTACCGAGCGCGACAGTGATATCGCGTACTGATTCAGTATGGGCACCGAGCGCGACAGCGACATCGCTTATATCTGAATAGGCCTTTAGCCTTATAATACAAGCACAACAGAATGTATATTTCCAAAAATTCTTAACAGGCTCAAGTGAAATGCAAATAAGAGATAAACAGCGAGGTAGATTGAAATGTTTGTTCCGTGCACCATCAGAATAATATTTCAATGATTTCATACACACACAAACACAAAATTATCTTTCATTAGGAATGATACGCAAACAGCGTTTGTAGTTATAATTCATAGTAATATAATATGTATTTTCCTTATACAATTGATAAAAGTATTTTTTAAAGAATAATTTATGTTACAACTTTAAATGGATAAGCGCCTAAATGACTTCTCGTTTGTATTGTGACGAGTAGTACTTAGAGCATACTTGATAAATATTAACATCTAATACAATCAACAACACATCATAATATAGGGTCAAATATGTATAAACATTTAGGTAGAAGTTAACTTTCAATATGAAGAGTCCAAAACTAAAGTCAAACTTGCCGAGTGCAGGTAACAATAAATAGCCCGTCTGTAGCTCAATAAAGCACACACTAACATTAATGTCGGGAAGTCTTCCAAAGTTTTATGTAGTGATAGATATTTTATTATTTTCAACAATATTGCGTACTATTGACAGTGTATGTTAATATTACATTAAAGCTTAAATCTAACAAATTCGTGAATGATTCCGAAGAAAACATCGAACATGATGATCATTGAGACATCTTTCAAACATCTACACTAATATCACGTGGGGAGATGACTTTATTTTATTTTGTTTTGTTTCAAAACAAAACCTTATCCTTTTTGTATACATATTACATACATATAGGAAAATCTAAGAGACGTGATGCAATCACGTCAGATACAAAGTAATGACTGGATATTTTGTAAAAAAGATTTAATTGAATCACTTTAAGAAGCGTCGCAGTCATACTCCAGAACAGTCTTGTGATAGAAGAGCAAATATCTGAAAAAAAAAAAAAAAGGTTTTACTTACAACTGGGACACATAACAACATGGTTATGAACATCGCGATAAGGAAAAATTTTAGTAGTGCAGACGCCACGTAAAACACTTTAGACGTGAGGTAAATCATTCTTACACTTCTCACTCTGTGAAAACTTTGTTGTTGTAAATCCAGGGCATTTCTCAAGTTTAATTTATTTTCTAATGCATTTTATTGGTTACTTTGTGAACTTACCCTTCGCTTTCCAAAACCTCACGCAGCGAGGCGCGAGTGATCATGTGGTCGTCACACTTGAACCAGCTGCCCTTCATCTGTCGCACGTAGGCGGTGTAGTGGCCGGCGTCCAGCGACCCCACGTGGTTCACCACGGCGAACAGCGAGTAGCGGTTGTCTTCGCACACACCCTCGGGAGCGTTGTTGTTGTCCGTACCCACGTCCACCGCCCGGCGGTGCGACGACATGAACGGAGTCATGTCTATCTCAGCAGGGAACGACACAAAGGCATTGATCTTCCTATCGATCTGCGAAGAGTGTTCGAAACGCTTCAGGTGGAAACTGGCCACAATAGGCAATGTTTCCAGAGTCAGCTGTTTGGTGGACTCGCGGTAAGCTCGGCAGTTTGAACACTTGATCTTAGCGGCAGACCCAAGATGCTCGGCGCGTGTGAAGCGCTCGAGGCATGCCGCGAGCGAGCCGGGCCCGGCCACGTCGAGGCTTATGTCCCAGAACGGGTCGATGGTGGTGGACACTCCGTGGCATGAAGTACACACCACGTCGCTCTGAAGACCGCCAGTAAATATTTGGTCGATGATACAGTTGCAGCGACCGTTTTCTTTTTTCTCACCATTTTCATCCACACCGTTCATGCAGTGTCTGGAAATCAAAAATAAAGATTTAAAATAAATTTATCCCAGAACAAAAGTAAGAGCACAGTAGTATCTTAAAATGACACATTATTATGTAATACCTACCTATGCAGCACGTCAAGGGTTGCGATGAAAAATTCATGAGCATCTTGCTGTTCATAGCCGGCTAGATGACGTGCGTGCGTCCATATTAGATGCAAGAGGCGATGCAGGGTTAGAGGTGTCTTTGCACCGGAGTAGAACTCCTAGAGAAAAAAAAATAATAAACAAAAATTCAATTTCGCACAAGAAAAAAAAAGTATGATTCAAAGTAAAGCGCGTTATTGATTTCCTCGAGGGTGAAGCTATAAATAAATGCACCACTTGGATACGCAGCTGTATTGATCGCGGAAAGTTCTCAGAAAGGGGTGGCTTCGATATAGCGTTACGTCATCCAATTTCTACGAAACCCGCACGTGTAATATGAATTTATTTCAACCAAACTTACCTGAAAGAGTTTGGAAACCTCACAAACGAGGCATTTTCCCGACCCTTGTGCTTTGCATTTGTGCTTCTCAGCCAGGAAATAGTCGCGCAATAGAGGAGTGTGGATCAATGTCTGAAAATTTCATATTTTTTTGTTAAGTCCCATACCTTTTCTAAATCGCTCAGAGGAGCATCATCTCAAGAACAAGGCGTAAGTTCTGTACGGTTTTGTAATGCAATAAAAACATCTTTATTACAACAACGTTACGATATACAATAGATTTCGCAATAGCTACAACGTGTACTAGGACTAGGACATAAGTGTGTCAGGTGGCCTCGCGGTGGGTTTGTTGAGCCACAAGCCCCACTAAAGCTAGATATTCTTTCACATGCTATTGACAACTTTTGAATTACGAGTATCAGCAAATATTCAGTAGAAAATATTAATAAGAGTAGGAAAACGATAGGTACGAAGATTATTGCGTAAAATTTTTGTTGGGAGCAGTCTATATATTTACAGGCGGCAAACGCACAAAATATTACATTTTCCTGTATCATTGTAACAAAGGTAATTGATGCATTGTCCTATTTATTTACGACGCAAAACGAAACAAACCGACTGATCGGTGACTATTCTTAATTTGATTCCAAAGACCGTCCAACGGCTACTTCTTTGGCTCTCTTAGATAATTATACACTTGAGTCGAATTGTTACGTAAATTAGAAACAAACAATTCAATCGGCGATTCACGCTTCATTGCCTTTATAGCCACATACCGCTAATTGAATGTGTCACACAAGACGTTAACGCTTCATAAATATTATACAGAGTCCATCAGATACTCATTCAACCAAGAAGATCAGCATAAAAAATCAGTATGGAAAAAACGAGATGCATTTTGCTCCGTACGTGTAGGTACTGAGAACCCCGCGATGTGCAATTTAAATTGATAATGCGTTGTATCCCATCAAGTTTCTAGAAGAGGAAATCTTAATCCCCTGTGATTCCTGTGTGGGGCAAGTGGTGATTGTACCTAACTAAATCGCTCGTTATCCTATAACTGGCGTCATTCAAAGCTGTTGATGCTGAGCCATTTGAATGGATATCTAGGAATAAATTACATACTTCTGAAACATACCATAACTATACAGTCTAAAAATACTATGAAGGTACGTGAATAGGGAATAATAACTTTATTTCGCTCTCAGAGTACAACAAAAAACTTAACAAAGAATTATTAACAATTTATAATAACGTTTGATGCAGCACATAATACATGATCTACCAACTCCCAAACTAAGTCAAACTTGTATTTTGGAAGTGGGTGGTTCTCTAAATCCAAGACTTACATAGATACAACCTTGTAGCCTCGTAACCTTTAACACTTAATAGCAAATAAACGAAATCCTATACATTGAGAAACAAAAAAAACTTGAGGTGTCAAGGGACAACCGGATGGAACGAAGTTCCTTTCCAGGATTCATAATAGTTATAATTTTTTAATTATTTATTATGTACAAAAAACCTGTATACACTCAACAAAAATATTCTCTCTCTCTCCCTATCTCCTTCCCTCTCCCTCGCTCTCTCTCTCTCCCCCCCTCCCCGCTATCTCCCTCTCCCGCTCTCTCCCTCTCTACTTACAACAAAAAAAACAACAACATACAAAATATATACGGTCGAATTGAGAAACTTCGTCCTTTTTTTGAAGTCGGTTAAAGCATGTCGTGACAACTTTTCGTAAGAATTTTTTCCGTCTAGCCCCCTTTCACAACGCGCGATAAGGAACTTCGTTCCAACAGTATCAATATTATCTAAACTACAATTTACAAAGAAAAGAATAAATACAGAAAGTAATAATAATTAATAGGTAAAAAAAAATGAATATATTATACCTTCCCGTTCTCGTTTGGTTATGCTAGAAATGTGGATGGTTTTGTTGACTGCATTATACAGTCTTGAGCTTACTGCGTCAAATTGTCTACTTGCGAAAGCCGTTTTGCAAGGTACATCAGGACATACAACTGCACCAGAGCGTTTCTTATTGATTTTGTCATCCAGTGGTAATAGTGAATGCCTCTGAAGTACTGTTTTTAAAATATATAATTGCCTCACAGTCAAGACCTGACATTCGGAATATAGTTTGGCAGTTGAGTACAATCGTGGTTTGAAGTGTATCACAAAATATATAATTGCCCTTTGCGCTCTTTCCAGCACAAGAAAGAGAGTTTTATAAGTTCCACCCCATATTGGTATGCAATAAATTAACACTGACTGACATAGGGCTGTGTAGACCATGTAGATCGTTGAAGTATCAGCGCTGTGTCTCAGATTCTTAAAAATGTACATGAGTTTTCTGATGCGACAGGTGAGAGCTTCAATAGGGAAGATGCAAATATAATATTTATGAAAATTTTATGATTTAAATGTTAAAAAAGTATAAAAGAAGGGCCACTGTAATGTTTTTATTTTACATAATGTTGATTTTTAACAATAATTACGTATTAAAAGTTACTTGAAACGAAACGTATTTCAAAACACCAATCAGCGTTTAGTGACGTCACTCCTGTTACGACGACTTGTTGAGGTTATGGTTGTAAAAGTGAATATTATTTTATGGGAATATTAATTGCGTTTTTTAAATAAAAATGGTAGTTGGGATTATCAAAGCAGACTCCAGGAATTTACCAAGAGTTAGTGTTGACATGAGATCTTTTTTCAGAAAAAGGTTTCCTCCACATATTTTAAACTTTTACCAATTATCGACGTCGATCTCAAACTGTAAAATTAAAAATCTACTATAGACAAGTTTTGTAAGTATTAGGTAGGTAACTAACGTGTTTTTACGTATAAGCAGATTAACTAAGCATACTCGTATAACAAGTATATTCCGCCTTATGACGTATAACACACACGACCTAAATACAAGTATATTCGCCTTTCGCCTTATGACTTACGTCAAAGTGTTCTTCACAGCATCGAATAGTGGTCTTTGGAGAATAATTGTCATTTCTTTTTGCAGCTTGATATCACTTTTTTCTCAATTTTGGGTCAGAACGTCTAATCAAAAACAATTTATTTGGAAACTTCGTTGAAGTAGTCACGGACTCATTGGCACAAAACATGAATAAACGCGGCTTTTTTCGGATTATTAGTGTATTGTTATGATCACCTGATGTTGATGGATAGTCCATTTTAAATTTTTAACAAAATATATCTCGAAAGTCGAAAAAATATGCAAAAGTATGAAAGTCGACGAACAAATACGGCCAGTGACAGATAGGAATGACGTCATCAGAACTATAGATCCGTTTTCGCGGGAAAATTTAAACTGTCAATTTGAAACCGCATTTTTTCCGATAAATTACAATGTTTTAATTTTTTAATATATTGGCGGTCTATTCTACATAGAATTCTTCAAAGTGAAAACAAAAATAAAAATATTGCATGTTCCCTATTTGTGGACGCCAATCGAGTCGCTCGTCTAGTAAGACCCAAGATATTTAATATTTCTCACTTGTGACAATGACAAGCAGACACTGTCTGCTGCCATCACACAGATATGAGCTTTGAGTGTATTGGTGGCTTCGGGTGGCTCTGGGGAGTTCGGAAGATACAACCGGATAAATTTAGTTTTTTCTATATTAAGAAGAGTTAGCAAGTTGTTGGAGAGCCATTCCATTACGATCCGCAGAGCATTTTCGGCATGTATTTTGGCGGAAATCCAGTCTTCTCCGTGTGATAATAGCGCCGTGTCATCAGTTTAAGTTAATATGTCACAATTTGGGAGTTTAAGATTGCATAGATCATTAATATAGATTAGAAACATAGTTGGTCCCAAGATACTACCTTGAGGAACCCCGTAATTTATGCGTTCTTCATCACTCACCACCATGCCGATACAAACAGACTGCGTCCGACCTGACAAGTAATCTTTAAAAATGCTTAGAGTTAGTCCACGTATGCCGATGCCTTCCATCTTGGAGATAAGAATGGGAATTGAGACCGTGTCAAACGCTTTCGACAAGTCTAGGAAGATTCCAAAACATTTCCGCTTTTTGTCTAGTAGTTTTATTGCCTATTACTAAAGTCTGCAACCGCGTCTTCGGTTGATAAACCACTTCTAAATCCATATTGATTGCTCGAGATGATATTGTTTTTGTCCAGATGACTAGTCAGGTAACTATTTAGGATACGTTCTAGAATCTTTGACAGTGCGCTTAGCACAGAGATTGGCCGGTAGTCTGCCACACGGTCTCTATTCCCACTCTTGAATACTGGTGTAATTTTTGCTTTTTTTAAAGTTTTTGGGAACACGCCTGTGGAAATTGCTAGATTGCATATATGAGTTATAGATGGAATTAGAGCTTTTTGCGAAAGCTTAATTACTTTTGATGGTATATCGTCCCAGCACAGGAAGAAAGAACAATGGAATTTAGTTAGTAAATGTGTTTGTATGAATTTTAGTTCAGGGGTAAACGACGTGATGACAATAATCATTTTATTATTATGGCGCCTTGAGTAGATTATTTCAATTTTGATAATTTCCGTAAGTTTTAATTATGAAAATTTGACTTCAACTTAGTAGTTTTATTGGTACATCACTTTCTTTGTAAAATAAATATTTTATGAAAAGAAAATTGCAAAATTTCTATGTCAAAAGCTTCTTTTCCGCCCTTCTGTTACACCACCCTATTTTTTCCAGACGCTATACACCTACTTCCTACTACTCTTTGTGCGTGTTGTAGATTATTTTAATATAAAGTTAAATAGTTCCAGGACAAAAATAAGTTTCGACGAGACAAAACGGCTGTCAATCTGCGTTTTGTATGAATTCAGAGATCGTCCCAGATTTTCGCATTTATTGATGAATACATGAAAAATAGTTTTCTGTTGATCCAGAGTGAAAAAGTGAATGCTATTACGCTCTTAGATATTGCGTTCCATTCCTAGGCAAGTTAATTGTTATTGCTTTTTGAGTCCGGGGCACCACCGCTTGTTTATATATTTTTCTCGAACTGCCCATATGATTTTGAAGTTACATTATTACTAATACAGCGCAGAGTACTTTCTCCTACGCTAAACCGTCAGCAAGTTCGTTGGGCTGACTGCCCAGTTGCGCCGACCGTTTCAGTATCGCCACTCATGGAGGCTATTTTACTTTATTTTATTACACATAATAATTATACTCAAGTCTTTTTTACCAACCTGCACGATGCAGTTCATGAAGCAAGTGGAGCCCAGGTTCTGCAGTCCTCGCAGTCCGATGGTGGTATGAGGGCTGATAAGACGTCGCTTACGTAGGCGCCGCAGCGCCATCGCTTCATTACTATTCGGCAGCCACGGCATGAATGGCACGCTAATGCCAAGTGATCTGGATGAGAATTAAAAAAGGTATAAAATAAGCATTCTCAGAAAAAAAAATGCGTTAATTTATTTCAACAATTGTATTGGCTATCAAATTTTTATGTTTAAAATCTTTATCTGAACCTTTGTTGAGTCTGAATAACATTCAGTTATAAATATAATAAATCATATTTTCCCTAATATAATATTCCTTATAAACAATAATGCAATGATAAGGGTACATACTTAGCTTCTTTGATTCTGTGAGTAGCACCTATCTCAGTAAGTTCTCGGTCATATATGTAATCTTGGCACTGAGCGCAAAATACGTTCCCATAACTTAGATCCACATACAGGAAGTGCTTTTTGGTCTTTGAGTGGTCTTGAATGTGGCCCGCATAGCATGCAAAATAGATGCAATGCAGACAAGAGTGCATGCGAGGGCTGGGCAGGCCACAGGTGAAGCACAGGCATGATGTTGCCTGAAATATATGTAGGCATTGTTGTGGGTGTGTTCACCTAAAATACAGTGTTTTAAGAACTTAAAATATTAGTATTTTGTACACTCCACCACTTGATGGGATGATGGAGGTCAATAAACTGAGGTTAACTTTAAGTCATTGTTCACTAAGATTGGCAAATAACCTGTTTGAGATTGAAGGATTTCTATTAAAATGAATGTATTCATTTACAATAAATTTAGTTGAATAACATTATAATTTCAAATAAATATTTGTGCCCCATATAATTTGATAGATTCCATAAAGAAGCAATTAATTATGTCTCTCATAAACATTACATATAAAATAGATAAACAGATAGTTGATGATGCTGACAGGAATTTGTCAGATCCAATGTGGTTTTTGTACTCAAAGAACAGAGTGCTTAAATGCCATTGAGATCATGCCTGATCGATCTCCCTTTCTCCTTGAATGCATAAACAACAAGGTTTATGACTTTAAAGTTGTGAAACACTTCTTCTGGCTTTGCCATAGCCAGGTACATAAATACATTACACATATTTAGAAAGAGTTAACTATGGAATAAGAAGTGTAACAGGTATTTTCTGCAGCAGTATAATGATAAACAAAGCTGTTGGACTGTCTGGTCAAAGTTTATTATCTAAATGATAATAAATCAATATCTTTACATTCAGTTTGTTTGTATACTAAGGAGGAGGGTGGAGGTCATCTTGAATATGTAGATGTCTACGAGATGTTCTGAATAGATATCCTTTGTATTCATAAATAATCTGAGGTTGAATCTGGTTCATAAACACAAGCATAAAAAAGTATAAAGAATTTTAATCATTTCTAAATATTTGATTGATATTAATTGAGTGCAAACATGTACCAATCAGAGCTGTGATTAAATCACGCGACGACAATGCTATGCTACCAAACAGCTGTTATAAGGGCAAAGATCACTAATCAGCTGATCACGAAATGAAATCGGCCAGAGAGACAAATCCATGTTTGTCCATTTCAACGAAAGAAACTACCGTAATCCCAAGTAACGCCAAGCGATGTGATAAAAATCAATGCGCAACTATTTGCGTCGCGTAAAAAGGTCATAAACGCAAAAGTATTTCGCTGTAGCTATGTTATGTGATAACTTACCTTGTATCTTCTTGCTTCGTAAGATGTGCATGACACAAAAAATGCATGCACGATTTTATAAGGGTTTGTACCCTTTGCAGCCTTAAAATTATTCAGGTGTATACAACCATTGTCATTCATTATTTGGCTTGTGAAATACACCGGCTAGCCAATTTATGTCTACTTCAGACGCCACAAAATTAAAATAAAAGCATTCTATTGTACTAAACACAAACACAATTTTTTGATGTTCATTAAACAGGAACTCTAAGAAAGATGTCTCCAGATTATTAGTTATACAAATATTTTGTAATAATTAAAGAGATTGAAATACAGCAATAGATGGGGGCGTGTTCTTCGTTTTCGTAAAATACGCAACAACGCAAGTCCAAGCGCAGCTGACTATTGTGATAAAAGCAAGGAACCCATTTGTAACACCCCTCGAACACACCTCCGTCTATGTAAATAAGAAGGCTAAAGCTAAAATTCTAACCAATGAAATGAAGTAGCCCATCGACATTGATTGGTCACCTGAGTCTGAAGCAGTTTTAAGTCTGTTCTTAGCTTACAAAAAAAGGAAGATATTCTCGACAGCTGAAAAACACGAATAATGTTACCATTTATAAATAACAATAGTCTGATTTCATGGAGTTACTTGCCCGTTCTTTTTAACCGACTTCAAAAAAAGGAGGAGGTTATCAATTCATCTATATTTAAAAAAAAAAAAAAATATGTTTGTTACCTCATAACTTTTGACTGGGTGAACCGATTTCGATGTTTTTTTTTTTTATTTGAAAGCTGGTTTTTCCTGAATGGTCCTATTTTAATTTGGTTCCATTTGGACAATGGGATCCATGTGAAAACTATCTAAGTCTTAAATTTGCATTAAGTATTTGCGTGACAGATGAACGAATAACGCGATTAGATTAGTGCGGGGTATCTACCATAACAAAATACGCAACAACGACATCGTGGCATCGACGTTTAAATAAAAACTTTTAACAAAAAAATAAAAACTGACTTCCTTAAAAAAAAACACTACATAGTCAAAAATAACTTTAATTTCGGAAGTCGGTGGCAAAAAAAACCTTAAATACAGATCCTAAGACACCGAATTCCGAAATTAAAGTTATTTTTGACTTTGTAGTGTTTTTTTTTTAAGGAAGTCGGTTTTTATTCTTTGACAATTCAAAAATGTCTGCAATTGGTTTATTTGAAATAATTTGAGTTTGACCGATGATCTGCCACTATTTCTAAACATAGTTATTTCTTGCCTGAAAATGAACAGCTAAGGGCCTTATCACACTAGCGGTTTACGAGCGTCTTCAAACTGGAGTGAGTGCGCAGCGAATACGTCGCGAACGTGCATCGAGCACCCCACGCATTCTCCGCGAATACGTCGCGGACGCGCAATGAGATCGCCATGGATATAACCGTTACTGAGTGTATTGAAAGTCATAAACTCTCCACGAACAGGAGTCGAAAACGTTGCGTAATCGCCATGCGCTCGCGGCGTCTTCGCTGTGCAGTCGCGACGTCACACTCACAACGTATTAGCTGTGTGCCCGCTCCACTCTGAAGATGCTCGTAAACCGCTAGTGTGATATGGCCCTAAATAACTGAGCTAGGAATATAAATATTTATGTATATGTCACGCGCCAAAAGATCCCTGTAGCACTGTGTACATATTTGTCACGCATGGGAAAAGCCTGCCAAAGCCTGTAAAATTCAAATTTTTGTTTCATGTTTTATAAACACAGTTGTTCAACGCTAGTGATGTCAAAAGTACGGAAGTGAGTGAGATTTATACTGAGTATATTTGACAATGCTAGCGAAACGCCACCGATAAAAGCCGCTGCGTGTGTATCCAGCTCGTAGATAGAGTATAGTACTATAATACCATTGTCCGTCTACGATACAGCTAAATATGAGTTACTCAAACATTCATAATCTTCGTTTTCGTAGTCTAAATCAGAGACTATTTGAAACACTTTGGTTCTATCGAGGATGAAAAAAACAGAAGGACAAGAATATCAATTGTCAATGTTCAAAATATTCTGTCAGTTTGAAAGTTTGGCGTGACGTAGGTTTATGGTTTATGCAATACACAATCACTGTGGCGCTGTAGTCAACTTTAGTGTAGTAAATAAATATGGCGGCTACTCAGTTCACAACGATGTAAACTTTTGTTTACTGTTTTCTAAATATTTTGAGACATGATAAGTGAATTTGAAAACTTGTCCCTTGGAGGAAACAATGCTGCGAGTAATCATGGTGATCCATTCAATCACACCGGTAATTAGGACCCATTTCTATTGTAGACGTAGAACAAGTTGTTTTCCAATTATAACATGACCTCAATGGCTAGGTTTTTATTACTGCTGGATATATATGGTTACTGTACCGTTCTTTTCAGAGTTGACACCTGAGCAGCAAAAGACTTTGATAGATATAAGGCGTAGAAAAACAGAATTGTTGTTGGAGATTCAGGTGAGTGAAACATCGTTGCTTGGCTTCACTACCTGGCAATCTGATAATTTTCTCTACTCAACTATGAATAACTAACACTCAGACATTACTTAGATCCTTATCATATATCAGTCATAATGATAAAAATATGTGTAAGACTCTAATACATCCTGTTACTATGAAATGATTACTACAATATTTTGTTGTTTTATTCTAAACAATGTTATGATTATGACTCAGTGTCATGTTCTAAAAATATTTATTGAAGTTAGTTCTAAGAATCCTCTTCTAACTTATTTAAACAGTTACCAGTTGTCTTTTCAATTTAAGTAACTCCAGTATTAAAAACCATTATTATAGCCGACTCCAAGACAACCATCTGACTAAGATTGCTGTGAGCGCAATATCAATCTGGTATAAATTTAGAAATGCATCAGCAAATTAACAGCACATGTTCAAACCAGTGTATCCAATATCGGGTCATATCTTAACTGATATGGAGTTCAATCTAATCATCATTAATTCCTGTCTACTATGAGCTGTATGTTAGATTTTACTATGTAACATATTATATTACATATTGTGACATCTACCAACCTATACTGGGCCCGTATGGTGGATTATAGCCCACTCCCTCTCACTGAAAGAAGGCCTGTGTCCCAGCAGTGGAAACAGCATAGGCTGCTGATGATATTATATTAAATCAATATTAAATACTTATGATAGCAAATTTATTCAGCAGGTGTTTAAATTCATGCCCAGTGCCCTCAAGCTATATGAAGTTATGAATGTAGTAAATGATACCATACATTGTTTAAGTGACTCCATCAATGACTGCCCGTACTGTGCCGTGCCGTGTACCGTGTGGTGCCGGACGTAAAGAATAACACCACCCTATTTCTTCCCGTGGGTGTCATAAATAAGAGGCGACTAAGGGACTTACTAGAGAATGGGCTGCAGCGTTCTCTATGCATTTTACCACCATACTGCGCCAACCCGCCTGCCAAGTGTGGCGATTATGGCAAAGCCCCCCAAATTGGGGGAGGCCCAAGTTCAGCAGTGGACGTCGTACGGCTGAAATGATGATGATGATGACCAATGACTGGTTGAGGCCAAGGCTTGTATAGTACTTTTCTCAATTAACAGTGATGACTGCAGAGCATTCCAAAGAAATATACAAACAAGGTACATACACCCCAAACCCAAACCTTATATGTATATGTTTTCTACTTTAAAATTACCACAGAATTATTCTTATTTTATTTATCCATTCTCTAAACTTCACCAGACGAACATATCATCTTTATCTCTATGGTGTGAATTTTCTGTTCATCCACCTCTTCGGCCAGCACTTCGATCCATAGGTCCAGCACTTATAGTAGGGCTGGTCTTACTGCCCTTTTGTATACATATTTTGCCCAGGATGCCAGACAACGATCTCCATTTCAGCCAGGCGGCTTGGATGCTATGGCGTATTTCTCTCGGACACAGGATTTTGGTGCTACAATAGATTCCAGATACTTGAACTCTTCAATTTTGTTAAGGTCTTATTTCAATGAAAGCATTTGGTATAACATCCACATTAGCACCGGAAAATAATAATATCTTAGGACAACCAACACACCGTTATCTGATCCCAAATTAGGTAGAGCCTGTATTATGGTAACCAGACAACTGATAAACATACTTATATATTTAAATACATACATATTATCTCTAAATTAGACCCAGACACAGAACAAATGACTTTATTCATCACACAAACATTTGTCCTGGGTGGGAATCGAACCCACGACGCGACCTCAGTCTTAGCAGTCAGGGTCACTAACCACTAGACTAACAGGCCAGTCAAAAGTCGCAATACACCTGCCTGTGCCTGTTGGTCTAGTGGTTAGTGGCCCTGACTGCTATGCCGGAGGTCGTGGGTTCGATTCCCACACAGGACAAATGTTTGTGTGATGAGCACGATCATTTGTTCTGTGTCTGGGTGTAATTTATCTATAATATGTATGTATTTAGAAAATTATAAGTATGTTTATCAGTTGTCTAGTACCCATAACACAAGCTCTGCTTAGCTTGGGACTAGATGGCGTTGTGTGATAGTTGTGGAATATTATTATTATTATCATATATATATTTATATATCTCGGGATCCTAGGATCCCGGTCTTTTAGAAGGCGTACGAGGGGCCGAAGCCAACTCGCAGAGGCCCCTTAGAAAATTTAAATGAAGTGAGGCACTAACCGACGGTTATCCCCGTATGCACTGTGCAAGTGCACCCAAGGACAACCTCCGGTTGGTGTTGGACTATTGCAGGATATGGAAACCAAGATGTTGGACTATGTATTTGACTGGCTAAAATGGACTGGTTACCAAGAACTATGGAAGGTCTATGGCCCCTGCCGCATCAATGTTTGTATTTACACGGATTAAATGGCAGGGGGTGACTTGCACACGCAATAATGGGCCCCCGGAAACCGTCGCTGGCACATAGTGACGCAGCAACAAGGGGGCAACACTTCCTGAGGTGCTTGAGAAGTGGAGAGGTATTCCACGGCTTTCAGAACAATCCCAGAGCCCGGAAGATGGTCAATATCCCTACGAGCACTTACTGGAATACTTCCTTTCCCCGAGCAGGTTTGCTCTTGCGAATCTCCACTCAAGCCGGCCAATAAAGGCAAGAATGAGGTGGGAGCTCTGAACCTCTTCATTGTTCACTCCAGCCGGCCAATAAAGGCAAGCCAGAGATGAGGAACAAGAATTCTCCCGGGAGATAGGGTCCGTGGGGTCGCTACTGCCCAACAGCACGCCACATGCTGCCCTGCGGGTTTATTATTATTATTATTATATTCGGTTTTCTCTTTTCTGGTTCTCAACCCTCTCCTCTCCAGGACTGCTGCCATGTAGTCAAGATTTGATTGGATTGCACTTTTGCTGACGATTCGGCTATAAAAACTACACGCGTACGTTTGAAGTGATATAGTTCATTACCAATTTGAATAGTAGAGGGCTTAAAGTCGAGCCCTGATGAACCCCTATTCTGACCTCAAATGCTTTAATTGTTCCTGCTGGTCTGACTAGTGTTGTAGATACATTGTAGCAGTAGCGTGCATTGCATATAGGCAATGTATAAGCAGTGCCTGCCTACCTCGAAAAATCACCAAAATTCTGTCAATTACATTTTAATGTGTGTGCCGAAATTATTAAAAAACTAATACCTGAAACAAACCCTCGTTTGTCTGCCTAGACACGAACAGGCGGCCTAGTGTCTACCTACAATGCACGTCACTGCATTGTAGTGTAGATTTTTAAGGAGCTCGATATTACGGCCGGCATTAGTTGGGCTTGTCAGTACTTGACAGATATGGTATCACAGAACTCGGTCGAACGCCTTTTTGAGGTCGATAAAAAACATGTGGAAGTCTTTTTGCGAGACTTGTATTTTTCCAAAAGTGTTTTCATTCAGTGAATTGCGTCTGTGATACTCACAGCGGTGGAAGGGAAGATGCAAATATAATATTTATGAAAATTTTATGATTTAAATGTTAAAAAAGTATAAAAGAAGGGCCACTGCAATGTTTTTATTTTACATAATGTTGATTTTTAACAATAATTGGGTATTAAAATTACTTGAAACGAAACGTATTTCAAAACACCAATCAGCGTTTAGTGACGTCACTCCCGTTACGACGACTTGTTGAGGTTATGGTTGTAAAAGTGAATATTATTTTATGGGAATATTAATTGCCTTTTTTAAATAAAAATGATAGTTGGGATTATCAAAGCAGACTCCAGGAATTTATTTACCAAGAGTTAGTGTTGACATGAGATCTTTTTTCAGAAAAGTTTCCTCCAGACATTTTAAACTTGTACCAATTATCGACGTCGATCTCAAGCTGTAAAATTAAAAATCTACTATAGACAAGTTTTGTAAGTATTAGGTAGGTAACTAACGTCTTTTTACGTACAAGCAGATTAACTAAGTATACTCGTATAACAAGTATATCCGCCTTATGACGTATAACACACACGACATATAACAAGTATATTCGCCTTATGACATACGTCAAAGCGTTCTTCACAGCATCGAATAGTGGTCTTTGGAGAATAATTGTCATTTCTTTTTGCAGCTTGATATCACTTTTTTCTCAATTTTGGGTCAGAACGTCTAGTCAAAAACAATTTATTTCGAAACTGTTGAAGTAGACAGGAACACATTGGCACAATAGATGAGTCAACACGGCTTTTTCGGAATATTAGTGGTATTGTTATGGTCACCTGATGTTGATGGATAGTCCATTTTATTTTTTTACAAAAAATATTTCGGAAGTCGAAAAATATGCAAAAGTATGAAAGCCAGCGACGAACAAGTACGACCAGTGACGGGAATGACGTCATCGGAACTATAGGCCCGTTTTCGCGCGAAAATTTAAACTGTCAATTTAAAACCGCATTTTTCCCGATAAATTACAATGTTTTAATTTTTTAATATATTTGTGGTCTATTCTACATGGAATTCTTTAAAGTGAAAACAAAAATAAAAATATTGCATGTTCCCTATTGTAGCTTTTTTACAAGGATACTTTTCCTGACCTTAAGGATGTGATAGATTGAAATGTCCTGTTCCATACCTCGCTGTGCGACTTTTAATTTATAGACCAGCCGTACCGTGAGTCCACGTTTCGGCTCCGTAGGTCATAACAGGCAGGACGCACTGGTTGAAGACCACTCTGCGGAATCCTTGACGAGAAGATTCTACGAAGCTTTCCAAACACTGCCCAGCCCAGCTGAATTCTTCATCGCCGCCTAAACCACTTCAATACCACCATTTTTTGCCCCCCGTTTCCCAGCGCCCACAAGGGGGCAGTATCACCACTCTGAGAAACACTGTTCTAAACTAACGTCATTCAGAGATGTATTCCGAAAGGTTTTCGTTTATAAAACATTAACGTTTACTTTACGTATAATAATCTCGACTTTTTAAGTCGTAAAAACCGGTTGAATGTGGTTCGCTAGTGTATAGTTAAGTCATCATCCTAATTCCAATTTATCGTCTCTTTTCTTTCCTTAAAGATCAAATTAAGTGGTCTGTCCCAACGTTCCAATCAGCTCTACTCTTTCGTCTTCAAAAAATCGTTAGTAACTAGTGGAACGTTTTTAGTAAGATTTATTTTTTATGTACAATTTATCCTTCGTTCAATAGTAGTATTTCACAAATTCAGTTAAATCATGGAACGCAACAACAAACCTGCTAAAAACGTAGTTGTATGTTTTAGGTTCGCCGTTTCATTTTTATGGTTTTTTGGCATTTAATCCCACCTCAACAAGCAGTTTAAAAAAGAAAAATCTGTCCTTTGTTTTGTTCGACGCCTACTTGGTGTACCTAGTTTTTGTGTTTTGGTTTTTACTCTGCAATGCGGTTAAACCTGAAAACACAATTTAAGACCCTACCGTAAAATGAATGCAAAAGGAACAATTTATTGTTGTAGGAATCATTTATTCTGTTAGTACTGTTAGTAACGTAAAATGTTTTCGGTCTTTTCTGCGCACATGTCAGCACCCCAACCATTCCCTAACCATTTCATTCAATGCGGACCGGTCTGACGTAAGCCGTCAATGCTTGGGTTGGGCTTACTACACTCAGCCTGGTAGTAAGGCAGTGCGAGGCGGGCCGCGACGCGGGCGTGACGTGTCGCCCTCCGTCGGTTTATTATTTATATAGTGTTACTATCACTTTGTCTCTTAGTGTTGTGGTTAAAATAAGAGTTCTAATTTAAAAAATAGTGATTTGTAACTTTATTCTGTGCGTTTTTTATTCATAACTTTGACTTTGAATAGTGATATCACCCGTAAGTTTGATAGTGATAAGGCGGATAAGTGGAAATTGCTATGACTACGTCGTCGGACACCGGGAGTTTTGTTATTATATTCCTTGATTTATGCCATTGTGTATTTAGGACGGTGTTTTATACGATGTTCTAGCTAATGTTGAATCAATAGCAAAACACGAAGCATTATTCAGTCTTTGTAATATGTTAAATATTTGCCATCTAGCGTCACCGTCGTTGTTTACTGTTAAATTCCTTGAGCTAGTTAACCTTCATTAATATCTATCTCCACATAGTAAATAAATACTGCTTTAAGATCATGTATCGATGCAAAAGCTAGATATTTTTGTAATACAGTTTATGAACTTCTTCGAATTGTTAAAATTTCAATGATGTAGGTACAGGAGGAAAATGTGCGTCAGATTAGACCTATCCTCACTCCATTTTGATTTGAACAATTTTGTGAGCGACGATCATTTGAACAAGATCTGTCTTATATTTTCAGCTTGTATCTTTAGCACAGTAAGGTAGTCTCTATTTGTTTCGATAAAGACAGGTCATAGATTAATCCACTTCGCGTCATTGCGATGCACTGTTATGTTGATCTCTATCTTAAAAGTAATCTATTTTATATGGAATTTACTATTGATAAGTTAGTCATTCAGACAAGACCCTTCTGTTAATTATCCTGTATAATACGTGGGCATGCTAATGATTTCACTATACAAATTCCACACTGATACAGGATACAGATTGGCTTTAAAAAAACTTGTTTCTTAATCTCAAACAAAACAGTAAGCATCCGAATGAAAGCTTGTTTTGAGGCGAGGCGCGATATTTATTTATTCGAACTGGACAATGTTCGCGATGGATTTATCATATTTCCTTTACCGCTTCCGCAGCGTGGCTGTAGGCTTCGATAACAGTGCCGTCTGTGTCCACAATATTACTGTCATATTCGTCATCCTTTTGCTTGTGAATAAAGATAATTGAAATAATTTTTCACCCTGTGCTGTAGCCTATTTTTCTGTTATTAAATTGCTGTTTTAATATGCAATTTAGGTAACAGCAAGATGTGATACTATATAAAGTAAGATTATCACAATATCTAGAATCTAGATTGTCTGATACATCCAAATTTGAAATTTCCATTAAAAGTTGTAGGTAGTTAAACTTTGAAAGGCGTAATGTCATTATTATGAAATCTGTTTTTGCTTTAGAAATATAAATTGTTTGTGACGTCGGCCTTGTCACAGACGTGCAGAAAGATAAAGCGAAGTGGTATCTATGTATGTAGGTATACGTAATTGTCACGGTGCCAAAGATCGGTGGCGCCCGCGACTATCTTCAGTTTAGTGCGTTCCTTAGAGAGAGGTGTATGGCGCGCGATGTGTTTTCATGTTCGCCTGCTGTGTGGCGCGCTGTGGTGGCCACTGCTGGTGCGATGCGCCCGCGCCACCCGCACCTACGACGACGACTATGATCAGGTGTGTCATCGTTGCCGCTTACTGTGCACTTCGCAAACATACTTCTTTGTTGTGTAGCTTCACTTCTTTTTTGGCAAGTACTTGAATGTTGGTACCAATACATACGTCCGGCGACGCGCAGTCATCCACTTTTCCACTTTATTTGCTTATTTAAAACTCCGCAATTTATTTTAAAATGTGTTGTGGGCTTAATAGGTATCCTGTGCCTGCTAGCTTCCTAATATTGGTGTTCGTGTGGTCAAGACCCGCGTGTGTGAGAGTGTAATGTGCGTGGTGCGCTGGCACTTGTGAAGTAATGTTCATCAAGGCCGGGCCGGCAGCGGCCGAACCGGAGCGCCGAGGATCTGTCTCCAATTGGTTCTCATCTCTAAGACGCGGTGGCGGCCGACGTAAACGTGAGGAAACTGCCGTTCCCTCAGGTTACGGTTCGCTGGGCAGGCGGAAGGATGGCTCGCAGCCACGGGGCAAGACTCGCTCCGCCTGGGATCTTACAACCGTCACTAGACTGGTCTGTATCTTATCTTCGATCGTATTTACGTTAAAAGTCATCATTATTTTGATGACACACTGCGCTGGAGACCGCATTTGGCTGGTATCCAAATGCGCTGGATCGATCACGCTCTTTGCGTCTGCGTATGAAATGATGACTAAACAATATTTATTCCTCATTATGGAGAAATATCACCTAATATAGTATTGCTTTCGTTTAATTTGTAATAATTGGGGTTTTACACAGAATTGCTAACGTTTTATTTGCGATTTATAGTTTCAAAAATTGTATCATATTATCCTCAAAACAACAAAGTTGTTTTTAGTTTTATCGATAGCACATGTGTTTTCACGAGTGGTATCGTTCGATAACGATAAACATTTCTATAAAGGAGGGCACGCGGCATGAAAGTATATTTTGTTAAATTCCGCATGATTCATTGCTAGTTATCTATGAATGACTATAAAGTGTACAGAGAATACGTTTCCCCAAACAAAACAATAGTATGATTCATCATTTGGTTTGAACTTAATGTAATACTGTGATTGAATACAAATAATGTAATCAATATTAGGGAGTTCTCAGCGTTTGCCCTCGTAGCCAAACAAAGTTTAGTATAGTTAAAGTTATTTATTATGAATGTCTAGGTACCTATATTTTGATTGGGCTTTCGTTTTCGATCAATAAACGTTTTAATTACAATGCCCTGAAATTTAAATTTTCTTACTATTTTTTGTGGCAATTTACAGGTCAGTGTCAGTCAGGTTGTATTTTGATTAAAATATTATTCGTGACCGTAACTAATATGGCTTTACAAAATTTAAAATCATTAACACAAACAACCCTCTACGTTCATGTAATCCCATTGAATGATTTTTTAAAGAAATTGAAAAAAAAATTAGAAAATTTTGAATTATGTTGGCTACTCAGGCGTTTCCGCCGTAACTTTAATCTTACAACTGCAGAATACCTGACTATATTTTGGATTATTAATTATCATATAAGTCGTGACAATGACAAACCCAGCACAGCAAGGTGCAGTGCTGGGTTTTGTTGTGCTGAGTTCTTTTTTTAATTTGGTCAGCTAAACGATAGATGATTGAATGATTGAAACAAAGGATATTACTGTGCTGTCAATACGAAAAGGATTGTGATTAAGATTGCAGAAAGTTGTAGGTATTTGTTTTCAAAGCGTTGAGTGTTTTTTTAATTACTTTCAAAAGGTCTGACTTATAAGCTTTACAGTAGCTTAATGTCAGTCATTTTAGGATTTTCCATGATCGCTAATCGAATCTCATGTCACTTTGCCTTCAGCAAGGTAATCCTGTAACACACAATGGAAATGCCTTTATTTCATTTTGACAGTTAACAATATTCATTGCGTTATTTACGTTGTTCGTGCCAACGAATTTTTCAAACCTATGAAGCAATAGATTAGCAATTTCTTCGAAATCTTTCGGATTGGAATTGAAAATGTGTTCCGCAATTAAAATAAACCAGACAACCGCCGAATCTGTAGTAATTATTCCAAAAAAAAAAAAAACGGGTACCTACGTAAAACCATAGCCACTGAACTATTTTTTTCCAGACTTACTACATGTTTTTTAATCTATAAATGGTATATGATAAACTCTGTATGCCTAAATTAATGAACCAAAGTGCTACATTTTCTCTTTTTCATACATGAAAACAAACTCAGAATGTTTAAAGTAGAGCATAGCTATTGTTTGAATTGTGTGTTTACCAGGGAGTTAGATTCTATGGACACAGTAAATAGCCACACTGAACACGTTCTTTATGTATTCATTTCATTATTTAAACACATCTATCACATATTTTTAAATGAAAGAAAAAACCTAAGTTATCTCGATATCAAAATACATCACTATCACGATATACATGACTATTACGATAATACATACTTGATGTAAAAGTTTATTTGATGGATTAAAAATAAGTCGAGTTCGAGTCGAGTCGAGTTCGACCCTCAGTATCCACAAAAAATGTATAGATAGAAAGAACACTTCAAACCTACAAAGATCGCAATGGCGATCAATATGCCATAAGTGGTCCAAATGGTCATCGTCATCATTTCAGCCGAAAGACGTCTACTGCTTGACAAGGCCTCCCTCAATTTGGGGCAATACATGGTATCTGCACCTTATTCGCGTAACAAACAGAATCGTAGTCTCATTTTCCAGACGAAGTTTTCAAACAATAAAGCACTAAACTTAATTTTGTCTCATTTAATTTTATGAAATGAAAAACTTTTTGGCAGCCGCACAGTCCTTAATTTTTTAAGACAATCAAGTTTTTCTCTTACTTAATTTTCACGTGACTACAATTTAATCGTGCTCCGTCGTTGAAAAGGACGCAAAACATTTTATATAGTATATTATCTCCGCGAGGATAATCGATCAAACGTGGCCTGCACACGTCTGTAGGCACACAAAATCTGTTATCCGTATTTGAAAATCGAATATCAAATAACCGTCGCTCCTGTGGAACGTTTATCAATGTGACATCACTAAGTAAACGATTCCAGTATGTTTGCCTAACAATGTTTGTACGACCTACTAGTTCGCATATGTAGCCTGAGAACAATGGACATATGGCGCCTGTATCGAATACCCCTCGTTTCTACTACGTTTTACGACCTGACCGCTCCACGCCTGTGTAAATTAGCTTTTAACTTCCCTTTGTGGTCTAAATTGAAAAAGTTACCGGGCAATTTTCTCTTGTTCCAAATGTTATTTAAATACTTTATAACTTGGGTCAATTGAGAATCGGTTAAATATCAGAAGGCTAATTTTCTTAATTAAAAACGTTCAATATCTAGCTAGTCTCATCTCGGCGACAGTCAAATGTGAACAATGTATAGAAAGTCGACGTATTTTAGACAGATTGAGACTGAGATCCTGTCTGTGAAATTAGAATTGATCCTCAGGATTCCCTTATAACTGCGATTCTTCAACTGCTAATCCAAAGAGCATTCTGTAAGGGCTTTGATCCGGTGGGGTAATTGAATAACACACAATGTCATTGCCTTTAATGTTGACACGAATTAAAAAAAAAAAGGAATCAATTGCCTTCAGAATCATTTGGATTGTGACTGAAAATGTATGCACAAATGAGATGCAGCAGTATTCAAGCTGAGCACTAAAATTTGGGTTGGATTTTATCTAGAAATTTTTAGACATATTTTTCCATACTTGAATTCGAGAGTTTTTTACATTCCGTCTACATTGTGTGAGTAACCTACTATTATTCAGCGAATTCATCGATATTTACATCGTGATCGTCCATTATTGACATTCATTCGCGTCGTCACTTAATGCAAATGTGTCTTTTGTTCAAGCAACGGTTTGTTTTTGCTGCTCCACTGCCTCGAGCTTTGCATGATGGTATTTCCTCAACGGGCACTTAGCTTGACTCACAGTATAAATCATCAGTTGAATATGGGACCTTTTGAATACAAATGTATCTAGAGCTGAAGAGCTAGTACTGTGTTATAGAAAGTAGAGCGAATTCTTTCATAGAAGCAAGCTGCTTTGTGCTTTTATGTTGCTCTAGTGTTGTAGGTATAATATTTCTAATTATACATGTTATTTGTTCTACTGTTTTATAATCTATCGAAATACTTCTAGATTGCTCTAGATAATGCACAATAATCTCTAACAATACTCTTTCTTCCAATTGATTAAATTACTGTGTTTTGAGTTCTCGTAAATTGCACACCCAGAGGATGCGATCATTATAACTTTTACCTTCGCATCAAACGAAGTCAGGCTTCTATAAAATTACGTCAGATTTAGTTATTGCATTTTCGCTGGTTCTGTTACCGATTGTTACATTTTGTTTCACACGGTATTTCAATTTGGAACAAATTATATTACGTATAGTGACGTATTCACCTGCCGTGACTCGCTCGAATAAAAACTTTATAAAGATCCGGCCATGCATGACACACAGTATTTCTTTCTATACCATACAGTCCGCGTTGCATCGAGCTGGTTTAGAATATGAACTTTGCTTTTTTGTAACATCTAGTCTACATCATTAAAGTTTTTGTACGCGTATGCCAGGAATAAAAGAAATCAGATGGATTCTGGTCTCTTCTGTGAATCTTTATAGCTTTAACTGGATTCTCGCCTACAGACATGACTATTACCTTACTTAATGTAAAGTATTCCTAGAGTACCTCTCGGAATACTTTATATTGATTAAATATTTAACATAACTAACGTCCGGTTTCCCCTGAGGATAGCCATGAAACCTTATACAGGATGGCAGGGGCATAGACGGGCAAACTTATCATAAATTAAGTAAATAATTCTGAACCTAACTGCGTTGAAATCTTTCGTATGTTATCAAAAAAAAAGCAAAAGAGCTGTTCTATACGTTTTGACCGCGCATGTGTTGCACTTTTCTATAAAACAGCATATTTTTTTTGGACAACCGACTAAAAATTTCTGTGTTCGTCTAGGAACAGATGCTGAATTCATTATTTCAGTTATCTGCCCTGTAAATTCAGGGAATTCAGGGATATGGCGAAATTAAGCCTTCAATTGGAAGTCAAATCCCCGACCGTTTTTCCAATTTCATCACAGTGATGTGTGATTTATTATAGCTCTCTTGAAACGAACCATATTTTCTATCATTCTGTTTAGCGAAATCTATTACTTTGTGCTGAAAATACCGCCCTTTCTATTTATAACTATCGACAAAGTCGTTTGTCAAAATCTTGGGTTCACCACTGCGGTAAAAAGACTTCGTCATTGTCAACCATTACTGTCGGGCTGACCGTAGACCCTTAAATTCGGTCTGGACATTCATTAATACTATTCACTCTCAGGCAGATAGATAGAAACGTGAATAGTATACCTACCTAGGGAAATAGAAAATACATTTACTCTCGTGAATATGTTGACAAAGGAAATCTCAGTGAATTCAAATGTGTCCCGTGCAATGTAAAGCTATGTTTCAGCAGTTTCCTTCGAATGTCGACGGCTAAATTCCTCGTGATACAAAACATAGTTTTGCTGCATTGTTAAGGTCAAACACAATTCTCGAACGTCTCGAAAATGTTATGCAAACAATGTTTTGCCAATTTGTAGTACTTCCTAGTAAGTACGATTGGCGTGTTTGCGTGGAATTAAGATGACCTTTTCAGTTCTTGCGTCATGAAGCGATAATGATGTTTATTAGGCGCCGTGCGTGTCATCTCTAGCATGCTTCACACATTCACACAAGTTTGTCAATTTTCTCGCGATCCAATTCCTTGCTCTATTTAAATAATCATTGAGTCATATTCTCGTCTATTAACACAACCTCATTAGTTGTTAATAGGCAGATGACAATGAGTCTGACTGGTTAAATATTTAAATTAGTTCATTCAATATTTAATAAAACAAGTACTGTGTTACGCGTCATTACTTATTTACGTCATTATCACCAATCAATTAGATAAGTTGTGATTATCGTAATTATAAAGTAGGTACCATAGGATTATCTATAAATAGAATAGAAATGTTTGCTAGCCAACATTGTTTACAATCAGATTTGGTGTTATTGACCTTAATTTGTTAACCCACTTGTTACTGAATAGACTTTTTGTATCTGATTGCAATGAAATTGAGATATATGTATCCTTGTATAATGATATCATCAAGAAAAATGCAAAAAAAAATAAAAACCTGTTGGGAAACCGGGAAATTGGTGTTCTTTTAAAAGGACATTAGTAATATATACTACTTGTTCAAGTAAATCAAAATAAAATACGAAATGTCTTTAGTATCGTTTATTTATTGCATAAAATCATGAAAAAGTAGAGATAATGAAAAAAAAATTATAATAATATAAAGAAATGAAAAAATAATTATTTCGTATGGTATGTTTCAAAACATTCTTTTGGATGTAATGTAACTTCACACGTTTTACACACAAAATTGGCTTTTTTGTGGCAAATTACACACCTCAACTGCTTTTCTTTATATTTTACAAGATGCTTACACACAATAATTTCTTCAGCTCTTGTTGCTTTGTATTTCAGAGAACCACGATCAGTTTTCTTGAATTCTTTGTTTGCAGGAAGCGGACATTTCGATACGCGATTTTCTCTAATTGTTCCGGTTGCCTTCAACCCCCTTTCACGTAGTTCATCTAGTAATGGAATCGATGTGAAGAAATTATCAAAAAATAGGTGGAAAGGTGCCTGTGCATCGATTGTACGAAGAACATCTGCGAAACGTAAAATAACACTTGCTCCTAGTCCCAACTTTTTATAATGATTGAAGTCGTCTCCCGTTTGCCCTTGATAAGGATCAAACCATAATATGTACCCAAGACGTGTCGATCCTACCCAAAATTTGTAACCCCATCTGATAGGTTTACCTCTTATAAACTGTTTGCACGGGTGACCACCGTAATATGGAATCATCGCTTCATCAATGCTGTAGTTTTCTTCGAATGGGGCATAGTTTAGGAAGTTCTCATTCAACGCGTCAAAGAGTGGTCTCAACTTCGCATATTTGTCATTAGATGGCAAATTTGTATTATCACAGCAATGAATATGAGACATTATAAAAGTAAACCTATCTCTCGACAATGCATTATAAACTATTGGGTTCCCACAGTCTGCAGCATTTTCCCAATACATATATCTTCTGGGTACTACTACATACCCACTGAAGAGAAGTATTCCGGTAAAGCATTTCATCTCTTCACACATTATGTTTCCTATTTTATTTTTTTGATTTATATAATTATTCGTGTAATTTGTCAGCAAAACTGTAATTCTGTCGCTGAAAAGTTGCTCAAAATAATATAATGCATTTTGCTGTCTTGCAACTTGCTGCATTCTGGCCCATGGTCTAAACATTGGAAATATATCTCTTGTAATCCAGTTATACTGTTTAGTTTTTGGTATTGTGACGCTTGTGGAAGTTGAGGGTGTTGGTTCGTCGTCAGGTAATTGATTTTCAATCGGAGGATTGGAAATTCTGATGC
Source organism: Aporophyla nigra (assembly GCA_947507805.1). Lineage (NCBI taxonomy): Eukaryota > Metazoa > Arthropoda > Insecta > Lepidoptera > Noctuidae > Aporophyla > Aporophyla nigra. The sequence continues at coordinate 16,958,582 of OX382297.1, read as the reverse complement.
GCATTCTTTTGGAAACTTGAGCTAGACTTATTTCGTCTTCACTGTCACTACCGTCTGTCAAATTCATATAATGAACTTGAGCTGGAGTCCTAAGTTGAGTGCCAGGTAAATTTTGAATGTGGACTTGATTTTCGTCCCCAGAATCTTCGTCGGTGACATCAGCATTACAATTTTCTGGTGGAAAAAATGTGATGCTGTCAGGAATAGGAGCCTCCTCATCAAATTCCAATTCCTCCATGATTTCATGAAGTTGCGACTCCCATCCTCTTCCAAAAACTCTCCTGGCAAAATAAAACATTTTCTTGTATCAAGTAGTAGTAGATATTACTATTGGGCTTTATAAAGAACACCAAATGTTTTGTCAAAAAAAAGTATCAAAAATGACAGTTTTTACTTATATTTCATTCTATTCCCTTAGAAGAGATGTGAAACTTTTATTATTCATTGTCGAAAAAAACAGAATTTTAATAATAATAAAATAACTCACCTCATATCACTCATGATAAATTTAACGTGAAACAAAAGTTTCAAAACTGATTAATAATAATGCGTTATACCACTCACAATACTTATATTGTACTGCCACACAATCCAACTTTCAAATGTCACCAACAATTTTTGTTTACTTTACCCTCATTAATCACAAGATTTTTGTTTATGCGCCGTTCTTTTAAGAGGACGATAGTAATAAGTGGGTTAATGGAACACCTCCCATTTAGAGTAAAAAAGTGAGCTAAATATTCACTGGTATCCTTTGAATGGTATGGTGTTTCAGGAATCGTACAAGATGGGTCGGAGAGGGGTGCCATGACCTTGCCGGGTGGTGGACCCGCGAACTGCGCGCACGCGGTCCCTGACTCGCTAGACTAGTTTTACTTGCATTGCTAATCATCAAGGGGACAGGGATCCTCCTTCGATGATTTCAAAAAAATGAACTTTTAAACGTTTTTGTATTTAGAATTGTTTTTTTTTTGTATCCTCTGTTGACGCTACATGAAAAAGAGTGCAAAACTTTTTATCATCCGCCAGCCAGTTTGTTGGCAACAACTTGGTCGGTCTTGTTTTGAATCGAAAACAAACTTCAGAATCTGCACGATTTATACATAGTTTTGACGTCAGATATTTGTTCGATAACTAAGCCATCCTCCCAGATTGAAATTAAAAACAATTATAAAAAAAAATTGCAGTTGCAATGGTTTTTCGAATGATTCATAATAAATATTTATTTTACCTGTAGATTCAAAACGATACATTTACCTTGTTTTGTAATGAGATAAACATAGTAGAGTATGTTTTACATAGTTGCTATGCAAAATGTTCCCGAAATCTGCTTCATCATTACATTAATTTAATCCACTTTACTCCAATTTACTTTATTAAGCTAATCAAATAGCACAATTTATTTAACACACACTGCTGTTGCCGTAAAAACATGGCAATTATCTTAGTTCTAACAACGATACGAACACTGATAACGAAATGATTACGTATCCTAAAATACCTAGAAAGATTCGCATATAAACAGTACACGTTACCACAACAGTACTACTAATTCGCTTTATTTTTAAACAGTAATTATCTCGTTTTCGACGCACGCCGTACAATAATATTTGTGTGTGCTGTTTTTGTAGAAATGTTTATTTCAAACAATACTATTTCCAGAAACGATACTAATTAATCTCAACAAAGATTTCAAAAACAACTACACACAACGATGACCTTTATTATAACCAGAGTAGGAATAATAACAATTACAGTTCCTGAAAAACGAAAAAAATGATTCAAAAGGTAGTAAAAGTGAGATTGGTTAAAGAGTCGAAAAGAGAAACGGTCAGAATAACAGAATGCGTTTTTAATTTAGCAAATCTATGACAGACATTCGGTCAACACATGTTGAGGATATTAAAGAATATTTTTTTGTATCTTTTGTTTACTGACTCATCATATTGAGGTCGTTTTCTCCATGTCCAGTGTTCCACAGTAATCTTCGTCATTGTAACTTTAAAAGAAACTTAGTGCGCAAAGTGATTTTTCTTGTAACCGTTACAGTAAACATTGAAGGCAACTGACTTACTAGATGTAAGCTAATTACTGGTGGCCATAAGTGCTACCGTCTTGTTCTGGGAAACTAATAAAGACGGTCATAAAAATATCGCGACGGGATTTTATCGTGCACTGAATTTTCAACTCTCGGTGTTGAACCGAGCTTTGAGAATCTAACAGAGTATATCTCAGCACATCGAAAAAACACACTGTTCCATTTTCAACTGTCGGCGCTAAGTAATGCGTTGAATTTCCAGTGCCCGAAAAAACCCATCATCAACAGCCTATACTGTTCGCACTGCTGGGCCACAGGCCTCCTCTCGGTGAGAGGGAGTGGGCCGTAATCCACCACGCGGACCCAGTGCGGGTTGGTAGATGTCATATGTCTTCGAATTTTTGGTATTAAGACATGCCGGTTTCCACACGATGTTTTCCTTCACCGTTTTGAGAGCAGTGGTGATGAAATTATTTACACAAAGTAAAACGCCTGCTTGAGTTCGAACCCACGACCTACAACTCGTAAGTCGAGGCCGATACCACTGGGCCACCACTACTCTCCGAAAAAACCCACCGTGATATTATTACCGTGTGAATGACGACGATCGGTTAAGTATTACGTAAACATGTTTGTGCTAACTTTGGGCACACGTATGTATCACATTCGGATTAATGTTCCTTCTAAATCCAGTTCCATATTGATATTAATTACAAGGGTGGTTTGTAATGAAAAAACTCACAATGTATTTCTGGCGTCGACGTACATTTTATTAGATCTTCCCGAGAAGCGTCAATCCCCCCCATGGTTGTTTAATTTAATTAATAGCTTAATGACTAATATAAACATTTCTCTGAACTGGTACGGGTAATAATAAAGCCACGTGTGAAATGAAACTTATATTGTGATTGTGTGTTTGATTAATTTCAAAGTAAACCATATTTCAAAGGCCTTTATATAAATTATGGTTTATTTGATCTGTCTATGAAAAGGTAGATTTATTATTGTTTGACAAACAAAATATTTGAGATCGGCGACTGATTTTGCTTAGCAATTTTGAGCATCGGGAAATTCCTATTCACATTTCATGTGTGTTGTGTATTTTTGCTACACTATTGAAGTTACATCAACTTTTTCCGACCAGTACGTTCCCAAGAATACTTTCTATACACAACCATTTTAAGAATGATTGAAAGAACCAGACACTCGTTCATAGGCTTGCCATAAAATCTATCTTAGAAATAGAGTAACCACAAATCAGTTGTTTGTTATACAAACACTGCGGTGCAGTGGTTAATTCCATCGTAAATCTGTAATACTTCAGTCCGTTTAAAGGATTAAATTGGGTATAAAACGGCTTGATTTACCTTTATTAACATTTTACACATACACGAGACGAGTATACAGACCTACATGCTCCTAATGCGTTTTTATGTCGGATTAGGCGGCGCGGGTGCGCTGCTGGTAGGTAATATCAGCAAATTACTTTCATGTCACAAACCACCAGTGCCTTCTCCGTATATGAGAAATCGACTTTTATTTTTTTGTAAACGTCTCTAATATTACTTTTATTGGAACATTGGAAGCCAAATTGACAGTAAGCAGGTTGTAAGAGTTGCGCAGTTGTAGATATTTTTACGTTTATCATAACATCGGGATCGGTGCGTTTTGTTGGCAGAGCTATAACATTTAAGATTGATATCCAAAGAACTCGACTACTTGTTAATACTCAATCAAATACAATAATGTGTAATTATTACTGATTGACTGTTGACCTCTTTATGCGTCGAGCACCTTTACTAATGAACGTATTTCCCTCAGTTAACTATTACTGTCTATGGATGGTTCATCATAATAAAATTGTAATAGTTACTTATCTATAGTTTTATAAAAGTCAGCGTTGATTTCTACGAAATAATCAAGCGTCCATTAGGGTCTCTCAGCGGTTAAGTGGTTACAGACTAACATTTGAAAAATTATTTCGTAAGCTGTCACTGATGCAAAACGAAAGCAAGCCACTTGAAATGTCTTCTTTTTAGGGCGAGTAACGTAATGTTCCCATGGGGTGATATAATGTGGCGTTAAAGCCCCGCTAAACACGTAATATTCCCAAAAAATACCGCCTGTCAGATATATTTTTGTTTAGGGACCATTTTTTATGTCTTCGCCTTTTTGCTGGCTCAATTTTTTGCTGAAAATTCTTGAGTGCCAAGTCCTTGACCGTCCTTCATTTGTCGTAACTCACACATAACATCACCCAACACGAAGTCTGAACATTTTTGTGTAGCCAATTTTTCTAAATACATATATTCATGTCATGAGTTCCATGATTCGTTTTCTTCCATGATTAACTACGTACTACTAATAATGCTTTTTGATTATTTCAAAACTACGCAAATATAAATAGTTTTGTCAAAAGATCCTAGTCGTAAATATAGCGGAATGTCTGCATTGTACCAGTAACGCTAAGCTGTGTCATGTGTGCCACATGTTTCATGTCAATGTTCTATTTTGTTTGTTCTTTGACCTTGTCTTTTCCTTGCTCTTGAAACACTACACTTCAAATTTAAGCTATATTGTTTGGTAAATTGATGGCGCTTCTGGCTTGTACCAGTTTTGCTCGGAATGCGTGGGAGATAATTTATGCGGATATGCTGGGAATTTTTGCGCCATGAATGTTTACAACACACCCCTTAAATTAAAATGTTAAGTGTATCTACAGAATAATAATTCTGAACTTTTAATTTACTAGGTATGTTTTATTAATATCATTTTAACGTGTTCACATAAAATTAAGCTGATTAACTGTAGGAGTAAACTATAAAGATAAACCAATTAAATCAGGACGTTAATCTTTCCAGAGGTTCAACACTCACGGTCACGGCCAGCGTAAAAATGTCTATGGTTATAGTTGTTCAACATGTGCCCCGCCATATGGCTTCTTTATCATATTTATCTCTCTCTTGAAAGAAAAGGAACGACCGAAGGAACTAAACAAAGTGATCTGTTCACCCTCATCTCATATTCGTATTTTTGTTTTTAAATACTGCTGGTCTGTTTGCTTTATTTCTTGAATGCACAAACGTGCATAACACTATTGAAGATAAACCTCTATGATAGGTATTCCAACACGTTTCCTCATTCCTTATTGCCGACGAGCGTTTTTAAAAATAAAATCTAGACGAAGATTATGATGCGTGTCTGATGTTATGCGATTATTGAACTGTGAGACGTATAATACAACCGAAGTTTGCAAGTGCATGCTGTCATCTGGGTAATGTAAAATGTCTGCCTCGGTGTGAGCATCAATTGTATTCTTATAATGAACTGTGTCGAAACCCAAAGCATCGTGAAACTAGAGCAGTTAGCTTCGCAGACAATGATTACATTAATTAATTGTTGCCAGTTACATAACGAGAGCTCAAACAAATCCAATTTTAAAATTGTCATGCAATAACGATCATCATTTTCGATTGCATTTGGAGGAAAAAGTTAGAATGCTATATATTTTAATCCATCAAATGATTCGTTATTTAATTATATTGATGCAGTATAATTAAAAGAAATCGTGTTTACATAAATCATTCGCTAATCACCTATATGTAAAGGATGTGAAATCCTGCATAACGGCCAATTGCGTAAACTGTTGTAAGATTAGAAATTCTAATTAAGTTTCAGACATGTTTCAGTGTTTGTTTTTGTTACATAACTAATTAATTGTCTATTCAATTCAAACAGGTGTTGTATAAACATTAAGATACCATGTGAATGTGAACTCTACATGACGACTTTAATCGTTGTTCAGGTCAAAAGGGAAACTGCATGTATGTAAATGACTACGTATCATTTACTGCTAACCTCAGTCCGTGGGACATTACGAATGAAGATAGAAGTGTATAATTTAAACTTCTTACATTGACATAGCGTTTTAAAATTCCAAGCGACTCTATAAAATAATTGATATTCGTGAGCTGGCGTCATTGTTGTCGGAGTTTTGAGGGGTATTTTTGATTAGCGTTTCAAATCCCATCGTAGGTCGATGTCAACGGGCGGCGATAAATTTTGTGGGGGCGTTGGCCCTCGTCGGTCGGGCTTGCATGTTCCACGGGAACAACGCTCCCATACTAACTGTCTCATTAGATCCCTTTGCGAATATTTTTTGCTCCTGTTTGACCCTCGTTCGTTATCGAAGTATAATGGCGACGGACATAGCATTCGTTTTATTTGTAGGAAGTTGCGCATGTTAGTTTAATTGAAATTAATTTGCGTCTTCTTTTATTTGTGTTGGCATTAAAGTCGTTGAGAATTCCAAGCAACGCGTTTTACCCACACATTAATCATTACAACAGTTGATTCATGTTCAGTTATATTTAACTCACATGTGTTAAATAATATGCTTCTGGTGTATTGGTAGCATTCAGTTTATTAATGCATAACTTTTTAAAATAATACTTTTAAAGATTCAAAATTAAATTGCTTGCATGTGCATCTGAAAGCCGCCATAATAACAAATCAATTGTAAAAAACAATAGCTGAACTGGACAAAGTATTTATTGAAAAACGGACATGAAACGGTTTCGCTGGCCAAGTAGTTAAATCACTAATGTCTCTGCGTACTTCCCTTTTTGGCAGTTTGCCAGATTTACAATCGGCCTTAATTTACGCGCGGATTGTTGGAGACTGCGAAACGAAAATCTTTGGGAGTTGCTCGGCGGTGGCACTCGCTCCGTGACCGCAGGCCGGAAATATGAACCCATTGTGTAGCTTCGTCTTTTTGTAACCCGGGCCTGAGCACCCCAATGTACTGCACTTACATCGCATGTTTTTGTTATTGTTATCACTAACAGCAGCTTTTTCTTACATTCCAAAATTTCGAATGACTGTTATAACGTGAACGCAATACGCTGATAAAAAGCAGTAGGGAATGCAAAACTTTGCTACTCTATGTTATCTAAATAACGGGTTCCCGCAACTCTAAAACATCCGTTTGATATGAAAGCGGGTTTTTATGACTAATCGAATTTGGTAATTCCCACCGATGCTTTTTTGTGTTACCAATCTAATATTAACGAATTTTTTATTCTTTTTCAGGTAAGCATTCCTTTACGTCACGAGTCAAGGTGATGGGGTAAGAACGAACGGTCTTTGTACGTATTGAACTTGAGAAATTGACGGAATTTTGCCGAGGTAACGTTACTTTCCACGTGTGTCGCTCAATATCTGTGTGACAGCGAGTGAGTGTGTGGGTCAAGAATGCGGTGGTGGCGGCTGGAGGTCGTGTAGGTCGATACGTCATCGACTCACCGATCAAATCACTGCAAAGTGCAAACTGCAACTAGGCAATAAACAATGTGTAGACGTGTCTTGACTCTTGACGCTTGCTCTTGCACAAAGAACTATTCACAAGGTTAGAAATAGAATAAATTACAATACAATAAACGTTTTTGTAGCTACATAGTTGCGTTGGGCAGATCAAAAATCCCTTTAATCAGCCGGCGTTCGCCACCTTTCTTGGAAAGAATGAATGCCAGTCGCAAGCAAATTAAGCATAATAAAGTTCTACAGAACAGTTGTTCAGTTCTGCCCGCTGAGTCACTTGCGACAACACAATCTATGTTACATAGATATGGAAAATAATATTTTCTAAAATAAGAACTTCTAAACTTACGTTCGCAAAGACGTATAAATATTTCGATCGGATTTTTTCACGCACTAAATCATACAGTGTGTTTTCGACGCACTGCGATTTACTGTTTGATTCTAAATGCTCGCTTCAATACCGAGGGTTGAAAGTCCAGTGTGCTTTAAAATCTCGCCGCGATATATTCACGTATGTGCAGACGTGGTCCAACAAACCTTTTGCGAAGTGTGTTCTTTACAAGATAATTAGCACCAAAATGAAGGCGGACAAAAAAATGTATGAGTTTATTTTGCGCCGTTTACTAATTTACACATTCTGGGCTGGTTCACAGGCATGTAAATGCCTAACAGTGTATGAATTTAGAACCTAAATGTAAAACATTTTTGGTAGGGTTATCGTATGGATGACAGTTTTCGTAATCATGATTACAAGTCAACCCAGAAGGGTTATTAAACCTACAGAGGGAAAAGGCAAAGGCCAAAGTACCCTTTCGTTTGTGCGTGGAAACCGGTGAATCACTTTATTATTTTTACATGTAAGTATTTATTTTAACTCGCAGGAAACACGCTCGCTGGGTTGTAACAACTAAGTAGTGTAGAAACCGTATATGAAATCTTTATTAAAAACTCCTGCCTCATGGGTTATTAACCGCGGCTGTGGCACGAGGTTCTTTAATCCGGTTCGATTCTTTTCACTATACCCTTAGCTACTTCGTGTGAAACATTTATAGAGTCTTTCGTTGCTAATTTTATGTTTTTGCGTTCTACATGAATATTCCGGGACATCGACGCGTAAACTGTAGCCTTTGGTTCAGCACATGATTCTAGACCCCCACTTGCGTAGAAAGAAACGATTTGTTGGTAATAAAAAAATATACAACGCCCCCAGCGTAGATTTTTTTCATCTTTTGTCATCAATCAATACACAGTTTGCGCGCCCATGTCCTTGATTATTCAAGTAAAAAGCCTCCCTGTATGTATATGAGCATCCTGTTTATTGTAAAACTTCAGAATTCCTCATGCTTTAATAACAGTAGGCAACTAGGTACCTATATTGAAGAGCGTACATGTCACAGTTCACGTAGAATTGTTTAGTGTGGTTCTCAACGTGACGAATTAAATTTCCCAACTACAGTCATCTTTGACCTAATATTTGAAGCAATACCTATTACATATTTGCCTACACAGCCGATTCTAATCATGAAAACCGATAAATAACTTGCCAATGTCTCCATGGTTATCGATTTAACTGTCATGGAACTTGTACAAGTCGTAACTGTATACGTACAAAGAAGGTATACGATCTCATTGCATCTAATCAAACGAATGTAACAATCACTTACACAAAGTCTGTGACATGTTGTTATTCACTTCACCGGCCGCACCTGAAGGTCGCCACGCCATTCCACGTAGCCAAGCAGCATTCAACTGATGTCATTTTCGTTAGAGCATTCTTATGTCATTACCACATCAGGCGCTAAATATACAGGAATTATATTCTACGAAATAATAAAGATTTAGATGAAACTTCTACTGTTAAAAATATTCCTAACATAGACATATTTCCATAGATGGCAAGTGAACGTAAGTGGATTACATCACTGAAGGATTTCAAATAAAAACGCAGATCTTTTGTGATCGTTCTATTTATAACACGGTCATTGTAGCTAGATATGACAACGTCGGTTCTTTAAACTGAGTATACTGTGTTGCGTTTTATTATAGACGTTCCGCGGGATAATTGCATAACACGCTATCACTAGCAATGGTTTTCATTTTGGCAGTCCAACAACATTCAGACAAATTTTTCGAACATGACACAACAATCCAATGCTTTAGGTAATCCTAAAACATTGTCCTTCAAAATGATTCAAATTGTGATTGCCAGTGTATTACGCAATTAGGGTACTGATCAGAGTATTGTTTCATGAAATCTGAAAGTTTAAATTCGCAAAGGTTTCCGGAGTATTCCAAATAATGTACCGAGGAAATGAGTTAACCTCAACAGGCTGCCGAAGAAATAGGGACAATTTTAAGGAACTATTCGTGATTTCATTAAGTCACAAGAAAGAGTCAAGTTTGGCTGTAAACAAAGTTTCTACGTGGCGGAAGAGATTGCAAAAGTTATTATTACGGACAGAATCTCGCGTAAAATCGTATGGTTGTCTTCCAGCCAAGTTCTTGATTAAGTTTCGCCACTATTTGTAGGGAGTACAAAAGTCCTGCATAGTAATTATGTTAACTACTTAGGTAATTGTATGAATGTGAATACAAATAGTATGAAGAAGAGTAAGAAGATTTTTGTATATTCATTTTGGTTGTGTCAAATTTTGTGAAGACAAGTGCTGTAAACAGTAAATTCATGGATGAAGTGGAAAGGGACGATATTGAAGAGCAAAGAAATCAAAGATATGTAATTAACATAACATACATTGTGTTACACGATTACACAATATACGTGAAGAAATGAGCAAAGTCTGCGTTAACTGGAGCGCTTCGTGCAAATGCACTGTCTACATGAATAATATCATAATAAAGAATTTAAAACTGGTTATAAAATATCGACTAACTCAGCGATACTACAATCTTAAAGTAAATGCTATAGTTGTTTAAACTGATACGTAGTAGTATCAATACTAAATCACTTCTGCACTGTCCAATAATTAAAACGTTAGACACGAAAAACTATAGAAATCGTTCCTAGATTTCGTGTCAATGATAAGTTGGCAGTAATTAATTACTTTCACAACGCCAGTTCTAGTCTACCGGGTTATTTATCGTCGATACTTAATAATGTATAGAAAAATAATATACTAATTTCGCGATACATCGTTGAGGTTCACTAACTTATGTGGAAACTAGCAATTAATCGTTTCCATAGATAACATTTATATCGCCTATTGTTAGCCATCGTATCCTTGAAAGTATTTTAGAGAAGTTGAAGTTCATCCTCCTTTCGCCGTTTGCGGCTGCGCTCAGCATGTTTCAATACCGTTCTTGGCCCAGTTCTCGAAAGATTTGTAATGAAATATGCATGAATGTAATTTATAAATGCATTGAAATTAAATCTTTCTAAGTAAGGACACTTGGTGACGATATACGATATCTAAAAATTGGATATGTGAGACAATGTTTTGGATATTATGTTGAAATCATATTCGATCCAGTCACAAGAATTTTATATCCATGATCTTATTACGGTTCAAGGAACGCTAAGTCTTCCCGCGAAAGATCACAGTTCATTCAAAAATGGAAACTCCAATAATAGTTGAGCTGGCAGACAATGCTGGATGGTAAATATCAGTGGGCCAACCAGTAAAAGTACCGAAAATACACCTAGTTGGAATCCTTCCCGATTGCCTTTGGGAAGCAAACATAAAGTGAAAGAATAATTTACCATCGATGATGAAGCTTCAGAAGTACTTAATGAAAACGACGGCTAGGGATGTAATTGAGAGTTCAAGTGCCCAGAAATTCCACTTTGAAGCTCGCGGCGAAGCCTTCGTGATTTAAAAATCTATATTCAAATTCGCAGAGCTTGATCTCTTCAGTTATGAGTGCTTTTGATGTTTCACCAAAGGTATAAAAATTATAGAAAGTCAAAACAAATTATTTCTTCAATAAAGCAAAAATTGGACTGCTTTAATAATTTTTACAATCATACCCAAGGGTTTAAGGAATTTGTAGCTGGGTTCCAACGATGCTGCCTCCAATTGAACTTTTAAATATTCCTTGACCTAATGTTCATTACATGTTTAGTTGATGAAACTATTTTGCTTCAAATAGTCTTGGCTAATTATTTGTTTACCCAATGTCTTCGTAGATGTAACCTTGAGCGTGAATTGAATTAATTTAGCATCAGTCTGATATTAACGGAATTCTAGTTCTCCAGTTGGTACGGGTGTGAAGGTCGTTGTAGCAGTACGTCTGCTTGCAATGACAATAGTATAATTTGTTGCTGCGGTTGGGAACACTGCCAGGAACTGTTCACATTACGTTCTGAGGCGATTCACCTCGGCCGCTTGCAGTTCAAACCGGTCCGATCTAATGCGGCGTAGTAAAACTTAATACTACTAAATTATGATTGATACATTAAAATCCCATTAGCTAACCTTTCGTAATAAAGTAAATCCTAATCATGTTCAATCATTTCTATAAATTATGTGTTCTGATATCTCCAACACTAATGTATTCTCGTTAGCGTATTATCAAAATTTTATTCTTCGTTGCTCATGAGCAACATGTTGCATAGCTAATAAATTATATGAAAACGCCTGCGCCCTAATAATGTAGGCTATATATTTATAGATCGGCATACATTAGCCACGCCATTAGCCGATGGACCGTGTCGTTAAGGGCTAAGTATTGACCTGAAAGCTATTGTTAGAAACGTTAACTCTACATTTTAAACTGACAGCTTTATGTTTGAAACTTCGTGTGGTTTACTTCTCTCTAACCTGAAACCTATTTAGTTTCTTTACTTAGTACGTTTGTAGAAAGTCTGTGTAAATGTATCTTCTCAAAATATACTGACTAACACTTCGTCTGTCAAAGACTTCTCAGAATTATTGTATCTTCTGATTGTATTTTCGTCCATCTTCAAGGTATTTTTGTTTATTTTCTGAGTCACTGGACTCTTAGTTTATTTATAAATTAAATGTCTCTAAAAAGCTTTCAATATTTTCGAACCTTTTAACTACATTTTGTAGCCCATAATGTGGTGTTCCGACCGCACCTTACTTAGGTTTATTTTGGTAGTTACCCTTAAAAGATAATATTTTAGTCAGGACGCGGAAGCGAAGTTTGTAAATATGCATCCGCCCTAGCGGTTCACTTGTCGAGGGTCCTGTTTGTTCACGTGAGTCACGTGGCACCGACCTGCGTAACTCGACCGACAGTCAACCTAATGCGGCTTATATGGAGTTTTGGTGAACTTTGCCTTTTAAAAACAACGCTGGTGTGGCAAATTACCAACATTCTGACGGAAGCCTTTCTTTTTCAAATGCCATGCGATTTCAACGTTAACTTTTCCGCAAATGTTTAATTAATTACTTCTCTGAACGAACGAAATGTTCACTTTTTTAGACTTGAATTCGTAAACCTTTTCCTATATTAAATAACTACATAATATGGTAAAAAAGACTAAGAAGAAATACGTGTCTAGAATATTGCCAATCAAAAGATAACAACACCGAATCGATCTCTCTACGAAATTGGAGTCAAACAGTGTCGGGAAAGTGAATTAATAGGGGAAAGTCTCTAAGGATTCGCGTGCTCGCTTTCGTTACGTGCTGCCAATGTCACGTGAAGGACCCGAAGAGGTACAGCTCTGACGTATTGTAGCTAAGAATAAACACAATGATACAAAAGTGCCTAATTAAATAACAACGCCCATATAAAAGGCTATACAAGCAAATTGATGAAATTGCAAATAGACCTTTGCAGTTTGAATTACATGATTGCTCGCTGCATGGTTACTTGATTCAGATTTATAGTCCACTCTCAATAGATTTCATCAAGATGATTGCACAAATAATACAATTGGAGCCGTTTGCGGAGTACTGATTTTATGTGAGTAATACGCAGTTCTAGAGTACCTACAGTAAAATTGTTTTTCCTTATTCCTGACAAATTTTATGTTGTAAATGTTATACGCTTTTGTAACTGTTTGCCACTCATCTTTATTGTATAACTTACGTTTATTTAGTAACGGGCAATAATGTAGTCATGTCCCACGATTTTTCACGTAATAGTTGTATTTACAATAGTAACCTAATGAAAATTATATATTCTACGCTCCTACCTTTTGCGTGATTTATTTCGAGTTGCTACTTTTGTGGCGGTGTTTAATTTCATAAAAAATGTTTCGTAAAGTTCATTGATTTGTTGTACCGATAAACTAACTATAAATAGTTCGTAACACGAGGAACTTATCCCATATGTGTTTCTCATTTGTCGAGATGTATTTTAAACATTGAGTAATTAGTCACATGTGGGAACTCGCGTCATATTCATGAACAACTCGTAACAACCACGCTCAAAATATCCCCCTGATTGAGAATGGTATTGACTTATTTATTGCTCAATCTTTGGCTCAAATATCAACAGATTCAATAGCTATACAGGTCTGATTTATCAATGTCGGAACCCCTGTCGATGTGGGCCCTTTTGACCAACTCCCATTGATCGCAGTTGTTAAATTGTGTTTCAATCATGCTACGTCGTTTAATATTGACGAACTAAATATTCGTTATTTAAGACCACTTCAGATGAATTTGTTTCATTTGAACAATCTAAGTAACTAATGGTTAATTAAATCGCATTATAAATGCAACAATTCGATACGCCTCTTGTGGAATCGTAGCGTGATGTCGATGTCGTCCTCAGATTGTTACATTATTAGATGTTTTTTTTTTTAATCATAGAAAGTTAATCTGTGACCAAATTGATGTTATATAATACCGTGGCTCGGGGTCACACTTTCGTAGAGTTCAATTGTTTATAATAACGGATATGGCTCAGTCTGACTGTTATTACCAAAATGGTTATATTTATCTCTTCATGTAACTGTGACTAAATCAGTTTATATAACCTTTGAACATGAAATAGAATGCTCAAATTATTGTAAATAAATTACAGCTGTTAAGTAACATCATATAAAAACGGTAGAGAGTAGAGATAGGTCGTACAGTTAAATAACAGTATTAATTTACCGTCAAGAACAGCTTCTGTTCAAGACAGAAAACCACAACGTAAAATTTTAAAATGCATGTCGAATGTACCAATAGTTAACTTTTAATTGCCGTCAAAACAATAGTGAATGAATCATTTTAGTTTTGAGTCATATCCATTACAATGAAACGTATGCACACATAAGGATTTGCCTTCATAAAGCGTCATTTTATGACGTGCGTATTTAAAGTCAGACCACGTGCTATCGCTATTTTCTTCACAAGTGCTGCAACACCAGGGTATTCGTGTCCCCAGCTATTTATACAGCGAGAGACTTAATCGCTATCCATTACGGCTCAGCTCACATCGCATCCAAATGAGCCGACGCAGTTACAAATCTTCGTGCTCACGATGTCATGTGGACTTAGGATACAATTTAGAGCTCTGCTAGATCTTCTCATAGAAAGTCTGTAACAAACGATTCCTATTGAATTAGACTGATATCCGTTCAATACGTCTGGACGAGATAATGCCTTTGATGGAATGCCTGTCCGTAATTAGTCTTTGCTGGCAACGCTGGGGGTACTCGGTCTTTTCAATTTGTACGATTAGCTGAATACGTCACAGTTTTGAACAGGAATACATCCAGTACAGTACAAACACTTGTATACAGATAAGTACATACTAAGCCAATAATGAATGTAAAATTAACTATTGAAATAAAATTGGCAATCTCAAATGAACAGGTGTTGTACCAATGTAATCCGTAGCGAACTCATAGCATTCACTTTTGATAATATGATATCGGTGAAAGGTTCATTTGTAAATCTTGGCGAAAGTGAATATGATGAGGTAGTGTTGCGAGATTGATTAGTAGTAAAAGCGTTTATTCTCACTAAAATATGCTGAATTTCGTAAGTTAAATAACGTTTTTTGAATGATCAAACATTGAATCATATACCTAACTTGCCGTAATGCCGGGTGCATGACCGATTCACCATGTAGCATTTACCACCAATTCAAAATGGTGATGTCAAATAATTATTTAATAAAACATCAGGCTATCAGTATCTGTGACTTCCTTTGGGCAACAGCAGTACTCAGAATCTCCAATTTTCAATTATTATTGTGTCGCATAAATTGGAATGAATCATGACACGATACGTGTGGTGTCATTGTTTAGTTAGGTCGTCACTTGTTTGTGATTTATCTTATAATACAAGTCAGAACTTTATCAGTAACCCAGTCACCAGACGAAAGATCAGATTTTTTCAAATTGAATAATGTTTTATTTTCATACAATTGAATAGACAAAAACTGATGCGAAAACTATTCACCTCTATCGTAAACGTTCGATAATAGCCGTCATAGGAGCTCACTCTAAATCTTAAAGCCTTTCATACAAAATGCGGCTTTAGTGCATCCGGCTTTTTCCTACTTGTAGGAATTCAGTCACCTGCTACATTTGCAGGGCAAAAACCCGTCTAGACGGCATTTAAATAGAGTAGGGGCTTACACTTGGAAACACTATAAATGAGAATCAAATTATTGTCAATCTCATTATTTGCTCCGTAGAAGCGCTACATTATGTTATAAATGTACCAACTAGGGCAGGACATCTAAATAAGCTTTCCTGAAAATAACCTTGTTAGAAGCAAGTGACCTTTGTTTGCGGCTAGAATACTAATTTATTCTGGTTGTTGGTTTAGGAATGCTCGTCGACTTGAAAAGCTAATGTAAATTGCAATTCTATAACCGTCGTCAGCAGGTTATTGTTTACTCCATTCCTCCAATGTCCGAGGTTCAATACGCTTTACGCTCTGTTCTATTATCCGAACTTTGACTTCATAGCCATGTATATTTTAACATACATAGCTTTAGTTTTGCGTGACTGACTAGTTACTCATTATAACACAAATTTCAAGCTAATTAGCTTAAAATAATAATTACGCACCACATCACTATTTTGATAGCCAAGAGCTCTCCTCTTAATTATATTAGGCGCATCAAGCACTACAGCCAATTATTAGATAAATTCGTAATATAATATTCTATGTGCAGATTAAATTAGCCTGTAAACCATTAGTAGATTAATGGTGTCCAAAGTGTTTGGCGTGCACACTGCCTAAGGTAAACTTTAGTAAAGTTTATTGCTAACTCGAAATTTCGCTCCTTATGAGCTTATTGCATCGTCTAGACAAGGAAGGCTGGTATCATGTCTCCTGGGGGAATAGGTAGCGGACCGCAAATAATGTTAGCGTTGCCAGACCGTGGCGACGAGCGACCATTGTGTGCTTGTTTGAGCTTCTATTACGGCGTATTCACTGGTCCACTTGGATACTGCGGGCTACGCCTGCCTATTGATAAGTTCTCTGTTGTTACTTTTAGATATCAGGATATTTGATTAGTCATCCCTACTAAACTCAACAACTAGCCAACTTAACTGTTTTGAAAATGTAATTTCTGTTTCCTCTGAGCTTTTCAAAGAACTCGAATCACGGCTAGAGTTTTATTGAATTAGGAATGCTGCTATGCGGAAACCTGTTGATAATTAGAACAATAACGTTGCGTTTCAAACAATAGGCTGGAATCATAACAGGAATCGTAATAATACGGATGCAAACTATAGGTTACTTCCAATCATAGACGAGTAAGACCTTGACTGGAAATTGACTGTCTCGATTATTGCTACCGCAATGTTCTCCGATACTTGATCAAACAAAGAAATATTATCGATTCACATGAAAATTCTATACATAGAACGGAAAGTGCATGCAGACGGTAGAATTCAAGGTTAATAAAAACAAAATATCAAGCACTATACATCTAAATTGCATGCTCACGACAACAAAGCAGTTCCCCGAAAGGTGCAGGGTTGTATAGCAAAATAACCATGCAAACGCGAAGAACTAACGAAACTAGCTACCTACTTTCGGTCATTGTTCCCTGTTCGTTTGTCTTTGTGATTTTCAACTGGGCTTGCGTTTGTTCTGGCTCGTGGAAGTAATAAGTAGCTGGTTATTATTCCTTTGCATTTTGTAATTAATCCTCATAGTGAGCTGTACGAGTTCTTTGGTATAACGTTCTAAACAGGCTAGAGAAGACTATGACATGATATATCTTGAAGTGATTTGTCTTTTCCGCAAATTGTTCGTCCATGTATTTGATGAAATGATGAAATGTCTGCGTACTATATCTACGAAAACATAATTATATGAAATCCGGAACTTTAATCTTGTCAGATTCTTGGGGATGACATTTCTATGGTTAACAAATTTCTGAGTACCTCATTTGTATTTGAGATTTCCTTCATATTAGGGTAAACTGCCCCGTTGGTCTCGTGGTCGTAAGCGCGACTGCTGAGCGTGGGGTCCTGGGTTCGATTCCCGGGTCGGGCAAAGTGTTACTGGGTTTTTCCATTAGGAATTTCTTAGTAGCAGCCCGGAGTTTGGAAGTTGGCGGTGTGACACCCCCGTGCCTCGGAAAGCACGTTAAGCAGTTGGTCCTACGCCTGATCTCTCTCCGGTCGTGTCGGATTGCCGTCCCATCGGACTATGAGAGTGAGGGAAGAGTGAGTGCTCCTGTGTCTGCGCATACACTTGAGCACTATAATATCTCCCGCGCCGATGGCTAGTCTCCGTTGAGATTGGCCGCCGTGGCCGAAATTCGGTCTGGAGGACTATATATATATATTAGGGTAAAGATCAAAACTAATCAAAGCCACTGCTGTCCTCTGTAAAGGATAGCAGTGGCTGTAATTAGTTTTGATAATTTTAAACAATAATCAACGACAGCATTGTCTTAATACTAATTAAATATTGTGTTCCCAAAAACGTAGTAGAAACTTCGAGAGACAAAGCAAATGTAAAACTTGACTGGATATAAAAAAAGATTTCAAGGAAAATACCTTGAATCTTGAATCGATATTGTACAGTAAAATAAAAGGAGTAAGGATAATGACGCGTGTAATATGCAAATAACGTCAGAAGGCCTCGTATTTGCGATACGAGTTGGCTCGTATTCTGAATCTAACACCACGCTGCGCTTGCGGCTGCAACGTAGAATGCGCTGCGTCTTGCGGTTCGCCTTGTGGTCGCCGCGCGCCGCCGCCGGTCGCCACTCACGCCCGCCACTGACACCAAAGTGTTTATTTAATACATGATCTGCAATAGGAATACCGATGGAATTGAAAGCCTCAGTCGGATCCGTGGCCTGACCTCAACACGGATAAAAATAAAGCGCATGGGTCCATTATGCACTTAATTTAATTGGAAGGATCTTGAATTAAAATTTTATTTCAATAAAATTTTTGTTAAAACGATATCTGAAGAATTATTTCTTATTAATTATTTCTTATTTTTTTTTTTTTTTTTTTTTTTTTTTTTTTAAATTATTTGAGTATGGTTACGGATGAAATAATTCTTCCTAGAAATAGCGATCATCAGCCGAAAGACGTTCACCGCTGGGCATAGACCCTCCCAAAAGGACGAGTTTGCCGTAAACGCCACGCTTGGCAGGCAGATGGGCGATCGCAGTATGGTAGTAAAATGCTTAGAGAATGCTGCGGCCCATTCTCTAGTAAGTCCCTTAGTCGCCTTTTACAACACCCTTCGGGACCCTTCTATACGTCTGGCAAAATACGGAGCAGAAATAGATATATATATTAAAAAAAAGATTTATGATATCAGTGCATGATTTAATTGACCTTAATTTTGTTTGTTACAGCAACTCAAAGATGAGCTCGGTGAAGTGGTCGCGGAGCTGGAGGCTCTGGATGGGCAGGAGGAGTGTAAGCAAAACAGTAAAGCCAAGCAGATGAGTATAGGGAGAAAGAAATTCAACATGGACCCCAAGAAAGGTGAGCAAAACACAAATACATACGTTCTAGAGAGAGCCTGACAAGCCCGTTTGATTAAGGGCCGTAGCCCGCAATACCTGCTCCGTGTGTCTCACAAAAACTAGCAGCATAACCGTTCGTTTCAATTACTGGAATAGAGAAAGTATCGAAGTAGGTTTTTTTTTTTATTTTAACATCGATTCAGGCCTTTCGTTATTATAAATCGGCCACGTTAGGTTGGGACGTGTTTTCTCATTTAGCTCCTATAAACAATGTGTGGATATAAACATTTTTAAGAGCTCGTGGAATTAAATAACTGGCTCGCTGAAGAATTCCATACAATTTGACGACAAATTCCTGTAGCGCCGCGGTTATATTAAAAACATTTTAAATTTTTTCATTATATAATTTATTTCTGTGCATACATAACTAAAAAGTAAATACTATACACGAGTAGTAAAATTTATGAGGTCTGGTAAAGGACACAGCTACACTACAGAAAAGAGGTTTTAAATGTAAATGAGAGAACAGTAAAAGACTCAGATATGGTTCTAGACTTCTTTAACTGGAAACACTTACCGATCTAGACTCTTTTATTGTATGTGTTGGCTAGGCATTTTTATATTGTAGACATTTTCAGCATGCGTTATGTTTTTTGGCTTACCATCAAGGTTTCAGAATCCCCAATGCAGATAATTTTACTTTGTTATAGGATTTAGATATTGCGTTGAATTAGCCATTTGGGAATAATTATACTGGAATTAAAACATAAAGCAATTAAGGGGCTTTTAATGTGGTTCTTATCATTAAAATAATGACGGTAAAAGGAGTAGAATTCTTAGTACAATGCTATTCGACGCGGCAGGTGCGGCGTTCCCACGGCCGGTCGAACGACATATTCTGCAAATTGTTCTATTCCTGCACTTTTACACCTGTCCAACGGACAATTCCTGAGTTTTATAGATTACTGTCGTAAATTAGAGAAATGTCCTGAGCCACATAATATAACAAAAACATTTTAATTGGTTTTGTTAGACTGGTGACTGAGCCGTCTTCTGAAATTTTTTGCTTCGTGCAAGCATTTCGTGCTTTGTGATTAAATTAGTGAAGTGCTAATAACTAAAAAGTTGTTGTTGTTGTTGCTGCTTGCAATAATATGTTGTTTTGCACAAGTTTGTCATTAGTTGGTAGGTATATCGTGGGTATATCGTGCGCATATTGTCCTTGAACAACCCATCATAGCACGTTCTAGTTTAAATAACTGCGTTTTATATCTCCCACTACATTTATATTGGAAGTAATCGCATCTTCCGACACCTCGTATTTTAAAAGTATATTCTTCAAAAATTCTTTTCCTGATAAATTCTTGATACTTCTTAGCCGAAATCGCGTTAAGAGACCTTGATCCGCTTTAATCTTGGCAGGGTGAATGTTTGCTCAGCTAATCGATATCCCAACAAGAACCTTTTTAAATATCGCGTGTTTCATTCATAGTTGCTTTCCAATTTTCATCGTTTTTATCAGTGAGAAAATCTTCCAATATGTCCCTGGAAGATTTTGAAGAGTATGTGACTGAAGAGTTCTTTCGGCTCTTTCTACTTTATGTAAGTTCATGTTTCGCCTCATTGCGTTCTCGTGTCCATGTCTAGTACACTCGATCACTCAGATATGATGCTACTAGAACATTAGATGTAATCGGTAACAGTAGTAGCCATCCTGTAATTAACTCTGGTAGGTGGACTTGATATAGGTTAGTTTTCTGCAAGTAACGGTACAAATTACCGCGATCAAGAACGCTTTCGATATGGTAATAAATCATATGCCCGCATTAGAGGGAAATGAAGAGTTTTTACAAGAGCATGTACTGGCTTGGCGTTTAACTCAGCATGTTTAAATAATGCGGGTTCTGAACTGAGTCTTCGTATTATAAATTAATGCCAAAATTCTTTTTTTCGTTCTCGCTTGTAAGATGCTTCAGCCAGGGTCCCAGTACTAATTAGGTCATGTTGACAGTAACAACTAGCTTCACGAGAGGTTAGATGTAAGGCACGAGGTCTTCTGAATGCATGCTCCAAGCTCGGCAGACGGTCGAGTACTCCTTTTCTCAAGAGCAGCCGTAATGGGATGTAGTCGTACACAGTATCTGGTTGCACAACTTCCTAATGACGTCATCTTGTGAATAGGAACACGGCTTTATTCGACAGTCATTATCGTTTTCCAAATAATGAATGAACTTGTGAAAGGGGTCAATCAAACCATAGGTAATTTTTCATCATTTGCTGTTATACAATGATATAACGATCAGACAGGGATTTACGAGTGCTGTTCACGTGTTAGAGTTTTTTGGTGAAAATCTTTATAACTTGCATTTAAATTACAATTTATAAATGAAAATTGGATATTAAGTTTTTAGTAAAATGGTTTAGAACACGTGTAGTACTATTTGTTTATAATTCAAAGCATTTTGTGACTGGCTTTACGCGCTAACATTATTTCTGCGCGGTAAGCTAGCTTCGCATCAGGATTAGCCATGCTGGATTATGGCGGCGACATTACGGTAAAGGGTAATCGCTCTTTCAGAATCATAAATATACTCACTATTTATAGAAAAAAAACTTAATAGCTTTATAATAGTACTTCCATTCGACCTACGTGATTAGATGGAGAAGTAACAGCAATAAAAACAGGCAAATTGTAACTTAAGATCGTCAAGAGTAGTAAGTAACAAAATAAATATCTGATGATGACTCAATGCGGAATTAGCAAAATCTCATATCATAATTGCAACTCGATGGTTTTAAGTCATATTTCTCAATATTTGCTTCCAACTCCAAGAATCCGTTACTGATCGTTAGTAGAATTCGTTTTAATATTAGTCAGTGTTACACGGTTAAGTAACATTCTTGTAACAACTGTGACTGACTTAGGAAGTGCAGTGTCTATATAATTTATGAAGTGTTGTACCATTTCAACATGTTGATGACTTTACAGGCGACTGGATTCACACACAATCTGTGATCTGGTTAAACTGGCAGAATACCTGCGCACAGGAAATCCGTCGGTGACGGTGGTTCGGGCTTAAGGCCCGACCGACTCCTGACCTAAATTGTGCCGTTTGCAGATACAAACATGATGCATGTCCATGATTTTATATGATTGGAATCATAAGAAATCTAACTTGCTTCATTAAAAATACGATAGCAAAAAGAAAGCAACAAAGCCAATCAATAAACATGGACTGAAAATACCTGACGCTATTAAATATTTATTTGAATGTGAAGCAACAGCTGTTATGGACGAGACATCAGACACGATTGTCCCCAGTAATTGCATAACTCTAGCCCTATTCATCGCATATATGCATTCATAATTCAAATTACGTAAAATACGTGACTCCAATGGCTTCTTTCCCTCGGGAAATAATTCAACGTGCTTTCATTGTTCTCTACAACTAGACTGTCCAGCGTTTCTTTCTCGTATATATTTTTCCTGTTTGGGTCGTTTCGTTAGCATACAAGGATAATAGACTTTAGACTACTGGAAGACTACAGGAGACTGCCTTGTATCAATCATCATTAATCATGTCGTTGTTTAACAGCATAATCACTTGTTTACTTGGTTACGTATAAGCCGCATCAATTCGACTATCTGTGTCATTACAGTTTCCATAACAAGTTCTGCGACTGAAATCTGAAACACTTGATGAATTATGTAAAATTCAACCGATAAAGTCAGTCGTTGGGAAATGTAATTACTAGTCAAACTAATAAAGCTTGAAAAAGTCAGCCAGCCGTGAAGCAGGCCTTAGCGTGAGCAGGATTTTTCTTTAATTTTGGCCTTCATTCTGAAAATGTATTTAAAATTTATTCAGTCTTCAATATTTTTTTATCTTTGAATTGTCCCACAAAAAATTGACATCTCAGCTATTTCCAATTCTAAAGTTGCTGAATCAAAATATCGATCTGGTTTCGTGTTTTCGCAGACGCCAGTGCGCTATCGCTAACAAGCTTGTTATTGTTGCGAGCGTCATACGGTTGCTCCGGTTCTCGCTCACTTAGCACCAACGATCCGTCATGCTGCTATCTGCAATTTTGCATGCCGCAAGATGGAAGCCCCAGTCGACACCGAGATTTATAAAACAACCAAAGTGCACACTCTCCCGACTTACACGATACGGAAGATAAATTGCTCATATTTATCGTCTGTTAAACCGCCCACCGTACAGGGTATAAAATTTTTCGATGGAGAAAAATCTTTGTAATAACATCACACTGGTTGATAAATCTTTGTTATGGACTGGTTTTCTTTGGCTAGAAGTATAAATACTTTGTTTTTGTCTGAAACTTTGGTATTTACTCACAAACGGAGCCTGAAATTCACGACCCACGCTTATTGCTCCCCATTGAAGCTCCTAGCCCGGTGTGGGGGCGGATGACGTCATTAAAGACGCAGACCATTAGGATTTTGTACGCAGAACCATCGTGACGCAACCATCTAAATTGTATAGCGCATTGGTTTGACTTTAATGGTGATTGTAACTTGTGAACGAAATATTAATTAGGATCTTGTCTTGTTTTATCTCTCTATCTTCAACTGGTATCCACGCAATGCCAAGAGTAGGTCTCTTTTTCATGCCATTCTTCCCGGTCTTAGGTTGCTTGCATCCAACTCTGATTCGGTTAATATAACTCTAAGCTACGTTTTCTTCTAGCAGCATTATAAATATTTGCAATTTCTTTGCTATCAATCGTGGTTTATGCAGTCATTCAAACTTGCTGGAATGCTAAGCTTTGTATTGAAAGGTCGGCATTTAGCGTTCGTATAGCGGGCATTGTTTGAATGGAAGTTGCATTCCATTGCTCCTACGATTGCAGCTCTAAATGGGTGCAGGCACGGTCACCGCTCGCTTTCACGACAGTTTGCATAGTGAACGTGAACCACTTGACAATACTTTCAATAGGCTTCACCTTCAAGATGGGGCATTCGATAATGTATTCAAATTAATAAGTTAAGTATATTCCACCAAACAAGGATGTTTTGCTATGAATGTCGCGAATATAAATTGAGGAAGGAAAATCGTGAATCTACGTTTGATATCGTTTTAAAACCCTGTTTTAGGTACGTGTTTGTAATTTATCGGACACAAGGACGCCCACTCAATGGCGATATACATTTTATTTCATCGGTAGGGTTAGCAAATAAAGATGCTCTTGTGCATTGCGTAGTAGTTTTAGGCTTTTCGCTGTCACACTCGCACACATGATCTGAATTTGAATTTTGTAAAAGTATGTACTTTAATTTTCTCTTTGTACCTGTGCCAAGTGACAATGCCTGGGACGCTAATAAAGTTCTCACTATTTTACTACACATTACTTTGTCATTATGCTGTCGTCATCATCATCATCATCATTTCAGCCGTAAGACGTCCACTGCTGGACTTTGGCCTCCCCCAATTTGGGGGGCTTTGCCATAATCGCCACGCTTAGCAGGCGGGTTGGCGATCGCAGTATGGTGGTAAAATGCATAGAGAACGCTGCTGCCCATTCTCTAGTAAGTCCCTTAGTCGCCTTTTACGACACCCACGGGAAGAAATGGGTTGGTTGGTGTTATGCTGTCGTAACATGTACCAATTTCTTTTTAGGTATCGAATACCTGTACGAGAACGGTCTACTGCAGAGGACGCCCGAAGATGTAGCGCAATTTCTTCATAAAGGCGAAGGTCTAAGTAAGACGGCGATAGGCGACTACCTCGGCGAACGTTCAGAATTTAATGAGGCGGTGCTCAAAGCATTCGTTGAATTACACGACTTTACGGACCTAATACTAGTTCAAGCACTCAGGTGAGTTGAAGAAAGTCTCAACATGTCAGCTAAAATAGATTTAAGGTAGCCGGTAACACATGAGAGTCTTCTTTGATCAGAAATTCATTTTAATACAGAAGGCTTTAGTGAAATATAAACGAGGTTCACGCCCGTTACCTGGCTGGTAAGCGAAGCCTTTGCTTGGAAATTAGATCATAGCTCGATTCCATTTCAGGCGAATATTATTTTGCAAACGGGAATAGTTTACATTTCAAGTTTATCTAATGCATAAATCAAATGCCAGTGGTTCGACGAAATCGAGTTGTAGTATACTGCAATAAATGAGATCTAAATGATAGGTACAACGACGTAAATGTAAAACTGAAACAATGAATATTACCTAAACCTGAAACAGGAAGTTGTAATCTAATCCCCATTTTTAATAAATACCGTAATTCATTCGTGGCGTTTGTTTCTTCCCAATTTGTAGGCAAACAAAAAGATAACGTTGTGTTTTCTGGGAAAACAGATGTGTAATTAAAAAATATTTTTACATTTCAAACGAGTAAACAAAGTCGGAACAAATACATATTTTTTTATTTAAATACACGCGAATACCTATAATCTGAATTATTTTTCCTTGTTCTAACTTCAAAGCAAGGAATAAAAAAAAACCTAAACATGATCGTGGGACTTGCTCAACTACTAAGCCCTCAATATGTATTTCAATAAATAATTTATAGTTATCTAGAAGTAGAGTATCCACTTTTTGGTCTATGCTTGCTTATTGTCTTTCTCATTGTATTTAAATACATTTAAACAAGCAGCAAATGAAACAAATAAACCGTTTAGGCATCTGCAGACTCGGCTTCACTTGGCATTCGGAAATGTTTCACTTGGCAGACATACCATTTGCACTAAGGTTATTCACGCTAGTCTCTTTTAGTCTGCAGAAAAATGACGACTGTGTCCCTATTATTTATAGAAAGTTAAAAAAATGAGGCCTCGTACTTTCAGTAGAGCTATGTAGTTGCGCTCGTGGAGTATTCGGATAGATACTTAAGTGTTTGTGTTATCTATTACAGACAATTCTTGTGGAGTTTCCGTCTACCGGGCGAGGCGCAGAAAATCGATCGTATGATGGAGTGTTTCGCTCAGAGATATTGCCAACTAAACCCGGACATCTTCACCAACGCGGACACGTGTTACGTACTAAGTTTTGCGATAATAATGTTGAACACTTCACTACACAACCCCAGCGTCAAAGACAAGCCTTTGCCGGAACAGTTCGTGGCGATGAACCGAGGGATCAACAACGGAGGAGACCTACCTCAAGAGTTACTTTTGGTGAGTACAACCATGTTTATTAAACCTTGCGTCTTTCTCTCCTTTGTAACGGTTAGTTCACACAGCAGATTGTCATCTGGTGTTTACTAATATGTTGTGATTGAATCGGAATGCTGGGAGTCGTGTTGCAATAACTACCACAAAATGGACTGTGCTGCAACTGTTTGATAACAATTGTAGTGCTGCTGTAATGCAGGGTGACAAGTACACATAGACGCGCAAACTGAAACCATGATTTTTGACATAAAGATAGAGAGAGAGAGAGAGAAAAATCTGCTGTGTCATGAAAAATGTTAGAGGTCAAATTGTTCGGTTTTTAAGAGCTACTTTTTTATAACCGATTAAAAATTCCTGGATCTTGTACTGAATCTAAGGTGACAGTATGTGCATCGATGTATGCAATCTTGTATCATCATCAGTGATCGGATATTCGGATGCATATTTACGTAATGTTACTATTTAGCTGTGAAAGCACGGAAGCGGCTGCGTATCTTTTATTAAAGCCGGGTTTCTTGGATCATATTTATTTAAAATTAATGTTTAACCCCAGATGCAAATACATGTGTGTGGTGGTAGTATGTGTTAGTTAAAACAACACACAAAACACGGTAAAAACGCGCATTCCATATTAGCTAACATTTCAACTTTAGGTGAATATGCATCTGAATATCCGATCTCTAATCATCATTTCAGCTGGAAGACACGCACTGCTGGACATAATCCTCCCCAAAAATATGTCATAATCGCCACCCTTGGCAGGCGGGTTGTCGATCGCAGTATGGTGGTTAGATGCACAGAGAACGCTGCTGCCCATTCTCTAAGTAAGTCCCTTAGTCGCCTTCTACGACATCCAAGGGAAGAAATGGTATGGTGCTACTCTTTATATACGGCACCACACGGAACCTTGTATAAATATCTTGTATATATGGTTATATTCTCTTCAGACCGATCTGTATATAAGTTCATCTTGTTCCGGATTTGTATGAGATGGAATTTAATCCTTTTCGTCCTAGACGGAGTGTCTCTAGCGTCTCCGCCTACGTGACTTTTACTGACGTCATTGTAGTACAATTAGCGCTTCGTGTTAGGTATAGGCAACATTTAGGTCACCCCTGCGTGCCTTTAGTTAATATAGTTGACCATGCGAGGTTAACGCCATACTTTTTACTTTACAGTTTTTTTTTTGCTAAGTGCTAGTAAGTATACTACCCATATACCTATTTTAACGTATTACTATTTATTTTTTTGTTTTGCGTCGCACAAAAATAAATGTAACCATTTTAATCTGTGTTGGTACAAAAGTATATTAGGTACCTATAAAATATTATTTACTGTTTTAATACGGTTAAAATTACAGCTGCGGAAACCATTGTTTGTGACAAAATTATATACAATACTCAATAATATGAAATACTTAAATTAAATTAATGCATTAGTCAAAAATATTATTCTTTATCCGTATGGTATTTCTTGGTAGCCTGTTGACAATAATATAATTATTTTATTGAAATCCATTACCGTATAACTAGATATTAATAACAAATGGAAGTAATTTTCGTAAATGAGTTAAGGCTCGTTCAGACTAACGCGACGCGACGGTCGCGCGCGACTCGCCGATATAAAGGGTTATTTGTAAAACACCGACAACCTCTCAGGACTATGTTACTAACATCATGATCAACAACTTTTGTTCTATGGATTTTCAAAATTCATCATGTTTTAGTTCATCAGATTCTGATACAAAAATAAGAAAAAAAAATAGAAATAAGCATTACCTTTGTACATATTTTTCTGTTCCTTTCTTCTTGTCTATTTATATGTGTGCATAAATGGTTAAATAAATAAATAAATAAATATTTAAATTGAACGCTCTAAATGCTACGAAGTCTATGCGAAGCAAAAGAAAGCGATAGTACATTAGCGAGGGGACCGGGGTTAGGGCAGCAGGGGCGCTTGAACTTGACATATTTACGGGCGACCGATTTTTGTATGAAAATCTATTGAACTAAAATATGATGAATTTTGAAAAGTCATAGAACAAAAGTTGTTGATTATGATGTTAGTAACATAGCCCTGAGAGGTTGCCGGTGTTTTACAAATAACCCTGTATATCCGTAGAACAATTTCTATGAAAACGCGCACGACACTTCACACAGGGGCGATCTGTCGCGCCGCGACACGGTCGCTCCGCGTCGAGCAGCGCGACAACATAAGGTACATTTTGTGTGGCGTCGGTTCGCAGCAGCGACGACCTCGTCGCGCCGCGACTGTGGCGTCGCGGCCGCGAATTCGCCGCGACGCCATACAAAATGTACTAAAAGCTGTCGCGCTGCTCGTCACGCCGCTACAAGGACGTCGGTCGAAGGAGTTGTCGCGCCGGTCTGAAAGGTGTTGCGTCGCGATATATCGCAAAATCGCATGTCGACATGTCGCGCCTGTCTGTATGAGCCTTTACTCAATTCCGTTTCAATGCTACACAATGTGTAATCGCGGATTATTTAAATGCGAATTTATGATTCATATACATCCGTAGTTAGTAAGTAGAAGTCCACATGGACGTACAGACACTAGCACATCAAGCTACCCGAAACTGACAAATTTTCTCAATCAATCTTGAACTTAATACTTTGGCGATAAAGTTGAAGATCTATTAAAGAAATTTGACAGATTGTAGTAGCTTTTTTTTTGGATTGGAAATCATCAAATGACTTCTCCCGCTCTGGGCGGAGCGGGAGGGGCATGTTAGACTTTTACTGACTAAAACCCACCCGTGTTCCTTCAGTTGCCCATGTGCCAGGGTCACGGTGTCTCTTTCGAACAATCTCGCGACCCTGGCAGAGATTGTAGTAGCTTTGAGTGCTGGCGTCTGTACCTAATAAAATTGCAGCGGGATTTTTTTCGCATTGGATCTTAAATGCACTGCTTAACACCTAGAGTTGAAAATCGAATAGAGTGCATCTCAGAGAATCGAAAATACAGTATTCAATTTTCAACTTTCGACGCTAATCAGTCCGTTGAAATTCCAGTGCGCGAAAAGAATCCCACTGCGATTTTATTACGAACGTGTGTATGTCGACTTAGTTTCTACATATTCATACCGGTATTTAACAATGCATATCGCTAAAAACCACTGGGAAATGCCATTTCCTGATTGCGATGTCATAAAAACAGTTGCCTAATCGAAATCACGCCGCAGTCGCATAGTTTTTAATTTCCTTTCCGTTGCGTACATTGTATAGCAATATCGATAAGTAAATAATAAATATTGTATTGATGCCAACACTAAGTTGACGTCGCTGAAAATAGGGTTGTCAGTTCTTAAAACCGAAAAGCCGGACAGACCAGCCAGTTTAGCCAGCCAATTGGGAAAAGAGGCAAAGTAAAGTAAAGTAAAAATTTATTTGCATCGATTGCAGGTACAGTAAATACGATGTGAGGCCGTCCGGCCTCCTTCACTAAAATTTTTAGTCTTGACAATTAAAATAAAAGTGAAACAAGGCATTTTATCATTTACCATAAAATGATTTTAAATTCGAATTAAACACCAATAAAATTGAATGAGTCAGTGTTCTTTATTATGGACTGTGCTAGTCCGCTCGATTGCGCTAGCGATACAAGGTGAAGCGGGTGGATTGGGGACCAACACATGATAATGTTAAAAAGAAATAGCAAATTTAAAAAGCCGGCACACTGGTGCCGATTCCCTTATTCACAAACTAAACTAAATTTAAGTTCAGTGCATCTTTTTCTTTCTATTTCATTAAGAAAAGGACAGAAGATAAATTTTAGTTCAGTCCTGTCAAATTAATCAGCGCTTGACGTAAATTGACGTAATTTTAGTAGGCAAGTTTTTAATCACGTCTAAACTTGTATGGAGCGCTGATTAATTTGACAGGACTAAACTAAAATTTATCTTCTGTCCTTTTCTTAATGAAATAGAAAGAAAAAGATGCACTGAACTTAAATTTAGTTTAGTTTGTGAATAAGGGAATCGGCACCACTGTCTAATTTGGCCACACACGCAACTAAAACAACCTGAGTATGTCCGGCATTTTCCGAACGCCTGACGCTAGCTTCAAACCACGTTGACATACTATACTTAATACGTTTCGCCGTGTAAAAACTGTATTTGAAACGTAAAAAAATCACATAACAACTTTATTTCCTTATATTTTTTTCCAACACAGGTCACGGGCGTGTTGTTTTGCTCGTATCTATAAATAATTCATAATAATTAGTTTTCAAACAATCACGATACAGCACAATCTGTATGGTAATACTAATAACCCAAGTTGACGTAAATAACATTGTAAACAATCTGGAATCATTAGCGGCGTTATCTGTGAAGTAACTGCGCGATAAATATCAGTATCTTAATGTCACAGTTGAATGTGAGTTTCTGTTTAAACTGGTGGTTTTATGTCCATCAACGAACGGTAAAACTATTTGAATGTGCGCCTCTAAATGGAAGTTTTAATTTGTTTATTTTTGGGTCTATTATCTCCTAAACTGAGGAACTTATTTTAGTTCACACATTGTAAGTGTTTACAGTGTAATAGATTTTATTGAGTTTCTTTTTATTTATTTTTCCAGTCGCTGTACGAGTCGATAAAAACGGAGCCATTTAAAATACCGGAGGACGACGGCAACGATCTCATGCATACCTTCTTCAACCCAGACAAAGAGGGATGGCTGTGGAAACAGGGAGGAAGGTGAGCTATCCTATTTTGACATTATAAAAGACTATGTAAAAAGATTTCATTCAAACAAAAATGTGTTCAACCCACACGCCAGTAACCTGTCAGATCTGGCAAGACTGCGATCTTTGACCCTTCACACTCACTTCAGACGTGTATTTGACAGCTGACCTGCTTTAACTCACCTCGTGTTCAAAACTTTTGGAGCTTTGTTCGCTTGGAAACGGAAAAAACCGGCGCGAAGACGTGTGATCTCACGTTACACTTTCTTTTTCCTAACAAATGTCATTGAGATTAATGATTTCAAGTGGCAGCGGTTTCATTTTTATTATGTAATTTTGCGAAATCTACAGAAGGAAATATAGTTTAAGAGTAGCATCTCTTTGTTGCTGCTGGTCATTGACATTTAAGGTGGATTGTCTTAGGTAGTCTGATTTATTCAATTTGCTGTATTGAATTACAATTGCATGAAAAAGTTATTCATGTAATAAAATGGATTTGAGGGTTGTATTGATGACTTTAAGGATTATACATCACAGGTGGGCAGAGATGTAACTACACCCGCATTTCGCCAATTATCGTAATCCGGTCCCATGTAATCCGGGCGAGCCTATTGCCATCAATCGGGCACAAATCCAAATTCTGGGTTACTACTGAGAAATTCCAGATATAAAAAAACAATAACACTACCCGACCTAGCAGTCGAAATCAGTACCTCGATTTCAGCAGTAGCGCTTGCGACCACTAGACTTATACTACTAGAATTCTATAAATACATACGTATTACGGTCACGAAATATATTTTGTTCAACAAACAGCCTGAGACAGCCATGTTGAAAAAAAAAAATTAAGAATATTTGATCTTTGCGGGCTACCCTGGCGCTTTCACTTTAAATGGGGAATACCAATTTACCTTTCGTGATTACAAACCTATAAAGTTACCTATTATAAATTATGATTAGAATATGCGTATTACTTTGCGTAGCGTGTTGCTATGGATTAGTTGTTCGTTAAAACGTGAGATGGTATGGTAATGAGTTATAATAACCACGTGCTCATTATTCCACATCATTAAAAACACGCGAATAACGTGAAGTCACATGGGCGTGAGGATCACGCTAATATACATGAATAATTAGGAGATTATTTAAATAGACAAGTGAACATGTTTAATATGGTTCCTTCCCTACGAGGTGGTGGTCATACAATAATGATCTGCAAGTACATTCCTTACTGCATTGCTTGAAGTGATAATAAAATGTTTAGTGAATTCTTAAGCGTAAATTTCTACCTTAAAAGAAAATGTAATAAAAGGTTTAAATATGACAAATGTTGGCACCAACATGGCACATTTTTTACCACGTGCTCATTAAACTAAATTATTAAAAACATGCGAGTAACGTGAAGTCACATGGGAGTGAAGTTGGCATGTAGTTTACGCCAAAATACACGAATAATAGGAAAATATAGACAAGTGGGGTAATGTTAAGCATACTTCCTTCTATGTGAGTTGGTCTAATGATCTGCAACTACGAACCTGGCATTGCTTGAAAACAAAACAAAGTGCCCAGTAAAATCTTAAGTATCGAGTTCTGCCTTATACGAAAAGGTTGATGAGGCAAATGTTGGTAACAAAATGACACATTGCGTGTTATTTTTAATGGTAAACAAGCATTATGCGATGATATCACGAAGGTATGATTTCATACCTTTGAACTTCGATACATAATGACAACATGATCTGCGATATTTTCAATCTTCATACATTCGTTTAGTATTAGTTTTATACTCAAAACTCTACTCTATAATACGGCCACTAAAGTTGAACTCAACAAAATAGCTTCTACATAACAATACACCAGAATCACAAAAACATAGATTAAAAAAAAAACAATTAGGTTCGGTGCTCAATAGAGTGGATCTATTCAAAACTAAACCTATTTGTTTTTTTTTTCTCTTTTAAAGAGACCTGTCCACTTATACAATTTTTTTTGTAACTTACAGATACAAGTCGTGGAAGAGACGGTGGTTTATACTGAACGACAACTGCCTGTACTACTTCGAATACACGACGGACAAGGAACCCAGGGGCATCATTCCATTAGAGAATATTTCTGTGAGTATACAAAGAGGTTTATTTTGTTATAAGACTAAAGTTATATCTGTTTATGCTGCAACTAGCCTACTTGCCTACTGGCCTGCTACTTGGGGGAGGCCTATGTCCAACAGTGGACGTCTTACCGCTGAAATGATGACTGCCGGTTTTAAAGTCTTGAAAAATCTTCGATGTTTTTTAGACGATTTCTTTACTATAATTTAATAAATTATGTATGTTTAATAATAATAATAAATCTATTCAAAAAATTAAAAATGCTGTTCATTGCAAGTGAATCACTTGAGATCGGCTGGACCGATTTACCTATTTTTGTTTTAAATGTTTGAAATAATTACATTTTTAGTGAATGGAACATGAGAAAATTCCTGGGATTTTGAGGAAACTGAACGACCTCTTTTCTATGGGATATTTTTATGAACTTTGGACAGGACAACGTTTGTGGGGTCAGCTAACATAAACCTTCCAGAATAAATTCTCTGAATGATGGTTAAAACCGCATCAGAATTTGTTGCGCAGTTTACAAGAACAACGCGGTCTTATGACTAAAATGATTTTACATTGTCATCTCTGGGCACTGATGAGGACAAGGTTTATTTACTGAAGTAGTTTTAAATGATTAGTCAACTTTTGATGCGGACTAAAACGACGAGCAGATTTTACAACGGGTAGAAGTAAGAATGATCTCAACATCTAATACGTATGTATTTATACTACATGTTTCTCTGTTAAGTTAAACAAGACAAACGAGTTCTAATGGATGCTTCACGATACCTGATGTACTTCTCGAAGTAGATGTTAGTTGTTATATTATCTAGAGTAGGGAAATATTATGCTTTATATTTAAAACAAATCTATTGTCATGGTATTGTAATCATTCGCCGAAGGGCACTTCCTCTCTTTTAATGTGTTTAATAACAAACGTCTTCAGAAAGCCTAACAGGGAGATAAAACATCTAGCAAAATAGAAGCTAAGGCACTACCATAGAATCGAAAACAACAATTATTGTGGAAAAAATCCTGAAATATGCAATGTAAATCTATTGTATAAAACGAGCAGTGAACATAAGCGAAACCGGCATGTCCTAGTACAAAAAAATTCGAAGACAAGAGACATACACCAAACCGTACACACAAGAACAGACCTCCTATCGTGTGACCTTCTTACGTGCTGATTATGATAAAACAACACCATTTTTCGTTCGCTTAGCACTTTTAAATTATACCAAGAATGTTGATACGGATTTTCACCATCATTTAAAGAACTTATTCTAGAAGGTATATATGTGTATAATACATGTACATTTAACTTAGATTTAGTACAAAAATCTCGATGTTTTGACATCGCTATGACAGTACATTGCACCCGTACGAAGCACGGGGTCCACTCTACAAGCACGAAAACCTTCGGAAATAAGATTAGTTTGGGGCCCCCTTAGCAATGAATGACACCACGATCTGACAGATGTCCGGATGTTTCTGACGGCCCGGTATTTTCGTTGACGGAGTTTGAGAGTACGCTAGGCGAGTAGGAGCGGGTCGCTAGAAAACAAATCTTTACGAATCCATTTACAGATAGTTCAATCCACTGACGCGCCCCACTGCGCCCCTTTCCTTTGTTTTTAACCGCTCTCAGTACAATATTGTCAAAGAGTGGGGCGCGTCTTCACGGATTGAACTATCTATATCCATGCAAGCAGTAGGTACATAACAACATGCAAGCAAATCTCTTGATCTGAGATTTTTATAACAGACTAGCTTCTGCCCGCGACTTCGTCCGCGTCAATTTTTTCTACCTTGACCCTTCCCGTCGCATCGAATTGAATGCCATTTTTCGTTGCTGCTCCGCTTCTTTTGATCGTAGCGTGATGTTATATAGCCTATAGCCTTCCTCAATACATGGGCTACCCAACACAAAAAGATTTTTTCAATTCGGACCAGTCGTTCCTGAGATTAGCGCGTTCAAACAAACAAACTCTTCAGCTTTATAATATTAGTATAGATTCCTTTCAGCCTTTCAGCGCCTGACGCTAAGTATCTCAAGAGGCCGCAGTATTTGTAAAGACATGAGTCGATAACAATATTGAATGGAGATTGGAAGTACTCTGATCACAAATATTTTGCAATCGTTGTTTAATATTTCATTACGGACATCTATTATGGCTGTCTACGCCTGCAGCAAGAGAATAGTATATAGAATAATTCATGCAGTGAGACAATATTTTTATTAAAACACATAATATCTTCATACCAGGGCTCGTATACTGTGGGGGGCCAGACAACAGACATTCAATGCTAACGGTTGAATTGAAGTTGAGCCTTAGTTGTGAAAAGGCACAATTGAGTATAACATCTACACCCACATGTTTTTTAAATTATCCATCCTGATTGGAAATGGGTTAATCTGTTATATGCTTATTCGCTTCACCTGAAAAAGAAATCTTAGAAGTTTTGTTTTTTCTTTTAATCTTGATCGTTTATTTGGTGCATATAAAAGACATGGTACAATATACGGAAACACGATTAAATAATAACAAATTACATGCATAGCCTTTAAGAAACAAAGTGCTAATATAGAAAAAAAAAAAATTATTTTGTAGACATGTCTATTGTAATTATAGGGAACTTTTAAAGGACAGTATTTAACTATACAAGCTAGAGAAACTAGATTAATCTTATGTTAGAACAGGTGATTTTCTAATCTTTCGTTACATACCAACTAAAATATCGAATGTTTGTTATTCCAGGTGCGGCCAGCGAGCGATAGACAACGACCTCACTGTTTGGAGTTATACGCGAGCGGTGGCGCTGATCTCATAAAGGCGTGCAAGACTGACTCCGAGGGGAAAGTCGTTGAAGGAAAACACACTGTTTACAGGTGAATTACATTTTTTTAACAGCCACATTTCACTCATATGAACTAATAAACCCCAACAAATAATGAGATTCAATTAAAACCAGTTATAGTAGGTTCTCTGAGACCGGAGGTCCTTGTAAAACGATTGTCGATCAAGTGGACTAGCTATTGTATTTTGAACTTTATTCCAAGTAACGTATAGCTTGAGAGACTAAACTGACAGCTTAAAAACAAAATTGACAGTATTTCCGACCAAAAGGCAGTTTTTATGTTAAGAACTTATGGTGCTGGGAAAAAAGTTCAGTATACAATAACTGGCTCTAAAGTTTGGTCTTGGATAGCATAAAGTTAGAAGTCATCTTGTCAGAAAAAAAAATTAGTCCTGGTTAAATTACAAGCCAGATTTATGAACTTGAAAGAAAGAAGAATATAAATATATTTGGCCCAGGTTAAGGCACACAATATTCACACAGAAACAAAGAACTTAAAATAGTATTGTCGTTAACTAGTTAATGAAAGACTGACAGTTCATTTTGATTTCTTCGGAAAACAAGAAATAATGTTTAACATCGCTACAACAAGCCAGGTTAATGACACTGATGCTTCATTAAGTTTTGTAGCTTTATGTTAAATACAAACCTGAAGAATTTAGGCTAATGAATATGAAGAATGTGTGATAAAAACGTAATGTCGGTCTTTATGGCACCACAGCGTCTGGGACAACTTGACTGATTACGTTACGAGTAAGAAGAGGCTGGTACTTTTTGGAGTAGGTGTGATAATCATCCTACTTTTTCATGTATTCTTTTATAGCCAATTATCTTTTTTTAACAAACATCGGCACATCTATACAAATAAATAAAATTGGAGTGTCTGTTTTTAATATTAAGATAACCACTTTTTACTAAGTGTATATGGATGTATACACGATACATATACCAAAACAACATTTTTTACAATTTTAGTCTGTCTGTCTGTCTGTCTGTTTGTTCCCGCTAATCTCTGAAATGGCTGGAGCGATTTTGATGGGACTTTCACTGGCAGATAGCTGATGTAACAAGGAGTAACTTAGGCTACTTTTATTTTAGAAAGATTCTTTTATTTTAGAAAAAAATAACAGTCTTCGAAAACTACGCTGACATACGTCTCAAAATTCGAAAAACCCTGGCTGAATCCTACGAAATAGATCAAAATAATGTACTACAGTATTGTACACCTTAAACAGGCCTACAAAAATGTCCTCAATGGTATATGTCTATCTCTTAGGGATAACGCACAATAACCATTTTTTATCTTTTACTTTTTACGAGAAATAAGGGCTTATTTACGAAGCGATTTTAAGCAATACAGCATTAATCCTTATCCAATTTAGTACCTTAAATACATTGTGCATTTAATATAGATCAATATGGCCCTGATTGTAATTCATATTACTTTGGCTTCATAGTAATTGCGAATATCATGTGTGTTCATTATACTCAAAATAAACCTAATAGTATTATTCTAAGTAAGAGACCGCGAAATGCCTTAGATGTTTAGATTTTTGGATGTTTGTTTCTCAATGATGCAAAGATGGCCAAACGGATTTAGATCGAATTTGGCACAAAGATATATTATATCATGGATACGTAACAGATATTATACCTACTTTATCCCGGTAGTAGGTTTCCGGGTGATATTTTCCGACAGCTATACGGGCCAAGCCACTGGCAAAAGTACTATTCCTATAATTATGTTCGGTGTCTGGTAAATGATTGAGTGTCTGTATAGGTAAAATAGGAGCGTTAAGAAAAACCAGGAAGACTTATATTCAACTAAACCAAGCCCTATGTCGCAGTCTTCTTACTCTGAATACTATTACTTTTATTTTAAAAACACCAACACACATGATGTTCTCATAAACTATGAATCCTAAGTAATATGAGTTATAATCCTACTACTAATAATATTATAAATGTGAAAATATGTATGATTGGGTGTTTGTTTCTCAATCACGCAAAAATGGCTGAATGGATCTGGATCGAAAATAGCACACAGAGTCTATATTACCTATATAACCTGGAATAACACATTCTTAGCGCGGTAGTACGTCCTCTTGCATTAATTTCCGACATCCACGCGGGCGAAGCCGCGGGCAAAAGCTAGTTATCAATACGATGACTCATTTTATACAGAAGACCCTGTATCCTGTGATACATACACGTACTTTTTTTTTTTTTTTGTAAACTAGTACAGAATACAGGTAATCTTTTCCACTAATGTTCAGTAGCGTTGTATGCGTAGTTTCTGTTTTATAAATTACTGGTAGAAAAATAATCTGTTTCAATGTTTCTGGAATAATAAAAAGAATTATAAACCAAAATCAGTACTTTATTTGCTATGAATACAGGTATAAGATGTTTTACATAAATTGATGAGGTTGACTACATACGGCGTGCAAATTATTAAATAAATTTAAATATTAAAACAAACAAAATAATAACAACAAAAATGAGAAACAGAAATGAAAGTAAAGTCAATTAATAAGATTATAGTTAGATACATAAGTCAAATTTGCAATTAATTATTATAACAGTCATAATCCTTATAAATTCATGCCATTTATTTAAATCCAAGTGGCATTTAATTGTGCTCAAATGTTGCTAAAAACCCATGAAATAAGTATTTAAACGTTATTATATCTTTCTTTCCAGAATGTCGGCAGCTACGGTGGAGGAGCGAGACGAATGGATCGAGTGCCTCCGCCGCTCAATCAGTCACAACCCGTTCTACGACATGTTGGCGCAGCGCAAGAAGAAGGCGCAACACAACGTGCACTCCGCACACTAGTCCACCACACTCACACACGACTCACGCGAGTTACGTGCCAGTGCTACTACAGAGTGTACACACCTCTTGGACCTAACAATCTGTTCGTTTGTTTGTCAATTGGTCATGTGATGTGCCAGACTGACCCGAGATCTCTCTGAAGAACAGTGTTTTTCAAAACAATGATCATGAAAACACAGATAACACAAGTAACAATAAACAAGTGCAATTCAAACTACATCAAGCCACCTCAGTAAACGAGCCTTAATTTTAAAATGTGGTTTATACAACTTCTGCCCAATACAAGTAAACATAAGTAATGTTTGTTTTAGGGGTTTAGCCTGTTATTAATGAAATCGTATTTCTGTAACTCTTAATATTGACATTAATCATAATTTATTGTAGAGAATATAGTAGAATTTTATAATTACAATGTACCTAAAGAGTTATAGAGCGATGTAAGCATTACGAGTGATATGTAGTGCGTCTCATATTAAGTCTATATCAACATTGATGGCGATATAAGTTTTATTTATCTTGTTATTTTTTTTGTCAAAATCATATGTGAGCTTAAACCCGAGGTAACGTCCGTCGAAAGTCACCTAATGACTTGACAATAGCCATTAGTAACTCCAATGAATATGTGATATTTAGCCATGATAACGACGCAAGGAATTTATTGTGTTGTACATATCGAAACGCAATGATAACGCATCATTTCATGGCTGTCGGTCCATGTATATAATCGAAGGAAAGACTGAAAATTGTGCTTTTTAAACATCGCCTATTCGAAAATGGAACTAGTAGTCGACTGTGTATTAATTTAACTTCCAAATTACCGATGTAGTCTTAAAAAAATGATATTTTTATGGAGAAGTCCGTATTACACGTCCGCACATACGTAAATAAATTCGCACACTGATGCAAAATACAATGAAATGAATAAGGACGTGACTAAAATGAAATGTAACTTGATGAAAGCACATTTTAGTACCTGTTGTGGGATTAGTTAGTTACGATTGTTATTTTGAGCGAGTACTGCCAAAATTGTGATAGGATATTTATCAGTTTTCGACATTATTTCAATGTTAGGCAGGTTATTTTGTCCGCATCGCTTCTCAAACAGACAATAAGTTTATTTTATGAGTTCGGCAAATGTATTGCTGATCTTTAGCCTAAAAAAAACCATGGCGGAATTGTATTACATAAAAAAAGTATTACTTTGATAATATTGTAATGTAACATATATGTGAAGAAAATGTAAAGTAATACTTGTATAAATAGTTTAGGTAGCCTAACTTAGTGTATGATGGCCATCGGTATTACTTCTAATGAGAATGTAAATAAGGCTTGCTGACAGGAGACAGACGGAAGATAGCATAACAACCAATTTTTGAAAAACTAATCAATGGGAAGGGAGAAATAGATCTCGGCATGGATCTTCAAGGCGAATCGGTTTTGTTTATGTTTTAGTCAATAAATGAAATACAGGTTATGCTTATCATCAACAAAACTCTTCATCATTTCCGACCATAAACATAGATATAAACAGTAGGTAAAAAACTTATTAGAAGAGCAGCCTTTTACGTGGCCTAATATCATCAACATGTCATTAGAAATAGTATTTCAGAAGTTGGATGTTATGTTGCCATTAGTATAAATTATTTTAGTTTCGGCAACAAAATTGTAGTTTACATTCCTTTTCTAAAATCTAAATCTCAAGAATGTGAGGAAATGTCTTAGTTTTCATTTGCATTTTATATTCTAATGTTTTTCTTTTAATTTAAATCTTTATGCTCTGTAAATAATTACATATAATATTCGATTTCAATACTTCATTTAATCTTATTAATTTCAATTTATCCTGATTTATTTATGTTACAAAGTTAATAGATTTTAGAAGATCTTGTGAGAATTATTTAAAGAGATCTCTAACTATCTATGTATGAATGTACGTTTGTATAATTCTTCATATTAATTTTAAACGGTAAAACGGCCATACTCTGTTTATATTCGAACAATCGGATAGTACGACGCCTTGTGTCAATCAGTGCAGATGAACTTTACAAAAGCTTTAAATATCCAATATTGAACAGGCGTTATTATTATTTATTTTTTAAACAAGCAACACTACTACTAAAAGGTATGGCTGTTTTACTTCAAATATTTACTATTTATGTAAAAATTATTGATTTCGGAGAAATAATAATTATTTTTCAATTATTCGAATGTCATAGATCGCAATTATGTAGTAATGATATTAGGGGAGGTAAATATTCTGTTTTGTAATTATTGTTAATGGAATGGTGCCTAGAATTGATCTGCAACTAGTTAAGCTTACTATAGTAGTTTTAGTGTACCCCATAGTGCGCTGTAAATTCGCTTTAGAAACGTTAATTTATCAATGTAATGTTTTATATGACAGCGGATATGTGCATAATAATGGTGTTGTAAATAATTTTGTAAGAAAATGGATATACATAAAATATGTTTATTTACTACTTGGTTTTTATTTTGGTAAACATGTTCTATTCAGATAACCTCATCAGTTAGTCGGTAATTAGGTGGTGAAGACATGAATGTCTGCTCAGCCGTCATGATTGTATCTATCATGATTGATTACCTCAATCGCGGACAAGGAAAACATCATAGTAAAAACGAGTTTACTACAAAGACAAGTTAATATTAATTGCAGTTATCTACACACGATAGTAAACATAATTAAAAGACGACTCGTCATAGCTAAACACGATTACGATAAATGCTTATCGTTCTTCCACGCGAATTGCAATAACCAAAGAACTAGTTACATGTACTTTCCTGAACACTTGTTTAATTCGACCGACCGTGACGCGTCCGCCTTCCTTTTCCGCT
This sequence comes from Aporophyla nigra, assembly GCA_947507805.1. Taxonomy (NCBI): domain Eukaryota; kingdom Metazoa; phylum Arthropoda; class Insecta; order Lepidoptera; family Noctuidae; genus Aporophyla; species Aporophyla nigra. The sequence continues at coordinate 16,916,898 of OX382297.1, read as the reverse complement.
GGTGAAACGTGCGTTGCGCAAAGTATTGCTGAAATTATGATATTATGCACCTACTGACGCTATCTAGAACCAGCGCACTATTTTACACATGCAATCGTCATTTCGATGACTAGCTTCTGCCTGAGACTTCGTCCGTAACATAAAATATATCGTATAGCATCGCATCGCCCACCCGCGATTTTTTTTTGGTTTCTCTTAGTGTTCTTTCTATTTTTGATTTTAGTCGGCTCCTATTAGTGTTGAAGATTGGACTACGAAATGCAAAAAGGTTTCAAATCCGACTAGTAATTCCAGAGATTACTTACAACTTACAACCAAACAAATTTTACATCTGTATATCGTCGGTTCAAAGGTAAAACTCACTAACTGACATTTTGGCCCAAAATGATATTTCGCTACTTTTGCTTCTTTAAAGATAAAATCTACAATAAGAAAAAATCACTAAGTGCATATTGTGCTCCATAACAAAACTGTGAAGTGAAAAAAGTCTTTAGCTCCAAATCCTCTGTAATCCCTTTGCAGGTAAAACTCATTTGGCACTTAATTCATTTTGCCTGAAATCTTCATTGTAGGTCAGTGTAAACTTTACACTGTACTTTACAGTGTGTAGTGAGTTTTACATGCCAAACATTACTTTACACTGTAAAGTAATGTTTGGCATGTAAAACTCACTATGTCGCTAATGAAATTTACCTGGCAACTCTATCGTGACATTTGTCACTTGTGAATTATTGACATTTGGTTTGGAGGGTAAATTTAATGTTGATGGCAGATACAATATTGCACAGTTTGTTTCGATTTTACATTGTTTTGCATATAAAAATCGGTTTTAACTGTTATAATGAGTGATTACCGAAACAAGAGGGGTAAAGAATTAGTTGCTCTCGGGCTAAGTTTCGTATGATCTGACGTCGAGTTGGGAGTCCATATTTTTTTTACGTAAAGATCATAGTATTAGAAATCTCCACGTAAAATTTTAAGTGTCGCAATTAAATAGTTATAGAAAAAAATAATTAAAATCGTAAACTTGCAATATTTTGTCACTTTGACATTTCGACTCGCCATTGAACGTTTCATTTCATGTAAGGTAAACGCACTATAATGCTTTACTTCATAATTATGATGCAATAAATACATAAAATTAGTTATTTCAACACTTTTTAAGTATGTTTTAGTATATTACATTTATTTCACTAATTTAATGAATACATTAAAACTTAAAAGAATTTACCGACTATTGCCGATAAGTGAAACCAAACGTAACACGATGCTATTGTTTGTTGTTAGTCTGTTAGTCATTATGATGATTAAGGTAATTAGGTTGTGGTTTATTTTTAAGCTTTGAAATACCCTTCGTGGCAGATCCGACAGGGTTTCGGAGGTTAGGTTAGGTTAAAACTGTGGCCCTATCGGGCGGTTCGAGGGAAACTTCGAGCCGCGGCGCCTCCACTCACGGAGAGTCTCCAACCAGAGCTGCTGGAGGAGGTCGTCGCAGCCCTCTTCCCAGCAAGAGCGGAGCACACTCTGCCGCCGATGGCTTTGGCCACAGCTGCAGAGCCTACAGAAGGGAACGCCATCAGCGTCCCAGAGGTGACACAAGGAGAGATGGGGGCGGCCGTGTTGCGGCTCCGGGCCAAGAACGTGGCTCCGGGGCCCGACGGTATACACGGCTGCGCGTTGGCTCTCGCTTTGAAGGAGCTAGAGCCCCAACTGAGAGGACTCTTCACAGCGTGCCTTGAGCAGGGCCGGTTTCCCAGTTTGTGGAAATCAGGTTGTCTGGTCCTGCTCAAGAAGGCGGGGCGCCCAGCGGACTCACCGTCCGCGTACAGGCCCATAGTGTTGCTGGACGAGGTCGGGAAATTATTCGAGCGAATTATCGCTGCCCGCCTCGTCCACAACTTGTGCAGGGAGGGGCCTGACCTGGCCGAGAGCCAGTTTGGCTTTCGGCAAGGGCGCTCCACCATCCACGCGATATCGCGTGTGAGAGTCCTGGCAGAGGAAGCAGTGTCCCGGGGTGGGGTGATGTTGGCGGTGTCCTTGGACATATCCAACGCCTACAACACCCTGCCTTGGAGCTGCATTCGGGAGGCACTGCTTTACCATCGGGTGCCTCCCTACCTCTGCCACATCGTTGGAGTTTATCTCGAGGATAGGGGTGTCACCTACATGGGACGTGATGGCGGAAACCAGCACCGCATGTCGTGCGGTGTTCCACAGGGCTCGGTCTTTGGTCCGCACTTGTGGAACATCGGGTACGACTGGGTGCTGAGGGGCGAGCTCCCGCCGGGCGTGGAGCTGACGTGTTATGCGGATGACACGCTGGTCACGGCCCGGGGGAGCTCGTACAAGGAGGCAGCGTTGCTGGCGACGGCTGCGGTGTCACAGGAGGTGAGCCGCATACGGCGCCTAAGCCTGGAGGTAGCCCTCAACAAGTCGGAGGCCATGGCCTTTCATGGCCCCCGGCGGGCGCCGCCGCCCGGATCACATATCGTGGTCGGGAGGTGTCGGATCGCTGTCGAGTCCACCATGAAATAACTGGGATTGGTGCTCGACAGCCGGTGGGACTTTGGCCCCCACTTCCGGTGTTGATGTTGATGTTGCTGGGCGCGGCTGTCAACGCTGCTTCCCAATCTGGGGGGCCCGAGTGCCGCCTGTAGGCGGCTCTGCGTGGGGATCGTGCGATCCATGGCCCTGTATGGGGCCCCGATCTGGGCGGCTGACCTGACGGCCGGCAGCATCGCTGTCCTGCGAAGACCGCAGCGAGCGATGGCCATCAGAGTCATAAGGGAATATCGCACGATCTCCTACGAGGCGGCCTGTGTACTGGCTGGATCCCCACCGTGGGACCTCGAGGCGAAAGTACTCGCGTCACTGTATCGGTGGCGCGAGGAAGCGCGGGAGCGAGGCGAGCGACTGACGGAGCGACACATGGAGCTTCGTCAGTCGCAGCTCCGCGCAGCCCTGGTGGCGAGCTGGCAGGACAGGCTTTCACACCCAACCGCCGGCCTCGCCACCGTCGAGGCGGTCCGGCCAATACTCGGGCACTGGCTCGGGAGGAGGCACGGCTCCCGTCGTTTCGGGCGACGCAGGTGCTCTCGGGGCATGGTTGCTTCGGGAAGTACCTGTGTCGCATAAACAGGGAGCATGACGCCCGGTGTCACTACTGCGTCGACTGCCGGGAGGACACGGCGCGGCATACGCTGGCAGAATGTGCCGCTTGGGAGGAGCGGCGTCGTGTCCTCGTCTCTGAAGTAGGCAGTGACCTATCGCTGCCGGCCGTGGTCGAGTCGATGGTCGGCAGCGAGGAGTCCTGGGACGCGGTGGTATCCTTCTGCGAACCAGTCATGTCGCAGAAGGAGGCTGCGGAAAGGGAGCGGGAGATATCTTCCGCACACCCAGCCCGCAGCAGGCGCACCGGGCATCGGCGGAGGGCGGATAAGCCCTCTTCCAGCCCCCCTAAATGGGTCCAGGGGTGACGGATCTGGGGACATTCGTCACCCCCTATTCCTACGAACCCGAGATGGTGGCGCGTAGTGTTCCACGCGCGCCTCTCTGTGATGTATGGGGGGGAGTTTAACACCTCACTCCCCCCCAACGTGAGGAGGCCCGCAAAGGCGGGCCGGCACCAGTCGGGGATCGCGGAAGACATATCGGTTCCCATGGTCCCCGACGTAGGTATGGGATGGAACACCGGGATGGTTTTAGTCAGTAAGAGTCTGACAGACCCCTCCGCCCACCCCAGGGCGGAGGATATCCATGAGGATTTCCACGTCGTGATCAAAAAAAAAAAAAAAGGTTAAAACTGTGGCCAGAAACGATATGATTTGGGAAGGTTAGGTTGGAACAGCTGCAACTCTAGTTTTGAACCCTGCATATTCTGACCTACTGCCAATATCTAATGCAAAGAAAGCAGACTTGCTTAAGCTTGTGAATGCTGGCCACATACCAGAGGAACTTCATCCATGGTATAAAAACTTACCTGCAATAGAAATTAATGGTCCGGAGCGCTTGCCTGAACCAGATGAAAATGAAAGTGAAGATGAAAATTAAACTTAAAGCAAGATTCATAAAAAAATTAAAGATTATTAACTTGTATTCAATTATATTTCTATAAGATTTAAAACAAAGTTTTTCATTAAATACACAATTTTACCTAAAAAGAAAGAGGAAAAAATCATTAAGTACATTTTACTTATTTACTTACAAAATAATAGATTTTAGACAAAAATATAAAAATATTACAATAAAATACATACTTTCACATGTTCACAGAAAGTTTCAGTACCTTTTATCATTTTATTGATTTTTCAGACTAAAAAAACGCAATATCTTAATTATCTCCATTAGTCAATTATGACACTAAATGAGTTTTACCTTTGAACCGACGATATTATACTAGCTTCTGCCCGCGACTTCGTCCGCGTTAAATTTCTTGTTTCCCCGATCCTTCCCGTCGCATCGAATCGCCTACCCGTGCGATTTTCCTCGTTTTTGCAACATTTTTCATTACTGCTCCGCTTCTCTTGGTTGTAGCGTGATGTTATATAGCCTATAGCCTTCCTCGACAAATAGGCTACCTAACACAAAAAGAATTTTTCAATTCGGACCAGTAGTACCTGAGATTAGCGCGTTCAATCAAACAAACTCTTCAGCTTTATAATATTAGTATAGATAATATAGAAAATTAATTATAGATAAATATTACGAAATAGTATATTACCTAATTTGCATACATTGCGTGTCTCGCTCTTTTAATTGAGTTGATAGGCACTTGTAGGCGTAGGTACTTTTCAATTTCGATATTGATTCGAGATTAGGTAAGTGTTAGGCGGGGCTGATCGATGATGTGCATTCGTATTTAAAAGTGAAGGCTATGGAATAAGTGTGTGGGAACTTGTCTTTACACTTGTTCGGTTGTTAGAATTCAGTGTTACTAATTACTGATGGGTAACTTGTGCAGACGTTTCGGAATCGTCATCATTCAGTCGAATCCTCTGGTCTTCTTCAAAGGGACAAAATAGTTTTATTTAGCAGCAGTTTTACCCATATCACAGTTTGAATGCTCACGTAGTTAATAGTAAAGGTAGCATTCAACCGCATGTAGGTACTTGCACTACGAATCACCCTTTTTTTGGCGGTCGGAACTCAAATGACTTCCGCTCTGGGCGGAGCGGGAGGGCGTGTCAGACTCTTACTGACTAAAACCCCACCCGTGTTCCTTCAGTTGCCTATATGCCAGGGCCACGGTAGCTCTTTCGAACAAATCTCGCGACCTTGGTAGGAATCACCCTTACTGCTACGATATACAAGGCAATGTTAATGTCAAATTCTAACTACTGATATTCGATTGACAGTACTATACATTATCAGAAAGCTACTAATAATTTTAATGGTCCTTACCATTAAAATGATTAGTTGCTGTCTGACTATCGACCGTGTTATTTTTTGATATTACAAACATTCAGCTACGATAACGAAGAGAGTAGTAAATGAGCAAGCGTTGGTTCTTTTCAGGTTTCAGGGTGTGCCAACCAAAATGAGTGATTGATTCTTCATTAAATTACAGAAATATATTGTTTTACTTTTATTTACAATCGTTTTAGAACAATGTTTGCGTAGGCTAAGTAGGGTCGAACAGAAAGGCAAGGAATAAAATGCAGCACTCACAACATTCGTCAAGGTAGGTATCTACCCGCAAAAAACTTGCCGTTGAAATCAGTTTGAGAAAGCTGGTTCTTAGGTCACAATGAGCAGCATAGCACCTTTGGATATGTCTATAGTAAACTTGTTATCGCAATCAGTAGGGATTCAATTAAATATAGCAGTGGTGGCCCAGTGGTAATAGCTGCGACCTACGAGTTGTAGGCCGTAGGTTGGAGTCCAGACAGGCGCTTTATTTGTGTAAAGTATTACATCACCACTGCTCTGTAAAACATAGAAAGAAAGAAAATACATTTATTTGCGGTAGCATGACGCAAAAAAAGACCAGGCACACACAATAAAAAATTGAAAAAGATGGGGGAAAATATCGCACCTCCGAGCTCCGGTGCAACAACGTCACTTTTGCAAAAGATGTAGGTAATATTTCAGGAGAAGCGTTTGAAAGTTTTTTTATTTATTTATTTATTTATCATCATACATCTACCCTTACAGCTAACCAATGCGGTAAATGTGCCTTAATTCCACATCCTATTACCTATAATGTATTGACTAAAGAAATTAACTGGTAATATTTAAACTACAACTTTGAACTTCATGTTAAACTTAAAGCGAACATTTAATAAAGGGGTACATTAGCTACTTTTTCTTATACTCACAATCAGATCAATTTTGACAAAATTGCATAAGTGACGTTGTTGCACCGGAAGTGCGATATGTGTCACATCCACGCAAAACGGCTGTCGCTCAGCATAATGCTGGGTTTGTGACCCTATAAAAGACAGCCCAGACCTGGTTATCAGCGACAGTCGAAACGAAGCATGACGAAACCGACATATCCTAGAACCGAAAAATCGAAGAAATGTGACATCCTCCAACCCGCATTGGGTCCGCGTGGTGGATAACAGCCTATCTCCTTCTCACAGAGAGGAGGTCTACAACGTTCCCACTTCTAACACAGGCCGTGTTAGAAGTGGGAACGTTGTAGATTGATTAAGGTCATCAATTAAATATTCTGCGGTGGAATTACCTATTTAACGAACAATACAAAGTAAGGGTACCAATGTACCCTTACATTTCGAATCCTAAAAGTGTGTACATAATATATGTAGTATCAACAGCTCCAAAACTCCAAATGAGGTCTGCTTGAGTCAATTGTGCGATTTCAATCGGTCGCGTAACAATTGCTTTGTGATTCGTTTGTCGTCGAACTAACATTGGCGAGCACATTTAGGCTAGTCACGTTTGACGACCGATATTGTTACTCTAACATTAATGAGGACGGTTATGATTGTGATTTAACTTGTAAGTAGGTACTAGATTTGCAGGTGCGGTGGTTTTACTGATTGATTGTTCATCACCATCATATCAGCCGAAAGGCGTCCACTGCTGGATATAGGCTTCCCCTTATTTTTGGGGGTTTTTCATAATCGCCATGCTTGGCAAACGGGTTGGCGATGGCAGTATGGTGGTAAAATGCATAGCAAACGCCGCTGCCCATTCTCTAGTAAGTCCCTAAGTCGCCTCTTACGAGAAGACCCACGGGATGTTTCTATTCACACGGATCTGTTGTGAATTGGTTCTAAGTACCTATGCCTACCGTGTGGTGCCGGACGTAAAGAATAACAACACCCCATTTCTTCCCGTGGGTGTCGTAAAAGGCGACTAAGGGACTTACTAGAGAATGAAAGAAAGAAAGAAAGAAAGAAAAAGTATTTATTGGGACACGCACAGAAACTACACAAAAAACAATACTTAATAAAAAAAATAAAAATCAATTATAAACAAAAAAAAACAAAAACAAATAAAAAACAAAATTTAAAAGAAAAAAAAACAGAAAGTCCTGTGCGAGGCCAAAGGGCCCCTATCTCAGCATGATGCTGCGACAGAATGGGCAGCAGCATTCTCTATGCATTTTACCACCATACTGCGATCGCCAACCCGCCTGCCAAGCGTGGCGATTATGGCAAAGCCCCTCAAATTGGGGGAGGCCTAAGTCCAGCAGTGGACGTCTTATGGCTGAAATGATGATGATGATGATGACCTATGCTGTTGACAGCATTGGTGGCCCAGTAGTATCGGCCCTGACTTACGAGTTGTAGGTTGTGGTTTGTACTCAGGCAGGCGCTTTATTTTGTGTAAATAATACTATCACCACTGCTCTCACAACAGTCAAAGAAAACATCGTGAGGAAACCAGCCTGTCTTAAACCAAAAATTCAAAAACGTTTGACCAACCCGCACTGGGCAGTGGTAGATTAAGACCCATTCCTTTTCACCGAAAGGAGGCCTGTGTCCCAGCAGTGGGAACAATATGGGGTGATTATGATGATGATTATGACCTATACTGTTGAAGTAAAGATAGCGGATGAGCGAGTTAATAAAGCAGTGTTTTATAAAAGCGACAACAATCTCTACAGATCACGAGTACGCTGATTGTGGTCATTAAGAGTAACGACTAGTCTAGAGGTAGTAGATTTAGAGAGAGAGAGAAATAGACCACAGTGAGTGTTATTGCTTTGACCATTTTTATCATAAATAGGTACAAAAATGTCAAAGTACTTAAAGTCATAATATTAAAATAGGTATAGGTAGAATAACAATAATAATTCTGAACAATTGATTTTTACCATTTACCGAACAATATTCAAGAGAGGACCAGAAATGTAACCGCGAACTGGCCTTACCTTAACTAGAAGCCTCCACTGCGCCTATGCCTATGTGACGGTGGATGTATGCATATGGCATAATTATTGATACTTTATTATTGTAATGTTGAAATAATGCCATCAATATTAATATTACAAGCTCGAAAAACATTAAGATGAAATTAGGGTCACAGCACACATATTAACTCGGAAAGGGATCGTCACCGTATCGCCTTTCGCCTCGCCGTCAAACAGCCGTCAACCTAACGTAACCACGTAACGTAAGAGGATCGGAAGCTCCGGCACGTCGACTCGGCTACAGCTAGGTGACGCGATGCCGCGCTTACGGTTCGCCGACCGCTGGTTGACGGTTAGGCGGCACAAGTTCAGTCATTTTGAATCCGAACGGTTTGTGTCGCGTGGACGAAGAGACATAATCTACGGAGAGCCGTAAGCTAGCGTACGGAGAGCCGTAAGCTAGGGCACGGAGAGCCGTAAGCGCGGGGACCGCTGGTTGCCACGCGCCACATCGCGGTTCGTGAGCTTGTCCGGAGGCGAGGCAATTACGTTACGATTCCGATTAGTGTGCGTTGCAGTAGGGAGTTTCATACAAATCATACTGAACCGCTCGAGTTGATACGGTTACGATCCGTTTACGAGTTGATATGTGTGCTGTGACCCTTATCCGGAAAAGAACCGAAGTTACCGACATAGCTTGCAGGTTCCGCAAACTGAAGCAGCAGTGGGCTGCTGTGAGCTGGCCATATTTGTCAAAAGACTGATGGCAGGTGTAGCAGATGAGTCCTGTAGTGGAACCGCATATCGTCAAGCGTAGTGGTGGACGGCCACCAGCTGGACCGACGGCCTAAAGATGGTGGCTGGGACAGACTGGATGCTGGAGTCGGAGGACAGGGTGATGTGGCGCAGCCTGGGAGAGGCCTATGTAGCAGTTGACAGCGATAGGCTGAGTTGAGAAGCATTAAGTAGGTATACATACTTAAGCCAAGGGCAAAAATAAACGGTTAAAAGTTTTGATTTTCTCAAACGTACTTTAGGTATCATATGAGTAAAGCGTTGTTCATTTAGGTACGTACCTAGAGTTTACCTAGTAGGAACTTATATGAACAACGCTTTTGTCATTGACTATAGAACCAATTAAGTTAACCTACCAATTAGCACCAATTTTCCTCTACCTATAGGTAAGTTCTAGTTAATTCATAAATACATGCTCTAGGTCTACGCGGTTAGGTAATCAGTCATTCAAATGAATAAGGCAAACTATGGTTTTTCATTTACGTCATTGTTCGTTCATGGATTTTCAGGAAGTTTACCTTAATACCTAGAGAAACTGTAGCCTGTAGTAACTGTGAAGGTACCTCTGCTTATCAAAGCCCACCTAATGAGACAATGGTCCTGCTAGGGTCGCTAGATTCGTTCGAAAGAGATACCTTGACCCTTGCACATGGGCAACTGAAGGAACTCGGGTGGGTTTTAGTCAGTAAAAGTCTGACACGCCCTTCCACTCCACCTAGAGCGGGAGACGTCATTTGACGATTTCCCATCCAAAAAAAAAATGAGACAATGGTAGACCAAGTTCGCACAAACGTATAAAATATAACGGTGGGATTTTATCCCGCATTAGATTTTCAACTCTCGGTGTTGAACCGAGCATTGGGAACATAACAGAGTGCATCCCAGCAATAAAACAACCTTTATAAGTTATAGAGCAAGAGAGAGCTATGGCTCTCTTGAGAGACAGCTGGGCTCTAGGGGAAAAAGTACCCGGGTAGGTATGTCCGTAAATTACTAGACATACCTCATCGTTCATATCATTGTTTTGTCGGTCTGCTCCGCATCATCATTGGCAAGTTTCAATTTAAGTTAAATACTGCGCCCGCCCGATTATATTTTTCATCGGCAAAATGACAAATTCCATACAAACCTTCATTCCATGAATTCATCCCGAATTTTCAATAATCCTAACTTTTTTTTTTTTTTTTTTTGTATGGGAAATCATCAAATGACTTCTCCCGCTCTGGGCGGAGTGGGAGGGCGTGTCAGACTTTTACTGACTAAAACCCACCCGTGTTCCTTCAGTTGCCCATGTGCCAGAGTCACGGTATCTCTTTCGAACAATCTCGTGACCCTGGCAGGCATCGGTCCTAGCAGACCCCTACATTGCTGCTGACATCTCTTTGAGGCGCGCGTGGAACACTACGCGCCGTCGACCCGAGCCTGATCCTTACCGGGCGGCGAGCTACCCATTGCTCGCCACCCGCAAGCTCGCGCCTACGGTGGCCGGGAGTCCGCTATCGACTCCCGACGCCCGGGGCGTCTCCTCCTGCGGCGGCTAGGGACGTGAGGGTGCAGAGACTGCCACTCCCTCACGCGCCCCGCCTCCTCCTTCGCGAGCATTACTGCTTCGCAGAAGGAGGTGACGGCTTCCCATGCCCTCTCGCTCCGTACCATGGCTCGCACCAGGGCCGGACGCGAGAGGTCGCCGCCGCCGATCGCCTCCACGAGGACACGGCGGTGCTCCGCCCAGGCAGGGCACACCTCCACTGTATGCTCCACCGTGTCCTCCAGACGATCCTCACAATGGAAACACCCGGACGTTTCCTCCCGCTTTATCCTGAACAGGAACCCACCGAAGCACCCATGCCCGGTGAGAACCTGCGTCAGGCGGAAGGTGAGGACGCCGTGGCGCCTCTCAATCCACTCCTCAAAGAGGGGACTTACCGCCGCAATTGTGGCGTGTGGCCTTAGGGTTCGATTTTGTTTTCCAAATTTATATGAGGACCACTCTCGGAGTATACCCTTTCCAATAAAAAAAGAATTATTACAATCGGACTACTATGTAAAAAGTTATGCGTGGTCATAAATAAAACAAAATAAAAAAATATACGCGTCGAATTGATAACCTCCTCCGTTTTTTTTTTCGTCGGTTAAAAATGCATTGCGCTGCGGCACTGTGCGCTTGGCTTTATATAACAGACAACGCAAAAGAGTTCCATATAACGAAAGTGAGCACTAAGTTAGGATTGTCGCAACCCAGCGCTGGGCACGCCACAATTGCGGCGGTAAGTCCCCTCTTTGAGGAGTGGATTGAGAGGCGCCACGGCGTCCTCACCTTCCGCCTGACGCAGGTTCTCACCGGGCATGGGTGCTTCGGTGGGTTCCTGTTCAGGATAAAGCGGGAGGAAACGTCCGGGTGTTTCCATTGTGAGGATCGTCTGGAGGACACGGTGGGGCATACAGTGGAGGTGTGCCCTGCCTGGGCGGAGCACCGCCGTGTCCTCGTGGAGGCGATCGGCGGCGCCGCAAAATTTTGAGTCGGCGCTGAAAAATCAATGAACAAAGATCACTCAAAGCGCCGACTCATAATTTTAAGGTTTATTATTTTTTGCTTTTCTTTATTTTTCGGCGGTTTAATTTTTTGTTAAAAAGTTTTTTTACAAAAAAAATGTGTTGCGGGGCCGCCTTTGGTGTGCGTTGGTTTATAGAAAATGCAAGAACGAGATCACCATTTTAGCCGCAAACGTCCACTGCTGGACATAGGCCTCCCATGAATTTGCCATAATCGCCACGCTTGGCAGGCGGGTTGGCGAACGCAGTATGTTAGTAAAATGCATGGAGAACACTGCTGCCCATTCTCTAGTTTACGACACCCACGGGAAGAAATAGGCTGGTGTTATTCTTTACGCCAAGCACAATAAAATAGATGAAGGAGAATTATTTCAAAGAATTGCGTTGTGACGCGATCTGCCCCAATCAACGCCATATAGTCTTTATCGTTAGCTGTTGTGGTTAGCCACGCCAAGTCAATAACACTGCTGACGGTAGCAAGTATAGATAGCATTGAAAGTAGAGTAGGTTACCTACCAATGTGACTCTACAGACTTTTGTACATGTTGCGTTTATTAGGTATAGTGTATCTACTGTAACGGTAAAGTCCCTTTTTAACCCGTGACGCAAAAAGGAGTGCTATAAATTTGACCGCTATGTGAGTCGGTCTGTAGCACCGTAGCTCGTAAACGGCTGAACTGATTTGGGTGCGGTTTTCTTTATTTAGAAGTAGGCTTTCTAGCGGTGGTTCTTAGACGTTTTTAGATGTTTTATCAAAATTGGTTCAGCTCTTTCGACACAACGATCCAGAGATTAAAATATTCAACTTCTTATTCAACTTAAAGGGCCAATGCCCAATACGTATATATTCTTTACTTTTCAAAGGTTTTTGTTGGAACGGGGTTTTTTAAATTTTAACTATTATAGTTCCTAAGAAAGGGCTATACCTAATTTGTATGTATGTATTTGTGTGCATGGCTTTTAAATTAATATTTAGGTCGAATCATTATAGGTTTAATTAGTTAAAGACAGGCAAATTAAATGTTAAGCTAGCGCCTGTCTAAATTGATAGTCTAGAGTCTAGTCTAACAATTTAATTTGTATTCAAATGATTTCAAATCACAATTTGCTTAAAAAATAATTTCTCCTATCGTTCAAAACACGGTACATTTATAGCCGTTGTTACTAACATGTAATTTCAGACAAAGCAAAAACAACAAAAACATCGATTGCACGGTGAATTGTCAACACTTGTGTCTTCAAGCTTTCTCTACTGATCATGGCAATTTTCCGCCTCACTTTCCTTGCTCACTGTAACGTTTATAAAAACAACAGAAATAATACAGAACCACTTACTTTTAGAAACAGATTGTTATGAACTTACGTTCTTCGATTGGTAGAAAATACCTGCCACCTTAGGTACGATTTCTGTCTGTAAGTATGTACAATGTCATCACCATAATTATTTCTGCCGAAAGACGTACATTGCTGGGCATAAGCCTCCTCCGAAGAGACTGTTTGTCCTAATCGCCACGCTGCAGGCGGGCTAGCGATCGCAGTATGGTGGTAAGAGTAAGATGCATAGAGAACGCTGCTACCCATACTCTAGTAAGTACATTTAGTTTCAATAAATAAACTCTTCAGGGTACCTAGCACTTAAATGATTAATTGAGGAGGTTACGTGGTACGTCTGACCGAACTAGAAATCGATATTAGGTCTCTACAGTCCACGGGAGTCTACTATGTTTCTAGTTAAATGCTCCCACATGACCTGCTTGGTAAATAAATGTAACATTTATTTAAATAATAGTACTCATTATGATATGCTGACTATACATAATTCAAATAAAATAGAGCATTGTATTTACTTTTATAGGGGGCGTATTTTTACCGCCAATTGTAGATTTAATGTCGTCGACTTTATTACATAGTAATCATAACTCACGATTATTTATGCTCAATCTTAGCCGAATGAATGCGTAAGAGTCGACTGTTTACGACTTATTTCAGAACAATAGAGCTATTAACGCTATCAGCGTCAACTATGGATCAATGCATCACTGATCTTTGTGAGCTCAGACCTAGTAATGAAGAAATAGTATACATTAGTGGGTTATGTCGCTAATGTGTACGTAAGAATAATTTCGCCCCTGCAGGGTCGCGAGATTGTTCAAACGAGATATCGTAGCCCTGGCATATGGGCAACTGAAGGAACACGGGTGGGTTTTAGTCAGTAAAAGTCCGCTCCGCCCAGAGCGGGAGAAGTCATTTGATGATTTCCCATCCAAAAAAAAAACCGGCCAAGTGCGAGTCGGACTCGCGCACCGAGGGTTCCGTAAAAACCTGTAGGTATTCACAGTTGCATAAACTGTGAATACCTACAGGTTTTTACGGCGCCAGCATGTTTATTTTCAGGGTTTCTTTTCAGTTCCACGAAAAGATCTCGATAATTTTTAACCGACTTCAAAAAAAGGAGGAGGTTATCAATTCGACTGATTTTTTTAAATGTTTGTTACCTCATAACTTTTGACTGGGTGAACCGAATTTGATGATTCTTTTTTATTTGAAAGCTGGTACTTCCCGAATGGTCCCTTTTAATTTGGTTCCATTCAGACAATGGGATCCATGTGAAAACCATATAAGTCTTAAATTTGCATTAAGTATTTGTGGCGACAAATGAACGAATAACGCGATTAGATTAGTGAATGGTGTCTACCATAACTAAAAAGTTAAAAACTTTTTACAAAAAGAGACTTCCTTAAAAACTAAAGTTCCGAAATTAAAATTTTTGACTCTGCAGTGTTTTTTTTTTTTAGGAAGTCGGTTGTTATTTTTTTTTTTTGTAAAAAGTTTTTTGCACTTCACCTCGGATAAGTTAGGTGTTTATGCATGCAGAATCTATACTAATATTATAAAGCTGAAGAGTTTGTTTGTTTGGTTGAACGCGGTAATCTCTGCAATTACTGATCCGAATTGAAAAATTGTTTTTGTGTTGGGTAGCCTATTTATTGAGGAAGGCTACAGGCTATATTACATCACGCTACAATTAAAAGGAGCGGAGCAGCAACGAAAATGGACGAAAACTGGTAGGCAATTCGATGCGATAGGAATGGACAGGGGGCAAAAATTTGACGCGGACGAAGTCCCGGGCTGAAGCTAGTGTGGGATAAATGTGTAGATGTATGCAAAGAAGCTTAAGAATCAGAGCAAGCAAGCAAGTGCAAGCGCAAGTGCAAGTGTGAGCGAAGCAAGCTCGATAATCGCACCTCTCGCACCCTGCTTAGGGTATATTCGATTTTTAGAAATAGGAGTTCGGTAATTGGTCGACTTATGCACAAAAGTTTATAATTAAGATATTGCAAAATGAACAAAGAAAAAAAATGAAAATTCTCGAAAATTTTAAAATCTCGCCTTGAATTCTGCTCTCCGTTATTGTATTAGGCGGTTTAGGTTGTTTTCTAGTTATCTTTGTTTTTACACCTATATTTTATTCTGATGGAATGCACTAGGGTATAACACACTCCCGGCACATATGATGCTATTCAAATATATACTCATGCAATGCAATATAAAATGTAATGTATGTAGGTACGTATCTCATGCTGGGTATCTACATACATCGCGTATGACTGTATCCACTTTTAAATGGATATAGAGTTAATTTAAATATTTCAATTAAAAGTAAGCAAATTATCACTTCATTGTTTCCGTTCTAATTGTTATTCAGAGCTTAAATGGTTGTTGTGAGTTCAAGTAATAATTGTATTAATAGGCGCTATCAAATTAATTATGTTATTATGCACTTATATTTATGGAAGAGTTTTATTGTAATTATTATTGTTGCTATTAGTTAATGAGTCAGTGAACCTACTTGGTCTGATGTTTTTTTTTAGATAACATAGCCGTACCTACGTAAATCTATACTCATATTATAAAACTGAAGAGTTTATTTGATTGAACGCGCTAATCTCAGGAACTACTGGTCCGAATTGAAAAATTATTTTTGTTTTATCGAGGAAGGCTATAGGCTATATAACATTACGCTACAACTAAGAGGAGCGGAGCACTAATGAAAAATGTTGCAAAAACGGGGAAAGCCACACGGGTAGGCGATTCGACGTGACGGGAAGGGTCGGGGGAACAAGAAATTTAACGCGGACGAAGTCGCGGGCAGAAGCTAGTTTTCCATATTTTTACTAACATAACACACGTGTATAATCGGCCTACCTCTAATAGTACCTTACCTTACCTACTTCTAATAGTATTTATAAATTAATCATGGATTTTTAATATAGTTTACCATGCGATTGAAGATATTTGTCTACACAAATGCCATAGGTAGGTAATGATTACTTGGCACGTGTTTACTTTGATCATTTTAGTATTTTTATTTCCATCGATTACCTTACGTAAATATTACGTATTTCTAGTAAAAGTTAATGAAAGAAAGTTATTGCTAGTAAGTGGGTAGGGTTATCAAACGAAGATAATGTATACTTAATGAAATTACTTCTTAATTCCCTATGGAAATCGCCGGGTCCATACAACCCTACGTAGCCATATACGAGGAAATGACTCTACAATGTTGACGACATCGCTATGAATGCGTAGGCAGACTTTCCAATTTATAAATCAAACAATCACCTAATAAATATGGAAATTAAACATAAAAGCAATAAAAAACAATTTAACGTAATACCCGCTCCACGTCGGAACTTCTATCATGACGATGTCAGTGTGTCAAGGTCTGCCAAGATAGCAAATATCTTCACAAGGTGTATAAATGGTAAGCTGTTAGCGCTCTGCTGACATGTCTCATGAACCGGTTTAGCCATTCATCACTAGGGTACGCATGTTTTGTAAGGTTTACGAGAGACATAGCGATGGGGCAAGAACAGATGGCACGGTTTGTATGTGATCTTACATAATGAAGTTGAGAGATTCTTGGCGATTACTTTTATTTTTAACTGCCTTGTTGCTGGGCCGTTGTTGTATTGTAAAGATAAGAAAATCTGAGAGCAGGATAATTTATCTACGAATCGTAATACTTCTTCGTAATCCGAAACAAATGTTATTAAGTGATTAGCATAGAATCATTTATCACATCATCTCTCATCATTTTAGATCAGACTTCGACTCGATATGAAAATTCGACACTATGATTAAATGTTATATAAGAATTTGAGGAGATGTGAACTGTATATACATCTCAACTAATATTTATTTAACAATAAATCTACCGCTCTCAGTTATTAATAATATTTGGTAACTTATATTCACACGCGGGATTTTCTTCACACATTTTGCAATGGTGGAAAAACTAATTGAGAATTGGACAAACTTGATATTTGAACCGGTTGTTAACGAAGACATTCAGAAGCATCGAGAATCTTATATATTGGTTTCTCATACATTTGTAGTACCTACCTAAAATGCTTATGTGGCCTTATGACTCTTAAATCCCACACTACCTTAGATTTTCGTAGGTAACTTTTAATGATTATGAAAATAGTTTCTAAAATTATGACACTCGACAGATCGTAAATTGTAACTTAATGTTATTAGCGTACAGAAGTGTGCACAGCATTATTCTAGTGAATGTAGGTAGGTAATATAAACCCTCAGTTGTCTTTACTACACCCTTGGGAAGTGTGGGAGAGGATTATTTGCAGGCGAGAGCACATAGCTCAAAGATTTATGCTGGAATACTAAAACAATTTCAGAGAAATTTACAACTTGGTGAAAAGCTAATTAAGTTTGTATCTAACTATAGGTACAATTTGCACCTACATAATTCTAATGCTAATAAGTAGGTACATTTGTTCTATAGTCTCTACAGAAATCAAGTTCTATTATCCATTCAATATATCCAGTATGTTTTTGATTGAATTGTAGCGTAAAATTAATTCGGTACGCAGATGGAACATAGTATTGTTACCCCACTCACAATGCAATAGCGATTCAATATTATCAATACACGTTTGTCTGGATAAAGCCGCTGCCACTTATTGTTTAGAATATTATTATTTTGTTAAGTTTGTCCGCATTTCAAACACGTAAACACGCGGCAGATGTAGGCGGTACCTACTGACAATCATAGGTTATGAAATAACACCTATAAATAGAATAATGATGACAGTAGGCCAGAAATCTCTGTTAAAAGAATGAAGGCTTTTGGATCAGACAGGTCTATGGAAGGAGGCCAGGAATCATGATCATGCCCCAGATAGATGTACTAACGATCTTAACAGGTGCGATGGCTTTTCGACTGCACGAGTATTTGGGTGGAGGCCACGAATCATGAAGACTCCTTCAGATAGGTGGACTAAAGGGATTTTAAGAGGCGGCTGGGCCAGATTGGATGAGGAAGGTGCAGATCCGGGTGTTGCCTGTTTAGTAGTGGATTGCCATGTGCTTAGAATGGATGGGTGAAACCATTTAACAAACTCCTGGCTATCCAAGTAGTTACAATAAAATCATGAATCGTCATCACTCGTCAGGCGAAGACAAATTCTTATCTTTACGTGGAAGCGCTAAGGTAGCTCGTGACTTTCATGAAATATAAAGCATTCAATGGGATTAAATGAATTTTGAGGAACAGTAAATAATTCTCCAAGGTTGTATTTTTGTTTAATTTTATTTATTAGGAATAACAAACAAACTATCTTATAGAATATGTACAAAATACAAATGTGCAACTCACACCGTTATCCACAGCATATAAACAAAAAGATTTTTTGTTCACGAGTAGAACGAGTTTAAAGAAAATTAAAACAAACGACAACTGCTTTAATTCATTAAAATTCTTTTAAGGTTTTAATCGTTTTAGTTAGAGAATTACGAAACTTACTAGTAGGCTTTGCACATATGTCTAATTCTGTGGATATTTTATTAAATTTATTACTGATAGTTTTGATGATTGTAATTCTATAAAATCATATTACCGTATTTGATATTAATATCTCCACGAGATCCTGAGAAAAATGGTCTTGATAGACGGACAACAAAAGATCCTATAAGGGTTTCGGTTTTTATCGACTGAGGTACGGAACCCTAAAAGTATAATCCCACTAAAAATATTAACCTACTATGATATTATCTTTATGATTCTTCTAGTTATGAGCACGTGATAAAAACTATTGCACCTGAAATGGCTTATACTGTAGAACATTATATTTCAACACAGTTCTTGTGCTTCTACTAACGTTTTTTTCTGAATAAACGGCACTTTCGATCGTTTTGTTATCTTGTTTCAATGTAGAAACATTTAAGAGTACGTAATCAAGGACGAATCTTTACTAAAATGCCATTTTTTAAATAGTTTTAATTCAGTACAGGTAAGTACGTACTTATAAAATTAGTTAGGTACGTACTAATCTATTTATTACGTGAAACAAAAACTGTAGTCCTTTTTACGAAAATAATACGGACGGAGTATGAAATTTTGCACAGATAAATTTTACATGGAGAAGTAACGCAGAAAGTGTTCCTTACGTAAAAAAATGTAAAAGAAATATATAATCTTGCATTAGAAATACATTAATTTTAAATTAATTATGGTCGAATTTCGACCACTGACCGACCACTAGTGCTATGTAGACCGTAATAAGCAGAGGTCGGAGTAGGTAGATTGATTTTACGTACTCGCATCATGAATAGTCATAGAAATCATAACAAGGATAAGCCTTTTT
This sequence comes from Aporophyla nigra, assembly GCA_947507805.1. NCBI lineage: Eukaryota > Metazoa > Arthropoda > Insecta > Lepidoptera > Noctuidae > Aporophyla > Aporophyla nigra. The sequence continues at coordinate 16,897,557 of OX382297.1, read as the reverse complement.
TCCAGGATTTCATTTTGGTACTTACGGGATTGAATCAAATATTGTGAAAGTAAGGATTTTTAAACTAGGTACTACATTATAAATTTATAGAATGCGATAGATAAACTTTAAAATTGTTTTTTTTTTACTGTAGAAGGCCGGTCTTCTATATAGTACTACTAGCTTTTGCCAGCGGCTTCGCCCGCGTGGAAGTCGGAAAATATCCCGCGGGAACGTACTACCGGGATAAAAAGTCTATGTCCTTTCTCAGGCTCTAAACTATCTGTGTACCAAATTTCGTTTAAATCGGTTCAGTAGTTTTAGCAGGAAAGCGAGACAGACAGACAGACAGATAGGCAGAGTTACTTTTGCATTTATAATATTAGTGTGGATTAAAAAGACAGCAAAAGGATAAACATTTCTTATTCATATTGATGTATTATTTATTCTACACATTACAACATTTGAAATTAGTTTCAAAATACCGGAATCCCAGAGGCTTATCCGTACTAATATATATACGTGCCAGTTCATTGATCCCATTTCAATCTACCTACTCCGACCTCTGATCAATGTCTGCATACGTTCGTCGTCAAAACAGTTTGACGTCAAATTAAAGAAACAACATCACGCATGGTTGTCATCAGTCCCATGTGATAAACAGCAAGCCTATTGCCATCAAACGAGCACCAATCCAGGCTCTGGGCTGGTACTGAGAAATTCCAAATAGAAAAACACAGTAACAGACTTTGTCGATCTTAGAATCGAACCCAGAACTTCATGTTCAGTAGTAGCATTTGTGACCACTAGACCAACGTGGCAGTTCGTCTGCAACACACTTTTACGTCAGATCATCATTTCAGTCGTAAGACGTCCACTGCTGGACTTAGGCCTCCCCCAATTTGGGGGGCTTTGCCATAATCGCCACGCTTGGCAGGCGTGTTGGCGATCGCAGTATGGTGGTAAAATGCATAGAGAACGCTGCTGCCCATTCTCTAGTAAGTCCTTTAGTCGCCTTTTACGACACCCACGGGAAGAACAAAAAAACTTCAAATGAAAAATTGAAGATAGGAGAGTAGAGAAGAAGTTTGATGTTACTTTCATCTCCAATTAAGACTGTTGGGATCATTTTACGATGGCACTTGCCATTAGTTAGACTTTATAAGATTATATCCCGTTCTCTAACCCGTGATATCAGCATGTATGTAATTATTTTAATTCAAGAAGTTAGTTTAACAACAGAGTGACGATTAGGTTATCAGTAACACATTAATAATAGCCACGCATATAATACATGATGTTTTTAAATATACTGAATTAAAGTAATTAATAACAATTCAACTTTTTTTTATTTAACAACATCAAACTTGATTCGTCATTATTTGGTAACAAAAACTAAAAGTAAGATTTGTGTTGAATTCGGCCCCCACTTCGTGCCTTATTATAAAGAACGGTTTATTTCGTGCAAATTTTAACGCTATTTATTTTGCGTAAAAAAAAAAGTTTTCTAATTTTATTTATGTTATTATTTTATCAGTCATAAACACTTTTAATAACCGCTGTACTATTTAATTTGATAACCTAATCGCCACTCTGTGTAATGTCTTCACCGTGGATAGAAAAAGTGTTAAGTTCAGTAACTTCTCCGCTGACCTGACGTGAAGCATATAAAAACAGTAATGTGTTGATAACCTTGATTAAGGTTGTCATGCCTGTTAGTTACTACGTCACTATCAAGTGCACGCCGTTGCACCGAGCTGTAGGTACATACCTTGTCGATTACTCTCGATAACAATGATGATATTTAGGTATATAGAACATTGATTAGCTCACTCACACTGTAACAAGTAATAGAATACTATTTCCATTTAACATAGGAAGAATCAAAAGGTTTTGGGGGTAAGATAAGCAGTCGGTCGTCATACAGGTCGTCAGAAGCCTGAAAGTCTGACAACAGTCTTACCGAGGGGTATCGTATTACCCAGTAACTGGGTTGTGGATTTCAGATAGTCAGCCGCTCTATGTAAAATACGGCTGCATCCGGTATGACTGAAAGCCGCGCCCAACATAGTTTGGAAAATTAGGCAGATGATAATCTTTAAGAATCAACTGTGATCATTAAGGACTTCCTGGTTTGTTCATGCTGAAAGGATGAATGAAAGAAGGCTTACAAAAGGTATTTCCAAGGCGATGTGAGTAGAAACGCTGGCAGGGGACGCCCTAGAAGGACATATAGGGACCTTGTTGGTGATGTTCTTCATAAAGGTCAGGTGCGTAGTACTCGCAACCGGCTGTATGAACTTTAACGAGGTAAAAGGGGTATATAAGGATCGTAGCAGGTGACCTTCCGTAGTTTCTGCCTAGCCCTATGAGACAGAGGCGTGAGTTGATATATCTATGTATGTGTGTTCCGAATGGTTCCCAAAGATTGACTAAATGATTAGGCAGCTCTTACGCAGATAAGCAGTATAAAAATTAGGCAAATAGTATAAAAAGACTTAAAAATTCAACATCTAATGATTGTACGGACGCCAGCACATCAAGGTACCCGGAACTGTCAAATTTCCCCAACCAATCTTGAACCTAATACTTTAGCGTTAAAGTTGAGAACATCTGCCCGCGACTTCGTCCGCGTTAAATTTCTTGTTTCCCCGACCCTTCCCGTCGCGTCGAATTGCCTACCAATGCGATTTTCCCCGTTTTTGCAATATTTTTCATTACTGCTCCGCTCCTCTTAGTTGTAGCGTGATGTTATATAGCCTATAACCTTTCACGATAAATAGGCTACCCAACAAAAAAAAAATCAAGTCGGACCAGTAGTTCCTGAGATTAGCGCGTTCAATCAAACAAACAAACTCTTCAGCTTTATAATATTAAACATCAATCAATACTACCTACCATTTTCTCTCCGAGTTTTCCCTATTTATATATCTCTAGTTTCTGCTCGCAATTTCGTTCGCGTGCAATTTGGTCTCCGACCCTTCGCGTCGTATCCCATCGCCCACCCGCACTATCAAACAGGATTTTTCAAATCCGACAAGAGCTAACTTCCTACAAACAAACTCACAAATTGACAAACTTTACTTTTTTATACTAGTGTAGATAGATGTAGATTAGGAGTTCATATTCATGCAAACCAAAAACACACTGAAATAGGCTGTAATGATGTTTGAAAAATCCTTTTCTTTTTGCCTAATAAAATGAAAACACGAAGACTAAAAATGGTACCAGTTATCATGGTATCATAGTTAGCAATGAAAAATAATACAGAAATAATAAAAAATACAGTTATCCTTATCATCTTATTTAGAAAATCAATGCTCTTATCAATACTTATAACTAGACGAATAAATCGGCTGTGTACCGTGAGAACTTGAGTTTCTCCGTATCCGGATCGAACAATGAAACGCGTGTGTCCAGTAAATTGAGAAAGTACCTACATTTTAATCTTCTTCGGCTGGTTGGCCCAATCTCTCGTCTACTGTTTTTCTGCTATTCTCTTTTTAAATTAACTTGACGGTTCAAATTTGATTAAAGTTGTTAAACAGTCAGTCTGAACAACGTAAGGTGGTCTTTAGTAGACAACCTTTATAGTACACCTCGGAGTCGGAACGTCTGGATTGGTGTGAACAACACTGTGTTTATAAACATCCATGGATTTATTTACATAGAAATAACCATGGCTAATATCATCCGCAAATGTGACACCGTGTGAATGCTAAGTAGGGACATGTCTAACAAGACGATTATAAATACAATCATATAAGTTTTTTTTTGTCGTTTTTTAGGGTTCCGCACCTCAAAAGGAAAAAGCAGAACCCTTATAGGATCACTTTGTTGTCCGTCCGTCCGTCCGTCCGTCTGTCAAGACCCTTTTTCTCAGGAACGCGTGGAGGTATCAAGCTGAAATTGTACTACTGTCCCTTGGAGCTATGAAAAAATCAAACTTTTTAGCTAACGCAATCAAAAGATATAGCTGTTTATGCCGCAAATTTCCGCAAATTTTCGAAACTCGCAAGGGAATCAAAACCTAAAGGGTACTTCCAGTCGATCTAGAATTTTGAAATTTGGTACGAAGTAACGTCTTATAACACAGATAAAGGAAAAATTGCGAAAACAGTAAATTTTTTGTTACATCATATAATAAAAATTTTTTTTTTTAATTTTAAACTTTATACCTACAGGTTTGTACGGAACCCTCGGTGCGCGAGTCCGACTCGCACTTGGCCGGTTTTTTTATTTTATAAACATAATCAATAATGTTCCCACTGCACTGCTAGGAAGTGTGCAACAGACCTCCTCATTACGCGTGGCGATAGTGGGCTGTCATCAAAGAGCTACCACGCGGGCCCAGTGCGAGTTGGTATATGTCACATCACTTTGGATTTTTGGTTCCAGTACATGCCGGTTTCTTCACGATATTAGGTATAGAGCAGTGGCGATGAAACTATTTACACAAAAGGAAGAGAAAATTGAAAAATGGAAATATGTATGTTGGTTTCCATACTAGATTGTATGGGATTCCGAATTATTGAATTCATGAATTACACCGATATTAGGTACATTTGAGAGCGGTGGCGGCCCAGTGGTATTGGCCCCGGCTTACTAGTTTTACGTCGTGGGTTTCGACCCAGGCAGGCGCTTTACGTTGTGTAAATAATTTCTTCACCACTACTCTCAAAACGGTGAAGGAAAACGTCGTGAGGAAACCGGCATGTCCTAGAACCAAAAATTCGAACACATGTGACATCTACCAACTTGCACTGGGCTGACGTGGTAGATTACGGCCCACTCCCTCTCACCCAGCAAAAGCCTGTGTCCCAGCAGTGACTACAATATAGGTTGATTATGATAGGTATATTTATACTGGAAGCTGGCCGACATATCTTTAAGCTGAGGTGGTAGAAGGCTACCAGCCTTCTTAATGATTAAATATTAGTTTTAGAGGCATAACATAAATAACATTCCTTCTGCTTGTGAAGAAGATCCTGAATCAATTCAAAAGTCATTTATTCAAAATAGGTTGTAAGCACTTTGAACGTCATAATGACATAGAGAATGGGCAGCAGCGTTCTCTAGGCATTTTACCACCATACTGCGATCGCCAACCCGCCTGCCAAGCGTGGCGATTATGGCAAAGTTCCCCAAATTGGGGGAAACCTAAGTCCAGCAGTGGACGTCTTACGGCTGAAATGATGAATGACATGACAGTCCTCCAAAACGCCCGCCCTTCACCACATCCTAATGAAAGTAGAAGTGGCGCAACAAACTCCCCAGCAGCAGCAGAGATAAAGTATGTTCTCTGCAGCTGTAACTATTATGTGATTTTCCTGACATTGGCTATTTTACATATTTTATGCTTTTTGTTGGAAAAGTTTTTTATTTTTAAAGTCTTATCTAATCTAACTAGCTTGAATTATTCCACTGCAGTGCATGTCCACACAATCCTGTCTTGCCGGCCAGTACTTTCGATAGGAGTCAAGCTCGTCCCGCCACCTTCGCCTTAACTTGCCGTGATTGCATCGAGCATTTAATGTGCCCCAATTAATTTTTAAAGTTATATTGTTCTACTACTATCGTCCACGTTTGATAAATTTCATATTTCTCTTCCCTTTTAACCAACTGATATATAAAAACATTAATTCTGTTCTAGATTGCATAAACTTATGAAATCTGTTCATTGCCTCGTGTTTATCACATTAATAAACTGCTTGTATTCATTCAAGATAAGAATAGCCTCAACAACAATCATTTACTTGTATAGTGAACAAAAGCAATTGTCCACAGTCCAGGCTCTAACTGTAACGTTTTTAGGGTTCCTTACTGGAAAGGTAACATATGGGGCACTATGACTAAGACCTCCGCTGTCCGCACGTCGCGTCGGTCCGTTTGTCTGTTAGAGGACGGTATCTCATGATCCGTAATAGGTAGACAGTTGCCAATTTTTACAGAATGTGTACTTCTGTTGCCGCTATAACAACTAATAATAAAAATTAAAACAAAGTTGAAAATTAAAAGGGTCTCCATACAAGAAACGTGCGCTTTTCGGTGTTTTTTTGCTTTGAGGTACAGAATCCGTTCTTATGAGTTTTGTGTCTAATGAGGGGTGGGTGGTCAGATTGTGTCTAAAACCCAACATTTTAAAAGTTATTCCTATTCATTTTGTCGTAGCTGTATTTGTGTAACTTTTTCAATCTTATTAGATTAAAATTTTGATTCTATTTTAATTATGATGTTGATTTTAATTTTGCATTTATTTTGATTGTGATTATGATTTGAATTTTGTTTTTAATTTTGATATTGGTTTTTATCTTGAATTATTCATTGCAATCTTGATTATGTTTTTAATTTTGATTTCAAATTTTATTTTTGATTTATTATGATTCGATTTTATTTATTGTAATTTTTGTATATGGGTACAATGCCTGAAGTAAAACACTATTTATTTATTATTTATTTAAAATATGAAAGCTTACTTATGTTTTATTTCAGCACTAGGTTTTATACCAAACCTCCTTATGTTTGGTAGGGAAGTCCTTGAATTCTACCTATGCGTATGGTCGGACTCGAACCGCCTATTTAGCTGAAAGTCGGGCTCAACATGTTTCGAATATTCTTCCCTTTTCGTATAACTTATGAATTCTACTTGTGCGTGTGGTTCTGACCAGCGCTACTAGTCTGCTAGTAGAGCCTATTTAGCTGAAACAGGCTCAACACGCGACGAATTTGTCTTCCCCTGTTATATATCCTTATGAATTCTACCCGTGAGGTATAGTCAGATTTGAAGCAGCAATTTAGCTGAAAGTAGCAATATTCTTTAGCTATACGTTTCCATACATTCCAATCAATGAAGAATATCCCTATATTTGCTGTGTTGACAATGCATATTGCTGCAAAGATATCTGTTTTTCTTGCACACCAAACTGTTTTGTTGACTGTACACAATCAATAGTATCAATGTTTTCGCAAGCGATGAGGTCACATTTTTTCTTCAGTTATATTATTGTAATAAACGGTTGTCATGGTTTCGATTCCGAGGTTTCACGCTTCACGGTTGCCGACTTCCAATGTTAAGTTGTTAGCAGACAGTTTAGTACTCAGACACGACTGACTGACGACTTAGTATGGCGCATAATGGACGAACATACTATCTGTCACCACTTACTAATGTAGTCACACCACAGTACATCTTAGATCATCTCATTGCTTACAGAAAATTATGGATTTTCCCAGTTATCTTGTTGTTACCTAATGGGAGATAATTGCATTATGTATAAATCAAGTAATTTACACTTTTATAAGGTACCTGCACGTGTACCTGTCGGTTGAACATCAGCAGTAAGTGATTTATGTACCTATGTGTTTACTCGTAGACTGTAGTAATACGCTTTTATGCTCTTTATGTGTAGTATAATTAGCTTGTAATGTTCCCACAGCTGGGACACAGGCCTCTTTTAGTGGGGTGGACTGTAACCTACTACGCGAGCTCAGTGCAGGTCCAGGTTGGTTGAGGTCTTCGAATTTTTGATTCTAGGACAAATCGGTTTCCTTACCATGTTTTCCTCTACCGTTTTAAGAGCGGTAAATGATTTAAACACAGTAAAGCGTCTGTCAGGGTTCGACCCACTGCCGCGACAAATCGCGGCACGGCGGACAGAGCTCCGGCAGGATCTCATGGCGACATGGCAAGTCCGATTGTCGCAAACTAGCGCTGGGCACGCCACAATTGCGGCGGTAAGTCCCCTCTTTGAGGAGTGGATTGAGAGGCGCCACGGCGTCCTCACCTTCCGCCTGACGCAGGTTCTCACCGGGCATGGGTGCTTCGGTGGGTTCCTGTTCAGGATAAGGCGGGAAGAAACGCCCGGGTGTTTCCATTGCGAGGATCGTCTGGAGGACACGGTGGAGCATACGGTGGAGGTGTGCCCTGCCTGGGCGGAGTACCGCCGTGTCCTCGTGGAGGCGATCGGCGGCGGCGACCTCTCGCGTCCGGCCCTGGTGCGAGCCACGGTACAGAGCGAGAGGGCATGGGAAGCCGTCACCTCCTTCTACGAAGCAGTAATGCTCGCGAAGGAGGAGGCGGGGCGCGTGAGGGAGTGGCAGTCTCTGCGCCCTCACGTCCGTAGCCGCCGCAGAAGGAGACGCCCCGGGCGTCGGGAGTCGATAGCTAACTCCCGGCCACCGTAGGCGCGAGCTTGCAGGCGGGTGGCGAGCAATGGGTAGCTCGCCGCCCGGTAAGGACCAGGATCGGGTCGACGGCGCGTAGTGTTCCACGCGCGCCTCAAAGAGATGTCAGCAGCACTGAAGGGGTCTGCTAGGACCGATGCCTGTCAGGGTCGCGAGATTGTTCGAAAGAGATACCGTGACCCTGGCACATGGGCAACTGAAGGAACATGGGTGGACTTCTCCCGCTCCGCCCAGAGCGGGAGAAGTCATTTGATGATTTCCCATCCAAAAACACTTTTTACCAAAAAATGTAACCGCCGAAAAAACAGAAAAGCAAAAAATAATAAACCTTAAAATTATGAGTGCCCGCTTTGAGTGATCTTTGTTCATTGATTTTTCAGCGCCGACTCATAATTTTAAGGTTTATTATTTTTTGCTTTTCAGTTTTTTCGGCGGTTACATTTTTTGGTAAAAAGTTTTTATTTTATATTTTTTTGTGGCTTTAATGTACCTATAATACTTGGCAAGGTATACCCTATCCAATGAATAAAGAATTATCAAAATCGGACTACTCTGTATAAAGTTATGCGTGGTTAAACATTACAATCAGTGAGTGAACAATCAATCATCCCCTGTTTTCCGACCCTTAGGGTTCGATTTTGTTTTCCAAATTTATATGGGACCACCCTCGGAGTATACCCTTTCCAATAAAAGAATTATCACAATCGGACTACTATGTAAAAAGTTATGCGTGGTCATACATAAAAAAAAAACAAAAAAAAAATATACGTGTCGAATTGATAACCTCCTCCGTTTTTTATCGTCGGTTAAAAAAGAAAAGTGTTCGACCCTACGACCTACAACTCGTAAGTTGGGCCTGTTACCACTGGACCACCATTGCTGGCATACTACACCTTGCGTGTAACCTGGGCTTAAATACTCGTTGGAAGTCGACAAAAAGGCTTTATCGATTTAGTTATTTATTAAACTAAAAACAGCAGCACAGTTTATTTGTTTCTAAAATACGCAACTGCGAAAGTGTTACTCGGTCAGTAATTACAATTGAGTAACACACACGTAAAAGTTAATTAAACTTCCTCTATCTAACGTCCTTACATAACACTTTATAATAATATTAAATAAACAATGCGATGATTACGACACAGTTAGTAACATTTTAAATTTTAAATGGTCGCCATTAACACTATTTTTTTTCTCCTATTCTTTGAGTTTCAATTACTGCGTCAACGCATACATAAATAAATTAAAATGGTATACTGTTTGTAGCATTTGTGTCCACATTGAGATCTTTCTTCGGAGAAATAAAATACTATAGGTACTCTTTATAGCATTTGTGTCTACATTGAGATCTATCCCCTGAGAAAAGGTATGTTGGCGATGATTCATAGCAGAAACATTTCACATTGTAAATCTTGTGTATCACAGTGACTCACAAAGGTACCTCAAACAAATAGTAGGTGCATCATCCCTTTAATTGCACAGGCTGATAAACTGTAGGAATGCTTTTCCTGTATTTTCCAAGCCACGATGGCTAGGAAATATGAAAGATTTAACAGACATGTGTCTATCTACATATAACTTGCCAAATTTTTTAAATCGATGCCGTAAAGTGAACTCAGTTACAAACGTTATCCACGATGCAAATATGAAGATGTAGGTATCACAGTCATATTTATAAGTTTGATTGAATATACTGACCAAAACCGTGACCGCAACCAGTACCGTGTGGTGCCGGACGTAAAGAATAACACCACCCCATTTCTTCTCGTGAGTGTCGTAAAAGGCGACTAAGGGATTTACTAGAGAATAGGCAGCAGCGTTCTCTATGCATTTTACCACCATACTGCGATCGCCAACCCGCCTGCCAAGCGTGGCGATTATGGCAAAGCCCCCCAAATTGGGGGAGGCCTAAGTCCAGCAGTGGACGTCTTACGGCTGAAATGATGATGATGGTGACTGACCAAAAGCCACTAGAGTCACTTAAGAAAAGGGTAGAAAATGTAAAACCGTAAAACACAAAAATACACATACATAAAATATACAAGGTGACTTGTAATTTGACTTACTCCTTACAGGACTGATAATGTGACCCATTTGGACAAATAAAGGCAAAAATTCATGGGATTCGAGGAAACTCTCTTTAATTTTTGAAAATTACCCAGAATTCGTTACTAAATATCTTCTCTCTCTCTTCTATAAACTCTATCCTGGAAGGAAAATGTCAAAATACAAGTCACTCTGTATACAAATTGATAGAAAACATGCATGTCATAAATGTGTTCAGTGGAAGCAAAGTTGTTATTTTACCCACTTCGCGACAAGTTTATGTAGGGCAAATATTTCCAGTACACAACAGTACTATTTGTGTAACAACTTAGAATGTTTTCAAGAACTGAACTGTTATTGATTTTCCCTCATATTACGGTGAAGTTAAACGTAGCGTGCGGTGACCAAGCGTGCTACTATACAATTTAGTGACCACTTACAGTCAAGATTGGGTGTAATAAAAGAATACCCCTGAAATTGCGAAGAAATAGAGACCCTTTGTGCTTTTCTTTGGAACTGCTAGGTAATAATTTGTGTGGTGACTCAGAACATTCTTTAGAAAAACCTTTGATTAAAGATTTATTGAACTGCATTATTCACGATATATCCCTGATGACGCGGCAGCACCAACAGTATTCTCAGTGTATTAGCAGACTGGTCTGCCAGGGTCACGGATGATTTCGAAAGACTTACCGTTCTCCTGGCACAGGTAACTGAAGAAACACGGGGGTTTTAGTCAGTAAAAGTCTGACACGCCCTCCCGCTCGCCCAGTGCAGAAGAAATCATTTGGTGATTTCCAACCCAAAAAAAAAAACCCCGATGCCGCGGATGTGGAAGTACATCCATGAAGTTTAATTGTATTTTTTAGCTGTGTCTGTAACCTACTAACACTAGAAAATAAGTAAAATTCTTACTAACACTATGGACCCCGGCCTGAAATAAAAGTTTTCTATTCTATACATCCTAGATTTTTGATCCGATAACCGTATAAGTAAGTGATATAGAAAACACTACTTTATTTTACCACACCTAGATAACCATAGTTACCATTGCATTATGTTTCATATCACCAGTAGCCTATAATGTTCCCACTGCTGGGACACAGGCCTCCTCTCGGTGAGAGGGGCCATAATCCACTACGGTAGATGTCACTTGCCTTTGATTTTTTTTCTATGACATACCGGTTTCGTCACGATGTTTTCCTTCACGTTTTGAGAGCAGTGGTGATGAAATAATCTACACAAATTAAAATGCCTGCTTGGGTTCGAACCCACGACCGACAACTCGTAAGTCGCGGGTGTTACCACTGGGCCACCACTGCTGCAGTATGTTTAATGAGCAACAATAATAAAACTAAATTATTTATAATTAGCTTCACCTTGATATATCTAAATGAAAACAGTTTTAGTATGAATGTGGACATATTATGTGGTTGTATACTATACAACCACATAGTATGTATGTATACATTGTGTACAGGGTCATATACCTACCTGCTTGTTTCAATATAAAGATCTTTGTTTGTTTTGCGCTATAAAAGTAAAGTAAAAGTAGAGTCACTACTTGTACGGTGTGCAAAAACAATGTTTTTGAAGTGAAAACTTCTTTTAGCGCACTTTGCGCTCTTTTTGAACAGTGATCTGCTCGGGTCGGTGACGCTGAATCGGGTTCATTCGGCTCCAGTCGGTAGGTGACGCTGAATTGCGAATACTCGGCGCTGAATTGCGCATACTCGGCTGGAGTCTTTAGGTTTCACTTCTATCGTGTGTTAATTAATAATTTCTGGGAATTTCACATTCTAACAATCTCGTCAGTAAAATGATCGAGTAATTATTACTTTTTATACGGCCTTACTTATAGCAGGTTAGTTTTTGTTCATTATCAATAGCATGGGCTGCACGCAATGATTTTAATCAGAAAATATTTAAAAAAAAAAGTAGCATTCATCGAATGTATTTCTAAATCAGTAATACTAGAAAATCGTCTAGTTCATTTTTCTAGAGGTACCTACTACAACGAATACTTATATTCATTTAAGATTGACAACAATAAATTTAAATCCTACTAATATTATAAACGCGAAAGTTTGTATGTATGGATGTATAGATGTTTGTTCCTCTTTCACGCAAAAACTACTGATCCGATTTATATGGAATTTGGCACACAGATAGTTTATAACCTGGATTAACACATAGGGTACTTTTTATCCCGGTAGTACGTTCCCGCAGGATATTTTCCGACCTCCACGCGGGCGAAGCCGCTGGCAAACGCTAGTATTCAATATAGATAAAATACCAAGATGTGATCTGAACAAAGTAGGTACTATACTCTGAATAAGCGAAAACACTACATCTGTTTAAAAATACCAGTCCTACTGCAACTACCTACGTTTGCTGACTATACAAAGTAGGTACAACAAGAGCCGCAAATAAATGAAGAAAATTAAATTAAAAAAGTCCGCCATAAACAAAAACGTGTAAAAGTAGAAAAAAATAAGAAGTTGTAGGTAATATTTTGATCAAAGGATCGTAGTGTCGAAACAACTGAACCGATTTTTATAGAACGTGTTCAAGCAAGCGTGCCAAAGCTAGAAAGCCTATTTCTAAATGAAAAAAAAAAACCACACCCAAATCGGTTCATCCGTTTAAAAGCTACGGTGCCACAGACAGACACACATAGCGGTCAAACTTATAACACCCCTCTTTTTGCGGGGTTAAAAATTCCTTACAAAAATAATCAGGCCTTTTATTTTGTGGGTAGGAAATCATCAAATGACGTCTCCCGCTCTGGGTGGAGCGGAAGGGCGTGTCAGACTTTCACTGACTAAAGCCCACCCCGTGTTGCCTATATGCCAGGGCCACGGAAACTCTTTCGAACAATTCCGCGACTTTGGCAGGCATCGGTCCTACGGTAAAAATTAATCCTACGGTAAAAATCTTTGCTGACCATACAAGCCAGGTAGCAGAGTCGCAACGGGTGAGTTATAGCGCGTTTACCTGTATATCGCGGTGAAGACGGTCACGCAATACCACGCCGTTTACCTCGAAACACTTTATTTTTACCCACCTATGATATAATGTCTGTAATTATATGCTTGCTGCGAAACCGTGAAATAAAACTGACAGAATGACTGCTATGACTACTGTATTATTTTTATGTAACTGATGGTGCTTTTTTTTTTGTAGGAGGGAATCATCAAATGACGTCTCCCGCTCTGGGCGAAGCCGGAGGGCGTGTCAGACTTTTACTGACTAAACCTCACCCGTGTTCCTTCAGTTGCCTATATGCCAGGGCCACGGTATCTCTTTCGAACAAATCTCACGACCCTGGCAGAACTGATGGTTCTTAAGGTTATTTTAAAACGATTCGAACTTTTCTTGGATTCTATTGAACTAGGTGGAGTTTTTACTTACTAGAGAATGGGCAGCAACGTTCTCTATGCATTTTACTACCATACTGCGATCGCCAGACCGCCTGCCAACCGTGGTGATTTGGTAAACCCCCCCAAATAGGGGGAGTCCTATGTCCAGTAGTGGACGTCTAGCGGCTGAAATTATGAGGTGGTTTTTTTTAGAATAACGTGATAGCTCGAATGTACCAGGGTTGCAGGTCTGAAATACGATGAACATTATTTAATTTGAGCCATCATTGACTCGACTGAGGGTGAAGACGACTGTGAGGAAATCTGGGCGTTTAATACTTAGAAATCATGAACTTGCATGTCCCGGCGGTTTTAACACGGCTTCTATCCGACCCTGCCTAGAACTTACCAGTTTTTTTTTATCTACTAGCTTCTGTCTGGACATCGTTCGCGTGAAATTATGGCCCCGAGTCGGGGCCCCCGGACACTCACAAGGTATCCCATCGCACGCCAGCCCTCTTACTTCGTTTACACTTAGCGTTCTCTCCGACTGTTTTTCATTTTGTTCGGGTCCCAAGTGTCGCAGCGTGATATTAAATAGACTATAACCTTCGTCAAGAATTGCGCTATCAAATGCAAAAAAGATTTTTTCAAATCCAACTCCAAAGATTTTTATCTGTTTATAATTATCCGCTGGAATGCTGCGGGAAGCACAAAACCGGTCGAAGTGGCGGAGCTTGGGGGAGGCCTATGTCCAGCAGTGGACGTCTTTCGGCTGAAATGATGATGATGATGATGATGATAATTAGTGTAGATGTAGGTGAATGAAACTGAAGAGCTAAACACAATTTTGAACATATCTTTTTTCACCTAAAAGAGTGAAGTGTTACAAAGATCGAGCATGTTCATTTCGACTCTCGTCGACAAAGAAAGAAAGAAAACAGCGATAAGAAAGCTAGGCTAGTATTTTAGTGATCAATAAGTACTAACTGTGTTGAATTAATTTGTAAACTTAGGTACCAAACTGAAAATCAAAAAACTCAAAAGTTAATTTGATAAATGAACTGTTTGTTTTCTATTCGAAAACATCCATCGGTTTTTTACTAAACTTCAACTATATCGGACGATCCTGGTTACTTATTTCTTTTCATGACCGCACCTATAAAACTTTTAAATTAGTACCAAACAAAAGCAGTCGAAATATAATTAGAAAAACTATAACAAAATACATATTTGATGCCATGGCACGTGTAACAGTGAAAAGATACAACCGGCAACAACATGTATCACTAATCCCATATTTTCCGAGTACGTTCGTGTGTTTCATTTACTTACAGACACCCCCTACTTACCTTCTTTATTACTTTTCTCTGTCTACATACGGATGTTTTCCACAAATTGGATACTTTAATACGTTTAATAGTTTACTTAGAGTATTTGCGCGTTGCTTCTTGTCGTCAACGTAGAATGCGTACTTTTACTCTGTCTTATTTCAATATAAACAGCATTTGGAGTCAATGGGTAGAAAATTTCAAAGTGGTGGGAAGATTAAAACATATATTTTCGGTTTTCATGCTTTTGTTCATTACATTTACCCTTTTGCCAACGTTGTATTACTCAAAATAATTGTTATTTTCTTGACACATGTGTAACTTCGTAGTAAGTTTACTTTATAGCTAAGTTTTTGAATAAAATAATTTAATATGATTGAATTATTTTAGCCAGCGACCCTGATTTTTGCAGCGTAGAATATCCCGAAAAATATCTAAGTTACGACATCTACGAATGTAGCACGCTAGCTACGAGCTACGAAATGTCCCTGCTCGTAGCAGGCGTGCTACGAACAGCTACAACAGGATAACATGCTATTTTCACTTTATATGAAACTAGCTTCTGCTTGTGACTTCGTCCGCTTCCAATTTCTTGCTCCCCTGACCCACACCAAACAAGCAGTTCCTGAGATTAGCGTGTTAAGTTAAACAAACAAACAATAAAACCATTCAGCTTTATAATATTAGTATAGATATATGGAGCAAAACGACTTTCTTGAAATACGTATGAAACTGTATTTATTAAAAGTTAACATACCACAGATTCTGTGAAAAAAAAAGGTAACAACAAACTACATTAACAACTCGCCAACAAAGGCCAACTCTGCCCTGTATGCAGACACCATAAAATTGGTAAAAATAAAGTTAATAAATAATAGTTAAAAAAAACTAAAAAACACGCTTCCATGGAAAACCAAACTAAAAAGTACAAAATAATGGAAAAAAAGCGTGGGGTGCTTTTAAGGTATTTTTTTATTGATATCAGGCACCCCACGCTTTTTTTCCATTATTTTGTACTTTTTAGTTTGGTTTTCCATGGAAGCGTGTTTTTTAGTTTTTTTAAATTATTATTTATTTTCTATTTTTTAGGGTATTTCGAATTTTGAGACGTATGTCAGCGTAGTTTGTGACAGTTTTTTTGATGTCCTGGTAACCCTGGCAAGGATAATGGCACAAATTTATGAAATTATTGCATTGTCATCAGTCCTTGACAGGTGTGCAAAGTTTGAATGAAATCTGGTCGTTTAAAGTGGGTCAAAATCGCACTATAAGGAGTCGGTTACAAACAAACATACAAATATACAAACATACAAACATACAAATATACAAACATACAAACATACAAGTGAAGCTAATATAAAGCGTGTAAAAATAGGTGAAAGTGCCATAAATCGTACCACTTTACTGATATTAAGTTTGCTAACACAATAACAGTTTCAAAGTAGTTGGCCAGTGAATGTGGTTCAATGACCACACATTTAGCAATAACAATGTTTTTGTATCAGAGACCTTATGTAATTTCGATCGAAAGTGTTTAGTTTCGCTTGAAAACACATTTCATGTGACATGAGACACCAAGACGTTGGCATTTACATGGCATAGCGTTAACATTTTTAAATACGAAATGGAAGGTCAATTGCCGAACTCGGAAAGTCTCAATAAATTAGTTCTAATTAGTATATACTTTACTAATTTTCAGTTTACTAAAGAATTTCATTTGTAGTGTTTCCATTTGCATGTTAGAACTTTTAGTTTTTGTAAAGTTGCAACAGTTGTTATAATTATATTAAAATATATAGGCGATGGATACGTTGTTCTATAAGTGTATTTGTTGTTTAAAGTTCGGTTTGAGAGTCTGAAATGGTCAGTGGCTTCGACTGGTAACTAGAGCTAAATATCACCTAAGGTGGAAGCTCTCGCGGATTTTTTGCAGATTAGTGAATAAGTCGTTTAATGTAATTGTTTTTTTATTTCAAATAGTCGTTCAAGGGAACTACATGAACTTAGAGGGTTATAATGATAATTTTAATTATTATAATTTTGTAAATACAAACAAGTTACGGTTGTAAATCATATTTTAGTAACATATAACCTGGCACTGACCTGCAATTTGAAAAAAAAACTTAAGAAAATTTGAATTTCGCGGGCTACCCTAGAGCTTTCACCTTAAAGCATCTGGAACTCTAAAATATTTAAATCATTATTAAAAATGTTCTATAGCATAGCTTCAATAAAGGAGAGAATGCCTCCAAGCCAATTTCCGCAACACCAAGCTAAGTTGACAAAAAACAAGGTCGTTTACACGAGGTGCTAATGATTATTGTCTTTTTACTTGATTCATCACTGTCAATTTTTTATTGACTGCAGTTAGGACCGTTATACACGACACGGTTTCTTTAGGGTACGGCTTGTCTGTCGCACCACAGAATAATCGTGGAGATACCGGGGGCTCTACTCAGTACTCTCTAGGCGCGAAGTCCGTAGTTTCGGCCAAAATTGCGGGCGTTCCCGTCTCAGTATTACTTACGAACATAAGAATAGTTTGCGGCCAGAACTTAAATGAATGATAGCACGATTTGACAGTTGTGGTAATTCCCAATGTGGGTTGTCCGAAATTTTTATTCGTCACTTTTTTAACGGTTCAACTTTACTTTTTACACGCTTTATATTAGCTTCACTTGTATGTTTGTATGTTTGTATATTTGTATGTTTGTATATTTGTATGTTTGTTTGTAACCGACTCCTTATAGCGCGATTTTGACCCACTTTAAACGACCAGATTTCATTCAAACTTTGCACACCTGTCAAGGACCGATGACAATGCAATAATTTCATAAATTTGTGCTATTATCCTTGCCAGGGTTACCAGGACAGCAAAAAAACTGTCACAAACTACGCTGACATACGTCTCAAAATTCGAAATACCCTAAAAAATAGAAAATAAATAATAGTTTAAAAAAACTAAAAAACACGCTTCCATTGAAAACCAAACTAAAAAGTACAAAATAATGGAAAAAAAGCGTGGGGTGCCTGATATCATTTAAAAAATACCTTAAAAGCACCCCACGCTTTTTTCCATTATTTTGTACTTTTTAGTTTGGTTTTTAATGGAAGCGTGTTTTTTAGTTTTTTTAAACTATTATTTATTCTACTTTCGGACGGCCCCGGATCTCCGAAGACAGATATAGAGAGTAGACTTTATGACACGGCAAACCACTGGTTGTATGGTTTTTGGATACGGCGCCGCCCCGTGCCGTAGTGCCGCCGTGTCTGTCGACGAACAAACATAGTACATCCATACAACACAAAACCGTGCAAATTAACCGTAATTTTCACCGCAAAAAACATGTGTGTACAACGGCTCTTATACTTTTTCACTCGTTCGAAGATTCCACTAATAACAAGTGAAGTGCAACGTGATCGGCGTAACTTATCAACGTTTCACTTTCGTGTTGGTTTACGTGAGAAAGACGCCATGTTGTGTGACGTCACTGATAACTCAACCATTACGAATACTTAGTATTTCATTTTTACTTACTATTACAATAGCACGATGTTATGATGTATCTTAATAAACAGAAATATAAATATTATTTTTTATAGCTCTTGTAGATTTATGTAACGATTCAGCAATTATCTTTCATGTTCCTTTTCATTATGTTATGTCTGTATTGTTTTATTGTAATTATTCGATAACATTTTAATTGTTGTTTTGTTTTATAATTTGAAATTTATATAAAACTTAATTTAAGAAATGGTTTTAATATGACGAGTCAAAACCCAGTAGGAAAATGTGTTTTTCATAAATGCAAAAAAGGTTTTTAATGGAAACGTTTCATTTGATATCAGTCAATAAACTCCGCCTATTACAGCCCATTGCTGGACATCGGCAACTACCAGGTTGTACCACAACATCCTATCCATCGTCTTCCGCATCCAGTCTGAACTAGACTCGTCGGTCTATCTAGCTGGAGGGCGTCACACACTACGCTTGCCGATATGCAGTTTTCACTCCATGACTCGTCTGGTCCACCGGCAATCGATCCTTCGACAGACATGGCCAGCCCACTGCAACTTCAGCTTACTTACTCTGCAAGCTATGTCGGTAGCTCCAGTTCTTTTTGGGATAATTTCCATTGGACTTGTAATGCTGGACATTATGATGTAAGCTAATTTTATTGAAAGAAAAAATGGAGTGAAGACTAATAAAATATTTGTAACATCCTGGGTGTCATTCATTTTTTTTTTCAATCAAAACTTATTGAATAAAAAAAAAACGCAGTTTCATACATTTTTGACCGCATAGCCGTAAGTAGGTCCTATGAAACAGCATATTTTTTTATTACCCGACGAAAAAATTCTACACAAGGGGGTTTAGGATCTACTGACGGGTTACAGTTTGTCCGTCGATGCCACCATGTATCCTAGTTACAAAATTAAACAATCCGTACCCAGGACTGTACCATGCTCAGCAGTACCACCTGCTACCACTTGACCAGGGTTTCTCAAACTTTTGGTTCCACGTACCCCCATTCAAGTTTCCAGATGACAGCGAACCTCCAACCCCTTCACCCCCAACAAGAAAAATATTGTATGTACTATATATAATGTTATTCTTTTCTTGTTGGGGGTTCGCTGTCATCTTTTATTTTCTTCTTTAATTGAATAAAAGGTCATGCGCACCGTGTCACACCACGAGCGAGCGACAGTCGCACGTGCGCCTTCATGCTTTCCGCATGCGCCTGCCAGTCACCCAGCCGCCATTACGTAAATTTTGTCGCGAACCCCCTACCGTCGCATGGCGAACCCCTAGTGGTTCGCGAACCCCACTTTGAGTAACCCTGCACTAGACCAACGAGGTAATAACAACAGTTGAAGCGTGTAATTTTAGTTCTCATTTTAATTAACATCGAGGTTGCTTGACAGATGGCATGGGCACTAAGTATATAAGTTATTATCACTAAGTGTACAAAAAATACAACAATTATATGACATTGAATTAACAATAGTATTGGTTCAAACAGGTTTTTTATATAAATGATTATCATGGCGTCGCTCAAGGTAATGAGGAGCGCCCGAGCGCTTGATGTGGAACAACGCAGTCCGGCCCGAGGCCTATCTGATGAGAATTAAATCGAACGATACAGGGTTACTTTAAATTGGTTAGTTAAACTCCGCAGACGCGATGGGATATTAAACATCATGAAACATAAACTACATTAATTTGATGGTTTTGTGGAGTCATTGACCGCATTTTTGTAGCCACTTGAAAAATCGGTTTAAACAATGTTATCGTTTTTGTGTCAACTTCACATACCTTATGGATATCAATATATAAACACGATATACAGTAGAAGAAGAAGTTGAGATAAGAAGTAGGATCCTGCTTTTCCTATTATGTTAAGAAAAACTTAAATACCAACAAATATAAAGTCAGAACAATTAACATTTATTAACTTCTGTGGTCAATAATAAAGACTACGATCATCATCATCATTTCAGCCGAAAGACGTCCACTGCTGGACATAGGCCTCCTCCAAGCACCGCCACTTCAACCTATTCTGTGCTTCTCGCATCCAACGTATTCCTGCGGCCTTCACCAGGTCATCAGTCCATCTTGTGGGAGGCCTTCCAACGCTCCGTCTTCCAGTACGCGGTCGCCACTCCAGAACCTTCCGACCCCATCGGCCATCCGTTTTGCGAGCAATGTGCCCTGCCCACTGCCACTTAAGTTTGGCAATTCTTCGGGCTATGTCGGTTACCTTGGTTTTCCTACGGATCTCTTCATTTCTGATTCGATCGCGTAGGGAAACTCCCGAAAGACTATATATTATAAGTATTATTTATTTTAAAATCTATACCAACCACATTATATTTTTGTTTTATATGTTTATAAAACTTAAAACTCATGGAAGTTTAATTACCTACAATAACAAGATGTTTTCTAATAATAATGTTTATCAATTTACACTGATGAGTAATGACACTAATGACGGATGAAGGTTCTTGAATAAACAATGACCCGCTTAACTGAAACGAAATGTTCGCGCAAAAAAGTTAAAACTAATTAAGGAATTCTCTGACTAAGCAAGTCGGAGATTAACAATTTTACGGGTACAAGTACATCGTGTGACATCTAACAATTAGAAGGAAACACAACCTTCAAGGCTAAATACTCAAGTACTAGTACAAAACTTTACAAGCATCTCGGCCATTAAGGAGGGCAAAAGATTTTCGTTCGAAGTATTAAAATATAGTCATCTTTATAACTTCAATCATTGGCTGGTTTGTTTAAATCTTATTTCGTAAAGATATCGCCCAGTTTCGTCATCACTATCCGAATGACACCAAGAGCTCTGATGATTCTGTAACGACAAACTAAAGTTACACTAATGTCCGAAAAACTATACAAGATCTAAATGAATGCATAAATAAAAGTTAGCTATTGGATTTTCAACTCTCGATTTAGCGCCAAAAGTAATAATTTCAGTAGCCGCATTTCGATGCAGTGTCTGTTAGTTTTAGCTCAGCGTTTTTCCTTTTTTTAATCTCTCATCATATGCTAAGCCTGTTCCCAACTATGATGAGGTTAGCTTTTAAGCTAACCGGTAGCAGCTAAATATCTGTGTTTTTTATTTTACACGAAAGTACAGACGCCAGCACTTGAAGCTACTACAATCTGTCAAATTTCTTTAATACGTTTTCAACTGTAAGAAAGGTTCAAGATTGATTAGAAAAATTTGACAGTTTCGGGTACCTTGATGTGCTGACGTCTGTACTTTCTATCACATTTCTACATACTAGCTAGTTAGGGGGTAACATGATACACCTCGGCCCCACGGTGTATCGTGTTACTGATGGCCCCCCTGGTCCTTTCTCTATCAAATATCAAGTACTTAATTTCTTCAGCAACTCTCTTCGACCGCAGTTTACCTGTACAAAAACAACTGAAGAATGATGTTCACAATAGACAATCCGTTTATATACATAGATAGTTTGCATGACAAGCGTAGTCTAAATAGAACAATGAAAGTAAAATGAGTTCGTCATTGTTTGTTCGATAAACAATGCTTAGATCAGCCGAGTCAATACAATGCCTCAGAGATCTTTACAGCGTCTACAAACATAATTAAACAAATACATGAATGTTCTAATTGTTTAAATATTTCAGGTATACCTGGCTACGTAATTCTTTGCTTATAGTCACCGTCTTTGTTTTATTTTTCAGAGGTGTAATTAAAATTTCTTTTACGAATAGCTATTAAAGAAGAAGTTAACTACTGCTTAAAAAAACCAGCGAAGTGTGAGTCGCACTCGACCCCGAAGGGCTCTCTATCACAAGGAAAAAAATAAGTTTTTTGTATGGGATTGTGATAAAAATGGGAGACCCCCTTTAATTTTTTTACTTTATTTTATTTATTACTGTACGATAAAGCGGTTCATGAGATATAACCCGCTGTAAAAAGTGCCGAGAAAAACACTTTTCGTGTATAGAGTCCCCTTTAATTTTTAACTTGCTGACAGACAGACGAATGGAGGACAGCGGAGGCTTAGTAATACGGTTCCGTTAGCATCCTTTGGATATGGAATCCTAAAAAGATACCTATGGGAAAAACCTCGTACTTTTTTATATTAGTTACTACTATTTGTAAGAAAAAAAACCTTATTTTCTTTTCCTTGTACTGAAAAGAGCATGTTTATGTATAGAAAACGTGTTAACAATTATTTTGCCGCTTGCTACGCCGTAGTCACTACTAACAGGATGTTTATACCATATAAAGGCTCCCGCGAACACGTGCGACGTGATGGTGCGGCGAGATTTCCATGAGGTTTTCATAGATATTGTTCTACTAGAGATGCGCCACGGCTGTCTGCGGAAATCTTAACTGTATGCGTATAGGTAGGTGAGTACTACGAGTTCTAGAAATCTTGTAATTACCGTCACATGTATTATTATTATTACGCTTATTTATACTGACAATACTGACATGAATGTTTGAAGTCATTTAATTAACATAGAGGACACGTAGGTTTCTGCGCAGAATATCTGTTCTGGAGGTTTCTGTAAACACCTTATGACGTGCCCTTTTGGTCTTTAAGAAGCATACATACATACAACCACGCCCTTTTAGGGTTCCGTTGCCAAATGCCAAAAAACGGAACCCTCATAGATTCGTCATGTCTGTCTGTCTGTCTGTCTGTCTGTCTGTCTGTCCGAGTATGTCACAGCCACTTTTTTCCGAAACTATAAGAGCTATGCTGTTGAAACTTGGTAAGTAGATGTATTCTGTGAACCGCATTAAGATTTTCACACAAAAATAGAAAAAAAAATATTTGGGGTTCCCCATACATAGAACTGAAACTCAAAAAAAATAATTCATCAAACCCATACGTGTGGGGTATCTATGAATAGGTCTTCAAAAATGATATTGAGGTTTCTAATATCATTTTTTTCTAAACCAAATAGTTTGCGCGAGAGACACTTCCAAAGTGGTAAAATGTGTCCCCCCCCCCCCCCCCCGTAACTTCTAAAATAAGGGAATGATAATACTAAAAAAATATATGATATACATTACTATGTAAACTTCCACCGAAAATTGGTTTGAACGAGATCTAGTGAGTAGTTTTTTTTTAATACGTCATAAATCGTAAACCACAATTTACCTTTCATTCAGTCAACTCAAATTTAAAAATTAAAAAAAAACATTTAATTTCATAAACATAAACCTTATGCATAAACCGTGAATACCTGAAGGTTTGTGCGGAACCCTCGGTGCGCGAGTCCGACTCGCACTTGGCCGGTTTTTCCAATTGGGGTTGGCAGATACTTCAGAACGCCACCTGCTAAAATCCTTACATACGCTTTTTGCTGTGTTTATGATCATACGTACATCTGATCATACACGCACGCCGGTTACCAGTACTACTCACCTGACCCTTCTAAAGAACATCACCAATAAGGTCACTATATGTACTCGCTATAGGCGTTCGCTTTCGGAGTGTCCAGTCACATCTGCCTTGTGTTAGCCGCCCTTCAATCATCCTTTTAACATGAAGCCTACATCCTTTTAAAGAAGCAACTGATCATTCATTAGACATCCATCTCAGGCATACTCAAACACATCGTACTATACGCAGAAGAAAAATGAGGCTTATGTGCCTCATTTCGCTACGGGTACCGAAAAGCGAAAACTGAAAAAACTAACGCTATCCCTAAGGTAAGCTACGATTTCCTATACGGCGACAAACTTTAGCCCTACATACATATGTGTAGTAGGTAGTATTAGGATACTACTACACATATGTGGGGCTAAAGTTTGTTTGTGGGTGGTACAAGTCGTTTGTTTGTTTTGTTTGTTGTTTGTTTGTTTTTTTTCGTTAGGACGAATCTTTACTCCTTTACTCTATAAAATTATAAATGCGAAAGTATTTCTGTCTATCTGTTACGCTTTCACCACTAAACCACTGAATCGATTTTGATCAAATTTGGTTCGGGATAAGTTTGAACCTCAAGAAAGCACACAGGCTACTTTTTATTCCGCGACTTCGTCTGCGCCAGCGATAATCGACATTTACACGGCCGAAGTCACGGGCAAAAACTAGTAATATATATGCGGAAGAAAGTAAGTTTATTTGTTTGTCTTAATGCTTAAAAGTTTAAACATAATTCCTGTTGTGCCACTCGGTTTCCATCCTTTGCTGCCTCATCGACTGGATGACGCTGCTGTGCCTTCCGCGGCGATAAGGTGCTGTGTGTGTGAGTGCAGCGCGCGGGGGAGAAGATTTTGCCTTAGTTTCTGTTGTCTTCGTTTCGTTTTGTGTTTATGAGTGAATTTATATGATTAATGGCTAGTTTATTTATTTATAAGTATTAAATAATATATGTTGAAACTGTTTTGTACTCCTCGTTACTTGTCCCTATAGGTTCATTAGAAAACCAGCGTCAGGCAGCATAATTATTATGTCTGGCATTAATGCTGAAATGAACCTTTTTGGCGCAGCCATGAGGCACACACATGTTGTTTTTTTTTTTAAATTAATCTTTTCATGTTATTTTATTTTGTGTTTTACGAACTGTATCCAAATAAACGGTATTCTTTTTTTCTTTCTGTTTTTTTATGCTGTCACGCCAAAACTACTTAACAGATTTGTAAGAAATTTGGCACATGGGTAGACCTTGTGTCATGTTATAAGAAAGAAATCGGTATTTCACCAAGTTCATTACAGTGGAGCGAGCACAAAGGGCTGTCCTTAAGGTGATGCTTGGCAGACCATACAGATTCCCTATTACTCTACTATATTCGGATTGCAAATTACTTTCTGTGAGACGGCTCTTTGTCCTTCGAGCCACTCTCAGAAGACATAAGGAAACTCCCCCGTCAGATCCTACTAAACGCAAAGCAAAAAATGTATGCCCTTCAGTACGCCATAATACTGCTTTCGCTAGGCGCCAGTTTCACGTGCTAAGCACATTAATTTACAAAAATATATGTAAAGCCATCCATATAGATGGGCTAAATCAGCATGAAGTAAAGAGTAAAGTACACAATTGGCTTCAGGATCAAGACTATGCTCGAACAGAAGAACTACTACTCCACTAGCAGTAGTCGTATATACTGTTCCATTTGTTGTTTGCAATTTCTCGGTCTCAGTATTCTTTGCCACTTTTCGAACATATCACCACCACATACACAACACAATCTCAAGCACTTCAACATGTCCTCACACAAACCTAAACGCTACTACACACGCACCTCATACTCACCCTCACATACATACTCTAATAACATACACCCCCTCACTCTAACATACATACACTTAAACAACTAGAAACTCCTTAAAAATTTCTTAAGTATTAATTTTTAATATACATATTTTGTAACCATCATTGTAAATGGCTATTTCTTGTAAAGTTTGAACACCAAATAAAAGGTTGTTTTGGTATCACAGTGACAGCAGAACACTGACTCCTGAGTCACAGGATCACCTAGTTTAGGAGTCAGGGTTTACCATATATGTGTGACCTTTAGTTTAACAAATGATGTATCATAGTCTTAAGCAATGTCAAAGGTTTTTTGTATCAATAAAGATTTTTATTTATTTATTATTTATTTATTCATTCGTGGATTTTTTAGAAAGAGAGATTTTTTATCGTGGCCCCGGGAATTGTAGGAACACGGGTGGGTTTTAGTCAGTGAAAGTCTGACACGCTCTCTCCCTCCATCTAGAGCGGGAGACGTCATTTGATGATTTCCAAACCAAACAAAAAAAGACATTTATTCCTTTCATCCTAGATCGCAGACAAAGTCGCGGGCAACAGCTAGTGTCTCAGAAAAGTATAGAATACACACAAGATTTTTAACAAAGAACTTTTATAAGCGTCGTTGTCGGTGATACGTAGGTTGTGTAGCTTCCGTCCTATTGTCACCTGATGACCTGACCTGAGTCTGTGACATGAATAGACAGATAAGAGGTTTACTGGGCTTAAAAACTTAAGATGCTGGATGCTTCAGGGTATTCAGCGAAATTTTATATAAATACGTTTTTCGCAATTTTTCAGGTCAAAGTTGTGTGTTGATTAAAATATGATCCGCGACCGTAACACGTAAGTATTTAAAGAAATATTTTCATTAAAATCTCAAAAATACAATAAGTATAACAATACAATACAAAATCATGATGGCGGTTTTTCATTCGAATTATCGGTCATTTCCGTCCAAACAAAAAAAAAAAACAAACAATTGAAATTCGGAAATCGAATGTTAAATATCTAAATAAATAAATATCTTAGGACAACCAACACACCGTTATGTGATCCCAAACTAGGCAGAGCCTGTACTATGGCAACCAGACAACTGATAAACATACTTATATATTTCTAAATCCATACAAATTATAGATAAATTACACTCAGACACAGAACAAATGATTGTGCTCATCACACAAAGATTTGTCTTGGGTGGGAATCGAACCCACGACCTCAATCTTAGCAGTCAGGGTCACTAATGTGCAACAGTGCCATGTTGCACATTTTTAAAAGAAAAATCTCATAGGTATAATGGAAAAAAAAAACATTCGAATCGCCCACACCAAGAAGGTTTAATGTCAATTCAAAGTATCTATTACAATAAAACGGCAATTTCGTACTTTAACCCGTAATACACCATTGAAAAAAATAGTCACTTCATTCAATAGAATTAAATGAAGTTAGAGGGTTTCATTGATGATTATAAAATTAAGTCAGCTGTAAACAGCGTCTTTACACAAAGTCCAATTTTGAATCAGACTAAGTCTAGGATGTAAAATTTCGGCAAGAACAAATCAAAATTAAGAGAAACTGTCCTGTCATATCATAATGAATTGACATAATGTCGGATCAATGGTAATTAACGTCTATCACATCGTATTATTAATTGTTTTTATTACTGACACTGATTGGCATTGGCGTATGGTATTATTAATACAATGTAAGTAGCTGAGGTCTTTGAACTTTATATTTATCTAAGTTATTAAAAATACGTGATAAAATATACGTATATAAATATTCACATAAGTACCTAACTTCTACCAGGGTCGCGAGATTTGTTCGAAAGAGAAACCATGGCTCTGGCACATGGGCAACTGAAGGAACACGGGTGGGTTTTAGTCCATAAAAGTCTGACACGCCCTCCCGCTCCGCCCAAGAGCGGGAGACATAATTTGATGATTTCCCACCCACAAAAAAAAACCTAACTTCTCTAAATCTTTTATATTTTTTACATAAGTTTGTTTTACCAGAGAGGTAACTCCGTAGACTGGTTTTCATTTAGACAGTTCAACAACATACAATATTATGTTATTTACGTTGTTGAGCAGACAAAGGACATGGCTAAATTGAAGTATAGGCGACATCCTGGCAAAGAATAAATATGGTACCTAGCAATATGTAAAGCTGAATAGTTGAATATTAGTATTTCACATAACTAGAAACTGTTTCAGGAACTTTTCATATCTTTACAATCGTAAAAATAAAATCGCTATCACGTAACTCCTAACGTCAATAGGTATAGAAACTGCAAACGTAGCTTCTGATTTACCGCAGTTTATGTATCGCATGATGAATTTATTGAAAGTCAAGACCGTGTAGAGTAGGAAGCAAGAGGTCAGTAGCTAGGTGAGCACACACAATAAGTCTAATAAACAAGCCTGGGTCAGTGAAAATGTAAAATAAAAAAACACAACGAACAAGCAAACGGCAAAGCGTTCAAATGACGTCTGACATCTGACGTTTGGTTTTTATGATAGAGATGGGATTGAACTTCATGTGTAGAAGAATCGATAAAATAATCGAAAGAGTTGAAAAAAAACTTGGTTTTTTCGACCACTATTACTATTATTACTTAATTTTTTTGACAGAATATAGATAGTAAGATGAAAAGAAGGAGCCCATTCCGACTGACCTGACACTTTAAAAACAACCCTATTTTCCGAATCAAAACCTGCTGAAAACGCAATAACAAGCAACTAAACAGGACACCGAATTGAACGCCGTCGATTCCCGCTAAAAACTCTGATTGCCAGTTCTTAGTTTTAGACAATAAATCGTTTTGATAGCAGTTATCAAAAATCGATATAAGTATAGTTTCAATTTGACATTCTGGAAAAGCGCTATGACTCGTCCCTAGCTTGCAGTACTGTATTATTTCCCCTTGACACATCAATGGAAAGCTTAAAAAGCAATTAAGATACTTTTTTATGCTAAACAGTTCACGAAAGTTCTTAGAAATTACTAAACACTCAATAATTAATAAATGAATATTTAAATATTACGAGTTAATGTGAGATTCCAATACAAATTGAGGGCACTCATTTAGCCATCTCCTTTAGAATGGGTTAACAATAACAAGAAAAGATTAGCAATAACTTTCAAAATTATTCAGATTCTGATGAATAAGTAGCTGGGGTGCTATTTTGTTTATGTATCAAATTAGTATATAGGATCGTCAATTGATTTAGAACTCAATGCGTACGCTAGAATGACACAAATTCATAAGGTTAAGGTTTTTTTGTAAAATTATTAAAGCAGTCGGTACCTACGTTGCCTACATATTTGGATAGTCAATAATTTTCTCTCTTCGAAGACGACTTGGACGTTTTTCTTTTAAGCCCTTATTCACCGGATTTTAGCATTCCACAATATTATTTTCAAACTCAAAAGTCTTAGTCATCATCATCTACCTAGTCTTTTCCCAACTATATTGGCGTCAGCTTCCAGTCTAACCGGATACAGCTGAATACCAATATTTTACATGGAGCTACCGCCTTTCTGACCTCCACAACCCAGTTATTGGGTAATATGATACCCCTTGGTATGACTGGTTGTTAGACAGCCGGGACCATCGGATTAACGTAGTTTCTGAGGCACGAAGGAGTCTTGGGTCTTAGCGTAACCTGATCGATCGATACGTGCGGCTCTAATTATTTAGCCCAAGCCCCACAAATGTAATACACTTTTTAACCTACTTCAAAAAGAGGAGGTTATCAATTCGACTGTATTTTTTTTGAATGTTTGTTACCTCATAACTTTTGGCTGGGTGAACCGATTTTGATGATTCTTTTTTATTTGAAAGCTGGTGCTTTCATTTTAATTTGGTTCCATTCGGACAATGAGATTTTTATTTTTTATTTTTTTATTTTATTTATTTTAGGAAAACTTACAGCTAAACAAATACAGTGAGTAGACGTTTTTACAAAATAAGGCCAATTACAAGTTTCCACATGTAGTAATAAATCAGATGAAAAAGACAATAGACCATCTTTACACAGTACAAAAAAGCCGCTTCCCGCGCCTGCATGTATGCATCTGCATCCCCCAGACCACGCAACGAATCCCAACACGGTTTATCAATAGGCGGAGCGATTCAAGAGGATGGCCCACATGCACAATACGCGAGCAAAGCTTAAAAGGTAAAAAGCTAGTTTAACACAAAACAAAATGTGACAATAATACTATTTACGCTCGAAGAAGCTATTAGATAAAGTTTTTTTCAATTTAGCAACACCAGTATTAAAAATGTCGATATCAGCTTCCCGGCAGTTTGCGTTGTACATACGACTCGCTCTCACTATGTACGAGTTCCGTCTGTACTTAGTGGCCGCCGCTGGAGTGTGCAATAAATCTGGTCTACGTAAGAACACAGATGGCACTCGCAGCCCAATTTTATGTAACAACTCGCTAACGCCGGTTGTTCCATTAGCAATTTTGAAAAGAAACACAAGATCTGATATTTTACGCCTTTCGTAAAGTGGAAGAATATGAAACTTTTTGCAACGGTAGGTATAATTAGTTAAAAACGTTTTAGACCGATATTGAATGTGCCTTAAAAACCTTTTTTGTATGCTCTCAATACTTCTTGACAATGTTGTCTATGTGTGCATCAAAGAGGAGCTTAGCGTCAAAGGTAACTCCCAGGTCCCTGATAGTGCTGACCCTATTTAGTGGTGTATCCAAAAGCGTGTAGTTATAAACGAGCGGGATAGGTTTCCGTGTAAAAGAGCAAACATAACACTTGGATACATTCAGATCCAACTTGTTAAGAGTACAATAGGCTTGAAAATTATTAAGGTCTGACTGTAATAGATGGGCATCCGCTACGGTATTGATTTGTCTCATTATCTTCATGTCATCAGCATAAAGTAACAATTTTGAATACTGGAAAGAAGAATAGACATCGTTGATAAAAATATTAAATAACAGTGGCCCTAGCAAGGATCCTTGAGGAACCCCCGATGGGACATTCATAGGCTTGGAACAGTATCCATTTAGAACCACAGTCTGACATCTGTTCTCCACGTAGGACTTGAACCACCGGTAAAGGTCACCCCTGATGCCCACCTCTAAAAGTTTACGCAACAGGATCACATGATCTATCCGATCAAAACACTTGCTGTAGTCGGTATATATAACATCGACTTGGGACCTCTGCGACATACACTCAGAGAGATAGTCGCTACAAACAATAAGGTTAGACGAGGTTGACCGACCCCTTACAAAGCCGTGCTGGTTTTCACTTAAACTGTGCTTGAGTGCCGAATAAACCTGTGCATACACAATTTTCTCCAGTATTTTAGCAAACACACACAGCTTTGAAATAGGTCGGTAATTCTCGACCAATGTCCTTGACCCTTTTTTATGTATCGGTGTTATATATGCCGACTTCCATATCTTAGGCACCACGCCAGTAGCAAGAGATTTTTCAAATAGTATGGAAAGAGGCACAGAAAGATCCGTGGCGCAGTTGACGATGAATATGGGTGAGATGTCATCAGGACCCGCAGATTTCTTTAAATCTACTTGTTTTAGCAGCCTACGAACCTCACTTATCCGTATCTCTATTTGACTTATATCGTGCATGTTGTCATTGAGTCCATCAACCATACTACAAGCCGAAGATTGACTAATGGCATTACTGGCATCATCAAGAAAATTAGAGCGAAAACAATTACCGAACATATCACAAATTACGTTGCCATCACTGGACGTTACCTGGCCAAATTGCATCACAGAGGGGTAAGAACAAGATTGTTTTTTAGTCTTGACATACCTCCAAAAAGCCCGTGGATTGCCACGTATGTCAGATTCTATTTTAGCTATGTAATTGTCAAACATCTCCCCCTCTAGGTCTTTAGCCCGTTGACGGAGTATAACGAACGAATAATAGTCAGATAAGTTCCTGTACTTCTTAAATTTAGAATGAAATTTTGCTTTTTCCTTTAAGATTTTTATCAACGGACCTTTGTACCAGAGAGGGTATTTTGAATTGGGGAGAACCGTTTTTGTCGGTATATACGTGAAATGTAGCCTCCTAATTACTTCATAAAAGTATGTTACCGCTTCATCCATTGACCTTCTACTTAACTCCGACTGCCAGTTTACACGATTTAACTCGCCTTTTATATTTTCGTAATCGGCAATTTTGTGCAAAAATTTTACGTAGGGCCGACTTGGTAGTGTATGTAGTTCAACGAATTCCGCGGTAACACATAAGGCTCTATGATGTGAATCTTCCGGCACAAGTGGATCATCATTGCCGCTGACAATAACTTTATCATTAGAAAAAACTAAATCAAGGATTCTACCATTGACGTTCAAGTGACAATTGTATTGCATTAAGTTACTCGTATTTAGATTATCAATTAAACTAGTCTGAACATTGCCATGAACATTCGTAGGGTATAATGATGATCCATCGCCGGCCCGCTGCCATACAATATTGGGTTGATTGAAATCTCCTAAAACAACAAACTTATCGGACGGATGATTGAGGGTAATTTCAAGTACGTTGTCCGAGAAGTTGCTCAATTGTTCAATTAAAGAATGTCCGTGATTCTGACAGCAAATATATACAACACATATGTGCATTTTATATACTACTCTGGGTTTTTTATGATGCAGCGTCAACGTAACCCATAAATCCTCTGCCGACGAACACCATTCCCTACAAGTGTCAGCGGCTAGTTCACGCTTAACCGCAATTAAAACTCCTCCTCCCCTCACTTGGCTAGTATGAGTGTAGTCCCGGTCACGTCTCCACACAAGATACCGGTCATCAAACAACTCCGAGTCAGATATGCCATCTAATAGCCACGTTTCAGTCAAACAGATAACATCAAAGTCGTTACTGCACACATTTCTATAGAAAACAGCTGTCTTTGTCCGTAGTCCCCGTACGTTCTGATAGTAAATATCAATAGGCGCCATTATATTCACTAAAAGGTTTATTATTCAATGGAATAGATAAAAATATATAAAGCACATTCAAACTACGGTAATAAGACATGTCGACGAAGTTGCAAAACGAATATGCGTAAAGAAATGAGTTAAAATTAATATAAGATAAACAAGTTTCGACCAAGTAGCAAAACACAACGTTAATTGATAGAAAATAGAGCATATAATCATAAAAGTAAGTATTTACTAATTGGTTGTCACCAAGCGTGCAGCGAACAAAAGGAAGGTGAGAAAGGAATGCGTATAAAAAACAGTTACCTGTGTTTCTCAAACTTAGCGAAGTAAACAAAACACCAGAAAGCCGTAACGACATTTTTAACATAAAAACTTTTTGATATCTCGCTCTGTCTTGATATGATGCTTAGGAGAAGTGGTGTTTTTACGTAAGAATATTTTACAACCAGTAACCCATACAAATTCAAATCCACGCTCTTTGGCTAGGGCTTTTGTTTTGTTGAGGAGAATTTTGTTATCCAGTGTAAGATGTTCGTTGACATAGATCTTGCTGTCTCCTTGAAGCCCTAGATTACTGGTGTTTAGGTTTTTACGTTTTCTTGCGGCAGCCACAAAATCATTCCTCATGTAACTATTGTGCACAGAACAAATTATATTTTTATTTTGATTATCGTTACGCGTTGGCACCCTTGCAATGTAGTTGATCTGCTCTCTAGGGATATGACAGTTGATGGGGAGACCATCAACTGTCATATCTTGGATCTTGGCCACTATAGCGAACAGGTTTTCGTCGTTTGACATCGGCACACCTTTAATCTCGATGTTATTTATACGGGACCTTTGCTCGTTCTCACGTTGCTGCTCCTCTAACTTAATAATACGATCTTGTAAAGTGGATAGTTCTTCCTTAGTCTTTTTCATTGACTCGGCTTCCTGCTCCAAGATTGATACCCTACCAGTCAGTGCTTTGATTTCGCCGCAGGCAAACTCAAAGGAGTGTTTCACTTCTGAGAATTCTGCCCTTATAGCCTTCAAATCTTCGAGCTCACTCTGGATGGCCTTCACACTCTCAACTAGCGCCGGCAAGGACTCCATTTGGGCCGACAGCCGTTTCAACTCCAGTAGAATGGCCTCATGGTCCGCTGGAACTGGTGACATTACTTTAATACTGGGACTGGCTATCACTGGTGCTTTGCAGCTGGCACATTTCCATGTATGTTTACGTTCACCGAGCCTATTATATCCGCGTTCCGTTATACCCGAGCAAGGAAAGTCGAATTGACTTTCACATACGGAGCAAGTAACGCCGTCCACGGCTTCATCCCCGCAACGTTTGCACTTAAACATTTTGGGTAAACTGATTTAGGAGTTTGAGAAACGCTGACCGTGGGCAGGTAGCAGACTTGCGACAGATGTAAGTACGCGCGCGATCGGTTTGCCGTCTTCCGTAGAACTGAGATCCATGTG
Organism: Aporophyla nigra; assembly: GCA_947507805.1. Classification (NCBI taxonomy): domain Eukaryota; kingdom Metazoa; phylum Arthropoda; class Insecta; order Lepidoptera; family Noctuidae; genus Aporophyla; species Aporophyla nigra. Next base: position 16,863,463 of record OX382297.1, on the reverse strand, counting down.
AAAACCATATAAGTCTTAAATTTGCATTAAGTATTTGCGCGACAAATTAACGAATAACGCGATTAGATTAGTGCGGGGTATCTACCATAACTAAAAAGTTAAAAATAAAAACATTTTACAGAAAAATAACAACCGGTTGTTATTTTTTACACGCTTTATATTAGCTTCACTTGTATGTTTGAATGTATGTTTGTTTGTAACCGACTCCTTATAGCGCGATTTTGACCCACTTAAATGACCAGATTTCATTCAAACTTTGCACACCTATCAAGGACCGATGACAATACAATAATTTCATAAATTTGTGCCATTATCCTTGCCAGGGTTACCAGGGCAGCAAAAAAACTGTCTTCGAAAACTACGCTGACATACGTCACAAACTAATTTGTGCCATTATCCTTGCCAGAGTAACCAGGACAGCAAAAAAACTGTCTTCGAAAACTACGATGACATACGTCACAAACTACGCTGACATACGTCTTAAAATTCGAAACACCCTAAAAATAGAAAATAACAAATAGTTTAAAAAAACTAAAAAACACGCTTGGAAAAAAACCGTGGGGTGCCTGATATCAATAAAAAAATACCTTAAAAATCACCCCACGCTTTTTTTTCCATTATTTTGTACTTTTTAGTTTGGTTTTCAATGGATGCGTGTTTTTTAGTTTTTTTAAACTATTATTTATTTGTAAAAAGTTTTTCTGTTCTACACTTTTTGTGCAGTTTTAGTCATATGACCCAATTTTCCTGCTAACACAGCTGAAGAGCATGTGATTCTGTAGGTTCTATTTTGAAACCGTTATTGAACATGCCTTTAAAATAAGTGTATGATGTCATCAGACTAAACTTGTAACATGTAGCTTTTGAGAACAGTTTCTTGTTTTACAAAAAGCCATACCCTACTTCTGCTCCATAGCCAAAGCAAACCGTTAAAACATTTCAATTCTATACAAAGAAGCCATTTAAATAATCTCAGAATACTATAAAACACCTATAACAGTTGTAGTTAAATATTAGTAAACATTAAACAATGTTATTGCAGGTTCGTGTTCAAGGAAATCTTACATAATTCGTGAGTTACGTTGGCTCGCTCATTGATTTTGTTAACAAAAACAAACTGAGTTCGTCATCGGGGACTTCGATTTTAAGATTTATATTAAGGGGGTTAGGGTATTAATTTAAAAAAAGTTTCACTATTACGCTGCATTTTTGAATAACACGCATTTTCCATACATAAGTTCGAACTGTCACTAATAATACTAATTATGAGTAGTTTTATATATTTTCTTGAGTTTACAGCGTTGTGTAACAGACATTTAATAGGATTTATTGAATTTGGAGGGTTGTATTGATGAGTTTAATGATATTATTTTGTAAAGCCATATTTTTTGCGGTCGTGAATCATATTTTAATCAATATACAAGCTGACACTGACCTGCACCCTAATTGCGAAACGCACTTTTTATCAGAATCTGAATGGGATTGAAGAATATTTCTAAACCATTCCGTAATTTGTTCGAATAAAATGTCGGCTCAGCAACGTTAATAACGCAATGAATGTTGTTTAACTATCAATATGAAACCAATTCCTACTTATAGCAAGTTACGCAATTACCCCTCTGGAAATTGCAAAAATCTTTATAAAAATTGTGCATCCACCTAAAGCTCCAATATTCATTATTAGTACCAAATCGAATTTACGCATGAAAAATTCATCGTAATAGAGAAACTTCCTAACCTTTGGTGCCATCATAATTTCGGCCGAAATACGTCCCTTGCAGGATATAGGCTTCAACGCTGCTGACCATTCTCTAGTAAGTGTCTAAGTCACCTTTTACGACACCCACAGGATGAAGTGGAATAGTGCTAGTCTTTACGTCCTGCAACACAATATTCTAACTTACGTTTGGAAAATGCTTTTTCACTTCAGTAGCTCAAACATGTAGGTTTTGCTGCCTGAAATCAGTGAGCAAAATGCGATTTTGCTCACTGAGTGAGCGAAAGTAACTTTTTAATTTTTGTTTTCAGAAAACCGCGAATATCTTATTCAGCTTTGGGTTAATCATACAATTCGAAACATTTACACTGTATCTCTTTCCCGCCATTAGAAAGAGAGAGAGAGACAAAGACCAGCCCTTTCGAAATTCCGATTTTGAATTCGACCTCAAAGACAAACACGTTCGGAAATTTGTACTAACTAAAGAAATTTTGCAAAAAGATAATTATGTCTTTTAATGTAATTTATTGAATTTTTAACTTATTGTTGTATTTAAACGAAAATAAGTATTTACTGCAAATAAAACTGATATTTAACCTGTAAATATTTATTTTTAGTTTCAATAATGTTACGTAAATATTTTGAATAATAAAATATCATGGGTGATATTTCCGAACACGCCTTAATTTAAATAAAAGAGCGGGAATAAAATTTCGTAGCTGGCGTAAAGAGTTGAATAAGTTAAAAAATATTAAAATAATCGTAAAATATGAGTGAAACTAGCAACGAGAACAGTATTTTAACACCGGAAGAGTTAAAACAACAAGTTATTAATGCAGAATTAAGTTTCCTACCTGAGAAGTCTCGCGAGAAATATCTGAAAGCATACCATGTCTTCAATGAATGGAGACAAGTTACAAGGGGCGCAAGCAGTTTTTCGGAGACGGTGTTGCTATCTTATTTTTTAGATTTATCACAGACGAGGCGATCATCTACAATGTGGAGTATTTACCTACTCAATGTTGAAAGCTACTTTAAATACAAAACATAATGTGCATATTGAAAAATACGCAAAACTCGTATCTTTTCTAAAAAGAATGTTAGTTGGGCATAAGGCTTAAAAGTCCAAAATTTTCACGGCTCTTAACATAGAAAAATTTCTTAATGAAGCTCCGGACTGCAATTTTCTTGCCGCTAAAGTAAGTGGTACTTAGGAATCTATGTTGTTAGTTATTAAAATTTGTGTGTAGACTGTTTTGTATAAAGGTAGGTACTTACTGCCTACTACTAATTTTTGGAGGCGCAATGAATCCTAGTCTGGCTTAGCAATACTCTTAAAATATTTAATAAGATATGTAAAGGATGCTGTAAATGTTTAATTATGCATATTAATCACGTAATATTTTCATTACAGGTTGTACTGATCATAGGAATTAGTGGAGCGTGTCGCAATAACGAGCTATTACAGCTAACAGTTAATAATATCGAAAAGCATTCAGATAAATTACTGTTAGTAAAATTGAAAAATACGAAGACGAACCTTGACACGTCTTTTGTCGTACGCGAAGAATATGTAACTATTGTAGAAAAATACCAACATTTACGTCCAGCCAATATAAAAACCGACCGATTTTTCATACAATACCATAATAATAAATGCTCAAGACAGCCTATGGGAGTAAATAAAATAGATGCTATACCGCGAGAAATTGCCACTTTCTTAAAACTGGAAGAGCCTCAGCTATACACGGGTCACTGCTTTCGGAGAACTTCGGCAACGCTCCTGGCTGATTCCGGAGCCGATCTCACCACTTTAAAACGTCACGGCGGTTGGAAGTCCAATACGGTTGCAGAAGGCTTTATTGAAGATTCAATAGAAAATAAGTCGAAAATCTGTAAGCGTATAGTGGAAACAATAAGTCTGAATTCGACCTCGGATCCTTGGTTTCACCCACGCCCATCCACTTCCAACGACTTACAGTCAGAAAGCCGATCAGAGTCACCAACGTTCACCGTTGTTCCTTCTCAATCCGCCACCGAAACAGAAACCTTAACCCCAGATAATTAAACTAAATGCAACAATAACGTTGCCAAATACTTCTGTTACTTTTAATTTTCAAAATTGCAGTAATTTTACTTTTAACTTTTAAAATGTTCCATTTTATTGAATTGGTACCTCTACCTACAATGTTAATTATTTTGATTCACAATAAATAGTTATTTCAATCTATTCCTGTTTATTATTTTATCTCCTAAAGTGTTTTCGCTGCTGAAGTGACAAGTTATGTGTGTTACACGAGAGCAAAGTTTTTTGCATCTCGTGCCTTTGAATCCCTCGCCACACTCAGGATTCAAAATCAGCACTCGCAGCAAAAAACGACTTTGCGCTCTTGTTGCACAAATAACTATTAATAAAAAATTGCAGCGTAGTACGTAGCGAAACATGTTTTAAAAGAAAATTCCGACCTTTGAGCTTTGGTATAGTATTGCATTTTTACTGCGCATAACCCGAATGTCGACGAAATAATTGCAGTACCTATTTACCTATAACGCCGGGCAGTTTTATCGCTAAAAGCGATTTTACTAAACAACCTTTATACAAATGTGTAGGTCACGCCGCCCGGCTACCTATTTTTGCATTTTTTATTTGTCTACAGATGTATCAACGTAGGTATATCGTAATTGAATGTACAATAATTTAATAATAATGTTGCAGACTATAAACTGTAATCTTTACCAGTTTATCTTACAAAAATAGAGTCTACCTTAAATCCATTCGACCTTCACGCTTAAGGGGACGTCACCTGACTAATGGTGCGATCAAATGCTTGGACAATCGCTTAGCTAAAGCCTTCTAATTGACACGCCACATAAATCCGTTTAAACGATGTTTGTTTTTCGTTTAGCTTTTGCGTTTTAGCTGCAGGTACATTTACAATGGTCCTTACTTCATTGACACTCGTAAACTATTAGGATGACCTTGTCCAATTTGCCTTACTATACAGGGTCAAATTAAACTTAACCCACGTGTTACGAGGTAACGATATCGAAATGAATGAAAAAAAAAATTTTTTTTCATCATTCCAACTTTATTCATAACTTTAAATTACACTCATATACATTACTAGATTGTTGTGTTTCGGTTTTTGGAAATTCGTAAAAAATATCTATTTTCCACAAAAAAATTACAAAAACAGCTGCTCGATTACGGACATTGACCTTCGCTCATCGAATTATGTTTTTTTTTTGTTTCATTCGTTTTCGATATTATATCCAACACGTGGGCAAATTTAATTTAATTTGACGCTTTAAAGTAATTTCACAAAACTCTCAAAGAATCGCAGTTGCGATTTAAATATGTGGGCAATTTAAATTTAAGTTGGTAGACAATTGCTTAACAATTTACTTCCCTGATTACCTACCCGTATATAATTTCGAATGCTTCACCGAGAGAATACACCAAAACTTCTAAGCACTAAGTTTTTTGCATGTGCACTTATCTACCTCTTTTATTTTACCTAATGTTTAAAGTCAGCAAAAAGTACCGAAATCAAAACACTTACTTAAATGTTATTCTTTGTTCAGAAAACGTTTTGTTTAGTAAAAAACTCTATTCACTTTTTATCGACCAACGCGGCGACGGATCTAATTGAATCCGCGTTGTGCAAACTCAAGTGCAACTGACTTTTTTCTAATTGGAAAACTTCGGTGAACGAAAAAGATAATAATGTTTTCTTTAAGTAAACAATACGGTCGGTCAGTCATTACGGGTAGGCAGAAACCCTAAAGTCTAACTACTAGTCTTACCAAGAGATATCATATTGGATTGTGGAGGTCACTCCATGTAAAATATAATATACTAGCTTTTGCCAACGGTTTCGCCCGCGCATTATACATATAAACCTCTCTTCTTGAATCACTCTATCAATAAATGAAAACCGCATTAAAATCCGTTGCATATAGTTTAGTAGGCGGCAGGGACTTTGTTTTATCTATGTAAAGATAAAGATATACAGCTGCATCCAGTTAGGCTGGAAGCCGACCCAAGAAAGTGGAAAGATAGTTTGACCAACAACAAATAAATAAATAGTGATTATGAAACAGATGTATTCTTATCTTTTTATTTATGAAATATCAGAACGATTTCTTGTTACGAGATCGAAACCAGTTTTCCTCAAAAAAACAACATAGGTTTTTGAGATGGAACGAATGCTGTTATTTAAGTGTAGGTACTTTTAAAGTTTATTTTTATTTATCTTCAAGATAAAACAGAAGACTATAAAACAAATGCTCATATTTTAGTAAATATTTGACAGCTAACAGTATTTTGTGCGCACGGCTATGGGTCGAGCTATACATTTCCAGTATAAGCTGACTTCTTATCTCACGAAAAATCTATACAATGCGAGCTCAGCTACAACTGGAAATGTATAGCTTGATATGTAGCTGTGTGTACCACGTCGTAAACAGTTTTCATACGGACATGTTCGCACAGAAACGGACGTTAAAATATCGTGCACTGGAATTTCAACTCTCAGTGTTAAACTGAGCAATGAGAATCCAACAGAGTCCATCCTAGTGAGTCGAAAAAATAACACTGTTTGTGTGTTCTGTGATTTGCAATTCTCGACGCTATACAGTGCACTGAAGATTCAATGTGCGAAAAACTACCGCCTGCATATACTTACATTCGTGCGAACGTAGACGTAATACCTATGTAGATACCCACACAAGACCGTTTTACGTTTTATTACCTACATACTTCGTACCACCAAAGGTCTAAATATTCATTATTTATTCTACCTGACCTACTATTCTATTTTCTCTACAAAAAACTTTTACTCATTTCGTGCTGTTTCGTTTTGCCTTTTTCTTAGTAATTTATTCTTGTTGTGTACCTCTGAAGACATTAGGTAGGTGGTGCATTTAATGTTGTCTGCCACAGTATGAGAACAGCGCAGTAAGTTACTAATTGTGTTGGTCTTATCTGTGAGGTGCTAATATCTTAATTTGGTACATGAATGGGTAAAAAGCACGCAGGTGAAGTTTCTGTTTGTTAAAGCTTGATGTTTCTTTATTAAGCTATAGTTTGATAAGGTTATGTATGCTTCTACACTAATAATAATGGGTGATTCATTTAGAGGTCTTCTTCAAAACTTTTTTTTTTTACAAAAATCATTTTTTGCTGGTTATCTTTATTGTGATAAGAAATAACCATTCCTTACATTTATTATTTTAAGATTATTTCTTTCAAATGTTGGCCGTAATTCCGGTTAAGGCCGGGTGGCACCGTTTTCACCTGTTTTAGAATTGGTTTTTAATAGGCAAATTATTACGTCCAGAATCTGAAAAAAATATATATTTAAGATACATTCTTTCTCCTTAGCTTGTATCCGATCAAAACACGATACAATCAAATTTACTCGATAGAAAAAAAAGCCGAACTTACTTCGATTTGCAGTTTTTTAACAAGCCTAATTTCATTTTAAAGAAGTACTAATACTCCTATTTTTCTATAATTAGTATCAATGTATAGGTAATTTATTTTAGAATCGATTGAACCCGATCAATTTTTCTCATTTTATTTCTAAAAAAAAATATCGATCGTTCAAGTGATTTCTGATCGGCGCGTCGCTTGCCACTACTTGCCAGTGTCCTGCGAGACGTTATCGAGGTGAGACCTGTGACAAATTTTTGCGCGCGCGCTTCCTTTCTGCTGCGTAAGTAATAATAAGAGAAAACAAAATAAATTGTAAATAAATATTGTTTTCAAGAATTTATTTAGACCATAGTTGGTTAAGCTTTTGTTTTGTGTGTGGTTCTCATTGTGTAAATATTTTTAAAACTTTAAAAACAATGTTGCAATCCAATGCAATATTATTATGACATAGAGCTGATCTGATGATGGAGCTGGAAGTTGTCCATAGGAACTCTGTAATTAAACGACGCAGCCCCATCGAGATTGGGCTCGTTTGATTCGTCTTGACGAGTACTTTGATACTATATGGTAACCAGGGTCTGATGATGGAGTTGGAAGGGGCCATAGGAACTCCGTAATTAAACGACGCAACCCCATCGAGTTTGGGCTCGTTTGATTCGTCTTGACGAGTACTTTGATACTATATGGTAACCAGGGTCTGATGATGGAGCTTGAAGGTGGCTATAGTAACTCCGTAATTAAACGACGTAACCCCATCAAATTTGGGCTCGTTTGATTCGTCTTGATGAGTATCTTGGTAGGCGTGAATAGAAAGAGGTCGAAAATTATTCCGCGGCAACGTACTACCGGGGTAAAAGGGACCCAATGTGATAATCCAGATTATAAACTATCTTGGTGAAAAATTTCATCCAAATCTGTTCAGTAGTTTTGCGTGAAAGAGTAACATACATCCATCCATACTTCCATACACCCATACTCACAAACTTTCATAATAATATTAGTCCACGTTATAAACTATCTGCTTGCTAATTGGAACGAAGTTCCTTATCGGGCATTGTGAAAGGGGGCTAGACGGAAAAAAATCTCACGAAAAGTTATAACGACACTTTTTAACCGACTTCAAAAAAAGGACGAGGTTTCTCAATTCGACCGTATATATTTTGTTGTTGAACAAATGTTTGTATGTTGTTGTTTTTTTTTGTTGTGAGTAGAGAGAGAGAGAGGGAGAGAGAGAGAGAGAGAGGGAGAGAGAGAGAGGGAGAGAGAGAGAGAATATTTTTGTTGAGTGTATACAGGTTTTTTGTACAGAATAAATAGGTAATAAAAAAATTATAACAATTATGAATCCTGAAAAGGAACTTCGTTCCATTCGGGTGTCCCTTGACACCACTAAAGTTTTTTTTTTTTTTTTATTCAAATGCGTTCAGTAGTTTTTGCGTGACAGAGTAACAAACATCCATCCATACATCCACACTCACAAACTTTCGCATTTATAATGTTAGTCCAGGTTATAAACTATCTGCGTGCTAAATTTCATCCAAATGCGTTCAGTAGTTTTTGCGTGACAGAGTAACAAACATCCATCCATACATCCATACTCACAAACTTTCGCAATTATAATTATTTTTTTTTGTTTTTTGTGTGACTAAGTCTTTTGTGTAAGTAAGTTATTTGTGTGTTTTGTATTATTCCAGGTTATAAACTATCTGCGTGCTAAATTTCATCCAAATCCGTTCATTCGTTTTTGCGTGAAAGAGTAACAAACATCCATTTATACTCACAAACTTTCGCATTTATATGGTGGTTATAAATTATGGGGAGGTTATAAATTATCTGCAAGCTAAATTTAATCCAAATACGTTTAGTAGTTTTTGCGTGAAAGAATAACAAACAGCCATCCGCGTACTTCCATACATCCATACTCACAAACTGTCGCATTTATAATATTAGTCTTGTATTATCGTTTCTTCTGTGGTTTCTAATACTGTGGACATACTGATGTCGCTACACTATGACCTGTCTGTGCTACGCCCGCCGCCGCCGCGTCGCCCGAACTTTTGGCGCGCTATCGTGTTCGACAAGAAGGACGCGCGGGAGGCGCCCCGCGGATTTCCACGCACCTCACCCCCTCAAATCTGTATGAGTGTCGAATCACCTAGCCTTAACATGAGCCATTCTGACTGATTCTGATTTGTGTGTGTAAGAAAAATGATGAATGAAATATGTGAAATCGCAAACCATGAACATGTTTAAAGATTATGTTGAAATAACACAAACGTAAATCAAAGTGAATGTTAAAGCGGTGGTGGCCCAGTGATAACGGCCCAACTTACCAGTTCTATTTGGTGGGTTTGAACCCAGGCAGATGCCTTACTTTGTGTAAATAATTTCAGCGCCACTGCTGACAAAACGACGAAATATTCGTTTAAATTAATGGTATGAAACCTGCATGTTCCGAATATCTTTCAAGCCGCACTGGGCCCACGTGCCAGATTACAGCCCACTTCGTCAGAAGACAGTAATCCTGTGTCCCAGCAGTGGGAACGATATGGTCTGCTAATGCTAAATCAAAATAATAAAAAAAGGTGAAGACAAAGATATAAAAAGAAACAATGGTAAATTACAATACAATAGAAAAGGAACAGACAAACAAAACCTAACAGGTTAGGAACCGTATGTATTTAAACTAATTTAAGTTTCGATTCGCAAAATAAGTACAACCACTTATCCATTTAACATCAATAATTATTAACATATACTACGTGTTCCTGCAGTACTATAATTTGCGGAACCAGCGATATCAGCCATTACCTATTTATTAATTGCCCGTAGAACATCCAAGCTGTTATAGACGAAAAATTAATAATGCATCGGAGTTACTTGATAGATACGTACAACAAACTTGTGCAATCAACTGCCGGTTATTATGTATCGGTTCGTAAGTATTATTTACGTGAAAACTTGTTTCAGTCCAAAAGAAAAACGATTCGTTATGTGTATCTATCTACTGGTTTTTCTAAATGTAAGACAAAAAGGTTTGATTAAAAGAAAACGATTTAAAAAGTCTTGATCCTTGATTTATTTATGATTCGAATTTCGAAGGGGAACTCTTATTGCGAACCAAGTAGGTAATATATCAATCAAGCTCTGATCTACATACAATTTTAGAATTAAATTAAGTTTCATTCGGATTTTCAATTTGGTACGCCTATACAATCTTAATTTAGTACAACCACATAAGGACTAAGAAGTTTTTATTTGAGCGTTATGCTATTTTATGAAAAAAACACTGATGAAAAGTGAATACAAAAAACACTGGCTGATTTAAATGCAATGGCAATACAAAAGGCATGTTAAATAAAAAGTAAATCGATTAAAAAGAAAATTAAATGGATTTACCTTATTATTTTCAACACGAATGGCCAGTGAACTTAACACTTTTTTTTTAAAGAATCAAAAGTTTGCATGAATAATTCCAACTTAGGTAAAGAAAGTTAATTCTCGTTATTCAAACGATCAAATTCTAGTCGCAGTCTCAACTCAGCGACATTCGAATGCCAAAAATTGCTAAAAATGTATGGAAACTTGCGGATTTTTTGGCTGGTTGAGACAAACACCAGACTGTGAATGTTCTTAAAATTACGAGTATTGCCCATAAGTATGTCTGGGTCAGTGCAGATGCTTTTTAGGTAAAACTGAGGTTGCATTTAATTATTAGGAGTATAATTAAACAAATACTGATAGCTAACAGACCGATCCCGACGCAAGGTTACAAGAAAAAATCAATTATCAGAAAAACAATATAATTGGTGAATCTTGTTTCTAAATAATTCCTTTGCATTTCATGTCTGTGCTATGTAACCTTTTATATTTTAGGCTCGACGGAATTTATATCCTTTTTGCAATTTATTATATAAGCAGGATTACTCACTATACACACATTAGGAGCTTGTAGCTAAATAATTACAACCGCAGAGGTCGATCGATCAGGTTAAGCTACGCTTGCCGCAGTTGGTCCGTGGATGTGCGACCATCTTTACATACCAAAACCCCTCCGTGCCTCGGAAAGCACGTAAAACCGTTGGTCCCGGCTATCATTTGTGGATCTTCGACAGTCGTTACCGGACGTCAGAAACCCGAAAGTACATATGAAAATGATAACCAGTCTTTACTTATTAAAACAGGTACCGTGTGGTGCCGGACGTAAATAATAACACCACCCCATTTCTTCCCGTGGGTGTCGTAAAAAGCGACTAAGGGACTTACTTAGTCGCTTTTTACGACACCCACGGGAAGAACTAAGGGACTTACTAGAGAATGGGCAGCAGCGTTCTCTACCCATTTTACCACCATACTGCGATCGCCAACCCGCCTGCCAAGCGTGGCGATTATGGCAAAGCCCCCCAAATTGGGGGAGGCCTAAGTCCAGCAGTGGACGTCTTACGGCTGAAATGATGATGATGACTTATTAAAATACTGGTAAACTGGAAACCGACCCCAACATAGTTGAGAAAAGGTTAGGGACATGATGACTTACCACTGCTCCAAGTAGGTACCTACTGTAGAAGTAATGTTCTTTATGAACAATTGATACTAAGTCTGTAAATAAAAGCTAATTAGTTAATATCAAGGCTGGGATAAACACTTGCAGTAAATAATCCTCGCACAGGTGAGTGAGCACATACCTACGTACAAAGAAGACACATCCGTAAGTTCTTTAATATCATCGATATAATTATATTGCTGACGTCAACATCTATGAAAAAACTTATAACTTTGTTTATAAGTTTAACGCACTGTCATATTCTTAGACCCTTTTTTTGTGGTTGTCGTCATCAAATGACGTATTCCGCTCTGGGTGGAGCGAAAGGGCGTGTCAGACTTTTGCTGACTAAAACTCACCCGTGTTCCTTCATTTGCCCATATGCCAGGGCCACGGTACCTCTTTAGAACTAAACTCGCGACCCTGGTTCTTAGACCCTTGCATTCAGCGGCATTATTGTGTATCACACTAAAAACGTAAAGATTGGTTTTCATTTTGACAGTTCAACAACATTCATTGCGTTATTTACGTTGTTGAGCAGGCACATTTTTCGAACATATGAAGGAATGAATGACCAATATTCTTAAAAATTATTCAGATTCTGATTGATAGTGTGTCACTGTCACGCAGTTATCTTTATTTGTGTCTGTAACCTACTAACTCCAGAAGTTAAGGAAAATTGTTACTAACCCTATGGACGGTCTGAAATAAAAACTTTCTAATCTATCCTATTAGGGTGTTGGTTGCTACTTCTCCAAAGTTACGGTACATCATCCTCCCCAAAAGGGGGTTTGCCATAAACGCCACGCTTGGCAGACTGGTTGGCGATCGCAGTATGGTGGTAGGATGCATAGAGAACACTGCTGCCCATTCTCTAGTAAGTCCCTTAGTCGCCTTCTACGACACCCACGGGAAGAAATGGGATGGTGCTATTCTTTACGTCCGGCAACACACGGTTGCAGTAGCTAAAATGGAAGTCCAAAAACTTTTTAACAAAAAATTAAACCGCCGAAAAAACAGAAAAGCAAAAAATAATAAACCTTAAAATTATGAGTCGGCGCTTTGAGTGATCTTAGTTCATTGATTTTTCAGCGCCGACTCAAAATTTTAAGGTTTATTATTTTTTGCTTTTCTGTTTTTTCGGCGGTTTAATTTTTTGTTAAAAAGTTTTTATTTTGTAACTTTTTTGTAGCTTCAATGTATTAATAATACTTGGCAAGGTATACCCTATCCAATGAAAAAAGAATTATCAAAATCGGACTACTGTGTACAAAGTTATGCGTGGTTATACATTACAATCAATGAGTGAACAATCAATCATCTCCTGTTTTCCGACCCTTAGGGTTCGATTTTGTTTTCCAAATTTATATGGGACCACCCTCGGAGTATACCCTTTCCAATAAAAAAAGAATTATCACAATCGGACTACTATGTAAAAAGTTATGCTTGGTCATACATAAAAAAAAACAAAGAAACAAAAAAAAAACAAAATATACGCGTCGAATTGATAACCTCCTCCGTTTTTCTTCGTCGGTTAAAAAACAACTCTGAGTGAAGGCACATAGAGTCCTACCCAGTTTGAAGGTGATCAAAATCTACAAATGAATTCTCCGATAATGTATTTTTGTTATAATAGGTTGGGGAAAAAGTTTCTTCGCATTTTTTAAGAAAATTCAAAACATTTTTTTAATAAAGTTTATTTACATTTAACTAAAGTATGTAGGTACCATTTTGTTCGATAACTTTTTGCCATCTTGTAGATAGGGACATGATCCCGTTGCTATAGAAATTTTGGGACTTCTGGTCAAAATACCGCGACAAGTGGGTTTGGCAGTCCTCTCGTGATGTTAACCTGACACTGCCTAAAGAATTCTGAAGAGACCGAAACAGGTGGAAATCTGAAGGTGCAAGGTCAGGACTATACGGCGGATGCATTAACACCTCCCAGCCAAACTCTCTTAATTTTTGTTGGGTGGCTAAAGATGTGTGAGGTCTAGCGTTATCATGATGAAAAACCACACCCCTTCTGTTGATTAATTCCGGCCGCTTTCTCTCAACTTCTTGCTTTAATCTCATCAGTTGTTCGCAGTAGAGTTTAGAATCGATGGTCCTGCCTGGTGGTAACAGCTCATAATGAATAATGCCCTTCCAATCCTACCACACACACAGCATCACCTTGTTGCGAGTTAACCCGGGTTTCGCCACAGTCTGTGAAGCATGACCGGCCTTTCACCACGACCTTTTTCGCACGTTCTTGTCATACGTGATCCACTTTTCATCACCAGTTATCAGCTTCTTCAAAAATGGTTCGGTTTCATTACGTCGTAATAAAGAATCACAAATGAGTACACGGTTCATTAGGTTTCTTTCAGTGAGCTCGTGAGGTACCCAAATGTCGAGCTTTTTTGTGTACCCAGTTTTTTTCAAATGCGCCAAAACTGTTTTGTGGTCAATTTCCAGTTCTTCAGCTACGTCGTAACTACTGGTACGCCAATCTCGCTCCACTTTTTCAAAAATGGCATCCATTTTATCCGTAATAGGGCGACCAGAGCGACGTGCATCTTTGACATCAAAATTTCCGGATTGAAAACGCTTAAACCAAATTTGTGCTACTCTCACAGACACTACACTAGGTCCATAAACATCGCAAATTTTTTTCGCGGCTTGCGTTGCATTTGTACATTTTTTGTAGTAAAATTTTAAAATGTATCGAATTTCTTCATTAGATTCACTCATCTTGACGGTACGAAAAACAAATGAAAATCACACATTTTCCTAATTTGAATTTGGAATTATGTTCTTTAAAATTTAAACTTTCAATGATACCAAAACCAGCCAGATACAAATAGTATAGCCAAAGAGATTTTATTACAAGTTCATACATACTATAATGGGAAAAGACTTTTTCCCCAACCTAATATTATAGGTTTACGGCAGAAATACGATAATGTCAGTAGGAACATTGTGGCTGAAATCCATATTAGGGATCTCTGCTACTCGAACCAACTCTCGATGGATGATATAGATATTATCATAAGAAGTAAGGCTCAAAGATGACGGATCACTTTCTAATAAATGAACAATGCAACCCTCTCAGTTCATTCATCCCATTGAATGACTACTTCTTTCATGAAAAATTCATTCTAGGGGATTAAATCAACTTAGAAGGTAGTTTGGATCTTTTTTATGAATAAAGTTCTGTAAAGCCATATTTGTTACGGTCGTGAATCATATTTTAATCGTGAAAAATATTTTACTAACAGACACTGACCTACAAATTGCAAAAAAGGTAACAACATCTTGAATTTCGCGGGTTTACCTTAGGGCATCCACGATATTAGTGATGATTTTAAAGTTTATAACGTAAAAGACCGACTTCAGACATGCATATTAATCACACTGTTTGTTAATGAGACTACGCAATTATTGCAGCTACTGACGAAACCCAGCCCCGCAGTGCAAATAAGTATGTAGGTATGCAATGCGCATATCGCATGCTCCATACTAATAACTCATAGTCCACCTACATCATACATAACGTTTTAGTGGTGGTGGTCACTTTAAAGCCATTCGGAAAGTCTTAAAAAGATCTGTTATTATTGTATTTAACTTTATAATCAATGTTTATGAGGAACTTTGGCTCTTGAGATACAACTATCTTTTTATTTAGTTCAGGAGCCAAATGTTTAACCTCCTTTTTGTCCACTGCTTGTACAATGTTCAGTGTGTGTCTAACCGTATGTGTTTTTCTTTGTACAATTAACTAATTATTTATTTTATCATCTCATCTGCCTAGCCCTATCCCGACTATGGTGGGGTCGGCTTGCAGTCTCACCGGATGCAGCTGAGTACCAGTATTTTACACGGAGCGACTGCCTATCTGACCTCTACAAGCCAGTGGGTTATACGATACCCCGTAGGAAGACTGGTTGTCAGAGTTTTGGGCTTCTGACCACCCGTAACCACTGTCAAAGATTTACGAATTACAGCCGGGACTAACGGTTTAACATGTTTTCCGAGGCAGGTTAGGGGCCATCCATAAATTATGTCACACTAGTTTCATGATTTTTTGACCCCCCCCGTCCTTGTCACAGGTGGTCACATTTGTGAAACCCCCTCTCTCTATTGTGACATCACATATTTTGCAATTTTACATCCAGACATTGATTTTTTTCTTTCTTTCCTCGTTCATATTTCGTGTTTTAATTAGTAAGCTACCAGCGACATACGCACGGGGATTGATGGCGAACCAGTCCAGGACCACTGGGACAGGATTCAAGCAGCTATTACTGGAGCGGCGAAGGCAGTGCTCGGCATGTCTAAGGGTGGACGCAAATGTGACAAGGAGACGTGGTGGTGGAATGACACAGTCCAGAGGGAGATAAGGGTGAAGAAAGCCCTCTTTAAAAAGTGGCAAGTGTCCAAATCTCCTGAAGATCGCGACGCGTACAGGGTTGCAAGACGTGCGGCTAAGAGAGCCGTAGCCAGAGCCAGACGAGACCACTTACAACCACTCTACGATAAGCTGGAATCGTCTGAGGGGCAGAAGCTTATCTACAAGTTGGCACGCTCCAGGGTCAAAGCGGCACAGGATATTTCCAAGTGCCGCTGTGTTAAAGACCCTAACGGCAACCTGTTATATGAGGACGTCGCGGTGAAGGAGAGATGGCGCTTGTATTTCCACGACTTGCTTAACAAGCAGCATAAAGAGGTGCAGCCACCGGACCTCCCTCCGAATCAGGGACTAGTGCCGCCTGTAACACCTGAAGAAGTGGAAAATGCTCTTCGTCGCATGAAAAATCGGAAAGCTGTCGGAGCCGATGGAGTACCAATCGAGGCCTGGAAGGCGATGGGTTCTCGTGGTGTGGGCATTTTAACTGACCTTTATAACCGCATACTCCTCACCAGCCAGATTCCTCGTCAGTGGAGACTGAGTGTTATTACTCCGGTCTTCAAGGGCAAGGGATCGGTGCAGGACTGCGGCAGCTACCGCGGTATAAAGGTCATGGCCCACACCATGAAGCTCTTTGAGCGAATTATTGACTCTCGGATCCGTCAGGAATGTACAGTCTCGGATGGCCAATATGGTTTTCGCCCTGGTCACGGGACCATGGACCCTATTTTTGCCCTAAGGATCGTCATGGAGAGGTACAGGTCGAAGAATACGCCTCTACATTTCCTATTTTTGGACATGGAGAAGGCCTTCGACTGTGTTCCTCGTGTGATGATCTGGTGGGCACTGCGGTCCAAAGGAGTACCAGAGGCTTATATTGACACCATCCGAGACATGTACCGCGATTCCGATTCCGTGGTTCGGACCGCTGTTGGCGACACTAAACCCTTTACCATTACTGTAGGTGTACACCAGGGATCCGTCCTGAGCCCGTTCCTATTCAGCGTAGTATTAGACGTTGTGTCAGACAGCATCAGGAACTCCCATGAGCAGCCCCCGTGGCTGCTCATGTATGCTGATGATATTGCGCTGGTAGACGCGGACAGGGGACGACTGGTGAGACGCGTGAAGGCGTGGAAGGGTACGCTTGAGAACGGTGGTCTGAAGCTTAATGTGGCGAAGACAGAGTACTTGGCCTGCAATTCAGCAGATCTCACATCCGTCCGCATAGGCGAAGACACGGTCGAGCGCACGGACCAGTTTAAGTACTTGGGATCTGTACTCCACGCGTCTGGTGACATCGACTACGACGTCAAGGCACGCATTGCTGCAGCGTGGGCTAAATGGCGAGAGGTGTCTGGTGTCATTTGTGACCCCAAGATACCGGTTAAGCTGAAGGGACAGGTCTATAAATCCATCATTAGGCCTGTCCTTTTATATGGCAGTGAGGCGTGGCCCGTACTTGAGCGGCACAAGCAAGAACTGCGTGTCACGGAAATGAAAATGTTGCGCTGGATGTCCGGAGTTACGCGGAAAGACCGCGTCAAGAACTCACGCATTCGCGGCAGCCTTCATATCCGTGACATAGCAGACAAATTGCAGGAGTGTCGCCTACGTTGGTACGGGCACGTATTACGGAAACCGGCTAGCTATGTGGGGAACAAATGTCTGGCCATGCCGCCTCCGCCGGGTCCCTGTAGAAGGGGCAGACCCAAAAAGTGCTGGCTTGACGTCGTAGCGGATGACATGCGTACCAACAAACTCACCATAAGGGATGCACAAGACCGTCCGAAGTGGAGAGTTAAAAGCAGGAAAGCGGACCCCGGGCTCCGAAAGGATGCAACCGGGATAGCGCTAGGATGATGATGAGTACTTTAAATACGTATATTACATTTTGAAATGTGACGTCACAAAATTTAGGGCCCCTCCCACCCCCTTGTCACACAACAACAACCCTTCACACAATGTCACAATTCGTCGACGCCCTCCCCTCCCTTAACGTGTGACGTAATTTATGGATGGCCCCTTACGCATCGTAATGGTATGTAAAAATGGTCACCCAACAACGGACCGACCGCGGAAAGCATAGTTTATCTGATCGATCGACCCTTGCGGCTGTTTTTACTTAGCCACAAGCCCCTCGTGAAAGACCCTCCTTTTCTCTTACAAAGATCTTTAACTAAGAACAACAACTTGCGGTTATGGTTGTTGAAAAGTCGAAAATCAATATAATCATAATTACCTATCTACAATATTTCTCAGCCTTTGGTTGTGCGTTTTTTGTTGTTTTTGTGTATGTATGCAATACTCATAACATTATCACGTAAACCTCCTGTGTACAGTCAATGAAATTAATTGTTAAGTAAGATGTCAACACTTTACGTCATTTTGCCGTGTTAAAGCTCGTACTACTGTCAAAGATTGACAGTTGTGATCCCTCCGTTTCAAACCGTCTTCAAAGCAAATGGTCCTTATAGCAGAAAGCCCTAAAAGCAAATGGTCCTAATAGCAAAAAATCCTAAAAGCAAATGGCCCTACTAATAGTGTACTTTAGTGTACAATAGTTTTAGGTTTACATTGTGTTTTATTTGTATGTATAGATAGATCGTCTGTAAAATATTTATGATATAGGTCTTAGTTACCTGAAATAAATGATTTGATTGAATAGCAAAATGACCTTTAGAAAATTACTACTACTACTGCTACTACTTAATTAGCGACCCCAAAAATACCACTTGAAGAGTGAGACGAATTGTTGATTGCAGACTGTTATTATTATCAGACCAGAGTACATAAACAGCTGCCGGTCGTTTTGACCCTTCTTCAGCCATATATTTCGACCGTGCAAAATGTTCGACCTATTCATTCGATCCACATTCCTACACGTACCAAATACCTACGTTGAGTTTCATCCCTTGAATTGGAATAGTTGGTGTCTCCCGACTTCGGTATTTAAATTTAGTATTCGCATAGAAAGAATTTGGGTGGACGAGGAGATGGCCGATATAGTAAATCTCTGAAAAAATGGTGGCCAAGACTAGGCCAAGGAAACCAACGGGGGATAATTGCGTACAACCAGCATCCTGATTTCCTGATGTAATTTTGAATTGAAATTGTCTAAATAACCTCTGTAACCAGTTTTTCTGAAGCCAATAGTAAGTAGTAATAGTAAGTAATTCTTTATTAACATAATTGTTTACATAAATTTTTTGAAGCCTCTAACTCCAGAATTAGGTGTACCTGTATGTCAGGAGTCAGCGCCCTCTCCCATTTTATTTGTCTTAGACACTAATGTCAACATAGGAGAACACCAAATTAAGTACTATAAAATACAATTTTAAATACGTAAAAACTGGAATAAAATAAAATACATTAACAGAAATGAAAAAGCTAAAAATAAAATTATACTACCATTATTATATCGTGCTGTATGTGTATGTGTGTGTTAGTGGGATGTGTGTATGTGTACGTATGTGTTCTATGTGAGTGTGTTTTTGTAGAATGAGATTTATTATTTATTATTTTCTCTACATCCTCATAACCAAGAGTAATGAGCCAGTTCTTAACTTTATATGCCAATAACCTCAGCTCTACTATTAAGAACGTGAACGCTGCTAGCTCTGTCAGCTGAATGTTCCTTCGTCCTTGCAGATTATCGGGTACGTTATACGGGTGGGTTTTAGTCAGTAAAAGTCTGACACGCCCTCCCGCTCCGCCCAGAGCGGGAGAAGTCATTTGATGATATCCCATCCAAAAAAAAGGGTGTTAACACGTTCACAGTCCAAAGGAGTCACATTTGTACCAAAGTCATACGTCCATGACTCCAGTTGGAGTCAAAATCCAAAAGTAAATTAGATGTTTTTTATTTGACTGGAAGTTTGAATAAGAGGAAAAAGATTCTTATGGACGTATGGTTAGATAACAATGCTACCGAAAATTTAAAAGGGCCGCCGTAAAACGTTGCCCGTCAAATGTTCAAGTTAGGGCAAGATTGTAGGTGGACGTACGAATACGTTTTGTAACTTTGTACTGGGACAGGGAACGCGTTAAGCAATTGCAGGGCCGTTCAAAAGCGTGATATCGCCGAAGTCGCAGGAAACATATGGATGAAGATGGATGAATCGGAAAATATGGCAGAAGAACGGGGAGGCATATACCCACTAGTAGGTGTTGGTTGGCTGAAATTATTATGATGACAATAGAAAGAATTGCATTTATTATGTTGTATTTTACCTATTCATAAATGGATCCGCACTTATTGTCTATTGCGCTTGGTGGAAAGCGATACTACGATGGAATATTTTTTTGCTATATTGGCCTGTCATCATCATCATCATTTTAGCCGTAAGACGTCCACTGCTGGACTTAGGCCTCCCCCAATTTGGGGGGCTTTGCCATAATCGCCACGCTTGGCAGGCGGGTTGGCGATCGCAGTATGGTGGTAAAATGCATAGAGAACGCTGCTGCCCATTCTCTAGTAAGTCCCTTAGTCGCCTTTTACGACACCCACGGGAAGAAATGGGGTGGTGTTATTCTTTACGTCCGGCACCACACGGCATTGGCCTGTGCTAGCTGACATATGACAAATAATATAGTTTATGTTTTTTGTTAGTAATAACTTACTTATTGTATAGAATCAAGTTCTTCTAACTCAACAGACAGCTGTGCTGCTGGGGAGTTTGTTGCGCCACTTCTTCCCAGCGAAAGCACTAGGAAGTGGCGAAGGACGGGCGCTTTTGGGGGACTGTCTTATGTAACTTTGACGTTCAAAAAGTGCTGACTCTCAGCTTAGTTTGAATAAATGACTTTTGATTTTGAACCAGCATGCCCAGAAGATGTCTGTTCACTGTTGTTAAAGGTTCACGAGTTGTGTACTACGGGAGCCCCACGGTGTCTTTGTACCGGTTCTATCAATAAAACACGTATGTGCAAGGAATATAGTCAATAATTTATAGAAATCGTTCTACGGATTAAAAATTATAACTTCTTTTTTTACCTTCAACCCAATCTCTCCCCTTTCCTGCCGGGGTCGCGAGATTGTTCGAAAGAGATACCGTGACCCTGGCACATGGGCAACTGAAGGAACACGGGTGGGTTTTAGTCAGTAAAAGTCTGACATGCCCTCCCGCTCCGCCCAGAGCGGGAGAAGTCATTTGAAGATTTCCCATCCAAAAAAAAAAAATCTCTCCCCTTTCTTTTCTCTTTTCTATTCAAAATTATACTAACTGTATTTCATTGCCTGTCTGTAGGTATCAAACAATTTGAACCGTGCACCTAGCTTCCGACCTTTCATAGGTGCCCATGTAGGTTTATGTTAAATAAAATATTTGAATTGATTTGATTAGTACAGCATAAGCTTGCAAATTTTTATAGATACTGTAAAGATAAGTTGTTTATTATGGTAAACCACAAATCTTAACAGTAAGTATGTATAAACATTAGCAGTCAGTTTTTTCTGAAAAGATTTGATCAGAATGAATATAATATTTAAATAGAACATAGAACAGTACACGGAACCGATCAGATTGCTACAGAAGCTATGGGATTGAATATCTAATTCATCTATGCCGTCACCTTTGCTTTTTATATCCATGACAAATAACAACACCCAGGTAGGTACGCTTTATATTTATTTATTTGTAAAGGCTTACCAACTGTAATATACATCATCATATCATCATGATCAGCCTACATTGTTCCCACTGTTGGGACACAGGCTTCCTCTCGGTGAGGGCCCTAATCTACCCGCGGGCGCAGTGTGGGTTAATGGGTGTCATATGTCTTCGATTTTTGATTCTAGGACATGCCGGTTTCCTCACAATAATATACCTACATACTTTGTCATAATTCTAAATCTAAATTATAGGAAAGCACGGCCCTAATGATTTGCGTAAGTACATGAAATAAGAATCCATATCTATTTCTTCTTTCACAAGTCTTTTATATTCTATAAGTGGTTAGTCAAGCCTTAATACAAGATTTAGTTACAAAAACAAAACTAAGACGTTCACTGTTCAGATTTTGTTTGATATGTGACTTTATCTTTAACTTGTTCTTCATGTCAACTATAAGTTGTTTGATACTTCTGTTTGAGTCACCAAATGGTGATTTCTAAAAGTTGCGGTATTCTGATAAAACAAATTCAATTAAGATATTTATAATTTGCAAACTGTAATCATAAGTTCAGCACATGAATTTATGATTCATAGTAACATGATTTAGCGACGAATTTTTCGCAGGTTATTAAAAAATTTAATAAAAAATAACAATGTCTGATACAAACTTTCAACTTAGAGGGGTACAGAATCGTGTACTGAATTCACAGTAAGTTACATTTTAAAACAACATTTTTTTTAAATATAGGAAGTAAAATATATTTATTACAAGTTCTAGGAAGAAGTTTTGAGTAAACAACAGGAAAACACCTTGACTCTTCTGTTTTATGCAGCCGCGGCCTAGCCGATCAGGAAGTGCATTCAGAGCAGAAGTTCTAACCTACCATAAACTACTTGCAGAGCCTTAGTAGGTTGGTAGGTAATGCTCTTGCATTAAAATTACATTTATGTTGTTTTTTCCTCCTAGGCAGCGAAGATGGTCATGCAGATTAAAAATAAACAGATGATTGCGGATGACATTAAACAAAATGGCTGCATAGGAAACTCAAATCGTTGACAAACTGTTCCAAATTTAAAAATTTTTCATTGGATTATCAATACTGGCTGTGGAAATCATGGAATCATGTATGCTGTCTGTCAGCTATTTTTTGTTGTGACGCGGTTACTTCGTCAATAATTTAAAAAAAAAAAACAGGAGTTAACTACAGACACGAAAAGAAGTGACTGGGGGATCAGGGTTCAGTCACTAATAGATTACATGACACGATTTCAGCCGAAAGATAGCCCACTGGTAGACAGAGGCATTCCCCAATTATTTTTTGGACGCTTTTGCCATAATCGCTTGGCACGCAGGTTGGCGATTGCAATATGGTGGTAAAAAGCATATACAACGCTGCTGCCCATTCTCCAGTATGTCCCTTAGTCGCCTATTATAACACCCACGGGAAGCAATGGGGCGGTGGGGCGAATGGAATGGTGTGGTGGTGGTAATAGGTAGGTACAGTTATATTGAAAAAAGAAGTGAATATTTGAAAACCAGTTGCATTACCAATTTATTTCTTATGGACTGGCCTGTTAGTCTAGTGGTTAGTGACCCTGACTGTTAAGACTGAGGTCGTGGGTTCGATTCCCACCCAGGACAAATCTTTGTGCGATGAGTCAGATCATTTGTTCTGTGTCTGGGTGTAATTTATCAATAATATGTATGTATTTAGAAATATAAAAGTATATTTATCAGTTGTCTGGTTGCCATGGTACACGCTCTGCCTACTTTGGGATCAGATAACGGTGTGTTGGTTGTTCTAAGATATTTATTTATCATTAATTAAAATTTTGACATTTTAATTATTATGTTTTTTTTTTTTTTATTTGGCAATTTATCGTGTGTAATTATTTAGTGTTTATGTACTTGTGTAAAACTATGGATTACAAATGATGTTTGATATAAATAAAAAATACCATTAAGCAGCTGGATCTCCACACTTCTTACTCAAACATCACTGGTTGTTTTATATTTCCACACCGAATAAGGTGCCTGCCGATGTCTAGGCTCTACGGTAGCCCCGGGAATTCTAATTTTCTTACGTTTTTTTGCAATTTACAGGTTAACGGGTGGTGGTCGGGCGGGTGGGAGCCTCCTTGTCGGAGTGCCGCCATGGGATCTGGAGGCAAAGGTCCTCGCCCACATGTAGGAGTGGTGCGAGGAGGCGAAACGCGGGGGCGAAACTCCGCTGCCGCGACAAATCGCGGCACGGCGGACAGAGCTCCGGCAGGATCTCATGGCGACATGGCGGGTACGATTGTCGCAACCAAGCGCAGGGCACGCCACAATTGCGGCGGTAAGTCCCCTCTATGAGGAGAGGATAGAGAGGCGCCACGAAGTCCGCGTAAGGAGGCGTAGTGTTCCACGCGCGCCTCAAAGAGATGTCAGCAGCACTGAAGGGGTCTGCTAGGACCGATATGCCTGCCGGGGTCGCGTGATTCTTCGAAAGAGATACCGTGGCCCTGGCACATGGGCAACTGATGGAACACGGGTGGGTTTTAGTCAGTAAAAGTCTGACACGCCCTCACGCTCCGCCCAGAGCGGGAGAAGTCATTTGATGATTTCCCATCCAAAAAAAAAAAAAACCGGTGGTCGGGGGGGTCTAGTTTTTACACAAATTATGATTTTCGACTGCAATACGTTTGTATTTACAGAATTAAATTAATTAAAATTATTAGATAATACAACCCACTAAGTTCATTTAATTCCATAAAAAGACGATTTCGTAAAAAAGTCAATCAATGACATTTTTTTTTTTACCGTCAGGTAAAAAACAAATGTCATTGATTGACTTTTTTCTCCACTTAATCGGTACGTATTAGTATTATTATTAACGTAAACAACGCCAAAATGTTGTTGAACTGCCAATATGAAAGCGATTCCTACTGATAGTGTATTACCACAGTATAAAAACATACAGTAGGACGACACCTTTGATCTCCTTGTAAATGCCGACAACGTGTAGGCATTGTCGCAACAGCTAGGGTTGTCTCAAGTAAACTTTTTTAAATTTATTTTAGATCAATATTATTATTAACAATAATTAACAATTAGCAAAAATACCGTTTTTTAAACAGTTTTATTTAGCTGTTTGTTTATTTATTTGTTTGGGTTAAATCAAGTAATTTATTCTGTAGACTTTCGAAAGTTCTTCCAAATAAATCAGGTCTTCTCCAAGCTTCTAACCATAATTTGCATCTGAAATTTGTAATACAGGAACTATTATATAATATTAATGTGCTTCGTCTATGGTCTGACACGCAAAAATATACAATTCTAGATTGAGGTTGAGACAAACACATATATGTCACAATCCAAGATGGCGGATATTTCTCTAAATTAAATTTGATTTAGAGAAATATCTGCCATCTTGAATTTGAAAATTGATGTTATTTTCATAATCTTCACCTCAAGAAATCACAAAATTGACATGCATAACTATTTTTTTTTTTTCAAAAAATGTCCTCCATCCTGGGTCAGGTACACTTGCACGATAGACATTTCCGCGAAAGACACTTGACCTCATTTTTATTTGTAGGGATTTCGCAAATCTTGAAAATGACACCCATGACGAAAAATTTGCAAATTTTCGTTGCGCCACCTTGGATTTTAATTTTGACCCCATAGTCGGTTTTAGTGACCTCTAAAACCATGAAAATGATACCCATGACGAATTTCTATCAAATAAACAATATTTTATTTATTTGTTTACCTTTCATCCATGCGCGGCAATTGATGAAATCTCAATTCTTTATTAATGTAAGATGACGACTTGCAATCCTTCACAGCACACGTCGTATCATTTTAATAAAATTATTATAAATTAATTAAAACAAAAATAAAGTGACACACGATAGCCCTGAAAGTTTTCTACCGAACTACTAACACGGTAGCGTATGCAGTTCGGGAGCGCCCTTACCCCGTCTCGCCCCTCACGCCCCGCACGATTGCCCTGTCTAGACGTCTTCGTCGGACGACTGTACGATTTATAGACTGTGGTATTACGCAATAACCATCCAGCAAATTGCAAAAAAACGTACGAAAAATTTGAATTTCGCGGGTTCCACTAGAACTTCTACCGTAACTCTTCAATACTCTATTCCTAAATTAGCATATAAAACGCACATTATGTAGAACGGAACGTTAACCACCACATTAAATGTTAAAAGCGTTTCAATTACGATGTGCGGCGCATCTCTGGGCTAATACGGTTATGGAGGACATGATGAATTATATGTTATGTGACCACAATTTGTATGACATTGTGCCTCATTACCTCGAGAGCTTGTCAACATCACAATTATGTACCTACTATTTAATTAACTCGTTAATAATTAGGCTACTAGATACTTGCCATTTAAAAACATAATTTTGTTGCCAAATATTATAATACTGTAACAATGAAAGGTGTAAGTACCTACGTAATTTGTCAGAATATTTTCCAACAACGGGCGTGCGTGTATGACCATGTATTCAGAACGTAAATGATACAAAAGGCGTATGTAAGGATTGTAACAGGTGGCGTTCTATTGTTTTTTGCCAACCCCCATGGGAAGAATGTATTTTTTGTACTTAATAGTTATTTTTGTAAGATCGGAAGAGGAGATATTGAGAGAGCTCTGCGTATCAGATATTAAAATCTCAGTAACATACATATATCCATCATATAAACTCATGCTTTTTTCTCATGGGGGTAGGCAGAATCTACGAAACACCACAGTTACGATCCTTACACAATCCTTTTGTCTCGTTTACGTTCATACATCTGTATTTTATTTATAAAAACAATAAAAAAGCAAGTAATTGAACACTGGTGTGGGTTAAAACTTTGACTGCTCTACAACTCGAAGACCTAGAATAACACAGGCGTCATATAGAAGAATCACTGATATATATTTACGACATTTATTTTCTTTCTAAAAAGACACTTTTATTTGTCGTTCTTTATGCGGAAATAAACGGCAAAACTATCGATTTCGAATTAACATCGACAATTCATTCACTCATGCCATAGATTATTCAACTTATGTGGACATGCAATCGAGTTCAGTGAAATCATTACCCCTCTATTTGTGATTGGCTCATAATTAAAAGAAAGAATTAATTATTAAATCGATCTAGAAACAGTTCTTCGAAATACTTATCGAACTTTCATTGATAGTAGACGAGTACTTTCTATATTAATCCTCTAAGTAAAGTGTACAAAAAATGTTTGGTGAAAATCGGCCAGACTCGGTTCCGGATCGAATCGAAACTTGTTTAAACAGTTGACATCGCGTCACGTCGATCTCGATGCAAGGCTGACGGTAATTATCGATAGTCATCAGTCAATATCACGCTGACAGCCCACATGCACGCACAGCACAACACTACATACCTTTTATTATTATTATTAGCTTAATACACTGCCTTTAGAAAGTGATTAAACTTGTCACAAAGTTTGACGCAGTTCTCTTTCACATTCCACAATTGAATTTAAAATTATAAACTCGGAAATGAACATTGCCATAAATTAAAAAGTTAAAGCGTCATTTACAAAAGACAAAGGAGCCATTTAGAACTCGTGATGAATCTTTAATAAATCTTTATGTTTTCATTATGCACAATGTGGCACTAGGAAAAACATATCGCATAAAATGACGCTTAGGTAAATGCGTAGTTTTATTATCCGGCCTTAGTGAATATGGAAAATAAAACGCGCGCATAATATTCCAGTCAATGAGATCATTTTGCATCACTAAAATGAACATTTAGGCTGTATATGTTGACCTTTTGCCCTGTAGAGGTCGCATCATAGTCTTAATATTACGATATCAGTTATTTCGACTACAATTACGAATAAATTTTTGTTACTATCTTTTGGTCATAATGCTTATTTATTATTGGGCAATGTTATTCGCGACTTACAGGTCAAAGTTCTAATTCGGACATTAATGTTTTGTTATAATATTTTCAATGTATTTGTTGTGTTGTTGTAGCATGGCGTGTCCTACATTTCAGGTTTTTACTTTGTTAGTAATGGCTTGTTAGAAGTTTATGAATTCCTCAGAACTTTAAAAATATGATTTGTTGTTCCAGTTTTAAAATATGGTTCGGTACAATTTTGTTTATTGTTGTTAAATCAATAAATAATTTTGTAATAAATAGTAAGAAACTGAATAGCTGAAACTTTGCCATTTTCAACGTTTATTCGCTAAATAGATTTACTGTCTCTTTCGCACTGTTTCACTACTGCGTTATCCATTTGTTATTGTTAAATGTTTAATAACAGATAACAAAATGGTGAATGTTTGTCTGTTTCATGAATGACTCTTGAAACTATTTTGTAGCCATACTGTTTCACGAACTTGTTCATTGACATTGAATAGAAACTGTGTATTTTTATTTCTATGGAACCCGCCTTTTATTTAAATTAACCTTTCTTTAGCTAGCCTCAGCGAAATAAGCCTTCATTAAATAAATAATGTATTGCCTGATAAACAAATAGAAATGAAAAAAAAAAAAACAAAAAAAATATACGCGACGAATTGAGAACCTTCTCCGTTTTTTTCGTCGGTTAAAAATTAGTTTAAACTCATAATTAGTTATAGATTTTATACATCATGAATTCGTGATTACCCATTTATTGGGTTGTTCTATTTTTGAAACGAAAATTTTAACAACCTAACAAATACGTACCCAATCACGAGACGTAAATAAAATCCATAACGAATTTATCACCTTATTCCATTACATGACGTTATGGAAGAAGTGACTTCAAGAGCTTACTTAATTAATGGTTGGTAATGCTCATAGGCAATGGACTAAGATACTTAGGTATGTAAGCAGGTATGTCCATCATTAAAGGTACATAAATTTTCCTATAATGGTCATATTATTTAATGTCCATCGTTTGCGACGAACAATAAATTTTTCCATTGATCTTGGGTCTGGTTTGCGAAGTCACACCTCGAGTATTTATTGATCATACACATTGCTCATTACGTTTATGTAAATATTGTCCATACTATTATTAGTATACATACATATATAAATATGTTGTGTTGTGAAGATGGAAAATATGGCCGTGATTTTTATTGTTAGAGGCTATTGAGGTATATTTTTAGAAGGTTGGGTAGAATTCATGGATGTGGCGGAAACTTAGCCGTAGTGGCCCAGTGGCAATGGCCGCGACGTACGAGTTGTAGTTCGTAGGTTCGAATCCCGACCGGATTTACTAAGTGTAAATTATTTTTTACCACTGCTCTCAAAACAGTGAAAGAAAATATTGTGAGGAAACGGGCATGTCCTAGAACCAAAAATTCGAAGACATGTAACATGTACCCACCCGCACTGGGACCGCGTGGTGGATTACGGCCCACTCCTTCTCTCAGAGAGGAGGCCTATGTCCCAGCAGTGGGAATGTTATAGGCTGATTATGTACCAGAAACTTATACTTTTTGTATCTTGGGGGTCTACTCACGAAATCCGTAGTTTCGGCCGAAGTTTTGGGCGTTTGCTACTCCGATACGTACGAACATTATGATTAGTTCGGGGAATGAAAATTGAATATAATTTCTTCTTTCTCTTCTTTCTGGAATTGTCGATTCGCCCACAAATAATGTGTCTTCGTGAGAGTCGCCGTAAAAGTGACGTTTTGCCCGATTCGGGAGAGTAAATTCTTGCGAATTGACGAATAAGCCGAAACTTTGATACCTATTAAAATATATGACATATTGGCACGAAAATATTCCAGCCATTGTTGTCAACAAAGTATGGGGTAAACAATGTTCACAAGACACAATACAGAACATTATTTTGTAAACTTAACACGTTCAGGCAATAAATTAGAGGCGTCTTCAGCAGGGCAGGTGCTCTATATGCTGCGAGCTTTGTATGCAAAGTAAATACCTTGAGAATCGATCTTAACAATGTGTCCCTGTACTGTACCGTTTTATAGTCTATTGTGACTTGTAAAGTTGTGTAGGTAGATTACGATACGATTACCACGATTCTTGAGTATTTATTCAATAGTATAAAATGTGGTGGCGATCGACAAACTGTAACCATAAAGACAGCACATGATGGTAGCGTAAAAATTATCGACAATTAAAAAAAAATATATATAAAAAATCTGCTGTTTCATAAAAAGTGCAATAGGTAGGTACTATAGAGGTTCATTGCAAAAGGGGACCTTAATAACTTTAATGACATTCGAACATTCAAACTTATTTAAATAGAGAATAGTTGGAAAAACGATAGGAGAGAGATCAGGCTGACAAGCCGTAGAAGTAGGTTGAATTATAAAATAAAAATTAAATTTGTAGAACGACTTAAATAAATAATTATTAAAATCACAACAAAAGTGTTTTATTATTAGACCCCGCAATTTTTTTTTTTTTTTTTTTGAATAGGCAATAGGAATTTTCAACGCAGGGGTTCAAAATCATGTAGGTAAGCACTGAATCTATCGTATACGGTTGTGCGTCGATGTCCCTGCCAACCTATGTTTCCGATATCTTGATGCAAATGAAGAACTTTGTCGAATAAAAACCTAAGTATTGAAAGTTTACCTGAAGACCTCAGAAACGATATTATTTCGTTCTCGCTTTTGATTAAATTGTCTACGATACGAGGTTTCGGCCTAAAACGGCGCCCTACTCCTATGAAATTTTCATGAAAGTTTCACGAGTGCTTCATTACTCCGTTTTGCCTTTAGTTTTCAGATTTAAACAGTGAATTTAAAAATGTATGTTTGAAACTGCAGTTAGATAGTTACAACACAATTTTTTACTTTACTCAACTAGGTAATGTAATAAATAACCTCGCAATGTAGAGACATTGCGTGATTCTTGTTCATTTTGTTTTTTTTTCTCTGCAATGTTTGGCAATTATTGTCTGTAACAGATTGTCGAATACTTAGCTGTCTTTATCAAATAAGTCTTTAAGAACAGATGTAGCTATCTATAGCACTTGTTTGTAAGCCATCGGTAATCTGTAGCAAATCGCGAATGTTGAGCAACAAGTGGATAAAATTGATTAGCTGATTATCAATACAAGAATGTCATTCACCTTAATTGATTTAATATGCAATAAATTACACTTGCAGCGTAATTTATTTTATACTCATTCTATATTCGTGAGGTTGAGCTCCTTGTGTTCAAGGCAGCCTCGCCAACACTAACAAGATTCCTCAGTGACATCAAGTTAGCAGTTTAACGCTATAAGCACGATCATGCAAATAAAAAGTACAAACAACATAATATGATAATCACGTTTATTCATAGTCACACACAGCCGCGTCCACGCAACAAACATTCGTACAGATTAGTTACAATAATGTATATTATACAGATTACCTTAAAAAGATCTTAACTAGATCTACCGAACACTACACGTGCCAGTCTCAGAGATATTAAGATATTAGTCGTTTGCACATTACTGGTATTGTATGTATACTCCTATGTATTACAAAGTTATAAATAAATATTGTGCTGAGATGCACCTTATAGAAATAGTTGGAATGTTTATTGTTGAGCCGAGCCACGGCGTTTGGCAACTCGTCCCCGACCTTTCGTTTCGAACCGACATGAGTCGTCTTCGGCACGACCCTTCCTAGAAAGGTCACTGTTGATCGCTCTATGGTATTCTATACCTATGTATAAACTATTCTAGAATATTATTATTATACAAAGCATTTTTACATGCGCATATCACTGGTTGGACCACGAGGTCAAGGTAACTTTAAATATTTTTGGTAATGTTACGCATCAGTCCGAGCGTCGCAAAATGACAAGCACTAGTATTGGAGGTCGCGGTCTACTGCGGACCGCGACCAAGCCGCCGCGAGCACTAAGCCAGCAGGTGCGCCAGCGCCAGCAGCGCCAGCGAGCTGGCCAGCGCGGGCGCCGCCGCCGCGCTCTGCGGCGCCACTGACGGCTCCACCAGGTCCTCGCTGAACACGTAACTCTTCGAACCAGTATGCGACTTCAAAATCCTGTAGTTAACTTCACTCAGGGACACCTGATTTTTCACGAAGTTGTACAGCCTGTTTATGACCACGAACACGTTCCCCTTGTTATCGAATGTGAATCGATCTACCCACTGGATGTAGTTGGGATCGCGAGCGATGGTCCGTTGGCCAACGCGGAAGTCGACGGTAGTATTCCATTCTGCAATTGTCGAGTTTCCGATTAAGCCGTAGAAGAGAACCCCAGCTGAATCCATCTTCATGCCGTCTGTCTGTGAGGCCTTGCTCCCGAGGTCGACGACGTAGGGACGCAGTGCACCATTACCTTCCTGAGCGAGCGATTCGTTTTGCAGCACTGATGCGTTTAAGGCGTACAGGTGAAAACTGGACAGCGGGCAGTAGTACACTTTTCTGTCCACTTTGCCTTCTTCGTTTCGGTACTGGGGTCCGAGGGCAATGCCGTCAATATTAACAGGAAGGTTGACCGTGGTGCCATTGATGCGGAAAAATGTGGCCTCGGCTACTGAAGACATTGATTGAGTGTCCCGAATTTTCCACGATTTTTTGTCACGACGGCGGAAAACTATAATACCTGGATCGACAGCACTATTGTCCGTTATGTACGCGTAATCACCATCCCGATTGTCAACCACAAGATCATTCAAATAAGTAGTGTTAGGGTTCACTGAGTCCGATGGAAACGGAATGCGTTCCATTTCGTTTTTGCCGGTTTTGAGGTCGATGAGCACGAGGGACGGAGGGCACTTGGGGTCCGGGTTTTGGGTGAGAGTGCCGACACGGCCGTTGTCCAGGATCCACATAATACCGTTTTTATCAATTTCTACGTTTTGAACAAATTGCAAAGCGTCGCAGTCTCCAACAGCGTTCTGGTCCCAACTAGGAAACGGGCGCAGTTTGGGGGCCGTGTCCGTCGGCGTCACGGGGATGGTCGCCAGTGTGGCCGGCACTCCGTCTAGCATTCTCGGCATTGTCAGGAACAAATCGTCTTGGTAGAAGTTTATGCCAGAGATTAAAACGTTTTGGGGGATGTATCGGCTTGTATTGAGGGAGGCCTCGCGGTCTTCCGGGGATTTCCATTCGAAATCTATAGCGTTCCATTCGTATATGACTCGAAACTGTTCGCGTCTTGGCGCGGGTGGTCGCGGGAAGGTGTCGTTTTGCGCGGCCGCGGCGGCGACGGCGGCGAAGAGCAGCAGTGCTAACATCGTCGGTGGGTGCGCGGCGGGACGTGTGGCGCGAGCGACGCGGCCGGAGAGACTGAAGGCGGACCCACTCTGCCGCCGAGACTTCTGTGCAGAGCTGAGGCTCGCGCGTGACCACACCGCGGACGTCACCCTAACATACCAGTCAGACCCTAAGCGAGTTATCTCCAAGCAAGGTTTATTAAGACGTCGGACGTAAACATAAACACACGATTTCTTTTTATTCGCTCTCAGCGATGTCGGCGCGATGTAAATGTAGATGTGGCTCGGAAGGGGTGCGCCAAGGTCACAAATCTCGCCCCCGGCTAGACGGAGGGTCCGTCGTCTGTTAGATGTGTGTAGTTAACGGTTCAGATAATCGATTCAGCCGGAAGTGTACATAGGTACCAGTGTGTGTAAGCAGAGTTCGTTACACTTGTAAAATATGAAATCGATTTTATAACGGAATTAATAGTATTTAACTGAACGATCGTACTGATTATTAAAGCTCGGCCTTGCGTTTGACTCTAATAATACTTTAATTGATTTGTTTGCTAATCTAAAGTGAAATTCACAATTTAAATAATGTAGACAGTATTGAGATTCAATATGGCGAACATTGAAATGCTAACAAATATACTTCGATACGGTGTATTGATTTGATAAAGAAGTAAGGCAAGTTCACGATAATATTATTAAAAATAATAACAATAAGATTAAAAACATATCGTGTCGTGCTGATTACCTAACAGCGACAATAGATATGAGTACCTATATAAACTCAATTTTTTTATAACAAGTTACGTAAATTAACACTTCAATACTGTATATAAGGTGTTAAGAAAGTAGGTGAGTACTTATTAAGTTAATTAGATACCTGAGAATTTACCTCGTTTTAAAGGTACAATTTCCATTATTATCAATTTATCACTCTCGCTAACGAATAAAACCGGTTCATTTCTGTATCTTGCAAAAAACTGTGTAGAAATTTCAGGTGACAAGGGATAGTAGTATAATTTTGAATTACAATTGTTATTTATGATTGATTAATTCAAAAATACACGTACAATACACATTCTTATATTAACAACTCTCAGTAGTCTAATGCCACTGGTAGTAGTAACTCTGGCTATCCATAAGGTAGGTACTACAAACCACACTATGCCGTAAATTAGTTTTATCATAGCAGTTAAACTCTTTAACAATATCCCTAACGATAGTACGCTCTCTCCCCCTGAAAAACCTCCTAAACTCACTCTAAAATATTGTAAATCTAAATTGCATAAATGGCTCAAAGGTTAAACCTACTTTTTATAACGTAAGGAATTAGTTGATAAAAAGTAAGTGATAAATATTGTAATTTGTCGTATTGATATCAAATCAGATTCTGCACCTAGAATTAAAACAAAAAAGTAAATCATCATTCTTTATTCTCCTGCCAAATTTAGTAGGGGTTGGCTCAACATGTCATTTTCTTCCACATTTCTCGGTTACCTAATCGTCATCTCATTAGTCACACAATCCATCCATCGTTTTGTTGGTGTCCCTCCGCTCTTATAGCCATGGACAACGACATTCATACTCAAAACCTTCCTCCACATTTTCCAAAACAAAATTGTATTATTTCAGAATTATAATTTTGTGATAGTGACGTAAAATGGTTGTAAACATATTGGAATAGTAGGCATAATGACTGTTTAAATACACTGTTAATATTGGTAGGTAGGTACCTGGTACATTATTATTACAACTTGTTTTCTTTAAAATATTTGTATGCCAGTCTATGGCGAGATATATAGACCATAACGCTATATTAAAATTATTACTGTACCGTGTGTTAATTCAGTTATACTCTTTTCTAAAAAACTAGCTTCTGCTCGCTAGTGGCCACGAGTTCATCCGTGTGAAATTTCTTGTTTATATCTTATGTCATCGCCTTGCCTGCCCGCGCATTTGTCTTTTTTACTCGACTCCTTAGGGACGTAGCGTAATATAAAATAGCTTATAAGCTTCCTTAGGAGCATCTATCATAACTAGCTATCGTAAACAAAAAGATTTTTTAAACCCGACTGATACTTTCAGAAATTACCCCCTACATACATAGAAACAAATTTAACCTCTTATAGAACTAATCAGTCTATAAATCCAGCACATATAAAGCTGCACCCTAATTGCGAAACGCACAATTTATCAGAATCTGAATGGGATTGAAGATTATTTCTAAACCATTGCGTCATTTGTTCGAATAAATTGTCGGCTCAGCAACGTAAATAACGCAATGAATGTTGTTTAACTATGAATATGAAACCAATTCCTACTGATAGCAAGTTACGCAACTATCCCTCTGGACTGATTTATTATTTTATAAGGACTGGTTTTTACCCTGGCCAGAGGTTAAGTATTGCCATACAAAGTGGTAATGCCACTGGTGGCACTGGTCTCTTGGTAACACTGTCAGTCGACAGGGATGCGGATGATTTTTCTTCGCTATATTTTAATTTGTAAATAGTTTTAGTTATCTATTAAAGATATAATTTTGTTTTATTAATTTAAATCTTAATTTACTAAAAATAATTTGGTAGCTGTAATCATGGAGAATCTAAAAATATTTAGTTGTCTTTTCCTAGCTTACAATAAAATTTATAAGGTACAATATTCATTATTTAATCTCCCAACCGAAAAATACCTCAAAAATTTTTTGACCAAAAGGAAAGCAAAGCAGAAATTCGATTTACTTATGGTGAATGCTCCAACCAGCCCGCGAAATTCAAATTTTCTTACGTTTTTTGCAATTTGCAGGTCAGTGCTAGGTTGTATGTTGATTAAAATATTATTCAACGCTGTAAGACATATGTAGTTTCAGAATTATAATCATCAAAATCATCAATACAACGCTCTAAGTTCATAAAGCTGTAGGAATGCCTTTTTCTGTTTTTTTTTTTTTGTTCCTGCGCCTTTATGAACTTGGAAGGTTGTATTGGTGATTTTGATGATTATAATTCTGTAACTACATACGTCTTACAGCCGCGAATAATATTTTAATCAACATACAACTTAGCACTGGCCTGCAAATTGCAAAAAACGTTTTAAATTTCGCGGGCTGGTTGGAGCATTCCGTTTTTTTTTTTTTTTTTTTTTTTCTCGTAGTTAATCTGAAAAAGATTCTGACTACTTAAACGGATTTTAAGGAGCATTCCCCTTATTAATCTGTCACTCAAATAGAAGCGGATACATAATAGAGTTAACTGCCCAAACCGCAAGGGGTTCACAAGGGTCTGACCTGATTGCTTAGCGGAGCTGAACAGCTATTTGTTTAAGCCTGGTTCTGTATTTCAATGTGATTATTTACTTACTTTGGTTGTGTTTGATATTGGTTACCTGTGAGGGAATCGTAGACCGTCATATGGACACAACATATAGGCGGCAGCGTGGCAGGCAGTTCTTCGCTTTATGAGTTCGCCCGCGTGAAGGGTGGAAATTATCCTACAGGAACATACTACCGGGATAAAGAATATTCTATGTTATAAACGGATATTGTAATCCAGGTTATAAACTATCTGTGTTCCAAATTTTCAGTCAAGGGACACTTAAACCAACTAAACTAAACCTTTTGATTTAGTGTAGTGTAAGAAGTGAGTTAATAATAGTAACAATATTGTGCTATACATATAAGACATTAACATAGTGTTTAAAAATTGTATTAGACTCTAAGAAAGTGCTACGGACTTGTGTTAAAGTGCAAATGGACACTATTCTTAGTTTTAATATAATCTATTACGTAACATATTAAGTTAGAGTTAATTTGCTTATTAGTCTTTTTGGCTAGAACGTAATTAATTACTAAGAATTTTGTTCTTACTAATAAAGTATTAAAAAATATATATAAATATAATCAGCGAGATTAACGAGTAGCAATTGATTCTAGCCTTTACCCAATTATGTTGGGGTCGGCTTCCGGGCTAACCGGATGCAGCTGAATTTGAGTATTTTATATGAAGTGACAGGCTATCTGACATCCACAGCCCAGTCACTGCATGGGTAGTACGATACATCTTGGTAAGACCGGCTTATGGCGACCCTTTACGACTGACTTTCCGAGGCACGGAGGGGCACGGGGTACATATGTAAAGATGGTCACCCTGAACGATCGACCCGTGCGGCTGCAATCACTTATCGATTTTTTTAAATATAATATTAATTTGAATTCTTTGGTTACCAATAGTTCAGTAATGGTAAAATCTCCCGTTCAAAACAAAAGTTTGTAAATGTAATCTACGGGTGCAAGTCTTGTTTCGCACGGTTTTTACGACTTGTCAGAACATCGTGATTTCCCCAATATATGTATGTTAAATACCAATAATTATTATACTCATAAACTTTTCGGAAAATATTGTAAATAATGGCGAAAACTGCATGGCTACGCATGCAAGCTACAGGCGTCAGCGTAGCTGCTAGTGCTACGCGAATGGAAAACCGCACGACATACTTAGGTGACGAAATTTCAATGTAATTATTTACTTACTGTTGGAAGTCTTTTATAATAAATTGTTCCTTGTTTAAATATAGGTGGTTTTCGCTGACCTGTATCATACGTACGGCCACAGGTCAAGCTATACATTTCCAGTATAAGCTGACCTCTCATTTTACGAAAAGGCTATACCATACGAGTTCAGCTAAAACTGGAAAAGTATAGCTTGATGTATAGCCGTGTGTACAATTGCGGCAGCATAGCAGATTGCTACTCTTTGGTGTATGGTAATTTTATTCTAGGTACATCGACTACATTATTATAATGAATGTATACAAAATATTGTAAAACATTTTAGAAAGTAACGGTGGAGTTACTTGCCTATTTTTCTCCATACGAAACTACTTACCTCTTTGAAGGGAGACTACAGTCGACTCTATTTTTTACACGCTTTATATTAGCTTCACTTGTATGTTTGTTTGTAACCGACTCCTTATAGCGCGATTTTGACCCACTTTAAACGACCAGATTTCATTCAAACTTTGCACACCTGTCAAGGACCGATGACAATGCAATAATTTCATAAATTTGTGCCATTATCCTTGCCAGGGTTACCAGGACAGCAAAAAAACTGTCTTCGAAAACTACGCTGACATACGTCACAAACTAATTTGTGCCATTATCCTTGCCAGGGTTACCAGGACAGCAAACGAAACTGTCTTCGAAAACTACGCTGACATACGTCACAAACTACGCTGACATACGTCTCAAAATTCGACACACCCTAAAAAATAGAAATAAATAATAGTTTAAAAAAACTAAAAAACACGCTTCCATTGAAAACCAAACTAAAAAGTACAAAATAATGGAAAAAAAGCGTGGGGTGCCTGATATCAATAAAAAAATACCTTAAAAAGCACCCCACGCTTTTTTTCCATTATTTTGTACTTTTTAGTTTGGTTTTCAATGGAAGCGTGTTTTTTAGTTTTTTAAACTATGTTTATGTAAAAGTTGACGATCAAAAGTGCCATTATGTGCCTATATGAAATAAATGTTTTGAGTTTGGAGCGAGACACTACAGGGTGACTTTCGCCCTTCTTTTTCAAAACGGTGTAATCGAGAGTGTATTACGAATGTCAATCTCAATCGGAATTGGCCCCATAAGCCCATGAGCCTTCCCTAAGAACAGGGCTCTGAAATGCATAAAATCATATCCAACTCGTAGTTCCTGAGATTCCCCTTAGATGAAAATGTCAAAAGAAAAAAAAAATACCACATTGAGTCGCGATTGTCAGATTCGAATTTAGTTATGTCAAAATAAGTTTTAAATTTAGGGATTTTTTCTTGCAGAATAGCGTTACAATTCTCATAGCCAAAAGTCAGGAATTTTAGAGATAATTAAGTTAGTTTAGTTCAGTGTGCAACAGAATCGGCACTAATGACAATCTTTATTTTGATAAGAATTGTGGTAAGTTTTAAGTTTATAAACCTAAGAAATAAGATTCCTCCATACGATCTTTAAAACCCCCTAAATTGTTATATTGGAGGTAGTTCTGAAAATCAAAAATGACATTAAAATGTAAATGTGCCCTGCCCACTGCCCGTTAAGTTTGGCGATTCTTCTGATTGTGTGGATAACTTTAGTTTAAATATAGAGATAACTTCAGATCCGGATATGAACTAATATAATACAGGATAAGTTTTTATGCAGTGCGTAAATTGTAACCACGAATTCAGCATATCATTCAAGACCCTCTTGCGCAGAAATTTATCGCCGGTATTGCAAAAAAAAATCAGCTGTTTCATAGAAAAATACAATACCTACAGGGTCAAAATGTATGGAACAGCTGATTTTTTTTTTGTATAACTGATAAAAAAAATCTACGCTGGGGGGTCTAGAATGATATGCTGAATTCATGGTTACAGTTTGCGCACTGGATAAAAAATGATCCTGTATAATCGCGTGACAAATCTAACGACGTAGAATACGGATTAAACTTAAAAATGTTGTGATTTCTAGATTCCACGCAATTAGGTTGTGTTATTTTTGTGGTATGTAGGAAAGATGAAGGGCATAATTGGACGTAGTTATGCAAAAATGTTCCATTCCACAGTAAGTTGAATTTGAGATAAAAGCATTAACGCGTTTCAATGGTATTCTTTTTTATTCTAACTAGTAAAGGGCAATACTAAAGGTTTTATTGTTGAATTATATTGTGTTTAGATAATCATATGTTTAATTTTAGGCTATTCACTTTACAATAAGAAAAAAAATATTATTAGTATTGGAACATTTTAACATAATTAATATTTACATGAGCATAGCTTCAAATTAATTTTGCACAAACGTTCCAGGTACTTTTTACCCATCTGTACCTTAATTTATGATCTAAATTTTACATAATCTAACCTGTCTTCTGTATTGAATTTTAACCCGCAACCTTTTTTACAGGCACAATTACTTAAAATATTATTTTTCTCATGATGTTTTTTATTACGAGCACCTTCATATGCTTATTATTATTATTATTATTTCAGCCGTAAGACGTCCACTGCTGGACTTAGGCCTCCCCCAATTTGGGGAGCTTTGCCATAATCGCCACGCTTGGCAGGCG
Organism: Aporophyla nigra; assembly: GCA_947507805.1. Classification (NCBI taxonomy): domain Eukaryota; kingdom Metazoa; phylum Arthropoda; class Insecta; order Lepidoptera; family Noctuidae; genus Aporophyla; species Aporophyla nigra. The sequence continues at coordinate 16,823,478 of OX382297.1, read as the reverse complement.
GGTTGGCGATCGCAGTATGGTGGTAAAATGCACAGAGAACGCTGCTGCCCATTCTCTAGTAAGTCCCTTAGTCGCCTTTTCCGACACCCACGGGAAGAAATAGGGTGGTGTTATTCTTTACGTCCGGCACCACACGGTATACACGGCTTCATATGCTTGGCCTGAATTTTTAAGTTTCTTGATCTTATTATCTCTCTATTCACTTGGGTCTGCTTTACGTTTTTTACTCAGCTTTTTTGACTAGAGTTGATTCTGATTTTCGGATTCAGATACTTGGTTCGTTAGTTCGTTTATATAATTGACAGCAGGCATTTCAGCAGGGATAGCTTGTCCCATACAAGCTATCCCTGCTGTAATGCCTGCTGTCCAGGTTGGGCAAGTCTGTCTGGTTCCTCGTCAACAGAATTCAGACTTGGTTGATCAATTAAATCCAAAGGGTCTGAGTTCATACTATTGTTAATATCCTGTTCTATCAAATTTTCTTCAGAATCCTCTAAAAATATTCCTTCTACGTCTAACTTCTCTTGATCGGCTTCGCTAAGTGTTTGGTTTATGGTGTTTGGATTTTTTTTTGTTTTTGTCTTCATTATAGCTTATAATACTTTGCAAACTTGTGTCTATTTCACAGTCATTTATTAATAAACTTTTTTCTGCATTAAGTCGTTCATTTTGCTCTTCATCTGATAGATTGTTGGAATCGGTGTTTATCTCTATAGCTTTATCAACAGTAATGCTGTCAGTGTTGGGAGATTCCGGTTCAATTGTTATTTCAATTTTGTATTTCTGCAAAACATAGTTCGTTTTTTCATCGGAATTTTCTGTGGTTTCTTGTTCTTTCTGCACTAATTCTGAGGTAGTTATATTACAATCAGAGCTGGTAAGTTTAGTTGGTGTTAGTGTTTTTTCTAGGTCATCACTTGTTGACTGAAGGGTTTTCTCAGCAAGGTTATGTATAGGTCCGTGTTCATTCACTGGTGTAAGTGTTATATCTAGAATTTTGAAAGGTGTTTATCTTGCATTTTCGTTTATGGTTTTGCTAAAACGCTTGTAGCGTTTTAGATTGTTGTGGCGTTTTAACAAAATAAATATATTGCTTCGTAAAACATTAAATGTTCCTGTCCTCATAGTACGTTCTAGTTAATCTACACAAGTTATTATTTGATAAAGGTTGTGGGTTGGAACGTAAGTGAAAAAAATATTTTCTGATATAAGGCTTAAAACTTGAAACCTATTTGCTAATCTGACCCTAAATGTCATAAAAGGTAGTTTGATCACAATAACTCGATTTCGGGTGACTTGTGGGTTGGAACGTTTCTGCATAACTACGTCCAATTTTAGTTTAAACAACTTTTCCAAATACGACGAAATTACCGAGAAAAAGAATAAAAACTAAAAACCTCGTATAAGTCTGAATCTAACGAAGTTCCAAGGATTTTTTGTACTCTAAAATATGCAGCATAAAAAACGCCGTCGATGTTTCTGAGGTCACAATTGCGTATCATATTTAGTTTCAGAGATATGTTTTTTTTTATAAATACCTGGTTGAAAAAAAGACGATTTTTCAAAAAATTATATCTCAAAAACTAAACATACTATTGAAATGGGGATACGAAATATTGCATTTAAATAACTTAAACTATCAGTTTTTCATATTAAAAAGCAATGTCCGAAAAATGGTCTTCATAAAACACTGCGCCCTTACGCTTACCAAGAGCGGCAAACGTCATTTATTTTGATGATTTCCAACCCACAAAAAAAAAGCTATCTACGGATGCAAGTAACGTGACGGCGTAGCAGATAGTGCTACGCTTTGGACTACGTCGTATTTTCTTGACGCTTTATCTCAAAAAAGTGTCAAGAAAATGCGGCATAGTCCAAATCTGTGAAAACTGTATGTGAAACTGTGACTCATCTCAGTTTTGACAGTTTCAAATAATGAAGACTAGTATCATTCAAAACAATAAATATTTACAAATATAAAAATACTATTGAACTGTTTCTTTTTGTTTACCAATTCTTATGTTTGTAAACGCTGACTGTGCTATTAGCTAAGACCCTATTGTTTCGTTCTTTCACGACTATTACTGTCTTCAGCTATGTTCTCTTTATTCTAGTTGTGATTTGTGTTCAGTGCTAATACAATGTCAATGACAATGATAGAGATTTTATCGTATGATTTTATGATAATTATCAGTTTTGTAACCACTCCGGAAACGGACATGGTCAAATTATAAATTATAACTTTAGCCCGCTATTTCGTAAAATTAATGCGGGTTTTAACATAAAGCATATCCTATAACACTCGGCAATAGCGTAGCCTTCTATTAGTGAAAGAACATTTGCAATTGTATCAGTACTTCCAGACTTACATTTACAGACAATTTCATCTCTTTTTATTAACCGACGAAAAAAACGGAGGAGGTTATCAATTCGACGCGTATATTTTTTTTGTTTTTTTTTTTATGTATTACCACGCATAACTTTTTACATAGTAGTCAGATTTTTTTATTGGAAAGGGAAGGAAAACAAAATCGAACCCTAAGGGTCGGAAAACAGGGGATGATTGATTGTTCACTCACTGATTGTAATGTATAACCACGCATAACTTTATACAGAGTAGTCTGATTTGGATTATTCTTTTTTCATTGGATAGGATATACCTTGCCAAGTATTATTGGTACATTAAAGCCACAAAAAATTATAAAATAAAAACTTTGTAACAAAAAATTAAACCGCCGAAAAAACTGAAAAGCAAAAATTAGTAAACCTTAAAATTTTGAGTCGGCGCTGAAAAATCAATGAACAAAGATCACTCAAAGCACCGACTCATAATTTTAAGGTTTATTATTTTTTGCTTTTCAGTTTTTTCGGTGGTTTAATTTTTTAGACTAGCCCTCTACTTCATCCGAATAAACTTGTACACCGACGCATCCCGTCGTATTGTATCATCTGCCCGCACTATTACTTAATTTTTCACTTAGCGTTCTTTTTGATTTTTTTTTCTTTTTCTCGGCCTCGAAGGTTGAAGTGTGAAGTTCATTAAAATATAACGTTCCTCAATAATTTGGCTATCAAATACAAAAAGACTTTTTGAAATTCCACTTGTAGTTCCATAAATTAGGGGATCTTTGGAACTACAAGTCGAATTTAAAGAAAATCTTTTTGCATACATACAAACTTATTAACAAAAAAATGTTAGCTATTTAATTTATATAATTAGGTTGTTTATTATAGTCAGTTAGCCCAACTTATACACATCTTGCTCAAGAATTAGGCATCAAAAGCTATTTTTTTTTTAAATCCGCCAGTCTGTTTCAGAGATAGCGTGTTGAAACAAACCAAACAAAAACAAACTCTTCAGTTTTATTATTAGCATATAAATTAGATAACAAATCATAATATTTTACATAGATAACTTCAGTATTATTTCGGAATTAATCAAAACATCAATACGAAAGGGTCGTACTCGTTAGTAACAAGTTTCCGGGCCAACCATTATAACGGACACGCACATCGTGTCCCAAGGATTACGTGTCTCCCTATATTCCACACAATACGTGCTCCATACTTGTATAGCTATTATTACTTTTTAATTGTATTTCGTTCAATACAATTCGTACTGGCTGGTAGGGACCCGAACGGCGAGATTTGTTTGAACCCCGCTGTAATTTAAATCCCTTGGGCGGTAACCGAAATGTTTCTAGGGTTCTGTAGTTAAACAAGGAACCCTTATCACCGTCTATCCATCCATCTGTCTGGCTGTCTAAAATGAAAAGTAATGTAGGTAACTGTCGAAGCCTTGTATACGTAGCCTGACCTATCTATCTGTTTATATGGTATAAGAGGAGAGGGTACATATTTAAAAAGGGTGCCAAAGACATCGACTAGCGAATTGTTACCATGAATTCAGCACATGCTTCTCGACCGCCTAGAGGAGATTTTTTCCTTCGATTATCAATAAAAAAATAGCTGTTTTATAGGAAAGTATAATAAATAGGCGGTCAAAATGTATGGAACAGCAATTTTTTGGTTTTACCTACGACAAATTTTAACACAAAGGTTTCAGATTCACGTACTGAATCCATGGTTACAAAACTGTATACAGAGGGTATACAGGGTGCTACATTTTGAATTTCCTTATGTTATTATATCCCTACAAGTATTTTTCTTTCTCACGTCAGTCAGAACCTTTTGTTTTTCGATTATCCTGCGACACATTCAATTTCATGTTGTTGTCAAGTTCCATTGTAATAATATGATTACAGTTCGTTTTCCATCGGGTGGAGGACTGATATTATCATGGAGAGTGGCTTTTTTATTTTGGAATTATTTATTTATTTTATTTGTAATCAATCAAACCTCACTTCGACATCAATAAAACTTACAAAACAAGGTTTTTATTTAGATCAGAAGGCCAATTCTCGTAATTTAAAACGCTCAAAATAGAGTAGCTGTCTCATCTCAGCGACAATCAAATGTCAAAAATGTAAGGAAACTTGCGGTATTTTTGACAGATTGAGACAGATCAGACTGTGAACGCGCTCCTAAAATTACGAGAACTGTCGCTCTATTTCAAACCACTAAGCCAGTTTTTGAATTAAGAACCTAATATGTATGGAAAGAAACGCACTTCTTTTTTACAAGACGTGCAACTTAATCCGGTGCTAAGTTGTCATATTTGTATTAAGACTACTCAAGTCAAAATAAAGTTAGAAATAAAAAAAACTGGTTAGGCTTGTATGTATCTGTCTATATGTAAGTTGGTAATCGTTTTTCAGGGAAACACGCGAGCTTATTAACGTAGTCCCAAAATTTGGTGAGCTCTCTTAAAAAAAAAAGTATGTGTGTATTGAATGAAGGATTGACGGAACCATTTCGCGATATTAAATGAGTCAAACAGGAATGAGGGCGCTTCCTGATTCATTGTAATAATATTCTTATTATATTGCAATAAATGATACTTTGTGGACTTTGGGATTGAGTCATTTGAGTGAACTCGTTACATATTATCATATTTCTAGTATTTTAATACATAGTATAATATACAGTACAGTCATAGTCTAGGTGGTACCTATGACTATTGTGAAGCGTAAAATGTGGTGATGTTTCAATGAGGAAATAATAATTAAATACAAATAAAGCCCTTTATTTAGACTTCAGAATAGACAGTACATTGTAGAAGGTATAGTCGTAGCACTATGGAAGCATATTGTATTCTCGCTAGATGAAAAGTAACGTAAAAAATAAAACCCGACTATTGAAAAATCACACTCTGAAAAGAAATATTCTCATCTGAAACCCGTGGTCCTGTGATAGCAAATTTATATGAACATTATATTACTATGGTACCAAACACGGCGTCATTGTCTTATTAGATCTTCACTCCATACCCTCCAGATGGCGCCTTATTCACGCTTACAACCAGCGGGCAATCACGACGCTTCCATTGAAGCCTCATTTACCAAATTATGATAAGTAGTTTAGAACTTAATATGAGCGAACAAATGAACATACTTACATACACTGATCAAAATCATATGGTATTATATATATGATAGGTTTCATATAGGCCTCCCACAAGATGAACCGATGACCTGGTGAAGGCCGCAGAAATCCGTTGGATGTGAGAAGCACAGAACTGGTCGAAGTGGCGAAGTGCTTATGTCCAGCTGTGGACGTCTTTCGGCTGAAATGATGAAGATGATGATGAGGTTTCATATTTGTGGGAATCAAAACACATCCACTAGTAAGAAAGAGAAACTGTCGTCTGTGAGAAAGAGAGAGATTGAACAAAGGAAAGTTAGGATCAAGGAAGGGATTAGGAGCTAAGAAACCATATTGCGTTAGAATGATTTTTAAGACTGAAAGATTTTTGAGAACGACTGTATTTTCCGCACCCATATTTATTTTCGTTGGTGAAATGAATATGAAATGTGAATATGAATGAATATGTGGTGGCATAGATGAAAGATATAGCGATATTGATGGACGAATGGATGGATCTAGGCTAGTGCTTAAAAATCCTAATAATATTTATTAAAACTTGTTAGGAACACAATACGAACAGATATGACAAGAATATGGAATCGATATATGTATGTTGGTCGTTGATTATTCAGATGACTCTATCAGATACCTATTCTAAATGCATTGTATAATAAATAATGCATGTGGGATTAGAATAACTGTGATCAAAGTCTAAGCTAATAGAAGCCGTGGCAATGTATGAATCATGATAAGCACCTACGTAATTATCTGCAACGCAGCTTTGAACGTATAGTTGAGCAAAATATGAGGAATATTGCAAAGCAATCGAAATATTGCATGCTCTGTGTGTTGCTAGATGTACAGAATAGCACCACCCCATTTTTGCTAAGGGACTAACTAGAGAATGGGCAGCAGCGTTCTCTAAGCATATTACCACCATACTGCGATCACCAACCCGCCTGCCAAGCGTGGTGAATATGGCAAATCCCCCCTTTGGAGGAGGCTTATATCCAGCAGTGGTCGGCTTTTGGCTAAAATGATGAATGATGATGAAGAACCGAAATATTGAGATGAATACCTACCTACTTTGTTATGCCACCAAGCACCGTTGCCTTATCCCGGTTGAGGGCAGTTCCGGTGTTATTGCAAATGCATATGACATTTTAACTAGTAACCAACTGAAGCTTCGTTTCGACCTTTTTTGGCCAAAAAAATCATGATTCGGCAATATTTTCGTTTTCGGCCATAAACCAGCCGAACCTTCGGTTAATCCAGAAATCGAAAAATTGTTAATCAATACAAGAAATTTTGTATCCTTTGATGGAGTTATGGTGTTTTATTTCTTTTGCGCCTGTACTCGTATTTGTTATTGCTCTACGTAGAGTAAAAAAACAAGTTTCTTTGTACAGCATAAATATTATATTGAACATTAAAATTATCTAGTGTCCGTACGAAAACAGAGGCTGAAAATTAAAGGTTAGCCTCTGGGACGCTTAGCACTTACGATATCCGTTGTACTGTAGATAGGTTTTTGGTAACCAGCCGGTTGATTAAAGACGGACTAGTAATCCCAAAATTAATGAAAATAGGGTTGATCTATTTACTTCCTGGCTTCTCTTGTGGAAGTGTCGAAGGGCGGGCGTTTTGGGGGGACTGTCTTATGTGACTCTCAGCCTAGTTTGAATAAATGACTTTTGATTTTGATTTCTTCTGACCATAGCCTGAGTCACTCCCGCAGAGCTAATACTTACAAAAAATAAGAAGTAAGCACCTATGTATAAGGACGGGAATGCAGTGATATACTTAGAAGTAAAGTTTAACATTACATAACCGTATCTTCCGGTTCCGTGTGTTGTCGGACGTAAAGAACAGCTCCACCCCATTTCTTCCCGTGGGTGTCGTAGAAGGCGACTAAGGGACTTACTAGAGAATGGGCAGCAGCGTTCTCTATGCATTTTACCACCATACTGAGATCGCCAACCCGTCTGCCAAGCGAGGCGATTATGGCAAAGCACCCTTTTGGAGAGGCCTATGTTCAGCAGTGTACGTCTTATGGCTGGATTGATGAAGAATGATGAACTGTACCTTAACATTGTTTCTTTTCATCTAGGTTATACCTTCACGGAATGCTTAATAGAAGTCATTAATAATGACTAAGCCGATGACAAATATGCGATATTCTAAATTCAAAGAGCTCCTGACAACTCTGTGACTAAGGTTCTTCCGTATATGCGGCGCAGGAGTTGACTAATAAATTAGCTAAGTATACATCATTGTAACTTATTTGTATTCGGAAAAATATATTTAATTTAGCTTTTGTCCGTGCCTTCGCCGCAGCAGAGTTTGGAAATTATCCCCCGGGATCAAACTACCAGGATAAAAAACGTACCCTTTATCCTAACTCAGGTCATGGTCTTTAGGCGTGAAAAGACACTAAAATAGTATTTATATGATTGGTATGTATGGATATTGGTGCCTTATGTACCTACCTATTTATTAATTATTTTGGTCTTTTTCATTCAAGTGTTCAGATCGTCGTTGCATATTTTAAAATCTTAAAGGGTCTTGCCTCTTGCATGATGAGAAAAAAAATAATACAATTTTGAATACATAGAACAAAGCTGGTGGGATCATAACACCTAACTACCTAAATGATAAACATAATATAAATAAATAAATATAAATCGTTTATTCTCTCTTCACAAAGCTGACTTAAAGTTAGTGTGTACAAAAATAAGGTTTCAACTGTATTCCACCTTCGTGGGAGACTGGTGCCTGATATAGGTTTTTTATAAAAAAAACCTGTGTTACAGGTCACCAGGGGGCCGATTCTACTAACAAAATTGTGCACAAATCGCAATAGATCCACGACTGAATCACGACTTTTAAGCGTTTTCTCATTCTACTAATGAACAACAATCCAACTGCGATTATGTTGTAATTGACGCCAACGATCGATCGAAACAATGTAAAAATCTATTCTGCTAACAACATCGCACAAGAGCGTGACGTTTAGTCACATTCTGCTATTATTTTGACACTCGTTAGAATAGAAACAACGCTGAACTTCGGCAGTTCATCTGTCAAAATTTGCGGTTGAACAAAAGTCAGTAAAATGCAACTTTTATCACATCGATCTGGGATTGCTTTCGTTTTTTTCCTAAAAATATAATGTTTTATACAGATTTCGTTGAACTTGCCCATGTGGGTGATGTTGGAAAGGTAAGAGGAAGAAATTTTGCGTCACGAGTATGCAATAATGCTCTTCCCGTCGCATCCCACTGCCTGTCAGTTTTCGTCCATTTGTCATTGCTGCTCCGCTCATTTTAATTGTAGCGTAATGTTATATAGCCTATAGCCTTCCTCAATAAATTGGCTTCCCAACACAAAAAGAATTGTTCAATTCGGACCAGTAGTTCCTGAGATTACCGCGTTCAACCAAACAAACAAATTACAGCTTTAATATTAGTAAAGATAGATTATAATGGAATATCAGGTATTTGGTAGGTAGTTAAAAACACCACAAATTTACAGACTACCCTTGTAACATATTACGCCTATGTATATGCATAGCTTAGTTACAACATAATAATGTGGGGAAACAGTACAGATGCACCAACACTGTTTACCATTCAAACGAAATTTGCCCATATCATAGTAAATATAAAACAGATAGATAGCTGCAAACCGCATTTTACAAAGCTAAATATTTTAACTCTGTCACTATACTTGAAATATGCAAATTTGCACATTAACACCAAGAATTTCACACTCAACGAGAAGACATACAAACAAGATACACACTCTGATACAAAACACGACTAAAACTGCCTAAAAATACATTCAATAAGCCCTCTGATAATATCAATAAATATATACAATAATTTACCCCAAACAATTGAAAATGAAAATAAACTCCATCTATTCACTAACAAATTAAAAAATCTATCAATAAGTAAATGTTATTACAGCATTAGCAAATATTTAAGTGATAAATACCTGAAACGCAATTAGAATACCCAAGCATGTTTTTTATTTATTTTGATTTTAGAATAAGTTAGATTATAAGTCCTCCTCTACCTACTATATTTCTTTTGCTGGGCCAGACAGGGTCCACAATTTTATTGTAATTAAATCCAATGTTTACCACTTAAGCATATACATTCTGGAATGCAATAAAGTATTTAGTATTGGAATGGTTCATGAAATCAAAAAACAAATAATGGAACAAAGCATTTTTATTATTATAAGTATATCAATTTTAACATCAGACCACTTGAGAAGTAGATACTTAGTATTTCATCACCTATAATATATTAATATTGCATGCTGAACATTATAAGTACACAACAGCCAACAGTCAGCAGATCGAGCACGAGCAACTCTTGAGTCAGAAATTGATGTACGGGCGTACTAAGTAATGTTCCTGAAAAAATATATATTTATGTTAGAAGGGGCTAACTAATATTATTATTTTTCTCATCAGTGTGCTGGTACCCACTACATAATAATGTTTTTTCCCTGCAAACAGGACAGTATGTGTTTGTTTTGCAGATTGCCATGGAATGTAAATATTCCTGTATCCAGATCTCCATATTGAATAAACAGTTCAAATTCTTTCTTGCATCATCAATACACACTTTCCTCAAACTGCATCTAGATGGTTTTACTGAAGAAAGGGAAACATTCATAAGTTATTTCAAATCTGGAACAGTCTCGGGCAACATCTTCACACATTGTATTGAAATCTTACTGAACAGTTAACAGCACATTATTTTGCAGTATGCTGTACCATCTTGAAGATTCAATTTTCATAATAACCCTTCAAATACACACATGAAAACTGAAATATCAATTTCGTGCAATTAGAAAGAAACGGATTAACTACTCCCTCTCACAGAGAGGAGGCCTGTACCCCAGCAGTGGGAACATTATAGGCTGCTTCTATATGTATGTTAAGAGGAATAAAAGTATTAATTAAAGCAATTACGAAGATTGTTACATCTACTGCGGAAAAACACACGCGAAATGTAAAAATTGGTAGGAAACTGGCATGCATCAAACCTTGGATCACCCCGGGACTAATAAGATGCATGATCCATCGTGATAAGTTGCATAATGATTGTAAATCCAACCCTGATGACCCTGTCCGTAATAAAATATACACTCGATACAGGAACTTTTTTTCCAAACTTCTTTCAAAAATCAGATCTGACTACAATAAGCAACAGATAGTTGATAACAAAAATAATCCAAAACATCTCTGGAAAGCAATAAAATTAATAGGTCACATATCTCCTAAAAATAATGACACCTCCCAATTACTGAGCCCCAATAGAGAAAAAGATACACTCAACTCCTGTAACTCACACTTCACCTCAGTAGGAACCCGCCTGGCAGACAAAATACTAGAAAAACTTAATTTATCTCATGAATCTTTAATAAATTCATATACCTCAGACGCCTCAAACCCACATTCTCTTCTCCTTGAACCAACAGATCCTTATGAAATTATCAAAATTATATCCGAACTCAAAGTTGATAGTGCTCCAGGACCTGACAAAATTTCGGTTCTGCTTATCAAAAGAACCTTAAAATCCTTACTGATACCAATGATGCACATCTTCAACTTGAGCCTTGAGACCGGTACCTTCCCAGAATGCTGGAAAATAGCTGCGGTTTCCCCAATCCACAAAAGCGGTCCCAAAAATGCACCAGATAACTACAGACCTATAGCACTACTAAGCTCTGTCTCTAAAATATTAGAGAGGATAGTTAACTCCCGTCTTATTTCTTTCATTGACAAAAATCATCTCATCTCTAATAACCAATTTGGTTTTCGAAGAAATAGGTCAACCGAGGATGCTGCAACTCTTCTTGTCGACTGTATCTCTAATCATATTGAGAAAAATGAAAAATGCCTTGCCGTCTTCCTTGATCTTGCAAAGGCATTTGATACGGTTTCAACTGGCCTTCTCCTTAAGAAACTAGAATGGGCAGGAATACGCGGAATTTGCCTTGAATGGTTTAAAAGCTACCTGACAAACCGAAAGCAGTACACAAAAGTAAGCTCCTTTTCCAGTGATCACCTCCCCATTGACTTTGGAGTTCCACAGGGCAGTGTACTTGGTCCCACTCTTTTCATTGTCTACATTAACGACATACTTAAACTGTCTGTTAATAATGCTGATATAATAACTTATGCAGATGACACAGCCGTAGTATTTCACGGAAAATCGTGGGAGCATGTACACCGTCTAGCAGAAGAGGGATTGTCACTAATTGCGCATAACTTGGACAGAAACCTCCTCACTCTAAATGGCAGCAAAACTAAATATATTGCTTTCTCCAAGACCGCCGCTTCTAACCCACCAACACACCTAAAACTTCAACTTCATCAATGCTCTTCTATCATTACTGCTCTCCCTTGCAACTGTCCTCTTCTTGAACATACTTCTTCTATTAGATACCTCGGAATTCAAATCGACAACCACCTAACATTTAAGCAACATATATCCAAAATTTCTGGCAGGATAAGAAAACTTATTCACACCATGCGAAAGCTACGAGACTGTCTACCGATAGACACACTACAACAAGTTTACCTAGCGCTCTGCCAATCAATAATTCAGTATTGCATCAGCGTGTGGGGTAGTGCTGGAAAGACCTACTTGATTGAAGCTGAAAGAGCACAGAGAGCGCTGCTAAAAGTAACTTTCAAGAAGCCCTACCGGTTTTCTACCGATTTACTCTATCGCGAAACGAGAGTTCTCAGAGTCCGCCAGCTTTTCATTCTTTCTGCCTGCATCAAAACGCACAAAAACATTAAAAGCAGGCCAGACTACAGATCAATCCTAAGTAAAAGAAATTATAGAATCCCAACACCTGATAACACCTCATTGCTAGCTAGACGCTCCCCAGCCTACTCTCTCATAAATACGTACAATAAAGTCTGCAAACTCTGCGATATTAAAAATACTACCGCATTCAAATGCAAAATTATTGTAAAGAAAATGTTGCATAACACCGGCTACGATGACTCGGAACAATTAATATAACGACCCTGACCTGACACTGAATCCAAAGTACACACTATCACACACACACACATACATATACACCACATACACACACATACACACCCTTGTTTGTACAGACACCCTTACGAGGACCATGGTAGTTCTTGACCGTACCGAGGACCCTTCAAAAAACTGGTTTTAATACTTCGTTGGCCTTTTTGAATAAGATAGAAAGAGACAGATGACTAAATATATAGTGATCAGCTTATTGGCATAATGCTATCTCAACATTTTTCTGTATGAATTGCGGCTATCATACCGAGGACCTGAAATACACAGCCAAATGTGACCAGCGATGCACATACGAGGACTTTGTGTATGCCAACCGAGGACCCCTTAAGTCAGCCCTGCGACACCCTTCCGAGGACGTATTTTTACACAATATTTCTTATATCTTGTACTAACTGCGGACGCTGTGTTACACTTTATATCACTAAACTGAGGACAGTTTTCCGAGTAGAACTTGAACACAGCGAGGACATGTAAAAACTTCCTACCTAAATACCATTAGATAATTTATTAATGTAAGTAGAATGTTCCGAATTATTCCTTACACACATTTTCTAAAAATGAAGTACCAAGCGAGGACGAGTCGATTATCTTTACGTTTGTAGGCGCTTTTCAAAGTATTATGTTATACCAACATAACTGGCGAAACGTAGGTGTACTTTTGGTATACCTCTACCCAACCTTTCGGGTAAATAGGGCGTGATGTTATGTTACGATTCAATGTTTATTTACACAATATTTTCACGGAAAGTCTCTTTTCTCTAACATTATACATAAATAAAAAGGAAGAAATTAAGTCACATATTCACTTTCTACGAACAAATTGTAAACAGAACTGTAATGTTTTCGTCTTTTTTGCGCGAACGAACACAAACAATCTGCCGCGTGCCGGATCAAAGTAAAACCAACTTGTTAGTGCAAACCATAGAAATATATAAAAAAAATTTAGAGGTGTCAAAGGACACCCGGATGGAACGAAGTTCCTTTCCAGGATTCATTATAGTTATAATTTTTTAATTAGTTATTATGTACAAAAAACCTGTATACACTCAACAAAAATATTCTCACTCTCTATACAACAATTAATCCTTTTTATCGCTTTAATTAGCGAAAAAAGCAAGAAATTTTGAATTTGACTGGCATATAATATGTGATTTATCTTTAATAGTTTTGTAGCTAGCTATTAAGTTATCATGCTTCCCAAATTATTTTGATCTCACTTGATAATATTTCTTTATTGTTTTCTAAATAAACATTGTGTTACTTACTGTTATGTTAAGTTTTTAGCCCAAATTATGTCGATCTAATTATTTTCTCTGTAAGTCGTTTTTTTTGAGTCGAATAGTCCGTTTAATCTATACAAATACATAAAATTGGAGTGTCTGTTTTTAATATTAAGATAACCACTTTTTACTAAGTGTATACACGATACATAAACCAAAACAACATTTTTTACAATTTTTGTCTGTCTGTCTGTCTGTCTGTCTGTTTGTTCCCGCTAATCTCTGAAATGGCTGGACCGATTTTGACGGGACTTTCACTGGCAGCTAGCTGATGTAACAAGGAGTAACTTAGGCTATTTTTATTTTATAAAGATTCTTTTATTTTAGAAAAAAAAATAACTGTTTTCGAAAACTACGCTGACATACGTTTCAAAATTCGAAAAACCCTGGCTGAATCCTACGAAATAGATCAAAATAATGTACTACAGTATTGTACACCTTAAAAAGGCCTACAAAAATGTCCTCAATGGTATATGTCTATCTCTTAGGGATAACCCACAATAACCATTTTTTATCTTTTACTTTTTACGAGAAATAAGGGCTTATTTATGAAGCGGTTTTAAGCAATACAGCATTAATCCTTATCCAAATAAGTACCTTAAATACATTTTGCATTTAATATAGATCAATATGGCCCTTTACAGCATGTAATTTAAATGAATATCTTAGAAGATATTAGAGATTTAAAAAGCGGGTGCAGAGCGCGTTGGCAGCGGCCGGGTAGTACAGGATAAGTAGGATTGTAATTCATATTACTTTGGCTTCATAGTAATTGCGAATATCATGTGTGTTCATTATACTCAAAATAAACCTAATATTATTATTCCAACTAAGAGACGGCGAAATGGCTTAGATGTTTAGATTTTTGGATGTTTGTTTCTCAATGATGCAAAGACGGCCAAACGGATTTAGATCGAATTTGGCACAAAGATATATTATATCATGGATACGTAACAGATAGGATACCTACTTTATCCCGGTAGTAGGTTCCCGGGTGATATTTTCCGACAGCTATACGGGCCAAGCCACTGGCAAAAGTACTATTCCTATAATTATGTTCGGTGTCTGGTAAATGATTGAGTATCTGTATAGGTAAAATAGGATCGTTAAGAAAAACCAGGAAGACTTATATGCAACTAAACCAAGCCCTATGTCGCAGTCTTCTTACTCTGAATACTATTACTTTTATTTTAAAAAACACCAACACACATGATGTTCTCATAAACTATGAATCCTAAGTAATATGAGTTATAATCCTACTACTAATAATATTATAAATGTGAAAATATGTATGATTGGGTGTTTGTTTCTCAATCACGCAAAAATGGCTGAATGGATCTGGATCGAAAATAGCACACAGAGTCTATATTACCTATATACCCTGGAATAACACATTCTTGTCGCGGTGAGAGAGAGAGAGGAAATAAGGAGGAATGCAAGAGGACGTACCTCTTGCATTAATTTCCGACATCCACGCGGGCGAAGCCGCTGGCAAAAGCTAGTTTTAAAATAAAACTTTCTTTATTTCGTTGTACATGTTTACTTCAACTTGTTGTTTGTGTCCCATGACCGTAAAATATTTTATGGTTGAAATCATAATGTTGTGTAATCTAGAAGGCCTAGGTAGTTAGCACAAACAGCAGAAGAAGCCTCCTTATTCCTCGTGCGCCAAGTAGCTACTAACGATTTACTTAAGGGTTCAGTATACCTTCGATTTTTTCCTCCATAATTTTATTTAAATGATAGCACATAACTCGTCTTCTACACACGAGGAAAACTGTCTAAACGAGGACTAGGATACACATTGTTCGGAAAATCTAGCAAACCGAGGTCTCAAATACACATTGTTTGGAAAAGCTACCTAACCGAGGTCCTTTGTGTTAAAGTTAACACAAAAGTCCTCGAATAATACAACCAACGTGAAATGAGTGTAAAGAGGCTGTGTATGAGGTGACACAGGCGCCACCTGGTGGATACACAATGCGTGTGTAAGATTATGAAAAATTTTGATCAAACCGAGGTTCAGACAACTTTTTTCTATTAAGTATACAGAAAGGCTCAAAATCGCTTGCAGAATACGAATCTTTGGTCAAATCAAACCGAGGACCCTCGAAAAGGTCCTCGCTTTGAAAAGGTCCTCGGTCGTGCCTTGTGTATTCATACGCACGTCCTCGGATGGTACTTAAAACAAACACATATATACCACATGCACACACACCACACAAACTTTACACATACGCATAGCCCTACCGAAAATCACCTCTCTAGTTTCCACTCTGGAATTCGTATCCTGAGCCCCAAGATACAGACTAACTGTCTAGTTTGGGGCTCACTGGTAAATATAAACTGTAACAAGCTGTAGGTAATATTTAAGCTACTCATGTCGTCTCAACTTGATATTAACCTATGTTTGCTTATTGTATTACCTGGACAATAAATATTTTTCTATTTTTCTATTTTTTCTAATTAAAACTCTTTGAACAAAAGTAAATAAAGTGTGTTGCTGTCACTTGACAGTTCTTTGACACTTGTCTTTCAGCTATGTCAGATAGTGGTGCGATTCGATTTTGTTTAACTCGTTACTCGAGTAACTAAAGGCTCGAGATCATTTTATTTATTTATTTTCTCACGCGTTGTCATGTCACTCGATGTAGTCGTGTTTAGATAAGTTTTACGGAGTCTTCAACTACACCAATTCATAATTCAATATTAATAATATCGTGTAACAATCTGTCAGAATAATGTGATGTACTGAATCACGGATGTTTTAAATAAGAGTGATTATGCATTGCATTATTCTGTAAGTACTAGTCAGTTGATAACGTGTAGGTAATTTGTCATCATATTGTCATTATTTAACATATTGCCAGTGGAATGTGAGAAGGAGAAAATGCTCCCCGAACAGCAAGAGTCGATTGTAGCCCCAATATTGATCGGATGCCGCATTTTGAATTTTTCTATGATTATTTTCATTTTAAATTATTATTTAATGTCTCGTTTTTAACTAACAAAGCTGCTAGAAACGTCTCTAAAGGGAGGTACCTACCTTAGATTCAACTTGAATTAAATTGAGAAAATCAGTGCCTGACGATTTATAACTAGTAGTAGTAACATCACTAGTCAAACTGACAAGCCACCAAAAACTCCAATCCGTTTCACGATGATTTTTAAACCACTTTATGCGAGAGTAAGCGAACTTAAAAACGGGATTAAACACCTGCACCGTCAACAGTATTTTTTTTTAATCAAAACAGATTTGGTTAGGTAAAACACGATTAATAGAAGTTCCCTTCGAGTCTTTAACATAACCGAAAGGTTTGATTTCACAGCTTTAGCTAGTTAGGGACGTAGAAAGAAACGTTCTTCTGAGTTTTTGTTATTCGTAAGTTAAAATGTTCTATTTTTGTAACAATAAAATATCAGCACAAAACTATAATTATGGTCAAGATATTTTTTATATTAGAAAATCCTTTAGTGCCATTTATTCGTGTTTAGTGACATTTTTAGATTCAACTTTTTTCTTTGTGGTAATAATAAAACATACTATTTGGCGTGTTGGTAACACCGGAAGCCCACCCGTATGTTCCCGTTACGACTCAGTTGCGATCGGGTTTAAGTATAGTTGCCCTTGTGCTTAAAAAATAGCAGAATGACTTTATAAGACATATCGACCTGCGATCGAAATCTCACTGTTGCCGAAACACAATTGAACGTGTAACTTTGCAAATTAGTAGAATCGCCCCCCAGGCCCCATCCACGGCTTGAATTAGCTAGTAGGTACAGGGATATCGTGCAAGAGTCGCAGGCAAACAATATGCATATCAAAAATAAAAACTAAGTAAGAATACAATTTTTTTTTTTTTTAATTGCTTAACACTAGTAAAATATAAAGTAATAAAAAATATATAAATGATAGAGCAAGCGTAAGATCTAAAAATGTTAAATTATTAAAATGAAAGTCGTAACCTAAATGTATGTTTTGGTTTTTACTTCTAAATTAATTGGTGGATGATATTGGTAAACCTTATGACCGTTAGTTACCAATGGTTGTGGTAATATTTGATCCAAGGCCTTTTTTGTACTTGGTGCTGCCATCTATCGACAAAGTATTGAGTTATTAGTTCTGCCCTCTAGTGGACAGTAGTGTTACTATTAACCAAGAGCCTCGATTGTCTGGTATGTTAGTACTTGGTATTTCCAACAGCTGTCAGTTATTTCTGTACTTACATTCAGAATAAAATAAATACGAATCACTTAGAAATATTGAAATAAAAATATAGTAGCTGAAATAAAATAAAATGACACTATGAATAAATTAATCATTATAATTTTAGTTATAGTTACAATGATTTAGGTTATAAAACAGTATTTCAACGTGTTTCTCATATCCCGTATGGTCTAGTGGCTAGGATACCTGGCTTTCACCCAGGAGGCTCGGGTTCGATTCCCGGTACGGGAAAGTACCTTTTTGATTTAATTTACGATTTCACTTAAGCTAGTTTTTGTTCTGAAATATTTGTAGAGACTCTCCCACCATATTAAAATATTAGCATGGTTGGTTCTTTTTTTGCCGCCAATGACAATTGCAATACAGTGGAACCTCGGTTATCCGGCCTCCTGTTAAACGGATTCGCGATTACCCGGACTACAAACGAGATCAAATAACTTTATACCTTCAAATGCATGGACGGACAAGTTAAGACGGTCATTATTAGAAAATATGTCACCTCTTAATAATTTCTTATTCAACATGTTTGGTTAGTTTAATTTTAATTGATTTTTGTTGTTTTTAATAACTACCTGGCATTATTTATGGAATAATATGTACAGACGCCAGCACATCAAGGTACTCGAAACTGTCAAATTTTCCCAATCAATCTTGAACCTAATAGATTAGCGTTAAAGTTGAAAACGTATTAAAGAAATTTAACAGATTGTAGTAGCTTCAAGTGCTGGCGTGTGTACAAAAACCGCTTTTCTTCATATATTCAACTAGCTTCTGCCCGCGACTTCGTCCGCCTTAAATTTTTTGTTCCCCCTGACCCTTCCCGTCGTCGCGTCGAATCGCCTACCCGTGCGATTTTCCCCGTTTGTTATACCGGATGACATTTTTTACCGTCTCGACCTTCACATGGTGTGTTGTGTAACTAGAATAGAAGGCAGGAAGGCCTTCAGGTTCATCGCAGGTGACTAAAGGAGCGTGGGACGCGGGCGGACGGGGATGCGTGTGCGGCTCGTGCGCCTGCGAAAGATCAATGAGGCCGCCTATCGGCTGGTTTCAAAGGGTAGGACCGCGCTACGAAATCATTGATACATGCCGCGCATTGAGTAGGGTGCATATGATTTGAGTTTCGATAGATTTTAATTTTTTTTTTTTTGTTTGTTTTTTTCCACATTTCTGTTTTTGTTGTTCTAGTATGAAAATGTTACTTTAAATGTGCAGTATTTATTGCTAGATCAATTTCATTACATGTTATTCAAAAATAAAAATAATAAAAATTTCTATGCCAAAGGCTTCTACTCCATTCACCTATTACCCCCATTTTTTTTTTCAAGACGTTAAAAAATGTCACCCGGTATAGTCTATAGCCTTCCTCGATAAATACGCTACCCAACACAAAAATATTTTTTTAATTCGGACCAGTAGTTCCTGAGATTAGCGCGTTCAATCAAACAAACATACAAACAAACCGAATGCCTATCGACAACAATTAGTGCGGTTAATCGAGTCTCTACAGTATATAATTATCATCACGTAATATTCCTTGTAAATCCTAGACTCGTGTTATTTCATGACAAGGTAAATTAAGGACTTCGGCACCCAAATCCGTCACAAGCGGTAAAGCTGATGTTTTCTTTTTTCTGCTAGCTGTATAAGGCGTGCTACACACTTATTCGGGTCACCATGATTCGGCACAGACGAACAAGTGAGTAGCATGGCACCATTGGCTGAATCAACGCATTACAGCAAATTGTTAATACTCATAATGGCTGTGATGCGTGATTGCAGTAATATATCCAGTAGGCGAATATGTTTCAAGTACATGGTACACAAGTCCGAAGGGAAAATGTATATGCGGAGCATCAAGATTGATGTAGTTACTTGGTTATGTCAGCGCTTTCACCCGCGTAGAGATCGATCACTGTCCCATGGGAACGTACTACAAAGAATTTTATGTGTATCCAGGTTATAAACTATCTGTTTGCCAAATTACATTCAACTAACAATTATGACTAAACATTAACAACTGAAGTATTAACAGTTCGACAGCTATTTATAATGGTCATTGTATTAAAACAACACGCACCTCTACCTTACAGCACAGAATTTACTAATAAAAGACGTAAAGATATAGTCTGTCCACAAAATAGAACAAAACATGCTTTTATATCCAATTTTTATTTGTACCTCGCCTCGGCCGTCTTCTCTATAATAGATTAAAATTTATTCACTGAACTACACAAATTGTAAGAGAACTCTCAATGACGCTCTCCAAAGTATGTCTTACGAAGAAACAGAGAATTTACTAACTGTGTTAAAGTAAGTGAAGTACGTGAAGTATTTAATTCTATTGAATTTTAGAAACTAAGATATAAGCTACTTAACATTTATAGAATAATTTGTCTACTCTCAACTTTTGATTATTTATTTATTTTATAAGACTATTTAGGCTCTTCTTGCCTGAAACACAGGATTGCCTAGTTCAGGCACGTAAATCTTAGAATATAATTTACATATAAGCAAAACTGTACTTTATTTTGAGACTTTTATTTTTGAATAAATATTATGTTATGTTAATTCCGTTCGGCCGTTTTTGTAAGATTGAGTAATAAACATCTGAAAATACAACCTTTCACATTTATAATATTGGCAGGAAGTAGGATCTAAATTAAATAATAATGTGTTATCCCCATTAATGCTAAATAATCTTAAACCGTATAAAAATCCATTGTGCAGTCTAGAAGACTCTTGTACTTGGATCTAGAAGATCCAAGTACAAGAGTCTTGCCCCTTAGTGACTTTCGACTTATGAGACCATTCCATTTATGAGATATTAATATCAGCTCCATTTGCTATCCATCAGTCGTGTTCGAGGTCAAAAGAAGGACTATTCGACTACAATAATTAAAAAATGTCTCAATAAATCCAGGCCACGCCTGTATGTGAATTTACTGTCACTCCTGCATGCGTAGCATGACCACCGTAGAAAGGGGTTTTATCGACGGAAGAATAGACAAAATTACAGATTGCAGAAAGATTAAAGACAGGTAGAGAGATTAAAGACAGAATTAAAGATTGTAGAAAGATCTGTACCGTTTTATGCTGGCGTAGCATGACAGCTCTATCTCTATTCTACTAAGAATAGACAAAGTTCTTTCTATTGTGATCATGCTACGCGTGCTGAAAGATCAAACAGATGGAAGGGAGAACGTTGATGCTTTAAGAAATTTTTGAGTTATTGTGTAGACTATGAGTGTTGGGGAAGGCCATTTCTAGGTATTAATTTTATTAAATACAAGTTCCTTACACTTAAACAAAGCATATAATTAGACCACTGGGGTCTATCTTAGTATGCCATGGGCTGCCATGGATCGATACCGCATCGCTTCTGTTTCTGAGATATGATCAACGCGCTCTTCCCAGTTTAGTTATAATCGAGTTAATGTAATGTTCTTATGCTTTATGTTTTTACTATTCTTTGAGTCTCTAATATCTACAGTCATTTTATTTGATACATAAGTACACGGAGGAAGTTGATTAGCAGCTGTGAGTAAACTGTGTCAAGCCTTAGGGCTACAGAAATAGAGGAATGAGTACAAGGATTGTACTGTACCTACAGAGAGAAAATGGGTAGGATGTAGGATCTTTTAAGAATCGGGAAAGTGGCGAAATCAGCAAGTAGCCGTTCTTAAACCAATAACTTTTGAAACGTCAACATAAGACAAACCGCAGAAACATGCTTACCGATCGACGTATTTCTGCAGGTGATCGTTGATTCATCACAATACATACCATAAGAGGATAATATTATGATGAGAGAATAAAGAGATAAAGCAATGAAGGAAACACATAATTGATTATTTAAAATAAAACAACATGGTGGCTTTTGCCTTCCGTACAGAAAATTCCACAAGAAAATACAATGTTATGATGTTTTTATGAGCACATACAGAACAACAATTCGAATCAAAACAATCAGCTGATGATAAAAATAAGTTCATCACTTTGATTGGTTTTTGTTTAAAATTGCCCAAATTTAAGACTTCTGAGATCATTTAGCGAAACATGACCACCTTATCTTGATACGTGGTTAAATAAGGAACTAAAGTCAAATGTACTGAATTTAACACCGTATTGACCTGCCTTAGCAATCAGCGCCGCCTTGGTGTGTCAGGATTAACTGGTCATCCTGTTTGTTTATTATTAGAGGGGGCGCGCTCAGGTGCGTGTGTGGTGTTAACCTATAAACTTATATTTTCATCGCAATCAGTTTTCTTGAACGTAAATATATTTTCTGAGTTGAACGGCATTCCATGTTATTTGCTGTTTTCTTTCAGAATTACTCGCATTGTAGTAAGTTATTGTAGTTATAAAAACATTGGCATAATTTTCAAAAAGATTCAGGTATAAATCTACAAGAATTGATTTAGTAGTCTACAGGCTTGTTTCCATAGTGTCAAGATCTGCCTACCCTTTTTACAACTATGTTGGGGTCGGCTTCTAGTCTAAACGAATGCAGCTCAGTATATTACATGGAGCTAAAGCCTATCTGGCCTCAACCACTCAGTTACTGGGTAATACCTCTTGGTAAGACTGTTGTCACTGTTGTCAGACTTTCAGGTTTCTGAGGACCCTTTACGACTGATAAAGATCCACGGATTTTCGAGGCACGGAGGGATTTTGTTATGTAAAGATCCATCCACGGACCAACCGCGGCAAGCCTAGTTTCGCCTGACCGATCGACCGGAGCGGCTTTTATTACTGTTCCATAATGTGTAGCCACAAAGCATATAATAATAATAAATAATAATAATATTCCACAACTATCACACAACGCCATCTAGTCCCAAGCTAAGCAGAGCTTGTGTTATGGGTACTAGACAACTGATAAACATACTTATATATTTCTAAATACATACATATTATAGATAAATTACACCCAGACACAGAACAAATGATCGTGCTCATCACACAAACATTTGTCCTGGGTGGGAATCGAACCCACGACCTCCGGCATAGCAGTCAGGGTCACTAACCACTAGACCAACAGGCCAGGCAAGTATAAGACATCAGGTAGTACGTCACTGTAGCTAATCATTCTTACAGCATTACGGTAAACGAATTGTAGACATGCAAATGAAATCTTATCGACATATAGAACTATACAGTCACCAAAAGAGATAAGTACCCAGGGTCTTCAGATATAGTTGAAGTTTACAGGGATGCATGCTTTCCTGGCACCCGTCAGAGAGACAATTCTAGAAAAGAATAAAGATTAAATTCGCAAAACACGTATTCTTTTGTATGAAACTGACGGGTGTCAAGAACGCCGTCTCTCGACGGCTGGCCTTTAGTAAGAAAACGATGGACGTATTCAAATGAAATAAAGATGGATAAACTGGTTGTTTTTCTATTAATTTAATTTAATAGTAATTGAAAACATCCACCAGTTTCTTGTTAAATTACACGTATATCCGACGTCTCTGGTTCCTAGGTATCTCTTTTGGTAACCTTACATCGTTTTGAGGCTGTAGGAAGGTACAGTCAGCATATATTCTGAGTATTCTCACACAGCAAAATTATTCTCTTAAAACAAAAGTTTAGTGAAAGTAGCGTGGGTTTCATTACCTACACAAAAAAAAAAAAACCTAGGTATCTAAAACTGTTGCCAACCTAATTTGCGTTCTGAATTTCAATCTTTCATGTTTAAAATAAGAATGCGTTTTTCTAGAAAACACCGAAGTAAAACAATACCTGTTTATTTAACATTCCAGCGCCGTTTCTTCATATTGTTTCAATAACTTTAGAAATACCTTGTGCCCTAGATCTTTCACTAACATGAATAAACACTGCTTCACGAAAACTAGAATAGTTGCCATTTCGTAAATCGTAGTGACGGTTGCACCTTGAAATAATTGTAATTACGTACCCTGTTATTTAACTAAATTATTAGTATCCTTCACATTATTAATATTTATGTAGCTGGAAGTATTGGAGCTGTGGTTGACCAGTGGTATCCGCTCCGACTTACGAGTATAAACACGACGACGACGTGAGGGTTCGAAATCAGGGAGATACTTTGTGTAACTATTTGATTTAATTACCACTGCTCTCAAAACGGTGAAGGATTGTGAGGTAACCGGCATGATTTCGCTGATTTACGTGAATTTACAATTAAAATACTCTATTTCCAATAAGTTTTAATGCACAAAATGTAAGATCATTTCAATTATGATGTAATGAATACAAACATCCATTATTATCTATAATTATTTTAAAAACAAGTAAATCAGCAAAATAAAAAAGTTGAAGAAATGTGACATTCACTAACCTGAGATTCTTAGCAGAATTCCTAGGTTACTACTGTGGTGGCTACTTATAGCATAGTAATGGTTCTGACAACAGTACCTATTTTAATTTGATCCTAATATTTAAGAAAGACAAGTAAAGTTCTAACTACCTTTTACAGGTCATTTTGAGGTAAGTGACCCGAAAATAGAACTGTAGGTACGTAAGTACGTATATTTTACCGACACACAAAGTTTTCGAAAGCTTCAAAAGTTTACAAAGAAAAGTCGAGTTCTACATAAACCAACTGTCTAAATGTTTCTTTATGATCCCCAAAAATATAATTTTTCCTTCAAAATGTGCGAATTCTCTAACACTATATTTTTGAGCTGCCATGTTCCAAATTCTCCCGTCATGAGAGCAAAAAATATAACTCTCTTATTATTGATTTTATACAAACACTATGCACCTACTTTTGGAGCGGATCACACGCATTATCATGAGCTGCTTAGGCTCTTTCTCAACTATGACTGGGTCGGCTTCCAGTCTAATCGAATTCATCTTAATACCAGTATTTTACATACAGTGACAGCCTATCTGACTTCCACAACCCATTTACTGGATAATACGATACCCTCTGGTAAAACTGGCTGTCAGACTTTCGGGCTTCTGACGACCCGTAACGACTGTTAAAGATCCACGTATGACAGTCGGGACCAACGGCTTAACGTGCTTTTCGAAGCAACGAGGGGTCTTAGTATGTAAAGATGGTCACCCATCGACGGATTGGCCACGGCAGGTGTAGCTGTACCCAATCGATTATTCTGTGCGACTGTTATTACTCACCTACAAGCCCAGGAGAGGATCATATGCGATTTGGTATAAAGATTCTAATTATAGAAGTGCATTTATAGATTTCCACTAAATGATTAATATTGTTAGTACACACGGTTACGTATCAAGCGATGTATTTCCAATATAAACTGATCTCACATTCTATGAGATTTCCATGTAATGAGAGGTCCGCTTAAACTGGAAATGTATGTAGCCGTGTTTACTAAGTAAAGCGCTGAGTTCGAGGTTTGTTTGAACTTTGTAACAAACAAAGGTTTACCGAAGATACGTACGTTGCAGTGTTTATTTGTCCTCGTCCAGTAATCGATGGTAGCGTCAGCAGAAACACGCGGTTCTTTGGATGTTGTTTGATTTTGTAGCTATAGTTCTTCTTTTATTTGTAACTAGCTTTTGCCCGCGGCTTCGCCCGCGTGGATGTCGGAAATTAACGCAGGAAGACGTACTACCGCGGTAAGATGTGTTAATTCAGGTTATATTATAGGTAATAGCTGTTACCCGTGACTTCGTCCGCGTGGTATTTAACAAAAAGTTTTTCATAAAAACTGTCCTTGAAAACTACGCTGACATACGTCTCAAAATTCAGCGTGTTTTTAGTTTTTTTAAACTATTATTTGTTTTTTCTAAAATAAACGTAGCCTAAGTTACTCCTTGTTACATCAGCTATCTGCCAGTGAAAGTTCCGTCAAAATCGGTCCAGCCATTTCAGAGATTAGCCGGAACGAACAGACAGACAGACAGACAGACAGACAGACAAAAATTGTAAAAAATGTTGTTTTGGTATATGTACCATGTATATATCCATATACACTTAGTAAAAAGTAGTTATTTTAATGTTAAAAACAGACACTCCAATTTTATTTATTTGTATTGTATAGAGTATAGATGTATAGATGTATAGATTTGGTTGATTTTTTATTTGTATAGAGTATAGATGTATAGATTTGGTTGATTTACGCAGAAAAATTGAAGAGCAAGACTTTTGTTTTTAATAGCTAGTCACTACTTTTTTATGTATGGTAAAGGCAAGGTGTTTGTCTTCAACGAAAAAGCACAAAAAAACTTTATTGCAGTCTATGACTTTATAGGCTTTGTTAAAATCTAGAGGGCAGAAGAGCTTCTATATTAGTGCGAAAATCTTGATGGAAGTCACGTGCAACATCTCATTGAGCGATAAAGCCCTTCTTGCACATAATATAACATACCATAGAGCCTTGTCCGCCCCGAAAAGTTGGGCAGGGTTGGTATACCTATAGTACACCCACAACTCGCCAGCTCCGTTTAAGTCCCATGTAATAAGAGGCGATTCTTAATAGAGTCTAGACTGGGACCCAGTTGATCGCAATCGATCAACCAGAGGGGTAATTGCGGAACTTTTTATCGGTAGGAATTGGTTTAACATTCATAGTTAAACAACATTCATTGCGTTATTTACGTTGCTGAGCCGACAATTTATTCGAACAAATGACGCAGTGGTTTAGAAATAATCTTCAATCCCATTCAGATTCTGATAAATTGTGTGTTTCGCAATTAGGGTGCAGGCCCCAATCGAGACTGGGCTGCTGCTAAGAAATCTCAGATAGAAAAACTGAATAAAACTACCCGACCTGTGAAACGAACCCAGACGGGTAATTGCGGAACTTTATATCGGTAGGAATTGGTTTAATATTCATAGTTAAACAACATTCATTGCGTTATTTACGTTGCTGAGCCGACAATTTATTCGAACAAATGACGCTATGGTTTAGAAATAATCTTCAATCCCATTCAGATTCTGATAAATTGTGCGTTTCGGAATTAGGGTGCAGGACCTCATGCTCAGCAGTAGCGTTTGCGCCCATCAAACCAACGACGTATGGTGCCGGACGTAAAGAATATCACCACCCCATTTCTTCCCGCGGGTGTTGTAAAAGGCGACTAAGGGACTTACTAGAGAATGGGCAGCAGCGTTCTCTATGCATTTTACCACCATACTGCGATCACGAACCCGCCTGCCAAGCGTGGCGATTTTGGCAAACCCCCCTATATCCAGCAGTGGACGTCTTTGGGCTGAAATGATGATGAAATGATGAAACCAACGACGCAGTCCCCTACTTGGAATGAGATAATTATGTTGTACCTAGTCAATAATTCTCACCTCACAAACAATAGGTACTTACTCCCGCCATATCAAATTATAGAACAGTACCTACCTATGCACGAGACCACGATATTGTTAAATCCCAGAATAGCGTGATTCTGATATGAAGGTTAAATAAATTGAATAATGCACAATAATAACGATAAACAGAACTACCTATTTTAATAATCTCAGGTCATAATTAAAACATGACATCAACGGTGCACCGGTGCCTTTATTTATCTAGGAGATAAATAAAGGTACCTCTATTGTAGTTACCTAAAATGATCAGCGGGGTAATTGGGAACAGGCTCCCGCGAACGGGCGCGACGCGACTCTCGAAGAACAGTTTCTTTGTAAACTTCATGGAAATTGTTCTGTTGTGTGTAAGAATGGTTTTCATTGTGACAGTTCAACAACATTCATTGCTTCATTACCGTTGCTAAGCAAACCAATTTATGGAACATATAAAGCAATGGATTACGAATAACCTTTAAATGATTCCAATTCTGATTAATAGTGTGTTACGCAATTCGGGTGTTGTTTAATATCTAATAAAGTATATTTTCTTTTAATATACGACCAACAAACAAATGGCTAACGGATGGTAATTACGTTACATGTTGTAGTGGAAAAAGAATCATAGGGCATCAAAAAAAATTCTTCCGCATCGTTGTCAACAGTAAAAGTGCCAAATATGCTGGCAGCATTGCCAGAAGCTGAATTGTCTCATATACCTGTGATTACACACGCACCCATACCTGTCCTGAAACTGAAACATAGCGACA
This sequence comes from Aporophyla nigra, assembly GCA_947507805.1. NCBI lineage: Eukaryota > Metazoa > Arthropoda > Insecta > Lepidoptera > Noctuidae > Aporophyla > Aporophyla nigra. Next base: position 16,795,351 of record OX382297.1, on the reverse strand, counting down.
GCTGCACGAATAAATAGGTAACGATGGTCAGTGGCGTAGCGTGGGTGGGGCGGAGGGGGCGGCCCGCCCCAGGCGGCAGGCCGAAGGGCCAAGGCCGGGGGCGGCAAAATTCTAGTCACAAGCCTGCAGAAGAACTGAACCTCGATGTTGCCAAAGAAGACATAATTGAAATCGAGCTTTCTGCTCCTGCCAAAGCCAAGGATGTGAATCTCGACGATGTAGGTTGCTGGCCTTCTACTATGACCGACGAAGTCAGAACGCTTCTAGTACGTCGCGGATCTTACTCAGTACATCACATCGATTCCGAATTTGCCGATGCTGTTCGCTCAGGGACTTCAACGAAAGGCGGCACCCAAAAACTAACCAGAGAGTGGTTCTACATACCATTATCTAACAGCGAAAAGGTTCTCCGAACATGGATGGTGTATTTGCCTTTGAAGCAATCCTTGTATTGTATCTGTTGCAAGCTGTTTGGCAATTTCGGCTCGAACTTCGCATCTGAAGAAGGATTCAACAAATGGTGGAAGCTAAATCCAAAAATCGGTGACCATGAAAACAGCCTGGACCAAGAGCAGAGCTTCTTGAAATGGAAGGAGTTGGAAGTTCGCCTGAACCATAAAGCGACCATCGATCAGAAACAACAATAGGTTTTCAAAAGTGAGGAGAAGAAGTGAAGGGATGTACTGTACCGGTTGTTGAATATTATTCAGTTCTTAGCCAAACAGAATCTGGCCTTCAGAAGACATCGAGAAGACATTCGATGAGATGATAGTAGCAATCACGGGAACTTTCTGGAGTTAGTGCACCTCCTAGCTAAATGTTAGCTAGATTCTGAATCAGTGAATTCCGTGACGTTTTTTGGAACTCTGGAGAAGCTATTTGCCTTCTTTTCTGCATCAACTGCTCGGTGGAACACTTTGGTTGCCGTCACAGGTCAAGCAGTGAAACGAGTCACTGAAACGCGCTGGAGCGCTAGACATGAATCTGTCAAGACGCTTAAAAATAAGTTTGAGGAAGTTTTTGAGGTACTGGAAGAATTAACGGATTCGTCTCAAACTTCCGGAACAAGATCGGGAGCCAGTCTTCTTTTGACAGCCATGCAGTCATTCAACTTCCTCACTTTACTTGGCTTTTAGGCTGCAGTGCTACCTGATGTAGATGACGCACACTATTTACCTGCAGCAACGAGGACTGAGTGTGGATAAGTGTGCTCAGAAACTCTGCGCTTTAAAAGCTCTCCTAGTGGAAAGCAGAGACCGTTTCGTCAAAGCCGCAATCGACTTTGCAAAGACTCTCTGCGAAAAACTCGGAATCGAATTCAAAACGAGAAGAATTCGCAGGAAAAAACGCATGCATGGCGATAAATTCGCTGATGCAGCTTTGTCTCACGAGCAGGAACTCCGTCGATAGGTGTTCGCATCATTTGACAAGATCATTCAAGAAATGACAACTCGATTCCAGCAAGTTCAAGAAATAGCGGACAAGTTCGGATTTTTGACGCCAGCGAAACTTTTGGACAGCAAGTACGAGTGTGATCTACCCATGTATTAGAAGACATCGACAAGGACGAGTTTCAGATGGAGCGGAAGCGTCTCCAGCAGTTTGTCGCTAGTTCTGAATCAGAGGAAGATATAAGGGGCAAAGGACCACTGAAGCTCCTCCAGTTCATTCAAAAACTGAATCCGGGAATTTCAGTTCCAAATATAGTCATCTTGATTCGTATATATTTGACTTTGACAATTAGTGTCACTAGTTATGAGAGAAGTTTTTCGATTCAACTTCGAAAAACTAATCTAAATCAAAGCTAATCAAAAATTATCTCAGATCCACTATGAACTCCACTAGACTATCAAACTTGGCGATATTGTCGATTGCACAAGAATTGGCTGCAAATGTTGATTTCGACAAAATTATTCCTGACTTCGCTGCTCGGCCCGTAGAATCCGTTTGTGAAACTGTTGATCCTATTTTACCTTCAATAAAAGATACCTCATTGCCTGTGAAATGATGTCTCGAAATTTAATTTTAATTAAGTATTGAATGGGGCGGCAAAATGGGTCTCCCGCCCCGGGCGCCGAGATGGCACGCTACGCCACTGACGATGGTAGTTATATTTAACACTTACACAGACAAGATCCTTCACAAATCCATACTTACAATGTTACAAAGCCGAAAACTTTATTTGGTTGAACGCGCTAATCTTAGGAACTTCTGGTTCGAATTATAAAATTCTTTTATTTTTATTTAAAAATACAAGTAACAAATGACTTAAATCTAAAAAAACCGGCCAAGTGCGAGTCGGACTCGCAAACCGAGGGTTCCGTACAAACCTGTAGGTATATAAGTAAAAGTTCACCCATCACGACAATCGAGTCGTAGTTCTGTTTCTTGGATTGTTTTTATTTCTGTCTTTGTTTTGTTCTGTTTATTATATGATGTAACTAAAAATTTACGGTTTTCGCAATTTTTCCTTTATCTGTGCTATAAGACGTTGCTTCGTACCAAATTTCAAAATTCTAGATCAACTGGAAGTACCCTTTAAGTTTTGATTCCCTTGCGAGTTTCAAAAATTTGTGGAAATTTGCGGTATAAACAGCTATATCTTTTGATTGCGTTAGCTTAGAAGTTTGATTTTTGCCCAGCTCCAAGGGACAGTAGACTTGAGTATTTGATATAAATTTCAGCTTGATACCTCCACGCGTTCCTGAGAAAAAGGGTCTTGACTGACGGACGGACGGACGGACGGACGGACGGACGGAAGGACGGACGGACAACAAAGTGATCCTATAAGGGTTCCGCTTTTTCCTTTTGAGGTGCGGAACCCTAAAAATAAATAACATCACGCTAGAACCCCTAGGAGACGAGCAAAAAAACACGAATACGAAGACCTCGCACTGGCAGGCGATTCGATGCGACGCGCGACGACGGATGGTGGACGGCGCGCGGCGGTGGAACAAGATATTTGACGCGGACGAAATCGCAGGCAGAAACTAGTCAGAAATAAAATCAGACAAAAACTAGACGTACCTACTTTTAAAAATGATTTCATTGTGCACAGAAATTACTGTTGGTTTTCATAATGCGGTAAATTACAGAACTTACGTAAGTTTTACGAGGTGCCATAATATTGAGAACAATGGAAAAGTCATTTTGTTTCCAAGAAGCAGCAGTGGTGCAGTTTTAATTTTATGTAATAGGTAAATGTTTTGTTTCTTGTGACGACTAAAGACTATGCTGGAATTCTGAGAACTTGGCTGGAACTTGTGAAAAACTTTTTGGCAAATAAATAAAATTATAGTGTTGTAATGTTTGTATTTTCGAAATAAAAGCTTCTTCTTCAACTCAGCTTATCGCAGTCCGGACATAGGTCTCTCCCATGCTGCGCAACAACACCCTGTCCTCAGCCTTCCGCAATCGGTTTATCCCAGCCATCTTTTTGAGGTCATCGGTCCATGTAGTCCAGTAGGGGGGTGTTTCGCACTACGCTTGCCAATACGCGGTCTCCACTCCAGGACTCGTCTGCTCCGTCGCCCATAGGTCCTTCAACAAACACAACCTGCTTACTCTGCAAGCTATGTCGGTAACTCCGGTTCTTTTCTGAATAATAGTTTCTTATTTAGTGCATATCAATGTTTAAATGGTACTATGCCTAAATAATAAAAATCTAATATTTATCTGTCTATTTCGGCTAATCTCTGAAACAACTGGCCTGATTTTGACGGGACTTTCACTTGCTGATAGCTGACGTTATAATGAGTAGCAAAGACAACCTTTTGTTCCTGAACAGGTTTCGATTAAAAGATTTACTTGTGATTTCAGGACGATAGAGTCGTTATGGAATTGGTTTTGTGTATTATTCACATAGTGAAACATTATTTATTAATTGTGCTGCAGTTAATATTAGATTTCGTTAGTTTACAGTAACTCCTAACATAACTGATGGGGAATTTCGAAGATAGTATAGATCATCTGAAGACACCTGCTCTTTGTCAGTTTTGCTAATTGTTTAGGTAGTGCGCTAAAATACGAAAAATAAAATCAACCATAAGTTCAAAGCATCTCGTATCTGTGAATAAGTATTCCACAAATAAATATTGCTGTATTGCTTATACTCCCATTATTTTTATTGTTTTTTATTTATTTATGAATGTGCAGAAACATTTTGTACCTATTCCTGGGATCTTTATGTGCTCTTCTCATCATTGAACCCTTCTAAACACATCAAGTATCCCAACATCCCGCATTCTTGATTGCGTTACACACATCAGAATCTGAATCATTTGAAAGAATATTAGCTAATCCATATCTTCGAAAAATTTGTCTGCTCAATAACAATGATTGTTGTTGAACTGTCAAAATGAAAGCCATTCCTATGCTGATAGTGTGTATTTTTGATACGCCAAACGCCAAAACGCAACAAAGTAATACCTTAGCCTCCTTCAAATGCAATCAACTTATTTATTTATAGACTTTATCTAAAGGTAATAATGAATGTCAGCTAAAATTAGCCAGTTTATTGTTTCTCGCGAGAAGTAATTATCTACCACAAGGTTATACTAAGTAGGTAGTGGTCACCGAATACTTAATACTAAGTTAGTTAAGTTTCGCAGAACTGTTCTCATTCTCACATTAATTTTACCGAAGGAGGACTGATGGTTATTGGTTCGAATTTCGATCGAAATTCTCACTAAAACTTACATTTGTATGCTTCTCGCTTTCGTTCTTAACGACTCACGAAGAAACTTAATCAGTGTGAAACTCTTTCGGAAATTATGAGTGTAGTGGACGTATCGTGACCTCTTAAGGCAGAGCTTTTTCAGGTAATCTCAGCAAAAGTTAAAAAAAAAAAATAGCAACCTGGATACCTATCCCGCTGCAAAGTTTTGTGTGAGTGAGCTAAATGGATATCATTAGGTTTTATCGAGCTATTTTCGTTGTAAAATACACAGGAAGTACCAATAGCGTCTGTCGAGATGAAAATATTGACGCTTCAAAATATAAATTCTCCTTTGATATGTCCTAAATCTAAATATTATTGTCTGGATTCAAAATCAGAAGCAGATATACCTGAAGTGTTTGTTTTTAGTCATTCAAAAAGAAGTGGGGCCCACAGGCTAGTTCCTAATCTACAGTAGTGGAGCTCTTCTAGAATTTGTATAGTAAGTAGGTTCGTAAAGAAAATAATGCTCTGATTTCTAAACACCGGCGCTACAGCTTGTTAGAATTCCTAAGTATACACACTAATTTAAATTCCAACCCAACTGTTGGGCGCGGTGGACGGACTCGACCAGAATGTTTTGCCCTGCTTTTAAGAATCGAAAAGCGTGAAAGGAATCGTTTGGCGCTATTTGAATTTGCCCGAAGCGTGTATTGGAAACGCCAGTTAGATAATTCCTATGAAACGAGCCACGAGTCTTCCATCATCGCACCTCGTCGTATTTATTTTTTAACGTCCGCGAATATACAAGTGTAGTGGGTTTAGCGGCATTCAGCCAGTCACCGCTCAGACAACACACGGTAGACATTCGCGCCGCGCGCAAGCGAACAGTTTTCCCGCCGCAAATTCAAAAGCGCACGTTCTGAATTCAAAGTTCCTCACCAGCTGTTGGTAGCTTTTGAAATAATGCCTAAAAAGAAATAGATTTCTAGTTTTTGCTTTAATTATTGCCTGGATCACGTGTAAATTGTGACTTTACGAACCACAAGCTTACAGTGTCTGTGTCGTCGCGTACAAAAACCCTGTGATATTATTTTGCTGTGAAACGTTTAGTTTTAAAAACTCTAGTGGGTCAAAACGTTTTTTAATTTGACATTTCCGGTTTCGTGAAACGTTTTCGCGAAACGATAAACCAAAAAATTCTTTATGATAGGTCCATATATGAAGGTGAGTGTTTAAACGGTTTATAATTTATTTTTATTATGTGTGTAATTGTCAATTGTTCAAGGCTCGTGACGAGGTCTCTGACACGTTTGTGTTTTATGTACAATACTGTAGAGACTGTTGTTGCCTGTCAAAAAAAAAAAACCTACTTATGGAAATGTTTGAATATTACATTAGAGACAACACTATAATATAGGATACCTCAATGTGGTAATTGACGTGGATCCTCTCAAAAATTACAGAACTTTGTGAACGTTTTAAAGCAGTGAAAAATATCATGAAAACGATCGAATTTTTATTCAAAAACATTCACAATTCTCAAGTACAGATCATGTGAATGATGAAGTGTTGTGCTAACTATTTATAAAAGTGAATTGAGCACGTAAACTATAACCTCAAACTTGTTTCGTATATACGTGTTATATATATTTATTCAATGAAAATGACGGCATTGAACGTTATTGGACCGCTTACTGATAAACTATAACTACCTAACCTATTCACATTGCATTGAGAAAAGAAAACAATATTTTATCGCTTTAGAAGTGAATCTATTCAGTCTGTTATGAATTTATGATTCTATAAACACTTTTAGAATCAGAAAATGATTCATTCTTTACAAAAGTGAACTGTAGTTTGGATACGTGTACCTATGTACGTGTTTACGTTTTCTTATAATTTTATGCTTCCTGCACTATGACTAATAGAGGTTATTCATAGATTTTCACGAAATAGAAAGTTACAAATTAAATTCTCCAGAAACAGCTGACTCTATATGGACAATGTATAGCTTTACAGCCCCTGCAGAACTCATTTTCGTGTGTTCAAATTATTTAAACAAAATATTTAAAGGATTTTAATGACCTACTATTGAAACCATAGCTTTTTTATTGTCTGTGCTGTGATAACATTCTTCAGGTCTTCAATTAAATCCGTTTTTCAAATGAACTATTTGTCCATAATTGTTAGTAACAAAGTTTTTAAATTAAACTACTTTAGTCCTTCTTAAATCAAATCATTATTCATAATATTCAAAAATAAAATCAGTCATGTCCATAAAACCAGGCCACAAAACGAAACATAATATTCAAGTCATCTTGACATAAAGCTGGGTGAATCGTCCCAGCACTGCAAATTAAATCTAATTAAAATATTTTATTTTTCATATACCTGGTACTTATGAAACGTCAGAAGTTAGCTGCATGGTTCCAATTTGTTGATTCCTATGGAGAAGAGCCGGCAAAGAGCCGGCAAGAAACTCCACGGTTATTCTTTTTTAAAATAATTGGCCTTTACAATGGTTTTATGGTGACTCTGGCCTCTCAGAGTTCATCCTTAGGATTCCGTAGGGCCTCCTCTGATCCATAGCAACAGAGAAGATAAGGTAAAGATAAATATAAGGTGTTTTGAAATCACTAAGTGTCTGAACTAGATTTATAAGCTTCTTGCAAATGCAGTTTACTTTGTGCATATGTATAAGCGTAGCATCTTGTTTACTCCTTGTATGATAACTTGATAAGCCTTTGATAACCGACTGGGTACTTATGTATATTCTGGTATAGTTTCTAGATTATTATGGAAGATACCAAAAGTTCATATCTTCTGGCCTTATTATGATTCTATGTTGAAACTGATGAAAAAGGGCCGTTAACATTTAAGTTAAAATAGGTAACTGAAATATAAAATTGTAAAGTTGTAAACCATGGTGACGTTGTGTGGAAATGGAGAACAGGTGCTATTTTTGGCTACCTATATAGGGTGGCAGAGTATTGACGTGCAGACTGTAACCCTGAATTCAGTACATGATTCTAAACCCCCTAGAATTTTTTCCAGACCAAGAGGTCATGTTTTCTGATGATGGAAATAATTTCTTCAATTAAGAAATCTTCGTTTACACAATGGAAAATAATTGTCCGTAAATCTTAAAATGAAAGCTAACTCATCACTTGAAGGGTAGTTGCACCAATGGGTTTCATTTTGACAGTTCAACAACATTCATTACGCTGTTTAACCGCAATTTTAAGTTGTTGAGCCTATCCTTCAAATTCATCGACATTCTGATAAAATGGAAGCCTTAGAATACGTTTTCAAAAGAATATACATACATAGATACGTAAATATTTAAATAAACGAATGACACACGATTTTAAGAACTCGAAGATTTTACCAATCACTGTTCGAAGTAAATGACCCACCTATAGCGTCATGGCATTTACTTATTATAAACTGTAGAATATATTGCATCACGGTTTTATGTAAAAAATAAATTGACCCGAATGTCGAAGACATTTTTCGAGATGAGAAAGAATCACTAGAAAAAAGTATACTCAAGATACCGGTTTTTTATATTATGATTCATCGAATCGTTATATCGAAATTCGCAGAGTTGACCGTTGTATTCGATTCGATTCTATGTACCCATTCGCTATACCTATACTATACAATGGGCAATTTATTTTTATGGCTTTAAAATATATTCTATGGGAAAATCGACATTATTTTCTGAATGATAAAGATGAAAATGGTATCCAAGGTTTTGGGTACAAGATAGGTACTTGGTAGTCTCCTCGTACGTTCAAAAGACCTTTGCAGCGTTATTGCAATTGTTGTCCCTTGTATTGATATACGTCAATGTTGCCGAATCAGGAAATGATATGCGTAGAATTTAATTCATGTAGAGGATAATTTGGAAGTGGGACTAGGAAAAGGCACATTTTTTAGGATAACTTTTTGGAAATTGATTCACTAGAGTTGCGTAGCACTGGTCCACGGAAGTCTTAATCCATAATTTGCAGCGATACTAACAATATGTGCTACATGTAGAACCTCATTTGCCTATAGGTACTAGATATGTATAACTTAACAAAAACAACAAGAACAAGACAACAAGATGTAGTGACAAAAATTGAAAAAAGTATGCTTAGATGGTTTGGTCATGTTGAGAGGATGAATGAAGGACGGCTCACAAAAGGTATTTGCAAGGCAGATGTGAGTGGAAACACCAGGAGGGGACGCCCTAGGAGGACAAATAGTGACCTTATTGATGATGTTCTTCAGAAAGGTCAGGTGCGTAGTACTCGCAACCGGCGTGTGTGTATGACCAATTGTATGAACCTAAACGAGGTAAAAGGAGTGTGTAGAGACCGTAGCAGGTGGCGTTCCGTGGTTTCTGCCTACCCCCATGGGAAAATGGCGTGAGTTTATGTACATATATGTATGTATGTATAACTTAACTATTTTTTTCCGTTTTTATTACTACCACACAAAAAAAAATGCCAAAAGGCTCAATCAAACCGTCAGATATTTTATATACACTGGAAGGATATACAATAACGCTATTGCACAGAATAACTTTTATTCGCCCTGAATATCCTTTTAAAAATTGTCCAAATCTGGATTTTCAAAGTTTTAAGGGAAACCCACAATTTCTTCATCAGACTTGCCTATTTAAGTCATTATGGGTTAGGCCGCACACCATCGACTCTTAAGGTCATTTTATTTCTGGTCCATTTTCGAAATCTGATACCAGTATCAGATTTCAGGACTCCTGACCACAGGGCTCCCACCTGAAACTTGACAAATAAATTTTTTGGTGTTCTCTCATCATGCTGAATCTACTTTTATCGACTTTTCGCCCTGCATATGCTCGCTCAAAAACCCCCAGAGCTCCAACCTAATTAATTCACGAGATGTTAATCTAATACAGACTTAATTGATTGCAAACTATAATCTTCATCTTCATTTTCTTAGAATTCGCATAGCGTTAGTAAAATTATTATTAGGAAAACATAGCAGGTAAAGCCATTCGGACTAGACTTTGTTCTTCTATTTTTATTTTCAATCATATTTGAAAAAGCAAATTCATATGTGCAATGCTAACAAAATACTTCGTTTCTGTAAACAGTCCGAAACTGCAAACACATTAGATCAAGTGGAATTCAAACGTAGAGTTCAGCAAGCCAAGGAGTATTTTCCTTATTTGAGATTTTTTCGACAAGCAATCACTATTAAGATTTCTTTGTTGAAGTAACTCCTCGAATTATGTAGTAAGAGAGAGGAGAGCATAAGCAGTCTATAATTTTCCCCTTAGGACACAGATCTCCTCTCGACAGGAAAGGAGTGGGACATTATCCATCACGCGGGCTCAGTGCGGGTTGGTAGATGTCACATGTCTTCTAGGCAATGCCGGTTCCCCACGATGTTTTCCTTCACCGTTTTGAGAGCTGTGGTGAAGAAATAATTTAGACAAAGTGAAGCGGCTATCCGGATTCGAACTTAAGATTAACAAGTCGGTACTCGCGGCCTTACCACCTGTCCGCCACAGCTCCAGCTCGTAATCTATACTAATACTAGCTGACCATACAGACGTTGTCCTGTTTCCTAGAACTCGATAGCAGCGCCATCTGTCGGGCTGATTTGTGAATCTTAACCATCCAGGGTGCCACCTAAACGCATACAAAAAAATTCATACAAATCATGTCGGTCTAGCAGTTTAGGAGGAGTTCAGTGACATACACACGTACAGTAGAATTATATATTTATATATACATATAATATTTAAATATCATAAAGCTGAAGAGTTTGTTTGTTTGTTTGATTGAACGCGCTAATCTCAGGAACTCCTGGTCGGAATTGAAAAATCTTTTTGTGGTGGGTAGCCTATTTATTGAGGAAGGCTATAGGCCTAACACACGCTACGGTCAAAAGGAGCCGAGCAGCGAACGAAAATTGGACGAAAACTGGCAGGCAATTCGATGCGACGGGAAGGGGAGCGAAAATTTGTCGCGGACGAAGTAACGGGCAGAAGCTAATCATCTAATATATTAACTATTTAGAAGCTGAATATTTTGTATAATTCAAGTTGACTTTTCCACCTATAAATCTAACTGACTTCCAATTCGTACCTAAATGCATAGCTGAAATAATTTAACTAATTACATGGCTCAGAAATAAGTTACTACTTAATGACGTATTGTTAATTAGTTTCTATTGTCGAACTCAACATACCGAGTTCAATCACCACATTAGTTATGTAGCATTCAAAATGATTCCTTTAAAACTTATTCAAGCATGTCTAATGTTGTCTATAAATCTTCAGACAATAGTGTCATGTGATGCTGAAGCTATGAATCAACATAAGTTTGACGGACAAGTTAAGTTTCAATACTTTCAACATTACATCACTCCCTGTTCCGCCGTGGTATTGGGCAGATGTGTACCTATAGTACACCCAAATTTTACACAACAGGGGCACACCTATTGCTATCAACCAGGCACAAAACCAAATTCTGGGCTGCTACTGAGAAATTCCAGATAAAAACCCCATAACACTTTGTCCGCCCTCGGATTGGAATCCAGGACCACATGCTCAGTACAAAAGCGCTTGCCACCACTACACCAACAAACCACTCTTTCAATTGTCCCACAATAAGCAACGATTGCAAAATTACGACTCTTTGTCGCCACGATTTAAAAAAAAGGATAAGTGTTTAATTACGTAATTTCAGCCACTAGCTCCCTAGCAATAAGGTTGAAAATCTTATAAATATTTAACATTCCAACAAGTCTGATTGTGTAATAATTCGGATCACGCTTTGCATACTTCGGTGTTTCGTTCTACGGTAATGGCCAGTTAATCACTTGTGACATAATGCCAGTGTTTTACGTTGACATAACAGAGTGATATAAAAGCAATGGCGATTGCCGATGCCCCTGAACCGCAAATTAACTTTATTTGAAACTGTGCCGCCCACGGTTCGGTTGGAGTAGGAAGCTATAATAATAGCCATGATTATCATTATTTCGACACTCATCGGTAGTTGCTGTAATATGCGAGGAATAAAACGCTGTTGCAAAAAAAAACTTAGGTACCTACAGACTTCGAACGTACCTAAATACGGTTTAGGTTCAAATTAAAACTCATAATTTGCTTAAGGCGGATGTGCCAGGACTCGTACCTCAAGGTACGTCAGTGTTTCGTAATTATCGCCTCATCTGCTATTTTTAGTGCGTTTACCAGGATATTTCAACGTTTAACCCAAGAAATACAGTGTGAGCGAAAATATTGTTAACTTCAACAGGGCGAATTCAGGTCAGGTATTTCGTCATTATCATCACTTCAGCCGATAGACGTCCACTACTGGACACAGCCCCCCTATCTGGCGGGGTTTGCCATGATCACCACGCTTAGCAGGCGGATTGGCGATCGCAGTATGGTGGTAAAATGCATAGAGAACACTACTGCGAATTCTCCAGTAAATCCCTTAGCCGCCTCTTACGGCACCCACGGGAAGAGTTGGGATGGTGCTATTCTTTACATCAGGCACCACACGGAACGCGACAGGATATTCCGCGTAATTCAAATTGTCTTACATTCTTTGCAATTTCCAGGTCAGTGCATGAAAAAGTAATTGAATGGGATTGAATGAAATTTAAGGGTTGTATTGATAACATGAATGATTATAATTCTGAAAAAATCATGTTTGATACTGTAGCTAATCATATTTCAAGCATAGCATATAACCATTAGCATATAATCTAACACTGACCTGCCAATTCCAAAAAACTCCAGCACGCGTAGCATGACCACCATAGAAAGAACTTTGTCTATTCTTAGTAGAATAGAGATAGAACTGTCATGCTACGCCAGCATAAAACGGTACAAATCTTTCTACAATCTTTAATTATTCTGTTTTTAATCTTTCTGCAATTTGTAATTTTGTCTATTCTTCCGTCGACAAAACCCCTTCCTACGGTGGTCATGCTACGCATGCAGTAGTTAGAACTTCGCGGACAACCTTATTTTCATAGGATGCGTGTTTTTTTATCTCAATTCAATTATGCATGCATCGTAATTAATCGTTATTCTTGGAATTTAAAAAGGTATGTTAGGTGCTGCAGGTATGAAATCGCATCATTGAACATCATGGTCACTCAAGGTTGTTTAAAGTAGCAATTAATACCTAGGCGATGATTAATTTCAGACTGGCTGGCTTACAACGTGCCACATGTGGAGAGGGCACGTCTCGCTACGGTGATCAAAACTATAGTCGTTTAATTAACACGTTAACTGCCATGCCGGACTATGTGTCCAACACTTTTTGTTCCATTCAGGCCTTGTCGGACTATATGACCGACAAACACGTACAAAATCTGAACATGTCGTTGTTGCCTGGCGCCCATGTGATTTTTTCTGATTGTAACCATGGCAGTTAACGTGTTAACAGACGACAATCATAAGTTATGTAGCTATAGTTAGGTATATGTCTATCTATTATGGTCCTAGATCCCGGAGCCCCCAGATCATTCAGATCCAGCTCGTCCCTTGCTGCCCTCTACCAGCGATACCCTAACCCGAGGTCCGTACCCCATAGGGGTGCCCTTAGCGAGTAGTCGCTCTAGTTTTAAGTTATAAAGCCCTAGCTAGAGGCATTAATTTATTACGGTAGCCACAGGCAAGTTTGGTTAAGCAGCGACAACCTCATAGGTTGACCTGCGAGATCTCTTTAAAGACAAAGGAGCCCGAGACGTTACTTACTTTCTGAGTAAAGTTTTAGAACTTGTTTTCAAATTTGGAACAATGTCTGTTTAATAGAAATAAAAAGAAAAGACGTAGCCCTAAAGAATGGAATCGAAATTAAAAGAAACCCAAGAATGATGGTGTTTATAATCTCAAAATAAAATTTGATTAACGAGTCAGTGCCAGGGTAACCTCCGAATTTAAATTTTCTGACGTTATTTGCAATCTGCAGATTATTTGTTGATTAAAATTTTACTCGCGACCGTAACAAACATGACTTTGCTAAATTAAAATTTTTCAATTACCATTCGATGACTTTTTCATGATTTTTCAACCTGATGCTGACAATCTACATAAGTAGATATGCCTACTTAATAAGAATGACAATATGTAGGTAACCACAAGGTTGGAAGGCACCTACTGCTGTAGTTTGACTTTTAAGGAAACATTTGCCACACGTGTTGCCAAGCTAAATATACATAAATTCCTAATTTCGATACCAGTAGGAATGGAAAACACAAAATATAAATAGTATTTACGATACCAAATAAAGAACTGCCATCATCGTTTACCATGAATATATTGAACTGTGCACAAAATACGGTACTTGCAAAACAGTTGTCCATATTTATAACCGTATCTAAAGTTTATATTTAATTAATGTATAGATTAAACGTGGCGCCGAAAGAGTCCGCCGATCGTCTGACGCAATCCTAAAATAAAAACAATACAAGTCTGGAAAAAACCTGTCTGGTCGAAACATTAAGATATTTATGTTACTGTGTGCAAAAGGCTAAAATTCAAAGAAATGTCGAAATATAATGATGTTGAAGACGAGGAAACTATGCTTCGGAGAGCATCATAATGGTGATGCTGTTACAAAACCTAAACTACTTTTAAACTGAGCTAATGTGTGGGAGTCTTTTGACATCATTCATCCTTTCTATTTCACTCATCACAGCTAAAAATGAGTTTACTTCTGCAAGTAGGTTTGTCCAAACTCTTTTACACTTCAATCATATTTTCAAAACTAGATAATAACTCTGAGTAGAACGGCTGAAACAAACTCAGAGGTCACAGTCTCTTTTAAAGTCCAGACATAATGTTGATCAGATCATGTGGACACCACGTACATGAAGTGGTCTTTTGAGAAAAGAACTACAGATTGGGTGGACCTGTCTAGCCAGTATTTATCCAGTTCAACTCAGAACTTAAGTAGCTCAACGATTCGTGGAATAATACCAAAAAAACAGTGAGAAATCGTTTCTCACTGTGGTAGAACAATTTCCATTATCATAAGAATTGGTCCTCTACAGCCGCGTCGAGTCTGTGGCAGCCTGGAGATAATGTTTTACTACGGAGGACAAGATTCTACATGAGCCTCAATATTGCTAAAATACTCAAACGGCCAATGTAAAAACAAAAATTTATTCAAAATACACGTCTGACCAAAATAAACATAGCGCAGTGTCAGAGGTCAGAATTCGGCATGGATCATCATAATAAACTAATAACAAAACCACACATGAATTCATACTATACTAGTATTATTAAACTAACTACCTATAAACATTGATAAGTAATAATTTTCCTCCGCCATTGGTGGCTGCGTTATCGAAGGGACTCATGTTTAATTTTTTCCTACATAAACGTACTTAGTGTGAAAAACCGTGCGGGTTATACCCATTTCCATATAATTATGTGTTATTTAGAGATTACAAAATATGTTAAAAGTGATAAAACTAGGTTTAATTTAATTCCATTGAAATATAAATATATCCACGCCGAGCTATTATCACTTACTGTTTTTATTGATTAAAACTTTATGCACAAGTAAAAAACATACTGTACCAAAGCGGACCAATTAATGTGTGTGTGTGTGTGTATGTGTGCGTGTGTGTAGATGTGATGTTATGTGTGTTAGACTAATAGACAGAATTCTCTTTATTATGTACTGTACACCATAAACAGATAAACATAAATGTACAAATTTTACAAGAGGTCATAATGGGCGTTTTTATCGCTAAAGCAATCTTTTAAAGACAACCTGTGGAAGGAGAGACAATACTGCAGGTAGTCGGAATTTCATGTCACAGGATTATTATCATAAGCTTGTGGCTAAGTAGGCAGTAACAGCTGTACGGTTTGATCGATCAGGTTAAGCTCCGCTCGTCGCGGTTGGTGAATGGGTGAACTTCTTTAGATACCAAAACCACTCTGGGGCTGTTTGTCCCTGCTCAGCAGAAAACCTTAAATACAGATCCTAAGACACCGACTTCCGAAATTAAAGTTATTTTTCACTTTGTACTGTTTTTTTTTTTTAGGAAGTAGGTTGTTATTTTTTTGTAAAAAGTTTTTATAACTCGATACTCTGTATGATTTCTTCCGTTAATTATGTTACATATTGTATTGTTGTATTGTTTATGCTCTTTTTAACTCAATTCCTTCTGCACTTGGCTGTTCCGCTGCCATGCATCAGACACCATCGTTCAATCTCAACGGGCGTTTCAATTAATGTCTATTATCATTGTTGGTATGTACAATTAACTAGATATTCTTGGCAATTCACGAGCACTCGAACGTTTGACCTTACGTCTATTTCATTCGACCATTCATACTCAGTTATACTACAGAGTTCGGAGGAATCAATCACGCTCAAATTGACTCTGATAACAATATGTTTGGGTTCATTTTGTGTTTACATGCGTCAGAGATTAACGCGTTTTTACGTGATGACTGCTTTAAATGATGTTGATAAGAGCAGACATGGGGTAACCGGATGATTGAGATAATAATATGGTACTGTAGAGGAATTTGTTAGGTTTTTGGCTGACAAACCGCCTTGAAAAGAACGAAATTAATAACTTTTCATCATAATTTCTGCCAAAAGATGTCCACTGCTGGACATAAGCCTCCTCCAAAGGGGCGGAAGGTTACGATAATCGCCACGCTTGGCAGGCGGGTTGGCGATCGCAGTATGGTGATGAAATGCATAGAGAATGCTGCTGCCCATTCTCCAGTAAGTCCATTATTCGCGTTCTATGACACCCAGGGGCAGAAATGGAATGGTGGTATTCTTTAAGTCCGATCCACACGGAATAAATAACTGTTGGTTGTTAATTTCTTATTTTTCAACTCTCAATAAATTCGTATCTCCATGTCCTTTTAACTTTGTTTACCTAGCACCACTGCCGCAATAATTCAAGCTCATCTTTTCAATATTTATTACAAGCAATTTTACTTTCAAACTTTTCAAATTTCACTTTGTTTACGAACTAACTAGACATATTGATATTTAAATGTTTAAACAGAGTCACCAGACCGTAATAATTGTCAAATTTCTACTGTGTTACTCCGTTTTTCATGGACCGAATAGAACTTACGTAAACAAGCAGTAACGGCGTAGAACTTAGATAATCGCTAAGAAAGTATGTATGATGTTATAAGAGTGCGATTTATCACAAACTATTTTCAATTTTAACTCTACAAAAGCAAAGCCCGTAGTTACGTATAAATTTATAACAAAACGAAGATGTCGTTACAGTAAAGATGATATTGAAAAAGACCCGTCTAGCAACAACAATCTTAGCAGAGGTTCTCATCCTTTATCTGAAAGTTGTTGGCAGTCAGATGATACGTGAAAAATGATGCAAGTAATCCGAATACTTGTATTATGATTCGAAAGTCCTATGATATATAATTATGTCATCGGCAAATGACACCCTAGCAACAATCGAAGCATTGCCAGTAAGTTGTAGTTTGTAAACTTCTCATATTTATTTCAAGTTTGCATTAAAAACGGTTGATAATGTTTCCATTGACTGCAAGAATACAATCGCTTTAATCAACAGCATTTAAATTCTTAATTACATTTACAATATAAATTTTAATTCCAACTTAAGGAAGTGGAACAACTAAATCGGCGAAATTTTCATACATTAAGTTACAGTTAGGTCATAATTCTAAACTATATGGTTTTTTCGAAGTTTTAAATAAAGTACGGATAATCTTGTATTAGATTCCAATGTGTCATGTGGTTCGATATACAAAATAACCGTTTTAAATGCCCTAATTGTGTTAGTGATTAGTGAATCAATTATTCAATTATGAATGAGTCTTTACCACTTTATCGTAAACCAGTTAATTCTGGGGCCAACGGTCAGTATATGTGTTCGTGGAACGAATCCGCGGAAATAACCTTATTCTTGAGAACGAGAACAGAAAGGAGAGAGTGAAATTGCACTAATAATATAATTAAGTTCGTTGGCTTCCGTGTTCATGGTCTGGAAACTGTGATGGCCAGAAATCATGTTCCAAGAAGTGCCAGAAATAAGAGAAATTTTCCTTTGATTAAGGTCGCAAACGAAATACGTCAGTTTCCAAGTATAACTTCCGGCTTTTCTGCCAACATTTCTCTTTTACTGAAATAATAGTTGAATGATCTTATATTATGGTGATTGAAATATAGATGACAAGCGTCATTCGACGTGTTTTATGTCGTGTATCATTAAATTTTGTGCCAGAGCAAATTAGTGTTTAACATTCGGAGGACATCCATAAATATTATTTTTGTTAACGATCAGCCAACGTTTCCGAAGTAAGATAACTGAAGTAATATGATCAAAGTAAAAATAACAGGTGACGTAACGTTTATAGCAGTGATTTTTAACTCCTAGTCGTAAATATTGACTGTCTACATAATGATATTTTATCAGCACATAAAACTATTTTATGGGTCATCAAATATTTAGAGTCTCTACTAATATGAGAGGTGTTGGTTTAATAGTTTGGTCATTTCCTTTTCAGTTAAGTAACTTTCTATGCCAATTCAGTTTGATCAGAATGCAAAGTTTATTTCTTCAATCTGCTTAGTCAAGGCTTCTCGTACCTTAAGATAAATTACAAAGATATTTCAATCGAATCAATTCAAAGTTATAAATCGTGGCTTCATTTTCGTGTCAAATGCTGGCCATAAAACTTTTATTCGCGAATAAAAATCGCATTGTTTGTTATTGATCGAAACCACGAAATACTGAAATAGCATCACGTTGTGACCACCGTTATTCGTTACACATTCTTCTTGAAGCTCCTTTGACTTCTTTGGTTTGACCGTATTCCAAACATCACATAAATGTATAAAATGGAATCCATTATTAACTTGACTGGAGAGTTTTTAATTTCATATAGAGTGAGTTCGAATTGGCAATTTAGGTTACCCACGTAGTGAGTTGGTGAGTGACAGTCGCTAATTTGTTTCGCACTACTAAATATGTGAAAGTGTACAGTTTAGTGATCCAAATACACATGTGACTGAACTTGTCGCTAGCGTCACAAAACATCTCGTTAAAAGCACATGACTGGACAAATTGGACGATACTAACTATGAGAGTGGTTAATTTGGACCGACGGAATTGAAACTATGATTAAATATTATGTCGCTGATGAAAGATTGTAACGTTATACCCGGACATTTTTGATAAATAGACCGCTTTTTAATTTTTTTATGAGCTTTCTGCGTATTTTTGTCAACAACCATCTCGGTAACCAGCGCTTCTTTTGCATTTGATCCAAAGATCTTGTAGGTACGTGCTCTTGGTTAGTCATCTTTT
Source organism: Aporophyla nigra (assembly GCA_947507805.1). Taxonomy (NCBI): domain Eukaryota; kingdom Metazoa; phylum Arthropoda; class Insecta; order Lepidoptera; family Noctuidae; genus Aporophyla; species Aporophyla nigra. Next base: position 16,776,342 of record OX382297.1, on the reverse strand, counting down.
GAAAACTTTTTTGATACGGTTCCTGCATTAACATAAATTAAAACAGTAAGGTCGTTTCATTGTAATGTCTTGAGTTTTTGCTTTGACGTTAGATCCTAAGATCTTATAGAAACACGCTCTTAGTCATCTTTCGAAAACAACTTTGTTTCGGTTCTTGCATTAGCATTAATTAAAACAGTGGGGATGTCTCTAGAATTGGTTTTTCTATTGTTTTCTTCCATGAAGGTCAATAGGAGTTCATGACATAATTATTTCTTCGAACATCTTTTAGATTGTGGACACCAAAGACAAAACAATAACACCTCCATTAGGTTTTGGCAGTTGTCTTTCTTAATGAAATACACTCGTTAAGAAATAATTGCCTGAAGATGGTCGACGCCACCGCGGTCGGCCCAGAAAGCGGTGGCGAGACGGCCTAGATGCGTACCGCGACGACTGGTTTGAGGTGACGTGGGACAAGAGTTACTGGAAGAAATTGGGGAAGCCTTTGCCCAACAGTGGTACGGTATAGAATAAACAAAAAAAAATCCTGGTATTTATGATAATTGTTTATAACGATGCGTGACCACATTGCTGATTAACACGCCTCGTGTTCATAATACTATTGTGCTGAGTTATCTGGATCTCTATGCAGATAGCTATGCAAATAGTGCAGTAATGGCACTCTTAATTGCATCCTTAGGCATGCCTCATCGTTACCTGGCCAGAGGTGAACAAAGACTTATTAAGTACGACTCGTGATGCGTGTAGCGTCTTAGAGATCCTTAGGTTTAATTTTATTAGCATTTTTAATTAGAATAGTATGGGGACTATACAGTTACACCTGCAGGGTAATTGCATACTGCCAGGTCACTGATTTGTTCGCAAGAGTTATAGCCCTGGCATAGGCAGCTGAAGGAACACGGGTGGATTTAGTCAGTAGAAGTCTGACACGCCCTCCCGTTCCGCCCAGACCGGGAGAAGTCATGTGATGATTTCCCAGACAAAAAAAAAAGGTAATTTCGTAGCACACTATCAGTAAATATGGCTTTTATTTTGACATTCATTACGTCATTCACGTTGCTGAGCAGATTTTTTTTTTGAACTTATAAAACTATGAGTAAGCAATACTTATCGTCATTGACTCAGATTGTAATTGATAGTGTGTTGCACATTTATGGTGCTGATTTTTTAATTAAGAATTAGTTAAAAGCTGTCCAAACTCGTATTGATTTTCATCGTAGAAAACAAATAATATTTTTTAAGTAATGCTAAAGCAGAATTGCTAAACCATTTCCATGCTCAACAACATAAATAATGCAACGGATGTTGTTGAACTGTCAAAACGAAATCGATTGCACTTGTTAGTGTGTTACGCAGTTACCCAATCAGTGTTAATCTCTGACAGATTATAGATTGAACTCACCAGAACAAAACGCAGTAGAAAGTAACTAAGCTGTTGATTAATTAGTTTTAAATATTTAATAGACTTGGCCATTAACGAATACCATTAGAATTACTTAAGCTAATAAGTCTGATCTACGTCTGGGTAGACTATTTGTAGACTTAATTCCAATTTTCATACATCAGCTTACAGAATGCGTTCGGAGAACATTAATAGTTGGACGTGACGTCCATATTATAACGCTTAATAGAACATATAGCACGTTAGTGTATAGAATACTTAAACATCAGGAATACTAATACAAGGACTGACTGATTCATAACTTTTTCTTTACTTCCTTTTGGCTTCGGCGTAGACTTCATTATCATATAGCATTCCATTAGGTGTTGTACGTATTTTATGTGGATTCTAGTCCATGGCTGATAAGCTTTAGGACCTACAATAATCTGGGTAAAAGTAAATCATTGCGCTAAAGCCATGGGATGAAGACTTGAAGAACCATTAAAGATACTGGCTAATTTATTCACGTTACACCTCTTAGGTTGTATATTCCTCCAGACTGTATTTGGGTCATGGCGGCCAATCTCAACGGAGACCAGCCGGATCGGCGCGGGAGATATTATAGTGCAGAAGTCTGTGCGCAGACTCAGGAGCACTCAATCTTCCTTCACTCTCATAGTCCGATGGGACGGCAATCCGACACGACCGGAGAGAAATCTCTTTGGTGGTACAACACTGCCGTCAGTTAGTACTGCTGACTCAATGGCCGCCACATGTCTGTTTAATTTTAATCACGTTACTGAATTAAAGTATATTATTATTTTACTACGGTGGACTTCATATTCTATACAAATACCCAAAAATGACCTTTATATTCATCTTCAACACGACCACGTAACAGTACCATTCAAAATTCCAAAGTTTCTTGAACATTTTACCATTAAAGGTAGGAGTTTATTCAATCACAATTAGGTACCGACTTAGGTACGTATTAAACCAATAAGAAATTAACGGCTTAATCGAAATGCAAAGAATTTAATTAACGGTGCTTTGTACTTTCAATTATTGTTTTATTCGAGTCGCTTACAAATTCCACGAAGTCATGATCAAGAGAATACCTCCTTAAGGTATAATTTATTTAACACATATGAAAAAGTGCATATATTTGGTGAAATAAAACGAATAACTCGACAATTAATGCTCATAAAAACAAGCCCTTATTAACCCATGTTTCAATTGAACAAGTTTTTAACATTTATCCATAAAGAGTAGTGTGGAATTGAACATGATTGTATTTTATAGACTCAATAAGGACGCTTGAATTCTTGCCCTAAATTATGATACTTCGAACCGGTCGTGTAGGACAGGATCTGATAATGAATAATAACCCAGATAAGGTCTGCTCATTGTTGAAAGTTCCCACCGGCGCCGTTTATCACTCTTGTCATGTGATAAAGGCTGTCAAGTTTTTACACCGATTAGTTATACAGTTATTAAGTTGCTTGTTCACCTCAGATGGGTTCGTAAACTGAGATCATTTTGCATAGTTTATTGCAAAACATGAAAACTGGAAACTTCGTTGTAACTCATTTTGAAAATGGATTGGGGCGGTGTGGGGGTGGGTGTAGAGTGGGTTATTTAACGAATTGTTTCGGTGTATCCTAACCTGATTGCTGCGTTTATTTCTCGGTGATAGTGACTTCATTCCAAATCGCTTTAGAGTTCACGTGAAAAACATTGCAATATAAAAGCTTTAGCCCGGAAGACTATTAATCAGGCAGGTTCGTCGAAATCTCTGGAAGATCAAAGACTTGGCTTGTATTTCGGCCAATATTTGGACGTTATATGTCAGAATACATCAGTGATATCAGGGCAGTGGTATCAGTCCATGATTCAGCGTGTGACTGGAGCATTGACCCACATTTGAGCACCGCGGGACACTTGGCAGTCGCGTCGGTTTAAAATACGATCAGCCGCCATGTCGTTGGGTGGAACGAGCCACAGCCGACCAGTGTAGGGTTACTCTAAATTTGAATTATCCGTGATACGCGAAACGAGCATGTTTCATTGGTTTCAACTACCTACCGTTCTGCTCTATAAATTTTTGTCGCACCTGTCAAATCTTCCCAGTTTATTTTAAACAGTCCTATAAATTATTGTCCTAGATGTTCGTTACATAACGTCTAAACATAATACGGTGAGTTGTACATATAACTACTATAGTTGCCAACGTAGAAATTTTCCGATATACATAAATTCACATTAATTGGTCGCCGGTACCCGCCATATTGTTTCTTGAAATAATTCATGTTAATGTAATACTGCATACAAAATGAATTTGTTCCACGTATAGCTCGAAATAACTATTCTTTTTCTATATTTAAAAAGAGACAAACTCTTCGTCATCCTATTACTCACATTTACTGAACATCTTATTACTTTTAAAACATTGTCTTTCGCAAGGAATTTCTGAGAAGACAAATTGTTTCTTCTCTTTTCTGTAATAGCCATACAACTTAATCAGACAACAAAAATTACATTTACAATATTTTATTCCTTTGTTTTGTTGTCAGTAGATAAGTTTTATAAGTGTATAAAACCAGGGCATCATGCTATTAAACCTGGTCGTAGTATTAAAAAACAAAATGATTTATTTCATAAATAGCGAACACCTGCAAACTGTATTTTTATCCACATTGCTTCAGTCTATACTCTGTATGAATAAAGAAGATATACGCAAAAATATGAGCGGTAGAATTGCAACTCGTGTACCACTTTCTCTACTTACATATTATACAACTCATTAGGGACATGTTTCACTTTCGCGAAATAACAAGCAATAAGAGCAATTATCTTCACATTCATATGAACTTCGAATCACAGTCCGTATAATATTTTGAGCAGATTACTTACCGAGACAAAATCATGCGATGGTATGTACTTACCTTATGTAATATTTTGGCTTCAAGCCGTGTATCAGAATCAGAATCATGATTTCTGATTCTGATTCTGAAGCCAGGAAGACGATATGGTTTTTGCTGGAACTGCAGATTTACTTAAGTCGGTTGATATTTACCATTCAGTATATCTTCGTATACTATGTGATTGGCTTTTAAATGTCAACACCACGCAAAAAATATTCAAGTTCTTAGGTGACAAAAAGTCTAAACGACTAACGATATTGTTTGTCTCATTCAGTACACAACACACGACAGAGTCCAAATAGAAACAATCCGGAACACATCATCTATAATTTACGTCTATTATAATGAATTTACAATCATCCTATAGAAATCATTTGATTGAACCAGGCCTCGGCACGCGAAATCAAATTGCTGCGCACTTTTATAGTACACTTGATTGCGAAATAGAGGCAGATAACTTATACAATTATGTGCCAACTTTCTCGTAGTCTCTAATACTTATAATTTACAAAAGTAAAAAAAATGTTACATGCTTAGAAATTCTCTCGTACACGAATTAAAATAAGTTAAGTGAACATTTCTAAAAGCCAATTAGCATTTCAGCTTCTAATGTTGACGACTTAATTGACAGTTAGGCCACCTAAAAGTCTGTGTACCTTTTAATTAAGACTAGCTCTGCTTGTTTAAACTTCTCTGGCTAACGAGGAACAGCACCTTTCTCTTCAAACAATATCACAATATTGCTAAAGAACATTATTTAGAAAGGCATCTTCTGTTGTTTTAGTGGCATTTCTGCAAATCAGTTGCAGTCAGTCACTCGAAAGCGTTTTAATGTCCGTCCTACATTCTGTTTATTGCATATAATTCCACATATACGGATTTCAGTAAAAGTAAAAGTTGGTAGACGTTTTTATGAAAGTATATTTTGGTACTCACTTTTGAATGGATCAATCTGCATTGTTTCACATTTATATTCTACATGTGGTTCATGTCTTAGAAATGAGCTAGTTTTTTTTTCTGCAAGCCGTTCGTAATTTCAAAGTATTAACACTTTCTTTTTCTTTTGTTCCAGTGTCAACATTTCTACCCCAAACATTATGATTTACAAATGGATATTATGATAAGAGTGAAGTGCTGTCAAGAAACTAAAAACCCAAAGTGACGAAGTGCCCTGTAGGTGTCTGTTGTGCTACCGTTCCGTTGCCTTCCCTTACCTATTTAGTGCTCAAAATGTCTGACAAGACCTCGTCGTCGGTCGGCCCGAGGAGCTTCGAGACGATCTCGGAGGAGGACCTCACCGCGTCGCCCTGGGAGAAACTGTTGGGAGAGGTGAACACTGCTGTTCCTACGATAATAAAGACTAATGTGTCGAGTACAACCATCTCTCGATGCGGCGAGGAGGTGTCTCCGAACCCTCAAGCCGAGGAGGATCTGGAGGGAAACAAGTTGAAGCGATCCAAGAGCCTTAATCAGCGAAGAAATAGCAGCGGCCTTCTCGCCTCAATCCCGAGGCAGCTGAGGAACTCATTGCGAGGAGTTCGGAGTGAACCTTCGAGTGTCAAGGACGTGCCCACGACCAGGAATGACAGTTCTCTCAACCTTCTTCTTAGGTGAGTCTTCGTTTTATTTTTAACATTCAAGTAATTGCAGATCAATCTTTTTGCTAAAGTGGAATTATATCCAAGGTTCCATCGATCAATTGTTTTGTGAAACGAAAGGGTATAGATCTTGATTTATGTTCTTTGCAAGTTGACGTCATGCGCGACGAGTGCAAAGAAATATCGCAAATCAAATAGGTTTACACAATTAGATATGGCTGACTCTTGATAAAAAGGGGAAATACATAATGTAACCCAATGCTGAATGTACAATGTTTTCGATGACGCAAAATATAATTTTCATCTATGTCAACGTTTTCTCAATAACAGCAAACATTTAAATTGAAAGGATAGGAAATCAAGTGAAAACATGGATAGATCTACGTAAGCAGGATCCCTTTCGAGAACTTTCTATACGATTTAATAAAATAACAATCCCGTACAGTATTAAATTGATATTCTAAAACGATGCGCGAATGACCCTTACCAAGTGCCCATGAGCCTGCAGTTATATATTGTCACGTGCCATCGAACTCCATGGAAGAATTTTCATTAGAAAATACATGGCAGGTCAAGAACAAATGGCGCCTCATGACCACAAGGCTTCGTCTGACTCCCCCCTTACCTCCTCATCGCCATAATTACCATCAAGTAGAACTTTTCCATATAATTGCAACCTTCATGGTCTGAAATACGCGAGGCTTCGCACTGATGGCTCTTAGAGATGTAACTTGACCTATTGTCTATCGCTGTCTGCGCTATTTTAAGGAAAATTGATTAACTGAGACAATGTCAGGGTCTAATTAGTGCTGCAGGTAAAGGTTTTTAGTCATTTATCACTTTGTTCAATGGTAGTTGAAATGTTGAAGAAGTAATTTTTGAAATACGAGCTAGGCACTTATTCTTCGCTCGTAACAGCCCGTCAATCTATTAACACGCTATCAATAAATCTATAAGACACGTGATCAATATTATGGGGCTATAAAACACTGTGTAATTTGATAGTTATTCATTTGCAAGTCGATAATGAAACGTCATAAAAGTCAAGAATGGGTCTTCCGTTTATAAATGTTCATCAGTTCCTAATAAAAAGATTTTTACCTATAACTTTCTCGTATGCAAAATGGCAAAGGAAGCGGACGTCCTTATTTAAATACGAATTGCAGGAAACAAGGCGCCCGTGTAGACAGCCAGCCTAAAACAATGGTCTTACAGAACACAATGAATAGTCTGAACGATGGAAGTAGCTCTTCAGGGCCATCCGTTAAGCGCAATCCGTGTCCTCTCATTTTTATCTCCTTGTTACGAGTTGTGAATGTAAATGACTTTTCAATTGATTTAGTCGTCGCCGTCGGAAACAAGCGTATAAATGTATTAACATACGTATTACGTGAGGTCCATTTCGGAATGGGTATATTAGGTGGATACCTAAGATTTATGACCACGAAGTGTAGGTATTTGTTATTAGTTTTATTGGACGTGGACCACCCACTCTGAACGTTGAGTTCAAACTAACAAGAATGAAATCCCTTTGATTTTTTTAATGAGATGTTGTTATGGAAAAATCCGTCCGTATTTTAGTGTTCGTTCGTAATGCTCACTTGTTTACATGAGTCAGGTAATCAAATATGGTATTATTGACAGAAATAGTTGATTCATTTATAACTGTAATATAAATCAATATGAGCAATGGTTATCTATCAATGTTCAGACGTCGCACTGTGTCTCATCATTGGGTATCATTTTCAGTGGGCGTGATGGATTACGGTCCACTTCCTGAGTCTCAGCATTGGAAATGTGGGACCATTATAGGCTGATTATGATTGGCTTGGCCCGATGACTGCTTTGTATAATATCAAAAGAGATTGGCACAAGGGATCCATGGTTAATAGAGATAGGCACGAGGGGGGTCCATGTTTAAAAGAGATTGGCACAAAGGGGGCTCATGATCAAAAGAGATTGGCACAGGAGGAGTCCATGGCTAAAAGAGATTGGCACAAGGAGGCCCATGTTCAAAAGAAATTGGCACAATGCGAGGCCCGATTCTGCCAATCTCTTTTGATCATGCTTGATGTCAAACTAGTAGGTAATACATAGACACGATTTTTCATCGGCATTGTGTCCCTAGAATAGCACGTTTCCTTAGCAACAAAAACTATCGATCGCAAAAAAATATAGTGGATTTGATATAAGTAACAGTTAAAAACGGTGCTTTGTTCGTTTCTTGCTAACTTTTATTTGACTTTTAGGCCACTGCCCCTAGAATCACCAAATAACGAATATATTTCGATCACATTTATTGGAAATGCTTTTTAGAGGGGCCTTATAATTAGAGGTTCAGATGATGAATAGGTTAGATACAACTACGAGGTTTTTGCAGTACCTAGTTCCATTACTAAGTAAGTAATAACAGCCGCATGGGTCAATCGTTCAGGTTAAGCTACGCTTGCCGCGGTTGGTCCGTGGATGGATGACCATCTTTACATACCAAGACCCTTCTGTGCCTCGGAAAAAACGTTAAGCCGTTGGTCCCGGTGTCTTTCTTAGATCTTTGACAGTCGTTAAAGGTTCTCAGAATCCCAAAAGTCGGACCACCAGTCTTACCAAGGGGTATCATATTACCCAGTAACTGGATTGTGAAGGTCAGATAGGCAGTCGCTTCATGTAAAATACTGATACTCAGCTGCATCTGGTTATACTAGAAGCTGACCCCAATAACTAGTTGGGAAAAGGCTAGGCAGATGATAACTTCTTACTATATTGTGCTATGTATAGGTTTGTGTGAATGACCCACATTTAAAAGGTGATAAAAAATTGAAGTGCGGATCTGATACAGTAACATTATCAGACACAATACGTAACTGTGTTTATCTACTGATAGCTGGGTCATGAACAGTAGGTCAGTGCCCCTAAACTAAAAGAATGAGTTCTCTGACATTGAGCCCATTATAAATGCCTATTTTTGAAAAGAGCTGGTCTCAGAAACATTTAATTTACGTACAAAAGTTTTGAACTACGCCTTGGTCTATTTGAATAAAGTAATTTCGTCTAGATTATGGCAGTATAAACTCTCGTTGAAAATGATTTACAGCTCCAACCAACATAAATTGTAGCAGTGTCTGCCTATTCGTATTTAACTACTTCAGAATTATAGCATTTACTTCAAAGCTTTGATCCAATATTTTGTAAAATAATTAGCAAAAAAAACTTGGATTCACAGCACGGTTGTACCGAGAACGTCGCGAGGCCATTCACTTCCATCGAAGTGTTCACTCTTATGTGTGTTGGCCTTTCGGTACGACGACTGTGTGTGTGTTGATGCCAATATTTGCACTCCAACATTCGGTCCGCTTCCTGGCATGCCTTATCACCGGCAGACCCGACCTGGATTTCCATGCACGTTTTACAGCGAGAGCTATTTGCTCTGTTTAACTCGTGTTTCGAATTGATTATTAGAAATAGAACGCGAAGGATGTTGACTTTCAACAACTTTATACTGAAGACGTCAAACGAAGTAGGGCGAAAAAACATATTGAAATTTTATAGCATTTATTTTTGATAAAATTAAAAATAAGTGCTACAGTTTTAGTTTTAAATAAACACCGAAACCCATTTCTTCCCGTGGGTGTCGTAACAAGCGACTAAGGGACTTACTAGTGAATGGGTAGCAGCGTTCGCTACTTATGCATTTTACCACATGATTTTTACCATATGATTATGGCAAATCCCCCAAATTGGGGGACATCTATGTCCAGCAGCGGAGTACCGTGTGGTGCCGGACGTAAAGAATAACACCACCCCATTTCTTCCCGTGGGTGTCGTAAAAGGCGACTAAGGGACTTACAAGAAAATGGGCAGCAGCGTTCTCTGTCCATTGTACCACCATACTGCGATCGCCAACCCGCCTGCCAAGCGTGGCGATTATGGCAAAGCCCCCCAAATTGGGGGAGGCCACAGTCCAACAGTGGATGTCTTACGGCTGAAATGATGATGATGATGATGTCCAGCAGTGGACGCATTCTTTATTAAAAAAACACCGAAATAGCTGACCTGAATTCGCCCTGTTGAACTTAGCAATATTTTCACTCACACTGTTTTTCTTAGGTTAAATGTTGAAATGTCCTGGTAAACGCACTAAAAACAGCAGATGACGCGATAATTACGAAACACTGACGTACCTTGAGGTGTCACCTGCACAAACAAGGCAACAAGAACCTCTTAGTAACTTTGTTGTATACAAATACATGTAGACTCTGTTATGCAGTATTTCTGGGAAAATTCAGTATTAAATTAAAGACTTTGTAGTTGAATGGGTGCAAAGTAGCTACCTAACTTAAATAGAATATGAGAATTACGTGCTTTATTATGCTTTGCTTGGAACAGTTCAATATTATGTAGGACCTCTTGTTTTATTTTCGTGAGGTGTTTAAGATTACACCTAACCAGGTAGAAGAAATGATGCAATTATGTTTTGTAAAGATTTAGAATCAGAAAGCTTGAAGAAAACATCTTCATTGTAGCATTGAGGTTCTCACAAACAGGCGCGACATAACTTTAATAGAACAATTTCTATGAAAACTTCAAGGAAAATCGATCTACCAGAATTGAGGCAAGCTGTCGCGTCACACCTTTCTGCGGGAGCCTTTAAAACTGATGCAGATTTTAACAGTCGTAGATATAGATTATGACTAAATTATGTAGGAAGGAATAACACCTTATCATATTTTCTGAATGTTACTAATAATAACACAAACGAAGCAAAAAACGCAACCTGCTACGATCCTTACACTATGGAAGGGTAAGGATCGTAGTGATCGTACTCACTCAAAAATAGTAGTAATATAAGAGTTTTATATAATAACTAGCTGACCCGACAGACGTTGTCCTGTCTCTTTGATATTTGAGCTCGCATTCTGTCAATTCTATGTCAAATGTCATAATGTTACAATAAAAAAGTTTATATTGTCCTATTATATGGTTGTTAAGTATTCTTAAATAAGTGTTCTTAAATTTTCTAATTTTCCGGGCAATTTTTTAATTTTTTTCTTTCATAAGAACCTTCTCCTGACACAAACACAACAACAACAAAAAAAAGTGAAATCGGTCCAGCCGTTCACGCGTGATGTCGTGACCAAGGGAAATAGGGATTCATTTTTATATATATAGATGTATACATATAATTAAAAAAATAAAAACTTTTTACAAAAAAATAACAACCGACTTCCTAAAAAAAAACACTACAAAGTGAAAAATAACTTTTATTTCGGAAGTCGGTGTCTTAGGATCTGTAATTTAGGCTTTTTTACCACCGACTTCCGAAATTAAAGTTATTTTTGACTTTGTAGCAGTTTTTTTAAGGAAGTCGGTTGTTATTTTTTTGTAAAAAGTTTTTATTTTTAATTTTTTAGTTATGGTAGATACCCTGCACTAATATAATCGCGTTATTCATTCTTTTGTCGCGCAAATACTTAATGCAAATTTAAGACTTATATGGTTTTCACATGGATCCCATTGTCCGAATGAAACCACAGTCAAAAGTTATGAGGTAACAAAAATTAAAAAAAAAATACAGTCGAATCGATAACCTCCTCCTTTTTTTGATGTCGGTTAAAAAGATAATGGCACCCAGCGACAACAATACTGCCACACAATGTGTTCGTTTTTCCTCAAACTTATTTCGAAATGCCTGTCATGTAAAGAATAAATAGAAGCGCTTGTTTTCCGGTAAAAGGAGACCTGTGAACACACAATACTAAACGTTAGCAGAGGATTTCGAATAGCAACTCAATGAAAGCGGTACAATGTTATTCACTAAGCTTGGGACATCGTGCAATGCTTACGACATCTTAGACTCTAGACTAGAGTAGACTCTAGACTAGTCTGCAAAACATTATACAAATAAACAGTATAAAGGACTGTCGCGTTGGTCTAGTGGTTGCAAGTGCTACAGCTGAGCATGAGGTCCTGAGTTCAATTGCTAGATCGAGCAAAGTGTTATTGGGTCTTTCCCATCATGAATTTCTGTTAGTTGCAGCTCGGGGTCATGATTTGTGCCCGGTTCATGTCGATAGGATCGGGCAATAGTTATGTTTGAATGCCATGTTGTAATAATACCCCTATTACATCAGCATGGGACTCAAATATAACGGCCGAATTTTGTCTTTTTTTTTCAAGTAAAATAGATATCTTTCGCAAATGTAAGTTGCTATCAACAGGTAGAGGAAATCAGTGCCAATAATTTTCACGAAGCGTTACTCATGCTGGACACAACACTTAGCAAAAAACCTACCTAAAGAGGAAACCCTAACAGTTTTCCTCATTAGATTAGCATTTGGAAACGATCAGTCTTCAAATCAAAGCCTTCTTTATTTGCAGGACACTTGAGCTTCACTTGACTTACCGGTAACTTTTCCTCTTAGTCTGACATCAACGTCGTGTCTATCAATTTTACAAAGGTTTCTTTGAAATATTCAATAACAATTAATATTAAGGTACCTACCTATATGTTTATTATCTGCACAAGGAAGTAATGATTTTACCTGTTCGTATACTTTTTTCAATATTCCGAATGGAACACTGGAGTCATAGGATAGGGAAAATACTTTGTGTAAAGATTAATCTGCAAACTATGTATTTGCATTAGTTGAAATAAGTAGGAGTAGTTAAATTAATAGTAAGTTTTAATAGTCGGGCTAAATAAATTGTGTAAGAATGCAAAATCAGTTTGAAAGAATGTCTGTCTATCGGAAAAATTACACTAAACCCACAAGTCGATGAAAGTTACTGGAATGGAAATATGCGTCAAAATTAGTTGATGTCAAACTCATTTCGTTAAGGTGTGGTTTTAATACAAATAGGATTAGACACGAATTCGTTCTTAGTAAGTATTAGAAAACTTGACGTCTACATTTGCGTAGGTAGTTCTGTGAATTTTTTTATTTAGACTTGAGCCCAAAAACCCAACAAGATTGCTATGACGTAAAACCCAATGGAACCTAACTTGCGAAGAATTAATAAAACCAAACGTTCTTGATACTAGAATGACGTCATCGTAATTGATTCAATATGGTAATGATTCGTTATAAAACAGAAGACTGAACATAATAAATACAGATAATGATTTCAATGGGTACCTTGTGACTAATGAAGCAGATCTGTTTCAGAGGAACTCTAAAACATAGATATGATATAGGTACTTTATAGATTATTTATAAGTACTGGTGTTTCTAGCAATGTCTTTCACACATTGGCTGAAGACTCTGAACGACCAATATCGAGGCGGGATTTTGTCGTGCACTGGATTTTAAACTCTCGGTGTTGAACTGATAATTGAGAATCCAACAGACTACATCCCAGCGTGTAACAAAAAAGACACTGTTCTATTTTCAACTCTCGGTCCAAAGTATTGCGTTGAAGATCAATTGCGCGAAAAATTCCCGTTGCGTTATTTTTACGTCCATACTAATGTGGACTTAAGTTCACAGAAGAATCATCAGCATCATCATCTGCCTAGCCTTTTCCCAACTTTGTTGGGATCAGCTTCCAGTCTAACCGGATGCAGCTAAAGTCTACATTTTTTTACATGGAGTGACTGCCTATCTGACCTCCACAATCCAGTTAATGGGTAATACGATACCCCTTGGTAAGACTGGTTATCAGACTTTCGGATTACTGACGACCCGTAACAACTGTCAAAGATCGACAAATGACAGCTGGGACCAATGGCTTATCATGCTTTCCGTGGCACGGAGGGGTCTTGGTATGTGAAGCTGGTCACCCATCCAATAACCAACCCTCAGCAAGCGTAGCTTAACCGCGATAAGTTTCCATACGAAAAATCGTCGAAATTCAAGAATATAATATACCTGACGGAACACAAAGTCCCGTACTTTTGTTAAATGGGATCAGAATCCCAAACAGTGTTACCGATACTTGCGTAGGCGCCACTCGCAGTATGGGAGTAGGCATATTTAGAAAATGTATTTTAAGAGTTGAAATAGAGTCTAAAGATAGCAATGGTACAGGTTAAGAGCCCAGTAACCTGTTTCCCTCATTACTTACTGTAACAACTAGACCAAGATGATAAGAAATCCGATACAATTCTTGGTTTTCCCTTAATTTCTCATGATATTAAGGTACTTTAAAGGAATCTGTTGTATGTTAACCATAGCTTATAAGTAGGCCACCTGTCAAAAATTCTTATTGAATAATTATCCAAATACTAAAGGGAGGTTAATAACCCAATATATGCTAGGGAACGACTGGAATAACTAAATGTCGAATTTGGATAAGATTTTTTAGATAGATTAGATTTGCTATCCGAGTTTCGATTTATTGGCTTTGAATATATTAGTTTGCTAAATTATTCACATAAACTCCTATTTTTCGATTCTGATATGATAGATTACAATGGAAATACTTTCATTATTATTTTCTTTTATATTATTTATGTCTACAATTTGTATTCGTTTTGGAACGACCGCTTTCTCAATATAATATTTGTTTGTACAGTCACCAAAAGTGATAAAAATGACAACCGTTAGATATAGTTGAAGTATAGGAAGAAACTGACGAATGTTTTCGAATTAAATTTGTTATGATAAATTAACTATTTGTTTTTTATTAGTTCAATTCGGAAAACCTCAAACGGCTCAAATATCCCAACCTAATCGGAAATTATATGTTCAACCCGTTTGGGGTCGAAAGTCGAGTGCCCAAATAAAATCCCGAGACAATACCAAGCGGCTGTTCGACCCTTCACATGACTAGAAGGCTGGCTGTTTTTTTGCCATAGAATCAGCATTGCCATACAATGCAGCAATGTTGCCAGTTATTGATGTTGTTGATGCTAATTCAAGTTAATTTGGACCAAGTTGTTTGAGGACCCTCGTTGCTTCTCTCTTTTGGTGACCGTACATACTCAGTACTGAACACATTATGTATGATCACGTTCGAGTACATCATCAACGCTACTTTCACAAGCAGTAAAATATTACGATCATTCATTTATTTCTTGTTTTAATCGTTTTTTATTAAATACCGTTTCCATTACTTTCTACATCTTTAACGATTTTTCATTAGTGATTTTTGTAGCTGTCAGAGTCTGCTTTTCATTTATTATTTTTATTTTATTTATTGCTTTAATCTGAAGATAGCCAATTAATATTTTTTAACTCCCGATAAAAAAGAGGGGTGTATTTATGTGTCTGTGTATCTATGTGTTAGTCTGTGGCATCATAGATCCTGAACGAACGGAATAATTTTGTTTTGTCAAGTAACTAAATCGAGAGTGTTCTTAGTAATGATTTAAGAAAATCTGTTCAGCCGTTTTAAAATTAGCAGCTCTTTTCTATTTGATGAAGAGCTGTGAGAGTCTTTCACATGTCTGATCAATTTGACATTTGGTATTCTAATGCTTCACTGATATTAGAAAAATCGAAGTAAC
Organism: Aporophyla nigra; assembly: GCA_947507805.1. Taxonomy (NCBI): domain Eukaryota; kingdom Metazoa; phylum Arthropoda; class Insecta; order Lepidoptera; family Noctuidae; genus Aporophyla; species Aporophyla nigra. Next base: position 16,760,991 of record OX382297.1, on the reverse strand, counting down.
CTTGAACTTGTGCTGCAGCACCACCTGGAACTGGTAGTACACCCAACTACCTCATTGGAACTGCTCATTGGAAAAGTCTCAATAAATAGGTTATAGATGGATAGGTGATCATGGTCTGATGATGGAATAGCAAAGAGGAACAAGGATCAGCTAGTAACTACCTTCACTGTTTTTTTTTTTAATTCTTAGAGGTTTTTTCTTATGTCGGGGTATTTTTTTCTTTAATTCATCTAGTATGTCGTAGCTTCGGTCTAGCTTTGGTTTATATGGTCTGATACATATGCCATAGGTACATAGCCTCACGTTTTCTTCCTATGGGATAGGCAGAAACAACAGAACGTCTTCTCCTTACGTACTCGTTTTGCCTGGATTATGTTCATACATATGTTCCGATATTAAATTTGATGGTTATTTCCAGAAAACGAGTGGGTTAAGACATTTATTAAATTTTTTTTCAACAAACACTCTTTCTTAACTTCAGAACAGCTTAAAAGTAATGACTGTTTACTTAGTCTGTCATTCAGTGTTTTGATGAAACCAAAGAGTAAGTACTGTTTTATTAATGACGGGTGCATTAATAAAACAGTTCTGCATTCGTATTTTTCTAGTAAATACCTGTATTTTCCTGAAACAATGTTCTATAATATAGTAAACATATCTTTGTTTCTTAGATTATCAAAAACCTTAGATATAACAGTATCATTATATTATTTATGTTTGGTATTTAAATTCGACGTCTAAGTTACGCCATTTTTATTTTTTTTATTTTTTTGTTAACTACGTCATCACGGTTCGTAATTAAGAATTAAGGTATTAGAGGTACAATCGTCTGTGAGGGTTCACAAAGGATTTTCTGAAAATTAACATCATTAGTCATCTGTATATAAAAAAAGTACTGACTAGGAAACTATGACTTTGCCCAAATGACTGCGCACCGAATTTGTCTGAATAACCGTATTTTTTGTCACAAACGTCATTAGTTCTTATTTATTCTAATGAATCATTCTCTATCTACTAAGTACTAACTAACAGTTGACCAATTAGTCGTTTCGTTGTGAAACTGTTGATTATTGTCGGTGACGATTTTTTTATCGCGTACCGAATTTTCAACTTCAATTCTCGTTCTCTTTATCCCTAGATTACTAAACTATCCTACAAGTGACGTTTTTACTAAACATTCGTAAAAAATACGACAGGAAAATAAAACAATAAATCTACGAATTATAAATTTTAATTATTTTAGAAATTACAATTACTTATTCTTTGGGTTTAAAAGATCACATAATAATGAAAATAGTTGATTTTTTTTTGCTCTACACAGTTTAAACGGGACGCAGGAACGACGCGAACTTAGTTTTTTCCAGGAATCATGATTTTGCCGTCGTAAATTTTACGAAAGTTTAGTAATCTAGGGTTAAAAGATGTTGAGCCGAGTATCAGCATCCATTCCAGCGCAATTTTCAACTCTCAGCACTAAGAAATGCGTTAAAAATCCTCTGCGCAATAATGAAACGACACGTCAAAATATCGTTGGTAGACTATTAGGGATTTTTGTTTTGTGAGTGGGAAATCATCAAATGACGTCTCCCGCTCTGGGTGGAGCGGAAGGCCGTGTCAGACTTTTACTGACCCACCCGTGTTTCTTCAGTTGCCCATATGCCAGGGCCACGGTATTAATATTAGGGATTACACAAAGATAGAAGTAAAATTTCTAAGAATAGATATTACGAAAATAGAAGTAGCTACCTGGTTTTAAAAATAACATCTTTCAATATAGTACATTGTACTTACGATTTTTTTCCAATCGTAGTTCTATGTTGGTACGTGTTTCTTAGTTAATGTTAATAACTACTGATCGATGAATCATTAGTAGGAAAATAATAATAATGGCGCCTCTGATTATTATAAACCTTGGGTAGGTATATTGATGCAGTCATGATCAGGGGATTAAGTTACGGTAGTAATGATTTAATTATATTTATAAGTAAGTACTAATAAGTTCTTATATGGCAATGGCGCCTATCTAGCTGTACATGGCTACATGTATTCTTTTGTCATAATTGTTAACTAAGCACATTACATGAAGCCTTGTTTCCCCAAAGGGTTAGGAAGAGATGTATAAAACGCACATTTCGCCAGTTATGTTTAAGTCTCATGTAATAGGGGGCGAGCCAATTGCCATTAACTAGGCACAAATCCAGTGTCCAGGCCACGGATTCTTAACAGGGTCGCGGATTTGGCCGTGGCCCTGACACAGACAATTGAAGGAACACAGGTGGGCTTTGATCAGTAAAAGTCGAGCAGGATTAAAAGATTAGTAAATATACTTCAAAACAATTCAGATACTGGTTGATAGAGTGTGTACACAATTAGGGTGGAAGAGCACTTTCATAACCGTTACATAATGACATCCATATTAAAACTACAAAGGATAATAAAAAGAGGGAGGTGACGTGTTTATACTGGAAATAACTGTTAGTAATAATTAGATATTGTGTAACCGGTGCGTCATACCGGTGAATTCGTTCCGTGTTAACTGGGACATAGGTACCTATAGCAAGTAGATCGGTATAAGCATGAACAGTAAACTGTACCGCAATGAAGTTGACAAGTTGCTGTCAGTTTGACATCTGTCATTGACAACTCATTGAAAATAATTATTCAAGTAATTGATTTCACCTTGGTTAAGTTCAAGTTTTTTGTATCAATATACCTTTAAAGAAAATCATTAATAATGAGATACTTAAAAAAAAAAGAAAGAAACAAAAACCTGATAATTTGCAAGTAATAAATTTTAATAAAGACTATATTTATTTAAAAACCACAAAATTTGAAATAAATCGTCCATTATTTTAAATTAAAACACATGAGTTGAACTTAACACCTTGTATAAAAACAAAAGTTCGTTATTAATCAATCTTGCATAGAAGACCAGACAAATTACAGGTTACCTAAAGTTTTTTAGGACTCTTCGGATTAATATTATTATAGTTATCAGAATAAGCATGAGTCAGATTACATTGAATAAGAATGAGAGACTTAAGACGTTGACCTTTTTGAGATTTAATGTTGAGTCCATGAGGCTTTTTCTATATTTAGACTTACCTGGAAAAGGTTCTGTGTATGAGGAAAAAGAATGTTTTGGAAGAAAAAATAGCAGAGGTCCTGTAATATTTGATAGCAACCCAACTATGCATCAGTTCCTTGTGGTACTGGACGTAAATAATAACACTATACTACTTCTTCCTCCACAAGAGTAAGGGGTGTTGTAAGAGGCGACTAAGGGACTTACTAGAGAATGGGCAGCAGCGTTCTCTATGCATTTTACTACCATACTTTTTTTTTTGGGTGGGTAATCAATCAGTTTAACAGTGAACGTCTTTTGGCTGAAATAATGATGATGAACTATGCATCAATCAACAAACCCAATGAAGACGAAGTAAAGAAATGACTTAGATATAACTTTGAATTTAGGCGTTCTTTATCTTTATAAATTACCAAACTTTTTACTTAGGTAATTTGTTTGTGTTAAATACACAGAAATACGATAATTTGGCTGGCAAAAAATACCGTCTAGGTAGGTATGCCATTGTTTAAAATTAATGTTTCCTACTCAACGAGCTGTCATCATTGCATTGTATGGGAATCATAATGTCCGAACTTTAAAATAATAGTGCAGTATCATTGTTAAATTGTTCACTTTGTCTCATTCACATAGCTCGCATATTTCTGTAGTAATTGGGAAAATATGTCGTTTATCATTAAGTAATCATCTGGTCCACTCTGTGAGTCAATTCCGGGAAATGAGTTATTGTATTAGGCACATGTGGGCGATGGCCGCGATGGCTTAGCAACCAATCCCTAGTAACCACAGATTTGTGAACTTTGAGCATAATACGTTAGTAACCACGTGGTTATGGATGATACTCATCGTACTTTACATTGACATTGCTTAGATAACTGGCAAGGAAGAACAAACGTGCGCGGGAGTCTCGCAGTTCCAGAAACAAATTGGTCACGTTTGCTCGAAGATTTTGGTAACAATGCCATCTGTTAGCGAGTAGCAGAATCTTCACAATCTATAGTCGTTTGGCCAACGTAAAACGATAGTGAGTTTAGAACAGCTATTTCCGACTGACGTGTCACCAGACGGCTGACTTGGCAACGGTTCCCGGCTCTATTTCATTGAGAACGAAGTTCAAATAGTCTGTAATGTCAGATCAGTAGCTAACATTGCTGGTGGGTATACATTAAATTGCGTGGCTACTGGAATTTTCCTAGGTCTGATAAATCAGGAAAGTGTGAAAGCATAAAATATTTTTTATATATTTTGCCTTGGACCAATATGATGTCGCATAGCACTGGCAAACAACTGGCTAGGAATAGAAAGCGGAAAATACAACGTGCACTAAAAATAAAACTCCTGTATTTATTTAACAGCTGACAAAACTGCACGTTTATACGATAGTGTCTTCGGAGTCTCGTGTTTCTGCATACATTTCGATTTGCAAGGAAATATCTGTAGGTTCGACTTACAGTAAAGATTAGATCATAGTGCCTACCAATGGTTTTCTGAATTTGATTCAGACTAATATTCTCGGGTACTATTTCTCTAATCTAGCCTCATTAAAGATAATAGTGAATCGATGAATGTATTAAAGATCACATCAAAGAAACGGTAATAACTATTCTCTATTTTATCTCAGCGGATACGTTACAATGCGTACTACCCATCTAAGTACCTACGTCACAAGTAATACATGCTATTACAGCATAGGCTGTTAAACATTTTAAAATGTCGATACAATTCGAATGTGGGTGTTCGTTGTACTACACAATGACGTCACCAGTCACGACGTATTTGCCCCCAAACAGACGCGATGCTCTACGTAAGAAATAAACCGTGAAACTGGTTATAAAACGTACCAAATGACTTCAACGGTATTATCGGGGAAAATGTTCTGAACTTTGATCATGACGGTTTTGGCATAGTTTTGTATGACGTAGTTATAATAAGCGAATGGCTGTTCTAATTCGCTGATGCGACAGGATAGCGGCATTCTAGTTAAATACGCTCCAGTACGCGGAATAATTAATTTCTTGTCGTAAACAAAGTCTTGAGTCAACTTTGTTTGCGTTTGCAAATGTCAGGGAGGCATAAGTTCATGTGCTTCAATAGTCAAGTAAACAGTAAACAGATACATATATTACTTTAGTGTGCATTTAATGTACAGTAGTATAAAGCAAGTTTTATCTTTATTTGAACAAAATTCTATTAAGTATGTGTGTGTAGGTAGGTTATTCAAAATGTTATCGACCTCTGCTACGATCATATTGAATCGAAAAAAATAACGACACTCTTTTTATCGACACATACCTACTTGGTATAGCTTTAAATCGACCAGTGTGTTTTATTTCACGTTCCTTTACAATTCACTAAATAATAATAATAATAATAAAAAAACAAAATACAGTCGAATTGATAACCTCCTCCTTTTTTGAAGTCGGTTAAAAAGATAAATAAACGTAAACTTTCGCACACTATCCTTCAACATTTGGCATCAGTGAAAATAACGCGAGAACTGACGGGTACTAAGGCCATTTCAGTTTCATTGTCACTGCAGCCACATTAAAAACGGAACGACACCTGTTTTAAATACCTACTTATACATATAAATGCGCAGGAGGTGACCGTCTGCTTCGGGTAACGAACTTCGAAGCCAAATTAATGTCGAATATTACTCTTTAGCACATGATTCAAACATCGATTATAATCTGTAATACTTAACGGTCAGTTGACCATATGGCGACGTGTGACGTTAAAAGTTGTCACCAGCCAGTATCGAATGTACTTAAATTTGGTACAAATTGGTACAATGGGTTCATTCATGGGTTTTGTTGTGAAATCCTAATAGTCAGTGTGATGACGTCGTCGTAACGTTCGACGTAGTCGCTCGACTTTTCGAGGTGTAATTCCTGACTCAGTGCCGTTATAATATAATATAATAAATCTTAAGTTTTTTTGTCTTGTCGATTTGAAAAGTTCGTTTTACATTTGACAGCCCAATGTTTTTTGAGGAAGGTGTGGAGGTGTGGTGTGGGTGGGGTGTGGTGTGGTGTGGTGGTGTTATGTATGTAACTCTAGGACCCTTACAAACTGAACAAAAACAAAAAAGTCAGAGCGAACGCTGAGCGAAAACAAAGAAACAGCGCGGGCAGGCGATGCAATGCGATGGGGTGGGTCTAGGGAACAAGACAATTCAGTCGCGGGTAGAAGGTAGTTTTCAATAAAGAAAGATCTCTTAAGATTGCGAAGGAATTCTTTAGCCTTCCCAATAAGAAATCCTTAGGACCCTACTATATTCACAATAACTACAGGCAGACTACTGAAGTTAATGACGTAATAACTACACATATGCATGCTATTAGTGACATACTTAATCCCTTCATCGCCTCTTAACGCCCCAGTAAGTGATAATCTATTCGCAGACCACCACCGCCGTGTAAGTGACGTCATCATCCCGCGTCAGTGCTCCCTTTTTATGGTGTGCGGCCATGGGTGCTAATTTTACGTTCTTATTGACGCCTTCGAGCTTTGTAGAAGTTCATCGAAATATTGACGTAAAGACCAATCCTGAGATAAACAAGACAATGAAAAACCTAAGCACTGACAATCTCTTAAACTTGTTTCTTCTATTTATCTTATACATATTTTTTGAGTAAACTGGACGATATCATTTGAAGCACAATACGAGATTGCTAACAACTATTTTCTAACGCTTAACGCATTAATTGCTTGTAAATGTAGACCAAGCGCATAAACTTTGCGGATTTAATGTTATTGCAGCCGTTGACGGCTCTATAAACATCCCCATTATCTAGTTTCTCATAAGCATTTCTGTGTTACTAACAATTTTATGGATGTAAATCTGAAATAAATGAATATAATAATAATAATTATCACATTACTCTAATGAAATACGCACGAGAAAATACTACACATTCGCTAGTCAGTAACAGCACGAAAAACATTATTAACGTTCCCCAAACAATGATTCATCATAAAGCATTAAATCTTACTCTAGTTTGACAGTCAACAAATATTGCCTTCGAAGTCAAAAAAGTCTTCAATCAACGCCATGGTAAATAAATCCTCAAGAGCAGACTTTAATTCCGTTCACTGGAAACACGGAGTCCAAATATTTATCTGAACATCATTCGTAAATCTTAATAAGCACCCTACAAAAAACGTGATCTAAGAAGTACGCAGATATATGGAACTGAGTAGATTTTTGTTCAAAAAATAGGCAAGGCGACGTCGCGACGCGCCACGGCGCCACTGGCAGCGTTGGCACGGGACGCCTGTACGGTGTTTGTTTGTGAACATCTCCGCATCTGTTTCATTAAACATCCGTGCGATTCAGTATTGGACCAATTCTCATCGCAATCGGTGCGAGTGAAAAGTTCCTTGCACGTACTTAATACACACGCAATTTTCTTACGTCGCCATTTTAATTTTTCTTTTATTTTTGTTGTCGTTCCAAAATGACGTCGTTGACGATGTTGCGGAAAATCGTGGTTTTGTTGTTTGATATCAAAGAAGTGTTTAGTGAATCCCTTATCAATGTTCTGCTGAAAGATAGAGTGGAGAAAATTGTATAACTAAGTGAAATAAATAGAAGGTTAACAGTTCCAAAGAAATTATTCGACTGTGTGATAAATTGATAATAATTTAAGGTTAATATAACAGTCCAGTTACGCTGGTCTAGTGTTTGAATTCGATAACGAAAGTTCTAGTAGTGAGTTTGGAAGGAGTGTTTGTGAGCTATTTTTGAAGGTCGAAGAGTTTGTTCAGTATTAATTTAAGGAAACCAAAAGTGAATTCCATACCTTTTAGAATGTCAGGACTAAAGAGATGTGTAAGTCAAGTGTCAATGCTATTGACTGGAAAGCCGATAAACTCATCGGAGTCAGCATGGAGTGAAGAATTACAAAAGTAAGTGTTTTAGTTAGCCAGATATTCTGCGTCATAGTGGTCAAGGAAAGAAAGGGAAGCGGCCTCTGCGCTGGTAGAAAGGTGTTCAAATATTTGGCAACAAGTGATACGCTAATTCATTGCTCCCGAAAGTTTCTTGGAATCCCTTGGCGACGCTTGACGTCGCTTCGCGACGAATAATGTTTTAAAGGCGACGCTGATTGTGTATCAAACATTGAACTCAGATAAACCCTTAGTTTACTTTTAACTAATTGAAAAATTGCAACAGTTGATCCAACATCTCAAATAATATTCACACTTAGTTCAATATTTTCCGTTATAAGATCAGTAGGTATATATTGTTTTGTCTTGAACAATGTAACAGTCGCAGACAATTTTAAAAACATAAAGATGAGTGCTATTTTGTCATGAATAAATTGCTTTCTGGCATTTACAAAGAAAAATCTGGAGCTGGCATTGAACATTGAAACAGAGTACAAAAAATATCTTGACATTCAAAATATCCATTCAATGACCATTTTCTGAAATCTATTGACGCGTGATAATTTAATTAACTAAGAGTTAAATCTTCTCCGAAGAAACTTGTTTTCTCGTCTGGATAATCCAATCCAGGTGACCTTCACACCGCTTGATGTCATCCGCTCGCAAAGTGGGCGTCCACACGACTTCATACGCTCACGCGATAGCTAACACTCTTTAATTGAAAACGTTAACCGTTTAAAATATTATGATAAAACTCGCTTATGTCTTTAGCTTGAAAAAGATTCACATCAACTTCTAAAAGTAAAGCCATTGAACAAAATTATCGATGCACCAATAGCAGTTGTTTAAAATGTTAACTTTATCCGAGATAATATTGCTGAAAGTTTATTTTTAACAGATGATCTAAGTATGTATTCGGTTGTGTCATTGTTAGCTTTCCATTCAGACACAAAAGTCTACATAGGCACCCACATTCAAAGTGAAACTTAGCTCTTAGAAATACCTAAGATCAACCCACGCCTTAAACATAAAAATATATTATTTCTTATTAATATGGCATTTAATCACATCTAAGCCACACGATGTTCGTGTCTTGCGGTTTCCCTCAATAGATTTCTTGTAAATCGTTAATCGATTGTAAAAATTAACTTGCCAAGGATATTATATAATTAAATGCGTTTAAGTAACTAGTTGATCGGTAAGACCACCGTAATCGGTACCGTTAGCCGCATCATTAATCAATAAGACGGTAATTATTATATCATGAACAGCCATAAAAGGCATTCACTAACTCATTATATGTGTCACAACTTGCTTCAACATTATAGGATTACTAATGTTAACTTTTAGTTCAGCGATATCGTCATAGATAACGCCCATCCGATGTTAGTTTCGTACTTACATTTGAATGTTGTAACTACTTGTGATTACTGCCAATAAGAACGTTTAAGGATCTCGTTTAAGGTCCCTGATCTCTTTACGTGTCATGCTCTCGTGCAAACCAGTTTTAATTTTATTGGTCGGTTCCTTTTTTTAAGTTTACTGACTCAAAAGCCAGTAACATGAAGTTAAAAAATACAATTTGAGTTTCACATAATATATTCAATCTATTATGTTTGCACTGTTGGGTCACAGGCCATCTCCGTGAGAAGGAGTAGGCCATAATCCACCACGTGGTCCCAATGCGGGTTGGAATTACCTACACATAATTTTATAGTTGTAAGCGTCAGGTAAAGATGGCATTCATTTTGAAATGCTTACACTCTTGTCCCTAATATTTAATAAAATAATTGTGTTGAAAGAAATTCTATTACGCTATGTCTGTAGTGTCTGCGGTAATGAGGACGCTTCCAGACGACGATGTAATAATACATTTTCAAGGTGGTCCATTATAAACTAAGCAAATGCGACAGTGTCATAATTTGCTTTACGTTAAAAGATAGTAAACACACTTATGAACAAATGTCCACAATCTGTTAATATCCTATTATATATTACAAACTTTACAAAGCATTAAAATGTTTACCTGCACTTATGCCAATTTGTTCTAATGTGAATCTTAGTAAATATTTTCGTTTGAAAATAGGTTTCCAGTCATATAACAAACTTGGTCATTGTTAGTAATAGTAACAGTACATAGCTTTGACTATTTTTTCCTCATTAAAATAACTACTAGGTATATGTAAATTTCAATTCTTGGCGTAAAAGTCAATAAGCATGAATTCTTAATTTAAGTATTCAAATTAAGAACTTACGTAAATACTTTCATAAAAATACAATTATTATTTTTATTAAAACATAGGTACGGGCACAGTCACCATACAAAAATAACTTGGAGACAGAAATGAGGAAGCAAATTTACACTATAAAAAGTAGATGGTATTTGTAAAATCGTCAAGACTATGACGCATAGATATTATTCCATGTTTCGTAAGTATATGAAATAATAAATGTTTCAACTTTTTATTGAATTTGTTTATGAAACTGCCAAAGCCGTGTCTCATCTAGTAGCACAGTCTTAGAAATCGTACATATATTACATAGATTACAATATAATGCTTCTATTAATCGTTTTTATTCACTTAGGGATTTTTTTTAAAAAGCTTAGACTTTGGTCTGGCAGTTATAACGATTACAAGTTTGTGGAGGCTTGTCTAAGTAATAACGGACTCACAGGTCCATCGATCAGGCTAAGTTTAGCTTGCCGCGGTTGGTCTGTATTGGTGAAAATCTTTACATACCAAGACACCTCCATGTCTCGGAAAGCCCAATAAGATGGTGTCGGCTATCATTCGTGAATCTTTGACACGGGTCGTCAGAAACCTGAAAGTGTGACAACAACTCTACCAAAGGGTATGTAACTCTGTTGTGAAGTTCAGATAAGCAGTCGATCCATGTAAAATAGGTACTACTTGGTATTCACTTGCCTCCGGTTAGACTGGAAGACAAACCCATGTTGGGTTAGGACCCAGCATGCTAGGCAGATGATGACGAACGCTTATAAATTTGAAGTTTTATTTCGCCATCAAACTTTAGATTTGCAATTCTAGTTTTTATCCTCTCGATTGTTTTATACAATGTATGTATTGTTTATGTCAAGTTTACTACCTTCTAGATGAAACTAATTCATTATCCAAGTATTTCTCTTCGTTGAACTGATTCTTTCCCAGCGTATCACAAGAACTATTATCATCAAATAGACAGAATCGTATATCCTAATTACCTCGATATAGTCACATCGTGCAAAAACTGAATCGTTAAGTATTATAGATGTGATGTATGGCAAGCATCTATGGTTCTCAGAGTAACACTTATTCTTTGTATAGTATGAATATGTTTAATTAATCTTACACGTGAGTACATTATATAGAATCGTGAGTACCTAGGAGTTTGTTATTATTATTTATGTGTTTTTATGATTATAAAGTCGTCAAGACCAATTTAGTACAAACAAAAACGGTGGATACTGGTCTTTATGACGAATCTGTCGTAGCTATATATGTAGCTCCTAAGGTATTGAATAATTTAAAATTATATGTTAAGTATAAGTATAATAAGTATGTTTATTTTTGCCAAAGCAAAATCCCTAATCTTAAAATAATATGTTCAGCAAAAAAAATATCATCCTCGTAGATATAATTAGTAAGCACACGGACGTTATAAAATATCGACGGGATAAACATCTTTATTTTTTGAGAAAACCATACTTACACATTTTCGTTAATTTTTCCACGTTCTGCTGTAAAATCATTTAACATAGTTTTCACAGTATATATTTTACGAGTACAAGCTTCTGTTTCGCTTTTAACATAATCTAAAGCACACATAAAACAAATGAATCTCAGCACTCGCAAAGATAAAAGCTTGCTTTTAAAAGATTAATGAGAGTGCTTACTTTATAGTGGTCGGTCCTGACAAGTGATAAAAATGTATCTCGAGTGGTGCGTAGGCCAGTGGGCCTCATAAAACCACCCGTATTCATTATCTGAGTGATATCTATAGAAATAAGTGGCGGGTTTATGGTGACATTATCAAATGGAGTATATCAATGTACCTACTTGTTAGCACTCTGCACCCTAAGTGACATGGATTGATTCATTTACATTCAGTTTAACCTTCCCGTCACACATCAGTGGTGAATAATTTCCATTTGCTTAATGAATTTCAATTTTATAAAAATGCGTAGACTGTCAATCAGGTGATGATATAATTTGAATCAGAGTGCTTGAATGTGCTATTATGAAAATATTTGTGAATCGATGTTATTGTTTTTGGATACTGTTTTATTTAATAAATAAAAACCTTTATTTAGTTTTGAAAAAACACGGTACAATATTTAAGAAACACTAGTAACAGATTACATGGAAGCCTAGATTTTACAAATGCCCTGGACTCTATACTAGGATTCCATGTATCGTGAGGTTAAAAAATATTTGTAATACAAACTTCATCCTTAATTTAATAGTGAACCGAGTTGAAAGAAAATATAGTAAACTGATAAAGAAAAAAAAAATAGTACCTACCTAGTTGGAGCTGCTGTAGGCGCCTCGTAAAGAATAATAAAAATCCATATACGCAGAATGTAGACATCATTAACGTTGATTAAAACTGCAATAGAAATATGACATGATAATAATATGTGTGCAATTATAATTTCATATTATTCTCTATACTTCCAGGTATATTTACATTTATTATTTCTCTCATGTGCGTATTACTAGAAGTACCATAACTTGTTGTTATTACCTATCAGCTCACATGATCAATTATAGCATCAATCAAACAGAAGCAATAAGCATAGTATGCATTGCAATAATGTAATTTATATAATGTACCTACCTTATACTTGGGCCCCAATAAAAACATAAACAATGAGTAGGTAACTAAAACGGAATAGAGGACAATCAAATAAGAGAAAAAATATCGGACGCTCTAGAGCATTTCCATTTTATGGAACATTTAATTTTATTCCCAAAAAAATCAGATAAATGATGACATCAGCTCCAAAAACCACTATCCCAAATACTCAAGGACTCGGGTCCGATGATTTCCACTCGACACAGATTAATGTCATTCACACAAAAACCGTAATCAAACCAACCATAACTCATCCGTATGTCCGTCAAATATTGACATAATTATCATTCATTTGCAATCATCATTATGTATAAGGAAAACAATATAATAGCTTCAGTTTTGTTATTAACTGTTGATTAGATTTTTTTTCGGAATTCCTTTGAATTAGGAGAAAAAGTCCCTATCAGTCATACGTCAGTGAGATGTTAGGGTTGAATAGTTTTCAATATTAAACATGAGTGAAAAAGATAAATAAAGTTCTTTTCTTTATTTTCAGATACCGTCAAGCCCGTTACGCAGCAAGACGCGTCCGAAAACGCGTCATCTTCAAACACGGTGACTGCAACGTCGTCCAATGGAACGTGGCCAAGCGCAGGCGCCGATACCTTCAGGACATCTTCACTACCCTCGTGGACGCTCAGTGGCGCTGGACGCTGCTCGTGTTCGCGCTCTCCTTCATCCTCTCCTGGCTGCTGTTCGCCCTCATCTGGTGGCTCATCATCTTCACCCACGGAGACCTCACCCCTCCCCCGCCAAACGAAAACGTTACATTCATTCCCTGTCTCAACAACGTCAATACCTTCACTGGATGCTTCTTGTTCTCCGTGGAAACCCAGCACACCATCGGCTATGGCTCCAGGACAACGAACGAGGAGTGTCCTGAGGCTATCTTCGTCATGTGCCTACAAAGTATTGTGGGCGTCTTTATCCAGGCTTTCATGGTAAGAATTACACTATAAATGTTTCTTTTCTCTGCCATAATTCATTCGTTTTATTAGTCAAATAAACACGTGCAACGATTGATACTGAGAGACTACATACTTGCTGTCAAAATAAATACTGTTTACTGGCAATTCATCCTAATAACATTGAACTAGACAGCCATAAAAATAACGACTTATTTTTTCATGTTGCGATTCTGGCTTGTATCTTATTTAAACAAATATCTAATCAGCCTTTTATACAAAGTGTTATGAAAGGGTTTTGAGCTCATCAAACTTAAAAAAAACCATCCGGCTGCAAAGCTTATATGATAATTTAATATTAAAATAAAATTGGAATCGAGCCAAATGTATTAACGTAACGTACTATACGATCCAGCCAGATGTTCTCTTTAAAATCATTACAAAATAAAAGATCGTTTTTATCATTAGGTGGCCGTTAACTGTAGCATCATAATTAAGACCTATCCACAGCTCACAAATATGTTAGTATCAGTGTATGATATTAGCGATACAAAATCTTCAGGAACTTCTTATATCGAGGCGACCAAAACACACAGTCTTGAACATGTGGTTTATCACTCGCCGAACATTGCATCACTGCTGTTCTAATTTTAGGTGGGAATCGTGTTCGCAAAGATGTCTAGACCTAAAAAGCGAACCCAGACCCTGCTCTACTCCAGGAACGCTGTCATTTGCTTGCGCGACGGCCAACTGTGTCTGATGTTCCGTGTCGGAGACATGAGGAAATCCCATATTGTTGAAGCGCATATAAGAGCTCAAATAATCCGCCGCAAGGTATATTATTTCGCCAAAAACGGAGACTGGTTAGTGATTGGGGACTTCAGTCAGCACGCCTAGTTACGTCTAACACGATTTCATACTGACTCCTCTCTCTAACTTGCGGGGCGTCGGACTCTGAATACAAACACTCTAGAAATACAAGTCCATAATGTGCCCTTCAGACTTCGATTCCCCAAGTTTTGGAATGCGAATTTCAGAACTTTTCTCTCTTGTCCATAGGTGGGTCTTATATTCGCGAAGTTGGCGCGTTCAAAAAAGCGTAACACCACACTCCTGTTCTCGCGAAACGCGGTTATATGTCTGAGGGACGGGGAATATTGCCTCCTATTCCGTGTTGGAGATATCCGCAAGTCGCACATACTGGAGGCACACGTGCGCGCCCAGCTTATAAGGAAAAAGGTAACACTTAACCAATACGCTATTTGTAAAATGCATTAAGTGTTGCAACAACTGAGTTCTTTGCGCGTTTATTTTGCTATCCTATAAGACCCATCTATGAACGATACAGCATGATTTAATTATAATTTTGCTTTATTACACCTTTAACTGCTATTTGTATTATTTACTTGCACATTGCATAACTTTGGTTTCTATTTAAATTATTTATTTATAAATAGATGAGTAGCTGCACGAATTGACATTGAATAAATATTTATCGGAACTTCCCATATTGGATCTTCCCATTAGCATATATTTGTATATGCTATCCTATTACCGTTCCTGCAAACTGCTAAATATGTACCTATTCGATTAAAATGTTTTTAAAGCGAATTCATATTTTAACTCGGCAGAACAAATGAGTTATTTAGTTTACGTCAATTAAAAATAATTGCCAATTAATTCAAAATATTGATACGAATTTTGTGTTTAATAAAGTTTCCGAAAAACAACTAAGTACTTATAGTATACACGTGGTTACTAGTATATACCGGTGCATAATATTTTTTAGCTTATTAAGTTGTTTACATGCTGGAACAAATCAAAGCATTTTGTACACTGACTTATCATAACACTGTAACGTGGAATAGTCAATTCAGGCAGCTACGGCTTGTATTAATGAAGTAACGATTGCTTTTTGTAACTTTCACCTAGAATATAAAAATTATGAGAATATAAAGTATGTAAAATGTCAGCATAGATATATTTTCATTTCCATGCCCACTGTGCTGCGAATTGAAGACGAACATAGTGAGTGAACTGACTATCTTAATTAAACTAAGTTCGACAAACTTAAAAATGTATGATTCTTTTTTACTTTTTTAGTAAAGCTCTAATTATTATTGTCAATAGTCAAAGTGCTAATTATTAACGTCTGTTTTGACAATAATAATCACTGAGTTAAAAGATCTAACTACAAATCATGCAATATATCAATCTGCTATCGTTTTGCTGCTTTTTTATACTTTGCTTCTAAAATTTTGCTTATAAGGTTATATTGCAAAAATCACGTAACGCCGTGCAATTACAAAATCGCTAGACAAACGGGGCATCATTTTTGCAACACAACTTTATGAGCAATTAGTTATGATTATGACTTGATTATATGCATAACGAAAGCACGAAACATGAGTTTTTATATGGTTACATCAGTAAGTAAAACCAAAATACCGAGAAATATAAACCACAGAAAATTGTACCTGACCTTAAAATTTCGTACTTCCGTGATGCTCAAAAAGGCTAAAAAAAAATCTAACAAATTGTTAATTTCCAAAACATAGATAACTAGAGAGGGTGAAGTCCTGCCATTCTACCAGCAAGAGTTGAAGGTTGGAGCGGATGGAGAGGAAGATAGACTGATGTTTATATGGCCGATGACCATCGTGCACAAGATCAACGAGAAGTCACCACTGTACAACCTTTCCGCATCAGACATGCTGAGGGAGAGATTTGAGATCGTCGTAATGTTGGGTAAGTTCAGACAAGCTTCTTGAGCGTCAATAATCTTGTACTTCTGTTTATCGCCGATGAATAAATCAGCATTTCAAAAACGTTTACGTAATCCGTAATCTAAGTTTAGACGACTTAGAATGAGAAACTTACTTGAGGAAAGAGGTAGCATTAGCTCATGCTCATACAATTTATCATTTTATATCTTCTTCTATTATATCGCTGTTGAAGGAATGTCGAAATTTTGTACGTTACAATTGCCACACGTGAAGGCTATTTTATTTTACCCTGCTTCATAGAAAGATACAGAAATGAAATCAATAAATCTCTCAAAGAGTAACGGAAATGATTGCAAATCTCATGTACTATCTGACTTCTAAATAGAGTTCACGTACGTAGACTCGCAGGTATCTATTGATGTTGATTGTCAAGTGTATGATATAGTGCTCTCGAACGGTGATGCAAGCCAACATCCTATACGAGAATATTGCAATGTGTCTAATACCCGTCAACACCAGATAATTTTAGAAGACACCTATCCGACCAAAGCGGTAATAAATAATGTTCTTCCTAACAACACACACAACAATAAAACTACAGTGTAAGATTAGACAGCAACAACAGATCTTTCGAAAACATTTTAAAAGATATTTCGAAAACATTTTAAAATTCTGAAGAATCAATTAGAATTTGAAAATAGTTCTATCGCCACTCGAATATGTTGACAGTTTTTTATACAGTGTCTGGCTGCAATAGATTCTATTAAACATCAAAGGCTGTAATTGTTTCATGGAATGTATCTACATGTAATGACCACATGCTCTTGGCACTTCCTGACAGAAGTTTTGGTAGATTGCCCTGAACTTTACACATGATACTAATATATGATTCCATATATTATAATAATATTGTAACTATTATAATTTTAGAGCATGTCATATTTAGTAATACTGATGTGAAGAAAGATAGCATCATTCGTTCATACAACAATGTAGATGAAGCAGAAGATTCGTATAATATTATAGAATCTATTCAGAAATTCCCTGTCAAGTCAATATACTTATTCTATAAGGAATATTGTAAATGGTCTGAAGAGAAGATAGAAATAAACTTAGCATAAGTAAAAACTTTCTATGCTAATGTTAAACTGGATTCCCCATTAGTGACACAATCTGTAGAAAGAACCTAAGGACAGTGAGTCATGCCTCCATTAAGAAATAGATCCTATTTCAACGTGCTAGTTTACTCAGAAATACACGGAATCAATGAACTTAAAACCCAAATATTTTATGTTCATTCACGATCTATAAAAATGTGCTTGCCTTGTATGATTCAATAAAAACAGCTATGTGAAGCTTATTTGTATGTTATTGATAATATACAAATAAGCTTCATATAGCTGCTTTTATAATATAGATAGGTACCTAGTTTATTAATTACGCGATAACTCCACGTGACCACCATAAATATATTGTTATCTATAATATCACTGCCAAATCATATTACCAATATAATCGGCCTTCAGATCACACGTAGTCTAGGTAGGTGTTCGAAATCCAAATATGCTAAATACATATCTAGTCTTTTTTTTTTATTTCTCAAAAATCGAGTACACAGTGATCGGCAGGTATGTTTATAATGTCAAATTCAAATATTTGCATACCCACAAACCTACAAGTGCACTTATATAACCTCGTTAACTATTAGGAAAACTCGGCAAAAAACACCACGATTACTCTTTTATAAATGTTGGAATTCATAAAAACTTGTGTAAAAAGCGTTTGAAGAGCTACGAGACAATTTTCTTTGTAGTCTCTTAGTTACATTTTTACTCCTCCATGGTTGTAACGATCTTGTTTTGTAGTTAATTGTAGTTAACGTTATCTGATTGTTTTATTTGTATGATTTCAGAGGGCGTGATAGAGTCGACGGGTATGACCACCCAGGCGCGCAGCAGTTTCTTGCCATCCGAGATCCTGTGGGGCCACCGGTTCGAGACCATGGTCACGTTCAGGAAGGACACTGGTGAATATGAGGTGTGTCTCCTTTATTATATATTTATTACCTTTATTGTTCTTTATTTAATCATCCAATATGGAAATAATACAAGAATGGGTCGACTTTCTGTGGGTCACCATCACGGTCGTTCAAAACTAAAATAATGTAAATGAATAAAATCTTATTTATTTGCATTATTTTAATTTTGAATATCCGTCTCATGGCAAGAATAAAAGCTGCACGTGTCAGTCGATCAGGTTAAGCTACAGTTGTCGCGGTCGGTCCGTGGATGGATTGCGATCTTTACATACCAAGACACCTACATGTCTTGGAAAGATCGTTAAGACGTTTTTCTCGGCTGTCATTTGCAGGTCTTCGAAAGTCGGTCGTTAGAAGCCCGATATTCTGAAAACTAGTCTTACCAAGGGGTATTACCCATTAACTGGGTTGTGGAGGTCAGATAGGCAGTCTCTCCATGTAAAACACTGTGATGAGATTAGAAGCCGACCCCAACAAAGTTGGGAAAAGGCTAGGCAGATGACGATCCGTCTCAGGGCAAACGACTGTGGTGACCCACCCAAATTCGGGCCATATTAGAATAAGGGTCGAATTTGTGTATATCATTTCTAAATAATCTTATTAAATTATCTAAGTATTTGATAGGTATACTCTAGTTATAACTCTGATGAAATCAGTCTTAATTTTTCGGCCCTTGACCATACTGGAATCACTATAGACACAAACTGAATCAAGGGTGTGATAATTTCCATGTTCAATATTGAGCAAAAACGTTGGCTACATCTACAAGTATGTTTATTTACGTTTTCAGTACTGACGTGTTCAGTTAGTTTATTATAATATTTACTCACAAGGAAAACCACGGCTGTACGCTTATAATAATATTATAGAAAATAAATTAAGTGCATAGTTTAAGACGCTGCGTATTGGATTACCTGTTTGAAATAGTAGTAATTCATGATACATTTTATTGTATATAAGCCTCCGTGTATAATTGCATTAATACGTAATTATTGCATCAATTATTACGTAGCCTATTCAATGAATTTACTACCTGAATCTGTCTTTGTGCATATACTACGAAATGCGTCATACAACAACGTACACCGCCATGACTACTCATTCCTTAGTGATTTCTTTATCATGTATTATTTTAATACATATCTACATATATTTACAAAAAACTCATCGCTGTCCTGCCTTTATCCCAATTTAGTTGTGGTCGGCACTTCATGTCTTTTTCTTCCACACTTCTCTATTAGTCGTCATCTCGGTAGTCATACCTTTTCTGACCATATCATCATTCACACAGTCCATCCATCGTTTCTTTGGTCTTCCCCTACTCTTATAGCCATCGACATTCATACGTAAAACTTTCCGCACAACATTTACCTCATTCCTCCGTTTTACATGGTAATACCATTACAACTAATTTCCACACAACTTTTCAGTTGCCGGTGACTACATAAGAAGAAGTCTGAAAGTGGCACCGTCTTATGTAGTCATTTCTTAATTTGTTTAAGAAACACTATAAAATTTTATTCAGAATACTTAACTGTCTTCTGAATAAAATTTATATATATTTGTATACAGATATAGGTAAACGGCAAACGGTAAAGAATAACATCGTGCGGAAACCGGCATGTCCTAGAACTAAAAATTCGAAGACATGTGACATCTACCAACCCGCAGTGGACCCGGATGATAGATTACAGCCCACTCCCTCTCGCCGCGAGGAGGCCTGTGTCCCAGCAGTGGGAACAATATAGGCTGATTATGTTATGTTTTATAGGCAAAGATTACCTACTCAATAGGATTAGCATACCTACTCTTTCTTACTTGCGTAAGTAAGCAAGAAGGCGTATTAAGACAAAGGACCTTCCCCCTTATTACCAAAAACCGGAAAAAATCTAAGCCGGATTCACCATGACCTCAACATGAATATGCAAATGGTAAAATTAAACAATTATCAGATTTATTTACTTCCGAGGTTATCGACATACAACAAATGGAAACATTATTCTGATATTCTTGTGACCTTATTTTCAATATTTGTTAGAGCTAAGCCAACAGCCCAACGAATACCTAGAATTCTAGTCAACAGAAAACAAGTCTACGTACCTATTTTATTTTTGGTTCATAACCTTTAATGATTGAAAATAATATGTTTGTGTAAAAAAGTTTTTATTCATATTCAATCAAATGACCGTTGATAGATAAGAAAAGAATGGGAGCGGGACATAAATATTAAATTCATTTACATGAAATGTTTTCAACTATTCACAGCAGCATCGGTGTTTTTCTTTATGTTATTTTTCATATTTCTTTAATCTTTGTGTGTTAGGAAAAAATGGGCTTCAATCGTTTGAAGTAATTCGGAAATGCTACGTGCAAAACCACCAATGTATGTGTGTAATCTCTATTATGGTGGCCCGTATAAAAATCTCTACAGGAAAACGTAGATTAAATGGAAAACGAAACGACACATTAGTATAAAAAAACAGTTAACTCCTTTTCATAAAACCAAGGTTAAAAAATAATAATGTTAATGTTATTCGTTGAATATGTCTGTTCAATACATTAGCATTTCTTTTGTTAATGCTCACTGGCTTTGAGAAAACTAACATAATTACCAACTAGAACTATTTATTTATTTAATCTTCTCACATACAAAAAGGTACAATGGCGGAGAATTATTATTTTTAGGCATACCTAATTGCTTATACAATACAAAACCTATTATTCTTCTCATAACTACATATGGTTAATTTATCGTGGATTTTCCTATTTTTTGGAAAATTATTACTTAATAATCTGCCCAACACGCGAGCCATCAGTCAAAGTAAACTTACATACTTTGTGCACGGCAGAGCATTAGCCATCTTCGCAATACATTATTGTAATTTGTTCTTTTGATTTTTTATATATTTTGTTATCATTATGTAATTTTTCTTCCTCTTCAGGTTGATTACACCAGATTCAACAACACGTATGAAGTGGACACTCCCCTGTGTTCTTCGAAGCAGTTAGATGAGTTAAGAGCTACAGTTTCGACCTCACAAAAATTAGGTATGGATCATTATTATCAAACAAATGTCTATACAGTTAATTGCCAATCGAATACAACTATATTCGGTATAAAACTGGTTTCGCCATTAGTTGCCATGCAACCTTCAACATTATTAAATAAAAAACAGGTTATAGTGGACCTACTATTTAACACTAGAAGCGCTGAACATACCGACTGAGGTAAATTTGGATAAAAAATATGTATATTGCAATTACGTGGTTGAAGTCTCGTATAAATAATAAATATAATAATCATCATATTTCATGAAAAGTGATAAAAAGTTACAATTATATGCATAATAAAATATTAATTAGAGCAGGAAGAACATAGAAATGGGTCAAATTTGGGACGCCCGCTCTTCTAATGTTAAACTGTTTGTTTATTTAAAAAAAACATGATCATTATTTTATCAAGCTCTAAACGATATTTCTTTTGTAAATAAGTTTATAAGCTAAATTGAAACGTTTTATTCTTCCAGATCGTATGCTAGGCACCATCCCGAAGACGTTCTCCGCTGACACTCTGGACCTCAGCTCCGTCGACTCCATATCTCTAGATGAACACATTGAAATCAAAATCCCCGAAGCTAGAGCCAGGGAGAACAGATTAATGGCCCAAAACAACTTCGTTCACCACATCAATGAGAAATCTAGAAATCCAAGCCATACACACTTGGCAGTTGAAAATGGCCTAGAGCAACAGCAACATAGAAATCATAATCCGACGGAGTACAAGCATCCTCCAGAAGTGAAGGAACATATACATAGAAGCCATAGTCACGCTAGTATGAAGAAGGTTCACGGACTGACCCCGAATGGCATTGGCCATGCGGGCAACGGTCATCATGAGCATAGGCATGATGAGCATAATAAAATAAGAAAGTGAGTGTCCTGATAATTTTCTTTAGTTTCTAGCTTAAGTGATCCCTACTTACTTGAAAAAATATCCTGTAGATAAAAATTAATGATGCAAAGGTACCAAAATCTTCTCTCAGTGATCTGTAATTCGTTTGCCGAGTTACCATAATTGTTTTAATATACAACGTTATATCTGTTTTAATTCTGATTCAAAAAGTTAAGAACCCTCTTTGTGCAGCAACTACCACGAAACATCTGTGCCCATATTTAGGAATGACCCGAAAGCAAAGATGTACATTAATATCAATGCTCTCTTCATTGTATCTAACCTCATCCCTCATAACTTCCAGATCCCCAAGTGACACCCACATAACAAGTAAGCCGCCAGTGATCCCTATCCTGGTGACGTCACCGGCGCCCGAGCCCGCCTGACGCGCCCCGCCCGCATGACGAGTGCCGCCGCGCCTGAGGAAGCCGCACGTCACCTTCTCGCCCCATACCGAGAGCATCGACAATTTATACCAACTTATTGATGAAGATTAGGAGATTCGTGGTAGAAAATGGTCTGAAGTGCTTAGAAGAATTTTTACAATTTAGTAACGTTTGACAAAATAACGCAAGGAACTTTTAAGTGATCCTTGGGAAAGTTCCAGTTCGGGTCTTACCTGCACTTGGTATACTCGGAAACGAAGAAAAAGAGCGCTTTATAATGCAATTTCTCAAATTATTTCGTAAAAGACTGTGGTTAACCCTTATCGTCTTCGTATTACTGGTGTTCAAAATTACTTAATAACTATAAGGTTACCCAAAAAATTGTTGATGGTCAATAATAGTAGTGTCAAATATTTAAAGTATTTATTGCTTTTGAGGTACTTATTCGTATACCAAGTTTTTTACATTAAGTCCTTAGTGCTAATATAATAACTAAGCCTTCTGAAGCGTGTGTGCCAAGACCTTAAAATTAAACAATTATATTTTTGTAACAGACAAAAGTTTCTCCTTTATCGCCTACTTCATCAAACATCGATGTACCAGATAGGGTTGTATTTAGACCAAGTATTTATTTAGATAATTTAGAGGACGTAGAGCGGAGACTAAACTTATAGAAGTTAAATGACATGAAGCTTTAAAATCTTTAGTTAGTCATGTCTCCGCAGTTTGTGTGTAAGATTACGAAAACGTAGGAGTTTTACTTGTTCTATCGACAGTCAAACTAGAGATGGAATTAGAGATACTTTTAAGAGATATTTATATTTCCAATGACGAATTTAATTCAAAATTTTAATACTTAAAAGGCCCCTGTTCAGATTTAAATATTGTCTAGTATACTACCGTATAACCAAATTCCAAAGAGAATGTTATTAAAGAAATTCTAGCTTGAGCTTTCGCATTAGATCCAAAAACTATTGAATAGTGCAAAATAATATTCTTAAGTATTTAATTGTATCCAGCTACCTACGTAACGAGTTGTGAATGTACAAGTAGCTTATTATCTAACGCTTTTTCTACATTAAAATATTGTACAAAGTACTGTTATGTACAACAAATATGTGATATATTTGGATACTTAAATTATTCGGTCAAAAGTACTTAGAACTCGGCTGCGCACTGCCGTGCGCGGTTCATTTTGTTATCGACACATTTTCCTTGTGTAACTAGAATAGCTAATTTAAATTATAAGTGTTAGTACTACTAATGCTTGCAATATGTACTGATTATAATATTTAATTATTATAAAACAAAAATAACAACTCTATTATTAAAGTGTTATACACGAATCATAGTATTATTGTATCGTTCATTGAGATGTTATGAAATTCAGGGGCCTGGAGTAGCGCGGGCGCTGCTGACTAAAAAAAAATTAGCCCAAAGCTTTGTCTTTTCCTGATAGAAATATCAGATCAAACAAATATAGTTGCTAGTTTATACGATACACGAGTTTTATTTCCCCCTCTCTATATCTTGTTATTATTAGCCAATAATTAAAATTGGCATATTACAATAATTTCCGCATCGACATAATTCTAAAGATCGGAATCACGCACTATTGGCGTGATACCAGTAATGCAATGATAACCCTGAAATGTTCACATCGCTACTCTACAATAGATGGCGCTGTATTCAATTTACTTTCACATTTATTGGCACTGTGACAATAGTAGTTTATCTTGATTACTATCTTAATAGCATAATAATTACATTAAAAGAGCTTACCAAAAAATATTTCAAATAAATCTTTGCGCATTAAATTAAATATTTCCACAATATTAGGAACAAAATTTAAAATAAACATAGTACTTACCTATTTCTACCTATAGGTACTATTTAAAAAAGCTCTGACATTGACGTCGACACTAATACTGAAACATATTTGCAAAATTTTGCATAAATATAAATGCATCACACATGTGAAATATCGAAAATTCTCATCTCATTGAAGATAAGCAGAGATTGATCGATCGAACACTGGGTCGATTTAACATAGATATGAAATTACACATATTACACATTATATTAAGGACATTACAGTTTCACACTTTCTCTTTAATTTTCTTGCTGCGCCGTTTCGTAGTTTCGTCTTCGCTTGACGAAGAAGACTCTTCTGTGGGACTGCTAAAGTAGTTAGGAGGGTACTTGATAGAAGATGGTCTTCTTGTGAGACTGGCTCGTCGAATTGCATCAGCGACTAGCCGGTCGGCCATATTGACGAGAGGCGAGCTGGCGCCTAGTGACGGTAAGATGGCAGAGTTGATAGATTCACGAAGAGTTACTTCACCAGGTAATGGTGAACTGGCTGCCATGTAACCTGAAATAGAGAATAACAATTCGTTAAATGTAGAAAAAATATTTAATACGATTAAATGAAAAAGTTTTCATGCATACACAGAAGAAGAAAATGGCGAAAAAAACGACAGAATACCAAAGGTAGAGTTTGCAGAAACCCAGAATTTGAGATACGGCTGAACGAGACAAGTCTATTTGATGTTCAGTCGTGAAATATGAAATGCTGAATTTGATTGATTGATTCATACCAGTAGTTGCTAATACCGTAGTAACATAGATACATATATATAGTTAAGCATAAATGTGTCAAGATGAAGAAATCCCACAACTTTTCCTTGAAGAGATAAATTGAATTAGCCACATGCTAAGCACAATACAAAAGAGAAATATGAACAGATATCGAAGGTGTTCCGAAAATCTTATCGAATAGACCAAAGTCCTTGTCTCACAAGATATAAGCTGTAAAAGTCTATTAGAAGACGGATTACCTGGATCCACTTTTTCTTAGCTTAGGTAGGTACCTATAATGTAAACATTGTTTTTATATCTCTTTCTTGTAGGGAAAAATTACGTAAAGTGAAAATGTTTCTTGGTCTTTCAGTTTACGTATGTGATCCAGAGTTGATTGGAGAGCTATTATTACCAAAATGATAGGTACTATTTTCTCTAGTTAATTCAAAATTCTTGAATTAAGTCGACGTAATAAAATCGTGGAGAGATTTTATCGCGCATTGAATGTTAAACTCTCCGTGTTGAACCGAGGATTTAGAATGCAACAGAGTGCAATTCGAGTATGTGTCAGCGTGTCGGAAAAACACTGTTCAATTTTCAACTCTCGGCGCTTTGCAGTGCGTTCAAGATCTAGTGCGTGAAAAAATCTCGCTGCGAGTTTATTACGTCCGTTGGTACTTGGGCTAAGTCTTTGAAACAACGCCTAGCCTAAACTGTTGGATCTAAAAACATGAAATTTCGTACAAGAGTTCGTCATATACCGAATGTGAGCCTTAAGGACTTTTTTAAAATTCATTCCTTTACAGATATAAATAAAGGAAGAAAGTTCGTATGGAACTTTATTATTTTTGCTGATAGGAATGCCACCGGGCACAGGGCTTGTGTATTAAAAAATACGGAAGTAGTCAGTAGAGATTATATACCAAAGAGTACTTATTACTCAGGCGATATCTATCTTGATGGAATCACATCGGAAGCAATTCCCAAAATACGGAATCATATAGGGATTCGACCTGTAACCCTAATTGGAATTCTGTTCATCTTATTTTAACTGCCGTGAGCGAGGACACAATTACAACAATTGTTCTAAGCTAATCATTATATACTTTAAAAGACAACCATTACTAAACTACGTCACTAAAACCTTACACGGAATCTGTCGTTGTTGGATTTTGAAAGAGTACAGTTGTGCAGTTAAATTATATTAGCACTTTGATTACTAGTGGTTGCCCAGTGGTCGAAATTCGACCATGTTTAATGTATTTTTAATGCATTAATATTTTACTATATAAGCTTTCTGTAGGTACTCTTCTCCATATAAACTTTGACTGTGACAAATTTCATTCGCCTCCGTAAGCGTAATTTTCGTTAACAGGGTTACTAAGTTTTATAATGAAAATGATAAAGATTCCAAGCAATTTTATCAATACTGAGTTTTATTATTCAAGTTTCGACACTAATCTGATTAGGTTAATGCAAAATTTCTTATCCAATGTATTCATAGTATCGATTAACGGAAGTGTATTTTAGTACTTAGATATTTGTAGTTTCTTTGTAGATACTTGACTCATGAAAATTATAATGAACCAAAAAATTATCTCACTGAAAGCTTTTTCTACTGAAAGTTTGGTGCGTAACTCGTTGATAAGATAATATAAAATAATAAATAAAGGCACTTATGTTTGAGTGTCTACTATAATAGGATCTACGTACCAGCCCATTCATGATTGTTACATTTGAGCCTTTAATTACCAATTAGAGCACGTGATTCAAGTGTTCTGACTTCGTGTGTTTGTAATATTTCAATGAAATAATATAATTTTACTCGCGTTTACATACTACGGCTGTACCAGTGTACCCATTATTATATGTGTGATTTTCTATCCCTATATAGTTCTTGAGGATATTTCGTGGAGATTCTGGCTGCTATGTGATCTTTCTTTAACCCAAGTTTCTATCATAAAAGGCACCAGTGATTAAAATAATTAGTAGCAAGATTGACTTTATCATCATGCTCCTATTTTAAATAGCTAGGTAAAAGCAAAAAAAAGAATCTTCAAAATCGGTTCACCCAGTCTAAACTTCTGAGGTAACAAACATAAAAAAAGTACAGTCGAATTGAGAACCTCCTCCTTTTTTTGAAGTCGGTTAAAAACAGTAAAATGTGGGCAAATGATGATCTCATTAGTAAAAGATTCTTAAATTGAGTTCCTATAAAATTATTCGTGCTGTTAATACAATTACTTATTTCGTGCAATTATGTTTCATAGTGCTTTGTGTATATTTCAAGGACAGACTTTACCTGGATCACAGTCAAGTTCGCCGTCACCGTTTGCTGACACCACAACATAATTTCAACACAAAAGCATACAGATAAGCAGACGATAATCTTCACTAAAACGACACTCAACAAACACAGTGAACCTTCAAGAATTAATCTTCTATCACTCTCTGCGTAATCACAATGGCGTGAAAGGAAAACTGGATGATTAGGTATATTTTTGGTCTAAAATTTAAGAGAAAACTTGATTATTTTATTCATAGTGATGTTAGATTTCTAACATAAAATGTAAAGTTCGAAAAGCATCGAACAATGTAGAATACAAAAGCCATGAGTGTACCTGATGTTGTTAGAGAAGGCAGTGGGCTTGCTATGAGTGTACCTAATGTTATTAGAGAAGGCAGTGAGCTTGCCATGAGTGTACCTAATGTTATTAGAGAAGGCAGTGAGCTTGTCATGAGTGTACCTAATGTTATTAGAGTAGGCAGTGGGCTTGCCATGAGTGTACCTAATGTTATTAGAGTAGGCAGTGGGCTTGCCATGAGTGTACCTAATGTTATTAGAGTAGGCAGTGGGCTTGCCATGAGTGTACCTAATGTTATTAGAGAAGACAGTGGTGTAACCCAGATTGGGAGATATATTAGGAATGGTAGGTTATCAGTCGCTGACATTGGATAGGCTGAGCTAATTCATTAATTAATTATTGACAGAAATAATTTAGTTTAATGTAGCTATAAGAACCAACCATCTTATTTTGTTGGGAGGAAAAACGTCTGTACTTCCAAGTAAAGGCAACTCATATGACATCACTCTTCACATAGGGTTTTAACAGGACAGTTTGCATAAAGCGCTGGAATTTCTAAGGTATCATAAATCAAACACAGATCAACGTCACAACATAAATAATTATTCATTCATTATTTACATAAAACAACACAGAACGTGACAAAACATGCGTATACTTTGTAACTATTATATACTTAGATATATATATTGAACGATTTCTAATATCAATACTCGTATCTTTCTTTACATAGCTAGGTATCTACTGTAAGATTCCTTTACACGATGTTCTTTTGACAGACAGCATAACTGACAGATCTATTCGACTATTCTCAAAAAGATTCGTGTATCTGGGCCCCAACTATCACATTGCTGGTACACCTCGAAACAGTGAGTTACATTTTAAACTTACAGCTAAATTAATAATAAAATTGCACTTTTTTACAACTGGAATGTTTTCATGAAAGACGATAACAGCACAACCTGTGAGAATTCTCTACCACGGTAGATATTTTTACCGTGACTCTACTATTATTAATTTTGTTTATTTTATCTTAAAGCTGACTAGTGGCACTGGGATTTTTGTAAAACATTATAAACGACTACTTAACAGCATTAATCAGTTACCAGATCTTTGATTTCATGATTCTAGATCATATTTACTATACAAAAACGTAACATTCTCTTACACTATAATACCCAACATCATTTTCTTGATGGACTAATTTAGATCACACCGTGGTAACACTTAGTTTTTATAATCGAATCCCTATTTCTTAGACGAAACAATGCCTGCTCCCAGGCATACCCTCAATCCTAACATTACTTAATTTTAACCTATTATTTTAGACATTAAAATATTCCCGAACAATAATATCGTTTCTCGATTGATTTCGACGACGGCTGATACATAATAGGCTACATCGTGTAGCAACACATTTTACGCTTCGAAATTCAAACGTAACTCTCTATCGTCGTAGCCTTGGGGGCTAATACATATCTCAACAGGATTTTTTGATTTTTCCTTTAAATAATAGTTATAATTTAACTTAGTTAAAGGGTGACGGTAAAGTCGCCGTCGGTCTGCTCGGCTTTTGGCTCGTGTGGCTCACGTTCAGGCATCTTCAGCATCAGGTGGTGGTCCCCGCTCTCTGTGCGACATCACAAACACAGGCACAGTTACATACACATACATAAAAACATACTCTAGTGTGCTATAGGACATACTAGTGCAGACATTTATGTATAAGTAATATTAGGTAGATATCTATGTATAAAATACATAGAGGTCAGTCTTTTTAATTTTGAGCAGAGAGATGAATTTAAATAAAACAGACTCTTTTAACACGTTCGGCCCAGCACCGTTCTCATGAGGTGCGCTCATTATGACACAATATTTTCTCATACTAAATGGACATACGTTGATAAACGTTCTGCTCTTCAAGTGTACTAGAGTGTTATAAGATTAAGCAGCAAAAATTTGATTTGTAGTGGCTCTAGATGTTAGACATTAGCTAGTGTTGCGGTGCAAATGTTCAACTAATGGAATTTACTATGCCTTTCTGGCGTTGTTTGACGTAGTGCAAATAATATCATAGTTTTATTAGACGTGATTAGACGTAGTGTTACCAACAAATTGTACAAATTTGTCGTTATAAGATGTTGCTGGTCCGAATGTGTTAATCACTCCTTTTTAAAGATTTTATGTGGCAATATTAGTTATATTTTAGGAATTATGTGCTTAGTTATATGTTCTATCTGGAACCAACTCACTTAGTACATAATATCTTGTAATTCAAGGTATTCCAATAACCCGTTGATAAATAAACCAATATTTTCCTAAAATATTTTACACTTAACCTAGTTAAAAATTGTACGAAAACCAGACAAGGTAAGATTCCTTTTAAGGTCAGGCATGAATGTTTTTGTTGATAAGACATGCAAACAGAGACATGTACATCGTATCAATCTTTGCATATCATCGTAGTTACAATTTTACACTAAATTACTGAAGAAGGAAATTCGTTACATACAATTTCGTTAGTCACAATAAAAAAGAAGACAATAATGACTTATTTGAAGAGAGATTTAAATATTAGAGTGCAGTGACATATATTCTATTAGTAAAAAATGATAAATGTTTTCTTAGGTACTTTTATAAACAACGGTTTTCCAAACCGCAGGAATTAAGAAGCGTTATCCTGATTACCTATTATTTATATATATAATGTCAGAAATGAGTACATAGTGATGTCAAACAAGACCGCAGCTTTAAAGTCGATGACACAAAAGATAAATAATATCTCGTTCAACGACGCCTCTCCTTCACAGATATGTTAAGTGCAATGTAACATACGAACAACTGACTAACAGAACCGTTAAAAAAGATTTAAAATTGAAAATGGAACCATTAAACTAACGATGGCGGCCATCTTGCCATGATTCAATTTGTTCGTTCCAAATGACAGGCGACCGTTAAACCGATCGTCTTCAATGATCGACAAAACAAATGTATCCTGTATCAAAAAGGGGCAACAAATTGGCAAAATGGTACATCCTGCTGAGATTTGATCATAATAATGTTCCGACGGATAACGGCTGTGATGAGTGGTGTAGGAAAATCAAAGGAGGCCCGAAGACCTTCACACAAATGATAGTTAGACTAAGAGAGGCGACAATACTAAGGGGCGATGAATTGTTCATATTATTGCTTCCGACAAAGAAGTTACATATAGTCGAGATAATGAAGTACACACGGCTATTCAAGCTGTCCATTTCCAGTATAAACTGATCCCACAATGTACAGGATTTCCGTATATTGAGATGTCAGCTTAAACTGGAAATGTAGAGCTTGATATGTAGCTGTGCGTACAATACTACATAACATCAGACTTTTAATCCCCGTTGGATTAAGCAAAGGTGTACTCAGTACACCCACATTTCGCCAATTACGTTTAAGTCTCATGTTATAGGAGGCCTATTAGCCTATTTCCATCAACCGGGCACTAATCTAAATTTCGGGCGGTTAATAAAATCCTGATGGAAAAATCGGTTGTCTGTAAAGTCGGTTTACTGACGATAGTTGAACGTGACAACGTCATAAGAAAATACTGATGCGCGCTCTCGCTTGCACTTCAAGTCTTAAATGGAACGCCTCAGAGCGAGGTAACGCCGCATGAGTCATGTTTTTTCGTGCGTGCAGCCGGCTCCATCGAATTATAAGACGTTGTCACGACAAAACCCAATAACACTTTGTCCGAGCTGGGAATTGAACCCAAGACTTTTTGCAGTGTCACCGCTTTTTGCATTGCTGAATTGTGACTTGCGTCCACTACGGACACTGCGGACCTACGAGTCTACGAAACATACATTATAAACTACTAGGTAACCTATACATATACCTATTTTATCAATCTAGCAATTATTGATGTATGTATTATGTGCTCTATTAATTACGCTTGTTCTCAACAGTACCTTGTCAAGATTTATAAACTATTTTCTAAATTCATTTCTAAAACTTAGTAAATCGACGTTTACATGGACGTAAAATGTCACGGCAGGGTTTTAACGCGCACTAGATTTTATAGTCTCGGTGTTGAATCGAGCATTGAGAATTATACAGAGTGAATTACAGCGCGTCGAAAAAACGCACTGTTCGACTGTTCCCACTGCAATATTATCACGATTGTATGAATGGACGAACGCGTTGAAATATGTACATACAATTTCCAAACCATTGAACACACGAGAGTCATAAAGCTTCCTATTGAGCGCTTATTGACAATTAGGTATTCCTATTAAATGACGAATAATGACGTCGAAATGCAAATGATGGGGTTACAGCACTTATTTAAGACTTTATTAGCGTTATGTGCGAGCACACAAATGTGTTAGAACACGTACGAAGCAAGTAATTTAAGTAAATGATACTCAGAACTGATGTTCACACGTTTAACGCTAACTAGTAACTTGTGATCTTATTTGCTGTTGCTAATTAAAATAACTACCTGCTTGTTGGTTACGCAGACGTAAATATATTATAAAGGATACTCTATTTTTTTACTTTTTGAGGCCTTTTTTTTGGATGGGAAATCATCAAATGACGTCTCTCGCTCTAGGCGGAGCGGAAGGGCTTGTCAGACTTTTACTGACTATAAACCCACCCGTGTTCCTTCAGTTGCCTGTGCCAGGGCCACGGTAACTCCTAACAACCCCTTCAATAAGTGCTGATATCTCTTTGAAGCGACATATTTTTGGCCTGCTTGTGACTAAGCTAAACTACAATATTCATCGAAAACCTCTTCTTCTTCTGCCTGGGCTTTTTCGCAACTATGTTGGGGTCGACTTCAGGTCTACCCCGATACTGATTACCTGAATTGTACAAAAAGCGACAACTTATCTAACCTCCACAAACCAGTTACTGGTAATACGATACCGCTTGGTACGACTGGCTGTCAGACTGTCAAAGGTCCCCGACTGACACCCGGCACTAACAGTTTAAAGTGCTTTCTGAAGCACGGACGGGTCTTGGTACGTAAATGTATTGAACTCATCAAAATTTATATCGATTCAAATAACAGAACTTGTAATTTAATTAATAGAATTGAATTTATTACAACTTTTCAACCGCCTACAGTCCTACACTGACGCATAAAATGTTCATGCACATAAATTAGATGGAGCTGAAACATATATTTAACAGATCTGTCACATGACTCAATAAATACAGTCACATACTTATTTACACCTGAAGTAAACTTATATACAAGTCGTATTTCATACTACAAGATGTTAGCTACCTAGACACCTATGTGTTATGCATATAGTGTTTTATTATATCTCTATTGTGTCTAGATATGTGACTCGCTTCATAAGATATCACAAGATCTAACGAGGCATGAATGATAACTCTATTTAAATTAAATAAATTCACTTTTGCCTGAATACAGACTGAATTGTCTGAAACATTAGCGATATTTCTAAATCATTGATACATAATCTGAGGGAATATGTTTTTCTATTATTATTTTTTCTTGGAATATAAGGATATCTACCAAAATATATCTAAGATATGAGACTTATTTACTTATTAATTTCTTCGATATTTTCATTTTCATATCTTGTTTATACCTTGTTATTATGAATGTATAAGGAAGAAATTTGAGATATGAAATTTGTAAAAAAACAATAACAAATATATCAGTAAATGGGTTTAAAAAACTATGTAGTATGCAAAGAAATCCTCTTAATAATATATTAGACATTATCTTGAGAAGACGAGAGCTGTCTGTTGACCCTAGATAAACAATAATATTGCAAATATCATATCTCAGGTTATATCACGAGGAACGGAAATATTGTAAGTGCAAGAAACTTGCATATAGATACAGAAATATGATATGTACTGTTTGTTTAACTTATTTACTTACTGCTTGATTAATTGCAATTATTGTTTAAATATAAACTACATTATGTAGGTCGAATTGTTTGTTGCTAAACAAAGAACGGTGATTACAATGATTGATAATAGAGATGATACAAGAACATACTTTAACACATTAGAATTATGGGAAAATCTATTCATTATATAGTTAGCAGGTTCATTTGTAAAAGCGTAAAAACCTATACTAGATTTTAAGCCTTATTATCTTAATAAAGAAATATAAATTCCTCTACACTAAAACATGAATGATATGCATTGTCTCTAGATTTTCCTGTCATGGTGAGAAGCACAGAAAAGCGTTGTTAGTTAACATGGGGCACATATACCCAGCGACCACCACCACATCGAAAACCAGATTTAAGTCGTAAAAGGAACTCACCGATCGATCTACGATCACCCTGACTGCCATAGAACTCGTCCAGCTCCTTGGCGGAGCACAGCGGCGTGTCCACCTGCACCGTCTCCTCAAACTTGGAGTAGTCCACCTCGTACCCCTGCCGCTCACGATTGTACGTCACCAACGGGACAAACCTGTGTCCCCACATTATTTCACTTGTCGTATAACTGGAGCGAGCCTGAGTCGTCTGACCCGTAGATTCTATCGTTCCCTCCAAAATAACCACAATCTCGAACCTCTCTTGCAACACATCGGCCGCGGAAACTCCGTAGAACGGACTGTCAGCATTTATCTTATGCACCATCGTTATTGGCCAAATGAAGAATAAGTTACTGTCGCAGCCATCTGCGTTTAACTCCAGTTCCGTCTGGTAATGAGACAGCACTTCACCTTCCTTAGTCGTTCTAGATCGTATCAGCTGAGCGCGCACACTGGCTCCTATAATATGCGACTTCCTCAAGTCGCCCACTCTGAACATCAAGCTCAGCTCGCCGTCTCTCTGGCACACGACGGTGTACTTGGAGAACAGAAGCGTTTGAGTCCTGTGCTTGGGGCGCGTCATCTTAGCGAACACTATGCCTACCATGAAGGCTTGAATCATCACACCCACAATACTTTGTAAACACATAATAAATATCGCTTCAGGACATTCTTCCGTTGTCGTACGCGAACCGTAACCGATCGTATGTTGTGTCTCAATACTGAACAGGAAGCACGAGGTAAAATCGTTAATGTTGAACACGCAGGGCTTCCAGTTAGATGCTTCTTGCATGGGTGGTAGGTGGTCCAACTCTAAGTCTCCGTGTGTGAATGATATCAACCACCAGATCAATGCGAATCCCAGCCAGGATAAGATGAAGGAGAGTGTAAATACTAGCAATGTCCATCTCCACTGTGCGTCCACGAGGGTCGTGAACATATCCTGAAGGAATCTCAGCCGCCGCTGCGAGATCTTTGACTTGAGAATGTTACACTCTCCATTTTTGAGAATCGCTCGTCGCCTCGTCCTCCTTGTTGCACCATGTCTGTGAGATCGGCTCCTAGAACCAAACACGATCACATTAAATATGTTTATTTACGTTACACTTGCATGAGTCTAGTTTATCTATCTACCCGCTACAGTCCTGGAAGTGTGAATGTCTAGTTCACGCTTGCATCGCCGCGGTGTGACGGCTACGACCTTCATCAATGTTAATATCGGTAATATGCTGCTACTAACATAGAGAATAGGCTTTCTAATTAACATAAACGTTTCTAATAATCACGACATTAAACAAAAAGGGGACATTTGGACGCATATAAACGGACAAAAGTGACACAGTACGGGATGGTATCTGTCGGAGACGGCACGGGGTGGCAGGCGTCGACGAACCTCTTGCTGCCGGTGGTGGGGTAGTAGACGCCGGGCGAGAGGTTCCCGTTGGCCGGCACGGGCTTCACTTTGAGCCACTCGTCGGGCAGCAGCTGCGACTCCTCGCGGCAGGTGGGGGACTCCGGGTCGACGTGCATGGCTGGGCGGCTGGCGTGCGCTCGACTCACTGGCAGCGGACCGTGTGCGCCACCATCCCTCAGTGGGCAGCCTCCTGAAGCATCGCGCGCGATAATGTCTCGGTCACGACTGACTCTCTCGTGCCCGCCCGCACAAACGACGCGCTAAACGTTGTATAATTGTATCGCGAGATTCTATATCGGAAATTATCAGCTCGCTACGGAAAACAAATTTTAGTTAGTGCCTGCGTTGACGTTATCAGACCTACAGGGTGATATCTTGATACAAGAAATTGCTACTTATCTGAGTTACAACTTTTAATAGAATATCAAAATAATGAATTTTAAATGATTCGCGCTATTTTGACTGTCACAGCTTCAGTAACTCTGATATCTAGAATATCACTAAAACCGTCTTTTCCTTTATATAGTGTGACAGTTTATGATATAAGATTACGAGATTGTGACATAAAAATAATGAAATCCAAACAGAGCAAGCCACTGACGATGATTATTAGCGTCATTAGAGATGCGCAGGCGACAAGTTAATATTTACTGTTAATAATAATAATTTATGTCCATTTGTTCGTCACTCGTTTGCATGGTCACCACACCATTTAATATTTTATTTCAATATTTTTGATCGATTCTTGTGAATATGTAAACTAAAGGCACAATAACAAGTTCTTTATGTATTAGTTAATAATGAGCAAATTGTATCTTATTTTAAGGCTATTCTAAAGAAAGCTTATTTCTTATGTTACTCAATATTAGAACTTCATGAAAACCGATTCCCATACAGTCTTGTTCCCCATTGTCTCTGAAATTCTTAGTGAGACGACAAGTTTCTGATATTTTCCTAGCTGGCAATAATAACTCGTCGTCAATGTCTTCCATTTTATCAGGAGTTTAAGACTGTGACCCAGTTTAGATATCGGTCAAAGGATTTAGATTGGTTTTCAAGTATTTTCGCAACAACATAGTGATAAAAGTTGAATCTGCTAAATAATTTAGTAGTCATCCACACCTGTTTGAGCTCTTCTTTCATTATTTTCATAAAAAAATATAGTATTCCTTTACATTCTCAGTCTTCAATAAACTTCAGGAAAATATTTCAGATATAAGGTACCTACCTCCTTTTGTAGTGAAATTTCCAAGGAAAATTAAATTAAATTTCAGATTAGTGGAACGAATTTTGTTTATTTTTGGTTTTCTTGACATCGTACCACTATATACTTATTATTTTCTTAGATGCTGTGGTAGAAGACAGCATGTTTTTTTTTTTAAGTTTGTGGCACATCATTTTTGGGCCCTACTTCCCACAGTTTAAGAAAAAAAAAACTTATTAAACTATAGTGGACTGTATTTGAAAGGCTGTGCAACCAGCAAAGTAGTGTTTCTTGAAAGAGGCTTGAGTAGAGCGGTGGATTCACGTAAAGCTCTGAAGCTATTCAAAAGTAACATTGTTTCAATACTAATTCATAAAAAACTCATTATATAAAAATAGAGTCATAGATATTATATTTATACAGAACTCATAAAACATCAAAACCGTGAAACATGTTTCATGTTTGCGTACCTACTTGCTAAACTTTATCTTATTTCCCCAGATTGCGATCGAAATTCAAATAATAATTCTGATTAAATGATATCTTGTATTGTCACGAAACAGTGTAATCTTATTCCAATAAACAGTACTTATAATATCATTCCATAATTTATTACATTGAAATAAAAGTTACGTGTAAGTAAACACACCTAAGATTCATAATATTTGATAGAAGCAGGCTATTTAATGAAGTTATCTTTGCTTATGAAAACTAAGCAAAAAACTGTAGTCAATATACTCCTTACACTAATTACCTATAACAATATGGCAATTGACATGCCTCCTATTGCATACTTTAACTTAGCTGGCGAAATATGGGTGTAGGTGCTGTACATCTGTGCCTAACCTTTCAGATAATATAGGCGTAAAGATGATGTAAAAATCCTACTAATATTATAAACGCGAAAGTTTGTATGTATGGATGTTTGTTACTCTTTCACGCAAAAACTACTGACCCGATTTGGATGAAATTTGGCACACAGATAGTTTATAACCTGGATTATCACATAAGGTACTTTTTATCCCGGTAGTAAGTTCCCGCGGGATATTTTCCGACCTCCACGCGGGCGAAGCCGCTGGCAATTGCTAGTAATCAATAAATCGTACCTAGTTAGGTACTACAGGCTACACCATGAGTGACTACATGGTCTATCTTGTTGGGGTAGTTATAACAAGATAAACCCTGTAGCACCCGCGCGTGCTACAGGGTTTAAAGCGCTACGAAAGCCTACGCCGCCGTAGAGGCTCCGCTTCAAAGTAATTAGTTAGAACATTCGGGTAGTTTTAAGTATTGGACGTTATTTCATCTCAATATATTTTTTAGGTTAGATAATTCAACCAAAACCAATTCACAGTATTTATGAAACTTTTTTCTCCAAAGGAATCAACCAATTCGAACCGTGCATCTGCTTCTGACGTTTCCTAAGTGCCCGTGTAGGTTAATGTGAAATAAAATAATGTGATTTGATAAACTAATCTAAAAGAACAACGAATGTGTTCGATTTTCAAACGCCCTGTATTTGGAAATAAGATGGCGCCCACCCCAGCCTTTTCATTAACTAATTTGACAGCGCGCAAATTGTTAGTTGCTAATGCGCATCTTTTCCCAACACTAATTCGTTGTTCTCGATCATTTCCCATATAATACAAGGCCATGGAACTGTGAATTAAAAGCTTGTTATAAGTGGAGAGGCCTTTTATCATTTTGCTTTCTCAGTATCAATAAACTACATTTGGAAAAAGTACTTTAAGAGTTACCAACAGGCTTCAAGATGCCTGCCGGCACTTTAGTTACTTCAGAAATTGATCTCTCTGAAGTCTATTAATGCTTTATAAAAATTGGACTGTCTTTCAGTAAAGTTTACCGGCTTCCTACGTAGAAAGTTTATAAGTTGATTTTACCATTGAGACATCATCAACATCATTTCAGCCGTTAAACGACCACTGCTGGACATAGGCCTCACCCAATTTGAGGGCTTTGCCATAATCGACACAACTGGCAGATAAGATAGAGAGGGTTGACGATCGCAGTATAGTGGTAAAATGCAAACAGAAAGCTGCTGCCCATTCTCTAGTAGGAAAGTCCCTTAACGCGACTAACAAAACCCACCGTCTTACGACACCCACGAGAAGAAATGGGGTGATGCCATTCTTTACGTTCGGCACCACACGGACAACTGACTATTAAGTACTAAAGAATATTGAAAGTAAATCCTACTCCATATTTTCCAACCAACCAAGCCCTTACGTGAAAACCCAGCCCACATTATATCACCAGAACTAAATACATAAATTAATTACAATTATCATATTTTGAATACAAATCTGCACAACACCACATTGATGACTGCTTATTTACACAGTGATTTTAAGTAGAATTAATTCACACCCCGCCTCCGTGTAAACATATTTCTACACGACATATTATTGTGTTGTAAATAACGCGACAAATTAATCGTGATACAAAAATAAACACCTGTGTAGGTGACATTTGGTTATTTTTCCGTAAGCTCGGTTGTATCGTTGCTAGCTGTACTGGGCGCCACTCCTCCATAATTAAATTATCACTGTTAATTTTGGATTTTACATCGCTGAGGCGTGATAGTAAAGCGAATGTTTTATGTACCAACAATTTAATTTGAACGTAATACTATTTAAACTCACTAGAACAACTGAAGCGGCATTTTCGATACGATAGCCTGGCGAATGCTTGTGAATAGCTATGCTGTTACTGTAAACTATTTCAATTCCTGCTGGGGAGGTTGTTGCGCTACTTCTTCTTTCCATTTCCTATTCCTTTATTTAATTTAGGCTGAGAATCAGCACATTTTGAACATCAAACTTACATATAAGACAGTCGGGAAACACCCGCCCTTCACCACTTCCTAATGCTGTAGCTAGCACTCTCAGTGTAATTTAAATAAAGGACTGTTGATTTTGAATTCATTATGGAATTCTGACTATGAACATTTCGAACATTATTCACCACATTGCTTAAAAGTAAGCCCAATTTTAAACTAGTATTCGAAAATTCGAAACTCAATAAGAGTCATTTCCAACTTCCCGATCAAGGTGACAATGTAAATGGTCTGGAAGCGTCGCGTGCTATAAAGCCGACTGGCGAACCCCTGCAGTTAGTTGGCACTTCAACACGGTTAAGGACAATCATACACTTGAATGAGTAAGCGCGTGCTCATGCGCATGTCATTATAGAAGATAGGTGTTAGGGTCATTACATTTGATGTTACCCGCTGTATTGTTTGATTTTATATGTTTCGTTTGCTTTTCTTTATTAGGGTCGTCGGATCAAGTCATTGTCCTTTTATAGTCTTTAACTACATATATCTCTTTCTAGAGAATGGGCAGCAGCGTTCTCTATGCATTTTACCACCATACTGCGATCGCCAACCCGCCTGCCAAGCGTGGCGATTATGGCAAAGCCACCAAAGCTCCCCAAATGGGGGAGGCCTAAGTCCAGCAGTGGACGTCTTACGGCTGAAATGATGATGATGACATATATCTCTATAAATGATGCCGTTCCGATTTACACCACCATTCAGAGAATTAATTTCGGAAGGTTTGTAACGAATTAAACTTGCCAATAATAAAGAAATCTTGGTGTACTGTCAAGTCGTAAACCGTGCGAACCAGTGGTCGCTAATTGTTCGTTGAAACAATCAATAAAATATTTTATTTTGAAAATTAATTGAAAACTGTTACATTGGTTTACATTCCTGTTAATGGCACATGGTAAACCGAAATACTGCAATCCTTTTAGATCAGATCGAGAGTTAAAGATTCTAGAAATTGCCTGAGCATTTGAATCAAGAAAGTTTGCTTTAAATAGGTATTTCTAATTAACTTTACCAGATTTATGTCACTAATTTTACCTACTAACCCTATTAGCAAAATATCGTACCAACTATATGTAGATAACAAAAAAAAAGAAGATTTTACTTCAGTACGGTACACACATTCAGCCTCAAAAAGGTGTACATCGTAAATCATTTTACTGTCTATAATCTTTGTACCAGAATGAGTATTGTATGACTGAGTAGACATCGACCACCACCATTCAAGCCAAAAGATGTGCACTGCTGGATATAAACGTCCCCCAATTTGGGCGGTCGCCATAATCGCCAAGCTTGGCAGGCGAGTAGGCGATCGCAATATGGTGGTAAAATACAAAGAGAACGCTGCTGCACATTGTCTAGTAAGTACCTTAGTCGCCTTTTACGACACCCACGGGAAGAAATGAGATGGTGCCATTCTTTGCGTCCATCACCACACGGAACCAATTAGCAGCAACTAAACACATTAATCATTGGCTGCTTAATTGTATACATATTATACTCAAGCCTTGTTCCTATGAGGGTAAGCAAAATCTACAGAACGCCACCTGCTACGATCCTTATATATACTCTTTTTGCGTCGTTTACGTTGATACAAAATTACTCTTTTCCACTTCATACTTCGGATTTCTGACACTAGATAACTAGCTTAGCAATAAGTAGCCCTACATGCAAACATGCAACTGA
Source organism: Aporophyla nigra (assembly GCA_947507805.1). Classification (NCBI taxonomy): domain Eukaryota; kingdom Metazoa; phylum Arthropoda; class Insecta; order Lepidoptera; family Noctuidae; genus Aporophyla; species Aporophyla nigra. The sequence goes on along the minus strand of OX382297.1, from coordinate 16,719,528 downwards.
ACGATAGCTGTGATTGGTCGCACGAGACCATATGTACTTGCTATAGGTACACTTGTGCACAACATCGCCCGGGACTCTACGCCCAAAACAATTTTTGCCGGGATTAAAAGTACCCTACGATCTCTTCCTGCAGTAAAACTTTACTTTCATAGTCGATGGTTGAGTAATAAGCATCCGAATGCACTTTTTATAAAACGGAATCTATACTAATATTATAAAGCTGTAAAGTTTTTTTTTGTTGGTTGAACGCGGTAATCTCAGGAAGTACTAGTCCGAATTGAAAAAATATTTTTCTGTTGGGTAGTCCACTTATCGAAGAAGGCTATAGGCTATATAACATCACGCTACAATCAAAAGGAGCAGAGTAGCAACGAGAAATAAACGAAAACTGGCAGGCAATTCGATGCGATGGGAAGGGTCAGGGGAGCATAAATTTGACGCGGATGAAGTCGCGGGCAGAGGCTAGTATTCAGTATAATGCTATTTCCCCGAGGGGCCTAACATTCGGACAGAGATGTTTTTTACCGACGTGACTGTATTGTCTTTGGTGGCTATATAATAGAGCTCCAGAGAACTACGGCCATGACGACCAATCTCCGTGGAGACTGACTTTCGGCGTAGAGATATTATGGTACAGAAGTGTGTGTGTTCCCCTCGCTCTCATAGTTTGATGGTCCGCCAATCTGACACAAACGGAGAGAGTACAGGCACAGGGCCAACGGCTTAACGTACTGTTCAAGGCACGGGAATATTACACCTTCAACATCCAAATTCAAGGCTGTTACTAAGAAATTCCTAATGGTTTAACCCGATATCGGTTTGCCCAAAGCAGGAAACGAACCCAATACCCCATGCTCAGCAGTCGCGATTGCCACGAGACTGACATGGAGTTAGCAAGCCAATGTAATTTACATAATGCCTAAGCTAAACGATGCAGTGCCAAGTCTTTGCTACTGTTCAAAGTTCTCAAGTTTAAAGTGAAAACAGCTGCCCATCCAGTTTTGCAATTTCATCAAGTTTATTTGTATGTTTGCATCAAACACATGAAGTGACGAGGGGGCCTTACTTATCCCCGAATTAAACAGCTAAGTCAGCAACATAATAACGTAGTTTATTATCTATTTACCATGTACATCTCTCACCATTTACTTAAAGTTTACGGTTATTACAGTAATCTGTTACTGTACACTAGTAAATCTTATTATTTAAGACGGAATTAAAATGTTATGATGTGACGTTTTTAATTTCGCTTTTATTTGTTCGGATTTGTTCTAATATTTTTGTTTTTCGTTACTTTGCTCTCCTACGTAGTTGATTTTAATCCTTTAGTTCGTATTAGTGTGTGGGGTACAGATGGACAGACAATCATCTGAAATCTTAGAGAGTTGTTTGGAATATATTCCTCCTAGGTCCGTACCCCACAGGGGTTGCCTTTAGCGAGTAGTCGCTCTTGTTTTGAGTGTTTTAGCCCTGGCTGCAGGCCTTAGTGTATTATGGTAGCCAAAGGCAACTCCGGTTAAGCAGCCGACAACCTTATAGGTTGAAAAAATGCTTCTTGAAGAATAGCTGCGACATAATTTATGGAAGTTCGGTAAACCACGCATAATACATGTTTAAAAAAATAACACTTTCATTAAGTTTCAGATTTTTTCTTACCTTATCCCAATTCCTTTAGTGACCCTAAATGGATTGGAATAAGGGAAGAAAAAAATTTCGCGACGTCTTATTCTTCCATACTTCTCTAGTAGTCGTCATATCAGTAGGGGGGGGGTGGCCCTTTCAAGTTATATCATCATTCACACAGTGACTTTGGTCTTCCCATACTCTTATAGCCATCCACATTCATACTCAATACTTTCCTCATAACATTTTCCTTATTGTTCCGCATCACTTGCCCATACAACCGATTTCCGCTCAACTTTTCAGTCACCGGTGCAACTTTCAGACTTCCTTTTCACTATCCATTCCGCGTAACAAAACACAACACTCTGCTGCGGTCTGTTCTCAGCTGCATGCGATTGCCATTTAATCATCCCTTTTGTAGCCCAAGATTCCAATCTATACAAGCAGGTCCGCAGGTCTAACAATCTATACAAATAATAAAGCTGAAGAGTGTGTTTGTGTATTTGAACGCGCTAATCTCTGAAACTACGCGTCGGATTTAAACATCATTTTGAATTTTATAGCCCAATTTTTGGGAATGGCCATGGGTTAAATAGAATCACGCTAGAACCCATAGGAGCCGAGCAAAAACAGAAAAAGTTAGAAAGAACGCAGAGTAAAAACAGTAACAGTGCAGGCAGGTGACGCGATGCGACATGCGATGGAGTGGGCCCGGCAGAACCTAGTCTATACATAATGTATAAAGCTGAAGAGTCTGTTTGTTTGGTTGGTTGAACGCGCTAAACTCAGGGAATACTGGTCCGAATTATTAAAATCTGTGTTGGGAGGCCCATTTATCGATGAAGGCTATAGGCTAAACATCACGTTACGACCAATAGGACCGGAAAATCAGTGAAAAATGATGAAAAACGTGGAAAAGGTCGTTTTTTAGAGCTTGCTTAAAATAGTTAATTGTAATCAAATCGAAATACCATAAAGCTGAAGAGTTTGTTTGGTTGAACGTACTAGTCTCAGGAACTACGTTTAGTGTGGGACAGCCTATTTATCGATAGATTACATAACATGACGACCCTTAGGAGCCGAGTAAAAAGAAAATAGTCACGAAAACTTTGCACAGGCAGGTAGGCGGTTTAATGCGACGGGGTTCGTCGGGGGAGTAAGAAATCAGACGCGGATGAAGTTGCGGGCGGAAGCTATCCAAAAATAAAGTTAAAATTCATGAAAATTATCCTAAGGCCTATTTTCTACATCCGGGATGCGGTTCATATCCGTATTTATTTATTGTATTTTTGGTTCATATCTGTATCCTGCTATCTGGGGGAACACTGTAGGGATATTCAATAAGATGCCTTCATGGCCCTCCGTTCCTCCCAGACAATCCTCAAGATAGGATTTCCCCACAATTAACTCTGTCAATATTATTAACAGACCACACCCACAGCGACGTCACAAGTGTGAACAACGATCAACTAAACCTTAATTTTAATAGTCTTTTATATCATTTACATTTCATAAGTTTGTTCAGCAGTGTCAATTAAAGATTACCTTCAACAAAAAATGTTGTAACAGTTGTGTTTTATATGATTTATTGTCGTTGATTCGACGTCAGAGTTACATTTGTGTTGTTACTTTTGGGGAGTCATGTCGTTCTGCTTTTCATTTTATGAGCTTTGACACATTTTTTTCGTATAAATGCCAGGTGGAAGAGCCAAGTGGTGCGTAGGTGGCAGGGCCAGCCACAAACTTCAAATGTTCTTGTTTTTGCTATTGAAGATCAGTTTCAGGTTGTATATTGTTTAAATTATGATTTGCAATCGCATCACTTACGTATTAACTAAATTATAATAATTAAAATCATTAATTGTACTCTTTAAGTTAATTTAATCTCATTGACAGACAATATCATGAACGTACATCATCTATAATTTTTATGATTCTATAAAACGATACTTATTATGAATTAAAATACAACCTGACACTGACCCGCGAATTGCAGAATAAACGGAAGAACATTTTGAACGGGATTCAAAGCTTCAGGCGGCCGTGGCACATTTCCCCTTAACGATTAATCATTAACCCTTTCGCCGTCCCGTGATGACATTCTTATGAACCATGACCATTGGCCACCATCAACGGTGAACTTGTTAACTAGGTACATCTAAAGCGTGAAGTTTTACCAAAAAATGTAGTGCCATTGATTGACTAAAGGTTTTCAGCTCAGAAAACATGTCTATTAATATTACCATTATCAAGGTGACCTATCTAATATAGTTTTTGCATTACCTTCCCCACTGTGTTACTTAAAAAAACGTTTATTTTTAGTCTATGACTAAGTTTATTTAAGCTTAATATGGCCACTGGAAAACTCAATAAAAAGGATCGCATTTTACATTATTTTAGTGGCAATAGTCTTATCCTACCAACTAATTTATCAATTTAAATTAACTAACCATTCAAATTAAAACTATTTATTTTTCTAACGTTAGTAGACATTGCACTGACTGGCAACAAAAGACTGACTATTATAGACAAAACAGTAAGTTACTCAAAACAGATCAAGACCTCACATTTTTATCGAGAAAAGTGTCATGAAAGTGAAATAAGTGTTTTAATTTTGTTTAAGATTATGAGCTGTTGAGAATAAAAAAGTGATCCTTTAATTTTTTTCAAAACTTGATCGAATTAAACAAAAAAACGGCTCGGTGTGAAGTTCAAGCTTTCTGGGGTTTCTGTGCGCTATTATAGCCCGCTAAATTAAAATTTTGTTACGTTTTATGCAATTTGAATTGAATCAAAATACAACCTGACATTGACATGAAAATTTCAAAAAACGCCAGAAATTCGAATCGCGGGCTACCCTGGTATTCCACCTTAAATGGAAGTGAGCAGGCTATGGTGCAAGACTACATGACAATAGATGGGCCAAAAGAAGCCTTGTTGGATAGGACCGCTTGGCAAACGTCAAGGAGGAAGACCATATCGTCCCCGTAGTTGGAAAACTAAATAACTCTGATTTTGTAGTTCTGAGATAAACGCGATTTAGTGTTTTGTCGTGCGGTCCATGGCCCTCTACGGGGCACCGGTGTGGGCGCCCTCATTGAGGCTGCGCCCAGTACGCAGGTTGAGTGCGGCCCAGAGGGCCATCCGGTAAAAGTCCGGCAAAAGTCAATATCGCCAAAATCGGACTTATTTAATTTTCCAACTCCGGGGACGATATACTCGCTGGGAGCACGCGATCGTGCGTATGGCTGGATCACGCTGGATGGATGTAGCGAAGGACATAGTAAGCTGTCATTCTCTAGAGGCAGTATTCATCTCCAGGGTTCGCAAATAAAACAATTTACATTTTAGATTAACACAGTTAAAAAGTAAAACCTAGAGAAATATAAGGCTATGTTTATATATTTATTTATTTTCATAGATTAGCTGTGCCCACGGCTTCGAACGCATGGATGTCAGAAATTATCCTATAAGCGCGTGCTATCGGGACAAAACGTAAGCGTATGTTACTCCTTATAATTTCATTTTTATAATATCAGCTACCCTCCAGTCAAAATCCTGTCGAAATCGGTCCAGCCGTGTCGGAGATTAATCGGAACGAGCAGGAAAGCGGACAAAAAAAATTTAACCGCCGAAAAAACTGAAAAGCAAAAAATAATAAACCTTAAAATTATGAGTCGGCGCTTTGAGTGATCTTTGTTCATTGATTTTTCAGCGCCGACTCATAATTTTAAGGTTTATTATTTTTTGCTTTTCAGTTTTTTCGGCGGTTAAATTTTTTGGTAAAAAGTTTTTATTTTATATTTTTTGTGACTTTAATGTACTTATAATACTTGGCAAGGTATACCCTATCCAATGAATAAAGAATTATCAAAATCGGACTACTCTGTATAAAGTTATGCGTGGTTAAACATTACAATCAGTGAGTGAACAATCAATCATCCCCTGTTTTCCGACCCTTAGGGTTCGATTTTGTTTTCCAAATTTATATGGGACCACCCTCGGAGTATACCCTTTCCAATAAGAAAAGAATTATCACAATCGGACTACTATGTAAAAAGTTATGGGTGGTCATACATAAAAAAAAAAAAAACGCGTCGAATTGATAACCTCCTCCGTTTTTTTTCGTCGGTTAAAAATACCTCAAATACTTTTTTATGCATTTAGTAAAAAGTTGTTCATCATCATCATTTCAGCCGATATACGATCACTGCTGGACATAGGCTTCTCCTCAATTTGGAGGGGTTTGCCATAATCGCTGCGATTGGCAGCTGTTATTTTGACGTAACCAACAGACAATTTTATTTATTTGTATGTACGTAGATGTCGTTTGCCATTAGGCGGGAGTCGGAACCCACTGGTTCGTTAGTTTGGCCCATTGGTGGTCTTAAACATACGGCAGATTTATCCAGCCAAATTCCATTTAGTAAGTGTGGCAGCTTCCCTAGTGACATCAGTTATTTAAGTGATGAAGTAATTAATAGTGTCATTATTGTCTTATTTATGAAATACTATTGTTTATGTAGATTATTTTATACTTTATGAATGTGAGAACGTTGCAGGCCTTGTAGACTGTAGGCAATTTTCCATTTTGTTAAGTGCTTGTTGATAGTCCTACAATGTTCTCCCATACCTATTAACACTGTGATTTGGAACCGTTGTGAAAGCCAATTATTTTTAAAAGAGTAACCGTGGAGTTTCTTGCCGTCTCTTCTCCATAGGAACCAACTATTTGGAACCGTGCACCTAGCTTCTGACGTTTCATAAGTGCCCATGTTGGTTTATGTGAAATAAAAATATTTTGATTTGAAACAGATTGTTGAATTCTTAACATTAATGGCTAACAATAATAATGAATACAATGTCAACGAAGTCTTAAAGCTGAGTTGTGGAGTTTCTTGCCGGCTCTTTTCCATAGGAATCAACCAATTGGAACGTGCACCTAGCTTCTAACGTTTCATAAGTGCCCATGTAGTTTGTTTGGTTGAACGCGCTAATCTCACGAACTACTGGTCCGAATTGAAAAAATATTTTTGTGTTGGGTAGCCTATTTATTGAGGAAGGCTTAGGCGTAGGCTTAGGCTATATAAAATCACGCTAAAATCAAAAAGAGGGAGCAGCAACGAAAACTAGCAGGCAATTCGATGCGACGGGAAGGGTCAGGGGTGCAAAAATTTGACGCGGACGAAGTCGCGGGCAGAGGCTAGTGTGAAATAAAATACTATAGAGCTAACTCTAGGGCCATATGTTCTTTCAGAAAATGATCATTCAAACTAGAAAACTGTTTTTTTGCAAGTGTGCACCATCATTGTTTTCAGACAGAGATAGTAACTAATAGATAGTTTTGACTCTGTTTGCACCCGGTCTTTAGGCCTATCGTTCACGACGCTACCCAAAGCGAGTTACAAATTCAAAGCGCTAATGAGTAGCCAGCAATTTGGCCTATCGTAGTCCACTGCTGGATATGTCTCTCTAAGGCTGCGCCACAACACTGTATCCTCCGAAACCACAGCAGTCGAAATAAGTATATATACTTCTACTCCTTTAAATTATTTGTATTTTTTGTCATAATATTCATTAATATTTATTCTCCTAAAATATTTTTTATGTAATAATTATTTACATGCCTCTACTTTTGTATTTATTTTCATATTTTCTTTTTTATTTAAATTTTTTTTAGGTTAATTGGCATATATTTTTACTAATACAAACAGGCATATATTTTTACCTTTATGATTAAGATTCAAAATTTACGAATTAATAATTCGCCGCACACGACGCTAAAAAAGCATACAATTGCGGTCATTGAAATACTTCATTGGTGATTTCAGTTCTAACTCATTTTTTACCTACATAGTTTCTTTGAAGTAGCATCGTGGACGATGAGCCTTAGATGTGCGTCAATCTTTGTTTTCTATCAGAATAATGTCTTATGATATCATCACCTACTACTGTCGGACCGCGCATGTGCATAGCGTCTTGGCCTTATGTCTCAATGACATTGGTTGCGGTCTATCTTTCATACTTTCTTCGTGACGCAAATGTGATTAACCGCCATAGATCAGTCGACCTCTGAATGTTATATTATGGGTTTACAATATCTACCTACTTATGTTAGGCATATATCAAATAGGGTATTTGAAAAAATGGAAAATAACGGACCATCCACATTACTACAAAATGATATTTAGTTAAAATCAATCTGACTAGTCGACCCGAAAAAAACAAAAATAAAATTCATTTATTTTATTTCAGGTCCTTGATCCATAATAAAAAAAACACACATGTACTCAGTTTTGTCAATTTTGTAAATAGTTTAGCGATTTATAAATAAATTAAGGTAATTAAATTACTTAAAAATACGAGTAACATTAAAAATATAGTTGGAAAAACTAACTTTTTTTCGGGTGGGCTTCCAGTCTAAGCGAATGCAGCTGAGAACCAGTATTTCATATGGAGCGACTGCCTATCTGACCTCCACAACCCAGTTACTAGGGTCAGTAATACGATACCCATTGGTAAGACTGACTGTCAGAATTTCGAGCTTCTGATTTGACGACCCGTAATTACTGCCAAAGATACACGGATGACAGCCGGGACCCAAGCCTTTCCGAAGCATGACGGGGTCTTGTTATATACTTAAAGATGGTCATCCATCTACGGACTACTTAGCCACAAACCGTTCAATTTGGTTAGAAAAATATAAACGATTAATGAGTTGTTGAATTATCAATCAGACTAAAAATAAAACCATGTTTGGCATAAATATTGCTAAAGGTTGATTAAACTGCTAACCGCAAAGGTGCAACACCCTTTCGCAAAACAAACCGAGAGACTTGATAAGAAGTTAAGCACTCTATTTGTCTTCCCACTTCATTCAGTTAATAAGTAGGTAAGTCCTATTTATAACTAGAATACTATCTACTAGTTCTGCGGTGGAAAGGTTTCTAGACGTCATTAATCAAGATTATCTAGCCACGTATCAATGTTTGCAGATTTCGCTGGATTTTAGAAGATTAACCTATCAACCGTAGGCTTTTCGCTGTCTACGCGTTTATTTGAAAACCTTGGACGAATTAAAAGTTACCGAAAGTTACCGAAAGTGCTAAATACTTTGAAATTTATTTATTTTGATTGTTTTGCAAGCATAAATTATTTTTGGTTTCGAATAGCAATTGGGGCAAATGATATTATTAAATAAATAGTATTAAAACCTTTTTACTGAATAATATGAAAATCGCATCGTAGAACTGGCCGAATATGTTCAAAATATTTTTTAAATACCATTAGGTTTTATTTTTATTCATTTCAGGCAAATATGGCTTTCTGTTATTATTTATTTTGCCACACCGGCCTGTGTTTAAACAACTTAATAGGTAAAACCTTTTCTGTTTCATAGTATAGTTGATTTGTTAATTATTTCTCAAATATTATAGGGATAGTTTTTAAATCTTTAATTTATGATACTTGGTAGCCTGTCAATGATGAAGAATATTTTGTAAGCTATGTATCTCATAACAATTTGCATGATTGTAGTAAAAAGTATTCTTCGACTTTTTTAATTAACGGCTTTTGCAGACAGGCGTGATGTGAGTCTTGTAGAACAATATCTATAAAGTTACCATAGTCATTTTTCCACGAAACCGCGTCGCATATATTTGCGAAGCCTTGAATAAAACCAAAATATATGTATATATCAATGATACGTCCATAATGATAAGTAATGCTTTGTTAACGTGGGTGGGCTGACGCCGATAAAGTTAAATACCAATAAATACCTACTTAGCTAAGACCTTTGATAAAAAATAATTTCGCTTTGTTAACTCCTAATCCTATTTTTAGTTATGTAGAAAATAACGATAGTATTACCTGCAAATAAGCAAACTTATCTAATATTTTACTTGCAGTCATAAAATAAATAGATAAGTACTTATGTATTCTTATCGGACTGCAAAGTTTTTCGTTACATTTGTATTTGTAGAGTTCTTTGGTTTATTTAATTAATTTTTCTATTTATATCTTACTAACTATGTATCATCACTTTTGCCAGGAATCACCCACTCCTTGTTACCCGACTACTGCAAAGTAAAAAGGAGGTTTTTGATTTGAAACGGTAAGTATGAATGTAGGTATTACCTGTTCCGTCATAACTTCTAAATTCCTTATCATAATTTGACAAAAGAAGTATCGTTGGAAGCGTCTTGAAGCATCCGCTGGGGCTGTGATAGCGACCTCAAGAAGACAGAAAGACATAAACTAAAAAATAATATGGTGTTTATGATGTCGTGTTAGGTGTCAACTGAAAAGGCTTATTTAGCACAAAAATATATGTATTGTTAGCTAACCACAAAATATTTTTTTTAAAAGTAAGTACAAAAGTAAACCGATTGAAAAAGGCAAACAACAAGACAAAGTGGCATAGGATCACGGCTTTCAGGTTACAATATTTCCTAGTATCAAACTTTTTAGCGCATGATTTTTCAGTAGTCGGGTAGTTTAAGAATTTACTTTTTTTTCTGCTATACTTCCTGACGGGTAATTGCGTAATACACTATCAGTAGGAATCGCTTTAATTTTTTACCAACTTCAAAAAAAAGGAGGAGGTTATCAATTCGAATGTACTTTTTTTATGTTTGTTACCTCATAACTTTTGACTGGGTGAACCGATTTTGATAATTCTTTTTTTATTTGAAAGCTGGTGCTTTCCGTGTGGTCTCATTTTAATTGTTCTATTCAGACAATGGGATCTATGTGAAAACTGTATAAGTCTTAAATTTGCATTAAGTATTTGCGCAACAAATGAACGAATAACGCGATTAGATTAGTGCGGGGTATCTACCATAACTAAAAGTTAAAAATAAAATCTTTTTACAAAAAAATAACAACCGACTTCCTAAAAAAAACTTGAGAGGTGTCAAGGGACACCCTGATGGAACGAAGTTCCTTTCGATTAATTAGTGAAGGAATTGTAATATTTTTTTTTAAGTTATAATAGTTTTTTTTTTTATTATTAACAAATATAATGTAATATAAAGTTAATCAGTTATTATTTTTTTATTATGTACAAAAAACCTGTATACACTCAACAAAAATAATCGTCGCGACACCACACTGTTCAGTGCGAAATAGAAAGACGAAACGAAAATAACTGGCTTGCTTTCTATGAGAGAGAGAGAGAGAGAGACAGACAGAGAAACGCGCGCATACCTCACGGCTTACAACTATAGTAAAAAGTGTCGTTACAACTTTTGGTCTTAATTTTTGCAGCCCTCTTTCGCAACGCGCGATAAGGAACTTCGTTCCACAAAAAAAACTTTTTCCAAAAAAAAAAAACAACCGACTTCCTTAAAAAAAACACTACAAAGTCAAAAATAACTTTAATTTCGGAATTCGGTGTCTTAGGATTTGTATTTAAGGTGAATGCTCCAAACCAGCCCGCGAAATTCTAAATTTCTTGCGTTTTTTTGCAATTTCGCGGGCTGGTCGGAGCATCCCCCTTAAGGCTTTTGCCACCGACTTCCAAAATTAAAGTTATTTTTGAATTTGTAGTGTTTTTTTTAAGGAAGTCGGCTGTTTTTTTTTGGAAAAAGTTTTAATTTTTAACTTTTTAGTTATGGTAGATACCCCGCACTAATCTAATCGCGTTATTCGTTCATTTGTTGTGCAAATACTTAATGCAAATTTAAGACTTATATGGTGATCACATGGATCGAACTACCCCGACTTATATGGTTTTCATTGTCCGAATGGAACCAAATTAAAATGGGACCAATCGGGAAGCAGCAGCTTTCAAATAAAAAAAAATCATCGAAATCGATTCACGCAGTCAAAAGTTATGAGATAACAAAAATTAAAAAAAAAATACAGACGAATGATAACCTCCTCCTTTTTTTGAAGTCGGTTAAAAAACACTACAAAGTGAAAAATAACTTTAATTTCGGAAGTCGGTAGCAAAAAAACCTTAAATACAGATCCTAAGACACCGACTTCCAAAATTATAGAAATATATTTTTTGACAGTTGCACAACATTCATAGCGTCGTTAACGTTGCTAAGCAGATATTAATTTTTAACATTTCAAAGAATGGATTAACATTATGTGTCAAATAGATTCAGATTCTTATAAATAGTGTGTTACGCAATTAGGGAGCCGGTTTCAAGCGTCCCTTATTCAGTTCCTTCTCATCTCTCTCATCAAGTTGTAATTACGTATGATAATAGTTTATTGCACTTAAGTATTATGAAATAGCTGCTGAATTTATAAGCCGTCGTTTAGATATCAACAGATAGATATCGAGGTACTTTATTTTCCTTCATTTTATAGAACTACTACTACTACTAATACCACGTAGATACCTCGTCTATTAATGCCCGTTGGTCTAGTGGTCACATGCGCTACTGCTAAGCATGAGGTTCTTAGTTCGATTCCCAGGTCAGGCAGTAAAAGTCTGACACGCCCTTCTGCTCCACCCAGAGCGGGAGACGTAATTTGATGATTTCCCACCCACAAAAAAAAAATGGGTCGGGAAAGGTGGAGAGGAATGTTATCTGGGATTTCTCAGTAGCTGGAGCTACATGAAATTTTATATTTGTGGCCGGTTAGTGACAATAGGGTCGCCCCAATACGTTGGATTTAAACATACCTGGCGAAATGAGGGTGTACTACATGTAGACAGAGGGCTCTTCCCAGCCCTTCGAGAAAACAAGGCTTGATGTTATGTTATGTATTAGAATAATATTCATAAACAACGAAGCATTTCTAATATAGCTTCGTCATTTGTGAGACTGAAAAACTAATCAATCCCTTCAACACATTATTTGGAAGTAAACAAAGTCTTGGCAGGGGACAGTTAGCCCATGAAACAGTTTTGCAGGTGAGGGAGAGATGCCGATAAATTGATTTTTATAAAACCTTAATGATGTTTTCCTTCATAGATGTCAGGCATATCCAAAATAACTTATAAAGTAGGTACAGACAGCCAGACGACAGACAGACAGACGCCAGCACATCAAGCTACCCGAAACTGTCAAATCACCCCAATAAAAAAAAAACAATAAATGAAAACCTATTAAAGAAATTTGACAGATTGTAGTAGCTTTATGTGCGGCGTCTGTACTTATGAATTGAAAAATTCACATGAATTCTTGCACGGATCGCTTTTAGCCTCTCACGCATGAGATTGTGGGTTCACCCAAAACGGGCTATCACGGCACTCCCACTAAAAGTCAGTGACTCATGAAGCAATAATTCAAGACAAAAGACCTAGAATGTTGTACAATAATTATCTCATACATAAACTCGTAATCCATCGCCAAATAAGAAGATAGTGTCAATTTAATATAATATTGACAGATTGGTAGCTATTGATTTGGCCGCGTAATGACAAGAATCACCAGTAATCTTAATACTCCTATCTGTCTTGTAGATTTCCCCAAAATTTCCCCTATTTAGATTTTATTTACTATTTGTTTTTGCCAGCAGCTTTGCATATGTATGTCGAAAATTATCCCCCGTGAACATATTACCGGCGTAAAAAGTATCCTATGCTTTGTGGTAATCCAGGTGATAAACTATCTGTGTGCAAAATTTCATCCAAATCCGTTGTGATGTTTTTGCGTAATTGATTAACAAACATCTGAATATACAAACTCTTATATTCCTAAATATAATTAGTACCTATATTAGTAGTAAAGGTATGCATTTTTACATAATAAAAGTGGTGACCATTTTTCGAATGATGAACAAATGTGAAAACTCTGCGTTGTCAGCAAACATTGAGCAATTAGCAAAGACAAGGTATTAACTCCGAATTGATAAATGAAAGAGAGATAGTGATGACAAATAGGTCAAGTACAGCCACGAATTACAATTTTACAGTCGTACAAGTCATACCTAATCAAATATGGTTTGTCTCTAAATGATTATTAATGATTTTCATTTGTTTTGAGTCTGAGTATAGAGTAGGGTTTCCGGCTAACCATTATAGGTATCATATGAAACGTATTTTCCGATAAAACTATGAAAAACTTTGAATAAGTTTGTCAAAACTAATTAAATACTATGTATAAAAAAAAACTCATTTTTCTTTTATTTTGAGTACAAGTTACGAATATAGAAAAATATTTTTTTAGCTATAAAGGGTGGCAGGGATATCGAAGTAAACCAGCTACAGCATATGATTGTACTGCACCATGCGTTGAAATTTTTCATCAGTTATTTTAAAAAAAATTGCTGTTCTACATTTTACATATTGCATTTTTGTATAAACTCTCCTTTGTAAAAGGCTAGGGGTGTTTAGAATCATGTGCTGAATTCATGGTTACAATTTGTGCGTCGTTGTCACTGCCACCCTATACCTTATTGTTGTGTAATAAGTTTCAAAAGCTTTTGATTACAATAATTATCCTATATACCACTAATTCCGTTTATGGATATCCCGCCTTATTTAAAAAAAATGTAACGATGCCTGCCATTGATGTAGGTAGTGCATGTTATCTGTTCTTGCCCCCGGGTGTCTTTTATTCACGGATGTAACACTGATAGGCCTACGCTATTATCTACGAAATTCCGCACTTAAAATCTACTAGTAACATACCTTTAAAATATTCTAAGTACTAAAATGTAACACTTAATTGAACACTAAAAATGTCTAAGAGCACTGTTTACGACGCCGACGCATTTTAAACTTGACCTTTAACGCACTGACACCGTGTTTTAAAACACAAAAAAATACATAGAAAATATTGGAATACAATTATTTCAGTACGACACAAAGCAGTCGCAAATACACACGCGAATAACTCATTCCACATAACTATTTCGATAAGTCAGGTTATTATCTTTACGATTAGATATCGGCGACTCAAGGATTGATTCACAGAATACAAATTGTTGTACAAACAGCTGAGTTAACGGCATTCTAGATAATAATTGCCATTAATGACAATAAGAAGTGATTAATGATCGTTTGTAAAGTCTCCGTTGACCTAAAGAACTTAATGTGTAAGGCTATACCGACACTTATCGCTTTCATTACGAAGTTGTCGTTAAAGGACACATGTTTACGACAATGATCAAGAAATTGGTTTTATTAAATAACCGAATTCTTGGTCTGATAGTCTTAAATATCTAGGAGAATCGTTAAGAACCGGAGGTTGAACCTAAACCTAAGGTAATCTTATCTTCCTTGCCTATAGAGGTTAATTGGAAAGCCTATACGCTTCTTTGAAGCCTAAGAAGCATATATAATTCTTAATTCCGATCGTAAAATATTTTGGATGAGATTATATATAACATTTATCAGTGCAAAGCGGACAAGTGAAAGTTATCTCAGACTATTCCGGATTGTTACATAATTATGTTCTGGAATATTCTATTTACAAGTTTCTTTCTTTAATCAAATTTCCTCCACATGGGTAACTTACCATGTCATATCATATCATATCATATCATTTCCAGAGGAGCAATTCTCGTAATTCTAAAAACTTTCAAAGTCTGATCTCAGTCTCAATCTGTCAAAAATATCTCCAGTTTCTATATATTTTTGACAAGTATTAGACACTAGCTTTTGCCAGCAGCTTCGCCCGCGTGGAAGTCGGAAATTGTCCGGCAGGAACGTACTTCCGGGATAAAAAGTACCCTATGTGTTAATATAGGCTAAAACCTATCTGTGTGCTAAATTTCATCTAAATCCGATCAGTCGTTTTTACGTGACAGAGTAACAAACATCCATACATCCATACTCACAAACTTTCACATTTATAATATTAATTAATAGGAAAGTAGGATAGGAAGTAGGATTTGATTGTCGCCGAGATGAGACTCGAACGAATTTGAACGTTTTAAATAACGAGAATTGGCCTTCAGATAGCAAAAGTGATTTTTGTTTTATATGGAACCCTAATAAGGCGGTGGCATATAATAATGGAACTTTACTATGATGGTTTCCGTTGTATTTTCAATATAAAAGTGCTAAACAATAATTTACCTGCAAGTATCCTGTCGGTACACAGTACTCTGTCCAATGGAGCTGGCATAAGTGGGTATCCTGTGAAGACTGCTCGACGGGTATATCTGTGGTGGCCTCAAGAACCCACTCCCACCCAACCCAATTCCGAGCATAGGGGTGTCAGCCACCGAGCTGTCAAAAGCACTTGTTTCATCCGTCTCTTCCTCGATGACACCAGGCTTATAGAATATCTTTCCGGCCGACAGCCCTGGCTTAATGTTCCCATCATTTTGCTCTTCGTTCCGAGATTGCATTTCATAAGACGAAGCCGCTTCCGTCATTGTTTTAATGTTAACAATTGTCACAAAAGTGTCCTCACGTATTTTCTAATAGCAGGCATTTTAGTTAACGCGTCTTCTGACTTCATCGTGGGTTTCGTTCTAATGTGTTGTTTTTTCTTCGTCATTTATGGAAGTATCTGGAAAATAAACATTGATGTTTTAGTAACTATTTTTTTTTCATAATTGATGCAGAAACGGATGTCAGGTGGTTTGCCTAAGTGTATATACAAGAAATAAGAAATGTGTACCTCCAGGGTTCTTACGTCGAGTTTCCCAAAGATTGTGCAAACAACAAAGTCAACCCGGATAACTCTGCTAATTCTCTACCTTCATAGTAAACAGCTCTAATAATACGAAGGGTTATCCAAACTAAATTCTCATAGGTATAGATTGCTGTCTAAAATTCAAGAGTTCACAAGTGTCATGTCAAATTCAATTAGTCCAACATCTGCGTTCTTAATTACTTGTTACTACGAATACTATGATGTAACATGCAAGGCGTTATGAGCCGAGTCTAGCCGCACCAATTGCACAATGCTTAGGAGGAAAACATTTTTTGACGCGAATTGGTGAAAGAAGTTGAATGAAAATGTAGATACTACTGCCATCTGTTGTCGAGTGGCGGAATTAACTGTAGTTTGCATTTTTATTGGATTTAATTTTATGATTTTGAATTCGAGAACGTGGATTACGTAACCAAATAAATTGGATATTTTTATTTCCGTATTTTTTTAAATGATGTTTTCAAATTGGTTATATCATTTTTATGACGAGGACATTTTCAAAAGAAAATCGCAATCATACTGATAGCCCTATATTTAACCTAATCGCATACCATTACAACAATCGTTTTTCTGAAAATTGTCGTTACTGGAATGTTTCCATTAAAGTCAGGGAAAATTATTGTTAAGCAAATAGACTACGAACTTAAATGTCCGTAATTCAACTGTCAAATAATGACGGTTGAATTAAATTACTATAACACTGTAAATCAAGGTAAGGTGTCAGATTACTGAACAATTATTTTTGACTGCACAAATTGGCACGTTTCATCCTTGTACTCATCAGGATGTGGTCGATCTTTATACTTTACAGTTTACACAGTAAGTGTTGATGAGTAGTCTCGGATGTTCCCTCCCACAGGACCTGCACTTATTGCGGAAAACCTCGTAGAATAAAATTCCTCGCTTATCATGTTCCTTGTAAGAAGGAAGGAGGAATTGACAATGATGTTTCTTTTATTAGTTCACGCGAAGCTGTTGGAAGTGGGAAATGTCAAGGTGAGTTTGGAATCTTTTATCTATTGAGGATGCTGGCATGTAAAGTGTGCATTTACCTCAAGAATTTTTCATAGCAATTGTCTGTCACACATCATTTTGATTATGACTGTTACGGAAGGTTCACTTGAACATCCCAAGAAATCTTCTCCTACTTGTTACCTCATTAATTGAATAGTAACGAAATGTTAATTACTAGAATCCTGAGTGCAGGAACGGCGGCAAGCTCGACCAAGAAGATGACACCTTTATCCCTGAGGACAATACTAAATATAAGTATGTAGTTTGAACATCTTCTGCGAAGTAATTAAAGCAATTCGATTTTTAAATATATTTTCTTGTTCAAGTTTTTCTACGAATTTTAGAGAAGGTTTTATATTATATCGTAATTTAAAAAGACTGGCACATAGGTAATAAAAATATGTAATTTCCTGGTTTAATTCGGAACTGTCTAGTTTTTCTTCATACCCACAGCGCTGCCCTTTACAAAAGTGCTGATTCATTTATGCTTGGTGATTCATTTCAAGATATTTAAAGTTTAAAGTTCGAACGCCAAAACCTGACATCTCGCAATGAGACATAAAACAGACAATCAAAAGCGGCCGGTCCGTTTACACACATTCTGCGAAACGTATACCTGTCCATTGGTGAAGGTCGGTCTCAATTGCCGGTGTCTGTTCGGTAATTAATAAAGTACCCTGCCCCTGGCTTGTTTCATATGTGTGCTTAGGTCCTTATCAAACGTTGTTTGAATTCTAACTGGTTTTGGTTACTTCGTATATTGCTAGATGAGAAATTATTAGAATTAAGGGTCTTTGGGATCGAAATGCAGGAATACAAAAATTCATCTCAGCATGTAATTTAAGTATTACCATACTTAAATTTTTCTCTATCTCTTTAAGACGTACCTATATTATTTTTTTGTGTATATTTTTGTCAGCGCCAAAGAAACATAAAGGCGCCAAGTATAATAATGGCAGGTTGTTATATCTGCAGCGTTGATAGTTCGTCGAGTCAAAAATTGAAATTTAGGAGCTTAATTAGACCAAAATGTGAAATGTTTTCAAGTTTCTTTTCATAATCAGCTTATATTGTTACCATTGCTGGAGCACAGGCCTCCTCTCGGTGTGAGGGAGTGGGCCGTAACCCACCACGCGGGCCCAGTGCAGTTTGGTGGAATTTGGTTCGAATTTTTGGTTCTAGGACATGCCGGTTTCTTCACGATGTGTTCCTTCACCGTTTTGAAAGCAGTGGCGACGAAGTTATTTGCACAAAGTAAAGTGCCTGCCTAGGTTCAAACCCACGACCTACAACTCGTAAGTTGGGGCTGATACCACTGGGCCACCACTGCTCTCCAAACCAAACCTAACATATATAAAGGCTCCAAATAAAATAATGACAGAGAAATATCTTGTTTGTCTAAATAGGTCATTTAAATTAATTTTCGAGCTGTGTTAGTCTAATTATAGGTTAATTTATTACGGTTTCTTTTATCGTCGTTATAAGTTTTTAATTTTGTTTTATTATTACCATATCAGCTAGTCCTTCTATAAACTGGGACATAATCAAATAATTTCAGTCAGTTGTAGACGTGTCTAAATATCGATTATAAAACCAAGTCAGTGAGGAGATATGCAGTAAATACGAACTACCTATACTTACCTATAATATTTTCCAAGCACAAAACTCAAGAATTTTCCGTCCTCTATTATTACTGCTAGGTCTAAGGTCTCTAGGCAAATGCACAAGTATGGCCAGGTTTAAAGTAAGGTCCATGTGAAAATACAACCATGTTGAGGTTAATAGCGTCGTAAAATTATTGTGAGGTCTCTTATAATGGCGATGTCAGCTGACTGCAGCAATGTATGAGTGGATAGAATTTTGATAAATCTTACATATGTAGGTAACAAATAATACAGTCATTATATTATTTCGTTCTTCAAAGACTAAAGGGGGATGCGCTTAGATAGCCCGCGATAGTCACTGTCCTCCCATACCTATTAACACTGTAATTTGAAACCATTGTAAAAGCCAAGTATTTTTAAAAGAGTTTCTTACCGGCTCATCTCCATAAGAATCAATCAATTTGAACCGTGCACCTAGTTTCTGACGTTTCACAAGTGCCCAAGTAGATTTATGTGAATTAAAATATTTTGTTACTTTTTTCATTCTAATTACGATTTTTTGCAATTTGCCGGTCAATGTCAGTTTGTATGTCCATTAAAATATGATTTGCGACCATAACAAATGGGGCTTCATAGAATTATTATCATTAAAATCAGTAATATTTCATTAAATAGAACTTGTTCAATATAGTAATATGAACTTAGAGAAGTGTATTGATGATTTTTGTGATATAATTCTATGAATAAATATGATATACGGCTGTGAATCATATTTAGACGTTCATACAACCTGATCGGTAGCTCTGACCAACAAATTGCAACACGCAAGTAAGAACGTTTGTATTTGGCTACCTACCCTGACGCTTTTGGCTTAAGCGTCAGCAAGCGGCTTATTAAAGTTTTAAAAAAAAGAATTACTCGATAGTTTCATGTCTGGGAGTAGAAGAGACTTGATCATAGGAAGAAAGAAATAAAACGTATTCATTAACCGCAGGAAAGATGCACACAAATACCAAAATCAAACAAAAGATTGAAACATTTATGTGAGCCCATGCGTCATGTCCGTCCAAAACGGTCATCGGTCAGTATACTACGAACTACACATGTTATGTACCTATAAGCAAAGCATGCTTAAACCACACAACGCCGAGGGACAATTCTCATAATTTTAAGAACGTTAACAGTTTGCTTTCAGTCTCAATATGTCAAAAATACATACCATGAGTTTCCATCACGGATATCGAGTTTCCATACATTTTTGACATTTGATTGTCGCCGAGATGAGACTGCGACTAGAATAAACGTTTTTAATTACAAGAATTGGCCTTCTGATCTTCCGATAAGATTGGGTTGATAACCTAATCCGATGGCAGATCAGCCGTAAGACAGTTGAAGTCTCGAAGAAGACATATATAGAAGGGGTCACAGAAAAGACACTGATACTGAATGTGATGAGCAAATATCCAGTAGACATAAACTCCAGGGTCCTTGGAGACATCTGGATATGACCGAAGTGGATGAGAAAATGGGCAGCAGTGTAGTTATAGGTTGAAGGTGAAACCAGATATGCAAAAGACCAAACCCAAACCAGATATGTATTTGTTAAAATTTTCTCTTCATCACTACTCTTCAAACAGTGCAGTAAAACATGGTGAGGAATCTGGCATGTCCTAGAAGCAAAAAATCGATTGTTGATTACAGCCTATTCTCTCTCACCGAGAAGAGGCCTGTGCCTCAGGAGCAGGATGATTAAAGGCAAATTAAGGTATGGATGACAAAATGTATGAACCTAACCTAGCAGAGGTATGGAATAGAGATAATAGTTCGTACGTGGCCTTTGACCAACTCAATACCTAAAATGACGAACGATAGCTAGTAAAGCAACCCTCTTGTTTGTACATAGTTTAGTGTCATACTCGATACAAAAACTTAACCTAACCTGTTTGGGAATGTTGATTTAGATCTCCGTTTCTTTAAATTTGTCTCGTCTGCCAGACTTTACACAACTAGTCATAGCTTAAACTATCTCAACCAGCATCACGAGAATCCAAACATAATGATCCATAAGCATCACTTAGCGATAATAGTCCGTAATAGCAAAATGGGTTCAAACTTGGGATCCTTCACACGCCACGGACGATAAATGGTTGAATTGCATCTCTTTGTGCTCTAATAATGAACATTATCTATGTGCCAACCATTATGCTTGTTCAGCTGATCTTTTATTTAATAACAGGAAATTATGACAGCTATGACAAGAGAAAGCGTTATTGTTATGATTTATGGAATACGTGAATCTGTTTTTTTGTACTTTGGTACGACCTCATGTTACGTTTTCACCATGGCCGTGAGTTCCTCCACCCTAATTGCATAACACTCTATCAATCAAAATCTGAATAATTTTGAAGGATAATTAAACTAATTGTTCGAACATATAAAGCAATGAATTACCCATTGCTTCATATGTTCGAAAAACTTGTCTCTTCAACAACGTATAGAACGCACTGAATGTTGTGAATTGTCAAAACTATCCATTCCAAATGTTAGTCATTTCATTATTCTCCTGTTCTTATCCCAGGTTTAGGGTCATCGCAACGTCTTTTTCTTTCAGACTTCTCTGTTGGTCTATCGTTAGTCACCCCCTTTTTAATCATATCATCATTCACAAAGTCCATCTACCGTTTCTTAGGTCTCCCCCTTCTCTTATAGCCATCGACATTAATACTCAAAACTTAATTGTCCCCATTCCTCCATGTATCACATGCCCATACCATCAGAACCGATTTCCACACAACTTTTCAGTCACCAGTGACACTTTCAGACGTCCTTTTATGTACTCATTTCTTATTCTATTGGTTCCTGTTATACCACACATGCTACCTGCCATTCATTGATCCCTTTTGTAGCCCAAAACTTTGACCCAAACAAGACAACAGGCCTAGCCATGGTTCACAATGTCATCGGCAAACCGTATGCACCACAAGTGCATCCTCCTGCATGTAGGACGTCAGGGCATCTACGATAAACAGGAAGAGGTAAGGACTTAAAACCGAACCCTGGTGGAAGCCTACAGCCACATTGAATGTTGTGCAATTACCCTGCCGGTTAGGGTTAGGTCCAAAAGAGCTACAAAGCCCTCACCAACCGTTCCCTGGGGAGTCATTAATTCATGGTTTAATTGAAACAATGGCGTGATAATTTTAGGGTTACCGTTCGAGTTAGCATAAGATACAACATATAATTTTTGTTAGTGTTTTTCCCAGCTGAACATGTCTTGGATTTGAGCATTAGCTTTTTAAGTATTTAGGTATTGTAAAGAACTTAAACTAAGATGGTAAACTGGTAAACACTGACGTTCAGTTATTTAGACGTTCCTTTAAACATAAAATAGACCACTTTAAGCATTATAACAGGTCAAGGCATCCAGTAAATTAACGATGCGCCAATGAGTTTGCGTCGAATACTACTTTATAAATGCGCTTAGATTGAGTAAAATCATTCATTCTTCATTTATTTAGCACTAGTCAACTATGAAACGAGCTGTTTAAGGCTTGGAGTTCAGAATTAACCTTATAATAACGACTTGTTGGTACTTGGACAGCAGGTGAAGTAATGGCGCAGGTGCATGTCCTCTCACTGTATCTATTATGTTTAAAATTCTATAGAGGTTATGTCATAATTTTATATTAAGTATCCAATAAATAAATATGAACGTATACAGTTTAAAATTGTATGCTGTTTGAACAGGTTGGTGGAAACTTGTAGCATGATGATTTGAATTGTTCGATCGGTTTTTCCTCGTTTGACAATCATGTCAAATTATGCAAAGATGAATATGGATAAAGGAATAAACTCATTCCTATTACAATATAACTACTATTCATATTATTTTGACTTTAGTTTAAATAGATCTTGATTAACACAACAAACTGTAACTGATATAATCAACTAACTATAACTACGAAAAAAATTTATCTAGTTTTAAGATATAACATGGTCATATAGGTCCTTCAGTTAAACGGCTAGTAACAAAGTGGCCGATTTGCAGGCAGGAAGTCTATATTGGGACAGGAGTCCATTAAAGTAATTGACATACAGATAGCATGAGTTAGTCAGTCCCTGATTTGATTAGGTAGGCCCTTCAACCTAGTGATGTAGCTAGTCCTAAATGGGCCCCATATCAAGATTTGTTAGGCGATATTTTTACCCAACAGCAGCCAAGCTCAGAAAGGTTTTTTTTGTTTCAAAATAGTGAAAACAGGGTCCTGAGTCAGGAGGTTTGACCTAGCTGTCATTTTGGTCTAACTATGAGAATGCAAGAGCGAAAGAAACGCACTCGAAAATTAAGGCACCTGACTCGAATAGGTAAAATTTTCTTTTCGACATGACTAAACTAATGCAAGAGCTTATTAAGAATTAAGTCTAACAAATTACGTACATTTTCATACTTTTATTACGTATTAATTCATCACGTGCCTCTCATCAACAAGTTTTTGAGGTGTTCAATATTTTTTTAAATGCCTTATAATACGTCTGAGCTCAAGGGGGCCTGTAGCTTGGGGACCTCGTATCATTGATACGGCTGATATGGCGGTAGTTACGCCCCTGCTTCTACCAAACATCATAAAAAAATCACAAGAGGTTATTTATTAACGGTACAAGAAGCCATTACAGTGTTAAAAGAGAAAACTCATCTTGGACAGGGACCTCTGTAAATATACTTGAAGGAACGAGAAGGAAAAATTTCAAGGAAGAATTGGTAGGAATAGCCCTGAAAATTTTGGAAGTTACAAGTCTAACTTTGGAAAAATGATGGCAGATGATAAGGATTCATGGATTGGTTTGATATACAATGAATCTAAAACAGTTTACAAAAAATATTGATCTTCCTTGAGAAAAATCGTTATGCACTTATGAAAATGCTAACTTTATGGAGAAGGAAGATAGAAAATATTAAAAAAAAAAAAACTATTCTGGTCTAAAATTTTAGTTTGTCTCAAAATATAATGAATACGAGTAATGTAGTAGTTGACAGGTAAGCCAATTTTTATAATATCTTGATGCCTAAGTACTAACTATGACACACACAACAATAAGAAGAAACGAGTCTTGCCCGATCTCTTAGCTCTACCGCACCGGCTCAAAACACGAATTAATAAGGGGCCATCCAGAAACTACAACTACTCGAACGAATTTCATGATTTTTGAAATCACAAGTGCTCATATTTGTGCACCTCCTGGTGTAACGTCACTGATTTTGCAATCAAAGTTAAACCTTATAATAAGTATTGATAGTGTCGGTTACATTTTGTGTGCATTGAAATGTTGAGTATAACCTAATACTTTAAATTTAAACATGTAACGTCACGAACTTATGGCTTGTTCTCTCCTTGTCACACGATGTCACACTTTGTTAAACCCGTCTCTCCCCCTTAAAGTGTGACGTAATTTAAGGATGGCCGGTGCAAGCACGTGATTCAACGCTAACGTGCGGCGCGTGCCTGACATCTCACCTACATGCTCCACTTACTTGCGCTAATCATACGTCGTGTTAATGTCACTGTATTATTTACAAGTTTGTTTTATTTGCTGTAGTGTAGGCGTTAAGGAGTTATGGTTAAGAATGTAAGCAGTTTAAGCCAAGTTGAAAAAATAAGAAGTAGCATAGAAATATGGTCAACATTTATAATATAGCTCTAGGGTGTGCAATAATTGGAAAATAAATAAAATATTTTTATAACATGGATAACGGACATAGCTCGCAGAATAGATGGCCAATGGGGTCGAAAGATTCTAAAGTGTCAACCGCGTACCGGAAGATGTAGGGTAAGAAGGCCTTCCACAAGGTGGACCGATGACCTCGTGAAGGCCGCAAGAATCCGCTGTATACGGAAGCACAGAACTGGTTGAAGTGGCAAAGTTGCAAGAGGCCTATATCCATGAGTGGACGTCTTTCGGCTGAAATGATGATGATGAATGTATGATGAACATAGATACATAGGAATAACAGAAAACTAAGAAGATTCAATGTTGTTCATATACTGCGTGTTACAGAAATGTGTGTGGTGGTCAGGGTCACGCCGTTTTGATAAACGCTGTATACCTAAGGCATATACGTGGGCCACTCAGAAAGTTTTGCGAAAATAAAAAGAAGTGTTCTATACGTAAATATTTTTTTATTAAATCTTTTCAAAATACTCTCTACTAGCCTCTATACAAAGTTTCATGCGTCTGAACCAGTTTTCGAAACACTTTTTCCAGTCCGCCGCAGACACATCGTTTACAGCCTGCTCGAACGCTGACAGCGCATCTTCCGGCAACGAAAATTGTATCCATTTGAGCCTATTTTAAATTTTTGGGAATAAAAAATAACAACCGACTTCCTTAAAAAAAACACTACAAAGTTAAAAATAACTTTA
The DNA here is from genome assembly GCA_947507805.1 of Aporophyla nigra. Classification (NCBI taxonomy): domain Eukaryota; kingdom Metazoa; phylum Arthropoda; class Insecta; order Lepidoptera; family Noctuidae; genus Aporophyla; species Aporophyla nigra. The sequence goes on along the minus strand of OX382297.1, from coordinate 16,694,295 downwards.
ATTTCGGAATTCAGTGTCTTAGGATCTGTATTTAAGGTTTTTTGCCACCGACTTCCGAAATTAAAGTTATTTTTGACTTTGTAGTGTTTTTTTAAAGAATTCGGTTGTTATTTTTTTGTAAAATATTATTATTTTTAACTTTTTAGTTATGGTAGATACCCCGCACTAATTTAATCGCGTCTCCGTTCATTTGTCGCGCAAATACTTAATGCAAATTTAAGACTTATATGGTTTTCACATGGACTCCATTGTTCGAATGGAACCAAATTAAAATGGGACTATTCGGAAAGAACCAGCTTTCAAATAAAAAAAAAATCATCAAAATCGGTTCACCCAGTCAAAAGTTATGAGGTAACAAACATTTTTTTTTTTTATACAGTCGAATTGATAACCCCCTCCTTTTTTAAGTCGGTTAAAAAGAAGTCAGACGGTGCTAGGTCAGGGCTGTAAGGAGGGTGACCCAGAAGTTTGACCGGCGTGCTGTCCAAGAAGTCCCTCGTTTTGAGCGCTGTTTGCGTGGGCGCGTTGCCGTGGTGGAGCAGTAGCCCGCGGAGCCCTGTGTTTGGTCGCTTGTTGCTCACAACAGAGATAACTTCTGCCAAGCATTTGGTAGTATACCATTCAGCGTTGATGCTTCTTCGGTTTCGTAAAGGGACACCAAGTAGCCAATCAAATTGAAAAAGCTCGCGATCAAAATCTTCCCCCTGCTTCTAGATCGCTTCACTTTGGTAGGCGTTGATTCGTTTTGAAACACCCAAACCGTTGACTGGCGCTTCGTTTCTGGGTCGTATTGATAAATCCAGGAAACATCACCTGTAATAATGTCGTAAGCACGCCGAGACGAGCCTGCTTCAAATTTGTTTATCAGATCACGACACCATTCCACCCGGGCCTGCTTCTGAGCATTGGTGAGGTTGTGCGGCACCCAGCGTGAAACTATCCTCCTCACGCGAAGATGCACGTGTAGAATCTCGTGAAGGCTCCAATCTGCAGTATGTGTTGAATCTCCTGATACGTAATTCGCCTATTGTCTTGGTTTAAATTTTTCACTGCTAGCACGTTTTCCTCTGTAACAGCCGTCATAGGCGACCACTTCTTTCTTCGTTCCCCAAAGTTAGTCGACCACGTTTGAATTCGTTATAGGTACCAACGATACACAGTTGCCTTGGAAGGGCCTTTATCTATGAATGCAATTTGAAGTCTATCTTATGATTAGTCCGGTTTCTGGCGACACTTGAAATCATACAAAATCATAGCGCGAAAATGTTCCCGGCGCAAATACATTTTCCAATGAGACCTTTGATTAAAATAAAACTAATAGATATGTAACGTTCTTACGTTAGGTATTCAAACACTGACTCTTATACGTACACATACACATTTACTCACAAACAATCGTTATTATTACACGCCAACAAAGAAAGAGACAGAATAATGCACAAAGGTGGCGTGCGACCAAGACGGAGCATCACTGCTCTTCGTATTATTTCGTTAGAAACGCACGTCACGCCGAGCGACGACGGCGACGCGGCGCCCTGTTCTAGCCAGACGTGTCGCACACTAACGCATTGTATGTTTCTATCCCGCTCTACAAAATGGCGAACAAATTCGAACGGGTACAAATTTATTTAATCAAATCTTAAAAAAATAATAAGAAAAATGTACTTATGAGTGAAATGTGATGCCGAGTGATTTATTTTTTCTTTTATAGTGGTTCATGCACCCAGTGAAGGCACACGAAGGCATTGTTTTTCTTTTTAGTGCGTTACTAGCGTGTTGGAATATACACGCACGCACGTCTCAATCGAAAGCTAGTCGTATTGCGACTGAGAACAATTAGGCGCCCGGGACCTAAATTATGCGGTCCATGCGCTATCGTCTAGTGACACATCTTCCGCTAGTTTTATTTTAATCAAAGAATGAGACACAATAATTTAATTAGCTCGCAAAAAATGTGGAGGGAAATTTTGAAATTAGAACGTACCTATTTTGACTCATAAATAGGTAATCATTATTTTTATAATAGTTTATAACTGGCCAGTCTCTCATAGAAAAAAACTTTTTTTCGCAATACTTGCTGAGTAACTTATCGTAAGTAGTAGTTTTATTTGAGTATTGAATCAAACAAACAGGTAAAATATTCTCAATATGTGCAATGGACTTGAAAATTGTAATGCACTCATACGTAAATATACCTAGTTACCTAACTCAGTAGGAACATTTGCTTGAACGAGACATTAAACGTCAGTATCGTCATCATTTTATTGTATGTGATCGATATGCTTCTAGCAAAAGAAATCAAGAGGCAGTTTATGACGTTAAAAACGTAAAACAGCAACGAAAACATATATTCACACAAATATTCGGAGCAAACTTATATTCACAACAGTATGAGATATAATAATACCTTATATTAAAAACAGAAATAAATGACCGATAAGGTAGGTAAGGTATTGAATATAAGGTATTATTATATCTAATACTGTTGTAAAAAACATATAGATAGGAAATGCTTTAAATATTGAGTAATTACGAAAACAAGCTTTTACCAGTGGTGTCGCCTGCGTATTATAAATATAAACCTTCATATTTAATCATAGAGTGATTAAATATGAAGGTTTATATCTATTGATGAAAACCGCATTCAAATCCGTTACGTAGTTTAAATGATCTAAGGGTACAAACGCGGGAAGCGACTTAGTTTTATACTATGTAAAGATTATAAAAGCGCTCTTCTCTCTCCTACTTATAAAAAATAATGTTGTGCTCGACAGGGTTCATATTTTTTCTATTAATCAATACTAACGTGTATGTGAGATCGTGTGAATTGAATTGAAAACTGAAACAGAGAGTCGAAAAACTGAATATGTTGACTTGCGCCATGAAAATTATAAAAACTAGTTACTTTGAGCAGTTGTATGTATGTCTGTAGCACTGTCATAGTGTACAAATGGCCCTATATGGCACTACATAATCTCAATACGAATTTAAATCAAAGGAAATTAACACAGACTTTCTTTTTAGTGATTACTTTCAACTTACGTGGTCCGAATAGAAACTCAAGTAATATTCTACACTTACATGTTTTAGTGTCCCACAAAATAATCGGGAAAACAGAACATACATTTAATTATTTGCACTTCATCGTGAATTTTAATATGAAAGCTGCACATGTCTTTAGGAAAGATCGGTATTCTGGTAAACGAGATTAGAGACTGAAAGTTGACGGAAGCCAATACCTAAGATGTAAATTCTGATCCAGGTGAAGCATTACTCGACAATGGTGCCGATTCTGTTGTACACCGAACTAAACTAACTAAACTATCTCTAAAATTCCTTACTTTTGGCTATGAGAATTTTAACGCTATTCTGCAAGGAAAAATCTCTAAATTTAAAAATTATTTTGACACAACTAAAAACGAATTTGGCAATCAACATGTTTTTTTTTTTTTGGTTTCGGAACGTGGTTTTTGTGTGCGCTACGCAATGAATTTTTTAGAGACGAAGGCGCGCGCTAGGGGGCAGCCTGGACGTGTTTTATTTGGAATTTTTCACTTTTTGTTTGAAAAATAAAAAAAAATATTATCCACGTGTTGAGATTTAAATGTTCCGGGGTTTCATAAAGGGGGTCGAAAATTTCATTATTTTTGCGATAGGACACGCCATTTTCGAGATATAATAGCAAAATGCATATGCATATGATATAATAGCAAGAATATAAGCAAAAGAAAAAATAAAAAATACACCACTGTTTTTGCACGTGAAGGCGAGGCGTTGCTTGGTGTGAATTTTTGTTCATGCCACTAGTTTTATTCCACACCTTTTTAATCGCGATTAAAAATAGTCAGATTTAGTCAAAATAAATTATTATAGTCTAAATTTTTGGTGAAAACCGGCAAACTCAGAATAGCAAAATTGTCATTTTCACTAAACTAATAACTCAGTGCAATCTTAGTGCTGACAAACTAAAATATAGTTAAGTTGGGTCACTTTAGTCTATTTCAGAATAGGAAATCGTCGTTTGACAGGAATAAACCAAATTTTAGTAATTTTTAGTTTAGTTTAGAGAATTTTTTACAACAGAATCGGCACCATTATGAACTAAACAATAAACACCCGTTTGCGTTGTTTATTTTCGATAAAAACCTACAATTGCACACTTAATCCACTAAAAAATAAATTAAAGGAAGTCTAAATCCTAGACCAGAAGCTACTCATAATGATAACTGAGTAGACAAACTAAACTAGACCCTGATCCTGATAAAGATTGCTTACAATATAAATATTTTCGTAGTATAAATTATAATGTTGTCAAGTAAATGTCATTAGGTGCCAAATCGCAAGTTCACTATTTATTTGGTTATGCTAATGAACCCCAGTTTGAACTTATTTATGATTCTAATTCGTTACCTTGTGAACTTAAATACTTCTAAAATAATGTAGATAACAGATGACTTTTCTTCAGTAGCCCCAAAGGGTGTTGGTCTATTCAATGAAGAATCGAGGGCTCCAAGAAATTTCAAAATACATCAGCTGTTCAAAACAATGAGTATAGTAAAGACGTGGATCGTGATCAACCGTCAGACGTCAGCTGTTGTCAGACGATAGAACTGCTATATAATTGTGTGTTGTATACCATTTGAAATTCAAATGAGATTCGCATAGCAATCACGGCAAAACTTGATATTCTGGGCTTTTAATAAAAAATATTATGCGAAAACCACCTTGAAAATGAACAACACTTGATCGAATCCTCTTTGTATACAAATGTTGTGTGACGTATTGCGCTAAAACCTGTTGTCATCGTTCTTTTGTTCCTGTTTAATAATTTAATATACTTAGGTAGGTTAGAAATAGCAGTTTTATGAAAACGAAGTACATTTGTTTAGTAGTCAACAGTAGTAGAATACCATTTTAGATTGAATAGAGATAGTATTAATTGTATCAACTTTGTTTATCTTGTGTTTGATCTGAAACTGACCTCTGACCATCGCTTCGAACCGTGAAAATGGGATATTCAGACATCCACCTACTGACAAGATTAAAGTTCCTACGTAATTTACTACTCCAGACCACGCTAGCGCCCCAATATTATTCCTTTTCTGTCTAGAATTGTTGTCTCGAATTAAGTTTCGTCAAAAACATTCGTGTTTCGGGAACTTACCGCGTATATTATACTCGTACATTTTCAGAGCTTTTCATTACACTTGCAACTTTCACAAATACTATCACATACGCTGGCAACATCGATAGTTTCAAGGCGGTGTAACCTACGTCAGGGTTGTCACTACGCTATGCGTGTGCGCATCGTACGCCGGGAGAGCGTGAACTGGCCTGCCAGCAGCATGTATACCTCGTCGGTACCTATTCCAATTGTGAACCGCGATTATTTAACTGTCCACGCGTTCGGAAACAATTGACTGCGTTTGCTTTTAGTCTATGCAGATAAGATTCTGCATGCTCAGTTTTGTTATATCTAGTTTTCTTTAATGGTATTGGCGTGGGCGCACCCATGTTTGAGGTTTAACGTTAAAATATTTTGTTTAGAAAGATAAGGTGTAAGGATAGGGTTAATTAAAATGTATGCTCGTCTTATATATATTTCTATGCTGACCATCATTTAAACGAGAACCTGCAGTATTTTCGGGAAATACTCAATTTTAATGCTCTGCGACCAATTTTAAACTACCCGCAAATCAAACCTACCATTTTCCACTTACTAGTAACATGGGGGTATATACAAAGTATGCGGTAATTATAATAGTTTATTTTTTTCCAAAAAAGGTTTATTTCATCGCTGTAGCGACAGAGACATCTTTAACGACGACATCTACTGGAACGTATGAAGTGCATACTTTGTTAGTACTAAGTACTAGTCCATACCCATACATATCCTTAGTTAGTACTACCTGATCTTTACTTGTTGCAATAGTAACAGTCACTCGAAATAGACACACGCTCCCGAAAACTGTGCAAGAGACACCTATTTCCTATTGTTATCCGACATTCTTCGACTACGACACATCTCATTTGTCGTCTGTCTGTCTGTCAATCATCCATACAAAAAACCAATAAAACATGACCCACCATTTTCCCATAAACTGTTGCTACTTACTGAACTTAAGTAAGATCTTAATCTGATCTTTACTTGTTGCAATAGTAACAGTCACTCGAAATAGACACACGCTCCCGAAAACTGTGCAAGAGACACCTATTTCCTATTGTTATCCGACATTCTTCGACTACGACACATCTCATTTGTCGTCTGTCTGTCTGTCAATCATCCATACAAAAAACCAATAAAACATGACCCACCATTTTCCCATAAACTGTTGCTACTTACTGAACTTAAGTAAGATCTTAATAAAATGGACACGTATTTTTTTCGTAATGGTAATATCAAAGATGGATGTGCTGCAGTTTGTAAGTAGCAGGTGAATAATGGCGACAATTTGTAGCGATGTCCATTGAGGTTTTAATTACGAAATTCACATGTTTTGTTGATTTATTGTACGGGACCTTGTAAAGTTGTCAATTAGTGTGTTAATAATGTTTTGAACCTTTAAGAATTCAGTTTTTTTTTTGTAATAGGAACTGGTTTATTGTCTGTAGTTTTAATTGCTTTATTAGACCGTTGTACTTTTCTCTCAATAATCAATCTCTTAATAAATAAATCAATCATTATTAATCTCTTAATATTTGTGCTTGTCTCGCAACATTGACTAAATCATAAGAAACACTCTCTCACAGAGAAGATGCCAGTGTCCGACTAGCGTGGTAACTTTATAGTATTTTTGTGAAAAAATTGACGCATTTTTTTATATCATCTTATATAAACAATGTTTCGCACTTTTAAAAGCTTCAAAGCCAACTCTTTTTAAGATAAAAACAGTGGCAAGTGAGTAAACGGCGGTAACGGTCAATTGCAGTACTTTAACTAAAGCTTCCTTGCTTACAATCTTTGTCTTGCCCTACTCTGGCTGACCTGTAGGTACAGTAGAGAGCAAAAATACAGAAGATTAGCGAACAAAAAGATTGAGTTATTGGTGATCAAGGCGAGTCGACGGGCCTTTGTTTGGCTATCAAGACGCAACGCACGTTGCGAATGCTGAAGATAATAATGTCTAGGAAGGTGGGCTATGCGTTGGCTAAGCTGTATCTACATATTTATGTCAGACTAGCTTTTGCCTGCAGCTTCGCTCGAATGGAGTTCGGAATCCAGCCCACGGCACCGTATGCCACCGGGACAAAAAGTGTTTTAACTCCAAACCTAGTTAATAACTAGGTTAGGACTTACTATAATATCGGATAGACCATTATCCGTGTGCCAAAATTTCATACGGAGAGACAAGTTCTGTAGGAATTTAAATGTTATTATGGAATTTGGAATTATACTGGGGTTGTAAGGTCAGCTTTTACGGTTTAGCGGATAGTCGTGCGATTGTACTCATCATCACTATGATTTTTTTTTCAGGAATATACAGAAATATTTCTGTGTTCAACCATTATCTGTAAGTAGTGTGTAAGTAAAGGTATGTAAGTAAGTAAAGGACTATTTCAATTCTAGCATAATATTATTTGCTAAGCGCCTGTTTAGAATAATATACTCTCTTTTTATAGTCTTCTCAATAAATTGCTAGAAGATTTTCTCCTCCATAAGTTTACAATATTTGGTAAAGATAACTCTAATTGACCCAAAACTTCATGACTTTAGGAAGGAAAGGTTTAGTACATAGGTATCATAGAGCCTTGTTTTTCTTCTTATACAGGATGGTAGGGACATCGACGCTCAAACTAAAGTAATGAATTCAGCCAATGATCCACTAGCGTACAAATTTTTCGTTATCTATCAAAAAAACATCAGGAGCATCAGGTTAGGTTAGAACTGTGACCAACCACGCGCGACCCGAGCGAGCAAATCGAGCGGTGCCGCGGTAGCGACTGGCAAGCGTTATTACCAAATTGGTGGCAGTTACTTGGCTATGCAAGGTGCGATCTGTTGCATGCAAGTTTGATAATAGTTCACAATTTGTCGCTTTGCCATAGACAGATTATAAACTATCGGAAAAGGCGTTCATATCGACGCTTGAAAGGCGAGATTGACTAAGCGACATAGTAGCATTATGTCGCTTAGTCAATTTCGCCTTTCAAGCGTCGATATGTAATTTTTTTTGCGAAAAACATTTATAATTGAACACATCGTATCACACGTTCACAATTATTTTCCGATAGTTTATAATCCCGCGCGTTAGATTAAAAACTGCTGATTTTCATAATGTTACGGTGGCATGGCATATACAAATACAATCTAATACGCATTTATTCTCAGTGTGTCTTGAACAATAGCCGCTAAGTACTTACCGATTAACGAGATTCATATTATCATTTTGATAACACCTGTTTATGCCGTATTGATATGTTCAATACAATACGTTAGACGTGACAACGCATTCATCAAACCTTTGTTACACCGTTAGAAGATAAAACTTTATCGCTTTATAGCAATTAAATATAGCCTAGTGATTATGTTAACGTAACAATTAAAGACTTATTGGCTTATATAAATTCTAATGTCCTTATAAAGATATAGTAACAAAGAAGTACTTCTCGATAAGTCTTCTATTTTTCGCAAAATCGATTTGCTTCTGTCTTTTCTTAGGTACCAAATAGGTACCTTTGTTACAATTAAGAACCTCCAGTTTCAAATAGGAAACTTCTTCTCTATCGTATCTACGGAAATTCTTCGTTACATTTAGAACCATTATGTCAAATAGGAAGCTTCTTATTTGACATAATATTCCTTGTTTATGCTTGTTTAAGTTTGTGAATTTAATATCTCTGTATTATAGTTTTCGAACTAGTAGTCATCATCATCATCATCATCATTTCAGCCGTAAGACGTCCACTGCTGGACTTAGGCCTCCCCCAATTTAAGAAGACAGTACACAGTACATTTCAGTAGTCATAGAAGGCTGAAACTCATGAAAGCTACCCTTTAAGGGCTGTTTAAAGGGATTTTATCTCAGTTCACCAAAGACCCGTAGCCCATATCATGAGTACCTAAAGTCGTATTTAAGAAGACAGTCGTATATACAGGGTTATTTGTAAAACACCGGCAACCTCTCAGGTCTATGTTACTAACATCATAACCAACAACTTTTGTTCTATGACTTTTAAAAATTCATCATATTTTAGTGCATCAGATTTTCATACAAAAATCGGCTGCCTGTAAATAGGTCAAGTTCAAGCGCCCCCACCGCCCTAACCCCGCTCCCCTTGCTAATATACTATCGCTTTCTTTTGCTTCGCATAGACTCCGTAACATTTAGAGCGTTCAATTTAAATATTTTTATTTTTGTTTGAAAATCTGATGCACTAAAATATGATGAATTTTTAAAAGTCACAGAAGAAAAGTTGTTGATTATGATGTTAGTAATAGAGTCCTGAGAGGTTGCCGGTGTTTTACAAATAACCCTGTATATATATATTTTTTTTTTTTGTACAACCAACAACCCATCTGATCCCAAACTAGGCAGAGCCTGTACTATGGTAACCAGACAACTGATAAATATACTTATATATTTTTAAATACATACATATTATAGATAAATTACACTACAATTATTGTCCTGGGTGGGAATCGAACCCACGACCTCAGTCTCAGCAGTCAGGGTCACTAACCACTAGACTAACAGGCTATAAATAATAGATATCTACAAAATTGAGACCCTCTCTTCTAGGATCTATGACAGTCGTTACGGGTAGAAGCCGAAAAATGTGACTGCCAGTCTTACTAAGAGGATGTTACCCAGTAACTGGGTCACAATGTGGATGTCGGACAGGCAGTTGCAACAAGTAAAATACTGGTATTCTGGTGCATCCCGTTTGACTGAAGCGTTCTTTCATAGGTACTATGTTTTTAAATCGCAATATTTTATCACATCGCACTTGTTTCTACGCTCTCAGGTGTGAATTAAACAATCAACATATCGTTGATGTCTCTTCGTAATACGTGTAACATCCTCAGCACTCGGCAGGTCGGAGTCAGTCAACATGACAAATGGATGACAGCTCCGCGTTCAAGAGCACGGCGATTATCGAATTACGTTCCCCGCGTGTCGCGTTGCTCTTTCCTCTGTCATGGCCACTGCTCTTTCCGCCTCCACAGAGTTGCCAGATGTGGGTGTAGGGAATTTTAAAAACGTACATTCTTCAATTGTTTCTCGCTGAACATTTTCCTATCTAGGATGTAATGAAAGGGATGTAAGAGGGAAGTTTAAAATTTGTTCTAAAGTTAAAAAGATTTTTAGCGTTCTCTTATAGGTAGCTACAAAATTATTCATCGTCACCGTCTGCCTAGCCTTTTCCCATGTTAGGGTTGGCTTGCAGTCTCACCGGATGCTGCTGAATACCAATATTTTATATGAAGCGCTTGCCTATTGGACCTCCACAACCCAGTTGCTGGGTAATACGATAAATAGCCCTTGGTAAGACTGGTTATCAGACTTTCGGGCTTCTGACAACCCGTAACGGCTGCCAAAGAAACACGAATGACAGCCGAGACCAACGGTAAAGATGGAGATCACCCATCCACGGACCAACTGCGACAAGTGTAGCTTAACCTGATCGATCGACCCGTGCGGCTATAATTAGGTAGGTACTTGGCCACAAGCCTCACCAGAGTTTTTCATCGTATTAGCGTGTGGTTATTAAATAATTTAGCTAAAAGTCATCATTTCTAATTTTCCAACGCTTACAAGATAGATTTGCAATTTGCAAAGATCATTTCTTCAAGTCCATGAAAGAGATTTCACTCATCATAAAATAGGTATAACCACCAAATCTAACAATTTTACAATAAAAGAAATGATTTCCACACTGGCAACACTTCGTCCGGGCTGAATATTGCATCCTGCCGACCGTGACAAAACGACCAGGATGGTGCCATGGAAGTACCAGGAATTGCAAAATGTCTACAATATTGAGGGTTGGCGCTATCAAACAATTTATTGTGTGATGACCCTACTCTACTTTATACTATTTATATTTAATTTTCAGACTCAATTTTTTAGGTTGTTAGGTTAGAGATTTCACTCTTCCTGGTTTCTGAACAAAAACTACGTAAGTAATTGATGGGGCCTGTCAGCTTTTTTCATCACTAAACCCAGTAACATACAATGTTTAACAAACAAATTGGACTGTTATGATAGCCCTTTTCGAATGGTGGCATGACATACAGGATATTCTTTTCCATATTTATTAAACCTATTCCGGGTCGTAAAAGTTCCGTTGGAGAACCAAGGTATCTGACATAGTTCGAAGAATTGCCAAATTTCAGTGGCAGTGGGCAGGGCACATGGCTCACAGAATGGGGCTGGCAGATACTGGAGTGGTGACCGCGTAGACGTAGCGTTGGAAGGCCTCCCACAAGGTGGACCGGTGAAGGCTGCAGGAATCCGCTGGACGTACAACCTCAGAACCGGTCGTAATAACAGGTCCGGGAGGCCTTGTTCAGCACTGCACGTATTTCGGCTGAAATAATGATGATGATTCCCGGTCCAAGCAAGCGATTTTTAAATATCATTGAATGTATTATTTCTACTTACCTTAATGAAAACCTATTATGCCACCTACCACCTTCCCCGGTAGGGCCCGCTCCAACTATCCTCTCTGTACGTATACAGCCATATTTACAGTAAAACCTGCACCCTAATTGCGAAACGCACAATTTATCAGAATCTGAATGGGATTGAAGATTATTTCTAAACCATTGCGTCATTTGTTCGAATAAATTGTCGGCTCAGCAACGTAAATAACGCAATGAATGTTGTTTAACTATGAATATTAAACCAATTCCTACCGATAAAAAGTTCTGCAATTACCCCTCTGTTAACTTCCAGACCCTAAACCAACAGGTTTTATTAGTTCACTAACGCAACGATATAAAAATGCAATTTTACACACAATAACGGATTAACGATTAACGTTAACTTGCGTTAATTCTTCCGAAATGTAACGCTTTAACGTTTAACGAAGCTAACTTTTTTTGTAGCGGATTAACGAAGTTAACTATTTGATTAACGGTGCCCAGCTATGGCTGTACTTGTGAATATCGTTCATCATTTGCATCATTTCCTGCCCTTATCCCAATTTATTTGGGGTCGGCGCATCAAATCTTTTTCTTCCACACACACACAACAGTAATTCGAATTTGGTTAAAAATCGTTTTTTGTATGTTAATTTAATGTTAAGAAAATTATGCTGCAATATGCAAATCGTTTTAATTTGTGAAGCAGTGGTCGCCCAGTGGTATCCGCGCCGATTTACAAGTTCTAGGTCGTGAGTTCGAACATAGGCAGGCAGCAGGCAGTTTACTATGTGACATGTGTATTTAATCTCATTACCATTGCAATCAAAACGGTCAAGGAAGTTAAGAAACCGGTGTGTCCTAGAACCAAAAAATAATAGTTTAAAAAAACTAAAAAACACGCTTCCATTGAAAACCAAACTAAAAAGTACAAAATAATGGAAAAAAAGCGTGGGGTGCCTGATATCAATAACAAATACCTTAAAAAGCACCCCACGCTTTTTTTCCGTTATTTATTTTCTATTTTTTAGGGTGTTTCGAATTTTGAGACGTATGTCAGCGTAGTTTGTGACGTATGTCAGCGTAGTTTTCGAAGACAGTTTTTTTTGCTGTCCTGGTAACCCTGGCAAGGATAATGGCACAAATTAGTTTGTGACGTATGTCAGCGTAGTTTTCGAAGACAATTTTTTTGCTGTCCTGGTAACCCTGGCAAGGATAATGTCACAAATTTATGAAATTATTGCATTGTCATCGGTTCTTGACAGGTGTGCAAAGTTTGAATGAAATTTGGTCGTTTAAAGTGGGTCAAAATCGCGCTATAAGGAGTCAGTTACAAACAAACATAAAAACATACAAACATACAAGTGAAGCTAATATAAAGCGTGTAAAAATCGACAACCCGCACCGGGCTCGCTTGGTGGATTATGGTCCACTCTCTGTCACAGAGGGGAGGTCTGCGTCCCAGCTGTGGGAATATTATGAACTGATTTTGATTTTTTTATTTCACACTTAACATTTAAATTACCGTGGTTAGGAACCACGGTTCACTCTTAGTAGGTCATCAGGTTGGCTTACCTTACATAATGTTCATTAGATCCTGATAAAGAGCGAAGGTTTTCTCTTACACCCTTAAATAAGGACCCAACCTTACTGCATTACTATGGAATAAAGCAAAGCTTCACGGAATATTTTAACTATCGGCTGCTAGATGTCGCTAAAAGAAGTAGCGCCATCTAGTAGTGGATAGCATACAACTTAAAACGTAGTAACAGAGGAATGGGGTGCCTAGATACCTCTGCACTAGGATAAAGGCGCGGGCCCACCGCAACGTATGCTGTGCACGGGCGCGCGGCGCATTTTAGCTGCGTGTATTAATTTGTTTGAAAACGTGGATCTACGTTTCCACTGGAGTACACGAAGACCCACAACTATGTATAGAGTGGCACGGCGCACGGAGAGGCTACGCACGTGCCAGATTCATCCTCAGAAGAACTGTCTAGCAAAGTCAGTGCCAATGCCATTATATGAGTACCTCGATAAGATATAGGTACCTATACGAGAAACATGAAAAAACGTGTGGAAACGTAGACCCACGTCGACAGCGTTGGGCTATGTAACCGCCTATTCAAGCAAGCCACGCGTGTATTAATGACGTCAATTCATGCTTAGCCTCTCCGTGGGTTGCAGTGGACACAACCACATACATTTTCTTACGAAGCGAAGCTTAATACACGTGCGTAGCCTCTCCGTGCGCCGCAGTGGGCCCGCGCCTGTAGATTTCACATATAACATATACTGTTAATAACAGGCTAAATTGATAAATATTTCTTTTTACAAATTACTTATTCTTTAAAAAATATTAAGTTAATTAATTTGGGACTTTGGGTAATAAATACCCACTTGTAAATCCCTTATTCCCTGTTGAAACTATAGAGCAATCATTTGTTAGGTACATAATAATAGTAACTGAATGACAGAATGTGTCACCATTGTAGCAGGTGGCGTTATGTAGGTTTTGCCTACCCACACAGGAAAAGAACGAGTTTAACGGAAAAGACGTGAGTTTACACTACTAGAAAATTCAATCATAAAATACAAGTCTGCAACGTCAGTCACACTGGCTGTAAAGTTTAACATGCGATCCTTACATCTCTAATGTTTTATCTTTTTATTCAAATATACGTAAAGGTATTTATGCGGAAGGATTTATATATCAGTTACTGCGGAGACAAGAGAGTAATCACATCATTTTAATGAGATAGAATCATGTTACGGTTTTTTATGTAAAAAAAAACAACAAAATATAAGTCGTTACAAAAAATGGTTTTTCCCGAAAAAGAGAAACTTATCAATGGAGGCCCGTGTAAGATAGAACATGTTGAAAACGGAACAGGGGCCATTTTAAATAAGCATCGACTTTGCAGGTAAGTGAAACTCAGTATCAATATCTACTTATAAGTATATTAAAAATAAAACATTTGTAAAACCATGGTTCTATTACAGGAACAGTCAGAAACGAAAATCAGGAAGGAGAAAATTTGGTCGTGTCGTTTTTAAATCTGGCCAATTCAACTTGGAGAAGTGGACAAAGTCCAAATATCATGTGTTCCCCGACATCATACAAGGCTTCATTGACGCTCAGTGGAGATGGACTCTCTGGTGTTCCATCCTTACATACAATATCATTTGGCTAGCGTTCACTGGAATATGGTGGATTATCTTAGAGCTGCACGGTGACTTCGAACCAGAACACATGCCACACGTTACCAACTCTTCCGACTGGGTTCCGTGTGTGAAAGAAATCTACAGTTTCACATCTTTATTCCTCTTCAGCATTGAAATCCACACGACAATTGGTTACGGAACTCGAGCGATCACCCTCGAGTGTCCTTCAGCTATGTTCACAATGTGCATCGAGAGCATTATCGGAACTATAACACAATCCTTCATCGTTGGTATTGTTTTCGCCAAATTGACGAGACCAAAGAGTCGAGCTCAGACACTCTTATTTTCAAAGAATGCCATCATCAACCAAAGAGATCGTAATTTACGATTGATATTTAGAGTTGGTAATACCAGGAAATCGAGAATCATAGCGGGCAACGTTCAAGCGTATTTGATCAGGCACAGCCCCATCGATGTGTTGGATGACCAAATAAAACTAGATCTGTCCATGGATTCCAGTGAGAATATCTCATTTATGTTCCCAGTTTCTGCTGTGCACACAATAGATGAGAACAGTCCATTTTTCTCAATGTCTGCTGCGGACATATTGAAAGCAGATATGGAAATTCTGGTAGTATTTGAAGGTACTATAGAATCAACTGGACAGCCTGTCCAAGTGAAGTCAAGTTATACAACTCAAGAAATTTTATGGGGTCATCGTTTTATAGATATGGTGGAGTACCGAAAAGATAAACATGGTTTTGTGATTGATTATTCCAAGTTTGACGAAACATATTCTGTTAATACACCACTGTGTTCGGCTGAACGACTAAATATATTTTATAGAAATAATTTGAGAAAATTAAAAATTAATATTTCTTGAGAAGATCTGCCTTGTCGTGTTATTTTGTCTTTTGTAAATGTGGATTTAATAGGACGATTATTTGTCTAAGGTTCATTAAATCATGATATAATGTCTTCATTGCCGACATATCACGTTCTAATGCTGTCAACATTATCTTTGTCACTGTTAGCTGAGCTCTGCTCATCCTCAAATTTGCGTCGAATTTCAAAAGCAGTTTTTTGTTTACTTCATGTTGTTCTTTTAAGTATTTTTTCACGTATTCAGTCATTGTTTTCAATATTTTTGCTCACTTATCACAGTTATCACAAACACACTCTACATTTACACGGCCACATAGATCCATATAAACTCCAGAACAAATACTACAACGTTGAATCTGTTTACAAACAACAAAACTGTCGTAGTGATGAAAAATAAGTAACTTCTCAGTTCTTAGTACTAGTAGTATGAATTTGTTACTTAAGGTGTGTCAACCTGTGATAAGATTTCAGAATTGCATGATACAGAATGTAGAAAACTAATATGCTTCAAGGTGATTCATACGTTCTCATATTTTTATCAGTTCAAAAATGTCGTGCCATCATTTAACTACATAGTCTGGTTTTATCTGTAGGCATTGATTATCAGACGTAATAAGTATTTTTTACAAAACTTAGGGAAAGTACATCCAAAATGACATATACGGACAAAATGACACTACGGGCTGTTTTCGAAATTGGTGGACGAATCCTGTAGTTATCATATCATTATTTGACTTCGGCCATGGTGGCATACCTGTTAAGTTTATACCGTCATTGACTCGGTCAAGCTGAAGTAACTTGCAGGAATGGTTTTTGGGCGCATAAAAGTTTTTTTCGTCCGTTTAAGGACAAAATGAATTTCCTTAAAGGCTTCGAATAGTTTAAATTATATTTTTATATGGTTCTTATTCAATTATGAGTTTACGTAGGTCAAAACTCACGAACCAAAGATGATTATTAAAACTAAAGAGCGGTTGTAACTATGTTTATTAAAAAAAATATAATTAAAAAACAAAATCGTATGTCATTTTGGACATACTTCCCCTACTTATATCAAATTAGCTAGCGAAACTCCGTAGGATTGATGATAAACGATTTTATGTATGTAGGTTTGAACAAAAACACGTCAATGATTTTTTAAATTAGATGAGGTCGGCGTTTCCTATCTCATTTCTCTGACAAGAAAGGCCGCAACAAACTCGGAGATCACAGTCTTTTTTAAAGTCCAGACCCCGTACGCATAAGCTAAGTTGTGTAGAAAAATATCAAATCACCATAATATATTGAGCTACTGATTGTACTTTGCTATTTCAGGGTTGGTCCCATTGTGCCAAGTGGTTCATATTTAGTAAGCACAATTACGCCTTTCCAGGTTCAGAGTTAACAAAATTAAAGTTGTACTGATAGGTATGTCAGAAAACTATTATTAGCCAATATTTCCAACCAAAGTACCTATTTATTTAATCTGTAATTCCCCACTGCTGGGCAAAGGACGCTCTCTCCCTTTTCAATATACGTACGTGTATTTATCTTCTGTCATTTCATGCGGCAGTTCTTTTACTATAGGAGTAAAGCTTGTCCCTTGCTTTCATCTTCGTCGTGGTATACCGCGATGTCGCTAGCATTTACCTAATGGAACCTAATAGTGGTACTTTTAGACATTGGCAGACATTTCCCCACAATTTTGTCCTTCACCAATTTGAGTGCAGTGATTATGAAATAATTTTGTCTAGTTTCGAACTCGTAAGGTTCGAACCCTTGGAATGGGCATGTCTGCTGATATGTCGATTAGCCCATGATGTTTTCCTTCACCGGTTTGAGCGCAGTGATGATGAAATAATTTACACAAAGTAAAGCGCCTGCCTAGTTTCCAACCTACAACTCATAAGGTTCGAACCTTTAGGCTGAAGATGTTTGCCACTGTCTGCTAACAGGCCGATTTCGACACGATGTTTTCCTTCACCGGCTTGACAGTAGTGATGACGTCATAATTTACACAAACCTTCTTACAGAAGTAAGACATTATTTTCTACTATTACTTGTTTCTTGGTACTGTGAGCAGTAGTGGCCCGGCTGTCTAGAATTCTAGGTAATAAGCTAAAATTCTAGGTAATTGACGCGGCTGTCTAGAATTTCTAGAATTTTTGTTAGAATTTCTATTCTAACCTACTACTAGACAGCCGCGTCAATTATCACCGGGCCACTACTGCTCACAGTACCAAGAAACAAGTAATAGTAGAAAATAATGTAGCGGCATCTACGCCAAATAAGAGCTACGCATGGAGGCTCGTGCAGACTAGCGCGTCGCGCGTCGTCGCGACGATCGCCCGCGATTCGGCGATACAGGATCAGTTTTTATCCAGTGCGCAAACTGAAACAACTGATTTTTTTTTGTAAAACCGACGAAAGATTTCTGCGCAAGGGGGTTTGAATGATATGCTGAATTCATGGTTACAATTTACGCACTGAATAAAAACTTATCCTGTATTCGTAGAACAATTTCACACAGGGGCGACCTGTCGCGCCGCGACACGGTCATAGAAATTGTTCTACGGATATAAAACGCAGAATCACGCAAGCTGAGTTTACTGCGCAACTAGCATGTATACCTACAACGTCCTGACAATAATCGTCGGTGAGTTGCACATCAGAAACGAGACCAGTCTGGTCGGAGAAGAAAAAAATCTTGGATTTTACACGATGCCTTCGCATTATGGTGATGAAAAATCCAAAAAAAATATTTCCACAAATCTGGCCTTTTTCGTCTCATTTGTTCTCTTAAACGCCGCATAACACTCTAATAATATTCTTTATTTACCGTTTTACCTTCTGGCAAGAATTCCGAGTAGACAACACCGCTATATTCAACGAAAACAGTCATTATGACTGACTTTTGATCAACTATGGCGTGGTTTTTTCGGTTTCGGTTAATTTGGAAAGCGCCACTCCGAAGCTTGTTGACTAGTTTGCATGTCAAACTCGTAAACCCACGTCTTTACCAATAACAATGCAGTTCATGATTGTTGGGTCGGAATTGACTCGTTATAGCATGTCCTCAGCGACTCTTATCATCATCATTTCAGCCGTAAGACGTCCACTGGACATAGGCCTCCCCCAAGCATCGCCACTTATGTGTGTTTTCACAACTCTTATGCGATTGAGTTTTTGGAGAAAATTCAGATCTTTTGGGACTAGCCGAGCTGCAACATGTTTCTACTCAAGTGATTATTTAAAATGGTACGAACCGACTCGTGAGACAACGAAAGTTCGGGGTTACCTCTCTCAAACTTGAAAGATGATTTTCAGTCACTGTTTCCTTCACTTTTGCGATGTTAACTTCAGTTGCAGACGTTGATCGCGTACCAGAACGAGGCTAATCTTCTATTACATCTCGACCGCTTTTGAACCCTTTATACCACTCATAAGCACGTGTTTTTGATAAAGTCGATTTACCTGCCTTCTGTAACATTTTCAGTGACTCCAAAGGCAAAATTTCATTGGCGATGCAAAATTTAAGACAAACTCTTTGTTCGATGTTTTTGTTCATTATGTAATTCGCAACACGCACTAGATATGATTTAACTAAAACAGCACTGTAAATAACAGATGTAACTCAAACTCCGCGCCAAAATGGAAAACAGTTGTTGTGTTGTGTTGTGTTGTGTTGTTGTGTTGTGTGTGTTGTGTGTGTTGTTGTGTTGTGTTGTGTTGTCTAGTGGTTAGTGACCCTGACTGCTATGCCGGAGGTCGTGGGTTCGATTCCCACCCAGGACAAATGTTTGTGTGATGAGCACGATCATTTGTTCTGTGTCTCTTTGTTGTGTGTATCTATAATATGTATGTATTTAGAAATATATAAGTATGTTTATCAGTTGTCTAGTACCCATAACACAAGCTCTGCTTAGCTTGGGACTAGATGGCGTTGTGTGATAGTTGTGGAATATTATTATTATTATTATTAATCCAACAACAACAAAAAAATTAATTCGGAACCACGGAATAAAGAAAATTGTTCTGTGTTCGGAACCATAATTAAAACATCCATTGCCGAAACTTTTTTGACTGAATGTATTTCTTTATGAATGGTCAAAGAAAACCTAAACTAGCCTAGGCGCAGGGATACAAATAACTATGAGCTTACTTCATTCTCTCTTGCATCCTATATTCTGCATAGGTGCCCATCATCCTAAGGGGGATTAAAGATGGTTCTTTAACTACGCCATCAATCGAGATCATAGCAAACTGATGGTGCCACCTGGAAAAAAAAACTAACTTCTAAAACCTGACACCTGAATCGAGCGGAAGTGTCAAAGGGTGGGCGTTTTTGGGGGACTGTCTCATGTAACTTTGACGTTCAAAAAGTGCTGACTCTCAGCCTAGTTTGAATAAATGACTTTTGATTTTGATTTTGAGCCACTTAGTATTTTTGTTTAAGGATGGTGCGTTACGGTAGGTCGCGAATTTTTGTCACTACATCTTCTTTTCAACCGCACCGTTGTTGTTTCATCACATCATTCCTCAGCCTATCATTCACAGTCACACCCAGGCAGATGTAACTGGAGACGCCGGAAGGGGACACCCTTGGAAAATATAGAGTGACCTTATTAGTGATGTTCTTCATAAAGATCAGGTGTGTAGCACTCGCAACCCTTAGAACATTTAACCTAGGTTAAATGCTCTTATAGTATAGAGAAAGTTTTCATTTAGTGGGGTAGTTGGTTTTACCCCCAAAAGTATTTACGACAGCCGCGGTTCTTCAGGGAAATAATTACTGCCACACTATGGCGCGCTGTAGAATGTTCTCTCATGCTTCTAGGATAGCAGTTTTCAGGTTGTGCAAAGTTTTTGGAGCCTTTTGGATAGTTGAAACACGCTTCTTCAGCTCATACCTTATGTGTTTTATTGGATTCAAATTTATCTAACTAAACCCGGATTAAAAAAACTCCGTCCGTAATATGACCCACTGACCCTTACCTTCAGTTCTTTCCCACAAGAAAGGGATATCGTTCATATAGTATTGAGTTGATAAACCTATAGAACAAAAGCCCGCGACGAACAGACCTTCTTTGTACTATACCTACGGATGGACAATCAGCTTGGAAAATCTAAATCGCTTGCCTCAAATCTGAAAGATCATCTACTATTCAAACGAAACAAGTAAACAAATCCAAGCGATAACTGGAATCAACAAGAATAACTGATCAAGAGAAACGAATACCCAAGCAAACAGACGCCGAATAATTAAAAACGGAACGCAGTTACACACGATACAAACGATGGAGGATGGACTGTCGATAGTGTTGCAAAGGACTCGAGTCCTCGAGTCGTAATTTTTAAGACTCGACTCAATTATGCAAGACTCATCGGTCGGGCTCGGCATGACTCTAGACTTCGAGCCTTTTGAGCACACTGAGTCTTGCATAATTGATAATTGAGTCGAGTCTATAAAATTATGATTCCTTTGCAACAGTAACTGTCGGAATGACTTTTTTCCCGTCATTTAATAATCTTTGTGGGCACCCTTGGGGCACCCACAAAGCTTCCTATGTTTTGTGACATCTTCATTTATGTAGTAAATACTAATTCCATAATCGAAAATATTGCTAGAACTCAATATTCGTAATTTTTTTATAGCAGCCCCATCATCGAATGACGTTCATCATTGCCAACGTAAAGAACAAAAAATAAAAATGACAAACTATTGCTGTCATTTTTCTGTCCATCGAATCAATCACTGTTGATTTTCTAAAACAAAAGTTTCTATTTGTGTTTCATAGGAAAAGATGTTTCGAGCTAGTAATTTTGATAAGTTGCTTGGTGAGTAAAGAAAATGTCATTTGCATTGTTTCGCATCATCGTGTACGTCCTCAACAAAAATTACAACTTAGTTGTCACAATTTTACTGGGCAGTTTTCTCTGATTAGCATTTAGCTTACTTTATCCTATTTTTCTTCATAAATATTCTTACAATAATCGTATACTCTGCGGGTATGACTCACAAGCTCTTAATGCAATCAACAATATACGACCCATTATCAATACCTACTACTGATTACCATTTTAAAATGGTGAAATAATTTGTTCTAGAGAAAGCTACGACTGGTCTACGCCTGGATCCCGATTGGCCGGCTATCCTACAATTATGTGATTTGATTAGACAGAATGATTGTTCGTAAGTAATTTTATGACTAACATCTTAAGTATTTGAAAAAATAAAAACAAAGCATTGTTTACTTAATTAATTCTTCTATCATGAATGACCCCTAAATTCCTAGTAGAAAGCTATAGGCACTTATTTCAATTAATAAAACCTTTCAATACTGTACTGTCTTTATTTAATAAGAATCTAATTGTATTCTGGGCTGCTATGTGATTTCTTATAATATGGCTTTATGATTACTACTAATCAGACACTATTTTGTATACAGATTACAGCTATGCTGCGTTTTTTTTATTTTTCTCATTATAAATGACATAAACGGGATGAAAAAATAAGATAGTTCTTAAGTATATCAATAACAGATTTAAATTTATACATGATGTGAGATTCAGTTAAATCAATAAAGTGGAAATATGTCCTCATGTGTGTCCAATAGTATCCTATGTCACGCAAAATGATAACAGAGTGGACATTGTGAGAACTATGAAGAGAAATGAGATTGCATAAGAATAGGTCTCACAATAAAGGTAGTAATACTGACATCACGTAAAAATTTAGCATATTGTATACAACTCCTACTTCATGTGAGCCGTCTGAAGTGAGTATGTCAGCTAATCGGTGCTAAAACATCACAATATGACGACAATCCTGTATTCCTGCTGTTACTTTGGCAGTTTTGTAGAATTTTGCATGTTCTTAATAATATATTCTAATGTAATCAAATATAAGTACTTGATACTTTAGCCTGGCTGCTGTCAGTAGGCTTGGCACCCTATCTATTACATAGGATTTGTATTTGGTGCAATGTGGATGTGCTATGGTACACCCCTGCATAACTCAGAGAAAATCAGGCAGAATGTCATGTGTGTATACATATAAATGCTTGTTCCAGACCAAAATATGCAGTGACAGCAGTCAAAAAGAAACTGTACTCATCAAACCCGCACCAGGCTATGTTTGCTCTGCTCACCCTTGAGAGTTTTGTCAAAAATTGTGGTAAGCAAACTTATATACTAATAAAAAATGCAAATGTATACTAGTATTTAATGACTAGTAAAGGCATTGAATTCAATATTTTACTCATTTATGTTAAATGTTGTGTGTTTAGATTGTGGGATATTTGGATGTTCGTTACTCAATCATGCAAAAATCACTGAATAGATTTGGATGAAATTTTGCACACATAGTTTATTACCTGGATTAACACATACAATATTTTTTATACCAGTAGTATGTTCCCATGCAATAATTTCCAACATGGCAGAGCGACTAGCAGAAGCTCATGTTGGACAGTAATTGAGCAAATATTGTAATTTAAAAATGTGAATAAACTTACATTGTCATTGTTAACTTACTATGGTAATTCTCATTATTATGACCAAAGTTGTTAAGGTTTTTATAATAACATTTTAATTATTATGTAAATAAGTCCACACTAACAAACTTAATATTAAATTAAGATAAAACATTAATGAAAATGAGGTCATTATCTTGAGAATTAAAAATAACTAACTAGTAATATCAATGCCATGGATTCCCACCAATTAATAGAAAGTCCGGCGAAGGGAGCCTTTTCTCCCCGTTTCATGAACTAAAGGAATATGATGGGCACTATGCAACTATATTTTTGCATTAGTAATTGTATTACAGATACTGGAAGAAAAAGTCTATAAATGAATAGTGAGTCTTTTAGGATTCTCGTCTAATAGGAAGATCAGGGAAGAAACATAGAATATGAAAGTGTTTTCCAAAAAAAATTACCGTGATTAAATCGAAATAATATATACCCCATTAGCTAATTAGTCTAAGACTTCTAAGATAATTGATTGTAGTCTGAATGAACTACAATTAATTAATTATCTTAGTTATACAGTAGAACGCCGACTATCCGAATTAATTGGAACCGTTGTTGATTCGGATAATCAGACTTAGACTGGTAATAAAGAAAAACGATCTGTCGCACATAGAATAAACATTATTAAGTTTAACAAATACAGTTCTACAATAACGCTCACTTGAACATCTAAATCAGAGTAAGTTGCAACCCCATCAGGCCTTAACAAAAATACAAAGTACACGCTTAGAACCGATTCGGATAATCGGTTTTCTACTGTACTTACATTCAGAACATTTTATGGACTTGCTATAAAATATTTATGATTGCCCATGATGGCAGTAACTAGGGTTTCCATGCCCTTAAGGCCTTTTTACACGGCGTTTTATAAAACTAATATATATCACTAGCTTCTGCCCGCGACTTCGCAGGCGTAGGATTTTTGTTCCCCTGACCCTTCCCGTCGCATCGAATTGCCTGCCAATTTTCGTCCATTTTTCGTTCTATTGATTGTAGCATGATGGTATCAAAACGTATGTTCTATAGCCTTCCTCAATAAATAGGCTACCCAACACAATTTTTCAATTCGGACCGGTAGTTCTTGAGATAACCGCATTCAATCAAACAAACACACTCTTCAGCTTTATAATATTATTAGTATAGATGGAATTTTATACCAATTACAATCCTATGATTACAAACGCCTCATTAAAAGATTCATAGGTGTGGTTTCACACATTAAATAAAATATTCTTTTATCAGGTTCTGGAGTCCATGATGAAGTGGCATCTAAAGCATTCTGTGAAATGCTCCGTGATCTGGTGAAGACAACACAGCATGAAAACCTTCGCAGCAAGATCCTCGAACTGATACAGGCTTGGGCCTTTGCATTCCGAAACTCACCAAAATACAGATCAGTTCAGGTAATACAAGAATAAGCTAATAGTTGATACTAAATGGGAGAGAGGTAAACAGAGCTTTTGTGGCGAAACTTTATAGAGTTCATGGTTGATGGGTGTCTACCTGGGGAGCGCTCCTTTAGGAGGCGTCGAGTGAACGATGGGGGTGTTGTGGCTCCAAAAATAAACTACCTACATAAGTCGGCAAAATTTGTATTTCTATTTCTGTATGAATGTTGAAAAGAAAACCTAACGTATCCGAAGTGGGGTGCTTAAATTTTCAAGCTTGCCTCGTTTTCGCTCTTGCATTCTGCAGCTCTCTGCGTAACTCGACAAAGTAACTTCGTGTTATGTATGAATCGCAAAAGAAAAAAGTAACAAATCCGAAATTTTACAAAATTATTCGAGCTCGCTTTTATTTTCTAAGCTTTTCTGTGCTAGTCGATAAAGTAAAACTGGGGGCGCAGAGATTTTCCAAGAAAAGAGCTGCGTCTGTTTAATGGTTCGGAACCCCTGATCTACCTAGTAACAAACAAACATTAAAATCGATTACGTCAAATCATAATACATTACTAAAGAACCTAAATTACTGATGACGGAGTCAACGCCCCTGTGCTGCTCGTTACTTGAAATTGACCATCTGTTTTTTTGTTTTTTCATGTTTCGCTAGGTAAATACAAAATGCCTATAGGTTCCTGTATGTTTACCACCGTGGTAGCACGGCAAATAGTTAACTACTTACAAAACAGTGCATCTACCAGTATGACCTTTTTAACTTTTTATTAGGGTTTCGTACCCAAAGGTAACCCACGGACCCTATTACTAAGCCTCCGCTGTCCGTCCGTCCGCCTGTGTACCCGTCAACGGGCTGTATCTCATGATCCTTAATAGGTAGACAGTTGAAATTTTCACAGAATGTGTATTTCTTTTGCCGCCATAACAAATAATAAAAACAAAGTTAACAATTCAAGGATCTCTAATTCTATACAAGAAACGAGTTTTTCCCAGGATGTTTTGCCTTAGGTATAGTCCGGAACCCTTCGTGTGCGAGTCTGATTCGTACTTGGCCATTTTTTTAATCAATGTAGCACACAGCTGACTGACCTATGGTAAAGGTAAACATCTTGAAAAAAACCTTCAATTAGTGGGCCAAACTAATTACCTATTTATTGCTTTATGTTTCCAAACGAGGACAGGCAGCACAGGAGGACAATATCGTGCTTTATTTTTTACTAGTCTACGTTGTCCCACTCCTGGGCAAAGGTCTCCCTCCACTACTTCCATGTTTCGCAAGCCCTCGCGTCCTCCTTCTACTTTTGACCGAATGTATCAAGCTCGTCCCGCCATCTCCTACGTGTTCTGCCGCGATCCCGCCTCACTGTGTCAGGGCTCCAGTTCTGTGCTATTTGAGTCCACAGTTTGTCCGTCATGCGGCAGACATATCCAGCCCAGTACGATTTAAGTTAGGCAGCCTTTTAATACACCAATAAAAATCCAAAACAATTAAATACCATACCTTTAAAATTGTCTAGGGACTCATCTACTCAACTTAAATGTGACGTCCTATCAGAACAAACAACTATCGTATTCATTATTAGCTAAACATGGCGAAAATCAAATAAGAAACTGCCTACTGATAGCTTAATAAAAATGAGAATTTTCAGTAGATGTAAATTGCCACAGTTCACTGAACGTTTTTGTGTCCCATTCCAAG
Source organism: Aporophyla nigra (assembly GCA_947507805.1). Lineage (NCBI taxonomy): Eukaryota > Metazoa > Arthropoda > Insecta > Lepidoptera > Noctuidae > Aporophyla > Aporophyla nigra. Next base: position 16,668,051 of record OX382297.1, on the reverse strand, counting down.
GTTAAACAACACAAGTTCTTTGCAATATTGAGCTAGCCACACCTATAATTAAATTATGTCGGGCTTTCATGTCACTGCCACGTTTGTATTGTAGTGGACTGTAAAGTGTAAATTACTTTTCTGTTTCCTAAGTTTACAATGAACATTCATGAGAGGAACTGACGCCCATGCACGTAAGCGTTCATTTAATTCAATCTCATTAGTTGGTCTGCACTGCGTTGTAGACTCTAATAATGGTTCTGTTTACAGTATGGGTCATATGTCAATGTCCTGTTGAGTGATTTTATCTATATTTATGTGTACCCCAGATTGCCCTTTTATACATGCCTGCTATCCTTATTTTGTAGGTATACTGCGCATCAATTTACAGTTGTGAGCATAAATTCATACATAAGTTTGAATAAAACAATGCAGCGTTTATCTTTTATTTAAAGTTATTTTTAATCAATAACATTACTCATTCAAAACAGCCGCTTTCCAACCAGTTTCCATACGGGCGCACATGCCGTATTTCTGTAGACAGGTATCTGATGTGTACATACCTACATACCTTGATACTATAGTATAGGTATATCTGCGAATGCCGCGTCACATGTTATCAGTCAGACGCAGTATGAATCATAATCTCGTGAAATAACATAAACAGTTAGGTAGCAACTCTTTTGTGCTAGCTATCGACGTTTCTTTTCTAAGCCTCTGTGATAAACGTTATAATAAAGGAAATGGTAAAATAATGTACCAAACAAGTAAAGTGATAATGTGTTTTAATCAGTTTTGAGTTATTTTTGTCATAATAATTGTTTCCAGTGTGATTCTGCTCAGTCATAGTGAAGTTTTTACTGTGTTTCATTAAAAATGTTTTTTTGTGAATAGGACACTGTGAACATTTTGAAGGCTGAGTGTTACAAGTTCCCTCCCCTCAAGGAGTCTGACGCTATGTTCTCTGCTGATACTGCCCCAGAATGGGCAGATGGGGAAGTTTGCCACAGGTATGTATGACATGATGTACAACCAAACTTCATATCAAAACATAGTAAATAATAATCAATTTCCTGTACCAAATAATATTAAATTTGAAACAATTTAAAGATGCTTGTTATCCAGTAAAGTTACAAAGCATTTGGTTTGTTTTCCTTATGTTGCTGCAATTTACCTTAATTTGCCTATAAAACAGATTCAACCTTGAAACAGCTCAGGCCACTAGCTATGAAGTAGACAGTTTTTTTACAGTTATTTCTTTTCTTGTAAAATAGATGTCGCGTGGCATTTTCATTGATGGTGCGGCGGCATCACTGCCGTGCTTGCGGCCAAGTCTTCTGCCAGCAATGTAGTACCAAACAATCTACCCTGCCCAAGTTCGGAATTGAAAAGGAGGTGAGAAAGACGGAAAATCGATTAATTATTATGTAACCTAGACCACATAGAAGGGTGTATTTGTAAGCTCAGAGGCTCGTTATGCACAGGAGATAATAAAATGATGTAGGAGATTATATAGGCAGTTGCTTCTTGTAAATACAAGGTGCAAAACCTTTCAACATGGTATTCAGCTGCATCAGCTAAATACCATGTTGAAAGGTTTTTCGTCTAAACAGGAAGGAGATCCCAACATAGCTGGGAAAAGCTTAGTAGATGATGAATCTACGGTTTACCAAGATTTTGATGCACAAACATTTTCCTTTGTTATATGAGTTGATTTAAAACACCAGTGCAGCTGTGTTGTGCTACAAGCATAGACCACCCTAGTAATTTCTGTCAGCATATTTCAACAGTAGGTTGTTAACAGGTGCGTGTGTGCGATGCCTGCTTCGACAAAGTGAGTCGACCCCCGCCATCATCTACAAAGCTGGAGATTGTAGATACCGCCAGCGACTATGGACCTACTGCACAGCCACCGGTTAGTTTTATTACTTTAATCAAAACATAAAACATATGATAAATATTAATATGTTATACAAGATTGTGAATTTGAACCCTAGAATATTCTGCATGATGCATGCAAACAACAATCTATTAGTTTCATTACTACTTGTGTACACAAATTTATGAAATCCATGACAACAACTATATGTTGCACAAGTTTTGGGTATAAATGAGTATACATTTCGCACCTTCTGTGTAACAAAGGCACACTTTAGGACACATTTTTTATTGTCCTTTATTAGGTTTTTTTTAATCATTCAATATAAGCTTTTTATGTGAAACTAAGCAAAAGCAATAAACAATAAAATACAAACTTTAAAAAGATGTCAAACCTACTACAAATAGTAAGCCATAAATAAGGCAGTAAAAGGATCAATATAAGACCCTCCAGTAAAATTAAAAATGAGCTGTTGTGACTTTGTTGCACTGAAGATGAGATTTGTGAAAAAAATAAACTATTTGCACATAAAAATACTTTATTTATAAACTAATTGGAATTATAACATTATCCGTCGTAAGAATCGCCCGGCATTTCACCACCAGGTACCAACATAGCAATATTGTTGCCGTTCAAAAGAATTTGGTCTAGTTTGGTTATTTTTCTTCCCTCCGGCGTTGATTCATATTCTGTGACGTCATCCAGTAACATGTTTACGAAATCATCGAATCCTTGTAAGGTTCCGACCATTTCTTTGTCGTTTTTCATGATAATATGAATCCGAGAGCCTATACACTTGTCCACAAGTTCAAGAGGCAACAACGTGTTAGGATTTGGTAGTGAAGCTTGCGCCATTTTTAAGATATAACGTGTTTAAATGAACACACACCACTGTTTTAATCAATATTCCAGAAATCGAATAACAAAATAATTAATTTTTAGTTGATTCACGGAAAAACATAATCACGCTACTTTTCTTTCTAGTTTGACATAAGCGGTTTCGTTCGGAAATGCTGCACTTATTTCGTGTGAAAAAATAAAATGTACTGTTATGCAACCTTTTAAAATACAATTTTCAGTCATTAGTGCGATAATTGGATTTCATACTGTTGTTTAATTCACATTATACGATTTTTATAACATTACACATGTTACCGGTTTTGTTGATAAGTTTTCGAACGTTTGGAATAGTTACCATACCTAAAAAAAAATATCGGTAAATGGATAATAATAAATTGAACAATAATAAATTATTTAAAAACAATCCTTCCATTTTTCCTACACTACAATTTATGTGTGTGTGAATCAGTGAAAACGTCCATAAATTGAACAATAATAAATTATTTAAAAACAATCCTTCCATTTTTCCTACACTACAATTTATGTTTAAAAGTAAGTTAGCACTTACCTCGTCTAATCAGCTGTGTTAAAATTGTATGCTAACTAGCTCGCTTGCTAGCCCATTATATATATTAAAAAAAAAAATAAGACGAATAAAAAAGAAACAGGTTGGAAACCTATATCCCATTGAATGCCGTAATTACAGACACAATTAAAAAACCATTGTGTCTCGCGTGGATCCACGTTTACGGCATATGAAGAGATATTGCGTAAATCTTTTTAGAAAACGTCCGACTTAACAGCTCGTGTTGCTGAGCTTTGGTTTTAGCGCTAGTTTTTAATAATCTAATATTTAAATTAATTGATTTTGTTTTATTATTAATTTAAATACTAACAAAAAATAGTAATAAACTCGATCAGTTTTACTGATAAGGGGTAAATGGAAAATGTTTATGGCAATACTAAACGTCAAATTTGAAAGTTTGTTCTCGGTCATTTGAAAATAACGAATCGGAAAACGAGCGTACAAGTTGTTTTGTTTTGCGTGGATCACAATTTGGTGGAAGAAATGGCTAAAAATGTGACGAACTTTCGTGGTGAAATTTATTTCACTCCTAGCGGCAGATTGCATATTAAGGACGAGCCTGTAACCCCTATTGAAGAGGATTTCGGCGATCACAATAACTTTGATTACCCATTAGAATATGATTTTGGGAATATGAGAAAATCTATGTCTATGAGCGACATTACTGCGCTCCGAGAGGATCTAGTGAAGCTTAAATTCGACGATAAAGAAGATGTATACCACAGACATCGCAAGCCATCCGGTGCTCCGCTCGAGTTGTCCAGAACTAGGTTTGTGTCAATGGCTGAAGCTATTTACCATTTCCAAAAGGATACTCCTGGTCGTTTTCGTACGAAGCGACCTGAGATATTCCGTTCTCAAAGACCTAATGGACCATCAGGTCTTACTGTGGCTCAATCACCTATGCTGCGATGTAAGACACGCATGAGACCCTCACATATTTTATCTCAGCAGGAGAGAGAAGAAATGGAGCTAGAAGAAATCAGGAAGCACAAAATTAAAGCCAACCCTATTCCAAAGTCTGTAATAGAAGGCACTGTAAACCTTCCTGAAGTAGTCAAGAAGCCCGCAACCATTCCACAGCCTTTTAAGTTAACTGAAATTCAAAAGAAAGCAGCACAATCTTCTTGTGGTAATCATCAATTCAAGGCACGGCCAGCCCCTAAACACATACTTGAGAAGCCTCACATACCTGTTAAACCTGTACATGTTACTAAACCTATCAGCCCCAAATTCCGCTACAAAAGAACAAAATCTGCTGATCAACTAAGAAATGACAACCTGCTTTTAATGAAAACTCAAAACAAACCTAAAGAGGAACATCATCCTAGAATGGGTCCACTTAAACCTGAGCCATTTTCATTTGAAAAACGGGATGAAGAACTGAAGCATCGTAGAGAAGAAAGAATCAAGCGTCAAATTGAGGAGGAGCGCAAGCAAGCTAGTTTGTTCAAAGCACAACCTGTCCCTGGAGCTGTTAAGAAACGCATGCACAGTGCTGCTCCTAAAGGGGGCTCCTCGTCAACTACATCATCAGAAAACAAAGAGAATTTTAAATTTGAAGCTAAGCCACCAGTGGTCCTTTACAAGGAACCATTTAAGCCTGTACTTCAGTCAGTGCATCAAATCAAAGTTGCTCCATTTGAGCTCACAACAGAAAAGCGTGCAGCTGAAAGGGAGAGGTTTGATAAACAATTGAAAGAAAAGGAAGAGGAAAAAGAGAGAATGAGACTGTTGAAGGAGAAAGAACAAGAAGAAGCTGATGAAAGAGCAAGGGCTCAGATGAGAGCTAAGTTGATACATCATGCTAAACCGGTCCCTAAAGCTGTAACTGCACCATTTGTTCCAGAACGATCTGTCGCCCCTCTTACAGTACCACTAACTCCTCAGTTTGTTCGACATCTCAATCAATATTAACTTTATACTGTCTTATCTGTCCAATGTATTTTCAGTTCAGTTTAAAACTAAAAGGAATACTTTTAACTCTGTTTAGATATTCCTTACACTGACTGCTATCATGTTTTGAATTTATATTACTATTTAATTATTATACCTTGTACTGAAATAGTAATTTTTATAGATAATGACATATTATTAGGACATTTTTAATTTTTTAATTAGGGTTTAGATGATATTCAAATTGATATTTCTGAAGATGATATTTGGTAGATTCTCTGTGTAATAATAAACAATATCTTTAACTCTAAATAATGTTTTATTTGACTTGGTCTAACCTCAATATAGTGATACTGATTATTTCAAAGATAACATCAATTGAGTTCAATTAAATATGTCTGAGTCACATACACACACATTAGATATTATTGTTATAATCATGTCTGCAACCTTCTAAAGAAATAGTAGAAATGAATGGTTTGGTTTTATTGGGAGGCTTCTTTCCAGCAGTGGATTTCTTTCATCATTATTATTCCAGCCAATAGACGTCCACTGCTAGACATAGGCAAACTCTGCCACTTTGACTGGTTTTCTTTTTTTTTTTTCTTTATTTATTTATAGGGGCTTTTACGCATAGTGTATGTCAGTCCCATCGTATCCTAAACAATGCTACTTTCATAAGACGTGGCCCATGAATTTGAACAAACTCTTCGCATCGTCGCCATTTGGTTGGGATAGAATTATATGGAACATGCCTACATCAGCTCTGTTCAAATTCAAGGATCTCACTAAATTATTTCTACTGGACTCATATTGGACACATTCCATCAATAAATGTTGTAGGTCAACAACTCCACATTCGTCACAATTTGGTGATGCGATTTTCTTCATCATGAAGGCAAATTTTTTGCATGGAATATGTGCAGATCTGAGTCTAAAGGCTTTTGACTAAAAATAAAAATACTGCATTTTAGTATTAAAAGAAAACTGAAGTATAAAATCACGCCAGTATTTCTCGAAGATACATATTAACTGTACCACATTTTGTCTGATGATTTCATAAAGCCTGCTTTTTGCCATTCTGTCTTTTGAAGCAGCCTTAGGCTGCTTTTGAGAAGAGAGGAGTGGAGCTGTGCTAATATTAACAAATAGAAGGTTCTTCATCCATGCTAAGAGAAGCTAGTTTGGATTTTAATGGTTGATATTGGAACAGCTTGGCTCTTTTCCTCTCCTCCATTCCAATGACAAATTGTTTAACATCTGTGCTCAACGCAATTATGGGCACGTACCTACACCTACATAGCTGTATGTAGGTGCCCACATATTTTCTCTCTCACTCATATTTATGCCAAATGCTTTACTGCAACAACAAGATTGAGGGAACATTACCGAGGCCATATAGACATTTTTAAGTCTAACATCTTCATTTTTAACCGACTTCAAAAAAAAGGAGCCAGCGGTTCTCAATTCGACTGTTTTTTACACGCTTTATATTAGCTTCACTTGTATGTTTGTATGTTTGTTTGTAAACGACTCCTTATAGCGCGATTTTGACCCACTTTGAACGACCAGATTTCATTCAAACTTTGCACAGCTGTTAAGGACCGATGACAATGCAATAATTTCATAAATTTGTGCCATTATCTTTGCCAGGGTTACCAGGACAGCAAAAAAACTGTCTTCGAAAACTACGCTGACATACGTCACAAACTAATTTGTGCCATTATCCTTGCCAGGGTTACCAGGACAGCAAAAAAAACTGTCTTCGAAAACTACGCTGACATACGTCACAAACTACGCTGACATACGTCTCAAAATTCGAAACACCCTAAAAAATAGAAAATAAATAATAGTTTAAAAAAACTGAAAAACACGCTTCCATTGAAAACCAAACTAAAAAGTACAAAATAATGAAAAAAAAAGCGTGGGGTGACTGATATCAATAAAAAAATACCTTAAAAAGCACCCCACGCTTTGTTTCCATTATTTTGTACTTTTTAGTTTGGTTTTCAATGGAAGCGTGTCTATTATTTTTTTAATGTTTGTTACCTCAGAACTTTTGACTGGGGGAACCGATTTTGATGACTCTTTTTTTATTTGAAAGCTGGTGCTTCCCATGTGGTCCCATTCCAATTTGGTTCTATTCTGACAATGGCATCTATGAGAAAACCATATAAATCTTAAATTTGTATTAAGTATGTGCGCGACAAATGAACGAATAACGTGATTAGATTAGTTCGGGGTACAAACCATAACTAAAAAGTTGAAAATAAAAACTTTATATACAAAATAACAACCGACTTCTTTAAAAATAACACTACAGAGTGAAAAATAACTTTAATTTCGGAAGTCGGTGGCAAAAAAAAACTTAAATACAGATCCTAAGACACCGACTTCCGAAATTAAAGTTATTTTTCACTTTGTAGTGTTTTTTTAAGGAAGTTGGTTGTTATTTTTTTGAAAAAAGTTTTTTGTTAAGTTAAAGTTTACTAAAGTCAACTATTTACAGGCGAAACGCACTGGAGGCAAGACTGCAGAAGAATTACAAGAGGAAGAAGAACTGCAGTTGGCGCTTGCTCTCAGCCAGTCAGAGGCTGAACAGAAAGAAAAGGAACGCAAGTCGCGCCATCACATCGCGCCTGATCCTGTACCGCACCATCCTACGTGTGAGTAGATGCTGTGTTTATTATAAACCTAGAAGAAGATAGGAGGGTTGAGTTGGAAGGAAGACAAGGCATGCCAGGGTCGCGAGACCTTAGTCCTGGCACATGGCAACTGTAGGAACACGGTCGAGTTTTGGTCAGTAAAAGTCAGACACTCCCCTCCCGCTCCGCCCAGAGCGGGAGACGCCATTTGATGATTTCCCACCCACATAAAAAAAGGTCTCAGACAAGGTGGACCGATGACCCTGTGAAGGTCGCAGGAATCCGCTGGTTGCGGGAAACACAGACTCGGTCGAAGTGGCGGTGCTTAGAAATCATGATGCTGATGATTATAAACCTAACGAGCATTTGACCAAGCTTCGCCCGCGTCGAGGTCGGATGTTATCTCACGGCAACCTACTATCGGGATAAAAGTATTCCATATAGGATTTCTCATACAAAATAGCCCAGGAGTGTAACCTATTGGTGTGCCCAATCTAAATCTTTGCCATTTACACTGCATTATGCGTTTGTAAATTGTCTTATAATATACTGAATGTTATAGGATTGGTCTATAAACAGACTGAATAATATTGTTACTAATGAGCGTGAGATACCTGAAACAGGGCTATACCTAGCTCAGGTAGAATCCAATAACAGTGGAAACTCTTTATAGCGAACTTCTATTTAACGACAAACTGATTTAGAAATAGAAATTATTAACTTTTGTTTGCTTTACATTGTTACCCATATATTGAAACACTATAAACGTCAATATTTCGTGTCTATAATGCAATAAAATACCCAGTCTCTGCAATTTTTCTCCTCAAACCTATTCCTCGAACCATGAATTCAGTACATGATTCTAATTCCAATGCTTTGAAAATTTTGGTTGGTTATTATAAACAAAAATGCTACTTACCAAGATAAAAAAATTACGCTACAGGACCCAGAATCATGTGCTAAATTCATGGTAACAATTTGCGCGTCAATGTTCCTGGTACCCTGTAGAGTTTAAACGGTATTATTTATATACTTCCAGATAAAATATTTCCATGAGTAATATACATAAACAATTTTAACGCTACTATTGTCTCGACCTCTGTGTCTGTTGAACATCCGCTGACTTTGATTATTATAAAACATAAATAACCCTCTCTGCATGTAAAGAGATAGATCCTGATGTTACATGACATCACTCTTGTAACCCTCGATGGGAGAGGTGAACGTAAGGCACACCGACATTTCAATAGTTATGTTTTAATTAAGTCCCATGTAATAAATGCAAATGCGGTGCTATCGACAAACGATGGAGCAGACATCAGTGTCAGTGGCAGTGTGCTAAAGCACTAGGAAGTGTCGAAGGGTGGGCGTTTTGGGGGGACTGTCTCATGTAACTTTGACGTTCAAAAAGTGCAGACTCTCAGCCTAGTTTGAATAAATGACTTTTGTTTTGATTTGATTTGAGTGTGTCCTGACGTTTGCACGTTACAAGAATTGATGGACGCTAGTGATGGCGTCAAACACGTGGCCGAATTCTGGGCTGAGTCGATTTAGAGTGGCGCGCCGTCAGCATGCTGTGCCGGAGTGCCGGACGTAAAGAATAGCACCATACCATTTCTTCCCGTGGGTGTCGTAAAAGTCGACTAAGGGACTTACTAGATAATGGGCAGCAGCGTTCTCTTTATATTTTACCACCATACTGCGATCGCCAACTCGCCGGCCAAGCTACCACCACCCCTAATTTTTGGGAGAGGCCTATCTCCAGCAGTGGACCTCTTGCGCCTGAAATGATTACGCTAACAAGAGGAATGAAGAAGGGGACGAGGCTATTGTTGTCAAATGGACACAAAATTTACACTCTGGACTGCGGCTAAGATTTGGGTTTTTCAATTATGAGTCCTTTCTCATGGTAGTCCAGACCCTGGATCTAACGAAGTTTGATAGAAGACAGAACATTGGCACATAAAACATTAATATGACATACATTCCAGTGTCTCCAACACCTTCGTCCGTGAGTGCGTCCCCGGAACACAGCACGCAAGCCAACTCGGAGCTGTCGCGGTACCTCGACCGCAACTACTGGGAGCAGCGGATATCTCGCGACAACACCGTGGCACCCACCGCGCCCGCGCCTACCGCGCATGCATCCGAAATGAATGAGGTATTTATTTAATTCTAAATTCTTTATTGACATAAAAAAGTGTGTACAAACAAAGTGAAGCCCTGACTCCTGCTGCGCTAGGTAAAAACATCTGTGTTACAGGAGCCAGTGTCTTCTCCCTATCAGTAAGTAGTTCGGGATTTTATGCAATATACATACATTATTTATATTTAGTTTAAGATTAACAAAATTTATAATTAAAATAGTAGTTAAGTACATTCATTATTAAAATAAGTTAAAATTATAATTATGATTAAATATTTATGAGTATGACTATACAGACCGTGTGCTCAGTTGGATTTCCTATCGGCAACTTCTTAGGAGCCTTAAAATGAGTTTTCGAAAAATAATGCCAACTACAACAAGAGACGACTTAGATGCGTATTGCAAGGCTTAAATAGAGGTGGCTCTGGAAAAGGGTGCCTGCAGGGATTTGAGGGAAACCTTTGCTCAGCAGTGAGACTAACTAAAAAAAAAGTCGCAACTTATAAACAAAAGTTTAGGTATCAACTGTGTTGTCCATGTTTCCCACTTCATCTTTAATCATACAATGTTCCCTTTGCTGGGACACTAGCATCCTCTGTGCGAGAGGAGGGGCCGTCATCCACCATGCGGCCTAGTGCCGATTGGTAGATGTCACATGGCTCGACTTTTGTTATTCTTATTGGAGATGCGTATTGCCTCACGATGGTTTCCTTCAGAAGATGAAGTGAATTCACACATTTCTTTTTGGGCACCAATATGGAGAGTTTACCAGTTATACGTTTATTTGAAAAACATGTATGGTCATAACATAGCTTGGCATCAAATAAAAAAATCTGAGAATCAAAATATAGGGCATTAATTTCAGTAATCATTCTTTAGTGCTCACATTCGTTTTATAAGGAACACTTGGGCAAGATTTAATGCTTTGTGACACAGCAGTTTTGCCATGCATTTTCACAGGTATTTGAGGTAGGAAATAAGAAGGGACAACACTTGATAGTGCGTATAATTGGCCACTCAAGGATATCTACAGTATACAGTGTGTAAGGGACAGCCCTCCACAAACTGACAGAGTGCATTCAGCTCCTTATTTTGAATCATATTCCACCGGAATTTTTCTCAGGATTTTTTTATTATTTTTTTACGTTTTTTCAGCTTTTTCAATTTTATTTCAATGTAAAATTACATTCTCTGAAAGCAGCACTCCATTTATGTAAACAATACGGCTAAAATCAAAAAAGCAGCAATAGATGTTGAAATACTCTAACGAACGACGCGTAAAACCAGCTGTTCACTTCCTGTCTAACTACAGAGTTCATCGAACTCGTCGTCGGCGATTGCACAAAGGCGGCTTTCCGAATTGATCCGAGATACATTGCGTGTGAGGAAATAAAACAAATCAGGTTTATTGGATTCCCATAACGGTCCTGAAATAATTTCTTGTACTGGTTATCTTAGTAGTAACTTCTGCCCGCGACTTCGTCCGCGTTAAATTTCTTGTTCCCCCGACCTTTCCCGTCGCGTCGAATGGCTTACCCGTGCGATTTCCGTTTTTGCAACATTTTTCATTACTGCTCCGCTCCTCTTAGTTGTAGCGTGATGTTATATAGCCTATAGCCTTCCTGGATAAATAGGCTACCCAACACAAAAATAATTTTTCAATTCGGACCAGTAGTTCCTGAGATTAGCGCGTGCAATCAAACAAACAAACAAACTCTTCAGCTTTATAACATTAGTATATATGATATACTGAATCCACCCCATCAGTCTGCGGAGCGCTGTCCCTTACAGCCTGTATTGTGCGCGCGTAGTTACAACCAACTAGGCTGAAATTACAGAATGCTATTATGGTATGATGATTCTAATGTACTCCCTTTTATTTGTCAGTACAGAGGGTGCTCCGGCGTAGTACTAAGTGCGTAATATAGGCATTACGCACTTAGTTTAGTTTATCCTAGTTTTGGTATATTAGTCACAATTATGAATATGCGTCATAAAGAATTTAATCTTTTATTTTTTGCTTTATGATCATGTTTTTAAGCCTCAGGCGCAATACAACAAGTTATCATTCTTCGACGTGACGTAATAGATAAGGAAAAGTTTCTATCATGTTGTTCCTGACATATATGACTAAAAATTGTTAATTATTCGAATAATGTTTACAGGAATTCCCGAAACCTTCCACTACAAAGGTTCAAGATGACGACGCCGAGGACAAAGAAATTGACGAATTCGTGGAGTCACTGAAATCTCAAGTTGAAATATTTGTCAACAGAATGAAGAGCAACTCTTCACGGTATGACAGTAATGAATAAAAACCTTTACAGAACATTATAAATACTTTGTTGGACTTGTACGATCATTAATAACTTTTCTTTTTTCAGGGGACGTTCTATCGCCAATGATACATCTGTTCAAACCCTGTTTATGAACATCACGGCCATGCATTCACGTCTGCTACGCTACATTCAGCAACAGGATGATAAGCGAGTCTATTTAGAGAGTTTGCAGGTAAGCACTCCAACATTTTATAAAAACGTTGAAAAGAAACTAGATAAAAACCCACATCCTCTGAACCTAGGATACTGGGTTAACTTCCCGGGGCAGCGTTTAAGGGATTTCCCATAAGGATTATGGTCAGTGAGTAGTACAATCTAGATTTGAGCCTGGTTAATGGTTGTAGACTCGTATTATTTATTATTTACACTAGCTTCTGCCCGCGACTTCGTCCGCGTCAAATTTTTGCTCCCGTGACCATTCCCGTCGCATCGAATTGCCCGCCAGTTTTCGTCCATTTTTCATTGCTGGTCCGCTCCTTTTGATTGTAGCGTGATGTTATATAGCCTATACCCTTCCTGAATAAATAGGCTACCCAACACAAAAAGAATTTTTCAATTCGGACCAGTAGTTCCTAGGATAATAAGGCAATAGTTCCAAACTCTTCAGCTTTATAATATTAGTATAGATTGGATTAAAAAAACTGGCCAAGTGCGAGTCGGACTCGCGCACCGAGGGTTCCGTACAAACCTCCAGGTATTCACGGTTTATGCATAAGGTTTATGTTTATGAAATTAAATGTTTTTTTTTTTTAATTTTTATGTTTGAGTTGACTGAATGAAAGGTAAATTGTGGTTTACGATTTATGACGTGTTAAAAAAAAACTACTCACTAGATTTCGTTCAAACCAATTTTCGGTGGAAGTTTACATGGTAATGTACATCATATATTTTTTTTAGTTTTATCATTCCCTTATTTTCGAAGTTACGGGGGGGGACACACATTTTACCACTTTGGAAGTGTCTCTCGCGCAAACTATTCGGTTTAGAAAAAAATGATAGAAACCTCAATATCATTTTTGAAGACCTATCCATAGATACCCCACACGTATGGGTTTGATGATTTTTTTTTTTTGAGTTTCAGTTCTATGTATGGGGAACCCCAAATATTATTGTTTTTTTATATTCTTGTGTGAAAATCTTAATGCGGTTCACAGAATACATCTACTTACTAAGTTCCAACATCATAGCTCTTATAGTTTCGGCAAAAAGTGGCTGTGACATACTCGGACAGACAGACAGACAGACAGACATGACGAATCTATAAGGGTTCCGTTTTTTGCCATTTGGCAACGGAACCCTAAAAAGACCTGTATGCGCAGCATGACCACCGTAGAAATGGGTTTTGTCGACGGAAGAATAGACAGAATTACAGATTGTAGAAAGATTAAAGATTGTAGAAAGATTTGTACCGTTTTATGCTGGCGTAGCATGACAATTCTATATCTATTCTACCATGAATAGACAAAGTTCTTTCTATGGTGGTCATGCTACGCGTGCTGATGACTTGTGTTTCCATTAAACCTCTGCATGCTTCTTTGTGACACAATATAAAACAAGTTTACTTTGTTTATATGTATGTATATATTCGTATTTATTCTTGTATTTTATAATTTTTTCCGATATATTATCTATCCCATATGATGCACCTGCCATGTTTTGTCTCTGTATCACCCTAAGGTTTACTGGTAGAAAATGCCTCAGGCACTCGTCCGCCCTTTGTACAGAATATAGTTTAGTAAATAAACAAATGAAATAAGGCAGAGCCCTAATAAATAAAATAATACGTCCATATTTCGCCAGTTATGTTCTCATGTAATATAGCCTTAAGACTATGTAACGTGCCATCCGCAGGACAAAGTGACGCAGATCCGCGACAGCCGCGCGGCGCTGGACACTCTCCGCGCGGAGCACACGGCGCGGCTGGCGGCGGCGGCCGAGGCGGCCGAGCGACAGCGGCAGATGCAGATGGCCGCCAAGCTGCAGGCCATGCGCAAGAAGAAGCACGAGTACCTGCAGTACCAGCGACAGCTGGCTCTACAAAGAGTCCAGGTTCGTAACGCTTATACACCGTGACATTTTAGTCGTCTTACAAACGTTGTCCACTCAATGTATCCGACATTATATACCTCTAGGCGTGATTAAAACATTGTTACCATTAATTAAGACACTTGATACTAAGAAAAATTAATAATGCGTTAGAATTATGAAACATCATGTTAATAATGGTAACGTATCATACGATAGAGAACATACCTATCCAGCGCACGAGTCGACTAGATAATTTCATCTCCATTTTCCATAAGACAAAATATCAATTTAAAACTACGTCCTGCGTCATCATAATGAATAAAAAAAAATTATTTACTTATTCAAATTTTCATTTTTTTTCTTATAGATGTGTAGTAGTCATTGGATACATGAAGTGGGATATATATATAAATATACTTAGATATATAGATATACTTAGATAAAAGTTAACTATAAGTATACAAGGCAGATGAAAGAGGACGCCCTAGTAGAACATATTGGTTATGTTCTTCAGAAGGGTCGGATGCGTAGTACTGGTAATTGGCGTGCGTGTATGACCACTTAAACGAAGCAAAAGGAGTATGTAAGGATCGTAGCAGATGGCATTCGTGGTTGCAGGCGTGATTTTATTTATGTATGTAAAAGTAAAGGCGAGACCAAAGACGATGGATGTAATGTGTGAACTAAGATATGGATAGAAAGGCGACTAAAAGAGAAGTGTGGAAGAAAAAGTCATATTGCGCCCACCCCAAATATGTTGGTATAAAATAATAAAAAAAGAACGCGCTATTACTTCATTTTCACTTAACATTCTTTCTGATTTTTTTTTCTTATTGCTCGGTTCCTAAAGGCCCTAGGGTAATCTGAAATAGCCTATAGCTTTCCTCATGAATGTGGCTATCTTATACAAAAAAAAAAAAAATTCATCATCATCAGCCTATAATGTTCCCACTGCTGGGACACGGCCTCCTCTCGGTGAGAGGGAGTGGGCCATAATCCACCACGCGGGTCCAGTGCGGGTTGGTAGATGTCACATGTCTTCGAATTTTTGGTTCTAAGAAATGCCGGTTTCCTCACGATGTTTTCCTTTACCGTTTTGAGAGCAATGGCAAAAAAAAAACAATTATAAATTACATTATAAATAAGTATAGATGTTTTTTTTTTTAATAAATGGTTCATATTTTTCTAATTGAAATATCTTTTCAGGAACAAGAAAGAGAAATGCAGATGAGACAAGAACAACAGAAGCATCAATACTTGATGAATGCCAACAACTTTTATATGCCCGGCGTTTCTATGCCTGGCGTTTCCATGCCTGGCGTCTCCATGCCTGGCGTCTCCATGCCACAATACCAGAGCGGTTATTCCAACCAGCCTATTTACGCGAACACACAGTTCCATCAACAGATGTTGGCCGCCCAGGCAGCGCAAGCACAAGCCACTACCGACAGCAATGTGCCGGTGCCTGTGCCGGGCCAAGCACAAATGTCCACAGCTAATATGCCGATGAACATGAACCAAATGGGACCTATTCAGTCTATGCCACAGCTACCAAACACGTTCCCTACGTTGTCGTCGCCTGCCGCTATCAACCAGACTCCCGTCAGTGCCCAGCCGTCCATGAACCAGCCCAACCTACGACCCAATCTAGCTCAACAAATGACGCCGCTTCAGCAACAAATGATGCTACAGCAAATGCATCAGATGCGCATGCCAGTACAAGGTGGAATACATCAAATTGCGCCACAGACTATTGCCAATGGCATGCCAGGACCAAGCATTCCACAACAGAATGGACAAAATCCACAGTTACCTAAGCAAAATTTGCCAAACCAACCCCAGCAGCAACCTAATGCTATGATGCCACAAATGTCCATCGGCCAACAAAATGTAGGCCAGCAAAATATGAGTCAACAATTAATGAATACCAATCCAATGCTTGGATTACAAATGCAGAACATGCGGATGCCTCTTATGCAAGGCAACCAACAAAATACTAATCAGCAAATTCCAGTTTCTGGATATCAGAACATGACTATTCCTAACCAAATCAATACTCAGCAACCAGGAACTCAAGCTCCGAATATGCAAATACAGTCACAAATGCAAATGCCTGGACAAGTGATGCCCATGCAGGGACAGCAAATGATGCAAGGACAAACTATGCCTGGACAGCCTCAGGGCATACAGATGAACAACAATCCACAAACAGGCCAAAATTTACCGCCTCAGGGACATCAGGTTCCACAAACCCAAGGCCAACAAATGCCACCACAACAACATCATCAGTCACAGATGCCGCTTAATCAACAAATGCCTTTACCCGGCCAGGGAATGCAGCAACCCGGCCAACAAATGATGATGCAAGGGCAACAAATGCAACATCAAAGTCAAATGATTAACCAAGGTCAAACACCACAAGGTCAATTACCGCAGGGTTCTTTGTCGCTTGGTCCTCCAGGTCCACAGCAAATGAATCAAGGCCAGATGTCCACAAGTATTCAAGGCCAACAAATGATTCAAGGTCAATTACAACAGCCTATAAATCAGACTCAGATGCAGATGGGTCATCAGATGCAAATGGCACCTGTCCAGCAGATGCAGCAAGTCCCTCCAATGCAAGGGCAGGTGCCCCAGCAAATGGGAATGCCTCAACAACAAATGCAACAGCAAATACAGCAGGTCCAACCTGGGCAACAAAACATACCAGGACAACAGAAAATGCAGCAGCCGAACGCGCCGCAAGGACAGTTACCACCCGGTACCAACCAACAGGCGCAAACACCCGGTAAGCCAGAACAAAACAATAACACTGCGGAACTAATAAGTTTCGATTGAGAATGAGAGTTCCAACATTGAGAGATCTCTGCAAATGAATGACTGGAAATAATAATACTTGTTCTAATATTACGTAATGTTAAACTATATGCAATAATATTATGCACTTAGATATCGTGCTATGTTGTGAGTTTTAAAACCAAAATATTGTCATGTATAGATAAATTTGAGATTTTATAGAAGATACTATTGATTGCCTTTACTTATAAACGTTGTAAATGTGAAATGATGTGTAAAATTTATAGTCCATATCTTTTAACAAGGAGGTTCCCAGCATTTTTGCAATTTGATGAATAAAATAATTTTGTTGTAACTTTTATAAGTAAAGCGGATCTTCAAGCTTTATGATTATCACAGATTAGTTAACAATTATTTATACATATTAAGATAGTTCCAGATCAAAATTTGGCAGCAAATATGACACAATCATACGAATTAAAATATAATCTGTCCCATTAAATCATTTGCTGTAGTTGATAGATTCCTTTTAGTTAGAAAAGCCTTGTAATCTATGTAAATGCAAATATGTATAAACTATTCGTCGTTCGTAAATCGTAGTTTATTTAGATATTAATATAATGAGAAATTCTAATATTTTATGTTTCATTATCTGCATTGTTGTGGTAATTGTTTTGTTATAATATTTTAAGTTATATGATGTATAATACGACGTACCAATAAAACAAGAAAATATACTTTGTATTTATTTATAAAACCATTCTCCGTGGGTGAGATGCAGTGCAAAAGATGGACAATTTGACAGCGACGAAAGAACTTATGGAAATATCGGTAATCTCTATTGACCTAGACACGTTTGCGTTATTTATAAATAGCTTTCCATAAGTTCCATCGTCGTGTGACTAGTACTGGCATGGCCTACCATCAGGGATTTTAATTTAAATAACTTAAAAAAAATGTCGAATTTTGTCGCCAAAGTTCAAAGTATAAGCGTTTCTAGGTGGCCGACCTGCACCCTAATTGCGAAACGCACAATTTATCAGAATCTGAATGGGATTGAAGATTATTTCTAAACCATTGCGTCATTTGGTCGAATAAATTGTCGGCTCAGCAACGTAAATAACGCAATGAATGTTAAATAACTATGAATATTAAACCAATTCCTACCGATAAAAAAATCCGCAATTACCCCTCTGCATGCGTAACATGAACACAAACAAACAAACTCTTCAGCTTTATAGGCCACTACCAGTCAGATAGAGTTTTCTCTTCCTGCTGGAACTCAGACGGGCATTCTTGACTCTTCAGTTAGAGTAGTGGAGGTCACTCCAGATAATTCGTTAAACTAGGTAATAAGACAACAGAAGGTACCCTTTCAAATAACCAATTATTGTTAGGGAATAATAAAAAGATATCTTCTGGCATTATTAGTCATAAAAATAAAAAACCAAAGGGAGTGCAACACACTTTAAAATTGTATAATCAAAATATCCAAGGTTGCTCTTCCAAATTACTTGAAATAGAATTGTTTTTAGAAAACACCAAGTTTGATGTCATTTGCTTAACTGAACATTGGTTAAAAGATCATCAAGTAAAGTCAATAAATTATGAAAATTACTGTGTAGTTAGCTTTTTCAGCCGAAAACGCATGATACATGGCGGATCATTAATATTAGTTAAAAATTCTATTAAATCGAAAGAACGAAAGGACATCATTGGGCTGTCTGTTGAACACACTGTTGAGCTGTCCTGTGTTGAGCTTGATAAATACAGACCTCCAAGTTACCAGAATCTATCTGTGTTTGATTCTGTAATGGAAGAGGTGCTAAAGAAACTTAGTACTAGTAGTAAGTCACTGGTCATATGTGGTGATTTTAATATTAATTTATTAGAAAGTAACTCAAATACTTTCAGATTATTAAGTCTTTTTAAGTCATTTAATCTGTCAAATGTTTTTATGGAACCAACCCGAGTGACAGCTTCTTCTGCCACTTGTATAGATAATATTTTTTGTAACTGTGATTACTTACACCTTAGAGTAATAACACATAGAGAGATAGCTTCATTCAAAATTCCGTTTAAAATTGAAGCAACAACACTATCAATGTGTGCATAAGCGGCACGGAATTACATTCACCGACACACACAGAAGCAAACTAGTAATATTGCAAGTAAATTACATTTTCCCCAAATAGTGGGAAAAATTGAACTCTTTCAAGGATTCGTGAGTAGAAAAGCTATTAAATAAAAACATGAAATTAAAAATATTTATTATTATACCAAGATAGATTACTTAAACATCTTCACTTCATCAAACAAAACGAAACCAAAAAATTTTTTTTCGTGGCAAGCGGGACCCCCCATAATATTTAGCAAATAAAAATACCTACCTAAATGTGAATTTGGATTAAAATTGGAAGTACATAGTTATAATAACAAAAAATGGGGTAAAATATTTTTCTTTGCCTAGCAACAATTTTATTGTAATGGCGTCTGTCAAACTTGCGATTTATTTATTTTGTTTTGATGAATGTTTTAATCAAAAATATATGATGTTAGGCAATAATTACCCGTGAAATAGGATCTTTAAATTTTTTCCGTAGTTATGTGATGAGTTGTGATACCCTTTCACTACACAGTACGTCATTTTTTTGTGAAATTGCGGGAGCTCTTTACAATAGCACTTGGTATTTAGTACTAACGGTACGAAAGTCGTACTTAGCCTTAAAAGGCTACCTTGAAATGGCTTCACTTTTCGTGCAACTACTGCGGTTCTATGCGTTATTATTCTAAGACTTACACAAACAAATTGTAAATAAGTTGCCATCTGATCACAGTGGTCAAACAGTAACATTTTGCTCGTACATACCTCTACAAAAAATTCAAATAAGGTTTAGGCCAATGACATGTAAAAATCTAGAGAAATTTAATCATTCTTTGGCCAGTACATTATGTCTTCACAGTTTTAATAATGAATGTGACCCAAATGAGTTCTACGCCGAGTTCTTCTCATTATTAAACACGCAATTTAATGACAATTTCCCACTAAAGACTAAAAGTATTTGCACAAAGTTCTTATTTAGTGATTGGGCAACTCCAGGTATACGTAAAAGCAGAGAAAAACTTTTTGAACTTTATGGCGTAAAGCAACATATGACTAATAGAAGCTTTCATCAGTATGTTGCAAAATATTCTAAAATTTTTAAAAGTGTGTGCAGCTTGGCTAAAGCGCTTTATATTAGCAATAAAATAAAATCAGCGGATGTTAAAATAAAAACTACCTGGCAAATAATAAATGATGAAACAGGTAGGAAAAAACAGCGTAATACTGAATTTAATTTAGAGTCTGCACATGGCCCCATTAACTCAGATATAGAAATAGCTCAGGAATTTCAAAATTTTTTCGTTAATATTCCCGTTAAAACTACTGAAGCTTTAAATTCGTCACCCGCGCTTTCCGCTGCCTTACTCAAAAAGAATGTAGGGGCATGCCCTTTAGAGTTCAGGTTTCAGCATACTAACCCCCAGGCTATTATAAAAGCTTTTAAAGATCTTAAAATTAAATCAACAGAAGATCTTTGGGGAATGTCTGTCAAATTTTGTAGTTCTATTATTGAAACCATTGCACCCTATTTAGCTTTCATATTTAACACCAGTGTAGACCAAGGAGTCTTTCCGGATCTGATGAAACACAGCAAAGTAGTTCCTTTGTTTAAATCCGGTGATAGTAAAGAACCAAACAATTATAGGCCCGTGTCAGTTCTGCCAGTTCTCAGTAAGGTGTTTGAAAAGTTAATGCTCAATCAAATGTTACGTCACTTTAATAAAAACTCCATCTTTCATGAACACCAGTTCGGTTTCACCAAAGGGCGTTGTACCACCGACGCTGGTGTTACCCTAATAAAGAACATTTTTAACGCCTGGGAAGAAGCACAAGATGCCATTGGAATCTTTTGTGACCTTTCCAAGGCGTTCGATTGCGTAAACCATGAGACACTTTTGCTGAAACTAGAGCACTATGGAATTAGAAATACAGCTCTTGACTTAATGAGATCATACCTGAAGGATAGAATGGTCAAAGTCCAAGTAAACGGCGTAAACTCATTGGGGTCTGAAATGGCAATGGGCGTTCCTCAAGGCTCGATATTGGGTCCATTCCTCTTTTTAGTATACATTAATGATCTACCCCATCTACTTCCAAACCAACCGAAGATGGTGTTATTTGCAGATGACACATCATTGATATTTAAAATCGACAGACGGTCTCAAAATCTTGACGACGTCAATAACTCCATTCTTCAGGTCCAAGACTGGTTTACGGTAAATAATTTGGTACTTAACAAAAAAAAAACCAAGTGCATTAGATTTCAATTGCCTAATGTCAGAGGTAGCGAATGTGACATCTTATTGAATGGGGAAAAACTGGAATTTATTGATCAAACGGTTTTCCTAGGAATCACGCTAGACGAGAAATTACAATGGGGACCTCATATAACATCTCTTGCGGGGCGGTTGAGCTCGGCCGCTTATGCTGTTAGAAAGATAAGACAGTTAACAGATGTAGAAACCGCGCGTTTGGTCTATTTTAGCTACTTCCACAGCATTATGTCGTATGGCATTTTACTGTGGGGTAGGGCTGCTGACATTGAATCCATTTTTATTTTGCAAAAGCGAGCTGTCAGAGCCATTTATAATCTATGTCGCGGCGAATCCCTCAGGGAACTATTTAAAAGGATTAATATTATGACGGTACCTTGCCAATTCATTTACGAAAATATTATGTATGTAAGAAAAAATCTACATCTTTTTAATAAAATAAGCGATAGACATAACTTTAATACTAGAAATAAAGACAAGATAGATCAACCATTTTTCAGATTAGCAAAAGTACATACATCTTTTATGGGGTACTGTGTTAAATGTTACAACAAAATACCTTCTGATATATTGCAATTAAATGAAAGGAGGTTTAAAAGTCATATTAAAAGTACACTTTGTAAACGAGCTTATTACAAATTAGAGGACTACATCCAAGATAAGAACGCTTGGAAACATGCTGGTCTCGCTCCATAGGACAGTCTCATAGGAGTTTATCAAACTAGTTGCTAACTTAATTGTGTAGATAATATTTATTTTTTCTTCTATGACACTGTTTTACATTCTGTAATTACTGTAACTCACACACTGACAGTTTATATGGGTAGTTCATATAATTGTTTTTTTATTTAACTGCTTTTGTTAATTTATTTTTATTTTCTTTTAATTTCATTTGTTGTGTATATATATCATTTGCATCGTTGTATATGTAAGCGGGCACGCCCTTTATGCCTGGAGGCTTTAGTAAGGTTTTAAGTTCTGTTTACGATTTTGTTTCATTATTCATTTCAACTTGAGTTTAGTTTTCAATGTTTTGTTGGTATAATGGCGTGTGCTAGCTGACATATGGCGAATAATGTATGTTTTGTTTTATTATATTAATAACTTATACAATATTGTATAGAATCAAGTTCTTCTAACTTAACAGACAGCAGTGCTGCTGGGGAGTTTGTTCCGCCACTTCTTCTTCCCAGCCAAAGCACTAGGAAGTGTCGAAGGGCGGGCGTTTTGGGGGGACTGTCTTATGTGACTTTGACGTTCAAAAAGTGCTGACTTTCAGCCTAGTTTGAATAAATGACTTTTGATTTTGATTTGATTTTGATTTTATAATAGTGGTATAGACTGGATTAAAACAGACATGCATGCGCAGCATGACCACCGTAGAAATGGGCAATGGGCAGGGTTTTGTCCACGGAAGAATAGACAAAATTACAGATTGTAGAATGATCAAAGATTGTAGAAAGATTTGTACCGTTTTATGTTGGCGAAGCATGACAATTCTATCTATTCTACCAAGAATAGACAAAGTTCTTTCTATGTTACGCGTGCTGGAGAGAATCTCCTCACCTTGGCCACATTTATATCTTAAAAACTGCACCTAGCGAAGATCTGTTATCTTCCAAATTTAGTCGCAATTTTTTGCAACGACACAGTTTAATTAAAAAGATATTAGTAAAGAGTCTGACAGACTCTTACTGACTAAAACATCCTGGTGTTCTCGTCATCACACACCTACGTCGGGGATTACGGGATCTAATGCGACTTCCGCGATCCCCAGCTGGCCGGACCGCCTCTGCGGGTCACCTCAAGTCAGAGGGAGTGAGATGTTGAACTCCCCCCCCCCCCCCCCTTCTTTGAAAGGTGCGCGTGGAATACTACGCGCTGCCATCTCGGGTCCTAAGGAATAGGGGGGATGGATATCCCCAAATCAGTCGCCCCAGGACCCATTTAAGGAGGCTGGAAGATGGCGTTATCCCCCCTCCGCCGGCACCCAGTGCGCCTGTTGCGAGCTAGGTGAATGGAACAGATCTCCCGCTCCCTTTCCGCAGCCTCCTTCTAACAACTATCTGAAATATGTGGCCTAGCTATAAACTGAAATGAATAGTCATCGCCCCTGTTGCCCCAGCCCGTATAGTCAATCCTTAGACTACATTTTCACTACAAGATGTAGGAAGATGCATATTGAGAGATGTTTGTGAACATACCAATATGCAAGGCGCGGTCGCAGCGCAACATTTGGGGGTCACCATGGGGAGTGAGGGAGGTACATCTCCTCGTTCGTTTTGTGGTCGGAAGCACTACTGTGGAGCAATGAACTCCTGGGTTTAATTTCCAAGTCGGGTAAAGTGTTATTGAGTTTTTAATAACAGAAATTTCTCAGAAACAGCCTGGAGTCTGAATTGACCCCCGGTTAATGGCATTAGGGTCACCCACGATGACATAGGGCTTAACTTTATCTGGCGAAATTTTGGGTGTGCTTTATGTAGGTACAAAACTCTGTCTAACTTGTTAGCCGACCCGATAATACAGGAGAATGATGACCTTTGCCTAATCTTGTTAGACAGTAGACATTTAAACAGTAGGCGTACGGTAAAGAGCGAATGTAACGAGCTCGAACATTTTAACAACCCGCCCGACCGTTACGTTTTTTTTCCGAATAGAAATAAGAGAACAGTTACAGTGTCGACTTATGCCAGGAAAGCCCAGGCAATTATGAGGATGATGAATGGAAGAGAGATCCCGAAAATTTTCACACTCGTCTAGTATGTTAGATTTTCTTTTGATCATACCAAAAGAACTAGGAATTAGTTGCTTTGTCAATTTAGGAACAAAAGACAAGCGCTGTGGTTTAAGATTTCTTTTTTAAGATAAGGAATCTGACCTTAGTCTTCATACGAGCGAAAACCTCTAAGTTTCAAGTACGCTTCACTCGCTCTTGCATTCTATATTTTTCAACAAGCTTTTGAAATTAAAGTATTCTTTCGGCGCGATAAGCGGTATTTGGAAGGGCAAAACCTTATTGGGCTCACCTAACCTAAATGCTAATGTTAATAATATACCCATAGCTATGAGCATGTGTGGCGGTTTTTGTTACTCTAAGGGCCTATAGATGTTCGGACTCCCGGCCACCGTAGGCGCAGACTTGCGGGCGGTGAGCAATGGGTAGCTCACCACCCGGTAAGGACCAGGCCCGTGTCGACGGCGGGTAGTGTTCCACGCGCGCCTCAAAGAGATGTCAGCATTGACTGAAGGGATCCGCTAGGACCGATGCCTGCCAGGCAGTGCCAGGGTCCCGAGATTTGTTCGAAAGAGATACCGTGGCCCTGGCATATGGGCAACTGAAGGAACATGGGTGGGTATTAGTCAGTAAAAGTCTGACACGCCCTTCCGCTCCACCCTAGAGCGGAAGAAGTCACTTGATAATTTCCCATCCACAAAAAAAAAATGCGGCAGCATCCTTAGAGATATTATTACATCAGTCATAAGATATCTCATAAGTAACTTCTAAGAGTTGCATCGGTGTCGTAGGCGTATACCGGAGGTATAATATAGCTGAGCTGAAGTTGATCTTGATCAACAGACTAAGCGAGAATGTCTCCCTGTATTGTAGAATATTTTGTTGAATGCATTAATAAAAATGGCGGGAAAAGTAAATTGAATTCAGCTGATTCAGCTGATTGCTGATTGTCAGCTTGTCTGAGCCTGTCTATTGTCAAACTCATTTTGTCAATGTAAAACAAACTAAGCCGGTAGATTTGTTGATTCGTTTATTTCTTAATAATTTACTTTATTTGTATGGGTGTTGTGTTAAATATTTACCGAAATGGAGGATGATAACCAAGATGGACCATTTACCGTGTGGCAAATGTTTAATGCACCGACTATGGTGCTGTTTAACAACTTGGAGCATGCAGCTGATGGTTTGGATAGACTACTAACTTCTATTCTGAAGTTATCAGGGTATGTATAAAAGAATATTCATCATAATTATGCATAATTTTAAGTTATTTCTTTATATTCTTTCAACAGTATGCAAAAAGCAACAATGTTTTATATACATTCTTAATGATTGTGTTGGTGTTTGTTTACAGAGACTTCTCCGAAGTGTTAGTCCCCCGAGCTAGTTCCTCCAAATATCCAGACTCGTATTATCATGCATTCAATACATGGCTTGTTGGCAGATTATTTTATGTATGGTCTGTGGAGGAGTTGAGCAGGTAAATGTAACATTGAATATTTAAAAAATGGCTCACACGTTTGGAAAATAGTATCAGTTCCAATATCCAAAAAGTCCATGTGATTTCGAGAAGATGTTTTCACATGGTGTTATCAGCATTTGCATAAAAAAAACCGGAATGGTAACAAGAGCATGCATAATGTTTGTACATATAGACATATTCAGCCTATAATTTTCCTTTCCATTAAAGAGAATGGCCCATAATAAACCATGCCCAGTGGGGGTAGAGGGAAGATGCTACATGTCTTCGAATGATTGGTTCTAGGATATATCTGTTTTCTCATCTTGTTTTCGTTCACCGTTTTGAAAGCAGTGGTTTTTCAATAATTTACACAAAGCACATGACTGGGTTTGAAACTGCACTGTTACTACTGGGTCACCACTGTTCTTTTGTACATGTTTATGAATTTATTTACAGTAAATAGAGAAATTATTGCTGGCTTCAGTAATGGAAAAAAAATCAGGATGGCCCTTTAGCACACATGCACTATACCTTTAGCATTTGTCATTTTATGATGTAAATTAACTGTTTTTCAGGATACATGCAACAAGCAAGGATGCTCAACTGAAAATTTTAAACATACTGTGTATGAATGCTGCATCTTTTTATAACAGTTTACACTCTGAATATGTTTCAGTAATAACAAAGTTAGTCCAGTATTACAAAGAGAATCCAAATGACCAATCGAGAGGATTGCTACTAGAAAACTTTAAATCTGAACAAATTGAAATTCCTAATGTACAACTAAATTTAGAACCTATTTATGTAAATGTTAAAGACATGCAAACATGCAAATCATTGATAGATTTAACATTGCAGCTTCTTGCTGAGAGTTTACCAGCAAATTCTATTTATATTAATAAACACAAAACAGAGTATTGTAAGTTGTTTAATGAAATTCTATACATGCTCGAACATTACAGTGTAGATTTAAAGTTCATTTCACTAAAGTTTTTCATAACTTTGATAAGTAATTATGAACAAATTGGTATATGCACCTTCCACCAATGTTTCCCATCTGTTTATCTTGACTTACTTTACTCTATAGAAGCCATGTTGAAGTCATTGAATGTATACCATGAAACTGGAGAAATTGATGCGATATACTTGGATGGTTTTAATAAACTAATGTGCACTTTCATGAAAATGAATATAGAAAGTCCTGAAAAAGAAAACAAAGAAATCCTTTTGAATATTTGTGCTGTTATTCTAAAGACAAAGAGTAGTAAAATATTTAATAATGATTTAAAATTGGAATGCTTGTCTTTGAGCAAAATTTTAGATTTTCCAAGAGATTTAATAGATGTTTCAAATATGGATGCAAGTGAAATAGATGTGTTGAAAGAGAACTACTGCAAAAATATACTGGCACACATAAGATCAGAATTGCAAGGAAGCAGCCTCATTGATTTGAAAGGAAGTTGGAATTTCAACCAATTGCTGAATGTAATAAAGTCAATTAAAAGCTGTGAAGATATTAAAATTGATATATTTTTAATAAGTTATCATCTGAAGAGATGTCTTTCTTGCTTGAGTATATTGCAACAAGTTGCTATACAATGCGAAAAACTGCAAGACAAGCGCAAAATAGTAATGTTGTTTAAAGAAGACATCCATATAATTTGGGGATCATTACTGAAGCTTATTGGATATAATAAGAGCATTATTCTAGGAGATAGTAACTGCACTAGATTATTCATGGATATAATGCTTAGTACCGTAATCATCTATAAAAGTCCATCTAGAGACGACAGTAACAGAATTCTTCAACTACTATGTCTACAAAGTTCACCACAGTTTTCTGAACATAGTTTAGGTCACAGTGATAACATTAAATCAATAATCTTGAAGTATATGATGGTCATTAAACTTGTTCTAAAAGTAAAACTAAGTGATTCATGGGACAGAATCATTTCTAATCTGGTTAATGGTTTCCTCAAAAATAAAACTGCCAATATGTATATAGAAGTAAGTGTCAATTTTATAGAAGCATGATTGCAGTATAAATACAAATTCAACAGACAAATGAGCAAATAATCAATTTTATCACATTTTTTCCAGATTATACCACTGTGTCCACTGTTAATCATGAATAAAATATTCTCTGCTAGTAAACTTATGGGAGACTTGCTTATGCCAGCCTTTCTGACAAAAGAATGTGATATTCAAAGAGAAGTCGCTTCAGTGTTGCCAGCTATAGTCTGTATGTCGCTGGGAACCTATGAAATAGTCATCAGTTTACCGAAACACTGTTTCGGACAGTCCATATTCTCAAACAATGCTGTAGATCTGTTACTTATATGTTCTAAGTGCCATTATTTAGATAAAAACCAATACTCAGAAGATTTTTTAACTACAGTCAATCAAAATAAAGTTGAGGTATATTCTGAGAGTTACACTTATACTCCAAGTAAACATTCTACAATAAAAAGCTTGAAGAGTTTATTTGCTAAGTTCTTGAATTGGAAACAATATGCAGACTTGGAAAACAGTGGCTACTGGGACATGTTTGCTAGACTCTGTCATCATTATTATGTGCTTAATTATGGAGTTCCTGCAGATCTATTAAATGAAGATAACAGTCAACATGTTCTCAAGTGTTTCAAACCATTCATTGATGATAATACTGTGAGTATACAATTCAATGTTGATGTAAACATGGCAATTCTTGTAAAATTCTATTTTATATACAAATTTTGTTTCAGGTTGAAGAAGATTCTGAATGGAATTCCCACAAGGATTCAGCTTTTAGTTTATGTGTAAATGTACTTGTCCAGTCCACAAGGGCCAGTTTAGAGAATAATGACAACACACAACAGACCATCACATTGAATCTCATAAAAGATTTTGGACTATGTTCTAATGAAAAAGTAATATTGCCAGTGACCAAGCTTTTCGTTTATTTTATAATGCATCCACAATGTTCTCTTGGACCGAAAGCTGTCGTCAGTCTAAGAGATGTTTGCGAGCTGCACGGGTACACGCCTAATCAAGTCTACCATCGGTATAAAAAGGATTACTGCAAGCTCTTTGTCGAATGCAGCTTGTACAGTGGAAAGGACTTTGCCATATCACTTCTTAAAGTTGTCAGGGCGTTCGGCTTCGTTGGATACAGAGACTTCATATCAAAGGATGTGCATCACTTCTTACCATTCTTAATGCCTTACTCTGTAACAATAAAAGAAGTTCCTTCAATGATTGAAGAAATTGCTTCTCTAGTACAGTGCTCAGTTTCAGACTTCTTGATCGAAAGATTCCCTCATATTTACGTTCACGTTTATTTGAACGAGTCTAAGGAAGTTGAGAAAAAATGCCTTGATATTATTGGGAAGCTAACAAAGACCCCTGTATTGAACTTGATAAAGAGACATTTTCGGGTGATATTAACAGAATTTCTTCTACAGTATTGCTGTGATTCGGAAAAAGTGCTGAATGCTTGCCGATATCTGGCTTGTCATGACCCTGATGTGTCGACACCAACTGGAAGTATGAGTATGAGCACATCACAAATTGCGGACTTTTTGAATCCGAAGTTTTTAGGTGTCCTCGCATATTTCGACCACAAGCTGGTTAACGCCAAAGTTGCACTTTCGGTAAAACGAAAAGCATTGAAAAGCTTTCCTGATATAATGCAATTGATGGGAGTAAAATACTTGACGCCTCTGAGGTTCAAGGTCTTAGCTACTTTGAGATCTGCTCTACAATTGGCGAAAGAATTTCCAAAGATATTGGCGGAGGCATGGGGCGCGTTCATTCATAACATCGATACGATATCTCTAGGACCTCTCATGTCGAATTTGGCCGTATCACTGTTGCAACAATTGGACTACGCACCTCAAGAAATAAACAAAATATTCCAATATCTTGTTTTGAACAATGAGAATTTATTGAGCTCTCATATCTCAGATCTATTCTTCTTAGAAGATACCAACATATCAGATAAAATAAAGATGGTTATAAAAAGACATGTTAAGAGGACCCAGCCTGATGGGTTCTTAGACAAGATCAAGTGGTACTTACAGCATTTGAATCATGACATACCCAGCATAAAAGCATATGCATTTTCCCACTTGGACAAGTTATTAAAAAGTGATAGATCTGAGATACATAAGGCAATATTTGGTGGGAAGAACATAGACCCAGTTATAGTTGAGCTCATAGATTCGTTGTTATTAGGTGAGTACTTTGTTTTCTTAAGTTACAGTACAATTTTTGTTCAACTTTAGAAAATGGTTCATATTTCTGGTTTGATGTCACTTATTTCCGATTTTAATTGAAGTACTGTCTTCTTAGTTCCCCATGTTATAATACCTACTTATATTTACTTCAACATTTTCAATTGTTTCCCAGGCTGCAAAGACCCAGACTCCAAAGTAAGTCTTTCAAGCGGGGCATGCCTCGGTCAGTTGGGCGCTATCGAAGCTGGCCATCTACCCCGTCAGTACGTACAGCCTGATAGATCGCCGTTCGCTTTCTCTATAGGAGACGACTGCTTCGCTGCTACTGCGTTAGTTGAACTGTCTCGGGCGTTCCAGTATGAGAAGGATACAATGGTAGGTGATACCGCCTAGAGGGAGTAGGTTAAGACGAATAAATTTAAGGTGGATGTTCCGTTGGTCGGTATTAATAGGTTGGGGAAAAAGTTTCTTCGCATTTTTTAAGAAAATTCAAAACATTTTTTAATAAAGTTTATTTACATTTAACTAAAGTATGTAGGTACCATTTTGTTCGATAACTTTTTGCCATCTTGTAGGTAGGGACATGATCCCATTGCTATAGAAATTTTGGGACTTTTGGTCAAAATACCGCGACAAGTGGTTTTGGCAGTCCTCTCGTGATGTTAACCTGACACTGCCTAAATAATTCTGAAGAGACCGAAACAGGTGGAAATCTGAAGGTGCAAGGTCAGGACTGTACGGCGGATGCATTAACACCTCCCAGCCAAACTCTCTTAATTTTTGTTGGGTGGCTAAAGATGTGTGAGGTCCAGCGTTATCATGATGAAAAACCACACCCCTTCTGTTGATTAATTCCGGCCGCTTTCTCTCAACTTCTTGCTTTAATCTCATCAGTTGTTCGCAGTAGAGTTCAGAATCGATGGTCCTGCCTGGTGGTAACAGCTCATAATGAATAATGCCCTTCCAATCCCACCACACACACAGCATCACCTTGTTGCGAGTTAACCCGGGTTTCGCCACAGTCTGTGAAGCCTGACCGGCCTTTGACCACGACCTTTTTCGCACGTTCTTGTCATACGTGATCCACTTTTTATCACCAGTTATCAGCTTCTTCAAAAATGGTTCGGTTTCATTACGTCGTAATAAAGAATCACAAATTAGTACACGGTTCATTAGGTTTCTTTCAGTGAGCTCGTGAGGTACCCAAATGTCGAGCTTTTTTGTGTACCCAGTTTTTTTCAAATGCGCCATAACTGTTTTGTGGTCAATTTCCAGTTCTTCAGCTACGTCGTAACTACTGGTATGCCGATCTTGCTCCACTTTTTCAAAAATGGCATCCATTTTATCCGTAATAGGGCGACCAGAGCGACGTGCATCTTTTGACATCAAAATTTCCGGATTGAAAACGCTTAAACCAAATTTGTGCTACTCTCACTCTCACTAGGTCCATAAATATCGCAAATTTTTTCGCGGCTTGCGTTGCATTTTTACCTTTTTTGTAGTAAAATTTTAAAATGTATCGAATTTCTTCATTAGATTCACTCATCTTGACGATACGAAAAACAAATGAAAATCACACATTTTCCTAATTTGAATTTGGAATTATGTTCTTTAAAATTTAAACTTTCAATGATACCAAAACCAGCCAGATACAAATAGTATAGCCAAAGAGATTTTATTACAAGTTCATACATACTATAATGCGAAAAGACTTTTTCCCTAACCTAATATACCATCGTGTTACACTATAAGAAAAAAAAAGGTCTCGAATTGCGCCAAAATATAGTTTTCTGCTTGCCCCCGCTGACTTGTTAGTCTTTCTAGCTAAGTAGCGATCCATGTATGTCGATTTACGATGTCCACTTAAAGTGTTATTGTTTTCGAGGGCACTGTGGCCATTGGCGAGCCTTCAGTCGTGCACAATTACCAGGAAAAGTGGATAAGAGAGTGGTATGAAAAGAAGAGGTATGTACTCACGGAGGGCGGCGGGTTCTCGGTAGTCGACGGCTTTAGGGTGGTACCACTCACTACACAGTTCCGGGACGTCCCTGATGACACACTTTAACACAAAGCCTTGTTTGATCAAACGGCCCACACTTAGATCGTCGTGTCGCCATGTTGGTTACACCTTGTATTTATTTATTTAACACACAACATAAGTATATGAACAAATCACTAATAAATCCGTTATATGCTTCAAAGAAACTGCGTGAAGCGGTAGATCCTTTTTTTTTTTTTTTTTTTTTTTTTTTTGGATGGGAAATCATCAAATGACTTCTCCCGCTCTGGGTGGAGCGGGAGGGCGTGTCAGACTTTTACTGACTAAAACCCACCCGTGTTCCTTCAGTTGCCCATGTGCCAGGGTCACGGTATCTCTTTCGAACAATCACGTGACCCCGGCAGAAGCGGTAGATCCTTGACTGTGAATTTGTTGGCTTCCAATGTTTGCATTGTCTGTGTGGTGCCGGGCGTAAAGCACCATCCCATTTCTTCCCGTACCGTGTATTTTACCACCATACTGCGATCGCCAACCCGCCTGTCAAGCGTGGCGATTATGGCAAAGCCCCCCCAAATTGGGGGAGGCCTACGTCCAGCAGTGGACATCTTACTGCTGAAATGATGATGATGATGAATGTTTGCCGTACATCAACATCATAAAAATTCACAAAATATAATTAATTTCAGAATATGGATTGTTATGCTTTAACGATTCAAGAGATATTGAAGATTTACGACATTTCACCAACTGGCATTAAGAAAGATGTGTGGGAGAGCTTTCCAGAACACATGCATCAGATCATGCATCCTTTGCTTAGTTCCAGGTACAGGCTGCAAATTTTATTTGTGATATTGAAATTAAAGTTTTCCCTTTTTAAACTACAAGCAATCAGAACAATTAATATTTTCATGAGTATGTTTCTTTATTTTAATTCTAGATATACATTGGCGTATCCATCTCAGCCGAAGAAAGCACATCCATTGTTTGGTTCAACTTACGCAACAACATTTTTAGAATGGGCACACAAGTAAGCTCTTTACAATTTTTTTTTAAGATTCAGATTTTAAATTCTGTGTATATTGTAACCGAAACACTACATTTACACAATCGTGTTCGCCATTCGCCTCGTCACTCAACGAACATTCGACGACACATTCGTAAACGAGTGCCGTTGCGAACTTACTGTTCACACATTCGTAGGATGAATTATTTCGACATTCGCACACGAACATGGAGGACGTGAAAATAATTGTGTCTACATGTCCTGTTGAGTCGGGCGCTAGCTTGTCAACTGAATGCAGGCGAATGTGTAAACAGTAAGTTCGTGTTCGCCATTCGTGCCCTTTGATTCGCGTCCGAAAAACCTCTCCAACGCGAACGCTCGAACCGCGAAGCGAGGCACGAGGCGAATAGCGAGCGCACTGTTTACATATACGAGTTCGTTATTCGCCTCGCCATTCACCTCGCGATTCGCACGAATGTGTAAATGTAGCATAAGGTATTATAGTTAGAATAATTTATATTTCTATTCTATAAGACTAATACTAAGTTTTTTTTAATGTATTTTTAGCAGATATTGTTTTTCCATTTGTTTTATAGCTGGGCAGGACAACTAATTCCTCTGATAGAAGCAGAAAGCATTCGGGAACTCTTGCGCACAGTACATCCGAGTATGCGGCGTGACGTCAGAACTCTGTTTCTCTTCCTACCCTACGTATTGTTGCATGCTGTCAAGTCTAAGAATAATTCTCAGTACATACAAGAAGAAATTTTGGCTGTCATAGGTATGATCATAATATAATTCATAGTCCTTCAACACCAAAATAACACTGGCTTTTGTTTTTTTCTCAATGACTAAATAATGAATTGTGGTTTTTTTAATTCAGGACTAGAGAACTTTGAAATGGAAAATGCTGTAACAATAGAAAGAAGTAGATATAAAATGCTGCGACATATTAGAATGACTCCTAGCATCAACTCAGTTCAAACTGAAGAAGGCAACCAGGTAAGGCTATTTTACATGGGTTAAGGCCTACTACGAATTTGAATCTTATAGTCAGACTGGCTGGGTTTTGATTTAGAATGACGTAAACAGTATGTTTGTTCTTAACTTTCAGAGTAAATGCAGTAAAACAATTTACACCTTACTGGACTTCTTGAACAGATGGCTTTTGGAGTGGTGTCACGCAAAACAGCGGCCAACGGAAAATGAGAATTACAAGTCAGTACTAAAGTTCTGATTAGTCTTCACATCACTTTCACATCAAAGAATCCTAGTATGTGGTCTATAGTGTTATTTTCACTATATTCCCCAATCTTTGATTGAAGTTAATTTATTTATTTATTGATCATCATCATCATCATTTCAGCCGTAAGACGTCCACTGCTGGACTAAGCCCCACACAGATACTTATTGATAAGGCACTTCAAAGACTTACTGACTAGAACAGTCACAATCAAAAATCACATACAGTTTTAGGTATTGTGAGTACATCACTTACGGAGCACTGAGAAACGTTTAAACGTCAAAAAAGTTATAGTTAAACCGGCGCTAATTATAACTCAATTTTAAGCAACATTTGTGTATTAGGGGATTATTTACTGTCTTATTTTGTTGAGCAGTAAAGATTTTTTTTTTTATTAAGTCGGTCACATGTTAGCTCTACCAATTTTTCTGCGAAATAAATTCTTGAATATCTTAAAAAGGGATAAATAAAGAACATTTCTGAAGTACAGACGCCAGCACAGCGAGCTACTACAATCTGTCAAATTTATTTAATAGATTTTCAACTTTATCGCTAAAGCATTAGGTTCAAGGTTGATTGGGAGAATTTGACAGTTTCGGGTACCTTGATGTGCTGGCGTCTGTACGTCGCTATTCGAAGACGTGTCGTGTCGCGTCGATGTATTATCCACCAGCCACATTCCCACTATTCCCACTACTGATTGGGAACGTACTGATTGGGAAAGCTGATTATGCTTATGCTATAGCATAAGCATAATCAGCTTTCCCAATTCCCATTTCATTCCATTCTCATTTCTCAGAAGTACGCCAACTTTGACAATTTAATCCAACATACAGCATTTTTCATGGTTTATTTATTTATTCATGATATTGTTATTATAAAATTACAATATTCAAATTCTTAGAGCAATATCATCATTCTTGGAAAAATTCGACAAGCTAACAATAGCTCGCGGGAACTTCGTCTGCGGCGAGTTAGAACGGGCGCTACAGTACATAGAATTGTACATGGATGAGAGAAAGGACAAGATGCAAGAACAACTACCTTTCTTAGCTGAAATATACGCCTTGTTGGATGAACCGGATTCTGTGGCTGGTAAGACATTTAGTTTATTAGAAGTACTTGCTACCATCTGGCCTTCTAAAAATATCTCCTCCCCTTATCCCAATTTATTTGGGGTTCCCAAGTTTTTACTCTTATAGCCATCTACATTCGTAATCAAAACTTTCCTCTCAATATTTTTTCTTTAACAAACAAATGATTCGAAGACATGTGACATCTACCAAGAAGCACTGGGTCTGCGTGGTAGATCACGGCCCACTGCCTTTCACTGAGAGAAGTCCTGTGACCCAGCAGTGGAAACAATATAGGCTGATTATAATGATAAGGAACTAAGAAGTAGAGGTAAAAAAAAAAATAGAAAATAAATAATAGTTTAAAAAAAACGAAAAAACACGCTTCCATAGAAAACCAAACTAAAAAGTAGAAAATAATGGAAAAAAGCGTGGGGTGCCTGATATCAATAAAAAAATACCTTAAAAAGCACCCCACTTATATTTTTTAGGGTGTTTCGAATTTTGAGACGTATGTCAGCGTAGTTTGTGACGTATGTCAGCGTAGTTTTCGAAGACAGTTTTTTTGCTGTCCTGGTAACCCTGGCACAAATGGCAAAAATTTATGAAATTATAGTAATGTCATCGTTCCTCGAAAAGTCTACAGAGTTTAAATGAAAACTGGTCGTTTAAAGTGGGTCAAATCGCGCTATAAGGAGTCGGTTACAAACAAACATACGAACATACAAGTGAAGATAATATAAAGCGTGTAAAAACAGCATTATCAGAGTTGCTACAACATAATTTTCAGGTATTCTGTCAATGAAGAGGTCAGAGCCTTCACTGAAAGAGTTGATCTTAGCTCAAGTAGTGACCGGACGGTTGCAAGATGCTGCACTCTGCTACGAACGGTTGGCACAGGAAGGACAGTTAGATCGACACAGTTTACAGGTAATTTCGCACACCAATGGAAATATGTCATTGTCTCCACTATCATTTTATAACTCAAAAAAACTTTTTTCCAAAAAAAAAACAACCGACTTCCTTAAAAACACTACAAAGTGAAAAATAACTTTAATTTCGGAAGTCGGTGTCTTAGGATCTGTATTTATGGTTTTTTGCCACCGACTTCCGAAATTAAAGTTATTTTTCACTTTGTAGTGTTTTTAAGGAAGTCGGTTGTTTTTTTTTTGTAAAAAAGTCTTTATTTTTAAATTTTTAGTTGTGGTATCCACCCCGCACTAATTCGAAACAAACAATGCATATTTATGCGATAGCAGAAATCGCGGTTGATTTGCTGTCATTTTTTAAAGAGTTCCGGTGTCTATCTCTGGAACTCATCATCAGATCTATATGAAATTTATATGGGACCATTTCGGAATAAACCCCTTTCAAACAAAAAAAGAATTTTGCAAATCCGTCTATAAATGACGGAGTTATGACCGAACATACATAAAAAATTTAAAAAAAATAAACATCCGAATTGAGAACCTCCTCGTTTTTGAAGTCGGTTAAAAACAAAAAAAAATGTGTTTCCGTTAGGTATTCTATTGTATTGCATCGGCAATTTGTGCACTTACGAGTCCCTTATATTATCAAATATGTATTTCTACTTTGTCGCTGGAATGGGGAAGCAGTTGGCAGCACCAGTTGTGGCTCAGTGGTAACGGCCGCGAATTATGAGTTGTAGTGTGTAAATTATTCACCTCTGCTTTCAATTCGGCCAAGATATGATGAGGGAACCGGCTTGTCCTAGGACCAGAAATTCGAAGACGTGGCATCCATCTACCTGAATTGGGCACACGTGGTGGATTACGGCCTGTGTACCAGCAGTGGGAACGCACTTACGATACCTCTAGTAATGTAGAATTGCAGGAGCTACTTGAAATCCAAAGCAATTTCTGTAAGCACCACTGTCAGTATCGAAGTTTAATGAAATTTTCATAAAAGCCTTCTTCTGCTCATGATAACAACAATTCCAAAAAAAAACTTTTTTACAAAAAAAAAAAAACAACCGACTTCCTTAAAAACCCTACAAAGTGAAAAATAACTTTAATTTCGGAAGTCGGTGTCTTAGGATCTGTATTTATGGTTTTTTTGCCACCGACTTCCGAAATTAAAGTTATTTTTCACTTTGTAGGGTTTTTAAGGAAGTCGGTTGTTTTTTTTTTTTGTAAAAAAGTTTTTATTTTTAAATTTTTAGTTGTGGTATTCACCCTGCACTAATTCCAAACAAACAATGCATATTTATGCGATAGCAGAAATCGCGGTTGATTTGCTGTCATTTTTTAAAGAGTTCCGGTGTCTGTCTCCCGAACTCATCATCAGATCTATATGAAAATTATATGGGACCATTTCGGAATAAACCCCTTTCGAACAAAAAAAGAATTTTGCAAATCCATCTACATGTGACGGAGTTATGGCTGAACATACATAAAAAAAAAAAAAAACATATAAACATCCGAATTGAGAACCTCCTTTTTGAAGTCGGTTAAAAATATAATAAATGGCCAGGCCAAAATGATTAAGGCTGCTTTTTTTTTTATTAAGCAGACAGTAGAGTGGGTAAGAGCCCACTCTAGTGTCTGCTGAGGAATCAATTCTCGATGTCAACGAGTATGTCTATCTAGGACAAGATATCTTCTAACTCCTGATCGATAAGGAGTTGTACCTTCCATCATCAGCTCAACGGAATATAAGAATACAAGTAACGGTCTAAACGTGCCTATAATATTCAAAGAATTATCCCCTAACCTTCTAACCTTTCACTGTAAGTTCCTATATGTACTGTTCACCGATGAGGAGTTCCATGCGGTATCTTCGAAGACTATAATTAGTTCACCACGGATGGATAGATAGAACCAGCAATTATTTTTGATCTTTAGTACAATATCCAAATCACATTACGTGTACTGTTTGTTTTTGAGGAGTTCCTTCGTTTATCTCCCAAAGTATACATCAAATCTTCACAAAATTAATATGGGACCACCTCAGGAGTATACCCTTACGAATAAAAAAAGAATTTTCAAAATCGGTTGACAATTGGCGGAGAAATCGGTGAACATACATAAAAAAAAAAAAAAAAATACATACAGTCGAACATATAACCTCCTCCTTTTTTTGAAGTCGGTTAATAAAAGGATTAATTATAAACTTCCAGGGCATGATCGACTGCTACTTAGGTCTGGACCAGCCATTCACCGCGTACAGGTTACTAAGCGAACATGACGAAGAAGACGGTATGATGGAGTTGTCAGCTGAACCGCTTTGGCGGCTGGGTCGGTTCGACGATTTGGATGAGCTTTGCAAGAAACCTGTCGTAAGTAAATCCAATTAAACTCATTCAATAATATGGATATTTATATGGGGATAATAACTTGCTATATACACATTACACATTGGTCCCTAAAACAATTTTATGGTTTTTTGGACCAGTGTGTAATTGTGTATAAGTGAGGTGTGCCCAAAAGGAGATGGCACAACAAACCAGCCTCTTTAAAAAAATAGCGGTATACTGTCTGAAATAAGGATTAGTGGAAGAAAGAAAGAAGGCTATTGTCCTGCAGTAGACTAAGCTTATATTACTTGGTACGCCAAATGATTTTATTTACTTTATTTACTTAGTCATCTTTTCAAAACTTGTATTTATCGAAAGTACTAATGATCGTTTACACACACTAGACCACACCTAAATTAATGCCTAATGAAAAGTATGCTCTTGGATTTTCAACTATTGGCGCTGACACGAACGTTGAAAATCCAACAGCGCGATTTTATTTAAGTATTAATTTAGGTGGCTCTTAGTTTTATTGAAAGTGAGCTTTTAAGTTGCTAACGTTAGGTTCTTATTAAGTAATTCGTGATATCTTTAGCCACCTTCAAACGAAAACTGGGGTCTACTTATGGGCCGTACCTTACTCGCATATCGCCAACAAGACCACGACGCGTTCCTCATATCCTGCAAAGATACCACAAGTAAACTGTTGGCTCAAATGGACGGTGAGAGCAAAGGAGAGAACGCTTTGAGGAGCGGCTATCAAAGTGTACTTGGCCTTCACATTATTACGGAAACTAGTCATGCTGAGGAGGTGCTGCAAAGGTAAAATATTCTTTATTTCATGTGTAGTAAGCTTCATGGGGCCCATTTGATTTGTGCAATTATTATGAGATATATTATAAAAATAAAAATGGTTTTTAATTGCTGACGACCTGGTCGCGTACCGCGAAGGCTGGTCCGAGGTGGCGCGGAAAAAGAGTTCTTGAAAGGATTTGTGGGAGGCCTTTGCCCAGCAGTGGGACAGTATAGGATAAAACAAACAAAAAAATGCTAAATGGCTTCACCTCGATAACGCTTGATGGAAAGCGATGCATGAGCTCGATTATGGAATGAGCGTGCCCAGAAGCCTGTTCACTCTTAATTTCAGGGCAGAAGGGCTAAAATGGTAGGACATTATAATTAAACGCATAAACCTATTTGAGGGTGTAGATGAAATATAATCTATTGATTCGAAACCTAGATTGCCATTTTTAATCCTTACGTTTCTGAACTACATATTATTATGTTTTAACAGGGTAACTGAACTTGAGCGTATCGCCAAATCCAAATTTGTTTAAAAAAAAAGTTAAACATACTAACTGTAAGGTGTTGATAAAATTGAATATTAATTCTAAGGACGAGCATTTCCAGTCCTTGTTTTATAAAATATATTTTAAGTGTGTCATTTGTCTTGAGTATACAGTAGGTAGTGTAAAGTGTATCTTAAAACTAAATAATAAGGTTGATATTTCTGCAGACTGAAAGAGTTTCGAGACGGCGATCGTCAAAGCACAGAGATGGTGGATCAGTTACTAGACGAATGGAGACGACGTCTATCTGTCGTGCAATCGGACGTTAGGACTATAGAACCGCTACTGCGACTCAGGAGAATACTGCTGCAACAGACACAGGTTAGTATTATAAGGAATGTAAGACATACTTAGTGGCGTCATCGATCATATGAAGTACTAGCTTCTGCGACCAACTTCATCCGCGTGAATTTTCTTGTTTTCATATAAAATATAACCTATGGCATCGCATGGCACGCCCGTGATATTACTAGGTTTTTCTTAGCGGTCTATCTGATTTATTTTTTATTTTTACTAGGCTCCACAGGGTTGTAGCATGATGTCAAATAGTCAATAACCTATCTTAAGAATTAGGCTTTCAAATGGGATGAAAATTCCACTAGTACTCCAGAGTTTACCCCCTACATACAAATAACCAAATTTTACTTCTTTATAATAGTAGTATAGATAATCTGTACAATAAATATAAACTGTGTTTAATTTTTGTTATTATTTTTAAATCGATTTACTTAAAGAATAAAGAAAAAATAGAATCCGCATAGCATGTCTTATATTATTCATTTATTTTTCTAGACACTATCACCTTACTTTCATCTCAGCACGCGTAGCATGACCACCGTAGAAATGGGTTTTGTCGACGGAAGAATAGATAAAATTACAGATTGTAGAAAGATTAAAGACAAAATTAAAAATTGTAAAAAGATTGATGAAAGATGACAATTCTATCTCTATTCTACCAAGAATAGACAAAACCCATTTCTACGGTGGTCATGCTACGCGTGCAGTACCTGTTTATCGACATGGTTATCATTCCATAGCGTCATCAATCTGCAAAAAAACTTAAATAATATTACCTTTACGTATTCTAATTTTAAGCCTATGGTTTTAGCAACTTCTAGAGCCAACACATCCTATGACAGCGAGTCGATTGAAGGCATGCATCGGAGACCTTTGGCTGCAAAGCGCTAAGCATGCTAGAAAAGCTGGAATATTCCAACAGGTAAGAAACATTTTTGTTTACAATGGTGTACTGGTGCCTACGTTTATGTATAGAAGTGAATGTTGGGTGTGACTAAAAAAGCATGAAAGTAGAGTAAATGCTGTGGAAATGCGTTTCTTGCGAAGCATGTGATTGTGAATGATAGGCTGAGAAATGATGTGAAAAGTCAAACGTGCGGGTTAAAAGAAGATGTAGTGACAAAAATGGAAAAGATACACCTGCATTCACCTGCCAGGGTCGCGAGATTTGTCCGAAAGAGATACCGTGACCTGGCACATGGGCAACTGAAGGAACACGGGTGGGTTTTAGTCAGTAAAAGTCTGACACGCCCTTTCGCTCCACCCAAGAGCGGGAGACATCAATTAATGATTTTCCACCCACAAAAAAAAGGGCGGCTAGCAATAGGTATTGTGTCCTACATATTAACAAGGCAGATGTGAGTGGAAATGCCGGAAGGGGATGCCCTAGGAGAACATTTAATGACCTTATTAGTGATCTTATTGTTCTTTCAGTCCTACATGTACGTTCTGAATGCGGAAGAATATCAACCGGAGGAGTTGTTCATAGAGAAGTCCAAGATGTATTGGGCGCGGGGTCAGCACGAACATGCGTTTACTACGCTACGACGAGGCTTGGATGATACCTACCCTATGCTGGAACAACTCAATAATGATCAGAGGTTTGTGAAGTAGACATTGTGTTCAGTTTAAAAGATTTGCAAAAAGTATCAGTTTTTTTGCCAGTTATGGTGTATTCGATCCTGTAATTGTTTTACCATCCCAATAGTTAAACGTTTCTTGCACGTAAATATCTATTTTTTACTTTAAAATATCTATTAACCCTTTATCGGGCACAAGGCACTATTTTCCTACCCCGTCAGTCAACTAAATAGACGAATATTTTTTAAATGACTACTCTCCAGACTTTATTTTTTACCGAAATCCAAACTTGGATTATATTATTACTCATTTAGATTTGGGTAAAAGACAGAGTCTAGGGAGTTGTCATTTAAAAAATATTCATGTATTTAGCTAGGTTGATGGGGTGGGAAAATATTAGGTTGGGAAAAAAGTCTTTTCGCATTATAGTATGTATGAACTTGTAATAAAATCTCTTTGGCTATACTATTTGTATCTGGCTGGTTTTGGTATCATTGAAAGTTTAAATTTTAAAGAACATAATTCCAAATTCAAATTAGGAAAATGTGTGATTTTCATTTGTTTTTCGTACCGTCAAGATGAGTGAATCTAATGAAGTAATTCGATACATTTTAAAATTTTACTACAAAAAAGGTAAAAATGCAACGCAAGCCGCGAAAAAAATTTGCGATGTTTATGGACCTAGTGTAGTGTCTGTGAGAGTAGCACAAATTTGGTTTAAGCGTTTTCAATCCGGAAATTTTGATGTCAAAGATGCACGTCGCTCTGGTCGCCCTATTACGGATAAAATGAATGCCATTTTTGAAAAAGTGGAGCAAGATCGGCATACCAGTAGTTACGACGTAGCTGAAGAACTGGAAATTGACCAC
The DNA here is from genome assembly GCA_947507805.1 of Aporophyla nigra. NCBI lineage: Eukaryota > Metazoa > Arthropoda > Insecta > Lepidoptera > Noctuidae > Aporophyla > Aporophyla nigra. The sequence goes on along the minus strand of OX382297.1, from coordinate 16,625,454 downwards.
AAAACAGTTTTGGCGCATTTGAAAAAAACTGGGTACACAAAAAAGCTCGACATTTGGGGACCTCACGAGCTCACTGAAAGAAACCTAATGAACCGTGTACTCATTTGTGTTTCTTTATTACGACGTAATGAAACCGAACCATTTTTGAAGAAGCTGATAACTGGTGATGAAAAGTGGATCACGTATGACAAGAACGTGCGAAAAAGGTCGTGGTCAAAGGCCGGTCAGGCTTCACAGACTGTGGCGAAACCCGGGTTAACTCGCAACAAGGTGATGCTGTGTGTGTGGTGGGATTGGAAGGGCATTATTCATTATGAGCTGTTACCACCAGGCAGGACCATCGATTCTGAACTCTACTACGAACAACTGATGAGATTAAAGTAAGAAGTTGAGAGAAAGCGGCCGGAATTAATCAACAGAAGGGGTGTGGTTTTTCATCATGATAACGCTAGACCTCACACATCTTTAGCCACCCAACAAAAATTAAGAGAGTTTGGCTGGGAGGTGTCAGGTTAACATCACAAGAGGACTGCCAAAACCACTTGTCGCGGTATTTTGACCAGAAGTCCCAAAATTTCTATAGCAATGGGATCATGTCCCTACCTACAAGATGGCAAAAAGTTATCGAACAAAATGGTACCTACATACTTTAGTTAAATGTAAATAAACTTTATTAAAAAATGTTTTGAATTTTCTTAAAAAATGCAAAGAAACTTTTTCCCCAACCTATTAGTTCCCTATGCCATATAAACAGTTTTAGTGAAGTTTTAACAAAATACACATTAAAAATACCTTTTAGACAAAATTTTTTTTTTTTTCATTTATGAATTGCTGTTTTCAGAAAAATATGTGCCAAAGCAAAATTACTAATAGCTAAGTATAACGATGAAACCACAAATGTTGACGTGGACGTCAATATTGGATATTACAAGGACTCTGTAGAAGTTTTCAAACAGTGGGAGAAAAGTTTGGTAAGTTGAAACGTTTCTAAAGAAAAAACTTTTTTACAAAAAAAAAAAACAACCGACTTCCTTAAAAACACTACAAAGGGGAAAATAACTTTAATTTCGGAAGTCGGTGTCTTAGGATCTGTATTTATGTTTTTTTTGGCCACCGACTTCCGAAATTAAAGTTATTTTTCACTTTGTAGTGTTTTTAAGGAAGTCGGTTGTTTTTTTTTGTAAAAAAGTTTTAATTTTTTAATTTTTAGTTGTGGTATCTACCCCGCACTAATTCCAAACAAACAATGCATATTTATGCGATAGCAGAAATCGCGGTTGATTTGCTGTCATTTTTTAAAGAGTTCCGGTGTCTATCTCTGGAACTCATCATCAGATCTATATGAAATTTATATGGGACCATTTCGGACCTTTCAAACAAAAAAAGAATTTTGTAAATCCGTCTATATATGACGGAGTTATGTATCGAATTGAGAACCTCCTCCTTCTTGAAGTCGGTTAAAAATAATAAAAAAGGTTCAGTTACCGGACTGCCGCTGTTTTATGTATAAAAAAATTAACCTTAAGACTGGCGCAAGAAAAGCTATAGTCCGTTAATAGCTTTTATTCTTGTTCACCCACTTGCGTGTAATTGTGTGATCTCTGCTGGAGTTCATCATCGTCATCATCAGCCTGCTCTCGGGTCATGTTACTTGGGCGGAACACGTTTGTTTCTTCCATTCTCCCTTGTCAGCCGTCACACTATCATTCACTCCATTTCATATAATTCCTCATACAATCCATCCCTTTTTTTAGCCTTCATTTCCATCTATGCATGCGTGTCAATTCTCCTCATCACATCATGCCCACACAACAGACATAAACAGGTTTTAAGAAACAGAAGGTAACTTAAAATATTACTGTTGCTGTCAACCGTTAGCATCTCACTTGTGGGCAAAACCACCACACACACACTCACACACTCACATGACATAACACGACACCACACATGACACTCTCACACATCACACACATGACACATATGACTTACTTAAAGAACTCCTTTAAATAACTTCAGTTTAACTCGATAATCTTAACCTAGGTTTGTCTCGGAGCATATTACGAGAAAGTGAGCTGTGGCGAAGGTACCAATACAAGCACTATGTGGTCGCGCCGCCTGTACGCACTGAACAGTTACGGCAAGGCGCTGCAGTACGGACACAAGTATCTGTACCAGAGCATGCCGCGGATGCTGTCTATATGGTACGTTGTTTTGTCGTTAATATAATATATTTTATTTAAATGATTTCGTTTCTGTCCTTTATCTGGACTATGGCTTCTCCTCTCTCTCTCAAGTTCCTCCACTCCTCTCAAGCTGCGATGTCTCTCTGTATATCTTCTTGTTGTGGCAGGTAAGTCCCACCCCATGCATGCCATGTCCCTGGCATAGGCAACTGAAGAAACATAAGGGGGGGGGGGGGGGGTTTAGTCTGTAAAAGTCTGACACGTCTTCCACTCCACCCAGAGTGGAAGGCGTCATTTGATGATTTGTCACGCAAAAAATGGCATGTCCAAACCAGTCTCAGTCAGTCGACGTAATTAATTACTTTACAATTTTTGACAACATTTCTCATAAAATTTAAATTTCACGAAGGACACTCTGCCTTGAAAATAATAATGGGAAACCAATTGACAAATTCCGTTAGATTTCGATTTAGATTCCGTTTTTCCGTTTAATCAACATTAATTTTGCAAAAAAAGAGTTTTGCTTTATAAACTTGTCAACTGCCGTACAAGCGAAACAAAAGCGTTCACTTCTGTTTCTCTTGTACAATGGATGTCATGGCGGAACTATTGCGGCTTCGCTGCTATGGTTTCATGGTAAAGATGTGATATCTGCCGAACGTAGACACGTGTCTAACTGTCACACACACAAATGGACCTTGTCGTGTTATGACGTACAAGTGAAATTCCACCTTAGGGTTATAAAGCAACTACGAGCTTAAATAAAAAAACTTTTACCTGACAAGTTAAATGCGTGTTCTTAAATATAATGGTCGTTTTACCGTATTGATATTTCTATAATATTTGCGCGACTTATTTTCCAGGTTGGACGTCGAAGTAACATCAACAGACACAAGCGCCCACTCAGTGCTAGCACAAATGACAGAGATCATCAAGACGTACTCAGAGAGGTTACCACTGTACCTTTATCTCACAGCATTCTCGCAGATCGTATCGAGAATCTGCCACCCAGTCAAAGAGGTAATACCATTATCGTAGTGCTTAAGGTAGAAGGTCCCGGGTAGCCCGCGAAATGCAAATTTCCTTATGTTTTTTTTTTGCAATTTGCAGGTTTTATGTTGTTTGTTGATAAAAATATGATTCGATTCGACCGTAAAACGTATATATCCACCAACATTAAAGACGTCTTCTGCTAGACATAGGCTCCCCCAAGAATTTTGGGGGGTTTGTCATAATCGCCACACTTGGCAGGTGGATTGGCGATCGCAGTATTGTGGTAAAATGCATAGAGAACGCTGCTGCCCATTCTCTAGTAGTCCCTTAGTTGCCTTTATATTTAACACGTTTGTATTTACAGAATTATAATCATCAATACAACCGTCTAAGTTCATATAATTCCGTTGATTGACTTTGATGTAAAACTCAAAGCCATATTTGTTACGATCACGAATCATATTTTGTTCACACTGACCTGCAAATTGCAACAAACGTAAGAACATTTTAATTTCGCGTTCTTCCCTGGAGCTTTCAAATTAATAGTATAGACGTGAAAATAATCTTGCAGTAAAAACGTGTTAATCTGTGACGGAAAATGCTAATGAATGTGTAAACGTTGTCTGACGACGCGACGCACAGACTGGTAAAACGACTCAAAACCTGGCCATTAATCAAATTTCTCGAAATGTTCTACTAGACTTCCAACTTAATCCCATAAAAGGTAGATAATCCACGCGTCACTAGGTAAAATCTCTACCTGCTTCCGAGTCCCCGTCCGCTACACGGACAGTCGGAACTTAGCGCTTGTTGACAACACTCGTCTCTGTTCGCGGCAACTCTAAAAAATCATTATTTCTCCGTGCCATAGTTTATGTGCAAAGTGATTCAAGATACAAAAAGTGCTATGGATTCTATCAATCAAGGTATGTACTACATTCTATGATCCGTTTTATTTATTATGAGAGCTTATTCATGATCTACTTTGCAGTATATCAACATGCCTAAAAATATTGAATTTTTCCTTAATATTTTGATAAATTCGTGTTTTTAAATATGTACAACTCATCGCCACTGCATCGTAGTAATATTTCAATAAACTAGAGGATATGTGCAATTATACTAGGTAGCAAAAACATTCACATATATTCACATAAAAGATAATTTTAACTCTGAAAACTGTCTCTTTACCCGCGATTTTTTAACAATTATTTTGATTGTTTCAGACTCTCTACATTGTGTCATATCTATGACTAGGAAAGAGCTTCATGAATTAGTTAGAGCTAGTCCGCAGCGATTGCTTGACGGAAAGCTCCAAGATTTGGACAAGAAGTTAGTGGAAGTGACAAAGTGCCCTGCTGAAAAAAATGACGAACTTTTCAAAACAATCAAGTCATTTAAAATGGTATATAAACGTAAGTGGTTAGCGTGCAACAGTACGGAGACCCGTTTCCTGAAAAAAAACGAGGAATGGCTTAACGAAGACGTCACTTTACCTGCCGGGCCGATTCCAGGAAGTTCCAAGGGTCGTCCATCTAAAGAATTCGGAGAATTAAGTGATCGGTCAAAGCGCCGTAAAACAATATCACTTAGACAAAACGTGTCAGTGGAGCAACTCACTTACGCGGCACAAATGAGCCAAAGAGCTGCAGGTAACGCCGATGTTGCCTCTGTGATTCAAGAAGTGACAAAAAGCCCTACCCGAGCAACAAAGTTCCGCAAGGCAGCTGCTATTGGTAGTAAAACTACTACTACCAAAAAGCATACGCCAGAAGATGCCCTAATGATTTTCGTGGAAGCCGACATGACCTTAAGTCAATACGAGGTGATACATCAGGCAAATAAAGACGTATACCCTTGTTATACTTATGTCCAGAGGGCAAAACAGGATTGTTATCCACCGAAAAACGTGAATGAGACGGTTGCAGAGGTGATACTACAAGATCTGCTTGATCACACAGCTTCGCGGCTGTGCAAATATTTAGAACCAGTTCTCGAACGACTGGAGCCAAACGCTGAGTTTGTACTGATTTATAAATGGGGATGCGATGGGTCTACCCAAAATCAATACAAGCAAAAATTCGAGGAAGATGGTAATAGTGACGCAAACATATTTATGAGTTCTTTGGTACCACTTCGGCTCACATACGGTACTAAAATCATATGGCAGAATCCCCAACCATCTTCACCAAGATTCTGCCGGCCCGTGAGGTTTCGGTATGTAAAAGAAGATAACGACGTCACTAACGAAGAAATCGATCATATTGAGAACCAAATAAAGTCTCTTCAGCCTACAGTTGTTAATGAAAATATTCGAATTAAGCATGTGTTACTCCCAACAATGATCGACGGAAAAGTGTGTAACGCGGCCACTAACACGAGTTCAACATTGCGCTGCTATGTATGTGGTAAAACGTCTAAAGGTTTCAACGATTTGGGAACATCATCGCAACAACCGGAAAATCCAGAAACTTTTAAATTCGGATTGTCTATTTTACACGCGCGAATCCGTTTTTTCGAATTTTTATTACATCTGTCTTATAAAATAAGAGCGGGTGTAAATAAGGGACGGATATCTGGAAAAGAAGATAAAGATAAAATCAAAACCGCCAAGTCAGCGATACAAGAAGAATTCCGGGAAAAAATGGGTTTACTAGTAGACATTCCCAAGGCTGGGTACGGAAACACGAATGACGGGAATACTCTCGCAAATTCTTTTCCGACCCAGAAACAGCAGCATCCATCACAGGTATTGACGAAGACCTTATTAAAAAATTTAGAACAATTTTAGAAGTCATATCGTCAGGATATAAAATAGATTTAAAAAAAATGTCTGCCTACACTATGGATGTAGCGCATTACTACATTAACTTGTACAGCTGGCAACCAATGAGTCCTACTGTACATAAAATATTGGTACACTCTTCAAGTATAATATCTCACGCGCTTCTGCCTATTGGTCAATTGTCAGAAGAGGCTGCGGAGGCCCGCAACAAGCACTTCCGACTATATAGGGAAAGCTTCTCTAGGAAGTTTTCTAGAAAAGCCTGCAATGAAGATGTGCTGAACCGGCTTCTTCTGACATCTGACCCTTTCATAAGTAGCCGACAAAGTGAGAAAAAGAGGAATAAAAATAAACAGGCTTTCACTAAAGAAGCAGCAGGTTTCTTTATACCTGAAGATTAGACAATAAGTGATAATGTACCTAAATTTTTTTATTTTTTTTATTTAAATTTTTTTTTGTTTATTCTTGTTAATCTAGAATTGAAGAAGTCATAGTTTCGCTGTATTTCAACGTATATTTTATTCTTTGTTACTACAATAAAAAAATCCCTATTTAATTATATTTTTTTATTTTTCTCCTTCTCCAAATATATTCAAAATTATATTTTTTTATGAAAAATATCATTTCTCGTCATGGGCCACCTATCTGATAAAGAAAAAGAAACAAAATATTTTTGGCCAAGTTTTTGGTCGTTTTACCAGTCTGTGCGACGGTTAAAATATGACACGTTATTTGCTTTATATTTTTACTGCTGGAAATATTGTTTATCCTGCAAATATGAAAATTCGTGGAAAATCAAATTGTTAATGTATGATAGATGATGATGAATGATCTACTGAATATAAGATTGACTTAAGTTTAATATCACATAAATCTTCCGCAATAAATCCTCTAAATGATAGTTAAGGTGGTTATCACACTGCACCGGACCTTTTATGTGGTATCAATGTATTATACGCTTCGGTTTTTGTATACAAATACAGGAGAAGTTTTTATCCAGTGCGTAAATTGTAACCATTCAGGATATCATTCTAGACCCCCTTGCGCAGAAATTTTTCGTCGGTTTTACAAAAAAAAATCTGCTGTTTCATAGAAAAATACAATACCTACGGGGTCAAAATGTATGGAACAGCTGATTTTTTTTTTATAACCGGCGAAAATTTCAGTCCTTGACTTTATATGTATATATGCATTATAAGTAAGGAACCTTCATCTTCCAGGTATACCTCCAACTAAAAGCGATAATAGTGAAGCTAATAATGGCGTACCCGCAACACACTCTATGGATGATGATGAGCGTCATCAAGTCCAGCTATGCTCAGCGTATCAAGCGCTGTGCCGACGTGTTCGCAGACCCGAGGCTGAAGGAACCACGTATGTTGAAACTCATCGGTGACTTCACACAACTCGCTGAGAAGTTGATCGAGCTGTGTAATAAGCCTATAGCTGGAAGCTCTCCGGTAAGTTGTAATGAAACTAAATATTCTATTAGAACAATAAACAGGTTTCTAATAGAGGTTTCGGTTTAAAATATTGACGAACGGACTGTACAAAATGATCTCAACAACTAAGAAAATTAAACTTTATCATCATTTCAGCCGTAAGACGTCCACTGCTGGACTTAGGCCTCCCCCAATTTGGGGGGCTTTGCCATAATCGCCACGCTTGGCAGGCGGGTTGGCGATCGCAGTATGGTGGTAAAATGCATAGAGATCGCTGCTGCCCATTCTCTAGTAAGTCCCTTAGTCGCCTTTTACGACACCCACGGGAAGAAATGGAGTGGTGTTATTCTTTACGTCCGGCACCACACGGTACTAAACTTTATATCAAGTGGATAAAGTTCTTGTTAGAATGACAGGTCGTGTAAAGTCTTCATTCCGAAACATTCCTTGTGTCATTGAGTGAATATTTAATTTTCATAGTTGTTTAGATCATTTTGAACAGTCTGTCCGGATATTATTGACGCTGACTGTATAGTAGACATTAGCGCCCACCGCTGAAGGTAGACATCGAATTTAGGGAAAAAATTATAAATATTTAATTGTTTGACTTATGCATTAGTTTTGAAACTGTCTGGAAAAAACACTGAGAAGTTCGGGCCTCGAAACTAGCAACCTAGTAAAACCGGTGACCGGAACAATGAGGACAAATGTGTGGTCAAATGTGACCTAAACATTATAAAGAGTTCTATTCCTTGCGGGAGACGACCCTCGACTTAACCCTTTTGGGAAACAAAGTTTTCGAATTATCACTTTATTATTACTATTTCAACAGCCGACAGGCATGCTTCAATCGCCCTTCCTGATAAGAGAGTTACCACCCAGGGCGGCAAAACATGATAAAGCAATCTAGATATAAATCGATCGACCTAACTAATTAATAGAATTATAAATGAGATATGTTGATAAGATCGATAAGATTGGATTGAGTAGTTGGCTTTGGAGCGAGTACATGTCGATGGCTCCTAAGCATACTGAGTCAACAAACAAATTCCCAAACTCTAACACAACCCGGATTGAGGTTTGGGAAATGATTTAATTGTTATTAATCTACTAAAAAGTGCAATTGTTAAAATTTGTTAGTTGACTCAGTATACATAGGAGCCATCGATATACACTTAGCTTAGATATTTCTCAGTTTAATCGTGTTGTTCATATAAAGTTCCTAAACATGCTAACGAGTACATACCTCCTTATGTTGATCTACGACGAAACAGAATTGTCGGAATGTCCGTACTGTTTGGATTATCATGATGGTGTCAAATTAAACAGCAAATATTAATATACCTTATTTATACATCATGGGTAATACGTGGTAATATATATTAACGTCTTCTCGTGTCGTATAGCGTTATATTGGTTTATTTTTATCTAAGTTTAGAACAAAATGTTTAAATTATTTCCTACAAAATTTGTGTTGCATCGGTTTGGTCTTGCAAACATACCACGACGATTCGGACTACTTTGAAGAGTTACATTCGACATGAAATGCTCGCTCAACCAAACCCTTGGGTTCCCCCACCTTACAAAGCACGGACCGTGCCCATTCACCATGCTTTGCTTGCTTTTTAGTGTGCAACACAGACTGAGATGAGAATATTAATCACGATCGTCTCTTTGGATCATAATCATCATAATTTCAGGCGAAAGAAGTTCACTGCTGGACATAGGCCTCCCCCAATTTAGGGGGGGTTTGCTATAAACACCACGCTTAGCAGGCGGGTTGTCTATCCTAGTATGGTGGTAAAATACATAGAGAATGCTGCTGCCCATTCTCTAGAAGACACCCACTCGTAGAAATGGGGATGGTGCTATTCTTTACCTACAGGTCCACACGGAACATTTTTTATATTTCCGCATTTCTCCTGGGGTGTCATCACATTAATACCTGCCAAAATCCCATTCATTTTCAGCGGATGACGTGACTACGGACCATCTATTTCAATTCTACATCTTCGTTTCTCTCTTCACAGACCACAACTGTATCGATTCTAGTGAGATCGTTACCCAAGCTCCTAGCCGCCGAAAACTTCAGCCACGTAATGATGCCTTTCCAAGAGTTCTGTAAAATCGTGTTACCATCCAAGGCGGCGCGGCAAGAACGCATAGATTTCAACATACCCACTGAACCACCGGTGTATATAGCTGGCATTGAAGAGAATATAAGTATACTGCCGTCTTTGCAGAAGCCTAGGAAGGTTACTTTGAAAGGTAATGAATTTTTTACACTTACAATACTTCCTGTACTTAAGTACATGTCTTAAACGTTCTGCGGTCTACTGTAATACACTTTTTTCGTCGATCTTATAATTGTTTTAACAATTTCAACAAACACTCCAAGTAAATTGATACGTAGCTAAGTTAGAAACGACTGGAACTTGAAGTTTTAGACTTACAATTAATATTTGAACTTAGTGTGGTTTACCAATTACAAGGTCGGCATTACATAGTGAATTCACTCCCATACAACTTTGTATGCACGGCGAGATATCAAGCTAAACATTTCCAGTATAACCAGACTTATCAATGTACTAAGATCGTATTCAATTGTGAGCTCAGCGAAAACTGGAAATGTTATAGATAGCTTGATGTGTCGCCCTGTGTACCTTGGATGCCTTTTATTAGATTCGATGATGATATTCCGGATTACTTGCATAATTTCCTCAAAGCAAAATCTGACGAATGACGGTAACCATACTAATGTGCCAATTAGTTTACAGAGACATCGACGCGCAAACTGTTCCCATAAACTCAGCACATGATTCTGAACCCCTTACGTATAAATTTTTAAATTAAAAAATCCGCTATTTCATAGAAAAAGTGCAAACTACGCGTCAAAATGTATGGAACAGCTAATTTCTTAAATAATCGATGAAAAATTTCACCGCACTAGAGAAGAGTTATGTACTAAAAACATTTACCCGGTTAGGTGTCGATATTACCCTGTATACTATTCTCTTTTAGGTTCCGACGGAAAATCCTACATAATAATGCTGAAACCCCGCGACGATCTTCGCAAGGACTACCGTCTGATGGAGTTCAACGGAGTCGTGAACAGATTCCTACAGGACGCGCCCGAGACCCGGCGTAGGCGCCTGTACATACGTACCTACAGTGTGCTGCCTTTAAATGAGGAGTGTGGGCTTATAGAGTGGGTGCCCCACCTGGTGGGACTGAGGCCGATATTGATGCACATTTACAAGCAGAAAGGTAAGATGTTAGTAAAACTGGATACCTACATGTACACTAATAACAAAGAGGTGAGTTTATTTTTTGTACGAAATAATCTCTAAAACTACCAGTCATATGAAAAAAAAAACATTTTGCATTTGAGAGCCCAATTTTCGAGGAAGGTTATAAACTATTTAATATCGCGCTGCGATCCTTAACAGCCGAGCAAAATGAAAATAAGTCAAAAAGGACACTAAGTGTAAACGAAGGGATACCACGCAACGGATCGGCGGCCAAAATCTCACGCGAACGAAGTCGCGGTCGGAAGATATTATTATCATAAAATTGCTAGTCGGAAAAGCCAGCAAATGAAAATAGCATTCTTGGACCAACAACGGCTTGATTAGTTAGACCCGATTTCCTTGGCTGCTTCAGACTAAGAATAGAAACGCGAAGAAATTATTGTGTCATAACATGACAATTTTGACATGGAAAGGACGAGTTTGATGAATTATGAGATATTTAGCTAAATGAAATCATTACTCCCGTGTTCTCCACAGGGATTCCCAGGGACTCCTTTATATTTGGCCAGTTATTTCTATAGTTTTTCGGCTATTCACTACATTTTTCTATGTCTATCTATGTTTCCAACTCTACGTCTTCTGGAACGCGGTCGCCACGCCAGAATGTTTCGGCTCTATCGGCCAGCTGCTATAATTTGGCGATTCTTTGGGCTATGTCGGTTGCCTTGCTTGAAGACTGAAGAACTTGGAAGGCCTCCCGCAAGTTGGACTGAAGACCTTGTGAAGGCAGTAGGAATCCGCTGGATGCGGGAAGTACAGAACCGGTCTAAATGGGCGAGCTTTGGGGAGGCCTATGTCCACGGGGACTACTTCTTAAGCACGAAGTCCGTAGTTTGAGCCGAAGTTACGCGCAATTCTTACTCCTTGTCACTAACGGACATAAGATTAGTTCGGTTTGGAAACTAAAAATGATCCACGAAATGATTTGACAGGTGTCCCTCCGCCTATTTGTTTTTGACCGCCCGAAAAATTGAATTTGACACGTGTTTCTACGGATCAACTCCTTTCGGATGAGACCGTATGTTAGTTGAAAGACTTAGATAGTAGACCTCCGCAGTGGACGTCTTTCGGCTGAAATGATGATGATAATGATGTTGATCTATGTTTAGGTATTCACACAAGTAACCGCGAGTTGAAAGAGATGATGTGCGCGAACAGAGACCCGGTGGAGAAGAAGAGGCGAATTTACGAGCAACAACTACTGCCACGTCACCCGCCTGTCTTCCAGGAGTGGTTCCGAAGAGTCTTCTCTGATCCTTATGGCTGGTAAATATGATCCAATGTGCTTTAAAATAGATAATATATTTTACTGATTTAATCCCTGTTTAATTCAAGAGTCTGCCGTCATATTTTACTTTGAAAATATCTATGGGAATCGAATGAAAGGAAATTGTCAGTCAATTCGCATAATGTGGTCCAAATCACAATTTTCTTTAAAGAAAATTATATTTGGCGTATTTTGAGTTAACCTAAAGTGTATTATTTTCTGCAGGTATCAGGCAAGATCTGCTTACATCAGGACCACTGCTGTTATGTCGATGGTTGGATATATTTTGGGTAAGTTTAAACACAGAACTAGCAACATTTCATTCTAAACGCATCCTTAATTCCTTACTAATGTTATAAATGCGAAAGTAAGTTTGTTGATTGGTTGGCACACAAATAGACCACGACTAATTTTGGATCGCAGATGAAATTGCGGGTAACAGCTAGTTTAAGATATCATGTTGCTAGTCGTTTAACACGCTATTATTCATCATCATCATCATTTCAGCCGTAAGACGTCCACTGCTGGACTTAGGCCTCCCCCAATTTGGGGGGCTTTGCCATAATCGCCACGCTTGGCAGGCGGGTTGGCGATCGCAGTATGGTGGTAAAATGCATAGAGAACGCTGCTGCCCATTCTCTAGTAAGTCCCTTAGTCGCCTTTTACGACACCCACGGGAAGAAATGGGGTGGTGTTATTCTTTACGTCCGGCACCACACGATACACGCTATTATTAGCTTTGTATGTATGTATCTATTTAACTAAAGCTTTGAACGTGATTTTCACCTCCTTCAAAACGACCGTCGAATCAATCCACCGCGTCGGATTGATTTGAAACTCTGCACACTTATTAAGAACCGATGAGAATACAAAAATATCATTTAAATTTGTACCAACTAATATCCTGGCCAGGATCACTAGGATAGCAAAAAAAAAAAAAACGGTATTGTAGCTAGCCGAACTAAAAAATAGGAAATAAATTATAGTTTAAAATACTAAAAAACACGCTTTCATAGAAAACTAAATAAAAAAAATAGAAAATAATGGAAAAAGGGTGGGGTGCTTGATATCTATTAAAAAATACCTCAAAAAGCACCCACGCCTTTTGTCCATTATTTATTTGTCTATGGTCCGACCCCCAAATAAATTGAGATAAGGGCAGGTTAAAGATGGTCCGATCTTTTTGGAAGCATGTAACTGTTTAGTTTTCTTTAAACTGTTAACCTTTCAACAACCGTTTAACGTTTACCAGGTCTAGGCGACCGACACGGTGAGAACATATCCTTCGACTCGACGAACGGTGACACGGTGCACGTGGACTTCAACTGTTTGTTCAACAAAGGAGAGGCGTTCGAGTGGCCGGAGAGAGTTCCCTTCCGTCTCACACACAATATGGAAGCAGCTATGGGACCGCTCAGGCATGAGGGGATGTTTAGGTAAGAAGTATTTGAAGCCACTATGGGTTAGCATACCAAATTGCTCGAGCATGTTCTTTGAGTGAAAATATCCGCGAAAATACACGCCACGGAATCACCATTTGCATGCTATCTTATTGAAAATACTAGCTTTTGCCCGCGGCTTCGCCCGCGTGGATGTCGGAAATTAACGCAGGAGGACGTACTACCGCGGTAAGATGTGTTAATTCAGATTATATTATAGGTAATAGCTGTTACCCGCGACTTCGTCCGCTTGGTATTTAACAAAAAGTTTTTCATAAAAACTGTCTTTGAAAACTACGTTGACATACGTCACAAAATTCAGCGTGTTTTTAGTTTTTTAAACTATTATTTAAGTTTTTCTAAAATAAAAGTAGCCTAAGTTACTCCTTGTTACATCAGCTATCTGCCAGTGAGTTCCGTCAAAATCGGTCCAGCCATTTCAGAGATTAGCCGGAACAAACAGACAGACAGACAGACAAAAATTGTAAAAAATGTTGTTTTGGTATATGTACCGTGTATACATCCATATACACGTGGTTATCTTAATATTAAAAACAGACACTCCAATTTTATTTATTTGTGTAGATGTATAGATTATTTATTTGTATAGATAAGGTTCATTATAAATGGCTGAGGAAGGGGGAGACTAAAGAAACGATGGATGGACCGTGTGAATGATGATATGGTTAGAAAGGGGGTGATTACAGAGATCACGGCTAAAAGAGAAGTGTGGAAGAAAAATACATGTTGCCGATTCCAAATAATTTGAGACTAAAGGATGATTTATGTTCGACCGTGCTAAGCACGAGTCGTGCCCTGTACACTCACCAAAAGAGATAAGTAACCGGGGTCGTCGGATATAGTTGAAGTTTAGTTAGAAACCGATGGATGGTTTATATTTGTTTTCTTTAAATTAAATTTTATTGAAAAACATCCATCGGTTTCTTACTAAACTTCAACTCTATCCGGAGACTCTGGTTTCTTATTTCTTTTGGCGACTGTACCTACATACGAACAAAGCGGGCGAGGCAATGATTCAAAACTCCGCGAACATTGAAGAGGGATATGAGCGCAACTGTCAAGTAATTAAAACATTCTTTTATTAATTTTTCATCAAACTTAAAGACAAAGGGAAAAACGTTTCATAACACACCCCGTGCCGTATCCGTGTCTGGTCAGAGTCTTGGTCCTTACAAATTGAGCAAACGCAGACACTGCTCGACAACTAGTGGTGGCCCAGTGGTAACGGCCGCGACTTACGAGTAGTAGGTCGTGAGTTCAAACCCAAGCAGGCGCATCTATTACTTCAGATTTACACACTTTACTAAAATTGTGTGCAAAGTTGTCTATGCATGTCATACTCGCCATGCGAGTGGGTTGTTTTAATGCTAGTTTTAAGTTATAACTCATTAAAAGACATTCGAAAGCATTTGAGTGGCTATTAGGTTTAAGCATATTTATGTTAAAGTCCCCAGCTATTAAAATGTTGTTGTATCGTTGCGTGATATTTCTCGCAAAAGCGTTTCCATTTTATCAAAGCAGTAATTTAATTTATTTATATTTGGTACTTTGTAAATACAGACAACAATTATCTTAAAATAAGTAAGCTCTATTGCAAATTATTTCATCGCCACTGCTCTCAAAACGGTGAAGGAAAACATCGTGAGCAAACCGACATGTCTTAGAACCAAAAATTCGAAGACATGTGACATTTACCAACGCGCACTAGGCCCGCGTGGTGGATTATGGCCCACTCCCTCTCACCGAGACGAGGCCTGTTTCCCAGCAGTGGGAACAATATAGGCTGATGATGATGAGACACTGCTCGCGCTCGGCACGGTCTAGTATAAACCATCCTTAACTGGTTGAACGTCGTAATTACAGTAACCATTTAAAAGCCATTTTGTCTCGCGTGGATCCACGTTTACTACAAAGTCATTTTCCACTTGAAAGTGTCAATTAGCGGTAAAGGTATGGATGTATTATGTAGAGCCGAATAGCAGTTCTCAACTCTAAGTATTTCAAACGATTATAAGAAACAAATCGATTGTTTGAAAGTATCAACATGACTTGGAAATCCGATTGTCAATCAAACCTTTATGTAGTTTTTATCTTCCAACCTTTTTGTTACTACGATACAACGAAAAACATAATGATGTAAGCTTTTTGTAATTTTTGACTAGCCAAACAGATACATACTTATTTAAATTGTATAATACAATAAGATGTTTATCTTAGTACGACGAGACCTTGGTAACAGTATGCACGGCCACAAGTCAAGCTATACATTTCCAGTATTAGCTGACTTCTCACTGTACGAAAAGCCTATACAATGCGAGGTCAGCTTAAACTGGAAACGTCTAACTTGATGTGTAGCCGTGTGTACTATGTAGAATCGTGGCGGCAAAAAGGTGACAACTATAATTTGTCAACTAATTGCACCTTTTAAATGAAAATCTAGATAACGAAGTGTTTTTGTTGTTAGTATTGTGATTCTTATCGATAGTGATTGTTATCTTTTAATATAACAGCTCAGTTTCATCATGGATAAACCTATATGATTATTTTTATTATTAGGCGCAATTTATCTTCAAACTAGCTTGTGCCCGCGACATCGTCCGCGTTAAATGTCTTGTTCCCCCAACCCTTCCCTTCGCGTCGAATCGCCTACCCGTGCGATTTTCCCCGTTTTTGCAACATTTTAAATTACTGCTCCGCTCCTCTTAGTTGTAGCGTAATTTTATATAGCGTATAGCCTTCCTCGATAAATAGGCTACTCAACACAAAAAGATTTTTTCAATTCGGACCAGTAGTTCCTGAGATTAGCGCGTTCAATCAAAAAAACAAACAAACTCTTCAGCTTTATAATATTAGTATAGATTCATTGCCATGTATGATTATTTCATTCATAATTATCTTCGTAAGGCAAGACCTGAATAAGATCCTACTAATATTATAAATGTGAAAGTTTTTTAGGACGTATGGATGTTTGTTACTCCTTCACGCTAGACCTACTAAACGGATTTGGATGATTGGCACATCGTTTATAACCAGAATTGACAAATAAGGTACTTTTCATCCCGGTAGTACGGTCCCGCAGGATAGTTTCTGACCTTCACGCGGGCGAAGCGTCAGGGAAAAGCTAGTAATTATGTCAAAACTTGGCGGGATATTTTCGTATACTGGATCTTCATCTCACTGTTTAGCGCCGACAGTTGAAAATCGAACAATAAAACACATTGTTCGATTTTCGAC
Organism: Aporophyla nigra; assembly: GCA_947507805.1. Classification (NCBI taxonomy): domain Eukaryota; kingdom Metazoa; phylum Arthropoda; class Insecta; order Lepidoptera; family Noctuidae; genus Aporophyla; species Aporophyla nigra. Next base: position 16,608,779 of record OX382297.1, on the reverse strand, counting down.
ACGATGAGAAAAGCACTTTCTAGGATTCTCATTGCTCGGTTCAACACCGGGAGATGAAAATCCTGGGCGCGAAGAAATCTCGCCCCAATTTTATTACGTCCGCGTCCGTGTATACTTCGACTTAGCCTGAACTTATCTGATCAGCCTGGTATAAAACTGCCTTAATTTGTTGCAAACTGTAGTTGAACTGAAACATAATAATGACGGCAACTTATAATTTTCAAAAAAATATCCAAAGAGTTTTTTGATTGCCTAGTTTTCTTGTTAAATGAGTTGTTATATATAAAAAAAAAAACAACATTAAACCACACGATATAATAACCTTCCAATCAAGAGCAATCAATACTGAAATACGTATTTCCAATGCGCAATGCACCATTGCTTTCTGTAACTTGTTTGCACAATCGTGTATTTTTTTCAAGAAAATGATTCGAAGAGCAAATTACTCATTCAGAAAATTAGTAAAAGCAGATATAAATAAATATAAGTAGTAGTGTTTAAAGTAGTCACAATAGATATATTTTTTTATTTGTTGTCACAGTCATTGCATCTAAAAATTGCCGACACTATGTAAATACAATGGTCATATAATTATGTAGTTCTCACGAGGCTGCGCACACAACTATGTATATTACCTACGTTAATACGGAAGTCAAATATGTTTTTAATATAGTTTTAATTTTATGGGAATTACCTTTTACGTTATAGGGCCATTACTGTACAGAAAATGTGATTGCACGGTTTTTTATCTTAGTTATGTCTGATAAGCTTGTGTGCTGGTTGGTATTACTTATCGGGAAAAACACGAGATCCCAGACAAATTTTCATCCCCTATTAAACCCCTTTAAGGACTTGAATTTTCGAGTATCGCGCCACAGTTCTCCTTTTCTATATATTAGAAACCAAGTGTGAAAATATCATGTTTGTAGGCTGCGCGTTCAGTGACTGAATAAATGATGTATGTAAGATTTTTATTTTATTTAAGTAGATAAGGCAAACCTAAATTGAGCCCGGCTGCCAATCGTGAATCTTTGACAATCGTTTGGGGTCTTTAGAAGTCCGGAAATCTGACAACCAGTCTTACCAAGAGGTATCGTATTACAAAATAAATGGGCTGTGGAGTTCAGATAGGCTCCATGTAAAATACAGGTATTCAACTGCATCCGGTTAAAGTCAAAGATAAAGCATTTATTTCAAACTAGCTTTTGCCCGCGGCTTCGCTTGCGTTAAATTCGGGGTAACACGGTTCCCCTTTCCTGATTTAGAATACAGAAGAGAACTCGGAACAGAATGTTATTTTAATACACTACTGTAGACGATATTATATGTCTTTCCATTTGGGGATAGAATGTAAAGATTCTGGGCATTGGACACACGCGAACATGCTACATACAATTTTTCATGGGAAAAGCACGGAATTTCTAAGTTCACCCCAGCCACGTAAAAAAGAAAAAAAAAACTGGCCAAGTGCGTTTCGGACTCGCGCACCGAGGGTTCCGTACAAACCTGTAGGTATTCACGGTTTATGCATAAGGTTATTGTTTATGAAATTAAATGTTTTTTTTAAATTCTTATATATGAGTTGACTGAATGAAAGGTTAATTGTGGTTTACGATTTATGACGTATTAAAAAAAAACTACTAGATCTCGTTCAAACCAATTTTCGGTGGAAGTTTACATGGTAATGTACATCATATATTTTTTTTAGTTTTATCATTCTCTTATTTTAGAAGTTACAGGGGGGGGGGGGGGGACACATTTTACCACTTTGGAAGTGTCTCTCGCGCAAAAAAACGATATAAGAAACCTCAATATCATTTTTGAAGACCTATCCATAGATACCCCACACGTATCCATGGATGAAAATTTTTTTTTTCAGTTTCAGTTCTATGTATGGGGAAACCCAAATATTATGGTTTTTTTTTCTATTTTTTAGTGAAAATCTTAATGCGGTTCACAGAATACATCTACTTACCAAGTTTCAACAGCATAGCTATTATAGTTTCGGAATAAAGTGGCTGTGACATACGGACGGACAGACAGACAGACAGACATGACGAATCTATAAGGGTTCCGTTTTTGCCATTTGGCAACGGAACCCTAAAAAAGTATCCTATGTCACTCTCCATCCCTTCAACTATCTCCACCGTCAATTCGTCGCTCCATTTTGCCGCGAAAGACGGACAAACAGACACACACTTTCCCATTTATAATATATTATATATATTAGTATGGATAGGCACATAAAAGGCACTTTTGAACGTCGACAAGACTGTGACTGACAAGTTAGACTGGAAGCCTTCTCTAACAGAGTTGGGATACGGCTTGTCAGATGATAATGATGAGTTGGATAACTGAGTTATCCATATACATATATCATTCCTCATTTTATCTTTTCAGCATTCACAAATAATGTCAGTGTCCTGAAACCAGATACAGATAAATATTTTTTAAATTATTTTTTTATTAAAAGTCTGTGGTGTCCCACTATAAGGCAAAAGGGCAACCTGATCTCTTTCCACTTATGTCCATCTAAAGCTAAGGACTAGCATCCTAATTTCAGTACCATTTAATTTCACAATTCGGAACATTGTTTAGGAAACTCTTACTATTATTTATTTGATGTTTAAAAAATGTTTAGCTCAACAACGTAAATACCGCAATGAATGTTGTTGAATATTGTCAAAATGAATGGCAATACCTTTGAGTATTACGCAAATTACTCTGCAGTTTTTTAGAAGCGTAGCTCATCTTGATATATAACCTATTTTTTGTGTGAAAAGTATTTTTCTTGCTATGTATTTTCTGGTGCACAATAAAGCATATATAAATAAACAAATAAGACAACAATATTGTATTAATTTGCATAAATTCTTTAGGAAAAGTTGCGAGGCAGTGATGCGAGCTCTCCGGGCTCAAACCGCAGCGCTGATGTCTGTGATCGAACCGTTTGTGTACGATCCCCTTGTTTCGTGGGGACGAGTCCGTCCCGTGGACTGCGGTGAACGGACCAATGAGCAGGCGTTACAGCATTTACTGCATATCAAACAACGGCTAAATGGGATGGTAAGAGACTTTTAATTGAATCTTTTAAGGACTTTCCGCCGAATAATTATATAAAAATCTGAGGCCTGTTTAATTAATACGACAGGCGACAGGTGACAATGTTAATTTTACCTGTTTTTTTCAAACATTCTCTGCTTTATATTAATAGCACCTGTGTTCAAAATGTGTTAATTTTGGTAGTTTTTTTTTGTCAAATATGTCGCATTGCCAGTTCTATATTAAATAGAGCTTAAAGGTCACATTTTAATTTTTTGATAAATTCTTGTATGCGTGCCTCTGGAGACGATGTTATACTGCGAAGATCGAGTTCCGCAGACAGCATGTACTTGTTGAAATCAGTATAAAGAGCACTGATAGTACAAATAATGCTTAAGTAAGCTCATAGTGTAGTGATACGACATCGGTCTCTAAATCTATACGACACCTGTATAGATTTTTTTTATGCAGTGGGGGCCGAGTGGTAACGGCTGCGACTTACGAATGGTAGGTCGTGAGTTCGAACCCAAGCAGGCGCTTTACTTTGTGTAAATTATTTCATCACCACTGCTCTCAAAACGGTGAAGGAAAACATCGTGAGGAAACTGGCATGTCTTAGAACCAAAAATTCGAAGACATGTGACATCTACCAACCCGCACTGGGCCCGCGTGGTGGATTATGGCCCACTCCCTCTCACCGAGAGAAGGCCTGTGACCCAGCAGTGGGAACAATATAGGCTGATGATGATGGATTTTCGTTAAAAACAAAACTTCACCTTATTTTTCGATTGACGCATAACTAATTCGAGTACGTGGTCGAAATTAAAGACCGTGTTTAATGTACCAGTGACGTGCATCTATTGTTTTCACTTGTAATAATATTATTTATCTTTCATACAATTCGAAAATACTGCATTGTTTCTTTTAAATAGGTATACGAGACGGTTATGAACCGACTTTTAATTTATTTTCTTTATTTTTCCAAGGTGAGAACAAAGAACAAGCAACTATCGCTGTCCTTGTCTCCTGAAGGTCAAGTGGAACATCTCATAGTGGAGGCGACCAGCATTCACAATCTCTGTCAAATGTATATTGGATGGGGGCCTTTCTTGTAAAGAAACACTATAGCACGCACGGTGACAGATCAAGTTATACATTTCCAGTATGCGCTGACTTCTCATCACACGAAAAATCTACACAATGCGAGCTCAGCTAAAACTGGCACTGATAGCTTGTTATGTAGCCGTGTGTGCAACTTCCAGATAACGCATTTCACGTGCATACACCATTGCAATTTAAACCTTGTGACAATTCATCTTGGTTGTGATTTGCAAAAACTATCAATAATGTGCCTCAATTAACTGTGATTTCCTAATAAAGATATAAGCCTATATTATATATTTTGTAAGATTACCTAAAGTTTACTTAAGCTTAATGTTAGATACAGTCCCACCTTTTTTTATTGTTAATAAAGGTTAACTTTCTTATTTATTTTGTTTCATTTATCTTTCCTCGAACGTCTAATGAGCATGTGGTGATGTTTATTTTTGTACTGACACTACATCAGTTCTGATGACAAATAATAGAGTGATATATCTAGACTTAAAAAGGAAATACATAAAGAAAAGCAAAATTTCTGTGGGGAAAATAATGTTTCAGTGACAGAAAGTTATAAAACATAATCAAAATAAACTGAATTAAATACGTATTTTTGAAGTTTACTCAAAAATTTTCAAAGCAAATTTCGTATAGGAAGACCGCGCTAGGTTCATGTAGTCATTTTTTTTCCACAATTAATGAAAATATCGATGTACACAGAAAAATAAAACATACCTGACAGAGGAACATAAAACTTCCTCCTTTATTGAAGTCTGATGAAATGAGGCAGCGCCTTAGTGTTGTTCCACTTTTATTATAACTACCTACATTATTATCATAAATGTGGACTTAACTATTGTGATTGCTAAGAAAACAATGTGACGAACGTTACAATAGCACCAGTAAATATAACTTAAATATCAGAAGAATTAGCACAAAGATAAAACAAGCATTGTTAGACTCTACATAAATTACGGAAACTAATTAGTGTATCAGCAGTACATCACTACATCACATACTGAAAAGAAAAAAACTTTTCAAAAAAATTAAACCGACGAGACAAGAAACGGGAAAGCATAGAAATAAACCTTTTATTCTAAGCTCCTAAATTAATGCAAGTACAGACGCCAGCATATCAAGGTACCCGAAACTGTAAAATTTTCCCAATCAATCTTGAATCTAATACTTTAGCGTTAAAGTTGAAAAGCTATTAAAGAAATTTGACAGATTATAGTAGTTTCAAGTGCTGGCGTCTGTACATAAATATTACTAATTGAGTTGACGCCAACAAGCAATTAACGCAGATGAACCAAGCTGGCATTTTTTTTTTGGATTGACTTCTCGCAGGTCAACCTATGAGGTTGTCCTTATTGAATACTTTTATATTTTATACTTTGTGAATGTGAGAACGTTGCAGGCCTTGTAGACAGTAGGCAGTTTTGCATTTTATTAAGTACTTGGTACTTTTTTGACAGTCCTACACTGTTCTCCCATACCTATTAATATTGTAATTTAAAACCACTGTAAAAACCAATTATTTTTAAAAGAGTAACCGTGGAGTTTCTTGCCGGCTCTTCTCCATAGGAATCAACTATTTGGAACCGTGCACCTAGCTTCTTACGTTTCATAAGTGCCCATGTTGGTTTATGTGAAATAAAAATATTTTGATTTGATTTGATTTGAATTAAGACTTCCAGCCAAGGCTTAAAAACTTAAAACTAGAGCAACTATAAGGGCACCCCCTATGGGGTACGGACCTCGGCTTAGGGCATCGCTGGTGGAGGGCAGCAAGAGACCGGCTGGATCGGAATGATCAAGCTGCCATTATCTTACTTGGCGCTTATGTTTGCTTTTCGGTATCTTTTTCGTCGGTTTAATTTTATGTTGAAAGTTTTTTTTTTGTTTTTTTTTTTTTTTCGAAACTTTTGGATTCTGTCCTCTCATGTACCTAATAAAAAGAATTATCGACTGAAAAATAGGTTATGCGTATTGGTAAAAAAATGTATAATATTTACGCGTCGACTTGAGAACCTCCATTTTTCGTCGGTTCAAAATACATTATGCATTCTTTTCACACTGTCAAATTTCGAATAATTCTACATGGAAACATTCGTAAACTCTTGAAAAAACGCACTACACATTAACTACTGCATCGCTATATTTGTTACTACACATTTTAATTTAAACCCATTTTTAGCGCCAATACATAAATAAACACAGTCATGTTTCTTGCTTAAACCTACTTTCGAGTTGAGTAATGAGTTTTCCAACGGCAGATAGGTAAATCGCTTGGCAGGTGCGACATGTAGGTAAAGAGTATTGTTCATTGCCTATTGTAGTACATTCTCGGTCGATTGAATGTCTGTCGATGACTTTTTCTTTGCGTGTAACTAAATGAATTACTTTTTTATTTCGCGGCCACTGCAACCTTGTTTTGTTTCCTAGGTCGTTATGATTGGGATTATCATTTATTTATTGCTACTTTTATTTTATGATCACAGCTATAAACTTATATATCTTATCGGCCAAGGGAGACAGACGCGCAGACTGTAGCCATGAAATCAGCACATGATTCTAGACTCTATAGCGTAACAACATTGTTTCATCGAAAAGTGCAGTCAATATGCACCTATGCAGTCAGTATGTAACTGCAGAACAAAAATAGAAGTAAAATCTAGATATAGTTTCAGAAAAGATATTAAATATAGTGTCTTAAATATCTTTAGAACTGGTTAACTTTCCTGTTATTTGGATACCCATTGTATCAATAAATGTAAATATCAGGAATTAATCATACCGGAATGTTTCCGCGTGAGGGGAGATCACGTTTTATTTAAAGCATTGTTACCTATGTAATATCTGTTTGTCTGGTTTTACATGTAAGAAAAATAATTGCTATTTTAAATTCCAATGACTAATTGTAAACATGCAGATTTTAACGTCATCACACACTTGAAGCCTCCAAAAAGTACGAGTAAATTACCTATCTTCTTTTAATATCTTACACAAATAGACCACACGGTACCTATAGCTATCAGATTATGTGATGTGCAGATAGATTATGAAGGTGTTGTGTCGAGACTTCCGTTCGACCATCTTCAGATAAGTAGATAGTTATTACGAGATGACTAGTAATATAGGTCCTGTGAGGACCCAAGCAGCGAAATATTTTCGCTATACATTTATAGAGTAGGCACGTATTTGTGCGAAGCAATCTAATCGCTGATAGCTGAACGGATGATAAATATTCGAGCTCGTTCATTGTGAATTCTTCACGCGTTTTGGGTGACCCTTCCCTCTAGGATTGTCCTCAACGCTTTGTGGATCATTTATTTTTGTCAACCTTTATAACATCTCAATACCGATACATAAATAAAATATTTTCGAGACATCGCAGATTTTTTTGGCTTCGAAAGAAGCAACATATTTGGTGAGGTATAAATATCTAAGAAACATTAATCATGTATTATGTACGGGTGGTAATAATGTAGCTATATGCACACAGATGAGCCTATTGTAAGCCTTCCACCAAACCTGTCAGGGTCGCGAGATTGTGCGAAAGAGATACCGTGACCCTGGCACATGGGCAACTGAAGGAACACGGGTGGGTTTTAGTCAGCAAAAGTCTGACACGCCCTCCCGCTCCGCCCAGAGCGGAAGAAGTCATGAGATGATTTCCCATCCAAAAAAAAAAGCCTTCCACCAAAACGAAAAGCAGTGTTCTCTTTATCTACTCTTAGGTGATTATATTAAAAAATATATGAAAGGCTGACCGATTATTTAAAAAGGGAAATAAGAAGGGAGAGTACGTAGGTCCACATCAAACAACTCTTTGTATTAGCTTCATGTTTTATGGAAACATTTTACCTCGGTCCGGTCGACCTAGTATCGTTTAGCGCTGCGCGTGTAGGTAGCTCGGTTGACAGGCAATATCCGGATGATCCATTGTTCACCTCATTGCGGATTCTGAACGGCGATGCGGTCTGGCCTCTCTCATTCAGCTCTTGCTTCAGTGCCGAGGAAATAAGAAAAACTGCAAATAAGAGAAACGCATTTTAGATTGAGCCGGATAGAATAACAGAGTTAAAATCCATTTGTAGAGAATTTCTTTATCTTGTAAACTGATCGGGGTCCGGTCAGGCGAATGTGGACCCTTTTTTTGCAGCTATTCGATAAAAACTATTTGTGGGTTGCGTGACGCAAATATTGGTTCGTTATATTCCCTCGGAGAGATGGAAATCATGATGCTTGTTTGCCCTTTTGGGACAAGTAGGTAGACATGTTTGAATTTCATTATGTCAGCTTGGAACTGCCGGTGTAAAAATGACAACCGTAATTCCGCATGTCAAAAAGGTCACTCGTGCCGATCCAGTTTATTGAGACTTAAGACTTACTTAGAATTTTTGTTTACCCATTTCTTGTCAAATCTTATTTTTCCTCGTGTTTACATCGTGAAATTTTGTCTTCAAAGGCTAAGTAGAGACATTTTCAGGTTTTGGGAGAGCTCTATTTAATTTAGCCAGTTTAGCTGACCTTGAAAATGGCGACAATAATATTGTGTGTTTCACTTTCTCTCCTACCTATTACAGTCGATCGTCATATAGCGTTCCTACATGCAGTCATACTGTAGGGAGCTACATGCACAAGAATTGTCTTATATTTTACGTTGACTCAGTTGTATGCAGGTGTTACCTACCTGAATCGGGATCGATACAGGAGCTTTAATTAAATCAAAGTGCAGGTGGTACAGACAAGTTAAGTAGGTGAACACTGTCTGGAGTTTCAGAGGAGACTTATGGATGAAAATTTGTTCATAATCTTAAAGATCTATACAAGGTAGTCCTTTTGATTTTTTATAACTTTAGGGTATTAATAAGACCATGTCAGTCAACTGGCATATAAATGTATCTTTTTTTTGTCTAATTAGTACTTCGACGTCACAATTATTTATGTGAAACATCCTTACTTGAAATAAGATAATGTCGCGTTTTCATAGGGTGTATATTTAAATTTTTGATTTGAATGAAAAACACCCATAATGAAAAAAATAAAACCCTATACTTAGTTGAAAAAAAAAAAACATATTTATGCCCGTACATAGGAACACATTGTATTTTATACACATTGTGTATTCTGTACGAGAAAGTTATTTTTAAATAATCATTAGGTTCTAAGATCAATATTCCGAAATTATCAGCTACTTTTAGCGCTAACTTTTTTAGATAGTCCAAGTCAATGATCGTGTAGAATATCCACAAATTATAAAAAAATGGGCAAAAAGGTAAGTTAAAGTGTGTGGTTTTTCATCGACGTGATTGTTGTGAAGCAATAGTCGGGGAAGTACCTACCTGCTGCTCTTCATACAAGTCATTATGTTTATCTTGTTTTACAAGCAAAAAACAGTAATGCATGATTTTATCAAGTGGAAGATCTTTTGTTGAGTCATGGAGTCATCACTTTTTGCATAACAATCAACTTTAAATAAAAGTGGTGCCTGAAAAGTGGTGACTTGTGTACCTGAGTTATTTAACTTTAAATTTGCTCGGCTCCGAAATAGGTAAGGAAACTCTGACGGTCCTAGTAGGTACTAGGAACAAAGCTTTCCAATAGACATAAATTAATACAGAAGATCCAGCAGAATAAGAAGAATTCACTTACTAGAGCCAGGTAAACTATCTCGAACTCTATTTCCTATATACTGAGGTTTTTGTGTTTTGTATATGAGGACACTGGCCAAGTATCTCAAAAGATTTATTTAAACTGTTACCTATTATGTTTTAAACAAAAAAATACCTACTTGTGAGCCTCGTATTGATTAGTTTTTTTTGCAGTCACTTTTAAAATCTTCATTTTTCTTTCATGCCGTATGGGTTAAACGATTTGTCCGGTACCTGACTAAGCTCCGATTGTTCGAGGGTTGAGATTATTTGTTCCTTTTCGTAGATACCTATCCCATAGAGTCGCTGAAAGGGCGAAAAACGATTTTGTACATTCAGCCTTATATAATTATCAATTCTTTTAATTGTTTACTATAATGATCCCTTTAATGTATCAATGTGAAGCCACCAGTAGTAGTACACATTGGGTTCTGGAACAATATAGACAATCATTATCTATACTAATTATTATCGATGTAAACATTTTTTTAAAAATGTTTTTAGTTCTCTAAATTTACATATACTCAAACAATACACACATATATACGTGCTTTACTTTTTACAGAACCACTACACACTCACACACAACCTGACATACACTTTCACACAAATAAATTGCATACTTATAAGTTTACTTAAGGCTAGGTGATTCGACACTCATACAGATTTGAGGGGGTGAGGTGCGTGGAAATCCGCGGGGCGCCTCCCGCGCGTCCTTCTTGTCGAACACGATAGCGCGCCAAAAGTTCGGGCGGCGCGGCGGCGGCGGGCGTAGCACAGACAGGTCATAGTGTAGCGACATCAGTATGTCCACAGTATTAGAAACCACAGAAGAAACGATAATACAAGACTTATATTATAAATGCGACAGTTTGTGAGTATGGATGTATGGAAGTATGGATGGATGTTTGTTATTCTTTCACGCAAAAACTACTAAACGTATTTGGATTAAATTTAGCTTGCAGATAGTTTATAACCTGGACTAATATTATAAATGCGAAAGTTTGTGAGTATAAATGGATGTTTGTTACTCTTTCACGCAAAAACGAATGAACGGATTTGGATGAAATTTAGCACGCAGATAGTTTATAACCTGGAATAATACAAAACACACAAATAACTTACTCACACAAAAAACAAAAAAAAAAAATATAATTGCGAAAGTTTGTGAGTATGGATGTATGCATGGATGTTTGTTACTCTGTCACGCAAAAACTACTGAACGCATTTGGATGAAATTTAGCACGCAGATAGTTTATAACCTGGACTAACATTATAAATGCGAAAGTTTGTGAGTGTGGATGTATGGATGGATGTTTGTTACTCTGTCACGCAAAAACTACTGAACACATTTGAATGAAAAAAAAAAAACTTTAGAGGTGTCAAGGGACACCCGGATGGAACGAAGTTCCTTTCCAGGATTCATAATTGTTATAATTTTTTTATTATTTATTCTGTACAAAAAACCTGTATACACTAAACAAAAATATTCTCTCTCTCTATCTCCCTCTCTCACTCTCTCTCTCCCTCTCTCTCTCTATCTCCCTCTCTTCCTCTCTCACTCTCTCCCTCTCTCTCTCTCTCTCTCCCTCTCTCTCTCTCTCTACTCACAACAAAAAAAACAACAACATACAAACAAATACAAACAACAAAATATATACGGTCGAATTGAGAAACCTCGTCCTTTTTTTGAAGTCGGTTAAAAAGTGTCGTTATAACTTTTCGTGAGATTTTTTTCCGTCTAGCCCCCTTTCACAATGCGCGATAAGGAACTTCGTTCCAATTAGCAAGCAGATAGTTTATAACCTGGACTAATATTATTATGAAAGTTTGTGAGTATGGGTGTATGGAAGTATGGATGGATGTATGGTGGTGTGTGTCTCTTTCACGCAAAACTACTGAACAGATTTGGATGAAATTTTGCACCAAGATAGTTTATAATCTGGATTATCACATTGGGTCCCTTTTACCCCGGTAGTACGTTGCCGCGGAATAATTTTCGACCTCTTTCTATTCACGCCTACCAAGATACTCATCAAGACGAATCAAACGAGCCCAAATTTGATGGGGTTACGTCGTTTAATTACGGAGTTACTATAGCCACCTTCAAGCTCCATCATCAGACCCTGGTTACCATATAGTATCAAAGTACTCGTCAAGACGAATCAAACGAGCCCAAACTCGATGGGGTTGCGTCGTTTAATTACTGAGTTCCTATGGCCCCTTCCAACTCCATCATCAGACCCTGGTTACCATATAGTATCAAAGTACTCGTCAAGACGAATCAAACGAGCCCAATCTCGATGGGGCTGCGTCGTTTAATTACAGAGATCCTATGGACAACTTCCAGCTCCATCATCAGATCAGCTCTATGTCATAATAATATTACATTGGATTGCAACATTGTTTTTAAAGTTTTACAAATAATTACACAATGAGAACCACGCACACAAAACAAAAGCTTAACCAACTATGGTCTATATAAATTCTTGAAAACAATATTTATTTACAATTTATTTTGTTTTCTCTTATTATTACTTACGCAGCAGAAAGGAAGCGCGCGCGCAAATTTTGTCACAGGTCTCACCTCGATAACGTCTCGCAGGACACTGGCAACTTGGCAAGTAGTGGCAAGCGACGCGCCGATCAAAAATCACTTGAACCATCGATATTTTTTTTTAGAAATAAAATGAAAAAAATTGATCGGTTTCAATCGATTCTAAAATAAATTACCTATACATTGATACTAATTATAGAAAAATAGGAGTATTAGTACTTCTTTAAAATGAAATTAGGCTTGTTAAAAAACTGCAAATCGAAGTAAGTTCGGCTTTTTTTTCTATCGAGTAAATTTGATTGTATCGTGTTTTGATCGGGTACAAGCTAAGGAGAAAGAATGTATCTTAAATATATATTTTTTTCAGATTCTGGACGTAATAATTTGCCTATTAAAAACCAATTCTAAAACAGGTGAAAACGGTGCCACCCGGCCTTAAACTACATACTCATTTGTTCTTACACCGTAAACTCTCTCTATGTAAATCAAAGGTTTATATACTAAATTATTTGATATATGATCACTTACGAACACTAAAAACTCGCGTATACAAACGCGTATATACCATATATTACTCACTCATATCGGCCTCTCTAAGCTACATTTTTTATAAAAATATCGTTTATAACCTTAAAAATCTCACCGACTGCGATAATTATGTATATTTCTCTGTCAAAATACTTGTTGTTGGGGATCGAGCAAAACACATTTACGTAAAAAACATGGAATTGAAAATCAGACTTTTAATTTACTTATATTATGGATAGCACACATACAATAATGCAAGAAATAGACGACATAGTTATAGCGCAATCTAAAGAATTTCAAATTGATGTTTTTTCAAAAAATATTAATGTACTTAAAACGGATCTTACAATAATATTCCAAAATATTAGAAGTATATATAGTAATTTTGATGATTTAATAATAACTTTAACACAATTTAAGTTTAGTGTCGACCTTCTGATCTTAAATGAATGTAGACTAGACGTAAATAAACCCACCCCTGAAATTAAAAACTATAATAATTTTACCACGTGTAACCATATAAACCAGTGCGATGGCGTGGCAGTATATATAAAGTGTGATCACAAGGTTAGTGTTAAGGAAATAATATTAAGCCATGCATCATGCTTACAAATAATAATGCCGAATCTTGCTGTCCTTGCTATCTATCGATCACCCTCAAATAAAAATGCTGACAGTTTTATAGACTCGCTTAGTAATCACCTGGACTCACTCAAATCATATAAAAATATTGTTATAACAGGCGATATAAACATTAACATAATATATAAACCTACTGAACAAACGAATGAGCGCACAAACAGATTAAATTATCTAAACATGCTTGCAATGCATGGCTTGTTACCGGGACATTCCTTACCTACCAGAGGCGAAAACTGTTTGGACCACTTTATTTTAAAAATAGACAAGACAAAAAACGCTGCTTCTGTTGCTGTATTGAATACCACTATCACGGATCACTACATGATTTTCCTTAAATTATCAAATTTAGTAAATTCATACAAATGCTCGAAAACTATAACACATGTGGACTTTGAGAAAACAACAAATGCTTTAAAACTAAGTAATATTTCTGAACTTATTTTAATCAATGATCCAATCACCTTATCTGCACAATTAATAGATAAACTCCAAAGTTGCCTTCTGCAAAACACTATTACTACTTTAGTTCCGAGAAATAATCGCATCATTAAGCCATGGATAACGTTAGGAATTTTGCGCTGTATTCAAAACAGAAATAACATGCAAAGAAAACTACGATCTGATCCACAAAACAGTTTATTACAAATTACTTACCGAAGATATCGCAACTATTGCAACAGTTTAGTAAAAAAGCTTAGAAGAAAATATGATAAAGAACAACTAGTAAAAGCAAACAAGAATACAAAACAGATATGGAACACAATTAACAATATAACTCATCGCAAACCTAAAAAAAGTCCTAACTCAGAACTATTAGAGATAAGGACCAGCCCTGATGCTTCGGTGAACCACATAAACGAATTCTTTTCTAACATTGGGAAAACTCTGGCTGAAGACATTACCTCCGGAAACCGATTACAATCCCATAACGTTTCTGATCATTTAATAAATACACAGGCTTCCTCCTTCGTGCTTCTCAAAACGGACTCTAGAGAAGTCTATAACGTGCTAATGAGCCTTAAATCTGAAAGCGCTCCAGGCTGGGATAATATTACAACAAAATTTCTAAAAACTGCTCATGAATTAGTCGTACCCATAATATCGCATCTTGCTAACTTGTGTTTTATCCAAGGGAAATTTCCTCCAGTTCTGAAGCAAGCCATAATCACTCCTGTGCACAAGGGTGGAGACAGAAATGACGTTAACAACTACAGACCTATCTCTGTCTTGCCTGCAATATCTAAAATAATTGAAAAGCTAATTAATATTAGACTAACCAGCTTCACTAATAAATATAACATTATTTCACAAGCTCAGTATGGTTTTAGACAAAAATTATCTACGGATGACGCAGTTACAGCTTTAACCACTCATATTGTTAACCTAGTAGATTCAGGAAAAAAATGTCTAACTGTATTTCTAGATTTGAAAAAAGCTTTCGATACCGTTTCTGTCCCCACTCTTGTGCGTAGTCTGGAGGGTATAGGCGTAAGAGGAATCCCATTAGCATTATTAATAGACTATCTACAGGATCGTAGGCAAAAGGTTAAGGTAGGAGAGCATATCAGTAGGGAGTGTTATGTGACCTACGGCGTTCCGCAGGGTAGCGTGCTGGGTCCGCCTTTATTTTTAATATATATAAACCAACTCTGCAAAATGGTGATAGAAAATGGTCGCGTTTTCTCATATGCAGATGACACTGCTATTGCTTTCTCTGGTGATACATGGGAATCCGTATATCAGTCTGCTGAAAAGGGTCTTACCAAAATTGCTAACTGGTTGAACTCACATCTTCTTACACTAAACATCTCTAAAACAAAATATATTACATTTACAATCTACAACAACACTCAACCTGGACCTAACGTACCTCTCAAAATCCACACTTGTAATAATATACTTAGCACAAACTGTTCCTGTAAAAGTATTGAAAAAGTGACTCACATAAAATACCTAGGTATAATCGTTGATCAGCGGTTATCTTGGTATACTCATACAGATATGGTCATGGCCCGTACGAGAAAACTTATCTGGATATTTAAGAACCTAAGACATGTAACAACTAAAAAAATGTTAAATGAAATCTATGTCTCTCTAGTTCAGTCAATTCTTACCTACTGTATACCCGTGTGGGGCGGTGCGACAAAAACGAAGTTTCTTGAGCTAGAGCGAGCACAGAGATCTCTGATCAAGGTCATGTATACCAAACCGTACAGATTCCCAACCAATGAGTTATACTCCCTTAGCAGTATTCTTACAGTCAGAAAATTATATATACTACATGCAGTCTTAAAATTACACAAAGTCTTGCCCTATGACCCTCACCATCTGGAAAGAAGACGAAAATACAGTGTTGCAACAGTAAAATTTGTTAAAACTGCGTATGCCAGACGACAATTTAATAGAAATTCCGCTGCTCTATATAATAAAATTAATAAAATAATTAACATCTATCCCATGACCACTAAAGACTGCAAAAAGGCAATAGTTCAATGGCTAAAACTTAAGACCTACGAGGACATTGAATTACTACTGCAAGCATCGTCAATATGAGATTGAAAACATACACACACACACACACACACACATACACACACACACACACACACACATACACACACAATACACACTATTTCTAGGATATATCTCTAAGTTTGTATTTTTTATTTTTCATTTTACTTTTTTGTTTTCTTATATTTAGTTATAGTTCAAGTCTTGCCTTGTTTTGTTTTAGATTTTATTTGTAATTTCCTTTGTTTAAATAATAGTTTCACTTTGTACACCACTTTTACCATTATATTTTTGTCATTGGAGAGCGGGACCTCCTAGCACAGGTATATTTTTTACTTAAAAGGAGGCCCCTATGTAAGATTTACTGTAAAAGTTGTACAAGTTTCTGAAATAAACCTTTTTATTTTATTTATTTATTTTAAACATCTTTTTGAAGCCGACTATATTATGCTATTAATTTTTCCTTAACTGGGATTTGATTCGACTGACCTAGACTGGGGCAGTACCAATTAAAATCAGGCAAGTAGGTATGGGCCAAGTCTACCTACAGTTTATTTACGTTTTAAGCAGTTAGTATAAATAATAAAAGCATATTGCAGTTACGCAGTTGTCTTAGGACTGGTCCACACGACGCGGTGAGATAATGGCGTGGCATCTGAGTGGTGCAGCTGCGGAGTCCTAGATACAAATATCCATCCATCCACGCGATGCGTTCTGGCGTCGCTCGCACTGTACGTAGGTACACCGAACTTCTACTAAGCGAGACGAGGCAGGGTGGACCAGTGGCCAAATTGTACACATCATACTACAATACTGCAGCGCCGCACCGTACGCATATGCGTCTTAAGTTAGACTCCTAGGAAAATTGAGGCAAAGTGTTGTTTTAGCTTAGATTCAGTGTTCCCAAGTGGTAAGACTTATAACTACCATAAGTAGGTATGGTGGTTGTTTCATAAGACAACCCAAGTTCAATGTCAAAGGTTGATATGGAAAAACCACGTAAGTTCAAAGTCAAGTTAATAAGGAAAACAAAAGAAGCTTATAAAGCTTGAAACAAAAAAAGAGTATTATTTATATTTCTAAGTAGTAACTTTACTTACATACCTACCTACGTCACGTTTTTTCCCCGAACTGTTTGCCGAACGTCGTATTTACTATTACTGGTAGCTATTTGCTAACGCTACAGCATTTTGATTTTAATTAACTTCACTAATAACATAGGTTGGAAAAATAGGTATTGTTCTGGTTTTATAACCGACGTAAAAACCTTGATCAACTAATAGGTACTGAGAAAAATGTTTAAAAAATTATTAAAAATACTCTTCATTTCCTTAATTTCGACTAATGAAAATAGTTATAGGCCTGCATGAGATTAAAGGGCAATTAAACAACTTATCCCGCCTTCAATAACCTCATCTAAATCTTGCATAGGTTACCTACTCTTTTCGTGAAGCTCATAAATTCCAGGACATCGGCCTTTGAGTCACTTTCAGCCTTATTATGAGGCCAATTGTAAGCGACCACGTTTCAGTGCCATAGGTGATCATAACTAGTAACACGCACTGGTAAAAGACTGAGGTATATGAGACGAGAAGATATTACGAAGCTTTCCGAATACTCCCCAGCCGAGTTGGCTTTGACGATTGATCTCTTAGTCGACGGTGATTTCTATGTAAACATTATCGTCCACTACATCGAGTGTAAGGTCGCCGATCTTCAAATACCCACCGGCGTTACATGGGCATTTGACATGATCTTTCTTCTGTCCATGTTAATTTTTAAACCCCCCCCCTTTCTCGGAAGCTCTACTGAGGTCATCGAGCATTGTACTGAAGTCCCCAATAGTCTCAGCCATAACCACTGTATTATTGGCATATCGAAGGTGAGTGTTATTTGCTATTGATGTTGATGTCAACCCTTCTCCAGTCCAGAACCTTGAAGACATCGTCCAGTGCAGTGGCGAACAGTTTCAGAGAGATGACCTGTGTCTCACTGTCTTGCTCCTCGCTGCAGAAGTATAGGTTTCGAGGTCCGGTCCTGGAGTCGGACTGACAGACTAGCATTTTCATACAAATATTTCTGTACCTCGATGTACCGAGTCAATCTGATATTGTTGGAGAGCTCTAACTATACATGACGTGTATAGTTAGAGATTATTATTATTCTGTTACCGACCGTACAACATAAGGAACATACCAATTTAAAAACGTCGAAGTGATTATTTGATTGACGGCTACCTAATAGCCAAATGGTAAGTTGTTAATTGGGCAATCCTTATGACGTTAATAGGAAAAATCAATTATCTAGTAAAGACGAAACTACATCTTGAACAAAGTTCGTATTTGTTTATCAATTTAGAAGTGGCTACTAAAACGGTAGTTTTGTTTCTGTTTCACAAGTTGAAAGGCCACAAAACACGTGTGAACTCTTCAGTAGATACACGTGCCGAATCTGCCCTCTGTGTCCGTACAAAAATCTTAGTGTTTCAAGAATAAATTGTATTTTTAGATCTAAGTGAGTTGGTACTAAGTACACATTACGATTATTTATCCAAATAATTTTCGACATGGCTATTCTGGCGGCTACATCAAAATATTGTAGTTAACACTTCCGTATCAGTTACGTATAAAAATACAAATACTAAGAGCTTCTTTAGTTACCTTACACTACCTAATGAAGCGGCCTTGATGAAAACCCGAGAAATATTGGATACGCTTGTAATGGTCTAAAAGAGATGATTAGTGCCTGATGATTTTAAAGAAATAATTGTGTGAATTAGTTACCTACATAAAATAAAATAGCGTTAGTCGTCCACACACGCTCTGGGCCCGCGTGGTGGATTACGGCCCAGTCCCTCTCACCGAGAGGAGACTTGTGTCCAAGCTGTGGGAACATTATAGGCTGATTATGAAGTCGTCAACAAAGTGAGCAATATGTGTCGGTCTGCGGGTCAGTGCTGCCTCCGTATTGCGTAACACACTATCAATCACAATCTGAATTATTTTGAGGATTTTGCTTATACATTGCTTCATATTTTCGAAAAATTTGTCTGCTAAACAACGTTAATAACGCAATGAATATTGTTGAGCTTTCAAAATGAACGCTAATCCTACTATTAGAGTTTTACGGAAGAATTCCGCGGGTAGGCGTCATTTTTTCAGAGATCAATTGTTGCTATGGAAGGTACATACATCTAAATCATCACATAATCTAAAAATATAGTTATACGACTTAAATTAACTAGCCAGCAAACTAACCACACAACAGAGTTCTGTTATCTTATATTACACAAAAGTAAATGAAAGTAAAAAACTTAAACCCAATCGGAGAGGCATTATGGAGCGGACTATGCTCGGGATAAAGTCAAGAATAAAAATTATCCGTAAAAGAACCGGAGTTACCGACATAGCTTGCAGAAGTGGCAGTGGGCTGGCCACGTCTGTCGAAGGACCGATGGCCGATGGAGCCGACGAGTTCTGGAGTGGAGACTGCGTATCGGCAAGCGTAGTGTGGGACGCCCCCCAGCTAGATGGACCAACGATGTTAAAAAGGTGGCCGGAACAGACTGGATGCGGAAGGCGGAGGATAGAATATTGTGGTGCCGACTATATCCAGCAGTGGACTGCGATAGGCTGAGTTGATTAAATTGGAGAGAGTTCATTCTGATATAGCCCGTCCCTTGCTGCCCTCTTCCAGCGACGCCATAAGCCGAGGCCCTAACGGGGAGCCCTTAGTCGCTTCCTTGGCTGGAAGCCTTACTTTATTGAGGCAATCACAGGCGAGTACTGTTAAACAGTCAATAACCGCCTAGGCTGAAAAATAATAGGAGAAAAATTTAGCTTGAAATTAAAATCATGGCTGTGAACTTATATTTTCCTGCAGCGTTGGTTTCGGTACAGCTTCATAAACTATTGTATCTGAAATGATGCAATTGCATCAAAAACAAAAAAGTAATAATATCGTTCATAAGATTCCCTAAATCCAATTAATTGTCATCATCTGCCTAGCCTTTTCCCAATTATGTTGGTTTTGGATAAATTATGGTCTGTGCATGATGCCATCATTAGAAACAGTGGTTGGGCGGTCTAATATGCACATTATTGAATTATTTTGGGCTTGACCAAACACTGAAAACAATTGTTTTGTAATTACTTTTTAATTAATAAACGTCATAGATACTTCTTATTTTCATTAATAAAACTCTAATAATTTGCATGATTTACTTATTTTGTTCGTCGTCGGCAATTTAATCCTGTAAATCTCTTTAGTGGTGCACCAAAGACCTTTTGTACTTTATTAAAAATGTTTTATTCTACACACGATTTTTTTTTGTTGAGGTACCAAATTAGAATCACCTTAAAATGAATAAAATGAATTTCACTACAATACTATTGCCGCACTAGAGCCTAGGGCAATTACGACTTACTTTAAGTTAGGTTTGCCTGCCATTTGGTAGAGAACAAAAAAAAATACCTTATTTGGCTGCATCCGGGGCGGGACTTCTAAGTGCACCAATACTTTTGACGACAATATTGGGATCGATCACCTTCACGTTTGAATCCAAAGCCCACACTTGAAATATTAGGTAAACATAACAAGCAAATTGTGTAATTAACCGACGAAAAAAAACGGAGGAGGTTATCAATTCGACGCGTATATATATATTTTTTTTTGTTTTTTTTTTTTTAATGTATGACCACGCATAACTTTTTACATTGTGATAATTCTTTTTTTATTGGAAAGGGTATACTCCGAGGGTGGTCCCATATAAATTTGGAAAACAAAATCATACCCTAAGGGTCAGAAAACGGGATGATTGATTGTTCACTCACTGATTCTAATGTTTAACCACGCATAACTTTATACAGAGTAATCCGATTTTGATAATTCTTTATTCATTGGATAGGGTATACCTTGCCAAGTATTATAAGTACATTAAAGCCACAAAAAACTATATACCTTAAAATTATGAGTCGGCGCTGGAAAATCAATGAACAAAGATCACTCAAAGCGCCGACTCATAATTTTAAGGTTTATTATTTTTTGCTTTTCAGTTTTTTCAGCGGTTAAATTTTTTGGTAAAAAGTTTTTTTTTAAGTTTATGATTTTTAATGTAGAGCCGATATATTGACCGCCCTTTTGCTTCATGGTCCATTGCGTTCCGAATATTTTATTCTCTTTCTTTACGAAATACATCGCTTCGTTTTATTTTAATATACCTAATTTCTTTTTAAATTTCTCCCTAAGACCAGATAGATAGGCTAGATGTACAGTCGACCTTAAAAAGTAGCTGTTTCGGACTGGATATGGGAGGCGGAGAAAAGAGCGTTGTGGTGTAGCCTAGGAGAGGCCTCGCGGCCTTGAGGTCCCGCAGTGGACTGCGATATTATGCTAAATTGATTTATTGATATTAAAATATAAATGAAATTAACTTAACTTTCGGTTTTTACTTTAAATAAATGACTGAATGATATAAACGCCTCAGGGTCACGATTAGTGTAGGTAGATGTAGCCAGCGCAATTCATTGAAATGTGCAATTTCATCATCATCATCATTTCAGCCGAAAGACGTCCACTGCTGGACATAGGCCTCCCCTAAGCTCCGCCACTTCGACCGGTTTTGTGCTTCCCGCATCCAGCGGGTTCCTGCGGCCTTCACAAGGTCATCGGTCATGTGCAATTTGAACAATAGAAAAACATACCGATAGGCATTTAGTCTGAAATGAGGTACCTATTGATTTATGAAGACGTCCAAATAGTTCTGAAGCACTGAACTAACATTCTTTGAAATTCAATGAGGGAGACACTCCTTATACCAACCTACGTAGGTATAGCCGACTAACTTTTCGTTACTGGCTTCACAACTTTGTGCTCTGAGACCCGAACTTTTTCGTGGAACTGCAACTCATTCAGCAGACACAACAGCTTCGCTTGTTTTTACTATTTAATAAAACATTGAGATTTGTTTATTATAAGTATAGTATAACTTTAATATTGTAATACAGAAAAATCCCTCGGCATCAAGTCTCAAACTAATGGTCAAAACCGCATCAAATTCCGTTGCGAAGTTTAGAAAAACATCGCGGTCAGACAGACAGGACACGAAAACTGACTATAATTTATAATATGTACATATATGAAGAATTTCATCATTATCATTATTTCAGCCGAAAGACGTCCACTGCTGGATATAGGTTTTCCCCAATTTAGGGGCTTTGTCATAATCGCCACGGTTGGCAGGCCGGATAGCGATCGCAGTATGGAGGTAAAATGCATAGAGAATGCTGCTGCCCATTCTCTTAGTCGCCTTTTACGGAAGAAATGGGATGGTGTTATTCTTCGGAACGAACGAAGAATATACAGGATAAGTTTTTATCCAGTGCGTAAATTGTAACCTTGAATTCAGCATATCATTCTAGACCCCCTTTATTTTTATTTTTTATTTTTTTTTGGATGGGAAATCATCAATTGACTTCTCCCGCTCTGGGCGGAGCGGGAGGGCGTGTCAGACTTTTACTGACTAAAACCCACCCGTGTTCCTTCAGTTGCCCATGTGCCAGGGTCACGGTATCTCTTTCGAACAATCACGCGACCCCGGCAGGCATCGGTCCTAGCAGACCCCTTCAGTGTTGCTGACATCTCTTTGAGGCGCGCGTGGAACACTACGCGCCGTCGACCCGAACCTGGTCCTTACCGGGCGGCGAGCTACCCATTGCTCGCCACCCGCAAGCTCGCGCCTACGGTGGCCGGGAGTCCGCAATCGACTCCCGGCGCCCGGGTTCTAGACCCCCTTGCGCAGAAATTTTTCGTCGGTTTTACAAAAAAAAAATCTACTATTTCATAGAAAAATGCAATACCTACGGGGTCAAAATGTATGGAACAGCAGATTTTTTTTTTGTATAACCGACGATAATTTTCTACACTGAGGGGTCTAGAATGAAATGCTGAATTCATGGTTACAGTTTGCGCACTGGATAAAAACTGATCCTGTATGTAAAGTTTAAGCGATAAAATAATACCATTCAAAAATAGATCGACTTCATCAAAAGAAAAACTACGTAGAAATCTAATTTACAGTACAAAAGGTTTCGTTATTTGACCGCGAAACAAATGAATTGCAACACAATCACGGTTCGATTGATAGTGCCTCACTGAATAGAACCTCTATTATAATAAATACCTAATTGACTTTGAAATAAATTGATCATTACTTCCTTATAACTGCAGGTATAGAATTTTATATCTTTAGATTTTATAGGAAAACTCAATAGGAATGAACGGATTGAAATTGCAAATATTTACAAGAATCGGTAATAGAGCTTTAAAAACACTACCTCCGAAGGAATAAACATACCTACCTTATAAAAAAGTTTTTTTTTCTTTGCAAAAATCACAATTCATCATTCATCATTTCAGCCGTCATACGTCCACTGCTGGACTTAGGCCTCCCCCAATTTGGGGGGCTTTGCTATAATCGCCACGCTTGGCAGGCGGGTTGGCGATCGCAGTATGGTGGTAAAATGCATAGAGAACGCTGCTGCCCATTCTCTAGTAAGTCCCTTAGTCGCCTTTTACGACACCCACGGGAAGAAATGGGGTGGTGTTATTCTTTACGTCCGGCACCACACGGTCACAATTAATCTTACTATATTCAGGCCCTAAAAGTGAGTACCTATAATAAATACGTAGGCACTTCAACGTAATAACAGTAAGTATGTAGGCTACACCCATTAATAGTGAAGATTAACTCCCAAGTTTTTCGTTAAACTTCATGCAATTTTGAGTATTCAGAGGAGTTTCCTCAGAGGTTTTATATCAGCAAATGATTTGCCATGAGAGAGTTAAATTTAGATAAGTGCCAGTCATTACTTATAGCGCAATCTACAACCATCATCGAGACATCTCATTCAATCTTGGGATTAAAATATAACTGGCGAAATGAGGATGTATACAGGTAAACCTCTGCCTAGCCCTTTGGAGGAAACAAGCGTGATGTTATTGTTGTATTGTGTAAACACGAGTCCGTCAGCAACATTACAGCATTCATGAATAGTCGTGTTTACTGTTTATGATGACGAGGGTGTCCACAAGGGATTTCCACAACTGAAAACTATCAGCAATATTGACAAATATAGCATCTATTCATTTCTAGCTACTAAATATGAATAAGATCACGTAAAGTATTAATTACAGTTAGCACATTATTTCAGCACTTCATTTGGTGATCAATATTTTTATGACGCCTTCATTTTGTCACTACGCTAAGTGGAATCACAAACCGTAACAGGGAAATTAACTCATTGCGAGATTGTTGTCAGTCTGCCATCAGGCAGTTTGTATAACGTCGTTGTCGAATGCGCTGGTTAAAAAAGTTCGCGACGCGTGCGCGATTGCCGATAAAAAGGCGGGAAAACTTTGTTTACATGTAGATTTATTTATTATCTGTTGTGTGAAATTCGAATTAGGAATTTCATTATTTGGAATATTTATTGGAAAATGGAGTGCAGATTTTAGTGGCGTTCTGTGATATTATTATAATAATAGTATTGTTGTTATTGCGTTCAACATAAATTAAAAAAGGTGAGTGCTTACGATTATGCAGTTCGGTTCAACTTGTCGTTGTCACTTCTCTTATCTATACATCTATACAAATAAATAAAATTGGAGTGTCTGTTTTTAACATTAAGATAACCACTTTTTACTAAGTGTATATGGATGTATACACGATACATATACCAAAACAACATTTTTTACAATTTTTGTCTGTCTGTCTGTCTGTCTGTTCGTTCCCGCTAATCTCTAAAATGGCTGGACCGATTTTGACGGGACTTTCACTGGCAGATAGCTGATGTAACAAGGAGTAACTTAGGCTATTTTTATTTTAGAAAGATTCTTTTATTTTAGAAAAAAAATAACTATCTTCGAAAACTACGCTGACATACGTCTCAAATGCGAAAAACCCTGGCTGAATCCTACGAAATAGATCAAAATAATGTACTACAGTATTGTCACCTTAAAAACACACACCTTAAAAAGGCCTACAAAAATGTCCTCAATGGTATATGTCTATCTTTTAGGGATAACCCACAATAACCATTTTTTATCTTTTACTTTTTACGAGAAATAAGGGCTTATTTACGAAGCGATTTTAAGCAATACAGCATTAATCCTTATCCAATTAAGTACCTTAAATACATTGTGCATTTAATATAGATCAATATGGCCCTGTACAGCATGTAATTTAAATGAATATCTTAGAAGATATTAGAGATTTTAAAAGTGGGCGCAGAGCGTGTTGGCAGGGGCCGGGTAGTACAGGATAAGTAGGATTGTAATTCATATTACTTTGGCTTCATAGTAATTGCGAATATCATGTGTGTTCATTATACTCAAAATAAACCTAATAGTATTATTCCAAGTAAGAGACCGCGAAATGGCTTAGATGTTTAGATTTTTGGAGGTGTGTTTCTCAATGATGCAAAGACGGCCAAACGGATTTAGATCGAATTTGGCACAAAGATATAGGTATTATATCATGGATACGTAACAGATAGGATACCTACTTTATCCCGGTAGTAGGTTCCCGGGTGATATTTTCCGACAACTATACGGGTCAAGCCACTGGCAAAAGTACTATTCCTATAATTATGTTCGGTGTCTGGTAAATGATTGAGTGTCTGTATACCTAGGTAAAATAGGAGCGTTAAGAAAAACAAGGAAGAATTATATTCAACTAAACCAAGCCCTATGTCACAGTCTTCTTACTCTGAATACTATTACTTTTATTTTAAAAACACCAACACACATGATGTTCTCATAAACTATGAATCCTAAGTAATATGAGTTATAATCCTACTACTACTAATATTATAAATGTGAAAATATGTATGATTGGGTGTTTGTTTCTCAATCACGCAAAAATGGCTGAATGGATCTGGATCGAAAATAGCACACAGTCTATATTACCTATATAACCTGGAATAACACATTCTTATCGCGGTAGTACGTCCTCTTGCATTAATTTCCGACATCCACGCGGGCGAAGCCGCGGGCAAAAGCTAGTAAGACATAAATAGGAAAATTGGCGGAAGTTTTAATTTCTTGGTTTAGGTCAGAGTCAAAGTGATCATGGTTTTCAAATAATGATTATTTTTACAATCCTGAATAAGAGGTACATATTAGATGCTTAATACTTACAAAAAATCCATTGTTTTACTGTGTGATAATACTTAAAAAGGTTAAGTTTTTAAAATAAAAATAATATCATCTTACCATTTTATTCGTAATTTTTTAATGGTTTGGTCAATTTAATTAATTTTAATTGTAGTTAAAGCCGGCTAAGACAAACTAAGTTCAGGCCCTCGAGTCAATGATTTTTAACGGTTGCTAACGGTGAAAATGTAAGAATCCCTCGAATCCGCAAACTAGCAGCGATTAAGTATTTTTAAACTGGAATCATTTAATGTTTGGGATAACTGTGATTTTCTATGAGTAAAAATAACTTGGGCAAAGTTATGTCGCGCTGTACGAACGTAAGCACTACGCCGCTACGAATCTACGTACTACGCTGCTACGAACCCAAACGTACTCACGAGTACGCTTAGATGTTTTGGTCATGTTTGGTATGTAGCATATCAAACAGATTGTATAAACCGACGTACAAATGGGCCTAGTTTGCCAGTAGTAGTATACTCATAGCCTATTAACGGTAAGGGTAAGTATGGCTACCTATCATTAGGCTAGTAGGACTCAAAAAGTAAATAATAGTGGAGGCAGGCGATGTGATGCAACGGGTCGAATTGAAGACACAAAAACTTTTATAAAAGTAGCATTTGATAGAAGTCAGATAAATTTCGATAACCTGAGATTGTTCAACTATAGTCCATTATAAACACAATATCAGAACATCATGATATCAGATCAAGATCTGAGC
This sequence comes from Aporophyla nigra, assembly GCA_947507805.1. NCBI lineage: Eukaryota > Metazoa > Arthropoda > Insecta > Lepidoptera > Noctuidae > Aporophyla > Aporophyla nigra. The sequence continues at coordinate 16,581,811 of OX382297.1, read as the reverse complement.
GGATTGCGATTAATTAATATTCTTACTTTCCTTGCCTTTGTCATTCATTGAGACTGATTGTACCTACTAAGTAAGTCGGTAGAGCTGTACGTTTGATATCAGTGTCAATTTTGTGATTTACTTGTGAACATGCGAAGGCGTTTTAGACCTAGGCGATGCTTGTAAGTTTATTGTTTTCGATCAACACCCTATTTGCGTAACCCAGTATCATCATAATCAGCCTGTATTGTTCCCACTGCTAGGACACAGGCCTCCTCTCGAAGAAAGGGAGTGGGCCGTAATCTACCACGCAGGCCCAGTGCGGGTTGGTAGATGTCATATGTCTTCGAATGTTTGGTTCTAGGACATTCCGGTTTCCTTTCGATGTTTTCCTTCACAGTTTTCAGAGCCGAGAGAGGTGATGGAATTATTTACAGTAAGTAAAGCGCCTGCCTATATAACTTGTAAGTCGGGGCTGATACCACTGTCCACCACTGCTCTTGGAACAATGCACTATCTATCAATCACAATCTGAATCACTCATGAAGCACATTGCTAATACATTGCATCATATGATTGAAAAATTTGCCTGCTTAAACAACGTAAATAATGCAGTGAATATTGTTGAACTGTTAAACTCAAAGCCTGTTATTATGTTACGCAATTAATCCGGAGCTCATCCCCTAATATTAAAATAAACATAAATTTATCGTAATATACATTATACACTTTTTTAGAAATTTTGAAGATATTATTTAAGTTTTTATTTTGTTTCGATAAAATATCAAACATACTCAGAACATAAAGGTAAAGACGTGTGTGTTTATAAAACAAAGTAGTATATCGTTGTGTTATCTTTGTTGCAGTTCAACAATGAGAAAGCTGAAGTTACCTAACCCGAAGAGATTAATTGTCGGGCTCTTCCCCATACTGGGATGGTCGAGGACCTACGACGCAGCAACAGGGATAGGGGACTTAATCGCCGGTATCACGGTCGCGCTTACATTGGTGCCGCAGTCGATTGCGTACGCCTCACTCGCCGGACTTGAGCCTCAGGTACAGTATCTAGCTACAGTTGACAAAGTTCACGCTTGATTAGCAGTGGCATCAATCGTTCTACATCGGTGGGCACGTAGTACGTCAAAGGCCTTGACCAAGGTGATGGTCGGATTTATGGAAGGAAACCTTGTTTATAGGTTTGATTAATGTCCCTAGATAATGTAGTACGTAGATCGTTCGAACGACGTAGTAAATGTGCAATGAAATTCTGTTGAACTGTGTATAAGAGGTTTAATTTGAAACATCTTTCGTTAATTTCTTAGGGAAAATTAGTTGATGTTAAGGTTTTCCTTAAGATATTTCCTGTGGCCTCAATTAATAATGACCGTTACAGAAGATAGCGACCCGGCCTTGTCCAATGTCATGGTTTTGTAAGAAAACAGCGCGAAAGTATGTTCATATGTTATGTTCTATGATTGCAATGAACATGTGATTTTGTTAAGGCTGAACCACAGAGCATCATAGGGGAAACATAATTATGTTAGTAGTCCACACGATTGTGTGGACTATTGTTTTTCCCAACAAATACTGGCAGTGCATGCACTCTTAACAGAGTTATAACTCAGACCTCTTTCAGCATACCCTTACCCTTCTCACATAGCCACCAGGCTTTACAGACCACTCATCGACGGGCTGAGCAACACAAGTCGTTTGCGTAGCTGATGTTATTAACACGATATTCCACATAAAAAAAATCTATTATAACTTTATGAATCAAGTTATAACATATTTTGTACATTTTGATAAATCAGGTGGATAAATTAAACATTTTAACTTATTATTACTATTAAAAGTAAAGTTTGTCATAATATGTTTGTTATAATATTAATACCATATAAAAAAACTAAAATGGGATGGAATGTAATCTGAATGTCCAATTAAAGTTAGTTTATCGTTGCGAATAAAAAAATACAGGTTTGATACTTTTTTCTTAGAGTATGTAAAAAATTATTCAAAATTATTTAAAAAGATTAGTGCTTTAGCTAAATCTAAATTTTTAAGCGATCAAATAAAAAATTCAAAGAATGAAGTAAAAACGACTTGGAAAATCATTAATAATGAAACGGGTGAATTCAGTTAAACAAGAAAAACAACTTGAAACAACAAGTTAGTTACTAAGGCAGCTGACGTCTGCCAGGGTCGCGAGATTGTTCAAAAGAGATACCGTGACCCTGGCACATAGGCAACTCAAGTAACACGGGTGGGTTTTAGTCAGTAAAAGTCTGACACGCCCTCCCGCTCCGCCGAGAGCGGGAGAAGTCATTTGGTGATTTCCCATCCAAAAAAAAGGCAGCTGACGTAGCACAGGTATTTAATGAGTTTTTTGCCAACATACCTGTAACTACGACTCGCTCTTTAAATTTGTCCCCGTCTTAAGCTGAAAACGAAGTTTAAATTATATGAAGTGTATTATTCCGAATGTAGGTATATTTATAATAAAATTGTTAGTAGTAAAAAAATCGCTGTAAATCCGACACCACGTAGTCTTGTCTGCCCTACCCCTAGAGTGTAATTTAGAATCGCGTAGGCGCGGAGGAGCGAGGCGGCACGCGAGCTGAGGAGCAGATAAAGTTTAAAGTTTTTTTTTTTTTTTTTCGGAACAATAACACAGGACAAGTTTGACAAGTAAAACGATGGTAGCTGCAAAAGTATAAACTGTAGCGCAGCTAACAACGCCCTTCTCCAGATACAGAATGGAATGAAGTTCCATGTGAAAAATTCTTAATAATTTAGATTTATATAATTAATATAGAAACAAAAAAAAAAAAAAAAGTATAAATAGATGGTTGTACCGTGTGGTGCCGGACGTAAAGAATAACACCACCCCATTTCTTCCCGTGGGTGTCGTAAAAGGCGACTAAGGGACTTACTAGAGAATGGGCAGCAGCGTTCTCTATGCAATTTACCACCATACTGCGATCGCCAACCCGCCTGCCAAGCGTGGCGATTATGGCATAGCCCCCCAAATCGGGGGAGGCTTAAGTCCAGCATTGGACGTCTTATGGCTGAAATGATGATGATGATGAGATGGTTGTCACTCTCGCCGCCGCAGCTGAGGCTGGCCGGCTAAGCCGGCCTGCTAGACGAAGCTGCGGTGGTGAACGTTAAACCATCTGCGACGATAAGGTTGCGTGGGACCGGCAGAGCCTTGCAGCGCCAGAGCCGTGACAGAAACCATGCCTGCTGCATGATGCATGCTTGCTTGCATGCCGCCAGCTTGCTGGCATGCTCGATTGCATGCTGCTTGCCTGCTTACATGCATGCTTGTTTGCATGCTAAATGTTGCATGCTTGCTTGCATGCTGCTTGCTTGCGTGCATGCTGCTTGCTTGCGTGCATGCTGCATGCTTGATGTATGCTTGTTTGCATGTTTCTTAGAGGGAAATAAAACCACATGTTCACAATCAACTGTTTTATTTTGTGATAATATATGATAATACATGCAGCGCCATGCCAGGCCTTGATAAAAGCCAAAATGCTTTTGCATCTTTACTATTTATGTATTGTATCAGTTGGATTTGATAAAATAAAGAAGTTCTTAATGAAATTTGTAATACAAATTTGTTTAAAAATGTTATAAGAAAAAAATTGTCCTTCAGAAACGAGGTGTTCGAGCAATTTACCAGCTAGCGCCAGAGTTTCCCTAAGGGACTTTTTTAAAGATATTGGTATTCTTACGGTGGCATCACAATCCATTTTTGCCAATATCTTATATATTAGACAAAATATACATTTTTACGCTAAAAACAGTGATATTCATACCGTTAACACTAGAAATAAGGACAAACTACGTGTTCCCTTTCACCGGCTTATTAAGGTGCAAAACTCATTTGTTGGGCTTTGAATAACATTTTACAACAAGCTACCACCTTCTTTACTAAAATTACCTTTTAATGCGTTTAAAGCTCAAGTAAAATCCAACATTTGTTTAAAGGTGTACTATTCCATCAACGATTATTTAAATGACAAGAATAGTTGGTCGCTGTGACTTCTACTAAGTCAAGACAACGTTTATGCTCTTTCTCGAGTATTAGCGTACCTAGTGATAGATTCAATATAATTGTTTACATAATTATTTTTTTGACTGTTTGTGTAATTTTTTTTTATATATAGTATTGACATGATCTATGCTTTGACATATATATTATTATAATTAGTAGTATAGACAATGTAATTAGCTAGCGACCTCGACAAGTGATCATTCAATTCTCTGAGCAACCGGCAGCAAGTTCGTCATGCTCCCTTAGATGTCAATGCTTGCGGTAGCGTCGAAGCTCGGTTTACCCCCTTCCCTCAAATATGGCGAGGGGGTAATGGCTTTTTTTTTAAATGGGAAATCATCAAATGTCTCCCGCTCTGGGTGGAGCGGAAGAGCGTGTCAGACTTTTACTGACTACAACCCACCCGCGTTCCTTTAGTTGCCCATATACCAGGGCCACGGTATCTCTTTCGAACGAATCTCGCGACCTTGGCAGGCATCGGTCCTAGCTGACCCCTTCAGTTTGCTGATATCTCTTTAAGGCGCGCGTGGAACACAACGCGCCGTCGACACGGGCCTGGTCCTTACCGGGCGGCGAGCAATGGGTAGCACGCCGCCCGCAAGCCCGCGCCTACGGTGGCCGGGAGTCCACGATCGACTCAGGACGTCCGGGGCGTCTCCTCCTGCGGCGGCTAGGGACGTGACGGCGCAGAAACTGCCACTAACTCTCGCGCCCCGCCTCCTCCTTCGCAGAAGGAGGCGACGGCTTCCAATGCCTTCTCGCTCCGTACCATGGCTCGCACCAGGGCCGGACGCGAGAGGTCGCCGCCGCCGATCGCCTCACCCAGGTAGGGCACACCTCCACCGTATGCTCCACCGTGTTCTGGGGGTAATGGCTGATCTTTGCGTTATGCTCGTGAACGGGTGCTGCTTTTGGTGACTGGTCGTCTTGCTGACCTTGATGTTGATATTGTTATTAATATTACCTACCTGTTGAATTTATTTTACGTCGATGGTCCTAGCTTATTATTTGTGGCCTCGAGTTGTAACTCAGGTCGTAACAGCTATGTGAACATAATTCTGCATTGTATATGTAAGCTGTCACGCCCTTTATGCCAGGAGGCTTTTATTTTGGTAGCTATATTTACATTATACATATATATATTTTTGCTTTTGCTTGAGTATAGTTTTCATTTTATTTGTTGGTATATTGGGCTGGCTAGTTGGCATATAGCAAATAATTTAATGTAATGTTTTGTGTGTCTTAATGTTTACTGCATAACATTGTATAGACTCAAGTTCTTCTAACTGGACAGACAGCTGTGCTGCTCGGGAGTTTGTTGCACCACTTCTTCTTCCCAGCTAAAGCACTAGGAAGTGGTGACGGGTGGGCGTTTTAGGGGACTGTCTTTTGTAATTTTGACGTTCAAAAAGTGCTGATCCTCAGCCTAATTTGAATAAATGACTTTTGATTTTATTTTGATTTATTGACATGACTTTGAAACTACTTTTCCAACTTGCAAACAAATCATATAACAATTGGTCATGATAATCAATAAGTTGTAGCATCGTAACAATTTACTTATCAACGCATTAAGTAGATAACATCGATTTGATTTGACCGCATTTTGACCGCGAATATGTTTCTGAGTTTACGCATCATTATCTGCTGGTCAACGTAAAACTCTTACAATAACCTATTCAAACATTACAAGAGAAAGCATTCACTGCGTTAACGCATAAACGCGGCCCTTCATTCATTGATAACATCCGCTGTTTTATAATATAGCAATTGGCCAACTTATCGTCATTTCGGTAAAGGAATATACAAAGGCACACAATAGAGGCTACTTCAATAAACTGTTTTACAAAGGTACCGATAAAGTTTTCAAACAGTGACGGGTTTACAGTGTAGTTCACTTTCTGATAAATATTACTTTTTAAATATCGCATAGTCAATTGAAAAATTCAATACCGCTCCATAAATAAAACGCTATTTCAAAAAAATGGATAGGGGTCTGCGTTTAATTATGACCTCATTAAGACACTGTTCTGTAAAAAACAATAAGAAATTGTCTTCATCTAGACCTTAACATTGAATTGATTACTTTTCTATACGTTTGTAGACGTAGCTCCCTCTCAAGGACTCGTAGCTCCAGCCATCGATTGCGGTTCACTATCGATGCATTTATGTATGTGGGTGGGCAAAATAGTAAGGGTAGCACTGGTAACAGACCGGGATCGCCACTCAATGTGCTAATAGCCAGAATATACTTACACACTTCTTTTTGAACGAGATTTTCGTTTTTAACTCTTTATTTTGATTAGTTTTAAATGCGAATCTCAAAGTAAGATTGATGTCTGCTATAAATACTATCTAACATTTTCAAAGTAAATCTACTTATTAATTAATATGATAAAACAGCAAACATTGGTGCATCTCTTTCTTACCTTAAAAACCACATCAATGTGCGTTTGATGTTTTGGATTTCGACAGTTGTTTATTAAACTCTTAAGAAATTAAATCGAATTTGGAGGAATGATCCATAGAGCTAATTGCGTAACACACTAAAAGTAGGAATGGCTTTCATTTTGATAGTTTAACAACATTCATTGCGTTATTTACATTGTGGAGCAGACAATTTTTTCGAACATTTGAAGCAATGAATTAGCAATAACCTTCAAAGTGATTCAGATTGTGATTGATAGTGTGTTACGTAATATGGTGCTGTTGCTAGTTGGAAGTCGTGCATAATAATAATGATTCCGAAGTATTTTACCAAAAAAGTCGAAATTTAAGTAGCTTCGACATTTTAAGGTTATAGTTTGAATTTGTTATGCAGGTGCTGTCAACGTGAATCTTAATCTTAAAATAAATAATAGTTTAAAAAACTAAAAAACACGCTTCCATTGAAACCAAACTAAAAGGTGCTTTTTAAGGTATTTTTTTATTGATATCAGGCAACCCACGCTTTTTTTCCATTATTTTGTACTTTTTAGTTTGGTTTCAATGGAAGCGTGTTTTTTAGTTTTTTTTAAATATTATTTATTTTCTATTTTTTAGGGTGTTTCGAATTTTGAGAAGTATGTCAGCGTAGTTTGTGACGTATGTCAGCGTAGTTTGTGACGTATGTGAGCGTAGTTTTCGAAGACAGTTTTTTTGCTGTCCTGGTAACCCTGGCAAGGATAATGGCACAAATTTATGAAATTATTGCATTGTCATCGGTCCTTGACAGGTTTGCAAAGTTTGAATGAAATCTGGTCGTTTAAAGTGGGTCAAAATCGCACTATAAGGAGTCGGTTACAAACAAACATACAAACATACAAATATACAAACATACAAATATACAAACATACAAGTGAAGCTAATATAAAGCGTGTAATTATACATGCAAGGGGTGCGGGCTGGAAGCTGTCACCTCCTTCTGTAAAGTAGTAATGCTCGCAAAGGAGGAGGCGAGGGGCGTGAAGGAGTGGCAGTCTCTGCGCCCTCACGTCCCTAGCCGCCGCAGGAGGAGACGCCCCGGGCATCGGGAGTCGATCGCAGACTCCTGGCCACCGTAGGCGCGGGCTTGCGAGCGACGAGCAATGGGTAGCTCGCCGCCCGGTAAGGACCAGGCCCGTGTCGACAGCGCGTAGTGTTCCACGCGCGCCTCAAAAAGATGTCAGCAGTACTGAAGGGGTCTGCTAGGACCGATGCCTGCCAGGGTCGAGAGATTGTTCAAATGAGATACCGTGGCCCTGGTATATGGGTAACTGAAGGAACATGGGTGGGTTTTAGTCAGTAAAAGTCTGACACGCCCTCCCGCTCCACCCAGAGCGGGAGAAGTCATTTGATGATTTCCCATCCAAAAAAAGGGGCGCGGGCTGCGAGTTGATAATAATGTTTAAATTCCAAGCTGTGGTTTCAATGAGAGTGAATTTATGTCTAGGTTTAAGAGAAGCCAACCCATCATAATTGTCATACAAACGCTCGTACGTGATTATGGCGTTATAACAAACTTTTCTCAAGCTATTTTGAATACACAGGTATTTTGTGGTTTATGTCTGGTTTTTATGTAATAAAAAAAACAAAATAGTAACAAAAGACGTGAAAATCCGTTCCGCTTTTTTGCATAAATTTTATTTGAACTTTGCCCGTTCATAATGCACTTATAAATTGAAAAAGTAATGAAAACATCCATATAGAAACCTGGCGTATAATGAATATTTCAAATGATAAACATTTTTTCCAAAAACTTGTAAAGCTTTTTCAAACACACGTATTTCCTGGAATGAGTTTTGTGAAATTTCTGCACGCCAATTTTCGTTCGATGTTATCATCGCTTTCTCACTCGCTTGCAATTGCGTTGGATGAAACAGCAAGGTTTTCAATCATGCCCGCGTTGACGATAGAGGGATCGGGAAGGGGCCCTCTTAAGTCATGCTTCAATCAGAGCGAGTTGACCTGGGACAGTTTTGCCTGTCAATTATTTTGTATTTTTTATATGCTTTGTTATACGTTTTACGTAGACAACGTAATACGTGTATGTGTAATCGCAGCCCGTATAAGTTTTGTTATTACGCCTGTAGGAAACGGACACTTTGGCCTACCTACTCAATTCCCTGAAGTAATCTTCTGTACGTTTCAGAGATTAATTACCACTCGACGCGAAATAAGTAGGTATCTCGTTATTTATGATTCACAGAAACGTGTATATTATTGTACTTAGATATTTATAAAAGGTTTAGTAAAATAATTACGAGTAGATACAATGTTGGAGAAAACCTTTAAGAAACATTTGGATCGTTAAATTGAAAGTTTATTCCTTCAGATTAACGATAAGAATATTTCTTTCATTATTACTTTACCTTCAACATTTGCGTTATTTATCACGAATAAGTTCGTTAGTGATACACTACCTACTGTTACTTACACGTGTGGGCAAACTGTCTCTTTGTGAAACAAAATAGATTTGACGTTAACACAGGTTTTTCATAAGTCATATTGATTGGCGTGTGCTCATCGATCTCGAGCTGGAATTTGTGTCGCTTATTTTTATTTACTTTGAAGAATACAGTAGCTACTGCTAGTACTTATTAATGTATGTACCATATTTTTTTTAAATCCACCATTGAGTTTTTTTTTTCCTGACTGTAGGACTGCTTTACTATGGGAACCTGCTATGCAGCTATTTTAAATTTGATAAAGCAAAGCATGAGACAAAACATAATCAGCCCACAATATTCCCACTGCTGGGACACAGGCATCCTTTCAGTGAGTGGGAGTGGACCGTAATCCACCACGGTGGGTAATTGCGGGTTGATTTTGGTCAGATCAGTTCCGATGATACCTATTTGATGATACTGTAACCATATATGACATAATATTCTATGATAGAATCACAATCGAACTGACACTTTTAAATATTTGGTCAAACAAGACGCGCTTGTTCAATGAAATGTACAATGCTGTGGATATTCTTGGTGAAGCAACAATAACTGAACGATCATTTGTTTAAGGTACGTACAGAATAATAGACTTAATCCGTATGAACGATTGATGCCATTTGTTTTAAACAATCTTATCAGTGTACTTAATGTCGGCGATATATATCTTTGAATATGCACAAATCTAGATTTTGTAATTATGTTTAGAATCTTGATAACTATTGAACAAGTTTTTGATTGATTATTCGATTTGATACGATTTTTTTAATGTGATTTTCAGGGTTCTCTCAGATTGCTCGTGTGTATTTATTCGTTTTTTACCTGTAATGTCGCAAACTATACTAGTCCTTAGCATCACTTTTATCATCTGTCAACTGTTTTACATCGCATGGTCATCGCATCCTCTAAAACCAATTATACCTATTTATAAAATTAAAATGAATTGAGGTTAAACTAACCACTTCTAGATTTAATTATTGTTATGTTAGCAGAAACCCTTTTCACAGATTAATGATAGGTAATAGATTTATAAGTATAAAATGTAAAACATAATTAACGCAAGACCTCACACACTCCAATTAGAGTATTGAGGTCAAAACATTGGTCAATCGGTGTTCAACTTCATCATTAAATGTTTGATTTCAGACTTATAATAACTATACATCTAGGTTTCCTCATTGTTTTTTTCCTTAATTATATATTCGTTTGTGTTTTATTTTTCAGTATGGCCTGTACTCGTCATTAATGGGCCCATTCATGTACGCCATTCTGGGTACCACCCCACAGATAAACCTCGGGCCGTCCGCCTTATTATCTCTCCTAACATTTACGTACACAAATGGTACCAACCCTGACTTCGCTATACTTCTATGTTTCATCTCTGGTCTCGTTCAACTTGTGGCTGGTATCGCACAACTTGGTAAGAGCTTTTTTTTTTTTTTTTTTTGATCGGGAAATCATCAAATGACTTCTCCCGCTCTGGGCGGAGCGGGAGGGCGTGTAAGAGCTCTTGTGTACTTTATTAACCTCTTTGCTACTCAATATTTGCAACTTTATAAACACAGTTACTTAAATGCAATAGGTTTCAACACAGCACAGTTCAATGTCCAATACAAAGATAATATTTTTTTTTCTTTATCTACTCGTAGTACGATATAAGCCGAGCGATTTTCAAAACAAAAAGCGTAGTCATATCTAGACTACTCTCCCTTAAATTTGGCTATATGGTATAGTAAATATGTATGTATGTGTATTATTAGTTCAATTATTAATGTATTTCTGTAACTATTTTATTTGTTACTAGCTTCTGCTCGCGACTTTTCTTGTTCCTTGACCCTTCCCGTCGCGTCGAATCGCCTACCCATGCGATTTTCTCCATTTTTACAACACTTTTCATTACTGCTCCGCTCCTCTTAGTTGTAGCGCGATGTTATATACCCTATAGCCATCCTCGATAAATAGGCTACCCAACACAAAAACAACTTTTCAATTCGGACCAGTAGTTCCTGAGATTAGCGCATTCAATCAATCAAACAAACAAACAAACTCTTCAGCTTTATAATATTAGTATAGATTAGTTATGAAAAGTATATTTTTAATATTTGTACAAATCCACTCAACCAATGCACCTGCTATCTAATCTCTTCACCATCCTTGTTTGACTGATACAGAATGCTTAAGGCAATAAGTCCGCTTGTTTACTTTTTTCAGTGCGTAAAGTTTAATTTTGTTTAGTTTAGTAGTAGTTTAGTTTAAATAAATAAAAATAAGGGTGAAATAATATGCATTTTATACCAGACTGTAATCTATATACAGGGTGTGGCGTAAGTAATGGTCCACCGTTCAGGATTCGATGAACCAGATAATTAACTATAACAATAAATTTTTTTAACCATTATTACCCAATTTTTTTTTTTTACAACAATTGCTCTTGAACTTGATGGTGTGTTAAAAATTGGGGTTAAAATTAGAGAAGAACCAACATTTTCTTCAAAAGAGCTGAATTTACATAAAAAATCATAATTTATCATGATAGCTCTAGTATTCAGCAGTAATTAACAGAAATCAAAATGAAAGAATAATGGTTTTTGTTGAAACTACAAACAAATATGTAATAAATGGTAGAAATTTCGTATATAAAAGACAAAAATGAAATATTTTCGGAACCCATGGGTAAAAATGTTTAACATTTTTAATTGTTATAGTTAATTATCTGGTTCATCGAATCCTGAACGGTGGACCACTTTTTACGCCACACCCTGTATATAAAATTCAAAGTCCTGAGTGACTGACTGATATATCAATGCACAGCCTAAACCGCTGGTCCTAGAGACATAAAAATTGGAAGGTGTGTTTTTTATGAAGAGTAGGTATCCACTAAGAAAGTGTTTCTTGAAATTCCACCCCTAAGAGGGTGAAATGGGGGGTTGAATTGGTGAATTTTTCAACATCCACGCGGGCGAAGCCGCGGGCAGAAGCTAGTACAGTATAAATTAGTACAGGCGGTATTGTGGCTGTTACTGCTTTTGCTTTATATATTGTGATGCCAACAGTATCTTAAGGTAATAAATTATGCCCAAACAAATGAATACATTTTACAATTACCAAAAGTATTTTCTAATATTTCGTTAATATTTTTGTTATCATGTCTCTAAAGGCGTTTATTGTCTTGAAAAGTATAAAGCTACTTGGATGAGTGCAAGTATTCTGACAATTTCGATAGTTTCTAATTATTCCTTTGATTCTAGGATTTCTGGTGGAATTCATATCGTTGCCAGTAGTATCAGGGTTCACGTCAGCAGCAGCGGTAACGATAGCGTCATCACAAGTCAAAGGGCTGCTCGGTCTGCGGTACAATGCAGATACGTTTGTGTCGACCTGGGCGAACTTCTTCGAGCATATAAAGGAGACGCGACTGGCAGACAGCATGCTTAGCCTGGGGTGTTGCGTCGTGCTCACAGGAATGAAGGTAGATACTTACTGTTTATTTAAAACCACCCCAGTCTTTGGAACAAAAATTAACGAAGGACGCAAATCATGTAATGTCATTTGATTGGCTGCTAATAATTTAGTCAACTTGGCAATTTTATAGATTTTTGTTCCAGAAACCGAGTGTTAGTCTGTTCAGGTCATAGAACCAGTTAAAAAGTGTTTCCTTTGTATACAATTTGATCTTATTTTTATCAAGATAAATGAAGTATGCTTCACCTAGAGAATGAAATTATAAGACTAAAAAAATCTAATTTCAAATGGAACATAAACAAACTATTCAACACGACATTACAAATAAAATAACAATAAATTGCTGAAACAATCCTTCTAACCGCCGACTTTTATAAACGTTAACCTTTTTTAGGCAGAAAACAAATATTTTATTACTTGTAACAGTTGTAACACGAAAGCTAACATTTGTAGACGGTCGCCTAACTAAATGTATCCTCTTGTGTTACCCGACAACGTGTTTACAAGGCTGTGTCGTGTCAGTTAGAAAAAGTTCTCTGTGTTCTAGATCTGTTGATTGAATACAGATCTTTTTATGGATGTTTCTTTACTTTTCTTCGTATGCTTTACAAGGATTAGGCTCAGAAGTATTCTTGGCTTGTATTGAATGCAGATCATTAGTTTGCATTGCTTCTTCTGTATGAGTTTATAAGTCCAAATATTAAAGTTGACATATTACCGATTAATCGTGTCCTCAATGAACTCATGCCAAGGTTTGCCTGGCCATGAGAGAAATACATACTAGCAACTCTGGGAGCAGACGTTCCAGTCTACTAGAAAACCAAGAGGCTCTTTGTATCGCCCTTATAAATGAATGCGGCGATAGTATAATCTAGCTGGAGCCTTTATCAAAGCTAATTTAGAGCTTTCTCAAAAATCAGAATGTTTAAAACGCAATAATTCTCAAGCTCTTAATCCTTAACACTGATAAAGTCTATAAATCAAGCATTATAAGCTCCCAACTATGTTCTAAATGCCTTCTAATTACCGTTTACATAGTTCGGAACATAAATTATGAGACATTACGTGAGCACACTCACTTACGACAAGTTGGACTGTTTATTTGTTAATTTCGTCGATAATTCAATACGACACGTTCCGTCGCGGTGAGCGAGGAGCGACCGACGACGGAGCCGCAACTTGGCAAACTCCGTTACAAAGTAAATACTAAGTCTGATTGTCGTCTCGGCACATACACGGTTTACTAGCAACAGAATTGGGATACCAACCCTTGTTGCCGGTTATTTGATCTGCTGGATATTGCTACCGAATATTAATCATCTTTAATTTAAGGGAGACTATTATCTTAAACTTCATTGTAAGTCAAAGTGAACAAGGCATGGGAAAAATCTACATAAAATACTTATGGAACTTTCTGGGCTACGCCACGTGCTGCGAACAAAGACAATATGTATTAAGTAATATTTATTAATTTTAAGTAGTCTACAAAGCTGTTACTGACACAGCAGCAATAATACCTTTTATTTTTAATAGTGATGTAACGAATGTCAGTTTTTAAGCATTCGTGAACGCGAATCCGAATATCTACCGCCGATATTTCCGAATGCGAATAACTCATCGTTTTCCTTATGTCGAGCATTGCCGATATAATTGCAAAGTTAAGATAGTAAAGCTAGAAGGAGAAAAAAATCGAATTAAAGAGATACGATTTTTTGGTTTCATTTACCTAATATTATTTACACCTTACGTACTTTTCCTGATGTTCATATTCGCATGAAGTCTGTGGAATACGATTACGAATGCAAATGTCAATAAGTATGCGAATATTCGCGCAACGTATATTCGCTACATGACTAATTTCTAAACTGAAGTGTGGGTATTTTTTACTCCTTTATGTCGATACAAAGATCTTGAAACAATAATATCTATGACAACAGTAGAAACATCTGCCGGCTATTTGCATAAGAATTAACAAATACCTCAAACACAACGTGTTTGACATAGTCACAATGAACAAAACTGCACGGGAATGTGTTGAAGATGCCTTTAGTCTAGTTCTATACCAGTCAACTGTCCTCAGATAGACTACTATTGTTTCTACAGTTAAACCAGAAAAGGTATGCGCTTCGGTACAATAACGTTGCACCTCAGTGCCCCACAGAGGAAAATCTTCTTAGTTTTATAGTAGTGCACCTATCAGCAATGCTAGGTGCTATAATAAGAAAATAAGAAGAGAAAACTTTAATTAAACGTTCAAACGTTTGATTGAAGTTTTATCTCTGTCGAATTACTTACTCCGGTCGCACGTCCCTCAAAAGTAAGGAATATTTTTTTTAGTCCTTTCTAATGATAGTAATACAAAATAGCCAAGTACTGTCTTGATTGAAATAGCTCTATATTAGATTCCATCATCGCACGTTCGTATTTCCGAAGATAGACGATAATTGTCGAAGCTCATCCTATTTCTGGGAGACCTGTACAAGATTAGATTATTCTGTCAACTATGGACAATAGACTTTATAATGACGGTAACAAGTTAGATAGATGGACAAACAATTTAGAAACACCATGTTCTTTAAGAGCAGTCGTAGCCCATTGGTAACGGTTGCGATATACATGTTGTAGATCGTGGGTTTGAACCCAAGCAGTTACTTTAATTTGCATTAATTATTTCATCATCACTGCTCTCAAAACGGTGAAGGAATACATCGTGAGGAAACTAGCATGTCCTAGAACCAGAAACCCGAAGGCATATGACATTCGCCAAAACGCATGGGGCCCGCATGGTATATTATGGTCTGCTCCCTCTCAAGGAGAGGAGGCCTGTGTCCCAGTCCCAGCAGTGGGAACTTTTTAGGCTGCTGATGCTATGTTTGTTGTGTTTTTACGTATCTCTCACTATAAGTCTACCTCAGTTCTCCTTTTTTGCTTTAAGAAATCGTTGTTTTAATTTCTTTCAACCCGCTCAGTGAATCAATTTTAGTTACGCAAAAGAAGTAAGTAGTACTGTGTTTGAATAATATCGATAGTGAGATCGCTTTCCCTATAACTTGTCAAGGCCAGACGATGTTGCGATATATATTTATACAACGAGATAGTGACAATAGTACGGTTATCTAATTGAATGCTGGAAGGACTGTGCAAATTAGAATGGGCAGCTAGAAATTGTATGGCTTTGGTTGGTGTGATATAAGAAATATTACTATACTTACTAGAATCTGTAATAGGTATATTTATTTTAAAAGTATCTAGTTCTCTTTTTGATTTTATTTTGCTTTATTTGATCTTACGCTGATTGAAATGTATATTTTAAGTGTTTTATTTTAATTGATTTTGGTTAAATTTCGTTTATGTTTTCCTGTTATGCAATATGATCCATATGTACTATCCTCTACTCTGAAAATGACGAAATTACGACCCCCAAGATACAGGCAAATACCAATCTGATTATTATTAAATAAATTTGATATTCTAAGATAATATAAATGATATTTCTAGCATGTTGCTTCTTGTAGTAGGTTCAGTTTGATGGGTCACTTCAGCGCAAAGTAAAGAAATATCTGAGCTCTATATCTCACTATTTTCCAAATATCTGAGCTTTTAAAAGTACTGCTATAAATATATAAGAAGGATCCCGCTCATCACTTCGACGCTAAGCTTTTTTATCTATGCGAAATAGAAAAGAAAAGTGTTTTTTTTCTAGCCACTATAATTCTGAGAGAGTCGTCTGAAAGTCATCGTAGGAGATAGCCTGGCCGATTCATTCGTGCAAATAAAACCGATAAACTTTTATCATAGTTAATCACGAAGCAGACAGACTTTTATTTTATTATTTTGGGGGGAAAAGGAAGTTCTCCGGAAGATGGACCGACGGCTGATTAAATCCCTTCTAACTTTGCGCTAACTCACCTAAGTCGACTTATTAACAACGAGGGAACTATTAAATCCATGATACGACTACACAAGTTGTATCATAAATTCACTGTTTCGCATTTAAAGGAGTTCATAAATAAATCAATTATTCGTAGCTATAGTTCAAATTTAAATCAAATCAAATCAAAGTTAAATGTAAACATGATTTATTCAAGCTTGGTTCTAACTTACGTACACAGCCGAAATCTTCTATCGACTGAGATTAATACATAATTCACTTTAGACATACTCCAACCGATGTACCTAAAGTTTACTTTGGAACTAATTTTCACAGCTGCCAGAGATTATAGTAGGTAATCTTGTAACACAGTTTGGGATATAAAATAGAGCTTCAATATTAATCCTCCCCTTGAGGTAATCGATATGTTACTTAAATTATATGCCTACATCACGCGATCAGATTGAATTTGGAAATAATATTATGTTATGTTACCTACATACATAGGTCTATCCAAATTATATTATCAATCAGGCAAGACCCTGTAAAGCCAAGGTCGTTACAAACTTGCGTATATCCAATTACCTGTAACTATTATGAATTCCTAGATTTGAAGTCGACTCTAGATAATTTCCAACATTCGTCTTAACATTCTTAATCAATTCAAAAACATCTTTACGACTGTAATAATTATGGAAATATATTCCGTTTCTTAAAACTTGTAAGTGCAGAAGAAACCTGAAGTTGGAACGATTTTAAATATGAAATGAATTTCTATAAGGAATGGCGAGGTTATGGAATAATAATTCTGTTTTAATATTAGGGACAACATAGAAAGATTAAAGCTTATTGCGTCAGATGTTTGGAATGTTTTTGTTCTACAGGTCAAAGTTTTCAAACTTAATGTCCCGTTGAGGTTGAGATTTCATTGTATCCAAAATGAAATTGATAACTTCAAAGTACTTTCCCGAGTTTTCACAGTTTTGAAAGGATCGTGTTTCTGTAGACTTCAGAGGTCACGCAAACGCCTATTAAATGTAGTCTCGAATGATAACTTTGATACTGTGATGTAGGTCAAGAAGAGATGTGTGGTATTTAAGTATAATATAAGATTCTTTCTGATTTCAGGCTTTAAAAGACCTCAAAATAAAGGATAAGGCAGAGGACGAGAAGGGTTGTCGTAAAGCGAAAGTAATGAAGAAAATGTTGTGGCTCTCTGGCGTGGCTCGTAATGCTGTGGTCGTATGTCTGGCGTCAGTTATAGCGTTCTTCTTGCATGAAGATGAAAGCGAACCTTTTCTTCTTACTGGTAAGATTCTTTTTTCTAAACTAGATATAATGACATAGAGAACTTAAAGAACGAACAATACAACATACTGTTCCAAATCACGACACAATAAGTGAAGGAAAGACTTATCGAATATCGTCCCGGCAATTAACCACAAATTACTGAACAACCTTCATTCTGCTATAAGTTTTTTTTTGCTGAACAGACCTTCCAATATTGCACAGAGATTTTAAGAACTGCTAAGAAGATTTGAAGGTAGACTTTTGGCTATAGTTCTATGCATCATCATCAGTACAATTTTTGCCAAAATACATCCACAGCTGGACATCGGCCTCCTCGAATTTAGAGGGATTTGCCATAATGATCACGATCGGTAGGCGGGTTGGTGATCACAGTATGGTTGTAAAAAGCATAGAGAACGCTGCTGACCTTTCTGTAGTAAGTCCCTTAGACGCCTTTTACGAAACCCACGAAAAGAAATGGGATTGTGCTATTCTTTACGTCCGGCTCCACATAAAAGATTTCTAAGCATAAGTACTAGTTACAGTCTAGGAGGCTTCTGTATTATTTTAAATAAACATAAATTTAGTATTTTTAGGGTTCCGCACCTCGAAAAGGAAAAAGCGGAACCCTTATAGGATCACTTTGTTGTCCGTCCGTCCGTCCGTCTGTCTGTCAAGACCCTTTTTCTCAGGAATGCCTGGAGGTATCAAGCTGAAATTTATATCAAATACTCAAGTCTACTGTCCCTTGGAGCTGTGAAAAAATTAAACTTCTAAGCTAACGCAATCAAAAGATATAGCCGTTTATGCCGCAAACTTCCGCAAATTTCCGAAACTGGCAAGGGAATCAAAACCTAAAGGGTACTTCCAGTCGATCTAGAATTTTGAAATTTGGTACGAAGCAACGTCTTATAGCACAGATAAAGGAAAAATTGCGAAAACCGTAAATTTTTAGTTACATCATATAGTAAAAATATTTTTTTAAATTTTAAAGTTTATACCTAAAGGTTTGGACGGAACCCTCGGTGCGCGAGTCCGACTCGCACTTGGCCGGTTTTTTTTTCTTTGCTTTGATGCAAAGTTGCTATATTCGTGCGGCCACTGCCTTCACGACCTTGGCCTTTCAACAGCAGAATAAACTCAGTGATTGTCGTCAGGTCTAGTTTTGCAATTAATTGACATCCAGATAGAGGGCATTATTATGTTTTTATTTATTTGTGTACGGTCACCAAAAAGGATAAGTAACCAGGGTCGTCGGATATAACTGAAGTTTACGAAGACACCGATGGATGTTTTTCAGTAAAATGTAATTTAATTAATAGAATGCAAACACTTTATCAAATTAAATTTTATTCGAAAATATCCATTGGTTTCTTAATAAATTTCAAATATTTATGGCTGAAAGTCACCCAAAGGGCGATGGAGAGGGTTATACAATACAATACAATCCTTGGAGTATCCCTACGCGATCGAATCAGAAATGAAGATATCCGAAGAATATCGATCCATTGCTCGCAGAAAAGATGGCCGATGGGGTCGGAAGGTTCTGGAGTGGCGACCACGTACCCAAAGACGTAGAGTTGGAAGGCCTCTCACAAGGTGGACCGATGACCTTGTGAAGACCGCAGGAATCCGCTGGATGCGGGAGGCACAAAACCGGTCGAAGTGGCGGAGCTTGGGGGAGGCCTATGTCCAGCGGTGGACGTCTTTCGGCTGAAATGATGATGATGATGATATATGACGGCCTTGGTTACTTGTCTCTTTTGGTGACTGTACCTGAGATATACCGGGTGCCCTTGAAGTGTAGAAATATTGCAGGGACAGGAAGGTAAGTAGTTGTTTTATGAACGGTTTGAATTATTTTTTCATCTTTTTTTTACTGTGTCAGCCAGCGCCTAAGTGTTATTAAGGAAACGTTAAATGTACTAATGGATTTTCTTGGAAGAGCTATAAACGGGAATGACGTCATAGAGTTATACAATTTTATTGGTACATACGGGTGAAGGGTGGTGTTTAAAACATTGTAACGATAGTTATTAAGAAGGATGCCCTAGGTTAGCCTGCGTAATTTGCTGGTCACTGTCAGGTTGTAAGTTGATTAAAATATGATTCGTAAGCGTAGTAAATTAATACGCTCGGCAATGAGGGTTTTCTGAAATGACATTCACTAGATGGCAGCACTGAAACGTCAGGTCCGGCCACCTGTCAAAAGTGTCAAAGCGCCTATATCTTTCTTAGTTCTGACTGAATGAAAACGAATACGAGTTTGTTCCGCCACTTCTTCTTCCCAGCTAAAGCACTAGGAAGTGTCGAAGGGCTGGCGTTTTGGGGGGACTGTCTTATGTAACTTGACGTTCAAAAAGTGCTGACTCTCAGCCTAGTTTGAATAAATGACTTTTGATTTTGATTTTGAATTAATGAAATAGTTTTATATTCATTGTCGAAATGGAGGACATCTTGGCAAAGTGGCGCCGACTGGTGGCCTGAATTTTCTTGAACACCCTCATTCATTCGTGATTGATAAATACTCTTATGATTCATTTAAAAATCGAATCAAGTAAACATCAAATAAAGTTTGTTAATGTGGCGTAATAAAATCAAATGTCAATACAATTTAAATATACGAATGAGTAGGTACACACGGCTATACATTTCTAGATTTAACTGAGACATTGTATACATTTTTCGTATTATGAAAAGTCAGCTTATACTGGAAATGTGTAATACTGGAAATGCTTGATACGTGGCCGTGCGTACACACGGCTACATATTAAGCTATACAAGTCCAGTTTTAACAGATCTCGCATTGTATAGGCTTTTTGTAGGCACGGCTACATATCGCTACACATTTCCAGTTTAAGCTGACCTCTCATTATAGGTACTAAAATCCTTTACAATATGAGATCAGTTTATACTGGAAAAACAAAGCTTGATATGTATCCGTGTGTACAAGGAGAAGTCAGCTTATTCTAGAAATGTATAGTTTGATTGGTTGCCGAGCATACAACCAAATATCATAAAAATATATATATAGTCATGAAATTAGAATAAGAATCTGTGCAACTTTTCCTCCTAAATTTAACACCAGTTTTGCCACTATTTTAATCATTCATCATTTCAACTTTTTTTTAATACACGCATACATAGATTTTAGCCGAAAAACGACGGGTTTGCCATAATCGCCACGCTTGGAATGCGGGTTGGCGATTGCAGTATGGCGGTAAATACTTAGACAACACAGCTGCCGTTCTCTAATAAGTCCCTTAGTCGCCTCTTACGACACCCACGTGAAGAAATTGGATGGTGCTATTCCTTACATCCGACACCACACGGAACACGCCCGGTTTTCTTTATGATTAACCACAATTACTTTTCTATAATTTCAGGTAACATAACGGCGGGTTTGCCCCAAGTCCGTCCGCCTCCATTTCATACGACATTAGGCAACACGACATATACGGCGGGCGATATGTTTTCGTATCTCGGCTCTGGATTGGCTGTCGTACCTCTTGTGGCTATACTAGGCAACGTTGCTATTGCTAAGGCTTTTGGTAAGTTTGATTTTAGATGTAAAAAATAGCATTGATATTTGCCATAAATATGATTTTTATAAAGGTTTTACAATATAAACTGTAGCGCAACCAAGAACGCAGGAACCCCGTTTTTGAAAGTAGTGATGCTTTTGTGAAGAACGTATGTATGTTTTTACTCTGTCAGAATAAAAGTTAGTGAATCAATTTGCTTAGCCATTTCCCTATTATGTTGGGTTCGGCTTTCAGTTTAACCGGATACAGCGGAATACCAGTATTATACATAGAGAGACTGTCTATCCGGCGTCCACAACCCGGTAACTGGGTAATACGATACCTCTTTGTAAGACTAGTTGCCAGACTTTCATGCTTTTGACGACCCGTAACGACTCTCAAACATTTATGAATGGCAGCCGGGACCACCGGTAGATAAAAAATAAGTATAAAGGTATAACATGTATCTTTAATATTTTTACATATCCGTGACAACCTACCAAGCTATATCTAATAATAGTCAATACGCACGTCACGCCTGTATTCTGACGTCAAAGAGGCGTATTTTTATACTCTCATTTCGTCGATGACAGCGAATCCAATGGAGTTTTATGAACAAAATAGTAGCTTCTCCCTACCGGGTTCGACCGTCGTGATAATAGGGACAATGACGGCAAACACGCCAAAGCGAAAGCAATAATGAATTTTCGTTCCCCGTCGTGTCTCTAAGGTGATAATTAAATAGCAATGTTCTCGTTTTGCGTTGTTCTACTGGTATTTGTGTTCTCAATCCGAGTACGTTTATTCGCTCCGTCGCGTTTTCATTGTCACCTGGACATTCCAATTTCTCACACCAACAAACCGCTAAATATTTACTTACTTATATATTTACTTTATGTCTCCTTATCGAGACATTTATTTCTAATTAACTAAGTGAGACTAGCTCTAGGTTTGGATCACAGAGAGATTTCATCACTCGAATGTCACGATGTTTTTTAAGCGGGGTGACTTGTAATTTGACATATTCCTCCCAGGTCGTGAAAATGCAACCCATTTGCAACTATTAAGCTCCGATAAGACCTAGGTTTTTGAAATTATTTTGATTTTGAAAAAAAAAATGAAATTTCAGAATTCATGGGATTTTTGAAAATCAAATTATATGTATTTTTGAAAACTTTGCAGAATTCATATGTTCCTCTTCTGTAAGGGAAGAGGTACTTTTCTGGAATCTTGTAAAATTTCGAAAATACATAATTTGGTTTTCTCGAATCCTACGAATTTTCGCCTAGGTCTAATAGGGTGTTTAGTTGCAAATAGGTGTCAGTATCACTTCCTGGAAGGAACACGTCAAAAAAATAAATCACTTTGTACAACTTTACAATGAAACCATTTTAGTTTGCACTTGTTTGTATGCACCTCTGGTCTAATTTGTAAATTTTTCGATGCTTCTTGATATTTTTTTTTATAATATTGAAATTCTTTGACCCGACCCAATCCAATTACTTCAAGTAAATAAATTTCAGTAATTTGACAATAGAAGCCATGAAGCGTTTAAATCCAGTAAATATAAACATGTTGCAAACGTTTGCTATACGGTTTAACAAAAGGGATGTCCGTCGATATACGTCAGTTAAGCCAATGTGAAATTTATTCAAAAGTCCGTGCAATTCGAACTGCCAAGCAAAATGAATGCAAGCTTGTTTACTCTGACGTTTCGTTTTTACTGCAAATAGGTATGTACCGACGGAGACCGAGCTGACGGGTTTACCAACATTTCAATATGATTCAAGTCAATATTTGTAGATTTTTAACGTGATTCCAAAATTCTAGGCGTTCTTGTTACTAGTTTGTGGTATTTGTTTTGTTTGTGTATAGATCTAAAAGCAGGACTTGACGTGGTAGGGATTTTCGTTTCTGGGTTTTTTAGTCAAGCTATATAAGTCATCATCATCACTTAGCAGGTCGTTTCCAAACGTCTTAAATGTACTATACCATATTCTTGTAAGGCTACGGCTAAATTATCGTGATAACGCGCTCACACACTCTCGTGCACCACATGATGTCTCGCACGGCAACAGAGCACACGCAAAATGTATTTAATGTATCCGTAGCATTAGAAAGGAAGCCGCAGTGTATTTAGTAGTTAATGCTTTGATAAACACATATTTTTTATTTAGTACCTGCCTGTTTGTTTATTTTAAAAGGTTCTAGAACGAAATTAATGTTGCTTGCAGTTGTTGAAAGTAGAAACAGCTTTAAAAGTCGGTTTTAAAGTTGAAAGTTTAAAGTACTAACAACATCAATTTAACATGAGTTTGATAAGTTTTGAAAGTTTTATTGCTTCGAATATTTAAATTACTTTCAAGATAGTAATAGATTGGTACCGTCAGGCCGATAGCAAGTTGGTAACCATTGAAATACGTGGGGAATATTGTAAATCAACTTTAGTGAACTTGTTCTAGAACTAGTGCTCCAAATTGGATGAGCTAATCGAGTTTATAAACAAATTGCTACCCTAAATTACAGACTTGACTTGTTTATGATAACAATTACTGAGTTTATGCTCACACGATGAAAATTATACGTACGGAGGTGTTATTGGATTAGCGCTCTCGGCTTAAGAGCACGACTCCTTAGGTGAACCCTGATTTCGTGACATTGTGACAAGTCTGCGATAACTTATACAAACATATCTTAATTAATTCCTTGTTTTGCAAACCAATTTTTTTTTTAACATTATTTGTTAACGTCAGATTTGAATGGAAAAATCTTTTGTTAAATATTTTAGCATCACTACTTGAAATTAATTTTCAAGCTTCTTTAATGCCATGAAAGAGCGTTAAAAATATTCAAATCTATACTTTAATTTATGTTTAAACATTATTAAACCCCTTTTCAACTGTGTACGTTGACCTCAAACAATTCATCACAATAATAAATTTTTGATTCATTGACACCGTTGGTTGCGCCATTAAACTCATGGTTTAACTTTGACAATTCGATCATATTTCAGCTAAAGGGAAAACTGTGGATGCGACACAAGAGATTGTAGCGTTGGGCGTGTGCAACATAGTCAGCGCTTTCTTCCAATCTATACCAGTGAACGGCTCGTTTTCAAGAAGCGCTGTAAGCGATGCCTCTGGAGTCAGGACGCCCGGCTCTGGAATCTATACGGGTATGTACTTACATCGTAGAAATTTGCTAAGCGTGGCGTTTGTTACAATAGCGTATTACTCAAATATAATTCTGTTGAAGATTTCGGCTCGTTTGAGTAGATAAATATGTTCAATGTTATGTATTAATTGATTACTTACATCTGTTGTAGATTCTGTTAGGATTATTGGGGATTCATGTAGTAATTAAGCTGGTTTATATGTCAGATTTATTGGGTTTCACTACGTACTTGCTATGATTAATTGCCTTTGTAATAGAGATCTGACTAAAGCCTATGTAAAAATAATAGTAATTAACGTGTGTGCTGAAAGGTTATCGATACTCATTCCGGAACTATTAGAGAGTATTGATGCTATGTCAAACGAAATAGATAATAAAATCAGTGATAGCCACGTTTTATTTTTGGTGGATGATATTGTACAAAAACAATTTTGAATTTCGTGGGCTACTCTAGCGAGCCCGAGAAACTCATTTAATCACGTTTATGTAATAATTACTAGTTCATTTAATTCCATTAAGTGACTATTTCATGAAAAATCCGTTCAACGGAAGTTAGAGGGTTGTATGTATTTTAATATAAAACCTTATTTGTTACCGCTGCAAATCAAATTTTAATAAACAATTTTATGCAGTTTTAATAAACATACAACCTGACATTAACCCACTAAAAAATCGGAAGAAAAATTGCATTTTGCGGGCTACCGTAATGCATCGACGATCGGTCATAAATTGTGGATCTTAAGTCTGCAATTTATAACCCACTGTAAATCAATATCTTTAAATAATGTCATCTTCAGATTGGTCTATTGTTTCCATAAATAAAGAATGTTAAGTGCCGTAAGTTTTTTCTTGTTCGATATGTAGTTTCGAGTAAAAGAAATAAACAAGTAATAAACTCGACATCAATCTTGTTTCCTCGATCTCTGTCTATTTACGACTTCCTTTGTTTCAATTTATTTTGTGACAATTTGTTAGTTGTTAACTTTGTTATGTTTCTTCGACGGCTTCGGTACTTATCATCGTGACATCTCCTTTCCGTGTTTGGTGACCTCTTGACTATAAGCTGCGACACAGTTTTAAATGCAATAATCAACTTTAATATCCTAGAAACATTGTTTAAATTTGTCCGTACTTCATTTCCCACTGGTTTTACAGTAAAGTGGGGACAAAGTTTAGTCGTAATAACACTCTAGGTAGAATTGTAATTTAATGCATCGTGCCCGCGAACGTCCGCGTTCGTCAGTGATTGCATTAGGTTCTGATATGATAGAAGCGAGTCTGCCTTTATCGACCAGTTCCGGCGAGTTGTAATTGAAAATTTTCTATCAGAAAATCTTAATTACCCTGTTCGACCTAACTAACGAAACCAGGACCGCAGGAATGGGGTTACCAAAGTAGTTCATTCTAGATCAATGAGGCGCTTTCATAACTTTGTTACAAATGTTTTTAATGAAACCTTCAAAATATAATGTTGTTATAATATTGGGTTACTAAGTTTCATTTCAAAGTTGCCTGGCGGTCTACTTATAATACTAATAAATATGTAAAATTGGATTAATAATAATCAGTGGACTAAGAGATATAAAGATGAGATTTTAGCGGCAATTTTTCAGTTCCTTCTCGCTTCCCGTCGTCTTCGTTAAAGAGTTAAGATAACACTTGATTTATCGTTATGATTTGATATTCCATCTCGATTTTTCTTTAAGAAAAAAATTTCAGCATTGTTTGCCGTATGTTGTAATGGCGGGGTTTTGTTATGTTCTGATAACTGTATCAATAAAATGGCTTATTATCTATGACAAGCTTCGTGATTTGCCCTCGTGAAATTACTTATCGCTACATAATATAAAACAAAGTCGCTTCCCTGTGTCTATCCCCATGTATGCTTAGATCTTTAAAACTGCGCAACGGATTATGATGCGTTTTTTTTAATAGATAGAGTGATTCAAGAGAAAGGTTTATACGTACAATACACGGGGGAAGCCGCTGGCAAAAACTAGTTTTAATATAAAATATGTCCTATAGCATCGCATCGCCCGCCCATATTACTTCTTTCCTTTTCACTCGGGTTCTTAGGGTCGTAGTGTGATGTTATGTATAACTTTCCTCAAGAATTGGGCTATCAAATGCAAAAAAATAATTCAAATCTAATCGGTAGTGACAGAGATTACACTCGACATATGTACTAAAATTGACAAAAAGCCAATTTTACCTTTTTATAATATTAGTATGTATAGATTGTGATTGTAATCGTTTTAGTTCCGTGTGCTGGACGTAACGAATAGCACCGCCCAATTTCTTCCCGTGGGAGTCGTAAAAGGTGACTAAGGGAATTGCTAGAGAATGGGCAGCAGCGTTCTCAATGCATTTTACCAACATACAGAGATCACCAACCTGCCTGCCAAGCGTGGCGATTATGGCAAAACCCTATTGGGGCGGCCTATGTTCAGCAGTGGACGTCTTCAGCGGAAATGATGAATCGTTTTCTGTTTATGAATATTTTTTTCGGAGATTTTCCGCATTTAAGTAAGTAATTAGTGTCTGTGTTTTAACTGTCTACTGGTTACTATTAAAGTTCATGCCTTATTCGTCCTTGTTGGGATGAAAAGCGTAAAATAAAAATGAAGAACGAAACTAAAATCGTTGGTCTGAATACTAAGCGTTAAAAACTTTTGCACGTAGGCCAAACGTGATAAAACACTATGCCATGTGTCAAAAGTAAAACGCTGTATTTTAGTACATACACAAGTGGTACTATCGTCCATGTGGCTTTTAAATGCTTTGCTATATCTAATTTTCAGTTTGCTAACTCTTTGAACGTAGCTGTAACTGATACGGATTAATTTGCATTGCTGCTTCACAAACAAAATATGTTTCCAGTACACATTAGATATGCTAACTAAGAACCAAACTTGGCTAATGAAAATAGAGGAGGATTAATGTTGACCCTTTTAGATGGAATACTAAGTGTTTGTTGTCTTATTTGAACTCGTAAACTATTTCGTTCGTTCGCTTTTTCGAGAGGTATCTGAACTAAGAATATTTTTCATTCGTTTTAAAGCAATTAACTGCAACATAGGCCGTGTTCCAATCGTCTTTTTTCCAAGGTTCCCGATTGCAGCTGCATCTTATCTCCCTAACCAGATAGTGGGTTACATGATACCCTTGGCAAGTCAAACTTTTGCATATCTGAATACCCGTAAAGAACAAAGATCTACGAATGTCAGCCGGGACCAATGGCTAAATATGGTGTCAGAGACACGGAGGCGTCTCACCCATCTTCAAGCAGACCTTGGCAAGCGTAGCTAAACCTGCAATCAACCCGTGCAGCTGTTATTATTTAAGCACTTGCCTCTGCAACATAGTGATATCCTAAATCCAGCATCGCCCCGCCGAGGTCAAAGATCGTGTGTCGCATTATGTCAACCTGCAAACTTGCTCTGTTTCGACTTTACATTATTCAGGGTGTTCCCAATGAATATTTACTCGCCCCAATTGAATCTCAATAGAGTTTTGTTAGTCCGACATTAACATTGCGGCTTGGATATTTGGAGAATCGGAGTGATTTCGTATTGAGTAAATACTTAAATCTTTTTTTTATTTTGGTGTTTTAACTAGGTGTGTGAGTTCAAAAAATATCTTAGTTTTCTTTGCACTACGTAAAATAATTGTCGTGATTTTTTTGGTAGCTCTTCAAAACCAGCTAGCAGAACGCTGTGTTAAATTTTCGTGCAAATATCATTTATTATGTAATCATACATCAAAATGTTATCGTTTGCAGAAACCAAAGGAGAACTAACAACAAAACATTGAAGCGTCATGAATTTACTTATTTATACAAAGAGCAAAGTTACTCACAAATGTAAATGTTTCTCTAATCGGTTGAATAATTAAGAGATTACAAGAGAAATCCAATAAATGATGCATATTATCGTTAACTATGGTTCTAAAATCGCTTCAGAGAAATCCTTCGAGTCTTCGTCGAACCTAGAACCAACTCCGCGTGATTTGTGGCTTGTCTCATGTTTGCGAAATCCCGGCTTTTAATCTTAGGATTAGTTTTAACAGAAATGGGGTGTTTGAAGTAAGACAAATGTAAATCCAGGGACATAAATCATTTTTACCATGTGCGACAACAGCGTGGAGTTATGTAGTAGGTACTTCATAAATCTAAAAGTTTGCATCGTAGTTTACTGTCACAGCCAAGTTTCCGTGGTTTTACAATTTCAAATATACGTCTGAAATATCAGGAGGCTCCCTTTATATGTCTGTCATGTGGATTTGTGGCTCTATTGTGTTGAATGCACTCACCTTTTGGGCGATTTATGCCGATACTTATGATTTCGATTTGAAGCTTTTACTTTGGTTTATTGCATGACTTGTATTATCATGCTCTTGTAGTCGTGCAATTATCGTAGTTTTTTCCTTTTGATTAATTTTTTCCATTAGCTTGTTTCATTTTTGTATTGCCAAATTACTTTTACGTATTAGGAATTTTATGCAATTAATGTTGTCCATTTGTTCAGATTAATTGTCTTTTTATGTTACTAATCCATTTTTTCAGTAACATTAAGTCCAGACAAATTACATGTTCGAAACAATTATCACCAATGGCCCTTTCATCTTACTAGAGTACAATTTTGCAAACTATTTGTGTGTAGACACCATCCGAGAGGTTATTTCTCATTCAGTATCGCTTCTCTTGATTGTAATCGTAATAATAGTTCTGCAATTAACGTTCGTGTTAATCTCTCAATAGATCCTGTATTAATTGGCGGACTATACAGGTGTGATGAAATAGGGACGGTTGTACTTAGTAGTTGTTAATTTATTGATATTAATTGTTACACCCATTTGTGGTTTGGTTTAATTGGACCGAACATAGGTAGCTCTGTTTTACCTCAGAAAGCCAATTATTGTAATGAAACACGTTCAAAATCTAGTCGGCGATCGTCTCGGCGACAATTAAATGTCAGGAACTTGTCAAAAATGTATGGAATCTCGAGATATTTTTGACAGATTGAGACTGAAATCAGACTGTGAACGTTCTTAAAATTACGAGAATTGCTTGTCTGATAGTATTTTCCGTATCATTATAATTTACTGTTTCAAGTAATAGAGATCTAAAACAAAAGACTCACGCAGAATGTATTCCTGCAAAGACTGAATGTATCTATTATTCAATGAAGATCACTGAGCAAGATTATATTACCTTTGATGTGTGACTATTTCAATACAGTTTCCCCATAAGTTTGATCATACAAGATTCTTGGTAATGCACGTGGTTTTTCTCCCAGATATCCCTTTCAGAAGCTATCTTTATGGTTAAAAGATGTAATAACTCACGTCGACTTTTTGGCTCGCGAGGTTGCTGAAAATATGTCATTGCTTTCAGGAGATTTATTTAAACGTTACGAGTTTACTTAATATACTGTCGATCAAAGGGTAAACCTGTTTTTTGAAAGAAAATTGATTTAGGACGATTCTGGAGGGTTAGACCATTCCAGTCGTTGCAAGGTAAAGTTTTTACAGGCTTTCAGATCACTATTATTTTTATATCATATTCCTAACGTTTGTGTAATCATATTGTCATTCTAGGAAAATTGAGTTGATTGTTCCAATTTAATCGATAAACCTGCTCAAATACTTTTATTTCTCTGTATTTATTTTTCTTAGAGTGTCGATGGCCAAAATAACACGATAAAATTAATGTAAATGTATAGTTTATAAATTAGTTTGGCCCAAAATTCAGCAACGCAAATACCGTTCACTGACGTAGTCGTCCTCACGAGGTGACAGGGTATGCGGTGCAAGATGGGAGGTGAACCATTGTCTGTGAAGAGACGCCGCATACACACCGGAAGTCTGAGTTGTCCATGAACCCCGCATTTCTGGAGGTTGTCCTTGCTATGACCTACTTGTGAACGAAGTCTGGTTAAGGTTTTTCAAGTAGGCCACGGTAACTTGTGCCCGAATGGGAGTCTCTCTAATGTTTCATTGAAGAAATCAGAGGACTTAAGTATTTCTTGCTACAGATCACATCTTCCTGTGGAGAGATTACCATCGGCTTGACTCACGTACCCAAGAAAATGTTTGCAACTTTTATCTTTGCAATATACTAACTTGTTTCTTTCAATATACAGGTATAATAGTGATACTGACCTTAGTATTACTGACACCATATTTCTTCTTCATACCGCGCGCCGCCCTCGCATCGGTCATCGTATGCGCTGTCCTGCAAATGGTCGATTATGACCTCGTCAAGAAACTCTGGAAAACTAGC
The DNA here is from genome assembly GCA_947507805.1 of Aporophyla nigra. Lineage (NCBI taxonomy): Eukaryota > Metazoa > Arthropoda > Insecta > Lepidoptera > Noctuidae > Aporophyla > Aporophyla nigra. The sequence continues at coordinate 16,551,261 of OX382297.1, read as the reverse complement.
AGTGAGTAAAGTATTATACTTTTTTTTACAAGCTATAAAGACTTTTTATTCTCGTCTTCTTTTATAATAATTAAATAATAATAACATGATCAACAGTAATAACGATCAGGTTAAGCTGCGCTTGCCGCGGATGGACCAACCATGGATGGGTGACCATCTTTTCAAACCAAGATCTCTTTGTGTCTCGGAAAGCACGTTAAGCCGTTGGGCCTGGCTGAGCTTTGACTGCAGTCGTTACGGGTGGTCAGAAGCCCGAAACTATGACAATCAGTCTTACCAAGGGGTATCATTTTACACAGTTACTGAGTTGTGGAGTCAGATAGGCAGCTGCTCAATGTAAAATAGTGGTACTCAGCTGCATCAGGTAGACTGGAAGCCAACCCCAACGATATTGGCAAAAGGCTAGGCAGATGATAACCCTCGTCATCTTTCACGCCTCATCTCCAACAGAGGATTTTTTTTTCAATATACGCTCTAAGTGCTGGTCAAATCCACATTGAATTCCATTGGAGTTTAGAAGATCTAAGCGAGCACAAAGACGGACGAAAATCTACTTTTTATAATATGTATAGATTTGACTTTGGCTTGGCGTTTCAAAATATCTCATAAAACGTTGAAACAAAATCTTAGACCATGAAAATTTCAGAGCAATGCCTTTCAACGTGCAACACTTAAGAAACGTTTGGAATAATTTGAATGAGAGGAAAATCAAATGTTTACCTACTATCGTATTCCATTAAATTCCATTTTCGCATTCAGTCAGGTACTCGGGAGACCCCTTGTAATCCCACTAAAGATTATAATGTTATTCCACTTGGTGGTAGACAAAGTTCAAGAGTTGCCAAGTTTCACTCATTGTCGTCGTGTTATTTCGTGTCTCTTTACCCTCATTCTGGAAGTGTTGGAAAAATACTGCGGAAGTTGGTAAACTTTGGTAAGTGTGATGGCGGATGGGTGCCGATAAGATTAGAAGGTTTATGAGTGATAAGTGTGTGTGTGATTTTTCGCTAAAAGACCATAAATTTTGGTTGGGTTTGAGGTTTGAGATCATTTATTCTCATAAGAATTACATTCACTTACATGAGAATAACTAAAACTAGACATATAATTAAAATAAATAGATGTTGGACGTATTACAAATAACTGGGCGTCGAATAAAATGTTTTGAGGGTAGTTTAAAAAAAAAATATGAACAAGTTTTAGTTCGATATACGGGCACAACTGTCAACTCAAAATAAGTAAACAAAACAAGTTTCCGTGAAACACAGATCAGCGGTAGCTGGATGTGGCTCGTCACTAGTGTAGGGAAGATGATTTTTTTACAATGAAGTGTTTTAGTAGTTTTTTAAAAGTGATTGTGTGGATTAGTGGAATTAGATTCTTTGAGATCTCTTGGTAATTTATTAAATATTTTGGATCCTTCATACACAATAGTTTTTTTCCGTAGTTTGTGCGGGTTGGGTGTAGTTTGGACCATTTATAATATATGTTGATAATAAAACGACCATTCTTAGATTGAATTAAATCGACTCATCATAATCAGTCTTTAATGTTCCCACTGCTGGGTTACGGGCCTGCTTTCTATAAGTAGACCGTAATAAACCACACGGGTCCAGTACGGGTTGACAGAAGTCATATGTCTACGAATCTTTGGTTGTAGGACTTACCGGTTTCCTTATGATGTTTGAGCAGTGGTGATAAAATAATTTACATAAAGTAAAGCGCCTTATCATCATCATCATCATCATCATTTCAGCCGAAAGACGTCCACTGCTGGACATAGGCCTCCCCCAAGCACCGCCACTTCGACCTATTCTGTGCTTCTCGCATCCAACGTATTCCTGCGGCCTTCACCAGGTCATCGGTCCATCTTGTGGGAGGCCTTCCAACGCCCCGTCTTCCAGTACGCGGTCGCCACTCCAGAACCTTCCGACCCCATCGGCCATCCGTTCTGCGAGCAATGTGCCCTGCCCACTGCCACTTAAGTTTGGCAATTCTTCGGGCTATGTCGGTTACCTTGGTTTTCCTACGGATCTCTTCATTTCTGATTCGATCGCGTAGGGAAACTCCAAGCATAGCCCTCTCCATTGCTCTTTGGGTGACTTTGAGCCTTCTTCTGAGGCCCATTGTGAGCGACTACGTAAAGTAAAGCGTATGTAAAGCTCCTATCTAGGCTGAAACCTACGACTTTCTACTCGAAAGTTGCGGCCATTACCACTAGGCCACCACTGCTCTCAAACCTACTAAAATAAGTATTTTGCTGGACTCCAAAATTAAACACGGGATATTCGTATAAAAAACATAAAGCGCTTTTCCACCAGTGTCTCTTTTCCGACGTCAGATTAATCTGCGTCGCTTTCCTAACACGCTTGTCCTAAATAATAAAATTTTCCTTTATCATAACGAAGACAATGAAGTACTGGTTTAATGAACGCTTTGAGGGTATTGTTAATAATACCTAAACTAAGCCTACGTCTAACCGCAAATTAGTACGCGCCACACGTGTTCAACCTAGGAAGCTGCTTACAAAATTAAGAACTGATGGAGTTATGTTCATTAAGGTCCCGTCAGCGGTACTGAAAGAAGTTTTTAATATACGAGTATGCCTGTTGTCATGCCTACAAGCTTAAGCTGTTTTAATTAAAATGTGGGCTCAAATGAATAAGCTCATGTATGTTGTTAATGATATTTTTGCATAACGTTTATTACTTTGTGTTGCAAAGGACGGGATGTTATTTTGTGTAAGCCTTTCGGTTTTATATCCGTTTTGCAGCAGCAATGTTATTGTTCTTGTAGATTTATGCTGGAATATTGGATTTGCTTTTCTAATATTGTTAATCATCAGGGTTTTAAACGTCATGGTGTTTTCTTTATTCTTTTTATCAGGATTGGACTAAATCCAGCATAGAAGGCACTCGTAAGCGTTATTCATATATCCGACGAAAAAAGGAGGAGGTTTTCAAGTCAAGGCGTTTACATACATCTAATATATATAAAAAAAATCACGTGCCACAATTTTTGTTAAGGGTACACTCCGAAACGAATCAACTGATTGTTATCAAACTTCTTAATTATTTGTAATTTAGTTCAACTTAAGAGATAGGATAGTTTTTATCTCAGTCAAAGACCTCGATATTTTAAGTAAATTAAATGTTTTTTTAAGGACAATGGTTTTCAAATTTTACTGGTTAGATCTAGGAATTCCTAATAGATGGTGGTGTAAGTTAATTCATGGTGTCGTTTGACATCTAAGTTGCGTAGATATTCACAGCTGGCGTGGGTTTCGATTTGGATTTTGTGGGTTTTATTGTAGTTGTACGCTTAGATCTTTTAAACTCCACAACGGATTTTAATGCGGTTTTCATCAATACACAGAGTGATTCAAGATGAATGTTTATAAATATAATACACAGGCGAAGCCGCTAGAAAAAGCTAGTACATGTATATTTTTTATGTATGACCACGCGTAACTTTTTACTGAGTAGTCCGATTTTGATAAGTATTTTTTATTGGAAAGAGTATACTCCGAAATTAGTTCAGTTTAAAATTAGAAAACAAAATTCGCCCTTGGATTCAGAAAAAAACATCCCAAAAAAACTTTTTTCTAGAATAATTTGTTATATGCTCAAATTTGAGATACTTACAAGGTAGAGACAAGGTAAACGTCGTATTTGAAATGACTGGGAACTTCATTGTAAATACGACATTTACCTGGTCTACGCACAAAAATTCAACGGAAAATATTTAATAGTTTAGTCACTATGTCAATGATCATCTCCAATATACATATAGTAAGTTTGAAAAAAAAAAAACATGTTTGATTTATTTGCTAGTTTCAAAATATTCCTATGCATGAACATTATCAATGATTTCATTAATTGTCTTCTCCAAATTGTGTATTTAAATACAACCTTTAAAACTTTTAATTTTTTTTTTTTTAATCTTCTGTAGCACAAAAAGAGTAGTTATCAAAATATAATAGCTTCGTAGTACAATATTAAATGATCCTTTCTTGGAAATATCTCCATAGCTTTTCTATTGAATATTTCCAAATTATCTTGAAGTTTTTTTTGTGACCACAAGAAAGAATATTGAAGTTGTTTACGATGAGCACAAAATGAGCAAGTGGAAAGTACAGTATCAGTTAGCTTTTTCTTGGAATAATTTGGTAAATTTAATCAAATTATTTTTTCACTTTAATGAGTGGCTTGCCAAAACTTGTCAAGGATGTCATTTTTTTAGGTCTGAACATAAAAAATAATGGCTTCGTTTAATTCCAGATTCAGTTCATTCATAGAGCATAGACATTTCGTTGTACAAAGATTACTTCTGTATTTATCTTTAGATTCGCGGGGAATGTTATAGGCTTATTCAAGCATGCGCCCATGGAGGTCATTCGTCAATTCAATGTCGTCTTATAAAGGCTTCCGCAAACAGGAGAGTCGCGACAGCGCGGCGCACTCTCATAGAACAATTTCTATAAAACTTCATGGAACTTATTCTACAAGAGTCGCGTTGCACTGTCGCGTCGTGCCTCTCTGAGGAAGTCTTTACCTTGACTTAAAAGCTACAATGTGTATGAGAGTAGAAACCTGACATTACAATAATATGCATACAGGAATGGACCTCATCCCTTTGCTGGGCACATTCCTGTTCTGTCTGTTCCTGGGCATCGAGATCGGTCTGTGTTGCGGCGTGGGCATCGACGCACTCCTACTGCTGTACTACCACTCGCGGCCTCCACTGGACGTGCAGTATGTTGATGTAAGTATACAACCCTCAACACACTATTAATGCCAATTGGAATAATTTCGAATAGTATCGTATCCATTGCTTTCAATGTTCGAAAAATTCGTTTGCTCAACAACGTTAATAACGCAATGAATGTTGTTGAACTGTAAAATGTAAACTTTCCCTACTGTTAGTGTGATACGCACTTACCCCGCTGGTCAACAATTACTGTCTTAGAGCTAATACGTTTACGGTTTTATTTTGTGTGTGTCGAATGACTTCTTCCACTCTGGCCGGAGCGGGATGGTGTATCAGACTTCTACTGACTAAAACCCACCCGTGTTCCTCCAGTTGCCTGTGCCAGGGCCATGGTAACGCTTTTGATCAAATTCACAATCCTGGCAGGACACATAGGGATATCTCTTACGCCTGTGAGCAGGGCCAGTGTCACAATGTCATAGTCACATAAGTGGACACGTTGTGCTATGTATCGACATGGTACTGATTTGGGGCAAACCACAAGGCTAAATTATATTCGTCAGCAAGCGATACATTCAATGCATTAATTACGACATAGGCCTCCATTTATGTCCAGCAGGAGACGTCTTTCGGCTGAAATGATGATGATGATGATATGAAAGTATAGACAAAGAAAAAAAAAGTTTTTGCTATTAGTTCCGGTTAATCTCCATGACCGCTGGACCGATTTTGACGGGACTTTCACTGGCAGATACATAGCTGATGTTATAAGGGGTACTATAGGCTGCCTTTTCTCTCGCAGGGTTTTTTTTTCTGGATGGGAAATCATCAAATGACGCAACGGTCGGGAAAAGTCTGACACGCCCTCCCGCTCCGCCCAGAGCGGGAGGGCGTGTCAGACTTTTACTGACTAAAACCCACCCGTGTTCCTTCAGTTGCCCATGTGCCAGGGTCACGGTATCTCTTTCGAACAATCACAGTAACAATATGACTAACTATGAATGACTTTCATTTAACAAATTCAACAACATTCATTGCATTATTTACGTTGTTGAGCAGACACATTCTTCATTCATATGAAGTAATGCATTACCCGTCTTTCAAAATTATTCAAATTCTGATATACAGTGTGCTACGCAATTATGATGCTAGTAGCATGTTCCCCTAGGAAAATTTCCTACATCCAAGCAAATGAAGCCGTAGTTCATAAATAATAAGCTAATCATCATTAATCGTCTTTAAAAATCTTCTATTTTCTTCTTCAAAGAGTTGCACTAAATAACCCTGTTTAAAGCTAAACCGTTTGAACTAAGTTCTGGTGTGAAAAGGCATCTCCGTACATAACGTGCAACTTTCGCAGTGAGTTTGAATAAAATTCTATCAAATGTGAGTCAAGCATGCATACTGAAAGTTTCCTCTCTGCTCCCTGTATTACGTGTGTAAATTTTAACCTACTCCATAGAATTTTAAAGCTGGTAATTTAGTTACGTGTGTAACTAGGTTGTGTATTTACTGCAATGTGTTTTAATACGTTCAGCTTTGATGAAAATACTTTGTCTGTTTTACTATATAGGAAAAAGTTTTTAAGAGACGTATTTTTGTAATAATAACGAATGGTGTCATCAATTTAAGTAATTTTTTGACGACGTCGAAACGTAACAACACGCCTTATTTCTCCAAAAGCTTGGATAGAAGTGTACCTATAGTAAAGCCATATTTCGCCAGTTATGTTTTAGTGCCGTGTAAATGGGAGGTGAGCGTATTGTCACAAATCCAGTCTCCCTGCTACAGAATTTCAAATGGAAACCATCCTCCACCCACTTCCCTAAGCAAGGCACTATACCATAAAACAGCAAGGTTGCAGAAATTCCGGATAGAAAAACCCAGTCACGAATAACACTTTCCCCGACCTGGGTATTGAACCCAATACGTCATGCTCAGCAGTATCGCTAACGACGACTAGATCAAAGAAGTTCACAACATCGAAAGTGCTCATTTTTCATATTATTTCAGTTCGTAACACCTTTAAGGTACAGATTGCTTTTACAAAATTCACAGGCACTATTATTTGCCCACCAGCCTCTTACAATAATATTTGATGGGAGTTGTTTAAGCCTCTTGAAATATTAATGCTTGTGGTAAAAGGATTATTTTAAATTGATCAGTATGATGTTATAGTATCCACTTTTCTAGTTTTTTCTATAAACTTACGTTTTTGCAATATGCAAGTCAGTGCCAGGTTGTATGTTGATTAAAATATGATTCGTGACCGTAACAAACATGGCTTTACGGAACTGAAATCATCAATACAACTCTCTAAGGTACTTTAATACCATTGAAAGATTTTTTCATGAAATAGTCGTGGCTGGAAAATTGTAAAAAAACGCAAGAAAACTTAAATTTCGCGGGCTACCTTAGTGCATTCACCTTACGCTACGGTTTTTTAGTAGAGCGGTGGTCGCCACGTAAGGGCCGCAGTGACGGCTATCATGAAAATGGTGGCCCCGGCGTTTAACTTTACTGTCTCAAAAAACCCTCTGTAGGAAAACACAGCAAGTAACTTTCATAAATACCATTTTAGCGACGCCATTCGACCGTAAATTACAAACGACATGTAGGGGCCCGCTCTTCTAGGAAACGGTAGCTTGTCGGCACTAAAAGCAGTGAGAAGTCATAACGCAAAACTTAGGTCATCTCCTTGAGTAACCCTTCGGGTGCCGTCACCGTTTTTTGTGATGTTATAGACATCTTAATGCATTTATAAGTATCGGCCTTAACACAACATCCAAACCTTTAATTTACACTAATCATTTAATTTCAACAGAACGGCAACCTCCCGCCACACTACGCAATACATCCCGTGGGTGGTCTTCACTTCGCAGGCGCCGAGCGCGTCCGGAACAAACTCTTCATGCTCCAACAAAAAGCCAAACCCGTGACCTCAGTCACCACAATACATACCATTAGCAATGTCCCAGAGACTGAAGCTCCTAGAAATGGTCAGTGGAACTTGCCCAGTATGAACGGAGCGGCCACAGCTATTCCTCATAGTGAAGGGAGTAAAAATGACGTCGAATCTAGTGGTGTTAAGTCTGCAGACTTACTTGTGGTCTACTGTGATGCATTGTACAGATTGGACTACACTTTTCTACAGGTACGTCTTGTTTATTTTGTTTCAAACTATTTAAAAATAGTGTTAAATATTTTGATGTTTTACTAGCTTCAGAACGAAATGGGTTTAAAGTTACAAATTACAATAGTTACACATACTGTTTAGAGAGAGAAACTTCATCCCAACGAAAAGTACCCAGACAGTAGAGTACAGACTATAGTCTGTTTCAAAAGTGTCTGGTGAATGTGTAGATAATCGCTTTTTACGTCAACTTCTTATGCCTGGTATTGCATTCATTTTTATTAAGAAGGTTTACTATATTTATCTCACCACGTTTTCCAACCACTATTGTTTGAATTAAATTGTAGTTTAACATTATCGATGAAAATTGAAATTATAAAATCAACCTAGACTGACAAATGAAAATCTTTTTAATATGATTCAAAATTAGAATTCTTGGACTATATAAGTATTCAAATAATGAAATCAAATTAGTGAATTTGTAAGTGTCACTACGTATTTACAGTAATTTTCTGTTCCATTTGTTTGTATTTTCATCAGATATTTTCAGGACAGACCATACCTGTTTCTGCACCAAAGCTTTCAGACAGATTTAAGTCACCTAAAATAGTTTCCCTTGAAACACTCATCAACGCTCTTGACTTTAACATGAAACCGTCACTTCTATCGACATAAATATTACTGAATCCACGTTCCACATGTTGATAACAAAGTGTGGTAAATCAAGATTTTCATTATTCTACCTATTAATATAATAATATAATCGATTTCTCGATATATTTAGTATACTCCATAATAGGGTATAGCGGAGGAAATTGATTTCCGTTGGCGTGAACCTACGTACCTTTTATTAATAGTTATTTTGCTGTTATAGCAACTTCAGCCTACGTCAGGAAATCTTTTGATCCTTGAAACCGTGTTACTGAACTACGAATTCGGGAACATTTTTAATGAATATTAAATGTAACTTAGGCGTTACAGCTGTGTCTGGGCCTTAGCATAGTCAGGTATATCTCTCCAACTTGACCCATTTACGGCTTTTTCTCTCCAATTTCTCAATCCAATAGTTCTTAAAATTTTGGCCTGTACCATAGAACCATCTGACCTTAAGTAGCCCTCATCCGGTTTATCTCAAGTAAACGTATAGGTGCTCTGGGGGTCTACTCTATAAGCATGAAACTGGTAGTTTAGGCCGCAGTTAAACCGGCGTTTCTTATTCCGTATCGTGGGGCCTGCTCTCGTAAGTCCGTCAACGAACGTCAGGCCTGTCCGAAAGTATGTAGTTCGGCACTTCGGAGTAAAATTTACTCCCAATTAATTTTTTTTTTCATTCGGGTACACATTGTACACTTTGGGGATAAAGACGCCAGTCAAATTCTTAGTTGGGCCCCAAAATAATCTTATGTCCGTAGATGATACGGTGTTGGAAAAATTTGCAAAATCAGTCGTAACTCCCGGAGTTTCGGCCGGAACAGCTGTAATTTCGGCGGAACAACTGTAACCTCAGCCGAAATACACTTCGGCCAAAATAAAGGTAACTTTGGCCAAAACGCACGTAACTTCGACAAAAACGCCCGTAACTTCGACTGATACATCTACTGGTTCGGATTTGGCCGTTGGCGTTAACATACTAAACTTCAGCCGACACAACCGTAGCTTAATCTGAAACACCCGTTACTTCGGCCGAAGAACTCGTAACTTCGGCCGCAAGACTCGTAACTACGGCCAAAACAGCCGTAACTTCGGCCGAAACACACGTAACTTCGGCCGACACACCAGTAACTGCGGCGAAACAACCGTAACTTTGGCCGAAACACATTCATTTCGGCCGAAACTACGGATTTAGTGTTTAGGGAGTAGTCCTCCAGTAACGGACATAAAATTAGTTCGCGGCCCGAATTTAGAATGAAGGACAACACGATTTGACATCGCTCGCTTTTTTTTGGATGGGAAACCGTCAAATGACTTCTCACGCTCTGGGGGGAGCGGGAGGGCGTGTCAGACTTTTGCTGACTAAAACCCACCCGTGTTCCTTCAGTTACCCACATGCCAGGGCCACGGTATCTCGTTTGAACAATCTCGCGACCCTGGCAGGGACATCGGTCCCTCATCCGGAAATTATCACTAGTATTCATGGATCAACTACTTTTGGACGGTCTATTTTTGCGACATTCTGCCTATCGAAGACGTCCTCTTGTAATGGTTTTAACAACATTACGCTCATCATGCATAAAATGTTAAGTATGATGACATTAATTTAAATAAATTAAATCATTAGTCCCACATAAGGCACAAATTTACTCTTTTAGCCTGTGTTAGCAAAACATGTTAGTAGTAACGATCACATAATGTTCAGTGTTGGGGTCACTGGCTAGGCTAGGCACCATTTAACCATTCATTACGGCCAAATGGGTAGCTCATGTTTATCTGCTAATGGTCATCCATTTTAGAAACATTAGGTTTTTTCCATTATACTTGTTTAAGGTAACAATAATCGTTACTACGTGATATAGTTGTAAAATTTGTGGTTTAAAACCCGTTTTAAACTAGTTTTAAACCACGACCATGTGGGCCGTATATTGATGACATTTTACATTAAAAAAGCTAATTGAAATCATTAAAATTCAACAATTTTTATTAATATACTATGTGAAGTCCTATATAATACTAATTTTACTTTCAAGGATTGGACGGACGGAAACGGTATTAAGTCTCAATCCACCTATTTTTTTTTAACATTTTGAACCAATTTTAAATCATTTTAAACCAAACATAGGGTTTTTAGGGATTTTAAATGTTTTAAACCATTTGGTTTATCCGTATTGCATCGAAATTTGATCTCATTTAAACAACTCCCAAACATAGTACCTGCACAGTATTTGGAAGTTCCCAAAGATCTAAACTACACGTAATACGAAGAGGTTCCCAATACAATGAGTATTAATATAACAGATTATTATGGATTAGGTAAGTTTTGTATCAATTCAAGTCGAATGTCTTACTCAACAAGAAAACAAAGATTGATGCCTGATCCTTAGTTGAAGCTCCCATTTTTAATATTAAATAGCATTAGAAGATTTTGTGAACAGTTATCATCTGCGTCTGCCTAGCCATTTCCCAACTATGTCGGGGGTCGGCTTTCAGTCTAACCCGATGCAGGTAATTCCTTTTTTTACATGGAGTAATTTATTTTATTTTAGGAAAACTTACAGCTAAACAAATACAGTGAGTAGACGTTTTTACAAAATAAGGCCAATAACAAGTTTCCAGAAAAAGACAATAAACCATCTTTACGCAGTACAAAAAGCCGCTTCCCGCGTCTGCATGTCCAGATCCCCCAGACCACGCAACGGATCCCAATTCGGTTTATCCATAGGCGGAGCGATTCAAGATAATAGAAGATAATACTATAATACCCCTTGGTAGCACTAGTTATCAGACTTTCAGGCTTCTGACGATCCGTAACGACTGTCAAAGAGAGGTCTTGGTATGTAAAGGTGGTCATCCATCCACTAATCAACCGCGGCAATCGTTGCTTAACCGATCTATCGAACCGTGCGGCTGTTATAACTTAGCCATAAGTCCGCCTGAAGCAGGTCAATTTACCTTAATAGGACAATATAATAATTATTGTTTAGGAGCAAACAACTTCCGTGTCGCGTAATAAGGGCGGAAAAGCAAAATTCTTATGATTGTTCATATTAATTGTGTTTACTTTTAATTAATGTACTGGCCTGCGGCTGTTGCTTGTCGAATCAATTAAGAATTACATTAAATTAAGTGTAATTTACTTCAGATAAGGAACGTGGCTTGATTATTAAGAAAAAAAACGAATTTACGTAAGAGTCTGGTATGGACACTTTGACAGTAAACGCCCTTTAAATTGTGAAAGTGGGTCTTTGTGTCTGTGTATTGGAAATTTAAAGGTCAAACAATAGAATTGATTTAGCTAAAAAGTCCCCATTTCTTCCTGTGGGTGTCGTAAAAGGCGACTATGGGACTTACTAGAGCATGGGCAGCAGCGTTCTCTATGCATTGTACCACCATACTGCGATCGCCAACCCGCCTGCCAAGCGTGGCGATTATGGCAAAGCCCCCCAAATTGGGGGAGGCCTAAGTCCAGCAGTGGACGTCTTACGGCTGAAATGAATGATGAGCTAAAAAGTTAGGGCACGCTACTTGGGAACTTCAATTAGATGTAAGTTTTTATTTCAGAAATCTAATATATTTGCACTTGTACAGAGCATGATGCACTGCACACCTGGTGAAAACGCCAAACCAATATACCGATAATAAATGTGGAAGTTTGTTTGTTTGAATGTTTGACTCAATCACAGAAAAATGGCCGCACGGAAATTTGGCACACAGATATTTTATAATTTGGATTAATACGTAGGATACTTTTTATGACGGTAATACGTTCATTTAGGATAACTTCCCAACTCCATGCGGGCGAAGCCGCTGGCAAAAGCTAGTGTATATAATAATGAACAATATGAAGTATCAGAAAAATTATTATTAAAAAAACACCCGGACGGCGGATTATGTAATTTAAAAGTTTTTATGGAGAAAAGTGCATATATAAAGCTATTCTTATGTATTAATGCATTAGAAATACATCAAGTTTTAAATTAATTACGGTGTAATTTCGGCTACTGGGTGACCATAGGTTATTATAAATGGAATAGTTCGCAAGTTTCTTACTCGAATCATGCCAAAACGAATTACTTAACACAAAGGTAATTAAAATTAATCTAAGTTGGACATTCTCTAGGGATCCCAAAGTCCACGTCTATAAAGACGTGCGTAAAATGAAGAAGAAGCAAAGAATATAAATAAGTAGGCACGTGTAAAACTATGAAATGCCAATATCCAAAGTCTTTAGGGTAAATGTTTATGAGACCCATTCCGATCGACGCCATATAAAAATGCTTTTGGAAAGGATATGTGAACCCTGCAAGGTTCGCTGACGATATTACATGTCTATCGTGAGTGGTCAAGCGGATGCTCCATATTCTATTTTCGGGAGTGTTATCACGAAATTATCCTTTCCGGCACATACGTCAGACGAAACCTTTGCGAAATCACATAACTTCCTGTAACTTTCTAAAAGAACGGGCTAAAATAGAACAAGTTTATTTAAGAATAATGAATCTTAATAAACCTACACAATACACATGTAACGTCCGTTCCGTGTGATGCTCCACTAAAGAATAGTACCATACCATTTCTTCCCGTGGGTGTCGTAAAAGGTGACTAAGGGACTTACTACAGAATGAGCAGCAGCGTTCTCTATGGATATTACCACCATACTGCCATCGCCAACCCGCCTGCCAAGCGTGGCGAATATGGCAAATCATCCCAAATTGGGGGAGGACCATGTCCAGCAGTTTCTCTTACGGCTGAAATGATGATGATGATGTAACGAGCCAAAAACTAAAATGTGTTTTTCAAAACAAGACATCGATTTTGGAAGAGAATTGTTCTTACCATAGGATTAACTCCGAAGGTAAAAAGGAAAATACTTTTCTAAAAATGTTAGTAATAAAAATAAGCGCTGTTTTTCTTTGCTTTAAGCGGAAAAGCCTTTGAGAGATAGTTCTTATTTTTCTCCAGTAAATCAAAATCAACTTATCAGAAAATCAATAGGAAATACGAGCATCAGTTCCACAAAATGTTTTTTGTGTACCTAAATTGGAATTATCAGTACCCTTTGTGAAAGAAAATAGGGAATAAAAAGGGTCGGTATCACGTACTTACGTAGGCAGGTAATACGGACTTGTTCATGTTATAAAGTTGATCCACAAAGTAGTATTCTGAGAAACTTGAAGTCACCTTTGCCTATACGGAAGCGAATGGTACGGACGTGTCGACAAAATTTTAATAAAATAAATAATAATCTCCAAACAAAAGTGAAATTAAGTGCTATACACCCAAGTGCGCAATTAGCATTAACTAATTTGCAAAACTTCGGCCGTTACTGGTTCTCATCAACACCCAAGCGAGCGGTGAGTGGCAATTGTTCTCCCCTCGGACCCTACCGGTGAAAAGAGACGGGCTACGAATATTCATCTCGCTCTCATCGTGTTGCTGCGCGAGCGCGCTCCGAACATCCCAAGTAAATATATTTGTATATCTATAAAACCAAAATACACGATGAATGTCGCTCGATCGCCACCGCAGTCGCCTAATACGTATAACGAAGGCAATAGAGATCATATAGCAATAGCAAGTGGTATTGGGAGATCTGAAACGGCTGGTGGTTCGCTATCGGATTTGCGTAAAATTGCCTTATCTGACTCCATCAACCAGGTAACCTATCGTGGCAAGAGAAAACAACCACATGACGACTTTGGTTCACAATTCGAAAGATTCCAAGACAAAATGGAATCGCTTATAAAGGATATGGCTAAAACTCAGGCTGAAAATCTTAACAAAATATCCCAGGATGTTTCGGCTATAAAGGAAGATATAAGTCAGATTAAGCTAACAACTGATCTCCTGTCCTCGGAACAGGTCAAAATAAAATCAGAGCTAGCTAATATCTCAAGCTTCCGAGCTAACATTGAGAAAAAAGTGGATACTATTGAACATGAAATAGCTTCCCTTAAATCGGGGTCCACTTCCGCAAATACCACACCACCACTTAACTACGAAGACATTATATCGGAGACCTATGACCGTTCTCAGAGGGAGAAAAATGTCATCATACGAGGGATAGAAGAAGTAAGATCATTAAACTCTGAAGAGAGACAAATTCATGACAGACAGGAAGTAACGAAGGTTATAAAAATGGCTGTCTCAGACTGCACGGAACCAACAAAAACCATACGACTAGGAAAATATAATCCTGATGCATCTAGACCTATAAAAGTCATATTCTTGTCATCTGAACCAGCGAAATCTATTCTACGCCATAAATCAAACATTCAATATGAAAATATCAAGATCTACTCTGATGAGACTCCCTACCAGCAAAAGTATAGAAAGAATTTAAGAGACGAACTGAAACGGCGAGTAGATGGAGGTGAAACGGACATTACAATAAAATATATCAAAGGAACACCTACAATTACGAAAACTCAGCCAAAAAACTAGCGATACAAAAATCAGATGATGCAACTCTAAACACTACATACGAAGTAACCTACTCCTACAACAACTTAATAAAAAATACAAAATCCCTAAAATTTCTTTACGCCAACGCACGAAGCATAGTGAAGCCAGGAAAGCTGGATGAGTTAAACTGCATTATACAACACAACATACCCAGTCCTGTGCATGTGATTATACTATCAGAAACCTGGATCAAGTCCGAATCTGAAGCCAAGACTTTAAAACTGCCAAATTACTCGCATTATTATAATATTAGACAAAACACAAGAGGCGGCGGAGTATCCATATTTGTTCATGACTGCTTAAAGCACAATTACATTGAGGATCTTTGTAAAGAGGACAATCACTACTTATGGGTTCATTTAGATAAATACTCATTGGACATAGGCGCCGTATATAAAACACCAAAATCAAACAATAATGATTTTCTGGAGGAATATTCACAGCAGCTAACGAGGAGGAAAAGAGCTTTAGTATTCGGTGATTTCAACTACGGTCTGCTTAATGCGAGCCGACCGACTAATAATTATAAAAAAATGCTCTTAGAAAATGGACACCAAATTCTAAACAACACTGACGAAAAATTTAGTACCCGTGATACTGCTACAAAAAAATCGATACTTGATCATGTCTCATCCAACCTAAAAAATCATAAATTTCATGTAGCTATTGTGGAGTCTCCAATGTCGGATCACAAGCAAATCTATCTCGAAGTTGGCAAATATGTTCCTGAAATGAAAAAGAAAGTAAAGTACCATACCTTAGATTACAACGCGCTATACCAAACAGTAGAAAGTAAAATGGTGAGTGTCTCCGAGAGTGACTATGAAAGCTTAGAACACACAATAAAGGAAGCGGTAATTAACAATAGAATACCGAAAGTCAAAATTCAAAATACGTTAAAATCAGACTGGATTAATAAAGACATAATTGGAATGCTGACTAAAAGGAATCAGCTGTGGTCTACTTATAAGGAAAATCCCGATGACGACTTAATAAGAAACAATTTCATAACCCTACGAAACTGCGTGTTGGAACAAATTCAAAATACTAAAAGTTCTTACTACTACAAAGTTTTCAAAACCTGCGAAAGAAAACCTTTAAAAATGTGGAAGTTAATCGGGAACTTAGCTGGAACCAAATCTAAATCATGCTCTGCTCCTTCAAAGCTAGATACACTATCCGGTCAAATCACAGATAGTAAAGAAATATGTAATTATTTTAACACCTTTTTTGCTACTATAGGGTCTATTTTAGCTAATAAAATTCCAAGGCCTACGAACCAAATACATACTCAGCCAACAACACAAACAACAGTATCTAGAACAAGTCAACTACTAAACTTTACCCCAACTACTGAAGCAGAAGTTAGCAAAATCATAGACAATCTCAATTCAAACACTAGTACGGGCTTAGATGGGATAAGTTGCAAAACCATAAAAAGTATTAAAAGTCTAATATTAACTAAACTCACGAAGAGCATCAACTATTGTTTACAAAACGGCCTCTTCCCTGATTCTTTGAAAATAGCAAAAGTTAGTCCAATCTTTAAGTCAGGAAAAAAGACTGACACAGGTAATTATCGCCCTATATCCGTCCTCCCAATAATATCCAAAATATTTGAAAAAATATTATATAAACGTCTAGATGATTACCTCAAAACTATAAACTTCTTCTCTAATAAACAATATGGTTTCCGCGCAAAATCCAACACTCTAACAGCAACAATTGACCTTGTAACAAATCTAAAAAACAATATCGATGAAAAATGCGCAGCTCTCGGTATATTCATTGACCTGAGAAAGGCATTTGATACAATTAGCCATACTTTCCTTCTCCAAAAACTGCATGAAATCGGCATCAGGGATACTGCCCACAACATGTTCCGGTCTTATCTCTCAAATAGACAACAAATTGTTCGAATTGGTGATGTGCAAAGTAACTGCGAAACTTTAACTTACGGCGTACCGCAGGGATCCATTCTTGGTCCCCTGCTGTTCATATTATACGTGAATGACATGCATAACCTAAATCTGGCAGGTGACATAATACTTTATGCTGATGACACAAGCCTATTTTTATTTGGAAACAATATCGAAGAGGTCATCAAACAAGCACAGCAAGATTTAGACACTCTCTCTAGATGGTTCCAAGACAATTTGCTTACTGTTAATACATCTAAAACAAAGTATATTATCTTTAGTGCTAGGAACAAAACAGTTGCAAACAACTTAAATCTATACGTTAATAACGAACCTATATCTCAAGTATCTTCAGAAAAGTATCTTGGTCTCCATCTAGATAAGCATCTGACGTGGCAGACACATCTAGATAAATTAAGATCTAAACTATCTTCTGTCATGGGCGCGCTTCGAGGGATCGTCCGGTGCCTGCCGACATCTGTTAGGTATATTATTTACAATTCTATGGTAAAACCTCACTTAGAATACCTAATAGAGATATGGGGCACTGCAGCTAAAACACATTTAAAACCAATCGAAACATGTCAAAACAAAATAATAAAACTCTTATTCCATTACCACTATTTAACTCCGACAGTAAAAATTTATAAAGAAACTAAATTGATGACACTATCACAGATTTATAAATATAACACATGCATTCTGGTACATAAGTTATTAAATAAAAATATACACTCAAAAATAACATTTACGACAAAAGGGCAAACACAGAAACGTAGTACCCGACGGAAAAATAACATTTGCTTAAGACCACCACGCACAAATTACGGAAGGAAAAATATACTATACGAAGGAGCAGAGTTGTATAATAAGCTACCTAATGACATTAAAGAGATACAGTCCTTTACTTTATACAAGCGAACCATAAAGCACCACATCTTAAAAGATTTTTCTAGGTTTTGAATTTAATCCACCACATCAATTTAATTTACATCATCATCAATTATTATTATTTACTAATTTCCTAAGAATAAAGAAAACTAGAATACTTTCTGTGTATTTCCAAAACATTACAGTACATATAAATAGTTTAATGAGTAATTTCTATTGACTTGCCTTCAAGAATAGATATGTAATAGTTCACCCACTTTTTCCTTTTACCCACAACACTAAAAATTGTGTGTCTAAAAACTAAACTTACTTGTTTACGTGTACCTACCTTCCTCATAAGTAATTCTTATATTTAGTTTTAAGATTACCTTGTATTTCTCATATTAAGTGAATTGTATTCTTTTTGAGAAATAAATGTCTTAAACCGTATAAACTGTTTATTTGTTCTAAAAATAATATTATGCTTTCAGAGTTAGGTAGATTATAATAGATTATAAATAATAGTAGCTAATGGTTCTACCGAAGGTTAAGCTACGCTTGCCGCGGTCGGTTCCTTGGGGGGGACCATCTATAGATATCGAGATTCCAACATTGGAATTGCAATTACCGCGCGCAATTATCGATATAATGACTTATTAAAATATATTATATGGTAGTGTTAATACGTGATGCAAAAACTTAGTAGGTACACATTTTTATGAAAATTATGCGGACCGGGGAGTACGAAATTTGGTAAAGTTAAAGTTTACATGGAAAAGGAGTGTAAATATATTAAATTTTAAATGAATTATGTTCAAATTTTGTAAACTTTAAGTGAAGATTTTAAATCGAAGAATAATTTGCCAGAGTAACAGCCGAAGTTCTTCATGAGATCAGCCGCATAGTGACTTAATAGATCAAAATGTGCTAGACATGCGGAAATTATCCAAGACAAGACTTTGGCTTGTTTGGTTTTTGGTGGTTTCGTTTGTCCTTGTTTCTTGGTTTTACTTTATTTCAGTCACTGCCAACTAGATTCTATTGTACTTTATATTTAGATCACCGACTGCGCCATGTTATTCGAAATCCACTCGGACCTAATATTATAATATCGCGACGGGATTTTGCGCGCACTGGATCTTCGACTTACTAGCTTAGCGCCGAGAGCTGAAAATCGAATAATGTGTTGTCTCGACGAGCTGAGATGCACTCTGTTGGATTCTCAATGCTCAGTTCTTCACCGAGAGTTGAAAATACAGTGCAACGTAAAATCCCGTCGCGATTTTTTTACGTCCGTGTTAGTTTCGTCTTACGTTATGCGTAAAATAAATCAAACACATAGCATTACCCCTCACCTCACCTACTTTGAAGGAGAGTGGGCCGTAATCCATCACGCGGGCCAAGTGCGGGCTGGTAATCGGGGCAGTAAAAGCTCCAGTAATTGCTGCCATATTTAATAGTTCATTTTCATACAATCACTAACATTATCTATGTCCCCAGACCCACTTTGAATATCATCACAAGATACCTATCTAACTAAACCAGGGTATATAAAATTAGCATCAATTTAATATTCCATTGACCGCAAACCGCAACGTCAAATCACATGCAATGTTGATGCGGTGACCGCAGCGGAGTTAAAACGTGCAATAGGCGCGCAACTTGCAACGAATATAATTAATATTAATGGTTTACTATTCGTATGTAATTATTTATCTCTAGAGAATTAAACCCATTGTTAACGCCAACGCTTCAAAGGTTACAATAATAATAATAAATTTATTTGCCATAAAAATACATATGGGAACCTGGTGGTTCATTATGAAATACTGTACATTGTATACATGGTTATCAGGTTCTATGTTAAAATCTGTACTCAAGTATTATAACCCTGCCTCTTAAACTAGGTAAACCTGTACCTTAAGAGAAAGTGATAAGCCATGAGGGTCTTAAACATAGTTATTTAACAATTTAACACAAAAATAGACGTGCGTCGATCCATCCTTTTTTTTTTTGGATGGGAGATCATGAAATGACTTCTCCCGCTCTGGGCGGAGCGGGAGGGCGTGTCAGACTTTTACTGACTAAAACCCACCCGTGTTCCATCAGTTGCCCATGTGCCAGGGTCACGGTATCTCTTTCGAACAATCTCGCAACCCTGACAGGCATCGGTCCTAGCAGACCCCTTCAGTGCTGCTGACATCTCTTTGAGGCGCGCGTGGAACACTACGCGCCGTCGACCCGAGCCTGGTCCTTACCGGGCGGCGAGCTACCCATTGCTCGCCACCCGCAAGGTCGCGCCTACGGTGGCCGGGAGTCTGCTATCGACTCCCGACGCGTCGATCCATCCTTTACAGATCATAATATTTCATGGAAACAGAAAAAAATGAAAACTAATAATAATAATAAAAACAAGTTTAATTAATAATAGTGATAATACGATATTATGATACTGTTGATGAGCGATGAGCAGTAAAGTGGTTGTTTTCATTCAATTTTACCGCAGTACTGAAGTCGAATGTTATCCAAAAGTATCTACGTGCTGCGGTGTTATATCTGTTGTATATGTGCATAATTTAATTTCATAATTTTATGTACAAAGTTGTAACAACTTTTATGGATGTTACTTGTTGGTCGGTGGTGTTTTATAGGGTCATTATGCTTGTTCCGCTGGTGAGCGCTGGATCGATTAAAATATCGGGAACTGTTTGAAACGAGGGGCGTTACTCATTGTTCTGTTATTACGAAGTTGCTATGAATAGTTCAACTGTTAGAAGTATCAGATCGGTACGGTATTATAAATAAAAAGTTCAGGTATACAGATAGATAAGTTTCTGCCCTTGCTCTCCCGACGCTCTCCGTCACATCAATGCGAGGTCTTCATATACGAGATTTTTTTTCTTGTTGCTCGGCTCATAAGGGTTCTAGCGAGATATTATATAGTCTTTAGCCTTCCTCGATAAATGGGCTACGCAACGGTATTTTGTCCAATGTTCTTGACATTAGTACGTTCAACCAAGCAAAATCTTCAGCTTTATAATATTTAGATTTGATTACAGTTAAAAACGTTATAGTGAGCCAACCTTAACAGATAGGCATAGGTATGCTATCATGGACTTTTTTCAGAATTTTTAAGAGGAAAAATTCTGTTGAACATCAAAAGAAGCTTTCAAAAGGAATAACGTTTCCCCGTTTTCGCAATATTTTTCATTGATACTCTACTCTTATTCGTTGCAGCGTAATTGTATATAGTCTATACCATTTCTCGATAAATAGGTTACCAAACACTAAAATAATTATTCAATTCGAACTAGTGGTTCCTGAGATTAGCGCGTTTAACGAAACAAACTCTTCAGCTTTATAATATTAGTATAGCTTTATAATGATGTGCAAAGTGCTTTCTAAAGTCCAATGGCGGCACCTGTTCCGCTGTAGGCCGGCGAGGAAGTCACTTCCTCGCAAAGACTTGCCACCGTAAATCTGGCGTGCCCACCGTCGAAGTCTCTGCTAACTGTATTTTTTACTACAGAAAAAAAAAACAATAAAGTAAAAAAAAGTAACATATTCTGTCTATAGACGGGTGAAATGATTGAATATTCAAAATAATAAGCACCCGCCTCGGAAAATCTCATAATTGCATTTTATACGTTTTTATATTTTCTTAGCCTTACTTTATATAGGGTTTTTATTCAGTAAGCCATTAGCTAGGATTATGCAGACAGAATACAAGATTACCTGCATTAACTATTTATGGATTTAACGAACAATATGTGAGCTTGTTAAAATAATATTTCAAATGTTGTAAAAAATTGCGAAAGAAAGATATAAAATAAAATAAAATTCTCTCTATCAAAACGTTCATAATAAACCCATGGTTGAACGGAGATCATTTCTCATTGTGAGGTGTATTGGAAGGATCAATGATCATGATGTTATACTGAATGGCAGTGATATAAAAATATTTACTATTTATAAAATGTATTCATAGATGCTACAGCTTCTCTCCTTGGAAACACAGTTTGCTGTGAGCTTTATTTGTTTTCAGAGCTGCAAAGAAAGTCGGCAATTTTAGTAAATATTAAGGTAATGACTTCACGTAATATTTTTTCTACATTTTGTTCCAGTGTATGAAAATGTTGGTACTGGACTGGTCTCGGAAAGGGCGTGTAATTTGGTGTAACACGCGGCAGTCGGTCAAAGATCAACTCTGCAACGTCATGACTGAGCCCATTTTCTGCGACAGCACCCAGCTAAAATCCTACCTCAGAGGTGAGTGATACTAGTTGTAACTATTTCTACTAGTTGTTAGTAAGAATAGTTCGAGCGTAAACTTTTTTTACCATGTTCACGAAGAAAGTAGCTGAAAGTTTTTTCCGTTACTTAGATAGTTACTTTTATCTAAGTTTGTTATAACTTCTCACGCAGAGAGAACTTACTAGGAACATTATATTGCAGGAATAAGTCTGTATTAACGCTTATTACGGCTGGATAGAGACGGCCTACGCCTGGTGACCCGGACACTGCTCACTAAATAAACATTTCCACACAATAGGCATAACGGAAGCTTCTCAGTACAGGGCTTGCATGAAAGCTGACTAAACCGTTGCGAATGAACTCTTTGTATGGACAAGCATCACCGAAATTACAACCGAAACTCTCGAGTCACACAGATATTTTGCAAATGTTCTGAAAAGACGGGAAGTCTTAAATCTGTTTCTGGAGGGTTGTGGGCTGGTTGGACCGACCAATCATGCCCGCTATGGCCCATGTTCAATAGTCCACGCGGGTGGCTAAGTGGCATAATAAGCCAATAATTTTCCCATTGCTGGAAATACACAGCTCCTCTCAGAAAGAGGAGGTCCTCCGTGTGAGAGGGATTAGGTCGCAATACATCACGCAGGCCCAGTACGAGTTCATTGATGTCCTCGTGTTTTTGGTTTTAGGACATGCCGGTTTCCCCACGATGTTTTCCTACACTGTTTTGAGAGCAGTGGTGATGAAATAAATTACGCAAAGTTAAGGGCCTGCCTGGGTTCGAACCCACCACCCATAACTCGTAAATCGTGGCTGTTACCATAAGTATCTAGTAGACTAATTATGTGACGTTAATACTTTAATATTACATCATAATTAATCTTTTAGAATGATTTAAACACTTAGGAAACATTAATGTTTTTGCTTCACAGCGTTTTCCCTTTTCCGACAGAACAGTTTTGCGGTAACTTTAAGAACTTACTTAGTAACTTTTGGGGTATCAGATATTCATCTTTAAATGTAAGAAACTCTCTTTTGTCCACACCTAAATGTTTGATAGAAACACAAACGTAATTATTAATTCTAAATCCCCAATGAACCGTTTCAAAAAGTGAAATAGTTTAGCATTTCAATAGAACTTCCACTATTAATTAGTTACGCATGAGTTTCATCTAACAAATGAAACGTAGCGTTTCGAAATATTACTGTGTGGAACATAAAATGGAAGCGCTATGTTATGGAATTGCTTTGGTTAAGACTGTGTGAAAGGTTGACTAAGTATATTGCAGGAATGTACCAATCATTTAATAATAAATGATTTTGTAGATTTGTACAAATACTTTCAACGTCAATCATATTTTAAAAAATTAGGTGAGGTCCACTTCACCTGTCTGATTACGAGGTCACAGTCTCATTTAAAGTCTAGACAATCTTGGTCACATCATGTGAAGACCATGTAAATTTTGGTTTTAAATAGTATTTTGAAGAAAGAACCACACAAATTCCTATCAGTAAGCGTGCAGCTCAACTAAAAACTTAAAGAGCTCAACCATTCGACGAATAATATTAAAGAAAGGACATTTGGGTAGGCTGCATTATTTGGGTGCCCAAACTGTCAGACCATGATTAAGATTAAAACTAATTGAGAAAATGATAACATAAAAAAAATGTGCTGTTCAGCCTAAATCGAGTTTTCATCGGTAAAATTATGTGTGTCAGCTAATAGTGTACACCAAAAATGACACACTGCCTCAATTGGCCGTGTATATCATACAACTGTCGGTAATGACAGTTGAAATTTGAATATACGGACAATAGATGTTAGTAGTCAGTTTACTAAACAATTAATTTCACTGACCTAAATAAATTATTTTATATTAGAAGCCCAATTCTCGTACTTAAAAGCGTTTAAATTGAAGTCGTTATTTCATGTCAGCGACAATCAATGTCAGAAATGTATGTTAATCGATCATTTTTGACAGATTCGCACTGAGATGTGAACGCGAACGTTCTTAAAATGCGTTCTTAAAATAAAATATACTTAGTGGGAAAACGTATTGCAAAGGGTGGCAAAAGGTTTAGGGTCACTTCTGTGTGCCAATACATGAATCGGAAAATTATGACCCTCTTATACCACTAGTCTTTTTATGCGTAGTTTTTGACTTCCTTTGCTGCTGACACGGTTTGTAAAATCAGTGATTATATTTTTGGTCCTAGATCGTGCTTTTTTAAAGTCGTTATCATCTTTGCTTTCAAAGATATTAAAATAATTAAGAAACTCTATTTGCATGGATCATTTATGAACAACATAACGTAACATCGCGTCTTGTTTTGCTGAAGAGTCAGGCAGAGCTGTACCTACAGTACACCCATATGTCACCAGCTATGTCCCATGTAATAGGGGACGAGTCTATTGCCATCAACCGGGCACAAATCCAACTCCGGACTGTTAGTGAGAAATGACAGATAGAAAAACGCAATAACACTTTTCCCGACCTGGGAATCATACCCAGGACATGAGCTCAGCAGTAGCATTTACGACCACTGGATCAACTTGCCAGTCATCTTCTTAAACTATCATCATCAAAAATATCCGAAAAAATCTGACATAACAGTACAACTTTTTAAAGCCCAATAAATATTCCTCATTATTTGGCAGTGGAACGTGACATATTGATAGTACAGTATGGTTTATTAAGCATTATTGGAATCACGCCAATCGGAGGTTTAATATGCAATCACAATAATTCGTTTGGCGGACAAATTATTTCGATTGCGTGCCGCAATATAGTGCGACATTCAATTTACAATTTGCCATTATTGTTGCAGGTACGGAGGAAGCGCAGCCTACTAGTAATGATACGGCATTTTAGGTTTTAATTTTTATTATTAAGGAATTTTTAATATAGTAAATCGTACAATGCGATCAAAATAAGAATAAAAGAGTGGGGAAAAAAAGAATAGCATTAAATGCGGTAATTTGTCATGAACTCATGATAAAGCGTTTTATGTGTAACGGGAGAGCTATTTGTCACTTCGCACGAATCGGGTGAATCAACACTTTTGTATACTACATAATTTTCTATAAGTGATTCTCAAGAAATTAATTTATTTGTGGGTTAATCAACAACTCCAGAAATATATAAAAGGGAATTGGCATTTTGAATTTTATGCAATAAAGTTTTGGAAAAAGGCAAGTACAAGCAATAAAGTGCATACAATTTTCGCCTATAAAAAATAATAATTACATTATTTGAAACTGTCGATTCGCCGGAGCCGGGCGAGAGAATTCGTGTGAATTGACTAATAAGCCGACAGTAGTGAATATTAAGAAAAGGGGTGATAAATATTTCATGTTTTGAAAACATTCCCACTGTATATAGATGTTCAGATGAGTGTGATTCGTTGCATTCTTGTTGGTGAAAACTATTAAGTTGTGCTCAGAAAATGTAAGCCCCATGTCCACGATGCAAGTTTGTGGGATGCCATCAATGGAGAAAATAAATGTCTTGCATTGTCTACACTCTGCTTAGACATTTATATTTTACAAGCTTTATATTAGCTTCACTTGTATGTTTGTATGTTTGTTTGTAACCGACTCCTTATAGCGCGATTTTGACCCACTTTAAACGACCAGATTTCGTTCAAACTTTGCACACCTGTCAAGGACCGATGACAATGCATTAATTTAATAATTTTTTGCCATATTTTGCTAGGGTTACCAGGACAGCAAAAAAACTGTCTTCGAAAACTACGCTGACATACGTTACAAACTTCGCTGACATAAGACACAAACTACGCTCAAAATTCGAAACACCCTAAAAAATAGAAAATAAATAATAGTTTAAAAAAACTAAAAAACACGCTTCCATTGAAAACCAAACTAAAAAGTACAAAATACCTAATGGAAAAAAAGCGTGGGGTGCCTGATATCAATAAAAAATACCTTAAAAAGCACCCCACGCTTTTTTTAAAACTATTATTTTTGCTTAAACTTATGGCATGCCACAGGTAGGTAATTAAAATGCACCGTGTAAATCAGGCATCAGAAGGTACTACAATTAGTTATAAGAAAATAGATATTAGAATTTTTCAACCAGTTACAGTTTATTATTTTCAGATATCTTCGATTAATTTAGGAATGCCGCTGGTAGGTGTGTTTTACTTGTAAATTCATCGTCGATCTAAGTATTATCTATTAATAAATCTGTACTACTTAATTGCAGTACTTTGAAATTAACTTCAATGTTCACCAAAAACTCTCTGAATATTAAATAACAGTAACAAAATATATCTGAATGTGATATTTTTAAGAATTTATAATTTTGTATAGTTTACTTGTGAAAACAATGATGTTACCGAGAATAGCAAATGTATTTGCCTCTTCTTTTATTGTATTTAGATAGTAAAAATATTGAATGCAAACTGTGATTGAATTTACAATTAAGATGTAGCAATGTAATTATGGATTGCCATAAAAGTAAATAGTTTAAGGCGATTTGTTTTAAGCTTTTAAAAGACAGTAAAGAACTCTGTACATAATAATTGTTCTTATTTACCTAAGGATTAAGTACGTAATATTGAGTACGGGTACGGACTTGTAGTCACACCGAGTTGTAACACCAGTGCAGTGTGACCAACAGGATGATTTTTTCTGTTTGGCATACTGGTAATTTGTCTACACCATTTAGCACGTATTCTTACTGCAGTGAACAAATATCGATCCTATAAAATATGCGTTTTGTAGATAAGAACAGGGGGCTTACTCTTCAACCTATCTTGAATTACAATCTAAAGCCAATACGATTCCAATGTTAATTTTGCATACGCGTGATTCGGTACTCTTGAGAACTATAGTGTCAACATTGGAACAACAACAACGCCCGATCTCGATTCCACTTAGTACTCCAAAATGGACACCCAATTTAAACACATTTTGGCGCCAGCGTCGAACTCAAGAATACGAAACGTCAAAATTCCAATTTCAATCGATCGGAATTAAAATCAAGAGTAAGCACAATGTTCATAGTAATAATATTGTTATTTTGTACTTATAACGATCATCATTTCAGCCGTAACACGTCCACTGGACTTAGGCCTCCCCCACTTTGGGGGGCTTTGCCATAATCGCCTCGCTTGGCAGGCGGGTTGGCGATCGCAGTATGGTGGTAAAATGCATAGAGAACGCTGCTGCCCATTCTCTAGTAAGTCCCTTAGTCGCCTTTTATGAAACCCACGGGAAGAAATGGGGTGGTGTTATTCTTTACGTCCGGCACCACACGGTACAATCCTTATAACGATGCATCGAGTTAATAAAGAAGTTTAATCGAAAAAAAGAGGAAGTTCGATTAATATTAAAAAAAAAAACATGCGCTGATTAATAGTGACAGTTGTTGAATAACGTCGCTGAAACATAATTTGTGAAAGCAAGATAGTGTGTTTTCCTAGTGTTATTTGACAACTCAAAATCAAATGCCGCCGCCATCATTTTCATAATAGGGTATTATGAAATGTGACGGCAGCCATTATATGGCGACCATCTGTTTCCTAAGAAAGCGCGTAGCTTTAGAGTAACGTCGTAGAGATGTAGCGTCTTGGTATGATGTAGCGTCTTAGTGCGATATAGCGTCTTAGTGCGATGTAGCGTCTTAGTGCGATGTAGCGTCTTAGTGCGATGTAGCGTCACTTAGCTACGATGTATTACTGTTTTCTTATATAATTAAGCTATAGCCTTTGTCATAAACTTCTTTCACGCTGTTGGTCCATTTGTCACTCGCTATTGTGATACAGTCTGTATCATTAAAATAATTGATGAATGTATGGCATACAAAAAAATACAATTCGTTTTCATATTTATTTATTGTTCAATTATTTATTTAATAAGCCTATTATGAGCATAGCAATTCTTTAAAGAACAGAATATCTATAATAAGGTACCCGACAAAATCGATTTCATATCAACAACACTATAAATGTCAACATTTTTAAATCACGAGGGATAGTATTGCTGAAGAACTATACAATCATGAAAGCCGTTGTTATATATTTTGGTATTTTATTCGCTTGCTTAGCCTGCGTGTACGGTGGAGAAAAGATTGTTTACGATGTCAAGGACTCGCCCAAATTGTATGTGCAATATAAGAAAGATTACAATAAAACTTATACAGATGATTTGAATCTGCTTGTCCATTATGAAGCTTTTAAAAAGGCATTGGTTGATATAAACAAATTGAATCAAGACAGCCCTACTGCGACATTCGGCCTCAACAAATTTACTGACTATACGCCTGAAGAAAAAAAGAAAATGTTAGGACTTGGTCCGTAAGTATCTTTAGATTATAAGTAATTAATGTTAAATTTAGGTATATTTTATATATTTAGCAGGTATTTTGCTTTGTTAATAACTAAAGAGGCAGTTTAGTACATACCTATAAATAGCTACTACTTATCACATTAGCTGGAGAAAAACAATTAAACATTTACTTTAAAAATATTTCCTTTCAGGATTGATAAACCTGCCGGTAAATAATCTTCCACAATCATCAATCATTTTGTGCGTGACGTCTGTTTAATATTCGGATAGCCATGAAACCTAATTTGAGCGATTGTTAAAGTACGATTTTTATTCTTCAAGAAAAATGTGTTTTAAACGGTAGAATAAAATGTTCTTGCATATACTATTGTTTTCTTTAAGTTTTTCGCCCCACGTTAAGGCTCGTACAAACAGGCGCGACTTGGCATGCGACGTGTCACGGAGGCGATTCTGCGATTTTTTGCGACGCAACACCTGTCACATTTGCGCGACCGCTCGTCGCGCGCTACGACCTCGTAGCGGCCGCGATGACCAGCACGACAGGTTTGTGGTTATATTGTATGGTTTCGCAGCGAAATCGCTGCCACAAAATGTATCTTATGTTGTTACTGGACGCGGAGCAACCGTATCGCGGCGGGACAGGTCACCCCTGTGTGAAGTGTCGCGCGCGTTTTCATAGAAATTGTTCTACGGATATAAATCGCCGACTCATGCCCGACCGTCGCGTTGCACTAGTCTGTACGAGCCTTTATCCAACGTCGCGAGGACACCACCTAACTACCAACTACTTATAAATTATTTTTATCAATATTTTTTTCACATAAAATATGTATTTCAACAACCATAACAAATTATTTGTTTGGGTAATCAATTTGTTTCTTCAGTCGTTTACCTAAGAAAATCAATTCCGTGTGGTTTATTTAGTTTAAATACTTCGGCTTGACTTGTTTGATGGTTACGCTAAAAGGATTCATTGTAATATGGAAGTTGGAATATTATTAAACTTTATATTAGTTGGTTGTGTGTATGGCCTGGGCCCATTGTACGATGTGGACCGTGCGCCTGAACTATTTGTGAAATTTGTCAAGAATTTTAACAAATCTTACAAAGATCTCCAAAACCTGCTTACCCATTATGACTCATTTAAACAACAGTTAGTTAAAATAAATACATACAACAGCGTCACTGCTTCGTCTACTAATATTAACGAATATACTGATTACACTGATGAGGAAAAGATACAGCTTATTACAACGAAAACAGTAAGTACCTTACCTGCATAATAAACATGGCAAGTTTATCATTAAATTCTGACTTCTTCTTAAATGTTACAAAATGGTCTTCTAATTAAAAATAACTCCATCGAACTTATAACGTAATGATTACAGAAACGTATTTATGTTTAAAATTATACCTCATACTTTCTTAAATAGAGGGGCTTGTGGTAATAACACCCGTACAGATCTTTATACTATTTTGACGTATTGTCTCTCCTAAATACAGATTACTCAGTGATCTAGCTAGGAGAGTAGCGATTAACCCAAGAATTCGTTGTACCATGTACCTTACTAATAATGCTTACTTTTTAAGTCCCGTATGTACTACAAAACCTTTATGTACCTAAATAAATATATTATATATATTATTATATTACTATGCTTGCCGCGATACGTCCGTGGGTGGGTGACAATCTTTACCTACCAAGACACCTTTGTGCCTCGGAAAGCACGATAAACTGTAAGTCCTGGCTGTCGTTCGTAGATCTTTGGCACTCGTTACGGGTCATGAAAAGCATGAAACCCTGAAAACCAGGCTTACCAATAGCTATTGTATTACCCAGTAACTTGGTTGTGAAAGTAAGATAGGCAATCGCTCCATGTAAAATACTATTACTCAGCTGCATCCGGTAAGACTGGAAACTGACACTTACGTAGGTGCGGAGGATGATGACTTTCTTAAATAGCCTAATGACTGTAAATCTTTGCATGTCTGTCATCTAACACATTCTGATTATTTAAGCCGATTATGTGAACTTTGTTTTCAGCGGGAGTATCAGGAAAAGTCTACTAGAAAGTATTTTCCAGCTAAAGCAATTATTGGCTTGATTATATAAATCACAAATCATAATGTATCTGTAAGTAATATAAACTTATAAGTTTCTGATGTAAGCAAATTAAGGAGGAATATGAAAATCGTAACGCCTACGTTATCAGTTGCTTTGCTGCGAGATTTAAGCATTCCAGTTTAAGAAAATGTTTATTTAACATAAATAAAATATCCGTTATAGTCCAAAGTTTAATTTAAATGCTGCCTCTGTGACCTTTTTCTTTCAAACTTCAACCAATAATGTCGTGATTTTGAAACTGAACTTCTATCTGTATTTTTGTGTAAAAGGGCAACTGATTGCTATGCAATTTGCAACAGGAGTTGATAACAACTGCAACTCCGATGTTGTGGTGACTGCTACGGAGGTTCCATAAAGCTAAAGATTGAATTATAGAGATTGACTGATTATATAGGCCGATGATGGACAGATGCGTTGGAAACAGAATAGATGAAAGTGCAAGAGCGAGTCTAGCTACTCGTTATAGTTTTACTCTCAGGGATTGCTTAGAAGAGTAGATGATAGTAATATTATTATCTATGTAGGTATTCACATATGAAAGTATTAGTATTGCGCGCTTTTCTAATTTTTAACGTGATGAATATACGTGCACATAATAACGTTATCGTGGAGGGGAATTTAAAAATGGCTTCATATATTACCAAACACTTTACTTCCCTCTGTTATCCTGATTTTGTTATGTGGACGTTGACGTCTACAATAATATCGCACTATCTATAAAGATAGTCGTAAGAGGAAAATAAATAAATAAGTGGGGAAGGCAATCACGATCGAGCCTTTTTTCGAGATTCAATCTCGTGGAAACACAATCTAGTTCGAAGTCTCGATGAAAACGGTCGACATCTGAGATTTCGTGACAAACGCATTATTTTATAATGTAGCCAAAGTTTAGATCTCGAAAATCTTGAAAACTACCAATATCTCGCCTGTTTTATGGACGAGATCTCAAATGGCCACTCTCGACTTGTAATTGCATTTCCAACATATATGTATAAAAAACCGGCCAAGTGAGAGTCGGACTCGCGCACTGAGGGTTCCGTATAAACCTGCAGGTCATAATTTCAGCCGTAAGACGTCCAATGTTGGACTTAGGCCTCCCCCAATTTGCGGGGCTTTGCCATAATCGCCACGCTTGGCAGGCGGGTTGGCGATCGCAGTATGGTGGTAAAATGCACAGAGAACGCTGCTGCCCATTCTCTAGTAAGACCCTTAGTCGCCTTTTACGACACCCACGGGAAGAAATGGGGTGGTGTTATTCTTTACGTCCGGCACCACACGGTACAACCTGCAGGTATTCACGGTTTATGCATAAGGTTTATGTTAATGAAATTAAATGTTTTTCTTTTTAAATTTTATATTTGAGTTGATTGAATGAAAGGTAAAATGTGGTTTACGGTTTATGACGTATTAAAAAAAAACTACTTACTAGATCTCGTTCAAACCAATTTTCGGTGGAAGTGTACATGGTAATGTACATCATTTATTTTTTTTAGTTTTATCATTTCCTTATTTTAGAAGTTACGGTGGAGGGGGGGGGGGGGGGGGGGGACGGACATTTTACCACTTTGGAACTGCCTCTCGCGCAAACTATTCAGTTTAGAAAAAAATGATATTAGAAACCTCACCTACCATTTTTGAAGACCTATCCATAGATACCCCACACGTATGGGTTTGATGAAATTTTTTTTTGAGTTTCAGTTCTATGTATGGGGAACCCCAAATATTATTGTTTTTTTTCTATTTTTGTGTGAAAATCTTAATGCGGTTCACAGAATACATCTATTTACCAAGTTTCAACAGCATAGCTCTTATAGTTTCGGAAAAAAGTGGCTGTGACATACTCGGACAGACAGACAGACAGACAGATAGACAGACAGACATAACGAATCTATAAGGGTTCCGTTTTTTGCCATTTGGCCACGGAACCCTAAAAAGAAAGTAATATCATGTACTGCTACATGATATTACTTTCGCATCCTTGGCTTCAAAGCAGAAAAAATAATTTTGTTGCTTCTAGTTTTTATAATTACATCTATTTATTGTAGTAAAGTAAGAAAAGCACAGATAATTTAAAATATATATTTACATAACTCATGCACCGTCGTGTGTAAACATCACAATAAAGAGGATCGTTCCCTTGTCTCCATCTATGAATTTTTGGGGTGCCACAAGGCAGTTGTTGGACCCGTTTACGAAGAAGCTGCTACCCTTTCATGTTACCAACTACAAAGATATGATTTCTTAGATCTCACAGTGTACATACATGTAGAGCAGGTTACAATTGCCAAGCCTCCTGATATAATTGCTGCCTGAAACGGTTTTTACAATGTCCATGGAATGTTTAATGCAACAGACAATCCAGGCGTCCGGACTGCGTAAATTCATCGACAGCTTACAAGGACACACTTAGGTCGAAATAATAGGGCTGAAATTGCTCAGATATTTATTGTTTCATTA
Source organism: Aporophyla nigra (assembly GCA_947507805.1). Taxonomy (NCBI): domain Eukaryota; kingdom Metazoa; phylum Arthropoda; class Insecta; order Lepidoptera; family Noctuidae; genus Aporophyla; species Aporophyla nigra. The sequence goes on along the minus strand of OX382297.1, from coordinate 16,518,361 downwards.
ATTTAGTTTACTTCCGTCAAACTGCGAGACTGGGTTGTAAGTTTGTAAGTGCGTACATACAATTTATACGTTATACCTTGTTATGTCAAATTAGCATACATAAACAAGCCTATTAAACAAGTATTAGGTAAACCATTTTTGTACTTATACACTTTATAAACGCATTTGACTTTAAAAAACGTCTTTATTTATTTAGTTTAGTAACGGTTTAAACGAGTATAGAAAACATGAAAATACTTACATTTCAACTGATTGTTTTACTCAGTATAGTCACAAGTGTATGGGGACTTGATACTGAATATTATGATTTGAATAAAGCAGCAGAGATGTTCAGAATATTCGTGATGGACTACAATAAAGTTTATACAGATGTCACCGATTTGTTGATACACTATGAAGTCTTCAAGAGAAATTTGGAATCTATAAATGAATACAATGGGCTAAATAAAGGTTACTCGAAGATTTATATGGATGAATACGCTGATATGACATCAGGAAAAGTGCAAGAAATAAAAGATGTGCAAACGTAAGTAGATACTAGTAAGTTCAGAATTGATTTTGCTTTGAGTTTGGAGTATTTGTACCGGGTGACATTTTATAACGTCTTGAAAAAAAATGGGTGTAATAGGTGAACGGAGTAGAAGCCTTTGGCATTGAAATTTTATTATTTATATTTTTGAAAAATATGTAATGAAATTGATCTAGCAATAAATACTACACATCAAACATTTGTAACACATAATAGCAAGAAAAAATACAACACTGACGTAAGATGATGAGCACACATCGCATTAATATCATGAAATGGTGAACATTGTTACTTCTGTTTGTGAGATTCTTTTTATCAATTACAACCTGAAAGCAAGACAATAAATAGCTCTTTTTTCACGTTCCTATCTTTGTTATATGCATTATTTTAATTTCAGATTCAAATATCAAGATATTTACTGGACCAGAAACAGTGTCTAATAGAAAATTAAAATACTTTATGGGAGTTTTCATAACATGGATAAAACATAAAAATATGCAGTGATGTAGCAATAATAATTCGAATAATAGTTTAAAAAATTAAACAGTCTAAACAAAGAGTCAAGACAGGTTGTTTGTTAAAGTACTTATTACCTTGGAATTCATTTTATATTGGAGTTGATGTAGTGCAACTTCCCCAAGGAAAAAAAATTATCGAAACTGGTTAAGTGTGAATATTAAAAGATTCACTATATGGTTCGTTATTTTATTATAGTCCTCAGTCCTGCGAAATATGATAAAGATTTATAAAAGAGTAACTGAATTGATATGAGAACTGATGAAAGAGCATAGCACAATAATTTTTGTTGATGTAGTAGTCCCGCATTGTGAAAGCGACGTGAACCTTGTGAAAGCCGAGAAAGATAAGGAAAACATTATGCTCTGACTCCTGGGAATGTCGTCATGTAGGATGTACGCTCAGCGATTATAATGCTAATAGTAGCTACATCCATTAAATTGCTGAGTAATAGTAGCCGCACGGGTCGATCGCTAAACTAAGCTACGCCTGCCGCGGTTGGTCCGTGGATAGGAGGCTATCTTTACATGTCATAAGTCCTCCGTGCCTCGGAAAGCACGTTAAGCCGTTGGACCCGGCTGTCATTCGTAGATATTCGACATTCGTTATGGGTCGTCTGAAGCACGTAAGTTTGATAATCAGTTTCACAACACCCCTTGTATTCGGTTACCCAATAGCTGGGTTTTGAAGGTCAAGTAGGCAATCTCCCATATAAATTATTGGTATTTAGCTGCATCCGGTTAGACTAAAAGCCATACCTAACATAGGAAATCGCTAAGCAGGGAAGAGGTGGGCGTGGCATCCATTATAAAATTAAAAAAAAAACATAATAATTTGAACACGGGCAGCTACGCGCGCCAAAAGATTCTTCACACCCATAAATATTATAATACAATCACAGCTCACTGCTTACATTTGTTATGGCCATAAAAGTCACCTTAGATAATTATTTAGTCATCGTCTTTATGGTCATAATGAGCGAAAAGCCCGGGCAAGGCTTTATAAGCGAAATTTTAATCAAGTGTCAAACATAGGTAGCTTTGCTAATAAAGAAACGGGTATCGAAGATGCGTTCCGTCAGTGTAGTTTTGATACTTGTTGTAGTCGTATTCACAGTGGCGACAGCGTATTCTGAACAAAAAGTGTATTACAACTTGGAAGATGCGCCAGCCTTGTTCGAGAAGTACGTAAGGGACTACAACAAGCATTACAAGGATATCGCGGACAAATACGTTCATTTCAAGGCCTTCGTTGTGAGTTTGGCGGAGATCAACAGGCTGAATTACGATAGCCCTGATACTAGTTTCGGTATCAATCAATTCGCTGATTACACCGCAAAAGAGCAGAAAAACATGTTTGGATTGGGGAAATTACAGTGAGTCGTATTTTTTAGAAGTTTATATAAAAATTGCCTCGTTGGTCTAGTGGTCACAAGCGGTGATTGACGGCTGTTGAGCATGTATTTATGGGACTTAAACATATCTGGCAAATTGTATGTGTACTATAGATATACCTCTGCCAAACTCTTCACGGGCTTGATGGTGTAATGTGTTAACGAGTCATATTATAGGCAGTTTCAATAAAAACATGGACTCAAAAGATTGTAAAGGACAATTTCGCAATATTATGTCAATAACTTCTATAATGCTTTCCTTTTTTTCAGATAAACAACATTATTTTGCTGGGAGTGTGATAAGTGATATGTTACAAAATGTTACATTTGGAATACAATTTATTCCAAATAAGTATTAAAGCTAATACCGCCGGCCACCGGCTTCGCTGGCGTGGAGTTCGAAAGTTATTTATCCAACAGGAACGTACTACCGGAATAAAAAGTATCTTATGTGGTTACTCAGGTTGTAAACTATCTGTCTGCCAAATTTCATCCAAATCCGTTCAGTCGTTTTTGTGAGATTCAGTAACAAACATCCAAACGTAGAAATATTTACATTGATAACAATACTCCGATTGTTTTTGTACTGTTATAAATTGGTAATAAATGTAGTCTGAATGAATATGTGTGTATATATATTTCCTTTTATATTACCTTTCTGATTTAACCACTTGATTGATTTACTTACTCTGTTTATAGTATCGGCTAATGGGGACAATTTGACGACCAGTTTTGCTGTCAGTTTTGCCACAATCACTGCTGTGATTAACGCATTGCCTAACGTCTAGTGATATATGCAATTGCAAACTGAGGGGAAATTATGGAATATATTGGAACCTATCACTAAAACCTAAAAACCTAAGGACGTTTGTCCGAAATCAAAACCTACATGTACTTACTAAGTATCGGTAGGGACACCGACATAGCTTGAAAAACACAGATAAGTGTCGAAATTGGAGGATTAAGTGTGAGCTTCCGATTCTCCATTTTTGACACTTGTTGTTTTTGAAGACAAAAATGGTGAAACGAGAGTGATTGCTGAATAAATTGCTTATTACATCAATATACGGTGCTTAAAATGACGCTAGTGAAAACTGGAATTAATTATTCGCCTAAGAGAAGACATTTGCAGTCCTTTATCAGACGGAAGCATAGTTCCTTCTTCAATGGTTCGGTCTTACAGGGAATTCTTGATTTGCTCCTTGTGTGGAGTGTCTCCTTATTGGACTCGGGTGGAATTCGGACAGAATTTAGTATGTTGTTGACTGCATAAATAAAATCTTATATCCTTCCAACTGAATGTCGGCCCGGCTGGAAATATCAACGGGGAAAAGTACGCGGAAGATATTATACTGCTTACCTTACACTTAAGTGATTACCTTAACCCTCGCGTGTGCTCTTGATTTCCATAGTCTCTTTCCATTAGTCCAATGGGACGGCAATCCTACTCGATCGGGCAGAGATCAAGCGCAAACAGTTATACTCGTATGTGCTTGTTGAGTTACGGGGTGACCGCCAACTTCTAAACGCCGAGCTGGTATTGAGAAATTCCTAATCCATCGCAATAAAATTCTACCCGACCTGAGATTCGGAACCAGGACCGACCGCCGAGTAGTCATGTTTTCAGTCAAACTACGCTCATCGGTATTGAGGCCGTACATTCCGCGGAACGGGATACGAGAGCAGTGGTGGTTCAGTGGTATCGGCCTCGACTTACGAATAGTAGATCGTGCGTTCGAACCCAGGCAGGCGCTTTACTTTGTGTAAATAATTTCACCACACCACACCACAATCACCACTGCTCTCATAACGGTGAAGGAGAACATCGTGAGGAAACCGGCATGTCCTAGAATCAAAAATTCGAAGACATGTGACATCTACCAACCCGCACTGGGCCTGCGTAGTGGATTACGGCCCACTCCCTCTCAACGAGAGGAGGCCTGTGTCCCAGCAGTGGGAACAATATAGGCTGATGATGATTCCGCGGAAATATAGGGATTCAGGATTTTAAAATGCCATGGCTATGTCTTATCAATTATTGTTTTGGTGTGATAATGTGGAGTAATTCTGTAGAACGTAACAGAGTATTTTGAGCTCAAAGAAATGCCTTCGTTAAATATTTGGATCCTGGACACCTGTCTTCAGTGCCCATTATTAAAAAAATAAAAAATATTACTACTCGCAGAACTATATATTTTTAAAATTTGCATTATGTTAATGTTTTCCAAAATAAAGTGGAAATTTGAACCGCCTATTTTTTGGGTGGGAAATCAAAAAATGACGTCTCTCGCTCTGGGTGGAGCGGAAGGGCGTGTCAGATTTTTACTGAATTTGAAGTGTCTACTGATATTGTATCAAGACCTAGCCGCAGAGTGACACGCTTCGTGTACCTAGGCGAAATAATACAATATTTTCTAATAATGTTTTTGTATGGCAACCAAACTTTATAATAAACTAGCAGATTCTTTGAATACTCTTAACTTTTGGACATTTACATAAAAAATATTCAACTTTCTCTTAAGTTAATGCAACTATCTACTCGGATAATGATTTTATCAGTGACTTAAATAATAAGAAATAAAGATAATTATAACCTTATTATTCTTAATAGCTCTTTCATGTTATTTAAGCTTTTTGACATTTCTATAACTAATATTTTCAGTTATTTCCAATTTTAATGTAATCCTTATAATAATTTCAATTTTATACCTAAGAAAGTAATCAAAACCCTGAAAATTCATTTTTACGCCGGAAATGGCAGAATATTATGAACTGAAAAGCTAACATCCCTATAACAATATTCAGACAAATAAATGAACTATTACTAATAAGAAGAAAGAAAAAACGAAAGTGTAAACTACGGAAGGATTTTGTCATCAGAAGATAGCCGCCAAGCAACTACCGATACGAATCGCTACTAGAGTTACTGACACCAGCTAGTGTTACTCTTATCCGACCACTTTGTCATCAGAAGATAGCCGCCAAGCAACTACCGATACGAATCGCTACTAGAGTTACTGATACCAGCTAGTGTTACTCTTATCCGACCACTTTGTCATCAGATGACAGTCGCCAAACAACCTCCGATACGAATCGCTACTAGAGTTACTGACACCACTAGTGTTACTCTTATCCAACCACTTTGTCATTAGATGACAGTCGCCAAGCAACCACCGATACGAATCGCTACTAGAGTTACTGACACCAGCTAGTGTTACTCTTATCCGACCACTTTGTCTTCAAAAGATAGCCGCCAAGCAACCACCTATACGAAACGCTACTAAAGTTACTGACACCAACTAGTGTTACTCTTATCCGACCACTTTGTCATCAGATGACAGTCGTCAAGCAACCACCGATACGAATCGCTACTAGAGTTACTGACACCAGCTAGTGTTACTCTTATCCGACCACTTTGTCGTCAGATGACAGTCGTCAAGCAACCACTGATACGAATCGCTACTAGAGTTACTGACACCAGCTAGTGTTACTCTTATCCGACCACTTTGTCATCAGTAGATAGTCGCCAAGCAACCACCGATACGAATTGTTACTAAAATTACTGACTCCAGCTAGTGTTACTCTTATCCGACCACTTTGTCATGAGATGACAGTCGCCAAGCAACCATCGATACGAATTGCTACTAAAACTACTGACACCAGCTAGTGTTACTCTAGACTAGACTGGCCTGTTAGTCTAGTGGTTAGTGGCCCTGACTGCTAAGACTGAGGTCGTGGGTTCGATTCCCACCCAGGACAAATGCTGTGTGATGAGCACAATCATTTGTTCCGTGTCTGGGTGTAATTTATGTATAATAATATTATACATATGTATGTATTTAGAAATATATAAGTATATTTATCAGTTGTCTGGTTACTATAGTACAGGCTCTGCCTAGTTTGGGATCAGATAACGGTATGTTGGTTGTCCTAACATATTATTATTATTATTTTTATTTATGTTAACATATCTCGGGACCCTAGGATCCCGGTCTTTTGGAAGGCGTACGACGGGCCGAAGCCAACTCGCAGAGGCCCCTTAGACAATTTTAAATGATGAGGGGGCATCAACCGACGATTATCCCTGTATGCACTATGCAAGTGCATCCAAAGACAATCCCCGGTTGGAGCAGAACTATTACAGAATATGGAAACAAAGCAAATTAGGCTATAGGTTTGGATGGCTATAGTGGATTGGTAACCGCAACTATGGAGGGACTATAGCCCCTGCCTGATCAATGTTTTGTATACACGGATAAAATGGCAGGGGGTGACTTGCACACTCAATAATGGGCCCCCGGGAAACGTTGCTAGCACCTAGTGACGTAGCGACAAGGGGGCAACACTTCCTGAGGTGCTTGAGAAGTGGAGAGGTATTCCACGGCTTTCAGGACAATCCTAGCGCCCGGAAGATGGTCAACGTCCCTACGAGCACTTACTGGAATACTTCCTTTCCCCGAGCACGTTTGCTCTTGCGAATCTCCACTCAAGCCAGCCAATAAAGGCAAGAATGAGAATTATTATTGTTATTATTACACTTATCCGACCCATTTAGTTATTCCTACTAACTACGTTACAAAACTAGATGGCGCCACTTGGTGCGCCGACACATTAACTAATTAATTCACAATTGTGCACAAAAGCAAGCATTTAGGTAGGATTTTTGAAAGTTATATAAGTAGTGGAATGAGAATGGGGATGAAAATTCATCAATAATTTTCCGAAAAATAGTTTTAAAAAGTTGGACGGAATACAGTGTAATCAGAGAGCCATGACAGGCTGTCTGTTGAGGTAATTATTACCTTGGAATTCAATTTATATTGGAGCTGTTGTATTGCAACTTCCTCAAGGAAAAATATATTGAAATTGATTAAGTATGAATATTAAAAGATTCACTATCTTATATTCTTTGTTATTTTTACTATATTATTATTATATATATATTTATTTATATTTATTTATTTTTTTTTTTTTTTTTTTTTTTTTTTTTATTTTTTTTTTTTTTTTTTTTTTTTTTTTTTTTTTTTTTTTTTTTTATTTTATTTTTTTTTCTATTTATTTTTTATTATTTGTTATTTTTATTCTTTGTTTTTTTTGTTATTTAGTACTGCGAAGTATGATAAGGAATTATAAAGAAGTCATTGAAGTTATTATTAATAAGTAAGAACTGGACAAAGAACGTTGCACAATAATTATTGTTGATGTAACAGTCCCGCATCTGTGAACCTTCTGAAAGCTGAGAAAGATAAGGAAAACATAATGCCTTGTTTTAGCTGCTTAGGATGTCGATATGTGGGGTGTAGGCTCAGCGACTATTATACTGATAGCCGCTACATCAATTAAGTAATTGTTGGGTAATAACAGCCGCTTGGCTCGATCGATCAGAGTAAGCTACGCATGCCACGGTTGGTCTGTGAATGGGTGACCATCTTTACATACCAAGATGCCCCCGTGCCTCGAAAAGCATGTTAAGGCTACGTTTTTCGGGCCTGTAAGCGTTTCATTTAATTTAATTTCATTTATTCATCAACAATTATTACACTGTGTCTGAATGTTTTACAAAAAAAGAAGCAATTCACGACTAAGATCCATAACATTATAAAAACAATAAAACGTTACCTCCGCTCCCCCAAATGCATCATATTTATGATGCGCTGCCGACAATGTCGCGGAAAATCCACGTCACAATAAAACATATTTGCTGTTGATCATCTGAATTACTACACATTTTACCACCAGTCCACATAAAACTTGGTTTCTTAAAACATTTGTCAAAGCTATGAATAAAGAGGGAGATGGCTTTTTATTTATTTATTTATTTTATTATTTATGTACACACAATAAAAAAACAGAGTGATAAGGCATATTAAAAGAATTGAGTACAAAGGTACTGCTTATTTCTTAAGAAATTTCTTCCAGCAGACCTGCGAAAGGAGAAATGAAAAAGAAATGTAGACAATAGTGTGTGAAAACAAGAAGAGAGATATGAATATGTGAAGTCTTAAACTAAAATATACTTATATATATATAATGCAAGAAATTAACATATACTTAAATAAATACATAAAGCTAAAATATAAAAATAAACGTAAATATATACATAAATACACACAATTATGAGGAAAGGTAATGCTCTTTTACTCGACATTTGAAAAGGGAAATAGTTTTTAGATCTCGAATGCTAGGCGGAAGTGAGTTCCACAATCTAACAGCATGAACAGAGAAGGAATAGGAATAATAACTGGTTTTATGGGGTTGGGATTTAAGGAGGGATCTAAGGTGTGATCTGCACAGTGCATCGCTAGGGCGAGCGTAAGACAAAGACAGTATTTTAAAAGTTAAGTGATGCCAAACACAAAGAAGGAATATTTGTGGGACCATAAATACGCACATTAATGTAAGACCCAAATGTTACAAAATAATTATTAATAAGGAACTTGATGCCTGATTTTCACAGAGCCGAAAATGTCGAACAGCTAGTTAACGACATGTTAAAAGCATATGAAAAGTTGGGTTGCACAATGACATTAAAAAATTTCCTTCATTCTCATTTTTCTTTCTTTCTATCTAATCTTGGTGCGGTCAGTGATGAGCAGCGTGAGTTGTTCCATCAGGATTTAAAGAGGCTTAAAGAACGATTTCAAGGCCGTTGGGACACAACTAAGCTAGGTGATTAGTGTTGGCGTTTAACACGAGAAGATCATTTAAAGTACCAGGCCACTCAGAAAGTATTGCGAAAAACAGTTTTTTTTTGTATGAGAGACTGGCCAGTAATAAACAATTATAAAAATAATGATTATTTATAAGTAAAAATAGGTACGTTCCAATTTCAAAATTTCCCTCCACATTTTTTGCGAGCTAATTAAATTATCGTGTCTCATTGGAAAATGGGTTTGCGCATGGAAAATTTTCTCGCTATGATTTTTTACGATTTCAAGTGTCGCCTGAAACCGGACAAATCATACGATAGACTTCAAATTACATTCATGGATGAAGGTACAAGGCAACTATGTATCGTTGGTATAACGAATTCAAACGTGGTCGACTAACTTTGGGGGATGAAGAAAGAAGTGGTCGCCCTTTGACAGCTGTTACGGAGGAAAACGTGCTAGCAGTGAAAAATTTAATCCAAGATAATAGGCGAATTACGTATCAGGAGATTCAACACATACTGCAGATTGGATTGGGAAGCCTTCACGAGATTTTACACGTGCATTTTCGCGTGAGGAGGATAGTTTCACGCTGGGTGCCGCACAACCTCACCGATGCTCAGAAGCAGGCCCGGGTAGAATGGTGCCGTGATATGAAGCAGGCTCGTCTCGGCGTGTTTACGACATTATTACAGGTGATGAGACCTGGATTTATCAATACGATCCAGAGACGAAGCGCCAGTCGACGGTTTGGGTGTTTCAAAATGAATCAACGCCTACCAAAGTGAAGCGATCTAGAAGCGGGGGGAGGATTTTGATCGCGAGCTTTTTCAATTTGACTGGCTACTTGGTGTTAATCCCTTTACGGAACCAAAGAAGCATCAACGCCGAATGGTATACTACCAAATGCTTGGCAGAAGTTTTCTCTGTTGTGAGCAACAAGCGACCAAACACAGGGTCCCGCGGGCTACTGCTCCACCACGATAACGCGCCCACGCACACCGCGCTCAAAACGAGGGACTTCTTGGCCAGCACGCCGGTCAAACTTCCTTACCGCCCTGACCTAGCACCGCGTGACTTCTTTTTATTCCCAAAAATTAAAAATCAGCTTAAAGGGATACAATTTTCGTCTCCGGAAGATGCGCTGTCAGCGTTCGAGCAGGCTGTACACGATGTGTCTGCGGCGGACTGGAAAAAATGTTTAGAAAACAGGTTCAGACGCATGAAACTTTGCATAGAGGCTAGTATTTTTTTTTTAATTATTTCAAAATACTCTCCTATTTTGAAAAGATTAAAAAAAATATTTACCCATAGAACACTTCTTTTTATTTTCGCAAAACTGTCTGATTGTCCCACGTATGTAGATACAAAAGAAAAAAATAAAGTTTCACGATATTTTGTGTTAAAATTTTATAAGATGATTTGTTTTGAGTTTTTTTTTACGTAAATGATAAAATTAATCTTGATTAATGTAAAATGTGAATTAAATTGCTTTAAATTAAAATTAAAAATGAAAAAAACGTATTTAAAAAAAAATATTATATAATTTGGCACCTTCTTACGGAAGAAAAATGAGACGTGATGAAAAGAAAATTTGTAAGTTTGTTTTATAAACGATAGGTATAAATATGAAAACATGACATTTCAAAGCGGGTACTCAATTTTTTTTTCATTTGTACCGCTGTCATATTAATTCATGGACTTATTATAATACAGAATGCAATAGTTCCCATATGCCTCTTATCTGAAAAGGCCCAAGAAAGTAAGAACAAAGATATTTAGAAATATCGTGAAGTTTTACCCGAAAATTCTCCAGAAAACAAACTATGGAAGATTTATTCCATCAGCTTTTAATATCTTCAGATCCACACATTTGATGTCTCAGAGAACTACCACAAAGACAAGTCCTATCCTCACGATGTTATAATACTCGTAAAGGAACCTGAAGTTATGATTTTAATTTGTATTTCCTTTTTTGTTTTCTAATAAATATGGTATCAATGAAGCCTCTATTTTCATTATACACATTTAAAATATTATTTTAGACTAACTACAGCAATATAATTATCTATAATATGTATGTATTTAGAAATATATAAGTATATTATCAGTTGTCTGGTTGCCATAGTACAGGCTCTGCCTAGTTTGGGATCAGATAACATTGTGTTGGTTGTCCTGAGAGATATTATATATTAAATACAGGCGTTAACATATTAATGTAATATTGGCCAAATTTTTCGATAAATTTCCAGCAGAACTCTGAACGGCACGACTAAAAAAAAATGAACCGTCAAATTCCCTCAAAAATATGATGTTTACTGTACAAAGCAATTATCATATTATTTTGTGCTGTATTGGGAATAAACGAAAAATGGTTTTGAAATCGACCCTGTTACGGAATCTTATTTCATCGAGTAAAATAAATTATTATTCGTGTTTTTTTACCATCTATTTCCCTCAGACAAAGATGTGATATGACATATATTGTTCTCGGACGAAAATACATTCATTTATTTATTATATATGAATATATGAGGGCATGGGAAGCCGTCACCTCCTTCTGCGAAGCAGTAATGCTCGCGAAGGAGGAGGCGGGGCGCGTGAGGGAGTGGCAGTCTCTGCGCCCTCACGTCCCTAGCCGCCGCAGGAGGAGACGCCCCGGGCGCCGGGAGTCGATTGCGGACTCCCGGCCACCGTAGGCGCGAGCTTGCGGGTGGCGAGCAATGGGTAGCTCGCCGCCCGGTAAGGACCAAGCTCGGGTCGACGGCGCGTAGTGTTCCACGCGCGCCTCAAAGAGATGTCAGCAGTACTGAAGGGGTCTGCTAGGACCGATGCCTGCCGGGGTCACGTGATTGTTCTAAAGAGATACCGTGACCCTGGCACATGGGCAACTGAAGGAACACGGGGGTTTAAGTCAGTAAAAGTCTGACACGCCCTCCCGCTCCGCCCAGAGCGGGAGAAGTCATTTGATGATTTCCCATCCAAAAAAAAAAAAAAAAAAGGGGTATTGTGTTATTTATTTACAGGGTTGTGGAGGTCAGATGGGCAGTCACTCAATGTAAAAATCTGCTATTCAGCTGCATCCAGTTAGACTGAAGGGTGACCCTAATATAGTTCGGAAAAGGCAAGGCAGATGATTAATTGCTATATCCATTATAATATTTAAAGAAAATAACATTTGAAACACGGACAAATACGCGTGCTGTAAGATTCTTCACGTCCGTAAATATTATTATTATAATACAATCACACCTCAGTGCTTAGATTTGTTGTGGTCATAAACGTCACCTTAGATAATTATTTAGTCATAGTCTTTATGGTCATAATGAGCGAAAAGCCCGGAGAAGCCTATATAAGCGAAATTTTAATCAAACATAGGTAGCTTTGCTAATAAAGAAAAGGGTATCGAAGATGCGTTCCGTCAGTGTAGTTTTGATACTTGTTGTAGTCGCGGTCACAGTGGCGACAGCGTATTCTGAACAAAAAGTGTTTTACAACTTGGAAGATGCGCCAGCCTTATTCGAGAAGTACGTAAGGGACTACAACAAGCATTACAAGGATATCGCGGACAAATACGTTCATTTCCAGGCCTTCGTCGTGAGTTTGGCAGAGATCAACAGGCTGAATTACGATAGCTCTGCTACTTTCGGTCTCAATCAATTCGCTGATTACACCGATGAAGAGCAGAAAAACATGCATGGTTTGGGGAAATTACAGTGAGTGGTATTTTTAGAAGTTTATATAAAAATTACCTCATTCCTTCGCTGGTCAAGTGGTCACAAGCGCTGTTTGACGGCTGGTGAGCTCGTATTTATGGGACTTTAACATAAATAGCAAATTTTGTGTGTACTATAGGTACACCTCTACTATAGGTTTAGACGTTGATAGCTGCGACACAGTTTATAACTTTTGTAGCTATCATCGTTTCTATTGTAATTTATGTCAATGTATTTTTGTTCCTAAATACAAATCATACTTAGAATACCTCTGCCAAACCTTTCACTGGCTTGATGAAGTTATGGCAATAGTGAGGCATATAGAAACAGAGGGGTAATTGCGGAACTTTTTATCGGTAGGAATTGGTTTAATATTCATAGTTAAACAACATTTATTGCGTTATTTACGTAGCTGAGCCACAATTCATTCGAACAAATGACGCAATGGTTTAGAAATAGTCTTCAATCCCATTCAGATTCTGATAAATTGTGCGTTTCGCAATTAGGGTGCAGTTTCATAAAAAAATGGACTCAAATGATTGTTAAGGACAATTTCGAAATATTGTGTCAAATAGTTCTATAACGCTTCCCTTTTTTTTCAGATAAGCAACACTATCTTGCTGGGGATGTGATAACTGTGATAAATGATGTGTATAAAAATGTTACATTTCGAATACAATTTATATAAATAGTTACTTGTTTTTGCCAGCGGCTTCGCTGGCATGGAGGTCGAAAATTATCCAACGGGAACAATCTATCGGAATAAAAGTTTAAAAAACCTTAATCCTATATCGTAACTCAGGTTATAAACTATCTGTGTTCCAAATTTCATGCAAATCCGTTCAGTTGTTTTTGCGTGAATAAGTAATTAAACTTTTATATTTATGTAAATATTTAAAAGCATTGTTATGTGCATTTTTGTGTTTGTTATTGTACTGTAATAAATTAGTAATAAATGTAAACTGAATGTATATTTTTTGTTTATATTTTACTGTCTTGATTTAAGCAATATAGTGATTTATTAACTTTCTGTAGATATAACGTTTAATAGCGACGAGATGATCGGTGTTGCCGTCAGTTTTGCCACAGTCACTGCCTTGATTATCGCAATAACTAACGTCTAATGTATGTAATTCAATTTTAATATTAATCATATATGTAACTGTAAACTGCTGGGAAATTATGGAATTCACGGGAATCTAGCACCATCAACTTAAAACCTCAGGACGCCTCTCCACAACCAAAACCTACAAGTAAATAAGTATCGGTAGAGTAACCAACTTAGCCTTAAAAAAAAATATAGACAAGTGTCAAAAATTGAGAATTCGAAGCTTATGTTGCCTACAGTGAAAAAATTTGTGAAACGGTAGTGATTGCTTAAGAATCGGCTTACGTTGAGCATTACCTAACTAGACGTCGCTTAACATGACGTTCATGAAGGCGGGACAGTCTTCTACCAGACGAAAGCAAGATTCACCCTTTTCAATGGTTGGATCTTACAGGGAAAGTTTTGATTGGCTTCTTGGACAGTCTTTATTTGATCCAGGTAGAACTCGACTATCTAGACTGAGAGTTTAGAACACAGTTGACTGCATAAATGAAACCTTATTACCTCTAGCTTTCCTTAGTTTCCGTTATTCTTAAATTTCGATGGGACGGCTATCTGACATTATCGAGGAGGGATCAAGCGTAGGACCAACGGTTTTTTGAGCTCGCCGAGGCACGGGTGTGTCACACAATGGTGTTTTGCTACTGCTAAAATCCCAATGGTAAATCGCAATTATACTTTACCCACCCTGAGAATCGAAACCAGAACCCACCACTGAGTAGTCGCGCTTGCAGTCAAACCACGTTCATCGGTAATGAGGCCGTACGTTCCGCGGAAGTATGGGACTTCAGGCTTTTAAAATGCATAGACTAACTAACAACTACAACCATGATGTGTAAGAAGGTACAGTCTCCAATAATATCTACGTACAAATCTATCATTCATGCACTGACAGACAATACACAACTTAATCCGCTGGGTCTAGAAGCATGAATTCCTTTAATAAAGTGAAAACAAAAGAAAGATTTAAAGTTTTAAACAAAAATCCCTTAAAGAGATAAACTTTATGGATGTAAGTAGTCGTTTCGAGCGCACGGTTTGTAATTTAAACAAAAATCTTAAATTCATTTAGCGGTCCAGAATAGCCTTTCCCAGAAGAAGTCATTGTTTAGGTGGTCAGCAGCTTCAATATCATGCGGATCGTACCGGGATATAGTGGGTCGTACAGAGCATCATTACCTGATTTTCAAAAAAATTAATAGTTAAAAGAACCGTTACGGTGATTAAGTTATTTTTCTTCAAATTTCACCTTCATCAACATTTTCGCTGAAAGACGTCCACTGCTGGTGGCGGTGGTATGATAATAGGGGGGATAAAAGTTTGTATGGCAGTTCGTAATATTAGCGAATTGAAAATCCATAGATCATGTGCCCAATAGATTTCCCATCGAGCAAATTTTGTACTTATATTAACTCGGCGGAACTATTCGTATTACTTTTTTGAAAACCGCAAAACGACTTGAGTGACACCGCGATGTTATCCGAGAAGTTCATAAAGTACATAGACTACAAAGCACAAATACTACTAAGATAATACAAATATATGTTGACGACAAATACATTACATCGCCTTCTTTCACGAATTTGGTAAAGATCAATAAAGCAGAATGTCATTTCCTGGTAGCGCCTGGTTTAATAATTATTAACCTATTTGCTGCAAAAGATCAATGCTATGCTCTGGAACAATTTAAGCGCATCATAGGTATTCAACCCCACTAAGTTATATTATTAGTCACATCTTGTCCGGTCAGCTTATATGTCATTATATTATGTCAAAATCTCATCAACAGCCTATAATGTTCCCACTGCTGCAATCGGTGATAGGAAATGGGTCATAAGTAGGGTTGCCACCTTTTTTCATGCTATTAAAGTACTTTGGTTATTATAGGTAAGAAAAAAAACGTACATGGTATAAAAATAAAGTACGATTTATTTTTCTTTGTTATTATATTTCAAAACATATTTTTTATTGCTTTTTGCAGTTTGCACAAATTTCAAGTTGCAAAAAGTATTTACGACTAACCTTTTCAAAATCCCAAAGAAATCAAATCTTGCAAAATAAAGTATTTTCGTGTACTTTTTTTTTCTCATAAAGTATAGAGTACGTTTATGTGAAATAACGTACAATACTTTATTATAAAGTACGGGTGGCAACCCTAGTCATAAGCCACCACGCGGGCCCAGTGCAGGTTCGTTCTAAAAATCTAGTCGAACAAAAAGGTATGAGCCTGAATACAGCGAAAATTTGTATTTTGACGATTTGCAGTAGTAGACCGTAGACCTTAAACCGTAAAAGTATAATGAAAAAAAAAAAGGCTGCTTTGTAAAAGTTTTGCTTTTTATATGATTATCATCGCGCTATACCTTTACGGAGTTTAGTAGACCAGCATGACATGAACCACTATTTTAGTCTACTTTGAACATAACAGTAGTGGTTCGATTCCCAACTATTGATTATTTTTTGTTACATTTTATTATGCTTATATGTTATGTTCCATGTGCGTTGTGGTTTTAGTTAAATATAATAATTGTACTTGCAGTTTTATGAGTTGAAAAGAATCTGCAAACAATAATTTGAAGAGAAATACCGATTTATCTGCAAACTGCTTAATTTTTCTTAAAAAAATGGCAATGACATTTTAATGAGGTAGATTTACAGATACTTAGACTCATAATTCACTTTTAAGTAAATGACAAATGATTTCATTCTTGTAAGTAGGTTTGTACAAACACTTTTACATGACCATATTATTTTTAAAACTAGATGAGGTCAGGGTTTCCTATCTGAGTACTCTGAGAAGAAAGGAAACAAACGCGAAATAACCGAGGCTCTGTTAAAACAATAATAGTTAAAAAAAACTAAAAAACACGCTTCCATAGAAAACCCAACTAAAAAGTAGAAAATAATGGACAAAAAGCGTGAGGGTGCCTGCTATCAATAAAAAAATACCTTAAACAGCACTCCACGCTTTTTTACACGCTTTATATTAGCTTCACTTGTATGTTTGTATATTTGTTTGTAACCGACTCCTTATAGCTCGATTTTGACCCACTTTAAACGACCAGATTTCATTCAAACTTTGCACACCTGTCAAGGACCGATGACAATGCAATAATTTCATAAATTTGTGCCATTATCCTTGCCAGGGTTACCAGGACAGCAAAAAAAACTGTCTTCGAAAACTACGCTGACATACGTCACAAACTACGCTGACATACGTCTCAAAATTCGAAACACCCTAAAAAATAGAAAATAAATAATAGTTTAAAAAAACTAAAAAACACGCTTCCATTGAAAACCAAACTGAAAAGTACCGTGGAAGCGTGTTTTTTAGTTTTTTTAAACTATTATTTTTTCCATTATTTTCTACTTTTTAGTTTGGTTTTCTATGGAAGCGTGTTTCGAATTTTGAGACGTATGTCAGCGTAGTTTGTGACGTATCTCAGCGTAGTTTGTGACGTATGTCAGCGTAGTTTTCGAAGACAGTTTTTTGCTGTCCTGGTAACCCTGGCAAGGATAGTGACACTTTATGAAATTATAGTATTGTCATCGGTCCTCAATAAGTCTACAGAGTTTGAATGAAATCTGGTCGTTTAAAGGGAGTCAAATTCGCGCTATAAGGAGGCGGTTACAAACAAACATACGTTAGTATAAACATACAAGTGAAGCTAATAAAGCGAGTAAAAAATAAATAATAGTTTAAAAAAACTAAAAAACACGCTTCCATGGAAAACCAAACTAAAAAGTACAAAATAATGGAAAAAAAGCGTGGGGTGCTTTTAAGGTATTTTTTTATTGATATCAGGCACCCCACGCTTTTTTTCCATTATTTTGTACTTTTTAGTTTGGTTTTCCATGGAAGCGTGTTTTTTAGTTTTTTTAAACTATTATTTATTTTCTATTTTTTAGGGTATTTCGAATTTTGAGACGTATGTCAGCGTAGTTTGTGACAGTTTTTTTGCTGTCCTGGTAACCCTGGCAAGGATAATGGCACAAATTTATGAAATTATTGCATTGTCATCAGTCCTTGACAGGTGTGCAAAGTTTGAATGAAATCTGGTCGTTTAAAGTGGGTCAAAATCGCACTATAAGGAGTCGGTTACAAACAAACATACAAACATACAAATATACAAACATACAAACATACAAGTGAAGCTAATATAAAGCGTGTAAAAAGGAAGATCGTTGCCCTTTTACAAGCGCAGTGCGTTCCTATGGAGAACAACGTGCAAGAAACTCAATGGACACTTATGTTGAAATTTAGTTACGTTATTTATGTTGAAAGTTTTTACACAGGTACAGAGTGTAAAAAGAAACCGTTATCCACGCATTGCGTGTATCAAATTAAGTAACATTGAGGAAAAAACGGCGGCGCGCATAAGGTATAAACACATTTAACACATTTAACAAATGAAAAACATAGTGCATTTGGGTGCTTACACACAGGAGTTGTGGCATTTAAAGTTAAGTTAAATTGGAACTGATTTAAATCGTGTTTTCGTGCGAAAAAGTCAATAAAAGTGGGAAGTTTGGCCTTCGATATCTCCAAAACCAGAAACTTCCTAGGTATCGTCCAGTACAACAAAAATGACGATGAAATAAGTGACACTTGGTTTTATACACCCATTGTATTATGTGAGAATGACGGAGAAAGACGTGCAAGTTACAAGAAGCTAAGATTTAAAAATAAAAAAAACAATTAATATATAGCCATAGCGGTTCAGAGATGACCAGTCCCTAAGGACGGCGCCCGTTCCCGAACGTGACGTATGGATTAAAACCATTCAACTCAACCATTTTGAAGGGAACATAATAATCCCGCCACAACATGCCAACACCAGTGAGACATTTGAGTGAGCAATCACTTTAGTCAGCACATTCAAGTCAGTAAATGGTATCTTTATATTACAAAATACTTGTTACAACTCACACTTATCTCACATAAAAATATTGACCTAAAATTATCAACAATTTTCACTATATAAAATTAGTATTTTACAAGTAACTATTATTAATTTATGTAATATTTAGTGTAAATTTCATTCATAACACGGGCAACACCGCGCGGCGGAAGAAATAATCATTCGAACACCCCACCTACTCTATAAATAGGCAGAATATGTTTATTCCGTGCTGCTTACACTCGTTGTGGTCACAAACGTCAGCATAGATAGTAATAATATTATTATTAAGTCATTCTGGGCCTATATAAGCGTCAACAGATAGCAGCTGTGTTAACAAAGAAACGAGTTTCCTATCGCGTTAGAGATGCGTTCCGTCAGTGTAGTGTTGATACTTGTAGTGATCGCAATGGCGAGCGCAGCACCTACTTCAGACAAACCACATTACGACTTGAGTAATGCGTTAAATTTGTTCGAGGACTTCATTAAGGAGCACAGCAGGGTATACAAAGATGACGCGGACAGAGAAGTACATTACCGTGCCTTTGTCGCGAGTTTGGAAAAGATCAATAAACTGAATGCCGAGAGCACTAGTGCTACTTTCGGAATTAATAAATTTGCTGATTACACCGAAGATGAGAGGAAGAACATGTTTGGATTAAGAAGTGAGTAAAGTTTTGGAAATGTACCTATACAAAATTCAACGCAGATTCGATAGAAGTGTTGACATACTTTGACATAATATTCAATGTTGTCGATGACGTCACTTTTACGATTATTTTATGCACCGTATCACAGGAACTTAAAGTTGATATTTGTGTGCACGTCTATTATAACAAAGAAGGAATTGATAACATTATCATCAGGAATCCGTTCGTTTTACCAACTTGTTATACTATGGTTTTAAACTTAAATTATATGGCTGAGTTGAAAACTAGTCTCGATGTTAGATTGCTTGACATTTGTACAATGAGGTCAAAATTTTAATCACGCCGTCGCGGCCTTGGAATCTGGGCTTTTGGTCCAACAAAGAAAGTTGATTGAAATTACACAAAATATAGCGTAAAATAGTGTGGATTTTGAATCAGTGTTAGGTTAGGCAATAGACTTGGGTTTCTTTTCTGGAACTATGATTATTATGCGAAAATAGGTATTCTTTTTAACGGTATGTGTGTCTGTAGGTATGTTCGTATGTTCATCTGTTCTCTCATAACTTCTAAACTACTTATCATAAAATGACAAATGAGGTATCGTTGGTAGCGTCTTGATCGTCCACTGGTTAAAGTCTATGTGACGTCACATTCAATTAAATATGGCGCTCTCTCGGGGACGTAAAGTGACAAACTACGTACAATATTTTTTAATAATGCCGTGTTGGGTATCAAATGAAAGGGTTTAATTACCACATTTCAAGTATATATATATTGTTACCATATCCAAAATAAAGTTAGTAAAAAGTAAGCAATATGCAAATACTAAAACTGACTACTGAAAAATTACGCACGATCATGGCTTTTAAATGAGTTTAATTTATTTTTTGATACTTTTAAAGTGTGTTTTTAATAACTTGGGCATTTTTATACTTGCAGCCATTTTTAGCAATAATGAAAACATATAATTTGTAGTTCTATGTTTGAATGTTTATTATTATCTAGGAAGCTTGCTTTTATTGGCCGGTCTATCTGGAGATTCGCAAGACCAAACCTTTTTGGAAGTGGAAAGTATTTCACTAAAATGATGCGTAGGGATCTTGACTGTACTTCTAGGAAGGAACTGATAGTCGTGGGATATCTCCACTCCTCATAAGTACTTCAGGACATGTTGCCCCCATTTTGCTACGTCACTAAGAGCTAACTACCGCTTTTGTGGGCCCATTATTGAGTGTTCAAGTCACTCCTTGCCACTGTATCTGTGTAAATTATATTAAAAACTCGATCGGGAAGAGTATATAATATAGTCTTTTCATAGTTCTAGATAACCAATTCACTATAGCCACCGAAAAACATCCAATATTATCCTGCAGTAGTGCCTTGAGTGCACTTATATAGTGCGAACAGGCATAATCGCCGCGTGGTGTCTCATTTAATTAAAATCGTGAAACGGGCCTCTGCGAGTTTGATTCGGCCCCTCTTATGCCTTCCAAAGGTCCAGAATGGGAAGAAATGCCAAAAGGTGTAGAAGTCAACATGTTAAACATCCTTTCTTTCTTTTCAGGATCGGAGAACTGAAATCGCTGGAAGTGTGGAGACTTGATAAGTAACTCGTACAAAAATTTATAATTTCGAATAAAATTAAAGTATTAAGTATGTATTGTGCTGTACTCTTTTAAATTGGTATTAAATTTCATGTAATACAAGTATTTGTTTAATTGCCTATCCAAAGAAAGAGTAATAAACCTAACACTAATAATCAATATAAATATAAATGAAACTAGCTTCTGCCCGCGACTTCGTCCGGGTCAAATTTCTTGCTCCCTCGACCCATCCCGTCGCATCGAATCGCCTGTTCACCTTTATAACATTAGTATAGATGCTAAAGGTAAGTGGTAATATTGGTAATTAAATCGTATCGTTCTGACTATTAAGGCATTTATGCAGAGATTTTTGAAAAAAAAAAAAACTTTTTTTTCAAATTCGGGAATAACTCTACATCCGAAGGATTTTTGTATAAAATATTGAAAATTGTATAGGACAACGTTTGCAGGGTCAGCTGACAACAACTTAGAAAAAAAATTGTCATTATCATTTTAATATTTACGCGAGAGCGCCTTTAGTTTTAGCATGAGCGTAATTGTGGAAGCATGGAACTGATTGTAAAGAGATAACAGGCAGTTGGTAAGCTGTTATCGAAGCACGAGAGTGATGCTACTACAGACTTGTCAGTGGCATCAACCCAACAGCAACCTTATTGAAGTAATAATAAATACCTATGGGATTATGACTGTGAAGCAAAATAAAAAGGCTGTACTCTGTACACTCTTTCTCGTTCTGTGTACTCTGTACCTATCTTTCGTCTTCTGCATCCAGTCTGCCCCAGCCATTTTTTAAAGTACGTCAGCCTACCTCGGCAAGGGGTGTTCCTTACAACGTTTGCCGATACGCAGAGTCCACTCTAGCTATACTGATCTCTAAGAGCCAATATCTCAGCGGTACTCTACGACGAGGTCGTCGTCGAGACAGGCTTGAGATCAACCGAGTGTGCAGCGCTGATCATCAACGAACTCTAGGCTCCCGTCGCTGATTCGTTGACGAATCATTCCTCACAAGAAAATAAGTATATCTAATCTGTGAACTTCAACTGAGGGTTTTATGGTTTTAAAATACTTGAGTTGAGTAGTTTCCACTCACAGCCGTCGCAGACTTGAGCGCTAATGTAGCTACTCAAAGCTTGGTAAATACCACACTGTTGTTTCGCCGCTGCGGAAGGCTGTTTTCTAGAGCATAGCACTGCAAGACTTGTCTGCTTCAGCGGCCGACGGTCCCACAAACATGGCCAGTGGTTTATTCTAAAACTCTACCAAAAAATAGACTTGTCTTGATTAACGTCGTGAAGACAGTAGGGATATTCTAGGAGCAGACATAAAATATATTTAATCTTGGGGAACATTTTAAATTTTGCGGACATCTGAGCAGGGCTGAAATGCCAACACAAAAAAGCTTGTAAGAAATAGGGAATGACGTGAGGCGTTTTTGTTTTGGACCAAGTTATGACTGCGACTTTTTCTCGCGTAAAAAGCTATTAGTTTTACGTTGAAGAAATCAAAACTAAATCTCATAAGAATTTTTCGTTGAAGATAACAATTTTGGTTAAGACGGACAAGACAGTCTCTTTCATATTTTAAACGACATAGTCATTTTATTTTTCAATCATAAGCCATGTTAGTCCACTATAACTACATAAAACACGTTATGCTTATCTTAATCGTTACATACTAATTGACTTAAAATAACCGGTCACGAATACGTGACATTGACCAGGGATATAATCTATTATTTTTTGAACCTATGGACAAATAGTAGGTAATTAAATTCTGAATAGCCTAAGCGATAGTCAATGTTGGGTTGAATGCAATCTCCCCAATTGGCAAACACTGGCTAAAATTGAAATTAGATTCGACGAACGCAGATGAGTAATTTATGATGGAGTCAAAGAGAATTGAAGCTGCGGTAATCATGTCGTAATGAACACTTCTGAACAAAATAACATTATATGTGTTAAAATGAAGTCAGAAACTAAACGGTTGTCAGCATTCCAGATCCCGGTTCTTGGAAACGCATTTATCTATTGCCAATTTGTAGTTAGGAGCTTGCAGAGGCCCGCGGGAATACTGTTGAACTCATCTTCCGCATTCTCATATAAACTACTACCTATACACTACGAACTATTTTGATCCTTTATAGGTTGCATATTAAAAACTGTTATAAAAAGACTTAGCTTTTAATGACTTAGGAGTCATTAAAAGCTAAGTCTTTAACAAGCAGTCACAGTAGGAACAAAATGATGTTTGGACATAATGTATTTATTTGTATCAAATACGCATGTCGAGTATCTATGACTGGCATAAAAAAGAGAGGGTATGCAGAATTTGAAGATTGAGAGCCGCTGGCGTAGCACAGACATCGTTATTTGCTGCTTATAACTAGCCTGATTTAATCATGTGACAAAAATCGGCTGCATTTGTCCCGCACTGGAATTTCTACGTACTGCATAGCACCGAGAGCTGAAAATCGAACACTGTTATTTCGACGCGCTGAGACTCATTCGCGCTACACTCTGTTGGATTCTCAATACTGAGTCTAACACCGATACTTGAAAATCCAGTGCTTGGATAAATTCCACCGGATTAAATTACGTTCGTGTGTATGTCGACTAAACGGTTATTCTTTCTGCAAATGATCGTTATTTATGCTTTTAAAATGACATTATACAGGGTGTTTGGCGCATTGACCGACACATTTTTTTCAGGGATTTGGGAGGTCATTAGCTAGGTTCTACCCATACACCCTTTGTCCCAAATGTCACGGTTGGTTACATATGATATTTATTTTTTTATGAAAAAAAAAATGCCCAAAATGTTTCCTTTAATTCGAAATAACCTTTTTGTTTGTGGATGTAGTCGCACAAAACAAATTTTGTTGCATTCTCCAAAGTCTTTTAAATCTAAAAACATCTTTGTTTTATACAACTGGTTTCAAGAAAATTCCTTACAAGCTTCCATTCATTATGTTGTAAAAATAAGGGTAATAATAATACTACTATGCCACGACCGAACCGCACACAACAATGGAACCAGTTTGAACGATACCGTTAATATAAGCGCAGGTAAAAAGTTCGTCTCTTTCTTGCATATGTAAAATGATTTTTGTCTTTGTCTAACATTGGGTTGGATGTTCGGGATGTGACAGGTACGGTACAGTCAGTTGAGGTCTGACGGAGTAATATTGTTCTGTGGAGTAATAATGTGAAACACACGGGCACTTCCAACAGCAGAGATAGTCAGGCGACTATCTCTGCTGTTGGAAGTGCCCGTGTGTTTCACATTCTTCTCTTTTTTTTCGTTGAGTTTTGTTTGTTAAATCTTGTTATTGTTATTTCCGCATTTAAACTGTTTTATTGTTGTGTTTATCTTCGGTGTTGATAGTAAAATGCCTACCTTCAGTAACGAAGAGTATGCCGACATGCTATTCGCGTATGGCAGGGCTAACTGCAATGCGCGCGAAGCGCAGCGTAGAATTTATCAGGAGCGATATCCTGATCGACGTATACCACACCACGAAACCTTCTCTACAACCTATCGACGTTTGAGAGAGACAGGAAACTTATATCATCAAGAACCTCGAGTGAGTGCCGTGCAACATAATGTACTCCGTAGATGAAATGATTCTTCAAGCTTTTGATGAGGAACCTACAACAATCATACAAACTGTTGCTGCAAGACTTAACTTAACAGTATGGGAAGTCTGGGCGGTTCTTCGGGCAGATGGGAGGCATGCATTTCATTACACCCCTGTTCAATGTAAATAACACACCAGCCCTTTTTTATTGTAACAAAAAACTCGTTTTAACCTATTTCAATTTTCAATGACTAGTTATTTCGTCAAGTAAAGATACTTAATAAATTTTTAGTCGTTTGATTTTCTTTGTTTCACAAGTTATTTATTCATGTTTGAATTTCTTTTAAGTTATTTCCAGAAAAACAAAAATCTTTTGTGGTATTGTTAGTATCTCAAGGATTTTTTTTTTAGGGCTCAAAGATGGTGGTTATGCTAGACGGCTGGATTTCTGCAGATTTATACTGCATACAGACGTCGAAGATGGCGACTTCTTGAAAAGAATTTTGTGGACCGATGAATCAAATTTTAGCCGTGAGGGAATAGTGAATCTCCACAATCTTCACTACTGGAGTCACAAAGACCAAAATCCTCGCGTTAAAAGGCAGAGTTCTTTTCAAAGAAAGTTCAGTGTCAACGTTTGGCCTGGTGTTATTGGACGCAATCTCATCGGCCCATATTTTTTGCCAGAAAGGTTGAATGGAGACATTTATTTAAATTTTTTAATCAATGATCTACCAGAACTTGTTGTGCCATTTTTGGAAGAAGGTGTACCGATAGTTTTCCAAAATGACGGCTGTCCAGCACACTACCAACTGAACGTGCGAGAGCATTTAAATAATGCCTTTCCAAACGCATGGATTGGTAGAGGCGGCCTTATTTCGTGGCCCGCACGGTCCCCAAACCTGACGCCTTTGGATTTTTACGTCTGGGGACGTGCAAAAGAATTGGTTTACCAGACAGAAGTGCCCACTAGGGAAGTTCTGATTGAACGAATAACCGGTGCGTTCCAAACTATGAAAGAAGAAATGCGACTACGTACAACGACAGTTGAAATAAGAAACAGATGTCGTGCATGCATACGAAATGGAAGAGGTCAATTTGAACAAGATTTATAACTTTTTCTTTAATTAGCCTATTCTGTCCCACTGCTGGGCAAAACCCTCCCCCATTACTTTCCACCTCTCCCGGTGTTTTGCCACCTTTTTTATAACTTTAGTTTAATAAAAACAAAATAACCTTAAAAAGTCTTTTCTTAACCCTGACTCTCCTAACTAGTATTTTGACTACATAATGAATAATTTCTATGACATGTAGCATACCGTTAGAAAGGGTATCAACTAAAGAACTTTTTAAAATAAAGCTAAGTTCAAAATGGCTTTTAGTTTTTTTTATAATTAATTTAGAAGTTGTAAAATTTCATTCATTAAATAAAAAAAATATCTTTGGAAGCTTGTAAGGAATTTTCTTGAAACCAGTTGTAATAAAACAAAGATGTTTTTAGATTTAAAAGACTTTGGAGAATGCAACAAAATTTGTTTTGTACCACTACCCAAACAAAAAGGTTATTTCGAATTATAGGAAACATTTTGGGCATTTTTTTTATAAAAAAAAAAAAAACATATGTAACCAACCGTGACATTTGGGACAAAGGGTGTATGGGTAGAACATAGCTCATGACCTCCCAAATACCTGAAAAAATTGTGTCGGTCCATGCGCCAAACACCTTATATAACACGTGCTTCTTTAATTACTTGGAAGAATTTGTGTGGCATTATTTTTACTTCTTTATCTTAAAATGGGATTGAGCGGGTCATATCAGCCGCATGCATAGCGAACACTAGCCAACAGTCTCCACACGTTGGATGCCTGAGACTGCACAGCGTTGCTGAAGCCGGCCCAGGAAGAGGCGGTGAGACGACCTAGCCGCGTACCGCATGGATTGGATCGAGGTGTCTTTGGTAAGTTTATCAGTAAGGATTTTGCTCGGTAGAACAGTGTAGGCAACTAAAAAAAAACATACTTCTAGAACAGTATCTAGAGCTAGAGCTGGAATAATATGAAATAACAAGCCAGTGGTTCTATTAACTATAAATCATTAGGTATTGCATGTGGCATATCTGGTTATGAGTCAAGTTAAATGCCTACGGTACTGCATGTGGTTGATAACTCGTTTTTAATCTAGGGTAAGTACCTAGAGGCAAAACGAGTTATCATCAACCACGATGACGAATGTCCCAATGATGGCTGCGGTCTAGAAACGCCCCCATTGTCGTTGTTAATTATTTAATTATAACTTGTAATGATTTTTACTATTATTTAGAAATAACAAGTGTAGCACTTCTGTAATGAAATGATAATGAGTATGGCTTTTAATGTTGAGGACTTCTTTACCGATTTCAAACGAAGTGTCTTTCACGTTACGTATTTTTGCTTAATGTCATACGCATATTTTTACACGCTTTATATTAGCTTCACTTGTATGTTTGAATATTTGTATGCTTGTATGTTTGTTTGTAACCGACTCCTTATAGCGCGATTTTGACCCATTTTAAACGACCAGATTTCATTCAAACTTTGCACACCTGTCAAGGACCGATGACAATGCAATAATTTCTTATATTTGTGCCATTCTCCTTGCCAGGGTTACCAGGACAGCAAAAAAACTGTCACAAACTACGCTGACATACGTCTCAAAATTCGAAACACCCTAAAAAATAGAAAATAAATAATAGTTTACAAAAACTAAAAAACACGCTTCCATTGAAAACCAAACTAAAAGGAACAAAATAATAGAAAAAAAGCGTGGGGTGCCTGATCAATAAAAAAATACCTTAAAAAGCACCAATTTCAATGGAAGCGTGTTTTTTAGTTTTTGTAAACTATTATTTTTTAGTTATTACAAGGTGTAACAGAAAAAAGCAATACCTGAAAGAAGTTTGTTGCTAATTAACTACTGAATCCGTTACAGTAACTTTAATATGTGTATTTTTCAAAAAATATGTAATTTGCGCCATTTCTGCCCGTGGGTGTCGGAAAAGGCGACTACGGAATGTACTAGTAAATGAGCAGCAGCGTTCTCTATACATTTTACCACCATACCGTGATAGCCACCCGGCCTGCCAAGCGTGGCTTTTTGGCAAACTACCAATTTCTTGGGGGAGGCCTTTGTCCAGCAGTGGACGTCTTTCGGCTGAAGTGATGAATGATGATGATGATCATGATGATGTAATTGGCTATAACTACCTTCGATTGAGCCAAAGAAAATTCAATCTTATTTCCAAGCAATAAGTGACAATTTGAAATGCGTAAAATAATGCTTACGTCAACTCGTTATCTTTATCGCAACTCCGATGCAACAACGTCACTTATGCAAATTTTGTCAAAATTGATCTGACAATGAGTATGAGAAAAAGTAGCTAATGTACCCCTTTATTAAATAACAATAAGTATGAGAAAAAGTAGCTAATGTTTATTAAATGTTCGCTTTAATTTTAATATGAAGTTCAAAGTTGTAGTTTAAATATTACCGGTTAATTTCTTTAGTCAATACATTATAATAGGATGTGGAATTTTCAAACGCTTCTCCTGAAATATTACATCTTTTGCATAAGTGACGTTGTTGCACCGGAGGTACGATATATGAAGCGAAAACTTTGGATCCCTTTGATGTATCTTAGTAGTTCGAATGACACCACTACCGCCTAAATCCTATTATTTAGCATATACCTATTATGAAAACAGAAATGCCATATTCCGGTGAATATGATAACTCCATTGCCACCATCGTAGGTTTTTCGTGAAGATATTAAGATTTATTACAAACGTGTGTTCCTTCTTTTGTTCTTTGTACGCACGGCGACAAATCAAGCTATACATTTCCAGTATATGTTGACTTGTCATTGTAAGAAACATGTACACAATGCGAGCTCAGCTAAAACTGGAAATCTATAGGTGGAGATGTAGCCGTGTGTACAGTTAAATAAAAAAACATACATAAGTAAAACCCTGTAATTGTGTCACGAACGATTTTGGAATAAGCAAAATCAGTACTTCTTAATTTCACTTCTTTTTAATTGCTTGCAGATGCTTTTATTTATTTTTTACATCATGAATATTGAGACAATATAAATTGATTTTGATGAGGTACCTACTCTATTATTTATAATAGAGTAAGTACCTCATTAAAAACTTATTTCCAATTTATTCCAGTTTATGACATGAGCAGTAACGTATGGCGGAAAACAATCAACCCACCCATAATATAAATTGGCATATCACTACATAGTATAACACAAAGTCGCTTCCCTCTGTCTATCCCTATGTATGCTTAGATCTGTAAAACTACGCAACGGATTTTAATGCGTTTTTATAATAGATAGAGGAAGGTTTATACGTATAATACGCGGGTGAAGCCGCTGGCAAAAGTTAGTTAATAATATTTCAATACTGTAATGCACACACTTGTTGTGAGTGCTCATAAACGTCAGCATTGATAGTAAAAAGATTTAATTATTATGAAGTCATACTGCACCTATATAAGCGACAACAAGAGGCAGCTCTGATAACAAGTATACAGGTTTCCAATCGCGTTAGAGATGCATTCCGGCAGTGTAGTGTTGATTCTTGTAGTGGCCGCAATGGCGAGCGCGGCACCAACTTCAGACAAACCACATTACGACTTGAGTAATGCGAAAGCCTTGTTCGAGGACTTCATAAAGAAGTACGACAGGGTATACAAAGATGACGCGGATAGAGAAGTACATTACCAAGCCTTTGTCGCGACTTTGGAACGGATCAATAAATCGAATGACTTGAGCCCTAGTGCTACTTTTGACATTAACAAATTCGCTGATTATACCAAAGAAGAGATGAAGAACATGTTTGGATTAAAAAGTGAGTTAAAGTAGATATACTTACATATCTATATTACATTATACGTTACAGTTTGTACCCTTTTTTACGAAAATTTCTCTGATTGAGGAGTATAAAATTTAGCACAATTAAAGTTTATATGGAGAAGGCGAGTAGGACGCTAAAATCTCTGTATACTAATGCATTAGAATCAAATTAAGTTTTAAATGGATTATGGTCGACTACTGTGGCGACCACTAGTATAAATAAACATAGGTTCGATAAAAATATTGACGACCTATGACATAATTTTCAATGTTATCAATGACGTCAGTTTGATGATTCTTTATTATGCACCGTATCACAAAAACTTAAGATTTATTTGCCAGTGCGTCTATAATTGAAGGGGTCCGCTATACCTGCTTTAATTTTGGTATTATGTTTACATTTTATATAATATACCTAAATTTTTTTGGTTGAGTACAGTTTTCTTTTATTTGATGGTTTACTGGGTTGGCTAGCTGACTTATGGCAAATTATTTAATTTAATGTTTTGTATCTCTTAATGTGTATTACTTACTATTGGATAGAATGAGGTTCTTCTCATTGCACAGACAACTGTGCTGCTGGGGAGTTTGTTCCACAACTTCTTCTTTCCAGCTAAAGTACTAGGAAGTGGTGAAGGGTGGGCGTTTTAGAGGAGTGCCTTATGTAATTTTGACGTTCGAAAAGTGCTGATTCTTAGCCTAAATTGAATAAATTACTTTTGATTTATACCACGGTTGTGGATCTGTTAGAAAGCGTTACCGTGACACTGACACAGGCAACTGAAAGAACACGGGCGGGATTTAGTAATTAAAAGTCTGAAATGCTCTCCCACTCCACCCAGAGCGGGAGAAGTCATTTGATTGATACCAACCCAAAAAAATAAATAATAGAAACGACGTCAAATCAATCCCGATTAAAGTCAAGCGGTCCTTTTTTCAAAAGGCAACGCAACTCAAACCCTCCCCGGGGTCCCATCTCTATGTTCGGCAAGCCGATGCCTTGGGAAAAGCGAGCCAAATATCTAGGCGTGAGCCTCGATCAGTACCTCTCCTTCTCTGAGCACAGAAGGCTCGTCGCGGGCCGCTTTCGCTCCGGGTAGGCTCCACTCCGTTCTAAATGTGCGTAGTAAATTGTCACTCAGGTGCAAGAAGCCCATTTACATCGCATTAGGCCAATCATGACCTATGCATATGCAGTCTTTGCATATGCGTCTCTTCGATAAAGCTGTAACCCACCGCAACTGTCTGGTTGTCACGGTCGCCAGTTACACTCCCTCCCGTATCAGTAGACTTCCCCACCCAAGGCACATACTGACCAACTCTGATGACCCCATTACTCTACTCCAGGAAAGCAATAGGGCCACTTGCATGCTAATCAAGCCAAAAAATCCGTCTTTCAGACCTCGCCGCCAAGGTCCGTCGCGACGCTCCCGAATAAATAGTCCGCCCCGAACCTTGCACGAGCCAGCCCGTGACGCTGAGCCTGTAGCTTTAAATTCTTCCCTAAATAATAAACACACAGATCCAGCCCGTCTCTTGCTGCCCTCTAACAGCGACGCCCTAAGCCGAGGTCCGTACCCCACAGGGCAAAAGTTAGTAGCAGAAACAAAGATGGAAATTATTATAATATTATCACATTTTGTCCGGTTGACATCGGAAAAAATGTGATAATATTATGCTCAGCAGTAGTGCTTACGACCATTGGACTAATTACTTTTGTTGACTAAAAATAGCCCGAGTTTAAAACTAATTTCTGTTCGATGTTTGATTACTTGACATTTTGTACAATGATGTCAACTCTACGTTTTCATACATTGGTAATCTTGGAATCTCGTCTTTTAATTCAATAAAGAATATTGCTTCAAATCATTCGACACACATTTTAAATTGTGGATTATGAGAATCAAGGCTAAAGTCGGTTTTTTAATCCTGGAGACTAATTTGACAGGTGTAATATCAAACCCATGTCAAAGTCATAACTAAAAAAGCTAACACAAAAGACTTGAACTGTCAGTTTAGTCTCTGGGATTAAAAAACGATCTTTAGGTATACCTAATAAGGTTTTATCTTTCTGGAATTATAATTATTGTGTGAAAATAGTTATAATTTAAAAAATAGCAATATTTATTTATCGATAAAAAACCAAGATGACATTATGATTTACAGTATGATGTTTCAATTACGATAATGGTAATAAAGTAAAATAATGCTTTCTTTCTTTTCAGAACCGGAGAATTAAATTGGCTGGAAGTGCGATAACTTGATAGTAACGCGGATAAAAATGATAACTTCGAATAAAATTAATAATAAATATTTAATATTTTATGTACTTGTTGTGTTTGTACTATTTTAAATTGGTATTAAATGTAAAGTTGTACACTGGCATTTATTTATTTTCCCACCCAAAGATAAAGTAATAAAACAATATATCGCGTTAAATAAAAAAAATTGTTCGCTCGTCAGCGCATCTTGACTTGAGACGAGCTACAGCAATTTGATCATTTTTATTTTAAAATCTTTTTTAAATGTTCGTAATAGTCTGATTCAGGTTTTTATTGAAACAATTGGTTTTTATGGAAAATATTTCCAAACACCGGATATCTGAACATTCTTTTATAAATCAGATTTTTGTATGAATGATTGAAAACTGAACAGGATACTATCTGCAGTTTCAGCTAGTAAGTAATTATAATCAAATTAGAAGCAAAAAGCAAAGGATGACACTAGTTAAGAAAATATCAGCCGTCATTTTCATATTAATATTTACTTATTCTTCATTTCAAAAATATCTGTAATTCTAGAACCTCCATTGCGTTACACCGCACAAATATGGGTTATGATGTAGGTAACCAAAATTATTTTAGACAGATACATGGGTCTCAAGGTCAATAACCCTGTGGATATCACAATGTTATACCAACATTATGTTACAAAATATTAGTACCGGAACACCTTTTTTATTTGGGATGTTCCTTATGATCACCCTCCTGCTTAGGTTTCTTCTCGGAGGCCTTCAGTCTTAATTTCAGTCCTGATTGTGAACAGACGGCTGAGATAGGCAGACAGTAAGTGGTTATCGCAACAAGAGAGTGATGCTAAAACGGACATGTCAGTGGCAGCGATTCAACAGCAGCCTTATTGCAGTAATAATAGAGTCCACTGGGGTTTTGACGGTGAAGCAAAATCGAAAGATGCTGTGCAATGAATGTAGGATGTTACTCAGCGTCAAGTCGTCACTAAATCCCAAGCCACTTTTTTGAGTTTGTGGTCCATCTAGCTGGGAAATCCCATAGCACGCTTACCGATATGCGATCTCCACTCTAGGACTCATCTGCTCCACTGGCCATCGGTCCCACAAACATGGCCAGCCCACTGCCACTTTAGCTTGTCAGCTTGAAGAGAAAGAAGTCCGGGGGTTTATTCTTAAACTCTACCGAAAAAGACACTAAGATAACTTAATAAATAACGGAGTATTGTACTCACAAAGCAAAATGAGCTTATCTCAATGAACGTCGTGAGGACTAGGAACTTAGAGTTAGCCAGAAAATATAAAAAATCTTAAGGAAAATTTTATATTTTGCGAATAAGCAAGACTGAAAGGCCTAGACAAAAAGTAACATCTCCATTACGGATGGGAAATTACGTGAGGTGCTTTTGTTTAGGAACAATATATGACCGCGAATTTGCTCACGTGAAGAACTGTTAATGCAGAAACCAACCAAGTTGAAGTTAAATACAGGGTGGCTGGGAGATTTACGCGAAAACTATCATTATGAATTCAGCACATGATTCGTCGGTGGTCCGGTGGGTGGTGCAATATGGCGTTGGTTATCAAAAAACATCATCCTGCTATTTCATAGCAGTGCAATCGACAGCTGATGAGTTTGCCTGGGCAGTGGTGGCCGTGAGTTCGCACCTAAGCAGGCGCTTTACTTTGTGTAAATTATTTCATCACCACTGCTCTCAAAACGGTGAAGGAAAACATCATAAGAAAACTGGCATGTCTAAGAACCAAAAATTTGAAGACATGTGACATCTACCAACCCGCACTGTGCTCTCGTGGTGGATTATGGCCCGGTCCCTCTCACTGAGAGGAAGCCTATGTCAGTGGGAACATTTTAGGCAGTGGGAACATTGTAGGCTGTTGATGATGTTGATGACGATGCAATCAGCATAAAATATCAATTCACTGGAGTTCACTATCATGTCCTGGATCCATGGTATCAGGTTGTGTGTCGATGTCCCACGGCCACTCTGTACTTTAATGGAGATGGTCAATCTCAATTCATTGTTGCCATTATTATCTCAAGCAATCTCATTCTACTGCCTACCTATGGCACGTCATGCTTATCTTGTTACTAATTGCAACAGCTGTTAACTAAGAGAAACCGGTTGCGAATACGTTACATTAATCAGGGATATAATCGATTGTTTCATAAACCTTTGGACAAATAGTCAGTTAATTTCTGATTAGTCTAAGCGGCAGTCAGGTAAGGTGCTAGGTCGGCCAAGCCACCCAATTCATTAAAGGAAAGAAGATGTGGAGATGTGCGATTAAACTTAGTTATCGCAGCCGCGATCTTGGATTTTCATTTTGATCTCAACAGCCTCCAGCCAGCTTCAGTAGCCTCGAAAACAATGAAAACGATACACATGGTAAATAAATCGAGAATTTAAGCAGTTGACATCTTGGTGTGGCTTCGTCTAGGCGTTTCAAACACCAAGGATGAGGTTTGATTTGATCTTCCCGATTGGTAATCATTGGCAATGACTGAAAATAGATTAGACGAACAATGGTTAACATTACATGAATGGAGTCAAAGAAAAAAATGGCTGTCGTATCACGTTATGATGATAACGCCTATTTACCGATAAAAAAAAAACAAAAAACATTTGTTGTTTTCTTTAGGGGTTCAACGACAGCTGGTAGTGTTTTTACTTTGTGTATGAGTCGAGAAAATAATAAATAATATTTTATTTTATCGTGTTTAGATCACCCACCCATTACGGCTGTGAAGTTTAAAAAAAAAAACTGCTTATTTAATTTGACCTTGTATACAGGATAGGTGAGGCTTGAAGCTAAACAATAAAAACCGCACAGGTCGATCAATCAAGTTAAGCTACGCTTGCCGCGGCTGGTCCGTAGATGGGTGACCATCTTTACATACCAAGACTCCGCCGTGCCTCGGAAAGTACATTAATCCGTTGGTCCTCTCTGTCATTCGTAGATCTTTGACAGCCTTTACGGGTCGTCACCCGAAAGTCTGACAACCAGTCTTACCAAGGGGTATCGCATTATCCAGAAACTGGGTTGCGGATGTCAGATAGGCAGTCGCTCCGTGTATTCAGGTGCAATATGGTATTCAGCTGCAACCGTTTAGACGGGAAACCGACCCCAACATTTGGAAAAACGCTAAACAGATGATGATGATTATAGAATAGGTAACTTAACAAAATAACATTAAAATGTTAAAATTTGTTCAGAAACTGAGCAATTGTCAGCATTCCCTATACCGCATCTTGAATACACATCTATCTATTGCCAATTTGTAGTAAAAAGCTTGCAGAGGCCCGCGGGAATACTGCTCACGAACTTGTCTTCATTGTCATATAAAATCAATCCAACAATCTATTTTGCTCCTTTATATTTTGCAGCTCCGATGATAAATAGTGCACACAGTCAAAATAGGAGCAAAATGTAGGTGTGACATAATTATTTGAAGCAAATTCGTGTATCTCGCTCGGTGATTTCAGAAACCAAAGATGATAGTTTTTAAACACATATAAAATGGAACGATTAGGTATACTTTAGATTGGCTCGCCTACTTCTTTTTTATGACGGTTTGAAAATTAAGAACTATTGGTGTTGCACATAGTGATGTACTACTTGTAACTAGCTTTATTATTTTATCTGATAACTTAAATGTCCATAATAGTATCGTGTTAACTCTACTTAGTAAAGTACATTATGAAATGTTCTTTTACTAAATTCTTGGTTGATTTTTACATACCTATTTGTGTGGCATTTTTTTACTTCTAGAGCAATTCCTATCAAACTAAAATCGTTCACTATTAATATCAAATCAAAATATTTTTATTTCACATAAACCAACATGGGCACTTATGAAACGTAAGAAGCTAGGTGCACGGTTCCAAATAGTTGATTCCTATGGAGAAGAGCCGGCAAGAAACTCCACGATTACTCTTTTAAAAATAATTGGCTTTCACAATGATTCCAAATCACGGTATTAATAGGTATGGGAGAACATTGTAGGACTGTCAACAAGCACCAAGCACTTAACAAAATGGAAAATTGCCTACAGTCTACAAGGCCTGCAACGTTCTCACATTCACAACTATAAAATAATCTACATAAACAATACTATTTCATAATTATGACAATACACTATTTAAACCAAATGACACTATTGCCATGACAACCAATATTTAAGAGTACAAATTAGAATTGTAGAATAATATGATATAGCAAGCATGTGGTTTTATAGACCATGAATCATTAGTTATCGCATATTGCATATCTGTGTATGAGTAAGGTCAGGTCTTACTCATGTGGTTGATAACTCGGTTCGGCTCTAGGCATGTTGTTCTATACCTACTAATAAATTATTTTTGTAATTAGCCTTTGTATACATGGTCAAATTTTATTAGATGGAAATTAATCATCCGGTATTAATAATTAAAAGTAATGAAAAAAAAAACATAATTACATGTCCGCAATCGGTTAGCGAACTGCGTAGGCTGGCGCGCGTAGATCACGCGGCTGTTTTTATAAACTTTCGTGGAACATATAATTTTTTATCATTACACTCGTTTGGGCAATCAATGTACATGACATGACAGTGTCCTGTAAAGTTTTCAACAAAGTACGAATGATGAAAAACTTAAAAAAAAAAAATAAACTTCGATATCGATAGCCAACACGTGGGTAAAGTATTGCCAGCTAGTATAAGATCCTGCATTGATTCTTACTGTTATTTCGAATCACCATATGTAGTACTGCTCCCATTATTGTAATTATAGTAAGTAAAAAAAAAACATTTATCGCGGGAAATCGTACTTTTTGTTTCAACATTTTTAAATTCGTGTATCTTAATAATTATAGCAAATAACTCAGATATTTAAACGGAAATCAAAAGGTAAATTTGCGTAGATTAAAAGTCAAATATTCCATGCAGGACTTGATTTAAGAATCACAGTAGGAGCTGTAAAAAAAGAAACAGGACTTACTGCAATTATAACAATGGGGACAAATTAGGCTGCTGTATATAGATAGTGCATTGATAATAACCATGGCTTCTAATCTTGAGGACTGCTTTACCGATTTCAAACGAAGTGTTTTTTATGTTATTTATTTTTGCTTAATGTCATGCGCGTATTTCTATTATCAAGTTATGGGAAACTTAAAGGCCATAGGAGTTGAGATGCAAAGGCATAGGAATATCGTGGACATCTTACTAAAAATGTGAAAGTTTGGATGTTGGGACTACTTGGTGGCCTATGGCGCTTCAGATTTACTTCAGCAAGTCTTCTTCTCGCTCGACTGTCACTAATATAATCTCTTCGGGTCTGAAGAAGCTGTCGCTGGACTTCAGCTGTGTTAAGGTGGTGATTTCTCAACACAGTATGGAAAGGGTGTTGCATCGTTCGCTCTAAGTAGTAGTAAACTCGCTTAACTCACTTATCTTGAATAGGAAGCTCGCTTCGCTCGCTTTAAGAATGTAAAATGTTTTGTAGGCTCCAATTGCTGGTCCGGTGGGAGGCTCGTTTTGCTCGCATTGCTTGAGTTAGCGCGCTCTGCTCAGTCGTGGCATTATATGGTTCACGTTACTCGCTCAACATTCAACTGTAATCGCTGACGCGATATCCAGGTTTAAAGTTGTTATAAATATGACTAATGTAATGAATGCTCAACTAAGCCCTTAAACCTCTCGTTGTTATTAGCGGTGGAAATCTTACATGCTTTTGTCAGAATAATTGAACTTATTACCAGTAGACCGAGCGAACAGACGTTTTCACGTCAAAAATTCTACGGTTTAATATCTACTGTTGGGTGATTGATAATAAGAAATCCTCTGTTGTGGCGTGGTGATGGTGGCTATCACTAAAATAATATATCTACTGATAACGATCGAACGAACGAAACTGATCACGTTCGT
The DNA here is from genome assembly GCA_947507805.1 of Aporophyla nigra. Taxonomy (NCBI): domain Eukaryota; kingdom Metazoa; phylum Arthropoda; class Insecta; order Lepidoptera; family Noctuidae; genus Aporophyla; species Aporophyla nigra. Next base: position 16,480,639 of record OX382297.1, on the reverse strand, counting down.
CAAGAATATGCAGTCGGTGTAACAGTGTTGTGCCATTAAGTTGTTACGCAGGCCTTCTTGAACTCACTAAAGACGTGAAAAACTGCGAAAGCCACTGGAAATTGCCACTGAAGGCTTCGGGTGTCGATGAGAACTGCACGCCGCTTTCTCCCGCGTCACCAATCCTAGCACACAGGGAACTTTGATAAAATGTGGTTGTTATTTTAGTATATTGTGGAATCAATAGTGACGCGGACGAAGTCGCGAGTTGAAGATAGTCGTTTGATATAATGCTTAGCATAAACACAATTTATTACATGAGTGACAGTGCATGACGGAAAAACAATCTTCCCACCCTTGTTATAAATTGGCATAATAATAACATATTAATTGAATTGCTAATAATTGTTGTGTATGGTCATAAACTTCAGCATAGATATTAATTATGATTATTAAGTCATAGTACCTATATAAGCGACACCAAATAGCAGTACAGCTAACAAAGAAACAAGTTTCCTATTGCGTTTGAGATGCATTTCGTCAGTGTATTGTTGATTCTTGTAGTGGTCGCAGTGGCGACCGCGGAACCGACTTCAGAAAAACCACGTTACGACGTCAGTAATGCAAAAGCCTTGTTCGAGGACTTCATAAAGAAGTACGACAGGAAGTACAAAGATGACGCGGACAAAGACGTACATTACCATGCCTTTGTCGAAAATTTGAACGACATGAACAAATTGAGCCCTGGTGTTACAATCGACCTTAAAGAATACGCTGATTACACCGATGATGAGATGAAGAACATCTTTGAAAAACCAATCAAACTTCTCATGATGTTTGGATTAAATGGTGAGTATAGTTTTGGAAGTATACACAAACACAGGTTCGATCAAAATATTTACAAACTATGGAATAATATTTAACGTTGTCGAAGACATCACTATTATGATTCTTCAGAAATAAAAAATAAAATTTCGACGTCAAAACTGTAGGTACATTGAATATTTTTGCTTGGAGGTCTAGGAACGGTTCTGATCAACTATAATATATTGATTGGCGAAGCTAGGGATTTTTGTTGTCTGGGAGAGGACAGCCGTCCAGCTAAATTTACCACAGTCATTTAATGAGAGATTATAAATGACGCCCAGCAATCAATAATCCCACCAAATAGCTTGAGGTTGAGCGTTGCTCACACTCTCCCCCCCAGCTACGCCTATGATGATAATTATTGTACAGTATTAAAAAGAGGTAGATAGGACACTTCGCAAGTGGTATGTCAAAACTACCGTGTACCGTGTGGTGCCGGACGTAAAGAATAACACCACCCATTTCTTCCCGTGGGTGTCGTAAAAGGCAACTAAGGGACTTACTAGAGAATGGGCAGCAGCGTTCACTATGCATTTTACCACCATACTGCGATCGCCAACACACCTGCCAAGCGTGGCGATTATGGCAAAGCCCCCCAAATTGGGGGAGGCCTAAGTCTAGCAGAGGACGTCTTACGGCTGAAATGATGATGTCAAAACTTGTCTAATTAGCCAAGTTCTAATCGTCTTGTCTGTTTTTCACTCCCGATGATTACGACACGCCATCCTATTTCGACGTGACATTTAGTATTATAACATTGCGCCCTTTTAAAGATCGAATGTTGGGTATGTAACCTGTCTACCTCTTTTCATTTACAAAATCATTGATTCTGAGGCTGATAGAATTGTTTTCAAAATATTGTCTGTTTGTCATACATGTATTTTGGATTGGCGCAATTATAGATGTATGGTTTTAGATAAAATTTGGCATACAAATAGTTTACAATCTGGTTACTATAATAGTTTACACATATGGTACTTTTAATCCCGATCTCGGTCGGTTTACGTTGGTCTTTTAACACTATAAAGTCAATTGATTCAAATCATTCAAAATACATTGTAACATGGTATGTATTCTGAAAATCAAGACTAAAATTTGTTTTTAATATGCTAGAATTAGCTTGGTATGTATCGATGTAACTGTATCATGGGCAGATGACAATACATTAATTTTATAAATGTGTGCCTTTATCCTGGCCAACATCACCAGGATAGCAAAAAAAAAAAAACGAGACACCCGCTTTTGTGGCTTATTAATGGAAAAATTCGTAGGGTACTTGCTATAATAAAAAAATATCCTAAAACGCACCCCACGATTTTTTTCCATTATTTTCTAATTTTTCTTTGGTTTTCTATAAAAGCGTGTTTTTTTTAGTTTTTTAAACTATCAAATATTTAATCCCTCAGACTAATTTGACGGCTGTAATGTCAAACCTATGTCAAAATCCGATACAAAAAAAGCTTGTACAATAGACTTGAAATTTCAGATTAGTTTTTGGGATCAAAAATCAAATTTGAAGTACGATAAAGTAACTTTTTCGCATTTATGACTATTCTGTGAAATTAGGTATTCTTTTATTAACTTGGGATTGTAGACAATAGCTCCCTGACTGCGAAACACACTATTAATAAGAATTTGAACCCTTCTGAAGGCAACTGCTAATGCATTGCTTCATATGCTTGAAAAATATGTCTGCTAAGTGTCGTAAATAACGCAATGAATGGTGTTGAACTGTCAAAATGAAAGTCTTCCGAAATTAGTACTGTTAGTGTGTTACGCAATGACCCCGCTAGAGTTATTTTCAACAATAATCACAGTATGTCATGTGTAGTATGATGTTTCAATTACAATAATGGTAATAATGTTAAATAATGCTTTCTGTTTTCCAGACACGATGACATAAATTTCCTGGAAGTATGGTAACTTGATATGAAACGCGAATAAAATGTATAATTTGGAAAAAAATTAAAACAAGTACCTTTTGTTTTGTACTCTTTTAAATTGGTATTAAATGTTAAAATATATACTGGCATTTATTTATTTTCCTACAGAAAGAGCACTGAATCAATTTATCTAGTTATAAGCGCGTCAGTTGAGAAGGCCGGGACTCATTTCGGAATGTTTATTTTTACATGTTCGTAATAGTCTGTTTAGATTTTAATGGAAAATGTTTTGAAAAAGTTTATTCCCTGGATTAACACATGTCATGTACTTCGAATCCCGATATTATGATCCCGTGGAATATATTCCAATATCCTGCGGGCAATGTCACTATAAGAATTACTGAAAATTGGGCAGGAAAACGTCGGTAGGACCAGCTAGTAAGTGATAATTGTTAAAATCATCATCAGCAGCCTATAATGTTTCCACTGCTGGGACACAGGCCTCCTCTCTGTGAGAGTGAGGGGGCCATAATCCCCCTCACGCAGGCCCAGTGCAGATCAGTAAATTAGAAGTATTATTATTAAAAGCTGACCACAGTTTAGAAAAAAAGGGCAATCATTATTATTTTGATATTTACGTATTCTTTGTTTACAAAATATCTGAAGTTCTAGAATCTCCATTTCGTCAAACCGCACAAATATGAGCGATGATGGTAATTTTCTGTTACAATAAGAACTAAAGTTAAATGTATCATTTCTAATGTACCTACCATGGTGCATTTACAGGATCCCTGAGTACTTACTTCACCGTCCGTTTACTTTATTTAGGAATCGTTGAATTATTTTATCATGGCTTCATTTAGAACAGCGCTACAGCTGAGATGCCATACGTCCAAATTAGTATAAGAATATGCTTGTATAATATAATTTTATTTTGTACTGATTGGCAGGATTTCCGTCCGAGTACCCAATACACACTTTTCTAACGTATGTCATTTTCTTACTGTTAGTGTTTTGACTACGCTGTTTGTTTCGGTTCCGCTAATGGTGTCTGCTAATTCCTATGCCTTATGTTTAGTTTTTTCATTAAAGGAAAAAGATCTGGGCCTCATATATAATATACAAATGCATCAGTTTTTTGTATTTTAGATGATGCAATAATATTTTCCTGTTCCCTGAAAGGTGGTGGGGTGTATATATGGTTAGGTGACGTTGAGGCCTCTCTTTTTCGTTTTTCGACATCAGATATTTCGAGTATACTACGTGAGCTCGACAAATGGATGTGCGAATAACACTTATGCGACAGAACTGTACTGCGACTCACCATAGTTCGAATGCACGCTTGTGCGATGCACTAAATCTAGTCGTTTCTGGCACTCGCCGGTCGCTGCCGCGGCACCGCTCGCTTCGCTCACTCGGCTCGTGCGTAGGAGGTCACAGTTTTAACCTAACGTAACCGAGTGTACTACGTGAGCTCGAATGTGTCGCACAAGCGTGCATTCGAACTATTGTGAGTCGCAGTACAGTTTTGACGCACAAGTGTTAATCGCACACATATTTGTCGAGCTCACGTAGTACACCCCATAATTTCATTTATTAGCATTGTTTCGAATGTATGCATCTTTTACCTGTTTGTTTTCCTGTATTTTTCTTCAGTTATATATCGGTTTTGGAATGTTTTTCTTATTTTTTTCGTTTTGCTACTTTTTTATGATATATCTCGTCATGACGTAAAGCTGATGAGTATCGGTCTAACTTTTTTCGCATCCCTTTTTACCGAATCTGTAGTAATTGTTTGCTTCGTGCGTGTCGATGTTGATATCAAAATTTTCCAAGGATTCTTGATAATATTGAATAAATATTGGCGATTTTTTTTGTTTCTTTTACACCGTGTATTATGAACTTATTTTAAGTTTTTGTCTTTGATATTTCTTTCCAATGTTTCCATTACCAATTTAAGGCATTTATTTTCCTCAAATAGAGGTATGAGCTTATTATCGTTAGTGCGCATGATACATCCAGTGACAGTTTTTGTAATTATTGCGGTTTGTTTGTCTAGTTCTGTTTTCATCAAATGGAATAGTTTTGCCATATCTTCCGACTTCCTTCCAGTACTCATGTTGCAATAACAAGACGTTTTATTTGCGTGTATCAGAACGTAATTCACTCGTTAAGTTGGCACTGCTGGATGACGTCTTTTGTCTGTCAATCAATGACAATTAAGTAAATTGTTAAAGAAATATTCCCTAGCCTCACTTGAATCGATGACTTGTTTGCAATTTTTCAGATGAGGTTATACTTTACGTGATACTTTTGTTATTTTGACGACCAGAAGTCATCTTATTTAATCATAATGGACCTATATAAGCGAAAACAAATAGCAGCTGTGCTAACAAAGGAACATATTTCCTATCGCGTTAGAGATGCGTTCCGTCAGTGTAGTGTTGATTCTTGTAGTGGCCGCAATGGCGACCGCGGCTCCTCCCGGCAAACCTTATTACGATGTGAGTAATGCGAAAGCATTGTTCGAGGACTTCATACAGAAGTACAAGAGAAATTACAAAGATGACGCGGATAAAGACGCACATTTCCATGCTTTTGCCGCGAATTTGATACAGATCAATAAGTCGAATGCCTCGGACCGTGGTGCTTATTACGTCATTAATAAATTCGCTGATTACACCGATAATGAGAAGAAGAACCTGTGTTGATTAAAAAGTGAGTAAAATGTTAGAAATTCATATATAACCATAAACGTACGGTTCGATAAAATAATGACTAACTATGACATAATATGCAACGTTGTCGATGACATCACTTTTACGATTCTTTATTATGCACCATATCACGTTATTTGCGTGTTAAAAAACAGTAACCACGCCGACGTCAAAACTTTACAATGAATATTTTTTAAGGTAAAGTAATTCCTAGGAGGAATGAAAATGATTTTGATGATATTTAATACTATTGTAAAGTAAGTAAAAGAGGTTTATAGGACGCTCCGCACTGCAGAGTTAGCCAAACTTACTTCAAAACTTGGCTTATTGTAAAAGTAAAAATTCATTTATTTTTACTTTTTACTTTTACTTCTTGTTCGTATCGTCTTTTTTCTTATCCGCTCCCGATAATCACGTCATGCTGTCCTACTTCCATGTGTCATCTAATAGTATGACCTGTCTACCACTTTTTACTTACAAAATCATCGAATCTAAAAAAAAAAATAGCTTTCAGAATCTAAAAAAAAAGTCTATTCGTCTGGATGTATGTTCTGGATTGGCGGTCTGATTGCGAAACACACAATTAATTAGAATTTGAATCATTTTGAAGGTTATTACTAACTAGCTTCTGCCCGTGACTTCGTCCGCGTTAAATTTCATGTTCCCCCGACCCTTCCCGTCGCATAGAATCACCTGCCCTTGCGATTTTCCCCGTTTTTGCAAAAATTTTCATTGCTGCTCCGCTCCTCTTGGTTGTAGCGTGATGTTATGCAGCCTATAGCCTTTCTCGATAAATACGCTACCCAACACAAAAAGATTTGTTCAATTCGGACCAGTAGTTCCTGATATTATCGCGTTCAATCAAACAAACAAACAAACTCTACAGCTTTATATTATTAGTATAGGTGTATAGCTACATATCATCGCAAATTACGAAATTACACCGCTCGAGCAATATTTATCAATAATAATAGCAACAATTCATAATTTATAGAATGATGTTTCAATTACCATATTAGTAATAATTTATAAAAAAAAATGTTTTCTTTCTTTTCAGAATCGAAGAACTAAATTTCCTGGGAGCGTGATAACTTGATAAGAGACGCATATAAAAAGTATAATTTGAAATGAAATTAATGTTTTAAATACCCGATGTTTTTGTACCCTGTTATATAATAAACCTAAAGATATATTTGCGTATTCAAGGACAGAGTAATCAATCAATTTATATACCTATATTATATAATAACATATACTATATTATATATATAACAAATATTTCAACACTGGGGAGTTCATAATTATGTCCTTATCCATGGTACCTGCTTGCGCGTCGCTGCCCTGCCAATCTTTATACTAAACAGACTTCAAAAAACTACTTTCTACTAAACACTACTTATCGAGTGACCTTTTATAAAGGTTAAATTCTGATTAGTGCTTTTTGGGATAGCTTCAATACAATACACGTATTTTTCCATTTGGAGTATTTTGAAGATGATACTTCTTGTCACTCTTATTTACTTAGGAAGTCAAGATATACGATTTTGTGTGGGGTAAGTGCCACAACTTCCTCTCACCGAGAGGAGGCCTGTGTCCCAGCAGTGGGAACATTTATAGGCTGCTGATGATGAAGTGCCACAACTGAAAAGTGAAAAATAAAAAGTTTATTACAAAAAAACATATCACCATTACAAAAAAACACTCAACATCAAAGAATCGATGGTAAAAATACGAAAATCCAATACCAAAGACATCGGTTTTCGAAGTTAAAATTATTTTTCACTCTATTCTCACTTTCATTATTCCAATGTCAGTCTGATAACATTGTTCCCATCATTATCACAAGCAATTGCAAACGACCTATGGCACGTCATGTTTATTTTAATTGTGACTAATTGCAACAGCTGTTAACTCAGAGAAACCGGCCATGAATACGTAACATCAATTAAATAGTCAATCACTTTCTGATAAGCCTAAGCGAGCGACGGTCAGATGAGGTGCTTTTTTTTTTTGGGTGGGAAATCATTAAATGACCTCTCCCGCTCTGGGTGGAGTGGAAAGGTAAGTCAGACTTTTACTGACTAAAATCCACCCGTGTTCCTGCAGCTGCCTATGCCAGGGCCACGGTAATTCTTTCGAACAATTCCGCAACCCTGACAGGAGATGAGGTACTAGGTCGGCCACTCAAGCCGCCCAATTCATTCAAGGACAGCTGTGAAGATGAGCGATGGGGCTTAGTTTTTGCAGCCGTGAGCTTGGATTTTCATTTTGATCTCACTATTGGCTTTAGAAGCCACGGAAACCATGAGAACGATTGGGGAAAGCCTATTTCCAGCAGTCCACGTCTTTCAGCTGAAATTAAGGACGGAAACCAGTTTAGACTAGACAGTGACAAAAAAGACGATATCTCCAAAGTTATGTATGGAAGCTATTTAGAAATTACATCTTTGGAATTGTTATGAAATTAGATAACAGATAATGTACGGATTTCGCTATATTTTATTTCAATTGCGTTTTCTCGAAACGACTTTTTTCAACTGGTGGGCATTCTAGCTCAAAAAGTTATTGACATTTCGATCTGAAATTTGTTGCGTGCATTATTCAATTCCAATCCAACCTAATTAAATATATATTTTTTTATGCAAAAAGGTGAAAAAATATGGTATAAAAACATGACATTGTGTTCAAACACCTCAAAACCATGCAATTTTCATTTTTTTTTTTTACACAATTAGGTTCATATTCTTAGGAAATATGTTGTTAACAAAAAAGAAAAATTGTGATGATTAGCGACAAAAATTGCGACTTCAGGAATGCCTACCAGCAAAATACTCGGATGGAAATCGTTCATGGACATCACGTTCTAACGCCAGTAATTCTGGCGGAAATTACTTGAAAAATTTTTTAAAGGGTACTTTAAAACATGAATAATATACCTTCTAAGTTTAAACACTTTCTAATTATTCCTTCCCTGTTTAAAAATTCACGAAAAATACCAAAATTTCGGCCTCCTAAACTGGTTTCCCCCCTTAAGATGGTGAAATTTATTTGGCAAAATGTGGATGTACCTAGTACCGGTACACTTCCACCTGTCCCTTTAGGAATTTTATGCGTTATGTAATGTGTATTGTTAAAATAGCATTATAAGTTTTAAAATGCAGTCAGGAACAAAACGGTTGTCAGAATTTCTTATACCGCTCCTTGGATACGCATCTATATATTTCCAATTTGTAGTTACGAGCTTTCAGAGGCCCGCGGGAATACTGCTCAAGAACTCGTCTTCATTTTCATATAAACTAGTACCTATATTATCTTATTTCTTAAAAACTAAATTGGTCGTTTATATTTTACATATTGTATGAAGTCATAAAAAAAACACTTCGCTTTGAAATACTCCTAGCTACAGTAATTTCAATAGGTATATAGACTCACAATGAGCAAAACGATGAACGGACATTGGGACATAATATATATATATACTATAATCACTCTAAAATGTTTGCACTGCTGGAACACAGGCCTCCCCTTTGTGAGAGGGAGTCGGCCATAATACCACGCGGTAAGTAATTTACACATGTCGTCAAATTTTTGATACTAGAACATGCGAGTTTCCTCACGATGTTTTCTTTCACCGTTTTGAGAGCAGTGGTGATGAAATTATTGAGTTCTTCGAACCTATGACCTACAACTGTTAAATCGCAGTGATTATGACTGGGCCATCATTGCTTTATTTTGAAGAAAATTTGTATATTGAGAATCTCTCTCGATGCTCTCCAAAGATTGTATTTAACCAACTTAATAAAAGAAAAGCTTTCGATTATATTATTACTCACCTACGCATTCTTTACTACATTTTGAAGATTGAGAACCGTTGGCGAAGTATAGACATGGCGCTATACTGCTCAAATCTACCCCGATTTATTTTATCCGATTAGTTTCGATATTCAATATATTAATGTTAATAATACTTGTAAATTCAATATATTAATGTTAATACACTTTTAAAAAAGCGTGGGGTGCTTGATATCAATTAATAAATATCTCAAAAAGCACCCCATGCTTTTTAGGGTTCCGTTGCCAAATGGCATAAAACGGAACCCTTATAGATTCATCATGTCTGTCTGTCCGTGTATGTCACAGCCACTTTTTTCCGAAACTATAAGAACTATGCTGTTGAAACTTGGTAAGTAGATGTATTCTGTGAACCGCATTAAGATTTTCACACAAAAATAGAAAAAAAACAATAATATTTGGGGTTCCCCATACATAGAACTGAAACTCAAAAAATTTTTTTTTCATAAACCTTTCATTCAGTCAACTCAAATATAAAAAAAAAAAACATTTAATTTCATAAACATAAAGCTTATGCATTAACCGTGAATACCTGCAGGTTTGTACGGAACCCTCAGTGCGCACTGAGCCGGTTTTTCCATTATTTTCTACTTTTTAGTTTGGTTTTCTATAGAAGGGTGTTTTTTAATTTTTTTTTAGACTATTATTTATTTTCAATTTTTTAGGGTGTTTCGAATATTGAGACATATGGCAGCGTTGTTTGTGACGTATGTCAGCGTAGTTTTTGAAGACAGTTTTTTTTGCTCTCCTCGTAACCCCGGCAAGGATAATCACACAAATTTATAAAATTATTGCATTGTCATTGGTATTTCATAAGTATGCCGAATTTCGAGTAAATCCGACATTTTGAAGGGGGCTCAAAATCATGTTGAAAGTTTCCGTTACATACTAACGAATGAAACTAATAAAAGCGTGTTAAAAGACACTATTTTGAAATATTCATTTACAATTCTTGATAGATTTGTAATTATTTCAATGGCCTTTTCTACTTCTAAAACAGTATCGCAAAATAATAATAATAATAATAATATGAGATAATCAACATACATGTGGTTTTATCGATCATTACTCATTAGTCAGTGCATATTACATATTATCTGAGTATGAGTAAGGTTAGGTGCCTACTGCATGTGGTTGATAACCCGTTACTACTCTAGGTATCTAATTGTTGTTGTTTACTAATTCATTATAACTGACTCTTACAATTATGAGATAGATTCAACAAGCGAAGGACTTCTATATATTGCAATAATAACGAGCAAAGCTTCTTATCTTGAGGACTTTTTTACCGATTTAAAACAAAGTGTAATCTAGTATTTCGCATTGCATATTTTTGCTTAAGGTAAGAACCGCCAGAGTAACCCGAAAATTAAAATTTTCGTAGGTTTTTTATCATAATGAGACTTTATGATGTCCATGTTTTGTTAATTCATACTTTAACTCTGACCATGCTTCTACTGGTAACTTGTTAAGAAAATTACTCGTATAACATTAAGATGGATGCGTCAGAGTCGCGTAATTAAAATTTTCTCTAATTTTTTTGTTATTTCCAAGTCAGTGCCAGGTTGCATATAGTTTTTCATTGACCTTTCACCTCTTTTTTCAGACCGTAATACGTATGTATTTATAGAATTATAATCATAAAAATCATGAATACAATCTTACATTGAATTTTCCAATGCCACGATACATAATATGTTTAATGTACATGAACACAAAATGTACAAACATTCAATGGAGGTTTGTATAAAGGAGTCTATAAATGAACACTTGACAGTTTCGTTTTACCCATGTAAGTATTATCTCTATGATTTCCTTAAGATTTTAAATATCGATATTTAATCAAGCACAGCCCATACAGCCTGACACTCACTTGAAAATTGCAATTTTTTTTAGAAAATTCGCGGGCTACCCTGGTGATTCCATCTTAATGTCTAACGCGTATTTTAATAAACAAGTGACCAAAAGAGGCATTGTAGTTTAAGCATCAATATTTTTTTTTTAAAATCATAAAGTTAATACCTATATGTATGGGTAAAAAGGAACTGTCAAGTGTTCCAACGCCAAGAAACATCAAAACTTTCGATTTATTTCTTATATTACACCAAAAAGTAATGTTCCCGTCGAGTATACAATGTAAGCCATAAAAATAACAACCAAGGACCTAGTTGATTGTTGAAAAACAAAATGCTACGTTTTATTTGAGCCGACAACTGTACGCGGGGTAAATTGAAACGCGGGTTGGGGGACAGGAATTGGCAAGTTTGAGCACCACACCAAACCATTCCGGGGATTTGTCGGACCCTCGTAAAATGCTCTTCGGAAACAGGCGGAGTTCCCGGAGGTTTATCTTATTTTGAAAAGCCTTCCTACGGAAAGATGAAGCGGCGGTTATGAGGGCGCCCGCGATCGTTCGAATTGCGTTATGGAAAACGCTCTTGATGTGAGCACTCTATTAACTCCTTGGTAAGTCAGTAATGGTTTCTGTCTGACGCGGTTATTGACGGAGGCTAGATCCTATTAAAAACTTACGTGATGAACTGTTTCAAAGAAAAATATTAGATTGTCTTGCTCGGAGTAAGGTCTTGATCTCTAGAGAGATGGAAAAACCTAATAAATATCTAGGAAATAAACGCGCTTTCAAATCTATATCTATACTAATATTATAAAGCTGAAGAGTTTGTTTGTTTGAACGCGCTAATCTCAGGAACTACTGGTCCGAATTGAAAAATTCTTTTTGTGTTGGGTAGCCTATTTATCGAGAAAGGTTATAGGCTATATAACATCACGCTATAACTAAGAAAAGCGGAGCAGTAATGAAAAATATTGCAAAAACAGGCAAAATCGCATGGGTAGGCGATTCGACGCGACGGGAAGGGTCGGGGGAACAAAAAATTTAACGCGGTCGACGTCGCGGACAGAAGTAGTATTTAATAAAGATTTATTTTCAGAATTTCTTAAAGGTCGATACTTCATTAGTTAGATAGAGTACCTACTAGACACCTAAACTAACAATCTATGACTATTGTCAATTGTTGTAGTTTCGAGCATTTTATTTTTCAAGTACTGTTTCACAATGCATTTGGGAAATGGGATTTGGCATTGCGTCTCGACGTAATGACGGCTTGCCACGTGACATCGCTCCGAATACAACGTCTTTCCTTTATTACTATCTCTATTGTAGAATAGAGACGTCGAAAACCTGACAATACTCAGCTATTGTTAAACAACATTACAGTATGGTTCGGTGCTCACACAAATTAGCTTCCCTCTGTGTATTTCATTTAAATATAAATGGCTGAGTAAATAACTTTGTAATTTAATGATGTCAGGAGATTTAAGAAATTTGAATAAAAATTTAGAGAAAGCCTTTTACATGTAGGTAAGCTAAGTAAAATATTCTTAACACTGTGATCTCAAAACCGTAAGCGAAAGCGTGACAAGGTTCCTAGCTTTTACCTTTGTTTCGCAGTGACAATAATTTAGGCAATATCATTAAGATGTTCTAATTTTAAACTCCAATTAGATACTGACAGTTTGTTAGAACAACGAATGAGCAGTGGTGGCATGAAGGGGTCTGCTGGGACCGATGCCTGCCGGGTCGCGTGTTTGTTCGAAAGAGATACCGTGACCCTGGCACATGGGCAGCTGAAGGAACACGGGTGGGTTTTAGTCAGTAAAAGTCTGACACGCCCTCCTGCTCCGTCCAGAGCGGGAGAAGTCATTTGATGATTTCCCATCCAAAAAAAAAAAAAAAGCTGTGGTGGCACAGTGGTGAGTCGTGACTTAGATTGTAGCTTCGAACTTTTTAAGATATATTGTAAACAATTTAATTTCACGTTTATTCCCAAGAATATCTCGATTGATATTAACGTATCTTTCAGTGATTGGGCTAACACCGGTATTCATCAAGGAGAACACGGCTTTATCAGTTATACAATGAAAGGACTGCTGCTGCTGTTAATACTGCCGAATTAAATTTACCAATAAGTTAGAAATATAATGACAGGACATATGTATACTGCTGAATTTAATTTATATGTTAGAAATTGATCGAATTATTTATAAAAGCTCAACAAAAAAAATTGAAGACTTGTGACCACCAACCCGCACTGGATCGGTAGCGTGATGTCCACTCCCTCTCACTGAGAGGACTCCCGCGTCCAAGCAGTTTGAACACTATATGCTGTCATTAATTGACAGTTGTATGAAATGGTTGAGGTGGAGTGGCAATTTACTATACAATAAATTTGGGCTACATCGTTGGTCTAGTGGTCGTAAGCGCTACAGCGCATGTGGTCTTGGTTTCAATTACCAAGTTGGACAAAGTGTTAGAAGTTTTCCACCTGGATTCGTCTGTAGCCGCTTGGAGTCTGGATTTGCTGCCAGTTGAAATTAATATACCCCTATAACATGGGACTTTAACTGAGCGGAGACCTTGTTTCGCCAGGTTTATTCCGATCCAGCCCGTCTCTTACTGTCTACCAACGTTGCCCTAAGCCGAGGTCCGTACCCCACAGGGGTCGCCTTTAGCGAGTAGTCACTCTAGTTTTCAGTTTTTTAATTCTTGGCTTAATTTATTAAGGTAGCCACAGACAAGCCCGGTAAACACCCTCGTAGGTTGACCAGCGAGGAGTCATTAAAAACGAATAGGGGCAGGCCTTGTGTGGAATGCCCCTCGGTTAGATAGATCGACGACTTCAAAAAGGTAACGAAGCATAGGAGAGGCCTATGCCCAGCAGTGGACAGTGATTCTTTGATGGAAACAAAATTGGAGAAATGTGAGTGCATTATAGGGACACCTCTGCCTGACCTTTTAGGAAACACAGGCGTGATATTAAATTACGTCATTTTCCCTGACCGTACATTCAGAGTTCCTATTACTAAGCTTCACGCATCATCGTCACGGGTAGCCAGCGGGGACGTGTTCTCCTAACAAGGGTAGCACAGAGATCTCCAAGTCATGTAGAGAAGTACATACAGCCGCAGGGTTAGCGTGTTCTAGTGCGATCCAAGTCACTGAGTAGCCTTTGTGCTATCGTTAAATGTAGCAAGTGTACCGTACAGAAACATAAGACCTCATACACCTCAATTAGAATATTGAGTTAAAAGCATATACGATGAACAAAACCATTTATTTTTAACGCTAACGGTTATTATTCAGGAGATCGTGTTGACCCTAACATTACTTAAAGCATTCAAAATTGAGTCTTATTGTCTTGAAATAAGATTTTTTGTCTCAATCGGCGGTAGGTAGGTGAAGGTAAAATACATAATTTTGAGAAAAATACGTATATTAAAATGATTAAAATCGATCCAGTAGTCAATTTTAAACAAACTACTTTTAGAAATTGTGTTTATGCTGTTAATCCCTGTATACTTAAATTAGGAATGAAAGAATCGAATAAAATACGGCACAGAGAAGATGAATCTATCGTAATCAATAACAACTCTAAATGAAAAAAAAAAAACTCTCAACATTATACGCTGATTACGCTAAGCCTGTTCCCAAAGGTGGGAAAAAGGCCTCCATTCTGTGCAAGGCAATGGACCATAATACACCACGTGGACCCAGCGTGGATTGATAGATGTCATTGATAAATGTCACATATTTTCGAATTTTTGGTTCTAGGACATGCCGGATTTCTCCTCCACCGTTTAGAGAGCAGTGTTTTAAGAAGAAATTATTTACACAAAGTAAAGTGTCTGTTTGGGTTCGAACCTACGACCTAGGACTCGTATGTCAGGGTTGTTACCATTAGAATTCTTCGCATTCAGTTTAATAATGCGTTCCGGGTTTTGATGGGGCTGTTCCGCTTCTGTAGCGCTTCAGGGATGTTTGCTGAAGCTCGTGTCGATTGCTTCTACGCTACGATGCGAAAAAGATGCGCCTCCCTGGTACGCCGGGTGCGGGCCAGCCCCAACATTATACTGCGGTGTATCGCGAGCAGCTGGACTGCGTCTATGTGAATCGCTACTGCAAGCTGTCCACTTCAGTGTTGAGCTTGTAGCAGGCTCGCTTTTAACTATAAGGCACTGTAGGTTAAGTGAGTAGGATAAGTTTACTAACATAGCTGATAAGAAATATTGTCACTAAAACATTTGAGTCATTTGTTACTTGTATTTGAAATATAAATTAAAATTAAAATTAGGCCAGCACTGCTATTTAGGCTTTTCTTTTGCGTACATAAGATGGTAAACCGGTTGAGTTGGTGATACATCAACGCACAGCCCAAACCAATGGACCTTGAGTCTTGAAAATTTCCACCTTTTCACCTTGTACAGTGTAGGCATTCACTAAGCATGGATTTTTGGAAAATCCACTCATAAAATTAGTTTCAAAGTTAAGATCTGTCAATTTTGTGTTTAAGCAGATGATTCCCCGTTCCCAGTGTGATAGAAAGGGAAGATAAAGTTGTGTATGGAAAGTCCTTCATTTTGCAAAGTAAAAATCTCAAAATGTATAATTAGGCTTAAGGTTAGAAACTAACGCAACGTACATATATCGGTGTTTATTGAATTTCAACCCTTGTACGTGGACGTGGACAACAGTTTGTGTTCAAGTAAATATAATGTACACGTGTATCGTGTTATTACTAAAGCCTCTACTGTCGTCCGTCTATCTGGCTGTCTATCTGACATGAGCAAATATACCAGCTATCGTTAAATGGTTGAGGAATTTTGGAAATTTCTCGTTCACCTGCCTACCATGTCGCATCGTATGGTCTGCCAGGACTATTACCTACTTCGTTTTCGCTTAGCGCTCTTTATGACTTTTTATTTTATTTTGATTGGCTCCTTGGCTCCTCCTCCCAGCATGATATTATAAACTAAACAGCAATGGTGAGGCCGTTCTCCTACGTGATTGAAACGCAGGAGAACCAGGGTAACCGACACAACTCGAAGAATTACCAAACTAAAGATTTAGTAGGCATATTGCTCGCAAAACAGATGACCGATGGAACAGAAAGTTTCTGGAGCGACGATCGCGTACTGGAAGACGTACAGTTGGAAGAACTCCCTCAAAGGTAGACCGAAGACCTGGTGTAGGCCGCAGGAATCCTCTGGATGCGGGAAGCAGAGGCCGAAGTGGCGAAGCTAGGGAAACGCTTAATGTCCAGCAGTGTACGTCTTACGGCTGAAATGATGATGATGATTATGGTTTTTAAGTAAACGACGAAAATACACTTGGAGTAGACGATAAAGCGAAAGGAAGTTCGTTCCTGACGTGGGTCCCCCAACCCCATAGGCTATTTTATTTCACGTGAGATAAGTGCTGACGCGTGGACGAAGCCGCGGACAAAACCTGGCGTTATTTGTAAGAAAGTATATATTTTTTAATCAGACTCAAAGAAAAACATATTATGTGAGTTCATGATAAGAATTGCACATACCTAGTTGTTAAACAATGCTCATAAATGAATAAGTAAGTCATGGCAACGGATAATTAGATAATAAAATTGTGTTTTAATATTTGTAAAGACGTTATATAGCCTATATGACAAGTACATTACGATTTTTGTACAAATCAAATAACATCGTTTGTAAATAGCGCTGTAAAAACGTATCGTTAATATTATTACTCGTTTATAAAAAAAATATTTGAACGTTTATATGTTTGTTTGGTACGCTTTGATACTCCAATGGCTGAACAGATTTAGACGAAATTTGGCATTAGGGTAGACCATGGTATGGATTAGAACATACAATACGTTTTATCATGACATTCTTACGGGATCGAGACTTATGCGGGTAAAACCATGGGGCGCAACTAGTGTGTTAATAAAGACCATAGATTATCGAATATTTCAAATCTCTTTTGGCATCAATGATTATTAATGTCCAAAGTTAAAGGATATATTTTAAATAGGCACTTTTTAACGTCAACATTTACATTAAAATAGAATTGATTTCAATCGCCCCTTCCAAAAGGTAGATTCGTATGAAGAAGATGGGCAAGAAACTCCATCGCAAATCTTTTAAAAATGTTTTACAATATTTTTGATACTTTCATTAGAATTATATGTGCAAACTATGCACCGAGAATAAAAACAATTTAAAATCACAAGGTATTTTGTTATAACATTTAACACAATACCACATAAAATATGTATGTATTCTTACTTTACCTAATCTTAATAAAAACTTAAAAAAAAAATAACAACTGACTTCCTAAAAAACAAACACTACAAAGTGAAAAATAACTTTAATTTCGGAAGTCGGTGTCTTAGGATTTGTATTTAAGGATTTTTTGCCACCGACTTCCGAAATTAAAGTTATTTTTCACTTTGTAGTGTTTTTTTAGGAAGTCGGTTGTTATTTTTTGGTAAAAAGTTTATATTTTAAACTTTTCAGTATATACCCCGCACTAATCTAATCGCGTTATTCGTTCATTTGTCGCGCAAATACTTAATGCAAATTTAAGACCTATATGGTTTGCACATGGATCCCATTGTCCGAATGGAACCAAATTAAAATGGGACCACACTAGAAGCACCAGCTTTCAAATAAAAAAAAAGAATCATCAAAATCGGTTCACTCAGTCAAAAGTTATGAGGTAACAAACATTAAAAAAAATACAGTCGAATTGATAACCTCCTCCTTTTTTGAAGTCGGTTAAAAATCGTTGAAGTTTTTATTTCTTAATTTGTAGTATTAAAATTATGTCTATCATTTATTAAAAATATTTTACTTACAAACATGTTATTTTAGTAAATGAAAATTACCAGTACACAGTTTGAAATTGAGGTACAGATTGTTAATTTCAAAGTAGCATAGCATACATGTTTTCTGAAAAACGAAACTGAAACCTAATTAAAAACTACACGAAGCAAAGTCAATTCACAAACTCTCTTACTTTAACAAAACTCATAAAGTTCTACGAAATTAGAAAACTACCACAAGCAGCACATAAGTAAGTACGTCACAATTCTCAGGTTGGCAACGTTTGTCGGGACTTGAAGACGTGCAGTCTGGCCATAATGAAGACGCCGTTTAATTAACTTCAGAGATGCCGCGGCCTTCGAACTTCGGCGTTTGCTGAAGAAATAATAATGAGCCGACAGCCGCCACGCTTCACTGCACGCCTAGTGTGAAAACTGTGAACTACACTTTCTTGCGAATAATTTTTTGTTTTGTATTACTCGTTCTTGTTTTTTAGCTTGTCATACACGAGGCTGTTCAAATCCATGCAAGTATTAAGGTGACTTTTTAAATTCTTTTGCACTTTCTAAGTTTAACTGGGATATCACCGACATCGTCTTAACATTTTAGCACTTAGTCATTATAACCTGATTGCAACTGAATTGTTAACCAAGAGGAACTTTGTCTCTTGAGATACAAGTATTCTTTTACTTAGTTGAGGAGCCAGATGTTCAACCTTCTTTTTGACCTCTGCTTGTACAATCATGTTTAGTTTATGTCTAACTTTAAGTGTTTTTCTGTGTACAATAAATTTATTATTTATTTATTTAGTATTATTTTATCGGTGAAAGTATACAGCGTTAAAAATCTTGGATTTTATACACAGGGTCAAATTAAATAAGCTTTACGCATAGATGTTACAAAGTAATGAAAACAAAAAGTTTTTGATCGAAATTCCAACTTTGTTGAAATCTTTAAATCACCCTGAAATGTTTCACATTTAGGAAACCAAACGACTGTTGTTATGTTATGGTTTTTTGGAAATTCTTAAAAAATATTTACTTATGTCTCACAAAAAATTCAAAAACATCTAATTGATTACGGTTACGAAATAATTGGAATTGAATTAATTTGCAGATATAATTTTTATTACTGTCAAAGCCTAGCCTCTACGTTTGTGGGATACTTACAAATTTGTTTAAAAATTGTTGGCCCAATGTTTATATAATAACCTTAACGGATTCGTGTACAGCCATGACATATAAACACATAAGCAACATTAAAACATTTGAGGGCAGTGGTGGCCCAGTGATATCAGCCCTGATTTTAAAATTTGTAGGTCATGGATTAGAACCCAGGCAGGCGGTTTACTTTGTGTAGATAATTTATCACCATTGATCTCACAACGATGAAGTAAAACATCGTGAGGAAACTGGCCTGTCCTAGAAACAAAAACTCGAAGACATGTGACATCTACCAACCCGCACTGGGCCCGCGCGATAGTTTGACGCACTCCCTCTCACCGAGAGGAGGCCTGTGTCTCAGCAGTGGGAACAGTATAGGATGATTATGAAGCAACATTCAAATACGTTTTATTTTTCCTAAAGTATTAGTAGAAATGATTAAGCCATGCATGTCTCAGTGCAAGCCGTATTAAGGCGATACCGCGAATGGCTCAATATATCAGTTTTGGTTCCTTAGATCTTACTCAGTTACTTGGATAACTGTGATAATTCTAGAGCTAATACATGCAATCAGAACTCTGACCAGTGATGGGATGAGTGCACTCCCTCTCACCTCTCACCGAGAGGAGGCCTGTGTCACAGCAGTGGGAACAGTATAGGATGATTATGAAGCAACATTCAAATACGTTTTATTTTTCCTAAAGTATTAGTAGAAATGTTATGGTGTTACGAATATAGTCTTTAAACTACGACACTAAGAGAACACTGTACGTACTAACGTTTTATTACAAAAGTTTACATTTAGCTAAGAGTAGTAAGATTTCTCATACAATCATAGTGCCTAAAATAAATTAAAGCATTTTATAACAGGTGGAAGTAATGACGGTGCGGTATTTGAAGTTAGGTATCGACTCGCTCAACATCATCATCATTAGCTGAAAGACGTCCACAGCTGGACATAGGCCTCCCCCACTTCAACCGGTTTTGTGCTTCCCGCATCCAGCGGATTCCTGCGGCCTTCACAATCGAGTCGCCCGATCTAGATTAATGCAAACCTGTGTTTGAGGCCCACCTGTGTGGCCTGTGTGGGCCTATATATTGTTTTTTTTTATTTTTTATGAAATTGGTCTTGTCTCTAATTCCACGTCATCTAATTCCACGCCAAATTCCTTTTTGAATTTTGGTTCATTGTAAGGTATTTATACCCGTAACCGTACATTGGTTTGATGTTTACCTACTTATTGCCTAGCAGCCATAAATATCTTACCTTGCTATTAATACCTTCAAATTCGAAGATAATTAAAGCCTTTTAAGTAAGACGGGCTTACTTACCTATAAGTACCTACCTCACCTTACCTATAATATTAATAAACATACAGTCGGCGTTAAGTTACAAAACATCATCAAACGAGGCATTTGTTCCCTTTGTTATGGCTTCATTATAACATAAAGAGTTCGTAACGCGTTGTTGCTTTGAAATATATTTACAGTAAGATTTTAAGCTTCATTAGACCGTGTAATCAGTTCTGTAATTTGTTAATAATAATATGTTAATTAAGAAGCCTGGGTGTTTAAAGGCGGAGACTGTTCTGCAACGTTTGTTTGTATTGTATCATTCGAGGCGACCTTTGTTACAGTACGCTGATACACAAGACGCGGCAAACGCGTGTTTCGAGTACATGGCTCCAGCGCGCTCAGTTTCTTGTTCATCATTTCAGTTGAATGTCGTTCACTCCTGGACATAGACCTCTCTCAATTCGGTGGGGGCGGGGGGCGCTCTTGCCATTATCCCCGCGCTTGGCAGGCGGGTTGGCGATCGCAGTATGGTGATAAAATGTATAGAGAACGCTGCTGTCCATTCCGGCAGTCCGGCACCACACGGACATTTCAAACAAACACTCGCTTCGAGCACTTGAATCAAGCATTTTATTAAGAATCGTGTAAGTGACTGCCTTTACTTTGGAAAAGTATCTTTTTATTTTGGATAAGAGAATAAAACGAGACACGTTGTGTAGGACACATCAACCTGCACTGTTCTTTTTTGGAAATTACATCTCGCAGGTCAACCTATGAGGTTCTGTCAGGGTCGCAAGATTGTTCGAAAGAGATACCGTGACCCTGGCACATGGGCAACTGAAGGAACACGGGTGGGTTTTAGTCAGTAAAAGTCTGACACGCTCTCTCGCTCCGACCAGAGCGGGAGAAGTCATTTGACGATCTCCCATCTAAAAAAAATTGCACTCCGGGAGTGCCGGCAGAAGTGAAAACTTGATTATTAACGTTGAGCATGTTTGATATTTTGGAATGGTTAGGGAATAATTTGTTGTTCAATTTCCATATTTTAAGCACTTTATATTCACGAATTTTACGAATACACAACAATGTGATCACTACACAGACGGTCGAGCCATCAGCTGTCACCATCCATGGATGCGCGTGGCACGCTGTAACATAGACGAACATTCGCGCAAGCGCCCTGCGCCGCCTAAACGAAACAGTAGGCCCAGGCATACATTTTCGCCGCGCCGTAGAGAGGGGATAGCTGTCTACTCTCCATCCGTCCTACGCTTTTTCGATCAGGTCACGTGTCCTGACGCGAGTTTAAGATTTTATACCCATTACAGAAAAAGTGCTCAACGCCGCTAAAGAAGTTTTCACTTCAAAAAAACCTATGAGGTTGTCGGCTGCTTAACTGGACTTGTCTGTAGCTACCTTAATAAATTAAGGCCTCTAGCCAGGGCTTTACAACTTAAATGTAGAGACACTACTCGTCAAGGGCACTCCCTGTGAGATACGGACCTCGGCTTCAGGCATCGCTGGTAGACGGCAGCAAGCGATGGACTGTATCGGAGCGATTATTATGCTATATTAATGCTAAAGGCTCCGCGGCGCAAGTTGGCTCGAACAAGAGTCGGGGCGAATCAACCTGCACCGACTACTGATACATTAGAAACAATCGTTGCAAACTGAACGTAATCTCCGCCTTAAGAAGCTAGCCCTCTACTCCTCGTGGACTACGGACTTTGAAGTTAAAAGCAGGCGATTGCCAATACGATTAACTAATATTTTAACTTGTACATTTTGATGTACTTTGTTATTACTTTGAAAGAAGACATCGAACTTATCACGATCACGAACCCCCTATTGAAAAAAATGTTGACGAATTCTCAAGTCTCCCTATTCTGAATGAGAATCGGCCTTTGCCCTGCAGTAGAGGAATTGCATGAATTATATTTACAACAACTATCAATAGTTACTTAAAAATGGCAGCAAATATAAAGCAGTAATCTGTTTTGGGAAATGTTTAACAATTATGCAAATCACAGAGACCGATAATGACTCAGTGTATAAATAATATACTTTAGTTTAACACCGATAAGCACGAATGACAATAACACATAGCGTAAATACCTACCTAAATAAATACCCGTTAAAGTAAATATTTACAGCAGTTGTGTTAAACTAAATATCTGAAATATTTAAACAATGCGACAACTGTTCAGCGACCCATGTTACAGGTGATTCATACTATGTTCTATAATTAACATTACTTACGTAGTTTATTTTACAACGCCCTAATTTTCATTTCTTTCTTTCTATTTTTAATAATTTTAACGAATACTAGTGAGTCAAAAAGAAATGATTTTAAAAACCGGCCAAGTGTGTTTCGCACCGCACAGTGAAGTTCCGTAGTCGGAATGGATATTTATGCATGCACCGTATTGACGTTACTGGACTCAAAAAGAGAAGGAAAAATCGTAGTTTCAATATACCTTTACTTAGTGGTGCAGAGATTAAACATTCTTTCCAATTTGCATCGATATAGTTCAAATAGTCTTCGAGGTAAATGGTTTTGTCACATCCGGACTGAACTCAAGAGGGTTCCAAATTTAAATTAAAAACCTTTTATTTATATAAATAGAGGTAAACAATAAGCAGATGTTTTACATTCAAGTAATGATTGTATAAATAATGAGGTAAATAAAACACAAGTGTAAAAATAAATCAGCAGGATAAACTGCAAATATTCAGATACAATGAAATTTATGCTTTATTTATCAAAACCTGTTAAGCTTTTTTTTGATGATGCATCAATGAAGGCATTAAATATTTAGGTAATCGATTATGTACCATGTACAGTATACTTTTATTGAAATGAGTTTTTTTTATTGTTAGGACCACTAATTTTCATCCTTAAAGAAAAAAAAAATACGAAAAACTATATGTTTGTTTAAGTTTGCATATTGATTGGACAAATCTCTTCTGAGCCTTAATACCACCATCCTTTCAACATCAAAGTATTTTCATCAAGTCCGTCCAAGTTTTCCGTCTTTGTCATTCGGCTACGGAACCCTAAAAACGTAAGTTTTAGATTTCACAGAATTAATTTCCATCTTTTTGAATACTAAAACTACATTAGTGACGAAATAAATGAATTTCAAATGTTTCTTTGATAATATTTATGTGAGTATAGTTAGCGTCAAAAGTGAACTAATATAATCCTATAATGTTCCCACAGCTGGGATACAGGCATCCTCACGGTGAGAGAGAGCATAGAGGCCGTAATCCACCATGATTCTTTGAAGTTTTGCTTCTAGGACATGTCTGTTTCTTCACGATGTTTTCCTTCACCGTTTTGAAAGCAGTGGTGAATAAATAATTTACACAAAATAAATCACCTTTCTGGGTTCAAACCAAAAAATGAACTAACATTTTGTGATTCCAACAGTTATTGTTTCTCACAGCTGGTACAAAATAGTTATTGCATTTTCTTTACTACCTACCTATAGTTATAAGTTTTTAAACTTGGAACAATGATTACTGAGTCAATACTTTGAAAGCTGACGGTACCTTTCATGTTTATAAAGTGCACTGATATTTTATTATTTTCTGTAAGAACTTTGAACGTTTTAAAAGTGTAATGAGAGATGTCTACGTTTGTTTAATTTTTAAAACGTTGAAAAGGTTTTACTTTGATGTAGGTACAAAGAAAAGTCAAGAAGAACTCTTGAGTCTGCAAAGAGAGTACCTACATATCTACTTAAGATATATTGTGTTTACATTTATAAAAAAATGGCCTCATGCCTTCTTTCCAAGGGTGTAGGGGGCCATCCATAAATTACGCCACACAAATTTCATGATTTTTGATCCCCCCCCCCCCCCGTCCTTGTCACACCTGGTCACAGTTGTGAGACCCCCCCTCCCTAGTGTGACATCACATATTTTACAATTTTACACCTAGACATAGAATTTTTTTAATTTTTTTCTTTCATAGTTCATATTTCGTGTTTTAATAGTAATTTATATAAGTATATTCAATTTTGAAATGTGACGTCACAAAGTTTAGGGCCCCTCCCACCCCCTTGTCACACAATGTCACAATTTGTCGACCTCCTTCCCCCCCCTTTAACGTGTGACGTAATTTATGGATGGCCCCTAGGCAGAAACTACAGATCGTCACCCGTTTACGTTCATACATTTTTATTTTACGTTATTGTAAACATTGATCATCTTCATCATCATTTCAGCCGAAAGACATCCACTGCTGAATGTAGGCCTCCCCGAATTTGAGGGGTTTGCCATAATCGCCACGCTTGGCAGGCGGATTGGCGATCGCAGTATGGTGGTAAAATGCAGAGAGAACGCTGCTGCCCATTCTCTAGTACGTCCTGTAGTCGCCTCTTACAACACCCACGGGAAGAAATGGGATGGTTCTATTCTTTTGCGTCTGGCACCACACGGAACCATTACTGAAAAATATAATTACATATTGTAAACATTATTATTTCATATAAATGAATAATAATGAATATTTTAGGACAACCAACACAACGTTATCTGATCCCAAATTAGGCAGAGCCTGTACTATGGCAACCAGACAACTGATAAACATACTTATATATTTCTAAATACATACATATTATAGATAAATTACACCCAGACACAGAACAAATGATTGTGCTCATCACACAAACATTTGTCCTGGGTGGGGATCGAACCCACGACCTCAGTCTTTGCAGTCAGGGTCACTAACCACTAGACTAACAGGCTAAATAGTTAATAATTTGTGTTTGCAACTGGGTTTTCCTGTTAGGTTATCTTTTAGTGGGTAGCCGGGGTTATCTTTGGGGAATTACTAGAAATGAATGTTAAACATAGTACTTACTCATGTTTATTATTCAGTTCTAGAGTTCCATACCCAAAAGATGGCAATGGTTACTAAGCTACGGTTTTCTGTCTGTCTGTCTGTCAACAGACTGCATCTCATGAACAGTAATAGGAACAGGAACGCGGAGGATTTTGGCGCCGACTCAAAATGACTTCTTTTAGGCTTCTTATTTTTGTTTTTTTGTTTTTTCGGCGGTAAATTTTTTTCGCCACAGTCTGTGAAGCCTGACCGGCCTTTGACCACGATGTTTTTTGCACGTTCTGGTCATACGTGATCCACTTTTCATCACCAGTTATCAGCTTCTTCAAAAATGGTTCGGTTTCATTACGTCGTAATAAAGAATCACAAATGAGTACACGGTTCATTAGGTTTCTTTCAGTGAGCTCGTGAGGTACCCAAATTTCGAGCTTTTTTGTGTACCCAGTTTTATTCAAATGCGCCAAAACTGTTTTGTGGTCAATTTCCAGTTCTTCAGCTACGTCGTAACTACTGATATGCCGGTCTTGCTCCACTTTTTCAAAAATGGCATCCATTTTATCCGTAATAGGGCGACCAGAGCGACGTGCATCTTTGACATCAAATTTCCGGATTGAAAACGCTTAAACCAAATTTGTGCTACTCTCACAGACACTACACTAGGTCCATAAACATCGCAAATTTTTTTCGCGGCTTGCGTTGCATTTTTACCTTTTTTGTAGTAAAA
Organism: Aporophyla nigra; assembly: GCA_947507805.1. Taxonomy (NCBI): domain Eukaryota; kingdom Metazoa; phylum Arthropoda; class Insecta; order Lepidoptera; family Noctuidae; genus Aporophyla; species Aporophyla nigra. Next base: position 16,454,642 of record OX382297.1, on the reverse strand, counting down.
TTTTAAAATGTATCGAATTTCTTCATTAGATTCACTCATCTTGACGGTACGAAAAACAAATGAAAATCACACATTTTCCTAATTTGAATTTGGAATTATGTTCTTTAAAATTTAAACTTTCAATGATACCAAAACCAGCCAGATACAAATAGTATAGCCAAAGAGATTTTATTACAAGTTCATACATACTATAATGCGAAAAGACTTTTTCCCCAACCTAATATATACGCGTTGGCTTGAGAACCTCCTCCGTTTTTATTCGTCGGTTAAAAAAAGATTATATTAAACGATGGTACGGACGGAAACCTTCGTGCGCCAGTCCAAGTCGCACTTGGTAGGTTTTTTAATAATTCCACAACGATTCATATAAGACAACAGCGATAACCCTGGTTGATAATTGCCTGAAAAGTAATAGATAGTCAAATAGTTTAATATTATTTTTAAGTAGGTACTAGATTACAGAAATCTGATGTCTTTGCAAAGGGAATTAATTACTAAATTTGTTTGAAAATATTTCCAAACTTCGATAAAAACTGAAGTAGTCTCAAAAATTTCTTGACTGGTAACTGATATCTTACCAAAAATCACCACTGTCTTCTTTAATTAAGAACAAGAAATTTAATGAGGATTATCTGAGCCAAAAAAAAACCTTTGCTAAATATTCAAACATTTCAAGAAATTCTGCTGAGACGCTGATAGTGTTGCCAAAAGTTCGTCGCCGTCGCTGTTAAAACTTTATGATAATTAGTGAGTCGCTAGAGCTAATTCAAAGATCAAGCCGCAGATAGGAGTTTGTCGCCAGATGTAATATTGTAGCCGCGTGTAACATTTCAGAATCTCTACCATTGTAACTGAACAAATAAGTTTCAAACTTAATTGTAGATTCTCTGGAACCACACTTAGTTTTAGTCAATATAATCGTGACATTGACTGGGTTAGTTGGCAGTAAACATTTTAATTAAACTGAGAAACTTTTCTTATTTGAGCATTGCTTTTAATCGTAGTGTCAACGAAATGATACTACAATTAATAGCAATGGTTTGTTATTCAATTGCTTGGCTACCTAATCGAGCGATCTCATATAAATTAGGCCAAGTTCTGATGAGTACATTTTTGAACGCTTTTTTGTACAGACGCCAGCACATTGAGCTCTAGTAGCTCTGCAGCTCTAGTAATTTGTCAAATTTCTATAATAGATTTTCAATTTTATCGCTAAAGCTTTAGGCTCACGGTTGATTGGGAGATTTTGACAGTTTCGGGTACCTTGATGTGCTGGCGTCTGTACTTTAGCTACAATATTACGTATTTTATACACTTAGTATAATATTGATGATGTTCTAATAATAATAATAATAATAAACAAGGTGCGCGCCTTCAACGGTTGCGTCATGCCAGTTTTGATGTACTCTTTCGGCATACTCAAATGGACTCAAACCGAACTCGACGCCCTGGATAGGAGGGTCCGTACGCTGCTGACTGCATATCGAATGCATCACCCACGTTCATCGGTAATGAGGCTGTATATCCCGCGAAAGTGTGGAGGTCGAGGCTTTTTAAACGCTAAGACTCTCCACAATCGCGAGATATGCAGTCTCAGGGAATATTTCCTAGAAACCGACGTGGGAATGCATCGCGATGTGGTCGCGGTTGACAAGGGCCTCACCCCGCTCTCCTTGGCTAACGAGAACTGGCGCAAACCTCTAATACTTGACACTAATGAACGCATGGAAGTATGGCAGAGTAAGGAGCTCCACGGAGGCTTTTTCCGGGCCCTACATGGACCCGATGTAGATATACTAGCGTCCGTAGCCTGGCTGCGTTTCGGTGACCTCTTTGGGGAAACCGAAGGTTTTGTCTGTGCAATTATGGACGAAGTTATGATGACGAACAATTACCGGAGATTTATTGTGAAAGACGGCACGGTTGACATCTGTCGGGCATGCCACCGTCCAGGCGAATCAATTAGGCACATAATCTCCGGGTGTTCTCGTCTAGCTAACGAAGAATACTTGCATAGGCACAACCTAGTAGCCAGGATTATCCATCAGCAACTTGCTCTTAAATACAGCCTTGTGGAATCGGAACTGCCGTACTACAGGTATGTGCCCGACCCAGTTCTCGAAAATGGACATATCACATTGTACTGGGATTGATCCATCATCACTGATAGGACTATTAAAATAAGCCTGATATAGTGGTGGTGGGTCGAGTAGAGCGGCGCACAATGATTGTTGACATAACGGTCCCACATGACGAGAACCTCGTGAAAGCTGAGAAAGATAAACAGATTAAGTATCTTGACTTGGCTCGCGAGGTTGCCGACATGTGGGATGTGGATTCAGCGATAATTGTGCCGATAGTCGTCACTGCCAATGGCTTGATAGCCAAGAGCCTCGACCAACACCTAAGGAGGCTCTCGTTAGGCAGCTGGGTCAAGGGCTTGATTCAGAAAGCGGTACTTCTGGACACGGCTCGCATTGTCAGGAGGTTCCTCTCTCTGGAGTCCTGACCACCGGTAGCTTGGACCCTGTTCCCGATACCGGTGGGCTACTATTTTTTATATTTTTAAATGTTTTTTACTTTTGTTTTTCTAATATTTAAAAATATAATTAATATGTGTATATTATGAAATAAAAGATAATAATAACTTCTAGTCACAAAGAATTGTAGGGAAACAAATTTGATTGAACTATTTCAAACACATACCACAACTAAAAAGTGAAAAGTAAATGACTTTATTACAAAAATTAAAACGAGTATATTTCTTTGAGAAATGACACTACAATTAACAGCAATGGATAGTCAATAAATTGTAGTGTTACAAAGTTAATGACGAACGTACATTGCCAACATTATGTGAATAATTTAGACTGGCGTAATTTTTCCACGATAACCGGGCCACTAAATCTTCAGAACTCGTTAATCGAAGTTTTTGCAAGTACTTGGTGGCTGACGCCAACTGCCTTTGGCACAGCCCCGCCTCTGCGCGACGCCAATTTAAATGATAAAACTCAGATCCCTCAAAGGATAAAATTCAGATTATTCCGCCCTAAACTAAATTAAAAATCTCTTTTTCAAAAAAAGTGAGGCCAACCATCGTACTAGATACACTCGGCCTTTATGGGCTAAACATTTTTAATTACAAATTGGTATTAGCTTCAATAAACATCATTTTAGATTTTAATTTGAGAGAGTTTATTTACAATCGGAACGTATAAAATTATTTGCTACCGCTTCATCTACTTCAAACGTATGAGTAATTAGTTCGATAAAACATCAATAAGTATAATATTATGAATCGCTTATGTATCCTGCAGAATCTATACTAATGTTATAAGCTGAAGAGTTTGTTTTGTTTATGTGTTTGTTAGTTTAGTTGAACGCGCTAATCTCAGGAACTACTGGTCCGAATTGAAAAAATATTTTTGTGTTATGTAGCCCATTTATTGAGAAAGGCTATAGGCTATATATAACATTACGCTACAATCAAAGAGAGCGGAGCAGCAACAAAAAATGGACGAAAACTGGCAGGCAATTCGATGTGACGGGAACAAACAGGACGGACGGGTCACGGTAGCAAAAATTTGACGCGGACGAAGTCGCGGGCAAAAGCTAGTAATATAAGAAACGGAAATCAAACGCTTTCTCATGTTATTGTGTTGTTATTACTTTTTTAGCGAATTCAAAAAAACGATGGTGGTTCTCCATTTCAAAGTTTTTTTTTAAATGCGTGTTACCTCATAACTCCATCATTTATTATTTGATTAGAAAATTCTACTTTTGTTTGAAAGGGTACTTATTTATCGAGTGGTCCCATATAAGTGAGACCAAGTTCTGATGAGTGGTTTTTTGAGTTACTCAATACTTTTATTGCATTCCACATGTAGGTAATCTTAGGTGGTAAACTTATAAATAGACCATAAGGACCCTGTCTGGCTTATTACGCTAGGCTTCAAAATTACTTAGTTTATATTAATGATGTTCTAATTAATAACTTCCTGTTTGTAATTAAGTATTGTATTAATTACTGTAGGTATACGAATTTGTATGGAGTAGGTACCACAACTTAAAAATGAAGGGTCAAATACTGTAAGTATTACAAAAAAATACCGACTTCCAAAAAAAAGCACCACTAAGTGAAAAACAACTAGAATTTCGGAAGTCGTCTCAGTTTTTCGTTTTTTGCCACCGACTATTGAAATATTTTTAAAAAATAGTCTTGTCCACATGCATTTTTGTCTTCTTAGCCGTTTTGTTAATGAAGGTTCGCCACCGATGCAAAACATAGTTAAAGGGAATATTTAAAAAGTCACAGAAAATTATTTCCAATGCAGGGTTAAAGTTGATTTAAATTATGTGACACCACTTGCAATGGTTAATGTAACGTAAATGGTATTTCATCATCAGCCTACAGCAGTCCACTGCTGGACATCGGATTTTCCAATTACACGCATTTCAGCTCGATTCTCGACAACTCACATGCAGCTGCTACCAGCCACCTTGCGAATGTTGTTACTCCACCTAGCCTGCGGGTATACTACACGTCTACCCCAGTGGTAATCGATTCTACGGCTAACATGGCCGACCCATTTCCTAAAGGTGGTTTTGCTTAAAAATGGTAATTAATTGGATGAATAAAGAAAATAATTTTCGTTTTCACCTACACTAATCTTTACTAATATTATAAAGCTGAAGAGTTTGTTTGTTTGGTTGAACGCGCTCTCAAAAACGTCAGAATTGAAAAATTCTTTTTGTGTTGAGTAGCCTATTTATTGAGGAAGGCTATAGGCTATATAACATTACGCTGCAATCAAAAGGAGCGGAGCAGCAATGAAAAACGGACGAAAACTGGCAAGCAATTCGATGCGACGGGAAGGGTCAGGGGAGCAAAAATTTGACGCGAACGAAGTTGCGGGCAGAAGCTAGTAATATTGTAAAGAGGATTAATTTGCTTGTTTGTAAAATTGTTTGTCATGGATAAACTTAAAAACTACTAAACCGATTTAAAATTGATTTCACCTTTGGAAAGCTACATTATTCTGAAGTAACATGAGCTATAAATTTCACGCGGAAGAGTCACGGGCGAATTGTCATATGTGATGTAAAATATGTTTCAATTTTACTCAATTCCATACAAACGATTTATTTGTACAATTTACCTATCAAAATGAATTAATTCATCTTATTCAAATTCACACAAAAGCAAGCTCAAACTTCGGAACCTACATGTGTTCCTGGCACCTTCATTTCAATAGTTCTATTCACGCCATCATACCGTCTGTAGAACTCTTGAATTCAAATGTTACTGTTTTCAGAATAAGTTCACGTAGAATTTTAAAATTCATACAGACGGACGGGTGCTGGAGTATATAAAGTAGGTATTGATCTAGGTACTTAAGTAGGTACTCTACGCGCATGGAGTTTTAAAACCTTATTTTGCCGCAGACGTAGGTAGTTAAGGAACCTTTCTATAAAAAAAAAACAACCGACTTCCTTAAAAACACTTCAAAGTGAAAAATAACTTTAATTTCGCAAGTCGGTGTCTTAGGATTTGTATTTAAGGTTTTTGCTACCGACTTCCGAAATTAAAGTTATTTTTCACTTTGAAGTGTTTTTAAGGAAGTCGGTTATTTTTGTTTATGTTTTATTTTTACATTTTTAGTTATGGTATCTACTCCACAGTAATTCCAAACAAACAATGCTTCGATGGCAGAAATCGCGGTTGATTTGCTGTCATTTTTTAAAGAGTTCCGGTGTCTGTCTCCGGAACTCATCATCAGATCTATATAAAATTTATATGGGACCATTTCGGAATAAACCCCTTTCGAACAAAACAATAATTTTGCAAATCCGTCTATATATGACGGAGTTATGGCCGAACATAAATAAAAAAAGTATAAACATCCGAATTAAGAACCTCCTCCTTTTTGAAGTCGGTTAAAAAAGATGGATCTCGCACGCTTCAATCAGATAAACGCAAAAGTTAGAAGTAGGTACTTACTAAGATTTTTCTCGATAGAACTTGAAATACCTAATTGAAATAGGTAAGTAAGTCTACATTGTTTTAAAGCGTTTTTAATTTCGCTTTCTGCCGTGTTTATTGAAAATAATAGCTCCACTGGTTTTTCACTGTCGCTGGCAAGATGATGGAAGCATTATCAGCGACAATAATCAAGCCAACATGGTGATTATAATATGTAATTATTATTATGTAATATTATAGATTAAAATATCTTCTGCTGTGATCTGTTCAACATCTTCTTAGTGAGTATCCTCATCCTTATGGCGTAACACACTATCAAGCACATTCTGAACTAAATCAAAGAATATTATAATCCATTGCTTCACATTTTCGCAAAATGAATCTACTCAACATCGTAAATAACGCAATGTATGTTGTTGGACTGTCAAAATAAAACCAGCAATGGATTAATTTCGACAGTTGTTAGTTTGTTACGCAATTACCCATTATTTACTACACAAAATAATACTTAGAATCAGGCAAACAAATATATTTGTATTTACGTTCTTCATTTACCTTGAGCTATTGTTATGGTAGAGTAGCCAAGTAAGTAGTATATAAAAACTTTTTTACAAAAAAAAAAACAACCGACTTCCTTAAAAACACTACAAAGTGAAAAATAACTTTAATTTCGGAAGTCGGTGTCTTAGGATCTGTATTTATGTTTTTTTTGCCACCGACTTCCGAAATTAAAGTTATTTTTCACTTTGTAGTGTTTTTAAGGAAGTCGGTTGTTTTTTTTTTGTAAAAAAGTTTTTATTTTTAAATTTTTAGTTGTGGTATTCACCCTGCACTAATTCCAAACAAACAATGCATATTTATGCGATAGCAGAAATCGCGGTTGATTTGCTGTCATTTTTTAAAGAGTTCCGGTGTCTGTCTCCCGAACTCATCATCAGATCTATATGAAAATTATATGGGACCATTTCGGAATAAACCCCTTTCGAACAAAAAAAGAATTTTGCAAATCCATCTACATATGACGGAGTTATGGCCGAACATACATAAAAAAAAAAAACATATAAACATCCGAATTGAGAACCTCCTTTTTGAAGTCGGTTAAAAATATAATAAATGGCCAGGCCAAAATGATTAAGGCTGCTTTTTTTTATTAAGCAGACAGTAGAGTGGGTAAGAGCCCACTCTAGTGTCTGCTGAGGAATCAATTCTCGATGTCAACGAGTATGTCTATCTAGGACAAGATATCTTCTAACTCCTGATCGATAAGGAGTTGTACCTTCCATCATCAGCTCAACGGAATATAAGAATACAAGTAACGGTCTAAACGTGCCTATAATATTCAAAGAATTATCCCCTAACCTTCTAACCTTTCACTGTAAGTTCCTATATGTACTGTTCACCGATGAGGAGTTCCATGCGGTATCTTCGAAGACTATAATTAGTTCACCACGGATGGATAGATAGAACCAGCAATTATTTTTGATCTTTAGTACAATATCCAAATCACATTACGTGTACTGTTTGTTTTTGAGGAGTTCCTTCGTTTATCTCCCAAAGTATACATCAAATCTTCACAAAATTGATATGGGACCACCTCAGGAGTATACCCTTACGAATAAAAAAAGAATTTTCAAAATCGGTTGACAATTGGCGGAGAAATCGGTGAACATACATAAAAAAAAAAAAAAAAAATACATACAGTCGAACATATAACCTCCTCCTTTTTTTGAAGTCGGTTAATAATAGCAATATAATCAATACGACGCCATTGTGTGTTTTAAATACAAAATGTATTTTATTTTAAACCAATAGATCAGTTGTATACAATTACCATAATCAAACATTTAAATGAAAATTGGTTAGTAGATATTGTGCAATGAATTTACCGTCAAATAGCCGTTATTGGTGTATTAATTGGTCATCAATTGCACACAGTAGGTCACCTATGATTGTGTTATATTGGTAAAGGGAGACATTAATTTTGTCATTGCATTGTGTGTCATTCGTCAGTCGTTACGGGTCGTCAGAAGCCCAAAAGTCTGACAACCAGTTTTACAAAGGGTATCGTATTACCCAGTGATTGGGTTGTGGAGGTCAGATAGGCAGACGTTCCATGTAAAATACTGGTATTCAGTTGCATCCGGTTAGACTGGAAGCTGACCCCAGTGTAGTTGGGAAAAGGCTAGGCAGACGACGATTGTGTGATTTATATATGAAAAGGCAATCAAGCGCAAACTGAAACTATGAACCACATACTTTGAAAAAAAAAAAAATGGTTTTCCATAGCAAACTGCAGTACCTATGCGGTCATATGTACTGGACAGCAATTATTTTTTTAATACCTGAAGAGAAATTTCAACAAAGGGGTGTTCGGAATTATGTAAGTACGGAATCTATCAGGTGGCGCGAAAACACAAAAACACATATAGATATGGACGAGAGAGATTGATTTAGTATCGAGGGTCAAACGTATCTCTAAGGACTCAGGTTTATAGAAAACGCATAAAGCTCAGACTGCACTCCAAAATGAGTTAACATTAATAAGTAGATTAAGTCTCCCGCACGCGATCTTAGTACACATCTTCCGTGAAGTTTTCAGCTTCTATAAAAATCCAAGGTTGTGCACACTGCTAAAAAGCTTGGTCAACACGTATAATTAGTGATTTACTGAAATCGAAAGGACAAAGTAGGTATTTCTTAGCCGTTATACTTTATGAAATAAAATAGTATACATTTTGAGGAATTAGCAGTAGATTCTGTATGCTTAAGCAAATTATTATTGTTTTTATTGGACGCGTAAAAAACAATACATAAAGAAGAGTTATTTTTATGTTTTTTAGTTTCTAAACAAGATCTTGTTTGTTATTTTTTTTTAGTTTTTAGTGATCATTTAATTGATTTTGTTCAACTCCAGTTATCGTTAGCCATTATTTCGTGAATTGTATAAAGCTGTGGAATATGTAGACGGAATAATATTTGTTAATGTACTACTACCATTTTCCATTATAAATTAAATAATATAAAATAGAAATTGTTATATTAGAGACACGTCGCGCTGTCGCGTCGCTCCTAACTGCTAACCTTTAGTGTCAAATGGGTCCTTTACATTTATCATTTATACAAATAGCAAACATTTCTTTACATTGTCAATCTTTCAGACAACAAAGGCCTACTTTTGTAATTCAGTAAAATAATTAAAGGTTCTTATTTCAAGACCTGCAATGCAGATGTCATTGAGTGAACGATCCCCGCATCGGGAATGGCCTTTGGAGCATTAAAAGCGAGTGAATTACATATTGTTCAATCCGTCACATATATTTAATTGGTCACACGCATTTATCTTACCGTTGGTTTTTTGTAGGATTTATGTAATTGTTAAATGGAAGACTATTTATGGTGTAGTGGAAGATAAGTGGCATTATCATCAGTCTATAGCAATGTACGGACTTACTGATGCATAGATAGTTTGGTCTAGTGTAGCGAACGTTGCTGCTGAGCGTGTTTGATTCTCAGGATTGGAACTGTTATTGGTGCTTTTAGATTTCAAGAAATAAATAGTGCTTCACTAGCGCCCGGTCCTTCGCCCGCGTTAAGTGCGGATATCATTTCACGAGAACGTATCACCGAGATGAAAAGTAGTCTATGCCCTAATTCAGGTTATGGGAAAATTTCGTCAAAAGCCGTTCTGCCGTTGAAGTGTGATTGATTTAAACATACAGAATATTACTTTTTAATTTTAATAGGATCCATTGCCACTAGGAGTGCTGCCAGAGGAGCAGTGGTGGCCCAGTCGTATTGGCCCCAACTTACAGGTTGTAGGTCGTGAGTTTGAACCTAAATATTATTTTAATAAGTATTTTATTTCACTGCCACTGCTTTCAAAACGGTGAAGGAAAATCATCGTGAGGAAACCGGCATGTCTTAGAACCAAAAAAATCGTAGACACGTGACATTCACCAACCCACATGTGGCCCGGGTGATGGATCCACCCTCTCCCTCTCACAAAGAGGACGCCTGTGTCCCAGCAGTGGGAACATTATATGCTGAATATGTTACTGCCACTTCCAATTTATCGAGCAACTAGGATGCTTGTCAATCTCGGTCAAAGTCCAGACCTAGACTTACGTATTTGCAAACCTCATTCGATATGTAACAACACGCTCAATATACCTTTGTTTCACTCAACCATTCCCAATGTTTTGCAGCGATCTCAACAGAACCAACGCCGGAAACGCCATGCAAATAACACGTTCGACTAAAAGATCTAAATATTGTACGAACTGTAACAGGTTGCCGGTCCGTCGGAGTACATCGAAACAATCTGTTCTGAACTGACGCTCACTACTTCCGCAGCTTTGCAAAGTAATTGATAGGTACATCTGTGTTTATCTCTTCCCGAATCGGTGGAAGAATCAATATGTTAGAATGTTTCGGGGAATTAATGATGCAAGAATCTTCTTCGATTCATACATGACTGTGCGTGTCCATGTCTGTCTGTCTGTCTGTGTTTGTTATTGTGTGTTTTGTTGTTATATTTGTTGTTGTGTGTATTGTTGTTGTGTTGTTGTTTTTATTGTTGTGTTGTTGCGTGTTTTGTTGTTAATGTTTGGATTTGAGGCCATAGGGGTGCGCATCGCAGTTTAAAATGTATCTCCATATTTTTATGTTCAGCAGAACAATCTACACTAAGCGTATTGAAAGTAGGTACAAAAACGAATAATGAATAAGTTTGAACTAAAATCATCTATATAAATACTTGAGCGTCGAACCAAGTACACGAAGAATTAAGTAGCAGCCCAAAGCAATTCCATAATAATTCCGCGAATAGTTTATAGTTTAATTAACAGATGATGTTATTAAATCTTATTAACCAAACAATTATTCCCTTAACATTTCAAATACCCAACTAAATTATATGTACGAGAGTAAATTCGAATAGAAATTCTATTTGCTAAAACTCTCTACACATAATGATGACGCGTTTGTACCAACAAAGGAGGCATTCAAATAGGTTTGGATTCAATCATAATTCGGATCAGTGTCAGACCTTACAAATAGAAGGCGGGTAGTATTTGAACAGTTCGCACACATCATAAGAAGATGTAGAAGGTACAGTCACCAGCATGTATTATTGCCGTTACGCAAGATTCAAAAGCGATTTTCTTCTGAAGTTTTGACAGATAAAAATAAATTAGTAAACATCTTATATTTACAGTTTAAGGCTGCCTCGTTGGTCTAGTATAATGATTGCAAGCACTATGGCTGAGAACGAGGTCTTTTTTTTTTTTTGGATGGGAAATCATCAAATGACTTCTCCCGCTCTGGGCGGAGCGGGAGGGCGTGTAAGACTTTTACTGACTAAAACCCACCCGTGTTCCTTCAGTTGCCCATGTGCCAGGGTCACGGTATCTCTTTCGAAGAATCTCGCGACCGTGACAGGCATCAGTTCTAGCAGACCCCTTCAGTACTGCTGACATCTCTTTGAGGCGCGCGTGGAACACTACGCGCCGTCGACCCGAGCCTGGTCCTTACCGGGCGGCGAGCTACCCATTGCTCGCCACCCGCAAGCTCGCGCCTACGGTGGCCGGGAGTCCGCTATCGACTCCCGAGAGAACGAGGTCTAGGGTTCGATTCTCAGGTCGGGCAAAATTTATTGGGTTTTTCTATCTGGAATTTCTTAGAAGCAGCCCGGAGTTTGGATTTGTGCCCGGGTGATGGCAATAGGTTCGGTCCCTATTACGTGGTCTGCCCAACCCTTCAGGGAAACATGAAGTGATGTCACGTTATGTTACACAAAACTAGACAAAATTGGATGAATTTAAAAGTTTAAACAAAATTCGGCAAACGTAGATAAATTTAGGTAAAATTAGACAACATTAGATAAAATTAGTAAAAAAACAGTAACAATTTCTTTACTACGAGAAGATTGAACTATGAGTAGCAATGATTTTCACATTCAGATCAGTACTCGCGAAGACATCTAAGGATTCGTCATATTGCAAAATGTTAGAAGCTTGGTACAATGTGTTCTTCAATGTGTTATGGTTATGGTACTGGTTTGAGGTAGTGAGAATATGGGACGTTAGCGAGGGCGAAGCCTGAGTCTAATGGGTTATGGGATGTTATATTAGACTAGCTTCTGCCCGCGGCTTCGCCCGCGTAGATGTCGAAAAATTCACCATTTCAACCCCCCATTTCACCCTCTTAGGAATGGAAATTCAAAAAACCCTTTCTTAGTGGATACCTACTCTTCACAAAGAACACACTCTCCAAATTTCATGTCTCTAGGACCAGCGGTTTAGGCTGTGCGTTGATACATCAGTCAGTCAGTCAGTCACTCAGGACTTTGAATTTTATATATATAGATGTACCTGTAATGACGAGGAGGTGAAGTGGGTACTACGATTTTGGTCTTACGAACAAAGTATTTTTGACACCACACTATTAAGATGTTTAGTAGTCTATTCTTCAGCGAAAATCGCTCTTAAATTTTGCGTAAGTGTAAGGTATTAAACTAGATTGTACACGTTCAATAGGATCTCAGAATATCTAAATTTTAACGATGTAAAAGGTGAGAAAACAGTATTTCGTCTCGGTCTTGATACGAATTGATTTGCACATGGAGCTGCTAACTTTATTTTATGTTTTAACGGTTTTTACTTTATTTTTATGTTTTAGTTCATATGTATATGCACGTGTTCTATGACTAATAAAACATTGATTTTCTTTTTTAACATTGTCTTACGCAGCTTGTGGTTGCAGTTGGTTAGTAGAAATTGTCAAAAAGCATTATGCTCTCTTCATACGATTTTCTTGACGTCTCTTTAGCATACATGCAAATCTTTGTGGCCTGCCTTAAAGAATAGCACTATTCTATTTCTGCCCGTGGGTGTCATAGAAGGCGACTAAGGGACTTACTGGAGTATGGGCAGCAGCGTTATCTATGCGTCTTACCACCATTCTGCAGTCGTCAACTCGCCTGCCAAGCGTGGCGAGTATGGCAAATCCCCCCAAATTGGGGAGGCTTTTGTCCAGCAATAGATGTCTTCCAGCTGAAATTATGACAGTATTTGTAGCATTTTTTAAATGTTCTTTAACGTAGTTTGCGATAGCAGTTGAAAAAGCGTCATGCCCTCTCAATGCGATTGTCTTCGTCTCTCTTAAAATGCGAATGTGTGTGAACGTGCTACTATCGCAATTCTGCCAGCTGTATAGCCTCAACCGTAAACGGACCTTCGTTCCCTCATCAGCACACACCTTTTGTTTTTTTTTCAGAGCATTTTCTTCTCTGTGGCATGTTGAAACCGGTACTATTATCGTTTGTTGCATGCATGTAGATCATCAACCAAACAAGTTGTCACCAAAAGATTCATCCTTTTTTCGAATAAGCACTGCTGCGACCCAGGCCTCTTTTGTGAGAGGGAATGGGCCATAACCATCAGGCTGACCTAATGCTTACCTACAATATGCTTGTGTTTCTATCTCAGGGCTTATTGTCAGAGTAAACCTTCTCTCACATGTTTTCGTGGTCCCCGTCACGCCAACACCTACGAAAGGCTGGATCTTTGCCAGTGGGGACCGCGCTGTTTGAAGTACCGACGTGCATTTACTAGATTTATTAGATAAGATTTATATTGAAAAGTGTACGTATCTCCTTCTTTCTTGCATTCCCAGGCATAATGCCAGGGTTTGGTTTGGTTAGAAGAATTGGGGAGCTCGTTAGATATTGTAACCTTCAAATTCTGCCGCTGCAGTACCCCGTTCTTCAGTCTAGTTAGTAAGTAGAATTGTAGACCATAAAATAACGAAATACGAAATATAATTTTTTTTAATCCTACCGGTTTCCTAAATTAAATAATTCCTGACTTTATGGTGTTTTTTGGAAGCCAGTTGTTTTTTTTTTTGTAATTTATTAACCTTTTGTGTTGCTACGTAAATAAGTGACAGGCAATGATTATTCTTGTTATAACACCAACTTGTACTTAACCAAATGTATATGGAACCCTATAAGTATACCTTTTCAAACAAAAGAAGAATTTTTCAAACTGGAATTCTGAAGTAAAAAACAAAAAAAAAAAAAAAAATACACTCTCTCTTTGAGAAAGCAGCACTTCCTTTTTTTACGTCTGTAAAAAATTGCCTTCATCGTCATGATATGAAATCTTCTATGTATTATCCAAGCCTATAATCACTTGATTGATATAATTGAGGAGCAGATAATTTTGCTATCTAACCTAATCTTTAGTGTAAGCAGTTCAGTGTTACTGCTTACACCAAAGACAACATTTTGGCAGCTCCTGGAAAACATTGTTGATTCTGCGGTATGCATGATGGATAGATGACAAAAAAAAAAGAATAAGCAGTCATCATGGAGACTGCCAGCAGAAGTGAAAACTCAAAAATTTGGAAACATCAACACGTCATTTTAGCATGTCGGTGACGAGATCACATTGGTATGTCGGTAACGCAAACCCATAACTTTTGCTTTTACCAAAAATCACTCAACGCGACTAAAGAAGTTTTCATTTCAAAGATCTCTAGTAAAATGTCGCCTACAAGAATCTATGAAGAACATGTTTTTGATTCTTAAAAAGTACCTCTAGTACCTTCAATGAATAGTGACAGTTGGTGCTTTTGCAAGTTAGGAATGCCGCGACAAATAATCTTCACATACAGATACTTAGCTGAAAGACGTTCTCTGCTGGGCATAGATTTACCCCAAATTGATGGGGTTTGCCAGAATCACTACGCTTGGCAGGCGGGTTGGCCATCGCAGTATGGTGGTAAAATGCATAGAGAACGCTGGTGCCCATTCTCTAGTAAGTCCCTTAGTCACCTCGTACGACACCCACGAGAAGAAATTAGATGGTGCTATTCTTGACGTCCGGTACCCAATAATCTGGTACATTTTAAAACATCCGAAACAATAATCTGGTTTCTTTCTTGTAATTTTCAGCTTTACATGAAAACTCCATCCAGGTAAGTATTTTTGTTGTGTTCAGAACTTTTATTCTGAATAAATATTAACGTGCGTAATCGCTTCCTTTACTGTGAAATTATGTGGTTAGGGGAAGCTTAGATCTTACTTTTTATGTCTTCTTATGACTACAGTTGTTTTTTCACTTCCCGATTCTTTCCATTATTTTGGTATCTTTGTTTTTTCAATTCTAGGTATTTGTTTTATCATGCCTAGTTGAAAATGTTATTAGCAGTGGTCATTTTAAATATTCAACGCACTTATACATGGTCTAATTAAATTAACTGGCATTAATAGACCCACGTGTTTAGAATCGAAATCGTAAAATAAAGAAGAAGAAAATCTTTTTTCCATCGTGTGAACTCTGTTCAAAACTTTAAATAACACTTGATACTCGTATGTTACATGTTTCTGAAAATCCTTTATAAATAAAGAAGCTTCACAAAACAGCTGAGCGATCTACGTGACCGATGCGGTTCACTGACCGATTACGGGCATTAAACCTTCGCCAATCGAATGATGAAAACAAATTTTAATTAATTATTCATTCGTTTTTTATATTTAATACCCATCATGTGGTAAAGGTTTTGCCAGATAATTAAATGAAAACCAAAAATGGAAACCAAGGGAAGAGCTAGATTTCTTTGTATTTACTTACCCATGAGATTAGCCAATTAATTTCGGCGTATTTTAACTTTCCGGGGACTGGCAAAATTCATGCAGCCACAGCTGAATTTAGAATTGTTTAACCTATGTGATATTTGCCCGAAATAAAGGCTTGAATAGAAGAGTAGCCGCGTAGGTACGTAAGTAAATACAAACAAGAATATTAATTTAGGGCGGAATCGCGAGGAGGTTAATTAAAACACTTTCCCGCAACTCTAAAGGGATTGTCTTCTAAGTATTTCGGGAACACAAAGCTTTAATAGATTCGATTATAAATTTAAATTTCATGGCTTAAAAGAAAAAGTCGTGAATGGAGAAGAAACAGCCTTGGAATTATAATTATTCATTTAATAATGCCTGTTTATTGCTGACCCTGTTTATCAGAGCCTGTTTCCTAGGAGTTTCGTTGGTCGACGCTTTTAGTTTTTATAATGAAAGTAAAGAAGTCACATCGAAAAATTAGGAATTCGGGGTTGGAACTGTGCCCAATTCCCGAGATGGATTGCGTACCTATTATGTCTTATTGAGACCTAATTCTAATAATATTAGCAAATAAATATGACAACTTGCCTCCACCCTGTGAATATAAATGCGCAGGAACAATAAATAAGCTTTGTTTCTCTTGCTTTTGCTGATCTTTATCAGCCGTTTGTGTCACTGTAGTCTGGACCACTAAATGCTTGATTTAAAAAAGGGAAAGGACACTTCCGTAATCTACAAACTAATTTGCAACCCAACAAAACTACCACCCGGTTAAACAGCACAATGTGAACATGCAAAAACTTTAATTATCTTACCGCTTTGTAAGCATGCCGTAACCATTTTTAAAATAATTTGTCCGCGGATAATGTAAACAAGAAGCAGAGATACCCTACGCCGCACTTTATGCATTCATACGCGAATGTAACAGAAAAATCTTGGTTTAATATACATAATGTAGTCATATTTACATAAATACGTAGAAGTCCCGTCTTATCGCGGAGCATCGGACTCTCGAAACGCGCGCGACACGCGGCTTCGCTATGAAATCTGCATAAATTTGCAGTTTTCTTGTTGTTATACACGATTTATGATGTGGAAAATTGTTTATTTATTGCTATTTTTCTTTATAGCTTATATATTTCAACGTTATAAAAGTTTACTTCTGTGTCTGCGGCTGTATTTGAGTCAACTGCGGACACCGGAGATGAGTCTGCGCGTTTTTATTTTCAGCAGAAAAATAGAGAATATGAATAGTGTATGTTATTGAAGCGATTTTGAGAAATGAGGTGCTATCGAATATGGCGACGCATTTGTTCGCCGCTTTACATGGTAATATGTTTCCGTCTGGTTTTGAAGTTGTCTTTTAAAAGCAAGCTAGCTTTATAGTTTATCTTTTACTTTAAGTTCTAGAAAACCGGAAAATTATTTTTGTGACCCGGTATAACGTTGAGTTCACAATTTCTCTTTCACGTAGCTTCTGTAATAATCCAGAGATCCTCATCTAAGTGACAAATAATTGAATTATACAGGTCTGCACAAAGGTTCTGCGACGAAAGTAACTTTCATTTGTTCATAACGTGACATTACACGTACATTTTCTTAAACCCTCATAATGTTACCAACGTTTGTGTAATAAAAGAATAATAAGGAACAGAGATGGGAGGTATGGTGCTATAATGTCAGAGCTTCGGCGTTTAATCTACGCACTTAGGGGCATGATTGTGGGTACGGCACTTTACTTCTACGCGCCAGGTAGTCGGGTCCTTTAGGAATGGTTACGTGAATAAATGGTCACAATTCCGAGCCTGGATAGAATCATAGTGGTCGGTAGTAGCCGACGTAATTTTATTACAAAAGGGTATGTGTGAGCAATGAATATAGTACATAATATGCTGAGCTCGTGAGAAAATGGTGCTGTATTGGGTTTTGTAGCAAATGTATAGCGAAATATTACGAATTTATGAAGTGTTTTGACTAGTTTTCAGTTAATTTTCAAGTCGAATATAGAATAGAATATTGTGAACGATTCGTAAAAACAAACGTATTAAGCAATTCAGTATGCCTGAAAACAAAATCAAATGAATGGTTTTATTCATTTGGTTAGTTTCACCTACTTATACTATTAATACGCCACCTGCGACGAAGGCTTTTTGTATCGTTTATGTAAGAATCGTAGCAGGTGGCGTATTAATTTGGCGTATATTTTTTTTTGACTCAGTTTTACTTAAACATATATATATCTTAGGACAACCAACACACTATTAACTGATCCCAAACTAGGCAGAGCCTGTACTATGGTAACAAGACAACTGATAAACATACTTATATATTTCTAAATACATACATATTATAGATAAATTACACCCAGACACAGAACAAATGATTGTGCGCATCACACAAACATTTGTCCCGGGTGGGAATCAAACCCACGACCTCAGTCTTAGCAGTCAGGGTCACTAACCACTAGACTAACAGGCTAGTCAGTATTGTAGTTTCCACCTACTAACATGGGAAAAATTCGTGAGTTTATGTATGAATACGTGAAACAAGAACTTTGTACCCCTTTTTACGAAAATTACGCGGAGGGAGGAGTATGAAATTTGGTATACTTAAAGTATATGGAGAAGGAATGCAGAATGCTGAAGCCAAACATGGCGATTTTGGCAAACCACTCCCTTTTGGGGAGGCCTATGTCCAGCAGTGGACATCTTTCGGCTGAAATGATGATGGTCGAATTTCGACCATTAGGCGACGTATTAATATTCAAAGATTCAGTATATCTATTACAAAATTTGTAGGTCAAGGCTCTTCAATTGAACAAAACCGTAATAGCATAACAATAGAATACTATTATTGTCCGTATTTTCACGTAATATCAACGCTGAAGTAAACAATAGGTAATAATTTTGATGTTACAGAGACGTTGCGAGTTGGGCTTATCTTAACAATAGAATTTACGATTTAATTGTCTTATGTAGAGGCAGATAACAATGACATTAAGAGAAACAACCAAAGGTGAATACCAAATTGAACGTTTTCCATTAAATATTGATTGTTATTATTGAACTGTTTTTGACACTTATTGTTGTTTTGACCAATGATATCGATGACAATAATGAGAATTAATAAATTTACCTCCAAAAAATTAGTATATTTATTAATTTTTTGGAGGTATGCGGAACAGCGTATAAAGTTGACATATCCTTCATAGAATAAATAATAGTTTAAAAAACTTTTATTTGTACTTTTTAGTTTGGTTTTCAATGGAAGCGTGTTTTTTAGTTTTTTAAACTATTATTTATTTTCAATATTTTAGGGTGTTTCGAATTTTGAGACATACGTTTCAAAATTCGCGTCAGCGTAGTGTGACGTATGTCAGCGTAGTTTGTGACGTATGTCAGCGTAGTTTATGTCGTATGTCAGCGTTTTTTGTGACGTATGTCAGCGTAGTCTTCGAAGACAATTTGTTTGCTGTCCTGGTAACCCTGGCAAGGATAATGGCACTTTATGAAATTATTGGATTGTCATTGGCCCTTGACAGGTGTGCAAAGTTTGAATGAAATCTGGTCGTTTAAAGTGGGTCAAAATCGCGCTATAAGGAGTCGGTTACAAACAAACATACAAGTGAAGCTAATATAAAGCGTGTAAAAAGGGAATCCAGACGAGTGTTGTGTCTAGTTGCGCGGTAAACTCTGCTTGCGCGATTCAGGATTTTGTGTGACGTCATTATGAGGCGTGGTTTGCATTTAGCGATGTAGATGCTGCCACAAGTGACTTAGATGCTTACAAAACAATTGCGCATGCTGGGATTTTTCATCGCCAAAAATGGTGATCTCCATCATAACTATAATTTCCGATGTACACTGTTAGGGGACGAATTTTTACAAAGTTGTGCATTGACAAAGTTCCGAAATGTATGTAAGTCCAACCGCTTGTATTCTATTCATTTTCGAATAAGCCTATTCAAGTAAGTTCACGTTCGCACGGACATAAAAATATCGCAATGGAATTTTTTGCGCATTGTATCTTCAACGCACTGCTGAGCGCTGAGAGTTCACAATCCATGAGTGTGTTTTTTCAACGCGCTGGAATGCACTCCGTCGGATTCTGAAAGCACGGCACAACACGGAGAGTAGCAAAAAAAAAAAAAACTCGCCGCGATTATTGCTGATGCGTTACCTAGCTTAGCTACATTATACAAAATCTTAACTGTCAAACGTTTTCTCTGATGGTTTCATCGAGACTCGATCTACGTTTAAAATCAGAACGTGGAAATGCTTGGCTGCAGTAATAAAAAGGTATGGTTTTAGTATTTCCAAAGAACGACTCTTTCGATTAGAGTTTTATTAAGTACTGTGTCGTCGTCTTTTAAAACTTGAAGTACATACACTTACGAGTACGTACCCAATTCTAAGCGAGGCTTTTACGTTTATCCAATTACAGATGAGTATTATATGTTCTTCAATAAGTATTTTTCTTTCAAGTCGGTACGTTTATTCGTATATATATAAAAGTTTTCGACGACTTCATTAAACTTGAATAATAGGGTTGGATATAAAAGAGCTTTTGATAGTTTTACAGAGTTTTAATGTAATTAGTTATTTGCTGAAGCTATTTCAGAACATTTACAAAAGGTTGGTTTTCTAATAAAATGGTGGTTTATTTAACTTGAGCTCTGATTTTAAATAGTTTTTCTCTTTTTATTTTATAAAGAAAGAGATACCTTCTAATCTAAATCATTTAATTTTGAAACAAAGAAAATTAATACTTTTGTTTTAATAACTTGTTTAATTTAAACAGAGGTGAGACTAATGACAATTCTAAGATATATTTTTAGCAAAATAGGCTACATGCGAAATATTCATAGGACGCATCGTGGAGAGGCGAAACACGTGTCCAGTATCAGTTCAGACTCTATGCTTTTTCTTACTAGTAATCGCTGTAATGAGAACATTACAACAGTTATTATTGGCAGCATATATTATTATTTGCAATTATTTTTTCATAATGTTAATATATCTAGGTACCCTGGGATCCCGGTTCTTTGGAAGGCGTACGAGGTGCCGAAACCAAATTGCTGAGGCTCCTTAGACAATTTAGATAGAGTGAGGCACCAACCGACGATTATCCCTGTATACACTGATTTGCAATTATTAATTATTACGGTAATTGCAATTGTGTGTGGCAGAATTAAGGTATTGAAGTTATTAATTAGACTTTAGAGCTTCAAAACCGTAGAGAATTCTCCCCTTTTCAATCAGCATAAGAACTTCATGAAACAATTTGCATCATTTATTCCCCAATGGAATTCGAAGCCAATAAATTATCATAATTGTTTTTATAAGCAGCTAGAAGGAATGCTATATATTTCGTTTATTATTTACAGCCATTTTCAATGGGCTGAAGCAACGAGTGTAAATCAGAAGGACGGAGGTACAACGGAGATTTATTACTTTTCTTTAGAGTCCCCCAGGAGGAATACAGGGTACCTTTCTATTACGTACTTTGTGATTGTGTATTTGTTTTCTCATTTGTTACAATTAGAAAAGCTGGCATGAAACGGGATATAGTTGTTGTGAAGTTTAGCACAAATGGCACTTACTTTCGTGTAGTGTAGGCTAGGGTTAACAGCTGCTTTGGGAAATGGTAAATTAAGATTTTAAAAGGGAATAAATTCATTGGTCTGAGGCAATGGCAAGCGTGCTTAACACGTTCGGTCCAACGCAGCGTCCTTCTAATCTGTGACGTGTCCCTGTGACGTGCGCCACATTATGGCACAACATTTTCTTTTACATAGTGGACGCAGTTGATAAACGTTCTGCGGTTCTCTTTGGATATCTGAGAGTGTTAAAAGATTGAGTACCATGCAGGCTAGATGACTTTATAACCGTCTGGCGGTTTTGAATATTTTGTATATGGCCTATGCAAATGTCCTGCATATCTGGTAGCATCTTGTAACGGTTCGTTGAGCTCCCTAAAATAGGATTCAGCTGCACGAAGACTGACACATACGTTCATACCATCGGAGACAACAATAGACGCCAAAATGTTATTTGTTGTAGATCTAATGTTCGCTACTGTTGCGGCGGAAAATTTCAACTAATGGAATTTACAATGTCGCTAGTCCGACCTTGTTCTTGCAAGCTCTCAATATATTGCGTGTACTAAAGAGTAGTGTGTAACTCCTGTTCACAGAAGCATACGTACAAGTATTGAAAACACATGACATTCACAACTTCACCCAACCATTTTACTAAAATCAAATACAATAAAGCATTCCTTTCAACAAACGCAAACAAAGCACACGGACGCAATAACAGAACAAAAGTATCAAAACACCTTGCTCCACAACGATAGCTTACAACGTCTATTTACAAATCCATTTAGTCCAATATTCGCGTGAACAATATTTTCCGTTGTCAATTGTCACCATACCGCGCCGTATTATTGAATTATGACTATCTAAACACGGTACTATTGGAGAGAGAGACCATAAATTCGGGGGAGACTGGTTCCCGATAATTTATGTACTGAGAAACTTGGGAACGTCCCTTCACAGACTTATTCATGTTCCTCCTAAGTTAATCACTTGACACAGCGGGCAATTCATAAACACGCTTAGCGGAAATTGCCTTTATAATAAGGAATCAAGGAGGAATCACGGTTCGCTGTTTGATCTGCGCTTGATTTTCGAAAATGTCATATGTGTACATTGTTGTTAAGAAATGTTTAAAGTATTGGAAGTTTGTAGCGGGCGGTTGATAGGTGATGTCTTTTGATGAAAGGAACCGACTGAAGGTTCGTTCAGACTAGCGCGACGCGTCGCGCGTGAATCGGCGATTTACACATATATTCGTAGAATAATTTCTATAACCGTGTCGCGGCGCGACAGGTCGCCCCTGTGTGAAGTGTCATGCGCGTTTTCATAGAAATTATTCTACAGATATAAATCGCCGAACCGCGCACGACCGTCGCGTCGCGCTAGTCTGCATGAGCCTTTATGGTAGAGGCGGTTAAGTTATCGGCTTTATTGGTAATCAGTGACATGTTTTTGACAATTTTGTTGATCGTTAATCGTCGAGCACGTTATTTAAAAATAACGTGCTCGATCAAAATCCTCCTGTACACAGGAGGATTTTGATTTTGTCCGGTACGTATGTATGTTTGTTCATGATTCGTAATTTAGCCCGATTTCAGTTTTTGAACTTGCTTTTTGAGTTCCTATTTAGGAATGTGATAATAAAGTTATTTAGACAAATATTTCTATCATATATTTTGAAACCTGTAAGCGGACGAGAGTTCCAAGTTTAGTTTGCCTCAGAAGAGAATTCAATCGAAACATGAATTGCAGAAATTGCCTGAGCCAGAACTATAAATAAAGCACACAACAGCAAAGCAATAAAATCTACTGCTACCAACGACAATTCAGACTATTACTTAGATAGTTGGTTCAACCAACTATCCAAGCAGAAAATAAACCTCATCAATTCTTTGTATTCCGAGAACACTTAAATACTATTAAGTCAAGACAGATCCAACATTGCCACAACAAACTTAATAGCCCTTTCTTCCCGGAGAATAAATAAACGGCGTTATGAAAAAGAGTGTTAAAACCTCTGTGTAAAAATGAGTTGCCGGACGCTGTGAAATGAGGCAAAAACAAGCAAAATGTATAAAAACGTAAAAGCGTACCGTATTACAAAGATTTTTGCCTAATAGCTTCCTCCTACGTGGCCGTTTTGTATTAAAAATAGCCTCTGCACAAAGTAACTAGTAATGAGGGCTTAAAATAACATAATTTCAGGGGGCTACCAACTTGGTAAATGGAATTAAAAGTCCTGTTAATCCTATGTCCATTTTGTGCTTGGACATGATTTTTTGCTTCTGATTCCAACACTGCAACAGGAAGAGGGTCGAAAGGGATCCCAGTATTATCTTTTATCAATATTTTTCGGCATTTGATTAGCGTAAATCGGTAATCACATATATTGATGGCAGTGAAACGACGTGCAAACTGTTACCATTCAGTACATGATTCTAAACCAAGAAACATGAAAATACTACGCATGGGCGTAGGTTTATAACAATGATCCTTAAAAGTGATTTAAAAAAATGATATTCCATGCATTTTGACCGCGTTGTTATTATACATTTTTATAGGAAACACAGTAGTGGGTGAGAAACAGGCAGGCGCTTTAGGGCCGGCGCTCACTGCCGGCACGGCACGTCATGGCACGGCAGATTGTGCTGCGGCATCCCGCAGCGTTTCGTGGCATGCCGTGGTATCCCGTGGTATCCCGTGGCATGCCGTGGCATTCTACTGAAAGTCCAGCCACTCTGGCATCAATCAGTTTTGCTCCGCGCGGATTCGAAGTTAGTTGTGTCGTTATCGTTGACTGGGATTTAGTATTAAGCTGCACAAGTTACAACCTTATTTCAACTAGCTTAACAGTCATAATTCCTCGACACAAAGTCTCGCGAGATGCAATGGCGTGCCACGGCAACCCGTGGAATGAAACGGCATGACTCGTCATGCCGCGGCGCGTCGCGTCATGCCACAGCATCCCGCGGCATGTCGCGGCATCGTGGTATCGAAATAAAGTAACATGAACTCTAATTTCATTGAAATAAGATTCAAAATAACTTGATTATTAATAAAATCCTTTGCCATGCCGTGCCGTGCCGGCAGTGAGCGCAGGCCCTTACTGTTCTCAAAACGATGATGGAAAATATCGTGAGGAAACCAACATGTCCTAGAACCAAAATTTCGAAGACATACCCTCTCCTTCTCACCAAGAGCAGGCCTATGTCCCAGAGCGGGAGCGGGAGCGGGAGCGGGAGCGGGAGCGGGAGCGGGAGCGGGAACAATTTAGGTTGAGTACGAGTTTTTCAAATTACCGACCAACAATTTCTTTCCAGAATTATGTGCATCGATGTATCTGCCACCCTCAGCCAATCGCGGTAATGATAAAAAGCTTTATCGAACAAAGACAAAAGCTTGACCATTAAAAATCCTACAACGATTTCCGAGTATCATTATTTTTAATTAAACAAATCGATTTCGCGTCTGTACTCGGACGTTATCCGTTGCCTGGTCGCGTCATTAATCACCACATAATATATTGTTAGGCTTCTGAAGAGCCTCATCGGTTTTAGGAACGGGGACATAAATTATTTTCCCTTTTTCAGATTGAGTCGCTAAGTACGCTTGAAACATCTCTATTTAGGTACCTAATTGATTTAGGTTACAACACTATTAGACGTACATGTATTTTATAAATGGGAAAGAGGTAGTGTTTGATTAATAAAGAGGGTTGATAACAAAGGATGTTTAGCACAGTCGGTGTTTTGATTGGAATGGTTCGTTTTCTTTTAAGACCGTTAGACCGCCGAGGCAGGGGTTGCATACCGTAAGCGCCGTGGTCGTAAGCGCTACTGTTGAGCATGAAGTTCTGGGTTCGGTTCCCGGGTCGGGCAAAGTGTTATTAGGTTTCTCCCGTAAGATTTTTTTAGTAACAGCCCGGAGTTTAGAAGTTGGCGGTGTGATACATCCGTGCCTCGGAGCGCACGTTAAACCGTTGGTTCTGCGCCTGATCTCTCTCCGGTCATGTCGGATTGCCGTCCCATCGGACTATGAGAGTGAGGGAAGAGTGAGCGCTCCTGTCTGTGCATACACTTGTGCCCTATAATATCTCTCGCGCCAATGGCGATAGCCTACGTTGAGATTGGCCACCATAGCCGAAACACGGTCTGGAGAGACTATATTTATGTATATGACTGCGATCCAGATTCACCGCGTATTTGAAACTAAACACGGCTATTTAAATTCTGATAAAATAAATCCAATTTTTATTTACAGAGCTGTTCTAAATCGGAGTAATTAATTGGTCTGTATCAATGAGCAAAGGAATGATTAACTCAACAGTTTTCGTTCATTATACGACCGTTATAAGCTTATTTATTACTCATTTTAAAATACAGTATAATTGAGAGATCATTTTAAGAATTATTTTGTGGTTTAGAATAGAGATCGACATAATGTTGAAATGAAATGAATTTATTTTATTTTATTTGTTACCTTTGTTTACCTGTGTTGGCAAAATGGATTAGGCATTATTCCTTCGACTATTTTCCCTGTTTCTGTTTTGTGTTTCATTTTACTAGACAAATAAACAGTGCAAAAGCATTGAAAATAAAAATGAATATCAATTAATTATCATTTCTCTAATTCTTTAGCAAGCACCATTCATATTTTACAATTTGCTAAAAGGAAAACTGCAGGCAACGTCCAGTAAATTCTGGAAAATAAAACATCCCATTCACAACAATGTTTTACATAGTCTTTGTTGCGATTTTTCCTTATAATTTTGAATGAGGTAGGCTGTGCATACTTGTGCGACTTTTTCCGAAGTCGGCAAACATTAACCGTCCAACAAATTTTACAGCAACTGAAAAAAGTTTACATTTTTAACGATAATTACTTCGGGATACACGACAGCGGATCCTAAACAGGGAGTACACTAAGCACGATATACGTAGTTTTGGCCAAATTAACGGGCGCTTCCTACACCGTGTCACCTACGGAAATCAGAAGGACCATTAACGTAATAAAACCAAATGCACTCAGTAGCCAAATAATAACGAGTTGCTGTCGTGCTAAGTTAAACTTGAATGATAAACTTGTAATTTGTTTAGGAGAGAATGATCATAATTTAAAATATACTTTATCTCAATTACAAATTGTTCTAGACACTTTTTACAATAATATGATTATTGTATTAAATGTGATCAAAAATAATTATTTAGATGTTGATAAACTCAATTATCGTATCAAAAATGTGTGTATGAGTTACAAAAAATGTAAATTTCTAGACTGCGAAACATTGAAAATATCTGAACTGTGCACTAAAATAAATTATTTAATTGACTGTAATGATTATAAGGAGAACTATTTAAATCCAAGAGAGCTTGTAAAGAGAATAGCAAGTAACAGATCAAGTATTAAGCTACTTAACGATATTAATGAACCCAAGAGAGGCACAATTCCCTTCTATTTTGATCGCATGAAATTAAAAACACAAAAAAATAATGACCTTATTAATCCTACAGAAAAAGCACAAAAGGGAACTATTCCTTATTATTTTCCAGTGACACAAAAGAATTTAACGTTTTTCGAGCTTAAGGCTCCACCATCGGTAGGATATAATTTTAAAATAATTCATCAAAACATCGCTAGTATTTTATCCAAAAAAGAAATCCTTGAATTAACCTTACAGGAACTACGCGAAGAACAGAATAGCCCAGATGTTATATGCCTTTCCGAAACATTTATAAAAAGAGGTAATGAAAGTTTTATTCATATTCATGATTACGAAATGGCTGCCAGTTTCTCCAGGGAAAAACAAAGGGGTGGGACTTGCATTTTCGTACAGCGTGACCTTGTCTACAAGGATCTGCCGTTTATAAATAACCGTGCAATACAAAATACGTTCGAAGTATGTGGCATAGAAATTACCTGTCATAAGTTGATAATTATATGTATCTATAGGACACCTCAATCCGACCCCAACCAATTTTTAATCAAGTTAAACAGTCTTTTGTACCAGGTATTCCAAAAATATAACTCGAAAACAAACGTGGTCCTAACAGGTGACTTTAACATTAACACTCTTAAACAAGGCAATATTACAAATCAATTACTAGATCTAGCATACAATTATAATCTTAAACTACACATTAATGAACCAACTCGTAAGTCTTCTTGTATCGACCACATTCTCAGTAACATTCATAATGCTATTGGTACAGTAATGCCACTCCATTTATCCGACCATGACACAGCACAAATGTTGAGCTTCCCTGTGAGACATAATACACAAACTCAAGCAACGTACTATGCCTACAAAAGAGTTTTCAGTTCAAATAACATTCAGAAGTTCAAAGAATGCTTACAAAATTTGTCTTGGTCAGAAATTTACGCAGAGAAGGACATAAACAAAGCATTTAGTACTTTTCATGAAACTTTGTGCCTGTTCTTTAATTTGTGCTTCCCAAAAATAAAAGTAAAGGTAAACACTAAAAATAAAAATAAACAGAACTGGATAAGTAAAGGACTTAAAAAAAGTTGTAAAACGAAACGGTTCTTGCGTTATCAATACTATAAAAATAAAAATGTAACAAATAAAGTTCATTATATTCAATATTCAAAACTTCTACAGAAATGCATAAATAGCTCAAGGAAGAATGCAAATATCAAATTTATTAATGAAAGTGGAAACAAATGTACAGCGGTATGGAAAGTAATTAAGGATGAAATTATGGGTAATAACTATAAGAACGATGTGGATAATATCCTAATTGACAATAAAGTACTAACAGACCCCGTAGAAATAGCAACTGCGTTTAATAACCACTACATTAATACAGCACACTCTTCTAGCACGAGTACAAAGCCGCACCGCGAAGAAGGTTCACTAGTTCATTCGATGTTTCTAAAACCTGTGTCTGAAAACGAAGTCAGAGCGGTGATGACATCATTAAGAAACACAAGTTCGGCAGGTTATGACGAAATTAATACGAAGATTATAAAAGCATGCACTGATGAACTTATTATTGTAATGACATATTTAATAAATCTTTCATTTTCACTTGGCACTTTTCCAGAATCTTTAAAAGTATCAATTGTTAAGCCACTTTTTAAAAAAGGTGAAAAATCTGACATTAATAATTATCGACCAATAACACTAATACCTATTATATCTAAAATTTTCGAGAAGTGTATGTGTAAGAGATTGATTGACTACTGTGATAAATTTAACATTATTAAAAAAGATCAATTTGGCTTCCAAAAAAAGAAATCCACAACACTAGCTATCTTCACTCTTGTAAAAACCATATTGACTAATATTAACCGAAACCACCTTACTACAGGGTTGTTTTTTGACTTATCGAAAGCCTTTGACCTAGTATCTCACGACCTGTTGCTACAGAAATTGGAGGCAATTGGCATTAGAGGTATTGCACTTCAATGGATATCGACATACTTGAGTAACAGACAACAGCGTGTTATAATTACAAAAGTGACTGGAAAGAACGACATGACACCACACTCTTCTGAACTCAAATATAACAAATATGGCGTCCCACAAGGAAGTGTATTAGGCCCAATTTTATTCATTCTTTATATTAATTCTATTACTGACATAACTAATCATAAATGTATATTATTTGCTGATGACATTTCCATTATTGTGACATCGGATAAAAAGAATACTACAATTGACGATCATGAAACTGACATTAATAACACAATTGACATACTGATTGAATGGCTAAATAAAAATAATTTATCATTAAATCTTGCAAAGTCTGTATATATTCAATTTCACAGATCAAATAATTCTAAATATAATAATAATAAAATGAAGATAAATAAAATTAGTGAAGTAACGCAAACTAAGTTTCTAGGTGTTACTTTGGATCAAGATATGAATTGGAAATCCCATGTCGATATTGTCTCAAAACGAATAAATAAGTTTGTATTTGCGCTGAGAAAAATTAGGAACATAACAAACGTCCAAACGGCAATAATATCTTATCATGCATATGTTGAATCGGTGTTACGCTATGGATTGATTATGTGGGGCAATAGCACCGATCAAAATAGAGCATTTGTTGCTCAAAAAAAATGCATTCGAGCAATCTACGGGCTTCAATCCGACGATTCTTGTCGGCCGGTATTTCAGAAACTTGGTTTGTTACCGCTACCGTCTCTATATATATATGAGATATGTATGTTTGTGTGGAAGCATAAGGAATTATTTAAAAAAGCAGATGATGTAGTTCCTCGAAACCGGCGCGATCCTCACAGGCTCGTACTGGATGTCATGCCAAGGCTAGCTAAATATAATAAAAGCTGTTTGTATATGTGTGTAGAAATATTTAATAAAATACCGAGCGACTTAAAAATTCTAAATACAAGATTATTTAAAAGTAAATTGTATGATTGGCTGTCCACAAATAGTTTTTATAGTGTAAAAGAATTTTTTGACAAAAAACTTAAATGACTGAAATTTTAAATGTATAAATTATAAATTTTAATGTATTATATAATTAAATGTACCAAATGTCATATAATAATTAATTAATTAATAATATAATGAAATGTATGCACGACAAATTTGCACGCTTATAATGTTAAGCAAAGACATGTATGCTCTGTATTTAATTTTTGTACCATCTTCTATACCATGTTTTTATGCAAATAAATTTTATTCTATTTTTATTTAAAAAAAAAAAAACGAAATCTTGGCGACAATCAAAAGTCAAAAACTTGTCCAAAATGTATGTCAACTCGAGGTATTTTTGACAGATTAGTTCAAATAACAAATGACAATACGATTTGACAGTTGTCCTTAAACCCAAAGTATTTTTGCTCGTCCAAACAATTGAATTTGACACTTGATTTGACGGACCAACTGCTTTCAGACGGGCATGTATCTTCGGCGGACTTCGAGAGAAGGCTCCTAGTATCGTAAACGATATCACAAGATGTAAAAAGTCACAATTTTTAAGTTGGCATGATTCCGCACAGCCGCGCATCAAAATAGTAAGTAAGTATGTACAAGGTGTAAAAGAATTATCGCAAGATCTGATAATAGATTGTCCCTAATTGACTACTGAATAGATTTTAGTAATTTTAATATGGGTTTTTTTTTGAAAAATTATGTATTTTGTCATACCTACCTGGCCCGATTGAAACAAAAGAAATTCAACATATTTTCAAGGCAATGTATTATACTTTTAACTCAATATTCTAATTGGGGTGCATGAGATCTGTGTTAATTATGTTACATTATATTGCTTTCTGGGCCGACCGCGGTGGCGACGTCCATATTCAGGCACCTATTGTGTGCAGACCTTAGATGCGTACCATGACGACTGGTTTGAGGTGGCGCGGGACAAGAGTTCACGGAAGAAATTTGCCCAGCAGTGGAACGGTATAGGCTAAACAAAAATTAAAAATTATAATGCTGCCGGGCCAAGTTATATCTAAATTAGTGTGTAGCACGCCTAAAGTTAAGAGCTCCAACAAAAAGTCTATCGTCTGCACCTTTACACGTATTCATAAATCAAGTACAACAAATAGGTAGCCCTGATGTAAGATATCTACTTACAATAGCATTGTCATAGCCCATTAAGTATAAGTATTATTTAGCAAATATATTGCTGCCAGCATCTCTTTACAAGATTACGCGTTTGTATGAGAATTAAAGATAAAATGCGACGTCGCAATACCGGCCCGTAATCTTTACTAAGTGAATGATTTATACCCTTGCTTGTATTGTTAACTTTTCTTTATCTTTTTTTGCCTTTCAATGCAGTTTTTTATTTCAAAAGAGAAAGGGTCTTTCTGAGTGATTACGTTTTGATTAAATGTTGAGTGCTTTCTTTGGTGATTACAATTTTTTTTAATGGTTGAAAAAGATAACATAATTTTTTAATATAAATTAGCTATTGGACCTATTTTACACCGTGATTTTCAAGTAGAAGAATACTGCAAGGCAGTAAAATGCAAGATTCAAAATTTTTCATGTATACCGCCTCGTTGGTCAAGTGGTCGCAAGCGCTACTGATCAGCGATCATGGGTTAGATTCCCTGGTCAGGCAAAATGTTATTGGGTGTTCCTATCGGGATATTCTTAGTAGCAGCCTGTAGATTGGATTTGTTCCTGGTTGATGGCAATAGGTTCATCCCCTATTATATGGGACTTAAACATAACTGGCAAAATGTCGGTGTTTGACCCTTCTAAATTCCCAACCCTTCGAGAAAACAAGACGTGATGCTATGTATCTAAGTAGTTTTTCAGTGTTATAGTTCATACTTCAGCCAGAAAAACTATTTCTTTCCCAGACTATAGCTGGCCACCAATCGTAAAGCGTAGTATCGGTTTGACCAAACTCGGCAGCCAGAGCCTCTACAAACACACATTTTACCTTAGTTTACGCTCTATAACGTCCAGACAGTGTTACGTCGACGCCTATATACATCCACCGCATACTCATTAACCTTGTTGACCATGAACCTGACGGCTTATCCCGTCACTAGCCGGGTGACGTCAAAACGGCGCCACCATGATTAGTCCGCGACGGCTGTAAGCCCTGAACAAATTAACAAACTAGAGTTTATTTTGTACAAAGAGGTCTTAAATGTAACGAGTTACGTCTAGGTTATTTGTGTGAGTAGGTTAAGGGTTTGTGTTTGTCTATGAGTTTTGAAGTGCGTCTTTCAGAGTTGAGTTCTATGACATTTTCAAAAAAGGAACAAATAAGCGAAATACGTTTAATTACGGTGACGTTGATGCAAAGAAATAACAAAAAAACCGGCCAAGTGCGAGTCGGACTCGCGCACCGAGGGTTCCGTACAAACCTGCAGGTCATCATCATCATCATTCGTCATCATCGTTTATGAAATGAAATGTTTTTTTTTTTAATTTTTATATTTGTTTTGACTGAATGAAAGGTAAATTGTGGTTTACGATTTATGACGTATTAAAAAAAAACTACTAACTAGATCTCGTTCAAACCAATTTTCGTTGGTAGTTTTCATGGTAATGTACATCATATATTTTTTTTAGTTTTATCATTCCCTTATTTTAGAAGTTACGGGGGGGGGGACACACATTTTACCACTTTGGAAGTGTCTCTCGCGCAAACTATTCAGTTTAGAAAAAAATGATATTAGAAACCTCAATTTCATTTTTGAAGACCTATCCATAGATACCCCACACGTAAGGGTTTGATGAAATTTTTTTTTTGTGTTTCAGTTCTATGTATGGGGAACCCCAAATATTATTGTTTAAAAAAAAAATGATATTAGAAACCTCAATATCATTTTTGAAGTCCTATCCATAGATACCCCACACGTAAGGGTTTGATGAAAAAAAAAATTTTGAGTTTCAGTTCTATGTATGGGGAACCCCAAATATTATTGTTTTTTTTTCTATTTTTGTGTGAAAATCTTAATGCGGTTCATTAAATACATCTACTTACCAAGTTTGAATAGCACAGCTCTTATAGTTTCGGAGAAAAGTGGCTGCGACATACTCGGACAGACAGACAGACAGACAGACAGACAGACATGGCGAATCTATAAGGGTTCCGTTTTTTGCCATTTGGCAACGGAACCCTAAAAAAGAACAAGTTGGAGAAAAATATGCGTCACATTGACGCAAAACGGCCATACTGTTTTAAAAGGTGGTGTTTTTATGTTGTTTAAATTAATGACATAAGGTAAAGTGACAGTAAGTAGGTACTCTCTAAGGGGTGCTGGGTTCTTGGGGGTGGCTCCCACCCAAAAAAAAAATAAACAAAAAAAGGGGTGCTGGCTGAATCAATTGCATCACAATTAAGGTCAAATACTTCAGAAAGTAAATTCTCGTAATTTTTAGAACAATCACAGTCTGATCTCAGACTCTATTTGTCAAACATACATCCAGTTTCCATACATTTTTGTCAAATTTTTGACATTTTTAGTTATGAGAATTGAAATAATACGTTTTTAGTTATGAGAATTGAAATAATACGTTTTTAGTTATGATAATTGAAATAATACCTTCTTAGGTATTATTTCAATTCTCATACTACCTAAAAACAAGTATTTTCATGGGGACAAATAAGATATGATTGATCCCTAAACCACATGTCAGAAACGACAGATTCTGCCACTTTCGACTCGTGAATAAAATATGAGTGACGTTCATTGACATATATATTACGGTACACAAATCTTTTTAAAGGTAATTTACCTTTTACAAATACCAGGATCTCTCTTTGTTATGTTAGTACAATACAGGATCAAAATAACTACACTCGTACATGTAAGTGATGCGATATAAGATTCATATAAACCAGCCTTTCCCAAAGTGGGCGATAACGCCCCCTTGTAGCCGCCGCAGCGCCCCTGCAGGGCTAAAGTGGGGTGGTAAGAGACCCAGAAAAGACTGTGTGGGGTGTGTAGACTCTACACAACGCCCCCATTTTTTTTCTGGGTCTCTTACCTCCTCCCTTTAGGCCTGCAGCGCCCACAAGAGGGGCGTTATCACCCACTTTGGGAGAGGCTGATATAAACCAACCATTACCTACTAATTAATAGTGCTTGTTTGTATATGAATATAACTAACTTTTTCCCGCGGATATACCCGCGTGGCGGTCATGTTAATCCGGGTTATAAAGTATCTGTGTGCTTAATTCCATCTTAATCTATTCAACCGTTTTTGCGTGACTGAGTGACACACATACAAACATAGAAACTACTAATATTATAAATGTGAAAGTTTTTGAGGATGTATGGATGTTTGTTACTATTTCACGCAAAAACTACAAACCAAGTTTGGATGAAATTTGGCACACAAATAATTATATATCTAAATAATATAATACCAGTTGATAAAACTGGTTAAACTTTCACATAATATGACATGTAAATTACATGTCATATCTCATAAAAATAAAATATTCAGAGTTGCTATTACATCGTAGAAAACCCAATGACGCTATGACGATGACAAATGGTGGGTTATATGTTATATTATCGCTATTTCTTTACAACGTGTAATAAAAATTGGACGTTACTAGTATTGTATTTTCATTTATTTCAGTAATAACGTTTTTATGTTAGCAAACTAGTATTTATCGCTGTATTATTGTCTCTAATATATTGTATTATTGTCTCTAGTATTTGGCCCAATTATTTAAGTATCTAATAATATTATTTATTTAACGATTTATGTACACACATATACAACAGACCAGAAGTAAAGAGCAGAAAAATTAGTACAAAGGTGATGCTTATTTCTAAAAGAATCTCTTTCAGTATACCTGCGATAGGAGAGAAGATAAAGAGATGTAGACTGCGTGTGTAAAGAAAGTAAAGAATATAATACAAAATAAGTCCCTTACTTGTGAGTTGTGTTTTCATTTGGCTTAAAATTGTTTCTTTATTATGTAGTGATTAAGTTTTCGTTTTTCCAGTTTGTATGGTCGTGAAGCATTTCAATAATTATGAATGCGCCACTCTTTAGTATAATTTTATACACTACTAGCTTCGGCCTGCGACTTCGTCTACGTGAGATTTCTTGAACCCCAATCCACCGCAACGCATCGCTTCACATCACCTGTCTGCGCTGTTCGATCGTTTTCGTTTGCTTGGCTCTATAGGGTTCTAACGTGAAGTTAAATAGGCTATCTTATGACTTGGGGTATCAAATACAATAAGTTTTTTTTTAATACGATTCCAGTTCCAGAGATAAGCGTGTGTAAGTTCAAACAATCAAACAAATCCACTTTATTATTAACGGAAGAAAACCGTTTATTAACACAGTTCGTGAAATACAAAAAAAAATAAAAAAATAGTAAAATAGGAAATGAAAGAGAGAGAGAGATCATCAACATCATTATCAGTTCAGCCTAAAGACGTCCACTGCTGGACATAGACCTCCTCCAAGCTCCGCCACTGCGACTGGTTTTGTGCTTCCCATATCCAGCGGATTCCTGCGGCCTTCACTAGGTCATCGGTCTACCTTGTGGGAGGCCTTCAAACTCTACGTGGTACGATGATCGAATAATGAAGTAAAATAATAATTAAGTTTCATTTAAACGAGTTTCGTCCTTATGTACAATTAAGTACGGACTAAAAAGATAAATTGGTGGCACTGAACTATCCATCAGATGTTAATTAACTGACTACAATATGTTCAGGCTTTGATTGTCAGGCTTTTAGCTTTAATTTATATTCAAAGCGGGCTGTACAGCCAGTAATTTGTTGTCATAGAAATATATGACGGAATGGCAAAATAATGATTGTCTCGTTGGTCCAGTGGTCGTAAGCGCTACTGCTGCAAAGGTCCTGGATTCAATTCCCAGGTCTGGCAAAGTGTTATTGGGGTTTTGCTAGCTGGTGGTAACGGTGGAGTTTTTTGCTCATATTTCTCAGTACGCATCTACCCTTTGGAAGAGGTGACAAGAATCAATTTTATTTAATGTAAATGTTGACGATCAAAAGGGCCTTTTACGTGCTTATTTCAAGTAAATGCTTTGGCTTTGGTATTTCTCAGAAGAAGCTCGGCGTCTGGAGTTGTGGCCAGTTGATGCCAGTAGACTCTTCTCCTTTTACATGTGACGTGGGTGCACTATAGGCACACCTCTGCCCAACACTTTGGAATAACAAAGAGTAATGTTATGTTATGTAATGTTGATGATCAGGATTTTATTTTCCATTACACAGGTCGACATGACTCTTGTGGATTGAATATAAATAGTCATTTCGCGTAGATTTCGGGTCGCTGAATTCGAATCTGGCAATAAAAACACTTAATTCTAAGGTTTTTTTAGTAATCCTAACCTAAAAGTGCAAAAAACGCTGTTTTTGGCCATATTTGAGGTTATGTAGCCGTGCGGACTATTTTTTTCTCAAAAAACTGAGGACGGCATTTAAAAGTACAAGCCTTCCTCTTTCAAATGCCATTGAGTTTGCCCAAATATCTTAGTTGTTATCTTAGAAGTTTTCCTAACCATAATTATGGTTAGTTTTTATGGGATTGAAGGTTGGTATGTGGAGGTTTGGTGGGTTAGTTGGTGGGTTAGAGAGTTGGTAGCATAGCCCGCTTAGAGGGCGGGGCCAAATTTTTTGAAAAATAAGATTAATTTCAAGAAGAATATGCAGCTATATTCGCTGTTCGTAGGGTCAGGTAGGTCAATCTACAAATGCCTAAAAATTTGCAAACATGAAAACTTCAAAATGCGATATCTCAGCGAAAAAAAAGAAGATATTTGTGCAAACTCAACGGCATTTGAAAGAGGAAGGCTTGTACTTTTAAATGCCGTCCGCAGTTTTTTGAGAAAAAAAAGTCCGCACGGCTACATAATCAAATATGGCCAAAAACAAAGTTTTTTGCACTTTTAGGTTAGGATTACTGAAAAACCTTAGAGAATCAAGTGTTTTTATTGCCAGATTCGAATTCAGCGACCCGAAATCTACGCGAAATGACTATTTATATTCAATCCACAAGAGTCATGTCAACCTGTGTTATTTATTGGAAGCAGGTTGTATTGCCAGTAACGTAATGCTATAGAATGTACAACAGAATGTCAATTTAGTAAAAACAAATATTTAAAATAAAAGTATAACGTCATCGTCCGTCTACTATAGTAATAAATGTGACGGAATCTATATGCATGCACTGCCGAAGGCCACATAAATCAGAATCAGAATTGCATTTGTCTTCAAGAAGACGGTACGACTAAAGGAATTACTTTTTCAACTTGATTCATACAACTTGCAGTTTGCACGGGACTTTAAGAACCTGAAACGACCAGATCTTTTTTGTTTTCGCTATCTCAGATTCGGTTTCGACTGTGCTCCAAAGATTTTTGTAAAAATCAACTTTTGTAAAAAAATACGGGACTAAATCCAAGGCGTATTTAGTCGCGTATTTTTTACAAAAGTGTAGTCATCAAAAGAGATTGGTGACCAGGGTCTTATAGTTGAAGTTTAGTAAGGAACCAATGGATGTTTTCAAATTGAATTTGATAAATTAAGTAATTAATTTCTATTCATCATTTCAGCCGAAAGACGTCCACTGCTGGACATAGGCCTGATTTCTATTAATTAATTCATATTTTATTCGAAAACATCGATCGGTTTCTTACTAAATTTTAACTATATTCGACGGCCTTGGTTAATTAATCTGTTGTGGTGACCGTACTCAAAAGAATTTATAAAACCACATGAAAATATTTTGGGCAGAACAAAAGCAACTTATTTCAAGCAACGCTTTATCTTAAAGAACCCTTTCTGAAAAAAAGTAAGGTTATTATTCATTGTAACAGATTTATATTTTCCCTTTTATAAGAGCCGTTAACTCCGCTAGAGAAATTAAAAAATAACAATAACGATAGATACTTTTTGTTGGGACGAAACACAAAGGTTCCCTGTAAATGCGTCCCATTTTGCAGTGAGAATTTTAATTAAAATTAAACGAGTTTGAGGTTTCGGGTTTGTGTCACCCGCTTTGGAGTTAAGTAGCGTTTGAGGGGTAGGGATTTTTTTCACATAAATCCTTTGAATTTATGAGCAATCTTTTTGTTTTTAACCCTATCGTAATTTACGATCGTGATTTAAAAGTTTTTAGAAACTTGAAAATAACCTAACATAACATCACGGATATTTTTTTCCAAAGGGTTAGGTAGAGGTGAGCAGTACACCCACTTTTCGGTAATTATGTTTAAGTCTCATGTAATAAGAGGCGAGCTATCAATCGGGCACTCATCCGGACTCAGAAATTCCAGATGAGAAAATCCAATAACACTTAATCCGACCTGCAAAACGAACCCAGGACCTAATTCTCAGTAGTAGCGCTTCCGACCACTAGACAGAGGTGAAATTGAAATTATGTTTACTTTCCAAGTAACTGCATTAAAGTCTTGTATTCAAGTGTAACACGTGTGTGCCGAACGTTAAGAATATCACCACCCTATTTCTTTTCGTGAGTGTCGTAAAAGGCTACTAAGGGACTTACTAGTGAATGGGCAGCAGCGTTCTCTATTCATTTTACCACCATACTGCGATTGCCAACCCGCTTGCAAAGCATGAAGATTATGGTAAAGCTCCCCAAATTGGGGGAGGCATATGTCCAGCAGTGGACATCTTATGGCTGAAATGATGATGTTGATGAACAAATTGCATTATGTAAATATGACTAAACAAAAAACGTTAAATACACACTTCATTTGGATTTTCCAGAGTACAGCAAATTCCGAGATACAAATCATAATAATTCTGTGTCCTATTTAATGTGCTACTCATACTTAAACCTTAACATAATTCAATAGAACTCATTATAACGTCTTTATTTATGTCTGAATATAAAGGACATTTTCCTCATCGCTTCTTTACACAACAAACGTCTTAGACTGAGAGTTACTCATTACAACAAGGTTGTTAGTCATTATGATTCACACAACGTACCTAAAGTACCGTAGCTTTGATGAATATACTAGAATATTTGGACGTAGTCATGTGAAAAGGATCCAATCCACACACCCAGTTACTTTTGAGATATTGACGTTTGAAGTTCAAGAGTTTTTGAAGTGAAAACTTCTTTAGCGGCGTTGAGCACTTTTTCTGTAATGGGTATAAAATCTTAAACTCGCGTCAGGACACGTGACCTGATCGAAAAAGCGTAGGACGGATGGAGAGTAGACAGCTATCCCCTCTCTACGGCGCGGCGAAAATGTATGCCTGGGCCTACTGTTTCGTTTAGGCGGCGCAGGGCGCTTGCGCGAATGTTCGTCTATGTTACAGCGTGCCACGCGCATCCATGGATGGTGACAGCTGATGGCTCGACCGTCTGTGTAGTGATCACATTGTTGTGTATTCGTAAAATTCGTGAATATAAAGTGCTTAAAATATGGAAATTGAACAACAAATTATTCCCTAACCATTCCAAAATATCAAACATGCTCAACGTTAATAATCAAGTTTTCACTTCTGCCGGCACTCCCGGAGTGCAATTTTTTTTTTGTCAGTGGAATAACACGTTTTTTAACACGCTTTTATTAGCTTCAGACGTATAACGTAACATAGTATGTTAGCATGTGCCTATGTAATGGAAACTTTGAATATGATTTTGATTTAAAACATCGGGTTAACTCGAAATTTCACATACTTATCAAAAACTGATGAAAATATAATAATTATATAAATTTATGCCATTATTCTTGCCGGCTTTACCAGAATAGCATAAAAAAACTGTCTTCGAAAACTACGCTGATATACGTCACAAAATTCGAAACAACCTAAAAAATATAAACTAAATAATAGTTTTAAAAACACACACAAGACACGTACAAATTATGCAAAAAAAATATCACCTATGAAGGAGCACAATTTTACAACAATTTACCATCCCATACAAAAAATGTAAGCTCTTTCAGCACTTTTAAATCAAAACTTGCAAATTTTATTATTGAGTTGTAAATAAAACTGTTGAACCCATCAAAATTAAGCAGAACAAAAATGTAAGTGAAATTAGAATTTATATTGATGTCCGTTACCTAGAATAAGTTTATTACATTATGTTATCTTATATTCTCATGTAAGTGACTCTTTTTGAGAATAAAGTATTTAAACCCAAAAAACTAACAAAGACGCTCCATACAAAACCAAAGCAAAGCAAAAAAGCGTGAGGTGCTTTTTGAAGTATTTTTTAAATGATATCAAACACCCCACGCTATTTTCCAATAGTTTTTACTTTGGTTTTCTATGGAAGCGTGATTTTTTTAAAACTTTTATTAATTTTTATTAGTAATGGTACATTAGCTTAATCTGATAGAAATTCTAGTTAAGGACCAAACATTTTGAATTGTTTATGCTGAAAAAAAAAAGAAGAAGCGCCATTCCATTGGTTATCAAGTTTAAGTATACGAAAAATAAAACTATTTTTAGCTGGGTTGTTTTTACTAACTCAGATCTGATCTATAATTTAGATCAGTCATTTTTGAGCATGTTGTGGATTGGATCCGTTTTGCTTAACTGCGTCCATTTAGGTAATTGTAATTCCAGACTTCTAACAAATTCGTGAAGGATATTAGAAGAGCAAATGTTTTATTTTTGTGATAACACGTAATATATTGTTTCAGAACCGACATATCTTCACGCCCTGTTTCTTCGAAGGGTTGAGCAGTGATGTATCTATATCAAATTCTCACATACCGCCAGTTATGTTTAAGTCAATACCCATAAAATCTATCAGCTAATTTTATAATTTGTCGAGAAACATAGTTTAACAGTCGTTTGGTTGCCTTTATGTTTAAATGTAGTGTCATTAAAGTTTTGAACAAAGTTGAAATGATGAACAATATTTTTGTTGATTTTATTTTGTTTTTTCTTTTATTTTCAATACTCAATACTTTATTGCATTCCACAATGTATATTAGGGTGGTCCAAACCAGTACGAAAAAAAAAAATTTTTTTTTCTTGCTCCACAAGTCGCATTTTGTTCGATTGCTTATAAATCGGATATATACTAAAAATTATCCCTATACGAACACGTTTAGAGGTCGGTATGATTGATCAAATAAACTATTACAAAGTCAAAAAAAAAAAAACTCATCATGCAGTGAGAAGATACTATGAGCTGCAGTTGGGCTGGTATAGATATGAATCTATCCCAAAAAGAATCAAGAAAGCGAAAACGACAAACTGCGATGAATGACAGAAAACTCAAGAGCGAATCTAACTCCAACTTGCCTATTAGTGTTAGCAAAGAATCTATGTTACAAGCTACTGGTTCAAGTTCAAATCAGTATCGAATCTTTACTTTAAGATAATGATTTCTGTCTACGCGCATCGGAACGGGATCGAAGATTCCAGACGCTCACCCGCGTCCCTCGCACCGCCCGCCCCCCGTCGTCGCCTGCCAGCCGCACGCGCCTGGCCACGGCTCACGTCCCGCGGCCCTCGTCCACTTGCCCTCGCGCGCCCGAGCGAAACACCCGCGTCATTTTTGTATCAACATCGTCGTCGGGAAACTATTGTAAATTGTATTGTAGTAAACCAGTTATTTTATACAGTCCACTCAAGTTTAATTCCGCAAGGATCCATTCCCAACACTGGTCCTTCGAGGAAACAATACAATAACGTCAGTTTAACGTATTCTCGTCGGCGTCGACACGTTGTTGCCACGCGGTCAGGAAAAACTCGGAGCGGCGCGCGGCGGTTGGAAGATAGCTTCGGACTTGGAATCTACGATACAGTGAGTCTACAGCATAGATACTGCACACCGCATCGTCGGCATCGTGATCTCCAATCCGCATTTCCGCCGTGCAAGTCGCAAAAACGCAAACCAATATCCAACTGTGATCTACGGGCTACGTGAAGAATACGCACCACGTGCACCTGATACATCGGCTGGTATTGTGAGTTCGTTCCAATTATTATCCTTACCATACATAATCATCTGAAACTCTCGTAAAATCCTATTCAGTGACTATTTGAGTGAGGCTTATTTTCAAAATTAGGCAATATTTCACATTTGCACGTGAATTTGCATCCTGCACGCTTTCGGTGGGAGGCAATCCTATTGAAATATAAACTAAATAAATCTGCTTGGTGTGTGCACATTTTATGCTAGTAAGTATATCGCACGGCTGACGGCATAGGTACTACGCACGACCACGCCATATTGCATCAACAAAATGGCGGAAAAGAATGAACGCATTGTTAAGCTAAAAAAGGCTAAAGCTAGCTTTAAAGCTAAGCTAACCCAATTCGAAACATATTTAATTACAGCAAGTTCACACGAAGTGCTTAGCGAGCTCCACGCTAATGAACTTCAAACTCGCTTTTCACGAGTGCAAAATTTAATTTCTGATTTTGACACCTTACAGACAGAGCTTGAGTACCTCTGCGACCCTCCGGATGAGCAGTATGCTGACAGAGAGAAAACTGAAAACAAGTACTATCAGCTCGTCGCTCAGGCCCAAACTCTTCTTGCGACCTGCGCGGACAAAATTGGTGAAAGACGGCGTTCAGGCTCAGACTCCGGATCAAACATCAGTGATGCTAAATCAGGTGGGACTTGCAACCATACTCATCGTTTCCATTTACCAAAAATTAATATTCCAAAGTTTGATGGTACTTATCAAAATTGGCTCGAGTTTAGGGATACATTTATGTCAATGATTCATGGAAATAATCAATTAGATAACATTAGTAAATTTCATTACTTGCGAGCTTCACTCCATGGGAGTGCTGCAGTAATTGTTAAAAATATAGATTTTACAAACGAAAATTATACAACGGCATGGAAATTATTATGTGAACGTTATGATAACTCTAGGTTACTAGTTAACAATCATGTTCAAGCATTATTCAAGGTAGACACCATTTCAGATGAGTCTAGTAAATCTATTAAACAATTAGTTGATACTACAAACAAAAACATTAGAGCGTTAACTATTCTTAAGCAACCTACAGAGCACTGGGATACCTTAATAATATACATCATGTCTAACAAACTAGATCCTACAACTAAAAGGAAGTGGGAAGAGTATAGAAACACACTGTGCGACCCACCAACACTAGAACAAATTACTACATTTCTGCGTAACAGAGCAGACCTGTTAGAATCCATAGAGGATAATAGTACAACAAAGTCAAAACCAGAAAATCGAAAGTCAAAATCTTTTCTAGTAGTTTCAAATGAAAATAACTCACAAAAAACAAATAATTTCAAGTGCCCCATGTGCAAAGAAGAACACACATTATATAATTGTGGCAAATTCAGAGATTTGACCATTGAGAAACGTTTAGAAAAAGCTAATGATCTCAAAGTATGCCTTAACTGTCTACGCCCTGGTCACTCTCACGGAAAATGTAGATTCCCACACTGTAGGTATTGCAGATACAAACATAATACATTATTACATAAAGATGATGATAAGCCTAGGTCCTCTGTGACAAATCAAGAGAATGTTGTGTTAGCCACCAACATAAATGAAGCAACTACAGATTCTGATAACTCTACCGAAACCATCACCCTGTCAATGGATACCATACAGCCTACTACTTCGCCACATGTACTTCTATCCACAGCGTTGGTGAAGGTACGTGACAACAAGGGC
The DNA here is from genome assembly GCA_947507805.1 of Aporophyla nigra. Taxonomy (NCBI): domain Eukaryota; kingdom Metazoa; phylum Arthropoda; class Insecta; order Lepidoptera; family Noctuidae; genus Aporophyla; species Aporophyla nigra. The sequence goes on along the minus strand of OX382297.1, from coordinate 16,411,350 downwards.
GGCACACTCACAGCACGGCTCCTGCTGGACAATGGCAGCACGGCCAACTTCATAACAGCCGGGTTATGCGGTAAGCTGGGGTTGTCGAAACGGAGTACAAATTCCACGGTATCAGGTATCTACAATCAGTTTTGTAAGAGTACACAATCTTGTAATGTCATAATCGAATCTCTATATAGCAATTATAAAGTAGAGATAGATTGTTTAATATTACCTCAAATTACTAAAACATTGCCATCCAAAATAGTAGCGAAGCAAAGCATTGTTATACCATCAGGTATACAGCTAGCAGACCCATCATTTCATGTTCCGGGTTCTGTAGATATTCTAGTAGGGGCAGAAGTATTTTGGGATGTCATATGTAACAATTCCATTAATCTTGGGAAAAATCAACCAAAATTATATGAGACTAAGTTAGGTTGGTTAGTGTCTGGTCATGTAGCCAATACAAAAAATAGGTCAGTACAACAATGTAATTTTGTCAGTCATGAAGATGATAGTATTTCAAAATTTTGGGAACTAGATTCAATTCTCCCTAAATATTCTTTGACTAGTGAAGAACGTGCCTGTGAAGAATCATTTAAAAAAGATACTTACCGTAATGAAGAAGGCCGCTTCGTAGTCAGCATGCCTTTTAAACAAGATCCACATACATTAGGTGAATCATATACTAGGGCAAAGGTTAGATTTCTCTCTCTTGAGCGCAGATTTCAAAGAGACCCTAATTTCAAAAAACAATACTTAGAATTCATGCAGGAGTATGAACAACTAGGTCACATGACTGAAAATACAACTTCCATTCACAGTACTCCTAATTCTGTCTATTATTACTTACCACATCATGGTGTTACCCGTGAGTCTAGCACCACTACTAAATTGCGTACAGTCTTTGATGCATCTGCTGTCACTACATCAGGACTATCCCTTAATGATATTCAGATGATAGGACCTACAATTCAAGATGATCTATTGTCGATTCTTATTAGGTTTCGCCAACATAAATATGTGATATGTGGAGACATTGAAAAGATGTATAGAGCAATTGAGCTTAATCCTATACAGAGATCACTTCAACAAATTATATTCAGGCCAGAACCCTCAATGCCACTTAAAACTTACACTTTAAACACAGTCACTTATGGTACTGCATCAGCTCCCTACTTAGCTACAAAATGCCTTTCCAGTTTAGCGGAGACAGTGGATGACCCATCTGTCAAGTTTTCAATTTCTAGAGATTTTTATATGGACGATTATCTTAGTGGAGGAACGTCCAAAAGTAGCGTAACAGAACAAACTAAAACAGTAATATCTGTCCTATCTTCAGCAAAGTTTAATTTGCGAAAATTCAAATCTAATTGTCCTGATATATTGGAAAATATCATCGGACGCCAACCACAATCAGATCATGTTTTAGAATTATCAGAGAACAATTGTAGCACAATAAATAAAACTTTAGGTCTTAACTGGCTCTCAAATTCAGACACATTGTCCTTTGTTATAAATACTGAAAAACATGAAAAATTCACAAAGCGTAATATACTATCAATCATAAGTCAAATCTTTGATCCGCTAGGAATTGTAGGTCCAGTTATAGTGGAAGCAAAGATTATACTTCAAAAACTTTGGACTTTAAAAATAGGCTGGGACGATGAAGTTCCAATCGACATAAAAGAATCATGGGCCACATTCGTAAATAAATTACCATACATAAACAATGTAAAGATACCACGTTGGATTTTACAAAATTATTATGTCGCAATTGAATTACATGTATTTTCTGACGCTTCTGAACGTGCTTATGGAGCTTGCATCTATGCCCGTTCAATAAGTAATAATGGCACGGTTCATACCCAATTAATAATATCAAAAAATAAAGTAGCACCGATAAAGCCAACCACGATACCGCGTCTTGAGTTATGCGGAGCCCTAATAGCAACAAGATTGTGTACTAAAGTATTGCAGTCAATAACATTGCCAGTAACATGCAGATACTGGTGTGATTCGACAATAGTTTTGGGCTGGTTGTCAACACCTGCGCAACGCCTTAAACCTTTTGTTCGCAATAGGGTTAATGAAATAGTGGAGAACACCGCGGGGTCCCGGTGGAGCTATGTGCCGTCTCTCGACAACCCCGCTGATCTCGTTTCCCGAGGGGTGAAGGCTGATCTTATTAGCTCAGCTTCTCTGTGGTGGTCTGGCCCACAGTTCTTAAAACATGATGAAAATACCTGGCCTAAAATGCCGAACCCTAAGGAGGAGCGAGATCTACCGGAGATAGTGTGTCACTTTACTCATAACTCGACTAACAATAATAACACAGATAGTAATCCTATCTCATTACTTGTACAAAAACACTCTAACCTCACACGTCTTGTTCGCGTAGTAGCTTACATACAAAGATTTGTATTTAATTGTAAGAAGAAAGGCAGCAAATTAACAAACTTTTTGTCTGCTAAAGAATTACAAAAAGCCTTGTTTGATATTTTAAGATTATGTCAAATTGAAATGTTTAAAGATGAATATTTTAGTTTAAAATCAGGCAAATTACTGCCATCAAATAATAGGTTAATTTCCTTATCTCCATTTCTTGACTCAAATTATATCATAAGAGTTGGAGGAAGGTTAGATAATTCTCCATATACTTATGACCAAAAGCATCCTATATTAATATGTAGTAAACATCATATATCAAGATTAATATTTCATAAACAGCATTTAGAACTTTTACATGCAGGGCCACAGTTGCTCCTTGCTAATGTCAGAATGACATACTGGCCTCTAGGCGGAAGGAATCTAGCTAGGTCTATAGTTAAAAAATGTATTAAATGTTTCAGACTTAAAGCTCAAACAGTTCAACCTATAATGGGTCAACTACCTGAATGTAGGACTAAACTAGAATTCCCATTTTTACATAGTGCAGTCGATTATTGCGGGCCAATTTTGATAGCAGATAGAAAAGGTCGTGGTTGCAAGTTACTAAAATCCTACCTTTGCATTTTTGTTTGTTTGACAGTCAAGGCAGTACACCTGGAGCTTGTGACGGAACTGAGCAAAGAAGCCTATATGGCTGCACTATATCGTTTTATAAGCCGTCGAGGCAAGCCTCGCAGCCTCACGTCTGACAATGGAACCAATTTTGTTGGCGCATGTAAATTATTGCAATCCTTTCTCTCTAAACTAGATATAGCTGATAAACTAGCAGAGGAAGGTATTAACTTCCTCTTTACGCCTGCCTATTCTCCTCATTTCAATGGGATGGCAGAAGCCGCCGTTCGTTCTACAAAGCATCATTTACGTAGAATTTTAAATTTAACTCATCTAACATATGAAGAAATGTCTACCTGTCTTACTCAGATAGAAGCTATTTTGAACTCTCGACCCTTGACCCCACTATCTACTGACCCTTCTGATTTTTCTGTCCTAACCCCATCTCATTTCCTAATTGGACGAACTCTAACTACTGTGCCCAACCCACAGGTGGCCGAGATTGAGTGTGTCAACTTATTGCAACGCCATAAGCGAATAGAAGCTATAAAATCGCATTTTTGGCAAAGATTTTCTAATGAATATGTTTGTATGCTACAGCAGAAAACAAAATGGAAGACAACCAGCGCTAGAGATAGCATTAAACTAAATTCCCTTGTTCTTATCAAGGACAAGACCTGTCCACCTTTACAGTGGAAACTAGGAAGAGTGGTGCAGGTATACCCAGGCATTGATGGCATCAACAGGGTCGCAGAGATCCGAACGAAAAAGGGAACTATTAGAAGAGGATGGAACAACCTCTGCCCCCTGCCAGTAGAGGAGAGCAACAACCCTTGAAGATCGTCTCTTCAACCCGGGGAGCATGTCTACGCGCATCGGAACGGGATCGAAGATTCCAGACGCTCACCCGCGTCCCTCGCACCGCCCGCCCCCCGTCGTCGCCTGCCAGCCGCACGCGCCTGGCCACGGCTCACGTCCCGCGGCCCTCGTCCACTTGCCCTCGCGCGCCCGAGCGAAACACCCGCGTCATTTTTGTATCAACATCGTCGTCGGGAAACTATTGTAAATTGTATTGTAGTAAACCAGTTATTTTATACAGTCCACTCAAGTTTAATTCCGCAAGGATCCATTCCCAACAATTTCCAAGTGCCGAGTACTACTAAGTCTCGTACTAGCAAGATGAAATCTAAAAACATCCCTCAGGTATTCAACGATGATGTTGTTGCAACATTAGACCGGGTCAACGTATCAGACCGGCAGGCGATGTTCTTAGTTGGATCTGTAGCCCAAGCATTTGGTACAAAGGTGGAAGAAATCTCTTTGTCAAGAAGCACTATTCGGCGTAAAAGAAACGAGATTCGCAAGTCAATCGTAGAATCCGATAAAAAATCTTTTTCTCCACTAAATCCACTTGTTTTGCACTGGGATAGTAAGTTACTACCGAATATTGTTGGTGGCGTACAAAAAGTAGATCGTATAGCTGTTATTGTAACTGGAGGTGAAATAGAAAAGCTTTTGGCTGTTCCAGCCGTAAAAAGTGGTACTGGGCAAGAACAATCATCCTTCCTCCACAGTGGCCCACTGACGAAATTTATATTGAAATGCAGCAAAAGGCCCGCCAAATGAAAGTAGTGAATGACTGTGCAGTGCGAGGTAAAGCTTTGATACAAAAATTTAATTCGAGTATCACGAAAAACGAAGAACAAAAGCAATATCTCCTGCGTGTCGTCGATATTCACCGAAAGAAGTATTCGGTGGCTTCAAAGTCTAATATCCTGAAAATGAAAACTGAAAATGAAGAATCAGTGGAATTACTATAAGTTATCATAGCATTTACTTTATTTTCTCTAACATTTTAACTTGTAAGGTCATTTATGTCCATTAAAATTACTTTTTACTGATATCACAGATTTTTATTTATATCAAAAAAATCAACAAATCATAGCGACCCCTAATTATTGTTCAATTGAGCTGAAATTTTGCATAGAAACGTTTGATGCCTGAACGAACAGAAATAGCCTTGTGGAGAATGAAAATTAAAAAAAATAATATTTTTGGACCACCCTAATGTATATGCTTAGGTGGTAAAACATTTTATTTAGTAATTGTTACTTACTAAATAAAACGTGGACCCTGTCGGGCACAGCAAAAGAAAATACAGTAGGTAGAGATGAGGACCTATTGATTATATTATAATGTAACTTATTCTATAACAGTAATTAAAAATAAATTAAATACATGCATTTTATTGATTCGATTCGTTGTCGATACACAACACATGACAAGTATTGCCATTAGTTTAATTTGACCCTGTATAAATTCGTAGATGTGTTTTAGACCTAAAGTTCCCAACCACACTCTTTGATCGGGACTGTTTATTTTTTTCCTATCTGGATGACGACTTATCGCTTAGTTACACATCGTCAAAAACAAGCATTAAAACAAAGTGTCATTTGATACAGGATACACTTACAATTAAATCAAAGTCTCTATGAATAAGTAAAATCCTCGATCTCAAACTTAAGACAATAACGAGATACTCTTTTATATCCAACATTTCCTACCAAGGGAACACAATTCACTTCAAACTGGACTACAAACAAGCTTTTAATGAAAATGAAAAAGTAATTATAGTTTCATACAAACTTACGAGCAATTAATTCACGCCTGGCCCGCACTTGCCTAATGGAAATGCATTCAAATTGAAGTTTTTAGAGCTATTCAAAAACACGGTATTTCTATAACTCAGCTGAGTTTTTGTTAGCAAACTGATCCGTGGACTTTGGGATGGATTTTAATGAAATTCGAGATCGTGTCGGGTCCCGTTCAGTGTCGTTTCAAAATTATTAAACTAAGTTGAAAGTTTAAGTTGAAACTTGTGCGATGTTACATTTTAAAAAGTTGTATGAAAAATGATTCAGTTGTACGGATGGATTTAAAGTTCAAAAATTTTGCTCTATGTTTATTCGATGTTATGTTCTATGTGAGGAAACTTTTGTGTTGTAAGTTACTTTGTTTGTACCTACCTTAAATATCTTCATTGTTAGAGTATTAATGCGTGCTGAAATAAGGTATATAATGTGTTTATGGCACAGGATATAAAATATACTAGACTTGATTGAGATTTATAGGGATTAAAAATGTTTAAATGTAGCATTTGCTTATTATATTATTTTCTATTGACGACTTGTACGAAGTATTTGTGGGCGAATCGATTACTCCAGAAGTACTTATTAGGCACCTGGCACGTTTTGATGTTTCTGCGCTTAATTGTATGAATTTGCAGTTATCCTTTTTTATAACTCTATGCATAAAACTGTGAAATGTTAACTTAATCAGTGACCTTCATCATTTCAGCCGAAAGACGTCCACTGCTGGACATAGGCCTCCCGCAAGCACCGCCACTTCGACCTATTCTGTGCTTCTCGCATCCAACGTATTCCTGCGGCCTTCACCAGGTCATCGGTCCATCTTGTGAGAGGCCTTCCAACGCTCCGTTTTCCAGTACGCGGTCGCCACTCCAGAACCTTCCGACTCCATCGGCCATCCGTTCTGCGAGCAATGTGCCCTGCCCACTGCCATTTAAGTTTGGCAATTCTTCGGGCCCGTGTGGTGCCGGACATAAAGAATAGCATCACATCATTTCTTCCCGTGGGTGTCGTAAAAGGCGACTAAGGGATTTACTAGAGAATGGGCAGCAGCGTTCTCTATGCATTTTACCATCAAACTGCGATCGCCAACCCGCTTGCCAAGTGTGGCGATTATGGCAAGGCCCCCAATCAAGGGGAGGCCCATGTCCAGCAGTGGACGCCTTGCTGCTGAGATGATGATGATGAATTCTTCGGGCTATGTCGGTTACCTTGGTTTTCCTACGGATCTCTTCATTTCTGATTCGATCGCGTAGGGAAACTCCAAGCATAGCCCTCTCCATTGCTCTTTGGGTGACTTTGAGCCTTCTTATGAGGCCCATTGTGAGCGACCACGTCTCAGTGCCATATGTCATCACTGGCATCACACACTGGTCAAAGACTTTTGTCTTGAGACACTGAACAGTGACAGTGTCTGTCAGTGACCTTGCTTGTACATATCTATGTTTCTTCCCCGCTTTTGTGTTTTAGATCTGATTCTTAAGAAATAACTAAATCGTAAAACTCAGTATCATACTATGGACTAGCCACGCTATAGTCGGATATCAGCATTCTTAATCAGCCAACTATTCTCACTTTTACGATCCACATCAAGGGTCACTAAACTGGCAGATTGATTCGCTTCTCGTAAGTGTTACCATTCCGTTTTATTCTCGTCAAATTACCCGAAAGTTCGTCTTTATTCTTGGTTCCATATATCTACGTATTTGTAAGTACCTAAACTGCCATATAATTTTGATGAATGTAGTATTTTGCTAATTGAAAATCTTGGTGAGACGAGAAAGTTTTTAATAAATAAACCTTATCTCCTAAATTCGAAGTCACGTCAACTTCATAATGCTAAGTACCTCGTGCTTGTATACAATGAAGTATTTACCATCATCATCATCATCATCATCATCATCATCATCATCATCATCATTTCAGTCGAAAGACGCCCACTGCTGAACATTGGCCTCTCCAAATTTGGGAGGGTTTGGCATAATCGCCACGCTTGGCAAGCGGGTTGGGGATTTCAGAGTGGTGATAAAATGCTTTAGAGAACGCTGCTGCGCATTCAATAGTTTATTTAAGTTTTTTTAAGTTTATTTATTTCATAATCAACAGGTTCAGGAGAAAATCGCACGGGTAGGCGATTCGACGCGACGGGAAGGGTCGGGGGAACAAGACATTTAACGCGGACGAAGTCGCGGGTAGAAGCTAGTTATTTATAAGATTGCCTATACATTAAAATGTTATCATAGATACTTTGCTCCGTGAGGTGTCGGACGTAAAGAATAACACCACCCCCTTTCTTCCCGTGGGTGTCGTAAAAGGCGACTATGGGACTTACTAGAGAATGGGCAGCAGCGTTTTCTATGCATTTTACCACCATACTGCGATCGCCAACCCGCCTGCCAAGCGTGGCGATTATGGCAAAGCCCCCCAAATTGGGGGAGGCCTAAGTCCAGCAGTGGACGTCTTACAGCTGAAATGATGATGATGATGATGATGAGGTTTTAACAAACAAATTGTATAGGCCTTCTTTTAAGTATGGAAATACCTGTAGCTGAAGACCTCAAAAGTAGTAAGTCCCTTTTTTATTTTTTCTGGGTGGGAAACCATCAGATGACGTCTCCCGCTCTGGGTGGAGCCGAAGGGTGTGTCAGACTTTAACTGGCTAAAACCCATCCGGGTTCTTTCAGTTGCCCATATGCCAGGGCCACGGTGTCTCTTTGGAACAAATCTGGCGACCCTGGCAGGATAGTAAGTCCCTTAGTCGCCTTTTACGACACCTACGGAAAGAAATGTGGTGGTGCTATTCTTTACGTCCGACACCTCACGGAGCAAAGTATCTATGATAACATTTTAATGTAGAGGCGAAGAGACAGCAATCTTATAAATAACTAGCTTCTGCCCGCGACTTCGTCCGCGTTAAATTTCTTGCTCCCCCGACTCTTCCCGTCGCGTCGAATCGCCTACCCGTGCGATTTTCCCCGTTTTTTCGACATTATTCATTACTGCTCCGCTCCTATTGGTTGTAGCGTGATGTTATATAGTCTATAGCCTTTCTTGATAAATAGGCTACCCAACACAAAAAGAATTTTTCAATTCGGACTAGTATTTCCTGAGATTAGTGCGTTCTATCAAACAAACAAACTCTTCAGCTTTATAATATTAGTATAGATTATACTATATTATTTGTCATATTTTGACCATGTGACATCTGAGGCTTATTAGAGTATTTTCTGGTATCTATTGGATATATTACTCTGAACTCGAACGCAGGATATCGTTATAATACATCTGCGAAGAATACAAATATAACAAATCTACCAAATCCAAGCGTTTACGGTTAGCAATAAAGCGAACTGTTCTAAAGATTGCACACGATTTAGACTTGATTTAGATTGAGAACTATTGAGTGAAATGCGACTCCCAGTTAAATGTGAGGTAGGTATGAGAAGGCCATTGTAAGCCCGGTAACGGAGGCATCCGACCAAATTGTGCCGAATGTGGAGATAAGTGAAATTTATGTGTAATGATATCGACTCCTGGCCTTTATATCAGTATGTTTGCTTCGATGGCGCGACTAGATACGGCTAAATTTATGGCGGTTGACAATTTGTATTAAATTGACCAGATAATGTGAGAGTATATCATGTCAGTGTTCCTATATAACTGTACACTAGTTATTGCTTACGGGTTAATTAGAATTTCAAATGGCTCTATTGTATGAATTTTATCGGCTATTGCTGGTTGTCATAAATATCATGTTTTAATATTGCATAATGTATCGCGATACTGCTGTTGTGTTTTATGTAAAGTAAATATAAAGTGTAAATAGGTCAGTGCGAATTTACATTATTACACTTATTAAATTACCTACATTTTCATGACTGAAACGGTATTACGCAACAGTGCCTAATCTGTACTATGCTAAACGAAATTTAGATCAAAACTAACTTTCCTAATGTCACTCTAAACTAATTCTATTGAACAATAAAATAGCACAAGAGATTAAAAACGTAAATTGAAGAATATTATAATATCTGGGGAGTCAATGAGTTTGGCATACAGCCAGCAATTACGACCCTACAGAACGAACTTACGCAATATTAAGTTTGTGCGAAACACAAATAAATGAACTTTACCCTATATAGGAGGAGCTATTCCTGTCTCTCTTGTGTGAATTAAAAGGTCGTTATGCCGTGTCCCAGCCACCTGCTACACTTTGTAAATCTTGCTAATTATTATTACAAGACTTGTTTCATATAAACGGTGTATAAATAAATAAAATTACGTTTATTATCAACGTAAAATGTAACTTAGTTTTTAGATCTGTTCATATAATATGAAAATTTCTTCGTGTAAGAACACGCTATGTAAAACTAAAATAATTTGAAACTTAGTTAGTCTGCAAGGAAAATTAATTTCACATCTATTTCGGCTATAGCCCTGGTTTGGAATTGTGCCCAAAAAGGGGCGATGTACTCCACACCTATCTCATGAAGTTTAATACTGTCATCAGCGAGCGATTGGAGTAAGATAATACGTATGTCTACATACTGTTTAGTGGAAAATGGGTGTTATAACACTAATGGTTTATACTTGTTACATTCATTTGAGGCTTCACGTCACGTCATTTTTGAACAGGACATCAAGAGAGTGCATTATATTTCTCGTATTATATTCGTACCTAAGGAAGTCAAGAATTTGGGCGGATTAACCGAGATATAGAAATGAAATTATCCGGAAAAGAACTGGAGTAACCGACATAGCTCGCAGAGTAAGCAAACTGAAGTTGCAGTCGGCTGGCCATGTCTGTCGAAGGACCGATGGCCGATGGAGCAGACGAGTCCTGGAGTGGAGACCGCGTATCGGCAAACGTAGCGTGGGACGCCCTCCAGCTAGGTGGACCGACGACTTAAAGAAAGTGGCTGGGGCAAACTGGATGCGGAAGGCGGAGGACAGGGTGTTGTGGCGCAATATGGGAGAGGCCTATGTCCAGCAGTGGACTGCGATAGGCTGAGTTGATGATTGAAGCAATAAAGAAGATACAAGGAGAAAAGCAATGCGTCGCCGTCGTTCGTGTTACTAGGGCATGTGGATAATTTAGTAGGTATTCTTAATTTTACTTAAGTCTACTCATATTATAAATGTAAAAGTTTTACATTTGGATGTTTGTTACTCATTTATGCAAAAACAGCCAAACAGATTTGGATGGAATTCGGCACACAGATATTTTATAAACTGGATTACCATATAGGATATTTTCTATCTCGGTAGTACGTTCCCATAGGATAATTTACGATTTCGATGCCAGTAAAGCTGCTGGCAAAAGCTGGTATGCATGTAAGACCAAAATCAATGACATTTTGAAGTGATTAAATAAGTTCATTAGGCGCTCTTTCTGAATAATGAACTAATCTGAACCATCACGCTCGGATCAGTGACGCTGAATCGGGTATACACGGCTATAGTCAGAATTACATAGGTATATATTGGGCGCTGAATCCCATATTCCTACTTGACTGTCAGTTCAGTCGAAAGTTTTCACTTCTATCATATGGTCATGAAAGCACAAACCATCTTTTCCTACTGAAGATTAATTTATCTGGACCACTATTTAAAAATAGACTTCACTGTTAATACAAAATTAGGACATGCATTTTAGACCTTAAACGTAATTAAACAGAATATAATATTGTTGTCACACGTTGGTTCCACCCCATCCGTCGGGTAATACCGTCGTTATGCGGTGTCTCGGTTAAGCCACTTGTTTTCATTTATGGCCAAATGGGCCTCATTACAGCATAGAGCGAAGTGCTGTACGCCATTACACCTTAAAACGAACATTACTCTTGGTTTCGTCTTCGCTCCAAACTTTTACTTTGGTACAATGTGGTAATTTGAATTTATTTTTGAATTTTGGAATATTTCTTGAGTTATTTATGTTTTTGGGCGGCTTAATCCGTGTCTACTTCAAGCAGGCAACAATCGATAATTTTATTGCTATCAAAAAGTTAAATGTATTTTATTCATAGCCAGGTATAAGTTATTGAATTGAAATTTGAACTTACTTAACTTACCCGAGAATAGTTTTAATGTCATATAATGACTTCACCATCGGCTACTGACTAAATAAACATAGTAGGTAACTATGAAAATAATCACTTTTTTTTCAAAAGGTATTTGGACGACTAGTACTGAACCACAAAACCGAAGTAGACAGCTAGAACCTAGGTAAACAGCACCAATTTGCCTGCATCAGATGGCAGTAATGTTCCAAGCTCCATTGTGCGCAATATAAATCTAACATTTGCAACAGCATATACAGAAAGAACATTGTATCGTATGCTTCCTAATGATCGCGAAAATAAGGGGGTATCTTGTTCAAACCATATCAGAATAACTCCCAAAAAAAACTTCTCGCACAACTCAATAACAACGTTAAGAAAACTCCACATTTCTTCTTCTGAAACTTTAATGGTTATTTCCTTCGAACGTTTCAGTTTGAAGTTGGTGCCCGTTGTGCCAAATGAAAAGAAACCCATTACGGCACATTTTAAATTCTCATTTGAATGTTTTGGTGTAGCTGAAAGGTGTAGCCGCCTCACTGATTATGCTAACGATAATGTGATGCTACTGAATTAAGCTGTCGCGGTCCACAAGTGCTATGGGGGGTATAAATAAGGTATATTGTCTTTTGGGTACTCTCTTCTCAAGTTATGTGGATAATAAGCTGGATTTTATAATGTAGAAGGTGAATAAAGTATGTAGTTATTTTGCTTAGAGCATGTGTGTTATTGATTGGGACTTTTATAATTCTCTTAAATATCATTACTCATAGCGTCTGTGAAGTTTCGACAACTAAATAAAAGAGTTTTCGAAACATAAAAACTGCTGAATAACTTCATACCTAAAATAAAATATTATTACTTATTATGCCAGGTCCAGTGGGAATAGCCGCGACTGATAACTTATAAGTCGTAGATTCGAACACATATACTATGTGTAAATTATTTCATCACTACACAGAACAAAAAATAATAGTTTAAAAAAACTAAAAAACACGCTTCCATTGAAAACCAAACTAAAACGTACAAAATAATGGAAAAAAAGCGTGGAGTGCCTGATGCCCTTTAGTTTTTTTAAACTATTATTTATTTTCTATTTTTTACGGTGTTTCGAATTTTGAGACGTATGTCAGCGTAGTTTGTGACGTATGTCAGCATAGTTTGTGACGTATGTCAGCGTAGTTTGTGACGTATGTCAGCGTAGTTTGTGTCGTATGCAGCGTAGTTTGTGACGTATGTCAGCGTAGTTTGTGACGTATGTCAGCGTAGTTTGTGTCGTATGTCAGCGTAGTTTGTGACAGGTGTGCAAAGTTTGAATGAAATCTGGTCGTTTAAAGTGGGTCAAAATCGCGCTATAACAAACAAACATACAAACAAAAACATACAAGTGAAGCTAATATAAAGCGTGTAAAAAAAAGAAAACATGTGACATCTCCCATCCCGTACCGGCCCGCGTGGTGGATACTATTTTCCCTCTCATCCAGAGGAGACCTATGTTCCAACAGCACTGGCAATGTCCTAGGCGTTTTTTTTTTTTTGTGTAAGAAACCGTCACGTGACGTCTCTGGACAGAGAGCGTGTCAGATTTCTACTGACTATAAAAACTTTTTACCAAAAAATTTAACCGCCGAAAAAACTGAAAAGCAAAAAAAAAATAAACCTTAAAATTATGAGTCGGCGCTTTGAGTGATCTTTGTTCATTGATTTTCCCGCGCCGACTCATAATTTTAAGGTTTATTATTTTTTGCTTTTCAGTTTTTTCGGCGGTTAAATTTTTTGGTAAAAAGATTTTATTTTATATTTTTTTGTGGCTTTAATATACTTATAATACTTGGCAAAGTATACCCTATACAATGAATAAAGAATTATCAAAATCGGACAACTCTGTATAATGTTATGCGTGATTAAACATAACAATCAGTGAGTGAACAATCAATCATCCCCTGTTTTCTGACCCTTGGGGTTTCATTTTGTTTTTCAAATTTATATGGGACCACCCTCGGAGTATACCCTTTCCAATAAAAAAAGAATTATCACAATCGGACTTCTATGTAAAAAGTTAGGCGTGGTCATACATAAAAAAAAACAAACAAAAAAAAATATACGCGTCGAATTGATAACCTCCTCCGTTTTTTTTTCGTCGTTTAAAAATCCCCACGTGTTCCTTCAGTTGCGTGTGCCAGGGCCACGGTAACTTTTTCGAACAAGTCCACGACAGTGGCAGAGAACATTATATAGGCACATGCTGATTATCGATGCATGATGCCAAAAGTTCGTAGTTTCATGGACATTCACAATCGGGAACAAAATGTCTTAAATTACATAAGTGACTAATTGGTTATATGGCTAAACTGTAGAAATATAACCTACCAATTACCTATCTAGTACTTTGTTACATAAGTTAATTTCGCATTTTTATAGTCGGTAATTAAAATGTCATAAACTTTCTAACAAGTCATAAAATAAATAGAAACAGTTACATTATCACTACAATACTCGTGTGTAGACAAATTTTATGCAAATATGAAGTGAGATTAAAATGGAATAAACCTTTAAAACAGTGGGTCGTTTGCTTAAGCGTTATGTGCATTACCTGCACGCGCGGGCGTTTTCAACTAAATATTCAGCATAATCCCCTAATGTTCCACTGAAACATGAACCAAACACAATAAAAATGGATTGTTTAGACGCTTTTATAGTATATCTACTTCACTTAGTAAGTACGAACACTTTGCGTTAGTGCCTTACTAAGTAAGCAATTAGTAAGTTATCAGAAAAGAAAAAGAAAAAAGGAAACCGTTCGATCCAGTGACGGCAAGTTTAAAAAAAGGACACCTAGATTGAAATCTGAAGACTGCAGAGAACATTTTTTGCTGCAATAAATCTAAAAGTTTATTTGCTAGTTTGTTGCTCAGTCGTGCTGAAATGGCTGCAGTGATTTCGATGAAACTTGGCACTAAAGTGAATCATAAACTAAACCTCATAACTACTGGTATTCTTGAACGTTATAGCTGATAAAATTCTATTGCGAGTAAACTAAATATGTTGAAATAAAAATAAGTAAATACGTTTATATTTTAAAAGCATGTTGCCGTAACAGCAACATGCTATTAAAATATTAACGTACATCATCATCATCATCATCATTTCAGCCGTAAGACGTCCACTGCTGGACTTAGGCCTCCCCCAGTTTGGGGGGCTTTGCCATAATCGCCACGCTTGGCAGGCGGATTGGCGATCGCAGTATGGTGGTAAAATGCATAGAGAACGCTGCTGCCCATTCTCTAGTAAGTTCCTTAGTCGCCTTTTACGACACCCACGAGAAGAAATGGGGTGGTGTTATTCTTTACGTCCGGCACCACACAGTACATACATATAAAATATTCTAATTATTATATATAACATCCAGCCTACGTCCCCCAGTTAGATGAACCAACAATGGCTGGGACAGACTGGAGGTCAGGGTGTTCTGGCGCATTCTGGGAGAGGCCTATATCTAGCCGTGGACTGCGATAGGCTGGTTTGAACATATAGCCTGTGTTCTCCGAAGATTGAGACGAGAGGCACATTTTGCCAGTTATATCTAGGTCCCATATTGGGGAGGGGGGGGGGAGTGTCTATTGATACCATCCAGGTACAAAACCAGCGTCTGAGCTACTACTGAGAAATTTCAGATAGAAAAACACTTTGCCGAACAGAGAAACAAACACAGGACCTTATGCTCAGCTGTAATGTTTGCGACCACTAGACCAACGAGGCAGCCCATTATTATTATTATAGTTATAACCATTAAGCAAATAAAGCGTTATTTTCATAATAACGCTCCACAAAATCTCATTTGTGTAGATATTATTATTCAAAATGACAGAGCCTACGCATTTAATACTTTATTAAAAGCTAAAACAGCTCTCTAGCACCTCGTTTTTATTTAAATGCGGGTAAATTAAGTTCATTTATATTTATTAGTGGAACGGAGATGATGAAAGCGTCAGCTGTTTGTCATTTTCAGTAAGTTTTAGGAGCCGTAAAATGTTGAGTGTATTTTGGTTTAAGTTTGAGAGGCTAGATTTTTTTACCAGACTGCCTGATAAAAAAAAACACGGTTATTTTCTTTTCGTCATATATCCACGTTAAGGAGATCAATTGCTTTAATTTTTGGGATAAGGAGCAGCATAGCTTT
Source organism: Aporophyla nigra (assembly GCA_947507805.1). Classification (NCBI taxonomy): domain Eukaryota; kingdom Metazoa; phylum Arthropoda; class Insecta; order Lepidoptera; family Noctuidae; genus Aporophyla; species Aporophyla nigra. The sequence goes on along the minus strand of OX382297.1, from coordinate 16,395,478 downwards.
TAATAAAATCACCAAATTGTTGGCCAACCGTGGTGATAATGGCATGTTTACTTTTTGATTTTCCAACAGATTGTTGATGGTCAGAAATAATTACTTAAACTTTACCGCTTCATAAAAGGCTTTTGTGGAAGAGACACCAAAATAATGTTAATATAATATAATGTAGGTACTATGTTTTTTTTTAAATGTTGAAGAAGAAGTTTGAAGTGATGGTGGTGACTATGATTTACCATTACCTAAACTCTGGAAACTGGCTTTGGTAAGTGAGTGAAAAATAAAAAATAAAATCTTTTTCTACATGGACATTTCAGTGTTCCCAGGCTGTTTAATAAACAATGAATGATGATACATGTCTTTCCAGTAGCTTTAGCAACAAAAATCTTTGTCACGTGATATGCGGATTCTTGTACATAGTTCATTATTCACACAATAGATGGCACTGCTTGCACTAGCTTTGCTATAATTAATGAATGACTCTGTGGAACTGTGGGTGAAGCGATTTTTACTTTTTATTTGTAACGAGACGTGCTGCTGTTGGACGAGTTAAACTATTACAATGGTAAAATAATGATAGACAGGAATTAACAATTTGAACTTCCTGTTACTTGCCGCTTATTTTGAGAATGAGTTGGAATATTCTGAAATAAGCTTACACGAAAAGAATCACCACAGTCCATCATTTCACCCGAATGGCATCCACTGCTGGATTGGGGGGGGGGGGGGGGGGGATTTGTCATAATCGCCACGCTTGGCAGGCGAGTTGCCGATCGCACTGCCGTGATATATCTATAATGCCGTTATCTACCAAAACCGTTGTTTTGAATAACATGCAAAAACCGCGGTAAAAATTTAAACCGATGTCACTTTTCGATGACAACACTTATTTGAGACTTGAAGGTACCAAAACATAGATCAAGTTTAATACTTTCGAATGACTTTCCGCGGTTTTTGCATGTTATTCAAAACAACGGTTTTGGTAGATAACGGCATTATAGATATATCACGGCAGCGCAGTATAGTGGTAAAATGCATAGAGAACGTTGCTGCCCATTCTCTAGTCCCTTAGTCACCTTTTACTATACCCACGGGAAGAAATGGGATGGCATGTCTACATCCGGGATCACACGGAATAATATAAACCACTATTGTTACTAGGTAAATAAGAACCGGGCACCATATGCCGAAAATAACAGAACGTTAATTCTGAAAACATTGAAATTTACAGACAAAAATAGCACATTCCCAGGGTGCGAAGCTTCGATTTGGGGATCCTTGTAATCTTTACCAGGCAAATAGAATTGACGCCTGGAGCGAGTCCAACACGGTCCGGTTTATTGCCGCCTAAATCCTTATTTCTAGCTTTTTGCTCGAGTTCTGGAAGGTTCTATAACGGTAGATTAGAAGTTTTAACATGCTTGTCGGAATATGAACGGATTTTTTATTACCGATATAGGGGCTGAGTTTAAATCAACTTGGCAAATTCGCGTAGATATTGCTTTGTAGATACCGTTTTTCGTTTATCTTTTAAAAGTTATTTGCAATGAATTTGGTGAATTGTACGTTTTGGCTGTGACTGAGAATGAATTAATTGCAAAATGTGGACATTTCTACTTTTTTCTGTTAGCTCTGAAAGTCGAAATACAAGCTATTGCCTAATTCAGCTACAGATGTTTTATTTATCTGTAATAAGAATATTTAACATTTGTATCATTGTAAACAATTACTGATCTAAACGTAATACTTATTTAAACAATTTTGCCAGTTCTTTTCAAATAGAACAAACACGCGTTGGGTACTGTGTTCACTCATAGTACGATGGCTTATTCAGCCAAAGTCCAGGTATTTTTTACACGACTACGGTAAAGCAAAGAGGAAGGTTATCATTTTGACCGGTATGTATGTTCATTTGTTCCATCACAAATTCTAAGCTTCTTATAATAATTTCACAAATAAGGTATCGTTGGAAGTGCTTTGATCGCCCGCTGAAGATATGCTAATGATGTGTATCAAATGAAAGGCCTTAAAACCCCAAAATCATTTAAATAAAAAAGTTAAGTCAAAACCAAACCACGACTGCTGAAAAATCACGCGCTTAAAAGTATGAAAAAAAGAACACAACATCTGAAAGCCGTGGTCCTATGCCACCTACTCTAAAAAAACAATACATTCCAACAGTAGTAAGCGATCATAAGTTTTAGGGCAAAGGGGCATAAGACCAAAGCTTTGAAATGAGAATATCTCCTAGTTCAATACTTTTTGCGTGAGCGTGATTTTTCACTATTCGGGTTTGTTTTTGAAATTACGTTTTTAAAGAATAATTTTTTGTTAGAGAAGTCGAAGATGGAATTAATAAGTAAGCTTGAATAAGTCAAATGCTACAACGGTACACGCAGGTTTTGACCCGCAAACTTCTTAAAACATTCAGGATCCTGACCTTATAAGTTTCTAACAAACTAGTTTCCTGTTCTTTACGCACAAGTTCAAAACAGCGACAATTCCATTTCGGCCTGATACCTCCGACCACAACTCCATCAGTGCTTACTCTAAGTGCATTTTAAAATAAAATTGGGCATGCGGAAATCCTTCCCTTTCATGTTTCCCTTCTTTCGCTTAAGAAAAGGTTCGTTATACATTAACTGAATCGGGTCGAACCCTTTTCGGGTCTTCTATTTTGCGAACAAAAATAAAAACAAAGGAAAAACGCATCGCACTGAGCTCCTTTTTGGTTTTATTTAAATGGTGTCTCATTACTTTGTGCAATTTTAATACAAGATCTTTGAATCGAGTCTCATTAGTGACAGTGAATAGCCAAGAATTTAATTATTTGTAGCCAAATACAATAGTATTTAACTAGGCTCAAAACAGAACTCAAGATAATTAAATTAAGTAGGTACTAAGTTCATTATACGTACACTATGGAAATTAAGGTTCATTAAAGGATTGTGTTAATTGGCGCATTATATTTAAAATATTTAAGTATTTTAATTAGTACTTTGTTATTTCGATATGGCCTACTTGATTTATATTCTTTTTAAATAAAACAATAAATTTAATTAACAAAAAACTGCGTGTATGACCAGAGGGGTAATTACGTAACTTGCTATCAGTAGGAATTGGTTTCATATTGATAGTTAAACAACATTCATTGCGTTATTTACGTTGCTGAGCCGACAATTTATTCGAAGAATTGACGCAATGGTTTATAAATAATCTTCAATCCCATTCAGATTATGATACATAGTGCGTTTCGCAATTAGGGTGCAGGTGTATGAACGTAAATGAAGCAAAAGTAGTATGTAGTAGATGGTGCTCTGTGGGTTCTGGCAACCCCTACGGGGTGAAGGTATTGGTTTACGTATGTATGTATGTAACATCAGAGGTCCCACTGGTAGAACACAGGCCTCGTCTCTGCACGAGGAAGTGGGTTGTAATCCACCATGTGGACTCACTGCGGGTTGGTAGATGACACACGTCTTCGAATCGACTCCAATTCGAATCGATACATCAAATGTACCATAAGATCACTATACCTAGGTTATACACTGTCTCTTCTTGAAAAGGGAAAGCTAGGCACAATGTCGATGGAAATAGGTACCCACTTAATGTGTCAAGGTTAATCAATCAAGCTCGACTAACGAAGGGAAACTGAACTTGAATTAATTAGTACAAATTCGTTGTGTATGTGTAGAGTTTGACTTGTCACTGAATCAAATATTACTTAATTAACCATGTTCATTTCATAAATACGTGAAGAAAATGAGACCAAATATTCCGAAATATTCAAGCTTTTCAAAATTGCGGTATTCCAAACATCGCAATGTGTTTTGAGAAATTAAATTTTGCTAAGCTCATTTCAGCAAATGAAGTACTTAATGACAATACATAAAATTACGTGGACCAGAGGGGCCCAGTAGTAATATGGGTCGTGCGTTCGATTCAAGGTAAAGCTTCACTCTGTGTAATTATTTTCATCACCACTGCTTTAATAACGGTGAAAGAAAACATTGTGGGGAGACCGGCATATCCTAGAACAAATAAGATCGAAAACATGTGAACATCTGCCAACCCACACAGGGCCTGCGTGGTGCATTGAGTTCCTCTCCCTATCACCGAGAAGAGGCCTGTAACCTGGCTGTAGGAACACTATAGGCTGAATATGCATACATACGCAATGGAAATAATGCTAAATGTCAGCTGTTGTAGAGCAATGTGAAGCGATGAAAAGACTCCATATACTTATGATAACACAGTAATTGCAAAGTTCAAATATAGGGTGTATCTATTCATACACGAAATATTTTAAGAGGCACACCTGTAGGTGGTAAAGAAGCTATAGAAGCAAAAAGAATTTTTTTATCTAAGCGGTTTTAATTTTCGTAATTATTATAATTTTAAAACTGCTTGAGACGTTTTGCATAAAACCTTTACTCCAAATTCTATAAATGGCCCGCCTGACGCTGCGAGGGCGGCGACCGGACAGCGTGAGCGTAGCCACTATAGAAACTAGAATAATGGATGTTAAAAATAAGAAGGAGCCAGCATTTCTTATGTGCGTCAAATAATTTATAAATATTAAATTTTGAAAAAAATACATTTCAGAAAAAAAAATTGCTATAGCTTCTTTACCACCTACAGGTGTACCTCTTTAAATATTTCGTGTATGAATAGATACACCTTATATAGTGACTGTGTAATTTTAGTCAGGGCCAGCAGCAGCATAGATGCGAGAAGAAAAACACAAACGGCTAGGATAAACACTTTAAACTGGTCTATATTACGGATGGATGTTACATACTAGACTGTCTCGTTGGTCTAATGGTAACAAGTGCTGCTGCTGAGCATGAGGTCCTGGGTTCGGTTCCCAGGTCGGGCAAAGTGTTATTGGGTTTTTCTCTCTGGATTATCACAGTAGCAGCCCTGAGTTTGGATTCGCGCCCGCTATTACACGGGACTGAAAACGTTACAGGTGAAATGTGGATGAAGGTACTATAGAGGTATACAACTCTGCCCAACCCTTTGGGCAAACTACGCGTGATGTTATATTTTGTTATGTAACATATAGTTCTGTTGTTCTAAGATATATGTGAATATATAATACAGTCGCTTCCAAGAATAACACAAGAGGTGACTAATGAACTGTGACGACATCTGTAACAGTATAATAGGGTAATGTTGAACTATCTTCATTAGTTCATTGTTCAGCCATAGACACTTAGGAACAAGTTGTTTGTGTGAAAGTATCTATACATGAGACTATTCGCACGACTTACCTACTGGTTGAAACTGGTTCCTTAAAACATTACGTGGAATTTATTTGGTAAACTGATTACTGTAATAATCTGCAAAATGATGTTTTGCTGTGGTTATGATGTTTTATTTTTTTTATTTTAAGTGATTTAAATTAAAGCAGGAAGAGTAGTGTTATCGGCTCCAACTTACGAGTTAGCGAGCCCAAACCCAGGCAGGCACTCGATTTTGTTTATTTAATTTTATCACCACGGTGTTAAAATTTCTCAAAACGCTGAAGGGAAACATCGTGAGAAAACCGTCATGACCTAAAAACAAAAAAAAAACCGGACAAGTGCGAGTCGGACTCGCGTACTGAGGGTTCCGTACAAACCTGTAAGTATTCACGGTTTATGCATAAGGTTTATGTTTATGAAATTATTTTTTAAAATATTTGAGTTGATTGAATGAAAGGTAAATTGCGGTTAAAAAAAAAAAACTACGTACTAGATCTCGTTCAAACTAATTTGCAGTGGAAGTTTACATGGTAATATACATCATAATTTTTTTTAGTTTTATCATTCTCTTATTTTAGAAGTTATGGGGGGGGGGGAGGGGGACATTTTACCACTTTGAAAGTGTCTCTCGCGCAAACCATTCCGTTTAGAAAAAAATGATTTTAGAAACCTCAATATCATTTTTGAAGACCTATCCATAGATACCCCACACGTATGGGTTTGATGAAAAAAAAAAATGAGTTTCAGTTCTAAGTATGGGGAACCCCAAAATGTATTGTTTTTTTTCTATGTTTGTGTGAAATTCTTAGTTCGGTTCACAGAATACATCTACTTACCAAGTTTCAACAGCATAGCTCTTATAGTTTCGGAAAAAAGTGGCTGTGACATACGGACGGACAGACAGACAGACATGACGAATCCATAAGGGTTCCGTTTTTTGCCATTTGGCAACGGAACCCTAAAATCCAAAGACATGTCACATCCACCAACTCGCATTGGGCCCGCGTAGTGGATGATCGGCCACTCCCTGTCATAGAGAGAAGGCCTCCATCTCAACTGTGGCAGCAGTATATCTAGGCTGATTATGCTAAATTAAAGAAACTAGTACTTGCCAGGGTCGCGAGATTGTTCAAACGAGATACCGTGGCCCTGGCATATGGGTAACGAAGGAACAGGGGTGGGTTTTAGTCAGTAAAAGTCTGGCTCGCCCCCTGCTCCGGCCAGAGCGGGAGAAATCATTGGATAATTTTCCATCCAAAAAAAAAAGGAACTGGTAGCTAACGTAGCTATATCAAAATTAAAATTGTTTGAATAACTTAATTTACCTAATCAGGACCCATAAACGGGTGGTTTAAATTTATTTCTCATTAAATTAAGGCTTCAAGTATGGCATAAATATAAAATATATCTATTTTATGGAGGCGTGGAAGTACGCATTAACGGAATATAATTATGAGGTCCAATAAAATCGGCGTTTGGCACACTTTACGACTGTCTCATAAACGGATTTAATTATCTTACTTGTGTGCTGACGCAATATAACGAAATTTATTACAGTCCCTGTTTACATATTTATTATTTGTACATATTTGATGTTCATAGATCTGTTTACAGTGCTCAAATAAGCCTTTGATTGCATCCAGTTTTTCTTAATCTTTTGCCTACTTCTAGTTCCGTAATATACTGAAATGTAGGTATTTTTATCATGTTTATTTAGGTATTTATTTATTTATTTTATTATTGATGTACACACAGTAAAAAAACAGAGTGATAAGGCATATTAATACAATTGAGTACAAAGATACTGCTTATTTCTTAAGAAATTTCTTCCAGCAGACCTGCGAAAGGAGAAATGAAAAAGAAATGTAGACAATAGTGTGTGAAAACAAGAAGAGAGATATGAATACGTGAAGTCTTAAATTAAAATATACTTATACATATATAATGCAAGAAATTATAAATATAATATCATAATCAGCCTATAATTCCACTTTCCACTGCTTAGACTAAGCTTCCGCTCTGTAAGAGGGCCAGTCCCTCTCCTTCATAATCTACCACGTAGTCTTCCAATTTTTGTTTCTAGGACATGCTGGTTTCCTGATGAAGTTTTCATAGTTACGTTTAGATTTGTCATAGTTACATTTAGTTTTGAAATCGTAGTGTTGACATAATTTAGACGAAGAAAAGCACTTGGGCAGAGTTCGAACCTAATACCACCACTGAGCGACCAACACAGCTCAATTATTACCGCTACTCACTTATGTTGCTTGATTTTAGAAAAACTAACGTGTGTATATAAATTTTCTTATGTAACTAGTACCCTGATCATGTTACAAGTTTGTCTACAGTTAGATAAATCCATTACCACTATTTATTTATCTTGCTTGATGTTAGTAATAACTAACGTGTGTATGTAAATATTCTTATGTAACTAGTACCCTGATCATGTTACAAGTTCGTGTACCCTAAAATCAAACCTGTTCAGCTGTACAACTATAATACATTTGAAAACTGTGTCTTGACAAAAACGCAATATAATTAAAAACAAACAACTTCATTAACGAGCCACAGCAAGTACCTACCAAATGATTACGTAAGTTATAGCACGTAATTAAGTAAACATGACATTTCATACACACGACATATCGAGCAAATTAATAAAGCTAATACACAGAAACAGCGCGTCGCTCAGTGCCTGTGGTTTTAATTCAGGGGTTAATTAAACATGCCCTCTATAGAGCGCGCAAGGAGAATCCCGAATATGTAATAGACGTCACGTTATCATTCGATTAATTTTCATGTAGAACGTACTGTTTTTCACGTGATGACAGAATAGGCTTTATTTTTGTTATATTTATTTACTTAAATTTAACGGCGTGTGATGATTTAGTCGATTTATTGTAACACTTTTTGAAATTCGAATAGGGTTGTGGGAATCGCACTTTTGATGCGATTGTCATGCGGTACACGCACAAATCCATTTTTTTTTTGGATGGGAAATCATCAAATGACTTCTCTCGCTCTGGGCGGAGCGAGAGGGCGTGTCAGACTTTTACTGACTAAAATCCACCCTACCGTTCCTTCAGTTGCCCATATGCCAGGGCCACGGTAACTCTTCCATAATCAGTTTGATTGAACAAAATTTGTCGATGACACAACTGCATGCCATTTTGTGATTCGAATTATTTCAAAACTATGATAATCGGTTTTAATCATTCTGTTTGAGTATTTATGAAACATCCTAACAGTATAGGTAGGTACCAGTTTGTTTTGAGTTTACATAATAAAGTTATGGGGACCTCATAAAGTAGGATTGGGTGACCATTCATAAACCCGACACCTATCCTTCATGAAAGGTCTGTCCTCCAATTTGTTACGACGCACCAGACTAATCCCTCCCATAGTTAATATTACGGTTCACCCCAGCCGGCGTACTTTGAATATCACTTGCAAGTATATTCAAACAATACATATTTACAGATATACTCTACTTGACAAATGTTACAACTCCACACATTTGCGTACTAAAATAAATGAAGCGTACATATAATAAAGAATAAACAATATGGAGCCAAGTTCGAGATGTCGAGAGACACACGCGACATTAGCTTCACTGCAAATAAAGAAGAGACAAAAAAACACTGTCGGAATACGAGCAGTCAAACATTATACTCGGTAACATGACATATAAGAGTTGGGGAGTTAGAGTGAACTTCGCAATACACTTACTGAGTGGGCTAAGTTCGCAGCATTTGACCTCTTAGTCGGCTCTCTCCGCCAAATAACGCGATGTGTCGGAAAGCCTAGTTCCCTGCCCCTCACCCCGAGGGGAACCCATGAGGAAGTTTCTACCTAGCTTTAAAGTTAATTAAGTGTCGCTTCACTTCCCTACTCCTCCATGTTTTGTTTGTAAGATGTGGTGCACTACGTATGGACTAGATTGGCAGTTAAGCTGTCTACTCGTCGACTCGACTTCAACTTTAACTTCTGCATAATTGTGTAAGCAGTACGTCTAAACTGTCGAACTAAGTACGCCATTGAACCAAGTAATTTTATCAACATTTATTACTGTCATATAATTCAAATAGCTTATCTAATTCTCTTGTAACAAAGTTTATAATTGTTACAAATCACTTTGAAATTCTCTAAATTGTTTCATTAGAAGTGAGAGCAGTATTAACACAAATATCAGTAGCGAGGTTAATCATGTTTACAAAAGTTTTTTTATTTAATAAGTCTAGTTAGGGCGTAGACGAAACCTATTGTACCACTGGGAATAAAAAAGGTAAAGCCTTTTTCGTATATGACAGCTGACGAATAAATCGTCCGAATTGTGGCAACAATGAGCTCGGCCATAACCAGCCATTGTTTAGCCCGTAAAAAATGAGTCCTACAAACGCTAAAGGTGAAAAAGCGAGTAAATGAAGCATAACGGTTGGGCTAGAGGTGAAAAATCACTGACAAACCATACAAAAATCATTCAAGTTAACGGCATACAACGATCCGCACTTCGGTCGCTCGTGACCTGTGACTCGCCCATTTTTCCTCCCCGGAGCGACAGCTAGGCCTCTGTGAAAACAAGCAAAAATGGAAGGGAAAAAGAAAAGCCAACCGCGCTCCACTGATATTGAAAACGAGAACAAGCACTCTGTGATTCTTTCCAACACACAATGGTTTGTGTTAACTGAGCTTCAAGTAGAGTTACGATACTCTATACCAGGTTACACACTAGAACTCTTTGTCATGCGAGTGTCGCTTTATTTTATCGATAGTTTGAACAGTACTCAGCACATTATTTGTGGTTTAAATTCCTATTTACGCTAAAAAAATATAAATGGTTTGCTCAATATTTGATTTGATTTTGATCGAACGAATAAATTCGAAATATAATCTTTATCTCTCATACCTACTAGGATAAAATTTACGCTATTAAAAAGAAAACCAAAGTGATAAAAGAAAATATTTTCGTGTTGTGTAATCCAGTTTTCCCAAAGCTCACTGATAAATCGATTCTAATTAAACCAGAACAGCCAAAAACATGTATTCTTTATTATCATTCGCACCCTTTTTCCCTTCGTGGTGGAACACATTAAGACAATCGGGCTGAACATTTTTTCCGAGGGCACAACGTAGTAAGTACGCGTATTAGTGATACGGGGTATGTAGGGTTATCTCGGGAAATCCGACATCTCCGGCGGATGCTGCCTCTGTCTGTACCCTGATAAGTACCCCTACCGCGATACAAGTGAATAGATACGATTTTGGGTATTTCTGTGTTAGATATTTCTGTATTTGTTGGAATTAGGTGGTATTATGGGTCGGCACTTATAACAAGGCTGTTGAAATTTGGGTTATGCTGCTCGTTTTATTTTACGATGTAATTATAGGAATAATGCCAAATCAATGATATATAGATGAAGCTTATTTTAAACATTATAAGAACCTTGAAACAAAAGTTCATCATTATCATCATTTAAGCCCAAAGACATCTGGAGCTCCCTCAAATTTTAGGGTTTTGAGGGTATTACACGTTAAGAAAGAGGGTTGACGATCGCAGTATGGTGGTAAAATGCATAGAGATTGCTGCTGCCCATTCTCTATAACTATTCTCAATAAGACCCTTAGTCGCATCTTGCGACACCCATGGGAAGAAATGAGCTGGTGCTATTCTTTATGTCCGGTACCACATAGAACTTAAGAGAAGAGAGGTTAAACCGTTAATAAAACTAGAACTAAAATAGATACGAACCAATATTCTGAAGATAGACATTAATCAAACATCCAATTCATCATTTCGAAAACATTACAAAATTAAGTATTTGTTTCTCAATATTATTGTACTTGAAGCAAATTAATTTCAATAACAAACAACTTGAAAAGCGACTACAAAAGTTATATTCAAAGGGCTTCATGAAACAAAAGTTTCATTATTAAGTGTGTAACGAAATTCAATGAAAATGTAGAACATGAATTATAATAGTTTCATGGCGACGCTAATGAGTCTGGGTCAGAAAAATACGTTGAGAAATATTCTAAGATATTCATTAGTAAAATTTTGTACTAATAATAATGTTTATGATTTACGTTGTGAAATTTTGTTTTGAAATTGTAGGATATAAAAAGAAACTACGACGACTCATATGATTTTTTATTGTATAGGAATTTAAAAGCCATCTAAGTACCTAGATTGTAGGTCTATTTGTCATAGGTAAAAGTATACTGTACGTGGGTCACACTGAAAATTTAAAACGGAATGATCTCCTGAGCCTGTCTGTGAGCGTGTTAATATTGTAAATGCTTTTCGAAGAAGTCTCTGTTCCTTTCTAAGTACCGTCGTATACTATGGAATTTTTGACTGGAGCAGGAATAAGGTGACCCTTCTATCAGTTTCTATCACTAGCCGCACAGCACTCACGTTATCTTCAGTAGTAACCGTAGAAGAACGTCCTTTTCGCGAATCATCAGTGACTATGCTTCGACTACATTTGAAATCACTGAACCAGTTGTAAACAGTCATGAAATGCTAATTGAAGTCTATCGTAACATTGTTTTTGAGTAAGTCCGCAATGAAAGTCGAAATAAATCACTAAGCGAAAATTCTCTAATAAAATAAAATTAAAGATTTCGACGCATGACAGATACTTTTTAAATTGCTGGCCATTTGTAAAAACAAATTCATAACATATCTACGGGTTCCCAAAAAGTTCTTAATTCGAAATTTAAATAAATTTTTCAACGGCTGCTTTTCTTACTGACCTATTCTAAAAACTTTCAGTGTGCCCCAGTATAAACATTGTAAAAAGTGCTTGTTAATTAAAATCTATATAGAAGTTAGTCAAATCTTTTTATAACGTTGTCAAAATTTTCAGAGGCCTTATGATAATGATCGAATTAATTATCGACAGAACAGCATCCGCGTCTTCAAGAATATCGATTACGTAATTAAAATAAATTCTGCTTCCTTTATATTTTATCTCGAAATACTCTCACAGGACATCAGACAAGAGTTAACCCTACGTATTCTGCGAACTTTAAATTGGTATCAAAGATTCATCAAGGGGCTTTTTGTTTTTAAAGGGTTTCAAAGGAAAGCCCGAATCAGATGTTTACCAACTCTATTGAATGTCAACCCTACACAGTCGGGTTACAAGAATCTACTTCTCCGTTTTGTTTCAGATACTTGATTATCGTAACTTCGGTTCTCCATAAATTTTTACCGACCAACTTTCCGAGACTGAATTGATTTTATGTTTCATTTGATAGGCCAAATAACGCTGGTTAACGAAGCAATTTGGTTGCGAGTAAATTACCAATGTAATCAGAGGTTACTCATTTAAATTTTCTAGTTAGTTACTTAACTACTGTAATATTATATACTGCCTGTTATTTGAAATTCCTAATGGAGTTTAGATTTATATTTTAAACCTGATATTTCTAATCTCGGCTTTTTGTTAGTCCTAGAATTACTGGTTTTACTACTACACATCAAGTAATAGGGTAGTCAAAACGTTGCAAAATACGATAAAGATAAACAACAATATGCCAGTATGTACGCTCTGTACATCTAATAAGGAAAAGGTTGCCTTGCTTAGTGAAAATGTATTATGTTTTCAATCATGAAATTGAAATTGAGTGGAATACATGAATTTCAATTTGCTCTCACGCATATGAAGACTTAATCCATTTATACAGACATTGTGAGGCCTGTCTTTTGTCTTGACGCGGCTATGTCGACGACAGGTCTAGAAGCACGCGTCAGCTGACGTAGAATGGCATCATAGACAAAGCGGCGATTTGTTCAGTCCACACACACTGGCTTCGCGCCAGACACCCATTCTTTGAGCTTTACACCACTATTCCATTATCCTAATAGACGCTGGTATGGAGAGCGGATGCATGGCGCAGTTACAGGGTTAATGAATGTGCTCCCGCGGTATTATTTTACACTGAATCTAGGCCCGTTGCATTGCCTACTGTCGTTTCGCTCCCAAGTGATTTTCACGCCACATTCCGGTTTGGAACGAGTTTTTTGGAAGTGTCCCCAAACATGTGAATCGACTTAGCGCGGACTGTTCCAGTCTTTTTTCTTTTGCTTTAACAGAGATCTGCTTTTGTTTTGAAAACCTTATACGGAAATAGTTTTGGGTCTAGTATTACGCAATACTGTTAATAAGTAGAGATCGCAGTTGTGTGCAAGTAGTGACAAGACCCTTGGGTCCCGAGTACCATAATAATCCATTTTCCTCTGGTTGACTCGTAGGACGTGCACGGCATGGGAAACGAATCTTTTCTTTGTTTTCCTTGATACACCAAATATTGGCATAAACTTTGTATTAAATGAGTAGAGGATATGAATAGTTAGGGGAAACTTTCGCTGGTATTATTGTCTACTGAAATTGACAAAAATATCACACCTTGAATGAAATAATTATTTTATTTTTCTTCAATGACTAACAAACAGTTTAAAAAATAATGTTTTAGTTCAATCCAAGGCTAATGTAACAATTTTTTATAGGTAAGCACCGCATCAGTGCCGATTGAGTGATAAATCTACCTATTATCTAAATGGTGTAATGATAAATATAAATTCACCGATACTAATGATTTTAGTGCGATTACTTCATGGTTATTAATGAACTATTTAAAACTGGTGTTCACTCATGCAAAATATTAATCGGTTAGTTTGATTTCATCATTTTATGAAATTTGTATCGATTAAATAACCTCCTGTTTATAAATAGTAACAGGAAGTAATTTCAAACATGTTTTTACCATACAAGCCCCTTTTGTTCCTTTTGATATGAACTTGCATATGCTTTTAATTTTTCATACAAAATAATTCGACGTCACGATTTTTTCACGTTAATATTATACAACTTTTTAAACTGGTATTGAACTGGGGTTTTTGGCTAACTTGTACGAGTGTATTTTTTTTGTTACTAGGTATTTTATGTTGTGTAGAATAAACAATTTTTCTCTTTTCTTTTCTTTCTTTTCTAAAACAACCTTACGTGCTACAATTATAATAATGTCGCATTTTTTTAACTTTTAATTTGACCGATTGGTTTGAATGAAAATGATTTACTCGTACTTATCAATGAAACTTACACATACTTCAAGAAAAAAAAAAAAATACCATTACTTCATCTAAAAAAAACACGATATAAATAGACGCCAGTAAGCAAGGTGAAACTCATCTAGAAGAATAGTAAAAAAAAAAAACAATTGAGCGACAATTGTTCGTAATACAATTTCCAAAGTGTCGTTCTCAAACGAACACAGTAATCATATTATTTTCATACACATCTTCAATATAGAAAACGACACGGTATCATCCCCTATGGTATCGTAATACAAATTGTTTATAAGTAAATATATATACCTAGGTATAGATATATTAAACCTGAATATAGAAATCGATGAAGATAAGCATAAAGACAATTCAAATGATGATTCTAGACAACTCTAGAGGATGATGAATTAGCATAAATATCACAAAGACGTCTGTTCCTAAAGTGTACTTATGTAGAATTACTTTCATTTTAGTTTGTAGAGTGGTAGTTTAGAAAAAAACCCGGCAAAGTGCGAGTTGACCTACATGAAGAAGTTCGTATGACAAGACAAAAAAGTCGAAAAAAAAACCACGTTTCTTGTAGCGAGAACTCTTTAATTTTAACTTAATTTTATTTTTAATATTTTTTGGTATAGCGAAAATAGAAACACACACTCTGAAAATCTCAACTGTCTGCCTATTCCGGTTCATGAGGTATACAGCCCTCTGAAAGACAGATGGACGGACGGACAGACAGTGGAGGCTTAGTTATAGGGTTTCATTGGCACCCTTTGGGTACGGAACCCAAAAAAAGTTACTAAGTATTGAGCATTTGTATGGCTCTCTCGTTGGGCGATAATACAAAACAAGGGGTGAGAAATAATGAGGCATTTTATGCCAATTAAATGAAGTGCCATTATGTAAAGTAGGTTCACCGACAGACTTGGTAGGTACACCGTTGTTATATTGGCGTGTGTTAGCTGACATATGGCAAATAATTTAATTTATGTTTTGTTTTCATAATATTAATAACTTACATATTATTGTATAGAATCAAGTTCTTTAAATTAACAGACAGCTGTGCTGCTGGGGAATATGTTCTGCCACTTCTTCTTCGCAGCTAAAGCACTAGGAAGTGGTGAAGGGCGGGCGTTTTGGGGGACTGTCTTATGTAACTTTGATGTTCAAAAAATATATATAGTTTGAATAAATGACTTTTGATTTTGATACGTCCACTGGTCCGTAGGAGAACCAAGGTAACCGACATAGCCCGAAGAATTGCTAAACTGAAGTGGCAGTGGGCAGGGCACATTGCTCGCAGAACAGATGGCCGATGGGGCCGAAAGGTTCTGGAGTGACGACCGCGTACCGGAAGACGTAGAGTTGGAAGGCCTCCAACAAGGTGGACCGATGACCTTGTGAAGGCCGCAGGAACCCGCTGGATGCGGGAAGCACAAAACCGGTCGAAGTGGCGGAGCTTGGGGGAGGCCTATGTCCAGCAGTGGACGTCTTTCGGCTGAAATGATGATGATGATGACTGGTGGACTTAAGCCACCCGCAAGGGGGAGCTTTGCCATATTTGCCACGCTTGGCAGGTGGGTTGGCGATCGCATTATGGTGGTAAAATGCATAGAGGACGTTGCTGCCCATTCTCTGGCAAGTACTTTAGTTGCCTTTTACGACACCCACGGGAAGAAATGCGATGATGTATGTGTAAGTCTGGCACCACACCTGTTCGACGCCAGACCTACCGTTCCAGGACAGACAGCAAAAGGGCCACAACTGGGCGGGTCTTGGGTAAGCGTGGGTCGAACTGTCCGCCGTGCGCGGAGCTGATTAACAAATATTCAATCACTCACCTGGATGAGGAATTCTGGGGTCTCGATTCCGAGCCTACCCGGATTTATGTATGTAAATGAGTGTATATTGTATTGTGTAGTGAAGTAAGTATTCCAAGATTCCAAGCCGCTCAAGACGCTAGAGATTTTCACAGCATGCGGTTCCAAAATGAATCACCTCATTTCAATCAAATTTCAAAATAAAACCCGTTCAATATCGTCAAAAGGGGTGGCTTACACACAAAACAATCGGATCACAACAAATTGTCCGCAAAACTATAGATTCAACAAGATTAATTAACAACAAGGCTCTCAAGACAAAATAGCCAACCAACCCCCATTATCAAGATCAAATTCAAGTGTCAAAATCAAACTGACAAGTGACAGACGTCACTCCGCTACACGTCAAGATGCGCAGGCGCACAGAGCAAACAAAAAACTGTCGTACGGTCGGCTGTCTGTGGTCACGGGACGGAACAACACCGAAGCTGGTAGATAGATCATAGTAAAGTTTCTAATCGGTATTTACGAAGGAGTCTTCGGTCTAATTCCAGTAGAATATATTAAGATTTTGTCAAAGAAACACATAATTATTTTTCAGGTTATAATTTATTAGGTTATAATTTTTTTTTTTCTTTATTAATTTAAATCTGTAATCCAAATAAAAACTACTTATTATTTTTCATGAAAGCAAAGTGGAAAACCTTTTACGAAGCCAACACAAAACACGCTTCTTTACTCAAAATAATTACCATTTACCAAAAACATTTCCACTGATTTTAAATTTTTAAACGTAAATTTTCTTACGTTTGCGTTCGCATCTGGCTGTGTCTATCCAGCATAATTACGAAATGATTAAAATATGAGCGTTCCCGCGGTGCCTCGGCTTGTCTTCCCTCAGTCCCCTCACAGAAATAAACGTTGCTCCATCAAGAAAATTTACTGACGGAAAGGGATGTCGTCACGACAAACGCGCCAAAAGAAAATTTTATTATTAACCGCGTTTTTTCCTTTCCTTTTCTTACAATTTCACGTTATTCATGACAAGAGTTATTATCCCATACGATATTGAATAAACAACTCCTTCATGCCTGTTGAGTTATTTGAGAAGGAAATTATTTTTTTTATCTGGCAATGTGTTTGAATGTATTGTATTAAGTGCGTACTAACGATGTTAATGCTTTTTACGACAGAATACACGAGGGCCTCTTTGAAGACTAATGAGAGTGCTCACGAATGAAATAGAAAAAGGAATTTACTGAAAGAAGACAGAGAAATGGCGATTATTGTGTTCACATAAGCAGACATAAATAAAAACAGTAGTTTATTAAAGTAATCATGTTATGTGAATTAACTGTGTTATTGCAGGGTCATCATCGTCATATACCTAGCCTTTGCCTAACTAAGACGGAGTCGGTTTCCAGTCTACCTGGATGCAGGTCTGAATACCAGAACTTTATATGGAGTGACTGCCTATCTGACCTCCACAACCCAGTTACTGGATAATGCGATACCCTCGGTAAGAGTGGTTGTCAGACTTTCGGGTTTCTGACGATTCGAAACGAATATTAAAGATCCATGACTGACAGCCGTGACCAACGCCTTAACGTTCCTTCCGAAGCACGGAGAGGTCTTGGTATGTAAAGGTGGTCATCTATCCACGGACCAACACCGGCAAACGTAGCTTAACCTTAACGATTGGCCCGTGCGTCAGTTATTACTTAGCTACAAGGCCCTCACTGATTAATGGAGGGTAGGCGTCCATATTTGTGATTAGATAGATATATAATTAATTAAATACCGGTATTTTGCGGTTTACAACAAAAAGTACATTTAAATTCACAAAATAGAAACGCCACCATCCGCAGGAGCAGTCCAGTAATTGCCAGAGACTCGGAAAATGATTCCGCGCTCAACGTCACTCGGAAAGTGCAAAATGGAGCGAAACAATTAGTGAGACCGCAGAATACATCGTCATATCAGACTAACAAGCGCTTAACTCAGCGAAAACAGCGCATCACACCAAGTAATAAAGTCTTAAACATAAATCCAGCGTTATCTCCAGTGGCAAACGTATACGCACAGCATAGCTATGAAACGAACCCAATCTGCATAAATTTGCAGTTGACCCTGTTATAATACTACACACAATTTATGTACACGACAAATTTGATGCCGTTTTGCTTCGCGAACGGTTTGAAATGATTCTGTACGTGAAGTTCGTGCTCGTTGCCAAACTTGTTTACGCCGGATGAATTTTTATTGAAATCAACTGGCGTTTTTACATAAATTGAGTACAGGCTTATTGAGCTGGCTTTTCGACTTTGTCGATAATAAATTGTTGTAGCGATCGCCTTTCAATTGAAAAAAAAAAAAAAAAACTCCGCATTGTGCTCATACTCGCATACTCGGCAGATTTGACGTTCGATATTCAAATAATGTTCTCTGTTTTTATTGTTGGATGGTTGAACGCCATCTTTGTTTAACAATAAAAAAAAAAATCAAACAGGCTACTAGATTTATTTTCTATTTAAAAGATTTCCTAATTAAGAGGTTTTGTTCCGTGAAACAGTGCCGGAGCAAAAAATAGAGAGCAAAAAAGAACAGTTCACTCTCTGTTAAGGCAATCTTTTTCGAAGAGTTTCCAAGTACATGCCTCGGACGGCATTATCGTCAAAGAGTTCAATGTGTCTAATATTACAAAGAATTTGCCCCACGGTTAACATTTTCCTACTTTTGATATTCCGCGGGAAAAAAAACAGCTGAGACTCGTTTTCTTTGTATTAATCAGCCCGGAAAAATAAACCAGAAAGGGCCACATTTTTAAGTTGCAATTGAAGCCATTTAAAGTTTTGATCTTAGTTCATTTGTTTTAACAATCTATTTAGTTATTGGTAGAAGTTCACTGTCTTAATTAAACTATCCTCAGTGTATTAAAATATCACTGTGCACTGAACACTTTTTGTCTAGTAAACAATTAGTCTTTTTTGTCTAAAAAAAAAACGAAGACTTTTTTTTTCTTTTCATCATTTTCTAGGCAAAGTTCAATGCCCGTAATTGATCAGTTGTTCTTGTAATTTTATGTGGAACTTAGATATTTTCTACGAATTTCCAAAAACGATAACATAACAGACGTCGGGTTCCCTTGATGTCATGTCACATTACAGGATAAATTTTTAACCAGTGCGCAAATTTTAACAAATTAAACTTAAACGAGTTATAATAACCATACAATTTTTATTCTCATATTTCTTATTACAAAAAAATTAAGTTATGGTTAACGAAAGATGTTTATTTTGAAACTGGTTTTTATGGTAACTTGCGCGCGGCGCCGGCGCGGTGGCGAAGGTGAACGACCGAGCATAGCTACTAGTACCTACCATCTGTTCGATCGGTCAAAATTCTAAGAAGTTTGAAGTACTTACGCCGGCGCGGCAGCGAAAGTAAACAACCGAGCGTAGCTACTAGTACCTAACAGCTGTTAGATCGGTCAAAATTCTAAGAAGTTTAAAGTACCTACGCTGGCGCGCGGTTACTGACCTATTACTATTTCGATATCATATTACGAAATATGTAGGGTGTCCACAGTTTGCTGATTTAAGGTCAGATAAAAATTTAAAAAAAGTATTGAAAAAATAATTGAAATGTGTTCTACTACTGATACTGAACCACCGAAAAAAAATTTAGTATAATTTAAAGTTTTGAACAAAAATCGAAAATAAATTTATGTTTGCTTTTAGTTTCGATATCAGTACCCAACACCTGGGTAAAATGTAGCCAGCTAAATCAATTTTACCCTGTATAACTTATTGACACAGCTATAAGTCAACCATTTACGACTGGGGATGGGTTCTGAATTGTTTCTCCTAAACAGGTTATTTTATAACCTTTCTAGGAGAACTGTAAGGCACCCATTAACTAGATAAGAAACGTTATGCTTGTGCTTTATGGGATAAGCTAAGGAATGAGAAAAAAGTAGATTTTCAGGTCACGTCATTATTAAGTTTCTGGTATGAGAACCAAATAAACAATGTTAGGTGGGCTGGGGCTATGTCCGAAGAATATAAATTGAAATGTGGGGTGAGGCAGGGGGGAATCACCTCCCCTCGCCTTTTCAATTTATATATAAACCAACTGATTGTTGAGCTCAGCAATACTGGTTTCGGCTGTCATATTGACGGAGTTGCTATGAACAACATCAGCTATGCAGACGATATGGTCTTGCTGAGCCCATCAATCAGTGCATTAAGACGTTTGCTGAAGGTCTGTGAGAACTATGCGGTGACTCAGGGGCTTAGGTATAATGTCACTAAGAGTGAGTTACTTGTTTTCAATGGTGGTGCCAAAAGATACTTAAATGTTCCTTGCATCTCATTAGCAGGTACACCCTTGAAGCAAGTCTCAAAATTTAAATATCTGGGCCACTGGGTCACTGAGGACCTGTGCGACGATTTGGATATAGAGAGAGAGCGTAGGGCGCTGTCTGTTCGAAGTAATATGCTGGCCCGTAGGTTTGCAGGGTGTTCTTACGATGTTAAAATGACGCTTTTTCGAGCCTACTGTCAGACTTTTTACACCTGCAGCCTTTGGGTCAAGTATACGCAGAAGGCATACAGCGCTCTTCGTGTACAGTATAACAATGCTTTCAGGATGCTTGTGGGGCTGCCGCGGTATTGTAGCGCTTCGGGTATGTTTGCCGATGCGAGAGTGGATGATTTTTATGCCATTATTCGAAAACGATGCGCTTCTCTCCGGCACAGAACAGATACCAGCACCCACGGCATGTTGAGAGCATTGAGTGACCGGTGGGACTGCCCGATGCTTGGTCGATGGGTGAGACTGCACTCACAGATCGGCTCGACTAGATAGCTGTATGTGCATTTTATTATATTTCTATTATGTTATTATTATTATTATGCCTATTTGTGATTCTTGTGTGTGTATTGTGTTATTTTTTTATTATGACATTATTATGTTGTTGTTGTTTCCGATTATGTTATTTTTGTTAGATGCCTTTGTAATTAATGAATGCTTATGTTTTGATGTCAAACTTTAAAAATTTCTACTAATTCTATGGACTTTAACGTCTGCGAATAAATGATTATTATTATTATTATTATTTATATTATAGTTGCTTCTGCCCGTGACTACGTTCGTGTCAATTTTTAGCCCATGGCTCGTCGCGTCGCATCGCATCGCCTGTCCGCATTATCACTTCGTTCACACTTAGCGTTCTTTTTGACATCTTTCCATTTTGTTTGGCTCCTAAGAGTCGTAGCTGGATGTCAAATAGCTTTTATGCTGCCTCAAAAATTAGGCTATCAAAAGCAAAAAAGCTTTTTTAAATTCGACTGGTAGTTCCAGAGATTACTTCGTACAAACAAACTTACAAACTTTACCTCTTTATACTTAGTGTATATGTCGATTACCTTGCTTATACAATTCAGTTTTCATTGAACATTAAACTTTGTTATTATTATTATTGTAAATCCAGACTAGTTTCATCTTCGTAGAAATGTTAAAAGAATAAATTATACTATCATGAATAATTCAATAGCTATTTTTCTTTGTCAATTTGTATGATTTCAGTTTTATGCGCTGAAAGCATTTGCTGCTTCACTGGGTGCACTCGTTTGACTGTGATACTAATTTGAATACTTTGAGTTTATTTGTCGAATTCAATGTTTGCAGCTCAATAATTTAGTTTTCAGCGTCAGCTGCAACCATCAACATGGGTTTATGTACTGTGATGCATTTGCACGTAGTTATGACAGCACATAAAAACTCTACGGACACTAAAATGTTCGTCCAATTTTTTTATGTAACGTGGTAATGTTATTTCAGTACTTGTCCGACGATATTTTATTCAATTCTCATTTTAAAAGTGTCATAGGGCGTCTAAAAATTTGTACGAGTCACTGTTAACAGGAAAGGTGCCCAAAAAGCTGGCAGCATTGCCATATAACGTGGCAATCAAGTTTTAGTGCAATGCTAATTCTTTGACCAAAAACTCGGCCAGCCTTCTGGTCACCCGCTTGGACGTTTAGAAAAACTCAAATGAAGTAGGTAGTTTAAAAAATATTGTTGATGACCGCTTTTTCACATGTGCATACGGCTACATATCAAGCTATAAATTTCCAGTTTAAGCTGACCTCTCATTATACGGAAATCCCATACAAAGTGAGATCAGTTTATACTGGAACTGCATAGCTTGGTAGCCGTGTGTACAAATATTTTTAATAAATCATCTCTTTTTTGCTAACAAACGTGTAAAGTTTAGATTAGAATTGAAAACATGAATACACTTCG
Organism: Aporophyla nigra; assembly: GCA_947507805.1. Taxonomy (NCBI): domain Eukaryota; kingdom Metazoa; phylum Arthropoda; class Insecta; order Lepidoptera; family Noctuidae; genus Aporophyla; species Aporophyla nigra. The sequence goes on along the minus strand of OX382297.1, from coordinate 16,373,036 downwards.
CATTTCGAATTTATTTATTTTTCTATAATTATTTTTTCTGAGCGCAAAACCGATTGCGTTTGACTGAATTGAACAATATTTGATTGAAATCTGTGTCATTTCCATTCCATTTCATTAATCAAAACCACGGACTCTTTTCTAAGAGGGCTCATCGTCATCATCATGATAATTTCAGCCGTAAGACGTGCGCTGCTGGAGATAGGCCTTCAATAAAATGTATAAAAAAAACCCTGCTGCCCATTCTCTAGTAAGTCCCTTAGTCGCCTTTTACGACACCCATAGAAAGAAATAGGATTATGCTTTTCTTTACATCCGGCACCACACGGAGGAGAGAAGAAGGTTCAGAAAACAGTAAAACTGTAATAAAAAGCTGCAGCTAAATAATTTTCTCTTCACGTAAAGATACACATTAACTTTAAAGTTTCTCCGTTTTCTATCATAATGAACCTTTCATCTTTAATAAACACGTCGCTTGTAAAGATTCTAAGGAAACAAGTTTAAGTAAGAGTGGAATTAAAACCTCATCTCAAAGAAAATTAAACCGCGAATAGTTAATGGGTCTTAACTCGATTTCGAAACGCTAACTTTGTCGAGAGCGAGTCGTTGGCTTCAATAAGATTCAAGCAAGTTTGGGAAAATTTGCTTCCTTTTAAAACGGTTCGCCATTTAACCATCGCAGAGAAAGCACTCAAAATAAAACTGGAGCGCTTTTATTTTTCACGAGATCCCTTCTGGATGGTTTGCTTGTAAAAAAAATAATTGTATTGTTATTGTTCGAGTTGGAGGACATTACACCTTTTGGTGTTTAAAATAAATTCGTAGAGGAAGGCAATTTGTTTTGTTAAAATGTTTCGAAACCTTTTATTCTTTATGTAATAGCTATTTCTTTAGTTTAGGTTGATAATGCTAATTATTGTTATCTTCTATACTTACTACACCCATAGAATTGAGGGTATATTGCTTGCAGTACAGACGGCCTATGAGGCAGAAAGGTTTGATGACGCGACCGCGTACCAGAAAACGTAACGCGGAAAGGCCTCCCACAAGGTAGAGCCTGGATGGACCTGATGAAGATCACAAGAATCCAATGGATGGGAGAAGCACACAATCGGTCGAAATAGCTATTTTTGGGGAGGCCGTCCAGCTCGAGGCGGACGTCTTTCGGGTGAAATTAATATGATGATACTAACTTCATCGTTAATCAATACGACTATTGCTTCTGTATGCCACAGCCAATAATAATGTTCTCTACTGCCCACTACGGAACAATATAGCCAGCAACAACAATTTTAAAAAGAAACACAAGAATTAACAATCTCACTAAGAGAACATTGCGAGATGATGCCAAAGTTACAAAATGGCGCCGACATGCAAGTTGTTGTTCATTAGCATTGAGTGCACATTTAAATTAACATCTCTAATATTTTAATTAACTATTAAAACTCCAGATTCATTATTCAAAAGTTCTGCATTCACTCGTCGTTTTATATCAGAACGTCTTATATTAATATAAAAGTCACCCTATTAACATGCATTCAAAAAGCGAAGGCATTTAGAAACGGGAACCGAGAGGCACATATTGCTGGCGTGGATTTACAAGTGGCTTATATTTATGTAAGGAAAAGCATTTGTGGCTTAAGCCCTTAAGGGCCATTTAATTAACGACGAATCGTCAAAGAAAACCTCATGTGGTCTTAAAAGGATCACTTTATAAGATGTTGAAGGATCAAATGTTAGGCTGTATTTACGTAGAAACCTGAAAATCAGCGCGAACCGTCACCAATAACACATTATAAACAGTATGTATATTAGTGTTATTAAATACGATAACTAGGTACTTACTACGAAAAAACGTTCAAAACGGCACACACACAGATGCGGGCATATATGAGACTCCAAAGCTATAGTCGCGGTGCTCTAAGTTGTGGGTGCGTGGTACACGGTGGTGGGTCGAGACGACTGTGCGCTTTTGTACCAGGAACCACCCGCGATTTTTCCAAAAATGCCACCAGCGTATTTCGTTATAAAATGCTGCTCATATACACACAATAAATACAGTAGGATTCGAATACTTATAATGCCCCTAAAGCGGCGACTCTTTATCATACTAACCGGACGACGCACAAAATGACCAGATAATAGAAGATCATTTTTATGATACATCTTTTATGGTATATTACTGTAATTAGATAATATTATGAAATAATGATAAAGTTGTATTAATTTCTACTTACAAAAAAAATGCGGTCGGGGAACCCCGTTAGAAGCAAAGTTCCTTCGATGTAATAAGAAAATTTTCGCAGCCACCATTTTGAATTTATGTTTCGACCAAAGAAGAAAGTCGCATGGAGGACACAAATTAGTGGCAACCCTAGAGCTCTAATGGAGCATAGGTCCTGCCAGGGTCGCGAGATTTGTTCGAAAGAGATACCGCGGCCCTGGTATATGGGCAACTGAAGAAACACGGGTGGGTTTTAGTCAATAAAAGTCTGACACGCCCTTCCGCTCCGCTCAGGGCGGGAGACGTCATTTGACGATTACACACCAACAAAAAAAAAAAAAAAAAAATGTAGCGTATGTAATGATTTTAACAAATACGCCTAGATTACATACTGTCCAAATTTATACTGTACCAATAAGTGCCGACAAGATCCTATCTCAATTAGTCGGCGCCGGTTCGCACTGGAACGCGCTGATTTGGCAAAAAGTATAACATTACCTGCGTCGACCGACGTCGACCACAAACTCTTATCGGCGTCAACAAACGTTGGTATATTGACGACCAGCTTTCTGCGTGAATACACCATTAGAAATAAAATCGCATTATTGTTGTTTATTAAGTTTTTTGTCCATAATAACATAACATCACGCCTTGTTTCTCCGAAGAGTTGGGCAGAGGTGTACCTATAGTACACCCACATTTCGCCTGTTATGTTTAAGTCCCATGTAATAGGGGGCGAGCCTATTGCTATCAACCGGGCACAAATCCAGACACCGAGGTACTACTAAGAAATTCTAGATGGAAAAAACCAATAACACTGTACCCGACCTGGGAATCGATCCCAGGACCTCATGCTCAGCAGGAGCGCTTGCTGCCACTAGACCAACGAGGCAGTCCATAATATTTCCTCTAATTAGGCGTGTCTATGTCGATGTTTGAATACTTTTAGCGGAAGAATGACAAACAAGTTATTGTTGACTTCCTTAATAATATATATTTGTTTTTATTATATTAAAAATTTTTTGCTGTATTATTTTGTGTGCCTTTTGAGTTTGTGCTAAATAAATGTATTTTCTTTCTTTCTTTCAATAAGAAGCATCTGGGGATTTCTTGGAAAAAGTGGTTTCAGCTAATCTTGACCATACGAAGAATAATGATTAATTCTTGGTGTATCTGAGCTTTGTTGCGCAGTTCAATGTCACAGTGAACATTTGTTTTGTTGTTTACAGTCATAAGTTACAACTCGTTTTCTAAGCTAAATGGTGTAAAAAAAATCAAAATACGTATTTTGATTTTATTTACGCTACTTCGTTCGACGAGGCAAGGCAGATGTGTGTAGGACCTACAACCGCATTGCCAGATACACTTTATATTTAAATGTCATACCAAAGAGGGCATGCCTTATTTTAAAGCTGCGTGGAATCGGCCCAGATGTTTCGGAGATTAGCTGGAATAAACAGACAGACTGAAAACTTTATAGGAATTGACTTTTTGTCATAACTAAATACCTTAAACTTTCATGTGCATTTATTAAAAAACTGTTATTCTAACATTAAAAACAATTTCAATTTTATATTTATGTTATATTTATTTAAACATAGTATATAGTACGTTCTCTCTTGACCGCAGTCGATAATTGTGTATTCTTAGGTATAACGGTCGATCAAAACTGCATTTGGAAACCACATATTGATAAAATTCTTGCAAAAATAGATCGTTTCGCATATGTGTTGAAAAGAATTAAACAAACAGTTAACCACGATACTGCAATGCTGGCTTACCATGGTTATGTATCATCAGTGCTTAGATATGGGGGAACTCAGTAGATTTTGAAAGAGTTTTCAAAGCTCAAAAAAAATGTGTCCGAGCAATTTGTGGTGCTCACTTTTTAGATAGCTGTAAGCCACTGTTTCAAAAACTTAAAATTCTACCTTTGCCGTGTTTGTATATTTTTGAAACTTGTATTTTTGTTAAGAACAATTATAATTTATTTGAAGCAAGTACAATCAGGCCAAATAGCAGCACACGGCATAAAGATAGACTTCAGCTGCCACCAATAAAACTAAAATTATTTAAAAAAAATGTATACTGCATGTCGATTATTATTTACAATCATTTACCAAATAGTTTTCAAGACTTACCCCTGACAATGTTTAAAAAATTACTATTCAAACTATTGCTGTACAAAAGATATTATACCATTAAGGACTATTTAGAAGACAAATCAATAGAATCTTTAATTTGTAATTTGTAAGGTAGAATAATTGACATCGCTGATTGTAATTGACATTTGCACGCCAGGTTATGGCAGGATATGTTGAAACTAAATTACTGTAACACCTTATATACCATATTCTAGCAAATAAATATTTTTGATTTGATTTGATTTGATTTGATTTGATACGTGTGCATGCGTAGGTATGTATTTATATGTATAATTATTTGTATAGACCAATATAATGTTTTGTTGTTACTAAGTATTCCCTAACACTACCTGCCCCTATGACTAAAACTTAAAGGTTGACGTAAATGCATTGACCAATTTCCATCTAACCTAAAGTGACCACAGACCACATCGCGATAAGCGTAATAACGTCACGGCATAGCCGGGATCTACAAACGCCAGGTAGGCAATGCAGGGATACCATTTCCGGCCTTATAAATAGTTATAGTTCAGTCTGTCGTCCAGCAGACATCGAAAGGTCATCACAATGAATATTTATGATAAGTGAAGGTGGCAGTGGAATAGAATTTAAATTTATTTGAAACCCAACGCCATTAATATGTAGGGGTTCTGTTGATTGATCTGTATAATTATAGTTCTATTTTCAAAATGAATAGATAAAAAGAAAACCAACGTTCGATTCCTCTACTCAACTCAACTCAACTCAAAGCATTTATTTCAAATACACAATTACAGGCACTTTTGAATTGTCAAGTGGTGGTGAGTCAGAAAAATGATTATAGTTGCCCGTTCCAAAGCGTAGGCACATATATGGAGAAGAATGGGTAAGAAACTCCATGGATACTCTTTTCATTAAAAAAAATTGTTACAAATAATGTAGTTGGTTACATCATTTATGTTGAAATTATCAATGTGAGAACGATGTAAAAATACGTGCACATTAAAAGTGTCCGAAATTAAAACAAAAATAAAATAAAAATTCAGAAATTAAAATGAGCCGTGGCAGCTAAGAGATGACCAGTCCCTATTGTTGGCGCCCGTTCATGAATATGACGTATGGATCAGCACCACTTAGCTACATTATTTATGTCTGACTCTATAATATATCTTCAGTATATGTACCTTGTTTGGTCTCAATGGCGATATTGCAAGATAAGTAGGGTCGTATAATAATTGAAAGTGTAATGAGGATGCGTAGAGGGAATTTTCAGTAACAGTCCAGAGTCTGGATTTGTGGTAATAGGCTTTTCCCTTATTACATGGAAAGTTGAGTTATCTGATACAATACAGTGATAAAAGAAATACAGGAAAAGTTAAATTTAAAAAACTCTGACGTTCCCATGATTTTCAAATACCTCCAAAAAGTAAAGAAAAAAATACGTATTGGCCTTTTAAGTTCAATAAAAAGTTGTAGGTAATATTTTTATCAAAGGATCGTCTTATTGAAAGGTTGAACCAATTTTGATAAAACATGGCTAAGAATTACCGTTAGAAAGCCTACTTTTAAATTTTAAAAAGTCGCATCGCATACGATGCCACAAACAGACACACATATCGGTCAAACTTATAACACACCTTTTTTGCGTCGGGGGTCAAAAATAAGCATGATGTTATCATAAATCGTTGTTGATATCAACAAAGCTAAACACAACCCAATCTATTCAGAATAACTGAAAATGAGGTAATGTTTCATATTTGAACAAAACAAATACTGTAAGCTTACTGATTTTAAACCACAAAGACAGATGGCATTCGGGGTGACCTCAACATTTGGTAGGCATATTTACGCTGCCCATGGCCGCTGAAAAAAGCAGTTCAGAAATTAAAATTGCAAAAATAAAAAGCGAAATGAAACGTGTGATGCCGTTGCAGCCATATCAACGGTGACATGGCTAGGCGAATGTGTGTGAAGTAAATAACGAGCATGCAACTTTGATATTCGATTTGCATTTTTACATTTTCGACCGAGGACATTCTTCCCATGGGTAATATAAGAGGTGATAAAGAGAAATTTAGGGAAATGGACACTTTATTAATTAAGTAATTTTGTCTCTCGTTCCGAATGTGAAGTGTTTGAGGAAAATTCCCATGATTTTCACATTATTTACGGCAAACATTTTTTTTTCGAACTAAAACCACAAAACGATTTCATAATCAATAAGTCTCGCTATCAACTTTTCTGACGTTGGTGAGTTCACGTGGTGTAAGAACATTACCATATCAGCCGAAAGACGTCCCCTGCTGTACATAGGCGTTCCCTGATTTGGGGAGGTATGTCATAATCGCCACCCTTGGCAGGCGGGTTGGTGATCACAGTATGGTAGTAAAATGTATAGAGAACGCTGTTGCCCATTCTCTATTAAGTACCTTAGGCGCTTCTTCCGATATCCATGCGAAGAAATGGGCTGATGCTATTCTTTACGTCCGGCACCAAACGTAAGAACATAATAATAAAGAGTTTTCTATTTTACCTTACAATATGATTGTGATACTTGTCGGTAATTTTGTATCTAACCAGAGAAGAAAAAACACCGGTGCGGTCGGAGAACCTCCAATAGGAATCGAAATTCCTTATCCGATACCCACACACACTCGTTGAAAAAGACAGGGAGATAGAAAATTTATTAAAAACACGTAAGTATTCAATTCACTATAATAAGCGTATAAAGTTTTCGCATTAGCCATCTGAAATTGTGATTTTGACCTTACTATTGGTTTCAGCACCCTAGAAAACTATGAAAACGATTCGGCTCTCTCTCTCCTTCTGTCCAAAAGAAAGTAGCATTGCCTCTTTTTCGTTATGTGACAATTTCTATCAGTTTACTCCTACCGCAAGACGCGTTAAATACCAAAAATATTATTGAAGGAAGCTAAGTTTCTGACGGATATAAGTTGCTACGTAGAATGCTAACAAAATCTAGATGGAAAAATGGGTCGGATGCCAAGCACGAAAATATAACTTAATGATAAGCTAATAAAAAGTAACGAACAAAAGTTAAAGTATTAATTCGACAAAGATGGAAGTTGTTTCTGTTGTTTTTTCCCGGTGTAGCAACAGTAATTTTATTTCCCTAACTATTTAGGGCGAACTGTTTAATGAGTTCTTCACGCTAAAAAGGAGCGTCCGTTACGAGTCGCCCTCTTTCGCAATTTAAAACATTTAGCAGAAATTGTATTACTTTTACACCCATTTTGTAAATAGGTAGAACGGCACAATAAAACCTTTATAAATCGAACACATTTTATTGTTTTAAAGTATTCCATTTGTGTTAAAAACAAAGGAAAAACGCTAAATTCAAAACAGAAGAATCGAGCAATCAGCTCCATCTATTGACGCTTTAGAAAAAAAGAGGAGTTTTAATTGAACGCCCAGTTCCTGTGTAAAAGCTTTTAGAGAAAATAAAAATGAGAAAAATTAAATGCAAGCCGGTCTTTGCCGGGCGGTTTACACGCGGTGCGCTCACAAAGCGGCACTTTTTTTTTTTTTTTTTTTTGGATGGGAAATCATCAAATGACTTCTCCCGCTCTGGGCGGAGCGGGAGGGCGTGTCAGACTTTTACTGACTAAAACCCACCCGTGTTCCTTCAGTTGCCCATGTGCCAGGGTCACGGTATCTCTTTTGAACAATCACGCGACCCCGGCAGGCATCGGTCCTAGCAGACCCCTTCAATAAAGCTGACATCTCTTTGAGGCGCGCGTGGAACACTACGCGCCGTCGACCCGAGCCTGGTCCTTACCGGGCGGCGAGCTACCCATTGCTCGCCACCCGCAAGCTCGCGCCTACGGTGGCCGGGAGTCCGCAATCGACTCCCGGCGCCCGGGGCGTCTCCTCCTGCGGCGGCTAGGGACGTGAGGGCGCAGAGACTGCCACTCCCTCACGCGCCCCGCCTCCTCCTTCGCGAGCATTACTGCTTCGCAGAAGGAGGTGACGGCTTCCCATGCCCTCTCGCTCCGTACCATGGCTAGCACCAGGGCCGGACGCGAGAGATCGCCGCCGCCGATCGCCTCCACGAGGACACGGCGGTGCTCCGCCCAGGCAGGGCACACTTCCACCGTATGCTCCACCGTGTCCTCTAGACGATCCTCACAATGGAAACACCCGGGCGTTTCCTCCCGCTTTATCCTGAACAGGAACCCACCGAAGCACCCATGCCCGGTGAGAACCTGCGTCAGGCGGAAGGTGAGGACGCCGTGGCGCCTCTCTATCCACTACAAAGCGGCACTTAGCTCGGCGCTTAGTGACCACCCTACAGGCCCTTTAAAAAAACTACGGTCAATAGCGAAAAAGAAATTAGAGTTAACGACGACACTAAATGAGTACGTATGTTCTACGCTCAGAACATTCTGGAACATTCGGTAATTGAAATTCTTGCACAGTTGTTTTTTTACAGGCTCGGTTTACGGCTTCTATTTTTTATATTTCTACTTAAGATTTTGTTGGTTATCAGAGATACTTCCAGCCTTTAAGCCAGTTTGATAAACTTGTAAAATAAATGTTAAAATCTTTATAGCTTCTCAGCACCTCGGAAAAGAGTAACGATAAAATAAGTTCTATATTTTTTGCGCAACTTTTTAAGATAAAGTAGATGGCACCATTTTCTTTTTGCCGAAAAAATCTTAACTCTTCTTTAATAATTTGGTAAGCCAACCGCGCTCACTCAGCATTAACTCAAAATGGGAGATCTATTGTGCTATGTAGTGTTCATTTAGTTGTGTATCGTTGAGGATAATTTGTCTTCTGGCCTATCCAGTAGGAACAACTTATGAACTAGATACGGTCAAGAAATTAATTGTTAAGCAAATTAATATAAAATAAAATATATAAAATAGCTTACGTCAATTTACCTTGACTTGTATGTGACGGCTATACCGTCACATACAACTGTCAATGAATTACATTTGTGGTTAGAATATATCTAAATTAAGTAATGTACTAAATATTATGGAATGTGTGACTTACAGTAGTCCATTATTGCACGCGTGCTATAATTCACTAAACTCACACTTTGGTCACGCTTTTTTGAGTAAAAAAGGTTTTTACTCAAAAAAGCGTGGTAGTAAAAAAGGTTTTTACTCAAAAATTTAATTTAGGTTTTTCTGTGAATTAAAAATCACACAAAAGCCTTAAAAAGAACAAGTTTAAGTCACATCGTGCTAAAAATTATTTAAGTTTGGGGTAAATTTGCTTAACAATTAATTTCCCTGACTTTAGCCCGACTGGTAAATGCACGTACCAGTTTTGGGATCAATACGTATTGATTCTGTATACGTAATATCTGTTAATTCTAAGGCATATTCAGAGACAACATAATTGCCTTTTCATACTGTCGAGATTGAATTTCCCAGTATAAACACATCAGATAGAACATTCGTCTTCCTATTCATACCTCTAATGTTTACCTGAATATATGTACATGTTGGATAGAGGTATACATGTAGGTACTTGAATTTGTATACCCGCATCTTTCACCAATATGTCCCCGTGATTGATAGCCTTCCGCATTCCATACACTTTTGTACAAGATTTGTTATCGACCTGTATCGTAGCAACTGGGGTCAGCTGCCTGGCAACACAATCCCTTTTAATAGATACTGAAAGATACGTGAATTAATATCCCACTAATATGTAACGTTATCAGTGTGAAAATTTCAATGTTTAGATGTTTGATACTGAATCACTCAAAAACAGCTGTACGGATTCGGATGAAATTTGCCACACAGTTACCTGGATTAACACGTAAGATTAGAATTTTTGTTAAGGTTGTACCTACGTTCCCGTAGGATAATGTTCGACCTCCACGCGGGCGGAGCCGTTGGTAAATGCTAGTTTTTACATAGTGTAAAAAAAGTCGTATTTTGTGTTTGGACGCCAAGATCTTTTAACGGGTTTAAATACGGTTTTTATTAATAGACCGAGTGATTTAAGAGGAAGATTTACATGTAGGTATAATACGTGCGTGAAGCCACGGGCAAAAGCTAATATATTATAAAGTGAAAAGATTAGATTTTTTGTGTGTTATTAAGCTTTCACGCTAAAACGGCTTAACGGATTTAGATGAAATTTGGCAAATGGGTTGACCATGACCTGGATTAGCAGGACATCCCGGTATTCCCTCGGAATCAAGACTTATGTGTGTGAAATCGCGGGGCGCTGCTACTCATAAATAAAGTTTACTACCATTTACTTAAACATACGCAAAAAGCGATTAGTTAATGACATCTTGATGTGTTTATAGCTACAAATATGAGTTTATGTATGTCACTCGTTTAGCCGCTTAGTGGGACAGAAACACATTAAATTAATATCAGTACCTACACATTAACGCCACGCATGAGTACAGCAGTCATGTCTCATGTTCTGAATATCACAGGTGACATAGCAAGGAGACGGTTAGCTGTCACAAAATGGCGGCTGTAAGTTGTCGCTAAGAAGTAGTGTACTGTTAGAGTTTATGTACGTATATTTATGTTTACCACTTTGATAATGTAAAATGCAGTAGTGAAAAAGTTTTTTGCTTCGCTGGTCTAAAGTGGTTGCTAGCGCTATTGCTCCGGTTGTGGTTCCAGGATTCGATTCCTGGGTCGCTTGAGGCGGTGGCCGAACGAATTACACGCGGGGTTGCGACAATCGTCGAACGGATTCGGCAACTGGGACTCGAGGTGGCCCTGCACAAGTCCGAGGTCATCGGCACAGCCGGTAGAAGTTTGTGGAGCATTTCCGATGTTTGACTCCCAGACTGGAGCAGGCTGGGGTTGGCTTATAGCAGATCCTGCCCAATGTAGGGGGTCCAAACGCCTCTTGAAGGAGGCTCTACGTGGTGGTCGTGCTGTCTATGGCCCTTTACGAGGCACTAGTGTAGGCGCCCTCATTGAGGCTGCCTCCAGCCTGCCGGTTAAGCGCGCCCCAGAGGGTCAAGGCCATCAGGCTAGTCCGAGCATACCGCACGGTATACTGTGAAGCGACAAGCCACCTTGCTGGAATGCCGCCATGGGATCTGGAGGCAAAAGTCCTCGCGCATATGTGGAAGTGGCGCGAGGAGGCAAAACGCCGGGGCGAAACTCCGCTGTCGCGAGAAATCACGGCACGGCGGACAGAGTTTCAGCGGGATCTCATGTCAACATGGCGGGTACGATTGTCGCAACCCAGTTCTGGGCACGCCCCAATTATGGTGGTAAGGCCCCTCTTTGAGGAGTGACTGGAGAGGTGCCACGGCGTCCTCACCCTCCCCCTACGCAGGTCCATGCCATAGTACGGAGCGAGAGAACATGGGAAGATATCACCTTCTTCTGCGAAGCAGTAATGCTCGCGAAGGAGGTGGCGGAGTGCGTGAGGGAGAGGCAATCTATGCACCTTCACACACATAGTCGGCGCAGGAGACGCCCAGGGCGTTGGCGTTGGGAGTCCATTGCGGACTTCCGGCCACCGTAGGCGCTGGTTTGCGGCTGGCGAGCAATAGGTAGCTCGCTACCCAGTAAAGACCAGGCCGACGAACGGGTCGACTGCGTGTTGTGTTTCACACGCACCTCAAAGAGATGTCAGCATTATTGAAGGGGTCCGCTAGGACCGATGCCTGCCAGGGTCGCGAATTTATTTCAGTGTTACCGTGGCCTTGGGCATAGGTAATTGCAGGAACTTGGGTAGGTTTTAGTCAGTTAAAGTCGGACACGTCCTTCCGCTCCACCCAGAGCGACAGACGTCATTCGATGACCTCTCACTCAAAAAAAAGGGTCAAACAAAATGTTATTGGGGTTTTCTATTCCTGGAATTTTTCACTCGTTGCCCAGAGTCTGGATTTGCGCCTACCTATATTCTCCGAAGAGAAAGGCAGTACGTATATACAGGAAGATTTTTTAGTCACCGTCCAAATTTTTTCTAGGCATTAGGTATCATTCAATAAATCCATTTTTGAAAAAAAACCGATACATAAAATTTTCATTTTAAATCATTTTCTCGAAAGAATTATCCGATCTGCGTGGTCACTAAGTTAAACGTTAATAATACTACACTTGCCACCCGTGAGAGTATGAAGGGAAAATTTGCAACTTTGTTTATTATTGTTTTCAATTAATTTCGGCGGCGCGCAAGTTGGGCCGCCGAAATTAATACCTAGCGCGGTGCATACGCACTAGGTAATAGCCCGCACTATTACCTAGCGCGCGGCGGTGTCCAGAATCATCAACTTTTTATGGATAACTTTGTGATGTGATATCTCAATATTTTTGTATTGAGTGATACTAAAAGAAAAAACACGTATTAAATGATTTTCGCATAATATTAATATATCATAATATGGACGGTGACTAAAAGATCTTCCTGTATATAGTAAACTCACATTTCGCTAGTTATGTTTAAGCCTCATATAATAGGGGACGTGCCTATTGCCATCACTCGTGCCCAAATCAACATATCATGAGCAGCGCTTCCAACCACTATACCAACGAGGGCGTTAAAAATGGCAAATATACTTATTAATTAAATGCATGGAATACTAATTGAGTCCGGTTTATTAATACTAAATTGATAGCATTTAATTTGAGTGTTATGCAACACATTTCATAAAATGTAACGATACACCTACTAAATTAATCATACATGAATTATAATGTATTATTAATTTAGTAGGTGTATCGTTAAAATTAAAGATAGAATGATCGACTAATAATTATATTAGTAGATAATTCTGTCTTTAATTTTAATTACTTTGTATTTAATTTTACTATAGAGAGGTCTTCATTGAATAACGATTACATTAAAATGTCTTTGAACGTAAAAATAATTTTGTATAACATTTATATCTGTTATTATATTATAGAAAACTCCAGAATTACGGGTACTCTATTTGCGTTAAGAAAATAGTTAATCACTAAATTACGTCGTCATAAATTGACAAAAGACGCGTCCTTACTGTCTTTGGTGGTTTACTTCAACTGGTGAATGTGAACACGGCTTTCGAATTTTCTATGATCTAATTGGACAAGAAGCGTGGCTAAGCTAAGACAACAATGAGTCACTATTTTCTTAACGCGAATAGTCTTCTATCTACCTACATATTTAAATATATATATAAAAAAAATAAAAAAAACTAAAAATGTGTTACTCAGATAAACATCGAAAAGATACGAATTTAAACATTAACAGTACTGTAATGAAAACATCGAAACACAATCTCAATGTTTACGCAATTCAAAATAGCTTTATTATTAAACGACATTTAATTATAATGAAATTAATAGCCAGATATTTTCGTTATTTCATTAAAATTAAATATGCTATTAATTGAAGGAATTTTATGATTATAGCATGAGCTTTTTCATGAAATATTCCTCAGTAATTTTCTGGTCGTTGTGATTTTGTTTAAATTGACTTATTATTTTAAATTATTTATTTTTCTGATATTGTTTCAATTTTCAATCAATTTGAATGGGTAAACTTTTTTTCTAAATAATAATTTTGATGATCATTAGAAATGCTTAGTTTTTAAGCTAGCAATAGTCATGGGCTGACACATCAAGGAGACCTATAAGTAACTGACCTAGTCTGAAGAGGTACTTACCTGAGTCAATTCCTTAACCAACTGCCAAATGAGAGCCCCATCTTTTATCAATTTATTTCTGTTTTGAGAGCTTTCATTCAGTAAATAAAGAGCAACGCAATTCCCACAAACAAATACCTCGAAACCCCAACAAAGTAATATTATAAAGGAGAATACGTAAGACCGAATGGAGACGCTCATTTCGTACTTGGAGAATTCCAAATCGTTCGGTAAGCAAATAATTTATCAAAGTCATGTCAACTAAGAGCAGGCTTCCGTCGAAAGGAGAGAGAAACACCTTTTAAAGAAACTTTTCTGGATCGATCCGTCGTATACATGTACGGACATATACATAGTATATCTACATATACACATGTGATTGATGTGAGTGGTACATAAGCATCGGTTGATTGATGAAAGTCGGTTAGTCAATTCGCAGCGGTGACCGTTTCTTGTATTTTCCCTAATTTTACTGACGCAGGCGTAAGGGGTGATGTATTTCTATCGTTTCTTACTCGTAGTACTTCTGAGTGTATTGGAGCGAGACCAACGGTCGGTCACAATGAAATAAAGATTAAGTAGCCTTATGTGGTATTATGGTTCCGTGTGGTGCCGAACGTAAAGAATTCCATTTCATCCTGTGAGTGTGGTAAGAGGCGATGTACTAGAGAATGGGCAGCAGCGTTCTCTATGCATTTTACCAACATACTGCGATCGCCAACCCGCCTACCAGACGTGACGATTATGGCATATCCACTCAAATTGGGGGAGGCCTAAGTCCAGCAGTGGTCGTCTTTCGGTTGAAATGATGATGTTGATGTGGTATTCAACCTTGCTTTATTCCAAAGCAACCACTTTGCAAGCGAGCGATACAAAGATTTGTCTCACAGTAAGTTAACATCTTTTGAATATGGTGACAGCTCTAGTATGTATTTACGTACCTAACAACTCTAAAATAAGTTTGTTTCTATTGTTTATTGTCCAGTCCTGAGCGTCATTTCACACTAGAGCCTTGTGAATCTTAGCTTTGTCAAGGTTAAAATGGATGAAGTAATAACCAAGAATGCAAAGACAAAATGAATAGCCCAATAGCAAAACAGCAACAGTAATAGGCTCGCGTCATATTACGTGGGACTAAATCATAACAACCCGTATTGGGCTCGAGTGGTGGATTACAGCCGACATCCCAGTCGTGTCCCAGAAGTGTGAAGATTATACCGGATGACATTTTTTACCGTCTCGACCTTCATATGGTGTGTTGTGTAACTAGAATAGAAGGCAGGAAGGCCTTCAGATTCATCGTAGGTGACTAAAGGAGCGCGGGACGCGGGCGGACAGGGATGCGTGTACGGCTCGTGCGCCTGCGAAAGATCAATGAGGCCGCCTATCGGCCGGCTTCAAAGGGTAGGACCGCGCTCCGAAATCAATGATACATGCCGCGCATTGTGTAGGGTGCGTATGATTTGAGTTTCGATAGATTTTAATTTTTTTTTGTTTTTTGTTTCTAAATTTCTGTTTTTGTTGTTCTAGTATGAATATGTTACTTTAAATATGTAGTACTTATTACTAGATCAATTTAATTACATGTTATTCAAAAATAAAAATAATAAAAATTTCTATGCCAAAAGCTTCTATTCCGTTCACCTATTACCCCCATTTTTTTTCAAGACGCAAAAAAATGTCACCCAGTATTATTGGCTGATTATGTATAGAATAGAATAACGTTTATTATCTAGCCACAAATTACACCTTAAAGTTAAATCAGTCTACAGGTACAGTTTTATAATTAATTTATGGAAAACTGGTGCCTAAACTAGGTTTTTTTCAAAACCTGTAAGTCAGGTCACCAGGCCCCCTTTACAATTTATGTAATGCAATTATTTGTACTGGAGACATTTTGTTTAGATTCGCACTTTTATTCATTCACTTCTTAGAAAATTATTGTTACAAATAAGATTTTATTTATTTAAATTAGAAAACATGCAAAGAATTTGTGAGATTGCGGGATAAGTGTATGTGTGGGTGTGTGGTGTGTGTATGTGGAAGTGTAGATGATTGTATGAGGTTGTGAGTGACATTTCCGAACACTAATATTAAAATTAGGAAATGTATGTAAAACATAACTAGCGAGGTGTAGGTGTACTATAAGTATACCTCAGCCCAACCTTTCAGCGAAGCAAGGCATCACTCACCTCAGTCTAAAGACGTCAGCTTTAGGACAAAGACCTCCCCCACTTTGCGGGAGTTTGCCATAGTCGCCACGCTTATCAGGCGGGTTGGCGTTCGCAGTGAGGTGGTAAAATGCATAGAGAACGCTACTGCACATTTTCTAGTAAGTCCCTTAGTCTCCTCTTACGACACCCACGGGATAAGATGAGATGGTTCTGTTCTTAACGTTCGCCACCATATGAAGCAAGCGTAGGAGCAAGCAAGGTATAATATTGTTATAAAAAGACCAGTGCATACTGCTCATTTATTCATTTATATTTATAAATTCATTTCAGATAACAAAATGTCAAGTGGAAAATAAAAATACATTTTACAACTCCATGAAAATGAACAATGCAAAAAGTAGAAACGGAATATAAAACTTCCTTAACGAGGTAACGTAACACGCTGCTGAGGTATCTAAGCCTCGTTTTATGGTTAACTAACTGAGCCCGTGGTTTTGTCTGAATGAAACGGCACACTTTAATGGGACATAGAAAACAAAACGGCTGCTTTTGTGATTCTATTTTCAGTTCGTATTTTTTCGGTGTTATGCCTGTTTCTTTATTTAATAATATCAACCTATAGCAGTCTATCCATATGGTGTCGAATGTAAAGAATACCACCATTCCATTTTTTTCTCGTGGGTGCCGTAAGAAGCTACTAAGGGACTTACTAGAGAATGGGCAGCAGCGTTCACTATGCATTTTATCACCATATTGCGATCGCCAACCCACCTGCCAAGCGTGGCGATTATGGCAAATTGGGGCCTATGTCCACCAGTGGACGTTTTTCGGCTGAAATGATGATGATGTTGATAGCAATCTGTTAGAAATACCTATACATCTACCAAGTTGCGACATAGCACGCAGTTCTCCGCCTATTGAATCTACTCCACCCCAGTCTCTATCTACAGATGATCTCTACTGACACATCAAGTGTGTGTGTGTGGTGTCCAATTAACTTGAGGAAGTCGTGAAGGTTCAAGCCAAACTCAAAAGTAAACGGTTCATACATAATGTCATTTAAAGTATGAGAAAGATAGGTATCTTCCCAAAAAACATCCAAGATATTTTTCTCAATTACTCCGAAAAAATAACACGCAAAATCTCTCTCGTAACTTTCGCAAGACGCAAAAGAAACTCTCAATAAGTTCCTCTTGTACAGATAAACTCTTCTAACGATTTTATTATTATTAAGTAAGTTTTCTCAACCAGTAAAAGTTAATTAACTCGAAATTCATGGCGTGACCTGAAGTTGGGAGTAGGCGCTACACCGTAGCTTTTTCAAAGGAACTCGCCCAAAACTTTGTATCGCAAAATATCTCGGATGAGTTATTTAAAGTGAATTTTGAAAACCGTAATGTTGGTCGAATATTTGAAGCAGCTTGGCCCATAAGTTGGTTTATTGTGTTTGAGGGTTTCGCTTGTTGATTGATGATTTACGAGTAGTTTGTCAAGGGTTCGTAAATTGTTCGTCGTGGGGCAATGAAGAGCGCTTATTTTGATTTTCTGCTTCGAACGCATTTTTTGTAGGTACCTACTGAGAATGTGTTCGAATCACAAATAATTATTCCATCGATTATTGAATTTGGAAACTGATTGTACGGATTTCAAATATGTTGATATATATATATAATACACACTTTGGCCCTTGCGACGTAGCTCCATCCACGCTTTCTGATTACATTCACAAATAGCTAGTACATAAACGACGAAAAAAAAAAAACAACTAAGGGTGACGGAAACTGCTGTAGAAAATACAACATTAGCTAAAAAAGAAAAAGGAAATATCAAGAGGAAAAGGAAATCGCCCGCACCGAAAGATAAAACTCAGACAGGTAAAAAGGTTTACAAAAGATCCCGCATTGTATTAAAATTAAAGATATCAATGGTACCCTGGGTTTTCAAAAGCAATGTAGGTATAATCTTGCTCAAAGTAGCTCAGCGTTTTCCTTCAAATATATATCGAGTTACCTATACAATACGTGTAGATACCCGCATTTGGTTATATGTAAGAATATTATCTGTGATAAAAAATCTGCAATTTATGGATTCTTGCCTATATAGGGTAGGACACTTGTAACATCGGTTACGTTTATGATTACGTTTACGTTTGTAATGTAATTAGTCGGTTTAGCTGGTCGGTTTATTGGCACAAGCCATAGTCGGGCCCAATCACTGCTATTAAGAGTGTTATTTCTTTAATATGCAACATTAAAGGCTCCCGCACACAGGCGTGACGCGATTTCAGTAGAACAATTTACATGAGATCTTCATGCAAATTGATCTAACGGAGTCGCGTCACGCTGTCACATCGTGCTGGTCTGCGGCAACCTTAATTTTTTTTTTGTTATTTGTTTGGAGCTAGATCCAAACAAATAAAAAAAAAATAAAAAAATGGTTGATTTCAAAATAGTTCTACGCGCTAGTACTGTCTGTTTTTCATTTATTGTTGCATGTAGTCCTTATATTGTATAAGTGTTAATATGAATGTTAATAATCCTTCCATGCCGTTTTCGGCTACGGCGACCGTTTCATTACTAACCTACTGGCGTCTATCATGGGCTCTCATGTGGCTAGCAAAACCGCCTTTGCTTACAAAAATTCTTGTACAGAGTGGACACGTGAGAGCACCATTAACATAATTGTAATTGATTGCCGCTGGTGGTCAGGCTTTTAGTTCGTCACGCTTAGAGTCTAATTTTGAAAGCCGACGAGTCTCAAAGTCAGAAACTTTCTGGTGTACCAGTGACCTCCACTCTCTGCGGTTAGACGCAAGCTTTTCCCACTGAGATGGATCTACGTCACATCTCTTCATGTGTCGCTTAAGCACATCCTTAAATCTAAAGAATTGTCCGCCATGCTTCCGCTTGCCCTCCTGAAGTTCTGAATAAAGGATGCGCTTCGCCACTCTCTGCTCCGTCATGCGCGCCACATGGCTGCACCACCGAAGTTGCCTTCTCATGAGATACACCTCGATGCCTCCCACATTTGCTTGTCTCAATAATTCAGTATTAAGCACTCGATCAGACCAATGAATTTTAAGAATTGTACAAAGGCATTTGAGATAAAATCGGTCCAATTGTTGAATGTGACGTCGGTACGGTGTCCATGTCTCGGCAGAGTACAAAATATTGGGTCGTACAACAGCCATATATATTGATATTTTTGTGGCGAGCTTTAAGTCGTGTGAGCAGGAGACCCTAGCATTTAATTTACCGAAGGCTGCAGCAGCTGCACTGATTCTGCTGTTGATTTCGGCGTCAAGGTCACACTTCGATGTTAATGTGCTCCCCAGATATCGAAATTTATCAACCTGCTTCAATACGTCCTCACCAAGCTTAATGTTCAGCGTCTCATGACCATGAACATCCAGAGACATAATTTCCGTCTTCTTAACGCTGATCTTCAGGCCAAATTTAGAGCACTGCTCGTGAAGGTTTGTAACAAGCTGTTGAAGACCTTCCGGAGATTCTGCCACAAAACACAAGTCATCTGCATTCATAATTTCTTGAATATATGCAAGATAGACTTTAGTGCTTGCCTTTAGTCTCGACAAATTGAAAAGACTGCCATCTGTTCGACAGCGCAGCCGGACACTCTCTGAGGATATCGCAAGGACCTCGCGAATGAAACAACAATATTTTGTATAACAGGCAACTAGTCATGCACATCCCCTGTAAAATAATAATAATATAATATAATATAATATTCCACAACTATCACACAACGCCATCTAGTCCCAAGCTAAGCAGAGCTTGTGTTATGGGTACTAGACAACTGATAAACATACTTATATATTTCTAAATACATACATATTATAGATAAATTACACCCAGACACAGAACAAATGATCTTGCTCATCACACAAACATTTGTCCTGGGTGGGAATCGAACCCACGACCTCCGGCATAGCAGTCAGGGTCGCTAACCACTAGACCAACAGGCCTGCCAAATGATGCCAGGATGTCTAAATTATTTGAATTGGGAATTGCAACAGCATACATTGTACTTACAGTATGCAAATTACGCTGCATAATACACAGGCGAATTTAGGTTACGTATTCCTAACAAAGATCACAGTGTGTTAAAATTACAAATCCCGTGGTGTTTTGCCAAATCTACTCGTAAAATCATCTTAGAATCAACTGAAGCCAGATTTAAATCAGGAATGGAGAATCAGGAGAGAAATCAGGAGAACGATAGCACAGCACTCTGACTTCTAAATATGAAAATCGTACCAAGAAGCGAAAGATTCCATGTTTAGCAATTGCAAACTTTTTTATTTTTCCAACTAAAGTTTTCATGCTTGGAAATTGAAATTAGAATGGTGAGTTGGACTCTAAATAAGGTTTTTAGTGAAATTAAGAAAGTTTCTCTCAGACTGCAGTTGGTTGGAGTCGGATTGAAAATTCACCGTTAAGATTAGGGTACGACAGATGGGAATAAGTGCACGATTAGATTATTACTAAAGACCAAGGACTCTGCGTAACGTATCTTTGTCTATATTACAAAGTGCTTATACTCCATTTGTTTAGGTAGTTAACTAAAGGTAAACAATCTTGATATGTCTTTTTATATAAAATAAATCGTATAAAAGACCAACAAATATTATTTAAATTAAGTTACTTACCTAACATCGGTTTAAGTAAATACCTAATTGTAAACATTTTTAGATTCAATTTTTAGACAGTTTTTTAGATAAAAGACATGTTAAGATTGTTTACATTTAGTTAACTACCTAAACAAATGGAGTTTAGTATCTGCGTCGCCTGCAGTTCATTAGTTTTAAAGTTACTATCTAACTAATTTTATAAAACACATTTAAAATATTTAAAAAAAAAAACAAAACAGTAGCCCACTGGTATCGCGAACGGGGTCCAAGCTCCCGGTAGTTAGGGTTTCTGAGAAAGGACACCTCGTGTCCAGAACTACCGCTTTCTAGATGAAGCCCTTGATCCTGCTACCTAACGAGAGCCTACTCAGGTACTGGTCGCTCTTGGGTATTATGCCATTGGCTGCAGTATCCACATCCCACATATCGACAACCTCTCGAGCCAGGTTAAGATACCTAGGGAACTGGCACACATTTACATAGGCAACTGAAGGAACACGGGTTTTAGTCCGTAAAAGTTTGACAAGCTCTTCCACTTCACCCAGAGCGGGAGACGTCATTTGATGATTTCCCACACAGAAAAAAAAGGTTCAGATACTTAATTTGCTTATGTTTCTCAGCCTTAACGAAGTTCCCGTCATGTGGAACCGCAAAATCAGTGTGTGAGAATATAATCTATCTATCAACACTATGTCAGGCTTACTGACAGTAAATACCTTTATACCTTTAATACCTTTATTGTCAGTAAGGCAACAATAGGACATAAAATATATTCATCGTATCATATATTTCCATACAAGATAAATTTGCTACTAATCTACTTAATATTGAGTAATTAATCAACCCCTCTTCTAATTTTACATCAGTCCATTACACTTTTCGGAAGTCCACTTTAAACCCCCATAGAGTTTTCATTTCCCCTTTCATAGAGCCTTTGGTGTTCAAATCCATGAGTAAATATGATCCAGAGGCTAAGCTTCAAACCACCGACCATCGCTTTTCTTCAGTTCCACAGACATGCTATGTACGTCCGCTATATTCCACGAAACAGTAACTCCCAATACTAAGACCAATTCTAAAGTTCTGTGCTACCTTCTGCTGAGAATTGCCTATTCGACGAACTTATAACACAGTAGTAACCAACGATCTAACACAGACCAAACTACATGAATAGTTCAGTTAGAATAAAGGAAGGATTTGTATTTCTCGAACTTGCCTACTACTAGTGTTCCTGATATTCAATATATGTATTTCCTTGTTTCGAAATCAAATCACAAGACTTTTGTAACTCCGAAATTTTAAGTGTTGCTATTGCTTTTAACTTGAAAGCTGCTTGATTATAAAGGTAAAAACATTGTCTACTCCAAAAAAATGAAGATTAAGATATTATCACAGAAACGCGTGCTCATAAAAAAGGTAAGAGAGTCACTAATATGTCGATGTGTACAATGTCACACAGCAATGTTGTAGATATCTAACCCTTGGTCTCTGGTGGGTATCTACTCAAGTGAAGGTTCCCTCGGGACTCGGAACCACTCGTGAGTCCTCGACTGTTTCCGTGAGATACGTGGGTAATGTGTTTACGAAGCATTACCTATGTAAATATCACATTGTATAAACTTTAAAGGTGCAGAAAAAGAGACGTGTGTTTGTTATTTGATTCTTGTTTTAAGTACCTAAGTAAAGTGTATATGTTTAGTTTTTTTTTGGACGTTGCGAAAATTGAAGTTCTTCGATTTGAATAGGTAATTTTCGAGTACTTGGTACTTGTTGACAGGCTTACAATTTTCTCCCATACCTATTAACACTGTAATTTGAAACCAATTTAAAAGTCAATTATTTTTAAAAGAGTAATCATGGAGTTTTTTGGCGGCTCTTCTCCATAGGAATCAACAATTTGGAACCGTTCACCTAGCTTTTCACGTTGCATAAGTGCCCATGTAGGTTTATGTGAAGTAAAAATGTTGATTTGATTAGACTCGCTAAGAGTTCCAAAGTACAAAATTACCTAAAAAGGGATACAAAAGAAGGTACTTACGACAAACTAGCCAAAAACTATTACATATCCGGGCATAATATTTCATTCAGAGGAATATCACAAGTTGCGTGAGAAGATGAAACACCGAACTTGTAACACGCAGAAGTACACGTTGGCTAAAGTTTAGCTCCGTCGGTTGGAGTGCTCGTCTCATGCTCTGTTTACTTTCAGGAGGATTAAGGCGCACGATACATATGTATGTTTGTGAGTTGCGGTGTCACTGATAAGTTTCGAGATTTACTATCTTGAAGGGACTCCAATTTTGAACGGTTCTGTTTTGTGTTTTCTTATTACGATCTCATCATGCCTTTACAGAAAATTTGGGTTGTTTCTACTTATTTCTTTGTTAGTTTTTTTCTGGTGTGTTTGCGTGTATATAAACTATTAAATAGATAAAATAAGTAAGTAAGAAATCATGACGTACATCCTGTTTTTAATTTATAAACGTATCCGGGTTAACTTTAAAAATAAAAACTATCTGAATTTTAAATCAAACTAGCTTAAAGTAACGGAAAATGTACGTAAACAGTTTTACTCGTAGCTCAAAACGATTTAAAACATTATTTATTGCCGCGGAAATGTATTTGTTATTAAGTAAAAACATGCTAAGTTCGGGAAACCGCCAGCTAGTTACAAGTACACAATTTCGTACATAACAATAACAAAGTTGGAAACTTTAGTTTTTCAGTAACAACCGAACGAAGTAAAGCAATCACAGTAACACAAAACAAACTTACATTTTTAAAATTGCCATCCATATTATATTCGACGCTAGTTGCGAACTTCCGGAAATACGGTTTGTTAAAATTTACGAAAAATGTTTTTATGTGGATATGTATATTTAAAGCTATGGATAGGTCGACATAACTCTTTGAAGGTACGGCGTAGATGGGGATTAATCTTTAAATGACAATAATACATATTATTTAAATTAGGAGTTTTTTATTTGTGTTTAATAGATAATGGTACCGATTCCCTTGTTCACAAACTAAACTAAATTTAAGTTCAGTGCATCTTTTTCTTTGTATTTAATTAAGAAGAGGACAAATGATTTTTTTTAGTTTAGTCCTGTCAAATTAATCAGCGCCTGTCACTACTCCATACAAGTTTAGACGTGATTAAAAACTTGCCTACTAAAATTACGTCAATTTACGTCAAGCGCTGATTAATTTGACAGGACTAAACTAAAATTTATTTTCTGTCCTTTCCTTAATGAAATAGAAAGAAAAAGATGCACTGAACTTAAATTTAGTTTAGTTTGTGAATAAGGGAATCGGCACCAATGCCGGAATAATGATCATAACCAGTTTGCAAAAATATGCTTGGTGATTTGTTTATAATCAAAGTAACGATTTTATATTAGTTTCATACGGATCGTTAGGCTTGCCACTAAACCCGAACTGCCAAGAATGATAAAGACTCAAAAGAAGACTATTTAAATAAAACTATCTATGACGTACCTCCGCTCCTTCATTATCTTAATCAGTGGCGCGTGAGAACGGCGCAGGTGATTCCTTAATTCAATGGACGTTATTTGTAGATAAGTAATTTAATTGATATATTTACTTAACCGTTATCATTAAGACAGAATTATAAACAATAATTAAAATATATTTTCGTCCTGTTATCCCTACAATCTTCTAAGCCGTAAGCACAAAAGTTTCCAACGCGTTTTTAATAAAACACATTCTAAAATATTTACGTAATGTGTGCTTATTTTATGATATTGATATTGTGGTGAACGTCCATGGGAGAGAAGTAAAATTTAAAAGCGTCTATATATATATTTCCACCTTGTGGGAGGCCTTACAAATATGTCTATGTCTTCCGGTACGCGTTCGCCACTCCAGAACCTTTCAGCCCCATTGGCTATCTGTTTTGTGAACAATGTGCTCTGCCCACTACTACGAGTACTTAAGTTTGGCTATTATTTGGGCTATTTCGGTTACCTTAGTTCTCCTGTGGATCTCTTCATTTCTGGTTCAGTCGTGTCAAGAAAACCATTGCCCTTTAGGTGACGGACCTTGGAAGGTGGACCGATGACCTTGTGAAGGCTGCATGAATCCGCTGGATGTAAGAAGCACAGCACAGGCAGAAGTGGTGGAGCTTGAAGGCAGCCTATGTTAAGCATTGGACGTCTTGTGGCTGAAATGATGCTGATAATGGTGATGATATACTATTTGCATACATTTTACTTCCCTGTGTTATTTATTTATTTATTTGCTAAGGCACAAAGTCCCAATAACTAAACTAAATCACAAATACATTAAATTCATTACAATATTAAAATACATTAAATTAAAATATTTTAAATCAAACACATTCACAATCAAATCGAATCCCACCACCATCATCATCATCATTTCAGCCGTAAGACGTCTACTGCTGGACTTAGGCCTCCCCCAATTTGGGGGGCTTTGCCATGAACGCCACGCTTGGCAGGAGGGTTGGCGATCGCAGTATGGCGGTAAAATGCATAGAGAACGTTGCTGCCCATTCTCTAGTAAGTCCCTTAGTCGCCTTTTACGACACCCGCAGGAAGAAATGGGGTGGTGTTATTCTTTACGTCCGGCACCACACGGTAGGTACACGAATCCCACCAATACAGTAAAATACAATCAGAATTAATCTCCTTTAAAAAAAAAAAAAACAATTCCACTATAAAATAAAATTACACAATATCTTTATCGTCGATTGGCACTTCGATGCACCTCTAGCCAATACCTGCGCATCGGACTGCGTCGCCTTTTCTAGTGATGCCGCGAATGTCAATGATAATATCGCCAGTAAAGAAATTATAAAATGCCCAACGAATAAAAATAAATTTAATTTGTCAATAATGTCAACTAAAACACCAAACAAGCGTTTACCATATTTTTTTGCAAAAACTAACTTAACCAAAATTTCAGGATGTTAGACAACTACTTTTTCTTAATGAAAACATGGTTCATTAATCAACGCCTAGGCTAAACCGCTGAGGCCCGTAACGTGATATTTAGTACATAGTGTTGTATACCCCTGTCTTATATTTGGTTTAGGGATAAGTAAGGATTAGGTACCTCTGTATCTTGAAATACTAGATGGCCAAGGCTTTGAGGTTTTATTAAGGTGTACCCTGATTTAGGTACATCATTACTGAGGTGAGGCGAAGGAAAATACCTTTAGGAAATCGGGACTTATTAAATATTATACAACCGGACCTGATAGACGTTGTACTCCCGAGCAGCGCAAATTATGAATTTAATCGATCACAGATGAAAAAATCATTAAATTGGTTCAACTGTTTAGGAAGAGTTACATACTCGTATACATACTCAAGATAATAATGTGTTTATACCGATATATGTAGAAACCTTATAAGAACCCCTCTCCTGAGGAGGAGGCCTGTGTCGCAGCAGTGGGAACAATATAGGCTGACTTTAATGATTTACGATGAGAAACCTAACGCGGCAACCATTAAGCAATCATGGTAACCAATACTCGAGACTTTCCAGTACGAGAACTCAGTCTTAAATTCATGACCGTAGCAGAAACCCCAGTTTTAGGCTTATTACAATTCCATAGCGGACTACGGTTAATGTAGGCGTGTGCTTGCGGGCGGCGAGCAATGGGTAGCTCGCCGTCCGGTAAGGACCTGCCAGGGTTGCGGGTTAGTTCAAAAGAGTTATCGTGATCCTGGTACAAGCTCTCCCGCTCCACCCAGAGCGGGAGACGTCAATGGATGATTTCCCACCCAAAAATAAAGCTCATTACAATACTCATCAGTAAAGTAACAGGCAAAATGTATTAGACACTGAAAAAAAAAAATACAATACTTGCTAAACGAAAAATACACCGTGACATTTTAGTCGTCTTACAAAGGTTGTCCACTCAATGTATCCGACATAACATACCGACTAAATCTGTAATCCAAATAAATATAGTAATTCATACTCTTAAAAAAAAAAACATACCTCAAGGCGTGATTAAAAATGTTACCATTAGTTAAGATAATAGGTACTAAGAAAAATAAATAATGCATTAGAATTATGAAACATCATGTTAATAATGTTTACGTATCTGACGGTAGAGAACATACCTACCCAGTGCACGAGTCGACTAGAACATTCCATCTCCATTTTCCACAAGACAAAATATTAATTTAAAACTACGTCCTGCGTCATCATAATGAATAATATTTTTATTTTTTATTTATTAAAATGTTTTTTTTTTTCTTATGAATGTGTAGTAGTCATTGGATACATGAAGTGGGCTGCCGTTGTAAGACAATTAAAATGTCACTGTGTACAGCATTAGCGTATAGCATTTTAGTTTAATTTTTGTAACAAGCATCATTTAGTATCAAAGCTGGGTAGTTGGTGGTGCAAAACGAATCAATCAATTTGCCTAGCCTTTTTGGACTGAGGACCAGTATTTTACACGGAGTGACTGCCTAACTAACCTCCACAACCCTGTTACAAGGTAATACGAAACCTCTTGGTTGGTCTGGCTTCTGACAACCCGTAACGATTGTCAAAGATCCACGAGTGACAGCCAGGACCGTGGTTTCTAAGGCACGGTGGTGTAAAACCATTATATTTAATTTTAAAATCGGTCCAGTTTATCTTACTTTTACACTGCGTAGGTTACAAAGTTTTATTGGAACTTTAGCGTTTAAAAAGTTAGACATTATCTAAAAAGACAATACCGCCCAAGCAGGATTAAAAAGCTGGTTGGTCCCGGGAGACGAAAAGTAGTTCGGAATAAAACCGGACATAAATTCCGGGTGACTTTGATTAATAAAATAAGCGGGTATGGGATGGCGTAGTTCCTAAGCTTGGGAGAATTTATTACCGTATGCAACGAGTTTGAGTATCCTGAAATTCGTGTGACGAAATGTTTGTTCTAGTACATTACGTGAACTTAAAGATTCAATGGTAAATTAATAAGTATACGTTTGCATAATAACCTGTTTTAAAGGTTTTCTAATTTCTGTAAAGTCAATTTGACAGTGAAGTTTATTATATTTTGTGATTATATGTAAGTATATCTTGTCAGATCAACACAAATAATTATGATCATTGAAGAATGGCGTTCAAACTAAAAAGGAATTCGTGCGATGGCACGCTGCAGCACTGCTGTAAATATGGTTGTAATATTGCAATTACTGCCAATAAGCTGCCATCAATGAGTTTCTGTTTTTGTTTAGTCTAAATCAACATTCAAATTAAACTTTATAAAAAGTAAAACAATATTGAAAATTACGCTCTAAAAAGTATCAAACAAAAAAAATTGTCATCTAAAAGCCGTGATTGTATGCGACTTTGGTCTGAAGCTTAAGATTTCTTAATACTGTTACAATGTTTTGTTTAGGTTACATACGACCATGGCTTTCAAATACAACGAGACATCTTTAGCCAAATTATGATAAGTAGTTTAGAAGTTAGTTTAGTAGTTTGTTTAGTTGTGTACATACCGATCACAACCATAATCTTTGTTTTGCTTCGCCGTAGTTAGGTAAAAATTGTGTACAAAACCCATTTAATATTTGAAAAACGAAACGAAATGTCGTGGTCGAGACAATACGTTTATTCATAAAAAGAAACGATATATAAAGAAATTTTTCCACTCCTAAACACGGTCAAGTACAATTGTTAGCTTTTCATTTAACACGGAATTTCAAATATAAATACTTACTGAAATAATAAAAACACGTATTCAGAGAATCCACACATTATACACAAACGTACACTTTATATTAACTTAAGCAATCTGTCATTTCCTTCCCGTATACATACATGAATTTAACATGAAATTTTCTTGGAAATCCGCACATACAAATGAAAGAGTACTTCTGTTGGGAGCCCACAATATCAATAATTAAATGGAAAGTACAAACAGATGTATTTGTAATACAATGATTCAATTACTATCGCAGTATTAAGACGAAGTTTTAAGGCTTTTATTTGATAAACTACTACTGAGATAGTCAATTACTTTAGGTTATTCTCCAGTAAGCTACAGTAATTGGCTTCATCATGTGATACTGTTTAATTGCTACAGTGTCATTTTAAACACAACATAACATCACGTCTGTATTTTCCGTACGGGTATGCAGAGGTGTACTACCAGGCCACACAGAAAGCATTGTGAAAAAATGTTTTTTTGTATGAGAGACTGGTTATACACTAATAAAAAAATAATTATTATTTATACGTAAAAATAGGTACGTTCCAATTTCAAAATTTTCTTTCACATTTTTTGCGAGCTAATTAAATTATCGTGTCTCATTGGAAAACGAATTTGCGCCGGCAACATTTTCGCGCTATGTTTTTTTACGTTTTCAAGTGTCGCCTGAAACCGGACGAATCAAACGATAGACTTCAAATTACATTCATGGATGAAAGCCCTTCCAAGGCAACTGTGTGTCGTTGGTATAAAGAATTCAAACGTGGTCGACTAGCTTTGGGGGATGAAGAAAGAAGTGGTCGCCCTTTGACAACTGTTACGGAGCAAAACGTGCTAGCAGTGAAAATTTTATCCAAGACAATAGGCGAATTACATATCAGGAGATTCAACACATACTGCAGATTGGATCGGGAAGCCTTCACGAGATTCTACACGTGCATCTTCACGTGAGGAGGATAGTTTCACGCTGGGTGCCGCACAACCTCACTGATGCTCAGAAGCAGGCCCGGGTGGAATGGTGCCGTGATATGATAAACAAATTTGAAGCAGTCTCGTCTCGGATTACATGTGTGACATTATTACAGGTGATGAGCCCTGGATTTATCAATACGATCCAGAAACGAAGCGCCAGTCGACGATTTGCGTGTTTCAAAACGAATCAACGCCTACCAAAGTGAAGCGATCTAGCAGTGGGGAGATTTTGATCGCGAGCTTTTTCAATTTGACTGACTACTTGGTGTCAATCCCTTTACGGAACCAAAGAAGCATCAACGCCGAATAGTATACTATCAAATGCTTGGCAGAAGTTTTCTCTGTTGTGAGCAACAAGCGACCAAACACAGGGCTCCGCGGGCTACTGCTCCACCACGATAACGCGCCCACGCACACCGCGCTCAAAACGAGGGACTTCTTGGAACAGCGCGCCGGTCAAACTTCTGGGTCACCCTCTTTACAGCCCTGACCTAGCACCATGTGACTTCTTTTTATTCCCAAAAATTAAAAATCAGCTCAAAGGGATACAATTTTCGTCACCGGAAGATGCGCTGTCAGCGTTCGAGCAGGCTGTAAACGATGTGCCTGCGGCGGACTGGAAAAAGTGTTTCGAAAACTGGTTCAGACGCATGAAACTTTGCATAGAGGCTAGTGGAGAGTATTTTGAAAAGATTTAAAAAAAAAATTTACCTATAGAACACTTCTTTTTATTTTCGCAAAACTTTCTGAGTGTTCCACGGATAAGACACCCACATTTCGTAAGTTATGTTTAATTCCCACGTATAACGCGTCATAGAGCTTATTGCCATTAACTGGATACAAATCTAGACTCTGGGTTGCTTTTGAAAAAATCCTGATAGAAATACCCAATAACACTTTTTCCGACCAGGGCATCGAATTCAAGACCTAATGATCAGCAATTGCTCTTGCGACTACTAGCCCAACGAAGCAGAGGAATGAAGTATCTAAATCTAACTATGGATAAAATTATTTTAATTCTGTTGATTGCTGATCGTGTCATAAAGTCCAAAAATACCGTCAGACAAGCCTTGTGACATTTCCAATATACCAAGTGGAAGTATTCAAAACAGTATAACATTTTTAGGGATCCAAATAAATGCTACCGTTCCGAACCGCTTGTGCGATACGTAAACGGAGCAACAATCTAATTGTTTCCGAGACCAAACACCGACAGAAATTTACCATAAATTGTTCCGAGAGACGCATTGGTATACGAGTTTGTTGCAAACATTTACAAAACAACCAACAAAGACGTACCGAACGAATCGTTTGCGTTGTAAATAAACTTTTTTTATAGTTTGTTGGTAACTTTAATTCAATGTAGCTGAGTGTCTGTCAATATTTGTCTTTTGCTTTGAATTTAAACTTTGATTCGCTGGTCTTGGTTTTAAAGCCCGACGGAAACAGATGGTTGTTGTAAGTTTAACCCCAGTATCTATGTCTGTATGTGTCATCATAGCTCCCTAACGGCTACCTCGATTTCGATTTTTTTAATGTGCAACATGATCTAAAAGCATGGGATTGAAAATTTTTGACAGTATTGAGGTTTTGAATAAAACGTTATTAGCAATATCAAGTTGTGAAGTTACAGATTTATATAATAGCCGAATAGATAAAATTCTTTAAATGATGGCTGGCCTCGGACGAATGAAGTCCTAGACTGACACCACAACAGACTTCAAAAGTTTTATGAATTATAAACTAAACAAGTAAAATAGATATTGGTGCCGATTCTGTTGTACACCGAACTAAACTAACTAAACTATCTCTAAAATTCCTCACTTTTAACTGTGAGAACTGTACGCTATTCTGCAAGAAATAATCTCTAAATTTAAAAATTATTTTGACACGACTAATATCAAATTTGACAATCGCGACTCAACGTGGTATTTTTTTGTTGTGTGCGCTACGCAATGAACTTGTTGAGAGACGATGGCGCGCGCAAGGGGGCAGCCTGGACGTGTTTTATATGAAATTTCAATTTTTTGTTTGAAAAAAAAAATTACCTACGTGTTGTGCAGGGGTTTAATAAAAGGGGTCGAAAATTTCATTATTTTTGCGATAGGACACGCCATTTTCGAGATATAATCAAAAGAAAAAAAAAATACAGTACGGTTTTGCACGTGAAGGCGAGGCGTTGGTGTGAATTTTTGTTCATGACCACTAGTTTTATTCCACATTGGTGAAAACCGGCAAACTCAGAATAGCAAAATTGTCATTTTCACTAATCTTAGTGCTGTCAAACTAAAATATAGTTAAGTTGTGTCACTTTAGTCCATTTCAGAATAGGAAATCGTCGTTTGATAGGAATAAACCAAATTTTAGTGATTTTTAGTTTAGTTTATAGAATTTTGTACTACAGAATCTGTACCAATGTGGTATTCATTTAAAACTATAAAATACACGATTCAAAATCAAAATCAAAATCAAAAGTCATTTATTCAAACTAGGCTGAGAGTCAGCACTTTTTGAACGTCAAAGTTACATGAGACAGTCCCCCCAAAACGCCCGCCCTTCGACACTTCCTAGTGCTTTAGCTGGGAAGAAGAAGTGGCGGAACAAACTCCCCAGCAGCACAGCTGTCTGTTAAGTTAGAAGAACTTGATTCTATACAGTATTGTGTAAGTTATTAATATTATAAAACAAAACATATATTATTCGCCATATGTCAGCTAGCACACGCCAATATACCAACAAAACATTGAAAACTAAACTCAAGCTGAAATAAATAATAAAACAAAATCGAAAACAGAATTTTAAACCTTAATAAAGCCTCCAGGCATAAAGGGCGTGCCCGCTTACATATACGATGCAAATGATACATATACACAATAAATGAAATGAAAAGAAAATAAAAATAAACTAACAAAAGCAGTTAAATAAAAACAAACAAAAAAAACAATTATATGAACTACCCATATAAACTTTCAGTAGGAAGACTAATTCTGGATTGAAAGAACATAAACATTGTCTTGAGTTGATCACAGCGACCAACTATTCTTATCGTTTAGTAGATTGGTTAGTTCTTTACAGAAAGTAATTACAATAGCATTCACACTTAAACAACAATGTTAACATTATCTGTGGCGTATGTTTGGATAGACACAAATAATTTACAACATAAAATACATAACATGACGCGTTACAATAGGATATACACATTTTATACAACATTGTGCCAATCGATAGAAACTTTCAAGTAGAACAGCGGCCAAAACTAGTCTTTAATAAAACCATACGTTCTCCAATATGCTTTTAAAATAGGCAATATTTCAAATAATATGGTTCTCTAGGAAATATAGATGGAACATGTTTTAGGTAACCGATTTCGTAACTGTACTCGTAAGGCTGAATTCTTCATACAACGGGGCAAACTTGTGTCATTAAAAATAGAAGTCTGCCTTGTGATGTTTCTACTTATACATAATTCAGAGTACCGCAGACTGTCGGATTGACAGTGTGAAGCGTATGACGCGAACAATGTTGGTAGTTCAAACGCTAGTGCCAGAAACATTTCCGTTTAACAAGTATTGACGGGTAACGAATGTGTTCGTGAATTTTACGGACTATTTCCAGGTGGTACCAGTTACGTGAATAATTTGTTCAGAGGAATAAACGTCAGACCAGAAAAATCTAAACCATTGTTATTGATCCTCTGCATTTATTGTCTTCTTCTAAAAATTCAGAACACCTTTTTTTAAGTTATCTTGATATACATTCATTCTCCTTGCTCAAATCGTATTACTAAATATCCTACTCATACATATGCCCAAAACTCGTAAAAGTGGACTCTCTCAGGCCTCATTATCATCATCATCATTTCAGCAGTAAGACGTCCACTGCTGGACTTAGGCCTCCCCCAATTTGGGGGGCTTTGCCATAATCGCCACGCTTGGCAGGCGGGTTGGCGATCGCAGTATGGTGATAAAATGCACAGAGAACGCTGCTGCCCATTGTCTAGTAAGTTTCTTAGTCGCCTTTTACGACACCCAAGGGAAGAAATGGGGTGGGTTATTCTTTACGTCCGGCACCACACGGTACTCTCAGGCTCTCAGGCCTACCTTGGTGTAACTATAGACAACATGGATCTCTTGTCCAAGAGAATTAGGAAGCTCATTTTAGTTTTTAAGAGCCTACGAGGTGTTACCGAAGTGAAAGTTCTTAAAAAGTAAACTTAACAGTTTGTCAATCTGTACTAAACTATTGCAACTCTGCTTAAGGTGGAGCCCCTAAATTAAAATTGAGCGAGCTCAAAGAGAAAAGCTAAAGGTGACCCATGCTTTGCCATTTTTTCACCCCACTCCTGAACTTTAGGATAAGCGAAAGGTTCTGACAGTTCGACGGCTGTTTATTATTCAAACAATTTTGTGTATACATTTTTCTTTGAATTACAACTCATTCTTGTACGCTCATAAACGCATAAAGACAAATGTATGTTCTACTCAACGGTGCAAAAGTAGTATTTCGCGCCACAACTTTTGTTTCCTTGGCAGTTATTTATACAATAAAATAAATTTTACTTTAAAAATATACGCTCTTACTATAATAAA
Organism: Aporophyla nigra; assembly: GCA_947507805.1. NCBI lineage: Eukaryota > Metazoa > Arthropoda > Insecta > Lepidoptera > Noctuidae > Aporophyla > Aporophyla nigra. The sequence continues at coordinate 16,339,003 of OX382297.1, read as the reverse complement.
GTGCAAGCAAGTTCTTACTACTTAGAGCTTTTACACACGAGCGGTATGTTGCCAACGGCAGCTAACTGCAGCTCACTGCTGTCGACACGCCATGATGACGCTGAAATTTGAAGGTGGCATGCCGCGGGTTGCCGTTGACGTGTCAACGACAGCGTCCACGGCTGCCGCCGAAACGTTTCGACGGCAGCCGACCTTTGCCGTCGGCAACATGCTGCTCGTGTGTAAGAGCTCTTACCTACTGAACCTTGAGTACGATAGCACTGAAAAACTTTTAATTGTTATAAGATAAATGTGTTTCAAGCCCGCCCACCACACCATACCACATTACACAAAACTGCGTCACACCATACCTCGCCATGCTACACCACACCGCACCACGCCACACAACACTTCAGCACGTTTTGTCGGCTTTCATTCTCACTGGATGCAGCAGAATATACCAGTATTTTACATAGACAGAATAAAAAAAGGTCTGACCAACACTAGCAAAAGACAGAATTTTTTGGAAAAAGGAGAGGGAGGCCTTTGCACTGCAGTGGGACAATATAGGCTAGTTAGATAAGATTACATAGATTTTTTTTTTTTTAAACTGGTATTTTGCTGCATCCAGTGAGAATGAAAGCCGACAAAACGTGCTGAAGTGTGGTGTGACGAGGTGCGGTGTAGTTTGGTATGGTGTAGTGTAGTATGGCGAGGTGTTGTATGACACAGTTTTGTGTAATGTGGTGGGTGTGTGGTGACATAGACTGAATGCCTCTGCCAGGGTCGCGAGATCTGTTCGAAAGAGTTACCGAAGCCCTGGCATATGGGCAACTGAAGGAACACGGGTGGGTTTTAGTCAGTAAAAGTCTGACTCGCTCTCCCACTCCGCCCAGAGCGGGAGACGTCATTTGATGATTTCCCACCCACAAAAAAAAAATAGACCGAATACCTATCTGATCTCTAGAACCTAGTAACTGGATAACACGATACCCCTTGGTAAGACTAGTTGTCAGACTTTATGGCTTCTGACTACTCGTCATAATCATAATCAGCCTATATTGATCCCACTGCTTCCAACGACTACAACGACTGACAAAGATCTATCATGCGGCTCCTGCCAGGGTCGTGAGATTGTTCGAAAGAGATACCGTGACCCTGGCACATGGGCAACTGAAGGAACACGGGTGAGTTTTAGACAGTAAGAGTCTGACACGCCCTCCCGCTCTACCCAGAGCGGGAGAAGTCATTTAATGATTTCCCACCCACCAAAAAAAAATAGACCGAATACCTATCTGATCTCTAGAACCTAGTAACTGGATAACACGATACCCCTTGGTAAGACTAGTTGTCAGACTTTATGGCTTCTGACTACCCGTCATAATCATAATCAGCCTATATTGATCCCACTGCTTCCAACGACTACAACGACTGACAAAGATCTATCATGCGGCTCCTGCCAGGGTCGCGAGATTGTTCGAAAGAGATACCGTGACCCTGGCACATGGGCAACTGAAGGAACACGGGTGAGTTTTAGTCAGTAAGAGTCTGACACGCCCTCCCGCTCTGCCCAGAGCGGGAGAAGTCATTTAACGATTTCCCATCCAGAAAAAAAAAACCCTGCGGCTGGCATTATTTTGCCACGAGCCCCTTTTAGGTTCAATAAACAAGACATACAATAAAAATACAAAAAATAATCACATGATATTAATGCAAATGATATGAATGCATTATCCACAATTGAAATAAACGAAATGAAGGATAAACCAATTGACTTCCCATATGTGTGCCGATGCATCGATATGGAGTACGGAGCGAGATTCAAAAACGCCAGGATTGCGCCACGTATAGTTATTAAATTTCAATTTTAAGCTTTATGCTTCTGGCCGATAAGAGGATTTTGATTCCCGCGTTCCGTTTTTGCGAATAAATGCAGGGCTGTTACCGTGTGACAGTAAAATATTATTTGTGCACTTCATTAAGAAAATGAACTATTCCCGAGGAACAGATACTGTTGATAAAGCAAAGTAAGCCTATTGGCACGTAAATATTTTTTTTAGAAATATACGGCGCCAGGTAACACGGGCTACATTAAAATTTATCATAATAATACAGTTTTCTAGCGTGCATCATAATTTTATAATTATTCTAATGGATGTTTAACAATGAAGTCTGTGGAACTCTTTTATTGATCTGTTTTTTTTTTTCAAACAGAATCAAAACCAAAATATTTTATTTCTCATAATCCTACATGGGCACTTATGAAGCTCGGTGCGTGGTTCGAATGAATAGTTTCTTATGGAGAAAAACCGGAAAGAAACTTCACGTTTACTCTTTTAAAAATAATTGGCTGTTACAATGTTTTCATATTACAGTCTTGATAGCTTTTTGGGAGGACTTTTACGTTTTGACAGGCCTACACTGGCCTATCAAAAAGTACTAGGTAGTTAATAAAATATGAAATGGTCCATAAATCTACTGTCTACAAGGCCTATAACGAAAATACTTTAGAAAAGAACATTATCTTATCAATTGTTGCTGCTAGAGATAAAGAAAAAAATATGTCTAAAACGTTTTAGGGATACCTACAACGATTTAGATTTTTTAGGGTTCCGTTGCCAAATGGCAAAAAACGGAACACTTATAGATTCGTTATGTCTGTTTGTCTGTCTGAGTATGTCACAGCCACTTTTTTCCGAAACTTTAAGAGCTTAAACTGCATTAAGATTTTCACACAAAAATAGAAAAAAAAAATTTGGGGTTCCCCATACATAGAACTGAAACTCAAAAAAATTTTTTTCATCAAACCCATACGTGTGGGGTATCTATGGATAGGTTTTCAAAAATGATATTGAGGTTTCTAATATCATTTTTTTCTAAACTGAATAGTTTGCGCGCGAGACACTTCCAAAGTGGTAAACTGCGTGTCCCCCCCCCCCCCGTAACTTCTAAAATAAGGGAATGATAAAATTAAAAAAAATATATAATGTACATTACCATATAAACTTCCACCGAAAATTGGTTTGAACGAGATCTAGTAAGTAGTTTTTTTTTTTTAATACGTCATAAATCGTAAACCACAATTTACCTTTCCTTCAGTCAACTCAAATATAAAAATTAAAAAAAAAAACATTTAATTTCATAAACATAAACCTTATGCATAAACCGTGTATACCTGCAGGTTTGTACGGAACCCTCGGTGCGCGAGTCCGACTCGCACTTGGCCGGTTTTTTTTCCTTATAAAAACTTTTTACCAAAAAATTTAACCGCCGAAAAAACTGAAAAGCAAAAAATAATAAACCTTAAAATTATGAGTCGGCGCTTTGAGTGATCTTTGTTTATTGATTTTCCAGCGCCGACTCATAATTTTAAGGTTTATTATTTTTTGCTTTTCAGTTTTTTCGGCGGTTAAATTTTTTGGTAAAAAGTTTTTATTTTATAATTTTTTGTGGCTTTAATATACTTATAATACTTGGCAAAGTATACCCTATCCAATGAATAAAGAATTATCACAATCGGACTACTATGTAAAAAGTTGTGTGGCCATGCATAAAAAAAAAAAAAAATACGCGTCGAATTGATAACCTCCTCCGTTTTTTTTCGTCGGTTAAAAATGATGTTAGGTCATTCATGAAGTATTAACTGTCTGACACAGAGCAACGCCCGGACATTTGAATAAACGAAAAACCTTTATGCTCCAGATCTATGAAAAGCATTTTCCGAGCTTAGCCTAACGCTTAGGGAAATCAAATTTTCAAACATGGTATATTATGACTAGAACCCATTCAGTCTAACTAGGCGTTCGGTCTAGGGCTTAAGCCTAAGAGGTTGAAGGGTTGGTTTTAAAATAATAAGCTCACGCCTTCTTCCCATGGGGGTAGGCAGAAACTGCAGATCGGCACCTGCTGCGATCACTACCTAGTCCTTTTCATCATCATCATTTCAGCCGTAAGACGTCCACTGCTGGACTTAGGCCTCCCCCAATTTGGGGGGCTTTGCCATAATCGCCACGCTTGGCAGGCGGGTTGGCGATCGCAGTATGGTGGTAAAATGCATAGAGAACGCTGCTGCCCATTCTCTAGTAAGTCCCTTAATCGCCTTTTACGACACCCACGGGAAGAAATGGGGTGGTGTTATTCTGTACGTCCAGCACCACACGGTACAGACCTACTCCTTTTGCCTCGGGTTATTTAAACAGTATTATCGAACAAGAGGCAAAAGGAGTCTAGTCAAGAGTAATACACGCAAATACATGTCTTCTGAAGAACATCACCAATAAGGTGTTGAACTAAATATCCTTCTTCTGCGTCCTCTTGGGCGTTTCTACTCTGGCTTGGTTGAAACTAGGTAATCGAGCAATTAGAGAGATCTAGAATAAAATATAATTCTCTTATAATGCACACAATACAAATCACAAATATGTATAAATACTTATAGATACATAACACGATTATGGTGTCACATAGGCGCTCCTAGGCTTACAATAACTCAAATTATAACACAGAACAGGACAAAAAACCGACAAATCACAGCCATGCCCAAAAACATAACTCCAAATCCAAAAACATTACCAACCAGGCAGACTACAAAAAAAAGTGTTAAACTCATAACACATAATTTAGCACGTTGCCCGTATTTGTAAACTCCGGAACTTAGTGAGCCACATGTCGTCAGTAAGGTCGTAATATTATAAATTGGCGCCGTAATTTTGAGGCAGCCCTGAGCCACATCTGCTCGGCAAAGCGTAAAAACGGTCGTCCTACACCCGGTACGGATTACTGTGTCAATGTAAACAAGATCAGTAGAAATATTTTTCATACGAGCGACGTAAATGGCAGTCGTTCCATCATTTTGCTTCATCTCATACGGGATCCCAACATTTATTTCATCTCATTGTTTTACCGTTGTTTGGTAGAAAACGCTTTATCACAGAAAGATCTAAAAACAAAAGGGATGGACCTTTTGTTCTTAGTTCTTTCTAGAAGGTTGTTTGCGTGAATTTTTAATAATTGGTCAACAAAAGTTGCCGTACATTCGTTGGTTCGTTGTGTCCTCGGGTTTGTGTTTATTGCCCCGGTGATGTTTCAATTTGTAAATACTTTTTCCATTCTTGTTAATAAAGTGAACACTATAGTCCGATTCACTCAATTAAGTTTAACAGCATGTATCGGAAGAGTTATGCAACGCGATTTTTCTGTTTCTCTTTCAGTTTAACACGTTTTTATTGTTTGTTCCGAAAGGATTTAACATTTCAGCATTTCAATGGCTAATTTAGTATCTGGTTTGCTTAGACTTTTTATGAAGACTTCATAAAAAGTCAGTTACGCTATTTTATTAAGTGGGTACTATCTCGAAAGAAAGCTGATACAACTTGAAAATAATAAATAGGTAGTACGAATACGGAATGGTAATTTTTAATCCTTTTTAAAATTTGAATAATTTATTTATTCCATCATGGCGTTCGAATCTGATTCCAAAAAAGGAGATCAGTTAAAAAAAAACTACCTACCCTAATTGGGTATTTCAAACAACGAGAGATCGCTTTAATTGCAAAAAGCATTTTAAACAATCGCCAACGAAAACATTTGTGCGAATATTGTAAAAAGGTAATTACCTACTGTTGCCAATTACTGAGCTAATTTTAATTGTGCTAAAGAGGCACTTAATTGATTATTACGAAGCGCGTTAATTAACATGTCGTCTCCACGTTCAGATTGCCTTGTTTTAATATCGTCAGCATTTTTCGAGGTTTTGCGTGAGCGGCAAAAGCGATGCCCTAAAGGTCTATTTATCTGTACGTCGATCAAATACAGACTAGTCGGGATTCTCGTTAAAGTAGTACGGTCAATTTATTTTTTAAGTTTTTTTTTCGATGGATTCTACTTTATTTAGAGAAAAGGTTGACAGCTGATGGTTGCCGAGAAAGGACGATATAACCGTAAATTTAATAAAATTATTACAATTTAAAAATAAAACTTAAATTATTTGCTAGTGAATACGAGTTTCCAAATAAATATTATAAATTATACTATCAAAGAGGTAACAATCGCAGCATCAGTACGTAAGTGAGAATTATATATGTTAAGTCCGCCTTTACTTTTTTTATTCGTGCGTAAAGTTTTAATAAATAAATAAAATATTTACTTCGAAATACACATCATATGGGTATACGCACACTTCAGCTCCGTAACGATTTATTATTCCTAAAGAATTTCCACCAGAATTCATGCAATTTTTTTAAATCGTTTTTCAAAAATTAAATGAAATAAAAACATGTAGTTAATTCTGTTACTAGAATAAAATAAAAATTAAATCTATTTAACGTGTCAGCTTTTTTACAAAGTTTCTGGCGTCACATTTCCTATCTGTGCAACTCTGAGGAGAAATACCGAATCACAGGCTCTTCTTAGGCTGCCAAATTATATTAGAAACGATAATTTAAGTCATTAGACAACTGGGATCTCTGTCCTAGTTTGACAGCGGTTTCACTTGTAAGCTTTTCCTCGTATATGGGATATTGTAGATGTGATTAAGCAAAGCCATATCACTCCAATGATAAGACCAACCAAAACCGCCGGATCGCATGACCTATGTATATAAACCGATTAATACAGCCAAGATATGGGCTCTAATGTAGGTACTTAGTTACGGAGTGATTCAAAATGTAACTTAGTTTAATAAAAATGGAAAATGTAACTTAAATAGTTAAAGAGCAATGGAAATGTAACTAAGTTAAAGTAGATGGACATGAAAGTATTCTGTATCCGTACGTAGTATAATATTTAATGTAATAATAAAAGGTTGCAAAATGTCAAATACGCTACAGAAGGGAGTTATTATATTGACAAAGGAGCCAGTTGTAAATCGGTACAGGAGCTGACTTCCCAGGGTGTGCTGGAATAACATACTTTTCTTTCTGTATTGCCATTCTTGGTGGTCATATTCGAGGAAAACCATCCTATTATATATTTTTTTCCTTTTTTTATAAAGAAACTTTGTATGGGTGGATGTTTGTTACTCAATCACGTAAAACGGTTACAGGGATTTGGATGAATTTTGGCTAACAGATCGTTTATAACCTGGATTAACACAGAATACTTATATATACTTTATTCAGGTAAAACGTACCTGTAGGATAATTTTCTGTATAGCTAGTAATACTCTATAACATTAAAACGGTACTATAATTAGTAGGTACTGAATATATAACAAACAAGAAAAGAAAACTTCACTCTAATGTAATAAAATTCCATAATCTTATCATTCCTCAAAACCATAACGAAATAAATTTTCGTGTCAAAAAATTCCTTAATAAATTAAACCTTTGGTCAGGCTTTGCCCTAACTTTACGGCCATCGACAAATTAGATCAACAGTCAGCCAGTCTCGGGGGTGCAAAAACATACCGTGTTCCATCAACCCGGTTACGAGTATATCCTTTTTTTTGTTGGCTGTACTGACTCCACAATTTTCCTATGAATACTGCGCTAGCATTATTTGGGATACAAATGTACATATTCATAGTCCTGATGTTTTGTCGATCATTTTGTTTTTGGAGAGAAAAGGGAAGGTAACTCAGGGTCGTTACATTTTTGACACCTTTTTTGTCATCTGCTATTGTATATGGGTTTCGTGGGGCGAACTTATTGCCATCAACCGGGCGTTAATCCAAATACAACCCAAGGGTGTGGTATGGATGGAAGTCAGTGACAAAAAACTGAAATATAAATCGAAAGACACCGACTTCCCAAATGAAAGTTATTTTTCACTTTGTAGTTTTTCATACATACAGCGATTGCTTATATGACCTCTATAACCCAGTTACTGAGTAATACGAAACTCCTTTGTAAGACTGGTTGTTGGAGTTTCGGGCTTCTGACGACTGTAATGACTGTCTGCGTGCTATCCGAGGCACAGAGCGGTCTAGGTATGTATAGATGGTTCTGTTCCATCATCGGTGTTATTATAAGGCAAGGTTTTGATTTTCCACGAACCATCCCACCTCTGACCTCTCCAACCCTTAGGGAAACCAATTACTACTTTTGTTAGAGCAGGAAGAAGACTTTGTTTAACTTTGTAACGTAATAACATAATACCGTTATTTTTCTTCACTATTTTCCCTGTTCCTATTATATCATAAGAAGTTATCCTCTTCACTTTTGAGTGAGCCAATTTATTACTTAGTAACCTTAAAATATTTTAGGTAGACCGTTCAATTAGTTAAAGATTATTAGCATTTAACAGTAAGAGCGTGTCAAGAGTTTTTAAAAGAAATTAGATCGTCTCGCATTTATACTGATTTCCTGCGGGAGCCTTAAAGTTTTTCTAGCATAATAACGTAATTTAATCCTGTCTTGAGCAAGTTTATTCTGCCACTTAACATTCTTCTATTAACTCCATAATTTTGTTTTGTGGGGTTTTATTATTGTACTTTGTTGTCTTCATCGTTTCTGTGCCGTTTTTTCTTTGAAATTTTCCAGTAAAGATTTTTCTAAAGTACATTCCGCTATTCACCCAATTGATGTATCAATACTACTAGTCTATACCATATATAATTATATATACTATTATGACACTAAATTATACTATTATGTTATAAATGCGAAAGTAACTCTGTCTGTCTATTACGCTTTCATGACTAAACCACTGAATCGATCTTGATGAAATTTAGTATGGGATAAGTTTAAACCCCAAGAAAGGAAATAGGCTATTTTTTATTGCGCGACTTTGTCTGCAACTTTGTCCGCGAAAACCGACATTTACGAGAGCGAAGTCGCGGGCAAAAGCTAGTAAAAATAAATGTAAGGCATGAAGATGTTGCAAAATGTAAGTAAGTAACTTACATTTCACAATATCTACATGTCTTATATGTAAAACTTATATCCTCATAACATTACATCATCATCGTAAACGAGAAAACATCCGTGAACAATTTAATATGTAACACAACCTTGTATTCTGGCCAGTAACTAAATAATACGAGGTACTGTGGAAGCTCCCTCGTGTACCAAACAAATTATGTTGCTCTAGCCAAAAATACTTTTAAAGAATATATGAGAAAACTCCACCACGGTCCGTTTATCATGTTGTCTACACAGAATTTAAGGTGAAGCAAATGAAGAAGTAGCAAACGTACATGGCTCAAACAATCTTACCCATTTTAAAATGTTTATTCAGAGGCGAAACGAAGGTACACACCGTTGGTAACACGAGGAGAAAAATAACATCGTTAAAAATGCTACATATTACCATTTTTATTAGAAAATATACTTACGGAGTATATACGAGATACCGCGAATAAATTGTGTGACTTTCACGACGGCATTTGTCACCCTTAGACCCTTGGCACTTGTGAAATTGTGCTCATATTGTAAGGGCTAATCCTCGACGAGAATTCATCAGCTTCTAACGTTGCCCCTTATCGGGCCGACCCTCGCTTTCAACATCCATCCACATTATTTTTTGTCACACTATAAGTTTATAACAAAGTTAACGTGTCTTTGGCAAACTGTGTAATAAAATTTCCCTCCTTTGACTATAACTTTTCCTTAAAATATAGGTGCGTGCATGTTTCGTGTGCCTTGTTGGAATAAACTCTCTGGTTTCTTTTTGTTGTGTTTTGTAGTACGAGAATGCATACGTGTGAATAAAATCTAAACATTGAATTGTGATGATTAATTCTTGTATTTTGCTTTGTCAACCGACACGTAGCGACGCACTAAAATACAATACCCATCCTATATGTTTTTGTATTTGTTACTATCTGAAAATATAAACATATTCTAAAAACTACCTATGTCTTAAAAAAAAATGACAACAGTATAGGAAAAAAAGGGGGCATCAAAAAAATCGTCCGCATCGTTGTCAACAGGAAAGGTTCCAAAAAAGCTGGCAGCAATGCCAGATTGTATGTTAGTGCTGATTCTTTGACCAAAAAAGAAATAACAACCGACTCCCTTAAAAAAAAAACCCTACAAAGTCAAAAATAACTTTAATTTCGGAATTCGGTGTCTTAGGATCTGTATTTAAGGTTTTTTTGCCACTGACTTCCAAAATTAAAGTTATTTTTGACTTTGTAGTGTTTTTTTTAAGGAAGTCGGTTGTTATTTTTTGTAAAAAGTTTTTATTTCTAACTTTTTAGCTATGGTTACCCCGCACTAATCTAATCGCGTTATTCGTTCATTTGTCGCGCAAATACTTAGTGCAAATTTAAGACTTATACGGTTTTCACATGGATCCCATTGTCCGAATGGAACCAAATTCAGCATCAGCTGTTAAATAAAAAAAGAATCATCAAAATCGGTTCACCCAGTCAAAAGTTGTGAGGTAACAAACACACTTTTTTTTAAATACAATCGAATTGATAACCTCTTCCATTGAATTGAGCCTTTTAATCCCGTGTAGAGTCGACCAGCCGCTTGGCTATGTCTCTAACCACTCGCTAAAACTAAGCTAGCACTCACACCCCATGGTCCTGAAGTTTCAACCCCAAAGGGCTCGAAGAAATAATTTCCAACAAGAATAACTTAATTATTTGTTCATTTCTAAATGTGTTCATACTCTTGAATTATTCAATAATATAATATTTTCATTGATATAATTAACAACAAAACTACAACGTTGCTAACCGTCTTTAATTTAATTGGGATATCCAACGTTTACTGTTCAAATATTGTGTTAAGGTGAAATCCATTATGTATAGTATGTTTAAACAACAATATTATCAAGTATCAACAAATTGGTATAGTTACTGGAACTATCTAATAAATCTGATAAGCTGGCAATTCTAAGAAAGAAACTTGATATTGTTGATTTAATAAACGGGTTTAAACCCTTATTTCAGTTGGTATAGTAAACATAACTGATTTAGTTTAGTTATAAGATACAATTGTATCACTTTTTAGGGCATTAAAAATAAATTGTTAACTGATTATGGAGTTATTTATATTCATCGATAATTTTTCTTCCACCAAAGGTTTAAATTTTAAATTGTGTGTGGTTTAAGATTTAAATTGTCCTGTTAAAAGCATAGATACCAATTAAGGTATCTTTACAAATTACAAACTAGATTTTGCCGGCGGCTACGCGCATGGAGGTCGGAAATTAATACCGAGGCAAAAAAACTATGCGTCAAATTTCATCCAAGTCCGTTCAGTAGTTTTGGCATGAAAGACTAACGTCTAAAAAATCGTGTTTAAAATATAAGTAGGATGAAAGTTGCATTTCGTGTTTGCCGTTCGCAATGGATTTTGATGCGACTTCCAAAATAATTTATGAAATTTTCCAGAAGTTTTATGTATAAATGATAATGATTAATGATTTTATTTCTGTAAGTAGGTTTGAACAAACACTTTTACATGTCAATGATATATTTTTTTTAAACTACATGAGTTCGGCGTTTCCTAACTGAGTACTCTGAGAAGAAAGGCCGAAACAAACTCAGAGGTCACAGTCTCGTTTAAAAGTCAAGACATAATATTGGTCACAACATATGAAGACCATGTAGATTGGTGACTGAAATGGTCTTTTGAGGAAAGAACCACACAGATTGAGTGGACCTGTCCAGTCAGTGCAAGCATTTGTCACTAATCGTTTAGCTCAACTCGGAACATAAGGAGCCCAACGCTGTGACGAACAATACCAAAGAAAGGACATTCGGGTAGGCCACATAAAATACTCAAACTGCCAGATCATGATTACTGTGAAAGAAAGAAAACAAAATAAAAAAAAAGACCCACATAGACTTCACACTCACAATAATTAAAATTCATGTCATTGTATATATAAAAATTATCAATGTCAATGTGTATATAAAAGAAAAGAAGAAAAGGATATAATTTTGTTGGTCACAACATGTGAAGACCATGTAGATAGGTGACTGAAATGGTCTTTTCAGGAAAGAACCACACAGATTGAGTGGACCTGTCCAGTCAGTGCAAGCATTTGTCACTAATCGTTTAGATCAACACGGAATATAAATTACTCAAACTGCCAGATCATGATTACTGAGAAAGAAAGAAAACAAAATAAGAAAAAGACCCACATAGTCTTCACATTCACAATAATTAAAGCAATATGATACTTTATAAAGTAAATATTCATGTCATTGTATATATGAAAAATGATCACTGTCAAAATGTACATTAAAAAAAAAGAGAAGTATATAATCTATACTAATATTATAAATGGGAAAGTGTGTGTGTCGGTTTGTCTGTCTTTCACGGCAAAACGGAGCGACGAATTGACCTGATCTTTTAAGTGGAGATAGTTGACGGGATGGAAAGTTACAAAGGCTACTTTTTAGGGTTCCGGTACCAAATGGCAAAAAACGGAACCCTTATAGATTCGTCACGTCTGTCTGTCTGTCTGTCCGAGTATGTCACAGCCACTTTTTTCCGAAACTATAAGAGCTATGCTGTTGAAACTTGGTAAGTAGATGTATTCTGTGAACCGCATTAAGATTTTCACACAAAAATAGAAAAAAAGCAATAATATTTGGGGTTCCCCATACATATAACTGAAACTAAAAAAAAATTTTTTCATCAAACCCATGCGTGTGGGGTATCTATGGATAGGTCTTTAAAAATGATATTGAGGTTTCTAATATCATTTTTTTCTAAACTGAATATTTTGCGCGAGAGAAACTTCCAAAGTGGTAAAATGTGTGTGTCCCCCCCCGTAACTTCTAAAATAAGGGAATGATAAAACTAAAAAAAATATATGATGTACATTATTATGTAAAATTCCACCAAAAATTAGTTTGAACGAGATCTAGTAAGTAGTTTTTTTTACTACGTCATAAATCGTAAACCACAATTTACCTTTCATTCAATCAACTCAAATATAAAAATTAAAAAAAAACCATTTAATTTCATAAACATAAACCTTACGCATAAACCGTGAATAACTGCAAGTTTGTACGGAACCCTCGGTGCGCGAGTCCGACTCGCACTTGGCCGGTTTTTTTTTCTTTTTTAGGTGGCTGGGGTGAACTTAGAAAAGCCGTGCAGTTCCCATTGAAAATTGTATGTAGCATGTTTGCGTGTGTCCAATGGCCAGAATCTTTACATTCCATCCCCAAATGGAAAGACATATTATATCGTCTACAGTAGCGTATTAAAATAAAATTCTGTACCGAGTTCTCTTCTGTGTTCTAAATCAGGAAAGAGGAACCGCGGGCAAAAGCTAGCACTTTTATATTGAACCTAAACATAATAAAGAACCTTCGAAGTTGTATCAAGTTCTGAAAACCGTGCGAAGCCTGGGCGAGTCGCTAGTATTATAAGAGTATGAAATGGCAACTAGTTACTACTTACTCATCAGAACAACCAAGACATCATCCTGAAAATTCAACTCATCTTAAGTGAATTATTACGTAAAACGATTCTTACGTAAAATAAAGTATAATAGACCAATAAATTATACAGTCCACTGCCCTTTTCGTACGCCAACATTATCAACTGCCCATTCTACGTTTTTAATCAACACCAAGAATCCGAATTCAAGTTTCTAAATCCTCGTTAATATGCTATCCATTACTGGGTAGCGACTAAAGTTTGCATTAGCATTAGCATTATCGCGGCAGTGGACTCGTAAAAAGCAAAGTTATCAAAGGCGAATGCTCTCACTCGGAAGTTAATGAGTCGGCAGTGCGGTAATGTCAGAACGTAGGCATTTATTTTCATAGAACGTTTTGTACTACAGTTTCTTTGTGGTTTTGCTTCTTATTTTGGTGTTCTATTTTGTAAGTTAAGTAATCTTTTATTATATCAGTGTTAAGGTTACACAAACGACTCATTATTATATCAATAACAAATTGCTGGTCATCATACAGATATCGATTGAGTCTTTCCTCGGAAACTTCTGCTCCGTATTCCATGCAGTTACTGCTAACATTTCTTTTGAATTTTTTTTCAATACAACACTCCACAAACGCCTGCCGACTCGTTATATTTTAATGTAAAACAGATCGCACCCCTTCCCCACATAATTCCAAAGAACACAGACTGACAATACATTCTATTCTCATAGAATATAGACATATTTATGATGCACTTACCACCGCCGTAAAAACATTCTCTCAATTTCTTCCGCCATTTTTAACGTACAAGGATTTCCTTTATGCAAATAAGAAAGGCTGGTAACCCAAGAACGTGTGTAATGTCGTTGTGGTGCTTTATATTATTATTTCTAAGATGGCGGACATAAAAATGGGCGCGAATAAAGATAAGCTCCGTTAACTGTGTACATTACACGTCTATTAAAATTTAAGTGGATGTACAAGTGGAATAAAATTATGGTGCTTCAGGAAATGTCTACGTTATTTTGTTTGTGTGAAAATACGGGCGATGCATTAGGTTTTTATCAGAAAAGGTTTTACGAGAGTAACTCAGAAAAGAGAAACCAACCAGCACGGTTGGTAGCTGAGGTGCCTCGGAGTTATTAAAGAGCGCTCTGAACTTCAGGCCCTAATTGAAGCGTGGCGGCTCTAACTAGAATGTATTATTTCTTTCGTATTATCAAAACAAATACACATTTTAAATGTATCTGTTAGTTTACGCCATAATTATGCTATAACTTAGAAAAGTGTCAATTAGCTGAAAGTGCTAATTGACACTTGTACGCTACATCTTCCAGTTCTCGATAACTACTCCAGAATTTTCTAGTCCCATCGGCCATCTGTTCTCTGAGCAATGTGCCCTGCCCACTGCCACTTAAGTTTGGCAATTCTCTGGGCTATGTTGGTTACCTTAAATCTCCTACGGATCTCTTTATTTCTGATTCGATCGCGAAGGGAAACTCCTAGCATAGCCATAGTTGGAAGGGGTAACTAGAATCAAATCTAATTTCTTGTAAATTTTGACATTTAAGTGATTTTTATATGCTTGATCTTTTATTTCATAAATGATGTGACTTCAATTAATAAATTATACATAGTTGTACCCCTATTAATAGACATCCCACACCGACGAAAGATATAGTTATAAATACTCATACGGACGACGAGCTTAGCGAACTTTATAAAAGTTTATAACAGGTTGACCAACAAAGAGTGGCATTTAAGAACAACCTGTGCAGAGGGCAGACACGGTTTGATTGATGATTCTTCAACACTGGCATGTGATTAAAGCCTTCAACACACCAGAAGCTTTGCGCCGTCGTGTTTCATAATATCCCTTGTACACAATTTGCTTGGACACCCGACGACATATTTCGCTCACGACCCGAGTTTGGTGTGACCGAGGCTTTGTATGGATGGTCTATTTATAGCTTGGGCCACTGCAAAATTAAGCAGTCACTTGTTTTATTCATGCAATATTGTTCCGAAAATGTAGATGTAGTAGAATATTTTTTGATGCGGTGTTAAAGATACATAAAGAGAGAGAGAGAGATATATATTCTGCGCAGAATACATATATTTTATCATTATGGCTGTCTGCAATAACTTCAGGGTATTAGGCAGCAAACTCTAGACAAGGATTAGCTAATATTTAAGAAAATTTATAAAAATGCCACACACAAAATATCTGAGCGTTTGTTTTATTTTCAAGATGTTTTCAAGATGTGCCCAGAGGTACCCGGTGTTCCTAACGGCCCCGGCAGTCAATCTACTGGCGGTTACTACCCAAGACAACTCGGTAAACCTGGCACACCAGGCATCCTAGGACCACTCGGCACTCCTAGAGGTCCAGGTGGCCCAGGAGGACCTGGAGGCCCACGTGGACCCAACAGTTCCTCAAGTGGTTACTACCCAGATCTACCTGGACAACCCGGAATACCAGGCACTCCAGGATCCCTCGGCACTCCGGAGTGACGGATGCCGCAGTTATTTTGTGTCTGATATATCACCCTTTATTAGAAACCTACCATATCTTCCAGGTCATAAACTATTTGTGTACCAAATGTCATCAAAATCTGTTCGGCCTCTTTTGTGTGATTGAGTAACAAAAACCAAACTTTCACATTTGTAATATTCGTAGGATAAAAGTGAACCAGTAATAACTGCGTGTAATACCTACTTTCTTTTTTTCTAGTTGAGAAATCATCAAACACTTTTTCCCGCTCTGGGCGGAGCGGAGGAGCGTGTCAGACTTTTACTGACTAAAACCCACCCGTGTTCCTTCAGTTGCCTGTGCCAGGGCCACGGTGGTGTAATACCTGCTTATCGCTGAATGATAAAGAGAGTAAATATAAAAACTTCATACATTTTTCGAGCATATTCTAAAGACTAATATCAGTAAAAGCTAAATGCGTTATACGTTCAAACTAATAACAAATTTTAGACAGACGTGCTAAAGAAAAACATGGACCCTTCACACCTAGTTTGGAAGAAAACTATGCACTGCCTGCAAACGTAACGAGATACGACGTTGCTTTTAGAGATAGCTCCAGAGGTTGTAGCGAACCTAAGAAAGGACGTCATTATTTACGTAGATTGCCTGGTTGTAAAGCGCATTGTCTACAGAGGAACGCGAAATAAGGCAAGTGAATAAAATGTACCGAAATATTTTTCGGTGTTGCAGTTTTAAATGGCTGTGTTTTTTGTTGTTTAGTTTTGAGAGATTTTGTTTGTGGATTCTGAGAGGGGCTTTCGGGTTAGTAATAGCAGCCGTACGAGTCGATAGACCAGGTTAAGCTATGCTTGTCGCGGTTGGCTAGTGGATGGGTGACCATGCCTCGAAATGCCGTTGTTCCCAGTTGTCATTTGTGGATTTGACGGGTAGTCAGAAGCCCGAAAGTCTGACAACTGGTCTTACTAAGGGGTATCGTTTTCGTCGATTTCAGTCAAAACAATGCAAATATTCCCATAATGGTTTCACCAGTACATAAAGACTTGAAAAGCCGGATATACAAACCATAACTTTGTTCACAAGCAATCTTGGGTCGACCGCTTCCGCGTTTAAACTGGATTTGTCAGAGACCATTTTAATTAGAATCAAAATTCCTTGAATTAATTCCTTTGGTCAATAAACAAGAAATATTTTGAAGAGATTCCACTTAATATTTGTTAAATGATTATGATATCTAGCTCCATTTTAGCATAGCAAAAACCGAGATAGAATACAGAAAATTTCATATACATTTACCTACCTTCAATTTTACGTCTCGTTTGTTGGTCATAGTTTCTTTTTCTTAAGAGTGTAACCAATTACTTTTTTCGTTTTATTATTAAACACGAAGCTAATTCAAATAAATCGTCAGCTTAAGCATAATCAGCCTAATAATGTTCCACTGCTGGGACATAGGGCGCTTCTTTTGGGAGTCAGTGGGCTGTATTCCACCACGTGGGCACAGCGCGGGTTTGTAGATGTCACGTCTTCGTTTTTTTTGTTTTTTGTTTTTAGAAGATTCCGGTTTTCTCTCGATGTTTTCCTTCACCGTTCTGGGAGCAGTGGTGATGAAATAATTAACACAATGCAAAACGCTTGTTTGAGTTCAAACTTACGAGCTAAAACGAGTAAGTCACAGCTACAGAACAAATAAATATCTGAATATCTAGGCGCAGCCACGACCACACTTGGTAACCACTGCTCAAATCAAAAGAGGTATATCGTTTATTTGTTTATTGATTTAAAAAACGATATATTTTAAAATCTTCTTCTTCTTAGGGCGCCGATATCAATCTATTTTTTTTAAATTAGTATTTTACATTTAATTCATTCTTACAGTAAGCTATAATAAAAGTATTGAGTATTGCACTGTTGCTACGACGGTGAAGCGGCCACACCGTTGTCATGAGTAAGTCAGCTACGGACTGCTACGTCATTGTAGCAAACCGCTTCCAGTTTTATATTCTTGTGACTTTGTTTACCAGGGGGTCAACTTTCCCTCATAAAAGTAGCCCATTAGAATGTACAGCAGTCGAAGTCGACGTCACCATACTCCAGAAAAGGCAAAAACAAAAACAACGTACATTTTTACCTAAAATAATAATTCTGAAAGTAATACTCATCAACATCACCCAAAACTCTTATTCACCTCACAATTTCGTAATAACAAGAAACATTCCCAATATAATACGAATCAAAAGGTCGGTAAGAAACCAATACAAAGTTTCCGAGGCAGTTTCACCTCACATCTTTCATGTCCTCGACTGGAAGATAGCGGTCATCGACAAAACGATAGATTGCGTCTTCCCGTCTATTGATTTTCGAAAGGTAAGGTACTTTCTAATATTTGGCGATCTTTGTTCGGACTACTAGCTGTATAAGGACTGAAGATTCGGACTTGGCTTTTTTATTAGGTGTTTTTTTTTTGCTTTGTTTTGAAGTACGTAGATTGTTTTAGTTTATATTATTGTTTTAGTTCTAGCTTGTGCCCACGGCTTTGCCCGCGTTGAGATATGAAATTGTTCCACGGGAACGTCGGAAGTTATCGCATGGGATCGTACTATCGCTATAAAAAGTGTCCCAGTCCCAATGTCAAGTTAATCCAAATTTTAAACTATCTGTGCGCCAAAAATCATTCAAATCTATTAAACCATTTAAGCGTGATTGTGTAAGAAATATCCAAATTTCTAAATATACAAATTTTCATATTATTAGTAGAATTATATGATTTGTACCCCTTAAAAGTTTTGGCTGTTTCAGGATTAGTGTGTAATTTACACAGTATTTTAATACTAAAAATAAATATTTTTATGTGACTTACCTCTTCTGGACCTAATGAAGTTGCTTCCACTCAGAGAGCAAAACGTTCTGTTCAACATTTTTTTCTAAAAGAAGAGGCCTTTGTCAGGCCAGAACGAGGTAATAATCTTAATTATTTATTCTCCCTTGTTTACTGAATATGATAGATTACCTATTTATCATAATTTTCAGGATATAAAATCTTTCCAAACATTTTATTACGATCTAATTAAACCTTTATAACTCGAGTTTTCCCAAGAATAATGGTATCGGTTTCCGTCTCGGCCTCTGATTTTAATCTCGGCCAAGACCGATCCTCTTGAACCTTAGGTAAGACATGTAAGTCGGCTCCCGGGATACTCTTTAGATAACGAGCGAAGTTCCACCTAAAGATCTTGTAAATGTTCCTCCGCCGCAGCTAGAATTCGTAATTCAACTTCCATTTTGCAAGGACCCATAAAAATAATGTTTTATACAAGACGGTGATAAGCTTCGACCTCCGCTAAGTTGTTTATTGCTATCAGCTCGTTGGTTTATTAACATGTTCTTGAGTGGGTCATTGGAAACGATAAAGTTAGAAAAATGCAATTTCTAGGCATTTCAGTATCCATCCATTCGTTTTTCAACCGACGAAAAAAAAAACGGAGGAGGTTTTCAAGGTCGACGCGTATATATTTTTTTAATGTATTACCACGCATAACTTTTTACAGAATAGTCCGATTTTGATAATTCTTCTTTTATTAGAAAGGGTATACCCGGAAAATGGTCCCATTTAAATTTAGAAAAAATAATCGAACCCTAAGGCTAGGAAAAACGGGGATAATTTTTTGTTCCCTCACTGATTGTAATGTATGACCACGCATAACTTTTTACAGAGTACTCCGATTTTGATAATTCTTTTTTAATTGGATGAGGTATGCCTTGCCAAGTTTTATTAGTAGATTGTCACCACAAAAAAGTATAAAATAAAAGCTATTTAACAAAACAATTAAACCACTGACAATTTTTTTTTTGTTAAAACGTCCTTTTGAAATATTAATACTTTTATATGCATGTTCGTTTTATCAAATAGCACATAACATTCCCGAAGTTGGTAATTAAAGCGATTTACGCTGAATAAAACGCTGAAACACTTCAAAGTAAAGTTATTTTAAAACGAACGCAAACATTTCAAGCGAAGCGAAATGCAGCGCCTTCATTAGAATTCAAACAATCTTTCACCTTAACATTCAACTTACATACATTTAAACACGTCGAAGCACAGTCTCCGTATATTTAGTAAAGTCAACAGTTCCTAGCGCTCTGTTAAAAGAGAAGACGTGAGGCAACGTAACGAGGAGTCGAACTGAACACAGTGAGGTAGCTGTCCTCCCAGGTACAAGAAAAGGGAGGTACTCACAGACCATTAACTGGTCACTAGTCACACTGACCCGCCAAAACTGCACTTACAGAGCTGTTTCAGCGTCCCGTAAAACGTAATGTCTTTCAAAAGGTATTTGGCTCCGCATTTTTGGCGATATGCGAATTTGATTGGAACTTTGTTCGAAGGACTTTGCTACGGGGATCGTTATTAAGACGATTCTTTGAACATCGGAGCGATAGCAAGTAGGTGAAACGTTTATGTATTTGAGATTAGGGAGATTTATGTAAGATTCGATAAAGATTATAAATTGCGAAGAAAGTCACTGTTTACCTGAACAACTCAAACTGAAAGCATTTATTTCACTGAAACCCACACTTTTGTATCATCAAGAGCCGGTTAGTCAGAATAATGAAGCTAGTTACTCATTCCAAAGGAGAATGTTCCTATGGAGAAGAATGGACAGAAACTCTAAAGACGAAACTTGTTAGCACATAGTTTATAGATGTTGAGATTTTTTGTTGTCTGCAATCGTTTTCATTTTTATTGGAAAGCCAAAAATATATACCAATGTTATAAATTGTGCGGTTTGAATTTCATATTACACTATTTTCGAAGGCGTATTCCGGTCACAGTCGAGTAACTTCAGTCTCTTTACGACGATACATTTATAACCATTTATTTGGCGAATATCCCTCGCTGTGAGCCACCAGCGACGGAACAAACGGATGGGTACATTTCTATTGCCTTTGAGATATTTCATTGACTTTTACAAATGCGAATGCCTGAGTGTCATTGGGATCGAATCTTGGTGTGGAATAAATTGCGCCCATAACATTGAATTCGCCCTTTTGTAGGGATATGTTATAGCGAATGGGAGCGATGTTCCTGACCGTTCACGACTTTTAGTATTCTATTATAGCTACACTTATCTTTGCGTATGTTTATAAATAACACTGCTATTTTCCTTTACTCGTTTGTAAACCACTGTGTTTTTATATAAATAAAAAGCCAGACGGGCGTGCCATTTCCAGGATAAACACTATATTCAGAATATATGATAAACTAATTTCACATCTACGTAGTTGAATCTCGATAAATATATTAAAATGCCAAGTAATCCCGGGGTTTTGTGGGCGTGTGCAGGTCGCTCGCAGCCGACCAGCGGATTCGCGACAAGGAAAGGGTCGACCTACGGAACCGTAGGCGTGTTATCATGGTAATTATGACATCCCAAAAGAAACTCCCCACATTCAGCTGTAGTTTTTACGACTGCCCCAACTCTTCATGATGACATTTGCAGATAAGGATTGGAGATTGTGTTTTTATTGAAATTTCACGCATACACTATAATCTACCAGAGGATTGGTGACACTATCTCGAGGCAGCAGTCACTAAGTCTTGGCATATTATTTTATTTTTTCTGAAGATTATTTATAATGCGCAATGCATAAGTATTTCGTTACGGCGGTAATTTTGTTATATCCTACATTACCGATCAGTTCAGAATTGGACAGTAGCATTGTGTTCCAACTGAAAGATGCACCCGAACTTTATAAAGACTTTGCGAAAAGATATCACAGAACATTCGAGAGTGAGTACGATTACAATGAGAGATATATCAACTTTGTTCAAACTTTGAGATACATAAATAGTATTAATACTCAAACAGACACACAGCAAAAGGTTTTACCTAATCAATATGCTGATTATTCTGACGACGAAAGAAGAGCGTATTTAAAAAAAAATCACAAGCACATAGATCCTGAACTGAGAAGTTTTCTACGAATGAACGTCGAGCATGAGTAAGTACCTTCTTTTAATTCATGGTGTCTTCCGAAACCTTCACTATTTGAATGAATATGATCAAGGGTCTTGTGGCTAAGTAATAACAGCTGCATCAGGTTAAGCTACGCTTGCCGCGGTTGGCCTGTTAATGGGAAAGCACGTTAAGCTATTGGTCCCGGCTGTCAGTCGAAGATCTTTGTCAGCCGTTACAGGTCGTCAGAAGCCCGAAAGTTTGACAACCAGTTTTACCAAGGGGTATCGTATTACCCGGTAACTGGGTTGTGGAGATCAGATAGGCAGTTCCTACATGCAAAATACTGGTACTCAGCTGCATCTGGCTAGACTGGAAGCCGACTCCAAAATAATTGGGAAAAGGCTAGGCAGATGGTGATGACCAATTAAAGCAGTCATATCTTTATCAGTTATCAAGTAGATTTTAAAGTTGTAGATTGTAGGTATAATATTCTACTAATGAGGATGTCTGTTATTTATTTCAGGCGAAAAGACAGAAATGAGTTGCGGTCAGCACCGCGCCGGCCAGAACCAATTAGAAATGAATATGGTCAACGCACATACGGGAAAAAAATAAATTGGTAATGGTAATAAAATAAAGAAAAAAAAAACTATGCAAGGCAAAAAATTATCTGGTGTGAAGCAAATAATTTCCTAAATACTGTATAAGATCAGCCAGGTTTGGAGTGGCCAAATAATTGACTGGAACATTGGGACTAAAACAGAACTGTTCAATTTCTACCAAATTGTTCGGATTTCCGGCTAGATGAGAGTTCTCCCAAAGGGTTAAGCTAGTTTTGAACTTTATGTTTGTATTCAAGCGGGGAAGTTGTCATAAATATTGGAGCCTCTCCTTGTCTAACTGCGCTGAACAACATCAAACTGCTTTGTTGACGCAAAAGTTGGGCAGCTCAATATCCTGTTCCTCGTAAAGTGTACGATTAAGAGCTCCAAGTAATTGTTTACGTTAATAGCACGTCATTTCTTTCTCGCTCCAACAAACTCATAATGTTTAATTGTTTTAATTAAGGTAAACGGTTCCATCTTACCTTACTTAGATCGAAATTAAATTAATTCAGTTTATAATCGAAATTCGTAAACGCAATCCATCATACTGAAAAAGCAGTAGTACCTATAAAAATATCAATGTTTCCGTTATCATTTTACGCATTCTTTCAATTTCAAACTTCTGTAAAATCATAAAAGTAATATTTTAGAATGTGATGCATTAGAATTTAATAAAAATGTCATATTCGCTGTAATAAATTCTCGAATATAATATGATATTGGAGATATCCGAAAAGCGTGGCATCAGAAACTTCTAAAGCATTCTTTTGTTCTATTGGAAATGGAGAAACATAATCCGCGACGAGGATGGGTTGTCTACGGAATGTCTTTGTGGATGGTCACGCCACAGATTTAGCGGACCTAAAGCCGTCCTCCCAAAGCCAGAGTAACATTTTCAATACACTGTGTTAAATTTAGTGTGTTAAAGTATTATTTCTTTCCATTGATTTATTTAACCGTCAAAGGGATTGTGGGAAAGCCCGAAAGCAACGCTCCAATATTTGTGTAAAAATGCAACTCAAAAAACAATTTTAAAAAGCAATTGTCTGGGCATTTTCGTGGGTGTCATGCGATATTTCACGCTTCAGTGAGTTCAAATGTAAAGCCGTGATTGCACTTACGAATATAGTTACGTTTCAAGATAAGTAATAGCGTGCACGTGTGTTTTCCATCAATAAAATCCGAGATCTAACTCATAATGGAATTCCAAGGATTTTCGCACATTTACATACGTTTGATGAATATTGAATATTGTGTTCGACGATCCCCATTTGTATACTACTTGTTAACAGCGCTCAACCGTACATGCGTACAATTTAAACATCAGAGAAATCGTGTGGACTTGGCTTAACAAAACTACGAGACGTTTATTTATCACCGTTTTTTTTTTTGTTTTTCATGCTGGAGTGCTGACTTTTTTGCCAAAAAAAGTTACAGAAAACTACATTCGTCATGTTACTACTTCAACTTTTTTTTTTAAACGTGCTCTTTGGCTTTAAATATGTGTACAGCACAAATTTTCAGACGTATCTGAACTCTCGTCTTTTACACCACACGCAAATTTTAAACCAGCTATAATAGGTAATAAGGTGGAGTTAAGTATTCAAATTTTATGCTTAAACGTTCCAGTTTTCTACCATCTACGTGCCAGCTACTCGATAGCCGTTCGGTAACCATCACTGTCTATAGAACGTGACTTTTTCCGTGGGAAGACAAAAGCAGCCCCCGATGCATTTTTCACCGGAATAGATTTTACGCGAGGAAAAATTGCAAATTTTCCACAGCGCACCGACACGCGCGGTGGTACCTACCGTGACTTGAGGAATATTCGATAGTTGATTGCTCCGCTCATTTTATAGCATGTGAGATTGCGATCGCTTATTGCGACTTAAGATTTATATTTTCGTATTAGTGTTTTGATTTTACGTTTTCTATACGTAGTATACAGTATATAGTATGAGCTATACGTCTATACGTATAGCTCATAGGATTAGCAAGCTGAAGTGGCTATGGGCCGGCCACATTAGCCGTCGAACCGATGACCATTGATGTGTTAATGAGTGGAGACCGCGAATCGGCTAACGTAAGGTAGGACGCCCTCAGGCTAGGTGGAGCGACGATCTTCGCAGGGTGGCTGGTAGCAGTTGGATGAGAGTTGCCGAAAATCGAGCTAAATAGTGTGATGTTGGCGACAACTGGCCACGACAGAACTGATAGTAGCCGCAAGCATCGTTATAACTATATACTATAACTTAGGTTCAAAAATAAAGCTGAAGACGATTTTGATCATTGTGCCATCATTATTGAACTGCAAAACACGTATGTCTAGACACCAGCGGATTTTCAATAATTCACAATCGTTTTTAACCGACTTCAAAAAAAAAGGAGAAGGTTATCAATTCGTCTGTAATTTTTCTTTTTTAAATATTTTTTTTTAATGTTTGTTACCTCATAACTTTTAATACAATATTTTTTTTAGCAGCTTACAAAGAGATACCTTGAAATCGGCAAACGTAAGGTAGGACGCCCTCAGGCTAGGTGGAGCGACGATCTTCGCAGGGTGGCTGGTAGCAGCTGGATGAGAGTTGCCGAAAATCGAGCTAAATGGCGTGCAATTGGGGAGGCCTATGTCCAGCAGTGGACTGCTATAGGCTGATGATGATGATGATGATTCCTCCTCATTTTTCACGTGTGTGGGGAGATTACACAAAAAATTGTACGGTGTCCTTCGCATTCAATATAATGATGTGGTGCGGGCGTTGATGGGGCTGTTCTGCTTCTGTAGCGCATCAGGTATGTTTGCTGAAGCTCTTGTTGATTGCGTCAACGTGCGGGTCAACCTCAATACTGCGATGTATCACGAGCAAACCGGAATGCTTGTGCGTCAATCGCTCCTGCAAGATTTCTACATCGGTATTAGGTGATAAATGATTTCACTAAAGTAGATTTTATACAAACACTTTTACACGTCAATCATATTTATAAGAAGTACTCGGCGTTCCCTGTCTGACTACTCTGAGAAGAATGGCCGAAACAAACTCAGAGGTCACGTCTCTTTTAAAGTTCAGACATAATCTTGGTCAGATCATGTGATGACCATGTGGATTGGTGTTTGAAATGGTATTTGGCACACTTATGGTTGTTGAGGTTGTAGCAAGGATTCGCAGTTACTATATGGCAGTGTACTCGTAGGTTAAGTGTGTAAGTGAAGTTTACTAATATCTTAAGAAATATTGTTACTAAACATATTTGTGTCTTTTTAGGGTTCCGTTGCCAAATGGCATAAAACGTGAATACCTGCAGGTTTGTACGGAACCCTCGGTGCGCGAGTCCGATTCGCACTTGGCCAGTTTTTTTTACTTGTACCAACAAGTAAAAAAGACACAAATATTTTATTTTATTTTATTTTATTTCGGGATAAAAAACAGGAGTACAATTATATGTTATACATAATATCTCACTAATTAAACAAAATACTTATCATACTACTAGCAACATTATCCACTTATTACGAAATTGTTGATTATTAATGCTACGTGAGATAAAAACAAAAAAAAAAAGAATACATGCGTGAATGGAGTAAAAGATGAAATGATTAATTGATCAAATAATACTTCCTATAGTAATAATATTAATGAAATTTATGTAATATAAACAAAAACAGTAGAAAAGAATACAATCCTTA
Organism: Aporophyla nigra; assembly: GCA_947507805.1. Taxonomy (NCBI): domain Eukaryota; kingdom Metazoa; phylum Arthropoda; class Insecta; order Lepidoptera; family Noctuidae; genus Aporophyla; species Aporophyla nigra. Next base: position 16,312,983 of record OX382297.1, on the reverse strand, counting down.
ATCATTATAAAGCTAAGATAGAATCGACTACAGATTTTCTAAATTGATGTGTTGTTAAATTGAAAATATCAATGTTTTCAAATCTAGTGTTGTAAGAATCCACAAGTTGGCGCAGAGGAGCGCGAAAGCCAGCATTGGAATTACAGACCTGCCTAATATTAACAGACAGTAAGCGGTATGAACGCGCTTGTCTGCGCACTACTGTCCTCGGAACGATGTAACAAAGTTTATTTGTTAATTCTAAACAATCATATTTGTTATGCACAATACCATGTAGAAACATAGTTCCGAGAAGCAGTCTTCTGGATTCTAGGGTTAACAGTTTGTAATTCTTAAGCAAAATGCCATGCGAACCATGTCTGACATTTTGCTTAAGAATTACAAACTGTTAACCCTAGAATATGTTTGTGTTTAATGTTTATTAAACACTAGCTGACCCATGCCCACTTCGCTGGGCGTCAAACACTTTTACTTGTAATGAAATGATCTTTGACAATATTTTTATTAATTACAAATCAAATATAGCCTATGTCTCTCAGGAGTACCTCCTGGTGAAAGACTTTTCGGTTTAATAGTTCTAGAGGTAACTTCCTACAAACTTACAAACCTTCATCATCAGCATCCTATATTGTTCCCACTGCTGGGACACAGGCCTCCACTCGGTGAGAGGGAGTAGACCATAACCCACCACGTGGGTCCAGTGCAAGTTGGCAGATGTCACATGCCTTCGAATTTTCGGTTCTGAGATATGCCGGATTCCTCACAATGTTTTCGTTCACCGTTTTGAGAGCAATGGTGATGAATTAGCTTACACAAAGTAAAGTCTGAGTTCGAGCCCACGACCAACAACTTGTGAGTCGCGGCCGCTCCCACTGGGCTAAAACTGTTCTTCCACCATTGCTGTTACAAACCTTACCTCTCTATAACTAGTGTACATAAATAAATAAATATCGGTTAACATCATCACCCTTGCCGTAGTTGCGTAGTTAAAAAGGGAGAGGAAAGCATAATAGAGCATCAAAATATTAATCTGGATCGCTGTCAACGCTATTTTTGTATAAGGCCAAAATTTAAATTACCTACGCACTCTGTTCAAACAGCTTTGTTACCAATCTCGGTATACCGGAGTTTAATCTCGGCTTTTTAGAAAATCTTATTCGTTGATAGAACCCCAGGTATATCTATAATGCTGAAAAAAGATTGTCTTTAACAGCCGAAAACAGATTCTGCCTAATCCAATGCCTTGACCTTTATCAAAGATAATCGTTGAACGAAATGGGTCTATGTAGAATCACTATGTAGGTACTTACTATCACAAAATAAATAGGTACCAGCAATTTATTATTTTGTTTGTTAATACTTTTAGTTAAGTTACAATATTATATATTTTTTAATCAATTAACTAAAAGTTTTTGTTTATGTTCACTTTGAATCTATACTCGATACATACAAATAATCACTATCCATCATTTCAGCCGTGAGACGTCCACTGCTGAACTTAGGCGTCCCCAAATTCGGGGGGCTTTGCCATAATCGCCACACTTGGCAGGCGGGTTGGCGATCGCAGTATGGTGGTAAAATGCACAGAGAACGCTGCTGCCCATTCTCTAGTAAGTCCCTTAGTCGCCTTTTACGACACCCACGGGAAGAAATGGGGTGGTGTTATTCTTTACGTCCGGCACCACACAAATACAATACGAAGTGTCTAATATGAAATGTCCAAATAACAGCTTTTTACTGAATGCTATTAAAGTATATAGTTATGGTACATATTATACCATTTACATTATAATTATCTATTATGAAAAATGTTTGGCTGTCTGTTTGTTCCGGTTAATCTCCAAAACGGCTGATCCGATTTAGTCGGGTCTTTCATTGGCAGATAGCTGATATTAAAAGGAATAACGTAGGTTTAGTAGCGTAGGTTATTTAAGCATGTTTTGTCAACTGTTTGTTCCGGCAGCACGTTCCCGCGGCATAATTTCCGACATCCATGATGGTTGCGCCGCGGGTAGCAGCTTGTTCTGAATAAAAAAAACCAAGTGCCTGCAGAAGGTCAACTCTATGATCAGCTGATCCCACTGCTGGGACCCAGCCCCCTCTCTGTAAGAGGGTTCGGACCATAAAACAACACGCGGGCCCAGTGCGGTTTGGTTGATGTCACATGTATTAGAATTGTTGGTTACAAGACATGCTGGTTTTCTAACCGTTTTAGGTCAGCTCTATCATGATAATCAGTTTTCAGTCGAAAGACATCCACTGCTGGACATAGGCCTCATCACCATACTGAACAGGTCACGGTCAGATCTGTACAATGAGCAAAACGCACGTACTCATAGTTACGACTCACGACCAGCGAGTGGCGAGTGCAATGTACTCGTCAATCGTTTTAAGACAGTTTGAGATCTCTTTAGATACCTCTCACGGGCACTGACGGTCGACCAGTTTTGAACTTTATTGCTTAAACCATAAGGGTGAAAAGTGATCCACTGCTTGTGCCTCTATTTGAGCGGACAACTGTTTTCTCTTTGTCTATAGATGGTACACAACTCAAAATACAACATCAGGCCAAATCCTTGTCGGGTTGGATAGAAGTGTACTATCTATTTTGTGGTTTAAAGCTGTTTGCTTCCCTCGAGACGTGCCGAATAGGAAGCCAGTGAGTGTTCTACTGGGGATTCTGGAGTTCCTCTCAAATTTCCTGCATGATACCAGCCGGTGTATCATTTGAGTAGGACTTTTCCAGGCAACAGGGAGATACCTTTTGCATAGGAAAGTTCTACTCCCACCAAAAAAAAAAAACTTTATTTAGAAAAAAAATCGATACCACGCTGACTCAGGTATTTAAAAATTTAAACATTTTTTTTGGTTAAAGTTCAAACATCTATAAGTACAGTCTGTATTTGTTCACAGTCACGTCGGCATGAAAGCGGTTAACCGTAGTTAATCAACGTCCATCACAAAATATTGTATGTAAGTATAAACGTTACGTGTACACGGCTGTGACTGTTATCTTTTCAGTTTATTCCAGAGTTCACGTGAAAATCGAACGCTCAGAAAAAAATTGTTTGCGGCGAAGCCCTACGTGATTTTTTAAATCTTTTCTCTGAACAAACACCTTTGCTTAAAGCTTTAGGAAGATATCGCTGGGCATTTTTGCTTCCATTCAACAGTTTTTCTAAGCAAATAATTTTAGATATACTCGTAACTCATTCACAATAATATGTAATTAACGAAGCATCCGTACACCAACGAAACTTTTACAAAAATAGTAACATTATGTGAAGACGGATCTGCAGTACTGTACGGTATCATAAAAGTTAAAATAATATAATTTATACCAGGGATGATGAATATATAAATCTTTCCATAAATTGTTGAATTGATATTACCTACAGATCTCTGTGGCAGCTCAACAAAGCAATTACAACAATCAATTAACACGCCATAACACTGCGCACACCACAACGACAGCATATCGTTCCGCGATAATTATAATTGAAATTAAATTAATTCCACGGAAACATTTTCCGATAATCTCGCGTTGAACCATAAAATGATTTTAAAGCGCAATTTCGACTCAATTCATTTGCAACGAGTGTTCAGTAAAGTTCAATGTTGTATGAATGAATACGTCGACAACTCGACATGGTGTATAACTAGGTATGGTGGTTCACAAAGAGGAATTTCTCTCAGTCCACATTAGCAGCGGTTTCCTGGAGCATCGAATAAATGTGGGCAATTTGCGAGAACGTTTATCACCTAAAGAAAAGTTCTGGCGACGTCTGTAACTGCCGTAATTCCGCGCCGAAATTCGAGGGTTAATCACGGTGGCCATATATCAACGCTTTATTTAATACGTGCAACTTTGTTTGGGACTTAGTTCACACCCGTCCGCAGGCTATTGTGTGATGTTTTTATAGCCGCTAGATATTATTTTGAGATCGGCATTGTTTGGAATAAATTATGGCCACTAGGCACACATAAATTTGAAATTTCCAGCGGTCTGTTAAAACATTTTGTATTGGATATCGTTTCATCATGCTTGTTCTGATGTATTGTCCTCAATTATGGTTTGAACCCTCGAACATTTATGTAGCGCTACTGGCATAATTCGTCAGTATTGGACGGACATAGGAGCAAAATAGAGGGAGACCAAAGAAACGATGGATGGATTGTGTGAATTATGATATGGATGGAAAGGGGGTGACTACTGAGATGACGACTAATAGAGAAGTGTGGAAGAAAAAGACATGTTGCGCCTACCTCAAATAGATTGGGATAAAGGCAGGAGAATGATGACAGGAGCAAAATAGAATCGTAGAATATCACAAAGATGCTAATGATAATGATTGTACATCTGTAATAAGGTTTGTACGAACACTTTTACACATCTATAATATTTGAAAACTAGATGGAGGTCGGAGTTTTAAATCTGACTACTCTGAAAGTAAGGCCGAAAGAGACTCAAATGTCATTCTCTCTTTTTTAAAGTCCAGACATAATCTTGGTCAAATCATATGACGACCATGTGGACGGGTGTCTTTTGAGCAGGGACCGAAACCGGTATGATCAATACGGGTATTTTTTCAGTAACAACCTTTTTTTCTTTTACAGGTAATTTTAAAGGTTACCTTTATTCTTAAGTTCAATACAACCAGTATTAATACTGGTTACCGAAATAAAAATTACCCCTATCTTACACGAGCCGTCGGCATTAGTCAAAGGGCGCGCATCGCCTGTGTGTGTGACAAAGAGTCGAGTCGACACACGAACTTAGGCGAACGCCGACCAATCACGGCCCTGGCTGGCACGGCACGCAGCACGCGCAACGCGTCTTTCATTCAGTTTGATAGCAAGTGTTAAACTGTTTGGTTGGCATATTTACTACCTACGTACCTACTATTTAAAATGGGACGAAAAAGAAAAAATCATGTTTATGCATATTTTACCTACGAAAGGGAAACAAATTCCTCGAAATGTGATATAGAAGGTTGCAATAAAGTTTTAAAGGTAAGTGGATTTGGCCCAGAAAAAGCGTCCATGGAGCTCCTTACTCTGCCATACTTCCATGCGTTCATTAGTGTCAAGTACTACAGGTTTGCGCCAGTTCTCGTTAGCCAAGGAGAGCGGGGTGAGGCCCTTGTCAACCGCGACCACATGGCGATGCATCTCCACGTCGGTTTCTAGGAAATATTCCCTGAGACTGCATATCTCGCGATTGTGGAGAGTCTTAGCGTTTAAAAAGCCTCGACCACACTTTCGCGGGATATACAGCCTCATTACCGATGACCGTGGGTGATGCATTCGATATGCAGTCAGCAGCGTACGGACCTTCCTGTCCAGGGCGTCGAGTTCGGTCTGAGTCCATTTGAGTATGCCGAAAGAGTACATCAAAACCGGCATGACCCAACCGTTGAAGGCGCGCACCTTGTTTCCGCCTGATAGAAGACTATTAAATACTTTCTTCAGGTGGCCAAAGAAGCGCTCCTTCAACGATTGCTTCATGTCAGTAACATTGATGACCAATGCTTCCGACATACCCAAATACTTATAGGTTTCGGATGCGGAGAGGGCTCGGAGGTTTATGGAATCCGAGAGTTGGGTTCCCGCGGATTCCACCATCTCCCCTCGCTTTACATGCATGACCGCACATTTGTCCACACCAAATTCCATCCTGATGGCGCTACTGAAGGTTTCAGTTACTTTCAGTAGCTCCATCAGTTGAAAATTGTTGGGGGCAAAGAGTTTAAGGTCATCCATGTAAAGGAAAGAAGAAAGAAAGAAAGAAAGAAATAATTTATTTGCCATGAATGTGGGTACAAAATAAGATGTAAGCATTGTAGAAAAAACAGTTCCAACACACTCTACCTTACGGCATGCAAAAGTAAAAACATATTTAAATCTACTCAATTGTACAAAATCAAAATAACAAAAAAAAAGAAACGAAACATAAAAGGTACCAAGAAAGGTCCTAAGTTATGTGACACTACAGCCTTTACACAAACTAAACATAGAAAACAACAATATTCATTCTGTATTTTACACATTAGGATTGATTAAATTAATTATTTATTTTGCCTACATTAACAAGGTATATATAATACAATATAATAAATTAATATAAAATTACAAACTTTTATCATTTAGAAATTCTTGTATAGAATAGTAGCATTTGTCTATTAGTAATGATGTTAGCCTCTTTTTAAATATACTAAACGGTTCTTCTTTGTAGGCATGAGGTATTTTGTTATATATAACTGGCCCCATTGTTAGTACACTTTTTCTTAATAAAGCTGTTTTGTACCTGCCTGTAAACATTAGATTTTTATATTGAGATCTGACAGGTCCCTGGCGTATTCTAATATCGTCCATTAGGGTAAAAAGGTGTATGTTTGTCCTAACAAATATTGCAACTTCAAGAATATACAAAGACGGAAAGGTGAGTAATTTTAGGGACTTGAACACAGGTATACAACTGTCGGTATTTTTAAGACTACTGATTGATCTTAAGCAACGTTTTTGGGCTTTAAATATTCTCTCCCTATCGGTACAGTTGCCCCAGAATATAACTCCGAATCTCAAGACTGACGCAACTAGACCGTGATAAGCTTCCACCACGGTGCGCGTGCTTACTTTTTTTGCCAGGTTATAAAGAACGTACGCTGACTTGCTTAATCTCTTACATATATCCTCTGCATGTGGTTTCCAGGTCAGTTTGTTATCAATTAGAATACCAAGGAATTTTGTAACATTTGTCGATTCTACTTTTTGTCCCTTAAATTCAACATTGTAATTTTCAGCCCCTAGTCGCTGGTGGAAATGCATAACTTTTGTTTTCTGGATGTTTATAATTAAATTATTTCTATTAAGCCAGTTTATTATGTTTTTCAATGTTTTATTAATATCGGTTTCGTATTTATTTTTATCGCCGCATTTTATTATTGCCGTACTGTCGTCTGCAAATAATACCATAGGTTGTTGTATTTGTCGAGGCAAGTCATTAATGTACAAAAGAAACAATAAAGGTCCAAGGACACTGCCTTGCGGTACGCCATATTTGACTTCTCTGCAGCCAGATAGGTATTTATGTTCTTTTTTAGTTTTCATACATATCCTTGATACTTCTGTGTATTGCTTTCGATTAGTAAGGTATGACTTAATTAGATTTAAGACATTTCCTCTAATGCCGTACGTGTAGAGTTTATTTATAAGAGCGTCATGGTTTACGTAATCGAATGCTTTCGTCATATCAGTATATATGGCGCACACAGGCCTTTTGTGGTCTACACTTGGCATTACGTTGTTCAGTAGGTCGTATATTGCCATATTGATATTTTTATTTTTTCTGAACCCCTTTTGTTCGTCACATAAGATTTTATTTATAGTTAAGAACTTATAGACTGTCTCGTATATAATTTTTTCAAAAACTTTGGAAAACACTGGAATTAAGGCCACTGGTCTATAATTAGCCATGTCTTCTTTGCTATTTTTTTTATGGAGTGGTTTTATGATTACTTTTTTAAGACTATTGGGGAAACTACCTGAGCTAATACTTGTATTCATTATGTGACTTAGAGGTACAGCAATTATATCAGACACAAATTTGACTACCGAAGTTGATACGCCGTCATAGCCGTGACTTTTTTTATTTTTTAATGTCCTTATTGCTCTAGCTATATCCTGTGGTACTACTGGCGGCATGAACATAGAGTTCGAGTTATTGGTTATACTATTGAAATTATCTGATTCTGATTTTCCATTTGATACATCTCGTACTTGGTCTACAAAGAAATTATTGAAAGATTCAGCAATTTCTTGGGGGTTTTTAATTATAGAATTCTGTCTGTTTATTTGTAAAATCGGATCCTTAGTGAATTTAGTATTGTTAATAATTTGCCACGCTGCTTTGGTCTTATTCTCAGAGTTATTTATAATATAGTTATTTTGAGCTTTTTGGGTGAGTCTAATAATTTTCTTGAGTTTTTGTGAATAAGTTTTGAAAATATATTTATTTTTACGCGTAGGAGATAATCTATACTTCCACAATAAATTTCTTTGTTTCCGACTGCAAATTCTTATGCCCCTAGATACCCACTTAATCTTTCTGTCTGGTTTAACAATAACCCATTTCATCGGAAAGCAAAGATTGTACAATAAACAAAAAATATCTATGAAGTTATCATAAGCTTCATTAGCGTCTTCGGTACTAACTACGTCTGAGAAAGTTAGACATTGTAGATAACTTTTAAATTTTATTAGATTTTCCTTTGTAATAGTACGTTTTTGTATGCGCCAAGAATTAATAATACATGTTTTTTTAATTGGGATTTTCAGTAGTTGAGCTGTATGGTCAGAAAGAGCAAGGTCTATTATCTCGCAATTACATTTCTGCTTTGAATTATGAGCTATGTTATCTAGGCAAGTCTTGCTCATTAATCGTGTTGGTTGATGTATTTCCAGTTTAAGATTGTAATTGAGAAGTAAAGATTCAAAGTCCAAAGTAAATCTATTTCTTTTAATTACGTCTATGTTAAAGTCCCCACACAGAACCACCTTTTTATTTAAATTATTGCATAATGTCTTTAATAGAGAATCCAGGATATCATAAAAGAGACTTATGTTAGACATATTGGGCGGACGATATATGCATATAATTATTATCTTATGTTTAATTAGTTCTAACGCACAACATTCTATAACCCCCGTCACTGAAAAGCTGGATATGTTCTTTAATTCTTTGTATTCATAGCTATTCTTAATTAGGATGCAAGAACCTCCACGTTTTTGTGTTTTTCTTGCATAACACGCAGCTATCTTAAAATTAGGTATGTTAATTAAGTTTTCGTGACCAGCTATTACAAAATGTTCCGTTATACAGATCACATCTATATCTATTTCCTTTTGTAACAATTCTTGGATATGTACTGTTAATAAATCTGATTTATTGAGAAGACCAGCTATGTTTTGATGCAAAACATGTTTGTGATTATAAAAGAAAAAACTCATTCGCGTGAACTGTAGAGGAGTTGAGTGGAGACTCTCCAAGTTCCGCATCAACTGAGCGGTTCATATCTCCGTTAGCACAACATACAAATTCGTTTATCATTAAACTAAGATTTACAAATATATTTGACATGCCGCGATTGTTCACAGATCCACTTCTTTTCCAAAACATTTTGAAATCATAAGAAAGGTAATAGTTCGAATCGAACAAGTATGCATAGTTATGAGTACATGCATCTAGGTATAACAGGCTATTAAATGTCTCTATTCTTCCGTTGAACATCGTTGAGTAGTTGTTTAATTTGAATGTAGGTGCGCAAATTACAACATTTGTGTGCTGTATTTTTAAAAGAGTTTCACGTATGCAGATTGTTAAGTCGACGTAGTTATTAGTTCGTCGAAAATCCTCCTCGCCAATTAAAATGATGCAATAGTCATACATGGTATAGTTTTTTAGTTTTTGTTCAAGGTTATTGATGAGTTCCTTTATCCCACAGTTAGGTTTTAAGTAGTGGCAAATTTCAAATTTTGGGAATGTATCTTCTGCCATTGACAGTATCTTGTTGTTCTTATTACTGCTTAAGATACACAGCTTGTACTTTTCAGTGATGTTTCTTTGTTGATTCTTAGTCTGTGTTGGGATTTGATTGCAAGGGCGACTATTCTTTTTTTTATCAGACGTGTTCGGTACAGCGGGGGCTAGTTGATTTTCGGTCAAGGGTTGGCATTTATTTATATCGTTATTTTTTAACTCAGTAACCGAGGATGATATGGACTTCTCTTTATTTGGAGAGTTGTGGTCACTTGTATCTTTACATGAGCTGAACTTTTGTGTGGATTTAGGCGGCGACTTAGTGAGTACTATTGTATCTGAACTGCCGATTGACAGAGCTGAGTTGAAGGAGTCGTCCACAGCTGTATCGCCTGTTTTTTGATTTTGTATGACTGCGTTTGGTATGTGAGTCACCATAGGAGAGAGATACAATTTAGTCGGGGTGGAGGAGCCCCCCGTTTGTAATTTATTTCTTGTACTTGCAGATCTCGGTGAAAAACTCTTCGTATTTAATATATTCACTTTCTTAAAAGTTTCAATAACTTTCTGGTATTGTCCAATATCCATTTTAAGGCGAAAGTTTTCGCTATTTAAATTTTCAATTTCTATATGTGCACTTTTTAGCTCCATATTTAGCCTATTGATTGTATCTTTAAGATTTAGAGTAGCGTCACTTTCATTTAGTGACGTATTTGGCAGACTCATCATCGTCGTGTCTAATAAAGTGGAGTTTGTGCTTAAGTTAACATTAAAGACGCTGTCCATTGAGCTCGATCTCGGTGGTTTGCGAAAAGTAATATTTTCAAATTCAGACTTGTCCATAATGTCGGTAGAAGGCGACAAAAGTCGTTGAATGTTGTTATGTTAATAAGTTACAAAAATACAAATTAATAAAAAAATAATAAAAAAAACACAAAAATTTCAATAGTACACGTGAGAATAGAACGCACGATCACTCTCTTTCTAAGCGCGAAGTTCAACCGCTATGCTACTTGGCTCTGTAGTAGTTGTGACGAAATAACGCTATAGGTGCTGAGCGAAGTAATTAGTCTCCAACTTGGGCTCTCGTATGGCCATATAAGGTAATGAAGTGTCGAACGCGTTGTATGATAGATGATGATTCATGCACTGATAGCGACGGTGTCAGCGGGTGTGAGGCACGGGCGCGCGAGGAGTATCGGGCGCACCGCGGGTTGAGGTAGGTCAGGGAATAGGATCGTTTTTTAAAAGTTTGAAAGTTATTTACCCATAACTTTTTAGTTCTTGGGAGTTTTGACGTCCGGTTTTTACCACTAGAACGAACACTTCACTCACTATGCAATACTATCGCTCAATAGTCTAAACAAACACTTTTTGCTATTTAAAACGATTAAGAATTTAGGAGCTTGATGACAACGATCTTTCCTTTAGCACGGTTACGTTCCGTCCATCGTCCAAGGAGGTGACATATAACCTGACCACCTCTCCTCAACCGATAGTCTATACCTGAATCCTCCAGCAGTGTACTCAGAGGATTCAGGGCTAAGCAGAACCAAAGCGGACTCAAACTATCGCCCTGAAATATGCCTCGCTCGATCCTTATCGGTTCGCTGTTCCTTTGGATATTTCGACATCCTGGATAGCGAAGGACCGTCCTCCACTGCTCCATACATGAAATCAGGAAGGTGCGCAGAGTTGCATCGACTTTATACAACTCCAGCACCCTCTTGAGCCATGTATGTGGCACCGAGTCATAGGCCTTCTTATAATCTATCCAACATGTCGACAGATCCTTTCGGGAACGACGAACCTGTTGGCTAATGGCCATATCAATGAGGAGTAGCTCCTTAGTACCGTGAGACCCGTTCCTACATCCATTTTGAGAGACAGACATGATGGAGTTGGAGTCAATATGATTGTAAATTTTAGCTCTCAGAATGGATGTAAGAACTTTATAGACTGTCGGCAAACACGTGATCGGTCTATAATTTTTGGGTTCCACGGTACTACCTGATTTGTGGAGCAGGTGGGTAATTCCTGTTGTTAGGAACTGGGGTAGCGAACCAGACTCCAAAGCAGTCTGGTACTGAGCCGCCAAGCGAGCATGCGATCCAATGAACCATTTAATCCAGAAGTTGTGCAGCCCGTCCGGCCCTGGAGACTTCCAATTGGGCAATGGACGGACTGCACGAGCTACATCTTGGGGGCAGATGGTAATGGCGCCCATTTCTGGTATTGGCTCGCAGGCTCGCTCGACTTCTCGAGCCCAATCCCCTTCGGTGTGACTGATAGGCACCGACCAGATACTGCGCCAAAAAGAACACATGGCATCATTATCCGGCAAGTGCGCGTCCGCCACACTTTGGACCGGTCGCTCCCAAGCCCTATATACCCACCTTTCATCACTCTGGAAGGTGCGGTTCTGAGTATATCCGTCCACTCGCCGCTTATACCTACGAATACGGTTCGCCCATGCATATACTTTCTGCTTCAGGAAGTCTATGCGCTCTGTGACACGGGACATATAGTCCCGAGGGCTGATATCAGTCCCCGAGAACGCCCGCCTCACAAAGCGCATCACTTTAGGGCAAGTGTTGCCCTCCCTGAAGCAGATTAGTTTCCCGATGAGGGCTCTGGCCCCACCAATACGACGTTCAATTCTGCACTGCCAAGCTGGTACGGCTGGTTTCGGTCGTGTAGCTCTAGAGTCATTAGGGAATTTGACTTGAGCTACACGACATGCCGCTACAGCCGCGCAGTACAGAATCGAATGAGTATCGGCGAGGTCTTTGCAGTCATCAAAATAGTTTGACAACTGCGAATCCAAAGCCGCCACCAGTGCCCTATTTTTGTTATGCATGGGCAAACGAGGTAAGCGTGGTCTAAGTTCGGGAGTCATGAACCGATATTCCCGAATCGCACACTCCAAAGCACTCCTCAATTCATCATTGCAATGGGTACTTACGTTTGTAGCCCTGTCATCCCTTCCTTCGTCAGCGTAAATTGTGATTGGCTGCGGTGGTACTGCAGCAGTCTGCGGCGTGGGGACGATGACATGGCTACTCCGCATTTCGTTTCGCAAGCGATCAAGTACAGTGTCATCCAACATACGATGACGTTGGATGACCCGCACCTGGGGGTCTACTCCCTAAGCACGTAATCCTTAGTTTCGGCTTTAGTTACGGGCGTTTCCTACTCCCTAACACCTACGGACTTATGATTAGTTCGGATCCCCTGATCCGACAGTCGTTGTGCCGAAACGTTGACAGCTGGCTCAAGCACCTGAAAAAGAGAGAGCATCCGAACACGGTACGCGGTCAGATTGTTTCCCCCCTCTGTAGCCCCATAGTATGAGCGCATGACATTTTCATTAATGGATTGTGTCCATCTCATGCGCTGCACACTTCCACCGGGAGCTGGGACCCTATCAGAGGCCGGTGGGCTTCGAGGTCCTAAGCCGTCCGGTGGCCGGCGTCCTCCCCGTCGACGAGCAGGTGGTGGCGTCGTGGGCGGAGAGAAATACTCGTCACTCGAGCTCGACGCAACTGCCACGGCCGGTGTCGTCACAGCGCCCGCAGTGGGGCTGGGTACCGGCGGCGGCGAGGCGGAGCTGAGCGACGAGTCCGGAGGTGGTGGGCGTGCGCGGCGTGCCGCTGATCTTGGCAACATTTCTTCAGTTTATCCATTTGATTTTTTTTCAATTATTTTCATTGTTGTTCGGAGGTGACATCTGTCATGTCACCCCCGAGCCGGCAGTTTCCGATGAGATTTACATATTTTTAATGTGAAACGGTCTTTTTTATTATTTTATGCTATGCCTAGTAAAGGTTTAGGCTATTAAATTAAAAATACTTATGAAAATTGGTTTAAAATTATTATGACTATTTAAATTGAAAAAACTGAAAACTGTGACGTCTGTCGGCGCGGTGTTGCCTTATTATTACTTTTATTATTATTACCAACACATATCGCACCTTTGGGAACAAAGGGTCACTTTTGCATTTTTTCCAACTTTACAGGAGAAGCGTTATTAATTTGTTTTGTCGTATTTCTTTAATAACTTTGTACTGTTTCAGAGTATTAAGGCCATTCTTATAGTCTTAAATCGGTAGTTTCTTCACGGACAATCATGAATATTAAAAAATAAATACAAGAAGGGGTTTTAGAAACAAGCCATAAACTGAGGGAAGGCTACAAAAGTGACTTTTTGTTACTAATCATTACAAAAATAATATCACTTGTAAACAGAAGTGACGTTTTGGTTGCAATGAAAAGAAAAGTTTTATGCAAGTAGGTTATATTACCGCAGTGCCTCTCCGTCACAAATACGCAGTCACAATTTGGCTTTCAAAACACTACTGACATGATGAGACGTTACGTTTCAAGCAAACTGACCAAAAACGCCAAATAATGTAACGGCCTCCCCTCCCTCAAAACGATGTTATTCATGCAATTTTCACCGTTTTACTGAGATTATAAAGTCGATTATCGCGGTTTTTTCTGCATATTTAAGTCGTTTTTACAAAAACTTGCAGAAGTGACCCTTTGTTCCTAAAGGTGCGATATGTAGCTACTACCACCTCAAGGAATGGGCCATTCGCGGCCATTCCGAATGGCCTACGTTTTTAAACTTTAACCGCACAGCACGACTACTTTCCTGGTAATGTTTACTATTTTCTAATGCCAACAAATACAAATGATTGGCATTGCGATATTATATTCTGTTTCTTTCTCGTAATCAAGGTCATTTTTAGGTAACCGGTATTAAAACGGTAACCTCATTAAAGGTTTTTTCTCGTAATCAAGGTCATTTTTAGGTAGCCGGTATTAAAACGGTAACCTGAATAGAGGTTACATTTTTTTTCTGTCTGGTTACCCAGATAGTGGTAACCTAAGTCTTAAAAATAACCAAAATTCTTCAATACCTGTACCATAATTTATAAAGGTTTTCGGTCCCTGTTTTTGAGGAACGAACCGCACATATTGAGTTGGACCAGTCCAGTCAGTGCACACATTCAAATGGGATTACGAGGCAATGACGTCAACAACGTAATTCAGGAGAAATGTTAATATAAGACCGAACTATCTCCGTTTTGTTTGTTACAAACCACACTTCACCTATAGATACCGCATCTAAAACATTAACCAAGTAACAAGTCCGGTTTTAAGTCCAACACTAACTTGACGAACTCTAAATTCAGCTTTAAATTCAAGAAACAGAGCACTTAAGTTGCTTAGTCCCTAGTACTATGTTGCGGCTGGTTGGGTTAAGTGTTCCAGGGTTAACTTGGGTTACAAGTTTGAAAGGTGATTAAACAAGAAGCATCAACGTGTTTGTTGGTAAACTGTGTACATCAGTCGTTTTTATTACGTACCTAGTGGACGTCAGGCGGTCAAAGTGCTGCTATCTACAGCGTCGGCTGTGTCCTAGTTTATGTTCGGGTCTGTCTCTCAGTTTAGATAGTTTAACTAGAATTAAGCAGACGTTTTTAACCAACTTCAAAAAAAACCGGCCAAGTGCGAGTCGGACTCGTGCACCGAGGGTTCCGTACAATCCTGTAGGTATTCACGGTTTATGCATAAGGTTAATATTTATGAAATTAAATGTTTTCTTTTTAATTTTTATATTTCAGTTGATTGAATGAAAGGTAAATTGTGGTTTACGATTTATTTAGTTTAGAAAAAAATGATATTAGAAACCTCAATATCATTTTTGAAGACCTATCCATGGATACCCCACAAGTATGGGTTTGAAGAATTTTTTTTTTTGAGTTTCAGTTCTATGTATGGGGAACCCCAAAATTTATTGTATTTTTTCTATTTTTGTGTGAAAATCTTAATGCGGTTCACAGAATACATCTACTTACCAAGTTTCAACAGCATAGCTCTTATAGTTTCGGAAAAAAATGAGAGACATGACGAATCTATAAGGGTTCCGTTTTATGCCATTTGGCAACGGAACCCTAAAAAAGAAGAAGATACTCAAGTTAGTTGAGAGCAGTAGGGGCCCAGTGGTATCGGCTCCGACTTACGAGTTGTAGGTCGTGGGTTCGAACCGAGGCGCTTTACTTTGTATAAATAATTTCATCACCACTGCTCTAAAAAGGTTGCAGGAAAATATCGTGAGGAAACTGGCATGTCCTAGAATAAAATTTCGAAGACATGTGACATCTAACAACCCGCACTGGGCCCGCGTGGTAGATTACGGCCCATTCCCTTTCACCAAGAGGAGGCCTGTGTCTCAGCAGTGGGAACAGTAAAGGCTTATGATGATGATGATGTGTCTCTAACTCAAATCGGCTATTAGTTTTAACCGTCAAGGTCATTCAATGGTTATATCAAGGTCAAAGTAGGGAAGACTTTGTTAAAAAAAAATTACTAACAGCCGATTTGAGTTCAGTTACTCCAAAAACTTACATTAAAATTTTTCGGAATTTTTCAACAAAATCTTCTTACTTTGACCTGGAAGTGACCTTAATATAACGGTTGGATGACCTTCACGGGTAAAACAAACAGCGAGTTTGGATTCAGCGACTCCAAAAACTTATTTAAATTTGTTTTCCAATTTTTTAAACAAAGTATTCTTACTTTGACCTTGATGTGACCTTGAACCTGGTGTGATGGAGGTCAACCGACCTTGAATTCGAAATCAGTGACCCCGAAAACCCTAAGAAAACATACTAAAGTTCAGTGATAATTTTTAGATCAAATGTTGACCTGTGTAAATAGCATTTTTTTTTTTTTGAAGGAATAATAACAACTCTTTAACCACAAATAACAGAAGAACTGAAACATTTTGTGCAGGGTAGGTACTACAAAAAAAAGTGAAAAATAAAATGCTTATTTGATCGTCTAAACACCATAAATATATTTACGCTTCTAATGTTGCACACTTTTTTAATAATTGGGACTTTTTTTACTTTTTAGCCATGTCTCACAGTTTACTCATTACCAGCATGCTCAAATAGTATCTAGTCTTGCAATAGAGTAGAATAGCTGCATAGAATGTTAGACTGATCGTATAAATACCTTCCAATGATGGAAACTTTTTAATTTATGAACCTCTAAAAAAATAATGGTCCTTCTAAGACATTGTTTTTAATTGTCTGGCCTTTTGTTACATTTATTTGCAGTTACTAAGCTAGCCCCAATTTGGCTAGCTTCAATTCAGTCCTTTTCTCTGGGAGAACTCCAGAAGCGTGGTAAAGGAGAGTGGTCGTACTTTTCTTAAAAAAAGGGTGATAAAACCCTTTTTAAGAACTACAGACCCATTTCGCTCCTAAGCCACGTATATAAGTTGTTTTCAAGAGACGTCACGAATAGTCTAGCGCGGAGACTCGACGAGTTTCTGCCACCGGAGTAGGCCGGGTTTCGAAGAGGATACAGTACCATAGACCACATCCACACAGTGCCGCAGATTATACAGAAGTCCGAAGAATATAATCGACCCCTGTGTCTTGCGTTTGTGGACTATGAGAAGGCTTTTGACTCTATCGAGACCTGGTCTGTTTTGGAGTCTTTGCAGTGATGTCAAGTCGATTGGCGATACATCCAAGTACTGAGATGTCTTTACGAAAACGCGACAATGACCGTCCAAACTCAGGACCAGTGAACTGAACACATCTCCCTGCGTCGAGGAGTGAGACAAGGGGACGTAATTTCCCCAAAATGGTTCTCTAACGCATTGGAAGATGTGTTCAAGACACTGAACTGGAGTGGACGCGGTATTAACGTCAACGGCGAGTACATCTCACACTTGAGATTTACAGACGACATCGTCATATTGGCTGAATTGCTGCAGGACTTACAGCAGATGCTGGACGATCTAGTTGATTCTTCTAAAAGCATTGGTCTTCGGTGCCCTCAAGGTTGTTCGAGAATACGTTTACCTCGGGCAAACTCTGCAGTTTGGTAGGAACAACCTTGAGAAGGAGGCTAACAGAAGAATTCAGCTGGGTTGGGCAGCATTTGGGAAGCTTCGTCGTATCTTCTCGTCGCGTATTCCGCAGAGCCTAAATACGAAAATCTTCAATCAGTGCGTCCTACCTGTTATGATCTACGGAGCCGAAACGTGGACACTCACGGTACGGTTGGTCCATAAATTCAAAGTTGCTCAGCGAGCTTTGGAACGAGCTATGCTTGGGGTATCTCTGAGGGACAGAATCCGGAATGAGGTGATCCGGCAGAAAACCAAAGTTATCGACATAGCTCAAAGAATTAGCAAGCTGAAGTGGCAATGGGCCGGCCACATTAGCCGTAGAACCGATGCCCGTTGGGGTAGACGTGTTCTTGAGTGAAGACCGCGAATCAGCAAACGTAAGGTAGAACGCCCTCAGGCTAGGTGGAGCGACGATCTTTGCAGGGTGGCTGGTAGCAGCTGGATGAGAGTTGCCGAGAATCGGGCTGAATGGCGTGCAATTGGAGAGGCGTATGTCCAGCAGTGGGCTGCTATAGGCTGATGATGAAGCTAGCCCCGGCCGTTCGTGGCCAGCGAGCATTACATCTAAGTTGGTCGTAGTTACTTGGCTATTTAGAATTTTTAGGACTCTAAAATACCATTTAAATGTTTCACAAAAATAGGAGCTGTCATTATTTTAGAGTGTTCAATAATATTCTTAGGAGCGCAAAATGGGAATTAGTAGTGGTTCAATTAAACAGATATCTTACCTTATTTATGTAGGACAAGATTCAACAAGATTCTATAACACTTCTAATTACCCTGTAATCTTAATAATTTCTGTTATAACTTAATTGAAAGCAACTATAATAGATGTTTATTACGTATAAATAATGTTAGAGAAATTCCTTTGTGTTTAATTACAGCAGAGTAAACACTCATCTTTCGTAATGAATTTGTAGAGAAACGATATTGTAATTAATACCAACTGTTAACTATAAATATTTCAAGGCGCCTCTAATTTACATAATACTAGCTTCTGCCCGCGACTTCGTCCGCATAAATGTTGGTTATTGCGGAAGAAGACGAAGTCGCGGAATAAAAAGTAGCCTATGTCCTTTCTTGGGGTTCAAACTTACCCTGTACCTAATTTCATCAAAATTTGTTCAGTAGTTTAGTCGTGAAAGCGTAACAGACAGACAGAGTTACTTTCACATTTATAATATTAAAAATATAAGTATAGATTTGTGTGATGTGGACTCAAGTCTGATATTTTTTGTGGTTGCTTCATCTGCCTTTTTCCTCCTATGGTGGGGTCAGCTTCCAGTCAAACCGGATGCAGCTGAATACCAGTATTTTACATGGAGGGACTGCCTATTTGACTCCCACAACCCAGTTACTGTATAATACGATACTCTTTGTTAAGACTGGCTGTCGGACTTTCGGGTTTCTTGCGACCAGTAACGTTTGTTAAATCCACAAATAACAGCTGGGACGCACACCTTTTATTTTTATTTTTTTATTGGGAAATTATCAAATTATTTCTCCCGCTCTGGGCGGAGCGGGAGGGCATGTCAGACTTTTACTGACTAAAACCCACCCATGTTCTTTCAGTTGCCCATGTGCCAGGGTCACGGTATCTCTTTCGAACAATCTCGCGACCCTAGCAGGCATCGGTCCTAGCAGACCCCTTCAGTGCATCTCTTTGAGGCGGGACGCACACCTTGACGTGTATTCCAAGGCACGGAGGGGTTTTGGTATGCAAATATCAGCAGGTTACCCATTCTTGATCAACCGCGGTAAGCGTAGTTTAACCTCATCGTTCGACCTGTGCGGCTGTTATTACTAAGCATTAAACAAACGACTCTTGTGATTGTTGACTTTACAGATCCATTATAATTATTTCGGAGATAAATCCTGATCAAATAAATTTTTTTGCGAAAATTTACGAGATTTATCAACACCTAGATCTGACATAATTGAGAATAGCTTTCTCAAAGCGTGCTGGAAATATAAAAGAATCTAGATTTCCTCACGATTTTCCTTCCATCGTAAATCAGCGGTGGCTTAGATATACTAGGGAGCTAAATTATGATATCGAGAGTCAAAGTCATATTGGTACGTGTTAAGAATTCTCAAAGAAGACTCCGTCAGCCTTCAGGCTACCAGGATTCTAAAAGACATCAATAAAATTAAATATTAACTGAATTCTTTACGAAGCAATCCAATTATTTCTTACCTGTAATCATAATTTTTTCACAGTCGAGAAAAAACGTGGAGAAAAGGAGTCAATACTATTTTGATTGCTGACGCTTGTGAAAAATCCAATAAGGCTTTGATTGCCAAAATAGCGATAATGGTTCTATAGGAAACATGAAGAGAAGAATGTTAATTCAACACCTCATTCTAAGTACGGACGGAAAACATTGAAGAAATTACCTGTATTTAGCAAAATAACTATCAAGTATCAGTAGTCAAACAACTGTTCTCAATTATAACATAACATCAAGCCTTGTTTCTGTGAAGGATTGGGCAGATGGGGCCATAGTGCATCACATTTTGCAGGATAAGTTTAAGTCTCCCATGAAATAAGGAGCGGAGCTTATTGCTATCAAACGGGCACAAATACAGACTGCAGGTTACTACTGAGAAATTCCAGATATAATACTTGGGTCGACCTGGGAAATAAACCCATGCTCAACAGTAAGTAGCGCTTGCGACCAACGAGGCATTTTCAATTTGTCATAGGCAAAAAGTGGTTGAAACTTCCCTTCACTATGTTCAGTAATGTAAGACTGATCCAATCTACCGATATGAAGCTTAAATCGACAGTGGAAGTATTTATGACCGAGTTACAAAGTACACCCTGACGTTTCGCTGACACTGCGTTCATCTTGGCGCAGCTAGAAAATTTACAATATTTCCTCTGGAAAATCAATTTTCGCCGATAAAGTGTTACCCGTGAGCTCCTGTTTTCTCATCTGTGAAAAAAGTCACGTATTATGTACGTTGAACGGCTTCTAAAAGAATAATAGCCCTATAAGATGGGTAATCATGATCACACGACGTAACGTTCGCTTAAACGTAAACAAGCCGTGTTAACGACAAGTAAATAAATAACAATTAAAAAAAACTAAAAAACATGCTTCCATTGAAAACCAAACTAAAAAGTACAAAATAATGGAAAAATAGCTTGGGGTCCTTTTTAAGGTACTATATCATCTTTTTTCCATTATATTGTACTTTTTAGTTTGGTTTTCAATGGAAGCGTGTTTTTTTAAACTATTATTTATTTTCTATTTTTCGGGTGTTTCGAATTTTGAGACGTATGTCAGCGTAGTTTGTGACGTATGTCAGCGTAGTTTGTGACGTATGACAGCGTGGTTTGTGACGTATGGCAGCGTAGTTTTCGAAGACAGTTTTTTTGCTGTCCTGGTAAACCTGGCAAGGATAATGGCACAAATTTATGAAATTATAGTATTGTCATCGGTCTTTGATAAGTCTACAGAGTTTGAATGAAATCTGGTCGTTTAAAGTGGGTCAAAATCGCGCTATAAGGAGTCGGTAACAAACAAACATACAAACATACAAACAAACATACTAACATACAAACAAACATACTAACATACAAACATACAAGTGAAGCTAATATAAAGCGTGTAAAAAAAACACACCTGTCCAATCTCTATTCCAATCGTTTTCATCTGCGTGTTAATTTGCAGAGATCAAAATTTTTTGATTACCAAAGGGATTTTGATTAAGGTTGGACATTCGCAATTATAGGCCCAATTCTGCAAAGCTCAATAATTATGATGACGTCACTCGTTCTGCGATCCCTTTACGAGCTGATTCGATAGCGGTTTCTCATTTGCGTTATAAAATACAGAGATTTATGCGGTGCTATTATTTGGCAATACATTTTTAGGCGTCGGATCGTTTTGCGGCGGATACCGTGCACCGATATTTCGACAATAAATCATCTGTGGTTTGAGTTTGATGGTATTTGAAAAGGGACGTAAACATATAAAATCAGTCGTATACAAGTTCGCTCAGATGAAAAAATGGAAGTCAATACGGGTGTGGACATTTCGTTGAGCGAAAATATTGATACAAAGTTTGGTCTGCGACAGGAGACTACAAGTTTTGTTATCTGATTAGTTGGCTATTAGTTGTGACATCGCCTACATTGTCATGTTTTTCGTACAAGTTTCGTTAGCTTTATTGACACTTATCTGTTGTAATTCAGCTTTTATTGTCAGTGTCATAAAGTAAATTATTTTTGTTGTTAATCTTGACCTATATAAGTAATGTTTTTTTTCTAATTATCCTACAGTATCCTACATTGTCCCATTTCTGAGCCAAGCCTCTCCAAATTCTTCCAGGTATCCATTTCTAGAGCCATTTAGATCCAATGTTGAGTGTTTTAGGATAATTGGAATAGGCTTTAGATGAAAGCACTTGTGTCATCGTATACACAGTCGCACCTCTGCTGTAAACATTTTATTTTGGCTATCAAAGATTGTGACCAGCGTTGTGCTTCTTAAATGTTATTATTATTATAGACTAGCTGACCCGACAGACGTTGTCCTGTCTCTTTGATGATATTTGAGCACGCATTCTGTCAATTCTATGTCAAATGTCATAATGTTACTTTAAAAAGTTTACATTAAGTATTCTTAAATAAGTGTTCTTAAATTTTCTCATTTTCCGCGCAATTTTTTCATAAGAACCTTCTCCTGACAATTACAAACACAACAAAAAAAAAAAGTGAAATCGGTCCAGCCGTTCACGCGTGATGGCGTGACCAAGGGAAACATGGATTCATTTTTATATATATAGATAACAAACAGTTGCCCGTGACTTGGTCTGCGATCCAGGATGAAGAGTAGACTATGTCCTTACCCAGATCATGGTCCGTCTGTGTGCTCAATGTCATCCAAATCCGGT
Organism: Aporophyla nigra; assembly: GCA_947507805.1. Classification (NCBI taxonomy): domain Eukaryota; kingdom Metazoa; phylum Arthropoda; class Insecta; order Lepidoptera; family Noctuidae; genus Aporophyla; species Aporophyla nigra. The sequence goes on along the minus strand of OX382297.1, from coordinate 16,290,601 downwards.
ATCCAGCTTAGCGTCAAAGCGTAACAAACAAACATAACTTACCTTCGCAATTATAATATTGAACCAATATCAATTCTATAAAACTAAAACCGGCCAAGTGCGAGTCGGACTCGCGCACCGAGGGTTCCGTACAAACCTGCAGGTCATCATCATCATCATTCGTCATCATCGTTTATGAAATTAAATGTTTTTTTTTTTAATTTTTATATTTGAGTTGACTGAATGAAAGGTAAATTGTGGTTTACGATTTATGACGTATTAAAAAAAAACTACTTACTAGATCTCGTTCAAACCAATTTTCGTTGGTAGTTTTCATGGTAATGTACATCATATATTTTTTTTAGTTTTATCATTCCCTTATTTTAGAAGTTACGGGGGGGGGGACACACATTTTACCACTTTGGAAGTGTCTCTCGCGCAAACTATTCAGTTTAGAAAAAAATGATATTAGAAACCTCAATTTCATTTTTAAAGACCTATCCATAGATACCCCACACGTAAGGGTTTGATTAATTTTTTTTTTTGTGTTTCAGTTCTATGTATGGGGAACCCCAAATATTATTGTTTTAAAAAAAAATGGTATTAGAAACCTCAATATCATTTTTGAAGACCTATCCATAGATACCCCACACGTATGGGTTTGATGAAAAAAAAATTTTTGAGTTTCAATTCTATGTATGGGGAACCCCAAATATTATTGCTTTTTTCTATTTTTGTGTGAAAATCTTAATGCGGTTCACTGAATACATCCACTTACCAAGTTTCAATAGCACAGCTCTTATAGTTTCGGAGAAAAGTGGCTGTGACATACTCGGACAGACAGACAGACAGACAGACAGACAGACAGACATGGCGAATCTATAAGGGTTCCGTTTTTTGCCATTTGGCAACGGAACCCTAAAAAAGCTTATTCATTCACAGTTCATGCAAAAACAAAAATAAAAACAGTGAGTAAAGTGTTTATGATCTTTGTTCTAGTTTTTTTTTGATTGAATTAGAATTTGGCTGCAGGTTAGTTTTTTAAAATTTAGAAGCAGGAGGCATTTAGGAGTATTTTTTTTGGATGTCGGTGGTTTTCTTTTTATGATAAGTGATAAAAAGCGGATTTAATGATAAAATAATGAGATATGATTTTATTTCTGCAAGTAGGTTTGTTAAAGTGGTGCTGCTTGGGGGAGGCCTATGTCCAGCAGTGGACGTCTTTCGGCTGAAATGATGATGATGATGATGAAGTAGGTTTGTACAAACACTTTACAGGTCAATTGTATTTTAAAAACAAAATGAGGTCGGCATTTCCTGTCGTAATACTGAGAAGAAAGTCCGAAACAAATTCAGAAGTTAATATATTATTAAAGTTTACTCAATAACTTCCCTAGCAAAGTTAATAAAATTTTAATGGGACCAAGCAGAAACTTCCTCCCGAATGAAAAAAAAAATGTTTTAAATCGGTCCGAAATTGTCGAAAATATCGAAGAAAATATTTTAAAAAATACACACATTAACCATACAACTTCCATAATTTATCGAAGTCGGTTAAAAATAAAAGTACAAGTATTTTAAAGCTTTTACTAGCACCATTAAATAATTATCAAATTCCATCCACTACGTGGTCCTAACGATGGGAAAATTTTAATCGCAAGGACACGACGAGATTACCACTGGGCCTAACGCATTTAAAGTTCGACCCCTGAATATTATATTAGATCAAAGGGCCCAAATTAAATTCGTGCCCTCACTATTGATAGCATAGGTCTTCCTTATGAATATTATATATGCATAAATTCGATTATACCGGCTTTGATATACTTATGCACAATTTTGTAATGTATACTCCCGTTTCGAATCCAGAAGTTTGATCTTTGATCTTGTTATGGATCAGCTTTTGTAACTTCGAATTGGGTAAGTAAAAGCTTGAAAGGTACTTACAGTTCAATTTTAGTGAAAGGTTCTGACTAAATATGTTACTGCTATAGGTATATATTTCATGTACGTATTTTGCCTATTAAACTTAAAAATATACATATAATAATCGAAGCATTTATCTATACTTCTATACTAATATTATAAATTCGAAAATAACTCTGTCTGTCTGTTACGCTTTCACGACTAAACAACTACACCGATTTTGATGAAATTTCGTACGGGATAAGATTGAACCCCAAGAAAGAACATAGGCTACTTTTTATTCCGCGACTTTGTCTGCGTTGTCGATAACCGACATTTACGCCGACGAAGTCGCGGGCAAAAGCTGGTTTTAAATAAAGCAATTACAAGCACTTTTAAATTGTTAAATGGTCGTCAGTCATTCAGAAAGATAAAGCTAGTTGCACATGCCAAAGCGTACTAGATAACTATGAAAAAGAACGGGCAAGAAACTGCACGGACAGTCTTTAAAATCAAAACATAGTTACAAGAAATTGGTGACATAATTCATGTGGATAGATATTATACATGTGAGAACGATGTAGAAAGCAGTGCACATTAAAAGCGTCCGTAATAAAATAGATAAAACAAAAATAAAACTATTCAAGGATAAAAATAACCCAAGGCAGGAGATGTCCACTCCCTAATGACGGCGTCCGTTCATAAACATGTATGGATCAGCACTATTCAGGTCATCCATTTTGAAGGAACTCAACGATCCAACACACGCTTCTACCTGCGAGACATTTGAGTAAGCATGACATACTCTCAGCCGCTAGGACACATTCCAGTCAATGAAAGACGTACCCAGTAAAGGTAGCTTTATCGTAGGTACATCGTGCCCACACACGTGCTATGTAATTATAAAATACTGAGAGATTTAATTTATACAATGCAAAGATAGTTTTTAGGGTTCCGTTGCCAAATGGCAAAAAACGGAACCCTTATAGATTCGTCATGTCTGTCTGTCTGTCTGTCCAAGCATGTCACGTTGTTTGTACGGAACCCTCGGTGCGCGAGTCCAACTCGCACTTGACCGGTTTTTACAATCTTTAGCAGAGCCAACAATATGATATAGGTATATATGTAAATCGAGGGACTGTTATTGCTACTCGTCTGTCCACTTCATTATTTATGTTGTTACAATCAATATTAACCTGTGTTCGATTCTGCTGTCTGGAAGAGTGTTATTAGTATGTTAGAGGGCTTTCTAACAGGAATTTCTCAGTAGTAGCCCACAGTCTGGATTTGTGTCTGATTGATGGCAATAGGCTCGCACTCTATGAACTAGGTAACTATAGGTGTACTATACGTATACGGTACCTCAGCTGAACCCTTCAGAGTAACAAGGTGTGATATTATACTGGATGACATTTTTTACCGTCTCGACCTTCATATGGTGTGTTGTGTAACTAGAATAGAAGGCAGGAAGGCCTTCAGATTCATCGTAGGTGACTAAAGGAGCGCGGGACGCGGGTGGACAGGGATGCGTGTGCGGCTCGTGCGCCTACGAAAGATCAATGAGGCCGCCTATCGGCCGGCTTCAAAGGGTAGGACCGCGCTCCGAAATCAATGATACATGCCGCGCATTGAGTAGGGTGCGTATGATTTGAGTTTCGATAGATTTTAATTTTTTTTTTGTTTTTTTTTTTTTCCAAATTTCTGATATGTTGTTCTAGTATGAAAATGTTACTTTAAATGTGTAGTATTTATTACTAGATCAATTTAATTACATGTTATTCAAAAATAAAAATAATTAAAATTTCTATGCCAAAAGCTTCTATTCCGTTCACCTATTACCCCCATTTTTTTTCAAGACGCTAAAAAAAGTCACCCAGTATATGTATCCCATCGAACGCCCGCTTGACAGCACCACAAAATTCCCAACTATATACCTTATGTAGTTACGTGACCTTCTCTTTTACCAATGAGCTTGCTAAGTTAATTGGGACTGAGTTACTTACGGTGAAGGAACACATGGAGAGAAAACCGAGCGTTACTGGTCTGAAATGGCCATTATATAATGAGCAAGCGTAATGAATAATGTTTGTCATGCAATATCATACAACCAGTATAAATTCTTTCCAATCTAGAATTTTTGTTTCTATTTATATATTTCGTTTCATACTTTTGATCCATGCCCAAGTAAGTCGGTACGCAAATATTTGGAGACGGTCTAAACATTGTTTACTATAGTAATATTTAGGCTTAGCGGACGCGAAAATCTCTTGTTACCGAGAAATCTGTTCGTTATTTGTAGTTTACAATGATATGTTTTTCCAAGAAGGTCGGTGGTGGATCTGTGAAGTCAGTGATAAATAAAGCCTCGTTCCAAATGCTCAATAGGCCCCTTTAAGGCCATATTATTTTGCGCCAGCTTTACTGAACCATGATACGATCCCAACGGTTGTAATTTCACGTCTGGGATGTTCCTTTTCTCTTTTTGTTTGTGATGTAAATTTTCCTCATTCTGTTGAGAACTCTCGGAATCTCTCCTTTTGTATCGATACAATGTCAGATAACAAGAGATTTAATGAAGACGACTGTTTGCCACTTATAACTGTGGAGAATTTCAACTCATCTGTTTCATGCCGAATTAGATCGCACATATGGAGATGATAATATTTGTTTTTGTGATTAACGTTTCTTTTGTGAGTCGAGTTTGATACTTTCAATCAACGTTTGTTGGATAAAGTGTATCTGTGTCTGTGAGACCAAATCGATTAGGTGTGAAATTGTTCGGAGAATTTATCAGATTTTGCATACTGCCTGTGCTTATTCTGTAGTAACATGAAGATCTTTCATATACAGTAAAACTAAAACATACTTTTAAAATGATACAATTAATCTTTATGATCACTACGTATACTAATATTATTATGTTGTTTAAGTGTGTCGGAAGCGAAGTCAAGAATATTTCATCGTTGCCGAAATTAACCAATGAAATGGTTTTATTCCAACGGTTCAAAGATAACTATCACAGAGCGTATCCTGATCAGAAAAGTGAACAACAAGGGTTTAATAATTTTCTCAATAATTTGGCTGAAGTAAATAAGCTGAATAAGGAACATCCAGGCCGTCTCATTGCTTATCAGCTGAACCGATTTGCAGATCAGAATGCTGAGGAAGTAAACGAACATTATGCAATACAAATGAAACCTTGTAGGTAACTTTTTCATTGATATATTTATTAATATCTTTAGAGATGCGCATAAACTGGTGAATAGGTTCCGAGTTTGATAAATCGTTTGATTAGTACTTGAATCCAAATCCTACTTCACCGATTTATTTTTGTTTTGCTACTATTACTCTGCCACTCAATCGTGATTTTAATTTCTCACTACACACAAACGTAAACTTCTAATCAAAACAATCTGTCCTAAACTGTAGATGACAACATGGAGCATGAAAATAAAGAAGCAATACAGAGGGAAAAAAATCATAAATTTCTAGAAGACATGCATCTTTATGATCTCGACGATGTTGATGATTTGTATAAACACTGGATGGAAAAATGGAAAAAAACAAATTTGACAAAAAAAGTTGACAGGGTGTCCCATTATTATAGATTTGTTAAAACCGTAGTCGAAGCGAATAAAAAGAAATTTGCAGGTCAAGAAGTATCGCCTGGTGCCGACGCTGATGTAGTACAGGAACCCAATCAATTTTTCTATGGATAATAAAAATAAGAATAGTTTTATTTTTAGAAGCTTACATTTTTGGAAGGGCAAAACTGTGTGTATTTGTTTTTCTAACGCTTTTGAAGGCACTTGATTGTTTTTGGGATACATTCACAAATTACTTTGTCTCCGACCTGCTGGTTGGAGGTAGTGGCGTTATAGTTCAAACAATGTTTCAACGATAATCCCATTGAATATGTATTCATCAAATAGGGACTTAATCAAGAGAAATCATTACAATGTGGCAGTTACTGAGATTTTTTTAAATAGGGAAAACGTCATTAATTTAATTAAAGGCCCGCTAACACTAAAAAAATATCATCTACAAAAGATTAACAGAAAAAAATAATGTTTTTAATTATTTTATTGCTGAACGTATTTGTTGGTGGTGCAAGCAGCACCCTAATTAAATAACACTTCAAGAATACTGCCAATCCATTTCTTAAAATGTGTCTCCTCAACAACATATAGAACGAAATGAAACTAACAAAATGAAAACCATTCCAAATATAATGTATTATACAATTACCACTCTGGCTTAAATATTAAAGATAAGAATTCAGTTACACGTACTAAACACTCAAAAATTTATCTGGATTTATCTAGTTCTAAATTAGACACCACCTATCCGAACAATCATAAACAAGATATGTTCAAAACTTTAAATCGTCCCACTATAGCGTAGTATAAAGCATAACAGCGCGTTTCACTTTAAGCTGTCTGAAATGGAAACAAGGAAGTAACGTACGATATGTCTGCCCCTATTTTCTCCGTCCGCGGATTTAAAGGAGTATGCGACTGTACACGGGTACCGTTCTGTAGACTTTTTAGAGAAACGACGCCGCGCAAACAAAGATTATATTGTTCTGTGTTTTTCTTGCAATTTGTAACTTTAAGTGTTAGTGTGAAGACTTCTGTTGTGATGGCATGTTCAAATTTGTTCCTAATTTTGCTTTTATCTTTATAACAATTATTTATGATATGTGTAGTGTAATGTAGGTAGATAGGGACGTGGTTTCATCGCAATTCATAAATTCGTTTTTTTTTAATTTATCATGTTTAAATACCGAAATTCATCACTTTACGTTTTAGGTACCAGATAATTTGAACCTATTTAGCTTGTTGTGGCTGCATGTAAATGGATCCGATGTAAAATGAATTTTATGATTCTGTGTAAATCTATAGATTTATATTCATTTTACTTCTGAAAACTCACTATTGTTAAACACGGATTGAACAAATCGGTTAGGTTACGACCCATATAGTAAAAATATTATCATCATTCTTCACACTTATTTAATAGATTTAGGATCTGTACTGGTTTTTAGGGTTCCGTTGCCAAATGGCAAAAAACGGAACCCTTATACATTCGTCATGTCTGTCTGTACGTGTATGTTATAGCCACTTTTTCTGAAACTATAAGAGCTATGCTGTTGAAACTTGGTAAGTAGATGTATTCGGTGAACCGCATTAAGATTTTCACACAAAAATAGAAAAAAAAAACAATAATATTTTGGGTTATTATACAAAGAGAAACTCAAAAAAAAAAAACATCAAACCCATACGTATGGGGTATCTATGGATAGGTTCTCAAAAATGATGTTGAGGTTTTTAATATCATTTTTTTCTAAACTGAATAGTTTGCGCGAGAGACACTTCTAAAGTGGTAAAATGTGTGTGTCCCCCCCCGTAACTTCTAAAATAAGGGAATGATAAAACTAAAAAAAATATATGATGTACATTACCATATAAACTTCCACCGAAAATTGGTTTGAACGAGATCTAGTGAGTAGTTTTTTTTTTTAATACGTCATAAATCGTAAACCGCAATTTACCTTTCATTCAATCAACTCAAATACAAAAATTAAAAAAAAATATATAAACATAAACCTTATGCATAAACCGTGAATACGTAGAGGTTTGTACGGAACCCTCGGTGCGCGAGTCCGACTTGCACATGGCCGGTTTTTTAATCCACGAGGGACCAGTGGTAGCCCAATAGTAACTAAAGAGATATAAAGAAGGTAGTTTTGAACCCAGACTGGCGCTTTACTTTCTATACATTACTTCATTATCGCTTTAAAATCAGGGAAGGCAAATATCGTGAGGAAACCAATGCGTCCTAGAACCAAAAATTCGAAGACATGTCGCATTGAGAGCGCGTAGTGGATTACAGCTCACTTCCTCTCACAAAGTCACAGCAGTAGCAACTTATTGGTTGATTATGCCTATGGTTAAACCATCTATCTATGCGTAGGTCTCCTGTTTTCGTGAACAACCAGCGTAATGTTTATTCTGTACTAAAGTACTACGTCACAGCGGTTTAATTATTTTCTGCGTCACCCAACTGCAGCTTACGTTTGTTGCTTATTTTCACATCATCGTCATTTCGACCATGCATTATACAAGTTGTTTTTTTTTTGATATCTCATAACTCATGAGACCATGTCAAATTAAAACGAAATAAAATATCAAATGCAAGTTGGTTATCTTGCATTTGATATTTTATTTCGTTTTAATTTTAGATTAAAATAATTCTAAAACACGATTATTTCTATAAAACAAAGCGCAATGTAAACTAGGCAGCTCTAAAATTCCATTATCTATTTTAATAAGTAACTATCGTAATATTATCGGTAATACAAAATACGTAGGCGAAACAATGAATGAGCATGAAATGGCTAAAACCAGCCAATTACAAAATTATTTGAGAACCATAACATTGTAAATTAATTTGGTGGTTTGGCTACCACCGTTTATCGTCCGATATGCAACTTTTTATTATTAACATATTTAGCCAGTAACGTTTCCACTACTGGAACACAGGCCTTCTCTTTTTGAAAGGGAGTGGACTATAATAATAATATAACATTTATTTCAGGTTACAATAACCCATAGATATATACCTTACTAACTAACATACATACGTATTAAACAAAACTTGCGTTAGTAATTGTACCTTAAACTACGTTAGTAGCACTTCACTTAACTAGCTTGACCGTGAACTGTCCTGTGGCACTTGTCCGCGGAAGCGACGGAACATCACGTCCTGTGGCCAAAAGTCTTCGTTCATGATGACGGGCAGATAACAATTGGTACACGCACCACAAACACCTAGAAGCTGACGTTGCGGTGTGACTCCAGTAACTGCACCCTCGGCATGTACTTCGTCTTCTGGCGAACGTACTCCACAATGTCTTCCGCCTTAGTGGTGTAGTGTAGGCGGGAAATGTAAACCGGAGTGTTCGGCTCAGCAGCGCACAAACTGACATCGGACTTCGCAGTGGCTTTAATACACTATAATCCACATGCGGGCTCAGTGCGGGTAGGGAGATGTCATATGTTTTCGAAATATTGATTCTAGGGCATGCCGGTTTCCGCACGATGTTTTCCTTCACTGTTTGAGAGTAGTGATGATGAAATAATTTGCAGAAAGTTAAGCGCCTGTCTGGGTTCGACCCTTAGATTTACAACTCGTATGTCGTGCCAGTTATCACGGGACCACCACAGCTCATCATCATCATTTCAGCCGAAAGACGTCCACTGCTGGACATAGGCCTCCCCCAAGCACCACCACTTCGACCTGTTCTGTGATTCTCGCATCCAACGTATTCCTGCGGCCTTCACCAGGTCACCAGTCCATCTTGTGGGAGGCCTTCCAACGCTCCGTCTTCCAGTACGCGGTCGCCACTCCAGAACCTTCCGGCCCCATCGACCATCTGTTCTGCGAGCAATGTGCCCTGCCCACCATAGCTCACCTGCTTTTAATATTAATTGAGTACTTATGCACAGTCACTAAAAGAAATAAGTAACTACGGTCGTTGGATATCGCTGAAGTTTAGTTCGAAACCGAAGAATGTTTCCAAATGAAATTTATTTTGATAAACTACCGTTTTGTTTTCTATCGATTAAATTGAATTTTATTTTAAAATATTCAACGGTTTCTTACTAAACTATAACTATATCTAGGGATCCTGGTTACTTATCCCTTTTGGTGACCATACATCAATAATGTATTGCAATTCCACTATCGCTAAGTAACTGTATACCACAACAGTGGTGAGCAAAAAGACATTAAAGCGGTTTTCTAGGTATTGAAGCTAGGGCCAAAGCATTAAGGGATTTAGCGTCGTTAAAATGTCATAAAACTGACATTAAATTTTTAAGTGTCGGGATGCTGTAAAACCCAGTTTAGGTCAACGTCTGCTTGGTGAAATCTGTAACGTAAACCGTGAAATAAAATACGAATGACATCAGTTACCTTTCAGATTATAAGCCCCTTACCCTATAGAGAGGGGATTGTGGCTAAGTTATAACAGCCACACGAATCGATCGATCAGGTAAAGCTATGCTTGGTGCGGTTGGTTCGTGGATGGGTGACCATTTTTACGTACCAAGACCCCTCCGTGGCTTGGAAAGCACGTTAAGCCGTTGGTACCGACTGTCATTTGTCGAACTTTGACAGTGGTATAGTATTACCCAGTAACTGTATTGTGGAGGTCAGATTGGCAGTCGATCTATGTAAAAATTCTGGTATTAGTAACTGCATCCGTTTAGACTGGAAGCTCACCTCAACATAGTTGAGACATGGCTAGGTTAGATGATGACATGCCTACCTACCTTCGGCCTGGCACATTGTAAATTCCAAGTTTTCTGTACATTTCACTATATTTCCGAAGTCCAAAAACAACCAAATAGACAAGTAACATCAAACATATGCAAAATTTAAGTCCAAGTAGGTACTTACTTTTTGAAGCCATATGATGACTTTTCGCTGCTATCAGTTATGAAATGGTTTCAATGACAAGGCCGTCCGTTTTGTTGGTAAATAACATTTAAAACACCGAGTACCTACCTAAGTTACGAACGTACGCATTCCATTAATATCTGTTAGACTCATACAGTATTGTAGCGAGATCTTTCACAAAAAAACCCAAGAACAGATTGTTCACAAACTGAAAGTTGCCACGCCTCTTGTGGACATTTAGAATTCTGCTGTCCTCGTAAATAAACAAGGCGTGAATTCAGAGCGTGAAGCGACGTGTAGATTTCAAAGCAAAAATATGAAATCGTCGTTACAGTTAGGGATGCCGTAGTCACTGTTCCGCATGATAGGAATGAAAACGTTGTTCCAAAAAAAAAAATGTTTGGTACTGTAAAAGTATATCAAAATTGATTAACGCCATAATGGCGGGGCCAAATCTTGTATTTAAACGATTCTACCACGTATATTCAGTCCCAGTGAGATACTAAGTCAGTTTGTCGTGATAAAACTATGCCATACGACTGTCAAAGAATTACAGTTACGATATTCGGATAATTTAAACTGGTACTCCATTTGATAAACAAATAATTGTGCGGAGCTTGGGAAATTAACTGTATATCAAAATTCACACTCTACGTCAATTTGCCGTGTTATTATTATACTATTTCATAGAACTGTCAAAGAATGAAAGTTTGAATTTGAATATATGGACAATTTCAGTTGGCAGTCCATTTGATAAACGTTTAATTAGCCTGACTTTTCATAGAATAGCAGAAACTACCAAAAATAAAGTTTACGAAACGTTTTTGTAGAATATCTCAGTATCATCACTTCAGCCGTAAGACGTCCACTGCTGGACCTAGGCCTCCCCCAATCTGGGGGGCTTTGCCATAATCGCCACGCTTGGCAGGCGGGTTGGCGATCGCAGTATGGTGGTAAAATGCATAGAGAACGCTGCTGCCCATTCTCTAGTAAGTCTCTTAGTTGCCTTTTACGACACCCACGGGAAGAAATGGGGTGGTGTTATTCTTTACGTCCGGCACCACACGGTACAATATCTCAGTATAATAACTTTAGAAAAAAGTGAAAATAAACCATTTTTATTGTATTTAGGGTTTTTATAAAAAAAATATAAGTATATTGTATATTTATACAAATATTATAAAGCTTAAGAGTTTGTTTGTTTGGTTGAACGCGTTTATCTCAGGAACTACACTAATCGAGGAATAAGCTATTAAATTACGCCAGGTCCTTAGAAGCAGAGCAAACACAAAAAACAGTCACGAATACGAAGTACTCGCATGAACAGGCATTTCGATGTGACGGGGTGTGTCGGAGGAGCAAGAAATTTGACATGGACGAAGTTGCGGGCAGAAACTGGTTACATATATGTATAAACAAACTAGCGACCCGTCCCTAAGAACGAAGTGCGTAGTTTGAAAAATCCAAATGGAATCGGGCTGGACACTTCTGCCGTATGTCAAATGATCAATGGGCCAAACTTACAATGGCGGGATGAGCTGGATTCGTTCAATAAAGATTGGTACATGGAAACTCTGGACAGAGAGACGTTGAGAGAAAGGAGGCTTTCACCCAGTGGTGGGATATTAATAACATCACGCTACAACCAAGAGGAGCGGAGCAGTAATGAAAATTTTTGTAAAAACGGGAAAAATCGCACGGGTAGGCGATTCGACGCGACGGGAAGGGTCGTGGGAACAAGAAATTTAACGCGGACGAAGTCGCGGGCAGAAGCTAGTCTATACTAATATTATAAAGCTTAAGAGTTTGTTTGATTGAACGCGCTAATCTCAGGAACTAAAGGTCAGAATTGATTTTTGTATTGGGTAGCCCATTTATTGAGGAAGGCTATAGGTTATATAACATCACACAACGGTCAAAAGGAGTGGAGCAGCAAACTAAAAATTGACGAAAACTGGCAGGCAATTCGATGCGACGGGAACGGGAGCGAAAATTTGACGCGGACGAAGTCGCGGGCAGAAGTTAGTGGCTCATAATCATAATAATAATCGGCTGTAGGATTCATCACTTTTTAGTGTATACTCCTTTCGGACGGTCACCTATCTTCGTTGATGGAGTTAGAGAGTAGGCCCCCTGCTTCACACAGCTGTAAACTTCAAGATATCTGTCCTATACTCCTGAAAGTCGTGAACTCAATAACATATTCCATCGGGTATAGAGGAAAATCCATTCAAAATATCTTTTCCTATTTAATCCCTTTAGGGATTTAATTTTCAAAAATCCTTTCTCAGTGCTTACAATATTATCTTGTGCCTTGTTGTGTTCATGCTTCTAGACTCAGCAGTTTAACGGAAAAGTGCCAAGATAACCCACGAATATCAAATCTTCTTTATTTTATTATTTTTTGCAATTTGCAGTGTCAGGTTGCAAAGTGAACAAAGTGCGATTTATGTCCATTTGAATTTTATGGTCTATTTCCTCGCATCTCCCTTAAGCTATGCGTTGTCTTGTCAGTAAATGGATGAATTTAAGGAGTTGTTTTTACGGCCAAGGCCAAGCATAAAATCATTATCTGTTAGCTAGAAATGGTGCGAAGCATGCTCAAGGTAAAGACAATAGACAGTATACGACACACAAAAATAAGAGCAATAACAAAATTCACTCATGCCTTGAGCTATGCACGAAAGCTAAAATGGAAATGGGCACACTAGACATGGATCGTAAGAGCAACCCTATGCCTCTGCCCGCAAGGAAAGAGAACCAGAAGAAGACCAGTAACAAAATGGAAAGATGAGGTACAAAGAATCGCTGGCTCAAACTGGAGCCAAATATCACAAAAAATAGGCAAATGGGCATCTTTGGAGGAGACCTTTACCCAACTTAGGGTCCCTGCAATAGTAAAGAAAGGAAATTAACAATCTAAATTATATTTAACTTAACTAAAGACACTAGCCTCACTAATTATACAACTACTAGAATTAAGGAACTCTGTGTACCTATATTGAAAGGAAAAAATACTTTTTTAATACAAGTTAAATGTTAAAGTAAATGTTAAAGTAAATGTTAAATACAAATCCTCTAAAGACAAAACCGCATCAAGATCCATCGTGCAGTTTAGAATATCTAAGCGGTTCTACAGGCAGACACGAAAAGCTAGTTTGTTTTATACTATATACAGATTTAGAGACTAGCCTAGTGGTTCTACATTGATCAGAGAACTCCAAAAAGCATAGAGCAAGGAGTAATGTTTGATCCTATTCAAGTGAGTGCCGGATTGAAAGCTTACACTGAGCGTTATTCTGCCACTACGGAATTTCTCTTGGGATGAATCTATGTCGAAATAGATGGCTTGAACAACGTACAAATGTCGTTACGTTTGCTAGTGTTTTGTTCAGTTCAAGCGAAATATCTAACGTTCGTGCTTCGGATTTTTATGGATACTGAATACTGTATGTAAACGTTAGGAGAAAGGGTAGTTTTTCATTGATTTGAACGTCTTTTTTATCACACAATTTCTATTGTATTGCCAAAAATGTGTTAAAAGTGTAAAGGAAGCAAATTCATGGTGGATATTTTCTAATCCGTTACCAGTAGTAGTAAATATACTATTTCATATATAACCCTATAGTTACTATTACATGTTATATACAATTATTTAAACATTTTACTAATCATGGATAAGTTTAAGCTGAATACGGCAGGGATGAAGTGGATCGAACAAGGATCAAAACCAAGGCAGGTAGAAATTTTAATATCCCAAGGATACAGTAACGACATTTTCAAGTTATATTATTTACCATTTAGGAACTATTAATTGTTGTGTATTCATATTAAGAGTTTGTTAGTGATCGTTTTCTTATCAGTATATATGGATAAAACACTGAGGTACTGTAAAATAAATATATTTATTTATGCACACAATAAGCCTGCAAGGCGGAGATAATGCCTTCAGCATGCACTACCGGTCAACCAAGGGTAGTAAAGAGGTTGGTATAGATACTTTGGTTGAGAGGAACAATTGTGTGCAAAACTATTTTAATGATACATTTATCATAATTAATTATAAATAAAATAACACACAGTAACATAAATAATATACATACATAAATATTTACTGTATTATATACACATAATAAATATTAAAAAAAAAACATACTACGAAATTCAAGAACACGAGAAATAATTAAAGTGCAGGCATAGTTTTATCACGAAACAAATAAAATTGAATCCATAATTTACTAACATATGTACACAATGTTCATGACCCTAAGGAGAATAATTTTCTAAAATAAATATTAATTTACAAAATGAAATAGATAATAATATGCTATTTAAAGCCATTAACTCCTACCTATATTATTTTCTGTACATTAAGTCAAAACAAAGTTACAGTAAATAACTAAGTGTTAAAGATTTTATCAGCATATTTATTGCAATATAAGTCTCAGATACACAAAAGCGTAAGGATCAATAATATAGAAATTTATAGCGTCATCTCCCCGTAGAAAACCACTAAAACAGACTCAAGTGGCACTGTTATCATATACGAGTTTTTCCAACTGAAGTGTGTCAAATAATTTGGTCGTATGTGTACGCACAGTGGGGGGCAATAAAACAACACAGTGCAAAGGGATGCCCGATTTCGATACGTCTAGTTAGGTACGGTTTAACCCAGGATTTTGGGCTTTACCCGCTCGAATATATACACCAATGATTTTTTTCGCCCTCCATTTCAAAACAGCGAAGAGCGCTCTTCCGATAGTGTATCCAAGAGAAATTTGGCCGATCTGGGATTTGCAAAGTGTTACATTTCCTTTAGTTGACATTCGCTTTTTTGGGCTCGGAATGCAAACACGGATGTGATAATTGATTCCTTTTTCACATCCAGTCAGGATCAAAGACCAATTAACAAAGGCTTTCCAGTTATACATTTGGGTTACATGATAAATCATGATGTATCATTTAGCTTCGGCAAATAATAGTCAACTTCTGCAACAGTGTGTTACAGAATTCTGAAATCTTTATATGTCTTTTTTTCCAACTCGTGGGAAGTACTGACGGTCTATATAATTCGATTTCTAAAGTTGCGAAATGTCCATCAGAACTTGAATCAAACTCAATAAATGGCAAAAGCTTCCCCGAACTGCCTCACGCATCCTTTGTATAGGATATAATTACGACACTACGTGCACTTCGATCCCAACCCTTCGGAAACCACTTCGTAATATCATTAATTTGCGGAGTCTATGATACGCCCCAGTACCTCCTAGCGCGGATATCTAATAAAATAGTATAGTCATCGTTATCGTCTCGCTATCGACAAATTTTCTCATCTTTATGGCGTCGCATCGACAAATTTTGGATTTACTGTGTCTTGGCGCCTGTGAAGTAAACTTGCCTTTTTGATATTTAAGATAGAGTTTTACAAACACTTTCGAAAGAAAATGTAGTATAATGTGATTCATATTATTTTTTAAAGCTACAGTTAATTTCTACCTATCCCATTCTCTTCCTATCCAGGGTTGATAATGAAATAACTCCAAGCGTACATAATAGTTTGAGTAACTGTTTCCCCATAAAACTTAATTTTAAAACATTATGGCCGAGCATTTCCCTTTTATGGCGCATCAGTAAGTGCCTCTATAATATTTTATGTACGCCCCAACGTTAACGCTATATCTTTTGATGGCATCGAGACTATTCAGTTTGATCTGCAGGAAGGCAATAAGATGCGGCTTTTAGATGGAATATGGAAGCCATTTTAGGGTTAAAGTTCATTTTCATTTGGGTCGGCTAGTGCTTCAATAGACGTGGGAGTTATAAAGGACGAGTAAATACCTACATGACTAGAGCTAAGACGAAACACGTTGGTTAGTTGGTCGCAATTCTGGAATCACAAGATATTTTGGCAACATTTCTCGTACTAAACGAACTATCCCTGGGGCTGAAAGGAGGTTATCGATGGGGTGAAATCACAAGGTCCCCTGGGGTGCCACAAAATAGTATGATGGCAAACCTATGGTTGTGAGAAATATTTTTATCTGTGAGTAAATATACAATTTAAGTTGAATAAAACCTCTGAACCTCTGTTCTTTATAATTAACTAACTTATGTAACTTACTAATAAAGAACTTGTAGACTGTAGATTTGTAGACCTTTTTCTATTTTATCAAGCATCTGGTACCTACTTGTTAACAGGGCGACACTGTCCTCCCATATCTATTCACACTGTAATTTGAAAACACTGTAAAAACCAATTATTTTAAAAAGAGTAACCGTGGCGTTTCTTGTTTCGTCTTTTTTCCATAAGAATCAACAAATTGGAACCGTATACATAGCTTCTGACTTTTCATAAGTGCTCATGTAGGTTTATCTGAAATATAATATTTTGATTTTAAAATGTCAATAAAGGAAGAGAGTATTTGTTTACTGGAATACGTCATCATCATCATTTCAGCCCAGAAGCGTCCACTGCTGGTCATAAGCGTCCCCAAATATTTTGTTGGAGTTTGCCAAAATCGCCACGCTTGGCAGGGTGATTGGCGATCGCAACATGGTCGTAAAATGCATAAAGAACGCTGCTGCCCATTCTCCAGTAAGTCATTTAGTCACCTTTTATGACAACCACGGGTAGAAATGGTATGGTGCTATTCTTTGCGTCCGGCATTACACGGAACAACGACACGTATATGAGCACTTTGTTTATTGGAACACTATTTTGATTAAAATACACAAATTCATCAATTGAGCTTGTACTTCAGTACAAAAATCGTATCGGAATCCAGCTTGCTATTAAATAAACTCAACTTTTAAAAGTCCATATCCACAGACTATTCGAATCCAATCTGCCCATGCGCATGCCTTTACGACGCATAAAAACCAGTCGAACAGTTGTAATACTGCATGTATCGCCTTCATTTAGAGGCCAGGGCACTTGACGTTTTACGGGCACTAACATTCGTATAAAGTGTACTCATATAGCCGGACCGTTCTCTGCGAGTACCGTATCCGGCACAGCTAAACCTCTTCACGTGGAGTTAAAAGCAACATTTTGTGATTTGAAGTCAGTTTTCAGGAGGCTTGGTTAGTGTTTTAAAGATGGCTGTATGTATGTAGATTTATTCATATATTGAAGAGCTTAACACTAGAAGTGCGAGCGTCCCAAATTTGACCCATTTCGATGTTCTTCCTGCTCTAATTAATATTTTATTATGCATATAATCGTAACTTTTTATCATCAGCAGCATATAACGTTCCCACTGCTGGGAGACAGCCCTCCTCCCGGTGAGAGGCAGTGGGCCATAATCCACCACCCGGGGCCAGTGCGGGTTGGTAGATGTCACATGTCTTCGTATTTATGGTTCTAAGACATGCCGGTTTCCTCACGATGTTTTCCTTCACCGTTTTAAGAGCAGTGGTAATGAAATAATTTACACTTAAGTAAAGCGCCTGCTTGGGTTCGAACTCACGACCTACTTACTCGTAAGTCGCGGCCGTTACCACTGGGCCACCACTTCTCTTAACTTAACCTTTATCACTTTTCATGAAATATGATGATTATTATATTTATTACTTATACGAGACTTCAACCATGTAATTGCAAAATACATATTTTTTATCCAAACTTACCTCAGTCGGTATGTTCAGCGCTTTTAGTGTTAAACTGTAATAAATAAATATCTAAACAAATATCATGTTCTAGTTACTTACATTTGGGGCTTGTGGCTAAGTAATAACAGCTGCACGGGTCGATCGATCAGGTAGGTTAAGCTACGCTTGTCGCCGTTAGTTCATGGATGGGTTACTGTCTTTACATACGAAGACCCCTCCATGCTTCGAAAAGCACGTTAAGCCGGTTGGACCCGGCTGTCACTCGTGGATCGTATTTGACAGTCATTACGCGACGACAGAAGCCTGAAAGTCTGACAACTAGTCGTACTAAGGATGATACCCCATTAACCAGTTAGGGTTGTGGAGGTCAGAGAAGCATGTTGCTCCATGTCAAATACTGGTACTCAAGTGCATCCCGTTAAACTGGAAGCTGATTCCAACATAATTGTGAACAGGCTAGGTTGATGATGATGACAAGTGGTGTGCAAACATTTTATGTCCATTTTAGGGGGTGAAAGACGTGCAGTAAACTACTGTAACAAACAAAAGAAATAGTCATACGTATTGTAGCACCCCAGAAATAGTTTACGTACTTATACTAGCAACCCGGCCCTGCATTGCACGGTTTCTGCGACTTGACCAAAGATCGAGATTTCTTATCTACTTGTAGGTTAAGTTAATAACTAAATAGGGTACCAAAAAACCTTTCCGAATAGATTTTCTAAGTATCAGTGAAAACTGCATCGCATTCTGTTGCGAATTTTAGGAGATCAACGGTCACAAATGATGATTATAAGTTGTCGCTTTTCGTGGTCAGCATCATTTCAGCCAAAAGACGTCGACTGCTAGACATAAGCCTCCCCAATATGGGAAGATTTGCCATAATCGCCACGCTTGGCAGGCGGATTGGCGATTGCAGTATGGTGCTAAAATGCATAGACCACGCTGCTGCCCCTTTTCTAGTAAGTCCCTTAGTCGCCTTTTACGACACCCACACTCTCACCAAGAAATGAGAGGTGCTATTCTTATGAAAATACGAACCAAGAATCAATTTTAATATACACCTGTAACTATAGATTCACTTAGTTTTCTTACTTAAATGGTTAATAAGCTTATGTCTCTCATGTCAGCATAATCTGTGAGAATAGCTCACACCGTTGCGTTGTGAACAGATTAGCTAGTCGGCAAGAGTTTAGCCCCCCGTTTTACTGACAGCTCCAATGAAGAACTATTCACATTTTCTAGTGATTGACAATAGATAAGATAGATAATTTATTTATTGACACAAAACAATATTAACATTACAACAACCATTTTGCGTAAAGAAAAATAAATTGTAGGCTATAATGAAAATAATATAACAGGGTTACATCTGTAGCCGAACTAGGTGAAAAACCTGTATCTCGACTACAGCGCCATACCTCTCTGATAACGGACTAGGAGGTTTTTAGCCAACATTTCAAATTTTGTTAATTAAAACTAATTTATAATATTTTTTCATACACAGTAATTCTATTAAAAAGAGAACTGATAAAACTTAAAATGAGTAGTAGAACTTGTAGAGTGTGTAGTGTGTGAGTAAGTGGGGTGTGTGTGTACGTGTGTGTGCGTGTGTGTGTAATATATGAGTGCGGATGAGTAGGTGTATGTGTGCGTTTTAATATGACAATCGACGAACAGTGGCCTGTAGCCGCTGACCTGCAGCAAATACCGGATAAAACCGGAATGCAATCGATAGAATGGGATAACTGGCATTCGATACAGTTGTTTCGCTGCTATTTACTGTAACAACACACCAGTATTTTGTTTTCAATCACTTTTCGCTGTCAAATATGAATTGGACGATCAAAATGTTTGTTTTTATAACTGCTGTGAAAGAATTAATGCACGAGGATTTTTCATTTTTCTAATTTGAATTAATGACTTATCGATTTTTATCGAGTGATACCTACACCTATGTAAAAAAAAAAAAAATGTAGATTGTTACTTCATGAATTCTTCAACAAAGAATATCTGTAGATAACATGCCTTTTTTTTTGGGTGGGAAATCATCAAATGATTTCTCCCGCTCTGGGCGGAGCGGGAGGACGTGTCAGACTATTACTGACTAAACCCCACCCGGATTCCTTCAGTTGCCTATGCCAGGGCCACGGTTACTCTTTTGAACTAATCCACGACCTTGGCAGGCATCGATCCCAGCGAACCCCTTCAATTTTTACTGGCATCTATTTGAGAAAAAAAAAACGAGCGCGAGCTTGGGGGCGGTGAGCAATGGGTAGCTCGCCGCCTGGTAAGGACCAGGCTCGGGTCGACGGCGCGTAGTGTTCCACGCGCGCCTCAAAGAGATGTCAGCAAAACTGAAGGGGTCTGCTAGGACCGATGCCTGCCAGGGTCACGAGATTGTTCGAAAGAGATACCGTGACCCTGGCACATGGGCAACTGAAGGAAAACGGGTGGGTTTTAGTCAGTAAAAGTCAGACTTGCCCTCCCGCTCCGACCAGAGCGGGAGAAGTCATTTGATGAATTCCCATCCAAAAAAAAAATCTCTTTGAGACGCACGTGGAACACAATGCGCCATCGACCCGGGCATAGTCCTTACCGGGCGCCAAGCAACCCATCGAACTCGCTGCCCGCAAGCACGCGCCTAGGATAGCCGGGAGATAACATGCCTAACCCCGACCTCTTCGTGCCTCTCCCAGCTGTCATTCGTGAATTCTTGACAGACGTTACGGGTTGTCGGAAGCCCGAAAGTCAGACAACCAGTCTTACCAAGGGGTATCGTTTTACCCATTAAGTTGGATGTGGAGATCACATAGACAGTCACTATATGTAAAATAATAGTTTTTAGTTGCATCCGGTTTGACTGGGAACCGACCTCAACATAGTTGAGAAAAGGCTAGGTAGATGATGACATGTCTACCTAACCTAAGCCTGGTACAATGTTAATTCCAAATTTTCTGTATATTTTACTCTATTTCCGAAGTCCATCTGTTCCAAAAGCGACAAAATAAACACGTCACATAAAATATATACACAATTTAAGTCAACCAATGTTTTGTCACGTAGGAAATGCCACTATTACGCCGACGCGTAATGTACGCAAACTTTACGAGGGCTGCGGGGCGAAAAATATGACGTAGGACGAATAAATTACTTTTTCTCTTGTCGAATGTTTGTTCCAAGTTTTCGAACAGTTTTTTTTTATCTTTTCCCGAATTGTTTACTTTAGGCGTTGCAAGGGAAATATTGTAGTTTGATAGCTTGCCACTCGCGTGTATTGGTCCTTTTACACACGATTGATATTCAAATTTAGAATCATGTTGCTAAGGAACTGTTTTCGATAACATAAATCTTTTGTTTTGTTTGTCCATGACTTATTTTCCCGATCCATCATGGAACGAAAGTTGTCGATATAGCTCACAGATAAGTGAGCTAAAATGTTCATGGGCACCAGCCCGTCTATCCGTAAATTGAGAGTATTGGTATACTAATTAGCCATAGGACTCTCAATGTACGGATAGACGTATTCTTGAGTGGAGACCGTGAATGAACAAACGTAAGGTAGGGTCGGTAGAGCGATGATCTTCACAGGGTGGCTGGTAGCACCTAGATGAGAGTTGCCGAGAATTGAACAATAAGGAGTTCTATTTTTATTTGACATAAAGTAGACAGATACAGGGTGATACTTAATTTAAGCATGCAAATAGCCTGGAGAAAAACAAAATAACCAATGGCCCCCATGCTAGGAATATTCATCCATGCATTCTGTCCATTATGGATGTTATAATAGCTACTTTTGTTTTTTGTAAAGTGCGATTTTTTTTTGTGCAGATTAAGCAAGTTTTCTTTCTTTTCTTTCATTTTACTTACAGATTAGTCATTAAAATTCAAAGTCAAAGTCGTTTATTGCGAACTAAGTGTACAGGGATGGTGTTATGTTATGTTAGTACTTATGACTTAGCAGCCTTTTACAAGCATTGCAATTTATCATTCGGCTGTCTTTATCATTCTAAATCAGCATGCATTTAACATTTACTTTACTTAATTATTTTCGTTCACATTAATAAAATCAAATTGAAAAATCATAGTCGGTGCAAAGTTAAATGTCAATAATAATTAATATAATGCAATTATTCAGCAATCAAAAATTAATGTCATCCTTTCAGGTAGTACAAATTATAATTTTATGTGAAGTTAAATAGAAACAAAGTCTTGTTGTTTGTACAATATAGGACAGATCGCCACTTTCGTGCATGAGAGAATAATGTTACTTTAAGTTGACTCTAAATATTCTTTTACTGAGTAGAAGCATTTTTGTATTAAGAAAAGTTTTAGTCTTTTTTGGAATATTATTACGGATTTTTCCGTTTTTTCTTTTTCTTCGTTTTTTTTTATTCTTCTTAATTCTTTGTCTATCATGGACTGCTGTAGTTTTATCGTAAATTATCTACCTTCACTAAAAGAGTCTACAGTATGCCCATAAGGCAAGTTGATCCGACAAGCAAAAATAATACTTCCTAACAAATTGCATAATATACAATTTTCTTTGGCAGAAATATACATATTATAATTTTAGCAGTCAGTCAGTCAGGCTCAAATATTTGAGTTCTTTACAAAACCTATGTTTACATAAACCCACAAGGATGTAATAACATTATAATAATAATTTCTATGGAAAAATCCAAGTGATAAGGGTTTGACAGTCAAATTTCTATCAGATAATGGTATGAAAAAGTGACATGGCCAGACGTTGGAAGTAATTATAGTTTAAAGAAATTGTCATTTTCAAAAATATTATAATGCTATTACTTTATTCTTAAACTTTGCTTGTGATGTTAGATTTTTAGCTCACCATAGTTATATGTGTATGGTAAAGATAATTTATCCTACTTGACTTCGTTTTTTTTCCACAATATGCATAAGTGTATGGCTGTTTTATTATTAAGTGGGGGTAATTTCCACTTTTTCGTAAATTAGTTAAGAACACACTTACACTATTTATTTTAATGAAACTAGACGAGATGCTACAGATTTCGTAGCTCACTCAGAGGTTGATGTTTCTTTCAAAAAACCATTGTAATGATCATATCATATGAGAACCGAGTAGGTTAACGTCGGAGATGGTCTCTTGAGGAAAGCACCATATAGTTTTAAGTGGACCTGTCCAGACAGAGCAAGCATGTATAAGTTGTCGACTAGCTCAACTTGTTCTGAGTTAAAATTAAGGAGTTAATTTAAATAAAAATCCTTTGTTAAAAAGAATCCAGAAATGAAGAGATCCGTAGGAAAACCAAGGTAACCGACATAGCCCGAAGAATTGCCAAATTTAAGTGGCAGTGGGCAGGGCACATTGCTCGCAGAACGGATGGCCGATGGGGTCAGAAGGTTCTGGAGTGGCGACCGCGTACTGGAAGACGGAGCGTTGGAAGGCCTCCCACAAGATGGACCGATGAACTGGTGAAGGCCGCAGGAATACGTTGGATGCGAGAAGCACAGAATAGGTCGAAGTGGCGGTGCTTGGTGGAGGCCTATGTCCAGCAGTGGACGTCTTTCGGCTGAAATGATGATGATGATGATGAAAAAGAATCCAATTCTTAATAATTGATTGAAATCTAGCCTATAACACTTATACGCAATTTTAATATCACTTATTTTTTTACGTGATAATTAATTTAAATTTAACAAAAGTGATGACTGTACTTTACACAACTTACTGTACGTTCCACTTTCTTAGAGTCTGTTATACACAATTTGTTCATGTGTTATTATGTGTATCTTTGTTATTCTTACGCTTTTTACACAACGCTAACTCAAAAGGTTTTGTTCGTTTTAGTCTTCGCACTATGTGTTTGGAGCTCAATAATAGTAAGACCATTTGGTGTAGTATCGTAATATAAAGACCTAGGTACACAGTCCTGTTACACTAAGCGTTTACAAGATGTCAACTTTACGTAGGTATAGTCACTACTATGAAAGCTACTCTAGCATAAGATGCTACCGTCAGTGTACACCGTCGAAAGCATCTTAAACATCAGAGTGGCTTTCGTAGTAGTGACTTTACCTACGTACCAAGTAATGAACGCAAATGTCCCTTCTTTGGAATTATTCGTCAAGTCGTCGTGCTCTTTAAGTTCTGAGTTGAGCTAAATGATTACTGATAAATGTGTGAACTGATTGGACAGGTCCACTCAATTTGTGTAGTTCTTTCCTCAAAAGACCATTTCAGACACCAATACACGTGGTGTTCACATAATCAGACTAAGATTATATCCGGATTTTAAAAGAGACTGTGATCTTTGAGTTTGTTTCAGCCTCTCTTCTCAGAGTAGTCAGATAAAAACGCCGACTTCATCTAGTTTTTTAAATATGATAGACGTGTAAAAATGTTTTCACAAACCTACTTGCAGTAATAAAATAATTTATCATTTAACAGCAAAAATATGGAGGGTTTTGGGCTAAAAGATAGCTCAACATGCTATCCTATCGACTTTAGAGTAGTTCACCGCATAGACATCGTCACCATTATGACAGCTAAAGAAGTTATTACATTCGATAAAGTTTAAAGTTTTCACGAAAACTGCTGTCGTTATTTTTGTATTGAAAATTCGGAGCAGTATTTATTGTTTACGATTTCAATAACATTTTATCATCATCGTATTATTCCAGTCCGTAAACGTTTATTGCTGCAAATGAAGCTCATGAGCCTGTTATAAACGGACGCGAGAGAATACTGACAGATTGGTGATCACAGTTTAATTGAAGGATGACTTTACAAACCAGGTTATGCTCAACAAAGCATCAAAAACTATTTGGGTGCAGAATACAAATGTGACCAAAAAGCAACGCAACTGTGATTTTAGTTGCAAGTTAAAACTGTCTGTTAAGAGGCTTCTAAAATATTAAAATACCTCATTACATCTCGAAATGTTTAAAACCAAGTAATCTTTGATAACGAGTTAACAACGTACTTATAAAATATTCTAGGCACACAGCCTTAACAATCTTCCGGTATGCATTAATTTATCAAATAAAGACCTGGCATTACAACTTTTCACTTAACGATTTCATCAAAACAAACTGGTACTCATTTTATCAATTGTCAAAGTTTTAAAACTTAATCCACTTAAGGGCCCTTAAAGGGGAGTGCACAGTGCGCATGACGCTGCCCTAGCGGGAAACACCAAGGACATTAGGCAGACAGCCTTCGAGCAGGGAGCACGCCTCAGTTCCCCGCGCCATTCGAATATGGAATACGCGCGCGAACGGTGGTGTATATCAAATGTAAACTTACAAAACTAACTCGAAGAATACGGACATCTATAAAAGTTGTGTCTAAAATTTTGATCTGAAAAATCTAAGAAAATGGAAAAAGTGCGATTGTGTGTTTGCTCTATTTAAAGAAACGCTAAACAGTGTTTTTATATGGTATATGATGTGACTGAGTTTTGTTTTATTTTATTGTGAATTTAGACCATTAAATTATGTAATTATGAGATATTCTGATTACGTAAAAATGAAGTTTTTGGCGTTCATTGCGTTGTGTGGTGAGTAAAGAAGTGAACATTTTATATGTTTTTTTTTAAAATACTATTTATGTTGTAATGTTACAGTGTTCAAATTACGAAAAAAGTTACAAATTCCGATATTTCAATAATTAATAAACCTAATCTAAACAAAGAAAATTATCAAAGTGCTCTCCAAAATATAAAAGCTTATCTAGAAAAAATACTACAAACTGACACAGAACCCAACTATGACCCAAGATAATGTTGGCTACACATTTTTTCTGGCCGCCACTATAAACTACCCCTAAGTTATCATAATTATCCACCCACCTAACCCCTAGCCCATTGCCAATAACGTGGCGTGAGATTTATGATTATACCCACAATAAACGACCCAAAGTTTTAGTAGGGGTCCCGATGCCCGGCTGCTAACCCGCCGTCAATACTATATTTACTATTATAAAATATTTCTAAAATACACCCCTTTCGGACGTAAATCAACCAACGGAATAGTCCACACTAAGGGAACATGAAAGGTTAAAGGTTGGTCTCGTTAGTATGTGTACCGTAAAGGGTACTGAACAGATTTCAGCTTTGAATTCCTCGTTTTCGGACGGAGTTTGGAATCAGTGGTCGGGTCAAAAGGACCATTGAAATTAAAAGTCGAGAATGGAGGCAACGTATTCGAGATTGTGGTTGTGTTACCATTATAACTTCGTAGTCCTTGTGGATGATTCGGTGTCTCTGTACGTACTCTTACTAGACGTAGTGTAGTACATTGTGTTACAATAGATATAATTTTACAATTTAGGGTTAAAGTGAATGGAAAAACGGTAACAAGTAAGATAATTGTATCTGGAGTCCTAGCTAGGTTACATGGTAACCTGCGTGAAGGTTTGCCAGCCCAGGTTGCTATAGGAGTATGAAACATTTAAATATTCGATTTATTGCGGTAAAGTGGAAATGTATGGTGGATTACACACGTTGTCTACATCTCTTTGTATATTCTCTCCTATTGCAGGTATGCTGGAAGAGATTTCTATAGAAATAAGCATTACCTTTGTACATATTTTTCTGTTCCTTTCTTCTTGTCTATTTATATGTGTGCATAAATGGTTAAATAAATAAATAAATAATGTGTTGATTTGAAATCAAAATAAAAAGTTATTTATTCAAATTAGGCTACGGATCAGCATTTTTCGAACGTCAAAATTACATAAGACAGACCCCAAAAAACCCGCCCTTCAACACTTCCTAGTGCTATAGCTGGGACGACATATTTTAACAGCACAGCTGAAATATGTCATCGTGTATCTAATGCTCTATTACTATTAGGCACCTCTGACATATCGGACTTCCACTTTAATATACTGTAATGCTCTTGCTGTAGGAATAATATCGTGGTTATGGTGACATTAATTATTATTATACAATCCTTAACCATTCATAATCATTAATTACCATTCTATGAGCGTCTTCTCTGTTAGATTATCATATAATTCTAATATATGCAGTCGCAATAATGTTAAGTAGTCATTATCATTATCTTTATCTTCGCGGGTTCCCGGTTGCCGGGGTCCGCTTTCTTACTCTTAACCTTCTATTTCGGTTGGTTTTCTGGCTTGACGACGGAGTGGATGACATACGTAGAAATGGTCTCACCATAAGGGTATGGTGAGTCCATTTATACGTATGTTATACACTAGAACGTCAAGCCAGCACTTTTCCAGTCCATGTACTATTTTAGTATTTAAAAAAAAATTACGGTAAAGTAAGCAAGAAAATTCCATGTTTCATCAACTAATTAAGTCATAGTACTTATTTATCCAAGCCAAAAAGTAAGAAGCGCAAGTCAGATGATAATTAAGTATAGGATGACAGGAATTCACTTTGTCATCTTCCGAGGACAAGGTTATGAGATTGTATTTCAAAGTTATATATAATAATCTCTAGAGAGATTATTATATATATAACTTTGCTATAGGCTGTCCGGACGACTTCGGAAATGGATGAAGCAATTTCAGACTGTTGGAAAGATAGATCTATCTGTCAGTTGTCCCTATGAGCTTAAAAACTATTATCTTTCATATTTTCTCTACTTATGTTTATGTTATTATTAAAGTTATATTTATCTTTATTCTACTTACAATCATTTGTTTTTTATAATAGTTTTAGCCTTAGTACTTCTGTGCTTTTGTTTCGATTTCTATTATTAATATATCTGTTAAACTTGCGGTTAGCAAATTGAGACCCATTTCTTCATAATAGGATAAGAATGCTGATTCTATTTCAACTTCTTCTTCCAACGTTAAAATTGGAATATCTAAGACGGGATGTCTTAGATAAATTCCAAAATTGAAATAGTCATAAACCCATAACAAAAGGTCTTTCTTCACTGATCGATTAAAAACCATATAGTAGTTTATTATTTCAAGATTTAGACACGTATTTTCAACCTTCGGTGCCAGTAAAACTCCCAGAGCAATTTCTTTTGCAATTAGATTAAGGGAACACAATTGTGGAGACGTCAGATTTTATTTAACTCAACGTGGTGCATTATGTTAGATTGCATTGTTGTTATTTAACGTTTGCTTCCAAGCAATTTGTTCCTTTGTAAGCTTTTGTTTGATTTACAGTAAGTTATTTTATTTATTGCATTAGTCTGGTAGTATCGAAATGAAGGGGTAAAATCTTCAATCAAGGGTAAACTGCTATGTTTGACTGTATGTATGTTTTCTTTGTATGTTCTTGGTATATTCACCGATTTCTCCTCTAATTGTGGATTGAATTTCAAAATTATTTTTTTAATGGATGGGTTATGCTTCTGGTGTTTTTCCATATAAGTTTTATTGAGTTATTGCGTTTGCTTTAATAATACGTATTTAATCCACTTTGTGTTTCGTGATGATGTTCTAAAACTGCCTGTATCTGTTGTTTTGGCTAGTAGTGGTATATGAATTAGTGTTAATAGGTACAATCACTATATAATATAATTAGTCTGTATTGTCCCACTGTAGGGCAAAGGCCTCCCTTTCCTTTTGCCACTCAACTCAATCCTGAGCCAATAAGGACCAATCCCTCATATAGGCATCGAGTTCGTCTCGCCATCTACGCCTGGGTATTCCACGATGCCGTATGACGTTTTCGAGGACCCATGTTATGGTACTATTAGTATAAAGTGAATAAATAAAACTTTTGTTAATAAATTTAACCGACTTCTTCAAAAAAACACTATTTTACTTTTTCAACAAAGAAGTTTTTTATGTTGTGTTTACTCTTTCATCAGAACAACGGCAAGATAATAAGATTACGAATGTGACATTTACGGGCCACGTGGGGTTATGTGACCTGTAAATGTCATCTACAGTCAATATCAAAGACGTACAAAATGAAGAATTGATAACTCGAATGTTATCTGTCGTTTCTTTTACTTGACGATTATTTTTATTGTAGTAATATTAGAGCTATAAACAGCTATATCAAACTGCATTATCATTATTTTCATTAACCCTATTGACTTTGTTTTTTTTTTTAATCAGACACTTTCATTATTGGTGGCAGTTCTATAGTTAATATTAAAAACTACACCCCAGTTATAGACAGCACATTGTTACCGATTAAGGTTTTGGGTACATAAACCATTAATTTCTGAACAGCGTTCCAGGTTTCGGTGCAACTGTCCAGAATTTGATCTTTTGAAAGTCCGAACTTGTACTATTGGGGCTAGCATAAGTAACGTACCTAGTCTTTTGTGATAAAATTTGCATAGAAGCCAACACTGCAGTATAAAATACCTTCTATAAGGAACTTATTAGTAGAAAGCACTTTCAGAAATTAATATTCTTTAGCATTATTGCGTAAGTCTTAAGACTCGTAGACTGTTTTTCTCTCGACATTTTCTAGTTCAGCATGAAAATATGCAATGAAGAATGTTACAGACCGTGTAATAAGGAAAGCTGTATTTTTATGAAGACTCTGACCTCTGCTTTCAGAATGGAGCTTCATTTTTCGGTAAATTTTTAAAGCTCCGTTTTAAAACTCGCTTTTACGAACGATGAT
Source organism: Aporophyla nigra (assembly GCA_947507805.1). Taxonomy (NCBI): domain Eukaryota; kingdom Metazoa; phylum Arthropoda; class Insecta; order Lepidoptera; family Noctuidae; genus Aporophyla; species Aporophyla nigra. Next base: position 16,261,076 of record OX382297.1, on the reverse strand, counting down.
TTTAGCACGGAGTTTTTTATTTGTTTCTTTGTGTAACTACCGGTTTGACTTCCATAACTTTCTTTGTTTTATTTCTGAATATCTAAATTATTATTTCGCTATGTCTCTCGCGATGGGGTAGACAGCAGCAATATTAATATATACGATGTTTGAACTAATTATCTTATTTTAATCATTTTGAAAATTATATAATTTATAACACAACTATTTTCCCTAGGTATTAATTAAGTTTAATGAATAACTAAGTAAATATACAAAAACTTCTTTTGTGTTTTGTTTACTAAGGTGATAAAGTACTTGTCCATATTGCTGCTATCCGAAGACTTGGGCAGACGACTGGCAGCATTGCCACGTTGAGTGGCAATGATAATATAATTATTTGGTCAAAGAAGGATCAGGTCTCTGATGACTCTAGTGAAGTTTCGACCAGTCGGCGAGAAATGATTGAATAATAAATATTTGAATTGGTTCTGATGCCCATATCAAAACCAAATCAAATGTGTATATACTTTGTCCATCAATATTTTCAAACAACTTTTTTTTTTCATTTTAATTAAGGATGTGTTTCCAATTAATTTAAATTTTTTCTGAGAGTGATAGGGTTTTGAGTATTGAAAAATTTTTGGCGAATTGCTTAATCAAGCTCTTATTGATTAAAATGTGTGATAATGATCAGGAAAGGATATAAATCTTCTTGAAATCAGCATTTCAGCCAAGAGATGTCCAATGCTGGACATAGACCTCCCCCAAGGGAGGTTTGCCATAAGCACGAAGCTTGGCAGGCAGATTGGCGATAGCAATATGGTGATAAAATGCATAGAGAATGCTGTTTAGTCGGCCCTTAGTCGCCTTTTACGACACCCACAGGAAGAAATGTTCATTATTCGATTACATTTATTCGAGATTCTTAAGAAATGCGTTGGATGCGAGAAGCACAGAATAGGTCGAAGTGGCGGTGCTTGGGGGAGGCCTATGTCCAGCAGTACACGTCTTTCGGCTGAAATGATGATGATGAGGATGAGATTCTTAAGAAGTTGTTTAAGTGAAGGTAAACTAATTTATTTAAAATTGTTTCATTTGATGCGATTTGCGTTAGATCACTGGTTAGAATAAGTCCACAACCGATATTATTACGGATAATTAATTAATTTTACTTCAAATGCACAACAATAACACTTCTGTGTATCTCAATAGAAACAATAAGGGTTAGTTTAAACTTTTATGGATAAATCGGGAACATGACTTGATATAAAATGGTAAGAATATCTTACAATCAAGCAATGCGGGTGGATAACATTAAAAATCTACACTTCAGAATAATTTTTGGGCTTCGATAAACAAATACTCTTTATTCGTAAATATAATCTGTTCTTTTTTTAATGTTACCAACTGAATAAATAAAGAATTGAATATTATTTTAATTTTGATTGTAGCAGTGTAAAAAAAAAACCAATTTACATTAATGTTAGCAACTGAATAAACGAATAATATAACAGTGTATTAAATACCTAAATAAACTATCGTGGTAATTGCATAACACACAACAATGGCAATGCACATAATTACATCAGTTCAACAACATCCATTGCGTTATTTACGTTATCGAGCAGACGAGTTTTTCAATCATATGAAGTAATGGATTAGTAATTCTCTTCAACACCTTCCGGATTTTTATTTAAAGTTTTACGCAATTATGATGCTGATTTATAATTGTTATTTATTCATTGATATAAGCGTTTAATACTTGGCAAAATCCCTTACCAAATAAATGACTATAACTAACTATAATTCCTAATTCACTAGTAAGAAAAAATGTAGACTTGGGCATATAGCACAATGCCTCTCCGATAATAGTCTGGATTTATTTTGCTAACGTTTATAGTTTTATTGAATCAAACAGAATATTTATTTCCATACAGTATATTTTCAAAATTAAAATAGAAAAAACAAATTACATATAAATTTTATTATATTTATTCGGAATAACGACCAATGAAACATAATTATTTTATAAATAAATAGTACAAAACGAGATACAAATGAGCAACCAACCACGTTCTCCATAGATACACACACAAAAAAAACAAAGACAAAGTAAAATAAAAAACAATTAAAAACATATAATTAAAAACAGCTGTTAAGGAACACTAGAGAGATTTTAATAAAATATTATTGGCAAGATTTTTTGGTTACGTGTATTAAGTTTCTGAACTTTTTAACGAATAGAGAAAATAGATACAAGTTAAGAAAACTTCGATGCAGAGGTGACGTAAATGTGTTGTAGAGTTTGGAAGGGAGTGAGTAAGTCGGGGCGTGTGTATGTGTGTGTGTGCGCGTATAGGTGGGTGTGTGATAATGTTGATACCCTGGTACAATATACGATGACTTTTGTGTTCGCTAGTAATACCCTGCTTAATTTTGCTAGTTTTTAAATAAGGGGTGCTCACATGTCCAGACAGTTACCATATGTCACTTCGTTTGTTCCCTCAATGCAGTTGACCCTCTTTTATGACTTACGTATTATGTTTAACGTTAGAATTGTCAATGTTATCGCTTGCACATCGATGCATGTGGTATAGACAATGTCATTTAATTTATCGCCATATGTAATTTTTATTTTAGTTTTCATAACTAATTGAATCTGTGTTGATCTATTATCGTTGGTAGGCTAGTTTATTGATAGTAGATAGTACAATCAAGCACGATTTAGAGAATCCATACCTGGTAGCGCGCCAAAACTATTCTACGTGTTTGATTGATTGCAACACGCTATCGGAAGAAGGATATATTTTGGTTTTTGAGTAATGTAAATACATAAAAAATAATATATTGCATCTAATGTTGTCATCATGTATTATAAAACAACTCAAAAATAAATAAAAAAAAAACTAAAAAACACGCATTCATAGAAAACCAAACTAAAAAGTAGAAAATAATGGAAAAAAAGCGTGGGGTTAACGTGGGTTTAAGGTATTTTTTTAATGATATCAGGCACCCCACGCTTTTTTCCCATTATTTTCTACTTTTTAGTTTGGTTTTCTACGTAAGCGTGTTTTTTAACTATTATTTATTTTCTATTGTTTTTTGTGACGTATGTCAGCTTAGTTTCCGAAGACAGTTTTTTTGCTATCTTGGTAACCCTTTTTTTTTTTTTTTTGGATGGGAAATCATCAAATGACTTCTCCCGCTCTAGGCAGAGCGGGAGGGCGTGTCAGACTTTTACTGACTAAAACCCACCCGTCTTCCTTCAGTTGCCCATGTGCCAGGGTCACGGTATCTCTTTCGAACAATCGCGCGACCCCGGCAGGCATCGGTCCTAGCAGACCCCTTCAGTGTTGCTGACATGTCTTTGAGGCGCGCGTGGAACACTACGCGCCGTCGACCCGAGCCTGGTCCTTACCGGGCGGCGAGCTACCCATTGCTCGCCACCCGCAAGCTCGCGCCTACGGTGGCCGGGAGTATGCTATCGACTCCCGACGCCCGGGGCGTCTCCTCCTGCGGCGGCTAGGGACGTGAGGGCGCAGAGACTGCCACTCCCTCACGCGCCCCGCCTCCTCCTTCGCGAGCATTACTGCTTCGCAGAAGGAGGTGACGGCTTCCCATGCCCTCTCGCTCCCAACCATGGCTCGCACCAGGGCCGGACGCGAGAGGTCGCCGCCGCCGATCGCCTCCACGAGGACACGGCGGTGCTCCGCCCAAGCAGGGCACACCTCCACCGTATGCTCCACCGTGTCCTCCAGACGATCCTCGCAATGGAAACACCCGGGCGTTTCCTCCCGCTTTATCCTGAACAGGAACCCACCGAAGCACCCATGCCCGGTGAGAACCTGCGTCAGGCGGAAGGTGAGGGCGCCGTGGCGCCTCTCTATCCACTCCTCAAAGAGGGGACTTACCGCCGCAATTGTGGCGTACCCGGCGCTGGGTTGCGACAATCGTACTTGCCATGTCACCATGAGATCCTGCCGGAGCTCTGTCCGCCGTGCCGCGATTTGTTGCGGCAGCGGAGTTTCGCCCCGGCGTTTCGCCTCCTCGCGCCACTCCCACATGTGGGCGAGGACCTTTGCCTCCAGATCCCATGGCGGCACTCCGGCAAGGAGGCTCGCCGCCTCGCACGAGACCGTGCGGTATCCCCGGATTACCCGGATGGCCATGACCCTCTGGGCCGCACTCAACCGGCGCGCTGGGCGCGCCCAGACCGGTGCCCCGTATATCTTGGTAACCCTGGCAACGATAATGGCACAAATTTATGAAATTATAGTATTGTCATCGGTCCTCGATAAGTCTACAGAGTTTTAATGAAATCTGGTCGTTTAAAGTGGGTCAAAATTGCGCTATAAGGAGTCGGTTACAAACAAACATACAAACATACAAGTGAAGCTAATATAAAGCGTGTAAAAACAAATGCGAGTCGGTCTCGCACACGAAGTGTTTCGTTCCATCTTACAATGAACACAAAAAATATGAGTTTCTTGTAACGGGAGCCTTTTATTTTAACTTTATTTTTAATATGTATTGTTATAGCGGCAATAGAAATTTAGAATCTGTGAATTTAAATTTCAACTATCTACTTATAACGGTTCATTAAATATAGCCCGCAGACAGACAGACGAACCGTATCCAATGAATACGGGCTGAGAAAATATTTAATATCCATTTACGAGGTAGGTAATTTAGCTCATTCATCATACCTCACAAACGCATTGCTATAATAAATATGAACAATTTGTCCTGAAGTAAAAGTTTGGGAAAACATCGCGAAACAAACACGAACATAAAAACCTTACATTTACGCAAAAACAACTAGCTTTTACCCACGACTTCGCCCGCGTGAATGTCGGTTATCGCGGTCACAGACGAAGTCGCGGAATAAAAAGTAGCCTATGGTCTTTCTTGGGGTTCAAACTTACCCTGTACGAAATTTAATCAGAATCAGTTCAGTGGTTTACTTGTGAAAGCGGACAGACAGAGTTACTTTCGCATTTATAATATTAGTATGTAAGTATGGATTATCTCGTGAAATAATTATTTCAAGTTCTAGAAACGACCTATTTTAAAATAGTACTAAGCTTTTGTACACGGCTTCGTCCGCGTGGATGTCAGAAATTATTCCATGCGAACGTCCAATCGGAACAAAAATAGTCTATGATGCCATCTATCTCCGTACTAAATTCTATCGTAATTCATTCAGTACTTTAGGCGTCGATACGAATATACAGACAGCGTTACTCTCGAATTTATAACTTGTATAGATGGTTTCGAGAATACTATGTTCGTATCAACTCACAATTTCTATCAATAGTTTAGGGTGGAAACGTAAGAAAAATTGCAGTTCAGTGTTGGGCTGTATGTTGAACAAAATATGAGTCGCACCCGTAACACGTCTATCATTTAAATCATCAATACAACCCTCATTCAACCTTATTGAATCACTATTTCTTGAAAATAAAGCTGTATCCAATCACTGAACTGGAAATTACAAAAAAATGAAAGAAAACTTGATATTCGCGGCTTATCGCATAGCGCAAGAGAATCACTTTGAAAAGTTACGTAAGTTTAGGGTATTTATGCTCATAACCGTACTTCACTCATGTCAAAATTTCAACACTACACTAGTACGAGTTGTAATAGAAAGTTACAAGTTACAACTAAGTTAATCATTTAAGGGCTGATTCATATAAGTTTCGCAAATATAGTGTATGTGTACCTATGTAAGTCTTAACACGTAACTTTACTGCGGGCAGGCTTCTGTTTTGACGTTTATTAAATTATGTGTGTATGTCCTTCTTTTTCCTTTTGTGTGAGTGAGGGGTAGTGATAATAATATAGTGTATTAGCGGCGGAAAGACATGAAAATACACGTTTTTGACCGTCGTCGGTCAGTTTCCTGTTATTACTTTTGTCTTCGAGGTATTTTTTTACACCAAATAATGCTTACTGGCTGGTTCGAAGAGGCGCGGGAAAAGAGTTCTTGGAAGGCCTTTTGGGAAGCAGCACCTAGCAGACGGTTCGAAAATACTAAAGATAAAGAAAGTACCTACAAGAGAATATGCTCATGAATTCAAGTACATTTTGAGACATTTCCTTAGGTAATTACTCTACCTACCTTTTACGAAGCATCAAAGACTATCGTTACACAAGCATAACCAAGCCTGAAAAGGAACATATTTGAAAACCGTTTCAAAAATAGAATTCTCAAAGAGCAAAGCAAACGTAACTTTGAGAAGCATAAAAAGGTTTTGCCTTAAAGCGAGGCAGCTCTCCGTACGATATTTGAAGCAGCATAAAGCCATCGGAAAACTACCGCGGCATACTTACAATGTATATTTGTATCGTCTGGGCTCCAACGTATCAAATTGTGCGGACAAAACATACCCAGTCAAGCGAATAACAACAACACAAATATAACAAAAAGAAAACAGTCGGTATCAGTAAAATTGGGCATAATTCATCACGGCTCCAAAGTCTTTGGGGTTTCCGGACGGATTAGATGTAAGAGGGTTATTGTGGACGTAATTACAAAGGCGTGGTATTTTAATCCCGTCAAAGCCTGGAACTTGAAACAACATCCGCTGACAAGTTCGTTAACGTCTTAAATTAATTTTCGTTTAAAATTTGTCAATTGGCGACGAAATTAAACGAAGTTTGTCGTTTCTTGACAACCGGGATGGCTGGCTCGCGGCCAGACGTTATTTTATATGGAACTTTATTCTTTGTCTACGTGGACGCAGCAACATGCTTGTGAATGCGACTACAATGAAAATATAATAAATTTAAAGTTACTGACACACGACCGAAGCGTCGAATTCAGCGAAATCCAATTAAAATTTAAATAGAACCCTTATCTTCTAGCAAGAATTTATTAAAAGCCACGATTTATTGCTATTATGCCTATTATCATTGAATAACATACAATATTCCATTTTAAATGGAGCATGAAAAAGTTTAAAAATATACAGCCTGCCAGTGTCGTGCAGTGTTCTTTTATTCGATTTTTTAAAATCAAACTGTTGATACTTCACAGGCAACCGTTTAATGAAACAGGTATTTCATTGTACGCGCTTTCCACGAACGAGTCTGCAGATTACGTGAAATAAAAAAATGGTTTCTTTTTATATATAACCGGATACTCATTGACAGCGGGTGGCCGCTACCCGGCGATTGCATGGGAAATTGTTAATTCTATTGGAGCGAAACACATAGGAAGCGTAGCACCGTGCACGCTGAGACTTGGCACCCTTCCAGTCAACGATTGTGCTATGGTGATTATTTTCACTGGTGCACTATTCAAACTGCTTCGGAATACGACTGAATAGACACGAAAGAATTTTCGTGTGCAACGACCGACTGTAATGACCGTTTATTCTTTGAAACACGCTCGGTGGAAATCCGTAAATAGGTATAAAGTACCGGTGCGACGTTCAAGTTACCCGTTTGAAATGTTTACAATTGTAATTTTACGAGCAGCTGAGCGAAAAAAAAAATTTTAAGATTTATTTTCGGGAAAATGGGGGATGAAATCTGAATTTCCGATATTGAGTACCTAAACATAATTCAATACATATTTTCTTCTTTTTTATTTATTATTAACATCGTCAACGTCGAGTCTTTCATCATGCATTCCGCAGAGTCTAAAGGCTTAAAGTCTTCAACCAGTGCGTCCTGTCTATTATGACATACAGAGCCGAAACGTGGACCACAGTACGGTTGGTTTATAAATTCAAAGTCGTTCAGTGAGCCACGGAACGAGCTAAGCTTGGAGTATTTTAAAGGTATATACCGGATGACATTTTTTACCGTCTCGACCTTCATATGGTGTGTTGTATAACTAGAATAGAAGGCAGGAAGGCCTTCAGATTCATCGTAGGTGACTAAAAGAGCGCGGGACGCGGGTGGACAGGGATGCGTGTGCGGCTCGTGCGCCTGCGAAAGATCAATGAGGCCGCCTATCAGCCAGCTTCAAAGGGTAGGACCGCGCTCCGAAATCAATGATACATGCCGCGCATTGAGAAGGGTGCGTATGATTTGAGTTTCGATAGATTTTAAAAAAAAAATGTTTTTTTTTTTCAAATTTCTGTTTTGTTGTTCTAGTATGTAAATGTTACTTTAAATGTGTAGTATTTATTGCTAGATCAATTTAATTACATGTTATTCAAAAATAAAAATAATAAAAATTTCTATGCCAAAAGCTTTTACTCCGTTCACCTATTACCCCCATTTTTTTTCAAGACGCTAAAAAAAGTCACCCAGTATATATACAATTTGCAAGTCAGTGTTAGTCTATAATATACTGATCAAAATATGGTTCCGTAACACGTCAACCTCAAATGAATTGGGATATGGGATAAGGGCAGGAAAATGATAATGATGATACAACCTGGTACTGAAAAACAAACCTTAAGAAAATATAAATTTCCGCTACCCTTATATCCCATGTACCGTGTGGTGCCGGACGTAAAGAATAACACCACCCCATTTCTTCCCGTGGGTGTCGTAAAAGGCGACTAAGGGACTTACTAGAGAATAGGCAGCAGCGTTCTCTATGCATTTTACCATCATACTGCGATCGCCAACCCGCCTGCCAAGCGTGGCGATTACGGCAAAGCCCCCCAAATTGGGAGAGGCCTAAGTCCTGCAGTGGACGTCTTATGGCTGAAATGATGATGATGATGATTATATCCTATGGGATATAAGGGTAGCCGAAATTTAAATTTAATAGGTTTAGGTTAGGTTAGGTTTAAAGGTAATGGGGGACGAGCCTATTAACATCAACTACAACTCCAGCCTGCTATTAAAAAAAATCACATAAAAAACCATCTGGAATTTTAGGTTCAATTCCTGGTCGGGCAAAGTGTTATTGCTGTGCCTGATCCGGCCAATCAACCTCAGGACCTTATACTCAGCAGTAGTGCTTGCGATCACTACACCAACGAGGCAGTCCAGTTTAAAATAATATTATTAATTTACATTGACTAGGTTTAACGTAGAGTTTTGTCATTATACATTATTGGTATATGGAAAACTAGTTGACCCAGTTAAACATATTCAACAGCACAAAAATCAAATAAGATCCTTTCCTTTTTTAGCTCTAGAAAATACTTTTACAGGGTGCACATCGGACGCGCAAACTGTAATCATAAATTCGGCACATGATTTTAGAACAGGGATCTAGAATCATGGGTGGAAATTTTCCGTCGGTTATAGAAAAAAAAAGCAGCTGTTTAATATGAGTCTGTATACGAGTATAGAGTACTATGGGTCAATTATACCAAAAGATCGCTAGTTGTCCTGCGTGTCCTTAAATAATATTGGTTTTAGGATGTTCTTGAGACTTCCTCGCTATTGTGCGCATCAGAAATGTTTCCGTAAGCTCGTACCGACGGATTTCACGCAATTATGCGCACAAAGGCAGCTTCGCTACTGAGTACAGTGAGAGGTTTTGATGTAATGTGGTAGGCTAGGGTTACTGGGTTTCTCATTAGGAATTTCTTAGTAACAGCCCGGTGTTTGGTAGTTCCCGTGCCTCGGTAAGCACGTTAAGCCGTTGGTCATGGCCCTGATCTGTCTCCAGTCGGAATGCCATCCTATTGGACTATGAGAATGATAACAGTGAGTGCCCGTGTGTCTGCGTACACACTTGTGCACTATAATATCTCCCACGTTGAGATTGGCCACAATGGCCGAAAAAGGGTCTGGAGGACCTTCATCTCAACTTCATCCTGAGAACTGTAGCTGAGAGTTTCGGCTTTTCAATTTCTAAGCAGTTTGAGCAGAGGGTGATGAAGGGGGTTGGTAGCAACACTAGAGAATACGTTGTTTTTATATTATGTTACTAACACTGGATTATTTGTTTCGAAATATAAACCAATATTTTTATAATATCATACCTACGTGGTCAAAATCTATGAATCAGGCGATTTTTTTCAATAACCGAAAAAATAACCAACGCAATTATACTGTCTCCATGGTAAAAAGTTGCATTTCGATGTCCTTGCTACCCTATACTATTGCGCCCATTTTCTTTGCCCTGGGTCGTTGGTATCTAAAAAATTTACCAGTGGAGTTTTCCATACAAACTTCAAATAAGCCGTTCCGCCCTTTATTGAGGGTTGTTTTAAAAACTTTCTCAACAAGCGTTTCATTGTTTTGAAAAGTATTTTGACCAACTTTAAGATAAAGCACGGAAAAAACGACTTACTTTTAAACTCTGTTACTCAATATCTAAGCAGTTTATTCTGAACTTACATGCAGTAATAGTCCAATCATGTAGGTTATAATACAGCTACTACCAGGATGGTTCAGCCAAATAGCAGCTTGACGCATTAGCCTGGATGGAGCATCGTGCCAAGCGGCTCATCGAAGATAAATCCTTGCTAGGAGCCAAATTAGATAGCCTCAAATGCTAACATAAAGTTGGTGGCCGTTCGAGTCTCGTAGAACAAATTTTGGAGAGCCTGTACCATTCATTATCCCTTTTCAACGTCCATGCTCAAGAACAGAAGGGTTATTGCGTAACCACTATGTCTTTCAATTTAACGTACATTGCTTCTTACGATTGAATACTTCTTCAACTTAACAAAGAAATAATGTAATGAACGGTCAAAATGAAAAAAGCCGCACGAACGGGTGCCGGTGTGTTGTGCTATTAACCCGCTGGTTTTGCTTTTATCATGGGTATTTATTATATTATAATACTAAACACTTATAAGGTACAAGCTTCTATCCGCGACTTCATCCACGATAAATTTCTTGCTCCCCCAACGAGCGATTAGATGCGACGGGGAGGCCGTCGCATCTAATCGCTCGTGCGCACGCAACGGAAGCTCTCAAATGAATATATTTTCCCCGTTTTTGCAACATTGTTAATTGCTGCTCCGCTCTTATTGGTCGAAGCGTGATTTTATATAACCTGTAAACTTCCTCGATAAATGGGCTACCCAACACTAAAATAGTTTTTCAATTCCAATCAGTAGTTCCTGAGATTATAGCGTTCAAACAAACAAACTCTTCAGCTTTATAATATTAGTTACATAGAAGTATAAATTACACTTGTGTAAAAATGTTACCTTGTGTTATATTATACCAATATCAGAAAACATTTTTATATACAAGACCGACTGCCGAAATATGTATAACGTATCCCATATCCTAACTAAAGTCGTGGTCTACCTGTGTGCCGGATTACATCGAAAATATTAGAATGGATGCATGATTACTTTCAACTTAATAGAAAAATAAATAGAAGTCAATATAATAGAAGTTTTTTGTATGTGTTAAATAAAGTAAGGAGATAATCATTTTTATAAGTAGTATTTTCCTTTCTACTGTTGCATAAACTTTTGAACTGACTTACGCCGTGAAAACTTTCATCTCTCACTGTTTTTTACCTAACAACTTGCCTTATTCTTTCCAAAGTGGGACTTTTATGCATTTCAGCTCATTTGCTTTGAAGGGTATGATTATAAAAGATTTGTTTCCGATTTTTTTCATTATCAAAATGAAACACAATGCAATAGTATGTGTTGCGTAACTTTTTGCAAGTCCAATTTCATCACATATTTTCATCAATTCAATTACATATTCTAAATTTGAATAAAAAAACTACATAATTAAAACCACCTTAGCTTATTATTAATACTAGCTTTTTATTCAGCGGCATCGCCCGCGTGGAGGTCGGAAATTATGAAATAATCCCACGGGAACGCACTACGTTAAAAGGTATCTTATGTCCAGTCAGTAAGGAAATCCAGGTTCCGTCGTTTTTTCGTGATTAAGTAACAAACCTACAAATATCAACACACATAAAAACTTTCACATTTATCATATTTATAAGATTATTTGGTTAAACACTATCACCTAATTAACTGATGTATTGTATCAAAAATCGTGGAGATATTTAACCTTACTTTAAAACATCATCATCATCATCATTTCAGCCGTGAGACGTCCACTGCTGGACTTAGGCCTCCCCCAATTTGGGGGGCTTTGCCATAATCGCCACGCTTGGCAGGCGGGTTGGCGATCGCAGTATGGTGGTAAAATGCATAGAGAACGCTGCTGCCCATTCTCAAGTAAGTCCCTTAGTCGCCTTTTACGACACCCACGGGAAGAAATGGGGCTTTAAAACATCCACACATTCATTCTCCTTGCAAATCCGACTAAAACATTAAAAAAAGAATCAGTGTTCGCACGAAACATTTAACAATATGCCAGAACACATTATGAACGAACAGATTCTTTCAGAATAATCTTTTTATTCTCAACGGGGTTACATAAAGCGGAATGAGAGAATACTGTACAAATGAAGTATCTATAGAAAAACAATTACGACTGAGCGGGTAGGGATAGATGATTACATAAAATCTTTTATATAAGTTCATCATAATTCGTGTTATGGAAGGGTTCTATTGCGTAGTTGGAAAACTATTATATGATTATCCTTTACCAATTTGAATTCAATTTACGACAGACTTAATCTTTACATAGTACAATACAAAGTCACTTCTCGCGTTTGTACGCTTAGATCTTTTAAATTTCGCAACGGATTTTAATGCGGCTTTTATCAATAGACAGAGTGATTCAAGCGCAAGGGTTATATGTATAATATGCGGGTGAAGCCACTGGAAGAAGCTAGTATAGGATATGATTGTAAAGTTAAAAGTAAAAAGGTACAAGTGTTGGCCCAGTGATAATGGCCCAAATTACGAATTCATCGTATATCCGTAGCCCTTGCTCATGGGCAACTGAAGGAACGCGGATGGGTTTTAGTCAGTAAAAGTCTGACACACCTTTCCACTCCACCCAAGAGCGGCAGACGTCATTTGATGATTTCCAACCCACAGAAAAAAAAAAACTTTAGAGGTGTCAAGGGACACCTGGATGGAACGAAGTTCCTTTCCAGGATTCATATTTTTTTTATTATTTATTATGTACAAAAAACCTGTATACACTCAACAAAAATATTCTCTCTCTCTCTCCCTCTCTCTCGCCCTCTCTCTCCCTCTCTCTCTCCCTATCTCCCTGTCTCTCACCCTCTCTCTCTCTCTCCATCTCTCTCTGTCTCTCTCTCTCCCTTTCTCCCTCTCTCCCTTTCTCCCTCTCTCCCTTTCTCCCTCTCTCCCTACTCACAACAAAAAAAAACAACAATATACAAACAAATACAAACAACAAAATTTATACAGTTGAATTGAGAAACCTCGTCCTTTTTTTGAAGTCTGTTAAAAAGTGTCGTGACAACTTTTCGTAAGAATTTTTTCCGTCTAGCCCCCTTTCACAACGCGCGATATGGAACTTCGTTCCAAAAAACCTGTATCGCACCAGGCAGGCGCTTTACATTATGTCCATAGTTTCATCACCATTGCTCTCAAAACGGTGAAAAAAAAAAAAAACATAGTGAGGAAACTATCATGTCCTATAACTGATAAATGCGAATAAATGAAACATCTACCAACATGCACTGGGCGCGTGGTTGAAAACGGCACTTTCCTCTCGAAGAGAGACGGGCTGTGTCACAGAACTGGGAACAATCTAGGCTGATTTTTCTATGCTTATGCTAATTTGAATATATTCTACGATCTAATATAGGGTATGAACCGTTGTAAGAGCGAGTTCACGTAGAGCAAACAAAAAAAAAGCAAAAAATCGTATTAAGGAACGAAGACTAAATAGGTTCATGAGCGGATAAAATACTGTGTTTAAATGCACAGGAAAATAATGAATATCAATAGTTTTATCATCCATAATACGAGAAATGGATATTGATATTACAGAAAACCTTTTTATGGAAAAGCTTATTATATTTGCCTTTCCATAATATTTTACCTTAAATTATATGAAAATAAACAAGACACGTAAGGTTTTACAAACAATAGCCAATTTTCGCGTCAATACAAAAAGAAAATATTATACAAGCCCATCGAAAAACTCGTAGCCTCGTTCCTTTGTTTTGTCCCATACGTAGTTGGCACGTACTTAGCTCTGGATCGTTACGTCATCACAACAAAGACTGGGACGGTTACAGAGTACAGTCAAACCAGCTATTTCGTATACAGGTAGATAACTTGCAGGTCTTTGTATCAAAAAATAATGCGTGCAATGTTGTGAGTGTTCTGCTTAATCAACTAATTATAATTATTCTTTTAGGTACATAATTAGCTTAAAAACTTTTAAAAGATATTACACAGTCAATAAGACACTTGTCTCACCTTGGCGTCGAGAAGGAAGTCACTAGCTTTCAACGATTTTCTCGCTCAAAGAACTTAAAAAAGATTGCAGGCCCCATATAACTACAAGAGATACATATAAGTATTAATAGTTGATATCTGGCTATTCACACCTCTGGAGAGTACTCGTTTGTCGTAGCAACAAGAGCTATCAAAGAGATAAATCGTTCAGTGACGCTCGCCTGGTGTGCAGAACAGTCCCTTAGAGATTCATGCTTGGTACATACGTATACCAGCGAGTAATTTGTCGTCGCCGTGGCGTACTCGCTAACTGGTTTTTTGTTGCTAGCTCTACCCGCTTCTCGTTTATCGCCGGCAGTAGGTTAGATGCATTAAAATGAGCAGCCCCGACAGAAATAAAAACCTCTAAAGAGTAAAAAGTATATGTACGTATTGTCCCTTTATGTTTAAAAAGAAATTGTTGGTAATATGTTGGTCAAGAAACGTCGTGTCGAAATGTCTGAACGTCTAAGAACCAACGTTAGGAAGCCTTCTTTTAAATTAAAAAAAAAAACACATCCAAATCGGTTCACCCGTTTTTGTCACACATACACAAAACGGTCAAACTTATAACACTTCTCTTTTAGCGTCAGGGGCTGAAAAATAATGTTTTTATCTGTATACTAAACAGCTTGTTCGAGTGTACAGCTTTGTGGACAAAAACCAACAATGATGGATCGTGTTGGCGACACAATAATCTTATGTATACACACTTACTTTTGCTAGAAAAGTATCGTTATTATGCTATGTCGTCGTGCAGCCTCCAAGACAGGATAAGCTGTGCTCGAAATAGAAACAATTTGTTTTCTTCAGATAAATGGGTGATGTTGAAACAATGGTTTCACCATTGTTTCATTGCTTGTCGATGTGACAGAGATATTTCCAAGTACTCATTTAAAAGCTTTTATATGAGCTCTATAAATACAATCTGTCCTGAGTGTGTGTGTTATTTTAAGTCATTGAAATGGGAGGTTATTCGACAAAATAATATCCTTTGGGTATTAGATGCCATTAGATTTTCTACGAACTAGGGTAACATTTTTGAGCTATGTTAGATTTTCATCGGGTTTATCTTATATATATATAAAAATGAATCCCTATTTCCCTTGGTCACGCCATCACGCGTGAACGGCTGGACCGATTTCACTTTTTTTTTGTTGTGTTTGTAATTGTCAGGAGAAGGTTATTATGAAAGAAAAAAATTAAAAATTGCGCGGAAAATTAGAAAATTTAAGAACATTTATTTAAGAATTCTTAACAACCATATAATTACAGAACAACGTCTGCCGGGTCAGCTAGTTTCGATGTAATTTAAGATATACACATAACATAACATCACGAATCTGATTCGAAGAGTTGGGCCGAGGTACCTACTTATGACCTTTTATGATAATCATTCATTTCTGGCGCTTGTCATGTTGAGCGATTTAGGTATAATACGGTGTACAGGGATTTTGAAAATCTAAATGTGGTCATCAACTTTTGATGCTGACTGTACCTAAAGTACACCCTCATTTCGCCAGTCATATTTAAGTCCCATATTAATATAAAATACACTCGTGGACTAATTCAGAGGAACGCATATAATATGGGATAAGCTTATTGCCATCAACCAGGCACAAATCTAGATTCCGGGCTGCTACTGAGAAATTCCTGACAGAAAAATCCAAATAAAACTTTACCCGACCTGAGAACCGATCCCACGAACTCCGCGTTAGCGCTGGCGACCAACGAGGTAGTCTAATGGTACAAAATATAAAAGACAGAAAACGCCTGCATATCGTATCACATAAAAGGTTTCTTTCAACTCTCAAATTCAACAGAAGACGGAGATAGTGCTACTATTGTCATACATTGTTATTGTTTAAAGGTTTCATCTATGTGAAGCCAAGCATTGAAATAAAATATTTTATAACATTGTTAATAATTTTCATTTTCTTTTACATCTTATTTCACTAAGAACTTTCAAAGTAAATTAATCACAGAGGAAAGATAAAACATAAATAGCAAAGTAACAAATTGTTAACGATAAAATTTAGAAGACAGATGCTTCCAAGATGTAATCCCAAAACTACGGTTAGTCCCACGGGTCGAGAGAGGAATGAAACTTTGGGCCTAAAATTAAATTAATTAGTTCCTGACATATCCCGTTTCCTCGCTTGTATTAAGCGGAAAATATGCTGAATAATGTTCTTAGAAAATGATTATTCATTTTGTTATTGATCAAACGTGAAGCTGTTTATGAAAAAAAAAAAAATCTTATTAATCAATTTATATTCTGATAGAGACTTTCAAAATCAGTCGTTTTCTTGCAGTGCAGGAATTTTCTTCTAATGCTGCTAGGAACAAAACAAAAATGCGCTTATATCTATCTCCTTGATAAAATCCTTCATTCGCCTTCTTCGCTACAAAAGAAAAGAGGGTGCGGTAAATTCCTTGCCTGCGACCAGATAATGGTTGTTTTTTTGTTCGTATTGGCAGGATGATAAAAAATATATTTTACAAAAAAAAATACATTTTCACATTATAGTGTTTTTTTTTTAAGTCTGCTTTTTATTTTTCATTTTTTACTTTTTAGCTTTTTTTATGGTGTCTACCCCACACAAATTCATATACGATAATTTCAAATTAAACAACAGAGGCATTGTTAAAAGTATTCGAACATAATCAAGAAACACATAGTGGATGAAATGCAAAAACTATCCAAGCATAGTGAATCAAATGCATATAGGATCACCCCTAAGGCACATCTCATCAGTTAAAAAGTTTTTTTCGCAGAATATGCATACCTAAAAAAAACGAATTAAGAACCTGCTCCTTTTTGAGGAAGAGCTCATGCCAGCCAGCACCCCAATTACGTAACACACTTTCCTACACAGTCCGAAGGATAACGAAGGAAATTGTTTATCTACTGCTTCATATATTTTAAAAATGCGAGTGGACGACTATGTAAATATCGTAATGAATGGTTTTACTATTTCTTTAATCGCCACGCTTGGCAGACGGGTTGGAAATCGCAGTATGGTGGTAACATGCATAGAGAACGTTGCTACCCATTTTCTAGTAAGTCTCTTAGTCGCCTCTTACGGCACCCACGGGAATAAATGGGGTTGCTAACAAATCAAAACTTCTTCTACACTTAATATCTTTATAATTGTCATGCTGACATGAAAATTAAGGCGAAACATGCACATAATATTGGCTGTACCCCAAGAACATTTTTTATGGAAACTATTTGGCAGCCCAGCGGGTTATAATGACCAGTTGATGCTTAACTTGTATGCGACAGAACCAGAGTCACTGATAGGTAATTATTACTATGCCTAGTTGGAATACAATCACTATTAATAGTATAGATAGGACGCCGGTAATGTAAGTAGTGTTTTGAGTATCTTGGTCAATTCCTTAGCGGTGTAAAATTGTTACTAGTCTGTTTTTGCCGAGTACGCCAAGGAAAGAGAAGGGTTATGATTTTGACCGGTATGTATGTATGATAACTTCTAAACTTTCGATCTTAATTTGACAAATGAGGTATCGTTGGCAGCGTCTTGTTGACCGTTTGTTACAAGACTCTGTATCATTATATTAAATTGAATATGGCGCCCTCTAGACGACATAAAGTGAAAAACAAATAAAAAATGTTTAAAAACTATATTTTTTAGTAGTCGAGCTCTAGTCTTAGAACTTACGGAATTATAGAAGTATTCCATAACACGTTACTTTTAAGTAACGTTGTGGACGATAGGCTTTACTTATGAGCAGAATCAAGTTCCTTAAGTACACTGTTTACATCATGATGTATGCCCTATCGTCTGTTCGACAAATCACAGTGAATTAGAATTAGAGCTATCCTTCATTCATCCTCTCAACAAGACCAAATCACCTAGTATACTCTTTCAAAGTTTGTCACTATATCTTTGTTTAAACTGCACCGCTGTCTTATCACATCATTCCTCAGCCACACCACACATGCTTCGCAAGGAACGCATTTCACGTATTATTTTTAATTTTATGATAATTCCAAAGCAAAGCTGCATTTATTCCTCTCCCTTCGAAAATATATGTATTAGAATTTCAGGAGATCGAGTTGCCGGTATTCAGAACACTATAAAATTTTATAGTGTAGTTCCGTTATTTGGAATTTAACAGCGTTATATACTGGGCATGGTTATGCGAGGTTATTGTTAACATAGGAGAGTTTCCGATATCGATATTCGCGCTTTGGCGAGTTTCATTTTTGCTCCGAAAACCGCACGTACAATACGTTTTTGCAGTGGATACGTGCTTCGGTGACCAGAGTTAGAAATGATAAAAACTGTAACACTATGATATATGCTGTGGTTATTTCGGGAGAGCGGGAGTCGTATTTTTTATTAATGAATTCATCAATATCATGCTATTGCCGTAACCCAATTTATTTTGGCCGCTCAGCATGTTTTCTTCCACATTTTTCTATAGTCATCTCAGTTCATTCATTCATTCATTTGTCAGCAGCCTATAATGTTCCCACTGCTGGGACACAGGCCTTTTCTCAGTGCGAGTTGGTATATGTCACATCTCTTCGAATATCTGCCTCTTACATATGTCAGTTTCTTCACGATGTTTTCCTTCACCATTTTGAGGGCAGTGGTTATGAAATAATCATTCATTCATTCATTAATGGAGTCATTCCCTTTATAGCCACATTATATTTCACACTGTCCATTAATTTATATATTAATTATCATCATCATCATAGCCGGACTATACTCACTGCTGGGCATAGACCCCTCTTTTCTTGTACCGATCCCCGTGCTCCTGTGCCAACCTCATTTAGGTTTTCCCCGCGATGTCAACAATGTCATCCATTAAGTTCGCCGCCAGATGACCGGCATCTCATCATCCAGTCCTTGGACGCCACTCTGTTGCCACTGCAGTCTTACTCCACCTGTCACCACTGCGGCTTGTGTCTACCCAACTCCATACGGGTTCTATAATACGCTTTTTGCTATCCAAGTTCTTCTTACGTTTTCGAATCTCGACATTTGGAACTCGGTCTATTAGCCTGATGTTAATTGAATTAGTGGTAACTTATAACTGTGATTTTACTGTACAGATCAGTCTAATTGGTGTCAAAAGCGAACTACGTGCCTATATTTGTGAAAGAATGATATACCCATTAAACGCACATTGAGAAGAGCTTTACTCGATTCATGAAATCAAATAGGCACCATTTTATTCACAAGTGGTGCTTCTTTTTTACCAATATATTTGCATTGTCGAGTTCCCATATCCTGTGCCATAATCCAATAAATCTTCTCCACATCGTCGTAGCTTGCAGAATAGATAGTTTTCTCATCAGATATTTTAGTATACACTATACACATACATAGGGGGACGTGTTTGGTTGGATACAATAACATGATCCGGAACGTGTCACGAATATACACAGAGTGAGAACGATGTGAGAAAATAAGTGAGCGTCATTAATGTATGGAACGCTGAATGTTCTTTTGTAGTTGTTTCTTAATTTATTACGTGAAAAATTAAAGGAATCTTCTCAATTGTCTCTTTAACACAATAACTCAGCAATGTCTCTTATATTTTATTTTAAGATTCAATAAAAATTCATCTTACTGGTTACTTACTTTTCAAAAATATTTTCTAGGCACCACAATTTATTGCAGTTTACTCTTTATGAATCGATTTTCATATATAAGTCCGGGGTTTCATACCCCGGGCCTACATATGAAAATCGATCCTTAAATTTGTGGTGAGTATAATCCAAAAAAAACCGTTACGTTACGTTATGTGTTGTTATGTTTACTAATCTATATATTTTATAATCGTTCGTAAGGCGTAAACTCCAGTCGTACGTCGGAACTTTTTTCTTCTCATTTCATCGTCATTTTACAGACACTGCGAATTGGCAAATTGTCGGTCAGTCGAAAAGATCAAGTTGCCCATTCCAAAGCGAAGTTCTCCACCTATGGAGAAGAATGGGCAAGAAACAACTCCACTGACACTCTTTTAACTAAAATATTGTTGCAAAAATTGGTTCCATCAAAGAACGATGTAGAAAAATATCCACATTAAAAGCTTCCGTAATGTTTTTTTTATTAAAAATAAAACAATTCAAACCGCCTATTACACTTTGGTCCCTGGCCCTTGATATCAAGCAATGGAAAAAACCTTTTACCAATTGGATACGAAGCTTTTGACTATTTTAAGTAAGTGTGTGTATTTTTTTGTTATTGTATTAGATCAAGATATTTACAGTTAACTTGCTTTAGTATATCCTACTATGGAAAAGAATTGGAAGAAATTAAAACGCTACGAACTCGATCCTTATTAGTATGAGATCGGCTACAGTAAAAAGATAATGCCGCGCCCTTGATAGATAATACGTTTATGTTCGAGTTCACGTGGCTCTCATTTTTAGGGTTCCGTTGCCAAATAGCAAAAAACGGAACTCTTATAGATTCGTCATGTCTGTCTGTCTGTCTGTCCGAGTATGTCACAGCCACTTTTTTTCCGAAACTATAAGAGCTATGCTGTTGAAACTTGGTAAGTAGATGTTCTGTGAACCGCAATAATATTTGGGGTTCCCCATACATAGAAATGAAACTCAAAATTTTTTTTTTCATCAAACCCATACGTGTGGGGTATCTATGGATAGGTCTTCAAAAATGATATTGAGGTTTCTAATATAATTTTTTTCTAAACTGAATGGTTTGCGCGAGAGACGCTTCCAAAGTGGTAAAATGTGTGCCCCCCCCCCGTAACTTCTAAAATAAGGGAATTAAGAAACTAAAAAAAATATATGATGTACATTACCATGTAAACTACCAACGAAAATTGGTTTGAACGAGATCTAGTAAGTAGTTTTTTTTTAAATACGTCATAAATCGTAAACCACAATTTACCTTTCATTCAGTCAACTCAAATATAAAAATTAAAAAAAAAAACATTTAATTTCATAAACGATGATGACGAATGATGATGATGATGACCTGCAGGTTTGTACGGAACCCTCGTTGCGCGAGTCCGACTCGCACTTGACCGGTTTTTTAAGTAAAGGAAAAAGATAGGAATAATTGAGTATTAAATTCAGCTCATCTCATCTGCCTAACCTTTTCCAAACTATGTTAAAATCGGCAACCAGTTTAAGCGGCATAAGTTTTATACTAGTACCTTACTTGGAGCGAATGCCTAACTGACGGCCACAAACAGTTACAGGGTGATACGATACCCCTTAATAAGACTGGATGTCACACTTCCGAGCTCCTGACGACCCGTCACGGCTGTCAAACAGCCACGATTGACAGCCGGGACCAACTGGTACACGTGCTTTTCAAGGCACGGAGGGTCTTGATATATAAAAAAACCGGCCAAGTGCCAGTCGAACTCGCGCACGAAGGGTTCCATATCATTATCTATAAAAACGGCAAAAAATCATGCCTGTTGTATGGGAGCACCCCTAAAATATTTATTTTATTCTTTTTTTTAGTATTTGTTGTTATAGAGGCAACAGCAATACATCTTTTGTGAAATTTTCAACTGTCTAACTATCACGGGTCAGGAGATACAGCCTGGTGACAAACGGACGGACGGACAGCGGAGTCTTAGTAATAGGGTCCCGTTTTACCCTTTGGGTACGTACTAAAAATGGTCAACCATCCACGGACCAACCGTTTTGGTTGATATACCCGCGCGGCTGTTATTTTATTTATTTATACATATAGTCTTATACAGGTTCATTTTTATTTTGTACCATTAAATCAGAAACGGTTTGTATTAATACTCACATTCGCATAACATTAACAACACTGCTTAATAGAAAATATTTCGCCTATCATAGTCATGAAAATTCAAAGTATTTATTGACGTCATGTTAATGACTAATAAGTAATATATGTAAACAATGTGGGTACATCAAAAATATACAGGTAACTATGATAATCGTATATTAATTAGCAACAAGAAAATTAGCTACTAACATAAAATAAAAAAATAATTCAAACTTAAAATTTCTTTAAGAATAGAAACAAAATTTAATGTATTATATGTTTAAAAAATCCGTTTTGGCTGAAAGACGCAATCGATGCTCGTATTTCAAACTAAAATAATGCGAAGCCAAATTCCGAGATGTGTTTCTAAGTTGTAGATAGATAGCGTTGAATTTCCATTATTTGCATTCCGTATGGAGGCGGCAATGCAAAGTCGATATACGTTTTCAAACGATGTGGTTTATGTAGAAATGGTTTGAAGAGCTTGGAACTAAAATGCATTGAACAATATTGGTATGTACTGTGTTCTATATTGTCTTAGAATTGAAATAATAGGTATCCTCACCACTCTCTTGAAAAATGTCTTTTTTTCTACTGCCGCATTGGTCAAGTGATCGCAACCACTACTGCTGAAGATGAGGTCTTGGGTTGGATTCCCAGGTCGGGCTTAGTGTTATTAAGGTGAGTATAGACTACAAAATTTTCTGGAGCATTTTTGTGTAATGTAACGTTCTTACGAATGGTACAATACAGGCAAAAGCTCAGTTTCCAAAACATTTCCATGTAATGTAACGTTCCTGCGAATGCTCGGCGTCATGTTACGGGTAAATGGTCACAGCGAGTGTGCATTTACCAACATTTCGTTGTACCTTGCGTTCATTCTTTTTTAAAATGTCGGACCTACAAGTTGCGTGTGCTGCGTGTCACCCCGCAACCGCGCATTGCCCGCGCTCGTGGCTCGACGAAATGTTACACCAATACGCTCGACGAAATGTTACACCAATATGCTCGTTGTCGAGCGTGCTCAACGTTTAGTTCGTAAAAGGATGATACACTAGAACATATCATAGAGCGGCTCGTTGTTCTGTTACAAGTAAATGTTGTAGTCTATACTCACCTTTAGGTTTTCTATCTGGATTTTCTCAGCACCAGCCCGGAGTCTGGATTCACGCCCTGTTGATGGCAATACGCTCAACTTAACCGCCTTAAAAGTAACTAGCAGAATGTGGGTGTACTACAGGTACATCATACCATATCATCATAATAAGCCTATATTGTTCCCACTACTGGGACACAGGCCTCCTCTCGATGAGTGGCAGTGAGTTATAGCCCATCACGCGGGCCCAGTGCGGGTTGGTAGATGTCACATGTCTTCGCATTTTTAGTTCTAGGACTTGCTGGTTTCATCACGATGTTTTTCCTTCTCCGTTTTGAGAGCAGTGGTGATAAAATTATTTACACAAAGCACGCAATTTATAAGTATATTTATCAGTTGTCTGGTTGCCATAGTACGGGCTCTGCCTAGTTTGGGATCAGATTACGTTGTGTTGGTTGTCCTAAAATATTTATTTATTATAGTCCCTGTCTGGGTTTGAACCCACGACTTACAACTCGCAAGTCGTTATACCACTGCTCAACCTTTCGGGGAAAGAAGGCGTGAAGTTATGTTAATATTTGTAATTTTTATGGTGTCCACGAAAAAGAGTATTATAACTATCGTACTACGAGAAGTAGGGATTTCCAATTCCCAATTCCTGTTTATTTTTAGTTATGATGAAATCTAATCATTATATCTATCTATTGTACCGTGTGGTGCCGGACGTAATGAATAACCCACCCCATTTCTTCCCGTGGGTGTCGTAAAATGCGAATAAGGGACTTACTAGAGAATGGGCAGCAGCGTTCTCTATGCATTTTACCACTATACTGCGATCGCCAACCCGCCTGCCAAGCGTGGCGATTATGGCAAAGCCCTCCAAATTGGGGGAGGCCTAAGTCCAACAGTGGATGTCTTACGGCTGAAATGATGATTATATCTATTGAAAGTCAGATTAAGCTGAAACTTTCAGTTTTTGTAGTATTAAAAACGAAAAGTTTTGTCAAAAACATCGATATTCACCCAAAACAGAAATCCAGAATTCTGTTAGGTAATTTTCACAAATACATAATCACCTATATTTATGCAAATGATAAACAAATTACGCTTCGTACCACGCTAAAGTTAACAGGAACAAAAGATAATAAGTAGGGTACGGACCTAGCGTAGTAAAAACCTATTAATATTAATGGGCTATCTGCGCGAAGGTCTGACTAAAGTTATCAGCTTGGGACGCTTCTAGTGACGTAATCACCATTCCGGTTCAATGCTCTGGTGATCACACACATGAGATTTTACGTGAACTGTACTGTAATGAGGAGAGATTGTAAAGTTTATAATGATAATAATTTGCGTAGCAGTATGGGTGTACTTCATTTATTTTTATACCACGTAATCTATGAAAACTTTAATTTTATAATCCTAAAATTCACTTTCTGTGTTCGTAATTTTTATACCTATAAAACTGAGTGGACAGTTTTTCAAAAACCACTTAGTCAACACCTACACGGACGTAATAAAATCGCTGCGGAATTTAATCGTACACTGGAATTTCAACCCTCGGTTGTTGAATTGAGCTTTGAGAATCCAACAGCGCGTCGAAAAACCGCAATGTTCGATTTTAAACTCTCGGCATTTAGCAAAGTGTTAAAGATCAAGTGCACACAAATATCACGCAGCGATTCTATTACGATTATGCGGAACGTGGGTAACTAACACTGACCTACTTATAGGTATGGATTCTGTCCGAAATATTAATATTATTCCTTTATTATTATTCATATTAATCTTTTACGCCATTGATCAGACATATAAATCATATTTTAAATATTAGAATAAAAATAAAAAAATAATAAAATTCCTCTGGTACTGGGAACAGCGGCCAAGCTACCGGTGCAGCGGTGGTTAGGGCTGCTGAGAGCGGAACCCCATAACGATTATTTATATAAAGCTATTATATATTTGTAATATGGAGTTACTTAGGTAATTTTTTTCATAATATGACTTTCTATATGCAGTCAAACGGCACATTTTGGGAACAGTCGCTATTAATAAAATATGAATTATCTGCCGGGTCCGAACACACCGAACCGAGAGTCGGGCCACGAACGAGGCACGTATGCATAACGCTACTTAAATATAAGGACGAGTAAGTTTATACTTTAGCTAACTGGGATCGTATTTCGGACGAGCTCACCCTGTTTGATTGTATGCTTAAGGTTAAAATGTGGTTTCAATAATGGTCCAATTTTGTCTAGAACACGATTCAACGTCAGCTCGAGACTAGTCAAGTATCTGTGTGAGAATAGAATACAATAGAATAGAATACAAAAGAATAGAATGCTCTTTATTGTATAAACCATGAATATTGGAATGTAGACATTTCACAAGTGGTGACATAATGGGTGGTCTTTAGAGGTGTACCTGGGCGACTGTGCCCTCGTGGAGGCGATCGACGGCGGCGACCTCTCGCGTCCGGCCCTGGTGCGAGCCATGGTACGGAGCGAGAGGGCATGGGAACCCGTCACCTTCTTCTGCGAAGCAGTAATGCTTGCGATGGAGGAGGCGGGGCGCGTGAAGGAGTGGCAGTCTCTGCGCCCTCACGTCCCTAGCCGCCGCAGGAGGAGACGCCCCGGGCGTCGGGAGTCGAACGCAGACTCCCTAATGCCACCGTAGGCGCGGGTTTGCGGGCGGCGAGCAATGGGTAGCTCGCCGCTCGGTAAGGACTAGGCCCGTGTCGACGGCGCGTAGTGTTCCACGCGCGCCTCAAAGAGATGTCAGCAGTACTGAAGGGGTCTGCTAGGACCAATGCCTGTCAGGGTCGCGAGATTTGTGCGAAAGAGGCACCGTGGCCCTGGCACATGGGTAACTGAAGGAACACGGGTGGGTTTTAGTCCGTAAAAGTCTGACACGCCCTCCCGCTCCGCCCAAGAGCGGGAGACGTCATTTGATGATTTCCAACCCACAAAAAAAAGGTGTGGTCGTATCGCTAAAAGCAAGCACAAGTGGAGCCCAATGTAATTCATTTTATTTAACACTATTGTTCAACAAAATTGTTTTAGAGCAGCGGTAACCACCGCGACTTACGACTTGTAGGTCATCGGTTTGAACCTAAACAGGCACTTTGTGCAAATTATTTCATCACTCAAAACATCGCGAGGAAACCAGCATCCCCTACCCCTAGAAATAAACCTGGCCCGTGTGGTTGATTACGACTCACTCCCTTTCACGGAGAGACGCCTGTGTCCCAGCAGTGGGAACCTAATGACGTGTTTATGCATGTCCTAAAATTATTTTTATTTGAGGCAATCATGACTTGTAGACATCCATTGTTTTCTTTCTACTCCCATTTCTGTTAAATTATTTATTTATTTATCTTTGTATCAGGTACAGAACCCATAATTTTGTTAGTATTACTTAAACTATGTTAGTATAATTAATTAATAAAAAAGTACAAACAAATCAGGAACAATAAATTACACTTAAAAGTAGATATAGTAAGTAGCTATAGTATTTCCTCAAGTTACACTGTTTTCAATGCAACTTAAGGAACACCATATCTATTATGCCATCTTCAAGACACACCCGGCAACAATACATGCATTGCGCACAGGTGCCCCATCATATGGCCCTCAGTTTTGCTAGCAACAATGCTCAGAAGACTGCTGTCGCTGTCCTGCATTCGACGTAGTAATCATGCGGATCTTTTACGAATGATCGCAAAGAAGTCATCTGTACTTGCTGCTGCGAACATTTCTGACGCGCTATAGAAACGTGGCAGCGACAACAGTATCCTACAAGCATTGCTGTATTGCACACGCAGGGCATTGTACGTTTTTTGCGTGTATCTGGTCCACAGACTGCAGGAAATTATGAATTGATGTTTTATCCCAGGAACATAAAGGCTAAAACTAAATGAATTCCTTCATTGATCGTCATTTTCTTGACATCCATGATATGAAGTAACATTACATCAAACAATTCAGACCAATATCTTGTCATAGCGAGTGTCTATTAGAAGAAGAAAAACATGGCGACACTCGACAGCGAGACATTCAAGTAATTTCATAAGTGTTTCTATTCTATTTTCGGGAAAATACAACAAAAATAGGACACTATCAGGCAGAGAGACAATAGTATACTAGTTTTATATTTTTAACACAAAAGGCAATCCAACTAGCAAGTTGACATAGTTTTTCGTTCTATTGTTTTACAGTTGCTCTAAATTTTAGGTAGCAAACGGAATACAAACGGACATTAACATTTGCTATTATTTTTCTTTGGCTTGTGTAATTTCTTTTGACATTTGTAATTGTAATTATTTTTCTTTGATATTTTGTAATTTAATTAGTATTCTTTGACATTGGTAATTTAATTCTTTTTCTTTGAAATTTGTAATTATTTTTTTTTGCCAAAAGTAATTTAATTATTTTTCTTTGACATTTGTAATTTAATATGTAGGCATTTTTTTTTTTTGACATTGCAATTTAATTATTTTGTTTAAAGTTATAAAATTAGAATCATCATTATTATCACAAAATTTGCATGCCGAATTTAGTTGGCGGAATATGAAGAACTATTCAGTGTGTTATAAAATCTGTAAAATACCATATTTCAGGCAAATATATAAATCTAATCTAATCTAGGGTCGCGGATTTGTTTGAAAGAGTTACCGTTGCCCTGTCATGGGCAACTGAAGGAACACGGGTGGATTTTAGTCAGTAAAAGTTTGACTCGCCCTCCCGCTCCGCCCATAGTGAGATAAGTCATTTGATGATTTCCCACACAGAAAAAAAGAGAAAAAAGACGGACATTAAAGTGTAAAAAACTCTCGGTACCTATTTAGACAGCCATTATTGTGTGACCGTTGTCCGTTTTCTTAGGAAACCTAAGCTTATATTCAGCTCGTGTGTACTTTTATCTTAGGCTCAAGTATCCTAATGAAAAAAAAAAAAAATATTTATGATATTTTTGAAGACATTTATAGAGAACATTGAGTATGATTGTGAGTACCGTACAAGCTAGATTTAATGCATGACTTGATAGCTGTCTGGCGGTTTTAATTATTTGTTTTTGGCCTACGTACTGCACGTCTTGTGAAGAGTTGTTGGGCTCCCTAAAAGAGACATGATAACTGAAAAAGTGTCTCAAAGATCTACTTACAAAATAAACATTTCATAACCTTTTGCTTTCACGTGCACGCACGGGTAGACAGATGAACTGTAACCAACTATGCCATTTTCTGTCATTAGTGGTACTCAAACTTTCATTGACCGTATCGTAACGGATTGTATTGTAAACGGTGAAGGAAAACATCGTGAGGAAACCGGCATGTCCTAGAATAAAAAAATCGCAGACATGTGATATCTACCAACCCGCACTGGGCCCGCGTGGTAGATTACGGCCCACTCCTTCTCACGTAGAGGAGGCCTGTGTCCCAGCAGTGGGAACAATATAAGCTGATTATGATGAGATTATATCTTATGATTAAAACCTTAATACTTAGCATATTATCAGTGTATTGAAATTGAGTAAAGTAAGTAACAAATATAACATCTTTCATTTAACAGAATCAGGTCAATCTTAACATCCGATAGAATCCACAAATAACGATACTGTTTCGAACAGGTCATTCAAAGTCAACATCGTCAAATTTCCCCATACATTATCCCTCACATTAAGGGCAGGCTATCGCTCCTACAAACGATATAGGCTCAGCAATGGCCCTTAACTCCTCAACCTTACCTATTCAACTTGTACAGAAGATTAATTAAACTATTAATCCCAGAAAGTGTAGCTTACGCGTTAATCGGTAGCCAATAAAACCGCGGCATTCTTTAGCCCACTACTTTGGCTACGTCGATCTATTACGGGAAGGTTCCCGATCTTTCCGTCCATTACATCGCAGTAATTACTTGGGACCGTGTAAAATACAGCTTTTGCTACCTTTGACGAGTCCAGTCACACGTGAACGCAGGAATTGGCAATTCCCGCTAATGGAACGATATGTGCGTGGGTAGCTGTTATGTAATTCGTTTTGTTTACATTTGAATAGGTGTAACTAAATGTAGTTAAAGTTTTGTTGTATGAATAATGAATTGTAGAAAATTACTGATGTCACTAAAAAAGTGGATAAAAAAACACACTACAAATTGCATTTCTAAAGTCAGTGTGTGTGTTTTTGTTTTTTGCCACCTACTTACGAAATTAAAGCAAGGTTTTTTTTTAAGTCGCTTGTTTTTTTTTAACATAAAGATTTTTCATTTCTCAATTTTTTGTTATGGTTTCTACTTACACTAATTCGAATACCAGAACGAAAAAACAAATGTGAATCGCTCCACAATCCGCGGAGAAATCGGTGAACATACATGAAAAATACATACAGTCGAACATAGAACCTCCTCCTTTTTTTGAAGTCGGCGAATAATACTAGCGTTATACTGACCCACCTCAGGGCAAAAGCCTCTTCTCTTCTGAACCAGGGCAGGCACGAACTTGGTCATGACGGGTTGGCGATTTCAGACTTAACTATGAGTATCTAAAGTGCAAGATTCATCGCGATGTATTTATTTACTGATGTTAGTGATGTCCATTGTCCAAGTTAAACTTTATGATCAGTAATTTTATAGAGAACATAGCAACCAAAAAGCTAAGCACAGCATAAAGCAAATATATACCAAAAAACTTGTCGGTACTTTTTGTTTCGATTCGACACCAATCTCTTTCCAATTCATTTTGGGACTCAAATATGAACGTATAGTATAGTTTTTGTAGCACTTTCCAATCTATCGTTAAATTCGATTAATCAAAACTTATATGAATTTGTATTGTAGGTACTTACGTTGAAGTAATGTGGATTTAGATTTAAATCGACGTAAAAGCTAAACTTGAGCTTTACATAAAACATATTATAGCAATGGACTATCATTTATACAGCGATTTGCACTGTGGCTGCCTCTATCATCATTTACGACTTGTTATCCACCACAAAGAAGACGAGAGCAAAATGAGAATGGGTAAAGAGTAGCATTGTGGGCATCGCGATTCTACTCTAATATAACCGACAACTGTGAACAGAATATCTGTTTTCTATAACGAAATTGTGTGAAGAACAGGAGGAGCTTTTTCTCTTCGCTTGGATTATATTCAATAAACATATTCGAGATCTTTACTATCTTCATTCAATCATTATTATTTCTAATGGTTTAAAGTTCAAGATGGCTCATACATTACATAACAAAAACGAACGATCATTTCTATGCCAACTAAATCACATAGCTGGCTTCACTGTATTTCCTTTCCAGAGCATGCATGAAAGAACTTCGTAACTGGAATCCAAAAGGTAGCTCGACATCTAAAGGTGCCTACAGAAGTCTCAATTTCACACCCAACCTGCGCAATTAATTGTGTAACGGATCATTGGACGCAGCATCTCGATATATGGACCCAACGGACGCGGACGTCCCGCCTTAAATCGATTCGAGCAGCCTCACGGACTCAATGTGAAATCGAGACGTTTGAAAGCACTCTTAGTCATGGATGCTGCATTATTTATTTCTCGAGCTAAAATGTATTAGGTATATAGAGAATTTCTTGGTTTATTTTTCCGGAAATATATATCTCACTCCTTTGAGCATGGAAAAAATTAGTCTTTGTGTAATAAATAAATTCCTCGAAGTAATTAGCGATATCAGAACAACAGAATACGTAGCATCAAGTGTTTGTGACTTTGTCCTTGGTTCGTCGAAGGGAGACACACAAGGACAATATGAACGCAATGATGTGACAGTTAGACGCTGGCTGAAAGCCAGGACCGGCGACAATACTCCTATATTTCCCCTGTCGATAACACTAGATGTAACCGTTCTTTTTTTTTTTCATGAAACGATACCGTTTGGCATAGAATCTGGTTGCGGTCGACGGTGATCCGATTTTACGTTTTTGTTTTACACTGCGTTTCATGAATGGTTTCGTAGAAACCAATTTGGTACAGTTTTATTTGAAATATATATTTGTGTTTTAGATTTTACAGTTGTGTATAGTATAACTATCAGATTTATATGCAAGAAAAACCCCTAGTCCTAGTATATTTTAAGCTAATATTATGGAAAGTAACAATGCCTGCTAGAAGAGACACATTGTTTACATGAGTAACATATTCCGTGAATATCTCATTCCATTCATCTGCGTAAGTGAAAAACAACATGTCGTTAATGAAGAGGTATTTTGTAAGTAATGATAATGACCATGTTTTCCATCCATTCATTACTCGTATATTATTAGCGCTATTTTTGTCTTCGCTTTTCGGGTGTTTCGCGGTAGTTTGGTATAATTTTATTATGGAAGCAGAAATCACTGTGGTGTATTTTGATATTTTACTCATGTTTACAACGATATAAAATAACAACTTGTAAATTTATGAAAAGCATAATTATTATGTCGAATATAAAATAAAACATGTCATCGTCTTCTGCCTAAACCTTAATCCTAATTTTATAGGGTCGGTGACTAGTCTAACTAGATGCAGATGGATACCAGTATTTTCCATGGAGCATCTCTATCTAACCTCCACAACACTGTTACTGGGTAACAGGAAAAATAAAACATGTATCATACGTATTGATGTTGTTTGAGACATGGTTTGAACAATTTTGTTCACTTGTTTTGACAGAGTTTCTACAAGTTTTGTATACAACTAGTCTCTGTATCTTGTTTTAGGTGTAAACGATAAACGAAAACAATATACATAACACGTAGAATATAATACAACACAAAGGTCTATATCACCAGGTTCGTACTGATTTCATTACTTGATGGTGAAATGGAGACTGTTAATTTTATCTTGATGAAAATAAACTTTTCTGAATTTCTACTGCCTGCGACACCAGATGAAAGAATATTATAAAACAAATAACAATAGTATATTAACTTAACTAAAACTATATTTATATACACAAACTAAAATAAGGTGCGTAGTACTCGCAACCGGCGTGTGTGTATGACCAATTGTATGAACCTAAACGAGGCAAAAGAAGTATGTAGAGATCGTAGCAGGTGGCGTTCCGTGGTTTCTGCCTACCCCCATGGGAAAAAGGCGTGATTGTATGTATGTATGTAACTAAAATAAGGCGTCGAAAAATTCATCCTCATCGCTGTCTACCGGCAATGTACCCAAGAGACTGGCGGCATATATAACAATAGTTGTATTTAGTCAATTATGTCATGGTCAGCTTAGCCCACGTCTTGCAACTAATGACATCAAAAGAAAACACGTGTTCCTTTAACAAGATTAGCACAAACCAGATTCCTAATAGCATCATCCTGTATTGGCATCACTAGAAATGGCGCACGGGAAGCAATAGTAGTGCATTAGCCTGCTTAATGCTTATCTTATCGGACGTAAGTGGCATAAGGGAGTGGGTTGGCCTGCACTACCCCTTCAAGGGTTAGTGCTGCGTGGCAGGCTATCGATACTATAATGACATCTTATAGAAAACGATGATGTCGATAGTTACTGTCGGTGTTATCTTATGGCCAATTTGTTTTGATTTACGGACGGTTATCGATGCGGTGCGTTAACCATTATGGACAAACCTATGTTTATAGAACAGGATCTTTTGTATTCTTGCTGTTTTACGTAATAATGCAGTACATAGCTAAGGGGGTTTAGTTTTCTATCTGGAATTCTTTAGTAAAATCCCGGAGTCTAGATTTTTGCCCGACTGATGATTGTCGCCCCCAATGATATGTATTTAAAAAATAATCCAGCCCATCCCTTGCTGCACTCTACCAGTGATGCCCTAAACTGAGGTTCGTACCCCACAGGGGGTGCCCTTACCGAGTAGTTAAGTATAGTATATAAGTATAACTATTTATTGGAACAACAAAAAAAAAACATTACAATTTTGTGATCGTTAATACTGCGTTAGTTTAGTAACTGTGTCGCAGATATTACCGCCCACCCCAGGAGCGTAAAACAACTGAGTTCCATAATAACAATTTTGATTTAACTTATAGAAACTAGACATACACATTTAAATTTAAAAAAAACTAGAACTAAACATTTATTAATAATTGTTGTGGTATAAATAAGTGGGTGTATGTGTGTGTGTGTGTGTGTGTGTGTGTGCGTGTGTATGTGTGAAAGTTGCGTGTATGTGTATGCGGAGAATATGATATGATAATTTAAGTTTGTATGAGGCTCTCTGTTTCCACATAAGTCAGGTTTTGCAGCCATTTTTCAATTTTCAGTTTACACTCTCGTAACGAAAGTGGATAGATATTTAATATCTCATTAATTTTGTTATAGATAACAGGACTCAAAAAGTTGCTCAAGCTATAAGTTTTTGAACCTTGGCTGGAGGCCTTACTTTATTAAGGTAGCCACAGGCAAGTCCGGTTAAGCGGCCGACAAATTACTGCGAGATGTCATTCCTTAAAAACGAACCAGTGAAATGTGACTGTACTTTAGGTACACTTTCGCTTGCCCAGTAAAGGAATACAGGCGTAATGTTACTTCATGTGGGTTTAGGGTAGGCTATTTTTCAGGTAGGCGGGTTACCGATACAAAATTTTGTGTAATTGTTATATTACATTATTATTATTAAAGAAAATTCAATAGATCCTTCAAACATTTCCAAAAGTTAAAATTAGTTAGAGCAACAATATATTTTAGACTTTCAGACGAATATATCTTCTACTTGGAACCATTTAAACTTTCGACCTCTAACAGTTCTAAGCAATTTTTAGGCTATAGGTCAGGACCTTGTTTAGTGTTGTTAATAGAAGCCTAAATAAATTGTTTATTCAACAACTTTTATTCTATTGTTTGAGTAAGTACCTATTTAGTTTGAAAGGAAAACCTAGCACAAGTTTTTCGATACAAGTAATAGATAAAAGCCTTTTCCACCGATTAACAAGAAGCGAGTAAATCTAGCAACTAAAGGCGAGTTGCGAGCCACGAACAGCGAATCCTCGGTAGCGACGAGCGATAAGTGACTCGCTGGTGTGCCTATAAATCAAGCGTGACTCCTAGCGAGTGTTCTGCTCGCCAAGCGAGCATCACTGAGCGAATACTCTCTTCGGCGGTTGTTTTTTTTGTGCGTGGGAAATCATCACATGACGTCTCCCGCTCTGGGCGGAGCGGGAGGGCGTGTCAGACTCTTACTGACTACAACCCAGCCGTGTTTCTTCAGTTGCCTATGCTACGGCCACGGTAACTCTTTCGAACAATCTCGCGACCCTGGCAGGCATCGGTCCTAGCAGACCCCTTCAGTACTGCTGACATCTGTTTGAGGCGCGCGTGGCATACTACGTGCCGTCGACAAGGGCCTGGTCCTTACCGGGCGGTGAGCTGCCCATTGCTCGCCGCCCACAAGTCCGCGCTTACGGTGGCCGGGAATTCGCAATCGACCTCCGGAATTTGGTAGATCTGAGGGACAATTCTCGTAATTTTAAGAACGTTCGCTGTCTGATCTCAGTGTCGATCTCTCAACCATACCTTGATTTTCCTAAAATTTTTGACAAATATTTGACATTTGATTGTCCCCGAGATGAGACTGTTACTATATTTTGAATGTTTTACTTAAGATCCAGAGGGGTAATTGCGGAACTTTTTATCGGTAGGAATTGGTTTAATATTCATAGTTAAACAACATTCTTTGCGTTATTTACGTTGCTGAGCCACAATTTATTCGAACTAATGACGCAATGGTTTAGAAATAATCTACAATCCCATTCAGTTTCAGATAAATTGTGCGTTTCGAAATTAGGGTGCTGGTCTCCTGATGTCTGTGAATTGATCCGATGGAAAAGGAAGCATCATAATATCTCAGCGAAATGTTAACGTTTCTGAAACATCATCATTCCATTAATTACTTGCTGTAGTTAATCTATACAATACAAATAAATAAAATTGGAGTGTCTGTTTTTAATATTAAGATAACCACTTTTTACTAAGTGTATATGGATGTATACACGATACATATACCAAAACAACATTTTTTACAATTTTTGTCTGTCTGTCTGTCTGTCTGTCTGTCTGTCTGTCTGTTTGTTCCCGCTAATCTCTGAAATGGCTGGGCCGATTTTGATGGGACTTTCACTGGCGAATAGCTGGTGTAACAAGGAGTAACTTAGGCTACTTTAATTTTAGAAAGATTGTTTTATTCTAGAAAAAAAATAACTTTCTGTGAAAACTACGCTGACATACGTCTCAAAATTCGAAAAACCCTGGCTGAATCCTACGAAATAGATCAAAATAATGTACTACAGTATAGTACACCTTAAAAAGGCCTACAAAAATGTCCTCAATGGTATATGTCTATCTCTTAGGGATAACCCACAATAACCATTTTTTATCTTTTACTTTTTACGAGAAATAAGGGCTTATTTACGAAGCGATTTTAAGCAATTCAGCATTAATCCTTATCCAATTAAGTACTTTAAATACATTGTGCATTTAATATAGATCAATTTGGCCCTTTACAGCATGTAATTTAAATGAATATCTTAGAAGATATTAGAGATTTAAAAAGCGGGCGCAGAGCGCGTTGGCAGCGGCCGGGTAATAGTACAGGATAAGTAGGATTGTAATTTATATTACTTTGGCTTCATAGTAATTGCGAATATCATGTGTGTTCATTATACTCAAAATAAACCTAATAGTATTATTCCAAGTAAGAGACCGCGAAATGGCTTAGATGTTTAGATTTTTGGATGTTTGTTTCTCAATGATGCAAAGACGGCCAAACGGATTTAGATCGAATTTGGCACAAAGATATAATATTATATCATGGATACGTAACAGATAGGATACCTACTTTATCCCGGTAGTAGGTTCCCGGGTGATATCTTCCGACAGCTATACGGGCCAAGCCACTGGCAAAAGTACTATTCCTATAATTATGTTCGGTGTCTGGTAAATGATTGAGTGTATAGGTAAAATAGGAGCGTTAAGCAAAACCAGGAAGACTTATATTCAACTAAACCAAGCCCTATGTCGCAGTCTTCTTACTCTGAATACTATTACTTTTATTTTAAAAACACCAACACACATGATGTTCTCATAAACTATGAATCCTAAGTAATATGAGTTATAATCCTACTACTAATAATATTATGTATGTGAAAATATGTATGATTGGGTGTTTGTTTCTCAATCACGCAAAAATGGCTCAATGGATCTGGATCGAAAATAGCACACAGATTCTATATTACCTATAAAACCTGGAATAACACATTCTTATCGCGGTAGTACGTCCTCTTGCTTTAATTTCCGACATCCACGCGGGCGAAGCCGCGGGCAAAAGCTAGTTTATACTATAATTAATTATTTACCACCCGTTGTAGCCCGGAATAAATTAAATATACATAATTATCAACACCTACGCAAACCGATATCATGTTAATTTACATAAAGCAATTTATTGTTTGTATGTTATTCATCGTCGGAACGTCATTTCACAATAATACAATTGGTTGGTGTATGTTTGACCTTAAGTAGTAGATCTTCAACTGTTAACGTTTTTTCTAATTAAAACCTTACTTCTTATCCCCAAAGTACATTTTTGTGGAATAATTGTCGACATTCACGCGGTCGAAGCCGCTGAAAAAATCAGTGTGATATAAAACAACAAAATTGAGAAAAGTCTTTCAAAATTTTTCACTGACCCCAAAATAACATTCAGTGTTCCGTACATTAATGACGGTTACTTATTACTTGATACTTTTTATTCCCGTAGTATGTTTATGTGGGATAATTGTCGACAACCACGCGGGTGAAGCCACTGGCAAAAGCTAGTAAAAAATAAAGATGGAACCAACTCAACCTACATATATATCTATGGCTACCGCAGTACCATAGTATAGAGTGTTCAATGCCAGAGTCAGTGATTCGCTAAAGTCTTTAGTACCAAAAAATATGTCTAATGTCATTTCATGAAGTTGACTGATTCCTTAATCAAGTTTTTCCCTTAAAGTTACGATACAAAAGCGAAACAATCGCCTGCTGAAATGTGTAAACCGTAGGTATCTACCTGAATGTAAGATGTGCCAATTGAAATTTTGCTGTTTCCCAACTATGATTGGGTCAACTTGCAGTCTATACGAATACAGCTGAACATCATCGGAGCTCCATGTTGCGACTGACTACTTGATCCCCACAACCCAGTTACTGGATAGCAAGATACCCCCTTCTCGAAGACTAGTTGACAGACTTTCGGGCTTCTGACGACCCGCCATGACTGTTAAACATCTAAGAATATCAGCCGAGACCAACTGTTAAACCTTCTTTCTGGGGCACTGAGAAGTTTCGATACGTAATGGATAATCACCCATCCACGGACCGACCTCGGCAAGCTTTGTTTAACCTTGAAGGTGGACCGGCGGAGCTGTTATTAACTAGCCAAGATCCCCTCATTTGAAAGTAACAAGCCAATTTGAAAGTAACAACGTGTAAACCTACTCATCTGCAAAAAACGACCAATATCAAACGTTATACCTTTTGAATATGACTATTAATTTTTCCACGTACTGCCAAAATATTGGGAGTTGGATTTTTGAAATATGACAAGCGAGATTTTTTAACGATTTACATAGTTCGTTTGTGCTAGGTCGCACGGTTTTAATATTATCGGGGAAAAAGTTAGCTTTGAAACTGATTTGATTTTTATCAACCAATTTAATTTATTAGCCACTAGCTTTTGTCAGCAGCTTCACCCACATGGAGGACGCAAGTTACCCACTGGAAACCACTACCGGTATAAAAACTATCCTATGTGTTAATCCAGTTTATCTATACTAAGGCTATTAAGTATTGTTAATAAAGAACACTGTTTAAATTTGCTGTAAGTTTTTGCAAAAGAATAAAAATAAACAAAATTAAAAGTACCCTGAAGGAACGTGCAACCACACCTACACTTCAATTAAACCCAATTACAACTTCGCACATATAAGACCCCAATACATATTAATCAGCTGCAAAACAGTGCTAATATATAAAGGCTAATATAAAAACTAATTAGGTTAATACCACAGCGTATGTATTGGTACTAATGTATTACTTGTGGGTATGTACTAGTTGTCGCGAAATTAGTTTATCAGCTAAGTCCCAAAGGAAACGGCTATACGGATGTTTACACGCGAACAGGACAATAACTTTCCTAGAAAACCTGATCGCACCTTTGTATTACGTCACTCAAGCATTTTCCATGTAACTGTAATATTGGAAAGGATAATAAATTTATAATTTAGTAGTTTAGGTATGATTACACAAAGCGAGTGTGATCAAAAGCCAGGTCTTCTAACAGCAAACTCGAAATCGGCTTTGAATTGATGAAAATAATCCTTTCATCGGCTAATTAATTTGCATTTTATGAAAATGTATTAATAAACTTTGCCTATCACAGTCCACTGCTGGACAAAGGCTTCTCCCAGGCTGCGACAGAACACCCTGATCTCCGCCATCCACATGCAATCTTCCCGGTCATCGGTTCATCTGGCTAGAGGCGTCCCAGGCTACGCTTGTCGATTAGCAGTATCCACTCCATTAATCGTCTGCTGCATCGGCCATCGGTCCTTCGTCAAACATGGCCAGCCAACTGCCATTTTAGTTTTCTTACTTTGTAAACTATATCGGTAATTCTGGTTGTTTTTCGGATAATTTAGATTCTCATTTTATCCTTCTTTAAAACTCCAAGTATAACAACCAGCCCAACAGTCTATGCCCACGGCACCGTATGTTATAACGGGCAGGATTCAAGGTTGAAGACCCTAGTCTTCAACAAACATTGACGGATAGACGACGAGAAGACGAAGTTGACGAAGTTTCGCAAATGCTGCCCAACCTAACTGAAACCTTTTATCGGCTTCTTTCTGAAAGTTGTGTCTACTGAGCTGGATGACTTTCCTAAGTAGACATATTTCTTCACGACATCGATAAGTGACCCTTCGATATGGGATGGACTCGACAAGACGTGTGTTTGTAAAGGACTTTCGTCTTGTTTAAATTCATGCCGAGGCTAACCCGCTGGGCGGCTCCATTCAGGCGCAGCATATGGTTTAACTGTAACAGCGTCTCTGCCAGTAAGGCGATGTCATCACCAAAGCAAAGGTTTGAAGATGTACCTACTTGTCGTTTATATTGATACCCTGTCTTGTCCAGACCAGCGTCTCGAGAACCTCTTAATGAAAATTCAATTGAAATATTATTCTTCTAATCAAAACAACTCAATATCACATTATTCTTTGAATTGTTAATTGGTAGAATTCACTTTCGTATAAATTTTATTCGCTTAAAACGTTCAAAGCGTATCAAGTCATTAATGGATTAAACAATTTCATGAAACACTTTATTATATACCAAATGAATATTACATAATTTTAATGGTGTTTTCGATTTAAACTTTATATTCCGTGCCTTCAATTAGTTAATGTTAATTTTATTGTTATTTAATTATTGTTATATAATGTCTGTTATTAAACACACGTGGTTTGTTTGTTATCTCCTTTTCTAAACATCCAAACCATATTCATACATATATGAATGTTACAATACATAGTTGGTCGTTTTATATCGTTAAATTAATTCTCAGACAATCATTGGAAAGGCAAGAAAATTTCAATATCGTATAGGGTCTAAAAAAACACAAATTACATGCCAGTCCAAATAATAATCTTCAACAATTTCAATTTCCATCACCCGCAAATCGATTTATTATTTTGACAACCTCATCTCGGTAATGTGAAAATAAAATTTGTCAAATAAACCCTTGGGGAGTGACAATGTTTCAACGCAATTTCAAAACGACGCATCGTGGCAATAATAATAATACAAATGGTTTTAATAATTGTTGTCTCAGTGGATTAATAAAAAACGTTAGTTCAACTAATGAAACAATTACAACAATGAATATTCAGTAGGACGGAATTTACTGAAAACTTTTGATATTTTGAATGCCAGCGTCGCGTCACTCGGGGCGTCAATACGAAGCTCACAGCAAAGGGAACTTAAGCAAATTACTTAGTTGGAACCCTCCTCCATAATTATTATTCAACCTTTATCCGACGCAAATCGAGTAAATTTGTTCCGAAATTACTTTTATTAAAAGCATTTCTTTCCCTTCGTCGAACGAAAGTGCTAAAGTAGAGTAAATGGACTGGAATTTCCGTTTCAGGAATAAATTATATGAGAATATTATAGTAAATAACTCTTTAAAGACGATAAATGAATATCCTTGAGTCAAGTTTTTCCCGAAACGAAAAGGTTAGGTAAAACATTGTTATAACATTTTCGTAGAATCAAACCTTTTGATCTGGTTGTATTCCTCCCTACCTACTTACCCAAGCAAATATACTTTGATACACACAAAGGCATGAATGTACCTACAAATTGCTAGGTATATGTAGAAGATTTATATCCTGCAACATATTATTATTTTAATTAAGTCATTTCCAGCTGTAATGAAACTTTGTAGCTTAACGGATTATTAAATGTTTGTTTAAACTTTGTACATATCCGATGGTCTGACTACATTCACAAAATTTTAGTTGTTATTTATGTTCACCGGGATTTTCACGAACGTATGTTAGCATAGTTTTATTTAACTTTGCTGGACCTGACATACAGCCCGAGTCTAAACATTAACTACTAAATTTGGCTTAAAAAACAATATTAAAATTGAGATTAAAAAACTGGCCAAGTGCGAGTCGGACTCGCGCACCGAGGGTTCCGTACAAACCTGCAAGTATTCACGGTTTATGCATAAGGTTTATGTTTATGAAATTAAATGTTGTTTTTTAAATTTTTATATTTGAGTTGACTGAATGAAAGGTAAATTGTGGTTTACGATTTATGACGTATTAAAAAAAAACTATTTACTAGATCTCGTTCAAACCAATTTTCGGTGGAAGTTTACATGGTAAAGTACATCATATATTTTTTAGTTTTATCATTCCCTTATTTTAGAAGTTAGAGGGGGGGGGGGGGGGACACACATTTTACCACTTTGGAAGTGTCTCTCGCGCAAACTATTCAGTTTAGAAAAAAATGATATTAGAAACCGCAATATCATTTTTGAAGACCTATCCATAGATAACCCACACGTTTCAGTTCTATGTATGGGGCACCCCAAATATTTTTGTTTTTTTTTCTATTTTTGTATGAAAATCATAATGCGGTTTACAGAATACATCTACTTACAAAGTTTCAACAGCATAGCTCTTATAGTTTCGGAAAAAAGTGGCTGTGACATACTCGGACAGACAGACAGACAGACATGACGAATCTATAAGGGTTCCGTTTTTTGCCATTTGGCAACGGAACCCTTAAAAGGACACATAGTAAATAACATTTACATTAATAAATAGAGAGCAGTGGTGGCCCAGTGGTATCGACCCCGACTTACGAGTTGTAGGTCGTGAGTTCGAACCTAGATAGGCACTTTGTGTAAGTAATTTATGTCATCACCACTGGTCTTAAAACGGCGAAGGAAAACATCGTGAGGAAACCGGTATGTTCTAGAACCAAAAATTCGAAGATATGTGACATCTACCAACCCGCAGTGGGCCCGCGTGGTAGATTACGGCCCACTCACTCTCACCGAGAGGAGGCCTGTGTCCCAGCTGTGGGAACGGTATAGGCTGATTATATTTACATTTTACAGATAATTTTACTGGATTTCCCACCAAGAATAGCTAAATACATTACTTAGAAACCTTTTCTCTGTAATGAAAATCATATTAGAACTACTGACAAATTCTTTCAAGAACCTGCCTTTCATAATTAATCCCCATCATAATTTTGTCTAACAAAATAAACCCGCAAAAGTTTAAGGAAATCATTACACTGGAAATAAGATTGTCATTAGAGTTGAAAACTTTTCGGATCCACTCGAAAATATTACGCTAAGTAAAGTAACTGTTTATAAAGGCATCCAAATAGTGCTGTTGATTCGTCTTTTGTTAATGTTTAAATATTAATATCTATCAAGCAACCTACCCCTGTTTCACATGGTTAAAATAACTCGGCGAACAATTGAGATTTCTCTATTATACCTGCTTAAGGTGAATGCTTTAACCAGTCCGCGAAATTCAAATTTTCTTACGTTTTTTGCAATTTGCAGGCCAGTGCTAGGTTGTATGTTGATTAAAATACTATTCGCGCCTGTAAGACATATGTAGTTACAGAATTATAATCATCAAAATCATCAATACAACGCTCTAAGTTCATAAAGTTGTAGGAATTACTTTTTCTGTTTTTTTTTTTGTTCCTAAGCCTTTATGAACTTGGAGGGTTGTATTGGCGATTTTGATGATTATAATTCTGTAACTACATACGTCTTATCGGCGCGAATAATATATTAATCAACATACAACCTAGCACTGGCCTGCAAATTGCAAGAAACGCAAGAAATTTTGAATTTCACGGGCTGGTTGAAGCATTCACCTTAAGTTTAATGTATTAAATCTACATATAGATCCGCTATGTTTAACTCCCATGTAATAGGGGGCCGGCGTATTGCTATCACCCAGGCACAAA
The DNA here is from genome assembly GCA_947507805.1 of Aporophyla nigra. NCBI lineage: Eukaryota > Metazoa > Arthropoda > Insecta > Lepidoptera > Noctuidae > Aporophyla > Aporophyla nigra. Next base: position 16,218,455 of record OX382297.1, on the reverse strand, counting down.
TCTTAACTGCGGGATGTACCTGAAAAAGTACAAACAAAACTTTTTAACAAAAAATTAAACCGCCGAAAAAACTGAAAAGCAATAAATAATAAACCTTAAAATTATGAGTCGGCGCTTTGAGTGATTTTTGTTCATTGATTTTTTAGCGCCGACTCATAATTTTAAGGTTTATTATTTATTGCTTTTCAGTTTTTTCGGCGGTTTAATTTTTTGTTAAAAAGTTTTTATTTTATGATTTTTTGTAGCTTTTATGTACTAATAATACTTGGCAAGGTATACCCTATCTAATAAAAAAGAATGATCAAAATCGGACTACTCTATATAAAGTTATGCGTGGTTATACATTACAATCAGTGAGTGAACAATCAATCATCCCCTGTTTTCCGACCCTTAGGGTTCGATTTTGTTTTCCAAATTTATATGGGAATTTATTCCTTTCCAATAAAAAAAGAATTATCACAATCGGACTACTATGTAAAATGTTATGCGTGGTCATACATAAAAAAATAAATTAAAATATACGCGTCGAAATGATAACCTCCTCCGTTTATTTTCGTCGGTTAAAAAATACTAAAAAACATTTTGCCCGATCTGGGAATCGAACATCTGACTCAGCAGTAGCGGTTACGACCACTAGAACAAATCGATAAAATATTGTTACGAGCTGGGTTTCGGGATAAATTAATTTAAGCCAAAATTATCGAAACACACCACAGTTTAATTAAGCAATCACAATATCGCAATAGTCAAACAGAGTCACTTGTTTCGCTTGTACTGTATCGCTTGATTCGTATTCGCTCGCTTCCGAAATCGAACTGCCCCTCGGGCCGACAATCCGCTATTTATATCCCGAGCAGAACATTCGCGAACATTCAACACTTTTCCACAGTTTACAAGTAGATTCGAAACTTCGAGAACCTTCCACAGACATCTATTTACTGTTTAATCCCGCTACTCAACAATAGATGGCGGTGGCGTCTACGTACAATTGTTCGTAGTACTTGCTACTTGATAACAGATGGCGTTAGCGTGTCGTATCTAGAAGTTTCAACACTGCCCCATCCTTAGATGGAATTAGCGTGACGTTTCTAGACTTTTCGATCTACGTAATGTTGTCCCTTTCTGAGATGGAGTTAGCACGATGTTTCTAGACTTTACGATCTACGTAACACTGCCCCCTCCTTAGACATGCTCGTCCCGAGCATCATTATTCCCGTAATATCGTGCCAATCGATCTACATGAACAATTTTAGGCGCAGTTCGCAAACCCTTTTGTATTCGGTAAGTGACGTCATTGATCTTGGTCACAATCCGGTACGGCCCGTCCCATTTTGCCTGTAGTTTAGGGGACTTCCCTTTGCTGCGCACTGGGTTATGCAACCACACTAGCGAACCTTCGTCGAAGCCAGTGTTGTTCATCTTTCGATCATAACGAGTTTTCATTCTCTCGGACATCTGCTGGCCTGATTCTCTGACATGCTCATATACGTCATTCATCTTGTTACGCAGATCATTTGCATAATCTGTTATACTGCGTGGTGAATCAGGGGGAATGCCGGTTATTAGATCAGCTGGTAACCTTAACTCCCTTCCAAAGTTTGCGAAGGCTGGCGTCACAGTTGTACTCTCGTGAACTGCACTTCGGTATGACAGAAGAAACGGTTGTATGTGCTTGTCCCAATCCTTTTGTCTGCTTGCTACAACTTTTGCCAGATATCTTTCCAACGTCTGATTAAATCTCTCCACCATTCCGTCAGATTGTGGGTGGTATGAAGTGGTTCTGGTTTTGTGAGTACCCATAACCCGACATGTTTCCTGAAACACTTGAGACTCGAAATTCCTTCCTTGATCGCTGTGGATTTCCAAGGGTACCCCAAACCGACAGAAGACTTCGTGGACTAATTTATCAGCGACTGTTGAAGCTTCTTGATTAGGGATGGCGAAGACTTCCGGCCACTTGGTGAAGTAATCCATGACAACCATGAAATATTTATTTCCACTTTCACTTTCGGGAAATGGCCCAGCGACATCTAGTGCTATTCGTTCCCAGGGGGCTCCTACGTTGTACACTTTTAATGCACCCCTGCTGCGTGTGTGTGGTCCTTTTACCGCTGCACAACTGGTACATCTGCGACACCAGTCCTCCACATCCTCTCGACAATGGATCCAGTAAAATCTTTCTCGGATCTTTAACAGAGTCCTTCTTACTCCCATATGACCTCCTGAAGAACCATTGTGGTAGAGCTGTAGAACTTCTGGTACCTTCGTTTTTGGGACTACCATTTGCAAGTGACAGCTATTCCCTCGAGCATTTTCCCATTTTCGGCACAAGACACCATCTTGGATCACCAAGCTCTCCCACTGTGCCCAATAACTTTTTGTGGTGGTACTCATCGCTGCAACATCACACCATTTGGGTTTGGGAGCATTAGCTTTAATCCACTCGAAAATTGGCCTGATATCTGTGTCACTTTGCTGAGCATGCTGTAGGGTTTCCTTCCATTCGTCACTAAGGTCCGTTCTTAGCATCCTGACAGGTACTGTTTCCTTAGCTTCTTGCCTGACACAATGCTTGCAGTCTTCAGGACAAGGTCTTCTTGATAAAGCGTCCGCGTTACCGTGAGATATGCCGTCATTGGCTTGTGACATCGAAATCCTTGGGGCTCTATTAGCCAATACTCGCCCTGTAATCTTATCGCTTACGAATTTCTCTTGCTGCTGCACTGTGCTATCAGACACCCTTCTAACCTGGGTGTGATATTCGGTGGCAGTGTCTCGCTTCGGGCAATTCGACCGGAGGTGGCCCTTTTCTCCGCAAGTGTAACATTTAGGGCTGTGCCTAATACGGTCACGAACAGGTGACTCCACAACCTCCCTGAAGCGATGGGCTCGATGATCATGCCTCACTGCCTCCACCTCCAACGCGTGGGCCAAGGCGTCCTTCAACTTCTCATGGTGCCCAAGTCTCACGGCAGCCCTTACTTCCAGGTTCCGTATCCCATCTATGAAGGTTTGAATTAGTATACCCTCGATGAGCGCGGGCGCAGACTGGTATGCCTTTCGAACCAGCTTTTCGATTTCTAGGGCCCACTGCTGCAGGTTTTCACCACTGCGCTGCACACGATCCTTCAACTGGGCACGAAAAACGTGTTCCAGGTGCGCGTCACCGTATCTGGCTTCTAGCGCCTCAACGAGCTGCTCGTAGGTAACATTTTTGCCGAGAGCCTCTAACACAGTTAAGGCCTGGTCGCGAAGGGCCAAAGTAAGCGCGGTCATGGCCTGGCCTGTTGTCCACCCATTTGCTTCCATGACAGCTTCAAATTGAATTTTGTATGCCGACCAGGAAGATGTTCCATCGAAGGGTGGCACTTTAAACCCGCGCACAGAAGGTGCAGCAACTATCGAAGCCGCCGTCCGGTCTCCAGCTTTCAAAATTCCAACCGCTTTTCTTATATCAGCGATCTGGACTTCGGCCTCGGAGATACGATTTTCATGTACCTGAACAGTCTCCTTCATGGCTTTGATGTCTTTGCCAAATGTCGCGTGTAGATCTTTCAAGAGGAGAACCTGCTCCTCTTGCCGGCGAGCTTGTTCCTCTTTGTCCTGCTGCAGCTGTTCTTGCAGTCGGCGGGTCTGTTCTTCCTGTCGGCGGGCCTGTTCTTCCTGTCGGCGGGCCTGTTCCTCTTTTTCCTGCTGCAGCTGTTCCTGTAGGCGGCGGGCCTGTTCTTCTTGTCGGCGGGCCTGTTCTTCCTGTCGGCGGGCCTGTTCCTCTTTGTCCTGCTGCAGCTGTTCTTGCAGTCGGCGGGCCTGTTCTTCCTGTCGGCGGGCCTGTTCTTCCTGTCGGCGGGCCTGTTCTTCCTGTCGGCGGGCCTGTTCTTCCTGTTGGCGGGCCTGCTCCTGCAGCATTGCCATAAGAGCAGAAAGATCCATGACTGGTGATGCTGTAGGAACACCAGACGCTTGGGAAACTGGCTCCGTCGTCGGCTGATTACCCCCAGGTGTCTGTCTAGAAGATCCTTCAAACCGCCTCTGATCCACCTCCTGCTGGCGCTGACTCCTGGTACGGATACCTTCCGTATCCTCCTTCGGTAAAACTGGCATAATTTATCCCACTTCTGACACCAATTGTTACGAGCTGGGTTTCGGGATAAATTAATTTAAGCCAAAATTATCGAAACACACCACAGTTTAATTAAGCAATCACAATATCGCAATAGTCAAACAGAGTCACTTGTTTCGCTTGTACTGTATCGCTTGATTCGTATTCGCTCGCTTCCGAAATCGAACTGCCCCTCGGGCCGACAATCCGCTATTTATATCCCGAGCAGAACATTCGCGAACATTCAACACTTTTCCACAGTTTACAAGTAGATTCGAAACTTCGAGAACCTTCCACAGACATCTATTTACTGTTTAATCCCGCTACTCAACAATAGATGGCGGTGGCGTCTACGTACAATTGTTCGTAGTACTTGCTACTTGATAACAGATGGCGTTAGCGTGTCGTATCTAGAAGTTTCAACACTGCCCCATCCTTAGATGGAATTAGCGTGACGTTTCTAGACTTTTCGATCTACGTAATGTTGTCCCTTTCTGAGATGGAGTTAGCACGATGTTTCTAGACTTTACGATCTACGTAACAATATGTAATACTCTAGTGTCTTTTAAGCTTTTTGTCTAAAATTCATAAGAGAGCAAAGTCAGTGGAATCTAAGAAAGAAATAATGTTTTAGTTGTGATTTTAACAGATTAAATTGATATGCTTCTATCTTGGTGTTCTTAGAAAATTGTAGGGTGATACGACTAATAATCAAGTTCTGTGTACCGAGAAATTGAACAGGCTATTGACTAAAATTATCTTAAATTGAGACGGATATTACTTCTTTAGTATTTGATATCTACTAGAAAATTTCTTTAAAATAATTTCCTTAGGTAGTCGAAGTCGTGTCCATCTTGCTTGTCTGAATATGACACCTTTCTTGTTGGTTATATCAATAGTTACAGTACCAACTTAATGACATTTCTGTTTGTAACATTTTGACCTTCAACATTTACTTTGAAAAATAAATTTATTTATCCAGTTAAAGTTCAAAGAAAACTCAATATTCGGTCCGGCAATCTAATAAGAATTTCACTAGAGAATTTATTTTAAATGCTGTTCAACGTAATTTTTGCGAGAACATCCAACTCATTTTTGGTACTTTACGTCACGTACACATAAAAATCGCTTACATAAATCGATGTAAAGCGCTTTACTTAATAACATACGCTACATTAAGCAAGGTCGTCATGCTTAACGCGGGAGGCTTCATCAACAGAATATCTTTAAGCTTACGTCGTAATCGACAGCGTTAGGAAGGTTACATTATTGCCTACATTTATTTTCCTGCCAAATGTGGAGGAAAAATAAACCTCTATGTGTGGTTAGGGAAATTAATTGTTTATTTAATTGGCACACTATGTGAGTTAGTCTTATTAAAGGCACTTCAGAAAACTGATAAATAATTACACTTGGGTAAGAATGTTATAACTACAAATTAAGTCGGTAGTCAATTTGATAAATAACAATTACTGTCCGTGACTACCTCGTAATTAATTCAAGTAGTATTTGGGTACCTTCACTGCTATGTCGGAAGTATATAGTGGCTTAAACTTTTATCATTGAAGTGACCAATGTGACCATACTCCGTTTGTGGTTGAATCATTTGGAGGAATCTGAATGACCCTTTTCCCCTTAGACCCCTGTCATGGTGTCTAACCATTGCAAGTTTTCATTGGTTTTCGATGTATGTATGTACTGAATACAGGTAGTTTAGTTAAGGTTTCGGGTATATAATTTCAAAAAATATTAAGAGTAGAAGTCACATTTTTAAATTTTCTATTACTGTCCTGGTCTAGTAATGACATTTATGTTTCACAGACAGCCAGTGTTTCTTATCTAGTACAAAAATAAATAAAAACTTTTCTGTAACATGTTATGGCCGCTACGGTACAACCAACCCATGACACAACCGATCCGACTCCACTAATTTCATGCCTACTAAGGTTGTCATACAATAATACTGCCATTTTTGTTTTTCATGGCTTGCTTTTCATCACTTTTTTCCTCTTTGACATGGCGCTCTCCCATTTTCACCACGCATCATGTTTCATTAGAAAGACCCAAAACTTTAACCAACCGAATATTGTTCTGTCCCTTCACATAAAACTGTATCGTATACCCAACACGGGTCAAGCTTTTTACTACGTTAGCAGAAAAAACGCAAAGGGCAATGGACGCAATCTCCACATGCTGACTTTATAGAATTACGTTTTTTCGGCTTCCTCGTCCACCCATCTAAAGGCTGGAGTCCGATTCAATTTACAGCCGATGTTGATAAAGTTTAGAGGACTTTTTTCCACATAATGTAATAAAGGACACAATATATACCGGGTGGCGATTTATTTACCTGCATCCGTCAGAGGGGTGATTCTATCCATCATTTTCAGCAACTTTCGCGACGAAGCCGTCATCCGATTTGTGTAAAAAAAAACCCTACTGCAGTCTACTGCCTGTCTGCTGTCTACAAAATATTTCGATGGAAGTATCCTCAGGACGAAAGTCTTTGACTAGTGCGTATTAACAGGGATGACCTATGACATCTAAACGTAGTCGCTCACAATAGGCCTTATTAGAAGGCGAAAAGTCACCTAAAGGGCAATGGAGAGGGCAATGCTTGGAGTTTTCCTGCGTGATCGAATCGTATGAGAACCAGGGTAACTGACATAGCCCGAAGATTTGAAAAATTTAAGTGGCAGTGTGCAGGGCACATTACTCACAGAACAGATGGTCGATGGGTTTGAAAAAATCTGGAGTGATGACGGCGTACTGGATGACAAAGAGTTAGAAGGCCGCCCGCAAGGTGGACCGATGACCTTGTGCGGGCCTCAGAAAACCGTTGGATGAGGGGAGCACAGAACCGATTGAATTGGTGGAGCTTGGAGGATGTCTATGCCTAGCAGTGGACGTCTTTCGTCTAAAATTATTACGCATTTTATTTACAATTTGGGTTCGAGATTCATAGCGAAAGTATTTAACCATGACGTATAGAATCACCCTCTTTTTTGCTCTGACTCTTACTGACTAAAACCCACCCGTGTTCCTTCAGTTGCCCATGTGACGGGACCACGGTATCTCTTTCGAACAATATCGCGACCCTGGCAGAGAATCACCCCCTTTTTTTTGGATGGGAAATCTTCAAATGACTTCTCCCGCTCTGGGTGGAGCGGGAGGGCGTGTCAGACTTTTACTGACTAAAACCCACCCGTGTTCCTTCAGTTGCCCATGTGCCAGGGTCACGGTATCTCTTTCGAACAATCTCGCGACCCTGGCAGAGAATCATCCCCTTGATTTGACATATGCAGATGACTAAAGCGTCACCCGGTATAATAGATGACGATGTTGAGTAAAATATTTCTTGAAATTGCAATCGATTTATTATAGGTAATATAATGTTCCTCTTTAAACATTGGCGTTTCAACAATCAATTTTTTAACAATGTAGCAAAATTGGCGTTTATCTTTTTATGTAGCGTTAATGATTTAGGCCTATAAGCTAGGCCCAACAGATAGATAGAAACCTGCTGGCCTGCTGTAATTAGCTAACGGGTTGAGCGCTGTGTTGTTTACCACATATACGGCACCTCATGGCAAAGGCGGTATACCGGGTTTCCAACCCACAAATACGAGCCAGTATAAACAAATTTTGTGTTTCAGCCACAATCCAAAGACTAGCTTACAGATTTTCAATAGAATCGAAAATCGATTGAAAGCCTATACAGGACTTTCAGAGCAGCTTCCTTTCACCAATGAGAGGTTATTCTATGTTACTAACAAGCCTCTAATGTTTATAGCCTCTATAAGCGAAAAAAAAAGTGATGTTCACACATGTATATATCACCGAATCTGCGATAGCCGCAAGCGACAATCTACTTGCAGTTGCAAGTAAATTCTCTTGGAGTAAACTGCTTCAATACACCACTGTAAGTACCGTTCAAGTTTAGCCTCTTAAGCCAACTAAGTCAGAGCAAACGTACTTACTTGTGTGAAGTTTGGATATAATATATGGATGCTGTGTAATGTACATTTTATGGGTTAATTAATTTAGTAAGGCAAAGTGTAGTTGGAGATTTTCTTCATTTAGAGCCATTGTGTGTTTTTAATAGATTTCCCTTACAAAATCTCTCAAAACTTAGAAGGGCGAGAAATAATAAAAGAAATATTGGCATTACAGCATAAAAAGCCTTAAAACTGTTAAAAATAACGGAAAACAATAATAATAATGCCAAAAAGAGCCCAAAACAACGACACAAGTGCGAGACTAATACAACCTTTGTGATAATTTAAGTCGACGTGAAACGTTTACTAATATACTTGTTTCGCCCCCAGTTCTATTAGCTGAATTACAGATAGTATGTATAATTTTCTGTCGGGACATTCTCTGAGATAGATGACTCCACAGATATTTTTCAAAAAGTCTTTTGCACCACATTCGTAATTACCTTATAATCTTCCACATTTTGGCAAAGACTCATCAATCCGTAGACTTAATAAATCTAACAATGTCCTTTAGGCAAACTTAGTGGTAGACTAAACCATTAAGTTTAGGATAAATTGCATGCACCCGACTTCCATCCCCCCGCGACGGTTTTAGTCAGCTTAATTTGATAAATGAGAGTCAAGTAGAGGACACTATACTTGTATGCCTTAGAAGTGGTGTCATAGATAGACTAAAATTACAATTATTACATTTATATTACCTTGGCATACACTTAGGAACCTTAGAAACTTAGGACATGGGGTCTATGGGGGAAAGATAGCACATAGCGCACCCAATCCCCTAAAAAAAATTGCGGTGCATGCGCCAAACACCCTATTTTTTTAAACTATATTTTTTGTAGACTAAAAGTTGCCTGCAGCGCAACAAAAACTATTCACTGTAATTTATTAGCAATATATAGGTATAAAAATATCGTCTATCTAGTTTTATTCGACATTAAAATTAAATTATAAGATATTAGAAAAAGCTAGATATTATTCTTTGCACGTCCATTGAGATGACATTAGAAATAGCTAGAATAACTTTTAGCAGGACCGTTGAAAGGCTGAAATAACATTTTTAAAAGAGCTTCAACCTTCCGGCGTCGGCTTTCACACAAATTACACGGACGTTATGTTTACAAGGACGGACGGCCTCTCAAACATTTGCCCTTGGGTTTACCATGTTTGTCTCGTGAACATTTTGTAAACAATTTTTGGCATTTCCTTTTTAATGTTTGGGATGGATTGAAAATATAGTTTGGTATTTAATCGTTCGAGTTTAGGTACTGAGGAAAATCGATATAAATTATCTATGAACATCATTATGTTGAAGTAATAGATAACAACGTTGGTGGAATATCTACATACTTTGACTACCTCGTTGGTCTAGTGGTTGCAAGCGCTACTGACGAGCATGAGGTCCTGTGTTCTATTCCTAGTTCGAGCAAAGTGTAATTAGGTTTTGGAACGAAGTTCCTTATCGCGCGTTGTGAAAGGGGGCTAGACGGAAAAAAATCTTTCGAAAAGTTGTCACGACACTTTTTAACCGACTTCAAAAAAAGGACGAGGTTGTTTTTTTTGTTGTGAGTAGAGAGGGAGAGAGGGAGAGAGGGAGAGGGAGGGAGGGAGGGAGGGAGAGAGGGAGAGAGGGAGAGAGGGAGGGAGGGAGGGAGGGAGAGAGGGACAGAGAGAGAGAATACTTTTGTTGAGTGTATACAGGTTTTTTGTACATAATAAATAATTAAAAAATTATAACTATTATGAATCCTGGAAAGGAACTTCGTTCCATCCGGGTGTCCCTTGACACCTCTAAAGTTTTTTTCCATCTGGGATTTCCCAATAAGAGCCCGGAGTCTGGATTTATGCCCGGTATGGTAACCCTGGCTAATCCTTTGGAAAAACAAGACGTGTTGTTGTATTATATGTTAATATGACTATAGCAAAAGAGATAATTTTAATTTGTCCGTGAAAGTAAATTTTCAGTGAGAACAACGTCAGCTAGAAAAACACTAGACAATAACTGAATGACTACGGGCTTATATAAATATTAGACTTGCAACTTAACTGAGCGTGAAGCATTGCATTAAAGCATTACATTTTTTTCAGTAAATAAAAAAATATATATAGGCACAAAAGGATGGCCCGTGCAATTTTAAATTAATCATTTTAATATCAACGGCAGCAAACACGGCATTTTGTTCCATAATAAATGAAGTTAATAATTCTTGTTATAAAATAAAAAACAGCAATTAGCTTTAATATTAATTAATGTGTTCCACCATATTAACATCGGAGCACATCTACGCCGTAGCACCTCTACGCCGTAGCACCTTTACGCCGTAGCACGTAATCGTAACCATTTCTACGAACTGTGTGAGTAAATAATTATTGTATATTGTCATGCACATATCGGCTGACTTTACACTATATAACCCCAGTCCTCATTTTATTTTAACATTAATATTTAAACAGTTATTTGAAATAATATATCGGAGGAACAAAATGGAGTCGTTTATGAACACACTAGCTTCGGCCCGCGGCTTCGCCCGCGTGGATGTCGAAAATTTCACCATTTCGACCCCTCATTTCACCCACTTAGAAATGAAATTTCAAAAAACCCTTTCTTAGTGGATACCTACTCCTCACAAAGAACACACCCTCCAAATTTCAGGTCTCTAGGACCAGTGGTTTAGGCTGTGCGTTGACATATCAGTCAGTCAGTTAATCAGGACTTTGAATTTTATGTATATAGATGGCAATACAACACGAATACAAGTTCCAGTTGATTTTTATTTTCATGTTAGTAAAATACTTGAGTGCCTTTCTTTTATTTTATACAGAATGAACATTGATAGGAGATATTAAAATTTCAAATGAAATTTTTGTACTCGTAAGTAAATAATACATTACGCTTTTTTATTTGTTGAAATAAATGTTTATGTCACTGTGCAGTACAATGATAAATTCAATATACAAAACTCAAACTAAATTTGCTGACAATACTTTACCTACGTGTTGGGTATCGAAACCGAAAATAATGGCGAGGATCGTAACTGATCAGACGTTTTTGCAATTGTTCGCGGAACGTAGACATATTTTTAACTTCGTTTTTAGGGTTCCGTACCCAAAGGGTAAAACGGGACCCTATTACTAAGACTCCGGTATCCGTCCGTCCGTCTGACACCACGCTGTATCTCATGAACTGTGATAGTTAGACACTTGAAATTTTCACAGGTGATGTAGGTATTTCTATTGCCGCTATAGCAACAAATACTAAAAACAGAATAAAATAAATATTTAAGGGGACTCTAATTTACCAGACTGTAATCTGCCAGGGTCGCAAGATTATTCAAACGAGATACCGTGGCCCTGGCATATGGGTAACTGAAAGAACATGGGTGGGTTTTAGTCAGTAAAAATCTGACACGCCATTTGATGATTACGCATTTAAAAAAAATGGGGCTCTCTAATTTTTTTCTTGCTCCAATACAACAAACATGATTCTTTTACCGTTTTTATTGATACGGAAACCTTCGTGTGCGAGTCCGACTCGCACTTGGCCGGTTTTTTAGCAGTTTGTTAAGTTGCCGTAATGTCAAGTTGGATGATGAATATTTTTGTTTCATTCGTTTTCTATATCGATTCCCAACACCTAGGTAAAGTTTGATTGGACCATGTATATATATTTTTTTATCGACGAAAAATTTCAACGCCGCCTGAGTTCATCATCATAAATCAGAATCAAAATCATATAAGTACTGATACTGAATCCATGGTTACGGGTTGTGCGTCGATATCGCTGCCACCGTGTATTTATGGTATTTTAGTACTCTCCTCCTCTATAAGGCAAAGGCCTTTCCACAAACAGAAAACACAGGAAACATTGATCACCACACTTGCTCAAAGCGGATTGGTGATTTCAGACTTGAATCCGAATCTTATCTATGAATAGTATTGAAAAGTCCGTTGCTCGTGGCTCCCTATGTGACTCCTTTGTTCTTCAAACTCATTTCACTACGGGTTTTGATGTGGTTTTCGTTACCAATTAGAGAATTTATTCTTGAAAGTTTATGTATATTACACTTTATTAGGTATCATCATTTCAGCCGAAAAACGTCCACTGCTGGGCATAGCTCCCGCAATTTGACCGATTCTGTGCTTCCAGTAAGCACAAAACCAATACAGAAGTATTTAGAAGAAATAAAGAAATACGTTTACTTGCGTTAAATATTCCTAAAACATAAAAAAAAACAAGTAGGGGGAAATATGCGTCACATCCACGCAAAAGGGCTGCTACGATCTTATAAGAAACAGAGCCGAGCTATTTCTAGAACGACTTTTAACAGTGTTGACAAAAGCTTTTCGGCAGCTTATGCCAGTATTTTTAACTTTTTCATCATCATTATCACTGATGGATTATCAATTTAGACAAAATGACATGACCTTCAGGTTGATTCATTAAAACTTACAAAATAAACGAAAACACACACACAGCGCTACCCAACTGGAACTGAAAACAAAACACATGTTGTCTCATATATCATTAAACGTTGCGTAAATAATTCACATGTGTTACAGCACGTGTAGTGTCACTTAAAATATGGGGTTACATATATTATTTAATTTTATGCTAATTTTTTACGCGAAAGGTTAGGTACGCTTTTTGTTATGTCAGAAGTCTGAATGGATATTGTGGTATTTCTTCACTGTGACGTTTGGAGGGTTGCTTCGGAAAAATGTTTAGATAATTCAAGAGTTGAGAATTATCCAAACTCATGCATGCAATACACTAGCCTAACATTTGAAAAGCGAGACATACAATATGTGTGGTACTTTCCTCAAAAGACCATTTTTAACCGACGAAAAAAAAACGGAGGAGGTTATCAATTCGACGCGTATATATTCTTTTTTGTTTTTTTTTTTATGTGTGATCACGCATAACATTTTACATAATAGTCCGATTGTGATAATTCTTTTTTTATTGGAAAGGATATACTTTGAGGGTAGTCCCATATAAATTTGGGAAACAAAATCGAACCCTAAGGGTCGGAAAACAGGAGATGATTGATTGTTCACTCATTGATTGTAATGTATAACCACGCATAACTTTGTACAGAGTAGTCCGATTTTGATAATTCTATTTTCATTGGATAGGGTATACCTTGTCAAGTATTATTAGTACATTAAAGCCACAAAAATTACAAAGTAATAACTTTTTAACAAAAACTTAAACCACCGAAAAAAACAGAAAAGCAAAAAATTATATACCTTAAGATTTTGAGTCGGCGCTGAAAAAATCAATGAACAAAGATGACTCAAAGCGCCAACTCATAATTTAAAGGTATATTATTTTTTGCTTTTCTGTTTTTTCGGCGGTTTAAGATTTTGTTAAAAAGTTTTTTAGACAGCCATCTACATGATCATGAAACGAGATCTTTGTCAAAGTGGTAACCCCAAATCCGATTCAAATTAAAAGTTTAAATATCCTATTTTACATCAACCAAAATTGGCACTTACCATACGCCAGAAGTTGTGTGCATGATTCCAATTGGTCGATTCCAAAGGCAAAAAGCCGAAGAGAAACGACAAGGGATAAAAATAATTTGCTTTTTAGAATGTTTTCAAATTACAGTGTTGATAGGTATTAGAGGACAGTGCGAGTCTTTCAAAAAATACCTGGTATCCAAGACTGTACACAAAGGAAGCCATGAAAAATATAAAATAAATAAAGCTCCATTAAGTTATATTAGTATGTATCAAGTTATCATTCAAATATTTTTTAATTATCAAAGCAATATTAATCTTGGACAACCAAAACAGTCATAACTACACATCAAACTTTTTATGTTTTACAAATAACTTAATTACTTAGTGTGAAAGTTCTCAAAATCGTAACTGTGTCGTTTGCAACGCTATCCGAATACGCCGTACCAAAAAACGAGAAACCATTTCGTTCAACTTTTGAATTTCAGACCTGTCATGGCTTGATGTCGATAGCCCCGGTACAGCAAAGGTAAACTTTCATTCATCCATTAGATACTGCCAACCCACGCTGAGCAAATGTTTGTAGTGATTGAGTTTGTTTCTCTTCTGTATGAAAAGAGGATTTCCCTGCAGTGGACATATTTATTTACTAGTTTATGTATTAGTTATATAATAATTTAAATCATAACCAAACTCAGAGGAAAATGAGTTATACTTATTTGTTAAACTCATACGCATAGGCATAAGTATACTTACTTATAGACTTTCCTATACAAATATGTATTATTTGTTCAGGAAATGCTACGTATAAGTTGCTTGTTAGGTACAAGTGAGTACAACAAGATTAAATACAAATGTACAAAACCAACAATTTGGAAACGAGTCACATTTGCGGACATTAGCCATCATATCGTCTCATCATCTACCCAGCTTTTTCCCAACGTTGTTGGGGTCAGCTACCAGTCTAACCAGAGGCAACTGAATATCAGTATTTTACATGAAACGATTGCCTCCACCTCATGACGTCAACAACCCAGTTTTTGGGCAATGCGATACCCCTTGATAAGACTGGTGTCAGACTTTCGGGCTTCTGACGACCCGTAATGATTGTTAAAGATCCACAAAAGACAGCCAGGGCCAGAGACTTAACGTGCTTTTCGAGATGGTCACCCATCCACGAACCAACCGCGGCAAGCGTAGCATAACCTGATCGATCGATCCGTGCGACTGTTATTATTTATCCACATGCCCCAGTTGCGCGCATCAGCCATCGTAAAGTATAAATATAGCTGCAGTTTCTATGACAGCCGAAGTCAGCCGAACTATCGAAAGTCGATTGAGTTAGACATTTTGTTAATCTCTCTTCTCTTTCTTCCACAGCAATAACATCAGCACACGACATATCGCAGCTAAAGGTGCCGCTGTACGCCGACCCTCGTCGGGCTGCCGAGCTCAGCTGCCACTTCAAGATGGATGAACAGAAGCTCCATTCTGTCAAGTGGTACCGAGACACTAACGAGATATTCAGATATAATCCCACACAGCAGGTGCGTTTGTTTTTTTTTTGTTTCTTTCCCGTTTTGCAAAGGACATAGTTTTGTTGTAAAGTTACGTTCCGTTTTTGCGGGATGTTGGCGCTCGTTTACTTTTTGTGAATGTTTTCTTTGTATAAAATGGTGGCTGAAGTTTTGTTAACGATTTTCATTTTATGTGCCCGTGGTGTTTTCATTATTTAAATTTGAATTTTGTTAAGGATTATACGATGTTTTTTTAATATTAAAGTCATGAATGTTATTGTGTAATTTTAACACTTGTTCGCGTACTGCCCATTGTTTAAAACAGTCATCAATATTTTAATCATTATAAGTTTGAAAAATTATATAGAAATTGATCATCAAACAATATTCATACAATAAGCATGACGAGAGAAGTGGTGGCCACGAGCTCTTCATTTTTATGAGTTATGACATGTAATTTATATTTACTGGCGGTACTGGGTAATACGATACCCCTTGGTAAGACTTGTTGTCAGAATTTCGAGGTTCTGACGACTCGTAAAGACTGTCTGAGATCTATGAAAGACAGCCGGGACCAACGGCTTAACATGCTTTCCGAGGCACGGAAGGGTCTTGGTATGCAAAAATGGTCATCCATCCACGGACCAACCGCGGCAAGTGTAACTTAACCTGAACGATCAATCCGTGCGGCTATTATTATTCGGCCCAGTGGTTTCGGCCTCGACTAACGAGTCGTAGGTCGTGAGTTTGAACCCAGGCAGGCGCTTTAATTTGTGTAAATAATATCATCACCACTGCTCTCAAAACGGTGAAGGAAAACATCGTTAGGAAACCGGCATGTCCTAAAACCAAAAATCCGAAGACACGTGTCATCTACCAACCCGCACTGGGCCCGCTTGTAGACTACGGCCCACTCTCTCTCACCGAGAGGAGGCCTGTGTCCCAGCAGTGGGAACGGTATAGGCTGATTATGTAAGCATGACGTACGTTATTACCATAACAAAGGTTATGATAACGATACAAAACTGTATTACGTTAGCTTTATTATTATGTTTATTTTCATTTGCCAATTTCTCCTCCAACAAACAACTGGTTTTGAATTTATTTGTTTTATACCGGTTCATCATCATCATTTCAGCCGTAAGACGTCCACTGCTGGACTTAGGCCTCCCCCAATTTAGGCAGGCGGGTTGGCGATCGCAGTATGGTGGTAAAATGCATAGAGAACGCTGCTGCCCATTCTCTAGTAAGTCCATTAGTCGCCTTTTATGACACCCACGGGAAGAAATGGGGTGGTGTTATTCTTTACATCCGGCACCACACGGTACTTATACCGGTTACGTATTAATAAATGAAAAAGCCTTTTAATTTAATTTTAAATTTAAAATTAAATTAGCTAATAAAGACCACGATTAATTGAAACAATAATTGTGAATTCCTTATTTTATTTAGCTTTTCTTTGTTATTTGTCCACATGGATCTTAGTTCCTTTGGGTACTTTTTAATGAGTTTAAAGATACCTAATGTCCTATCGCGATTATTTCTTCGCTAGAAAATGTTGTAATCTCCATACCATGTCTAAAAATGGCATCAACAGAATAGTGAACCAATTTCGTAATTAATGGTGCAGGTTTGGTGAAAATGGATAATGGATGGAACAAATAGATCGTGGAAGAACAGGAAGATAAAAATATTGGAAACTGTGGTTGTATTTTACTGACAAAACAAGAAGCATACTATCTCGAGGTCGGTTTCCATAGAAAAGACATAATTTGCATCGAGCACGTAGCACTCAATCAGAAAAGAGTATTAAATTAAATTGGATATCATATCAATAAAAAATAAAACAAAACGAACAAAAATTTCCTTTTGGCATAAGTATGTGAACTAATACAAAGTAAGACACTTTACTTCCACAGTTTATCCGGAAAAAAATATAAAAGCTGTTTACTGTGCCGTAAAATACGTTTTATTATTCTATACCAGTCGTTTATTTATCCCCAGAAGATACTAAACGTATTTTGATTTCCCACGGCAATCTTAAACTTGCTCATGTCCCTTGCAAAGTAAACAGTAACTTTGGAAGGTATTTCTTCTCGTCTTATTTTACTGTAAAGAATTTATATTATGACGAAAAATGTATGCCCCTAATGATACTTAACTACAGTCCTACCATTTAAGTTAGTAAGAGCAAATGTCTGGCCTCGTGTGTCATACGAGGTGCCACGGCCAGACATTTCCGGGATACAAGAAGTTTTTTTTTTTTTGGATGGGATATCATCAAATGACTTCTCCTGCTCTGGGCGGAGCGGGAGGGCGTGTTAGACTTTTACTGACTAAAACTCACCCGTGTTCCTTCAGTTGCCCATGTGCCAGGGTCACGGTATCGGTCATCTCTTTCGAACCATCTCACGACCCTGGCAGGCATCGGTCCTAGCAGACCCCTTCAGTGCTGCTGACATCTCTTTGAGGCGCGCGTGGAACACTACGCGCCGTCGCGCGTCGACCCGAGCCTGGTCCTTACCGGGCGGCGAGCTACCCATTGCTCGCCACCCGCAAGCTCGCGCCCTCGGTGGCCGGGAGTCCGCTATTGACTCCCGACGCCCGGAGCGTCTCCTCCTGCGGTGGCTAGGGACGTGAGGGCGCAGAGACTGCCACTCTCTCACGCGCCCCGCCTCCTCCTTCGCGAGCATTACTGCTTCGCAGAAGGAGGTGATGGCTGCCCATGCCCTCTCTCTCTGTACCATGGCTCGCACCAGGGCCGGACGCGAGAGGTGGCCGCCGCCGATCGCCTCCACGAAGACACGGCGGTGTTCCGCCCAGGCAGGCCACACCTCCACCGTATGATCCATCGTGTCCTCCAGACGATCCTCGCAATGGAAGTTTTTTTTTTTCAATGCTGGGATAGCAAGCTTCCTCGATAACATGGCTTGGTATGTACTAGCGCTGCTTACATAGTGCCAGATAATTTGAAGCCACCATTGCAGTGATTAAGATAAAAACGTCCGTGAAGTAAAATTAACTTTTTTGTTTACTTGTTTATTAGCCGCCGATGTAGCACTGCTCTACCTACTCTCTTTCCACGTCTCTCTGTCCAGAGCTAAACACCAATTTTTATTAAGAGTCCAGCTCATTCTACCATATACGCCTGGGTGTGCCGCGATGTGGTTTGTCATTAAGTGAGACCCATTTTTTTCTTTGGATGGGAAATCATCAAATGACTTCTCCTGCTCTGGGCGGAGCGTGTAAGACTTTTACTGATTAAAACCCACCCGTGTTCCTTCAGTTGCCCATGTGCCAGAGTCACGGTGTCTCTTTCGAACAATCTCGCGACCCTGGGAAGTGAGACCCACTGGGTCGTAAGTTTGGCCCATTGATAGTCTGACATATTACGGTAGTTAGTCCAACCTAATTCCAAAATTAATAGCATTCATATAATAGAATTCTATATTCACTGGCCTCTTGAAGCTAGTACCCAAGCCAGGATATTAACAAAAAACTAAAAATAGAATCCAATCCTAATAAGCTAGTTCTATAAACGTGAAATGAGAGTTACTAGCGTAGCATGCTAGTAATTCTCACTTCACGTATACAGAACTAGCTTCTTATTAAGCAGAGCACTGGTAGCCCAGTGGTATAAGCCAGGACTTACGAATTGTAAGTCATGAGTTCAAAACTAGTTAGCCATTTAGTTTGTGTATTTAATTTCATCATCACTGCTCTCAAAGCGGTGAAGGAAAACATCATGAAGAAACGGTAATGTCCTAAAACCAAAAAAGAAAACTAAGACCTGCGACATCCACCAACACACTGGTCCCACATGGTAGATTACGGCCCACTCTCTGATACAGCGACCAGCTGGTGTCCTAGTAGCGGGAACGTTTTAACGTTCAATTAAATTTGCTAGCTTACTATTCTGTCTTGCAAAAGTCTCGTGTATCTTGGGCAGAAGAGTGGTGGAAAATTGACACGGTGGCTTTTTGTCCCTGTAATATAAACGAAACCGATTATGTTAATGCTTGTCTTACAGCATAAGTATGCACACAAATTAGATGCAGGCGTATATAGACAAACATTTATAAGTAAACTAGCGACCCGCCACGCTTCCCACGACGATTTCAACTTAACAAAACATCGAGATTATCTTAAAACTGAAAAAATAGAATAGTGTTTCTTTCTTTCTTTTGGTCTTTTCACTTACACCAGGATTTAGTTTCTTTTGTTCTTTTTTTTTGTATTTTAAATATTTTAACTTTTTTTGAATGATTGGCACAAAATCAAACAAAATTGATTAGATCAATTGAACATAGTATTCATTTGTTTTTGGATGTCGAATCTTCGTAACAATGTATCTAAATAAGTTTCATCTGTTTATAACTACTTCTATGTTTAATGCATGCCGTGGCAGCCTTTAATTAAGGCTACGCTATATTATGTCAAATGTAAGTGCTTTATAACACGTATTTTAGTGTAAGCTTTGTTGGTTGTCCTTAAATAAATAAATAAATAAATTTCTTAAATATACCGGATGACATTTTTTACCGTCTCGACCTTCATATGGTGTGTTGTGTAACGAGAATAGAAGGCAAGAAGGCCTTCAGATTCATCGCAGGTGACTAAAGAAGCGCGGAACGCGGGTGGACGGGGATGCGTGTGCGGCTCGTGCGCCTGCGAAAGATCAATGGAGCCGCCTATCGGCCGGCTTCAAAGGGTAGGACCGCGCTACGAAATCATTGATACATGCCGCGCATTGAGTAGGGTGCGTATGATTTGAGTTACGATAGATTTTAATTGTATTTTTTTTGTTTTTTCCAAATTTCTGTTTTTGTTGTTCTAGTATGAAAATGTTACTTTAAATGTGTAGTATTTATTGCTAAATCAATTTAATTACATGTTATTCAAAAATGAAAATAATTAAAATTTCTATGCCAAAGGTTTCTACTCCTTTCACCTATTACACCCATTTTTTTTTTCAAGACGTTAAAAAATGTCACCCGGTATATACGTGAATATATTAAGGACATAAATCTTTCGGAAAAAAAAAACAATACGTTTTTCACCGCAACGAAATTCGTAGCGTAGTTTAGAAGAAATAAACGTAGTAACAGACATTCAAAAACAGCGAATTTACTTTTTACAATTCAGAGAAGAGAAAATAAGATACAAACCAACCTAAATCTTGTACAATACATGTACAACATATGTAATAACACTGTATTACAATGTATAACCTACTAAATCTTATACAATACATAATAATAGACTAGACTATTTTCAATCGACAAACTCAATCTATCGAAGTTCATTACCGATCATAAACATGTCTAAAGTTACCAACTTAAACTAGTTACAGAATTTAGTCAATATATACCTTGTTAGTGGGGTTACCTACGTAGTGACTACGTACAAGGATTACCTACGTAGAATATTACGCATGCCTGGTTCAGTAGTACGTGTTTTGTGCTCAGTTGTTTTGCCGCAAATAGTAAAGTTATACTAGTACGACTGCGAAGGACCTAGCAACAGGGTGCTTAATTTGAATTAGGTGACTTTTGTGGACATGATATTAATTTCCACCTCAATTGCGTAACACACTATTAATCAGAATCAGAAGAATTTCGAAAGTTATTACTAATTCATTGCTTCATATGTTCGCAAACTTAGTCTGCTCAACAACGGGAATAAATCAATGAATGTTGTTGAACTGTCAAAATGAAAGCCATTCCTACTGTTAGTGTGTTATGCAATTTTCCCAGAAAGTTACAGTTGTAACGATAACCATGTTTTTGGTTTAAATAGGTTTTTTTTTTGTTTTTTTTTTTACTATTTTATCTATTCTAACTAATGTTATAAATACGAAAATAAGTTTGTTTGTAACGTCTTTAAGATAAAACTGCTGGACATTCGGATGAAAGGCACGCAAATAGATCAGAACCTGACTAAGGCTACTTTTCGTCCTGGTCAACATCTAGTATTCTTAACTAATTTGTGAATGTGAGAACGATGTAGGCCTTGTTGATTCGTAGATATTTCGATTTGTTGATATTCGTGTCCGGTCGTCACATAGGTACCTTCCTACTGACATTGTAATTTGAAAATATTTTAAAAGCCAAATTATTTTTAAAAGAGCAACTGTTTACTTTCATCCCATCTCTTCTCCATAGGAATCAGAGTCGTTTACCTAGCTTCTAACGTTTCATAAGCCTTTGTCAGTTTATCTGAAATAAAATCATTTGAATTTGGAAACGAATAACCTTTAGTTAGGTACTCAATTTTTGTGTGAATAATCAAAATCTACTAACTGGTTTTGACTAGTAATAAAGTGATACTTAAACACCCCTTTTTCGAGTAAAATTGCTCACAGTATTCTCATATCAAATCGGTAACATTACCCTGTTTCAAGTACGTATTCGTTGTAACATTGTACATTCAATATGAAAACGAACGTGCTACATTCAATATGAAATGCGTTGTTATCACCAGATGTTCCAGTTATCGATACAATCTGTTTTCGGGGAAAATGGAATACGATCCGATAGAAAATAGGAATAAAAACATGCTGTATATAGATTGAGCTTTTGAATACTCACTATAAGGTTTTTGTAAGAGGCACTAACACATAATCTGTGTTCCCAAAAAATAGTGATATGTTGATGCCAAAATTTGGAGTTAGTGAGTTTAATATTTGTTATGTATTAATAAAATACATTAGGTATTGATATTTTGATTATAATTAAAATCGTTAACTTATAAATTAACACCTCTGTCTAACCCCTTGGGCATTATTTAACAAAGTATTTAATTTTATTGAATAAGAAACCACCTTATGATGTTTTAGAAAACACATTAAATGAAAGCGTAGTATCTTAAATACATGCAAGATTTTTCAAGAAATGATTTTACATAGTATTTAATTTTATTAAATAGGAAACCACCATAAAATGATAAGCAAACAAATGACAGCAAGCGATCTTACATACTTGCTTGATTTCTCAAGAAATCAGGGACTTGTCTGTGAACTCCCACATGCCTACGTTTTCTTTGTGCAAGCGAAACTGAAACCTATTAAATCAAATGAATAACCCTATCTCCTTGTCCACAGCCTTCAATCCGTCTCTTCAATATATCAGACGTGATGGTGCAAGGTGGTGAATGCCAGCCAGACTACTGCGTGGTCAGGGTCATGCCTCCCCCCATCTCGACAAGAGCTGCCTATACCTGCGAGGTGTCGACCGAAGGGCCGAGGTTCCAGATAGCAAGGAAGACGAAACATATGACTGTTGTTGGTGAGATTAGACTTATTTTGTACGATTCACACCCGACGGAAAACCTAGGAGCGCAAAAGAAATTGAAATCTATACATATGATTCTCAAAGTTCATTTTTGCTTGTCCATAGTCGAATTGATGTTTATGGGATATGGAAATATGAGCCGTAATTATTGACCGAAAGAATCCGCTTAAGTGAGCGAAAATGTGTTCCGGTAATGGATGCGCATGGATTATCCCCTGATGGTCGCAGACGCAAGACTTGCATATACTTTTTGTTAAATTTCTGTACGTTTTCGATGTGCCCTGCGCGAATTTTACTTTAATAAGCTTTAGGGGAAAACCAATGTAGTCTAGTCATTATTTCTAGTTTTAGATGTATGAAACCAGTGTATTCGAACTTAGAGAGTTTTTTGTAAATACTCAAAGTTTTTTCCATGTATGCCACACCACGCCTCTTTAGCTGTTAGGCTTATTAAAAGGCTGTCTACGATTTTATAGACGTTCTTTTACAGTTATAATACTGTATTTCCATAAATGTCAATGCGCAACATGAAAGATCGCTTATATTATTGTTTAATTAATTAGCTACTTTTTATTTTTGTGAAGAGTTATAAAGTAATTTTTTGCATTATTTTTTTCAAGAACTGTATTGATTTTGACCTGAAGTTTATGTTGTTTTAATTTTATGATCGAGAGTTCTGAGTGGCCGTTCTTAGTAGTAATTAATCAAAAGCAATTATTTGCCCATTTTGTTTAAAATTTGACTAGGTTAAATATTATTTCATGTGAAAATGGTAGAAAGTGATGACTTTTCCAACAATACATTAATTACATTTTTTCGAACCATTTAGCGTCGCATTAAAAATATTCATAACTATGTGATAGTAAAAAATCTTAGATTAAGACACAAAGGTTCTAAATCTTTTACAGCAAAGTTCACAAAACAGCCGCCGATTTTAGGTCGTCTAAATTTTGCCTTCTGAAAACTTGCTTATTCAATGGAAATCTATGATTGGCCAGCATTGAATTCGACAGTTCCTGTTGTTGATCAAAGACTTTAGGATTTCAGTGGTAATACAATTGGTATTCCTTGTGCAGACCCTCAGAACAGGCACAATCATACTATACGACCTCTTCTAGGTAAACAAGCATTAGGTATCCAGGTTGCACAGAAAGCTCTGTAAGCCGATACTGTGGCTACAGACTGCGATAGTCAATCAAACGTGCCTAGAGTACGATATTCTAATTAAGGACGAGTGACGTCATTTGCTTGGTTTGCATTATCTGCCTAGGAATGGAATTTGAACCTTCTTTGAGAGTAGACGAGTTTGTTACTTACATAAAGTTTTTCTTGTACATGTGGGACTTACATACCTTGCATTATTCATTATATGGTGTAGGTACAACGAACTGTTGGGGGAATTGTTGCTCTCCTAGCGAGATCACTAGGAAATCTGCATTTAGGAGGGCAATTTCGACTTCCAATTGGAGTTTCAAAATATTTATGTTTTTTTTTGCCTCTGGATTTCATAATATTAAAAAAAAAAAACAGAAATCTTAAACTTCACCTCCTCGCGAAACCTGTCTTATAAAAAGTGCACGGAAAATGCAGAAACGGTAAAGGTTACCTACGAAAAAGGTGCATATTTTCTCGAATAGAAAATTATTCTTCGTAAAAGTAAAAAAACTTCATTTCTATTTTACCACAGAAATGTGAAGTTTGAATATCATAATTTTTACCACTCTTTAGTTCATTATTTTCTTATTAAACAGAACACAGTTAATTATTTAAAGCAAAATTAAACCGTTCATACTGTTATTTAATCGGATTTACTGTTATTATCATTTATTGTACTATTATTAAAAAAAAAAAAAAAAATCTGACTATTGTTGCCGTAAAAAATATATACATAAAATATATACACGGATTTCCCTTGTTTCATATTGAGAGAACTCTAAAAATGTATTTTAACACCCAAATAATTCAAGTTCCATCCATTTAACTGTCAAATAAAAGTATTATACGACCCTATGCTAATGATGATGAACGATTTATTTACGTTGGTTTGTTGTTTTTAAAAACAAAACACAGATGATGTTGAAGGGAACCAAAAACAAGTTTCCATTCAGGAAGTAACGGATCCTTTGTTTTTCTTTTACCGCGGTTTTCTCTGTGTTCTGATTCTTCCAAGCAAACTGAACTGTGCTATTTAAGTTTGCTAGAAAGGAACTGAAATAGTAAGAGGTGCTTTATGCAGTGTGTGTTTCTGAGTTTGGAAGAAATTATGACGAAAAAACAAACTGGCTAAAGAAGCCGAGCATGAGTTTAGAAGAAAATTTTACTGTATTTTTACAAATACATAAATTCACGCCATCTTCCCATGTCCTAGGTAGAGAATGCTATCTGTTACCATCCTCACAAACTTCTTTTGCCTCGTTTACATTCACACATCTAGACATACACGTGCGCTGGTTGCGAGTACCACGCAGCTGACCTTTTTGAAGAACATCACAAATGAGATCACTATATTATGGTCTCCTAAGGCGACCTCACCTGGCATTTCCACTCACATCTGCTATGTAAATACTATTTGTTAGCCACGCTTTATTCATCCTCATGACCAAACCGTCTAAGCAAACTTTTCTTTCCTTTGAATTTTTAGTTTTTTGTAAAAGCTAATCACCGACTCCAACATGAAATTAGCTTGTATAAAATATGTCTGCCTATTACCTATTTGTCACACTGAACAAAAACATTTCCATTACGAAAATATCTCCTAAAATATTCTGATACGAAACCATCCAAGAGGCATTAGGGTAAAATCAACGAAACGATCACGGAATAACCTCATTATTTTATTATCTCCTGGTACGAAAGATTAACCAGTATCTGATATAATGCTTTTTGGGATCAGTAATAATATAGATATAATATCACGCCTGTATTTTGTGTAAATGTCGTCAGGAAAGTATGTAAGATGAAATAATCCTACAAATATTATAAATGCGAAAGTTTGTGAGTATGGATGTATGGATGTTTGAAACTCGTTCACGCAAAAATTACAGAATGGATTTGGATGTAATTTGAAACACAGTTAGTTTATAACTTGGATTAACACGTAGGGTACTTTTTATCCCGGTAGTACGTTCCCGCGGGATATTTTCCGACCTCCACGCGGGCGAAGCCGCTGGCAAAAGCTAGTATAAGCATAATCATACTATAATGTTCCCACTGTTAGGACATGGGCCTCTCCTCTGTTAAAAGGAGTTGAAAGTAATCCACCAAGCGGACCTAGTGCGGGTTGTGTAGATGTCATATATCTTCGAATTTTTATTTCCAGGACATGCAAGTTTCGTCACGATGTTTTCCTTCTCTGGTTAAAGATCAATGACGATATACTTATTTTATTTCATAGATAAACGTATTATAAAGAGAGAGCAGTCGTGGTCTAGTGGTATCTGAAGGTACTTTACTTTCGGTATTTAGTTTCATCACTACTGCTCTCAAAACGGTGAAGGAAAACACCATGTCCTAGAACCAAAAATTTGAAACCATCCTCCAACTCGCATCGGGCCCGCATAGTCGTTTATAGCTCACTTGCTCTCACAGAAAGGAGGCATGTAAGCAGTGGGGAAATTAAAGGCTGATTTTGTATAAGAATTATAGCTCACTTGCTCTCACAGAGAAGAGGCCTGTTAGCCACCAGTGGGAACTGTATAGGCTGATACTGTTTATAACCCTTCAACTGCCAGCCTCCGCACTACAGAGGATGAGAATTTCCACAAGTTCGCTCCCCTACGTTTTACAGAGGCTAGTTCGTGGTCACACTGTTTTGCAATTATTATCCTAATTAAGCATCTTGTGTTGCGATTATAATCGCAAAACAGTGTGACCATGAACTAGCCTCTGTACAACGTAGGGGAGCGAACTTGTGGAAATTCTCATCCTCTGTAGTACGGAGGCTGGCAGTTGAAGGGATAATATAGATAAATTCAAGTAAAAACAAATCAAAGACAAAGATGGAAAATCAAAGACTCCATCCAGAATAATCAAATAGGAACTCTTAATAACAATGAAGGACGTTAACAAATGTAATTTCTGAATTCCATTCCTAGGTAAAGTAACGCTTTCTACGGTATAGAACAATGATCGAGTAATACTAGTTTCTTGACCAGATTCCCTGCTGATCTCTTGAAGTAATAACAGCGTGATAATTACAACCATATTCAACTATTATTAGTATTCGGAATTCCATTAGATTATTCAAATTAATACGGCATGAAAGGCTACCTTTGAAATTCAGCAAACTAATACAGAATTTGCCTCAGGAACGCTAATTTGCACATTCTATACTAATTTTAGTATTCCCAGTTTAGCATCAAATGTACTACCCTACATGTTAACTGTCATGTACAGACATTCTTTTGTATTAGGTTTGATTTTTGGGTGAAACTAAACCAAATTGGGATTCAGTTTTGAAACGTCATTCAAACGTTTCTGTTGCAAATTGATGATTTGTAAAAAATATTTTGTTGTAATTTACAAATAAACAATTTTTCACACCTATCTTTTTTAACCCCCGACGCAAAAGAGGGGTGTTGTAAGTTTGACACTTATGTGTGTCTGTCTGTGGTATCGTAGCTCTAAACGGATGAGCCGATTTGGGTGCAGTATTTTATTTTTGAAAATCAGGCTTTCTAGGGGTGGTTGTTAGACATGTTGTATCAAAATCGGTTCAGCCGTTTTGACACAACGATCCTTTGATCAAAATATTAGCTTCAACTTATCATTAAATGGACAATACGTATATTTTCTATACTTTTTTTGTTTTGTTCGGGGGTTTTTAAAATTAACTGGTTGACACAGAGACGAAAAATTTTTTTTTACGGTCCAAACATTTTAATGATCAGATTATATTCATATAATTCACCTTCAGAACATGTAGTTTAATGTGTGAGGATGTCTGTTTAGGCAAGCATAGCCTCCAAAAGAACTCTTACCTTAGTAAAGAAATACGGACACAAAGTAATATAGCTACAGTACTACTCTTCAGTTATATGCCTCAAGAAGCTTTCGTTTGAAATCCTACACTGCGACCTTTCTTTCAAACCTTGTGAAATTGTTTTCTATTTTCCCTTCTTCTTTCCGTTGTCCTAATTTTTATACTTCACTGCTATACGTACAAAGGCTAGCCAAGTTAGGTAATTTTTTAACCGACGAAAAAAACGGAGGAGGTTTTCAAGTCAACGCGTATTTTTTCTTAATGTTTGTCCACGCATAACTTTTTACAGAGACATCCGATTTTGATCATTCTTTTTTTATTGGAAGGGGTATATCCCGAAGATGGTCCCATTTAAATTTGGAAAAAGAACTACAACCGTACATGTAGTAATTAGTAGATTATAAAAAAAAATATAAAATAAAAACTTTTTAACAAAAAATTAAACCGCCGAAAAAAGTGAAAAGCAAAAAATAAGAAGCCTAAGTATTTTTGAGTCGGCGCCAAACAATCAATTACCAAGGATCACTAAATTACCTTAAAATTATAGTAATAACCAAACCAAATTAGTCAATTAATTTGCTTGTTTGGCACCGACTCAAAATTACTTAGGCTTCTTATTTTTTGCTTTTCAGTTTTTTCGGCGGTTTATGCTAAAAGTTCATATCAGAGAGTTTCAGAAAGAACCTTTTGTGACAGTCACTGAAGTGAATTAATTAATGTTCGTCACTGAGTAAAAAAGTATAGCGCAAATAAATCAGAAGCGCCCAAGGGAAAAAAATAATGTAAGAAAAAAAAAAACTCCATGACTTTTATACCTATTGGTCTTTGAAACAATTAAAAAAGTATTCCCTATTACGCACTACATTATTCATTCTAGGTATAAATAAAGTAGACACGATTCTCTGAAGTCCCTTTGTCAGAAGATTTATTTTATTTACAAGTACACACTTTACTAGTTCATTGTCGCTAAGTAGCTTACTCGACGGTCCCCAAGCTCCCACTCACTTACACATACCTACTTCATTCACATACAAAGGAAATGGATTTGATTAGCTTAGCAATGTGAGTCTCATACATTATCTGTAGAATACATATGCACCAATTTCGAAATTGACCACAAAATTATATGACAAATAAAGTCTTAACGATATAATGCACATTATGCTACCGTAAAATAATTCGTTTCAGGCACATCGATGACATTAACAGCGTTTAGCTCGAGGTTTCATTAATAGCCGTACCATGATCGCCTCTAAAACCACAAGTTTTATAGGTGCAATTATCTGAACAGCACAAACCGCCAGCCGCCGACATCAATATGGCCTCAGCCTAACAATAGCGTAACTCGAGAATTCGAATTTAAGGCTTTTAATTAAGTTCAGCATGCCCGTCTTCGATTGCAAAGGACTTTGTGATATTCGATTCCCCTTGGCGATCGCCGTATTTGGTTAGTTTAAGTTTATAACGAAGTTATGACACCTCGATGTTGAGTTGTGCGATATATTCAAATCTATTTTGTGTTTAGCTATGCCACAGGCGGATCCCGTGATAATCGGTGCGCCGAAAGTGTTGAAGCCCGGGGAGCAAGTGTTCCTGAACTGCACGTCCGATTTCTCTCTGCCACCGTCGGATATTAATTGGTACATCGACGAGGAGCTACAAAAGGTTCGTACACTACAGCTTTTACCATCAATTTGCTTAATTTGATCGTGATTGGGTTTACGGCTAGAAATCCACTCATAAGGTTTGATTGCAATTGCAATGCGATTTTAGATTCATTAATAGTTTCATCGAACTGAGCCCCAGATCGGGTCTGAGCCAATGGTGTTTCGATGGCTATTATGAGTTTCGGAACAAACAGTCGAAATCATTTGCTTGGGTGAGTACGATGTGTTTCGATTGGAAATACTTGGTTTTCACACTTATAAAATAACTTTTTGGGTATTCTTAGTAAAGGTTTTTGGCAATCTGTGGTTTTGTCTATATTTTTGGATGACTTTGTATATTTTGTAAGAAATTGTTTTATTTTTTTTCTTACGCAGTAACCGAACTTGCCCGTTGGCTACCTTTATAAATCAAGACCTCCAGCCAGGGCTTAAAAACTTAAAACTTGATTCCTCCTGTTGGGTATGGACCTCCGCTTAGGGCATCGCTGGTAGAGAACAGCAAGGGACGGGCTGGTTTGAATGATCTTTTGCAGTAGGCTGCTGTGATCTTTTTCTTATTCGGTCTGTGTTATTTTTTGTGTGTATGATTTTTCTATGCATCATGTTTTACCGCAAATTAACGTATTTCTCTTCTTTAATAGACTTATTACTTTGTATACTAAGGCATTAGGTACAGGTCAATAGTATTTCATATATTCAAAAACTCTTAGACGCTAATGTCTTTATATAGAACATAATTCTATTAACAAGATGAAATTTTACATTGTCACAGTATATCTATTGTTAGACTGACAATACACTGTCTATTTTGTATAGACCGAAGAGAATAGGTATATTCCTTGTCATGTCACACAGGAATCCAATTTGAGAGGATTATGCTAGTGAAGAGGAGGTTCAGAATAATAAAATGTCCTCTGAACTTTGTATAGGCAGCTTATTGATTTAAAAATGTTATATTGAGATGGGTATACTTATTTATTTTTCGATAGCTTTGATAGGAAAAGTCTTTACCCAGGTTTGTACGGGTGATTTTTTTTTTATCACGGCGATTTTTTTTGCTATTGAAAATCCAACAGTTTTATTCTGGACGCGGTTAAATGCGCTCTAGGGGATTCTAAATGGTCGGCTTTATATTTAGAGTTGATAATCAAGTGTACCGTATAAAATAGTCGACTGAAAAACGACACGGGTTTACTGGGGTAATAAGTAATCTTGGTTATTTTAGATGGTAAGCAGATTCATATTTTATAAAACCTAACTGTATACCTTTTTTTTTGTGGACGTATCATCAAATGACCTCTCCGCGTTTTGCCGTGGAGTTTGTTTGAGCGGATTGCCTATGCCAGGGCCACGGTAATTCTTTCGAACAACTGTATACCTACAGAGAGTTTTTATTTAATATAAATCTGCTTCCCATCTATAACCTTAACAGAAATATGACGTTATGATTCCGAAATACCTTCATGAACCACCACGACCTCTCCACTATTATTAACATTCATAGAATGCTCGGATTTAATTTAGCGAACGACCTACGTATTTCCAATTTCTCTTTGCAGATCTCTCTTGATTTGTAAATAGTGCTCCCTACATATATTTTTAGTTCACATAGGCTGAAAGAAGATTAGGTAGTCGTAATATGAATTCATAGATTTCATAAGAAAAATTAGAATGCAAACTACTTTTTATGATTACTTTTATATTGGGTTTCTTCAATTATTATTTCTTCTGATTAATTTTTGTGTCTATGAAAGTAAGAAATATTTGGGTTTCTTTATTATTTTATTTGACTGGTTATTACTAAAGTTTCAAGTTAGGTATAGAATAAATTTATCCCTGTTTTATGAGAATTAGTTATTTGGTTCAGGTATATTCAATTTTAATTTGCTGTTATTTTAATTAGTAGTAGACCAGGGTAGGGTTTGAAATAGTTAGTCAGAAAACCTACTAAAGGTCACACGAGCCTTTACTATGTATATGGAAATCAATAGAAAATATATTAATAGTAGAGAGTACAGGTCGTTAAGGTGATAATTAATTATTAATTTGTAATCATGATAATATAAGAAATATATTCTAGTAAAAGATTTCAGTAGGTTCTTGGTACCTTCAGTAATAGAGTTGTTGGAACTGAAATGTGAACTTACTTAATGTAATCCTAAAATCTCAAGATAAAATGTTAGCAAAACAATATAATTTACTGGATTATTTCCTCTTAAACCAACTCCATATACGTCTGTTAATAATATAATAATGCAGGTGGTTTATCCTTGCATATTATTATGACTTCCCACTTTACAGACCTCCTTTGTATGAAGTGGACCTGCATTGTTTGCCATTACGTTGGCTCATTGTTAAGCGACTCTAAGCAGCCGAGGTACTCTTTAAATCTTCGCTAATGACCTTTTAAAATGGCCAGTATATTTCGCCGAAATGCTCTTCCTTTATTCCCAGCAGTAAAACCTTAAAATGTTTATAATTAGATTCCGGGAAATATATGGATGCTGGCTGTTCGATTCTTTTTGCGCGTTGTTGAGGAAAAAATTAATTCGAATTTTGAATTATCTGGATGCCCAGATTTCTCGTGGCTCGATAGTGCTCGATCGTTTGTAATTATAGGTAATTGTGGCCGTTTCGAGTCTCTAATTTCGAATAAAGTATGTTAGTTATTTCTGTTAACTTTGATTATATCAATATCTAGTATCACAGTGTCATTATGTTCCAAAAATCTTTACATTCAAATCTATACATATAATCCTGTAACATGATATTTGCTAACTACTCAATTAATGTTATTTTCCTACATTTTTCCTGATGAACGATGAAATAAATTAAACGTTAACCGACCGTGACGTCGTTCCCAGGTTCTAATTAAAAAGCTATGAATCAATTAACTTGAAAACCTGGTTCATTATTCTGAGTAAAAAATAGCAAACTAATATTAGTGATCGTTATTCTCTTGTGCAGTTTTTCTCTTTGATAGATAACATTGTGTTGTTAATATAGGACCGTGGCTTCTTTTAGTATTCCAACATCCGAATATATTTGAGTTTATTTTTAACCGACTTCAAAAAGGAGGAGGTTCTCAATTCGGATGTTTATATGTTTTTTTTTTATGTATGTTCGGCCATAACTCCGTCATATATAGACGGATTTGCAAAATTCTTTTTTTGAACTCTTTAAAAAATGACAGGAAATCAACCGCGATTTCTGCTATTCCATAAATATGCATTGTTTGTTTGGAATTAGTGCAGGGTGAATACCACAACTAAAAATTTTAAAATATTTTTTTTTTACAAAAAAAAAAAAAAAAACAACCCACTTCCTTAAAACACTACAAAGTGAAAAATAACTTTAATTTCGGTAGTCGGTGGCAAAAAAAAACATAAATACAGATACTAAGACACCGACTACCGAAATTAAAGTTATTTTTCACTTTGTAGTGTTTTAAGGAAGTCGGTTGTTTTTTTTGTAAAAAAATTTCATTTTCCTATTGATGTTCTACTGTTTTCACTTTTTAGTTATGATTAGCCATTCAGCATGGTTTGTAGAAGAGATCTCAGCACGTATTGAAGGGGTCCGCTAGGTTGTGGATTTGTTTGAAATAATTACCGTGGCCCTGGCACAGGCAAATGACGTAGCACGAATGGGTTTTAGTCAGTAAACGTCAGACAGGCCCTCCCGCTTCGCCCGGAGTGAGAGACGTCATTTGATGACTACCCACGTAGAAAAAAAAAAGGAAATCCAGGTTGTTACTGAGACTGTCTCTTCAGCGTGTATAACACCACATTCGATACGTAAAAATATTGCTGAAGGATTTTATGGTGCACTGTATTTTCAACTCTCGGTGTTGAAACGAGCGATGAGAATCCAACAGAGTGTATCAAACGTGATGAAAAAACACATGGTTCAATTTTCAATTCTCGCTAAAGATCCAGCGCGAAAAAATCCCACCGCGTTATATTTAAGTCCGTGTGAAGACTAACTTACGGAAATAAAATTATTTTTATTAGGGCTAGCGCACACTGCCTTGAGGTGGAACGTATCAGTCACGTGAACTCGCAATGCGGCTTAAAAAAAAACGCACGTTTAAAAATACAGAGTTAACCGAATAGTTTATGGAACATCCCCAAGTGGCCTTAATGCCTATTTAAGTCTAAGTTTTCGCAAAATATAAATATTTACCGTAGCGTATATAAACAAATAATTTCGGATATTACTGCTTGATCGGTTTCTTGGTTCTTTCACCGTAGTGCGCGGTACTGCATATATCTCTATGTGATACGAAATACACGCGAATGCATCCATTGTGAATCAACCGCATGCGTTTTTTCATCGCAGTGTGCGAAATTTTATGACATTTCATATTTGACAGACTATGCGGTACAAAAACACACGGCAGTGCGCGCTAGACCTTATAGGAGTTTAGTTCTGGCATAACTTGAGAGAGAGTTGTTCGACTGATAATATAACGTTACCCACATTCGAGAACTAAGATAGCCTGCAACGATTGACATAGATAGATATAGCCGATCTGAACCTATCTATTAGAGATGAAACCAATTATTGTCTTGCAATATTGCTGGTCTTCTAAGATCAATCGATATACGGACTGTTGTGTTTCGACGAGCTTCTATACGTTTATAATATGCACGTTAATAATATCTTGTATCCATATCTTGGCAAATATAGTGCTGTTTAGTAATGGCCCTGTCATATTGTGTGATAAATAACAAGCTTTTAACCAACACTTTATATAAAATTTCGGGCACTGAGTTCGCACTGTGTGTACCTACTACGTACTCAAATATTTTGTCTACTTTTAGTAAGTATCTTCTTATTAAGACGTCCAGCCAGGGTATGTTTTATTGGTAGTTACTAATAAAAGATACCCTGGCTGGAGGTCTTTATTTATTAAGGTAGCCACAGCAAGTCCGGTTAAGCAGCCAAAAACCTCATAGGTTGACAAGCGAGATGTCATTGCTGAAAAAAGAAAAGATAAAAGTTTACCTACAGCATTAAAAATAAAAGGTTATATCCATACTAATATTATGAATGTCGAAACTACTTTGTCAGTCTACAGATGGACCTGGGTTAGAACTTGTGATACTCTTTATTCCGCGACCAAACACGTTCCCAAGTGATAATTTCCAACCTCCACGCAGATAAAGCCGCGGGCTATAGCACATATATTTCATTGATATTCAAAATAAAAATGTAACAAATCGAGTTTTAGGGACGTAATCATTCACGTATAACATATTTTTGATAAATGTTTATCCATTCATCTCAATAATAAAAGGCGACGGGGCCTGACAAAATCAATGTTCCCGAGTTTTAGGTTTTTAAATCCTCTTTAGGGTGTTATCATATGTTGTGATATGAAAACGGATGATACAATTTTCTTCAGATTTTGCTCTAGTTACTGGATTTAAAAAAAAACCGTTTTACGTAATTCATTTTTAAGAGAGGAAATTCTTATAATTTTAAAAGCATTATCATCTCAGTTTCATTCTTTAAAAATATTCCTAATTTAGCTACATTTTGACAAGACACCGGAAACCTACCGGAATTGGGAAGCCATGAAATTGAAAAAATTTTTTCACCATTTCATTCTTTAGTTTCTTTCATCTACGTCGGTCAGCGTCGGCAATATCGGGACGATTAGACTGTCCAAAATAATCATAACAACTATGAAAATTAAATATTAACACAATGATACAAGGAATGTTTCAGAATGAAGAGAGCACACGACAACTGTTATTCTGACAAACACTTCATCCGATAAAGTTTAATTTTCTTGTGTTGAGATCATTTTGAACAGGCTGTGCGGCCCGATGTTTATAACGCTGACTATAACTACGTTACTTATGTTTGCAAAGGAAAATAAAAATTAATTTAATTTTTTGTCTGCAAATAAACGAAATATATCGTGCAGTATCATCAAAACTTCATTATGCAATGTTGCAGTCCGACAAATAACATCGTATGATTAAATGATTTTTAAAACGAACCCTTCGTACCAGATTTTTTTTCTGCAAAAACTTCACATCGTCATATGTTCAAAATATCGTAAAATCAAATATTTTATGTAAAAGCAAATCACAGCCACATTCAAAACATGGAAATTGCTTCTACACAGTTTTTTTTCAAACGTCAGAAATGTTTAGTTTTGCAAACAACTTTTGTAATATAGCAACACTACTATTGGACTAAAATACGTTAAAGGTTTATCTTATCAATTAGAAAGGCCTTTTTGATAGATAAACATTTAAGTAGTTCATATTTTATACTGTCATGAATGTTTAATAAAAAGTAGTAGTAGATAACAAAATCAAAATTGTTTTTTCTATTAGGTAACCTTAGCAAATGGATAAGCACACAAAATATTTTTAATGTTTAAAATCTCAGTAACATTATCAGTGATCTCATCTTTTCTGACCTGTAGACATCTACAAGTACAGTTGTGGTATTACAATCATATTTATTTCTTGTAATTGATACCAAGCTTGCTGTTGTTACGGAACATTAAATAAACAATATCTTGAAAGTTACATGCTTTTCTTCGTCAGTTTTCCTTTCCAAACCTACCAGCAACATTACCCGAAATATCCTGTAACTACTGATCTATCGATCATGATCATCTGTCTAGCTCTCAACTATGTTGAGGTCGGCTTCCAGTGTATTCGAATGCAGCTGAATACCTGTATTTTACTTGGAGCGCCTATCTGACCACAATCCACAACACGCTACCGGGTATTACCAGACCTTTCTATTTCTATCTATACAAATAAATAAAACAGAAGTGTCTGTTTGCAAAAGCATATAGAAATAAAACTGGACTGCCTCGTTGGTCTAGTGGTAGTAAGCGCTACTGCTGAGCATGAGGTCCTGGGTTCGATTCACAGGTCGGGCAAAGTGTTATTGGAATTTTCCATCTAGAATTTCTCATTAGCAGCCCGGAGCCTGGATTTGTGCCCGGTCGATAGCAATAGACTCGCCCCCTATTACATGGGACTTAAACACATAACAGGCGAAATGTGGGTGTACTATAGTTACACCTCTGCCCAACCCTTCGGAGAAACAAGGTGTGATGTTTATGTTATGTTATGTATAGAAGTGAAAGAAAAAAAAATCATTTGTTATAATTTTTTCGGTTTGTTTGCTCCGACTAATCACCGAAACAGCTGGACCGATTTTAACAGAACTTTCACAAGTATATAGCTGATATTATAACGAAGAACGTAGCTTACTTATAATTTAGATAAATAATTTGTAAAGTGGCACATTACTGTTTTCCAACATCCACGAGAACGAAGTTGCGGCCACATCATAACCCTGTTTTGAATTAGGTAGCCCTGTTTTGGTGGATTTGGGTGGTGGTGGTGGTGGAAATATTTTTGATATTTGATATTCCAAGCAACCGCACTGCTTCAAATTTAAGCGTTTTTGCCGTTTAATAATAATATCTTCTCTATGTAATATAATATCACATTTTCTTTCCGTGACTGATTCTCAGATATTGAGAACGATTGAAAGGCATTTCCCTCTGTAATTATTTGCATTAGATGCATTCATGTTGCGTCGGAAATTCGTTCCCAGTTTAATAAGAGGCAGTTCCCATCAGCAGTCACAGGAAATTAGACATAATAGAATTTATCATTAACGTCGTAGATTCCTCACCGGGGTTCGTTTCCTTTGTTCAAGCAAATAAATAGTACGGATTCTTTCTAGTTTCTGTTTTTTAATTTTCTCCTGAATATTTTGAAACCGAAGTGGATGATTTTTTCATATATTTAGGAGCTTTTTCGTGAGCCTTTGGATAGTTCCCGAAAAATCTCCTACAAAAGGAGCTCTTGTGCTGCTTAAATAATTCTAACTTGAGAGCTGAAAGTTGTAATTTATCAATACAGAACAAGATTGTTTTCATTAAATTTTTACTATACTTAATCATATAGCTCAATCTTAAATTGATTTTCATCCACTGTTATCAATAAAATACGAAATGTCAAATTAGTTTTCATAAATATGCATACCTATTTACATATATTTCAAATCATCATATTGTGGTCGTAATGCTTGCAAATAATATGAGTAATATGTAATTACTTTTAAACAAAATTATTTTGTAAATTACTTTGAACAAACTTTATCATTAAACTGATATTTCGCCACAACTAAATTAAATTTTGTCCATCCATCGCTCCAATTAAATTATAATCTGGGCGTATGGCAGCCGAATAGATTGCAGTAGGGTATTATTTCATCAGTTTAATAATGTTGCTGCCCACTGCTTTAAGATGATCCATTAGAAGTCCAATCGACTTAACGACTTACCTCGTGAAATCGTTTTCATTGTTTCCAAATTTTGAATTTTTTGTTGTGGTAGGATCCATTATGATCGATGAGTATGTCACAACTTTTCTTCACCTATATTTCCTTCCAAGTTTTTTTTGTTTATAACACATCTATGAAATATAATCCAATAATTGCTATCATTCTTGTCTGTGACTGCCATGTAATGTTCTGAGTACCATTTCACGCTATAACTATCATGAAACTTGATGAAAGTGATTTCAATCTCAAGTTTGTTTTAAATAACTTCCTTACAGCCCTTGCCATCTAATGATATGATTAACATCTAACATTATGATGACCATCACAGGGATTACTATCTGTAGTTTTCTGGAATTTAAATAACCACCAACTTCTTTACAGCCCGAAGCCTGGCAGAAGACTGAGGTAACGGGCAACCAGCCGGGCGGGCTGCGTCGCTCGTGGCGTGTTCTGCGCGTGCGCGTGCCTTCTACCGCGAGCGGGTCGATGCGCGTGCGATGCGAATCTATACTGCTGGTAGAGCCTCCTGTAGTGCGGGACGCGAACACTATCATCACTATACACTCGCGCACGCAGCTCTCTAAATATGTGTCTAATAATAGTGGTAAGTTACATCTTTTTAATTTAGACAATCATCATCATCTGAAGATTAACAGTTTTTATTTAGATTTTTTTTTTTGTGATGCCACCAGTGCTATACTATGTTATCAATGAATATGATCAGTGGATTTCTATAGTACGCATATCTCTGCTGAAAAACCAGCCTTAGCCTGGTCGAGTATATTGCTCAAGCCTGACCCGAGTTCAGATGGTTGGATAGAGTAGACCAAGATTTAAGAACTGTTGGAGTGAGAAATTGGAAACTAAAAGCCGGAAAGAGATTAGCTATTACCCTGTCAGAAATTGATGAATCAGCAAGATTGGTAGTGGGGCTAAGCCAGAATACGTCGAGCTTATGTAAGAGTCAAGAATAGTAAAAAAAAAAAACTAGATAGTATGGAAAACATAGATGTAGGTACTTTTAATTACTGACTTATGTATGTATAGTGAGAAAGTTTATTTGGCAGGCTTGGCGGACATTTCAGTAAAGTTAAACTCACATTGCTAGGAGTTCCTAAAAAAGTTCGTATAATGGACTGAAACTTACGCTTAAATCAGATATTCTGAAAATTTACGATTCAATAAGAATCTAGACTTTTATGTACATTTTTTAATCAAAACTTTGTGGCTATAAGACTGTTTGAATTATGTACAGTCAACATCAAACATAAAAGATGATTGCAAAAAGTTTTTGTTATTTAATGAATGCGGAATGATAGATTTGTTAAGATTTTTTTTGTAGATCCTAGCTAGATTATTACAACCTTTTTCAAATGATTCTTTCTGAGAAAACCATTACCAACTCACACACTACAAATTGATTTTAAAATATTGCTTTATCCAAATTGTACATCGCTACACAGGTAACAGGTGATTGTGTATGTTTTCACCGCAAGGGATTAAAGCGCGTAAAAGCGATAAGCACATTTAAAGGAGACGGATACGCTTTCATACAATCTTGGGCCTGGATGTAAAAAAATGAAATTGGTGTCTATTGATAGGTACTATATTATTAAACAATCACTGAAAATTTTGCAGGTTTTGGCAATCTGAGAACCGAGTTAAATAAGATTTAGGAAAAGTGAGGTTACGTAACAATCAACACTTAACAGCTGATTTTTGAAGTGCGATTCTCATTCTTTAAAATACAGTTGGGGTGTTAATTATAAAGAATATTATTATAATTCATCATCATCATCATCATCATTTCAGCCGAAAGACGTTCACTGCTGGTCATAAAAGTCTTCCCCGATTCTGGGGGGTTTGCCATAATCGCAACGCTTAGCAGGCGGGTTGGCGATCGCAGTGTGGTCGCAAAATGCGTTGCCAATTCTAAGTCCCTTAGTCGCCTCTTACGACATCCACAGGAAGAAATAGGGTGGTGCTATTCTTTACTATTCTCTCTATTCTTAATCATTATAGAAGTATTTGTAGAAGGGCTGGTCGCTAAGTAATAACAGCCACACGGGTTAACCGATCAGGTTAAGCTACGCTTGCCGCGTTTGGTCCGTGGATGGGTGACCATCTTTACATATCAAGACCCTTCCGTGCATCGGAAAGCATGTTAAGCCGTTGGTCCCAGCTACCTTTCGTAGATCTTAGACAGTCGTTACGGGTCATCAGAAGCCCAGTCTGACAACCAGTCTTACCAAGGGATATCATATTACCCAGTAACTGGATTGTGGAACTCAGATAGGCAGTCACTCCGTGTAAAATACTGATACCCAGCTGCATCCGGTTGGACAGGATGCCGACCTCAACATAATTGGGGAAAGGCTAAACAGATGATAATTTATATAGGTATTTCTAGAGTGAGGGAGAGAAAATAAAAATGTTCTTTAGTAATATTTTTTATTTATCTTCAATTATGATTAAATTGTCATCTAGAAACTGTGCAGGTGGTACTATATTATCTTGGTACCTAGCCCAACTAAGGTACCATATTATTTTCATAACAAGAGGTGGTCTTTGATCCAACTACCAGCTAGCTTGGCAAACATGGTCACTGCATTTTACCTGAAAGATGTAAAAAGTGGTTATTAACAGATAACATGATTAAGTACTTTTAAAAAATCTTGGTCCGATAGTTACTTAGTTCTATATAATGTATCATATGCCTTTCACACATCACATGGGCCTTTTAAATGTTTACCTATACTTTATTATATTAATTAATACCGAACGACCTCCTAAATATCTCAAATATTATGTTCACTGATAACATGTGTGATTATTGGAGAGCGAGGAATACTGTCCTACCGTGATACAGTTTATACTATTATGTATTCAGACAGTACAGAGGTCAGTGTGAATTACTGTCTAACAACCAAACAACCATTTACATTTGATATGAGATCTTATTTGTTTGTTTTTTATACGTACATATAACTCATTGTACCTAAGGTTGTTATTGTGCTTCTAGAAATAAGAATGTTGCCCCTAAAACGACCCACTGATCTTTTTTTTATTATTATTATTTTGTTAGTATAATGGTGAAGGAAAAAATATTGTAAAGATTGCAAGCCAGCGTGGTAGACGTTGGTGAGGTAAACAAGAAGTGAGTAAGTACTTACAGATTGTGGTTACTGCTTACAGATTGTGGGTATTGACGAATTACTGCTAATATCATTTCGTCATCCAAATCTCGGCGATCTGTTGTATTACAGCGATTAGTCGCTATGCGACAATTTACACAACGATCCATGGTGTCGCTTTCCAATCGGTAGGCTGTTCGTAGAATCCAAAATGACAAGTCCAACGTTTAACCGGGTTTCTCCGTGTTGGGTATGGTAGCAAGGCAAGGGTCATACAAGAAAGTAGTTCCGAAGTCCGTAGAATGAAAGCAGGGGTCGAGGAAACATCAATAAAACTATGGGTGGAAACACGATACGCACATGCAATAAACAATATGAAACGAGTGAGTGTCAGCGTTATGTCATGCATGTCATGTCAGAGTTAGCACAGACTAAACATATATTAATCGATTAACAAACGTGGATCAATTTATGTTAATTATATAAATATTTAATTGGTTTAAGCTGTGCAGTATGTTATTTTTAATAGATTTAATTATTTTAATTGAATTAATCATCTGATGAACGCATCTTCTTAAATAGTATGAACGTTAATCGATTATAATTTAATCGATATTCCATTTACTTAGGAACCTTAACTTAATTTTAGGATTTCTCATTTTCCAGATTGTAAATTGAGTTGATTTTTCAGATTTTGATATAGAAAAATATAAGCTTTTTTTTAAACCATTTCTCCACTTATTACATTTTGGCCCAGAAATGCCCGTCTCCTTTAACGATATAATTGAATTTAGGTTTATTTCACATTTACACGAAAATAATGCAATAAAGTAAATTATTTTAAAGCTGAGCCTGAACTGTGCAAGCCTCGTATGTTTAATATTTTATGTATGGTTTATTTATTATTTTTACTAATTATTGTTTTTGTATTGTTTCAGGTACAAAAGTAGTCAATACAGGCGTGTTAATAACAACAATTATATTACTGACTTATAATGAAATATCAAGGTTGTCGAGCTTATGAGATTCGGTGTGAAATATTGTTTGGTGATATTAGTTTTAAGTGTAGATAATATCGGGAATGGCCTGTATTAACATACAAAAAATGTAACTATGTATACAAAACTCGCGAAAACTGGTTTTTGATTGTACCTAAATAAGTTCAGCAATAAACTCCATTTGTACCATTACCGAAAACTGAAAGAAATTGAAGAGAACTCCAGAAATGTATTCTATTTTTCGTAAGAGACTGATCTCTTTTCACTTCATGGAGGTTGTAGATGTATTAAAACTTTCATAAAGTGAATAAAACGTAAGTATGTCTATATTTTAGGAGAGATAATTAAATTAAACCGATTTTTTTTGTGTTGTGTTCAAATCAGTTTAAAAATAATTCTAAAATGACAGAATTTAAAAAGAAAATTTTATTTCTGAAAAATAAAAAATAATACAGCGAGCTTTCAAAGGTTAACAAAAGTAAAGGAGACGTCGCTAAAGTTGGCTAGAATAAGGACACAGTAGAAAAATCTAAAAAGAAATAAAAAGTAAATAATATTATACCCATATAGACCTCATCCATGATGTATCGCGGAAGAATAATTATTTTTTGTACGTTTCTGAAACGTTAGTGAAATCATCAAAAATGTATAAAGTGAATTTGTTGATAAGTTGATAGATACTTAAATATAAAATTAACGTAAGTTGTGAACAAAAATCTTGTTTTTCAAAAATAGAAAATAATTTGACACAGAAAAGAGAAAACTACATAACTTACATTCACCAAGGGCTCAGGAATACAGATAAAATAGTAATTTATATTTAGTTCAAAGTTTAAAAATATCATACGGCCCTAGTTGGATCCGACTAATATTGTAAAGAAAAAATTAAAAGTCGATCCATTTCTACCCGAGTCCTAAAGCTGGGTACACATCAACAATTATTTTTCATCCCTGACGCAAAATGAGACGATTTTACAAGTTTAACCCCGCATTCTAAGAGATAACTAATGTCGCGTTTATAATTATGTCATTTTTGTTCAGAAGACTGGAAAGCCGAACACAAAATGTCATTCTGAAAGCGTCGATTGTTTTCTATTAGTACGCGGCCTGGATGGAAAAACCCCGAACGCGTCATTGCTGTCCTAAAAATATTCAGTTATTGATGTTGACCCGTTCTTACAAACAACCTTGTTTATTGAAATCTGTCCAAAAGTATCCAAATTATTTTTCCTTAAAAAAAAACATTTTTGA
Organism: Aporophyla nigra; assembly: GCA_947507805.1. Lineage (NCBI taxonomy): Eukaryota > Metazoa > Arthropoda > Insecta > Lepidoptera > Noctuidae > Aporophyla > Aporophyla nigra. Next base: position 16,175,715 of record OX382297.1, on the reverse strand, counting down.
AGCTTCTTGGTGAGTTAATTAGTTTTACATAAAAAAGTAAAATTAATAGTTTTAATAAATAGGCGTTAATCTATGGCTGTGTTTTCACTTAAGGTAACGTCAATTCTTTGCACGTCATCATCTTTTTAAATATAAATGTACAGTGACACGAAATTGTTGTTTTTGTTTTAAGTTTGTATAATTTTTATTATTGTATTTAATGTAAATTTTAACTGGGATACGTAAATAAAGTTATGATACAAATTGTATGGTTGGTGTTTTTCTTTGAATCCATTATTTGTAATGCAAGTTTAATGTAGAAGCTACTGAACGGGAAATAATTATGTAACCCTCTGAAAACTTATTGGCCTTCTAATGATAGATACTTTTATAAAAATAAAGAACTTCTAAGAACTATTAGCGCTTCTAATGATGTCACATTTTTATGGTAACTGATCCTCTTTTTAACTTAATGGTCTTTTCTCACAGTTAGTCGGAGTAAGCTAGCCCGACCAAGTAGGTTAGGTAGTGACCAATCCGCGCTACATCTAAGCTGGTAAGTAGCATTACTTGGATATTTACTATTTTAAGGACGCCACATTTTTTTTTTCTATATGGTTCTTTAAACTATATTAAAGTGTTTAATAATGAAATTAACAGCCAATAAACTGTGACTGGGTATAAGTTACCCTAAAAAAAATTACTGTCGGCAATCATCAGCCAAACAATTATTATAGGTGACTTAACTGCCAACAGTTAATACCATTTTAGAGTAAATCAATCAAAATCAAAATCAAAAGTCATTTATTCAAACTAGGCTGAGAGTCAGCACTTTTTGAACGTCAAAGTTACATGAGACAGTCCCCCAAAAACGCCCACCCTTCGACACTTCCTAGTGCTTTGGCTGGGAAGAAGAAGTGGCGGAACAAACTCCCCAGCAGCACAGCTGTCTGTTAAGTTAGAAGAACTTGATTCTATACAGTATTATGTAAGTAATTAATAGTATAAAACAAAACAAAACATACATCAAATTATGCGTCATATGTCAGCTAGCACACGCCAATATACGAACAAAACATTTAAAAAAACTAAACTCAAGCTGAAATAATAAAATCGTAAATAGAACTTAAAACCTAAATAAGAGCCTCCGGGTATAAAGGGCGTGCCCGCTTACATACACAATGATGAGGAAAGCTAATTCTGATTCTGGTTGAAAGAACATAAACATTGAGCTAATTACAGCGGCCAACTATTCTTATCGTTTAAGAAGTCGTTGATAGAATAGTATGCCTTTGAACAAAGGTTGGATTTTACTTTAGCTTTAAACTCATTAAACTGCAAATCTATGAAAGCAGAGGGAAGCTTGTTGAAAAAGGTAATACCAAGACCAACAAATGAATTATGAACCTTATGAAGCCGGTGAAAGGGAGCACGTAGCTTGTCCTTATTTCTAGTAGGTACCGTAACCCAGAAAGAGTAAACAAAACGTTAAAGTGCTAAAACAAGTTAATAACTCTTGGGACGGACTCTTAACTGACCTGTTAACAAACGTTCCAACTTGTTCCTAGCTATGTAAATTCGTCTGCAATTTTAAACCATTTGATGTATAAATAAGTATTCGTAAAACAACTCCTCCCGGGTTTTAGTGTCCATGAATTTATGTATGAAATATCCAATGAAAATTAAATATCCTTTTTTTATTTAAAACTGTGTACACTGTGATTTCAGTGCAGACGTCTGTTTTTAATACTTAAAAAGCTTTTATGGACAGGTGAATTAGCGTGTAGCAATTAATTTAAGTGCTGGTTAGTTATGCACGTTTTCGTGGAATTTATTATTCGTTATTAAAATCCTTGGAAAAACTACGCGAACACTAGATATTTTAATTGAATCGTGTCTGCACGTAACTAAATCGCCTTTAGTAATTTGAATGAAAAAATATCACGAATTTAGTTTGAAAATTTAAATTGCGATCGTTGTTGGTCCTATCTGTTTTAACAACAAATATTATTGAAATTTTTTGTCACCAGTTTATAAACTAGTAAAAATGCAAAAATCTAAGAATCAGCTAAGTATTCATTAGTCTGTTACAAAAGTGAGTCGAGTGAGTGGTGAGTCGTGAGTCTATTTTTTATTCAGATTGTATATAATATGCACGTCAATGTACTTATATTATGTATGTACTTTTATCTTATTAATTAACTTATTCACAAACTAAAAAATGGTGTCGAAAAACTCAACCATATTGCTGTCGACTGGTATATTACCCAAGAGACTAGCGGAGTTACACGTTCTATGGCAAAACTCTGTCTCTGGCCAAGGTTTAAGTCAGCCTTTGGGAAACGGATATTCTCAATAGGCCTTTTCGAGATTTCCTTAAAGAGACCATTTTGCCAGAAGTATTTGATGAAAATGGATCAAAAAGTGTTGGTACAGTCAGCATCAATAATATTGAGAGGCAAAATGTCTACAATTTTGAAACTTAAACATTAACTCCATAAGACAAGGAATATTTCAGAATGAAGACAGAACACGGCAACTATCATTCTAATAAAAACTTTATTCAATTAAGATAAAGTTTAATTTTCTTTGTTGTTGAGATCATTTTGAGCAGTCTGATCGCTCAAATTCGTAAAAAAAATATAGGCCTATGAGAGCATAGAATAAAATACGACTCACAAGCGCTACCTTCACGTATTAAAGTTCCATGTACCTTCAACAGCTCATAAACTTTGAATCCTCCTTGGTGTGGTGCACAGAACGAGCATTACCGCGAAATCAATAAAGGACTCAGTATCAGAGGTAGTACCGTAAAGCTGTTGCGACGTCGTCTGCGTGTATTATGCAAGTGTATACGGGTAACTGTAACTGGAGAAATCTTGGCCACTGTCACACAGGTGTCCTAGTTTTGGGGTCGAGACCTCATTGATGTAACGCGTTTGGAATTGAATTACTATTACTTTTACATATAAAAATATCCCGGAAAATTAGTCTATGTCCTTTTTCAGGTCCCAGGTTAGTTCAATATCATAACGAGTGATTCAGTGGATTAGGCGTGAAAAGATAGAAACATACTGTCCGACACGATTCATTCAACTCAGCCTATCGCAATTCACTGCTGAACATAGGGCTCTCCCAAGCTGTGTGACAACATCTTGTCCTCCATCTTCCGCTTCCAGTCCATTCCAGTCACCATCTTACGGTCGTTTCATCATTTCAGCCGTAAGACGTCCACTGCTGGACTTAGGCCTCCCCCAATTTGGGGGGCTTTGCCATAATCGCCACGCTTGGCAGGCGGGTTGGCGATTGCAGTATGGTGGTAAAATGCATAGAGAACGCTGCTGCCCATTCTTTAGTAAGTCCCTTAGTCGCCTTTTACGACACCCACGGGAAGAAATGGGGTGGTGTTATTCTTTACGTCCGGCACCACACGGTACGGTCGTTTATATAGCTATAAATATGGATAGGTAAAAGTTGTTACTTGCAACTTGGTCTTCTAAAATCTTTACCTCATCATCTGCCTAGCCTTTTCCCAACTATGTTGGGGTCGGCTTCCAGTCTAACGGGATGCAGCTGAGTACCAGTATTTACATGGGGCGACTGCCTATCTGACCTCCGCAACCCAGTTACTGGGTAATACGATACCACTTGTTAAGACTACTAAGACTAGTTGACAGACTTTCGGGCTTCTGACGACTCGTAACGACTGTCTAAGGTCTACGAAAGATAGCCGAGACCAACACCTTTACGTGCTTTCCGAGGTACGAAGGGTCTTGGTATGTAAAGATGGTCACCCATCCATGAACCAACCGCGGCAAGCGAAGCTTAACCTGAACGATCGACCCGTGCAGCTGTTATTACTTAGCCACAAGCCCTTCTAAAATCTTAACTTATCTGGGTGAATGAAAATGGGCCGGTTTTCTGCAGGTATGTCTTAACTATGTGTATCCTAATCTTAATTAACTAAATCTACACTAATAATATGTATAATGCTTGTAATGTTCCCACTACTGGGTCCCGGGCCCTCTCCCTCAAACAGAGGCTATAATTTACCACGTGGGCCCAGTGTAAGTTGTTAGACGTCACTAATAATCTTTGTAGTAATATGTAAATATATTATTTTTACACGCTTTATATTAGCTTCACTTGTATGTTTGTATGTTTGTATATTTGTATGTTTGTATGTTTGTATATTTGTATGTTTGTTTGTAACCGACTCCTTATAGAACAATTTTGACCCACTTTAAACGACCAGATTTCATTCAAGCTTTGCACACCTGTCAAGGACTGATGACAATGCAATAATTTCATAAATTTGTGCCATTATCCTTGCCAGGGTTACCAGGACAGCAAAAAAACTGTCACAAACTACGCTGACATACGTCTCATAATTCGAAATACCCTAAAAAATTGAAAATAAATAATAGTTTAAAAAAACTAAAAAACACGCTTCCATGGAAAACCAAACTAAAAAGTACAAAATAATGGAAAAAAAGCGTGGGGTGCCTGATATCCATAAAAAAATACCTTAAAAGCACCCCACGCTTTTTTTCTATTATTTTGTACTTTTTAGTTTGGTTTTCCATGGAAGCGTGTTTTTTAGTTTTTTTAAACTATTATTTATTTTCAATTTTTTTTTAGATATGAACTATTTTTCAATATTTAGAGAGGTAAAGTTTGTGAGTTTGTAGGAAGTTATCTCTGGAATTACTAGTCAAAATTAGTATATTTAGTATAATAATTTATTGGCACAAAAAAAAAACAATACAATTTGTGTTCCTGCGTTAGTTTAGCCCACCCCAGGAGCGAAACAATTTTGAATTGGAAAAATCTTTCTGCATTTGATAGCCCAATTCTTGAGGAAGGCTATTTTACATCACCTTAAAACCCTCAGAGGCCGAGCAAAAATAAAAATATTGGAAAAGTACGCTAAGTGTAAACGAAGTAATAGCACGGGCGGGCGCATAGGGTTGGGCCAAAATGTCACGGGGACGAAGTCGCAGGTGAAATGCACTACGTGAAGCAAAAACTTTTTACCAGTTTTCACGAAAATCACTCGGACCGAGGAGCATGACAGCCACGGGTAAACTTTAAATGGAAAACGAGTGCAGAAAACTGTAGGTGAAATAGGTAAATATTTTTTTATTCAATCTTTTCGAAATTTATTCATTTTTTTATTTTTTTGTGCACAATTTATTAGCTTAAGATACTGTTCACATTACAATATATAAAGCCGCCTGTAACAATACCCCCCGTACTAGTTGATAATGTATTACAGTGGGAAGCTAATATTTTATTATTGCATTAGTAATACATTAAACTACTAAAAATATCATGGTGATCCTGGATCGCAGACGAAGTCGCGGGAAACCGCTTGTAATATGATAAAGAGTAATATTCGATTTTTGTATATTTGTTTGTGATGCTTTTACGCCAAAACGACTGAACAGATTTGGATGAAATTCGGCACATAGGTAAACCATGATCAAGAAAAACACATGGGATCCTTTTCATCCTGGATCGCAGACGAAGTTGTAGGCAACAGCTAGTATGTACATATTTAATGAAATAGATAAATCAAAAACAAACGTACCTTGTTTAGTCAAGCCTTGAAAAATGATGATATATGCGATTAGGAAACATTCTAGGTATATCACGTGCATTGCAATTGAACATGTCCCATGCGAATTTAATCCACACCGTCCAATTATCACGTAGTATCCCCGAACGGATTAGACATAGATATTAGTTGATAGCTCATCTGTAGTTCGATTTATCTAACTCTATCCACGACAAGACGATAAGCATTTTGTGTTGAAATGAGCTAAATGAGCTCTATTATGACTAAGAAAAAACGATATAAAACTTGTGAATCTGACATGTAGGTACCAATGTGGTGTCGTTAGAATTGTCCTCGTTGATAATGTTTTTCATTCCATGTACCTACTATGTGATGTCAAACGAAGATTAATATGGCGGACTTAGATGCCATAAAACAAAGGCAAGCCCACATTATAGTCATATTAAAGTACAAAACAAAATTGCAGTGCGGCCGAACTGTAGTGTGCGATGGTTCTCACAAAATGTACTAAAGTGATGTATAAGGATTTTTACGTTGCGTAGTGTCCCAAACAAATATGCTTCTGCTTTAGATAATAATTTCGGTTTGTAATGAAACTTATTGTGAAACTTATTGTCATTGTTTTTGCATTTAGCGTCGTCGAGACAAAAAAAAAAAACGTTCCCTCCAGTTTGAAATTAGAAGCAATCTTGCCGCCAGTCTCATTGGCGCTAACAGAAAGATTAAGTTAATAAGAAGCAGTTTCTTTATACTATTAATTTTGTTTACAGGCAACAGCGAAAAGTCTGATCCTACAAAGAGGCAGCTTGACATCTCTTATATTTTTTAACGTTTTAGTTTATACAGAAAATAAAACTGTTCTAGATGTGAAATAATAATGAAAATTCTTAAAAATATTTAGCCGTTTTACGGGTTAAACGGTTTTGGCCTTTCTTTTGATAGGAAAAAAGAAAACGTCTTATATTCAATTTGGCCCACAGATTCAATCCTGAATCAAGACTGGTCATGACGGCTTCCTTGATGTAAGTTTTTAGGACTCAACGTAACCTAAATCTAGGATGATGTTTAGGTATTTAAAAATATCCCAGCTTTGATAATAGAAGTTCTTACCTATTTTTTAAAATGTTTATGTTATTGTCTACTTTGTGCATTTAACCCATTAACGCCGAGGTATCAGAATTTTTACTAACTTTTCAACGTGTTTATTTATGATGTTATGGGAACAAAAAAAATAATGCAATACCTCTATTCCTACGTGAAATTTGATGTTCTTTCAGAATCTGAGCTCAAAATTTCAATTAGAAACCGAGAAAAAAAAAATCGTCGATTGAAACGTGAGAAACGTGAAAATTTTCGAGAAACGATTTTTTCGCATTTTTTTTCACAGTGATACCGCAAAGGTATCAACTTTTTACTATTATTATTATTATTTATCTATTACTATGATCAGAAGTGATCATGACACTCGAACATTAAGAGGATTTTTTTTTTTCAGAAAATTTCATCGACCCGTTTTTTCAAAATGGCGGCAATATTTTTGATAAATTTGTTTTTTTTTTTAAATTTTTAAAAATCAAAAATTATCTCCAAAAATTCTGAAAAAAAAAATGAGAGTATTTTTTAACAAATTTAAAGATATTTTTGTTCTTAGAATTTTTTTTCTAAAGTGTAGTTTTAAAGAAAACGATAGAGTAAGATTTTTATAAATTTTTTCACTCTCGCCGCCATTTTGAAAAAACGCGTCATTGAAATGTTCTGAAAAAAAATCCTCTTAATGTTCGAGTGCCATGATCACCTCTGATCATAGTAAAAAGTTTGCGGTAACACTGTGGAAAAAATGCGAAAAAAAATATTTTTTCGAAAATTTTCCCGTTTTTCACGTTTCACGAACATCAAATTTTGCGTAGGAATAGGGGTATTGCATTATTTTTTTGGTCCGATAACATAATAAATAAACATGTTGAAAAGTTAGTAAAAATTCTGATCACCTCGGCGTTAATGGGTTAAGTTGAAATTAAAATTACAGAAAAAAATCTTAACGATTTATGTCACACAGGGGAACAACATTAATTCATTCGAGAGGTATTTACTGAAAATCAGCACTGTAGACGAAAGGTTCTTCTGAAGTCACACCATTTTGCCGGACAACGACCTGTTCTGGCACAAATGCAACGCACAATTGTTCTTTTTAGTAGTTATTTTTCAACTTTGCAATCGGCATCTTGTTTAGTTTAAATTTTTTGTTAGGTAAATCCAGTAGTGTAATGTGTGTGTGTGTGTGTGTGTGCGTGTGAGCTTGCGTGCGTGTGTGTGTGTGTGTGTGTGTGTCTGGCTCTGAAACCAAAGCAATAGACAAAATTGGCATTTTTTTATTAATTGAATACGAGGCTTTTGGCTACTCTTTGTGTGCGTGTGTGTTTTTTTTGTATTGTGCGTTTTGTTCGAGCAGTATAAATAATTTTTCTTTCCGTCTTTTCTTTCCATTACTTAAGAGGAGGATAGGATGGCTTTTATTACATATTCTATACCTGTTTGAATTTATATAGATTATAACTTAGACAATTCTGCCCCAACTTCGATAAAGCTCTACTAATACATTATATGATTATTTGATAATTTAACAATCTGTGGCCTGATTTCTTATAAAAGGAAAACTCAGCCTAATTTTAGCTTAATTTTGTTGAATAAGGCTGCAACATACTGTTTCTCTAAGAAGGTAGAATTATCGGCATCGCTCGGTGTAGAGTTTGCGATCCCATTGTTCCTCCATGAAGGATATTATGTCCGAGTGAACGAAGTTGGTCTTTAGTTTTATTCGTACTAATGAAATGTTCTCACAGGAACTGGTGGGAATTACTTAGTTTTTGTTGCGATTTGAATTCACTCGTATTTGAAAAACTGGCTAAATTGGGAAATGTTCTAACCTTGTTTTTACTACTGTAAAAAAACTAAAAAACACGCTTCCAGATGGAAGCGTGTTTTTCAGTTTTTTAAAACTATTATTTATTTTCAAATTTTTTATTCACATTTCAATTTTGTGACGTATGTCAGCGTAGTTTTCGCAGACAGTTTTTTTTTTGCCATCCTGGTAACCCTGGCAATAATAATGGCACAAATTTATGAAATTATTGTATTGACGTCGGTCTCCAATAAGGCTACAAAGTTTACATGAAATCTGACCGTTTAAAGTGGGTCAAAGTCGAGTCCAAAGGAGTCGGTTACAAACATACAGGTGAAGATAATAAAAAAGCGTGTTAAAAACACCGGTGAAAAAGTTTATTTTTTGCAAACTTCAAAAAAAGGAGGAGGTTCTCAATTCAATTGTAAAAACAAACTTTTTATGTTTGTTAGCTCTGAACTCCGTCATTTTAAACCAATTTGAAAAAAAGAGGATTTTTTGGGGAGTAGGTTTCACATCAATAAATAATAGTTTAAAAAACTAAAAAACACGCTTCCATAGAAAACCAAACTAAAAAGTAGAAAATAATGGATAAAAATCGAGGGGTGCTTGTTATGGTATTTTTTTATTGATATTTATTTTCTATTTTTTAGGGTGTTTAGAATTTTGAGACGTATGTCTGCCTAGTTTGTGACGGATATCAGCGTAGTTTTCGAAGACAGTTTTTTTGCTGTTCTGGGAACCCTGGCAAGGATAATGGCACAAATTTATGAAATTATAGTATTGTCATCGGTCCTCGATAAGTGTACAGAGTTTAAATGAAATCTGGTCGTTTAAAGTGGGTCAAAATTGCGCTATAAGGAGTCAGTTACAAACAAACATACAAACATATAAGTGAAGCTAATATGAAGCGTGTAAAAAGCGAAAAATAATAAAACAAAATTAACCGAATTAAAGTGTGAAATAAAAAACTGTAACTTACTTCCGATATTACAATTATTTTTAACTTAGTAGTGTTGTTTGTTTTGGAATTCAGTTGTTTTGTTATTTTAAATCAAATATTTTGACTTCGCCCACGTGGAGTTAGAAAATGATCCCACAGGAACATAGTACCGGGATAAATAATATCCTATCTGATTCACCAAGTCATAAATGTGTGCCAAATTTTATCCAAACCCGTTCAGCTGTTTTAGCGTAATTGAGTAACAAACATCCAATTATCTAAATATACAAACTTTTACATTTATGTTACAAGTGGGATCTTACAGTTTCCAACTCATTTTCACGGCATAGACGATCATTGAGATTAAAACACGTCTCCTATTCTTCTTGTTTTTCTTTCTTCCAGCTCGTCTATTACCGAACCTCCCACAGAAAAAGTCAACCAAACCAGTTCTAACATTATAATATCTTGGCCTTGCTGTGCCACACAATAATTATGTGGATAAGGGTATGAAGATTTAAAAAGGCGAGAAGTAAATTTGGAGTAGGCGGATGAGTCGTGCAGCGAAACGACTATTAAATAAGTTTACTAGTTAATAAGTTTTTATTAAAATATTACAGTGGAGCTCTAGAAATACTATTGACAAAATAATGCAGCTGAAACACGCCAAAAGCACAAAAACAGAACTTAAGAATCAAACACAACCAAGATAATGTTTAGGCATTCCAGTGATCATTATTCGTCCAAACTAAAATGTCAAAGCATAGCGATCAAGTCAAATAGTCGAAACACATTCGCTGTGGGCTGAAAGCCTCCGAAATCAATTGCAGCTTAGTTAATCCTGCTGTAATTACTACTCGTGGTCCGTAATCTCTTTGAACCGTTAGTTTCACCCTGCGTTATTTATGATGACCCGACGTTTTCACTGCCATCCGTGACATTCGTTTGACCGTGGGACTTCAGGGGATATCATCATCAACATAGGTCTTAAGCATCGCCACTTCGACCACTTTAGTGCTTCTCGCGTCCAGTTTCAGGAGATATGTATAATTATCATTTCAGCCAAAAGACGTCCACTACGAGACATTGGCCTGTCCTGATTTGAAAGGGTTTGCGTCACGCTTTGCAGGCGGTCGCAGTATGGTAGTAAAATTCATAGAGAACGCTGCTGCCCATTCTCTATTAAGTCCCGTAGTTGCCATGACACCCACGGGAAGAAATGGGATAGTGCTATTCTTTACATCCGGCACCACGCGGAACACCAACGGATATGTTTAATAATAACTAGCTTTTATCCTACAGGAACGTATTACCGAGATAAGATGATCCTATGTGCGTACTCAGACCATGGTATACTTCTTAGCCAAAATAAACCAAAATCTATTCCTGCTGAACTGCAACCTAACTGTGAAAACACTATTAATCAGAGTCTGAATCATTTTGAAGGTTGTTGCAAATCGGACTCCCGGCCACCGTAGGCACGAGCTTGCGGGCGGCGAGCAATGGGTAGCTCGCCGCCCGGTAAGGACTAGGCTCGGGTCGATGGCGCGAAGTGTTCCACGCGCGCCTCAAAGAGATGTCAGCAATAATGAAGGGGTCTGCTGGGACCGATGCCTGCCAGGGTTACGAGATTCGTTCGAAAGAGTTACCATGGCCCTGGCATATGGGCAACTGAAGGAACACGGGTGGGTTTTAGTCAGTAAAAGTCTGACATGCCCTCCCGCTCCGCCCAGAGCGGGAGAAGTCATTTGATGATTTCCCATCTAAAAAAAAGGTTGTTGCTAATTCATTATTTCATATGTTCGAGTAAATTTTCTACTTAGCAATGTAAAAAACGCCATGAATGTTGTGGAACTATCAAAATGAAAGCGATTCCTATTGATAGTGTATAACGCAATCTCCGCTCGGATTTCAGTTTAATTTTAAGACGTGAAAAAGTAGCAGACATTCAGGCATATACACAGACAGACATAGCTTTCATAATAGCAGTAAGAAAAATTATGTTTGGTCTGTTTGGATATTACTTTTGAATGTGCGTGAGAATCTATTCCCAACTACTTACCTTTTACTTAAAGGGACTTTGGCCTAAAGTTCACAAGCCATGAGTATACGATACCAATAAATTGGGCCAGCTGTTTGAGTTTAGGGCTTGTGCCTATGTAGTCCTATATATTCGTATGACAATACTACGAGCCCATATATATAATAACTAAAAATAAATAACTAAAACTAAAAAAGCCGGCAATGCTCTGCGCGTCCAGTAACAACGCGTTCCGGGGTTTGCTGGGGCTCCCATGGCGGTGCAGTGCCTCCGGTATGTTTGCCGACCACAGTACAGATGGCTTCCAGGCAATCCTTGGCAAAAGAACAGCCTCGCTGCGGTCTCGGATAAAGGGTAGCACCAACACGCTTCTGAGCGTGGTATTGGACAGAGTGGACAGCCAAATCCTGAGACATTGATCGCTCATGCATGTCCACAATAATAATCATTTTAAATTTTATTTTATTTTTTTATTTTATTTATTTATTGACACACCAACGACTTATTCACTAAACCATTACATTAAATATATTCTATATCAGAAGCTTTGCGGTGAATTTGTCACTTATAGGTGTGCACAGCACTTGTATAAACAATAATAAAAATTAAAATGGAAATATATGATCCTAACAAAATCAAAATTTACAAAGTTTAAGCTAACATAGCTATAAGTATCTACCTACTAACATCATATGGACTTGTATCTTTCAAAGTTACCATAGTCTGAAATAAATGTTTTCAATCAATATATTCACCGAGGAGTCAGAATTAAGAGAATCCGTCTGCTTATCCCCTTTTCCCCAATTTACGTTATAGGAATATCCTTGTTGTTAGTTCTTCATCAATCAATTTGTTTAGCCTTCTCCCAATTATGTTGGGACCGGTTTCCAGTCTACTGAAATGCAGTTGAATGCCTGCGACTGCTTACCGCTGCTTACCGTGTGGTGCCGGACGTAAAGAATAACACCACCCCATTTCTTCCCGTGGGTGTCGTAAAAGGCGTCTAAGGGACTTACTAGAGAATGGGCAGCAGCGTTCTCTATGTATTTTACCACCATACTGCGATCGCCAACCCGCCTGCCAAGCGTGGTGATTATAGCAAAGCCCCCCAAGGGGGAGACCTAAGTCCAGCAGTGGATGTCTTATGGCTGAAATGATGATGATGATGATGACTGCTTATCTAACGTCTACAACTCAGCGAAGCGATAATATACGGTACCCTAGGTAAGCCTGGTTGTCAGGCTTTCGGGTTTCTGACGACCCATAACGACTGCCAAAAACCCACAAATGACAGCCAACACCAACGGATTTACGTGCTTTCCGAGGAACGTAAAGATTGACCTACAAACCAAGACTCCTCCGTGCTCCGCAAAGTTGTTGCATTTGAAAAAACGGAATACAATAGGATGGGATGGTATTTTATGTGTGCATGTCCGTCTGTCACAGCCAATTTGCTCCGAATCGAATGGACTGATAAAGTTGAAATTTGAAACACATACGAATTTCTGCAACCCACACATCGACGTGTGACGTGAATAAATGTTTTTGAATATGGGGGTCACTTTTGGGGGCGAAATCTAGAAAAAATATTCTACAATAGTGACAAGTTTGTTCTTGGGATATGCAGGCACGGTAATACCCTCGCTAAAACGAGCCAAAAACCAAAAGCAGGGGCAAAACCAACCTTTTCTTGAAACGTTAAGTCGTATTTTCATACTCTCATAGCTTCGCCCTGGATAGTGGTAGAGAGTTCAAATTCTCAGGATAAAATGTAGTTTTGAAACTTATAAAGCACACTAAATTTCATGTACGTGTGTTTCTAGATTTAAGTATCCTTTTAATTTTATCTAAACATAGTTAATTTTGCGTTCTGACTGCCTCAATCACTCCACAAAATCTCTTGGGCTCATCTCAGTCCTAGAAAGCTAAAATTTGCACACAAAAAAAAAAAGAAATAATGTAACTTTCACCCTCCAACCCCCTTAAGGGAAAAAGCAAGTCTGAATTTATATAGATAATACATATAAGGCATACTTATTTCAATTTGTTTTGAAAAAAAAAACAAAAAAAAAATTTTACGTTGGAAATGAAGAAAGGGCGCGTAAGAAATATTTTTTTATATCTGACTATGCTGGACGTAAAGGCAATGACCTTAACATGTAAAGTAGATTTACAAAACTTACATAATGCTTTTACTGTTAAAAAGTTATCAAATCTAATTTAGAGCCACGCCTTTAACTCTTAACCTCACATCTTTGTCGTTTACATGAAATGTTTTTGGTGGGCAACTTAACTTATTCAATTCAACTCTCTCTCTCTCTCTCTCTCTCTCTTTCAACTTCTTAATCTTATTCTACTTTCTTTTCTTATTCTTTTAATATTGTGTTGGACTGTAGCGTGGTGTTATAGACAATATAACATCACGCTACAGTCAAAAGCAGCAGAGCAGCAATGAAAAATGGACGAAAACTGGCAGGCGATTCGACTCGACGGGAAGGGTCAGGGGAGTAAAAATTTGACGCGAACGAAGTCGTTGGCATAAACTAGTTCATTATAAGGAGGCTCTCAATGTGTGTTCAACTCGCACGTGTTCGGTATTTCCTCTACCTTCCTTTAACAATAATAGCTCCATTCATTAATATCGCTATGTTTGAGCACGTGTCTACCAATGCAACATATATTAATAATATATCAAGCTTCAGCCAGTGGATTCACCCGTGTGTACGTTTGAAGTTATCTCATGGGAACGTACTACCGAGATATAGGGGTGTAGTATCCTATGTGTTAATTCAGGTTATTATAATATATCTGTGTGCAAAATTTCATCCCAATCTGAACTCACAAATAGGAAATAACTAACAACGTCAACTTCATCCAAATATGAACTAGGATACTGAAAATCCATACATTACCTTTTATAATAATTCACGAAGGTATAATAATAACATGGAGTATTAATAACCTCACGTTAGAACGCAAAACATTAGGAATAATTAGTTCCTAAAAGCACTATGTATTATTAGGTAATTGCGTGTAGAATTAAAATAATTATTATGATAAAGGTTGAATTAGTGTTATTAAAATAATTTGACGGAATAGTGTATCTATATATGGAACCACGTCGTCCAAAGGCAAGAGATACTTGCGTAATCAATTTACCAAAATTGTTAAAGGGAAAGCGCTTACTGACTGTATATCTGTTAAATTTCACAAAAACCTACAAGGGCACTTTTTAAACGTCAGAAGCTAGGAGCTTGGTTCCTTGTTACCTTTTCACGTCTTAACGGCTGTACGGCTTTGGGTAAAATGATGATGATAGGTAGATAAATAATTAGATACATGTAGAAATAGTGTGGAAATAGCGTGGAAATAACTAAGAATAAGAAGAAAATATACGAAAAAAAAAATATATATTGCACATGGATAGACGGTTAAGCGACAGAATACTTGTTTAACAAAATTACCTCAACAACTAAGAAAATTAATCAATCTTTATCTCAATTGGATCAAGTTCATGTCCGAATGACAGTTGTCGTGTTGTGTCTTCATTCTGAAACATTCCTTGTGTCATTGAATTAATATTTATTTTTCATAGTTGTTTAGATCATATTGAACAGTCTATTCGTCGCTATATGAGTATTATTGGTGTACATCATACTAAATAACTTTGTCTGAGGACTTTTTAAACCAACTTATAAAACTTAATGTATGTTGTTTTGCTCAGCAAGTGGGATAGCCACTACAGCTAAAGAGTGAAAAATAAAAAATGTAAGCTTTTTGGTGTGAACGTTCAACGAGTACTATGTTCACGGTGGTGCGCAACACAACGCACAAAACATTGAGCTTATGAGTGCATGCAACAGTACAGGGATCGTGGAAGTACGAAACGTTAAGTTATAGCATTCAAAAGTTGTTTTCATAGATAACATACAAACAAAAAATGGTTGAACCTTTGACTTTCAATATATCTGTAACCAGAAGTTTCCAAAGTGTAGTCTCTAGAACAACTTACTCTCTCGATATGGGTATTTAAACACTAAGCAGACATTCGAATGACCCTGTTTTGAGAGTTAAAAGCAGGTAAATATACCTACAACTAAATATATTTTATCCCCATAGATGAGCGTCGTACACATTGCGTAAACCCATAAATGCAGCATACATTTATTTTTCTTAAAAACCTCTCAACATCAATTGTTTTAATCTGGAAACAACACAACGTTACCCCGCCAAGAAATCTTCTAAACGGCCTATACATTACGGAATCAAATTAAGTGTACATCTTGCTACAGTTTGTCGGCCGCTCGGATAAGGAAACGGTCCCCTGTGTACGGAACCTTGTACGGATTCCGTACAGCTCCCCCTTAACATAGAACTGAATGTTCTCGACTAAACAGCTGTGTTATTTATAACGGGAAAAGAATTTAAGTTATTATCTTTGATGTATGTGGGTACATTTAGGCTCAAAGGAATGGATGAAAGAAAATATTTTTGTTAGACTTTGGGCAAGTCTAGACTAGGTGACTTAAACATTAGGTAAACGTAGGTATAAAGTCTAATGTTTAAAAAGGTTCAAGTATTAAATATTTTATTATCTGACATATTTACTTGACGTGACGCTTAAGTAAAATATCAAACCGAGGTCATCAAATTATAAATAATATATTATTTCAATGAATTTCAAATTACTTTGACTAAGAACTTGATTAAAGTCAATCACAAAACCGTTTAACTTGAAGTCTTTAATATGCAAAACATCAAAACTGTATAATATTAAAACGCTTTTTTCCCCAATTTTAGAATTTGTATGATCCTGCTCAAAACCTCGGAATCAATCACTTTGTTCGTATCGAGGCTACTCTTTGTACGAGAAGAGATAAAACAGATACGTGATAATCGCACAGCAGTTGCAAATAAAAATAAAAGTCAAAACGCGTATCGCCAAAAATAATACAACACGAATCGGCGATAAAGATAATTATTCATACTGTGTAATTATTTTTCCGAAATACACCCGTAGCTTTATGTTTGCAGAGGGAACTAAAGGCTTTCGCGGAGGCTCATAATAACGAAAACGACTAACTCTCGAGGGGCGTCGAGTAATTTAGTCGTCGCCTCTCGGATCATATTATCCGTATTCCTAATACAAATGATCCGCAATTCCGTCGGGACGTGCCAAAATGGGTAAATTAAAACGAAGTATACTTCGCGTAGGAAATTTGGTGCGTGTATAAAAAACTGCATCGTAGTATGGTCTGGCGCTCATCCAGTCTGGCGGCTTGTCAACGAGCCCACACGATAGATTTTTATCAACTTCTTGTTAAAGTGGCGAAATAAAAGGGTCGTATTTGCCACAGGGGAGACAAAAATTTGGCCTAATTTAGGTGCGCGGGTAAATGTGCACGTCATAAAGGGAACAAACGAGTTAACGTGTAATATTTATGCGAATGTAATGCGATGCTAATGTCACCCTCGACAGGTGTTTTAACTTTTGACAGCTTTTTACAAAGAAGTTATTTTAGTACGGAGTACTTCGACACGCATGTCGTTCAAAGTTTTCGAACAAAAATGGAAGCTGAAAATATTTCTATGAGCTAAGAGTAGTAGTTAAGGTCCCCTGACATTCGTTTAGTAGGCTAAAACGTTTTTAAGTCTTTGAAATTAAGCTCCAACTTTGCGATTACAGAGCTCACATTTTCTTAGAACTCTTGTACAATAAATGTTTGTTTTTTGTTGATGGGCAATGTTTACTTTTTATATTTAAAATTACCTACGGCTAATTTTGACATACCCAGATGTATACGCACTATCGTTGTCTGCTGAGTTTGTTGATGAAGAAACTAATAGTGATCCTGTGAGGTTTTCTGGGCATTCTGGGTATCTATGTCTCGGTCAGTTTTTTTTTTAAACCAGATCAATGGCCATGAGTAATTTATAGACTGCTTTGTTATAGGAGTAACAGACATTCCGCTGGGCAAGACCTGCTTGTAAAGTTCTTTACATAGTACTTCGGTAAGCGAGGTATACTTCGTGAGATTGTCGGTAACACCTTGGTGTTGGAAACGCCTTGGCGTTGCTAGCCTTCCTTGAGGTGCTAGAGTGGATCAAATTACTGATTTACTTCCATTACTCAAAATAGGCTCGCCCCCTATTATATGGGACTTAAAAAACATAACAGGCGAAATGTGGGTGTACTATAGGTACAACTCTGCCTAACCCTTCGAGGAAAAAAGGTGTGATGTTATGTTATGTTATGTACCCAAAATGCCCATTGACCTCCAGGTTCAGACAGCAGCGCATATTACGTATTAATTATTTATCTAGTATGGAATTAATACAGTATTAACCAGGGATACGAATACTTAGAATGCAGTGCAAACTCATAAAACCTAAAATCGTGCAATCACATAAAGTTAAAATTTAATGGACCACCCACTAATTATGATGTGCTCAAAAAGTTGTTTTAAAAGCACTTGCCTATTTGCCCGCAAAAACATTATTCCAAATAATTACAAATACAGTGAATTTTTCGCAAATTTCGGTCGCCATACAGTTCAAAATATCAAAATGAGAGGAAAATCCCTAATTTGTGTCGGACCCAACCGCGGCGAGCTTTTCCGTGACATTCAACAGTCACGCCGCAAAAGAAATGGAACAATCATTATGGGGTATTTAAATTAATTTTTGCTTCGCTAGAGAGGAAATGGGCCCTGTGGCTGAGTGTTGAACTGAGTAGCAAAATGCTCGAATCAGGCGAAAACATGCCATTAAATTATCAGCATCAAAATCATCTACTTATTTTGAACTTTATTTTAGTACTTAGTAGTACCATAGAATCACATTGCGCTTTTTTTCCCCAAACGATAAGGCAAAGGTGTAAAAAACAGTATAAGTACACTGACACAATAGGCATAACGGACAGATTTCTATGGAGGGCTTGCATAGAGGCTGAAAAAACCGTTACACATGTACTTATCGAATGTACAGACATCATCAAGATTAGGACAGAAACTCTCGAGACACCCAGATCTTACACGGATGTTCTCAACAGGGATGTTCTCAACAGACCAAAATATACAATCATCTTCTGGAGGGAGGTGAGCTGATTGGAGTAACCACCGACGGCTGCCATGGCCCGCGCACAATGGTCCACTTCACCAAGATTAGGACAGAAACTCTCGAGACAACCAGATTTTACACGGATGTTCTCAACAGACCAAAATATACAATCATCTTCTGGAGGGAGGTGAGCTGATTGGAGTAACCACCGACGGCCGCCATGGCCCGCGCACAATGGTCCACTTAAAGGACTAAGGGCGGAAACCAAACCCTGCTAACATAGAACAGTATAAGTACTCACAATTTGCCGGTAAAGTTATAGAGGTGGTAGATGTAGGGTAGTGGTGGTGTGGTGTTGTAGGTCGTAGGTTCGAACCCAGACAGGTGCTATTATTACAATCACAACTGCTCTTAAAATGCTAAAAGAAAAATTATTATGTAAAGATAATATTTATAAAGCATATTTTACGAAAGGAAATAAATAGGGTATAATCAAAAATAACATATTAATTATATGTTAATATGTTAATTATCGAAATTCGGACTTCTCTGTACCACGCAAAATACCACACATAAATGAAATGGTTACCCATCCAAAGGCTGACCTTGAGAAGTGTAGCTTAACGTATCGAACCTGCGACACAAGGCAAAACAAAAGCTAAATGGTCACCCATCCAAATGCTGACCTTGAGAAGTGTGCTCACCTAGCAAACCCGCGACACAAGGTAAAACAAAAACTAAATGGTCACCCATCGAAAGGCTGACCTTGAGAAATGTAGCTAAACTTAGCGAACCTGCGATGTAAGGCAAAACAAAAAACTATTTTGTATTGATAATATTTATGAAGCATAGGTACTTTACGAAAGGAAATAAATATGGTATAGTCAAAAATAACGTATTAATAATATGTTAGTTATCACATTTAAAAAATCGCATCGATATTGGTACTTTGTTGCCTAAGTTCTCTAATTTTCAGTATGAGCCCACTGTGCGTCGCCACGCTCGCCAGCCAAAGTCTAGGTTTACCCCTCATCTATAGATGTTTCACATAAACAAACACCGTGAGCAAAACCGGTCCTAGAACCAAAAATCTGAGACATGTGACATCTACCAACCCGCACTAGGCCCGTATGGCAGATTACAGTCTACTCTCTCTCACAGACAGACAGGCCTCCTGTCTTGGCTATTGGTTTTTCTGGATTTTGTAGAATTTTAGTGAGATTTTTCCGTATAAACCCATAGGTAATATGGAGCAATCGTTGACATTATTTCACTTAAATGTGTACAATCATGAATTTAGGACGCTGAATAAGGTTACGTTATATAATTTAAGAAATTATGTTCTGCGTTGCTTATTTTGATATTGTTTCCTCTCGTTCCAAGTAAAGTAAATTAGATCATAATTATAATTAGTAAATTGTTTTCCTTATTCATACAATATATCTTAAAGAAACGAGGATAAATAATAAAATAAAATAACATTATGTTTGAGTCTCGTAATATTTCCACCAATTATAATATTATAAAAACTGAGAACCTGCTCAAACCAAAGACGAGATTATTCTGACATTCGTAATGACCTGACATCTGACATGATTATCATAATTAGTTCCAATGTTCCAATTGCTGGGACATAGGCCTCTCGGTGACAGAGAGTGGGCTGTTATCCAACACGCGACCCCAGTGCGGGTTGGTAGATGTCAGTGTTCGATTTTTTTGATTCTTGGACATGCTTGTTTCCTTTCAATCTTTTCTTCACCGTTTAAAAATTAGTGGTGATCAAATAAATTACACAAAATAATATTGTTTGCCTGCCTAGGTTCGAACCCCCGACCTACGACGACACCCAAGTTGTGGCCGTTACCACTGGACTGCTGCCGAAACGATTAAATAATTCGTAAATTATTTTTAAAATTGTAATGGGATCATAATGAAACACAATATTTATAAAAAAAGACTAACCTAAATGTACAGGTGTTAACAAAAATGTTATGGTATTATTTACAGCTCACCACTGTTTTCCGTGTCGGAACGAGTGCCTACTTCAGGTGACTCCTTTAACACTAATTGCTGGCACTTTTTATAACAATATATTTATCGTTCCAAGTGAGGTTCCAGTGCCACGAAGCCACAAAGACTTTTTTTGGAATCAGTGGGTACTTTATTTATAAGGACAAAATTTCATGAAGTGTTCGTGCGAGTTTGAAAGCTAGCTTCTATTCGTCTTCTTAAGTTTATTAAATTTGGGTAAATCGGTCCGACAATTTGGTAAGGTTTTACATTTTATGCGAATTTCACCCTTCAAGTTTCATGCTTTTTAATTCCCACATTATCATGCTCCACTTTTTCGCCGCAAGATTGTTTCAAGATAAGCAGAACTCCAAGCGAATTCACAACCAGTTTGTCAGCAAATGTTGAGCTTAAAGACCTCAGTGGGCCACGAGAGGAGGCAGTTTGTTAATCTATCGCCACACAGCCACCTACTGACCTACTTGCACCAGACTCTCACTTGTGCCGGATGATAAGCTGTTCTATTTTTCATTCCTAGATTAGCACGCTAATATTAAACGTTTGTTGAGCACGTTGAGCTTTGACTATCAAACGAGAATTTTTGAGACCATTTCACAACGCGTAAATTGTTTGCAATTATAAACGTATGCAAACATAATGTCAGCTTTGTGGGAGCGGATGACCGGAATGGTGGCAATGTGAACAAAGTAATGGCACCGAAAAAATTAAATAGGTCACTGAATATTGCATTTTCTACCTCACTGTACATAATGCATATCCCACTAACAGATTGCATCCATTTTTAAGCATGAGCATTTTAACGCTACTATATTTACTAACTGAGAATTACAAATGAATAATTAAAATGACAGTTGCGTGGTTATTCGCTGGCATGCTCCGCAAGAATAGCATCGCGGGTGTGCAAGTTGTACGAATATGAGTTTTGGTACAGCCACCATAAATGCCACAGTCCAGTATTCGCAAAATGCGTCGAATAATATCCGTGGTTTTTATGCACGTTCCATTTTAAATTGGAATAAGCGAGATGAAAAGGAGAAAAAACATCGCGAAAGCAAATTACAGGAAGCGAAAGAAACTAAAATGCGGGACGGCTCGCTCGGGCTTGAACTATAAAATATTTGCATCCAAACGAGGCCAGAGCAACAATAAGATGGAAATGCAAAATCCTGGTACGATGCGATGCATACTGTCCGCTCACAGCTAATGGCCAGCCGTATATTTTACTTGAAACTGAGACTTGGCTTAAAATTAGCTGTATTATGGTATGTAATTTAAATTATGCTCATTACACAGCATATAAAATGATATACGAGGAACATTCTACTACGGTACTACTAGTAAAGTTCGTGTAAGCTGAGACTTCAAGACTTTTTGGACGTGTTCCATTTTGGCCGGGTTTGTGTTCCGATACGGCAAACTCATTTTTTATTGCTCGAAAAATAAGTTACTCTCTGAATTAAGTTTTGTTCTTCATGAATAAAGAACGAGGTTACTTTACGACGTAAAAGTTAATGCCTCGTAGGTACGACAAAAAAAAAATGTATGCATTAGTACTGGTTCAAGACAATATTATCCAAGTTTAGAGACACACATATGTGTTCAAGCCGTGACTAAATTAACACACAAGTATAAACTATTATATCATGTACTTACATTTGCATGATATATCTGCAAATCTAATTTAGTGGGGTAAGCTTATACCGTTACAAATACATTTAGTAAAACAAATTATCCCAGCTCTTATCTCGTCTCTTCAATAAAGGCGTAAATTGGTAACCCACTCCTACATTATGTAAATACTTAGTACTTTATAAAAAACAAACAGTTTGAAATGTTCGGAGTTCTCGTAAAGCCGTGTTCGCACTTTTAAACGTGACGTTGCGTGATACGTATCAACGTGGAAAACTGTGTTCGACATACACGTTGACGGCTGCTTTTTTATGCAACACGTAACTTATTTATGGAAGCTCTGTAGCCAAATTTGTTGTATACAAAAACGATATTGTTTGCATGCAAACATAACGTACATTAGTCGCACACCTGATTTATAATACGAATTTGATCATGTGAAGTTTTGGGCCCCCTCCCGTGGCTAAGTATTCCATCGCTCGCCCGCACTGTTACTTTGATTACACTTCACGTTCTTACCTATTATTTTTTTTAATTCTGATGGGCTGCTATAGGTCTTAGCGTCATATTAAATAGCCTATAACGTCGAGAGTTGGGCTACCAAATGCAAAAATAAATTGTTCCAGAAATTACGTCATACAAACAAACTCATAAACTTTTTCCTCTTTATAATAGTGTTTATTGTTTGAAAATGTTCGTTTCAAAATGGTTTCCACGTTGAACAACTTAGGTCATGTGTTAATTTACATTTACACATTGCGATCAAAATAATCGGAATAGATATTAAAGTCTGTGACATGCACATTTAATAGTGCGAACACGGCTTAACGGCCGCTCCAAAGGATTTCACGCCGCTCAAGCATCTTGTAAAGTATTTGAATAGAAGACAGAAGAATACAGCTGAATTTAATACAGGGAAGGTCCCTAGAGATGCAGTGTTCTCCCGTCACGGACTGATATTGTGAAACTTTTCTTCGACGTAATCTACATAAAAAATGAGCCGAGGGTTAGCGGTGACCCACTGGTAAATGAGAGCCTTTTGAACTGTTAATTTTGTTTGCATACGAAATGAAATCTGACATAAAAGTTATTTGCGCCTTGATCTTAACGCGGTACTATGTTTTGATGATAAACATTTATGTTTTTATTTTGCTTTGTTGTTTATTCCGTAATCCGTTTCTGTGGAACTATATTCGGTTTTCCTTGAATGCAGGGGTTTAGAGGGGACTTGACGAAGTCATTTATTTGTCCCTTGGGCAATGTAAATGTACAGCAATATTTTAGACTTAAATTTAGTTTTTTTTTTCGTATTTATTTTATGTGTCCAGTACAGAATTTGCGATCCGTTTCTTTACTGTGGCCAGCTGCTCTATTAATCCATACAAATAATATAAAATGTGAAAGTTACTCTGTGTGTCTGTTAGCTTTTCACGCTTGAACTGAACAAATCTTTATGAAATTTGGCGAATAGGTGAACATTTTTATTAAAATAACCTGGCCCCTTTATGTTCCCAAATATTTTTTTAGATTAAACAAAGCCACTTATTAACCCTAGGGGATAGTGGCTAACTAAAGCAACTGCCCGGCTCAATCGATCAGTTTACGCTACGCATTAAGCATTTTATTGCATTGGTCCAAGGATGATTGGCCATTTACACATACCAAGACCCTTACATGCCCCAGAAAGCACTGTCCACTTTCATTTATGGATTTTTGACAGTCGTTACGGGTCGTCAGAAGCCTGAAAATCTGACAACCATTTTACCAAGGGGTATATAAGCAATAATAATATACAATTTAATATATTATTGTTAAAATACAAACCAACATTAAGAATTTATAGGAAAATTATTAAAGCACTCTTTCTCTATTCTACTTAGAATTTAAAATGTTGCTGTGCCCGACAGGGTCCATAATTGTTTCTATTTATAGTAATACCTATCACTTGTATACATTATGAAATGCATAAATATTTGAGATTAGATCGTGTTACCCACCGGTGTGGAGGTAAGATAGATAGTCCCTCTGTGTAAATTGGCATCTACTTCATCCGGAAAGACTAAAACCTGACCACAATATAAATCAAAAAGGCTATTCAGGTGATGAAAGCACTGATTTCCCACAATAAACCTACTACAAACCCATCGAAATAATACTCCCGCAGTACTTTCTACAAGCCATTTTTCTAATGCTTTTATGGTAAGAAGGTCGTCTATATAGAATGTTTCTAATGAAGTAACACTACATTTTTACTTAGCATATGAACCCGACTTTTATATTCGACTCCTACAAATTACACGGGACTCTCAGTCTTAAATTAGCATAAAAATAACGAGTTTGTTATTAAAAAGGATATTAGGTTTGAATTTATTCATGAGACGTATTTTTAGAGAGACTTCATGCGACGTTCATTTATGTTTTCTGAAATATAAAGTATAGCTCGACGAGGTATTATTGAGATTGATAGTAGTCAGCGTCAGATTTTTTGGTTTTTCTTTGCGTACCGAGAAACTTTTGAAACGGGAGGTTTTATTACGCATTTTATTAGTATAACTAAATATTGCATATAACTTTCATATTTTTATTAAAAAGTTTGGTACTAACGAAAAGTGATTTATGCTGTGCAACTCCCGAGTTTTGGGTATCCCTCCTGAGTTTCATCACAATTGGTTCTGAATTAATATTTATCTGACTATGGCAAAGCAGAAAGGAGGGTTATGATTTTGACCGCAATGGATATGGGTATGTATGTTCATCTGTTCCTCATACTTTTAAACTACTACTCCAGTTAAATATAATTTGACAATTGAGGTGTAAGTATAGGTGTATGAGTGTTATAGGCTACGTGACGTCACATTAAATTAATACGGCGCCCTCGAGAGCACATAAAGTCGTGATCTAAAAAATAATTTGAAAGCCGTGGTTGTATGCTGCCTATGCAATCAAAACAATACGTTTTAACAGTAGTAAACGATCATAAGTTATGGGATAAAGTATTTATTTATTTTATTTATTTATTTTGGCCAACCAACGACTGCATATACCTACTCATACAATATAAACATGATTTTCTATTAACTAGGGTTAGTATTACCGTTTATTATAGTTTAGCACCGCATGCCCCATAAAAGTAAGAACTATGATACAAATTTGCACTATGCTATAAAATTAAGGTACATAAGAAACATATTAAAAAACAAAAAAAAAAAAAACAAAATTAAGATTAAAATCAGTCTATGACATAATACAGAAGAGTGCAAGTGTTAAAAAATACACGAAATAAATCTACACATTGGTAACGGTTGTTCTGTGGAACTTGCCAAATGAGTCAAAATGTATGTCAACTAGATCGCTATAGCTGTTCAATAGTTTACTGAGCCGAGCGATGATAGCGCCTGAGCCCAGTACTGTTCTACGGGGAGGTGGGTACAAGGGAGTGATAGGAGCACGAGGAAGTCTAGCAGGAGTCCGAAACCGAAATTTTGCTACTAATTGGGGACAATCTATTTTTGACCGCAGTAGTTTAAACAAAAAACATGGAATCAGCAACTTTCCTACGTTTCTCCAGTAATATCATCCTGAAATGACAAAATCTGGCCTCATATGACCGCTTTCTTTTAGTGATTTCGCTGGCATAAGCGAGATGCCATAAAAATCTCTTTTGGATTCGCTCTAATCTTAAATTGTGTGTTGCATAATGAGGTCTCCAGATTGTGCTACAATATTCCAAGATACTGCGAACAATACTGTTGTACATTAGGATTTTGGTACTACTACGCTTAAAGCCAGAAACATTCCTTACAACAAAACCCAGCATTCTAGAAGCTTTTTTTATTACATGCTCGACATGAGGAACAAATGTCAGTGCATTGTCAAAAATTACGCCTAAATCTCTTACTTGAGTCACCTCTTGGATAACATTAGTGCCCACATGGTATACACTAGTTGTTACTTTCTTTTACCAGGTAAATTTCACATGGTAACACTTTTTGACGTTTAATGCCATTCCGTTATCGCTATACCATTTAGTTAATGAATCAACATCACTCTGAACTAGTTGAGTATCATCGCTAGATTCGATATCCCTGGAGAACTTCAGGTCGTCCGCATAAATGTAACATTCTGAGAAATTGAGACAGTGTGAGATATCGTTAGCAAAAACATTAAACATAATCTGACCAACATGCGAGCCATGCGATCGCAGCTTTAGAATGAGAAAAATATCTAGTTTCATACTTTATAGAGTGTGATATAAAAAAAGGACGCACTTACTTTCGTAAGACACTAATTTAAGAAACAAAGATATTTAAGTTGATATTCACTCTTTTATAGCTCAGACACATTTATGTAGATACAATGTCAATCAACGTCAAAAATGTCGGTACGATTAGATCAAAATGATCTTAATAACTAATAAAATTAAACTTTACCTCAGTTGAATAAAGTTCTTGTGAGAAGGACAATTGGCGTTGAGTTAATATTTAATGTTCATAGTTGTTTAGATCATGTTGAACAGTATTTTCGTTCCGATAATATTGACGCTGACTGTATCTACATTCCTCAGTCAGCTGTTACCATAATAAAACTTTTCATTAAGACAAAGACTGTATGTTTATACTTACACCGTTTTTCCATCTCCCTACAACATTAGCACAGTTTTCCTGCACAAAACTTATGTGCAAACACGCGTATGTGCATTTAATAGGTATGAGCAAGACAAGTTCGGAATAAGGCTAAAAGTTAAGGCCGCTAAAGTGGCGGTTACCCGGGTGTTGTTAACAAAGTAATTCCGACTAACCGTATATGTCCAACGTGAAGTTATGAGCAAGTCAGCGTGCGTTTAACGTGTCTAAGCGACAGGTAATAGGGCCATTAAGTTATCTACAGACGTTTTGATCGTATAACGGAGATTTTGTAGCATAAATCTCCGAAGATTAAAACAAAAATATTTTAATTAAACTGAAAAAATGGTTACAATTTGAAACATCGAAAACATGCTTCAAAACCAAACGGATGTAAAAAAAAAAAAACAATCACGCTACTTATAAATTAAAAACAATATGAGCAAGCCAAGTTCGGAATAAGACTAAAAGTTACTAAGCGACAGGTAATGGGGCCATTAAGTTATCTACAGACGTTTTGATCGTATAACGGAGATTTTGTAGCATAAATCTCCGAAGTTTAAAACAAAAATATTTTAATTAAACTGTAAAAATGGTTACAATTTGAAACATCGAAAACATGCTTCAAAATCAAACGGATGTAAAAAAAATAAACAATCACGCTACTTATAAACGAAAAACAATATGAGCAAGCCAAGTTCGGAATAAGGCTAAAAGTTAAGGCCGCTAAAGTGGCGGTTACCCGGGTGTTGTTAACAAAGTAATTCCGACTAACCATCCATGTCCGACGTGAAGTTATGAGCAAGTTGGCGTGCGTTTAACGTATCTAAGCGACAGGTAATAGTGCCACTAAGTTAGCTTCAGACATTTCAATGGTATAACAGGCATTTTTTATCATAAATCTCCAAGTTATAATTTAGTAAAAAATATTATGATTAAACTGAAAAGGGCGATTTTAATTTGAAATAGAAAAAACATGCTTCAAAATCAAAATAAAGCAAAATCTAGACTAAAAAAAAAGCAAGAACAACTACCAATGTAAACCTACCCTTACCAATTTACAAGTCAAAGGAAACTTTCTACTTCAACTTATAGTACACATTAAGGCTGAGTATCAAGCGAGGTAATTTCTTAGTAATTAACAAATGCACGGATTGCAGTGAACTGTACGGACAGTAGACTGCAATGTGTAGTAAATCTGTTATTTAACTTGTTATGAGCGCCTTTTGTCGCGAATTAGTAAGTGCTGATAAGATAAGTGCAGTTTTATTATGAGTGTAGTGATGCAGTGAAAGATGATTTAATTTGCATTTTTGCACAAAATGGAGGAGGCCTTTGCTCAACAGGGGGACAGTGTTGGCAAATAAAAAAAAATAAAAAAAAAGTGATGACTGCCTAATCTTGTCTGTTCTGTGGTTTTACTGGTATTAAAAACACTGCAATCCATCTGCTGAGCTCTGCTTAGTTCCCCAGTTATGTTGGAGTCAGGTTCGAGTTTGTCTGATGTTCGGGCTTCTGACGATCCGTAACGACTGTCAAAGATTCACGAATGACAGCCGTGACCAACGGCTTAACGTGCTTTCCGAAGCACGAAGGGGTCTTGGTATGTAAAGATGATCGAATGACGCTGATAAAACATACGAGATGATGTAAGTCATAGTACGGGATAACCTTTTTTTTTGGGTGGGAAATCATTAAATGATGTCCCCCGCTCTGGGTGGAGCGGAAGGGTGTGCCAGACTTTTCTGGCTAAAACTCACCCGTGTTTCTTCAGTTACTCCAAGGCCACGGTTACTCTTTCGTACAATTTCGTGATCCTGGCAGGCATCGGTCCCAGCGGACCCCTTCAATTTTTTTCGACTCTTTGAAGCGCGTGTGAAACACAACGCGCAGTCGACCCGGGCCTGATCCATAATGGGTGGCAAACTACCCATTGCTCGCTGCCTGCAAGCCCGCACCTACGGTGGCCAGACGTCCGCAATGGACTTTCGACGCCCGTGGTGCCTCCTTCTGTGGCAAGGGGCGTGAGGGTACATAGAATACCTTTCCCTCACGAGCTCCGCCTCCTCTTTCGCGACCCTTACTGCTTCGCAGAAGGAGGCGATGGCTTCCCATGCCCTCTCGCTCCATACCATGGCGTGGACCAGGACCAGACGCGAGAGATGGTACGGAATCATCTGGAAAAGGGTTTGTTAAACGATACATTGATACCGCATATGGACTGTTCGAAAAGTAAATTTATTAAGGTGTTCGCTACTAAAGCAAAAACCCCTTACCTTAGGCCTCATACGTCTTGTCCAGCTGTTAGCTTGGATCTCGCATGATTGGTCCTGCTTGATTCTAATTGACCGAGTCACGATTGCCCGTCTTGTTGTCTTAAGGCTTTGAAGAACACTACACGGCTCAAGCACTAGTAACAAGGGTCATACGAACAAGTTTTGAAGTTCCTTGTTATTTTAATTTTGTAACAAATTGGATTTGTAGCGTGCTGGCGAAAACTTTCTTCTACCTTGGAAGTGCTTAATGAAGGCACGTAGTTGGACAAGATGTACACATGCAGTCGTTATGCTCTGCTATTGGTTCAAGTTTCTACTGCGGAAATGGGACACTCGTCTGCTAAAAGCCATTCGATCGGAGGAATATTACTACCGATAAATTATTACTACGAATTATGATCCCATAAGATGATAATGTTGATGATAATATGATGATTTTTATTGAATATTATGAACTTTGTCACCCTTGGTTAGGTTGCCTTAGGCCTTAGAAGGATCCTGGGACGCGGTGGTATCCTTCTGCGAATCGGTTATGTCACAGAAGGAGGCTGCGGAAAGGGAGCGGGAGATATCTTCCGCTCACCCAGCCCGCAGCAGGCGCACCGGGCGTCGGCAGAGGGCGGACAATGCCCTCTTCCAGCCCCCCTAAATGGGTCCAGGGGCGACGGATCTGGGGACATCCGTCGCCCCCTATTGCTACGGACCCGAGATGGTGGCGCGTAGTGTTCCACGCGCGCCTCTCTGTGATGTATGGGGGGGAGTTTAACACCTCACTCCCCCTCCAACTTGAGGAGGCCCGCAAAGGCGGGGATCGCGGAAGATATATTGGTTCCCGTGGTTCCCGACGTAGGTGTGGGACGGAACACCGGGGTGGTTTTAGTTAGTAAGAGTCTGACAGACCCCTCCGCCCGTCCCAGGGCGGAGGACATCCATGAGGATTTCCACCTCGTGATCAGAAAAAAAAAAGCCTTAGAAGGATGTAGGTTATAATGTAAATTTGTATTATTCCAATCGCGTACATGATACAATAAAAGTAGGTTATGAAACTGCTAATAAGTGAACAAATAATAGAGCAAATATGGCGCCTAACCTACATCTTTCTAGGGCAACCTAACCAAGGGATGGTTAGGTTGCCCTAGACGGATGTAGGTTAGAATGTATATCTGTATAATACAATAATACAATAATAGTAGTAGTTTATGAAATTGATAATAACTGTACAAATAATACATATAGCAAATATGGCGCCCAAATTCAATATTCCACCCCGGGGTTAACTCCACAATACTTAATGGTAACAGATCAGCTGTTACGATGAGGCACCGCTATTACACACCACAGATTATGTAGGAACAGTGGTTGCCCAGGTTGGGCGAGTCTACATTACTCACAAATATTTAACTGGTCATATTGTTTTGATTTTTCTTATCATTTTTGTTTTATCTGTTTAATTCATGTTTTCAATTACTGTATTATCATAAGTTGACGAACAGACGAACGTAATAAAATCGCGGCAGCTTTTTAAACGCACTGGATTTTCAATTTTCGGAACTGAGCCTAAGGTTGAGAATCCAACAGACTGTATCTCAGCACGTCCTCGATCATCAAACAGTGTATCTTAATGTTCGATTTTCAATTCGCGGCATAAGCAGTGCTTTGAAGAACGAGTGCGGAAAAAAGTCCTGCTGCAATTTTATTACGCCCGTGTAGACGACTACTTAAGTTGCGTTATTCTAGTATTTCTAATCGACAACAACGTACACAGAAAAATTGAGAATGCTTTGGAAAAAAAGTTAATTTTAAGCATTCATTTATTAGAGAGCGTTAAAAGCGTTTTAATTTTATTGGAGTTTGCACGTGACTAAAGTCTATAGTAAAGGTGCCATTTTTCGTTTCTCATTTATTTACACAATATACACACTGAGAGGAGGCGTCTGTCCCAGCAGTGGGAACAATATAGGCTGATTATGCTGATGACACACAGTTACAGGCTATGACTAAGCAAAAATTTTAGAGTGCATAACCTTGTCTGGATGCAGCAATTATTTTTATAATATTAACTTAAATAATTACATATTAGAGTGTTACGATAATTATGAAAGTAAAATAAATAATTTTATTAGGGTTGCGCGTAGAACATATCTGTCATTATAGTACTTTATTTGATGTCATCAAGATTAAATAAGGTTAAGATTACTCGCTTACACAGCAAACAAAAAAGACTCACAAAAAAAAAAAAATAGTAACAAGTTATATTTTCTCCTCTTTTAACTTAAGTAGGTATATGTTTATCGTTCAATTTTCGATTAGAAATTAATTTTAAGAAAAATTTTTAAGAGTAAACAGACTTTTAATACTTTTATCGAAGTACTTCATAACCCAATTTAACTTGCACATTGCATATGACATATGAATGAAAGCTTGACTTGGAAAGTTGGCTTCAACTTTGAAGTTATTAAAAATCTTTGCAGCAAAAATAAAATTATGTTTAAAAATATACGAAGACTTATTTCTATGCTTGTCAACTAATCAAAAATGTATAGAAGACATGATTAAAAAAAAAAAACACTCAATATTATAAAGGTAGAAAGCATAGTAAGCCATGCCTTCTAAATTTGTATTATTGTTTTTTTTTTTTTTTAAGCTTGCTTGCCATGAATAACTTACTTTTATGTTCAGCAGCTGGTGTTGCAAATGGCGTACAGAACTTGATAATAGCTCTGCTTCCCATACGAAAGAAACTATTTATACCCAGTAAATAAAAGGAAACCAATTCCTCCATTTTACGACTCCACTCGTCGACGACACGTTAAAAGCCGAAACCCAACAACCACAGACTTAATACAATTAGTCAGAACAAGAAGGTTCGGTCACTAACATTAGGGGTGACCACTCTCGAAGGGAAAAACGGTCGGGTACGAATCATGGCCGAAGGAGGTCGCATTCAATTCAAAACATAGGCCGAAATGCCGAATACCGAAACTATTTCTCGGGGCCCGTTACGAGGAAACCATCCGGTTTGCGGGTGCGAACGCTACCTAATCTTAACTATTTGTGTGTAAAGTTGAAAGGCGTAATGCTTTTGTTATTCTTTTGGGATGAGGAGTTCATGAATAAAATAAAATAGCAACTCTTTTCGTGGAACAATATTTGAACAAGTTTGTGTTAAACATTACGCCTACAAGCCCTAAATGATATTGTAAGGTTGTAATATCAAGTCCGTCGCAGGAGGAGATGCCCCGGGCGTCGGGAGTCTATAGCGGACTCCCGACCATCGTAGGCGCGAGTTTGCGGGCGGCGAGCAATGGGTAGCTCGCCGCCCGGTAAGGACCAGGCTCGGGTCGACGGCGCGTAGTGTTCCACGCGCGCCTCAAAGAGATGTCAGCAATACTGAAGGGGTCTGCTAGGACCGATCCTTGCCAGGGTCGCGAGATTGTTCGAAAAAAAAAAAAAAAAAAAAAAAAAATCCATGGCACATGGGCCACTGAAGGAACACGGGTGGGTTTTAGTCAGTAAAAGTCATTTGATGATTTCCCATCCAGATAAAAAAAAAAGGTTGTAATATCAAAATTGGTAATGAGTTAAGTTGTTAGTATAACCCGTAAGTCCGATTGGAATGGAATAGTGCCTGGTTTCGTATCTCTTTGCTTACCAATTGGTTATGTAATGTGAATGTTTTGTATCTATAATCTATTTATATTCGTTGTAAGTTGGGTGTACCTATATGGGGACGAATTTATTTCATTTTCATTATATTTACCTTCTTTCTTATCGTGAAGTGACTTTTTAATGGAAAGAAAGAATGTGAATTTAATCTAAACGTGTTCAGTATGCAAATCCAATTTTTAACAGATTACTATTTCCATACCGATCCATTCTCATAAAAAGTTTCTGGTTGCCAGTTAATATCTATATTTCGCCCGCCGCTGTACAGGGCAATAAAAAAGTTTTATTTATATTCTGTAGTTTCGCCAAATTCGATTCAAACACACAAACGAAGCCGCGAGCTGTACTGTAACTAATCCTATAGTTTTATGGGAGCTATAGCTACTCCCCGAGGTACGGTTCGAGTTCTATATACAGAAGAAGGACGAAAACGATATTATTATGTATTTTTGTACAGAGAGATAAAAAATAAAAGATTTTTTTTTTTGGGAATGACCATTCCCTGGTCAACTTTGGAGGTAGTCGGTTGCTTAAGGACTTGCCTGTGAACTATGTCGAGCCAGGGCTTTGCAATTTCAAAATAAGCAACAACACGCTAGGGGCACCTCCTGTTGGGCTCGGACCTCGACTTAGGGCACTGGAAGGGTACCACCCTGCTTGATTAAGGTTGTCTTGAAAAAAAAAAAAACTAAAAATCTGTATCAAGTACCTATTTTTGATTTATGTTCAACATAAGCTTGTAATATTCTCACTGCTGGAACACAGGGCTCCTCTATGTGGGATGAAAAGGACCATAATCTGCCACACGGGCCTAGTACGTCTTCGAATTTTTGGTTATAGGATAAGCAGATTTCCTCACAATGTACTTTCACAGTTTTGAGAGGAGTGGTGATGAAATTATTTGCAGAAAGTAAAGCACCTGCCTGACCTACAACTCGCAAGTCGGGACCGACTGCTAAGACTGAGGTCATGGGTTCGATTCCCACCCAGGACAAATCTTTGTGTGATGAGCACGATCATTTGTTCTGTGTCTGGGTGTAATTTATCTTTAATATGTATGTATTTAGAAATATATAAGTATGTTTATCAGTTGTCTGGTTATCATAGTACAGGCTCTGCCTAGTTTGAGATCAGATAACGGTGTGTTGGTTGTCCTAAGATATTTATTTATACCACTGGCCCACCACTGCTCTCTATTTATATTACTGAACACTCCAAGGAAACCGTATAATTTCGAACAGTTTATAGAAATGAGAACTTGTGGATTTCAAAACCAAACTTTGACGTAACTTCCCTGACGCTTTGCCCACAATTTCATAAAAATGTATATTATTAGTGTCCTAACAAACAATTTTTATACTAATTTTAAAAACAGTGTAGACAAGGTGATTCCGCAATGACTTTCTCTGTTGAAGTGGCTTGAGTGCCAGTGCCGTTGTCGTAAATTCTTCGCTCACAGATATGCTTCACTGGACAGTTCATATATCCCGAAGGCACCTACTCTCTAGCCATTGGTCATAAATAGATTCTTTATCTCCAATAGATCCTATTGATTGGCTCCAGCAGACCGCAAACGGGGACCATTGTGTCCTTCAGACGGCTACTTTAATGAGGTCGAAAGACAAACAGTGATATTATTTTATTCCATTATGATTTTACTTTGATGATGGGAGATCGAAGATCTTGCCGACTTAATAGTTTTATGACAATTTTGTATTTTCTTAAAATAACAATATAAGTTTCCCTTACCTATGTATCACTTTTTTGTTTTAAAATATAAGTTTCCTTCATCTGTGTATCTGTTTTTTTCTTTGTAGTTTCTTTTTATTTTTTTGTTTTTTTAGTTTCCTTTTTCTTTAGTTTTTGTTT
The DNA here is from genome assembly GCA_947507805.1 of Aporophyla nigra. NCBI lineage: Eukaryota > Metazoa > Arthropoda > Insecta > Lepidoptera > Noctuidae > Aporophyla > Aporophyla nigra. The sequence goes on along the minus strand of OX382297.1, from coordinate 16,141,120 downwards.
CCTTTGTTTTCTTTAGTTTCCTTTTTTTACCTTAGTTTTATTACTTGGATTAAATGCAAGTTAAAAGCTTGGGCAATCTTTTCGAAAACTTTTACTTCGGCCGATTCCTTAAATTTTCTGCAGTTCTCTAGTTTCGACTAAGGGTCAAGAAACCTAGAAAAAAATTGATGCAAAAATGCGCAAATCATTCGGCACAAAAAATACGACAAAGATAGCGTATTCATGTCTACAAAAATCTAATCAACGGCTCTGGATTGGGCTAACACATACAATCCAAAATCATAAAATAAAAATAATCATAAATATCGGTTATCGAACTGCAAAACGCGTATAAAATAATTAGTAGTTCGTTACATCCTAACACGCTTCACCAGGTAAGTATAAATGGTTGGTACAATAATACAATAATTAATTAGCCCTTTCAAACCACAAAACCTGCACGATGATTATCCTTTAATGATGCAAACGTGACAAGTGGAGAAATAATTATTTCCTACGCGAAGTGATCCAGTAATAGGTGTTCAAACGTCGAACGCGTATGAAATCATAACAATGCCGCGACTCCAATGTTCTCGAGTGGCCAACCATTTCGATTGCTCCATTCACTAAAATTAGATTTCACCGTTTGGAGGTAGCTGGTGTTTCCTCTCCAAACAAAGGGCTGTTACGAACGATACGATTAAATAAACATTGCTTTTGTATCTCTAGAAGTGATATTAAAAGCTGGATGACGTTTTGTGTTGCTTCTGTTTATACAAAGTTTGCTTAGAGTTCTATATTTCGGGAACATTTCTGTAGATAGAAGTTCCGTTTCAAATTGTGCGCAGGGGTTAATGCTTCTAACATTTGAAACAGGTAGGTATGTTTTAGTGTTTTGTTTGAGACTAGTTTCATAGTGTTATATCCAATTATGAATTTGAAACAAAACCTCGTGTGTTTTTAGAATTCTAGTATTTTTATCTTTGGAATTTTATGCAATTTCTAAGAATTTTATTTAAGTACTAGCTTTTGCCCGCGGCTTCGCCCGCGTGGATGTCGGAAATTAATGCAAGAGGACGTATAACCGCGATAAGAATGTGTTATTCCAGGTTATATAGGTAATATAGACTCTGTGTGCTATTTTCGATCCAGATCCATTCAGCCATTTTTGTGTGATTGAGAAACAACAACCCAATCATACATATTTTCACATTTATAATATTATTTGCCCGCGGCTTCGCCCGCGTGGATGTTGGAAATTAATGCAAGAGGACGTACTACCGCGATAAGAATGTGTTATTCCAGGTTATATAGGTAATATAGACTCTGTGTGCTATTTTCGATCCAGATCCATTCAGCCATTTTTGCGTGATTGAGAAACAAACACCCAATCATACATATTTTCACATATATAATATTATTAGTAGTAGGATTATAACTCATATTACTTAGGATTCATAGTTTATGAGAACATCATGTGTGTTGGTGTTTTTAAAATAAAAGTAATAGTATTCAGAGTAAGAAGACTGTGACATAGGGCTTGGTTTAGTTGAATATAAGTCTTCCTGGTTTTTCTTAACGCTCCTATTTTACCTATACAGACACTCAATCATTTACCAGACACCGAACATAATTATAGGAATAGTACTTTTGCCAGTGGCTTGGCCCGTATAGCTGTCGGAAAATATCACCCGGGAACCTACTACCGGGATAAAGTAGGTATCCTATCTGTTACGTATCCATGATATAATATATCTTTGTGCCAAATTTGATCTAAATCCGTTTGGCCGTCTTTGCATCATTGAGAAACAAACATCCAAAAATCTAAACATCTAAGCAATTTCGCGGTCTCTTACTTGAAATAATACTATTAGGTTTATTTTGAGTATAATGAACACACATGATATTCGCAATTACTTTGAAGCCAAAGTAATATGAATTACAATCCTACTTATCCTGTACTACCCGGCCCCTGCCAACGCGCTCTGCGCCCACTTTTTAAATCTCTAATATCTTCTAAGATATTCATTTAAATTACATGCTGTAAAGGGCCATATTGATCTATATTATATGCACAATGTATTTAAGGTACTTAATTGGATAAGGATTAATGCTGTATTGCTTAAAATCGCTTCGTAAATAAGCCCTTATTTCTCGTAAAAAGTAAAAGATAAAAATAATAGTTTAAAAAAACGAAAAGACACGCTTCCATTGAAAACCAAACTAAAAAGTACAAAATAATGGAAAAAAAGCGTGGGGTGCCTGATATCAATAAAAAATACCTTAAAAAGCACCCCACGCTTTTTTTCCATTATTTTGTACTTTTTAGTTTGGTTTTCAATGGAAGCGTGTCTTTTCGTTTTTTTAAACTATTATTTTTTAGGGTATTTCTAATTTAGAGACGTATGTCAGCGTAGTTTCTGACAGTTTTTTTTGATGTCCTGGTAACCCTGGCAAGGATAATGGCACAAACTTATGAAATTATTGCATTGTCATCGGTCCTTGACAGGTGTGCAAAGTTTGAATAAAATCTGGTCGTTTAAAGTGGGTCAAAATCGCGATATAAGGAGTCGGTTACAAACAAACATACAAACATACTAATATACAAACATACAAACATACAAGTGAAGCTAATATAAAGCGTGTAAAAAATGGTTATTGTGGGTTATCCCTAAGAGATAGACATATACCATTGAGGACATTTTTGTAGGCCTTTTTAAGGTGTACAATACTGTAGTACATTATTTTGATCTATTTCGTAGGATTCAGCCAGGGTTTTTCGAATTTTGAGACGTATGTCAGCGTAGTTTTAGAAGATAGTTATTTTTTTCTAAAATAAAAGAATCTTTCTAAAATAAAAATAGCCTAAGTTACTCCTTGTTACATCAGCTATCTGCCAGTGAAAGTCCCGTCAAAATCGGTCCAGCCAATTCCGAGATTAGCGGGAACGAACAGACAGACAGACAGACAGACAGACAGACAGACAGACAGACAGACAAAAATTGTAAAAAATGTTGTTTTGGTATATGTATCGTGTATACATCCATATACACTTAGTAAAAAGTGGTTATCTTAATATTAAAAACAGACACTCCAATTTTATTTATTTGTATAGATAGGTAGTATAGGTCGCTCAGCGTGCTATGGAGCGGGCTATGCTCGGAGTTTGTTTGATGGATAAGATCAGAAACGATGTTATTTGGAAAAGAACTGGAGTTACCGACATAGCTTGCAGGGTAAGCAAGGCCGATGGAGCAGACGAGTCCTGGAGTGGAGACCGCGTATTGGCAAGCGTAGTGTGGGACGCCCCCCAGCTAGATGGACCGACGACCTCAAAAAGGTGGCTGGGATAGACTGGATGTGGAAGGCGGAGGATAGGGTGTTGTGGCGCAGCATGGGAGAGCCTATTTCCAGCAGTGGACTGCGATAGGCTGATTTGATTGATAGATAGTAGGTAACCCTTTCACAGGATAAACATTCTCACGTTATAAAAAAAGTACACAAGCCAATTTTTTATAGTAATAAGTATATGTTGTATTTTTAAACATGAAAGCTTTTAACTGGTGTCTAAGCGATACAGCAAACAAAATTGGGACAAACTAACATATTCACTTACCTAAAGCGTTATAGTTATTTAGGTAGGCCTTACTGTGCATCTCGCCTTGTAAGTTTTCTATTATAAATATTGTATTAACTGCTATAAACACTAAAATTCCTCTTTTATATTGGTTTCAAAACGAATAAACTAATAAGCCACTTATAAGTCATACTGCAAACCAAATTAAATACAAAACATAATTTCCTAACGTCAATTTTATCGTACATTTCGCTCATTGAAAACCCTAATTTTCCTGAAACATTTAGTTCCGTAAAGTCGTAATCGTAGAACAGTCTTAACAATTTCATAAAGTAATTTGGATAAAGCTAAAAAATGTTGAATGAAAACGCTTCAACACGAGAAAGTCCGAGTCAACGAGATAGTCCGGTTTATTCCAGTTGTTTGGCTAACTTTTAATTCATGAAAATGTGACTTAAATAAGTTAATGTTATTGCAGAGCTAAACAAAAGTTTTCTAGGGCTTATTAAATAACTTTAACGTTTTAGCTACTCTAAAACGTTACGTGCTTCTTCAAAGCAAAATGAGCATAGTTGGGAAAAGAAATTAAAAACTGTGTTAGTAATAAACTAACATCTATACTAATATTATAACGCTGAAAAGTTTGTGTGGTGGGTAGCCTATTTATTGAGGAAGGCTATATATCATCACGCTAAGATCAAAAGGAGCGGAGCAGCAACGAAGAATGGATGAATACTGGCCGGCAATTCGATGCGACGGGGTCAGGGGAGCAAAAATTTGACGCGGACGAAGTTCCGGGCGGGAGAAGCTAGTAACAAATAGTTTTATATGTACTTTGCGCGTGGTGCCGGACGTAAGGAATAACACCACCCCATTTCTTCCCGTGGGTGTCGTAAGAGGCGACTAAGGGACTTACTAGAGAATGGGCAGCAGCGTTCTCTAAGCATTTTACCACCATACTGCGATCGCCAACCCGCCTGCCAAGCGTGGCGATTATGGCAAAGCCCCACAAATTGGGAGAGGCCTAAGTCCTGCAGTGGACGTCTTACGGCTGAAATAATAATAAAATAATAATAAATGTACTTTGCGCATGAGAATCTGGTTTCGATTTCCAGGTCGGGCAATGTGCTACTGAGGTTTTCCATAGGAAATTTCTCCCGGGTAATGGTAATAGGCTCACCGCCTTTTAACCTGTTAGCCGCCCTTAAACGTAACTTTAACTTTATTCAAACATCACCAATGTTTTTAAAAAAGGTCAAGTGTATAATACTTATAACCGGCGTGCGTGTATGACCAGATGTATGAACGTTAACGAAGTAAAAGGAGTACGGAAGGATCTTATTTATTTATTTATATATGCTTTATTGTACACCAGAAAATACATAACAACAAGAACATTTAACACAAAAAACATACAATGGGCGGCCTTATCGCTTTCTGCGATCTCTTCCAGGCAAACTTGGAATGGACATCAAAATGGGGTTGTCACTGGTGCAAAATACAATTTACTTTAATAAATACATAGAATAATCATATACCTATATCCTGTATAATAGATACTTATATACATACATACTAAATATATGAGCTAAGAAAATAAAAGACGACTACAGATTATCACAGCTACGAAAACAAAATCACAACAAGTAATGCTCCTTCACGAGTCTTTTAAATACAGGTAAAGATTGCACGCGTTTTATATGAATTGGCAATGCATTCCACAAACGAGCAGCCTGAACAGTAAAGGATTTATCGAAGAAAGTCCTACCTCCATGGAGAAAAGACGTCATTTTATGTATATATGTTAAACCAAACGTGTGAAATGTGGCTTTACTATACTAGTTACGTCTCGGTATAAAGCTTGGGGGAAAACAGGCGCTATGTTATATTATAATTGCTATTCAAGTATATACGGTTTTAGGAAGATTGTATGCCAATGATGACGTCTACGTCATACCGTGTGGTGCCGGACGTAAAGAATAACACCACCCCATTTCTTCCCGTGGGTGTCGTAAAAGGCGACTAAAGGAGTTACTAGAGAATGGGCAGCAGCGTTCTCTATGCATTTTACCACCATACTGCGATCGCCAACCCGCCTGCCAAGCGTGGCGATTATGGCAAAGCCCCCCAAATTGGGGGAGGCCTAAGTCCAGCAGTGGACGTCTTACGGCTGAAATGATGATGATGACATCTGACTTCTCAAGGCATCTTTTAGTTCAGTAGAACAGGAGCAGCAGCAGGTGCAGTATATTTAAAATCAATGTAAGGTAGTACACGTTATGTGGTCATCTGACATTATGCTGAGCTGAGGTCCTATTGGCATTAATAACACTATTTGCTGTTTTTTTTTAATCCAAAAAACCGTATTTTTAGCGTTGTAAGGCCAATACACGCATTTTTCTTTCTTTCAAAGAATTGCGAATGGGAATGGCAACTATCAAATGGCTAGTTCCCGGAACAAACTACAAGACGTGAGTATTTTTGGGAAAATGACGCGTTGTTGTGTTCCGAAATACTTGGTAATGTGAGCCAACTATTTCCCGAAAGACCTTAGAATTAGAAGAAAGTGGCTTAAATCTTACTTACTATTATTAAACTTTGTTTCTCGTTAAGTGATTGATGTAAAATCTTTTGAGAAATAAATGATATATTTACCGTAAATCTATTCTTAGAGATTTTTACAAATTGAACATAATTCGAGGGATCACTTTGAAGAAGGTGATTACGAGGACATATTAAAGCTTTTCAGTTCTGATACTTTATATGTCAAATACTTGAATTCAAATGTTGAAAGTACCGAAAATAACGAAATCCTTTTCATATTATTAATATGAAAGTTTGTTAGGATGTATGGATGTTTGTTACTCTTTCACGCAAAAACTACTGAACGGATTCGGATGAAAGGCACGCAGTTTATAATCTGGATTAATACACAGCGTACTTTTTTGTCTCGTTAGTATGTTCCCGCAGGATAATTTTCGACCTCCACGCGGGTCAAGCCGTTGGGAAAAGCTAGTAGTGAAATAAAACTAAATCATTAAAAAACTCGAATAGGAATGAATGAACGAAATGTTAAATTTATTACGTAGGGACGCGCCCAGCTATGATCACGCCATCTACACTCAGATTTGCTCGACCTTTCCCCTACATTGCAAAAGAGTTTGGGCAGCAATAATCTCTTTTGTTTTGGGAAACGAATCGTAATTGTCAACCTATATTGCAATGATAGCCTATTTAAGTCCTACAACTACAGTTGTAGGACTTAAATAGGCTATCATTGCGTCTGCCGACAGAAATTAAGCACAGCAACAGCAGCACGGCCTTCGGGTTTGAACCCAGATAGGTGTTTTATTTTGTGTAAATTATTCCACCAAAACTGCTCTCTAAACAGTGAAGGAAGACATAGTGAGGAGTCCTAGAACTAAACATTCGATCATTTGTGACCTTTACCATCCCGCATTGGGCCCCGGTGGATAACAGTCCACACGGATGACGGCCTTCGCGTCTCACAGAGCCGCCTTTGTTCCAGCTTTGGGAACATTACTAGCTGATTAAGCTAATACATGCTGCTGCAAACATACTAATAACCGAAATACTAATGTTAGGAGTAAGTAAATCTGTTGATTTACTTACTTCTAACATTAGTATGTCGGTGACGCTTTTTTATAAGATTTTCTTCTACCAAAAATCACTCAAACCACTTAAAGAAGCTTTCACTTTAAAAAAAGTGAAATAAACAATTTCGACTATGAATATAACAGTCCAAAAAAAGCTTATCCCGCTGTCAATTTGTACATACGTACGCTACGCAACACAGTCTCTTCGCAATTTCAACAAAAGCCTATATACATTTCTAAACATTTTACTCTATGTATTAATACCAAGCTTACGCAACGTAAGCCGTATTAACAGATTGACTTGTACAGACTCCGTTTCAAACATTGTAAAAGAAGATCGGTTTTCAACTTAGTGTAAATAGTCCTTGAATAACGTATGAACCAAACCCGGTTCGTTGTTATGTAAAATTTACAGTTTCAGTGTTATTATTCTAGTATTTTCTGGGAATTTGGGTAGGTACTAGCGAGTTTTAGAGTTGGATTAAGGTGTGCTTATGGTGATGTCAAACCTGCTGCTTACATTTTATGCTTACTTTTGATTTTGAGTAATTTGTTGATGTGCCTCGATGTTATAGTGGTCCCAAATTCTACTGCTATTCTATTTCTAGGGCGAGCATAGTGTTATTGATTATTTTAAATTTGCTATTATCGATACATTTTTACCGTATGTTAGTAGACTGCCTCGTTGGTCTAGTAATTTCAAGATCGATTCCTGGAGACTGGATTTGTGCTCCGTTGATGACTTAAACATAACTGGCAAAATGTTGGTGTATATACTATGGATACATATGTGCTTAAGGCCCTCTTGTAGTTGAAGACGTTTCGGCGAACACTGGCCGGTCGCTGCGAGCGCTTGAGCTAGCTAGATTTTGTGTATAATTGTTTCGTGGAATCAAAATGATAAAGAAATTATAAAATATTTACTCAGCATGGCCTAAAAAACAATAAAACCTATCTTTTGGTATAAGTTTTACATGGTTTAATGATGGAATCTCTTCAAGGTACACGTTTTAAATGGCGATTTAGTGTCATCTTTAAGATAATTTTTTTTCGAGCCAATTGTTTTAATTCACGTTTCTATCTTTACACAACGTTGTAGTATGTTCAATTTTCCTAAATATGTTTTTATTATTTTACGGAAACTAGCCATTTTGCTAGATTTACAGAGGTTTAAAAAAGTTAAAAAGTACTGCAACCTCGCCTTAACCTTTTGGGGAAACTAGGCACGATGTGATGTTATGAATTCGTAAATTTATCTGAATTATGCTAGTGTCTTTTATGTATATGTATGAGTAGTTTATTCTGCGTTCCCGAATTTTTGGAGCAGATAAAAATCAGTCAATATTAAATAAGGACCTTCTGGCCACTTTCAAAAAGCGAGCTTCTAACCTAACGATTTTATGAGGAAATATTGCTCGAATACTAAAAAATTCACCGACGACCGTCAAAGAATTTAAATCCAGAATTAAATTCAGCTGGGAATAGAATCTCCGATATAATAAGTAGGTCAATACTACTCAGAGTTCTTAAGGGGTAGGTCAATCAAGCTCGACTTTTAATTTAAATCTCTAGTAGTCTACAACTGTTAAGCCAGTTAAGAGGCAGCGCTGTTGGAAAAACATTGGGAAGTCAATCTGCATAAAAAATGAAGAGACAGCCGTTAAGTTTGCTGCCGGAATTTGAGGGATTTTAATCCGCTTTGCCGATAAATGTTACAAAGTTCTGTTAAGTTTTTAACACTACGCCCCCGCAATCTGATTAAGAGACTTTTCAGAAAACTAGTTTTGAAGGTAGACGCTCACTTATCAGAATCAAAGGAAGTAATTCTTTTGGCCGGAATCGATTTTTTGAATTATTTGTGTGTGAACGAAACCTCGTATAATTATCGGACCGAATCAGACAAATCGCTGAATTTGGAAGATTTTCTTTAATTCGGCGCGGCGCGGTCGATTCTTTCGGTGCAAAGTGTGTGAGTTTACCTTAAATAATATATTGGCTGTTGTTTTTGGTTGGGTGATAATGAAAACCAATAAAATCACTGGAGATCGATGTGACTTTCTAAATGTAGAAGAGACTAGGCGCAGTCAGGGATGGTACGAAAATGCTTTATTATAAGTACCGTGCAGTCTTTGTCACTTTATTTTTATGCCGATCCAGCCCATCCCTTGCTGCCCTCTTCCAAAGACGCCTTAAGCTGAGATTCGTTTCCCACACGGCGTGCCTTTAGCGTATAGTGTCTAAATTTTTAAGCCCTGACTGGAGACCTTAATTTATTAAGGTACCTACACAGGCAAGTTTGGTTAAGCAGCCTTATCCTTGTAAGCCACCTCGTGGAGGCGATCGGCGGCGGCGACCTCTCGCGTCCGGCCTTGGTGCGAGCCATGGTACGGAGCGAGAGGGCATGGGAAGTCGTCACCTCCTTCTGCGAAGCAGTAATGCTCGCGATGGAGGAGGCGGGGCGCGTGAGGGAGTGGCAGTCTTTGCGCCCTCGCGTCCCTAGCCGTCGCAGGAGGAGACGCCCCGGGCGTCGGGAGTCGATAGCTGACTCCCGGCCACGTAGGCGCGAGCTTGCGGGCGGTGAGCAATGGGTAGCTCGCCGCCCGGTAAGGGCCAAGCTCGGGTCGACGGCGCGTAGTGTTCCACGCGCGCCTCAAAGAGATGTCAGCAAAACTGAAGGGGTCTGCTAGGACCGATGCTTGCCAGGGTTGCGAGATTGTTCGAAAGAGATACCGTGACCCTGGCACATGGGCAACTGAAGGAACACGGGTGGGTTTTAGTCAGTAAAAGTCTGACATACCCTCCCGCTCCGCCCAGAGCGGGAGAAGTCATTTGATGATTACCCATCCAAAAAAAAAAGCCTTATAAGCCAAGCGCAAGACAACCTCTTAGGTTGTCTTGCGAGATGTTATTTCAAAATAATAAAATGTTCAGTACCAGGCCAAATCTACGTAGATCGAACAACTTCATAGGATGACCTGCGAGATGTCAATTTAAATAGAAAATAGCCACTCTATTTTGTGGGCAGCAGAGGTGATGTTCTGTTGTGAGCATTTACATTTTAAGTTGGGCGTTCACCCCGCTCTCTCTCCACACCCCCTGGGTGTACGCCGTGTCCGTCTCTCGTCATTTTAGTACCTATATTTTAACAATAGGACGCAGACAGATAAGCGACGCACCTTTGTCTTGACCTTTCTGCATTTTGTGCCAGATGGTGTTAATATATTTTGTATAAAGATTTGTTAAAGGTATGCTACGTCCGCGCACCGTTCTTATCTCACGCCTCTTCTGTGTGGCTTGCGCCTTAGAGAACCGTAGCTTCAGCGGTAAAAAAGTAAAACATTTGGAATTTAACCGAAGTGACAACATCCTCTCACAGAAATTAAACACTCTCTGTTCCGTCACACGAGAATAGGTAAGTATTTTCTTGTGTTATAATCTCTGTTCTTTAGAAGATAAAAGTTCTTTACACGAAACTTTACTTTGTTCACAGCTACTATTTGATCTACAAAAATGTTTGAAATTCCTCTTAAAATTAGTGTGTTGAATAATTTTAGCTACTCTGTGGTGTAGTTGCAATTTAACTTAGTGGTGAACCTTACGGCAACATACATGTCATCATCATCGTTTTAGCCGAAAGACGTCCACTGCTGGACAAAGGACTTCCTCAAGCTCCACCACTTCGACCGGTTTTGTGCTTGCCACATCCAGCGGATTCCTGCGGCCTTCATCAGGTCGTCGGTTCACCTTGTGGGAGGCCATCCAAATCTACGTCTTCCGGTATGCGGTCGCCACTTCAGAACGCAATGTACCCTGCCCACTACCACTTAAGTTTGGCAATTATAGAAAATAAATTTAATCAAATTAAGTTTATGTTAAAACTGGAAACTTTGTTAGAAGTTAGATTGGTGCTACTGACTTAAATAAACTATTTTACTGCCCTTCCTTAAAAATTAATGTAACGTGTAATAATATAATAACATCTCAAAAATCCACTGAAAATAAAGTCTTCATTAAAAACTTATTTAAAACGCCGCTTTGCGCATTGCATAATCTATTTATTGATTCAAAGGCAATTTGAATCTACGACCGTAAGGTAGATATCGGAAAACGTCTACTATAAGAGGTTTAAGATGCAGTTTTCCAAGAATTTTATGCAAAATTGCCGTTTTATAAACGATTGCCCAGTTTTCAATGCATCGTTTTCTGTGAGGTAACCAGCATAGAGGGAACTTTGAATTTCTAATTTCTTTCATAACTGCCTTTTTGACTGCCTATTTATCGTAACGTTATGATTCTGTAACGGAGTGGGTGGATTCGAACCGGATTAAACTGGAGTAAGGTATAGCCAGTCTTAAACGTTTAAAGGCATTTTATACATAATTATAATCGAGGTGTTTTTTCGCAAATTTGAGAGTTAAGAGAAAAATTATAACTAGCGACAAATTCTGGGAAATTTTCAAAAACACATAAAATATGGTTTTTCCGAAACCCCTTTAATATCGCCTAGGCTTTATAAGATGTTTATTGGTTGCAACTGCAACACGTCCTGGAAGAAATACGTCAAGTTATAAGTCACCTTTTTAAATATCCTGTCAGGGTCGCGGATGTGATCAACATTAAGGAATTTTACTTTTTTTTATGTAGTAAAAATCACAATCCATTCTTTAATCATTCGTTGATGCACAAAGAAGTCTACCCAATAAAAAGTTCCAATAAGGTATAAAAAATCAAAGAATGAGTGAACGGAGTACACAAACCATAGAGTTTCGAGCTGGATTGCCAAAGCACGACTTTAATATTTCTGCTCACTCCGTTATTGCGACATATAGCTCGAAGCAGTACACATATTACACATCATATTGGAAACGCCCGGAATTTATTAATGCACTGCACATTAAACTCTAAAAGTTTCAATAATGTTCTATTATTCGGTTTACATTTAAAGATAACTTTAAGAGGTATTTTCCTGTAATTCTTGCATGTTCTTGGCCTAATGCCAGGATCTCTTTTCGACTCGGATTTAGAGTGGCTGTCTACCAAAGCGGAGACGAGCGGAACGAAAGGAGATGAAGGTCCGTATACATAAAATCACATAGAATTCAACATTTTTAAGTCTTATATTTTATTTTAATGCTGACCCGATTTTTAACACTTTAAATCAGCCCCAACACCGTCGTAGCGATGATCGCCGACAGACTGGATTGTCCCGGCAATGTTGCAGCAGACACGATTCTATATTGTAAGTGTTCTTACTTTTTTTTGTCTGTGTTTGTTATCCTGTCTGTATCCTTTTAGTATGTATTTGTCTGTATATGAGTCCTGTGACTTCAATTAAACTAATTTTATTTATTTTATTAAAGACACACACTTTAATTAGCATTCTATTAGTTTAAACAACAATAAAACTTGCACCGTCTCATCATCAGCCTATAATGTTCCCACTGCTGGGACACGGGCCTCCTCTCGGTGAGAGGGAGTGGGCCATAATCCACCACGCGGGCCCAGTGCGGGTTGGTAGATGTCACATGTCGTCGAATTTTTGGTTCTAAGACATGCCGGTTTCCTCACGATGTTTTCCTTCACCGTTTAGAGAGCAGTGGCGATGAAATAATTTACACAAAGTAATGCGCCTGCTTGGGTTTGAACTCACGACCTACTACTCGTAAGTCGCGGCCGTTACCACTGGGCCACCACTGCTCTGCACCGTCTATGCACTGTTAAATGTTTAATTATTGCTTCAAATTCTAAAGCCCAATTTAAACAGTGCAAGTTTCTGGAATGATAAGAGCAATAATCGCTTGCCATTATGGCTCGTTCAATTATTGACATTAAAAGTGTTTACACGTGTGCACATTCCATTAAATGGCAAACAATAATTCAATGAAAGTTATCCCATTTAGTAATTGCACTTGAATTTTTAGACAAAACAGTTATTGCGTACCAGTTTTGCCACATCTACAAGACTAGCAAATCTATGGATAATTTTATAGAAGTCTTGGTCTTTGCCAGCGGTTTTGGCCGCGTGGAGGTCAAAAATTATACCACGGGAACATACTGCCGGAATAAAAGTATACAGATAAACAGTTTGAAATCTTTAAAAACCTCAAAAAGGTTTAATACTGTCTATCAGACACCAACTCCTCCGACGCAGTTACGTTTTTGCTGTGTTTTTGTCATATTTCAATATAAACGCATAAATATAAGGCTAAATAAAATACACCCAAATCTTTTCAGCGATTTCTTAAGTGTCAAGAAAAAATAAACAAGTTGTGTTATTACAACAGCTCGGATTTGCTTTGTTGTTCGAAGACGATCGCCAAAATAAGAATAAAGATTTGTTATTTTTTATTTACCTCGGATTTTATTTACTTAATGTTAGAGTTTATTTAGCACATATGTTTTTGAAAATAATTTGATTAAATAAAAAAATGGTAGTATATCTGCTTACAATTTCAGTTATAACACCAGTAGTTTTCTTTCAAGCAATCAATTCACAATATTAATTACTTTTTCCAATTAACTTGCCATTTAGTCAGACGAGCAGGAATTAGTTCGACGACCTTAATCTAAAGTCACTCCAGTTTTAACTGACCCATTTAAAAGTCGCTTTAATTAGAGCACAAATCGAACCGATTCCTAGTACGAACAATATAATTCTCTTTATTAACGTCGGTCCCGATAACACAAGGTTTTAAATTGCATTTCCTCGATGATCTACGACATTTCTTAGTGCAATGTGGTAACAATTCTTTTTCAGCAACAAAGGGCCAAGAAAATGGAACGCTTATTTTACGTCGACCGCCGTCCAACCCACTGGTCAGATACAGTTTGGTTTTAAATGACTTTTAGAAGAATGTAGTTGTGTTTCGTTCTGTATTTGTTATGTGCTATTTCCAGTTGTAATTTGTCTTTTGGATTCCCGTAAAGAATAATGTTGTTACCTATACAGGTATTTTGTTGTGAGTTGGCGTTCTTTTTGGAATGTTAGCACTCGGAAAATGTTTCGCCTGACAACTGTATGAGATGATAGGTTAGTCTTTATCTAAAAGATAGTGATATGAAGCTCTTAATCAATACACATTTTTTTTTTAAATTATCTATCAATTAATCATACTTAAGGGTCTCTATGATTCAAATGATAATAATGTCCAGAATACGCGATAATAATTTAATATGATAAACCAAGTTTCATTTTTTCCACTTCAGTGCTTCTATATCCAAAATTCATTCGTAACATAATATTATTAAATATGTCGGAGTTGGTTATCATTACAAATTGTGGGTAGTCCGCGTAATTTGTTATGAATTGTTCTTATTATCATTAATTTTGATGATTTTTCTATCAGATATTGTCTTAAATCAGAAGATAATTTATTGAGTACTTGGTGTACTCACTAATTCATTTTTGGCAACTTATTTCGGTAATTGTAACCGGTAGTTTTGTTCAAAACAATAAATGACATGTCACTTTAAACTTTAAAATGAATTACGTTGTGCATTCACCATTTGTTTGTTTACGACAATTATTCTTGTATTATTTGATGACTTTCTAATGTAAGTCTTATTAGATTTAGCATACTTTAGTGTTTTGTATCAAGTAAACACGTGGCGTGCTTCCGCGCGCCATCGGACAGAGTTGTCGTGGATATTATGGCGGGACATTGTCCTATAAAAGAGCTTGCACTCAGTGAGCAAGGCAGTCTATCTTCGGATTAGACTCATTACAGAGCTCCTGCTCCCGACAAAACTGTCGGTTTACCTGGTACAGCGCTGCTGTATATTCACATAGCTGTATTGACTAGCTGATAGCGAAAGATACACTTTGTATTTGGGTGGCTTAGGCCTCTATACGAACAGTGACCTTAAGGGTTTGTTCGTTGAATAGTATTGTTACTATACCTTTCTATCTTGTAACCATTTTATTGTTTCTTTTTATATAGTGTGGTTAATAGTGTTATTAATATTCCTGTAATTGTTTATACGTCTTGTTTATCCCCATAAAATGGGAACTCCAAATCTTGACGATTTACCGCTCGGCACCCCCGATCCGACTTCAGAAGCGGGATTAGGTTTAGCCCAGGAATCGCAAGGTGTATCTTCAGAACCATAATATGGCTCAGTTAATTGAAGCGATTAAGTTGCAGTTTGCTCCATCTATTGAAATTGACTTGCCCGATTTTGACCCAGATCTACCCGATTCCAATGCTCAATCTTGGATTACAACTGTTGATATTTGCCTATCGGAGAAACATCTTCAAGGTGACGTATCCAGGCATGACCTGGACTGAGTTTAAGAGTCTCTTCCTTTCTCGTTATAACGTTTCGGAAACTGTTGCCGCTACTCTCATTAACCTTCATAATAGTCAGCTAAAAGAAGGAGAATCTTTAGCTGCATATGCCAGTCGACAGGTCACTTCACTGACATCCAAATGGAATAGCATGAGTGTCGAACGTCTTGCTGTTTCTACTGTACTGGCCCATGTCTCCAAATGTGATTCCCGTGCTCATCGACTAGCATTTACTACCGAAGTACATACTAGAAATAAGGACAAGCTACTTGCTCCCTTTCACCGGCTTCATAAGGTTCATAATTCATTTGTTGGTCTTGGTATTACCTTTTACAACAAGCTTCCCTCTGCTTTCCTAGATTTGCAGTTTAATGAGTTTAAAGCTAAAGTAATATCCAACCTTTGTTCAAAGGCATACTATTCTATCAACGACTTCTTAAACGATAAGAATAGTTGGTCGCTGTAATTAACTCAAGACAATGTTTATGTTCTTTCAACCAGAATCAGAATTAGGTTTCCTCATCGTTGTGTATGTAAGCGGGCACGCCCTTTATGTCTGGAGGCTCTTATTTAGGTTTTAAGTTCTATTTACAATTGTATTATATCAGCTTGAGTTTGGTTTTTAATGTTTTGTTCGTATATTGGCGTGTGCTAGCTGACATATGACGCACAATTTGATGTATGTTTTGTTTTTTTTATAAAGTTCTTCTAACTTAACAGACAGTTGTGCTGCTGGGGAGTTTGTTCCGCCACTTCTTCTTCCCAGCTAAAGCACTAGGAAGTGTCGAAGGGCGGGCGTTTTGGGGGGACTGTCTTATGTAACTTTGACGTTCAAAAAGTGCTGACTCTCAGCCTAGTTTGAATAAATGACTTTTGATTTTGATTTTTGCCGGATACGATTAGACTAAAACGATCCCAGTTGGAAACTTTATTCAATTAGATTCTAATGGTGATTTTCCCGGTTTTATTGAGTACCAATTGGATTTACAAATGTGCTCATGATCGTGTATAGAAAATGCCTGAATGTCCAGATAATGTTAGTGTGATGTCAATGTTGACAGTGATGATGATTCATCTGATTCTGACATACTATAGCTAAATTGAAAAGATGTCTATGTTGACTCTTGTTTGGAATATCTATGTTGACGCCTATGCGGGTTGTCTATTCGACTCCAAATTACTTGTCAAATCCCATGGTGTGATTTTGGCTGGGAGACTATGTCTCTACTTTATTTGAGCTATGGATTGTCAGTAACAGTATGGTCATTTTGAATGGTTGCGATGCAACTGCTATTGATAATAATTTTGTTGGACTAATTCAGCATTTTTCTTTGCAACATACCTTTTGTCAAGGTCTTTTTGTTTGTCAGAAAGGCCGATCGGTGTCCACAAAGAGATAGTCTTTTTAGAATCACACGAGGTCGTGTAGAACGTCAGTTCTGGCCGTGTCGGAGTTGGTTATCATTACAAATTGTGGGTAGTCCGCGTAATTTGTTATGAATTGTTCTTATTATCATTAATTTTGATGATTTTTCTATCAGATATTGTCTTAAATCAGAAGATAATTTATTGAGTACTTGGTGTACTCACTAATTCATTTTTGGCAACTTATTTCGGTAATTGTAACCGGTAGTTTTGTTCAAAACAATAAATGACATGTCACTTTAAACTTTAAAATGAATTACGTTGTGCATTCACCATTTGTTTGTTTACGACAATTATTCTTGTATTATTTGATGACTTTCTAATGTAAGTCTTATTAGATTTAGCATACTTTAGTGTTTTGTATCAAGTAAACACGTGGCGTGCTTCCGCGCGCCATCGGACAGAGTTGTCGTGGATATTATGGCGGGACATTGTCCTATAAAAGAGCTTGCACTCAGTGAGCAAGGCAGTCTATCTTCGGATTAGACTCATTACAGAGCTCCTGCTCCCGACAAAACTGTCGGTTTACCTGGTACAGCGCTGCTGTATATTCACATAGCTGTATTGACTAGCTGATAGCGAAAGATACACTTTGTATTTGGGTGGCTTAGGCCTCTATACGAACAGTGACCTTAAGGGTTTGTTCGTTGAATAGTATTGTTACTATACCTTTCTATCTTGTAACCATTTTATTGTTTCTTTTTATATAGTGTGGTTAATAGTGTTATTAATATTCCTGTAATTGTTTATACGTCTTGTTTATCCCCATAAAATGGGAACTCCAAATCCTGACGATATACCGCTCGGCACTTCCCGATCCGAATATGTAGCAGCATTTTATTTTCGACATAGTCATTTAGTACCAAATTAAATTCCTATTTTTCTCTCCCTGTAATTAGTCTTTGTCAGTCAAGATTGTCGAGACCCTAGATTGTTTCAGTCGTGTATCTGACATGTATTTGTCTACTTGTGAACGTGCCTATATCTGAGTGTTCTCATTTCTGGGTCAATATTTGTCAGGAAAGCGAGTATATTACGTATGTCATAGAGAAGGGCTAGGAATAGTAAATATTGAGCCAGATCCTGTAAGATATAATGTACGTATATGTAAATATTTATCTTGATATTTATGTACAAGTTCTGTCAATTGCGTAGGTGGATCTCAAGTTCTATATTTATCTAGGAAAGCTTTTCGTGGATAATGTGTTTTTCATTAATATTATTATATAAAGAAGTCTGGCGTAAAAATATAATTATAATCTACTACTGATGTCAACTTCCCATACTGTTGATTTTACAACAGTGGCTTTTTCGAACCCCGTAGAAATATTGCGAGTGAAGCGACAAAAGTAACTAGTTATTTTTAATTTATTTTATGGAACATAAAAAAGAAGTGTACTACCTATGAATGATAAGCGAAAATAACTTATTATTATTTTCGTTTGTTACACTAAAACATAATTATTTCTAAGCAGTAATCCATGTAACATCCTGGATAGCAACAAAGATCTATCGAAACGGCTTTCTGTTCCACACGAACATTCCACAATACACACGTCGAATCGTCATGCCAGAAAAGTCTTTCTCTGCGTAGCCTTTTTCCAACTTTGTTGGGGTCGGTATCTAGTCTAATGAAATTCAGCTGAATACTAGGCAGTATCTAACCTCTACAACCGAGTTACTAGGTAATACGGTACCGCTCAGTAAGACTGGTTGTCATACTTGCGGGCTAAATAAATAATATGTCAAGTAACTAATGTCAAAGATTCACGGATTCCAGCATGCCAACGACAAGAGAAAAGTATACCAACAACTTTACGTGTTTTCCGATGCACAGAAGGGTATCGGTATAAAGATGGTCACCCATCCACGGTTCAACCGCGGCAAGCGAAGCTTAACCTGATCTAACTACCCGTGCGGTTGTTATAACTTTCTCACGAGGCTGCAAAGTTGTATTATGGAATTAATTTCAACTACAACACCTCTACTAAACCAGGGTTCCCCCATCGGATTCGTAGAAAGTTTGTAATTACATCTTTTCCATTAGCGGGCCGTGTTGTGGCCAGGATCACGAGATGTATGAGTGTAACTTGTTTAGAACGAACCGTGGTTTGTTCACTAATTACTCGTTGAGAATACGGTTCAATGAGAATTATGTCGGTATGAGGAAAGTACCCATTTGTGCGAAGTAATTATTTGGGCGAATTTGAAAAGTTTTGAATTTAATTGGTCTTGGTTATGCTTCGTTCATTGTGTATAATGTATAATATTTGTTTGTTTTGAGCCGAAGAAAAAGCAGCAGCATTTTCTTGCTTAGATATAGGAACTTAGATCTGTTTTTCGATGTAAACAGCACCAATACAACTCGAATTTTTAGTGGCGCAGTAGGAATGTTTTTCCCAAAACTGCCAAGCAATGGGATTATTTTAGTTTGGCTTAAAAATCTCACATTGTAGTTTCCATGCCCTTGTCTCATATTAATTTTTATTAATCGGCGTATCACGTTTTCTCTTTCCATTCTTCCCTGTCAACCGTCCCGCTCTCGTTCACTCTGAACAGTTCTTTGGCCTTCCTCTCACATATTTGATTTGAAAAACATTTACTGTGATTCAAAGACTGATTTCATCAACACCACGAATTAGCTTAAAGTGGTGGTTATAAGCATTAATTCCTTTGCTGCCTCAAAGAGATAAAATTACAGATAGGTATGCCTACTGATAATGATCCACCCCGACCCTTGCTCGAGCCAGCCCGCTCAGCCTTTAGCTTTAAATTCGTCCCTAAATAACAATAATTTCGATCCAGCCCGTCCCTTGCTGTCCTCTGCTAGCGATGCACTAATCCGAGGTCTGCATCCCACAGGAGGTGCCCTTAGTCGCTCCAGTTTTAAGTTTTTGAGCCTCGAACGGAAGACTTAATTTGTTAGGGTAGCCACAAGCAAGTCCAGTTAAGCAATCGACAACCTCATACGTTGACCTGAAAGATGTCAATCCAAAAATTAATGATAATGATATAAGTAAAGGTTGGAAACTTGATTGTTAAGCAAAATGACACTCTACATCAATTTGTCGTGTTAATGACAGAAAAAGTTGGTACTATATTTGTTTAATAATTAATTTTCCTGAATTTACTTAAGTCAGTCACATCAAAGAGTAGACTCGAGCAACAATAAATTAAATAGAATATAATGTAGCAACCTAATTTCGAATCTAATCAATTTTACGTAACTTCGAAACAAAATACAAACTTTTGCAATATCATTAAAGTTGGAGCCATTAACTGAGTTGTAATTAACGAATAATACAATCATGATATCTGTAATAGAAGCAAAGTTTACTTTATGGACTGTTGCGCGTGTTACTTTTATACATTGAGGCGTAAATACTTTGAAAAACAAAAAAAAAGATTACACATAACACAATATCACGCTTGTGATATCCGAAGGCTAAGGCAGAGGTGTCATCATCATTCCAGCCGTAAGACGTCCACTGCTAGATATAAGCCTCCCCAATCTGGGGGAGCTCTGCCATAATCGCCACGCTTGGCAGGCGGGTTGGCGATCACAGTATTGTGATAAAATGCATAGCGAACGCTGCTGCTCATTCTAAAGTAAGTCCCTTAGTCGCCTCTTACGACACCCGCGGGATGCACTGTTATGGTGCTATTCTTTACGTACGGCACTACAAGGAACAGAGGCAGCGGTGGTTAGATCCCATGTAATAGGGAGGGGTCGTGGGGCTTTTGGGACCGGCACTGCGGTCCCGGATTCTACCTAAAATACTATAATTATTTTGCAGTAGCATTTGTGGGACCACAAGAAAAATTAAGTGAAAGTACTGTGAACAACAAAAATACACGAAAAAAAAAAACATTTTCTCATACATTTTGTGTGTCAGCTACAAAACGCGTTATGCCTTTGAAGTACCACGTTATCATAACTTAGTAGGAGCTTACCATACAGGAGTGTCAGCTAGAAATCGCTTTATTCCTTCGAAGTACCAGGTGGTCATAACTCGGTAGGAGCTCACCTAACATGGGTGGGTATGTATTAGGTAGAAAACGTTTTATGCCTTCAAAGTACCAGGTTTTCATAATTTGGTAGGAGCCTAATAAGTTAACAGATCATTTATTGACTCTAAGGCAGTACAAAGTTCCCCGGGCGCCGGGAGTCGATTGCGGACTCCCGGCCACCGTAGGCGCGAGCTTGCGGGTGGCGAGCAATGGGTAGCTCGCCGCCCGGTAAGGACCAAGCTCGGGTCGACGGCGCGTAGTGTTCCACGCGCGCCTCAAAGAGATGTCAGCCACACTCAAGGGGTCTGCTAGGACCGATGCCTGCCGGGGTCGCGTGATTGTTCAAAAGAGATACCGTGACCCTGGCACATGGGCAACTGAAGGAACACGGGTGGGTTTTAGTCAGTAAAAGTCTGACACGCCCTCCCGCTCCGCCCAGAGCGGGAGAAGTCATTTGATGATTTCCCATCCAAAAAAAAAAAAAAGGCAGTACAAAGTTCGCTGGGTCAGCTAGTATTAATATACATTTTTTTTTTTTTAGTTTCAGTTGATTATGTTTAATTTACAAAAATAGTAATGGTATTAAATAATTGTAATGATTATGACCGCTGCTGACGTGTCTAATTACGATAGTGAAGTTTTTTAAAAGTTTATTGTAACGTTTCGGTGGGTCATTAGGAGATTATTTTTTATAAATAGTGTTTTGTATTCTTTTTACACGCTTTATATTAGCTTCACTTGTATGTTTGTATATTTGTATGTTTGTTTGTAACCGACTCCTTATAGCGCGATTTTGACCCACTTTAAACGACCCGATTTCATTCAAACTTTGGACACCTGTCAAGGACCGATGACAATGCAATAATTTCATAAATTTGTGCCATTATCCTTGCCAGGGTTACCAGGACAGCAAAAAAACTGTCACAAACTACGCTGACATACGTCTCAAAATTCGAAATACCCTAAAAAATAGAAAATAAATAATAGTTTAAAAAAACTAAAAAACACGCTTCCATTGAAAACCAAACTAAAAAGTACAAAATAACGCTTTTTTTCCATTATTTTGTACTTTTTAGTTTGGTTTTCAATGGAAGCGTGTTTTTTAGTTTTTTTTAAACTATTATTTTTAGGTTTAATTCTTACAGAAGGCTGCCATTGTTGAAATAAAATAAATATTATATCGCTTTATAAAAATAATTTTATTTGTATAACTTTTGATTTTTTGGTTGACCGTACAATTCAAAGACATAACTTTGTTTATTTTACTTGTGGTCCCAAAATACTACTAAAAATATTTATTATATTAATAGGTGGCACCTGGGACCGCGGTCCCGGTCCCGAAAGCCCCACGATCCATAGGGAGCGAGACAATATTGCCATCAACTGGACTCAAATTCAGATTCCGGACTGATACTGGGAAATTCGTGGTGGATAAACCCAATAGCACTATGCTTTACCTGGGAATTGAACCCAGGTCCTCATACTCAGCAGTTGCGCTTGCAATCACTAGACCAACGAGTCAGTGTGGAGGTACTGCCTCGTTATACATTAATCTTAATATATATAAAATACGCATCACGTTGTTTGTTCGGAATGGACTCTTAAACTACTTAACCGATTTGAATAAAATTTGCACACCGTGTGCAATTTAATTAAACTAGAAAGATAGGATAGCTTACATCTCAATTTATAGTCGCAATATTATTTTATTGCAAATTATTTGTTTATTATTTGACAGTCACAATTATCTGTTACCTCCAAAAGATATGAGCAAAAATTTGACGCGGACGAAGTCGCGGACAGAAGCTAGTAATATATATGTTTATGCCTAATACGTTACTTATAATTCGCTATTCACTTTAAAATATCCATATTTATGTAGCCACTTTTACGGTGTTACTCTTAAATTGTGTATAATGTATTTATTGCAGATTTAACTTCTCAGGGTAGTCAGATAAGACACGCCGACCTCATCTAGTTCTTAACAATATGATTGTCGTGTACAAGTGTTTGTACAAACCTACTTACAGAAATAAAATCATTTGTCATGTTTTTATTAACACCAAAAGTGTTTCACATGTCAGAACTCTAGTTTATCATCTGGCTAATTATGATAATAAAAACTACATAAATCTTACAAGCTGTGCTGAGTTATTGTAATCACACGTTCAACGTGTGATTACAATAACTCAGCACAGCGAAACAGTGACACAGAATGATAAAAACAAAACACATCACATAATTCCCTTTCCCCAACAAGAAAAACCGGATAAAAATCTACCTACATTACGTAGGCACCTATAAGTTACACACAATAAAAATAACTGACTTTCCCAAGATTACTTTGTATAAGTAAGTACCTCTATACATAAAATCCGTGTGAGTATTGTTAGGGACAAACAAAGAAGTTTCTTTTCTTATTCTGTCAGTGAATAGGTGAACATACAAAAGAATTAACCTTGCTGTGTTTACAACATTATCGTTTATTGTGCTGTCTACAAAATATAGAGAAAATAATTACCTCATAGAATTATGGAAAATTATTTTGTTTTCATTGTTTGCAGTAAGGTTTTAGGTTTTGTAAGAGGTAAGTAATAAATTAATTTCGTAGATATTTAACCATCTTTTCATTTTTTTGTTTGTACTGGCGTTTTAACCTCTTAATCGTAGTAAAAACTTTAAGGTTGAAAAAGTTTTGTTTGAGCCGCGAATAGGAACATTTACCTAAGTTTTACCTGAACCAACGAGAGCAAAAGCCACGGACGTAAGGTTGTAGCGTATCTGAGTGGATGGGAAATTTTTTCTACGAACACACTTTTGATTTAGTTCCAAGCTGAACATTTCGAACTTCGTGGGATTTGTTAAAACTGATTTTGTGTAAAGAGTAGATACTGTACAGTACCTTCGCAACGCAAAATAAAAATGTTTATTGTTTGTTTATTGTTGTTTGTTTATGTTTGTTTGTTTGTCTATTTTTTTTAACTTATAACCAAATTTTGCAAGATAATAAACCCTAAACACCTTTATTTCTAGCTGTAAATTGTGATAACAGGGTCCAGCTTACTAATTTATTTCACGACTAATACTACGCCTGCGACTTCATCCGCATGAAATTTTTGCCCCCGACCCGCCACGTCGGATCACAGCCCGCGTTATTACTTCATTTTCACTTAGCGTTCTTTCCTACTTTTTCTCATTTTGGCTTGCAGTGTGATGATCAATAACCAATATCCTTTCTCAAGAACTGGGCTATCAAATACAAAAAGATTTTTAAATATCCGAGTGGTAGTAGTTCCAGATATAACCTCCTACGTATAAACTTACAAACACATTTTATATCTAAATAATATAATAGTTAAGAAACCAAGCCATGTGCTTGATGGGATTCCCCATTAGTAAAAATATTTTTCATCCCCCCTATTTTACTAAATTAGGGACTGTTTTTTTTATTCTTTATTAGAGCTTACTTTCGTCATAGTAATTTTGTACAAAAAATGGTTCTGAACCCAGCGGTTCGGCTGAGCACTAACTGTCAGTGAGTCAATTTAAGTTTTTTATTTAGTGGCTATGCCATGAGCCCGCTAAGATTTCCCATCGGCTATTATGACAATCTTCCACACAAACTTTCATCCAAGTCCAATCTATTTAGAGTCTACATTAAAAACAAATGCATCCGCAGTACTCACTTTGTTTATATGAGGAACCCCTTTGCAAAATTTGATTTTTCTAGACCCAGCAGTTTAGGCTGTAAGTTGTCTGTCAGTTAATTAATTTAATACTTTTGTTATGTAAAAATATATAACGGAATGTCAACGCTAAGACTTGGATATTTACATTGCAGACTCCAGATAGAATTCACTGGAAAAATCAGTCTTCTTTCGACGCCATCAGACGTAAATAAATAATCTAAAATAATGTCTCACTCCCTATCATTTTCTTATCCTACATTTACGCCAAGTCTTGCCATGCAAACGACTGTAATCATTCACATTACGGATTAATTCACAAAATCCATCAAGTGATTGATTCACTAAGAACGTTAATGGAGCAGAAAGATGCGGCACAATTAGTGAAGAGTCCCTGAATCATCAAAACAATCCGTCAGATGTTGGAGCTATTGAGTTGGTTCGTTTGTGCACATAAATACAATTACCCCTTTATTTATAAACGGCGTATAATATCTTAGAATTATAATTATATTTAAATATATTTTATGCGTATCATCCTACCTAAGCTCGCGAATTTCTAATTTATTATTTATTTTAAAATATTTCTCATTAAGTGAAATTCTAGAGTGGCGACCGCGCACTGAAGACGTAGCGTTGGAAGGCCTCCCACAAGATGGACCGATGACCTGCTGAAGGCCGCAGGAATACGTTAGATGCACAGAACAGGTCGAAGTGGCGGTGCTTGGGGGAGACCTATGTCCAGCAGTGGACGTCTTTCGGCTGAAATGATGACGATGATGCTGAAGTGAAATTTGTAGTAAATGTCTGAGTTAAAAAGATTATTTTTAATAATAAAATATTATGTCTCCTTCAGGGGTCGTATCGTGAAACATTGAACCCTTTATTTTTTCAGTGCTAGAAAGAGATAAAGTTATACAGGACGATATGCGCCATCACTTTTTCATAACAGAACAATAATAGCTTTAACACTTTACAAAAAGGCATCGTACACTGACGTAAACCTGACAAAGGCGGATAGTATTTCTAAAGCCTTTATAAATGACAAGAATTTTATATAAGCGTGTAAGAACATCTATTTAGTGCTACTGAGAATACATAACAAAAAGTTCACAATATCTTATTGTGAGACTCGAAAACGGCTATGTGAAAAATAGCAACATCATTACGCAATCATCATTCATCTTCGATTCGTTTAATCATGCAACAGTATCGGAAAAGGGGTGAATTTCTCATACTTAAGGTGTACTAAGCGATCGCGAGGCGCGAGATACATTTCAAGCATAAAAATTCGTGTCATGCTCTGCAGCAGAGCCACCATTTTAGAAACCGATCAATTATATCTTAAAATGATGTACGTCAAACGTTCATGATGTACGTATACCGTTATCGCTGTACGTGCATTAGGTAATCATAAAATCGACATTGATTGTGGCTCTGCCGGAGAGCATACTCTCTAGCAGAGCCACACAGAACATGCACTCAGGAAAGATAAACGCTACTTTTTTTAATGAAAACTGTTGTACGAATAGTGTTTATTGCGTACGTATTGAAAAATATCATTATTGGACAGCGGTTTTATTTATTTTAACTTTACAAAAAATTTATAGAAAGCGCCTGGTTATTTTGTGACAGCAAAATGTTTTGTAGCATTTGTAATTAGGCGCATAACTATAAATATTATGAACGAGGAAAATGAAAATGTTATTGCTTACATAATATTAGTAGCGTACCTTATACTCAGAATATCCGCAAGGTATTCGTTGAAGGTCATACAGGTTTACGCTCCGACCTCGTCACACCCCGACGATGAGGTGGAGACCATGTATGAGGATATTTCCAGAGCCATGCATGATTCCAAAACTCACTTCACCGTTGTCATGGGGGACTTCAACGCGAAACTGGGCAAGCGAGGCGATGATGAGTTGAGAGTGGGGCAATTTGGAGTTGGACGTTGCAACCACCGGGGTCACCTACTGGCTAGTTTTATGGAGAAGGAAGGCCTCTTTATGATGAATTCCTTCTTCAGAAAACGTGAGCACAGGAAGTGGACCTGGCAGAGTCCTGATGGTGCAACAAAAAACGAGATTGACTTCATTATGTCGACGAAGAAGCAAATATTCAATGATGTCTCTGTGTTCAACGCGGTGAAAACCGGGAGCGATCACCGCATAGTAAGAGGCACATTGAATATCAATATCAAGCTGGAAAGATTTCGGCTGATGAAGTCACCGCTCCGTCCAGCACCGATCCAACTTCAAAACCCCGAGAGCTTTCAGCTCGAACTCCAGAATCGTTTTGAGTGCCTAGGGAACTCCGTGGACGATTTTAACGATGGGTTCGTGGAAACTGTCCATACGGTCGGGTCTAAGTTCTTCAAGACCCGCCGTACTAATAGGAAAAAGAAACTCTCAGATCCTACATTACAGCTCATGGAACAGAGGCGCGGAATGATCCTGCAGTCTTCAGAAGCTGCGCTCGAGTACCGGCAGCTCAATAGACAGATCTCTAAGTCCTTGAAAAGCGACCTTCGCCGCTACAACACAGAGCGGATCACGGACGCGATAGAGCGGAATAAAGGCTCCAAGGTATTTACTAAGGATCTGTCTATTGGGCAGAGCCAGCTTACGAAACTGACGACCGATGATGGCAGAGTCGTATCCGACAAACCTGAGCTGTTTAAGGAGATTGAGAGGTTCTATGGACAGTTATACATGTCAACAAGTAACCCAGTTAAAAATCAGGCAAATGACCCAAGAGCTAGGTTGACCCGACATTACACCGAAGACATCCCGGACGTCAGCTTGTACGAGATTCGGATGGCTCTGAAGCAGCTTAAAAACAACAAGGCGCCGGGTGATGACGGAATTACGGCTGAACTCCTGAAGGCTGGCGGGAAACCCGTTCTCAAGGCCCTTCAGAAGCTGTTTGATTCCGTCATACTCGAGGGCAAAACGCCACAGGCATGGAACAGAGGTGTGGTGGTACTTTTCTTTAAGAAGGGTGACAATGCCCTATTTAAGAATTATAGGCCCATCTCACTTCTGAGCCATGTCTACAAGCTGTTTTCAAGAGTCATCACGAACCGTCTAGCGCGCAGGTTTGACGACCTCCAGCCTCCCGAACAAGCCGGATTCCGTAAAGGCTTTAGCACCGTGGACCACATACATACGCTGCGGCAGGTTATACAGAAGACCGAAGAGTATAACCTGCCTCTTTGTTTAGCGTTTGTGGACTACGAAAAAGCCTTCGATTCGGTCGAAACCTGGGCTGTACTGCAGTCTCTTCAACGGTGCCAGATCGACTATCGGTACATCGAGGTGCTGAAGTGTCTGTACGAAAACGCCACTATGTCTTTCCGACTTTAGGACCAGACCTCGAAACCTATCCTTCTGCAGCGAGGGGTGAGACAGGGAGACGTTATTTCTCCGAAACTGTTCACCGCTGCACTGGAGGATGTCTTCAAGGTTCTGGACTGGAAAGGGGCTGGCATCAACATCAATGGCGAGTACATCACTCACCTTCGGTTTGCCGATGATATAGTTGTCATGGCTGAGACTATGGAGGGCCTCAGTACAATGGTCGGTGACCTCAGTAGAGCTTCCGAAAGAGTGGGTCTCAGGATGAACATGGACAAGACAAAGGTCATGTCCAATGCTCGTATAATACCCACTCCAGTGAAGATCGGAGGCGCTACACTCGAAGTTGTGGACGAATATGTGTATCTAGGACAGACTGTCCAGTTAGGTAGGTCCAACTTCGAGAAAGAGGTCAATCGTCGAATCCGACTCGGCTGGGCAGCGTTTGGGAAGCTACGCAATATCTTCTCGTCCCACATACCGCAGTGTCTCAAGACGAAAGTCTTTGACCAGTGTGTGTTGCCAGTGATGACTTAAGGAACCGAAACGTGGTCGCTCACAATGGGCCTTATTAGAAGGCTGAAAGTCACCCAAAGGGCGATGGAGAGGGCTATGCTTGGAGTTTCCCTACGCGATCGAATCAGAAATGAAGAGATCCGTAGGAGAACCAAGGTAACCGACATAGCCCGAAGAATTGCTAAACTGAAGTGGCAGTGGGCAGGGCACATTGCTCGCAGAACAGATGGCCGATGGGGCCGAAAGGTTCTGGAGTGGCGACCGCGTACCGGAAGACGTAGAGTTGGAAGGCCTCCAACAAGGTGGACCGATAACCTTGTGAAGGCCGCAGGAACCCGCTGGATGGGGGAAGCACAAAACCGGTCGAAGTGGCGGAGCTTGGGGGAGGCCTATGTCCAGCAGTGGACGTCTTTCGGCTGAAATGATGATGATGATGATGATGACATAATATTACTAGATTTATTTACTTTTCGAATTTTCAAATAAATTATATTCAACCTATTTTCAATGATAGTTTTTCATGGTTTTTTTTTTACATTTTAACACTTTTGAGGTCTGAATGTTTGCAGTTTCAATACAATTAGAGACGTTAGTGTTAACTAATAATGCAATACAACAAATCCCAATTGAACACTAACGTCTCTAATTGTATTGAAACTGCAAACATTCAGACTTCAAAAGTGTTAAAATGTAAAAAAAAAACCATGAAAAACTATAATTGAAAATAGGTTGAATATAATTTATTTGAAAATTCGAAAAGTAAATAAATCTAGTAATATTATGTAAGCAATAACATTTTCATTTTCCTCGTTCATAATATTTATAGTTATGCGCTTAATCACAAATGCTACAAAACATTATGCTGTCACAAAATTACCAGGCGCTTTCTAATTTTTTGTAAAGTTAAAATAAATAAAACCGCTGTCCAATAATGATATTTTTCAATACGTACGCTATAAACACTATTCGTACAACAGTTTTCATTAAAAAAAGTAGCGTTTATCTTTCCTGAGTGCATGTTCTGTGTGGCTCTGCTAGAGAGTATGCTCTCCGGCAGAGCCACACTCAATGTCGATTTTATGATTACCTAATGCACGTACAGCGATAACGGTATACGTACATCATGTACGTTTGACGTACATCATTTTAAGATATAATTGATCGGTTTCTAAAATGGTGGCTCTGCTGCAGAGCATGACACAAAAATTCCGGTAAAATATGTCAAATCATGTTTAAATTTTTTTTTTTAACAAAAGCAGAATTAATGATGTGGATTCCTTGCGAAGCATGTGTGGTGTGACTATGAATGATGTGATAAGACAATGGTGAGGTTAAAAACATGATGTAGTAACAAAAATTAAAAAGAGTTTGCTTATCCTGAAAATGATAGCGGAGAGGATGGACTCGGCGATCATGCGTCGCTTCACTGATCTGCATGTGACAGGTGCAGGTTAGGGAAGAAATTCTTCTTATTATTTAAAGTGTTATTTAAATTGTACTAACATAGTTTATAAGATTTATGTCACTAACATCTGCTATGGACTGTGTAATCTGAAAATAAACAATTTTTATTTTTATTATATTTAAATGGTTTGGTCATATTGAGAGGATGAATGAAGGACGGCTTATAAGGGTTATGTGAGTGGAAACACCAGGAGGGTCCTTTTTTTTTCGTGGGAAAATCTTAATGGATACAGGAGGAAGTCCTAGGTGGACGTACAGTGAACTTATTGGTGACGATCTTCAGAAAGCGCTTGTATGACCAGATGTATGAGCAAGTGGCGATCCGTAGTTTCTGCCTACCCCCATAAGAAAACCGCAACAATTTATGTATGTATGTCAAAAAATAAGCTTGGCATAGGCCGTTAAACCATTTAGATCTTCATATTTCTTACCATAACGTCAATTTGTACTGTCACACATTTTTCTCATAAATGGCACGAAACAAGAGTCGCGGATGAGGAATGTTAAAAATTAATGTTCTGCACATGTATCATACTGTTTCCTTATATACGACTTTATGGTGTTACTATTTTAACGGGAACAATTTGCAGTAAAGTATTGCGATAGAAGATTGAGTTCATAGATTAAATCAACCCGCTTTGTTTTATCCGGGATGTCTACCGATTCTTTGATGGCATGTGTTGAAAATACTGTTAACACTCTGACGCAAAGTCCTGCGAAAGTATTGTGAAACAAAAATACTAGGTATAGCATCGCGTTTCACAGTGAAATCGAAGCGGTCAAGCTGATGTCAGATATTTCACTTGTCTGAACGATTCACTATAGTTCGTTTTTAATCCTAGAGGCTAATATGACATTTCAAGTCTTTTGTGTTTACTTTTTATTACAGAAGTGTGACATGAGTTTATTATTACATTACATCTGTTAAATTAGCAAATGAACTGTTGAGTGCAATATTCACATGTTATTTAGGTTAACAGAAATAGAGTAATATTGATAATATCTACATGTATATAAAAACAGACAGAAAAGAATGACAGGACATCAGAAAACTCATCCGCATCGCTATCAATGGAAAAAGTGCCCATAAAGCTGGTAGCATTGCCACGTTGTAAGGCGATGCTGACTGTTTTGCAAAAATAGGCCAAATATTTAGAATTAATGTTATTATTTGTATCATTCCACCTTCACACGACATCAACAAAATTACAAAGGAATTAACGTTGGACAGCGTTGTGGGTTATATGATTACTGAAATTGTTTTTGTTAAATTAGTTGTAAGTTCTAATAATGTAAATTTTTGCTGTTCCTTTCAATAGAAATAGAAATAAAACTTTTATCTGCTGCTTTTTTTATCACTCAGCAGGTGAGTAAAAGATGCATGAAAATCGAAAATTGTTATATACGTGCACTAACGAATTCATCGTTATCTGATATCTGTTACAGCGCCGACGGTATGCCAACTGCGTTAGCTAGGCCAATTCAATTTTAACATACACCTTTTTAAACGTGGCGTTTAGTAACATGCTGTTTTTATTTTAGTTTGGAGTTAGCTGCAGTAGCCCTGTTAGAACTAAAAACAGTGAGCAAGTCTTCGACATCATACAAACTAAGTATTAATTTGTAGCCTGCCTCCTCCCGCTTACACCAAGTTGGAAGTGGGCTAACAACGCAAATTAAGACTGTTAACAGTCGAGTTCCTTAATTATATTACTGCATATGGTTTTACTGCGCGGAGGAACTGGATGCCTCGAACCATTTGGACGTTTGATATTACTAACCAAGTTTTTGTATGGTATAACCATAGTGCTATTCGGATGCGTTCGGTTTCCCGGGAACATTGCAACTGCGTTCTACATGCAGGCGACAGCTTTTAGGTACCGCGTACAGTAGCACAAGGTATCAGACTATAATATTCCCACTGCTGGGACACCAGCCTCCTCTCGGTGACAGAGAGTGAGCTGAATTTTACCTTGCGGGTCCAGTGCTGGTCACACTTCTTCAAATTTCTTGTTCTAGGATATTCCGGTTTCCTCATGGTGTTTTTTTATTCACCGTTTTGAGTTCAGTGGTGATGAGTTTATTTACACAAAGTAATGCGCCTGTTTAGGTTTGAATCCTCAACCTATGACTGCACCGAATACAGTAGATTCAACCAAAATTGTTTCTTCGAAAGGTAGGGTAGAGGTGTACCTATATAACACCCACATTTCGCTAGTTTTTTTAAGTCCCACACAATAAGGACAGGGCCTTTTGCAATCACTTGGGCACAGATGTATACTCAGAGCTGATATTGAGAAATTCCAATTAAACAAAACCCAATAATACTTTTGCCGGACCTGGGTATCGGGCCCAGGAACTCATGGCCTAGCCAACGTGGCAGTATTCTTTATATTTAATACAATCTATTGCCCGCCAGAATGTCGAAAATTATCCTACAAGAACGTGCTACCTGAGAAAAAACTATGCCTATGTTACTCCTTATATTTGCGTGTGAAAATCCCGTCAAAATCAGTCCAGCCGTTTCGGAAATTATACTTCAATTTAATTTATTTGTATTTATAGATGTAGGAATAGCCCAACAATATTGAATGCAATTAAATATCAGAATAAACATAAATCAACTGTTTATCTGACTTCCAAAATCCAGTTGGATAAATATAAAACAATATTGCAAAAAAGAATTATACAGATTTTACATTTGCCTCAAAGCAGGCAAGCCTGTAACTTATCAATCAATACAGAGGGTTAAATATTTACTTTTAAAGCATGTTTGTTAATAAAGCAAAATACTTTTACCACTTCTTTTTCATTTTGATATTTGGTAATAATACTGAGTCATACGATACCCCTTAGTAAGAGTGGTGGTCCGAATTTCGGGCTTCTGACTACGCGTAAAGACTGTCAAAGATCCACAAATTAACGTGTTTTCCGAGGCACGGACGGAATAAATATCTTAGAACAACCAACACACCGTTATCTGATCCCAAACTAGGCAGAGCCTGTACTATGGCAACCAGACAACTGATAAGTATACTTATATATTTCTAAATACATACATATCTATATATATAAAAATGTTATGTTGGTTTACATACGCTTCAAAAACTCAAAAAGTTCTGCACCGATCGAGCTGAAATTTTAGCATGATATATAATCCGCATCAAGGATTGTATTTATCAATTTTTTTTGCATCAGTCACATATGTGACTGATGCAATGCGCCATCTGCCGGAAGCGAGGAAAACACTCGAATGTGCCATAGCGAAGGGAGGCAGGGTTCAGCTAGTTATAGATAAATTACACCCTGACACAAAACAAATGATTGTGCTCATCACACAAATATTTGTCCCGGGTGGGAATCGAACCCACGACCTCAGTCTTTGCAGTCAGGGTCACTAACCACTAGACTAACAA
Organism: Aporophyla nigra; assembly: GCA_947507805.1. Lineage (NCBI taxonomy): Eukaryota > Metazoa > Arthropoda > Insecta > Lepidoptera > Noctuidae > Aporophyla > Aporophyla nigra. Next base: position 16,107,782 of record OX382297.1, on the reverse strand, counting down.
GCCAGTCAAAATAAAGATGGTCCCTTCTAAAGATAGCCCGTGGCCAGCATGGCTTGACATGATTGATCGACTCGTGCATCTATGATTACTTAGCCACAAGGCCGCCATAGAGGTTTAGATTTTAAAGATCCTAAACGAATGATGTGTGAATGTTGTAAGCATTTAATCGCATGCGGGCGCACAACTCTACTGCATGAATGTTCAGAAAATGTTTTCAGTTGTTTTAGGCAACAAGGCTATCATGTTTAATACCCCTTATTGTATTCTCTTTCATTCTTTGCACAAAAATGTCCAATTCGCCCCTTATGAGTGGGTATTGCGTCACACAACTCTTTTGATATCATATTTCAACTCCCAAGGCATGGGCTTGGCAGGTATGAGTCAATTAAGTGGAAATTTTCATTATAAAAGTAGTAGTGAATTTGTAGAATTTATTTTATTTATTACCTTAGTTATCGATTTGAAGAAAGCCGGTAATGATAAACGAACAATTTTCGTTCATAATGAAATTATGTTCTGGTTTTCAGCTGCCGATTAAGAAGTAACGCATTTTATTTCCGTGTACAGGGTGGAAGGGATGTCTATGCGCAACCTGTTACCATTTTGGAATGAAGTTCCTTATCGCGCGTTGTGAAAGGGGGCTAGACGGAAAAAATTCTTACGAAAAGTTGTCACGACATGTTTTAACCGACTTCAAAAAAAGGACGAGGTTTCTCAATTCGACCGTATAAATTTTGTATGTTGTTGTTTTTTTTTGTTGTGAGTAGAGAGGGGGAGAGGGTAGAGGGGAAGAGGGGGGAGGGGGAGAGAGAGAGAGGGGTAGAGAGAGAGGGAGAGAGAGAGAGGGAGAGAGAAGGAGATAGGGAGAGAGAGAGAATATTTTTGTTGAGTGTATACAGGTTTTTTGTACATAATAAATAATTAAAAAATTATAACTATTATGAATCCTGGAAAGGAACTTCGTTCCATCCGGGTGTCCCTTGACACCTCTAAAGTTTTTTTTTTCTGTGTGGGAAATCATCAAATGACGTCTGAACGCCCTGCCGCTCCGGCCAGAGCGGGAGAGCTTGTCAGACTTTTACGGACTAAAATCCACCCGTGATCCTTCAGTGGTCTATGCCACGGCCACGGTAACTCTTTCGAACAAATCGGCAACGCTGGCAGGCATCGATCCTCGTGGACCCCTTCAATTCTGTTACCATGGATTCAGTACATAATTCAAAAAAAATCTACAGAGAGGGGAAGAAATTTTTCGTCGGTTAATACAAAAGGTTTGCCTTGCAATTGAGCGGAGTATTCTAAGTAATATAATGGACAGACCATATTCGCAACATCACACTGTGCTCCAAAACACAGGTTACTAACGTTGCTCAAGAAGCCGTTAAGCTGAATTGGGACTGTGCTGGCCAAATACAAAAAAAAAACCAAACTGGCAGTTTTAGAAATTAGTGCGTTCAACAAACAAAAAAAAAAGAACTTCAGCTTTATTATTAGTAACTATAATATATGACGGCGCGCTGATTATGGATTAGTTTTAAATTACGCCACTATTTAAATTACGATTTATTTTAATCATAACTCGATTTTTCTATTTTGTTTTAGTTTATTCGATTCTGTAATCGATAAGATTAAATGTTACTAAAATAAGAGCGGGTAACCCCGCATAGAGTAGCAAGTGTCACCACGAGTAATGGCGACCGTCATTCAATTGACAGCTGCCGGACGAGGTGCACACGTGCTAACCTATTGGCTCTAAATCCAGTTTAATCTGCTTAATTGTGTATGATTTTGTGTAAACTTGTGAGCTAATCAAGTAATAAGACGTTGGAAAATACAAGTGTGCTTTTATTTTGAAATTCCTGCCGTTACAACGCCCACAATGGATAGCGACAGCCAAAACCGCTATGTAGCCCCTTCTGACGCTATTGCATATATATATGTATAGGTTTTCTATAGAGAAAATAAATTGTTTTTAATTGTATTTTTTTCTTATACATAGATATAAAAGACACCTCTATTATAACTGTGTAAGTTATGTACTTTTCTTTGTCCATCTTCTCATAAAATCTAATATAAATCAATCAGAACTATTCATCATTTTATACAAATTACCGATTTTTAATTTTTTTGTTTGTAGGCTTGTTTCATTTCAGAATCGTTTCAGTCTAAAAAGAAACAGATATTGACACATAAGATTAAGATTAATTGTATAGTAGTAGTAAGTAGAGTAGAGTTTACAACTAGACAAGAACTACACTACAACTTAGTAGGTCCTTCTAGGCAGGTACTAATTTGAAGAGCAGAAAGGTCTTCCCGGAAATTTAAGGTGCGATGACCCACAGAACATAGCTGGTCTTGTAAAATAACAACGTTTTCATCAAAGTTTAAGCCTTTTGTAGTTTCCTACAAAAGAGTAAAGGCTTACAGCGTTCATTTTTAGAAGAAAGAGAAGTTTACTTCAATACCAAACGTTGTCTTTATTATTTCCTCCTTTTTCACCTAAATAGCTTTTAAAAGCAATTTCATTAATTTAAAAGTTGTTTTGAGTTATATTATAAAAGAAAACGTAACAACAAAGACCAAAATTTTCATTCCAACAAGAATAAGTTTCGTTAAAAACTAACGAATGTTTTTGTAACAATTTTTACATCCAACAGAAAAAAAACGCTGCATTTTAAATTCATTTTTGAATGGTACAAACATTCGTCTATGTTTTTAGTGTTTCGTACTCAACGGTCTGTTTTTATTATATACATAGATGTAAGTACAAATAGTTACGGTACTATAGAAAACCGTTATAAAATGCGCTTGATTACGGTTTTTATCGGAAGCCTTTATACTGTACAGATGTCAGACGGATGTGGAATTGTGATTTCGATATTTTATTTATAATATGACAATGATATTGGATAAGTCGTCTAGGACTGAACACTGTCGCACCCAATACCCATAATTCTGTCCGATATTGCCATAACTACCACGCTTGGTCCGATATTATGTGGTAATACTCTCATTTTCATTCAATGTTGCTCCATCGAGCAAAAAATACGAGCATAATAGCAACTCATTTTTCTTCGTGAACTTCACCAATATATAAGGATAAAAGTAGTTCTTTTGCTAATTCCAGTGAATTTATTTTAATTTTCCCAGGAGTTTTCTTAAGTTTACATTGTTTGAGGAAAATATGCTCAATAAAACTATGAAGCTTTACACTATTATGTTATAAATGGACATTGATTTAAATGCCACGGTAGTTTCTTTTATTTTAAATTAATAGGCAATACTACTAACCACTTTTTAACCGACTTCAAAAAGGAGGAGGTTCTCAATTCGGATGTTTAAGTATATGCTTTTTTTAATGAATGTTCGGCCATAACTCCGTCATATGTAGACAGATTTGCAAAATTCTTTTTTTGTCCGAAAGGAGTTTATTCCGAAATGGTCCCATATAAATTTTATATAGATCTGATGATGAGTTCCGGAGACTGACACTGGAACTCTTTAAAAAATGACAGCAAATCAACCGCAATTTCTGCTATAAATATGCATTGTTTGTTTTGAATTAGTGCGGGGTAGATACCATAACCAAAAATTTAAAAATAAAAAGCGTTTTTTTAAATTTTGTATTGTTATTTACAAACAATAGATTTTTTTTTGGTCTCATAATTTACAATTAACGTCATTTAGAAGAATACGCTAAGGTAGCCAGCGAAATTCAATTTTTCTTACGTTTTTTTTGCAATTTGCAGATCAGTGTCAGGTTGTATGTCGAACATAATAGAATTCGCGACCGTAACACGAATGTATTCACCGAATTATAATAATAAAATAATAGTTTTAAAAAAAACTACAAAACACGCTTCCATTGAAAACCAAACTAAAAAGTACAAAATAATGGAAAAAAAAGCGTGGGGTGCTTTTAAAGGTATTTTTTTTTATTGATATCAGGCACCCCACGCTTTTTTTCCATTATTTTGTACTTTTTAGTTTGGTTTTCAATGGAAGTGTGTTTTTTAAAACTATTATTTATTTTATATTTTTTAGGGTGTTTCGAATTTTGAGACGTATGTCAGCGTAGTTTCTGACGTATGTCAGCGTAGTTTTTGAAGACAGTTTTTTTGTTGTCCTGGTAACCCTGACAAGGATAATGGCACAAATTAGTTTGTGACGTATGTTGGCGTAGTTTTCGAAGACGGTTTTGCTGTCCTGGTAACCCTGGCAAGGATAATCGCACAATTTTATGAAATTATTGCATTGTAATCGGTCCTTGACAGGTGTGCAAAGTTTGAATGAAATCTGGTCGTTTAAAGTGGGTCAAAATCACGCTATAAGGAGTCGGTTACAAACAAACATACAAGTGAAGCTAATATAAAGCGTGTAAAAAACAACCCTCTATAATCCTCAATCAATCAACTCACTCTAACGCAGTCTACTGCTGGATATAGGCCTCTCCACCTTTTCCTCCGCCATCCGCATCCAGTTTATCCCAGCCACTTTTTTTCGGGCGTCGCGGGCGACCCACGCTACACATTATGCACATTACGCTATACATTTGTATACGCGGTCTGCTTCATCGGCCATCAGTCCTTTGACAAACATGGCCAGCACACCACTATAATCCTATTTGATGACTATTTCTTAAAAAGTCTTCCCCCATAAACCATATATTCCACAGTAAGTAATTGTGTACTACGATAATTTCTCGAAAAAAACTTTCTTCATCATCAGCCTATACTGTTCCCACTGCTGGGACACAGGCCTCCTCTTGGTGAGAGGGAGTGGGCCATAATCTACCACGCAGGCCCAGTGTCGGTTTGTAGATGTCGGTTGGTTGTGAAGGAAAACATCGTGAGGAAACCTGCATATCCTAGAACCAAAAATTCGAAGACATGTGACATCTACCAAAAAACTTTCGATGTACCGAAATTTAATACCGTACTTGCAAGACCCCACCTCGAAAATAGATGATAGTTGGATTGTTTCCCCCGCACGCGGGGAGTGGCGGATCTATCTTCATTGGTCGGCCGACACGTCATCGTCACAAACTTTAATGACTTATTTTACCAGTGGCCAAAAGTGGAACGAAGGAATTATCACTGACCGAAATTTAAAAACGTTACTTAGCATGGCCTTTCGCTAAGAATTATTCTTGTCACCGTCGCACAACTGTTTAAATAACAATGCAAGATAAAGACGGCAACATATTAAAAAAAAATGAGCATGCCAAGTGACGTTAATTTGTCTCGGTCTTTGAAATTTTTGCGCATAGTAAACTATGGAGTAGACAACTAATACAAAATATTTAAAAACCTGAAACTTAAATTTTGATTAATGATATGCATGGGTAAAATTAATTGAAATCGAATAATGGTTTCTTATAGAATTAGAGGTCCTGATTAACAGAAAAATAAACAAAAAATTCCATCACGTAAGGTTTTGTAGAAATCTTCATAAATGCTACCATAGTACAGATATGATAGGATAACAATTATTATTTTCGGAAGGGCTTGTGGCTAATTTAAAACAGCTGCACGAGTCGGTCATTCAGGTTAAGCTACGCTTGCCGCGGTTGGTCCGTGTATGGGTGACTATGTTTACAAACCACGTTAAGCCGTTGGTCCGCCTACCAGGGTCGCGAGATTAGTTCGAAAGAGGTACCGTGGCCCTGGCATATGGGCAACTGAAAGAACACGGGTGGGTTTTAGTCAGTAAAAGTCTGACACACCCTTCCGCTGCATCCACAGCGGGAGACGTCATTTGATGATCTACCATCCAAAAAAAAAGCATTTGGGCCCGACTGTCTTTCGTAGATCTTAGACAGTCGTTACGGGTCGTCAAAAGTCTGACAACCAGTCTTACCAAGGGGTATCGTATTACCCAGTAACAAGGTTGTGGAAGTCAGATAGGCAGTCGCTCCATGTAAAATACCGGTACTCAACTACATCCAGTTAGACTGGAAGCCGACCCCAAAATAGTTGGGAAAAGGCTAGGCAGATAATGAACAATTATAATTTTCGACTGTTATTTTACTTGTTGGTAGTTTAAAAAAATATTTAGTAAATGTGATTGACCGTCGACTGATTGATTTCTCTATCGACAAAACCGAGCCACAGCTATTTACAGAACCAGAATTAAACAAATAAGTGCGTAAATTAGATCTTTCTAAAATTGCCGCAGAACTTTTAGGAACTCGACTCAAAGAAAAAAAATTGGCTACGGGCACTACTTTTCTATATTATATAGAGAAATAGATGTAGAGAAAAAGCTTTTGTCCCAATTTTTGCTCAAGACGGTGATTCAGTTTTACTGTAAAGATATAAACGGGCTAATGAAAATATTTAATGTCAAATATGACAAAGAAGCTTCAGTGACAAGCAAATAAGGTATTACAAAGATTTATAACAGTTTATTTTGTGAGTCAGGTTAATGCTAAACGTCATGAAAATCGAAACATGTAAGTAGTAGTTTTGTTTCAAAAAGGTAAATTTTGCATACCTGTGTATTTACGACATGAAATTAAAAATATCGAACTAATCTTCTAGAGGTATATAAATAAAATGGATGTTGGTATATAAGAGATTATAAACTCCAACTTCGTTTCACCGATCACCATACATTTGCGTGGTAAAATCATTACCCTCCTTTGAGCCGCAGTCAGTTATAAAACCTCACCTTTTTCACACTTGTAATGCTACTCTATTCCTTCGTTGTGCTCTTGTATTTATAGTGTCAGTACTTGACATATAGATATATTGTTGACGTACTTCAAACCTAAAAACTAATCATATATTTTAATTTATTTCTAAATGAACGATTATTATAAGTTTTTGGGATAAAACAGACGTTCTTCTCTAAAAAAATAGGGTGTTAACTCAATATTACTTAACAAAGTGAGAATAGATTGTTGCTGTAATGCTTTAGTGAAGGTGGTGATTTCCTCTTGTTATCATCATCTTATTGGTATTGAATTCCTGCAAAATGAATTAATTAATTGCCCTGTGCAGGTACTCCTAACCTTGAAGGTACTGTTCAATTTTAGTTTTTGGTTCTTCCCATTTTCATACAAAATTTAGGTCGTCACTAAATAGTAATAGAAAAAGAATGTTATATTATTCACAGTCACAAAAATAGACACATACGAGTATACAGTGTAAATATAAAGTTTTTGGAAAGCCAACATTTATTATATTAAATATTTACAGCAAAATACTTCACTACTACCTTTTTCTGAGGACATTAATATTTAAAAAACGTAATTTTGATCGCACCGATTTGTAAAAAAGTGACATAGATCCGTCGTCGATGAGCCCTACTGGGCGACTGATTTATGAACGAACGAGAGTGATGAGACTACTTATTATAGGCAAAAAAAGAGATGGCGATAATGTGTATGCGCCTGGAATAAAATAACGTATGTGCCAAAACGAATCGCCGTCTTTTATGAATGAAAAGTGTTATTAAAACGAAAACTGTTTTACAAAAACTTAGATAAGATTATTATCAATGTTTTAAAGTAAACTATGTTTAATAAATCTAACGCATTGCGCCTTGAGGCTAAAAAAATCATAAACATGGATAGAACTTTGCGATTTTTTTGTATCGAGAAAATTTTATCGTATCGTGTATTCCTTTTACAGGATACTAGATCATATAGTCAAAAATCATACACTTTAATATTAAGTTCGGCTATCGTACGGTAAGAAAGTTACACTTAAAAGAAAAAGCACGGTTTTCTCAATATGTCACCTTAATGCTGTAATCAAAAGCAGCTGTTGATGCAACATTAACTCGTATTTCTCATGGGTATATTTAGTGTGCGCCTCTAATTTAGCACAGAAACACGTAACAATGCGCTTTAAGAGGACGCCTGACACATTTATCTGTCGCTGCTATTTACCTAGCCGACCAAGTTTTTGTAACGGATTGGTTTAATTCAACATTCCGGCTCGTCCCCTCCCTAGTTAGGGATGTCAAATACCGAGTTTCTACCGACAGTGTTGTAGTTTTTCTACTCTTCGGTGCAAAATAGCTTGTGGAAAAAGCTGGTATTTTTACCGGAAAGTATTACATTTTTTTTGTTATCATTTTGTAGGTATTAAAAAAAATGGCAGCAGCCGATGGCAAGTTTTTTATTACGGCAATTTTGTTTTCTTAGCGCTTTTTTATCTCGTGGGTGTCGTTAAAAGCTTGAAACAATTATTTGAAAGGGATGGACTGCGGCAATCTCGTTTGAAAAACAAATATGATACTGTGATTCTCCATTTTCTGTTTTTCAAAAAGTCCACAATTACTGACATTACTACATTCTATTAAGTTGTAAGTGACAGCCCTGTTCCGAAGTTATTTCCCGTTACCTAGCTTCGTTAATTGCGTGGTGGCTCTCAATATTTAAACTATTATGTTGAATAAATCAATCTCAAACATTATATTAATAAATACTAAAGGAAACAGGCGACAAAATTTAAAAAAACACCCTATTAAAAGCGTGGCCATGTAGCTGTTTCTCATTGCTTTGTTTCGTTAATGTTGTAGTTCTCTTTACATTAACACAGTTTATGCCACAATTATATCAGAATCGAATATGAAATTAATAATACAAGTTAAAAAACGCCGTCAATAAAAAGAACCACACGTAATTCAGTGATCACTTTTCCGTTTAGCTGTTACCTGAGGCGTCGTCTCGTAAATCATTATGTCATCATCATAATTTCAGCCGTAATACGTCCACTGCTGGACATAGGCCTCCCCCAATTTGGGGGGCGTTGCCATAATCGCCACGCTTGGCAAGCGGATTGGCGATCGCAGTATGGTGGCAAGATGCATAGAGAACGCTGCTGCCCATTCTCTAGTAAGTCCCATAGTCGCCTCTTACGACACCCACGGGAAGAAATGGGGTGATACTATTCTTTACGTCCGGCACCACACGTCATCAATCATTTTGTGCCTCACTTCATTTTCATGTACACAACAATTTTCGTGATCAAAATATAAAATAAAAACTCTTAAACATCTCTAAATACCCAAAAGAGAACGAAAGATACCAATAAAAAATGTAACTATGAATAAACATTAGCACAGTTTATGTCACAATCATATCAAAATCAAAGATCAAAATAATATAAGATAAATAACGCTAGCCATTTATAAATACTGCACACAACCCAATAGACCTCTTCTCCGTGTATCTATTTCTTTCTGCGTCACCTTATTAAAAGTGTTGTGCCTCAGTTCATTTTCATAGTCATACACAACAATCTTATTCTTTTCAGTTCTAAAATAGTAACTAATAAACAACCCTATAAGGAAAGAAAGATACTAACCAAGTATAAAAACCCAACTACGTATAATCGAGTTGAGAGTGACAGCCCTATTCTGTAGTTGTCCCGTCGCTTCGCTTCGTTAATTGTGTGGTGGCTCTCATTACATTAACACAACTATTGTCTTGATTATTCTTGTTGACGAGCTTCCTATCTATACACACTATGTATGTAGGTAGCCATCCTTTTATATAGTGCGGGCATCTTTTGTTCGTGATAGATAGTTTTGGTAGAATAAAGATTGGTTGAAGGGTTGCTATGTTTTTACCGCATGATGGCGTATGATGTTGTGTATAATTAACTGACTTCAAAAAAGACGGAGTCCACTGTATTTTTTTTTTAATTTTCTCCGATTTCTCCTCTAAATTTGGACCGATTTCAAATAATCTTTTTATATTGGACAACACGTATTTATTGCACTTCGTTTATCGTGATGAAATTCTAAAACTTCCTGTCACTGCTATTGACCTGGCCAGTAATGGTATACGAATAAGTGCGAGGTAGATAACGAATAAATATAAAATAAAAACTTAATTTCAAAAAAAAAAAATACAACCGACTTCCAAAAAAACACTACAAAGTGAAAAATAACTTTACTTTCGGAATTCGGTGGCAAAAAAACTAAAATACATCTAAAGTTTTTTTTTTGGAAGTCTATCATTTCTTTTTACTGCATCCACTAAACTTATAAAAGTTTGAGTTTCCTTTTAAGACAGGAACCCAAAACCGGAATCTTACTGAAGATACTACAAAATTAATTAGAACAGGCAACAATTCTAAACCAATCTTCAACTAATCATCAAACAACCAAAATGGACGACCACTCATGTTTTACTTTTAATTAAACCTAGTTTGCTAATCCGTCGCAGATGGCAAAATCAACCAAGTTGATTTTAATCAAACACTCCGAGCTTGCCTGTTATACCTTATAATAAAGTTTAATTGGAATACAATTAATTCGCCAATCACGGTAAACTTTGCCTTTCTTCCCCGTGGATGTTTCCGACAAACCCATTATCCTTTGGGAATGTTTATGTTTCCAATTATTTTTGTCAACTTTCCCCATTTTCCATATACAAGCTTTGTCCCGGGGCTAAATTTTTCCCATGGATTTCCTTAACTAGTTCCACAAATTGACTTCTCATCTTGTCAGTCCTGGCCAGGTCTTTTCAAGCCATGTTGCCATTTGTTATGTGGCTGGATAAAGGGCTTTCAAATAAAAGAAATCCCATCAAAAGTAAATTATAAGGTCATCCAATAGACGGGAAATGGTCGGAAATATCGTCAGAAAACCTCTCGCAGTAACAATAAAATATAATGGCGGATAATGTGCTGAGAACTGTAATAGTTACTACCGTCTCTCACGCTAAGCATGCGCTATCGCTACTGTAAATAAGTCTACTATGATGTGTGTTTGACAAGGTTCTGGTATGTATGGTATGGTACATATTATGTACGAAGGTGTTAACGAGGTGTTTGTCAAGGAAACCGCCTACGCCGTAGCTGTGGTTGGCGGCTACGTCAGCTACGCCGTAGCATGTTTGCTACGCACGACCTCAAATTCTCTAATCTTAATGTCTTTAATGGAAAATGGCTTAACAGACGTAAGGATTGTAACGAATACAAAACATGTAGATTTTTATCTTTGTTCACGAACAAATCACAAATGCATTCTATATGGTAAGCCAACTGTCGTACCGGACATGTTTGACAGGTTAGCTTAGGACGGACGCACGATGGGACAAAGGAATATTGATATAGAGAGAATAAAGAATGAGGATATGGTTCCCTGTCTGATATGATACGGAAGTTCATTCAGATATTGGATATCATAATAGGAAAAAGGATATGAAGGCATAAATACAACCAACCAACGTTAGTTGGACGTTGCTAATACTTATTAGCTGAATCAATGCATACGGGAATATTAAAAAGATTTTAATGCATATAATAAATATTCTCTTATAAGAGAATATTTTAAAGACTCGCGGATTAAAAAAAAATGAGAAAGTAAGTAAAATGAAATAACCGATGCTGACATGGATAAATTGAACAATAATGTAAGTACATTAAAAACTGATTGTTTTCTAATTATAAACACATAGCATATGTATCCGTGTTGAAATATTAACCAAAAGAGGGCGCATTTAACAGCTTATGCTGCAAACTCCGCCATTAACCTAAATAACCACATTAAATTCCCATGTAATCAATTTCGGTACACTAAAATTGGTGATCACGAATTTACAACGTAAAATGGAGTACAAATTATTTATGGCGCATTACAAATATCCATTCAACTATTTGATTGGCTACACAAAATCAGGGGTCGTTTAATATTTGATTTTCAATAGTAACGTTTGTTTATCTTGGTATCTGTGTGCCAAAAACATAAATGCATTTCTGGTCTAATTTGTGTCCATAATTTTAAACGAATGAAGCGACCACAGGATCAATTGCCATTTGAAATTTCATTGCTTAATTTCGGAGAGAATTAAACGAGCGGATTGAAAAACGGTATTGTCGGTTTATCGCGAAACCGATTATTCTGTATTACGACGGATTTCGGGAACGATTTGTTGCGATGAAGGACTTTATTAAAATTGAGTATCGGTTTTTAATCTTGTTAAGGGGCATTTCTTAATCTTTATCATCCTCTCTTTCAGGATTTTGAAATAGCTAAATAAATAAACGTACAAACCGGTATATCAGTTACATTGAAATTTCAGGTATAAAATTGCGCGTTGTGTTCCTTTTTTAAAAAACTATCCATCCCTTCCGATTTATTCTGTAACCGAACGTAGGTTTTGTAATTTTTTTTAGCTGCCATATGCGTTAACGTTCCATTTTTGAAATCTCGATTTTTCGGTTTTGTATCTAACGACCCGACCAGTTTGTTCTGGTTAAAACAGTATGTGTTACCTTTTTTTCTTTCCAACCTTTTTTGTATTATGCTGCTGTCAGTTATATTCTTTTTTTTTTTTTAAGGCGGATGAACTAAGTTATCCCGCGAGATTCAATATTACTTATGTTTTTTTTTTTATAATTTGCAGATCAGGGTCAGGTTGTACATTGAAACAAATATGATTCGCGACCGTAACTAGTATGTATTTATAGAATAATAAATTATAATGTGTATATAATCTTTTATACAATACCTTTTAAATACTTTATCATGAAAAAGTTATTCAGTGGAACCTGACAGTGACCTACAAATTGGAAAAATCGTAAGATTTTTTCTCAGTCTGTCTAAGCACATTCTGTGTAAAAGTAGGTCGAAGATATTTCTCAATTTGCAGAAATTATGTGTCAAAGTAATATGTCTATATATATAAAAATGAATCCCTATTTCCCTTGGTCACGCCATCACGCGTGAACGGCTGGACCGATTTCACTTTTTTTTTTGTTGTGTTTCTAATTGTCAGGAGAAGGTTCTTATGAAAGAAAAAAATAAAAAATTGCGCCGAAAATTAGAAAATGTAAGAACTCTTATTTAAGAATACTTAACAAACATATAATAGGACAATGTAAACTTTTTTAATGTACATTTGACATAGAATTGACAGAATGCGTGCTCAAATATCATAAAAGAGACAGGACAACGTCTGTCGGGTCAGCTAGTATGAAATGAAAATACTATAGTCCAACCTAGTGAAGGTTAAAAAAAAATTAATCATGATTTCAGCCGAAAGAAGCCCACTGCTGGATAAAAGCCTCCCCAAATTTGGTAGGTTTGACATAATCGCCACTAAGGGACTTACCAGAGAACACCCATTCTCTGGTAAATCCCTTAGTCGCCTCTTACAACACCCACAGGAGGAAATGAGATGATGCTTTCTTTACTTGCGGCACCATATGATAGAAAAAAAAACTCAGTTTAACATAATCCTACATTTTGTCTCATTCCTAACACGTTCGAATTATTATTAGGACTTGAAACCTTAAATAAATTTATGCTGGTAGGAAGGAAATATTCCACTAAGTGCTAGGTAGGGACCTTGACCATCTTACAGGCTTTAGGGTTGTTCTGATACACGTGGAATACCCCTCCACTCCTCAAGCATTTCAGAACATGTTGCACCCTTGTTACTACGTCACTATGTACTAGCAACCGATTCCGGGGCCCATTATTAAGTGTGCAAGACACTGTATGCCATTTTCTCCGTGTATTTCATAACATTGATCAGGTAGGGGACATAGTTTTTCATAGTTGTACCTAACCAATCCACTATAGCCACCAAAGCCCATAAGCCCAATATGTTATGGCATGTTCTATTATAGTACTGTGCCAGCCAGGGGTTGTACTTGGGTATACCATATTACATGCAGGGATAATCATCGGTTGGTGCTACCTTATTTCAATCACAGCATCCATCATTATAGGCTGATTCTACAGCTGGGACACCGGCCTCTTCTCTTCGGAAGGGAGTGGGCTGTAATCTACCGCGCAGGCCCAGGCCCAGTGCGGGTTTGTAGATGTCACGTTTTCGAATTTTTGGTTCTAGGACATGTTCGGTTTCCTCACGATATTTTCTTTTACCGTTTTGAAGGCAGTGGTGATGAAATTATTCACACCATAGAAACACATTACGCCTGCCCTCGTTAGAACGCACTACCTACAACTCATAAGTCAAGGCGAACCACTGGGTCATAAATGTACAGTAAGTAACATAATACCTAATAGAATACTTACGTAGAAGTAAAACAGTTGTTCTCGTGACATAACATTAAATAAATAAATATCTTAGGACAACCAACACACCATTATCTGATCCCAAACTAGGCAGAGCCTGTACTATGGTAATCAGACAACTGATAAACATACTTATATATTTCTAAATACATACGTATTATAGATAAATTACACCCAGACACAGAACAAATGATCGTGTTCATCACACAAAGATTTGTCCTGGGTGAGAATCGAACCCACGACCTCAGTCTTTGCAGTCAGGGTCACTAACCACTAGACTAACAGGCCAATCAACTACAAGTTTGAAAAATGACGTATTCCATAACAGTCGGCATCTGCCTAGCTTGGTCCCAAACTATTTTGGAGTCGGCTTCCAGTATAACCTGATGCAGCCAAATACCAGTATTTTATATTGAGCGACTGTCTATCTTACCTTCACAACCCAGGTACCGGTTAACACGATATACATTAAGGTAAGACTGGCTATCAGAATTTCGAGATAACGACTCGTTACTACTGCCAAAGATCCGCGAAAGATAGCCGAGAGAGACAGAGTCTTGTTATGCAAAGTTGTTCACCCATCCACGGACTAAACATGACAATCGTAGCTTAACTTGATCCGTGAAGCTGTAAAACCTTAGCCAAAAACTAACAAATATGGTTTCAAATCCAGTAACAATCAAACTCACATCCATGTTGTGTTTTGGTTAAGTTACGATCGAGTTGTTATTTGTTTACCCACATAATTTAATTATTTTTTTTTGCTATTTTGTTTTGTTATTTTATATACGTACATCTGTGCGCACTAATATTAATCTTAGTTTTAAATATTGTTTCTCAGTAAGTGAATTTGTACTGCAATTCTTTATGAGAAATAAAGTTGTTCTAAACCGAATTGGTAATGTTCGTAACGTCTTAAAACTTCAATCGATACTTTAGAAGATAATCGGTTTTGTAAGGTTATTATGGTCGTGATTGTACTTACCTACCTCTAAATAGGCAACGCGTGGACCTCAGGTCAAAATCGTTTCGTCTGTCTTTATCAAAACACTTTTCTGTTGTCGATACTGTCTTTTTGCAACGTGCGCGCTCTCTTTGTTTTAACAGATCGATTGTCTGAACCAAGCCCTGACTAGGGCTCCACATGGCCTTCGCAACTAACAGGCCACAAATAATTGCATGGACTCTCAATTTTCTAGCGTTACATGCCAGATGAAGAAGACAAGTATACCAACTATTACCGTCATCTTACGATAAGCAGAAGAACCGAAAATTAGGTGCCTGTGCCGAAGTTCCGAAATTCAGCTTTTGATAGTAGATATAGGGAGAATTTTACAAATTTATTAGACCTTATCTGTGTAATGAGTTAAATCGCCCGATTTAATGGAAGCCGGCTCCGCCAGCCAACGACTTTATTAAAAAAAAATCGTTCATAATTAGGATACCTGCCTTTTTGCAGAAACAGAAAATACTGTACCGTGGAACATTTAGAATTTAGATTATTTTTGCTAACTCTACCTCCCTGGAGCTTGCGCGTTCTTATGCGGACAGTATTTGAATATTTTGTACATTCATACATACATAGAAATGTTTGTAGTACCAGTATTTGTACAAAAAAAACGAAATCTTTTTAGTGTTGTTTATTGACTGCAGTATTTGCCTGCAGAGGAAATCGTTGAGGTAGATCGCCGCATATTTCATATGGAAATGTGATTTTAACTCATTAGAGTTTATATAGTTTGAGTATGTAGCTTAGTATGAGTGCGTGTTATAGAGTATATTTGCATTGCCAAACATTCACGAGTTTAATTTAGTTCCTCCGGGTAAACTAGAGTATACAGAACCTCATACTACAAATTTATAAATTCAGAACAGCAGTAACTTTGACATTATAAATCTAAAAGGACTTTAAAATCTGTTGTTGTAATGCCATTGTGAAGAAGGGCTTCTGCCTAATTAATAACAAATGCACAGGTCATCATTCAGGTTAAGGATATTCCGCGGTCGGTCTGTGAATGGGTTAACGTGCCGAGACCTCTCTGTGCCTCGAAAAGCACGTTAGTCGTTGCTCTCAGCTGTCATTTGTGGATTTTCGACAGTAGTTACCGGGCGTCAGATGCCCGAAAGTCTTAAGGGTTATCGTGTTACCCAATAACCGGGTTGTGGAGGTCAGACGGGCACTCGTTCGTGTCCCTTCGTCCAGCATACTCACCATGGAATCCTGATATTTCATGAATGTCAAAAAACTGTTCTGAAATAGTGCTAAATAGTGCCCAAAGGAAAAAAATAGTGCTCTTGTACTTGCGAAGTTATAGCCATAGTTCGATGAGTATGCTGGACGAAGGTTTCGCCCAGCATACTCACCTCCGTCCGGAGAATCTGTATACGCTTCAAACATAATTCATACTTCAAAAAATAGTTCCCAAATAGTGCCAAACGGTGCCCAAAAAGATAAAACAGTGCTCGAATAACTTCGGAGTTATAGGCTTCGTTCAGTGAGTATGCTGGGCGTAGGTTCTACGCCCAGCATACTCACCTCAGTGCGCGAATATCGAACGAGCTATAGGTACAATTTACGTCTCAAAAAATTGTGCTTGAAATAGTGCCCAATATCAGTCCAATTTTTGCTTGACTTTTGACTTAGAAAACCATTAAATTTTAATGTAAACTTCTACATA
Source organism: Aporophyla nigra (assembly GCA_947507805.1). NCBI lineage: Eukaryota > Metazoa > Arthropoda > Insecta > Lepidoptera > Noctuidae > Aporophyla > Aporophyla nigra. The sequence goes on along the minus strand of OX382297.1, from coordinate 16,091,094 downwards.
CTAACGTAAAATGGGGTACAGTCGTCGACACATGTTTTTGGACAAAAATATTAAACTTTCTAATTGTAGACTTCATGTTATTGGAAATAATTATGGTATTTTCTCACATGTCAAAAACTTTCGATTAAATGCATTATTATATATTTTATAAATAATAATAAATGAATGAAACTTTAAGCGTAAATGAAGTCTATTACTTCATTGCATTGTGTGTTTGTCTGAATAAAAACAGTCATTTGCAGCCAATAAAATTAATATCTTGAAAAATTGTAAAAAGGAAATTATACAGTTTCTTTTTGTATATATGTTGCAGGCAAAACTTATAACCAGTCAAAACTAGTACTGTGACATAGTTATACAAATTTTTAAAACTCTTTCCAATAGTTTCATCAATGAAAGGTTTAGCAATAAAAAACATTTTTAATTACTTACGTTATTTATTACTATTTAAAGGGCCAAAGTAATCAGAATTCTAGTTAACTAGTTCACAGCTTTTGTTAACATTCATAATATAATCAATGTAAATAGAAAAAATTGTAGTTTTAATATTGTATATAATATACATATAAAAAAATGTTTAGCCAAATATTGGTAAAACTTTCTAAAATATAACACGTAGATACTTGTACTTTGTTTTACTGCTACAACGTTTTAATCACAATAAAATATCTTACAAATAAGTATAAATTGAGCAATCACAGTTTATAATCACGTTTTTTTTATTAATATTAAATACCCTATAGTAATTACAAATTAACAATCACAGTTTATAATCACATTTCTGTAAGTTATTAATAAAATAACTTTTACAAGAACAAAAAAAAAACAAACAAACAATAACAAAATAGGAACTAACAAGTTAGGACCGATCTTCATCTTACATTCGCGTATAAATAATGCAGTGTGGTACAGTATATTGGGAATTACTACAAACTTTTTTACTAAGGTCATCATAGCAGTTCCAAGTTCTCTTTAGCAATCGATAGCACTTTGACTTGTAATGCCCCATGCGTCCTGATTCACCATTTGTAAAATCTATTACCGACAGAATTTTAAAGGTGTCACCGTTTATTATGATCTCTTTAGGAATTATAATGATGTGCGACGAAGTAAACAAACAAAGAAACTGAGAAGCGCTTGTTCGTTTCGATTGCTTTGTGACACAAAATGGACCCTTATCACCTTCAAAATACAGATCAGTCTTGTCTAATAATCGTAAGATGTTAGGGCAGCGCCATCTAGTATTTAAACATAAACATATTCATTTGCGTCGCGGGCGCCGCGCGTCGCTTTGTGACACAAAATGGACCCTTATCACCTTCAAAATACAGATCAGTCTTGTCTAATAATCGTAAGATGTTAGGGCAGCGCCATCTAGTATTTAAACATAAACATATTCATTTGCGTCGCGGGCGCCGCGCGTCGTAAGCCCCATACCTATTGACCGTACGTGCATCCATTACTGCCACACTATATTGAACTTTATCACATGAGGAATACAGGTCAATTCCGTAAACGTTGTGGTACCGTCCTTGATCCGGAAAATGATTATTTTGAATAATTTTGTCAGTTGTAATGTAAGCATTAATAACAGCAACTTTATTTTTCATGCATGATTTACTTCATTTGATATCTTAATCCTTCAAGCGCCGTGATCTAGACAAAATATATAAAATCATTGTTCCTAGCTACCGGGGTCCCATGCGACGCGCGAAGGCTTAATCATATTATTATAAAGTATTATTAAAATAATGTGTAATTAATAATATTGCGATTCTAAAGTAAATACTCCCTTACATAGACAATTAATAATTTACACAAGACAAAAATTGTTAGAAAGAAAGTTAATAATATTGTATTCGACTGTACTCAATGTAATGTATGTAGAAGTTTACAATCAAATTTAATGGTTTTCTAGGTCAAAAGTCAAGCAAAAATTGGACTGATATTGGGCACTATTTCAAGCACAATTTTTTGAGACGTAAATTGTACCTATAGCTCGTTCGATATTCGCGCACTGAGGTGAGTATGCTGGGCGTAGAACCTACGCCCAGCATACTCACTGAACGAAGCCTATAACTCCGAAGTTATTCGAGCACTGTTTTATCTTTTTGGGCACCGTTTGGCACTATTTGGGAACTATTTTTTGAAGTATGAATTATGTTTGAAGCGTATACAGATTCTCCGGACGGAGGTGAGTATGCTGGGCGAAACCTTCGTCCAGCATACTCATCGAACTATGGCTATAACTTCGCAAGTACAAGAGCACTATTTTTTTCCTTTGGGCACTATTTAGCACTATTTCAGAACAGTTTTTTGACATTCATGAAATATCAGGATTCCATGGTGAGTATGCTGGACGAAGGGACACACTCGTTCCATATTATAAAATACTGGTATGTAGCTGCATCTAGTTAAACTGGCAGATGATGATCTATACCTAGTTATTGTGAAATTTACAAAGCTGAGTCAACACTTGTATAATATTTATTTCACGTTTAACGCTTGTAGGCCAAGAAATATAGAATGAACAAATTCCTGCGACCTTCACCATGTCATCAGTTCATAATGCTGAGTAAGAATTAGTTTTTTTCTGGATTATACCTGAAGTAACTACCATCTGAAGGGGTCTGCTAGGACCGATGCCTGCCGGGGTCGCGTGATTGTTCAAAAGAGATACCGTGACCCTGGCACATAGGCAACTGAAAGAACACGGGTGGGTTTTAGTCAGTAAAAGTCTGACACGCCCTCCCGCTCCGCCCAGAGCGGGAGAAGTCATTTGATGATTTTCCATCCAAAAAAAAAAAAAAAAAAGTAACTACCATTTGTATTTGTCATTGACAACCAAAATAGTAATGTTGCTTACATTGTTGGATGCGAGAAGCTCGGTCGTGGATAAACGAATCGGTGATGATGATGATGAAAATGTGAGTAATAACGTATCCTGTGTTTCAAAAACAACAACCAAAAATACCAAACACCAAACTAAATACGAAGTCAAACACAATGTTTTCCAGCGAATTCTCAAAAAGGCTTTTACGAAAACCTTTATTTTATTCAACAGCCATATTGTTTTCGGTACAGATAGCATGTGACGGGCTGCGACTGACGAGATTGCAATTACATTTAGCCGAATTGGCATTTCATGTGCCCCTAACTATACAGTCAACACATTTGTAGGGAGAGTCATCCCTTTGACAAATGATTTTATATATTTATCTTTAGTGAAAACCAATTTCAGTGAGTATTAGTTAGGAAATTTTGATGAATAAGGCTTATTTGACGAAATGTTGAAATATGCTATTGGTACACCTCTGTTTAACCGTTCGGCGACTACAAGCGTAATGATGTGTTATGTTAAGAATAAGGGACTCTCATTTCAACTTTAGTTCAGACCATTTACATAATATAGTTGCGTTTTTTAAAGTATTTAATGACAATGACAGAAGCGCATTCGGTTGATGATATCATCAAATCCGCGGGAAACACATGGATGAGAAATGCGCGAAACCGAGAAATATGACTGAAAAGCGGCAGTACCCACCGATGATGATGATGAATTGGCTATTATCTATCAACTTACCCATACATTAAATTTAGACAAACTTAGACTTTCAGGTTTTATTAAGATTTTTCGGAACTTTACTGGTTTTGCCTGGTTTATAGATGATAGTAATTTAGAGTAAATCGCTGACTCACTTCTAACAACATAATTAAACCAATATTCCTCAAAATATTCCGCATAAACATACCCACGTGAAAAATTGAATTACGAACTATTTTTAAACACCCATATTTTTTGTACAAACAGTGATGAGATTGTAATTACATTTCACAGAATTGGCACTTTATGTGCCCCTATAGTGAGCACATTTGTAGCGACAGACATTCCTTTGATGGCAAAGACAAATTTTATGAGATCAATTTATCAAATAGTCGATTGAAAGCGGCAAATTGTCCTCGCAGCGATCTTACTATGGCATATGTTTTATGTACCATTTATGATTAATATAAAGATTTATTGTTACATGGCTTGTACGCTCTTCAAAACATATAACATTCACCCTAAGTCGTCATTAATCTAAGTTGATGAATTTACTGACTACTTACGGAATTATATCAACTTTCACTGTAATAAAGTATCTTCTCTGATTGGTTGAGAATGAACATAATTACAGTGATATGTGGTACATTTAACGATCGGTAAAACCAGATACATTATTTATGTAAATATATAAATTATACCCTATATTGTGTCTCATTGTTGGGCAAATATTTTCTCTTTTTCCTTTCAAATCCATTCCTTCCGTTTATTCGTTTCCTTAATCAGTTCCTTTTGTGCGATTCCTGACCATGCTGACCTCATTGAGATTTTATTAAAATTATCCTACTAATATTATAACTGTAAAAGTTTGTATGTTTGGATGTATAGATGTTTGGATAGTTGTTACTCAATCACGCAAAAATAGCTGAACAGATTCGGGTGAAATTTAGCACACAGATAGTTAATAACCTGGATTAATTTTCATCCCGGTAATACGTTCCCGTGGGATAATTTTGGATCTCCACGTAGACGAAGCCGTTTGCTAAAGCTTATGTTGTATTTTATAAAGAAAGGTCTATTCAGCACCAAAAAACTCTCATTATCATACGAAACCAACTATTTCATACTGTTTGTATTTGAATGCCTACAGAAACAGCAATACTTATCACAGGACACAATCTGCTTTAACAATAGAGAAATCCTTAACCAACATAGTTCACCACACTGAAACACCTATTTCATATTGCAGAAATACGAAACCGGTTCAAAAATTTTTAAATTCTGCGCGATATCGCAGAGCACTCAGTCCAGTTGATTCTCAAAAGGCGTCTCTACGACTGTACATAGGTGTACATTCGTTGATTACAAGCAGGTACACACAGTACCCGTGTACCTAGTATAAACCCAGAATTCTCGAGAGCGTCGTAACCTGCATTTAAATTGTAAAGCAAACGCCACCGAATTGAACAGACAAACATAACGAACTTCGTGTTTCGTGTGTTGAATTTGCGACCTGAACAGTCACAAGAACAACAATGTCGTATATGTATGATGTTACGGTTATGATCAAAGGAGTATGTTGTAATTAATTGTAATCTGATATCTTAACTTCTATCATATCTTATCTTCTATCTTATGTCTTATATACAGGGTGTCCAGTAAATAGCACGACATACTGCAGGGGGTGATAGCTTGGGTCACTACCTATCAATACAACACAATATATGTTCAGCAAAATCTTACGGAATTTTTTTTCACCACTGTAGGTTAAACTTAAGTGATAAGAAAATAGTTCTGTGCAAATTTAAACAAAAAATAGTATTTCTTGAAAACATTCTTGTCTTTGATAGAAAAAATAATAGTATAAAAAAACTAAAAAACACGCTTCCATGGAAAACCAAACTAAAAAGTACAAAATAATGGAAAAAAAGCGTGAGGTGCTTTTAATGTATTTTTTTATTGATATCAGGCACCCCACGCTTTTTTTCCATTATTTTGTACTTTTTAGTTTGGTTTTCCATGGAAGCATGTTTTTTAGTTTTTTTAAACTATTATTTATTTTCTATTTTTTAGGGTATTTCGAATTTTGGGACGTATGTCAGCGTAGTTTGTGACAGTTTTTTTGCTGTCCTGGTAACCCTGGCAAGGATAATAGCACAAATTTATGAAATTATTGCATTGTCATCAGTCCTTGACAGGTGTGCAAAGTTTGAATGAAATCTGGCCGTTTAAAGTAGGTCAAAATCGCACTATAAGGAGTCGGTTACAAACAAACATACAAATATACAAATATACAAATATACAAACATACAAGTGAAGCTAATATAAAGCGTGTAAAAAGACTTATCAATGAGTAAAGTAACTATTCACGAATAATTTGATGTAAAAAAGAGTACTAGAAAAGATTTTTTTCCTTACGAGATGCTTAAAAATCTGTTTTCAATTTTTCGGTATTTCGGAAAATTTTGTAAAACTGTAAATCCGTAAGATTTTGCTGAACATATATTGTGTTGTATTGATAGGTCCTGACCCAAGCTATCACCCCCTGCAGTATGTCGTGCTATTTACTGGACACCCTGTATATACTTATATTAGCTGACCGTACAGACGTTGTCCTGTTTCCTACAACTTGATAGCAGCGCTATCTGTCGGGCTGATTTGCGAATCTAAACCATCCAGGGTGCCACCCGAACGCATACAAAAAAAATCATTCAAATCGGTCCAGCCGTTTAGGAGGAGTTCATTGACATACACACGTACAGTAGAATTATATATATAAAGATACATATATACACACTAGTACTGAGGCTGAAGACTTTGTTTGTTTCACGCTAATCTCTGAAACTTCAAGTCGGATTTGAAATTATATTTTTGAATTTTATAAAATTCTTATAAGCCTTCCTTAAGTATGTGACTATAGTCCCATACTTAAGGAAGGCTATTTAACATTGCGCCAGGACTCTTAGGAGCCGATCAAAAAGAAAAAAAAATGAGAAAGAACGCTAAGCGAAAACAAAGTAATAGCGAAGGCAGGCGATTCGATGCGACAAGGTCGCGGACGAAGTCGCAGGCCGAAGCTAATTAGTAATAAAGGATTGGTTAGGCAACAGAGACAGACAATAATATGGAAGTAAATGTCAAAGTCTAAATTATGTAATCGATCATTATGGTGCAAGGTAAAATTACAAGGAGTTAGGAGCTGAGATGGCAGAAAAGGCAAAGGAGAGAAATATGAAAGCAAATGGGAGAGACTTTAAAAAAAATGAAATGGCAAGGTTTTCATTGAATCTATAAGCTCTTTCCAGGACTGAGAATTACTATTCACTTCTGATGCTAGAAAGAATATCATCGTTTTGATTTGTTAAGAGAAATTATACTTTTCATTTGACTGTCAGCCCGTTAGTAAAAGTCTTAAGTAATTACTGTTTATTATGTTATCAAATTTGTGGCATCCTTAAGGAAGGTACGTTGAAATGGTAATCACGATGAGCATAATTTAAGTTGTAATAAGAAATAAACATTATCATAAGATATGAAAAAAATATTGAGGATATTCTTATTTTTCTCGGATTCAAAAGCACGTGGAAATGAGTATTTTCTCTGAAAACACAATAGAATGGTAAACGTAATATTTTATCTAGAACTCGTGTTATTGAAATGTTATTTCTATGTAGATATAAATCAACCTTTTACGTCTAAAAATGATATATTCGACGATAAAAAGACATTCGTGAATATATTTGGGTTTGTCTTGACATTTATTCAAAACACAGGTACGTGTGTTCACGCCAGTTTTTCTCATAGACATTTAGGACTAGACTCGTTAAATTGAGAAATTCACAGTGGTGTTAATTCTACTTGTTAGAATAATGTCAAACTCAAAGCATTTATTTCAAATAAACCAATTACAGACACTTTGTGTGACAAGTGACTTTTGAATTGTCAAGTGGCGTTGAATCATAAAAATCGGCCAAGTACGAGTCAGACTCGCGCACTGAGGGTTCCTTACAAACCTATAGGTATTCACGGTTTATGCATAAGGTTTATGTTTATGAAATTTTTTTTTTTTTAATTTTTATATTTGATTTGATTGAATGAAAGATAAATTGCGGTTTACGATTTATGACGTATTAAAAAAAAAACTACTTACTAGATCTCGTTCAAACCAATTTTCGGTGGAAGTTTACATGGTAATGTATATTACATATTTTTTTTTTGTTTTATTATTATCGAATTTTAGAAGTTACGGGGGGGGGGGGGCACTTTGGAAGTGTCTCTCGCGCAAACCATTCAGTTTAGAAAAAAATGATATTAGAAACCTCAATATCATTTTTGAAGACCTATCCATAGTTACCACACGTATGGTTTTGATGAAAAAAAATATGAGTTTTAGTTCTAAGTATGGGGAACCCCAAAATTTATTGTTTTTTTTTTTCTATTTTTGTGTAAAAATCTTAATGCGGTTCACAGAATACATCTACTTACCAAGTTTCAACAGCATAGCTCTTATAGTTTCGGAAAAAGTGGCTGTGACATACGGTCGAACAGACAGACAGACATGACGAATCTATAAGGGTTCCGTTTTTTGCCATTTGGCAACGGGACCCTAAAAAGAATCATCAAAATCGGTTCACTAAGTCAAAAGTTAGGAGGTAACAAACATAAAATAGACAGCCCCAACACAAGTACTTCGGTAACTTACTGGGGCTGCCTCAATGTATGTTATAAATGCAACGTTTGTAGATGCAATAAAAAAAAAAATTAAAAAAAATACAGTCGAATTGATAACCTCCTCTTTTTTTGAAGTCGGTTAAAAAGACGATCATCAATGAACTTCAATAAGTATTGGGGACCTTTTTAAAAATGGTCTAGCGCTTTATTTGGATAACAAGAAATTAATCTTTATAGAAGAAGAGGAACATAAATTATATTAGAATACAAACCGACTCTCGCAGAGAATCTAAATAAATAAAAGCCATAGACGATGTAGTGGTGCCGTACAATATAAAACAATCCGTAACTATACAGCGATTTGAATGCGTAACTGTTCAAAAGTTTGGGCTCACTGTTATCGGACCAGAATAATTTGAATACCAAGATAATCCATAAAAATCAATTACACTTTCTCGTTTGAATCTGCTACACTGGTTCTCCCTGGACGATCAAAAAAGGTGACGAACTCATGAATATTCCATTATTCCTTGATTTGAATTTTATTTGCGTTTCCTTACCGATTGGAGGTTGAAACAGGGTGCTATTTGGAAAGACCTTGAGTTCAGACTATGATTTTAATTCTCCGAACGTAATGGTTTTTATGACTATGTTACCTATTTTTTATCTTCTTTTTTCGGTTTATACGTACCAACCTGCAGGCAGTTAGGTCATAGGGGTCGTATTTACCTACACAATATTAGTATAAAACATGTATTTATTGTTTCAATACTAGACTTAACAAACAAAAGAATAATGTAGCTGGAGGCTAATTCTCGTATTTAAAAAAACGTTGAAATTCAACTCACAATGTCATTTCAGAGACAATCATCGTCTAAGTCTTGTCTCGTCAAAAAAGAAGTTATTTTGACGGTTCATAAAAATACAGGAAATTCTCTTCGGTTATTATTGTCAGTTGAAAAATGGTGGAAAAATATTTCACGAACCGCGATAAACACTTGGGGCATTTCGATGAAATTGGACCGTGTTTGACAGATAACCGTAATCAAATACCTCCGTCCACTATTTTACAAATCGACCACTGACCCTTACCCTCATTTTCCGAGGGTTGACAAGAAGTCAATGCATTTTTTGCCTTTTTTCTTTTACCCCAGATGGACGAGACTTTCGAATAGTTCGAATTTCGATGATAAAGTTTAAAATGAAATGGCTCTCTGCAAATAGTTGACGCGGTGAAAGTAGGTACTTACAATTTTTACTACAGACAATGAGAATATTATGGAATGTGTACCTAGTACCGAGTACGTTTCATTTTATGTACGTCTACATTATATTAGCCCATAATTTCCATTTTATATACATTCAGAATGTTATTAGATATCGTAAAAGTATTACAAATGTACATTCTAATGTCGTACGTGATAGTCACTTGATATTTTTCGCGAAAAATATGTGTGAGGTGTTTTTAAAGTAGAAATTCATGAATGCAGCAACACATCTTGTTTGAAAAGGTTTTTAAAATATTTTCTGTGTAAGTTTGAGAGCAACGTAAAAAGACAAGCCATCTTTTAATGTGATATATTGCAGATTGCTAAATGAGTTTTGTTTGTTTCTCATATGGTTATACAATATCAAGAACTGTATGTAGGTTACTATAAAAATACGTTACACTACATTATGTAAGAGTGAAGAGTGAATGTAAAAAGTGAATTTACTTTTTTGTATTTAATAAATATATTTAAGACGATAAAAGTGAAATTGAATACACCGGAAACGATTAACTGAGGATTTCTTGTATATATAAAATATAAACATTTTCTTTTTCCGACAATGACACACGGAGACATGGCTTGAAAAGAATTGCGCGAAAATGTTATTTTTCAAATCGCGTGTCTGTCACTGCGTTTAATCCGTTTCAGAAAGGGTGTACAATATATACAGTCAAAGATATATTTACACTCTGCAGATGTTTTGGGTGCGGTAGAGGAAAATGATACTAAAACATGAAGTTAACACATTTATGTTCAAACAAAATTACGGGAAAGATAACCTGTAATAGATTAAAATGTGAGCTAAGACTGCCTTTACTAAAATCTGAGTGGAAAACTTCAGTGCATATAGCATAAGTTATATGTTATTTACTAGCACCGTCAAAATCTAAAATAGTAAATTTTCGTACACCGATACTACTTCATTACCAAAGGAAAACTTTAAAGTGGCCCCAAGAGGAAGCACTGGCATCGCTTTAATATAAAACGAAACTGCACGTCGCACGCCGAACAAAATACATATAGTAGAGCAAAAACAAACATTTGTAATCGACCGCAAAATGTTCGTGCATGTTTCATAGCAAACCTAATTAAAACTTAAACCAATGAAGCTGACTTATTCGACCAATAAACTGGCTGTTATATAGTTAAAATACCTCTTCATTCCAACTATCACTTTTCGCTACTTAGTAGTAAAGTTTTCTCTTTGAAACCGGCGAAGTTAGCGCCATAGCGGCATTTCCTTGCTAATTAACGAGGAGCTAGCTACTGCATTGTTACGTGCATCTTTAGTTCGGTTGAGTCGGATATACTTTGTGTTTCATATTATTTCATGCCTGACGATTGTTGTTAGACTAAACGTCGTAATATAAAACATTGTAGGAATCTCCGACTGAAATAGAATGTGTGTAACAACAGTGTCGTATGAATATTGTATGTAAAAGGGAATTGTTATGTAATTAGATATGCGAGCTCATAAATTATTTCCCAGAAAGTTTATTTTTAACGTTCCTGTTCAAACACAAAAAGAAATATCGTTACTTCAAACAAAGCTTATATTGTTGTAGCTGTATAAGTAAACTAGCTTCTGCCTGCGACTTCGTCAGCGTCAAGTTTTTGCTCCCCTGCCCCTTCCCATTGCATCAAATTTTCTGCCAGTTTACGCCCATTTTTCATTGCTGCTCTGCTCCTTTTAACCGTAGCGTGATGTTATATAGCCTATAGCCTTCCTCAATAAATAGGCTACCCAACTTAAAAATATTTTTTCAATTCGGACCAGTATCTTGTGATTAGCGCGTTCAACCAAACTAACAAACTCTTCAGCTTTATATTATTAGTATAGATTACTGAAAGTATGTTTAACTTACAATTTGAATAAAAATATGTTACAATGCTCATTTCAGCGAATCTGAAAATATAAATGGGGAGCAGCAGAGCAAAATTAATTAAAACTATAAAACGAAATTGATGTCATATGTAGTATGTAGCATTAAAAATTAAACAGCAAAAGCTTTTTACTCACCACCAAACAAAGACCAATAAAATGTTCAATCTCCACTATCGCTTCCAGTACAAATCTAAAACAAAACACTAACAAGAAAAAGTACCCAATAAAAGAACAATTCTCACGAATACATCCCCGATTGCGGGTTAACTTTCTACCGACCAATTCCGTATCGCCTCCTTCGACCGAGGAAGCGAAGTAGCGAAGTTGGGAGTCATTAACTTCACTTAAGTTCGTTACTCCACTCCGTAGATGCAAGATGGTAGTTCTAGAGCCAGCTGCGTTTGAAAATGAACGAAATAGGATAATGAGGAACTTGGTCTCTTTTGTGGAGCGTTTAGACCGAACGGAGATAGACAAAGAACGTGTGAACTGATACTAAAATAATAATAATAGCTTAAAAAAACACAGTTTCTTTAAACTTTCGGTTTCTTGGAAGTGTAGTTTAATAATATATTTTTTAGTTAAAAAAGCAATAATTCCTACAGAAACAAAGAAACACCAACAACTTAAACATATGGTGAATTTTAAGTACTTGCCTACCACTCTGAGGAATACGGATGGAATCTATTTATGTTTATAATATCTATTTATTTACTAATAATAAACCTGAAGAGATTGTATTTTTTTTTGTTTTAAAGCACTAATCCTTGGAATTACCAGTCGGATTGGAAAAAACCGGCCAAGTGCGAGTCGGACTCGCGCACCGAGGGTTCCGTACAAACTTGTACGTATTCACGGTTTATGCATAAGGTTTATGTTTATGAAATTAAATGTTAAAAAAAAATAAAAATATTTGTTTTGATTGAATGAAAGGTAATTTGCGGTTTACGATTTATGACGTATAAAAAAAAAACTACCTACTAGATCTCGTTCAAACCAATTTCCGGTGGAAGCTTACATGATAATGTACATCACGTATTTTTTTTAGTTTTATCATTCTCTTATTTTAGAAGTTTCAGGGGGGGACACATTTTACCACTTTGGAAGTATCTCTCGAGCAAACTATTCAGTTTAGAAAAAAAATGATATTAGAAACCTCAATGTTCCGTCCCGTGACCACAGACAGCCGACAGTACGACAGTTTTTGTTTAGTCGGGTCAGGTGAGTGTTTGAATATTTGTTAATCAGCTCCGCACACGGCGGACAGTTCGACCCACGCTTACCCAAGACCCGCCCAAAGTGGCCTATTTGTTGTCTGTCAAGGAAGGTAAGGTCTGGCGTCGAACACTCAATATTATTTTTAAAGACCTATCCATAGATATCCCACACGTATCATCATCATTTTAGCCGTTAGACGTCCACTGCTGGACTTAGGCCTCCCGCAATTTGGGGGGCTTTGCCATAATCGCCACGCTTGGCAGGCGGGTTGGCGATCGCAGTATGGTCCCCACACGTATGGGTTTGATGAAAAAAAAAAAATTGAGTTTCAGTTCTAGTTCAGGTATGGGGAACCCCAAAATTTATTGTTTTTTTTTTTCTACTTTTGTGTGAAAATCTTAATTCGGTTCACAGAATACATCTACTTACCAAGTTTCAACAGCATAGCTCTTATAGTTTCGGAAAAAAGTGGCTGTGACATACGGACGTACAGACAGACAGACAGACATGACGAATCTATAAGGGTTCCGTTTTTTGCCATAAATTTGCTACGGAACCCTAAAAATCATTATACACTTTGTAGCCAAATTTCTGAGGAAGATTATACAATTCTTAACATTACGCTAGAAGCCTCAAGAGCACAGTAAACTCAGAAACAATGCTGAGTGAAAACGAAATGCGAGGGCAAGCGATGCGACGCGACAGGGTGAGACGGGGAACAAGAAACATCACGCACACAAAATCGCGTGTAGAGCCTATTGTCAATCTAAAATTAAACGTATTTACTAACTGTATAGGTAAATATTTTTAATTTATGCACTGTGTTGCTTCGCACAGTCTAAGCAACTAAGCTTTGTTGGAACAGTCTATACTTCTCCAAGAAGTTTCCAACACTCCTGACATATGGTAACTAAGCAACGCTAAAGTAACTGGAATCAGACTTGTAGGTTTTATAGAGAAAGTATGGTAAAAGTCACTCATGCTCCATAGAACAAGCAGGATCCGCCAATCAGACAGGTGTTGCGTCTGCTGAGGTACTTATTGCTCAAATAATTGATCTCGGGACGTTGTATACTAGTAATTAGACGTATTTCTTCCAGGAATAGTGATAGTTTGCCCCAGTTGCAACAACTAAATATCTTGACTTGTATCGAAATTCATGTACGTCGTTGATTTTCGAAAATGGTTAAAGCATCAGGCTTCAACTGCTTGATATTATAGAAACTTTGGTTGCATCGAAAGGTTCTGTAAGTGAAAGGTTGAAATTTGCTTGCAGTATGCAAAATGTATGTTCCTTCCTTGTTTTGGATTGGATTTGGAACAAAATTGGATGCGAGAAGCACAGAACCGGTCGAAGTGGCGGTGCTTGGGGGAGGCCTATGTCCAGCAGTGGACGTCTTTTGGCTGAAATGATGATGATGATGCAAAATGTTGCGTGACGTCAGTATGATGCGCAATTCACAAGTGACGTTGTAGATCACACCACTTTCATTTCTTTCTTATTTTACACGTTTACTCTGATAATCATACTTGCTCGGATATTTGTTTTTTACATTTTTGCTGTTTTACTATGATTCAAACATTTTATTTGATATACCTACTACTTTGTAGATGATAACACAATCAAATCAATCTGCCTAGCCTTTTCCGACCTATGTTGGGGTAAGCTTTCAATCGGATCCAATGCAGCTGAATACCAGTTTTATACTCAGAACGGCTGCCTATTGGACCTCCACACCCCGCTTAATGGGTATTTCTGCGTAATATGTACTTCTTGGGAAGTCTGGTTGCCCGGATTTTGAACTTCTTACTACTCCTACGACTGTCAAAGAACTACCTACCTACTGGTCTGCTCCAAGCACAATATCCGGAGGAAACCAGCATGTCCTAGAACCAAAAATTCAAAAGACATGTGACATCTACGAACCCGCACTGGGCCGGTGGTGAATTATGACCCACACAGTCTCATAGATAGAAGGCCTCTGTCTCAGCGGTGAGAAAATTATATGCTGATAATGTGTATATGTGTGTGTGAGGTGGGGGGGAGTGTGTGAGTGTATATGTATGGCTTCGGATGTGTGTGTATGAGTGCGTGAGTTACAATACCCGTGTAGCTATAGGTATACATTTCATAATTGTTCTCTGCTACGGTCTAAACGCACCGTAATACTGCCGTTCTAAAAGTTTTTGACAATATAAGCCAGCTCCTTACCCTCGTTATTTGCCCTTATTATTGTTAAGAAGGATGCGCCACGGTGGACCACCAAATTTAAAATGTTATACTGTGTTCATTTTAGCCTATTGAACATAGCATTTATTGAATCTTATTGTGTTGACGATTTGAATGATCTGTAAAGCCATATTTGTGACGGTCACGAATCATATTTTACACTAACATTATTTTATTTCATTTTTTTATTTTATTTTTTTTTATCGTCAGGATTTGGAGTTCCCATTTCATGGGGATAAACAAGACGTATAAACAATTACAGGAATATTAATAACACTATTAACCACACTATATAAAAAGAAACAATAAAATGGTTACAAGATAGAAAGGTATAGTAACAATACTATTCAACGAACAAACCCTTAAGGTTACTGTTCGTATAGAGGCCTAAAGCCACCCAAATACAAAGTGTATCTTTCGCTATCAGCTAGTCAATACAGCTATGTGAATATATAGCAGCGCTGTACCAGGTAAACCGACAGTTTCGTCGGGAGCAGGAGCTCTGTAATGAGTCTAATCCGAAGATAGACTGGCTCGCTCACTGAGTGCAAGCTCTTTTATAGGACAATGTCCCGCCATAATATCCACGACAACTCTGTCCGATGGCGCGCGGAAGCACGCCAGGTGTTTACTTGATACAAAACACTAAAGTATGCTAAATCTAATAAGACTTACATTAGAAAGTCATCAAATAATACAAGAATAATTGTCGTAAACAAACAAATGATGAATGCACCACGTAATTCATTTTAAAGTTTTAAGTGACATGTCATTTATTGTTTTGAACAAAACTACCGGTTACTATTATCGAAATAAGTTTCCAAAAATGAATTAGTGAGTACACCAAGTACTCAATAAATTATCTTCTGATTTATAAGACAATATCTGATAGAAAAATCATCAAAATTAATGATAATAAGAACAATTCATAACAAATTATGCGGACTACCCACAATTTGTAATGATAACCAACTCCGACACGGCCAGAACTGACGTTCTACACGACCTCGTGTGATTCTGAAAAGAAAATCTCTTTGTGGACACCGATCGGCCTTTCTGACAAACAAAAAGCCTTGACAAAAGGTATGTTGCTAAGAAAAATCTGAATTAGTCCAACAAAATTATTATCAATAGCAGTTGCATCGCAACCATTCAAAATGACCATACTGTTACTGACAATCCATAGCTCAAATAAAGTAGAGACATAGTCTCCCAGCCAAAATCACACCATGGGATTTGACAAGTAATTTGGAGTCGAATAGAAAACCCGCATAGGCGTCAACATAGACATTCCAAACAAGAGTCAACATAGACATCTTTTCAATTTAGCTATAGTATGTCAGAATCAGATGAATCATCATCACTGTCAACATTGACATCACACTAACATTATCTGGACATTCAGGCATTTTCTATACACGATCATGAGCACATTTGTAAATCCAATTGGTACTCAATAAAACCGGAAAAATCACCATTAGAATCCTATTAGACAGAGTTGTAATCCAAGATTGAGCATTGGAATCGGGTAGGTCTGGGTCAAAATCGGGCAAGCGAATAACAGATGGAGCGGAGTGCGACTTAATCGCTTCAATTAACTGAGCCATATTATGGTTCTGAAGCTCTAACATCACTCGCCATGGATCACCAACACCTTGAGATTCCTAGGCTTAACCTAATCCCACTTCTGAAGTCGGATCGGGAGTGCCGAGCGGTATATCGTCAGGATTTGGAGTTCCCATTTCATGGGGATAAACAAGACGTATAAACAATTACAGGAATATTAATAACACTATTAACCACACTATATAAAAAGAAACAATAAAATGGTTACAAGATAGAAAGGTATAGTAACAATACTATTCAACGAACAAACCCTTAAGGTTACTGTTCGTATAGAGGCCTAAAGCCACCCAAATACAAAGTGTATCTTTCGCTATCAGCTAGTCAATACAGCTATGTGAATATATAGCAGCGCTGTACCAGGTAAACCGACAGTTTCGTCGGGAGCAGGAGCTCTGTAATGAGTCTAATCCGAAGATAGACTGGCTCGCTCACTGAGTGCAAGCTCTTTTATAGGACAATGTCCCGCCATAATATCCACGACAACTCTGTCCGATGGCGCGCGGAAGCACGCCAGGTGTTTACTTGATACAAAACACTAAAGTATGCTAAATCTAATAAGACTTACATTAGAAAGTCATCAAATAATACAAGAATAATTGTCGTAAACAAACAAATGATGAATGCACCACGTAATTCATTTTAAAGTTTTAAGTGACATGTCATTTATTGTTTTGAACAAAACTACCGGTTACTATTATCGAAATAAGTTTCCAAAAATGAATTAGTGAGTACACCAAGTACTCAATAAATTATCTTCTGATTTATAAGACAATATCTGATAGAAAAATCATCAAAATTAATGATAATAAGAACAATTCATAACAAATTATGCGGACTACCCACAATTTGTAATGATAACCAACTCCGACATATACAATGGCACACATCTACACTTTTTTCACACACTCTGGCACACAAACACACACACACACTCAAACCCACTCGCATAAATCACACAATTACGCTCCTTCCTTTCTGTTTTATTTTTTGTATTTTATTTTATTGTTCTGTTTTATTAATTGCATTCTCTGTGTTACGGTAAGTGGCACTGCGGAGTCACCTAACACAAGCATCTATATGCTTAAAAGGTGATCTTCAAATCATGTGAACAAACATTTTTTTATTTTTTTTATTTTAATCAATATACAACCAGACACTGACCTGAAAATTACAAAATAGGTACATAAGAAAATTTTAATTTAACGTCCTTGGCGCTTCCCACTTAAAAGGGTTTTTTTTTTAACATAGTGTGTGTGTGTGTGTGTATGTGAGTTTAATTAAGTTGGTATGGTATAATTAAGTTCCAAACTAACTTTTGAAATCAAACATTTATAAATTTTGTGTTCTAAAAGCTAATATTTTTGAAAGGTAGGTACTGTTTTATTAAGATATGTAGGGCCCGAAGTGATAGTGAATATTAATATTAAATGATACCTACATTTTAATTTGACCAGACTGTCGCCTAGACCGCGATTTATAAACGTTACTTAAGACTTAGACTAAGCGTTATTCCTGTCTCTGTCGCACTACAAGTTACACGGAATAATGTGCAAGATATAATATGACTTTCCTTATACTGGTAGGCAACATTAAATTTTTAATGGTACTAATAAAATAAATGTGAAAGTTTGTATATTTAGATACTAATATTATAAATAAAAAAGTTTGGATATTTGTTACTCAATCACGTAAAACTTCTAAATGGATTTTAATGAAGTTTGGTACACTGATAGTTTATAACCTGGATTAACACACAAGATGCTTATTTATCCTGGTAGTACGTTCCTATGGGATAATTTTTAGCCTCCACACGGGCGAAGCCGCTGGAAAAGCAAATGATTCATAGAAGCAATAGCAGTACCGATATAGCAACTTGATAGTCATTCCTAATGTGTGTGTGTGTGTTTCCAATGTGTGTGTATGTGTGTGTGTATGATATAGAAATATCATCGAAGGACCAACAGCAGTAGGTCTATAAGACGCCAGATATAGCCTATCTAAAAATAAAAACGACCCCATAAAAATAAAGACGTATCAGCATAATCTGCAACCTCCCTCAGAAACCTTTCCGACCTAAAACAAACTCAAATAACATTATCGAGCAATGATAAAACAAGGTAACAAGGTAAAAACATAATCCTTTTTATTATAAAGCCGTTCTTACGTTTGTAGTTACATTATACGCGATAGTAAGGGTAAAGGTTGGGTTCGATTCTCTGATAAGTATGTTTATTTTGGGCTCCGTACTTAGGATCGTCGAGTACCTACACGTCCCAGGTAATCCTAGTTTTGGGGAAAGCAGTTTTCTCTAATGTATTTGGGTTAGTTTTATGTAAACGATATGGAAGATAATGGAAGTTTTAGTAAATCAAAGGCTTGTTGGAATATTGATGTGGGCAAATTTTACATGAATTTGCATAATTAAAGCTTCAACATTTTTTTGGTAACCATGAATTTAGCACATTATTTTAGACCACCCTGTGCGTAGAATTTATTTGTCGATTGTGAAAAAAATGTGCAGTTACATAGAAAACTGCAATACCATTATCAGCCTATAATGTTTCCAGTGCTGGGAAACAGGGATCTTCCCGGTGCAAGGGAGCATAATCCACCACGCGGCCACAGTGCGAGTTGGTACATGTCGGTTTTTGTAACGATGTTTTCTTCACCATTTGAGACCACTAGTAAGGAAACACAACGTAAAACGCCCGTCTGTGTTCAAAATTACGACCTACATTTCTAATGTTGCGGCCGGATACCCTTAGACCACCACTGCTGAAAAGTGCAATACCGACGCGGTTAAAATGTTTGAACATACAACAACCTAGGAGTGTTTAGAATCAGAAGGTGCAGAATCGGTTGTGAGTCTATGTCTGCCACTTTGTATAAAATCAAACAGCTCTATCCGTACACTCTGCTACAAGGATTTGTGGTCACTTGAAGTTAATTACGTTGACAGGGGTTGATTTGTGCAATTCTTAGTTCCTAGCGAATAAATAAATAAATAAATAAATATCTTAGGACAACCAACACACTGTTATCTGATCCCAAACTAGGCAGAGCCTGTACTATGGTAACCAGACAACTGATAAACATACTTATATATTTCTAAATACATACATATTATAGATAAATTACACCCAGACACAGAACAAATGATTGTGCTCATCACACAAAGATTTGTGCTGGGTGGGAATCGAACCCACGACCTCAGTCTTTGCAGTCAGGGTCACTAGCCACTAGACTAACAGGCCAGTCAACGCACGATATCTGTGAAGACATATTGTGATTTTAATCGAAATTGCCATTTGCATGACTGATATCTTTATCTGTCTAGTCTGAATAAATAACGGACATAACCAAACCGATCCTGCTCAAATACAATTACCTCAAATGACTGTTGGCAAATATGTGTGCAACTGTTTTGTGAAATGTCACATAAAATAATTATATTCGAAAACAAAATGGCATTTTAGTTAGTTTAATACGGTAGCTCACATTGAGGTGTTTCATGTGGTGTCGGACGTAAAGAATAACACCATCCCATTTCTTCTCATAGGTGTCGTAAAAGGCGATTAAGGGACTTACTAGAGAATGGGCAGCAGCGTTCCCTATGCATTTTACTACCTTACTGCGATCGCCAACCCGCTGGCTAAGCGTTGTGTATTATTACTAAACCTCCCAGATTGAGGGATACCTATCTCCAGCCGTGGACGTCTTTCGGTTGAAATGATGATGATGACATCAAGGTAAATTTAAGTTTTGTCTGACAGCAATCTAATTGAAAAACCGCTGACTGTCCAAGACGCTACACGAAAAAAAAAGGTTTACCTATACCTAATTTATAGGCAGTATTATGACACCCACAAACAACCCACAATATCAAGAAACCTTTTTCCTTCCTTCCCGAAAACCTTTTTTACGGCCCAGATTATGGACGTCAATCATAACAAGCTTTTCAAAACCTGACTTAGAAGTCGCTTTGTGATTTGATCGGCTTGGACTCAATTTGAAACATCCTCAAGCATTGTAGCGGCTTTTTAAAGCGCTATGCGTACTAGTCATCAATGCTGCAGTGTCGCTTCAAGCGCTGCATCAATAAGTAATCCTGTTGCACCGTGTTAAGTAACATTTGAGTAATGGGGAGTTGCTTTCGAGATCAAAATTAGCCGATAGCAGCCAAGGTTACGTAAAGTTATTGGAATATTAAAATAAGCCTAACCTTATTATTTCTGAATGATTGGCGCGATTGACTATTTGACTGAAATAGCCTTTATTATACATGTAGACATGCGTACATGTTGTACTTATTGTTGTAAGTAAATAAATAAATAAATGTCATGATTGATTGCTCAGCTCCTTGTATGTATAGCGAAAATCAGCGCTGCTGACGATAGATTCGTCTGACGTCGCAGCATTTTGCTGAGCAACGACCTGTTCTTGCACAGATACGACGCACAGATCAAGTGTTCTTATTTGTGTGGTATTTTTGTCACAAAACTAGCTAGAAATGCACTCTGCATCCGGCAATTTTGTTTTTGTTTTTTATTATATAATTACTGTCAGTGTCATAACGCAGATATATGATTTGTATTGTCTTTGGTCCGTAGCCGTGACATCAATGAGCCATAGGTAACATTCTACAACGTTTTTTATCTTGAATACGTGGCTTTTGGCTACATTGTACGCGTGCATTTTTCTTTTTTGTAACAATTTTTTATTTCATGTTGTGCGTTTTGTTTGTGCAGAATAAAATATTTTTCTTTCTTTCTTTCTTTCTAATAACATTAATTTTAGAGGGTAAATCCGTATTCAAGCATTCGCAAAATTATAAGATATTCACTCATTGAATTACAATCACATGGCAAACTGTTGTTGAATATGAACATAATGCAATAGACTCGTAGCTACTCTTTCATCGAAAATAGCGTGATAAATCTATATTGGTTAACTAGAGTTTTAGGGAATATTTGTGCTAGATGTGAACCTAACGTGTTCATTACTTTTTACGTCAAACCATGCGTCCAGATAAACGGACAAAAATTCAACAGAATCGGCATCACAATCGTTTTCAAATCTCGAACCTATTCAAAAATATTCAATGTACAGTATGACTTTGCTACGATTTTACTATAATTATGCATGAATAGATAAAGACATACGCCCATTCATTTTATCAAGCACAAAGCCAAGTAAAATAAAATAGCATTCACGGGGAATATTTGCTTGTTTTATATGTAAATGAGAGACTTACTTTGCTAACGAGTGATAATCACAGCACTTCGTACTAATTAGTAGCAGTGGAAAAATAAAGTAATAAAACAACTGAAAGTAATTTCTCACTTATCGTTTACTCGGTAAAAGTATAAAATGGCATGATAAAATTAACGAGCCGGTAAAATAACGGATCGCATCTGTTTAAGCGAGCGGTTACAGAAAAAAACGTAAAAGAGTTTTAATCCAAATTACGTGGTTTCAACGCATTATCAACGCAGTTTATCTCACAAAGAAAAACTAAGTAAGCATTTGTACATTCAAAGCTTTGAAACGGGATATCTCTTTTAGGTTGTAAAAAGTATTTTTAATCCCTTTGTTTTTACGCACTGATTACATTACATTCTTTTGAAATCGCACTTTTATCTCAAATATTTTGTAGATCCTATTTGAACTTGTACGAACAATTACTGAAGCGGCAATCAATGCTTGAAATAAATTTTATGAAGGTGATCGGAACAGACTACATGCGGAAGGCGAACGCGACCTGGTATTGTGGCGCAGCTTGGGAGAGGCCGTTGTCCGGCAGTGGACTGCGGTAGTTTGAGTTGATAATCGACGATAATAAAAAATAAAAAAACGATCTTATTAAAATATAGAAACTAAATATACGAATTACAATGTAAATAAAAACGTAATAAACAATAATAATATACAATTTAATATACTATTGTTAAAAATACAGACCAATATTAAGAATTTACAGGAAAATAATCAAAGCGCTCTTCCTCTATTCTAATTAGAATTTAAAATGTTGCTGTGCCCTACAGGGTCCATAATTGTTTCTACATATATTAATACCCACCACCTGTATACATTATGGAATGCAATAAAGATTTGAGATTTGAAAAAAAAATCACTTCTATTTTAATATAAATGTTGACATTCAAAAATACATATAAGCATCTATTTAAAATAAATGCTTTGACTTTGAATGACAAGGGTAGGACTTGTCAGTACTGGCAGCCACAGTCATAACGAAAGTAGATCCACAAAGAAATTTTAACAAAATTATCATATTCTAAGCAAAAATTATCTCAATGTAAATAATTCCTAGTACCTACCTAACTCGAATTTACCGAACACTGCTAATTTTACAAAACAAATTGTTCTATAATAAAGCGAAACGCGCATGCTATCTTAAGGGCCTCATCGCTACCCAAATAAAACTACGTAATTGGGTTTGTCAAATTGCCCGGGTTTCGGACTGACTAGCGTCATTAGGCGCTTAGATTTTATTGAAACTGGAACGTTCGTTTTGTTTAGAATCGTTCAAGTGCTTTGTTTATACTAAAACATTTTCTTATTAGGTATTGTTTAGGCTCGTTAATGAGCCCCATTTAATCGTAATTAAGGCTGTGTTTGAACGGTGAATTGCGAAATTTCTAGTCTTTGTATATTTCTTTCTGAAACGAATGTTCTCTGATGAAGTCTTTGAAAAGTCAGGAGCAGCGCTGGTAATTATTTACTCTAATTCTCTCAATTTCGTCCATGATTTGTAGTTTTAGACATTTTTGACGCATACTCTTAACAAGAATAAAGTTTCAAATAATAAGAATCATGAAAGTAGTAATATGACCTGCTAAGAAATAAATATTTACACAATCAATCTACGTAAGTTTATTCCCTAGACTTCAAAACCATAAAGCGATTTATAAATGGAGTGACGTCACCGCAGAGCTCCTCGCTATTTTCAGACCTTACGAGTATGAAATTCGGCGGAAAGGTAGTAGTAACCTACTTACTGATTTAGATACGACAGTTTTGGAGCTCCCAGAGAACTTTCGCGAAACATTCCAAAATACAAACTTGGGAAATCAAATGGCGAAATCCTAATAAACGAGTTTACATTTTCGCCTCTACGTCATGGCGGGACGTCATTGTAAAAACGATGCGACGGGTAGCTCCATCCAGTTAACGTAAAAATCTCCACGACTGGAAAGTGGTAATTCTAAGTATTGGTACTTTTAAAGTATACAATATACTACAAAATTGCATCACATTGTATGTGAAATATAAACTTGGTTACATACATTTGTTTCTGTATTTTTATATCAGGATGTAGACTAAAATATCAATTTCAGTATCAAAACATCCTGTTACACAAATTGCATTTGGCTTATATTAGAGCATAGTGACGTCACAAGCGTCCATTCCAGTTCGTTACATTTTTAACGGCATGAGCCATGAGACTGCGCCATGCTTCGCTGTTGATTAATTGCCGTCGTCGTCTTCGTCCTGTCCCTGATTGATTACATTGTAATCTTGTTTGTGACTTGACTGATGTTAGAAATTGTATCAGTCTTGTTTTTCATAATTCCCGGTTTTGATAATTAGTGGTCGTAGTTTTTAGGCTTGTTTGCCTGACAGATTTGACGGCAACAATTTATTGCATGACTGATTTGGGTGTTTGTTTTGTTTTTAAAGACAAATGAAATATTTGCTCCCATATTATGAAGTGAAACTTCTTAGACACGGATTCGATTTGGATGAAAATCTAAAGTGAAATTTCAAGTACGCGTCACGTTTATACACATTTCGTTACATGAGAAAGAAAAAACCAAACTCTAACATCGAATCTGTCTAACTGTGTTGGGTTCTTGTGACCAGAGGACTGGGTCATTATTTGGCCAAAGAATTAACATTGCCATTCAACGTGGCAATGCCACCTATTTATGAGGACCTGTAATCAACGATATCTAACGGTTCTCAGAGCAACACAAAATATACAACTACAACAGTTAAAGCGGATAAGAGGAACGAATGGTACTTACACGTAATTTTGTAAGATTACTAAGTATAGTCACTTAAAGAGATAGGTAACCAGGGTCATCATAAACCTCATACTATTATGTATGGAAGGTATAAAATAATGTAATGAATACCAACATCGCTTTAAGCGTTCTTGCTCCATCGTAAATTGTATCTCTTAAGAAATAAAATCCTTCATAGTTTATTATTTACTCATAGCTAGCACTTAAGTGCTTTGAAATTTATGAAGATAATAACTCCAAAAGGCAAATAAATCTATTAGTATCAATGACGGGAGCTTGAATAAATAAACTGTTATATTAATACAATTAAAACTAAAGTTTCAAAATGTGGATCAAACAAAAGGTCAGAGGTACCCGTCGTCTGATGAACTGTTGTGGTTGGTCTAAATTTAGAATACCTTTTACTTGATGTGAATACCTAAGGAGGTCTAAAATTACCTGTCTACGTCATCTAATCGATTTTGGTTAATTTTGGATGCATACTCAGCAAGCTTGCTCAAAACTTTCAGCTTGGAGTATGTACTGATTTTTAAGGCGATAGCGAGCGAATTCGACCATTTTTTTGAAGCAGAGTATTAGTATTGTCCTGCAAATAAAGATCATACAATTTTGCCGTTATACAATTATTCACAATCGTCTAAAATAACAGCCCTGAGTGGTAAAAGCGTAACACACTATCTGCAAGAATCGCTCACATTTTGACAATTCCATAACATTCATGGCGTTGTTTACGTTGCTAATCAGTAGTTCTGTAAAAATCTCACCGTGATACCTGCGGTGAAGTGAGCTTACGGTGAGTTATCATAAGTGTTAATCAAGCTATCATATCAGGTGAAATGATAGCTCACTTTAAGGTCTTCTCACGATGAAATTTTAACAGAAAAGATCTACTGATAATTTTTTCAAACGTTGGAAAGAATGGAGTAACAATAACCTTCAAAATGATCCAAATTCTTATTAATAAAACAAATAGTGACCGTGGTGGATGGGTTTTCTACAAAATGAAAAACCCTTAATGATAAAGATCGTACACTATGACCATCAAATAGAAATTCTGACACCTCATAATAATAAAGTGAAAAAAGATCCCTAAAAATACACATCATGCAGCCAATTACGAACCATCAATATAGTTTAAACAGTGTTATATTACCGGACACATAAATAATGTTTACAGTCAAAAGAAATTTAATGCACACACGAGGGTAGAACTTAAATGTTTGTCTCTGGTTGACGCAACGGAAAACAAATACGAACCTGAACAAATAGTGACCGTGGTACGGTGATTACCAACCTTTATATATGTATATGGGACTTTATTGATGTTTCCGTGTTGGTGTAGGTTACTGAGAACATAAATAGATTACCTACCTGAGGACTGCAAAAGAAAATAATAAATTAGAGAGTAGTTCTATGAGGCTAGAGAATGTGATGTGACAGATTTTTGAAACGATGTTCTTTTACGCAGCTTGCGGTAGGAGCAAAATTGTGGAAATCACTACGTAGCGAAATGAACGTAACGTTATGAAAAGGTATGATGCCACCTCCATGCGACTTTTTATTATATACAGGTTGGTGACTATCACAATAAATAGTACAGCGGCTTTTGTTACCTAACAATCTGACAAAATAATAAATCCAACAATTTTACTGAAAGTAGAAAGCTGAACTTCAAACAAATTAAATAGCATAAAAATTGGCATGAAATCCACTACCGTTGATAAAGGCATTAAACACGTGCGGGGCTATGGTATCAAAAATTCAACACAAGCTTTATGATACTGTTACCAAATAATCACAAAAATAAGTTTAATGTTGATAAGTACTAAAAACTATATATTTACATTACGTAATGTCGAATACGTGGTTTCAGTTAAAGTAAAGCCATAATAATCACCGCCCTGGAAGAGAAAGGGAGAGAGTGAGATAGTTTTCAAGGATTTCGAAAGTGCAAAAACCAATAATGAGGTCTAAATAAAAATCCACGATGGCGGCGTCGAAAAATTTCTGTTTCATCATGGCAGTCGTTTTCATGGTTTTCGAGTGTGCTGAAGCCGACAGTAATAGTAAATAAATAAAGTAATCGGCGCGGCGTTACATTCGGAGTTTAAGGAAAAACGTAAGGGTTATGTTCCAGAAGGGGTTCCCCCGACCCCATACGTATTTTTTTTGCAATTTACTAATGAAGCTATGTCTTGAGGAAAGTTTGGAGTATGAATGTGAATGGCTATTAGAGTAGTGAAAGACCAAAAAACGATGTATGGACGGTGTAAGATTATATGTTTAGAAACGGGGTGACTACCGAGATGACGAAAAATAGAGACGTAGATATGAGAGAAAAAGGTATCAAGTAGCGCCGACCTTAAATAGATTGGAATACAGCAGGGGAATGATGAACATGAACAATAAACCTATCCTTTTTTTTTCTGCCGGTGTCGCGTGATTGTTCGAAAGAGATACCGTGACCCTGGCACATGGGCATCTGAAGGAACACGGGTGGGTTTTAGTCAGTAAAAGTCTGACACGCCCTCCCACTCCGCTCAGAGCGGGAGAAGTCATTTGATGATTTCCCATCAAAAAAAAAAAACCTATCCTAAATGCCTCACTCGTAATAAAATTTACATAATAAATAACACTAACATAAATGCAAGCCTTCTATCGCTGATATGACAATAACAACATAATCAGCCTATAATGTTCCCACTACTGGGACACAGGCCTACTCCTACTCTTTGAGCGGGAGTAGGCTAGAAATCCGCCACGCGGGCCCAGTGCGGGTTGGTAGATGTCACATGTCTTCGAATTTTCTGTTCTTGGACATGTCAGTTTCATCACGATATTTTCCTTCACCGTTTTGAAAGCAGTGGTAATAAAATTATTTAACTAAGTAAAACGTCTGTCAGAGTTCGAAAGTACGACTTGCAACTAGTGGTCTGGGCTGTTACCACTGAGCCACCACAGTTGTGATATATATTAGATAATATTGATACATAATATTTCATCGTAACATAATCATGTACCCGTAATTTTGACTGGCCTGTTAGTCTAGTGGTTAGTGACCCTGACTGCTAAGACTGAGGTCGTGAGTTCGATCCCCACCCAGGACAAATGTTTGTGTGATAAGTACAATCATTTGTTCTGTGTCTGGGTGTAATTATCTATAATATGTATGTATTTAGAACTATATAAGTATATTTATCAGTTGTCTGGTTGCCATAGTACAGGTTCTGACTAGTTTGGGATCAGATAACGGTGTGTCGGTTGTCCTAAGATATTTATTATTAGTAAAATTTAACTGACACCAAAACATTATTTCATAAAATAAAAACGAAAATATCAATCAGATTTTCGTTCAAACCATTATCGACAGGAAATTAAAAAATTAAGTAAGGTAAAGGAACAAAGTTCCATTTTAAGAAAGCATTAAATAAGCGACAGTTTGTTATTAGCTTCAGCAATTTTGGTTTGACCTTTATCAATAAAGCAATTCGAGTAACAGCCAAGATTGTTTGGGATGAAAGAGCAACCTACATCATTTGAAAGTTAGTAAGTATACTAATCAATATTTCGTAATAAGTGCCGACAAACGAACATTATTAGGCACAACGTAGGCGTTGATGACATGTTGACAATTGTATCAAAATTACGTTGCGTCGGATTATTAATACATCTTTTTACTATCAGCCAGTCGTCGTCGACGAAAAAATGAATGCCTCCTGCCCTTAATGTACCCTTGTCCATAATGATATATATATAGATTGGGGTGCATAACGGCTTTCTTTGCAATTTAAATTCTGGAAAGGTATCAAACGTTAACCGTTCTTTACGGAAAATAAATCTAAAACAATATAGTGGTAAAATCCACGTTACAAAGGTATCTATAGTTACCACAATCTTCCTAATGGATTCTCAGATCCATAACAGTATGCTTCGCCCACTCTATTAAGCTGCTACATAAATGCTGACAGGGCTTGAAATTGTACCAATTTTGGTACAATCTGTCCAAAATTCAGCCCGCAGTAGGCCGTAATATCGCTCTGTAACTCGGTGCCCGAAATGGAACGTGACTGTCAACTGTCAATTTCATGAGTTCAGTGTCACATCACCTTTTTTATTGTTTTTAATGCATTTCACTTTACGTATTTCTTTTCATGGGAATTTGTGAAGGAAAATGAAATGTGATATTATTATGTTTTTAGACAGCTACGTTGAAATTAAAGGTGTATTGTTTTACGTGCTGTTATGTCTCTAATAATTTTAGAATGGAACAAGACTTGTTAACTCAGGCTTCGTTAAAGGATATAAAATGTGTGTTATTTCGCGGAGAATAAAGTATCGTTGTATTTGATATTTACAACCCAAGGCTACATCCAAGATAGATAACTGCAACCTCATATCGATCGACCTATGAAGACCCCGCAGTCTTTATTAGTATTTCAAACAATCACGTATTTACTTAGGTACACACGGCTACATATCAAAATGTACATTTCCAGTTTTAACAGATGTCGCATTGTACAGGCTTTCCGTTGGTGAAATGAGAAGTCAGCTTATACTGGAAATGTATAGCTTGATTTGTCTCTGTACATACCTTTCTCTTTCTCTCTCTCTTTGCCTAGTCTTATCCCATTTTATTTGGGGTCGGCTCTCCTCGTTATTCTTCGCCAGATGTTTCGGTTCCGGGTGGTCGCGTCATTCACTTGGGCTTGCTTCACTTGCTTGTCTCTATACGTACAGACCTACAATACATTATTCCTCCAGTTACAATTTTCTTATTTTTGATATTTTATTCGCCACTAATGAGAATAAAGCTGACTGAGAGGAAAAGGTTTTTCAGTTGCGAAGCAAATTTTTTTTTTTTCGGAAAACTCAAGTATTTATTTTGAACTAGCTTCTGCCCGCGACTTCGTCCGCGTTAAATTTCTTATTCCCCCGACCCTCACCGTCGCATCGAATCGCCTGCCCGTGCGAGTTTTTCGTACCTATTCGTAATTTTTTTGCTCGGCTCCTAAGGGTCCTAGCCAACACTACATTTTTTTTTCAATTCCAATCAGTAGTTTCCGAGATCATAGCGTTCAACGAAACAAACAAACTCTTCAGCTTTGTAATATTATATTATGGATGTGAGCCGAATTACACAATTTTAATGTAAAATTAAACGGTCTGTAAAATCCGAACCCACTAATGAAACATTACGCATAAATAAAATGCTAAATTAAAACAAACAATGTAAATAAACGTTAATGAAATCGCAATCTGCCAAGTGTGAGTGTTGCTCGGGAGGCGAGAGTTACCAATACCAATATTTGAAGTACTGATTGCTGGATTAAATGCGGATACAGGCTTGTGCTACTTCCATATTTCTGACGTAATGTGGGAACCTTCTTTACTTTTCCCACCACTTTTGTGTCTCGGTTATTTTATTTATACGGTACATTTTTTATTATGCATGAAATTATAATACGTTCGAACGTGATTGTTAGTCTGTCTGTAATACCGGCCATTCTATCACCGTAAATAAAATTTGTATTTTTACACGCTTTATATTAGCTTCACTTGTATGTTTGTATGTTTGTTTGTAACCGACTCCTTATAGCGCGATTTTGACCCACTTTAAACGACCAGATTTCATTCGAACTTTGCACACCTGTTAAGGACCGTTGACAATGCAATAATTTCATAAATTTGTGCCATTATCCTTGCCAGGGTTACCAGGACAGCAAAAAAACTGTCTTCGAAAACTACGCTGACATACGTCACAAACTAATTTGTGCCATTATCCTTGCCAGGGTTACCAGGACAGCAAAAAAAAAACTGTCTTTGAAAACTACGCTGACATACGTCTCAAAATACGAAACATCCTAAAAAATAGAAAATAAATAATAGTTTAAAAAAACTAAAAAACACGCTTCCATTGGAAACCAAACTAAAAAGTACAAAATAATGGAAAAAAGCGTGGGCTGCCTGATATCAATAAAAAAAAATACCTTAAAAAGCACCCCACGCTTTTTTCCCATTATTTTGTACTTTTTAGTTTGGTTTTCAATGGAAGCGTGTTTTTTAGTTTTTTTTAACTATTATTTTTATATCTAGGTATAATTATTATGGTGTACATACTAAACGTAATAATGTTGATAATAAATAATGTTCAGCGTGATGCCGGAGGTAAAGACTAGCACCATCCCATTTCTACCCATAGGTGTCGTAAGTGGCGACTAAGGGACTTACTAGAGAATGGGCAGCACCGTTCTGTATGCATTTTACCAGCATATTGTGATCACCAACCAAACGTGGCGACTTGTCGATAGCGGACTCCCGGCCACCGTCGTAGGCGCGAACTTGCGGGTGGCGAGCAATGGGTAGCTTGCCGCCCGGTAAGGACCAGGCTCGGGTCGACGGTGCGTAGTGTTCCACGCGCGCCTGAAAGAGATGTCAGCAGAACTGAAGGGGTCTGCTAGGACCAATGCCTGCCAGGGTTGCGAGATTCGTTCGAAAGAGTTACCGTGGCCCTGGTATATGGGCAACTGAAGGAACACGGGTGGGTTTTAGTCAGTAAAAGTCTGACATGCCCTCCTGCTCCGCTCAGAGCGGGAGAAATCATTTGATGATTTCCCATCCAAAAAAAAAGCGTGGTGACTTTTGCATATCCCCCCCAGATTAGGAGATGCCTATGTCCAGCTGTGGACGTCTTGAGGCTGAAATGATGATGAAATTACTAAATAAAGAGCAGTGGTATCTGCCCCAACATTCACTAGGAACTTAGTGTATTTAATTTCATCACCGCTGCTCTCAAAAAGGATAACATCGTGAGGAAACCGGTATGGCGGCGTGGTGTATTATAGCCCATTCTCATAAGCAGTAAGCCTGTGTCGCAGCAGTGGCAACATTATAGGTAGGTTAAATGATGTAACAAAGAGTATTCTATCCATAATTTTCACTGTAGGTACACAGGCTAGGCCATAATCTACCAATCAAGCCCAGTGCGGGTTAGTGAATGCCACATGACTTCGAACTTTTCTGGCCATGTCGGTTTGCTTACGATGTTTTCCTTCACTGTTTTGAGAGCAGTGGTGATAATATTACTTTCACAATGTAAAGCGCCTGCATGGGTTCGAACGCATGACTAGAACTTTTAAGTCAGGGTTCCTACTAAAGGTTGTAAGGACCAGGCGCGGGTTGACAGAGCGTAGTGTTCCACGCGCGCCTCAAAGAGATGTCAGCAGAAATGAAGGGGTCTGCTAGGACCGATGCCTGCCAGGGTAGCGCGCTAGTTCGAAAGAGACACCGTGACCCTGGCACATGGACAACTGAAGGAACACGGGTTTTAGTCAGTAAAAGTCTGACACGCCCTCCCGTTCCGCCCAGAGCGGGAGAAGTCATTTGATGATTTCCCATACAAAAAAAGGGCTCCTACTACTGCTCTACTCTGTTACTTGCTAATTACATATTAAATGTTGTAATCTATCATTGTCCTACCCTTTATCATTCCTTTGTATAAAAACTCGCCCGAAATTACTTAATAAGTTCTTTTTCATGCCGAGTATCACAGGATTAAGTACCTAGGTAAGTATTTCAGTGCTTAATTTAGGTTAAATAATTCTTAGTACAAATAAAGACTACGCTTAAACTTACCTTTACAAGCCATTGGCTGTAAGTAGCCAAGTTTTAACCCAGACTTATTTAATTACCAACATTAAGAGGTATTTTGACAACTCCGTAAAAGCTTTACCTGCGACTTATTACGTTTTATTTTACTTATAAATTACAGCCTCAGAAAAGAGAGGTAAATTGGGGTAATTGCTTGGTATAAATTCTTCTTAACAATGTTTTATGTTTTAGAACATTTTTTAAAGTTGCGAATTTAAGTTAAAATCCAGATCTCTTAGATTGACTACCATTTAAAATTTTGCTTTTATGTCTCATCATCGTCAATATTTCAACCGAAAGTTATCCATTGCTGGACATAAGCCTCCCCCAATATGAGGGGTTCGCCGTTCTGGAGGCAAAGGTCCTCGCCCACATGTGGGAGTGGCGCGAGGATGCAAAACGCCGGGGCGAAACTCCGCTGCCGCGACAAATCGCGGCACGGCGGACAGAGCTCCGGCAGGATCTCATGGCGACATGGCGGGTACGATTGTCGCAACCCAGCGCAGGGCACGCCACAATTGCGGCGGTGAGTCCCCTCTTTGAGGAGTGGATAGAGAGGCGCCACGGCGTCCTCACCTTTCGCCTGACGCAGGTTCTCACCGGGTATGGGTGCTTCGGTGGGTTCCTGTTCAGGATAAAACGAGAGGAAACGCCCGGGTGTTTCCATTGTGAGGATTGTCTAGAGGACATGGTGGAGCATACGGTGGAAGTGTGCCCTGCCTGGGCGGAGCACCGCCGTGTCCTCGTGGAGGCGATCGGCGGCGGTGACTTCTCGCGTCTGGCCCTGGTGTGAGCCATGGTACGAAGCGAGAGGGCATGGGAAGCCGTCACCTCCTTCTGTGAAGCAGTAATGCTCGCGAAGGAGGAGGCGGGGCGCGTGAGGGAGTGGCAGTCTCTGCGCCCTCACGTCCTTAGCCGCCGCAGGAGGAGACGCCCTGGGCGCCGGGAGTCGATTGCGGACTCCCGGCCACCGTAGGCGCGAGCTTGCGGGTGGCGAGCAATGGGTAGCTCGCCGCCCGGTAAGGACCAAGCTCGGGTCGACGGCGCGTAGTGTTCCACGCGCGCCTCAAAGAGATGTCAGCAACACTGAAGGGGTCTGCTAGGACCGATGCCTGCCGGGGTCGCGTGATTGTTCGAAAGAGATACCGTGACCCTGGCACATGGGCAACTGAAGGAACACGGGTGGGTTTTAGTCAGTAAAAGTCTGACACGCCCTCCCGCTCCGCCTAGAGCGGGAGAAGTCATTTAATGATTTCCCATCCAAAAAAAAAAAAAAAAAGGGTTCGCCGTAATCGCCACGCTTGGCAGGCGAGTTGGGGATCGCACAATCGGGTGGTTAAATTCATAGAGAATGCTGCTGCCCATTCTCTAGTAAGTCCCTTAGTCGCCTCTTACGACAGCCACAGGAAGAAATTGGATGATGCTAAAAGACCGTTTCCGTATAGTGCCGGTCGTTTCTTTACGACCGCACGGAAACGGACTTTTTTGTCTATTTAAATACAATTCCAATTTTAAAAACAAATACAGAGTGATTGACAGTTTTCAAATGTCTATACATACTGGTTTTGAACCCCATCACCCATGTCAATATTTATTCGACTAACTGTTTTTGGTGTTTATTTATTTTATGTAAAACACCTAATGTAACTAATAGGTATTCCTGTTACCCACAAAGCTAAATATTTTCGTGTAGATAATAAAAAGAGATCTAGCACTAGACCTTATTATCAATGCCGATATAACTATAATTGTCATTTATCTGATCTAAGAATTACTTCATTAACCGACTTAAGTGAGTGTTTCGGGGTTTTGACGACCCGTAACAAATGTCAAAAATTTACGAATAACAGGCAGGACCCAACGGCCTAACGTGCATACCAAAGCACGGAGGGGTCTTGGTAAGTAAGATGGTCAGCCATCCACGGACTAACCGTGGCAAGCATAGCTGAACCCGTGTTATTGCTTTCTCACTCTTAATTTTCACCTTAATTTGTTAAGCATCCTCAGCCCGAGACTTCGTTCGCGTCAAATTCCCTGCTCCCCCGACCCACCCCGTCGCACGGGATTGCCTGCCTTTGTGAGTAATTAGGTACTATTGGTGTCTTTTTTCTATTTCATCAGCTCCTAAGAGTTCTAACGTGATGAAATAGATACAGCCTATAGCCTTCCTCGATAAATGGGCTATCCAACACTAAAACCATTTTCCAATTCGAATTAGTAGTTCCTGAGATTAGCGCGTTCAACCAAACAAACTCTTCAGCTTTATAATATTGAATTTAGATAGATAATTGTTAATATAGACAGATTATTCCATAAAGTATCAATTCATCACTCAATCAAAATCATAACTGTACAAACCATTCTTTATTGGAACTTTGTTCGCAAGCGGAGTCGCCGAAGCGTAAAAACTATAGACATTTTGATTTATTTCGTCCGATGTAATCTGTCAGTGAAGTTTCTTGTTGGCCACAAATCTACGGCCACGATCAATCTGCGCCAGTTTCGGCCTCTTCCTTTTACTCTTGTACTTATTAAGAATTGTCGGGGCTTTTGTCTTTGATGTTGATACATTTAAATTGGAGTTGTTTCTTTTTATCGGGTTTTGACGGTTGCAATTTATTAATGTGTTTAATATTACACATCACTCACAAATAAACTCACGTTTTCTTCTCATGAGGATAGGCAAAGACTACAGAACGCTTCGATTACTTTATAACATCTGATGTCCATCAAATTCTGGTCATTTTAAGAACATTCGTAGTCTGGTCTCACACTCAATCTCTCAAAAATACCTCGAGTTTACATACATTTTTGACATGTTTTGACATTTGATTGTCGTCTAGATGAGACCGTGACTGAACCGTACGAGAATTGGCCTTCTGGTCGCACACGCCGGTTGCGAGTACTATTCATCTGACCTTTGTGATGAACATCACCAATAAGGTCACTCTATGTATTTGTGTGTGTGTGTGTGTGTGTGTGTGTGTGAGGGTGTGTGTAAGTGTGTAAAATCAGCCGATCAGTAATGTACTTCTTTTGGCTAAGATGATTACAATGATAGTGGCCGTGTAACATTTCTAAGGACAATTAAGGCACGTGTGGCGTTTCGTCTTTAAACCTAAGCTGGAACAAACCCTTTTTTCTTGAGCTTCCCGTAGACAGGCGCGACGTGATTGTATTTGAACAATTACTTTGAAACGTAAACATTGTTCTACTCGTCCCGCCTGTCTGCGTAAGCCTCTATACAGATGATAATCATTTTTGTCCACATGTATTCTAGTCAAAAAAATAGCAACGAAATATTATAACCCACTGTCATTCCTTTTGATACGAGATCAGTAGCCGACGCGCACGTTTTAATTTCTAATGAATAATGTATTACTATCATAAAGATTAACTGATCTTCAAATAGGACAGAATTTCTTTGTATTTTGATCTCGAAATAGAACAGTTATTCTTTGTATTTTGTTAGATTAATGTTGCTTTTGTATTTCTAATCCAATAAGGATTAGGGATATGAAGACGATAAACCTAATATTCTACAGAAATGAACTGTTTGTTTCGAGAAAAACAGAAATATTTTGTTATGCTATTTGTGTTATTAATGTGTTTGAATTAGGATATGCTTGCGAATTTTAGATGTATGTAAATGTTTCTAGGGTCCTTTTAGGTACGTAAGATGTGAGAAAATAACACTACAGTATTAATATTTAACCAATAAAGGGAGTAGTTGTAAACGTTGCTTTAAGATAAGTAATGTCGAGCGATTGTTTAACCTACATTTATGGTGTTATTTATTTTTTATTATCCATAGTAAATTACTATTTGTAACACGCGTACAAGAAATGATGTTTAAACGTCTCTTAACTGACCTTTGTATAAAGCCAAAAAACAATTATAAACGTAACTATTGGCCCTTTAAATTCAATAAGAAGTGGTTAATAGTTTGATCAAAGGATCATTGTGTCGAAAACGCGGAACCGATTTTGTTAAAACATGTCTAAGAACCACCGCTAAAACGCCTACTTATAAAAAAAGAGCTACGGTGCCACAGACCGACACATAGCGGTCAAACTTACAACACCCCTCTTTTTGCGTCGGGGTTAAAAATAGGGTAGTTTTTACCGAGACATACAAGGTGTAATCTACCCTAAATAGCTATCAATTATAGTGCTCAAATAAGACATTGTTATTAGTACGTACCTTAAAAAATCCAATTATACAAATAAAGAAACTAAAATAAAACACAAAATTAAATAGATACAGAAATAAACAAGAATCTAAATTTAGAAAACACAAAATATTCTAATAAATATCTGTTTCCTCGTTTCAGTGCACGAAGATAAATGGAATGATACTTCATTTGTCAAAAGCAAGAGAGAAGGTTTACGATGGAATTTAAAACGTCCATTTAAATGGGCACTCTTTAATATTTTATATATCGTTAAGGAAACTGATCAAATGATTTTCTATTTCAATGTTTGTGAGAGGTTGAGCCCGATATTAAATATTTCTTGCAAACAGAGTGACGGTGTCGTATTTAACGTTTTTTTTTACTAATTCATGGTTGTCGATGCCGAGACTGTTTGAAAAAATAAACTAAATTAGTTCGTAAATTTTTACCGTGTTTTATGAAATAAATGTCTATACGATCGCTCTCTCTTAATTCTGATCTCGAAATATTTCTTATTTGTTTACCCTGACCTGAAAGATGGTTGTATACAACATAACATCTGTAACATCTTGCATTTATGTGTATACTCATGTTTTAGCAAAATAAATATCTTGTATCTTGTATCTTGTATAAACGGAGTGCAAGGATAAGGTTCTTAATTGTGATTCTTAATTTAAATTGTATTAACTTGGCTTGGCTCGTTTTTGCATTATCTTCGATAATACATAGTTAATCCACTTTGTGTATTTTTATAATGTTCTAATACTTCCGGTAGACTTTTGTTAACATAGTAGTCGAATATAAGTCAGATAACGTTGTGTTGGTTGTCCTAAGATATTATGTTATTATTATTATTATGTTATTATATGGATTGGTGAGGGATAAGAAAGCGTGGGGTGCTTTTTAAGGTATTTTTTATTGATAGCGTGTTTTTTAGTTTTTTTAACTTTTATTTTCTATTTTTAGGGTGTTTCGAATTTTGAGACATATGTCAGCGTAGTTTTCGAAGACAGTTTTCGCTGTCCTGGTAACCCTGGCAAGGATAATGGCACAAATTTATGAAATTACAGTATTGTCATCGGTCCTCGATAAGTCTACAGAGTTTGAATGAAATGTGGCCGTTTAAAGTGGGTTAAAATCGCGCTATAAGGAGTCGGTTACATACAAACATACTAACATACAATCATACAAGTGAAGCTAATATAAAGCGTGTAAAAAAAAACACGATCCACTTCCAGAATAACCAACAAAACAAAGAGTTACCTAGAGTCCCTCCGCGCGGAAGAGGTGAAACTTCGTAATGTGAAAATAAAAATAGGAAGGGGTAAACGTTTCTGATAACATTAAAATGTTCGATTTTTCAAGAACTCTATCCGTCAAATCATTGGCGTGTGCACGAACACTTTGACAATTTTGCTTTCATACCCCCTCCATGGTAGCGTTAAACGTTTAACGCAACCGTGTTGGAAGTCGCATTAGAAATTTCACTTCAATAAATGAAGACGTAAAATACTAAGTTCTACTGAATTAATCAAACCTTCAATCTGTATTATCTCTGATAAGTTGTATTGTCGAATAAACGATATTCCGTTCGTAATCCACGTATTGATGACTCACTCATTTTCAGTAGTTTCAATCACACCAAATAGTCCAGGAGGTAGCGTTGCAAATACAAAAGTCATAGTGAACCGGCTGATGTTGATATCGATAGCTGATCTTATAAGAACCGACCATCAGCTGCTCAAGTAACGGTAGATGTGAGAGGTTACGAAGGTGGTAAAAAAAATGTAATAATACGGCGGCATAAACTTTTATCATAAATAGTTGACATTATACTGAGCTGAAAAAAAAAGCAGATTCTGCTACCTGATGGAGGGGAGATTATGATTCAGCTGCTTGCATACACTTAAAAAAATAGTATTAGTAAAAAAATAAAGTCATTGTGCGCTGGATGAAAATTAACTAGGTGAATGAATAATTAAAAGTAAGAAAATAACAATCAGCTGCGTGGATAGCGGTGAAAAGATTGTCAGCTGACGCAGTGAAGATTAAAAATATTGGATACTACGCTGCTTCCGTTTAAACGCATAATACTGAGATTGATTCTGGAGCTGCTTGAGCTCATAACAGGACCTTCGGGTATCTTACTCTCTCCCTAAACATTCAAAGCAACATCTATGTGTGGATGTTTTTTGTCGTACGTCATCAGTTTCGATTGTACTCTTTCGAGACCTTTCGACAAAGATTGCAATCGATCGACGTAAAATCATAACCTAAAATGCAACGCTACCTCCCGGACTAAAAGGCACCTAGCCTGAAGCGTTACTCAGTTCGAGGCAGTAGGTACATCAACACAGTTCAACACCGGTAGCTAGTTTGATTGCAGGACGGCCTTTGTAGCTTTATAAATTCGGTTGCTTTATCTGAAATTGGTCTCAAGATTTGTTGGACCATTTAGTATTGGTAGGCTCATAGTTTGTGTTTTGAAAGGAATGTCAAAATCAAACTGTGCATATTGTTTACAATCAGAAGTTAGGTTGTAGGGGCTTTGTAGGTACCTATTTTTCGATACGGAACATAAGAATGTTTTTTTTTGTTAGCTTACGCTGTCCCACTGCTGAGCAAAGGCCTTCACCAAATCCTTCCAGGCATCCTTCTCCAGGGCCACAGGGTTTATTACTATTTTTATTAATTTCATTAACAAGTTTTACATTGTGTCGAAATTAGAGATTGGTCGAGTATTCGTCATGTTCGGTTTTTGGCAGATTTGCCGAACATTCGTATTCGGCCGATCATTCGGCACAAATGCGAAGCATTTCACCGAATAATATTGTATTCAAAAATGTCTTTATGCATATATGAAGTAGCAAAATTATAAGTACAATAAGTACTATTTACAAAAATAAAAATGAAATATTTTTAATACAAGGCCAAGACCGTAAAAGGCATAACTGATTGACTAGAAGATGCAATAACAGTGCGGGCCATCCGAGGGTAGCGCGTCAGTGTTCAGCTATCGACAATGCTTGTCGCAAAAAAATCAAGTATCAGCGCTCGACAAGCATTGTCGATCGCTGATACTTGATTTTTTTAGATGCACAATGAACAGCGCCAAATTCTGCCGAATATTTTGGTGAGGTAGATTTTTAACCGAACATTTGGTCGAGTACTTGTATTCAATAAAACCCGTATTCTCCCCATCACTAGTGGAAATGTATTACAGTAAACTAAAACAACATGAAGATGTATAACTTATATATAATATAATATTATAAATACCTACATTAGGGACAGTCTAAAAACAATTTTCGTACTACATAAAATTTTCTTGACAGTTTGCAAATCTTCTGAAGTAGTAATGCCCCTTAATACAATTCAAATCTCTTTAAGTACAGTTACATCGTTTCAAATGACAAGAGCAAACATAAATAAAAAGCAAAGTTATAAATTATAATGTTAATAAAAAAAATATAAGTCTTAGAAAATAGATGTTAGACTGTTATTATTATTAATGTGTATAAATGCCTTTTAATATCAGAAAGGAATTTAATTTGTAATTTTTCAAAGTATTTTGTGAAAGAAAAGTCAAAATAT
Source organism: Aporophyla nigra (assembly GCA_947507805.1). Lineage (NCBI taxonomy): Eukaryota > Metazoa > Arthropoda > Insecta > Lepidoptera > Noctuidae > Aporophyla > Aporophyla nigra. The sequence goes on along the minus strand of OX382297.1, from coordinate 16,051,186 downwards.
TTTCTGTTTCCCTTTCCTGATCTTGAAAAAATGTTTCTTAGTTCTTCTACAAATTAGGTAACTAACTCGTTCTAAATTATAAACAGAATTTAATTCTAAAGGTATTTTATAAAGCAATTGAATTGATTGATTGGTGTTACGTATGCTGTATTTTAAGAATAAACGTAGCTTTCCTTTGTAAATACCTACGGAGTATTTTTGTTCGTACAGTCGTATACAGCAGACGAAGTTTACTGCCATATTATTGCCCATACATTAACTCCTTTGAAGCCACCACGTACGCTGAGAAGCTCTCTAATTACAACATTGGTACACTTACAGACGGAATGGAATGTTTCCGAGAATTTCACCGAAGTGATGTAGGGAGACTGATTAAGGAGATATCACTTAACTCACTTCAATGGAGAAAGTCTGCGGAGTTACCGTAAATCTCCGGTGAGGCGCAGTGAGAATTTGAAATGATGACGTATATTTTATGTAGGTGTAAATTATTTCACTTTCATCTTTTACATTAAGTGGTAGACTTTTCGGCAATCCTGCATGACTAAAATAGATTTTATTTTTTTAAATATGGTTTTTACATAATAATTGGTTTTATGATGCGTTGTAGTTCAGCCATGTTTCGCCATTCGGTATTCAAACATTTATATTTTCTTTGAAGTATCTTAAACAAAATCTAGATAGGTATATAAATCCAGACCAATACCGCCAATTTTTTTCTGTGATAAAACTATTCACTGAACATTTAAGTAAGAGTAGACCTCATAAATAGCACTGTTGTCAAGTTTTTCCAGCCAATAGTAATGTATCGTAAATAGTTGGGGCTATATAGCAGACTCTTCTGCACACCAACGTAGTTCTACACGTTAATTGACATAATTTTCTATTGCCACGCCTATTTTTTGGCAATAGACGGGCTAGACGTTCAAATCAGCTTGGATTTTGCTTAACAAATCTGCTCTGAGAAGATCATCATCATTGTCATCTGTCGAAGCTTTGTCTCAACTACGTTGGGGTCGGTTTCCAGTTTAACTGGATGCAGCTGGGTACCAGTGTTTTACATGGAGCGACTGCCTATCTGACCTCCACAGCCCAGCTACTGTATAATACGATACCCCTTGGTAAGATTGGTTGTCAGACTTTCAAGATTCTAACGACCCGAAATGACTGTCAATGAAAGACAGCCGGGACGTTCGGCTTTCCATGTTTTCCGAGGCACGCAAGAGTCTTGGTATATAAAGATGGCCAACCATCCACGGACCAACCGCGGCAAGCGTAGCTCAACCTGGTCGATCGACCCATACGGCTGTTATTACTTAGTTACAAGCCCTCTTCGCTGAGGAGAAAAATACAAGGAATTGTTAAGCTATTACAATGCTTAAAATAAAACTTGCAACTTTCTGTAGTTCCAAGTTTAAATAATGACCGAACCTATGTCTTCATCAGATGAGTCCGCCCAAAAAATTACACCGTAACGTTATTGATATTGAACTGTATCATGGTAAGCCGTAAGAAGAATTTTGGTATCTACGATGGAAAATAATCTTTATGAAACATATGCAGATGCGCTTAATTTTTACACTACATAATGTATTATGCTGTCCAAATTAAATTAAAATCTATCCGTACTCCCAAAAATACGTACTTTTATAATCTTATAGCGAAAAGCGATAACAGATATGCTATAAAAATATTTCAGGTATATATTTTCTGTTACATTCCAACCCGTATCCATTTTTCTGCTATTTGAAAATGGCAGAATGAATACATCGTTTCGATTTCAAAAAGCGAATCACAGAGGACCATCAACTACTAACAAAACCTACAAACAGAATATTTTACTAACCTGAATTTTTGCACTGTTTTGTTGGTATACATGTCATAGTTCTAAAAACAAATGAATAAATACGTAGTTGAAAGACACACACGAGGCACAAAGGCTGGTTTTTGAGCTGAAACTGGGCTAGAATTTAGTTAGTTATGATTTTACTAGAATAACTTTCGATCTTTCTTTAGGTCAAGTATATACTTGACCTAAAGAGCAAGCATATATATACTTGACCTAAAGTGTAAGCATAAGTCGTCGCATTTCATCTCGACAACCATTCCTAGGCCTTAAGTGTTTTTTTTTTACAAAAGCAATTTTTCACCATATGTACAAAAACTAAGGTTCAAATCCCACTGATATAAAAAATCTGAAAGTTTGGATGTTTGTAGCTCAATCACGCATATAAACGACCAGACGGATTTGGATGACATTTGGCATACGGATAATTTATCACCTGGAATAGCACATGGGATTTACACTTTTAACTTCGGCAGTATGTTCCTGTGGGATGATTTCCGGCTGCTGGCAAAGCTAGTCTGTATTACAAATTCAACACAATTCGCTTGCCTTGATCTCATTTTACTCGAGATCAGCGCAACATGTCTATATCTTCCACACTCCGTCATCACGGTAGTCTCTTCCTTTCTATCCATATCATTGATACAGTCCATCCATTATGTCTGGTCTTCTTATAGCCATTCACATTCGTACTCAAAACAGAAACGAGTTCCTTATTACATACCCATACCATGACATCATTTCAACATTTTCAGCCGTAAGAGGTCCACTGCTGGACTTAGGCCTCCCCTAATTTGGGGGGCTTTGCCATAATCGCCACGCTTGGCAGGCGGGTTGGCGATCGCAGTATGGTGGTAAAATGCATAGAGAACGCTGCTGCCCATTCTCTAGTAAGTCCCTTAGTCGCCTTTTACGACACCCACGGGAAGAAATGGGGAGGTGTTATTTACACGGCTCTACACGGTACAATGACATCGGCATCGGCTGTGTAACTATACCCAGTAATCAACAAAAGCAACAAGTAAACTCCCTTTACGCACAGTTTTTGCAACACCGGTTATAATGAACGTATCCAGAAACCAATAGATAAGGTTGGGTCAAAAGTACCCTTCTCTGGAATTTTGATACGGGTTTGGCAGTTAAAGTTTCAGTTAGACCCCCTGCCTGCATTAGTGGTCCCATTTCAGTACGTATTGATGTATTGAACACTTCAGTGTTATAGAGTATGTAGCACATTTTTGTTTTGGTTGAATGAGGTAGACTGAAGTACGAAAAATCGGGTAGATATTTTTTTTTTTTGGATGGTAAAACATCAAATGACTTCTCCCGCTCTGGGCGGAGCAGGAGGGCGTGTCAGACTTTTACTGACTAAAACCCACCCGTGTTCCTTCAGTTGCCCATATGCCAGGGCCATGGTAATTCTTTCGAACGAATCTCGCGACCCTGGCACATCTGTTAGGTATTGTTTGTCTATTTGACTAATGCTTTGCAAAATGGTAGGTACCTTTCAGATCCTTTCTGCGCTATAAAAAAAACATTCTACACAGTGAATTTCCCCTGGTGAATCCGTCAAATGCTCTTTAAAACTGCATCTGGGTATCCATAATTCATCCATGAAAATAAAAAACCGGCCAAGTGCGAGTCGGACTTGCGCACCGAGGGTTCCGTACAAACCTGCAGGTGTCTACGGTTTATGCATAAGGCTTATGTTTATGAAATGAAATGTTTTTTTTTTTAATTTTTATATTTGAGTTGACTGAATGAAAGGTGATTTGTGGTTTACGATTTATGACGTATTAAAAAAAAAACTACGTACTAGATCTCGTTCAAACCGATTTTCGGTGGAAGTTTACATGGTAATGTACATCATATATTTTTTTTAGTTTTATCATTCCCTTATTTTAGAAGTTACGGGGGGGGGGGGGGGGACACATTTTACCACTTTGGAAGTGTCTCTCGCGCAAACTATTCAGTTTAGAAATAAATGATGTTAGAAACCTCAATATCATTTTTGAAGACCTATCTATAAATACCCCACACGTATGGGTTTGTTGAAAAATTATTTTTTGAGTTTCAGTTCTATGTATGGGGAACCCCAAATATATATATTTTTTTCTATTTTTGTATGAAAATCTTAATGCGGTTTACCGAATACATCTACTTACCAAGTTTCAACAGCACAGCTCTTATAGTTTCGGAAAAAAGTGGCTGTGACATACTCGGACAGACAGACAGACAGACCGACAGACAGACAGACATGACGAAACTATAAGGGTTCCGTTTTTTGCCCTTTGGCAACGGAACCCTAAAAAGCAGAGCCATAAAAGTTGAATCACCGATAAAGACAAATTATTTGTCTTTAAGTAGGTATACTTTTGTGTTTCCTTTTTTTCTACTCTGTTGCTTAGCTTTACAATCAAAGAAAAAGGTTTTAGAAACGACAAAACAACACAACGCCTGCAAAACCGCTGACGATTCCCCACTATGCAATTACCGCTTACTTCCAAGCCAATAAACTAAATTAGTGACTACCGATGGAACCAAGGAACACATCTAATTGTCCCATCGCAACCGTTCAATTCGCGTTTACCGTCAACGCTTTGAGGGTTAATTATCAAAGTCCTCTTTTCCTTATCTCCTCCACTCCTTCAATACTTTTAGGAGCCGAGTGTCTAATACAAAGCAAATTGGTAGTACTCGATAGCTGTGGGAAAGGGCGCTGAATGGCCCATTTCCGTGAGCGGCTTTATCTTTTTCTTTCCATGCAACTAGGTATGAAATGTATATGTGACGGGTAAAGTGCAAAGTGGCTTGCGTTGACACTGCCCGGTATTGCTGCAGTGTTCGCTTTGCACAATGTCTGGGTAAAGCCTGCAAAGAAAACATATCATAATATCACATCACTTCTAGATTCCCCGCAGGGTTGGGCAGAGGTACCTCTATCAAATAGTACACCGAGCCAGTTATGTTTAAGTAGCATGCAATAGGGGACAGACCTTTTGCCATTAACCGGACACAAATCAAGACTTTGGGCTACTACGGAGAAATTCCAGATGGAAAAACCCTTTGATTTACCCGAGATTTGAACTCATGCTCATCAGTAGCGTAAAGATATCAATTGGTATCTAATATTTTGATATCCATTTACTACTGTATAAACTACAAATAAAGTATGTCTTGGATAATCTAGATCAGGGTTACTCAAAGTGGGGTTCGCGAACCCCTATGGGTTCGCCATGCGACGGTAGGGGATTCGCGACAAAATTTATGTAATGGCGACTGGGTGTTTATCAGGCGCATGCGGAAAGCATGAAGGCGCGCGCGACTTTCGCTCACTCGTAGCGTGACACGGTGCGCGTGAGCTTTTCTTCAATTGATTAACTTTATTTTATTAATATAATGTTATTCTTTTCTTGCTGAGGGGGGGGGGGGGGGGGTTCGTTGTCGTCTGGAAACTTGAATGGGGTTACGTGGCGCCAGAAGTTTGAGAAACCCTGATCTAGATGCATACAGGATGTGTGATTTGCAATAAGTCACGTTGAAACTTTTCCCCCAAACTTAATAAACATTTATATGTATGTAATAAGTGTTTCGTACAAAAAATGCCTTAGCAGTGTCAAAAATGTATTTCTTCGAATTATAAACCTGGTACTTGATAATAATAACGGCATATTCTTAAGTTATTATCAAAATAAGAGACTCCGAATTAGTTATGGACACTGACCGGGCAGTATCAATATCACACATGCCTTATATTTCGCCCGCAGCACATAGAGACATCAAGAAATCGTCCCCTAATACGAGTTTAAGTTTTACGATGCCAACTCGCCCCGGTTACGATGTTATTATTATGCTGATAGCAGAACCGATATCCGGATATTGCTATATTTTCCTATCACTCCATCTTTAGGTCCTTCGATTGGGAAGGAATATTGTTGCACGTGTGTTTGTGTATATTCAAGTGTGTTCGAAGGTTGGAGTTCGGGTTAACACGTTCAAATAACACTTTGATGTAGATTATTATATGTTGAATATAAAACATAACTGGTAATACATGGGTATACCTACTATATACGATACACTATTGCCTAACACTTCAATTATTTCAGGCGAGATGTTATGTTACGTGTATTTTAAGTCAGTTTATTTAAAAACTAGTTTTTTTATAAAATTATCTCACGGGAACACACTATTGGCATAAAAAGTATTCTATGTGTTAGTCCAGGTTATTATAAGTATTGAGAATGTGCCCCCAGAGCCAAATGTAATGAATATGAAATTGTTAAATACGTGACTGATTTGCATTACTATTTATGTAGTTTTTGACTGCCTAGCTCTTACTGTCATTGAGTAACCTTGAAAAATGTCCAGATAACAATTTGAACTTGAACACCGATTGATATACCCTTCTTGCTCTTCCGCATTGGAGGGAGAATACACAAGAGCGAGAAGGGTATATCAAACGGTGTTCAAGACGTTTGCCGGGACCTATACAGTGTTACGTAAACGTAAATAACGTAAGTATAGGAACGATAGATTTTTCATTTACTTGTAGCTGTCTACAAATCTGTTTACGGATATTTGCCGTATTTGCTTGATTGAGTCACAAACATTCGAACATTTAAACAAACAAACTTTCATATTTATAATGTGAGGAGTAGATGCGTATAGTAAAGTAGGATTTCGCAATTAGTGATGCTCATATTTTTAAACACTTGTGATTGATTGCCTCTCAAAACAAATTCTAAAGAAAAATAAATACACAAACGTATCTCATTAGCCAAGTAAGCATAAATAAGCATTACTTTGAAAGTTACGGTTTCGAAAAATACATAGGTACTTCAGTAAACGTATCAATTAAGCCACCTTACGCATCAGGTGTATATTTTCCCATGCCGAGAAGGGTCGATTAATGTTCCCTCGTCGTTACGTCATTATTAAAGCAATCTGTTATTACTTCATACCGTTTACGAGCACATTCATGAGTATTTTCTTACAATTATCACTAAGCTGAATACGCTTTTGTATAATTTGAAATTTTCTGAATTCGATTGACGCGGCCATGATGCATTTTTTTATTGATTTTATTTGATCTACAGCAGATGCCACTTATAAATGTGTAACTGTGTTTGGATGTTTCACGCAAAAACGGCTGAACGAATTTGGATGTAATTTGGCACACAAAAAGTTTATACATACATTAACATTTATATGTTAAGTAAGTAGGAATTGTAAATGAATATTTACAATTCCCACTTACATTTGTTTGCATAGGTGGGAACCTGGGTTGTTGTATTAACAATGTAGTCACAATTTCCACATTCAGAGACGTCACCCAGAACTCAATTAGATACCACCACCAAGAAAATGAAATATTTTTAGATTGCCCAGGGTCCAAATGAATAGCTATTAATTAGCATGGTTATTAATTTACAAGCCTTAAATGACGACTCTAAGTACTGGCACCATTTAACCTAGATTAATACATAGAATACTTTCTGTCCCGGCGGTTGGTCGCTCCAGTGAAATAATTTTCCGACCTCCTAGCGGGCAAAACCACTGGCAAAATCTATTTACAATCATAATTTTGACAAATGACAAAAGAAGTATAAACATAGAACGCCATTCAGGATTATAACATATCTCAAAAATAGCTCAAATATCGTCAAAACTCGCCATCAAACGTAAAAATTTGGCGAGTTTAAAATTAAGTTACTAATCTGTATGTTAATTTCATTATTTTTTTTTTTTTAATAATGGATTACCCACACATCAATGTTTAGTGATGTAGCTTTTTTCAAAAATATTTGTAAATTAGACCAATATTCGAAGAAAATATGTTTACAAATCATTTTCCGATCATGCTAATATTGCTGGAGTAACTTCACTATCATATGGGTCAACAATGTAAGATTAAATCTCATTGCCTTTCGAACGAGAGCACTTTTCCTACGTCATAGTGATAAAATTTTTGCATCGTTAAAATTTTTAAAACTTTACGATCAAGTACCCATAACTCTTTCTCGTAAAAGTAAATGTCTGAATTTCTAAAGAAGAAATTTTTTATTGACATCAAACAGATGAAAACTTTGCCTGCTTCAAAGACTGTTCAAAAACTTATATTGAGAAGACTAGCTTCTGCCCGCGACTTCTTGAAATTTCTTGTTTTCACTGCGTCGCATCGCAACGCCCGCCCGTGCTATTACTTGGGTTTTGCGTAGCGTTTTGCTTCACTTTTATTTCTTTTTGCTCGACCTCTAAGGGTTGCAGCGTGACGGTAAATAGCTTAGATCCACTTCTTAGAGAATTGGCCTATCTACTCCAAAAATATTTTTTCAAAGCCAACTGATTGTTCGAGAGATTTATTTATTATTAAACATATTGTAGACTTACAGGTAAACCCAAGGCGTCCACAAACAAGTACATTTTAGTAGAATACACGTACATTAAAGTTACAATTTGTTACCAAAATATTATTATTTTTTGCATAGTGGTGTTAGCTACTAACTTACAGTTACAAACTTATTACTAAATACAGCTTATTACAAAATACAACCCAGTCCTAGTTACGTCGATAAGGTGAGTTAACTTTTGTGACGGTATGTAAGATGGACATTCGCCGCAGATATAATTCTGTGTAGTTTGTCAGTGAATAGGTCAACATCTTGAGTTAATAATATCGAGTTGAGGAGCGTAAGAGTGCGTCGGGTAGTTTCATTCTTTGTGGCACGGGTGCGGCAACCAGCCACAGCCAGCAGGGGTCGTCGCCGACGCGGACCACGCTCCCCCGCACCCCGCATAGCTCCCATAGGGACGTTTAGGCTTATATCTACCAGTGCTGAGGGATTATCGATTTTGTTAATGAGTAAATGGTAAAAGTGAATAACAGCCTGCAAGCTCCTTCTCAACTCAAGAGTGTCGAGTCCAAGCATACCCGTTACAAAGAGCGAGGGATAAAGAAAAGGGTAGTACCCGTACTTCTTCTTGTATAAGTATCGGCAGAATTTTTTGTGTATTTTTTCTATTATAACTTTGTACTTGGCTTCGTACGGGTCCCAAATGAGAGCATTGTACTCCAACCGACTGCGAACATATGCGTTGTATAGCATGATTGCTGGTCTGCAGTCCTGGAACGTGTAAGTTTGACGGATGATAAAACCGAGCATTCTGTTAGCGGCTTTCGACATGGACACGATATGTTCCCTAAAATTAAGGCGAGGGTCAAATGTTACGCCGAGATCACGCATCTCACAGACTCTTGTCAGCGTAGTGTCTAGTATTCGATAACTATGTTCAATGGGGGTCCTAGTTCTGGTATAAGTCATTACTCGGCATTTTTTTTCGTTAAATTGTAAACAATTTCTGACGCTCCACTCAATAACGTTAGATATATCGCTCTGGAGAACCTCACAGTCGGAGACCGACCCCACATTCATGTATAATTTAAGATCATCGGCGAACATCAGACATTTTGCACTTTTTATGACCTGGGGTAGGTCATTGACCATGATTAGAAATAGAATAGGCCCCAGAGCACTTCCTTGGCCCATTCCAGATCTAGTATAATAGGACTTAGATTTGTATCCGGCAAGTTGAACGTATTGCTTACGGTCACCCAAGTAACTAGCAAAGAGTTGTAGTGATTTTGGAGTAAAACCTATTGCTGAAAGTTTGCTTAGAAGCACATCGTTATCAACCCTATCGAACGCTTTCTGTATGTCAAAATAGGCCGTATCTACCTGCCGCCCTATATCGAGTTCGGAATGTGTATAATTTACAAAGTTAATGTGATTGGTGGCAGTAGATCGGCCAACTCGGAATCCGTGTTGAGCGTCATCCAGGCGCAATTTAATTTGGGAGCTTATTTGGTTGGCTAATAGGGTTTCAAAGATTTTTCCAAACACGGAAGGGACAGCAATAGGTCTGTATTCGTCTAGTTTGTGTTTAAGTGAACTCTTTGGCACTGGCGTGACCCGAGAAGACTTCCAGCATGTCGGATAAGTGCAAGTTGTTAGAGATAGATTGTATATATGGAGCAGGGGTGTTTCTAACACTGCGGCACAATCTTTTACCATGAATGGTGGGATGTCATCAGGACCAGATGAAGAAAAAGGTTTTACTCTCTTCAGAGATAAGCGTGTTGAAACAAACATACTCTTCAGCTTTATTATTAGACATGTTGATGGATTTTCAGAAGTTTGTTACAAGAAATCGGTAGTGATTAAAATTTATAATAATTCGCTGTTCGACAGCCTGAGGCACTCGAGAAGAATATGTAAGTTTAGTCCAGTTTTATGAACTTTGCACCAACTTTGAAAGTAAGATAAGTACAATCTTTGTGGGATTACGGATTAGAACACAGGAATCAATTTTCTTGATCCTGTTTGCTTTTGAGACCGTATTTCTTTTTTACTTTTGAGATTTTAATTAATTAAGAACAATTTTACAGGTAAGATACTAAAATAAATGAGTAACTGTACAAATAAATATAAAAACAAAAGGGCACTTAGGCGTCAAATTACTTTTTCGCATCACTGTTATCCGGAAATGTGCCCAGAAGACGGGCAGCATTGCCACGTTGAATGTCAATGCTAATTTTTTGGCCAATGTATGACCCAGCCTTTTGGTCCCGTGAAGTGTCGACAAGTCGATGAGAAATTTCCTTAAAAAGGAGACATGCACTGACCGTTATATACAACGTAACATTTAAATCGTCTTACGACGGCAGCCCATTTCATGTATCCAATGACTACTACACATCCATTAGAAAAAAAATGAACATTTGAATAATTAAAAATATTATTCATTATGACGCATGACGTAGTTTGTAATTGATATTTTATCTCATGGAAAATGGAGATGGAATGATCAAGTCGAATCATGCGCTGGGTAGATATGTTCTGTACCGTCTAATACGTAAACATTATTAACAGGATGTTTCATAATATTATTTTTCGTAGTACCTATTATTTTAATTAATGATACATATTTAATCACACCTAGAGGTATATTATATCGGATACATTGAGTGGACAGCCTTTGTTCTTACAAAGGCTGTTCACTCAATGTATCCACGACTAAAATGTCACGGTGTATTAGAATAAGCAACTTGTATAGTGCAACAAATATCAGAATCAGCGGGGTAATCGCGTAACTAAGAGTAAGAATGGCTTTCATTTTGACATTTCGATAACATTCATTACGTTACTTACGTTGTTCAGCAGATAAAATTTTCGAACAATTGACGCAATTTATTAGAAATATCCTTCAAAATTATTCAAATGTTGATTGATAGCGTGTTGCGCCATTCGGGTATTGGTCCTCTTATCTTATCTGATGATATATATGCCATACCTATATCGTTATCGTATTAAATTTAATGTTCTAAAAAGGGACCGGGTTTTTTTTTTCACACTTAAAGGTTCAACACGATTCTGTAAATCAACACGCATTTTTCCCTGTCTCTATATTGTTATAAGCTTTGTTATTGCTTTGAAAACAAACATAAACATTTTCTATTTTTAACTTGTCACAACAATAATAGTTCGTTTGTGGGCGCATTGATACTTCGACAAAATGTGGGTAGAAAAAATACGGAAACACCTGTAATGCAAAAATATCCCAGGCAGTTTTGTATGTATTTTTATTTGTATTTTTAATTGCAATTGGGACAATATTGAAGAATATAGTAAGCACCTAACACGATTTTACACGCATAATTCTCGATCCCATGAAAATACCGGTACAAAAAGTTTCCGAACAAAGTAAAGAAATCCTCCAATGTATTAAGCTGTCCAACATCACTAAAGCATTACCATATCATAACCACTACTTTCAAACTATTTTACGTTCACTTTACCGTAAAAATCAAATTTACTTGCAATAAAACCGATGGTAAAGGATTTCAAAAGTAAGTATTACTAGAAAACTAACAAAGAACATTGAAAATGCATGACCCAACTCTTGTGGGATGTCATACAACTTTGTGGTAGAGAAACTTTGCATTGTTTAGTTTGTATACACATTGACCGATACCGGAGCGATGCTTACTAAATTCATGCTCCACACGGTTTGATAGTCCATACAGAGCGTTTGTTTTTTGGTGTACGTGCAGTGTTGCCTATCACTAGTACTAGATATTCTTGTTACCTTATCTAGCTAAGCGTTATTTGTGCTAAGAGAGGGTTCGAGTTAATAGTGCAAGGAGTAAAGAAAGAATAAAGAGTATTTGAACACAGAATGTTAATAACATAAAAACGTATGGGATCGGGGGACTCCCGTGAGGGCTAAAGTAAGTTCCTTATGAGATAATCGCACGCACACACAGTCGAATAGGTATTTCTATTCGAAAGAGATAAAGTCACATGGAGGAGCCTTAACGCTTTTCCTTACTTGAAAATTTCTACCAGTATACCCTTTTTTTGTGGGTGGGAATTATCAAATGACGTCTCCCGCTCTGGGCGGAGCAGGAGGGCGTGTCAGACTTTTACTGACTAAAACCCACCAGTGTTCCATCATCTGCTTATATGCCAGGGTAACTCTTTCGAACAAATCTCGCGACCCTGTCAGATTACAGTCTACCCCTACGCGTTAAAGAACAAATGGTAGTCGTAGAAATTGGACTCGCGATTTTTCGCATGTCAGTTAGTAGTTAATCCGCTGGATATCATTGCTTCGTGCAGAATAATAGGGAATAGATACTATTCCGTTGAGAATAAGTTCCGTTCGTTCTTACTGGGCTCCTATTCTAAATGTATTGGCGAAAAAAAAAAGATACAATAACAACAAATAAACAACAATTTCGTAATTGTTTCAATGTACATTGTTTTGTTGTTATATTATATATTTAGGCACTCACACATACTCACCGTCACTCACTCTTACATATCTACACTCACACATACCGTCTACACCTACACAACTAAACTTCTACTAACACACTCACCAGGCACCCAAATAGATACTCCTTTCTCCTTGTTATTAATTAATTGAAACTACTTTTACTTTGTTCCCCGTTACTTATACTAAAATCAATTGTATTAGTCTAGTATATGTTTTTTTTTTTAATGTACACATTACTAAATTGTAAGTACCTTTTATAACATTTATATTGGACGGATGGCTGACCCCTGTAACTCAGGTTTTTCCTAGCATAGGGGTCATTGATCATTTATCTTGTACCAGTCTATTTGCATATAGATTAAGTGTTACCCTGTATCTGTGTACTTTATGTCAAATAAAATTCTGTTCTATTCTATTCTATTTATTTAAAAAAAAAACTTTAGGTTTGGGCACACTTAACAAAAAATATACATTTATTTAAAATCGAAATTAATTCAATTCCACATACATTGGATAAACGACTTTGCACATTTTAAGTACGCTCTAAGTTGCAGCAGAGGTGTACTTAAAATTTTATGCATGGATAAGTAAACACTAAGGTTAACGGCATTTTGATAGCCGTAATCACTTTAACGTAATCATAACAATTACCCTTATCTGACTCTTGCATTTTCCACGCTTTTATTACCAGTTAAAGTTTTAATGTTTCCCTTTCGAGTAATTATTAAATTGTTTATTCATTAACAATACAACAATATTATTAGTTTTACTTCTATCTAAATGGTTGGAGGAATACATTGGTATTCTAATTTTGTATAAAGGTTATTAAAAACTTTATTAGCTTAGTTCTCAACTTCATTGTGCATAGTATGCTGTGGTTTCTTTTGTGTGACAGAGTACACCAAAAATGAATGTACAAAAATGAACAAATTCCGGAATAAGTGATTCCGGAATTTGTTCATTTTTTATATATCTTCTACAGTTTCATATGTTTTATTTTCTTGGATATCCTATCCTATGGCGGTCGCTCCATGTAAAATACCGGTATTCTGCTGCATCCAGTTAGACTGGTAGCCGACCCCAACACAGTTGGGAAAGACTAGGCAGATGATGAGAGAAGCACAGAACAGGCCGAAGTGGCGGTGCTAGGGGGAGGCCTATGTCCAGCTGTGGACGTCTTTCGGCTGAAATGATGATGATCCTACATAAATAAATAAACGCCTTATTAATGATGAAAATTTAAAAACCAGCCAAGTGCGAGTCGGACTCGCGCACTGAGGGTTCCGTACAAAACCTTCAGGTATTCACGGTTTATGGATAATGTTTAAGTTTATGAAATTAAATGTTTTTTTTTTAATTTTTAAATTTGAGTTGACTGAATGAAAGGTAAATTGTGGTTTACGATTTATGACGTATTAAAAAAAAACTACTAACTAGATCTCGTTCGAACCAATTTTCGGTGGAAGTTTACATGGTAATGTACATCATATATTTTTTTTAGTTTTATCATTCTCTTATTTTAGAAGTTACGGGGGGGGACACACACACATTTTACCACTTTGGAAGTGTCACTCGCGCAAACCACTCAGTTTAGAAAAAAATGATATTTGAAACTTCAATATCATTTTTTAAGACCTATCCATAGATACCCCACACGTATGGGTTTGATGAAAAAAAAAATTTTGAGTTTCAGTTCTATGTATGGGGTACCCCAAAATTTATTGATTTTTTTTTTCTATTTTTGTGTGAAAATCTTAACGCGGTTCACAGAATACATCTACTTACCAAGTTTCAACAGTAATAGCTCTTATAGTTTCGGAAAAAAGTGGCTGTGACATTACTCGGACAGACAGACAGACAGACAGACATGACGAATCTATAAGGGTTCCGTTTTTTGCCATTTGGCAACGGAACCCTAAAAAGGACCCATTAAGTTGTTTGGTTTCACATTTTGTAGCTTATTATAACGAATAACGATAGTTGATATTTTCTAGATTTTATTTTCTTAGGATTCAATGTTAGTTTTTTTCATTTTATTTTTTGTTTCTGTGTGTCTGGGTCAAATTTTATAATCATTCCTTACATTCAATTGTATTTGCCCAAAATTGAATCTGTCTGTCAAACGAGAGAAAAGAGAATAGATAAGATATCTATCTGTGGGGTTGAAGATAGACGTATCTATCGTTCAAATTAATTTATTCCAGTTAAGGCATTTTAAAAAAAATCGTCCGCCTCGCTGTCAGTGAGAAAAGTACCCTATAGGCTGGCAGGGTTGCCACGTTGGATTGCAATGCTGATTCGTTGACCTCAAAATTAGGCCAGCCTTCGGATCACGTAAAGAGTCGAAATGTTTACCTAAGATGACTATCATTTAACACCCATTTTTTATATTTAGAACCTTCCGGGGTAAAATTATGAATGAAGAAACGAATATTTTAAAGTAAATTGCACCCTAATTACGTAACAGGCTATCCAACTGAATCATTCATTGCTAACCCACTGCACATGCTCAAAGAATTCGCAACGTTACTAACGCAATAAATGTTGTTGAACTATCAAAATGAAAATTGTTAGTGTTCTACGCACTTAACCCGCAAACACCACCAAAAAGAATAATGTCATATTATTAGACCAAAACGTACACAATCTAACACTTTTAAAAGCGAACGCGTTCGTAGGTGTAATAAAATATACCTACGTCACACATAAACTAAATTGTTTATAAACCTTTGAACGGCACAAAAGAAATAACAAATGTAAAGGTCAGTTTAGAAGTCAGTACGGCATCTTTATTTTTTGGATTTGCAACGAAAAATATGAGACATAATTCTGAGAATGTCACGTTATATGGTGTTTTGCCAGGATTTTCGATACTTTCTATTATTGCTTGCAATGGAGAAAACACCATATTTTGTAGGACATAAGATTGATATCAGTTTGGCGATGTAGAGATAGGCTCATAGCTTTCTTGTCGAGGATTCGCACGCCCTTCAAAGGGGTCTGACGACGGAAAGGTTTTCCTTTCCCACAAACATAGCTGTGTTACGAGTTTTCTGTGAGATTAATTAAATATTTGTTAGTTTAGTTATCTAAGTCTACGCATTCCTTATATCCTAACGACTAACCTATGTAACTGTAACTTATCACATGGTAAGGCTTCTGTAAATAGACGCGACACGACTCTCGTAGAACTATTTCTATAAAAACTTCATGGAAATTGTCCTACAAAATTTTACGTCGCGCTGTCACATCGCGCCTTTCTGAAAATACCTTAACTTGGCTTAGCACAAATGCATATCTATCAGTATGATTAATTACCTGTCTGCGCGACAGGAAAGATAGGGTTATTTTATTGATTTTCTCGTTTAGATTTTCATACGGAATTCCATTACCACTTCTTAAGCGAACTCCCGTGTGTATGTTCTTAGAATAGAATAGAATATATTTATTGTAAAAACATGAGTATACATCAAATAATATGTGCAAGGTCTTAAAATAACAGGTAGATCTGCATGTTTTGCCATTAATGGCGTACAAAATAACTTTTTTTTTTGGATTAATAATCCCAAAAAAAAAAAAAAAATCTTTATTCTACACAGCAAACTAAAAAAAATTAATAAAAATATACCTAATGCTAATTGAAAAATAAAACAAAGTATTTTTTTTACAAACACGAGGGACAATAGCACTTGGCTATGAGATATTTTTTAAATTTTATTTTAAACAGAGCAGTTCCTGTGTTTCTTAGGTTCTGCATAAATACTACGCATTGGAATGAATGAATAGTTTCATTTTTCTATCTGAAGTTACAGGCACTTCTGAACTGTCGACGGGTTCCGTGCGCGCGTCTTTAGAGGAACTGTGGCTGTTGGCGGTCGCCGAGGGTGACGGGGCTCGCATGAATTCATGTGGGCCAAGACCTGGCTGGGGGAGCGTGACAAAATGCGCAAACACTCCAGCACCCCGGCTAAAGGTAGCAGCAGAACACCGTGTAGTTTTAGTCAGTAGAAGTCTGACAGACCCCTCCACATCCACCAGGATTTCCACACGAAAAAAAAGGGGGTCAGCCTTGACAGTTCAAAAATGCCTGTAATTTTATTATTAGAAATAAATGCGTTTGAGTTCTCATTGAAAAGACTTGAAATTGATTGTTCTTTTAATAAGCCCTCTTAAGTGACAATGTTGTCAAAGGATACATATTTGCATTATAACGACTTATTCAAAATCCTCAGAATACTAATTACTTAGTGCAAAATTCATAAATCTTATAAAATTCATAAACAAACTTATAAAAATTCATTCATTCAGTCATGATTAAAATTCCAATACTCTTTAAAAATAAAAGAAGTGGTTTATGTTTTTGTCACTGACTACGTATCTAATTAAGTAAATAGACAGTGGACTGTAAAAGTGTTAAATTATGTCATTTATGTCACTGTACACTACCTACATAAGTATTTCTCAAAAAATAAGAGGAAACTAACAAATGAAGCTAAAATACGTAAACGGATCTGTCTCACCACTCTGACCACTATAAGGCTTTACGTAACAAGGGCCCAACTCACTTTATTTCCTTTTTCGTATAAATTTCATAATACGGATCCAAACATCACTCAAGGGCTGATGAAAGTAAACAAAAGCATTGTTATATCTCCTTTTCTCTTGGGAGTTTGCCTAAAAACGTACACACAATTTTGCTTGAACACTTGTTATCATGCAGTGCGGTTGTGTGTGACGATACTCGGCTTCATTGTTTCTGTTCAAAACATCACTTGTCATGCTCGTCTTAACTTGTGCTTCCCGCGTCATGCAGACGTAAATGCGACTGTGTATATACGTAAATCTATGGTGTTCCCGCCGTTCCTGGTATTGTCACAAGGCTCTTTGTTTCCATGCCGACTACCGTACGGTAGAAGACATTTCATTCTGTTCGCTCCACTTGTTCAAATTAACCTATCAAGCGTTTCATTCGTTCAAAAGTTAAATTGCTTATTGGCGTAGCGTGATTGCATGTTTTGCAAAACGAAACTATGATATAACTTTGTTTAGTCTGGTTTACTGTTATTACACAGAAAATTTGCAGTTTCTTTGGCTTCGCGAACCGAGTCACCTTTATTTAAAATTTATGTACGAATATTTACTTTTAAAGATAGTTGTTTGGTAATAAATTAAAGGATCGTATAATAAATTGTATACTTCTGGAAGTTTAACGATAGGTACCAAAGTTAATATTCTTCGCCGCTACAAAGTTTACGACGCACTTATCTTCATCTCTTGGTATACACTTTACAAAATAAATGTAAGAGATGTGTTCTAGATGTCGTTGCATAATAAAACACTCGTTTTACATTATAAGTGTGTGTACCTCGGTATAAGAAAACCTACAAGATGTTTTGTACAACTGGAGTTTTTTGTCAAAAGTAAATTCACTGACTAAAACCCACCCGTGTTCCTTCAGTTTCCCATGTGTCAGGGCCACGGTATCTCTTTCGAACATATCTCGCAACCCTGGCAGGAGTACAGAGTCTCGATTTGTATCTGGTGGATGGCTACAGACACAAATTAAAACAGAGGTTTGCCTCTAGTATGTCCCACTCCGGACCCTTGCTCGACAAAGTGCCAGCCCGTGCCGTAGGTAAGCCCGTAGCTTTAAATTCGTCTCCTAAAAATAATTATCACTCAGATCCAGCCGGTCTCTTACTGCCCTCTACCAGCGACGCCCTAAGCCGAGGTTCGTACCCCACAATCGGTGCCCTAAACGAGTAGTCGCTTTAGATTTTAAGTTTATTTAAGTGGAAACTATAGGCCCATCTCAGTTCTTACGACCTTATCAAAAATATTAGAAAAGGTGTTGAACAAAAGACTCACAAACTTTATGCAACACAATAAGATACTGTTGGAAGCCCAGTTTGGCTTTAGGTCGGGGAAAAGCACTGAAGATGCCGTTAGCCAATTGGTTGATCACGTCACAACTAAAATAAATCAAAAACAGAAATGTGTCGGCATATTCCTCGACCTGGCCAAAGCATTCGATACCGTTATGATTCCTTTCCTTGTGGACAAGTTGGATAAGATCGGCGTTCGCGGAAATGCTCTAAAAATATTTAAGGATTTTCTCTGTGACCGTACGCAAAGGGTTAAGATAAAAGAATACATTAGCTCTGATGCTTGGGTTACCTTTGGCGTCCCACAAGGCAATATTCTTGGCCCGAGTCTCTTCTTGATTTATATAAATGACCTGTGCCAGCTGCCACTTATAAACGGTAAGATATTTACCTACGCGGACGATACGGCATTAGTATTTCATGGGGGGACTTGGGACGAAGTTCGACGAAGCGCCGAATTGGGATTACATAAAGTAAGCTATTGGCTAAGGTCTAACCGCCTCACCTTGAACCTCTCTAAATCTTCATATCTCCAATTCTCCTTTTCGAAACTTAAAAACATCAACTTAGATTACATGATTGCAACTTGGCTTCTTCGTCAACTACATGTAATTGCACAGCTATCACTAAGTCTACACACGTGAAATATCTTGGTGTGACTATAGATGATAGGCTTGGCTGGCGACAACACATGGATCTCACCACAGCACGTATACGGAAGCTTGTCTGGGCATTTAAAAAACTTAGACACGTGGCCGACTTCCAACTCCTTCGTACTGTGTACTATGCGCTCGTGCAATCAGTCGTGGGATATTGTGTTACTGTGTGAGGTGGTGCATGTAAGACTTTCACGATTCGCTTGGAAAGGGCCCAAAGATCACTTCTTAAAGTAATGACTTTCAGACCCTTCAGATTTCCCACCAGCGTCCTATACGAGAAGTGCCAAGTTCTGACAGTGAGACAGATTTATATACTGCAAGTTGTTACCAAACAGCATAGAATTACACCATTTAATACAGATTACAATAAGAAGCGCACCAGAACAAATGTTTGCCAACCGTTGCGTTAACATACGGCGTCAGCCAGGAGACAGCGAATATATCTTGCACCTTTTCTATACAACAAATTGAACAAAATTCTGGACATCAATCCCCTTACGATTCGTGAAACACAAAAGAAAGTAAAGATCTGGCTACTGACACAGGACTACAGCGAAACTGAAAATTTATTGCAATCGATATAAAATTATTAGAACATAAGTAATTGGTATTCACAATTAACACACACACACGTACACCCACAGATACACACACTCACACAACACACTTTCACACACAAGTACACACACCCCCTAACACACATTTACACTAACACATATCAGCACACCCAAATTAAAATCAGTGTTGTTTTACTATTTAATCTTTCTTTATTGTAATTGT
Source organism: Aporophyla nigra (assembly GCA_947507805.1). Classification (NCBI taxonomy): domain Eukaryota; kingdom Metazoa; phylum Arthropoda; class Insecta; order Lepidoptera; family Noctuidae; genus Aporophyla; species Aporophyla nigra. The sequence continues at coordinate 16,031,174 of OX382297.1, read as the reverse complement.
GTTTTTGCCCTAATTTTATTTTGTTTTTATCTTGATTTTATTATTAATATTGTTTTTAATTTTCAATTCAAATTATTTTTTTATCAATATTTGTCATAATTCTAATAATATATAATTGTTTTCATTTTATTTTATTGAGATTGTCAAATTTTCTTTAATGTTAATTTGCTTGTACGATTCTATTTTAGTAATTTATTTAAATGATGAGTATTGAATATAATTTTAAGTAATATAAATTTGTCACCATTTGCTGCATAAAACATTAATATTAACAACCTAAATGGAAGAAGTCACTGGCTCCTGAAATACAGGTACTTTAACCTAGCTCTGGAGCCAGGGTCTCAAGTTTTTTGTAACCTGTTTTTTATGGCAATAAAGAAATTATTATTATTATTATTATACCTGGCTGGAGGCCTTAATTTTTTAAGGAATTCACAGGCAATCTCCGTTAAGTAGTTACGACCTCTCATGGTCAACAACGAGATGTCATTCCCAAAAGAAAAACAAACTATTGTAGTACGTTCAGTACAACGACACACCCTTGCCTTAGTGCACGTTTGCGCGAACGTAACAATAACCTGGTGGGATCTTCAACGCACTGGGGGGCGATTCTACTAAGTTGCAAAGTTACACGTTCAATTGTGTTTCGGCAACAGTGAGATTTCGATCGCAGGTCGATATGTCTTATAAAGTCATTCTGCTATTTTTTAAGCACAAGGGCAACTATACTTTAACCCGATCGCAACTGAGTCGTAACGGGAAAATACGGGTGGGCTTCCGGTGTTACCAACATGCCAAATAGTATGTTTTATTATTACCACAAAGAAAAAAGTTGAATCTAAAAATGTCACTAAACACGAATAAATGGCACTAAAGGATTTTCTAATATAAAAGATATCTTGACCATAATTATAGTTTTGTGCTGATATTTTATTGTTACAAAAATAGAACATTTTAACTTACGAATAACAAAAACTCAGAAGAACGTTTCTTTCTACGTCCCTAATTAGCTAAAGCTGTGAAATCAAACCTTTCGGTTATGTTAAAGACTCGAAGGGAACTTCTATTAATCGTATTTTACCGAAGCAAATCTGTTTTGATTAAAAAAAAATACTGTTGACGGTGCAGGTGTTTAATCCCGTTTTTAAGTTCGCTTACTCTCGCATAAAGTGGTTTAAAAATCATCGTGAAACGGATTGGAGTTTTTGGTGGCTTGTCAGTTTGACTAGTAATGTTACTACTACTAGTTATAAATCGTCAGGCACTGATTTTCTCAATTTAATTCAAGTTGAATCTAAGGTAGGTACCTCCCTTTAGAGACGTTTCTAGCAGCTTTGTTAGTTAAAAACGAGACATTAAATAATAATTTAAAACGAAAATAATCATAGAAAAATTCAATATGCGGCATCCGATCAATATTGGGGCTACAATCGACTCTTGCTGTTCGGGGAGCATTTTCTCCTTCTCACATTCCACTGGCAATATGTTAAATAATGACAATATGATGACAAATTACCTACACGTTATCAACTGACTAGTACTTACAGAATAATGCAATGCATAATCACTCTTATTTAAAACATCCGTGATTCAGTGCATCACATTATTCTGACGATATTAATATTGAATTATGAATTGGTGTAGTTGAAGACTCCGTGATACTTGTCTAAACACGACTACATCGAGTGACATGACAACGCGTGAGAAAATAAATAAATAAAATGATCTCGAGCCTTTAGTTACTCGAGTAACGAGTTAAACAAAATCGAATCGCACCACTATCTGACATAGCTGAAAGACAAGTGTCAACTGTCAAGTGACAGCAACACACTTTATTTACTTTTGTTCAAAGAGTTTTAATTGCTTTAATTAATACTTTTATTCCTCTTAACATACATATAGAAGCAGCCTATAATGTTCCCACTGCTGGGATACAGGCCTCCTCTCTGTGAGAGGGAGTAGTTAATCCGTTTCTTTCTAATTGCACGAAATTGATATTTCAGTTTTCATGTGTGTATTTGAAGGATTATTATGAAAATTGAATCTTCAAGATGGTACAGCATACTGCAAAATAATGTGCTGTTAACTGTTCAGTAAGATTTCAATACAATGTGTGAAGATGTTGCCCGAGACTGTTCCAGATTTGAAATAACTTATGAATGTTTCCCTTTCTTCAGTAAAACCATCTAGATGCAGTTTGAGGAAAGTGTGTATTGATGATGCAAGAAAGAATTTGAACTGTTTATTCAATATGGAGATCTGGATACAGGAATATTTACATTCCATGGCAATCTGCAAAACAAACACATACTGTCCTGTTCGCAGGGAAAAAACATTATTATGTAGTGGGTACCAGCACACTGATGAGAAAAATAATAATATTAGTTAGCCCCTTCTAACATAAATATAAATTTTTTCAGGAACATTACTTAGTACACCCATACATCAATTTCTGACTCAAGAGTTGCTCGTGCTCGATCTGCTGACTGTTGGCTGTTGTGTACTTATAATGTTCAGCATGCAATATTAATATATTATAGGTGATGAAATACTAAGTATCTACTTCTCAAGTGGTCTGATGTTAAAATTGATATACTTATAGTAATAAAAATACTTTGTTCCATTATTTGTTTTTTGATTTCATGAACCATTCCAATACTAAATACTTTATTGCATTCCAGAATGTATATGCTTAAGTGGTAAACATTGGATTTAATTACAATAAAATTGTGGACCCTGTCTGGCCCAGCAAAAGAAATATAGTAGGTAGAGGAGGACTTATAATCTAACTTATTCTAAAATCAAAATAAATAAAAAACATGCTTGGGTATTCTAATTGCGTTTCAGGTATTTATCACTTAAATATTTGCTAATGCTGTAATAACATTTACTTATTAATAGATTTTTTAATTTGTTAGTGAATAGATGGAGTTTATTTTCATTTCCAATTGTTTGGGGTAAATTATTGTATATATTTATTGATATTATCAGAGGGCTTATTGAATGTATTTTTAGGCAGTTTTAGTCGTGTTTTGTATCAGAGTGTGTATCTTGTTTGTATGTCTTCTCGTTGAGTGTGAAATTCTTGGTGTTAATGTGCAAATTTGCATATTTCAAGTATAGTGACAGAGTTAAAATATTTAGCTTTGTAAAATGCTGTTTGCAGCTATCTATCTGTTGTATATTTACTATGATATGGACAAATTTCGTTTGAATGGTAAACAGTGTTGGTGCATCTGTACTGTTTCCCCACATTATTATGTCGTAACTAAGCTATGCATATACATAGGCGTAATATGTTACAAGGGCAGTCTGTAAATTTGTGGTTTTTTTAACTACCAAATACCTGATATTCCATTATAATCTATCTTTACTAATATTAAAGCTGTAATTTGTTTGTTTGGTTGAACGCGGTAATCTCAGGAACTACTGGTCCGAATTGAACAATTATTTTTGTGTTGGGAAGCCAATTTATTGAGGAAGGCTATAGGCTATATAACATCACGCTACAATTAAAATGAGCGGAGCAGCAATGAAAAATGAACGAAAACTGACAGGCAATGGGATGCGACGGGAAGAGCATTATTGCATACTCGTGACGCAAAATTTCTTCCTTTTACCTTTCCAACATCACCCACATGGGCAAGTTCAACGAAATCTGTATAAAACATTATATTTTTAGGAAAAAAAACGAAAGTAATCCCAGATCGATGCGATAAAAGTTGCATTTTACGGACTTTTGTTCAACCGCAAATTTTGACAGATGACCTGCCGAAGTTCAGCGTTGTTTCGATTCTAACGAGTGTCAAAATAATAGCAGAATGTAACTAATCGTCACGCTCTTGTGCGATGTTGTTAGCAGAATAGATTTTTACATTGTTTCGATCGATCGTTGGCGTCAATTACAACATAATCGCAGTTGGATTGTTGTTCATTAGTAGAATGAGAAAACGCTTAAAAGTCGTGATTCAGTCGTGGATCTATTGCGATTTGTGCACAATTTTGTTAGTAGAATCGGCCCCCTGATCAGCACCGAAAGCTGTGAATCGAATAGTGTTTTTTTTTTATGACACGCTGCTAGAATGCACTCTGTTTAATTTTAAATTCTTAGTTCAACACTGAAAGTTGAAAATCCAGTGTGCAATATAAATCTCGCGGCGATATTTGAACGTCCGAGCGTACGTGGTCAAACCGTTCGAGGATTACGGGCTTCAAATAACAATATATGTGAACGTTACTGTACAATTTATCGTGAGATCAAATCCGTGTGTAAAAATTCGTTTTAATTCATCTTCGTTATTCATGGCCAGTCCCTAAAATTCATTTCTCATTAACATACAGACATATTTCTTTCATATAATTTTCTTGCAAAAAGATTTATCGACATAAAACCTAATACCGAAACCAAACTCAAACATGACTCCTCTAACATAAAATTTCCTCCACGGTTTATCTTAAAATCCAATTCACCTACATCTTTTAAGAATTCCATATCTTATGAGATACGTTGGTAGTTCTATTCCGAGTAGCGTTGAAGCCTTGGGCACTCTCCCGTCGCCTCGGGACCTCCATTGTATTCAAACACACTCTCCCATGGAACCTACGTAGATACATCAGTACAGAACCGTATGATGTTTACATTCAACATCGCTTGGGACTGTTTTTTCTTTGATAGTACCCGTGCTTTGACTTTATTATGGTTTTGTAGCTATTTGTTTTGTTTTATCGTCGGTTTTATGATTTATTGTAAGATTTTTACCATGCTTTTGGGGATTGGGGGTCTAAGTTGATTCAGGTACTTCCGTCTTTTCTTCACTTGTATGTGCCTTATGGAAGTAGTTTATGCCGTCGTCATATTCAAATGAATTCTCGCTTGGAATTTTGATTTTGCAATTTGTCATGAACATTTTGGCTTTACTATTTCTAAATTATTTCATCACCACTGCTTTCAAAATGGTGAAGGAAACCGAACGTGAGGTGCATGTCCTAAGACCAAAAATTTTAAAACATTTTTGACATTTACAGGGAAATATTATAGTCTGATTATGCTATCATATCAAGCAAGATACGCCATATTTCCTTCACATATTCATACAAAGAGCGACATATACAAAGTAGCGGCAATAAACTCTTCAAAATCTGGTTTTACTGCCCGACACTTAAACGAATCGGTATACTCTAGAAACTATATAATTAAGGTCCGCATGCGAGAACAATGTTTAAGAATAAATCTCCATAAAATTGGCTTATAAACAAGAGCAAAGCATAATCAGCCTTAAAAACCCTACAGCTGGGACACAGCCCTCTTCTCTGGGAGGCCTTCCAACGCTACGTCTTCCAGTACTCGGTCATCAGCAGCCTATAAATGTTCCCACTGCTGGGACACAGGCCTCCTCTCGGTGAGAGGGAGTGAGCATAATCCACCACGCATGCCCATTGCAGATTGGTGGATAGCACATGTCTTCGAATATTTGGTTGTAAGACATGCCAGTTTCTTCACGATGTTCTCTTTTACCGTTTTAAGAGCACTGGTGTTAATAGAAATTGTACCTAAATTGTATTTTCCAATCTAGATATAAACTTCTGGAATAGAGCCTAGGTAGCCTACAGGCTATGCATACATACATACATAAACTCACGCTTTTTTCCCATGGGGGTAGGCAGGAACTACAGAACGCCACCTGCTACGATCCCTACATACAGGGTGTGGCGTAAGTAATGGTCCACCGTTCAGGATTCCATAAACCAGATAATTAACTATAACAATTAAAAATGTTAACCATTTTTACCCAATTGTTTTTTTTAAATTGCTCTTGAACTTGATGGTGTGTTAAAAATTGGGGTTAAAATTAGAGAAGAACCAATTTTTTCTTCAAAAGAGCTGAATTTACATAAAAAATCATAATTTATCATGACAGCTCTAGTATTCAGCAGTAATTAACAGAAATCAAAATGAAAAAATAATGGTTTTTGTTGAAACTACAAACAAATATGTAATAAAAGGTAGAAATTTCGTAAATAAAAGACAAAAATGAAATATTTTCGGTACCCTTGGGTAAAAATCTTTAAAAAATTAATTGTTATAGTTAATTATCTGGTTCATCGAATCCTAAACGGTGGACCACTACTTATGCCACACCCTATATATTGCCTCGTTTAAGTTCGTACATCTGGTCATACACGCACGCCGATTATCAATACTACGCACCTATACCGGCGAATTAATATGAGAGATACTTAGTTTATTTTTATAATAAATTACACTTTGTTGCCCATGAAAAGCGTTGGAATGGGAGGTTCTATTTATAGCCTTTTACGTGAATCGTTTCATAAATAAATCCAATTACGACAAGTAAATAATTTTCAACATAATATCAATTTGTAAATAATGTGATAATTTGTTTTATTAAAAGAACCAATTTAATGTCAGTGGTTGTGAATGAATGATAATATATTGCTTCGTTAGTTTGATCAATTAAGTTTAAATAATTACCACATAAACTTTGTTTCATAAAATTGTTTATTAATAATTGGAGAGGGCTATGCTTGGAGTTTCCCTACGTGATCGAATCAGAAATTATGAGATCCGTAGGAAAACCAAGGTTACCGACATAGCCCGAAGAATTGCCAAACTTAAGTGGCAGTGGGCAGGGCACATTGCTCGCAGAACAGATGGCCGATGGGGTCGGAAGGTTCTGGAGTGGCGACCGCGTACTGGAAGACGTAGCGTTGGAAGGCCTCCCACAAGATGGACCGATGACCTAGTGTAGGCCGCAGGAATACGTTGGATGCGAGAAGCACAGAACAGGTTGAAGTGGCGGTGCTTGGGGGAGGCCTACGTGCAGCAGTGGACGTCTTTTGGCTGAAATGATGATGATGATGATTAATAATCAAACCTGTAAGTTGCAGATGGGAATACACTACAATATTTTTTGTTACAGGTATTAATATTTTCGAGACTTGTCATCTTTTTCACCTTCTGAAGATTGTAGTCCCATAGGTGTGATAATTTATAATTTTATTTGATTCTAGCTTTGCCCATAGCTTTGCCCATGTATACCGGGTGACAATTTTTAACGTCTTGAAAAAAAAAAGATGGGTGTAATAGGTGAACGGAATAGAAGCCTTTGGCATAGAAATTTTTATTATTTTTATTTTTTAATAACATGTAATAGACAACTAACTAGAACAACAAAAACAGAAAATTGTAAAAAAATGAAAAAAAAATATTTAAATCTATCGAAACTCAAATCATACCGCACCCTACTCAATGCGCAGCATGTATCAATGATTTCGTAGCGTGGTCCTACCCTTTGAAGCCGTCTGATAGGCGGCCTCATTGATCTTTCGCAGGCGCACGAGCCGCACACGCATCCCCGTCCGCCCGCGTCCCGCGCTCCTTTAGTCACCTGCGATGAATCTGAAGGCCTTCCTGCCTTCTATTCTAGTTACACAACACACCATATGAAGATCGAGACGGTAAAAAATGTCATCCGGTAAATCGGTGTATATGTTCCGTGTGGTGGGCGTAAAGAGTAGCAACATCCCATTTCCTCCCGTGGGTGTCGTAAGTGGCGCCTAAGGGACTTACTAGAGAATGGGCATCAGCGTTCTCTATGCATTTTACCTCCATTCTGCGCTCGCCAACCCGCCTGGCAAGCGTGGCGATGATGGCAAACCCCGCTAAATTGGGGGAGGCCTATGTCCATCTGTTGATCATATCAGAATAAGCTGAAAAATCGGCCAAGTGCGAGTCGGACTCACGCACCGAGGGTTCCGTACAAACCTGTAGGTATTCACGGTTTATGCATAAGGTTTATGTTTATGAAATTAATATAACAATAATTTCTTAGGACAACCAACACAAAGTTATCTGATCCCAAACTAAGCAGAGCCTGTACTATGGTAACCAGACAAATACTTATATATTTCTAAATACATACATATTATAGATAAATTATACCCAGACACAGAACAAATGATTGTGCTCATCACACAAAGATTTGTCCTGGGTGGGAATCGAACCCACGACCTCAGTTTTAGCAGTCAGGGTCACTAATCACTAGACTAACAGGCCAGTCAAATTGAATGGTATTTTTTTTTAATTTTTACATTTGATTTGACTGAATGAAAGGTAAATTGCGGTTTACGATTTGTGACGTATTAAAAAAAAACTACTTACTAGATCTCTTTCAAACCAATTTTCGGTGGAAGGTTATATGGTAATGTACATCATATAATATATTTTTTTTTAGTTTTACCATTCTCTTATTTCAGAAGTTACAGAGGGGGGAGGGGGACACATTTTACAGCTTTGGAAGTGTCTCTCGCGCAAATCATTCAGTTTAGAAAAAAATGATATTAGAAACTTCAATATCATTTTTGAAGACCTATCCATAGATACCCCACACGTATGGGTTTGATTAAAAAAACATTTTTGAGTTTCAGTTCTAAGTATGGGGAACCCCAAAATTATTGTTTTTTTCTGTTTTTGTGTGAAAATCTTAATGCGGTTCACAGAATACATCTACACACCAAGTTTCGACAGCATAGCTCTTATAGTTTCGGAAAAAAGTGACTGTGACATACACGGACAGACAGACAGACAGACATGACGAATCTATAAGGGTTCCGTTTTTTGCCATTTGGCAACGGAACCCTAAAACGGAAAAAAAAACAATAACAATTTTCATTAAACATTAAGTAAACAGCTGGTATGTTGAGATTACAAACAGACACCTCAATTTTATTTAATTGTATGTATATGTTTAGAGTTTAGATTGTTCTTGCCATTTGGCATAGCATCCAATATAAAAATATATCATACAGAAGACATCTCGTTATTCTGATACAATCATATCATGCGACGAACATTTTATTTTCTTGCCACATTCCACCCCAAAGGACTCACACGAGACAATAGTCCCACTTTATTCCCCGGTGAACTAAAATAAAGAGAAGAAATTTAAAAATCAGTGTGTTTATGTATTCAAAGCGCAGTCGTCGCAAACATTTTTGTCATATTGGTCGAATAAAAGTATGTGAAGAATTCAAATCACGTGTGCGATAAGGGCCACCGCTTCTCTGGCTTACACTGACTTTAAAGTATATTGTAGTCACTTGTGCCAGTTATCCTGGTGCACGGGTGCCGTAACTTTCGTATTCAACTCGTGCTTTCAAACTTTGCGAAGCACGTCTCAGCTCCAGAGGTTATTTGCATCTCACATTTACGCTCCTCCGCCATTAGGTGTCATATTGTTATATTACACCTGTACTACCTAAATCTTGGATACACTCAAAATGTTGGCGACTGCTGAATATGTATGGGACATGTGGGTCCTTTGCGGCATTTCGTTATTCCTACCTTTAAAAAAGGTTTTCTCATAGTCGCCGTTTACTTTCTTAGCCCATCGTAACAATGATAAATGGCCAGTGTCATGTGTCATAAATATCTTAAACTTTCTAGTCTTGCTAGAATTTATGTAAGCTGATAATATTTGTTAAATGTCAACTCCCATATCATTTATTTTTCAAAGTCAAAGGGCACAAATTGACACATTGAAGGCAATTTTGAACATCAAAACAAACAATACAAAAACACTAGTTCATAATCATCATCATAACCAGCCTATGATGTTCCCACTGCCAAGACAAAAGCTCCTTTTTTATGAGAGAAAATGGGCCATAATCCACGATGCGGGCCCAGTGCAGCTTAGTGGATGTCACATGTCTTCGATTTTTAGGGTCCAAGACATGCCGGTTTCCTCACGATGTTTTACTTCACCGTTTCAGAGCGGTAGTAATGAATTTAAAAACACACAGCAAAGTGCCAGACAAACTCGTAAGTCGGAGCCATATCATTGGGTTGCCAGTGCTGAAAATCTTAAAATAATGTTTATTCTTACACTTCTTTTTTTCGGAACTTTTTAAGACCGAGGAGTGTGGGATTTTTGCCTCACTAAAACCACATCACATGGCAAATAGCAAAATTGTCAAAAAGCAACGTTCTCGGTCACTGTAATGCGTGGTGCATTAAATATCACTGCGGGATTTTCTCGTGCACAGGCTTTTTAACTCTCGGTGTTGCACCGAGCAATGAAAATCCAACTGAGTATATCCCAGGGTGTAAAGAACACCCTGTTTGGTTTTTACTCTCGATGCTAAGCAGTCCATGCGAACGTAGACGTACACAAGTGAAGTGGAACTAAACCTTAGAATACTAATTTTATTTTACCATCGCTAGTTAGTAATGGACGATTTCATAAATAAATCGAAATTTTGTTTTAGCCTCGTAAGGCCCAAGCTAAGTTTCCCATGATGAGCTAAAGCACCCAAATTACAATACAGTGAACAATATCGTCTGTCATGTTTCCTGCCCAAGCACATTCATAACTAGTTTTCTTTAAGAACAACTTAATTTTTTGGGTACTCTTGTTAAAAAGGAATTTAATAAACTACTTTTAAGTTTATATTTCGTGTTTATTTAAAATTACATTGGGTGTTTAGGAGAAATTTTGTTTTTAAGTCTGGGCCGGAATGCTGCATGTCACATTGTTCAATACGTTGTACGTTGGGCCTTACGAGGTTAAAACATTTAGATACTGTTTAAGAATCTTCAAATAAAATAACAGGTAAGCAGTCTACATTTCACAACTTCCAAATATATTATTTTAGAGAAACTCTAATAATTCGATGTATTATGTACCTATACACCTCCCGATACTGCCTAACCGAAATCTTATATGTATATAACTAGCTTTTGCAAGTGTCTACGCCCTATACATATAGACCCTCCTCTTGAATCACTCTATCTATTGAGGAAAACCGCATTAAAATCTGGTGGGTAGTTTAAAAGATCTGAGCGTAGAGATGCAAGAAGTGACTTAGTTTTATACTACCTATATAGAAATAACGTGAGAGAAAGGTTATTTTTATATATGCTAAATAATGTTTAAACAATTAGATCCATAATGCGGTACACCAGCCACTATATTAATAAAGGCATTCTTTCACCAGGCTTTAAAAAAGTAACATTTGTAAATGACTTAATTTGCGAACAGGCATGTCAAATAAACAGTCAACGGCTGATGAAAAACAATAAAAGTAATCGAATAATATCATAAAAACGTATGAATTTGTAATCAAACCTTGTCAAACAAGCGTGTTGAAAAAATCAAACACGAATACAATTCACGCATATATTTTATTTCGTTTCATATCTCAATGAGCGTCACATTCCCGTTAATACAATAAATGCTAAATAAAGCTTTTAAAACTGATTGAATGATTTTAAATGGTAGGTAAAATGGGAGATTTTTTTCACACTTAACAAACAGCGCTGTAGCTGGGGAGTTTGTTACGCTACTTCTTCTTTCCAGCTAAAGCACTAGATAGTGGTGAAGGGTGGGCGTTTTGAAGGACTGCCTTATGTAACTTTGACGTTCAAAAAGTGCTGGCTTTCAGCCTAGTTTTATTAAATGACCTTTGATTTTATTTGATTATAATTAAAGGCTCTCGTTAAAGGCGCGACGCAGCAGCACGATGCGAATCTAGTAGATTAATTTCAATGAATTACTCATAGAAATTGTATTTCGTTCTACTTTGTTTAAAACCTGCTGGAAACATCAATAAAATATACAATATCGCGGATTTTGTAGTTATTTTTTGCGTAAACAGGAGTCAATTTAGATTTGAAATTAAATTATGACAAAATCTGTATTTACTTAATGAAAGTTCAATGTTTATAGACTTAGATTTGCTAAGGTCTAGTTTTATGATACGAAGTTAAGTCAACCAATCAGTCAGTCTACCTAGTATTTTCCCAACAATTTTAGGGTCAATTGAATTTACCGAATGCAGCTGAATAGCGGTATTTAACATGGAGCCTATCTGTCCTCCACAACTCAGTTACTGGGTATTACGATACCTTTGGTGAGACTGACTGTCAGAATTTCGGATTTCTGACGACTAGTAACGATTTTAAAAGATATACGAATTACAGCCCGAAAACAGCAGATTAACGTTCTTTTCGAGACCAGGAGGGGTTCTTGGTATTTAAATATGGTAACCCATCCACGGTGCAACCGCAGCAAGCGTAGCTTAACCTGATTGATCGACTCGTGCCTCAAGCAATAATAAAATAGTAATTTAGAGTAACATTTTGTCAAAATGTATTTTTTATTAGTTGTAGTTTATTCAGTGGTCCAATAATTATACTTATTCACCACCATAGTTGGAGACGCGGTTAGTTAACCACAATAGCTGTTTAGTACAAATTTTCTTATTCTAAACGTCGTATTTTTCAAATATTATTTGTATTGTTTATCATAGATTTACTTAAATATAGTAAAATATTGTGATGTTAGTTGACGTTCAATATCATGGAAGGCTTTTTCGTGCACTAGATCTTCAACGCACTTTTTAGCGTCGACAGATGAAAATAGAACAGCGTAATTTTCGACGTGCTGAGTTGCTGCGCTCTACTTTATTGGATTCGCAGTTCTCGGTTCAATACCATGCACGATTTTTTAACGTCGGTGTGAACGCTGTCGTTCACACCGATGATGTTAAAATGTCGCATGGGATATGTCTTATATCGGAAAGTTCATCAAACGATGATATTTTTACGGAACTTTTAAGTACGTACACTTAATAAGAAGCGTTCGTGAAAATACTGAACATTTTTGGAACACGTAATTAAACCTTGGACACCCTGGGGATAGTGTAGACTTTTGCCAACGGTATCGGATATCAAACGAAACAGTTACGTGGTTAGTCCATGAAATTGGAACCTATCTAAAAACTGCCACCACTAGGTAGGTACTGTACCTACCTATTTATAGTTTCAATGATTGTATCTTAAATTAGCGAACTCACCTTTACGGTAACATTACCTGACCACTAATTATTTCTAGCGTTTTAGTAACCAAGCTTTAACACCTCTTGACCATCGGATCACCGGCACTTAGTAAGAATGAGCTTGTAAATAATTAAGTAGGGATATAATTAACAAGCTCGACAATTATTTAGTAGTTAGTTCTAGTTACTTTTAGATATATGTAATTAAGTCGACATATAAACTTTCAAGCTTGCTTTTCTGTACGAAAGTAATGATTTTGATACATAATAAATGATGTTAATTCTGTAACTCAGTTTTTTAAAACATTATTAAACATCAATAATGTTTTAATAACTACGTGAGTTTGAATGTTTTAACAATTTAAGGTACCTTACTTTGAAGAATCTCCATTTTATTTCTGGTTCACATAAGTAAACACCGCACACGTCCCCGTAACTCAACAAAAACTTAACTCTAAGGATAGGAAAGTCGCATTTCACGAGCGATTTCTTTTCCCCGCAATAACGCCAACTCACACTGCAGAGGTGGCCATTCGAAAACTAATAAATTTCACTGGGGACTGTGAATTTATTTGATAAACGGCCGAGATAAAGATGCGGTGGCACCTCAACACTGCCTTGCTCAGCAACCGCCTGTGCAGCCGGCCTTAACGGAATCGGAGATCCGAAATTATTTATATGCTTATAACTTTTTGGTTTTGTAAGAGTCAAGTTATGGTAGCATATTAGTAGTATAGTGGTAGTATACATATTATTTGAAATGGGTCTCGGGATTTGGAGTTAAAATTATTTAATTTAATTTTATCCATGGTGGATGTAAATATGCGTAACTTTTCAGCTTGGATTTGATCATTATGATTAGTCATATTTTAATTAATAGTAACCTAATGTCATCAATAGGACAAAAAGCCCATTTGTGTCCCCTTGATGGCAACATACTTGCCCCTATAACTTTGGACTTAAATATAAGTGACGAAATGTGGGTTTCCTTTAGGTGCACCGCTGCCTAACCCTTTGTGAAATTCAGACGTAATGTTACGTTATTTTACTTAATCCTACTAATATAATAATTGTGAAAGTTTGTCAGGATGGTATGAATGTATAGATGTTTGTAACTCTTTCACGTAAAAATTACTGAGGGATTTGGATGAAATTTGTCACACAGATAGTTTACAATCTGGTCGTTTTTATTCCCGAGGAAAATTCTCGAGGGATAACTTCCAGCCTCCACATGGGCGAAACCGCGTGCAAAAGCTAGTAACTCATAATTTAGACTGGATTATATTTTTAACCGACTTCAAAAAGGAGGAGGTTATCAATTCGGATGTTTATATGTTTTTTTTTTTTTTTTTTTTTTTTTTTATGTATGTTCGGCCATAACTCCGTCATATATAGACGAATTTGCAAAATTCTTTTTTTGTTCGAAAGGGGTTTATTCCGAAATGGTCCCATATAATTTTCATATAGATCTGATGATGAGTTCGGGAGACAGACACCGGAACTCTTTAAAAAATGACAGGAAATCAACCGCGATTTCTGCTATCGCATAAATATGCATTGTTTGTTTGGAATTAGTGCAGGGTGAATACCACAACTAAAAATTTAAAAATAAAAACTTTTTTGCAAAAAAAAACAACCGACTTCCTTAAAAACACTACAAAGTGAAAAATAACTTTAATTTCGGAAGTCGGTGGCAAAAAAACCATAAATACAGATCCTAAGACACCGACTACCGAAATTAAAGTTATTTTTCACTTTGTAGTGTTTTTAAGGAAGTCGGTTGTTTTTTTTTGCAAAAAAGTTTTTTTGTACTAACAAATCATTCGTGTAAAACAGGAGAATATCAATATTATTTCAGTAACTCTGTCGCATGTGCCTAAAAGATTATAAGTGAAACAAGTTTCAATAAAATTATAAACCTGAAGTTAGTTTTATTCAAAAAGATGTTGATGTTACCTAGGATTACAGGACACAGATAGTACGTAGGGTACACCAAAACATATTTGGGTGGTTGACCCACAAAATTCTATTCAAATATTCAGATTATTATAACATAATCCTGATCGTGTAATTTCAGCGCTAGCGGCTCACGAATCGATTACTTTTGACCTTTTCTTTGAGTAGGTATCGAATAAAACCAATTCCGATTATTACCAACGAGTAAGTAAAAATAACAAGTGCCCGTCTAAGCTACAAATATTATATGTTTTCTCAGCAATAACTGTCTTCTGACATTATATTTCTGTTTCTTAATATATTTTCGGGATCTCGCGTCGTTCGTCGTATGCGGAAAATATCAAAGAAGCACATAGAGACAAAAGGTTCGTATAATTGTAGATGAAATTATACACTGCGTTTAAAAAGTATCAATGTGATAAAGACCCTGCTATGACATGGTAAAACAGGTTATAGTTCATGTACCTCCAAATAATAACTACAATCCACATGACCTAAAAACATCCGGTAGTAAGATTCTAATTCGAAAGGCAGGAAATAAATAGGTCCATGTTGGTGTCGTCTGCCAGGGTCGCGGGATTCGTTCGAAAGAGTTACCATGGCCCTGGCATATGGGCAACTGAAGGAACACGGGTGGGTTTTAGTCAGTTTGACACGCCTTCCCGCTCCGCCCAGAGCGGGGGAAGTCAGATGATTTTCAGACGACTTTTAGAAAAAAATAAAAATGTTGGTGCCGTTTAAAGCCAACAGAAAAATAACAATTCAGTTTACGGAAAGCTTAATTTCTGAAGTGCTTAATTTTCTCACAAAATGTTTCAAACGCGACCCAATTGAAATCCCTTCAGTGATTACCATCGATCTAGACTTTTCTCTACTATGGTGGGGTCATCTTCCAGTGTAACCGAATGCAGCTGGATAACAGTATTTCACATGGAGCGACTGCTCATTTGGTCTCCACATCCCAGTTATCGGGTAGTACGAAAACTCTTGCTAAGACTGGTTGTTAGATTTTCTGGTTTCTTTGGACCACTCGTAACGACTGTCAAAGATTCAGGAATCACAGTTGAAACCAACGGCATGCTATTTGAGGCACGTAGAGTCTCGGTATGTAAAGATGGTCAACCATTCACGATGCAACCACGGCAAGCGTAACTTAACCTGATATGTTATCAATTGTTTGTTTTCCAATGGTTAAATAACCATGGTTAAATAATTCACCACTGTAGTTGGAGAAATAATAATATGACAGATGGTTCACTCAACCACAACAGCTGTTTCGTACAAATTTTCTTAACGGCATAGCGTGCTTTTTGTGGCACGGAGGGTCTCAGTGTCTAAAGGTAACCCGTCCACGGACCAGTGCGGCTAATGTAGCTTAACTCTTCTCCGTAGCTCTGTAGCTTAATTCTTCCAGCTGTTATTACTTAGCCACGAGCCACTCATCAGAGTGCTTATCAAATTACCTGCTGCATGCTGAACAGGACATGTTACTATGATTACTAGTTACACTTCGTAGGTTATCTTTGACAATATTTACCTACAGTCAAAACTTTATCTCATCCAGGAAGCAGTTTTCTCCTTATTTCACTATAGGGTGCTTTGAGAGCCAGGCGCATCAAAAATACATTATCTGTCATAAAAATAATGTTATAACCACTTATAAATAAGTAGATACCCGTAAGAAAAGTTTTCTAGCATCTTACGTTAACGACGAATGTAAAATAGTGTATTTTATAAAAGAACGTAAAATTGTTGATCGGTAATTTGATTTTTAATACTGTTGTGATATATGTTCGCAATCTCGTCAAGAAATTGAAGGTTTTATGTAAGTTCGGGAATTATCCCATCGGAATTTAATTAGCCGGAACAAACAGACAGATAAATGTAAAAAAAAATCTTGTTAAAACTACCGCTAAATGATTTTTGTTACTACTACTTTTATAATATACATGTAGAAAGCTGTTATTTTGACATCAAAAGAAAACTCTTCAATTTTATTTATTTATACTAGCTTTTGCCCGCGGCTTCGCCCGCGTGGATGTCGGAAATTAATGCAAGAGGACGTACTACCGCGATAAGAATGTGTTATTCCAGGTTATATAGGTAATATAGACTATGTGTGCTATTTTCGATCCAGATCCATTCAGCCATTTTTGCGTGATTGAGAAACAAACACCCAATCATACATATTTTTATATATATAATATTATTAGTAGTAGGATTATAACTCATATTACTTAGGATTCATAGTTTATGAGAACATCATGTGTGTTGGTGTTTTTAAAATAAAAGTAATAGTATTCAGAGTAAGAAGACTGCGACATAGGGCTTGGTTTAGTTGAATATAAGTCTTCCTGGTTTTTCTTAACGCTCCTATTTTACCTATACACTCAATCATTTACCAGACACCGAACATAATTATAGGAATAGTACTTTTGTCAGTGGCTTGGCCCGTATAGCTGTCGGAAAATATCACCCGGGAACCTACTACCGGGATAAAGTAGGTATCCTATCTGTTACGTATCCATGATATAATATATCTTTGTGCCAAATTCGATCTAAATCCGTTTGGCCGTCTTTGCATCATTGAGAAACAAACATCCAAAAATCTAAACATCTAAGCCATTTCGCGGTCTCTTACTTGGAATAATACTATTAGGTTTATTTTGAGTATAATGAACACACATGATATTCGCAATTACTATGAAGCCAAAGTACAATAATATGAATTACAATCCTACTTATCCTGTATTACCCGGCCGCTGCCAACCCTCTCTGCGCCCGCTTTTTAAATCTCTAATATCTTCTAAGATATTCATTTAAATTACATGCTGTACAGGGCCATATTGATCTATATTCAATGCACAATGTATTTAAGGTACTTAATTGGATAAGGATTAATACTGTATTGCTTAAAATCGCTTCGTAAATAAGCCCTTATTTCTCGTAAAAAGTAAAAGATAAAAATGGTTATTGCGGGTTATCCCTAAGAAATAGACATATACCATTCAGTACATTTTTGTAGGCCTTTTTAAGGTGTATAATACTGTAGTACATTATTTTGATCTATTTCGTCGGATTCAGCGAGGGTTTTTCGAATTTTGAGACGTATGTCAGCGTAGTTTTCGAAGACAGCTATTTTTTTCTAAAATAAAAGAATCTTTCTAAAATAAAAGTAGCCTAAGTAACTCCTTGTTACACCAGCTATCTGCCAGTGAAAGTCCCGTCAAAATCGGTCCAGCCATTTCAGAAATTAGCGGGACAAACAGACAGACAGACAGACAAAAAATGTTGTTTTGGTATATGTATCGTGTATACATCCATATACACTTAGTAAAAAGTGGTTATCTTAATATTAAAAACAGACACTCCAATTTTATTTATTTGTATAGATGAATACATAGAATCAAGATCAAATTTAGGCAACACGAAGATGAGAGGGACGAATTAATATTTATCGACACCAGGAGGCACAATTTAGGTTATACGTGTGATACTAAATATGAAAGGGAAAATATTTATCATAACATTAACATAATACCAAGTTCCCCGACAGGTTGTCCAGAGATGTATCTATGGTATACCTACATTTCGCCATGTTCAACTCCACTCGTCATTATGTTTAACTCCTATTTAATTGGTGTGAGCATTGTGCCATCAGCCGAACACAAATCCAATCTCCGGGCTCTGCTTCTGAAAATTGCCAGATAAAATAATAGTTTAAAAAACTAAAAAACACGCTTCCATTGAAAACCAAACTAAAAAGTACAAAATAATGGAAAAAAAGCGTGGGGTGCTTTTTAAGGTATTTTTTTATTGATATCAGGCACTCCACGCTTTTTTTCCATTATTTTGTACTTTTTAGTTTGGTTTTCAATGGAAGCGTGTTTTTTAGTTTTTTAAACTATTACTTATTTTCTATTTTTAGGGTGTTTCGAATTTTGAGACGTATGTCAGCGTAGTTTGTGACGTATGTCAGCGTAGTTTTCGGAGAATATTTTTTTTTGCTGTCCTGGTACCCCTGGCAAGGATAATGGCACAAATTAGTTTGGGACGTATGTCAGCGTAGTTTTCGAAGACAGTTTTTTTGCTGTCCTGGTAACCCTGGCAAGGATAATGGCACAAATTTATGAAATTATTGCATTGTCATTGGTCCTTGACAGGTGTGCAAAGTTTGAATGAAATCTAGTCGTTTAAAGTGGGTCAAAATCGCGCTATAAGGAGTCGGTTACAAACAAACATACATACAAGTGAAGCTAATATAAAGCGTGTAAAAAAACCCAACAACACTTTGCTCGACCTGGGATTCGGATCCAGGACCTCATGCTCAAGGAAAAAGGAACCGATCTATAAAAACCTGCTTAAGAATCGAACATCAATGTAGTATCCGTAATTCCGTATTCACATCTAAAACTAAATTTTCAAGCAAGTTCACTGTAAACCGTGGAACTATATTCGCACATTTTATGCTCTTAAGCTTAGAAATGCGGAAAAGATAAGCAGAGGCACTCCGGCTGACTGTATAAAGAATACAGTCCGCAATATGATCTCGTTTACACTTCCGACCTCGACAGTACATACGACTTATAACATATGTATCTTACTTCCAGTACACGCTCGTCTTTGCTATATATACAAAAATGTCGGAGAATTTCACTACGCGGTGACGTCACAAACTGGTAAAAAGGTAGGTACACCAAGTTATTTTAAACCAATTATAACATAACACAACATCGTACTTGTATTTCCCGTAGGATTTGGAAGACGTGTGTATAATATATAGTACACCCACATTTTTCCTGCTCCGAACAATTATATAATCCAAAAACTAGCTGCAGATCGTCCATGGGCTAATTCATGGCACCAACTTCAAAGCATTTCTAGATACTCTGTGTGCCTTATAAAATAAACTGTATTCTTTCTTTCTTCCTTGTGGAGCCAAACATACGCGTATTAAAACAAGGGTCATGTCAGCCGAAACACCTTGCTGGACATATACCTACCCAAAGGGGGGGAGTTTGCTATACTCGCCACGCTTGGCAGGTGGGTTGGAAGATCGCAGATTGATGGTAAAATGCATAGAAAATGCTGCTGCTCATTCATTAATATGTCCCTTAGTCGCCTCTTACGAAGAAATGGAGTGATCCGTAGGAATTATGCTATTCTTGACGTCTGGCACCGCACGGGACTAGGGTCATACTCACAAAAAAGTGTTACCTACAAAGTTTTACAAAAGAAAAATGCAGCGCTAAAAAAATTCTAACGCAGAATTTGCAAAGCAGATTTGCACGTCATCCGAGATCATTTTTCAATATCGAAGTTGACGCGTTTCGTAGCGCACCGCATACTTCTACAGTATATACGTACTGTGGTTGTGCCTATATGAATATGCTTAGCTACGATATCCCAGAAGACCAGCGGCCATCTTATAATGGCCGCAGTGACGGTGGCTGTCATGAAAATAATGGCAGTGGGTTTTGGCTTTGCATAATTAGTCAATAATTTTCTCCCTGCTCGGACACAGGCTCTTCGAAAGAGAATAAGGTGTAATGCGGGTTGGAAGATGTCAAATGTTTTCAAATTTTTTGTACTTGGACATGCCATGGTTTCCCTACGATGTTTTCCTTTACCATTTTGAGAACAGTAGTGATGAAATTATTTGCGTAAAGTTTAAACGGGCCTAACTTACGAGTTTAGGTTCTAATTCACGACTCTCTCGAAATCTTGTAAGTTAGCCCCGTTACCACCGGGCCGCCATCGCCACTGTTCTCAGAATGACTGGGTTTGACATTACGGTATCAAAAAAGCACTCTGGGCATTGTTCTTTTTGAAAATCGTAGTTTAAGACCAGCGCATGTCTGCCAGGGTTGCCCTAAGAACACGGGTGGGTTTTAGTCAGTAAAAGCATGACACGCCCTCCCCGCGCCGCTCAGAGCGGGAGACGCCTATTATGATTTCCCACCCACAAAAAAAGTACCGGCGCAGGTGTAAGCTAAACAAAAGCGATGACAAAATTGATTATTTGTGTTAACATATAATAAATTAGGTCCCACTAAACGCATAACGACATTGCGGCAGGCCGAGACGAAGATGGCGCGCCCGACCTTGACTCGACCTTGACTTGACTTGACCTTGACTTCTACCGAAAGGACTGGCCAGCACTAGCAAAGGGCAGAATTCTGTAAAAAAAAAGGAAAGTGAGGCCTTTGCCCTCCTGTCTACTAGGTAGCGAGATTGTTCAAACGAGATACCGTGGCCCGGGCATATGGGTAACTGCAGGAACATGGGTGGATTTAAGTCTGACACGCCCTCTCGCTTCGCCCAGAGCGGGAAAAGCCATTTGATGATTTGCAGGCAGGCCTTTGCCCTGCAGTGGGACCATACAGGCTAGTTGGATTATATTAGATTAGAAAAATTGATTAAATTTATCGTCCGTTTTATTGAAATCTCTGCTAATTGCTAATTACAGTAGTTGACAAGTTAAATGCTTTGCTGGCTATAATAGAACTGTCTCTTTGACAAGATTATACAGCAAATAACATCGTATTGGACCGCGATTGGAGCCATTTGTCCAATTTAATGGATCCGCCGTTACACTGATTGCGACTAATATTGAACGTTCGGTTACAGGTTGTAATATGCTGTGCACACAATTACTGTTAGTTGGGTAAAGTGGGATTTTTGTCGATAAACGTGTAAAACTGAACTAGTTTTGTGATCGGGCCCTCTAATATTAACATCATTATTTCAGCCAAAATACGTCCACTGCTGGGGCTAGGCCAAAGCCCCCTCCCCTTTTGGCCATGATCGCCACGGTTGGCAGGTGAGTTGGTGATTGTGATAAAATGCATAGAGAACGCTGCTACCCATTAGAAAGAGAAAAAAAAAGAAAAGAAATACGTTTATTATCTTGTCCCTTAATCGCCTTAACGTAACGACACCCACGGAAAGAAATGGGGTGGCGCTATTTTTTTAGTCCGACTCCACATGGAACAACAGCTAATATTATAATTAATGAGGAAGAGAAAGTTTTTTGTTGTCCATCCAAGTGAATCAGCAAGCCAGATGGTTAATGTTTAAAAATAAAAATAATTAATCTGATGTATTTTGAAATTCAACTTCAAACCATTAACATTATTATCACAGACATTTGCAGGAGACATTTTTTTGTTATAATTCATCTATAACCATGATGAAGTGAAAGAGAATCACGTATCTTCTGACTATGTAACTTGACCAGCAAGATACCGCATCCCAACTTTCCAAATTAATACTAATTTTGAAAACATACGAGTATTTCACAATTTTTTCGGTCCCCGGAAATGCAATAAGTATGCATTTTATTCCCAAAAATTGCAACGTAAATGTTAAACCATTTTCTGATTTAGCTTTGCATTTAAATTGTATAAAAATATTGTTTTTTCTCGCGCCGCGCCGCATGTCTGGCGGTTCGCGAAGCGAAATATTTCTGCTGCTTCGTAAAAACTGGCCAAAATTATATCTCTGAACATTTTTATTTAACGCTTATTGCAGAGCAAGAAATTATGGAGACCATATTTTGTATAATTGATTTTTTTCTAGGATAATCAGTTTCTGAACCAGTTCTTACTTTTAATTATTCAATTTGTACATAACTGGAGGAACTTCTAGGAATTTTGGGAAATAGAATAAAACTCAGGATGTAGCACGCAGCGAAACACTTAGTATGTAATGTATATATTAATTATTGAACAACCTCACATTCAAAAAAGGATTAAAAAAATGACATTAAACGAAACGCCCGATAAAATACTTATAGTTAATTTCTTATTATCTACAATTTTGCGTCGAGCTAACTTGAGCCAACAATACTGGAACTGACGCTTTAACACAAGTGAAATAGGATTTTCTACGTAAGGAAAGTAGTGGTCTTAGTCTTTGTTGGTCAATCGAAGTGGTAAGACCTGATAAAGATTTTGCGACATGAGAGTTACGTTCCCAAAACAAAAATCTCCTTACAACTTTTCCCACTCACTCAACGTCGAGTTCAATTCATACTCTTACATTCTTACTGCATATAACAAATAACCAGTGACATTTGCATGATAACGTTTTGCATTCCATATTCAAGACATAAGTCGACGAAGATAAACCACGAACATGTACGAAATGCATCTACTACAATTTACAGCAAACACTCACTGTAGAGTTTTAGAGATTCAAATGGAACGCCGCAGTTGTGTCACAGTATGCTCTTAACAGTAAAACATGACATCTGTTTGCCAGTCAGTTGTGTATCTCATGTAATAGGAGGCCAGTTTTTGGCTATTGTTCTTCTTTGTCGTATCGAATTATGCATCTTAAATAGGCTTTGACTAGAATTCACCTACTTTAACAGCATTATCATTGACCTCACAAAAGACTTCCGTAGTGCAGGTGTTTATAGACAGCGAGTGCGGTAAGAGGTGGCACCGTTTGCGATGAGATTCAATAGTCGCACTATGGATCATCGGAGTACCTGACTACTTTGTACCAGTTTTGTATAGTTGCCCACCTGGTATCTTAGTTGGTTGAGAGATTTTCAGGTGGACCATGGCAATTGATGGCTCGCTGGAAGTTTTCCTGCAGTGCCAACATAGCAAACAAGAAAAAGATAATTGAGAAACCAGAGTCTTAACTGTGCCGCATTAGACCTGCCGTTATATAGTGAAATTGAGAAAACTGTGTCTGTCCCTCAGTTTCGCTACAACGACGTAAAAAGAATGACATTTTTCTTATTCCTGCTTTTACTTTTCTGTAGCACAGGAACTTTCTCTTTGAACCTACGTAGGAGATTTTCTGCAAAGGTATCAATAAATAAATAGAAACAGTTCAAGATTCCGAGATAAAACACAAACTCTAACCTCACTAGAGCTTTTAATTTTGACATACCTGCTCATTTATGGATTCTTGATTACTTCGTCTTTTTAACATGGAGGAAAAACTGACAAAAAACTTTACGGTTAAAGCTGGGTGGCAGAGTGTGTTTTTGTCTTCCACATGGTGCCCCTCCTAGCTTTTATGTAAATGAACTTTCAGAAACTACGATTCAGACATTTATTTACACATTTAAGGTTTTAAGCACTACATTTCCAAATCCTCTCTGTACTTTTCTTCTTATTAGTAAAAAATTCCAATTCATCTTTTCTTGACAGTTTATCTACTGTTCCATTAATGAACTGTGGTGTCGTCGCTAGTGACTTGAATGTTAAAATAAATAGGTATGAATCTTAACTGGAATGCTGTTTATCCTTGATGAATGTAGCGCTCATGGAAGCCACGTTTATGACGATCAAGATTTGTTGTTGATTTCTTATTGTAGTGTATATTTATCTTAAAATAAGCGTTAGTATTGTCCACCTAGTGTGTGGGACGGAGTTAGGGTAGAGCTGATTTGCATTTCTTTAATCATAGTATTATACTCTGTGCAGTCTGTGCACACATCAGCTGAAATAGTATTTCATTCAAGATTATTTGCGCAATTGATTACAGACAAAATGTCTCTCGTACCACACCACTCTAATTCATATTGTATACAAAATAGCTGGTAAGGCCACTGTGTGGTTAAAATCAGTAACCGTGGACTTTCTTGCCGGTTCTTCTTCATAGGAAACAACTAATTGGACATTTCATAATGCCCATAATAGATTTATGGGAAATACCTTTTTAAATTAATTGTAAATAAATATTGATATATTAAGTAATAGGAATTATTCCTATCCATTATTATTATAATAATGATACAAATCAATAGAAATACCAAACATAACTTAAAATTTTGAGCATTACACCTATGTAGAGAAACACAAAAGACGATTACGTATATTATAATTATAAACATGGACCTGTAATTACATGGTAACGCCCTAGAGAATTTACAGCTTTGCTAGCATATTATACACCGCTTTACTAAACCAGGCTTAAATCGTTTGAAATAATTACACGCGTAGGCACACGGAAGTAAATTAAAATTTAGAGGCTTAACGGATCAATCTCCGGAATATTAAAACGGTGGAATAGAGGTGGGCTAAAGGAAGTTTGTGGTATCCGTACGTAATTTATTTTATATCCGTTAATTTTGAAAAAACTGCGGACAAAATCAGTAACTTAGAATAAAGAGACATCTGGGCGTCAAGTTAATTATTGTTTTTTTTATATAAATATACAGAGTGTGGGGCGTACGTAATGGTCCACCGTTCAGGATTCGATGAACCAGATAATTAACTATAACAATTAAAAATTTTAACCATTTTTACCCAAGGGTTCCGAAAATATTTCATTTTTGTCTTTTATTTACGAAATTTCTACCTTTTATTACATATTTGTTTGTAGTTTCAACAAAAACCATTATTTTTTCATTCTGATTTCTGTTGATTATTGCTGAATACTAGAGCTATCATGATAAATTATGATTTTTTATGTAAATTCAGCTCTTTTGAAGAAAAAGTTGGTTCTTCTCTAATTTTAACCCCAATTTTTAACACACCATCATGTCTAAGAGCGATTTTTGTAAAAAAAAACGTACTACACTGTCAGTGGCCAAAATTTTTAATTGTTATAGTTAATTATCTGGTTCATCGAATCCTGAACGGTGGACCACTACTTAAGCCACACCCTGTATATGCTAAATGAGTTTATCGTTGGGCATAGCTATATATATATAAATATTGTGGCAATATCACCAATTTTGGAAATAATAAAGGATAGGAATTTGACGGAAAACCATTCAGTTTTAGAAAGGTACCTAAGTCTAGTTAAAATAGAACCAGTGACTAAGTATATACCACGAAAATCCTACTAATACAATATTATAAATGCGAAAGTTTGTGAGTATGGATGTATGGATCGATGTTTGTTACTTTTTCACGCAAAGATGACTAAATGGATTGGGATGAAATTTGGCACACATATAGTTTCTAACCTGGACTAATACATAAGGTACTTGTTATCCTGGTAGTAAGTTTCCGCGGGATAATTTCCGAACTCCTTGCGGGCGAAGCTGCTGGCAAAAGCTAGTGTTTCTATAAAAGATCCAATTGTATCAAATGTATTAACAAAGAAACGATTTTCTATCTAGCGACAAAAGAAACAAATGTCAACTAAAGAGCTTTCGTTTAACTTTGAGTGACATTTATTCCGAAGTTGACTACTTTTTCCTTTTATTAAAACCAGTCCAATATTGTACATTTTTGCGTGTTATTGGATGGTAAAAGGCAGGCAGCCACATCATGCTCAGTATTCGTTACGTCTATGAACATCTGCAATACCAGAGGACAGCACAGCTGGTTACATTGTTGGCACTATTCAATGTTCTAGGATGTTCTAACTATGGTTTACGTATACTCAATCGTGGTAAGTAGTTCACAGAAAGCGGTCAATGCACAACCATCACACAAAGTAAATTTACAAGTAGGTATACTTGTAATTTGTTAGAGAAATGACAAGATAAAGTCAACTGAATCGGGCTGAACAATTGCCGCATATAACGTATTTTCGTCAACTCACTTGATGAAAGCAATTAATGGGCTTTAATTAGGTATTCACAAATAAGCAAGTAGCCGTCTATATTATGTTTAGAGGTTATCTTCGATATCAGACGTTCCAGGTATAAACTCTTCGGACAAAAAAAAACAAAATTCTCCTTAGCGGCAGAAATAGCTGACGTGCTGACTCCAGACTAACTTGAGAAAAAAATCTCTACTTGACTACTTAACCATTATTATTATTAATTAAGTCATACCTTCTTTACAATATCCGTGGTTTCGGTACGTAATTTTTGGTTTTATAATACCTGAACTTGGTTTCCATACGTAAATTTCGGGTGACCATTGAAAAACAGCGCTGTGTTATGGGTTCCTCATATGTCAAAGTCACGACGTGTAACTGCTGACTATATATTTGGTTCTTTTAATTATATAAATGTGCTGTTTTATTAAATATTCAAACTTACTTGTCTTCTTTATAAGCACGTGTTTCTCCGACTGTAAATACTTTTCCCTGTCTTTTTTACTTGCTTATGAACTAGTTTAATCTTCCATCCTACATACATGCTGAAAATTTTATCCTTATAGACGCCAGCTACACTTTAATCATTACATAAAAGCGTCTTCGGGTTAAGCCGGTAAGCTTCGCTAGCGGTATGATGCTTAATTCTACAAGTTACGAAGCGTCACTGGTATATCATATGTCAGGTACGTGCCCTTTATGAAAGCCATTGTGTGATGGATGATGAGGTAAAATTGTCGTTTTAGATTTATGAGTCACTGTCACTGTCAGTCTTGGTTTTATTGCCGTATTCATCTTTATGATATAAAGTTAAAGGATTGATATTAAAAGAAGCAACCAAAACATTGTTTGTTTAGTCAGTTTTACTATACACCATAACTCTAGGAATTCAAAGAACCAACTGGCATTTATGATTTGTTTATTTTATTCAATTTTTCATACAAAATTCGACGTCACGATTATTTATGTAAAACACAACTCTACGTTATAGGATAACAATAGGAACACGTTGTATAAGTAAGTACTACATTATGGCCAAATAATAAAGCCTTGGTGGGGAAACAATCACGAATGGACCGAAATATTCGAAGATCAACTTCGAATATTTCTTGATTACTTCGTCTTTTTAACATGGAGGAAAAACTGACAAAAAACTTTACGGTTAAAGCTGGGTGGCAGAGTGTGTTTTTGTCTTCCACATGGTGCCCCTCCTAGCTTTTATGTAAATGAACTTTCAGAAACTACGATTCAGACATTTATTTACACATTTAAGGTTTTAAGCACTACATTTCCAAATCCTCTCTGTACTTTTCTTCTTATTAGTAAAAAATTCCAATTCATCTTTTCTTGACAGTTTATCTACTGTTCCATTAATGAACTGTGGTGTCGTCGCTAGTGACTTGAATGTTAAAATAAATAGGTATGAATCTTAACTGGAATGCTGTTTATCCTTGATGAATGTAGCGCTCATGGAAGCCACGTTTATGACGATCAAGATTTGTTGTTGATTTCTTATTGTAGTGTATATTTATCTTAAAATAAGCGTTAGTATTGTCCACCTAGTGTGTGGGACGGAGTTAGGGTAGAGCTGATTTGCATTTCTTTAATCATAGTATTATACTCTGTGCAGTCTGTGCACACATCAGCTGAAATAGTATTTCATTCAAGATTATTTGCGCAATTGATTACAGACAAAATGTCTCTCGTACCACACCACTCTAATTCATATTGTATACAAAATAGCTGGTAAGGCCACTGTGTGGTTAAAATCAGTAACCGTGGACTTTCTTGCCGGTTCTTCTTCATAGGAAACAACTAATTGGACATTTCATAATGCCCATAATAGATTTATGGGAAATACCTTTTTAAATTAATTGTAAATAAATATTGATATATTAAGTAATAGGAATTATTCCTATCCATTATTATTATAATAATGATACAAATCAATAGAAATACCAAACATAACTTAAAATTTTGAGCATTACACCTATGTAGAGAAACACAAAAGACGATTACGTATATTATAATTATAAACATGGACCTGTAATTACATGGTAACGCCCTAGAGAATTTACAGCTTTGCTAGCATATTATACACCGCTTTACTAAACCAGGCTTAAATCGTTTGAAATAATTACACGCGTAGGCACACGGAAGTAAATTAAAATTTAGAGGCTTAACGGATCAATCTCCGGAATATTAAAACGGTGGAATAGAGGTGGGCTAAAGGAAGTTTGTGGTATCCGTACGTAATTTATTTTATATCCGTTAATTTTGAAAAAACTGCGGACAAAATCAGTAACTTAGAATAAAGAGACATCTGGGCGTCAAGTTAATTATTGTTTTTTTTATATAAATATACAGAGTGTGGGGCGTACGTAATGGTCCACCGTTCAGGATTCGATGAACCAGATAATTAACTATAACAATTAAAAATTTTAACCATTTTTACCCAAGGGTTCCGAAAATATTTCATTTTTGTCTTTTATTTACGAAATTTCTACCTTTTATTACATATTTGTTTGTAGTTTCAACAAAAACCATTATTTTTTCATTCTGATTTCTGTTGATTATTGCTGAATACTAGAGCTATCATGATAAATTATGATTTTTTATGTAAATTCAGCTCTTTTGAAGAAAAAGTTGGTTCTTCTCTAATTTTAACCCCAATTTTTAACACACCATCATGTCTAAGAGCGATTTTTGTAAAAAAAAACGTACTACACTGTCAGTGGCCAAAATTTTTAATTGTTATAGTTAGTTATCTGGTTCATCGAATCCTGAACGGTGGACCACTACTTAAGCCACACCCTGTATATGCTAAATGAGTTTATCGTTGGGCATAGCTATATATATATAAATATTGTGGCAATATCACCAATTTTGGAAATAATAAAGGATAGGAATTTGACGGAAAACCATTCAGTTTTAGAAAGGTACCTAAGTCTAGTTAAAATAGAACCAGTGACTAAGTATATACCACGAAAATCCTACTAATACAATATTATAAATGCGAAAGTTTGTGAGTATGGATGTATGGATCGATGTTTGTTACTTTTTCACGCAAAGATGACTAAATGGATTGGGATGAAATTTGGCACACATATAGTTTCTAACCTGGACTAATACATAAGGTACTTGTTATCCTGGTAGTAAGTTTCCGCGGGATAATTTCCGAACTCCTTGCGGGCGAAGCTGCTGGCAAAAGCTAGTGTTTCTATAAAAGATCCAATTGTATCAAATGTATTAACAAAGAAACGATTTTCTATCTAGCGACAAAAGAAACAAATGTCAACTAAAGAGCTTTCGTTTAACTTTGAGTGACATTTATTCCGAAGTTGACTACTTTTTCCTTTTATTAAAACCAGTCCAATATTGTACATTTTTGCGTGTTATTGGATGGTAAAAGGCAGGCAGCCACATCATGCTCAGTATTCGTTACGTCTATGAACATCTGCAATACCAGAGGACAGCACAGCTGGTTACATTGTTGGCACTATTCAATGTTCTAGGATGTTCTAACTATGGTTTACGTATACTCAATCGTGGTAAGTAGTTCACAGAAAGCGGTCAATGCACAACCATCACACAAAGTAAATTTACAAGTAGGTATACTTGTAATTTGTTAGAGAAATGACAAGATAAAGTCAACTGAATCGGGCTGAACAATTGCCGCATATAACGTATTTTCGTCAACTCACTTGATGAAAGCAATTAATGGGCTTTAATTAGGTATTCACAAATAAGCAAGTAGCCGTCTATATTATGTTTAGAGGTTATCTTCGATATCAGACGTTCCAGGTATAAACTCTTCGGACAAAAAAAAACAAAATTCTCCTTAGCGGCAGAAATAGCTGACGTGCTGACTCCAGACTAACTTGAGAAAAAAATCTCTACTTGACTACTTAACCATTATTATTATTAATTAAGTCATACCTTCTTTACAATATCCGTGGTTTCGGTACGTAATTTTTGGTTTTATAATACCTGAACTTGGTTTCCATACGTAAATTTCGGGTGACCATTGAAAAACAGCGCTGTGTTATGGGTTCCTCATATGTCAAAGTCACGACGTGTAACTGCTGACTATATATTTGGTTCTTTTAATTATATAAATGTGCTGTTTTATTAAATATTCAAACTTACTTGTCTTCTTTATAAGCACGTGTTTCTCCGACTGTAAATACTTTTCCCTGTCTTTTTTACTTGCTTATGAACTAGTTTAATCTTCCATCCTACATACATGCTGAAAATTTTATCCTTATAGACGCCAGCTACACTTTAATCATTACATAAAAGCGTCTTCGGGTTAAGCCGGTAAGCTTCGCTAGCGGTATGATGCTTAATTCTACAAGTTACGAAGCGTCACTGGTATATCATATGTCAGGTACGTGCCCTTTATGAAAGCCATTGTGTGATGGATGATGAGGTAAAATTGTCGTTTTAGATTTATGAGTCACTGTCACTGTCAGTCTTGGTTTTATTGCCGTATTCATCTTTATGATATAAAGTTAAAGGATTGATATTAAAAGAAGCAACCAAAACATTGTTTGTTTAGTCAGTTTTACTATACACCATAACTCTAGGAATTCAAAGAACCAACTGGCATTTATGATTTGTTTATTTTATTCAATTTTTCATACAAAATTCGACGTCACGATTATTTATGTAAAACACAACTCTACGTTATAGGATAACAATAGGAACACGTTGTATAAGTAAGTACTACATTATGGCCAAATAATAAAGCCTTGGTGGGGAAACAATCACGAATGGACCGAAATATTCGAAGTTGATGGTCACCTTACAAAGAAGAATTGCCAATTGCCTATCATTCTTCAAACTGCCTCGTTGGTCTAGTGGCAGCAAGCGCTACTGCTGACCTTGAGGTCCTGGGTTCGATTCCCAGGTCGGGTACAGTGTTATTGGTTTTTTTCCATCTAAATTTTTTTAGTACTAGCCCGGAGTCTGGATTGGTGCCCGGTTGATGGCAATAGGCTCGCCCCCTATTACATGGGACTTAAACATAACGGGTGAAATGTGGGTGTACTATAGGTACACCTCTGCCCAACCCTTCGGACAAACAAGGCGTGATGTTATGATATTCACAACATCATTGTTTGAAAGTATATTTAGATCCTGTTTTAAGACATTGGTACCGATTCCCTTGTTCAGAAACTAAACTAAATTTAAGTTCAGTGCATCTTTTTCTTTGTATTTCATTAAGAGGACAAAAGTAAAATTTTAGTTTAGTCCTGTCAAATTAATCAGCGGTTGTCACTACTCCATACAAGTTTAGACGTGATTAAAAACTTGCCTACTAAAATTACGCCAATTTACGTCAAGCGCTGATTAATTTGACAGGACTAAACTAAAATTTATCTTCTGTCCTTTCCTTAATGAAATAGAAAGAAAAAGATGCACTGAACTTAAATTTAGTTTAGTTTGTGCACAAGGGAATTGGCACCTGTGTCGACTAAGTCTGCGCTGCGGATTAAGTCAAAACACGAAACTCATTTTGTGAAACATGATTCATTACACGCATCACTTGTCGACTTTGCTGGGTCAGTCGGTCTGCGATAACAGGATCTGTTTGACGTTTATGTCATAGACGATGAGTGTTTGTGCTGGACAGCGTGTAAATTATCTATACTATATAATATTATAGAGCTGGAGAGCTTGTTTGGTTGAACGCGCTAATCTCAGGAGCTATTGGTTCGAATTAAAAAAATCGTTTAGTGTTGTATAGCTCATTTATCGAGAAAGGCTGTAGAGTATATAACAATACCCTGGAATTCTTCGAAGCCGAGTATAAAGAAAAAAGTCAAGAATATGAAAACCTCGCACGAGCAGGCGATTCTATGCCACGGGTGGGTCGGGGGAGCAAGAAATTTCACGCAAACAAATTCGCTGGCAGGAGTTAGTCACTAATAACATCAAAACAAAATATCACGCCTGTGTCCTGACAGACTAGGCAGATCTCACACTTTCGGTTTTATGTCAGTGCCACTGTAAAGGAGGCAATCACGAATTTTACAGCTTATAAGGTACATTTTAAAATATTTTTATGGAATAAAAAGAAAACATTTAGTAATATAAAAAATGTGATCCATCGGTATTGGGGGCAGGATTGGTTCAAGCTACCGGTGGCTGCAGATACAGAAACCTCCTCACAATGTGAAACAAATCTAGAAGCACTGCCTTCTGAACCATGATCCACCCGTCTTGCGAGAACCTTGAGAAATGTTCATCGAAGCTTTCGGTCATCAGCTCATGGGCTGATACGACAATCAGCACAATGATAGCCGAGCTCACATTCCACAGGTCAACAACCTCGTATGCTAAGTCTAGATAACTGTTATTATTATTAAAAAGTTCCGTACCGTGTGGTGCCGGACGTAAAGAATAACACCACCCCATTTCTTCCTGTGGGTGTCGTAAAAGGCGACTAAGGGACTTACTAGAGAATGGGCAGCAGCGTTCTCTAAACATTTTACCACCATACTGCGATCGCCAACCCGCCTGCCAAGCGTGGTGATTATGGCAAAGCCCCCCAAATTGGGGGAGGCCTAAGTCCAGCAGTGGACGTCTTGCGGCTGAAATGATGAATGCCGAGTACGGAAAAGCATTTATTATATCAGACTGTTCTCACTGAGAAGTAAACGCAAATTCATAATGCTAATTGTACTGTCGCTCGGTCCATTTTCCATTTATAATAATTATACTGTACATCCATTATTACTGAGTAATCCATCAGAGGGCGTTGTTGTGTGGCGTCATAGTCAACTAGTAATGGTATTATCGATTACAGAAGCCAATTAGTTTTTCTATTTCAATATGAGTTTCAAACTGCGAAATATAAGAGAGAATATTCCTGGAACCTGTCTCACACCCACTAAATTAATATACAAATAAAATAAAGCAAGATATTTCGAGAATTTCTCATTTTCTACGCGTCACCTGTAAAGTAGGTACGTGTAACGCTCATTTAATTAAAAACGTATTAGATAAACACGTTTCCTTGTTCCAAGACGGAAATAATATAATTTTCTCGTCACAGAGAATGTTACTTAAATTTTCTTCACTAAGGCAGATTTACTTTCGTTAATCATCAACTCAAGTAAAGAAAATGTATATCTAATACGCGATATTAAACTTATAAAACGATCAAGCACATATGTACCGATATATCTATCCCTTATTTTTCACCTGCCATGTTTTATCTCTGCATCACCCTATGGTTGACTGGTAAAAAATGCATCAGGCAAGTCAGGCATCAAGTCCGCCTTTGTACAGTATATTTTTTTTACTTGTGCATAAAGTTTATTAAAAATAAAATAAATAAGATGTTGTTCTCTTCTGAGCCCGCATGCGTTTATTAAACAAATGCGGCCGCAACTCATGTGTAACCTAAATCCGTAGAATATTAAAATATTTTTATTTACCTACACAAATAAGCCATAAAACTGACGATGATACCTGTCAATTAATTCAATGTATGTTTATTATTATGATAAACCCATTATAGTTACGCTTCGGAACAATAACATTATTTTGCAAATGAGGAGCGAATGTATACTGTCAGAGTTTGATTTAGAAATTACACGTGCGATATTCAGAACGGGTCGCTACGTTCGTTGGTTTATTAATTTGACACCAACGTATAACACGTTTAACACTACCAGCAATATATATACTGCAAAGTTGTATGTAATTGTTCGTTAGGAAAAACAGGCACCTCTTCAAATCTAATATCGAAATAGGTAAATGAAAACTATAACCGACGGAACAAGAATAGATTAATACTACCCATCACAAACTTAAAAGTTATCGGGAAAAGCCCATACACAAGACTAGCTCGCATTTACAATAAGCTACCGGAAAGCTTAAAATCCCTACCAAATGACGCAATATTCTCGAAACAGTTGAAATCTCTGTTAATAAAGAAAGGCTACTATAGCGTTGACGAATTTAAAACTGACAAATTGTGAAACGATCGTCCTTGTAATTGTATGCTTGACGTAAATGTGAAATTATAAATGACTATCCTATAGTACTTTCATGTCTAAAATGTATGACCGGATGTTATTGATTGACTAATGTTTAGTATTGTGTAATAAATTTAAATAATTAGAATCAATTTTATATTATGTAATCTAATAATTTAATTTAATTCAATAATGTAATCATTTAATTCAATTAAATAATGTAATCATTTCAATCAACTCAGCCTATCGCAGTCCACTGCTGGACATAGGCCTCTCCCATATTGCGCCACAACACCCTGTCCTCCGCCTTCCGCATCCAGTTTGCCCCAGCCACTTTCTTTAAGTCGTCGGTCCACCTAGCTGGGGGGCGTCCCACGCTACGCTTGCCGATACGCGGTCTCCACTCCAGGACTCGTCTGCTCCATCGGCCATCGGTCCTTCGACAGACATGGCCAGCCCACTGCCACTTCAGTTTGCTTACTCTGCGAGCTATGTCGGTAACTCCAGTTCTTTTCCGGATAATTTCATTTCTGATTTTATCCTTTAAAGAAACTCCGAGCATAGCCCGCTCCATAGCACGCTGAGCGACCTTGAATTTGTGAACCAGCCCAACTGTCAGTGTCCATGTTTCGGCACCGTATGTCATTACGGGCAGGACGCACTGATTGAAGACCTTAGTCTTCAGACATTGCGGGATTGGCGACGAGAAGACTTGACGAAGTTTCTCAAACGCTGCCCAACCCAACTGGATCCTCCTGTCGGCTTCCTTCTCAAAGCTGTGTCTACCGCACTGGATGTAATCATTTAATTTAATTCAATAATGTTATCATTTAATTTAATAATGTAATCATTTATAAGGTTGATAAAAAGGTTTTGTCGCAATAATTTCAGCAGAATTAATTTATTCATATATCTTATACAAAACATTTCTAATCAACAATATATTCACCCTCTAATTCTATGACACTGGACCATCTAGCAGGCAAGTCGTTTATTCCTTTTGCCCAAAACTGCGGCGGCTGTGACTCGAAGAATATGGACACATCGTTCTTGAGATCATCGACGTTTTCGAACGTTTTGTTTCTCAAATATGCCTTCAAATGCTTGAACAAATGGTAGTCAGAGGGCGCGATGTCGGGAGAGTATGGTGGATGAGGAACGGTATTCCAGTGAAGGTCGGTGATCGTTTTCTGGGTTGCCTTTGCAACATGGGGTCTCGCATTGTCATGGAGAAGGTGGACAGTTGCGCGTCTTGGCCGTTTTTCTCTTATAGCTTTCGCTAATTCTTGGAGATTCTCAATGTACTGTGTAGAGGAGATCGTCTTACCTGTAGGGAGAAATTTATAAAACAGTATTCCCTTTGCGTCCCAGAAACAGCACAACAAAATCTTTTGTGGGTGGGGATCAATCGTTTGCTGTGGCGGTTTTTCTCCGACTGGAAGCCAATAGGCTAGACGCTTTTTGTTATCATACAAGATCCAGCTTTCATCCCCCGTCACAAGATCCTCTAAAAACTCTTTGCGAGGATGACGAAGTAGTAGAGACTGACAGATGGTTACGCGGCAGTTCTTATTGTCGTCGGTGAGACGGTGTGGTATCCATTGAGCTAAAACTTTCCTGTATCCCAAGTTGTGTAAGTGATTTACTATTGACGGTTGGCTGCAGCCGAGTTCTCTGGCTAGCTCGTGCGTACTTGCTTCCGGATGCGCTTTGATACAGCAGAGTAATGCGTCATCATCGATGCTCAAAGGTCGTCCGGAACGTTCCTTATCCTCAAGACTAAGATTCCAGACTCCAGATTTAAAACGATTGAACCAACGCTGAAGTGTTCGATAAGAAACTACGTCCTCGCTGAATGCATCTTGTACATTTTTAGCAGTTGTGCTTGCACTCGTGCCGCGCCGCCACTCATAAAACATGATCGCCCGAAGTTGCTCCTGCGGGATCGAAGCAATTGCTGTGCTTTAAAACGCAAGCTCGCCCTCTATTACCTTATCTAGCGGAAGAGTAGAAAACGTTCTAGAATATTCTTGACATCGCTCGATGTCACATTGCTTCTATACGTAAAAAATACTTCCTTGAAATTTTTGCGACAAAAGTTTTTTATCAACCTTATAATTTAATTCAATAATTTACACTTTGATAAGTAAGTGAAATTTGCAATGCCCTTACAGAGTGCATGTCTTAATACTGTCATGAAATACTAATGCATGCCTACTAATGAGTGTTTAACATGTTAGCAAATAAATAAATAAATATATGACAATATAAGTATGTATATGACACCAGTCTCAAAATCTTAACAAATCATTAAAGACAAGAAATTTTATCAGGGGGAAAGCAGAGATGGTAATTAATCGTGTATCGTGTTCGATGGCGCCTATACTTGGCGCCCAAGTGATCGATGGCGCTCTATCGCCGTTCTTGGTTTAATAAATTATAATTATTATAGCTGTTTCAAAAATATTCGATGAATATGTAAGTAAACAAACCCTGTTTAGAGTAAAATCTTACACACTCATGTATTAAAAGGAATTAACGCTTTCCTAACACATTCAGCAGTATTCAAAAGGTTTACACCTTTATATCTCGCCACTATTACCAACAATGAATGTTCGAATAAAATTATTAAATTATAATGAGACTATGAAATAAACCCGAATTGCCAAATTATAAATTCTAAATTTAAAACACCTGTAAGATAAAGTTGATTTAAATTTAGAATTTTGAGTATTCGAATAAACAAAACACTAACGGTTATATTATTAGAAGTTATAGAACATCTAAAAACTTGCCAAAGTTTGATTGTTAAAAATTTTTTACTAAACGCATTTTGATACTAACCCAACTATAGAGTTATAAGCCACAGAACACTATTATAACAGTGCTTAAAGGAAAACATGGCCAACTCGGCTGCGATATCAGCTGATTAATGAAATTATGTTGACGTCAGATGCTGCTGCCAACAAATGTCAATTTGGGTTTCTAAATTGATTGTTTAATCAGTTACAAATTCAATATAACAAACACGTCACCGCGTGGGAAATGTGGAAACTGTGGACACTTAAATAGCTTACAACACGAAATGCTGTCTATGGTCACAACTATACACTGTGTAGACAGATGTTCGCGTTTGATGTTTCAATGTGTTTGATGTCAATTTGTTGGATGGCTTCACTAAAATGGCAATATTTGATTTATAAACGACATTTAGACCCGAGTTCACCAACAGATGGTTAAATTTAAAACACCATAAACGGCTGTTTAACAATATTTTGCTGTTCATCGCGCACTAACCATTGGTTAAGTACTGTAATTGAACGATTAGCTTAAATGAACTAGCCAAGTCAGTTAAACGATCGGTTAATGCTTCCTAACGTGAAGAATTGCATTGTGGATTATTTTAGTAACAAAATAAAGATGCAAGACGCTTTGAATTATATATTTGAAGAGAACAATGTTTTATATGATTTTGTTTTTTGTTTATTAAGTCTCAGTACTTTATTACCACTTCCATAAGTACTGATTTCTCGTCACTGGTGAAATTTACAGTATGTTAGCATTTATCTTCAAAATTCACTTATTATATTCAAAAAAAAATAACACGAAACGACGATAAACTTAGGAATTTAGTTACATCACAAACTACAAACTTTAACAATGAAAATTTATTGACGTTGACATTCAATATTCACAAAATAGTGTTAAACCATTCGATCATTCGGTCATTTTCGACACACTCATTCAAAAACATTCGGTTATTAAATCGTTGCTTAGAATTGAATGGTGAACTCGAAAAAAACGCGGTTTGTGTAAACAACTGTTAAATACTAACAGAACGGTTACGTAACCAATGGTTATGTTGTAGTTGGTGAACTCGGGCCTTGGTTATGGAATATTATGAATACAAAATTTGATCGAAGGCTTACGGGGCACTTTAAGTAATGACTGTCTTAAGCCTTTGATAAGCTTGTTTATGAATTAGATCGTCAATTTATAAATTACACTATAAATTGGCATTCACAGGTATGTTTTCTTATCTGTTTATTTACATTTTTCAGCAGATATTTTTGGGAACAGATTATTCAAACGAGTATGTTATCATGTTTCCTTTTTCTAAAGGAAGAAAAATGCTAAAGTAGGGTTCAAAATGAAAACGCTAGCAAGATTATCGCATCCGCAAATGTTGCAATTGGTTCAAGTCATATTACGAATGTGTACAAAAAGACGCATGGATTTTACTACTGTTTTCTATTCCCTCCAATCTTTGAAAGTGTTTTGGTAAGGACTGGTTGTTCTTAGCAAGGGATATCGTATTACCCACTAACTGGATTGTGAAGGTTAGATCGGCAGTCGCTCCATGTAAAATACTGGTATTCAGCTGCATTCGGTTAGACTGGAAGCCAACCCCAACATAGTTGGGATAAGGCTAGGCAGATGATGATTCTGTCCAAGTTTTGAAACACGCTCTTCCGCTCTTCTCATAGAAACTAATTTCTAAAAAACCGGCCAAGTGCGAGTCGGACTCGCGCACCGAGGGTTCCGTACAAACCTGTAGGTATATAAGTAAAAGTTCACCCATCACGACAATCGAGTCGTAGTTCTGTTCTGTTTCTTGGCTTGGTTTTATTTCTGTCTGTGTTTTGTTCTGTTTATTATATGATGTAACTAAAAATTTACGGTTTTCGCAATTTTTCCTTTATTTGTGCTATAAGACGTTGCTTCGTACCAAATTTCAAAATTCTAGATCGACTGGAAGTATCCTTTAGGTTTTGATTCCCTTGCGAGTTTCGAAAATTTGTGGAAATTTGCGGTATAAACGGCTATATCTTTTGATTGCGTTAGCTTAGAAGTTTGATTTTTTTCCGGCTCCAAGAAACAGTAAACTTGAGTATTTGATATAAATTTCAGCTTGATACCTTCACGCGTTCCTGAGAAAAAGGGTCTTGACAGACGGACGGACGGACGGACGGACAACAAAGTGATCCTATAAGGGTTCCGCTTTTTCCTTTTGAGGTGCGGAACCCTAAAAATTAAAAAAACAATGCTCATAAACATGTAGCGTTTTATCGCATTTCATTATTAAAAAGATATTGATGATTTCAGGAGACTTTGCTTTTAGGGTCAATAGTTCTTGAGATATTTTCGGTTAGTAACTAACTTTAGTTTTTCATAGCTTTTTTTTTGAAAACTACAAACTTGTTTTGTTAGTCGACAAAATTAACAACATGCACATCACAACTACGAAACCCAAAATATGCGTGGTCCTAAATACACCTGGACGATTTTTTTTTACTGTTATTTTCTTGCAGCTAAATGAATTTATTTTCTTTCTTATAACTTTCAATACAACTAAAGCAAAGTAATTTGTTTCAAAAGTCATTTATTTATTTATTTATATAAGGCACTCTAACGACTTCTTAACTAATAACATGTTACTTATTAGTAACTCATATCTATTAGTATGGTGAATTTGTCACTTAAAGAAGTACACAGCTTACACATAAATAAAAAATACATACAAATTAAAATTATCTGATATTCGGAATAAACTATTTTTGTTACAATGAAAGATACATAACAGCTACTTAACCACAGGAAGACAGTAAAAAAAAAACAACATCAGATTTACTTAAATAATAGATACTAGTTTAATTTTGGTGGTATTTATTATACGTGAAGCGACTGCAATAAACGTGATTAAAATGTTAAGCATGATTAGGGAACAAACGTTTTTATGGAAATGATAAAAAATGTCGGCAAAGATGTCAATGTTGCTGCTAGTGTGAATTATATTATAATTTAATTTAATTAAAAGCAATATATACTGCTCAATATATGACTTTTAAAACAAATTGCTTTAGATTTAAATGTAAGACGGTTTTCTTTTAGCTTTCGCTTTTAACTCAAGCCATTAGGGAAAAATGTAACGGAGCCATTAAAACTGAGTACTAGTTCAACCGTAATTATTTTAAAATACTTTGTAACATACCCGGGGTTAAAAAAACTATTATCGCTGGTAGGTAGTATGGCATTAGTCGCCTAGCATTAGTAGTCATGCGAGCTTTTAACCTAGTGAATGTTGAAAGCCTCGTTTACGGTGCCATGAAGCTAGTACGGGGCGTAATGCGAACCGTTAAGGGAGACGCGCCAGGAAGCCCGTGTTTTCAAATTTTCTTACGTTTTTAGGGTTCCGTTGCCAAATGGCAAAAAACGGAACCCTTATAGATTCGTCATGTCTGTCTGTCTGTCTGTCTGTCTGTCCGAGTATTTCACAGCCAGTTTTTTCCGAAACTATAAGAGCTATGCTGTTGAAACTTGGTAAGTAGATGTATTAGAATCGCATTAGGATTTTCACACAAAAATAGAAAAAAAAACCAATAATATTTAGGGTTCCCCATACATGGAACTGAAACTTAAAAAAAAAAAACATCAAACCCATACGTGTGGTGTGTTTATGGATAGGTCTTCAAAAATGATATTGAGGTTTCTAATATCATTTTCTTTCTAAACTGAATAGTTTGCGCGAGAGACACTTCCAAACTGGTAAAATGTGTGCCCCTCCCCCCAGTAACTTCTAAAATAAGGGAATGATAAAAGTAAAAAAATATATATGATGTACATTACCATGTAAACTTCCACCGAAAATTGGTTTGAACGAGATCTAGTAAATAGTTTTTTTTTTAATACGTCATAAATCGTAAACCACAATTTACCTTTCACTCAGTCAACTCAAATACAAAATTAAAAAAAAAAAAAAAAAAAATTCATAAACATAAACGTTATGCATAAACCGTGAATACCTGCAGGTTTGTACGGAACCCTCGGTGCGCGAGTCCGACTCACACTTGGCCAGTTTTTTTTGTAATTTGCAGGTCAGTGATAGGTTGTGTGTCGATAAAAATATGGTTGGTGACCGTTACACGTTTGTATTAATAGAGTAATAATAATTTAAATCATGAATACAACTCGTTAAGTGCATTTATTGATCTAATCCCGTTGATTTTTTTTTTGAGTGGGAAATCATTAAATAGACGTCATTTGATGATTCCACTCTGGGCAGAGCGGGAAGGCATGTCAGACTTTTATTGACTAAAACCCATCCGTGCTCCTTCAGTTACCTATATGCCAGGGCCACGGTATCGTAAAAAACCCACTGAATGACTATTTCATAAAATAGTCATTTTAAGGGATTAAATTAACTTAGAGAGTTGTATTGATGTTGTCCATTCTAACTATGACGATGTAAGAAGACGAAACTTTGGTAGTGGTAAAGAATCACCTTCTCAAGTATATGACGGTTAAAATACCAAAGAGCAGTACTTACACGGCAGAATATATAGCAGTCATAGCAACAGTGATTGTCCAGTGGTAACGGTCCAGGGCCCAGGCAGGCACTTGATTTGGTGTACATTATTTTATCATCGTTTTTCTCAAAACAGTGATTTTGATTTTACTCTGTGTATGTGTTATCCTACTTCCTACTAATATTATAAACGCGAAAGTTTGTATGTATGGATGTGTGGATGTTTGTTCCTCTTTCAGGCAAAAACTACTGAACGGATTTGGATGAAATTTAGAATACAGATAGTTTATAACCTGGATTAACACATAGGGTAGTTTTTATCCCGGTAGTAAGTTCCCGCGGGATATTTTCCGACCTCCACGCGGGCGAAGCCGCTGGCAAAAGCTAGTCTCTCATAAAATTGTATACCCCGAGCTGATATATGAAATTCAATTCTTTAGGAGTAAACTCCAATAAACTCCAAAAATCAATTTAGTTTTGCTTTATCGTGGTTAGATACCCATTATGTCCGTAAAGATAATACAAAAAATACTGATATTTAATATTGAAATACTAATATTTTATAGATTAGTAGGTAACTATGTAGAGCAATGGTGGTCCAGTGGTATCGGCTCCCGACTTACGAGTTTCAGGTCGTGGGTTCGAACCCAGGCAGATGCTTTACTTTGCGTAAATCATTTCATCACCACTGCGCTTATAACGGTGAAGGAAAACATCATGAGGAAACCGGCATGTCTTAGAACCAAAATTTCGAAGACATGTGACATCTACCAACCCTCACTGGGCCCGCGTGGTGGTTTATGGCCCACTCCCTCTCAACGAGAGGATGCTATGTCCCATTTGGGACGAATACAGCCTGATTATGATGAACTATGTAGGTACCCAAAAAAATCATCTTTTTTATTATCATACTAGCTTTTGCCAGCGGCTTCATCCACGTGGAGGTCGGAAATCAGTTCGCGGGAACATACTACCGGGATAAAAAGTATTCTATATGTTACTCCAGGTTATAAACTATCTGTGTGCCAAATTTTATCTAAATCGAATCAGTAGTTTTTGCGTGAAAGGGGAACAAACATCTATACATCCATACATAAACTTTCGCGTTTATAATATTAGTAGAAAGTAGGATATTATATAGATTTTATAGATTTGTAATGGACTCTTCAGGCACATGATTGCAGTGTAAAGCATATTTTCCATTACGCAACTGCAATGACGAAAACGCTTTCAATGTTTTCCGTCGCATATCGCTAAGCTATACGACTCTACAAACGTAGCCTTAATTCTAACTTACTAATTACTTGTTAACGTTAAGTTTTTCATATGAAACAACAATACCTTTTTCTGCTCTAAAATTAATGATTTCCTGGAGTTTGTTTAATTTTAGAAAGGTTTTTATTTTTGAATCAGAGCATGTATTTTACATTATTTTATACTGTTTTCATATACCTATTGTTTGTATATTATTATTTATTATATTATATTATTTCATGCATGTAAATCAATATCTACAAAATGGTGGTGTGTAGAATTATTATGAGAATTAAATCAAAATTGTTTGTGAATCTTACCTAAGTGTGGATTAAATCCTGCTCATATCCATTCTATATTTGGCTTGTAGGAGACAGCTAACGTCTGATTAGAATACTAATTCAAATGGAGCAATTTAGTCAACAATTCAACATCAGCGCGATTTTGCACGGTTGTCATTACAGCTCACCGGCTTATCGGTTATCGATAGTGTGCCATCAAGCTTGCGGCGTCTTATTAGGATATAGTTTGTTCAAGTTATAGGACTCATATACAAACAGATACAGACAGGATAACAAGTACAGAAAAACAGATAGAACACTCACAACATAGCAATATGCCTGCTACAGCATTGCCGGAGATATGGGCAATGCAGTCTGTCGGCGAGCATCGCCAGGACAGTGTTGGCACTGCCCGCACCGCTTGCGCATCGTCGCGTGAAAGCAGACTAATAAACTTTTTCAGATTAACAGAAACCTAAAAAAAAAAAAACTCCTCCAAAACCTAGATAATTATAGACAACAGAAGAACATCTTATTTAGAGATGATTAGGTTCCTAATTCACTGAAAGGCATCAAAAGCTAATTAACTAACAGAAACATCGCTGCGAGCAAAGGTGAACATAACGGAGACATTAATTAAACTGTCAATCAAGCCTCGAATGCTTCGTACAATGGTCGCTTTGATACATTGCTTCGTCAATTTTGGGCTCTTGAAACTGTAGGAGAAACACGCGTGACGGCAGACGTCAAATTCTCTAATAACAGGCCGCTTTTAGAATGGAATTGACTGACAGGATTAATATGTGGAGTGAAAAGGAAATGATAAGGTCGGAATCAGGTGATTGACTTGCACGAACGTAGTTGCTACTAAGTGGCGCCGGATACAGGAAATT
This sequence comes from Aporophyla nigra, assembly GCA_947507805.1. NCBI lineage: Eukaryota > Metazoa > Arthropoda > Insecta > Lepidoptera > Noctuidae > Aporophyla > Aporophyla nigra. The sequence goes on along the minus strand of OX382297.1, from coordinate 15,987,112 downwards.
TCATTTGTTAATTAAAAGTGAATTAAATAGAACTGTATTTAAGTGGTAATGTATACGTAGAATGAAAACTTACTCTACGAATGAACACTTGTATTTTGATAAATGAGTCAACACTCATAGGCTGCTAAGCTAACAACTACTTAGCAGACTGTAGTATTCCTGCTATATACAGCTGGGATTCAGGTCTCTTTTCTTTGAGAGGGAGTGGGTAATACCAACGGGGGCCCCATTCTGGTTGTTAAATATCATATGTTTTCCAATGTTTGGTTTCAGGACATACTGGTTTTCCTACGATGTTTACCTTCACCTTCTGCAGTGGTGATGAATTTATTAACACAAAGTAATGCTTATATTTACCTTAAATAAATGAATCTATTACTAAAGTGCCTGTCTGGGTTCGAACCCACGACCTACAACTTACAATGGGAGCCTTTATCACTGGGCCACCACTGCTCTCTAGATGAATGTTGTACTCTTGATTGACGAATGAAATTATAGTTTGTGAATTCTAAATGCTGTTACATGATAATATTACAGATGTTCTGTAAGGTCATTATGTAGTTATGTACATATTCACGGAGTTTAAAAACGAAATTGTAAAATACGGAGTATCACGATCAGTTGACATGAAAGCACGCTGAATTCAAAGTGCCTTATTGGTTTTAAAAATGTATATAAATAAAACTAGGTAAAAACTAGCAGCATTGCCACGTCGGATGGCTATGTTGCAAGCCTTTGCAATCCAATAGAAAAAAGGTTATGTACGATATATTGAGTAAGGCACAGTCAAACAGACTCTCATGTAAGCCTGCAAACGTGGAAGGCTTACCATTGCGTAGATTACATCGCTCGCGACCACTACAATGAACGTAAACAGAGGATGTACAAACTCACATATTATAACCCTCTTCAAAGTAAACAGTTCACCTGAATATGTACACGCAATAAATACTACGCACATTGGGTAGGCGGACCGATAACCACAGAATGCTGAAATAAGCCACATTATTGAATCACCCTAAAGGTATATCCTCAGTATACACTACATATACAGGATCAAATTAAATTTGTTGTTGGGTATCGATATAAAAATAATGGAACAAAAAAAACTTTTTTTTCATGCGATGGTCAAAGGTACCAGGCCCACAATCGATCAGTTATCTTTGTACTTTAACTTGTCCAAAAAGTTCCAAAAACCATTACATTAAGTAGTCGTTTGAATGCCGTAATTTACTAGCTACAGTGTCATAAATAGTTTCAAACAAAGTTAGACTGACGAAAACATTTTAATTTTTTTGTTTCATTCGTTTTCGATACCGATACCAACACGTAAGGAACGTATTTACATCTAATTTAATTGGACCATAACATGTTGCGTACATTGAAGATAAAGTAAAGTAGTTCACCGCGTCTTAACAATCTGTAAACTTATGTATTTATCTGTTTAATAGAGCTGAATACAAAAAGGTCCTGACAAAAAAAAATAGTTTTCAAACGAACCTACTTTTTCAGTAGATACATATGTTACTGCGTATTTACTTTTCGTATTGTACGTATATAAAAATGTTTTGTGCTGTGTAAATATTAAAATACAGTCAGGTCAGATAGTAGTTCTACAGTTTTTAGTTTCATAACTCTAACAATGTATGCAGTTTCAATATTTTGTTGTTGTGCAAACCAAACAAGTTTGAATCCCCAGCACCAGACCACGTTTTATTACTCACTAGCTTCTGCCCGCGACTTCATCCGCGTCAAATTTTTGCTCCCCTGACCCTTCCCGTCGCATCGAATTGCCTGCCAATTTTCGTCCATTTTTCGTTGATGCTCCGCTTCTTTTAATTGTAGCGTGATGTTATATAGCCTATAGCCTTCCTCAATAAATAGGCTACCCAACACAAAAATATATTTTTTTATTTGGACCAGTAGTTCCTGAGATAACCGCGTTCAACCAAACAAACAAACTCTTCAGTTTTATAATATTAGTATTGATTAAACACTTTGCAAATATCATTAAACGATGGGCAGTAAGTACTAAATAGTAACTTCACTATTTTACATACACATATTAAGTCGCTCCTTCTTCCCATGAACGTAGGCTGAATCTACAGAAGTATTTTACTATTTTATAAAGCAGATAAACAATTAATCAAAATGTATTTATGTGCAAATAATAATTATAATAAATAAATTGCGAAATAAAAAAAACCCGACCGAAACAAAACCTCGAAAATGCAAAAAAAAAGATATAGGTATAATGCGCCCTTTAAGTTTACTATGAAGTTGTAGGTATCATTTTGATCAGAGCGTCGCCGTTTCGGGGGACGAGTAATGAAAAGTCCATTCTACAATAGCAAATGGGTACCTCCATTATTGCCGGCACTCGTCTGTTTGTTGTTTTCATTGACTTTCATAGGGGGTTAAAAAATAAACAGTCAAAGCGGAACATAACAAATCACAGGTACTCAAATCGGTGTCTTTTCCCAAGGTACGCTGGCTATATATTTTAATGTATTACCACTTATACCTATTTTGGAGCATCCCTGAAGTTTAATTTTATCTATTGTTGATTATGCAGAAAAATCTCTGAAGTATTTAAGCTCAGCCCCCGCCGCAGAGCTTGAAGATTTATTTTTATGGAACATTTGATAATTCTTTGAAATTACAGTCGGTTATCATGATATTATAAATTATGAGATCGCGCAGAATCATAAATCGGATTACAGGGGTCTGTCGTTAGGCCAAAACATTTTTTGATGAGAACGCAAATAAAATGTACCCGTCATATCTTTGTAGGAAGTATATTTTACTGTCATGACACAATTTTTCAAGGATTTGAAGAAAACACTTCCTACACCTTAGGATTTATGTTTAGACGTGATTAGCGATGCGCCCCTGCTTTGCAATGGTGACATCTCAATGGTAATTTCTAAACTCTATTTAGTAGCTAAGAAGATTTTCAATGTAGGTATTATACACTAATCCTTTCAGAAGTTCTCTAAACGACAGTGAAAACTGCGTCAAGAAGCGTGGTTTAAAATTAAAAGGCGGTCACACTCGAAATGCGATTATTTTTATTAATTTATATAAATTTTATGTGCGCATAGTAAAATATACTTAGATACAAAGATAAGACAACAAAGATAAGTTTTGAGTATAAGGGTTATTCTTATATTTTATAATATATATTGAAGTAATGCGTAGTACTCGCAATCGGCGTGAGTAAATGAACTTATTGGTGATGTTCTTCAGAAAGAGCAGGTGCGTAGTACTCTCAACCAGTGTGTGTATGACCTGATGTATGAACCTAAACAAGGCAAAAAGAGTATGTGAGGATCGTAGGTGGCATTCCGTAGTTTCTGCCTATCCCCATGGGAAAAAGGTGTGAGTTTATTTATGTATGTATGTAGATATAGATAGCAAACGCAACATAACCCAATGTTATTTTAACCCTTAATTCGACGCCGTGCAGTATACTTCCCGTTGAATGAAGACCGTATATCTATGAGTTCGAGGTGCTATAATTGAACCCTGAACTAGCCAACTACGTTGCTAAAAACCAGCACTGCGTGTTAACATGCGGTCCTGGTTTTTAGCAACGTAATTCAACGGGAAGTATACTGCACGGCATCGAATTAAGGGTTAAATCTAAAAAAAAAATAGACTTAATCTTACGTGTTTACGTATTAGGAACTATATACAATGTTTTCTATTGTACTAAAGGTATAATAAATCATATTTACAGGATACACATCAAGCTATCGATATCGCACTAACGAGTACTTTCGATAAAGTGCTTTCCATTATGTAGGGCACAGTCACCAGATAATCGCTTTTCTCCGGGCTTACGAATAGAAGAATGTTTAAGGAAAATGCACAGTTTTTCCTTAACCCAATTTACTAATCGCGACAGCCTCGGTCTGATCTGTTCCCGGCTGTCACTCTTGGATCTTTGATAGTCGTTGAAGGTCCTCAGAAGCCCGAGTCTGTTAACCAGTCCTACTTAGGGATATCGTATTATCACACCTAGTAACTGAGTTGTGGCGCTTCGATAAGCAGTAACTCCATGTAAAATTGTGGTATTCAGCTGCATTCGATTAGACTGGCAGCTGACCCTAACATAGTTAGAAAAAAGGTTTGGCAGTTTTTTTTTTTTAATAAGGTGTTATTTTAGATGATACTTTATTCATAATACAATCTAGCCTATGAGCTAATAAGTAATTTAAAAATAACTTAAACTGCTAAGTAACTATAAAACTAAGAAATCGTCCAATAACGTCTTTCTTATTCACTGACAGTTAAGGGGAAGACACCTGATTAACGTGTTCTTTATAAAAGTTAGCACTTTCACTGCAGTTCGTGTTCACTTACAATGCACTACACTCACTCAAATTATCCGGTTTGGCTGATGATAAATCTCGACTGCCTCGTTATTCTAGTGGTAGCAAGTGCTACTGCTGAACATGTGGCACGACCACATCAGTTGGATTCTCAGGTCAGGCAAAGTATAATATTATTGGGTTTTAGTATTTGGTTTTTTCTGTAGCAGCCCGGTATCTGAATTTGTCTGGTTTGGTGGCAATAGGCTCACTCCAATTGCATGGTACCGTGTGGTGCCGGACGTAATGAATAACACCACTCCATTTCTCCCCGTGGGTGTCGTTAAAGGCGACTAAGGGACTTACTAGAGAATGGGCAGCAGCGTTCTCTATGCATTTTACCACCATACTACGATCGCCAACCCGCCTGCCAAGCGTGGCGATTATGGCAAAGTCCCCCAAATTGGGGGAGGCCTAAGTCCAGCAGTGGACATCTTACGGCTGAAATGATGATGATGATGATGAATTGCATGGGACCTAAACATAACTGACGAAATTTGGATATAATATTATATACCTGCGTTACCCTTCAGGGAATACACGTTTAATGCATTTCAACTGGAATTTATTTTCCCAAATAATCGCGTTATTTCATTATCACAAAATGCACTTTACCACATTATTGAAATGGTATGTTTTAAATCCTACGTGGTCTACCGAGAACCCGCCTCGCTGTCTCAGGGCACCAGTTCAGTACTACGTGGTCCTGTTAAATGTGTCCTGCCCAGTCCTATTTAAGTTGGCCAGCAGTTTGAGTCACGCGGCAGATCACGTAAGAGATGGCAGGATGACTTTGATAGGTTTCGTCAAAACTGATAATAGGACGTGCGGTTCGTGAAATATGACAGGAGTGAAGGGAGGCCTTTGCCCAGGAGTGGGTCAGCGGAGGCTAGTAATAAAAAATAGTTATAAATTGATAATGTTACGTGAATATTTGGGTAAATACGCCAAGTGTATAGCCAGCATTACAAATCTCAATCGAAATGTCTTTAATAACCCTAAAAAACAACAACATTGATCACACGTTTAATTTAGTCCCCACATTTCACGTCGATAGCTTGGCCATATAAAATACAAGGGGTTGGTCTTGCTAAATTTTCGCCTGGTTGCGGTCACTGCCCTGCATGTAATGTATATGAATTATGTACAGCACCGATTTAGTGTCGTCGGTAGTGCGGCATCGATGCCCCGATGCATGCATTGGTGAAATTGTGATGTTAAAATTATCGATGGAGATGTGATTTTCAATTAATTTCAATGTGTTTTGTGGTCACATTTTTAACCGACTTCAAAAAGGAGGAGGTTCTCAATTCGGATGTTTATATGTTTTTTTTTTAAGTATGTTCGGTCATAACTCCGTCATATATTGATGGATTTGCAAAATTCTTTTTTTGTTCGAAAGGGATTTATTCCGAAATGGTCCCATATAATTTTCATATAGATCTGATGATGATTTCCGCAGACAGACACCGGAACTCTTTAAAAAATGATAGCAAATCAACCGCGATTTCTGCTATCGCATAAATATGCATTTTTTGTTTGGAATTAGTGCGGGGTGAATACCACAACTAAAAATTTAAAAATAAAAACTTTTTTACAAAAAAAAAAAAAACAACCGACTTCCTTAAAAACACTACAAAGTGAAAAATAACTTTAATTTCGGAAGTCGGTGGCAAAAAAACCAAAAATACAGATCCTAAGACACCGACTTCCGAAATTAAAGTTATTTTTCACTTTGTAGTGTTTTTAAGGAAGTCGGTTGTTTTTTTTTTTGTAAAAAAGTTTTTTTACTAGAGCAGTTTGCAAAGATTTTTGTTCATAAAGCTACTTCCCAGAAGAACGATGGCCACATAACGGCCGCAGTGACAGCTCTCATGGAAGTTATAGCACCGGGGTTTAAAATTATGGTGTCAGAAAATGCTCTCTCGAAAGACAAACTAACTTCGTCATCTCATCATAATTATGCATGCCTAGCCTTTCCCAACTATGTCGAAGTCGGTTTCAAAATACTAGGATTTTACATGCCTGTCTGAACTCTAAAATATTAGTTGTCAGACTTTCGGGCTTGTCGTAACAACTGTCAAATATCCACATATAACAGCCGGGACTACCAGGTTAACGTGCTTTCCGAGGTATTGGTATGTAAAGATGGTCACCCATCTATGGACCAACCACAGCAAGCGTAGCTTAACCTGATCAATCGACAATTAGTGAGCCACAAGCCTCTCTTGAAAACACACCAACTTACTATTAAAGTGGTTGAAGGGACGTGTGACATCTACTATATCTTCGTCTGAGACGTATGGCAAACGAATTAGCTTTAGCGTCTTCGCGGTCACGTCATTCACCGGTAAATTGTGGACACTATGTGGCAGTCACCATTCTTCTAGGAAACCGTCTGCTTACATGTTTGACTGATTTTCGAACACGCGTCTATCAACAACCGTGCCGATTTAAAATCCACGCCAAAACCACGACTGAAAACATGAAATATTCAGACGTCCCACACTTACGCATGGACATATAAAAATTAAGTAGCTGTTACATGCCATGGGGCTCTTCAGCACGTTTTCGCAAAATAAATATACCAGTCATAAAAAATAATTGACACTCAAGACGCCCAAGCTATCAATATTGTGATAACCTCGTTATTATGTCTATAAACCAACAAAATAGCTATAAGACCCACTTTATCTAATGTAATATGGCATCCGAGTCATTCCGTATATTAATAATGGTAAATGCTTGACGCTCGATCAAATCATCATTGAGTGAAGCTTGCACTATGATTGACTTGATTAAGTATCGAGTTTCACTTTGCTTGATATTAAGTGGTTGAAAGGACGTGTGGCATTTCCTATATAATTGTCTGAGAAGTAGGTATGGGGAACTAATTAGCTTTTGCGGCTTCACGCATATGTAGATCGGAAATAATCCCACGGGAACATACTATCGGGTTAAAAAGTAAAAGTTCCTGTAAGCAATTAAGAAGTAAAGTGAGTGTTACCTTAATACGTAGACAGGCAGTGATACTTAACCATTTATAATAATTGTATGGATTCCTTTTATTCTATCTACGATTATCAAAAGCCACATGGTTATTTTTAGGGCATAGATAATTCTTACTGTTTACAAAGAGCCTCCGTGCCCTGCGCAGTCGACCTTCCAGCCCGCTTACTTTTCTCCAGGATAGATAAAGTGTCCCATGTTGGTTATTTAGTGGTTGGAGACTAATTGGTTTGTCGCTTAAAACTAGCGCTATGGCTCCTTGTGTCATATGGGGTCACAGCATTATGATCTTTGATCTTTTTTTGTTCTTTCTTAGTGTCATATCTACCACAAATAAACGTTGTTTTTTTTTCTATTGATCAATATCTGTCTGGCCTGTTAGTCTAGTGGTTAGTGACCCTGACTTCTAAGATTGAGGTCGTGGATTCGATTCCCACCCAGGACAACATGTTGTGTGATGAGTACAATGTGTCTGGCTGTTATTTATCCATAATGTGTATGTATTTAGAAATATATAAGTATATTTATCAGTGGTCTGGTTGCCAAAGCACAGGCTTTGCCTAGTTTGGTATCAGATAACGGTGTGTTGGTTGGCCGAAGATATTATATTATAATATTTATATTCATACATATTATATATTGAATTTGTGTTGTGTGTGCTGTTTATTGTTGTTTTTTTTTGTTTTATTATATTATTTTTTTATATTTCATTTGGAATTGACGAGTCGTTCAAACGATAATTCACAATAAACTTTCTGAAAAATGAAATTTAAAAATGATTTACGAACCACAATAAATGGACAAAATTTTATCAGAATTTGCCCCCGGCATATTTTTGTCTACCAGAAAACACACAAAGCAGCTTCCACTCTCCTCATCTTCTTAGAAACCTTTACCTTAACATTAATTTCTAAAAATATTTAATATTAAAAGATTAACCTTTGAATTTACATAAGATGCTTGTTTATAATACTGAAAGCGACTCTTATCTTGGTACTTCACTAAGAATTACGTAAATAAAACTATGCTTAATAATAATTTTCCCTTCACTTAATGCTTATGGCTTCCGGGAAAAGATAAAGAGGTCCATATTGTTTTTATGAGTTTCATGGAAGAAAATAGGTCAAAACGACACTTAAATGCGATCAACTATCCATCGATTAGGTAAGCTTCTGTTGTAGCATACTCGCTTTCTATTCCCTCAGAAATATGGGTAATACCAAATTCCATTGATACCAACTCAATATCAAAACGCTGCAATGGTGCTCATTTTTAAACTGAATGAATTCAGGTTCAGTACTCTATACATTGTATGTGATAGCAGTAAGTTATACAATAAGGCGTCATATGGAAACGAATATCATGCACTGAAACGGAAAGAAAACGTATATAAATGTCCAAATTGATTTCCGGTACCTTTTTATTTAGAATACAAGAAACGTCCCACTGAACTCCACCGAACTCAATTGTAGGGGCCTGTACCGCCTGTACATACGCAAATTTGATTACCAAAGTCGTCAGAACTCCTTCGTCCACCGAAAAAAAAGTTGCAATGGCCGTCTTTCTCAGTTGGCTCTCTAAAGATTATTGAATTTTACCAACATAATCTGGCAAGCGCCAGATGCGGCCTCTCTCTCAAGCGAATGATCGTCCATTCCTCTATTTGCTCTAGTGGGGTGAGCCCGGATAATGGTATATTTATTAAATAGAGAGACGCATTTATTAGCCGCTTCGAACAGTTTTTGTTGTTTCACGTCTTTTATGGGATTATTGTGATAATTAATAAAGTTTAATTTATTGCGCGGAAGCTATTGTTTCCGGAGTGTCGCCGATAAAATAATAGTGTCTGGTTTGGTGGTTCGCAAATTTTGAATTATCGACATGATAACCAAGGCATTTTCTGTTCAATTATTAATAGAAAATAAGATGGAGAAGTGAAACAAGAATTACGCCTTGAAAAAACCCTTTCAAAGAATGTTGTTCTACAAATTGTCTGGCGCCCAAAAGATTTATAGGTACTCGAATTTTGTAGGCTTCAGAATTTATTAAGGTTAGATCGAAATTCAGGCTGTCGTTTCAGTTATTGTACGGCGACGAATAAAGGGATCTTAAAAAAAACATTCATTTTTACCATTACTATTTTTAGTTTAGGTAGTACGACAGAATATACTGCTTGTATTGAATACGACAGTTGCTATTTTCTACCTCAATTTTTTTACTTTCAATTTACATCACAAGTCACTTCGCAGAGTCAAGCTATTATAGCTATATCGATACATTTCAATCGGAAGGATCATTCGGCCCGCAAGTTTCCGCACATTAGCCACCCAGACAGACTTCGCGTTCAACGGACTACATCGAACCTCAAGGAAACCCGAATTCTCAGGAATATTCGTGCTATAATTTTCACCGTGGTATAATAAAATTTACTTTGCAAAGAGTAGGTATCCTGACGGTTTGTGTACGATAGGTACATCTGGCATGACGAATCATGATTTTATTTTGGTCTGGTTCAACTGTTTATCAAAGAAAGACAAAATAAAATTTTATAAAAGGACACGACTAAGAGTGAAAGTTACATAATTCTACAGCATATTTCCGAAAGTATAGGTCATATAGACAAATGGTAAATTTATTTGTACATAAGATAGGAGACAAGTATATTACACCATGTAGACAGTGGGTTGTACAATCGAGTCTAACATTATTGACAGATTTCCTGCCCCTAAACTAGGGACGCAGACCTGTATCTTCGGAGTCGGAAATTTTTCAGCTTCCATTTAATATGATACAATACAACGATACAACGACACATTTCAGTAACATTCAAATACCTTTGAGTGCATTGTACATGTTAGTGAAATCAGCAGCAAGTGAAGTGATTATTTGTGGTTGGGAGTATAGAAGATGAAGTTTGAACGAGGAAAGTCTGGAAAGTTTAATATGTAAGGGTGTTGTACTAATCATCAAACTAAACCACTTTCTCCATGGGGTCAAGATTGAAAACGAGAAAAAATTATCAACCGTCCCATTAGGGTCAATTAGGTATTGAAGCTTTGTATGAGGCACTTAATATTTTTTTCCACAATATTCTGTTACACGTTGTATACTTAGGTACCTGATTTTTCACTATTTGTGAAGATTTGAATGCTTACTTAAATAATAAAGCCGAAGAAACAAAATAATTACGATGCCTCAAACATCATGATCCGATAGAAATTACTATTCATCTACTTATATCTAACTGTGCTTTATTTAGGAACCCCTAATGGAAGAAAATAAGAATGATTAACAACATAATACCTTTACTTATTTTAATGGTTTCGGTACAAAGAAGCCAATGATGGATTGGCTACAGTTCTTAGTAACTCATCCATCATTAGATTATTTTAGAAATTAATGTTACACGTGGCCGTCATAACATTTCTTGTTAATAATTTAGTGGAGAGATTATAATTATCTAAAGTCCTAAATCTAATTTTTAAGAAATTCAAGGATATTCAAATCACGTGTATCAATTGAGGGCCCATTCTCGTAATTTTAATAACGTTCACAGACTAACCCACTCTCAATCTGTCATTTTCATTGTTGACAGGTTTTTGACATTTGATTGCCACTGAGATCGGACTGCGACTAGATTATAAAACGTTTTTAATTACGAGAATTGGGCATGTGATCATCTACCCGAGATTCTTTACTAAATTTTTCTGCCTTGTCCTTGCTTGGCTTTGCCAGTTTTGACTTTGACGAGAAGAAGAGCGTGTCAGACTTTTACTGAGTAAAACTCACCCGTGTTTTACGCAATAGAAACACCCGGGCGTTTCTTTCCCCCTTATTCAGAACAGGAACCTCCTGAAACACCCGTGTCCGGTGAGGACCTGCGTAAGGTGGAAGGTGAGGACGCCGTGTCGCTTTTAACCACTACTCAAAGAGGGGACTTACCGCCGTAACTGTGGCGTGCTCAGCACTGGGTTGCGACAATCGTACCCACCATGTCGCCATGAGATCTCGTCTGAGCTCTGTTCACCGTGCCGTGTTTTGCCTCCTCGTGCCACTCCCACATTTGCGCGAGGATTCAGTAGCAGCCTGGACTCTGTTTTTGTGCACAGTTGATGACAAAAGGCTCGCCTCCTATTGCATTTAAATTAAACAAAACTAACGAAATGTGGCTGTCCAATCCTTCGGGGAAATAAGTCGTGTTATTATGAGAAGTAACTTGCTACACGTGTACGATATAACTTTGGCTACTACAATATTTACGCAAGATTTCAATCTAGCTAAAGTTACATCTAGTCCAAGTCTAGGAAGTTTGTTATGGTGAGAGGAAGAAAAACATTTGGATGGTGTGTCTACTTAAACTTATTTATTTAAAATGGTATCGTTTAGTTTAGAAGGCTTATTCTCATAATTGTAAAGTTTCAACATTTCAGCGCCAGTTTGTGTCAAAAACTTATCAAATTGTTGATAAATCCATCAAAATTACCTCAGTTTTTGACGTTAATTCCCACATAAATGAAAGTATTTGTGAAAAATGATCTTGTAATATTAAAATAGTGCGTGCGCGCGTTTTCCCAACTTATGACTTGTAGGATGATTGTATCGTAGATTCGAACCCAGTTTTGCACTTTACCTTGTATATTTTATCACCACTGCTCTCAAAACGGGGAACGAAATCATCGTGAGGAAAACGAGAACCAATGATTCGAAGACCTGTGACATTTACCAACTTGCACTTGGCCCGCGTGGTGAATTACAGCCAACTTTCTCTCGGAGAGAAGAGGCCGGTATCTCAGCATTGGGAACGTATAGGCTGATAATATGTATGTACTATAAAAACCGACCGATGACCTTGTAAAGGTCGCAGGAATCCGCTGGACGCGAGAAGCACAAAACCGGTCGAAGTGGCGGTGCTTGGGGGAGGCCTATGTCCAGCAGTGGATGTCTTTCGGCTGAAATGATGATGATGATTATAAAAATACTAAGAGGTAACACATGACATATGTTTATTTCTATCTTACACGCAACAGTTGTAATTTCATATAAATTGACTCTGTAAGTTAGTAAAATAACTGTAGGTACGAGAAGCCTGTTTTATAGCAGAGTTGTCTCCTCGTTTACAAAACAACGTCGTTCGTTATTGTCGGGCCATATCTTTACAACTTTCCATCCAGCCAATTATTTGATACTGTACTGTCTTACTTTATTTAGTTTATGGTATAAAGAGAATTATGTAGTACCACGGTATTAAGGTTATTAGGATTATTGGCAAGTCTTTCTCGAAATCATTTGTTGATATGAAGTGGCATTCGTTTTTATCATGTATAACGATAAGGAGCCTACTACACTTTTATCGACAGTAATGTATATGTTACAGTTCTCTATTGTGTGACCTAACTTTTTTATCCATAATCTAAAAAGCCATTTTTATTTCCTAATCATCATTTGTCCGAATGATAACTTGCCCGAATTAAATGTCACATAATATCACATGCCATAAAATTGAAACCCCTAAATACAAATTTCCCTAAATCCATTTGTCATAAATATTACAATCAATCATATACAAAAGACTTAAAAATTTTTTCAATAAAATTTAGAAGTCCTAAATTCAAATTATTTTATGTTTATTTGTCCTAATAATAATTTTAAAACAAATTTGTGTTTATTAAGAATTCATTATTTTATCAAATCCAACTGATACAATACATAAATAGTAAAGATGCAAAAGCATTATGGCTTTTGTCAAGGCCTGGTATGGGGCTATAGTATTATCATACCACTCAATAAAACCGTTGATTGTGAACATGTAGTTTTATAACCCTCTAAGGAGCATGCAAACAATCATACGCTATGCATGCAGCATGCATGTAAGCCAGCATTCAACATGCATGCAAGTAAGCAGCATGCAATCGAGCATGCAAGCAAGTATGCATCATGTAGCATGCAAGCAAGCATGCAGCATGCAAGCGAGCATGCATGCAAACAGGCAAGCAGCATGCAATCGAGCATGCAAGCAAGCATGCGGCATGCTAGCGATCATGCATCATGTAGCAGGCATGGTTTCTGTCACGGCTCCACGCATACGCGTTTCTTAATTACACTCTAGGGGTAGGGCAGACAAGACTCCGTGGAGTCGGATTTACAGCGATTCGTTTCTGTCACTAAAACCTAACAAGTAGCAAATTTTTTACTGCTTTCAATTTTATTATAAATGAACATTCAGAATAATACACGTCATATAATACAATACTTATGACATTTGACTTTATAAAATGCAAAATTAGGAGATTTAATGATTCAAGTATTTGATTTTATTACTGTTTTAGTAGTTTTGAAGATAATTATGTAAAACAAAATTTAGATTTTTTGAATATTATGGTTACTGATGTTTATAGCTAACGCTACGTGACACTACATCGCTTGAAGAAGCGACGTAGTGTCACGGTATCATTGCAATGTGAAACTTTAATGGTTGTTAACTGTTTAACCACGGATATCGAGGGATATGCCTTGGGGGCTAGCACGTGCCGCCTCGATACTATCAATTGATAGTATTTTCGAACGGCGGCTGTACGCTTCATTCAGTCGCTTTGCAACTGCGTACAGTGCACTACTGACGCGTAAAAAACCAAAATGCCGAGTTGTGCAGTAATTATTTGTAAAAATAGACCAAATGCCATCAACCTGAAGACAAATGGCGTGTCCTACCACCGGTAAATAAACAATTAAGTCAAAGTTTTATATTTTAAATAAATTTTTAAATGATTTACTAACTTACGTGCGGAGCGACACGAACTAACCCGAACTAGCCCGAATCTTCCCGAACGAAACGAACGTTTTCGACTTAGAGAGGTGCAATTGTTTGCGTGCGGCTGATTTTATCGATATGCGTATTATTGCAGTTGAATATTTTTTTACAGAACTCAATGGATATCCTCGTATTACTTGTATAGTAAAACAGTTAAATTACTTATTAATTTAATGTTGTTCGAACCAAATTAAAACATTATAATTCCAACACAGTTACTCGTGAAGTGTGTGTGTTACTTAAAGTAATATTATGCCTAAAGATTTTCACAAATTAACAGTTTTTAATTTATTGTACAATATGATAAGTAATATGATAAATATATATTATAATTCATCCAATTATTTATATTTGGTAAAAAAATTACAATAATTTGTTTTCGATATACAAAAATATTCTTTTTTTTTATTTGCTATTTGGTGGTTTACCAAATATCAAATTAAAAACTATTAATAATATTGCGCAATATTATTGACCGAGTAAGATTAATATTGAATATCATTATCGTCAGTGGGCCATGATCCCCCACGAGGGCCCAGTGCGGGTTGGCAGATGTCACATGTCTTCGAATTTTTGGTTCTAAGACATGCCGGTTTCCTCACGATGTTTTCCTTCACCGTTATTGAGAGCAGTGGTAATGAAATTATTTACACAAAGTAAAGCGCCTGCCTCAGTTCGAACCCACGATCTACAACTTGTAAGTCGAGGTTGATACCACTGGGCCACCACTGCTCTGAAAACGAATAATAAATATTGAAGATTGCGATGGTAAAATATTGTTGAAAATAAAAATATATTTTGCGCAACATTATTGTATTGATCACTAAATCGCAAGCCCATCTTAGTCAATCATGAGGCCGACCATCTTAGGTTCGAAGTTTAAATTAGAAAATTCGCGGTCCGTCGCTATTTTGTCAAATCTTTGTCTATAATACTGAGGGTTTCACATTTTATTTTATTTCTATACAAATGTGTTAAAAATGTCATATAACTTTCGTGAACATTGTATTATTACGCTCTCGGCTCTAATCCGGCCTCAGACGTAGTAACGAACTTAGCCCACATAGGTATAACATAACGTATTATATTAAAATATTCTTAGTAATAATAAAAAGAAATAAGATTAAGTAATATATTATTTATTTATACAGCATGATATGTAACAGAGAGCGTTCCTTTTAACCGATAATACAACATTTTAAAAACATATTCCCATTTTATTTGAGTAAAAGTAAGCTATATTTTGATAGATATATAAAAAAAAATATTTAAATAAAATTAAACGAAGTTATTATAATACAATAATGTGCTAAAATTAAATATCGATAAAAATAATCGACCATCGCTTTCGACTCCCTAATTGCATGCGTGTGCATTGGATGTTCGCAAATAGCAAGTGTTTACAAGTGAATGCCCCGCCCATTCTATGTATGTGTGCTATTAGAAATTGATTTAGTGTGGCTGCTTTCTTTTTGGTGTGCGTTTTTAAATTTTAAGTGTGTGTCGTCAGTACACTATTTGTTAATGTTGTAATTTTTTGGGTGGGAGATAAGCGGCGACACTAGGATTCCTTACTATTCCGCAATGAAGGCATATCTCTAGATATCTATGTGTTTAACGCATATACATGTCGAATTATAATATTGATGAAAAGATGGAGAACTGGCGAACTGGAAAATGTGGAGAAATAGTTTGGACTAGGCGAAACTTGTCTATCTTAAAATCTGGTTTGACCGGTAACATATACATTTGTATTTATATTCTGCTAATAATTATCTGGGCAGTGGTAACGGCCGCAGCTTACGAGTAGTAGGTCGTGAGTTCAAACCCAAGCAGGCGCATTACTTTGTGTAAATTATTTCATCGCCACTGCTCTAAAAACGGTGAAGGAAAACATCGTGAGGAAACTGCGATGTCTTAGAACCAAAAATTCGAAGACATGTGACATCTACCAACCCGCACTGGGCCCGCGTGGTGGATTATGGCCTACTCCCTCTCACCGAGAGGAGGCCTGTATCCCAACAGTGGGATTATTATAGGTTGATGATGAATAATTGTCAGAAAAAGATAGGCTAGAGTCTGTTCCTATGACTGCAAATCTGGCCTTGGGAAGTCTTTTAAAATATAATAATTTTCTCCAAAGCTCACAGCACCCGTGACACAACAGAGCAGGTACCAACGTCCACAAGACACAAACAATTTGCAACAGAAACGTACTGCTCAATAAATTCAAATGTATAAAATAATAAACGTCAGAATTCTCCCAGTCATATTTAAAAGTAAGCTTTAGCAAAACTATCGCGACTACACACAGACAGAACCCGACCGCCCCATTTACATACGAAATAATGAAATTGTTTCTAACACCAAACATCAAAAGCTGAGTAAAATACAATACAAGGAAATACCAACACTTTCACAAACTGATATTCAAAAGAAAATCGCGGCGACACAATGCAAAATCTGGGACGGCTCTTATTGGAAATATTTCTATTCAAACGGAAATAATATTGGACATATGAATAAAATTCTCATATGTATGAGACAAAGACCTTCCGATCTATCAAAAAAAAAGGGTGCCTCCATAAGCTAAATTAAGTAAGTAATTGAAAAATTCTTGCTTCTACATAGTCTTCCGGCATTCATATCATATTTACAGAACAATGTAAAATGTTATTCTAAATTATCATTAATTTTTATTATTCTCTTGTACGGTATAAATATAGTCTACAGAAGTATCAAAGTTTTGGGGTAAAAATATCTGCAAAAAGTCATGCCAGTGATACGAAGATAAATGTTTATGCCTATGTTTATGCCAGTAATGAAAATATTGTATCAAACTAAACATATTCCGAATAAAGTTTTATTTTATTTGTTAATGGTTATTGAAGTAACCACTGTAAACATGACGAGGAAAATGCATTCCTTATATTGAAGATGCCTGTGTGAGTTTCGAAATAAGATTTTCTTCCCACAACTGTATAAACTGGAAACATATTTCTCTCTTGCACGCGCTTGTGTTTACAGCTTTCTTGATTCTTTGTAAAAAAGATCACATTATAAGAATATTTAAGTTCTGTTTCTTTGACGCGGTGTAAATAGTAGTCAAATTAAATTTTGCAACCGCTTTGCTTTTCTTCTCCCACAAGATTTCTCTTTGTCGTCACCTATTTGGTTTCAGTTTATTTATACTGGGATTTCAAAGAACTAGTGACAAATTACAGCGCTGTGTTGTTACAAGAACGCTTTAAAGAGAATGCATTTAATTTAGACAGTTTATGGTTATTTTGCCGAGTTTATTTAACCGGAACCTTTGTCAAGGACCGAGTTGATTTATTAACAATTATTTCGGTCACTTTGAGGAGCCAGCGAAATAGAAAATAAAAGTGAATTAGAACATTCAATTCGAAAAGGAGTATGCGTAACATAGGTACAGGATAGACGTCTATAGCATTTTTATGAAAGTTTAGTTCGGACGCTGTTGTCTTTGATGAAATAGGGAGAGATGTAATTCAACCAAAGACACAAACGAGATTACCGCCCGTTCGCACCCGTCTATCTGACGTGTTGTATAAGTTTTTTTTTTATATCAGAATATTGCTTGCTCTATTTACCCGCTGCCAGCAACTAAATAATCCGTACATCCTCCGCAGATGTAATCCTGACATGCAATCTCCGGCGCCATCAATCAGGAGGGGGGCGAGGACATCGAAGAGGGAGGGGGGACCACCGACATCAGAGACACGGCCAGGATTATACGAACATAATTATTCCCAAAACGTTCGCCGATCGAACTGGGATTACGTCTTGCAGAATTAAAACCATACTTTGCACGCTGTTATTCGCTCACTCGCCACCCGGGCACGAACTTCCGCGGTTACCTACCAAACAAGCCTACCACCCGCACCGATAATAGTTCCCACCGCAAATAAACGTGTAACGTTAACATTAATTTAAACCCATTTTCTACAACAAACACTGTTATTAAATCGTGTTTAATCGCAAATCGAACTTATGCTTGATCTGTGCCTATTGAGCACCGAACCAATCTACTTAATGATAATATCCCATAAGGGCGGAACTTGGAAGGTTTTTGATGGCAATTTCAGTTGGAGAATGACTAGCATTAATAACGAGTATTATAGGTACGGCGATATTTCTGCGCCAACCGACGAGACCTACCTCCGCTCGCCTCGTTACGGGGATTTTGGATGAAATTAATACGGATCGTTAATCAAATACCCTCTAAGCGCTGTGCGATGCGAAACGGCTTAGATAATCATATTTTTTTCGAGATAACTTTAACGCTTGTTACTCCGACGAGTATCAAAAGTGAGAAACCGTCGGATGTGATAAGTAATTTGGTAAAACCAAAGTGTTCACACTATGCTTACAAATTCGTTTGAAGGACGGCGAGTCACATAATAAGGCCATCTGTCTTCGTCAGCGCGTGGCTACAAGATGCCATAAATCTGTTGTTTACGGGTTTGTATCAGCATGGAGGCGACTTCCCGTCGCGGTATCGTTCCGCCAGCGTATTGCCGCCTCAAAGATGACACTGACGTTATAACACATTTGTCAATGTCTACAGACAAATTTATCCATAGATTTGAAAATATGAAGCTTTTATTTCGCTTAAAAGCCGTATAATGGTCGACGTTCTATTTACCGATAGAAAATCTATGTACATATTCTCCTCGACTTTGGTAACAAAATATCATGTAAACCGTTCAATCACTAACATGGCGAGCGCTTTTAAAATGTGGCTCGTGAGTTGGAACGTTGGGTTGCAAAATTGGCACGTCAAATAAATTCTTGTCACTCGTAAATACTTTGCATAAATTGGATTCAAGGGAATTCCCGCAACAAAGACGGCAGACGGCTGTTTCAATAAAGAGAACGATTGGATCGCTTTTGACGGAAAGGCAGAGCGGTGATCGCACGGGCACCGCGCTGTTTCCCCTTTAAACTTTTTTTTTCAAAGAAATTGTGAGTAACGATTGTGACCGCAAATCGAGTTGTTATTCGTTCATTCTGCATAAATCGAAAAATAAACTTTGTGAGACGCCATTTCTGTTTTATGCTCATTCTGTTTGCACTTATTTCCTTCTGCCGGTTGTTTCGATCCAACTAGAAATGAGTTACGTGGTCTGTCTATTGATGGTTTATTGTGCCAATATCGAAGGCAATAACATATTTGGTTTCCACCACGAAAGATTTACACAAGTCATAACAGTTAATTTAAAAGATGAAAGATGCAATTTCAGAAATATTTGGGTCACCATCATAAACAAAAATTATAATGAACTTCCATTTCTCATTTCAAACTCAGTATTTTGCTTACGAAACTTGGTCGTTACAGGTAATTTATAAACTTACTTGATGAAGTTATTTGATTAATGTCAACCTTTTTAGAGTAAGCAGGGGGACCTTTGTGCTATCATTTTATTATGACGTTTCCTTAGATCTTCAAGTGACTTGTTATGTGAACAACGTCTTAAATTAACGTAAGCGATATTATGGTCCTGCCAGGGTCGCGAGATTGTTCGAAAGAGATACCGTATCCCTGGCACATGGGCAACTGAAGGAACACGGGTGGGTTTTAGTCAGTAAAAGTCTGACATGCCCTCCCGCTCCGCCCAGAGCGGGAGAAATCATTTGATGATTTCCCATCCAAAAAAAAAAAAGCGATATTACGGTTTTACAACTTAATATATATTTACATATACCTATTGGATTCGGCTTTGTAAGCGACTGCTTTTGCCCGCAACTTTCGTCTGAGTAAAGTATTTCCTTTTTTTCGATATGAATTACTAAAAACTAAAACATCCGAAAGACGTCCACTGCTGGACTTTGGCCTCTCCCAATTTGGGGGGGTTTGCCATAATTATCACGCTTGACAGCATGTTGGCTATCGCAGTATAGGCGGTAAAATACATAACGAACGCTGCTGCCCATTCTCTAGATAGGATATAGATGATTTTAACAATATATAAGTTTGTTCATGGCTATTGACCGCCACTACGTGTGATATTTCACAAAAATCCAGGTAGATAGCGTCCTTTACAGTATTTCTTTACAATTAATTTTGAAACGGACACTAAAATAACCAGGCTAGTTGAACAGCTCACAAATGAGCATGCCAAATATAACTGGCTTTGGTAGAACAATTCTGCCGCATATCAACTTCAGCAAATGACATAATTCATGCACATGTGTGCAGGGTGTGTGGGTACGGTGTGTGTGCATTTTTATACACACACACCGGTTGCGAGCACTACGCACCTGCTCTTTCTGAAGAACATCACCAATAAATTCACTATATGTCCTCCTAGGGCATCTCCAACCGTTTCTCGGGTGTTTCTTCTCACATATGCCTTGTAAATATCTTTTGTAAGCTGTGCTTCATTCCTCCTCCCAATATAAGCAAACCATCTAAGCATACTCTTTTAATTTTTGTCACTAAATCTTCTTTTAAGTCACACCGTTGTCGTATTACATTGATTGTAGAAACCCATAAGCCTATCATTCAATGTCACACCACACATGCATCTCAAGGCACGCATTTCCACAGAATTTATTCTGCTTTCGTACTTGAAATGAATAGTCATTGAAAAACAAATCTTGATTTTAACTACAGTCTTGTAAATTCAAACGGCAAGTTATTTGAGATCAATGGTTTACGCGGCACGAATACTGTTTCTCCTCTGGCAGATCCAAATAATATTTTGGCCTCAATAACATTGCGGCGGGGAGCTGTGATTTGGAGACTAGTTCCGTTACACAGTTTAGCAGACCGTATGTTTCAAAGTAAAAT
The DNA here is from genome assembly GCA_947507805.1 of Aporophyla nigra. NCBI lineage: Eukaryota > Metazoa > Arthropoda > Insecta > Lepidoptera > Noctuidae > Aporophyla > Aporophyla nigra. The sequence continues at coordinate 15,966,102 of OX382297.1, read as the reverse complement.
GATAGAAGCACCAACACACAATATAAGTCAGTGACACGGAAGACCCGGTGGATTGCGACAGTTTAAAAATTTAACATGATAATTTATCTACTCGTCCCTGTCAACCATGGTGGCAATAGAATCATGGATGATGTCTTCCCCTTTTTTTTTGTGGGTGGGAAATCATCAAAGGAACAAAATTTCCGCCCTCCCGCTCTTGGGTGGAGTGGGAGGGCGTATTAAACTTTTACGGACTAAAACCCACCCGTGTTCCTTCAGTTGCCCATGTGCCAGGGCCTCAGTATCTCTTTAGAACAAATCTCGGAACCCTGGCAGGGGCTTGAATACCTTGGATGCGCTTAAATTGATGATTTCTTCCCCTTAGAATGAAGTGCGGCTTGGCTGTTTCATCATAACATCAGAATAAGCCTTTAATGTTCAGGCTGCTGGTACATTGGCCTCCTGTCTTCGGGAGAGTTGGATTTAATTCATGACGCGGGCCCAGTGTGGGTTGATAGATGTTACATGTATTCTAGTTTTCGGTTCCAGGACCTGTCGGTTTCCTCACGATATTTTCCTTCACTGTATTCAGAGCAGTGTTGATGAAATTATTTACACAGAGTGCCTGCTTGGGTTAAAACTCACGACCTACAACTTGTCTTGTCTTTGTCTTGGCTCGTCTTGTTGTTGTCAAGTCGGTTCTGATACTAGGATGATCGTTTAAACAGCTAACACGCATAAAGACTTCTTCGGTTGGTCTTTAATATGTTTAACATCGGGATAAATTTGATCTATATGATCCTCAACTGCTGACTGTGGTAAAGTACAAAACTCATCTCGTATTTGTATTATCAACTCATCTATTTGTGGAACGATTGGACAATATACCGGCAGAAGCGTCACCGCTAAGATGTACGTACACTCATGTTTTGAGTAAGTTTAAGCGCTTTAAATGATGGTCATAAGAAAGATCTTTTTTGTTTGGATTTTATTCACGCAGATTCCTTTAGGCAGTACATAATTATAGTATTATACATGTAAAGTCAGACAGAAACTTGTGATTCTTAGCACTTTTGCTTTCTTTGCTGTTTGGAAGCGTGTTTTACTTTAAGCCTTACTGAGTGACCAAATCAGTCATACTATTAATAATATAATACGTACGTAATAAGAGAACTCGTGAGGCAAATCACATCAGCCCCTAGACAAGAAATTTTATGAGGACCACGACCGCTCTGACAAGAGTGTTACAAAGAAGAACAAGAGAAGAGTTCATCAGTAAGTCAAAGAAAAATTAACTTGTTTCTCCAATTCTTATGAATATCGAAACACCTATTCATTTATTAGGGTGAGAAAGCACCAATGAAAATTAATACTCTTAATACTAGTCATATTTGTGAAATTTACAAGTTATTTATACTTATTGGAAATTCGTAGGCGAAACTTTAACAATCAAAGATACTGTACAACTTTCTCAAAGATACATAATAATATATTATAAAACAAACTTGGTTTTCATACTTTGTCTGATCAGCTGTTTATTGTTACTGATGATTTTTAGAGTTCCGTACCCAAAGGGTAAAACGAGACCCTATTACTAAGACTTCGCTGTCCGTCCGCCCGTCCATCTGCCGCCAGGCTGTATCTCATGAACCGTGATAGTTAGAGAGTTGAAATTATCACAGATAATATATTTTTATTACCTCTATTACAACAAATACTAAAAAACAGAATGAAATAAATTTAAGGGGGCTCCCATACAACTAACGTGATTTTTTTGCCGATAATGGTACGGAATCCTTCGTGCGCGAGTTCAACTCGCACTTGGCCGGATTTTTAATTTTTATTTCTGGATCTATGTTCTTTTGAGAAGAAGTTGTGAGGTATTGTTGACATGCTACACTATTAAAGTTTTGCATTATGTAACTATGATTTGTGTGAGGTGTCGGGATCAGGTTTATTTGTCTTAAATTAACCATGAGACCCATCCACAAGTTTCTAAACCATTTCAAGACAGATGAGATATTTGCTCCTGGTAGACAGACGGATAAACTGGCCGCAGTAGGGGCTTAGTAATAACACGATACACGTGTACACTATTTTTACTTGAATACACAATTTGAACTTAAATACAAAATTTCATCCTCTTTTCTCCCCCTTAAGGGTGGAAATTCTAACTACACAGATATAGGCTGTGTTAGTTTTCAACCGTTAGACTTCGGAAATGAAGATCATTTCATTTAGAACTTCATCCCCCTTTCCACACTTCCGGAAGTATTAATTAATTCTAAATTACAGCCTACACAAAATTTGAAGATCCTTACTTCAAAATTGACGGAATTTCAAACAAACTTTCATTCTCTATTTTACCCGCTTAGTACGACTGTTGTGTGTGAGGCCCTGAGTTCGATTCATTCGGGCAAAGTGTTACTGGGGTTTTCCATAAGGAATTTCTTAGTAGCAGCCCCGAGTTTGGAAGTTGGCGTTGTGATACCCCCGTGCCTTGGAAAGCACGTTAAGCCGTTGGTCCTACGCCTGATCTCTCTCCGGTCGTGTCGGATTGCCGTCCCATCGGACTCTGAGAGTGGGAAAATAGTGAGTGCTCCTGTGTCTGCTCACACACTTGAGCACTATAATATCTCCCGCGGCGATGGCTAGTCTCATTTGACATTGGCCACCATGGCCGAAATACGGTCTGGAGGACTATATACCCTTAGTGATGGAATTTCCAAAAATCTTTCGATTGTGGTTGCCTACATTGTACAAGGTATATATTATGTGAAAATTTCAAGTCTTCTAGGTGCAGCGGTTTGGGCTGTGCGTTGATATAGCAAGACTCAGTCAGTTGTTTTAAAACAGATTCTCAATTCTAGATAAAACCAAGGAAAATAATGCTGTTTAGATGAATGGATGAAACAAGCTGCATCATTAATCTGTGAACTAAGTCGCATTAAAGTTCACCCAAACAATTAGTGACTTAATGAAATTAAATAGAGTTCACCAATCATTTGGTCGTTGGCGACTCTTTGTACGAATTAGCAGCGCACCTACATCAATCTTAATTGCCTCTAAATTTTTCAGGATCTTAATTTTATTTTTTCCACACTGAAACTGGGAGCTATCAGTCAATTACGCCATACTTTTTTGACGTTTTGTCGATTTTAACTTAGTCCCGTGATCGGCAACTAATATTGATGAATCATGTAACGCGCGGCCTTCACGACCTTTCAAAATCGGACTCAACTTTACTGATTTATTTTATGCTTTTGAAAATGGACCCTAATGGTTCCGCCACGTTATTGTGAAACAGAGAAAGACGACCAACCGGTGTGACACACAACAGTAATTACGCCTGCATCAGGAATACGTTCCACAAAGTAATATCTACTGGTACAAATTCTGCTCACGGCTACAAATCAAACGAATAAACAGCCAGAAATTTTCCACCAGACGTAACACATTCGACAGGCGTGATTCAGGCCCAAACTGTGCACAGAATGGACACGCCACTCTGTAATCTGTCCCGGCAAACCGTGCGCTGCATAAATTAGCTGTAGTTAAAAGCTCCCTTTTAATGGGAAGACCAAATGAATGGGCAGCGTTGGCCGACGCCAGCGCTTTTCCCGAATTTCGGCCGGAAATCGTAGGAGAGTAATAGTAGATAGAACAAACTGGTTGTGCCAACCGCAAGCATTTAAAATTGCGCTTCGCATCGACGCGTCCGCTATAATCGACGGTTTGAACTGAATTGAATCTGTTTTGAAGTACCTACGTTTGAACTTTTACGTCAATTGGTGTAATCGAGTGAAACGAAAAGCGCATCCATGAAAACACGTGCCTCACAGTCTGACGCCTGTAAATAATATATCTGGAAAGGTTTTGTATTTTATTTTGGACGTTGGGAATGTTTATGTGTTTATAATTCTGAACACGTAAAATGACAATCTAATAATGATTGGATATCACAAAACATACAGCTTTTATACTTCTAACGCGTAGTTTAACGTTTAGCAAAATCAACATAATAAAGCAATAAATATCTAGTGTTCCAGTGAAAAACAAAATAAAATTATTCATGAACAAACTTCATCTCCGCGCCAGAACAAAAAAGTGAAATCATCACAATCCGGTGTCTGAAATATTTTTTATCTCTAACAATAATTGTTTTGACGAGGCATCATAACGACGGAATCTACCGACAGATGGCGCAGTTAGGCGCACGTGCGACGAACTCCATCCCCACCACGTTATTTATTATCTCCGACTAAACAGACGTCAGACTTCAGTTGCGGTGCAATTTTCATCAAAGATGCACGTGCCGTATTGTTCATTATTTCGCTTATCTGGTTAATATGCGGTTTATGGTAACGTTGCTTCTTTACGCAATAAAATTTCTGTTTACCGTTTTATTTGTCCCTTTGTTAGAAGAACATAAACTTTATCAATTTTTATCTTTTGAAGTAAATACAGAGTTTTATGTCTCCATTGTTAAAAAATGCAATCAAATAGTTTGCTGAACTCCATCTTAAACATAAGCACGTTACTACTTTAATCTAGTATTCAAACTACATGCAATAACCGTTGAAAATTTTACAAACAATAAAAATAGTTATTATCATATTTATATTGCCAACGTTAACGTTTATACCCAATGATAAAAGGCGAAACATTTATAACTCTCAAGGCAGCCTTAAAGTTTTAAAGCCTTCAAGAAATTCACATGATTTTCATATACATTTCCACAGCAGTCGTTTTCTTAGCACTTATCGTTTGTTCACCTCTAAAAGCACGAATATGCGGTACGCATACTGATTCTGCTGAGACACGTAAATCTCTGTGTAATTCCTTTGTAAAATGTTTTCGTAAAATCCCGTATATTTTATCTACCACATGTTTTTAATAAACATGTTTGGTGAAACACGAAAATGATTCCGGAGTGCAATAGGTTTGGAAAAAAATTATTTTAATGGATATCGGAGAGAGATTCAAATTTGTGTTAAACGTCTACAACGCAATACCATATAAACGTCAATTAGAGAGCATAAAATAATAGCCAAAAATTTTTGCTAACAGTTATTATTAAGATACGATAAGCATCACTTCTTACATTTCAAATTGAGTCTTATTTCATTGAAATAAGATTGAATTTTCTGTGGCATAGCCGACTGTAATTATGGCAAAATACATAATTTTTGGAAAAAAAAACACTTATTGAGATCAAGCCCGTAGTCAATTATTAACAAACTACTTTCAGGACCTTCGTCTATTCTGATACAGCTTGTATGTATAAGATGCTCGGTTGAGTACAATTTATGTACCAGCACGCGTAGCATGACCGCTATGGCGGTCATGCTACGCAAACGGAATTTGTCGACGGAAGAGAAGAGAAAATGATAGATTGTATCGTAGAAAAATTGTGTAAAACTGAAGAGAAGAGATGTTTCTATTCTTCAGTCGACAAGAGTACGATGTCAAGTATGATGACTATTTATCTCTACTATTGATGAGATAAAAAAGATTTTTACTGAATTAAAATACATAAGGAACTTTTTTTGTTCTTGGTAGAATAGATATAGAATTGGTCATGCTACGCCGGCAGGAAAGTACAGAGCTCAGCAACAACGTTGCAGGTACAGGTATAGGTTATATTGAGTGTTTTATTTCTTTTTTTTTCTCTTAGGTGTCTAAATACCTAACACACCTTTTATTATTTTAGTTTTTTTTTTCGGTTTATCTATATATATAATAATACTGTACGTGTGTATGTCACTGAACTCCTTCTAAACGCCTGGACCGATTTGAATGATTTTATTTGTATGCGTTTGGGTGGCACCTTAGCTGGTTTAGATTCACTATTGGACCCGGTATGTGGCGCTGCTATCGAGTTCTAGGAAACAGGAAAACGTTTGTACGGTCAGTTAGTTATAATATATATCAGAAAAATTACATTATGGTTTTACCATTCAATTCAACTCGAAACTTAACTTTAAATATACTACAGAAGTTCCATTGCGACTGAAAGAACCTCTTCACGCTACTTAGATATTGTTTAAAATATTCATTCAGCCCCGTATACGAGCGTGGTACAGGAATCATTATTACTCATTTACGAGAAAGTAATCCCTATGGAAATAGATATAAGGACTATAATAATTTATTTATTTATTTATTTATTGCATTCCATACTGTGAAAAGATGTTACAAAAAGGCTTAAAGCTAAGTGCAAAATATGGACCCTGTAAGGGCACAACAAAACTATAGAAAGAATCTAGGTGATTAAATTAATATAAAAAGAGAAATAAAATTAGGATAAAATAAGGAAATTAATTACAATCATGTCAAGTTAATTATTAAATTGAGTTATGGTAGGTATGTCATTCTATAATACAAAAGAAGATTTAGTGTCAATAGCATATTTAAACAAAAGTGACAAAAGAAGTTAGTAATTACGTACTTATATCTATAAAGTTTTATCCGTCATGAATTCGTGTACAGTGTAATAACATTTCCCTATTAAAAGTAATTTTAGTTTGCTATAGAATGAATTTGTATTTTCGTCTTCTTTTATGTAATTTGGTAGTTTATTATAAATTGTTGCGATTCTATATTTGGGGCTATTTTTCATAATTTTTAATTTTGGTGTCGGTGTAATCAGCATGTTTTTGTTTCTTCGATTATAATTTTGGTTCGCTTCTATGTTTGATCGAAAGTAATATCTGTGTTTTTGCACGAATGTAACTATTTGTAGTATGTAAAGGGAGGGTAACGTCATTATTTTATTTTTTATAAAATGCGGTTTGCAACTTTCCCATGGCTTAATATTCACAAGGATGCGTATACATTTCTTTTGCATGATGAAAATATCGTTAAAGTCAGTACTTTCACCCCACAATATTATACCATAGTTAAACCATGCATAAGCATAGGCATAGTATGTTGAGAGCGCGGTCTCATAGTTGGTGTTGCTTTTTAATTTACTTAATGCGTATATAAATTTTGATAGTTTAGTCTTTAGGTTTTCGATATGCTTTTTCCACGTTAGATTACTGTCCAATGTTAAACCAAGAAGCGTTAGATCGTCTTTTTCTGGGATTTTTAATGTATTACTAAGATTGTTTAAGTTCAACGGCTTTCGTTGGTATGTTCTAAATTGTAACAGATTACTTTTGTTTGCATTTATTTGTAGGTTGTGTTTCTCTAGCCACGATTTAAGTAATTTGTAGGTATTTTCGATGTTGGTCAAAGTTTCGGTGTTTTGAGTGCATTTAAACACTAGCGATATGTCGTCAGCGAATAGAACGCACTTGGAATTAATTATTTTAGATAGGTCGTTTATATAAATAATATACACCCCAAAACAGTGCCCTGTGGAATGGAGTGGTTAATAATTTTTGTCCGTGATTTTACAATTTGCAGTTCTTTTGCTTCTTTGTTGTAGTATTCTATTTCAACATATTGCTTTCTATTTTTAAGGTAAGATTTTAGCCATTTGTAGCCGGTACCCCTAATTCCTATACCATATAATTTTTGTAATAAAATGTCATGGGAAACTTTATCATACGCTTTAGTCATGTCTAAGAACAAGCCTATGGCATATTGTTTGTCATTGATGTAGTTATATATTTCTTGTACGTAATTATATACCGCGAGTGTTGTGGACTTTTCTTGCCGAAAGCCAAACTGATTTATGTCCAAGAGATTGAATTTTTCCAAAAACTTACTAATTCTAATGGACATTGTTTTTTCGAAAATTTTTGATATAGCTGGTAGAAGGGCTATTGGTCTGTAGGAACAAGGATACTGTGGATTGCCGCCTTTTTTAAATATTGGTCGTAGTTTAGCTTCTTTTAATTTATCCGGAAAGATACCTTCATCAAACGATTTATTTATTAGTTTGGTTATAGGTGGCGTCAATTCATTAATACATTCTTTAATTAAGAAAGGTGGTATTTCGTCAGCTCCGGCACTGCGCTTGTTCTTCATTTTGCGTATTATATTATAAACTTCACGCTCCGTAGCGGGTTGGACGAATAGGGAATTTATTGATGGTGTAAGAACTGGGCAAGTATTCGACGTATTGTTGGGTAGCGGTTCGCCGACCGAAGCAAAGTAGTCATTAAATATATTAGTAACCATTGTTGGTGCACTTGTGGTTTTATTGTTATCATAACTCAAGGTCACATTTGTAATGTGGCGCTTGGACTCTGGTTGAAGGTTATTTTTAATAATATTCCACATAGTTTTAGATTTATTTTGTGAGCGCTTCATTTCCTTAATATGATTACATTTCTTTGATAGTTTTACACATTTTTTCAGGATTTTTTCATACATTTTATAGTGTGTTTTTAGAAGTTGGTTGTTGGTTTTGTCTATAAAAATTTTTAGCAATCTTTTGTGCTTACATGATATTTTTAAACCTACGGTTAAGTAAGGTTTCTTTTTGTTGTTTTTTATTTTAACGCGTTTTTTAGGTATAGTTTTGTTTAGTAACAACTGTATCTTATTAGCAAATTCGGTGTATATTTCGCTAACATTTTTATTTTTGCATAGTATTTCGTTCCAATTCGTTTGGCTAAGGTTAAGTTTAAACTGTGATATTGATTTTTCATTAACCTCTCGAGTGTCGGCGGGAACACCCGCATTCCCACGAATAAAAGTACCGTTGGGTGTCGGTGGGACGTCAGGGCGTCCCGCCAGTGACATGGTCTATGGTTATTTTTTTACTACTTCAATTTATTTTAACCAATAGGAGTGTTTGATATCAATCTATTCTGTATTCTATGCTCTCGAATACTAAATTATGATTGGCTATCGTGTTCATAGAAAAAGTGTGAGTATTGGTCGTTGGAAACAAATGGCGACGCATTTGTGATCAAGTGTTTGTAAACAAGATGTTTAGAGATGATTTTTCGTAAGTAAATTACAAGTATTATACATCAAATTTAACAGAACGGTGTATAGATTATTTTGATGATTTTACTGAACTTTTATCTCTTGTTACATAGTGTAAAATATTTGAAACAAAGTGTTCGCGAAAGTGACAAACAATTTTGGAATAAAAATTGCGCTGTAAAGAATGATACGCGATTTTTCAACATAAATCAACATCAAAATAATAATACAACTATTCATAATTTATTTTGAAACGTCATTAGGTCTAAAAGTCTGTTAATTTGTTTTAAATAAATTGTTAAATTGTATTTACAGCTGGAGTACCATAGTGTGTTGAGCTGTATTTAATTAAATAGTTTTGTTTACAAATGCGTATGGTGCAAAGTTTTGAATGTTTTAAGATGATAAGTGTATATGCTTGGTGTGTAACTAAAAATAATGTGATTTAGAGCAAGTTTTACATGATTTCTGAATCGTCAAAGTTTGTGTATTGAAGAATTTTTTACCGTTGGTGAAATTAAATGCTATAAAATGCAGTAAAAAGGGTATGTATTTGGGATTACTTAAATTTAATAGTTGGACAATATTTCTAGGATACTAAAAATGTATAAATCACAAAAAACAGACGAAAATTATAGGTTATCTAAGCAAAATAGTAAAAGAAGTCAGGTCACTTGAGTTCAACAGGTCAAGGCGTCGACACTCAACGGTATCGATGCATTTTGCCGCGCGACACCCGAGAGGTTAAATAACCTTCTCGTCCCGAGGTAAGTAGTATTATGTTGTTCTACTCCTGGTGAATATTGAGAATAGTTGAGGCTCTTGTGATCAGAAATACCAGTATTGTCAATAGTTAATGTGTATTGTCTTTGATTGGTAAATATTAGGTCTATGCAGGATGACGTAGTCAGTGTCTGTCTAGTTGGTTCGTTCACGATTTGGTGCAGGTTGTGTTCTAACATTATGTTTTTTAGGCGTTGGTAGTCTTTGTTTTTAGATGATTTGTCAATATTAAAGTCACCGGTTAAAATTATATGGTTTTTGTTAACTTTGGGTTGTACTTTTTTTAGTATTTCCGTAATAACAGAAAAGAATCTGTCAAGATCGCGATCGGGTCTGTAGATATTAATAATAATTGTGTTTTGTGATATTATTTCTATAGCGCAACATTCAATTACACATTCTATTGATAAGTTAGTACAGTCTTCTAGGTGCTCGTATTCTATGCCGTTACGTAAGAGGATAGCTACTCCTCCTCCTCGATGGTCACGTCGGTGGTAGGCAGAAGCGATTGTGTACCCGTTTATGTTGATGCTGTCCTTCTGGTTTTCACGTATCCATGTCTCTGTTAGACATATTGTTTGGTAGTTGTTTTGTTCTATAAAACTCTCGAGTATATGTGTTTTATTATTTATACTTTGGATGTTTTGGATCAGTATCTTAAAGACGAAAGGGCTTCGGACTGTCTTGGTCAGCAGTGGGTGATAGGTTGTGTTTCGTTATGTTTGGGTCATCATACTTCTGTATTGGAGCATTTTTTTATCGAAAGTAGTATCAGTTTTACCGTTCTGTTGTGTTAAAGATCGTCGTTCTATTTGTTGTCTTCTTCTCTGTAATGATTCTTTATCAAGAAATCCAGATACACATAAACCTAAACTTTTTAAATACCTTGCGTTTTCTAAGATATATTTAGTCATCTTTTTACTAATTAACTCTACCCGTAGTGGCCGTCTTAATCCATTTCGTCCTATCCGGTTAAGTTCTTTGATATAGCCCGTGAGGTCGACATTCAGTGTATCTTGGAATGCAAATATTACTCTATCTTCGAGGTCTTTTTCTGTTTCTTTATAGTATTCAGTCAGGCCATGAATAACAATTATTTTAGAGATATCATTTGTGGAGGTGTCGTTCATGTTCAGGTGCATGTCTTTGTTCTGTAGCTTGGCTATTTCTGTTTTAAGTTTTGTATTTTCTAATTCAAGTTTCTGTATTGTTTCGTTTATGTGCGTAATATTGGTATTTATTTTTGTTTGTTCAAGTGAAAGTGGTTCGGTTTTCTGGCTTATTTCTTGTTGCAGTTTTAGTACAGCTATATTAATTTCAGATTGAATTGTACTTTTGATTTTTGATAAGATGGACTGTTGTTGCGATTCTAATTTCCTATCTAATAGTTGACCAATTTTCTCTAATGTGATCGGCTCTGTCTGTAAGATGATGGGTGATTTGGTTGTATCAGTGTCTTTGTTTGTTGGTGGTGTGTCATAATTTTCTGTATCTCCCAGTATACTTTGGTCATTTTGTATTTGGTCGTCAATGGACATTATTGTGTCGTCAAGTTTCGGCGGAGATTGTTTCCTAACAGGCGTGTCGTCATTTCTAATCTGTCTTGTAGTCGTTTTGCACGAAGGGCAGCGCCACGAATTAATTAATTTGTTTTTATTTTCTACATAATACGATGAGGTCATGTTGATGCATCGGTAGTGGTAAAGTTTTTGGCAAGTACTACATCTTAGCAACTCTCCGCGAGCTATTGGGTGTTTACATCCAGCACAATTCATTTTTGTGGGTATATGATCAAAATGTTCTGCGCAGTGGTACTTGAGTTCGTCGCAAATTTTGTACGTTACGTGGTGACTCACCTCAGCGAGCTCGTGCGAGTTGTCGTAGGTCAGGGACACAGTTCGTTTGGTTAATTTTTAAAGATGTTTTCACTTGTAACTCTTTGTTGCGTTATTGTATCACTTTGCACTTTTCACCACTAGTTAGGTTAAGCAAATCTCTGCACTTTGGTATATAGAACCAGAGTAAACAGTAACTTTGAACCGATTTTTTTATTAAAAATATAGGAGCAATTCGTAACACGTCTTTGTATCTCGACAGTGCGTTCCGTTTTTAATGCTTAGAGGTATGCTAATGAAGGCCTTCGAATGACGAGGTGAAGCTGCCATTACCTACTAACGACAAACATTCGGGTAGAGACGTGCGCTTTTTAGTCGCAGTGATAGAATTAGACTTTTTTTTTAGTTTTTTGTGCAATTGCGATTAGATGCCAAAAACTATGATTTAGAAGCGTATTTAGGTATTACAGGTACAACTGCAAAGGACATGTACCGCTGCAGCTATACTTTTAAGAGGAATTTTTAAAGGTCTTGTAAATAGGAACGAGGGAGAGAACTTTATTCTACTATCTTACTTCCTACTCATCATCATCATCGTCCACTCCACAGAGACGTCCACTGTTGGACATAGGCCTCCCCCAATTTGGGGGGAATTGCCACTATCGGCATGCTTGGCAGGCGGGTTGCCGATCGCAGTATGATAGTAAAATGCATAGAGTACGCTGCTGCCCATTCTCTAGTAGGTCCCTAAGTTGCCTTTTACGAAATCCACGGGAAGAAATGGGGTGGTGCTATGCTTTACGTCCGGCACTACACAGACACTACTATTATAATATAATACTTCCTACTATAATATAATAAAAGGTGAAAGTTTGCATATAAAGATGTTTAGATGTTCGGCTGTTTGTTACCCAATCGCGTGTAAACGGCTTAACGGTTTTGGAAGAAATTTGGCACACAGATCGTTTAAAATCTGGATTAACACATAGAATACGTTTCATTCCGGTTGTACCTACGTTCCCATTCGATACTTTCGCAGAAGAAGCCGCGGACAAAAACTAGTTTATAATAAAACTTTAACAACTGAAACGAATAGATCATAATTAAATGGTTTTCTCAACAACTATCACAATTCCGCTGTTTTATTATTTAAAACACGACTATAAATTATGTAATTCAGCGCTGAAGTTAAACAGTTGTTTCACCTTCTATTTGAAAAGCCAGGCCCGCCTACGCTCAGCGCTATAAATGCAATACATTGCTTCATTTGCATGCCACAAGTCCCGAACGAAGCCGACACAACTATTGCGCACGATTCAACCATAACTCAACAAAGTCTTTGTCTTTTATTTTACTCGTAGCATACCACATTTATAATTATTTTCGACAAAAAAGGAACAGTCTGGTATAAAGGAATATTGTTTCCTTAAAACGAACCGTTTTGTTCGTAAATAATTAAGTTTTACTTTTAAGAACACGTTTTAAAGTTCGTTAGTCTGGTGGTCGCAAATGTTACTGCTGAGTATGGGGCCCCGGGATCGATTCCCGGATCGGGAAAATAGTTTTTTTTTTTTGTTTCCGGAATTTCTGAGTAGCAGCTCGTAGTCTGGACGTGTGCCCGGATATTGCGTGTTCGGTGTTCCGTTTTCCCGTGGGTCTTGTAGAAGGTGACTGAGGGACTTACTAGAGAATGGGCAGCAGCGTTCTCTGTGCATCTTACCATCATACTGCGATCGCCAACCCACCAGCCCAGCTTTGTGATTATGGCAAAAAACCGGCCAAGTGCGAGTCGGACTCGCGCACCGAGGGTTCTGTACAAACCTGTAGGTATTCACGGTTTATGCATAAGGTTTATGTTTATGAAATTAAATAGTTTTTTTTTTCAAATTTTTATATTTGAGTAGATTGAATGAAAGCTAAATTGCGGTTTACGATTTATGACGTATTAAAAAAACTACTTACTCGATCTCGTTCAAACCAATTTTCGGTGGAAGTTTGCATGGTAATATAATATCATATATATTTTTTAGTTTTATCATTCTCGTATTTTAGAAGTTACAGGGCGGGGGGGACATTTTACCATTTTAGAAGTGTCTCTCGCGCAAACCATTCAGTTTAGAAAAAAATGATATTAAAAACCTCAATATCATTTTTAAAGATCTATCCATAGATACCCCACACGTATCGGTTCGATGAAAAAAAAAAAATGAGTTTCAGTTCTAAGTATGGGGAACCCCAAAAATTTTTTTTTTCTATTTAAATTTGTGTGAATATCTTAATGTGGTTTACAGAATACATCTACTAACCAAGTTTCAGCATAGCTCTTATAGTTTCGGAAAAAAGTGGCTGTGACATACGGACGGACGGACAGACAGGCAGACATGACGAACGACGTTTTTTGCCATTTGGCAACGGAACCCTAAAAACCCCCCCCTTTTGGGAAACTCATGTCCAGCACTGGAGGTCTTCCGGCTAAAATGATGATGACGATTACATGGGACGTAAACGTAACCGAAATGTGGGTATACAACAAGTATACCTCTGTCTAACCCTTAATGTAATACTACGTGATGTTATGTTTTACAGCTCTTTTGATTTCAAATTCAAATTCAAATCATTTATTCGCATAGAATGCAGGTATTTTACAATAAAGATGTTACGGAGATACATGTAGTGAGCCGGGTACATTCTGCCTGAGTTACGGCATGCAAAATTTTTACAAATAATAAAACAAATCATGAACACAATTTTGAAATTAACTATTAGGAAATACATTATTATAACAAGTCCAGGCCATGCACAAAGGTGTATCAGATAATGTCAATAAAATTTAATAATGGGTTTTAATAAAATTAAATAGTGTAAATAAAAAATAATAATGTCAAAAAAGAATAAAATTAAATAATGTCAATAAAAATTAAACTGTTGAGTTGTCACACATAGGGTCATTCAAAAAGTCACTTATCGAGTAATAACATTTGTGTATCAAGAAAGCCTTGAGTTTACTTTTAAATTGTTGCAGGGTATCACTTTTTATGCTGTCCGGGAGTTTATTAAATACAATTGGACCCATGCAGAAAACACTTTTCCTAAGTAGTGCTGTTTTATAGCTACGGACAGTTAAGAGGTTTTTATATTGACTTCTAACGGGACCTTTCTTGGTGTCTGAAACCTTGGCAAAGAGGTTTTTATTCCTTTTTACAAAGACTTGATTCTAGATTGTTGTTTGATATTTTCAGAGTGAAGCTTCACTCTTTTATTTTTTATTTCCCATGTAAATCCCTAGTTATAATAACTTCAATAATCTATCGACCAGAAAATGAACTGTAAACGTAATCGCTTATGCAAAATCACGACCTTTAAATAAACCAAACTGCGTTAATTATGTAAATTGCACATAATATTGATTTCAATCAGAACTGTTGCAAAATATTATTTCGATTACTTTTTATATTATTATGACAAATAAATAAGTGGAGCCAATATATATTATTTATTCATAAAGTACTGTACGCAAATTATAAAGCTTACTCATGATAAATTTGAAAACTGTTTAGTATTTGTTTGTGAACTACGCTAATAAATTGTTTTGCTGACGATATTAAATTATGAGAACAAAAGTTTCGAACAATGGTTAAGTGTTAGTGCGTCCAAACCGTATAATTTAATTAGATATCGTATGGACTCATGTTTGATATGAATTTCATTCCGTAGTACATTTCTCATTAGTTGTTCAATTTATGATAAATTTTAACAATTTACACACCTACATTTTGTTGTTATTTGTACTTTTATACTAATTAAAAAAAGACAATTTGTTTATTTGTATGTAGTAAAAGTAGAGTAGGAGGACTGCAGCATACAAGGCTGAAGACTACGTGGTGGATTACGGCCTTCTCCTTCTCACAAAGAAGAGGCTTGTTTTCTGTGTAACGGGAACAGTATAAGTTAGTAATATTAATGTTTTAATCACATAATAATATTCCGTAATAAATCCTCTCAATGTTATTAAAACGGCATCTTAATCCGTTGCGTAGTTTGGAAATTCAACGCGGTCACAGTCACGAAAAGCTACTTCAACTAACTATATTGTACTAGCTACTATTATATGTGATAGAGAACACATCTTTCCTAATTCCCCTAGCAGCGCAAATGTTATCTTTTCTGCCATTCCTAAATCAGCATAGTAATTTGTACATACTATCGTAGCAAGCAAAGGCTTCTCGTAAAACGTACGAAAGTAATCCTTCCCTACTTTTACGACTTTCGAGAAAGAACAGCTGACACCGTATGTTTTTATTTACAAAATAAGCATCAAAACTGTATACGCAACGAACACGAAGGAAAAGAATACGTACACAATATATTCTGCCACCTACGGTGTTTACCGCGTCCCTAGGCGCCCAAGAAAGGAAAATATTATTTTATTTTACTTGTTTTTTTTGTAGTATCTCCTTTATTATTTAAATTTACGTAAACGAATACCTACGTGTGGCCACACTGGTTTCGGATAAAAATAAAAATATGAAAATATTTTGATTTTATAACCAATTGGCCACCTTTTTTAACCTTTCCATTTTTGCTTTGTTATTCTGGTGCCAAAATGATTATAATGATTGGATTGTTTCAAATTGCATACGTATCTATATACCTATTGGTGATTTGCTTTGGTCTGATGAATTGTACAACTAACTGTTGTACAACTAAATGTGTGTATGGCAAGATATTTAAACTTCAACGAGGCATAAGGTATGTAAGGGTCGTAGCAGCAGGCGTAGCATGACCAATTCTATCTCTATTCTACCAAGAACAGACAAAGTTCTGTGTATCCAACTTGCCATCTCTTCTGCTCGAGCACGGGGCGACCCGAAGACTCGCGTTTCTACAAAGACAAAGATAATTATTCTTTCCATAGCAACTGGGAAGTTGCTAGTGATGTAGTTAAGGTGGTTGCGCTAAGGTAATAGATATTATCATTTAATATTCATTTAATGGGAATGAATGAAGTTAGAGGGTTGTATTGGTGATTTTTATGAATATAGTTCTGTAAAAATATTTATGCCCCCGTGTGTCAAAAGTAGAGAAAAATTGGTCATCATACTTGACATCGTAGACTTTTGTCGACTGAAGAATATAAACATTTCTTCTATTCCGTTTTTACATCGCCGTGCTTAAGACGGTAGAAATCTTTTTTTACAATCTGGCATTTTGTCTTTTCTTCCGTCCACAGAACCTACGGAATTCTGCCAATCCCGATGAGAAAATGGTCAATAAGTTTTAGAGAATCAGTTATAGAATTCGCAAATAAAAATCACGTAATAGATGACTTAGCTCTGAGAAATATTTCGCTTTAGTTTAGGAATGGCCTTGTATGCTTTACCAAACACAACTCTTTACTTTCAAAGAAATATGTTGAATAACAAATTAACACAAACGCGAATGGTTTTCGGAGAAAGGTTTACAGCAGAAACCGTGTGACGTACTTAATTTATGCTCAGTAAATTTATTATTGCACAACGGAGCCAACAAAACCGCAGAAAGAGTTATACCAGCTATAAATAAAATAAAAACTTCTGTTTATTGTTCCGCGATGCATTTGTTTAATATTAATTTATTTAAATGAGTTATCATTCAAAACAACTGCTCGTTTATTACGTTCAATATTGATCCGTTCTAGTTTTGGAAACGTGGGTTACGTATTTATTTCTAAACATTTAAAGCTCTTAAAATTTACTGCAAAACGCACATTTCCGCGTTTCAAACTGAAAACACAATAAATTCAACGCATTCTAAAAGCAATCGGTTTTCAAATAAAGCAAACTTATTCCGACAGCTCAAGCTATCTAACACAAGTTAATATGATAATAGGTATAAACCGTATGATCTAAAGCTTAGAACGCGAAGGCTCTGTTCAGAATGTTGACGTTTAATCTCCTCTCGGAATAACGTGGTAGGGAATGCACGCGGCCATTTCTCCTCGGGAAATAAATACGAGCGGTGGAAAGAGCTCACTTTGTACAAATTGCAATAGTGTACGTACCTCTTTACCCGAGACTCGCCTCTTCACCAGTGATAAAGAACTCGCGACTACACTCTTGAATTGTACTCCAAAAAGTTCCAAATTCCGAGATAATTGTGTCTAATTGCATTAGTTGAGGAAGTTTCCTGTGACTTTGCTTGGCATAGTGTGGCCAAACGTCCGGATCTAGGTAGGAAGTTTCCAAATTTTATACATCTCCGTTGCTCGGATTCTATTAGAAATTCAATGTCTTACTCTTTATTGAAATCGTGAGTAGCATTTTAAATTTTGGGTCAGAGAGCTGATGGACTACCAAATATCTTGATAAATACGTATTTTCAACTCCTTTGATCTTTCTGAGCTGCGGGCAAATATTATCCAAATTGCTCCTAAAATTAGATGCTACGATCCTAGTTTGAAGTGAACATACTTCTACAAGTACTAAATTCAGATTACAAAATGCAAACTAGACGAGAATTTTCAACACGTTTAGCGGGTAAGCGTGGTTTTGAGCTTCCTCTTTAGATACTTACAAGTATCTTATTACAAACTAACATGTTATAGTTCAACTCTTGGTAATGCGGTCCTTGTTTTAGAAGAAATTCTAGAATAATATTATTTTTTTCGTCGCCTTCATGAGAAGTTCCCTAAAAATCAAGAATGCTAAAATATACAAAAATAATCTTGTTATGCCGCCTCTTGAAGGTACCTAAGTGTCTCGTTTTGCGTGACAAAATGTTGGCCACGGTATTCCGGGGGCCAAGAGCGGCAGTCCGAGATCGAGGTCTTAAATTCCAAAGATTAAGAGCACTAGGACAGTTTAAAGTTACTTGAGCGTGAATTGTTTGACATTGCTGGACAAAAGAGCATCATAATCATGGTTCATATGTTTTTATTGTTTGATACTAATTTTATAAGTATGGTTCCTGAGTTTGTTTCGGCCTTTCTTCTCAGAGTAGTCAGACAGGAAACGCCGACCTCATCTAGCTCAAAAAAATATTATTGACTTGTAAAAGTGTTTGTACTAACCTACTTACCGAAATAAAATCATTTATCATTTACTTATCATTATGGTGTTGACGATTTGTTTCACTTGTTTCTGTGCCAGTTACAAATCTTTTTTTCTATATTTTTATTTTCGACTAGTATGCTCACATCCAGTTCAAAATTCCTGTAAATGGTAAATTAATTTACTGTTTAGCTGATAAACACAGTACCTATCGTGTCACAAAAAGCAATAGGTAATTGGAATTCAAACCACCGCTGTTAATCACGGTTCAAATCATTAGTTAAGTACTAATACTAAATAGTACTAAACTTATCAACATAAATTCCTACTAATTTTGCCAGCACCGTTTTAAAAGGTGCTGGCAAAATTAGCTTAAAGTGGCTTAGGTATATAGTTCTGTAAATACTGTTGCAATATATATATATATATATATATATATATATATATATTATATTGCAACAGTATTTACAGAACTATATACCTAAGTACACACATAACGAACGTTTTATCTTTATTGCTTTACCATAATGTGTCAATAGCAAATTATATTAGCCACAAGCTCCTACTATTATTGTACATAATCATAATCTGTAAATAAAAGAACATAACTAATGTTTAATTAACTAAGAGAGAGTACAAAACCAATCATTTTTAGTGCCAAAAATGTAACTTTCCCCAATAAAATGGAACCAATTTTAAAACTGCTTAATCAAGAGCACTCGAGCCGGCTACTTCGGATCTAATATTTCATCTATGTTTAAAAACCTCTTACATTTACCGATGCTAGTTCGGTATTCGATTCAATATTGCCACGGTACCGTCAGGTAATCCTATAAACCAGCACGGAAATACTCGCTTTCATGGAACTTCATAATACTGTTATATTCTTCCGTGCTATCTACGGGTGTACCGTCCGAAATAGTTATTGATACTCAGGATCAAAGGATCGCTATTATTAACTGGTATTTTTGTAATATACCAAGTATTTGATCAGTTATTAACTCTTTGTTACGGATGAGTTTTGAACGTGAGTGTTATTGGTTGAAAGTTTGATTCTCGGTAGGAATAATGGATTTTCAAACTCGTAGATCTGAGAGCAGTGGCGGCCCTATGGTAACGGCTGTGACTTACGTATTCTTTTAGGTCATAGATTCGAACCCAGAGAGGAGCTTTACTTTCTGTAAATTATTTAATCGCCACTGCTCTCTAAACGGTGAACGAAAACATCGTAAGGAAACCATCATGTCGTAGAACCAAAAATTCAAAGACATGTGACATCCATCAACTCGCTACGGGCCCACGTGATAGATTCCGGGCCTTTCTCACAGAGAGCAGGCGATACGATACAACGGACTGGAGTCGCATTGCATCGCTGGCCCGCGCTAACAGTTCGTTACCGCTTAGAGTTCTTTCTGAATTATTCTTTTTGTTCGGCTCCTAAGGGTCCGTAGTAGTGTAATGTAGAAAAAGACTGAAGGAGCCTTCTTCAAAAAATGGTCCAACAAATACAAGAAGAGTTTTTCAACTAAGAACGGTTCTAGGGATTAGCACCTTGAAACCAACAAAAAACTCTTTAGCTTTATTATTAAATGATAAATGATTTTATTTCTGTAAGTAGGCTTGTACAAACACTTATACGGGTCAATTAAATATTTTTTTAACTAGATGAGGTCGGTATTGTTATAAATATTACTATATACTATTAATTTCTATTTGAAATCATAATTAAGAAACGTTAAGAGTGACCTTTAGTTTAAAACCATCGAAAAATGGCATTTCATACATTTTAATATTCATATTGATTCGAGGACATTGTCTTGCACAAAATGAAAGCTTCCACTGAGAGTAATAACTCCTTAGATTGTTTGCGATCTCACTCGACATTTGTGCGATTTCAATCTTGATATCTATTGCATTTGAAACTTGGGTATCAACTCGATCCAATTACATAGTTATTTTTATCTTTATCCATTTTGTATTAACCGAAACGCTTGTGGAACACGAATTTTAATATACGGTTTCATTGACAAACATCAAATTTATAATCTATGAATCTAATGTTACTATTTTCTTCATTTTAGCACACGGTCTTACTAAAGAGGCATATTGGTTTTGTATCATTATACCACACCATACCAGTAGGGTCTTGTGGCTAAAAAGTAACAACTGCACAGGTCGCTTGAACAGTTTTAGCTTAACTTGCCACGGTTTGTCCTTGGATGGGTGACCATCTTTCGATAACAAGACCCCTACGTGCCTCGGAAAATACCTTAAGCAGATAATCCCGGCTGTCATTTGAGGCAAACCTTTGGCAGACGTTAAGGGTTTTCAGAAGCCCGAAAGTCTGACAACCAGACGTACCAAGTGTATCGTACGGACTATCGTATTTTATCGGACTTACCCAGCCACTGGGTTGTGGAGGTCAGATTATCAGTCGTTTTACGTAAAATACTGGTAACCAGCTAACTCCAGTTACACTGCAAGCCGACCCCGACACAGTTGGAAAAAGCTAGACAGATTATGAACAATGATGAAAATGTTCATATTAGGTTTAAGAATTTATTTTCTCGCATAAGAACAAATAACAGTTCACTTAAAATGACATACAAAAGTGCTTACATCTTTATACATATTTGCCTCCAGTGACATTACAGTGTCACGGTACACATTTTTTACCAGTAAACCACAAATGATACATTCGCATAACTCTTAGTCACTACTGCTAAACGATTACGACTTCTACATTTGTATCTATATCTAGTATATTATATATCTGTGTAATAAATATTATAGTATATCGGTTTACTCCATCATTTTGTGATCCGGAAAGTTCATGTATCTAAAAGATTAATATCACAATATGATGAGAAAACTCAATTTTATCATGACCATGTCGTAAAACCCACACGAAGCAGGGGCGGGTCAATAGTTCTTGACAAAAAAACTGTTTCAAGACAATGTTTCCATGGAGACTTAAAGGATAACTTTTAAACTACAAAGCAGCCTTAAATATAAGACAACGCAAAAAGTTTAACACAAAACGCTACGAGCTCTAAAGGAAATTACATACTTGGTCCTTTACGCTACCTCCGTTAAAGGAAGGAAATGGACGCAAATGTGTCTTCGTCCTTTTGAATGTGTGTTGTCAGACCTTACCTCCATAAACAAGTTGTGATACTTGTTTTAAACAAGCTGTTATCTAATCTAATCTAACTAGCCGTATTGTCCCACTGCAGGGCAAAGGCCTCCCTCTCCCTTTTCCACAGAATTCTGTCTTTTGCTAGTGCTGGCCAGTTCTTTAGGTAGGAGTAAAGATCGTCCCACCGTCTTCGTCTCGGCCTGCTGCGATGTCGTCGAGCGCTTAGTGGGATCCAATTGATGGTTCTATTACCCCATTTGTCATCAGACTTCCGGCAGACATGTCTGGCCCAGTCCCACTTAAGCTGGACGGCTTTCTAGGTAACAACTGTGACCTGTTTTATAAAAAGATATTTAAAAAAACATGTCGTGTATAAACGTTGTTACAGACATGTCTATTAAACTATTGCATATACCTTATTGACAAGTTCTATACAGAATTAGACTTTATAACTTATTTTTGGTGTAAACGATTAACGGTGGCAGAAGACGCAAAAAGAATAATACACATGTTTGATACATTGGTGTAAATGTGAGTCCGTATTTTTTTTACAATTAATTTCATAACCATCTTTAAACGTGCGAGTCCAACTCACACACAAAGTGTTCCGTCCCACCGAGCAATATTTAACAGTTCATATAAAAAAGACGTTTATTGTACTGTAACTGTCTACCTATTGTAGTTCATAAGAAACAGCACGCCAACAGACAGACTGATGAACGGATAGCGTAGGTTAAGTACCTAGCAGGGTTCCGTAGGCGCCCGTTGTGTACGGAACCCTAAAAACAGATAAAAACCTTTTAAATAATTCAAAAAAGCGTTTCATCCCATTCTCATTATGGAACAATCAGTCAAAGATAAGGAAGGGAAGGAAGTTAAAATTGAATCATCGCCATTATAAGGAAATATATTTTCATTCGCGTTTATAAACGAGTATTTAAAAGTGCCTTCTAAATTACCGTTTAATTGAACTTACCTTAAGTACAGTATGAATAAGTTACTAAGAAAAGAAAAGGTAATACGTAAGTTATGGTCCTTTTCGTAACGCAATTATTTAACTTAACAGTTAAGCCTCTGTCGACTAACACATCGTACATTACTTACATAAATAGTTGAGTAAGTTTGCTAACTATCAAACTGCCGTTCAAATCCATGTCAAAGTGGTTTATGATGCATATTAATACACTGATTTAAGCGGTATGAAAATTTAATAGAGTTCCGCGAAGCTGACTTTCAGCTGTGTTGTGAAACTAGAAACTAGTTATAATACGTGGTTGAGGGTTCCGTGGCTCGACATAGATGAACTGTATAAAATGTACATGGTCACTGTTTTGAAATCTGTCTTTAAGTTTGTAGTTAATGAGAAAGCTTGCCCCATTTCTTCCCGTGGGTGTCGTAAAAGGCGACTAAGAGACTTACTAGAGAATGGGCAGCAGCGTTCTTTATGCATTTTACCACCATACTGCGATCGCCAACCCTTGGCAGCTTGGCAGGCAAGCGTGGAGATTATGGCAAAAGCTCCCAAATTGGGGGAGGCCTAAGTCCAGCAGTGGACGTCTTACGGCTGAAATGATGATGACGATGATGAGAAAGCTTTAGTAAGATTTCATTGTCAATTCTCTTAATTGAAAACGTTGAAAATCTAGTCGCAGTCTTATCTCGATGACAATCAAATGTCAAAAATTTGTCAAATATGTATTCAAACTCGATGTATTTTCGACAGTTTGAGACTGCGATCAGACTGTTTACGTCCTTAAAATTATGAGAATTGGGGGTCTGGTAAGGTATTGTAGACTGTACATAATTATGTTGATCATTTTTATTCAGTTAATTAGATGGTACTTGTTGACGTGCTTACACTGTCCTCCGAATCCTATTAACACTGTAATTTAAAATTATTGTTAATGTTAATTTGTTTTTAAAAGAGTAACCGTGGAGTTTCTTTCCGGCTCTTCTTCATAGCAAACGATCGACTGGAACCATACACCTAACCTCTGACGTTTCATAAGTGTCTATATAGGTGTATGTGTTGTAAAATATTTTAATTTTGATTTGTTGGGCGAAAGCAATTGTAGTACTTGGTCAGTTTTTCGACGAGAATATTTGGTTACTGAATGTTTGTTTGTTACGCTTCCATGCTAAAACTGCTGAACGGATTTAGATGGCATTTGGCAAATGGGTAGACCAAAACCTGGATTAGGACAAAGTTCTTATATTATTATTCCCACGAAATCGATACTTACGCGGTTTATACTATGGGACGCAGCTAGTTACTTAAAAGCGTTGAAATTGTTTCTACAAACAAAACATTTGATCTCTTTATATGTAAGCGCCTCTTTTTAAGAAGTATTCATTGACATTTCTGAACCGATGACAAAATTTATTTCACTTTTCATTGAAAGAATCAACAATATCAACTGCTGTAGAGTAATCATATATTAAACCACATTTGCACGAACGTTAAATTATCGCAGCGGGATTTTATCTTGCACAGGAATTTAAACTCTCAGTACTGACCGGAGCTTTGAGAATCCAACAGAATGCATCCCAGCGCGTTCAAAAAACACATTGTACGATTTTCAAATCTCTACGCTATGCAGTGCGTGCTCAGACTAGTAATAAAAAAAAAATATTCATCATCATCATCATCATTTCAGCCATAAGACGTCCACTGCTGGACTTAGGCCTCCCCCAATTTGGGGGGCTTAGCCACAATCGCCACGCTTGGCAGGCGGGTTGGCGATCGCAGTATGGTGGTAAAATGCATAGAGAACGCTGCTGCCCATTCTCTAGTAAGTCCCTTAGTCGCCTTTTACGACACCCACGAGAAGAAATGGGAAAAAAACATTACGCCTACATTATCTAGTCACGGAATTGATCGAAAGAGTTACCGTATCCTTGCTGCCAGGGTCGCGAGATTCGTTCGAAAGAGATACCATGGCCCTGGCATATGGGCAACTGAAGGAACACGGGTAGGTTTTAGTCAGTAAAAGTCTGACACGCCCTTCCGCTCCACTCAGAGCGGGAGACGTAATTTGATGACATATGGCAGATAATGTAATGTACGTTTTGTTTTATAATATTAATTACTTACATATTATTGTATAGAATCAAGTTCTTCTAACTTAACAGGCAGCTGTGCTGCTGGGGAGTTTGTTGCGCTTCTTCTTCTTCCCAGCTAAAGCACTAGGAAGTGGTGGGGCGGGCGTTTGGGGGGACTGTCTTATGTAACTTTGATGTTCAAAAAGTGCTGACTCTCAGCCTAGTTTGAATAAATGACTTTTGATTTGGATGATTTCCCATCCATAAAAAAGCATTGCGTTGTAAATCCAATGCGCGACAAAATTCAGCCGCGTTATTTTACATTCATGTGAACCTGAAGTCCCGGGCAGAATCAACTTATTATGAAACAGTCATAACTGAAATTGTATTATACAAGTAGCAGAGCCATACAGTCTGTTTTATAAGTCACGGAGAACAAACGTTTTTCTGCAACGAAGACAGACACGATCGGAAATCAAAAGCACAAACATAATGGCTCAAACCATGCGCCCATAATAAATCCGAGCGCACAAAGCCCAGAGAATGGAAATAGATGGCAGCAGGCGTCACGCTTAGCATGAACTATTGGTCGCGACCCCGATCTGCTGATAGTTCACTCCCATTCACAGTTCACGTTCATTACATTCACCACAGAAGTGTACATACGTGTAATGAGTAGGTCTTACCACCGAACTCGGTAATGCATGGTTGATGAAGCATTAAGCATTAAGTATTATTTTCTAAGACCAAATCTTACTGGCAAGTTATAAGCTCTGCTTACAAACTCAAATGTGAGGACAATCAAGTTTAAGACATCAACAAATCTATATAATATCAATTGTAATGTCAAAATAACAGCTTTCTACTAAATGCAAATGAAAGTTTACAAGGTACGTATATAAAAAAAATCTCTTTTTTAAGCTTTGTCAGTCTGCGTGTTTGTTCCAATTAATTTAGGAAACGCCGAGACTGATTCTGATAGGACTTTTACCTTCAGATAGCTGAGATAGCTGATATTTCTGCTATCTGAAGGTAAAAGTCCTATCAAAATCTGTAACTGGAACAAACAGAGAGACAACGCTGAAAAAAAGAGATTTTTTGGTATATGTACCTTTTAAATTCTCATATGTGTTTAGTAGAAAGCTATTATTTCGACATTGCAAACAGATAGTTCAGTTTTATTTATGTATGTGAATTTTCTGATGGCTGCTTTAAGGAGTAATATAGGCTGTTTTTTTTTTTAATGGGAAATCATTGAATGACTTCTTCCGCTCTGGGCGGAGCGGGAGGGCCTGTCGGTATTTTTCTGACTAAAACACACCCGTGTTCCTTCAGTAACCCATATGCCAGGGCCACGGTATCTCGTTTGAACAATCTCGCGATAAGCTGCTATAAGGAGTAATATAAGCTTAGGTAATAATAATATAGGTTTTTTTGCCGTGCTACCAAAGCTCGTACCAGCGGCATAATTTTCAACATCCACGCGGGCGAAGCCAGGGGCAGCAGTTAGTATACACATTTTTTTTTTGTTTATTTTAAATTTTATTTCAAATAGTCATTTAGAAATATGTACTGACCACATTAAGCTACTGTCAATTGTGTGTACCTAGGTATAAAAGTAAGTCGCTAGATAGCTATGCAAATATTCGATGCCAAAACGAAAATTAAAAAAACAAGTAAATAATACATTCTAAAACTTGAATAAAAAGGGATCGAAATATAGGCAGGACAACACGAGTACCAACAAAATAAACAAACCCAACAAAAAAAATATTCTATTAAAACATCACAAAAACTTTTATAAAATGTTCTAACAAATGGTTTCCATTACAAGTCTAATATCGTGGCCGCTTTCTTTCATTTCTCATAACCTTATTCTTGTTACCAACTAAAGGATTCTTGAATTTCTAGGTTATAAGATCCGATGACCCGTATCATACCTCGTTAGCCAACTGGACTGATTAATGAAGTATTTATCGTGATGTATTTACTACTAAAATATTTATTTATAAAGTTAATATGGAAGATATTTATTTGCTGATCGGCATTGAAAAGGAAGGGCGGTTAATACCTACTTAAAAAAAATAATAATATGTATATAAGTTTCATAGATTTAGCAATTTTTTAGATATTTTAAATCTTTATTTAATTTAGACGCTTTTAGCCATACTCACGTAACCATATCAGCCTTATCACGATAGGACGGCACACCCAGGACGATGACGATTACGACGCACTTAGACTCGCATTCGGTCTGTTGTGCGTGGTGGCTAACAAAGCCAGCCACCCAGAAGCTTCACAGGTTTCGCGGAGCGATCTCTTTGTTCCGAAAATATTTTCATATAGGCGGCTGATTCTTCAGCGTCAAGGCAGCCCCTGTAAAGCAGGCTGTCTGTGGCACCAATACCTTGGATAATACAGCCCAGCCAGAGAAATTTGATTTTGAAAATTTTTATATACATTCGATGTACAATTTTTCATTCATGTACGTAAAAATTTGATATTTTCAAAATCAAATTTCTCGATGATGAAAAAAGATATTCGCGCAAACTCAATGCCATTTGAGAATTGTGTGTATTTTTTCGATAGCTAAATTTGTCGCGATGCTACATAACCGTGAAAACACGCTAAAATCGTGTTTTTTCACTTTTAGGTTAGAATATCTAAAAAATGTGATGTGATGGAGCAATTCCGAGGCCGAATTTGAATTCAGTGACCCAAAATCTACGGGGAATAACTATTCTGATTCAAGAAGCAAGAGTCGCGTCGAGCTGTGTAATTAATAGGCTACCCAACATACACATATTTTGTCAATTAGGATCAGTAGTTCCTGAGATTACCGCTTTCAACCAAACAAACAAACTCTTCAGCTTTGTAATATTAGTATAGATAATGATATAGTATCGGAAAGGGTACATTAAAGTTTTATAACACTTTAACTTAAATACTTCACATTAAACGAATATAACAAGAACCCATTATGGTTTTCTTACCCGTATAAAAGTAAGAAATAGTAGGTAGTTTTAAATAGAAATACAAAGAAGAATAAAAATGTTACACACTTGTAAAGCTAAATGGAGAGCCATTCAACTCCAGTCGACCTTTTTAATTTAAGGTTCAAGTAATAAAGTGTAGTAACGTTTCCGGTGCTTAGGAAAAAAAGAAAAGCAACAAGGAAATAATTGACACATTTTATACTTTCTTGTTCAGAATAAAGATAAGTTTTCAAAAAAAGTGCAAGCTAATTTAGTTAATAAACACTGTAGACTAAAAACGATAATAATAATTTAAATAAATAAACACGAATTGTGAGCAAACTCGATCTTAAATCAAAGAAAGCATTCAATGTAGAGTGGATAATGCTGAGGAATTGTTTGCTACGACGTAGGTGAATTCACGACTACGGAAGCTACATTCTCGTAGCAGATGCCTACGCACTGCTACAAGTTACTACGCGAGGCGGCTATCGGAATTTGTTATATGAAATTCCTACGTATTCGTATTTTTAAATATTTTTACAGAAGTTTTTTTTTCGTATTAAATTTTAGGCCAAAGCAGGTTTCACGACTCTTCGTTTTGAGTGTTATAAAATGCGACTTATGCATTAAATATCTATCAAAAAAAACTACCCACTTATGTTTACTTATCACTAGCGCCATCTATTATCTATTAGTGTAGCTGTGTGGCATTCTCAAACATTCCAAATAAATGACAATCTATTGAAGTTTTATTAGAGATAAAGTCAAGACAGTAAGATAAAACTACAAACTTCAATCTGCCAAGTGTGGTGACTATAGCCATCTTCTTTAATCATTTATGGCAGCTGATCGTTGACGGCCAAGTTCAGCAGATGACCTTCATTTTTAAATTATTTGTCCTTTTCAGCAACACCATCATATAGCACGTTTGTCGCAACACAACATACATCTCGAATTTCAATTAAAACCAAGTTGCTAAAGTAACAAACGATCTGTTACCGCAACCAAAGCCAACGTAATCGAGAATACCGCCCGCTGGGGTATAATAATTATCATGTGAACGCGTGGCCCGCTGGGAGTGATCCCTGCCACGGATTAGTGCAGGGATAGCCCGGGAACATATCCCGGGAAGCGATAGGACCCCGCGCCCCGAAAATTCATGACACCCAGGGGTGGTCCATTCTTTTTGTCACGTTATATTGCTTTTGCTAGCTCTCTGGTTATATGAGGGTGTGTAAACGCTACATTTTTCTTACTCTATAAAGAATGGTGTCTTGCGGGCGAACCTGATATTTTATTCGGAAAAATAAAACTGGTACTTCTAAGAATGTTCTTATGTAAAGTTATGTATTTGGAATGTTAATATTATAACATTTGTAGTGGAAGTGAGCATAGTATAAATATCAGGAGTTACTTTTAACCGCATTTTCTTTATTACCGTTTATAACTGCATAGTTTATTCACTTAACATAAGACTGCAACTTTATTTCATAATGTTCGAGGAGCAGTAAAGTTTTTAATTCATGCAAGTTTCTTTTTTTTAGCCGTTGATGTCTCTCCGCTGGGCAAAGGCCTCCCTACTCTCTGTCCACGTCTCTCTGTCCAGCACGCGTAGCATGACCACCATAGAAACGAGTTTTGTCGACAGAAGAATAGACAAAATGGCACGGCAATGTTAGAACTGAAGAGAGAAAATATTTTTATTCTTCAGTCGACAAAATTCTACGATGTCGAGCATGGCGACAAATTTTTCTCTACTTTTGAGTTGGAGTTTCAGTTGAGGGTACATTTTTTTTACAGGATTATTGTTCGAGTTAATCGAACACTCAGCGAAAATATATAATTGCATCGGTTCGAGTTAATCGAACACTCAGCGAAAATACATAATCGCATCGATCGCAAGTATGCACATTCGCTTGAGTCCCACAATATCGAACCAGTTCGCGATCAGATCTCTTTAGAGACACCACGCACTCAAAACCATTACCATTACCATTTAACCATTACCAATAAGTAGTTATATAGTTTACCATTTTACTTTGTAACTCTTTATAGTGATTTAATATAACTGTTTCCACTTTAATTGAAGACTTTAACTTTAACCAAAACCATTCTCTATCAATACGAAAAAGTAGTGTTAGGTCACCATAGCACCGAGCGCAACCTTTTTACATGGTCCTTCGAGCATTTATTTACCAGTGATTATCAGTGAAACAGCGCCACGCAAACCAGAGCTTCGCTGCAATTTGACGGTTGGAGCAAATAAGGTCAGATCAAACCATTTATTTTTACTAACCAATTTCAACTCCAAAAATGGATACTGACTCCTTGTTCATGAGCCAAACCGAGCTCTACGAAATCTTGACCAAATTTTTGACCAATTTAAAGAAAGATGGATCCGAAAGGAAGACCTTCGATAATTACAGACGCAAGGCTAGCATGTTAGAAGCATACTGGCGCGATTACCAAGACAATCATAAGAAGATTTGTGAGCTTGGGAAACTTGAGCACATTTATTTCAAGAAAGGTTGTTTCGATACAGCCCAGGAAGTTTATTTAAAAAGTAAGGGAATAATTGACAATACCCTCGAGCAGTTAACCACAACGCAGCTTCAAGCAGGAAGTCCCCGTAGACCAGGAGCGGAGGAGTTAAAACCATTGCCAGGTAGCCGAGCTGAACAATACCTAAGTGCTGACTATCGCAAGCCGGGGGTTGAGGCAACGCAGCCCCGTCCAGGTACGTCATCGTACAGTGAGCAGTCCTTGCAGCGAGACAATTTGCCTTATGCAGGGAGAGGGTCCAGCAAGCTGAACGAGTTAGTGAAAAAGCAGAACATAAACTTCAAGGCGTTTATGAGAACCGTATGTAATATCCAATTGGATACGTTTGAGAATCAATGGCAATTCGAGAATGCTCTCAAATCACTGGAAAGCCGATGGGGCGAGATCGACAAACTTCATTGGGAAATTGAAGGTGAGGACGGAGGCGACAATTTAACGTACCAAGCGGAATTCTGCAAGCACGAGGAAATGTTCAGTGAGTTGACAAATGACATCAACCAAAAGATGTGGGCGGTAAGGCACCGTGAGAAGTCGGCTCCAAAGATGGACATCCCCGTGTTCAATGGGACTTACAACCAATGGATCCCGTTCAAAGACTTGTTCAGCGAAGCCATCGATAGGAACCCGTCAATGTCTAATGCACAAAAAATGCAGTTCCTAAAAAGTAAGGTGACTGGGGAAGCAGAGCGCCTGATTCACCATTTACAGATAAGCTCTGACAATTATCGAGTATGTTGGGAGATTTTACAACATAGGTACGGTAATAAGAAATTGATTTTTACGTCCCATATTAACATTCTCCTCGGTCTCCCTAACATGCAACAGCAATCGATGGCCATGATTAAGAAGCTGCATGACCTAACCAAGGAGACGCTTCACGCTATTCAGAATCTCGGAGTGGAGATAGCAACTTGGGATCCGCTTTTAGTGCATCTACTAGCGCAAAAGCTTGATAACGAGACCTTCACCGAATACATAGAATCGGTCAAGAACCCAAGAGAGCTACCCGATCTACAGGAGTTCCTGATGTTCTTAGAGATGAAATTTACAGCATTAGGAGCGTCCCGTCGTAAGCAAGAACCAACCAGCCAAAAAACCATACAGCAGCAACCACACAAAAATTACAACCAAAACCAAAAGAAAAGTTTTTACCAAAATAATCATCAATCAAAACCGAACATTAATAATTCATGTCATGTGTCACGATCAACAATTTGCGTATTGTGCAATACAGAACACGGATTGTGGCGCTGCCCTGATTTTTTGCAGATGACGCACGAGCAGAAATTGAACAAAATTGAGCAACTAAATTATTGTAAAAATTGTCTATGCAGTCATAACAAGAAACCGTGTCAATCGAAAAAGCGTTGTCGTAAGTGTTTAGCTGCGCATAACACTTTGCTTCACGAGGCATTGGCAAGTCAAAGTCCAGCAGCGTCAACAGAAGAAATCGCCAACAATGTTGCAACCAAAAAGAGCACATCTAGGTCATCTCACGTGTCTTGGGATGAAATGTCTGAAATACTTTTAGCTACAGCAATCGTAAAAGTAAAGGGAGCTGATGGAAACCAGCACAAAATGAGAGCTTTGATTGACCAGGGTTCTCAACTGTCATTGATCAACGAAAACGCGGCCCAAACCTTGGGATTTAAGAGAGCTTATTTTAAAGGTCAAATTTATGGTGTCGGTGAAAAACAAAATAATGCAAAAGGAATGTTACACATAACAATACAGTCGGTAAATAGCGATTTTGCTTGCGAGACACAAGTTGTTATTATGAACAACTTGATCAAACGACTACCAAATAACACATTTAATAAACCAACATCGTGGGATCATATCCAAGGGATTCAGTTGGCTGATCCAGAGTTTCATATAAACAGACCCGTGGACATGCTTCTAGGAGCCGACGTTTACAGCAAAATAATGTTGGGAGGTATTTTGCGAGGAAATAAAAACGAACAACCAATAGCTCAACAGACACAACTGGGATGGTTGCTGTGTGGGTCCATGAAACCGCAATACCAATGCAATGTTGTTCTAAACAATACAGAGGACCTACTCAAATATTGGGAGAACGAAGACATTAGCCAGAAGATTGAAATGTCAAACGATGACCATCAATGTTTACAGTTTTTTATGAAAACCACTAAGAGGCTTGAGGACGGAAGGTACGAAGTCCGACTACCATTTAAGCCGGAAAATAAGGAGAAGTTGGGGGTAACCAAACCACAAGCACTAGCTCAATTTAGAAACTTAGAGAAAAAATTGGAGAAGAACAGCAACATGAAAACGGATTACCAAAAATTCATGGATGAATATTTATCGTTAAACCACATGATACCGTGCAAAGTCAACCAGACACCCGAGTGTTACTTACCACACCATGCAGTCATTCGGGCTGAATCTACCACCACTAAGCTAAGGGTAGTTTTCAACGCCTCAGCTAAGTCATCAACGGGGTACAGTCTAAACGACGTCCTGTACAGGGGCCCAAATATACAAAAGGATAGGTCCTTTTGTATATTTGGGCCCCTGTACAGGACCCGTCTACAAGAGCTTATTCTAAAATGGAGGCAATATCAATTTGTATATACTTCTGACATTGAGAAGATGTACAGAATGATCCGAGTGCACCAAGAAGATCAAGCGTATCAAAAAGTACTGTGGCGAGAATCAAACGACCAACCAATACAATCGTTTCAACTTGTTGCCTTGTGCCCGCCACGATTACCAGGAACTAGAATACTACAATGAACTTTTGTTATCACAGCATTTTGATGTCCACGCTAGACAGCGACGCGCGGGACAGACGGGTCGGCCCCGACGAGGTTTAATCGACGGTGTCGGGTATCTAGCGAATGACTTATTCGGAGTATTGGACTCACGTTTTGCAAACCAGTACGAAAAGGACATTGAGACCATACATCGCAATGAGAAACACCTTTCCAATTTATGGAAAAACCAAACTTCCGTAATTGAAGCTGAGTTCAATCTTATGAAAAGAATGGAGATCACTGTAAACAAACAGCACAAATTGATTAATAAAAAGTTAATGGATTTGCAAGAAAACGAGAGTGTTCTCCAACGTAACATTCAAAATATTTCATACGCCAATGAATTCACAATGTTAGCGATGTCCGGGAACGGCTTACTACAAGGTTTAAAGCGACTTCAAGACACGTTGCTCGATGCAATAACAGACATCTTCCACGGTCAAATTAATATACATTTACTGCCACCAACGCAGCTTAAACGTGAGCTCCAAACCATTTACGGTCAGATGCCGGAAGATCTCACACTACCAATCACAAATATAGACACTGATCTTCAGTATCTTTACAAGCTACTGAAAGTCAAGGCCAGAGCGACGCAAAAATATGTTATTATTGAAGTTACTTTCCCACTTGTATCCAGAGAAAGCTTCCAATTGTATAATATAGTACCTATACCGCACCAAACAAATACCCGTATGACCAAAATAATACCAGTCTCAGAATATGTTGCAGTCAATCTAAAGAAAGATTCATACTTTAGTATGTCCACCCACGAACTTACAGAATGTGTACACCATGGACCTACTTATATGTGTCAGCTGCTGAAACCAATTCTAGACCTAAAAAACGATGAAAGTTTTTGCGACAAAGACCCGGTAACAAATACATGTACAGTTGAAAAATCAAACTGCACCAATGCATGGATAGAATTACATTTGACTTCTCAGCACTTATACTTTTGTTGTGACACCTACACAATAAAAATAATATGCGACGATCAAGTAACAGTTCGTCAGCTGAGCCAAGCCGGGGTTATTGGCGTAGGTCAAGAGTGCATCATTAAAGGCAAGGACTTCTCACTATATTCGATTCGTCATCAATCCAACCATGTCAGCATTTCACCAACCATTTATATGCCTGAATTCGACCAAATCAATCACTTGGTTAACATAAAAATCCCTGACGAAAAGCAAATTGATGACGGAAACCTTACCATATCAATGGATAGTCTCGGGGAAAAGATAGAAAAACTGAAGAAAAGCGATTCGGAAATAGAAGAGATATCGCCCCATGATATCCACCAGTACGTAATTTGCTACGTATTACTGTCGATCGTTCTATGCGCGGCAGCAGTCTGGACGTGGAAAACTGGGCGATGCGGCCTGTGCCGCAAGCCTGGGCAGCCTGGCGAGGGATCCTGCCGGCACGAGGCGGCGGTGGCCCCGCCAAAACCGCGGCGTCGCAGCGAAAGTCACCACGAGCAAGAGTTTGCAGCGGCTCGGCCGACACCGAAACCAAGCAAAAGTGACAATTATAGTGAAGTGCTTAGTGCGAAAGATCTACAAAATAAAAGTGAAATCGAGTTTAGTTTATACAGTTGTGCCAAACGCTGGCCTAGTGCATTCAAACGGGACAAAAATAAGGACTCAGGCCACCGAAATGTCGCCTTTTCTGTAGAGGACTCGATAGTTTAACTTTAAACCAAATTTTATGTTTTTTTTTATTAACAATTATTATTATTTATGTAGACCATTATATCTTTATTTTGCTTATCATGCATGCATTATGATTTAAGTTTTAATGTTGTTAGACCAGAAAGATTACTCTAAACAAATGTGTTTTTATTGTTTTCTATTTAAGCTTAATATTTTTAAATGTTATTATATACACCATAATATCGTAGAGTTAGAATCATCTTGCACTTCTTCTCGTCTCGGGAATATGTTCGAGTTAATCGAACACTCAGCGAAAATATATAATTGCATCGGTTCGAGTTAATCGAACACTCAGCGAAAATACATAATCGCATCGATCGCAAGTATGCACATTCGCTTGAGTCCCACAATATCGAACCAGTTCGCGATCAGATCTCTTTAGAGACACCACGCACTCAAAACCATTACCATTACCATTTAACCATTACCAATAAGTAGTTATATAGTTTACCATTTTACTTTGTAACTCTTTATAGTGATTTAATATAACTGTTTCCACTTTAATTGAAGACTTTAACTTTAACCAAAACCATTCTCTATCAATACGAAAAAGTAGTGTTAGGTCACCATAGCACCGAGCGCAACCTTTTTACAATTATATTAATTATAATCATCAATACAATACTCTAAGATTGTTAATCCCACTGTATGACTATTCAATGAAAAATTCCTTAGCGGATCCACTTTAATTACATTAGTTACCACTCTTTTGCTATGGAAAGAATTACTGTCTTTGTCTTCATAGAAACCCGAGTCTACGGGTCGCCCCGTGCTCGGGCCGAAGAGATGTCGAATTGAATAGAAAGAACTTTGTCTATTCTTGGTAGAATAAAGATAGAATTGGTCATGTTACGCCTGCAGAGCTTCCAAGGAACAATCTTTATTAAAGTTTCATTGATTTAGTTTATTAATTGACACTATGTAAAAGAACTTGTAGACAGGGCGTGTGACAAAAGAATAACAGCCGGACGGGCCGATCGATCAGTTAAAGCTACGTTTGCCATGGTTTGCCCTTGGATGGGTGACCATTTTTACACACCAATTTCCCTCCGTGCCTCACAAAGCATGGTAAGCCGTTGGTCCCGGTTCATGGATCTTTTACAGTCACTTTCAGTCTTTGCTACGGGTCATCAGAAGTCTGTAAGTCTTAGAACCAGTTTTAGCAAGGTCGTATCACTCTGTTACTGGGTTGTGGGGGTCAGATAAGGAGTTGTTCTATTTTAGGAATACTTGTCTTCTTTGGATGCTATTTGGTACAGCGGGGTTTCTTTTTGCGTTCAATGGCTAATTATTTGAAGTTTTAACGAAGCCATTTTCCTTTGTGCTGAAACGAGAGACTATATGACAGTACTAAAAGTATTATCCCAGTTATATATGGGTCTCATTTAAAGGGTCTGCCGAACCAAACCTAACCGGTCTTATTTCATAAGATATGCTTTAAACCTTAGATACAGGTTTTTTTTTTTAAATTCGAACATAATGCTAAGTTTTCAAAGTTCTTAAAACAAAATTAAGGCCTAGGACCTTACTTAGAGCTGGGCTAAATTGTTAGTCTTGTAAAAGGAACTGTATTTCAATTTCTTTTGAGGTCTAGTTTCAAAAATAAGCTCGGCTTGTTTTGTAATAAGACCGAACGGGTCTATAAGGTCATAGTTCCCATTTAATTCGTAGCATAACCTTGCAAGCAGTATGGAATGATATATTATCAAGTGGAATTCGCTATAGAGCGTTTGAATCGTCCATTTTCCTCAATTGGTTGTTGCTACTTGCGGAGTAAATTAACAACTGATGCTTTATACAATACAATGCAATCCTTTATTTCAGGCAACTAAGGCGCATAAAAACATAATACATGAATAATAATTATAAACAAATACATAATCTATGACACCAAACTTAAACTATAAGTAAACACGTAATGATGACGGCGTCGTCTTACCTCCATTTTGCGTGTGGAGGATATCGTCTCGCATCACTTTTTACTGCAAGGCGGAATATTAAGAAAGATTTAGAATACACGCTACTGACAGTTCTTCATCGAAAGCCTTAAAAAGCCCACAGTGGGTGATTACTATTTCTTTCTTTCGGTTTATAGGTTCCTTCTTTTTCTTACGGTTCCTATCCGTTTATAGAGGAGTCACTGTCACACTAAACCAATCAAATAAAGTAAACTTATAAAAGTGAAACTTTTATTACATCGTCTCACACTTTTTCGTCTGTGTGTTGCATGTCGCGTGACGGTCGGCCGCGGAGTGAGTGGCGCTCATGGTGCGCGTGGGATAAAGTGAAAAGCGCGCTCGCTGGTGCATGTTGTTGTTTATGGATTTATTTCAATTTTGAGTGCTTGAATTTATTATTTAACTTATTTCGTATGATTATTAAATTACCTACGTCTTTTTATTAAGCTATTGCATATATTCCGAAAATTTTTAGTTAAATGTCTATAATGTGAAAAAAAGTTTCACTTTTACCGCGGTTTCATAAAAACCACACAATTCTTTTTTTTTTGTAATGTTTATAAGTAATTATGTTTTTAAGGATGTTGGGAAAAAAGTTGTTAGTATTGCCACTTTTTTACTATAACGATTTTAAGAATCTACATTAATTACATTTAAAATACCTCTTTCCAAGAATAACTAAAAAAAATAAGGAATTTTCCATTGGCGACTCATTTTTTTTTGCCATTTGACAGTGACAGCTGTAGAATGGATAAAATGACGTCGATAGCTTTATGTTTATAAGATAATGATGTTTTAACCGCCTATGCGTCCAACCGCCCACTGAAAATAATGATTGCTACGATACACTGTTAGATAGTAATCTACCTTGTCTAATCACTTCAGCAACCCAGTTTAAAGAAACAAAATTTTTCTTCTGGCGTCACACGAAATTCTAAAACTAAAATTTCTCATCATCCAAACGTTTTCAGAACAATCTAAATAGCCTTTTCCCAACTATGTTGAAATCTATATCCAGTCAAACTGGATCTTTTCATGGAGCAATTGCTTTATGATCCCCACAACTACTGTTACTGTGTAATACGATACCTCTTGGTAAGACTGGCTGTCATACCAAGTCCGACAACTTGGTAAAACACATGATTTGGACATGTTTTACATGCTAAAGTCGGTGTCTTAGGATCTGTATTTAAGGTTTTTTTGCCACCGACTTCCGAAATTAAAGTTATTTTTCACTTTGTAGTGTTTTTTTTAGGAAGTCGGCTGTTATTTTTTTGTGTAATTTTTTATTATTTTTAGTTATAGTAGATAGGTCATCATCATCATCATTTCAGCCGAAAGACGTCCACTGCTGGACATAGGCCTCCTCCAAGCACCGCCACTTCGACCTATTCTGTGCTTCTCGCATCATACGTATTCCTGCGGCCTTCACCAGGTCATCGGTCCATCTTGTGGGAGGCCTTCCAACGCTCCGTCTTCCAGTACGCGGTCGCCACTCCAGAACCTTCCGACCCCATCGGCCATCCGTTCTGCGAGCAATGTGCCCTGCCCACTGCCACTTAAGTTTGGCAATTCTTCGGGCTATATCGGTTACCTTGGTTTTCCTACGGATCTCTAGTAGATAGGTACCTCGCACTAATCTAATCACGTTATTCGTTCATTTGTCGCGCAAATAATGCAAATGTAAGACTTATGTGGTTTTCACATGAACCCCATTGTCCAAATGGAACCAAATAAAATGGGACCATTTGGAAAGCACCAGCTTTTAAATAAAATAAAAAAAACATCAAAATCGGTTCATCCAGTGCAAAGTTATGAGCTAACAAACATAAAAAAAAATATTTAAAAAAACACAGTCGAATTGATAACCTCCTCCTTTTTTTGAAGTCGGTTCAAAACCCATCTCCTTTACATAGCATAAAACTAAGTCAGTTCACGCGTCTGTACGCTTAGATCTTTTAAATTACGCAATGGATTATAATGTGGTTTTCATCAATAGACAGGAAGAACATCAGGAGGAAGGTTTATATGTATAATACACGGGCGAAACTCTGGCAAAAGCTTGAAAGATATAAATTTCTGTGCACGAAACTGAATCTTCCCACGCATTTGTATCAAAACTTCGTTATCGGTTACGGTTACGGTAAACTTGTTATTATTTTAAGTCGACCACTGTTGTTTGGAGGCGCTTTCTATGAATTGACTTGAACAACTTATTAAGTCTTGGCATTAATGCGTACAGTAACAAGGGGAACAAAGAAAACAATGGAATCACCAAAAACAAGACAACATAATAATATTATATCTAGCTTTTTCTTCGTTATTTTCTGACAAATCAGAATGGCTGTCGAAATGTAAGTACTTTTTGTTAGTTATGATGAATTGGGTATTGTTTCTACGTGCGTATTGTCTGTTAATAAGAATAGGCTTAGACATTTTGAAGAAATAATCTAGACATTCAAATAAAAGTTTTTTTTTTTTCAATATTATTTTAACCATTTGAATTATACCTACTTGGAATGGTTTATCGTTTTTTTGTGGGTTGTTTATCCTACTAAAATATTTTAAATGTAAATTTTGTTACTCAATCATGCAAAAACTACCGAATGGTTTTGAATGAAATAATTCAGTTTATTATTTGTTTATCCCGGTAATGCGTTGCAGTGGGATAATTTCCGACCACCAGGCAGGCGAGCAGCAAAAGTAAAAGATTTGAAAAAATTGCTGTATATCAAACTAAAACTACGCAACTTTTTAAAGTCAACTTTAGTTTATTCTTAACTTGAAACTTGAAGAAAGGACGCTTTTAAACTTCAACGACTTTTTAACTTTATGCATGACTTTCAAACAAAGACAAAGGTAATGAATTTTTTAGCGTAACATATTAACTTTTTTTTACAACTTTGCCTCCCACTGGGATTATTCTTCTTAGTTGTTTTGCTGTTGCTTCTAACATTTAGAAATAGTTACAATAACTATAAGCATAAGAATAATAATAAAATAAAAAAAGGTTATCCTCGCATGTAACATCAGTTTTTTTTTCATTAATATTCATTTGGGAAGTATTATAAAAAGATTAATTTGATTTCTCTAAGTTAAACGATTTCAGTTTTCGGCCTTTATGAATTGATTTTCGGTCAGACAACATTAAATTTATATTTTATTAGGTTAATCAACATTTTATTACGCTGATATAAACAAAGTTACATTTTGAAACGAAAATAACAGAGGATCAGTTACTTATAAATAAACACCACATGCATAAAACAATTAATCAGGGAAAAAACTTACTTAGAAATAAGTTCTAATATTGAAAAATTGGTAACAACAGTACAAAAATAAAAATTTAAGAGAGTCAAAATGGCGACCAATAACATTACTGTAGGCATTTATTCTTACAAACAGTGAATTGGGTCCCAGAACAATTCTTCTACAAGTGAAAGGTGGGTATAAAAATTAAAAAGACTATTAAAATTGTTCCGTAAAAGAAGTAAACCCAGAACCCGAAGCACAAAAGCCAAGTATCAGCCGCTGCATTTCACGAAGCCGTCATATTAGTCTTTTGTATGAACTCTGGTTTATTGTTCGTCCACTGTTAGCTGACGATGCATATTACTTGCCTAGTAGGCACTGTGAAAGCAATAACGATTAACTTAAAGACCGCACTAGTTCACAAGTCATGATATATTGCAAGTGAGTCGAATGCCTACAACGGTTACTAACGGTATTCACTTCCCTGCAATATGCATGATTTGTGCGTTGAATGTTTTAATAGTATGTTTGTAAACATTAAACTTTCCATCACGGAAATTTTATCAATAATGGTTTAAAAACTAAAAAACACGCTCTCATAGAATACGAAACTAAAAAATAATGGAAAAAAGCGTTGGGTGCTTTTTGAGATAATTTATAATTAATTTCAAGCACCCCGCGTATTTTTCCATTTTATTTTTTATTTTTCTGTTTTTTAGTTCGTCTAGCTACAAAAGCGGGTTGTTATTTTTTTGCTATCCTGGTGATCCTGGTCAGGATAAGGCCTAATTTTATGAAA
Source organism: Aporophyla nigra (assembly GCA_947507805.1). Lineage (NCBI taxonomy): Eukaryota > Metazoa > Arthropoda > Insecta > Lepidoptera > Noctuidae > Aporophyla > Aporophyla nigra. The sequence goes on along the minus strand of OX382297.1, from coordinate 15,925,366 downwards.
TTATTTTATTGTCATCGGTCCTCGAGAAGTGTGAAAATTTTCAAATTAATCCGGTATCTTGAAGTGAGAGAAAAACACGTTCCAAGAGTTTGTTACGTAGATACATCAATACACACCAAGCTAATAAAAATGTGTTAATACTCGGCCAAATACATGTCAGACTACGCGCAAATGAAGAGTTCTGTAGTTGGGTTGAATTCATCCTATGATCAAACAATAACATTGTAGTTGAAAAACATATTCTGTTAAACATTCCAATTGCAAATGTTAGTTAGCCTACTATTACTTGTTAACTTGTTCAAGCACAAATGGGCTTTGCTAAACAAAAATCTGTGATCGTTTTTTTTTTTTAATTTCGTTATTATATACTTCTGCCGTATTTTTTTTTTTTTGTCAAATATCCCAATACGGCCATTCAGCGGGTAGGATGGGGTGGAGAGAAGAGTACAGTAATAAAAATTAGTACTTTAAAGTGAAAATTTGTATCAAAACCCCCACAACATTATTAAAACACCTATTCAATGACACCCCATACCATGATATAGACGAGAAAATTAAAAAAAACATCTCCACTGTAAGTGGACTGGAGGTAACCTACCACAAAATAATACTACCTCGTCGGCGTGATAAATTATATATACGCTAATATGTTATTTGCTGTTTTCCAACGACAGAACGACTTGTCCTCAGTAGTACTATATATTGCGTATTAAACTTAAAAATTAATCACATTTTGTTTACAAATAATTTAAAACCACCAACTCGCAAGCATGAGAAACAATAGAATACCACAAGACATAATGTAGATAGTAAAAAAAAACGCACATGCTGCCGCGCGTTGCCTATAAAGACTCTTTGTCGGCGTCTTGCATTCGTAAATATTCAGAGCAAAATAAGCAGTCATGCGTAGTACTACGGCATAATATAGCCTGCACACGGCGAGCACCTCCCAAAGCAGTTCACGCCCGACCCTGCTGTCCGCTCCTCGAGCTTAATTAGTCGGGCTGCGACCACCGTACGCGCAGCGCAGTACGACATCGCGATTACCAAATCTGAATCGATTTGCACAAAATAATCGAGCATGTACAACTTCAACTACCTTTCAACACATTGTTACACATTATGATCGATTTCTCTGCTCTGTGGTTAACTGATTTTCCTATCCGAAAGAGACTCAGGTATATAAGTACGCTTTATGGCCATGGCTATGTAATTCACCAATTACATCTCTGAAGCCCCCTATCTAAACTAACAACATTTCCACGTCTAACTTAATTTCTTAATATAGTTGATTCATTGCAAAATTCAGTGGACATAATGTAAGAATTTATTTTGGCTGCTGGGAATGGGTCAAGTGATTGCATAACGAATCTATCACAGCTATAATGTTCCCACTGCTGGGACACAGGACTCCTCTCGGTGAGAGGGAGCGGGCCATAATCCACTACACGGGTCCAGTGCGGTTTGCTAGATGTCACATGTTTTCGAATGTTTGGTTCTAAGACATGCCGGTTTCATCACGATGGTTTGCTTCACCGTTTTGAGAGCAGTGATGAAGAAATAATTTACACAAAGCAAAGCGCCTGCTTGGGTTCGAACTCACGATCACTCGGAAGTCGCGGTAGTTACCACTGCACCACCTCTGCTCTGTTCAATAAAACAATTTTACCAAATTCACATAATTATGTATAGGCCACAAGTTTTTTTTTTTTTGTACATATAATTACTACTGCTAATCACGTAGACATAAGTTCTATCACAGATAACAATTGCTGACTTAGTAGCTGGCATATCTGGATAGGAATTGGAAAATAAAATTTGATTAATTATGAGCATACTAGCTTTTGCCCGCGACTTCGTCCGCGTGAATGTCGGTTATCACGGACGCATACGAAGTCGCGGAATAAAAATTAGCCTATGTTCTCCTTGGGGTTATAACTTACGACGTACCTAATTTTATCAAAATCGGTTCAGTGGTTTAGACGTGAACGCGTAAACGTAACAGATAGACAGGGTTACTTTCACATTTATAATATTATAAAGTAAATAAAGTATAGTATGGAAACATAGAAGTATAGATTTTATGGCCATACTCAAAAGAGAAAGTAAAAACTTAATAGTGATTTTGTGTGAAAAATAGTTTTCAAAAATATTTACATTAAAAAATAATCTAAAATGTAATGGAGTTTTATTCTAAAAGTTTGACACGACTGAACCCGCTTGCTTATTTAATTGTGCTGGATAGTAATAATAAGCAAGCGTTTTGAGTCGTGTTTTGTAAGTTAGAGATAAAGCCCCAGCACCACAGTTGCCTGTCATAACCCGACTCACTATAGAATCCATACAGCAAGAATTCAAAAGCGATCACACATCCGCTACATCAAACAAAGGTTGTCAATAACCAGTTCAATCCGTCAAACGTAGGTCAATATAATTCCGATCAAGTGGACCGTTGAAGCTCCATCGTCGAAACTAAACACAATGTTTAGCTCGTTTCCCATCCAACTACAGTAATTGTAATTGTCTTTGCGACCATAACTGTGACGGATCACGTTCTGATCCAAGCACGTTAATCACAGTGAATAATGTACCATTTCGGATGTCCAATGAATAATCCTGATGGATCTGGCAACTCTCCTGCCACCCAAATGAACGATTTCACTATAATTTGCTTTTGGCATCGTTTTGATGTTCACGGTGTGCTTAGGAATTTGCTCTTTGTGGCTGATTTACAGAATATTCGGTTATCTGTTTACGAGATTAACTACTTATATACTATAGTGAAGCGTTTTCTGTAAATACTGAATAGCTAATCTATAAATATGTGGGACACTCAGAAAGTTTTGCGAAAATAAAAAGAAGTGTAGTCCGGTTTCAGGCGACACTTGAAATCGTAAAAAATCATAGCGCGAAAATGTTCCCGGCGCAAATCCATTTTCCAATGAGACACGACATAATTTAATTAGCTCGCAAAAAATGTAGAGGGAAGTTTTGAAAACGTACCTATTTTTACTTATAAATAATCATTATTTTTATAATAATTTATAACTGGCCAGTCTCTCATACAAAAAAACTATTTTTCGCAAAACTTTCTGAGTGACCTGGTACCTTCTAAAACCTAAGTGTTAGCACTATAGCCTATGTTCTTTCTGCCAGGGTCGCGAGTTTTGTTCGAAAAAGTTACCGTGGCCCTAGCATATAGGCAACTGAAGGAACATGTGTGAATTTTAGTCAGTAAAAGTCTGACACGTCACAGTCCCGTTCCGCCCAGAGTGGGACACGTCATTTGATGATTTCTCACCCACAAAAAGAAGCCTATGTTCTTTGGTTTCGTCAGTTTTCTCAAAATCAATACTAATTAGAGATTTCTATTAATTATGAAGCTCGTGTTCCACGGAAAGTATGTTTGGTAATTTTCTGAAACTGACTTTTATCGCTTCATTTGAAAACCATGATGCTTATTATGAAGTGACACAAATATTGACATGTCAGGAAATAGTTGATTTTAGGCAAATGCCTACCCTTAATATGATACGACTTGGCAAAGACATTTCTGTAAATGACATAATTTGCTGCCGATTATCGTGGAGCAAGTGGCCGATGTCAAAAGACAGGTTGAGAATAAATAATGTCTTTTGGGAATAGCCAATAGAACCGCGCCGGGCAGAAAGGTACTTAAATAGGGAAGCAAAGGAGCTTTTACTTATCTTTTCTTTACTTTGTGCCCCGGAGTGCTGAAAGTACCTAAAAGGTGATTAAGATTCAGCTGATTAGTTGAACTTGAGAATAAGATATTGCTTTTACTTTCGCACTGAGTTTCGGGAGGGGGCAGGTAAATTTAAGCCTGACGACGGTAGCTGTCTTCGAGCTATTTTTTTCGGAGCTCCGAAATTTCTTGGCATGAATTTTTATATTTTTCGGCTATTGTTTTAATCTTAATTTCTTTTCATGAAAGGAAAGGTCTAATTAATTCTTCCGCGGTTATTCATGCTGATATTATTTGCAGGTCAGATCTTGAAGGATAAAGAAGACGGCACGTTAAGATGAGGTCGAGTAGAGGTCGCAGTTCGGTAAAAAAAAATGAACAAGTTGCCTCATTTTATACAGCGAGAAGCTGCGACTAATGTAACCCTTTTATATTTAACGCATTAATTGCGTTTATAAAACAATACAGAAGTAAAGCGGGTTCGTAGCTGAAAAACGCTGGATTGAAACAAGCACTTCATGCAGAAGATGAACGTAAATTTGGTTAGATAAAGTGATTTGTTTCAGACGATTTTTTGTGGAACTAAATGTCACCATTGTACATAGAGTATACCGTTGTAACGTAAAATCCTATTTCACATTTTTTATTATTATTTTTGTCTCTGATTATTTATTAACAATTAAAACTGGGCCACAGTATATTGCACCACAGGAGACGACATCATATCACTCATTAGATGCATTATTAAGCTTGAAGTAGTAACGTAATACCCGGTTCTGCTTAATTATCGCGGAGTGAAGCAATTACTAATTACCTTGAGTACTAACTACCATCTGTGTGATCTACTGTGTGAGCACAGATCCTCGTTACGGTCCATTGATATATGATGTCACTAACAACTTTCTGCAAACTAACTACAAACTGTGTACTAAGTAGCACTGATTAAACTAAATAATACCACTCTGCCATTCGATATAGGCATATCATTACAAAGCTAATTAAAGCATTTTTATATTTAATCCAAAAAGACGGTAGCCCTAAATATGGTTTCAACTTCGTTCTCTCATGATTAGTTCGTCTCCATTAGGTTTAATGATAAAAGGATTGCATAAAAGATAACAATGAATACCAGTCATATCTTTAATATGATCTTACTCTCTATGGCGTACCGTATGGTGCCGGACGTTAAGAATATCACCACCCCATTTCTTCCCGTGGGTGTCGTAAAAGGCGACTAAGGGACTTACTAGAGAATGGGCAGCAGTGTTCTCTTCGCAGCGTTTCATTTTACCACCATACTGCGATCGCCAACCCGCCTGCCAAGCGGCGATTATGGCAAAGCCTCCCAACTTGGGGGAGGCCTAAGTCTAGCAGTGGACGTCTTACGGCTGAAATGGTGATGATGATTCTCTATGGCAACTACTATGACTTCACCTTTTTAGTTTGTGTACGGTAAAAGAAGCGAATTGGTTTCATCTAACAAACACGTGGCTAGATTCTGTTAACAAAACACAATCTTTCAATAGAAAAACACAGAGAAAGGAAAGGAGGAGGAAATTAATAATTACGATTGGATTAACAACCCTCCATAACCCAGCAAAATATTTCGCAGCGAAAGTCACACTGCCAAAACGGAGTACACAAAAGCAAGTAAATGCAGTAAAACAACAATAATAATTGGAAGAACTAATCAAATTAGACAATGCATTTATGTGTCTCGCTCTGGCGTACGCCGTAGAGAGGAAACTAATGGAGTGGACATAATCTGTCCCATAGCATTGCTTAATTTTCGCGTCCTTTCACTTCCAAACCCAGTAGAGGAAAAAGAACGGATACATTTTTGGTTTTGCTTTTGATTGTTGCGAACGGATTTTTGCAAAATTGTGGCAAGGTAATAAAACGTATGTTATTTTGTGCTGTGTAAATTTTAAGGGACACCTTTTTACTATCAAACACAAATAATCAGGTACAGCATGCGCAGTATAACTACCGTAGAAACGGGAGAAACGAAAACAACATTACAGATTAAACAATTATTCCGCGGTGAGAAAAAAAAATTATCCCTTAAATGCATTGTGATGGAAATTTCCATCAACCAATTCAATGTCATTTTTTCGCTTCCGATTCAGTAATTTTTCGTTTTTGTAATTGAAAAAAAGTGGTTTATTATCTCACTACACATTTTGTTCTCAGTAGGTTAGTTCTGATTACATAAAGATGTAAATTTCCATCAATACTAACTTACATCCAAATCTACATATTAATACGTGAAGCGAAAACTTTGCATCCCTTTTTACGAAAATTGGGCGGACGGAGGAGTATGAAATTTCGCACACTTATATCTAGTTTATACAGAGAAGAAGTGACGAATGCTAATATTTTTTTAAAATTATGCGTAAAAATACATTATTTTCAATAAATAGCACGTTACACACACTACTATTCATTACCGTGTATTTAATACATACATGCATAGATATTCTTTTGTTTATGGTCCAAATCTGTGGTCCAATCGAGAATATCTGTCTTTAATATTTTGTGTCTATAGTCTTACTGAATTTCAAGTATAACCGTAGGTAATAAATAAATTTTATAGATATATAACCTATTTCATTTTCAAAATCTATGATCATATCGAGAATATTTGTCTTTAATATTATTTGTCTATAGTGTTACTGAATGTCAAATATAACCTATTTAAAAAAAAAATATTATTATATATATTTTTTCATTTAATAATGTATTTCTACTCAAATGAAGTACGGTCGAATTTTTACAAATGGGCGATCACTAGTAAATTTAATTTGATTAAAACGTAAAAATCTTGCATTTAAGGGTTAAGCAATCATGGGGACAACTGAAGTGGCAACTTAAATCTTTGGAAAAAGAACACTTCACATGCATGTCGGTGATGACGTCATATTCTCATAATCATAATTTTGGCTCCTACCAAAATACACTCAGCGCGCTTAAAGAACTTTTACTTCAATAAAAGAAATATAATTTTGAATAGAATGCCCCATATAAAGAGCGATTACCAATACGATATTTAATCGCAAACAAATAATAGTTTAGTAAAGCGGGTTTTTCTTTCCTTTTTTTTTTGTTGCTGTCTTGGTGATCCTGGCCAGGTCATCAGTCCATGATAGCTGTGCAAAGTGTCAAATTAATTTGACATTTTGAAGATCACGTTCAAAGATTTTGTTACATAGATATACAGGGTTATTTGTAAAACACCGGCAACCTCTCAGGACTATATTAGTAACATCATAATCAACAACTTTTGTTCTATGACTTTTAAAAATTCATCATATTTTAGTTCATCAGATTTTCATACAAAAATAAAAATATTTAAATTGAACGCTCTAAATGTTCGAACTCGATGTGAAGCAAAAGAAAGCGATAGAACATTAGCGAGGGAAGCGAGATTAGGGCAGCGGGGGCGCTGAAATTTGACCTATTTACGGGCGGCCGATTTTGTATGAAAATCTGATGAACTAAAATATGATGAATTTTTAAAAGTCATAGAACAAAAGTTGGTGATTATCATGTTAGTAGCATAGTCCTGAGAGGTTGCCGGTGTTTTACAAATAACCCTGTATACAAATGCATACAAAGCTAACAAAAACGTGATAAAAATTTGATCAAACGTCTTTGTTTCCATCAACTACAACATTCCACTGTTTATACGGTTAAAAACAAATACAGTATGATCCCAAAATTATTCAGTAAAATATGGTGCTCGTCTACGCGGCGTGGACAAACACCTTTTTAACCGACTTCAAAAAGGAGGAGATTCTCAATTCGGATGTTTATATTTTTTTTTGTTTTATGTATGTTCGGCCATAACTCCGTCATATGTAGACGGATTTGCAAAATTCTTTTTCTGTTTGAAAGGGGTTTATTCCGAAATGGTCCCATATAAATCTCATATAGATCTGATGATGAGTTCCAGAGATAGACACCGGAACTCTTTAAAAAATGACAGCAAATCAACCGCGATTTCTGCTATCGCATAAATATGCATTGTTTGTTTGGAATTAGTGCGGGGTGGATACCACAACTAAACATTTAAAAATAAAAACTTTTTTGCAAAAAAAAAACAACCGACTTCCCTAAAAACACTACAAAGTGAAAAATAACTTTAATTTCGAAAGTCGGTGGCAAAAAACCATAAATACAGATCCTAAGACACCGATTTCCGAAATTAAAGTTATTTTTCACTTTGTAGTGTTTTTAAGGAAGTCGGTTGTTTTTTTCTTGCAAAAAAGTTTTTCAATTCCCTGTAGAGAGGATACAGAAGTGTTCATGCAGATACTTTGCGTATAGAAGCAATATGTGTTGATTATGTAGATGTATTTCAGTAAATATTTTAAATCGTTCAACACTCTTCATAGCTACTCAAATAGCGTACCTTTCCTATTCAATTTGGGTTTGTTTTTGTCAACCTATTCCATTTGTTGTTCTGGTTGCTAGCGGCTCTTTATCATAGAGTTTATTGTGTTTGAGGAAAAGCGAATTAGCTATTTTCAGCGTCTATGAATGAAAATGTACGACTATTATATTGGCTGCATCGAGGCGAATGCTCGGCAGAGGACCGTGTATTCACAAACTATAATTCCCTATGTATGAGTTCCCTTTTATTTCGTCCTCATGGAATAAAAAATCTCGCCCTTAGCTTGACTTGACTGGTTATAACGTAGAAATCTCTAAGGCATCTACAATTTTGATACTTTTACCTCCAAAAATCCAAAGTCACCAGATAGTGTAACCAGCCGTTGGATTATAGGCCATTTACCTGATGCATTATAACCAACCATCGCTTTCTTCAGCCAATTACTGCCGGCTAATTTCTTCAGCTCGGTAATCCACTCTACTCGAAGAATCTTGGTAATCAATATTTTAAACCTCGGTGTGCCTGTCTAAGTCGCACTTCCATTTGAACTTTTTATTTAGCTCGCCTCCTTTGCAGTAGCTAATGAATCTTTCTTTTAGTGATAAAGTGTTAGATCTAGTGGCTTAAGAGATGGCTTGAAATAGCTGCAGATTTAATGTACAGCTACTTCGTTCGCTGTGACAATTTCTTGCACGATATCATCAGATTTATTGTTATTAATCAACCAACAAACGCGAGGTTGTAGTAGTATTTTTTTTTTACATCAAGACTAATATTTACCTTAAATTGTACACTAAGTATCATCGGACAACTGAACCATCAGGTCTTATCATCACAACTCTCTGACAATTGAGTCACTCCGAGTCAATCACTCCCAAATTCTCACTATACACTTTTTGCAACAAAAGCACGCACTTTACACAATAATATCACAAGTCACACAAATACATCAGGGTTATTATTTCCTAAAGTTAACCCTACTTCATCACGTGGGTTAATCATAACAGCATGTTCAGAGCTGTTAGTACCATCAGCATGTAGATCACGTTAATCCGCGGTTCATTCTACAGATTAATGGCCCCACCGAGCTTGCGCCACCTATGCGAACAGCTATGGTGAATTGATGGCGTGTAATAGATATGAAGTTAGTAGTTGGCGTATGGAGAGCGTAACTCGCGTAGCGTGCTCACGATCTCGAGGTGGTTACTATGGTTTCTCGAGCAATTTCTATCCTTAGATATATCCTTGACTGGCCTGTTAGTCTAGTGGTTAGTGACCCTGACTGCTAAGACTGATGTGTGATGAGCACAATCATTTGTTCTGTGTCTGGGTGTAATTGTGTTTATCTATTATATGTATGTATTTAGAAATATATAAGTATATTTATCAGTTGTCTGGTTACCATCTGGAGTTTGGGATCAGATAACGGTGTGGTGGTTGTCTTAAGATATTATTATTAGATAAGATACTTGTTCTTCTTCTTTCGTGTTACCGGCTCGAACTATTCAGTTCAAAACGTGAATATTTTTTTATATATATATTTACAGAATTTGTCTCCATCAACTTGAGCTCGAAGACTACATTTTGCCTTGTTCGTGGTACAGGTAAGTCTAACGTCACCGGACGTTACATGTTTTTGTCTCCAAAATATACATGCAGTGACATCTCAGTGGAATGTGAATGCCGTCTTTTATCAGTCTCTTACGAGTAAGTGGTTACTGCGAGCACTTGCACGCTGCAGATTTTGTTGCCTCCCGTCAGTTTAGGTAGATAGAGAGTGTGTATACGAGTGCTGAGGGGTTGGACGTGTTTCTTAAGAATTTTATTTTTTCTTAACATTTATGCATTTTTACACTTTTCTTGAATTTGATTTCACTATCGAAGATTTTACAGTTCAACATGCATCACTCAGACAGAAGTTATTTTTTTTTTTTTTGTGTAAGCCGGGCTCTGACATTCTGAGAACTGACTATTGTCATACTCATACTGTAAGACACCCAAAAGAGAGTTTATTTTAATCAGTCACACCATCACCCTTTTGTTATTACCCGTTTGATGGAGTAAGAAAACGCAATTAACAGAAGTTTTATTTTTAGCATAGAGGTCAAAATAGACATAGTGTTCTGTTTTCGTCCAATAAAGTATGTGCCTGTTTAACGTCCCTGCTCGCAGGAAAAGAACAATAGGACAGCTGGGAGGAAACAATTATATTAATCATACCTACCTTTGTTTAGTTTTCTCTTTATAACATTGGTGATAATGCCACTTTCGCTTCGACTTTAATGAGTTACACTAAGAATTATTTCATTCTTCGTTAACATTGAGTCTTTTTTCTGCAAGACAATGATTGAGTATGTACTTGAAAATAATATTTATAATCTTTCTTTGCCAGTATTACATTTAATGGCATATCGAAAAGACTTGTTTACAAATGGTTAAATCCACAATATTTCACACAAAACCTCGTGTAAAGTCTGTCAAAAAATCAACAAACTTCATACAATAGCTATGACTTTTAATACCACCTCGAAACGTGTATATATAACATATGTATGAACATATACAAACCCAATCCATCTTTCACTGAGTTATTGTGTTAAAAGGCGAATACATTTTTCATAGAAAATAACACATATTTCACAATGAAATTCTTGTCGATCGAGCAGACGCTTTGTCTTGCTTCTTTTCCTTCATTTTTCCCGCTTGATTTGTGTTCTATGAGTGTTCCGCTGCACTCGCGCCGCTCGCCTCGAGGAATATTGGATATCTGTCATAAGTCATAATATTTCGCATACCGACTTTATAATGTACCCTACATCCTGCGACCGTATATCAAGCCCGGAAAATGTAGCTTGTAGATTTTCCCAACAATCTTTCTGCATCAAAACTGGTTTGAAAGATTAATACTGGCGCTCATTGTTCCCCTACAAGGGTGTTACAGAACAATTGTAAAACATTGTGTAATTTAACCCTTAATATTGTTTATTTGTGGATTCTCGCTGGTGCGAATACAGATACGTTCCGGTTGAAATAGGGGCGCAAAAACACGTACAACTATTTCGTTCCTTTTCTTGGATGTCTCCCATGTAAATAAAAATCCTCTCGATGTAAACAAAAAAAAAACCTTGTTACATATGTCGGCAGCAATATTATTTAACAACTGCGAGAGACGGCGACTAGATGGCGCTAGTGGAACGTGCACCGGAAGCATCATAGACAAACCTTCACTCTTTCGATCATTTGACGTAATGTACAGTTCAGTAAAATATCGTAACTACCCTCGGCCACTAGCGACCGCCTTTATAAGGAGCTGCGCTGTTGAGACGGCACGCATTTCAAACGGATGCGTCTTGGTGCACGGACCACTGTCTCTCGACAGTCAGTACTGCCCGGTTATTGGATGTGGAACACTGTGTACACAGTTAGTACTATCCTTATTGCGGTGGGTGCATGGACCACTGTCCCTGACAGTCAGTACTGCCCTATGTGACCGCCCTCACTGCCTTTATTCGTTATTTAATTCAGTTTTATTTCATTTCTACATTTCCTAGATTTAAGATAACTGATTGTTCAATTAAATTAAAATTAGTGTATTGTATTGCCATAACTGAGTTTTACTTCTGATGTCTGGACCAAACCCGACATCAGAAGTGGGATCGGATTTTCCGCCCACCTCTGGCACTTCATCATCACAAAATATGCAGGAAGATATTCCGCTACCCACAAATAGTTTAGAAACATTTCTTTCAAAATTAACTGATGCTCTACTACCCCGGTCCAATTCAGCACCACAACCTTTCATAGCGTTAGTACCTTTTGATCCTGACGACCCCAATTCAGACATAGGGGGCTGGTGTCGGCTGTCAGACACTATAATTAAAAGCAAAAATTTGAAAGGTGTCGATTTAATCATGACATTGACCCATTGTCTTCGAGGCCGCGCAGCTACATTACTGACCAAGATACCTCCCAGTCAATATCAATGGGACGATATACAGGAGACTTTAAAAGCTCAGTTCTCTCGCCCTATGCTTATTCAGGATCACTTTGACAGTATCCTCAAATTTCAACTTAATTCTAATGAGACCCCTGCTCAGGCATGTTTACGTCTTTGGCAATTGATTGAAAATATCCCGGACGCAAGATTATCTGAAAAGGTTGTGACAGGCTTTGCCATTTCTATATTATCTCAGTGTGATGTTCAAATACGTCGTGAACTAAACTCAACTGTGGTAAATGACAAATCCCAGCTATTTCGAGTACTGCGAGGCATATCTTTGAAGAGAAAATCAGAACTGCCTGAGTCGACCGATTCTGATGTCAAACGCTCTCGTTCTACGTTTGGCTTTCGTGGCAACTGCAACATATGTGGCAGGACTGGGCATCGTGCGGCTGATTGCCGTGAAAGAAACAAATCGCTTAATCGCTCTGTAGTTGCGGATAAACGTGTCAACCAGAAGCCACAAGTGACATGTTACGCGTGCGGGGAGCCAGGCCACGTTGTGTCCACCTGCCCAACGAGGGTTGATAATACGAAGAAGGAACAAGTCGCTACTGGAAGCAAAGAAGTCAACGTGTGCTCGAGAATTGTTCGAGGTATTATGAACTGTAATAGTATGACATTTCCCTTTATTTTTGATTCCGGTTCAGAGTGTAGTTTAATTAGGAAAAGTTTTTCACACCTTGTTGTTGGACAAAGATCGCATGACTTTATCAACATGACTGGTATTGGAAAGAGTATCATTAGTAGCACAGAGCAAATCATTTGTAACATAAAAATTCAAAGCGTTGAAATTAGCGTCACTCTTCATGTAGTTCCAGATGATTGCTTGCGTGATGCTATTTTATTAGGTAGAGATATACTTGAGCGCGATATTCTTGTTGAAATTTCAGAGAGCGGTTTAACATTCAAACGGTGTGTCGAGACTAATATGTGTACCAAAACCAAACCTATTTTTGACATTGATTCAATTAATACTGACTTGACAGGATCTGACCGAATAAAACTTTTTAACATATTAACGCAATATGCAGATAATTTTATTGAAAATTTTCCAACAACTAGAATTAAAACAGGACAGTTGAAAATCGATTTAATTGATCCTCATAAAGTGGTACATAGGAGACCGTATAGGTTATCCCCTCAGGAATCTAAGATAGTTGACGAAAAAATCGAGCAATTGTTGGCGGCAAATATTATTAGGGAAAGTTCATCCCCGTTTGCAAGCCCCATCATTCTTGTAGAGAAAAAGGACGGTAGTACACGCATGTGTGTTGACTATAGGGAATTAAATAGTAATACTCAACCTAATCATTATCCTTTACCTCTGATCAGTGAACAAATTGATAAACTTAATGGTGCTCATTATTTTAGTAGTATTGATATGGCCTCTGGGTTTCACCAGCTGCCTGTACATGAAAGTTCCATAGAAAAAACTGCATTTGTTACCCCAAAAGGGCAGTTCGAATATTTGGCTATGCCCTTCGGTTTGCGCAATGCACCTTCCATTTTTCAAAAGGCTATTAATACTGCTCTACAGCCTATGAATGATGAAAGAATTCTAGTTTTCATGGATGATGTCCTTTCAATTTCCACAGATATTAATGAGGGGCTTGACCGTTTAGACAAATTACTTAAAACTCTGTCCAATGCTGGTTTCTCGTTTAATTTAAAGAAATGTTCGTTTCTGAAAGTTCAAACTGAGTACCTTGGGTATATAGTTTCAGCTGGGGAGATTAGACCAAATCCAAAAAAAATACAAGCCTTAATTAATGTTCCAACACCAAAAACTGTCACTCATGTTAGGCAGCTCATAGGGCTGGCAACGTATTTTAGACAGTTTATTCCTAACTTTTCCCAAATAATTCGCCCTTTATATCCCTTGACAAAAGGAAAAGGCAATGTTAAGTGGACCCCTGAGCATGACCAAATACACAAAAAACTTATCCACATTTTGACGTCTGAACCAGTTTTAAAAGTTTTTGACCCTTCCTTGCCCATTGAACTCTATACCGATGCAAGTAGTGCGGGATATGGTGCAATTCTTATCCAAAAACATAATGATACCCCTCATGTAGTAGCATATTATAGTAGGAAGACCATAGATGCAGAAACGCGATATCACTCTTACGAGTTAGAGACTCTTGCGGTAGTAAAAGCAATCGAACATTTTCGTCATTATTTGCATGGACGAAAATTCACCGTATTTACCGATTGTAACTCCCTTAAAGCTTCTCACTCTAAACGTGATTTGACTCCAAGGGTTCACCGTTGGTGGGCTATATTGCAAGCTTATGATTTTGATATCGTGTACAAAGAAGGTCGAAAGATGGCTCATGCAGATTTCTTGTCTCGCAATTTGTCAAACACAAATTATTCTGAGCCCCGCAAAGTAAATTTCCTTGAATTAGATAAAGGTTGGTTAATTGTAGAACAAGAACGCGATTCAGAACTTTCTGAAATAATAGCAAAAATCCGTAATAATCAATTACCTGAAGAGATATCGCATACGTATGATTTAAGACAAGGAATATTGTATAGGAAGATAGAACGTAGAGGAGTTTCTAGTTGGCTACCTATTGTACCACGTTCTTTGGTTTGGTCCCTTATTAACCACGTTCATAATGAAATAAAACATTTAGGTTTTGACAAGACTTTAGACAAACTTTACGAATTTTATTGGTTTTCTGATATGGCTAAATTAGTCAAAAAGTTTATTAATTGCTGCGTAGTATGTAAAACTGCTAAAGGCCCTTCAGGTGCACAGCAAATGCAGTTGCATTCAATTCCTAAACATCCAGTCCCTTGGCACACAATTCACTTGGATTTAACCGGAAAACTTTCGGGCAAAAGTGATAAAAAAGAATATTGCTCAGTTTTAATAGACGCCTTTACAAAGTTTGTACTGCTGGAATATACACCGGCCTTAAGCTCTTCATACGCTGTGAGAGCAATTAAGAATGCTGTAAACTTATTTGGTGCTCCGAAGCGCATTATCGCAGATAGAGGACGTTGTTATGACTGCAATGAGTTTAAAAACTTTTGTAATAATAATGGAATAGAGCTCCATTTAATAGCAACTGGTTCTAGTAGAGCTAACGGGCAGGTTGAGAGAGTCATGCGAACTTTGAAGAGTATTCTTACTGTTATAGAATGTAATTCTAATAATGCTTGGAAGGATGAACTAGGAGAGATCCAACTTGCTCTTAATAGTACTCGTTCCAGGACCACAGGTTTTACGCCTATGGAACTGATGTTTGGCATTCAAGGTTCCTCACTTAGTCTAGCTAAAATAACTCCTAGTTCTTCTGAACCACCTATAATTAATGTTGAAACGGCTCGTTCATCCGCATCAGAAAATATTCAAAGAGTAGCTAACGCTGACACTATACGGTTTAATAAGGGAAAAGCTCGGATTAAACCTTTTGCAGTAGGTGAATTTGTTTTCGCAAAATGCGAAGCAAGACATCAAACAAAGTTAGATAATAAATTTAAGGGGCCTTATAAAATAGTCACCGTATTAGATAATGACCGTTATGAACTTAAACATATTAACGGTTCTAACAGAATTTATAAATATGCACATGAAAATTTAAGGGAAGTACCTAAAGGGCAAGAAAGTTATTTAGAAATTTGCGAAAATTATAGTGATGAAAATGATGAACGGACCGTGACGGCAGAAGATGAGCTCAGTACGTCTTTTGTGCCAGTAAATAATGATATGACCTCAGACTCGGAGGAAACTCTTACTGTAAGCTCTCGTACATTGACTGCACATGATTCAGAGGAAACACTTTCTGTAAGCTCTGGCACATTGACTGCAGATGATGCAGAGGAAACACTTTCTGTAAGTTCTCGCACCTTAAGTGTAGATAATTCCGATGCTATAATGGAATCTTTGGAATGATCAATTACTATGTGGTCTCTTCTACTTTTGTGGAAGATGGTTGTTTTAGCAAATAGAATATAAAGATCTTTCCTGTTGTTGTGGGAGATGATCTGTGATGCTCTGCAGGAATCTCACCTGCTTTAGTGGGTGACGATTCAGACCAGAATGTTTGAACTGTATTGGTGTTCTAATAAGATCTCTTGCTGTTATGAGCAATGATGTGTGAGATGCTGCAGGAATCTCGCCTGCTTTAGTGGGTGACGATTTAGACCAGCTTGTTTGAACTGTAGGGGTTTTCTGTTGTAAAGAAATACCTAGACCAGTGATATTTGCTATTAAGCTATGTAACGATGATGATGATGTGAATTAATTAGTATTATTATTATTTTTAGATGAATAAATGCACTCGAGGACGAGTGATTTGTCAGAATGGCCGTGTCGGCAGCAATATTATTTAACAACTGCGAGAGACGGCGACTAGATGGCGCTAGTGGAACGTGCACCGGAAGCATCATAGACAAACCTTCACTCTTTCGATCATTTGACGTAATGTACAGTTCAGTAAAATATCGTAACTACCCTCGGCCACTAGCGACCGCCTTTATAAGGAGCTGCGCTGTTGAGACGGCACGCATTTCAAACGGATGCGTCTTGGTGCACGGACCACTGTCTCTCGACAGTCAGTACTGCCCGGTTATTGGATGTGGAACACTGTGTACACAGTTAGTACTATCCTTATTGCGGTGGGTGCATGGACCACTGTCCCTGACAGTCAGTACTGCCCTATGTGACCGCCCTCACTGCCTTTATTCGTTATTTAATTCAGTTTTATTTCATTTCTACATTTCCTAGATTTAAGATAACTGATTGTTCAATTAAATTAAAATTAGTGTATTGTATTGCCATAACTGAGTTTTACTTCTGATGTCTGGACCAAACCCGACACATATAATTATATCTTTAAATTCGTCCTGAGGATGGCTATGTAAAGATTCTTGGCGGGTTTAGGGTTATTATCGCTCATCGAGCTATGAATAATAAAACAGATCCAATATTCGAGTAGGTACGTTAAGTGATCGGAATATACATAATTATATTTGAACAATATTAGCACCGACCTCTGTCGGGCTTAAAATTAAGTTAGGATAATTCCATATTTATGGCACATTCAATTAGGAAAAGCAGCATAAAATAATGTTATTCAATGTAATGTAATATCTCCTGTTCGCGTAGAATTTTAAGGCGTCATTGCTTAATATTGCGCCTCATAAAGTAACGCGGAGTATCATAATAAAGGAAATGACAAACATTGTCCTGCGTGTAATATTGTCATGCAGCGGGAACATGGACAATTATGAAAAAGAAACAACTCCCGTGTTTATTATTTTTTACATTAAAAGAAAAGCTGATTGATCCGCGACAGGAGACGATCATCAATATCATGAAAACACAAGGCGAAGTACTTCAGTTCAATTACGGTCGTGTATTTGCTTTATGAGGTTGTTCAGAACTTGCATCGTAGTATATCTGTCAATACTAAGCTATTATCCTGCGAAGCTGCGACATACAACTAACACATTATTAACTCAAACAAAGAAAAATTGCATATGGCGTAAGCAAGGAGTAATTCGTTATACACTGTCAGTAGGAACCTCCTTCATTTTAACATTGACATTTGAACATATGAAAGAATGTATGACAAATAAGCTTCAAAATAATTCAAATGTCGATTCTTGGCAGTGGAAGACTTAAGACACACAGTTCCCTACGGCCTACGATAAATTGGCATTTCCTTCATTCAATCCATTTTAAGTTCATTCTTGAGTTTGATTGTATTCTCGTTGATTTCAATATTTTATATCAATTACCTATTCGACATGGAAACTGTCAGAATTTTAAATGTTAAATATTTCATCTTAATCATTTTCTTTAATATTTTTCTGACATAACATCGAAGTACCTATGGTTATAAATAAAATACTTTGTACAAAAAAATAACAACCGACTTCCTTAAAAAAAACACTAAAATGTCAAAAAAAACTTTAATTTCTGAATTCGGTGCCTTAGGATCTGTATTTAAGGTTTTTTTGCAACCGACTTCCGAAATTAAAGTTATTTTTGACTTTGTAGTGTTTTTTTTTAAGAAAGTCGGTTGTTGTTTTTTTGTAAAAAGTTTTTATTTTTAACTTTTTAATTATGGTAGATACCCCGCACTAATCTAATCGCGTTATTCGTTCATTTGTCGCGCAAATACTTAATGCAAATTTAAGACTTATGTGGTTTTCACATGGACCCCATTGTCCAAATGGAACCAAATTAAAATGGGACTATTCGGAAGAACCAGCTTTCAAATAAAATAATAATAAAAAAATACAGTCGAATTGATATCCTCCTCTTTTTTTTGAAGTCAGTTAAAAAAGTGCAAATAGCTCTAACCCACAATCTTCAGATTTTGTTATTTCGGGAAATGGTGGACTTGAATTACGTTGTATTGTATTTAGGAACACAAGGACGCGACATTTTCGTAATAATTAAATAAACCCCCCTAACACATTGTATTATTAGCTTGTGTTGGGGACTGGTTTAAGCAGCACTATTTTAACGGATGCTTCCCCCATTGGCTGGTGCATGTAGAGGCTTTGACTAAAATGATAAGCAGAAGCGCGCACGCTTTATAGCTTCTGCCTAGTATTGTTAAATAAAATGGCTTATTGAATCTGTTCTCAGATAACTCAACTAATAAAGATATCGCATTTAACCACTCTGCTTGCCTAGATTTTGACACTTGACATAATTATGATACATGCATCAGCTGACTCTTCAGCACATCACGACACAAAACTCAAGATCTTAAATCAAACAGCATTCAAATTCTATAAGAAAAATATGTTACCGAGCCTATTTTATCATTATTTAAAAAAATGTGGCAAATAAGATTACTTGCCACAATTTTTTAAATAGTAAATACTATAATATTAGTTTAGATAAAGTAATATTATAAAGAGGAAAGATTGGATTTTGTCACGCGGACAAAGTCGCCGGCGAAGTGACTAGCACTTTCGTAAGTGACTACTAATATTATAAACGCGAAAGTTTGTATGTATGGATGTCTGGATGTATGGATGTGTGGATGTTTGTTCCTCTTTCACGCAAAAACTACTGACCCGATTTAGATGAAATTTGGCACATAGATAGTTTATAACCTGGAATAACACAAAGGGTACTTTTTATCCCGGTAGTATGTTCCTGCGGGATAATTTCCGACCTCCACGCGGGCGAAGCAAAACAAAATAATAAAACTCTTATTCCATTACCACTATTTAACTCCGACAGTAAAAATTTATAAAGAAACTAAATTGATGACACTATCACAGATTTATAAATATAACACATGCATTCTGGTACATAAGTTATTAAATAAAAATATACACTCAAAAATAACATTTACGACAAAAGGGCAAACACAGAAACGTAGTACCCGACGGAAAAATAACATTTGCTTAAGACCACCACGCACAAATTACGGAAGGAAAAATATACTATACGAAGGAGCAGAGTTGTATAATAAGCTACCTAATGACATTAAAGAGATACAGTCCTTTACTTTATACAAGCGAACCATAAAGCACCACATCTTAAAAGATTTTTCTAGGTTTTGAATTTAATCCACCACACCAATTTAATTTACATCATCATCAATTATTATTATTTACTAATTTCCTAAGAATAAAGAAAACTAGAATACTTTCTGTGTATTTCCAAAACATTACAGTACATATAAATAGTTTAATGAGTAATTTCTATTGACTTGCCTTCAAGAATAGATATGTAATAGTTCACCCACTTTTTCCTTTTACCCACAACACTAAAAATTGTGTGTCTAAAAACTAAACTTACTTGTTTACGTGTACCTACCTTCCTCATAAGTAATTCTTATATTTAGTTTTAAGATTACCTTGTATTTCTCATATTAAGTGAATTGTATTCTTTTTGAGAAATAAATGTCTTAAACCGTAAGCCGCGTATGTATGTAATGTATGTTTTGTTTTATAATATTAATTACTTACACAATATTGTATAGAATCAAGTTCTTCTAACTTAACAGACAGCTGTGCTGCTCGGGAGTTTGTTGCGCCACTTCTTCTTTCCAGCTAAAGCACTAGGAAGTGTCGATGGGCGGGCGTTTTGAGGAGACTTGTCTTATGTAACTTTGACGTTCAAAAAGTGCTATCTCTCAGCCTAGTTTGAATAAATGACTTTTGTTTTTTTTTTGATTTTTCGATAGTGTATTTGGGGCTTAGCATTTTGTTTACTGCTCGCAATTAAGTCAATACAGGAGAGTTTTCTTGTTGGCTTGGTAATATCATTCGTGATATTTCTTTAAAATGGATTCTGATTCTTTAAAATGCTTATCTGCTCTTAAAACGTCTAATTTCTAGTATCTACATAATGTCATTATCCTTGAAAAGATCGATACAGCAATTAAGCGATTCGTGTTAACAGTACCATGGATTTGTTCTTGGTGGTTAGTTTTTATTTACCGACCAGAGAACTTAACTGAGTACAGGGACTGTCTTGCCCGTATGAGTGCAATTATAAAAGAATGCGATGTTTGTGCTGGTTATATTTTGGGTGACTTTATTGCGCTCCAAATGCGCCTTTTGGTCGTGAATTATTGTGGTTCTGGGATGAGCAAAAGCTAATATATGCAGATATAGTAATGTTAGGCTTAGAGTCGGATACACATAGTTTTACTTGTGAATCACATGGCTGCAACCGATGGCTAGATGATAGGTGGTTAGCTAGAACTATCATGTGCAAGTAGGCCATAACATAGCAAAATTTTATTATATCTGGTGGGTGACAGCTAGTAGACCGTCTAGGGTGACTTATAATAACATGATAATGAATTGCAAGGTTTTTAAAAACAAATTAATGTGTTAAACGTAATGAATATGAATTTATAAAATTTTGGCAAAGTACTAAAAATAATTTGCAAAAAAATGCACCGTTATCCATAGACGGCCTACTTAAGAGGCCTATTACAAAAATGCGCGTAGTTGCATGATTTCCGCGTTGAAATTGAGTACAATTCGTTGGTTGGTATAAATAACAATTACTTGGTAAAAAATAGTTTATTTACTCTTCTACAATAATAATAAAATTATTTCTTCATTTTTTATTTGTTTATTTAGAAATAATCATTCTCTTGAGGCATGTTTAGGCAAAACTCATGCGAGAGCTGATTTGAGAGCTCAAATTTGCAGATTCTGTTGAATAAAATCCATCAAAACATTTTTTTTTTGTATTTCAAATATCCTATACTTCAATAATAGTAGAGTACTTTTTTGTTATATTCATTCTTTTTAAAGAAAAAACGACTGGACGTAATTCAATTTTCTACTGAAAAGATCTATTTTCAAGTCTGAATATCTCTGAAGTTCTGCATAATTTTGACATAGTATTTATACTAAAATAATGTCCAACATTTGCTTAAAAAAGAACAAGAATGTTTTTATTTTTAATTGCTACTTTTGTTTTTTTTATGAATAAAAAGTACCATATATTTCATCGCGCCGGCGATGTGCGCTCAGTGTCGCATGACTGCTCTTCGAGGACGGACCTATGTCAGTTGATTTCGCGCCCTTTGTCGTGTCGATACTATTTTTGTGTGCGTCGCTAGCCATGTAAACGCTGCTATAGTGTGCGTGTTAGCACATCGTAAACTACGACCGCTATGTTTGATCATTGTGAGTATTTCGATTCATAGAAAAATATTTCAATTGGTGTATAGTTCGCTACTTATTTTTTACTATACCAGATTACTTACTATGGTTATGTTGCTTGTAGATAACCGTTATTGCAAGTCCGAATAGTGAAAAATAAATATAAGCACCAATGCCTTAGTAACCATAAAAGACGAAACATTCAATGTTTAGCAAAAGCAAGAGAAGAAAGGTATTATTTTGTATGATATATTGTGTTAAATATATTTTTAGGAGAAAAATTGAATTATGTGTTAATGATTTTAGAATGAAAAAATAAGGAAATCTAGAGAATATCGTTCTACATCTAGTAAACTCGTCGAAACGATGGACATGGTGACAAACTATTCTTTAATACATTAATGCATAGTATTTTATTTTTAATACTTATATATAAATAAATCAATGCTCTATATCAAATTGCTTAGAATTTTGGCAAAGACCAGACAAGACCAGTATATACAACGAATCAGAAAAGTCGATGAAAGATTTCATGGTAGAAGTAGAAAAAACTACTTCATGTGATGAAAACATGCTAAGTACGTGAAATAATTTAAAAAAATCCTACAAAAACGTAATAAGTTTGAGCTAATGTTTATTTTTCTTTTCTTAATAGATTAATCCAGACATTCAAGGAAGAAAAATAATTGATTTTCGGTACTTCATGGATCAATTATACACTATTAAAGAGCATAGGCAAAAATTTGGTTGCAAACTTAGTCAACGGTGTTTTTTTTTAAATTTCTAACATAAAAATTGGATTATTTAAAATAAAACAATGATGAACTTACATCTGTATGTTTTATTAATTTTAAACAAGTAGCAGGGATCTTTTACTTTAACTAAATAGAAGCTAAATTATCTGAAAATAATTTTCTTCGCAAAAGTTTACTGTTTGTGAATTAAAATATTTACGTATCCTCCCAATTTTTTTATAATATATTAACACTTTAACATTATTGAGTATTGAAAAATATTGAA
Organism: Aporophyla nigra; assembly: GCA_947507805.1. Classification (NCBI taxonomy): domain Eukaryota; kingdom Metazoa; phylum Arthropoda; class Insecta; order Lepidoptera; family Noctuidae; genus Aporophyla; species Aporophyla nigra. The sequence continues at coordinate 15,902,629 of OX382297.1, read as the reverse complement.
ACAAACAACTTGTCATTTACCGTCTAAAGTTAACTCGAAAATGTATATTGCGGTGGATCAAGCACGTTTAGCCGCCACACTTCGACATCATGGTGCGAGCAAGTGAGAAGATGTGAAAGAAGGTATCGCTCTCGTAACTCGCCGCGCACTTGGAGCGTAAAAAATACCTAAATTAGCGGTGCGCCGAAATGTAACAGGGCTCTTAAGCCATGTCGAATCGTAAATATGTTTGCTAATAAGTTTAAAATGAAGCCCATGCCTGTGAATCCGGCTGGCCAGGTTGCGGTGGGGGGGGGGGGGGGGGGGGGGGTTGGAGTGGGGTGAGAATTGGGTGTGTGACTGTGAGCATTAGCAATTTTTACCGCAGGATGTTTTTGACGTAATAAGATGTATGAAGCGTGGTAAACCTGCGGGTCATGATAACCTGAGCATTGAACACTTTGCCGCCATGGGATCTGGAGGCAAAGGTCCTCGCGCACATGTGAGAGTAGCGAGAGGAAGCGAAACGCCAGAGCGAAACCCCACTGCCGCGACAAATCACAGCACGGCGGACATAGGGGGTACGATTGTCGCAACCCAGCGCTGGGCACGCCACAATTGCGGCGGTAAATCTGAACAGCTTGTCCCCTGGTACTAATACTAACCTGGTACTAATTGCTAAAGGTGTTTTTGTCACAGTGAGGGGTAATGAGGCAAGAATTTAAATTCAAATCTGATTTAATTTCAATATTTTATAGCATATTATATACCATTTTGTCTTAATGCACACAAATGTAAAAATGTATCTGTGTCCAAACATTATTATAACTATGCCGCGCGTGAGGCGAGCCGAGTGCTGATTCAATGTCCAATGGTAACATTGAACATTCTGGCGACTCTCAGGAACCGGACTCTCGTTGATACAGCTCAATGGTGTCGTATGGTTTAGCTCGCCCCTGTTTCCGGTTGTTGATACAATCTGCGTATTAAGGGACAAGTTCATTGTTTTGGAAAAAGAAGCTAGCAATGTCCGTGTAATTGTTCTTTTTGCAGCAAGTATGTTATGAGTACTACGTGTTATAATCACGCAATTTTCGGAGATTTGTAGAACACCGACATCTTGAATCGTCCTTCTTTTCTTTGACCGTCACACACAATCAATACGGAAACCGATTTTGCTACAATGAAAAACCAAGTGTTTTGCATGTATAATTGCTTCCATCTGTCGATAATTTGTAGGTCGTCGACGTCCATTGAGTTTGGATATAGTTTTCTGTTTTAAATGGTTGTTCAACAATGCAATTTTTATTTAATTGCATATTTTTGACTGCCACAAGATAGCAGACAAACTCTGTATTACTATTAAGTCAGTCTTTTTATTCTTCTAGACTTAGCTCAAAGTTACGCTCGTTGATATAATCAAAACCCAATGAATGTCTGCTGAATAGTCAAACACTCGAATGATCCATCTGCTTTCCTCTCTGGAATGGGCGTAATGTGTAAAAGAGTATATTTTATTACATAGTGTATTGACTGACGTAATAACTGTTGAGGTCGGGTCTCAGACATAAGCGGTGTCCGCTTTTATTAATTTTTATTACAATGGCTGAAATAGATGGTTTTGTTGATTGCAAGGACACTCCCGTTATTTCTAGAGAGGTAGCAAAGGTTGGAATGTCATTACGTTGTCCACCATTTTGTCCGGAAGAACCGGCTCTATGGTTTGCGCAGCTAGAAGGCCAATTTAGTATGTCCAGAACTACGAGCGATAACACGAAATTCTATTGCTTGTCCTCGCAGCTGGAAGCCAAGCACGCCTTGCAAGTAAAAGATATTATCACCAAGCCACCAGAGAACAACAAATACGAAACTTTAAAAACAGAGCTCATAAATCGTTTGTCAGTATCTCAGGAGAAACGCATTAAGCAACTCCTCTGCCATGAAGAGCTAGGTGATCTTAAGGCGTGTCAATTCCTGCGGCACCTTCAGAATCTACGTAGTCCAACGGGTGCTACAGAGTTCGTCAAAAGTATTTGGACGAACAGGTTACCACAAAACAGACAGGCTGTCTTTGCCTCACAAATAGTTGATTTACAGGCCATAAATTAGTTGTTATTCAGATAAGGTGTTCGAGATAGCCCCGATAACTCCGGAAGTTGCTAGCGCCTCTGCTACCACTGACATCGTTTCATCGGACCTGACCTGGCAAAGTAAGTGAGCGAGCTGACGAAACAGATAGCCGCGCACATTTCCCTCATGAACGACAGAAGAAGAAACGCGTATGATCGCTCTAATAGTAGACCGCGGCAACCGCCTCCTGACCACCCAAACTGTTATTACCACTTAACTTACGGAAACAAAGCGAAGAACTGTAGGTCACCCTGCACTTTCCCATCGGAAAACAGGCAGGACGGTCGTAAGTAGCGGCCAGCAACTGCCCCACGTCTTCAGGCCGTATATTTCGATGGCTCCTAAGTATACTGAGTCAACTGTATTTCTACTAACTTTACAGGAACGCGATCAGAAGATGCGAATGGTTATATTTCAAATGTTAATCCAATTAAGAAAAAAATACTAATCATAGTGCATTAAATATAATAAATCCTATCAACAGTGCAAAATAAATTTCATATTATTTTATTAATTTATGAGATAATGTAGATACACCAGTATACATCGATTATTTGTATGTTAAAAATGGATCAATTACCACTTATATCTTTATTCGTCGCATTATTGAATCTACGTTTTGAGGAAACATTATTTAGTCAGTGTGGTAAAAAATATTTTTATCTTATGTAACATAATTTCTGTCATAAACTTATATTTTGTTAAAATATAATAAGTTGACTCACTATACATGGACATAATTTTAGAAGTGTACCATTGTTATATTGAGTCAAGTATGTTAACAACATAGGTAAAATAATCAAAAACTCCTTTAATCATTTAACATTTTAATTCTAATTAAAAGAGATGTCAAACAGGTATTGGTAGGATTAACACAACTTTAGGATTTCCGCAAAACTAAGAAACATTAACAGCTTTTGACAAACAATTGCTTAAGGTTTATTGCCACAGTCTATCCAGTTCCATCTTCCATGTAACTAGTTTTAAATAATATGTAAGAATTTTCCGCCTCAATTTTTATTTCGGTGACTATTCAATTGCATTTTGGATTCAAGACAGGTAAAAGTCAAGTTGTTAACCCTTTCACAATTTGTTATGAAGTCTATTACATTATCTTGAGAGGCTTCTGTGTGTTTTATAAGGTTTATCGTCGGTTTTTGCAAATTTAAACGCCACACCACACCACACCACACTCCATCCCAATTCTCATCCCATCCCCCACACACATACTCACACAGCAAATCAGGTCATTATGGGTTTATTGTTAGAATCACACTCTTAAATAAAGGTTTATTTTGTATACGTAGTAACTAGTAGAACACTGACTCCTAGGTCACAGGGTTTCCCTAGTTTAGGAGGCAGGGTTTTCCACTATATGTGCAGCCTTTTTCCAAAAACCAATTTAACTACCTATGTGAATTGTTATTGTTATTGTATACAAAGGTTTTTTGTTTCAATAAAGTTATTTTATTTTATTTTTGTTTATTTATATACCATTGGGCAGGGCATCGGTTAAGTATTTTGTCTTGCGTCTGTCTTTCTATTAGTGCATGCATACTATTTCCCTCCTTTAGTGTGTAACCAACAATCATGAAATGATAACTAATTTGTGTTTTGTTTTTAGTTATAACTTCGAACAGGATCGTGTTTTTAAAGTATAAGATATACTTTAAAAACCGACCCTGTTCCGATTCTGACTATCGCAGTTATCTGACTCGGTGATCTTTAATACCTGCCATAACTGTTTGTTTAATACATTCAGCTAGCAATGACCATATCCACTATCAAAAATAGTGAAATTATAAATGATAAGTTTTCGTTTATAGCAAAATGTGCTAACGTTCCTTGGGGTAAATTTAAGCACCTTTGGAGATTGTAAGCTACTGTAAGGATTTCAGGTTTCTGTTGTGCTAATTCTTTGTTTTCTGCTTTCAACTTTCTTGCTTAGTCTCTTTGTTTCAAGTGCTCTGCATGTTTTCTGTATCTTGTTCTATGCGTAGTTTTCAAATACCTATGTGACATTCTCCTCACGCATCTTTTCGGCTTGTGGAAACTAAGTTTTTATTGATATAATAACGACATTGCCACAAGCTAGTTACTTATTGGGATCAAACCATTCTTCGTACAATTTACACATTTTCGGAAACGATAGAAATCCATCAATATACTTTTTAGAGGAATATTTACGAGTACTTATAATGTGATTCCGCAGGCAAAAGACTTGCAAGATGATCAAGTACACTACGATTCAAGTCATCAGTTATTTTTTTAGAAGATGAACATGCTTTTCTTGCTGATCAGACTGTACAGCTCCTTGAACTTTTTTCTAGTTTTTCTAAAGCTGTATATAGGAAATTGATTTTAAAGACAAGGCATTTAAAACCATGGTTTTACATACAGGAATATTCCTTATAATAACGTGGACTGTTTTATTGCTAAGTAAAGTGTAAGTAATAGTATCAGTCTTATAGTATTCTCCTTGTCTGTTGTTATCCTATTCTTCATTCAAAGAGGGGCAAAAAGCCCCACTGCTTGGAATGATCTCCATTGTCTCAAAACACACAATAACACAAGAAAAACAAAAATTTATTGATGATAAAGTGAGTCAATTACATCTGCACTCCATGCCGTTCCGATGTATACTGAGCCACTTTCCACTTGCACCAAAATGACCGCATTCGCGTCCCGCGTATACTAGTATGTGTACACTTGACTCGGTGTACTATGTGCAAAATAAATAAATCGTATACTTGATCCAATAGACGCTATATTTTTTCAGTTATTTATAGGGATATAATTTTTTCTTTTACACAGGTAAATAGGAAATGATTTAAATGTTTCTAATATACTAAAAAGTGCAAAAAACGAAATTTGTTAGTTGACTCAGTATACTTAGGAGCCATCGATTTGTTACCGACCGGACTTCAAAAGTGCAATTCCTTGTGTAGTCGGGTTCTGACTTGTGCGTTTTTTCCCGCTCTGCTGTAAAGACGCCCTGTATCCTGTCAAGGTACGATCTGATAGCTGCTAACGGTACATTAATACACACTTACGGGCGTACACAGCTATAGTTAGACTAAGGTTTCAGGAGGAACTACACCTGGAACTTCACCATAGCTGATGTTGGGAAACCCATAATTGGAGTGGATTTCCTCAGCCACTATAATCTGCTGGTAGATAGTAGGAATCAATGCCTGATCAACAGCTTGATGTCTTTGTCGGTCTCTGCCAAACACTGCAGCATCATCGATATTGCATCGTGAGTACCCTGTAATTACACGACCACCAGGCAAACAGCTACCAGGTACAGTTTATAATAGCTTTTTTCTGACCCACCCTAAAGACGAACGAATTTGATCTGACCTGGCCTGACTGGCCTGTTAGTCTAGTGGTTAGTGATCTTGACTGTTATGACTGAGGTCGTGGGTTCGATTCCCACTCAGGACAAATGTTTATGTGATGAGCAGAATCATTTGTTCTGTGTCTGGGTGTAATTTATCTATAATATGTATGTATTTAGAAATATATAAGTACCTATTTTTATCAGTTGTCTGGATGCCATAGTACAGGCTCTACCTAGTTTGAGATCAGATAACGGTGTGTTGGTTGTCCCAAGATATTATTATTCCTTTATTCATTTGTAAATACTTATTTATTATATATTTTTAAATATTAGTACATACATAAAAGTATAAAAACATTTAAAAATAGTAGCCTTCCGGTATCGGGAACAGGGTCCAATTAAGCTACCGGCGGTCAGGGCTCCAGAGAGAGGAACCTCCTAACAATGCGAGCCGTGTCCAGAAGTAACGCTTTCTGAATCAAGCCCTTGATCCAACTGCCCAACGAGAGCCTCTTCAGGTGTTGGTCGAGGCTCTTAGCTATCAAAACATTGGCAGTTATGGCTATCGGCACAGTGATGGCTGAGTCCACATCCCACATGTCGACAACCTCGTGAGCCCAGTCAATTATTACTTCGTTTATTTCTTTATCTACATAATTCGCACCCCGGCAAAAAAACTGTCACAATACAAAAATACTTGTGTCGAGAAAATGTAACTTTTATAGATTTTTGTTTATTAATACGTGAATAATTTAAAGACTGTAATAGCCAGATTACGGAAATTTTATGTGTGAATAGGTTACATAAATGTTTATTATAAGGTTTTAAATTGAATAGCAAAATCGTGTTTTTTTTTTAAGAAACTTTTAATTCGATGTGTATTATGACTCTTTTTTCGATTGAAATGGCTGTAGTTTTTTAAATAATACACTTTTTATGTATTTATCACCATTATTTTTATTATTAAAAGTATTCAATATTAATCAAACATAAAGAAAACGTAACCAAATTATAAAATTTTCTGTAGATACTGTAAAATTGAAGGTATTGAGTTTCGATTTGTAATAAAATATAGATGTGTTGCCTCGCGGAATCGGCTGGACTGCTTGCAGATCGTAAATTATAGTCATTTTGTTTGGACCAGAGCTTTTCTTATCAGCTTCTTTTTCAAGTGGAGAAAGTTCTTTCTCTTCAATGTGTTCAACATACTGGACTTCTAAATCTTTCTTTTGCATCACCTAGAGCATTCTCATATCGTACACAAAGTTCGCACCTCTCTTTTTTTGGCTTGAAGAAACTGATATTAAATTCACCATTAAATATTCTTGAGTACAGTGTTTCATTGGCATAGGGCACGTTATTAGATTCACACAAGGTTTTATAATCTCTGTAGAGATCACTGAGTGACTTTCCTTCATCAGTGTATTCCCTTGACGACTGTTTTCTTATGTAGTGAGATTCCATTCGTGGTATTGAATTGATATGATCTCTCACACTCTGGCGAATAGATTCTGCAACTTTGCTATGGTTGCCATGTGTGCCCCTCATGTCTTGTTCAAGAAAACCATCTTTAGATTTTTCAATAACTGTCCTAATGAAGCGTTCATTAATATCTAGTGTTCCCCTGAAGAAAGTTTTGCATACTCGAATGGGCTCTTCATTAATTTGGAAATAAAAGCTATCGTTGAGTTTTCTTGGTTGAGTTATACCGGTAAATCTGATTGCTGGAATAATCGCTTTCATGCTCTTCTGAATAAAATTACGTTGAGCAGCTAGGTCTCCTAATTGCCAGTAATTTTCAAATATTTTAATTCTATTATCATTATTTATTTTTTGTGTACATTTTAGTTTGCATTTTTCACCACACGGAGGTTTCAAGGATCTATCAGCCATTTTTTTTTTGTGACTTAAAACGAGAAGTGTAAGGTTTCCCGGTATTTCTTAGTATCTTTGCTTTATTTGACAACCATTCGTTCACATAGATTCGTTCTCAGGATTTACGTTTTTTGCTAGATTTACGTATTGGACTCAAGATTTGCTCAGGAACATTACTGTTAAGTACGTTACTTTCTTGATTACATAGCTGCAGAGAGGGTGATACAGCATCATTAGAACCACAACGAGTATTAGGTGACCTACTAGCAGGTTTAGAAATGGCATTGCTGCTGCTGACACTGCTGCTGCTACTGATGCTGTTGGTGCTGCTGCTGCTGTTGCTGCTACTACTACTCGACGAGGAATTCGATGAAGAGTAATCAGAAGATATGGACCGCTTGCGCTGTGAAACTTTCTTAGAAGTAGAAGGAGTCACAACCAAATTTTCTGATGCATTAGTATTTGCGTGAGATTGGGTTTGATGCTCTTGCTCCGACAATATTTGTGAACTCCGTTTAACACGCTTCCTTATAGTTGGCCGACCAACGCTACTGCCTGAGGTTGAACTCTTATATCCACAGTTAATTTTAAAATTTGGATCTTTGACGCTGTCATCACTGTCTTCGAAATAAACATTTTCTTTATCCGATGTATTTCAGTCTAAAACAATAAGAGAAATTTGTTTTATGAAACCTTAACGTTAAAGTAAAAATTAAATATAAATTAAATATTAACAAACCTGTACAAGTAGGTTCTTTATCCGCAATAATGCTTGGACTTGTATGTTGCGTATGCATCATGTTCTGATCTTCGGTTTCGTGCTGCTTGTTTTCATATTTTTTCGAAGTAGATGTATCAAGATCTAAAAAACAAAATAAGTAAGTGAATAATTGAAGCCAGCCTCCGTGTGGTGAAAAATGCAAACTAAAATGTACAAAAAAATTATAGTAAAATAATACTGTAATACTAAAAATACTAACCTTGCACTAAATCATCGACATCGTCTTAATAGCATGCTGATTAGAAACATATTGTGTGTTACATCTTTTGCTAGCCAGTTGTACTATCAGTGCTGCTCGACTATTTTTATTCATGTTGTACCTAAAAAATACACTGTTAGTAAAGACTGGTACTACTTAATTCAAAAAAAATATAATATTATTAAGGTTAATCTTAATAACATCTATTTAAAAAATCTGTCATAAAAAAGTATAATATATTATAGTCATAAGATTGTTTTAGTTCAATTTTATACAAAAAAAAGACCGAACACAATATTATATAATTCGTGACACTAAAAATATTTTAGAACATAAAGCCATTACATGTGTTGCGTCTTTTTAATATTCCATAAAACGCGAATATAGATAAAAAATATTCGAAAAAGAAACCCTTTACAGGTTATGTCTGTTTTTTACATGACGTGGCAATATTAACACTAATTTTTCGTCAACAATACCGTCATAACACAGATTGTGTCACCTTTTTCGAAAAAATACTATTCTTATATTGTGAAAATTACCGATAGAAAGTCACACCACACAATAAAACGCTTTTCTGGCGACACAATACACGTTTACTCCGTAATAACCCAAATGTAACACTGTTCACGCCGGTGATCGAAGCGAAACGGCTCCTTGAAAAAGAGTATTTAGTGCCATCTAGCGGTAACCATGCGCCACATAATAACGACGTTTTTGTAGCTGAACAAATGCAGTTCGCGCTATTTAATGCTGTGATTATGTTATTTTGTACACAATATGTGTTGTGACAGTTTTTTTGCCGGGGTGCGTATTAGTTATATTTTTAAATATTTTTAGAAAAATAAATTTACAACAAAAACATTTAAAAAAATAAAAAATAGTGGACCTCCGGTATCGGGAGCAGGGTCCAAGCTACCGGTAGTTAGGGCTCCAGAGACAGGAACCTCCTCACGATGCGAGCCGTGTCAAGGAGTACTGCCTTCTGAATCAGGCTCTTGATCCAACCGCCTAGCGATAGCCTTGACAGGTGTTGGTCGAGGTTATCGGCCATCAGCCCATTGGCTGATACGACAATCGGCACAATGACAGCCGAGTCAACATTCCACATGTCAACAACCCCGTGTGCTAAGTCGAGATATTTAATCTGTTTCTCCAATTATTATTATTTCGTTTATTTAATTTTACAAACATATAAATATTATTTATTTATTTATTTATATTTATATATGCTTTATTGTACACCAGAAAATACATAACAACAAGAACATTTAACACAAAAAAAACATACAATGGGCGGCCTTATCGCTTTCTGCGATCTCTTCCAGGCAACCTTGGAATGGACAGTGATTGCGTGGACATTAAAATGGGGTTGTCACTGGTGCAAAATACAATTTACTTTAATAAATACATAGAATAATCATATATATCCTGTATAATAGATACTTATATACATACATACTAAATATATGAGCTAAGAAAATAAAAGACGACTACAGATTATCACAGCTACGGAAACAAGATCACGACAACAAGTAATGCTCCTTCACGAGTCTTTTAAATACCGGTAAAGATTGTGCGCGTTTTATATGAATTGGCAATGCATTCCACAAACGAGCAGCCTGAACAGTAAAGGATTTATCGAAGAAAGTTGTAGAATGCATTGGCATTTTAAGCTTTAAGTTATCTGATGACCTTAACAACTTTGTGTGGGAGTCACAAAGATACTGGAAACGATTCTTAAGATAGAGAGGAGTGTAAGGAGAAAACAGCACATTATATAAAAGGGAAAGAATATGAGCGTTCCGGCGAAGGCGAATTGGTAACCACTTGAGCTTCACACGAAATTCGGATACATGGTCATATTTGCGCAAACCGAATATGAACCTTATACAGACATTTTGAAGCCGCTCAAGTTTATCGAGTTGGTCCTGGGTAAGGTCAAGATAGCTGGCATCAGCATAATCAAGGATGGGTAAAAGAAGTGATTGTGCAAGCGCAATCTTGGTGGCAGTCGGCAGAAAATTACGCAGTCTCTTCAAAGATGCAGCGGATGCAAATAGCTTGCGGCTAACTTCTTGTAGCTGGGCAGTCCAAGAGAAGTTCTTGTCTATGAAAATCCCCAAGTTTTTAACTTTTTCGCTGAAAGGGATAATAGAGTTGTCAAAGGAAACTTGGGGAAGAGCCGTCCAGTCAATTCTTGAGACAGTTCTAGAACTGCCTACCACAATAACCTGCGTCTTAATCGGGTTGACCATGAGTCCATACCTCTTGCTCCAACCGCATATCCGGGCTAGATCGCGATTAATCACCAAAATAGCCTCGGACAGATTTCCAAGAGGAGCTCGAGAGTATATTTGTAAATCATCTGCATAAAGATGGTAGGAAGAAATTAGTTCATCGGAGATAGAGTTAATAAAAACTGCGAAAAGTAATGGAGATAGAACGCCACCCTGTGGTACACCGGCAGAAGTATTACTCCAGGAAGACAAAATCTCACCGATGCAAATACGTTGCCGACGTCCGAACAGGTAACTACGAAACCAGTCAATTACTAATGGAGATACATTAAGAGAGCATAGAATTCCAAGCAAAACATCGAAATCAACGGTATTAAAAGCATTGCTGAAATCAAGCAAAGCTAAGACCATTAGATTACCGTTTTCCATGGCTGACCTTATATCATCCGTAATATTCAGAAGCGCTGTGGTGGTACTGTGACCAGGACGGAAGCCAGACTGGAAAGGGTTGAGGAGATTATTTTTGGAAAGGAAAGTGCTTAATTGATCGTGGATTAACCGTTCAAGGACTTTGGATAGAAATGGTAAGACGGATATTGGACGATATTCAGAAAAGGATGAGGGATTTGACTTTTTAGGTAAAGGAATTATTTGAGCATCCTTCCATGAACATGGAAAGACACCACTAGATGCTGAAAAATTTAGGATATGACAGATGACGGGAAGGATTACATCCAGCACAGGGACTAACATATTACGACTGATACAGTCACTTCCTACTGCATTGGAAGTAATTGATAGTATGCTCTTCTTAACATCACATGCGGAGAATTGACCAAAAACAAATGGAGAAAAACTGGGAGTCGGAAGAGAAGAAAGATAATTCAGTGTATTACATTTAATTGTCCTATCAAAATCGGACGAAGCAGTAAAATGTTTATTCATTGCATCAATGTCTAAATCTTTTGAGATTGTCTCTTGTCGGGTTTTACCGACCCCCAATGACCTAAGAAATTTCCAAACTTTGGATGTGTCCCCATTTTGGACAGACGTATGAATGTGTTGGCGATTAGCATTCCTACATACCTTATTGCAGTGAGTACGGATTGAGACATAGCTTTCCCTGTTAGCATCATTAGGTCTACGCTTAAACTTAGACTTTGCCGTCACCTTTTTATGCATTATTGTTTTTATTTCATCTGTGAGCCACGGTGCTGGCAAATGTTTAAGTTTTACTGCCCGAACAGGTGCGTGATGATCATAAAGCTCAATAAGCTTAGACGCAAAAATGTTGACTTTCTCATCGACAGAAGTGGAAGCAAATAAAGTAGACCAATCTATATTATTGGCATCCTTGTAGAGATCATCAACATTCATACCACTGAAATTACGTTGCATGAGAATCCTAGCTTTCGCCTTTGGTGGGCGAATTTTGTATGAAAGAAAGATCAGGTCATGATACGAAAAGGCATCAGCTGAGCATTGGCCATGCTTAGCGACGCGATCAGAGGATGAAACGAAGATCAAGTCGAGAAGTGAAGGAGTAGAGTTAGGGAAATGGTGAGTGGCACTCAGCGGAAGAATGGAAAGGTTACTGGAAGCCGAAATATTAGTCAGAGAAGAAGAGCGATGGTCTTTTTTCAGAAGACAAGTATTAAAGTCACCCATGATTATACTATGACTGTAAGAAGGGAGAAGCATTTCTAAAAGTTTTTCAAAAGATGAGAAGAAATTAACACGTAATGAGGGACAGTAGTAGACTCCAAGAAGTAATTTCGAATGGTGCAGTTCAACTTCAAGAAAGAGATGTTCACCAGCACTTGATGGAGGCGGCTGTGCTGAGACATTGATAACTGAGAAGGGAATATGTGTGCGGAGATAAATAGCAACACCACCACCAGCACCAACTGACCGGTCGTTTCTTATAAGCTGGAAGCCAGGAAGAGAGTAACTAGTTGAAGGGAGACAAGGTTTAAGCCAAGACTCGGAAATAAGAATAGCATGAATGTTTTTACAGTCAAAGCTTGCCAGCATATCATGGAAATGAGCCGGAATGCTCTGAGCATTAATATGTATAACGTTAAAATTCTTGGGAACATCAGAAAACTGCGCTGTTAGAGTCTCTGCTAGAGAAGGAATACTCACAAAACTGTCGTCGCTACTTGGTAAAGAGTAAAAACTATTACTATCACTGCTTTTATCTATAGACATAAATATTATTATATTATTTTTATTATTAAAAAAAATAAAATCATAAAACATTTAAACATATAAAAAACAGTAGCCCACCGGTATCGGGAATAGGGTCCAAGCTACTGGTGGTCAGGGCTGCTGAATGAGGATTCCCTCACTATGCGTGCCGTGTCCAGTAATACCGCCTTCTGGATCAAGCCCTTGATCCAGCTGCCTAACGAGAGCCTCTTAAGGTATTGGTCGAGGTTCTTGGCTATTATGCCATTGGCCGTCACGACTATCGGCACAATGACTGCTGTAACCACATCCCACATCTCGACAACCTCGCGAGCCAGGTCAAGATATTTGATCTGCTTATCTTGTTCAGCTTTCACGAGGTTCTCGTCATGCGGGACTGCTATATCAATAATCATTGTGTGACGCTCTGATCGATCTATCACCACTATGTCCGGCTTATTAGCAACAATAGTCCTATCAAAAAGAATAAAAAATTTAAAAAAAGCCGTGTTGATGCCTAACGCTTCCGACATACCCAAATATTTGTATGTTTCGATTGAGGAGAGAGATCTTAGGTGTATGGAATCCGAGAGTTGGGTTCCCACGGATCCCACAATCTCCCCTCGCTTTACATGCATGACCGCACATTTGTCCACACCAAATTCCATCCTGATGGCGCTACTGAAGGTTTCAGTTACTTTCAGTAGCTCCATCAGTTGCAAATTGTTAGGGGCAAAGAGTTTTAGGTCATCCATGTAGAGGAAGTGAGATATAACCTGATCACCTCTCCTCAATTGATAGCCTATACCTGAATCCTCCAGCAGTGTGCTAAGAGGATTCATGGCTAGGCAGAACCAAAGTGGACTCAAACTATCGCCCTGGAATATACCTCACTCGATCCTTATCGGTTCGCTATTCCTCTGGATATATCGACATCATGGATAGCGAAGGACTGTCCTCCATTGCCCCATACATGACATCAAGAAGGTGCGCAGCGTTGTATCTACTTTGTACAACTCCAGCACCCTCTTGAGCCAGGTATGTGGCACCGAGTCATAGGCCTTCTTATAGTCTATCCAGCATGTCAACATATCCTTTCGGAAACGACGAACCTGTTGACTAATGGTCATATCGATTAGGAGCAGCTCCTTAGTACCGCGGGACCCGTTCCTACATCCATTTTGAGAGACAGACAAGATAGAGTTTGTGTCAATATGATTGTAAATTTTTGCTCTCAAAATGGATGTAAGAACTTTATAGACCGTCGGTAGACAAGTGATCGGTCTATATTTTTTGGGTTCCGCGGTGCTACCTGATTTATGGAGCAGGTGGGTTATTCCTGTTGTTAAGAACTGGGGCAACGACCCTGACTCTAAGGCTGACTGGAACTGAGATGCCAAGCGAGCGTGCGACTTTTGGAACCACTTGATCCAAAAGTTGTGCAAGCTGTCCGGTCCTGGAGATTTCCAGTTAGGCAACGGACGGACTGCACAGACGACATCTTGGGGGCTGATGGTAATTGCCCCCATTTCTGGTATTTTACCGCACGCCCGCTCGATCTCCCTAGTCCAATCACCTTCGTTGTGATTGACAGGCACCGACCAGATGTTTCGCCAGAACGAAGACTTGGCGTCATCATCCGGAAGGGGCGTGTCAGCCACACCTTGGTCCGGTCGCTCCCAAGCTCAATAAACCCACCTTTAATCGCTTTGGAATGTGTGATTCTGGGTGTACCGCTCCACCCTCCGCCGGTACCGACGAATACGGTTTGCCCATGCAGAGATCTTCTGCTTCAGGAAGTCGATGCGCTCTGTGACGCAGGACACATAATCTTTAGGACTAACATCCGTCCCGGAGAACGCCCGCTTCACAAAGCGCATCACTCGAGGGCGAGTATTGCCCTCCCTGAAGCAGATTAGCTTACCGATGAGTGCTCTAGCCTCACCGATACGACGCTCAATCCTGCACTGCCAAGCTGGTACGGCTGGTTTTGGTCGTGTAGCTTTGTCACTGTTAGGAAACTTAACACGAGCTACACGACAAGCCGCTACAGCTGCACAGTACAAGATCGAGTGGGTATCTGCGAGGTCTTTGCTGCCGTCAAAATATGTTGACAGCTGTGAGTCTAGAGCACACACCAGCGCCTTGTTTTTCTTGTGCATGGGCAAACGAGGTAAACGTGGTCTACGTTCAGGCGGAGTAGAGCGATACTCCCGGAAAGCATCCTCCAAAGCGCTCCTCAATCGTGCATTGAATTGGGTACTCACGGATATAGCCCCATCATCATCTTCTTCACCAACGCAGTTGGGTCGCGGTGAAACACTGGGTAAATTTTGCAGTTGCATCGCGACCAGTGGCGAAGCAGGCGTAACATAGCTATTCCGTGATTCGAGGCAAAGTCGATCAAGCACGGCGGCATCCAGCATATGATTACGCTGGATGTACCGTACCTGATCCGACAGTAGTTGCGACGATACGTTGACACCTGGTTCAAGGACCTGAAACAGAGAGAGCATCCGACCACGGTAAGCAGTCAAGTTAATTCCCCCCTCTGTAGCCCCATATTATGCGCGCATGACATTTTCATTGACAGCTTGTGTCCATTTCATGCGCTGCACACTTCCACCGGGAGCGGAGACACTATCGGAGGCCGGTGGGCCTGGGAGTCCCAAACTGGCCGGTGGTCGGCCTCGTCCGCGCCGACGTACTGGTGGTGGTGTCGTCGGCGGCGAGAAGTATTCGTCGCTCGAGCTCGACGCAACTGCAGCGGCCGGTGTCACTAGACTCACGTCTGGAGCAGGATCCGGCAACTGCGAGGCGGAGCTGAGCGACGAACCCGAAGATGTTAGGTGTGTGTTTTGTTGCAATCGTGCCCGACTTCGTGTCAGCATTTCTCTATTTCCCGCGTATTGTTTTTATACGTCTTTTCTTGCATCCTGCAGATTTTTGGTAACAGTACCAATTTTTGGCACACCACTGCTGTTGTTTAAACATGTTATAAAACATTTTTGCATTATTAATCTTTAAAAATACTAGAAAAATATACGGTGAAAAAAAATGTTGTTCCGTCAAGTTGACAGTCGGGCCACAGTTGTTATTATTATTATTAACCCTCTGTCTTCAACGCAAAACCATAAACTCACCGCCCACGCCGCCGCGCCGTTAAGTTTGGAGAGCAGTATTCTTCTTAGTAGAAGATCCGAACCTACATCGACCTTCACCGAGCTGATAATAGAATAAAACTTATTTTATAATAAATTATGTATATTAGAAAATATATAAAAAATGGGTTGCCAAAAAAACCTGGACAATTTTTTTTAAATTATTTAAAAAAAAAAAGATTTTTCATTAAATGTTGCAACATCAAGATAATAAGAAAATTTTATACTGGACTTAAAGTATAAAACATATAGCATGTGCAAACGTAGGGTTGTCTATAATTTGCCTAGACAAACTACTAGGCTGCCAGGTATAAACAGGTATGTCGATGCCAGTTACTTTCACTTGTTATGATAATAGAAAAAAATTAATATAACCCTCCCTACGTTTGCAAATTCTATATGTTTTAATATATTTTCTAGTATACTAAATTTATTATAAAATAAGTTTTATTCTATTATCAGCTCGGTGAAGGTCGATTTAGTTTCGGATCTTAGACTATCTAGTGATATTTATATTTTGGCAGTATGTATATGTGTACGTTTGTATGCTTTTAAGTACATTCTCATATTATTTGAATTATTTTAGTAAGTTAATTATTTATAGTGTGTATTTTATTTTCTCCGTGCCGCCAGTAACACCTGAAGAAGTGGAAAATGCTCTTCGTCGCATGAAAAATCGGAAAGCTGTCGGAGCCGATAGAGTACCGATCGAGGCCTGGAAGGCGATGGGTTCTCTTGGTGTGGGCATTTTAACTGACATTTATAACCGCATACTCCTCACCAGCGAGATTCCTCGTCAGTGGACACTGAGTGTTATTACTCCGGTATTCAAGGGCAAGGGATCGGTGCAGGACTGCGGCAGCTACCGCAGTATAGAGGTCATGGCCCACACCATCAAGCTCTTTGAGCGAATTATTGACTCTCGGATCCGTCAGGAATGTACGGTCTCGGATGGCCAATATAGTTTTCGCCCTGGTCACGGGACCATGGACCCTGTTTTTGCCCTAAGGATCGTCATGGAGAGGTACAGATCGAAGAATACGCCTCTGCATTTCCTATTTTTGGACTGTGTTCCTCGTGTGATGATCTGGTGGGCACTGCTGTCCAAAGGAGTACCAGAGGCTTATATTGACACCATCCGAGACATGTACCGCGATTCCGAATCCGTGGTTCGGACCGCTGTTGGCGACACGAAACCATTTCCCATTACTGTAGGTGTACACCAGGGATCCGTCCTGAGCCCGTTCCTATTCAGCGTAGTATTAGACGTTGTGTCAGACAGCATCAGGAACTCCCATGAGCAGCCCCCGTGGCTGCTCATGTATGCTGATGATATTGCGCTGGTAGACGTGGACAGGGGACGACTGATGAGACGCGTGAAGGCGTGGAAGGATACGCTTGAGAACGGTGGTCTGAAGCTCAATGTGGCGAAGACAGAGTACTTGGCCTGCAATACAGCAGATCTCACATCCGTCCGCATAGGCGAAGACACGGTCGAGCGCACGGATCAGTTTAAGTACTTGGGGTCTGTACTCCACGCGTCTGGTGACATCGACTACGACGTCAAGGTACGCATTGCTGCAGCGTGGGCCAAATGGCGAGAGGTGTCTGGTGTCATTTGTGACCCCAAGATACCGGTTAAGCTAAAGGGACAGGTCTATAAATCAATCATTAGGCCTGTCCTTTTATATGGCAGTGAGGCGTGGCCCGTACTTGAGCGGCACAAGCAAGAACTGCATGTCACGGAAATGAAAATGTTGCGCTGGATGTCCGGAGTTACGCGGAGAGACCGCGTCAAGAACTCACGCATTCGCGGCAGCCTTCATATCCGTGACATAGCAGACAAATTGCAGGAGTGTCGCCTACGTTGGTACAGGCACGTATTACGGAAACCGGCTAGCTATGTGGGGAACATATGTCTGGCCATGCCGCCTCCGCCGGGTCTCTGTAGAAGGGGCAGACCCAAAAAGTGCTGGCTTGACATGCGTACCAACAAACTCACCATAAGGGATTCACAAGACCGCCCGAAGTGGAGAGCTAAAAGCAGGAAAGCGGACCCCGGGCTCCGAAAGGATGTAACTGGGATAACAGCACACATGTCGGCTGTCATATAGACGGTATATGTGTCAATAACATAAGTTACGCAGACGACATGGTGTAGCTCAGTCCCTCGATGAGTGGACTGAGGAAGCTTCACACGATCTGCGAGACGTATGCGGAGGTGCACGGCCTTAAATACAATTTAAAAAAAAGTGAGGTGTTAGTGTTTACGGCACCTAAGCAACAGCCCCGTCGTGTACCTCTAGTATATTTCAACGGCGTTGAACTGAATGTGGTAACTCAATTTAAATACTTGGGTCATGTTGTCACCAGTGACCTACGTGATGATGGGGACATAGAACGCGAGCGCAGGTCGTTGGCGGTGAGGAGCAATATGCTCGCCCGTAGGAATGCTCGCTGCACGGCAGACGTCAAAGTCAGTTTATTTAAAGCGTTCTGTCAGTCCTTCTACACGAGCGGCCTATGGGTGTCATATACGAGCCGAGCCTACAACGTCCTGCGCGTGCAATACAACAATGCCTTCAGGATGCTGTTGCGGTTGCCGCGACGTTGCAGTGCGTCGGGAATGTTTGCTGAAGCACGTACGGATGGCTTTCACGCCATCATGCGTAAGAAAGCGGCTTCCCTACTGCAATGTTTGCGTAGCACTCGGAACGGCATCCTGAAAATGATTATTAGCAGAGTGGACTGCCCCATCCAAAGGCACTAGGTAGAATTAGGTATAGGTTTATGTTAAATAGAATTAAGTACTAACATCAATAACATAGCATGTAAGCACAGTTTGTTACTAACCACTAACTACGTATGGACTGCTTAGGTCTGAAATAAAGATATTTTATTTTATTTATAACGCAAAGATGATGATGATGATGATGATGATTTTATTTTCTCCTTTATTTTCACACACGATGTCTGCATCTATGTATTTAAGTTTCCATCGCAGGTGGAAATGATTTCTTCAAAAATAAGTATTACCGTTGTAATTTGTTTATTTAGCCTTTTTTTTTGTTTCTTTATATATAAGGTATAATTATCTATTCATACACGAAATATTTTAAGAGGTACACCTGTAGGTGGTAAAAAAGAAAAATTTTAACGAAGCGTTTTTTATTTTTCGTAATTATTGTAATTTTAAAACTACTTGAGACGTTTTGCATAAAACCTTCACTCCCAATTCTATGAATGGCCCGCCTGACGCGGCTATTCTGTGTCGAGTGGTGTATTAGTGTGGTTGTGTTCGCATGCATTTTCCGCGCGACCACAAGCAAGCATTGAAATAAATAAATTATAATAAAATAAATATCTTAGGACAACCAACACACCGTTATCTGATCCCAAACTAGGCAGAGCCTGTACTATGGTAACCAGACAACTGATAAATATACTTAGATATTTCTAAATACATACATATTATAGATAAATTACACCCAGACACAGAACAAATGATTGTGCTCATCACACAAAGATTTGTCCCGGGTGGGAATCGAACACGACCTCAGTCTTTGCAGTCAGGGTCACTAACCACTAGACTAACAGGCCAGTCAAAAGTCATTGTATTCACATCCTTTTTTTTTTGGATGGGAAATCATTAAATGACTTCTCCCGCTCTGGGCGGAGCGGGAGGGCGTGTCAGACTTTTACTGACTAAAACCCACCCGTGTTCCTTCAGTTGCCCATGTACCAGGGTCACGGTATCTCTTTTGAACAATCTCGCGACCCTGGCAGGCATCGGTCCTGGCAGACCCCTTTAGTGCTGCTGACATCTCTTTGAGGCGCGCGTGGAACACCACTCGCCGTCGACTCGAGCCTGGTCCTTACCGGGCGGCGAACTACCCATTGCTCGCCCCCGCAAGCACGCGCCTACGGTGGCCGGGAGTCCGCTATCGACTCCCGACGCCCGGGGCGTCTCCTCCGGCGGGTATTCA
Source organism: Aporophyla nigra (assembly GCA_947507805.1). Classification (NCBI taxonomy): domain Eukaryota; kingdom Metazoa; phylum Arthropoda; class Insecta; order Lepidoptera; family Noctuidae; genus Aporophyla; species Aporophyla nigra. Next base: position 15,882,745 of record OX382297.1, on the reverse strand, counting down.
CATCCTGACGGTTACCTACCGCGATCCACATTTAGTGTGGTGCCAGAAGTAAATATCCGACCTAACCTCCTATTTCATGAGACCTAACAATATCTCTGGGGAACTGTAGTGGACTTTCGAAAATACACCTCTGCTTATCCCTACGCGGAATGCAGGAGGCGTTATAATGTTAAAAATAAATAAACTTATTGTTATAAAATAGGATACCCTTGATCTAAAACAACTAATATATTTAACATCAAAGTAGAAACTTATGGATGGGTACCCAAATGCATTTAATCGTCATTACTCGATAATCTCAAACTATAAACTGACTTGTAGGTATTACAGGGTAAGAAAAATAACACGTAACACATTGTATCAAGGGCAAGCCCTCCGCCACTGCTGTCACCGCTGTCGCCGCTGACGCCTCGACCACTACTGTCGTGGCCGGCTCCGCCACGGCAGGGCCCTCACAGGGGGCTCAGGATGGGGCTGAAATGGAGTGCCAATAATAGGTCTCCATTGCGCCTCCTCCAAACGAATATCAACCACTGCGCCTCCACTCAGGATCTGTTACTCCAGAGCATGGCTCAGTGGTCGATTAACATAGCTGTGGTCGCTGAACCGTACTTTGTCCCGCCCAGGGATGGCTGGGTGGAGGACCTGAGTGGCTCAGTGACCCTCATTTCTTCGGCCGCCGCCGGGACCCCAACCCTCGAGGCTGTCAAGAGGGGAAGGGGTTGCGTAGCAGCACGGTTCGGGGAGATAGTAGTGGTGGGAGTATACTTCTCCCCGAGCCGAACTCTCGCCGACTTCCACAACTCCCTTGCGGAGTTGAGAGTCGTCGTCGTCGTCGGGTTCCGTCCCCTCCCCGTGCTCGTGCTCGGGGATTTCAAGGCCAAGAATTTGGCTTGAGGTTTCCGGTATACGGACACACGGGGCAGGATTGTGGAGGACTGGGCTCTGGAGACAGGCCTGGTCGTCGTAAATCGGGGTTCTGTACCTACGTGTGTTCGGACGCGGGGCGAATCAGTGGTGGACATTTCGTTCACCAGCCCCGCTCTGTCACCGCAGGTCATTGATTGGCGCGTCATGGAGGGGGTGGAGACGTATTCCGACCACCGGTACATCCGGTTTGACGTCTCCGCCCAGACTTCGAGCGCGCCGATCCGGCAGACTCCGAGTGGTTCGCGGTGGGCGCTGAAGAAGCTGGACCGGGAGCTTCTCCTGGAGGCCTCGATCGTGCAGGCCTGGGTGTTACCACCGGACAGGCCTGCTAACATAAACGACGAGGCGGAGTGGTTCCGGGAGGCCATGTCCGAGATTTTTGACGTGGCTATGCCCCGAGTCCAGCCAGGACGGGCTTGGCGCCAGGTGTACTGGTGGTCGCCGCAGCTGACAGCGTTGCGCGAAGCGTGCGTTGCGGCGCGATGCCATTACATACAGTACACCAGGCACCGCAGGCTCCATATCCGCCCTCCGGATACGGAAGCCATTCAGGCAGAGCTATATGAGGGGTACAGAGCGGCGAAGACCGCCCTCCAAGAAGAGATCCTGCGGGCCAGGGGACTGGCTCGCAAGGAGTCGCTGAAGACTCTAAACAGGGACCCATGGGGACGGCCTTACAAGGCCGTCTGGGAAAAACTCCACCCATGGGCTCCCCATAGTCCCCAACCCATGGCTCCGCCTACTGCGGTGCCCGATGTGGACCACACCATTGACGACGACGACGGCGACGGTGCTCCAGAAGTGACCGAGGTAGAGATGAGGATGGCGGTACGAAGGCTTAATGCCAAGAATACCGCCCCAGGACCCGACGGCTTGCCTGGAAAAGCCTGGGTCCTGGCCTAGGAGGCTCTCGGGCCTCGACTAAGGGGGCTCCTTAGCGCATGCTTGGAGAGGGGCCAGTTCCCACTTCGTTGAAAGACGGGGAAACTGGTCCTCATAAAGAAACCAGGGCGCCCTGCGGACTCACCGTCCGCTTACCGGCCCATCGTGCTGCTCGATGAGGTGGGCAAGCTCTATGAAAGAGTCATTGCAGACCGCCTTGTCAGGTGGCTGGTGCGGGAGGGGCCGGACTTGTCGGACGGCCAGAACGGCTTCCGCAAGGGGCGCTCTACGGTGGACGCCATCATGCGCGTGCAAGCCCTCACGACGGGGATGCAGTGGTCCGGGGTGGGGTCAACTTGGCGGTGTCTCTGGACATCGCCATTGCCTTCAACACCCTGCCCTGGAGTTGCAACAGGGAGGCACTCTGGTATCATCAAGTGCCGACCTACCTCTGTCGCGTGGTCGAGGCTTACCTGATGGATAAGGCCGTCATCTACCCCGGTCACCAGGGAGAGTGGAACTGGCGAGAGATGTCGTGCGGTGTCCCACAGGGATCGGTCCTGGGGTCGTATCTGTGGGACATCATATACGACTGGGTGCTGCGCGCCGACCTCCCTAACGGCGTCAGCGTGGTTTGCTACGCTGAAGGAGGAGGCGGGGCGCGTGAGAGAGTCTCTGCGCCCTCACGTCCATAGCCGCCGCAGGAGGAGATGCCCCGGGCGTCGGGAGTAGATTGCGGACTCCCGGCCACCGTAGGCGCGAGCTTGCGGGCGGCGAGCAATGGGTAGCTCGCCGCCCGGTAAAGACCAAGCTTGGGTTGACGGCGCGTAGTGTTCCACGCGGGGCTCAAAGAGATGTCAGCAGCACTGAAGGGGTCTGCTAGGACCGATGCCTGCCGGGGTCGCGTGATTGTTCGAAAGAGATACCGTGGCCCCGGCACATGGACAACTGAAGGAACACGGGTGGGTTTTAGTCAGTAAAAGTCTGACACGCCCTCCCGCTCAACTCAGAGCGGGATCTCAAATAACTTCTTATTTGATGATTTCCCATCCTAAAAAAAAAAGGTACACCACACACCTCATTTATTTCTAATAGGCACACCTTTAAGTAGAATTGACTCTAGTTGTCCGTTCCAATGAGTAATGGCGGTTGGAGAAGAAGGACAAGAAACTCCAGCGCTACTCTTTAATAAAATGTTTTGCAATGTTATAAGTATTTAATATTTAAATATATTATAGTCGCAAAACTTATGTCCGTCTTCGATGCTGGCCCCGAGCGAATAGGCCGAGTGCCAGCCCGTGTTTCAACCGTTGTCTCAGAACAGCGTCATTTCAAAACTAGTGTTGCCAGTATTATAAATCAAAAGTTCCAATAATAGACTAAGACAATATTACAATTTAATATATTATTTTAAAACCAAACATTATGTAGACTTCGTAACTCAATCAAGTTTTATTTTAAAAACTTATCGCTTAAACGTGGATTTATAATACAAAACCACTTTAACCGAAGTAGGTACATTATTAATTCCCTTCTTAACACTAGAAGCGCCGAACATACCGACTGAGGTAAATTTAGATAAAAAAAACCGGCCAAGTGCGAGTCGGACTCGCGCACCGAGGGTTCCGTACAAACCTGCAGGTATTCACGGTTTATGCATTAGGTTTATGTTTATGAAATTAAATGTTTTTTTTTTAAATTTTTATATTTCAGTTTGGTTTACGATTTATGACGTATTAAAAAAAAACTACTTACTAGATCTCGTTCAAACTAATTTTCGGTGGAAGTTTACATGATAATGTATAACATATATATTTTTTTAGTTTTATCATTCCCTTATTTTAGAAGTTACGGGGGGGGGGTCACACATTTTACCACTTTGGAAGTGTCTCTCGCGCAAACTATTCAGTTTAGAAAAAAATGATATTCCAAACCTCAATATCATTTTTGAAGACCTGTCCATAGATACCCCACACGTGTGGGTTTGAATAAAAAAAAAAAATTGAGTTTCAGTTCTATGTATGGGGAACCCCAAATATTATTGTTTTTTTCTATTTTTGTGTGAAAATCTTAATGCGGTTCACAGAATACATCTACTTACCAAGTTTCAATAACATAGCTCTTATAGTTTCGGAAAAAAGTGGTTGTGACATACTCTGACAGACAGACAGACTTGACGAATCTATAAGGGTTCCGTTTTTTGCCATTTGGCAACGGAACCCTAAAAATATGTATATTGCAATTACGTGATTGAAGTCTCGTATATAATAATAATCTTCATATTTCATGAAAAGTCATAAAAAGTTACGATTATATGCATAATAAAATAATAATTAGAGCAGGAAGTACATCGAAATGGGTCAAATTAGGGACGCCCGCACTTATATTGTTAAAGGTTTAATAAAAGGAACCTATGTACGTGCGATTAAAACAAATCCTAAACTACAGTATCTACACAAATGTAGGTTAATACTGAATAACAGATATTATGTGCAACTTGTATTCACATAAGTGAATGACCTCAAACGACTTTTACGCGCGAACGTCGATTCGTAGAATTCCTTTGTTAAAAGTTCACGTAAAGAAACCTAGGTGCGATTAAGTCTTCATCTACAGTATCGACACATCTGTAAACTAGGTGAGTACTATTATGCTGGTTACGTTACGAATGTGATAGATTATTCAAATAATTTCAGTTTACTTAAAACACTTCTTTTTTTAATTGGACACAAAAAGAGACACCCCTATGTTAACTATAACCTTGTTTACATTTGATACACAATTCCTCATCAGAATATTATCAATAATGATATATAGATGTAATTATTATGTATACAATATTTAATTGTTGAATTTACTAAATGATTTGTATAACAAACTTATTTTTCTTAAATCAAACACTGATTTGACTCAACCGTCAATTTTGAAATCATAGTCGTTTGTTAACGGGTATAAAAGGCCGGAGCCACAGTGAACAGTCAGTTGCTTGACAGATGTTCAGTGGGTTAGTTCTAGTGCTGTTATTGTGTGGAAAGGATCGACCAGAGGTCACGTAAGTTAAGTAATTGATATTATATCCTAATTATTGCCTATTATGACAATGTTGTTGTTCTGTTTATAGTGTTGCCAACCTTGCTAATGTTTTAAATCATATAAATGGAATATTCATATTATTCTTTTCCTAGATATTGTTATATTGTGGATTATGTTGATATTATTCTGAGTTCTCTTGGACAATGGTCCAAGAGATAGAATTAATGTATTTATGATAATGACAATGTATGGCAATGTAAGAAATGTGTTGATATAATACTTCAGTACTGTTTCCATGGAGTTTCTTGTCCTTCTTCTCCATGAAGACCTAGTTTTGGAACGGACGACTAGCTTTCTGATTAATACTGACAAGCCTAATTGTAATATATGAGTAGTCTTGTCTTTCTGTGCTTTATTTATTGAAACCCCTTCCTATACACAGTAAATATGCCGTTATCATTCTGACATTCAAAGCTTGATAATTGGTATATATATATACACTTATAGTTATATAATGCCTAATATAACATCAGAAGTGGGATTGTTCTCTGTCCTTTTAAAACAGCTTACTAATGAATTTTATTTTGTTATTTTCATGTTCGATGGTGGAGCTACTAACGATCTTTTGGAACCGTTGGTTGGCGGGTCGCTAACTTCACTCGCACCTTGAAAATGAGAGCTGCGGTGCTACAACTTGCTATATGAGGTTTGAGACTGTGGAACCCCGACTTTTTGTAATAATATCAGGAAGTTTTCCGGAAATAAGTAGTAAATAAAATCCTTAGAGGCTCTTTTAAATTAAAACGAAATACAAAGGGATAAAATGATAAAATTAAGGGATTAAGTATTTTATCACTTTTGGGTCGTTCCGTAGTTTCGTGCAAAACAGATATCCAGACTAATTTACCTATGGAAATTTTATTTTTTCATATTTTTTTTATGCTGAATGGGTAAAAACATAGTTACTTTAAAAGGAGTATCGATAATATCACTATTTTATTAATTAATATTATCAAAAAAGCTGCTAAAACTGCGTGTAAAATCATTCCTCTCTGTTTCCAACTAGGGTACTTGGCGGAAGTTTTGATGTTTACTCGTCTAAATTCGAATTTACGGTTTAAATTAATACGGTATATTAACACCAAACCTCTGAACTATTGTTTACTTATTTTGATTTTACAATCAACTCAGTAATAGTATAAAAAAAACTGTAATTTCTAATTGTCACAATAAAAACTTCATCACCATCCGTACTCGGAAACTTCATAATTTTGGAGATGGTTTATTCGGTCACTAATATAGATCAGGTCACAACGTGTTTCTACTGGTCAGTCAGACGCGGGTAACAAAACAAGGCGGACGTACGCCTATCGCTGTAGTAATTATTTACGTTTTTCGCATTGTAAATAGTGCTTCGTCCAGAAATAATTTCATCACATTCCTGCTATTTCACAAGGTACTGTGGTAAGCAAATTATTGTAAATACTTGATTTGTTTATCTCTCAAATTGATTTTGATCGTATTTTATTCTTGAGTTTCTAATGTTTTAGGTAATTAAATTGTTAAACAAAATGTTAGATTTTTTCATTCATCTCCACTTCATTACCATCCGTTCCCTCCATTTTTTTTGCGGGAAGGTAATGAAAATGTTTTAGAAGGAAATGAAAAATATGATTTTATTCTATTAACTACGAACATGTTTAATTAGGAACATATTAATTTACTATTAAAATGTATTAACAACATGAGGCGCATATTTTTCTAAGTTTTTTTTAATTCTTATATGCCATATTTTATTATTTTCAGTGTTAATATGGGGAAAACTCGTAAAAAGTTATCAAGAGAAGAAAAACTGGCAAAAGATAGGCTACGTAAACGAGAAAAATATTCACAAATAAAAAACGATCCTGATTTATATAATCTACATAAAGAAAAAGAAAGGAAAATATATTTATTGAGAAAAGAGAGGAATAAGATTTGTAGCATTAAAGACATGACTCCTAGAGCACAACGAGAACAAAGAAGGCGTTGGCGAAAAAACTCGCAAAACTACTTGGAAAGAAAGGAAAAAGAAAGTAGATTACAGAGAATATTGTTACAAAACTCACCACCCCAGAGTGAGTCAGAAAATGATGTAAATCTAGAGCCTCCCAGGCCAGATCCCCTGATGCTGTCTGAACCAGGTCCTAGTACAATCAGTCAAAATATATCTGTACGATTATTAAGGTCCAATAATATATTAAGGCGTATGCGTTACAATCATATGAAGACGGTAAAGAAATTGAGTGATAAGATTAGTAAACTAGAGAGAGAAAAAGATGCGTTACGTAAAAGAAGTAATATAACTAAAAAATTGTGTGATTCTATTGAAAAAAAAGTTGATGAAGTAATGTTGGAGATAAAACCAGAAGAGAAGGAAGAAGTAAAAAAAAAACTGCTCTTTAGTGAAACTATATCTCGAAATTTGGAACACAGCTATAAAAGTACGCCAAAAAAAGAGAAGAGGAAATTTCTGGCTACGGTTATCAAAGATGACGCAAAGTTGAGAAAATATAAGCTGCTTCATAAATTACCATATTCCCGAAGAAAGAAAAATATCGTTATAGCAAAAAAACAAATATTGATAAATCAAATCCAATCATTTTTCGAGGAAGACTCAAACAGTAGAGTTGCAGCGGGCAAAAGAGAGTTTATTAAGAAGCAAGATGTGAAGAAACAGAAGAGGTACCTGAATGATAATTTTAAAAATCTACATGTGAAATTCTTGAAGGAGCAATGCAGTGTAAGTTATTCGACGTTCTGTAAGTATAGACCATATTGGGTGGTTTTTCCTAAAACAGAGCGAGATACCTGTCAATGCAAATTGCATTCAAATGTAAATTTATTGATTAAAGCACTCAAAAACGCGGAGATCATCACTGAAAGTACGGGAACACATGTTATTAATAGTCTCTGTTGTGATGCAAAGCAAAAATGTCTCGAACGTACATGTGAACGTTGCGCAAGTAAAGTCTTGAACTATCATGAATTTCAAAACGACAAAAAAATTATGTTTTATCAGTGGGTTGTAGAGAAAAAGCCATATACCGCAAAAGAGGGAACAAAAAAGATTAAATTAGTCAGTATAAAAAAAAGATTTGAAGATTATCCGCGCAACGTTATTCACAAATTAGAGTCAATTTTGGATACATTCCTCAAACACAATCTAAATATTATCGTGCAGTTTGAGGTTATCAAGCAACTGAAACAAAATTTAAAAGACATGGAGATACTAGTGCACGTGGACTTCAGTGAGAACTATTGTTTAAAATACAATCAGGAAATACAGTCGTTCCACTTCGGAGGGAGTAGACAACAAGTATCTTTACACACGGGAGTTCTATACTATAAGGACAGAGAAAAAGGTATAGTTAGATCTAAATCTTTTTGTACCATTAGTAATTGCTTAAAACATGACGCTGGAGCCATATGGGCTCACTTGTGTCCTATTTTAAAGATGGCACAAGAACTAGTACCGTATGAAATAGTACATTTCTTATCTGATTCGCCCTCTAGTCAGTATAGAAATAAAAACATTTTTTATATGATTACTAAATTAAAAGATATCTACAATAATATAACTAAGGTGACATGGAACTACCAAGAATCCGGACATGGTAAAGGAGCTCCGGACGGTGTTGGTGCAGTCGTTAAACGAACTGCTGATAACTTTGTGAAATATGGTGGAGATGTTGGCACTTTTGAAGATTTTTGGGCTTTAGTAACCAAAAATATACCAAACGTACACTTTGAGATGATAACAGAGAGCGATATTGAAGAAAGAATATTTCCACCACATATTTCAGGATTTAAAGGAACAATGAAAGTACATCAAGTAATTTGGACTGCTGAAAATATTAGGACTATTACTTTACGAAGTCTAAGTTGTTTCGAGTGTCAAGATTGCGGCATTCCGTGCATTCATAACAAGCATTTAGGCTTCCTTCATTTTAAGGGCTATGACTACAGCGAAGAGGAGAGAGTTGATGTTGATGAGATTGACCAGTGCCCTCAAAATGAAGGCACTTATATCAATGATGATCAGTCCTTATTAAGCATAGATACATCCACTTTATTAAATAACCTGGATGAATCAGATGTTATCAAAAACTTACAAACTCTAGAGGGTCCAATCGATTTACAGCTCTCACCTTTATTGAACGTTCCACCTACAACTTCGACTGTCTTAAAATCTCCTAAAATCAAGATATTATCTGACGTGCGAATAAGTTGGGAAAACCGTAAATTTTATAAGATTCCAAATCATAAACTAATCCCAAAAAAATTAGAAGTATTTAATTCTGAACACCAACGGCAATTCGAGACTTATGTGCATTCAAATAAATCTGAAAAAGAAAACAAAGACACACTAAATATAGACTACAATAAATATGATGAATCAGATGATAGTGAGGAATTAAATATTTTTTAATTATAATATTTATGACTGATTTTGCAAAATCTGTTTTACGACCTAAATTTAAGGTTGACTAGAGTAACGTTGAAGAATGATTGTCGGTAGACGTGTTAAGATTGTTTGAACATTTTCAACACATTCTTTATAATATTAAGCAATCCTTTACTTTCGTTTTCGTTTGTTATATATTACAAGCCTATTATATTTTGTTAATGTTGATTGTCCATTCCATATTAATAATAATGATTATGATTGTTTTATATGTTTTTAAGTCTAATTGTTTAAAATTAATGTTTAATTTTGCGCCAGAGACCAAAAAAGCTACCTATATAGTTACCTACTATTATTATTATATTAACTGTTATTAGGATGTAGTCAGTCAGTACCTATAGGTAAGATGTAAGATGGGGTTGACTACTGTTTAAGAGCCTTTAATTATTAAAAAAAAGTGATTATGCTTCCTTCCACGAAGTTGATTTATTAGACTCATTAAAATGAAAGTCTGAATTTTAATAAAAGAAAGTGATTATTTAAATGAAATTGTTTTATTTCGTTATTTTAAATTACCTTCTTTTACGGTTCATTACCTAATTCAGAACCTATTTCCTTATCCTAACCTATTTCAGAACTGTTTTACGGTATATAATTGCCATTCCGACTTATATCATTACCATCGCGCCCTAGTTCATTACAATCCTCTCACTTTTCATCGCCTTCCAGGTGTAATTTCAATTGTTATTTTCTCAAAGACTAAACAAGGTAATATGGCGCCTACCAGTTTTAATGACTCTGGTGACAATTTAAACTCGATTAAATCAATAAAAAATATAAAAAATAACATTTTTTTTTAATTCCGCGGAACGTTACTATTTGCACGAAACGACGGAATGACCCTTTTACATCATTATTCAATAGATAATCAAGTACCAATGGATTATTGTGGATGGAAATATGTTAACTACTCAATAGTCATTGAACCAGTTTCTTTCAAATATTATTAGAGGATACAATTTTGAAAAAAAAAAGAGGAAGTATTATGATGCAGGTGTTCACAAAAGTGAAACTGCGTGATATGATACGTTTAGAAGGTATTAATTTGTACAGAAAGACGTACAGTGTAGGTTACAGATGTTAAAGTTTAAAAAAAAAAGCTTTAGACTGACTACCTAGCCACCTCTAACAAAAACCATAAATTAAAAAAAAAAAAATTAAGGAGGTCGGTTGTTGTTTTTTGAAACGGGTTATTATTTTTAACTTTTACTTATGGTATCTATCTCCTATACCATTGCTGGCCACGTGAATAGCAGCAAAGTGGATTAAATTCGTGTTATCGAAGCTAAGGAAAAAACTACCAAAGCAAAGTCAATAAAATTCAAATGGGATCACACAGAAAGTACCGACTTTCAATTAAAAAACAAGAATCATCATAATCGGTTCACCCAGTCAAAAGTTGTGATGTAACAAACATAAAAATACAGTTGAATTGAGAACCTCCTCCTCTTTTTGAAGTCGGTTTAAAAAATTTGTGAAGTGAATCTGGTTTTGTTAAAGTTTTAATTTGTTTTTATGATACACTTACTAACAACAAGAAACCGTTACGTTAGGGCCGGGCACTTGGCTGGTCACGTATTTTATTATTTACCGTAGCATTAGATAAGTATAAAGAGAAACCGTTGATTAGGTTACAAATAAATAAATACATGAAAATAGTTTTAGAAAAAAAAAAATAAGATGCTAAAAACGTCATAATGTTGACTAATTGTTTTCTGCATTTTTTAATTTTGTCTTAATCTGCGTTTGCTATTTAATTTTCAAACATGTAAACAAATTAGTTCAAAAATAATAATCTTAATACCTAAACGTAAAGCTAAATAGATATTCAAGTTGCTATAACATCAATTTGATATTAGGATTTAATACACTATAGATAGACTTATTGCTCCAACATAAGATATATTTTAAGTGTTAATTCTACACAGCTTGTTCAGCACAGTTTGTTCATTAGCTTCGGAACATGTCACGGGCGGTGTATGCCCAAGGTAGTTCTAGCATTTTGAAATCAATCAAGTAACAGAGTAAGTATGAAAAAAAAAATTGAGGTTGTAGTAAATGCAGAATTCATAGATAACACTTTGTTTAATTATAAAAGTGGTTATATAGATCTCAGTAGGTACTTAACGTAATTTTAGTTTCATTTCTTTTAAGGGTTATATTATTTTAAGATATTTAGAATTAGCTTGTGAGCTTTTTATTATAGGGACATAGATAGTGATGAAATCGTATGATGAATTGGATTGGAATTACCAGTGCTCACAGGGATAAGGCTTGAGACAAAACCTTATTATTTAGGTTTGGTTAAACTGAAACGACCGGATTTTTAAAACAATACAAATAAAAGAAACAGGAATTGATGTGGGAAATGATTAAGCTACACAATTAGAGGTTACTTTAATTGTGAAATAAATGAAAATTTATCGCTGGGTCTGGTGTTAGGGGACTCACGTACAGTGGGTGGAGCCATAACATCACTTGGGTCATAGGCCAATGAAAACAATATAAACGTTCCTCTTATCGCTTTTGACACTTGTACTTCGAGATGACGTACAGTTCGGCATGGCCGAGAAAGGTTATTTTCAAATTATAAGCATTTTTGTCTATTTCAGTTGAACCGAACGTTCAAACGATACCTTGACAAAGATTAGATTTATTATGATTTATTGGATAATTATTTTGTAAGATTAAGAAAAAGGTATTGTGAATACTGGTGTAATAACATGATGTTGTAATGGGCGTTTACCATTATTTTTTTTTGTAGTTATGGTCTGATCCTTTATATCTTCTTCAGTTCTCAAATATTTCCTTAATGAAGCTCACCTCTTTAAGCTACGATACTGAGTAGATTATCACATAAAAAATTAAATTAAATTGCATTACAGCGATTACCGATAAATCAACCCAAATCTTTCATTTTCAATGGCCTAACCATTTTAAGAAAAATAAATAAATTAAAAACAAGACAAAATAATGATGCTGTCAATGTCACGCTATTAATTTGGTTTGACATTTTAAGATGAAAGCTGAATGTCATTCTGTGCTAACTGACGTTACAAACATTTACAAACTGTTGAGTCGGTGAAGCTGTACGGACATATTTTCGATCTGACTGTACAAGTACTATAAAAACGATGTTATTTGAGAGATATTTGGATGCCAATCAAATGTTCATGGTAATTTAAAATTACTTGTTTTAGGTCCCGATGTTTATAAATTATAACGAAGAAAACAACACAAAGTATAAATATTCGGAATAAAATATAGTTAGTAGTTTGTTTAACGTCCCGAAAATTGAATTTATACTTCGGTATGATCCTCCATCTCTTCTTCAATCGGTCTTTCGTTGCTGGAGACCGTGGTCACTGGGCTCATTTAAAGCGGATAGTCAGACTCGATTGACTCTGTTCCAAAGTAGCTAACACCACCTATTGAAATTAATTTGAGGATGTGGCTTCTTTTACTTGGATTTGTTCTTTTTTTTCCAATGTAATGAGCATCAAATAGTACGGAAAATAAATAGCTTTTCTCAAGATTAATGTCTGCGAAATAATTGTTTTTACTTTGGTTCGTTAGGTATTATTTACTGTTATTGCTTCCAAAGTGAGGTATTGGTCGGAGTGACCATGTCAAGAATTTGTGAAAACATAGTAAATGTTTATTGAATACGGTTTTCGGTAATATTGTCAGATTGACCGAGCGATGAATTATCCGAATCATTTTCATAATCACTGGCTAGTGTTTTGATACAACGGTTCTTGAATAGGAATGGCTTTTAGAATTATTTCTATAACAATTGTTTTGTAAAACTGATTACATCCATTGTTATTAATTGGGTTTGTTAATTTAGCATAAATATTTAAACTAATTGGATTTTTCAGTATATAATTTGTGTCCAATTAACATTAGATGTTTAAAATGACAAACTTAACAAAACAGTATTTACATTAGTTACTGCTGGTCGGTCACTGCCCTGATATCTTTCTGAAATTCACGCGCAGCAGGTGATAGGACTGATATGTCAAGGCCAGGGACTATTATAGGAACTGCTGGTCGGTCACTGCCCTGATATCTTTCTGAAATTCACGCGCAGCAGGTGATAGGACTGATATGTCAAGGCCAGGGACTATTATAGGAACTGCTGGTCGGTCACTGCCCTGATATCTTTCTGAAATTCACGCGCAGCAGGTGATAGGACTGATATGTCAAGGCCAGAGACTATTGTATGAACTGCTGGTCGGCCACTGCCCTGATATCTTTCTGAAATTCACGCGCAGCAGGTGATAGGACTGATATGTCAAGGCCAGAGGCTATTGTATGAATTGTGAGACTTTTTGAAAATGTTTATAATTAGCTTGGTACTTCGAGAGCGAAGTACAGGTCAGTCTGGCCGTGATAGATTATTCAAATAATTTCAGTTTACTTAAAACACTTCTTTTTTTAATTGGACACAAAAAGAGACACCCCTATGTTAACTATAACCTTGTTTACATTTGATACACAATTCCTCATCAGAATATTATCAATAATGATATATAGATGTAATTATTATGTATACAATATTTAATTGTTGAATTTACTAAATGATTTGTATAACAAACTTATTTTTCTTAAATCAAACACTGATTTGACTCAACCGTCAATTTTGAAATCATAGTCGTTTGTTAACGGGTATAAAAGGCCGGAGCCACAGTGAACAGTCAGTTGCTTGACAGATGTTCAGTGGGTTAGTTCTAGTGCTGTTATTGTGTGGAAAGGATCGACCAGAGGTCACGTAAGTTAAGTAATTGATATTATATCCTAATTATTGCCTATTATGACAATGTTGTTGTTCTGTTTATAGTGTTGCCAACCTTGCTAATGTTTTAAATCATATAAATGGAATATTCATATTATTCTTTTCCTAGATATTGTTATATTGTGGATTATGTTGATATTATTCTGAGTTCTCTTGGACAATGGTCCAAGAGATAGAATTAATGTATTTATGATAATGACAATGTATGGCAATGTAAGAAATGTGTTGATATAATACTTCAGTACTGTTTCCATGGAGTTTCTTGTCCTTCTTCTCCATGAAGACCTAGTTTTGGAACGGACGACTAGCTTTCTGATTAATACTGACAAGCCTAATTGTAATATATGAGTAGTCTTGTCTTTCTGTGCTTTATTTATTGAAACCCCTTCCTATACACAGTAAATATGCCGTTATCATTCTGACATTCAAAGCTTGATAATTGGTATATATATATACACTTATAGTTATATAATGCCTAATATAACAAATGCGTCGAATCGTGTCTATCGGCTGATTGTTGGTTGGTCTAACTACCTACTCGTATAGATGTGAACAGCTGTAAGAATGCTAAGTGCATGGATTTAATTGATCAACATCCTACCTGTGATAGGTGGTCGTTGACAGTCCTACTGTTGTAGGAACACGCTACACATTACACTAGCACACTGTTTTTGAGAACTTTCTTATTCACCACAGGCATCACATCACAATAGACAGTTAGTGCCTCCTTATGATACTAATTACTGTGGCACACCACCATATTCTGGTACTCCTAGTTGGTAAACCTATGCTTTGGCATTGTTGCCTTTGTTGCGAGAAGAAGTATGTTAATAAAACTGGCCAAGTGCGAGTCGGACTCGCGCAACGAGGGTTCCGTACAAACCTGCAGGAATTCACGGTTTATGCATAAGGTTTATGTTTATGAAATTAAATGTTTTTTTTTAATTTTTATATTTGAGTTGACTGAATGAAAGGTAAATTGTGGTTTACGATTTATGACGTATTAAAAAAAACTACTTACTAGATCTCGTTCAAACCAATTTTCGGTGGAAGTTTACATGGTAATGTACATCATATATTTTTTTTTAGTTTTATCATTCCCTTATTTTAGAAGTTACGGGGGGGGGGGGACACATTTTACCACTTTGGAAGTGTCTCTCGCGCAAACTATTCAGTTTAGAAAAAAATGATATTAGAAACCTCAATATCATTTTTGAAGACCTATCCATAAATACCCCACACGAATGGGTTTGATAAAAAAAAATTTTTGAGTTTCAGTTCTATGTATGGGGAACCCCAAATATTATTGTTTAAAAAAAATGATATTAGAAACCTCAATATCATTTTTGAAGACCTATCCATAGATACCCCACAGGCATGGGTTTGATGAAAAAAAAAATTTGAGTTTCAGTTCTATGTATGGGGAACCCGAAATATTGTAGTTTTTTTTTCTATTTTTGTGTGAAAATCTTAATGCGGTTTACAGAATACATCTACTTACCAAGTTTCAACAGCATAGCTCTTATAGTTTCGGAAAAAAATGGCTGTGACACACTCGGACAGACAGACAGACAGATATGACGAATCTATAAGGGTTCCGTTTTTTGCCATTTGGCAACGGAACCCTAAAAACGCGTGCGGTACAACTCGCGTATCGTGAG
Source organism: Aporophyla nigra (assembly GCA_947507805.1). Taxonomy (NCBI): domain Eukaryota; kingdom Metazoa; phylum Arthropoda; class Insecta; order Lepidoptera; family Noctuidae; genus Aporophyla; species Aporophyla nigra. The sequence goes on along the minus strand of OX382297.1, from coordinate 15,866,934 downwards.
GAACTGACGAGCGCGGGGCCACGCCGGCCGGTATACCCTTTTGAGCTTAGAGCTCCTTCACACTAGTGTTTGTCCAGCGTAGGCGTTCGATAAACATATGCGCGGCGCAGGCGTCGCGTTGTCGCGGCGCCAGGGCAAGGGTAAATGAATACGCTGCGATAGCGCCGCAGGTGCGCGACGCATGCGCCGCGTTAGAGCAGCGTTCAATTGACTCCAGAGGAAACGCCGCAACAACGCAACGCCTGCGCCGCGCATACGTTTATCGAACGCCTACGCTGGACAAACGCTAGTGTGAAGGCGCTCTTATTCATAAAAGTCGTGCCGCCGTAATACTATACCGCCATGCCGCTGCCCGCTTCAATGATAGTAAATACTATGTACAAACTAGCGTAATGGTGTTAAAATAAGAAGGAGCCGGTATTTCTTATGTGCGTCAAGTAATTTATAAAGATTAAATTTTGAAGAAAATACATTTAGATAAAAAAAAAAAAATTCGTTGCTATGGCATCGGTACCACCTTTAGATGTTTCTCTTTAAATATTTCGTGTATGAATAGATACACCTTATATATGCAAACATTAATGATTGAATAAATAAACAAAGACAAACTCTAACTCCTATGAAATAGAATATAATATTATTACATTATGTTGGTAAAGTATTCGAATCATAAATAACTATGTATTCTAAGGTACTTAATTAAATAAATAACTGCATTTACATATACTGAAACAAATCCGTTTATGCTCAATTTAAGCAATAATTTTAATTGACTTATAAGTGTGCATAATGTGAAAAGTTTAATATAATATAAATAATAATAAATTGTTTATTTATAAAAAGGGTCACATTTACAATAAATACGTTAAACAATTAAAATAGAGCAGATTTGCTAATTTGCCTGAACTAGGTAGAACCTATGTTTCAGGCTACAAATGCACAAATTCTTATAATGTAATAAATAAACAATGTGTAGTAATAACTAAAATTAAAACTTGGGTAACAAAAGTAAAATAGCGTGTTAGTGTTTTTATTTGCAGACACCTAGTAAATCTTCTGTCTGTGCATAATCTATGTTTAATAAATATTGAAGTTTATTTTTTTTACAGCTACAGTAGTTTAATTTAAAGATACTTAGTTTTCTATTTAATCTATTGTACAGAAATGGGCCTAAACATGTATAGAATCGTTCTACAAAGACATGTTTTGAGGTCTCATTTGTTACACATACTATATCATTCCGTCTCTTGTTAGTATTGTCAGCAGTGTAAGCACACGAGGGGTTGCGACAATCGTTGAAAGAATCCGGCAATTAGGACTCGAGGTGGCCCTGCACAAGTCCGAGGCCATGGGTTTTCATGGTCCTCGGAACGCGCCACCTTCGGGTTTCCAACTCACGGTGGGAGGAGTTCACATCGGCGTCGAGTCGACGATGAAGTATCTGGGACTTGTCCTCGACAGCCGGTGGAACTTCGTTGAGCATTTTCGACGTTTGGCTCCCAGACTGGAGCGGGCTGGCTTAAAGCGGCTCCTGCCCAATCTGGGGGGTCCAAACGCCTCCTGCCGGGGGCTCTACACGGGGGTCGTGCGGTCCATGGCCCTTTACGGGGCACCGGTGTGGGCGCCCTCATTGAGGCTGCGCCCAGCGCGCCGGTTGAGTGCGGCCCAGAGGGTCATGGCCATCCGGCTAGTCCGGGGATACCGCACGGTCTCCTGCGAGGCGGCGAGCCTCCTTGCCGGAGTGCCGCCATGGGATCTGGAGGCAAAGGTCCTCGCCCACATGTGGGAGTGGCGCGAGGACGCGAAACGCCGGGGTGAAACTCCGCTGCCGCGACAAATCGCGGCACGGCGGGCGGAGCTCCGGCAGGATCTCATGGCGACATGGCGGGTACGAGTGTCCCAACCCAGCACTGGGCACGCCACAATTGCGGCGGTAAGTCCCCTCTTTGAGGAGTGGATTGAGAGGCGCCACGGCGTCCTCACCTTCCGCCTGACGCAGGTTCCCGGTGGGCATGGGTGCTTCGGTGGGTTCCTGTTCAGGATAAAGCGGGAGGAAACGCCCGGGTGTTTCCATTGTGAGGATCGTCTAGAGGACACGGTGGAGCATACGGTGGAGGTGTGCCCTGCCTGGGCGGAGCACCGCCGTGTCCTCGTGGAGGCGATCGGCATCGGCGACCTCTCGCGTCCGGCCCTGGTGCGAGCCATGGTACGGAGCGAGAGGGCATGGGAAGCCGTCACCTCCTTCTGCGAAGCAGTAATGCTCGCGAAGGAGGAGGCGGGGCGCGTAGTGTTCCACGCGCGCCTCAAAGAGATGTCAGCAGCAATGTAGGGGTCTGCTAGGACCGATGCCTGCCAGGGTCGCGAGATTGTTCGAAAGAGATACCGTGACTCTGGCACATGGGCAACTGAAGGAACACGGGTGGGTTTTAGTCAGTAAAAGTCTGACACGCCCTCCCACTCCGCCCAGAGCGGGAGAAGTCATTTGATGATTTCCCATCCAAAAAAAAAAAAAAAAATGGTGTGCTGTTTTAATACTAACTGCATAATAAAAAGCTGCCGAACAGTCAGCACGTTGCAAGTTTTATAAAGTAGATCTGTGGGAAAAAATAAAGGATGGAAGTTTGCTACCTTCAAAATTGTTCTCTGAGCTCTTTCAAGAGGAAGCAAATTCGTTTTTGGTGCACCGCCCCAAGAAGTGATACAGTATTGAATAATAAATTGACATAGGGCCAAATAAACTTGTGTGATTAATTTTTTGTCTGTTTTTCTTTTCTAATGTTCGTAATTTCTTAAAAACATATATAAGTTTACGCACTCTTTTAGTAAGGCTTTCAATATGTATTTTAAAAGAGAGTTTTTCGTCCATTATGACCCCCCGGTATTTAATGTTGCTCGTTTTGATAATAGAAGGACAATTACACGTACTAACTGCACAGTTTCCGCATTTATGGGCATATAGATGAGGGTTAGTAATGTTAGGTTGAGGTTTGCGCATGGAGAAGTGAATATATTTTGTCTTGTCGGCATTTAATGTTAATAAATTGCTTTGAAGCCAGTTAGTCACAGAATTTAATCCTAATTGAGCGACTTCAAACAGTTCGCTTCTGCTTTTTGCGGTAAATATTAACGCCGTGTCGTCGGCATATGATATTATTTTACCGTGTTTAATATTTAGATTACACAATTCATTCATATAAATTAGGAATAGTGTGGGGCCCAGAATACTCCCCTGGGGTACACCGAAACTAGTATTTTTCTGTTCATTACTCATAATATTATCTATTTTAACACATTGGTACCGGCCGTCTAAATAGTCAGGAAACAGTTTCAGCGGCGTTCCTCTTATTCCTATGGTTTCTAATTTGTTCAGAAGAAGAGAAACAGATACCGTGTCGAACGCCTTGGCTACATCGAGGAAGACTCCCAGGGTCTGGTGTCTTTTGCCAAGTTCTCGTGAAATATAATCAATCAGGCTATGCACCGCATCGGCAGTCGATAATTTCGCTCTAAAACCAAATTGCGCAGGGGAATAGATGTTATTTTTTGCTAGGTAATTAACTAGTCTAGTGTTTATAATTTTCTCTAGTATTTTTAAAATCGACGATAGTAAGGATATTGGCCTATAATGATTAACTATGTCTTTACTACCGGATTTAAAGATAGGGATTACAACTGCCTTTTTTAGGCAACTCGGGAAAATTCCTTCGGAAAGACAGATTCGAAAAATATGCGTTAAGAGAGGTATCAAAATATGCTTTAAGACTTTAAGGATCTTATCTATATATATAAAATTCAAAGTCCTGAGTGACTGACTGACTGACTGACTGATTGACTGACTGACTGATATATCAACGCACAGCCTAAACCGCTGGTCCTAGAGACATGAAATTTGGAGGGTGTGTTCTTTGTGAAGAGTAGGTATCCACTAAGAAAGGGTTTTTTGAAATTCCATCCCTAAGAGAGTGAATAGGGGGGTTGAATTTTCACGCAGGCGAAGCCGCTGGCGGAAGCTAGTTGCTTATATTATCCCAGCCAGCTGCATAATCATCCTTTAGCCCGGAAATTATTCGGGATATTTCATCTTCATCAGTGTCCAACAGAGCAAAAGATTTTGAGATACGGCTATTGCTTGATTTTTGGACAGATGATTGGACGCAATATTGTGAAATCTGCCCAACAAGAGTTTTCCCAACATTTACAAAAAAGTTATTTACATTGTTAGCTGTTATGACTGGTGACGAATTTGCAAGTAGTAAACTCGAACTTGATTCACGCTGTTTTGATATTTATTGGTGATATTTTTAATACTTTTCCAAAGTTGTTTGCTATTGTTACCTGCTCTATTTATTTGTTTTTTATCGTAATCAGTTTTTACCTTCTTTAAGAGATTGTTGCAGAAATTCCTGTATCTTTTATAAGTAGTTTGAATTATAACATTATCAGGGTATCTCTTAGTTTTCTGATAAAGTTTATCTCTGTCTTATACAGCAAATTAATCCAGAAGTAATCCACGGTTTAATATTATAAAGTTTCTTATTTACTGTAGAAACTGTCGTGTTATGTAATATTGCTTGTTGGACCTGTTTTATTAAGTACAATAAAGCGTCAGCAGTATGGAAAGTGTTTACTTCGAGTGAGTATAATCTGGGCTGGGCAGCGTTTGGGAAGCTACGCAATATCTTCTCGTCCCACATACCGCAGTGTCTCAAGACGAAAGTCTTTGACCAGTGTGTGTTGCCAGTGATGACATATGGAACCGAAACGTGGTCGTTCACAATGGGCCTTATTAGAAGGCTGAAAGTCACCCAAAGGGCGATGAAGAGGGCTATGCTTGGAGTTTCCCTACGCGATCGAATCAGAAATGAAGAGATCCGTAGGAGAACCAAGGTAACCGACATAGCCCGAAGAATTGCTAAACTGAAGTGGCAGTGGGACATTGCTCGCAGAACAGATGGCCGATGGGGCCGAAAGGTTCTGGAATGGCGACCGCGTACCGGAAGACGTAGAGTTGGAAGGCCTACAACAAGGTGGACCGATGACCTTGTGAAGGCCACAGAAATCCGCTGGATGCGGCAAGCACAAAATCGGTCGAAGTGGAGGAGCTTGGGGGAGGCCTATGTCCAGCAGTGGACATCTTTCGGCTGAAATGATGATGATGAGTATAATCTTATTTTATACATGGTTCATGCAAACGTCGATCGCAGTATCGATGTAAGCTTGAATAGTTACCCTACTCGAACTAAGCGAACTCCTCATCTCCGCACGTCTTCTGTATTAAGTCTTTGTAAATTCGTACATCGGTGAATACTAGAACACTTGTATCGTTTTTAAACATTGTAAAGCTGCCAATACCAAATAGTTTGTTATTCGAATATAACACTGCGCCTGACAGCACACCTGGGAAGTTGTCAATATTTCTAACACATATGAAAAAACCCCATTGCCGCGGCAACCACTCGTCGCAGTCCTCCAGTACGGCATCGTCCTCATCGTAATAAGTCTCACGTATTACATCGTAAGTTTCATCATTTTTTTTTGTTTCTTCACTTGCATCTACATAATCAGCTTCATGATTTTCATTGTCTCTATAGTTAAGGCTGAAAATCCGCACTTTAGTATCTATTTGATCGAAAGGGCTAGCGATGAAAGATATCAAAGCGTTGAATCTTAATTTAAGGTGGCCGGTCCAAAAAAACGCCGATGGAGGCAACCTAAAGCCGTAAAATGAAGAAGACGCTCTGGCGATTCCAACTTCTTCGGCCATTCTGAACACCATCAGGTCGTGAATAGGAGAGTGTCGTCGATCATTCCAAATAAATTCCTCATCATTTGGCACAAATGCTATTCGACGACCACACACTATGTTTGATATTTTCACAACCGTTTTGTTATTTTCCACACCTACAGGAAACATCGCCAAAATGTTGTCAGTATAGTTAGAGGAACTTATCAGATTTCTATAAGCATTATATGATGTTAGAATACGACTGTTGTCCAAGAGGACCCCTGTCGTAATATATGTCTTTTCAAGCCGCTATTTAAGTAGTTTGGGAGATTTAATACAAGAAGTATAATCCTGTGCACGTAGCGATGATGTTGTGTAACAGGTAACCACGCATGTGAAGGATCCCTCTGCCAATTCATTTCTTTTACTTCTCTAAACGCATTCTTGTAGCTTAAAAGGTTAAGCAATATGAACATCACTAACAAACGGGCCATGGTTCTGCATCTATAACAAAAAGTTCTTATTAAACATAATTTTATAAACACTGTAAGTGTGTTTGATTACAGTATTTACACGGGTGCACGTTAACAATCGCGTAAATTTGACTGCAAACAAATGGTAACATTTGAACTTCGAATTCGCTCTTACTACTTAGACATAGACGGGTAAAGTCAAGCATATGTATGTGTGTGGATTGTGACCACGCGCTGCTCCTTGAGTACTGATGAAAAAGACTGGATATTTTAAGAGATTCGTAAACAAGATTCGTCCGTTTCAGGGTGTTTCGACGGGAAGGTATGAAAATGATTTTTCGTACCCAATTCGCCGCCACGTAGTTTGCTCTCTATTATTCGACTGTGTTGAAAGATACACTTAAATATAGTTGTGGACAGATTGAACTTAACTCCCGCATTGACATAAGTTTCTCCAACATCTCTAACTTCAAATCAATACACTTGAATCTTGGAAGTCTGATCTGCAACGGCAATAAGTTGTCACCATCTACGCCTCAGAAACCTGATGTTTCTAGAGAGGTGATATCAAATGACTTGACACTTGCCATCTACAGTGGTGTCTTCAACCTATCTTCGATTTGAATGAATATTTATACTGTAAATACTAGAAACAAACACAAATTTCTTGTTCCGACATCTAGGCTCAAGAAAATAGGTGGATCGTTTAGCTGCCAATATAATGTTTTTAAAATAAACTTCCGAGCCGCATTCTAGAAGAAGAAGAAAGAGAGCTTCCATAAATTCAAAACTTTTATAATGCGAAAATTATGTCAGAAAGCCTTTTATACTGTAAAATACTATATTGTAGATAAAACAGCTTAGGATTTGAGCTGCTCTAGTACATAAACACTAGATGTTGATTTTTATATTATTCCCAAGTAGCACAAAAGTGCTGTATGTCAGCAATTTTACAGACAGTGCACACTGAATGCATAAGTTGCTGAATAATAGCGTAAACAGCACATCATCAGCTGATATAACCCTAATTTGGGCACAAATTATTCATCACATAGCTGTTTAAGAATTCCAATTGACAAATAATTGAATTATAACAACATTATAATTATTAGCATTTATGTGTGTAACAGTCACTTCAAGAGCTGAATATTGCCTGACTAACGAGGCACGTGTTACTTATAATACAGCAAGGAAGACGAATGTGTACATCGTGTATACTTTTACACGGTTGAAATTATACACTGAGCGAAATTGTGGAATGCAATAACTTAATATTATTTATTTTTCTTTAATATGAACTGTCAAATTGTAAAACATGAAGTGTATCGTTGTGTGCAAGAACTCAGGTGCCATTTGTGAGAAAATACATAAAATTTAAGGTAAGTAAAACTTCGATTTCTTCCTATTATATGAAATCTTATTGGGAATGTAACTTTACTGTCATATACCATACATATTTAGTTCAAAATTTTCACGCGCCCTCGGAATACCACTAAATACTAAAAGATAAGTAACAGAACTGGAATGAAAATAAAATAAAGATGTTGGTTTTTGTACAAAGAAAACAAAAAAAAAAAACTTTTTTCGGTTAAATAATTTGTAATCTAAATTAATTACAATTGATACCCTCTAAAATAAACAAAAATTAAAAGATCAAATTCTACAATAATACACAGTAGCGCAGTCAATATGGTGGATGGCAAGTGAACAGTTTTAATCTTATTGTAATGCTAAGGTCTGTACTGGTGTTCACATCTAGCCTGTAATTCAGCAAAGAGTAAAATAGTTTAGCACTTGTGAAATAAAAATCAGACATGGATCGATGAGGAAAGTAGTATTGGTTCACATTTGCGTCAGTTACCTAGATAACTACCTTTATGGATCCAAGCTTTTAGGGTTCCACCGTGGTTCTTTTAAAGCCATTTTGTTCCCTTTTTTAGTTATTATGCGACGAAATGTACTTAATTAAAATTGTAATTTAAGTAGCTGATGTTATAATTTAATTATATGTAAATAAATAAATATCTTAGGACAATCAACACACTGTTATCTGATCCCAAACTAGGCAGAGCCTGTACTATGGTAACCAGGCAACTGATAAATATACTTATATATTTCTAAATATATACATATTATAGATAAATTACACCCAGACACAGAACAAATAATTGAGCTCATCACACAAAGATTTTCCCTGGGTGGGAATCGAACCCACGACCTCAGTCTTAGCAGTCAGGGTCACTAACCACTAGACTAACAGGCCAGTCCAGTATATGTATAATACATAAGTTATTGATTTATTCAATATGCGACGAAATACATATAAATTAGTAGGTACCTATCTAAAAATAATGTATTCTTCTGGCTTAATAATAATTAATTACTTTCACATGAAATCGAAATTGACATTGATACACACAGTATTTATGCGGCGCGAAAAGTATTTTTTATGAAACATTTCGCTGGATCTGCAACATGGTCCATGCAACGCGATCGTGCACATGCCTCATCGCCACCCGAGCTCAGGGCGGAGTGCGGCGCGGCGGCGGCGTTGTCGCAATATTAGTTTACATAGATCATCAGTTTATCGTCAAATCGCAACTCGGCCGATCGTTCTAAGTCAAGACGCTTTCGTATTTTATGATAGATGAACAATATTATTTCAATTTAGGGTTGCGAATTAAAGTGAATAAGTTGCGATCGACTTATTACTGCTATTTTGGTAGGTAATAAAGTAGGTCCTCTGTGTTTTTGTCTGTAGGTGTTTTGTATATGTCGGGTTTGGTCCAGACATCAGAAGTAAAACTCAGTTATGGCAATACAATACACTAATTTTAATTTAATTGAACAATCAGTTATCTTAAATCTAGGAAATGTAGAAATGAAATAAAACTGAATTAAATAACGAATAAAGGCAGTGAGGGCGGTCACATAGGGCAGTACTGACTGTCAGGGACAGTGGTCCATGCACCCACCGCAATAAGGATAGTACTAACTGTGTACACAGTGTTCCACATCCAATAACCGGGCAGTACTGACTGTCGAGAGACAGTGGTCCGTGCACCAAGACGCATCCGTTTGAAATGCGTGCCGTCTCAACAGCGCAGCTCCTTATAAAGGCGGTCGCTAGTGGCCGAGGGTAGTTACGATATTTTACTGAACTGTACATTACGTCAAATGATCGAAAGAGTGAAGGTTTGTCTATGATGCTTCCGGTGCACGTTCCACTAGCGCCATCTAGTCGCCGTCTCTCGCAGTTGTTAAATAATATTGCTGCCGACACGGCCATTCTGACAAATCACTCGTCCTCGAGTGCATTTATTCATCTAAAAATAATAATAATACTAATTAATTCACATCATCATCATCGTTACATAGCTTAATAGCAAATATCACTGGTCTAGGTATTTCTTTACAACAGAAAACCCCTACAGTTCAAACAAGCTGGTCTAAATCGTCACCCACTAAAGCAGGCGAGATTCCTGCAGCATCTCACACATCATTGCTCATAACAGCAAGAGATCTTATTAGAACACCAATACAGTTCAAACATTCTGGTCTGAATCGTCACCCACTAAAGCAGGTGAGATTCCTGCAGAGCATCACAGATCATCTCCCACAACAACAGGAAAGATCTTTATATTCTATTTGCTAAAACAACCATCTTCCACAAAAGTAGAAGAGACCACATAGTAATTGATCATTCCAAAGATTCCATTATAGCATCGGAATTATCTACACTTAAGGTGCGAGAACTTACAGAAAGTGTTTCCTCTGCATCATCTGCAGTCAATGTGCCAGAGCTTACAGAAAGTGTTTCCTCTGAATCATGTGCAGTCAATGTACGAGAGCTTACAGTAAGAGTTTCCTCCGAGTCTGAGATCATATCATTATTTACTGGCACAAAAGACGTACTGAGCTCATCTTCTGCCGTCACGGTCCGTTCATCATTTTCATCACTATAATTTTCGCAAATTTCTAAATAACTTTCTTGCCCTTTAGGTACTTCCCTTAAATTTTCATGTGCATATTTATAAATTCTGTTAGAACCGTTAATATGTTTAAGTTCATAACGGTCATTATCTAATACGGTGACTATTTTATAAGGCCCCTTAAATTTATTATCTAACTTTGTTTGATGTCTTGCTTCGCATTTTGCGAAAACAAATTCACCTACTGCAAAAGGTTTAATCCGAGCTTTTCCCTTATTAAACCGTATAGTGTCAGCGTTAGCTACTCTTTGAATATTTTCTGATGCGGATGAACGAGCCGTTTCAACATTAATTATAGGTGGTTCAGAAGAACTAGGAGTTATTTTAGCTAGACTAAGTGAGGAACCTTGAATGCCAAACATCAGTTCCATAGGCGTAAAACCTGTGGTCCTGGAACGAGTACTATTAAGAGCAAGTTGGATCTCTCCTAGTTCATCCTTCCAAGCATTATTAGAATTACATTCTATAACAGTAAGAATACTCTTCAAAGTTCGCATGACTCTCTCAACCTGCCCGTTAGCTCTACTAGAACCAGTTGCTATTAAATGGAGCTCTATTCCATTATTATTACAAAAGTTTTTAAACTCATTGCAGTCATAACAACGTCCTCTATCTGCGATAATGCGCTTCGGAGCACCAAATAAGTTTACAGCATTCTTAATTGCTCTCACAGCGTATGAAGAGCTTAAGGCCGGTGTATATTCCAGCAGTACAAACTTTGTAAAGGCGTCTATTAAAACTGAGCAATATTCTTTTTTATCACTTTTGCCCGAAAGTTTTCCGGTTAAATCCAAGTGAATTGTGTGCCAAGGGACTGGATGTTTAGGAATTGAATGCAACTGCATTTGCTGTGCACCTGAAGGGCCTTTAGCAGTTTTACATACTACGCAGCAATTAATAAACTTTTTGACTAATTTAGCCATATCAGAAAACCAATAAAATTCGTAAAGTTTGTCTAAAGTCTTGTCAAAACCTAAATGTTTTATTTCATTATGAACGTGGTTAATAAGGGACCAAACCAAAGAACGTGGTACAATAGGTAGCCAACTAGAAACTCCTCTACGTTCTATCTTCCTATACAATATTCCTTGTCTTAAATCATACGTATGCGATATCTCTTCAGGTAATTGATTATTACGGATTTTTGCTATTATTTCAGAAAGTTCTGAATCGCGTTCTTGTTCTACAATTAACCAACCTTTATCTAATTCAAGGAAATTTACTTTGCGGGGCTCAGAATAATTTGTGTTTGACAAATTGCGAGACAAGAAATCTGCATGAGCCATCTTTCGACCTTCTTTGTACACGATATCAAAATCATAAGCTTGCAATATAGCCCACCAACGGTGAACCCTTGGAGTCAAATCACGTTTAGAGTGAGAAGCTTTAAGGGAGTTACAATCGGTAAATACGGTGAATTTTCGTCCATGCAAATAATGACGAAAATGTTCGATTGCTTTTACTACCGCAAGAGTCTCTAACTCGTAAGAGTGATATCGCGTTTCTGCATCTATGGTCTTCCTACTATAATATGCTACTACATGAGGGGTATCATTATGTTTTTGGATAAGAATTGCACCATATCCCGCACTACTTGCATCGGTATAGAGTTCAATGGGCAAGGAAGGGTCAAAAACTTTTAAAACTGGTTCAGACGTCAAAATGTGGATAAGTTTTTTGTGTATTTGGTCATGCTCAGGGGTCCACTTAACATTGCCTTTTCCTTTTGTCAAGGGATATAAAGGGCGAATTATTTGGGAAAAGTTAGGAATAAACTGTCTAAAATACGTTGCCAGCCCTATGAGCTGCCTAACATGAGTGACAGTTTTTGGCGTTGGAACATTAATTAAGGCTTGTATTTTTTTTGGATTTGGTCTAATCTCCCCAGCTGAAACTATATACCCAAGGTACTCAGTTTGAACTTTCAGAAACGAACATTTCTTTAAATTAAACGAGAAACCAGCATTGGACAGAGTTTTAAGTAATTTGTCTAAACGGTCAAGCCCCTCATTAATATCTGTGGAAATTGAAAGGACATCATCCATGAAAACTAGAATTCTTTCATCATTCATAGGCTGTAGAGCAGTATTAATAGCCTTTTGAAAAATGGAAGGTGCATTGCGCAAACCGAAGGGCATAGCCAAATATTCGAACTGCCCTTTTGGGGTAACAAATGCAGTTTTTTCTATGGAACTTTCATGTACAGGCAGCTGGTGAAACCCAGAGGCCATATCAATACTACTAAAATAATGAGCACCATTAAGTTTATCAATTTGTTCACTGATCAGAGGTAAAGGATAATGATTAGGTTGAGTATTACTATTTAATTCCCTATAGTCAACACACATGCGTGTACTACCGTCCTTTTTCTCTACAAGAATGATGGGGCTTGCAAACGGGGATGAACTTTCCCTAATAATATTTGCCGCCAACAATTGCTCGATTTTTTCGTCAACTATCTTAGATTCCTGAGGGGATAACCTATACGGTCTCCTATGTACCACTTTATGAGGATCAATTAAATCGATTTTCAACTGTCCTGTTTTAATTCTAGTTGTTGGAAAATTTTCAATAAAATTATCTGCATATTGCGTTAATATGTTAAAAAGTTTTATTCGGTCAGATCCTGTCAAGTCAGTATTAATTGAATCAATGTCAAAAATAGGTTTGGTTTTGGTACACATATTAGTCTCGACACACCGTTTGAATGTTAAACCGCTCTCTGAAATTTCAACAAGAATATCGCGCTCAAGTATATCTCTACCTAATAAAATAGCATCACGCAAGCAATCATCTGGAACTACATGAAGAGTGACGCTAATTTCAACGCTTTGAATTTTTATGTTACAAATGATTTGCTCTGTGCTACTAATGATACTCTTTCCAATACCAGTCATGTTGATAAAGTCATGCGATCTTTGTCCAACAACAAGGTGTGAAAAACTTTTCCTAATTAAACTACACTCTGAACCGGAATCAAAAATAAAGGGAAATGTCATACTATTACAGTTCATAATACCTCGAACAATTCTCGAGCACACGTTGACTTCTTTGCTTCCAGTAGCGACTTGTTCCTTCTTCGTATTATCAACCCTCGTTGGGCAGGTGGACACAACGTGGCCTGGCTCCCCGCACGCGTAACATGTCACTTGTGGCTTCTGGTTGACACGTTTATCCGCAACTACAGAGCGATTAAGCGATTTGTTTCTTTCACGGCAATCAGCCGCACGATGCCCAGTCCTGCCACATATGTTGCAGTTGCCACGAAAGCCAAACGTAGAACGAGAGCGTTTGACATCAGAATCGGTCGACTCAGGCAGTTCTGATTTTCTCTTCAAAGATATGCCTCGCAGTACTCGAAATAGCTGGGATTTGTCATTTACCACAGTTGAGTTTAGTTCACGACGTATTTGAACATCACACTGAGATAATATAGAAATGGCAAAGCCTGTCACAACCTTTTCAGATAATCTTGCGTCCGGGATATTTTCAATCAATTGCCAAAGACGTAAACATGCCTGAGCAGGGGTCTCATTAGAATTAAGTTGAAATTTGAGGATACTGTCAAAGTGATCCTGAATAAGCATAGGGCGAGAGAACTGAGCTTTTAAAGTCTCCTGTATATCGTCCCATTGATATTGACTGGGAGGTATCTTGGTCAGTAATGTAGCTGCGCGGCCTCGAAGACAATGGGTCAATGTCATGATTAAATCGACACCTTTCAAATTTTTGCTTTTAATTATAGTGTCTGACAGCCGACACCAGCCCCCTATGTCTGAATTGGGGTCGTCAGGATCAAAAGGTACTAACGCTATGAAAGGTTGTGGTGCTGAATTGGACCGGGGTAGTAGAGCATCAGTTAATTTTGAAAGAAATGCTTCTAAACTATTTGTGGGTAGCGGAATATCTTCCTGCATATTTTGTGATGATGAAGTGCCAGAGGTGGGCGGAAAATCCGATCCCACTTCTGATGTCGGGTTTGGTCCAGACATCAGAAGTAAAACTCAGTTATGGCAATACAATACACTAATTTTAATTTAATTGAACAATCAGTTATCTTAAATCTAGGAAATGTAGAAATGAAATAAAACTGAATTAAATAACGAATAAAGGCAGTGAGGGCGGTCACATAGGGCAGTACTGACTGTCAGGGACAGTGGTCCATGCACCCACCGCAATAAGGATAGTACTAACTGTGTACACAGTGTTCCACATCCAATAACCGGGCAGTACTGACTGTCGAGAGACAGTGGTCCGTGCACCAAGACGCATCCGTTTGAAATGCGTGCCGTCTCAACAGCGCAGCTCCTTATAAAGGCGGTCGCTAGTGGCCGAGGGTAGTTACGATATTTTACTGAACTGTACATTACGTCAAATGATCGAAAGAGTGAAGGTTTGTCTATGATGCTTCCGGTGCACGTTCCACTAGCGCCATCTAGTCGCCGTCTCTCGCAGTTGTTAAATAATATTGCTGCCGACATATATAATTATTATGTTACGTTAAGTTTAAATATTTAATATGTTATAGTAACTTGTGGTTTTTTTTCCTCAATAACTGTATAGGTAGATTGATTACATTTTATGAACCTGATACTTCTATTATAAGTATATTTTTCTTGTTTTTTACAGAACAAGCCTTTCAAAATAGTTCAGACTAGAGAGAGGTGTTGTCGATATAACAGTCGTTCCTGCATCGTGGAAAACTAAGGGAATTCTATGGTGGCCACCGAGAAGTATTTTTATTCCCCTTGAAATTATTAAAAGATGAAAATTCATTACCTGGACCAGGGTGGGAGACAATAGCATTTATTATTTTATATATATTATATATTTTTTTTAGATGCTAGCTGTACCGGTATTTCTTAATTGACTACCTCTGAGAAAAATTGTCGAAATCTGGGGTCGACGCATCTTAAAAAACCTCGAAATTAATTTATATATTATAGTAAAAAAATCTCGGATTTATCTTAATAAATCTTCTTCATTTTTAGGAAAGTACCAGAAAAATATAAAGCCTGCAAAGTCTGAGGTCGTGGGTTCGATTCCCACCCAGGACAAATCTTTGTGTGATGAGCACAATCATTTGTTCTGTGTCTGGGTGTAATTTATTTATAATATGTATGTATTTAGAAATATATAAGTATATTTATCAGTTGTCTGGTTGCCATAGTACAGGCTCTGCCTAGTTTGGGATCAGATAACGGTGTGTTGGTTGTCCTAAGATATTTTTTTTTTTATCAATTTTAATTTTGTGGCAACCATATTAATCCTGAAAATGTGTAGATTACAAGATTTTTGTAGCAGGGAGTACCTACTTCATTTTATGTCACCAAACACACTGACCTATATTTATAATGGCTTGTTTGTATTGTTTTGTTAATATGTGTAATTGATATTAATTGTTAGTTTAATTTAAATCCGGCGTAAATATGACATTTTATTTTAACTATCTGACATATATTTTTATTTTGTTGATAAAATTTTATTCTTTTCTGCTTGCAGCATTGTTACTTATATCTTCATTTTTGTAATGTGGGTTATGTCTGAAATAAATGAATTTTATTTAATTTATTTTTTACTAGCTTTTGCCAGCGGCTTCGCTCGCGTAGAGGTCGAAAATTATCCCGCGGGAACGTACTACCGGGATAAAAGTACCCTATGTGTTATTCCAGGTTATAATCTATTTTTGTGCCAAATTTCATCTAAATCGGGTTAGTCGTTTTTGCGTGAAAGACGAACAAACATCCATACATATACATACAAACTTTCGCGTTTGTAATATTAGTAGAAAGTAGGATAAACATAACATATGGAACCCGTCTCGTCCAATATTCCATTCGCGCATGCCGACACTTGCATAAATGATGTTATTCAAGTGTATAGTAACAGCTGAATAATAGGGGAAAAGTTAATCTGTATGCAGCATAAAGCATTAAATTTTTGTTGAATAACTTCAGAAAGTAACTGATTACGTTATAGTGGGTTATATGTTCTCTCTTAAAATGCTACGGTTTTATATTACACGTGTGGGCTATTATATTCAGAATACTTACGGCAGATAGGATACTGCACTACTAAGCGCTCAATAACAGTGGCTTCTGTGGCGTGTTTGTGGTGCTTAATAGAATTACTGTATAGAAAAAAGCGTTATAGTTGGCCTCGTTTTTTTTTTCTAAACAGCTGTTGCAGCCCGGGTGAATACTAATAAGTCTTTGTAAATGCTTAGATTAACGCTGTGGGCTTTATGTGACAGATTATAATGCAGTTCTGAGCTACTTGGGATTTTACTCTATATTTTACAAGTACGTGGATATTGTATGAAGTATTTTATTACTTAACACTAGAAGTGCGGGCGTCCCAAATTTGACCCATTCCGATTTTCTTCCTGCTCTAATTAATATTTTATTATACATATAATCGTAACTTTTTATGACTTTTCATGAAATATGATGATGATTATTATTTATTGTTTATGACTTCAACCAGGTAATGGCAATATATATTTTTTTAATCCAAAGGAGAATGCTCAAAAGTGGTACCAAAAAGTCTCACGCATCAAGACCAAAATTTTGTAGTAATTAGTTTCATATTTTTTTACGAAATTACGCGTCCGGGATTTTGTTTTTGAACAGGATATTTATTTTTGAGTTTAAAAGTATGGATATTGTTTTACGTAAATTCATATCCTTATAAATGACGTTCCGTTTCACTTCACACGATATATGATTAACAACCTTAATTTTTAAAAGTGCCATTATCACTGTAAAAAAAAAATACTCTGCCGATTCTACATTAATTTAATAAAACTACAATAGAATAAAATCTCTATTTAAAAGATTATCATTATTGATCTTTGGTTAATTAGCCCTTAACAGCCGGTAAAAAAGATGTAAATGCAACAGAATCGATTAGTTATCTGTGCATCTGAGTCTGACATTTTGCGTATAATGTACTCTGTGGTTTGCTTTAGCGATGTGTTTTTGGGAGTTGACATTGAATAATAATTATTGAATTGTTTTTTGAAAAGTAGAACTTGTTTGTATTTTATGTACTTTTTTGTGAGTATTTCATTGTGCAAATATCTCGAGTAGACCGATTGACATCATCAGTCACCCGGCAAAACCGACGATGTATCAATTGCTCGTTTTTGATACCCAGAAACCGACCCACATAATCATTAGAACAAGCGTCTACTCCAATGATTAACTTGTTGCAGTCTTGGATAAATCCTACTCAGGTAAGCAGATCTTATTTTACTCTTTGAATATATAATTACTTATGAATGTCAGGCACCTATTTCCTGACTAATCTTTTAATGACTGTACCAGCTTACAAAACATGTTTAAAGAATGAAAAAAATCATATTTAGACTCGCACAGGGAATATCCAACAAACAAATAACGAAAAAAAACGAATCTGTTTGAGGCCAAATAACGCTTTACTCTTGATTACTTGTAGGTGTAATTTCTTTGAATATGTTACAGAAGATAGATAACGTCTTATAGGGTAAAATCACACTTTTTCACTCATTGTTTTAATTGCAGGTGTCTTCAGAATGTGTGCTTTGTACAGAGTGTTTGACACTGCTTCAAGATTGAGCAAACACAGTCAATGAAGGCAGTTTATCTTTGCCTGCGCAACTAGAACAGATCCTGTGAGACAAGACCGACAAGAGAGAAACATTTTAGTTAGAAATGTCCCGCTGTATTTGGTAAATATTTTTATTTATGTTGCAACATAAAAAAAAAGAAACCTTTTTCAACTTATATTACTGCTCTTCTTTTCTCCAGTTTTCTATAGATGATAGTGATAATATTATTATTAGATGTGTTTAAAATATTGAGTCATGATAAGTGAAGGTTTCACAAATAAATAATGTAAATATTAGATAGTATCATCTATTTTGACACAATTACTGCCTGATCATTATCATGTATTCCTAGTTACTTCATATTACAATACATACTTTTATCAATCTATAACCCATTATGAAATGTTTTGTATTACATATTTAATCATGTTATTTTTATAGATATCAAGATTGGAAAGAGTATGTGCTGCTTGCTGAAGGTCAGCTACAAGAGAAGTTCAACGTCAAGATCTGCACGACTCCATTCGCCTAGATCTGCCTGATGCTGGACCATGTGGAGATCTCAAAAATCCTGAGCCGCCACCTCTTCCACAACATAACCTACACCCTGCTCAAGTTAGATCAAATCCATGACATAGATAGATAGCTCAACATTTAGATAGCTTTCCATGATGGACAACAACTGATTTAAAATGGTTAGCTCTTGGGACCTACCAATTCAAACAGGCTAGATCTTATTATGGGGAACACATCTGTTGGACTGGTATTTATTCAGTTGAGGTAAATAATTCTATCGATGAAGATAGCCTTTGATGACGTACCTTTGATTTTAGGGCTTTAGGCTTTTAGGGCTTTACATCTTAAGAGGTAGGATTAAATCAAGACATGTCAACAGTCATACTTATCACATGTATTTATTGATTAGCAGAGATGTTGCTGTGGCCAATACATTAGAAACCATAGTGGGTTATTGCTGCAGCTGCCTCGTCGGTAAGCGAACAGTGGGCTGCTGTGCTCATGTAATCATGATAGTGTGGTATTTGAGCTGGGTACGGTATAGTGACGTAACTGCGCCGGCAATAGATTCAGATGATTTTTTTCAGAAATATGTTCTGTGATTTATGTAAAAGTATTTTAAATAAATATTTTTGACTTTGATCCCTAATAAAAACCCAAATGGACTTGTTTGTTTCATTTTTCTATCATCTACCTCTCAGTCTGACTGGTCTCCCTTATCTATATATATAAAAGAAAGTCGTGTTAGTTACTTCACTTATAACTCAAGAACGGCTGAACCGATTTAGCTGAAAATTGGCAGGGAGGTAGTTTAGAGCCAGGAGAAGGACATAGGATACTTTTTTTTTTTTTTTTTTTTTGCTTTTGGCAAAGGATACTTTTTATCCCCTTCGACCGCGTTCTCGTGTGATGTGACATAAAACGTCAAAGAGAATACATTTCACTATAAAACGTGGTATGACAAAAACTTTGCCTTCGAGGTACCAGGCGGTCATAACTTGGTATGAGCTTATTAAACAGCAGTGTCAGCCAGAAAACGCTTTATGCCTTCGAAGTAACAGGTTATCATAACCGAGTAGGAGCTACCCAAACATATGAGTATCAGCTAGAAAACGCTTACCAGATCACCACCGCGTACCAGGTTGTCAAACTTGGAAGGTTTATTACAACATTTTGAATCTTAGGCGATACGAAGTTCGCTGGGTCAGCTAGTTTATGATAATGTTAAGTTTAATTGGTATTGGTGAGCAGTGGTGGCCCAGTGGTAGCGGCCGCGACTTACGAGTAGTAAGTACGTCGTGAGTTTAAGAGGAGGCCTGTGTCCCAGCAGTATGAACATTATAGACTGCTGATAATGGTATTAGTGTTGGTGTGGGAGTGTGATCGCGGTGGCGTCCAATGATATGTTACCCATATTACCGGCTCACTAATTCTCGCGTAATTCTTCCCTACATAAGTGGATTACGCTGCTTTCAGAGCAATAATGTCCGTCATAACGTGCCTAAGTTGGTATATAAAATACGTCGTTGGTAGCGTCGAACAAAATAGACCTAGTTTTTAGGTTATATTGATTTTATAAAATAACTCCGAAACCTGGGTTTATTTTTCAAAAAGAACTTTTGTAGGAGTTAATGTGATCAATGTAGTATATAAAAACAAAGTTTGATTTTGATGCAGCTTGGTACGGGATTCCATACATCCATGAGCATTGTCCTTTACCTAAGTCGGTATGTTCCGCGCTTCTAGTGTTAAATGATTGTGAATATGAGGAATATGTGGGTCATTGTTTCACTTTCGATAATGGCCTGGCAGTATGAGTAATATATGCGGCCTACCCAAATGTTCTTTCTTTGGTTTTGCTCGTCGAATCGTTGAGTTTCTTTAGTTCTGAGTTGAGCTGCACGATTAGTGACACTATCGTCCGCATCAATACCATCTGGAAACGTGCCCAGAAGACTGGCAACATTGCCATGTTGAATGGCAATGCTAATTCTTTGGCCAAAGAATGACCTAGCCCTCTGGTCACGTGAAGTGTCGACCAGTCGAGAGAAATTTCCTTAAAAAGGGTCTCCTTTTTAAGGAAATTTCTCATCGACTGGTCGAAACGCGTCTGCGTTTCAACCCCAAACGGCTTAAAACTATAGTTACCTATATGGTTACAGTATTTGTGCCGCTTGAGGGTCTCAGCAGCCGCAGCAGCGGCGCCAACACAGCCCGCCATGCCAGGAATATGAGATGGCGCAAGGGTGTCGACGCAGGTTGCGTCCCACACCAGAGGCCTACCCACCTTCCAAGGCAACAACGTCATGCCATCTGGTCTCTTCCCATCGTCACGTACCAAGCCGTTTCGTTCTAATACCGCTGGTACCCCGACGGTGACGAGAGCTCGACGAATAATATCGTGTTTGCTGGCGTGCCGTGCTACGCGGCCTGCGCTCCTGCAGCAGGACAGGCCATGGTGCCCTAAGCTATCGACAGCTTCACCGCAGTGATAACGGTGCGGAGCTACACAAGGCGCACCAAAGCGGAGACACGTAGTGAGCCAAAACGATGAGTCATCCATCTTAGTACCTATGGTGGATGATGGGAGCGCCTGAAACTACAAGCCTGACTCCCATTCTCCCACATCCAGCACACGGGCACGCTCGACAGTATTACGTGTAGTAGTACGGTGACGTGTTTATTAGGGTATTTCGTATAATACTGCAGAGCGGCACGTCCCACTGTCTCTGGGAGGACGAGTTGTCGGGCAAAACCGTATTTGGACAAGATTTTCCGAGCTTTCGACGCATCGGTCGAACACGGTACTTCTAAATCGACCAATGTGGAAGATAAAATATTCCTGGTTAATTTATCGGACCAATTACTGTGGACCGAGGAGAGGAAGGCCGGTAAACTTATACTTGAAATTTTGCGGACGCCGAGACCACCCAGGCGAATGGGAAATGTGACTTGCTGCCATGCTCGGTCGTCCAGGGCCACTTTTAGTATCGAAGTTAGAGTTTCTAATAATTTGGTCTACTTTTTCTAAAAGTTGTGGGTGCCTCCATAGATGGGAGGAGCGAAGGCTATATGTTAATTTTGGTCTAAAACAACAGTACCAAATTAGTTTAAAGGCCGAATGAATGTTAATTTTGAAAAGTCTTTCCGAGACATCATAGAAATTCTCGATGAACGTTGGAAAGGATTCGTCAAAAATTGGGGACCCTAGGAGGTGAAGAGAATTTCTTTCCGTTATTTTGATATCTAGTGCTTATTGGTATTAAATTTAGCTATGGTAATCTATCTGTCAGTGGTTTGGGGAAGAAAAATTTCACATTTCGATAGTTTAAGGTCTAGGCCAATGGAAATATTTTTTTCTTTAAAAAAACATTTTTTTCCTTTAAGACTATCTACATCACTTCCTAGGGTTTCGAAATCCAAATTGCCAAACTAAAAATGACTGGCCCAAGAGGGTCACCCTGTTGATATCCAACGGCTGATTTCAAAAGGTTGTCTTTATAAAGTAATTTAGAGGGGTGCCTATGTATGTAGGGGTCTGCTAGGATGTAGGGGTCTGCTAGGACCGATGCCTGCCAGGGTCACGAGATTGTTCGAAAGAGATACCGTGACTCTGGCACATGGGCAACTGAAGGAACACGGGTGGGTTTTAGTCAGTAAAAGTCTGACACGCCTTCCCACTCCGCCCAGAGCGGGAGAAGTCATTTGATGATTTCCCATCCAAAAAAAAAAAAAAAAAAAAAAAAGGGGTGCCTATGTAACATTAATAGAGAAAACTGTAAGTTTTGGGTATTTCTTTTTGGACTTCTGTCAACAAGGTGTTCCTGTTTACGGAATTGAAATCATTCTTAACATCAACCATAAGAATGACCTCACTTTTATCGCTATTGAAGTATGTGTATAATGCATGTACCGCAGCCTCACAGCCCCCTTTGGAGCTAAACCCCAGCTGTAGGGGCTGCAATTTGCTGGCCAGTGTTTCACTGTAGAAAGCACAGCAAATTTTCGCTGCGATACATTGCCCATTGCTGTAAGTGGACCTTACAGCAATGGGACGAATACCACTATCCTTTTTGCGCAGGGCACATAGATTTGCCCCATTCAGATATCAATGACGGCTTCGTTCACATCGCCGGAGAGCATGAGATTTATGAGAGCCATCAGCTCCTTCAAAAGCAACTCACCAGCCTCCCTGGCACGTTAAGTCCTTCAAATGTCGAGGCGTCAGGCCGTCGAGGCCGCCAGCGGAGCCACATCGGAAGGACCACACGACCGTACTACTTACGTATACTTGATGAGCTGTAATTGTAAGTGAGTTGGATTCGGGATCGGGTGGGTCAGGGAAGGAGAGGACATCTGCCGGGGCGGGAAGTTTACTCTCCAGAACTCTAAGTGTCTCTGGAGAGTACGGTGCAACCAAATCGCTGCTACAGATAATCCTAGCTGCACCTCTGATGTCACCCTCGCCTAGTTCACACTCCACATTGTGCAATAAATCTCTTTGTGGTAGGCTAGGGTCGGCAGACTAAAAAACATAAGTCAAAAAGTCATACTTTTCAGGAACAACTAAAAACTATATAAAAAAATAACGTTAAACTATAAATTCAAATTTATTGGAATATTGAGATGTTTTTAATTAATACTAACATGCACTTAAAAATCATTAGACATAAATATAATAAAAAGCGATTTTAGTGACTTATGTTACAAGGAACACCAAGTACATAGTAGGTACTTGTGACTTAAGTGTATGAGAACAGTACATTTCATTATAAACTATATTTTAGTTAACAAACAAAAGCTACTTCTATAAACGTAAAATATTTACTATGCATCATTTATTTATTTATTTATTTAACCATTTATGTACACACATATATAAACAGACAAGAAGAAAAGAACAGAAAAATTAGTACAAAGGTGATGCTTATTTCTAAAGAAATCTCTTCCAGCACACCTGCGATAGGAGAGAAGATACAGAGATGTAGACAGCGTGTGTAAGAGTATGAGAAAATAAAATATATATAATCAAAAACTATTAACTTAATAAAATTAAACTAATAATATAAAAATATACTTACATACATACAAACAAACATACATACATAGATACATACATACAGACTACTAAAATAATAACATTAAATTGTAATTAAAACAATAAATACAAACACAACTATGTCGATACGGAAAGATAGTGTTCTTTCACTCTTCTTTTAAAATTTGCAACTGTTTGGCAGTCCCTAATGGGCCCTTGGGGTCCTTTATATACTAGCCTATATTTATATATTTTTTTAATTAACTATTTATTCATCTTCTTCACTATCTAAAATATCAGGGTCAGTATTACGTATATTGTTCACAGTAGGCAAATCTAAATAAAATCTGTGAAAAACATCGGGTATTAGGGAGAGTAAGGAAATCAGATCATCTTTTTTTTCTTTTGATATCGGTAAGGGCTGTTCCGATATAACATGAATAGTGTCAGGTATGGCAAAAACTCGACGTTTCAAGTTTAATTTGGAAAATTGACATTCCGTGTCCAAAGTGTCTTTGTAAGAGATTACGCCAAATTCAGAATCATAGCGCAACCACTTTTTATCGAGCCATTTAAATTGTCGCCCTTCCACATCTTTGTTTCTCAATACTAAAGGACCCTTTAACAACGCAGAAAAATCCAAAAAGTCGGAGCTGCGCATTTCGACCACTTCAAATTTTTTACTGCTCGATCTTATAAGTTGTATCCAATCATGAGGGTGATAAATCTGCAAATCCGTTTTTTTTTTCTTTTTTTCAATGATGCCATGATCCGTGTCTACTTCCAAGTGGCTATGACCAGGAACCATGAACTTGTGGTCTATGACATCTATGTCTAATTTCTGCAAAGCCCAGGTCAACATTGAACTGACATGAGAATTGCGGTTCTGACCGCCACAAGTATCAGAATAAAAAATAACATGTTTTGTATTCTCAGGTATGTATGTTTGAAGATGTTTAAAGTTGGTCGAGAAAATTTGTAAAAAAAAAAAAAACAAATTTCTTGAAAAATCAATCTCTTTGATCGAAAAAATAAAATGTTTGAGAAAAAAAAAATCATCGAAAAACTAATCAAAATCGTTTTTTTTTTGCAAAAACAAAGAATTTGAAGCTTCAGGGCACTATGAAAAAAAAAGAGATTTTAGGGGACACTTTGAGGGTGAAAAATTACCGACGATATTCTTCGTTCATCCATTTTGTCCAAAGTTATACCAAGTTATCCAAATATCCTTAATTATGCGAATTTTTGTCTTTTTAACCCCCGACGCAAAAAGAGGGGTGTTATAAGTTTGACGTGTCTGTCTGTCTGTCTGTGTGTGTCTTTCTAAATTGTTAGGTTTGGAGCGGTCCCCCAACGCGACGTATTTTATTTTTGAATTATTAATTCATACCTACCTACCTACCTACTTTAAGATTGAGTTTTTTTTTATTATTTTTTACTTTTTAAACAGATCTCAGGTTTTTGTGTCGGGGGTTTTTTAAATTTTAATTTTTTTTTCATTCAAAGCATTCAATTTAAAAAAAAAATTGCGACAAAAGCCATTCACGGTATCTTATATAAAATGTTGTGTAGTTTCCAAAACCCTCCTTCGATTTCCTATACAATCATTATTTTCAGAGTTATTGATTGTCAAAGTTAAAAAGTACTTTTTTAACCCCCGACTTAAAAAGAGGGGTGTTATAAGTTTGACGTGTCTGTCTGTCTGTCTGTGTGTCTGTCTGTCTATGGCATCATAGCTCCCGAACGGATGAAGCGATTTCAATAATTATTTTTTTGTATTAAAGGTGACTTATGTGCGAGTCTTAGACATGTTTGATGAAAATCGGTTGAGCCGTTTAAAAGTTGTGGGGGGTGAAAGTGGGGAAGAATAAGCGAATGTCTACAAATATACTCGAGTGGGGACTCAAATGAAAGCGCACTGAAAGAGAATATTGATGACTTAATCGAGAATGTTCTTAGCTTCGCTTGATGAGAAAATTGGTGGTGGGAACATTGGGACATGGAAATCCGATTGTCGAGTGAGAGTATCAATGACTACATCTCAGTCTTTGCAGTTCTGCTAAAGATGATTTGTCATGTGGGTTATCAAATAGTTTTCTTTGGTCGAGCTCACAAATTGCTACACCATCCGAGGAAAAGGCCATGCCTATGTAGCCTTAACCTATTTACGGCCGCTGTATCAGATTTGGCATAGTTAAACTTTTAAATATATATCATGTTATGTTCAAAATATTATGAGATATATTCTTTTTTGTAATAATTGTAATAATACGTCGCGTTGGGGGACCGCTCTGCGAGGGCAGACGTCGTTGACGGTCGTATCCTAAATGCAATATTTAGAAGTAATTTTATAAAAGTTTTCTTCAGTTAGGTAATAGACTATTTGTAATTAAATTGTTAGGATTGGAGCGGTCCCCCAACGCGACGTATTTTTTTTGAATTATTAATACATACTTAGTTACTTAAAGATTGAGTTTTTTTTATTATTTTTTACTTTTTAAAGGGATCTTAGGATTTTGTGTCGGGGGTTTTTTAAATTTTTAATTTAATTTTGCTTTGACTCACGATAACTCCGCGGCAAATCATCGAAGAGGTATTCTGGATACGTTAAATTAAAGGGCATTAAATTTTCTAAAAGAATTTTTTAGTGAAACAATGGAAAAAAAAAATTGAAACCCGTAGACCTTTTTTAAGACGAGAAAAAATTTGCAAAATTTTTTTTTGGTTGTTTCCTTGTTATTTCTCCAGACCCAAACATGATATAAAAAAATCATAGCCGTATCTGAAATATAGATACATCGTGCTATAATGTGCTTTTTTATTTTTTGCTGTACGATCATTTTCCTCGGAGTTACAGCTTATTGAAAATCACCCAAAAATATGTTTTTTTTATATCCCTTAATTTTTGTGACTAAGTATGTCATAATTGATCTGCTCTGAAGCACGGGGGTACTAAATCAATCAACATCACATCTAGGTCAGTGATGTACATTCAATAGCTATTCATAGACAAATAATTTCTGTGACAGAACATGGATCTAAGGACAGCTATTAAATCCTCAATGATGAAGAACAACCGAACAAGACGGTTGAAATATTTTCTCTGCATCGGCATAGACCCAGTGCTTCATGTGATGGCGCTTCAAATGCCATCTGTACGCAGAGAAAATAATTATTATAATATGAAATGAATGTCCCAAACTATGGTACGAGTATGTTCGGAAAAGTTTAGATACCTATTGCTACATTTTTTATCTAAAACTATAAACATACAATCCAATTCTAATAGGTTCTCTTCATTTTTGGTATTTTTAAGGTAGGGCATTGTGATTTTAAGGTAGGGCATTGCCCCACAATGCCCCCCCCCCCCTAGCTACGGCCCTGTATACGCTCCTTACATTTCATTCGACACGTCCCTAGCTCTTTCATTGTTCTGCTCGAAACAACTTTACCTTTTAATGTTTTATAAGATTGACCTGTGTTGCGTTTTATTTTCTTATCCTGTTTCATAATGCGAATACTTTTTTTTGGAGATGTTTCGACCGCGTGTGTCGGTGTTTCGGCTCTTCGGTCAGTATCCGGATGAGTCGATATATCACTGGACATCGACGAATCTGCTGTTGTTTCTGGGAGTTCAAAATGTGGATCCAGGACAGAATCATCACTTGAGAAATCTATTTCCCGATTAGTAAACATAATGCCAGCGTGGCCTGATGATGTGGAAGGCATGGGTTCTTCTTCCGCCATTGTGCCTATAGAGTGCTGTTCATTTTGTTCACCTAAAAATAAAAATATACTGTAAAGGCTAATAAAATAATCGTTTCAATGATTTATTTATGATTGATGCTATAATGACCTGATGATTTTTACTAAAACTGCAATGAAAGATAAATATAAGTACTTAATTTCTAATTTAAATCAAACATGACAAACTTACTTTCAACAGTTGAGTTTCTCCTCAACACCATCTCAACTAATTTCTTTCCTCGTTGACAATCCATAGTAATATTACTTAAATATTTTAACTAAAATATCACACACCACACAACTGTCCCTTTTATAAATCAGAGCAAAACTAACTTGACTAGTGACCCAAATCTTAACACTTCATTTTTTCCTTAGCATTAAATAATAATTTGAGTACCTACATTACCTACCCCCGAGTTCAACGTCGAGATAACGCGACGCACTTAACGTTCCTAATAACATAAGTCACGTTCTGTATCTATGAAGTTTGAGAGCGTCAAGTGTTCCTTTTAACATAACTCAACTTATGTTTTTTATAACGTCGCAAGATTCATGCGAATCGAGAGGTTGAAAAAGGACACCCCTTAGATTCGAGCCCGAACAAGCGAACATGACTTATGTGCTTTAGTCTGCCGATGTATTGATTTAAATGAATGATTATGGTACAAAGAAAAAATAAAGCAATTTTTTGACTTATGTGCTTTAGTCCGCCGACCCGACTAATTAAGGGTCGAAACTTGGGCCGAAATGTTATAGTTATCCTTAATTTGTGCTGTTAACGTTTTTTATTTGCCATTTTTTTTTTTGCACATGTTGAATTCTAAACGGGAAGGTGAGTAATTGCGCTCAAGTACTTTTAAAGTTCACTCGAGCAGCGAAGCGGACACAATGCGCTAAACTTGAGGCCACGGATAGTCTCGCGCTACAAGGAACTCTTTTTAAAACTGACGTTTTTAATTTTGCTAGGATTTTCCAAAAAGGTTGAGCAGGTGAATCGGTAGTTAGAGACGGGTATTGTGGGGATGATGGGTATGATGAAGGCACATTGTGGGGTTCATGTTTCTTCCCCAAACGTACCGTCAACCGTCGTCCACCTTTAAAAAAACGTGCTTGGGGACAATGATCTGATGAATCTTACTAGTACATCCAGTGATGTGGCAGGTTGACTGGCGCTTCGTACGGCGTCACTAGTGTCGTCATTGTTCAAAATCTAAAAATAAGACTACTTAAAGTGGAGTCATTTTAATAGGTAACAATTAACAATTCATCAAAATTCAACAACGTAACCTTGTAACGGCGGGCATAAAATATTTTTTCGTTTTGTTAGAACTGCACAATCGCTTAACTTTTTTCAATTATGATTACATATTTATTGTAATAATGACCGATACGAGTAATTTTACGATTTGTTTTCACTAATAAACCATTCTAAACATAATAAACAATTTCTAATCTAAAGAACTGAACGTCGTTACAATTTTGCGTCAGTTAACCTTTTTTCTTTTTAAACACTAGGGATGTTACTCTAAAAATCGAAAGCTGATAAATAGAATCGAATGCAATGATTACTTGTGAAGAAATATCACCATAAATTAATAACCACGTTGTGATTATAATAAAAGATAATTATATTTGTAGGAGAAGGCATGCCTATCTCGCTCTTATCAGCCATATTTTTTACTAGCTTCTGCCCGCGACTTCGTCCGCATTAAATTTCTTGTGCCCCGACCCGTCGCGTCGCGTCGAATTTTCTACCCGAGCGATTTTCCCCGTTCTTGCAACATTTTTCATTACTACTCCGCTTGTCTTGCTTGTATCGTGATGTTATATAGCCTATAACCTTTCTCGATAAATAGGCTACCCAACACAAAAATAATTTTTCATTTCGGCCCAGTAGTTCCTGAGATTAGCGCGTTCAATCAAACAAACAAACAAACTGTTCAGCTTTATAATATTAGTATAGATTTACTGTGGAAGTACTATGGGAACTGTTTGTTAATGCACAATAAAAAACCGTTATAGCTTCACAACTACACGGAACGCGCGACAGTTTCTAAACTTGTTCACTGCTTGACCGCTACCAAGGGACTGAACTTAACTCTGGTCGAGCGTTAGGTTGTAGACTCTGTCGAGCGCCGCTTGGTGGCGCTCGCGTCCCGATTAGTCAATTGAGCCACTAACGTATTGCCGACACGGCCATCCTGCATACCCACGTCCTCGTGTGTTAATCTGCAACCAAAATTCAACAACAGTGCATGTCCGACTCAGCCAATTCTGACCTTCATCAAAAACAAAACAGTACTTCTAAATTAACTAAACGACATTTCATTAATCACAGGAAATATCATCTACCGGAGCCGTGTACCATCGTTATTCACAACAACACCTTTACTAAGAGCCATAGATAGACACCGAGAAAGCGACATACGAGTAAATCACTCTAACGCCACGGCACCCATAGCCGAATAGCAATCATAGTTGCTCACTCACACGTGCATCCACCACTCTTGTAGATCACCGTGGGCATCACTCACTGACTACCCACTCCGGTCACTACAGACCACACTCTTAAGACACCACGTCGTCGTTAATAAGGATATTTTAGAACTCGGTTTCAAATCTTAATCTTTAATAAAATCAAAAATGGTAAAATTGGGAATCGAAAATACAACAATCACTACCCTAGGCCATGTACCATAGTCGTTCAAATCAACCTTTACAACTGTATTGCAAAACAAACTGCCAATCTTACAGAAACATTCGAGTAAAACCTCTAACGCCACGGCTCTCCAGCCGACCAGCAATCTCATTGCTTTCACACATCCAGCGCATGGGTCAAAACTTCTGTGCGCATATCCATCTAGTGGATCGCCCGTGTGCATCACCCAGACTACATACTACGGTCTCTTCAGACCCTGACCTCCGCCAGAGTTAAACGCGCATCGCGCACCCACGGACTACTTGAATTGCCTCAAGAGACACCGATTTCTACCGGGCTACGACTACGTAATAACCACTGGTACGGTCGAACACAATACGGCTGATAGAATGCTTTACGTCGAGTAAAGCACCACAACTTAATCAGAATCCTCGTCAACATCGACTGGTACATGACCCGTTGTTATCTTTCTCAGCCTATCGTGTGCATATATGTAGGAACGGTTAGAATTTAAAGCTTTTAACGTATAGCGATCACCATCTAAAACTTCCATTACCTTAAACGGACCTCTGAACTTCCGATCTAACTTAGTCTGATTTCGCTTTTCGTTTTCTAACAGCACGAAATCGCCAACCGAAAACTTTGTTACAGCTACCTTTGTCCTATCGAATCGAGCTTTGTCATATTCCGCACTACGTTAAACTGTAACAAGTTTAGAAAGAAGTAGAGGAACTGACACTGTATCGAACGCCTTCGAAAGGTCTAGGAAGATATATCGAAATAAAAAATACAGTTAAAAAACTGAAATAAATTAGAAAAAAAAACGCACTAGTCGCCACTACGATTTTCGAAGGCTTTCATCGACGTCTCTGGGATGCCATCATCAAATCCTGGTTTCCTTATCATTGTACCACCACTGAAATATCTCCTATCCAATAAAAAAAATCATCAAAATCGGTTCATAAACGACGATCAGCGAACACACATAAAAGAAAAAGTATATAGCTACGGTTGAATTGAGAAACCTCCTCTGTTTTTTTCGTCGGTTAAAAAGCGTGTTAATGAGCGTTGTTCGACGCCAGTCCAAGGCCTTGACCATAGGATTTAAACAAATTATGTGGAAGCGCGATGGTGGGCCCTGGGCAAGCGTGGGTCGAACTGTCCGCCGTGCGCGGAGCTGATTAATACAAATATTCAATCACTCACCTGGTTGAGGAAAATTGGTTCCGGAGACTACCCGGATTTATGTATGTAAATGAGTGTATATTGTATTGTGTAGTGAAGTGAGTATTTCAGGATTCCAAGCCGCGCAAGACGCTCGAGATTTTCACAGCATGCGGTTTTTCTAAAGTCACTATCACCTCAAACTATTTCAATCAAATTCCAAAATAGAACCCGTTCAATATCGTCAAAAGGGGTTGCTTACACACAAAACAATCGGATCACAACAAATTGTCCGCAAAACTATAGATTCTACAAGATTAACAATATCAATATTCGCAAGCCAAATTCCAACCAACCATCCATTTTCAAAGACAAAATCAAGCGTCAAAATCAAAACTGACAAGTGACAGTTGTCACTCCGTTACACGTCATGATGCGCGGGCGCACAGAATAAACAAAAAACTGTCGTACGGTCGGTTGTCTGTGGACACGGGACGAAACATCTACCCCCCTCCCCCCCCCCCCGGACGGGCCTTCCCGTCCGCTAATCAATTGGCAATCTTGACAAGGTTGCAACCGCCCTCTTCACGACCGATCCGTCCACCAAAACCTCTGCAAATGAGGAACCCCGTCGGTGCCAGCCACCAAATTGAGAATGCGCCCCCGGCGCCAATACAAAGGCTTAAGGTTGGCATCCTTAATCAGGACGAGGTCTCCAATTTTGGGCGGATGCGTTTTATCATGTCCACTTGAATCGCTGCTGGAGGATGTGCAAATACTCCAAGCTCCAACGCTTCCAAAAACTCTGAGCGAGCTGCTGCACCAACTGAAACCGCGATAGCCGATTTTGGCTCACATCGACAAAGGGGTACTCCGGCAGGGCGACAAGTGGCTTCCAATCAAAAAATGGCCCGGGGTTAGGGCCTCCAAGTCGTTCGGGTCCGAAAACAGTGGGCACAATGGTCGCGAGTTCAATACAGCTTCAATGCGGCAAAATACCGTAGCTAACTCTTCAAAGGTGAGAACGGTGTCTCCCAACAATCTGCGACAGTGTCCCTTTGCCGCTTTCACCGCGGCCTCATAAATACCCCCCCAATGTGGGCAGGCTGGCGGGACAAACAACCAAGTGACCCCTCGGCGAGCTAATTTGTTACCAATGTCAGCCTGGTTCTCAGAAAGGAAGGCGTATACTTCTTTCAAATAGTTACTTGTACCCTTGTAGTTAGTTCCGCAATCAGACCTGATCAAAGTAGGTAACCCACGGCGAGACACAAATCTATCCAAGGTCACAAAGGCCTCCGTCGAGAGGGAGGTTACCAACTCCCAAGTGCACTGCCTTAGTTGACAGGCAGACAAACACACACAAATAAGCCTTAACAATTTTACTACTGCGAAGAGTAGACGTCTTCACTGAAAAGGGACCAGGAAAGTCTGTTCCGACGCCTGCAAAAGGTCTCGCCTCATTGACACGATCAGCCGGCAAGTCTCCCATCATTGGCTGCATAGTAGAGGCCTTAGTCCCGTAGCACGGCAAACAACGGAAGACGATGCTACGAATAGTACGACGGGCCGACAATATCCAAAACTCTCGCTGCAGAATGGCCAACAGTGCATTGCAACCGGCATGCGAGTTCTTAATGTGACGATCAGTCACCAACAATTTAACCAAATGGCCCTCCTTAGGCAACAAAAGCGGGTGACGGGCCCCATAAGGAAGGCTAGAGTGCCTCAACCGTCCCCCAACACGCAAAAGACCCGTATCGTCCAAGAGGGGTTCAACTTACTAACAGCTCCCGACAATTTAGCCTTACCAGACTTCAAAGTTTCAATCTCCTTCTCAAAGTGTGCAGCCTGCACGAAGCGGACCCAAAGGAGGAGTGATTCCTGTCGCTCTTGAGGAGAGAGAACCGGTGACAGGCGTTTGTTCCCGGGATTCCTAGAATTATGACCAAAACGCCTGATCCACGAGGTAACGTTCAACAATTTGTCGAGGGAGCTGTATCGATTCAACAAATATCAGGGTCAAACGGAGAGTCCTTCGTTCCAACAGCGAGCACCTTGAGCCCGGGCAAAGGACTTGACATCAAGACTGGCGTTCGAGGCCAATCATCCTCGGGGTGAGTCAGCCAGTCTGGTCCCCACCATAGGAGGTGAGCAATCAGGCGGGGTGCCATGCACCCACGTGAGGCCACGTCGCCTGGGTTCAGATCTCCAGGCACGTGCCTCCAAATCAAAGGTGTGTTGTTTGACGACGGCCGTCCACTCTTTCTTTTTTTTTTTTTTTTTTGGATGGGAAATCATCAAATGACTTCTCCCGCTCTGGGCAGAGCGGGAGGGCGTGTCAGACTTTTACTGACTAAAACCCACCCGTGTTCCTTCAGTTGCCCATGTGCTATAGTATTCATGCTATACTTACACCTTAATTCATGATTTCTAATACCTATTTATCACCCTTTTTATTTGTTCCTATGTTTACACTATTCATGCTACACTTATTTTATTTGTTTATATGTCTACACTCAGCAAATCGATCTAAATACGATTTATTAACTTAAAAATAGCTGAAATAAAATTTTAACTCAATTTTCATATTGTGACATAGACTAATGGCTACTTTTTGGTTTAAATTTAAATTATTTTTATCAATATGTCTAGCTATTTGATTTTATTAATTATTACGATTGTTTACTAAATAACTTAACTTAAAATTATATTTATAAAATTATTTACGCTCTCATGTGGCCAGCTATACGCACTCATGGATATGTCCTGGCCGACTACACTTGTCAGATGACATGATGGCCACAAGAAGAAAACTAACATTTGGAAAAATGTTTAGAAAAGGAAGAGGAGGCCTTTGGTATGAAAACGGGCGTTCGAACCGCTGGCGGACTACTCTAAGAAACCAGGCTACTCTTGAAGCAGTCCACTCTTGAAGCAGTTCACCCTTGAAGCAGTCCACTCTTGAAGCAGTCCACTCTTGAAGCAGTCCACTCTTGAAGCCGTTCTACTCTTGACCCCGGCCTACTCTTGACCCCGGCCTACTCTTGACCCCGGCCTACTCTTGAACCCGGCCTACTCTTGAACCCGGCCTACTCTTGAAGCCAGTCTACAGGCCCCGAGGTCTACTACGGAGCTCACCTGGCGGATCCTAAGATCTATACGAAGCCCTCGAAGAAACCCTGATATCGACCTGCCGCTCTGCTGCCTGCTCCCATCCCTCAGTGCTGAACCACAGAACCATAAAACAAACTAGAGTGCGTGCCAGGCAGGGTCTTTTATACTTAGCTGTACTTCCCATCTCCTACTAATATTCCTCTAATAAATTGTAATAGATCTGCCTTTATCCTTTCATTCAAACAGGATTAAGAAGATACGTAACAGTGCCAGGATCACGGTATCTCTTTCGAACAATCATGCGACCCCGGCAGGCATCGGTCCTAGCAGATCCCTTCAGTGCCGCTGACATCTCTTTGAGGCGCGCGTGGAACACTACGTGCCGTCGACCCGAGCTTGGTCCTTACCGGGCGGCGAGCTATCCATAACTCGCCACCCGCAAGCTCGTGCCTACGGTGGCCGGGAGTACGTAATCGACTCCCGACGCCCGGGGCGTCTCCTCCTTCGACCAACACCTCAGGAGGCTCTCATTGCGCGGTTGGGTCTGCCGTGTCCAGAAGGCAGTACTTCTGGACACGGCACGCATTGTCAGGAGGTTCCTCTCTCCTAGAGC
Source organism: Aporophyla nigra (assembly GCA_947507805.1). Classification (NCBI taxonomy): domain Eukaryota; kingdom Metazoa; phylum Arthropoda; class Insecta; order Lepidoptera; family Noctuidae; genus Aporophyla; species Aporophyla nigra. Next base: position 15,832,299 of record OX382297.1, on the reverse strand, counting down.
CCTGACCACCGGCAGCTTGGACCCTGCTCCTGATGCCGATGGGTCACTATTTTTTTATATTTTTAAATGCTTTTGTAAGATTTTTGTAAAAATATTTAAAAATATACTCAATATGTAAGAAAAAAAATAAATGAATAATAATAATAAAACATTTATTTCAGAATTTCTTCCATAAATGTTAGTAACAGTGAAAACTTATGAACAATGTTAGTAACATTTATTCTAAGCTGTATGAGGCTCACCGATCCTGGGGAATATCTACTTGACTGCGTGCAGTCGTATCCACCGCCCCAAGATCGGAGAGTCCCACATATCAGCCAACACTCTAAGAATACTGTTGGGGCCGAGGCGAACACGGTGAAGCAGAGATGCGCATCTCTTGCGCATGGTGGCCGAAAAACTATCGATCTCCGTGTCGGCAAACATGCCGGACGCGCTAATAAATACTTTTTCATATATATATAAAAATCTTGAGTCACCATATATGTTAAATGTAAAGTCTGTAACTAATGAATCGATTTTGATCAAATTTCGTAACCATCTGTAATTTGGTCCAACTTAAAAGGTAAGATAAGATAGATATAAGAGTTTTTATCCCAATTATTAACCTCCATATTTGCAAATTAAATGTTTATTATAAGAGAATGTGTATATTCATGGGGTAGTTTTATGAATTCCTAACAGATGGCGGTGTAAGTGAATTCATCGCATTGTTTAATATTTACTAGATGCATCTACTAGATGGCGTGGGTTTCGCTTTTTCTTAAATCTTTACATAGTATTTAAACACAGTCAGTTCCCACGTTTATAAACTAAGATGTTTTAAACTTTTCTACGGATATTACTGCGGTTTTCATCAATAGAGAGAGTGATTCAAGAGAAAGGTTGATAAATATAATACGCGGGTGATAGATTAAGTAGTATATAACTATAAGCATTATATATATGTATTTACATATATATATCAAATATCAAGCTTTGGATGTCAGAATGGTTACGGCTTAGTCACTGTGTATGAAGGTTCTTATTAATATGGTTTCTTGGGAAAGGGTTTCATTAAGTAAAGCACAGAAAGACAAGACTAGACATTTATTTCAATTAGGGTTGTCAGCAATTAATTAGAAAGCTAGTCGTCCGTTCCAAAACTAGGTCTTCATGGAGAAGAAGGACAAGAAACTCCATGGAAGCAGTATTGTAGTATTATATCAATTATTTCTTACATTCCATTTATATGATTTAAAAAATTAGTGATAATGGCAACAATATAAACGGTACAACAATACTGTCATAATAAGCAATAATAGGGATATAATATCAAATTACTTAACTTACGTGACCTCTGGTTGATCTTTTCCACATAACAACAGCACTATACCTCACTGAACATCTACCGAGCAACTTCTCGCTATAACGGTCGGACACAGAATGATCCACACCGAGGACATCTCGTAGTTAATCTTAAGATTCTGACTACTTAAACGGATTTTTGTCCGGCGATTTCTAAAAAGTTAAACTTTTTAGACCTCCAGCCGGGCCATTCCACACCGTCCGAATACCTCCTCTTTTATACTTTGTAACAAACAACTCTAAAAGAACACGTGTTTATAATCTAATGGTTTTATGGTGTAGGATTCATTACCAAGGTTATCAAAAATTCTAGAAAGATTTATTTACTACATAGTATATGATTCTTGCTATAAAAAGAACACGTAGTTCCTTTACAAATTATAACAAACATAACTTGACGAAAACAACAAATGATTTCTATAACCTATTTATCTTTATTGAATTATTTGCATTAATTCAATTGTAGGGGTTAGATAGCGCATACAATACACACACTGTAATAGCGTAAGCTTATAAATATGTAACCGCAAGGCGCGCGCCACACACTCGTTGCCTGTACATCAAAGTGTCAATATAATATCAGTGCATTCCAGTGACCATCTCTTTTATTTATCCGCGATTACCATATCACCTAAAGTGGACAGGTGACCCCGCGAAAAAGTGAACAAGTGCAAACTTCAAAAAATTTTAAAACAATTTGGTGGATCTGTGCAAGATGACTATTCCACACCCTTCAGCCGCATCGGAACTGGCAGCAATTACTCTGACTTCCAAAATCCCCGATTTTTGGACAGACCAACCCAGAGTATGGTTTATTCGCACCGAAGCTATGCTGGCACCGCAAAAACCTTCTGACGACGCCAGGTACGACATTGTAGTATCAAAATTAAGCAAAGAGGCTATACAACAGGTCACTGATATTTTAATAGAGCCCCCGGCAGTAAAAAAGTTTGAAGCACTCAAGGACCGCTTGTTACGAATATACGAAGAGTCAAAAAACAGACAGCTTCAAAAACTAATAAGCGAGATGGACCTAGGCGACCAAAAACCCTCGCAGCTCTTGCGACGTATGAGAGAGCTCGCCAAGGACAAAATTCCAGATGACACTCTAAGAATATTATGGCAAGGTCATTTACCAGATACTATTCGCGCAGTTCTCGCAGTATCAGAGGTAAAAGAGTTGGATCATCTCTCGTCAATTGCTGACAATGTTTTCGAAACGACGCGCGCAGTCCATCAGGTTAACGAGGTGTCACAATCACAGCAGTCTCCGTTGAGCCGAGAAGCAGAAACTATCATGGCTGAAATAGCAAAGCTGAGCCTCAAGGTCAACGAGCTGGAGAGATCACGGCCGAAATTCAGACGTCGGTGGAACAACAATAATCAGTCCCGTTCTGCGTCCCGTAATCGCAACCGCGACCAGTCTACGTCACGGCGCTCTCCTGATAGTCCCGACTGGCTCTGCTATTATCACCACCGTTTTCACGCTCGGGCAAAGAAATGTGTGGAGCCGTGTTCTTGGAAAAAAACTCAACAGGAAAACTAGGCAAGGTGCAGACAACGGCGGAGCTCTGCGCCATATCACCCGGACACCGCCTTAAAATCAAGGACAGTAACAGTGGACTAAACTTTTTAGTGGACACCGGCGCAAATGTGTCAGTTTTACCAGTGAATAGAAAGTGCAGTGCTAACCAGTGTAGTGAATATAAACTCTTCGCAGCCAACGGATCGGAGATAAAAACGTATGGACAAAGGTCATTAGTTTTAAGTTACGCCGGCCTTACCGATGGGATTTCGTGATCGCCGACGTGAAGCACCCAATATTAGGCGCAGATTTTTTAAGTCACCATAAGCTTCTCGTTGACGTCGGGTCACGAAAACTTATCGATCAGGTAACCGATTGAAATGTTATCGCAAAACGTGAAACGTGTCAAAACGCGTAACAATAATGTGTGAACCTTCTGTACTGTCAGTTAGCATTAACCATCCATAACACGAGTTACTATCAAAATTTCCGTGTATCACCAAACCGATGTCATTTCAAGAATCCCCGCCTAGTCCGGTACAGCATTGTATTGAAACCACAGGACCACCTGTTTTTGCTAAAGCAAGGCCACTTCCACCGGCTCGTTATAAACTTGTTAAAGCTGAGTTCCAAAAAATGCAAGAACTCGGTATTTGTCGGCCTTCAAAAAGCGCTTGGGCAAGTCCCCTACATGTAGTTCAAAAGAAAAATGGTGACATCAGACCGTGTGGCGATTATCGCCAACTGAACGCCATTACAAAGCCCGACAGATACCCAATTCCGCGCTAACAAGATTTCACGTATACCCTAGCAAACAAGACAATATTTTCGAAAATCGATATTAATCGTGCGTACCATGTTATTGAAACAGCACCCAAAGACGTCGAGAAAACCGCAATCATAACGCCTTTCGGTCTTTTTGAATTCACAAGAATGACTTTTGGTTTGCGCAACGCGGCACAGAGTTTTCAGAGATTTATGGATACAGTTTTCAGAAGTCTAGATTTTGTATTTAATTATATTGACGACGCCATAATAAGTAGTGAGAATGAAAGTCAACACATTGAACATTTGTCAATAGTATTTCAAAGATTACAAGATTACAGTATCACGATTAATTTGTCTAAATGCGTATTCGGGCAAAGTTCATTAGAATATCTAGGTTACCATGTGTCAGCAGAAGGCATTCGTCCAGCAGAGCAGAAGGTCAAGGCCATCATCGAGTACCCAAAACCAGACACGGTCGAGCAACTACGCCGTTTCACAGGTATGATTAATTTCTATCGCGCCCATTTGCCCAATGCAGCGTCATATCAGTCATTGTTCAACGTATATATAGGAAGCGCCAAAAAGAATGATAAAACTAAAATCCAGTGGTCAATCGAAGCGAGTGAAGCTTTTGAACAATGTAAACAAGGTCTTAAAAAGGCCGCTACATTGTCACACCCGCGGATTGATACGACGCTATCATTGATGACAGATGCATCCGATTTTTGTGTAGGTGCAGTCTTACAGCAGAGAATCAATGGTGTTTGGGAGCCACTAGGTTACTTCTCTAAAAAGTTATCTAACGCCCAACGAAAGTACTCAACATATGATCGTGAATTGCTGGCTATATATATGTCTGTTACTAGGTATTAACAGAATGGTGCGATTGAACGACTTCACAGGACGCTAAAAGCTGCCCTGATGGTACGCTTGAACACTAAGTCATGGGTTGACGAGCTACTCACCGTTTTGTTAGACCTTAGAGCCGCTAGCCGTAGTGATACTGGAGTTTCAGCGGCACAGTTAACGTTCGGACGTACACTGCGTTTACCCGGAGATTTCTATGATGCTACGGAAGTAGGTTTATCAGAACCTCATAGCCTCGTGGAACGAATAAGGGAGAATATACAATCGTTAAAGCCAGTGCCCGGACCACATAGCAATTCACGCTTATATTTTGTGCACCCAGATTTATCTAAAGTAGAATATGTTTTTGTAAGAGATGACACTGTACGTTCACCTTTAAAACCACCGTATAACGGCCCGTATCAAGTTTTAAAGAGAGGACCCAAGGCTTACATTATGCAATTACCCGGTAGAAAAAGTAACATTTCTATTGACCGGCTCAAGCCCGCATATGTATTGGTTGATAAAGAAACGGAAAATGTTAGCGACAGTACACAAAGCTCACGTCAAGTAGCACCTTCTATACAAACGGGAATCGAACCCGCGCACGTTAGCTCAGATGCGACGCTCACTACTCGCTCCGGTCGCACAATTAAACGACCAGTCAGATTTAATTAATAAAAATTTTGTCAAATGTTAGCGCATCTATTGCTATGACCACACCTTTATATTATTTTACATAAGTTAGCATGTAAGCAGATTTATATTATAAATAAATATCACTTTAGTCTTTTTGGACACATTCATTTACTTTATACATCTACAACGTTATAGAAACGAGTTACTCAAAAATGGGCAAGAGCTACAGTAAACAGGAAGAGATCATAATCGCTCAAAATGAAGCAAATAACGCAAGCCAGACCTCTCTGGAGCAGAAAGTTGAGCTATACGGAATCGCTCTCGCTGGTTTACTTGTTATCATCCTTATACTCGTTTTTTGTTTCCTGTGCAAGAAGTGTCACTCAGGAGCAACAAAATGGGCTCGGAAAGAATTAATTTCAGCAGTGTCGTTGAGCCAGGTGGACAAAACCGCTCAACAACCTGCAAGTGTCCCATATGTGTAAATCGCAAGTACATTCAAGTGTAACAAGTGTATTTAGTTTAGTTAAGTAATATAAGAACTCGGATTTGTGTACCTACTTGTGTCTGTGTTTATAATCATTGTTATTTGTAATACTGTGTAAGCTTTCTCACACGGATCATATTTTATTACCCAGTGCAAGCTTACCTACACCTAACTATGTAATTAGAAACCGTGTTATAACTAACGCAACATAACGAACACTATGCAGATAATTTTATCATAACATGTACGTCATTCATTGTATTGCAAAATTGCAAATTTATGTCACACGTTCCTCATAATCACTTGTACTTATATTTTTTTTTGTAACCCATTTTTTTGTGTAAAAAAAATTCCAAAGGGGAGGAATGTTGTAGGGGTTAGATAGCGCATACAATACACACACTGTAATAGCATAAGCTTATAAATATGTAACCGCAAGGCGCGCGCCACACACTCGTTGCCTGTACATCAAAGTGTCAATATAATATCAGTGCATTCCAGTGACCATCTCTTTTATTTATCCCCGATTACCATATCACCTGAACAATAAATCATCTAATTATTTAAGATATTAATTAAATACATTAATTGCATAGAACATCGTAATCAAATTATTACTATTTTATAACACGGCCATTTTGAAATGTACTACGTTCTCGGAGTACAACACAAATACGTCCATTTAAATTACTTACAATTTTTCATTTTAATTCATCATCATCATCATTTCAGCCGTACGTCATTTTAATTAGGTATATATAAAGAACACCATATACATTAATAATATGTTTAGGCGCTACACAGTTTACAATATGAATGTTTTTTTTAAATATATATACATATATACAAACAAGGGCGCAGCCACAGAACCAAGGCACAGCCAAAGCACAGCCATAGGTTCACAGGCACAGCCCCAAGGCCAAAGGCAACGCCACAGAACCAAAGCACAGCCATAGGTTCACAGGCACAACCATTGGCCCTCAAAAACAATTCTTTATGATGACAGATTCAACAAACAAACAACAACTCAAACCAACAACTCAAACTCAACAACTTTCCCCAAAGAACATAGGTCGAAATATGAAAAAAAAATTTGGCCCTCCCATAGTAAATCAATCAGCTGGTAGTCAGTTTTGTAAGGGAGGGCCAAATTTTTTTTTTCATATTTCGACCTATGTTCTTTGGGGAAAGTTGTTGAGTTTCATGAGCACATTCACCTCCTTCAGGGTTGATACCCCCCTTCCGTTACACGCTGTATATTTTTGCACGAGATTTCATTATTACTATTAAATTCTTACAAGTTTTCGCTTTTATTATGTACTCAACTAGATTAATTATTATAAGTATTTATACCATATACATTTATTTTAATAAATTATGAAAATTATTTAAGTATTCATGACAGATTCAACAAACAATACCATAATACGTGTACATTGATTTTCGAATCTAGTACTCTTAACTTAATAAATCTTATCATTCTATGTATCGAAACCTTTTGTTTTTCTTTACCTCCCTAATTCAATAGGAACAGGCTAAGTACTTTAACAATTTTGACAAATAATGAATCGCTTATCGGTATAGTTAAATTTACAAAACAATTGCTAAAGAAATAATTCAAAGAGCCAATCCTATTCAACAGCAGTAGAATTGAAGCACTAGCTAGTGATTATGAAAATAATTCAAATAATGAATCGCTCGGTCAATCTGACAATATTACTATAAACAAACAAATTTTCTAATAAATTTTTATAAATTTATGACATGGCCACCCCGACCAATACTTTGGAAGCAATACCTTTAAATAATACGTCACAAACCAAAGTAAAAACAATTATTTCACGGATATTTATCTCATATATATACATAGAGTATATCTTAGGAAAAAGTTTTTGTTTTAAGTTATGTTTTTAAAGCCCAGAAGAGGTGTCTAAGGACCATGTTTTGACTCCATGTAACTGACAGATGTTAACCATTGTTTAGAAAATATAAGATTTTGACCCTTCCATCTATGTACATTTTTGAAATCATTATGTTTGTCAAAATGAACCCAAACCTATTTCCCCTATTGTCAGATAAAGTAAGTCGAAACAGACGCGACAATAGCAAACTTTTCATCCCGAGATCTCGAACAGCACTACTCAGTAATAAATAAATTATCAAAATATTGGAGAAGATAGAACTGCAAAATTAAGAAATAGGTTGAAAAGGCTCTTTCTTGTTAGAGAATGCTTATTACAGCACTAACGAGTTTTTGACCGATAAACTAATATAACCCTGACTTTAAATTATTTTTGACTTATTATGATTATTTATGTAACAAATTGTCAACTTTAACATGTACCTACAAGTTTTTTACAAAAATTAAGTTTACCGTGTCATTATGTCATATTTTTTGTTTACCTACCTTATTTCAAATTATGTTGCACCTACTTTGCTTTGTTAATAATAAGTAAGATTATTTTGCTGCTAGGAAAATTGATTCAGTCACAAGTCTGCTACTATAAAATGTACAATTACAGAGAAAGAGGAAATCTGTTCCACCGTAACACAGTTTATACCAGTACGGGGAACAGAGTGAATCAGTTCTGTGCTAACAACCATAATATGTACTTACAGATACTTCAGCTAAGAATTTTACCTACCTGTACTGCTTACTGATACTTATTGAAATTGTGCTAGGTTGTTTTAAAAAAAAAAATAATTTTGACACTGCAGTTCAGAATTTTTTGACCTTGTTGTTAATTATTGTTGTTATTCATGTTTGAGTTAGTGTTGTGATCATTTTATTTCCTAACTCATTTATATTTTGTACGCCATTAAGGCAAAACATGACAGTGTTTCAATCGAACTTTTATGTAACATCTTGCATTTATGTGTATACTCATGTTTTAGCAAAATAAATATCTTGTATCTCAAGTATCTTTTTTTCGTACTCTGTGATACTCACAACTTTGGAAAATAAAGAATGAATTCAAGCAAAAGAAGACACGTCCTCAAATTAATTTCGGTAGGTGGTGTTAGCTAATTTAAATAGACTTAACGGAACCCGACTGTCCGCTTAAATGGGTCCAGTGACCACTGTTGAAGAAGAGATGGAGAATCAATCCGAAGCATAAATTGAATTTTCAGGATGTTAAACAAACTAACAACTGTTTATTCCGAATATTTATACTTGATGTTGTTTTCTTCGTTAAAATTATTTCTGAAACAGTTGTAAGCATCAGAACCTAATTTAAGTAATTTTTAATTACCGTGAACATTTGAATGGCATTTAAATATCCCTCAAACAACATGTACTTGCACAGTCAGATCAAAAATATGTTACAGCTACCAACTCAACATTTTTATGTTTGTAACGTCAAATGGCACAGAATCATCTTAACATATCAAACTGAATCAATAGTGACACTGACAGCATCATTGTTTATATTTTATTTCATAAAATTAAAGATGTGGGTTGATTTATCGGTTATCGTCGTAATGCAATTAAATTTGATTTTCTGAAATTGACCTTTACGTGTAGGTATCAAAATTATTATTTTTAAATTAATTTTGTGTCTATGTGTGAAAATTAAAAAGCAAGCGCAGATAAGACAAAAATAAAATGTAGAAAATAATGTCTCAACATTATGACGTTTTTAGCATCTTACTTTTCCTAAACGAATTTCATGTATTTATTTATTTGTAATCTAATCAACGGTTTCTCCTGATACTTTTGTAATGCTATGGTAAATAATAAAATACAAGACCAGCCAAGTGTGTATCACGGCGCTAACGTAACAGTTTCTTGTTTTATGTACGTGTATCATACAAAAGTAAATTAAATTTTACGAAAACCGGATTCACTTTGCTAATCAAAAGTGGCTAGGTTAACTTAACATCTGTAACCGGTACCTTCTTTCTGTAAAAATAAAGAATTATTGTATTTTAAGCAACTCAGATTGCGAAGTTTCAAAATTTGTGAACTTGTTTTTTTTGTGTCCTCTAATAATATTTTAAAGCAACTGGTTCAATAATTATTAAGTAGTTAACTTAGTCACATATTTCCATCCCCAATAATCCAAGCATTAACCAGATGCCTTGTAAACATAATAATGGTATTTGATTATTTAACCCATTTATGCCCGCTGTCCTCATTTGGGGACAGTTGTTTAAGTACCCACATTTTTCAATTGATTTTAGCTATGTTTTGTTTGAAGGCGTATTTGTAGTGTCAATGAGTGTGGCTCACTAATAAATAAATCAGTTTTGTTAGTTTATGGATTAAGTAGCAAGAAAAATAGGTTTTATTTACTTCATTTACTAAATTGGTGTTTATCCATAGGCAAGTCATAATATTTTACACTTCTATTGTGTTTTATTATATATTTCCTAATTTTTCCATCTGGCCATTGTGTTTACTAGTAATAAATCACATTTTGTTGAATATTTTTTAACATTTGACAACGAGTGTAGATAATTTAGTATGGTGTCCCCAAATGGGTCCAATGGGCTAATGGGTAACTTTTCTTTATAAATATTTCGCAGGTTTGTTTTGGCATAAACAATGGCTAAACGATATTTTGATGTCGCAAATGAGTATCGAGAGTTGGAGGAATCTATCAAAAATATTTAGCATGAAGAGGATTATCCTGATGTCTATAACGATATAGTAGCAGAGCAGAATACTCGGGGATGCCGAGTGTTCTGATGGATGAAGAAGAAGGCGATAAAGATGATGTCCAGCACAATATTCTTCCATGTGATATTCAAGGTCGAGTTGAAGGTTTTGAGGTCCGGAATAACGATGAATGGGATCGATATGAACCGTTACAAAGATACAGAAAAGTTGCGGTTAACACCCAGGAGCCACGTTGGCGTAAATGCGAACCGTCGTATACTGCCAGGGCAGTTTGGGTATAAAGACTGGATGATTTCAAGTTCTTGTAGCTATTGTTATGGTTTTGATCTGTACTGTGATAAAATTGCAGGGGCAACCAGTAATAAGCCTTTGAAATCAAAAGTGGTGTAGAGTCTATTGGATAAATAAACGTAATCTCGCATTTGTATATGGTATATTTTGATAACTTTTTCACCAACCACGCATTGCTACAAGATCTAAATGATGCAGTTTATCGTGCTACTGGTACTGTAAGAGACAATAGGAAGAAGAGATACTCATTGGAATCTGTCAAGGACAAGAAAAAGAAGAAGAGAGCAGAATTTGATTGCCGATTCGATACAGTGAATAAGATTTTATTCAGTGGATGGCTTGACAAGTTTTTGGACCATAGGTGAAAAGATGGAGTTCTGCGCAAGGAAAAAAGGTAGATGTGGACATCCTTTTTAACCGACTTCAAAAAGGAGGAGGTTATCAATTCGGATGTTTATATGTTTTTTTTTTTTTTTTTTTTTTTTTTTTATGTATGTTCGGCCGTAACTCCGTCATATATAGACGGATTTGCAAAATTCTTTTTTTGTTCGAAAGGGGTTTATTCCGAAATGGTCCCATATCATTTTCATATAGATCTGATGATGAGTTCGGGAGACAGACACCGGAACTCTTTAAAAAATGACAGGAAATCAACCGCGATTTCTGCTATCGCATAAATATGCATTGTTTGTTTGGAATTAGTGCAGGGTGAATACCACAACAAAAAATTTTAAAATAAAAACTTTTTTGCAAAAAAAAACCACCGACTTCCTTAAAAACACTACAAAGTGAAAAATAACTTTAATTTTGGAAGTCGGTGGCAAAAAAACCATAAGTACAGATCCTAAGACACCGACTACCGAAATTAAAGTTATTTTTCACTTTGTAGTGTTTTTAAGGAAGTCGGTGGTTTTTTTTTGCAAAAAAGTTTTTTACTAGCACTTTTCAATCATTGAGCGGCACCAATCGTACCGTTCTAACGGAGTGTTTTATCTACCGTCAAATTATGAGGTATCCATCTAGTACAAAGCTTTCTGACGCCTAAATGTTTATATAAGACTTTCTGTACTTGACTCATATGAATTAATAATATTCGCTAATTACGGGGATGTCCTAAAATTCGAATAATTTGGCACAAGATGGGTGTCGTATTAGCCATACTAACGTAGTATATCATCGATTTCTAAAGACAATTTAGGATTTGTTCGTTTATTTTGAGTACGACTGTTAATTTTATTTGGCTAAGGTTCTATCTAGATAACGATTGGCGATACACTGTGACAAATATTTGCTAAGATGGGCGAACTGCCATCATTTGTTCTCTAACTTTTTTATTATTATGGAGCCAAATATGTTTACATAGTATTGTTTTGTTTGAAAATTATGAATAGAATGGCCGTAGACGATCATTTTCGAGTGGAGAATGGAGTAGTATATAAAAGGTATTTTCTTAAAAGAGAAATAATTATGAATAATATAAAATATAATAAATATAAATAAGTCTTATACGTCACCAAGTCTTAGTGTTGAGCTTATCAAGATGCTTACCTGAAAATAATATAAAATAATCAGTAAGTAACATTGAATAAAGAAATATTGTCGAATGTTAAAGTTAAATGAAATTATCACTCTTTTGTCCCACGTTGTATTGAAATTAATATGACATGGTAACGTGCATCGTTGGTCTAGTGGTCGCAAATGCTTAGTATGACGTCCTGGCTTTGATGCCTAGGTCGGACATAGTGTTATCAGGTTTCTCTTTCTGGAATGTTTCAGCAGCAGCCCTGAGTCTGGTTTTATGCCGGGTTGCTAGCAATAGGCTCGCCCCCTATTACATGGACTTAAAGATAACTGGTGAAATGTGGGTGTACTATAACTTCTGCCTAGCTTCGGGAATTACAGGCATGATGTTACGATATGTTATACCAAAAACTGTAGTTTCAAATATCGAATAAATAAAAATAACAACCGTCTTCCTTAAAAAAAAAAACACTACAACGTCAAAAATAACTTTAATTTCGGAATTCGGTGTCTTAGGATTTGTATTTAAGGTTTTTTTGCCACCGACTTCCGAAATTAAAGTTATTTTTGACGGTGTAGTGTTCTTTTTAAGGAAGTCGGTTGTTGTTTTTTTGTAAAAGTTTTTATTGTGTTACAGAACTAAAATAAAGGCATGGGTGGAGTTGATCAAGCTGAACAATCCTTTGCAGTAAACACTACAGTTATACGAGGAAAACAATGGTGGTGGGTTCTATTTCCCTACATACTCGATTTGGCTATGGCTTGGCGTCTCCATGTCCTGGCCGCTGAAGATAAAATAAACCAGCTCCAGTTTCGCCTTAGTATTGCCGGATTTTATTTGAGGAATGTAACCACAGAGACCTGATGGCAGACGACGTAAACCTTCATCAATGGTGCCAAGTATGAGTCAGAACGGCGTCGGACACTTCCCTCAGAAACTGACTAGCCAACTACGATGCCTACTATGCCACATGAAAACACGATGGCCATATAAGAAATGCAATAAAACATTGTGAATCGAAAAATGGTGTTTCAAAAAATACCGCCTATGAGCCCATTGGCCTCATTTGAGGACGGTGTTTTTTTATGTATAAGGAAGTTTTTTTCTTTTAGTTTTTTCTAATAATGTGTCTTACTAGCCTTTAATAGTCACAGCAATAACGTTTTTTTCAAAAAAATATCGTTATTTTGTATTTGGGTCTAAATGGGTTAATGAATAATGATTGGCAATACCTAGTCTCTAAATTTAGTCATCTCATCCATTTGTATTTCTTTTTACACGCTTTATATTAGCTTCACTTGTATGTTTGTATATTTGTATGTTTGTTTGTAACCGACTCCTTATAGTGCGATTTTGACCCACTTTAAACGACCAGAATTCATTCAAACTTTGCACACCTGTCAAGGACCGATGACAATGCAAGAATTTCATAAATTTGTGCCATTATCCTTGCCAGGGTTACCAGGACAGCAAAAAAACTGTCACAAACTACGCTGACATTCGTCGCAAAATTCGAAACACCCTAAAAAATAGAAAATAAATAATAGTTTTATAAAAACTAAAAAACACGCTTCCATTGAAAACTAAACTAAAAAGTACAAAATAATGGAAAAAAAGCGTGGGGTGCCTGATATCAATAAAAAATACCTTAAAAAGCACCCCACGCTTTTTTTCCATTATCTTGTACTTTTTAGTTTAGTTTTCAATGGAAGCGTGTTTTTTAGTTTTTATAAAACTATTATTTATTTTCTATTTTTTTAAATGTAAAAGAGCCACTGAGGACTTCACGTATTATATTTAGTCCTTATTTCGGGAACTTAGTCCTTAGTTCCAAAACTAGGTCTTCATGGAGAAGAAGGACAAGAAACTCCATGGAAGCAGTATCGAAGTATTATATCAATATATTTCTTACATTGCCATAAATTATCATTATCTTAAATTCATTAATTCTATCTCTTGGACCATCGTCCAAGAGAACTCAGAATAATATCAACATATTCTCAATAATAACAATATCTGGGAAAAGAATATGAATATTCCATTTATATGATTTAAAATATTAGTGATATTGGCAACAGTATAAACGGTACAACAATACTGTCATAATAAGCAATAATAGGGATATAATATCAAATTACTTAACTTACGTGACCTCTGGTCGATCTTTTCCACATAACAACAGCACTATAACTCACTGAACATCTACCGAGCAACTTCTCGCTATAACGGTCGGACACAGAATGATCCACACCGTCCGAATACCTCCTCTTTTATACTTTGTAACAAACAACTCTAAAAGAACACGTGTTTATAATCTAATGGTTTTATGGTGTAGGATTCATTACCAAGGTTATCAAAAATTCTAGAAAGATTTATTTACTACATAGCTATATGATTCTTGCTATAAAAAGAACAAGTGGTTCCTTTACAAATTATAACAAACATAACTTGACGTAAACAGCAAATGATTTTTATAACCTATTTATCTTTATTGAATTATTTGTATTAATTTAATAAATCATCTAATTATTTAAGATATTAATTAAATACATTAATTGCGTAGAACATCGTAATCAAATTATTGCTATTTTATAACACGGGCGAAGCCACTGGAAAAGCTATATTATAAATGTGAAACTTTGTGTGGAAGTATCAATGCTTGTTACTCTTTCACGCAAAAATTACTGAATGGATTTAGAAGAAATTTGGCGAACAAATAGTTTATAACCTGGATTGAGACATAGGGTACTTTTATTTCAGTAGCACATTCCCGCGAGATAATGTCAGACCTCCAAGCGAGGGAAGCCGCTGGCAAGAAGCTAGTTTTAATATATTTTTTTATCTCATTGTGGCTTGTAAACACAGATATAGAAGAAATATCTGTGTTAGTAAACAATTTGCTTTTATCACTACACACAACATGACTATGTGCATAAAAGTTATTATTGTTTATTTGTTTAGATCTAAACAGTATTGCCTATTTGTGACATTTTTAGAGTTCCATACCAAAATGAACAAAACGGAACACTTGAAATCACTGTAACTTTAAAACTCAAAGAAACCATTTTTATTTCAAATAAACCAATTACAGGTACTATTGAATTTTCAAGGGGCGTTGAGTCAGAAAAGTTAAACTAAGCCCATTCAAGAACGGGCAAGAAACTCTATGAACACTATTTTCAAACAAAAATGTTGTTCCAAGAAGTTGATTACATAATTTATGAAATTATCAATGAGGTAACGATCTAAGAATACGTGCAAATTAACAGCATCGGCAATTAAACAGAAATATGAACAACAGTTCAGAAATTAAATAAGCTGTGGCGGCTAAACGATGACCAGTGGCTACTGACAGCGCTTTTTCACGAACATGACGTAAGGATCAGGAGCAATCAGCTCGGTACCCGTTCTTCTGGCTCTTGATTTTGTCGACCCACCCGGCCCCTTCCTAGCACGACTGCGACATGTCACTTACATCAATGTGTCTCTGCTATTTGGTTTTTGGTTGGTGTATTTTTCGTAGTTAGGTTCTTAAACCTAACTACGAAAAATACAAAATACATTGTACCCTTTTTTTTTCTGTAGAATTTTTCTATGATTGTAATTTAGGTAGGGTAGTATCTGTCACTTCGAAGCTAGTCTTAAATAAAAGAGAAGCAAGGATCGATATCATGTGTAAAAGGAAAAAAATATTTTTCATTTATTTTAAATGTTGGTTCTTGTTAGGTTTAATGATTTATGTGTATGCATGGAGAACAAAGGCAAGTGATTAACGACCCCAGACGTTCCAAATTCTTAGGTAGACGCTTAATTATTGATGAGACCCGGCTTCATTAAAAACAATATGGTGCAGAATACTATTATTGTGCAAGTCCGACTCGCTCTTGGTCAGTTTTCTTTAATCGAAACAAACAACATGACGCGGTCTTACTACCTATATATTATGTTAGCTATGGAGGTGTTTTAAATTATTCTCAATTGTGAAACTGTCCTCGATTACTGTTACTGGGCGATTGACAAAATGTAAGTAAATAAGATTATAATAATTATGAAAGATGTGTGATTATATTACATCCATCCATATAAAATGATCAATATACTCATTACTATTAACACCATAATTATACTACTCGTATTGGATTAACTGAAATCGCGTAAAAAAAATCTGATGATACATACTTACCTATATGGAACAGCTTTTTGTTTCGCAGGGTTTGTCTTAAAGTGAAAGTTGTCAATAATGACGAGTGTATTTAAATGTTTTCAAGTTTTCAGTTATTTCAGTTTCATTTTTATTAATATTCATGTTACTGCACAGTAGCACAGGGCAAATTTCTTCTTGAAAACCGGTCCAAATTGTACAGAAAAGATGACTAAAGACAATTTGTTTCAAAGCCACCGATCAATGGGTTCGCGGCAATTCGTAAAATGACGTTTTCTTCGTAGCGCAGCTATTGCCTACCATTTGCACGTTTCTCTTGGGCGAGTTGGGAGTAGAAAGTTGTTATAGACAGTCTACTTGTATCCATGCCGTGTACATGACCACAGTATCTCAGTTGGATCTATATCAAAATCGTCTCTATGCCCATCATTTCAGTGCGCCTTAAGACTTTTTTCTGATTTAAAAAATGTAATTTATGTAAGATACCTGCATAAATACTAGGGATTATCATTTTCCTGCTTTGCAAAATAAAACACAGTATTTAGTTACACACGCACAAAATAAGAGTAAATAAATAAACATTTCTTTCAGGAAATTTAAATATTAACTAAAAATTACATAGAAATATACATAGTACATAGAAACGTTACACATCAACAACAACAATTAATCGACAATCGTCACTTAGAGTTACACATTCATTCCGTTCTAATATCAGAACTCTTGGTTGAATTGCAATCTTTTAGCAAAACTAAAATCTTTGTTTTAAATTCTAGGCATCCTACCCAAAGTAAAATCAGAAGAATCAATGGAATCATTGTACTTGATGTAATCATATTAGTAGCATTTCTATTACAATCAGCAGCCTATGTCATTACTCTATCAAGCAACACTAACTTCTCTTATTTTACATTTAATTTCTAGCTTACTCTTTTGCTTGTATGTCTAAGTTCTCACCGTTCATTTAGCTATACTTTCAGTACTTATTACTGAAACCATGCCTGTGATAACCCTTGAGGCTACTGCTCAAGCGTTGGAACTTAAATTAAGAACAATCCTTCAAGAAATCCAAGATTAAAAATATAAATACCAAGAGCTGTCAGACGAAAGAGAGGAAAGTGAGAAAGAAATCGAAAAAGTGTTCTCCATAAGAATTAAATATTATTATAAATAATACAAATATTTCGTAAAATAAGAGCAGAAATGTGCATAGAAATAAAGTAGTTTGTAACTTCGTGTTGATTTTTAAACTAATCATAGAGTAAGCTTGCAATATTTTTTAGATATACCAGTCATCATCAGACATCCAACATTATTACTCAATGACGGGAAATACACAGTCAATTAAATTAACTGGCGAAATTCATCGCGTATACATATAAAGTTTCCGCAGCAGATTTAATTTCATCTTGTGTATAAGGTGTAAACAAAATATCTGGGCAAACTGCTATAGAACATAGTACAGTCAGCTTCAAATAGATAGTGGCATTCAGAGTATTCAAATAAATAGACGAAACCAAAAAGCCGATAATATCGATACAAACCAAATTTCCTTATTGTTGTCTACAATATTATCGTTCAAAAGGTCGAGACGTTTAAAATGTCGCATAGATAGGTTCAGTCAAACCGTCATAAATATGGTTTCAGTTATCCGTTTTCAGTCATTGGTTTCCAATTCGCATTCATTCTAAGTGTTCAAAAATATACTTTAGACAAATAAATTCGCATGGTGTAAAAATAAACGATTTCCCAAAGATAAAAACCTCTTTGGGCAGTCGAGTGTTGTTTGCAAGTCATTCTATAATTGTCCGTATTTATGCAAAATGGAACCACACGACTAGACAAAGAATTAAGTTTTTTTACTTTTTTTGAAAAATACTCATTAAAAAAATAAAATATCATTGTTATACAAAAAAGAACCACATGATTTGTTTCTTGGAAACAAGGTATACTATTTTTTATATAAGAATTTAGACCACTTTTAAATGAGTACCTATTCTTCAAAACAAAGTAAAAAAATCTAAATTTGTCGTGTGGTTCCATTTTGCATAAATACGGAAAATTGTATATCAGTCATATCAATGTCAAGATGACAGCAATAATAGTGTTTCATGCTTAAATCGTGCTACATATCGCATTAGTGTTTTACACAAGTGCCAATTGCCTGGTGACCTGGCTTACAGGTTTCGAAAAAACCTAGTTTAGGCATCATTTTCGCATACTTGTACTTCTTCGGATTTACATTTCATCGGATTCTCATTTTTTCGGAATGTCTTTTCACTGTATTAGTACAGCCAACAGGAATCAGATAGATTTCTTCCTTTTGTATACTACTCAGGTGGAAAACAAACATACGGCCCGTCAGATGGTAAGCAGTCCAAAACAAAAGATAGTTGGATTCCATAGTTTAAACGATTTTTAGTGGTTAAAATAGGAACAAGAGATTTTCAAATTTATTGACATTATTATTTTTATTGCATGATTTTAGTTCTCTATTACCTTGTTTATTTATAAAATAGCGATTTTAATGAATCTCAATAAGGTCAAAAATCACTTGCACCTACTTTTTGCAAGCATTATCGGTATCTGATTACTTTTCGGTTGTTTTTAGCTTTGTTGACGGTCATTTCTTAAAATAAAATGGGTACTTAGAATGCCATTGGCGGGATTATTGTAAGCATATTTGTGGCTATTTGACTGAACCTATCTTTATGTATATGACATTTTAAACGTCTCGACCTATCGAGCGATTATATTGTTTACAACAATAAAGGAAACTTGGTTTGTACCGATATTATTGATTTTTGGTTACGTCTATTTATTTGAATACCTTGAGTGTCACTTACTATTTGATGCTGACTGTACCTACTCATGAATATGAACAACGTTTACTATGTCATGTATGGGACCAATATTAAAAGAAAATAAAAACAACCGTTTCATACATTTTGATTGAGTACCTAATGCATTGTTGTAAGGAAAAGCTGTTTTGTTATATTCTGTAACCGAAATGTTAAAAGTTAGATGAACCTAACTAACTCCGTTACTGAGAATTGAAGGCATAGTCTAAGTCCTCGCGCACATGTGGGAGTGGCGCGAGGAGGCAAAACGCCGGGGCGAAACTCCGCTGCCGCGATAAATTGCGGCACGGTGGACAGAGCTCCGGCAGGATCTCATGGCGACATGGCGGGTACGATTGTCGCATCCCAGCGCAGGGCACGCAACAATTACGGCGGTAAGTCCCCTCTTTGAGGAGTGGATAGAGAGGCGTCACGGCGTCCTCACTTTCCGCATGACGCAGGTTCTCACCGGGCATGGTTGCTTCGATAGGTTCCTGTTCAGGATAAAGCGGGAGGAAACGCCCGGGTGTTCCCATTGTGGTGGTGAGCATACGGTGGAGGTATGCTCTGCCTGGGCGGAGCACCGCCGTGTCCTCGTAAAGGCAATCGGCGGCGGCGACCTCTCGCGTCCGGCCCTGGTGCGAGCCATGGTACGGAGCGAGAGGGCATGGGAAGCCGTCACCTCCTTCTGCGAAGCAGTAATGCTCGCGAAGGAGGAGGCGGGGTGCGTGAGGAAGTGGCAGTCTCTGCGCCCTCGCGTCCCTAGCCGCCGCAAGAGGAGACGCCCCGGGCGTCGGGAGTCGATAGCTGCCTCCCGGCTACCGTAGGCGCGAGCTTGCGGGTGGTGAGCAATGGGTAGTTCGCCGCCCGGTAAGGACCAAGCTCGGGTCGACGGCGCGTAGTGTTCCACACGCGCCTCAAAGAGATGTCAGCAAAACTGAAGGGGTCTGCTAGGACCGATGCCTGCCAGGGTCGCGAGATTGTTCGAAAGATATACCGTGACCCTGGCACATGGGCAACCGAAAGAACACGGGTGGGTTTTAGTCAGTAAAAGTCTGACATGCCCTCCTGCTCCGCCCAGAGCGGGAGAAGTCATTTGATAATTTCCCAAAAAAAAAAAAAGGCATAGTCTAACATTTACTTCAAAATAAATATTAATTTTAAATTCTAGAGGCTAACAATATAAAAGAACTCTCAGAGAGCGAATAAAAAAAGGCAAAAACCTACACATCTGTGTTCTTGCTTAATCTTCAGTTCGTTGGTGTTTTGTTTTGGTAGATAGTTCCAACTAAACGAAAATGTACTAGTCAGAGGTTAAATCGTCAAAATCATCGGGCAATTTATTATCTTGAAGGCGTACTTCATCAACGACTATTTAAATGACAAGATTAGTTGGTCGCTGTGATTGACTCAAGACAATCTTTATGTGTTCTTTCTCCAGCATTAGCGTACCTCGTGATAGGTTCAATATAATCGTTTACATATTAAGTTTTTTACTGTTTATGTCAATCTTTTAATTAATTTATTAGTGATCACATGATCTGTACTTTGATATTTTATAATGAGTAGTATTGCATAATGTGGCGTTAGCGTCCTCGACCAGTGATCCTGAGCAACCTGCTGCAAGTTCATGCTCCCTTAGATGTGAATGCATGCGGTAGCGTCAGGGGTCGGGTTACCCCCTTCCATCAAATATGGCGAGAGGGGTAATGGTTGATCTACCTGTTTATTTTACGTCAATGGTCCTAGGTTATCATTTGTTGCCTCGAGTTGTAACTCGGGTCGTAACAGCTATGTGAACTTAATTCAGTATTGCATATGTAAGCAGTCCATTTATGCCAGGAGGCTTTTATTTTGGTAGCCAATTTTACATAAACATTTTTTTTTTTTTTTTGCTTCTGCTTGAGTATAGTTTTCATTTTATTTGTTAGTATATTGGATTGGCTAGCTGACATATGGCAAATCATTTAATTTAATGTTTTGTGTATCTTAATGTTTACTACTTACCGTTGTATAAAATCAAGTTCTTCCAACTGGACACACAGCTGTGCTGCTAGGGAGTTTGATGATTGAACTGATCGTTCAATGGTTCATTAGTTCATTTGCCTAAGTGGGTATGAACTATGAGTCACCTTCGCAAGACTGGAGATTCCCAAAAGTCTGAGAACACATTCAGGATGCCGTTGGAGGGGGGCCGCAAGCGCGCAACCATGGAAGCGCAGCGCCTCCGCATAATCGCGGCAAACTCGTCGACGCACACTTTCGCGAACATCCCTGATGCGCTACATCTCCACGGCAGCCTCAAAAGCACCCTGAATGCGTTATTGTATTGTAAACGCAGATCGCTGTATGCCCGCTGAGTAAATTTGGTCCACAGACTGCACGTGTAGAGCGACTGGCAGAAGGCCTTATAAAGCGTTATCTTAACAGATTCAGCACAGCGTGCAAACCTGCGTGCCAGCATGTTACCGCGGACAGCCAGTGACCTGCACTCCCTGTCAATGTCTACATTGTCTTTCAAGTCATCAGTGACCCAGTGACCCAAATACTTGAACCTCTCTCCTACTTGAATACTGGCAGCCGGCCGTCAAAAACTTTGGTGTTAGAATTAAATTGTATAATTAATATAATTCGCGTTTAAATATTTAAAAACGTGCTTAATTTCGATAGATATAGTGATAAATAATAAGGATTTATGTTTGTGAGTTATTTCGCTGCAAAATCAATGAAAAAACAGTAAATCAGTACCAGCTGTCATCGAGCGGACGAATTTGAAATCACCACCTAACCCGGGGAGTATTTCTTTTAATTTAAGCATATTCAACTAAAATCTTATTAGATTCCGTTGCACCTATTGCCCTTTAACATTTATACTACTTGGAACAGTGATCTAGGTCGTAAATAACCCTTTATTTCTCCATAATGTGTTTGACTTCAAGTTCAATGCACTATTAGGATAAAATCCCCTAAACAACGTTAAAGACCCCATAGAAATCATTGTTGGATATTACTAGACGTACTTTTTATGTTCAATTGCTGAATTAGAACCACTGTAAGAAATTATTGTTAGAAACTTAATTTAACAATATAATAGTAGTACCTACCCCCAACCATTTTTATATTTTTTAGTCTTTTCACTTTTTACTGTTATTAATTATTATCTCTTTTACATTCATTATTGAGATTTCACCCTTTTAATTCTCTTATTTTATCTCTTTACATTTGAACTCCCGTCATTTACTATCCACTTCTCACCCCTCTCTCTTATTCCTTTCACACACTTAGCTTTCTCTTCTCTCATTCCAGGGTGCCTCTAGGGTTAGTTTGTCAATATGTTGACCCGTAGAGCTGCATCCTTAGAGGATAAACTGAGGGCTACATTAAAGGAATTGGAATCTAGTAAAAAGCAGTGCAATCAGCTGATACAGGAAAGGGAAGACAGTGAGGTCGAAATTGAGTTCATTAATAACAAGAACACTGAGCTTAAGAATCAGTTGGCTGAACTACATGTGCAGCATTTGGACATACTTGACCAGCATCAACACCTTCGTCAGCTAGTGTCAAATTTCCAGCATTGTAGTGACACCCATGAACTGGCTTTGAGAAAGATTTCTGAACTGAAACTGGAATTAAGCAGAGCCCACAACTCAATAACCCATCTAGAAACTCTCAAAGCCGGTGAAGAGTCTGCGATCACCTGCAGTCTCTATGATGAGTTGGTTGGTAGCGGGTCCAAACCCACATGTGTTGAGCCAATTGTAACGATAGACTTAACTGATGATACATTTACTAAAAACAAATTGTTTACTAGTCACAATAAGTTAAAAAAATACATTAGAATTAATAGACTAATCATAAAATATCAAAAATCATTGAAATGTTAAAAACTTACTAGATTAAACACAAAACTTAGTCAAATAAATCTAAATTTAAAACAAGAATTAAAGAATTGTTATAGTGATTTACAGTTATGTAATACTATGTATGATACGGACACTCAGCACCTTCGGGATGAATTGTTTGTTAGGGAATATGCTCTAAAGGATATCTTTAGTAAATATGAGGCTACTCAACAAGACCTGAGTAAGCGCATGCACGAAGCCAGTGAGTTGGCAGACTTGGTCAAGTACAATGCGGAGAGGTATGAGTCTCTGACAAATAACTTCTCTAGCTGTGCTTGCTCCCAGACACCCCAGCATCAACTTGAAACACCCACACCCTCAGTAGCTCACCCAGTAGATAGCTGTATTGCTGATAATAATAGCATGATAAATACAACTTATGTTTTTTCTGACAAATTCGGTCAAGGTTATGGTAGCATATTTAATCAGTGTTCACAACAGTATGTAATTAATAATTGTTCACCCGGTGCCAGTATTAGCCAATTATTAAGTAAAATTAAACTGTCAAAAATAAACCCTGGTTCTACTGTAATATTATTATATGGGGATAATTTAAATGTTAGAAGAAAAGAAATAATTCAATGTGTCCATTTGATGTTACATCTCAATGAGACCAATCATTGTAAATTTATTTTCTGTGCCTTGCCTTACTCGCAATACTTGTCTGAGGAGCAAAACAGGCACATTTATAATTTAAATATGTTAATTTATAATAGGACTAGTCGTCACAGTGACGCTATTTTATATTTTGATTGTAATCAATTTATTACTGATTACAAATTGACAAATTACACTATGTATTTGCCACCTAGTTGTAGGAGACAAATTGCTAATCTTTTGGCATACAATTTACACCGTCACACTGGTACCTGTAGCGTACCATCGATTGCTGTTAGTAGTGGTACTAACACCACTTTTGATACACCTAGTAGTTTAAACTGTTAGGTGCGACAACGGGTAAGCTGCATGTGTTGAATGTTGTTCATCAAAATATGCAGGGTTTGTCTGGCAAAGAACTAGAGTTAAGTTTATTTATCGAAAACCATGATGTTCAGGTATTATGTTTGACTGAACACTGGTTGAAAGAACATGAAGTAGTGTTTATGAATGATGATTTTTTTACTGTGCAAAGTGCATTTGTGAGAAAAAGTGCTATACGCGGTGGATCATTAGTTCTTGTTTCAAACAAGTTGAAATGTAAACAACGTTTAGATTTAGTTAATCTTTCCATCGAGCGCACTATTGAGTTGTCTTGTGTTGAACTAGAGCGTTACGTAATAATATGCGTTTATCGTCCGCCCTCTGGGGATTTTATTCGATTCGAGTCAGTCATGGAGGACTCACTCAATAAATTAAAATCAATTAATAAATGTATAATTTTATGTGGAGATTTTAATATTAATATTTTAGATGTTACTCCATTAAGTATTAGACTGCTCAATCTGTTTAAGTCTTTTAATTTAATAAACTTGTTTTTCGAACCTACTAGGAACACAGCATCGTCTTCGACTTGTCTTGATAATATATTTAGTGATTGTGATGCCAATAATAAGTTAGTGTTAAGTGACTTAACGTCTGACCACTGTGGATTATTAGCCAGCTTCCCTTTGCCATTACTTAAAAAGCCGCATAAAATAGAATGCAGGCCTTATACAGTTAGTCGTTGCAACAAATTTAAAAATAATATTGCTCATAGGATTACATCATCTATAGTAGAACACGAGACTCCTAATGAAATCTATGGAGCCCTTTTTGATATTGTACAAAAAGAATACCAATCTACTTTCAAGACCAAAACTATTGACATTAATAGCACCTCTGTTAGCTTCAACCAATGGGCTACTCTAGGTATTTATAAAAGTAGAGCGAGACTATACGAGTTATATGGTTTAAAAAAATATATATTTGATACTTCTTTTCTACAGTATGTCAGAAATTATTCAAAGTTATTTAAAAAAAATCTGTGCTTTCGCTAAATCTAAATTTTTAAGCGATACCATAAAAAAATCCAGTAATAAAATAAAAACCACTTGGAAAATTATTAACAATGAAACGGGTAAATTGATTAAACAGGATAAACAACTAGAGATTATGATTAACAACAAATTGGTTAATAAAGCTGCTGACGTAGCTGAGACATTTAATGAGTTTTTTGCCAACATACCTATAACTACGACTTGCTCCTTAAATTCGTCCCCGTCTAAAGCTGAAAACCTTTTGCATAGTAGTGTGCCAAGATGTAGTCGCTTATTTAGTTTCGAACATGTGACGCCTTGGGACGTGGTTAATATTTTTTACACACTTAAGTCAAAAAACACTGGAGATTACTGGGGCATCTCCGTTAAACTGTTAAGTAATATAATAGACATCGTAGCCCCCTATCTAGCTGTAACTTTTAATAAATGTGTTGATTCAGGATCTTTTCCTGACCTCATGAAGAGTAGTAAAGTCATACCATTATTTAAAACAGGTAATAAAAATAACGTTGGCAATTTTAGGCCCATTTCTATCTTACCTGCATTTAGTAAAATATTTGAAAAATTAATACTCAAGCAGTTGCTAAGACATTTTAATTTAAATAGCCTCCTTCATAATGAGCAATATGGCTTAACAAAAGGTCGTTCGACAACAGATGCGGGTGTTGCTCTGCTGAAACACATTTTCAACGCATGGGAGAACTCGCAAAATGCTATCGGGGTTTTCTGTGATCTCTCCAAAGCTTTTGATTGCGTTCACCATGACACACTTTTGCGTAAACTACGTCATTACGGTGTTCAAAACGAAACTCTCAATGTCATAAGTTCTTATTTGCAAAATAGGCACCAATGTGTAGATGTCAATGGTGTTAAATCTTCCGGGCTACTAGTACAGTTAGGTGTACCTCAAGGCTCAATACTGGGTCCATTCTTATTCTTAGTGTATATTAACGACTTACAATTCTATTTAAAGAATATCTGTGACATTGTACTATTTGCTGATGATACCTCACTTATCTTTAAAGTAGACAGGAATAGAAAAGATTTTGATGACGTGAATAGTGCGCTCTCAATGGTTACGGATTGGTTTACCACAAATAACCTAGTTCTTAATGCTAAGAAAACGAAATGTATAAAGTTCGCCTTACTGAATGTTAGGAATCTGGGACCCAATGTCGTTTTAGATAATGAGGTGCTTGAAACTGTACACTCGGCAGTTTTTCTGGGCATAACAGTAGACGCCAAACTTCAGTGGGGATCACATATATCAAGCCTAGCGGGAAGGCTCAGTTCGGCCGCCTACGCTGTAAGGAAAGTTAGACAGTACACGGACGTTGATACAGCTCGATTAGTCTATTTTAGTTATTTTCATAGCATAATGTCCTACGGCATTCTGCTGTGGGGCAAAGCCACGGACATTCAGAATGTTTTTGTTCTTCAAAAACGAGCTGTTCGAGCGATTTACCAACTAGGTGCTAGAGTTTCTCTGAGAGATTTGTTTAAAGATATTGGTATTCTTACGGTGGCATCACAATTCATCTTCGCCAACATCTTATAAATCAGGCAAAATATACACTTGTACACTAAAAATAGTGATATTCATAATATTAACACTAGAAGTAGGGATAAACTACGTGCTCCGTTTCACCGGCTTCATAAGGTTCATAATTCTTTTGTTGGTCTTGGTATTACCTTTTATAACAAGCTTCCCTCTGCTTTGCTATATTTGCAGTTTTATGAGTTTAAAGCTAAAGTAAAATCCAACCTTTGTTCAAAGGCATACTATTCTATCAACGACTACTTAAACGATAAGAATAGTTGGTCGTTGTGATCAACTCAAGACAATGTTTATGTTCTTTCAATCCAGAATTAGTCTTCCTACCGACGGTTTATATGGGTAGTTCATATTTTTTATTTTTTATTTTTTTATTTAACTGCTTTTGTTAGTTTATTTTTATTTTCTTTTCATTTCATTTATTGTGTATATTTATCATTTGCATCGTATATGTAAGCGGGCACGCCCTTTATGCCTAGAGGCTTTATTAAGGTTTTAAGTTCTGTTTTCGATTTTGTTTTATTATTATTTCAGCTTGAGTTTAGTTTTCAATGTTTTGTTGGTATATTGGCGTGTGCTAGCTGACATATGGCAAATAATGTATGTTTTGTTTTATAATATTAATAACTTACACAATACTGTATAGAGTCAAGTTCTTCTAACTTAACAGACAGCTGTGCTGCTGGGGAGTTTGTTCCGCCACTTCTTCTTCCCAGCTAAAGCACTAGGAAGTGTCGAAGGGCGGGCGTTTTGGGGGGACTGTCTCATGTAACTTTGACGTTCAAAAAGTGCTGACTCTCAGCCTAGTTTGAATAAATGACTTTTGATTTTTGATTTGATTCTGAACCCGACCCAAAGGGGTCCCAGTGAGTGAGAGTTCTGGCAGCTGTTTGAGGTTAAAGCACCCGATTTAAAAACCAACCATTCACTTTTATCGGTATTGTATGTGAGCCCATGAGCCACCGTATAACTTTTACAAATTTTCTGGAGCCTTCTCATTGCACCGAGAGATGGGCTCAGCAGCACCATGTCATCAGCATAGCTAATGTTGTTCATGCAGACACCGTCTCTATGACAACCGACTTTGGTGCTACTGAGCTCACCTATCAGCTTGTTTGTGTATAGGTTAAACAGACGGGGGGAGCTCGGTCCCCCTTGCCTTAACCCACAATCCAGCCCATACATATCATGATATAAGCTAGCCCACTTAACTCTATTGTTATAACTACTTTACCAAAATCGAAACAGTGATATAACATCAGCTGGGACAGTAGTGTCATGAGTGGGCTTATGCCAGAGCAGGTCATAATTAACTAGGTCAAAAGCCCTCGATAAATCCAAAAAACATGCTATTACATGAGTCTTTCTGTCTGTATAATATTGGACAGTCTGCTTTAAACATAAAATTGCGTTGATAACTTTGGTCTAAAATAAAACTGACCATCTTCGAGGACGATATGTTTAGCTAGAATTTTATCAAGCAGACTATCCAATACCTTAGCAACGACAGTGGCAAGGGATATAGGTCTATAATTGGAGATATCGGAGGCGTCACCGGTCTTATTCTTTATAACAGGCACAACGAATGTTTTAGTCAGTACAACAGGTAAGTAACTGTGACTTAAACATAGGTTACAAATATAACGAGCAGTCGTGGCAAGTGTACTCCAGCGTATTTAAGATTTTCTACGCTGAGGCCGTCGAGACCAGAGGACTTTCCCCTTACCATGTTCTGTATAGTTCCCGCTTCTTCCTTAGCGGAGCTATTTGACGGCTCGCCGTTGCCACACAAACAAGAGTTTACATAAAAATATTTTTGAAAAGCTTTAGCTATTTCAGGGGGATCGCTCACGCCTGGAACGCTCACAAGCACCCCCAATCTATGTTTTAATTTATTTGTTAATTTCTAAAATTTATTAAATTGCTTACTTTTATGATATGAAGCAAGCATAATTATATATTTAAATGTTATCTTCATTATTTTGAAAAAAAAAAATAATTTGGCTTTAAAAAGATTTCGTAATGTACACATATTTTCATAAATCAATCCAGAAGTAGGTTTATTTTATAACAGTCACATTTGATAACACAGTCAGGCATCGCGGTGAGCCTGTTTCTTCCACCCTACAACATAATTTATTTTATGACGCTTTGTTACAGAACCTGCATGAGTAAGTTCGGCTCCTTTTTTCAAAATACAAATTAAGTTATTATACATCCTTTCTATCACCAACCGATTCTCAGTTTTATGACACATATAAGCATATTTACAAAATTCTGGATGAAAATCTAATTTGTTTTAAGATGCTATTACAGTATTCAGAATATTTATTTATCTGTTGTAAATCCGTCTCAACCCTTATAACTATTTTTTTACAAGAAATGTACTAACAATTTTAGGTTTAATTAGATTAATGTTTCACTCTATTAACAGCGGAGTGTGGTCCCACACGTAAACGCCGTACAAAATAAACGCATTCTTCAATAAAAGTCTGGCGGCTTCAGTGACCACACAGTGATCTTCCTAGCGTAAGGATCCATTGGCAGATATTAAAAGTATGCGAGTTTGATGGCAAAAGTTTTGTATCAATGCAAGACTACGATTGAGCAGAACAGGTTGAAAATAACTCACGTGAGAGTTGAGTCCCTGGGTGCGCGTTAGTCTCCCAATACAAAAATCGACTCCACTTCACTGCTCTCAATCACTGAGAGAATCTCACTTATACAATTCGTAAACTCAGGAAGATTCTTGGCACAGTCCGTGGGCATGTACACACTAAAATTAGCAAAGTCCGTTTCTCCTGAGCTATCTTAATACACACGATACAATGCCAGTGTCGACTGCGCGTAGTTTTCCACGCGCGTCCCAAAGAGATGTTAGTAGTACTGAAGGGGTCCGCTAGGACCGATGCCTGCCAGGGTTGCTAGATTTGTTTGAAAGAGTTACCGTGGCCCTGGCATATGGTGGGATTTAGTAAGTTAAAGTATGACACGCCCTTCTGCTCCATCCAGAGCTCATTCCCACATACAAAAAAAAAACCTACTTATTGGCCGCTACGTATCGGTAAAAGCCTTGACGTGCGGCCCCTCCTCGGGTTCCTCTTCGCTTCACGAGGGTAAACCATTGAAATTTAACAACGTGGGAGCAGTGACACAGAGTTGCTTATTACCACTGACCATATAAATTGGGTCTGAAAATTATTTTTATATTATCCCGTCAGACCATCCTGAAATTGACGAATCTTGTTTACAATTTCCTTAGGATATCCTTTCTTTTTCATCACTACCATTGCCATTACCATAACCATTTGTTTGCAATTGAATGGACGCGACTGCGAGCATACACTCGCGTAAATACGGTAGTCACACACGCTTTAAATATTCATAAAAATATGTTTAATTATTTCTTTTTGTTATAGGTGCAGAACCCGTGCCCGTTTTTTAGTGATGTTCATATTGCTTAACCTTTTAAGTTACAAGAATGCGCTTAGAGAAGTAAAAGAAATGAATTGGAAGAGGGATCCTGCACATGCGTGGTTTCCTATTGTACAAAACCATCGCTGGGTGCACAGGATTATACTTCTTGTATTAAATCTCCCAAACTACTTAAATAGCGGCCTAGAAAAGACATATATTACGTCAGGGGTTCTCTTAGACAACAGTCGTATTCTAACATCATATAATGCTTATAGGAATCTGCTAAGTTCCTCTAATTATACTGACAACATTTTGGCGTTGCTTCCTGTAGGTGTAGTAAACAACAAAACGATTGTAAAAATATCAAAGATAGTGTGTGGTCGTCGAATAGCATTTGTGGAAAATGATGTGGAATTTATTTGGAATGATCGACGACACTCTCCTATTCACGACCTGATGGTGTTCAGAATGGCCGAAGAAGTTGGAATCGCAAGAACATCTAAGATATTTCACCGCTTTGGTACGACTCCATGGAAATTTGATTGGGGCGGCCAGCTTATACCAAAATTTAACGTTAGGATATCTTTCACCGCTGGCCCCTTCGATCAAATAGATACTAAAGTGCGGATTTTTAGCATTAACTACAGAGACAATAAAAACCATGAAGCTGATTACGCAGATGCAGATGAAGAAACAAAACAAGAAGATGAAACTTACGATATAATACGTGAGACTTATTACGATGAGGACGATGCCGTACTGGAGGACTGCGACGAGTTGTTGCCACGGGAATGGGGTTTTTTCATATGTGTTAGAAATATTGACAACTTCCCAGGTGTGCTGTCAGGCGCAGTGTTATATTCGAATTACAAAGTATTTGGTATTGGCAGCTTCACAATGTTTAAAAACGATACAAGTGTTCTAGTATTCACCGATGTACGAATTTACAAAGAACTAATCCAAAAAACGTGCGGAGATGAGGAGTTCGCTGAGTTTAAGTAGGGTAACTATTCAAGATTCCATCGATTCCTGGTGATTCCGGATGGCAAATGGCGACGTTCGAATAGTATATTCGTTCTGAGTAGTGTAATAAATAAAACATGGTTTGCTTTTTTCTTAAGCAACGTAATAATTCTAAGTGAATTGTTTAAGTTTGTCTTAATATTGTCATCCCATAGAATAGTTTCCCTTTGATAGTTGTGAACACTGAGGCTCAAGTTGCTCTCTATTAGTGGCTACTAGAGGGCAAGCAGTATGTAACTTTGTATAGTTTGATGGTTGACTTAGTTTGGACTCCAACTTAAGACAACTTAAGGTAACTATTCAATGTATAGATTCCAAATACGCCCGCGTAAATAAAGCTACATCTTGACCAATTTCAATCTAAAGCAACGACTTTTCCTTTGATATGAGTCTTATGATACAGTCATATTTGGCGATAATCTCAATAGCAAAATCATAGTTTATCATATAATCCATACGACTATTGCAGCTTTATTATTTAAAGAGTCGTACTTTAAATGATTATCTTATAGTGTGGTGTTATTCGCGTTCGTAGGATTTAACTTTCACAACCCTGCTCACGCACAAATGTGCTCTCCGGATGGTGCTAAACGATCAACAACGCTAGGTCTCAGGCAGGGGTAAACGGACAATGCAGGAACCCGCTGGGTGGAAAGCGGACGGCCCTTCCCAATTTGTGAGTGATACCTTATATTTGGGGGTCCAAACGCCTCTTGCCGGAGGCTCTACACGGGGGTCGTGCGGTCCATGGCCCTTTACGGGGCAGCGGTGTGGGCGCTCTTATTGAGGCTGCGCCCAGCGCGCCAGTTAAGTGCGGCGCAAAGGTCATGGCCATCCGGCTAGTCCGGGGGTACCGCACGGTCTCCTGTGGAGGTTCCTTGCCGGATTGCCGCCATGGGCTCTGGAGGCAAAGGTCCTCTCCCACATGTGAGAGTGGCGCGAGGAAGCGAAACGCCGGGGCGAAACTCCACCGCCACGACAAATCACGGCACGGTGGACAGAGCTCCGGTGTGATCTCATGGCGAAATGGCGGGTACGATTGTCGCATCCCAGCGCTGGGCACGCCACAATTGCGGGCCTGACGCCGTGTCCGCGTGGAGGCGATCGGAGGCGGCGACCTCTCGCGTTCGGCCCTGGTGCAAACCATGGTACGGAGCGAGAGGGCATGGGAAGTCGTCACCTCCTTCTGTGAAGCAGTAATGCTCGCGAAGAAGGAGGCGGGGCACGTGAGAGAGTGGCAGTCTCTGCGCCCTCATGTCCCTAGCAGCCGCAGGAGGAGACGCCCCGGACGTCGAGAGTCGATAGCGGACTCCCGGCCACCATATGCGCGGGCTTGCGGGCGGTGAGCAATGTGTAGCTCGCCGCCCGGTAAGGATCAGGCCCGTGTCGAGGGCGCGTAGTGTTCCACGCGCGCCTCAAAGAGATGTCAGCAGTACTGAAGTGTCTGCTAGGACCGATGTCTGCTAGGGTCGCGAGTTTTGTTCGAAAGAGACACCGTGGCCTTGGCACATGGGCAACTGAAGGAACACGGGTGGGTTTTAGTCAGTAAACGTCTGACACACCCTCCCGCTTCACCCAAGAGCGGGAGACGTCATTTGATGATTTCCCACCCCCCAAAAAAAAACCTTATATTTTACGGCAAATAGCCTGGTTCTCAATACCAAGAAAACGAAATGTGTAAAGTTTGCCTTACCGAATGTTAGACATCTAGGTGTAGCGACCGTACAGCGTCATCAATTGCAATGTAAGCATTCTTCATAGTAAATGTACAGGCGACATGGGCGAAGACCAGTCTTTCCGAGAGCCCCACTCGGGTCAGTGTTATCGTGTCGCGAGTTAACTGAATGTAATAATCAAATACCATTTGTGTAAATATTGGAGATTGAATAAAACTACAAGTGAACTCTTGGTCTATGTATTCATTTACTCATCCTGCCACACAAAGACCCCCACCGTAACCACACTAGTTCCCAAAATCGTCTTAGATAAAGAGGTTCTTAAAACTGTAGACTCGTCTGTTTTTCTGGGCATAACAGTAGGTGGCAAACTTCAGTGGGGTCCACATATTTCGAGCCTAGCGGGGAGGCTCAGTACTGCCGCCGACGCCGTCAGAAAAGTAAGACAATACACTACTAACGTTGATACAGCTCAGTTAGTCTATTTTAGTCATTTTCACAGCGGTATGTCTTTTTTTTTGGATGGGTAATCATCAAATAACTTCTCCCGCTCTGGGCGGAGCAGGAGGGCGTGTCAGACTTTTACTGAATAAAACCCACCCGTGTTCCTTCAGTTGCCCATGTGCCAGGGTCACGGTATCTCTTTCGAACAATCTCGCGACCCTGGCAGCAGCAGTATGTCTTACGGTATTTTACTATGGGGCAAAGCCGCTGATATTCAAAATGTTTTTGTCCTTCAGACGAGCCATTCGAGCAATTTGCCACTAAGTTGCCACAGTTTCGGTAAGGGACTTTTTTAATGATATTGGTATTCTTACGGTGGCATCACAATAAATTTTCGCCAACATCTTAAATATTAGGCAAAATGTACACTATACGCTAAAAACAGTGATATTCACACTGTTAACACAAAAAAAAAAGGACAAACTACGTGCTCCCTTCACCGGCTTCATAAGATGCGGAACTCATTTGTTGGGCTTTTTTTCTTTGGATGGGAAATCATCAAATTACTTCTCCCGCTCTGGGCGGAGCGGAAGGGTGTGTCAGACTTTACTGACTAAAATCCACACATGTTCCTTCAGTGGCCCATATGCCAGGGCCACGGTAACTCTTTCGAACGAATATCGCGACCCTGGCAGGCATCGGTCATAGCAGACCCCTTCAATATTGCTGACATCTCTTTGAGGCGCACGTGGAACACTACGCGCCGTCGACCCGAGCCTGGTCCTTACCGGGCGGCGAGCTACCCATTGCTCGCCGCCTGAAAACTCGCGCTTACGGTGGCCGAGAGTCTGCTATCGACTCCCGATGCCCGGGGCGTCTCCTCCTGCGGTGCCTAGGGACGTGAGGGCGCAGAGACTGCCATTCCCTCACGCGCCCCACCTCCTCCTTCGCGAGCATTGCTGCTTCGTAGAAAGAGGTGACGGCTTCCCATGCCCTCTCGCTCCGTACCATGGTTTGCACCAGGGCCGGATACGAGAGGTCGCCACCACCGATTGCCTCCACGAGGACATGGTGGTGCTCCGCCCAGGCAGGGCACACCTCCACCGTATGTTCCACCGTGTCCTCCAGACGATCCTCGCAATGGAAACACCCGGGCGTTTCCTCCCGCTTTATCCTGAATAGGAAGCCAACATAGCACCCATGCCCGGAAGGTGAGGACGCCGTGGCGCCACTCTATCCACTCCTCAAAGAGGGGACTTACCGCCGCAATTGTGGCGTGGCCAATTCATTTGTTGGGCTTGGAATAACATTTAACAACAAGCTACCTCCTTCTTTACTAGAATTACCTTTTAAAGCGTTTGAAGCTCAAGTAAAATCCAACCTTTCTTTAAAGGCATTGTATAAAACTGGAGGAACTTCTAGGAATTTTGTGAATTAGAATAAAATTCTGGATGTAGCACGCAGCGAAACACTTAGTACGTAAAGTATATTAAGTAATTATTGAGCAACCTCACATTCAAAAAAGGATTAAAAAATGATAGTAATTGAAACGCCTGATAAAATACTTATAGCTATTTTTTTATTATCTACCATATTGCGCCGAGCTAACATGAGCCAACGGTACTGGAACTGACGCTTTAACATGCCCCCGGCTGTTGAAAACTCGCCTTTCAACAGTTCTCTTCCAATAACGGGCAAATCTTCGAGAACGCTCGTCTGATAGTCCCAGTTGAAGTCTTAATATCGGCAACTCTGCTTATGCCATCTGTACCAGAATGAAGACCTACAACGCGGCCCAACTTCCACTTCATCGGTGGCTGGTTATCCTCCTTGATAACAACGAGGGACTCCAGGTCCAGGCTGTCATTGCTGGTTTGCCACTTTACTCGTTGCTGAAGCTCGGACACATATTCCTTGCTCCATCTTGACGAGAAATGCTGCCGCAGCTGCTTAATTCGTTGATGGTGTGTCGACTGATGAGTAGAGAGACTAGTTCCAGATATCCTTTACAGGAAAAGACGTGAGAGGTCGTCCAATTAGGAAATTACCTGGAGTGAGAGGCAACAGGTCTTCTGGATTTGACGATAACGGTGTGAGCGGTCGAAAATTTGAAATTCTTTCAATTTGAACAAAAACAGAGTTAAGCTCTTCGTAAGCTGCTCTTTTCATTGATATGTCAAAAGCGTTTGACTGTGTAAAGTATGACATTTTGCTTAATAAATTAGAAAGTATAGGAATAAGAGGTATAGCTCTTAAACTAATTGAGAATTATTTAAATAATAGAATGCAGGGCACTGTTTTTGAGGTATATGATGAACGTACTAAAATGATGGATGTAGTGAAATCTAAATTCGAATCTGTTATACTAGGCGTACCGCAGGGCAGTATATTGGGATCCCCGTTGTTCTTATTATATGTTAACGACCTTCCAAATATAATTAACCATCTTTGCGTAAT
This sequence comes from Aporophyla nigra, assembly GCA_947507805.1. Classification (NCBI taxonomy): domain Eukaryota; kingdom Metazoa; phylum Arthropoda; class Insecta; order Lepidoptera; family Noctuidae; genus Aporophyla; species Aporophyla nigra. The sequence continues at coordinate 15,796,798 of OX382297.1, read as the reverse complement.
GTATGCTGACGACGCAACTATATTTATTTCAAATAAATATTCAAATAATCGTATTTACGAAAATGAAATAAATAGGACATTAATAACTGTAACTGATTGGTTGCAGTCAATAAATCTAAAAGTCAATGCCTCAAAAACTAAACTGATTCAATTTAGAAATTATAAAAGTAAACTTAGTAAGTTGAATGTAACCATGTTTGATACGGTGATTGAAGACGTAAAAGACACAAATTTCTTAGGAGTTACAATAGATCAACATTAAAACTGGAAGGCACATATCTAAAAGATTAATAAAAAAATACCCAGTGCCTGCTACGCATTGTCAGTCCTGGCAGAAACTACGAATTCAATTGTTACAAGAAATGCTTATTTCGGAAATGTATACCCACTGTTAAGTTATGGTGTCATATATTGGGGAAAATCGACAAACATACAATCTACATTCATTCTCCAGAAGAAATGTCTTAAGACAATATATAATATGTACGAATGTGTACGAATCATTAAGAGATGTCTTCAGAACGGAGGGTTTCCTGACACTGACTGGTATTTATATACTCGAATTATGTTTATTTGTTAAAAACAATATGCAATACTTAATTTCAAATCAAATTCTAAAAGAAACATTCAGAAACAATATAAATATGACATAAATTTACCTGTAATTAATACATAATATGATGTACTAGCTTTTGCCCGCGGCTTCGCCCGCGTGGATGTCGGAAATGTATACAAGAGGACGTACTACCGCGATAAGAATGTGTTATTCCAGGTTATATAGGTAATATAGACTCTGTGTGCTATTTTCGATCCAGATCCATTCAGCCATTTTTGCGTGATTGAGAAACAAACACCCAATCATACATATTTTTACATATATATATAATATTATTAGTAGTAGGATTATAACTCATATTACTTAGGATTCATAGTTTATGAGAACATCATGTGTGTTGGTGTTTTTAAAATAAAAGTAATAGTATTCAGAGTAAGAAGACTGCGACATAGGGCTTGGTTTAGTTGAATATAAGTCTTCCTGGTTTTTCTTAACGCTCCTATTTTACCTATACAGACACTCAATCATTTACCAGACACCGAACATAATTATAGGAATAGTACTTTTGCCAGTGGCTTGGCCCGTATAGCTGTCGGAAAATATCACCCGGGAACCTACTACCGGGATAAAGTAGGTATCCTATCTGTTACGTATCCATGATATAATATATCTTTCTGCCAAATTCGATCTAAATCCGTTTGGCCGTCTTTGCATCATTGAGAAACAAACATCCAAAAATCTAAACATCTAAGCCATTTCGCGGTCTCTTACTTGGAATAATACTATTAGGTTTATTTTGAATATAATGAACACACATGATATTCGCAATAACTATGAAGCCAAAGTAATATGAATTACAATCCTACTTATCCTGTACTACCCGGCCGCTGCCAACGCGCTGTGCGCCCGCTTTTTAAATCTCTAATATCTTCTAAGATATTCATTTAAATTACATGCTGTACAGGGCCATATTGATCTATATTCAATGCACAATGTATTTAAGGTACTTAATTGGATAAGGATTAATGCTGTATTGCTTAAAATCGCTTCGTAAATAAGCCCTTATTTCTCGTAAAAAGTAAAAGATAAAAAATGGTTATTGTGGGTTATCCCTAAGAGATAGACATATACCATTCAGGACATTTTTGTAGGCCTTTTTAAGGTGTACAATACTGTAGTACATTATTTTGATCTATTTCGTAGGATTCAGCCAGGGTTTTCCGAATTTTGAGACGTATGTCAGCGTAGTTTTCGAATACAGTTATTTTTTTTCTAAAATAAAAGAATCTTTCTAAAATAAAAGTAGCCTAAGTTACTCCTTGTTACATCAGCTATCTGCCAGTGAAAGTCCCGTCAAAATCGGTCTGGCCATTTCAGAGATTAGCGGGAACAAACAGACAGACAGACTGACAGACAAAAATTGTAAAAAATGTTGTTTTGGTATATGTGTCGTGTATACATCCATATACACTTAGTAAAAAGTGGTCATCTTAATATTAAAAACAGACACTCCAATTTTATTTATTTGTATAGATTATAAAAGTACCTATGTTACTGCTATACGTGTGTACAACCAGTTACCAACTGCAATTAAGCAATTAAACGGAAATATATTTATAATTGTATTTTAATTGTTTTATTTAATTTTAGTTTTTGATGTTTAGTCATTTTAATTTTAAGATTTTTCCTTTTGTTTTGTTCTACATTATAAGCTCTAAAGCTTACTAACATGATTATTGTGCTACTCAAACTGGGAGTGGAAACTGTCTCTCCTAAATACAGATTACTCAGTGATCTAGCTAGGAGAGTAGCGATTCACCCAAGAATTCGTTGTACCATGTATCTTACTAATAATGCTTACTTATTAAGTCCCTTATGTACTACAAAACCTTTATGTACCTAAATAAATATTATTATTATTATATTTAAAAATAAATTGTTTTTTTTTTTATTGATAATGTAATTTATAATCTGCATGAGTTTTTTGATAAAAAAATTATATTTGTAAATTAAATTCTTAACATACTGTTGCATATCCGACTTGGGTAGACTGTTGAAACTAAAAATGTAATGTTTATTAATAAGACCTTAATGTACACAGTTACGTAATAAATATATCTTTATCTTTAAGTTAAGTTACAATTGCCCAACACTCGGGATAAATGAAATTTGGTCGATTTAACACCCGCCTCCCAAAGACCACTGTTGTAATAATACTGGCTTTATAGCGTTATTTTTTAGTGTATTCAAAATTCTTCTTGTTCTATGTAACTAGGTTACCTGAGACTTCATAAAATAACAAACCTGATGAAACACGTATTTTCTTCTTAAACACAAAATTACAACAAATCGTTATCAGCACGAAAATACCTCAAGTATTTGTTTATTCAAGAAAAGTAATGCGTGATTTCGTAATAATTTGTTGAAGTGATATTTGTGCGAATTTTTTGGGTACGAAACAAAATAGTTCTTCGTGTACTCTTCCGAGATAGCGAATCCAAATGGAGACACAAATGAGCAAGGTATGCGTAGTTCTCAATTCCATCGTTCAGCCTACATAATAGAGAAGGGTTATAGTACGTGGAAGTTTAAAATGCGTAATTACCTTATGCATGAGGAGTTGTGGGAAGCGATCAGTGGCCACTCAACAGGGATGAATGTTTCCAATGTTACAAAGATAAGGAGCGATCAGAAAGCACTAACAAAAATTTGTCTTGCCCTTGAATCATCTGCAATTACGCATGTGCGAAGTGCAACCACGGCAGCTGAAGCATGGAATGCTCTACAAAATGCTTATGAGGACAAAAGTATAGGTCGGCGTTTATATTTAGAACGGAAGTTATATAGATTGAGACTTGAAGACTTTGATAATAATATTGAGTCGTATATCAATGCTGTTATTTCCATTGCCCAAGATTTGACGGATATAGGCAAAGTTATAGATGATGCGTCCATTGCTGCTATTCTATTGGGTGGTCTAACGTCGAAATATGATCCAATGATTATGGCTCTCGAAAATAGTAATGTTAATGTTACCACCTAACTGGTAAAGTCCAAATTACTGAACAAAATGTCCAAGGAAAGCTCGATAAAACTGGAGAGAGCTATGAAGTCAAAGATTGATGCCTCTTCTGTTGAGTCAAAGGCAAAGCAAATTGTGTGTTATGGTTGTGGAGAACCTGGTCACAAGAGACCAAACTGTCCTTTAAAGAAAAAGAAGGTCATGAAAAGGAAGAATCCCACTAATAAGGACTCGTCCTCTGTGTCTGTTTTAGGCGCAACAAATAATCATGACATGGACAAATGGTACATTGATTCAGGTGCTACCAAACATATGAGTTCAAGACGAGATTGGTTTGTAGACTTAAAGCTTTTTGATAACCAGATAACAGTTGCAAACGGGACTAAGATTGACGCTGAAGGCATCGGTAAAATATCCATAAATACCGAAAACAACGTCATACAATTAATGATGTGATGTATGTACCTAACTTGCAAACAAATCTGCTATCTATGAAGACAGCAGTAGAAAAAGGATTGACTGTAATCTATATGTATAAAAGGAGAAACTGACTGACTGACTGACTGACTGATTGTTGATATATCAACGCACAGCCTAAACCGCTGGTTTTAGAGACGTGAAATTTGGAGGGTGTGTTCTTTGTGAGGAGTAGGTATCCACTAAGAAAGGGTTTTTTGAAACTCCACCCCTAAGAGGGTGAAATGTGGGGTTAATTTTCTGTGAAACTTTTAATTCTGAGGGTCGATTTACACAAAAATTAGTACACATACTCTTCAATTATAGTTATGAGATACGTGTATCACAGTTTTTCCAAAATCATCCCCTTACAGAGTCAAATAGGGTTTCGAAGATGTCGATAATAAACTAATTCTTCCTACAGAGTTAGGCACAATTCTGACCATTATAGAAGAGCTAATAGTTAAATCTACCCAGATATTAGTAATATTCACGACTAGCTCCTGCCCGCGACTTTGTCCGCATACAATTTCTTGCTGCCCGACCCTCCCCGTCGCATCGAATCGCCTGCCTGGGCGAGTTCTTCGTATTCGTGACTTTTTTCTTTTTGCTCGGCTCCGTAGGGTCCTATCGTGATGTTATATAGTATATAGCCTTCTTCAAATAATAGGCCATTCAACACTAAACGTAGTTTCAGAGATTAGAACATTCAACCAAACAAACTCTTCAGCGTTATAATATTTAGATTTGATTACAATTAAAAACGTTATAGTGAGCCAACCTTAAAAGATAGACATATACTATCACGGATTTTTTTAGAACTTTTATGAGAAACAATTTTGTCATACATGATTGTTGTGTTACTTTAACCGTTTATGCAGCGCATGCAACTGTAGCTTTCAAAAGGATAAGTATTCCCCGTTTTCCAACATTTTCATTGATGTTCTGCTCCTATTAGTCGTAGCATGATGTTATATAGCTTATAGCCTTCCTCGATAAATAGGCTACCAAACACCTAAAAAAAAATTCAATTCAAGTAGTTTTAGATATACTCTTCAGCTTTATAATATTAGTATAGATAAACCTGCAGACCTGGTCGTGAGAGCTTGCCATCATAACACCATAAAACGACTAGGCCACAATCAACAATTAAATTATTTTGAGATCGTTCAAAGGAGTTGAAAATCAGTATAAATCAGTGGACTCAGAGATAAACAACGATGACGCCATACTTTCATAATCAGCCGATAATGATTGCATTGCTGGGACACAGGAGTGCCATACTTTACCCGGTTGAATTTCTTAACACATTGAAGCCTCCTGGTCACCCAACTCACATATTAAAATTGAGAATTGGCGCCCAGTTATGTTGCTGCGTAATTTCAAACCGCCAAAATTATGCAATGACACCAGGTTGTGTGTAAAAACATTGCAACGTTATCGAGGCAACTATACTGACAGGTTGTTCCCGAGAGGAGTCTGTATTTATTCCGAGGATTCCTCTAACACCATCGAACTACCCTTTCGAGTTCAGAAGCGCGCAGTTTCTCTTCAAAGTCTGCTTGCCATGACCATAGAACTATATACTTAAGGGGAAACTGTTTTTCACATGGTACGTTATACGTGGCCTGCTCCAGTGTAAGCTCACGGAGCAGCCTGGTGATTCTAGCACCTGAAGGGAAAACAATAAATAATGCTTACAAAGAAAACTGCGGTAGGTATATTATTTCGTTGTAAACAACATTAATTGTTTATATTACATGCATATATTCCGGCCAAGTGGTGCAATGGGACCAGGTTGCGTGAAAACAACGGGATATGATCTTAGAGGGGACTACTATTCGCACGGCCAGTTTTCCGTGGCATGCTCGAGAGTGAGCTCATCTAGCAGTCCGTTGTATCAACACCTGAGGGCAGAACTTCTTGAGTAGTATATAAAGAGGTACTTTAAGAATAAACTCAAAAATATATAGTAACCTGTACCCTGCCTGTGAACAAAAATGTAGGGAATAAAGAGGATTTTATATTTTCGCTTTAAAATTGCCTTCAAATTTGGCATACAAGTAGGTAATTTGCCGTTCCGTTATATATTCCGTTACTATTGTTAGGTTTTAGGATTTATTTATCCTACAGCAATCATTTATCAATCCGAGCGCCGCTCCTCAGATAACACAAAGCAAGCAGTGCGATAAGACATTGTTTACCTGGATTAACACATAGGGTACTTTTAGTCTCGGTAGTACGATCCTGTGGGATATTTTTCGACATTCACGCGGGCGAAGCCGCGGGCAGAAGCTAGTGTTTGATAAGTCTGGTTGTAATTTATTTAATTCAAAAACCTTCTCCTTTACAGGTGATTCGGTTCTACATGGCTCGCCCTGTGGTGGATTGCACACACTTGATTGTGCGGTGAATATTCCCCAATTTTCGAGCCTATGATGTGCACTCTGATTCTATCTCTAAGTATCAGGTATGACATAAACGTTTAGGTCATTGATGTCGCGTCGGTATGAATCTGCTGAAAACTAGTCATAAGGTTATTGATTATAAGGATGTGGATAAAAATCCATGTGTTGCTTGTGTTCAAGCGAAACAAGCTCGAAAACCATTTAAGGCGATTACTTATAAAAGGGCAACTTCAGTATTAGAACTGATCCACTCTGACCTTTGTGGAACAATGTCAGTTAGCTCCTTTCAGGGTAATAAATATTTTTTAATTTTTATAGACGATTTTTCGAGAACTATATTTGTATATTTTATTTCTTCTAAGACAGAGGTAAAGGATAGATTTTATCACTTCCAGTCTATGGTTGAAAGACAAACTGGGGCTCAAATTAAATTAATTAGGACTGATAATGGGAAGGAATTCGTCAATAATGAATTCTCAAGTTATCTTAGATCTTGTGGTATTCAGCATCAAACTACGGTACCATATAGCCCTCAGCAGAATGGTGTTAAGCAGTATATTACTATAAGTGTATATATCTATACCAATTATCAAGCTTTGAATGTCAGAATGATAACGGCGTATTTACTGTGTATAGGAAAGGGTTTCAATAAGTAAAGCACAAAGACAAGACTACACATATATTTCAATCAGGTTTGTCAGTATTAATCAGAAAGCTAGTCGTCCGTTCCAAAACTAGGTCTTCATGAAGAAGAAGGACAAGAAACTCCATGGAAACAGTACTGAAATATTATATCAACTCATTTCTTACATTGCCATATATTATCATTATCTTCGGTTTAGAACAACTTTATTTCTCATAAGAATTGCAAAACAAATCACTTACTGAGGAACAATATTTAAAACTAAGATTTAAATTAGAGCGCACAGTACTTATAAAATAACAAAACAAAACAAAAATTGCAAAAAAGAAAAAATGAAATTATGTGGGTAAACAGATAACAACTCGCCAAAACACAACATGGATGTGAGTTTGCTTTTTACTGGATGTGGCATTGATGGCATAGTCTAATAAAAGTAAGTAGGTAGGTTTATTATAACAAGACCATTTTATTTTAGTTTATTACTCTTTTTATACACATTTTGGGTACTTATACAGTTTACAAAAATATTTTTGGGTATTGGATTTTATTTATTTTTGTTTCACTAAAGTTATTACTAATGTATATTTTAAATTTAGAGGGATATAGTTAATTTATATATTATATATATTATACATATTTAATATTTATTTATTAACTTATTTGTATGTATTTATTGTGTGAGTTTTTAGTAGCTTTTTGAACCGGGCATAACTTGTTTCCCTCTTTATTACTGATGGTAATTTATTATAAATTGTAACACCCTCATACTCAAAATTTCTTCTTCCATAGTTAGTTCTAGGAGGGCGGGTCACTAAGTAACTAGCACGTCTTAAGTTAATATTTCGTGTTTGTTGCTTTGTTACAAAGTTTATATTGGAATGGATTTCTTTATTTAATATTTTACGAATTAGAATACAATTGTGTAGTAAATGTATGTTTGTTTTATATTCATTATTTTTGTTTCCTCGTATATCCTTTCAGTAGGTGTCCGAAATTTATAGTTAAATAAAATTTTAATTAATCTATTCTGAACTCGTTGAATTGGATCTATATTGGTATTTGCTGCAGTACGCCAGATTTCAATGAGGTAGTCGATATGAGGCTTAACCAGAGAATTATATATAAGATATCTTACTTTTCGAGGGATACAATTTGTTATATTGCGTAATGCCCCTGTGAGTGTACTTAGTTTAAGTTTATTTTTTTCCAGGTGTGGTTTCCAGCTTAGGTTACTATCTAAGATAAGTCCGAGATATTTTTCTTTAGGTTTTCGTTTAAGTAGTTGGCCATCTATTTTAAGTTCGAAATTGTCATTTATTTTTTGCTGCAAACATTACATAATTAGTTTTTGTGATATTAATAGTTAAAAGATTCGACTGAAACCACTCATTCAACAAATTAAGATCATTCTGAGCGTCGGCTATTATAGCTTCGACTGAGTGTCCAAAGTAAAAGAGACTTGTATCGTCTGCATAAAGAGAGAGATCGCCTTTGAGACCCAATTCACTGATACTGTTAATATAAATAAGGAACATGAGGGGGCCCAATATTGATCCCTGGGGAACGCCAAAATTCAGGACACGGGGATTGCTTTAATAATTACCTATTTTAACTATTTGTTTACGGTTTTCCATATACGATTTAAAAATTTCCAGAGCTTTGCCTGTAACACCGGTAAGTTCCAATTTTTGTAATAATTTGTCATGACTGATGGTGTCAAAGGCTTTTTTAAGATCAATAAATATACCTAACACCATTTTATTTTTGATCTATTTTATTTTTAATTTTGGTTACGAGGTCAATTGTGGCAGCGAGAGTATTTGATTGAGCTCTAAATCCATACTGTTTACGATAAAAGAAGCCTTTTGAAATAAGGAATGTCTCTAATCGGTTATAAAGAATCTTCTCAAAAACTTTAGAAATCACCGGGAGAACCGATATAGGGCGATAATTGCACGGGTCAAATTTACTTCCGGATTTATGAATTGGTACAACTTTTGCAACTTTCAAATCGTCGGGAAAAATACCACGAGCCATATAATAGTTAATGCAGACTGTTAGTTCCATAGCAATAATGTCATTTACGCATTTAATTGATTTTGTACTAATACCATCAATGCCAGATGCAGTATTACAGTCCAAATTTTTAATTATGGTAATAACTTCCTTCGGAGTTACTGGTTTCAGAAAATACAATTCCGTTCTATCAGTAAGTCTACAGTCTTCTAAAATTTGACTTACATTGGATTTTTTTTAAAATCATATTTGCTTGGGTTGAGCCAATAGTCGAAAAATATGAGTTAAAGCTTTCACATATTTCTTTTTGGTCCGTAATGGTACCAGTTGCCAATTCAAGTTTATCTGGTCCAGTTTTTTCATGCAGTTTATTTTTCGACAAATCGTTTATGAGTTGCCACATTTTTCGTGGTTTACTTGAGTTTTCTTTGAACCTCTTTAGATAATAATCTCTTTTCGTTTTTCTTATATTGTGTGATACTCTAGCTTTTGCATGCACAAATATTGACACTCCACCTCCCCTTTTATTTTGTCTATAATTATAATAATGAGTATAGGAGGGTATCTGGAGCATTTTTGCCTCATCTTCACTCTTAATCCAAGTTTCCGAAAGTATAATAATATGTACAGTTACTTGTAGGGAAGCGATAATACATCTAAGCTCATCGAATTTTCCCGGTTTGACAATACTGCGAGCGTTGGCATAGAAACATTTCAGCGATTTTTTTGTAAAAATAACATCAGAGTAATTGTTGGTTATTTGATAAGTTATTTTCTCCTTGGACGGCGTTAGTTTTTTGGAGTTTCCTTTGTTGTTGTTTCTTGCGTTTCTTTAGATGTGACTATCTTGGGTATGCCTTTGATGTACTTGATGTTAAGACCACTCTATCCATTTGAAGTACGTTGTTGAAGCTCCTCTTTTAAATTTTGAAAGTATTTCCGTTGATATGGAGTTTGATCCGAATATATTTTGATGTGATCCTCGTCTATCTTTTTCCTATTACGTAATATGTTTTTTGCTGTGTCTTCAGACGAGAAGCATGCTTTTATTGCACGAGTTTTCTCTGGTTTATATTTTCCAAGACGAAATATTCCAGTAGGTTGAGGGCAGTCATTATGTATTAAACCAGATATTTGCAGTATTTCTGCGGTATCGTAATCTTGCCGACTGGTTGCAGTATCATTCTGGGATTCAGGAATTCCAACAACTATAATATTTTTAGCTCGGAAGTTTCGTTCTTCGATTTCGGTAAAGATTTCACCATGCGCGGCAATTGTTTGGATAGAAGATGAAAGTGGCATATTTTTTAAGTTATTGACATCGGCTTCAAGAATCTCCACTTTCTTTTCTGTATTTTCGGCAGCAACAGATAATTTTGAGGGTTGGTCTTTTAATTTTTTATTATCCAAAATAATGTTTTGCATAGTACAGCTAATATTACCGACCTCAGTTTTTATCGCAGCAACGTCTAGAGAGAGTTTATTTATACTTTCAGTTTGTTCATTTTTGGAGGATTTCAATAATTCCAGCATTTCAGACAATCATCTGCTTTTTTATTTCAGCAATATCAGACTTGGTCGCTTCATCATCGTCGAGTAATTTTCGTTTATTCCGAAGAGTAATCTGCGGTGTGGTTTCTTTATGCGATTCAGACAAATTCTGATAGGATCCGCTGCGCCTACACATGCCACCTCCAGGCGGTGAGCGTGGTGTGCTCATTTTAGATCTATGTACGAAATTACTCACGTGAGATTTGCGTTTGCGCTGCCGTCGAGTGCGTACGGTGCAGAAATACAGCGGTAGATGTTCCGTCCTTGTTACTCAAGGGGGTGAAGAGCGGTTACCGCGTCGATGCCGCGTTCTTTACTCGAAGCTCAAAACAGTTACGGTATATGTCACTCGCACTTGATTTTGGAAGAAGTTGTTGTAATTAGTTGCCGTTAGGTTCTTAATTGGCTAAAGACCTTTTTTGAATTTATTAAAATAAACTCGTCGCTCGTCGAGCTAGTAGTATCTTAAATACATTAATACTATCTCTTGGATCATTGTCCAAGAGAACTCAGAATAATATCAATATAATCAAAATATAACAACAATATCTAAGAAAAGAATATGAATATTCCATTTAAATGATTTAAAACATTAGCAATATTGGCAACACTATAAACAGTACAACAACATTGTTATAAAAGGCAATAATTAGGATATAACATCAATTACTTAACTTACGTGACCTCTGGTAGATCCTTTCCACACAACAACAGCATTAGAATTAACCAACTGAACATCTGTCAAGCAACTGACTGTTTCACTGTGGCTCCGGCCTTTTATACCCGTTAACAAACAACTATGATACCATAAAAAATCCAATAATAAAATAAAAACCACTTGGAAAATTATTAACAATGAAACGGGTAAACCGGTTAAACAGGAAAAACAACTAGAGATTATGATTAACAACAAATTGGTTAATAAAGCTGCCGTCATAGCTGAGGCATTTAATGAGTTTTTTGCCAACATACCTATAACTACGACTTGCTCCTTAAATTCGTCCTCGTCTAAAGCTGAAAACCTTCTGCATAGTTGTGTGCCCGGATGTAGTCGCTTATTTAGTTTCGAACATGTAACGCCTCGTGATGTGGTTAATATTTTTAACACACTTAAGTCTAAAAACACTGGTGATTACTGGGGCATCTCCATTAAACTGTTAAGTAATATAATAGACATCGTAGCCCCCTATCTAGCTGTTACTTTTAATAAATGTGTTGATTTAGGATCTTTTCCTGACCTCATGAAGAGTAGTAAAGTCATACCATTATTTAAAACAGGTAATAAAAATAACGTTGGTAATTTCAGACCCATTTCTATCTTACCTGCATTTAGTAAAATATTTGAAAAGTTAATACTCAAGCAATTGCTAAGACATTTTAATTTAAATAGCCTCCTTCATAATCTTCTTTCTAGGAACAATTAGTGAGAAATTTGAATATACTGGTAAGTCGGGTGTTGACACTTCTGCTGGGCTACTGGTAGGAAGGCCACATGGGGGAGTGGCCATTCTCTGGAAGAAGGGAATCTTTGAGGAGGTTTCTATATTAGATTGCAGTAGCCCCCGTCTGGCTGCGATCAGAGCTGTTATTGGCGGTCGTTCCGTTATTATAATCTCTGTATACATGCCAACTGATTCTCTCGACAACCTGCCTATGTTTACGGAAGTCCTCGGTGAGATCAGTGCAATAATTGAGATTGAAGGTGTTGAGTGTGTTTTTATGCTGGGTGATTTTAATGCGCATCCTCATGAACTGTTTTTTAGAGAACTCACAAATTTCTGCGCTGACCAATCCTGGATCTGTGCAGATATAGAGAAACTAGGCAGCACGGCAAATAACTACACTTTTATTAGCGAAGCTCACGGGTGCAGAAGATGGTTGGACCACTGTGTTGTATCGTTATCAGCATGGCAAACGATTGTTAGGGTAGGCATAGAGGAGGATGTATTTTTATCAGATCACTTACCACTATACGCTGAGTGCGATTTGAGTTTAGTAAGGCAAAAGGTGACAACGCAAAATGTCCCGCGCTGTAGCGTAATTTGGGGGGAGAGGGATGAATCACAAATTACTAGATATCACAATCTATGTAATAACAGGTTGCGGAACATTGATCTCCCTCTCGAGTTTGTAAAGTGTAGTTATGGGTCATGCAGCTTAATGGAACATAAACATGTTCTTGACAATTTATATAAGAATATTGTAGATATTTTATGTGACGCTGCTGTACAAACGAGTGTGAAAGTAAGATACAGGCCAAGAAGAGGTATAGTGTGTGGATGGAACAATCATGTTCGAGACGCTCACCGGCAGGCCACGCTAAAATTCAAAATGTGGGTATTACATAACAGACCGACCACTGGAGTAATTTATAACGAAATGTGTGAGGCTTGAAAAATTTTTAAGGGTCGTCACAAATGGTGTCAAAAAATAGCGACCAAATTAAAATGGATATTATAGCTAAACAAAGGGCGACGAAAAATTTTAGCAAATTTTGGAAAGCTACGGGTAAGCTGGATGCCAAGCCTGGGCTACCGGTGAGCGTTGGCGGAATAAATGATCCAGAGGGAATCGCAAACTTGTTCATGGAACATTTTAAAGTACGGTCACCTCTTGGTCCCTCATTTACGATGACCGGTGCTGAGTCCTGCCGTGAGGAAGTAGAACCGGTAATGTATTTTTCGGCGAAACAGGTTAGAACTGTAATTAAAAACATGAGTAGAGGCAAATCACCCGGACACGATGGACTCACCATCGAGCATTTAAAGTATGCAGGTGCTCATCTGCCAAGGGTACTGTCATTGCTTTTTTCCTTGTGCATTAGTCACTCATACCTACCAGCCGAACTAATGAGAACGATTGTAGTACCTATACTCAAAAACAGGACGGGTGATATTTCGGACAAGGGAAACTGCCGACCAATCTCCCTTGCGACGATCACTACTAAAATATTGGACAGTATGCTTGACTCGTGCTTAAAACAATATCTGTGCTTGCACGATGCACAATTTGGGTTTCGACCTGAACTTTCAACGGAAAGTGCAATTCTGAGCCTCAAGAATACTGTCCAATATTATACAGATCGTAAGACGCCGTATATGCCTGTTTCCTGGATTTTTCCAGGGCTTTTGACCATGTGTCATACGATATGCTCTGGAGGAAGTTGGGGGACAGGAATGTACCGGCCGAAGTTCGCAGAATATTGCACTATTGGTACGCGAACCAAACGAACAATGTGAAATGGGCCAACACACTCTCTGGAACGTATGGGCTGGAGTGCGGTGTGAGACAAGGGGGGTTGACATCTCCTGGACTCTTCAACCTTTATGTTAATGACCTCATAGTCGAGCTCAGCAGCATGCGTGTCGGTTGTCGGGTTGGTGGTGTTAATATTAACAGTAGCAGTTACGCGGACGACGTGGTGCTGCTGGGCCCGACTGCAGGTACCATTGTGAAAGTATGCGAGGACTATGCTGCTGCACATGGACTCGTGTACAATGTTAAAAAATGTGAGTACATGGTTTTTAAGGCCGCCGGTAAATGCGCAGATTATGCCCCTAATCTTACCCTAAATGGCTTGTGCATAAAAAGCACATACTTACCGACGACCTTAAAGATAAAGTAGATATTGAGAGGGAGCGGAGGGCATTGGCGGCCCGTGGTAACATGTTGGCACGTAGATTCTCCCGCTGTACCGACCAGGTCAAGATAACACTTTTCAAGGCTTACTGCCAGGGTCTGTACACGGGGGGTCTGTGGACCAGCTACACCAAAAGGTCGCTAGATGACCTGCGCGTCCTATACAATAATATTTTCAGTATGCTGTTGAGACTGCCCCGTTTCTGTAGCGCATCGGAAATGTGTGCACAGAATCGAACTGACGGTTTTCATGCGGTCATTCGCAAAAAAGTCGCATCGATAGTAACAAGAACACGGGCCAGTAGCAATAGCATTCTGAAAACAGTATCAGAGAGTTTTTATTCTCCCATATTGAGGCATCTTGTGAGGAGGATGGCCAGGTGAGAAATTCGTATTTTTCTTGGTCATCTTCTTTGCAAAATGCTTGAACTTTGAAAGTTCAGTAATAATAATGTACTACTAACACTAGCTTTAAGTTATTATCACACTAACACTATGGATCTTTGTTGTCTAAATAAAGAAATTACATATATAATGAGCAATATGGCTTTACAAAGGGTCGTTCGACAACAGATGCGGGTGTTGCTCTGCTGAAACACATTTTCAATGCTTGGGAGAACTCGCAAAATGCTATTGGAGTTTTCTGTGATCTCTCCAAAGCTTTTGATTGCGTTCACCATGACACACTTTTGCGTAAACTACGTCATTACGGTATTCAAAACGAAGCTCTCAATGGCATAAGTTCTTGTTTGCAAAATAGACACCAATGTGTAGATGTCAATGGAGTAAAATCTTCCGGGCTACCAGTTCAGTTAGGTGTACCTCAAGGCTCAATACTGGGTCCATTCTTATTCTTAGTGTATATTAACGACTTACCATTCTATTTAAAGAATATCTGTGACATTGTACTATTTGCTGATGATACCTCACTTATCTTTAAAGTAGACAGGAATAGAAAAGATTTTGATGACGTGACTAGTGCGCTCTCAATGGTTACGGATTGGTTTACCACAAATAACCTAGTTCTTAATGCTAAGAAAACAAAATGTATAAAGTTCGCTTTACCGAATGTTAGGCATCTGGGACCCAACGTCGTCTTAGATAATGAGGTGCTTGAAACTGTAGACTCGGCAGTTTTTCTAGGCATAACATTAGACGCGAAACTACAGTGGAGCCCACATATTTCAAGCCTAGCCGGGAGGCTCAGTTCGGCTGCCTACGCCGTAAGGAAATTTAGACAATACACGGACGTTGATACAGCTCGATTAGTCTATTTTAGTTATTTTTATAGCGTTATGTCCTACGGCATTCTGCTGTGGGGCAAAGCCGCGGACATTCAAAATATTTTTGTTTTTCAAAAACGAGCTGTTCGAGCTATATACCTACAAGGTACTAGAGTTTCTCTGAGAGAGTTGTTTAAAGATATTGGTATTCTTACGGTGGCATCACAATTCATCTTCGCCAACATCTTATATATTAAGCAAAATATACATCTGTACACTAAGAACAGTGATATTCGTAATATTAATACTAGAAATAAGGACAAGCTACGTGCTCCCTTTCACCGGCTTCATAAGGTTCATAATTCATTTGTTGGTCTTGGTATTACCTTTTTCAACAAGCTTCCCTCTGCTTTCATAGATTTGCAGTTTAATGAGTTTATAGCTAAAGTAAAATCCAACTTTTGTTCAAAGGCATACTATTCTATCAACGACTTCTTAAACAATAAGAATAGTTGGTCGCTGTAATTAACTCAATGTTTATGTTCTTTCAACCAAAATCAGAATTAGCTTTCCTCATCGTTGTGTATGTAAGCGGGCACGCCCTTTATACCCGGAGGCTCTTATTTAGGTTTTAAGTTCTATTTACGATTTTATTATTTCAGCTTGAGTTTAGTTTTTTAATGTTTTGTTCGTATATTGGCGTGTGCTAGCTGACATAATGACGCATAATTTGATGTATGTTTTGTTTTGTTTTATACTATTAATTACTTACATAATACTGTATAGAATCAAGTTCTTCTAACTTAACAGACAGCTGTGCTGCTGGGGAGTTTGTTCCGCCACTTCTTCTTCCCAGCTAAAGCACTAGGAAGTGTCGAAGGGTGGGCGTTTTTGGGGGACTGTCTCATGTAACTTTGACGTTCAAAAAGTGCTGACTCTCAGCCTAGTTTGAATAAATGACTTTTTTTTTATGATTCAAAACTGACGATTGAGTCAAATCAGTGTTTAACAGATAGAAAATAAGTTTGTTATACAAATCATTTAGTAAATTCAATAATTAAACATTAGAGACACATAACAATTACGTATAATAATTACATATATCGCGGCCATACTGACAAGTACTTCGCTCTCGAATTACCTACATTAGATACCTTTTTCGTACAGTTTTTTGTTTTTTCTACTTTTTTTTTCCTCCTTTTGTTTTTTCACCTTTTGTTTTTTCTCCTTTTGTTTTGCCAAGTGCCTAGATATGACAAGTCCCCTCCACCCGCTGCTAGTGGGATAGACTTGCACCAAACAAATGACCGACCAGCGGAAACAAATTTTTCAGTTACTTCGTCATGCAAGTCCCATTCACCCGTTGCTGGTGAATTAGACAAGCACCAAGTAAACGATCGCCCAGCGATATTTAATTTGTTTTTTTTTTTACTTTTCGTTTTGTGTCTCATTTCTGGTTCTCTAGGCATAATAAAACTTATCTACCTATGTATCGAAACCTTTGTTTTTCTTTACCTTCCTAATAGAAACAGGTTAACTACTTTAACAATTTTGAAAAATAATGAATCGTTTATCGCTATAATTTAGTTTACGAAACAATTGTTATAGAAATAATTCAAAAAGCCATTCCTATTCAAGAACCGTTGTATCAAAACTAGTAGCCAGTGATCATGAAAATGATTCGAATAATTTATCGCTCGGTCAATCAGAAAATATTACTGAAAACGGTATTAAATAAACATTTACTACTTTTTCACAAATTTTTGACATGGTTAGTCCGACCAATACCTCACTTTGGAAGCAATAACTGTAAATAATACCTAACAAACCAAAGTTAAAACAATTATTTCGCAGAGATTAATCTTGAGAAAAGCTATTTATTATCCGTACTATGTGATGCTCATAACTTTGGAAAAAAATAAAGAACAAATCCAAGTAAAAGAAGCCACATCCTCAAATTAATTTCAATAGGTGGTGTTAGCTACTTTGGAACAGAGTCAATGGAGCCTAACTGTCCGCCCAGTGACCACGGTCCCCAGCAACGAAAGACCGATTGAAGAAGAGATGGAGGATCATACCGAAGTATAAATTCAATTTTCAGGACGTTAAACAAACTACTAACTATTTATTCCGAATATTTATACTTTGTGTTGTTTCCTTCGTTAAAATTGTCTCCGAAATAATTTATAAAGATCAGAACCTAAAACAAGTAATTTTAAATTACCATGAACATTTTATTGGCATATAAATATCTCTCAAATAACATCGTTTTTATAGTATTTGTACAGTCAGATCGAAAATATGTTCGTACAGCTTCACTGATTCAATAGTTTGTAAATGTTTGTAAAGTCAGTTAGCACCGGACTCCCGGCCACCGTAGGCGCGAGCTTGCGGGTGGCGAGCAATGGGTAGCTCGCCGCCCGGTAAGGACCAAGCTCGGGTCGACGGAGCGTAGTGTTCCACGCGCGCCTCAAAGAGATGTCAGCAGTACTGAAGGGGTCTGCTAGGACCGATGCCTGCCGGGGTCACGTGATTGTTCTAAAGAGATACCGTGACCCTGGCACATGGGTAACTGAAGGAACACGGGTGGGTTTTAGTCAGTAAAAGTCTGACACGCCCTCCCGCTCCGCCCAGAGCGGGAGAAGTCATTTGATGATTTCCCATCCAAAAAAAAAAAAAAAAAAAAGTCAGTTAGCACAGAATGACATTCAGCTATCATCTTAAAATGTCAAACCGAATCAATAGTGTGACACTGACAGCATCATTATTTTCTCTTGTTTTTAATTAATATATTTTTCATAAAATGGTCAGGCCATTGAAAATGAAAGATTTGGGTTGATTTATCGGTATAATCGCTGTAATGCAATTTAATTTAATTTTTTATGTGATAATTTGCTCAGTATCCTAGCTTAAAGAGGTGAGCTTGATTAAGGAAATAATTTGAGAACTGAAGAAGATATAAAGGATCAGACCATAACTAAAAAAAAAATGGTAAACGCCCATTACAACTGTTACATCATGTTATTACATCAGTATTCACAATACCTTTTTCTTTATCTTACAAAATAATTATCCAATAAAACATAATAAATCTAATCTTTGTCAATGTATCGTTTGAACGTTCGGTTCATTTGAAATGGACAAAAATGCTTATAATTTGAAAATAGCCTTTCTCGGCCATGCCGAACAGTACGTCATCTCGAAGTACAAAGTGTCAAAAGCGATAAGAGGAACGTTTATATTGTTTTCATTGGTCTATGGCCCAAGTGATGTTATAGTTCTACCCACTGCACGTGAGTCCCCTAACACCAGGGCTATGACCCCAGCTGTAAATTTTCATTTATTTCACAATTAAATTAACCTCGAATTGTGTAGCTTAATAATTTCACACATCAATTCCTGTTTCTTTTATTTGTATTGTTTTATAAATCCGATCGTTTCAGTTTAATCTGACCTAAATAATAAGGTTTTGTCTCAAGCCTCATCCCTGTGAGCCGTTTGGGGTTGAAACTCTAGGGCCATGGGGTCCGAGTGCTCACATAGTATTCCGAGACATTGCCAAGCGGCTAGTCGACTCTTCACGTGACCAGAGGGCTGGCCTATTATTTGCTCAAAGAATCAGCATTGCCATACAACGTGGCCAGCCTTTTGGGCACGTTTCCTGTTGACAACGATGCAGACGAATATTTTGATGCTTTATGATTATTTATTTTTATATTGTATATACATGTACATATTTTTTACTTAGATTTTAAATTATGTATATATTGTTAGATATTATAGTCAATGTCAAAGTGTATATTCCCAATGAATAACTACATAATCTGACATTTTAATTATAATTTGACATCCTAGATAAATTGTGTGTTTACTATATTATTATTAGCTGACATACCTGAAATTGTAACTTTAATCCATAATTATGCAATCAATCATTGATTAATTAAAACTAACCCAATAATATTTTAACTGTATGTAATTAAATAAGACTGGCCTGTTAGTCTAGTGGTTAGTGACCCTGACTGCTAAGATTGAGGTCGTGGGTTCGATTCCCACCCAGGACAAATCTTTGTGTGATGAGCACAATCATTTGTTCTGTGTCTGGGTGTAATTTATCTATAATATGTATGTATTTAGAAATATATAAGTATGTTTATCAGTTGTCTGGTTACCATAGTACAGGCTCTGCCTAGTTTGGGATCAGATAACGTTGTGTTGGTTGTCCTAAGATATTATTATTATTATTATATTATTATATTTGTACGCCACACTTGGCAGAATGTGATGATACCATCTAAAAATCTTAAGACCTTATAATGTACCATATTCTGACAAATAAATGATTATGATTGCCCTAGCCGTATAGATCATTTATTAAATTAAAATTTAGACATTAAGATTATCGCCAAATATGACACACTCATATCAAAGGAAAGGTCGCTACTTCAGTGTCGTACGTGCGCGCTTTATTTTTTTAAACTTTATTCACACCAAACATACAACATCCTTACAGGCTAGACCCAATGCGACTTAAAAATTAAACAGTTTCACTATTTGTCAAGTACCATAGCAAATTTTCTAGGTAGCCATTCTATCAAATTCACCCAACGTGCAACAGAATATGTCGACGACATCAGCAATGAGGTTGAGAGTGTGGAGCGCGCTCGTCAGCGGCGCCTCACGCAGCAAGTTAGTTCGCGCACGCGGCACCGCCAGCAGTCGCGGCTGACGATGACGACCCACATACCTATCTGGCACGACTAGTTCTACTCTTCTCAATATATTAGCATTTTATATCTTCCCCCTAATTATCTTAAAGATATAAGTAACGAGTGCGAGTTTCCTCCTGACCCTCAGTTCATTATATCCGACCATACTTAAGATAAATAGTGTTGGATACATCAATGAATAAAATGAATACACCCCGTATTCCTATCTGATAAATTTATTTTGTACGCGCTCCAATATGAGACTATATTTAGTTTCATGTGGAGCCCAGATAACTGCATTGCATTCTTATTGGTCCCTTACTAAACCATTATACAATGCCGTTATACAGAGTTGATATGACAGAGGGGCATTAATTCGATCCGGTATAAAAAGAAAAAGTACCAAAAATTAGTTTTTTTTTTTTTTTCAAACAAACTAAATAGCTTACAAATCAGAGTAAAACGCAACGCACCTTTGTAAATAAATTAAACTAACCTTAGATACCAAGGTAACAGAGCGGCAACGTCGCGCAGGCGCACCGGAGCGCGGCGTGTGTTGTTTCGTTGGCGGCTTACGTTGTAAGGTTTTCAAATACGCACACAACAACCACAACAAAAACACTAAATTTTAAATTCTCGATGTGTCCTTCATTCACATTAACGCACAATTTATACCGACGAAGAATATAGTTATTTATTTTTCTAATTAAATCACTGTCCGTCGCTAAGCACTTTAATTTGTGAAATGCTAAAATAATCCTCTTTTCAACAATTGTTCCTTTACCTCTGAGGCATACACTTCTCTTTTAATGTACCCTCGCAAAAAGAAATCCATGGGATTGAGGTCTGGAGATCGTGATGGCCACCGAACAGTCGTCGTAACAAAATAAAAAGCAGTTAATCACAAAAAAAAAAAACACTAACACCAAATAATAATACGTAATCCCAAATTACGTGTCCTGTCACAATAAAAAAAAGAAATACTGGATGTCTTAAACTAATTTAGTGTCCTATCACAATAACAAAATCACAATAGTCGGCGCGCGAGTTCGAGAAAACAAAAGCGGCGCTGGCGCGTCTGTGTAAGTACTTTACGTAACGTACATTCGCAAGGGGTAGCGTAGGTGAACTGAAAAAACAAGTTTTTTAGACGCCAATCGCAAGGATCTAAAATGCAGTAGCAACACAGTGACCTATTTCTATTTTTTTTACGCGCAGGATGTTTTGCTATGACTGTCACTCTCGTAATGAAAGTGCAATTGTGTGTATTCATTGCTTCTTTGTTTGCATTGCCATCTTTTAGCGAAAATATTTGGTTGTACTTGTGACTTGCGTCAGAGCGGCAACAACGCGTCTCAGATTTATCATTTTAAGGTGAATGACCTATGCGTAGACATAATCAGCTGTTAGAAAAGATACATCATGTTCAAACGGGGCAACTTAAAAAAATATTTGCGACTAAACTACTGCTCCTGTTTAATAGATTTTTGGTACGGAGCTTAAAAATGGTACGTTAGAGAGAGAGCTTAAAAAGGCCCTTTGTCGTATCAACTTTGTATATTAAACATAACTGTTATTAGACAGAAGTAAATATGTTTTGTCTAGTGATGTAACGTTTCTCTTTAGGCCAGTTTCCAGCAACACGGTGTGTAAAGTTATCGACCAGCTAAGCAGTAATAAGGCGCCGGGCATTATTGCATTCGAGTCACTGACTTAAAAATAATTAAGGATAAAATCTCACCGTACTTATCGCATTTTGTCAACCTGTGTTTATCGAAAGGCGAATATCCAAACCCACTTAAAAAGCATTAATTTGGCCCATCTTTAAGCAGAGAACGCACTCAGATTACCCTAACTATAGGCCCATCGCTATCTTATCTGTAATTAATAAAATCGTGGAGAAAATAGTAGTCGGTCAGGTTAGTGAATTCTTAGAGCGGAATCGTATTCTAGCAGATGCACAGCACGGCTTTAGGCAGACCTGCATTTCTGGTGTGGCTGGTAAAGAAGCTTCGGTAAACCTTGGCGTTTCAACAGGTTCCGCTTATGGGCCAGTTGGCTATGTTATGTATGTCAATAGTGTCAGTAGTGTGGTGGCGAAGTATCGGGTTTATATGTATGCGGACGACATATGCCTTATGTACTCCTCTAAGAACATACAGGAGGCTAGGGCTGCGTTGGAATCGGACTTCAAGAATATTACCCGGTGTGTACACGATAACGGAATCATACTAAGGGTGCTTTCCGATTAAGAAAATATCGCTCACGGCGCTCATAGCAATAAATTGGCGTTCTGATTTGGTTAACACGATTATGACAGTTGAGAACCGTCACAATACGGAATGCTTGTGAACGCGCTAACGGTGCTCATTCGACGTCAAAACCCATATACGCCATTTAAAATACCACAAATTTCTTCTTCTTATTTGGTTTGATGGCGACTGTAGCCAGAAGCACAATTTCTAATTAATCCAAGTTAGTTTAACGTATGATGCGACCTAAAACCAAACAGTACAACTGTCATTTTTGACAGCGCTCACGGTGATATCGTTTTAGGGCATGGTCGACGTTATCGCAAGATGGCGCCTGTCATGACGTCATCTATGACGATTCACGGGACAGCGTTATCGCGCTGACGCCAATTCGGTACGGAGGTTAGCGCGCTCAAAGCGATGTGAGCGTAATACGGAACGCGGCGTAAGTAACACGAAAGAGATGCATGTGGACTCGCCACACAACCTGCTGGCAAAAAATGTCGATAGTAGGGATATAGGTATCGTGGGATACACCTACGATTGCATGCACGCCAGAAATGTCAACTGTGTCTGTCAACAGCTGGAGTATGTTAGTAAATTTAAGTATCTAGGTCTGTAGGTGGACCGTAACATGAACTGGAAGACACAGGTTGACACAGTGTGTACAAAGCTGCCCCCCCAGTGGGTTCCCGCATTGACGAGGCAGGGGAGCTCAGAAGCCGTGGTTTGGACACCCACGGTGAAGCTAAGAGGAACCTGAGGAGGGGCCGCTCGTCAGGGCTTTACCTCCCAAAGCCGACGACGCCGACGTAGCGGCCAAAACGTAGGTTGCGGTGCCGTTTGTCGACATCGCAACTGAGGCGGGCCCCGATGTCGTAGTATCTGAGACATCGCGGCTGAGGGTTGGAGGCCGCGGCGGGAGAGGAGTGCGGATTGAGGTGCGCCGCTCTCCCTACCTTCCGCGGCCTGAACGGGGTCGCCACCGTCCGATGGCGAACGCGGTGGGGCTGCAGGGGAGGAGGAGTGTTGGTATAGCGTTGGCCACTCTCCCTATCCCCTGCGGCCGAAAAGTGGTAGGCGGCGGGACCACAGTCCTGACTCTTCGCAGGGGGACCAAGGGTGCCATTCAAGGGGTCGTCTGGCACCCATGTGCTAATTGGTCCCCGGGGTGGTCACGGCGTGTTGTGTTCATGCGCGCCGTGAATGGGGGTATCCCCCAGAGGTGGGTCCGGCGACGAACAGCCACGGCGGGTTCGCGGAAGAGAAAAGTTTTTTTTTTAATTTTTATATTTGAGGTGACCGAATGAAAGGTAAATTGTGGTTTTCGATTTATGACGTAATAAAAAAAAACTACTTACTAGATTTCGTTCAAACCAATTTTCGGTGGAAGTTTACATGGTAATGTACATCATATATTTTTTTTAGTTTTATCATTCCCTTATTTTAGAAGTTACGGGGGGACACACACATTTTACCACTTTGGAAGTGTCTCTCGCGCAAACTATTTAGTTTAGAATAAAAAAGATCTTAGAAATCTCAATATCATTTTTGAAGACCTATCCATAGATACCCCACACGTATAGGTTTGATGAGAAAAAATTTTTGAGTTCCAGTTCTATGTATGGGGAACCCCAAATATTATTGTTTTTTTTTTTCTATTTTTGTGTGAAAATCTTAATGCGGTTCACAGAATACATCTACTTACCAAGTTTCAATAGCATAGCTCTTATAGTTTCGGAAAAAAATGGCTGTGACATACTCGGACAGACAGACAGACATGACGAATCTATAAGGGTTCCGTTTTTTGCCATTTGGCAACGGAACCCTAAAAAAAACTGTTCATCATTTGCTTTGACAAATCCGTATGCAAAGGAATTGTTTTTAACCGACGACCGACCGACTTACCTGGATAGTATAAAATCGCTGCAAATTGCTTGAGTGTAAACAAAATTATGAAAAAGTATTTGTTCTGTGTAAGGTGCTTCCTGTCCATGAGAAAGTCAAGTACTTGGTGGTTCTAGAACAGTTCTATAACGATTAGTTCAAAGTTTTGGTGCAAAATAGTTATAATACTAGAAAAGTTAGAGAACGTAAATTCGTACGAGCGCCAGTCAAATATTACTATGGCAAAAGAACCAATAAGTATTTGACCCCAACATTGTACAATAACTACTTACTTACAACTTCGAAACATCATCTGAATATTCATATTGAAAATATAACTAATAAGGCATATCAGATTTGGTTTTGTGATGAGTGCTTCTGGAGAATTCCGTCGTCCCACCACCTTCTAACATTTATATAAGTCTATAGTAAGGCCGCAATTAGAATACGCTGTACCAATTTGGAATCCCTATTATGCTAAATATATTGAAATTATAGAATTAATTCAATGTAAGTATCTTCGTGTTTTTCGTTTTCGTAAAAAAGCTAGTTACCATTGGCTACTTAAAAAACACGACCTACTTTTTTATGTATTACTAGCTTCTGCTCGCGACTTCACCCGCGTTAAATTTCTTGTTCCCCTGACCCTTCCCGTGGCATCGAATCGCCTACCCGTGTGATTTTTCCCGTTATTGCAACATTTTTCATTACTGCTCCGCTCCTCTTGATTGTAGCGTGTTTTTATATAGCCTATAGCCTTCCTCGATAAATAGGCTAACCAACACAACAAGATTTTTTAATTCGGACCGGTAGTTCCTGAGATTAACGCGTTCAATCAAACAAAC
This sequence comes from Aporophyla nigra, assembly GCA_947507805.1. NCBI lineage: Eukaryota > Metazoa > Arthropoda > Insecta > Lepidoptera > Noctuidae > Aporophyla > Aporophyla nigra. Next base: position 15,771,591 of record OX382297.1, on the reverse strand, counting down.
ATACAAACAAACAAACTCTTCAGCTTTATAATATTAGTATAGATAAAGTTTTCGCGGACATAAATAGGAATGTAGGCGGACTTACTGCCTTAGGCCTATCTAGTGTTAACTTGAATTTGCCCCGACTTACAGTTAATGTTTGCCACCAGTTTGTAACTTTGTAAATATTAATCTGTTAATTTATACGTTGAGTTGTTTCTGTTTATTTTTACTAAACTACTGTTTGTTTTCCCGTATGAAATAAAATAAAAATAAAATAAATAGTACCGACTGGCTAGAAGACAAGATAATAGTGGAATTAGCAAGCGACAACTAAAAAATAAACTAAAAATGGAAATACTTAGTGAGGGTGCCGCGGCATGCGGCAGCAGTTGAGCGTTTATCTATACTAATATTATAAAGCTAATTACGTAGACTACAGTCGGGGATTGTAAAAGAAACGAAACTGTAGTTAATAAATTTAATTTAAACCAAAACTATAAGCTAATTTACATTAAGGTGATTACTGCTCGAAGTGTGAAACAATAATGTCTTAAAATTCTATCATACAGGAGATTATAACGTTTGTCTCAGTTTGGACTTAGGACGACGTTGGTAACACGTTCACGGTCACACGTTGATCTGCACTTTCAAGACAACTTCCGCAAGAGATGCAGTTCGTGTAAAGATGTTGTTTTGGGTCATCGCTTATGCTAGCGACTTCCGTGAATGGCCTCACGTAACACCTCCCCCCGAAGAACAGCGATTAATTGAAGACGGAAGTCGTAAATTGAGCTGGCGGTTGTTTGGGATCAGCTTGGTTGGAGTCTGGAAGGGCATAGATAGCTTCTTGTTCACGCGGTTCCTCCTTTTGAGTTTTTGAGGAACTTTTCGTGCGCCGTATGTAATAGTACAGACCGCTACCCAGTACGCATGCACTTAATATTACCACGTACATAGGTATAGTGGTATGATAGAGACTGTAGTTGATCTCGTTATCCGTGTGCACAGGCTGTTGCAGAGATAACTTCGCGTTGACTGCATGTAGGTTATTAAGATGAATTGATTGCAATTTTAGTTCTGGTGCTGATGTTGGAGTAATTGCGGTGTCATTTACTAAGTCGAGCAATTTGAGCGCTTGTCCTTGTACACGATCGTTCTGGTTGATTATAGTGAATTGCGGTGTTTCTATATAGCATTGATGCGGGATGACAGCGAGGAAGCTGCCCTGTAAAGTCTCGTAGGAGTCCTGAGTGCAATGTAGGTGAATTTTCGTCGCGAAGGGAAAGCTGACCGTGTAATGTCTCTCGTCCAGTTTTTCATAGGCTGCTCTGTCCAGTGATATTTTTATCGGGTTGCAGTGGTTGTTCATCTGCTGCGTGGTAATAAGTTGCTGGATACAATCATCTGGTGTTCGGCGTTGCGGGCTCGATGTCTCTTCACATAAATACCACTTGGTGGTCTTCGGGCATTCAGCCTCTATGTACCTGAAGTCTTTCTCAAAGGTTGCTAGGAACGGATAGGGTGGTGATAGGATCTCATGGTTTTTATTTGGGACTATAGAAAGTTTATACATATCATATATAGTAGGTAGGACAATGGGGAATTTATATACTATGACTATTTCATTCCCTGTGTAATAGGAACCTAGCTTAATTACATCAAAGTATTCCCTATAGTTTAAATCTACGATTTTATCACTCCCATAAAGTGACTTAAGGCTGCTAATCATAGTGCGTAAGGTAGGCAAATTTAGAACGGCGTGGTGCATAGTGGATGTTTTAATAAAAGCTAAAATATTCTGTAAGGTACTTAATTTTTGGGAGATAGAGTCTACATTGTCACCTAATATCATAAGGACTTGAGCTAAATGTGCGTATTTGACAAGTTCTTGATCCCTGCCGGTTTCAGTTCCATTAATTTTATTAATTAAGGTTGCCATTCGATTCTGATTTTCTACGATGTTATCTAATACTTTAGTGTATTCAGAAGTCCAGTTCTTAGATAGACTGATATGCATGTTTAATTCTGTAATTAGTTTGTTCTCATTATTCTGGAGGGATTTAAGAGCTTGATCATAACGGATTGCATCAGTGTAATCGAGATTACCTGTTATGCTTTTTATTACCGACCCAAAACCGTCCAAGAGTCCTCTTTTAACACGGATTGATTCAAATGTTTGCAAATGTTCCAATAAGCTGTTGAGTTTATTCTTAAGATGAACCGTATGAGGTTCGAACAAAGAGCTAGTTCCTAGGTGAAATTTAGGTGCGACATTATCTAATTGGGTGGCAACGGAATCAATTTTACGTTGTAAATCCTCTAAGTTGACGTATTGTAGGAATGAGTGGTAATTGGATATAATTCTAGCGGAGCCTAGTTTAAAAGGAAGGACACCAGGGCTATTGTGAAGACTTTCAAGTTTTATTTCTTGCATTAGACTTGGTTGTATCAGAGGAAGAAGGATCAGGAACATCCTGGAACAATTTAGCTGATTTAGGGACACGTTTAAGCCTAGTTTTCGCTATGGGACCTAGTTTTTTCTTGGTATATATATGGATTGGAAGGTCGGCCGTTACGGTATCTTTAGTATATTTGGATGCTAGTTTTTGGCGGGAAGCAAGTGGATTTTTAATAAAAATCTGTTGTTCCGGCAAATATTCTGATTCTGGTTCCCTAGTCTCATTACGTTTGATAATCTGGTCCTCACGAGACACCTTCGAGAGTTCTTGGATCGTGCTATATGCTATAAGCATTTTATCCTTATGATTAAGCATATATTGTTGAAGTAACTGTGAGGAAATATCCATATCAAACGGGTCGCGGGGGTCAAAATGACCAGTTACTATTTCGATTGGTCTGCACTTAGTGTGACTATGAATACTGCTGTTGTAAGCTAGGATTGCGTATGAAATGAGGTTTGTAATAGATTCTGATTTATGACTAAGTTTCAGAATGCGAAGATGTTCCAGTACTGTTGAGTGAAACCTTTCAACCATGCCATTTTCGTTAGGTGCGTGAGGCGCTACTCTGTGGTGATGAATTTTGTGAGTTCTAACAAATTCCGCTACAAGTTGGTTAGTAAACTCCGTGCCGTTGTCAGTAACTATGGTGATAGGAATACCGTGATGCGTGCAAAAGATTAGTAAGGCTTGCAATACACTAACTGCGGTACCATCTCTCAGATAGTATGCTTGACCGTACTTAGAGAATGCATCAACAATGGTAAGGAACTTTTCACTTTGAATGGTTAGAAGATCTAAGTGTACCAATTCAAAAGGCTTAGTGGCAGGTGGTACTATCCTAAATTGTTGTTTAATAGGATTGCGGTCGTATTTCGCTTGTCCGCATATGGTGCATTCGTTGATAAATTTGGTGATATTTTCTCTCATTTTTGGCCAGAAATATCTGTGTGATAGAGCTAGGTAGCACTCATTGATACCTCGATGATTTGTTTTACCATCGTGGTATTTATTAATGATTTCCTGTTGTTTGAGGTATTCCTTTACATTCTCTATTTCCCGTTTAGTTAATATAATGTTCATGGATGAATTTTTAAATGTTTTTTGTATGATGGGTATGATGGTATACATGGCTAGTGGTGGATTGATTAGTAAACCTGTCTTAATTTTCGGATGCACGTATTCCTTGATGGCATTAATAACATCTTCCTCTAAGTTAGGGTCAGAGAGCTGAACAGATATACGAGTGTGTGTCTCGAAAGGTTTAGTAATTACGGGTCTACCTTTAATTTCACCTACTACATTAAAGACTAGTTGCTTAGTGAATTTGTTTAGAGGTTCATCAGAAATTGGTATCTCTAAGAAAGGGTTTTCGTTGTCAGTATGCACTGTGTCAGTTCTAGAGTCGGTTTCGCCATTCGTAGCTGTCAAAGTACGTGAGTCGTCTAATGTCGGTGCACTTTCGGATGGATTAGCCACTATGGACATCAATTCCTCATTGTGGATCTCGATCCGGGAGAGGGCGTCGGCATTGGTATTATTTTTGCCCTGTTTATAAATTACTGTGAAATCATACTCGCTGAGTTTCAGTCGCCAACGTGTAAGTCGTGAATTCGGTTCCCTTAGATTCATCACCCATTGTAAGGGTTTGTGGTCGGTAATTACTTTGAATTTGCGACCGAATAAATAGGGCCTAAAGTATTTGGTCGCCCATACTATCGCCAACAACTCTTTCTCAATAGTGCTGTAGTTGCACTCACTGGAGTTTAGGGTTCTAGACGCATAAGCGATCGGTTTATCTGAACCTATAAGTCCCTGTTACAGTATAGCACCTAAGGCTACGTTACTGGCGTCGCATGTCAGTATAAAGTCTTTTGTAAAGTCAGGATAGCATAAGATGGGGTCGTTCGTCAGTAATGTCTTGCAATGTTCGAAGCATTCGGTGTATTTCTGGTCTAATGTTACTTTGGAACCCTTTTTGAGACATTGTGTTAGTGGTTTAGTGATGCGTGCGAAATCAGGAATGAACTTCCTATAGTATCCAAGCAAACCGAGAAAACGTTTGATTTCAGTGGCGGTTTTTGGTAGGGGGTAGTTTCTGATGGCTTCTATTTTGTTAGGGTTAGGCTTAACGCCGTCTCTACAAATTACATGGCCTAAAAATTCAGTTTCTAACTTCAAGAATTCAGATTTATCCATCTGGATCTTAAAGTTAGACTCACGTAATTTTTTGAATACTTTTTCCAGGGCTAAAATATGTTCCTGAAGGGATGTGCTGAAAACGATAATGTCATCCAAATAGACAAGGCATATTTCATTCTGTAGACCTTTAAGAACATTATCCATCACTCGCTGGAACGTAGATGGGGAATTTTTTAATCCCATGGGCATTCTCAGGAATTCAAAATGGCCATTTTCAACGTTGAATGCAGTCTTGTGTATGTCTTCAGGGGCCATCTCTACCTGGTAAAATCCACTCGCTAAATCGAGGGTTGTGAAATATTGACACCTGCCAAGTTTGTCGAGTACGTCAGTTATATTCGGGATAGGGTATTTATCATCAATTGTTTTCTCGTTTACTTTTCTGAAGTCCACAACAAGACGCCATTTAGTTTTGCCTGAAGCGTCCGCCTTTTTGGGTACAATCCAAATTGGAGAGCTCCATGCTGAATCTGAAGGTCTTATGATGTTTTGCTCAAGCATTTTATTAATTTGGTCTCTGACTTCTTGTCGGTGGACGTAGGGATAACGGTAGGTTTTCGTATGTACTGGAATTTCGTCAGTAGTTTTGATCTTGTGCTTTATTTTATTCGTAAATGATAAAGACTCGCCATCTAAGTAAAATACATCGGCATAGTTAGCACAGAGACGTTCAAGGTTAGCGCGTTCTTCCGGGTTTAAATGATCGACTCTGAGGCGGGAAAGGACTTCTTTGGCGCGACCTGATAAAATTTCAGTACACTCGCTTTCGATATTAAATAATTGAGCTTCGACAGGACGGTCCATGGAAAAAATTATATCATTAGGTGAGTGATTAGCTATCTCGACCCAACCTCGCTTATTTACTACGTTAGTCACACAATCGGAAATAAGGCAATTGCAAATTACTTGATTTTCAACAAATACCTGTCCATCTGACGTATTTACTGGCAATCTAACGAGCTTTGATGAGTTGGCTGGTATTATTTCTTCGTATAAATTTGCGTTACGTGAGTCGTACATCTGGATAGGTATTTGTGCGTTACGAGTAATTAGTAATCTACGTCTAAGGTCAATGTTTGAGTGCCAATTATCTAATAAGTCAAACCCTAAAAGTCCATCAAAGTAGTTATGGAATTTGTACACGAATAATGTTAGTTTACCCTGTTCGCAAAATTCGGGAAAGCATGGTAATGTAATGGAGTAGTTATTTTTGCAAGTAGCATGTACGTTAGTTACTTCAAATGGGTCGTAGTTTAAAGGTATGTGGCTGAAATATTTTTCGACAGCGTCAGGGCTTATGAAAGACTGATTGGCTCCCGTATCAACTAGAAATTTTAAGGGTGGGTTAGATATTTGGATATAACCTAATTGCCTTTGTATGTGAAAATTAAGTTCTATTTTGGTTTTTCGGTATTCGACTCCTTGAGAAAATTTCCATCCCGTGACGGGGTTGAGGGTTGTTCCACCTCTTCGACCGTCGTGGGTTGTTCCACCTCTTCAATCGTCGTGGGTTCTTCATAGCAATATTGCTCTAAGTTAGGATAGTCGAAATGTTCTAATGGACAGTAATTTTGATCACAGCCTGTATAATTGTCTTGATTAAAATAAGGGTTGTAGTCAAATTCATTGAAATTAACTTCCCGGGTTTTGAAATAGTTCCCCGGCGGAGGGTTGCCCGATTTATTCCAATCATGCAGGGTTGAGGTTAGTGGTAGTTGTCTAGGTATAAATGGACGAACACCACTCATTGGGCGTGAACCATTACTTCCAGGGTAAAAAGATTGCTGTGGTTGTGGTCTATTAGACAATTTAAATGCATGGGACTGGGAGTTATAATTTTGGGGTGGAGCGCGCATCATTTGCATCGTCCGAGTGGGACCACGATTCTGTTGCCCAGGCATTGGAAAGCTAGATCTCCATCTTGGGGTAGGCTGGGATGGCATCGGATGCTGCCATGATGGGCCAGTCATACTTATGGGGAGTTTTAGGGCCGTATTCATTGCCATTGGTTTCGGAGCAAAATTGTGCAGAGGTAAGTTATGATTTTGAGACATTGGTTGATCCTTTTTATTGGAACCTTCATTGCGCTGCTGGAGGTAGAGGGTATTCAGTTCCTCCTGAACAAGTTCTAAAGCCATTTCCATAGATGTCGGTCTCATACAGCGTATTCTACAGCCCAACGGATCTTTCAAGCCTCTCAAATAACACTGAAGGGTAAGTTTTTTGTAAAGGTTGCGTTTAGCCTCAATCGTAGTGGCCACTGTTTCGTGTAAACTAATGTAAGTCATTATTGTACTAAAAAGATTTTGGCAGCGTTCGTAAAACTCTTGCGGGGTAGAGGACCCCTGTGTCTGTAAGGACAGGTCATTATATAAGGCTGTCTCGTCTCGATGGTCAGCAAAGTTATTTATAAGGGCATTCCGGATACCCTGCCAGTTATCAGGAATACCGTTTGAATTTATAAGCCTAGCCGCGGAACCTGTGACTTTATTTAGAATTCCATTTATGAGGGACACATTAGATAACTCGTGACCTGCCTCGGTATTAAAATACGTCAAAACTAACTGATCACATACCTTGATGAAACGCGTCAATACGTGGGGATTTCCGTCGAAATCGGGTACGAACCGGAGAGCTTTGTACATAGCATCCATATCATTATCTTGAGCCATATCTGTATCTAAAAATCTCTGGTCGTCAAATTTACTGAGCCTACTAGACGCCCTACTACTACTATTACTACCTAGGCTAGAATCACGTAATCCCCGTGGGTGAAAAATTTTGAAAACCTCCTATATTTGCACGCACAAAGATTTCAATATCTAACTAAAAGAATAGAAAAAACATTAATTAAACTCACACCGAAGTTATATCGGTTCTAAAAATAGAATTGCACTATCTGCATAAAATAAATTATAGCAGTGCAAAAAAAATGGAATTGCACTATCCAATTGCAATAATAGTATGAGTCATGAACCTTGAAACGTTAAGATTATGTAATACGCTCGGAAAATAATTCTTGTGGAAGGTCAGTGTACCTATGCTTTTACATAAAAAGTACGTATGATATTACCTACTAATCTAATATGTGAACATTAATTATTATAAATGAATTAGTACGTATTTATATGAAGAGAAATATCATGAAATATATTATTATATAGAATAGGATATAGGTATAGGTAATATTAGGAAAGTAAGGACAAAGAAAGATTCAGAGTACTTACAACATGATTTCTTTTACTGAATCGATGTCTGGATTCACCCCTGGACTGCAGCCACTGTAGATTCAGGATACTCGACTGCGGAGCTTGATAGCCACCCGGGCGGCACGCGAGCGCGGATGTCTATTTAAGATGTCCCTAATATTCGCGAACCGGCCCGCGAGTATCCTACCGACTGCGCCAATTACGTAGACTACAGTCGGGGATTGTAAAAGAAACGAAACTGTAGTTAATAAATTTAATTTAAACCAAAACTATAAGCTAATTTACATTAAGGTGATTACTGCTCGAAGTGTGAAACAATAATGTCTTAAAATTCTATCATACAGGAGATTATAACGTTTGTCTCAGTTTGGACTTAGGACGACGTTGGTAACACGTTCACGGTCACACGTTGATCTGCACGTTCAAGACAACTTCCGCAAGAGATGCATCAGTGTAACACGTTCACGGTCACACGTTGATCTGCACGTTCAAGACAACTTCCGCAAGAGATGCAGTTCGTGTAAAGATGTTGTTTTGGGTCATCGCTTATGCTAGCGACTTCCGTGAATGGCCTCACGTAACAAGCTGAAGACTACTGAAGAGCTTGTTTGTTTGTTTGATTGAACGCGCTAATTATGAGATATCAATATGATTGTAATACCAACATAACTGTGTTTGTAGGTAATAGTTCACAGGTCAAACAAGATGATATTACTGACAGTGTTACTGAGATTTTAAAGATTAATTGTAACAAAATTATTTTGTGTGCTTTTCCATATTTTGAGAAATTATCTAGTAGAAAAAACAAATATATTCATATGCTTAATAATCATATGTAGTTTTTGGTCAGTCACTACAGTGCTACACTTATATTTTTTGATACCAACATTTTTGTTGATAAGTTAAAATCAACAAGGAACTCAGTGTATCTGCCCCTTATGTTTAGACATAAAATAGCGAGGCTATTAGCTTATATTAACTCAGACATAAGTAGTATGTCGAAGTCTTGTTTATTTACTGTTGGTACTTATATTAACTCAAACATAAGTAGTATGTCGAAGTCTTGTTTATTTACTGTTGGTACTTATATTAACTCAGACATAAGTAGTATGTCGAAGTCTTGTTTATTTACTGTTGGTGGTGATACTAACACTACTATTGATACGCCTAGTAGTTTAAACTAGTAGGTGCGACAACGGATGAGCCGCATATGTTGAATGTTGTTCATCAAAATATGCAGGGTCTGTCCGGCAAAAAGTTAGAGTTAAGCTTATTTATAGAGAATCATGATGTTCAGGTGTTATGTTTAACTGAACATTGGTTGAAAGAACATGAAGTGGTGTTTATCAATGATGATAATTTTACTGTACAAAGTTCATTTGTGAGAAAAAGGGCCATCGACAGGACGCACCTTACACAGAACAAATACTTTTTCATAATTTTGTTTACACTCAAGCTTTACTTTATTGCTAACCAGGTATTTGATAAAACGAATTTGCAGCGATTTTATACTATCCAGGTAGGTTTTTAATGTACGGCCATAAGTACTTAACCCATAGCTCAGCAGAGACTCGGCGAGAGCAAAATAAATAACATGCAGAGTTATTTAATGGTGACTTCAGGATGTAGAACTTATTTAGCACCGACCTAAGCTTTGTATACACTTTTTTATCGTGGAGAAATGCTCATCCATACTGCGCTACCACGGGGAAATAGCGCGGTTATGTGGGACTCCAACCCACTAAACCTCCACGGTATCCTTCTAAACCGCTTATGGCGGGAACACGGGCACGAACGAACTCTTTCTCGAACCCGCCGCGGTTGTCCGTCGCCGGACCCACCTCTGGGGGATTCACGGCGTGCATGAACACATAACACGCCGTGACCATCCCGGGGACCAATTAGCACATGGGCGCCAGACGACCCTGTGAAAGGCACCCTTGGTCCCCCTGCGACGGGTCAGGACTGTGGCCTCGTCGCCTACCACTTTTTGGCCGCAGGGGATAGGGAGAGTGGCCAACGCTATACAAACACTCCTCCTCCCCATGCAGCCCCACCGCGTTCGCCATCGGACGGTGGCGACCCCGTTCAGGCCGCGGAAGGTAGGGAGAGCGGCGCACCTCAATCCGCACTCCTCTCCCGCCGCGGCCTCCAACCCTCAGCCACGATGTCTCAGATACTACGACATCGGGGCCCGCCTCAGTTGCGATGTCGACAAACGGCACCGCAACCTACGTTTTGGCCGCTACGTCGGCGTCGTCGGCTTTGGGAGGTAAAGCCCTGACGAGCGGCCCCTCCTCAGGTTCCTCTTAGCTTCACCGTGGGTGTCCAAACCACGGCTACTGAGCTCCCCTGCCTCGTCAATGCGGGAACCCACTGGGGGGGCAGCTTTGTACACACTGTGTCAACCTGTGTCTTCCAGTTCATGTTACGGTCCACCTACAGACCTAGATACTTAAATTTACTAACATACTCCAGCTGTTGACAAACACAGTTGACATTTCTGGCGTGCATGCAATCGTAGGTGTATCCCACGATACCTATATCCCTACTATCGACATTTTTTGCCAGCAGGTTGTGTGGCGAGTCCACATGCATCTCTTTCGTGTTACTTACGCCGCGTTCCGTATTACGCTCACATCGCTTTGAGCGCGCTAACCTCCGTACCGAATTGGCGTCAGCGCGATAACGCTGTCCCGTGAATCGTCATAGATGACGTCATGACAGGCGCCATCTTGCGATAACGTCGACCATGCCCTAAAACGATATCACCGTGAGCGCTGTCAAAAATGACAGTTGTACTGTTTGGTTTTAGGTCGCATCATACGTTAAACTAACTTGGATTAATTAGAAATTGTGCTTCTGGCTACAGTCGCCATCAATACAAATAAGAAGAAGAAATTTGTAGTATTTTAAATGACGTATATGGGTTTTGACGTCGAATGAGCACCGTTAGCGCGTTCACAAGCATTCCGTATTGTGACGGTTCTCAACTGTCATAATCGTGTTAACCAAATCAGAACGCCAATTTATTGCTATGAGCGCCGTGAGCGATATTTTCTTAATCGGAAAGCACGGAGTCGATTGCGGACTCCCGGCCACCGTAGGCGCGAGCTTGCGGGTGGCGAGCAATGGGTAGCTCGCCGCCCGGTAAGGACCAAGCTCGGGTCGACGGCGCGTAGTGTTCCACGCGCGCCTCAAAGAGATGTCAGCAGTACTGAAGGGGTCTGCTAGGACCGATGCCTGCCGGGGTCGCGTGATTGTTCGAAAGAGATACCGTGACCCTGGCACATGGGCAACTGAAGGAACACGGGTAGGTTTTAGTCAGTAAAAGTCTGACACGCCCTCCCGCTCCGTCCAGAGCGGGAGAAGTCATTTGATGATTTCCCATCGAAAAAATAAATAAAAAAATCGGAAAGCACCCTTAGTATGATTCCGTTATCGTGTACACACCGGGTAATATTCTCGAAGTCCGATTCCAACGCAGCCCTAGCCTCCTGTATGTTCTTAGAGGAGTACATAAGGCATATGTCGTCCGCATACATATAAACCCGATACTTCGCCACTACACTACTGACACTATTGACATGCATAACATAGCCAACTGGCCCATAAGCGGAACCTGTTGAAACGCCAAGGTTTACCGAAGCTTCTTTACCAGCCACACCAGAAATGCAGGTCTGCCTAAAGCCGTGCTGTGCATCTGCTAGAATACGATTCCGCTCTAAGAATTCACTAACCTGACCGACTACTATTTTCTCCACGATTTTATTAATTACAGATAAGATAGCGATGGGCCTATAGTTAGGGTAATCTGAGTGCGTTCTCTGCTTAAAGATGGGCCAAATTAATGCTTTTTAAGTGGGTTTGGATATTCGCCTTTCGATAAACACAGGTTGACAAAATGCGATAAGATCGGTGAGATTTTATCCTTAATTATTTTTAAGTCAGTGACTCGAATGCAATAATGCCCGGCGCCTTATTACTGCTTAGCTGGTCGATAACTTTACACACCGTGTTGCTGGAAACTGGCCTAAAGAGAAACGTTACATCACTAGACAAAACATATTTACTTCTGTCTAATAACTTTATACTACAGTTATGTTTAATATACAAAGTTGATACGACAAAGGGCCTTTTTAAGCTCTCTCTCTCTAACGTACCATTTTTAAGCTCTGTACCAAAAATCTATTAAACAGGAGCATTAGTTTAGTCGCAAATATTTTTTTAAGTTGCCCGTTTGAACACGATGTATCTCTTCTAACAGCTGATTATGTCTACGCATAGGTCATTCACCTTAAAACGATAAATCTGAGACGCGTTGTTGCCGCTCTGACGCAAGTCACAAGTACAACCAAATATTTTCGCTAAAAGATGGCAATGCAAACAAAGAAGCAATGAATACACACAATTGCACTTTCATTACGAGAGTGACAGTCATAGCAAAACATCCTGCGCGTAAAAGAAATAGAAATAGGTCACTGTGTTGCTACTGCATTTTAGATCCTTGCGATTGGCGTCTAAAAAACTTGTTTTTTCAGTTCACCTACGCTACCCCTTGCGAATGTACGTTACGTAAAGTACTTACACAGACGCGCCAGCGCCGCTTTTGTTTTCTCGAACTCGCGCGCTGACTATTGTGATTTTGTTATTGTGATAGGACACTAAATTAGTTTAAGACATCCAGAATTTCTTTTTTTATTGTGACAGGACACGTAATTTGGGATTACGTATTATTATTTGGTGTTAGTGTTTTTTTTTTTGTGATTGACTCCTTTTTATTTTGTTACGACGACTGTTCGGTGGCCATCACGATCTCCAGACCTCAATCCCATGGATTTCTTTTTGCGAGGGTACATTAAAAGAGAAGTGTATGCCTCAGAGGTAAAGGAACAATTGTTGAAAAGAGGATTATTTTAGCATTTCACAAATTAAAGTGCTTAGCGACGGACAGTGATTTAATTAGAAAAATAAATAACCATATTCTCCGTCGGTATAAATTGTGCGTTAATGTGAATGAAGGACACATCGAGAATTTAAAATTTAGTGTTTTTGTTGTGGTTGTTGTGCGCGTATTTGAAAACCTTACAACGTAAGCCGCCAACGAAACAACACGCCGCGCTCCGGTGCGCCTGCGCGACGTTGCCGCTCTGTTCGGCTGCGCTACGGAAAAACAAAGTAATTGCAGTCAAGCAAAATTATCAGGAGGAGCAAAAAACCGAAAATCACAAATTTAAAACGAACTGGCGACAACTTCAGTACTTTTGTTATTTCATAATTTGTAAAATAATTAGCTCTATCTTTTTCAATGCAATTTTTTGAGTAATTTTTGGTAACTTTCCTTTAAATTGAAAAAAATATTTTTCTATAGGCATAAAATTAATATTAAATAAAAAGATCAATTCAGTAAGAAAGTAACTATAGTCACTTTGTTTTTTAAATAATTTAATAAGAGATGGACGTTAAGTTTTAGTTTTAATAACAAAGCAAATGCATTTAATTGTTTTTTAACAAAGACAATGAAGACATTTAATACATTTGTCATTATACTTGCTTTATTTTTACGTTAACAAATTTGCCATTTTGGCCATTTTTAACAATTCAAAAACAAAGTAAAGTTGTTTGATTTTCTTATAGCTAGATAAAGGGGCTTAAAAAGAAATTTATATCAAATGAAAAGCCAATTAAATCATTTCACAACGTAAAAACAATGTAATCGACGTGCAATTACTTTGTTTTTGCTTAGACATTGTGGTTTACTTTGTTTTACCGTAGATATGTTAGACAAGTACCTGCAGTTACTTTATTTTACAAACTTTTATCTCGAAAAATAAAGCCTTTTCGATGATTCTGTGAATGTAGCAGTGTCCGTTATAGGCAAAATGTTCCAAATATGTAAAAAAACTGATTTTGAAAAATACGTTAGTTGCTTTGTTTTTCCGTAGCACAGCCGTGTTACCTTGGTATCTAAGGTTAGTTTAATTTATTTACAAAGGTGGGTTGCGTTTTACTCTGATTTGTAAGCCATTTATTTTGTTTGAAAAAAAAAAACTAATTTATGGTACTTTTTATTTTTATACCGGATCGAATTAATGCCCCTCTGTCATATCAACTCTGTATAACGGCATTGTATAATGGTTTAGTAAGGGACCAATAAGAATGCAATGCAGTTATCTGGGCTCCACATGAAACTAAATATCGATGCCTTAGTTCACAATTGCACTAACTACAAAATTTTCAATTTTCATTATTAATGCCAAACACACTTTTGATACATTAAAATATTGAGATATTATGATGGAGTTAAATTACTAGTCTTATGAATAGATGCATATTTATTTTGTAATTTTACTTCGTTTTTGTACTGTTCTTGTCTAAACTTTAAAAACTTTAAAGCTCTCTGCTCAAAATTGTCAATTTTGTAGTTAGTGCAATTGTGAACTAAGGTATCGATATAGTCTCATATTGGAGCGCGTACAAAATAAATTTATCAGATAGGAATACGGGGTGTATTCATTTTATTCATTGATGTATCCAACACTATTTATCTTAAGTATGGTCGGATATAATGAACTGAGGGTCAGGAGGAAACTCGCACTCGTTACTTATATCTTTAAGATAATTAGGGGGAAGATATAAAATGCTAATATATTGAGAAGAGTAGAACTAGTCGTGCCAGATAGGTATGTGGGTCGTCATCGTCAGCCGCGACTGCTGGCGGTGCCGCGTGCGCGAACTAACTTGCTGCGTGAGGCGCCGCTGACGAGCGCGCTCCACACTCTCAACCTCATTGCTGATGTCGTCGACATATTCTGTTGCACTTTGGGTGAATTTGATAGAATGGCTACCTAGAAAATTTGCTATGGTACTTGACAAATAGTGAAACTGTTTAATTTTTAAGTCGCATTGGGTCTAGCCTGTAAGGATGTTGTATGTTTGGTGTGAATAAAGTTTAAAAAAATAAAGCGCGCACGTACGACACTGAAGTAGCGACCTTTCCTTTGATATGAGTGTGTCATATTTGGCGATAATCTTAATGTCTAAATTTTAATTTAATAAATGATCTATACGGCTAGGGCAATCATAATCATTTATTTGTCAGAATATGGTACATTATAAGGTCTTAAGATTTTTAGATGGTATCATCACATTCTGCCAAGTGTGGTGTACAAATATTAATTACATACAGTTAAAATATTATTGGGTTAGTTTTAATTAATCAATGATTGATTGCATAATTATGGATTAAAGTTACAATTTCAGGTATGGCAGCTAATAATAATATAGTAAACACACAATTTATCTAGGATGTCAAATTAAAATAAAATAAATATAAAATAATAAATATCTTAGGACAACCAACACACCGTTATCTGATCCCAAACTAGGCAGAGCCTGTACTATGGTAACCAGACAACTGATAAACATACTTATATATTTCTAAATACATACATATTATAAATAAATTACACCCAGACACAGAACAAATGATTGTGCTCATCACACAATATTTGTCCTGGGTGGGAATCGAACCCACGACCTCAGTCTTAGCAGTCAGGGTCACTAACCACTAGACTAACAAGCCAGTCATCAATTATAATTAAAATGTCAGATTATGTAGTAATTCATTGGGAATATACACTTTGACATTGACTATAATATCTTACAATATATACATAATTTAAAATCTAAGTAAAAAATATGTACATGTATATACAATATAAAAATAAATAATCATAAAGCATCAAAATATTCGTGTGCATCGTTGTCAACAGGAAACGTGCCCAAAAGGCTGGCAGCGTTGCCACGTTGTATGGCAATGCTGATTCTTTGAGCAAATAATAGGCCAGCCCTCTGGTCACGTGAAGAGTCGACTAGCCGCTTGGCAATGTCTCGGAATACTATGTGAGCACTCGGACCCCATGGCCCTAGAGTTTCAACCCCAAACGGCTCACAGGGATGAGGCTTGAGACAAAACCTTATTATTTAGGTCAGATTAAACTGAAACGATCGGATTTATAAAACAATACAAATAAAAGAAACAGGAATTGATGTGTGAAATTATTAAGCTACACAATTCGAGGTTAATTTAATTGTGAAATAAATGAAAATTTACAGCTGGGGTCATAGCCCTGGTGTTAGGGGACTCACGTGCAGTGGGTGGAACTATAACATCACTTGGGTCATAGACCAATGAAAACAATATAAACGTTCCTCTTATCGGTTTTGACACTTTACTTCGAGATGACGTACAGTTCGGCATGGCCGAGAAAGGTTATTTTCAAATTATAAGCATTTTTGTCCATTTCAAATGAACCGATCGTTCAAACGATACATTGACAAAGATTAGATTTATTATGTTTTATTGGATAATTATTTTGTAAGATAAAGAAAAAGGTATTGTGAATACTGATGTAATAACATGATGTAACAGTTGTAATGCGCGTTTACCATTTTTTTTTTTAGTTATGGTCTGATCCTTTATATCTTCTTCAGTTCTCAAATTATTTCCTTAATCAAGCTCACCTCTTTAAGCTAGGATACTGAGCAAATTATCACATAAAAAATTAAATTAAATTGCATTACAGCGATTACCGATAAATCAACCCAAATCTTTCATTTTCAATGGCCTGACCATTTTATGAAAAATATATTAATTAAAAACAAGAGAAAATAATGATGCTGTCAGTGTCACACTATTGATTCGGTTTGACATTTTAAGATGTTAGCTGAATGTCATTCTGTGCTAACTGACTTTACAAACATTTACAAACTATTGAATCAATGAAGCTGTACGAACATATTTTCGATCTGACTGTACAAATACTATAAAAACGATGTTATTTGAGAGATATTTATATGCCAATAAAATGTTCATGGTAATTTAAAATTACTTGTTTTAGGTTCTGATCTTTATAAATTATTTCGGAGACAATTTTAACGAAGAAAACAACACAAAGTATAAATATTCGGAATAAATAGTTAGTAGTTTGTTTAACGTCCTGAAAATTGAATTTATACTTCGGTATGATCCTCCATCTCTTCTTCAATCGGTCTTTCGTTGCTGGGGACCGTGGTCACTGGGCGGACAGTTAGGCTCCATTGACTCTGTTCCAAAGTAGCTAACACCACCTATTGAAATTAATTTGAGGATGTGGCTTCTTTTACTTGGATTTGTTCTTTATTTTTTTCCAAAGTAATGAGCATCACATAGTACGGATAATAAATAGCTTTTCTCAAGATTAATCTCTGCGAAATAATTGTTTTAACTTTGGTTTGTTAGGTATTATTTACAGTTATTGCTTCCAAAGTGAGGTATTGGTCGGACTAACCATGTCAAAAATTTGTGAAAAAGTAGTAAATGTTTATTTAATACCGTTTTCAGTAATATTTTCTGATTGACCGAGCGATAAATTATTCGAATCATTTTCATGATCACTGGCTAGTGTTTTGATACAACGGTTCTTGAATACGAATGGCATTTTGAATTATTTCTATAACAATTGTTTCGTAAACTAAATTATAGCGATAAACGAATCATTATTTTTCAAAATTGTTAAAGTAGTTAACCTGTTTCTATTAGGAAGGTAAAGAAAAACAAAGGTTTCGATACATAGGTAGATAAGTTTTATTATGCCTAGAGAACCAAAAATGAGACACAAAACGAAAAGTAAAAAAAAAAACAAATTAAATATCGCTGGGCGATCGTTTACTTGGTGCTTGTCTAATTCACCAGCAGCGGGTGAATGGGACTTGCATGACGAAGTAACTGAAAAATTTGTTTCCACTGGTCGGTCATTTGTTTGGTACAAGTCTATCCCACTAGCAGCGGGTGGAGGGGACTTGTCATGTCTAGGCACTTTGCAAAACAAAAGGAGAAAAACAAAAGGAGAAAAAACAAAAGGAGGAAAAAAAAGTAGAAAAAACAAAAAACTGTACAAAAAAGGTATCTAATGTAGGTACTTCGAGAGCGAAGTACTTGTCAGTATGGCCGTGATATATGTAATTATTATACGTAATTGTTATGTGTCTCTAATGTTTAATTATTGAATTTACTAAATGATTTGTATAACAAACTTATTTTTCTATCTGTTAAACACTGATTTGACTCAATCGTCAGTTTTGAATCATAAAAAAAAAACAAAAGTCATTTATTCAAACTAGGCTGAGAGTCAGCACTTTTTGAACATCAAAGTTACATGAGACAGTCCCCCAAAAACGCCCACCCTTCGACACTTCCTAGTGCTTTAGCTGAGAAGAAGAAGTGGCGGAACAAACTCCCCAGCAGCACAGCTGTCTGTTAAGTTAGAAGAACTTGATTCTATACAGTATTATGTAAGTAATTAATAGTATAAAACAAAACAAAACATACACACAGTACAATTGGATAAACCGCTGTTGGATCCAAATGTGATTGAAGAGGGCACTAGTACTCCACCTACAATTTATGTTTCTGTTCGAGGTTCGAAAAGGATGAGAGAGGAAGACTTGCCTTCGGAATTTTGTAAATTTAAGGAAGAGATGAGGGAATTATTTTCAACATTTCTGGCCACTCAAAAAAGCGAACTTTTGGTAATAAACACCAACTTAAAGGAAATTCAGCAAACTAACATTAGTATAGAAGCTAGTGTGGCTCGTCTGTCTACTCAACACGAAGATTTTCTCAAGAAAATTGAGTCTCTTGAGTTACAAGCAAAAAAAGACCGAGAGTACATAATCATATTGGAAGAAAGAATGGAAGATCTACAAAGATGCACGCAGAAAACCTGTATAGAACTTAAGAACGTTCCTAGGAAACCTCAAGAAACTAGAGGTGACCTCATTAACATGGTTCTTTCTCTCTCAAAGTGCATTAGCGGAAATTTGGAAGTGAAAGATGTAAAGGACATAAATAGAATCCAGGGCAAGAAGGCCGGAGTTAAAAACACCCCCATTATCGTCGAGCTCGGGTCATCTATAATAAAAACCGATTTTCTTCAGAAAGCTAAAACCTACAATATAAAGAATAAAATAAAGCTCCAGGCAAAACATCTCGGCTTCACCACCAATGAGGATACCCCCATGTTTATATCGGAACATCTTACTGCTAAGGGAAACCGTTTATACTTCTTGGCACGGGACCTAGCAAAAACAAAACAATATAAATTCTGCTGGACTCCATTTGGACGTGTCTTCGTGAAACGTGATGAAAACGCTCGGGCTATTCTTATCAAGAGTGAAACTTAGGTACATCACTTAATGCAAGAACTGTGACTAAGTCATGTCAAGGTCTTTACTAAGTTGCCAATATTAATTATTATTTTTAGGGTTCCGCACCTCAAAAGGCAAAAGCGGAACCCTTATAGGATCACTTTGTTGTCCGTCCGTCCGTCCGTCCGTCCGTCTGTCAAGACCCTTTTTCTCAGGAACGCGTGTAGGTGTCAAACTGAAATTTATATCAAATACTCAAGTCTACTGTCCCTTGGAGCTGTGAAAAAATCAAACTTCTAAGCTAACGCAATCAAAAGATATAGCCGTTTATGCCGCAAATTTCCGCAAATTTTCGAAACTCGCAAGGGAATCAAAACCTAAAGGGTACTTCCAGTCGATCTAGAATTTTGAAATTTGGTACGAAGCAACGTCTTATAGCACAGATAAAGGAATAATTGCGAAAACCGTAAATTTTTGGTTACATATAATAAACAGAATAAAACACAGACAGAAATAAAACCAAGCTAAGAAACAGAACAGAACTACGACTCGATTGTCGTGATGGGTGAACTTTTACTTATATACCTACAGGTTTGTACGGAACCCTCGGTGCGCGAGTCCGACTCGCACTTGGCCGGTTTTTTTTTATGTATTAGTAACCCAATTTTTTATCTTTATATTTTGTTAAATGTGCCAAGTATTAGGATGATTTTTAAAACCTACGCAGTCAAAAATATTCAACACCACCATAATGTAACAAAATGCAAAACTCATACAACTTACACATCTCACTCAACAACATTCACACTAACAATCCTCCAAACACTTATCACTCACCCACCTTTACACAGTTCACTCACACTCTGGTACATTCTTAAACTGCCTTGCACAAATAAACTAGGGACAAAATTAAAATATTTACACGTTGTCTGTCACTGTTTCTTGACTAACGTAAACTATGCGACACACCATTTGTATTATAGAACCGAAAATGGATAGCAATCTTAATACTTTGCGAGAAATAGACAGTGCCGAAATTGCGAAGTCAGCTATTATCAACATTGAAGAATTGAATAATTACTTACAGCATGATAACTTTAATTTGACAGTATTAACGCAAAATATTAGGAGTGTCTATTCAAACTTTGAAGACTTACAGCTAAACTTATCACAAATAAAACATAATATAGATGTGCTGATTTTGACAGAGTGTAGGCTTAATTATTACAGACAATTACCATTTCTTAATAACTACGCTTCGTACTATACAAAAATCCAGCTTAATCAAAATGATGGTCAGCATACGTTCGAAATGGCCACCTGGCCCAGGTAACTGAAATCAACATTTCACATGCGTCCGCTATCCAGGTATCCATTTCTAACTACACCTTCATTGGCATATACCGTTCTCCCTCAAACCTTTGTGCTGAACATTTTATAAATTCATTAAATCTTCATCTTGACTCTATTAAGACACATAAAAATATTATAATTGTAGGGGACATCAATATCAATTTCATCATCAAAAATTCTGAAACATCTCAACAACGTAAAAACAGATTAAACTATTTAAATATGGTAGCGGCACATGGTTTATTACCAGGACACTGTCTCCCTACCAGAGGACAAAGTTGTCTGGACCACACCCTTTTAAAAATTGGGGGGCATGTTAAAGCGTCAGTTCCAGTACCGTTGGCTCAAGTTAGCTCGGCGCAATATGGTAGATTATAAAAAAATAGCTATAAGTATTTTATCAGGCGTTTCACTTACTATCATTTTTTAATCCTTTTTTGAATGTGAGGTTGTTCAATAATTACTTAATATACTTTACGTACTAAGTGTTTCGCTGCGTGCTACATCCAGAATTTTATTCTAATTCACAAAATTCCTAGAAGTTCCTCCAGTTTTATACAATGCCTTTAAAGAAAGGTTGGATTTTACTTGAGCTTCAAACGCTTTAAAAGGTAATTCTAGTAAAGAAGGAGGTAGCTTGTTGTTAAATGTTATTCCAAGCCCAACAAATGAGTTGGCCACGCCACAATTGCGGCGGTAAGTCCCCTCTTTGAGGAGTGGATAGAGTGGCGCCACGGCGTCCTCATCTTCCGCCTGACGCAGGTCCTCACCGGGCATGGGTGCTATGTTGGCTTCCTATTCAGGATAAAGCGGGAGGAAACGCCCGGGTGTTTCCATTGCGAGGATCGTCTGGAGGACACGGTGGAACATACTGTGGAGGTGTGCCCTGCCTGGGCGGAGCACCACCATGTCCTCGTGGAGGCAATCGGGGTGGCGACCTCACGTATCCGGCCCTGGTGCGAACCATGGTACGGAGCGAGAGGGCATGGGAAGCCGTCACCTCTTTCTACGAAGCAGCAATGCTCGCGAAGGAGGAGGTGAGGGAATGGCAGTCTCTGCGCCCTCACGTCCCTAGGCACCGCAGGAGGAGACGCCCCGGGCATCGGGAGTCGACAGCAGACTCTCGGCCACCGTAAGCGCGAGTTTTCAGGCGGCGAGCAATGGGTAGCTCGCCGCCCGGTAAGGACCAGGCTCGGGTCGACGGCGCGTAGTGTTCCACGTGCGCCTCAAAGAGATGTCAGCAATATTGAAGGGGTCTGCTAGGACCGATGCCTGCCAGGGTCGCGATATTCGTTCGAAAGAGTTACCGTGGCCCTGGCATATGGGCCACTGAAGGAACACGGGTGGGTTTTAGTCAGTAAAAGTCTGACACACCCTTCCGCTCCGCCCAGAGCGGGAGAAGTAATTTGATGATTTCCCATCCAAAGAAAAAAAGCCCAACAAATGAGTTCCACATCTTATGAAGCCGGTGAAGGGAGCACGTAGTTTGTCCTTATTTTTTGTGTTAACAGTGTGAATATCACTGTTTTTAGCGTATAGTGTACATTTTGCCTAATATTTAATAGGCTCGGGTCGACGGCGCGTAGTGTTCCACGTGCGCCTCAAAGAGATGTCAGCAATATTGAAGGGGTCTGCTAGGACCGATGCCTGCCAGGGTCGCGAGATTGTTCGAAAGAGATACCGTGACCCTGGCACATGGGCAACTGAAGGAACACGGGTGGGTTTTAGTCAGTAAAAGTCTGACACGCCCTCCCGCTCCGCCCAGAGCGGGAGAAGTTTTTTGATGATTACCCATCCAAAAAAAAAAGACATACCGCTGTGAAAATAACTAAAATAGACTAACCGAGCTGTATCAACGTTAGTAGTATATTGCCTTACTTTTCTGACGGCGTCGGCGGCAGTACTGAGCCTCCCCGCTAGGCTCGAAATATGTGGACCCCACTGAAGTTTGCCACCTACTGTTATGCCCAGAAAAACAGACGAGTCTACAGTTTTAAGAACCTCTTTATCTAAGACGATTTTGGGAACTAGTGTGGTTACGGTGGGGGTCTTTGTGTGGCAGGATGAGTAAATGAATATATAGACCAAGAGTTCACTTGTAGTTTTATTCAATCTCCAATATTTACACAATGGTATTTGATTATTACATTCAGTTAACTCGCGACACGATAACACTGACCCGAGTGGGGCTCTCGGAAAGACTGGTCTTCGCCCATGTCGCCTGTACATTTACTATGAAGAATGCTTACATTGCAATTGATGACGCTGTACGGTCGCTACACCTAGATGTCTAACATTCGGTAAGGCAAACTTTACACATTTCGTTTTCTTGGTATTGAGAACCAGGCTATTTGCCGTAAAATATAAGGTTTTTTTTTGGGGGGTGGGAAATCATCAAATGACGTCTCCCGCTCTTGGGCGAAGCGGGGGGGTGTGTCAGACGTTTACTGACTAAAACCCACCCATGTTCCTTCAGTTGCCCATGTTCCAAGGCCACGGTGTCTCTTTCGAACAAAACTCGCGACCCTAGCAGACATCGGTCCTAGCAGACACTTCAGTACTGCTGACATCTCTTTGAGGCGCGCGTGGAACACTACGCGCCCTCGACACGCGCCTGATCCTTATCGGGCGGCGAGCTACACATTGCTCACCGCCCGCAAGCCCGCGCATATGGTGGCCGGGAGTCCGCTATCGACTCTCGACGTCCGGGGCGTCTCCTTCTGCGGCTGCTAGGGACATGAGGGTGCAGAGACTGCCACTCTGTCACGTGCCCCGCCTCCTCCTTCGCAAGCATAACTGCTTCGCAGAAGGAGGTGACGGCTTCCCATGCCCTCTCGCTCCGTACCATGGTTTGCACCAGGGCCGAACGCGAGAGGTCGCCGCCTCCGATCGCCTCCACGTGGACACGGCGTCAGGCGAAAGGTGAGGACGCCGTGGCGCCTCTTTATCCACTCCTCAAAGAGGGGAGTTACCACCGCAATTGTGGCGTGCCCAGCGCTGGGATGCGACAATCGTACCCGCCATTTCGCCATGAGATCACACCGGAGCTCTGTCCACCGTGCCGTGATTTGTCGTGGCGGTGGAGTTTCGCCCCGGCGTTTCGCTTCCTTGCGCCACTCTCACATGTGGGCGAGGACCTTTGCCTCCAGTGCCCATGGCGGCAATCCGGCAAGGAAGCTCCGCAGGAGACCGTGCGGTATCCCCGGACTAGCCGGATGGCCATGACCTTTGCGCCGCACTTAACTGGCGCGCTGGGCGCAGCCTCAATAAGAGCGCCCACACCGCTGCCCCGTAAAGAGCCATGGACCGCACGACCCCCGTGTAGAGCCTCCGGCAAGAGGCGTTTGGACCCCCAAATATAAGGTATCACTCACAAATTGGGAAGGGCCGTCCGCTTTCCACCCAGCGGGTTCCTGCATTGTCCGTTTACCGCTGCCTGAGACCTAGCGTTGTTGATCGTTTAGCACCATCCGGAGAGCACATTTGTGCGTGAGCAGGGTTGTGAAAGTTAAATCCTACGAACGCGAATAACACCACCCTATAAGATAATCATTCAAGGGGATTACCTTGCTCAAATCCTGAAAATACGGTGTGTTTAAAGAAGTTTGTAGATGAATCCTTCTGTGCGTTTTCAATATAAAAAATATATGTTAAACTAAAGGTCATCACAAATACATTGTATTGTTTAAAATTTTAATAAACTTACTCAAATTTTATCAAAAAATCGTAACAAATAGGTCCTTGGTCCTTTTTCAACCTAAATTGAAAGTTTTCTCTATAACGGCTCAATAACTCGGCATGAATTTTATACCAAAAAATACGTAATGACGTATTTAACAATTTGTATTGATTTTTTTCTCTTATTTCTTTAAATATTTTAAAATATTTTATAAAAACCCGAAATTTCGCGTTAAGCACTTTGTCACTCCCGCACTCGTCCCTCTCTCTCTCGTCGTTTCGTCGTAAGTTAGTACGGGGCAGCATGTTCAAGGTCATTGGGCAATGTAATGCCCTTAAAGTACTACTCTTTAAATAATAAAGCTGCAATAGTCGTATGGATTATATGATAAACTATGATTATGCTATTGAGATTATCCCCAAATATGACACACTTGTAGGCACCTTTGTTATGCCTACTGGATTCGCCACGGGAGTTACTACGACTTGATGTATCAAAATAAAGACGCCGATTTGAATAATGTAAAATACTTATTTATTCCCGAAAAATCCCAAGCACGAATAGGAGCACTCGGATCGGCCAGCGCGCAGTAACTGGCGATCGCCCATACACACTTCTCTTTCATACTACAAACCGCTGACGCACAACATTCGTACTTACATTGTCCCTACATTACTCCCCCCAGATTTTACATTCATTTCCTTAATTTTAAAATCTTAATACTAACATGTCCTTTTATCATAATTGTTACCATGGTCACATTATCATTTAATACATTACAAGATTATTTACTAAGGTGCACTGTTCACTGGCTTATCATTAGTCATGGAATTCTATTACACTGTTCCATGAATGAGTGTCGGATGTCTGGTTACGCAAAATTAACTTGCTGTGGCTGCGGGTGTTGTGCCGCATTCCAAGCATTTGTCGTCATCATTTTATTTATCCAGTTTTTGATGCGATTGCGACAGTAGGTGACGACCCCAAAAAATATTATAATCACCATGAAAACCCCTAATATTGTTATTGTTATGTTGTATTTATAAACTTGGGCTTCCACTGCGCCGTTTTGGGCAATTATCACTTCTTCCTTGCTGTATGTTTTTCCCATTGTAATGGTGATTATTTGAACACTGTGTACTTGTCACCACTGGACTTGAATTCTTATTAACTTAATTTTGTCTAAACTACAACATGTCACCTAGTGAACAATGCGTTTTGCATTCTTTGCATTCACATAATTGAATGTTTTACTTTTACCTTTGTACCTACTTTGCAAAATATATTGGTCAATCTTCCGCAATATACTGTGTACTTTTTATTATAAGCATCGTCAACTCATTCTGATAATACATCGTGGTACGTGTGCTTATTATCTAAAATGCTGACTGAACTTTCTGTTCATGTAACTAAAACTACATTGTTTTGCGGACACCTGTTTTTCAAGGGCCGACTTGAAATTGTTGCTATACAACAAATAGTTAAAAATATATGTTAAGGGTTGTTGCCATAAGGACCTACTCTGCTATGAACATAATAATCGCCCCTTGGGCTCCACAGTATTCTTTATGACAACGCCACTAATAGATTACATAGATACTGTTAAAAAATTCATTCTTAGAGTAAACACATTAATACTACAGCCATCGTATACATTCTTAATATTACCCTTATTCAATCACTCTGCGTTGAACGTTATTTTATCTTGCCAAAATTATTTGAGACCCGATTGTCATGGTTTCGTACTTATTACACGCTTTTTTTTAACAATTAAATCGTACTGGTAATTTGACTGTACGGCCACTTCTGGTTTTTATCTTATCATTACATTTTTCATTTTTATCTTCAGTAATGTTGTTTTTATTACTAACAGTGGTCGTCGTTTGGGACTTTTCATTAACGTTTGGCTCGCATACATCATTGTTTGTAACCTCGGACTGAGTGTTCATGATAAACGCTGGTTTTAACCTGTCAATGGATACGTTAACATTTCTATTTGGCAACTGTATCTTAAATACCTTTCCTTTTCTTTCGATTACACGGTAGGGTCCATCATATGGTGGTGTTAAAGGTCGGCGAACTGCATCGTTCCTAATGAATACGTGATCGCACTTCTCTAGTTCGCTATGCACAAATAATGAATCCCGTATTTGTTGCGAAACCGGTTTTATATTTTTAATATTATTTTTTAAATTATCTAAAAACGCATAATCCCCTGCCACTCGGTTATTAGCGATGTCATAAAAATCCCCTGGTAATCGAATTGTTTGCCCGTAAGTATATTCTGCAGGACTCACGCCGTTATCAGTTCTGCCTACGCTGCGTAACCCTAATAAAACTGTAGGCAGTTCATCGTACCAACTTGTATTCTCTGTGAGACGTGCTTTTAATGCTTGCTTCATACTCCTATGCCAGCGTTCTACTATGCCATTACTTTGTGGTCGATATGGGCTACTTCGACTTCTTTTGACACCTAATATTTTCAATAGTTCGTTGAATAGATTACTTTCGAACTGACGACCCTGGTCACTTGTTAGTTTCTCGGGAGTGCCAAAACGTGTTAACCAATTGTTATAGAATACCTTCGCAACCGTTTCTGCAGTAATTTCGCTGACTGGAATGGCTTCTGGCCATCGTGTAAACCTGTCTATCATTGTTATTACGTATCTGTATCCGTCCTTTGTTATTGGTAACGGTCCTACAATGTCTATGTGTACGTGCGAAAAACGCGTGGCTTCTGTGAATGGTTGTAGTTCTGATACTGTGTGTCTCCCTATTTTTGCCTTTTGACATTGAATGCAGGCTCTTGCCCACTGCCCTACATCGCGATTTAGCCTGGGCCAAAAATAATGGTGTGCTACTAGTTTGCGAGTTGCCCTAACACCCGGGTGGCTATTCTCATGTACTGATTTAAAAATATCCTTTCTGTAACTTTCAGGTATGTATGGTCTGCATACACTAGTTGAGTTTTCACAGTAAATAGCCTGTTTGCTGTCTGGAATGAATATTTTTTTTAGAATAATATTGTCATTCCTTACGGTCAATAATTGTGACAGTTCTGTATCGCATTCCTGTGCTATCGCTAGTTCCGAGTATTCAACTGACTTCGGACATTGTATCGTTTCAATTCTAGACATTGTGTCAGAAATTTCGTTGGCGTCGCCTTGTACATACCTTATATCCGTTGTGAATTCACTTATGAATAATAACTGCCTTGTACGCCTTGCTGTTTCAGAATTGCTCTCTACTTTTTGCATGGCGTATGTTAACGGCTTGTGGTCTGTATAAATGATTAGTTCCCTGCCTTCAAAAAGATATCGGTAATGTTTTATGGCCATAAAAATTGCCGTTAATTCTCTATCATAAGTGGAATATTTCTTTTGCGCATTGGTAAACTTTTTTGAGAAATATCCCAATGGCAGCCACGACTGTTTTGCCCATTGTTGTAACACCCCGCCTGCACATGTATCTGACGCATCCGTCATCAAGGCTAGGGGCACATCTGGTACCGGATGTCATAACATAACAGCATTTTTTAAATTACTTTTGCATTGCTGAAATGCCTGTTCTGTTTGGTCCGTCCATATGATTTTTGTTTTATCATTCTTTTTAGCACCTTTTAAAAGTTCATTTAATTTTACTTGACATGCTGTCGCATTCGGAATATTTGCCCTATAAAAAATGATCATACCTAGAAATTTCCTTAGTTGTTCTATAGTTTCCGGTCTAGGGTATTCTACTATGGCTTTTACTTTATGTTCTAACGGTTGTATTCCTTCCGTGGAAACCTTATAACCTAGGAACTCTATTTCTGTTTTCCCGAAATCACATTTGGACAAGTTAATCGTAATTCCATATTTCCGGAAACGTTGGAATACTTGTTCTAGATGTTTCTAATGTTGATCTATATTATCGCTAGCTATGATTACGTCATCTATGAAGTTAAAAAGGAAGTCTAGATTTTTTAACACATCATTATTCATATATCTTTCGAATGTTTGGCTTGCATTTCTTAGCCCAAAATTCATACGGGTGAATTCATACAAACCAAATGGCGTAATCACTGCAGTTTTTTCTACAACTTCCGGTGCTATTTTTACGAAATGATACGCTCTGTTTATATCTATTTTGCTAAATACTTTCTTACCTGCTAGTATGTATGTGAAGTCGTGAAGTCTCGGCACGGGATCTAGGTCTGGTTTGGTGATTGCATTGAGGCGTCGGTAATCGCCAACCGGCCTAATGTTGCCATCCTTTTTTTTTACAATATGTAACGGAGTGGCCCATTCGCTCTTTGATGGTCTACATATTCCCATCTCTTGCATTATACTAAATTCTTTTTTTACCTTGTGATATCTATCCGGTGGCAGGGCCCTCGCTCGTGCATGTACAGGTTTACCCGTCGTCTCGATGTGGTGATACACGTCGTTTGTTGACACACGATCTAAATTCGCGAATGACACGGGTTTGGTGATGTCTGGAAATTCTGATAATAATGCAAGAAATGGATGGTTACTGTCCACTGTGTTTACAGAAGGTTCGTTACATGATACAATTTTTCCAAACGTTAATAAATTGGTCACCTTATCTATTAGCTTACGTTCGTTTACATCTACCAACAGATTATGATATTCTAGGAAATCTGCACCTAATATTGCTTGATTGACGTCCGTGATAACGAAAGTCCAACGATACGGTCGGCGGAGTCCCAGGTTTAAATTACAGGTTTTAGTTCCATAGGTTTTAATTTCACTGTTGTTTGCCGCATATAGTTTGTAACTCTCACATTCACCGCATAATTTTTGTTTACGTGACACTGGTATTACAGATACGTTGGCACCCGTATCTACTAAAAACTTTTGTCCATTTCCTCTGTCAAATACACTGAGACAATGGTTTTTGCTTGGTACCAAATCGCCCACCGCTACCTAATTGTACCGCATTTAGTTTTCCGACGGCGTTTTCCAAGCACAGGGCTTCTCGCAGTTCCTCGCGTTCTTGCGGTATCTAAAATGCCATTTGCATAGCCAATCAGGGTCGTTTGGTGTCCTTGACCTAGATCTTGTCCTGTAACCGCCCTGACCGCGTCCTCGTCGAGATGCACCACGACGATGTTGATTCACCTCCTCTCGCAGTGATGCCACCTCCAGGTTGAGCTTCTGCATCTCCGTGAGTATCTCATTCACCGGAACCTGGCTGCTGCTGCTTTCTGCATTTACTGTTTTTGAGATTTCCGCTATATCCCCACCGCGTATGTTTTCCATGACCTTGTCTGCTATATTTGCTAGATAGTCTAATGTTTGGTCCTGGCTAACTGTTAAGACTGCTCGGGCAGAGGTTGGAAGACGCGAGATCCACAAATTACGTAATGTATCTTCTGATGTTTTTGCGTTGCGACCTAATTCCGGAATCACCAGGAATCGATGGAATCTTGAATAGTTACCCTACTTAAACTAAGCGAACTCCTCATCTCCGCACGTTTTTTGTATTAGTTCTTTGTAAATTCGTACATCGGTGAATACTAGAACACTTGTATCGTTTTTAAACATTGTGAAGCTGCCAATACCAAATAATTTGTTATTCGAATATAACACTGCGCCTGACAGCACACCTGGAAAGTTGTCAATATTTCTAACACATATGAA
Source organism: Aporophyla nigra (assembly GCA_947507805.1). Lineage (NCBI taxonomy): Eukaryota > Metazoa > Arthropoda > Insecta > Lepidoptera > Noctuidae > Aporophyla > Aporophyla nigra. The sequence goes on along the minus strand of OX382297.1, from coordinate 15,741,872 downwards.
AAAACCCCATTCCCGTGGCAACAACTCGTCGCAGTCCTCCAGTACGGCATCGTCCTCATCGTAATAAGTCTCACGTATTATATCGTAAGTTTCATCTTCTTGTTTTGTTTCTTTATCTGCATCTACGTAATCAGCTTCATGGTTTTTATTGTCTCTGTAGTTAAGGCTGAAAATCCGCACTTTAGTATCTATTTGATCGAAGGGGCCAGCGTTGAAAGATATCCTAACGTTAAATTTTGGTTTAAGCTGGCCGGCCCAATCAAAGTTCCATGGAGTCGTACCAAAGCGGTGAAATCTAGTAGATGTTCTTGCGATTCCAACTTCTTCGGCCATTCTGAACACCATCAGGTCGTGAATAGGAGAGTGTCGTCGATCATTCCAAATAAAGTCCACATCATTTGGCACAAATGCTATTCGACGACCACACACTATCTTTGATATTTTTACAATCGTTTTGTTTTTTACTACACCTACAGGAAGCAACGCCAAAATGTTGTCAGTATAATTAGAGGAACTTATCAGATTCCTATAAGCATTATATGATGTTAGAATACGACTGTTGTCTAAGAGAACCCCTGTCGTAATATATGTCTTTTCTAGGCCGCTATTTAAGTAGTTTGGGAGATTTAATACAAGAAGTATAATCCTGTGCACCCAGCGATGGTTTTGTGCAAGAGGAAACCACGCATGTGAAGGATCCCTCTTCCAATTCATTTCTTTTACTTCTCTAAGCGCATTCTTGTAACTTAAAAGGTTAAGCAATATGAACATCACTAACAAACGGGCACGGGTTCTGCACCTATAACAAAAAGAAATAATTAAACATATTTTTATGAATATTTGAAGCGTGTGTGACTACCGTATTTACGCGGGTGTATGCTCGCAGTCGCGTCCATTCAATTGCAAACAAATGGTAATGGTAATGGCAATGGTAGTGATGAAAAAGAAAGGATATCCTAAGGAAATCGTAAACAAGATTCGTCTATTTCAGGATGGTCTGACGGGATAATATAAAAATAATTTTCAGACCCAATTTATATGGTCAGTGGTAATAAGCAACTCTGTGTCACTGCTCCCACGTTGTTAAATTTCAATGATTTACCCTCGTGAAGCGAAGAGGAACCCGAGGAGGGGCCGCACGTCAAGGCTTTTACCGATACGTAGCGGCCAATAAGTAGGTTTTTTTTTTGTATGTGGGAAATCATCAAATGACGTCTCCCGCTCTGGATGGAGCAGAAGGGCGTGTCATACTTTAACATACTAAATCCTACCATATGCCAGGGCTACGGTAACTCTTTCAAACAAATCTAGCAACCCTGGCAGGCATCGGTCCTAGCGGACCCCTTCAGTACTACTAACATCTCTTTGGGACGCGCGTGGAAAACTACGCGCCGTCGACACTGGCATTGTATCGTGTGTATTAAGATAGCTCAGGAGAAACGGACTTTGCTAATTTTAGTGTGTACATGCCCACGGACTGTGCCAAGAATCTTCCTGAGTTTACGAATTGTGTAAGTGAGATTCTCTCAGTGATTGAGAGCAGTGAAGTGGAGTCGGTTTTTGTATTGGGAGACACCCAGGGACTCAATTCTCACGTGAGTTATTTTCAACCTGTTCTGCTCAATCGTAGTCCTGCATTGATACAAAACTTTTGCCATCAAACTCGCATACTTTTAATATCTGCCAATGGATCCTTACGCTAGGAAGATCACTGTGTGGTCACTGTAGCCGCCAGAATTTTATTGAAGAATGCGTTTATTTTGTACGGCGTTTACGTGTGGGACCACACTCCGCTGTTAATAGAGTGAAACATTAATCTAATTAAACCTAAAATTGTTAGTACATTTCTTGTAAAAAAAATAGTTATAAGGGTTGAGACGGATTTACAACAGATAAATAAATATTCTGAATACTGTAATAGCATCCTAAAACAAATTAGATTTTCATCCAGAATTTTGTAAATATGCTTATATGTGTCATAAAACTGAGAATCGGTTGGTGATAGAAAGGATGTATAATAACTTAATTTGTATTTTGAAAAAAGGAGCCGAACTTACTCATGCAGGTTCTGTAACAAAGCGTCATAAAATAAATTATGTCGCATCGCGGTGAGCCTGTTTCTTCCACCCGAAGAAACAGGCTCACCGCGATGCCTGACTGTGTTATCAAATGTGACTGTTATAAAAACTTTTTTACAAAAAAAAAAACCACCGACTTCCTTAAAAACACTACAAAGTGAAAAATAACTTTAATTTCGGTAGTCGGTGTCTTAGGATCTGTATTTACGGTTTTTTTGCCACCGACTTCCGAAATTAAAGTTATTTTTCACTTTGTAGTGTTTTTAAGGAAGTCGGTGGTTTTTTTTTTGTAAAAAAGTTTTTATTTTTAAATTTTTAGTTGTGGTATTCACCCTGCACTAATTCCAAACAAACAATGCATATTTATGCGATAGCAGAACTCGCGGTTGATTTCCTGTCATTTTTTAAAGAGTTCCGGTGTCTGTCTCCCGAACTCATGATCAGATCTATATGAAAATTATATGGGACCATTTCGGAATAAACCCCTTTCGAACAAAAAAAGAATTTTGCAAATCCATCTATATATGACGGAGTTATGCCCGAACATACATAAAAAAAAAACCAAGCATGGCCAGGCCAAAATGATTAAGGCTGCTTTTTTTTTTATTAAGCAGACAGTAGAGTGGGTAAGAGCCCACTCTAGTGTCTGCTGAGGAATCAATTCTCGATGTCAACGAGTATGTCTATCTAGGACAAGATATCTTCTAACTCCTGATCGATAAGGAGTTGTACCTTCCATCATCAGCTCAACGGAATATAAGAATACAAGTAACGGTCTAAACGTGCCTATAATATTCAAAGAATTATCCCCTAACCTTCTAACCTTTCACTGTAAGTTCCTATATGTACTGTTCACCGATGAGGAGTTCCATGCGGTATCTTCGAAGACTATAATTAGTTCACCACGGATGGATAGATAGAACCAGCAATTATTTTTGATCTTTAGTACAATATCCAAATCACATTACGTGTACTGTTTGTTTTTGAGGAGTTCCTTCGTTTATCTCCCAAAGTATACATAAAATCTTCACAAAATTATATGGGACCACCTCAGGAGTATACCCTTACGAATAAAAAAAGAATTTTCAAAATCGGTTGACAATTGGCGGAGAAATCGGTGAACATACATAAAAAAAAAAAAAAAAAAAAAATACATACAGTCGAACATATAACCTCCTCCTTTTTTTGAAGTCGGTTAATAAAATAAACCTACTTCTGGATTGATTTATGAAAATATGTGTACATTACGAAATCTTTTTAAAGCTAAATTATTATTTTTTTCAAAATAATGAAGATAACATTTAAATATATAATTATGCTTGCTTCATATCATAAAAGTAAGCAATTTAATAAATTTTAGAAATTAACAAATAAATTAAAACATAGATTGGGGGTGCTTGTGAGCGTTCCAGGCGTGAGCGATCCCCCTGAAATAGCTAAAGCTTTTCAAAAATATTTTTATGTAAACTCTTGTTTGTGTGGCAACGGCGAGCCGTCAAATAGCTCCGCTAAGGAAGAAGCGGGAACTATACAGAACATGGTAAGGGGAAAGTCCTCTGGTCTCGACGGCCTCAGCGTAGAAAATCTTAAATACGCTGGAGTACACTTGCCACGACTGCTCGTTATATTTTTAACCTATGTTTAAGTCACGGTTACTTACCTGTTGTACTGACTAAAACATTCGTTGTGCCTGTTATAAAGAATAAGACCGGTGACGCCTCCGATATCTCCAATTATAGACCTATATCCCTTGCCACTGTCGTTGCTAAGGTATTGGATAGTCTGCTTGATAAAATTCTAGCTAAACATATCGTCCTCGAAGGTGGTCAGTTTTATTTTAGACCAAAGTTATCAACGCAATTTTATGTTTAAAGCAGACTGTCCAATATTATACAGACAGAATGACTCATGTAATAGCATGTTTTTTGGATTTATCGAGGGCTTTTGACCTAGTTAATTATGACCTGCTCTGGCATAAGCCCACTCATGACACTACTGTCCCAGCTGATGTTATATCACTGTTCGATTTTGGTAAAGTAGTTAAAACAATAGAGTTAAGTGGGCTAGCTTATATCATGATATGTATGGGCTGGATTGTGGGTTAAGGCAAGGGGGACCGAGCTCCTCCCGTCTGTTTAACCTATACACAAACAAGCTGATAGGTGAGCTCAGTAGCACCAAAGTCGGTTGTCATATAGACGGTGTCTGCATGAACAACATTAGCTATGCTGATGACATGGTGCTGCTGAGCCCATCTCTCGGTGCAATGAGAAGGCTCCAGAAAATTTGTAAAAGTTATACGGTGGCTCATGGGCTCACATACAATACCGATAAAAGTGAATGGTTGGTTTTTAAATCGGGTGCTTTAACCTCAAACAGCTGCCAGAACTCTCACTCTCTGGGACCCCTTTGGGTCGGGTTCAGAGGTTCAAGTATTTGGGTCACTGGGTCACTGATGACTTGAAAGACAATGTAGACATTGACAGGGAGTGCAGGTCACTGGCTGTCCGCGGTAACATGCTGGAACGCAGGTTTGCACGCAGTGCTGAATCTGTTAAGATAACGCTTTATAAGGCCTTCTGCCAGTCGTTCTACACGTGCAGTCTGTGGACCAAATTTACTCAGCGGGCATACAGCGATCTGCGTTTACAATACAATAACGCATTCAGGGTGCTTTTGAGGCTGCCGTGGAGATGTAGCGCATCAGGGATGTTCGCGGAAGTGTGCGTCGACGAGTTTGCCGCGATTATGCGGAGGCGCTGCGCTTCCATGGTTGCGCGCTTGCGGCCCTCCTCCAACGGCATCCTGAATGTGTTCTCAGACTGTTGGGAATCTCCACTCTTGCGAAGGTGACTCATAGTTCATACCCACTTAGGCAAATGAACTAATGAACCATTGAACGATCAGTTCAATCATCAAACTCCCTAGTAGCACAGCTGTGTGTCCAGTTAGAAGAACTTGATTTTATACAACGGTAAGTAGTAAACATTAAGATACACAAAACATTAAATTAAATGATTTGCCATATGTCAGCTAGCCATTCCAATATACTAACAAATAAAATGAAAACTATACTCAAGCAGAAGCAAAAAATAAAAAAATAAATGCTAATGTAAAATTGGCTACCAAAATAAAAGCCTCCTGGCATAAATGGACTGCTTACATATGCAATACTGAATTATGTTCACATAGCTGTTACGACCCGAGTTGCAACTCGAGGCAACAAATGATAAACTAGGACCATTGACGTAAAATAAACAGGTAGATCAACCATTACCCCTCTCGCCATATTTGATGGAAGGGGGTAACCCGACCCCTGACGCTACCGCATGCATTCACATCTAAGGGAGCATGAACTTGCAGCAGGTTGCTCAGGATCACTGGTCGAGGACGCTAACGCCACATTATGCAATACTACTCATTATAAAATATCAAAGTACAGATCATGTGATCACTAATAAATTAATTAAAAGATTGACCTAAACAGTAAAAAACTTAATATGTAAACGATTATATTGAACCTATCACGAGGTACGCTAATGCTGGAGAAAGAACACATAAACATTGTCTTGAGTCAATCACAGCGACCAACTAATCTTGTCATTTAAATAGTCGTTGATGAAGTACGCCTTCAAGATATTAGATTGCCCGATGATTTTGACGATTTAACCTCTGACTAGTACATTTTCGTTTAGTTGGAACTATCTACCAAAACAAAACACCAACGAACTGAAGATTAAGCAAGAACACAGATGTGTAGGTTTTTGCCTTTTTTTATTCGCTCTCTGAGAGTTCTTTTATATTGTTAGCCTCTAGAATTTAAAATTAATATTTATTTTGAAGTAAATGTTAGACTATGCCTTTTTTTTTTTTTGGGAAATTATCAAATGACTTCTCACGCTCTGGGCGGAGCAGGAGGGCATGTCAGACTTTTACTGACTAAAACCCACCCGTGTTCCTTCGGTTGCCCATGTGCCAGGGTCACGGTATATCTTTCGAACAATCTCGCGACCCTGGCAGGCATCGGTCCTAGCAGACCCCTTCAGTTTTGCTGACATCTCTTTGAGGCGCGTGTGGAACACTACGCGCCGTCGACCCGAGCTTGGTCCTTACCGGGCGGCGAACTACCCATTGCTCACCGCCCGCAAGCTCGCGCCTACGGTAGCCGGGAGGCAGCTATTGACTCCCGACGCCCGGGGCGTCTCCTCTTGCGGCGGCTAGGGACGCGAGGGCGCAGAGACTGCCACTTCCTCACGCGCCCCGCCTCCACCTTCGCGAGCATTACTGCTTCGCAGAAGGAGGTGACGGCTTCCCATGCCCTCTCGCTCCGTACCATGGCTCGCACCAGGGCCGGACGCGAGAGGTCGCCGCCGCCGATCGCCTTTACGAGGACATGGCGGTGCTCCGCCCAGGCAGAGCATACCTCCACCGTTTGCTCACCACCACAATGGGAACACCCGGGCGTTTCCTCCCGCTTTATCCTGAACAGGAACCTACCGAAGCAACCATGCCCGGTGAGAACCTGCGTCATGCGGAAAGTGAGGACGCCGTGACGCCTCTCTATCCACTCCTCAAAGAGGGGATTTACCGCCGTAATTGTTGCGTGCCCTGCGCTGGGATGCGACAATCGTACCCGCCATGTCGCCATGAGATCCTGCCGGAGCTCTGTCCGCCGTGCCGCAATTTATCGCGGCAGCGGAGTTTCGCCCCGGCCGCTTCGTTTTGCCTCCTCGCGCCACTCCCACATGTGGGCGAGGACTTAGACTATGCCTTCAATTCTCAGTAACGGAGTTAGTTAGGTTCATCTAACTTTTAACATTTCGGTTACAGAATATAACAAAACAGCTTTTCCTTACAACAATGCATTAGGTACTCCATCAAAATGTATGAAACGGTTGTTTTTATTTTCTTTTAATATTGGTCCCATACATGACATAGTAAACGTTGTTCATATTCATGAGTAGGTACAGTCAGCATCAAATAGTAAGTGACACTCAAGGTATTCAAATAAATAGACGTAACCAAAAATCCATAATATCGGTACAAACCAAGTTTCCTTTATTGTTGTAAACAATATAATCGCTCGATAGGTCGAGACGTTTAAAATGTCATATACATAAAGATAGGTTCAGTCAAATAGCCACAAATATGCTTACAATAATCCCGCCAATGGCATTCTAAGTACCCATTTTATTTTAAGAAATGACCGTCAACAAAGCTAAAAACAACCGAAAAGTAATCAGATACCGATAATGCTTGCAAAAAGTAGGTGCAAGTGATTTTTGACCGTATTGAGATTCATTAAAATCGCTATTTTATAAATAAACAAGATAATAGAGAACTAAAATCATGCAATAAAAATAATAATGTCAATAAATTTGAAAATCTCTTGTTACTATTTTAACCACAAAAAATCGTTTAAACTATGGAATCCAACTATCTTTTGTTTTGGACTGCTTACCATCTGACGGGCCGTATGTTTGTTTTCCACCTGAGTAGTATAAAAAAGGAAGAAATCTATCTGATTCCTGTTGACTGTACTAATACAGTGAAAAGACATTCCGAAAAAATGAGAATCCGATGAAATGTAAATCCGAAGAAGTACAAGTATGCGAAAATGATGCCTAAACTAGGTTTTTTCGAAACCTGTAAGCCAGGTCACCAGGCAATTGGCACTTGTGTAAAATACTAATGCGATATGTAGCACGATTTAAGCATGAAACACTATTATTGCTGTCATCTTGACATTGATATGACTGATATACAATTTTCCGTATTTATGCAAAATGGAACCACACGACAAATTTAGTTTTTTTTTACTTTGTTTTGAAGAATACTCATTTAAAAGTGGTCTAAATTCTTATATAAAAAATAGTATACCTTGTTTCCAAGAAATAAATCATGTGGTTCTTTTTTGTATAACAATGATAATAATTTTTTTTTAATGAGTATTTTTCAAAAAAAGTAAAAAAACTTAATTCTTTGTCTAGTCGTGTGGTTCCATTTTGCATAAATACGGACAATTATAGAATGACTTGCAAACAACACTCGACTGCCCAAAGAGGTTTTTATCTTTGGGAAATCGTTTATTTTTACACCATGCGAATTTATTTGTCTAAAGTATATTTTTAACACTTAGAATGAATGCGAATTGGAAACCAATGACTGAAAACGGATAACTGAAACCATATTTATGACGGTTTGACTGAACCTATCTATGCGACATTTTAAACGTCTCGACCTTTTGAACGATAATATTGTAGACAACAATAAGGAAATTTGGTTTGTATCGATATTATCGGCTTTTTGGTTTCGTCTATTTATTTGAATACTCTGAATGCCACTATCTATTTGAAGCTGACTGTACTATGTTCTATAGCAGTTTGCCCAGATATTTTGTTTACACCTTATACACAAGATGAAATAAAATCTGCTGCGGAAACTTTATATGTATACGCGATGAATTTCGCCAGTTAATTTAATTGACTGTGTATTTCCCGTCATTGAGTAATAATGTTGGATGTCTGATGATGACTGGTATATCTAAAAAATATTGCAAGCTTACTCTATGATTAGTTTAAAAATCAACACGAAGTTACAAACTACTTTATTTCTATGCACATTTCTGCTCTTATTTTACGAAATATTTGTATTATTTACAATAATATTTAATTCTTATGGAGAACACTTTTTCGATTTCTTTCTCACTTTCCTCTCTTTTGTCTGACAGCTCTTGGCATTTACATTTTGAATCTTGGATTTCTTGAAGGATTGTTCTTAATTTAAGTTCCAACGCTTGAGCAGTAGCCTCAAGGGTTATCACAGGCATGGTTTCAGTAATAAGTACTGAAAGTATAGCTAAATGAACGGTGAGAACTTAGACATACAAGCAAAAGAGCAAGTTAGAAATTAAATGTAAAATAAGAGAAGTTAGTGTTGCTTGATAGAGTAATGACATAGGCTGCTGATTGTAATAGAAATGCTACTAATATGATTACATCAAGTACCATGATTCATTGATTCTTCTGATTTTACTTTGGGTAGGATGCCTAGAATTTAAAACAAAGATTTTAGTTTTGCTAAAAGATTGCAATTCAACCAAGAGTTCTGATATTAGAACGGAATGAATGTGTAACTCTAAGTGACGATTGTCGATTAATTGTTGTTGTTGATGTGTAACGTTTCTATGTACTATGTATATTTCTATGTAATTTTTAGTTAATATTTAAATTCCCTGAAAGAAATGTTTATTTATTTACTCTTATTTTGTGCGTGTGTAACTAAATACTGTGTTTTATTTTGCAAAGCAGGAAAATGATAATCCCTAGTATTTATGCAGTTATCTTACATAAATTACATTTTTTAAATCAGAAAAAAGTCTTAAGGCGCACTGAAATGATGGGCATAGAGACGATTTTGATATAGATCCAACTGAGATACTGTGGTCATGTACAGCGCATGGATACAAGTAGACTGTCTATAACAACTTTCTACTCCCAACTCGCCCAAGAGAAAAGTGCAAATGGTTGGCAATAGCTGCGCTACGAAGAAAACGTCATTTTACGAATTGCTGCGAACCCATTGATCGGTGGCTTTGAAACAAATTGTCTTTAGTCATCTTTTCTGTACAATTTGGACAGGTTTTCAAGAAGAAATTTGCCCTGTGCTACTGTGCAGTAACATGAATATTAATAAAAATGAAACTGAAATAACTGAAAACTTGAAAACTTTTAAATACACTCGTCATTATTGACAACTTTCACTTTAAGACAAACCCTCGAAACAAAAAGCTGTTCCATATAGGTAAGTATGTATCATCAGATTTTTTTTACGCGATTTCAGTTAATCCAATACGAGTAGTATAATTATGGTGTTAATAGTAATGAGTATATTGATCATTTTATATGGATGGATGTAATATAATCACACATCTTTCATAATTATTATAATCTTATTTACTTACATTTTGTCAATCGCCCAGTAACAGTAATCGAGGACAGTTTCACAATTGAGAATAATTTAAAACACCTCCATAGCTAACATAATATATAGGTAGTAAGACCGCGTCATGTTGTTTGTTTCGATTAAAGAAAACTGACCAAGAGCGAGTCGGACTTGCACAATAATAGTATTCTGCACCATATTGTTTTTAATGAAGCCGGGTCTCATTAATAATTAAGCGTCTACCTAAGAATTCGGAACGTCTGGGGTCGTTAATCACTTGCCTTTGTTCTCCATGCATACACATAAATCATTAAACCTAACAAGAACCGACATTTAAAATACATGAAAAATATTTTTTTCCTTTTACACATGATATCGATCCTTGCTTCTCTTTTATTTAAGACTAGCTTCGAAGTGACAGATACTACCCTACCTAAATTACAATCATAGAAAAATTCTACAGAAAAAAAAGGATACAATGAATTTTTTATTTTTCGTAGTTAGGTTTAAGAACCTTTTTTTTTTTTTTTTTTTGGATGGGAAATCATCAAATGACTTCTCCCGCTCTGGGCGGAGTGGGAGGGCGTGTCAGACTTTTACTGACTAAAACCCACCCGTGTTCCTTCAGTTGCCCATGTGCCAGAGTCACGGTATCTCTTTCGAACAATCTCGTTAAGAACCTAACTACGAAAAATACACCAACCAAAAACCAAATAGCAGAGACACATTGATGTAAGTGACATGTCGCAGTCGTGCTAGGAAGGGGCCGGGTGGGTCGACAAAATCAAGAGCCAGAAGAACGGGCACCGAGCTGATTGCTCCTGATCCTTACGTCATGTTCGTGAAAAAGCGCTGTCAGTAGCCACTGGTCATCGTTTAGCCGCCACAGCTTATTTAATTTCTGAATTGTTGTTCATATTTCTGTTTAATTGCCGATGCTGTTAATTTGCACGTATTCTTAGATCGTTACCTCATTGATAATTTCATAAATTATGTAATCAACTTCTTGTAACAACATTTTTGTTTGAAAATAGTGTCCATAGAGTTTCTTGCCCGTTCTTGAATGGGCTTAGTTTAACTTTTCTGACTCAACGCCCCTTGAAAATTCAATAGCACCTGTAATTGGTTTATTTGAAAAAAAATTGGTTTCTTTGAGTTTTAAAGTTACAGTGATTTCAAGTGTTCCGTTTTGTTCATTTTGGTATGGAACTCTAAAAATGTCACAGATAGGCAATACTGTTTAGATCTAAACAAATAAACAATAATAACTGTTATGCAATAGTCATGTTGTGTGTAATGATAAAAGCAAATTGTTTACTAACACAGATATTTCTTCTATATCTGTGTTTACAAGCCACAATGAGATAAAAAAATATATTAAAACTAGCTTCTTGCCAGCGGCTTCCCTCGCTTGGAGGTCTGACATTATCTCGCGGGAATGTGCTACTGAAATAAAAGTACCCTTTGTCTCAATCCAGGTTATAAACTATTTGTTCGCCAAATTTCTTCTAAATCCATTCAGTAGTTTTTGCGTGAAAGAGTAACAAGCATTGATACTTCCTCACAAAGTTTCACATTTATAATATAGCTTTTCCAGTGGCTTCGCCCGTGTTATAAAATAGCAATAATTTGATTACGATGTTCTATGAAATTAATGTATTTAATTAATATCTTAAATAATTAGATGATTTATTGAATTAATACAAATAATTCAATAAAGATAAATAGGTTATAAAAATCATTTGCTGTTTACGTCAAGTTATGTTTGTTATAATTTGTAAAGGAACCACTTGTTCTTTTTATAGCAAGAATCATATAGCTATGTAGTAAATAAATCTTTCTAGAATTTTTGATAACCTTGGTAATGAATCCTACACCATAAAACGATTAGATTATAAACACGTGTTCTTTTAGAGTTGTTTGTTACAAAGTATAAAAGAGGAGGTATTCGGACGGTGTGGATCATTCTGTGTCCGACCGTTATAGCGAGAAGTTGCTCGGTAGATGTTCAGTGAGTTATAGTGCTGTTGTTATGTGGAAAAGATCGACCAGAGGTCACGTAAGTTAAGTAATTTGATATTATATCCCTATTATTGCTTATTATGACAGTATTGTTGTACCGTTTATATTGTTGCCAATATCACTAATATTTTAAATCATATAAATGGAATATTCATATTCTTTTCCCAGATATTGTTATTATTGAGAATATGTTGATATTATTCTGAGTTCTCTTGGACAATGGTCCAAGAGATAGAATTAATGAATTTAAGATAATGATAATTTATGGCAATGTAAGAAATATATTGATATAATACTTCAATACTGCTTCCATGGAGTTTCTTGTCCTTCTTCTCCATGAAGACCTAGTTTTGGAACTAAGGACTAAGTTCCCGAAATAAGGACTAAATATAATACGTGAAGTCCTCAGTGGCTCTTTTAGATTAAAAAGAAATACAAATAGATGAGATGACTAAATTTAGAGACTAGCTATTTCCAATAACTTTTAAATCATTATTCATTAAATAATCAAATACCATTATTATGTTTACAAGGCATCTGGTTAATGCTTGGATGATTGGGGATGGAAATATGTGACTAAGTTAACTACTTAATAATTATTGAACCAGTCGCTTTAAAATATTATTAGAGGACACAAAAAAAAACAAGTTCACAAATTTTGAAACTTCGCAATCTGAGTTGCTTAAAATACAATAATTCTTTATTTTTACAGAAAGAAGGTACCGGTTACAGATGTTAAGTTAACCAGCCACTTTTGATTAGCAAAGTGAATCCGGTTTTCGTAAAATTTAATTTATTTTTGTATGATACACGTACTTAAAACAAGAAACTGTTACGTTAGCGCCGTGATACACACTTGGCTGGTCTTGTATTTTATTATTTACCATAGCATTACAAAAGTATCAGGAGAAACCGTTGATTAGATTACAAATAAATAAATACATGAAATTCGTTTAGGAAAAGTAAGATCCTAAAAACGTCATAATGTTGAGACATTATTTTCTACATTTTATTTGTGTCTTATCTGCGCTTGCTTTTTAATTTTCACACATAGACACAAAATTAATTTAAAAATAATAATTTTGATACCTACACGTAAAGGTCAATTTCAGAAAATCAAATTTAATTGCATTACGACGATAACCGATAAATCAACCCACATCTTTAATTTTATCAAATAAAATAAAAACAATGAAAATAAAACATTGATGCTGTCAGTGTCACTATTGATTCAGTTTGATATGTTAAGATGATTCTGTGCCATTTGACGTTACAAACATAAAAATGTTGAGTCGGTAGCTGTAACATATTTTTGATCTGACTGTGCAAGTACATGTTGTTTGAGGGATATTTAAATGCCATTCAAATGTTCACGGTAATTAAAAATTACTTGAATTAGGTTCTGATGCTTACAAACTGTTTCAGAAATAATTTTAACGAAGAAAACAACATCAAGTATAAATATTCGGAATAAACAGTTGTTAGTTTGTTTAACGTCCTGAAAATTCAATTTATGCTTCGGATTGATTCTCCATCTCTTCTTCAACAGTGGTCACTGGACCCATTTAAGCGGACAGTCGGGTTCCGTTAAGTCTATTTAAATTAGCTAACACCACCTACCGAAATTAATTTGAGGACGTGTCTTCTTTTGCTTGAATTCATTCTTTATTTTCCAATGTTGAGAGTATCACAGAGTACGAAAAAAAGATACTTGAGATACAAGATATTTATTTTGCTAAAACATGAGTATACACATAAATGCAAGATGTTACATAAAAGTTCGATTGAAACACTGTCATGTTTTACCTTAATTGCGTACAAAATATAAATGAGTTAGGAAATAAAATGATCACAACACTAACTCAAACATGAATTACAACAATAATTAACAAAAAGGTCAAAAAGTTCTGAACTGCAGTGTCAAAATTAATTTAAAAAAAAACAACCTAGCACAATTTCAATAAGTATCAGTAAGCAGTACAGGTAGGTAAAATTCTTAGCTGAAGTATCTGTAAGTACATATTATGGTTGTTAGCACAGAACTGATTCACTCTGTTCCCCGTACTGGTATAAACTGTGTTACGGTGGAACAGATTTCCTCTTTCTCTGTAATTGTACATTTTATAGTAGCAGACTTGTGACTAAATCAATTTTCCTAGTAGCAAAAGAATCTTACTTATTATTAACAAAGCAAAGTAGGTGCAACATAATTTGAAATAAGGTAGGTAAATAAAAAATATGACATAATGACACGGTAAACTTAATTTTTGTAAAAAACTTGTAGGTACATGTTAAAGTTGACAATTTGTTACATAAATAATCATAATAAGTCAAAAATAATTTAAAGTCAGGGTTATATTAGTTTATCGGTCAAAAACTCGTTAGTGCTGTAATAAGCATTCTCTAACAAGAAAGAGCCTTTTCAACCTATTTCTTAATTTTGCAGTTCTATCTTCTCCAATATTTTGATAATTTATTTATTACTGAGTAGTGCTGTTCGAGATCTCGGGATGAAAAGTTTGCTATTGTTGCGTCTGTTTCGAATTACTTTATCTGACAATAGGGGAAATAGGTTTGGGTTCATTTTGACAAACATAATGATTTCAAAAATGTACATAGATGGAAGAGTCAAAATCTTATATTTTTAACCGACTTCAAAAAGGAGGAGGTTATCAATTCGGATGTTTATATGTTTTTTTTTTTTTTTTTTTTTATGTATGTTCGGCCATAACTCCGTCATATATAGACGAATTTGCAAAATTCTTTTTTTGTTCGAAAGGGGTTTATTCCGAAATGGTCCCATATAATTTTCATATAGATCTGATGATGAGTTCGGGAGACAGACACCGGAACTCTTTAAAAAATGACAGTAAATCAGCCGCGATTTCTGCTATCGCATAAATATGCATTGTTTGTTTGGAATTAGTGCAGGGTGAATACCACAACTAAAAATTTTAAAATAAAAACTTTTTTGCAAAAAAAAACAACCGACTTCCTTAAAAACACTACAAAGTGAAAAATAACTTTAATTTCGGAAGTCGGTGGCAAAAAAACCATAAATACAGATCCTAAGACACCGACTACCGAAATTAAAGTTATTTTTCACTTTGTAGTGTTTTTATGTGTGTGCCTAGGGAGCTCCGTGGACGATTATAACGATGGGTTTGTGGAAACTGTCCATACGGTCGGGTCTAAGTTTTTCAAGACCCGCCGTACAAATAGAAAAAAGAAACTCTCAGATCCAACATTACAGCTCATGGAACAGAGGCGCGGAATGATCCTGCAGTCTTCAGAAGCTGCACTCGAGTACCGGCAACTCAATAGACGGATCTCTAAGTCCTTGAAAAGCGACCTTCGCCTCTTTAATACGGAACGTATTAAGGACGCGATAGAGCGAAACAAGGGCTCCAAAGTCTTTGCAAGAGATCTGTCTATTGGGCAGAGTCAGCTTGCGAAACTGAAGACCGACGATGGCAGAATCGTGTCCGCCAAACCTGAGCTGTTTAAGGAGATTGAGAGGTTCTACGGACAGTTATACACGTCCACCAGAAACCCCGTTATGAATCTAGCTAACGACCCGAGAGCTAGGTTGACTCGACACTACACTGAAGATATCCCGGACGTCAGCTTGTACGAGATTAGGATGGCTCTGAAGCAGCTCAAAAACAACAAGGCGCCGGGTGATGACGGAATTACAGCCGAACTCCTGAGGGCCGGCGGAAAACCCGTTCTAAAGGCCCTTCAGAAGCTGTTTGATTCCGTCATACTCGAGGGCAAAACGCCACAGGCATGGAACAGAGGTGTGGTGGTACTTTTCTTTAAGAAGGGTGACAATACCCTGCTTAAGAATTATAGGCCCATCTCACTTCTGAGCCATGTCTACAAGCTGTTTTCAAGAGTCATCACGAATCGTCTCGCGCGCAGGTTTGACGACTTCCAGCCTCCCGAACAAGCCGGATTCCGTAAAGGCTTTAGCACCGTAGACCACATACATACGCTGCGGCAGGTTATACAGAAGACCGAAGAGTATAACCTGCCTCTCTGCTTAGCGTTTGTGGACTACGAAAAAGCCTTCGATTCGATCGAGACCTGGGCTGTACTGCAGTCTCTTCAACGGTGCCAGATTGACTATCGGTACATCGAGGTGCTGAAGTGTTTGTATGAAAACGCCACTATGTCAGTCCGGCTCCAGGACAAAGCCTCGAAACCTATCCTTCTGCAGCGAGGGGTGAGACAGGGAGACGTAATCTCTCCGAAACTGTTCACCGCTGCACTGGAGGATGTCTTCAAGGTTCTGGACTGGAAAGGGGCTGGCATCAACATCAATGGCGAGTACATCACTCACCTTCGATTTGCCGACGATATAGTAGTCATGGCTGAGACTATGGAGGACCTCAGTACAATGCTCGATGACCTCAGTAGAGCTTCCGAAAGAGTGGGTCTTAGGATGAACATGGACAAGACAAAGGTCATGTCCAATGCTCGTGTGATACCCACTCCAATGAAGATCGGAGGCGCTACACTCGAAGTTGTGGACGAATACGTGTACCTAGGACAGACTGTCCAGTTAGGTAGATCCAACTTCGAGAAAGAGGTTAATCGTCGAATCCGACTCGGCTGGGCAGCGTTCGGGAAGCTACGCAATATCTTCTCGTCCCAAATACCGCAGTGTCTCAAGACAAAAGTCTTTGACCAGTGTGTGTTGCCAGTGATGACATATGGCACTGAGACGTGGTCGCTCACAATGGGCCTCATAAGAAGGCTCAAAGTCACCCAAAGAGCAATGGAGAGGGCTATGCTTGGAGTTTCCCTACGCGATCGAATCAGAAATGAAGAGATCCGTAGGAAAACCAAGGTAACCGATATAGCCCGAAGAATTGCCAAACTTAAGTGGCAGTGGGCAGGGCACATTGCTCGCAGAACGGATGGCCGATGGGGTCGGAAGGTTCTGGAGTGGCGACCGCGTACTGGAAGACGGAGCGTTGGAAGGCCTCCCACAAGATGGACCGATGACCTGGTGAAGGCCGCAGGAATACGTTGGATGCGAGAAGCACAGAATAGGTCGAAGTGGCGGTGCTTGGGGGAGGCCTATGTCCAGCAGTGGACGTCTTTCGGCTGAAATGATGATGATGATGATGAGTGTTTTTAAGGAAGTCGGTTGTTTTTTTTTGCAAAAAAGTTTTTTCTAAACAATGGTTAACATCTGTCAGTTACATGGAGTCCGAACATGGTTCTTAGACACCTCTTCTGGGCTTTAAAAACATAACTTAAAACAAAAACTTTTTCCTAAGATATACTCTATGTATATATATGAGATAAATATCCGTGAAATAATTGTTTTTACTTTGGTTTGTGACGTATTATTTAAAGGTATTGCTTCCAAAGTAAAGTATTGGTCGGGGTGGCCATGTCATAAATTTATGAAAATTTATTAGAAAATTTGTTTGTTTATAGTAATATTGTCAGATTGACCGAGCGATTCATTATTTGAATTCTTTTCATAATAACTAGCTAGTGCTTCAATTCTACTGCTGTTGAATAGGAATGGCTCTTTGAATTATTTCTTTAGCAATTGTTTTGTAAATTTAACTATACCGATAAGCGATTCATTATTTGTCAAAATTGTTAAAGTACTTAGCCTGTTCCTATTGAATTAGGGAGGTAAAGAAAAACAAAAGGTTTCGATACATAGGATGATAAGATTTATTAAGTTATGAGTACTAGATTCGAAAATCAATGTTTACGTATTATGTATTGTTTGTTGAATCTGTCATCATAAAGAATTGTTTTTGAGGGCCAATGGCTGTGCCTGTGAACCTATGGCTGTGCTTTGGCTGTGCTTTGGTTCTGTGGCTGTGCCTTTGGCCTTGGGGCTGTTTCTGTGAACCTATGGCTGTGCTTTGGCTGTGCCTTGGTTCTGTGGCTGCGCCCTTGTTTGTATATATGTATATATATTTTTAAAAAAAACATTCATATTGTAAACTGTGTAGCGCATAAACATATTATTAATGTATATGGTGTTCTTTATATATACCTAATTAAAATGACGTACGGCTGAAATGATGATGATGAAGAATTAAAATGAAAAATTGTAAGTAATTTAAATGGACGTATTTGTGTTGTACTCCGAGAACGTAGTACATTTCAAAATGGCCGTGTTATAAAATAGTAATAATTTGATTACGATGTTCTTCTTCTCCATGAAGACCTAGTTTTGGAACGGACGACTAGCTTTCTGATTAATCGCTGACAACCCTAATTGAAATAAATGTCTAGTCTTGTCTTTCTGTGCTTTACTTAATGAAACCCTTTCCCAAGAAACCATATTAATAAGAACCTTCATACACAGTAACTAAGCCGTAACCATTCTGACATCCAAAGCTTGATATTCGATATATATATGTAAATACATATATATAATGCTTATAGTTATATACTACTTAATCTATCACCCGCGTATTATATTTATCAACCTTTCTCTTGAATCACTCTCTCTATTGATGAGAACCGCAGTAATATCCGTAGAAAAGTTTAAAACATCTTAGTGTATAAACGTGGGAACTGACTGTGTTTAAATACTATGTAAAGATTTAAGAAAAAGCGAAACCCACGCCATCTAGTAGATGCATCTAGTAAATATTAAACAATGCGATGAATTCACTTACACCGCCATCTGTTAGGAATTCATAAAACTACCCCATGAATATACACATTGTCTTATAATAAACATTTAACAAATATGGAGGTCAATAATTGGGATAAAAACTCTTATATCTATCTTATATTATTACATTAAGTTTTCGATGCGCAAGCAAACATCAACTTGCCCTACCTCGACAATATATGCTCATTATTGCGCTATGCCTACAGATAACCAATGTGTTTGTCCTATCATCAAAATGACAAATACAACGAAATACCTTGGTGTTATAATGGATGAATCACTTTCGTTCAAAAAACACATAGAAGCCTTAAATAGCAGAATTCGCAAGTTGATATTTGTTTTTAAAAAGTTACGCCATATTGCTGACCCAAAAATAATTAGACAAGTTTACTTTGCTCTATGTCAATCGATATTAACTTACTGTATTACCACATGGGGTGGAGCGGGTAAAACATTGTTATTAACTATCGAGAGAGCTCAGAGAGCGATACTCAAAGTGTCTACTTCCCGCCCTTTCCTTTTCCCTACTAACCTACTATACAAATCTTGTGAAGTATTAACAGTTCGACAGCTATTTATAATGGGCATTGTATTAAAACAACACGCAGCTCTACCCTACAGCACTGAATTTACTAATAAAAGACGTAAAGATATAGTCTGTCCACAAAATAGAACAAAACATGCTTTTATATCCAAATTTTATCTGTACCTCGGCCCTCTCCTCTATAACAAATTAAACTCTATAGCAAAAATTTTTTCGCTGAACTATACAAATTGTAAGAAAACTCTCAATGACGCTCTCCAAAGTATGTCTTACGAAGAAACAGAGAATTTATTAACTATGTTAAAGTAAGTATTCACCTACGTTAAGTAGGTATTTAATTCTATAAAATTTTAGAAACTATTTTATAAGCTACTCAACATTTATATAATAATTTGTCTATTCACAACTTTTGGTTATTTATTTATTTTATAAGACTATTTAGGCTCTTCTTGCCTGAAACACAGGAATACCTAGTTCAGGCACGTAAATATTAGAACATAATTTACATATAAGCAAACTGTACATATTTTTAAGCCTTTTATTTTTTGAATAAATATTATGTTATTATGTTATGTTATTATGTTATCTTACCTTTTAAGTTGGACCAAATTACAGATGGTTACGAAATTTGATCAAAATCGATTCATTAGTTACAGACTTTATATTTAACATATATGGTGACTCAAGATTTTTATATATATATGAAGAAGATTATTTATTAGCGCGTCCGGCATGTTTGCCGACACGGAGATCGATAGTTTTTCGGCCGTCATGCGCAAGAGATGCGCATCTCTGCTTCACCGTGTTCGCCTCGGCCCCAACAGTATTCTTAGAGTGTTGGCTGATATGTGGGACTCTCCGATCTTGGGGCGGTGGATACGACTGCACGCAGTCAAGTAGATATTCCCCAGGATCGGTGAGCCTCATACAGCTTAGAATAAATGTTACTAACATTAGTTCATAAGTTTTCACTGTTACTAACATTTATGGAAGAAATTCTGAAATAAATGTTTTATTATTATTATTCATTTATTTATTTTCTTACATATTGAGTATATTTTTAAATATTTTTACAAAAGCATTTAAAAATATAAAAAAATAGTGACCCATCGGCATCAGGAGCACAGTCCAAGCTGCCGGTGGTCAGGGCTCTAGGAGAGAGGAACCTCCTGACAATGCGTGCCGTGTCCAGAAGTACTGCCTTCTGAATCAAGCCCTTGACCCAACCGCGCAATGAGAGCCTCCTGAGGTGTTGGTCGAAGGAGGAGACGCCCCGGGCGTCGGGAGTCGATTACGGACTCCCGGCCACCGTAGGCACGAGCTTGCGGGTGGCGAGTTATGGATAGCTCGCCGCCCGGTAAGGACCAAGCTCGGGTCGACGGCACGTAGTGTTCCACGCGCGCCTCAAAGAGAAGTCAGCGGCACTGAAGGGATCTGCTAGGACCGATGCCTGCCGGGGTCGCATGATTGTTCGAAAGAGATACCGTGATCCTGGCACTGTTACGTATCTTCTTAATCCTGTTTGAATGAAAGGAAAAAGGCAGATCTATTACAATTTATTAGAGGAATATTAGTAGGAGATGGGAAGTACAGCTAAGTATAAAAGACCCTGCCTGGCACGCACTCTAGTTTGTTTTATGGTTCTGTGGTTCAGCACTGAGGGATGGGAGCAGCCAGCTGAGCGGCAGGTCGATATCAGGGTTTCTTCGAGGGCTTCGTGTAGATCTTAGGATCCGCCAGGTGAGCTCCGTAGTAGACCTCGGGGCCTGTAGACTGGCTTCAAGAGTAGGCCGGGTTCAAGAGTAGGCCGGGTTCAAGAGTAGGCCGGGGTCAAGAGTAGGCCGGAGTCAAGAGTAGGCCGGGGTCAAGAGTAGGCCGGGGTCAAGAGTAGCCCGGGGTCAAGAGTAGAACGGCTTCAAGAGTGGACTGCTTCAAGAGTGAACTGCTTCAAGAGTAGCCTGGTTTCTTAGAGTAGTCCGCCAGCGGTTCGAACGCCCGTTTTCATACCAAAGGCCTCCTCTTCCTTTTCTAAACATTTTTCCAAATGTTAGTTTTCTTCTTGTGGCCATCATGTCATCTGACAAGTGTAGTCGGCCAGGACATATCCATGAGTGCGTATAGCTGGCCACATGAGAGCGTAAATAATTTTATAAATATAATTTTAAGTTAAGTTATTTAGTAAACAATCGTAATAATTAATAAAATCAAATAGACATATTGATAAAAATAATTTAAATTTAAACCAAAAAGTAGCCATTAGTCTATGTCACAATATGAAAATTGAGTTAAAATTTTATTTCAGCTATTTTTAAGTTAATAAATCGTATTTAGATCGATTTGCTGAGTGTAGACATATAAACAAATAAAATAAGTGTAGCATGAATAGTGTAAACATAGGAACACATAAAAAGGGTGATAAATAGGTATTAGAAATCATGAATTAAGGTGTAAGTATAGCATGAATACAATATCACATGGGCAACTGAAGGAACACGGGTGGGTTTTAGTCAGTAAAAGTCTGACACGCCCTCCCGCTCCGCCCAGAGCGGTAGAAGTCATTTGATGATTTCCCATCCAAAAAAAAAGGTGTTGGTCGAGGCTCTTCGCTATTAGCTCATTTACTGTAACAATTATCGGTACAATGATTGCAGAATCCACGTCCCACATGTCGACAACCTAGTGTGCTAAGTCAAGATACTTGATTTTTTATCTTGTTCCACTTTCACGAGATTCTCGTCATGAGGGAGAGATCAACAATCATTGCACGACGCTCTCGTCGATCTATCACCACAATATCAGGCTTATAGGCTAGAATAGTCCTGTTTGTGATGATAGATCGATCCCAGTACAATGTGGCGTGACCATTCTCGAGAAAAGGATCGGGCACATACCTGTAGTATGGTACTTCAGTTTCCACAAGGTTGTACTGCAAAGCAAGTTGCTGATGGATGATCCTAGCTACTAGATTGTGTCTGTGCAAGTACTCGCCGTTAGCGAGACGAGAACAACCGGAAACAATATGTCGGATTAATTCACCGGGACGGTGGCATGCCCGACAGATGTCAACCGTACCATCCTTGATAATGTATTTCCGAAAGTTATTCGTCATGATAACTTCATCCATAATCGCACAGACAAAACCTTCGATTTCCCCAAAGAGGTCGCCGAAACGCAGCCAGGATACGGATGCCAAAAAGTCTACATTAGGCCCATGGAGATCCCGGAAAAAGCGACCGTGAAGCTCTTTGCCATACTTCCTTACGATCCTTAGTATCGATACTACAGGTTTGCGCCAGTTTTCATTCGCCAATGAGAGCGCGATGAGGCCCTTGTCCACTGCGACTACATCTTGGTGCATCCCCACGTCTGTTTGATGGAAATATTCCCTGAGACTGCAGATCTCGCGGTTGTGGAGAGTTTTAGCGTTTAAGAAACCTTGACCCCCACACTTCCACTGGATGTACAGTCTCATCACTGATGACCGTGGGTGATGCATCCGATCTGCCGTCAGCAATGAACGGACCTTCCTATCCAGAGTGTCAAGTTTCATCTGAGTCCATTTGAATATGCCGAAAGAATACATCAAAACCGGTATGACCCAACCGTTGAAGACACGCACCTTGTTGCCGCCTGATAAAAGACTATTATATACCTTTTTTTTCAGGCGGCCAAAGAAGCGTTCCCTCAGCGATTGTTTTATGTCGGTAGCGTTGATGCTTAATGCTTCCGACATACCCAAATATTTGTAGGTTTCGGTTGAGGAGAGGGATCTAAGGTGTATAAAATCCGTAAGTTCGGTTCCCACGGATTCTACAATCCCCCCTCGCTTTACATGCATGACTGCACATTTGTCCACACCAAATTCCATCCTAATGGCGCTACTGAACGTTTCTGTTACCTTCAGTAGCTCCATCAGTCGCAAATTGTTGGGGGCAAAGAGTTTCAGATCATCCATGTAAAGGAGGTTTGACCTGACAACCTCTTCTCGCAAAACCAAAGTGGACTCAAACTGTCGCTCAACTAGTCCTCGCTCAATCCTGATCGGTTCATTGATCTGCTGGATTTGTGGACATCCTGGATAGAGAAGGACCGTCTTCCACTGCCTCATACATGACACAGCATCCCTCATGAGCCATGTATGTGGCACCGAGTCATAGGCCTTCTTATAATCTATCCAACTTTATTATTATTAGTCTATTTTAAAAAATCAGAAATCATTAAAGGGCTTTAAGGGCTTTACTTTACAAACTAAACGCAAATATTATGCAAATTATCTTTTAGTAAAATAATTTAAGAAGTGTAATAATAAAATACAGTTTTGTAACTCTTTGAATGATACTGACACTCAGAACCTTCAGGATGAATTATTTTTTAAGCATAGTGCTCTAAAGAATATTTTTAGTATTAATATGAGACTTTCCAGCAAGACCTGAATATGTGCATGCACTGAGTTGGTGCATCTGCTAATGTGCAATGCCCTCTGCATCGCAGTATGAGTCTCTGTCAGAAAACCTCTCTTTTACCTGTGCCTGCACCTAGGCAGAGGTATTCTAGCCTAAGCGGCTCAGCCAGTTGGTATTGATGATAAGAACAGTATAAATAATTTTATAAACATGACCTATTTACTTTCTGACAAATCTGGCCACGGTTTTGGTAGTGTCAATGTCCACTACAATCCGTTCATTCGCAAAACTAACACTTTGTACCCCTTTTAACGAAACTTACGCGGACGGAGGAGAATTAATTTGGAATAATTAAAGTTAGTATGGAGCAGGAGTGCAGAAAGCGCTTGTTTCGTCCCGCGACCACAGACAACCGACCGTACGACAATTTTTTGTTTATTCTGTGCGCCTGCGCATCATGACGTGTAACGGAGTGACAACTGTCACTTGTCAGTTTTGATTTTGACACTTGATTTTGTCTTTGAAAATGGATGGTTGGTTGGAATTTGGCTTGCGAATATTGATATTGTTAATCATGTAGAATCTATAGTTTTGCGGACAATTTGTTGTGATCCGATTGTTTTGTGTGTAAGCAACCCCTTTTGACGATATAGAACGGGTTCTATTTTGCAATTTGATTGAAATAGTTTGAGGTGATAGTGACCTTAGAAAAACCGCGTGCTGTGAAAATCTCGAGCGTCTTGCGCGGTTTGGAATCCTGAAATACTCACTTCACTACACAATACAATATACACTCATTTACATACATAAATCCGGGTAGTCTCCGGAACCAATTTTCCTCAACCAGGTGAGTGATTGGATATTTGTATTAATCAGCTCCGCGCACGGCGGACAGTTCGACCCACGCTTGCCCAGGGCCCACCATCGCGCTTCCACATAATTTGTTTAAATCCTATGGTCAAGGCCTTGGACTGGCGTCGAACATTCTGGTAGCAGAGCGTGGTTGTAAGAAACACCAACCAACAAAAGTAGTAATTTACAGTAAGCTAATTACTTGGCAGTCTCTTGAGGGAAATAGTAATTAACTGTAAATATTTGTTAACTGTACTTATTTGTTTATTGAAAATAATTTGTTTAAATTATTGAGACAAGTAAACTTATGTTACCGAGGTCAGTCGGGTTACATGTGCTAATGAAGTTATTTGGATTAGGCTATGTTACAGCCCCTTGTTGTAGGTACCTGATATTGGATGTCCGGAAGACATTAAAATATAGGATTGTTGTACCATTGACATAGTTGTTTGTGAGAGTTAACATTCGAAATTAACATTTTTGAACATTGGCATTGTTTTAAATTGAAATAAAAGTTTATTGTTGTTCATTAGATTGGAACCAATGTTTTGTTGTTGTCTTGAGTTGTAGGGACCAGTTTGATTGTTTGCTTTGTGTTTCCCTTTGTTATTTCTTGAGTTGTTGACTAACAGTTTAGCCGTTTGGTTGTTTGCTTTGGATTTCCTTTGTTATTTATTGTTTGAACTTTTGTTATTTAATTTGAATTGTTTTCTTTGTGCAATGGCATACAAAGCGGTGAGAGAGGCAATCAGTGGATTAATCACACAGCTGCGGTGGTTCGCTTCAGCTGCAGCGACCGCTGAGCGCCCGAATCTTGAAGGGGTCACGCTTGCTTGGTTCGAGCAGTTGAACGTGAGACTCGGCAACGTTGATGCTCTACTCACCCGCTTCAACGAGTTTATTTGTGAAGTGGATCTGGAAGAGCTGGACCAGGCAGCACGCAATAAGGTCCTTGCTGACTACGACCAGATCTCGGACCTGGGGGATGTCATTGGTCAACGTGCTCGGGAAATATTGGAGAACCGGACACCTGGCCAGGTCAACCCGGAGACCTCGGTTGTTTCAGGTCCCGGACTATTGAGTAGACTGCCTACTTTGGAACTGCCACACTTTGACGGTCGCTTGGACCATTGGTTGGGTTTCCAAAACCTTTTTGAAAGTTTGGTTGATGCACGCTCGGACCTCAGACCTGCCCAAAAGTTGGCCTATTTGTTGTCTGTCCTGGAAGGTGAGGCCCGAGCCTTTGTACAGCATTTGTCGGTGAATGACTCAGCCTACCCTACCGCTTTGAAACTACTCACCAGGCGGTACCAAAACAAACGTTGTTTGGCTGACGTTCTTATTAAACAGATTTTGGGGTTACCGGTCATTACTAGATTGTCAGCATTGCGTACTGACCTGTTGAACCCGTTGGTGGCAGCGACCAACGCTTTAAAGCGATTGGAGTTGCCGGTGGACCATTAGTCTTACTTTTTGGTGCATGTTGTGCTGCAACGGCTTCCTACCGATTTGAGGGCTCGTTTCGAGCAAAAGTATGGTGGGGATAGTGTCACACATCTCCCCCCATTTGGTGACCTCGTCAAGTTTTTGGAGGATGAGTGTCGGTTAGTGGATAACTCTAGCGTTGCCACCGAGTCACGCCAACCGTCTTCCCGGCCACGAGACCAGGGACGGACTAGGGCTCGCGGGCCTGTTGATAGTCGCCCCGCCACCCGTTTTGCTGGTACCCAGAGTCGTCCTGCTTGTGAATTTTGTAGGGACACCGGGCATGGCATGGCAACTTGCGCGGCCTTTTTGAAATTGCCAATGCACGCCGTCTGTGCTTCTCATGTTTGGGGGCTCACTTCCATCGGGACTGCCCCAACCCCCGCCCTTGTAGAATTTGTAGGGGGTCCCATTTGGACATTTTGTGCGCTAACGCGAACCACGCTGGCAGACCAGCCTCTGATGGGGGGTTACCATGGAGTTGGTCACCGGGCTTCTGGCTCGCCGGTTCAGAACCGGGGAGAGGCCCGCAATTTTGAGCGCCGCACTCCACCCCTCGCGCAAGTTGATCGGGAGCCGCGCGACCGCCATTTGGTCTCCCCTCGTAAAGGCGATTACGTAGCTGTTGCTAGGCAGCGCTGGCCAGACCGGTGCCGCCTTCCCTCCCCTCCATTGGCGGAACGTCCCCGGTTGGAGTCACGCTCCCCGCCATTCAGGCATCCGGTGGGATATGCCCCTTCAGCGATGGCGCGTGGCTCAGGACGCCGCGCGGACGAGGAATTTGACCGCGATCCTCGTCACGAGAGACTTGAGCCTGGGTGCGGCGATCGGTCGCCGCCCAGGCATTGTTAGGAATTTGGCGCCTGCCCCGCTAACGTACCCCCTCAGATCGACACGGTTTTGTTGCCAACGGCATCGGTCAGGGTCTGGGGGCCCACGGGGGACTCTGTTGTGGTCCATGCCATTTTGTACACGGGAGCCCAGGGTTGCCTTTTGTCATCTCCTTTAGCGGGAAAGGTGGGCCTTGATGTGTGTGACTTTTTAGGCACGATTAAGGGAGTGACCACTGTGAAGGTCACCACCAAAACACAGCAAAACAGCTGTCACCACTGTGCAGGGACAGGTTTTGTTTGGGCTCACTCCTCTGAATTGTTTGGAGCCTAAAATTATTGCTTCGGCCATTGTTCTGACGAATATTTTGGGTAGTCATCCTCAATGTCAGCTGTCTTCAGATATTGTCCGGTTGACGTCAGGCCTGGAATTGGCTGACCCCCGGTTTGATTCCCCTAGTACAACGCATTTGTTATTGGGTTCCGATGTACTGGGGAGAATATTTTTGGGTGATATAAAGGTTCTGCAGCCAGACGGTTTGGTGGCTGTCTCGACCGTCTTTGGCTTTGCGTTGATGGGACCAGTGTTGCGGGTTCTCCCTCCACCTGAACCTGATCTTGTGTTGTCGTTCGGCTCCGCCCTCTCTGACGCCGTTCAGAGGTTTTGGGAGGTTGAAGAGCCCCCTCAGGTAGCCCGTTTGAACCCGGAACACGAGGAGTGCGAGTTGTTCTACCAGAACAACACAGGTCGACTCCGTTCCGGCCGGCTTGTGACTAGGTTGCCTTTTGTTGCGGTTCGACCACCTCTCGGCGAATCCAGACCTACGGCCGAGAAGAGATTGTTGGCAATGAAGCGCCGCATGGCCAGGGACCCGGTGCCGCGGCAGAAATATTTGGATTTCATTCGGGAATACGCAGATTTGGGACACATGTCGGTGTCAAATTTGGATTGGCGCTCAGGTGAGCATTATTTCCTGCCGCATCACGCGGTCCTCAAGCCATCCACCGGTAAGCTGCGCACGGTGTTTGATGGTTCTGCGCGGACTTCGTCTGGTGTCTCCTTGAATGATTGCTTGCATTCAGGCCCCAAATTGTTGAGGGATCTTTGTGACGTCATTACGTCTTTCCATCGTCATCAGGTAGTTTTTGTGACCGACATCAAAATGATGTTCCGCCAAACGGTTATTCACAAGGATGACAGACGTTATCAGTTGATCCTGTGGCGAGAGAATCCCCAGGACCCCATGATAATATACGAGCTCAATACGAATACGTACGGCCTCCGATCGAGCCCTTTTGTTGCTATTCGTTCACTTTGGGAGCTCGCGGACCGAGAACGTTTGAAGTTCCCTCGTGCGTCCGCCATCTTGAAGAAAACGGACTTGTATGTTGACGACGTTTGTACTGGAGCTCCCACAGTTGGTGAAGCCGTCCAGTTGCGTGACGAATTGATTGGAATTTTAGCTTCCGCTGGCTATGAGTTGCATAAATGGGTGTTCAACTCGCCAGCGCTATTGGAAGGTTTGCCGGAGGATCATAGGCAGGACCCGCTTTTGTTTCAAAATGTTGACAACCCTGCTATGATGGCCGTTCTCGGCGTTCAGTACCGACCAGTCCAAGACATCTTTACATACGATGTCGACTTGGAGTCACCTCACACTTGGACTAAACGACTGGTGTTGTCTACTGTCGCGAGGACCTTTGACCCGAATGGTTGGATATGCCCGGTATTGTTTTGGGCGAAATGTTTTCTTCAGCGCCTTTGGACTGCGAAACTTGGTTGGGACGAACCACTTCGGGAAACCCTATTGGAAGATTGGCTCCAATTTGTATCCGCACTCCCTGCAGTCAACGAGGTCGTGTTACCCCGCGCTATTCTCCCCCCTGGGAGCTACACTGCTACCCTTCATGGGTTTTGTGATGCGTCTTCGCACGGTTATGCAGCTGTTGTTTATCTGCGCACCGTCAGCGCGACAGGCCAGGTGAAGTTGTCACTGGTCATGGCCAAGAGCAAGGTGGCCCCTCTGGACGGCACTGACCATCCCTAAGTTAGAGTTGTCAGGGGCGGCGCTTCTTGTGCGTCTATTGAACCACGTTGCTCACACTTTGGGTGGAACTGTGGACATTCGGGCTTCTTACGCCTGGACGGACAGTCAAATTGTTTTGTGTTGGTTGACGACGTCCGTCCACTCTTTGGAGGTCTTTGTTGCGAACCGAATGTCCCAGATTCAAAATTCTGAAACGCCTTTGATTTGGAGGCACTTGCCTGGAGATCTGAACCCAGGCGACGTGGCCTCACGTGGGTGCATGGCACCCCGCCTGATTGCTCACCTCCTATGGTGGGGACCAGACTGGCTGACTCACCCCGAGGATGATTGGCCTCGAACGCCAGTCTTGATGTCAAGTCCTTTGCCCGGGCTCAAGGTGCTCGCTGTTGGAACGAAGGACTCTCCGTTTGACCCTGATATTTGTTGAATCGATACAGCTCCCTCGACAAATTGTTGAACGTTACCTCGTGGATCAGGCGTTTTGGTCATAATTCTAGGAATCCCGGGAACAAACGCCTGTCACCGGTTCTCTCTCCTCAAGAGCAACAGGAATCACTCCTCCTTTGGGTCCGCTTCATGCAGACTGCACACTTTGAGAAGGAGATTGAAACTTTGAAGTCTGGTAAGGCTAAATTGTCGGGAGCCGTTAGTAAGTTGAACCCCTTTTTGGACGATACGGGTCTTTTGCGTGTTGGGGGACGGTTGAGGCACTCTAGCCTTCCTTATAGGGCCCGTCACCCCCTTTTGTTGCCTAAGGAGGGCCATTTGGTTAAATTGTTGGTGACTGATCGTCACATTAAGAACTCGCATGCCGGTTGCAATGCGCTATTGGCCATTCTGCAGCGAGAGTTTTGGATATTGTCGGCCCGTCGTACTATTCGTAGCATCGTCTTCCGTTGTTTGCCGTGCTACGGGACTAAGGCCTCTACTATGCAGCCAATGATGGGAGACTTGCCGGCTGATCGTGTCAATGAGGCGAGACCTTTTGCAGGCGTCGGAACAGACTTTCCTGGTCCCTTTTCAGTGAAGACGTCTACTCTTCGCAGTAGTAAAATTGTTAAGGCTTATTTGTGTGTGTTTGTCTGCCTGTCAACTAAGGCAGTGCACTTGGAGTTGGTAACCTCCCTCTCGATGGAGGCCTTTGTGGCGACCTTGGATAGATTTGTGCCTCGCCGTGGGTTACCTACTTTGATCAGGTCTGATTGCGGTACTACCTACAAGGGTACAAGTAACTATTTGAAAGAAGTATACGCCTTCCTTGCTGAGAACCAGGCTGACATTGGTAACAAATTAGCTCGCCGAGGGGTCACTTGGTTGTTTGACCCGCCAGCCTGCCCCCATTGGGGGGGTATTTTTGAGGCCGCGGTGAAAGCGGCAAAGGGACACTGTCGCAGATTGTTGGGAGACACCGTTCTCACCTTTGAGGAGTTAGCTACGGTATTTTGCCGCAATGAAGCTGTATTGAACTCGCGTCCATTGTGCCCACTGTTTTTGGACCCGAACGACTTGGAGGCCCTAACCCCGGGCCATTTTTTGATTGGACAGCCACTTCTCGCCCTGCCGGAGTACCCCTTTGTCGATGTGAGCCAAAATCGGCTATCGCGGTTTCAGTTGGTGCAGCAGCTCGCTCAGAGTTTTTGGAAGCGTTGGAGCTTGGAGTATTTGCACATCCTCCAGCAGCGCGTCAAGTGGACTGATAAAACGCATCCGTTCAAAATTGGAGACCTCGTCCTGATTAAGGATGCCAACCTCAAGCCTTTGTATTGGCGCCGGGGGCGCATTCTCAATTTGGTGGCTGGCACCAACGAGGTTCCTCGTTTTGCAGAGGTTTTGGTGGACGGATCGGTCGTGATGAGGGCGGTCGCAACCTTGTCAAGATTGCCAATTGATTAGCGGACGGGAAGGCCCGTCCGGGGGGGGTAGATGTTTCGTCCCGTGACAGACAACCGACCGTACGACAGTTTTTTGTTTATTCTGTGCGCCTGCGCATCATGACGTGTAACGGAGTGACAACTGTCACTTGTCAGTTTTGATTTTGACACTTGATTTCGTCTTTGAAAATGGATGGTTGGTTGGAATTTGGCTTGCGAATATTGATATTGTTAATCTTGTAGAATCTATAGTTTTGCGGACAATTTGTTGTGATCCGATTGTTTTGTGTGTAAGCAACCCCTTTTGACGATATTGAACGGGTTCTATTTTGGAATTTGATTGAAATAGTTTGAGGTGATAGTGACTTTAGAAAAACCGCATGCTGTGAAAATCTCGAGCGTCTTGCGCGGCTTGGAATCCTGAAATACTCACTTCACTACACAATACAATATACACTCATTTACATACATAAATCCGGGTAGTCTCCGGAACCAATTTTCCTCAACCAGGTGAGTGATTGAATATTTGTATTAATCAGCTCCGCGCACGGCGGACAGTTCGACCCACGCTTGCCCAGGGCCCACCATCGCGCTTCCACATAATTTGTTTAAATCCTATGGTCAAGGCCTTGGACTGGCGTCGAACAACGCTCATTAATTCTACTAAACTCATTAATTAACACGCTTTTTAACCGACGAAAAAAACAGAGGAGGTTTCTCAATTCAACCGTAGCTATATACTTTTTCTTTTATGTGTGTTCGCTGATCGTCGTTTATGAACCGATTTTGATGATTTTTTTTATTGGATAGGAGATATTTCAGTGGTGGTACAATGATAAGGAAACCAGGATTTGATGATGGCATCCCAGAGAAGTCGATGAAAGCCTTCGAAAATCGTAGTGGCGACTAGTGCGTTTTTTTTTTCTAATTTATTTCAGTTTTTTAACTGTATTTTTTATTTCGATATATCTTCCTAGACCTTTCGAAGGCGTTCGATACAGTGTCAGTTCCTCTACTTCTTTCTAAACTTGTTACAGTTTAACGTAGTGCGGAATATGACAAAGCTCGATTCGATAGGACAAAGGTAGCTGTAACAAAGTTTTCGGTTGGCGATTTCGTGCTGTTAGAAAACGAAAAGCGAAATCAGACTAAGTTAGATCGGAAGTTCAGAGGTCCGTTTAAGGTAATGGAAGTTTTAGATGGTGATCGCTATACGTTAAAAGCTTTAAATTCTAACCGTTCCTACATATATGCACACGATAGGCTGAGAAAGATAACAACGGGTCATGTACCAGTCGATGTTGACGAGGATTCTGATTAAGTTGTGGTGCTTTACTCGACGTAAAGCATTCTATCAGCCGTATTGTGTTCGACCGTACCAGTGGTTATTACGTAGTCGTAGCCCGGTAGAAATTGGTGTCTCTTGAGGCAATTCAAGTAGTCCGTGGGTGCGCGATGCGCGTTTAACTCTGGCGGAGGTCGGGGTCTGAAGAGACCGTAGTGTGTAGTCTGGGTGATGCACACGGGCGATCCACTAGATGGATATGCGCACAGAAGTTTTGACCCATGCGCTGGATGTGTGAAAGCAATGAGATTGCTGGTCGGCTGGAGAGCCGTGGCGTTAGAGGTTTTACTCGAATGTTTCTGTAAGATTGGCAGTTTGTTTTGCAATACAGTTGTAAAGGTTGATTTGAACGACTATGGTACATGGCCTAGGGTAGTGATTGTTGTATTTTCGATTCCCAATTTTACCATTTTTGATTTTATTAAAGATTAAGATTTGTAACCGAGTTCTAAAATATCCTTATTTTCGACGACGTGGTGTCTTAAGAGTTTGGTCTGTAGTGACCGTAGTGGGTAGTCAGTGAGTGATGCCCACGGTGATCTACAAGAGTGGTGGATGCACGTGTGAGTGAGCAACTATGATTGCTATTCGGCTATGGGTGCCGTGGCGTTAGAGTGATTTTACTCGTGTGTCGCTTTCTCGGTGTCTATCTATGGCTCTTAGTAAAGGTGTTGTTGTGAATAACGATGGTACACGGCTCCGGTAGATGATATTTCCTGTGATTAATGAAATGTCGTTTAGTTAATTTAGAAGTACTGTTTTGTTTTTGATGAAGGTCAGAATTGGCTGAGTCGGACATGCACTGTTGTTGATTTTTGGTTGCAGATTAACACACGAGGACGTGGGTATGCAGGATGGCCGTGTCGGCAATACGTTAGTGGCTCAATTGACTAATCGGGACGCGAGCGCCACCAAGCGGCGCTCGACAGAGTCTACAACCTAACGCTCGACCAGAGTTAAGTTCAGTCCCTTGGTAGCGGTCAAGCAGTGAACAAGTTTAGAAACTGTCGCGCGTTCCGTGTAGTTGTGAAGCTATAACAGTTTTTTATTGTGCATTAACAAACACTTCCCATAGTACGCCCACAGTAAATCTATACTAATATTATAAAGCTGAACAGTTTGTTTGTTTGTTTGATTGAACGCGCTAATCTCAGGAACTACTGGGCCGAAATGAAAAATTATTTTTGTGTTGAGTAGCCTATTTATCGAGAAAGGTTATAGGCTATATAACATCACGCTACAAGCAAGACAAGCGGAGTAGTAATGAAAAATGTTGCAAGAACGGGGAAAATCGCTCGGGTAGGCAATTCGACGCGACGCAACGGGTCGGGGCACAAGAAATTTAATGCGGACGAAGTCGCGGGCAGAAGCTAGTAAAAAATATGGCTGATAAGAGCGAGATAGGCATGCCTTCTCCTACAAATATAATTATCTTTTATTATAATCACAACGTGGTTATTAATTTATGGTGATATTTCTTCACAAGTAATCATTGCATTCCATTCTATTTATCAGCTTTCGATTTTTAGAGTAACATCCCTAGTGTTTAAAAAGAAAAAAGGTTAACTGACGCAAAATTGTAACGACGTTCAGTTCTTTAGATTAGAAATTGTTTATTATGTTTAGAATGGTTTATTAGTGAAAGCAAATCGTAAAATTACTCGTATCGGTCATTATTACAATAAATTTATGTAATCATAATTGAAAAAAGTTAAGCGATTGTGCAGTTCTAACAAAACGAAAAAATATATTATTTTATGCCCGCCGTTACAAGGTTACGTTGTTGAATTTTGATGAATTGTTAAATGTTACCTATTAAAATGACTCCACTTTAAGTAGTCTTATTTTTAAATTTTGAACAATGACGACACTAGTGACGCCGTACGAAGCGCCAGTCAACCTGCTACATCACTGGATGTACTAGTAAGATTCATCAGATCATTGTCCCCAAGAAGAAGATCGATCGGCGCAGGCTTGTGACAATCCGGATCAGCCAGTGTAAGACCCTGCAAATGATGCCATGAGGATTTATCAATACGAATAGATGGCATTTTGCCACAGATGCTAGGCAACGTGAGTGCGTTGATCTTGAAAAGACACTGATCGTTACCACCGATTTCAATCTGGACTGTTCCTGAAACAGCAGCAGATGACTGGGCTATGCCAATGACACGGCGTGAAGTTTCATTACCCACCAAGCCGTTCCACTGCACGTTCAGTGATGAAATGGGCCTGGCTTCCCGAATCAATAAGGGCGCGAAATTATTGAAAGTTACCTGTTGAGTCACGAACTTGAACTTTAGCTGTAGAAAGAAGCACTACAGGCTGCTCACGGAGACTTGTAAGTACTTGAACTTGGTTGTTGACTGAGGCACTAGAAACAGGTTGAGTTGATGAAGAAGTCGATTGAGTTGGTAACGAGGTTGCGTTGTCAGACTGGTCTAGATGAAGAAGAGTATGATGACGCTGACGACATTTTTGACACCTGAAAATGGATTTGCATTCCGTGATACGATGAGAAGGTCTAAGACAGTTGAAACACCAACGGTTAGTTTTTGCGTGCTCAATACGTTTAGCGACGGGAATCTGTTCAAACTGTTTACAATGGCTGACAGAGTGATTTTCTGAACAGAATGAACACTTAATGGTTGGGTTCGCAGATGACGAAGAAGCAGATGAGGATTTCGGATTGACAGATTGAGGCGTCGGAGGAGTAGACTTTGACTTCTGTTCTGTGTTGGAAAGAAATACTGTGGTTTTGGGTTTTGACGAATTACTATTTGATTTTGTCTGAATATGAGGCTTTTCTTGACCACGATTACCAGGGGTCTTCGAACGATCCTGAGGTGAGAAGTGTGTATCTCGAACGAGCGCCTCACACTTAGTGTACAAAAATGTCAACAACTCCTTGAAGTCTGGTAGCTCTGTATTGATATGTTTCGTTCATATGCGACCGCGTTTGCGAATCTAATTTGGATAAGAAATGGTATGAAAGAACGAAATTCCATTCATTGGTAGGTAATCCAAGTCCTCTTAAAATATTTAAATTCTCTGTTGTAGAATCGAGAGCACGACGAATTTCGTCAGGCGATGTAGATTTTAAGTTTATTTCGAGTATTTCCTTCCAACAAGTAAATGCCAACTCACGTTTATCTTGGTATCTTTGAGTCAATGTTTGATATGCCTCAAGATACAATGTGCCTTCTGCAGGATACGTGCGAATAAGGGAAAGAGCATCCCCAGAAAGACTTGAAAAAAGATAGTGCATGCGTTCAGCGTCCGAGAGCGATTTGTTGTTATGGATTAACGAATTATAAATACTGTTGGGACACGTGCATAGCATGACGCAATAATTTGCGAGGTTGCATTATATAGGCCACGACGAGGCGACGCTGCCCGCTCTCACCAGTCATTTCCCTACCTTTTAAGAAACACCTTGTATACCGAGTTCTATATTCCGCGCAAATAAATCCGGTTCACATAAGTCGCATTTTATATTCCAACCACCTAACAGGAGTGTACCATAGAACACAAGTAGGGAAAGACTGAACATTGGTGACCCCGACGTGATCTGTGCGTAAAAATTAAATAGAACTCACTAGAACTTTTTCATAAAAACCAGTGTACCAACTACTTCAAGATGAACAAGCCTACAGTTACCGGAGCGAGTCTTAGCGACACCACAGCCACTGTCACGGACTTAGCAGCCATATCTGTTACTGCAAAAATACCGGAGTTCTGGAAAGACATGCCGAAACTATGGTTCGCTCAATTCGATTCAGTTATGGAGCCACAAAAACAAGGAAACATTGCAAAATACAACTTGGTGGTAGCGAAGCTTGACAGAGAAGCTTTACAACAAGTTTACGACTTAATTATCACGCCACCCGAAGCTAGAAGGTACGAAACCATCAGAGATCGATTAATAGCCGTTTACGAGGAGAGTGCCGAACGACAATTCAACAAGCTCGTTTCTGAAATGGACTTAGGAACACAACGCCCGTCGCTACTATTAAGAAGAATGTCAGAACTCGCAACAAACACACAGGTATCCACAGAAGCATTCAGACGCCTGTGGATATCTAGACTCCCAGGCTCAGTGAAAGCAGTTTTATCGGTGGCACAGATTACAAATTTGGACGAGTTATCAGCGTTAGCCGACAAAATCATGGAGAATTTGCGCCCCAATGAAGTCACCGTGGTATCGACGCAGCTGGCACCATCGACGTCTGTACCATCGGTGACGCCCAATCTAACCGACCAACTAGCACAAATGACCAAGGAACTACAGACATTGCGCGTGGAAATCAACGAAATAAGAGGAAATCGCAGGAATTACGGAAAGAGTAACCCGTGGAACAGAAGTAGATCACGAACCCTTTCATTATCCAGAGGACGACCGAGGACTGAAGGAAGCCCAAACTGGCTTTGCAAATATCACTTCCGGTTCAGAAGTCGCGCGAGAACATGTGAGACGCCCTGCAGCTGGATAGAACCAAGACATCAGAAGACCCAAGGCAGCAATGGTGAGAAGACGGAAAACTAGATGCAGTGCAGTCTAATTCGGTGGCAGACTGCATGGAGCTAGAAGGTAACCACCGCTTGTGTATAAGGGACAGGGCAACCGGAATCCGTTTCCTGGTTGATACAGGAGCCAACGTCTCCGTTTTACCGGTGAGTCAATTTAAATGTGAACAATTAGTTAGTGAATACAAGCTCTATGCCGCAAATAATACCGAAATTAAAACATACGGTATTAAAACACTAGAATTAAATTTAGGTTTACGAAGAGCCTTGAAATGGACATTTATAATTTGTGATGTTAAGCAAGCTATCATAGGTGCTGATTTTTTAGAACATTATATGTTAATCATAGACATATACAATAAAAGAATCACAGACAGTATAACTTATTTATGTTCGATAGGGTGCGTTATAAAACATGTTCAGCCTTCGATTAAAAGCATACAAAACGACAACCCGTATCAAGAAATATTAGAGGAATTTGCGAGTATCACTAAACCTATTGTGTATAAAGAACCATCTCATTCCGTTTATCATCACATCATAACTTCCGGTCCACCGGTATTTGCGCGTCCAAGGCCATTACCTCCGGATCGATATATGAAAGTGGAAGAAGAGTTTCAGAAAATGCAGGAATTAGGCATTTGTCGACCAAGTGAAGGAGAATGGGCTAGTCCATTACACGTTGTTTTAAAGAAAGACAGTCAATTACGCCCGTGCGGGGATTATAGAAGGCTTAACGCTATCACTAAACCAGATCGATATCCAATCCCACGACTTCAGGATTTTACGTATATGTTGCCTGATAAGAAATGTTATACTAGGTTGGATTTAAATAGGGCCTATCATAATTTGTCAGTTGCCGCAGAAGATATAGAGAAAACTAGCATCTGTACACCTTTCGGCCTATACGAGTTTCCCAGGATGAGTTTCGGCCTACGGAATGCTGCTCAAACATTCCAAAGGTTTATGGATCAACAGGTATTAAAGGGTATAGAACGCATAGCAGATGAAAGCGGCGAGTCAGCACTATTCTGTTATATAGACGATATATTGGTAGCATCTGACACAGAGAAACAAAACAAAGAGCACGTTAGAATTCTATTCAATAGACTTAAGGAATTAGGTATTACGATTAATGTTAACAAATGCGTTTTTGGTCAGTCTAAAGTAGAATTTTTAGGGTATTTAGTGTCAGAGGACGGCATCAGTCCATTGCCGGAAAAGGTAAAGGCGATTACAGATTACACGCGACCGGAAACGGTAGAACAGTTACGTAGATTTTTAGGAATAATTAATTTTTATAGGTCGCATCTACCCCATGCTGCGTCACATCAGGCAGTACTTAACAATTTTTTACATAACACAAAAAAGAAGGACAAAACCAAAATTAATTGGGACGAAAAAAGTATTGAGGCATTCGAGCAATGTAAGGTTAGCCTTAAAAGCACCGTTACATTGTCTCACCCTAGTGTAAATGTACCTTTAGCTTTAATGACGGATGCGTCGGATACATGCGTCGGTGCTGTACAAGATTAGGGGTAAATGGTTACCATTAGGATACTTTTCAAAGAAACTATCAGTCACACAGCAGAAATAAGTATAGCACTTATGATAAAGAGCTAACTGCTATTTACATGGCAATGTTACATTTTAGAAATATGATAGAAGGAAGGCCGGTGACAATTTTTACGGATCATTAACCATTAATATACGCTTTTACCAAAATAAATAGCGATAAAGAAATTCCAAGGAGAGCCAGACAACTTATGTATATAAGCTAATTTACTAGCGACATACAACATATTAACGGCTCAGAAAACACAGTAGCGGATGCGTTATCGCGTGTTGAGTCTATATTGTGTTCCACGACCATAGATTACGGCGAATTAGCCCGAGCACAGGACGCAGAGCGTCAAGTTACAGCCTCAGCAAGCGATAAACACGAATTCAAATACATAGTTGTACCTAACTGTGTGATAAGCAAATATATTGCGAGGTCTCAACTAATACAGCCAGACCGTACTTACCTAAGGAATTCAGAAAGTTAGCTTTTGATAGTATTCATAACCTTAGTCACCCAGGTATTCGTACAACTAGGAAGTTAGTAACTAAAAGATTTTTTTGGCCAGGAATGAATAAAGAGATAAACACATGGGCAAAAGCATGCATACCATGTCAAAAATCAAAGATAAGTAGACACACACTTTTCGGTTTAGCTAAATTCTCACAATGCACTAGATTTGAACACATACATACTGACATAGTCGGTCCGTTACCGACGTCACGCCATAGATATCGTTATTGCATAACAATTATGGACCGTTTCACGCGCTGGCCTGAAGCTATACCAGTTTCAGACATATCAGCTGATACGGTTTCCACAGTGATTTATAAAGAGAAGATATGTAGATTTGGGTGCCCTAGTAGAATAACCACCGATCAGGGAAGACAATTCGAAAGCGACCTTTTCAGCGCACTTATGAAAATGTTAGGCGTGCATAAAATACATACTACTGCGTATCACCCGCAGAGTAATGGTCTTATAGAAAGATGGCAACGCTCAATGAAAAGTGCGTTAGCCGCAAGATTAGCTGATAGGGTTGATTGGGCAGAGGAGTTACCGACTGTCATGTTAGGGTTAAGAGCTGCATTGAGAACTGACACTGGGTTTAGTGCCGCAGAATTGATTTATGGACAGCCTTTGAAATTACCATCAGACTTTTTCCAACAAAATCAGCAACACGAGAATCACCACGATTACATAGAATAGTTACGTAAAACAATTAGTGAAATGAAACCTCAGATGAGGTCAGTAAGTGATCGAAGAAAAATATTTATAAGCAAAGATTTAAAAGTCTGTACACATGTATTCATACGGAACGAAATGGTAAAAAAGTCCCTAACTCCAACATACGAAGGTCCTTACCTCGTGCTAAATAGAACAGATAAGGTGTATACAATTCAGTTACCCAATAGAACCGTAAATATATCCATTGATAGGTTAAAGCCTGCGTTTATTTTGAGTGAATACGACAGCCAACAGACAGATAACAATAACCATAACAATTCCGATATGAATGATAATATAAAGTCAGCCACAGCACCTATGATAGAAACTAGCACTAAGAACTCTGAATGTAAAATAACAACTAGAAGTGGACGCATAGTTAAACCACGAGTAAGATTTAACTTGTAATTATCTATATGTGTATGTTTATTTGTGGCGTTACCATAGGGGATACTGAGGGCCCCAAGGGGTGTTAATTTTATATAGCAGAGTAGGCCACTATGGTAACTACCCTTAATATATTGAATCCTCGTTGCCATTTGCAACCTTAAAGACGGTGCTACTAGAATAGCTACCGCAATTAGCATTAGGATGACTTAAATAAGTTAAACAATATAATTTAAGAGTAATCATTTATTAATGAACAAGACAAGATACATAAGTTTTATCGTAATATAAATATACATAGGTGAAACCTGTACATTTACTTGTATTTGAAAACTACAGATGTAACAAATGTTTGAACTCAATATTGATTGTGAAATTGCTAGCTAATCACATAAATAACCATTCAATCTATGAACATACTTACACATTGCATACCTATACTTTGTCAAAAGTGGACGAAATTATTATAAACAAATAAGATCCGTATCATCATTATATTCGTTATGTAATATTCATATTTTATTGTATTGTATTCATTAGTAATTTAAAATTCTTATGTTAATCCAGAAACCAGTGAACTATTCAATTCAATTTTGTATAACATATTTAACCAATGAACACATAGGTTTCTTAATAATTAACTTGTTTATATGTAACTTGAACTAACTGCATGCACTGCGTCATTCAATGTAGCATGGTGACGATTTTTACCAACGCAGCGCATTCCTGTGTGCCTTCTGCACTATTATAAGTAGCGTAAGGTTGTGAATTATGTTATAACATTTTTAAACATAGGAAATGATTTTATTTTCTTTTCTTTTTTTGTAAGAGGGGGATGACTGTTGGGAAACGTGCATAGCATGACGCAATAATATGCGAGGTTGCATTATATAGGCCACGACGAGGCGACGCTGCCCGCTCTCACCAGTCATTTCCCTACCGTGTAAGAAACACCTTGTATACCGAGTTCTATATTCCGCGCAAATAAATCCGGTTCACATAAGTCGCATTTTATATTCCAACCACCTAACAGGAGTCAGTGAACACAAGTAGGGAAAGACTCAACAAAGACTATAGAATCTCAGCCAATCTTTTATTTTTCCACTAAATGTGGGAATGTTTATTTTAGGCAGCTTTACGTTAGCGATGCAAGAGTGGTCGATAGCGATTGAATTTTGTTTAGATTCTCCTGCATCGGTGGGAACTAACTGCCTGTGGATGGTCATGATGTCAAAATATATCTGATCGAATTCTTCTCGAACTTTATCTTCCCGTTCTTCTGACTCGCTGTCTACAATGCAAAGAATATCTGAATGTGCCTCTTCAAAGCTCTCGCTTAGTTTCTGCACGACGGAATAATGAGCAAGAAACGCATTCAAATGAGAAGGATCTTTCTGAGCTAACTCAGCGACTTCAAGCGCCTTCCTTAAACGATTAAATGCGAGGGTACGCATACGCTGCAAAACAAGTAAGTCTCGAACGGTAAGTGCAGGTTCATCATCAACCACGGTGAAAGATTTACGTTTCTT
Source organism: Aporophyla nigra (assembly GCA_947507805.1). NCBI lineage: Eukaryota > Metazoa > Arthropoda > Insecta > Lepidoptera > Noctuidae > Aporophyla > Aporophyla nigra. Next base: position 15,700,555 of record OX382297.1, on the reverse strand, counting down.
AGATGAAAGATCCATTTTCGACTTTCGTCTAGTATTGTAAGACATTTTATTACGATTTAATAACCAACGATTTAAAGAAAATAAAGTATAGCTTACCTATCACAAGAATAGGTAAACAACGTACGAACGAAATCGAGCAACAAAAGAAAAAAAATGTAGGCAATTACCGAACAACGAATAAACGCTACACGGCAGGTATGTACCTGACCGCACGCTAAGCACACGGTAGGTGAGTATAGTGCAAGAATAGATAAATAACCTTTTGCAAGATACCTACCTATTCAATATCAAACTTTTACTGATAGGTATTAACTACAATATGAAACTATAAAATCTAAATGAATGAACAAAAACAAGCGGTGAGATTTGCACTTCGGGGAAAACTGCTAAGACGAATAGCCGATGCGAAGCGCAAGCGAATATGATTCTTTGGCAAATGACGTAAGGTCGATGAAATCGATTTGCACTTCGGAGAAAATTGCTAAGACTAGCCGATGCGAAGTGCAAGCGAATATGATTCTTACACCAATGACATAAGGTCGATGAAATCGAGTGAATATTGCCTATACACGATACGATAACCGCTTGTTTTGGGGGAGTATTTTAATTTGCGTGTGAGAAGGCGAAATACGAATAGGTACGAAAAGAAAAACCTCAAAACACTAGCCCGAACGGAATGTGAACTTAAAAACAATTTGAAATAAAATTATTCCGAGTTCTAAGAAAGATGCGACTAAATTGTATAGTGATTCTGCACTAACGTGGAAGTACGGATGGCGGAACGAATTATGTGATGTGTATAACCAACCTTTTTTAGGCGGGTTATACTAAATGCGTTTTTCGTTGATTTTTTACGAAATAAATGAATTTCTACACGAGGAACACTAATGAAATTCAACGAACGAATTTAATAATATTGAAATATTTGTTTGCTATATAAAATTACATATCATTGTTTAGTTCTCGAATAGAACTAAACAATGATATGTAATTTTATATAACGTAATGGCGGTTGGTTGAGGCTTGTTTTACGAAGTACCTACTTAGTAAAATAGTTAGAATAATATTGTTGAAAATTGCAATTTCTTTGTTCTGCTTGCAAGATAGGTATATCTAAATCGTGTAGAAATAACGTTGTGAAGAGGAAATTAGACCGATTTGAATGAGTTGTAAATCTAAAGTCTCTGGTTTCGGCACCAATAAAAATGTGGCAGCAAGACATTACCTGCCCATTTTGGGGGCAACCACTAGTAAGTATTGATCGAATTGGCTGGTTGCAACGCCTAAGAAATCCGCAACTAAGAAAGAAGCCCTTACCTTTTGGCTACGTACGCCCTGGTCCAGAAGCTGAGTACGGCAGCAGTAGGTAGGTGGCGGGGAGCTCCCCCGTTTTGTTTTCCAGCTTGTAAAAGTTCGTTTAGAGGCTTCAAAATACACGGAACGTTGAGACTGATAACTTCACACACACAAAATAAAAGGTGCTTCACTATGATTTTTGGCTGCACGAGAACACGCTTCCTCGTGCGCCGGCGAAAAAACGACTCCCCCGCCATATTGCAGGGACGCTGGTGACGCGGTCGAAAGAAGGCGCGGGTTTGGCCAAGGCGTATGAACGTTGTCCTTACGTTCTGCCAATTGGTTCGAGCCTCTGTTCCGGTCGCGGAAATCACAACATTGCAATTACCATTCGATCTTTGGGCGGGAATTTGGAATGAACTTTAAAATTTAAATATGTATGAACATGAATAATTAAGATAACGAAACAGATGTAGATTAATTAAATCATACATATGTGTATTTACCAATAATATAAGGTAAATACCAATTACCACGTTTATAATTGAATCCTTCATTACAGATCATGCACCCATACTTTGCTGTGCTAAAATTAAAAATGCTAATAAACAATTCGAAAAGCAAATAGTTAAACTTGATTTTGAAGCCATTAAGTTGGCAGCTGATCATCGTGATTTCACAGAGATTTTTAATGCAATTAACCCAAATTCAGCTATGGATATATTCATATCAAAAATAACTCATATTATGCAAATTAACACGAAAATTTTAAATGTTACTAATAGGTTCCGTATACTAAAACCCTGGATGACACTAGGACTCGTCAGGTGTACGCGTAACAGGGATCGAATGTACAAAAAACTCAAACAAAATCCGGATAATGTAGTACTCGAAATCATATATAAACGCTACCGAAATTTTTATACTAAGATTATTAACAAGTTAAAACGAGAATACGAAAAAAGGTTACTCAAAGAAGCAGGTAATAATCTATACATCTATACTCTATACAAATAAATAAAATTGGAGTGTCTGTTTTTAATATTAAGATAACCACTTTTTACTAAGTGTATATGGATGTATGCACGATACATATACCAAAACAACATTTTTTACAATTTTTGTCTGTCTGTATGTCTGTCTGTCTGTTCGTTCCGGCTAATCTCTGAAATGGCTGGACCGATTTGGACGGAACTTTCACTGGCAGATAGCTGATGTAACAAGGAGTAACTTAGGCTACTTTAATTTTAGAAAAAATAATTAATAGTTAAAAAAAACTAAAAACACGCTAAATTTTGAGACGTATGTCAGCGTAGTTTGTGACGTATTACAGCGTAGTTTTCAAAGACAGTTTTTATGAAAATCTTTGGGGCCGTTCAAGTATTACGTAAGCACTATAGGGGGGCGGGGGGTCTTTGATTTGCTTATTTTTGATGGCATGGGGGGTGGGGGGTCTAGATGGTGATTACGTGAGCAGTGATTATTTACTTTTTTACACATAATATATGGCAACCCACACATTGTCTATGTTTGAAAATGAAACGCATTTTCAGGGATTCTCACGAATAATTAAGACGTTTAGGTACTCGGTTAGAACCGAGTATGGGAAATGACCGTGCTCTATTCACTTGACTAAATTTCTTCCGTCAACCTATTTTTTCGTTTCCTTTGCTATGATTGACGATTTGACGTATTTTAAATGAATATTATATGCGTTAAAGTCCCCAATCTTAAATCTATTTTTAACCGACTTCAAAAAAAGGAGGAGGTTATCATTTCGACTGTATTATTTTTATAATTTTTTTTTATGTTTGTTAGCTCATAACTTTTGACTGGATGAACCTATTTTGATCATTCTTTTTTTATTTGAAAGATGGTGCTTCTCGAATAGTTCCATTTTAATTTGGTTTCATTTGGACAATGGGTTCCATGTGAAAACCATACAAGTCTTAAATTTGCATGAAGTATGTGTGCGACAGATGGACGAATAACTCAATATCACGCCAACCGATTTCGATGATTCTTTTTTTATTTGAAAGCTGGTGCTTTTCGAATGGTCTTATTGTAATTTGGTTCCATTCGGACAATGGAATCCATGTGAAAACCATCTAAGTCTTAAATTTGCATTAAGTATTCGCGCGACAAATGAACGAATAACGCGATTTGATTAGTACGGGGTATCTACCATAACTAAAAAGTTAAAAATAAAAACTTTTTCCAAAAAAATAACAACCGACTTCCTTAAAAATAAAACACTACAAAGTCAAAAATTACTTTAATTTCGGAAGTCGGTGGCAAAAAAACCTTAAATACAGATCCTAAGACACCGACTCTCGAAATTAAAGTTATTTTTGACTTTGTATTGTTTTTTTTTAAGGTTTAAGTTTTTTCTTATTTCTAGAATTATAACTGCTGCTCATGAATCAATAAAAATAACAGAGTACATTAAAAGAAAAATGCATATAACAATGTTTACGTAAGCATAAGAGGGGGGGTAAGAGCTTTGCTTACTTTTGCTGACAAGGGGGACGGGGGAGTAAAAAATTGTAATAAATGTGCTTACGTAATACTTGAACGGCCCCTTTTTGTTAAATACCACGCGGACGAAGTCGCGGGTAACAGCTATTACCTATAATATAACCTGAATTAACACATCTTACCGCGGTAGTACGTCCTCCTGCGTTAATTTCCGACATCCACGCGGGCGAAGCCGCGGGCAAAAGCTAGTAATAAATATATATAGAAAGCTATAAATAAGATTACTAACAGAAATGTAAAAACAGATAACTTACTAGATCTTCTTGCAATGGAGTCAACCCCTCACCTATCTGTCAATGCCTCAAATGAGTTCTATGCCACTATTGGCGAAAATTTAGCGAACTAAATCACCCTCCCAGCAGGATCAAATCGCTTGACAGAGTTTACACGTTGTCACACGCCCTTACCCGGCAATTCATTTGTTCTCCTTGACACTGACGAAAATGAAATTGAGGAAATAATCATGGGTCTAAAAAGTAACTGTGCTGCAGGTGATGATGGAGTCTCATCTGACATACTTAAACTGTTAAAAAATAATATAATAACTCCGCTCACGCATATCTTTAATAAGTGCTTAGAGAATGGCATCTTTCCTAGATCACTTAAACAGTCTATAGTTAGACCTATTTTTAAGGGTGGAGATAGAAGCCGTGTCACGAACTATCGACCTATTTCGATTCTAAACTCCCTATCAAAAATCTTTGAAAGGTTACTTAATAAACGGCTTACAAATTATTTAGAAAAATATGACCTACTTTCAAAAAATCAATTTGGTTTCCGACGAGGAAAGTCCACGGAAGATGCGTTAAATGACTTTACTGAACACATTGTCAAAACCATAGATAACAAAAAGAAATGCCTCACTATATTTCTCGATCTGGCGAAGGCTTTTGACACGGTTTCTATTCCCACCCTAGTAAACAAGCTCCATCGGCTCGGTATCCGTGGAAATCAACTCAAATTAATGTCTGATTATTTATTTGGAAGAGAGCAAAGAGTAAAAATTGGCAATTATACAAGTGGGGGCTTACCTGTTACACATGGAGTGCCCCAGGGTAGTATCCTAGGTCCAACATTGTTCCTAGTTTATATTAATGACCTAAAACTACTAAATATTGAACACTGCAAAATAATTTCGTATGCTGATGATACTACCTTGACATTCCATGGAGATACTTGGAGTGAAACTTTCCAAAAAGCCCAACATGGTTTTAACATAGTTACAAGATGGCTTGCTCAAAATGACGTTTCTCTTAATACCGAAAAAACAAAATATATAACTTTCTCTATTCGCAACCCTGGTGACGCGCTACAGTTAACACATCGTTTAACCTCACACTTTTGCCATTATGAATCTATTAATTGTTCGTGTCCCTCCCTTTCTGCCGCTGAATGTATTAAATATTTAGGACTCATAATTGACAAAAATCTTAATTTCAAAAATCACTTAATTAATCTTTCAAACAGAATAAGAAAACTCATTTATGTATTTAAACAAATAAGGCACCAAAACCATATATATATATGTCGGAGGAAGTCATGAGTCGGGTTGATTGTTGTTTGCATGTATAATGCCCAATATTATTTGTTTACATTTTAATTACTTTTAAAAATCCTAATTTATTTTATTCGATTACTTTAATTTTCCTGTAATTTAAAAACCTTACTAATTTAATAAAAGTCATGAATATTGTTATTTACATGAAGACCAATCAGAGCAGAGCGCGGGCCTCGAGCGGGGTCGAGGCGCCATCTTGATTTTTGAACGGAGGGTGATGGTTTTTGTTTTACACATTTTTGGAGAATAGCGATTGATCGAGTTGGATCGTTGCGTGTTAAAATATAGGATTGAAATAAGATCGGTGCCCTGAACCCGCTGCTCAGTCTTAATTGTTCATTTTAGTTTCACAATAGTGTGTTCTGATAAAATATTGTTTAATTGAAATTAAAACAGTGTGAAACAGTGATTATTGTGTTTTGTGCTCGCATTTTACCCTAATGACGCCCACTAAGCCCGCAACCACTAATGACCATGTCAACGAGAACAATGCTTCTCCGATATCAGAAGCGGGGTCGGTGCAGGCACAAAACGTAAACGAACGGACTACGGCAGATGACGGTTGGCGCGCAGTATTCGAAGCGCAACAAACCAGTATGAGGCTACTCGTGGAGGCGCTAACCAACCCGCTGAATATCGAGGATAAGAGCATCACACTGCCTAAATTTCAACCGGAAGATACAGACACTGATGCCCGGGCCTGGCTTGCAACGGCTGACATCTGCTTATCGGATCGTGGTATACAGGGAAGTAAATTTGTTCTCATACTTAGTAAGGCCATGAAAGGCTCGGCCGCATCGTGGTTTTCCCAGATAGCCTTTCCTAATATGAAATGGGTAGAATTTGCGCTCAGACGTGGAGTTGCGGACACCAGCCCGTTCTACCTATTACCTATTACCTATGGGTAGAATTTAAGGAAATTTTTCTTTCTCGTTTCGATACGTTGGAAACATGTGCAGCTTCAATATTAAAGATGCTTACTGGTAAACCGCAAGAAGGTGAATGTCTTGCTGCATATGCAAGCCGTTTATTTACTTTACTCATGTCACGATGGAATAATTTAGACAAGGAAGAAATGGTGGTATCCTTAATACTTGCACACATGGGGCAAATCGAGCCAAGATTACAGCGCAATATTTTTTCTGAAGAAATAACTACCCGCTGTAAAATGCAACGCGAACTAATGGCTTTTTCTTATCGTAAACGGAGTTACCAAGAGATAACAAAGACCGTTGCAAGCACTACTCAAGATAATAAACGTCCTAAGTTAAGTTCTGTTTCAACAAAATGTTATGCTTGTGGAAAGCTTGGCCATAAATCTTATGACTGTTTCAGTCGATCGCATGACAAGCAACAAACAACTTGCTACAAGTGTGGTGTTGAGGGTCACGTGGCATCGCGGTGCTCAAAAACATGGCGAAACGTTGCGAGCGGCACTGCACAGCCTACCGCTGCACCCAGCGTTGTGAAGAGAGTGGATGTATGCGGCATGAAACCTGTCACCGGGATAATTACGCAATTTGGTGAGCAGTTCTCATTTTGTTTTGATTCCGGTGCTGATTGTTCCTTAATTAAAGAGAGCGTCTCTCGTAAGCTTGTTGGTACATTGCAGAGTACAATTGTTACTTTGACTGGTGTAGGAAAATCTAGTGTATTATGTGACTCACAAATTTTATCTAGGGTCGCTCTTAGCGACGTACAAATTTTATTTCACATTATACCTGATGATTACCTAAATAACGACATTTTGATTGGACGCGATTTGTTAGCCTTAGGGTTGTCAGTACACATATCAAGTGATAAACTTACTATAGTTGAAAAGCCCTGTCTAGTTAATATTTGCAACGTAGGTAACGCGGTAGCTAACTTTCATGATGTGGATACCGATATACCTGATGATTTAAAACCACAACTAATAGAACTTCTTAGCTGCTTTAAGAACTCATTTGTTGAAGGCACGCCTACTAGTAGGGTAAAGACAGGTGAATTAGAAATTAATTTATTAGATCCTAGCAAAATCGTGCAACGACGGCCTTATCACTTGAGCCCTGAAGAGCGAGTAATAGTACGTAATAAGTGTAATGAACTATTACTAGCTGGAGTCATTAGACCAAGCAAATCGCCCTTCTCTAGTCCAATACTCTTAGTGAAGAAACGCGATGGCACAGACCGAATGTGCGTAGATTACCGAGAGTTAAACGCTAATACAGTTCCCGACAGGTACCCTTTACCTCTAATCAGTGATCAAGTTCAAACGTTATCAGGCGCGCGCTTTTATACGTGTCTTGACATGGCTAATGGATTTTATCAGGTTCCTATAAATGTAGAGTCTAATTCGATAGAGAAAACGGCATTTATTACCCCGGATGCTCATTATGAGTTTACTGCTATGCCGTTTGGCCTAAGAAATGCTCCTTCTGTGTATCAGAGAGCTATTAATACGGCTCTAGGTGACCTAGCGCACTCTTACGCAATCGTCTACATGGACGATTTGGTTATACCTGCGATTGATATAGAGCAAAGGCTAGAACGGTTACGAGTAGTACTAAAAAGTCTTAGTGATGCTGGATTCTCGTACAATATAAAAAAATGTGCCTTTCTAAAGAAGCGGGTCCACTTTTTGGGCTATGAAAATATATCAGAGGGTGAAATCAGGCCTAACCCCCGTAAAATAACCGCGTTGGCTAGTTCCCTACCACCACAGACTATCACTCAGCTCAGACAATTTTTGGGTTTAGCATCCTACTTTAGGCAGTTTATCAATAACTTTTCGCTTAAGATGGCACCGCTCTACCGTTTATTAGCTAACAATAATTCTAAAATATTTGGACCACAGAGTATGAAGCAATTAGACAAGACATAATATCGGTATTGACTTCATCGCCGGTTTTGATACTTTTTGACCCAGAATTACCTATAAAGTTACATACGGACGCTAGTAGCGAAGGTTATGGCGCGATCCTCTTCCAAAGAGCTGGTACAAAATTACATCCTATAGAGTACTACAGTAAACGCACTACACATGCGGAGTCCCGATACCACTCCTATGAGTTAGAGACACTAGCAGTTGTTAATTCGGTTAAGCATTTCCGCCATTATTTGTATGGCAGGCAGGACGTTCACGGTCGTTACTGACTGCAATTCTCTGAAAGCCTCGAGAACTAAAGTAGACTTAACCCCTAGAGTGCACCGCTGGTGGGCTTTCCTTCAGGCTTTCGATTTTGACATACAGTACAGGGAGGGTAGGAGAATGGCCCACGTTGACTTTTTTTCAAGAAATCACTTGCCTGAGGTGAAGAGCACCGCCATTAGCGGTACTCATAGTTTAGGTAGAGAACATTTTGAAGGAGAAAAACGCGTCAATATAGCTGAGTTATCTTCGAACTGGCTACAAGCAGAACAACGACGAGATCCTGAATGCAATGAAATTATTAGTAAACTCTAAAACGACGATCTAGACTTAGAGAATTATAGAACCTATGAATTGCGATCTAATGTGCTCTATAGAAAAATTCAAAGGAATAATCGCAACATTTGGCTACCAATTGTACCTAGAGCTTTTCGTTGGTCAATCATAAATCATATTCATGAGTCAATTCTCCATATGGGATGGGATAAAACCTTAGAAAAGGCATATCAACATTATTGGTTTCCCAATATGTCAAAATACGTCAGAAAATTCGTTGATAATTGTATAACATGTAGAGTAGCTAAGTCGCGTAGTGGTAAACAACAAATAGAGTTACACCCCATACCGAAAGCTAATATTCCTTGGCACACAATCCACATCGACGCCACAGGTAAGCTCAGTGGCAAAAATGATCAGAAGGAATACGTTTTTGTTCTTGTAGACGCTTTCACCAAATATGTGTTACTCAGGCATTCCACAAGAATTAATACTGACAGTGCGATAAGCGCTCTCAAAGCATCCATATCTCTTTTCGGGCCCCCTGCGCGTGTTATCGCAGATCAGGGTAGATGTTTTGCGAACAAAGATTTTAAAGGTTTTTGTGCCAGTTACAATATTCAACTACTCGTACATTTAATAGCAACTGCATCTTGTCGCGCTAACGGTCAGGTAGAGCGTATAATGAGTACACTCAAAAACATGTTAACTGTTGTAGAAACAAGCCCAAGTAGGTCCTGGCAAGATGCATTAGATTATGTCCAACTTTCTATTAATAGCACAATTCATAGAGTGACCAAAGCAAGCCCTCTAGAATTGTTGATAGGTAGAGTAGCTCGACCCTTAAGTTTATTAACCGTAGGCGATGACGAGGTTGAGGTAGATGTAGAAGAGATTAGAGAACAAGCTAGTAAGTTAATGAAAAATAACGCATGTCTTGATAAAGCGCGGTTCGATGAAAGTAAGGCAAAAGTCACTTCGTTTTCTGTAGGGGATTACGTTTTAATCGAAAATCACGAACGGAATCAAACAAAATTGGATCCTAAATATAAAGGACCTTATGAGGTCATTAAAATACTAGACGGTGACAGGTATCATCTCAAGAGTTTGAATTGTAATCGTGTATACAAGTATGCGAGAGACCGCTTACGTCCATTCCCCCAATCCTATATACCAACTGAGCTGGATCCGTGCCTATCGGATGACACTGATGGTAAGATCTTCGTACTAAATCTCTTTTATTTAAAATGATTAGTTATCGGAGTGTGTATGTGAGGCGAATAAAATCTCTTTATGAGATATCCTAGCAACGTGGTGGTTGTTAAGGTATGAGGCGAGGTGGCCAATGAAAAATGAAATCAGTAGAATAAAAGGCGAGGTGGCCATTGAAAAATGAAATCAGTAGAATAAAAGGCGAGGTGGCCAATGAAAAATGAAATCAGTAGAATAAAAGGCGAGGTGGCCATTGAAAAATGAAATCAGTAGAATAAAAGGCGAGGTGGCCAATGAAAAATGAAATCAGTAGATTAAAAGGCGAGGTGGCCATTGAAAATTGAAATCAATAGAATAAAAAGCGAGGTGGCCATTTGGATATTGTTTATAATCCAAAATGTGTAACGTGATAAACGGCGAGGTGGCTGTTTGGATATTACTAACTTTATTTAGTATGTAGCATGGAGTCTACTAGAAGTTGTTGCGCAGAAGATAAAATGCACGCGATCTTCTTGGTCAGGAGTGGCCGAACTAAAAACAATATCTCTTTCTTTTCTGCAGATAACGATGATGCACGGCCTTCAACATCACACGAGGGCGTGTAATACGTCAGGACGGCCGTGTCGGAGGAAGTCATGAGTCGGGTTGATTGTTGTTTGCATGTATAATGCCCAATATTATTTGTTTACATTTTAATTACTTTTAAAAATCCTAATTTATTTTATTCGATTACTTTAATTTTCCTGTAATTTAAAAACCTTACTAATTTAATAAAAGTCATGAATATTGTTATTTACATGACGACCAATCAGAGCAGAGCGCGGGCCTCGAGCGGGGTCGAGGCACCATCTTGATTTTTGAACGGAGGTTGATGGTTTTTGTTTTACACATTTTTGGAGAATAGCGATTGATCGAGTTGGATCGTTGCGTGTTAAAATATAGGATTGAAATAAGATCGGTGCCCTGAACCCGCTGCTCAGTCTTAATTGTTCATTTTAGTTTCACAATGGTGTGTTCTGATAAAATATTGTTTAATTGAAATTAAAACAGTGTGAAACAGTGATTATTGTGTTTTGTGCTCGCATTTTACCCTAATGACGCCCACTAAGCCCGCAACCACTAATGACCATGTCAACGAGAACAATGCTTCTTCGATATATATAACGGCGCGTGATGATTTAGGCGATTTATTGAACCACGTTTTAAAATTTGTAATCGATTATTTTTACTCAATAAGGCACTCGGCCAACTCCAATATTATGAAAATTATTTATTATTCCTTGTGTCAGTCGGTTATAGCCTATTGTATTACATGTTGGAGCGGTGCCGCTAAAACGCATAATTTAATTGCTGAAAGAGCTCAAAGAACCTTACTGAAAGTTAGCTACTTTAAGCCCAGGTATTTTTCTACCACTGGGCTATACAAGGAATGTGAGGTACTAACTGTACGTAAATTGTATGTACTAGCCTCAACTATGAGACAGCATTCCTGTGTCCAGCTCAGTACACTGACTGAAAAGGAAATGTTAGGGAGAAGACGTTTCGATCTATTTAAATCTGTTCCATGCTGAACATCATTTGCTCAAAAGTTTAACATGTTCTTGGCCCCAAAACTGTTCAACATTGCCAATTAACAGTTGCAAATTTTCTCCATGAATAAAAGAGAGTGCAAACAGAGTGTGATCACTTGGCTTATATCCAAAACCTATGAAGAAACTGAAAAGCTGTTTAAAGTACTTGCTTGGTATTTTTTTTATTTTTTTTTATTTAATTATTGCATACTACGTAAATAGAATATTATTTATACCTTTATATGTTGGTGATGTACATTATTGTAAGAAATCTATATCCTAAGTTTTCCTTTAGCACACACACACAACACTCACAACCCCACAAACACACACACACACACACACATCCACGTATACACACACACACACATCCACGTATACACACTTACCCCTACACTCACCTATGCACACCGTTTATTCTGTTTTAATTGTTTTAATTTTATTTTATTTTTCTCTGTTAATTTTAATTCCAGTTTCTCACATTTTACACCTTACTGATCATCGGCTATAATAATAACGAAGGTGGGCGCTGATACCTATAATTACAAGATATTAAGTTAGCTTAGGTATTGGCTGCAACTCCAATATTCAACCTTAATAACCTTAAGCCTATGTGTGTTGCTAATTGTGTATATTTTGTTTTACTTGAAGGTGCAAAATAAACTTTTTTTTTTTCTAGCCACAAGGGCAGTTCATTTGGAGCTTGTCTCAGACCTAACCAAACATGCCTTTATTACAGCACTGAACGGGTTTATTTCTCGTCGTAGTAGACCGAAGATCATTTACTCTGACAATGGCACTACCTTTATTGGCACCTGTAACGAGATAGCTGACATATTAAAGCAGGACTTTTCTTCAGAAATGGCTAATACAGGTATCAACTTCTCTTTTATTCTGGCTTACACTCCACACTTCGGTGGTTTATGGGAGTCTGCCGTGAAGTCAATAAAACATCATCTAAGGCGTATATTAGGGTTCACACATCTCACTTACAAAGAGATGTCTACGTGTCTGATTCAGGTGGAGGCAATACTAAACTCTCGTCCTCTCACTCCTCTATCCACAGATCCGTCTGACCTATACCCCTTAACTCCTGCTCATTTCCTTATTGGGAGATCTCTCACATCCCTGCCGCATCCGCAAGTCATCAACCAGAACATCTCCAGCCTGAAACGTTTCCAGCGTATGGAACATCTGAAGCAGCAGTTCTGGAACAAATTCTCTAACGATTATATCTTCTACCTCCAACAGAAAACCAAGTGGACGGACTCCGATTGGACGCTTGAAGAGGGATCCATGGTGGTTCTCAAAGAGCAGCAGTCACCACCACTGATGTGGCCACTCCGCCGTATCGTACGTCACATACCTGGGAGAGACGGAATAAGCAGAGTCGCAGACGTGAAGACGAAGAAGGGAATAGTCCGACGTGCTTATAACACCATGTGTCCTCTTCCAGCATAACTCTTGAAGACAAATCTTCAACGCCGGCGTGCGTTCAAATCCGTGACAGGCCTAAGTTGCTTTTTATATTTTGCAAAAACATTATGATATAGTTAGTAATAATAATAATCTGTGGCTCGACTGTCAACTTGACGGAACAACATTTTTTTTCACCGTATATTTTTCTAGTATTTTTAAAGATTAATAATGCAAAAATGTTTTATAACATGTTTAAACAACAGCAGTGGTGTGCCAAAAATTGGTACTGTAACCAAAAATCTGCAGGATGCAAGAAAAGACGTATAAAAACAATACACGGGAATTAGAGAAATGCTGACACGAAGTCGGGCACGATTGCAACAAAACACACACCTAACATCTACGGGTTCGTCGCTCAGCTCCGCCTCGCAGTTGCCGGATCCTGCTCCAGACGTGAGTCCAGTGACACCGGCCGCTGCAGTTGCGTCGAGCTCGAGCGACGAATACTTTTCGCCGCCGACGACACCACCACCAGTACGTCGGCGCGGACGAGGCCGACCACCGGCCAGCTTGGGACTCCGAGGCCCACCGGCCTCTGATAGGGTCCCCGCTCCCGGTGGAAGTGTGCAGCGCATGAAGTGGACACAAGCTGTCAATGAAAATGTCATGCGCGCATAATATGGGGCTACAGAGGGGGGAATTAACTTGACTGCTTACCGTGGTCGGATGCTCTCTCTGTTTCAGGTCCTTGAACCAGGTGTCAACGTGTCGTCACAGGGGTATTTGAGCGATTTGGCCGGCCAAAACTTTTTCTTAACTTTAATCAATGATAATAGTGCTCATAGGTGGATTTTTATCATTTCAGTTGATTTTTATGCATTTACATGAAAAAAAAAACATTTTTACTGTTAAAATACTTATTTTATTAATTAATGAACATATAATTACAATGTCTTAGAGAAATCACCATAAACTATTTAACTAGAAGAAGACCACGGTTCTTCATCTGAAGAACCATAGCCTGACATCGTATCTGATGATGACTCATCATCATCATGTACGATGTCAGGCTTTTTTTTTTTTTGGATGGGAAATCATCAAATGACTTCTCCCGCTCTGGGCGGAGCGGGAGGGCGTATCAGACTTTTACTGACTAAAACCCACCCGTGTTCCTTCAGTTGCCCATGAGCCAGGGTCACGGTATCTCTTTCGAACAATCTCGCGACCCTGACAGGCATCGGTCCTAGCAGACCCCTTTAGTGCTGCTGACATCTCTTAGAGGCGCGCGTGGAACACTACGCGCCGTCGACCCGAGCTTGGCCCTTACCGGCAATCTCATTTATGTGGTCATCCTGTTCGGATGGCGACTTTTGGTATACTAAATGTGCCTTCTAGCCATGTGTCATTGTTTTTCAGAAAATAATCTTCTTTATAGTAAGAATCAGTCTATCTCCTTTTAATTTCCGACTTGAAACGTGATAAATGTGGACTCAAACTATCGCCCTGGAATATACCTCGCTCGATCCTTATCGGTTCGCTATTCATCTGGATATGTCGACATCCTGGATAGCGAAGGACTGTCCTCCATTGCCCCATACATGACATCAAGAAGGTGCGCAGCGTTGTATCTACTTTGTACAACTCCAGCACCCTCTTGAGCCAGGTATGTGGCACCGAGTCATAGGCCTTCTTATAGTCTATCCAGCATGTCGACATATCCTTTTGGAAACGACGAACCTGTTGACTAATGGTCATATCGATTAGGAGCAGCTCCTTAGTACCGCGGGACCCGTTCCTACATCCATTTTGAGAGACAGATAAGATAGAGTTTGTGTCAATATGATTGTAAATTTTTGCTCTCAAAATGGATGTAAGAACTTTATAGACCGTCGGTAGACAAGTGATCGGTCTATATTTTTTGAGTTCCGCGGTGCTACCTGATTTATGGAGCAGGTGGGTTATTCCTGTTGTTAAGAACTGAGGTAACGACTCGGACTCTAAGGCTGACTGGAACTGAGATGCCAAGCGAGCGTGCGACTTTTGGAACCACATGATCTAAAAGTTGTGCAGGCCATCCGGTCCTGGAGATTTCCAGTTAGGCAACGGACGGACTGCACAGACGACATCTTGGGGGCTGATGGTAATTGCCCCCATTTCTGGTATTTGACCTCACGCCCGCTCGATCTCCCTAGTCCAATCACCTTCGGTGTAATTGACAGGCACCGACCAGATGTTTCGCCAGAACGAAGACATGGCGTCATCATACGAAAGGGGCGTGTCAGCCACACATTGGTCTGGTCGTTCCCAAGCTCGGTAAACCCACCTTTCATCGCTTTGAAATGTGTGATTCTGGGTGTACCGCTCCACCCTCCGCCGGTACCGACGAATACGGTTTGCCCATGCACAGATCTTCTGCTTCAGGAAGTCGATGCGCTCTGTGACGCGGGACACATAATCTCTAGGACTAACATCCGTCCCGGAGAACGCCCGCTTCACTAAGCGCATCACTCGAGGGCGAGTATTGCCCTCCCTGAAGCAGATTAGCTTACCGATGAGTGCTCTAGCCTCACCGATACGACGCTCAATCCTGCACTGCCAAGCTGGTACGGCTGGTTTTGGTCGTGTAGCTTTGTCACTGTTAGGAAACTTAACACGAGCTACACGACAAGCCGCTACAGCTGCACAGTACAAGATCGAGTGGGTATTTGCGAGGTCTTTGCTGCCGTCAAAATATGTTGACAGCTGTGAGTCTAGAGCACACACCAGCGCCTTATTTTTCTTGTGCATGGGCAAACGAGGTAAACGTGGTCTAAGTTCAGGCGGAGTAGAGCGATACTCCCGGAAAGCATCCTCCAAAGCGCTCCTCAATCGTGCATTGCATTGGGAACTCACGGATATAGCTCCATCATCATCTTCTTTACCAACGCAGTTGGGTCGCGGTGAAACACTGGGTAAATTTTGCAGTTGCACCGCGACAAGTGGCGAAACAGGCGTAACATAGCTATTCCGTGATTCGAGGCAAAGTCGATCAAGCACGGCGGCATCCAGCATATGATTACGCTGGATGACCCGTGCCTGATCCGACAGTCGATGCGACGCGCACACACGGGTATTTGAGTGATTTGGCCGGCCAAAATTCAATTTCCTAAAATTCAAAGCAGGTAGGTAAAAGAAAGGTACTCAGGTAGCTAATAGTTCTAAGAAACGTAAACAATACTTCATTGTTTCTTTTCCGGAACTACCATGCGGGACGGTCAGTCCAAACTTGATCGTTCATTTGAGTGCATGTATCAATGTTTGGTGTTCGCTGCGCAAACGAAAGTTTTGATTACATTTCTATATTTTTTACCAAATTAAATAAAGTAAAAGCTATGGATTGCGATAAAGCAGGTAAATGTGTATATTTTTGATATTTTTCTCGTAATAATAGCTCAGAGATCTATTTAATACAATTTTTCTAGCAAGTGCTGTTTTAAAGGCATTATTTTTTATATTTATTTTATATTTTAGCAATTTTGTTATATTTCTTTATAGCAATAAATAAGAAATCGATATTTTTGGTGTTTATTTTCCAGTCGGCTACATTAAGCTATATTTTCAAATATCGGATAAAACCGGATAACATTTTACACTTATTGTCAAGACTAAAACACAGGGTATTCGAAATGACTAAAATCAATATCGGGAAATGCCGGGAAATATAACAAAATTGCTAAAATATAAAATAAATATAAAAAATAATGCCTTTAAAACAGCACTTGCTAGAAAAATTGTATTAAATAGATCTCTGAGCTATTATTACGAGAAAAATATCAAAAATATACACATTTACCTGCTTTATCGCAATCCATAGCTTTTACTTTATTTAATTTGGTAAAAAATATAGAAATGTAATCAAAACTTTCGTTTGCGCAGCGAACACCAAACATTGATACATGCACTCAAATGAACGATCAAGTTTGGACTGACCGTCCCGCATGGTAGTTCCGGAAAAGAAACAATGAAGTATTGTTTACGTTTCTTAGAACTATTAGCTACCTGAGTACCTTTCTTTTACCTACCTGCTTTGAATTTTAGGAAATTGAATTTTGGCCGGCCAAATCACTCAAATACCCGTGTGTGCGCGTCGCATCGACTGTCGGATCAGGCACGGGTCATCCAGCGTAATCATATGCTGGATGCCGCCGTGCTTGATCGACTTTGCCTCGAATCACGGAATAGCTATGTTACGCCTGTTTCGCCACTTGTCGCGGTGCAACTGCAAAATTTACCCAGTGTTTCACCGCGACCCAACTGCGTTGGTAAAGAAGATGATGATGGAGCTATATCCGTGAGTTCCCAATGCAATGCACGATTGAGGAGCGCTTTGGAGGATGCTTTCCGGGAGTATCGCTCTACTCCGCCTGAACTTAGACCACGTTTACCTCGTTTGCCCATGCACAAGAAAAATAAGGCGCTGGTGTGTGCTCTAGACTCACAGCTGTCAACATATTTTGACGGCAGCAAAGACCTCGCAAATACCCACTCGATCTTGTACTGTGCAGCTGTAGCGGCTTGTCGTGTAGCTCGTGTTAAGTTTCCTAACAGTGACAAAGCTACACGACCAAAACCAGCCGTACCAGCTTGGCAGTGCAGGATTGAGCGTCGTATCGGTGAGGCTAGAGCACTCATCGGTAAGCTAATCTGCTTCAGGGAGGGCAATACTCGCCCTCGAGTGATGCGCTTAGTGAAGCGGGCGTTCTCCGGGACGGATGTTAGTCCTAGAGATTATGTGTCCCGCGTCACAGAGCGCATCGACTTCCTGAAGCAGAAGATCTGTGCATGGGCAAACCGTATTCGTCGGTACCGGCGGAGGGTGGAGCGGTACACCCAGAATCACACATTTCAAAGCGATGAAAGGTGGGTTTACCGAGCTTGGGAACGACCAGACCAATGTGTGGCTGACACGCCCCTTTCGTATGATGACGCCATGTCTTCGTTCTGGCGAAACATCTGGTCGGTGCCTGTCAATTACACCGAAGGTGATTGGACTAGGGAGATCGAGCGGGCGTGAGGTCAAATACCAGAAATGGGGGCAATTACCATCAGCCCCCAAGATGTCGTCTGTGCAGTCCGTCCGTTGCCTAACTGGAAATCTCCAGGACCGGATGGCCTGCACAACTTTTAGATCATGTGGTTCCAAAAGTCGCACGCTCGCTTGGCATCTCAGTTCCAGTCAGCCTTAGAGTCCGGGTCGTTACCTCAGTTCTTAACAACAGGAATAACCCACCTGCTCCATAAATCAGGTAGCACCGCGGAACTCAAAAAATATAGACCGATCACTTGTCTACCGACGGTCTATAAAGTTCTTACATCCATTTTGAGAGCAAAAATTTACAATCATATTGACACAAACTCTATCTTATCTGTCTCTCAAAATGGATGTAGGACCGGGTCCCGCGGTACTAAGGAGCTGCTCCTAATCGATATGACCATTAGTCAACAGGTTCGTCGTTTCCAAAAGGATATGTCGACATGCTGGATAGACTATAAGAAGGCCTATGACTCGGTGCCACATACCTGGCTCAAGAGGGTGCTGGAGTTGTACAAAGTAGATACAACGCTGCGCACCTTCTTGATGTCATGTATGGGGCAATGGAGGACAGTCCTTCGCTATCCAGGATGTCGACATATCCAGATGAATAGCGAACCGATAAGGATCGAGCGAGGTATATTCCAGGGCGATAGTTTGAGTCCACCTTGGTTCTACCTAGCCATGATTCCTCTTAGCACACTGCTGGAGAATTCAGGTATAGGCTATCAATTGAGGAGAGGTGGTCAGGTTATATCTCACCTTTTCTACATGGATCACCTAAAACTCTTTGCCCCCAACAATTTGCAACTGATGGAGCTACTGAATGTAACTGAAACCTTCAGTAGCGCCATCAGGATGGAATTTGGTGTGGACAAATGTGCGGCATGCATGTAAAGCGAGGGGAGATTGTGGAATCCGTGGGAACCCAACTCTCGGATTCCATACACCTAAAATCCCTCTCCTCAATCGAAACATACAAATATTTGGGTATGGCGGAACCGTTAGGCATCGACACGGCTGACATGAAACAATCGTTGAGGGAGCGCTTCTTTGGCCGCCTGAATAAAGTGTTAAAAAGTCTTTTATCAGGCGGAAATAAGGTTCGCGCCTTCAACGGTTGGGTTTTGCCAGTTTTGATGTACTCTTTCAACATACTCAAATGGACTCAAACGGAACTTGAAGCCCTGGATAGACGGGTCCGCACACTGCTGACCGCAAATCGAATGCACCATCCACGGTCATCGGTGATGAGACTGTATATCCCGCGGAAGTGCGGAGGTCGAGGTTTCTTGAATGCTAAGACCCTGCACAACCGTGAGGTATGCAGTCTCAGGGAATATTTCCTAGACGCCGACGTGGGGATGCACCGAGATGTGGTCTCAGTGGACAAGAGCCTCACCCCGCTCTCCTTGGCTAACGAGAACTGGCGCAAACCTAAAGTATTGGATACTAATGACCGCAGGGAGGTATGGAAAAGCAAGGAGCTTCACGGACGCTTTTACCGGGTCCTACATGGACCCGATGTAGACTTTTTAGCGTCCGTATCCTGGTTACGATTCGGAAATCTATTTGGAGAAACCGAAGGTTTTGTCTTTGCAATTATGGACGAAGTTATGATGACGAACAACTACCGGAAATATATTGTGAAGGACGGCACGGTTGACATTTGTCGGGCATGCCACCGTCCGGGGAAATCAATCCGACACATTATTTCTGGCTGTTCTCGTCTGGCTAACGGAGACTACTTGCATAGGCACAACCTTGTAGCCAGGATTATCCACCAGCAACTTGCTCTGAAATACAGTCTTGTGGAATCAGAAGTACCGTCCTATAAGTATGTGCCCGACCCAGTTCTCGAAAATAGCAATATCACATTGTATTGGGATCGATCTATCATCACTGATAGGACTATTGTTGCTAATAAGCCGGACATAGTGGTGATAGATCGATCAGAGCGTCGCACAATGATTATTGATATAGCAGTCCAGCATGACAAGAACCTCGTGAAAGCTGAACAAGATAAGCAGATCAAATATCTTGACAGGTCACAGGCTCGCGAGGTTGTCGAGATGCGGGATGTGGATACAGCAGTCATTGTGCCGATAGTCGTGACGGCCAAGTAATCTGGTGTAATGGGGAAAGTGTTTGTGTGTGTGAGCGTGTGTGATGCGTAATATGTGTGAGCGTGTGTGATGCGTAATGTGTGTGTGAGTGTGTGATGCGTGTCGTGTGTGTTTAGAGAGGGAAGATGATTTGTGGTGTCTGTGGGTGTTGCAGCGTAAATTCGCTACGGATGAAACTTTTTGGTTTCTAAATTAACCTTTTTTTGAAACACTGGCTTCTATATTTTTTTGTTCAACTTCGAATTTCGATCCTGAAAATTCTAATGCCAAAATTTTTTTCTTGTCTTCTCTCAGACTGCAGATTGAAGCCGAACGGGTGATATCAATTTTTTATTTTCGGGCTAAATAATGAAAATTTAAGCGCAGAGGGCGCTTAAATTTTCATTATTTAGCCCCAAAATCTTTAACTAAGCCTACGTGTATTTATCAAGTGCTATCCGCTCAAAGTGAAAAGTTCTGTGTGCAACTCTTCCGGGCAACTGACGACGACCATACAAGCCGAGTTTCGGCTTTTCCTCGAAGGGGTACTGAGAACCGGTTTATTGTGAGGTCTACGACGTGTCGAGTCGCCGTCATCGTCAACATAGTTGCGGACATCCGACGCCCGTCGCAGAGTTTGAAGACCTCGTTGACAGCGATTTACTGCCGTCGCGTCGCTAGACACGGCACCAACAGCACTCTTCCAGAGCGTCACATCCGGCTAGTTATAAAGGACCTTTTTATTGTACATTACCTATTTTCTTATTTCACTGTAGTAGATTATCTATTAATTATTTTCTATTCTGTTACCTAACTTCGCATCCTAATTTAACGTGTATTTTACGGTTTAAGGTTTAACTTAGTGTTCGTTACTAAAAAGATCATATTAATCGACGTGCATAGGCCTATATTTTGAATCGATTGCAATCGTTTTAGGAATAGGACTTGTTCGAAGATAATTTTGCTTATACCCGTTTAACCACTAAGTTTTACTCGCTTTTTATCAAATAGTTTTTTTTAATCTGCAGTCTAACATATCATCATCATCAGCAGCCTATAATGTTCCCACTGCTGGGACACAGGCCGAGTGCGGGTTGGTAGATGTCACATGTCTTCGAACTTTTTGGTTCTAAGACATGCCGGTTTCCTCACGTTTTCCTTCACCGTTTTGAGAGCAGTGGTGATGAAATAATTTACACAAAGTAATGCGCCTGCTTGGGTTTGAACTCACGACCCACTACTCGTTAGGCGCGGCCGTTACCACTGGGCCACCACTGCTCAGGTCTAACATATATATACTTTTTTTATATTACTGTTGTTTTTTTAATTATTTTTTTAAATTATACGGTAATTTTTTAAAGTGGTGAATTGGTGCTTTCTTTTAGGTACCATCTCGCTACAGTGTGTAAGTGTTCGTGATACTAATACATTATTTATTTGTATTGGGGTATCATTAGTGATTCTGTTTCAGCATAATCTAGGATGTGGAGGAATTCTTTAGTTTTTTTTTTTTTACATTTGGGTGTGTTTAGTGTATACCGGATGACATTTTTTACCGTCTCGACCTTCATATGGTGTGTTGTGTAACTAGAATAGAAGGCAGGAAGGCCTTCAGATTCATCGTAGGTGACTAAAGGAGCGCAGGACGCGGGTGGACAGGGATGCGTGTGCGGCTCGTGCGCCTACGAAAGATCAATGAGGCCGCCTATCGGCCGGCTTCAAAGGGTAGGACCGCGCTCCGAAATCAATGATACATGCCGCGCATTGAGTAGGGTGCGTATGATTTGAGTTTCGATAGATTTTAATTATTATTTTTTTTGTTTTTTTTTTCCAAATTTCTGTTTTTGTTGTTCTAGTATGAAAATGTTACTTTAAATGTGTATTATTTATTACTAGATCAATTTAATTACATGTTATTCAAAAATAAATATAATGAAAATTTCTATGCCAAAAGCTTCTATTCCGTTCACCTATTACCCTCATTTTTTTTTTCAAGACGTTTAAAAAAGTCACCCAGTATATGTTATGTTTTTGATGTATTTTATTATATATAAAGGCACTTAGGTAGGGGAAGTGCCGTCTAGCAAATTTAGTTTTTGTTAGTATTGTGGGACAAGCCAGTTTGGGTCTTCTTCTTACTATCGAGCTGTTATTTACACTGTATGGAAGAGTCACGTGTTTTCTCATGACTGCGCGTAGTATATATAGTTGTCGAACCGTTTGTGTTATGAATTCCCTGTGTAGTTGCCGCGTAAGGAATCTAAAGGGTTTTTTTTAAAAGCTTTTATTTAACTTCACTTGTATGTACGAGTATGTCCCGGAATATTGCAATCAATATTTCACCCACTTTCCGGTTTCTGATTGAGCTGAAATTTTGCATGCATGTATAAATCAAATGACAATGCAATATTACTATGACATAGAGCTGATCTGATGATGGAGCTGGAAGGTAGCTATAGGAACTCCGTAATTAAACAACGCAACCCCATCGATTGCGGGCCCATTTGATTTGTCTTGATGAGTACTTTAATACTGTATGGGAACCAGAGTCTAATGATGGAGCTTGAAGGTGGCCATAGGAACTCCGTAATTAAATGACGCAACCCCACCGAATTTGAGCTCGTTTAATTCGTCTTCGTCTCGGTAGCGAGTGAACTAAGTACATAAGTATTACAATAGATGGCGCTGCTCGCGAGACAGAACTCGACGAGTAAAGCAGGATGGACGTTGACAATTTGTTTTCATCGTGACATTTTGATTTGATTGATTTATTTCCTTTATTTTATTACATTTAAACATTTTTTAATTATATTTTTAAATATAAAAAATAGTAGCCCACCGGTATCGGGAACAAGGTCCAAGCTACCGGTGGTCAGGGCTCCAGAGAGAGGAACCTGACTATGCGAGCCGTGTCCAGAAGTACCGCTTTCTGAATCAAGGCCTTGATCCAACCGCTCAACGAGAGCCTCTTCAGGTGTTGGTCGATTGGCTATTAAACCATTGGCTGTTATGACTATTATTAGCACAATGATTGCTGAGTCCACATCCCACATGTCGACAACCTCGCGAGCCAAGTCAAGATACTTGATTTGTTTATCTTTCTCAGCTTTCACGAGGTTCTCGTCATGCGGGACCGTAATGTCAACAATCATTGTGCGCCGTTCTAATCGATCCACCACCACTATATCAGGCTTATTGGCAACAACAGTCCCGTCAGTGATGATGGATCAATCTCAGTACAATGTGATATGGCCATTTTCAAGAACTGGGTCGGGCACATACCTGTAGTACGGCACTTCTGATTCCACAAGGCTGTATTTCAGAGCAAGTTGCTGGTGGATAATCCTGGCTACAAGATTGTGTCTATGCAATTACTCCTCGTTAGCTAGACGAAAACACCCGGAGATAATGTGTCTAATTGATTCTCACGGACGGTGGCATGCCCGACAAATGTCCATTGTACCGTCTTTCACTATAAATCTCCGGTAATTGTTCGTCATCATAACTTCGTCCATAATTGCACACACAAAATCTTCGGTTTCCCAAAGCGATCACCGAAACGCAGCCAGGCTACGGACGCTAGAAAATCTACATCGGGTCCGTGTAGGGCCCGGAAAAAGCGTTCGTGAAGCTCCTCACTCTGCCATACTTGCAGGCGGTCATTAGTGTCAAGTACTACAGGCTTGCGCCAGTTCTCGTTAGCCAAGGAGAGTGGGGTGAAGCCCTTGTCCACCGCAACTACATCTCGATGCATCTCCACGTCGGTTTCCAGGAAATATTCCCTGAGATTGCATATCTCGCGATTGTGGAGAGTTTTAGCGTTTAAAAAGCCTCGACCTCCACACTTTCGCGGGATATACAGCCTCATAACCGATGACCGTGGGTGATGCATTCGATATGCAGTCAGCAGCGTATGGACCCTCCTATCCAGGACGTCGAGTTCGGTCTGAGTCCATTTGAGTATGCCGAAAGAGTACATCAAAACCAGCATGACCCAACCGTTGAAGGCGCGCACCTTGTTTCCGCCTGATAGAAGACTATTAAATACTTTCTTCAGGCGGCCAAAGAAGCGCTCCTTCAACGTTTGCTTCATGTCAGTAACATTGACTCCCAACGCAACCCAAATACCAAAATCCCAAATACTTATAGGTTTCGGATGTGGAGAGGGTTCGAAGGTTTATGGAATCCGAGAGTTGGGTTCCCACGGATTCCACAATCTCCCCTCGCTTTACATGCATGACCGCACATTTGTCCACACCAAATTCCATCCTGATGGCGCTACTGAAGGTTTCAGTTACCTTCAGTAGTTGTTGTTGGCAACGGACGGACTGCACGAGCTACATCTTGGGGGCAGATAGTAATAGCCCCCATTTCTGGTATAAGATCACAGGTTCGCTCGACTTCTCTAGTCCAATCACCTTCGGTGTGACTGACAGGCACCGACCAGATACTGCGCCAAAATGAACACATAGCGTCATTAGCCGGCAGATGCGTGTCAGCCACACCTTGGATCGGTCGCTCCCAAGCCCTATAAACCCACCTTTCATTTCTCTGGAAGGTGCGATTCTGAGTGTATCGGTCCACTCGCCGCTTATACCTACGAATACGGCTTGCCCATGCATACATTTTCTGCTTCAGGAAGTCTATGCGCTCTGTGACACGGGACATATAATCCTGAGGACTGGTATCAGTCCCTGAGAACGCCCGTCTCACAAAGCGCATCACTCTAGGGCGAGTGTTGCCCTCCCTGAAGCAGATTAGTTTACTGATGAATGCTCTGGCCACACTAATACGTCACTGAATTCTGCACTGCCAAGCTGGTACGGCTGATTTTGGTCGTGTAGCTCTAGAGTCACTAGCAAATTTGACGTGAGCTACACGACATGCCGCTACAGCCGTGCAGTACAAAACCACATGAGTATCAGTGAGGTCTTTGCCGTCATCAAAATAGTTCGACAACTGCGAATCCAGAGCCGCCACCAGCACCCTATTTTTACACGCTTTATATTAGCTTCACTTGTATGTTTGTATATTTGTATGTTTGTATATTTGTATGTTTGTATGTTTGTTTGTAACCGACTCCTTATAGCGCGATTTTGACCCACTTTAAACGACCAGATTTCATTCAAACTTTGCACACCTGTCAAGGACCGATGACAATGCAATAATTTCATAAATTTGTGCCATTATCCTTGCCAGGGTTACCAGGACAGCAAAAAAACTGTCTTCGAAAACTACGCTGACATACGTCACAAACTACCTACGCTAACATACGTCTCGAAATTCGAAACACCCTAAAAAATAGAAAATAAATAATAGTTTAAAAAAACTAAAAAACACGCTTCTATAGAAAACCAAACTAAAAAGGAGAAAATAATGGAAAAAAAGCGTGGGGTGCCTGATATCAATAAAAAATTACCTTAAAAAGCACCCCACGCTTTTTTTCCATTATTTTCTCCTTTTTAGTTTGGTTTTCTATGGAAGCGTGTTTTTTAGTTTTTTTAAACTATTATTTATTATTATGCATGGGCAAACGAGGTAAGCGTGGCCTAAGTTCGTGCATCCTCCAAAGCACTCCTCAATTCCTCAGTGCACTGGGTACTTACATTTGTAGCCCTGTCATAACTCCCCTCATCAGCTTGATTTGTGAAGTACTGTGGTGGAACCACAATACTGTGGTGGGACCACAACAGTCTGCAACGGGGGTGCGATGATATGGCTATTCTGCATTTCATTTCGTAGGCGATCAAGTACAGTGTCATCCAACATATGATTACGCTGGATGACCCGCACCTGATCCGATAGTCGTTGGGTTGAAACGTTGATAGTTGGTTCAAGCACCTGAAAAAGAGAGTACGAACACGGTACGCGGTCAGAAAAAAAAATACTTGTGTATCGTTAGTTCATAGCCGTTGAACAATTCATGTATATAAAAATTTTCAAAATCAAATTTCTCGATGATGAAAAAAGATATTTGCGCAAACTCAGCGCCATTTGGAAGAACAATGCTTATACTTTAAAGCATTGTGTGTATTTTTTATTTCGATAGCTAAATTTGTCGCGATGCTACATAACCGTGAAAACAAGCTAAAATCGTGTTTTTTGCACTTTTAGGTTAGGACATCTAAAAAATGTGATGTGATGGAGCAACTCCGGGGCCGAATTGGAATTCAGTGACCCAAAATCTACGGGGAATTACTACTCTCATTCAAGGTGCAAGAGTCACGTTGGGCTGTGTAATTAATTCCAAATTAATAAGACTAAAAATAAGAACAGAAAGATTCAAAAAGTGATAAATTAATCACAATTAGTGGTGTTAAAGAAGCAGTAGGTTTGACAACAATAAAAATAAAAATATTAGACATTGAAGAAGAGGCAAAAGTTTACATAATTTATGGAGAAGAATACAAAAACGATTTTCTAATTGGACAAGACATCATAAAACAATTTGGTCTGGTTCAAGATGAGAATTTGAGGATAACGCAAAAAAGAGACGAAATAAAAGTAAAAGAAAAAAAAAAACAATGAATGAGTGTAATGATAAGACCAATACTTGTAAGGAAGATAAAATGACGCAAACCCGTTTTCCATTAATTTTAATGAACACATAAATGGGGAAAATTTCAAGATAAGTATGAGTAATTTAAATATTCAACAAAAATCAGAGGTATGCAAATTAATAGATACTTTCAAATCACAATTTGCAACGGACAAATATGACATAGACACAGTCAGAAATTATGAAGCACGTATTGATCTACTCATGGACAAATATTGTAGCAAAAGGCCTTATAAATGTTCAATAGAAGTCAAAAAGGAGATTGAAGAACAAATAAAGTTACTGGACAGAAACCTTATAGAAGAATCTTATAGTCCATTTGCGGCACCGGTAGCTTTGGCTTTCAAAAAAGAAGACAACAGGAAATCAAGGCTATGTATTGATTTCCAAGATCTCAACAAAATAGTGGTACCTCAAGCTCAACCATTTCCATTGATCGATGACCTGGTGATTAAGACACGAAACTCTAAATATTTTACAACACTGGACATCAATTCAGCTTTCTGGTCGATACCGCTAAAAATTGAAGATAGAAATAAAACTGCCTTTGTGACAGGAAGGTCACTATCAATTGACATGCTTACCTTTTGGTTTGAAAACAACGCCAGCCATTTTTAAAAGGATATTAAGAAACATTTTACGAAAGTATGAGCTCACTGATGTTACAGTTAATTACATCGATGACATCTTAATATTTTTTTAAAAAACCACTTACCATGTGGTAAGTGATTTTTTTTAACCATCTAACACAGTTGCTAGAAGCTATAAAAAAAGAAGGTTTCAGACTAAAGTTTACAAAATGTACATTCGCATCAGAATCAGTGAAATATCTTGGTCATATAATACATAATAATACAGTACGGCCAGTAAGAAATAATTTAATTTCAATAAAAGAATTTCCAATACCTAAAACGCAGAAAAATGGTAGGCAATTTTTGGGAAAAAATAATTTCTATCATGAGTATATACCAAAAAGTGCGGTTTTTTTAGAACCTCTGCATAATTTACTTAGAAAAAATCAGAAGTTTATATGGTCTGCTGATAGTCAAAAATCATTTGAAGACATAAAAAAAATTAATGTGCATACAGCCAATCTTAGAAATATTTGATCAAAATTTACCAATAAACATTCACACTGATGCATCTCTAGAAGGTATTGGGTCAGAGTTAAAACAAACCCAACCAGATGGTAAAGATAAGCCAGTACAAAAGAAAAAAAAGCAGTCTATTTAGAATGTTTGGCTATAAAAGAAGCAATAAGATACTGGTAGTATTGGCTAATAGGTAAGACGTTTACACTGTATTTTGACCATAAACCCTTGAAAAAATATAAATATAAGATCTAGAACTGATGACGAATTAGGAGACTTAACATATTTTTTATTACTATATGATTTTAAAAATAAATATGCTCCGGGAAAAGATAATACAGAAGCAGATTGTTTAAGTATTCCCATATAAATTTCATATCTGATCTGATGATGAGTTCCGGAGACAGACACCGGAACTCTTAAAAAAATGACAGCAAATCAACTGCGATTTCTGCTATCGCATAAATATGCATTGTTTGTTTGGAATTACTGCAGGGTAGATACCATAACTAAAAATTTAAAATAAAAAAAAATTAACAAAAAAAAACGACCGACTACCTTTAAAACACTTCAAAGTGAAAAATAACTTTCATTTCTGAAGTCGGTGGCAAAAACCTTAACTACAAATCCTAAGACACTAACTTGCGAAATATTATACAGGGTGTGGCGTAAGTAGTGGTCCACCGTTCAGGATTCGATTAACCAGATAATTAACTATAACAATTAAAAATTTTAAATATTTTTACCCAAGGGTTCCGAAAATATATCCTTGCGCATCCTACAAACTGGCTGAGCCGCTGAGGCTAGGGTACCTCTGTCTAGGGCCAGGCAAAGGTAAAAGAGAGGTTTTCTGATAGAGAGTCATACCGCGATGCAGAGAGCATTGCACATTACCAGGTGCACCAACTCAGTGACCTCTTGCATGGGCATATTCAGGTCTTGCTGGAAGTCTCATATTAATACTAAATTATATATTTAGAGCACCATGCTTAACAAACAATTCATCCTGAAGGTGATGAGTGTCAGTATTATTCAAAGATTTACAAAACTGTATTATATTAAAACACTTCTTAAATTATAAAAGATAATTTTCATAATATTTTCGTTTAGTTTGTTAAGTGTTCGGCCCTTTAATGATTTCTGACTTTTTTTAAATAGTCTCATAAATAATCTTCTTCAAATACATATATATAAATATCTTCAGTCACGATATATACTAAGTGTAAACAATGTAACTAATGAATTGATTGTGATTAAATTTCGCAACCATCTGTAATTTGGTAAAACTTAAAAGGTAAGATAGTTTTTATCTCAATAATTGACCTTCATCTTTGCAAATTAAATGTTTATTATAGGAAAATGTGTATATTCATGGGTTAGTTTTATGAATTTCTAATAGATGGCGGTGAACAGAATTCATCGCACCGTTAAACATCTACTAGATGGCGTGGGTTTCGATTTTTCTTAAATTTTTACATAGTATTTAAACACAGTCGCTTCCCGCGTTTGTACGCTAAGATCTTTTCAACTTTTCTACGGATTTAACTGTGGTTTTCATCAATAGAGAGAGTGATTCAAGAGAAAGATTAGTAAATATAATACGCGGGTAAAGCCACTGGAAAATCTATATTATAAATGTGAAAGTTTGTGGGTATGTATCAATGTCAGTTACTCTTTCACGCAAAAACTACTGAATGGATTTGGATAAAATTTGGCAAACAGATGGTTTATAACCTAGATTGACACATAGGGTAAATTTATTTCGGTAGCACATATCCGCGGGATAATTTCAGACCGCCAAGCGAGCGAAACTGCTGGTAAAAAGCTAGTTTTAATATATTTATTTATCTCATTGTGACTAGTAAACACAAATGTAGAAGAAATGTCTGTGCTGGTAAACAATTTGCTTTTATCATTACACACAACATGACTATGCATAACACAGTTATTATTGTTTATTTTTTTAGGTCGAAACAGTACTGCCTGTCTGTGACATTTTTAGAGTTCCATAACAAAATTAACAAAACGCAACACAACACTTGAAATCACTGTAACTTTAAAACTCAAACACAAAGCATTTATTTCAAATAAACCAATTACGGGCACTATTCAATTTTCAAGGGGCGTTGAGTCAGAAAAGTAAAGCTAAGCCCATTCAAGAACGAGCAAGAAACTCTATGGACACTCTTTTTAAACAAAAATGTTGTTACAGAAGTTGATTACATCATTTATGAAATTATCAATGAGGTAACGATGTAAGAATACATGCAAATTAACAGCATCTGCAATTCAACAGAAATAAAAACAACAATTCAGAAATTGAATAAGCCTTGGCTGCTAAGGGATGACCAGTGGCTACTGACAGCGCCTTTTCACGAACATGACGTAAGGATCAGGACCATTCAGCTCAATAATTTTGAAGAAAACTTAATGATCCAACAAAGCTACCACCAGTGATATATTTGAGTGAGCATCACAAACTCTCAGCTGCCACAGCATATTTAAGTCAAGGAAAGACGTACCCACTAAATGGAAGCTTCATAGTAGGAACATAGTGCTCAACATGTGCTATGTAAGTATATAATGCTAAAAAGATTAAACTTACACAATGCAAAAATAACTAGTTTCTACAATCTGCACTTCGTGCCCGTTCTTCTGGCTCTTGATTTTCTCGGCCCCTTCTTAGCACGACTGCGACATGTCACTTACATTTTTCGTAGTTGGGTTTAAGTTTGTGTCCTTTCTTTTTTCTATAGAATTTTTGTATGATCGTAATTTAGGCAGAACAGCACCTGTCACTTCATAGCTAGTCTTAAATAAAAGAGAAGCAAGGAAAAAAATAGTTTTCATGTATTTTAAGTGTCGTTCTTGTTCGGTGTAATGATTTATGTGTATGTATGGAGAACAAAGGCAAGTGATTAACGACCCCAGACGTTCCGAATTCTTAGGTCGACGCTTAATTATTAATGGGACCCGGCTTCATTAAAAACAATATGGTGCAGAATACTATTATTGTGCAAGTCCAACTCGCTCTTGGTCAGTTTTCT
Organism: Aporophyla nigra; assembly: GCA_947507805.1. NCBI lineage: Eukaryota > Metazoa > Arthropoda > Insecta > Lepidoptera > Noctuidae > Aporophyla > Aporophyla nigra. Next base: position 15,669,682 of record OX382297.1, on the reverse strand, counting down.
TTAATGTAAAAAAAACAAACAACATGACGCGGTCTTACTACCTATATATTATGTTAGTTATGGAGGTGTTTTAAATTATTCTCAATTGTGAAACTGTCCTTAATTACTGTTACTGGGCGATTGGCAAAATGTAAGTAAATAAGATTATAATTATTATTTAAGATGTGTAATTATATTACATCCATCCATATAACAGGGATCAATATACTCATAACTATTAACAACATAATTGTACTACTCGTATTGGATTAAATGAAATCGCATTAAAAAAAACTGATGATACATACTTACCTAATATGGAGCAGCTTTTTGTTTCGCAAAGTTTTTCTTAAAGTGAAAGTTGTCAATAATGACGAGTGTAGTTACCTGTTTTCAAGATTTAAGTTATTTCAGTTACATTTTTATGAATATTCATGTTACTGCACAGTAGCACAGGGCAAATTTCTTCTTGAAAACCGGTCCAAATTGTACAGAAAAGATGATCAGCATCGTTTTAGGTGTAGCTATATGAAAGCCTTAGATGACTTTTGCGTATTTAGCGTTTCTTATGTAGGTCCTATAGACAATTTGTTTCAAAGTATTAATTTGCTTTGAAGATTGAAGTGCGCCACCTTTCACGGTTACGAGCAGGCTCCTGCCACCGATCAATGGGTTCGGCAGCAATTCGTAAAATGACGTTTGAGGTCGTCTTCGGTGCGCAGCTATTGCCTACCATTTGCACGTTTTGCTTGGGCGAGTTGTGAGTAGAAAGTTGTAACAGAGAGTCTACTTGTACATGACCACAGTATCTGAGTAGGATCTATATCAAAATTGTCTCTATGCATGAGCATAGTCAAAAAGTCTTAAGCCTCATTGAAATGATGACATTTCAATGAGGCTTAAAACTTTTTTCTGATTTAAAAAATGTAATTTTAAGTGTTATTATGGTGTATTAATGGAAGTACATGTAAGATAACTGCATAAATACTAGGGATTATCATTTTTTTGCTTTGCGAAATAAAACACAGTATTTGGTTACACACGCACAGAATAAAAGTAAATAAATAAACATTTATTTCAGGAAATTTAAATATCAACTAAAAATTACTTAGAAATATGCATAGTACATTGAAACGTTACACATCAACAATAACAATTAATCGACAATCGTCACTTAGCGTTAGAGTTTATTTATTTATTTTATTTTAAAGAAGGCTTACAGACTAATAAACCAATGATATAAAAAAATTGTATAAAAAATAAAAAAAATTTGCTAATAACAAGCCTCCACATATAGCACAACACACACATTCACTCGGTCCTAATATCAGAACTGTTGGTTGAATTGCAATCTTTTAGCAAAACTGAAATCTTTGTTTTAAATTCTAGGCATCCTACCCAAATGAGCAAAAGTAAAATCAGAAGAATCAATTAATCTTTGTACTTGATGTAATCATATTAGTAGCATTTCTATTAGATTCAGCAGCCTATCTCATCACTCTATCAAGCAACACTAACTTCTCTTATTTTACATTTAATTTCTAGCTTTCTCTTTTGCTTGTCTGTCTAATTTCTCACCGTTCATTTAGCTATACTTTCAGTACTTATTACTGAAACCATGCCTGTGATAACCCTTGGGGCTACTGCTCAAGGGTTGGAACTTAAATTAAAAACAACCCTTCAAGAAATCCAGGATTCAAAATGTTAATGCCAAGAGCTGTCAGACGAAAGAGAGGAAAGTGAGAAGGAAATCGAAAAAGTGGTCTCCATAAGAATTAAATAATATTGTAATGTAAATACAAACATTTCGTAAAATAAGAGCAGAAATTTATTATATACATAGAAATAAAGTAGTTTGTAATTTCGTGTTGATTTTTGAACTAATCATAGAGTAAGTTTGCAATATTTTTTAGATATACCAGTCATCATCAGACATCCAACTTTAACCATTACTCAATGACGGGAAATACACAAAATTCATCACGTATATAAAGTTTCCGCAGCATATTTTATTTCATCTTGTGTATAAGGTGTAAATAAAATATCTGGGTAAACTATTATAAAACATAGTACCTACAGTCAGCGTCAAATAGATAGTGGCATTCAGGGTATTCAAATAAATAGACGAAACCAAAAAGCCAATAATATCGATACAAACCAAGTTTCCTTATTGTTGTCTATAATATTATCGTTCAAAAGGTTGAGATGATTAAAATGTCACATAGACAGGTTCAGTCAAACCGTCATAAATATGGTTTCAGTCATCCTGGCATTGGTTTAGAAGCATTCATTCTAAGTGTTCAAAAATATACTTTAGATAAATAAATTCGCATGGTGTAGAAATAAACGATTTCCCAAAGATTAAAACCTCTTTAGGCAGTCGAGTGTTGTTTGCATGTCATTCTATAATTATATATCAGTGTATGGTCTCTTGGTAGACCTATATACATTACTTTTAGATGCGGGTTGATTGGAATGAAAGAAGTTAAATTACTGGAAACACTATTGTATTGTATATAAAAAGGTAAATTGAGCTTAATGGACTGATGGTATGTGGCAATGAAGTGAGTGACGCGGCCCTTGTTGGCTGTAACGAGAACGCCTGGCTGACTTGATAGCCTAACGCGAACTGAACTAATTATTGTGTGTGGAAATGAATGTGTGATGCAAACTGCTGAATTGCAGAATGTGCGGTTGCACCGTACATGCTCCCGAGCGGAGAGATGAACATGAAAGATGAGTAACAAGGTGATGCCAATTGGTCCTTATGCTAGATGATTGACAAGGTGATTCCAATTGGTCCTTATTCTATGTTCAGAGTCTCTACTTGAATTCTATTTTACGAGACATAGGCACTGTACACTTGTCACACTGATTACGCGCACTAACACTATAGCTCACAGAGGACGATGAGTTAGAGGCCCCAGCCTCTGCCCGTGCCGGTGTCGCGTGTTGCGCGGTTTGTAGACTCGCCAATGCGGCCCTCCCCACCTCGAGAGATGCGGTACGCCTGTTACGCAGCCGTCGTACTATGAAGACTGCTCCAACCACCAACACAACTCCGATCACTACATAAAATGCTGTGTAGTGATGGATATCGTGATATGAAATTTGATTTGGCAATCTCTCACTTGCTTTAAGAATGCTGAGTTGTTTCTTGATTTCGTCCAACTCCTTGTTGCTTGAGAGGAGTGTATCGTTTTGTATCAGTGGAGTTGGGATGCTTACGTCTATGATATGATTGATTGGTTCTATCTCTGGCAGCTTGAAAGTTGGTTTTATGTCTAAAGTGCTGAAACCTTCATTATGTGAGTAAACCGTAAAACTTTCGGTTTTAATTAAACAGTCGTGTTCAACTCCCAATATGCCTGCTTTTACTAACTGCCCCGATGACACATTGTCGTTGCATAGATATCTTATTTGACACTGACTACAGCAGAAAAATGCATAATTGTTTATTTTGCTAAGTGCTGTCCATTGATTCAAACAAGTCGTAATGCTGATTTTGCATTTGCTGGAATCAGGTTCCACTTCACACAATTTTTCATCATTCTTGAGATGATAAATCGGCTTCTCTATATGACATAGATAATTATCGACATCTTCACGTAGACATCTCTGGACGTCGTAGGTAGAAATCGGTAAATACGAGTCCTTCTTCAAATTGATTGCAACATGTTCAGCAATCGGAGTTAAAACAGCCATGCTTGAGTTCCCTACAAGTTGAGGTATTGGAATAATTTTCATGATTGAAAATGTATCTCTTGACACTAGAGGCAATTTCAATTCGAAGATTAAAAATTGTTCAGTCATTCTTGCTTTGACTGTCAATAAATGATAAATGTTTCTAAAGTTCGCTTGTAAGTTATTGATTGGTAACGTAAGATCTTTTGAAAGATGACTCGAAATTGTATTCAGAGTGTCCTTCAGTTGTTCTGGTGACAATAAATGAAAATTGAGTCTTCCGTGATAAACATCTGTTATGGTATCTAATAAACTTGTTTGGATTGTTTTTAGTTGTCTTAAAACATTGCTCGTAGCAATTGCCCCCGTGCTGAAATCGTTCATGACTCGATTTCTCTCTGATTCGTTCAATAAAACGTTCTCGATCTTATCTAACTTGATTGATAGTGAATTAAGCATCTTGTGTTGCTTATTAATTGCTTTCCCGTTCCTTTTCATAACGTTATATTCTGCTTCAATTATCGTTGTTTGTTGTTTTAAGAGCGAAAGCAAATGATTTTCATTGTCATGTATAGACTGAATGTCTTGTTTATATTGTTCTGCGAATCTCTCATCAAGTACACCGAACAAGCTGTTTGCTAGATAGCCTATCCCGTTGATAAGGCCTCGCTTGCGTCGGCGCAGGACTCGTGTTCGTCGCGTGCTGGAATGCTGACTCAGTAGCAGGTGGTTATAGTACTCGAGTTCTGAGAATTCTTGCTGCAATTGAACTTGTATGACGTCACAATGTGACGATTCTTTAAACTTGTTGCATAACTGATCCAAGTAGCTAAGATATTTACTGCATGCTTCTGTACCTTGCCAAAATGAATTCATGTCATAGTACGTGACTATCTTCCATTCATCTCTGATTACTTAATTGCATGTTTGCAATTTTGTCAAAATAAAGACCTTGATTGTCTTTTAGCTGTGTAACATTGTATGCACAGTGAGATGTGGTCAAAATGCTCATGAAATACAAAAGTAACATTACCAGCGATGAGAAGCTGTAATTTACTTTTTTGTTTTGATATGGCTTGCCATCTTTTACTTCCTTGGAATACGACTCTTGTTTGTCGATTCTATCATTCACAGGGAGAATAGACAGCTTGAGAATAGGCCTCTTGATAAGCCCATTCTTTGTTTTCAATGTGACCACCCTAATGTGGCCATCGGCACCAGGATGCAGCTGGACGACGCGGCCAACTGCCCACTTCCCTGGTGGTAAGTTTGCATCGTTAATTGTAACAATGTCATTTAGTTGAATGTCTGGTTGAGAATGTCTCCACTTGCTTCTTGCTGACAGCTGAGTGAGATATTCAGTATGCCAACGTTTCCAAATATCTTGTACTATTTTTTGAGTTAAATGCCATCTCGTCCGCATATCTGTTTCTGTTGCTAATACAGTCATGTCTTGATTTAAATTGATAAAGCTTGACGGAGAGAGGAAATCCAAGTCGTCTGGATATTCAGTCAGAGGGCACAGTGGCCTCGAGTTAAGTACTGCTTCTAACTGGGCCAGAACTGTGCTGAATTCTTCAAAGGTGAGCTTTTGCTCTCCAACTACTCTTCTTAAATGATATTTTAAACTTTTGACTGCCGCCTCCCACAGCCCTCCTGCTGTAGGCCATGAGGGTGCATTAAAATGCCATTCGATCTTCATGCTAGTAATTTCTTTGATGAAATCTTGATCGAATGTTTCTTGTATCTGCTCCATTTCTTCTTGTAAGATTTTGTTGGCGCCGACAAAGTTCGTACCGTTGTCGCTGTACAAGTGTTTCGGCGAGCCTTTTCTTCCAGCCATTCTTCGCAACGCAGCTATGAATGCTGCTGATGTGAGATCTGAGACCAAATCTATATGAACAAGCTTGGTCACCATACAGACAAATACCACCACGTAGCCCTTTGTGGTCTTAATACCACGGCCTTTGTTGGCCTTTATGAGCACGTGCCCGGTGTAATCGACGCCTGTATGTTCAAAAGGCTTTGCAACGTTACATCTCTGCGTAGGTAAATCACCCATCAGCTGTGCCATCTTGCTTGGATTATGCTTACGACAGGTAACGCAGGTACGTATACGCTTTTTGACCGCTCGATTACCGCCTATGATCCAGTAATTCTTGCGAATGAATGCTGATGTCACCCGTGCTCCTCCATGGAAGGTAAGTTCATGTGCCTGATCTATAATTAAGTTTGTTAAGTGCCCTTCGTGAGCTATGATGATCGGATGCATCATATTTTGATTAATGTTGGCCTTACTTAGTCTTCCTTTAACTCTGAGAAGTCCTTCGTTGTCAAGGAATGGATTTAGTTGCAGTAACTTGTTTTTTGCTGATAGCGCCTTCTTTTCTTGTAGATTATGTACTTCCTGGGAAAATTCTCTGTGCTGTACATATAAAATTATTTTATGCTTAGCATTTACTAATTCTTGTAATGTAAAATAAGTTTGCATGCGATTTTTCTTGTATCTCGCTTGCTTGATAAATCTTAATATCCATGCTAAAACTCTTGTTAGTTTAGCGAGTGAACTATATCTTGCTAATAATTCACCCAGAATGTTATCGCTTTCTTGCTGCGATATGTAATTAATCTGATTGGCTTTTCTTACTTCTTCGTCTGTGGCAAACACTGCTTGCTCAGTTTTTTGGTCTGGATCGTAGTTCCGCAGCCACGATGGTCCTTCCCACCACAGCGAATGGTTTTTCAATTGATCGATACCCAATCCGCGACTTGCGCAGTCCGCAGGATTTTCTGCTGACTTGACGTAACGCCAGCTGTTTGTAGGTATAATGCTTGATATTTGTCGCACCCTGTTGGCGACAAAAGGCTTCCATCGTCCTGGCTCCCTTTGTAACCAGGCTAGGACTACCATTGAATCAGTCCAATTAAATATCTTGATATTGTGACTGCTAAGGCATTGTTGAATTTTAGACAACAATTTTGCCAGTAATAGAGCACCACTCAGCTCTAATCTTGGTATTGAAATTGATTTGTTTACTGGAGCTAATCTTGCTTTTCCTGCTAATAACGAGATCTTTGTATCGCCGTTGTTTTCAGTCTTGCAATAAACAACGCATGCGTAGGCATTATTAGAAGCATCGCAGAACCCATGTAATTCTAGCGTGTTGTTTTCTCCTGTACCCAACCAACGCTCCAGCTTGAATTGATTAATTTTGTGCATGTCACCTTTAATGTCAAGCCATTCCTTGCTAATTTGATCGGGTAACTTGTCATCCCATTGAATGCTTGACATCCAAACTTGCTGAAATAGCAGTTTTAGCTTGGTTGATATCGGTGACAGCCAACCAAGAGGGTCGAACAACTTTGATATGTCTGACAGCATGGATCTCTTAGTTGGTGTTTTGTTAGATGATTCAATTTTTGATTGAAATGTGAATAAGTCTGCTTTTGAATTCCAACGCAATCCTAAGGTTTTTAATGTTTCCATTTCCTTGAAATCGAAATTTTCTTGCTTGTTACTCGTCCCGAGTGTATCTTCTTGTAACGCTGATGCATTAGAAGACCACTTTCTTAAATTGAATCCCCCTGATTTTAACAACGTGATTAACTCTTGCTTTAGTTTTACTGCTAACTCAACAGAATGAGACCCGTGTAGAACATCATCCATGTAGAATGACTGCTCCAATGCCTTGATTGCAACACTGTCAAAATTGTGTCTTTCATCTTCAGCCAATTGTTTTAAAGTCATCATAGCTAAAAATGGTGCAGCCTTGGTGCCATATGTTACAGTGCATAGCTGGTATACCTGATGACGTATGTCGGTGGTATCCCTCCAAATGATTTTTTGAAATCTTTGATCCTGTTCGTTCAACCTAATGAAACGAAACATTTTTTCAATATCTGCCGTAAAAGCTATGCGATATTGTCTCCATCTTAATAGTAAAGATTGGAGATCTTGCTGTAGATTTGGGCCTTTTAACATGACGTCATTCAAGCTATTTCCTGTTGTTGTTTTTGTAGAAGCGTTGAAAACTACGCGAAGTGCTGTCGTAGTGGAATCGTTTCGCAATACACAATGGTGCGGTAAATAAAAATCCGGTTGCATGTTACCGGACGCTAGTTTCATATGTCCTAAAGTATTATATTCCTGAATAAATAATTTATATTGTTTTGCTAATTCTTCATTATTGTGAAATTTCGTTTCCAACTGTTGAAATTGCGCCATTGCTTTATTTTTAGACAATCCCAACTGTGTCTCAAAGTTTTCTTGAAAAGGCAATCTTACTTGATACATGCCATTTTCGTTTCTTGTTGTGGTTTTCTTGTAATACTCCATGCATTGTAGATCTTCTGCGGATAAACTGGATGATTCAGTTATGTCTTCGATCTCCCAAAATTTTTGTATATCGTCCACTTGATTCAGGACTACTTTACAGTGTAAATATCATATCAATATCAAAATGACAGCAATAATAGTGTTCCATGCTTAAATCGTACTACATATCGCATTAGTGTTTTGCACAAGTGCCAATTGTCTGGTGACCTGGCTTACAGGTTTCGAAAAAAACCTAGTTTAGCACCATTTTCGCATATTTGCACTTCTTTGGATTCGCATTACATCGGATTCTCATTTTTTCGGAATGTCTTTTCACTGTATTAGTACAGTCGACAGGAATCAGAGAGATTTCTTCCTTTTGTATACTACTAAGGTGGCAAACAAACATACGGCCCGTCAGATGGTAAGCAGTCCAAAACATAAGATAGTTGGATTCCATAGTTTTTACAATTTTTAGCAAGCGATTTTCAATTTTATTGACATTTTTTTTTAATGCTTGATTTTAGTTCTTTATCTGCTCTATTATCTTGTTTATTTATAAAATAGTGATTTTTATTGAATGTCAATAAGGTCGAAAATTACTTGCATCTACTTTTTGCAAGCATTATCGATATCTGATTACTTTTCGGTTGTTTTTAGCTTTGTTGACGGTCATTTCTTAAAATAAAATAGGTACTTAGAATGCCATTGGCGGGATACCTGTAAGCATATTTGTGGCTATTTGACTGAACCTATCTTTATGTATATGACATTTTAAACGTCTCGACCTATCGAGCGATTATATTGTTTACAACACTAAGGAAACTTGGTTTGTACCGATATTATTGATTTTTGGTTACGTCAATTTATTTGAATACCCTGAGTGTCACTTACTATTTGATGCTGACTGTACCTACTCATGAATATGAACAACGTTTACTATGTCATGTATGGGACCAATATTAAAAGAAAATAAAAACAACCGTTTCATACATTTTGATTGAGTACCTAATGCATTGTTGTAAGGAAAAGCTGTTTTGTTATATTCTGTAACCGAAATGTTAAAAGTTAGATGAACCTAACTAACTCCGTTACTGAGAATCGAAGGCAAAGTCTAACATTTACTTCAAAATAAATATTAATTTTGAATCCTAGAGGCTTACAATAGTAACTTACAATAATTTTTAGAACTTCTTTTTTTTATTAAGGTTTTAAGTTAAAATAAACTAATAATCTTCAAAATTATTTGTAAAGAAATTATTCTTTAAGCCTTAATAGAAAATTCTACTCCTTAAAATTTGCAATTTTATATCATTATTATGAATATAAAGCTAAATAATTTTTAATAAAAGAGAAATATCTCGTTAATAAATTTACAATTTATCGCTTAAACTCAGCCATTTTATTTTTTAATTTAAAAGCGAAAATGACTTTATTCAACAAATCATAAAGATATTGGAACATTATATTTTATTTTTGGAATTTGAGCTGGTATAGTAGGAACTTCATTAAGATTATTAATTCGAGCTGAATTAGGAAATCCTGGGTCTTTAATTGGTGATGATCAAATTTATAACACTATTGTTACTGCCCATGCATTTATTATGATTTTTTTCATAGTTATACCTATTATAATTGGAGGATTTGGAAATTGACTTGTACCTTTAATATTAGGAGCACCAGATATAGCATTCCCCCGTATAAATAATATAAGTTTTTGATTACTTCCTCCTTCCTTAACTCTTCTTATTTCAAGAAGAATCGTAGAAAATGGTGCAGGTACCGGATGAACAGTGTACCCCCCACTTTCATCTAATCTACTACTCTCAGAGAGCGAATAAAAAAGGCAAATACCTACACATCTGTGTTCTTGCTTTATCTAAACGAAAAAATACTAGAACAGAGGTTAAATCGTCAAAGTCATCGGGCGATGTTATAACCTTAAAGGCGTACTATTACATCAACGACTATTTAAATGACAAGAATAATTGGTCGCTGTGATTTTTTTACTGTTTATCTTTTAATTAAATTATTAGTATTGACATGATCTGTACTTTGACATTTCATAATGAGTAGTATTGCATAATGTGGTTAGCGTCCTCGACCAGTGATCCTGAGCAACCTGCTGCAAGTTCGTCATGCTCTCTTAGATGTGAATGCATGCGGTATCGTCAGGGGTCGGGTTACCCCCTTCCCTCAAATATGGCGAGAGGGGTAATGGTTGATCTACTTGTTTATTTTACGTCGATGATCCTAGTTAGGGTTCCGTTGCCAAATGGCAAAAAACGGATTCCTTATAGATTCGTCATGTATGTCTGTCTGTCTGTGTGTCCGAGTATATGTCACAGCCATTTTTTTTCCGAAACTATAAAAGCTATGCTGTTGAAACTTGGTAAGTAGATGTATTCTGTGAACCGTATTATGATTTTCACACAAAAATAGAAAAAATACAATAATTATTGTGGTACCCCATACATAGAACTGAAACTCAAAAAAAAATATTTTCATCAAACCCATACGTGTGGGGTATCTATGGATAGGTCTTCAAAAATGATATTGAGGTTTCTAATTTCATTTTTTTCTAAACTGAATAGTTTGCGCGAGAGACACTTCCAAAGTGGTAAAATATTCTACAGCTGCAAACTGGATGGAAGATCATAATCTAGAAATTAATTTCACTAAAACTAAACTAATTACGTTCCATCCACATCAGAAATCCCCTTTAAAACTAAATTTTATGTTCAATAACAAAAAACTAGAACAGGTGGATGAATTTACTCTTCTCGGTTTGTCTATAGATACCCACATAAATTGGAAATCCCACATACAAAAAATACGAGCAAAATTATCCAAATTCTCATACGCCTTACGCGAAATTAAAAAAAACCACTAACCTGCAAACTGCACTTGTTACCTACTATGCATATGCCCAGGCATGGCTCAGCTATGGGGTCATGCTCTGGGGTAACAGTACAGACTCACAAACCATATTTATTTTACAAAAGAAGTTAATTCGAATAATAACAAACATAGAACAAACAGATAGCTGCAAACCACACTTCCAAAACTATAAAATACTCACACTTCCCTGTTTATATATTTTAGAATTATGTAAATTTGTCAAAAAACATCAAGATTTCTACACTACTTGCGAAGAGACACAAAAAAGATACACTTTTAGACACAACAAAAACAAAATAAACAAACCTCAATCCCGAATCAAAATGCACTCAACCAGCCCTTTAATTATGTCCATTAAAATTTACAACAAATTACCAAATAATATTAGAGAAGAAAACAAAACAAATATATTTATTAATAAATTGAAAAGATTTCTTGAATCCAAGGCATCCTACACCGTAAAGGAGTTTCTAGATGATAAATCTATTGAAAAATAAAATACTCTTTCTGATACAACACATTATAAAATAAAATAAATATTAATAAAATATATAGGTATATAAAATATTAAATTAAATATTGAATACAGATAATCAAGTAAAGAATATAAAAATATGAATACTTAAATAATTTTCATAATTTATTAAAATAAATGTATATGGTATATATACTTATAATAATTAATCTAGTTGAGTTCATAATAATAGCGAAAACTTGTAAGAATTTAATAGTAATAATGTAATCTCGTGCAAATATATATAATAACAACTGATATGCAGAAACATAATAATAATATGTATAATACAATATAATTATATACCAAATGAAAGACAGTAAATGAGAATATTGATTTAGTTAAATTGTAACTCAGCCCTCTTCCTCTCTCCTAATTTTTTGCGTGCCCGACAGGGTCCATATTTTGATCTTGTACCATTATTATTTTTTACCATCTATGTAACATATGGAATGCAATAAAGAATTGAGTATTGAGTATAAAATGTGTCCCCCCCCCCCCCCGTAACTTCTAAAATAAGGGAATGTTAAAACTAAAAAAAATATATGACGTACATTACCATGTAAACTTCCACCGAAAATTGGTTTGAACGAGATCTAGTAAGTGGTTTTTTTTAATACGTCATAAATCGTAAACCACAATTTACCTTTCATTCAGTCAATTCAAATATAAAATTCAAAAAAAAAACATTTAATTTTATAAACATAAACCTTATGCATAAACCGTGAATACATGCAGGTTTGTACCGAACCCTCGGTGCGCGAGTCCGACTCCCACTTGGCCAGTTTTTTTTCATTTGTTGCCTCGAGTTGTAACTTGGGTCGTAACAGCTATGTGAACATAATTCAGCATCGCATATGTAAGTAGTCCTTTTATGCTAGGAGGCTTTTATTTTGGTAGCTATGTTAATATTATTTTTTTTTGCTTGAGTATAGTTTTCATTTTATTTGTTAGTATATTGGATTGGCTAGCTGACATATGGCAAATCATTTAATTTAATGTTTTGTGTATCTTAATGTTTACTACTTACCGTTGTATAAAATCAAGTTCTTCTAACTGGACACACAGCTGTGCTGCTGGGGAGTTTGTTGAGCCACTTCTTCCCAGCTAAAGTGGCTAGGAAGTGGTGAAAGGCAGGCGTTTCAGGGGACTGTCGTATATAATTTTGACGTTTAAAAAGTGCTGATCCTCATCCTAATTTGAATAAATGACTTTTGATTTTGATTTTAACAATAAATTGAAGAACTGTCAAATTGAAGTAGAAAATAGTATACATATTTCTGAAATAGACATTTAAATTCAAATTCAAATTTTTTATTTCAGATATAAATCTATATATTGTTAGTATTAATACAACTTACCCTAATGTTAGTATTAAATGAAAGAAATAAACGAAAGAATGATTGAACTGATCGTTCAATGGTTCATTAGTTCATTTGCCAAAGTGGTATGAACTATGAGTCACCTTCGCAAGAATGGAAAGTCCCAACAGTCTGAGAACACATTCAGGATGCCGTTGGAGGAGGGCCGCAAGCGCGCAACCATGGAAGCGCAGCGCCTCCGCATAATCGCAGCAAACTTGTCGACGCTCAGTTCCGCTAACATCCCTGATGCGCTACATCTCCACGGCAGCCTCAAAAGCACCCTGAATGCGTTATTGTATTGTAAACGCAGATCGCTGTATGCTCGCTAAGTAAACTTGGTCCACAGACTGCACGTGTAGAACGACTGGCAGAAGGCCTTATAAAGCGTTATCTTAACAGATTCAGCACAGCGCGAAAACCTGCGTGCCAGCATGTTACCGCGGACAGCCAGTGACCTGCACTCCCTGTCAATGTCTACATTGTCTTTTAAGTCATCAGTGACCCAGTGACCCAAATACTTGAACCTCTGAACCCGACCCAAAGGAATCCCAGAGAGTGAGAGTTCTGGCAGCTGTTTGAGGTTAAAGTACCCGATTTAAAAACCAACCATTCACTTTTATCGGTATTTTATGTGAGCCCATGAGCCACCGTATAACTTTTACAAATTTTCAGGAGACTTCTCATTGCACCGAGAGATGGGCTCAGCAGCACCATGTCATCAGCATAGCTAATGTTGTTCACGCAGACAAGCCTTCTCATTGCACCGAGAGATGGGCTCAGCAGCACCATGTTATCAGCATAGCTAGTGTTGTTCATGCAGACACCGTCTATATGACAACCGACTTTGGTGCTACTGAGCTCACCTATCAGCTTGTTCGTGTATAAGTTAAACAGACGAGGGGAGCTCGGTCCCCCTTGCCTTACCCCACAATTCAGCCCATAAATATCATGATATAAGCCAGCCCACTTAACTCTATTGTTCTGACTACTTTACCAAAATCGAAACAGTGATATAACGTCAGCTGGGACAGTAGTATCATGAGTGGGCTTATGCCAGAGCAGTTCATAATTAACTAAGTCAAAAGCCCTCGATAAATCCAAAAAACATGCTATTACATGAGTCTTTCTGTCTGTATAATATTGGACAGTCTGCTATAAACATAAAATTGCGTTGATTACTTTGGTCTAAAATAAAACTAACCATCTTCGAGGACGATATGTTTAGCTAGAATTTTATCAAGCAGACTATCCAATACCTTAGCAACGACAGTGACAAGGCATATAGGCCTATAATTGGAGATATCGGAGGCGTCACCGGTCTTATTCTTTATAACAGACACAATGAATGTATTAGTCAGTACAACAGGTAAGTAACTATGACTTAAACATAGGTTAAAAAAATATAACAAGCACTCATGGCAAGTGTACTCCCGCGTATTTAAGATGTTCTACGCTGAGGGCCGTCGAGAACAGAGGAGTTTCCCCTTACCATGTTCTATATAGTACCCGCTTCTTCCTTAGCGGCCCTATTTGGCAGCTCGCCGTTGCCACACAAACAACGCTCGTCGGCACCCCCAACCTATGTTTTAATTTATTTCCTAATTTCCAAAATTTATTAAATTGCTTACTTTTATATCATGAAGCTAGCATAGTTATGTATTTAAATTTTATCTAGATTATTTTGAAAAAAAAAAAAATTTTGCTTTAAAAAGATTTCGTGATGTACACATATTTTCATAAATCAATCCAGAAGTAGGTTTATTGTATAACAGTCACATTTGATAACACAGTCAGGCATCGCGGTGAGCCTGTTTCTTCCACCCTACAACATAACTTATTTTTTGACGCTTTGTTACAGACCCTGCATGAGTAAGTTCGGCTCCTTTTTTTTCAAAATAGAAATTAAGTTATTTTACTATCCTATCTATCACCAACCAATGCTCAGTTTTATGATACGTATTATAAGCATTTTTACAAAATTTTGGATGAAAATCTAATTTGTTTTAGGATGCTATTACAGTATTCAGAATATTTATTTGTTGTAAATCCGTCTCAACCCTTATAACTATTTTTTTACAAGAAATTTACTAACAATTTTAGGTTTAATTAGATTAATGTTTCACTCTATTAACAGCGGAATGTGGTCCCACACGTAAACGCCGTACAAAATAAACGCATTCTTCAATAAAAGTCTGGCGGCTTCAGTGACCACACAGTGATCTTGCTAGCGTAAGGATCCATTGGCAGATATTAAAAGTATGCGAATTTGACGGCAAAAGTTGTGTATCAATGCAGGACTACGATTGAGCAGAACAGGTTGAAAATAACTAACGTGAGAATTGAGTCCCTGGGTGCGCGTTAGTCTCCCAATACAAAAACCGACTCCACTTCACTGCTCTCAATCACGGAGAGAATCTCACTTACACAATTCGTAAACTCAGGAAGATTCTTGGCACAGTCCGTGGGCATGTACACACTTAAATTTGCAAAGTCCGTTCGTCCTGAGCTATCTTGATACGCACGATACAATGCCAGTGTCGCCGGCGCGTTAGTGTTCCACGCGCGTCTCAAAGAGATGTTAGCAATACTGAAGGGGTCCGCTAAGACCGATGCCTGCCAGGGTCGCTAAATTTGTTTGAAAGAGTTACGCTACGTATCGGTTAAAGCCTTGATGTGCGGCCCCTTCTCGGGTTCCTCTTCGCTTCACGAGGGTAAACCATTGAAATTTAACAACGTGGGAGCAGTGGCACAGAGTTGCTTATTACCACTGACCATATAAATTGGGTCTGAAAATTATTTTTATATTATCCCGTCAGACCATCCTGAAATTGACGAATCTTGTTTACGATTTCCTTAGGATATCCTTTCTTTTTCATCACTACCATTGCCATTACCATTACCATTTGTTTGCAATTGAATGGACGCGACTGCGAGCATACACCCGCGTAAATAAGATAGTCACACACGCTTTAAATATTCATAAAAATATGTTTAATTATTTCTTTTTGTTATAGGTGCAGAACCCGTGCCCGTTTGTTAGTGATGTTCATATTGCTAAACCTTTTAAGTTACAAGAATGCGCTTAGAGTAGTAAAAGAAATGAATTGGAAGAGGGATCCTTCACATGCGTGGTTTCCTATTGTACAACACCATCGCTGGGTGCACAGGATTATACTTCTTGTATTAAATCTCCCAAACTACTTAAATAGCGGCCTAGAAAAGACATATATTACGACAGGGGTTCTCTTAGACAACAGTCGTATTCTAACATCATATAATGCTTATAGGGATCTGATAAGTTCCTCTAATTATACTGACAACATGTTGGCGGTGCTTCCTGTAGGTGTATTAAGAAACAAAACGCTTGTAAAAATATCAGAGATAGTGTGTGGTCGTCGAATAGCATTTGTGCCAAATGATGTGGACTTTATTTGGAATGATCGACGACACTCTCCTATTCACGACCTGATGGTGTTCAGAATGGCCGAAGAAGTTGGAATCGCAAGAACATCTACTAGATTTCACCGCTTTGTTACGGATCCAGCGAACTTTGATTGGGCCGGCCAGCAGAGACAAAAATTTAACGTTAGGATATCTTTCAGCGCTAGCCCCTTCGATCAAATAGATACTAAAGTGCGGATTTTTAGCATTAACTACAGAGACAATAAAAACCATGAAGCTGATTACGCAGATGCAGATGAAGAAACAAAACAAGAAGATGAAACTTACGATATAATACGTGAGACTTATTACGATGAGGACGATGCCGTACTGGAGGACTGCGACGAGTTGTTGCCACGGGAATGGGGTTTTTTCATATGTGTTAGAAATATTGACAACTTCCCAGGTGTGCTGTCAGGCGCAGTGTTATATTCGAATAACAAAGTATTTGGTATTGGCAGCTTCACAATGTTTAAAAACGATACAAGTGTTCTAGTATTCACCGATGTACGAATTTACAAAGAACTAATACAAAAAACGTGCGGAGATGAGGAGTTCGCTTAGTTTAAGTAGGGTAACTATTCAAGATTCCACCGATTCCTGGTGATTTCGGATGGCCAATGGCGACGTTCGAATAGTATATTCGTTCTGAATAGTGTAATAAATAAAACATGGTTTGCTTTTTTCTTAAGCTACGTAATAATTCTAAGTGAATTGTTTAAGTTTATCTTAATATTGTCATCCCATAGAATAATAATAATAATAATAAGCTGGCAACACCGTGAACAAAACGTCACACATTTTGAATAGATACAATTTAAATAGTAAAAATATTTTTGACCCATATTTATAAAAGATTTAGTTATACAGTGAACCTAGACCTAAAAATATTACAATATCATTAAAAAGAAACTATTCAGCAACAAAATGAAGTAAATCCAACCAAAAACTACCGGATCGGAGGTGGCATGACAGATGTCACCTCCGAACTACAATGACTAGAAAATGAAAAAACCATGACGAAATGTTTACAAGATCAGCGGCACGTCACGCACGCCCACCACCTCCGGACTCGTCGCTCAGCTCCGCCTCGCCGCCGCCGGTACCCAGCCCCACTGCGGGTGCTGTGATGACACCGGCCGTGGCAGTTGCGTCGAGCTCGAGTGACGAGTATTTCTCTCCGCCCACGACGCCACCACCTGCTCGTCGACGGGGAGGACGCCGGCCGCCGGACGGCTTAGGACCTCGAGGCCCACCGGCCTCTGATAGGGTCCCCGCTCCCGGCGGAAGTGTGCAGCGCATGAGATGGACACAACCCATCAATGAAAATGTCATGCGCTCATACTATGGGGCTACAGAGGGTGGAAACAATCTGACCGCGTACCGTGTTCGGATGCTCTCTCTGTTTCAGGTGCTTGAGCCAGCTGTCAACGTTTCGGCACAACGACTGTCGGATCAGGTGCGGGTCATCCAGCGTCATCGTATGTTGGATGACAGTGTACTTGATCGCTTGAGAAATGAAATGCGGAGTAGCCATGTCATCGCCCCCACGCCGCAGACTGCTGCAGTACCACCGCAGCCTGTCGCAACTTATGCTGACGAGGGACGGGATGACAGGGCTACAAACGTAAGTACCCATTGCAATGATGAATTGAGGAGTGCTTTGGAATGTGCGATTCGGGAATATCGGTTCATGACTCCCGAACTTAGACCACGCTTACCTCGTTTGCCCATGCATAACAAAAATAGAGCACTGGTGGCGGCTTTGGATTCGCAGTTGTCAAATTATTTTGATGACTGCGAAGATCTCACCGATACTCATTCGATTCTGTACTGCGCGGCTGTAGCGGCATGTCGTGTAGCTGGCGTCAAATTCCCTAATGACTCTAGAGCTACACGACCGAAACCAGCCGTACCAGCTTGGCAGTGCAGAATTGAACGTCGTATTGGTGAGGCCAGAGCCCTCATCGGGAAACTAATTTGCTTCAGGGAGGGCAACACTCGCCCTAGAGTGATGCGCTTTGTGAGGCGGGCGTTCTCGGGGACTGATATCAGCCCTCAGGACTATATGTCCCGTGTCACAGAGCGCATAGACTTCCTGAAGCAGAAAGTATATGCATGGGCAAACCGTATTCGTAGGTATAAGCGGCGAGTGGACCGATGTACTCAGAACCGCACCTTCCAGAGTGATGAAAGGTGGGTTTATAGGGCTTGGGAGCGACCGGTCCAAGGTGTGGCGGACACGCGCCTGCCGGATAATGATGCCATGTGTTCTTTTTGGCGCAGTATCTGGTCGGTGCCTGTCAGTCACACCGAAGGGGATTGGGCTCGAGAAGTCGAGCGAGCTTGCGATCCAATACCAGAAATGGGGGCTATTACCATCTGCCCCCAAGATGTAGCTCGTGCAGTCCGTCCATTATCCAACTGGAAGTCTCCAGGGCCAGACGGGCTGCACAACTTCTGGATCAAATGGTTTATTGGATCGCATGCTCGCTTGGCGACTCAGTACCAGACTGCTTTGGAGTCTGGTTCGCTACCCCAGTTTCTAACAACAGGAATTACCCACCTGCTCCACAAATCGGGTAGTACCGCGGAACCCAAAAATTATAGGCCGATCACATGTTTACCGACGGTCTATAAAGTTCTTACATCCATTTTGAGAGCTAAAATTTACGATCATATTGACACCAACTCCATCATGTCTGTCTCTCAAAATGGATGTAGAAACGGGTCTCGCGGTACTAAGGAGCTGCTCCTCATTGATATGGCCATCAGCCAACAGGTTCGTCGTTCCCGAAAGGATCTGTCGACATGTTGGATAGATTATAAGAAGGCCTATGACTCGGTGCCACATACATGGCTCATGAGGGTGCTGGAGTTGTATAAAGTCGATGCAACTCTGCGTACCTTCCTGATTTCATGTATGGGGCAGTGGAGGACGGTCCTTCGCTATCCAGGATGTCGAAATATCCAAAGGAACAGCGAACCGATAAGGATCGAGCGAGGCATATTTCAGGGTGATAGTTTGAGTCCGCTTTGGTTCTGCTTAGCCATGAATCCTCTAAGCACACTGCTGGAGGACTCAGGCATAGGCTATCGGATGAGGAGAGGTGGTCAGGTTATATCCCACCTCTTTTACATGGATGACCTAAAACTCTTTGCTCCCAACAATTTTCAACTGATGGAACTACTGAAAGTAACTGAAACCTTCAGTAGCGCCATCAGGATGGAATTTGGTGTGGACAAATGTGCGGTCATGCATGTAAAACGAGGGAAGATTGTGGAATCCGTGGGAACCCAACTCTCGGATTCCATAAACTTCCGAACCCTCTCCGCATCCGAAACCTATAAGTATTTGGGTATGTCGGAAGCGTTGGGCGTCAATGTTACTGACATGAAGCAATCGTTGAAGGAGCGCTTCTTCGGCCGCCTGAAGAAAGTATTTAATAGTCTTCTATCAGGCGGAAACAAGGTGCGCGCCTTTAACGGTTGGGTCATGCCGGTTTTGATGTACTCTTTCGGCATACTCAAATGGACTCAAACCGAGCTGGACGCCTTGGATAGGAAGGTCCGTACGCTGCTGACTGCATATCGAATGCATCACCCACGGTCATCGGTCATGAGGCTGTATATCCCGCGAAAGTGTGGAGGTCGAGGCTTCTTAAACGCTAAGACTCTCCACAATCGCGAGATATGCAGTCTTAGGGAATATTTCCTAGAAACCAACGTGGGGATGCATCGAGATGTGGTCGCGGTTGACAAGGGCCTCACCCCGCTCTCCTTGGCAAACGAGAACTGGCGCAAACCTGTAATACTTGACACTAATGAACGCATGGAAGTATGGCAGAGTAAGGAGCTCCACGGACGCTTTTTCCGGGCCCTACATGGACCCGATGTAGATATAATGGCGTCCGTAGCCTGGCTGCGTTTCGGTGACCTCTTTGGGGAAACCGAAGGTTTTATCTGTGCAATTATGGACGAAGTTATGATGACGAACAATTACCGGAGATTTATTGTGAAAGATGGCACGGTTGACATCTGTCGGGCATGCCACCGTCCAGGGGAATCCATTAGGCACATAATCTCTGGGTGTTCTCGTCTAGCTAACGAAGAATACTTGCATAGGCATAACCTAGTAGCCAGGATTATCCATCAGCAAATTGCTCTTAAATACAACCTTGTAAAATCGGAAGTGCCGTACTACAGGTATGTGCCCGACCCAGTTCTCGAAAATGGAAATATCACATTGTACTGGGATCTATCCATCATCACTGACAGGACTATTGTCGCTAATAAGCCTGATATAGTGGTGGTGGATCGAGTAGAGCGGCGCACAATGATTGTTGACATAACGGTCCCACATGACGAGAACCTCGTGAAAGCTGAGAAAGATAAACAGATCAAGTATCTTGACTTGGCTCGCGAGATTGTCGACATGTGGGATATGGATTCAGCGATCATTGTGCCGATAGTCGTCACTGCCAATGGCTTGATAGCCAAGAGCCTCGACCAACACCTAAGGAGGCTCTCGTTAGGCAGCTGGGTCAAAGGCTTGATTCAGAAAGCGGTACTTCTGGACACGGCTCGCATCGTCAGGAGGTTCCTTTCTCTGGAGCCCTGACCGCCGGTAGCTTGGACCCTGTTCCCGATACCGGTGGGCTACTATTTTTTATATTTTTAAATGTTTCTATAATTTTTGTATCCTAATATTTAAAAATCTAAATAATATGTTAAAATAAGTGAAATAAAAGAATAATAATAATAAAATCATTTATTCCCAAAAGTAAATTACAAAGTAGTTATGCGCAACATTTGCAGCTTAGGACTTACAGGTGCACAGATATTTGATCAATGACCCCCATGCTAGGTGGAACCTGTGTTACAGGGGTCATCCATCCGTCCATTATACCAAATTACAGGTAAGTAAGTAGTATTTATTTTTAAGGGATACAATCATGTTTTTAATTCTAGTGTGAAAAAGATGTGGTAAGAGAGTGTGCGTGCGTGTGTGTGTGTGGGCATGAGTGAGTGAGTTTGTGTGTGTTCGTGTGTGTGTGTGTGTGTATGAGTGAGTGAATTTGTGTGTGTGAGTATGAGTGAGTTTGTGTGGGTGTATATATAGTTGTTGGTCATGTATATTGCGATTTCAATAGTTCTTCTGTTTTATTATAGTCAAGAGTTAAAAGATATTCTTTAATTTTAGATTTACAATGAAATTTGTTAAGGGAATGTATATTCAAAATCGGGTTCAATTTGTTATAAGTGTGGGCGCTTAGGAATGAGTAGTGTCGTTTAGCAAAAGTCGTGTTCGTGCTTTTTGTAGGACACGGGGGTACTGGTCTTCTTCTTACTGTGGAGGCATGGCTTGTGTTTAATGGTGTGTTTGAGTGTTTGCGGATAAGTGCGCGGTAGATGAAAAGTTGTCGGACTGTTAAAACTTTGTAATCCATATAAAGTTGTTGCGTGGGAAATCTAAAAGGCCTACCAAGAAGCACTTTAATTACCGCTCTTTGTGCCCGCTCCACCTGTATAAACGCAGTCTTCGCTGCTCCTCCCCAGGCTGCAATGCAATATGTTAAGATGGACTCACAAAGAGCACAGTAAGCCATATTTAGAACTTCCCTGTGGGCGGACAGTCTAAGTTTTTTGAAGATATAGATAAGTTTTCTAACCCGCGCGGACAAAGTCTCAAGGTGATAGTGCCAAGATAGGCAGGCATCAACCTGTAGGCCTAGATATTTAACAACCGGGGCTCGGGAAACGGAGGGGCATGAGCAATGTGGATCACTGAGAGCGCATATATGCGCTTTGAGTACTATTGAGTTTATTGGTGGCAGGAGGGATGGTCTGAGGCCAAAAGTGACAAAGTGAGTTTTGCTAATGTTTAGCGTAAGACTGTTACTAGACAACCAGAGCATTGTCTCGTGCAGTGCTTTTTCAGCAGTCTTATTTGCCGTGGCCCAATCATTTCCATAACTCAGAATGACCGTGTCGTCTGCATATGCCAGGATTCGGGTAGAAGGCAGAGAGAGGGAGCAGAGGTCATTCACGTATATCTGAAAGAGCAGAGGACTAAGGAGGCTTCCTTGTGGTACACCGTAATTTAAAAATTCTTCGCTACTAATGTTGTCCCCTATCTTCACACATTGCGTGCGGTTCAGTAAAAAGTCCTTAAATATTTTGTGGGCATCACCGCGCACCCCAATTGACTCCAGCTTGGCGAGAAGGACGGGAACAGAGACGGTATCAAATGCCTTAGAGAGGTCCAGGAAGATACCTACACACTTCTGTTTACTGTCCAGTTTATCCACCACAATATCCAACAACGCGGTCACTGCATCCTCCGTAGATAAACCTTTTCTAAAACCAAATTGGTTATTGGAGATTATTTGGTATTTGTCGAGAAACCGGCTGAGGTTTTTGTAGAGAATTCTTTCCAGTATTTTAGAGATGACCGGTAGAACAGAAATAGGGCGGTAATTGGTGACACCGTCTCTGTCCCCCGACTTGAAAATTGGGTGTACGATTGCTTTTTTTAGCGCCTGTGGAAATGTTCCAGTAGACAGAGCTAGGTTGCAGATATGCGTGATGGGTTTAACTAGAGCATGACTGGCAGCTTTGATTAAGTTTGGGGGTATACTGTCCCACCCGGGTGCACTATCCGCACGGAGATCCTTAATAATGCAACCTACTTCATCCTCATCTGTCGTGAGGAGACCCAACGAATTGACCATAGATTGGTTATTGTTTGTGGTTGGTTGGAAAGACCTTGCACTTGGTGGTATTTGATTGGCCAGAGTTTGACCCACGCTTGCAAAAAATGCATTGACAGAATTTACAGACTTTGAGGGAGAATGTTCTATTTTCAGGAGTTCAATGGGTGTAGGTGATGAGCGGTGCGAGTCTGTCACAGTCCGGATAGCATTCCACATTTTTTTTGGGTTGTTTTTAGCTTTAAGAAATAGTTGTTTCTCGTGATCGATTTTTAGTTTTTTCAAAAGATTGTTGCAGAAATTCCTATATCGCAGGTAAGTTAATTTCAGAATAGAGTTATGGGGTTCCTTATTTGTTTCCTTATGCATATTATCTCTGTTTCGTATGCATCGCAATAGTCCGGGTGTTATCCACGGCTTGATGATTCTTAATTTACATGGGAAGTATGTGCGGACAGTGTTCCTAAGTATAATTGATGACATCACCTCCAGTAATTTGTTAGTGGCGTCATTGGAATCATTCAACGCGATGATGTTGGAGAAATCGTACCCTTCAATATCTTTAATAGCGTCCGGAACATTGAGGCGAGATGTACTGAGTTTGTGAGGAGCATTAGAAGGGTTTTTAGCTTCTATGCTGAGTATGACTGCCGAATGGTCGGTGATGGTTGCTTCCAGGACGAGTGTGATTGCATTATTGTTCGATTTTAGGAGAATATGGTCTAAGCAATTGTTTAAACGGGTGGGGAGAACATGTGCAGGTAAAAACCCGTGAGATGCAGTTAAATTTAAATAGTCATGAGAGCGTTGGTCATTATGACCGGGACTTATATTTATGTTTAAGTCTCCTATCACAGCAATATTGTTGTATGCATTGTAATTGGAAAGAAGACTATTTAGACTATTTAAAAAGTTGTCAATTTTCCGTTGTGATGGTGGTCTATACAGCGCAACGATGACAAAATTGTTGTCTACAGTACATACAAGGCAGCTAGATTCAGCGAAGTTCGGTTCAGTAATGTTATAGCATAAATGTTCCTTGATGTAAATCACTATTCCGTCGTTCTGATTTGATAAAGTATTTGTCTGATGCGATGTAAACCCCGCTAAGTTTGGGATGGATGTGGCTTTTTTGAGCCAACACTCAGTGAGAATGAGAATATCACACTTTATCTTAATAGCGACTAGCACACACAAAAATTCATTGAAATTTTTATTAATACTCCTAATATTCAGATGAATTATATTTAATGATTTAGGGGACGTTATATATTTGGGGCAATCTTCAGGTGGGCAAGTAAACGACGTAGACACATGTATGTTGTCTATGTCATTATTTAAATTAATTGTCATAGCCATTGATAATGAGTTGTAACTGGTACACAGGAGTTAAGGTATAGTGAGTTGAGAAAAAGTACCTCAAGTGACCGAGGAAACGTCCCAGTGACGCAGTTGCTACCAAATCATTGCAATATTTTGATAAAAGAAAACTGTTGACCATCGAAAACCTTTTTAACGAGTAGTTATAGTAAAAGGATAGTTTGTGTACTGTGTTGTGATATAAGTTAGTATTGTGTGACGTATTCGTTATGTCATGTTTTTGTGTAAGGTGATTAGTTACTAATCGGTTTGGTGTACAAAAGGTGTTTGTGAAGATACATGCATTATTTAGTAGAATAGTGGTTGTGTATGTGAGAAGTTTACATGCAATTATATAAGTTTGTATAACTAATATTATAAAAATTAAATTTCTGGTAAAGCATAATTGTGCGGCTTTACACCAAAACAATATTGCGACATACAGTCATTGATTTACTTGCAGATCCATGAGGGTTTTTTCCGACTTTATAAGTACACTCTTGGCTCCTTCTAATTTCCTGAGGAAGATGTTACCGTTGGCTGTCCAGCAGAATTTATATTCCTTGGCCTTTGCAAATTCTCTTGCAGCATAGAACAGCTTCCTTGAACTGGCGGGGAGAAACTCCGCGATGTAGACTGGACGACGGTCACCCGCCAACCCAATGGTATTGCTGTTCAGGCGCTCTTCTTTAGGCTTCGTTTTATTGAAATTGCGCACCGATGTTATTAGTTGGTTTTTCATTTGCACATTGCTGAATTCTGTGACAATTGGTCTAATTGTGCCCGGTTTTCCTGGGAGCCGATAAATATCTCGTACAATGGATTCGCTAATACTCATATCAACTGCTGCACCCAGATTTGAGACAATTTTAGATAGGTCCGAAGAGGTCTCATTGTCAGTGGGTGGTACATTTCGGATCTCAATGCTGGAAGGACGCGACAATTGCTCCAGGTCTTGAATTTTTGTTTCAAGGTGATTTATACATTCTCGATAAGCTTGTTTCTCCTTTTTTAATATGTCTATTTGTTGAAGCATATCGTCATACTGCTTACTAATAAAGGTGATATTCTTCTCAATTTCCGCGTTTGACTTTTGATAGTTGTGGACGCTGAGGCTCAAGTTGCTCTCTATTAGTGGCTACTAGAGGGAAAGCAGTATGTAACTTTGTATAGTTTGATGGTTGACTTAGTTTGGACTCCAACTTAAGACAACTTAATGTAACTATTCAATGTATAGATTCCAAATACGCCCGCGTAAATAAAGCTACATCTTGACCAATTTCAATCTAAAGCAACGACTTTTCCTTTGATATGAGTGTGTCATATTTGGCGATAATCTCAATATCAAAATTATAGTTTATCATATAATCCATACGACTATTGCAGCTTTATTATTTAAAGAGTCGTACTTTAAATGATTATCTTATAGTGTGGTGTTATTCGCGTTCGTAGGATTTAACTTTCACAACCCTGCTCACGCACAAATGTGCTCTCCGGATGGTGCTAAACGATCAACAACGCTAGGTCTCAGGCAACGGTAAACGGACAATGCAGGAACCCGCTGGGTGGAAAGCGGACGGCCCTTCCCAATTTGTGAGTGATACCTTATATTTGGGGGTCCAAACGCCTCTTGCCGGAGGCTCTACCTGGGGGTCATGCGGTCCATGGCCCTTTACGGGGCAGCGGTGTGGGCGCTCTCATTGAGGCTGCGCCCAGCGCGCCGGTTAAGTGCGGCGCAAAGGTTATGGCCATCCGGCTAGTCCGGGGATACCGCACGGTCTCCTGCGGAGCTTCCTTGCCGGATTGCGGCCATGGGCTCTGGAGGCTAAGGTCCTCGCCCACATGTGAGAGTGGCGCGAGGAAGCGAAACGCCGGGGCGAAACTCCACCGCCACGACAAATCACGGCACGGTGGACAGAGCTCCGGTGTGATCTCACGGCGAAATGGCGGGTACGATTGTCGCATCCCAGCGCTGGACACGCCACAATTGCGGTGGTAACTCCCCTCTTTGAGGAGTGGATAAAGAGGCGCCACGGCGTCCTCGGCGTCCAGGCGGACCTTCCGCCTGACGCCGTGTCCGCGTGGAGGCGATCGGAGGCGGCAATCTCTCGTATTCGGCCCTGGTGCAAACCATGGTACGGAGCGAGAGGGCATGGGAAGCCGTCACCTCCTTCTGCGAAGCAGTAATGCTCGCGAAGGAGAAGGTGGGGCACGTGAGAGAGTGGCAGTATCTGCGCCCTCATGTCCGTAGCAGCCGCAGGAGGAGATGCCCCAGACGTCGAGAGTCGATAACGGACTCCCGGCCACCATTTGCGCGGGCTTGCGGGCGGTGAGCAATGTGTAGCTCGCCGCCCGGTAAGGATCAGGCCCGTGTCGAGGGCGCGTAGTGTTCCACGCGTGCCTCAAAGAGATGTCAGCAGTACTGAAGGGTCTGCTAGGACCGATGTCTGCTAGGGTCGCGAGTTTTGTTCGAAAGAGACACCGTGGCCTTGGCACATGGGCAACTGAAGGAACACGGGTGGGTTTTAGTCAGTAAACGTCTGACACACCCTCCCGCTTCGCCCAAGAGCGGGAGACGTCATTTTATGATTTCCCACCCCCCAAAAAAAAAACCTTATATTTTACGGCAAATAGCCTGGTTCTCAATACCAAGAAAACGAAATGTGTAAAGTTTGCCTTACCGAATATTAGACATCAAGGTGTAGCGACCGTACAGCGTCATCAATTGCAATGTAAGCATTCTTCATAGTAAATGTACAGGCGACATGGGCGAAGACCAGTCTTTCCGAGAGCCCCTCTCGGGTCAGTGTTATCGTGTCGCGAGTTAACTGAATGTAATCAAATACCATTGTGTAAATATTGGAGATTGAATAAAACTACAAGTGAACTCTTGGTCTCTGTATTCATTTACTCATCCTGCCACACAAAGACCCCCACCGTAACCACACTAGTTCCCAAAATCGTCTTAGATAAAGAGGTTCTTAAAACTGTAGACTCGTCTGTTTTTCTGGGCATAACAGTAGGTGGCAAACTTCAGTGGGGTCCACATATTTCGAGCCTAGCGGGGAGGCTCAGTACTGCCGCCGACGCCGTCAGGAAAGTAAGACAATATACTACTAACGTTGATACAGCTCGGTTAGTCTATTTTAGTTATTTTCACAGCGGTATGTCTTTTTTTTTTGGATGTGTAATCATCAAATGACTTCTCCCGCTCTGAGCGGAGCGGGAGGGCGTGTCAGACTTTTACTGACTAAAACCCACCCGTGTTCCTTCAGTTGCCCATGTGCCAGGGTCACGGTATTTCTTTCGAACAATCTCGCGACCCTGGCAACAGCAGTATGTCTTACGGTATTTTACTATGGGGCAAAGCCTTGACTGGCCTGTTAGTCTAGTGGTAAGTGACCCTGACTGCTAAGACTGAGGTCGTGGGTTCGATTCCCACCCAGGAAAAATCTTTGTGTGATGAGCACGATCATTTGTTCTGTGTCTGGGTGTAATTTATCTATAATATGTATGTATTTAGAAATATATAAGTATGTTTATCAGTGGTCTGGTTACCATAGTACAGGCTCTGCCTAGTTTGTTAGGGTTTTAGAAAACTAACTATACAATTGTACCTAGTGGACATAATAAATGCAGTTTATATTTAAAATAAACGCATTTCTATTAACTACCGTCGTCTTGTATAATCATGTAACCATCGGCAAGCGACAAGTGACAGTACGCGTGTCACTTGTCCTTTAAAAACGGTGAAACGGCTGCGCGCAGCTCAATTGTTGGTGCGACGCCGAAGAGTAAAGACTGAAAAGTAATACTGTGTCACTCCGTATAGAAATATTGCTATCCGTTACAGCAAATCCAGGTCAGTTTATTTTATCATCAATATTTTAATATCTGAGTGTTAACGTTTGTAAATCACTTAAAATAACCAACCGTGTAACGTACTTTTAAGCTAAGGTGTATTGTCATTGCTGGTGTTGATTATATCCTGTTGTATAAAGTGTTTTAGTTCTATTAAATGTTCGTTAGATTATTCAAAGTTTAATTTCGAAAACTACCCTGCATAATCTAAAGTTAATAAATAGTTCAGTGCTTACATCTCAGAAGTGGGATAGACGAGTAAAAGTTACAATAAAACTATCTGCTCGTTTATCCTGCCCACATGTTGTTTGTCGGTTAGAAAGTACGTTTTTTTTTTAAAAAAAAAAGAAAATAACCTATTATCGAAATGGAGGTTCAATTATTTTCTGAGTAATTAATTACACTTTATGTATATAACACGCAATGACATTAGACTTTAGTACTTTCTTACAGTTTTCCAGTGTATGTTGATTGTTACTTAAAAATTATTATTCACCTGTGTCTGTACGATATTTAATTGCAATGTGGAAGCACTTCATCATTACACAGCTTTGCCAGGGCTACTCTCTGGAAGCGCTTAACCATTACACAGCTTTGCCAGGGCTACCCTCTGGAAACACTTCATCATTACACAGCTTTGCCAGGGCTACTCTCTGGAAGCGCTTCACAATTACACAGCTTTGCCAGGGCTACCCTCTGGAAGCACTTCATCATTACACAGCTTTGCCAGGGCTACCCTCTGGAAGCACTTCATCATTACACAGCTTTGCCAGGGCTACTCTCTGGAAGCGCTTCACCATTACACCGCTTTGCCAGGGCTACCCTCTGGAAGCACTTCATCATTACACAGCTTTGCCAGGGCTACTCTCTGGAAGCGCTTCACCATTACACAGCTTTGCCAGGGCTACCCTCTGGAAGCACTACATCATTACACAGCTTTGCCAGGGCTACTCTCTGGAAGCGCTTCACCATTACACAGCTTTGCCAGGGCTATCCTCTGGAAGCACTTCATTATTACACAGCTTTGCCAGGGCTACTCTCTGGAAGCGCTTCACCATTACACAGCTTTGCCAGGGCTACCCTCTGGAAGCGCTTCATAATTACACAGCTTTGCCAGGGCTACCCTCTGGAAGCGTTACATTATTACAGTGTTACCAAGGATAAATACCCTTTGAAATGATTCTACATTGCAAGGGTTCTCTATTTTAAATGTTTTTATAACATCCTAATGCAGTACGTATGTATTACTAATGCTTATTGATTAATGCTATGGATCTCCTAAGCATTAAAACAATGAGGTTATCAATATTCACTATAAGTTTCAGTTTATAACTACAAATTTAATGAGGCTTGACACATTAATTATCAATACTGCTATCAAGACAAGTATAAGGCGGGGCACGATAATCACCAGTGCTGCCGTTAAGAATAAGGCGGGGCACGATAATCACCAGTGCTGCCGTTAAGCATAAGGCGGGGCACGATAATCACCAGTGCTGCCGTTAAGAATAAGGAGGGCACGATAATCACCAGTGCTGCCGTTAAGCATAAGGCGGGGCACGATAATCACCAGTGCTGCCGTTAAGAATAAGGAGGGCACGATAATCACCAGTGCTGCCGTTAAGCATAGGGCGGGGCACGATAATCACCAGTGCTGCCGTTAAGAATAAGGCGGGGCACGATAATCACCAGTGCTGCCGTTAAGAATAAGGCGGGGCACGATAATCACCAGTGCTGCCGTTAAGAATAAGGCTTGGCACATTAGTCATCAGTGCGGCCGTTAAGTATAAGGCTTGGCACGTTAATCACCAGTGCTGCCGTTAAGTATAAGGCTTGGCGCGTTAATCACCAGTGCTGCCGGTAAGGATAAGGCTTAGCGCGTTAATCACCAGTGCTGCCGGTAAGGATAAGGCTTGGCGCTTTAATCACCAGTGGTGCCGGTAAGTATAAGACTTGGCACGTTAATCACCAGTGCTGCTATTAAGCCAAGTATAAGGCTTAGGCACGTTAATCACCAGAGCTGCTATTAAGCTAAGTGTAAGGCTTAGGCTCGTTAATCACCAGTGCTGCTATTAAGCCAAGTGTAAGGCTTAGGCACGTTAATCACCAGTGCTGCTATTAAGCCAAGTGTAAGGCTTAGGCACGTTAATCACCAGTGCTGCTATTAAGCC
The DNA here is from genome assembly GCA_947507805.1 of Aporophyla nigra. Classification (NCBI taxonomy): domain Eukaryota; kingdom Metazoa; phylum Arthropoda; class Insecta; order Lepidoptera; family Noctuidae; genus Aporophyla; species Aporophyla nigra. The sequence goes on along the minus strand of OX382297.1, from coordinate 15,639,380 downwards.
AAGTGTAAGGCTTAGGCACGTTTAACATCATAGTGCTGCTATCAAGTACAAGCTTGGGCACAAGTGCTGTTATCAAGTGTAATTAACTTGGGCACGGTGCCTCTAATGAGCGGGCACGAAGTCATGTCTACTGAAAGTGCGGCTGCAGCCGCAGGACGACGACGGCAGCATTCACCGTATGCTTCAAGCGACGAGTCTATAATTCTTTGTCCTCGTAACCGCCAACCTGCAACACCTAGAACGCCGTCCAAACGTTGTCACCAGTCGCGTTTGCCGAAACGTAAATCTACACAACGTGGTCGGTCCCGCGAGCTACAAGTACGCCGACGCCGCAGATCGCGAGATTTAAACTGCATAGATTCTAGTAGTAGTTCAAAGGAAATGTCTTCATCGCGTAAACGTGTCAATCAACGTAGCCATCAAACTAACGATAGAATATGTGACAGACGTGAGGGGAGTAAAGGACGGTGTGCTAGTAGCGATTCTGATAATTCAACTAATGGTAAACAAAGTAAACGACGTCATTATTCCCCGAATGTTCAGTCGAATAAACGTGGTAAAACTAATTTAGATGATAAAGATAGTACTAACAGTATTTTAGACAAGTTTTTAAATATTCTTAAAGATGTAAAAGGTCAATCTAGCTCCAAACTTTCCTTAAATAATGTCATTCCAGAATTTGATCCAATGACAAAAGATCAGACTATCTTGATGTGGCTTACTAAAGTGGAGGAATGTGCAGAGATCTATGGTTGGGACGATAAAGAAACTATCCACTTTGCCCTACCAAAATTAACCGGTGTTGCAAAAATCTGGTACCAAGGTCTCAGCACAGTCCTTTACTCGTGGACCGAATGGAAACGAAAATTAGTAGAAAATTTTCCGTGTCGTGACGATTACGCGGAACTTTTAATAGCAATGTTAGCTAAGAAAGCCCGTTATGGCGAATCATTGGAGCACTACTTTTACGAAAAAACTAATCTACTAAATAGGTGCGGGATAAAAGGTCGTAAAGCGGTCGACTGTATTCTAAACGGGATTGAAGATCGTGCTGTCACAGTTGGTGCTCAAGCTGCTCAATTTCGCGAGCCTGAAGAGGTACTGAAATACATTAAAACCGTTAAAATACGTTATTCTAGAGATACTGGGGATAGAAATCAAAGACACGAGAGGAAGACTGCTGGAACGAGCGCTTCCAACATACGAAACGGTCCTGAACCAAGAAAGTTAGTATGTCACAATTGTAATGAAGAAGGTCACAAGAGCATTCAATGCCAGAGGACGCCGACAACGTGTCATCATTGTGGTAAGTTGGGCCATTTAAGTTCTTATTGTAGGTTCAGGAAACAAAAACTACAAGCTAGCGATCAAAAGGAAGGAATGTAGAAGAAAAATTGGTAAGTATAAGAATTAATATCGGAGTTGAAGACCAATTAGACAAACTTGCTGGCAGTAAATTGTTCATTACCGCGTATTAGGAACAAAATCATATACCGTCGGAGATTTGGTAAGCGTAAGAAGGGGAATTCCGAGTACTGGCAAGTCCAAGAAATTAATTATGAAATTTCAAGGACCGTACAGAATCGTTAAAGTATTGCCCAATGACCGTTATTTAGTAGCAGATAACCCTCGAACGCAGAAAAAAGGCTGCCGTAATTGTGAAAACATTATTGAAATAGTTCAAATGAAACCGTGGCTTAGTTTTAATCAAAATTTTGGCAGTTCAGATTCTGAATGTGACGACGTTGCGTCGGAATCAGAGCAATCTAACATCGATACATCATAGAGAATATTACTTTGATATTTGCTGCAATTTACTATTGTGTAAATAATACATTAAGATCATGGTAATATAAGAATGTTGGTATAAATATTTACAGAACTATATTTCATTACGCGGTAATGTTACTGTTATTTTATTATTATCTTTATTTTCTGTATTTGTAATATTGTAATATAAGTGTGTATTGTAAGCCATGTCATGTTTGTTTCGTTTATACAACCAACTAAAACTTGGTTCCTTTTTTTTCTTCTTTTATAAATAATTTAATTGAGTTTATGGTATTTAGATCTAATTATGTTTAAGTTTATAACATTTTTGAGTTATGAAACTAAATTTATTCTGAACGACTGAATATGTTGAATTGATATTGTAAACATTCGTTTGATACTAATTCAGTACGCTAACTACAATTAATGATCAATCAGCGGGAATTCATACAAATTTTAAACTATGTATAATTTGAACAATTTATTAATACATTGATAATATACATGACAATGAACCATAATTTCTTGGAAATAAAAGAGCGAAGGGACTTGCTCTAACAGGATGGCCGAGCTGTTAGGGTTTTAGAAAACTAACTATACAATTGTACCTAGTGGACATAATAAATGCAGTTTATATTTAAAATAAACGCATTTCTATTAACTACCGTCGTCTTGTATAATCATGTAACCATCGGCAAGCGACAAGTGACAGTACGCGTGTCACTTGTCCTTTAAAAACGGTGAAACGGCTGCGCGCAGCTCAATTGTTGGTGCGACGCCGAAGAGTAAAGACTGAAAAGTAATACTGTGTCACTCCGTATAGAAATATTGCTATCCGTTACAGCAAATCCAGGTCAGTTTATTTTATCATCAATATTTTAATATCTGAGTGTTAACGTTTGTAAATCACTTAAAATAACCAACCGTGTAACGTACTTTTAAGCTAAGGTGTATTGTCATTGCTGGTGTTGATTATATCCTGTTGTATAAAGTGTTTTAGTTCTATTAAATGTTCGTTAGATTATTCAAAGTTTAATTTCGAAAACTACCCTGCATAATCTAAAGTTAATAAATAGTTCAGTGCTTACAAGTTTGGGATCAGATAACGGTGTGTTGGTTGTCCTAAGATAATAAAAAAAAAAGCCGCTGATATTCAAAATGTTTTTGTCCTTCAGACGAGCTATTCGAGCAATTTACCACTAAGTCGCCACAGTTTCGGTAAGGGACTTTTTTAATGATATTGGTATTCTTACGGTGGCATCACAATTCATTTTCGCCAATATCTTAAATATTAGGCAAAATGTACACTATACGCTAAAAACAGTGATATTCACACTGTTAACACAAAAAATAAGGACAAACTACGTGCTCCCTTTTTTTCTTTTTTTTTTTTGGATGGGAAGTCATCAAATGACTTCTCCCGCTCTGGGCGGAGCGGGAGTGCGTGTCATACTTTTACTGACTAAAACCCACCCGTGTTCCTTCAGTTGCCCATGTGCCGGGGCCACGGTATCTCTTTCGAACAATCACGCAACCCCGGCAGGCACCGGTCCTAGCAGACCCCTTCAGTGCTGCTGACATCTCTTTGAGGCGCGCGTGGAACACTACGCGCCGTCGACCCGAGCTTGGTCCTTACCGGGCGGCGAGCTACCCATTGCTCGCCGCCCGCAAGCTCGCGCCTACGGTGGCCGGGAGTCCGCAATCGACTCCCGACGCCCGAGGCGTCTCCTCCTGCGGCGGCTAGGAACGTGAGGGCGCAGAGACTGCCACTCCCTCACGCGCTCCGCCTCCTCCTTCACGAGCATTACTGCTTCGCAGAAGGAGGTGACGGCTTCCCATGCCCTCTCGCTCCGTACCATTGCTCGCACCAGGGCCGGACGCGAGAGGTCGCCGCCGCCGATCGCCTCCACGAGAACACGACGGTGCTCCGCCCAGGCAGGGCACACCTCCACCGTATGCTCCACCGTGTCCTCTGGACGATCCTCACAATGGAAACACACGGACGTTTCCTCCCGCTTTGTCCTGAACAGGAACCCACCGAAGCACCCATGCCCGGTGAGAACCTGCGTCAGGCGGAAGGTGAGGACGCCGTGGCACCTCTCTATCCACTCCTCAAAGAGGGGACTTACAGCCGCAATTGTGGCGTGCCCTGCGCTGGGTAGCGACAATCGTACCCGCCATGTCGCCATGAGATCCTGCCGGAGCTCTGTCCGCCGTGCCGCGATTTGTCGAGGCAGCGGAGTTTCACCCCGGCGTTTCGCGTCCTCGCGCCACTCCCACATGTGGGCGAGGACCTTTGCCTCCAAATCCCATGGCGGCACTCCGGCAAGGAGGCTCGCCGCCTCGCAGGAGACCGTGCGGTATCCCCGGATTAACCGGATGGCCATGACCCTTTGGGCCGCACTCAACCGGCGCGCTGGGCGCAGCCTCAATGAGGGCGCCCACACCGGTGACCCGTATAGGGCCATGGACCGCACGACCCCCGTGTAGAGCCTCCGGCAGAAGGCGTTTGGACCCCCCAGATTGGGCAGGAGCCGCTTTAAGGCAGCCCCCACCCGCTCCAGTCTGGGAGCCAAACGTCGGAAATGCTCAACGAAGTTCCACCGGCTGTCGAGGACACGTCCTAGGTACTTCATCGTCGACTCGACGCCGATGTGAACCCCTCCCACCGTGAGTTGGGAACCCGAAGGTGGCGCGTTCCGAGGACCATGAAAACCCATGGCCTCGGACTTGTGCAGAGCCACCTCGAGTCCCAATTGCCGGATTCTTTCGACGATTGTCGCAACCCCGCGTGTCATTAAGTCGGCATATGTGCGTGCTCCCTTCACCGGCTTCATAAGATGCGGAACTCATTTGTTGGGCTTTTTTTCTTTGGATGGGAAATCATCAAATTACTTCTCCCGCTCTGGGCGGAGCGGAAGGGTGTGTCAGACTTTTACTGACTAAAACCCACCCGTGTTCCTTCAGTGGTCCATATGCCAGGGCCACGGTAACTCTTTCGAACGAATATCGCGACCCTGGCAGGCATCTGTCCTAGCAGACCCCTTCAATATTGCTGACATCTCTTTGAGTCGCACGTGGAACACTATGCGCCGTCGACCCGAGCCTGGTCCTTACCGGGCGGCGAGCTAGCTATTGCTCGCCGCCTGAAAACTCGCGCTTACGGTGGCCGGGAGTCCGCTATCGACTCCCATTGCCCGGGGCGTCTCCTCCTGCGGTGCCTAGGAACGTGAGGGCGCAGAGACTGCCATTCCCTCACGCGCCCCACCTCCTCCTTTGCGAGCATTGCTGCTTCGTAGAAAGAGGTGACGGCTTCCCATGCCCTCTCGCTCCGTACCATGGTTCGCACCAGGGCCGGATACGAGAGCTCGCCACCACCGATTGTCTCCACGAGGACATGGTGGAGCTCCGCCCAGGCAGGGCACACCTCCACCGTATGTTCCACCGTATCCTCCAGACGATCCTCGCAATGGAAACACCCGGGCGTTTCCTCCCGCTTTATCCTGAATAGGAAGCCAACATAGCACCCATGCCCGGTGAGGACCTGCGTCAGGCGGAAGGTGAGGACGCCGTGGCGCCACTCTATCCACTCCTCAAAGAGGGGACTTACCGCCGCAATTGTGGCGTGGCCAACTCATTTGTTGGGCTTGGAATAACATTTAACAACAAGCTACCTCCTTCTTTACTAGAATTACCTTTTAAAGCGTTTAAAGCTCAAGTAAAATCCAACCTTTCTTTAAAGGCATTGTATAAAACTGGAGGAACTTCTAGGAATTTTGTGAATTAGAATAAAATTCAGGATGTAGCACGCAGCGAAACACTTAGTATGTAAAGTATATTAAGTAATTATTGAACAACCTCACATTCAAAAAAGGATTAAAAAATGATATTAAGTGAAACGCCTGATAAAATACTTATAGCTATTTTTTATTATCTACAATATTGCGCCGAGCTAACTTGAGCCAACGGTACTGGAACTGACGCTTTAACATGCCTCCGGCTGTTGAAAGCTCGCCTTTCAACAGTTCTCTTCCAATAACGGGCAAATCTTCGAGAATGCTCGTCTGATATTCCCAGTTGAAGTCTTAATATCGGCAACTCTGCTTATGCCATCTGTACCAGGATGAAGACCTACAACGCGGCCCAACTTCCACTTCATCGGTGGCTGGTTATCCTCCTTGATAAAAACGAGGGACTCCAGGTCCAGGCTGTCATTGCTGGTTTGCCAGTTTACTCGTTGCTGAAGCTCGGACACATATTCCTTGCTCCATCTTGACCAGAAATGCTGCCGCAGCTGCTCAATTCGTTGATGGTGCGTCAAGTGATGAGTAGAGAGACTAGTTCCAGATATCCTCCAGACAGGAAAAGACGTGAGAGGTCGTCCAATTAGGAAATGACCTGGAGTGAGAGGCAACAGGTCTTCTGGATTTGACGATAACGGTGTGAGCGGTCGAGAATTTAAAATTCTTTCAATTTGAACAAAAACAGAGTTAAGCTCTTCGTAAGCTGCTCTTTTCATTGATATGTCAAAAGCGTTTGACTGTGTAAAGTATGACATTTTGCTTAATAAATTAGAAAGTATAGGAATAAGAGGTATAGCTCTTAAACTAATTGTTGAAGTAATATTTGTGCGAATTTTTTGGGTACGAAACAAAATAGTTCTTCGTGTTATCTTCCGAGATAGCGAATCCAAATGGAGACACAAATGAGCGAGGTATGCGTAGTTCCTCAATTCCATCGTTCAGCCTACATAATAGAGAAGGGTATAGTACGTGGAAGTTTAAAATGCGTAATTACCTTATGCATGAGCAGTTGTGGGAAGCGATCAGTGGCCACTCAACAGGGATGAATGTTTCCAATGTTACAAAGATAAGGAGCGATAAGAAGGCACTAACAAAAAGGAGACGGATGCGCTTTCATACAATCTTGGGCCTGGATGTAAAAAGATGAAATTGGTGTCTATTGATAGGTACTATATTATTAAACAATCACAGAAAATTTTGCAGGTTTTGGCAATCTGAGAACCGAGTTAAATAAGATTTAGGAAAAGTGAGGTTACGTAACAATCTACACTTAACAGCTGATTTTTGAAATGCGATTCTCATTCTTTTAAATACAGTTGGGGTGTTAAATATAAAGAATATTATTATAATTCATCATCATCATCATCAGCATTTCAGCCGAAAGACGTTCACTACTGGTCATAAGTCTTCCCCGATTCGGGGGGGTTTGCCATAATCGCAACGCTGAGCAGGCGGGTTGGCGATCGCAGTGTAGTCGCAAAATGCATAGAGAACGCTGCTGCCAATTCGAAGTCCCTTAGTCGCCTCTTACGACATCCACAGGAAGAAATAGGGTGGTGCTATTCTTTACTATTCTTTATCATTATATAAGTATTTGTAGAAGGGCTGGTGGCTAAGTAATAACAGCCGCACGGGTTAACCGATCAGGTTAAGCTACGCTTGCCGCGGTTGGTCCATGGATGGGTGACCATCTTTACATACCAAGACCCTTCCGTGCCTCGGAAAGCATGTTAAGCCGGTGGTCCCAGCTATCTTTCGTAGATCTTAGACAGTCGTTACGGGTCATCAGAAGCCCAGTCTGACAACCAGTCTTACCAAGGGATATCATAATACCCAGTAACTGGCTTGTAGAACTCAGATAGGCAGTCACTCCGTGTAAAATACTGGTACCCAGCTGCATCCGGTTAGACAGGACGCCGACCTCAATATAATTGGGGAAAGGCTAAGCAGATGATAATTTATATAGGTATTTCTAGAGTGAGGGAGAGAAAATAAAAATGTTCTTTAGTAATATTTTTTATTTATCTTCAATTATGATTAAATTGTCATCTAGAAACTGCAGGTGGTACTAATTATCTTGGTACCTAGCCCAACTAAGGTACCATATTATTTTCATAACAAGAGGTGGTCTTTGATCCAACTACCAGCAAGCTTGGCAAACATGGTCACTGCATTTTACCTGAAAGATGTAAAAAGTGGTTAATAACAGATAACATGATTAAGTACTTTAAAAAAATCTTGGTCCGATAGTTACTTAGTTCTATATAATGTATCTACATGGGCCTTTTAAATGTTTACCTATACTTTATTATATTAATTAATACCGAACTACCTGCTAAATAACTCAAATATTATGTTCACTGATAACATGTGTGATTATTGGAGAGCGAGGAATACTGTCCTACCGTGATACAGTTTAAACTATGTAGTACTAAGGTCAGTGTGAATTACTCTAACTACCAAACAACCATTTACGTTTGATATGAGATCTTATTTGTTTGTTTTTTTATACGTACATATAACTCATTGTGCCTAAGGTTGTTATTGTGCTACTAGATATAAGAACGTTGCCCCTAAAACGACCCACTGACCTTTTATTTTTTATTAGTATTTTGTTAGTATAATGGTGAAGGAAAAAATATTGTAAAGATTGCAAGCCAGCGTGGTAGACGTTGGTGAGGTAAACAAGAAGTGAGTAAGTACTTACAGATTGTGGTGTACGCCATTGACGAATTACTGCTAATATCATTTCGTCATCCAAATCTCGACGATCTGTTGTATTACAGCGATTAGTCGCTATGCGACAATTTACACAACGATCCATGGTGTCGCTTTCCAATAGGTAGGCTGTTCGTAGAATCCAAAATGACAAGTCCAAGTCCAACGTTTAAGCGGAGTTCTCCGAGTCGGGTATGGTAGCAAGGCAAGGGTCATACAAGAAGGTAGCTCCGAAGTCCGTAGAATGAAAGCAGGGGTTGAGGAAACATCAATAAAACTATGGGTGGAAACACGATACGCACATGCAATAAACAATATGAAACGAGTGAGTGTCAGCGTTATGTCATGCATGTCATGTCAGAGTTAGCACAGACTAAACATACATTAATCGATTAACAAACGTGAATCAATTTATGTTAATTATATAAATATTTAATTGGTTTAAGCTGTGCAGTATGTTATTTCTAATAGATTTAATTATTTTAATTGAATTAATCATGTGGTGAAGGCATCTTCTTAAATAGTATGAACGTTGATCGATTATAATTTAATCGATATTCCATTTACTTGGGAACCTTAACTTAATTTTAGGATTTCTCATTTTCCAGATTGTAAATTGAGTTGATTTTTCAGATTTTCATATAGAAAAATATAAGCTTTTTTTTTTAAACCATTTCTCCACTTATTACATTTTAGCCCAGAAATGCCCGTCTCCTTTGTCTTGCCCTTGAATCATCTGCAATTACGCATGTGCGAAGTGCAACCACGGCAGCTGAAGCATGGAATGCTCTACAAAATGCTTATGAGGACAAAGGTATAGGTCGGCGTTTATATTTAGAACGGAAGTTATATAGATTGAGACTTGAAGACTTTGATAATAATATTGAGTCGTATATAAATGCTGTTATTTCCATTGCCCAAGACTTGACGGATATAGGCAAAGTTATAGATGATGCGTCCATTGCTGCTATTCTATTGGGTGGTCTAACGTCGAAATATGATCCAATGATTATGGCTCTCGAAAATAATAATGTTAATGTTACCACCTAACTGGTAAAGTCCAAATTACTGAACAAAATGTCCAAGGAAAGCTCGATAAAACTGGAGAGAGCTATGAAGTCAAAGATTGATGCCTCTTCTATTGAGTCAAAGGCAAAGCAAATTGTGTGTTATGGTTGTGGAGAACCTGGTCACAAGAGACCAAACTGTCCTTTAAAGAAAAAGAAGGTCATGAAAAGGAAGAATCCCACTAATAAGGACTCGTCCTCTGTGTCTGCTTTAGGCGCAACAAATAATCATGACATGGACAAATGGTACATTGATTCAGGTGCTACCAAACATATGAGTTCAAGACGAGATTGGTTTGTAGACTTAAAGCTTTTTGATAACCAGGTAACAGTTGATCTGCTGGCTGCTGGGTTTGATAGGCATGAAACCATCATGCGAAGAAAGGTCCTGCTGTTCCATGGTGTCCCAGAGAAGGATAATGAAAAGTTACTCGACGTGGTCCACAACATCATATCCAACCAAATTAAGTTGACAGAGGTATGTAAGGACAAGATTGTTATCCATGTTTGTCATAGACTCGGATTCTCACAGCAAAAGGCCCGACCCATACTAGTACGATTCTTCAAAATGGAGCACCGGCAACTGGTGTGGGAAAGCAAGAAAGCTCTCAAGGGTACTGGGATCACCATCCCTGAGTTCTTGACACAAATTCGGCATCGTGTGTTTGCAGCAGCTCGTAAGCATTTCGGTATGTCAAATTGTTGGTCCATGGAAGGCAAGATTGTTGTTATTTGCCCAGACAAATCCCGCCGAAAGATCGAAACGGCGGGCGAACTTCACGATCTGATAGCCAAATTCCCGTCTTGTTCAGTCGACACCGGGGATTCTGCGCAATCTGAAGAACCCGTATCTCCTAAAGCCGCAACCTTGGATACTCCTGCTAAGAGAACGAGGAAGACGCGTCTGCGCAAGTAACACATTCGTCATTGTTTTTGTCAGTCCATTTACTGCACAACTTCTCAACTTGGCCGTTTTGCATGTTAACAATCTTCATGGGCCGGTATTTAAATAAGTAATTTAAAGCGTCTCACTGCTAATCATTTCATTTTTCATTTTTATTAGTGCCGGTATATACGTAAACTTTTATTTTTGGAGTTTTTCTTTAAAAAAAGTTAAATCTTTTAAGACTGTGTCTACGTCACCTCCTAGGGTTCCGTCATCCAAATACCATACGTTGAATTTAGAATTTAGCTGTCGATAATTGGATTTATTGCCAAACTAAAAATGACTGGCCCAAGAGGGTCGCCCTGTTGACATCCAACAGCTGATTTCAAAAGGTTGTCTTTATAAAGTAATTTGGAGGGGTGCCTGTAACATTGATAGAGAAAACTGTAAATTTTGGGTATTTCTTTTTGGACTTCTGTCAACAAGGTGTCCCTGTTTACGGAATTAAATTTTTGGAGTTTAAAGATCTTTTGTCAAAATTGACAGTATGACGGATGTCAATGTCAGTGTCACAGCTCCTACTCATCCGCCTATGTGTCGCGTTCCATTTTACGTACAGTGCGATGTTTTCATTTTATTTTAATTTTTTCTATTCTGTTGTGTAACTTGGTTTATTATTGTAAAATTTCTGCCAATATACCAGCGAGTGGGGGAGGTTTTTCTCAAAGGAAAATCGATAGTTAATTAGTGTAATTTGTTTTGTATTTAGTTATTATAATACTCTTATAGTTTAAATATTTATATTATTTTTATATTAACATTATTATTTTGGTATATTTATGGATGACGTAGCTGATCTTAACGACAGCTTCTTCTCGTGCTCATCATCTACTAGTTTTGTTAGTGCGGATAGTGTCTCTTCCTTACTTCTTACTTTGAATGATAAAATCTCTTCCCTTTTCTCCAATGACCCTAAGAATCTGCATATTGCTCATATAAATGCTCAGAGTGTTCCTGGTCACTATTCTGAACTTCTGGCATCCTTTAGTAGTGCTCAGCTGGACGCGCTTTTGATATCGGAATCCTTTTTGAAGCCGTCTCTCCCCTCTACTCAATATTCACTCCCCGGCTTCGTCTTGATCCGCAACGATAGGACCGGCAAAGGTGGAGGAGGTATTGCTATCTATTTGCGTGCTGATTTACCTTACAGGGTGGTTAGTTCATCTCCTTCAAGTTATTCTGAGTCGGTGGAATACTTGTTTCTTGAAGTTACTGTTCATCACACAAAAGTTTTGCTAGCAGTGCTTTACAGTCCTAATCTTCACATTGACTACTTCAGTTCCCTCGATTCAACTCTCAGCGATCTTTGCCCCATGTACGAGCACGTTATTTTAATGGGTGATTTTAATACTTGCTTGATTAAAAATGACTCTCGCTCCCTTAAGCTCCTTTCACTCTTGTCTTCTTACAATCTTCAAGTTTTGCCTCTTTCTGCAACTCACTATTTTCCTAACTGTACACCCTCTTTCCTAGATCTTATGATCGTCTCCTCTTCTAATAATGTTTCTTACCATGGTCAACTTAAAGCTACTTTTTCATACCACGATCTCATTTATCTCTCATATCGCATCCGTGTTCCCAAGCGTAAATCTCAGTTTTTATATCTCCGTAACTACAAAGGCATAGATTTGGAGGCTTTGTAGCGTGATGCCGCCAACATTGATTGGACCCCTCTGATCGAGAGCGATAACATCGAGGATAAGGTGAAATGTTTTAATGCAACCGTCCTCGCCTTATTTGATCAGCATGCCCCTATCCGACGTGTCAAAGTAAAACATAACCCAGCACCATGGATAACGCAACAAATTAAAGTGCTTATGGGTCGTAGGGATAAAGCCAAGAGCAGATACAAGCGCAGACCTTCAGAACTGAATCTCTCTTATTACAAATCCTTGCGTAATCGCTGCAGTCATCTGTGTCAAGATGCTAAGAGACGCTATTTCCACGATCAACTCAAAAACCGCAATTCTTCCGATGTTTGGAAATTCCTCAAATCTGTAGGCATAGGCAAGTCACCTGCTAACCAGTGTAAGGATGTGAACCTTAATGATCTTAACAAACATTTCTCTCTCCTTCCCTTTTCTCTAGATCCGTCTGTCAAAGCTACGACACTACAGAGTCTTGCTAGTTTGCCGTTACCTCAATGTTCTCACTTTGAGCTTAGCAATGTTACTGAGGATGACGTTAAGAAATCTGTTCTTGCGATTACTTCTTCAGCAGTCGGTAATGATAAGCTGTGTTCAAGAATGATAACTCTTATCCTTTCCTCTTTACTTCCTGTTCTCACTCACATATTCAGTCACTCATTTACCTCTTGCTCCTTTCCGTCAGTCTGGAAACAGGCTCATATTATACATTTACCTAAAACTAATAACGCTACTTTATTAACCCACTTTAGACCTATTTCTATTCTTCCATTTCTCTCTAAAGTTCTTGAGCACATAGTTCATAGACAAGTATCATTTTTCTTGGCGTCAAACTCGTTAATTTCTCCTTTCCAATCCGGCTTTCGCTCAGGTCATAGTACTGTAACCGCGCTTCTTAAGGTAACTGACGACATCCGCTGGGCAATGGAGAATAAGTCCCTGACTGTTCTCGTATTGCTTGATTTTAGTAGCGCCTTTAACTCTGTGGATTTTGACATTTTATTAGGTATCCTCCAATCTATAAATTTCTCTTCTCCTTCCTTAGCCTGGTTCAGTTCTTATCTCCGAGAACGCTCTCAGTGTGTTCGCCTGGAGGACTCCTTCTCTGATTGGTGTTGTCTCACTGAGAGTGTTCCCCAGGGTAGTGTTCTCTCTCCTTTTCTTCTTTTTTCTATTTTCATAAACCTTGTTACCACGGTTATTTCCTCTAGTTTTCATCTTTACGCGGATGACTTGCAGCTTTACCGGCATTTTACTGTAACTGACGCGGACTCTGCACTTGCTGCAATGAATCGTGACCTGGCTTGCATCAGTGTTTGGGCTAAGTCGTTTGGTTTGCAAATTAACCCATCTAAATCTCAGGCCATGATCATAGGCAGTAGATTTGTTCGTAATGCGGCTGATGTTGCATCCCTGATGCCTTTTTATCTAGATGGTGTTCTTATTGACTACACAGAAACCGCTAAAGATCTGGGTGTAGTTATTGACTGCAATCTTTCGTGGCGAGCTCAGGTGAATGAGGTCAGTCGAAAGGTACATTTCTCCTTTCATTCGCTGAAATGCCTTCAAAGTCTCTTGCCCTTGAAAACTAAAATTTCTTTGGCACAAACACTTATTCAGCCGATTATAGATTATGCTGACGCGTGCTACTTGGATGCTACTGAGGAGCTATTAAACAAGCTTGAGCGCCTGCAAAACCTGTGCATTCGCTTTGATTTCGGTCTTCGAAAGTATGACCATGTTTCTCACCTTCGCAAGGAACTCAAGTGGCTCCCAATCCGCCTTCGCAGGAACACTCGGATTTTATGTCTCCTCTTCAACCTCCTACACAACCCTTCCTATCTGCGTGAACGTTTTTCTTACGCTCGCCCTAGCGATGCACTGTGCAGATCACACCTTAGATCCCTCCTTAAATCCCAACCCCATAAAACCAGTTATTATTCCTATTCCTTCTCTGTTCATGCTGTTAGATTGTGGAACTCACTTCCGCCTAGCATTCGAGATCTAAAAACTATTTCCCTTTTCAAATGTCGAGTAAAAGAGCATTACCTTTCCTCATAATTGTGTGTATTTATGTATATATTTACGTTTATTTTTATACTTTAGCTTTATGTATTTATTTAAGTATATGTTAATTTCTTGCATTATATATGTATAAGTATATTTTAGTTTAAGACTTCACATATTCATATCTCTCTTCTTGTTTTCACACACTATTGTCTACATTTCTTTTTCATTTCTCCTTTCGCAGTTCTGCTGGAAGAAATTTCTTAAGAAATAAGCAGTACCTTTGTACTCAATTGTTTTAATATGTCTTATCACTCTGGTTTTTTACTGTGTGTACATAAATAAATAAATAAATAAATAACAGTTGCAAACGGGACTAAGATTGACGCTGAAGGCATCGGTAAAATATCCATAAATACCGAAAACAACGTCATACAATTAATGATGTGATCTATGAAGACAGCAGTAGAAAAAGGATTTACTGTAATGTTTGATAAGTCTGGTTGTAATTTATTTAATTCAAAAATCTTCTCCTCTACAGGTGATTCGGTTCTACATGGCTCGCCCTGTGGTGGATTGCACACACTTGATTGTGCGGTGAATATTCCCCAATTTTCGAGCCTATGATGTGCACTCTGATTCTATCTCTAAGTATCAGGTATGACATAAACGTTTAGGTCATTGATGTCGCGTCGGTATGAATCTGCTGAAAAATAGTCATAAGGTTATTGATTATAAGGATGTGGATAAAAATCCATGTGTTGCTTGTGTTCAAGCGAAACAAGCTCGAAAACCATTTAAGGCGATTACTTATAAAAGGGCAACTTCAGTATTAGAACTGATCCACTCTGACCTTTGTGGAACAATGTCAGTTAGCTCCTTTCAGGGTAATAAATATTTTTTAATTTTTATAGACGATTTTTCGAGAACTATATTTGTATATTTTATTTCTTCTAAGACAGATTATTCAGCATCAAACTACGGTACCATATGGCCCTCAGCAGAATGGTGTTGCTGAGCGCACTAATCGCTCAATTGTAAAAAAGGCACGCTCTCTTATGGCTCAAAGCGATCTTTCTAAGGCTATTTGGGAAGATGCTGTTCGAACGGCTGTCTACCTGAAGAATAGATGCCCACACCGTGCCTTAAATAATAAAACTCCCTATGAGTTGTGGAATGGTTTCAAACCAGACCTAAATAATCTCAGAGTTTTTGGGTGTAGAGCTCTTATACATATACCTTCTTGTCACCGTGAGAAATTGGATCTTAAAGCTGATGAAGCTATATTTGTAGGCTATACAGAAGATCCTTATAGTTATCTTTTTAGAAATTCATCTTGTCCAAGAACCTTACAAAAGTCTAGAGCACAGAACAATATTACTCCTAGCGGAGAAGAATGACAACTCCATATAAAAAAATGTAACTATAGATTTACACACTGATACTACAAGCGCCACAACGGAATAGCACTGTAACTACACCACGGGCGGCTGGGCGGGAATATTTGAATTTGTATTTATTTTATGGTTTTTAATTTATTTACTGATGGAAACTAGCAGCGGTGGAAAACACGATAGCGGATATATTAACTGACACACGCCCGATATCATGATTAGCACCGCATGCTGCTTCCATCTGTGTTGACAATGAAAGAAAGAAGAAACAATAAATAAAAACAATATTTGTTTAAAATAAAAATTGGTACAAACAATAAACAGTAATACGTTTAGTTTCTAGCAGAGTTTTAGTCATTTGCAATGTTATGTTATTTTATTTTTTGATGAATAAACAAATTATTGAACGACCAGGAAAACAATAACCATATTACAACTAATTCTTGATATTTACATTTTCAAGACCTAAGTAGATCACAAAACACACCTTTACAATAATATGTTTATCAATACATAATTGTATTAGTAAATTGATTTTCGCAGTACTGCCCGATTTATGGAGCAGGTGGGTAATACCTGTCGTAAAGAAGAGTGGTAGCGACCCAGTCTCTAAAGCTGACTGGAATTGTGAGGCTAAGCAGGCGTGTGACTTTTGTAGCCATTTTATCCAGAAATTGTGCAGTCCGTCCGGTCCTGGAGATTTCCAGTTAGGCAACGGACGGACTGCACGGGCCACATCCTGAGGACAGATCGTAATGGCCTCCATGTCTGGTATTGAATCAGACGCCTGCTCAACAACACACATCCAATCACCTTCAGTGTGACTGACGGGCACCGACCAAATGCTTCGCCAAAAACCGCTCATATCATCGCTATTCGGTGGGCACGCGTCAGTCACACTTTGAGTGGGAATGGACCGCTCCCAAGCTCTGTATACCCACCTTTCATCGTTTTGGAAAATTCGATTCTGTGTACCGATCCACTCTCCGCCTATACCGACGGATACGGTTTGCCCATGCATAAACTTTCTGCTTCAGGAAGTCGATGCGCTCTGTGATATGGCATTCATATTCTCGGGGACTAATGTTAGTTCCCGAGAACGCCCGCTTCACAAAGCGCATCACTCTTGGGCGTGTATTGCCCTCCCTGAAGCAGATGAGCTTCCCGATGAGTACCCTGGCCTCATTAATACGACGCTCAATCCTGCATTGCCAGGCTGGTGCGACGGGTTTTGGTCGTGCAGCTCGATCAGTGTTTGGGAATTTGACTCGAGCTATACGACAAGCCGCAATAGCCGTGCAATACAAGATTGAGTGTGTATTGCAAAGGTCTGCACTGCTGTCAATAAAATTTGGTAGCAGCGCATCCAGGGCGCACACCAGTGCTCTGTGTTTTTTATTCATGGGCAAACGTGGTAGCCGTGGTCTAAGGTCAGGTGATGTGAATCGGTACTCACGGATCGTATCCTCCAGAATGCTCCTTATTTCCACATTGCGCAGGTCATTTGCAGATATAGTCCTGGCTTCCTCCTCCAAACCCTGCTGGTCTGCCTGCAGTGGAACCTCAGCAGGCGCATACACAATATTCTGGGGTGGAGGAGTATGACTAGCAGAACTATTCTGCATTTCCGAGCGCAGCCGATCAAGTGTAGCGTCATCCAATCTATGGTTGTGTTGAATGACGCGCACCTGATCCGAAAATCGTTGGGCCGAGACGTTGACGGTTGGTTCAAGCACCTGAAACAGAGAGAGCATCTGAACTCGGTACGCTGTAAGGTTAATTCCTCCCTCTGTAGCCCCATAATATGCGCGCATCACATTTTCGTTAATGGACTGCGTCCATCGCATGCGCGACACATTTCCACCGGCAGCGGGGACCCTGCTCGAGCCCTGTTGGCTTCGAGGTCCCAAGCCCGCTGGTGGCCGTCCTCTTCCTCGCCGCCGTTGTGGTGTTGGTGACAACGGTGGGGAGAAAAACTCGTCGCTCGAGCTCGACGCAACTGCAGCAACCGGAGACACAGCGCTCATGGTAGAGCTGAGCGATAAGTCCGGAGATGGTGGGTGTGCCTGGTGTCGTGCTCTGGCTCTTGTCTGCATAATTTTCAGCTCACATTGTGTTTGAACAGTCTATTTTTCGTTTGTGTTTATGGTCCGTTTTTGTAGGGTTCTGCATTTTAATTTATTGGTATTATTGTTGTACTAGGTATTTTGATGATATTCTTAAATATCGACTGTAGAAATTAATATTAAATTGTGAAAAATATTGAGCGTAAAAAAATTCCTTGTGACGTTGACAGATGCCAGAGACTTATTATTATTAATGCGGAAGAATGAAAATGCCTTCCACATAACACTTAGTTTTTTATATAGAGTGATTACAGGAATTGTAAGGAAGTCCAGTCTTCGTTTGGGTAACAATATTTGGCCCAAGCGCTAGCCCTGGAAATGCAATGAAAATAAATTGTGGTAGAAAAATACAGAAAACAATATACAAATTTCAAGATACCCTCGCATCAGTTTATTAGCTGTTAGTGTGTTCATAAATCTAATCTAAATATAAGTCATCCAAATAAGAGAAATATGTATGTAATGCAAACTGATATTTTTAGGCCTCCTTCGACCTATAACGTAACCATAGTACAAGAGTAAAATTTTTGTAAGATTTACTTACTTCATCTTATTCGCCATGCCAGGATTCGGAAACCTGTTATGACACAGTCATATCTTCGGCGCGAGTTTTACCACACTTGGCGCATCTTCTATGGTTGTTACGATAACTCATGATGGTTTTAGCACCTTTGTCTAATTCGAAAAAGAATAATCGAAAGTTAACAAAACTATGCAAACTTTTTAACGTCCTGTCGTAACACTATAAATAAAAACGTCCTTTCGTAAATAAATCTAAAACTATTTAAAACGTCTTTCCGTTGAAAACTAACAATATTTACTTCAATATAAAAGTTTAAGATTACAATTTAATGCGGAGAGAAACAATATGTATGCACTCGATCGACCCAAAAAACCGTAATGGCGGGCGGGATCGGGAAAATCAAGCAAGTTTTGACATTATCCTAAGTTGTCAATTTGCCGTCCAGTGTTGCCAGATTTTATTATAATATTATTATCATAATTTTTTATATGGTATATAATAGCACTCGCACACATACAAAGGTTTGCATGTGTGCAAGAGTCGAATATCGTCTATACAAGACAATAGACCCTGGTCTAGAGACATTACATTTTTTGAAGGTGGTTTTTCTTCTTTAAATAATAGAAATGTCAACAATACTAAGACTTCTACTGAACCTTTAGTACTTTCTAATAGTCTGCCTATACAGGCAGAAACCAGTATAGTTCAAGAGTCTTTTGAACATATTCCAGTCGTCACTGTTGAACCAGATCCAGGCCCTACTGTTGAATCAGCTCCAGGCCATACAGTTGTCGCTGAAGATCAAACTGCTGAAACTGATCAATTTTTTGAAGCAATTGAGGAATCAATAGTTTCTACTAGTCAAACTGATGGACAACGTAGATATCCTTCAAGAGACTGGAAACTTCCTAATTACTTCTCATACCAAGTTTCTAGTCAAGCGTCTGAAGAGCTTAGAACTTATAATGAGGCTATATTGGCTGATGATGTTAACAAGTGGCAGATGGCAATGAAGGATGAATATAATTCATTGATGAAGCTGAAGACATGGAAATTGGTTGACAGAAAAAACATAAAAGTTATACCATGTAAATCTATATGTATAAAAATGAATCCCTATTTCCCTTGGTCACGCCATCACGCGTGAACGGTTGGACCAATTTCACTTTTCTTTTTTTTGTTGTGTTTGTAATTGTCAGGAGAAATTTAGAAATTGTTTGTAATTGTCAGGTTCTTATGAAAGAAAAAAATAAAAAATTGCGTGAAAAATTAGAAAATTGAAGAACTCTTATTTAACACGTTCAGACCGGCACCTCATGAGTAGGTTATTGGTATCCTACGGCGCAAATCTTCATATGGCCACCGGTGGTACATCACCGCCCCATGAACCAAAAGTCTTGCCGGGCGGGGTGCGCCACCGGTGGACACGGACAGGATTAGACCTGCTTTCGACCTGCAATACTCATACAGGAGCTCTAGTGCCAATGCCACATCGCTGGAGGCCAAACACTGTCGTAGCGAAACCAGACTCTGTTTTGGATTATAATAATGCGAAAAAGGGGGTAGATATTTCTGATCAGATGGCATCGTACTACACCAGCCTTAGAAAAACCCTAAAATGGTACCGGAAGCTAATCATTGAGATTGTCTGTGGCACAATGTTGGAAATGCTTGGGTTATTCACCAAAAATTTGGAGCAGGAAAAAATCTAAGTATTTTAGAATTTCGGGAACAAATTATAAAAGAGATGATTAGCAAGCCCAGCACTGATAAATATTATATTATTATTTGATTATAATCAACCCGATGACGCTGCAGAGGAGGGTAGGCCCCATGCACAAAGAAAGCCAAAAAACAAGTTACAGAAAACGGAAGGAAAGCTCAGAGATACCCGAAAGAGATGCAGACCTTGTTACGACCATTTTACAACAACCGAATCTGCGGGTATGGCTAGAAAAAAATCGAAACGCGTAAATACATTTTGCTCTGCGTGTGAAAAACCAATGTGTTTGGATTGTTTCAATACTATTCATCTAAAATAATTTTCATTTTATACCATCCATAGTGGCATTTTATTTTATATTTTTTTCAATTTTGATTTAATTTTCTTATTATTACATTCTAACGTAATTTATCACAAACGATTTGCATTTCGTACAATTTATGTCGTGATTATGTCAATTTTTTTCTAATAAATATAATTTTTCAATACTGATTTTTACTTACTTTTCTAAATTCTATCCACATCCTGAGCTGCACTATGAAAATTTGTCTATTTTACTAGGCGGGGACGGTAAATACAAAACTTACTCTCAAAGCGGCGCGAATTTCTTAGTACATTGAAAGTATAGTGTGACGTGGCCACCGGTGGTACACCTCGCCGTGGCAGCAAATACTCCGTGCTCCACCGGTGGTACACGCCGGTCTGAACGTGTTAAGAATACATAACAACCATAATAATAGGACAATGTAAACTTTTTTAATGTAACATTATGACATTGGACATAGAATTGACAGAATGCGTGCTCAAATATCATCAAAGAGAATATTTAAAACAAATGCGTCGATCGAAGTTATTTTATTGATAGAAAATACATGTAAAATAATTAATTTATTATTTCCCACAAAAAGGATGTAAGAAAACTGAATTTCTTAGTGTACATCATGGTTAGTTCAGAGCCATTACGCCTAATATTAAAAGTTTAATTTAATACGGAGTTTTGGTAAGTTTGGATAGAATAACATGAACGTTACTAACATAACAAGTGATATGCTCGGTTATAAAGAAGAATATAATAGTTTTCTTCAGCTAGAAATCGCTTTAAGCATTTGATATACCAGGTGGTCATAACTCGGCAGGACCTCACTTACAAGGGTAAAGTTAGCTAGAAAACGCTGTAGGCCTTCAAAGTATCAGGTTATCATAACTTGGTAGGTGCTTGCTAAATAAAGAAGAGTCATCTAGAAAACGCTTTATACCTTCGAAGTACCAGGGGGTGATAACTTGGTACGAACTTATCAAACAGCAGTGTCAGCCAGAAAGCGTTCTATGCCTTTGAAATACCAGGTGGTCATAACTTCCTGCCAGGGTCGCGAGATTTGTTTGAAAGAGTTACCGTGGCCCTGGCATAGCCAACTAAAGGAACACGGGTGGGTTTTAGTTAATAAAAGTCTCCCACTCCGCCCAGAGCGGGAGACGTTATTAGATGATTTCCCACCCAATAAAAAGGTGGTCATAACTTGGTATGAACTAGGCAGAACGGTCTGATGTCCGCAACCCCACGTCTGAGCGCGTAAGGTATGATGAGCTATATTAAACAGGAGTGTCAGCTAGCAAACGCGTTTCCTTTAAAGTACAATAATCATAACTGGGTAGGACCTCACATAACCTGACGTGTCAGCTAGATAACGCTTTATGACTTCGAAGTACCAGGTTGCCATAACTGGGAAGGAGCTTGCTAAACATAGGAGTGTTATCTAGAAAACGCTTTATGCCTTCGAATGAGCAGGTTGTCATAACTCGGTAGGAGCTCACCTCACCTGATTGCCAGGGTCGCGAGATTTGTTCGAAAGAGTTACCGTGACCTTGGCATATAGGCAACTGAAGGAACACGGGTGGGTTGTCCACCAACAAAAAAATGTCAGCTAGAAAATGCTTCATGCCTCCGAAGAAGCAGGTTGTCATAATTGGGTAGGAGCTTGCTAAACAAAAAGAGTCATCTAGAAAACGCTTTATGCTTTTGAAGTATCCGGTAGTCATAATTCTGTACGAACTCGCCTAACCACACCCTAATTGCGCAACACACTATTAATCAAAATCTGGATCATTTTGAAGGTTATTTATTGCTCGTCATCATGCATATAGTTCTTTCTTTTTATTACACGCTTTATATTAGCTTCACTTGTATGTTAGTATGTTTGTATGTTAGTATGTTTGTATGTTTGTTTGTAACCGACTCCTTATAGCGCGATTTTGACCCACTTTAAACGACCAGATTTCATTCAAACTTTGCACACCTGTCAAGGACCGATGACAATGCAATAATTTCATAAATTTGTGCCATTATCCTTGCCAGGATTACCAGGACAGGCTTCACTTGCCTGAGCGTCTTTTGTATGTTGTCCGCTAGAGGGCGCTAGTTAGTTAGTTGACGTACGGCTGTGACGCGTTCGAGCGGTAAAAATCTAGCTAATTTGTGCCATTATCCTTGCCAGGGTTACCAGGACAGCATAAAAACTGTCACAAACTACGCTGACATACGTCCCAAAATTATAGTTCATTCAAACTTTGCACACCTGTCAAGGACCGATGACAATGCAATAATTTCATAAATTTGTGCCATTATCCTTGCCAGGGTTACCAGGACAGCAGAAAAACTGTCACAAACTACGCTGACATACGTCTCAAAATTCGAAACACCCTAAAAAATAGAAAATAAATTATAGTTTAAAATAAATAATAGTTTAAAAAAACTAAAAAACACGCTTCCATGGAAAACCAAACTAAAAAGTACAAAATAATGGAAAAAAAGCGTGGGGTGCTTTTAAGGTATTTTTTTATTGATATCAGGCACCCCACGCTTTTTTTCCATTATTTTGTACTTTTTAGTTTGGTTTTCCATGGAAGCGTGTTTTTTAGTTTTTTTAAACTATTATTTATTTTCTATTTTTTAGGGTGTTTCGAATTTTGAGACGTATGTCAGCGTAGTTTGTGACAATTTTTTTGCTGTCCTGGTAACCCTGGCAAGGATAATGGCACAAGTTTATGAAATTATTGCATTGTCATCAGTCCTTGACAGGTGTGCAAAGTTTGAATGAAATCTGGTCGTTTAAAGTGGGTCAAAATCGCACTATAAGGAGTCGGTTACCGGGTGTTTCCATTGTGAGGATCGTCTAGAGGACACGGTGGAGCATACGGTGGAAGTGTGCCCTGCCTGGGCGGAGCACCGCCGTGTCCTCGTGGAGGCGATCGGCGGCGGCGACCTCTCGCGGCCGGCCCTGGTGCGAGCTATGGTACGGAGCGAGAGGGCATGGGAAGCCGTCACCTCCTTCTGCGAAGCAGTAATGCTCGCGAAGGAGGAGGCGGGGCGCGTGAGGGAATGGCAGTCTCTGCGCCCTCACGTCCCTAGCCGCCGCAGGAGGAGACGCCCCGGGCGCCGGGAGTCGATTGCGGACTCCCGGCCACCGTAGGCGCGAGCTTGCGGGTGGCGATCAATGGGTAGCTCGCCGCCCGGTAAGGACCAGGCTCGGGTCGACGGCGCGTAGTGTTCCACGCGCGCCTCAAAGAGATGTCAGCAACACTGAAGGGGTCTGCTAGGACCGATGCCTGCCAGGGTCGCGTGATTGTTCGAAAGAGATATCGTGACCCTGGCACATGGGCAACTGAAGGAACACGGGTGGGTTTTAGTCAGTAAAAGTCTGACATGCCCTCCCGCTCCGCCCAGAGCGAGAGAAGTCATTTGATGATTTCCCATCCAAAAAAAAAAAAAAAAAAAAAGGAGTCGGTTACAAACAAACATACAAATATACAAACATACAAACATACAAATATACAAACATACAAACATACAAACATACAAGTGAAGCTAATATAAAGCGTGTAAAAACTAAAAACACGCTTCCATTGAAAACCAAACTAAAAAGTACAAAATAATAGAAAAAAAGCGTGGGGTGCCTGATATCAATAAATAAATACCTTAAAAAGCACCCCACGCTTTTTTTCTATTATTTTGTTTACACGCTTTATATTAGCTTCACTTGTATGTTTGTATGTTTGTATATTTGTATGTTTGTATATTTGTATGTTTGTATATTTGTATGTTTGTTTGTAACCGACTCCTTATAGCGCGATTTTGACCCACTTTAAACGACCAGATTTCATTCAAACTTTGCACACCTGTCAAGGACCGATGACAATGCAATAATTTCATAAATTTGTGCCATTATCCTTGCCAGGATTACCAGGACAGGCTTCACTTGCCTGAGCGTCTTTTGTATGTTGTCCGCTAGAGGGCGCTAGTTAGTTAGTTGACGTACGGCTGTGACGCGTTCGAGCGGTAAAAATCTAGCTAATTTGTGCCATTATCCTTGCCAGGGTTACCAGGACAGCAGAAAAACTGTCACAAACTACGCTGACATACGTCTCAAAATTATAGTTCATTCAAACTTTGCACACCTGTCAAGGACCAATGACAATGCAATAATTTCATAAATTTGTGCCATTATCCTTGCCAGGGTTACCAGGACAGCAGAAAAACTGTCACAAACTACGCTGACATACGTCTCAAAATTCGAAACACCCTAAAAAATAGAAAATAAATTATAGTTTAAAAAAACTAAAAACACGCTTCCATTGAAAACCAAACTAAAAAGTACAAAATAATGGAAAAAAAGCGTGGGGTGCCTGATATCAATAAAAAAAATACCTTAAAAAGCACCCCACGCTTTTTTTCCATTATTTTGTACTTTTTAGTTTGGTTTTCAATGGAAGCGTGTTTTTAGTTTTTTTAAACTATAATTTATTTTCTTTGATATGGTTGAAAAAATTGCCTGTCCTTAGCAACATAAACAACGTCATGAATTTTGTGGAACTATCAAAATGAAAGGGTTCCTACTTATAGTGTATTACGCAATTACCCGCTGGGTATGTGTCAGGTAGAAAACGCTTTATGCCGTCGACGTACCAGGTTATCATAACTTGGTAGGAGCTAACCAAACATATGTGTCAGCTAGAAAACGCTTACCAGACCAACACCGCGTACCAGGTTGTCAAACTTGGTACGTTCATTACAACATTTATTGAATCTGAGGCGATACGAAGTTCGCTGGGTTAGCTAGTGCGTTTTTTTTTTTATAAGTTAAAGAAAAACCCAGCAGGAAATATTGTGAAGTACAAAGCAAGATTAGTTGCCAAGGGATTCACCCAGACGCCAGGTGTAGATTATTTTGAGACATTTGCTGCTGTCCTGCGGCACTCCTCCTTGCGTACTCTACTGGCTCTCGCAGCCGAGTTGGATTTAGAACGTCCAAGTGACGCATTTGTCACTTAGACGTTGATACTGCATTTTTAAATGGAGATCTGCAAGAGAAGGTCTACATGGAGCAACCTCAAGGTTTTAAAGTAAAAGGTATGGATAATAAAGTGTGTCTTTTACAAAAATCCTTGTATGGGCTTAAACAAGCTTCACGTGCCTGGAACATAAAGTTAGATGAAACTTTATCATCTTATGGTTTTGTGAAAACTTCATCTGAACCATACTGTTCTGTGATCTGAACCATATGTGTGTATACCAAACTTTTTTGGAAATGAGTTGGTTATCGTTAGAATAGAATAGAATAGAATTTTATTTTGCAAATATGGGTAATACACAAGTTGTTATGTTATGATACATTAAAGCTCAGCCATATTTTACCATGCGGCATGCAAACATTGGTAAGAACAACCTTGAGAAGGAGGCTAACAGGAGAATTCAGCTGGGCTGGGCAGCATTTGGGAAGCTTCGTCGAGTCTTCTCGTCGCGTATTCCACAGAGCCTAAAGACGAAAGTTTTCAACCAGTGCGTCCTACCTGTTATGACCTACGGAGCCGAAACGTGGACACTCACGGTACGGCTGGTCCACAAATTTAAAGTCGCTCAGCGAGCTATGGAACGAGCTATGCTTGGAGTATCTCTGAGGGACAGAATCCGGAATGAGATGATCCGGCAGAGAACCAAAGTTGTCGACATAGCTCATAGGATTAGCAAGCTGAAGTGGCAGTGGGCCGGCCACATTAGGCGTCGAACCGATGATCGTTGGGGTAGACGTGTGCTTGAGTGGAGACCGTGAATCGGCAAACGTAAGGTAGGACGCCCTCAGGCTAGGTGGAGCGACGATCTTCGCAAGGTGGCTGGTAGCAGCTGGATGAGAGTTGCCGAAAATCGAGCTAAATGGCGTGCAATTGGGGAGATAGGCCTCCCCAATTGCACGCCATTTAGCTCGTCCAGCAGTGGACTGCTATAGGCTGATGATGATGATGATGATGCAAACATTTACATTATTTATATAATTTTTCCTTACATTTTGAGAAACAGATCAATTGAAAAATATAACTATCATTCAATAGATCAGTTATAAATTACCATTATTAAAATTATAAATACAATTATTTTCATTATAAGTACAATTATTATTATTATCAATAGAATTATTATCATCAATGCAATTATTGTCATTATCAATACAATTATTCTCCTTACAATTATCATTCAATAGATCAATTACTACGCACATATATTTTTCTCTGTTAGAAACTCAGTTACACTGTAGTAAGTTTTGTCTACTAAAAATTTACGTAGTTTACTCTTAAACAGTACTGTATTTAAATCTTTCCAACCACTTGGTAATTTATTGTAAATAATTGGCGCCATGCAATAAATACTGTTGCGCATCAGAGTTGTTTGACATGAGACTTGACATAGTTCGCTATTGTCATGCCTATTCCTTGGGAATACATCAGCTCGGCGTTCAAAACGACGTGGATTTTGTTTTACAAACAGAGCCACTTCGAAAATACAGGATGTTAGGGTAAACACCGTTATCCTTGAAACCAGTGATTTGGTTTCGTTAATAGAACGTAAAACCAATGAAAATAAACAACCTTTTTTTTTTGAACGAAAATCTGTTTTTTTCCACAAGAATATTTCACCCTAGGCGCGAGGGCAACAAACTTCGCCGCCCGCATTGCCCGACGCCGACGCACGGGTCGCGGTTCGCGACCCCAGTCAGCTGTCAGTCTCGGTAGCGAGCGCACGTAACGCCCGCGCCGCGTCACCCGTGCCGTCGTCATTTCTCGCGCGTAAATTGTTTTACAATGTCTTACACAAATGAATAGTGGACCGAAATGGTTCGGCTTTACGCCATTGCGGGTAATAATCTGAACGGGGCGCGTAGGATGTACGCAGAATTGTTCCCTGGACAACCTGTGCCAAACCGTGAAACCAAGTTGGCGGCGACACAAAGGCTACGTACCTACGGCCAGTTCACTGTGCTGGCCAACACAAGAACTAAATGATAACGATCGCATACCATGATACCACGGATGGTATTTTCGCAGTGACTTAAACCTCGATAACATTTCCATTTTGTCTACGGACGAAGATAATAAAAAAATGTATTCAAATCATTTAAAATCCAAAGCCATTTCGAATCAAATTTACATTTAAACTCGTCACGCAAAACCTAAGGTAGGTATTTGTGCCTGTCCTAAGCCAGGAAAAGTATGAAGGGAATGTTAGATCACAGGTAATGTGTATTTATGTGTTGTGTGGGTGACAGGACGGCCGGCGATCGTTGTAGTGATTACGTCACTCATGCGCATATCCATGAATTTGCCGGCGGTGTGGGATAAAGTTCGTTCTAAACCTTTTTAGGAATTTTTTATTTTTATTTTTTTGTAACTTGTTCTATTATTTTATATTTAAGTCAAACTACCCATGGGTTAAGTGACAACGGTGTTTACCCTTACGTCCTGTATAAATACAGGGGAGTGTCAAGATATTGTATTGTTTAAAATACGGTTTGCAACTGTCTGTAGTTTTAAGTTTAAACAATGATCGGAGACATCTTTTTTGGGCCTTAAATGCAGTGTCTTTATCAGTTAAGTTCCCCCAGAAAATGATGCCGTAGCGTACGTGAGATTCAACAATGCCGTAGTAGGCCGTAAGAAGGATTTTGGTATCTACTATGGAGGATAATTTATATAAAACGTACGCAGAAGAACTCAGTTTTTTACACATAATACCTATATGCGCTTTCCAATTTAAGTTGTAATCAATCTGTAATCCTAAAAATTTGGTATCTACTACTTAATTAATATTGTCACTTTTGTAATGTACGTGAAGATTAGTTACGCCAGGAGTACGCTGTCTAAATTGCATTATTTTAGTCTTACTGATATTTATATTTAAATTATTCATGTCCAGTCATTTAAGTAGTAATTTTCATATGTAATTGCGTTCTTACAAGGGATCGTTATCGTGCTGTCATCTGCAAACATAGTTAAAGGTTGTTCAAGGGACATGGGCATGTCATTGACATATTTATAATATGAAAAAAAATGGGCCCACAACAGTTCCTTGTGGAACACCGTATGAGATTTTACGTTCTCGTGATCTTGTTATCTCTTCATGTTTATTAACTACATTAATACGGCTAACTTCGGTTATTTGTGTTCTATTTTCTAAATAAGATTTTATAAGCTCGAGCACGTTACCTCTAATGCCGTACGCTTCTAATTTATTAAGTAATGTATTATAATGGACATAATCAAACGCTTGTAGAATATTGCACATACGGGGGAACGTTTATCCATATTTCTAATAATAGTGTACAAAAAGTCATAAATAGCCATATTAATGGTTCTGTGCTGTCTGAATCCTTTTTGTTCATCACAAAGAATATATTTTTTCCACGTAATTATATAATTCTTTGTAGATGTATTTCTCAAATATCTTCGAAACAACCGGTATGAATGAAATTGGTATCGTTGCAGTCTTTGTCGATGACATAATTGTCTTTTACAGTAATGACAAGACGTTTGACATCGTCAAAAACGACTTGCAAAAATATTTTTTGATAAAAGATTTGGGCTATTTAAGCTATTATCTTGGTTTAAATATAACCAGAAAAAACCGGCAAAGTGCAAGTTGGACTCGCGCACCGAGGATTCCATACAAAACTGCAGGTATTCATGGTTTACGCATAAGGTTTATGTTTATGAAATTATTATTTTATTTTTTTGAGTTGTCTGAATGAAAGGTAAATTGTGGTTTACAATTTATGACGTATTAAAAAAACCGGCCCAGTGCGAGTCGGACTCGCGCACCGAGGGTTCCGTACAAACCTGCAGGTATTCACGGTTTATGCATAAGGTTTATGTTTATTAAATTATTATTTAATTTTTTGAGTTGTCTGAATGAAAGGTAAATTGTGGTTTACGATTTATGACGTATTAAAAAAAAACTACTTACTAGATCTCATTCAAACCAATTTTCGGTGGAAGTTTACATGGTAATGTACATCATATATTTTTTTTAGTTTTATCATTCCGTTATTTTAGAAGTTACGCCCCCCCCCCCCCCCCGGGCACACATTTTACCACTTTGGAAATGTCTCTCGCGCAAACTATTCAGTTTAGAAAAAAATGATATTAAAAACCTCAATATCATTTTTGAAGACCTATCCATAGATACCCCACACGTATGGGTTTGATGAAAAATTTTTTTTTTGAGTTGCAGTTCTCAAGTATGGGGAACCCCAAAATTTATTGTTTTTTTTTCTATTTTTGTGTGAAAATCTTAATGCGATTCACAGAATACATCTACTTACCAAGTTTCAACAGCATAGCTCTTATAGTTTCGGAAAAAAGTGGCTGTGACATACTCGGACAGACAGACAGACAGACAGACAGACGGACAGACAGACATGACGAATCTATAAGGGTTCCGTTTTTTACCATTTGGCAACGGAACCCTAAAAAACTACTAACTAGATCTTGTTCAAACCAATTTTCGTTGGAAGTTTACATGTACATCATATATTTTTTTTAGTTTTATCATTCCCTTGTTTTAGAAGTTACGGGGATTTTACCACTTTGGAAATGTCTCGCGCGCATACTTTTCAGTTTAGAAAAAAATGATACTAGAAACTTCAATATCATTTTTGAAGACCTATCCATAGATACCCCACACGTATGGGTATGATAAAAATTTTTTTTTTGAGTTTCAGTTCTATGTATGGGGAACCCCAAATATTATTGTTTTTTTTTTCTATTTTTGTGTAAAAATCTTAATGCGGTTCATAGAATACATCTACTTACCAAGTTTCAACAGCATAGCTCTTATAGTTTCGGAAAAAAGTGGCTGCAACATACACGGACAGACAGACATGACGAATCTATAAGGGTTCCGCTTTTTGCCATTTGGCAACGGAGCCCTAAAAATGATGAAATAAAAGTATATCAGAAAAATTATATAAATAATCTTTTACAAAAGTTTGGAATGGGAATTGTAAAAGATGTACAACTCCACTATCTGGATAACTGGAGGTTAGTACCAGCATTGATAGTGATCATAATTTAGAAGCGTATCCCTGTCAAGAATTAATTGGTTGCCTCATGTTCCTGAGTGTTAATACTCGTCCAGACATCGCATACGCGACTAGTTACCTGAGTCAGTTCAACACTCGGTACAACAAGACTCACTGGTTAGCCGCGAAAAAAGTCTTAAAATATTTAAAAGGCACTTTAGATTTCTCGATTTGTTATAGAAAATCAAGTATGCTCTTGTAAGATTTTGCAATGCCGATTGGGCAAACTGTAATATAGATCGCCGTTCTTATACTGGTTACTGTTTCAAATTAGCATGTGGTTTCATGGGCTTCGCGGAAGCAGCAAACCGTAGCTTTGTCTTCAGCAGAAGCCGAGTATATGGCAATAACTGAAGCTACGAAGGAAGCGATTTATTTAAGGAGGTTTATCACTGAATTAATTTCAGATCCTATGGTAAGGCAAAAGTTATTACCTAATATCTTAACTATTTGTACCGATAGTCAGAGTGCATAGTGTTTGGCCTTAAATCCGATACACCACCATAGGACGAAACATATAGATACCAGATATCACTTTATTAGGGAAAAGATTAGTAATAATTCGGTAAACTTAAAATATACCCAATCAATGTGAGAATTTTGATTATGGGGGCGAAATGTTGTTATAATACTGGCTTTATAGCGTTCTCTTTTAGTCTATTCAAAATTCTTCTTGTTCTATGTAACTAGGTTACCTGACACTTCATAAAATAACAAACCTGATGAAACACGTATTTCCTTCTTAAACACAAAATTACAACAACCGCTAAAATGTGGTGTGTAAGCAGGAATAAAATGGAATTTAATACCTTATTGAGCCGCACTATCAGTTATGGAGTCACAATTGCGTTTTAAGAAATCAGCTATCTCATTGTAGGCTCCTACAAACGAAGTTCCGTTATCGGAGTAGATGTTAAGAGGTTTTCCTCTTCGAGACATAAACCTACGTAAAGCCTGTAAATAAATTACTGCTCGTCAAGTCACCTACTAACTCCAAATGAATGGCCTTTGTAGTGAAGCACACGAAAATCTCTTTCAGTTCAACTATATAACAAATATTGACAATCGTATTTTAGATTTGGTAATAAGTAACTTGAAGAACATAACAGTTACCGGTCCTCTTGATCAAATAAGTAAGCTTGACCCTCTTCACCCTTGTTTACTTATAAATACAATCCCCCAGACACTGAAAACCGATTATACTAAAATTATATCAAAACTGAAAGAATTAGACTGGATTAGCATATTCTCTAAATGCCATGACGTGAATGAAATGGTATCTCACTTTTATGAACTTTTATTAAATATCATTGATACGTCTGTACCGAAATATAATCGTCGAAAGCAAAAATATTCAGCTTGGTTTTCATTTAGGTTAATCAAATTGCTTCACCAGAAGGAAAAGATTAGGCAAAGATGTCGCAAATATAAAAACCCTCGCGATATAATTGATTTTGAGTTGTTGCGTGGTCAATGTCATAAACTTATAAAATCATGTTATCATTCATACAAACAAAAAATTGAGTCTGACATACTTGAAAACCCGAAGGCTTTTTGGAGTTTTATAAAGGACAAACGTAAGGAACAATCAAAGTTTCCCTTCAGTATGCGTTTGGATGGATCGATTGCCGAAACTGGGCCAGAAATCACCAATTTGTTTGCCCAGCAGTTTTTTTTCAGTCTATAGCTCTAACCTTGTAGGTAAAACTGAGCTATCCTCTACCGTACAACAAGTAATCAGTTAAATACAGTTCACAGAAAGAGAAGTTATTTTAAAGCTAAAGAAGTTAGACTCCTCGAAAGGTCCCGGCCCTGATTGCATCCCTCCCATTTTTATAAAACGATGTTGTAATACATTGGCATTTCCTTTATGCATTATCTTCAACCGCTCATTGGGTGATGGCGTATTTCCTGACGTATGGAAACAGGCAAAAATTGTTCCTATCTATAAAAAAGATGATCCTGCAGACGTAAAGAACTATCGTCCAATTTCAATACTGTCGTGTTTTCCTAAAATATTTGAATTGCTTATCTGTCCCATAATCACACATCACTTTGACTCAACCATTTCACCTTGCCAACATGGTTTCAGAGCAGGTCGTTCAGTTGAAAGTAATCTGATTCAGTTTGTGTCAGATATATCTGAAGCTTTAGACAAACGACTAGAGCTAGATGCAGTGTACACAGACTTCAGTAGCGGTTTTGATAAAGTGAGTCACTCACTACTTTTGTCAAAACTAGCAGCCAACGGCGTGCACGGATCACTACTGAGGTGGTTTTCATCTTACCTACAACAACGTTCACAGACTGTGGTTTTGAATGGTTACACATCACAACCATATGTTTCTATCTCGGGGGTACCGCAAGGATCGCATCTAGCACCAATTTTGTTCTCGCTGTTCATTAATGATATAGCACATCAAATCAAAAACTGCACGTTTTTAATGTTCGCTGACGATTTAAAGATCTATAAGACAATAAAGTCACCGAACGACTCGATCGCGATTCAAAGTGACTTAGATCGAATACAAGATTGGTGCAATGAAAATGGAATGGCTCTAAACGTCAAAAAATGTTTCCACATTACATTCACAAAAAAGAAACAAGCTAGTGTTACATCATATAAAATCAATAGTGTAACACTCGCTAAGGTTGATGAAATTCGGGATCTCGGGGTGATCATGGATAAAAAATTTACATTTAAGCAATATATAGACAGTTGTGTTAAAAAAGCTGCCCAATTGTTAGGTTTTCTTAAACGTAATACGCAAGAATTTAGATCTACTAGAAATAAAATGGTCGTGTACAATGCCTTAGTGCGCAGCAGGCTGGAATATGCCAGTGTTGCCTGGGACCCCTTTTACGCAATACATTCTCAGCGTCTGGAGAGCATACAACGGTCTTTCACCAAACACCTTGCATTTATATCCCCTGGCATATCCCATAGGTGTCCCTATCAACAGCGTCTGAGTTTTTTTTAAATGACCTCACTACGGCAACGGAGAATTATGCACAGCCTTATGTTCCTTTACAAACTAGTAAACGGTTGCATGGATTGTTGCGAATTGCTATCGCGCATTTCATTAAAAGTTCCGCCTAGAATTGCACGCTTTCCCATTACGACAATATTAAAGCGCCCTACTACCTCTACAAATATAGGTCTCAACTCACCATTAATTAAGATGTGTGAGAACCTTAATTCATTTAGTAAGTCCATACCCGAAGCAGATATATATAACGACTCTAAGGTGAAGTTTAAATCAAGAATATTGGCCTCCCTACGCACCAATACAACGTAGTTGAAATGACAGATTAATAGTTCATAATAGTCTTATCATATTTACTGTTTTTTTTTTTTAATCCTATTTTTCTTTTTCATTTTATTTTCGTAAATTGTTATTTCTTTTCTCTTATTTAAGTGTACACCTAGACTTAAGTTAGCAATTAAGCGGTAATCTGGCGTCCTTGTAGTCAATGCTGTGTTTACCTGTAATTGGCATATATATTAGAATATTACCTTATGATTTAATGTTTGTATGTATATATATGAGCTGTGGGCGAACCTTAATAAATAAATAAATAAATAAACTGACTATTGCAGTAACCCTAGCTGATATGAATCGAAAAATGGATGTTGTACACAAAATGGAGAAAAAGCTAAGTGAGTTGGCCGATCTCGTTGATTTCGTATCTGAAAAGTATGATAATCTGATGGAGTACCAGAAATCAACGGAAACAAAAATCAAGGCCCTAGAAAACATGAAAACACACTTGGAAAAATACAATAAATCACTAGAAGAACGTGTGAATGAGCTGGAAGAGAAAGACAAAGAGAAGAAGGTGGAAGGTGGCTGGGTTGGAGAAAAAAGAAAACGAGGATGTTGCCAAAGTTGTTGCTCAGGTTGCTCAAGAGCTCCAGATGGACGTTAGTCAGATTGATAATGCAGAGAGGGTAGGCCGTGAAAAACCAGGCGCCGAGAAACCTCTGCCAGTAATTATAACGTTGAGGACAAAAGAAGCCCATAATAAGTGGATCGAAAGTCGCAAAAAAACGTTTGACCAATGGACCCATTGTTCAAACCATACTCAGAAAAAGTGTACATTTTAATTTTGTAACTAAACTGATAGATCACGATAGTGGTGTCGGATACGCAGGTTATGGAGGTTGAGGCACAAAGACGAGTTGAGTATAGAAAATTATATATTTTTAAAAGTCGGCTCCTTATATACAAAATCTGTTGCAAAAATTAATACATAGTGGGTACATATAAAAGTTTGTTCGGACACAATAATTCTAAATACCCTACGTGCCGTACTTTATTTGTGAGGATGATATTCCGCTACAGTACACCCCCTCAAGCGAAGCGTACGACTGGTTTCACTATTCTTCCTAATCTCGTTGTTCTCTGGGTGTCATCGTTTCTTTGTTCGTTCATAGTGTAAGCAGGCTTCAGTCGGTTGATCGAGACGTTGGTTACTCTTCCTGGTAGTTGGAGCTTGTAGTATTTCTCACTTCTTTCCAGTACGGGAAATGGGCCTTCATATGTTGGTTGTAGTGGTTTTTTTTGTGCAATCTCGACGTAGGTAAACGTTTTCGCAGGTACGTAGGTCGGAGTGTACAAACACGTTTTTGTTGCAATGCGACGTCTCAGCAGGTCGGTATGCGTTGATAGTGTGTCGCAGCTGGTCAACGTACTCGTGACTCATTAGGCTTCCTTTTGTTTCAACAAAAAAATCTCTAGGTAATCGCAGCGATGTTCCGTAGGTATATTGTGCAGGACTAATCCCTGTTTCGCTGCGAGTAGCCGCGCGTAATCCTAGTAGTACGGTCGGTAACTCGTCAAACCACTTTCCGTTTACACTAGCGGTGCAGCGCGCGGTAAGTGCGGCTTTGAGTGGTCGGTGCCAACGTTCGATGATGCCATTTGATTGTGGGTGATATGCCGTTGTTCTCGTTCTGTTTATTCCCATTAACTTCTTTAATTCAGAGAAGAGTTTGCTCTCGAACTGACGACCTTGATCGCTTGTTATCGTAATGGGACAACCAAATCTTGTTATCCAACCTTCATAATATATCGTTTTGACTATTGTTTCTGCAGTTATGTAGTGGAGAGGTAATGCTTCGGGCCATCGCATGTACCGGTCGATAATAGTCAGTAGATACCTGTGTCCATATTGTGATGGTGGAAGGGACCCAACAATGTCGATGTGGATATGATGGAATCGGTCTGCTGGTGGGAATGTTGCGATTTGACTCATTGTATGTCGACTAACTTTTGACTTTTGGCAGGCTTCACAGGCTTTCGTCCATCGTCCCGCGTCAGCGTTCATTAATGGCCAGAAGTATTTTTCACTCAGTATTTTTCTTGTAGTGCGCGTGCCGGGGTGACTCAGGTTGTGTACACTTTCGTACGCTGCTCGCCGAAATGTTTCTGGTAGGTACGGGCGAATATGTTGTGTTGCTGTGTCGCATAGTATTTTACAATTTGTGTTCGGTAGGTGTATGCGCTTCAACTGTAGGTTATTTTGCTTCATTAGGTCACGAATAGTGCTGTCTCTTTCTTGCGCTATGGCTAATTGCTCGTAGTCGATCGTTGTAGGACAGGTGATGGTTTCTGTGTTGACCCGTGATAATGAATCTGCGACGATATTATCTTGCCCGCTGATATGACGAATGTCGTTGGTGAATTCACTTATGTACATAAGTTGTCTGGCTCGGCGCGGTGTCTCGCTGTCTGACGATGTTTTATTTATCGCGTAGGTTAGCGGCTTGTGGTCGGTGAATATTATGAGATGTCTTCCTTCGAACATTTTTCTAAAATGCTTCACGGCCATATATATAGCTAAAAGTTCTTGTCGAATGTGCTATATTTGACTTGCGCGCTTGACAATGCTTTGGAAAAATAACCCAGTGGCTGCCATTTGTTGTGTACATATTATTGCAGTACAGCTCCGGCGCACTTATCAGAGGCGTCAGTCATCAATGCGATCGGTGCGTTATGTGAAGTAGCGATGGGCGAGTCGAGTTGACTGATTCGAATAACTCGAATCAGAGTCTAAACGAGTTGATTCTAATCGAGTTCATTCGCAACTCGAATCAACTCGCGTACTAACTCTCTGGGGCAACCGGCAAGTGAGCGCTTATAACGAATGCGAGTGATGCGAGTCAGCGATTTGCCAGGCCAACTCGAAACCGTAACTCGACTCGACGAATATTCATTTTGTTTTGATTCGTATTCGTATCGTTCGTTCGCGTCTCCCGCTGGTCGCCCCGCGCCCGTCGCCGTCGATACACCTCGGATCGGTTCGGGCCGCCATCGCCATCACCACGTCGGCGCTCGAGTAAGGTGTGAGAGAGAAAGCAAGTATATTTAATGCATTAAAGTGAATAAGAGAATAAAACTGCCAATATTACTAGAAAAACTAGTGATGTGGCGACTGCACTACACTGGCGCACGTTAGGATTTGGTTTTTACCAAGTTTTGGTTTGGATTTATTTTCGCAATTAAGTTCCCAAATAGCCTTGTTTTATTTTTATTTAAATTTCATATTAAATACCATTAGATTACCATTAAATACCACCTACTTTAATATTCGCCATAACATCTTTTCTGTATCTAGTATCACCATCAGGTGGACTTAACCACCAGCAGGTGAGTTAAGTCAATGCAACGCACATTACATACAAACGCCAAAACGGGTGACAGGACAGACCATTCGTGACTCTTATTACAATGCATATAAAGTGCATGTATAGTCAGATAACTGTGTTGGCGTGACTCGCTCGGCAAGGCAAGTGTAAAGTAAACTCGAATCAAGAATACGAATCGGTGAACTCGACTCGACTCGCCGATCCGTTTGGCTGCAGGCTGCTGCCGCGAACCGCGAAGCGCATCCCACCCGGTTGATACGAGTCGAGTCAACTCGAGTTATCCGAGTTGGAAAAAATTCGATTCGTAACATCGCTAATGTGAAGGGTGAGCTAATAAAGCTGCGTTTTGTAGGCCAGCTTTACATAACTCAAATGCCTTCATGGCTTCCTCGTTCCATACAATCTTTGTTTTGTCTCGTTTCTTGCTATTGTGTAAATATGCATTCAGAGATGCTTGTATTTCGGCTGCCTTTGAAATGCAATCTCTGTAGAAGTTGACGGTGCCAAGGAATCTTCTTGTTCAATGATTGTGGGTAGTGGAAAGTTGGTTATTGCTTCTACTTTTTCTGTTGGAGGTTTGATGCCATCTTGTGATACAGTGTGTCCAAGAAACTTGATTACTTTCTTGCCTAATACACATTTCGATGGATTTATGGTGATGCCGTATTTGTTCAGTCGTTGTAGGACGGTTCATAAATGTTGTCTGTGTTCTTCTTCTGTACTGGAACTTATGATGACGTCATCGACAAAAGGGTAGGCAAAGTCGAGTGGAAAGTCTGTCCAGCATTTTTTAGGCCTGGGCACATTCGTGGGAATTCAAATAGCCCGAATGGTGTGATGATGGCTGTTTTTTCTATGTGTTCTTCCAGTACATTCAATTGTTGGTATGTTCTATTTAGGTCAACCGTTGAGAATATCTGCTTCCCGTGCAACAGGTAAGTGAAATCCTTTAAACGTGGTACAGGATATTGGTCTGGCTTGGTTATGGCATTTAGTCTCCTGTAATCTCCACAGACGCGTAAGTCTCCATTTGGTTTGGGTACCACGTGCAGTGGACTGGCCCAGGGGCTCTTGCTTGGTCGACATAAACCCTGATCCATCATGGTTTCAAATTCTTTCTTCACAGCTTCGTAACGGTGAGGTAGCAGTGGTTGTGCTTTACAGTATAATGGCGGCCCTGTTGTTTCGATATGTTGCTTAACGTTGTGCTTCAGAGTATTTTTCATAGTAGAAAGTCTTGTAATGTCGGGGAAATCCGCCAGTATGTCATGATATTTTTGTTCCAGGTCTATGGTTCTGATGGTAGGTGCTGTTGATTTGCAGATGGGTGTCTTCACTGATAAATTAGTTATCTTGTCGATTAAACATTTTCCAGCGAGGTCGACTAGTAGGTGATGGTGTTTCAAGAAATCAGCGCCGATTATGGGCTTACTCACTGCTGCTACGACGAACTTCCATCTGAATGGTCGTCTCAGGTTGAAATCTAGGTCCAATGTTTTTTCACCGTAGGCGTAGCTATTTCTGTGTTGTTTGCGGCATATAGTTTGAATGCGGTTGGTTTTAGGATTTCGTTGCGTTTTCTAGGGATGACGGATATGTTTGCACCAGTGTCGATGAGAAAGCTTAGGTTTGTCTTCTTATTTTTCAGAAATAGACGGTGTGTTTTTTCCCAGGTGCCAGATTCCGTCTCTGCTAACACCTGCTTTAGTTTCCCGAGGTTGAAAGGTGCTTATCTTTATAAATGCATGGTCTGGTACATTTCCGTGCTTGTTTGCCGAACTTTCGATGAAAATAACAAACGGAATTATCGTTATACTCGGTCCTTTGTCTGTGATTTGAATCCGACCGGCAACGGTTGCCATGCCGTGATCGGTATGAGCTGTGTGATCTATCACGCGCGCCTCGCCAGTTGCGCCCGCGTTGCCTTCCGTAGTGGCTGCGGTGTGTTTTTAATTCCGATATTTCTTTCGCCAACATGTCGATCTTCGCGTGAAGTAATGCGTTTTCATGATTTGTAGATACAGGTGGAGTGGATGGTGTTGACAGTGACGGAGTGTTGTATACTGCTGATATTTGGTGGTGAAGTTGTTCTAGCATTTTGTCGCCCATTATTGCTAACTCATTTAGATCGGTATTCTTGGCTATTGTTTCGCTCACAGCTAGAATGGCGCGTACAGACGGCGGTAGGTGCTTCGTCCATATAACACGTAGCGTGTTCTCAGCAATGTTGTTACCGGCTAAATTTTGCATGCGGCGTAGCAGTTGCGAAGGCTTCAAATCACCGAGTTCCACGTTGGACAGCAGCCGCTCGAGCTTAGTGTGGTCGGTTTCGTCGTAGGTCTGGATGAGCCTCGTCTTCATGGTGGCGTATCTATTTTTCTCTGTTGCACTTTTAGTATCGAATATGATGTCTTGAATTTCGTCTAGGTCTTGTAGGTCGAGTTGGCGGATGAGCAGCTCTGACAGTTCCTTGTCGGTTAGTTTCCCTGCAGACACGATCGCCTCAAATTGCAGGACCCACAGCTTGATTCTGTTTCTCCATAATGGCGGTATCCGTTGATTGTACGAGACGTCTGATAATTCGTGCGAATAATTTTTCGGTGATGTAGTTCCGCTTCCATCGGTCAGTTGCGTAGTATTCGTGTTCATTTTGGCGTCTAGAAGTTACTTCAGTCGGGGTCACCACTGTCGGATACGCAGGTTATGGAGGTTGAGGCGCAAAGACGAGTTGAGTATGGAAAAGAATATATTTCGAAAAGTCGGCTCCACATATACAAAATCTGTTGCAAAAATTAATACATAGTGGATACATATAAAAGTTTGTTCTGACACAATAATTCTAAATACCCTACGTGCCGTACTTTATGTGTGAGGATGATATTCCGCTACAGTGGAATTCTCCGTCACGAAACTGATGTAATAAGGTATACTACACATAGATTGAAAGAAATAAAACAAGTGATTATATTTGGCTTCTCAGACTTATTTAGAATAATTAAAACAAACTTTGCAACAAATCTTTTTTTTTTAATAACTGCTTTGTCCTTATGTGTCGAACCTCCGTATACTGAGCTGATACACTCTGAAAGAATTTCAAATTCAGAAGGCGTCGATGGCTGCTATCTTTTTTGTCTTTCGGCATTTGACACAGGAGCCATGGTATTTTACTGAAACGCATATAAGTTTTTTGACTTGTGTTACAAATTATGCTTTTATTTTATTTATTTATTTATTAAATATAGTATTTTCTCGACATAGTTATTTTGTTTTTAAAGTAATGGTAAAGACAGAAAACTTAAATATTTGTGATCACTTAACTCATACCTATGAATAAGTATGTAGGTACATATATAGGTATATTTCCATCCCACTACAAAATCATTCGCCAACTTACGTACCCCGTACCCGTGACTATAGTTACGTAGCGTACTTTTTGCTGCATTGAGGTAATACTTGATAAGTTCAGATGGGAGTAGCAGAAATGAAAGTTCACACAGTTAGGTAAAACTTGATGTCTGTATTGGGCTATTAAAACGTCACAAATACATTCGTTTCTAACACGATATTCCTACTCAAAAACGGGTCCATAACTTAACTTCGAGAGTCATATGTTCGATGAATGGAAAGTCGATTGTTCGAATGGAACTTATTGCGAAACAACCTTTTATCGCCAAACGCTACTTCGACTGAACGATTCATGGAATATTTATAAATCGATAGACTGTTGTTTCGAATGAGTTCTAGCCATTAAATAGTTTTATAATTGAAATAACATTATTTATAAAAGATGTTTCGTCACAAAGAGTTTGTTTACAAGGGATGGAAAGATTGATAAAGATGTAGAAAAAAGAGTGAATGCGGGAAATAAAGTAAACGGTGCTTTACATGCGATTGTGACCAACCAGTTGATGTCCGATAAGGCTCGACTGGCTGTTCACAATGGTGTACTGGTGCCTACGCTTATGTATGGAAGTGAATGTTGGGTATGGCAAAAGAAGCATGAAAGTAGAATAAATGCTGTGGAAATGCGTTCCTTGCGAAGCATGTGTGGTGTGACTATGAATGATAGGCTGAGGAATGATGTGATAAGAGAACGGTGTGGTGT
The DNA here is from genome assembly GCA_947507805.1 of Aporophyla nigra. Classification (NCBI taxonomy): domain Eukaryota; kingdom Metazoa; phylum Arthropoda; class Insecta; order Lepidoptera; family Noctuidae; genus Aporophyla; species Aporophyla nigra. The sequence goes on along the minus strand of OX382297.1, from coordinate 15,598,497 downwards.
AAAAGAAGATGTAGTGACAAAAATTGAAAAAAGTATGCTTAGATGGTTTGGTCATGTTGAGAGGATGAATGAAGGTCGGCTCACAAAAGGTATTTACAAGGCAGATGTGAGTGGAAACACCGGGAGGGGACGCCCTAGGAGGACATATAGGGACCTTATTGGTGATGTTCTTCAGAAAGGTCAGGTGCGTAGTACTCGCAACCGGCGTGTGTGTATGACCAATTGTATGAACCTAAACGAGGCAAAAGAAGTGTGTAGAGATCGTAGCAGGTGGCGTTCCGTGGTTTCTGCCTACCCCCATGGGAAAAAGGCGTGATTCTATGTATGTATGTATGTTTCGTCACAAATTATTTCATCCATAATCGAGAAAATCAAACACATAAGATCAAACACATAAGATATCTTATGTTCTCCCCGTAGATTTGGGACAACTTTTTTCCCAACTTTTTTAAAGAAAAGTTCTTGTTAGTAAGACAGTGTACGCCCAATTAAAATTAAAATTATATGGCGCGTTTTCGACCGGAGGCACCGGTTGAACTGAAGTGATGCTGTGACCGCGCGCTCTCCGCCCTCTATCTCGAAAACGGTTCACCGTATAAAAAATGTTTTTAAACAAAATTTGTAAAGAATTTTGTATTCTACAATATTGATTATAAATACAAATAGCAAAAAACCCATAGGAAATGAGATATTTACAAATAAAGCGCAAAAAACCAATTTTTGTGACCTTTGACCTTGAAATTTAATATTTGCGTACACCCTACCATATGTAGGTTTTGAGACAACTTTTAGGATGTCAATATACAAGTATTTACAGACTTACAGCTGGGTATCTCGAATTCCGAGGTGAACTTACTATAATGATTGGACTATGTCAGTATTTATCAGAAAGCTAGTCGTCCGTTCCAAAACTAGGTCTTCATGGAGAAGAAGGACAAAAGAAATGATTGCAGAGATTGTGATTGAGGCAGAGTGTCATATCTAAATATATAAAATTCAAAGTCCTGAGTGACTGAGTGACTGACTGACTGACTGACTGACTGACTGACTGACTGATATATCAACGCACAGCCTAAACCGCTGGTCCTAGAGACGTGAAATTTGGAGGGTATGTTCTTTGTGAAGATTAGGTATCCACTAAGAAAGGGTTTTTTGAAATTCCACCCCTAAGAGGGTGAAATGGGGGGTTGAATTTTCTGTGAAACTTTTTATTATGTGGGTCGATTGACACAAAAATTGGTACACATACTCTTCGGTTATAGTAATGAGATATGTGTATCACAGTTTTTCCAAAATCATCCCCTTACAGAGTCAAATAGGGCTTCGAAGATGTGGATAATAAACTAATTCTCCCTACAGCTAATAGTTAAAATCTACCCAGATAATAATATTCACGACTAGCTTCTGCCCGCGAATTTGTCCGCATACAATTTCTTGCTCCCCGACCCTCCCCGTCGCATCAAATCGCCTGCCTGGGCGAGGTCTTCGTATTCGTGACTTTTTTATTTTACTCGGCTCCGTAGGGTCCTATCTTGATGTTATATAGTATTTAGCCTTCTTCGATAAATAGGCTATTCAACACTAAACGTAGTTTCTGAGACTAGAACATTCAACCAAACAAACTCTTCAGCGTTATAATATTTAGATTTGATTACAATTAAAAACGTTATAGTGAGCCAACCTTAAAAGATAGACATATACTATCACGGATTTTTTTTAGAACTTTTAAGAGAAACAATTTTGTCATACATGATTCTTTGTTACTTTAACCGTTTACGCAGCGCATGCAACTGTAGCTTTCAAAAGGATAAGTATTCCCCGTTTTCCAACATTTTCATTGATGCTCCACTCCTATTAGTCGTAGCATGATGTTATATAGCTTATAGCCTTCCTCGATGAATAGGCTACCAAACACTTAAGGAAATTTTCAATTCAAGTAGTTTTAGATATTAGTGCGTTCAACCAAACAAACTCTTCAGCTTTATAATATTAGTATAGATAAACCTGCAGACCTCCTGCGATCATGACATCATAAAACGACTAGGTCACAATCATCAATAAAATTATTTTGAGATCGTTCGAAGGAGTTGAAAATCATTATAAATAAGTGGACTCAGTGATACACAACGATGACGCCATACTTTCATAATCAGCCGATAATGATTCCATTGCTGGGACACAGGAGTTCCATACACACCCGGTTGAATTTCTTAACACATTGAAGCCTCCGGGTCACCCAACTCACATATTAAAATTGAGAATTGGCGCCCAGTTATGTTGCTGCGTAATTTAAAACCGCCAAAATTATGCAATGACACCAGGTTGTGAGTAAAAACATTGCAACGTTATCGAGGCAACTAAACTGACAGGTTGTTCCCGAGAGGAGTCTGTATTTATTCCGAGGATTCCTCTAACACCATCGAACTACCCTTTCGAGTTCAGAAGCGTGCAGTTTCCTTTCAAAGTCTGCTTACCATGACCATAGAACTATATACTTAAGGGGGAACTGTTTTCACATGGTAAGTTATACGTGACCTGCTCCAGAGAAAGCACACAGAGCAGCCGGGTGATTCTAACACCTGAAGGAAAAACAATAAAAAATGCTTACAAAGAAAACTGCGGTAGGTATATTATTTCGTTGTAAACAACATTAATTGTTTATATTACATGCATATATTCCGGCCAAGTGGTGCAATGGGACCAGGTTGCGTGAAAACAGCGGGATATGATCTTAGAGGGGACTACTATTCGTACGGCCAGCTTTCCGTGGCATGCTCGAGAGTAAGCTCATCTAGCAGCCTGGTTGTATCAACACCTGAGGGCAGAACTTCTTGAGTAGGTAGTATATAAAGAGGTACTTTAAGAATAAACTCAAAAATATATATAGTAACCTGTACCCTGCCTGTGAACAAGTGTGTGACAAGACTAAACTAATTTTTTTCTTTTGTCCTCTTCTTAATGAAATACAAAGAAATGCACTGAACTTAAATTTAGTTTAGTTTGTGAACAAGGGAATCGGTACCATTGTTTACTTGGATTAACACATAGGGTACTTTTAGTCCCGGTAGTACGATCCTGTGGGATATTTTTCGACATTCACGCGGGCGAAGCCGCGGGCAGAAGCTAGTTGTAAAATAAAAGAGGTTCTTTCAATATTAAGGAATTATTTAATCAATAGACCTTACACGAAACTGCACTTAATCAGTTTCCATAATTATTAATTTAACACCTTATTAAAATAGCCATGACACCCAGTAATACAGTTACAGTATTACAGTTCATATAAAAGAGTATCAATGTACAGTGAGGCAGAGTTATAATAGTTGAGAGCAATACGACCTGTGCACCGGGCCACGTCTGAAGTTAGAATGACAATTCGCTTTTTTTTTTGAAGTGAAAACTTCTTTAGCACCGTTGTGATTTGAAAATCTATGAAACGAAAAAGCGACAGTAAAAAGAGACAGACACACAACAACAACATTATGTTTTGTGTCTCGCTCGTAAGGTTGCTCCTTACTTGAGAAAGTTTACTTTTCTGTTGACATTTTTCGAGCAGGCTTTTTGGATTAATAGACATTTGACTTTTTTACATTCGTCTCATTATCTTGAAGCTAAATTTTTGAAGGTTTCACTTCTACCACGTGTGAATTGCACACATGTTTTTTTTTTTGTAGGACATCTCGTAGTTAATCTGAAATAAGATTCTGACTACTTAAACGGATTTTTGCCCGGCGATTTCTAAAAAGTTAAAATTTTTAGACCTACAGCGCCCGGCTGTAGGTCTAAAAATAGTAAAATAAAAACTAAAGCGAAAGTCCTAAGGGTACGAGGGGGGTTCGCACCTCGGCTTAGGCGATCACTGAGGGAGGGCAGCAAGGGACAGGCTGGATCTGGGTTAAATTATTTACGGGCTAATTTAAAGCTACAGGCGCAGCATCGCGGGCTGGCTCTTGCAATGGTCGGGAGGGACTATTTAGTCGGGGTCGCGACGATGGACCTCGGCGGCGAGGTCGGTACGGTTTGTGTCTGTGTATTGTTCTCACTGTACTTGTCTCTTTTCGACTCTCCTGGAGGAGAGTAGTGGGATCATCGGGTTCTGAGAGTACGTGCCGCGGACGGCGGACTTTACTAATGCGGGAGGGGGTATAGCTAGCTGCCGCGACAACCGGAGGGTTGCGGTGGGTTACTGCTCTATCGTAGAAACGCTTCGAAGCGCGTTTCATGTACTGATGGATCGTAGGGATCCTGAGATCTACGTGGAGATTGATATTCCTAACGTACCAAGGCGCACCTGTGGCTTGTCGGAGAAAACGATTCTGGAAGGTCTGCATCCTATGGATAAATCGGGGTTTAGCGTGTGCAAACACGGCGCTTGCATATGTCAGGATGGGCCTAATACAAGCGATGTAAATGCGCTTCTTGCACTGAACTGAAGCGACAGTTTACTGCGCTTGTTTAGGATGCAATGAAGCCGACCGAGAGCGAAAGCGGCCCGCGAGCAGGCCTGCTTTATGTGCTCAGAAAAGGTGAGGTGTTCGTCGAGGACGACGCCTAGATATTTGGCTCGCTTTTCCCAAGGGATCTGCTTGCCGAACATAGAGATGGGTCGGGGGCCTGACTTTTATCGGGATTGATTTCGATTCGCCACTTCTTGAACCACTCGCCGAGCTCGTCGACTGCGGTTTGGAGGTAGCGAACCAGCGCTTTATCACTGTATCCCGAGAAGTAGATGGCTGTGTCGTCTGCGAACAGAGCTAAAATTGCCTTTCTACTTCTGGGGATGTCGCTAGTGAATAGCGTGAAAATGCGGGGAGCTAGTACGGAGCCCTGAGGGACTCCTGCATGGATAGGGTGGGGGGAGGATAGTGCCCCTTCGATGCGGTAGCGAAAGGTGCGGTTCGCGAGAAAGTCTCGTAAGATGAGCACGAGACGGTCAGGCACTCCGAGTTGGTACAGCTTGTATAACAAGCCGTTGTGCCAGACTTTGTCGAACGCTTTCGCTATGTCGAAGAATACTGCACCCGTGAACATACCACGCTGAAAACCAGCATTGATATGCTCGACGATACGGTGCACTTGATGGACACACGAGTGTTGGGTTCGAAAACCGAACTGCTCGTTGGGGATGAGGCCCTTGGTCTCGGCATAATCCCTGAGTCGCTTATAAATAAGTTTCTCATAGATTTTGCCGAGGACTTTGAGCAAACTGATGGGGCGATAGCTCGTGGGCTCGGTTTTGGGCTTACCGGGCTTAGGGATGCCAATGACGGTGGCTTCCTTCCACGTTTCGGGGAAAATGTTATAACTCAGGGCACCATTGAAGATGGTGGTCATGAGCATAATCAAGTGAGCGGGGAACAGCTTGATCACTCTACTGGTGATGCCGTCTGATCCGGGGGCTCTGCGCGGTTCCAGACCCTTGGTGATCTCATGCACCTTGTCTGGAGTGACGGGGGGCAGGGGATCTTCAAGGTCTTCGACGGGCGGAAGAGAGGCTTTGCGTTCGACTTCCGCGTTCACCTTATCGACGAACGCTTGGTCTACTGGCTGCGAACTTGGTGTGCATTGGGCATCGAGGCTATCGGCTAGGCATTCTGCCCTGTCGATATCGACGAATGCAATGGTCGCATCGGGGCGGGTCAGGGGGGGGGGGCATTGTGGAAATCTCAGAGGATTTGAGTTTCCTTTGAAGTTCCCAGAATGCTAGGTGGGTCGGCTCGAGATCGCCCAGCATCTTATCCCAGTTAGCGTTACGCAGCTCGGACACGCGCGACGTTACAGCACGCTGTAAGTAACGCATGTGAGCTTTGTTCGCGTCACAGGGAAAGTTGCTGTAGGCACGTACGGCTGCGTTCTTCTCAGTCATCAGAGCACGTATATCGTCTGGCAGTTTCCAGAGGCGGTCAGCCGTCTCTGGAACCTCCCGTGAACAATCGTCCACGATCGATTGTACGTGCTCTGTGAGTGAGTCGATCGTAGCCGTTGTGTCGACGACAGAGCCAAACTGATCGGGAATAGAATTTAAGTGAGTCGACGTGTTAGATTGTAAGCGTTCGCTTACTTTCTTCCAGTCGGTTATCACTTTAGTGGCGGGGGGTTGGGAGGGGTTGCGGGTACCTATTCGGGGGGCTAAGTGCATGACTACTGGCCGGTGATCAGAGTCGAGCTCGTGTATAGTTTCTATAGAATCCAACCTAAGGTTGACGTTCTTTAGAAGTGCTATATCGAGTACGTCAGCTGCTTGATCAGGGTTGAAAGGGAAGTGGGTGGGAGTCATCGGGGCGATGACGTCAAAGAACATGGTGGAGCAGAGATTGAAGAGGTGGCTTCCTCAGCCGCTATGAATTTAGCGGCTGGTTCTGCGCTACAACCCTTCTTCTTCCGCTTGCTCCCTTTACCCTTTTTATGGGTAATGGTCTCATACGCCTCCCCATCCGAGGACGAGGAGGACTTTGAGTCAGCGGGGGAAGCTGAGGTGATTGCCTCGGCGGAATCGGGGATGTCCTCTGTGCCCATAAACACAGAAGGATTACTATCGGTATCGGGGGTGCTCAGGGCAGGGGTCGCCGGGGAGTCTAGGGCATCAATGAACCCAGTGACGCCCGAGACTGCGAGTGCGCGGGCTTTCCTGTCCTGATTTCGCTTCCATCTTTTGTGAAAGATGGCTGTGAATTCCTTGTCATCCTTGATTAATTCAAGGATGGCAATTTTAATGGCTGCTTCCTCCTCGGGGCTCATGGATTGTGGCATGATTCTCGGGGAAAAAGTAAAAATAGGGTGGGGGGGATTCCTAATCGCTCATGAGAGCGAGGCCTATCCCAAAGACCTACTCCTAACAACCTAATCCCCGGTGGGTTGCCGGGGATGCGTATTACACTCCTCTGTCGGGTATAGACAGGGAGGTGAACCTAGGTGAGCCCTAAGAGTGTACCCCATTGCCAATCTTATTGTGCAAACGGGTTCCTAACTGTTCAAAACGGCGGGTACTGAAGGTGCCCTGACCAGTCTAATGCCGGGGGTATACAAATACCCGCGGCACTAGTATGCGGCTGTGAAGGCAAGACTGTCACCAGGGCTGACGAGGGAAGCCCCTAAGGCCAGCGATCTGGGACCCGTCCAACTTTCGCCTAGCCCTGAAGGAGATAGGCGGGTGCGTTGGGTCAACACCCACTCGGCTTCGTTGGCACCGTTAAGGTATACACCGAGTGACCACGAAACTGTAGCTTTGCCCTGAAGGGGCCACAAACACTTCACAACACAACGTTTTTGATCTTTTCTCTCAGAGAAACTAAACCGTCTTGAAAAAGACAGTTTAGAAATATCGTTTTGACGACTCTGTTTAAAAAAACAGTTATCTTGAAAAAGACAGTTTTCCGAATATTGAGATTTAAATAAATTTAAATCTCAAAAATACGGAGAGTAGTCGGGGCGACTACGCGGCGTGGTGCAAAGAGCACAACTGACGGGCGATCGAGCGGTGGGCGGTGGAGGGATACGTGCAGCGGAGCGGCAGCGTAACGACCTTCCTTGGCGAGCTTCGAGCGTAGAATGTCTGACAATTCGCCGCCGTGCGGCGTCTTTTATACGGAACTATTGGAGGTGGGCAAGTAAAGCACAGAAAGACAAGACTACACATATATTCCAATTAGGCTTGTCAGTATTAATCAGAAAGCTAGTCGTCCGTTCCAAAACTAGATCTTCATGGAGAAGAAGGACAAGAAACTCCATGGAAACAGTACTGAAGTATTATATCAACACATTTCTTACATTTCCATACACTATCATTATCCGAAATACATTAATACTATCTCTTGGACCATTGTCCAAGAGAACTCAGAATAATATCAACATAATCCACAATAATAACAATATCTAGAAAAGAATATGAATATTCCATTTATATGATTTAAAACATTAGCAATATAGCAACACTATACCCAGGACAACAACATTGTCATAATAGACAATAATTAGGATATAATATCAATTACTTAACTTACGTGACCTCTGGTCGATCCTTTCCACACAATAACAGCACTAGAACTAACCAACTGAACATCTGTCAAACAAAAAAAATCATGAACTCAGAATAATATCAATTTAATCAAAATATAACAATAATTTATCTAGGAAAAGAATATAAATATTCCATTTATATGATTTTAAACATTAACAATATTGGCAACACTATAAACAGTACAACAACATTGCCATAATAGGCAATACTTAGGATATAATATCAATTACTTAACTTACGTGACCTCTGGTCGATCCTTTCTACACAATAACAGCACTAGAACTAACCAGCTGAACATCCACAAAAGGCCTACAAAAGGATTAAAAGGCTGTTAATAGAACAACAAGTACTGACAAAGCTATAAAAATATTTCTAACCCAATTGAATCTTAGCATCATAAACATCGCATTTTTCCAATAATGATGCTAACTTTGAGGATTTAAACAAAACAATACCTGCATGTAATTAGTGGGCGATGTCAGTGAAGCTGGTGTAAATCAAAGTAAAACAAGTCAAACTAGTACATATCCCCTATTAACTCTACACCCTACTCGTAAAAAACAATTAGTTAAAAAAATACATTCCTTTTTTTTCACCAGCACACCGGAAAAACCAAACCTAAAGCAAAAAACAAAAGAAAATAGAAGGAAAAAGAACGAACCTGATAGAAGAAGAGACCAAAACTACAAATAAGAAACCAAAAAACACTGAAGAAAAACGTCCAAGAGGTGTAAGAAACTTAAAATTTTATGAAACTGATAAAGCAAATGATGAATATTTCTGTATTTATTACCAGAAAAAGTATTGTGACCCACCCACCGAAGACTAGATTATATGTTGAACTGCAAGAATTGGGCGCAGGAGAATTACAGTGCTGGGTCTTTTTCAAGAGGCTTCATTTATGAAATCTGAATATGAAATGAGACCTCGTCCGTAAATACCCCATGTTGTCCGCAATTCACCCAGCACTGGTCCGTATTTACCCCAAGAGCTAAGGGTAATTACGGACTTACATGTTTTTGTTTTTGTTTAAAATTTAATAGATACTGATTTCATATGATAATTAATGTGAATTTAATAGACAAATAACTGTAGCTTAATAATGAATAAAGACAGACTGATTATTATTAATAGTATGAGTTTTATTTGTAATTCTGCTTAAGCGTCCGCAATTCCCCCATCGTCCCCTATACTTAAAATAAACAGAAACAACTTAACATATAAATTAACTAATATACTACCCACTACATTTTCCTCAGATTTATATTTACAGATTTACAAACTGGTGGCAAACATTAACTGTTAGTCGGAGTACGAGGCCTTTTATAGACATTGTATTAACAGCCTTTTAATCCTCTAAAAAACTGTCATAACACAAAAAAAAGTAAGAACACAGATAAAAAAATTAGAGGTGTCAAGGGACACCCGGATGGAACGAAGTTCCTTTCCAGGATTCACAATAGTTATAATTTTTAAATTATTTACTATGTACAAAAAACCTGTATACACTCAACAAAAATATTCTCTCTCTCTCTCTATCTCCTTCTCTCTCCCTCTCTCTCTCCCTCTCTCTCCCTCTCTGCCACTCTCTCTCTCCCTCTCTCCCTCTCCCTCTCTCGCACTCTGTCTCCCACTCTCTCTCTCTCCCTCACTCCCTCTCCCCTTCTCCCCTCTCCTCTTCCCCTTCCCCCATCTCCCCCTCTCCCCTCTCCCCTCTCTCTCTTTCCCTCACTCCCTCACTCCCTCTCCCCCTCTCCCCCTCTCCCTCTCTCCCCCTCTCTCCCTCTCATCCTCTCTCCCTCTCTACTCACAACAAAAAAAACAACAACATACAAAATATATACGGTCGAATTGAGAAACCTCGTCCTTTTTTTAAAGTCGGTTAAAGCATGTCGTGACAACTTTTCGTAAGATTTTTTTCCGTCCAGCCCCCTTTCACAACGTGCGATAAGGAACTTCGTTCCAAAACACATTCATATTACGTTTTCATCATTTTCTATCATTCGCAAAGACATTTATAATTGTAGTGTGAAAAAAAAGCTACTAGATGGAGTGAGTGTCAATTTCGGCTTCGGCTTTCAAAAAAATCGGCTTTTTCTCAAAACTTGTTTTCAGCGTGTTACGACAGTTTTTTAGAGTTTGTGCGAATTATGTCGTAATTTTGGTGCCTGGATGGTTGACCATGACCTGTTATATGCCGTTTTAGTAGCCCATGGAAAGTTAAATCTGAAGACTACATTCTATTGGATGTGTGAGGAGGCAAAGTTGAAACATGAACAAAATTCTAAGGACAAAATTCGTAAGCTCTCAAACTAAAGTGGCTTTCGTGATTGTCCAGTATTAGCAAAATCTGCAAGTGCTTTAAAATGCTGAAGCCACTCAACGGAAATTGATTCAGTTATCCAGCCTGAGTCAGAAACACAAGCTATGGTATGGTACTAACACAGACTTTTTCACATAATCAAAAAGGGTTGTTCTTGGAATGGCACACTTCTCCTTTATTCCGCCAGACAAAATAGTATTTTTCTCCGTCATTTCTTGTACAGTTTTGCATCTGGAATAATGAATTGATATGATTGAATTGATGATTGCTATAGTTTTTGATAAATTACTTATTTCGGGGTAATTGCGGACGTCCGTATTTACCCCAGGTACTTTGTCTGCAATTAACCCGAACGAGTTAGAAACAATACATCGACAAAAATTTTAAGTTTACAAAATTTATCAAGGCAAAAGGCTGTGCTATTTACTCGTCATTAACAATGCAATCGACAGAAAATATGACGTTTCACAGACACTTGTATTGTTTAGATAACACTCAAAATATGACATAATAGGTTGGGGAAAAAGTTTCTTCGCATTTTTCAAGAAAATTCAAAACATTTTTTAATAAAGTTTATTTACATTTAACTAAAGTATGTTGGTACCATTTTGTTCGATAACTTTTTACCATCTTGTAGGTAGGGACATGATCCCATTGCTATAGAAATTTTGGGACTTCTGGTCAAAATACCGCGACAAGTGGTTTTGGCAGTCCTCTCGTGATGTTAACCTGACACTGCCTAAAGAATTCTGAAGAGACCGAAACAGGTGGAAATCTGAAGGTGCAAGGTCAGGACTATACGGCGGATGCATTAACACCTCCCAGCCAAACTCTCTTAATTTTTGTTGGGTGGCTAAAGATGTATGAGGTCTAGCGTTATCATGATGAAAAACCACACCCCTTCTGTTGATTAATTCCGGCCGCTTTCTCTCAACTTCTTGCTTTAATCTCATCAGTTGTTCGCAGTAGAGTTCAGAATCGATGGTCCTGCCTGGTGGTAACAGCTCATAATGAATAATGCCCTTCCAATCCCACCACACACAGCATCACCTTGTTGCGAGTTAACCCGGGTTTCGCCACAGTCTGTGAAGCCTGACCGGCCTTTGACCACGACCTTTTTCGCACGTTCTTGTCATACGTGATCCACTTTTCATCACCAGTTATCAGCTTCTTCAAAAATGGTTCGGTTTCATTACGTCGTAATAAAGAATCACAAATGAGTACACGGTTCATTAGGTTTCTTTCAGTGAGCTCGTGAGGTACCCAAATGTCGAGCTTTTTTGTGTACCCAGTTTTTTTCAAATGCGCCAAAACTGTTTTGTGGTCAATTTCCAGTTCTTCAGCTACGTCGTAACTACTGGTCTGGTACTGGTGATCTTGCTCAACTTTTTCAAAAATGGCATCCATTTTATCCGTAATAGGGCGACCAGAGCGACGTGCATCTTTGACATCAAAATTTTCGGATTGAAAACGCTTAAACTAAATTTGTGCTACTCTCACAGACACTACACTAGGTCCATAAACATCGCAATTTTTTTCGCGGCTTGCGTTGCATTTTTACATTTTTTGCAGTAAAATTTTAAAATGTATCGAATTTCTTCATTAGATTCACTCATCTTGACGGTACGAAAAACAAATGAAAATCACACATTTTCCTAATTTGAATTTGGAATTATGTTCTTTAAAATTTAAACTTTCAATGCTACCAAAATCAGCCAGATACAAATAGTATAGCCAAAGAGATTTTATTACAAGTTCATACATACTATAATGCGAAAAGACTTTTTCCCCAACCTAATATAAAAATTAGATCAAAATTACAAAAATTGATAAATTTCACTTACCTTGAAACGGGTGCGCAGCCATCCTTCGGGAATGTATGGTGAGCACTAGAGATGGGGGAACGCATCACGTGATCGTGGCGGCCGGGCCCGGGGTTCAGGGATCGAGTAGATATATGTAAGTCCGTATTTACCCTGCGTCCGTAATTCCCCCATCGTCTCCTACTAGTGTTTGTTATGTGCCATATGAAACAAAATAAAAAACAGCTTAGTGAGATTGACGCGGCATGCGGCAGCAGTTGAGCGTTTATTGTTTGGTAAATAATAATAAGTTATGAATGCTTAATTGTTGTGGCATGTTGCGATAATTTCGTTGCATTTGATGATGAACCTCATGTTCAACTGTAATGAGTTACGAATGTTTGTGACTACCATTGATAACACAGGTCAACATAAAAAATGATTTTTTTGGTGCAGAGATAGCGATCATGGATTTTATTAAGTAGCCATTGATAACACTAAAAACTATTCTTTAATTTTTTTTCCTACGTGTAGTTTTGGGTTTACCTTCAGTTTTGTATATTGGCTGTAATCAGTACTTTCATGCGCTCGGTTTGCTAATTTCTCGGTAAATTTCTATAAATAAATTGATTTTAATATTATGTCTTCATCGCAAAAAAGTTGTCTCAATGAACCATATGCGTATTGTTACATACACAGTTTAAAAGTACAGGAAACCTATGAAAGATTTCATAAAAGATCTTATTTTTCTAACTTTAATTCGAAAATTGTGGATGAATACAAGCCGTGGGTGGATACCTCAAATTGTCTGTAAAATAAGCTGTGGACACTTGAGACAGGTCAGTGGTAAAAGAAACCGTACCTACCTATGACATTAGGAGTGTTTATGCAATGAAAAGAACAAAAAAATCACATCGGTGATTGTTACTTCTGCTGTGTTGATATGCGTGGTGTTAACATTAAAAAAATGGTTTACCCAGACTTAAAATTGGTTAGAAGACCTTTGCCGCATTCAGAGGAAGTACCTGTTCCAACATCTTGTCCTACCCGTAAACCATCATTTGACGAAATCTTTAATAAAGTGAGTAGCGACAGTGATTTCGAAGGCATAGCGTCAACAGGACCAAAACCTCTTACTCAAGAAGAATTGAATGATTTGATAAGGATTCTTGAGCTACTTAAAGAATCTGCGGAAGTATTGGCTTCCAGATTAAAAGAAAAACTTGTTGGCGACAGATACAAAAGTGACGTTCTATCGAACAAGCTAGCAAGATCTGCTACCTTTTTTTCATTCGGAAAATGGTATTTTTCCCCTTGTAGAGTACTCCAAGAACTTAGGATGTAATATGTTCATCAAAGTGCACTACCCCCAGAGTCATCTTGGTCAATTTCCAGAGAATCTTGAATCCTATAGCGATAACAAGGGAAGTTGTTTCAACAAGACCTAAAAACGATAGACGAGAGGTACCAAGGTCGTTAGGACAGCCGTCGTAGACAGTCACATTGCATACCCCAGTAGTAGTCAGCCGACTACTACTGGGGTATGCAATGTGACTGTCCCAATAACCTAATTTACGAAATTCGTAAAAAAATTAGTTTTTATGAACATAACAAATGAATAAATGCTGTTTTTCGTTGTAGATTTGATTTTGAAGTCATATCTAGCGCTCTGTTCATCAAAATAAGATCTGTATTTTTTACCTATGTTAACAAATAAATAAATTGAACTGAACTGAACTAGAAAACTACACGTAGGAAGTCAAAATTTTTAGTATAAATGTAATTAGTATACGGTCCTTAGTTAATAACAAAATACAGTTATTTGGCACCAAAACTAGTGTTGACCAGTGTAATCTTTGATTGAATGTTAAAATGAGCGCTGATCCTGCCGACAAACTGTTATGCAGTCTGGCAGGTTTATGAAATGTTACACTGTTTTGGTCAAATAAATGATTTATTTATTTATTATTAGATTGAAATTAGTCAAGAGGTAGTTTTATTTACGCGGGCGTACTTAGAATCTGTACATTGTATAATTACCTTAAGTTGTCTCAAGTTGGAGTCCAAACTAAGACAACCATCAAACTATACAAAGTAACATACTGCCTGCCCTCTAGTAGCCACTAATAGAGAGCAACTTGAGCCTCAGCGTTCACAACTATCAAAGGGAAACAATTCTATGAGATGACAGTATTAAAACAAACTCAAACGGTTCACTAAGATTTATTAAGTAGCTTAAGAACAAAGCAAACCATGTTTTACTAATAACACTATTCAGAACGAATATACTATTCGAATATCGCAATTCACCACTCGGAACTACTAGGAATCTATGGAAGCTGGAATAGTTACCCTACTTGAACTACGCGAACTCCTCATCTCCGCACGTTTTCTGTATTAGGTCTTTGTAAATTCTTACATCGGTGAATACTAGAACACTTGTATCATTTTTAAACATTGCAAAGCTCCCAATACCAAATACTTTGTCATTCGAATATAACACTGCACCTGACGTCACGCCTGATAAGTTGTCAATATTTCTAACACATATGAAAAAACCCCATTCCCGTGGCAACCACTCGTCGCAGTCCTCCAGTACGGCATCGTTCTCATCGTAATAAGTCTCACGTATTACATCGTAAGTTTCATCATTTTTTTTTGTTTCTTCACTTGCATCTACGTAATCAGCTTCATTTTTTTCATTGTCTCTATATTCAATGGTAAAAATCCGCAATCTAGAATCTATTTGATCGAAGGGGGTAGCGGTGAAAGATTTCAAAACGTTAAAAGACACCGGAAGTTGGCCACTCCAATAAAAGTTCCATGGAGTCGTCTTAAATCCGTAAAATCTATTAGACATTTTGGCAACTCCAACTTCTTCGGCCATTCTGAACACCATAAGGTCGTGAATAGGAGAGTGCAGTCGATCACTCCAAATATGATCGTCATCATCTTGCACATATGCTATTCGACGACCACACACTATATTTGCTATTTTCACGAGCGCTGCATCGTTACGTACAGCTGTAGGAAACAACGCCAAAATGTTGTCAGTATAGTTAGAGGAACTTATCAGATTCCTATAAGCATTATAAGATGTTAGAATACGACTGTTGTCTAAAAGGACCCCTGTCGTTATAATTGTCTTTTCTAAGCCGCTATTTAAGTAGTTTGGGACATTTAAGAGAAGAATTACAATCCTGTGCACATAGCGATGATCTTGTGTAAGAGGAAACCACAAACGTGAGGCATCCCTCTTCCAATTCATGTCTGGTACTTCTCTAAGCGCCTTCTTGTAGCTTAAAAGGTTAAGCAATATGAACATCACTAACAAACGGGCAGTGATTCTGCACCTATAACAAAAAGTAATAATTAATTATTTTTTATGAATACTTAAAGTGTGTGTGATTTTATCGTATTTACGCGGGTGCACGCTAACAATCGCGTAGATTTAACTGCAAACAAATGGTAACATTTGAACTTCGAATTCGCTCTTACTACTTAGACATTGACGTGTAAAGACAATCATGTCGATGCCTTCCAGCCAAAAGGGGGTAAGCAACATTTTTTGCGAAATCGACTTATATATATATGGTTAGAATCGATTTTTTTTTCTGCGTCTAATGGTCTAAGTTTCGTGGCTCTAGGACAAACTTTTTGTCGCTTAGGCGGTAAAGGAATTGAGGTTCTAACACTAAGTTTTTCGTCATAAACGACAGTTATTTTTGTTGTATTTTGTATTATGGTGGTTGGATAAAAATAATATTTCAAAACTGTGAGATAAGCAATTTTGGCTTTGAATATTTTTTTCTTTACTTGAACGTTAAGTAGTTTGGGCTGTAAATACTTTTTTGTAAAAAATACATTAATCAAATTTTGCTCGAATCTTTGTTTACCAAACTTTCGGTTAGGATATTAGGGCAGTTTCTTTGGATAAAATATATGTCATTTATTACATTTAGGCCTCATTTCCGTGACTTTATTTGGCGCTTATTTTTATTTTCCCTAGTCACCAAATCAATCATCGAAGGCGCTTAGGATAAATCATCCAAACGAATGTCGCCTTACATTGCTCGCTTACCAAAGGGTTTTCCCTCCCAAAAAAAATATGTTATCAAATCGGAGGTAGTTAGTAAAATGATCTAATATTGATGCATGTTTCATATTATCTACCTCCAACTTGAGTAATTCAAACTTTTCCGTAGTTACCGTTTTTTCCTGCAACGCACTAA
This sequence comes from Aporophyla nigra, assembly GCA_947507805.1. Taxonomy (NCBI): domain Eukaryota; kingdom Metazoa; phylum Arthropoda; class Insecta; order Lepidoptera; family Noctuidae; genus Aporophyla; species Aporophyla nigra. The sequence goes on along the minus strand of OX382297.1, from coordinate 15,582,123 downwards.
GTTGGTTTTGCAGCTTTAGTATATCCTTGAACAGCCGGGTCACATCCACATGATCGAAGGTGACCGGTGGGACCTTATGTAATTCCTTTGCTACAAATATATTCCCAAGAATAAGTCTTGATCTGTGCTTTTCATATGACTGATTATATCTTCCAGGTCACGTAGCACTTTTTTCTTCCCATCTTTTCGTCGAATCGGTATCTTCTTCGTACTAGGTGCTGATTCAAATAGCAATGATTTAGCCTTCGCTATATCATCAGCCGTAAAAGACGTAGTACATAATTGCTGAATACTCTGCTCATCCATAAAGCCCAGGACATTACGCAGGAATGCCAGAACTTCATTTATAACAATATTACAATTCACACACTTAACAGTACTTGAGGTCATTGTCCTCCACGATGAGTCACCGGCAAACGAAACGCAACAACCGCACTATGGCGCGGACGCTTCGAGGATACTGAAACCGTTCTCGAGTTTCAAAGAGAAACAAAACGTCGAACTCCAAAACCTATATTATACGTCAAGGACTTCAAACAACAAAATAATACAATTATAAATTATAAGTTGTTACTACATAAAACTATGGAGCAAACAAATTCTTTATATTTAGCGCTGGAGGAAAAATAAGAAATTGTCATGATGCAAAACAAAGCCGCAGAAGAAAAATTATACTGGAAGACCAAGTACAAGAATTACAAGAAAAGCAACGTTAGACTACGATCGAAATTAGAAATGTACCTATACAAGAGGATAAGAATGCGGATGTAATTGATTATAAGCTTCATTCAGCTTTGGACCTGATTATACCGGTGGAATATATTCGCCAGGCGTATGGGTGAGAAATCATCAAATAACGTCTAAGACTTTAACTGACTAAAACCCACCCGTTTTCCTTCAGTTGCCTATGCCATGGCCACTGTAACTCTTTTAAAAAATTCCGCGACCCTGGCAGGCATCGATCCCAGCGGACCAATTAAATGTTTACTGACGTCTTTTTGAGGCACGCGTGGAACGTAACGCTCCATCGATCCGGGCCTGGTCCTTACCGGGCGGCGATCTACCCATTGCTCGCCACCTGCAAGCCCACGCCTACGGTGGCCGGACCGCCGGAAGTCTGCGATGGATTCTCGGCGCCCTGGGCGTCTCCTCCTACGGTAGCTAGGGGCGTGATGGCGCATAGATTACCTCTCCCTCACGCGCAGAAGGATGTAACGGCTTCCCATGACCATCGCTCCATACCATAGCCTACACCAGGGCCGGATGTGAGAGATCGCCGCCGCCGATCGCCTCCATGAGGATACGGCGGTACTCCACCCAAGCACGGCAGATCTCCACGTTTCCTCCCGCCTCATTTGGAACAGGAACCTCCCGAAACAGCCGAGTCTGGTGAGAACTTGCATAAGGCGGAAGGCTCTAACCACTCTTCAAAGAGGGGACTTACCGCCGCAATTGTTGCGTGCCCAGCACTGCGTTGCAACAATCGTACCCGCCATGTCACCATGAGATCTCGCCGGAGCTCTGTCCGCCGTGCCGCGAATTCTCACGGCAGCGCGGTTTCGCCCTGGCGTTTTGCCTCCTCGCGCCATTCTCACATATGTGCGAGGACTTTTGCCTCCAGATCCCACGGCGGCAATCCAGCAATGAGGCTTGCCACCTCACAGGAGACCGTGATATCCCCGGACTAGCCGGATGGCCATGACCATCTGGTACGCACTCAATCGGTGCGCTGGGCGCAGCCTCAATGGGAACACCCACACCGGTGCCCCGTAAAGGGCCATGAACCGCACGACCCCCGCGTAGAGCCTCCGGCACAAAGCGTTTGCCCCTAGATTGGGAAAGAGCCGCTTTAAGGCAGCCCTGACCCACTCCAGACTGAGACGAAACGTCGGAAATGCTCCACGAGATTCCAGCGGCTGTTGAAGACAAGTCCCAAGTACTTCACGGTCGACTCGACGCTAATGTGAACCCCTCCTACTATTATATGGGAACCCGACTGTGGCGCGTTCCGAGGACCATAAAAACACAAGGCCTCCGACTCATGCAGTGCCACCTCGAGTTCCAATGGCCGGATACCTTCGATGACTATCGCAACTCCGCGTGTTAGATCGGCCGCCGCCTCGTGTGATCTCGCCTGCGCCAGGATCAACGTATCGTCAGCGTAGCAAACCACACAGACGACGCTAGGGAGGTCGGCGCGCAGCACCCAGTCGTATCCTATTTTATACAGATATGGCCCCAGGAGCGATCCTTGTGGGGCACCGCATGACATACATATATTTACCAGCCCTATCGACTGAGGTCTGGAAAAACTAAGCCAATAATAATCGAATACCAAACAAAGAACTCCAGGAATGTAGTGATTACAGCCCTTAAAAATGACAAAGACGACAAATTTAATACAAGGCTTTGCAGGTGAGAAACAACCAGTTTACATTTTTGAGTCTCAGACACTAAAAGCCAGAAAATGAAATTATTTGTGCCCAGTGACAGAAAAAAGAAACTTAAATGTTTTCTGGATTTCATTTGACAAAATTTTTGCTAAGAAATTGGAGGGGCAACCAGCAATCCTGATGAAATGCACGGAACAAATAGACGGTTTAATCGACTAACACACAAAAGAGGTATCTTATAATAGCCAAATATGACTATCTTTTGAATTAAATCAATTTTCTTCGTTATATACAGTTATACTATAGTTAGTCTTAAGTCCATATGACCTTTATTTTTCATAAAATTCCATGTAATAATAGTTGCAGTGATATTCTATATGTTTACAGCTATTGATAACACTAAACATACTTCACCTACACCAAAAAACATTTATACGAAGCCACACACACAACATATAGGTACATTACAAATCAAAAATTACACACGGCTATCAAAGGTTTTTTTCTCTCAGAAATTACAAAAAAAAAAAAAAAAACACAGTCGACATTGATAATACTATCAATGTCTTAAATGCGCACAGTGTAGATGGGAGGCTCATCTAAGTCTGTTAGCATATAACGCTTGTAGCGAGCTTTACTGAAAGTGATGACAGTGATGATATTTTTTTTTTTATGTATGACCACCCATAACTTTTTACATAGTAGTGCGATTGTGATCATTCTCTTTTTATTGGAAAGGGTATACTCCGAGGGTAGTTTCATATAAATTTGGAAAACCAAATCAAACCCTAAGGGTCAGAAAACAGGGGATGATTGATTGTTCACTCACTGATTGTAATGTATAACCACGAATAACTTTATACAGAGTAGTCTGATTTTGATAATTCTTTTTTCATAGGGTATACCTTGTCAAGTATTATAAGTACATTAAAGCCACAAAAAAATTATAAAATAAAAACTTTTTGACAAAAAATTAAACCGCCGAAAAAACTTAAAAGCAAAAAATTAAACCGCCGAAAAAACTTAAAAGCAAAAAATAACAAACCTTAAAATTTTAAGTCGGCGCTGAAAAATCAATGAACAAAGATCACTCAAAGCGCCGGCCGATTCATAATTTTAAGGTTTGTTATTTTTTGCTTTTAAGTTTTTTCGGCGGTTTAATTTTTTGTCAAAAAGTTTTTATAAATGTAACTCTTAGACTAGTCAACACGAACATTATACAGGATAGCGAAGAAATGACGTGGCATACTCAGCCCCTTCTTACAAAACCACATTTGTTTTCAAATTTATGAAATATTTAAGTCCACCATGTCTACGAAATATGACTTAATTTGCATGTAAGAAAGCTCTTGTTGATTATTTAAAACAATTTAACACGGAAAAACTATTGAAAAGCTTAAATTAAACAAATACATACACGCTCACGAACAAAAAACACACAACAAACTGTACAAACATCTAAACCCATAGACAAAATATTACGCTCACACACACTCATACACACTTGCTTTAACAGCAACTGATGATTTAAATCTAAAATTCTTAACTTTTATTTGTGTCTCAATCTATTCGCTACTGTTTGTACTATACTATTTGTATTTAGAACTGGCTAATTGTTTAAGAGGAAGACTGTCCTACCGTGATACAGTTTCAACTAGTACGGAGGACAGTGTGAATCTACAACCTGCACTGGTGCAAGCCATGGTACGGAGCGAAAGGGCATGGGAAGCCGTCTCCTCCTCCTACAACCAATAAACCTCGCGAAGAAGGCGGGACGCATGAGGGAGAGGCAAGTTATTCGCCCTTACGCCCCTAGCCGCCGCAGGAGGAGACGCCCCGGGCGTCGGGAGTCCATTGCAGACTCCCGGCCACCGTAGGCGCGTACTTGCAGGCAGTGAACAATGGTAGCTCGCCATCCGGTAAAGACCGGGGTCGAGTTGATGGCGTGTTGTATTCCACGCGCGCGTCAAAGAGATGTCAGCAGTACTGAAGGGGTTTACTAGGAACGATGCTTGCCAGGGTCGCGAGATTTGTTCGAAAGAGATACCGTGGCCCTGGCTAATGCCACCCGCAGATCAACCGTGTTTTAGTAGCTTTTAGTGGTGGTTTTTAGTTAGTAAAAGTCTGACACGCCCTCCCGCTCCGCCCAGTGCGGTTGTCGTCATTTGATGATATCTCACCCACAAAAAAAAAAGCTACAACCTAAACAACAAAATTGGCGTACGTAATTATCAGTAAGTGATTAGTACATAGATACATACTAAATAACTATCATTAGACGTAAGTACTTAACGTTACTTAGGCTTAAGGTTGATGGACGACTTGTGGTGGATCCAGGGGAAACTGCCAACTTATTAGTGAATCAATTTGACTACAAAGGTACTAGTGACGTAAATAAAGGACACCTTGCTACGAAATTCCTCCATCTATACACGGACAAGGTTGGCAGTGACATGCATATTTCTTCTACCACTCCAACCGAGATTTGGAACATAGTTAAAGGAATGCAAAACAAACATTCCTGTGGTTATGATGAAGTGCCGATTTGTCTATTCAAGGAGCACATTGAAATATTAGCTGAGCCTCTATCTGACTTATTCAATAAATGTATAGAAGAGGCTGTGTTCCCAGAACAACTAAAAATGGCGAAAGTAATACCTGTATATAAGAAGGGAAGTAAGTCTCATCCTAAAATCTATAGACCCATCTCTGGTTTACCGGTGCTGTCAACATTATTCTAAATATTCTTAAAATTCGACTTTTAGCATACTTGCTAGTAAATAAAGTTTTAAATAAGCGACAATTTGGATATCAAAAGGGTGTAGGTACTCCGGATGCCATATATACATTAATAGATGACGTGCTAAGCTAAATTTATAATAATATAAGAGTAGCAGGGATCTTCCTAGATTTAAGCATTGCATTTGACACAATTGACCATGAACTGCTTCTGACTAAAATGAGTTATTACGGAATAAGAGGAAATGCTTTGCGACTATTCTCTTCCTACTTAAAAAACAGGCGGATATACGTTGAAATTGACGAAACTAAGGATAATTTTAAGAAACTGTATAAATCCAAAATTGTACGCATCGAGTGCACGTAGAGTTGACAGAAAGGGTAAATGCTGCGTTACAAACATTTCATGTATGGTTCACGGCAAATAAATTGTTAATTAATACTAAAAAGACGCAAATAATGTTCACAGCCCGTAACAAAGATAATTTAAATGTTGCCAAATGAAGTCGACATTGAGCTCGTTGTCGCAGTAAAATTTTTAGGTGTACATATTTTATTTGTTTTCTTCGTTATATAGAGTAACTTTTGTTTTTCACTTCATCATCTATTAGTAGTTTTTTGTATAACTGTAGCTTGTCCGGATAGTTTGGGGGCCTCCCAAGTAGCACAAAAGTGCTGTATAACAGCATTTTTACAGTGCACAGTGAATGCATTAGTTGCTGAATAATAGCGTAGACAGCGCATCCTCAGATGATATAACTCTAATTTGGGCACTAATTATTCAGCACATAGCTGAGTAAGAGTTCCAATTGATAAATAATTGAATTATAACAACATTATGGTAGCATTTATGTGTGTAACAGTCACCTCAAGAGCTGAATATTGCCTGATTAACAAGCCACGTGTTACTTATTATACAGCAAGGAAGACGAATTTGTACATTGTGTGTACTCTTAAACAGTTGAAATGACACACTGAGCGAAATTGTGGACTGCAATAACTTAATATTATTTATTTTTCTTTAATATGAACTGTCAAATTGTAAAACATGAAGTGTATCGTTGTGTGCAAGATCTCAGGAGCCATTGTGAGAATATACATAAAATTTAAGGTAAGTAAAACTTCGATTTCTTGCTATTATATTTGAAATCTTATTGGGAAGGTAACTTTACTGTCAAATACCATACATATTTAGTTCAAAATTTTCACGCACCCTCGGAATACCACTAAATACTAAAAGAAAAGTTACAAAATTAGAATGAAAATAAAATAAATATGTTTGTTTTAGTACAAAGAAAACAAAAAAAAAACTGTTTTCGTGTAATTAATTTGTAATCCAAATTAATTACAATTGATACACTATAAAACAAACAAAAATTTAAAGATAAAATTTTATAACAATACACAGTAACGCAGTGAATATGGCGGATGGCAAGTGAACAGTTTTAATCTTAATATAATGCTAAGATCTGTACGGGTGTTCACATGTGGCCTTTAATTCAGCAAAGAGTAAAATAGTTTAGCACTTGTGAAATACAAATCAGACATGGATCGATTAGGAGAGTTATATTGGTTCACATTTGCATCAGTTACCTAGATAACTACCTTTATGGATCCAAGTTTTTAGGGTTCCGCCGTGGTTCGTTTAAAGCCATTTTGTTCCCTTTTTTAGTTGTTATTCGACGATAAGTACTTAATTCAAATTGTAATTTAAGTAGCTGACATTATAATTTAATTATAGGTATGTATAATACATAAGTTATTGATTTATTCAATATGCGACGAAATACCTTTAAATGAGTAGGTACCCAGCTAAAAATAATGTATTCTTCTGGCCTAATAATAATTAATTACTTCCACATGAAATTGAAATTGACATGCCATACGCACAGTATTTATGCGGCGCGAAAAGTATTTTTTATGAAACATATCGCTTGATCTGCAACATGGTGCATTATTTGTTTACATAGATCATCAGTTTATCACTAAATCGCAACTGGGTTGGTCGTTTACAAGTTAAGACGCTTTCGTATTCTACGATAGATGAACAATCATTTCAATTTAAGGTTGCGAATTAAAGTAAATAAGTTGCGATCGACTTAATTACTGCTATTTTGATAGGTAGTAAAGTAGGTCCTTTGTGTTTGTGTCTGTAGGTGTTTTGTATATAATTATTATCTTACGTTAAGTTTAGGTATTTAATATGTTATTGTATCTTGTGGTTTTTTTTTCCTCAAAACTGATACTTCTATTATAATAAATATATTTTTCTTGTTTTTACAGAACAAGCCTTTCAAAATAGTTCAGACTATAGAGAGCGGTGTTGTCGATCTAACAGTCGTTTTTGCGTCGTGGAAAACTAAGGAAATTCTATGGTGGCCACCGAGAAGTACTTTTATACTCCTTGAAATTATAAAAAGATGAAAATTCAAGGCCTGGACCAGGGTGGTACACCCTAAATTGTTCTTTAAAAAGGGAAATTAAATAAACATAAAGAAAATTACGTTGTTTTTTTAGATGCTAGCTGTACCGGTATTTCCTAATTGACTACCTCTGAGAAAAATTGTCGAAATCTGGAATCTTAAAAACTCTCGAAATTAATTTATGTATTATAATTTTTTTTTTTAATCTTGGATTTCTCTTAATAAATCTTCTTAATTTTCAGGAAAGTACCAGAAACATATAAAACAACAATATTAATTTTGTGGGTAGTAAAAATGTGTAGGTTATAAGAAGATTTTTGTAGCAGAGAGTACCTACTCAGCCTAGTCACCAAACACACTGACCTCTATTTATAAAGGCTTTTTTGTATTGTTTTTTTATTATGTGCAATTATTATTTATTGTTACTTTAATTTAAATCCAACGTAAATTTGACATTTGATTTTATTTCAACTAAGTGACATATATTTTTAGTTTGTTAATAACATTTTATTGTTTTCTGCTGCAGCATTGTTACTTATATCTTAATTTTTGTAATATGGGTTATGTCTGAAATAAATTGATTTCATTTTTTTTAAATATAAATATAACATACGGAACCCGTCACGTCCAATATTCCATTCACGCATGCTGCACACTTCGATACATGCTGTTATTCGAGTGTATGGTAACAACTGACTAATAGGGGAAAAGTGAACCTGTATGCAGCATAAAGCATTAAATTGTTGTTAAATAACTTCACAAAGTAACTGATTACGTTATAGTGGGTTATATGTTCTCTCTTAAAATGCAACGGTTGTATAGTACACATGTGGGGTATTATTCAGAAAACTTACAGCTGATAGGGTACTGCACTACTAAGCGCTCAATAACAGTGACTTTGTGGCGTGTTTGTGGTCCTTAATAGAATTACTGTACAGAAAATAGCGTTATAGCTGGCCACGTTTTTTTCTAAACAGCTGTTACAGCCCGGGTGCATACAAATAACTCTTTGTAAATGCTCAGAGTACCGCTGTGGGCCTTCTGTGACAATTTATAATGCAGTTCTGTGCTACTTGGGCTGGAGACCTGTAACACAGGTATTCCTAGTACAGGCTCCAGTCTCCACAACATCAATGTATTTTTGTTACCACTATTATATATTGTGCTCAATTATCATTATGTAGTGGAGAAAAATAAACGTTTTTATTATTATATTGACCAACTGTTAAACTGGAAAACAGATTTAAAAGCAATTGATGCATCGGTATCGTTTGCATATTATATCGTCCGCTCTGAGGACCTTGAGAAATGAAATCGGAATAGAACAGCTAAAAATTGTATATTTTGCGCTAGTGGAGTCAAAAATTAGATATATCATTCTCTTTTGGGGAAATAGCTATGAATAATATTATAATAGTTAAAGAGCTTTCGTACTACAAAAACGGGCAATTCGAACCATGGTACGCATCTCACAAAGGGAAAGTTGCCGACAACATTTTATAAGTTTAGGCATACTAACAGTGCCAAGTGTTTATGTACTGGTACTTTTAAGTAATTTGGCCAAATACATAAAAGACTATGAGACAATAGAAGAACGGCAGATAAGGGAAAGCACCCGTAGACTGGATTTGAAAAATAAAAAAAATACTAGTCATAACCTAAAAATTGTTAAACATAGTCCGCGATACAAGTCTGTTAAATTATTTAACCGGTTGCCATTAGAAATAAAAAGTGATGTCTATAGTAGCGCTTTCAAAATAAATAAAAAAAATTCGTACTCAATAAATGTCTGTATGCTGTAGATGAACTGTAATTTTCATCATCATCATTAGCCTATAGCAGTCCACTGCTGGACAAAGGCCTCTCCAATTGCAAGCCATTCAGCCCGATTCTCGTCAACTCTCATCTAGCTGCTACCAGCCACCCTGCGAAGATCATCGCTCCACCTAGCCTGGGGGCGTCCTATCTTACGTTTGCCGATTCGCGATCTCCACTCAAGAACACGTCTACCCCAACGGTCATCGGTTCTACGGCTAATGTGGCTGGCCCATTGCCACTTCAGCGTGCTAATTCTTTGAGCTATGTATGTCGATAACTTTGGTTCTCTGCCGGATCACCTCATTCCGGATTTTGTCCCTCAGAGATACTCCAAGCATAGCTCGTTCCATAGCTCGTTGAGCAACTTTGAATTTATGGACCAGCCGTACCGTGAGTGTCCACGTTTCGGCTCCGTAGGTCATAACAGGCAGGACGCACTGATTGAAGACTTTCGTCTTTAGGCTCTGCGGAATACGCGACGAGAAGACTCGACGAAGCTTCCCAAACGCTGCCCAAACCAGCTGAATTCTTCTGTTAGCCTCCTTCTCAAGGTTGTTCTTACCAAACTGCAGAGTTTGCCTGAGGTAAACGTATTCTCGAACAACCTTGAGAGTAACGCTATTGACAGCAATCAGTCCCGGAGTTACGTGTTCGTTGAACATAACTTGGGTTTTGTCCAAGTTCATCCGGAGACCAATGCTTTTAGAAGAATCAACTAGGTCGTCCAGCATCTGCTACAAGTCCTGCAGCGATTCAGCCAATATGACGATGTCGTCTGCAAATCTCAAGTGTGCGATGTACTCGCCGTTGACGTTAATACCGCGTCCACTCCAGTTCAGTGTCTTGAACACATCCTCCAATGCGTTAAGAGAACAATTTTGGGGAAATTACGTCCCCTTGTCTCACTTTTCGACGCAGGGGGATGTGTTCAGTTCGCTGATTCTGAGTTTGGACGGTCATTGTCGCGTATTCGTAAAGACATCTCAGCACTTGGATATATCGAAAGTTGACTTGGCATCGCTGCAAAGACTCCAAAACAGACCAGGTCTCGATAGAGTCAAAAGCCGATTATACTCTTCGGACTTCTGTATAATCTGCCGCACTGTGTGGATGTGGTCTATGGTACTGTATGCTCCTCGAAACCCGGCCTACTCCGGTGGCTGAAACTCGTCGAGTCTCCGCGCTAGACGATTCATGATGACTCTTGAAAACAGCTTATATACGTGGCTTAGGAGCGAAATGGGTCTGTAGTTCTTTAAAAGGGTTTTATCCCCCTTTTTAAAGAAAAGTACGATCACGCTCCTTCGCCACGCTTCTGGAGTTCTCCCAGAGAACAGGACCGAATTGAAGAGCTCTCGAAGCTCTTTCAGGACTGGACCTTCTCCCGCTTTCAGGAGCTCGGTCGTAGTCCCGTCCTCACCAGGGGCTTTTGCATTTTTAAGCTGTTTTAGAGCTGCCTCGATTTCGTCTTGGCTGATTTCGGGCAGGTCTTCTGTGTAGTGGCGGGTTAAGGTGGCTCTGAAATCCTCATTTTCGGGATCAGGTCGAGATGCATGCGATGCGTACAATTGGCCATAGAAGTTTTTCGACTTCCGAAAGGATCTCCGGCTTCGAAACGACGATATCCCCACTAGATTTAGTCAAGTTCGTCAGGTGGCTCCTCCCAAGTGATTGGACGAACACTTTCGACCCCCGATTCTGCTCGATCGCTTCCTCTATGGAGCGTGTATTAGAGCGTCGGAGGTCGCGTCATACCAATGTTCTAATATTATTATTGAGCGCCCGTTGTTCTGACGAAGTGACAGGTGGGTTTTCACGTCGTTCCGTCATTAGCTCCAGAGTCTCTTCCGAAAGTTTGGACTTCTTGCCCGTACGCCACATTTTGCAAAATCTCGATCCTTCTTCCCTGAGGATTCCCACCATTTGGTCCAGGGGCTGGTCGACGTCATTTGTGGTTTCCACGGCAGCGAATCGGTTCTTCAGGTCTAACTGGAACGCTTCAGATCCTAACATAGTTTGGAGCATACTTGGACGGAGCCTAGACTTCATCGAACGAATTCGCTCCAGCTTGAAATTGATATTCAGAGAGCCTCGTGCAAGTCTGTGATCACTACCGGTATTGAAACTGTTGATCACCGAGACATCTCTGAATATATGCTTTATATCCGTTATGATGAAGTTTATCTCTTTTTTTTGTCATAGTGTCGGGGCTCCGCCACGTCCACTTCCTTTGGGGCTGCTTCTTAAAGAAGGAATTCATCAAGAAAAGCCCCTCCTTCTCAAGGAAGTTCACAAGCATTTGCCCCCTGTGATTTCTGCTGCCAAACCCGTAGGATCCTACTACCGATTCACTGGAATTCTGTACTCCCACTTTAGCGTTAAAATCCCCCATGACAACGTTGTAGTGGGCCTTAGTGGTAGAATGCAAGGCCTTGGAAATGTCCTTGTACATTTCTTCCACTTCGTCATCCGAGTGTGCCGAGGTTAGTGCGTATACCTGGACAACCTTGAGGCTATACCTCTTGGTTAGCTGGACTACGAAGTACGCTACCCTGTTCGAGAAACTGGAGACTTCCACAACGTTGTCACTAAGGGATTTGTTTACCAGGAACCCGACTCCGCCTTGGGATAGCCGGTCTCCCTCTCGAAAATATAAAAGGTGGCCTGATTCAAGGGTTATTGTATCCTCTCCCTCTCTTCGGACTTCACACAACCCAAGAATGTGCCACCTTATTTTTCCGAGTTCTTCTTCAAACTGCACTAGGTGGTCGTCGAGCCGTAACGTGCATCCATTATATGTCGCCAAGGTCATTGGGTTTGGCGGCTATCCGTAACCCGGGGATTCTTCGCACCCCCTAACTTGCCGTTACCGTGATCGCCGCCATAATCAGGAATAGCATGGCGGCTGGGAACTGGGGGCTGTGGTTGAATTTGGCTTGCCATTTAAGGATATGCCCATAATCGCCACGCTGGGCATGCGGGTTGGCGATCGCAGATCACAGCTTTTCGCACTAATGACGCTGCTGCCCGTCACTAGTCTGCGCCATTTAGCTGCGACGTTTGTTTAAAATGGTTATCTCGCCAAATGTCGGTTGTCAGAGCCTCGTTTGTTAATCAGCAGGGTGCACCACGAGCAGGTGAGGTTGACTTGGGGCACTGAGATTGTAGGTGTGCCCCCTTACACAATTCAATAAAATTACAACTGTAATTTTATTGAATTGTAATCATCATGGATTGTTAATTTTTATTCATTCTGATTTATTAATGTGACTATAAATTTTAATATTGTTATTTTTCATTGATTTTATTAATCTGTGCTAATTTTTGTCTAATTAATTCTGTGGCCTGGTGCTAAAATGGCCAAACTGCAGCTCTTTTATCATTTCTTTTTTTTTTAACTTATCTGTATGAAAGTGTGACGGTATGTCACCTAATTAATATAAATTATTATATTTCTTCTAAAATTGTGACACGATAACATGCCTCTTAGAAGGAAGCACATTAAATCTTAACTTTATGGCCTGACAGCTCGACACGTTACCGTAATAAATAACGAAGTAAGATATTTCTTTAAAATCCTAAAACAATATCGAACTACTTACAAAGCCATTCATTTATATTTTATGAGCAGCAAAGTGCCAACAATCAGCCGAAAGTAATATTTGAAGTCCCTTAATTGGTACAAATACTCAGAACCGATGGTAGATGCATAATAGCAAGGGTGCATTAGCTCACATCTGGTTGGCATAAACAAGACCCAAGCAGATCCTTTTCAACAATTGAGAAATTTCACAAAAAAATATGGTCGTAAAGCGATTCTGCAAAAGTATGAGGATTGCGAGCGTTCTCACGCTCGTAGTGATTTTGGGATGAGAGAGAGATGTGTGAAGGTTGGCAGTTGGCTTGAGGGCACGAGAAGAGGCGGTCGATTTAGGCTAGGCTGAGAGAGTTAGAACTTTATAATAGAGAGTGTGACTATATCTGTGTGCAAGGGGCGTGATAGCGAGAGTGTTATTATTACGTTAAATATTTGATAGGTGTATAGTTTAGACTAAGCTATATTAGACTAGAGTTAATGTAAGGGATATGAAAGGCGCGTGAATCTTAGAGTTAGTTAGATGACGTGTGAACTGTGAGGAATGGTGCAAAGGCGACTGGTAATACACACAGTATTTCGTAAGTAATATAATTCTCTCCACGGAGTTTTTTGGTAAGTGTTAACTTTTATCTTTAGTAATAGTGCATTCAGCGTAACTACGAACTATTTACTTTATTGATCTAGCAGGGTGATCGTATATTGTGAATTATACATAGAAGTTTAGTGTTATCGCAAAGAACCCCTTATTGATCATTTACTTTGGTATGTCGAAGCTACTTTTATGTTTTAACCAACGATATAAGATTATCTAGAAATAGCATGCCCACTTCCTAATCCGTACCTTAACAGATATTTGTCATTGGCGGTTGGTTATAGGAACCGGGGAAAGCCTCACGCTATAACTAACACATAATAGCCGGGAGGCCGAACCGTAGATACTTCATAACTAGGCTATAAAGCAGGCCTATATTTGCTTTATAAATCAACCAAACGTTAGTGATGATTACTGTTTCCAAAAAGGCCTCGCCACAGAACGTGTTGCGTGAGGCTTGTTGAACGCACATTTCCGGGAGAGGGGGTAGGCTTCACACACGTTCACTAAGTGAATTGGTAGTCGTTCTAAGAACGCTAGGGACCGTGTCTCGTTAAAACCCCACCCGGCTGCTTGTAGGCCTATTACTGAATCGACACTATTTAGCGAGACACGAAATCTGGATGCAGTCATCCTCTAATGGGGAAGAGTAAGGAAATGTGAAGTGACGAAATTCCACTTCGGCGTGCACCAAGAACGATCGCAATGAGTTTTGCTAGAGACTGAGTCTACGGTGCGCTTGTGCTAGTTTTGTGTTACCTCAGTAAGGGACTGTAGTAGTACTATAGAGACTGCTATAAGGGTGTCATTCACATGAGTACGTGTTTAAAGCTACTCAACACTTGTCTTTCTCAATAACAGTGGACTTCGCAGTACACTGCCCTAGGATTGAGTAAGACATTTAATTGCCGCTTAGGGAACGTGTTTCGTTAGAATCGTATTAGTTCCTCAGAGGTTCTATGCGTTAGGTCTAATGGATCACGTACAAGGAGACAGACGTTATAAAACGGTTCCCCGTCTCAATGAAGTGGGTAAATTGTACACAGATAAATTAACGTAGTTATAAAAGATGAATTTAAGCGCAAGCGCAACGATCCCTTTACCTCTCCACATAATTAAGACTTTATTGCAGATATTAGCGCTCACCTGTGAAAGAGGAGACTTAGTATAAGCCAAGAGGCCATGTTATGTTCAAGTGAGATGTTGTAAGAGAGCAATTATAATTAGATAAGTTGAATGGGTTGAAGCCCAGATTAGACTAATTTAGTATTCATCGAAGTATGTGTGAGTGTGTTTGAGGTTCAACTGAATGAGACTTTCATTATAATAGTTACTTTAGGTTGGTAGGGTTATTAAAGTCTGTATGACTAATTAGAAATGGTGAAGGGTGGGCTCTTCGGAGCTGTCTTTAGATCTACAAGAGAGTTGATCCACAACTCTATCAAATGATTCTTGAGTCTTGATTCTCAACTCAATGTCCTCTTTATATCTATTATCTAAAATTCTTGAATGTTGTATTCTTAATCTCAGATCGATAATTCGGTCAGACTGACATTAGCACGTGTCTTACAGATATGCTTGTTGTATAACGGGTGAACTTCCAGGGGTTGGGTGGTTACATCTATTACATATTCAGTCTACGGACTGATAGGGACCATGTCTCCTAGAGCATGATGTCGACATAGGGCCGCTGAAAAGCCGCCACCGTCACGTTTCTCAGTTCGAAAGAACTGCTAGGGACCTTGTCCCATATGGACAAGTGCCGACGGAGGCCGCTGAAAAGCCGCTTGCGTCACTTTGTGGAAGCATTGCCCTGAGTACTGCAAGTGTTGACGTGAGGTATCGTGTGAGTCACCATTGACCTAATACCTGTTACGCTAGCGTATAGGTTACTCGACATTTATATAAAATTACAGTTAGCTTCCCTCTCCCTTGTCTATTAGCCTTCTAAACCCACATTCAATTTATTTCTATAAGTATGAATTCCTAGGTTTTATTTACCATTTCATTCAATCCTTTCCTTGATCCTTAGATTTGACAAGGAATTGGACTTCATCATATTTGGAATTCATTTGATCTCTGTCGGTGGGAGAGTGACCAGGTCAGGTGACGAGCTCTACAGGGCGGTACGGAGGCGGGGTGCCGCCCTCCCCCCTACGGGGGGAACCGACTTAACTACTAATATTAACGTAATTAGGAAAAACAAAAATTTTATCAGCCTGGGGTAATTGTGGTACAGTCACATGTGGTGCCGTGACCAGGATTCTCGTCATTAAATGTACTGATTCATTTCAGTGCAACGAGAAAGAACTAGTAATGGGTTACTACTACAATAACACAACGTAAACAATAACACAACGTAAATTTATGGGTCTATAAACTGTTAGGTTAGACAATAATTAATATTTTGGGTAATGGCAGGTAACTGTAATTAGGTAATGGCTTGACAATGGTGTTTGTATTCTTTTACGATTGGTGGCGGATTCAATTTCCGCATAATTTATCTGTTGGTATTAGATTCCTTGTGGGTTCAAATCCCGCTTGTAGTGTATTGAATGCAGTGCTTTGGTTTCGATGCTACTTATAGTGGGTTCGATCCCGCAAGCAATGACGTATTTCTAATTATATACGAGTGTGTAATCGTTTGATTGTTGATTGGGTTACTGTGCTACTGCAATAAAGGGTTCGACTCCCTGCAAATGTGAGTTTTGTGTCTGACAGTTTGTGAATATGAAGTGGGTTTGTACGTTTGAAATAAATATGTTTGTGTGTGTGTGTGTGTGTGTGTGAACTGAGCGTAGATATAAGACACACCCTTTATATGGGTAAATCTAATATTATTAGGAAGTAAGACCTGCGACTCGTGGGCCTTATAAAATGACGATTTACTAGGAAGGTATACTTACGATCAAAATCAGAAGTAAACAAGTCTTTCCAATTTTGCAGTTGACGACGTGTGGCGAATAATTGAATAGATACTCGTTTGGCCATATTTCAAATTCCAGAATATTTAACTCCCCGCCTGGCTGCGACTACGCTATTTCTAAACCTTTGGGTTGTGCGTTGCGCCTGGTATAAAGTTTCTTCGATATTAGCTGACATCGGCTGACTTCAACAGCAATAGCCGTAACGTGGCTCCAGTCACAAAGTTAAGTTTCGCTTTTTATTAAACACGTCACGTGACACGTGTTATCATTTTGTTATCTCATGAAATATTAAAGGTTTATATTTTAGGGTCACACTATAGTTATCACGTTAACTATACCACAGGATGCCCTTGTAGACATTTGTATAACCTGAATATTTAAAAGCATCGTATACTAGTAAGCTAATAATTGTTTGGATTATCTAGAGTGTCTACAAATTCTATCCTAACTTCCCAACCAAAGTTGGATTACAAAACTGCTCTGTCCTCTTAGAATCAGAGGGGGGCCATTAATTGAAACAAAGTCTAATATGTTTATGTGCGGAATATTTCAGCTATTCCGGAATATAACTGCGGGCAGCTGACTAAGCTTACCCAGCTGACTTAGACGTCAGTCCCCGGCAACTGCGATAGGCTGAGTTTAGAACGAATGAGCACCGTAGGTAGCGGGGCTCTGTAGCACAATTACTCTTAATGAGACTCTGGTATGTAAAACTACTTCATAAGCATGCACAGGTTCTCTGGACTAAACAGGGATTTGGTGATGTGATTTAAATTAATAAGAAAAGAGTTCTTACAAGAAAAGTAATGAAACAAATATTTTAAAAAAACAATCTGCATCGATTGAAGATGTTTCTGCGTAATAGTATTTACATTATAGCAGCATCTGTAGTGTGGCTCATTTTTTGCGAAACTAAAATCTAATTTTATTCGCACATCAGGATTATCTGTACGCGGTGTGATTTTGTTATCTCACTTGATATTAATAATATGTTTTGAGCTATTTCACTTTACTTCTACCACTTCAGGTATACAATTAATGATCTTTTCAAAGTTTAATAATAGGAGGTAGGAATTAGCAACCTTGTGTCACACTAAACCAAATAATTGTTTGCACAGGTATAGGATATATATATATTATCTAATCAGTATAACTTCTTAGCTCTTATTGGATTTCGAAACTGCTCCAGCCCAATTAGAATCGGAGGGGAACGTCCATTTGGAATGCAATCTAATATGTTTATGTGCGGACTATTTCAGTTGTTCCTGGGTATGACTGCAGGCAGCTGACTAAGCTGACTCTGCGTAATGGTGTGTGAGGAGAGGCCTCTGTCCAGCGACAACTGCGGTAGGCTGAGCTTAGAACGAGGGAGCAGCGTAGGTAGCGTGGCTTCTTAGCACGAATGCTCTTTAAAGAGACCCTTGGTATGTAAAACTACATTATAAGCATGCCCAGATTCTCGGAATGCGCTTGATGCGCGGTAGTGTAACTTGAATATTGTGAAAAGATTAAAAAGAATGAGTCCACATATCAAAGAGCAATTATAAAATGCGAAATAGAACTAATATATTGCAGATACAATAATCTTATTGGATTCGCGTTCCAACTAGAATAAGTGCGATCCTTTGATATAATGAACATAGCTGTACCAAATTAAGCACACCTATGGGTAAAACACTTTCAAGAAAATACACTGTTTCATCTATTATGAAAGCTCATCCGCTGTACTACGTCACGCGTCTGATTTTCAGAGGGGGGAATGTGACGGTATGTCACCTAATTAATATAAATTATTATATTTCTTCTAAAATTGTGACACGATAACATGCCTCTTAGAAGGAAGCACATTAAATCTTAACTTTATGGCCTGACAGCTCGACACGTTACCGTAATAAATAACGAAGTAAGATATTTCTTTAAAATCCTAAAACAATATCGAACTACTTACAAAGCCATTCATTTATATTTTATGAGCAGCAAAGTGCCAACAATCAGCCGAAAGTAATATTTGAAGTCCCTTAATTGGTACAAATACTCAGAACCGATGGTAGATGCATAATAGCAAGGGTGCATTAGCTCACATCTGGTTGGCATAAACAAGACCCAAGCAGATCCTTTTCAACAATTGAGAAATTTCACAAAAAAATATGGTCGTAAAGCGATTCTGCAAAAGTATGAGGATTGCGAGCGTTCTCACGCTCGTAGTGATTTTGGGATGAGAGAGAGATGTGTGAAGGTTGGCAGTTGGCTTGAGGGCACGAGAAGAGGCGGTCGATTTAGGCTAGGCTGAGAGAGTTAGAACTTTATAATAGAGAGTGTGACTATATCTGTGTGCAAGGGGCGTGATAGCGAGAGTGTTATTATTACGTTAAATATTTGATAGGTGTATAGTTTAGACTAAGCTATATTAGACTAGAGTTAATGTAAGGGATATGAAAGGCGCGTGAATCTTAGAGTTAGTTAGATGACGTGTGAACTGTGAGGAATGGTGCAAAGGCGACTGGTAATACACACAGTATTTCGTAAGTAATATAATTCTCTCCACGGAGTTTTTTGGTAAGTGTTAACTTTTATCTTTAGTAATAGTGCATTCAGCGTAACTACGAACTATTTACTTTATTGATCTAGCAGGGTGATCGTATATTGTGAATTATACATAGAAGTTTAGTGTTATCGCAAAGAACCCCTTATTGATCATTTACTTTGGTATGTCGAAGCTACTTTTATGTTTTAACCAACGATATAAGATTATCTAGAAATAGCATGCCCACTTCCTAATCCGTACCTTAACAGATATTTGTCATTGGCGGTTGGTTATAGGAACCGGGGAAAGCCTCACGCTATAACTAACACATAATAGCCGGGAGGCCGAACCGTAGATACTTCATAACTAGGCTATAAAGCAGGCCTATATTTGCTTTATAAATCAACCAAACGTTAGTGATGATTACTGTTTCCAAAAAGGCCTCGCCACAGAACGTGTTGCGTGAGGCTTGTTGAACGCACATTTCCGGGAGAGGGGGTAGGCTTCACACACGTTCACTAAGTGAATTGGTAGTCGTTCTAAGAACGCTAGGGACCGTGTCTCGTTAAAACCCCACCCGGCTGCTTGTAGGCCTATTACTGAATCGACACTATTTAGCGAGACACGAAATCTGGATGCAGTCATCCTCTAATGGGGAAGAGTAAGGAAATGTGAAGTGACGAAATTCCACTTCGGCGTGCACCAAGAACGATCGCAATGAGTTTTGCTAGAGACTGAGTCTACGGTGCGCTTGTGCTAGTTTTGTGTTACCTCAGTAAGGGACTGTAGTAGTACTATAGAGACTGCTATAAGGGTGTCATTCACATGAGTACGTGTTTAAAGCTACTCAACACTTGTCTTTCTCAATAACAGTGGACTTCGCAGTACACTGCCCTAGGATTGAGTAAGACATTTAATTGCCGCTTAGGGAACGTGTTTCGTTAGAATCGTATTAGTTCCTCAGAGGTTCTATGCGTTAGGTCTAATGGATCACGTACAAGGAGACAGACGTTATAAAACGGTTCCCCGTCTCAATGAAGTGGGTAAATTGTACACAGATAAATTAACGTAGTTATAAAAGATGAATTTAAGCGCAAGCGCAACGATCCCTTTACCTCTCCACATAATTAAGACTTTATTGCAGATATTAGCGCTCACCTGTGAAAGAGGAGACTTAGTATAAGCCAAGAGGCCATGTTATGTTCAAGTGAGATGTTGTAAGAGAGCAATTATAATTAGATAAGTTGAATGGGTTGAAGCCCAGATTAGACTAATTTAGTATTCATCGAAGTATGTGTGAGTGTGTTTGAGGTTCAACTGAATGAGACTTTCATTATAATAGTTACTTTAGGTTGGTAGGGTTATTAAAGTCTGTATGACTAATTAGAAATGGTGAAGGGTGGGCTCTTCGGAGCTGTCTTTAGATCTACAAGAGAGTTGATCCACAACTCTATCAAATGATTCTTGAGTCTTGATTCTCAACTCAATGTCCTCTTTATATCTATTATCTAAAATTCTTGAATGTTGTATTCTTAATCTCAGATCGATAATTCGGTCAGACTGACATTAGCACGTGTCTTACAGATATGCTTGTTGTATAACGGGTGAACTTCCAGGGGTTGGGTGGTTACATCTATTACATATTCAGTCTACGGACTGATAGGGACCATGTCTCCTAGAGCATGATGTCGACATAGGGCCGCTGAAAAGCCGCCACCGTCACGTTTCTCAGTTCGAAAGAACTGCTAGGGACCTTGTCCCATATGGACAAGTGCCGACGGAGGCCGCTGAAAAGCCGCTTGCGTCACTTTGTGGAAGCATTGCCCTGAGTACTGCAAGTGTTGACGTGAGGTATCGTGTGAGTCACCATTGACCTAATACCTGTTACGCTAGCGTATAGGTTACTCGACATTTATATAAAATTACAGTTAGCTTCCCTCTCCCTTGTCTATTAGCCTTCTAAACCCACATTCAATTTATTTCTATAAGTATGAATTCCTAGGTTTTATTTACCATTTCATTCAATCCTTTCCTTGATCCTTAGATGTGACAAGGAATTGGACTTCATCATATTTGGAATTCATTTGATCTCTGTCGGTGGGAGAGTGACCAGGTCAGGTGACGAGCTCTACAGGGCGGTACGGAGGCGGGGTGCCGCCCTCCCCCCTACGGGGGGAACCGACTTAACTACTAATATTAACGTAATTAGGAAAAACAAAAATTTTATCAGCCTGGGGTAATTGTGGTACAGTCACAAAAGCGCACACTACATTGGTCTTTTTTACATAGTGTGTTTTGAAAGATTGTTGGTAAACTAACGCCCTTTTAGCACAAAAAAAAATATTTACAAAAAAATATTTAAAATATTTAGTTTTTCAATAAACTGGCATTACAATCTCGTTTCACAAAAAAAGTACTTTGGCCCTTTTAGCACCAGGCCACAGAATTAATTTATTTTAGTGTTTTTTTTTTATTTTAAGATGTTGTCCATATTGTTTAGAATTTCTAATTTACCTACACGTCGATTGAAGAACAGTTAATTTATTATTTTTAAACGGGTGATGAAATTTATTAATCTCAAATGCATTTTAGTGTATAACGTATTGTAATTGTGTAATTTTGTATGTAAATTCAGATACAAGGTACTTATTAATGAATAAATGAGTATGACTATGTACAACATTTATATAAGACATTAGAAAAGAGAGAAATATAATATCACATTATTGGTTAGTAATTTAAGTGCAGGAACCTATTTATTGAAGTACTTATGTAGTGTCCTACTACCAACGAAATTTTAATAATACCTATTTGTATGGTTGTACTTTTATAATGTAAATAAAGTTATATTACAATTATATTATATTATTATTTACAATAACTGGAAACAGAAATACAGGTCATTGCACTCGTCATTACTAACAACTTTCACATTAGGACAAACACTGTGAAATCGCGAATAAGCTGTTCCATATATTATGTAAGTAACATCAGTTTTATTCGCGATTTAATTTAATCCTATAGTAATGGTAATTAATTCATTGTAATGCGTACAATGATCCGTTTTGAGTAATATTATCGTACTACTTTCATAAATATAAAACTTTTATTTACTTACATTTTGTAAACCGTCTACTAACAGTAATCAAGGACAATTTCACGATTGAGAATAATTTAAACACCGTCATATATCCAACATATAAGTGAAATCACGTCATGTTGTTTGTTTCTTTCGAATGAAGAAAACTGACCAAGAGCGAGTCGGACATACAATATATTAGTGTTCTGCAGCGTATTGTTTGAGGAACCGGTCAATCATAATTAAGTACCTACCGAAGAACTGCTGGGATGATTAGAAACATGTTAAGCTATTGCATAGCTTTTATCGCGGGCTTTGAGCGATGGCCGAATCAAGAAATTCCGTAACGAAAAGAACATAACACAAGTCACTTCCCGGTCTCTATGTAGGTATGCTTAGATCTTTAAAACTACGGAACCGATTTTGATGCGGGTTTTTTTAAATATATAGAGTGATTCAAGATAAACCTTTTATATGCATTTAAAATGCATAATATAGTAAAGAAACACTGATAATTTTAGGGGTTTCTAATGTGATGTCATAAATAAACACATTTTTTGCGCTTACATTGCGAACGCTGGCTGAACCCTACGAAATAGATCAAAATAATGTACTACAGTATTGTACACCTTAAAAAGGTCCACAAAAAATCTGCAATGGTATATGTCTATCTCTTAAGGATAACCCACAATAACCATTTTTTATCCTTTACTTTTTACGAGAAGTAAGGGCTTATTTACGAAGCGATTTTAAGCAATACAGCATTAATCCTTATCCAATTAAGTACCTTAAATACATTGTTCATTTAATATATATAGATCAATATGGCCCTTTACAGCATGTAATTTAAATGAAGATCTTAGAAGATATCAGAGATTTAAAAAATTGACGTGTGGTTCAATAAAAGAAAATAAATTGTTTTCTAATCAGTCAAATAAAAAAATAATAGTTGGTAAAAAATGCTACGCAATAGCTTTACCGCGTCAGTCCCCGAATGCCACACGTCATTTTGTTTTTAATTCCATGTACACATCAATCCTAACTCTAATACACTGAACGACAATCGATACCTAAAATATGTGAACATATTTTCTTCCTTTTACACATATAATGACATAACTCGAATCTTTTCTTTTACTAGCTGACTTGACAAAAGCTGTCCTTCCTCAATTTCAGTTATACAAAGAATCTACAGAAAAAAGAAGGATACAAACTTAAACCCAACTACGACAGAAACGCCAACCAAAAACCAAAAAGCACAGATAAACAGATGTAAGTATTGACATATCGCACTCATGCTAGGAAGCGGCCAGTGCCTCGCTGGAAAAAATTGTGAGAGTGAAAGCTAGAAGAACAGGCACCGTAGTGATTCCCAGTGTTCTGTTTTATTATCTTTGATATGGAACTCTAAAGAAATAAAGGCATGCATTACTGTATTGATACTTAAATAAATAAACAATAATAATTATGTTATGCACACATTCGTGTCGGGTGTAATGATGACACTATCACTAAAAGCAAATTGTTTACTACTTAAGGTTCATGTAAACTAGCGCGACGCAACGGTCGCGCGTGATTCGGCGATTTATATCTGTAAAACCATTTCTATGAAAACGCGCGCGACATTTCATACTTGGTGACCTGTCGCGCCACATCGAGCAGCACGACAACATAAAGTACGTGTTGTGGCGGCGAATTTGCCGCGACGCCATACAAAATGTACCACAAGGTGTCGCGCTGCTTGTCGCGGCCGCTAAGAGGTCGAGCGCGACGAGTGGTCGCGTCAATGGGAAAGGTGTTGCGCCGCGATACATTTGCAGAATAGCCTCCGCGACCGACCGACGAATCGACAAGACAAGACGGGCGACGGCGCGACAGGTTGCGCCTATCTGTACGAACCTTTAGTCACAATAAGAAAAAATATATATTAAAACTAGCTTCTGCCCGCGGCTTTACCCGCGTGGATGTCGGAAAATATCCCACAGGAAAGTACTACCGGGATTAAATATACCCCTCGGTAAATATACCCAGTTACACGACTCACAATTTGTTTTTCGTGCTGGGCTGTCTACTGAGAGTGCCATTTTTGCGCTAAAGCATACTGTCAAGTATAATACAGATAGAAAAACACCTGTGTATGCATGTTTCCTGGACCTGTCAAAAGCTTTTGACCGGGTTTCCTATAATGCCCTGTGGGGAAAGCTTCAAGAGGCGGGCGTTCCTGCTTCGTTGGTGTCCACGCTATCCTTGTAGTATGACAAGTAGAGAAACTTTGTAAAATAGTTAAATGCGCTGTCTGAACCCTACAAATTAGAGAATGGTGTTAGACAAGGAGGTCTTACTTCCCCAAGACTTTTTGACATTTATGTGAATAAATTACTGGTTGAGCTCAGCAACACACATGTAGGATGCCACATAGATGGAGTTAGTTCAAACAACTTGAGCTACGCAGACGACATGGTGTTGCTGAGCCCATCTATCTGTGGAATGAGAAAGTTACTTTCTATTTGTGAAGGGTATGCTGAGCAGTATGGGCTAAAGTACAACCTTAAGAAAAGTGAGCTGGGGGGCGATTCTACTAATTTGCAAAGTTACACGTTCAATTGTGTTTCGGCAACAGTGAGATTTCGATCGCAGGTCGATATGTCTTATAAAGTCATTCTGCTATTTTTTAAGCACAAGGGCAACTATACTTAAACCCGATCGCAACTGAGTCGTAACGGGAACATACGGGTGGGCTTCCGGTGTTACCAACATGCCAAATAGTATGTTTTATTATTACCACAAAGAAAAAAGTTGAATCTAAAAATGTCACTAAACACGAATAAATGGCACTAAAGGATTTTCTAATATAAAAAATATCTTGACCATAATTATAGTTTTGTGCTGATATTTTATTGTTACAAAAATAGAACATTTTAACTTACGAATAACAAAAACTCAGAAGAACGTTTCGTTCTACGTCCCTAACTAGCTAAAGCTGTGAAATCAAACCTTTCGGTTATGTTAAAGACTCGAAGAGAACTTCTATTAATCGTATTTTACCTAACCAAATCTGTTTTGATTAAAAAAAAATACTGTTGACGGTGCAGGTGTTTAATCCCGTTTTTAAGTTCGCTTACTCTCGCATAAAGTGGTTTAAAAATCATCGTGAAACGGATTGGAGTTTTTGGTGGCTTGTCAGTTTGACTAGTGATGTTATGTGGGAGTGGCGCGAGGACGCGAAACGCCGGGGCGAAACTCCGCTGCCGCGACAAATCGCGGCACGGCGGACAGAGCTCCGGCAGGATCTCATGGCGACA
The DNA here is from genome assembly GCA_947507805.1 of Aporophyla nigra. Classification (NCBI taxonomy): domain Eukaryota; kingdom Metazoa; phylum Arthropoda; class Insecta; order Lepidoptera; family Noctuidae; genus Aporophyla; species Aporophyla nigra. The sequence continues at coordinate 15,556,728 of OX382297.1, read as the reverse complement.
TGGCGGGTACGATTGTCGCAACCCAGCGCAGGGCACGCCACAATTGCGGCGGTAAGTCCCCTCTTTGAGGAGTGGATAGAGAGGCGCCACGGCGTCCTCACCTTCCACCTGACGCAGGTTCTCACCGGGCATGGGTGCTTCGGTGGGTTCCTGTTCAGGATAAAGCGGGAGGAAACGCCCGGGTGTTTCCATTGTGAGGATCGTCTGGAGGACACGGTGGAGCATACGGTGGAGGTGTGCCCTGCCTGGGTGGAGCACCGCCGTGTCCTCGTGGAGGCGATCGGCGGCGGCGACCTCTCGCGTCCGGCCCTGGTGCGAGCCATGGTACGGAGCGAGAGGGCATGGGAAGCCGTCACCTCCTTCTGCGAAGCAGTAATGCTCGTGAAGGAGGAGGCGGAGCGCGTGAGGGAGTGGCAGTCTCTGCGCCCTCACGTCCCTAGCCGCCGCAGGAGGAGACGCCCCGGGCGTCGGGAGTCGATTGCGGACTCCCGGCCACCGTAGGCGCGAACTTGCGGGCGGCGAGCAATGGGTAGCTCGCCGCCCGGTAAGGACCAAGCTCGGGTCGACGGCGCGTAGTGTTCCACGCGCGCCTCAAAGAGATGTCAGCAGCAGTGAAGGGGTCTGCTAGGACCGGTGCCTGCCGGGGTCGCGTGATTGTTCGAAAGAGATACCGTGGCCCCGGCACTGGGCAACTGAAGGAACACGGGTGGGTTTTAGTCAGTAAAAGTCTGACACGCTCTCCCGCTCCGCCCAGAGCGGGAGAAGTCATTTGATGATTTCCCATCCAAAAAAAAAAAAAAAAACTAGTGATGTTACTACTACTAGTTATAAATCGTCAGGCACTGATTTTCTCAATTTAATTCAAGTTGAATCTAAGGTAGGTACCTCCCTTTAGAGACGTTTCTAGCAGCTTTGTTAGTTAAAAACGAGACATTAAATAATAATTTAAAACGAAAATAATCATAGAAAAATTCAAAATGCAGCATCCGATCAATATTGGGGCTACAATCGACTCTTGCTGTTCGGGGAGCATTTTCTCCTTCTCACATTCCACAATATGATGACAAATTACCTACACGTTATCAACTGACTAGTACTTACAGAATAATGCAATGCATAATCACTCTTATTTAAAACATCCGTGATTCAGTACATCACATTATTCTGACAGATTGTTACACGATATTATTAATATTGAATTATGAATTGGTGTAGTTGAAGACTCCGTGATACTTATCTAAACACGACTACATCGAGTGACATGACAACGCGTGAGAAAATAAATAAATAAAATGATCTCGAGCCTTTAGTTACTCGAGTAACGAGTTAAACAAAATCGAATCGCACCACTATCTGACATAGCTGAAAGACAAGTGTCAACTGTCAAGTGACAGCAACACACTTTATTTACTTTTGTTCAAAGAGTTTTAATTGCTTTAATTAATACTTTTATTCCTCTTAACATACATATAGAAGCAGCCTATAATGTTCCCACTGCTGGGATACAGGCCTCCTCTCTGTGAGAGGGAGTAGTTAATCCGTTTCTTTCTAATTGCACGAAATTGATATTTCAGTTTTCATGTGTGTATTTGAAGGATTATTATGAAAATTGAATCTTCAAGATGGTACAGCATACTGCAAAATAATGTGCTGTTAACTGTTCAGTAAGATTTCAATACAATGTGTGAAGATGTTGCCCAGACTGTTCCAGATTTGAAATAACTTATGAATGTTTCCCTTTCTTCAGTAAAACCATCTAGATGCAGTTTGAGGAAAGTGTGTATTGATGATGCAAGAAAGAATTTGAACTGTTTATTCAATATGGAGATCTGGATACAGGAATATTTACATTCCATGGCAATCTGCAAAACAAACACATACTGTCCTGTTCGCAGGGAAAAAACATTATTATGTAGTGGGTACCAGCACACTGATGAGAAAAATAATAATATTAGTTAGCCCCTTCTAACATAAATATATATTTTTTCAGGAACATTACTTAGTACACCCGTACATCAATTTCTGACTCAAGAGTTGCTCGTGCTCGATCTGCTGACTGTTGGCTGTTGTGTACTTATAATGTTCAGCATGCAATATTAATACATTATAGGTGATGAAATACTAAGTATCTACTTCTCAAGTGGTCTGATGTTAAAATTGATATACTTATAGTAATAAAAATGCTTTGTTCCATTATTTGTTTTTTGATTTCATGAACCATTCCAATACTAAATACTTTATTGCATTCCAGAATGTATATGCTTAAGTGGTAAACATTGGATTTAATTACGATAAAATTGTGGACCCTGTCTGGCCCAGCAAAAGAAATATAGTAGGTAGAGGAGGACTTATAATCTAACTTATTCTAAAATCAAAATAAATAAAAAACATGCTTGAGTATTCTAATTGCGTTTCAGGTATTTATCACTTAAATATTTGCTAATGCTGTAATAACATTTACTTATTAATAGATTTTTTAATTTGTTAGTGAATAGATGGAGTTTATTTTAATTTCCAATTGTTTGGGGTAAATTATTGTATATATTTATTGATATTATCAGAGGGCTTATTGAATGTATTTTTAGGCAGTTTTAGTCGTGTTTTGTATCAGTGTGTATCTTGTTTGTATGTCTTCTCGTGGAGTGTGAAATTCTTGGTGTTAATGTGCAAATTTGCATATTTCAAGTATAGTGACAGAGTTAAAATATTTAGCTTTGTAAAATGCGGTTTGCAGCTATCTATCTGTTGTATATTTACTATGATATGGGCAAATTTCGTTTGAATGGTAAACAGTGTTGGTGCATCTGTACTGTTTCCCCACATTATTATGTCGTAACTAAGCTATGCATATACATAGGCGTAATATGTTACAAGGGCAGTCTGTAAATTTGTGGTGTTTTTAACTACCAAATACCTGATATTCCATTATAATCTATCTTTACTAATATTAAAACTGTAATTTGTTTGTTTGGTTGAACGCGGTAATCTCAGGAACTGCTGGTCCGAATTGAACAATTCTTTTTGTGTTGGGAAGCCAATTTATTGAGAAAGGCTATAGGCTATATAACATCACGCTACAATTAAAATGAGCGGAGCAGCAATGAAAAATGGACGAAAACTGACAGGCAGTGGGATGCGACGGGAAGAGCATTATTGCATACTCGTGACGCAAAATTTCTTCCTCTTACCTTTCCAACATCACCCACATGGGTAAGTTCAACGAAATCTGTATAAAACATTATATTTTTAGGAAAAAAACGAAAGCAATCCCAGATCGATGCGATAAAAGTTGCATTTTACTGACTTTTGTTCAACCGCAAATTTTGACAGATGAACTGCCGAAGTTCAGCGTTGTTTCGATTCTAACGAGTGTCAAAATAATATCAGAATGTGACTAAACGTCACGCTCTTGTGCGATGTTGTTAGCAGAATAGATTTTTACATTGTTTCGATCGATCGTTGGCGTCAATTACAACATAATCGCAGTTGGATTGTTGTTCATTAGTAGAATGAGAAAATGCTTAAAAGTCGTGATTCAGTCGTGGATCTATTGCGATTTGTGCACAATTTTGTTAGTATCGGCCCCCTGTTAGTGTTTAGAGGTAGAAATAAGAGCCCATCATATATTCCTCCGGTAACGCTGTGCGGTTCACTTTTACTGAGAGTAACCCAGTTTAAATATCTGGGCCACATTGTTACCGAAGACCTGAAAGACGACACAGACATGGAAAGGGAGCGCAGAGCATTGGCTGTGAGGGGAAACATGTTGGCTTGAAGGTTTGCTGGTTGCACAGTACCAGTTAAAGTGACACTCTTCAAGGCTTACTGCCAAACATTTTACTCCAGCAGCCTCTGGGCTAATCATACCCAAAAAGCAAACAATGCCCTGCGAATACAATACAATAATACCTTTAGGGTGCTGTTGAGGCTTCCACCCTACTGTAGTGCGTCAGGTATGTTCGCAGATGCGCACACTGACGATTTTTTTGCATTAATGTGTAAGAAGGTGGCGTCGGTGATACACAGAGTGGAGGGAAGCACCAACAGTATCTTGAGGGTGTTTGCTGAAAGGCTGGATGGGCCTACCATGGGTAGGTTTATCAAGCTTCATGTATTGCATGGAGCTTGATGAATATACTAACATAGTTTATAAGATAATGTAGTCACTAACACAATTTGGGCCCATGTAGTCTGTTAATAAAAGATTTTTATTTTATATTTTTATTAAAAGTCTCTATGTATGAATCCAGGTAAACAATGTGTTATTACACTGCTAGCTTTGTGTTATCCAAGGAGTAGCGCTTGGATTGATAAATGATTGCTGTAGGATGAATGACCCTTAAACCTAACAATAGTGACGGAGTATACAGGGTTATTTGTAAAACACCGGCAACCTCTCAGGTCGATGTTACTTACATCATAATCAACAACTTTTGTTCTATGACTTTTAAAAATTCATCATATTTTAGTGCATCAGATTTTCATACAAAAATCGGCTGCCTGTAAATAGGTCAAGTTCAAGCGCCCCCGCCGCCCTAACCCCGCTCCCCTTGCTAATATACTATCGCTTTCTTTTGCTTCGCATAGACTCCGTAACATTTAGAGCGTTCAATTTAAATATTTTTATTTTTGTTTGAAAATCTGATGAACTAAAATATGATGAATTTTTAAAAGTCACAGAACAAAAGTTGTTGATTATGATGTTAGTAACATAGACCTGAGAGGTTGCCGGTGTTTTACAAATAACCCTGTATAACGGAACGGCAAATTACCTATTTGCATGTCAGAGGAGGTGGGTAAAGTTTAGAACATTTTTCGCCTATCATAGGTATGAAAATTCAAAGTATTTATTGACGTCATGTTATTGTGTTTATGTGAGGGGTCCCAACGAAGTATGTACTTTTTTGCTGGATTGTATAAAATTTTTTATTGGTAATGATGCCGAAGAACTGCACCTATTTTCAGCTGGTTGTGCCGGCCAAAATCGGAATCATACCATGGTCCGAATTCTTTTGTCACTTGGTTGCTGAACAAAGTAATAATACATATATTACATACCTAAAAGAGGTCATTCATTCCTGCCAAATGATAGAATTTTTGAGACAGCAAAGCGACATATTCGAAAAAATTACAGAATTGACACTCCAACCGAATATGAAAATCTTATAGTTGAGGCTATTAAAAATTTTGAAATAAGACAGCTTGTTTTGGCAATGAAGACAGGAGGCCGGCAGGGCTATTTCAATAAAGCTCATGTATTGTTTTACAATAAAATATATTCTTCCGTTTTTACAAAAGTTATCGTACACACGATCCTGTGGTATATATGACACTGGTGAGGACGGACCGACCTTTCTCGAAGCTGTCGCGGCGAGCCGTACTCTCATTTTTGAGCAACAGATGTCGCTACTAATTAGATACTATATAGATCCTGGGTGCGTTGAAAGTCAATAGATGGCGCTGCTTGACGCAACACAGCCTAAAACTGAAGATATTATAGACATAAAAAAATGGTGGCCAAACCATTATCAGAAACTAGTGCTATCTGTGGATTCCTATGGCAGAGTAGTATTGTGGTTGCGTGTATAATGTTCTTTAGGTGTGTGTGTACGGAGAGAAATCAAATGCTGTTTAGATTTGAATATACAGGGTGTCCAGTAAATAGCACGACATACTGCAGGGGGTGATAGCTTGGGTCACTACCTATCAATACAACACAATATATGTTCAGCAAAATCTTACGGATTTACAGTTTTACAAAATTTTCCGAAATACCGAAAAATCTCTACCTTGAAACAAATTTTTAAGCATCTCGTAATGAAAAAATCCTTTACTAGTACTTTTTTTTACATCAAATTATTCGTGAATAGTTACTTTATTTCTTTTTTTATCGTGGGGTGCCTGATATCAATAAAAAAATACCTTAAAAAGCACCCCACGCTTTTTTTTCATTATTTTGTACTTTTATGTTTGGTTTTCAATGGAAGCGTGTTTTTTAGTTTTTTTAAACTATTATTTTTCATCAACATAATGACTCAACATGTTTATGTGTAACAGTTTAGAACGGTTAAAGTTCCATATTGGAATGATACTGTGACAACACATCGCTACTTTTTTACTGTAGTAGGCTGGAGATGCTGTTTGTTTTGTTTTTCTGCATAGGTCTAAAATGGTTTGTCTTATTGCGTGTAGGGAGAACAAGTTTGGCTTAAGTGTAACTAGTTCATCCTAAAGAAGAAGTTGAAGCGTCCTCTTACCAAAGATATATAACTCAGAAAGAGAAAGCTATTAATGACTAATAGCTCTCTCTTTCTCCGAAGACTTTCTGGACGTATGTTAAAAGTAAAAGAGGCGGTAGTCAATATCCAAAAACAATGATTTTAGATGAGGAGACATTTGAGTCAGGTCATGAAATTTGTACAGCGTTTAATAAATACTTTCACAGTGTTTTCACCAACCCGTCCTTGTCCTCTGCTGCAGCTACGAGCACTCCTAATGAAGTGACCAGCTCACCTAATGTCCTGTCTAACCTCTCTGTTACCAAAGACACCGTTCTTAAAGCCTTGCGCGCGCTGGATACAACAAAAGGTCCCGGTAACAATGGATTACCTCCTGTCTTCTTGCACAATTGCGCTGATAGTTTAGCATATCCTATAGCATTATTATTTCAAAAGTCCTTAGCCGAGTGCGTCTGTCCTTCCCTGTGGAAAACAGCTCATATAGTGCCAGTGCATAAGTAGGGGGTAACTGCATATGCAGCTGAACTTAATCTACCTGAAATAGCTCTAATGTGGGCACCCCATTGCAATTTTCAATCTCAAGTAATTCCTAGAAATACAGTTTCCGAAATAGCACCTTGTTTTTTGCCATCAGGTTTTAAATGTAGACCTACTTGGGGTATATTTGGTAATGAGAACTTAAGTTTTGTTTGCATTCAGTAAGAGATTATTAGCTGCAAACCATTTTGAAAGAACAGCTAGACTCTCGTTAACATGTAAGACATCCGTATCTTTTCTATCTATTTCAAAAATAAGAGAAGTGTCATGTTTAATTTGGGTGTCCATTTTGAGAACTAAGCGGAATCGCGATTGGGTTTGGCATGCGGTAAACGCTATTCTTGAGTTTATTTCACACCTGCGTATTGCGTCAACATTACGTTGAGATTGAGCTACTATACTAGGGAATTGGAGCTATTTAGATTTGACGACATTGTAATGAAACAAAACCGACGGTTAACGGATAATTATAAATTAAAAGTAACATATATTTACCGGAAGACGCAAGGTGTTTGATCGCGGAAAAGGAAATCTGTGGAGCTGTGTCAGTGGTTTTAATACAGTTGGCTAACTTTGGCATTGAAATTAGCCACTCCAACATTGCATTATTAGAAATAAAGGAGGCTGCGAGGGACAAACTACTTCTAGAGTAAGGTCGGCAAGCAGATGCTCGGCGTTTTCTTTATTTACACAAAGGTTAGGAATATACCGATTTTTTAACGTGATTGACATTAAATTTTGTTGTACGTATTTAATTATACAAATCTTGCCCCTGGCTATGCTATTCGTCTTAATTAATCGTGCTAAAGCGAACTGTTTCAGCAAAGGTTCTTTACAAATCACACATACCTGCATCCTCTCTTCTTTACCCCTCTCAGTTGAGTCTCCTCTACAACATACCAGTTGGTGTCGTCCTCTATTCTTTACGGTCCATCCCTCTTTAGAAGAGTTTTCATCTCTTGGCTGTGTCCCTCCTATCGACTCAGTGTCATTCTGATGTGTACTGTCCTTCAATTCCATATTTCTATCGTACTCCAACTCGTCAACGCTCAACAATGTATTGATGTTTAGATTACTTCGATTTGATTCACACACCTGAACAAAACAACAGCTGCAGAAACCGACCGGAAAAATCATTCAAACAAGATGAAAGAAATACGCTCTCAATAAGCTGAGACAACTAGTAAACGTCCGCTCACAAGTATAGCTCGCGCGGAAGTGTGCTCTGTAGTATTTGCTGCAACAGCATGCATGGCTGATTCTGATTTATCAATGTCAACGATATTTGTCACGTGAAATTAAAGTCATAATTTTATTGTTTTGATAACATTGAATAGTTATATTAATAAAATAAAAACAGAATGACTGCCATTGGTATTGTAAACTGATCACTGGTAGTCATCAGTTTACTGTTGTGAATGACATCAGGGCTCAACAAGATAGAAAAGAGAAAGGGGACGTATTGTTGTAGTAAAGAGTGCGGTACTGCACAGACCGTCCTGCTATTCCAAAGACGCTGCTATATACCTCCGAATCCTGTTGACATTCAAGTCCTAAATGATTGTTAGCATATCCTTGCGAAAACCAATTGCGCTGTATTGGGAGTCTCAACACAACACAAATTAAAATCTTATTGTGATCAGAGTGCCGCACAATAGTCTGTCAAAATTCATGAAGACTTTGGGCTCCCATACTGTCCGTGTGTGACATGTGATCATGACGCTGACTATTCATGTAGCTAGTGATTATTAAAAAGTATTTTACATAAGTTTTACATCGCAATAAATAAAAACATTTGAAATCTTTATTGTGACAATTGCTTTTGCACACTGCATCATGTTGGTAGTACAATTATAATAGGTAGGTATATCATTAATTCATTACACACCTTACGGACCCATAAGTAAATTTAGTATACACTCAAATATAAACCACAAACAGAAACACAGAGAAGCATGACCAAAACTAAATTCTAATATGTGGGTGTGTGTGTGTGTGTGTGTAGATACACACAACTCTAGTGGCCAACGTTGGGCTGACGACGACAGACTTGCAGCGCGAAAATCTGGAGGATGTAGGTATCAACATTTGTAGTAGATTGCGATGCGATTCCTTTGCTATAGCTTCAGCAAGGTCCATCCATCGGTCTGACTGATTTCGCTGTGGCTCCTCTCTCTATATCTGTGGGGCCTACCGGAAATATACAGGAGGATGGTGAACACTGCACTGCAGCTTAAAACTCCTTGCTTGAAGAAGTGGTTTTTGTTGTGGATGCGTTGTGATCGACCTTTCTTGCCCTTAATCAGAGTAAAGCCGCCCACATATGACTAATTTTAGAAGCAGACGCCTTCCGCTTCTCAATCTTAGATGTGTCTCATTTATCGACGCGGCACAAGCAGTCGTTAACTTTGGCGGCAGCTGTTGTTTTGAAGTGAAACTTATAAAGACTACCCCTGTCTTTTTAGGATTAGGATTTTTTCTGTCCCGAAAATGGGTAACGACCGCGTTTATCCATCTTGAATAAAACGAGTTTAACATGCGACAATCACAATATAAACCCGTTAACGAACATAATAAAATTACAATATCTCAAAATCAGTATCTTAATACAATTAGGTAGAAAAATCGCAATAAAATCTGAAAGAACAAAAAACATTACATAAAAAATAACAAGAAGTTTAAGGAAAAATAAAGAAGAAAAAAACTTAATGAAGATCTTATTGCCAACAATTTATTTTGCCAGCCTTTTCACTATCCAATATTTAACATTGTATGCACTGTCTGTGAACCCTTCCTTCTCGCAGACAGTACACGTATCTCCTATTAAGTGCTATTGTAAGATACTCTTAATACAATTAGGTAGAAAAATCGCAATAAAATCTGAAAGAACAAAAAACATTACATAAAAAATAACAAGAAGTTTAAGGAAAAATAAAGAAGAAAAAAACTTAATGAAGATCTTATTGCCAACAATTTATTTTGCCAGCCTTTTCACTATCCAATATTTAACATTGTATGCACTGTCTGTGAACCCTTCCTTCTCGCAGACAGTACACGTATCTCCTATTAAGTGCTATTGTAAGATACTCTTAATACAATTAGGTAGAAAAATCGCAATAAAATCTGAAAGAACAAAAAACATTACATAAAAAATAACAAGAAGTTTAAGGAAAAATAAAGAAGAAAAAAAACTTAATGAAGATCTTATTGCCAACAATTTATTTTGCCAGCCTTTTCACTATCCAATATTTAACATTGTATGCACTGTCTGTGAACCCTTCCTTCTCGCAGACAGTACACGTATCTCCTATTAAGTGCTATTGTGAACCCTTCCTTTTCACGAATAGCACATTCTAGGTCAAGCAGTGATCGTAAACCCTTCTTTCTTACGAATCACATATCATAAAAGAATGACAATCCTCCAATAAACTAAACAGAATTCTGTGGGCATATTTCTCTGTTTCCTATCTTTTCGAAAATATTTGAAAATTTCATTCAAATGAACTAAACGGTTACATTGAAAAAAAAAAGATATTATAATAATAATAATATCTTAGGACAACCAACACACCGTTATCTGATCCCAAACTAGGCAGAGCCTGTACTATGGCAACCAGACAACTGATAAATATACTTATATATTTCTAAATACATACGTATTATAGATAAAATACACCCAGACACAGAACAAATGATTGTGCTCATCACACAAAGATTTGTCCTGGGTAGAAATCGAACCCACGACCTCAGTCTTAGCAGTCAGGGTCACTAACCACTAGACTAACAGGCCAGTCAGATTATGTAATGAACACAATAGATTTCGCGGAAATAAGACTATAAATATGGCGATCAACAACTTTTTATACACTGTATTGATTAGAGTGGATGAAACACCTGTATGTGCTATCTTCTGTGATATGACTTGAGAATTTGACTACGTAAATCATGTAATTTTAATAAAAATTCTTGACGTATGATAAAAGAGGTAATGTTTTTAATCGAATTAAATCCTATTTAGACAATAGAACGCAAAAAAAAACTTTTTTACAAAAAAAAAAACCACCGACTTCCTTAAAAACACTACAAAGTGAAAAATAACTTTAATTTCGGTAGTCGGTGTCTTAGGATCTGTATTTACGGTTTTTTTGCCACCGACTTCCGAAATTAAAGTTATTTTTCACTTTGTAGTGTTTTTAAGGAAGTCGGTGGTTTTTTTTTTTGTAAAAAAGTTTTTATTTTTAAATTTTTAGTTGTGGTATTCACCCTGCACTAATTCCAAACAAACAATGCATATTTATGCGATAGCAGAACTCGCGGTTGATTTCCTGTCATTTTTTAAAGAGTTCCGGTGTCTGTCTCCCGAACTCATGATCAGATCTATATGAAAATTATATGGGACCATTTCGGAATAAACCCCTTTCGAACAAAAAAAGAATTTTGCAAATCCATCTATATATGACGGAGTTATGCCCGAACATACATAAAAAAAAAACCAAGCATGGCCAGGCCAAAATGATTAAGGCTGCTTTTTTTTTTATTAAGCAGACAGTAGAGTGGGTAAGAGCCCACTCTAGTGTCTGCTGAGGAATCAATTCTCGATGTCAACGAGTATGTCTATCTAGGACAAGATATCTTCTAACTCCTGATCGATAAGGAGTTGTACCTTCCATCATCAGCTCAACGGAATATAAGAATACAAGTAACGGTCTAAACGTGCCTATAATATTCAAAGAATTATCCCCTAACCTTCTAACCTTTCACTGTAAGTTCCTATATGTACTGTTCACCGATGAGGAGTTCCATGCGGTATCTTCGAAGACTATAATTAGTTCACCACGGATGGATAGATAGAACCAGCAATTATTTTTGATCTTTAGTACAATATCCAAATCACATTACGTGTACTGTTTGTTTTTGAGGAGTTCCTTCGTTTATCTCCCAAAGTATACATAAAATCTTCACAAAATTAATATGGGACCACCTCAGGAGTATACCCTTACGAATAAAAAAAGAATTTTCAAAATCGGTTGACAATTGGCGGAGAAATCGGTGAACATACATAAAAAAAAAAAAAAAAAAAAATACATACAGTCGAACATATAACCTCCTCCTTTTTTTGAAGTCGGTTAAAGACAGAAATCACTAGAATTAATAAAACCACTAAAAATTGAGAGACGTATTGTACTTATCAGATGAACGTCAAACTACTTTTGGTGTGCCACAAGGTAGTGTATTGGGACCTCCACTTTTTACAATATACATTAATGATTTGCCAAAATCAATACTACACCCTATGACTGTATTTGCAGATGATAGCACGATGACACTTTCTAGTGATAGCAATAACATGATCCAATATAAACTTGATATCCACAATACCTTGACATCAATAATAGAATGGTTAAATATAATAATTTAAAGATTAATTTAGATAAAACTAAAATGTATGCATTTTAGCCAACGACTGACTACAGAAAATATGAACATAATTATACATAATAAAATTGTTGAAATCGTAAATAAGACTAAATTACTTGGACTGATAATTGACTTTTGTTGATTTGACGGGAAATCACAAATCGAGAACCTCTGCACAAAAATTTGTAGTTCTGAGTTTGCATTGCACTCTAGCTGCAGTTGTAAATGTAGATACCGTGATTGCGGCCTACCATGGTAAAGTTGTGACTCCCCTAAGATACGACATCATATTTTGGGCAAATTCTACCGACACTGACTTGGCATTTAAGGCTCAAAAGAGATGCATTAAATCTATGTTTGGGCTACGAACGGTTGATACATGTAAACTATATTTTAAAAGGTACAAGATATTAACTTTTCCTTGTATGTATATCCTTGAAATCGCAATGTTTGTTAGAACAAACGCCATTTTGTTTCCACGTCTACAGGAAATTGTACCGCGTAACAGACTGGACATGACCATTCTTCGAGTTTATCTAGCAAAAACCGCACTCATGAGTATCATCCACATAAAGCCAGCAATTTTAACATATTGCCAAAACGTTGGAATGATGATAAAACGCGATATAAATAACTATGAAACATTGAGCAGTGCGAGACACAAAACTGAACTTAAAGGTATTAAAAATGTCGAACAGTTACATTTAAATCGAGTGTGTTTTGTATTGGAATTAAAATATATAACAAAGTCCCATACTGTATTAAAAATATATCATCAACAAATATGTTTAAATTAAAGCTAAAAGAATTTCTCATAAAATTCAATTAACGAATTTCTGAATGACCGAATTACTGAATAAAATTGTTTTGACTCATTTATTTTAAATTAGATAACCGTAATAATTATATCTAACTAGCGTTTGCCAGCGGCTTCGCCCGCATATTACACGTATGAACCTTCCTCTTGTATCACGATCTATTAAAAAAGCGCATCAAAATCCCTTGCGTAGTTTTAAAGATCTAAGCATACATAGGGACAGACAGAGAGAAGTGACTTTGTTTTATACTATGTAGATGTAGATAATGAATGTAGTATGAGATTGACTAAAACTTGACATGTTAAGCTTACATTTTAATTTTATTGACACGTTAAACATAATAACGAATGTAAAATAAGATTGCCTAAAACAGCCAATGCATTGGATAATAACCACAAACAATTATTATTATTATTTTTAACATAGCCAATAACATTGACTAACAGACAAATATTGTATACCCCATGGGTATGTTTCAGTGATACTATCATGCTAAATAAGAAATGTATTTTCACCTGTGACAAACAATAACTAAATGAATATGAATATGAAGATCTAAATAGTAAGGCATTCAAACGTCAATTGAAAATGTTTCTATTGGAAAAAGTATATTACAGTGTTTCCGTTTTTTTTTTCTTATTTTGAAAAGTTTTTAATGGCTGAATAATTTATCATTCTCCTAACACTATTAATAAATGTATTTGAATGTGGTATTTTGAGATTTAAACATAAAAATTATGTCCAATTTATAAACTTTATCATATCCATTTTATGTAATTCTTTTTGATATTTGTTGTTAGCTCTTTAATGTTATGGAAATATTTGTACGCCGATACTTACGGCTAAACATGACTGGACTTAAACTATGTAACATTTTGCATGCTCTTATATGTTACATAAAATGTTTACACAAATAAAAAAATCTTAAATACTGTAAGCATTGTCTGCGAAGCCTTCCTTCTCGCAGACAATACACGTATCTCCTATCATGTGCTATCGTGAAACCTTAATTCTCACTAATAGCACATTCAAGGTCAAGCAGTGATCGTGAACCCTTCCTTCTTACGACTCACATCATCAATAATTGCATCGCATTGTCTGCGAATACTTTCTTCTCGCAGACAATACACGTATTTCCTATCGTGTGCTATCGTGAAACATTTTTTTTTTTTTTTTTTTTGGATGGGAAATCATCAAATGACTTCTCCCGCTCTGGGCGGAGCGGGAGGGCGTGTCAGACTTTTACTGACTAAAACCCACCCGTGTTCCTTCAGTTGCCCATGTGCCAGGGTCACGGTATCTCTTTCGAACAATCACGTGACCCCGGCAGGCATCGGTCCTAGCAGACCCCTTCAGTGTTGCTGACATCTCTTTGAGGCGCGCGTGGAACCCTACGCGCCGTCGACCCGAGCTTGGTCCTTACCGGGCGGCGAGCTACCCATTGCTCGCCACCCGCAAGCTCGCGCCTACGGTGGCCGGGAGTCCGCAATCGACTCCCGGCGCCCGGGGCATCTCCTCCTGCGGCGGCTAGGGACGTGAGGGCGCAGAGACTGCCACTCCCTCACGCGCCCCGCCTCCTCCTTCGCGAGCATTACTGCTTCGCAGAAGGAGGTGACGCCTTCCCATGCCCTCTCGCTCCGTACCATGGCTCGCACCAGGGCCGGACGCGAGAGGTCGCCGCCGCCGATCGCCTCCACGAGGACACGGCGGTGCTCCGCCCAGGCAGGGCACACTTCCACCGTATGCTCCACCGTGTCCTCTAGACGATCCTCACAATGGAATCGTGAACCCTTCATTCTCACTATTTTTAAATAGTGAAAGCAACTTAAAAGATAAAATATTTTTTTATCTCAATTAATCTCAACCAATAAAAACAAACTACTGTCGCAAAATAAACATTTAATTTGCAATTATCGGGGTCAATCTTGATAGTTGCAAATTTGTTGTCTGTTGTTTCTAAATAATCTTTTATTTTCTTGTATAGTAAAAACAAAGTGATTTCCCACGTTTGTACGCTTAGATCTTTTACGCAATGAATTTTACTGCCGTTTTCACCAATAGACAGTGTTAAAGTATCAAAATAAATTAAAAAAAACATTCAATTGCCTAATGCACAATCACACACCTTCCTCATTCCAAACCTGGACTGGCCTGTTAGTCTAGTGGTTAGTGACCCTGACTTCAAAGACTGAGGTCGTGGGTTCGATTCCCACCCAGGACAAATATTTGTGTGATTAGCACAATCATTTGTTCTGTGTCTGGGTGTAAATTATCTATAATATGTATGTATTTAGAAATATATAAGTATGTTTATCTGGTTGTCTGTTGTTTGTCTGGTTGCCATAGCAAAGGCTTTGCCTAGTTTGGGATCATATACGTTGTGTTGGTTGTCCTAAGATAAAAAAACCATTCCTCCAATCCCATTCATTAATTTCCTTCCGGATTCAATCAATCCCGACACAACTCACTCAAGTACTCAAGGAGCAAAATGGCGCGTGCGGTCCTCTGCCGGCTATAAAACATTAATCAACCATGTTCTAACAAAACCTACCTACAAAGACTCAACAATTCTGTGTCAGTATTAAGTGTCAAATCAGGGATGTCCCTGGACTGTGTATTGGAGTGGCGCCATCGAAAAGCCGTCGACTGTGAAGACCAGTGAGTATCGTTCCTTCAATCCCAGTTTTCCAAGTGATGTGGATGAGTAAAGGCTCGCCTATGACCACAGTTCCATCGAAGGGTTTTATTCATAATTAACTATAACAGACAGAGTGATTCAAGAGGAAAATTTATAGGTATAATTCATGGGCGAAGCCGCTGGAAAAAGCAAGTAATTTATAAATTAAAGCAAAGTATAGACTGATGCTTTATTTTATTGCAGTTAAAAGAGTGTGGAGAGATAGTGTTAGAGTATTTAAAAATCGTTCTATTGTCAAAGCCGTAAAACAGGCATCAAACGCTGAACTCGAGTATCCATGTTTGTTTCATTCTACGTTCACACGACACATACACGAACGAAAAAGTGTCACGAATATATCGACCAATGAAATTGGGTTGTAAAATATTCCATAGATTTCTTCAATAAACCAATTAAATGAAAATTAATCATCATAAAACAATACGTAAACAACACTAAATTGCCTGTAACTACGAGCATGGAAACAAAGCCTCGCGTACTACATAAAAATATTACATTTTAATAAAGGAGACCCGATCTCGTACCTACATTATGAAATTCCATTCAGTTACTGGAACATATTACACCCGCGTATTACCCTGCTTTCGAAATCGCTGCGTCGACATACGTAATATCGATATCGACGACGAGTCCATGAAATCGACATTAAGTGGGTACTTTGAGAGCACTAGTTCGTTTATAAAAGTTTGAACATTGCTGTAAAAGAAAACCGTGAACTTTAATGTTTCGCAATACATCGCATTTTCTGTAACAGGCTGCTAATCCATTTAATGTGAAAAATCGCAATGAAGAAACGATAAGAAAGTCCTATATATTTTCAATTTCGATATTTTTCAATACAATACAATCCTTTATTTCAGGCTACTAAGGCCCATTAAAACAATACATAAATAATATAAAAACAATAAACTAATGAATATTCCATAAAACATAACTAAAACTATCACAAAACACGTAATGATGACAGCGTCGTATTCCGCTGCGTGGTGTCGCGTAACCGTTCTCGGAAACGTCGATATACGAAACTTTTCGGCCAAAAGTCCTCTCTCAAGTCAGGTAGATGGTAAGTTGGAACTCGTAGCACGAACGACTTAATGTTGGTGTTGTGGCGCGATTCCAACCTTTCGGCGCTCAAAGTCCAGTTGGTCTTCACTTTCAAATACTGCACGACTTTCTCAATCGTCGTGGAGTGGTGCAGACGTGAAATGTACAGCTGCGTCGTAGGCACAGCAGGGCGCAGCATCATGTTGGGTCCACTCAGAGCGGTACCACACTGGTTTCGTAAACAGGGCTTCTTCTTCCGTTCCACTTTCGTGAAACCCTCTTCATTAACTTGGCCCATTCTCGACAAGGAGCAGGGCAGGTTAGGCACCCTTCTTATTTATTTATTTATGTACACACAGTAAAAAAACAGAGTGATAAGGCATATTAATATTATACAATTGAGTACAAATTGAGTAAGGCATATTAATACAATTGAGTTCTGCTTTTCCCCTATTACAGTTGGTCGCTTAGGCTGCGACGCACCTGATTTTGTGGTACGGGTATCTCTGGGCTAGACTAAAAGATAAATACCATGTATATTTCAAGCGGGTTTTAGTTTCGATCTAAAGGCGGCTTTTATTTCGTACAAGATAAGGAAATATGGTACCATGTGGTGCCTGACGTAAAGAATAACACCACCCCATTTCTTCCCGTGGGTGTCGTAAGAGGCGACTAAAGGACTTACTAGGGAATGGGCAGCAGCGTTCTCTATGCATTTTACCACCAAACTGCGATCGACAAGCCGCCTGCCAAGCGTGGCGATTATGGCAAATCCCCCCAAAAAATTTACCGGCCAAATTGGCGGTGCACGGAGTAGGCTCATATCCAGCAGTGGACTTCTTACGGCTGAAATGATGATGATGATGAAGGAACTATGAAAAGAATACCGTTTCGATTTCAAAGCGGTACGTCTACAGATTATTTTTATACTCTGATTTAAATTCTGCGCACACTGACTTATAACTTGTTAAAATGTTAGGAAATTGTATACTTGCTTGTAAATATATGAGCGACATGTATCTACATGTATCATATAATTCATTTATCTCTCATTGCTGCAGTTTCAATTATTTTACCTGTTGTGGTATGGTAATTTTATTATAGGTGCATCATCTTAAAATAATTATAATTATATAAATATTGTATACCAACTAATATAGAAAAACTTTTTTTAAAGAGTAACGGTGGTGCTTCTTGCCCATTTTTCTCCATACGAATCTACCTTTAGAAAGCAGCAACTAGAATTTAATTTAAATGTTGACGTACTAAAGTGCCTTTTTCGTGCGTGTGTTTTTTAAAATAAATGCCTTGACTAGTTTTGAGTGCTATAATAAATTGAAATTATTTATCTTACACTTAAATTACTCAGTTTAATTCTTTTTACCGTTATAAGAAGCTCTATTAATTAAATGAGAAACTAAATTTCACTCACATACGAAACGAAAGTGCCGAACAAAATCTCTTGCAGATGGTTTGATCCCTCAAATTAAACTAATTAAGTATAGGTAGAAATAATAGATATTCTTTTATCTTTAAAAAAACTGAAGCCAGGGAATTCAAACCTCATTACAGTTTTTTTTTTTTTTTTTTAATACCAAATTACCTATTACTTTTCATTCACACGTTAACACGTTAATTTCATCCAACAAAAAAAAAACATTTCCATCCATTACCCACTCCAACTTCACCCGCCAACATGACCAATTAACACTTTTGTAATTAACACAAGATCGCCGATCCGAAACGGAGGCCCACTGTAGAATAAACCTCTAACAAAGTATACGGAGGTAACGAGTGGCAGCCTTTGATCTCTCGTCGGCATCCGTCTCCTTTGCCTTCTTTGAGAACTGATTGAGCGCACCACTCTGTGTGCATACGAAAACGTCTGGCGTCTACTAGCTGGGGATTTACAACGTTTCTTTACAAAAACCGTTTACATTTTGGAGGCTTTTACTTCGTAGATTCATTGAAGCGTGATTCGAAGATTTGTGGGAATGCTTGGGTATTAATGTCTGTTTATTTTTTAAAGGATATTTTGTTTTTTAATTGCTTGTTTTATACTTAAATATTATAAATATATTGCTAGTGCGACGTTCTATCTATATACTGATACGTGAAGCAAAAACTTTGTACCCCTTTTTACGAAAATTACGCGGACGGAGGAGTGTGAAATTTGGCACACTTAAAGTTTATATAGAGAAGGAATGCAGACAACTAACAATTTTTTTTTTTATAATACTGCATTAGAAATAAATTATAGTTGAATTTCGACCACTGGGGGACCACTAGTATATAGAGGAGGTTATCCTTAATATTTGTTATATATTCGTTTTATCATTGCTAATTACTTGTGCCAGCTATGGATAAAGATGAAGAAATTAATGCAAGGTGACATTTTGAACAGGAACTTCGTCTATTTTACAATACGAGATGCAAAAAAACCAGAGTGGACGCGGCAGAAAATAAGTGAAGTTATAAATTACATAGAAGAGTATGAAGCGGCGCCTCGGCTTAACGTAAAGAGAAATCCTAACCATCATTTTTATGCAAACCATTATGACGTAATGCAGGTAGGAGGAGAAAAGTATTTAGCTTTGAAACGAAAATCGACTACTGATCCTGTTATAAAAATTTTGCCCTCCGAAGAATATTACAATGCTTTGTCAGAAATTCATAAAAACACAGGACATGGTGGTCGTGACAAAATGTTACATACTTTGAAATCTCAATTCTTTTTCAATTTTTCAAAAATGTTGGAGAATAAATAAGCTTTAATATACTACAATATGATGACAATATGATACAATATTTTTATATTTTTTGAGACAAACCCTAATATATTTATAACACTGAACTTAATCTAGTAATATAAGTATAATGTAATTAAACGAAATAACCGGCCACTGTAACGTGCCTGTTAGGGCAGGACGTTTAAAAGAAACAAAAAGGATAGAAGGTACATAAGTGTAATTAAATTAAGATTAACAGTATTTAAACATGTCTAGCCCCAGCAGAAGGCTAGCGTGAGTTCTAGATATCGAGCGCGTATTCAATTCTAGCCCGCCTAAAGAAAACCACTATCCTGGTAGTTCTCACGTCGTAGGTGACCGGTGACGTTTAATTGTATTTTGTAGTGTAATTTAACTACTAGTCATTTTAAATTCAATGTAAACTTTGTAAATTTTGATTTTGTTAGGATCATATATTTCCATTTTAATTTTTATTATTGTTTATACAAGTGCTGTGCACACCTATAAGTGACAAATTCACCGCAAAGCTTCTGATATAGAATATATTTAATGTAATGGTTTAGTGAATAAGTCGTTGGTGTGTCAATAAATAAATAAATAAATAAATATCACTAAACTTCGACGGTTTTATAACTATATTCCTAGTGAGATAGTAAAGAATCGCTTTCGTATAACTATGTTACGGTATATAATTATATCCCTAGGGATATAACTATATTACGGCTTTATCTATCTTACTGCGACATATACATACCGACCACTCAGAAAGTACTGCGAAAAAGTTTTTTTGTATGATAGACTGGCCAGTTATAAACTATTATAAAAATAAAGATTATTTATAAGTAAAAATAGGTACGTTCAAATTTCAAAATTTCCCTCCTCATTTTTTGCGAGCTAATTAAATTATCGTGTCTCATTGGAAAATGGATTTGGGCCGGGAACATTTTCGCGTTATGATTTTTTACGATTTCAAGTGTCGCCTGAACGGACGAATAATACGATAGACTTCAAATTGCATTCATGGATGAAAGCACTTCCAAGGCAACTGTGTATCGTTGGTATAACGAATTCAAACGTGGTTGACTAACTTTGGGGGAATAAGAAAGAATTGGCCCTTTGACGGCTGTTACGGAAGAAAACGTGCTAGCAGTGAAAAATGTAATCCAAGACAATAGGCGAATTACTTATCAGGAGATTCAACATATACTGCACATTGGATCGGGAAGCCTTCACGAGATTCTACATGTGCATCTTCGTGTGAGGAGGATAGTTTCACGCTGGGTACCGCACAACCTCACCGATGCTCAGAAGCAGGCCCGGGTGGAATGGTGCCGTGATATGATTAACAAATTTAAACCAGGCTCGTCTCGGCGTGTTTACGACATTATTACAGGTGATGAGTCCTGGATTTATCAATACGATCCAGAAACGAAGCGCCAGTCAACGTTTTGGGTGTTTCAAAACGAATCAACGCCTACCAAAGTGAAGGGATCAAGAAGCGGGGGGAAGATTATGATCGCGAGCTATTTCAATTTGACTGGCTACTTGGTGTCAATCCCTTTACGGAACCAAAGAAGCACCAACGCCGAATGGTATACTACCAAATGCTTGGCAGAAGTTTTCTCTGTTGTGAGCAACAAGCGACCAAACACAGGGCTCCGCGGGCTACTGCTCCACCACGACAACGCGCCCACGCACACCGCGCTCAAAACGAGGGACTTCTTGGACAGCACGCCGGTCAAACTTCTGGGTCACCCTCCTTACAGCCCTGAACTAGCACCGTGTGACTTTTTTTATTCCCAAAAATTTAAAGCAGCTCAAATGGATACAATTTTCGCCGCCGGAAGATGCGCTGTCAGCGTTCAAGCAAGCTGTAAACGATGTGTCTGCGGCGGACTGGAAAAAGTATTTCGAAAAGTAGTTCAGACGCATGAAACTTTGCATAGAGTCTAGTGGAGAGTATTTTGAAAACATTTAATAAAAAAATATTTACCTACAGAACACTTCTTTTTATTTTCGGAAAACTTTCTGAGTGTCCCACGTATTTATACGTGAAGCAGTGGTAACGAACGCGACTTACGAGTTGTTGGTCATAGGTTCGAGCCCAGACAGGCGCTTTCCTTGGTGTAAATTATTTCATCACCACTGTTCTCAACACGGTGAAGGAAAACAACATGAGAAAAACGGTAAGTCCTAGAACCAAAAATTCAGAGAAGTGACACCAATCCATGCTGGGACCACGTGATGGATTACGGTCCACTCCATGTCACCGACAGGAGGCCTGTGTCCCAGCAGTGGGAACATGATAGGCTGATTATGATGATGTACATTTTACGTTCTTTACTTTTGATTTCACATTGCTCGCAGAACGGATGGCCGATGGGGTCGGAAGGTTCTGGAGTGGCGACCGCGTACTGGAAGACGGAGCGTTGGAAGGCCTCCCACAAGATGGACCGATGACCTGGTGAAGGCCGCAGGAATACGTTGGATGCGAGAAGCACAGAATAGGTCGAAGTGGCGGTGCTTGGGGGAGGCCTATGTCCAGCAGTGGACGTCTTTCGGCTGAAATGATGATGATGATGATGACTTTTGATTTGTGGTTTGTTAAGTGAGAAGGTTGTTTTTGCATTTAAATCCGTGTTTTGAAGCCATCTATTACTAAAGTACTTTATTAACATATCTCTGGGAAAATTATCCTGAAAATCACCTATATTATGCGCCCATTCCTAATAAATGAAATTCATCAACCGCAACGTCAGGTTTCCCTGTCGCTACAATCCATCTCCAAGAGAGTAGTAAACTCACTAGCACACTCCAGACACACAGTCACAGGCCGTCCTTCTGTCCTCGCCGAGACCCGCCGCGACGTCACAATCCATGTCCGCCACGACCCTTGCTCGAGCCAGCACGCGCCGCGGAGCCTGTAGCTTAAATTTGTCCCTAAATAATAATCATTCCGATCAAGTCAGTCCCTTATTGCAGTTTACCAGCGATGCCCTTTTGGTCTCGAGGTAGAAACCCTCATGGACGTCCTCCGCCCTGGGTTGGACGGAGGGGTCTGTCGGTGGTATCCTTCTGCTACATGACTGTTTCGCAGAAGGATACCACCACGTCCCAGGACTCCTCGCTGCCGACCATCGACACCAGCGATGCCCTTTTTTACTGCATTACCACGGAGAGATAGTGCAGTTATGTGGGATGCCAGCGATGCCCTAAGCCAAGTTCCGTACCCCACAGGGGGTTCCTTTAGCGATTAGCCGCTCTAGTTTTAAGTTCCTTAAGTCCTGGCTGGAGGCCTTAATTTATTAAGAAAGCCACAGACAAGTCCGGTTAAGCCTTAGGGTTAAGCAGCCGACAGTCTCAAGGTTCACCAGCGAGATGTCATTTAAAAAAAAAACAACGTCAGGTAGTAGAAAATTATAGTTATTAAATAGGTTGTTATTACATTGTGATCGGAATTATTTATAAAATGTTACTGATACTACTAATATTATAACCGTGAAAGTTTGTATGTATGGATGTATGGTTGTCTGGATGTATGGATGTGTGGATGTTTGTTCCTCTTTCACGCAAAAGCTACTGACCCGATTTAAATGAAATTTGGCACGCAGATAGTTTATAGCCTGGAATAACACATAGGGTACTTTTATCCCGGTCGAATGTTCCCGCGGGATAATTTCCTACTTCCACGCGGGCGAAGCCGCTGGCAACAGCTAGTAGTACAAATATACCAGAAATATGGATACAGTTTTCAACTAAAGCAGGACAATTTCTACCACAAAACGTAACTTACATAACCGTTAAATCTTTGATACGGAATTGTTCTGCAAAAACGACGTTCATCCAAACCAATGAAACACACAGTGAATAAATATGCATACGAAATGTATACGGGTGATTCGTACTTTTAAAAATACTTATATTATTTGCTATAGGCGACTCGCACGAAATTAATGAAGTCAAATTGCCAAAAATACGTATCGACAGTGTCATAAATACGTAATAGATTGTCTACAACCGAAAAACAACAGAAATACATAATAGGTTGTCTACAACCTATTACGTATTTCTGACACTGTCAATTCGCCCACAAATAAATTATCGATTTATTCAGTTCTAATACAACATTAATTGCAGGAGGAACAACAATTATAGTAAAGTTGATTAATCATATTTTATTATTAAAACTATCTTCTGCCCGCGAATTCGTATATGAGAACTAGCCAACTCAAACCTTGGGCTAGAATATATTATCCTAAGCTATAAGCAGAAATGATATTTTATGTAGTTACTAGCTTTTGCCCGCGGCTTCGCCCGCGTGGATGTCGGAAATTAACGCAGGAGGACGTACTACCGCGGTAAGATGTGTTAATTCAGGTTATATTATAGGTAACCAGATTTCTAACTTCAAAATTAGTTTCCATACAATCTTTGAACTCCTATACCTAATATTTAGAGGGAATCTCTTGAGGGTGGAACTATCTGAATTCCTTTCTAAGTGCTCATTATTTTAAGCTATAATAGAACTCTGCAAATTTCAAAATGCTAAGTCCAGTGGTTTCTTCATCAATCTTTACCTGTATGGTGTGTTTATAAAAAGTAGCCTATGTCCTTCCCCGGGCTTGAGATTATCCTATCCAGCACAAACGGATTACTAAACACTGACTAATAAACAGGTCGGACCAATGTTACTTGCATTTAATCACTACATAGTATAAAACAAAGTAGCTTTCTTTGGCCCTATATAGGCTTAAATTTTTAAAACTACGCAACGGATTTTGATGCGGTTTTTAATAGATTTTGTAATAAGTAAAGAATTATGTGGTATATAACTGGAATAGGTGAACATCTGTGTTAATTTATCTGTGTTTTTACTGTAATATACTCCTGTATACTATGTTATTTGATTTTTTTTGTTCAGCGTAAATATGTATATTTTGGGATTTAGAAACACGTGAGCAAGCTACGTACAGCTGCCCATGGGAAAAACAGGGCGTGCCTAAATGTATCCCCGCTAATCTAGTTTTATTTGCTACTTATAAAAACTATATATCTAAATAACGAAATCTACGATCCTATATTTAAACAAACAATGAAGAACAATTCTTATACGACTGAATTAAAAATAAAAAGTAATTAATCGCTATCTAGGATAAATGACGAAAAATAAATGACATTACAATAAAAATGCATACAAAACACAATCATCAATGACGTCTGCCCTCACGCGTCTACCCGCGTTCGGGTCGCGCACTCGGCAATGCCTCGCCATTGCTTGGATTGCATTGTTCGCCCCTCCCCCGCGACCGCGACGCCGCATCGCGCTCCCGTGCTGCCGCCGCCGTTAGGCGCTCCGTTCAAGTCAATCATATTATCGTGATAACTTTTAAAGTATTCGGCCAAATTACTTAGTGTGAAAGACAAAGTTTATCTACATTAAATACTTAATGCGAGAAATGTATTTAATTTTGATAAGAGTTTGATAATTATATACTAATATGTCATTGTAAAATAGTACCAAATTTAATTAAATTTATGGTTCACAAATTTGGTCGTACTGGCTTGCACATAAAAGGTAGATATATGCTGTCGCGGACTTTTATTTAGATCTACTTAAGACAAACAATCCTGCAGTACATTATCTTTATGTAACTCCATTGGTTTAGGCAGCGCACGCCAAGATAGCTCTCAGATGGAAGATTTTTTTCCGACTTAATTGACATGTATCGTTACATTATGACCAAAATTACATAAAATCATTATAAATTGTAACCTATGTGTTATTCTGATGAATAACTTATATTACTGTAAAGTTTCATCCAAATCCGTCCAGTAGTTTTTTCGTGAAAGGGTAACAAACATACACATACATCCATCCTCACACATTTATAATATTAGTAGGATAAATAAATTTCAGGACTGACCATTGAACTTGGCACCCATTTAGATCTCACTTCTTTTGTCGATGAAGTCAACAACCAAGGCATATATCATAATATTGAACTTGGCTCTCATTTCACATTTATGTTTTTGATGGGTTTATATTAAACAAATTTAATTTTCCATGTAACAAGAATTATCTCTCAGTGCTCAACTCGATCCAGAATCCAGACCACGGGCTGTTATGGATACTGTAAAATTGTAATGAGATGGGTCCTCCTCCGTGAGATATATTTACAGCTTTACTTTGAAATAAAATTGTATAGGTGAGTTATGATTACGGAAGAAGACCCTCTCCATCATAACTAGCACTCATCGTTGGCCCTAGTAACTGTGGGCGTCGATGGGTAGTTTTGGATAAAGAAAACAGATTCGTCTACAAAATCAAATTATAATTCGAATCCAACAGTTATAACACAGTAGATGGGTAGGCGCACATAGCAAGATCATCCCGCGTTCTGCAAAGCGTACCTCGCAGAACGCGCGATGATTCGGTGAAGTCCGCACACGTCGCCAACAGAAAACTGACTCAGGACTCAATCGACGGCGCGCACCCCAACAACTCGATCGAGCGCCACCAGATGGCGGTGGTATAACGGATACGAATCTCATAAAATAAATCTTAAAACACATCTACAAATAACTTGACGTCATATAGAGCAATTTATGTCAACAATTCTCCGCTCCTAATATAACAATGCTGCCAAATGTGACTTTGCCAAAATAACTAAAATCTGGGCCGTGGTAGCCCTGGACGTCCGCAATGACGAACTAATTTATATTAACGCGACGCAAAACAATGCCAAAAACAGTCCCAAATTCTATCTACTGTAGTGAAATACACAATATACCTCCGCATATTATGGAGGATACGTAAATGTCTCTTCACACAAACTGTACACTGACAAAAAGTAGAATATAGTATGGTATATGTATGAGTCAAGCCAGACGAAGTTACACAATAAAGAGTTTGCGAGCTGACAACATTGCATTCTTACTAAATAAAGTTAGTTAAATGTTGACTTTTTTAATGATTGAAGGAAGTTCCTTCAATAGGAAAAGCATCATTTAGTTAAATTCTTGAAATGTTGTTATTCTTTGTAATATAATTATTCATTTATTAAATTGTAAAGTATAATTTTGCTTATTTATAACAGCTGAATTCAGTTAAGAGAAGAATAACGTCAGTTGGGTAAACTTTCCATTTGATTTGTTATACTTTTGCCAGAAAGAAAATAATTTAAATGTATGACATAACTAACTATTCATAGTTTACGACAGAAGACACAAAAAAAATTAACATCTTTTTACCACACCACTGTATCTATACTGTATTCTGTTGATGCCAACATATTTAAATGTCGTATTAGTTTACTTTTACTTTATTTAGGATTTACAAAGAACATTTTAAATATAGGGCTTATATGAAATTGGAGGGTAAAAAAACATATTTATTCAAAGTTCGAATGCTCGGTGTTTCGGCAATATTTCAATATGGATATAATTTTTGGTTCATATATGTAAGTGTTCAGTGAATGTTCATTGATCCCGGTAATCCCATTGAAAGCAATATTATAAATATAAATATGGGTTTACTTGTCATCGCGATATTTGACTCGAACAATATGTAAGAAAAGCACTCTAAACATTTCACGGAAAACATGTTAAGCCATTGATCATAGTTATTATTCGTGTTTCTTTGACAGACGTTACGGGTCATCAGAACCCCAAAAGTCTGACAACCAATCTTACCAAGTGGTTTCATATTTCCCAGTAACTGAATTGGGGAGATCAGATAGGCAGTCGGTGCATATAAAATACTGGTCCTCGGCTGCATCTGGTTAGACCGGAAGCCGATTTCGACGTTGTTGGGAAAAATTCTGGGTAGATGATGATAATGATGACAGATCTCAGAAAAAACACGAACCAAAAACTCTTGTGCGAATTCACCTTCATATTCCATTTTTATTTCATACTAGCTGACCCGACAGACGTTGTCCTGTCTCTTTGATGATATTTGAGCACGCATTCTGTCAATTCTATGTCAAATGTCATAATGTTACATTAAAAAAGTTTACATTGTCCTATTATATGGTTGTTAAGTATTCTTAAATAAGTGTTCTTAAATTTTCTAATTTTACGCGCAATTTTTAATTTTTTTTCTTTCATAAGAACCTTCTCCTGATAATTACAAACACAACAAAAAAAGAAAAAGTGAAATCGGTCCAGCCGTTCACGCGTGATGG
Organism: Aporophyla nigra; assembly: GCA_947507805.1. Taxonomy (NCBI): domain Eukaryota; kingdom Metazoa; phylum Arthropoda; class Insecta; order Lepidoptera; family Noctuidae; genus Aporophyla; species Aporophyla nigra. The sequence goes on along the minus strand of OX382297.1, from coordinate 15,529,038 downwards.
CGTAACCAAGGGAAATAGAGATTCATTTTTATATATAAAGATTTGGTGGGCTTCCTCGAGGAAGGGTTTTGGCCTTTAGGTGTGCTGTATCGGTGTTTGCGCGGTCAGCTACACGACACCTCACAACATAAATGGACGCCGTTATTTCGTGTGCAGTAGATTTTAAGTTAGTTTCATAAAGTATGTAACAGTTATTGTTTTTATACTTTTATCATTAGCAGCCTATAATGTTCCCACTGCTGGGACACAGGACTCCTCTTGGTGAGAGAGAGTGGGCCATAATCCACCACGCGGGCCCAGTGCGGGTTGGTAGATGTCACATGTCTTCGAATATTTGGTTCTAAGGTATGCCGGTTTCCTCACGATGTTTTCTTCACCGTTTTAAGAGCAGTGGTGATGAAATAGTTTAAACAAACTTTTTTGTGTATTGTGAATACAGCGGCCTTAGTTGCCTGAAGTAAAGGATAAATATATATTTATATCGTCTGTATCATTTAATGGTACTGAGGTGAAATACTTGTCATTGAAAATAATAATAATAATAAATTGTCCCTGAAATAGGCTATAATTGACTGTTTTGAAGAAAATAAAATGAGTTAGTCATCAAAAAGAAAGAAAGAAGAAAAAATGTTTATTCCACACAAACAAAACGCACAGTATGAAAAATATAATAGAAAAGATACAAAAAATAATGCACACGTACTTTGCCAAAAGTCCCGTATAAATTAAGTTCAACGTAACGGGTTTGGTTTATAAAATTCAACTGATAGGTACTTTTAATACCTTTGTTCCAAGCATCAAACTTGAACTCTGATTTTGTTTAGCCACATTTCCAATTAATTGTCCCGGCACAAAACCTGACCAGTTTAAAAAAAAGGATCGGGATTCACTTTGAACACTGGCTTCTCAATCGCAATTCACGGCCCAGGTGGAAAGTGTACAACTGCGAGTTTAATCCTGACGCTACGGTTAAGCCTTTTTCGTGGAAATGTAGACTGGCGAAACGAGATTAGTCCTAGAGGATCAATATTTTTATGGCTATATAAAAGTATGGATAAAGAATAGATATTTTTTTATTCGTATTAAAACAATTTGACTACCGCAAACGAACATTGTTATCACTCATTGCTAACAAACTTTCCACTTCCTCAATACAAATGATCTAATTTAGTGGGTTCCTGTTATTTGTGTCTCATCATAATTTATAAATTATTTTTTTCCTTTTTAGCATGTTTAGAACATCGTTGTTACATATCAATAATCACAAAAGTTTTGTGATTGCATAATTATGCTGTCGTAATAAACGCAAAAAAATCTAGCTTCCGATAAATAAGGTCATGGAGCACCCCTACTTAAAAGAGAAATACCTAATGAAGGAACAAAAGCAAATCACAAAATGAAAGAAAAACGCGTTCCATAAAACGATTTCCACAGTCTCCGTGTGAAAAGCACCTAACACGGTGTTAACGACACTTATGAAAGCCAAACAAGGGGACAGAAAATAGGACTATGTAGATGGAAGTAAATAAGGTAATTAGTGAGGTGGCCTGTGTCCGGTGAGCCTTTGTTTTCCGTCCAGTACCTAATTGTCTCTTCTCGGTAATGTGATGACTTACTTCAGCAAATGAATAGTTGGATATGGCGCTAACTAGCGATAGACACAGGATACTGTTAAGACTTCCTCTGGCTTCTATATTGTGTTAGATTACATTGTTTGCTGATAGAAATGGCAGTGACATAGCCTAGATATTCTGATACTGTCAGCTTCTGATAGCACATTTTATACTAAGGTTGGTGAGAGATAATTACCTGATTCTAGAAATCTATTCCTTTTCTATTACCAATGTGCAACTATCGATGCGATCGACACCTTATATGACCAAAAGCAGCAAGCAAGCGTTTTTGTGTCAGCGAAAAATGACGGTACAAGGATACAGATTGTACTAAACCACAATACAGAAGAATCAAATTATCTGCCAAGCATTGTCAACTCAATCATTGCAAAGGCACCACCAATTATATTAGAGTCACCGTTATTTTATGACAAAATTACCCATTTTTGCATACAAGAAGACACTAACTTCTCAGAGCAATTAGCAGTCTCTATAGAATCTACATAGTCATAAATACAGAGAAATATTTGTGTGAGAGGAAGCAAGCAAATGTAATTAGTCCACGATGTTGGAGCGCAGCCACAACATTGATACGTTCAGAAGGTCATCTCCATACAAGGAGTGGAAACACACCCACACACACACACACATGGACACGCTTAGGTAGTCCGCGAAATTCAAATTTATTTACGGTTTTTTGTCAATTTGCAGGTCGATGTAAGGTTGTAAGTTGATTATAAAAACTTTTAAACAAAAAATTAAACCGCCGAAAAAACGGAAAAGCAAAAAATAATAAACCTTAAAATTTTGAGTCGGCGCTGAAAAATCAATGAACAAAGATCATTCAAAGCGCCGACTCATAATTTTAAGGTTTATTATTTTTTGCTTTTCCGTTTTTTTAGGCGGTTTAATTTATTGTTAAAAAGTTTTTATTTCATATTTTTTGTGGCTTTAATGTATTAATAATACTTGGCAAGGTATACCTTATCCAATGAAAAGAGAATTATCAAAATCGGACTACTCTGTATAAAGTTATGGGTGGTTATTACAATCAGTGAGTGAACAATCATCCCCTGTTTTCCGACCCTTAGGGTTCGATTTTGTTTTCCAAATATATATGGGACCAATTTCAGAGTATACCCTTTCCAATAAAAAAAGAATGATCACAATCGGACTACTTTGTAAAAAGTTATGCGTGGTCATACATAAATAAAAAAAAAAACAAAAAAATATATACGCGTCGAATTGATAACCTCCTCCGTTTTATTTCTTCGGTTAAAAATATGATTCTCGACCGTAACATTTATAGAATAATAGCTTTTTCTAGCAGCTTCGCTGGCGTATTATGCTTATTAATCGTTCTCCTAAATCGCTCTGTCTATTGATGAAAACCGCAGTAAAAAAAAAAAAAATAGTTTATTTTGCACCTTTAAGTAAAACAAAATATACACAATTCGCAACACACATAGGCAGGTTATTAAGGTTGAATATTGGAGTTGCAGCCAATTCCTAAGCTAAGATAACTTAATATCTTGTAATTATAGGTATCAGCGCCCACCCTCGTTATTATTATAGCCGATGACCAATAAGGTGTAAAATGTGAGAAACTGGAATTAAAATTAACAAAGAAAGAAAAAATTAAAACAGAATAAATGGTGTGCATAGGTGAGTGTAGGGGTAAGTGTGTATACGTGTGTGTGTGTGTGTGTGTTTGTGGGTTTGTGTATCGGGGTTGTGAGTATTGTGTGTGTGTGTGTGCTAAAGGAAAACTTAGGATATAGATTTCTTACAATAATGTACATCACCAACATATAAAGGTATAAATAATATTCTATTTACCTAGTAGGCGATAATTAAATAAAAAAATAAATTAAAAAAAAATACTAAGCAAGTACTTTAAACAGCTTTTCAGTTTCTTCATAGGTTTTGGATAGAAGTCAAGTGATCACACTCTGTTTGCAGTCTCTTTTATTGGTGGAGAAAATTTGCAACTGTTTATTGGCAATGTTGAACAGTTTTGGGCCCAAGAACATGTTAAACTTTTGAGCAAATGATGTTCTACATGGAACAGATTTAAATAGATCGAAACGTCTTCTCCCTAACATTTCCTTTTCAGTCAGTGCACTGAGCTGGACACAGGAATGCTGTCTCATAATTGAGGCTAGTACATACAATTTACGTACAGTTAGTACCTCACATTCCTTGTATAGCTCAGTGGTAGAAAAATACCTGGGCTTAAAGTAGCTAACTTTCAGTAAGGCTCTTTGAGCTCTTTCAGCAATTAAATTATGCGTTTTAGCGGCACCGCCCCAACATGTAATACAATAGGCTATAACCGTCTGACACAAGGAATAATAAATCATTTTCATAATATTGGAGTTGGCCGAGTGCCTTATTTGTTTAAATACATAAATGAGTTTTTTTATTCTGTTTGAAAGATTAATTAAGTGATTTTTGAAATTAAGATTTTTGTCAATTATGAGTCCTAAATATTTAATACATTCAACGGCAGAAAGGGAGGAACACGAACAATTAGTAGTTTCATTATGGCAAAAGTGTGAGGTTAAACGATGTGTTGACTGTAGCGCGTCACCAGGGTTGCGAATAGAGAAAGTTATATATTTTGTTTTTTCGGTATTAAGAGAAAGGTCATTTTGAGCAAGCCATCTTGTAACTATGTTAAAACCATGTTGGGCTTTTTGGAAAGTTTCACTCCAAGTATCTCCATGGAATGTCAAGGTAGTATCATCAGCATACGAAATTATTTTGCAGTGTTCAATATTTAGTAGTGTTAGGTCATTAATATAAACTAGGAACAACGTTGGACCTAGGATACTACCCTGGGGCACTCCATGTGTAACAGGTAAGCCCTCACTTGTATAATTGCCAATTTTTACTCTTTGCTCTCTTCCAGATAAATAACCAGACATTAATTTGAGTTGATTTCCACGGATACCGAGCTGATGGAGCTTGTTTACTAGGGTGGGAATAGAAACCGTGTCAAAAGCCTTCGCCAGATCGAGAAATATAGTGAGGCATTTCTTTTTGTTATCTATGGTTTTGACAATGTGTTCAGTAAAGTCATTTAACGCATCTTCCGTGGACTTTCCTCGTCGGAAATCAAATTGATTTTTTGAAAGTACGTCATATTTTTCTAAATAATTTGTAAGCCGTTTATTAAGTAACCTTTCAAAGATTTTTGATAGGGAGTTTAGAATCGAAATAGGTCGATAGTTCGTGACACGGCTTCTATCTCCACCCTTAAAAATAGGTCTAACTATAGACCGTTTAAGTGATCTAGGAAATATGCCATTCTCTAAGCACTTATTAAAGATATGCGTGAGCGGAGTTATTATATTATTTTTTAACAGTTTAAGTATGTCAGATGAGATTCCATCATCACCTGCAGCACAGTTACTTTTTAGACCCATGATTATTTCCTCAATTTCATTTTCGTCAGTGTCAAGGAGAACAAATGAATTGCCGGGTAAGGGCGTGTAAACTCTGTAAAGTGATTTGATCCTGCTGGGGGGGTGATTTTGTTCGCAAAATTTTCGCCAATAGTGGCAAAGAACTCATTTGCGGCATTGACAGATAGGTGAGGGGTTGACTCCATTGCAAGAAGATCTAGTGAGTTATCTGTTTTTACATTTCTGTTAGTAATCTTATTTATAGCTTTCCATATATATGTATTATTATTACCTGCTTCTTTGAGTAACCTTTTTTCGTATTCACGCTTTAACTTGTTAATAATCTTAGTATAAAAATTTCGGTAGCGTTTATATATGATTTCGAGTACTACATTATCCGGATTTTATTTGAGTTGTTTGTGCATTCGATCCCTGTTACGCGTACACCTGATAAAGAGTGAGTAAAATCCGTTGTATTCAAACGCGAGAACCGACTTTGTTTTATACTATGTGAAAAAGATTATCTAGATATCGAAACCTACGCCATCTAGTAGATATTTATGCAATATCCAATATAAGCTGACTTCTCATTGTACGAAAAGTCTATGCAATGGGAGCTCAACTAAAACTGGAAATGTATAGCTTGATATGTAGTAGTGAGTACGAAAAGCCTAAAATAAGTGAAGTCAGCTAGAACTGGATATATAAAGCGGGCTACTCTGACGCTTTCGCGTTAACATACATACAACGACTGCAAAGAACACTCGCGACTGCCAATTTTTTGACATAGTTTGAGATCGCCGTACATTTGCGTTTTTGTGTGCGTGGTCATTTTTCGCTAATTGTATGGAACCGGCCTTCTGTCTTCTCTATTCTATTTAGTGCCCCCGCTTCTGTAGTTTGCATTCTCTAATTGTCGCCTCTGCTCTGTACCAGTCGAGATAGCAGGTAATGCCGTTTGTCAATTGGTTTTGTATGGTTTTATTGCTCCAATTATATCTAAACGGCTACACAGGAGGACAGGATAAAATTGGATCCATTTTTCCAGATTACAGCCAGAATCAAGGCTCCCAAAAATGGTGAATTGGTTTTATTTGAACTTGGTTTTTATGCAATATAAAATATGGCGTTATTATAAAAAAACAAGATAACTCACGTATTCGCCTATTTTTTTTTTAAAATATGTATATGAGAGCGAGAGTCTCCGTACTTGTAACCAATGATAGATTTGAACCTTTCTTGGCAATATAGAAAACATATTTTTAGTCCACTGTACTTCCATCTAATAAGCTATCAATTGAATCAATGATATGTCAATATCCTCGCATATATTGTTTCGTAGAACCCAGCTTTACGTTGAACCAATGAAATGACAAAACGATTGTTTTCGATACTCAATTTTCCATAAAATATTATATTTAAAAATATTGTTGGCAAATGTTTTTTACCCAAATATTTTGTACACGTTCAAAGCTTGCGTGCTCAATTTTTGCTGAATGCATCTACCCGCCATATATAAATGAAATAATATAGCGCAACTAATATTGCCACCTGGGTACGATTGGATCGTTGAGCATAATTTAAATGTTAACAATGCCAAGCAAAAGGTAAATACTAACTTTTTTGACTTCAACCGGACTTTTTCATTTGTTTATGATACACCATTTCTGCGCAAAAAAAGCACTTTGTTAGCTAATTCTATCAGTGAACTTCAGTGGCGTGCATTGCTTTACTGTATAGATAGGCACTAGGTCTGTTTTTATTTAGGCAGACAAACGTAATAATAGGTATGACAACAAAATATAGGTATGGTTATTTAGTTAGTTTCTTACTAATTTCGGAACACACATTAAAAGTTAATTGACAGACTTATGGTGTTTTTTCGAGGTAGGCACTGCTTGTACGCCTATATGCAATGCACGCCACTGGCGAATTTCACCACTGATGGAGAAAATCTATTAAGACTTGATTTAATCATTATTTACAAACTATTGAAACATACCAGTAACCGATGTAGAAACTGGAACGTAGGAAATTCCCAGTGTACTAACAGTGTAGGTACTATCAATCCTACTATTCACTATGCGATAAGGGGATATCACTAATAAATAAATATAGACGATCAGCTGCATACACGGGCGAAAACGCACACAAGCAAAGACATGCGACTGCTTACAGCGAGCGCAAACGCCCTCGTTACTGGGCATTCCTCTACGAACACCATAAAAGCACAATGCGAGCATGCGGCTAACCTTTTGTTGTATTGAGTCGACCTTCTGCGCCTTGTTTCTAGCGATATGGTAATCTATAGCCACTTACGCCTCTTTGTAGACGTCCGTCTAAAGATAGTGTAGGCCTTTACATGCCTGTACAAAGCCCTTCTATACCTATACAGTTTCTAGAATGTTTGTAATGTTATTTTATTCTTTGCTAATTAATCGCTCTAAAGAGTGAAATACCAAAGACGATCAGTGTTTTAGGACTGATATTTTTTGTCATAAAACTGTTATTTCGATTTACTCCATTTTTCAACTGTCAGATGACTTTTAAGGTTAGAATTAAAATGGCGGTCTGACTTATTTTCTATACAAAACCTATCAATCCTCCATATTTGTTTAAGAACAAATTGTTAAATGTGATACGGTTCGATCAATAAGGAACAAGGAATAAGTGTAAATGGATGGCTTTGATAATAATAAAAATAAAATCTTTCAGATCTAGCTTTACTGTACTCATTGTTTCGTAGTAATTGCCCGTTACGTATAAATTTTTCCATTTTTTTTAATAGAAAATATTAAAAAAAACTACTTTTTTTCTTACACTTAACATGACTGCTCTTCAAAATTAATTCAACTAGCGTTCATGCTTCTTTTAAAAATTTAATCAATAACCCATGAAGATGACTAACGCACGCTCTTTTTTTTGGACAAAAAGCCGCATAGCTTCAGACCTATTTGACACGAGAAGGTCACAACACCAGAACTGAAGGCATTTAAGGCCCTAAAATAGTTTCGATGGCAATATCTACATCAGAGATTCGTATGTGAGAGGCAAAGAGGAAAAACAAGTATCTACTGCAACGATTGAACTGGCCAGAAATTTACCATAATTTCCGCGAAAATAAAAAGCACTCATTTCAAAATCCTGCGTTCAAACCAATGGCTAGTCACCTATGGTCGGGCCGCTACCTCGCAGCTGGCATGTAATTTCCCGCGACGTATGTTGGGTGACAAGCTGACATCTGCTAGTTACACAAATCATTGTGGTCTGAACTCTGAACGACAGCCTGCAATCTGTTTCGGCTATTGTCCAACTGATTTACAGCACTTGGTACCTGATTGGTAACCACTGAGGTAGTCACCACGATAGTCACGAGTTTAGTAATGGCTCGGGAAAGCGACTAACGTTAACTTGAAATATCTAATTATAATAATAACTCTACACAAAATATTATGCAACCGCAAAGCGACCGTCATCACAAAATTCTTTGTTTCGGGATCTGGTGCAATCAACGTTTCGTTTTTCGAATATTCATAAGTCATCAAGAATACAAGTAAATTAAAAGAACCTTAGAAATTCAATAGTTTTTGACAAATATCTAAATTGACTTGAAAAGTTTAATCAATTGTAGGTAACTTTGTAGTATAAAAAGGAGAAATTTAAATGTTGACTCAAGATGGAACAACCAGACAAACAGTTTTTTTTTTGGAGCCCCGACGCACTGCTACTGTTTCCTCCTTACGTACGATTAGTAAACATATCATAGCCCATAACGTAACGTAACGCATCATAATGTAACGTAATGGAGAAAGTTTGATTATGCCAACAATATTTTGGACATTTGTTTAAAGACACGCAAACAGCTATAGCCTATAGTTTAAATGGACATCATAATCATATAATTAGATATTCAAAATAAGATTTGTAGTATTTTCACACATAGATAGCAACAAATGTTGAAGGTACATTTCTCATAAGAAAACGTAACGTATATTTTTTCTGGCTGACTACTTTAATTTTTAAGTTCAAAATGTTCGAAATCTGAATGATGTCCTTTATTATCTCTCACCCAATCAAACATTACTCATGTTTTAACCAAAGTACCTACTGGTCTGCAATTAAATCCATCATTTCGGGTTGATTGGCATTTGCAAGTGCGGTGCAGTGCGTCGTTCATTCCAAATTCCTGGTGCTTTGTCGACGAGGTCCCATTCATAAAGTGGATCGCAAGGGGGCCACTATTGTTCCGATGTCAGTTATCGATCCATTGATTTTATTGGCTTTTCGTATATTGCTTCGTTGCAGATATTAGAAATTGTTTTGGTTATTTCGTTGGGTGGAGGTGAGTGTTTTATTAATCGAGTGAGGAAAGCTATGAGTTTGTCGGTCTTCGTTTTAATAGATTATTATTCGTGACAGTATATTCGCCGTATTTGTCTATAAACATCCATTTCTGAGTGAGCACCTACTCATTGATATAGATCTGCCATTACTAAATATTGAGCACGAGAATTTTGTAAAACGCCATTTACTCAAAAAGTGGGAAGTCGTAGTTAATATTAATTAAGCAACACATTTAATGCAAGAAGCTCGTGACTCCATACCCAACAAAGTTAGCATCGTAGGTAAGTTAGATAAATAAAACTAGCTCGCACAATGTTCTAGAATGATGCATGCTTCTAAAACTTCTGGCCGGGAAAACTAATTTAAAGTTTGAAGGGCAACGTTATTTATTTGCATGCGAGTCAGTGTCCCGCTGGTTAATTTTATAAGGAGTCTTTTTAATTCCTTTGTTTTAGTAAAGTCGTTAGCGTTTGGTGCTTGCTCCGTCACACCAGTGTAACTGGTTTAAACCAGTTTAAACTAGATGATATGCAGTGACTTGTTCTGGATTAAACTGCACCCTAATTACGTAACACACTATCTATCACAATTTGAACCTTTTTAAGGGAAATTGCTTATCTATTGCTTTACAATTACATTTGAAAAATGTATATGCTCAGCAACGTAAATTACGCAATCAATGTCGTTGAACTGTCAAAATGAAAAACATTCCTACAAAAAAAAACTAGTGCGATAAATTAGTAAAAATCCTGAACTCATTTAATATAACTGAGACAGTTTCCTATTCACTGATTAAATTTGTGGGTTATATTGGTACCTGTATTATTATTATTATTTATTATTAGCCGCTGCTGTGCCACTGCTGGGCGAAGGCCTCCCTACTCTCTTTCCACGTCTCTCTGTCCAGAGCTGCCAAGGACCAGTCTTTATTAAAAGAGTCCAGCTCATTTACCTGTATTACATACCCTTAAATAAATCCGAATGTAAAATGTTACGTAAGCGGGTACTTAAACCATAGTCGAAATCGTAATCCCACTCAAACTAACGAAAAATGCGAAAAACTATAAAACGAATAGTTGACATACATTTACCCTTCCAACTCTATCCTGCGATATACGGCAACTGAAATCCGAAGAAGTTTTTTCTTGGCAGTGGAAGACTTAATTAGACATTCAATCAATCAACTCAGCCTGTCGCAGTCCACTGCTGGACAAAGGCCTCTTCCATGTTGCGCCACAATAGGCTGTCCTTCGCCTTCCGCATCCAGTCTGTCCCAGCCATTTTTTTAAAGTTATCAGTCCACCTAGCTGGAGTGCATCCCACGTTACGCTTGCCGATACGCAGTCTCCACTCCCAGACTCGTCTCAACCGTCGGTCCTCCGACAGACATGGCCAGCCCACTGTCACCTCAGCTTGCTTACTCTACGAGCTATATGCGAGCTTATTAAAAAAACTGGCCAAGTGCGAGTCGGACTCGCGCACTGAGGGTTCCGTGCAAACCTGCAGGTATTCACGGTTAATGCATAAGGTTTATGTTTATGAAATTAAATGACTTTTAAAAAAAAATATATTTGAGTTGACTGAATGAAAGGTAAATTGTGGTTTACGATTTATGACGTATTAAAAAAAAACTACTTACTAGATCTCGTTCAAACCAATTTTTGGTGGAAGTTTACATGGTAATGTACATCATATATTTCTTTTCAAAAATCAAAAATCAAAAGTCATTTATTCAAACTAGGCTGAGAGTCAGCACTTTTTGAACGTCAAAGTTACATGAGACAGTCCCCCCAAAACGCCCGCCCTTCGACACTTCCACACATTGTGCCTTGTGCCTTTTTAGTTTTATCATTCCCTTATTTTAGAAGTTACACACATTTTACCACTTTGGAAGTGTCTCTCGCGCAAACTATTCAGTTTAGAAAAAAATGATATCAAAAACCTCAATATCATTTTTGAAGACCTATCCATAAATACCCCACACGTATGGGTTTGATGAATTTTTTTTTTTAAAGTTTCAGTTCTATGTATGGGGAACCCCAAATATTGTCGTTTTTTTTCTATTTTTGTGTGAAAATCTTAATGCGGTTCACAGAATACATCTACTTACCAAGTTTCAACAGCATAGCTCTTATAGTTTCGGAAAAAAGTGGCTCTGACATACTCGGACAGACAGACAGACAGACATGACGAATCTATAAGGGTTCCGTTTTTTTCCATTTGGCAACGGAACCCTAAAAATGATTGCTTCCTATATCTATCGACTATACACAAAATACATGATAACTACAAACACGGCAACTAGCGAGTCTCGGTTTCGAAACTAAGTAGCAAGCACTAAGTGGAGTAGTATGAGCCGAAGCAAGTACAAGACAAACGAAACTCAAGTAATTAGTGCTAGCTATCTGTCATGGCGTAACACGATGCACGTTTATCTTCACTGCTCAACTGTATAGACATTATGAACTAGGCACAACTAACGACATCTGGCGAACTAGATATTACATGAGAAGGCACAATGTGTGGGGAAGCATTGTGTTGCTAAATTAAAGACCCACTATTCTGCATGTCTTTGTGATCTTCATGTCAGTGGAGTGAGAAGTTGATCTATATTTCCAGAAGTTTAGTCAGATGATGCTTAGGTTTTAACTGTATTTTTTTTAAAGCTTTCAGTGGAACATATAGCAATTAAAACATTTGTACATAGGTTCCGCGATATCTCCGGCCATTTTGAATGGATTTCCAAAACACTTTTTTTGTGTATTGAATAAACGTCAGGGGTAGTCCCATTTAAATTTTATTTATTTTTGGCGTTAGCCTCTTTAATATGTTTTTTTTTTTCATTTCTTATATGTAGATCTAGATGACATTATACTGTTTCCTATCACTGACGCTTACATAATAAGTAGTGGTATACGAATTGGTGTGGGGTAGGTACCATAACTAAAAAGTGATAAATAAAAAAAAAACAAAAACAAAAACAACCGACTTCCCACAAAACACTACAAAGTGAAAAATAACTTTAATTTCGGAAATAGGTGGCAAAAAAACGAAAATATGTACGAAATATACAGACGAATTGAGAACCTCGACCTATTTGAAGTCAGTTAAAACATTAAAAACTAATTACGCATCAACTTTAATTCCCGAGTCCCACTTCCAAAATCGTACATATTTTTCTTATCTCTGGAAAAGTTTTGAATGGCCCAATTGTTATTTTAAAAGATTGTTTGTATTTTCTTGGGAATACTCTCCTTAGTGCAATTTCAACTTGTAACCTACACGTGATCTTTTGTTGTTTTGAAACTATACCGCCAACTTTAGCTGACTTATTTTCCAATTTAGTTAGTATACTAAGAAGGACCATCTTTTAGCATGATTTGAAAATGAACAAGATAATTATTTTGTGTCTTTGTACTTTTTTATTTAACACATGTTCTTTCATACTCAACAATTTATAAAAATTATACAGGGTGACTTGTAATTTGAAGTATGGCTTCCAGACCGTGATAATATGATCCATTTGCAAAAATTAAGCATCCCATAAAGCCTAAGAAAAAATTGCATCAAACTCAATGTAAGTTCGAATTTGTTTCTATTTCACTTTCCTCTAAACTCTCGAATTTAATTGCCATTGCTATGCCATTTGATACCTAATATTTTGACATACTTTTCAATATTTGTTTTATTTTGGGATATAAAAACAGGAGTCCAATTATATGTAATACATAATATTATCTTATTTTACTAATTTAAAAAAAAACTTATTATACTACTAGCAACATTATACACTTATTACTATTAAATGTTCCAAAGCATCAAACAGTTAAAGAAAGAAGTTTACTAACCATTTCACATGAAATTCGACACCAGTTGTCTCAAAATTGTACGTGAAGTACCACGTGGAGTAGTAGTAAAGCGTACAAAATGTAGGGAAGACATCTTCATTTAATCAGCTATCTAAAAAGATATATTTAAAGATACCGATGTAAATGAAATAGTATTTAGGAAATGTTGGGTTAGTAGTTATCAGAAGGCAGAAGACATACTCATCGATGAATGAAAGTGAATTTGGGATGCGGCTGGCTTGACTTGGCTGATCTTGAAGGATAAGACGGCGGCGAAATAGCAGTATAAGGAATTGCAGAAGCCGCTCCCACTCCTAACTGCTATTCCTTTTACAAGATGCCAAAACGTGATATCAGTTCTTCTGAGAACTGATTGCTTTCGTGTTTCGTCAACACAGGGTCTAAATTTGGTAATATGCTGTGATGAGTGGTAGCAACAAGTCGATAAAGCTAAGGAAAGGTCGAAATTGCAAATAGTTGAAATATGGTTTGCTGAAATAGTCGGTACCCAATTCAACTTCAACGAATGCTAATCATTTGCAGAGTTTAGGAAAAGGGGGATTTGGTAACGTATTCTGGAAAATTCCAATAATAGATAAAATTTGGGTTTACTCGAATCCCGTGCATTTTCATCTAGGTTTTATGAGGTGCTTAATTATTGGAAATAGGTCACACTATTACGAATTGGCTTTAAATTACAAGTCACCTTTTACAAGTATTATTCAAAAACAAAATACATAACAAGGAAAGACGGTAGAAGACGGTCACAAGAAGCGGTACCTATATTTTATTACACAAATGCATGTCACGACATTCTGCAGGAGTATGTTAAGAAAGTATCGATTTATCAGCCAGTTCGCGATGGTACTTGAGGGTATCCCAGAATATTGCTACATTCAAGTAGTTTTAGTATACGTGGCTCAAGCGTATCCGATACCCGTGAAGTTACTACCATAAGCCCTCTTTTATATGTTCTGCAAAATTCAAAAAAATCGACATATACTGGTATATTCTTTGAACTTCTTTATGTAGTCAAGAATTTTTTTAAGCACATTCACATATTATGTCATTTTACCGGGTTATACCAATTTCATACAACTGCCAAAGAGTGTTGTGATTTCATTATACAGACAATTTTAGTAGTCAATTTTCTTAACAATAAATTTCCCTGAAATTACTTGTATTCCAACACAACTACACAAAGAAATCAAGGTAACCTTGACGTTTATAATTAGGAAAGTGTCGGTCTGTACTGTATCTCTTCGAAAGTTCGTTTTAAACTTTTCAATTAAGTAAGTATTGAATGTTGGATCGGGAAAAAGTTAATCAAAGTTCGCAACTCGCTGCTCTGTTTAGTACAGAAAGTAACGTTATTTTAACTTATTAAGAGGTTAAATCGTTCTTATTGGCGCAAAGAGGCATTATTTTTAATGTATTTCCATTGAAGTGTCGCCTCTTTCGTAAATTGAAATGAGAGTGAAAGAAGTAAGTGCTAAAGAACCTAAAAATATAGGAACAAAGTAGACACGACACTAAAACAATGAACTAAAACACTGAGTGTTCCATGTGCTGGACGTAAATAATAGCACCATCCCATTTTTTCCCGTGGGTGTCGTAAAAGGTGACTAAGGGACTTACTAGGAAAGGACAGCAGCATTCTGTATGTATTTTACCACAATACTGCGATCGCCAACCCGCCTGCCAAGTTAGCAAAGACGTGCGCTGCTGGGGGCTTTGCCATAATCGCAACGCTTGGCAGGCGTGTTGGTAATCGCAGTATGATGGTAAAATGCATAGAGAACGCTGCTGCTCATTCTCTGGAATGACCCTTAGTTGCCTATACGACACCCACGGGAAGAAATGGGAAGTAGGTAGGTATATTATTATTACGTACAACGATCCACGAAGGAATTGATAACATGTAGAACATTCATGTTATTTCCCGATGAAACCAACGTGAAAAATATGAGCCCTACAATAATATTATCAAAAGCAGCGATGTAGAAAAATGATATGGTATAAAGGTTTTCCCTATATTTCCCTTCGCTTTGTTAACACAGTGACGTCACATCAAATTGAAATTTCACTTACAAAATCATGCTGTATAATAATATTCATTTTAAGAACCCACGTCATTTGCGTTGTATTTTTTGTTCTGTCATATTTTTAGGCTGACCCAAAATGATAACCTGAATTATTGCTCAGGTCATGTTTACGAATGTAGAATGTGCGAAAAACAAACTCGTTCCGGTCAGATATAATTTTATCTGGTAGCGAATAAATTTGAAAATGTTGAAGAGTTTTAAATTACGAAGATACAAGAGCTCACATCATTATTAATTTCCGGGCTTATAATAAAATAGCACAGCAGGATACTGGCTCAATAGACGGCTTCTCTGCGTGAGGAGATGTTTTATACAATATTATGGTTACGTATCCTATAAACGGAACATGTTTTGCTGGTAATAAACCTATGTTTTTTCTGTTTCTTGTTTTAGCCAATTTCCTTTGATAATATCCTCGAAATAAGGTATATTTGTGTTAATAAATAAAGCTACTTTCCAACAATCTGCACGCGCCATCACTAGCAAAATATGACAAACTTTAACAAACATCAAACATAGCGGCTCTAGTGATGATCCTGAATAAACAATATGTATTAAGGTACATCCCAAAAGTTTAAAATGTCATTACTTTCGAAGGGTACCTCAGAATCACGACCCACATTCCTCAAAATGTCACTGATTTGACCATGTTTAAACAAGTCGTAAGTTGGCGTTGTTTTAGGACTAATGAGCTCTTTGAATTTTCGTCACGATATCCCATCGATACTGTGGCTTCTGGGACTGTTAAGAAAACACAAATCAGGAACTTGGAACCGTGATTTGGAAGGTTTGATTGTGTTTTACGTCAGAGCTGTGATTGTACTGAAGTTGCTGTTATTGGGTTATTTACTTACGTTCGTTTACCAGTTCCGCTTTGTCTACATTTGTCGCTATTTTACGGCAATCCCAGATATTTATGAGTTTTCTGATACCGCCTTTTATAAAAACGAGTGAATCCAGCTTTAAAGAACAACAACCAACAGAATTTAACATTACTGGTAGCCTCGTCATCTTCCTAGCCTTTCCCCAAATATTTTGGGGTCGAATTCCAGTTTTACCGTATGCAGTTGAGTAGCAGTATTTTACATGGAGCAACTGCGTATCTGACCTCCATAACCCAGTTACTGGGTAATCCGAAACTCCATGGTAAGATTGGTTGTCAAACTTTCGAGCTTATGACCCGTTATGACTATCAATGATCCACGTATGATAACCGGGAACAACGACTGATGGCGGATGGTGGCAATGGTAGGCTAATGAATCAAGAACTATAAGTAGGTATACTACAGTACATGCTAAAGAAAAAATAACCATAAGCGCTAGAATTGCACATTTGAAGTAGGAATAAAAAAAATGCATCGCATACTCGTTTATCGAGTGTTCATCACAATAGCCGTGCCAACGAAACGTGACATTGTTTTACTCACGACTCAAAAGACTCTCAGTTAGTTTTTATATCCTCAGGAGTAACTAACATTATGGTTCTTATGCAGGTCACACACGTACACATACTTGCGCAAAATTAGATTTGCGCAGGTATGCAAAATTTTAGAACGAGTCATTCTATAATTTAAGAACATGCGTGTGCCCGCGTTCGCAGCAATCTTTGAGCTACGCCATAGCACGGTGCGTAGTACAAGCTACGCGTACCCATGGCCTTTGGCAAAAATCTGTGGGGGTTCTGTTAACGTAATTCATACCAATTATTTAGAATACTGACCACTGTTTCAATAGAATTAACAAATTGAACTAAATTTGATCGTATTGGATGTCGTCCTCTAAATAAAATTAATTAATTATTAAATGGTTTTTTTTTTTTATTCAAGTCATCATTAGCCAAAACCCTTCGTGATTGTTGTTCGCACTTTGCTTACCTACCTAAAACTACACTGACAAAATAATAATATAATGAATGCGCCTCTTTTAGGAACCCCACGAGAAAAGGTCAGAAATTAAAAATGAACCTCGCATTTATTTTTTAAAGCGTTCATCATTAGAAGCAAAAGTTTTTAGGGATCAATTAAGTATTACACTTATAATTTCATGAGCTACTGTAGTGTACTGCTTGGCGTGCTGTCACTAACAGAGCAGGAAATAGACTGGGTATTTTCAATAACTTAATAATTGCTATTCTGCTACGTAAAAATGCTAGTACTTGTCGTAATGGTCATACGTAAATATTAAATACAGCATTATTTTAAAGCTTAGACCCAGAATTAGCCTCACGTTTAACGTACCTAAAGACTACCAAACGCCAACCTATTTCATAATAAACTCCCCACATTTACTCGTACGTCAAGGAACAAACACTAGCGAACGTTCGACGCCTGATTAATTGTCCCTGCTTAACCATGAAGATACTTACTTAGTGACATGTTACTAGTTACTCCAGTTTGTAGCTCCGACCGAGTTGGTAACAAGTTCCTCCGTTTGACTTCAAACTTCCGCGCAACGATAAAGAGTAGTTGCATCCTATATTATTCTTTCACTAACATACATTACCAAGTGAGCAAACTGCACCATACGGTAGATTAAAAATGTAGATGTGCCTTAGATGTCTGTTATTTAGTTTGAATATGTCAGAGTTAGTGAATGAAGTCTTGCCGATGCCACTTCAATCTTCATTTTTATCTAGAAAGCCGGTAATTTTATAGTTCCATTTCTTACTTCGGACTAATGTAGGAATGTAAAAGCCTCTGGCGAGGCCAAGATTACTGCCGAGCTCCTGAAAGTGGGAGGCTTTGCGAGCTCTTCCACTCTATCCTGTTCTTGGAGAGAACTCCAGAAGCATAGCGGAGGATCGTAGCCTTTCTTTCTCGTTCTCCTCTTTTAAAAGATGGATGAGACATCCTTTAGAAGAAATGCAGACTCATTTTACTCCTTAACCACGTCTGTAAGTTGTTTTCAAGAGGCGTCACAAATACTCTAGCGCAAAGAGACGAGTTTCAATCACCGGAGCAGGCACGGTTTCCCGGAGGTGTACCTCCAGATGATCTCGGATTGTCTTTGATGCTGTAACATCAAAGACCACATTCACACAGTGCGGCAGATTGTACTGATGTCTGAAGAGTATAATGCCTCTGTCATTATTTCAAGGACTATGAGTCGGCCTTTGACTCTGTCGTGACTTGGTCGGTTTTGGAATATCTGCAGCAATGCCAAGTCGACCACCATTCAAGTGCTGAAATATCTTTATGAAAACGCGACAATGACCGTACAACCTCAGGACCAGCGTACTCAACATACCCCCTGCGTCGATGAAACAATTATTCTCTAACGCGTTGAAGGTTTTAGCCGCTGAACTGGGAAGGAGGTGACTCCATAAAACAACAGGTTACAGAAAATGTGAGACCTTGGCTCAAAAACTAATTTACAGTAACAGTTAAGCTAGTTTTATGCAGCAAAAAGCTGATAAAATTATACTACTAAACTCGGTTCAAAACTAAATATTTAAAATACCTACACACTTAAATTAATTAAGAACCAAAAGTGGAATTAAAGAAAATAAAACAATTTCATTACATCACAAACTAAATTAGAATCAAATCAGGATTAAGACAAAATTTAACTACAATTCAATTGAAAACAATATAAATTCAAAAATTAAATTAGACTTGAGACAAAATTACCCTAAAGCCAGGATTAAACAAAGCAAAATCAATTAAAAGTTATGCCGATATGAGTGTAAGGATGTGTGTGGAAAATGTGAATACCAACGATTTGAATCAGACGTGTGTGCATTGGTCTCCGGATGAACTTAGACGGAAAAGGTTATGTTCAACAAACACAACCCGGGACCGAATGCTATCAATGGCGGTACTCTCGAAGTTGATTGAGAATACTTTTACATCGAGCAAAAACTGCCTTTAAGAAAGAACAATTTTGAAAAGGAGGAGAATTCAGTTGGGCAGGGCAATGGTTAGAAAACTTCGTCAAGGCTTCACGTCGCGTATTCCGCACAGTGTAGAGACTTAAGTCTTCGAACAGTCTGTACTGTTTCTTTTGATCGACAGAGCCAAAATGTGAACACTCGTGGGTCCATAAATTCAAGGTCGCTCAGCGAGCTAATGAACAATCTATGCTTGGAGTCTCTCTGTAGGATTGCATCCAGAATGAGGTGATCCGGTTGAGAATCAAATATGTCCACATGGCTGACAGAATAAGTAAGTGGGTGGTTATAGGTTCAGCTACGGATTGCTGTAGACGAAGATGATGACTGTGACGATTGATTGAGACATAAAATAAAAAATCAACCGGTCACCTTTTATCATCAACCTATAGTAATCCGCTCCTGAACATAGGTTCAGCAGTGGACTACTGTAGGTTCAATCAAACAATCATTATCATCATCATCATAATTTCAGTCGAAAAACGTCCACTGCTGGACATAGACCTCCCCAACCACCGCCACTTCGACCAGGGTGCTTACTCTCGAAAATAATTCAATTCAATTCATATAATATTCATTTAATTCCAATAGATTGACATTGGTCAAACGTCAGTTGGTTGAGTTAAACGTCAGGGATTGGCTAAACTCAGTAAGTCCAGCCAATCACTGACGTTTGACTGACAATTCCAATGTCGATCTATCGGAATTATATTCGAGAGTAAGCACCCAGTTCTGTGCTTCTCGCATCCAAGGAATCAATCAATCGGTAGCAGATAATCACAGGGATCTAACTAAGATGTTTAAAAAATGACGGTAGAAGAAAGGCACTAAAAAATCTCAAAACTGAAAGATCTAATAAAGGTCAAAGGTAGGTAATAACTATTGACTTGTTATGTGTAGTGCCGGACGTAAAGAATAGCACCATCCCATTTCTTCCCGTGGGTATCGTGAAAGGTGAGTAAAAGACTTACTAGAGAATGGGCAGCAGCGTTTTCTATGCATTTTACCACCATACTGGATCGCCAACCGTCGTTCAGCTGATGATAAACTACTGACAGTCAACACAAACTTGTTTTATTATCCGGCAAAAGCTACATAAAATTACCGGGTCACAAAAACAGTTTATTTCTGAAGCATTAAAAGGACGCATATTCCAATGCTTTCCCTATTTTATAAAATAATGCCATTCAGTTGATTGCAATTGCTTGTTTTGAGTGTTGTACTTATATAGAGGGATTCCGCACGGCCATTAGTGAATTCCTTTTCAGAGAACCGCGCGAAATTACATGCAATTTGCGGAACTGTTTTCCGCGACCGAAAGTTTTCAACATTTGATATTTCTACGCTTGCTAACTTAAATACGAGTATTAGTGCTACTGTAACACTCCAACTAACTTTATGTTATAGAAATTCCTTTATAAAGTGAGCTTTTGTCGCTTAGTTTAAGCTGTTACCTAAATGGAATTTTGTCTGTATGACGATTATGGGGTTTGATTAGTTTTTTTTTACGATTAGTTTACACATTAAGGTGGTTTATTTTTAGAAATTTAGTTACCAGAGCTAGAGCATGTGTAGGCCAGTGGTAACCGCCTCGACTTACGAGTCGAGGTGTACGAGTACTACTTTTGAGATCAAACTCAAGCAGGTACTTGACTTTGTGTAAATTATTTCATCACCACTGCTTTCATAATGATAAAGGAAAATATCGTGAGAAAATCGGTGAATGTCTTAGAAGCAAAAAATCGAAGACATATGACATCTACCAACCCGCACTAGGCCCGTGTCGTGGATTATTATGGCCCACTCCCTCTCACTGAGACGAGGTCTGTGTCCCAGCAGTATGGGCCGTATAGGCTGCTAATGAAGAGTTACCAGACCCTACCATCAATTGAAGCATCTAATATGTAAAGATTAATTTAAAATACTGTATTTGGAAAACTCGGTCCTTATTGAACTGAAACTTACAAACAATATAGTTCAAATTCGGTCCATGTCAATAAAATCCAATAATATATCTGTTGCTATTTTTTGCAGAACTAAAATTGTTTGCACATATAACCATCAACACATCCTCGGAAATATTTGCCCGACTTTCGGCTTACTATATCGATATTACTTCTATTCCCGGCCTTATCTGAAATGGAGCCGTCCCCGGCAAACTGTGACATTGTCCATATCGCTACCATGATGTCCATAAAAAACATTGTTTGCCGACAAAATATTTGTATAGTGTGTGTCACTCACTTTTTAGTTACATTGTGGAAAATTGTAGTGATATTCTGTAGGTTTTCTCAGTATAAATATAACCTTACGAAAAGCAAAAAAAAATTTTTTTTTTCGTTTTCAGAGAGTCAACGTCTATGATAGAACACTTTATCATTATCCTTCTTTCTGCACAGGGTCTATTCAAAATATAACAGTCAAAATTCTCAAAAATATTCTTTCTTTTACTTGAATATGGCATGTCTTATTTTATAGCAATGTCATAGCTATATATCAAGTTTCAAACCACTTCTTCATACGTACTTAGTCAACTGTGAGAACAAGACAAACACCAAGTTCCCTCGAAGTGCATAGATGCATGGCCATCGTTTCCCGTCACTACGGTCATGCCCTACCATCAAACATGACATAAAGCATAATGTGTTACTATTCTAGACAGTCGATTTAATATATACATACATATATGTATGTTAGGAAATATATACAGTACTAAGGCGTGAATATGATAAATCTAACTTTAGAAAAAGATTGTCACGAATGTATCGTCCAAAATGCCCTTACTGTTACTGAACAGTGAGTCCAGTGTGGGCAAAATTTTAGTTTGATTGACGATTAAAAACGAAGTCTAACGTAGGTACTTAGTTTTCAATTCAGATTGAAATTCAAGTCAATTCAGTCAAGGTAAACGAAAAAAAAGGTAATTACATTAATTTATTCTTTTGGGGTCCTTCTGTATTGGTACAAACATGCAAGTAAATAAGTATTTTAACACAAGAGTGAGAAAAGAGAGAGAGAAAGAGAGTATAAGAATACTCTCTTTTCTTTCTGTGTGATTTCACCACTTTGTTTGTTTCTATTATAGTATATTTACTATTAGGATGTATTACTTTCTATATGCAATTTTTTATTTTATGGTAGTAAATTCAATATTTCTCATAGGATAAAACATGTGAGATTTCCACTGCTAATAAGTACAAGAGTTTTAGTGCTCTCAAGTTATGGTTGAGGATTCAAAATATATCTATGTCATATTTATAACAAACTAGCTTTTGCCAGCGGCTTCGCCCGCGTGGAGGTCGGAAATTATCCCACGGGAACATACTACCGGGATAAAAATTACCCTATGTATTATTCCAGGTTATAAACTATCTATGTGCCAAATTTCATCTAAATCGGATCTGTAGTTTTTACGTGAAAGAGAAACAAACATCCACACATCCATACATCCAGACATCCATACATACAAACTTTCGCGTTTATAATATTAGTAGGATTGAAGCGGACCATAATTTGCATTTGACAACACACTGTGTATACAAGCGCTTGCCCGCAACCCTCTGTTCTTCACTGTGTCGAAGTTCAATTCATATAACTCAAAAACATTTTAGTTAGTACAGTGATTCTAGTGTTGTTATCAAGAGTTGACAAAGAACTACCACCACCATCATCATCATCATTTCAGCCGAAAGACGTCCACTGCTGGACATTAGCTTCCCCCAAATATGGAGGTCTTGCCATAATCGCCACGCCTGGCAGGCGGGTTGGCGATCGCAGTATGGTGGTAAAATGCATAGAGAACGCTGCTGCTCATTCTCTAGTAAGTCTTTTAGTCGCCTTCTACGACACCCACGGGAAGACATGGAATGGTGCTATTCTTTACATCCGGCAACACTACCAGGACCTATTTAAAAATTGAGACTTAAAAAAAAAAAAAAAAAATTATTATAGTTTTAACACAGGTTCGTTTTTGTTTAGTACCATTAAACCAGAAATGGTTTGTATTGATACTCACATTCGCATAACATTAACAACACTGCTTAATCACTAATAGGTAATATAATGTAAACATGTGATGTGGGTACATCAAAGATATTTTACTCGTAACTATGCTAGTCGTAAACATCTATTAGCAAGTAGGTAAGTACCGAACCTACGTGAGGTGGCTCATTGCCACTCATTAGAAGACCGATCCTAGTCGACGATCAACGTCAATATTTCGATACAGGTTGCTTCACTTATTTATTTTTATTATATTAGGGCCAATCCAAGCCATTTAACAGGAAATACAATACTTGTGGGTAGTTGCGTCGCTAAACTTAATCTAAAACGGGATGTAATGAATTTTGGACTGACGTGCAACTGCCGCAGGTGTCGATCGATCAAGTTATTCTATGCTTGCTGCAGTTGGTCCGTAAATGTCTCCAATCTGCCTCCGGTCCTGGCTGCATGGATCTTTGATAGACGTTACGGGTCGTCAGAAGCTTGAACGTCTGTCAACCAGTCTTACGAAGGAGTTCACCCATAAAATGGATTGCGTAGTTAGTCGCTCCATGTAATATATTGGTACGCAGCTGCATCCGGTTAAACTGGAAGCCGAACCAAACAGTTGAGAAAAGGCCTCGCAGAAAATGCAAGTTTTCGACCTAAAACTGAAAAATTCTGCCAAGGTAAAACATGAATGTACATCTATAAAAAATATTTAAAAAAAATATATATATAAAAATATCTGGCATTAGTCCGTTCGCATGTATTAAACATATATCCCAGTTATACAGGGAAACCTATAATTGGCCATAATAATTGTAACACGCATATTTTGTAAAATATTTTTATGTATCGCTGTTGGTTACCTAAATAAATAAATAAATAGTATATACTAGCTGACCATACAGACGTTGTCCTGTTTCCTAGAACTCGATAGCAGAGCCACCTACCGGGTCCAATAGTGAATCTAAACCATCCAGGGTGCCACCCAAACGCATACAAAAAAAAAAACATTCAAATCGGTCCAGCCGTTTAGGAGGAGTTCAGTGACATACACACGTACAATAGAATTATATATATAAAGATATACAATATATCTGCCCTACTGCATCTACTCTGGATATACCAGTGTATCAGCAAAGCAATTGGGAAGGTTTAAAGGAGTTGGTCAGACGTAACTCACTGGCTTTGTGTGGCCATTCGACATGTGGAGGCAGAGTTAGCTTGTCCTGTGTAGTATTCACATTGATACATGATCATGGCACATTTAGTACAGAACAAGTCGCTGCTATAAGCTTTTAGGTAGCTAACTTTTTCTTAGCAATAGATCATTGTACATTACGTGTGTACTTTTTTTTTCACGGTCATGTTAGGCATATTTCTAATACACCTACAGGCATTTTTCTAACTGTATAATGTACTACCTGATGATATAACCAACAGTGACACCATACATACATTTAAAAAAGCCCTGGCAGAATACGTTAGAAAATAACACTAACAATACCGATTGTTACCTTTATTGTCTAATTTTATTATTTTCTTACAGAACAAAGAGAATCACTTACTTTTATTTTTACACGCTTTATATTAGCTTCACTTGTATGTTTGTTTGTAACCGACTCCTTATAGCGCGATTTTGACCCACTTTAAACGACCAGATTTCATTCAAACATTGCACACTTGTCAAGGACCGTATGACAATGCAATAATTTCATAAATTTGTGCCATTATCCTTGCCAGGGTTACCAGGACAGCAAGAAACTGTCTTCGAAAACTACGCTGACATACGTCACAAACTACGCTGACATACGACACAAACTACGCTGACATACGTCACAAACTACGCTGACATACGTCTTAAAATTCGAAACACCCTAAAAAATAGAAAATAAATAATAGTTAAAAAAAAAAAAAAAACACAAAATAATAACCAATAACCAAACTTAAAAGTACAAAATAATGGAAAAAAAAGCGTGGGGTGCTTTTTATTGATATTAGGCACCGCACGCTTTTTTTCCATTATTTTGTACTTTTTAGTTTGGTTTTCAATGGAAGCGTGTTTTTTTTTTTACTATTTCATACTTACTTTTCTCAATCTTTAAGTGAACTGTTCCTGTTTTTGAGAAATACATAATTGCCTTGAAACCGAATTATAGAGGCATGAGAAACAGGGTGTGAAGTAACTCCTATAGAATAGGCAGAATAATCTGATTAGACGGGTATCATGTCTAGTGGACAACAGTCCGACGATTGATGTCGGGACGTTCTACATATGCTAGTTGCAAACTCTGCTTGCACGATTCAGGATCGCAAATAGCGATGTAGCGGTAAGAACACAACAGTAATTGTCGTTTGAACGCAAATGATCCGTTCTTTTTTGGCAAACATTGAATATCACTCTTGGGAATTGGCTCCATGAAAACAGATATTACATTCAGGACAATTCATGACCTTACTAAACAAATTAGGCATCGAACCACTACAGTACAAGTCGTAAAAACCTAATACTCAATAAAAAGTCAGACCTGTTTTTCTTTTATTCCCGGGCCAGTATGGCAACAAATATTACGTATTGAAGTTTCACTAGTTTTTGCCGGAGATCGGCCAATCCATTATTCGTCGCGGCCATATCTCGAACAGCCCCAATAGGATTAAACCCCGCTCCATTAGATACTGTTTTACTACTCTTTTGTTTTATGATCGTATTTTTCCGATAATTTATTGAAAGTGGTCACAAAAGAGTCCTTGTTCACTTATAGAGATTAGCATTTATCAGAAACGCTCGGACAGGAAAATGTTCCTGAAACAGAAAGTGTGTTTAATATTTTATGATTTAGAACATTTTCAAACTCGAACAACATTAACAAGTTGAGTAAACAAAGTTGATTATATTCTGAGATCTTTTGATTACGGAATATTTCGCTTTGTAACTTGAAATTAACGTTACTAAACCTCCGGTCGAGTACTCTTGTACAAATATTAATAATAGAACAGTGAAGTACGGACGTAATAATCAAAATAGATCGATTGTTTCATATTCTTCTATGAAACTGCTCGTGCTGGAGTTTATTGCGCCCGTTTCTCCCCCACTAAGTAAGCCATAAAGGTTTTCGCGTTGACTTTCATAAAGTGTTTACCATTTAGCCTGCGTACTAGGCATTTAGAGGTCCTATCGATCCAAGTGAAGTTCGTAAAAATCGACTAAAATTATTATAGGAGTTTATATACAAATGTTGCTAATCTTAAATTATTAGCGACTGTTTTACCATACAATTTGAACGTTTAACCCATAAAATGCGCCGCGCAATTTCTTGTGGCGAAAAAGTACTTGCATTGGATGAAACGTCCTGGCGCTCCCAGTAACTTCACAATGTGCTTCAAAGATTGTAGTTTACAGCCAATTAGATTGCTGTAACTGGAGTACGCGTCGTTGCTCCCTGGAGCCGTGAGACCCCATGTTAGTAATAACGTAACTTTTATGGCCTCGGTAAGTTACATTTGATCTTTTTCAATGAAAACAACTATCAATTTAAAATATCTTTACATTTTAGTAGAAATTTATTATTTTATTGACATTTTACAAATCTGAGAAGGCATTTATGCAAAACACATTTACGGGGGATTCCTCATCCCTAAGTAGTACAAGAGACTAACCTATTGTAAAATGGTTTTCAGCAATTTTTGTTAAAATACATTATGTTTGAGGTTCAGATCCAGAGTTAGAGGTTCCAAAGTGATGACTAGACTAAAATTGGACCAAATACAATATCCGTTTTCTCCTAAGCAAATGTGGTGTAATAACTGTCCGAAAACCAACGACCGTAAAGAGTGGACAAAATCAATACATGCATAGTTTCAAATCTGTGATTACATACATTCACATCATTTCAGCCGAAAGACGCCCACTGCTGGACATAGGCCTCCCTCAATTTGAAGGGGTTCGTCATAATCGCAACAGGTAAAATAATTGAAACTGAAGCAATGAGAGATAAATGAATTATATGATACATGTAGATACATGTCGCTCATATATTTACAAACATTGAAAAGGCTATATATAAAAAAGGGTATACAATTTCCTAACATTTTAACAAGTTATAAGTCAGTGTGCGCAGAATTTAAATCAGAGTATAAAAATAATCTAAACATTTGTCGACGTACCGCTTTGAAATCGAAACGGTTTCATAGTTCCTTCATCATCATCATCATCATTGCAGCCGTAAGACGTCCACTGCTGGACTTAGGCCTCCCCCAATTTGGGGGGCTTTGCCATAATCGCCACGCTTGGCAGGCGGATTGGCGATCGCAGTATGGCGCTAAAATGCATAGAGCCGCTGCCCATGCTTCTAGTAAGTCTCTTAGTCTCTTACGACACCCATGAAAATAATAGATGCTATTTTTTATGTCCGACACCACATGGAAAGATTCACATAGTACAAGTAAATTATATTATTTTAACCCTTGATCTCATAATGTCTCATAAATTGTAAGATTTTGTATTTTCTTTTGTCTAAATTCAACTCTAACTCAAGTATTTCTGGACCTATCCAGAAATACTCGAGTTAAAGTTAAATTTATCATAGAGTTATGTTGTACTTACATACAGTATTTTCCTAAGAAAAATTTAATTACTTTATTAGCAGTCACCATTTTTAAGGTCATATTGAAATAGTGTATAAGCTTAAACACTATTTCAATTTTACCTTAAAAATGGGTGTCTCCAAAAACCACATGCAAATAGTAACAAGATTATCTTCATGTGTGTAATATAAATAGAGGTGTTAATGTTTAGGTACTCCGCTCATTTCAGTGATACGTTGTTGAACTAGTATTACCATACTAGAATCCTATTGGTCGTTTTTTCGCTTTGTCTGCACTCGGTTTCTTTAAAAGGACTCATATAATAAATGCATTCTCTATTTTATATGAATTAAACGAACATTGTTGATGTTGAACATACGAATCCCATAAGAATTATTTCCTACGAGACTCGCTAATGTGAAATTATTACAATAGAATGAGAGAAGCATCCTGATTGACTACTTCGGATTCCAATAAAATATTAAAGTGAAATTATTCGCAATTGGATTTCAGTATTTTCATCATTAAATAGTAAACAATCATGTGTTAAAAGGTACCATAAACACATATGGAGGATAATCATTTAACAATACAATTAATATTACTGTAATCCTTGCGCATTATTTGGGATTACCAATCAAATGCGATTACAATGATTAAAATGTATGCAATATGACAATATGATGTTCTAGCGGGCACGTTTTCAACTGTTTTTTGACTGGCTGTCGTTTATTTTGTAAACCAATCTTTGATTGTGTCATCGTGTACATAGTTTTACTCACCAAAGGCAAACACGCGATGTAACAGTGGCGTGGCAAGACTCTAGATCAATTCCTATAAAAAATCCTATGAAAACTTCATGGAATATGTTCTACCAGAATCGTATCGCACCATTGAGTTACGCCTTTCTATCTCTAAAGTCCGTTTTAGATGACTAAATATTAGAAAGAAAAAATATATTATTTTCAAGACTTTTATCTTTCTAAAACTTATGATGATCTTCATAAGTTTTAGAAAGACAAAAGTCTTTGCAAAAGTTGTATCAGTAGTGCTACCTCATTATTTGCAATAGTTTTAATGTGTTTCAGAACAAAATATGCGCATTTGAAAGCATTTTAATTTTTAACTAAAATATAATGTTTCAAATAGCTATTATATTAGCTATATTATTGGAGCTTTGAAATAAACAAGGTATGGTAAAGTCAGTTTAAAAGAATTTAATAAGTTGAAATGCTATTGTCGTAATCCTCAAGATCATCATCAACATCATCATTTCAGCCGTAAGACGTCCACTGGTGGACTTGGGCCTCCCCCAATTTGGGGGGCTTTGCCATAATCGCCACGCTTGGCAGGCGGGTTGGCGATCGCAGTATGGTGGTAAAATGCATAGAGAACGCTGCTGCCCATTCTCTAGTAAGTTCCTTAGTCGCCTTTTACGACACCCACGGGTTGAAATGGGGTGGTGTTATTCTTTACATCCGATACCACACGGTACTCCTCAAGATAAGTACTGATTTAGACGCTGAGCCATGGTCACTCATATCTTTACATTTCTCAATTTAACGCGTTAAAACCCCCTGTCAATTAGTTAAAGCTATGTGAACTTAGCCAAGTTCCGTGTGGTGCAGGACGTAAGGAATCGCACCAGCCCATTTCATCCTGTGGGTGCTGTAAGAGGCGACTAGGGGGCTTACTAGAATGGGCAGCAGGGTTCTCTATGCACTTTACCACCATACTGCGATCGCCAACTCACCTGCCAAGGGTGGAAATTATGGCAAACCTCCCCAAATTGGGGGAGGCTTATATATATATATATATATATTTCTTTATTATACAAGTGACAAGACTCAGTTGTGTTAGTAACAATTTTTCTTACCCCTATGTTAGTATTCATATTCTAATTACTTAACCTATACCTATGAATATATGTGAATCACCGCCACACGTCTATCACCGAGGTGGACAGCTTGCAACAGTGACTCACATATAAACAGTCGAGTCTGCTCGCCACACAGCGCAGAATAAGGTTGGGGCTGACCCGCACGCGGCGCACCAGGGAGGTGCATCGCTTCCTCATCGTTGTATAAAAACAGTCGATTCGAGCTTCAGCAAACATCCCTGACGCACTACAGAAGCGGGGCAACCCCATCAATATCCTGAACGCATTGTTGTATTGAATGCGAAGGACGCTGTACGATTTCTGCATATAATCAGCCCACAGACTACACGTGTAAAATGGAGTGCAGTATGCACGGAACAAGGTTAATTTAACACTCCGTGAGCAACGAGCAAATCTGCGAGCTATCATATTTGCCCTAACCGACAGCGCCCTTCGCTCTCGCTCAATATCGTCATCGTCCTTCATGCCAGCGGTCAAGACGTGTCCAAGGTATTTAAACTTATATACCCGTGAGAGCGGAGTTCCGCTCAAAGCGACTGGTGGTATAGTTTCTGGACACCGTCCGCCGCCGGCACCAAAGACCATGACCTCACTCTTACACACGTTGTAGACTAAACCATGAAGTTTGGCATAATCTTCACAGATGGCCACCAACCTCCTAAGGCCACAAACCGAGGCGCTCAGCAGAGCCATATCATCGGCGTAACTGATATTATTCACACACACTCCATCAATGTAACAGCCGGCTCGCTCTTTGCTGAGCGTCTCAATCAACTCATTGACGTATAGATTGAAGAGCGTAGGTGAGGTCAGCCCCCCCTGCCTCACACCGCACTCCAATCCATACGGTTCCGACAAAGTTCCAGCCCATCGAACCTGATTGATCTGGCCTCCATACCAGCATTTCAAAGTGCTTACTAGTTCACATGGAACTCCAGCTTTCTCAAGCTTACTCCATAGAATGCTGTAGGAAACCAGATCAAATGCTCTGGATAGATCGAGGAAGCACGCGTATACAGGTGTTTTTCGATCAGTGTAGTACTTGACAGCCCACTTTAGACACAGGATGGCACTCTCAGTGGACAGCCCAGCTCTGAATCCGAACTGGTTGTCGTGCAGTTTAATGTGATTATTAAGTTGTCTATTAAGCAGGCTATCAAGCACTTTTGCAATCACCGTAGCCAGAGAAATAGGCCTATAGTTTTTCATATCAGAGATATCACCTGTTTTATTTTTAACTATAGGCACTACAATCGTTTTAGTCATCTGACTAGGCAAATACTCATGACTCACACAAAAGTTAAAGAACATTGCCAACACTCTTGGTAAATGAGGACCCGCATACTTGAGGTGCTCGATACTCAGACCATCGTGACCTGGAGACTGTCCCCTAGACATGGCGGTGATGACACCCTTGATCTGCTTGGCTGTAAATCTAGTTTGAAGATCACGATGGTCTGGAGCATCAGGCACAGGCAAGCTGGGTCCCAGTGGTGATTTTATTTTAAACTGTTCCTTAAAGAGGTTAGCAATGTCTACCGGGTCGTTCACACCGTTGACCGATACAGGGAGGCCAGGCCTACTACTTATCCTGTTCGTGTGCCGCCAGAAGGAGCGATAATCCTTGTTTGAATGATGCGAGGCCAAAATATCCACTTTTATTTGCTCTTGGTGTGTTTGACACCACTTCAGTCGAGATTTAAATTTCCTTCTGGCCTCACTCATGTCAACGTAAACAGGACCTGTTGATGGTTTGCCATAGTCCTGCCACACACTAAACTTAAGCCTGGCGTCCCTGTATGCATCCCCAACATGCCTGTTCCAACCTGCCACGATCTTCCTTTCCCTATATCTGCTGCTCCCTCGACCCACCACAGCTGATTCCGATAAGGCTCGTACAATATCATTATACATATTGTTTATTGTGTTGCGATGGCAATGTTGTTTACAAGTTTTATCGCAACAATTACTGAACTCATCGGGGAAGTCGATTAACCTAAGCCTCTCATGACATGTCATGGTATAAGATTGTATTTGTTCAGAACTGCTCTCGCCCCATACAGCAATATTCTTTAAACAATTTAAATTACACTGTTTAGGACAAATCTTATCTAATTCACATTCGATAACGAGCGGGTAATGATCCGACCACAATACGTCATAAATAACCCGCGCGTTAACGACTGAGTCACGAGCTGCTTTTGTGACCACACAATGGTCAAGCCACCTGCGTGTACCATGTGCGTCGCTAGTGAAAGTATAAGTGTCGGAGTTTAATCCTAATATTTCAGTATCAATGCAATTCCAATAAAATTCCTGACAGAAATTTTCTAATTCCGCAAAAAATCTACCTGTTGGGTGTGCATTGAAGTCTCCCAAAATATAACAGTTTTCTATACTAGAGTTCTCTATAATGGCACTCACCGCACTCAGGCAATCCGTGTATTCCACTAAGTTACATACCTCGTCCGTGGGCATATACGCACTAAACACTAACACTGACCTGTCGTTAAACACTATTTCGACAGCGCACACTCGCGAGTTATTACACGGAACCACCGCCACCGTGTTAAACGCACTTTTCCTCCAAAGTATGGCCACGCCTCCGAACGGACGGCCTCGTAAAATCCCCGCCGTTGTATCCACAGCTGATGTTCCTGTACAGCCAAAATCATCACTGATACTATGTAAGTACGCAAGTTCTTCTGGTAACAGCCATGTCTCTTGAAGTGCTATTATATCGTAATTGGAACATAGTTCCCGTATATAATCAGTGGACCGCTTTACACTTTTACAATTAAAACTCACTAATTTATCTCGCTTATGCCAGCAGTGGATGACTTACAGCTGAAATTATGAACTTAGCCAAAATGGAATCACCACTTCCTGTAATTAACAGACTGAAGTGCACGGAAACGCCTCAGCAGCCGCTCCTAGAGATGATATTGTTAAGGTGGAACTTTTATTATGCAATGATATTGATTACCTTCTAAACCCAAACGGTATTTCGTCAACAATTCCGTGCGAGCTATTTGTCCAGCAACGAAGTTTTCGCTACAGCCGTTCTAGTAACTTTGTTCTAAAAAGTCGTTCAATACACTCCAAATTTTTTTTTTTTTTTTTTGTTTTTCGGCGTATATGTGTTTGCCGCTTTAATGCAGGACCTACACTGTACATGACTAACTAATCGCGACTGCGTAAACAAAGGTATTGAAAAATATTGCGCAATATTAAGACAACACAGCTCAATAAAACTCAAGCTTGCACAAACTATGCACGACAAAATATATGTAAGCCTGCACGAACATTGCCTTAATCATTGCGCAACCTTTTATGACATTACCCCCCAACTACAAATAGTATTGCGCAATATTAATGTGGATGTATGGAGCCCCCAAGGTGGAGACGACCATACGACAGTAATTATAAACAGTTTTTTTTTTTTTTAAAACGAAGCTCCCGTACGAAATATAATATTCAATAGTTTAGTCACATTAACTAGTCAGCTGATCGGCAAAATTCATAGAAGTCCCGACCCTTCACTTCGATTATATTAAGGTCGCAGAAAAAGATTTTTAGTATTTTTATTCATATTCGAAAGGTTTTGGAATGAAGTTCCTTATGGCGCGTTGCGAAAGGGGGCTAGACGAAAATTAAGAGAAAAAGTTGTAACGACACTTTTTAACCGACTTCAAAAAAAGGAAGAGGTTTCTCAATTATACCGTATATATTTTGTTGTTTGTATTTGTTTGTATGTTGTTGTTTTTTTTGTTGTGAGTAGAGAGAGAGAGAGAGAAAGAGGAAGAGAGGGAGATGGAGAGAGAGGGAGTGAGGGAGAGAGAGGGAGAGAGGGAGAGAGGGAGAGTGGGAGAGAGAGAGGGAGAGAGAGGGAGATAGGGAGAGAGAGGGAGAGAGGGAGGGAGAGTGGGAGAGAGAGAGGGAGAGAGAGAATATTTTTGTTGAGTGTATACAGGTTCTTTATACTTACATAATAAATAATAAGAAATAATAACAATCATGAATCCTGGAAAAGAACTTCGTTCCATCCGGGTGTCCCTTGACACCTCTAATTTTTTTATTTTTTTTTGTAGACTATTTGAACTATATTATGTGCCATTTTGTTCGATTACTTGTTGCCATTATAGAGGTAGTGACATAATCCCATTGATATAGAAATTCTGAGACTTCTGATCAAAAAACTGCAACAAGTCGTTTTGACAGTCCTCCCTTCATGTTAAACTAACACTACCTAAAGATTTCTGAACAGACCGAAACAGGCAGAAATCTGAGGGTGCAAGTTTTGGGATATATGGCGGAGGCATTAACACTTCCCAACCGAGGTCTCTCAATTTTCGCTAAGTTTGATTGAAAAATCACTTTACAATTACGATGTTAGGATATTTCATGGTTCCAAAATGCTCTTATACCATTATTTTCATTGTTTCTCGTATTGTTGTGTCCACATTTCATAATTTGCAAGATTCGTTTTATTGTGAACTATTTGTGTCTGAATAGAAGGCATCAAGAAACAAAACTGTACCCTTATGATCATACACATTAAAAAGTTAAAGGACATTACAACCTTTTATGCTTACATTGTTTAGTTAAATTGTAATTCTAGTGCGTAGATATTCATAGTTTGTGGTCTAGATAGTCGAAATGTTTTGTCGTGCCTCAGTAATTTCTTATCTTAAGCTGTGCAACATTCCTTGCAAATGTATGTAGTTACGTACCTACATAGATAAGATCACTAAACCAACTCTAGGAGCTAATTATTTTATGTGATGTATTTAATGAAATTAAAGTATTTCTCTTGCTATTTATTAGGAGAAAGTCGAACTCATGTTATTACTTTTTGGAGGTAAAAGGAACAGGTTCACTCAACCTCCGAGGAAAGGGAGGATCCTCCGATGTCTGATACCCCCGCCCCCCACCTACCCCCCACCCACCCCCCTTTTCTACGTTTACAATATACTTAAATAGATACACCGATATATTAATTGACATATTATAAATAATAAATATAAGCTACATACAAAATTATAAGCTACGAAGATAAATGAAGACTTTCGATAATTGTAGGTACGCACAGCGACAAATCAAACTATACATTTCCAGTATAAGCTGACTTCTCATTGTTCGAAATGCCTATACAATGCGAGGCCAGCTAAAACTGGAAATATATAGCTTAATATGTAGCCGGGTGTATATGAAGGAGGTCAGAGTGACAAGCGTAATTATTTAAATAATTTACTATAGCTCAAAGCGCTTCATGTTGAAGAAATTTTAAGATGCAGTAGGTATACCATGTTTTGAGGTTCTGGAGTATTCTCAACGTTTAGATTAGTCAACCTCTTGTATTCACATTTTACAACACCCACTCGTGTAAACACGGTCAACTGTTTCTTATTTTCAGGAAACACACGGGTATGTAATAAAAGGGCAAAAAATATTCAAATACGGTGAAACATAACGCTAATCAATAAAAAAAATTAGTAATTTTGAAAAAAATATTCCATTGTTTTAAAGTGAAATTAATTTGAAATTAGAATTGTCAGCCAAACAAAAAGTATTTTGATTTGAAATGGCCAGTACTGTAAACCGGCAATTTCATAGGAGTAGACCTAATATTAATATTGGATAACCTCGTTGGGTTAGTAGTGGCTAGAGTTACGTACTGCTGAACATGAGATAGGTAGGTATGATTAACAGGTCAGGCGAAATGTTGAATAGGGTTTTTCCATCAGGAATTCTGTAGAAGCCCGAGGTCTGGATTCATGACCGACTGATAGGAGTTGACTTGCCCCCTTTTTTTTTTTGGATGGGAAATGATTAAATGACTTCTCCCGCTCTGGGCGGAGCAGGAGGCCGTGTCAGACTTTTACTGACTAAAACCCACCCGTGTTCCTTCAGTTGTCCATGTGTCAGGGTCATGGTATCTCTTTCGAACAATCTCGCGACCCTGATAGGTGACTTGCCCCCTTGACATGTGACTTAAACATAACAGTCGAAATGTGGGTGTACTATAGGTACACCTCTATCTAACCCTTTGAGGGTTACAGGCACGATGTTATGTTATGTTATTAATATTACTTATTTTCTTCATGTGCTCTTCGTCTTGATCTTTTTCCTTTTGTGATAATCCACTTTACGTTTAACGTGCCTGTCTAGACATTTCCAAATAAATTGTGCTTTATTAGAACAACAACAAACGTTTATGTAAGAAGTTAAGATTAAGTAGCTTCAGTAAATATGAATCATGCTCAATGTTATGTTGTTTATTTGTATAGTTAGGTATTAACCCTTTGTATGCCTGGATCGTAGACCCACGCGAGACATAATGCCTTTAAATTGTTTCTCTAATTCAACTGATTAAGGAGTAATTATTTCACAAATCGGTCATGTCCTACAGAGGTATGCGGATCACGGTAGGTGAAAACTGATAAAAATTGTCACGTAACAAAAAAGCATTATGTCTCTTCCATGCGACTTGACAGGGATAGTTTTCATGGTTTTCGAGGGTGCTATAGCCAATAGTGAAGTCAAAATGTCCGCCCTACTTTCTTAGACTCCGATTTAATAATAAGTGTCTTAGTCACAATTACTTCTACAAATAGTAAGCTACTAAACATGGTGACCGGGACTTATTCAGTGTTTACAATATCGGGAGAAAATAAGTCGTTTTTCCAGTAAAAGAAAAGCGTTCAACTGACTTTAAAAAATTTCATTACGTCTACACTTTACCAAAACGTCCATCCACTAAAATCCATGACAATAAGCTTTCTGCAAAACTGAGATAGCTAATATTGCCCAAATAAAATACCACTCATCCTGTATAACGGGCCCCGAGTGTGTAGGGTTGACAATGTGCGCGTTACAAAGGGGATGTTGGGGAAAAACGACAGTGCGGACAAGCAGCATTGAGGACGCGCTCTGATTGGCATTCGGTCGGCTTCGGCGGCACTGATTAACGAATTTCGCGCGTGCCTTGTGGTTAGGGTTGGCAATTGCTGATGATTATTGTGACTTTTAATGTCAGAAGCGCTCTTTTGTAATTACTTTTTTTATTAAATGTGTCGTGTTGGAATAAAGGGTTTCCGAAATGAAAGGGCTATAATTCTGAGAGCTTAATTCTGCCATTTTATGTGTGAATCGAGAAATTTCGTTATGAAAAGGTTGTACTGAAAATACTGAAGTAATATTGGAGTTTCTAAAAATTGCCTCAAGTTATTTAATGATTGGCGACTACGTAACTGTACTTTAATCGACGTTCCCGAAAATTCGACTCTAATAGATCAATTTCCATGAAGTTTTCATATAATTTGTTCCATTAAAGTTGCTCCATGCTGTCACGTCGCACCTGTCTGCGGGAGACTTAAACGTGTCTTAACTTCAACCAACATTTATAAATATAGGCATTAATGACTGTGTTCAATAGCAAAATGCTGAAATCCGTAAATAACAACTCAGAAGACTATTCTAGAAAGCAATAAAAGAACAAAGTAATTCATTTCTTCCAAAGTTTGCATCGCAAAAATATTACAATGCCGATACTTTTACAATTGAGCGCAAGTTTAAATGGAGAAACGTCCGTTCTCGGCGTACCTTACCAGCAACAAAATTATATTACTTTCTTTAATATTAACCATAAAACTAAGTAATATTCTTTCGAAAAGATCTTTTAAAACAAAAAAAGATATTTCGAATAAATCTGAAAAACTACTTTGACGCTACTGTTAATCAGAAAAGCTCTAAAAAAGTATTTATCCTTTTCTCAACTTCGCTCATATTTTTGCCCCCGCCCGTATAGAAACTCGTATACCCGAAAAATTGTAATTTAAGTGCAAATTGCGGGTCTCAGATTACACATCCTTACGTACAAGTATAATATTCGCTGAGTTTGTAAAAGAATTTTATATTTTTAGTTACATTTCTGTGGGATCATTAGTGTGTGCTGGAAATATGAATCTTGGAGTTAAGTCATGTACTTGAATAAGTAATTTGAGCAATGAATTGAGGAACCTTCAGTATTTGAATCTCAAAAACATTTACTTATACTGTCATCAGTATGATGGTGTCAGGTTCCAGTTTTTTTAAATGATTTCTACGAAATGTTTTAAACAAGTTGTTGCTCGCGACTTCGTCTGCAATCCCGGATGAAAAGTAGCCTTTGTCCTAACCATAGTCTACTTGTGTGCCAAATTTTACCCAAATCAGTTTAGGCGTTTTAACGTGAAAGCTTAACAAACTAACTTTCAGATTTATAATTTTATTTTAATAAGAGTTCATTTCTACAGACCATAATCCACAGTTATTTCAAAATGATTTAGTACCCAATTTTACGAAGGGAAATTGTATTTTATAAAAAAAAAAAACAATAAAAAAGAAACGTGAAAAGAAACTAAACCATTTTTTTATGGAAATTGGCACTTTGCTACCCTACAGTGGAACGTCTTGAAAACACTTACATACCATACATATTGACCTACTAGTAACGTACATAGGTACAGTCACCAAAACAGATGGGGTCATCAAATATATTTGCAGTTTAGTAAGAAACCGATGAATATATTGGAATAAAATTTAATTCGACAAATCAACTGTTTGGTCTCTATTAATTTAATTCGAAAACATCCATTGGTTTCTTACTAAACTGCAACTATTTCCGACGACCCTAGTTACTCATCTCTTTTGGTGACCGTACATGTATGGTTCCAGTACGGTATAAAGCAGTTGGCCCGCCCTTTGATCCCTGTAATGCTATTCGTTACTGAGACTACTTCAATCTGAAACGTATGGACCCGGTAATAATATCTATACAGTATTTTGAGTCGGCCTTATCCTAGAAATAATTACCTTCAGCACGTGCGGTACGTAAACACGCGATAGACGCGAGAGGGGTGCCCGCATAAAGTATTTTAACTTCATCTACCTACTTGAGTTTCTTTGATTGTAAATATTATATTTTTATTTAAAAAAATCAAATGTTTGGACCGTTTTTATTAAAAGTGACAAGGGTAGAAAATATAATTATGTCAACTTTTATTGATTTTTAATTACGATATGATCTTTGCTGGACCGGTTCAAATCCTGCGATCTAGATCGTGTTCGATTCAATGATTTTCGATCCAAAGGATCGATTCAAATCAAAAGATCGGGCACCCCAGGCTAGGAAACTACCTGCTACTACTACGAGCGTAGGTAGGTCACTCGTGTGTCACTTTTTTCACCCTATTCACTGACATATTCAATAATCCAGGTATTTTACTTGGTGGAAAAAGCGAAATTAAAAAAGAAACACATTTCGTACGAGTAGGTGTATAAAAAATCTAGTCTTTCCTTTCGGAGTTTTCAAGTAATTTAAAAAAACAATACTACCATAGTAATCATCTTGCATTGATTATTAACAAATATTCATAAATCGCACGCTAACTGCTTACTACAAAACTATCAATCACACCGCCCGCCGTCCGTTTGTCAAAGCGGTGCGTACGCGACTGCGAATGTACTCGGAGTGTACCAGACTCGATGCGCGTAGGACTTGCGTTCCGAGCGTTTGTATGAAGATAGAATACTGTATAGATAATTATTACCGTGGTATGGACCTCATTCCTGATCTGCACCCTAATTGCGAAACGCACAATTTATCAGAATCTGAATGGGATTGAAGATTATTTCTAAACCATTGCGTCATTTGTTCGAATAAATTGTCGGCTCAGCAACGTAAATAACGCAATGAATGTTGTTTAACTATTAATATTAAAATATCTTAAATAAATAAAATAAATATCTTAGGACAACCAACACAACGTTATCTGATCCCAAACTAGGCAGAGCCTGTACTATGGTAACCAGACAACTGATAAACATACTTATATATTTCTAAATACATACATATTATAGATAAATTACACCCAGATACAGAACAAATGATCGTGCTCATCACACAAAGATTTGTCCTGGGTGGGAATCGAACCCACGACCTCAGTCTTAGCAGTCAGAGTCACTAACCACTAGACTAACAGGCCAACCAATTCCTACCGATAAAAAGTTCCGCAATTACCCCTCTGGTCTCACCATTATGATCAGATAAACTCAATAACGGGAAAATGAGAATTTATTCAGCAGATTTTAGAAAAGTCCATAATCGAAATGTTTGTGTAGCTAATGACATGTGAATAATTTAGCCCACTCGTAGATAAATAAATGTTTCACGGATCGATCTAAAAGTAGGCTTTTCCAGTTCGTGGACGGATCATTAGGTTTAACTAAGAATTGTCTTTATTTATATATTTGTTAGGTTTTAAAATAATATACTAAATTATAATATTGTCTTAGTCGATTATTGGGACTTTTGATTTATAATACTGGCAACACCAGTTCTGAAATGGCGTGGTTTTGAGACAACGATTGGGAACACGGGGTCGCACTCGGCCTATTCGCTCGGGGCCAGCATCGAAGACGGACGTAAGTTTTAATTCTATAATATTCTTAAATATTAAGTACTTATAACATTGTACAACATTTAATAAAGAGTAGCGATGGAGTTTCTTGTCCTTCTTCTCCAAACGTGTAATTACTCTTTGGAACGGACAACTAGAGTCAATTATATTTAAAGGTGTGCCTATTTGAAATAAATGAGGTGTGTGGTGTAGGTACAATGTATTACGTGTTATTTTCCCTACCCAATTTTATAACATATTCATATATACTTATTTGTACATCACAAAAAACAATGAACACTACTGTAGAAAATAGTGATAGGCACTATGGTAAACTAACACACGTTTCGAATTATAAGGGAAATAGGAATATTGAATCACTATAACACTTGGTTACAAGAAATGGTAAACGATTGTAATAAATAAATAATTTTATTTGCTAAAATAAGAACACGTATTACAAAATGGAAAATGACAATATACACTAAGTAATGGCGTTTTTTTTTTTTTTTGGATGGGAAATCATCAAATGACATCTCCCGCTCTGGGCGGAGCGGGGAGGGCGTGTCAGACTTTTACTGACTAAAACCCACCCGCGTTCCTTCAGTTGCCCATGTGCCAGGGTCACGGTATCTCTTTCGAACAATCACGCGACCCCGGCAGGCATCGGTCCTAGCAGACCCCTTCAGTGTGGCTGACATCTCTTTGAAGCGCGCGTGGAACACTACGCGCCGTCGACCCGAGCTTGGTCCTTACCGGGTGGCGAGCTACCCATTGCTCGCCACCCGCAAGCTCGCGCCTACGGTGGCCGGGAGTCCGCAATCGACTCCCGGCGCCCGGGGCTTCTCCTCCTGCGGCGGCTAGGGACGTGAGGGTGCAGAGACTGCCACTCCCTCACGCGCCCCGCCTCCTCCTTCGCGAGCATTACTGCTTCGCAGAAGGAGGTGACGGCTTCCCATGCCCTCTCGCTCCGTACCATGGCTCGCACCAAGGCCGGACGCGAGAGATCGCCGCCGCCGATCGCCTCCACGAGGACACGGCGGTGCTCCGCCCAGGCAGGGCACACTTCCACCGTATGCTCCACCGTGTCCTCTAGAGGATCCTCACAATGGAAACACCCGGGCGCTTCCTCCCGCTTTATCCTGAACAGGAACCCACCGAAGCACCCATGCCCGGTGAGAACCTGCGTCAGGCGGAAGGTGAGGACGCCGTGGCGCCTCACCTCGCGTGAGACCTCTTTTTTAGATTACCGCCGCAATTGTGGCGTGCCCTGCGCTGGGTTGCGAGATGGTTGGCTTAAAGTTGGTATACTTATATCTATATTAATGGTAAAAGAGATGTTTACCAATAAGTTAGTTTTACAATAGTTCTCTTCTTTCTTCTCTTACTTGGACAGAGCAGAGGTTACAGGTAATCGGAAATTCGAGTTTA
Organism: Aporophyla nigra; assembly: GCA_947507805.1. Taxonomy (NCBI): domain Eukaryota; kingdom Metazoa; phylum Arthropoda; class Insecta; order Lepidoptera; family Noctuidae; genus Aporophyla; species Aporophyla nigra. Next base: position 15,487,485 of record OX382297.1, on the reverse strand, counting down.
TCTAATTATTCGGTTATTAGATAGAGAGAGGACAAGTGACAGTCTCGTTAGGCTGATTGGCGATGCAACTAAGGCAAAGACGTATTAAGTTCACGACACCACCACCAAAGTCACCAAAGTTCTACTTTCAAATTAACCGATATTAATACGATCAGGGAAAACAATTGTTTCACAAATTCGCATACTACATTACTTTGCCCATTTAACCCTACAGTAGTCGCGCACCAAAAAGTAACGGGAGTGTCCGATTTCAAATTGAAATAAATAAACTTATAAGCATTAACGTTTTAATAAATATATGAAAATATTATCAGTACAGTTTTCTTAACTAAATATGACCAACATAAACTAATCACAACCTCTGTGTTCCAAAAAATCAACAAAAATAAAAAACTCTTTGTATGAGTGGGCTACATATGTAGTCCACGCGACTACTCCACGGTTAAGTAGATAATCAATTATACAAACAATTACTCACTTGCGTAATTACTACTACAAATACTTCTTGAATTTACATTGGAGAAGAATACTTCACAAACACTAATCCACTGAGATAAACTTTGTCCTATCAAATTTCATGTTCAGTAGAGGTACCTTGGCAGAATAAAATTGAGCCTGTTTGTCGCAGGTTACAACAATATTATTATAAATTATAGACTAATAGCGTATATGAAGGCAACCCAATCTCCGAGGCAATTTCTGATTTGTTTTCATTATCATATAATTTTCAGTGTTACCAATATCTGGTTTGTACTGGTAGAAGCCTGGTTTTAGTGTAACGGGATCTAATAATGAAGCACTGTTTGTTGGGGAATTTCGCTAATTATTCCATTATGTCGATCTACAAATCTTATTTTATGTATTGTGTTCAGCTTTCGGCTTGTAAGCCCGCTAACTCATCTACTGTTTTTTGTTTAAATTATTTTGTTGCTAGCTTCTGCCCGCGACTTCGTCCGCGTTAAATTTCTTGTCCACCCGACCTTTCCCGTTGCGTCGAATCGCCTACCCGTGCGATTTTCCCCGTTTTTGCAACATTTTTCATTACTGCTCCGCTCCTCTTGGTTTTAGCGTGATGTTATATAGCCTTCCTCGATAAATAGGGTACCCAACACATAAAGAATTTTTCAATTCGGACCAGTAGTTCCTGAGATTAGCGCGTTCAATCAAACAAACAAACTCTTCAGCTTTATAATATTAGTATAGATTCCTATATTATCCAACTGCTAGGAAAATATCAAAGTTCAAGTCCAAAGTCCTTCCAAATGTCATTAAAGTTATTAATTATCAGCTTATACACCGTAAGCTCGTCTTTTGCGGACAACCTATACAGTTCACATTCCGTGAAATTAAGCAACTAAAAAAAAATTATGTAAATTTTCCATGTCATTGTTGAGTATTTCATACAAATATCAAAGAATGATACTTGTGATTTCAATATAGGTACGCACAATTAAAGTTAGTAGTCAATTTGGTTAATAATACAATCTATGAAAGACCCACCGTGAGTCGAGCCCTTGTGTCCAAGTTATAAAAAAAAATATGACATTAAACCACATGTCACATTTCGAGTCGACATTACAATGAAATGGAATGCCATTACATTCTAATACCGACTGAAAATTTACTAAAATTAAATGTAGAATTATAAAACCATAAAAGAAATTCCAAAGAAATAAAACCACTTTTCACTTACAACTTAATCCTAATGGTCTTAATTTTTCAAAGGCTCTACTATTAAGCAATAATGGGTTTAAAAGCTTAGAGATTTGAATAAACAATAAATTCGTACTAAATCCAGTCCATGCTGTATTTAAGGAACTTCGATCGCTATTCACAGTGATTAACGAACATTTTGTACGCCGCATTGTCTTTACATAAAGCATTCGGTAACAGTAGTCTAAGTTTGGCGGAAACTTGTTTTTATGCTCACAGTTCGCCCAAGAAGTCTAAGTGTTCCAATACTATGTAAATCGGTAGCGCTTGAAACCGAATGCTGGAAACTTTGAAATGGAACATTACGATTGCATGGAACCTGGAACCGCAGAAGCATTTCTGCGGTTCAAGTTCATAACCGGTGTTCTTTTCGATGTTTTTTTTTTTTCACGTTGCTTGCTAGTTAGGAAATGTGCTGGCTCAGTGCTTACGATTTACGAATTGTAGGTTTGAACCCAGATAGATGCTTTAAGTGTAAATTATTTCATCACCACTGCTCTCAAAACAGTGAATATAAACATCGTAAGGGACGGCATGTTCTAAAACCAAAAATCGAAGACATCTGGCATATACCACGCTGACCTACACAGGGTCAGCGTGGTAGATTACGGTCCAGTCTTACTCACAGAGAGGACGTCTGTGTCCCAGCAGTGGGAACATTATAGGCTGATTATTCTAGTTAGGGATCTAGGATAATTGATTCATGTTTTACTGACGTTATCAGCATTCTTTTATTCTAATTTCTATTTTTTCCTGTGGTAAGGATTACAGTGTCTCGTAGTCTTATAAGCGATTTAAACACATGGATGAAAAAAGTCTTTATTCCGCACTACCTACACCAGCTGATCTTTTGTGTCAAATTGTCCCGGAAATTTTAGGTGAAATGAACTGTCATTTCACCTGATGCTAAAGCTTAATAAAATTGACAGCTGGCTTCACCTATAAAATTCTCGCGGTCAATCTTTTACAGAATAGATCTACTGGTGTCAAATCCCATGCCGACTTCCTTTATACTTTAAATTTGTGGCTATCCGGCCTTTGTGCGTAGACAACATATGTTTAACAGTGTTCCCAGAACTTTCACAATTCACACTCGTGCTTTCAGGAACCGCATCCGAAGGAGTCAATCTTGACAAAATGTTACAAGAAGTTGTTAAACTATACTACTGAATTCCCTGTTCTCAGTGAGGCGGTAGAGTAGAAGACGCTTGTGGACAAGTGACAAAAGACCCGGTGCGGTCTCCGAGCCTCGCCGACACAGATTTACGGCGAGGAGAATCCTGTCGAGCTTCCATTAAATTGAACCGTTAAGAGCGATTTATTACAAAAACTGCAGATGCAGAGAATAACGTCTTCTTTATTGGGAAGGGTGCGTTGTTTATCTTAATTAAATCGATATTAAAGACAGTAAAGTTTCGTTGGAGTCTGATTTTTACAGAGTGAAATGAGCCCGTAAAAAGCTAGAAACATAAAACCAAGAGAGGTACGAAAACCAATACAAACCATTTCTTCAGTGGCATGAGTTAGTACCTACTGTAATGGAGCTACCATTAGTAGTATGAAAATAGTTTAAAAACTAAAAACACGCTTCCATAGAAAACCAAACTAAAAAGTAGAAAATAATGGAAAAAAAGCGTGGGGTGCTTTTTAAGGTATTTTTATTGATATCAGGCACCCCACGATCAGGCACCCCACGCTTTTTTTCCATTATTTTCTACTTTTTAGTTTGATTTTCTATGGAAGCGTGTTTTTTAGTTTTTTTAAACTATTATTTATTTTCAATTTTTAGACGTATGTCAGCGTAGTTTGTGACGTATGTCAGCGTAGTTTTCGAATACAAGTTTTTTTGGTATCCTGGTAACCCGGGCAAGGATAATGGCACAAATTTATGAAATTATTGTATTGTCAGCAGTCCTCGATAAGCCTACAAAGTTTGAACGAAATCTGGCAGTTTAAAGTTGGTCAAAATCGCGCTATAAGGAGTCGGTTACAAACAAACATACAAATATACAAACATACAAGTGAAGCTAATATAAAGCGTGTAAAAAAATCATTCATCGTTCAACTCTCTTTCGTAGATATTTTTTACATTTATTGTTGCTTTCCTTTACGATTTACAATTTATCACTCGACTTACTTCATCATTTTTGGTCAACCGTCAATGTTAAAGTAAGTTCGACAACTAATACATTGTAAATCAGATGGACAAAAACGTGCTCACGCGATCGATTCATCCATTAAAACTAACACTTAACAATTGCAAAACAAAGCCGGAGCTGTGGTCTGTACAATGTACAGCTACAAACCAACTTTAGCTTCGTTTTACGAAATGTTTACACGAATACCGATCTTAATACTTCTGTATTATTTACATTCACTTTGGATATACTTGCCGGAACACTGGAGTTTTTCACACACAAATTATAGAACCACTTTTGATTGTAGCGCTATAGGGTTTTTATTGTTTGTACAGAGTCGTTCTTGCACAAAATATTTTTAAATAAATCAATATCAACTAATTTAATGTTATGAAAGCCCATTGATTAAAGCGTCGCTTTTCATGCAGGAGGTTGTAGGTTCAAATTTGGGCGAGTACCAATGTCACATTTTCAATTCATATATTGTTTCTGTGTCTTCTTGTGTGAAGTACAGCATCGTGATTAAACTTGGAATTTTATAGTTAGTACAAGACTAAAATCACCAAACTGTTTTGAGAAAACATAACTTTAATATTACTAAAACTAGCTTCTATAAATAAAACGGAGTCCCATCATTTTATTCCAGTCTAGAAGTATTTAATTTCTAATGTAATTAAGGTTCAAAATGATTATAAAATACTCTTATCTTTTAGTACCCATTGCAAATTGCTTTTTCATTTCTTATTAATTATTCCAAGTTCCAACAGAAAAGAGGTGTCACTATTTTTTTTTTTTTTAAACAATTAGAAGGTACTTTAGCGTCTCCATTTCTGTATTGTACTTCTTACGCATGTTCTTTTTTTTAAGTAATGACTTTGAATCAGGGTTGTAACGGAACCTCGCCTCTGCCTCCGCAAGTGCAGAAGTTCCGCAAGAAGTCGCACTTCCGCCTCTACTTCTGTCTTCGTAATTTTTTTGCGGTGTTATATTATCACTCCTGCGATGCTTGTTTACAAATAAATTACAATTATGCAAAATACAAAACTTGTGGAAAAATCTATTCAAAAAATGGCCGGGCTATTACATCATTGAAATATTTATTTATTTACAACACCATGGGCATTTTGCATCAAGCAAAATTATAAAGATTTTTGTAAAATTTAAGAGAAACGGTGAAATTTAATTAGGTAACGTCAGTTACACCATAAAATAAGCTATACGAGAATTATCCATAAAATAATCTGCAAAAAAAAAACATTTGTGAAAAAAAATGGACGATATGATAGGAGAAATGATTGCATTACAAAATCTGCCGTTCCATTCTGTCTAGAGCATTTGCTTATTTCATTAATAGATTACCCTTCTTCTGGGGCAGTAGCATCCTTGCGAGGTCAAGCTCCTCAAATTCACACTCACCTCTGCTTCCGCTAAAAAGACCTCGGTTAGAACTTTAGAAAAGATTCGTCCTTAAATGAATGTCAAGTAAAAGTCGTGTTTAAGTTATATATTGTGACTTCTTTGTTACCAGTGGCCGGACTGTTTCAATGAAACGATAAATCAACTCGACTAAGAATGTTGAAATTACGAGGCCAAAGTTGATATTGTGGGCGTTTGTATATATGAAATACTAAATTTATTCTTATATCTTAACTAACAACCCGCTCCAGCTTCACACGCACCCGTGCATTGGACAGAAGTCATATAACCATAGAATGTCTCCCCGCCACGCGGACGGCAACGGGGCATGCTGGTCGACCGCCCGTTACGCTGCGAGCGATTAATTATTTGAAAGCTGTGATATTTTCTAAGATATTCAATTTATAGATATACTGTAAAGGGAAATTTTTATCTACGTTAAATGCACAATCTGTCTAAAGTATTAAATTTAATATTGTTGTACTGTATTGTTTATAACAGCTTCGTTAATAAGCCATTAATATTTCTTTCATCATCTTTTCAGCTGTAAGACGTCCACTGGTGGGAGCCTCTCCCAATTTGGGGGGTTTTCCATAATCACCACACTTGGCAGGCGGTTTGGCAAACCGATTATTATTTCCTTATATTTAAAAGATAAAAATTGTTACTGTGGTTTATCCTTAGGAGATAGACTTATACCATCGCGGATTTTTCTGTGGACCGATTAAGATAATCGATTCCGTAGTACATTATGGTGCAGCAATTTGAACGCCCAAAAATATGTTTTTTACGATATCATGCAATCACAAATCGTTAAAATTCTCGGCTTTTCTCTACAACAATATGCTTGTATTACAATCAATTTTCCTGGAGAAAATGTCTAAATTATAGTGAACACCGTATCAAAATACGTTCGTGAAACAGACAGATGAAAATTGAGACTTTATAGTATTTACTATTTAGAGATTAGAGAAGAGAAACAGAAAGCTGCTGTTTATTTTGTTTGTGGCTATACGACATGCCGGTTTCCTCTCGATGTTTTCCTTCACCGTTTTGAGAACAGTGGTGATGAAATCATAGCACATAGCGCCTACCTGATCATTGTAGCGATGCAAGTATATTAATTAGTTCTGCCAACCTCTACTGGGAATACATGCGTCATTATTTTATTATGTAAAATAACAAGGTTTTTGTTACTTTCTTGGCAGGTTTTTTCCTGTTTGAATTGTACTGAAAAAATACCTATCTCCATCATTTTCCTCCCTTACAAAAATATTGCCTTTTCCTTCTAATCTCAAATAAAGTAATTACCTATTCATTTCTCCACGCAATAAAGTCGAATACTTACTTTAACTTCGTCCAATGAACGGTTAATTAAAGACAAGATCGTTTGTAATAAGTAAATTAGCAATCACCACGAAGCAATTTAGCTCGGGGACCTAGTCCCATTATTGTCTCCGAAGGGCAGGGCCAGGCCACTCAATTAGATCGTATTTCAGAATAATGGTATTGAGAAGTCGTTCAGCTTCCGTTAACTGCAATTTTATAGTTCTTCCTGTGGCCACCCCTCGTTTTGCGGTCAAACTTTTCCAATTATACTATTGAATTAATGGAAAATTCATAAAATTACTCACGTTATGAGAGTCTTTGTTTACGTCTATAGAAGCCGTTTGTTTACTTTAGTGAGTTCAAGTGTGGGGCACGTACGGAAGTTTGATAATGGGTTTAGACTACTGCGTCGGAGGAAAGCTTTGAATCGCTTTATAACTTACATTGGATATACTTAGGAGACTTCTTTAGCTTTGTGCTAAGTATTTATGTTCGTTTCAGTATTTTACTTTGCTGATTAGCCTAAAATACGGCTACATTTAGCTTTATATGTAGCTAAATAAATTCGTGCAGAAACCTTATTTCAGAAAGAACCAAGTTTAAAGTCAGTAATTCAGTATACATGCAAATTAACCCCCACAAAATTAAGCAATACGAAAAACATTTACGATTTTCTTTAAAACAAAGCGACAGTTCTGCAATGCAGACAAAAAGTAGCAAAGCGAAACACATAAAACGAAAACCTTATAAAACATCCGTTAGCGGGAAGAAAATACGTCGGTGTTCAAATCACGACTTTCTTACGAAGCTGGGGAATATTTTTATTTCCTAGATTAAAGGAAAGATCGACATTCCCATGTACATAGTGTAGATACCGAGATATTCCCGACGGGCGAAACAAAATCATTTCATAACTGCGCGCCCGTCTGCGCTCACCCTTTTTTATAGCTCAGATGAATTATGACATAAAATATTTATCTCCTTTCGGGGATATGTAATGGTTGCGCTCCTTTTTAGATGATAATACAGTAAACCTCCTTTTCATAACGCCGGCATTGAGCATTGAACAAGTCGTCGCTTTGAAGGAACAGTTGATATTAATAGGAACTGGTAAAGATTTTGATACTGAATTCATTTGATGTTCAAAATAATTTACTTTGTAACGAGGTAACGGGCTGTGAGTCACTAATTAGTGCTTCAGTGCAATGCAATATATATGTATATAGATAAAGCGGTTTCCGGTACCGTGTGGTGCCGAACGTAAAGAATAACACCACCACTTTTCTTCCCGTGGGTGTCGTAAAAGGCGACTAAGGGACTTACTAGAGAATGGGCAGCAGCGTTCTCTGTGCATTTTACCACCATACTGCGATCGCCAACCCGCCTGCCAAGCGCGGCGATTATGGCAAAGCCCCCCCAAATTGGGGGAGACCTGAGTCCAGCAGTGGACGTCTTACAGCTGAAATGATGATGAAAGCGGTTTCTATAATATTATGCAGGTTCTTAGATAATTATTTTAGAACAACGTAATAATTAAAAATAATATTCTTAATACCAATGTCTGAAATATTTTTTCTTAACTTCTATAGCACGCTGGCCAATATTGCGTATATGTATATAATTTCGCGATAAAAATAAAATATCTTTAATTTGAGTGTAAGTAGGTAGCTTTGTAGGTTTATCACACAGTAAGTATCTATATAGGAAAATTTGGCTGACATAAAACCTTATCCAATCTTTTAGTCAGCCCTAATACCTATGGGCTACAGGGAAGATGTAAAATTTATAGCTTTAAACATAGCACTCGAAGATCGCAAGATCCGAGAAAAATCTAAGATAGCAGTAAAAGCTCTTTGCTTACGCTATAAAACCAAAGATTTCTTAGCTCAGTACTACAAGATTTTACGCGAAAGGAAGCCAGCACGTTCATCCCTTATCAAAGCATACAAGAAAGAATAATAAAATTGGCAAACATAATAAAAATCTCACTCTTTATTGACTACCATGAAAATAAAAACGTAATAATTATATATAGCGGAATTTAATTTAGCAGCGAAACCAAACAGTACTCATAAAAATATCGAATAACGAAATATGAACGAATTACACAGTTTATTTCAAGAATGCAATATGGAGGAGTTCCATCTGTTAATATTATTTCATGTAATACTGTTCTGCTTGTAGAGTGGATGAATAATTAATAATATTAATAAATATTGGTGGACAAGGGCTAACCCCACTTTTCTTGGCTAAAGAGAACTGATGCAAGCCTGCAGTGCTTGACTGTAATGATCTCATGGAGGTATGGCAGAGTAAAGAGCTTCACGGACGCTTTTTCCGGGCGCTACATGGACCCGATGTAGATCTACTTGCGTCCGTAGCCTGGCTGCGTTTTGATGATCGCTTTGGGGATACTGAAGGTTTTGCCCAAAAATAATAGGTTCCATCTATTACAAAACTTTAAATAGCGGGGAAATTGCGTAATACACTAACAGTAGGAATGACTTTTATTTTCGCACGAATTTACTCGTTCGATTAGACCAAATCGTCACTTTTAAATAATATTTTTTTCTGTAGACGACTCGTATGAAGTTTTTTTGTTCTTTCTTGTGTTCGAATCGACAATTCCAGAAATACATATAAGTGAATTGCCACGTTTAAAATTTTACCTATGTAGTAAAGTTAGTTACTTTTTCCCTTAAATTACTGTTGTATTCAGTTTCATTTTTTTTTTGTGATGTCCACGCGGACGTAATAATATAAATAAATTAAAACGTAAAAAATTATATCGTGGCGAGATTTTTTCGCGCTTCTTCAACGCACTGCTTAGTGCCGAGAGTTGAATTTATAATTTTGTGTATTTTTTGGACGCGCTGAAATGCATTCTTTTAGATTCTCAATGCTCAACACCGAGAGTTGTAAAACCAGTGCGCGATAAAATCCCGCCGATATATTTTTAGTTCCATAATGTCGACTTACCTACAACAATCGAGAATTTGAACGAAACTTCCCTTTTTAGGGTTCCGTTGCCAAACCGCAAAAAACGGAACCCTTATAGATTCGTCATGTCTGTCTATCCGTCCGTATGGCACAGCCACTTTTTTCCGAAACTATAAGAGCTATGCTGTTGAAACTTGGTAAGTAGATGTATTCTGTGAACCGCATTAAGATTTTTACACAAAAATAGAAAAAAAACAATACATTTTCGGGTTCCCTATACTTAGAACTGAAACTCAAAATTTTATTTTTTCATCAAACCTATACGTGTGGGGTATCTATGAATAGGTCTTCAAAAATGATATTGAGATTTCTAAAATCATTTTTTTCTAAACTGAATGATTTGCGCGAGAGACACTTCCAAAGTGGTAAAATGTGTCCGTCCCCCCCGTAACTTCTAAAATAAGAATGATAAAACTAAAAAAAATATATGTGTACATTATCATGTAAACTTCCACGGTAAATTAGTTTGAACGATATCTAGTAAGTAGTTTTTTTTTACGTCATAAATCGTAAACCGCAATTTACCTTTCATTCAATCAACTCAAATATAAAAATTAAAAAAAAAAAAAAAATTTCATAAACATAAACCTTATGCATAAACCGTGAATACCTACAGGTTTGTACGGAACCCTCGGTGCGCGAGTCCGACTCGCACTTGACCGGTTTTTTTTGTAGGTGGGAAATCATCATTTGACGTCTCCCGCTCTGGGCTCTGAGCGGGGTCAAACTTTTACTGACTAAAACCCACCCGTGTTCCTTCAGTTGCCCATATGCCAGGGCAACGGTAACTCCTTCGAACAAATCTCGCAACCCTGGCAGAGCGAAAATATCTTTATTATCTTAATTCAGGGTTCCGTGTTCTTCATTACCTACTACTGCAGTATTATTATTTCCCAGGCCCACCATTAGCTAGATTTCTCAGCGAGCCGGATAAATTGCAGGTCATCTGCGGGAACATTTGTCACAAGTCAGTAATTTGTGGGAATGCGTGGTTTTCTTCATATTCCCTCGGAGTAATCCTCAAGAGTAATTTGTCAAAATTTCAACATTTTGTCGGCGGCCCGAGGACTCCCCCTTCCCGAAAGTAAGCCCCTTTGATAAACTCAAATGTATTATTTTATGTCACAAGGTTATTAACAAGTACCTTTATGTTATGATTGCCGTGTTTATACCTATACATTGTATTTCTAGATATGTATGTATTAGTACACTACCACTGCAAACCTCTGGATAGAAAATCAATAAACCGGTACAAAAACCAGATATCGCGTTTCATCACTTTTTAATCGGTCAAACGGGCTTGCCTGAGGTCAATATTTTTACAAACGATAGTATGTGACAATGAAGCAAGCTTTAAAAACTATACGACTAAAAATCACACTCTCATTTTGTGTATGAGCCGGTTGTATACATAAGATATTATTTATGTTAGGTCTCAAAACTTGCTAGTATAATCTCATTAATGTTTATTCAGTACTAGCTTTTGCCAGCGGCTTCGCCCGCGTGGAGGTCGGAAAATATCCCGCGGGAACATACTACCGGGATAAAAAGTAGCCTATGTCCTTTCTCAGGCTCTAAACTATCTGTGTACCAATTTCATTTAAATCGGTTCAGTAGTTTTAGCAGGAAAGCGAGACAGACAGACAGACAGAGTTACTTTTGCATTTATAATATTAGTGTGGATCATTTATGCACAATAAAAAATTAAATGCAGAATATATTTAAGGTACTTAATTGGATAAGGATTAATGCTATATTGCTTAAAATTGCTTCGTAAATAAGCCATTATTTCTGGTAAAAAGTAAAGGATAAAAATTGGTTATTGTGGATTATCCCTAAGAGATAAACATATACCATCACGGACTTTTTTGTAGACCTTTTTAAGGTGTACAATACTGTAGTACATTATTTTGATCAATTTTGTAGGGTTCAGCCAGCGTTCGCAATGTAAGCGCAAAAAAATGAGTTTATTTCTGACATCACATTAGAAATTTCTAAAATTATCAGCGTTTCTTTACTATATTATGCATGTTATATACATATAAACCTTCCTCTTGAATCACTCTATCTATTAAAAAAACCTGCGTCAAAATCCGTTGCGTAGTTTTAAAGATATAAGCATACATAGGGACAGACAGACAGCAAAGTGACTATGTGTAACAAACTTTCATCCTCTATTCCCTATAGTTATTTTACCCCCTTAAGGGTAAAAATTTAACAAACTTTAATATAATTCATAAATATATATTCATGTAATAAAAGCCAAATAAAAAAGTTTCATCATTCTAGCTTTAAAAATGCCAATACTTCCCTACAACCTTTCAACCCCTTAAAATCCCTTTTCCGCAATAAAAAGTAGCCTATGTCCTTTCTCAGGCTCTAAACTATCTGTGTACTAAATTTCATTTAAATCGGTTCAGTAGTTTTAGCAAGAAAGTGAGACAGACAGACAGAGTTACTTTTGCATTTATAATATTAGTGTGGATTAGTGTGGACAACGTCAAACCGCGCCGCTGAGCCTGTAGCTTTAAATTCGTCCCTAAATAATAACCACGCGATTGACTCATAGGTTGACCTGTGAGATTTCATTCCAAAAAAGTAACAACCGTCGGGCAATTGCCTAGCAGACATGGCAGCCGGGCAGCTGTCTGATCGGAAAATTTTCCTTTTCCGTAGGTTGAGTGAACCCTCCTGTACCTGATACTTCCGCAAGTAGTACATCATCCCTAACCGGTATTTTTAGGGTTCCGTTGCCAAATGGCAAAAAACGGAACCCTTATAGATTCGTCATGTCTGTCTGTCTGTCCGAGTATGTCACAGCCACTTTTTTCCGAAACTATAAAAGCTATGCTATTGAAACTTGGTAAGTAGATGTATTCTGTGAACCGCATTAAGATTTTCACACAAAAATAGAAAAAAAAAACAATAATATTTGGGGTTCCCCATACATAGAACTGAAACACAAATAAAAATTTTCATCAAACCCATACGTGTAGGGTATCTATGAATAGGTCTTCAAAAATGATATTGAGGTTTTTAATATCATTTTTTTCTAAACTGAATAGTTTGCGCGAGAGACACTTCCAAAGTGGTAAAATGTGTCCCCCCCCCCCCGTAACTTCTAAAATAAGGGAATGATAAAACTCAAAAAAATATATGATGTACTGTATTACCATGTAAACTTCCACCGAAAATTGGTTTGAACGAGATCTAGTAAGTAGTTTTTTTTAATACTCATAAATCGTAAACCACAATTTACCTTTCATTCAGTCAACTCAAATATAAAATTTAAAAAAAAATCATTTAATTTCATAAACATAAACCTTATGCATAAACCGTGAATACCTGAAGGTTTGTACGGAACCCTCGGTGCGCGAGTCCGACTCGCACTTGGCCGGTTTTTTTTTTTTCATTTAGTATTCACATCATCATCATCATTTCAGCCGTAAGACGTCCACTGCTGGACTTAGGCCTCCCCCAATTTGGGGGGCTTTGCCATAATCGCCACGCTTGGCAGGCGGGTTGGCGATCGCAGTATGGTGGTCAAATGCATAGAGAACGCTGCTGCCCATTCTCTAGTAAGTCCCTTAGTCGCCTTTTACGACACCCACGGGAAGAAATGGGGTGGTGGTATTCACATACTTTTAGTAAATTATTTCTATAGAAATCCACACCGAACCTAAGGGATATAATATCCGTTTAAAATCAAAGCTATAATTCCCTTTGAAATAAATTCAATACGTATTTGCAATTTTTACATTACATGGACGTTCGATTTAATTCCCTGACCTATTCCTGTCAGAAAGTGACTGGTTCAATGAATCGTGAAAACCACTCAGCCGTTACCATAACAATTAGATTGTTCCGACAGTTTATATTAATTCTGCTTTAATTACTTTGTGAATGGTAGTTTACTAGTTTTGCGTACATTACCTCTTATTTTCCGACTATCTAAACGACGCAGTGAATTTCCTTATTGGTGACTTTTTTATTTTATTTTTGGATGGGGCATCATCAAATAATATCTTAGGACAACCAACACAACGTTATCTGATCTCAAACGAGGCAGAGCCTGTACTATGGTAACCAGACAACTGATAAACATACTTATATATTTCTAAATACATACATATTATAGATAAATTACACCCAGACACAGAACAAATGATTGAGCTCATCACACAAAGATTTGTTCTGGTTGGGAATCGAACCCACGACCTCAGTCTTAGCAGTCAGGGTCACTAATCACTAGACTAACAGGCCAGTCATAAATGACTTCTCCCGCTCTGGGTGGGCGGAAGGGCGTGTCAGACTTTTACTGACTAAAACCCACCCGTGTTCCTTCAGTTGCCCATGTGCCAGGGTCACGGTATCTCTTTCGAACAATCTCACGACCCTGGCAGCTTATCGATGACTTCATTTCAGAGATATCCACCTAGAAGTTTAACCTTCAGATAATTTTATTGGATAATCGCTTTTTCCTCCACACTCCCATACCTTCCCGTGGGTGTCATAAAAGGCGAATGAGGGACTTACTAGAGAATAGCCAGCAGTGTTCTTTATGCATTTTACCACCATACTGCGATCGCCAACCCGTCTGCCAAGCGTGGCGATTATGACAAAGCCCTTTTGGGGGAGGCCTATGTGCAGCAGTGGACGTCTTATTGCTGAAATAATGATGATGAGCTTTTGCCTGTGGCTTCGCTTTTTAGATGTAGGTCGGAAATTATATTATCCCAAGGGAACCTTCTACCGGGATACGAAGTATTCTATATCCTACTCTAGGTTCATGGTGTACCTAAGCGCAAAACTTTATCGAAATCCGTTCAGCAGTTAAGAAACAAATATAGTTAATACAAACAGATAGACAGTTGTTTTAGAATTTATAAATTTTGGATGAAGTATGATGAAGTCCACACCTTCCACCGATCTTTTTAAAAGAAGCAGGGTCTGTCCTTTCTTACCATATTCTTTTTATCAAACAATTTTCGTAGCAAACACACCCATGGACACAGCTAGAACAAGATTACAGTGAATAATACATGGCTATGTGTACATTTTTCTCGAGTCCCTGAGGAACTCCGCAGAAGGTTACTTTGTTTTACCAGAATATTCCCAACTCGTCCACGAGACCTACTTTTCTAAGAATACATATTCCTTTCACAATTTGATATAAGTTCGTGACAGTGGTTTTGATTCCGATACAAGAGAATATATATCTAAAGTTTTATGAATATTTTTTCGACTCTACTAAACGGAACGTATTGTTCCCACTGCTGGGACACGGTCCTCCTCTTGGTGAGAGGGAGTGGACCGTAATCCACCACGCGGACCCAGTGCGAGTTGGTAGAGACGTGCCGGTTTCCTCACGATATTTTCCTTCATGGTTTTGAGAGCAGAAGGGATGAAATAATTTGGACAAAGTAAACCGCCTACCAAGGTTTGAACCTACGACATACAATTCTTAAGTCAGGGCCGTTACCACTCCTCGTGGAGGCGATCGGCGGCGGCGACCTCTCGCGTCCGGCCCTGGTGCGAGCCATGGTACGGAGCGAGAGGGCATGGGAAGCCGTCACCTCCTTCTGCGAAGCAGTAATGCTCGCGAAGGAGGAGGCGGGGCGCGTGAGGGAGTGGCAGTCTCTGCACCCTCACGTCCCTAGCCGCCGCAGGAGGAGACGCCCCGGGCGTCGGGAGTCGATAGCGGACTCCCGGCCACCGTAGGCGCGAGCTTGCGGGTGGCGAGCAATGGGTAGCTCGCCGCCCGGTAAGGATCAGGCTCGGGTCGACGGCGCGTAGTGTTCCACGCGCGCCTCAAAGAGATGTCAGCAGCAATGTAGGGGTCTGCTAGGACCGATGCCTGCCAGGGTCACGAGATTGTTCGAAAGAGATACCGTGACTCTGGCACATGGGCAACTGAAGGAACACGGGTGGGTTTTAGTCAGTAAAAGTCTGACACGCCCTCCCACTCCGCCCAGAGCGGGAGAAGTCATTTGATGATTTCCCATCCAAAAAAAAAAAAAAAAAAAAAAAAAAGGGCCGTTACCACTGGGCCACAGCTATTGCTATTGCAATGGTAATTCCTTCAAATTAACAAACCAATATAATAAGCTGGGTTACGTTTTAAATCGAATAAACAAAAGAAGAAAAAAATTATAGTCATTCGAACTAAAATAAATTGCAGAGAAAACTACAACACCCCTAAACTTATTCATTCTTCCGCACTAAATAACCTCTGAATAATAAAAACTGGGGCACTACAGGAAAAATATCGAGAGAAAGATTACAAATCGTCTGTGAACCAAGAGTAATGTGTCACAGAAATTCACTGCTGGCATGAATCGTCGAGCACTAAATAAAAGAAGGGAAAAAATACTCAAAAATTTAGTAGCGAATTTTTACGAAATTTCGTTGGCATTGCCTAAAGGTCATTACCCTACGTTATAAGTGTTCATTTCACTGTAGGAATTTATACTAGCGTCCCAGAGTTCGAAGTTAATAGAGTATAATGTTCTTATTTGCATATTTCATCAATGAGTTTTCGTCTCGATGTTTATCGTGACTTTCGTCTACATTGCTTTTCCTAAGTACTGTGCAATTAGGAATTGAAGAGCTTTTCGGCAATGTATGTAAACGGTAATGGTTGTTGTGTTTCCTTTTTCTCTAGTTCTTTCTCAACACGACTTTAATTTAGGTATAATATCGTTTTTAATCCGTATATTCAGCTTAATACGTTTGTATCAGTGTTTTAATAGTTTGTTTTCAACTACTTTTGTGACTTTCACTGTCGCATAGCTGATGTTATAGTGAGTACAAAAGGTTACGTTTTGTCCAGACAACGTGTTTCACTAAAACAATTACCGATATTCGGGCGAGAGAAGCCATGGTCACACCAGTTATAAAGAAAAAAAAAAAATTATAAATTTAAAAAACCCCCGACACAAAAACCTAAAATCCCTTTAAAAAGTAAAAAATAATAAAAAAACTCAATCTTGAAGTACCTAAGTATGTATTAATAATTTTTTTTAAAAATACGTCGCGTTGGGGGACCGCTCCAAACCTAACAATTTACTTACAATTATTCTATTACCTAACTGAAGAAAACTTTTATAAAATGACTTCTAAATATTGCATTTAGGATACGACCGTCAACGATGTCTGCCCTCGCAGAGCGGTCCCCTAACGCGACGTATTTTGATTTTTGAATTATTAATACATACTTAGGTACTTCAAGATTGAGTTGTTTTATTATTTTTTACTTTTTAAAGGGATTTTAGGTTTTTGTGTCGGGGGTTTTTTAAATGTATAATTTAATTTTTTATTTTATACTTTTTATAGGTACACTTATTATAATGTAGATTTTGTTAAGTTGTAAATACATAGAACTTCGCCGTGGCCAACAGGAAGATGGGAAGCTTCCAAAAACAATATCAATTCAATTTGATGATGCCACTATTGGCCGGAGTTGTGTTGACGAGAATGGATGGATTCTGATAAGGCCACATAATGTAACTTTTCAAGGTCTTAGAAGATATGGAAATATTGAAAGAACAATGTTTCCTATCATTTTATGTTGGGCGATTACGGCATATAAGTTGCAAGGCACGACAGTTGAAAAAGCTGTGGTTTACTTAGGTAAAAGTACTTTCGCAAAAGGCCAAGCCTATGTAGCCTTAAGTAGAGTATTTTTACTCTGTTTCAGGCTACATAGGCTTGGCCTTTTCCTTGGATGGTGTAGCAGTTTGTGAGCTCGACCAAAGAAAACTATTTAATAACCCACATGACAAATCATCTTTAGCAGAATTGCAAAGACTGAGATGTAGTCATTGATACTCTCACGTGACAATCGGATTTCCATGTCCCAATTTTCCCACCACCAATTTTCTCATCAAGCGAAGCTTGAACATTCTCGATTAAGTCATCAATATTCTCTTTCAGTGCGCTTTCATTTGAGACCCCACTCGAGTATATTTGTAGACATTCGGTTATTCTTCCCCACTTTCACCCCCCCTAACTTTTAAACGGCTCAACCGATTTTCATCAAACATGTCTAAGAACACTCGCACATAAGTCACCTTTAATACAAAAAAAACCGGCCAAGTGCGAGTCGGACTCGCGCACCGAGGGTTCCGTACAAACCTGTAGGTATATAGTTAAAAATTAAAAAAAATGGTTTTCGCAATTTTTCCTTTATCTGTGCTATAAGACGTTGCTTCGTACCAAATTTCAAAATTCTAGATCGACTGGAAGTACCCTTTAGGTTTTGATTCCCTTGCGAGTTTCGAAAATTTGTGGAAATTTGCGGTATAAACGGCTATATCTTTTGATTGCCTTGGCTTAGAAGTTTAATTTTTTCACAGCTCCAAGGGACAGTAGACTTGAGTATTTGGTACAAATTTCAGCTTGATACCTCCACGCGTTCCTGAGAAAAAGGGTCTTGACAGACGGACGGACGGACGGACGGACGGACAACAAAGTGATCCTATAAGGGTTCCACTTTTTCCTTTTGAGGTGCGGAACCCTAAAAATAATAATTGAAATCGCTTCATCCGTTCGGGAGCTATGATGACACAGACAGACAGACACACAGACAGACCGACAGACAGACAGACACGTCAAACTTATAACACCCCTCTTTTTCCGTCGGGGGTTAAAAAATAGGAACATCTTAAACCCCTTTTGCAAACAACAATAAACAAACACCTAAGTATAAACTCGGTAGTGACTCCGTCCAATATAATTCCGTTCCAAGCCCTCTTCACAATAAGCCTATTAAAAGTTTGCTTCTAGAATTTCTGTGATGTAACCAAGGAAATATCAATCAAATTTTCATCAAATCAGACATTCCTAAGGATTTTAGAAAGTCAAGGTAAATAAATTAACAATTACGCCTAATTCGAATGGATAGTAGACATCAATTTGAGAAGTTACATCGAACGGAAATAGTTACGTTTAACCCTCGACGGAAAAAGAGGCATGTTACTAGTCTAATGTGATACACTAATACACACATAACTTGTACGTAATATTTTGATCAAAGCATCGTCGCATCGATGACATTCAATTAAAATGCCAAACAGCCTAAACTCAAACTCAAAGTCTTTTATTTGTGGTCATAGGTTAACAAAGATGGTGCTTAATATTAATAAATGTATCACTATGTCCTACTGTTAAAGCGTACAAATATTAGGTTTAAGTATAATCTACATAAAAACATTAATCTTAAATTATAATTATTTAACTCTATTCTACTTTATCATCTAAATTATCTAATGTTATCGTATCGTATCGTATCTAAGGCCAGCTGTAAGGAATGTATGCTAATTAAGAAAGGATAACATTTTCATTAGCTGTTCTACAACGCGACGATACTTTGATCAAAATATTACCAACAACTTAAAGGGCCAATACTACATGTATTTTTTTTTAACTCTTTTAGAGGTTTTGTTTGTGTCGGAGAGAAACCTATGAGAAAGCAACGAGTTCCATGTGCCGGACGTAAAATATAGAACCATCCTATTTCTACCCGTGGGTGTCGTAAGAGGCGACTAAGGGACTTACTAGAGAATGGACAGCAGCATTGCCTATGCATTTTACGACCATCCTGAGATCCCCAACCTGCCAAGCGTTGCGATTATGGCAAACCCCCCAAATTGGGGGAAGCCTATGTCCAGCAGTGGACAACTTTCGGCTGAAATCATGATGGTGAGGAAAGGATATAGAAATGAGAAACATTTTAACTCTTATAGCTAAGGTAACTAACCTAAACTTTTCCCAAAGTTGACTAAAGTCACATAAGTATAAAATTATCCCCTTTTTACACGCTTTATATTAGCTTCACTTGTATGTTTGTATATTTGTATATTTGTTTGTAACCGACTCCATATAACACGATTTTGACCCACTTTAAACGACCAGATTTCATTCAAACTTTGCACACCTGTCAAGGACCGATGACAATGCAATAATTTCATAAATTTGTGCCATTATCCTTGCCAGGATTATCAGGACAGCAGAAAAACTGTCTTCGAAAACTATGCTGACATACGTCACAAAAAACGCTGACATACGACATAAACTACGCTGACATACGTCACAAACTACGCTGACATACGTCACAAACTACGCTGACATACGTCTCAAAATTCGAAACACCCTAAAAAAATAGCAAATAAATAATAGTTTAAAAAAACTAAAAAACACGCTTCCATTGAAAACCAAACTAAAAAGTACAAAATAATGGAAAAAAGCGTGGGATGCCTGATATCAATAAAAAAATACCTTAAAAAGCACCCCACGCTTTTTTTCCATTATTTTTTAAATCTAAGCTTAAAAATAAGGCTGCTATAATCGCTCACTTAAATCTTTGTTTTACTTGCTTAAACATAAACACGTATGTGACATTAATTGGGAATACGAATGTCTATTAAGCAGCAAAAAGATAATGTATGCAAATGCTATCATCTGCTCTCGACTGACATGTCTATAATAAACGTTGCTTAAATGCATTGCGTACACAGAATTACAATTATAACTGTGCTTGAACCCTTCGGTGTTCATCTAGCGCCTTCTAGACAGATGTGCAAACAGACGCGACTTAAGAGTTATAAGTTGTGGTTTCGAAATCAGGCAGGCGCTTTACTTTTCGTAAATTGTTTTATCTCCACTGCTCTCAAAACAATGAAAGCAACATCGTCAGGAAATCAGCATGTCCCTGAACTAAAAATACGAAGAAATATGAGATCTACCAACCCATACGGGGCCCATGTGGTGGATTACGGCCCACTCCCTCTCACAGAGAGGAGATCTGTCTCCCAGCAGTGGGAACATTATAGGCTGTTTATGCTTAGGCTTCGAGTCAGCCAGACAGCATTTCAACTACCTATCACATATTGGTAAACATTAATGGAAAACATTGTACGGGAAACGGCGTGCTCTAGAACCAAAAATTGCCTGTCAATCAACTGACAGCCACCAACTCGCACTGTACGTGCCATTACGGCCCACTTCCTCTCTCAAAGACGAGGCCTGACTCCCAGCCGTGGACCCCTTTAAGACTGATTATTTGTGAGCAAACATTCTTGGATAACTCGTTCTACACTAGGGAAAAAGACAAAAATCTTAAGCATGAAAAATACTCGTAACAAGACTCATACAAAGCCAACATGTGCCCGTGTACCAGTTACCTAACCGATAAAAACTCAGAGTACTCTCTTAGGAGACTTTTCAACTTCTGAAATTATCCTCAAGTTTTACGCACTCGGTCTTCTTTTAATGAGATTTCTTCTAAAATTATATTTAGGAGTCTCTAACAACGGAACCCTATTAGAGAAGATTTCTTCTTGCGGTTTGTGGCATAAGTTTTGTATTACGATTTTGTTTTCGGAACGAATAGAGACCCGCGATGTCTTTATTATCTTTGAGATACTTTTTATATTTATGAGTGACGGTCGAAAAAAAGATAGAGAGAGAGAGGTAAAAAAGGTCGTGAGCTGTATGTAGTTCTGAGAAAGGATTAGAGCTAGTCAGTGGAAACCAATACGAGGCTATATTCAGCAGTTGGCAGCTACAATGATTATGAGGAATATCAAGGTTTCGTTTTATTCAGGTTTGTCAAATCCAGTGATGAACTGATGACCCTACAAAAACAGTCAACTGTTTCATCGACAGCAATCCCAAAAAAACATAAACAAGAATATTTGTACCAACTTATACAATAAAACTTTAACTCAAACATTTGATAAGTGAAGTCACCATCAAAAACTACTTCATCGTTCTTTATCTATGCCAACTTCACGGCGAAGTGCCCCCGCAATGCAAAGAGTTTCAAAAGGTTTAATTCCCATTAGAGAACTGTCGTTTATACAGTTATAGGGTAATGGAGTTACGTTCCTGGTTCCCGGTAAACGGGTTCTTGTAGTTCCGCCACCGAGTTTATGTCAACACAGATAGGGATTAAAACGAAAACATTTTGAAGGAAGTTTTTCTATTGTGCGCTCTAGTTTCTGAGTAAATGATTGTTGTAGAGTACCTTGGTAATGGGTTCCGCTTTTTATTAGGTTGAGAACTTTTACAAATAGATTATTTACATAGATGTTATTAATTTGCCTTTATTTAAGAAGGTTTGCAAGTGTAATAAACCGTGAACAAAATTAAACACTTTGGATTAATAATTGACAACTGAACTACTATTCCAACATAGCTTGTAACTTGGTACTTTCAACTACTCCCAAATATAATCACACTTCAAGTCTAACTTGCGTATTCCCAAACTTAGAGTAAACGCATTGATGAAGTGCTAACATAACTTCGACCACCATATGAAGGTACATTAACTGAGGCACTGGCTTTGATACTAAACCAACGCAACAGCGGTGAATCAGTAACGACAGAGGTGCAAGTACTGGCCGCAAAATGTTTGATGACGGCATATAATTCTGCATGAACGGAAAATCCTTATATTTGGTGCAGTGGGTATTTTTTTTATATAGTGTAGGTTCCGTGCCTCGGAAAGCATTTTAAGGGCTCGGCGACGGACAGTCTGTCCATACAAACGTAATACCAAAATCATTTGCAATTTGAGCATATTTCCACCATTTTAAGATGATATTCGGCTTTAGACAGTATTTATCTAGGTTATGGTGACGTTTTTTTTAAAAAAAACTAAGCCAAAACAAAGTTTGAGCGAATTGCATTTCGCACATTTTTACAACATAAATGACATGTTTTCTTTTTGTTTTTTCTGCATTAAAAACAACAATATCTGTAATAATGTTTTATCCATAACACAGATTATATTATCAAGATACTAAATAACAAAAAACAATTGAAAAATCATTAAGTTTTCATTCATCATTTTTGGTATTACGGAACACATCCAAATTTATCATAATTTTCAATAGCTGGTAGTGCTATCGCGTCTCACAAAAATGTCAATGTGTGCACGGTCGTACGACTCGCGGTAGGTGTGTTGTGTACCGCTCGGCCATGCATTCACACTAGCGTAACATGCATTTTGGCCGTAGTTTTATTTGTTTATTCAATTGTATTGTGATATTTCTGACACTATTATTGACCTATGCTATAGAACTTGGTTTTTGATTTTTCTTCTGATCTGGTATCGAGTACAGAGACTAAATGACTGATGAGAATGCAATGATGATGAACTTTGCTTTTTTTTTTTGGGTGGGAAATCATCAAATGACTTCTCCCGCTCTGGGCGGAGCAGGAGGGCGTGTCAGACTTTTACTGACTAAAACCCACCCGTTAGTTAGTTCCATCAGGTGCCCATATGCCAGGGCCATGGTAACTCTTTCGAACGAATCTCGCGACCCTGGCAGGAACTTTATTTACGGACCTGGATTTATTGTTTACGATTCGGTTTGGTTGCCAACATGGACTCCGAACGTTGGGATGTGTCTCACAGTAAGTGAGAACCTATTCTATTACCCAATGATATATTATAAGTTACCTGCCTAATATTGCTTGACTATTAATTGTTTACTTACATATTTTTAAACTCAGCCCAATAAAATAAAGATTTTTTTTTCGTGGTCCGAGTTTAATAGTAGTAAGTACCTAAGTATATTTTTTATAAGTTGGTATTTACCTACCTATCTAGGTATACGTTAATTATGTTATGACTACGTTAATTATTTTATGACTTCCCACGGACGTAATAAAATCGCGGCTGGTTATTTTCGTGAGCTGGATTTTCAAGGTACTACTCAGCGCCAAGAGGAGAAAATTCAACTGTGCTTCGACGCGCTGAGACTGACCCGCGCTGCACTCTGTTGTATTCTCAATGCTCGGTTCAACACCGACAGTTTAAAATACAGTGCGCGAAAATAGCCAGCCGCGATCTTATTACGTCCGTGGGAACGTGAGTTTGATCATAATTAACGTAGTTTTAATTATTTCTGGGATAAACAATTGCCAGTGAAAATAACAGAAATCGATTCTGTAAACGATTCTGAACAATTTATTATCATAATGTTCATTTATTGTGTTACACACACACACACTATTTAAACCTACTACTTCGTATATTTTTTACTTCACCAGTTTTTATTTATTTGTTGGTATATTGGCATAGTTAGCTGACATATGGCAAATACATAATCAGTCTATAACGTTCCCACTGCTGGGATACAAGCCTCCTTTCTGAGTGGGAATGGGCCGTAATCTACCACACGGGCCCAGTGCGGATTGGTAGATGTTTGATGTCTTCGATTTTTTAATTCTAGGACATGCCGGTTTCCTCACGATGTTTTCCTTTACCGGTGTGAGAGCAATGGTGATGACATTATTTATACCTATGTATAGCTATAAAGCGTTTGCCTGGGTTCGAACCCGCTACCTATAACTCGTAACTCGGGGCCATTACCACTGGGCCACCAGACCACTGCTCTCGCAGATATGGTCAATAATGTATTGTAATATTCTGTGTCTCGTAATTACTTTGCCTACCTACTATTGTATAGAATCAAGTTTATGTAACTAAACAGTGCCGCTGGGGAGTTGGTGTCGGGCGGGCGGTTTGTGGGACTGTTTTATGTAATTTTGTCGTTCGAAAAGTGCTGATTCTAAACCAAGCTTGAATAAATTACTTTTGATTTTTATTTTATAAGGTTTTTTCGTCAGGAGAGTAACGTGTAAGAACATTACAAATAAATCGGGCGGGCGGTTTGTGGGACTGTTTTATGTAATTTTGACGTTCGAAAAGTGCTGATTCTAAACCAAGCTTGAATAAATTACTTTTGATTTTTATTTTATAAGGTTTTTTCGTCAGGAGAGTAACGTGTAAGAACATTACAAATAAATTTTAATTAAAAAAATTAAAAACACTAAAAAACTAAAAACACGCTTCCATTGAAAACCAAACTAAAAAGTACAAAATAATGGAAAAAAGCGTGGGGTGCCTGATATCAATAAAAAAATACCTTAAAAAGCACCCCACGCTTTTTTTTATTATTCATTTTCTATCTTTTAGGGTGTTTCGAATTTTGAGACGTATGTCAGCGTAGTTTGTGTCGTATGTCAGCGTAGTTTGTGACGTATGTCAGCGTAGTTTGTGTCGTATGTCAGCGTAGTTTGTGACGTATGTCAGCGTAGTTTGTGACGTATGTCAGCGTAGTTTATGTCGTATGTCAGCGTAGTTTGTGACGTATGTCAGCGTAGTTTTCGAAGACAGTTGTTTTGCTGTCCTGGCAAGGATAATGGCACAAATTTATGAAATTATTGCATTGTCATCGGTCCTTGACAGGTGTGCAAAGTTTGAATGAAATCTGGTCGTTTGAAGTGGGTCAAAATCGCGCTATAAGGAGTCGGTGACAAACAAACATACAAGTGAAGCTAATATAAAGCGTGTAAAAAAAACGTTGTTTTTTATTAATCCTCTTTTATCGCGTAAATATGTATAAATTATTGGAATATTTGTCTGTTACTAATATTTTGCGTAACACTTTTAGTAACATTTATTCATTATTTATAAGTAGGTAGCTTTTGCCGGCGGCTTCGCCCGCGTGAAGGTTGGACAATGCATCTAAACCTTCATAAATCACTCTATCTATTGGTGATAACCGCATGAAAATCCGTTCAACATTTTTTGAGTTCTTCGCAAGTAGACAGACAGACGCAGCGGGGGACTTTGTTTTATAATATGTACTGATAACAATTTTTAAAATTAGTAAAAAGAATACTTACTTATACATAATATATATATGACTGAAAAAGCCTTCGTTTTCTGGGTTCCGTTGCCAAATGGCAAAAAACGGAACCCTTATAGATTCGTCATGTCTGTCTGTCTGTCTGTCCGAGTATGTCACAGCCACTTTATTCCGAAACTATAAAAGCTATGCTGTTGAAACTTGGTAAGTAGATGTATTCTGTGAACCGCATTAAGATTTTTACACAAAAATAAAAAAAAACAATAATATTTGGGGCTCCCCATACATAGAACTGAAACTCAAAAAAAAAATCATCAAACCCATACGTGTGGGGTATCTATGGATAGGTCTTCAAAAATGATATTGAGGTTTCTAATATCATTTTTTCTAAACTGAATAGTTTGCACGAGAGACACTTCCAAAGTGGTAAAAAGTGTGTCTCCCGTAACTTCTAAAATAAGGGAATGATAAAACTAAAAAAAAAATATGATGTACATTACCATGTAAACTTCCACCGAAAATTAGTTTGAACGAGATCTAGTACGTAGTTTTTTTTTAATACGTCATAAATCGTAAACCACAATTTACGTTTCATTCAGTCAACTCAAATATAAAAAATAAAAATAATCATTTCATAAACATAAACCTTATGCATAAAGCGTGAATACCTGCAGGTTTGTACGGAACCCTCGGTGCGCGAGTCCGACTCGCACTTGGCCAGTTTTTTAAAGTTGAGACCACTCCATAGGGAATGAACAAACATAAATAGGCTTAAAATTAGTTTACAAGTACCAAGTTAGGAAAGGTATGCAAGACTCTCTACAAAAGGCCTAGATCTCGAGATAAATTGTAATAATTTGAGATACGGATATTGTAAAGAAAATTCCACAAAACGCATTACTAGTCTATACATTTACTAACGATTCCCCAAAGTAGTCAACAAAAATAAAGCAAATAACGTAGGTACATACCGAATTACAAGTAAATAAAAATGTCTTCGAGTCGTTATGAATACTACTACTCACTCACACACGGCTGCGCACCGCGTCACCGTTGGCCTTCTATTGTCAAACAGAGATAGCAATATTCCGACCGAATTTTGCCCTTGCGTCGGCTCGTGGTTTGCGAGTATAGGGCGCCACGTTCTTAAGACTTTGATCCCGAATATCATTAATGGGTCTTTTATAGTCGTTACGGGTCATCAGCAGCCCCGAAATTCTGACAACCAGGAGTATCGTATTACCCAGTAACTGAGATGTGGAGGTCAGATAGGCAGTCACTCCTTGTAAAATACTGGTATTCGACCCCACATGGACTGGAAGCCAACCCTAACACAGTAAGCAAAAGGCTAGGCAGAAGATGCTACAAAACGAGCAGTGGCGATCACGGTACAACCACATCTACAAGCTTAAAACCATTCAATAGGACATCTTCGATGGAGAGGTCATGAGGTTCAAAAATGAATGAAACCAGCACCAAAACGTTTACTGGATAACAAAGTGGATGGTCGGAGAGGTCAATGGAGACCCAAGCTCAGATAGTTGTATGGCGTACACCAATATTAAAGAACTATAGGAGTTGGAAAAAAACACCCAGAAATAGGTCACATTGTTGAAATATACATGACCAGGCTACGGGTCCACGGCTGTAAAGCTGGCTGGCTAACTGTAAAACCTTTGATAATGATGTCATGATATAATTTCTTAGAACACCTAAGATCAATGAAGCTACTGAAGGTGCATGTTCATCGTTGCTTCACCGCTTCACCCTTATAGTTACTATCAGTTTTTAGGTTGAAAATTGATTATTGTTCATGGATGTACATATTTTATGTAAAAGTACTGGGAGAAAATAAGTAATTGTGGGAGCAATTTTTAAAAAAAAACGTTCAAAATAAGACTACGATTTATTTAAAAATAGAAAGATATTACACTTATCTTTATGTAGCTCGCGTATGAGCTCGTTTCTACCTTGTCCCCGTAGTATCGTAAGAGAAAAACTAACTTAAAATGTGGTTTTATGAGGACTGTGAGCTCAAGTTATATTCTAGGCTAGTCTCTTTGTATAACTTTAACCAGAAAATAGATACATAGGAATAAACCTGAGTCTGTAGGCAATGGGTCCTTTTCAATACCCTGAAATTGTAGACAGCATTTATCAATTTTCAAATTTACCGTTCAGAATGTTTTTTTGAACTTTTCTCAATTAAAAATTAAGGTGAATCTAAGCTACCTACAAAACAAATAAAGGTCATGTTCGCCTAATTGCTGCCAGATTGCTCAGGTTTTCCTTATTAATTCTAACTACGTTTTCGTGTGGCTTAGCCGTTTTTTTATCAATGTATTTGGTATTAGGCATTTATGGGATTGTTTAGTATACCAGGCAAACTTTGCAGACATACGAACTTAGTTTTCTTGTTAATAAACTCAGGGAAAATAATTCTTAAGATGAAAATAGGGTGGCCCGCGAATTTTAAATTTTCTTCCGTTTGTTGCAATTTTCAGTTCAGTATGTTGAATAAAATATGTGACGCGACCGTAACTCGTACAGAAACAGAATTATAATCACTAAAATCATCAATTTCTAAGTTCGTTTAATTTCATGGAATTACTATTTCATAAATTTTGAATTTCGGGGACTTCTTTGTTAGTCCGCAAAATTCAACATTTTGGAACGAAGTTCCTTATCGCGCGTTGTGAAAGGGGGCTAGACGGAAAAAATTCTTACGAAAAGTTGTCACGACACTTTTTAACCGACTTCAAAAACAGGACGAGGTTTCTCAATTCGACTGTATATATTTTGTTGTTTGTATATTGTTGTTTTTTTTCTTGTGAGTAGAGAGAGAGAGAGAGACAGGGAGAGAGAGAGACAGAGAGAGATAGAGAAAGAGAGAGAGAGGGAGAGAGTCAGGGAAATAGGGGGAGAGTGAGAGGGAGAGAGAGGGAGAGAGAGAGAGAGAGAGAGAGAATATTTTTGTTGGCTGTATACAGGTTTTTTGTACATAATAAATAATAAAAAAAATATAAAAATTATGAATCCTGGAAAGGAACTTCGTTCCACCCGGGTGTCCCTTGACACCTCTAATGTTTTTAACTTGCTTAAAGGTGGAAGCTCCAAAGAGCTTCCATAAATGGTCCCTCTGTTTGTTGACGTGTCCTGCTAGAGTCGTAGATTTATTTGAAAGAGTTACCGTGGCCCTGACACAGGTAACTGAAGGAATACGGGTGGTTTTTAGTCAGTAAAAGTCCGACACGCCCTCCCGCTCTGACTAGAGCGGGAAAAATCATTTGATGATTGCCCTCCTAAAGAAATAATTAATTAAATGTCAATTAATTGCCCTGACTGAACATGGACTATATTCTTGTATTGTTTCCAAAAACGATATTAGAACAGCTCTTACGAGAAAAACTCACGCCCAGTAACATGGTATCGGTATCAGCATAATTACCCAGGAAAACCGAAACAAACTCTGTACATTAAACGAAACACGACGTGGATATGAAAGCCTTATCATATCAGGGGAAGTTTGAGCGCGCCGCGGGCGTTAACAAGTTGGGGGCGAGTTGGATCTCATACTGACACAGTTTCTATTCTAACTGTTAGATAGCAGTACCCTAACACAAGTTAATGGATATAGGTAGTACGGGAAACTGTGGCCTAATTGCGTAACTTAAACAATTATAATCCCATGCACTTAGACAAACATACATACACAAAACTCACGACTCTTTTCATGGGGGTAGGCAGAAAGAATAGTGCGCTACCTGCTACAATCCTCTCATTTTTTGACAGGCCTGTTGGTCTAGTGGTTAGCGACCCTGACTGCTATGCCGGAGGTCGTGGGTTCGATTCCCACCCAGGACAAATGTTTGTGTGATGAGCAAGATCATTTGTTCTGTGTCTGAGTGTAATTTATCTATAATATGTATGTATTTAGAAATATATAAGTATGTTTATCAGTTGTCTAGTACCCATAACACAAGCTCTGCTTAGCTTGGGACTAGATGGCGTTGTGTGATAGTTGTGGAATATTATTATTATTATTATTTTGAGTTGAGCTGCACGATTACTGTTAAATGCGTGCATCAAATGGACAGGTCAACTTTATGTGTGTGGTTCTTTCCTCAAAATAGTCTTCACATCATCTGAGCAAGAATATGAATGTCTGGACTTTAATAATGACTGTGTGACCCGTGAGTTTGTTTCGACCTTTCTTTTCGGAGTGGTCAGAGAACGCTGACCCCAAAATATGATTGATGTGTGAAAGTGTTTGTACAAATATACTTCATCACTTCAGCCGTAAGACATCTACTGCTGGACTTAGGTCTCCCTCAATTTGGGGGGCTTTGCCATAATCGCCACGCTTGGCAGGCGGGTTGGCGATCGCAGTATGGTGGTAAAATGCACAGAGATCGCTGCTGCCCATTCTCTAGTAAGTCCCTTAGTCGCCTTTTACGACACCGACGGGAAGAAATGGGGTGATGTTATTCTTTACGTCCGGCACCACACGGTACACAAATATACTTACAGAAAGTAAATCATTTGACATTTACTCCTTTTGCTTCGTTTCAGTTCATAAAGCTGGTCATATATGCTCTCCGGTTGCGTGTACTAAGCACCTTACCTTTCAGAAAAACAATACCAATGAGGTCAATATAATTATGTCCTACTGAAGTGCACCATCCTGACATTTCATTTTTTATTTTTTTGTTAAATATCTACTTTTAATCCGTAACTTATAAAATTCCTGCATTTGAATTATTCGACAATATTCACTGCGTCATTTTTACCGTCGAGCTGAGATTTTAACAAACATATGAAGCCTTGAATTTTCAATGGTCGGGTCGGTTCAATACTGACAGGTGAAAATCTAGTGCGCGATAAACGTCCGCCGCGCTATTCTTACGTCCGTGCGAACGTGGTCTTACTCAGCGCTAGTATGAATTGACCCTACGTCAAGAAATCATTTGAGAACCAGTCGCCTTACACCCTATTCTTCGACTAAATAATTGCAGCGCCTAAGTCGATCGCAGTACAACAACGATGACTATACTATTCTGCCACGTGTTCGTGATAAGGGTAGAGGTCAGAAAGTAGCGGGGATGGAATAAATATCGACAAGTGTTATAAATTAATGGCCAGGAAAAATGTTGGAATAGGCAATTAGATAAATAGTTCGGCAGTTCATAGGTTAGACTGGAACTCAGACCAACCATGCGCGAGACAAATTGGTCGCAACAACTAAATCAACGCACGCCGACCTAACGGGTTAGGTTAGGATTGCGAGCCGAGCGAGCGGAGCAAGCGATGCCGCGCCAGTGGCCGTTAAGCGCTACTTATTATAATTACTATAGTGCTATAAAATAAATTCTATTTCTCATCGATTATTTCCGATTTGTTCACTGCCCACACGTGCCCACTTCTTTTTATTTTAGCCTTCTTATAATGGATTTTCGGCTTAGATAGTCAGTACCTTCCAATTTATTTTGCATTTCTTTATTACGACCTTTATTTACGTGTATGAGTTACCTTTTTACTTTACTCGTTTACCTCAGTGACACTACTCCCCTGTCTAGTAAGAAAAATAAATATCATTAGAATTAAGTTGTTATTTCCAAAAATCTAATTTCACTAATGGGTTACATGAGCCCCATCGCTCACGGTAAAAGCGAGTAAAATAAAGCTAGGTTTAAAATATCTAGCATTAAAAATTCTAGCTAAATCTCATGAATAGCTAAAATGCTGGTGTAAAAGGATACTACGTCTTCAAAATAGACGCGTTACTTAAAATCCGCTTTTGTATACGGTTGGGGTTTTATTTTGTTGGTAAAATACAGTTAGTATTTTCTTTATTAGGCATACCTACCATTGGGAAAGGTATCCCAATGGATTTGAAGGGATATCTCAGCTAAATCTTTACTTTGACCAAATGTTCATTTTTAGGGCTCCACACCTCAAAAGGAAAAAGCGGAACCCTTATAGGATCACTTTGTTGTCCGTCCGTCCGTTCGTCCGTCCATCCGTCCGTCCGACCGTCCGTCTGTCAAGACCCCTCAAGAACGTGTAGAGGTATCAAGCTGAAATTTATGTCAAATACTCAAGTCTACTGTCCTTTGGAGCTGTGAAAAAATGAAACTTCTAAGCTAACGCAATCAAAAGATATAGCCGTTTATACCGCAAATTTCCACAAATTTTCGAAACTCGCAAGGGAATCAAAACCTAAAGGGTACTTCCAGTCGATCTAGAATTTTGAAATTTGATACGAAGGAACGTCTTATAGCACAGATAAAGGAAAAATTGTTTGTACGGAACCCTCGGTGCGCGAGTCCGACTCGCACTTGGCCTTTTTTTTATATCTTTTTGTTAGGACACTTTTAATCAGCAGATCTTTAGATCCATAATGATTCCTCGCTCATAGTGAATCTCACAATAAGCTTGCGTGCATCTTACGAAGAAACCAGGCCATCAGAATGTGTTTTGATCAGTTTTTGAGTGGGTCACCAATCTACCTGATACCGTCCCTTCATCCCATGTTATGATACCCAGGAGAACGAATGGACCTCGGGGCAAATTCGTTTGCTCACTTCATTGACCCACACATTTTTTCAAATCATATCATAAATTGAAACGAATCGATAAATCGAGAAATACAGAATATGTTACCATATTATTCTAATTTTTTTTGTGTTAAGAAATAATACACAATAACAAGTAGGTATCTATTTATTTGTTTAACTCATTAAAGGATATACCTTGAGAACTTAATGGAAAAATTCCGATTCATGGAAACCGGAATTCTCTTAAGTTTTATTTAGTAAGATGTTCCATACTTTTCCATCTCTTTATTTTTTCTAGACCTTTCTTTAGACTTCCAGTGACCTTTGTCAGGATTCTGTTCCATTTATACGCAACATTATAATAATACAATAACATACCTTTTATTTTTGCGTAGATACCTTCACTGATATGTACCAATGTCGGTTCATAACTTCACATTGTATTACACCTCGAAGTAGAGACATTTATGATAATGGTATTTATTGAATATTCCTTTTCTGTCTTTAGTCGTAACAAGTACTAAGCATAGGCACATTTTACTACTTTTTGCTTTTACATCTCTAAACAATACTTCCCTACAAAGATATTTTATAAAGATATAAAACACCTACTTGAGTGTCATGCAACGCTGGGGAAAAGTACCTCATCATTTCAGCCGTAAGACGTCCACTGCTGGACTTAGGCCTCCCCCAATTAGGGGGGGGCTTTGCCATAATCGCCACGCTTGGCAGGCGGGTTGGCGATCGCAGTATGGTGGTAAAATGCATAGAGAACGCTGCTGCCCATTCTCTAGTTAATCCCTTAGTCGCCTTTTACGACACCCACGGGAAGAAATGGGGTGATGCTATTCTTTACGTCCGGCACCTACACGGCCCACGGCACACGGCAAAAGTACCTACTCTGTGTTTATTATATAAATTTCATACATAACCAATAAAACCGTGTGGGGTGGGGGGACCCCCGCCAGAAACGAAACTCTTCACGCTTTTTCGAAGATTTAGATTATCACCAAGAAAACGATGAAAAATTACAAAAAAAAAAATCAGATGCTATCTCGGATTTTTATTTTGACCTCATTATTAGGTTTAGGTTTAAAGAAACTTTATTCTCAATAAAGACATACGTCACTCACTTGAGAACAATATTAAAACATATAGGTACATAATTTATACAAGGTTCGTCGTGATCAGTTACACAATACTAAAAAATACATTAATTATAGAGAGCTCGGCCTATTGGCTTAAGCACCATTAAAAACCACAAAAACTCTATCTCTCTTCCTATTATAGGTCAAAAGTCAAAGAGTCGCACAACTCTGTTTTTAATTTACGTGCTGATTTCTACAATTTTCTTTACCTGACAATTTCCACATCTGACTGCTACGCTGCGTCAAATAAATTCGTTACAAAAAATAAATCTAGGCTCCTGTGGTAGGTAACCCTAAACCCATTTAAGTATTTCGAAAACTTTCAAGGGTGATCCTTGTTAAAAACAACTTTTTCTTAACAACGGATTTCAGAAGTAAGAAAAATAATACCCGTACAAACTTCGCGCACGGACCAGTTATACGATATTGGAAAATGATTTTATCTAATTCTAGAGACACGAAGACATGATGTTGCTGTCTTGGAAGATGGGTAGGCTTCTGGTATGGGACGCAACCTTTGCACCATCTCATGTTTCTGCGGCTGCTGAGCCCCTCGAGCGTCGCAAATACTGTAACCTTATGGGTAACTACAGTTTTGAGCCGTTTGAGGTTGATACGCTCGGGTCATGGGGTCCGTTCACAGACTAATCATGGGACTAATCGCAAGACCAGAGAGCCTTATCGTTCTGTGGCCAAAGAATTAGCATTGTCATTCAACGTGGCAATGCTGCCAGTCTTCTGTAGCTAATTACGAGTATGTAACTACTACAAAGTGACTTAAAGAAGACAATTATTTGCCCTGTTAGTATTACCTACTTAGCTACAAAAAACAGAGCTTAAACAATTTGCGTAGACTAATCTGTGTCTTTGCAAGTCTCACTCACTGTATTCTTACAGCAATATTTACCTTAAGAACGTGGCGCCCTAAACTCGCAAA
Source organism: Aporophyla nigra (assembly GCA_947507805.1). Classification (NCBI taxonomy): domain Eukaryota; kingdom Metazoa; phylum Arthropoda; class Insecta; order Lepidoptera; family Noctuidae; genus Aporophyla; species Aporophyla nigra. The sequence goes on along the minus strand of OX382297.1, from coordinate 15,453,582 downwards.
CCACGAGCCGACGCAAGGGCAAAATTCGGTCGGAATATTGCTATCTCTGTTTGACAATAGAAGGCCAACGGTGACGCGGTGCGCAGCCGTGTGTGAGTGAGTAGTAGTATAGAATCTACCATTTATTCATAACGACTCGAAGACATTTTTATTTACTTGTAATTAGGTATGTTCGTTATTTGCTTTATTTTTGTTGACTACTTTGGGGAATCGTTAGTAAATGCATAGACTAGTAATGCGTTTTGTGGAAATTTCTTTACAATGTCCGTATCTAGAATTATTACAATTTATCTCGACATCTAGGCCTTTTGTAGAGAGTCTTACATACCTTTCCTAATTTGGTACTTGTAAACTAATTTTAAGCCTATTTATGTTTGTTCATTCCCTATGGAGTGGTCTCAACTTTAAAAAACTGGCCAAGTGCGAGTCGGACTCGCGTACCGAGGGTTGCGTACAAACCTGCAGGTATTCACAGTTTATGCATACCTAAGGTTTATGTTTATGAAATGATTATTATTATTTTTTATATTTGAGTTGACTGAATGAAAGGTAAATTGTGGTTTACGATTTATGGCGTATTAAAAAAAAACTACTTACTAGATCTCGTTCAAACCAATTTTCGTTGGTAGTTTACATGGTAATGTACATCATATATTTTTTTTAGTTTTATCATTCCCTTATTTTAGAAGTTACGGGGGGGGGGCACACATTTTACCACTTTGGAAGTGTCTCTCGTGCAAACTATTCAGTTTAGAAAAAAATGATATTAGAAACCTCATTATTATTTTTGAAGACCTATCCATAGATACCCCACACGTATGGGTGTGATGAATTTTTTTTTTGAGTTTCAGTTCTATGTATGGGGAACCCCAAATATTATTGTTTTTTTTTCTATTTTTGTGTGAAAATCTTAATGCGGTTCACAGAATACATCTACTTACCAAGTTTCAACAGCATAGCTCTTATAGTTTCGGAAAAAAATGGCTGTGATATACTCGGATAGACAGACAGACAAACAGACAGACATGACGAATCTATAAGGGTTCCGTTTTTTGCCATTTGGCAACGGAACCCTAAAAATGATATTAGAAACCTCAATATCATTTTTGAAGACCTATCCATAGATACCCCACACGTATGGGTTTGATGTTTTTTTTTTGAGTTTTATGTATGGGGAACCCCAAATATTATTGTTTTTTTTTCTATTTTTGTGTAAAAATCCTAATGCGGTTCACAGAATACATCTACTTACCAAGTTTCAACAGCATAGCTCTTATAGTTTCGGAATAAAGTGGCTGTGACATACTCGGACAGACAGACAAACATGACGAATCTATAAGGGTTCCGCTTTTTGCCATTTGGCAACGGAACCCTGAAAACGAAGGCTTTTTCTGTCATATTTATGTATAAGTAAGTATTATTTTTACTAATTTTAAAAATTGTTATCACTACATCACTACATATTATAAAACAAAGTCCCCCGCTGCGTCTGTCTGTCTACTTGCGAAGAACTCAAAAAATGTTGAACGGATTTTCATGCGGTTATCACCAATAGATAGAGTGATTTATGAAGGTTTAGATGCATTGTCCAACCTCCACGCGGGCGAAGCCGCCGGCAAAAGCTACCTACTTATAAATAATGAATAAATGTTACTAAAAGTGTTACGCAAAATATTAGTAACAGACAAATATTCCAATAATTTAAACATATTTACGCGATAAAAGAGGATTAATAAAAAACAAGGTTTTTGAAGTGAAAACTTCTTTAGCGGCGTTGAGCACTTTTTCTGTAATGGGTATAAAATCTTAAACTCGCGTCAGGACACGTGACCTGATCGAAAAAGCGTAGGACGGATGGAGAGTAGACAGCTATCCCCTCTCTACGGCGCGGCGAAAATGTATGCCTGGGCCTACTGTTTCGTTTAGGCGGCGCAGGGCGCTAGCGCGAATGTTCGTCTATGTTACAGCGTGCCACGCGCATCCATGGATGGTGACAGCTGATGGCTCGACCGTCTGTGTAGTGATCACATTGTTGTGTATTCGTAAAATTCGTGAATATAAAGTGCTTAAAATATGGAAATTGAACAACAAATTATTCCCTAACCATTCCAAAATATCAAACATGCTCAACGTTAATAATCAAGTTTTCACTTCTGCCGGCACTCCCGGAGTGCAATTTTTTTTTACACGCTTTATATTAGCTTCACTTGTATGTTTGTAACCGACTCCTTATAACGCGATTTTGACCCACTTCAAACGACCAGATTTCATTCAAACTTTGCAAATCTGTCAAGGACCGATGACAATGCAATAATTTCATAAATCTGTGCCATTATCCTTGCCAGGACAGCAAAACAACTGTCTTCGAAAACTACGCTGAAATACGTCACAAACTACGCTGACACACGACATATACTACGCTGACATACGTCACAAACTACGCTGACATACGTCACAAACTACGCTGACATACGTCACAAATTACGCTGACGTACGTCTCAAAATTCGAAACACCCTAAAAAATAGAAAATAAATAATAAAAAAAAGCGTGGGGTGCTTTTTAAGGTATTTTTTTATTGATATCAGGCACCCCACGCTTTTTTCCATTATTTTGTACTTTTTAGTTTGATTTTCAATGGAAGCGTGTTTTTAGTTTTTTTAAACTATTATTTTTTAATTAAAATTTATTTGTAATGTTCTTACACGTTACTCTCCTGACGAAAAAACCTTATAAAATAAAAATCAAAAGTAATTTATTCAAGCTAGGTTTAGAATCAGCACTTTTCGAACGTCAAAATTACATAAAACAGTCCCACAAACCGCCCGCCCGACACCAACTCCCCAGCGGCACTGTTTAGTTACATAAACTTGATTCTATACAATAGTAGGTAGGCAAAGTAATTACGAGACACAGAATATTACAATACATTATTGACCATATCTGCGAGAGCAGTGGTCTGGTGGCCCAGTGGTAATGGCCCCGAGTTACGAGTTATAGGTAGCGGGTTCGAACCCAACCCGCTTTACTATGTATAAATAATGTCATCACCATTGCTCTCACACCGGTAAAGGAAAACATCGTGAGGAAACCGGCATGTCCTAGAATAAAAAAATCGGACACATCAGACATCTACCAATCCGCACTGGGCCCGTGTGGTAGATTACGGCCCATTCCCTCTCAGAAAGGAGGCTTGTATCCCAGCAGTGGGAACGTTATAGACAAATTATGTATTTGCCATATGTCAGCTAACTATGCCAATATACCAACAAATAAATAAAAACTGGTGAAGTAAAAAATATACAAAGTAGTAGGTTTAAATAGTGTGTGTGTAACACAATAAATGAATATTATGATAATAAATTGTTCAGAATCGTCTACAGAATCGATTTCTGTTATTTTCTATACTGGCAATTGTTTATCCCAGAAATAATTAAAACTACTTTAATTATGGTCAAACTCACGTTCCCACGGACGTAATAAGATCGCGGCTGGCTATTTTCGCGCACTGTATTTTCAACTGTCGGTGTTGAACAGAGCATTGAGAATACAACAGAGTGCAGCGCGGGTGAGTCTCAGCGCGTCGAAGCACAGTTGAATTTTCACCTCTTGGCGCTGAGTAGTACCTTTAAAATCCAGTGCACGAAAATAACCAGCCGCGATTTTATTACGTCCGTGGGAACGTGTGTTAAGTCATAAAATAATTAACGTAGTCATAACATATACCTAGATAGTTAGGTAAATACCAACTTATACAAAATATACTTAGGTACTTACTACTATTAAACTCGGACCACGAAATAAAAATCTTTATTTTATTGGGCTGAGTTTAAAAATATGTAAGTAAACAATTAGTAGTCAAGCAATATTAGGCAGGTAACTTATAATATATCATTGGGTAATAGAATAGGTTCTCACTTACTGTGAGACACATCCCAACGTTCGGAGTCCATGTCGGCAACCAAACCGAATCGTAAACAATAAATCCAGGTCCGTAAACAAAGTTCCTGCCAGGGTCGCGAGATTCGTTCGAAAGAGTTACCATGGCCCCTTATGGGCACCTGATGGAACTAACTAACGGGTGGGTTTTAGTCAGTAAAAGTCTGACACGCCCTCCTGCTCCGCCCAGAGCGGGAGTAGTCATTTGATGATTTCCCATCCAAAAAAAAAAAAAACCGGCCAAGTGCGAGTCGGACTCGCGCACCGAGGGTTCCGTACAAACCTGCAGGTCATCATCATCATCATTCGTCATCATCGTTTATGAAATTAAATGTTTTTTTTTTAATTTTTATATTTGAGTTGACTGAATGAAAGGTAAATTGTGGTTTACGATTTATGACGTATTAAAAAAAAACTACTTACTAGATCTCGTTCAAACCAATTTTCGTTGGTAGTTTTCATGGTAATGTACATCATATATTTTTTTTAGTTTTATCATTCCCTTATTTTAGAAGTTACGGGGGGGGGGACACACATTTTACCACTTTGGAAGTGTCTCTCGCGCAAACTATTCAGTTTAGAAAAAAATGATATTAGAAACCTCAATTTCATTTTTAAAGACCTATCCATAGATACCCCACACGTAAGGGTTTGATTAAAATTTTTTTTTGTGTTTCAGTTCTATGTATGGGGAACCCCAAATATTATTGTTTTAAAAAAAAATGATATTAGAAACCTCAATATCATTTTTGAAGACCTATCCATAGATATCCCACACGTATGGGTTTGATGAAAAAAAAAATTTTGAGTTTCAATTCTATGTATGGGGAACCCCAAATATTATTGCTTTTTTTCTATTTTTGTGTGAAAATCTTAATGCGGTTCACTGAATACATCCACTTACCAAGTTTCAATAGCACAGCTCTTATAGTTTCGGAGAAAAGTGGCTGTGACATACTCGGACAGACAGACAGACAGACAGACAGACAGACAGACAGACAGACAGACATGGCGAATCTATAAGGGTTCCGTTTTTTGCCATTTGGCAACGGAACCCTAAAAAGCAAAGTTCATCATCATTGCATTCTCATCAGTCATTCAGTCTCTGTACTCGATACCAGATCAGAAGAAAAATCAAAAACCAAGTTCTATAGCATAGGTCAATAATAGTGTCAGAAATATCACAATACAATTGAATAAACAAATAAAAGTACGCCCAAAATGCATGTTACGCTAGTGTGAATACGTGTCCGAGCGGTACACAACACACCTACCGCGAGTCGTACAACCGTGCACACATTGACATTTTTGTGAGACGCGATAGCACTACCAGCTATTGAAAATTATGATAAATTTGGATGTGTTCCGTAATACCAAAAATGATGAATGAAAACTTAATGATTTTTCAATTGTTTTTTGTTATTTAGTATCTTGATAATATAATCTGTGTTATGGATAAAACATTATTACAGATATTGTTGTTTATAATGCAGAAAAAACAAAAAGAAAACATGTCATTTATGTTGTAAAAATGTGCGAAATGCAATTCGCTCAAACTTTGTTTTGGCTTAGTTTTTTTTTAAAAAAACGTCACCATAACCTAGATAAATACTGTCTAAAGCTGAATATCATCTTAAAATGGTGGAAATATGCTCAAATTGCAAATGATTTTGGTATTACGTTTGTATGGACAGACTGTCCGTCGCCGAGCCCTTAAGTAACGTATTTGTCAATGACTTACATTACGCCAAATGTTTGTTAAGGAGCAAAATAAACAATAAAAATCCTTCTTAACCTCTAAACTTATCTTAGGAAGGCGTAAGAATAACACTGCGAACTGTATTCCTTTTGTTTGTGAGCCAGTATTTTTGTGTAGCGTCGATAACATTGTGAAAAGATCCTCCCTTTGTCCCGAAGGGTTTACGAAGATATGATGACAACAAAGTTCAATAAAATATAATCTATTTTTGCGGGCGTTCAGTCGACATGTTTTCTTTCGAATTCATGGCCACTTTTATGGCGCGATATCGTAAAATAAATGTATAGAGAGAACAATATTGAGACAATGATAGTTGTCACAACAACCTATTAAAGTTCCAGGCGATTTTATCGAGAACAAATTAACGTTGTTCTTTCTGAACTGGAATGATTATTAGCTTGGCTTTTAAAGTAAAAAGATATCGCAGTTTTATCTTTATCTTTTCAAAATGAACGAACCTAAATCAAAATAATTCTGTTACAAAAAAAACCGCATGCATGCGGTTTTTTTTTTTTGTTACATAATCATTTTGATTTAGGTTCTTTTAGGTAATATTATTACCTTCATGCCATTAAAAGCACCAGCCAAGACGCTTTTGTTCGTTCCTTTTGTTAAACAAATTTAATTTTACAAAACTTATTTAATTAGCACAGCTTCGCTGGGATTAGATTTCTAGCTTGAACAACTAATCAAAGATTTATCTCGCCGCGAGGATGCACCTAACTCGACTTAATATTCAAAACATTTACGTATCAAAGCGTTCGGGAAGGTGTAAAAGCAAACTTGGTAAGTAGAAGGAACAACACTCCCGGTATCATAACATTATAATATTTCCCGATAAACTTCTTGCCGTAAAGTATAATATCTATGTTCAGGTTTATTATGAAATATCTTTCCAAACCACTCAATTCTAGATTTTGATTATACACAAATATTGTGTTTCTACAACAAAAACGTACTGACATGAAATTGACCGACAAATCCCCTACGAAATTGAAATTCCTGAAAAGAATACGTTTTTGGGGACACTCGGATCTCTTACCCCTTTCTTTGTTATGTAAATATCTGTGTCTGGCGAAAGTTTGCCAACAAATATTCCCTCAGTGCCGATCCATTAGAAAATGAAAGAACATTTGCTTGAAATGAAACAAGAGCTCACGAACGTCGCCCGGCGCCGCTCCACTGATGATATTAGAGGTACACCCCAAACTCTTTGTTTGGACAACACAGGTTAATATTAGTTTAGGACTAATGATTCATTTGCCACGGTTCGAATTACTTGTGCTACAGTGGCTACAATTTTGCATTCAATTTTCCTAGCCTTTAGACAACAGTTCGAGATTAAACTTGAAATACTTACTTAGCTCCAGGTTCAGGCGGCTTAGCAAGTCTATTAACTAATTACAGATAGGGCTGAAAGTTACTTTGAAGATTATTTTGGATTGATTGTCTAAATTTCATTTTACTCGTTTGAAGTCCTAAAGTTGCGGTGGGATATCCAATTCGAGGTGTCGATTAAAATCCGTATTTAGTTACTTTTAAGAAGTTGAATAGCGTCTGGCGAGTAATGGACAACATTAACTAACTAAAGTCTATTTGACGAAGTCATTGCACCGAAAGTAAGTGCTTATTTACGGCGAAGTAATTGGTAGAATGTTGTACATATTACGTACTTGGAGGTTGTCTCAAAAGGCTCATTAATGACTAAACCAAAACTCGGGACGTAGAAACATGAAATACGAGGAGTGTGTACTGTTGTACCCTTCACTACGTAGTCTGGGGAATTGTTTACTAGCGTACATTTTGCGGTCATAGAACTGTAACACTTACGTAACTATGTACTCAAGGAAATAGTATCTGATTCAATACTTTTGTAACTTTGAAATGAACGACGTGCGTGGAAGTTGGAGATGCCATTACATTTCTTTATCACAACAAAAAATAAATGTAAAACAACATGTTGTAGTACGACGGTAGGTACTAAGCTTGCCCCGGATAGGTTTAAAAACATTTCCACTTGGTCCTCTGTAGCGTGATAAAATAAACTCTATCCTCTTACGAGGGCCTTTAGGTTTGTTACAATAATAGTTCCATTTAGAATGTTCCAGGAGGTTTAAACCAGCAAGTAGATGTTCAGTACGATGTTTAGATTTTACCAACCTCCTATGTAATCAGTCGGTTGCGTTTATTTTTATTCAAGCATATTAATGATCCAGAGGGCCTCAACAAGTGGCAATCGCTTTCAAAGCGTTTTGTATTTCTACAACGATTTTCATGGAATCAAGTTTTTTGGTAGCTGCTGTCGTCTCATACATTTTTGACGTTTCCATCATCGTTATCGTTGATATGTCCGTACAACCTAATACCTTTTTTTTTGCGTGTGGGAAATCATCTAATGACGTCTCGCGCTCTGGGTGGAGCGGGCGGGCGTGTTAGACGTTTACTGACTACAACCCACCCGTGTTCCTTCAGTTGACTATATGCCAGGGTTACAGTAACTCTTTCGAACAAATCTCGTGACCCTGGAAGACAACCTAATACCTAGAATGTCAATTTACCTGGGCCCTCAAGTTCATTAACCGATGATCGCTGCTGATGAGTTTTTGAGTGAAGACCGCGAATTGGCAGGCAAAGGAAGGCTGAGACAGGTTGAGCAACGATCTTCGCAGAGCGGCTGATACCAATTCAATGAGAGTGGCCAAAGATACTCCGCCCAGTGTTCTGCATTATGTGATTCCACTTACAAAAATGAAAATGGGTCGAGTTATGCAGTGCGCTGACTGTACAGTAGACCATGCGTCAATGGTATCATTTTGACCTTGAGCTGACTCAAGGTCGAATAGCCTCGAATAGAATTTCAATAGAACAAGAGGCCAACTTTCACCGATTTAGTTGCTACTGATGTGCGGCCTACTGTACAATGATTAGCTCTCCGATTGCCTCTGCCCATGTATAACAGTGTGTACCTTACTAGAGAATGAGCAGCAGCGTTCTCTATGCGTTTTGCCACCATACTGCTATCACCAACCCTCCTGGGGTTGGTGATAGAGATAGCAAGCTTTGCAAGCGTTGCAATTATGGCACTATTTTTTTTAATTCTTTTTTAATTCATCATCTGCCTAGCCTTTTCCCAACTATGCTGGGGTCGGCTTCCAGTCTAAGCAGTTACAGCTGAGTAACAGTATTTTACATTTAGTGACTGCCTATCTGACCTCCACAATCCAGTTACTGGGTAATACGATACTCCGTGGTAAGACTGGTTGTCAGACTTTCGGGCCTCTGTCCACCCGTAACGACTGTCTAAGATCTACGAAAGACAGCTAAGACCAACGGCTTACCATGCATTCTGAGGCATGGGAACACCAAGACAAAGGTCTCGGTAACTCGGTATGTTACCGAGACCCTTGTCTTTGTATGTCAAGATGGTCATCCATCCATGACCAACCGCGGCAAGCGTAGCTTTACCTGAACGATCGACCCGTGCGGCTGTTACTTTTTTTAATTAGGGACTTCTATAACCGCAATACGTTTGACATTCCCATCGTACCATTAATACACACTATTTCCAATTATATTTGGACCACGAACCTGAACAGATTCTTCACATTATCACCATTTCGTTGGCACAGAAATTTATGAAATACCCATATCAAGTCGGTTCTACCTCAAGACCCAAAACAGATTATTAATATTAGATTCATTTCAAATCTTATCCATCAATAAGTGATATAAGTCTACCACAACTCCACACTCCGTACAATTAGGTGAGTCAGTGTTTTTCACTATGAACGCAAACTTATTATATGGAAGTAGGTAAGTCTAGGTCTATCAGCTGTAACAATAAATTTTCTACTCGGATTACTTTTGACAAACCAGGGCAAAAGCTGACCCTGGATGGTTTTATATCAGACACCCTTTTCCTGTGAATGTTTTGTTCAAAATATTCCTTCTAATCATCGTTACACTTATTTTTAAATTTAGGTAAAACTTCTACATTATCTAGCGTTTTATTAATTTCTTTTCCATGTTTAGTTGAATTTTTTGTCAGCTTGTCGACAGTAATACTGCAGTGGCTTAGTCATAATAATTACTCCTATAGAAGGAGTCGCGTCGAATCACTATCTTACAAGAATATCTTAGTACAAAAAGTCTTACACATATTTCATTTCTCGCACATAACAGCCTGAACTCCCAGCAGAAATATAGCAGTATAGACATCATAAGTTTAGCAATATAACGCGAATGATATGAGTTGTTTAATTGTTTCCGAAACAACTATACAACCGACATTACACTCGAGCCAAACTCTGCTTACAGTCTCATACAGTTCACTGGCGACACTGGCTTTTATGGGCTTTTATATAGCTTTAATTGTACTTATAACTATGTCTATTGTAACCTTTTTGGGTGGACTATCATCATCTTTAGCCTGTACTGGCCCACTGCTGGGTTTAAAAGTAGTTTTAGCAGTTCTGTTATATAATTCCTGGAATCTCGCAACACTGGCTTTTATAGGCCTTTGTACATATAGCTTTAATTATACTTATAACTGTATCTATAGTAACTATTTTGACTCGACTATTAACATCTTTAGCCTGTACTGACGAACTGTTTGGTTTAAAACTTTTTACTTTACTATTTTCGATCTTGGAATTCATTCAAGTTTACAAATCCATTTTCTAGAACGTACGGTTGGTTAGCCCATCGTTTTCTCATTATCTACTCTATCAGAGCTCCTCTCTACTGTTAGGGACAGTGAATCTTTCTATATTTATCTCCCACTGCTGCATCACGAAATTTTCATTGAAAGTAGTGATTGAAAACGCAGAACAAAATACTTGATTAAAGCATGGTGCTATACAAATGTGTGTCGTAAATATAAGTATAATTTAAAGCCCATTATAAAAATCGAACTTCAACAAGATAATCAGCCTGACTTCACAGATTCCGAAGGCTACCTCAGGGTTCCGGAAAATCAAGGTTGTCTCGAACCCAACAACTGGTACATCCCCATTCCCGACCGCCATTCCCTCGTTTCCAGGAAGCCTAATGCTATACATAAAGAGTTTGGTATACATGCGAGATATACACGCCATTGTTTATGAACCAGCCAAGGAGGACGGTTGGAGCTCAATCCGCTATTCAAACAAACATGTACCGTTCCGCTTAAGAGCACTTACACATGATATTGTTCATGGCAAAGTTTTGCAGCTCTCTCGCCTCGTGGAGATAAAATTAAATGTTGTTCCCTCTGCCAGTTTTTGTTTTCGTTATTGTGTCCTAAATATATTTTTCGGGAAGTGTATTCGCTTGTTTCTGTGTTAATCTGGGTGTAAAGTTAAAATATTGACTATTTGGTTGCTTTTTTGGCATCGCTACGAATTGAAGGTTGACACATTTTTTCTTATTTATAATTAGATACTAATGATTGCCGTAATAATATAATAATAATTCATATAAGTTTGAACGTGAACATTATTAATTATTATAAAAATTCTTTTGGCTTTCTGCACTCCTTCCCCTTAAAACTTGAACTCTGCGAAATTACATACTTTGCGTAATTTTCTTAAAAAGGGTACGAAAGCTTTTGCTTCAAGTATTAATATAAAGATAATCATTCATCAATTTCCAATAATTACTTATGATCTACATATATTGATCGACTCAACTTATTCCGAACCCCTCTGGAAGGCAGAACCTTTATTAGTAAAAAAAACACCGCCATTTGCCGCATTAGCCGATATTGGTTTCAGAGTACGACCTTCAATCAAATGAACAGTCCTATTGAGACGTTCCACAAATACGAAATTCTAGTACAAACATTTTAGTGAAAATACTCGACAACAAAAACAGTTGCTTCCAAATTATCTCACATTTACACTCGAAGAAGACATAAGACGTTTTCACTACCGCGGCTTACCACACATCCATCCCACAGAGCAAACATCGGAGCGTTGTAAATAAACAGGCGCGAACACTTCCCACACCCTCGTGTGAAAGATCCCTTACAACATCACCAACACAGAACATTCCTAATATGTTAATTTCAAATCCTGGATAATCAACGCTGAGACTGAACGCCTTCGGGAATTCAAGATTACGACGTTTGTAAACTTATCTCGTCTCTCGTTAGCGGGTGGGGCGAGCCTTCTGAATACGTAAACGTGTCATTCATGATTAAGCAACCGTTCGCGACGTGACTGTTGACAAAAACACGAACCGAGACAATCCCCGGCCCGATTGGGGCCAAAAATACAAATAGAGAACAATCAACTACTTAGATAAGACCCGCTCCGAACAAGTGTTACGTTCGTTAATCGAAACTACGCTCGAGAGGAATCCCATCCTGACTTACGTAGCTTATTGCTCCCCAATGATAGTATTTTTCCACGAAAAAGTTTCTACTTGATATTCAAACGCTATCGAAGACAAACCATACTGTAGTGATCTCTCACAACTTTTCAGTTTTTCAATCTGTGTGCCCGAGATTTATTTGGTTCGATGGGAGTTCTATTCAAATCACTCGGAATGTCTGTTCATCGAATGAGGAAAACTGTACACCAAGTAAGTGTAGGGTATATTCAATTCACATAAGAAAAGTATAAGTATACGCTCACAATTTACGTCATTAATCATTAGGAATGAAGGAATTTCGGTACGAAACCACGAAACGCGTGATTCGTAAAATAAATTGTGATATCAAACCATTTGTAGAAATTCGCCGTATAAATATGTACGGGATGATTCGAACGCGAAGTTTGAGAAGCGTATCATCGGCATCCCGGCGCGTGGCAAACGACCCCGAAAATTGCTCGCAATTTATTCGGTTCAAGGGTGACCCGAAATAAAAAGGAATGAGACGTTTGTCACTTAGTATATTATTTACTCGCGGACATTGTGGAAGAGAGTTGTAAAAAATGGTCCTCCACTCTGTTATCATAGTTGGGAGTTTGGGCAACATCTGCTGCGTTGACAATTCACTCGTATTTCCCTAAGGGCCTATTATAAATATACAGCCACTCTTAACGTGATTCATTTTCATAAGACGCCTTCTATATTTATTGCGCGCACGTTATTGCAGTTGTGTGTCGAAACTTGTAAAACTACATAAATTACGTGGCAATTTCTCTTCTTAACATAAAAACTATAGCAATTTCGATGTTAAATTTTCGAATGTTAATTCACAAACCCCAGATTACAAAAACTTCTATCTTTGAATGTCGTACTATCATCTATCTAAAGTACGAAGGAATGGTTTTCCATAATACCAATAGAGATTGTAACTTTGTCATCAAACTACGATTCCTTTGATTACAAAGAGAATTGAATACAAACTCGAGAGTGCTCAATAGTTTGGATATTATTTTAATTCTGTTACTAGAGACAGAGAAAATACTTTGTTTCAAAATTAAACCAATTGTTAAAGGAAACACCGCAACTGTTTGATTTGAAAAATTTATGTAATATGAGAGATAATGGAATCCTTATTATCTATATAATGTAAAACTCTAGACTAATTTACTTGTTCAATAGACAACAAAAGGATTCAAACAATAACCATACAAATAAGCTTAGCAGGCACAATTGTTTTGGAGGTTATTTATTTACAAGAACACATCGAGTAAAACCATTAGCGGGCAATCCTTTTATCTTATTTTTCACCCTTCTGCTCAGATTATATCTGACAGGGTGACGCGACCGCCCAGCCGAGCCCTGGCAAGCGAACGACTTCACAGTTTATTTCAGAAGTTAGGGCCTCGGCACGCCCGGCACAAGGTAATCCTTTGTCCGCCCCACTTATCTCCGACAACAAGAGCAACTCACTAATTTATTAGTCAACTTATGCAATACGGACGGATGCTGCCACTGGAGACTCGCATTTACATAAAACTTTCACGTTTATAGCTAAGGGTCACGTTTGAATGTCTAAACATTGTGCTGCCTAAACGATACACCCGAGACGAACTTGCTAAGAGGTAAAAATGTTACAATTGCATGCGGTGGAACTAGAGGATTGTTCTGAGTTTTCTGCTGAAGGCCCAAATGTTTTACGAGCATGTTCAGTGTTGATTTTGTGAACCTTACATTTACTACCGTGTAACTGTAAGGGATTTTGTATGGTTTGCAGTAGTTGCGTAGTTTTTGTTTGAGCGAACCAGCTTATGAGCAATAACACGAAGAGTGTGAAAATGTTACTTTCAAACTCTGTACGTAACTCGTAGCTTTGAGTAAATGCAATTATGAAAAAAATATTGCATGATTCCAGAAAATAAACTGAAGCCTAACTCATATAATTCTCAGAGCACTACTACATTAACCATTAGTTTCAAATTGCAATACTTTAAAGTAGTAGAAGTACGTGACTTATCCGGGATTGGAATCAAAAACCCGTGGGACTGACAGCACACTCCGACGAGCGGACGTAGTATCCCGAGACACGTGGAGTCTGTGTGCATTTTATATTAGCTGTAGGTAAAATGAGAACTGAGTTTGTTTTATTCTGTTTGAAAGATGTTCCTCCATTCTCTATGAAGGTTTGATGTAGGTACGGACACGTGACATGCGGTAGGATTTAATCAGTAACAAAAAAAGGAACTTTGGTAGGATTTTTGTACAAAAATGTCTTCCTTGTCTTGTAGCAATCTTTAAGCTTGATTGAAGTAACGTGTATCGTCTTTCGGGATACTAGAGTCCATGTTATTTCGAAACCAGTGATGTTTCTTAGAGTTACTTACCTATAAAGTCAACCAGTTATATTTTTAATGATATATGGTACTGTGACATTCAAATAACTGGAATGCTTCCTGCTCTAGGCGCTTACCTTGTTCTGCATCTTTTTTACTGCGATTGATCAAATTAACTAGTTATATTTAGAACATGTATAAGACCGCATTGCACAAGCCCAATTATTTATTAACAGCTTTTGGACTTTTGTTTCTCATTTTATATTTTACAATACTATCATTATGTAGCGTAAATTCAACTCTTAGCACAAAGGAATAGTACCTAAAGTTGCTACACAATAACGAGCTGTACCTAAAATGTGAGTTTGCGCAGTGCCCTGTGAACGCGATAAGTGTCACCATTTGTCACGACTTACATGAACAATCAAGCGCCAACACTGATGTTACACCATTTACTCTGACTTGCTGAATTATCAAGCCTGTCTCTAGCTATTATTTAGCTATCAGGGTCTATTTGCATCCTAATCTAGGAACAGAACTATTTCTTGCAAATAAACTTTTAATCTTTGGCCTCTAGTCTGCCTGGTCTGTAATTATAACAGTCATCATCATTATCATTTCAGCCGAAAGACATCCACTGCTGGACATACGCCTCCCCCAAGCTCCGCCACTTTGACCAGTTTTGTACTACTCCCAGCGGATTCCTGTGGCCTTCACAAAGTCGTTGGTCCCTCTTTTAAGAGGGCTTTCAGGTCGACGTCTTCCGGTACGCGGTCGCCACTCCAGAACCTTTCGGCACCATCGGATATCTGTTCTGCGAACAATGTGCCCTGCCCACTGCCACGTGCCACTGAGTTCGGAAAGCTTTCCAATCCTCATGTCAGTGTGTGTGACCATTGGCACTAGAACATGGTCGATCACAATGAGACTTATAAGAAGACCGAAAGTCAACCGAAAGGCAATGAAGAGGGCTATGCTTGTTATTTCAACTGTCATAATATGATAAAAAAAGGATTGTTCGCAACGAAATTGTCAAAGCATTAATAAGACGTCAATCATAAGAAAAACTCTAAGATCATAAGCATTAAATGCGGAAAGTCTTATTGCTGCATTCCAAAACAAACCTTATGATTGATTGCATAATTAATTAAGCGCAATCACACGAACACAATGCTGGCTGCAATAAAGATACCCTAACATAAGAAGGGTAGAGGAAAATATAATATTTTCCTGTTTACCCCAAGACGTATCCCATAGACGTAGTCGCCAATAAGAGGGATTGCCAAATAGCGTGACGAACACGCATGAAGGATTCATTTAGAACTCCTTCAAAACAATTTAATACAAAACTGTCGCATGTCAGTGTGTTGTAATCCTTTCTGTGGTAGTTAAAGTTGATAGTATTCGTAAAATGTTATCAAACTTTTTTGGAGAAATCAATTTAACTCTATAAGTCAGTAAGAATGGTCGATGAGTGTTCTACGAAAATGTAAGTTAAAGTATATGCATGCTTGTTTCCACTTAAATTTTTTGATACTTAATGGACGCCTGAATAATACCGCACTGTTGATTTTTCAGCGCAAAGTTGAAATCCAAGAGCACGCTTTTATTAAGGCGTTCATTAGGTTATAGTCTAGTGTAGAGATATAGATTAGAAATTATGACCAACTAGAGTAGAGAATACTTCGAATACGCTTTACAAATTTTACAACATAATGAACTTAACTGTAAATCTACAATATTGTTCCAGTAAAAATACCGTCTGTATATTTAACTTGTACCTGTTGTGTAAAGTTGGTAATGTTAGGTAAATGTCTTTGGGAGCTTAAAGTTTAAAGGTCGGCAATGCGGACTAAAAGTAAAAGAGTTGGTAGGGTTAACGCAATTGTAAACTTCTTTTTCTACTTAACTCACCCTACCTAACCTTTCTTAGAAAACAGGCTTGCGGAAACCTATACCCTTTCTTTGGGTGGGAAACCATCAAGGACTTCTCCCGCTCTGGGAAAACCGGGAGAGCGTGTCAGACTTTTACTGAGTAAAACCCACCCGTGTTCCTACAGTCGCCTGAGCTAGGGCCACGGTAATTCTTTCGAACTTATCCGCAACTCTGGCATGCCGAAACCTATACCTAAAGTCATACTTAAAAGATCTATACACATAATAAAACGAGTACTTATTTCGGAACGTTTCTGAGCATAATACACTAATCATAAACTTACAAAATTTACTAAGAAAAGGAGATGTTTCATTTTTATATGGGGCTCCGGCCATAACGTGTACCGTTTAGCGAAGCTGGGTAAATTACTCATGAATAGAATAAAGTAACATTTTTTTTCATAATATCAAATGGTTTTTATGTACAAAATAAAAATTAAAAATGTTTGACGTTTGTCCTAAGAGTGGTTATTTTGAATTCGTTTAGTAACACACTTCAAGAATGGAGACTAAAGATTTTTGTAACGATGAAATGGTCACACTTGAGTATGTTTACTCAAAAATATTTACAAGAGAGTAATAGTAATTTATTTTTAACACTACAAGAATACAAACATTTTTGAATTATTTTCTACTTAACATTGATTTGATGAGACTTGATTTCAGAACGAATGAAGTCTGCAAGCAAACGAGACGCCATGTTGAATAAAACATGGTAATAAATGAAAAACTATTATTTTTTGTACACAACAAATCAGGCGCAAATTAACCAGAGAATATTTTTCCCTAATTTGTGGTATTTTTTCCTCTTTTTTGATAAATGTACATCTGATAGCCGAAAATGAAACATCTCCTTTGATATTTTGTCAAGTTGTAAGAAACGTGTGTCATATTTCGTCAAGTTACCCAAATATAAGCCGACCTACAAACTGACGTAATAAAATCTGCATACCCCGAGAGCTGAAAATCGAACAATGTCTTTTTGGATGCGATGAGATGCACTTTGTTGGATTCTCAATGCTCGGGTCAACACTGAGAGTCGATAATCCAGTGAGCGATAAAATCCCACCGCGATACTAAGAAGCTTCCACAGAAACAAAATGGGATCATAGACTTAGGGTCATTCGCCGCACATGACCCCACCCTAGCCTATGTCATTTAGTCGGGGATGGCGTCACTGCCACTCATCCCTGAGGTGTAATTAATAAACTGTTAATGTATTAGGTCGTAGAAAACAAGTTCTATAGGTCAAATACCCGATCCTGTACAAGCTAGAACCATTTGCGAAATTAACTTGGTAATGAAGAAGTCTTCACTTTGAAAGTTATTTAAAAGTAAGAGATACCAAAAAAATGTATATGTAATAAGATAAATTGATAAGTAATTTGAAGTCGATGATTTTTTGGAACTGAAATTTAACTTTATGGTTTTTATAAACCGGAGACCCGATACTTGCAAGTTGTCTTGCGGCATTTGCATAATACATGGAAAATTACAACCATTTGGTTTCTACTTTAACGTAGCCAACATAATATTATTCCACAGCGATGTGTACGAGTACCTACTTCGACCCCTAAGTGTCCTTTTGTTTTGTATTTACTTGTACTGTCTGGTATAATTGTATTAATATTAATAATAACGTAGCCGTTCTTCAACCAGCCAGACAACAAAGTTTCTGTCCTGTTAACCGACTTCAAAAAGAAAGAGGTCCTCAAATCACCTGTTTTTTTTTTGTATGTTTGTTCCGCGATATCTTCGGCAATTGTGGGTCGATTTCAAATGTCGATTCTTTTTTTTTAACCAACGCAAAAAGAGGGTTGTTATACGTTTGACCGCTATGTGTGGCTGTCTATAGCACCGTAGCTCTTAAATGGGTTAACCGATTTAGGTGCGGTTTTTTTTTTTAATATAAAAGTAGGATTTCTAGCGGTAGTTCTTAGATATGGTTTATCAAAGTCAATTCAGCCGTTTCGACACGACGATACTTTTATCAAAATGTTACCTACAACTTCTTATTAAACTTAAAGGGCCGATACAGATTTTTGTTTTTACTTTTTAAAGGTTCGTTCGTTCGTTTAAAGAGTAGTTTTTGCGTCAGTTTCAATAATATGTATTTATTTAATCCATTTTGTATATCGTGATGTCGTTCTAATACTTCCTGTCACTGCTGTTTACCTGGCCAGTGGTAGTATACGAATTAGTGCAGGACATATTCCAAAACTAAAAAGTGACTTCCGCAAAAACACTACAAAGTAAAATAAAATAAGTAAAAAATAAATTGTGTTTCGGAAGTCGGTGGCAAAAAACTAAAATACAGATCCAAAAACACTGATTTCCAAAATTAAAGTTATTTTTCACTTTGTAGTTGGAAATCTTTTTTTTTTAACAAAAAAATGTTTATTCTTTAAAACAGCTGAAAATAAATCTTTCAAATAAACACAGTTCATGAAATTATTAACTGCATCACATAATAACGAAACTTAATGCATAAACTAAATTCGCTCCGTCCAGCGAACTAGCAAGACGTCAGAATTGGTCATGTAGTGAGAGTATTACACGACCCGAACTAACTTAACCCAATTTACAATGCTAACATGAGCGTACGCCGGGCATAGTGCTCAACGGGTTCCGCGTCTAACATAATAATATATCATCTACATCAATAATCTCTGACTTCCTTGTTAATCACTACCGGGTTTTTGTAAGTTGCGTAGTCGTCTGCTTTTAAGTGAATACTTCCTCACACTACAAATCTTTTATTAATAGGCTAATGAGGACAGCCATATCGACCAAAATAACTTAATTGATCTTTGAGTAATCGTGGACCGATAGTATTAGGTTATTGAAACTCTGGACGTTGTGAAATTTCCAAGCAGCAGTAGGTACTATGTTATTTACAACCATCTGGGTGGAAATAAAAGCGATTCCGAAAAGAGCGTGTAATTCTGCTTTACTAATTCTTTGTCGCATAGAAAAATCTACCAAAATCACTACAATTCTCAAGACCTTTAGGCGAAACCGGATGAACGAAATATCTAGTTGTCAAATACATGTTTCCCCAGACTTGTAATTGTTTTGTTAGTTATCACGATCCTACTAAGTCGTAGCATTTTCAACCTTTCGCTAGATACCTGCTAGGTGTTTTGTTGACAGATAAGCTCGAGCCAAGTCCCGCTAGCCACCCTAGCCACGTAATTCACCGGCTTTGCGCGGTACGTGCCTACAGCCGGCTACTGATAAACCTTTGTTTTCTACTTATCTCGGCCCGACACTGGCCTGTCTTCACCGACGTCACACCTGAACTGTATCTCTAGTTTTTTATAGAAAACTGTATCTGGTACAGGCTTTTCCTTTTTAAAGTTCAGTGAAGCATCCGATATGAAATGCTGTTTCTGGTAGAAATAAATAGTGAAAGCAAATAGACGCTGACTCTAATGTCAAAAGGATCCAATTCTGTAGGGACCAACATTTGTATGTTCTACAAATGTTTGTCCAAAGTCGGGATGTTTCTGCATACGGTTTGTGTACTTACTGGGAGAATTCTAATATGCTTGAGGCTTTGAGTGTGGTGTTACATCCTCCATACTTTACTTTGTTTACGCAAAATAAGTTTTTAAATCGACGAAGATTGCTTTAATAAGAATATTCTTGTGATCACGCTAGACTACAAGCCAAACCGGTGCAGCCAGCCAAGTTCCACTGTCACTTAAGTGCTCATAATCATAATGACGACAATCATGATTTCATGATTACTAACAATAGGTAGGTGTGTATGTTAATTTTTATTATCGAGCTCGTGAGTGACCTTTATTCCGGCCATTTTATCAATAAATGAGGATTACTAAGGCGGATTTTAAATACCACCAACAAATGACATTGAGTTTTGTATCATTATAATACCATACTATCACACCTGTATTCTCCGGTGGGTTAGGCAGAGGTGTATCCATAGTGGACTCACATTTCGCCAGATAGTTTAAGATTTTTCTTTCCGGAAGGGGACGCCCTAGGAGGACATATAAGGACCTTATTGGTGATGTTCTTCAGAAAGGTCAGGTGCGTAGTACTCGCAACCGGCGTATGTGTATGACCAATTGTATGAACCTAATCGAGGCAAAAGGAGTGTGTAGAGATCGTAACAGGTGGCGTTCCGTGGTTTCTGCCTACCCCCATGGGAAAAAAGCGTGATTGTATGTATGTATGTATGTATTTTTCTGTTTTCTTAAAATCCACGATGGGCCGTCCACATCCGTCTTACCAATAATACATGGATTCAAACTAACTTTCTCCTTTATCATCGACAATATTGAGGAAATTATTTCAATTTACAGGTTGTAATGCCATCAGTCTTTTCATAGAAATTGCTAAGAGCTTTATCAATTTCTACGACTGGTAAATAAGCAAAAAGATCCATTCCTGGCTAAAGTAATTACGCATTAAGATATTTAATTATGTACAAAGTGCAGCAAAACAAAATACCTTAAGGACGGTTACAATCAGATTGCAAAAACCATATTCACATATAATAGGACAGGTTCTCGAGGTCATGCATATCAATGTAAACTGAACAAAACCGCTCATACCAGCACTGACCACCGTGTGTTTATGCCGTGTTTACAACAAAATGAAGTACTTTATCACAATCACTCTGACGATAGCTATAATACAAATGACGAAATGTCAGGATGACTACGGTGACGATGCAAGATTATTCAGTTACGACGAAGCATACGACAAAATAGATGACACGCCGAAACCAATTTACGATATCAAGGATGCACCAAAATTATTTCAGAAGTTTATAAATGATTTTCAGAAGAAATACAAGGATGACCAAGATTATAAGAAGCATTACGAGAACTTCGTTGAGAACTTGAAGGAAATCAACAGGATCAACAGTGATAAGGAATACAGTTCGACGTCTGATATCAATCTGTTCGCTGATTTATCGGCAGAAGAGAGGCGGGAACTACTTGGATTTGCTTTTTGAGTGAAGTAAGTGTGCTTTTTGTTTTGTATTATTTTGTCAAACGTTATTTTTCTCTACTATAAATTCTTAGGGCTAATAACGTTAACTTCAGTTTTATAATATATCACGCTGTTACTGACTGTCCGATAGAAACTTTATTACTAAATTCTTTTTTCTAATTCCATTTCTTCCCGTGGGTGTCGTAAGAGGACACTAAGGGACTTTTACTAGGGAATGGGCAGCAGCGTTCTCTATGCATTTTACCACCATACTGCGATCGCTAACCCGCCTGCCAAGCGTGGCGATTATAGCAAACCACCCTAAAATTCGGAAGGCCTATTTTCGTCAGTATTTCGGCTGAAATGATAATAAACTACCTATTCCATTCATACTAACAACTAGCTATTTCTAACCTTCCTCTTGAATCACTGTGTTAATGGAACCCGCATTTAAATCCGTTGCGTTGTTTAAACGATCTGATTGTGCAGACGCGGGAAGTGACTTTATTTTATACTATGTATGTAAAAAAGATGATGATGCTATAGATAAACGTTCAAATTATTATTACAATTCAATCAACCAATTCGACAACCAATTCACTCAAATTACGACTAATAAATTATTTTTTATTACAAGACATCTAAATTTTTAAATGGAAATTAAAAACAAAAAGTGGTTTCTTAAAGTTCAATCAAGATATCCGTTTAAACGCGGTTAAATTAAATTAGCTGGTAATACTTTACCCACGTGTTGGATATAGAAAAGATATGTAATAGAAATTTTTTTTTCGTCATTCCAATTTCGTCCAAAACTTTAAATGACACTGATATGTACATTCAGGCAATCAAGCGATTTTAATTTTTTGGTTTTTGGAAATTCGTAAAAATATTAAGAATGTATGTTCCACGAAAAAATTACAAATACAGCTGATCGATTGCGGGCATTGACCTACGCGATTGGGAGGGATGAAATTTATTTTGGTTTTTTTTCTTGGTTTCATTCGTTTTTGATATCGATACTAAACTAGTAGGTAAAATGTTGCTAGCTAATTTAATTTGATCTTGTATTTAAATTATTTTAGTCAAAATCATCTCTATGCTGTCTACATACGGTGACTATAAGTTTTTTCTTTATACAACCTAAGTATTTAATTCGGGCTGAAGAATTGGCAGTCTTTTTTTCCTGTGTGGGCGATTTAGTTGGATAACTATTTACTTTAGGATTTAATTAGATTACGAATGATCTTTTGACTGCGTTAGCGAGGAGAGTACGCGCAGATGAATTTTTGGGCCCATTTTGCCATAAGAAAACGAACATACATCGATTGAGCGGGCCACCATGCCACTGTGCTGCAATACTATTGCGATCTGTAGTTCTACGCTCTAGTTACTTATTCATTTAAGCCATAAGACGTCCACTGCTGGACATAGGCCTCCCCAAATTTGGGGCTTTGCCTAAATCTCCACGCTTGACAGACGGGTTAACGATCGCAGTATGGTGGTTAAATGTGAAGAGAACGCTGTTGCCTATTCTCTAGTAAGTCACTTAGTCGCCTTTTACGACACCCACAAGAAGAAATGGGGTGATGCTATTTACGTTCGGCACTACACGGACTTATTGATCAGTAAGATCAAGGTTGTTATTGATCAAAGGTGCGGAGTAAACAAGATATAATTTAAAGTTCTCGACAAACAGCGCACCTTGGCTCTAGTAGATCAATTTCCATGATTTTTTCGTAGAAATTTTCGATTAGGGTCACGTCGCGTCTATTTGCCTGGGAGCCTTAACACTCTACATCGGTCCATAGTAACCAATGATAGAATAGTAGTCAATTGTGATATAAAAAGTAGCCATATATCTGTGACAGACGTGACAGGATATATAGGTACGAAATTTTCTCGAGGTGAATAAAATAAAGACATGACGACAATTTTAAGCAGGTATCCATTTTGATTGCTATTCGACGTCAATTTTTCACTAAATATGAACGTTCTAGCTGAATTCCTCTCACCACAGAGAGACTAGGAAGCTGCATTGCGGACAACCAAACGTAGTTACGTCGCCTGTTTCTGACGTATTGTATGAATGTGCTTTGTTGTGGAAAGACCACTGACCCTTCACTGACATTATTAGTTTCAGTGTAGGATTCACAAAACGTGAGCTTTGTTAAAGATGATAAGATTTGTGCATACATTGAGGAAGGATTCTCAACTCGTGTAGAAGTGGTGTCTTAGAATAAGTACAAAGAGCTTTATTCATAACATTTTTTTTACGGAGGGCTTCGTGGCTAAATAAAAACAGCCGCACAGTTCGATTGATGGTTTTATCTTTAGCATAGTTTACTAGGCTTGCCGAGGTCGGTCCATGGATGGGTGACCATTCATTACATAACGAGAACCTTCCGGCGTTGGTACCGGATATCAATTGTAGATTTTTGACAGTCATTACTAGTAGTCAGAAACCCGAAACTCTGACAAGCAGTCTTAGTAAACCGTATCGTATTTCTCAGTAACTGGATCGTGGAGGCCAGATGGGAATTTGCTTCATGTAAATACTGGTATACGACTGCATTTGGTTAGACTGGAAGCCGACCCCAAAATAGTTGGGAAAAGGTTTGGTAGATGATGATGAATTATATTTTAACCCGAGAACATCAGGATATTAGCAGAAAAGAATTAAAGACTAAAGAACTAGTGATGAGTGTAGGTTTTGTTAGCAGAAAAAGGGCATAAAATACACAATATTCCTTTATTTTTCATTAAACCCATTCAAGAGTGGACAGGTGACATTACGTATTGTTTCATACCTACTTTGCCTAAGCTCGTACAATTCCAGTTCAATATCGTCATCTACAAACTAAATGAACGCGAAATTATATTCTGCCTTACTCAATAGACATTTGATTTTCAATATTACATCAGCCACATCAAAAGCACTCGACTAATTGTAACACTTGCCACGAAGTGTGCTAGGAACTAATAGAACCCATATCTACAGACGCCAGCCAATTCATCAAGCTCATCAAATTTTGTGTAGTGGTTCCTAAAATCGATATTAGCATGCATAAATGTAGAGATCTATGAATGAGTGCCCACTCCTGCTTCACACGGTTTTAACAAGTTGATAAATTTGAGATTTCTTTATTATTTGTAAGTTTATTAATAATGTAGAAGACCCATAAACCTTCCGAAATCCGTGTGATGCCAGACGTAAACAATAGCATCATTTCATATCTTCCTGTTGGTGTCGTAAAAGGCGACTAAGGGACCTACGAGAGCATAGGCAGCAGCGTTATCTATGTATTTTACCACCATACTGCGATCGCCAACCTGCCTGACAAGCGTGGCGATTATGGCAAACCCCCATATTTTGAGAGAGGCCTTTGTCCAAAAATGGACGTCTCTCGCTGAAATGATGATGGTATGAATGTTAGTAGAAATCGCATCAAAATCCGTTGATTAGTTTTAAAAAAAAATACGTGATAACTCAGATACACACGAAAAGCGATTTTAATTTATAATATGTAGGGTCTGTTATAGCTGTTACCTGACCCATCCTGCCATTGGTTACATACATAGAGGATGGCAGGGACATAGACGTGAAACCTGTCGCAGGTATTCTGAACCTAGGCTGACTTTATTCGTGGGTTATTAAAAAAAATCGCTGTTCCATACATTTTCACCGCGTAGATACTGGCATCTTTCTATGAAACAGCTGTTTTTTCAGCTAATCTACCAAAAATATATACGTGGTGCTTGTGGTCGATATATAGACATAGCAGAAATTTCTTATAAGGTCATCTTTTCTCATTTCAGTAGCTATGAACACAAGTTGTGGAAGAATCGCTTTAGTTTAAATATTCGCCAGTTAGCAAAGTACGTTAGGGTCGACTGCTCGGTGCGCTGAAAGTACTTAAATACATGATAATTTTATAATGTACATCCAGCCTAATTTATCCGTGAAAGCTATTCATTCCAAGGTCCTTGTTAAAAGCATAATTTAAACCCTAAAATCTGAATAGGTCCTCATTAGTTTTTTAAGCCCTAAATATTCATTAAAAACAAAAAGCGTATGGAAATAAAGGGCTGTTAAATTTGGTCACATTAATAATCCCGGTCAAAGAATTTTGCATAGGGACATTTTCGCCTTGTCGTGGAAGGGTCGACACCGACACAAGGCGGGCATGGGCATAATGAATTAAATTAGGTACCACTGATAACCTCTCCGCACAATTTTGGGACAGGGACTAGGGACATAACAAAGAGATATATGTGGATAGAAACTGGATTGAATTTCATAGTAAGTTATACAATTTTATCTTGATTGAAACTGGTACATTTTCAAATTAATATTTCTATCACAAAATCAACCTTTAGCTTAGATTAAAAACATCGATCTCTTTATTGTAAAATGCAATTAAAAGTTCAGATTCAATCAACGACCTTTTGAGAAGATTAAGATAATTACACAGCTCAAACATTGATTCATGGATCCGTTCAAGAAAAATATTAAAAACATATCTAAAAAATGCTTAAATGGATGTGCTATTTAAGCATTTTTTTACAGAACTCGTCATTGTTTTTTTATGATCGAACGATAAAAATAAATTGATAAACGACGGATGGGTATAAAAACAGGGACTAATATTCATAAAAAGTGTAAAATGAATATAAACATATACAAAAACATAGTTCAAGATCAAGCGAGTTCCTTAACTTTATGGCGTCACACGGTCACTCCTCATACTAATGTATAAACAATTTTCTATTATTAGTTGTTAATTTAAACAAACATTACAATATTGTCTATTTTATACCATTAACACATTATGTTGGTTCCGTGTTCCGCACGTTTTTATTTCGATTAGAATATTAATTTGGAATTAGCAAAAAGTTTAAAAGACAAGGAACGTTCCAAGTTCATTACTTTTTTAATTTTGTTATCAATATATTACATAAAAGTCAACTGGTTTTTATAATTTGATCATTTTTAATCTGGTCTAATAAATATCTGCGTTGAAAAGGAACGTTTGTTCGCTCTTTAGAGATCGCCGACGGTAGCCAATTTTGACTTCACATTAGGTTAACATACAGACATTGTCCAATACGGTAGGTGCTGGTAGTTATTAAATACTATCATCATTATCATCACCATCCACAACCCGACTTCATCCACTGCCTGGGCTGCCCAGGCCTCTTTTTTCTTTTGCCAATCCCATGTTCTTGCGCCAGTCTCATTCAGGTTTTGCAAAAATGTCGTAATTCCTTAGTACAAGTATCATTGCATATCTCTGAAACAGACTATACTACTTATGTAAACAAAACAATCAGAAAACATATCTGTGGTTCCGATAATTTGTTGCAAATTGTGTGATTCGATTTTAATACTTAAATCCGTAATCCTACTGTTCTAAAATTGGAATCACTATATAGATGTTTTCCATTCGACAGTTATTCAGATGATTTCAGATTTTTTCAAATTACCTACAATTTAATTATGTTATTCACATTTGATGCCTTCTAAATACACATGATTACTTATTTCCTTTATTGAATAATTGCGTAAATAAGTAGCATGAAAACGATTTTTTTTGCACTATCATCAGAGGCTTTTGGAACAGACCATGAAAGCATCGGAGCATTTGATCGAGCTAATATTTACCTACATTGAGGAAATCGCTCCATTTTGTTTGACATTATTTTATCTATGAATAGATTCTTTTATTACTATGACCTTTCCAGACATAAAGGAGTAACATAACTCTTTGGCAGGGGACAAGACCTTGCTAATGTCAAGTGGTCCGAGTCCGAAGTAGAGAGTTAGGTGCATAACGCCTGCTCTGTGATTTATATCGCTTCAGATTCGACCCACATACATATGTATGTATGACCACATACATTTTAACAAAACGTTTTAGACCGCTGTTGGAGCGCCACGTGCTTCTTCCATTTAACTGAATTTATGTGAAACTTTATTCTGTTTTGTTTTTGTTTCAGAACGCTGTAACAACGGACTCCATTCGAAGAACATACTCGAAGATCTTCCCGCCACTATAGAATAAAGAAACCTTTATAAATCTAGATTGTTTTCATTTAACTACATATTTTACTTTCGTTATTTGAGCAACCAAGAATGAAACGTACAATATGTAACAGAGTATGTATATACAGGTTACAGTATTGTATAGTCAATCCATTTCCGTCGTTCTAATTCTAAATATTCGGCAAAATATCTTCTTTGTTCGGTACCTACTGTTACAGTATGATCTTGAGAGATGAAGAGATGAAGTGTCATCATAGATGTAGGTGGATCCAAGGTAAATTAAATTGCTAATCTGTTAACAAAGCTATACGGAAAAGTGTCGGGGCTAATCCCCGACATTTTTGCATACCTACCTAGGTACCTATTGTTCCGAGTGCAGTAGTGTGGAACATGGCTAACATGGTGTCATGAAATATTTTTATTTAGTTAGGTACTTACCTACTAACGACAGGCGCTTCTCTGCATGAAGTAAAAACCTTCGAATCTTATTCCAGTCTGCAATTTGAAAATAACCTATTAGGAAGCTAAAGTATCTCTACGTACTACAGGTAGACCAGCTTTTGCCAGCAGCTTCGTCTGCGAGGTGGTCAGGAATTTTCCAATTTATTCATTATCTGTGTGCAAAATTTCATCTAAATCCGTTCGGCCGTTTTTGCGTGACTGAGTAACAAACATCATAAATTTCCCATTATGTATGATACAAGAAGAATAATAGGCTTCTAAATTCTTAATGTCAACACTAAGAAAGATGCGCGCAATTTACAGTACCTACCTTCTAAATATACTGTAGATAGGTTCTTAGATCTGGGTAGGTACACCTCTGCCATCACGTTATCACAAATACAACTACAATAAGCTGGTAGGTTGTCACTATTTTTACATGTTGGGGCAGGTGTACATCCGTAAAAGATTTATTTCCAGCTATTCATAAGACATTGTTACCATAAATCTAACAGGGAATTTCCTTATTTCAACAGCATTTTCGCAAAAACATTTTCGAATATGGCTCTCAAAGACGATACTGACTACAATATCCCAAAGGAGATAATCCAAAGATTCGATAAAGTGAGAAACTAGCTCTTTCCTGCGGCCCGTCTCAGTCGCCGCGTAGACTACACAATGAGATGTTGGTTTTAAAACCTTTTTAGTTCTGACGGAAACCTATTCGGCGGGTAATTATTCGAATTTCAAATGCAGTTTACAAATATGTGACTTATCATCTGTTCAGATTTAGGGATCTATCTTAGATATTTGCGTGCCACAAGGTTCCATTTTAGGGCCTACGCTATTTTAACTGTGTGTAAGTTTGTGATTTAGCTCTCTCAAATTGTTCCTCTTACGCATATTCGGATAATACCTTACCGGCCATTTAGTACATGCTGAAAATTGGAAATTGGGACGAAGCTCAGAGAGATGTTTTGCCTATCTGTAAACAAAAACCCACTTCATACTTTCTCTCTAAAATCTACTTCCCAACGTTTAAGTACAGTTTTAATTAAAGCTGATAGCATTATAATGCTGCCTTTCCCTGAAAAACCTGCAAAACCAAATGCCTTCGCGTACTAATAAGCAGAAAACATATCATGGAATGGTCAATGTAGGCAGATGACTGGCAGAGTTACAAACTAATTACCTTTTTTTCAAGCCTGCGATTTAGTGATGACGCAGATACCTCATGTATGGTTTATTCCTACCTTTGCCAGTCAATACTAACATTTGGCATAACGGTCTAGGGCGGTAGTTCAAAGTCAAGTATGATACAACTGGAAAGGGCGCACAGAGCTTTCCATAAGGTCATGACTTTTAAACACATTTGGTATGTACAATACAGATCAATTGTACAAAGAATGCCAAGTTTTGGCTATGACCCAGTTTTTTCAAAATAAAAATATTTTATTTAACATAAACCTACACTGTATGTTATACTACACTGTACGTTGCGTACATACACTGCTTTACAGTTGGACAAAACGTAGGACCACAGACGAGTCCCACAGATAGGCCCAGAATGAAAATAAAACTTAGTTAAACAATGATTATCATACTTGAATTTAAAAAAAAAAAACTGTTTGTAAGTATTTGGTAGAGACATTCAACGATTGAATAAAACCTTCTCAGATTGTTAATAAGGTGAACTACCTTATGCTATATAGATAAGTAACAAATTATATACCTCTATGTGGCGCCAGAAACACCCAACTGTGCCTGAATAGTTCTATCCTAGGTACAAGGTATTATCAAGAAATATCGTGACTTTTTGTCCTATTTTTAACATTTTCACCGGTAGTAGGTATGTACTAGTAAGTATAAACTATTTGTTTCTTTAATTCGTTTTCATGTCCTTTTCAAGAGAAGTGTTCATCAAGTGTTATCTACTAGTTTAAACAAACAATACACAAAACAAAATTTCTAAGACTAAAGTATTTGATATTTTATGTTGGAGGCATTTACTCTTTTGCGTTTCTTAAATCGTTTTTTTTTTTTTTAGATTAACTGGCACAGCATTACTCCACCTGATGTGACTGCGCTTTGCCTGATTTTCTACCCAACTACATTTAAGTTCCATAACACACTTTCCCATATTAACGACCTGCATACGTTTTCGTTACTCAACGTTTGGAACTCGATTAGCCTGATACCAGGCATGGAACGCTCCATAGGTCTCTGTGTAACTCTTTTTTTTTTTGTGGGTGGGAAATCATTAAATGACTTCTCCCGCTCTAGGGTGGAGCAGAAGGGCGTGTCAGACATTTACTGACTAAAACCCACCCGCGTTCCTTCAGTTGCCCATGTGCCAGGGCCACGGTATCTCTTTCGAACAAATCTTGCGACCCTGGCAGTCTGCGTAACTCTCAGCCTGCACTCAGCCCCCTGCGTGAGCGTCCACGTCTTAGGACCGTACGTTGTAGTATGCAGAACACCCTGATTTAGAAGCGGGGCTTCAGAAATTATGGAATTTTGGGAAACATCAAAATGTTCTAGTTCAAGTGCAGAACATGCGGCTCACCCAAGCTGTATTCTTCTCGATGACTCTGTTTGCCTTTGCCAAAAGAACGAATCTGACCAATATAGACATACCGGTCAATAATTTCCAACATGTCATATACAACTTTAGCAGAACGATTTCAGTTGCGGAAGATGTTAGTCATTATCTTCGTCTAAGTGATATTCATCCTAAGTCATACCTTGAAAGAGGTTTTATAACGGCTTCCAAGCATTTCCTGGTGCCATCAAAATTTTCAGCGAAAAGCACTTGGTCATCTGCAAATCTTGTGAGACAGGTAGGCACCATTGATGTTAATCCCGAAATATTAAAAATAAATGACACGAGGAATAATGGTGGCCTTAAAATACTACCTTGTGGTACACCAAAATAATTAAGTCATTGTCATTTTGTTCTATTATTGTCCTTGCCAACGTTAAAGGTTTATATTGTTGTCTTTGGCTATTAATATTTTACTTTCATATG
This sequence comes from Aporophyla nigra, assembly GCA_947507805.1. Classification (NCBI taxonomy): domain Eukaryota; kingdom Metazoa; phylum Arthropoda; class Insecta; order Lepidoptera; family Noctuidae; genus Aporophyla; species Aporophyla nigra. The sequence continues at coordinate 15,422,787 of OX382297.1, read as the reverse complement.
CTATAGTTTAAGTTAAGAGGGGCTAGTGGCTAAGTAATAACAGCCACGGATCCATTTATCAGGTTAAGCTACGCTTAATGATGGGTGACCATCTTTACATACTAAGACTCCTCCGTGTCTTAGAAAGCATGTTAAGCCGTTGCTTCCGGCTGTTATTTGAAGATCTTTGATAGTTCAGTCGCTTCATGTAAAATACTGGTATTCAACAGCATCTAGTTAGATTGGAAGCCGACTCCAACACAGTTGTGAAAAGGTTATTTATGCAGATGATGACGGAGATGTTATAGGTTATATATTTATGTTAGATTAAGGCGTTCTGCATACATTATAATATGATGATTACCTGTATTTATTTGCTAAAAAATGTTAAAAAAAAAATTACAATGTAGAATTCATTTAGTCCAAGCTCACTGTTGTAATTGTATCGTATCACTTGCACCCACGCTCTAGCTCCTAGACAAATCAAATAGCAAAATGATGTAGGAAAGTCTAAAACAATAACCGTCTCGAGTTCGACCTATCCATAAAGCTAAACAAGTAAAGTGATTGATCTAGATAAGCTTTCGGCCCAAGAAATAAAAAGTATAATTTTCAGCAAGCTTCGTCATGCGGCATAATGTTAGAAACTGATAACTCGTCACCCGAGAACGAGGTAGGTATTCCTACTTTACAAATAGTACGGTCAAGCCTATTGACATTGCCCATGAAACGTAACGAACGAGTTCAAAAGTTCCACAATTACAATTGATTGATTGAATTCAAGTTACAATTGATATCTACCTTGTAGTCTCCGGTGGCAGAGTCGGACTCAGAAACGAGCGTTTTTGTTGGCCACATAATATCTGCAGTTTCCTGATTCAGATTCCGTGATACTTCGCGCAGAAGTTTGATTTTTTGTATTAAGAACTTACATTGCCAGTAGGGAGAGTGGGGCTTTAAACAAAATACAACGGAATTGAGAACTTGCTCCTTTTTTTTTAAGTGATTAATAATGTAGCTTGAACAGTAACAAGATTATTCGTACGTTACAAGCTCTGTGTATTCTGACCAAAAGATACGCAAATTCTCCGCTCACTATTGGAGATGGCGCTACTTACGCCGAATCTTGTTTCACTGTTTTGTGAGATCTTATTTGGTACATGCACAATGCAGTTTAAAGACAAAATAATTTAAAGTTAATATTAATGTTTTCAAATAAATAAAGTTGGGGTAATTAATTCAATTCTTTTTATCACATTATTTAGATACGTATAACGAAACGTTTTTGACGTTGTAAACGTCGAATCGACACGTTTGACGTTGACAGCAGCTAAAATTTGTCAACACTTGAAACCACTCGGATGCGAAAAATTTAAATTCTTTCCATATTTTTATAAAAATATTGAGGTACGTTTACTGAAATAGTATTAAATGTAGTAACAATCGGAAATGTGTTTTGTTAACTAATATATTTAATTCAAGAATCCGCTGCAGGCGGTACAGCTGGATTTCGGTAAGTGTTTTCCTACCAAATCTATTATTCCGTTTTTTTTACACGATCATTATAATAATTTAATCAATAAATAGTGATGCTATCCTTGAATAGCTAGTACCACACATTGTTGTTTAGTTTTAGTCAAATAATTAACATCTGGCGGCAGTTTAAATAATTCGAACGTCCAGCGTGTTGTAAGTGCTTTCACAATTTTTTGTTTTTTTTTGTTTTGAATTACGTACATGTGGATTTTAATGACCAGTGCGGGTACTGCATTTTCATGTCAAAATAATGTGCTGTGGCCTTGTGTGGGAAACATCCATGTTATTTCAATAACTTAGGCGTAGGTTCTAATTAAAAAGATTTAGCTCATATATTCCAACTGCATTACTTCTTCAATAAAAATACTTACCAGTAATTATTGGTGTTCTTCTTTAACATAATATGTTTTCATTTAAAAATATTGTTGCTGGCATGATGATCTGTGTTTACTTTTAAGTCATTTTCAAAATAAATCAAAAACTGTCCTGGTTTTAATATCATAATAAAAATACAATTTAAAATAATTATAATTTTATGCTTTCATCATAATTAAAGCGTTAGTAGATCCCTTTCATATGAAACATCTGTAATTTAAGTATAGTAGTTTATGAAATTGTTGCTTAATGAGGGGTATTAAAACAAGTGTGTGTGTTTAAAAATCAAACTGTAGGTGACGTTTTTAATAGTATCACACAAGTATTTTAATACCAATTTTTGTGCAGTTTTATACACTACTTTATCTACTCTCATACATTAAGATTGAACATACTAAATAATAGATCAAAGTTAAAAGAGTAAGACATAATGTATATTGTAATGCTATAATAATGGTGCGCCCCGCATATGTGTTGGAGTGCATCCCATCCACTGTGGTCGTCCCGCCCCATTAACGGGACAGTTGGGAAAAATTGTTTCATCCACACCGGTTGTGCCAACTCCGTCGTTTAACAGGGTGGATGGCACATATCAAGTATCATCAACCCCAGTGTGTTTATATTGGGGCGGAACCAAAAAGCATATTTACGGATAGTAGCAGGTGGTATTCCATAGTTTCTGCCTACCCCTGTGGAAAAATTGTGTGAGTTTATGTATGGACGGTATACGAAATTTTGTAATTTTTGATTGACTTCATTTTACAGACGTGCTTTTACAGTTCAAATACTGCATCCCATAAGTTTCAGTGCACCACATGAAAGAATTTCTTGTTTGATTATCTAATTAATGAGCTTCTTTTTATTATTGTCGAGAGTTATAATGCGAGATTTAAATTATTATGAAACATTCCTTATGGCCAGTTCTTTTTGATTTTGTGCCTTTTTTCGGGAAATGATAGTTCTTGAAATGAAGTTTATTTCTGTGATTTTAATTTTAGAAACAATAGTTCTGAGTAGTCAAAATCAAATCCAATTCATTGCCCATTTTATCTAAAATTTGACTACACAAAATATTTTTTTACTATGTTTTAAATATGAAAGTGGTAAAAAGTGATTAATGCATTGTATATATGACTTTTATAACAATTCATTGTAATTTTTACATACCATGTACCTAGACATGTACATTAAAACAATTTGTAAATGTGTTTAAATTCTAAACCTCTCACAGCAAAATTTACGAAATAGTTGCAGGTTTGAGGTCGATTAATCAAAGTGCAAACATACAAAGTAGCTCATTCATTTGATCAAAACTATAATGACATATAGTGCATTAAAAATTATAGAAATACGGTATTTTGACTACAATCTTCTATAAAATCATGTAAATCAGCAATATAAAAAAAACCTATACAACCTCTTACTTGCAAGTAATTATCATGTTTGATAAGGTATCTAGTAACTCCCCCACAATTTAATTCCTGTGGATGTTATAAGTACTAAGTATGAGCGGAACTATGGCTTCCGAACTCCCGTCCAGAGTGTTATTTAAACCATTGTAGCAATTTATATAATTTATCAGTCTGATAAGGCTATCATTTTAACTAATAAAAATAAACACTGTGTCCTCTCTAAAAAATAGTTATTTTCATTGTTTCTTACATTTAGTCAATTATTCTTACAGTCTTATATTCGCTAGCAACCAATTACATAATAATATCCCGTTTCCCTTTACATATTTGTTATGAAAACACCTATTCAAGTATGAATAATTCGGATTTAATCACTTAACCACTTATTAATAAACGACTGCATCGTCGGTCTGTGAGTAGTGCCGACCATGAGGTTTAGGGTGCGATTCCGGTGGCCAAAGTGTCATTAGATTTTTCCTCGGAGAATATCTCAGACGCAGCCTGGGGTCGGGATTTGAGGTGATCATCATCATTTCAGCCTTAAGACGTCCACTGCTGGACTTAGGCCTACCACAAGCATAGTCGCTTCGATTAGTTCTGTGCTTCTCGCATCCAGCGGATTCCTGCGCCCTTTACCAAGTCATAGGTCCATCTTGTGGGACGTCTTCCATTGCTTCACCTTCCAGTACGCTGTTGCCACTCTAAAACCTTCCGGCCACATCGGCCATGGGCCCTGCCTGCTGCCACTTAATTTTAGCATTTCTTAGATTAGATTTAGATTTGCGCCTGGTTGATGGCAATGGGCTCACCCCCTAATTCATTGGGCTTCATCATAACTGGTGAAATGTGGGTGTACTATAGGCAGGGGGGGTGCCTAACCTATTCGGGAATACAGGCGTTATGATCTTATGTAATAAATTTCATCATCTGCCTAGCCTTTTCCCAACTATGTTGCGATCGGCTCAGCTGAATACCAGTATTTACATGTAACGACTGCCTATCTGATCTCCACAACCCAGGTATTGGGTAATACGATACCCTTGGTAAGATTGGTTGTCAGTATTTCGGGCTTCTGACGACCCGTAATGACTGTCAAAGACCCACAAATGACAGCCGGGACCAACGACTTAACGTGCTGTCAAACATGGAGAGATCTTGGTATAAAAAAATGGTCTGATGAAAATTGTTATGATGTCTGTTGGGATTGAGGTGAATGTTTTCTGAGTCCGATTTGTTATCTGTTTACCATATTGTTAATTTAATCTGTTTTTTGACTAATCTGATATTATTATACATGTCATATTGTGTTTGACGAAATTATATTCCGACCGTAAATTTATTTGACATTTTATCAATAATTTAGACCTCACAATTTTTAATATTTATGATGCTATATTTTTTGTCAATTTCGATGTATTGAACTGTATAATTTAGATTTTTCTTTGACATAATTAGTAACCAATCTTTGAAATGTATTAAATTGTCTTGTGTATGTTTATAATTATAAATAATATTTTGCATGCCTTAATTGGTAGGACATAATTAACTGCGCATCTACTCAACATCTCAAAATGTATTTATTTCTATGTTCTGCAATAAATGAATTGAATTGAATTGTCACCCATCCGCAATTCGACCTCGGCAAACGTAGCTTAACCTGATCGATTGAATCGTGCGGCTGTTATTACCACAAACCCCTCCAAATATATATGAAATAAATAATAGTTTAAAAAAACTAAAAAAACACGCTTCCATTGAAAACCAAACTAAAAAGTACAAAATAATGGAAAAAAAGCGTGGGGTGCTTTTTAAGGTATTTTTTTATTGATATCAGGCACCCCACGCTTTTTTTCCATTATTTTGTACTTTTTAGTTTGGTTTTCAATGGAAGCGTGTTTTTTAGTTTTTTTGAACTATTATTTATTTTCTATTTTTTAGGGTGTTTCGAATTTTGAGACGTATGTCAGCGTAGTTTTCGCAGACAGTTTTTTTTGCTGTCCTGGTAACCCTGGCAAGGATAATGGCACAAAATGAAATTATTGCATTGTCATCGGTCCTTGACAGGTGTGCAAAGTTTGAATGAAATCTGGTCGTTTAAAGTGGGTCAAAATCGCGCTATAAGGAGTCGGTTACAAACAAATATACAAACATACTAACATACAAACATACAAGTGAAGCTAATATAAAGCGTGTAAAAAAGGCTTATGTAATACATTACTAAGTGTAAAGTAAAGCCTTACTTAAACCTTGAAAAATGTATCATAAATCTGAAGGTTATGCTAGTTGTAATTTGACTCCCTGTTTATTAATAAGGGGGTTATTGTTCGTTGAATTGCAAAAAAATTGGCTTGACTAGCGAAATTGGACGCTATGCCCCGATAACGCTACAAATGTACCTACGTATGTATTATGATTTGGTACACAGTTAATACTCGAATCAATTGTAACGAGCAACTCGTGATGCAATCTAATCGTTTAGATGTTTATTACTGCTTAACTAACAATGACTCCCATCCGTACTCGCATTGGCATTTTTTTTCTGATGGACTAATTCTTAGGCACCTTCCACTTGTTTCCATAGCTGGGCATTAACTCGTTAATCCGTTAATCGTTAATTAACGAAGTTAACATTTTGATTAACGGATTAACTTTTAAGTTAACTTTTAAAAATGTTAACGGACACGTTAACTTCCGTTAATATGCAGAAGTCCGTTAATCGTTAATCACTATTTACCGCACAGCACCGCGGCGCGGCGTGAAAAACAGGTTCAGACAAGTATGAAACGACAAGTGCCGGGTGGCGCGTGGCAGCAAGTGAAACAAAAATTAAACTAGATATATTTTGCTGGCGCGTGTGAGTGAGAAACGAACTGCGAAGAGATGTGTTTCGTTGAATCATTCCATTACTTAGCGCCGGTGCTTAGAGTGACGAGTGTTTGACGTCTGTTTTCCACGGGTAAAGATGTTGACGTGACAACGTCTTATAATTCGATGGAGCCCGCTGCACGCACGAAAAAACATGACTCATGCGGCGTTACCTCGCTCTGAGGCGTTTTATTTAAGGCTTGAAGTGCAAGCGAGAGCGCGCATCAGTATTTTCTTATGATGTTGTCACGTTCAACTATCGTCAGTAAACCGACTTTATAGACAACCGCTTTTTTTAACACCAAAACGAGCTTCGCTTTCAGACGAGAACTTCAACATGTTAATGTTCATGAAGGGGAATATGCACCTTATGCCCGACGATTAAATCACACATTTGAATTATACAAGTATTTTGTTTTGTTCCTAACCTGTTAACTTCCAGAACCTAAACCAACAGGTTTTATTAGTTCACTAACGCAACGATATAAAAATACAATTTTACACATATTAACGGATTAACGTTAACTTGCGTTAATTCTTCCGAAATGTAACGCTTTAACGTTTAACGAAGCTAACCTTTTTTGTAGCGGATTAACGATTAACGAAGTTAACTATTTGATTAACGGTGCCCAGCTATGCTTGTTTCGTTGATCCAAAGTAGAAGTTCGTCGACAACAAAGACATAGAATCATTTACAAATCTTTTAAGTCGACTATATGCAGCGTAGACGTTACCAAACGCGACGCTGACGCCACGTGATAGTGACGTATTTATGATAGAATACTGAAGACGCGTAGCTAGCCCAGCGCATGCATTTATACAACGTCTACGCGACGTTTACGCCTACGCTGGACTCGTGTCCTTGAATGATACTCGAGAATATGTGTGTCACACTGAAAGTTTTAAGAAAATTAAAAACCGGATGATGTAGAAGCCTGGTTTTTGTTGCTCTTCGAAGAAGTCTCCGTTCGTTTCTAAACACCGTCGCATGCGGTGGAACCATTGACTGCAGCAGTGGGCCCACTATTTTTTAGGTATCTCTTCCATGCCTTCTCCAAGCGCAGCCAGAGCTTCTTCATGGTTGATAAAACGAATTCCTCTAAGTATATCTTTTATTTTTGGAAATAAATATAAATCACAAAATGCCAGATCCGGACTTTAAGGAGGATATTCGATATTTCGTCTGGCGGAGTGGGCTGGAACGTTGTTGTAGTGGAGGAGGTGGTTGGTGGTCGTTGTTGTGGTGGTGGTGATCCTGCATATTGGGCGCTGCCATCTAACATTTTCCAAGACAACTGCTAAACAAAGACTGATTAAAAATCTTCAGTAACAGTCCTTTTTTCTTCTAGGACAGTTGCTGCGAAATCAAAATCAAAAGTCATTTATTCAAACTAGGCTGAAATTCAGCACTTTTTGAACGTCAAAGTTACATAAGACAGTCCCCCAAAAGCATCCGCCCTTTACCACTTCCTAGTGCTTTCGCTGGGAAGCAGAAGTGGCGCAACAAACTCCCCAACAACATAGCTGTCTGTTGACAGTCCAAATGACCAGCCCGTCCAAAGAATGAGGCAAGCATCTTTGTCCCTTTATTTTTGTCGGCTGAACAGTCTTCGAATGGAAACATCCATTGCGCAGATTATCTTTTGGTTTCGGGTTCGTAAAAATATTCCAGCTTTCATCACCTGTGTCGATGTCATATACAAATTCGAGTCACCTTCGTCATAATTTTCAAGCATTGAGCGGCACCAATGTAAATGATGGCTTTTTGATCTTCCATCAAATTAGAAGGTATCCATCCAGCTTTGTACTAGATGAAGCTTTCTGGCACCTAAATGTTCATGTAAGACTTTTTGTACTTGACTCATACCAATACCTAAAGCTACCCGAATCTGTTAATATGTCATCCTTCTATCAGCTTCTATTATTAGCCGCACAGCACTCACGTTATCTTCAGCAGTCGCCGTACAAGAACGTCCTTCTCGCGAATGATCATTTTTTTTTTTTCATAATGCTTTTCATATTGGGCTATTTTAAATACTTTCAGTGTGACCCTCATAGTTCGTCTCTAAATATACGACATGATTAATTTTTAAGTAATCTCTTGAATCAATGTCTGATTCATTGGTTAGAAGAGATAAGCCTATATGACTCATTTCACAGGCGAATGAATGAATTAATAGTTCAGATCGAATTATAAAGCGAAGAAAAGAGAATCTCTGAGGTAAGTCGAGGATTTTACGATTACTGTGCAACCTAACTGATCCTAAGAACTGTGGAACTTTAATGAATGTTGTATTCTTATTGAAATAAAATTTCCGTGAATTGACACCGTTCATTTAAATACTCCTATAAAGATTGTTCTTCCTCTTCCCGAGCCGAATTGGAACTTGGGTATTTAAAAACATGGAAATAAAATGGCAAACATTCACCGGAACTCACAACGCTAAAACCCTGCGCAGACCACTTATAATATTATATGTTTTAATAAAACAAATGTACTATGCCGTTCCATGCGGCACTAACTTCTTTTGAACTGGCCTTGAAGCAGGTATATATACCTATCTAATTACTATGTTCAATTTTTTCTTTTGTATGTAAACTGACTAACAGACATGTTTGTTTACGATATATACGTATCAAGGGAAGTTACGAGGGGCAAGTGCGCACGCGCCTCTAGACAGCCGTCGTATCGCCGGGTCAGTCAGTGATCGAACGTCAGTGTGGTGTGGTCGCGCAGATTCGCACGCAAAAACCCTCGATAAATTAAAATATGTTTCGTGTTTTTTCTGTTTTGTAATTTTTTGTTGTCAATAGTGAAAGTGTTGTTGATTTTTTTGCATTGGTAAGATTTTATTTTTATTTATGTTCACGAATATTTTTAGGCTTCAAGCGTGTAGTTTTTTACCGAGACTTGTTTCTGCTGAATGCAATATTATTTTCAATTTCAATAACTGAAAAAGGGTCAATGCACTTATCATTAATAACGAACTTATACTGTGTTAGTTATCCACATTATAGTTTTGTAATAATATAAGTGTTTACAATTGTTGGTGAACCTATTATATATGTATTTTTTAATGAACGTATGCAGCTGCTTTGTTCTTCAAGTTCCATAATAAAAGTTCTTCTTAATAATGAATAGAATACTCCTTTTTCAAATATATTTCAAATACACATTTATGCTCTTCATAGATGAAAATGCTTCAAATAGTCTAATTGAAACTTGAACCTTGAAAACAAATTTATTAGAATTAAACAAGAATAAAATACTTGATCAAACAACATTATATAGGTATTGATCACTATACAGTATAAGTAAATAACTTCAACACCTAATACATAATAACAATGAATACCTAATATAAATAAAATAATGAATAATTTCATGAATTCAATAAATGAAACAACAGTTAGAATAATCTGCAAAATAGACACTTCACGACAATTTGCCGTGTTACAATCATTTCATAAAACTGTCAAAGATTGACAGTTGAGATTTGAATAAATCAATTAAAGTTCGTAGACAGAAAGGACTAGTCGTAGTTCAAATTAGCTTAACCATAACAATTAATTTCCTTGACTTAACGTGCTGTTTTAGACCCTTAAAGATTACTTAGCGAATTTATTTTATTAAACGTTCAATTATCAGAGGTGAAAGAACTGCTTACTCATATAACAATAACTACTGTGTCTTTATTTGTACAACAATTTATTAAACAGGCTTAGAATAGAATGTACAGGTGTACAAATAGGTGGTCAATTTCTGTTTAGTGAGGTATCGTTTTTGTTAACTACTTTCGAAACGAATCAATCCATTAATTGCAAAGAGTATTAAGGAGGGTAAAAATGCGCCGCCCTACACCTATTTGGAGTAGGACGGCAAATTTTAGTGATTTTCATTTTTTTTTTTTTAACATACACCGTGTCATTTTAGCCTTCTTACAAAGGTTGTCCACTCAATATATCCGACGTAATCCTTTTAGCGTGATAAAAAAAATGTAACCATTAATTAAGACAATCGGTACTAAGAAAAAAATAAATAATGCTTTAGAATCATGAAACATCCTGTTAATAATGTTTATGTATCAGATGGTACAGGACATACCTACCCAGTGCACTACGTCATGCGTCATCATAATGAATAATATTTTTTTATTTTTATTATTCAAATGTTCATTTTTTTTTCTTATGCATGTGTAGTAGTCATTGGATACATGAAGTGGGCTTCCATTGTAAGACGATTAAAATGTCACGGTGTATGTTAAAAACAATCATGAGAGTCACAAAAATTTGACGTAAAAAAAAATTATAACGATTTTTTCTATTTGAAACTCAATAACAAAAAAAATGGATCTAAAACACACTAGGCTCGGCCGACAGGCCGAGCCTAGTGTGGAGCGCCACCTATCGGATCCAAAACTATCTTGTATTTCAAGCTGGAACCAACCATAAATGTTCACAAAATTCTTCGAAAATTTGTGTGTACGAAGAAAGTAACACGTGACTTTTATATATTAAGATAAAATATATTTTTTTAATTGTTCAACCCAAGAATCACCCTTAAATATCACCGAATTCAGGATCAACAACTTATTTTGTTACACAGACTGAAGTTACAAATTATAGCATAACAACTCAAATAATTGATAGAAGCACAATTCACATCCTTGATTTGTATTACCATTGTTTTCAACTATAGTGTCCTTGTGTTTTTTCAGCAGTTAAACTATTTATAAACACTGCTGACGTCAATTAAATGTGTTCTACAAATGCCTCGCGTTAAAGAAGGCATATAAAGAAACTAAATGAGAAGTTGGACGTCAAAGCAGAGGTCTACGTAATTAGTTTTTATTGTGCTCTGAAAGAATTTAAAATGAGCCTAAGCGGAGCGCTTTCTGTATCTCTTAGTTTTGAAAGCGAAACCACGAACACTTTTTAGTTTTATTCAGCGTTGTTTATGCCAAAGAAAAGTGTGAGCTACTTGCCCTGCACTTACCGCTTACCATTACCATTCAAAAGTTAAGTTTGCTTTCGTCAAGTTTTTGAGTCGAGTTTCCTCTAAAAATTTCTTATCATCACCAAACCTTGGTTTGGTGCTAAAAACGTTACGATTCTCTTCCTTAAAGACCCATTTCTTCCAAAAAAAGGTCCTATTTATTTATCTCACAACAATCATGCCAGCTTTGTTTTGCTGTCAGCAAATTCAAAGGAACGTTTTTAATATGGCGTATTGTTGAGCATCGGTTTTTGGTTCAGTCTACAACGAGATCGTGGCACTCACAAGGCACGTATCAAGTGACAAACGCTGGAATGTTCTTAGGCTAGAGAAACCGACACCAACAGAATGTGGCTTCACAATAAAATTCTTTTTCGCTTTGTTGCCAATATTTCTTACGACACTCGAATATATGAAAGGGTTTCAACCATAAAAGTAAATATTTTCAAAGAAACGAATTTTTCTTTATTTTCTCTGGCATCGTAAATAATATATCGCCTCGAACGTTCATTTTGAACTCCTATCACGTAATTATTACGTATGTTACCTTCAAAACTTAGATACACTACAAGCGAGATAGTTTGTTTTATTTTTTTGTTTTGGTGAAAGCGCTAAAGCGTTCACAGCATCCCAATTAGGTTTAACTCAATATACTCGTGTTAATAAAGAAAAAGAAAATATTCGTGGTCTTTCATATAAGCTTATAATGAATTTAAGCACTGACATTATTCAAAGGATACGAAGCAGGAATACTAATTTTAGTAGAGAAAGTTGGGAGTATGGTGGCACGTAACTCTTGAAGATACAACACCGTACGGATAATCTTAGTTCATTAACATCTAGTTCATCCTACATTACTTTTTTACTCATTCTGAATACGTAATAAGTAATTCAATTATTATTCATTTGAAATAATGTTTACTCTGTTTACTTAGCTAAGTACTATTAAATTATTTTCATTACCACTGCACTCAAAAACGGTGAAGCAAAACATCGTGAGGAAACCGGCATATATTAGAACCAAAAATTCGAAGACATGTGACATCTACCCACCCGCACTGGGCCCACGTGGTGGATTATGGCCCACTCCCTCTCACCGAAAGGAGGCCTGTGTCCCAGCAGGGGGAACATTATAGGCTGATGAAGATGAACTTATCTTAAACGACACTTATACAATAAACTTTATTACATGTCGATCACAGCGACACTTTCTCGGTTTGTGACGCTAAATAATAGCAAATAAAAGAAAAATATGCAAAAACGATAAAGTAACACACACTTGACAACACGACATTGCCACCGCCGACGCTGAAAATTGGTCCAATGATATTCGAACACGATTTTCTCAGTACTTATCGTCCCTGTATTGAACGTTTTGAGTCCCAGAAATATATAGAATCTCTTTGAGTTGAAGCACTGTTGAACTCAACTCACAATTTATTTATACAGTGCAAATACTTTGTTTTCTTGAGTATCTTGGACAAAAATTCTTTGAATAAGAAATGCTGAAGAAATATGATATTGAGTGATGAGACTGCAGGTTATGTTTGACAACAGTTTACTATAAATAAAGACATAAACTTTTTTGTTCAAAATTACAGTAGCGACAAACGCTGAGAGTGCCAAATCGTGACACGACTACGAGTAACACTTTTATCTGTCGTGATCGGGCTGTTTGCTAGGAAATCGCGTAATATGTCGAGACAACGGTACTCAACACCAGTCACTCAGCGGGTTTTACGAGTTCTGTAATATAAGGTTACGCGCTAACACCTATACACAATGCTCCAAATACTTCTGACAGGGTGTGATGCAAGCGTAGCATTTACGGGAAACTATCTCAAGTTTATAACTTTCCATCTGAAAACAATACGCAAGCATTGTTTACAGATTGTTTACTGTAGAAGTTTTATCCTTCTTTTAGTAAGCGAAAATTCAATCGTCACAACTTAGAAATGTGAACTTTTCCTATCATTCACAGGTTCATGATATTTTTATCGACAGGCCGTATTTTTATTTATTATTTCTTCAACACGTGAACCTTTAGCCTTTCTGAAATTAATTTTGTTGCTCATTGAAGGCGTGCGAGCCTGTCGTCGCTGACTCCCGATAACATTGACTGATCGGACGTTGGACGGCTGGAATAGATGAGAGAAGTACGTGCTACGTCCGAAACTCCGCGTGATGAATCGGCGACTTGTAATCGTTGGACTAACACGGGTACCGTAATTTGTTAAGGGAAAGTTCATTGGGTCCTGGGTCCTGCAGATGTGCACTATCATCTATTGTGAACGAAAACGCGACATGTTTATTTATGGACCGTTAAATTAACTTTGGATTTTCTTTTGAGCAAAGGAGAGCCCTTGGTGAATAATAAAATAATGCTAACCTAATAAATGATTCGTTGGGATATTTAGCTGTATCTCTTTGAATACTTACCTGTTTATTTTATTTATACTCGAAATAAGTTTTTCCTTAAAATCATATTATTGAAGAATATGAAAACAAAGGATAGAAAGGACGCTTGCTGTTTTTTTTTTTTTTTGTCCTTTTGCTGATTGCTAATATTTTTGTCTCGTGAGCAGTTTCTCCTCAAAATCAAACTAAAGGACACTTTTCTTGTCTTTCGGGTCTTTGCAGAGTCTGGGAAAACTGTTCGGGTCTGTATTAATGAGGCGAACGTGCCGTGCTTGCGATGGAGCTCGAAACAAATCGATGTCTCGTAATCGACGGACTCGCATTTCGGGCAATTTGTTCGGGTGAAAATATTACTACTTTTTTTATAACACTTGCTCGGTATTTATCTCAGTCGCTTAAACATGTGACCGTCGTGTCAGCGTTTGCGAAACTGAAGCTTTACTTCTGGGAGAATTCTTTGAGGTTTTTCATTGTTTAATTCACAAAACTTTCTTTGATATGGATCATCATACAGACAGGCCTGATGGTCTAGTGGTTAGCGACCCTGACTGCTATGCCGGAGGTCGTGGGTTCGATTCCCACCCAGGACAAATGTTTGTGTGATGAGCACGATCATTTGTTCTGTGTCTGGGTGTAATTTATCTATAATATGTATGTATTTAGAAATATATAAGTATGTTTATCAGTTGTCTAGTACCCATAACACAAGCTCTGCTTAGCTTGGGACTAGATGGCGTTGTGTGATAGTTGTGGAATATTATTATTATATTATTATTATCATAGTTTGCTTTTAAAAATGATTATTTTTAGTGCCTCAGTTCTTTTCATTTAAGGCTCCCGTAGACCGGCGAGATTCGATTCTAGTAGATCAATTTCCACGAAACTTTCACAGATTTTTGTCAAGTCGAGTCGCGTCGCGCTGTTTGTTCTAACAGCCCTTGTTTATAAGTTTTCTAAAGAATACGTTGATATCGAATTTCAGTTCCGTCTGAATATCTTCATGTCGCTCTACATTTCTTCCTGGTGGCCGGTGACCTGTTATCTTGTACGCCACCGATTCATTCACGCCTGAAATACGATGTTACTAGACGCTAATTTGTCGTCGTTTTAATTGTAATTGCTCTACTTAAACTTATTACTCAGTCGGACTGATAACAAATACCAAAATACCTATTTCATCATCATCATCATCATTTCAGCCGTAAGACGTCCACTGCTGGACTTAGGCCTCCCCCAATTTGGGGGGCTTTGCCATAATCGCCACGTTTGGCAGGCGGGTTGGCGATCGCAGTATGGTGGTAAAATGCATAGAGAACGCTGCTGCCCATTCTCTAGTAAGTCCCTTAGTCGCCTTTTACGACACCCACGGAAAGAAAAGGGGTGGTGTTATTCTTCACGTCCGGCACCACACGGTACCTATTTAGTTTCGGCAAATACCTCGATTTTTACCACAAACATGATAAAAGTAACCTATTATACATTATAACAACAACGGTATCAAGTCTGTTGTCTAAACATAGGTTCCTACTTTGTTGTACAATTTGGTAACTTCTCTCTTTACGTTAAAAAATGTTCAATAATTCCGGCTCTGCGACCATTTGTATAAATATCGTGCCTTTGTTAGACTGTACTTATTATAGTGAAAAAGTTTGTTATCCAGCTATCAACATTTACTCCGTCATGATATGCTTGCAATAAAAAATCATGATGTAAGTCTGGTGCAACACTCCTTGTTTTTTTACTACCACTCTGACGCAATATTTATTCGAAATTATCGATTTTTAACAAAACCAAACGAAGGGTTAACAGAAAGTGGCCATTTTTGAAAACCTCTTCATATCAAACGACCCCTGAGTTTTAAATAAACGACGCCTTTTATTTACTCAACGGATTTGGTGAAGATTTGGTAGGGTGATTGCGCCGGTTAGCGACCAGTTAGCTGGGTTGCCCAGTTAAGATGAGGAAAAAAAAAATGTTGTTTACACGCAAAATAGTATATGTTAATGTTAATTTGTCCTAAATATAATGTAGTTTGGATACAAAAACATAAAATAAAATACATTCATACAAAAATATTTATAAAATGCTGAAAAAGTGAAAATATAGCGAAAACGTCGGTTTACGACCATTTTTATCAGTTTATGACCACCAGTGAGCTGGTTTGCGACCGCTATTATAATATGAAAAATATGCCAATAAAACAATTATAATCGCTTTAAAAATATTTTTATTTTTGCATTTTAATAAAAACAAAAGTGGTAATCATTTGGTGTAATGTTTTCTTATAATTAAAAAATAAAAATCTTACATTTTATAGAGACTTAGTCATAGTTGTAATAGAATCAACAATCATTTGTCAAACAATATCCTTAATATGTAGTATAACATTTAAAAATAATCAACATAAATCAATATTAAAAATAAATAAATTTATATTTTAGGAACCATATTCCGCTTTTCTTATTCATAATTATGATAGATTAATCATCGGAAACTGCAACAGTATCTGAATCTAGTTTTTTTTTTCTTTTAAATATTCATAGAAAACAAATAAAGGTCTTACATTTAATAGGAATCATGTTCTGTGTCTTCTTCACTTATAATATTATAATTAAACTGTATAAAATCTACAATAGCATTTTCACTGTGATTTTTCGATTCGTTATCTAAACAAAATTTTTTTTTTGTTAACTCCAAATTATTTGGGAACTCCATCTAAAAAATAAAAAAAAAATATATAAAAGTAGTTTGCTTTTTATGACAAAATTTTGTTTTAAACTGAAAAATAGTAATATTTAGTTTTCGACAGATTAGGTACCTACAACAAATAATTATGAAACAGACATTTCAATAACCAACGAAATTCAAAAAATCAGACGTGGTCGCATACTCAATGAATTTTCATACTTATTTCTGTTAGCGGCCGTTATTTCTCTCATACTAAATTATGGTGGCCGGAGACCAATGTCTTTATTTCGCTTACTTCGGTTTACGACCACCTGTTTAGCGCCCCATTTTGTAGGTAAATTAAACAAACTTCTTACAAAGAAACTGGTGGTCGCTTACCAAAGAACTACAAAGAAAAACTTTTACAATACTACATTCAAAATTGTAACAGTCCTGTATGAAGCATTAGGATCATATTAATCAAAACAAAATAATGCTGATCTCGTCGGTTTGCGACCATGTGGTCGCTATCTAACGTTTTCGATAAATAAGCTTTTCGGTTACCGACCACATGATTTTATCTTATTAATAAGTTTAAAAAAAGCAAAATACAACTACATTATAACCCATACTTATCGATTGTACAATTTAACATGTAACTGGTGTGTAAAACATGAAATAAGTATTAAAACTTACCTTTGAGCGCAACGCGCCGTGTTAGTTTTTTTTTCAACTCGCGGTACGTCCACTCACCACGGAATCAAGACGCGCGTTAAGCAATATTTTTTGGGCTCTAGGTTAACCCATTTGTTTCAAACTTTGCAAATTCTTATTTCATAATTATTTATAAAGCACGTTAGATTTATTTTTTATGTATGTTACCTCTACAAATACTATTTTCTTGATTGAAATAAACTTAGTCCGTCAAATGGTCGCCTACTGAAGGTGGTCGCGAAACCGGCGAAACGACCCTACCTACCAAGTCTTCGATGAATACATTTTCAGTTAGGTATGTACAGTCTTACGTGAACCTACAGTGATATGTGTTAAATAAAGAAATAAGCCCTCGTCATGGTCATTTCGTTGTCTAAGAGGCCTCTACGAGTTCACCGAAGCCCCTTAGACAATGAAATGTAGCAGAAACTGACGACTATGCCTGTATGCATTTGCAAGTGAACACAAGGAAATCCCATAGTTGGTGTAAAACTATTGCAAGATATAAAAAAAAGTATGGGTTTAGATGACTAATGTGCACTAGTTTCCAAGAACTATGGAAGAACTAAGGCCTGATTAGTGTCTATATCCAACACATAGTGACGTAGAGACAAGAGGGCAACATGTCCTGAGGTGCTTGATGAGTGGAGAGATATTCACAGCTATCAGAACAATCCCAGAGCCCGGAAAAAAAAGTGAATCACCTCGCCGTCATCCCGAAAGTGAAGTTCTGTCCCTCGTCAGTGTTCCCTCTAGCTTGCCAATAAAAACAAGCCAGAGGAGAGGAACAATACTTCTCCAGGGAGATCGCTACTGCCCAACAGCTAGTCCCGCCGGGTTTCTGTTTCTTTGGTCCGGCTCTTCATCCTAGACCTGTTCCGGCAAAGTCAACCGGCACAGACCTAGAGTTGGGAGCTCGCTATACCCTACTGGGTATACACCCATCAACGTTAAGATACGGTGGTGCTATTATTACTATTATTAAAAGTCTGTGATGTCCCATAGCCACGCTTCTCTCTCACCAGTTCTCTCTGTTTAAATCTGCTAAAGACCAGTCTTGTTGAAGGAGTCCAGCACATCCCGCCAAACTGTGGGAACGCGGTCACCTTACCCATACCCTTCTTTAGAAATGAACGAATAGGTATTGAGATTATCTTCAGGTATTGTTTTGTAGCATGGGTCATTGGAAACTTTGTTAATCCACGAGCAAGCAACGGCGATGGATAAAAGTAGTTATTATCTTGCCATAAACTACTCTTATCATTATTGTTGTACCTATTATTCGTTTATGGGCGTTTTGTTTTCACCTCTCATTAGCCCACGAATGCACGGACGTAAAAAATATCGTGGTGGGATTTTATCGCGCACTGTATTTTCAACGCTTTCCTAGGTGCCGAGAGTTTAATGTCAACAGTATATTTTTCGACGCGCTGAGATGCTTCTGTTAGATTCTAAACGCTCAGCACCTAGAGCTTGATTAATTTTTTGAATTTTTATACAGTCACTGCTTAAAAAAAAAAAACGTTCGTCGCCTTAAAAACTAAGGCACATTCTATCGTATTGCACGGGTCACTGAGCAGTATAAAAAGTTGCGTCGTCATTATTGCAGAATGACATTCAGGCATCTTCTTTGCATATCTGACCGTCGATGTCACATTAAAATGTTGACAATTTTTTTTATTTTTATTAATTTGATTAATATTTCATGAAATGTCCTGTCCATTAAAATGGTTCATCGTTTAGATTGTGTGTTCAAAAGCGCCTTATTGCCTTTTTATTGGTTTTCAACATGAAACTAAATATAGTTTTCTATACAATAATCTGCTCAGTGACAAAAGGATATGAACTGACTTGATAAATTAAAGAATTTGAAAACTGACAAAGGTTATAAAAGGATTAACTGTACTAACAAAAAATCAACATTTAATGTTGTTTAAGGTATACTTAATGAAATCGTAACGTCAACCGCAAGCACAGTGACCGCCGCTGGGCAAAAATCTCTACACGGTAGCTGGCTATGTATGGACGGTGCCTCTGAGGCAGGGCCCAGGAACGAACGAAGTGACTGGCCGACCTTGACGCGTTTCAAGGGGTGGATCAACTGCCAGGGTCGCGAGATTGTTCGAAAGAGATACCGTGACCCTAGCACATGGGCAACTGAAGGAACACGGGTGGGTTTTAGTCAGTAAAAGTCTGATACGCCCTCCCCGCTCCGCCCAGAGCGGGAGAAGTCATTTGATGATATCCCATCCAGAAAAAAAAAGGGGTGGATCAAGATAGCTCTTAAAAAGATGCCGAGAAGAAATTGTGCGAAGTACTTCCTCAAAAAAAAAAAAAGTGATAAGGTACCTTAATACGTAATTTGAATTTTTATGACAATAATAGATATGAGTATGACTAATCCATGTAGATTAAAACGTTTCGCTATCTTGTAAGCTTCGCGGGTGTGTCCGCACTTATATCATTTATAAACAAATTCAAAATAATCATCGTACATTTTAGTCAAGATCATGGGCCATGGTCGCCTTATCAATAATTGATACTAGAAGTATTATCTTAGTTATCGGTTTTGACGAGGTCAGTACTGAAATTGGGTGATATCGATCGGTACACGGGTGCTGTTATCCCAAACAAAAATCGGTTAATTATACATAATACTTTAATAAATAATCCGAGCCGCAGAGCCGTTGGTCCTGCGTCTGATCTCTCCCAGGTCTTGTCGGATTGTCGTCCCATCGAACAATGAGAGTAAAGGAACAGAGACTGCATCTGTTTGCGCACAACACTTGTACACTATAATAAACTCCTGCGTACTTGGCTAATCTCCGTGCAGATTGGCAACTGTGGCCGAAATTTGGTCTGGTTTTTTTAAATATTGATTGGCGTCAGTACAAACATAGAAGGTGGAAAGTTTTTAAGGGATGTTGTCAGATATCCATAGCTTTACTAGATATCTGAAGTATCATGAATATCCTAACAAACCGTAAATCGGACTATTACTGTTCAATCGTGTTTCAAATTTATGCTATTGAGTATGAAATTAATCTAATAATGGCGTAAAGGTACTCAACCTTCTACTATATGAAAATTAACATTCAGTTTAAGCACCTGAGAACTTGAGTATCTAGGTACTTACGCCAGGTTTGATGGGACTGTCGAGTTCTCATGAAGACACGTTAACGGAACTTAAAGTACTTACATAATTACAGAAACTTTATAATTTTGGGATATCATTCTAGGCGTAACTTAGGCCTAGATGTCGATCTTCATGCCATATCTAAATATGGGCTTTAAGTTACGTCGATTTGTTCTCGGGGTTTTTGTTTTGCATATCTCTCTAATAAATGATAAATCTTTGCGACCTTGGCACACCGTGCAGTGTGCAAGAAGTATGTAGATCCATAAAATTGCATTAAAAATGCATGATCATAAATTGTTGGCTGGTCTTCTTATTCCATGGAGAACAATTTCTTTCCAATAAACTATTGCAAGGTGCATATAAGGTAAACAAAGAATGTTGGTGCTGTTTTCTCTCGCATTCCCACAGCCTTGTGAAAATAATGGAAATATTATTTTAAGATTATCACACAGTGTATTGTATAATACTACTTATTACATTCATCATGGAGCGTTCACAATGCGGGTAGTCACACAGCTGACTGGTAGGAATGTAATATTAGAGTAGATGGCGCCTCGTATCATGTGTACTTCCCATAGGAATGTTCATTGGATTATCGTTTCTGCTGCGGCTCCTAGCACCTCGCATTCGTCACGTCGAGTCGCGTGTGACGGATCGCGCCACACACTCATAGGGCTGCTTTGAAGATCTTAAGTTTTTCTGAGCAACAAATCAAGCAGAAAAATTCGATATAGGTATTAGTTGGCCCATTCCCCCCTTCTATCAATTGCGGAAATAGCTATGGTATGCCAAATCGTATCGCCAGGTCAGATAGTGGTCACCAAACCTAAGATAATGAATAATAATATATTTTGGGTATCGGATGATTCAATAGATTGAAATAAAACGAAAAATAGAGTAACTGCGTACTATCCATCGTTGACACAAGTTTGAAATATTTACACGTCACTATACTTCCGTGAATGAAAGATATACCCAAAAATGAAATCCTGGCCAGATATTTGGTGACCTAAAAAGCACGCTCCAACACGCATAACACTGAAATCCGGAGGAAACAAACACTAAGCCCCTTGTTGAATAGAAGCTTAAGCCCAGACTCCGTAGATATGCCCAAACGCAGACTTCGAGGTCAAAACAGGGACAGCCCTTACTCTCGACACACGGGTCGACGGATTGATCGAGGAATTACGTGGCTAACATCCACCAAAATGATTGATAACCGTCCTTGGGGAAGGGAATTATTGTTGGATCCCTGATAGGGCGTTTAGTGCGATAGTTGATTCCGATGCTCATACTGCGTCGTTTGAGACCCTAATATAGTGCTATCTCCTTTGAGGTTCCCGTTTCCGATGGCTGTGTGTGGTAGATAAGAATATAACGTGTCTTATCTCTTTCACCACGTTTAGGGAGCTTTGATTTGTCTATATTCCAGCAGTGCTGAATTAGAACAACGGCCTGGGTCGTCCGAAAAATGTGAATTCTTTCAGCTTCATTGATCGTCATACTCATCGTCAATGGTTCTGAAATTGTGCTGGCATTAACTTACGTAGACAAACACGTAGTAATTTCTATGCGCATAATTACATACCTATATGATAAAACGGGTGGATCCCGTAGTCAGGTAAATAAACTCGTG